>JAZHRO010000056.1:59420000-64420000 GCA_037157565.1 Thalassia testudinum | reverse complement strand
TCTAATTCTGCAACAAATCTTGGACATGGACATTTTAGATGGGGTAATTAATATGCAGGAGCTCCCGCAATTCAAATTCTGAATGAGGATAGGATTAGGAAATGATGATTTAGGAAGCTAATTCCGAAGGAAGTAAAAGATCAAGTCTAAGGGTGCTAATTTATTTGAAACCACCAACCTTCTACCAGGACCCTTTGGACATCTTTGAATCCGAGGATGGCCAACCCAAACACAAATTCACTGATTATCCTTTTGAGCTTGATCTCTCTGTTATCTGACTTTTTGGACTTGAGTTGCATCCTCACAAATCGCAGGCCTGAACCCGCTTGCATACTGATCTCAGGTTTTGGATAATTTTTATCCGGAACCTTAGATATACTCGACCATGGGGTATGGGTTTGCACCATAATCTGGTCCACATCTGTGAACATCTGCTAGCAAGTCTTGAGGTGAATCTTTTTATTCTGATTCTGACCTGCACCTGTGAATTCTTTGTTTCTTCTTCTTTATATAGTGTGCATAGCTGAAGGCACTAAATTCAGCCCGTATACAGTTTCTTTTCATCTCGGAGCCAACTTGTTATTCACACAATTCAAGTGATTTCTACTGTACTCCACTCAATTTCATGTCTTTTTAAAACAATGAGGACATTGCATTAGATAGGCATGGGGGGGTGGATATTCATCTCTAAATTATTTCGTTAGCTCAGGTGATTATTTTTGTTTTCTTTTTATTTATTAAAAAAAATTCAAATTAGGAAAGAGAACTTGGGCTTTAGAATATTTTCAATCTTAGAGAATAAAACTACATGATTTGAACACTAAGATCCTTCAGGCTTTTGAGCTTAATTAGCCTGGGTGTCCACTAAAATGTAGATTTGTTTATTGAGTCCTCACCATTCTGAATTTACTTCAATTTGGATAAATAAGTTGGGGTGATAAGTACACAACTTATCAACCCATCCTCTGATTTAAGGGGATTTTAAGTCTAAGCATCTACACACTTTTCGCACTGACTTGTTGTTCCACAGTTTTAATGGAAATTGGGTAACTAATGAACATTTTAGGGTGGTATGGCTGATAAGTTATCATGGGTAACAGCCCATTGGTAGGTTGTCCATAGCCCAGTCACACGACCATTCTTTTCTTGCTGCCTTTAGGTAAATCTTAAATCACGAAAGCCACTTACTTAGAAAATAGAAAAAATAGAAAAATATCCGAAAAGAAAAAAAAGAAAAGGAGAAAAGAAAAGAAAAAAAGAAACAAGCCACACTTCACTACACGAGTATGGTTGGCAAGTTATTGTGGGTAACAGTCCATTGGTAAGTTGTCCAGAACCCATCTCAAGAAATGCACGTATAATTCCAAAACACTTAGGAAGAGCAAAGAAGTAGAATAAGTTGGGGCGATATACTCTGGGTTCGCCCTTGTGTTGACCCCATAAAAGTTAAAGTAGGGAGAAAGCAACCAGTCGAGTAGATACACCTTTAGGCAGAATTTCTTCTAAAGGTCACGTACGAGCGTAGAAACCCAAAGTCTGTTATAATCGCCGATCAGTGAATCTATCACATTTCACACATAAAGATGCTTAAAACTTAGGGTTCTCTTCGAGTCTTGGGTGAGTTGAGTGGCCATAAAAAGCTGCTCCGAAACCCTAAACCCAAAAATTAAAAAAAAAAATTAGAAAAGAAGAAAAAGAACCTTCTTTGAATAAGGCGAGCGCTTGAGGCGGTCTGCATTTTGGCAGACACCCGGGTGCTATGGTGTCTCTGTAGTTCAGGTCTTAGTTGAAATTCATAAGTGTTGAAAAATAACTATTGCCCAAAAATCTGACCTAATTCTTTTATAAATAGCATGTAGTTTTGCTAGGGACTAACAAAAGATAAACATGGGGGTGTGATGTAAACACGTTTATATCACATAAACCATCTATGTATGCATGTTCTTAGGCATATAGTTGCATTATACATTATAAATATTGCATAACTTGCATCATCTTACATTTAGGTTTGGTTGTATAAATTTAGGTAAATTTCTCCTTTTTATGGTCAGGAGATAGGGCAACATTTAATCGGGGCTTCGGATTTAAGATCCAACCGTACGGATCTGATCAGAGCGACGATCGAAGTTCAATGACTTCAAGATCGCCCTGATCGGACTTCTGTAGCATCAGCTATAATCCGAGGAAAATTGGAGATCAAGAGCCAAGATGGTATAAATCCACACTTTAGATGACAAATTTGACCGCACGGATGGGTTTGGATCAACGATCGAAGCCCAATGGCACGAAAATCGATCCAATTCGACATCCATGGCACCATCTACAACACATAGAAGACGGACGGCCAAGATGGCGCCATGTGGCACCATCTCAACTGCCCACACCAGCCAAAGGCACCCGGTTCCTCTCTCTCCTCGACCATGCGATCAAATTTGGGCCGTTGGATCTTGATCTAATGGCCACGAGAACCCGACCCATAAAACATAAGCGCGACACAAAGGGGGCGCTGATTGTTGGTCACGCGCCTGTGGGCGAAGCACAGGTCGCGAGATCAACCCCCAACCTGCCTCAAATCGAGTGCGTAAGTAGGCGCGATCAAATTAGACCATTGGTTGAAGCATAGGAGGCGCAGATGCGAGCGATATGGCGCGAGGGATGGGCAAGGATCGTGCACGCGTGCGATGACGCGCGATCCAATGCGCCATCGCAAGGAGGCGGGCGAAGGCCCTGAAGAAGAAGCGACGGGTGCGCGATCGTGCGTAAGGCGTTAAAGCGCAAGGAGAGGAGGAGGCGTGGGCATGCGTGCACATTCAGCGACATGGGGTCTTTAGTGACATTTTTATCCGTCACTAAAGACCTCCTCATTTAATGTTTTTAACTTGAAATGACCTTTTTGCCCCGAACCTCTACACCTATAAAAAGGCCTACGCCCCCCACATTTCAATCATCCCTTCCTCTCTTCTCTCACCCCCTCCAAAGCTCTAAGAGCTTGTCCCAAACCCGAGATGCTCCTCTAGAGCTAAAAGTATAATTTTTCCACCTTCTCATCCCCTTCGTGAAGCATTCCATGTGGGAAGCGGATCCTGCTGCGACATCGCCCTACCTCGTCCTCCATCATCCTTCGTCGTTCTCCTTCATCCCACATCTCACCACCTTCGTCCGGGCGCTCCGTCAACGTAGCTCCTCCTCCAAATAGCCGTCGAGGAGGATAGCTTCTCTCCACCTTCTTTTTACCTCTTTCTAGTTATAATATTTCTAGCTTTCTAGTGTAATGATTTGTTGTAATGAACATCACTTGATGATTGTAAAATTCACGTTTATTCTGTCTCAATTTTTATCTTTATTTGTAATATTCTCTCTCTCTCTTCTATTTATTATTCTTTAAGTAGATAGCTAGTTTAGATTCAATTCGACTAGCTAATCTGCTTCTTGACAAATAAAATAAATGCGATTTTTAATCAAACGTCCACCACTTTGTGTTCGACCCGAAATTTCCTTTGAGTTTCGGTTAAATTTATCTGTTGAAGGTTTTTCTCGCAAATCTCACTACAATGACGAGTTTTCAAAACTCAAATCTTTTTACAACGATTTTCCGACCAACACTGGGCCTCTAATCTGCAAGAAATCAGTGTGATTCCCCTGAGAAATTCGCAAGGAATTCACTCCGAAAATCGCGGGTTCACTAGGGTTTTAGGAGGCGAATCATGGTTTGGGATTAGGTCCATTAGATTGGGAAACTCCTTAAGAGCAATCCCTTCAAATTTGGAGGGGATTAGCTTTAATTTGAAGGAGGAAATCTCCCTCAATACTTGCTACAGATGCGTTCGCTTCGCTAATGGCAGAAGGGACCAAAATCCAAGGAAGATGACAAATCTAGAGACCCATTTGCAAGAAATTTGAAAGTTAAGGCTTGGATGTGAAGAACAGAATTTTAAAGACTGAATTGCAAACTAGGTCAAGATGGACTCTGATTGAGCCCAAATTTTGGCCTTAGCCTAATTTGGACCCAAGGAATCTGATGGTGAAGTTGGATTTGATTTTTCACCATGTTTGACTGGGCAATTTGCACATAAACCCAAATTAGGGCAAAATCCCATCTCAGACTCTGTTCAAGGTCAAATGGGTTCAGATGGTCCAACCAAGGGTATCAAACCTCTTAGAATATTTTTCCATGAATTTTAGAAGGTTTATATGAATTTTATGAGGACGAGAACCTCATCAATTCAATAATTCGATTCTCAGAACACGTGAAATCGCGTTTCTGTCTGTGTGGAACCACTCGTTGGATTTTAATGCTCAATAGACCTTTAATTAACCCTTAGGAAATCCTGTGGTTATTCTACATTTATAATGCGATGTTAAAACTGCATATTTAACCCTGTTTTGATGTTCTCTCCTCAAAATGGATCTGAGTGGAATTACGACTCAAGCGATTATTCAAGAGCATTTATCACTTGATTTCAACTAATTCAAGTTAGTTATGGCTAACGATGGTGTTACCGTCATACCCCCATGCCTAACTTTTTCTAGTCCCTAGCAAAATCTTATGAAAAGAACTAAATCTCTAAACCATGCTTTTGATGCTCAGATGCTTGATTTATGCCACTATCTAGTAATCAAAATAAAATTCTAGTTGATGTAGAAACATCCATTTAGGATAAAATGCCTATTTATGCATGTTCCCAGGCTTAGATATGCATTCCATTGTATAAATATCGCATAGCATGAATCATTCTGCATTTAGAGTAGTTTATATAAAGTTTAGGTTAATTCATGTCCTTTTTTGGCCATGAGAGAAGGAGATTTAATTTCGGTCCTAGGATTGATGATCAGACCGTATGGATCTGATCAAGATGACGATTGGAGTCTAACGCCTATGAAATCATCTTAATCGGAGTTCCATAGCATATTATGTAGTTTGAGGTAGATTAAAGGACAAGGGGCAAGGTGGCAATAATCAGAACCTCAAATACCAAATCCAACCGCACTGATGGATCTAGATCGATGATCGCAGCCCAACGACATGAAAATTGACCCAATCCGATGTCCGTGGTGCCACCTACAAAGAAAAGAAAGTATATGGCTCAAATGCCGCCAAGTGGTGCCATCATAGCTGCCCATGACCAGCCTTTGCCTCTCCTCAAAGAGAAATCCCAGTAGTTGGATCCCAATCCAACAGCTACGATCCATCCTCTGCCGTGCTTTATGACCTAAAGGAGAACGTGAAGACGAGATCTCGACTGTTGGATGGAGATCCAACGATAAGGAGCAGGTGCACACGGTTTCATCTTCTCAACAATCCGCGTCGGTAGTGCATTGGGTAGCGCCCTCGCCGGCAACGAAGGACCCACGATCGAAGTCCCACGCACAGATTAATTCGCTGCAGAGCGCACGCGGGTGAAATTCACCTGTTGGATCATATCAAGCGAAGGAGGCTTCATGACGTGCCGTGATCAGAACCACATGATTTGTACGAGTGCAATCACACGCTGACCAATGTCCCATCTGACGTGCCATCTAGCACACACTCTGAGAACATGATCCCCGCGCCATCTTAGCCATCCGCTTCTGATCTAACGATTACCAACCATCCTCGCCAAAGCCAGCAGAGCACGCGCGTGTGCGAGCGCCAGTAAGCCCTTTAGCAACACTTGTGGTGGATCTTCAGCAACAACTTGAATGTCGCTATAGCCCATGGATGGATTTTTGCCTCTTCTCTTCCATTATGAAGGGACCCACACCCCTCCATCCTTCTCCATCTCTTCCTTTCTCTCCCTCACCACCTCTAAGGCTCTAGAGAGAGCTTGTCCCAAGCCTGGGATGCTCCTCTAGAGTAGAAATCAAATATTTCCCCCCCCCCCCTCACCCCCCTTTGTAGAGCATCCCATGGCCTTCCTCTCACTACTTTAGGAAGTAGATCCTCACTGTAATGCCATCTCGCCCCATCTTCCTTCCCTCGCCGTCGTTCTCCTTCCTCCAGCTCCCCGCCACATTCGTTTGGGGCATCATCAGAGTGAGTCGTCCTCCAAGCAACCGTCGAGGGGATTCTTCTCACCTCTATCTTTTATTACTTTCTAGTGTAGTTGTAGTTTCTCGATTATTTGTAGCAAACACCTATTTTGAAAATATATATGATTGTTTCTTTCTCTCTCTCTCCCTCTTATTTTGCAAGTATATTAGTTAGATAAAGTTTTGTCGATCTAATCTCTTGCCTTATAAAATACCAAAAAAATCATAAAAGATAAAAACACCAAAAACAAATAAAATCGAAAGTGCAGATTTCAAAATCAAACGTTCGCCTCCCTGTGTTCGACTCGGGACTCACTTTGAGTTTCAATATAAATTTTATCTAGTTAGCGGATTTCTACGCACTACAACGATAGGTTTCCAACTCAAATCTTTTCATGTACAAAATCACGCTCAACACCAATCATAGGCCTAAAGGTACTCAAGTACGAGCCAATATCCAGACCTGACCAGCTTCAACAGGGGTTTGCCACAAAGGTTTCTAAGGTCCAAAAAAAATTGCCCAGAGGTTCATTGACCCCACCGGTTAAAGCACCCGTGTGTTAGACTATTGTGTCCAGGTTTAGTTTGCCAATGCATTTTTTATAAGAGAGAGATAGAGAAACATTTTTCATTTTGAGAGTTTTCTCTCTTTTCCTTTTCTATTTCCCTAGATCCAACCTCAAATTGGCCCTAAACACGGTCAGTATCAGATTCTTTATCCCCACCATTGATCCTCAAAGGGTCCCTGGCTTTCAATGCTTTGGGATAGCACCCCCCATAGCAACCTCTAGAACTCCTGGCTTTTGACACCTTAGGATAGTGCCACCCATGGCATTCTGTAGCTAAATTCAGGCCCTGGCAATCCACATTTCAGGATAATCTCGCCCATGTCACCTAAACCAGCACAAGGGGCTTACATGCCCCCAGTAAGATATTTAGATATCCTAAGAGGCAAGCATCAAGGAGACGATATGTTATTAGGCATCTTCGAGGGGAATTTTCCACCTCTCTACGCTGGGAACATGTCCAACTAGCTTGTGTCTTCAAGCCACTCATAAGCGAGATCTTCGAGACAACTTTTCATAATAGAACACTTTTGGCATGATTTCTTTATTAAGCGTATTGAACTAGACTAGTGTGTGGATTATGGGTGCTTAGGTTACCAAGTCCCGCAAACCAAAGGGAAGGCAACGAGGCCGAATAATCCCTAAGCCTTAAACCTATTACATCAGCTTCGCACTTTCCTCAACCTCTTGAGGGCAAATCTAGATCTTAACAAATACATGAGTGTTTAAGCCTTAAAATAATCTAAAGAGGCCTAAGATCTGCATTCTTACTAATCTCCTTGTCTCTAACATCTCGGGAGTAAATCTTTGTTTTAATTTGGTCTAGAACTTAAGTAAATCTCATAATCAATTGCTATGACTATCATTTTTTTCTGGATTTTGCACCTTTTTGAATTCTGCATTTCCTCCACTTTTCCTCCTCAAGAAAGATTTGCAATCAATTCTTCAAAATTTTCCTCCCTTTCTCCATTTTTTTAATATGTATTTTTTTGTGAGAACCCCTCAAAGAATTGATTTTCCATTTGTTTGCACTTTAACATCCCCATGCCTAAGATTTGCAATGCCATTATAAACTAGGTGGGTACGAATTCAGCTTGGTTCAGGGTTTAGAACACGATCAAAGGGTGGGTGAACAGGTCGGGATGATTGTTGCGGACAATTTCAAGCTTTGATACAAGTCATCAAAGGTCGAGTCGGTTGGTCTAAAGTTGAACTCCCAAGTGCAATAGGAGTGTAGCTTCAAAAATGATGGTCAAAAGGGTCTCGATTTTTTGGAATGACAGGTTGCCTCCCATTAAGCGTTAAATTCAATGCCTTCAGCTAAGCAAAAGGTGGTCAAAGAGAAGGGGTGGTCAAATCGGAAGAATTTTGTAGAATAAGCACCTTGATGAGTAGCCTGGTTGGTCCAACCAGGTGCTTGTTCACGTCAATAGGCTAATGATGCAAACCAAACCCAATCAGTCTGGTGGGTTATGGATATGAATCAGTAGGTGTGGAGCCCACCAGATGCTTTGAGGCTCGAAAATATGTGGAAGTAAGAATTTAGGGTTGGCTAAATCGATTCAGCCTGATCAGAGTGGGGGTCTTCAAAAGATAATGGATTTGTGGAGAATGGAGGAACCCTACTGGTGGGATCGAAGAAAGATAAGACGTGATTATCGGTCTGACCAATGTACGATTCCCGATCAAAAGATGGTGACAAAATATATGCAACCTGCTGAGCGTGTCTTCAAAAGGGAAAAATCAGGGTTTTAGGAGAACCCATTGTGGTAATCACAAAAATCGCTACCAAATAAAATTTATACCAAAACTCAAAGTGAGTCTCAGGTCGAACATAGGAGGCGAATGTTTAGTTTTGTAAAATCCACGCTTCAATTTTGTTTCTTTTTGTTGCTTTTATCTTTCGTAATTTTTTTGATATTTTATACAGCAAGTGATCAGATCGATGAAATCTAACTAATCTGCTTACAAAATAAGACATACAAAGAGAGAGAGAGAGCAACAATATATATGTCAAAGAATTTGCTACACATAAGAAAGCGGAAAACTACAATAGAAAGAAAAAAGATAGAGGTAAGAAGAATCCCCCTCGACAGTTGCTTGGAGGATGACTCACTCTGACGTCGCCTGGAAGATAGTGGTGGGAAGTTGGATGAAGGAGAACGGCGTCGGAGGAAGGAGGACAGGGCAGGACAGCGTCGCGGCAAGGATCTTCTTCAAGAAGGTGGTGAGAGGACAGCCACAGGATGTTCCACGAAGGGGGGATGAGAGGCGAGAAAAATGTTTGATTTTTTACTCTAGAGGAGCATCCCAAGCTTGGGACAAGCCCTCTCTAAAGCCTTGGAGGTGGTGAGGGAGAGAAAGGAAGAGATGAAGAAGAATGGGAGGTGTGGAGTGTTCAACTGCGAGATGCATAAAAGATTAGTTCTATCGTTGTAGTTGCGAATTGCGTCAGAACAAATAACATTTATAGATTTTTGGTGAGTACCGAGTCATTCACAGGGAGGCAAAAACACAATTTTTATGCAAAAGCTTTTCAAAAAGTCATTCTAAGCAAATGTTTATATATTTATATATGTATATATAGACAAGCATTCATGAGATCGGATAAACATTTATTAATCAAGAGGATGTCTCATAAATCTAATGTAACTATGCTAAGGAGTAGAGAGAGAGAGAGCAGATGAAGGAAGATGATGTTTATGGGATGCTTGTGAGAAGTGCAGCAGCACCTCAGATCTAGAGCGTTGGAAGGAAGATCGAGAAGTTGTAGAGAGAGACAAGAGATCTGTCTGGTGGGAGTTGCCTCTCAACTAGGGGACTCTGGGGCTCTTTTTACAGCTTTAATGAGGGGTAAAATAGGCATTTAAGCTCTCAAAATCATGCAACAACCTTGGTTTGATCAGATTCATCGATCGGGAGACCAACGGATCAGAACATGCCTCAAAATCACCTTCCACGTGCCTTTAACACTCAGATCGCTACTCTGGTTGACACGTGCAGCGCTTTCATCCTTCAGATCACCATCGCACGGCTGTCATTGTGCGCTCGCCTGCACCACCTTCACGCCTCAACCGCAGATGCTGAAATTGCGTAAGTGCTTCGCACTCGATCCTCAACCGTCCAATCACACGATCGTACGACATAAATGCACCGCACCCACCGCCTTTGAAATCTTAATGCGTGCGTGTGCTTTTGGTTGCACGTGATCACATGCATGGCCATCCGACAATCCTCAGCACACCACGCCTCAGCTCCATCGTTGTTTGATGAAGATCTGACGCTTGGATCTCACCCACGCTCGCTGCCGCCTTAATTTCTTGCGGATTGCAAATCGATCGCACATCTTACACTGCTAATTGAGCGTGCTAACCAACGTGCTAAGGGTGCGGATGGTCGCACTTCCCATTTCTCGTGCAGCTGCTCTTAACCGTTGGATGGAGATCCAACAGTTGAGCATGACCCTTCCGTGATGAAGCATGTCTGGAGCGGCGATGTGCTGCTCTTGTGGCTGTTGGATGACGATTCAACGACCCACAAGGAGCGGGGAGAACTCCTTCAGAGGATGGGCGGCGCTCTTGGGCGACTGTGATGGCACCATGTGGCACCATCATGGCCATCTATCTTCTCTCTTTTGTAGATCATGTTGTAGGTCTCCGATCGAGATGATTTTTGCGTCGTTGGATTGCGATCGTTTTTCCAAATCCATCCATGCGGTCGGATTTGGCATTTGAGGCTTGGATCTCTACCATCTTGCTCATTGGCCTCTATTCTTCTATGGGCTATATGTGCTGTTATGGTCATCAGATCAAGATAATTTCAGAAGTGGTGGGCTCCCGTTGTCATCCTGATCAAATTTGTATAGTCTGATTTGTCATCTGTGGCCTTGAATCATCTCCAATCAATATCGTCTCTTTTTCAGAGCAAAAAATAGCAGTATTATCTATAAAGCTACCAAACTAACTACTATGCAAATTATGATGTTTATGCAAGCATTGTTCCTAAGTTATGTTATAATCTAACTTAATTCAAGTAGATTAGGTTGTATAATTGCTATGCAATAACACCCCCATGCCTAAATCTTGCTAGTCCCTAGCAAATGCAAAGTGACCCTAAATGACTGATTTCTATAAAGAATTTGACTAGAGATTTATTTCTTTTGTTTTCATCCAAAACTTTAGAAATCTAGACAATCGTGAAAGTGTAGTGTTGTAGCTTATACAACGGATCCAAGTGAAAAGCCAATCCACAACTAAAGCTTGTACTTGACCCTTAGTAAAATTCTATTGGGATAGGCAAACTTTTTCGCTCGGGGTTATAAAGTAATCTATAAATTCAGCCCCGGCATTTAGCTTAGGTAGAAGATGTTTTGAGTCAAGTGGATTTGTTTTTGGTGGCCCATACTCATCAGATGCTACACATAGATTGGTACTACAGAAGCTAGAATTCTGGACCATTAAATAATTCAACTCAAAGAGAGGTGGAGAAACTGTGCTCTCTTTAGTTCCTTTGTACCCATTCGCTCTCTCTCTTTTTCCTCTCTTTTCCTTTTCTTTTTCTTTTAGACCTCACAATCTCACCAGATTTGTCAATATAATTGGTGGCCTCTCAGGAAATTAACACTTTGATTAAGTTCTGATAACCCTTTGACTAAGTTAGTTATCATCGGCCAGTTTTCGGGTGGTCAGAAATACAGAAAAGCAGGTCAAGGCTGTATTTGGTGGATTGTAAAGGGAATGGGTGTTGTTGCCTCAATGTGCTTTGACATGAAGTGAGCACAATGCAATTAACACATTTATATATTTTTTTTATTATTTTTTCTACTTTTCTTTCTTTTTTTCTTTTTTTTTCTCTTCTTTGTTTTTTTTCCTTCTTTTTTTTCATAAATATTTATTTCTACCAACACAACGTAGTGCAACACCTATGCACATTTTTATTCACGAGTCATTATTCAGGGTTGGGGGTGTTCAAGAGGATATCGGGTGGCTTATTTAGTGGAAGTGCCTACTCTCGGCCACCGGGATCCTTATTAATCCACTAAATCAAGAGGCACCGGGAAAGGAATGGATGGGACAACGTATTTCTGACCTTGATATTAATACCCTCCTTCAGCCAAAAATTCCGTAAAAGACAGTTGTAACCATCACTTTAGTCCTAGTTTTATTAGAACTCGCTCTCTGCGTATTTGCCTTAATTGGTGGCCCTCCAAAAATTCATACACTAAGGATTTGTACGTAGGAACTGAGAATGAAAACTATGCCCAACTCCGAGTACCCTTATCCAATTACTTAGAAACTAAGATTCCTTATACTAGGCTTAGAGCACCAGTAGACTCTTTACTCTCACCTCTCACATGTTCGGTGGATCAACTAGAAGATTGCTTGCCTAACTCCCTAATAACTATCCAAGGATTCAGGAGAAGAAGCATTGTTTCTTCTCAACAAACTAAAGATGTTTATCAGTCTTCACAAAGGATCCATTGCAAATTCCACGTGTAAGTGTGAAATTGTACTTGATTCTAAGTTCAGGAATCAACTTAAGAATAAATCTCTAATAAAACCCTCTTGATAGAAATTTTTAGGCAAAAATTTTTTTTCTGACATAAAAATAAGACATGCAATGTCCACCCCCCATACCTATTCATTACAATGTTCTCATTGAAATGTATACAGAAAAATCAAAATATAATAAATAAGAGGAGGGGATATTACCTGGCTGAGCTTGTTAATCTAGGTCAGCTTGATAATGAAAAATTCCTATACAAAATACTGGGTTGCCTCCTAACCAGCGCTAAGTTTAACGTCATTTGCTGGACCTAAACCCAGAAGAAATATGTATTTCAAAATTGTGGGTCAAGAGAAGGAGTAATAATTGTTGCTAAAAGATTTAGGATTAGTATGAAGAAATGATCGTGTGGTCTAAGAATCAGTGATCCACAAATGCGAACCAACTGATGATGTAGCCCTACTCTAAAGAGTTTTTCTAATTTGAAATATAGAATAGGGTTAGATGGATGAGATTCATGATGCAGAGCTTGTTCATTAATCCAATTCCATAATTCAAGAAGAGGTGGTGGAGGGTCTGGATTGAAATCATGATTGAAATTTAGATCTAGTTCTGAATTAGAATCATAAGGATCCTCATAATGGTAATTGATGTCAAAAATCATGGATTCTCCAGGCTCCGAGTCATATGGGGATACAGGTTGAGTTGTATTGAATTCCTTAAAATCCTCATCAGAAATTACCTCTTCCTCATCAGAAACCATTTCTTAGAATCAAGCCATCCATTTGAACCAGTTGGATTATAAGTTCTTCCCCAGTCCATCATGATTTAAATTTCTTTTTCTGAGGTTATTTCTTCATTTTCCTGGTTCATGTCCTTTGGCTGTCCAATGTCTCAAACCCCTCTAAATCTAACAATTCTTGAATTTCAGGGTGGATACACTGAGGATTCTTTATGTCGTCGTCTAATTCATCATAAGATACTCCCAATAGTTCCTCGATCTCACGAATGTCTTTTTCAATTTGATTATCTATGGGAGGTCATAGATCAAAAGCATCTTCAAGTACATCATTTCCTTGTCTTTCTTATTGATCTTGAGATCTGACAAAATTTGAATCATCCTTAGTGTGAATTGCCAAGACCTCTTCAATTGTTCCTGCGACCTCAATAGAACCACAATTCACTTTATTCTTTTGGGAAGCTTTAAAGATATTGAGTTGACAAGTTTTCCTCCCATAAGTTATTTGCATACTCCCTACCTCACAGTTGATTAGAGCCTTGGCTGTGGCAAAGAAATGTCTTCCTAAGATTATCGAGGTGTGGTTCAAGTTTTCTGATACCTCCATATTTAAAACTAGAAAGTCCACAGGGTACTCAAAATCCCTCTCTTTTATAATCACATTTTGTAAGAGTCCTTTTGGAATCTTGGTTAACCTATCAGCAAGCTAAAGGGTAACATCAGTGTTTTTTAAGGGACCTAAATCCAACTCTTCATATAATTCCATGGGGATTAGATTAATGGAGGCACTAAGGTCTAGTAAGGCTCGTTCCAAGATAAAACCATATATCTCACATGAAATTAAGGGGGTCCTGTGATCCTTCTTTTTAGGGGGGAGCTTATTTAAGATGATGGCACTAGCTTGTTCAGAAACTATGACCCTTTTTTATGATTTAGCATGGTGTTTCGGTGTGCACAATTCCTTAAGAAATTTTGCACAGGTTGGGATGTTGTCAATGGCTTCAAGGAGTGGTATATTCACCTGGACTTGCCTTAAAATCTCAAGTCACTCCTTAATTTGATTGGTTTTCATTTCCATGGATTTGTTCAAGGCCTCAGGAAAAGGTGCTTGAGAGAAATCATGTGTGTTCAAATCCTGAGTCTTGTTTTCTAGATTAGCTTGGACCCCTAGGTCAGATTCGGGCTCCTCAACATCTTGGTAAGTTTTGGATGTAGAAGGATATGGATCTTGGATTTGTTTCCCATTTCTTAAGGTGACAACACAAGCGTAGGCATTAGGATTAGAAGGGTGAGGTGGGTTTTGCAAAATAGGTTGAGCCTGAGTTGGGTTGGGGTTAACAAAGCCAGGTGGGTGGTGGGGAGCAGGTTGAATTATGTGTGCCTGTTGCTCCCATGTGTTGTTTTGGTTAACCCTATTGAAGTTCCTTGGGTTTGGGACGGGTTGGGATGGCAACATCCCTTGTTGTCTAACATCTACCAATTGGTCTAATCATCCCGTCAAATCTATCCTCAATTGATCCATTTCTTCTTTATGTCTCAGATTCATTTCTCGCATTTCTTTGAGGACCAGACTCAGATCAAAAGGATGGGTTTCCTGAGTAGGTTGTGGCTGATATGTTCATGGTTGTGTGTACCTACTGGGTTGCCCATAAGTGCTTGTCTTAGTCAAGTTAGGACCTTGGGCGGGTTTTTGACTTGACCAAGCCAAGTTAGGATGGTTATGCCAAGCTGGGTTGTAGGGTGTTTGAATATGGGTATTTCTAGTGTATCCCTGGAGTACATTAACATCCTTAGGATAATTAGGCATCTAGATGCCTAATTCATAATTTGAGGGCATCAAGGTCCCTCCTTGGTACCGAGGAACAGATGGGTCCAAGTAAAGTTGGCTCATGGGTGGAGCCATGGTCAGGCCATTAATATTATGCACTACTTCCTGACCTAGAGGATTGGGGAGTTGGGTGTGGGTTAGAATCAAAGTTCCATGGGTAGGCATAGGGTTTATTCTGGGATGTGTACCTAAGGAATTCCCACCCTTCAGAAGGTTGTCCAATTTCTTATCCAAACTCTCTACATTCTTCCAAACGAGTTCCACCTTATCCAATCGTTGTGCTATCAGTTCTAAATCAACCGAGTTTGAATTATCCTTAACTTCATAGACTCCGCTCCTTGGTTGATTTTATCTGTTGAAGGTGGACATTGAGGCATTGTTGAGGGAATTCTCACATATACTCTCGAATAATTGAAAGGCTCCCTTAGCATCTCTTCTTAGGAAATTACCCCCTCATGCTGCATTAACAAAATTCTTCAAATTGTCACTTAACCCATAATCGAAAATATGGGCCAAGTGCAACTTTGGAATCCCATGAGGGCATTTCCAAGCTAAGTAATTAAATCTCTCCCGAGCCTCATCCAGTTGCTCCCCAGGATTCTGCTTCAATGTTGTAATGGCAAATCTAAGAGCATTTGTTTTTCCTATGGGAAAGAATTTCCTCAGAAAAGTACTTCTTAAATCTTCCCAAGCTAGGATTGGTCTACCAATTGTCCTCAACCAATGAGCAGCTTTATCTTTTAAGGAAAATGGGAACATTTTCATCATTAAGGTACCTTCATTCATGTTCTTAGGGCTAAAGGTCCTTCCTATGTGTAGAAGTTCTTCAAAGTGGTGGAAGGGGTCATCGGAATCACCACCATGGAAGTGGGGAATCAGATTGATGATTTGTGGTTTGAGTTCAAAATCATCCCCATCTTGAGGTACCCTAACAAAAGGTTCTGGTTGGGCATCAAGAGGATTGTAAAAGTCTCTGAGAGGTTGATCTGCTCTCCCATTTTGGAGTCGAGCAATGGCCTACACTATGACCATCTGTCTGTCATGATACCAGCCTTGCTTAGTAATCTACCTCTGTAAGAGAGCCATTGGATCCAAATTTTGTTCCTCCTCTTCGATCTGATCTTCCCCATGGTAACTAGCAATTGAAGAGGGTTTAGAGTCAGATCTTGGACAATCAAATCTTCTCCTAGGATTTCCTTCTAAAGGTGGTAACAAATCAGGATGTAGAGATCTTATACCTTACATGCACCAGAAGAATGTCTATAGATGACAGGGAGAAGACAAATGTGAGAATACCCCACCCTCTTAATACAAGCAATCAAGCAAGTCCTTAGAGTGTAAACCCTAAATAGACCTAATGCTGGCTCCCCAAAACACGACTAGGTTAGATCAACCGTTGAATTACGTGGGTGGCCAGAAGGGTGGGACACCCTAGGACACCCTGTCACACCTCGAAAATCCATTCAATGGGCTTCCGAGGGTGAGGGAGAATAAAGTCCCAATGGTGAAACGGTTAAAGTCGAAGGGCACTTAATTCAATCAAGATAAATCAAATAACAAAAAAAGAATCCTGATGCACATGTTTTGCGTGTTTGAAATCGGGGTTAAGAGTAACCCGTCGTTGTTGCAAAATGCATCTATCAAATAAAATTTTACCAAAACTCCAAGAGAGTCCCAGATCGAACACAGGGATGCGACGTTCACTTTATTTGAAAATCGAGCTTCGTTTTGTTTGTTTTTGGTGTTTTGGGGTTTTAATATTTTTTCTCATTTGTTTTTATAAAGTAAGAAAATAATATGGATCACAATGGAGATATAAGCAAATATGATATATATTGCACAAATGTTATTTACAACAATCTAGAAAGCATAAAAAAAGAGAGAGATGAGAAGGAATCTCCCGAATCGACTGTTCAGCGAGACGACGGCGCCTAGCGGAAGCTTAGACGAAGGAGGTGAGGAGCGGGATGAAGGAGGTGAGATGCAGGAGGACGTCGGGTAGAGGAAAGCTTCAGCATGGCTCCGGAATGGAGGTGAGGAGGTGGAGATGATCTGCTACCGGAATGGAGGTAGGAGGACAACTCCAAGACAATCTATAAATGGTGATGGAAAGATGGAGGAATATTTGGTGGGGCAAAGGGATGCTACACTAATAAGAGCCTTGGGAGCTTGAGAGTAAGCTCTAATGAAGCGTTGGTAGGCTTGCTAGAGCTTAAAAGTAGGTGGGAGTAGAGTAGGTAGAGATGAAGAGGAATTGGGGGTGTAGGGGTGTTTATATAGTGATGGGAGGAAGAGCAACCCGCACACAAACATTCAATGACAGCTACAAGCGTCACTAAAGGTCGCTCGAGCTGTCGCCTTAGCTGGCGCACGCACTGTGCAGGCCATTTAAAGACAACTGCAACTGTCACTAAAGGCCTGCTCTTCTGTCACTGTAAATCCCTCACCCACCACTCACGCCCGCCTGCTGTCGCTGAGGTTGAATGCACCGTAACCATTGGATTTGGAAGTGAATAGCTGAGATGGTGCGGAGATCACGCCTCTTGATTGTGCGTGAGATGGCGCGTTCTCGAGGTGCATCGACGACCTCATGCTACATCCACGCCCATTAAGTAGTGCCACGTGGTGACGCCTCCGCCACTTGATGACATCCAACTGGTGCAATCGAATCACGCCCGCTCTTCGCTGAATTTGAGCACTGTGGCTGAGCTTGGAACACGTGCTCGTGCATTGTGAGTTGAGGCACCCACAACTACGCTGAGGGTGGTGCTGTGCTCTGTTTAGGAATTAAGCTTCCGCACCAACAATCGTTGGATCTTGATCTAACGGTCACGATTGCGCGAAGGTTTCTCACTACTCGGCTTGAGGCTGGCGGTGTGATGCTTTATCAATTTGAATCCAATGGTTGAGACTCCACAGGTGTAACTGAGTAAGAGGAGCTGCGGCTGGGCTGGAGGGCTGCGATGGTGCCACGTGGCACCATCATGGCCATCCATCTTCTCCTTGTGGAGGGTACTACAGAGCTTTGATCAAGGTAATTCTCGCATTGACGGACTGCGATCGTCTCTCTGAATTCATCCATACGAACGGATTCTTCATCCAAAGCTTGTAAAGATGTCGCACTGCCTCTTGGCCATGTAAAATGAAGGAATTAATGTACATAACATACAACTATCCTAAATGCAATGCAATAGATGTTTATGCAATATTTATATCATGATATGCAATGCTAGGCCTAGGAACTATCATAAATAAGCATTTTATGATGAATTTATGTGTGTTTATCAAATCCAATGAACAATAATAGGGTATCCTTGTTGGAGGGGAGATTTCCAAACTCCCCACCTGTGGGAAGAACCATAATTTATACCACCCTAGTTGTCATACATCGAAATAGAAACCATGCAGTAAAACATCATTCATATCTAGGCACATACACAAAGTTCCCCTTTCATACATACTGTCATACACATACACACATTCATATAGGTATATATGTACAAGCCTTGTTTCTTCCCCTATTACAAAAGTAACCTGTATAACACAAAAGTAATATACATCAACCAGGGGAAAGAGCTACAAAAAGGGGGAGCCACACATTACACATTCACAATAAGAAATGACGGTTTGCTAAAGAGGGCCCCCAAGTGAAGGGATGCATTGGTCCCTCAAAAGTCCTCCCACGTTCCACAGGGTCAAAAACCCGCAAAACAGATTGCCTGCTCTAGTTGATAGGTAGCCCTTATAAATTCTGCGGTAGCATTTTCAACAAACTCAGTAGGTGGGTTCGCCCACCTTCCTGGATATTTGGCTTCCACTATCTCCCCCCTCCAAGCATATGAGTGTCATCACAAATAGCCGATCCGCCGCCGCCAGGCACCTGCGCTGCTCGCGGGGAAGGCAGAATTCGCTTGTCCACGGCATTGGAACCTGAAATGGGTCACAAAAGAAAAGAAAGGGGGTGAGCTATACAGCTCAGTAGGGATCTAACTATGTTTGAAGCCCAGCAAGAAGGGGTGATAAATGTTTTTTTTTATAGTATTATCCACCACTTTCCATCAAATTTTTATCTAGATCCTTAAGATAACTTATTCTGGTGCTCACATCTGTTCCCTCACTCGCCACAGGTACCAGATTTAAAAGATCATCCCTCTCTAATCAGAGGAGATTTTGATGTATCCTTCCCCTTAGATCCTCACCTGGTGGCCTCTCCCTGATTAGGGGACGGCTAACAGGACAAGCGACCCTTGTGAAAGGCGTACCCATTCTCAACATACCAAGAACGTTGCTAACCTTAGTCAGAAGATTCGGGCGCCTTGGGAGCTACCCAGGCCAGTGCCTCGTGTCAACGAGGAGCAACTCCTCCCGCCGCCAGTAAGGCCTAGTTGTAATTTACACATATTGTGTCGCAGGGTTGGTCGGAATTGTCGAGCCACACCATTTGTTCCTACTAGGAACGTAACCACGAGGTGTGCCCTCTCAGTCCGCCATCGGACGAGATCTCAACCAAAACCCATCATGGTACCCTCGGCTTTCTCCGCACATGTGGGTGCCTGGTGAGCCTTTTGCTCGAGTACTCTTTTTGCCATGAGTCAGATTCGGATATGCTCAGATACCTCCTTCTGATGATGGCTTGAGGCTCGTCACCACTCTTGGGAACTCCTCAAGTTCCAAGGTAAATCCCTGGGTAGCTCTTAGCTACCGTCACATCTCGGGTCTCCTTCCCGAGTAGTGAACTCAATTCACCAAGTCTAAGGCACAATCTTGCAAGCCCACCTAGCAGACCTGCCATATTCTTATTTTATTTGGTTCCAAGTCTAGAACAACATCCTAGAGAACTAGTGGATCTCCTAGGGTCTGACCACAGACCTTTAGAATCCAAGAGGGTTTTTCATTTAAATCCTAAGAAGCAACCATTTCACATATTGTATACTTCCATATACTTAAATTCATTTACCTAGGTTTCATTCACACCCTTCCAGGGTTGATTTATCACCTCCTTTGGCTTGTAGTCTTTCAGGTATTTGCAGATTTACGCATTTTTCTTAACTTCATATCACATATCCAAGCCTGCATACTTTCCTTATTTATTCAGGTGCTAAAATTAGAGCATGGTCACTTAGGCCAGTACCGATACTGACCCTCAGTACTGGTACTGGGATGGTACTGCCGAGGCTATAACCGGATCATAGCCATTCAGGCTAGTACCAGTATTGATCATCAGTACCGGTAGTGGACCAGTTCTATATAGTGCCCCACTCAGGCCAGTACCGATACTGATCATAAGTACCAGTACTGGACCAGTTCTGTTTAAGGCCCCTACTCAGGCCAGTACCGGTACTGATCATCGATACCAGTCCTGGACCAGTTTTGTTTCCCCTGATGAATGCATTAAGGGGACCTTCGGAGCCATCTAGTACCGGTACTGATCTCCCGTTCCGATACTAGATGGTTCTAGGCCCTAGTCCAGCATGATATTTAACCCCGCATCACAACCCACAGTTTCCTGATGTAGAGTCCATTATCCCACAGATTTTAGGTATAAAACACATGCTTAGTACCCTGTGAACCCTCGCAAACAACACGATAAGGTGTCTAATTCTCTTAGCATGCCTCCAACCCCTTTTTATTCACCAACCCTAGGTATGTACTCCATTACACACCTGGCTACCATTAACCCAAAATCTAAAGAGGTACTCATAGGACAAAGAGTCAGCATCCCAACCTCAAGCTTTTGGGTTGCAACTCCTGCCTTCTACTCCTTCCCGATCTGCTAAAAATGCAACAGCAACCACCACACTGCAAGAACAAGTGCAGCAGCTGCTCTTGCACATTGTCTTCTCCTATTCCTCCTCCTACGCCTGTAGCACCAGCAGCAAAGCACTGGCAACAGCTGGAACAACCACCAAGGGAGGACGATGGTCTCTCCTCTCCTTTTGCCAAAATGCTCAAGCCAAGAAAGTAATTGTTGGCTTTCCAAGAAAGCCCAAACCTAAATATCAAAGGGTCAGTTGGCCCATGCCCCCCTCCATTTCTTACTTGAGGGGCAAGAAAGTCCCTCAACTATCTTTTCTTGCAAAGAGCCCCTCACCATTACAAAATGTAAAGCCTTATTTAACAAGAAGGAAAGTAAATGGCTTTTAAGGGTCTTTTAACTCATTAAACACCCTACTTAAGTGGGATAAATATTTTCAAGAAAATTTTTGGGTCGATACACACCCTGCACAGCGAGACACCACTAAGGGTTAACGCAATTACCTCACCAACCTTTCTTATAACTAGTCAGTCAAAGTAGACAAGGCCTTGAGACCTTAGCCCAATCTAATTTCAAGTCCCCAAGAAGATTAGTCCTGCCTAGGGCACATTTACTCAATTTTAGGCTTTAGCTTGATGTGCTTGTGGAATATGATGGGCGTTAGGGGGGTGCTACCTTTAAAATTGATTTTCAAAGTGTGAAGTGTACAGGCAAGGGGTTCACAAGCAATTTTTTTATGATGAAGCGCAATTTAAGGTTTAATTGCTTGAAAAGTTGTGTTTTAGGGTTCACTTGGAGTAAATATCTTCAAGCAATGGTTCTGATAAGTCACACAAGAGGTTTTGCAAGTCTCAATTATTTAACAGATTTCATTTAAGTACGGAAATGTAAGTGTGCTCTACCTTAATGTGAAACCCTAATAGCAGATAGTTCTAGATAATCCTTTTAAGTCCCACATCAGGGGAGTGGAGCGACCAAACGATTCAATCAATTGGACTTGTTTCACCACTAACTAAGCACTCAGAAAATATTTTTTCAAAAATTTTAATACACGTTTTCTATTTTTTTCCAGATTTAAAGTGTACTGGGGGTTTTGTAGTCTATTTTGACCCCCAGTTAGTGATTGAATAATTCATGCAACCAAACATGTAGCAAATATTTTTTTAGATTTTTCCTAAATTCTTTATTCTCACTGAAATTCAGTTTCGTAAATTTCAAGTCAATCGAAGTTGTATAAAAATTCATGTAAAATTTTGAACTCCAAAAAATTAAGAACAATAACTGATTTGATAATAGTTCAGTGCATGAATTTTTAAAATTTTTATATAACTCATATTAGTACAAAATTTGGATATGTTGTTCTTGACTTTAAGACCCACATTAGATAAAACTTCTAGAATTTTTGGAAGTATGAATTTTTGGTAATTAAATTTTTAAGATGAGAGTTTTTTTTTTGCACGAAAATTGATTCCCACCAACAAGATATATATATATATTGTTCTCGAAAGGAAATCTAACCTAATCTAAGATACAAGTACTAACCTGAGATTCAAACCCATTCTTTTTTTGTTGTTGCACGTTTCTTCTCGAAATTCTGCGATTCCTTCACACACATAACCAAAAAGAATAGCAAGTTAGAATCTCAAATAAGCACTTGACAAGAAAAGCTTTTAAAAATTTTCGTTGCCTCCATGGCAACAGCACCAACTTGTTCGACCGCGAGATGCGTAAAAGATTAGTTATGTCGTTGTAGTTGCGAATCGCGTCAAAACAAATAACATTTATAGATTTTCGATGAGAACTGAGTCATTCGTAGGGAGGCAAAAACACGATTTTTATGCAAAAGTTTTTCAAAAAGTCATTCTAAGCAAATGTTTATATATTTATATATGTATATATAGACAACCATTCATGAGATCGGATAAACATTTTATTAATCAAGAGGATGTCTCATAAATCTAATGTAACTATTCTAAGGAGTAGAGAGAGAGAGAGAACAGATGAAGGATGACACCGCTTGTGGGATGCTTGTGAGAAGTGCTGCAGCACTTCAGATCCAGAGCGTCAGGAGGAAGACCGAGGAAAAGTTGCAGAGAGAGAGGCAAGAGATTTGTCTGGTGAGAGTTGCCTCTCAACTGGGGGACCCTAGGGCTCTTTTTATAGCTTTAATGAGGGGCACAATAGGCATTTAAGCCCCTAAAATAGTGGAACAACCTTGGTCTGATTAGTTCCGTTGATTGGGAGACCAACGAATTAGATCGCACATCAAAATCACCTTCCACGAGCCTATAACACTTGGATCGCTCCTATAGCTGACACGTGGTGCGCTTTCATCCTTCAGATCACTATCGCACTGCTGTCGCTGGTGCTCACCTGCATCGCCTTTGCACCTCAATTGCAGATGCAAAAATCGCTCAAGCGCTTCGCGCTCAATCCACAGCCATTTAATCTCACGATTGGACAGCTTAAATGCACTGCACGCACTGCCTTTGAAATCCTAACGTGCGCGCGCACGCATTTGGTTGCGCGTGATCATGCACGTGGCCATCGGCGTTTGATGAAGATCTGACGCTTGGATTTCATCCACACTTGTTGCCACCTTAATTTCTTGCGGATTGCGAATCGATTGCGCGTCTTGCATTGTTGATCGAGAGCTCTAACCAACGCTCTAAGGGTGCGAATGGTCGCCGATGAGCCCATAATTGTGGGCCAGTTAAATGTGTAAATGCCTAGACATTGAGGTAGCACATTCATTTAAATAGCATGCATTAGTACATGAGTAGACTGGTTTGTAATTAGCTTGAATGCATGCATCCCACATGCTACATGCATGGTTTAGATAGAAATACCATTTAGAATTCATTTAGATAATATGCACTAAAAAAATTAGTCTTTTAGGTTGCATTACATGAATGTATTAGAATTGACATTTTATGTGAGGGTTTGTAGATAAATAAGCCTCATTTCTTTTCTTATTTTATCCAATTTTCTTCTTCAATGGTTGCCGCCTCTTCACTCCCGCTGTGCGCCATTGAAGACCTGCATTCAAGGAGGAGCGGGAGAAGTGGATCTAGTCTCCTCAACTGCGATAAGAAGTGGGAGGTAGTTGTGCTCATGGAGGCCACTACCCCCACACCATCACCGTGCAGAGCGTCAAGCTCCTTCCCACTTTGCCACCATGGGCCTCGACCACAGCAAGAGTTTTGCTACCGTGGGCGTGCGGGGGGACAGCTTGCACCGCCATCCGCAAAGCCTCGCAACATCACCATAACTGCAACCACCACTGCGTATCCTCTTCCTCTTACTCCATATACACCCACCTTCCCTTCCCCTTCATTTTCTTTTTCTTCTTCTTCCCCTATTTCCCCTCTGCAAGAACACACCCGAAGAACCCATCACCAAACCCAATGCCACCATCTTCCTTGCCTTGTTAATCTCCTTTTCCCCCTTCACGAACCCAACACCACATGCCCACACCTCATCCTCTTCTTCGTTTCCTTCTTCCCTTGCCACTTCACCTTCTCCCTCTTCTTCATCACCTTCTACTGTTGCCCATGTAGACGAACCCATCATGATCATCTGCAGCACCCCTTGCCCATGCCTACTCCTCGCCCGTGCGCACCCAGCAACACCTGTGTGCTCTCCACACGCCCCCACGCGTGACCAGCACCACTCGGCCACATGCCCCCACGCACACTGATAGCCTTTGTGAGCACCCTCCGCCAGCCCCACTGCACGCCGGCGTGCCTCGGGCGCACAGCCATCACGCCAGCAACGCCTGCGTGAGGCCCCAGCTGCTCGCGTGCCCCTCCGAGCTCATCTCCAGCAGCAGCAGGTGCCTCTCCTCTTTGCACCTGCACCTCCAGCAGCAAGCAGCAGGAAGAGACCCACCGTAGTCTCCTCCTCACCACCGCTAGCTCCGGCCACCTCCTACCACAATTCCACCACCACCGCATTGCCCTTGGCCCAACGGACCTTTGTCGAACTTCAAGCCTCCAGCCGTGACCTCCTCCGTGCGCGAGCACAAGGAAAAGCTTTTCCCCTATGTTGCACCTAATTAAAATTTACATGTCATGCCATTGTAAACCTCTCATTTTCTCATTTAAAGAATAGTTTATTATGTTGATTTTATGAGAAAACCCTTGCCTTTCAATGAAACTGTCATTTCAGCTTTATATAGAATTGTAAACATATTTAAAAGGTAGATTTGGCTCGATTTCTTGGCGAAATTAATCGTGAACATCTGTTTTTGACCCGTGCGAGTTTCAATAGGCCAGTGCCTCCCTGTGGACATGACCCGCTCCTCATTGAGTGGTTATTTTAATTATTTCAATTATCAACTTTCCACCACTTACATACTACTTCAATGCATCATTTTATGTGCAAAACTACATCCAAAGCGAAAACAACCTCGATCAGTCGCGCTTCCCATTTCTTCTGCAACTGCTCTCAGCCGTTGGATGGAAATCCAACACCTGACCGTGACCCTTTCCTGATGAAGAGTGTCTCGAGCAGCGACATGGCGCTCTTGTGGCCGTTGGATGACAATCAAATGACCCACAAGGCGCGGGGATAACTCCTTCAGAGGTTGGTTGACACTCTTGGGCGACTATGATGGCACCACGTGGCACCATCATGGTCGTCCATCTTCTATACTTTTTAGATCATGCTATAGGACTCCAATCGAGATTATTTTTGCGCCATTGGATTGCGATCGTTGATCCAAATCCATCCGTGCGATAGGATTTGGCATCTGAGGGTTCGATCTCTACCATCTTGTTCCTTGGCCTCTATTCTTCTATGGGTTGTATGTGCTACTATGGTTGTTTGATCAAGATGATTTCAGAAGCGCTGGGCTCCCGTTGACGTCTTGATCAGATCTGTATGGTCTAATCTATCATCGGTGGCCTCGAATCATGTACAATCAATATCGTCTTTTTTTAGAGAATAAAATAGCAGTATTATCTATAAAGCCACCAAACTCAGCACAAGGACTGTGCCTAGCTGAAGGCACTAAACTCAGCACGTGTATAGACTATTTTGGAGTTGACCGAAGTTTCACAGAATACAGGTGATATTCTTCCTATTTTGACCTCCTTTATGCTTTTATTTTACAATGAGGATGTTGCATTAGCTAGGCATGAGGGGTGGATACTTTATGATTTGATTATTTTGTCAGGCCGTAACAGTAATTTCCTGTTATTTAAAAAATTAAATTAAAAAATTAGAATTAGGAAAAGCGAACTTAGGCATTAGGTGTTATTAACTTTAGGAAATGATACTTTAGGACCTGAACACTTAGACTCTTCAGGTATTCGAGCTTAATCAGTGTTGACGCGGTCTTGATCGTGTTTTAACAGTTAGTTACGTCGTAGTATAGGTGACCAAGAATTGTCAATAAATAAAGATTTATTACTCGAAAACCTAAGTATCCGAGGTCAAACACAGGGAGCAATTAGAATTTATTACTAATCTCAAGAATGTAATTGAACACTAAATTCAAAATATATAAATGCATGAGTTTAAAAGTGAATTGTAGCAAAAAGAAGGAATTTGGATGTCTGATCATAGGATCGGACGTCTTAAAAGATGTTTCCCTTCTTCTTCTTCTGATTTTCTTCCTTTCTTCTTTGTGCTTCTTCTTTCTTCTCTGCAGTTGCCTTGCTTCTTTCTTCTTATTTTCCTCTGCCTTCTGCCTTGCTTCTTTCTTCTCCTGTAGTATCTTTCTCCTTCTATTCTCTGCGGGTCTTCTTCTCTTTGGCTCTGCTTTCTCTTCTTCTTCTCCCCTCCTTGGTTCGGTTTCCCTTGTCTTAAGCTTCTCTTCTTCTTCTGCTTGTCTTTCCCTTTCTTTATTTCTTCAGTTCCTCTTCTCTTTTTTTCTTCGCCTCTTCCCTTTGCCTTGCCTTTCTCTTTTTCCTCTGCGATGGCTTCCTTCCTTCTTCTTTTCCTTTGCTAGCAGCGGCTAAGTGTCAGCTTCGCTTCTCCCTTCTGCCTTCCCTACACAAACCAAAGAGGAGCAAAACCTATCCCTCTACCCACACCCGCATCTCTCTCTCTCTTTGTATATCACTCTTCAGCACGCTCGCCCAGAGCCGGGTAAACGGGTCGGGTCGCGCGCCCAGGTCTAGGCACACTGGCGTGGGTGTGGTGCGTGAGGAGTGCTCAGGAGGGTGTCGGGTCGGGTCGCCAGATCCGTGTGGTGAGCTCACAGACGAGGCGGTGAGTATAGGTGAGGGACCTCACCCCGAGTGTAATTGGAGGCAACAAGCGCATAGCATAAAATCAATTTAACCCACTCCAACACCCTACAGCTTACTGAGGTGGGACTATTGTTCCACCATTCTTTCGCAACCGCCCGCAGGAGACCGTGCTTCAATTGCAGCACTACAGGCTTCGCGGTGCCGCTCTCTGGAACAGATGACTTCGCGAGGCCTCCCCGAATTAGCTGGACCTAGGCTCCTGGAGCATTATAGGCTGGGACGAGCTTGCGACCTCCTTTAGTCACCGTTAATGGCGGCTGGAGCGTGAAACCTGCTTTACACAAAAAGAGCCTTGCGACTTAATCAGACCATAGGAGCACCTTCGCCGTGTCACGACGAAGGTGAGGCGCTAGGTGGCAGGCCGCGGGGCTACCTAGACGTGCATGCCTAGGTCGCCCTGTGGCCAGACGGATGGGTTTGGTCGGGGGACTGTTGTGGCGATATAGAGGGTCTGTGGATGAGCAGAGGATATTCAGTGAAGTGAGGCGGAGGTTATGCGGTGGTCGGCGAGATGTGTGGGGCTGCGGAGTGATGGGAGCGTCTCGCCGGAGGGTGGTCGGAGATGAAGATGGTGGTGGACAGCAGCGGTCGAGGAGCGGTTGGTGAAATAAGATGAGGGAAATGAAAGAGGGGATAGAGAGGAGTTGTTCTAACCGAACTAAAGGGACGAAGGGGGCAAGAAGGCAGCTGGCAGTACCTGCTGTCGTCGGAGAAGAAAGCGTCCAATGGAGGAAGACGGCAGCGACGACTGGGCTAGGGCGGCTCGCGCGGGTGTTGACCGACGCGGAGGAGGATGAGGACGGCTCTGCCACTGGTTTGGTGGTAGAGTGACGAGGAAGAGTAGGGGGGCTCGTCGGAGCTCTCTGGACCCCTTGGTCGGAGGAGAAGAGGAAATTGAGGTAGAATTCCGGCCAAGTCGAGCTGAGGAGGTGCGGCCGGAGTTGGGGGTTAATTTATAGGCACCGGCAGGGACTCCTGTGCTTGGATGCCAAGCTTCCAAGTGCAGGAATCCCCACCGGAGATGGAAACAATTGAGTACGCAAATCTCTCGTGCGTTCGCACGAGAGATTGGGTGTAAATCAGGGATCACGATTGAGTTCAGATGGAAGGGAATTCCTCAGAGAATCTCCCTTCCAAATCTGGGAGATCTCTGCGGAATCAGAGAGTATTCCCTCTCTATTCCTCGCTGGAGTAGGATCTCTCCCCAATAATAGAGGAGGGACCTGCTTGTAAAAGTGGCAAGGAAGTTAGGGGGGTGTATGCAATGGCTTTCAAAAGATAGGGACCAAAATGTAATTGGGTGTACTAATTTGCAAAGTAGGTCAAGGTGACCTCCCCTTAGGTCCAAATTTTCGTACAAACCTAATTCCTAAGGAATCCAATGGTGAAGTTGGATTTTAGGTTTGACCACGTTTGACTAGATATTTTGCTAAAAATTCCAAATTAGGTCAATTGATGAGCTAGGACCCCAATCTAGGTCAAACTAGGTTCCAAAGGCCAAATTGAATGTTCTAAGTCCTAGGTGATATTTTTCCATGATTTTTAGAGGGCTTAATTGATTTTTATCCTGACCAAAGCCTTGTTGAATTAAGCGGGTCTGTTTTAGGATTACAAGATGTCATTTAACTCTTGGTTTAACATAAACCCATTTCTAATTGAACCAACCAGCTTTTTATCTTATTTAGACCATTTGACCTGTGTTTTGTCTCTGAGAAATCCTGTTTATGTACTGCAATGGTAAAATTGCAGTTTTAACCTTTATTTCATATTTTCTTCTCAGAACACTTATTCCTCCAATTAAGCCCTCTTCTATGTTATGTAGGAGCTTTTATTCTCTTTATTAGGTCAAAATGAACTAGTTATGGCTCATGATGAGGCTCTCATCAATCATCCTAGGTGTCCACTCGAATGTGGACTTAGTCTCGAGTCCTCGCCAAGTAATTATATTTTAATTTAGCCAATAAATTGGGGTAATAAGTACACGACTTATCAACTTGCCATTTGATTTAAAGGGACTTTAAGCCTAAGCATCTACACACTATTTGCACTAACTCACTTTTTGGTTGTTTTTATACAAATTAGGTAGCTAATGAACTTTCTAGGATAGTATGGCTGGCAAGTTGTTGTGGGTAATAGCCTATTGGTCCGTTGTCTAGAGCCCAGCTACATGACCATACTCATTCTACTTCTTTTAGGTAAATCTTAGATCAGGGAAGCCAATTACTTAGAAAAAAAAATGATACCTAAAAATAAAGGAAAAAAAAAGAAAAATTGAAAAGGGAGAAAAATAAAAAATAGAAAAATAAACTACACTTCATCGCATGAGTATGGCTGTCAAGTTACCGTGGGTAATAGCCCATTGGCTGGTTGTCTAGAGCCTAGCTCATAAAAATGTACAAATAATTCTGAAAACACTTAGGGAAGAAGCGGGGAAATAAAATAAACTGGGGGATATATACAGGGTTCGCCCTTGTGTTGACCCAAAAAAAATATAAAAAAAGGAGAAAGCTACCGATCGGAAAGATAAACCTTTAGGCAGAAACTCTTAAAGTCACCTAGGGTCGTAGAAACCTGAAGTCTGTTTTAATGGCCACTCAACGAGTCTATCACCCTTTCACAAGATGCTTAGTACTTAGAGTCCTTTTCGAGTCTTGGGCAGTCTGCATTTTAGCAGGCACCTGGACATTGTCAAGTCTTTGTAGTTTAGGCCCTTAGTGGAAATTTCCTTTTGTTAATAAACAACTAATGCCTTAAGCAATCAAGCCCTAATTCTATTTTTATACATAGCATATAGTTTAATTTTGCTAGGGACTAGTAAAAGATAGGCATAGGGGTGTGATGTACACACATCCTTTTAGGTTAAAATGTCTATTTATGTATGTTCCTAGGTTCAGATATGCATTCCATGCTATAAATATTGCATAGCACACATCATTTTACATTTAGAGTAGTTTATGTAGATGTTAGGCTAATTGTGTTCTTTTATGACTAGGAGAGAAGGAGATTTAATTCAGGGCCTCAGATTGACGATCTGATTGTATGGATCTGATCAAGACGACAATCGGAGTCCAACGCCTCCGAAATCGTCTAGATTGGAATCCTTAGCACTGTATGTAGTTTGGAGAAGATCAATGGCTAGGGGGCAATGTGACAACCTTACAGGCTTCGAATGAAAAATCCGATTGTACGAATGGATCCGGAGTGACGATCGTAGTTCGACAATGCGGAAATATCTTGATCCGAGTACCGTGGCATCCTCTGTAAGTGAAAGAAGATGGATGGCCCAGATGGTACCACGTGGTGCCATCTAGGCCGCCCAACATTGGCCAGCAGTCTACACAATGCTTCCTCTTCATCTGCATCATCCATTCCTAGCCATTGGATCTTGATCTAACGGCTGAGAAGCCATCTCCACCGCAAGGCCTTGGCTCCTCCTCAAGACAAACTCGTGGGCTTAGCGCATTGGTCTTGAGGCATGTTCCCAAAGGAGAGGTGCGAGTTCGAAACCCGCAAAGGCCCCCCCAATCCTCCAATTGGACATCGGGGGTGCACCAACCAACGTATGCGCACGCACTAGCCTGCGCACCCGCACTGCAGCGCACACGCAGCGTAAGTGCCATCATGCGCCCGCGCGCAACATGACTGCATGATGGGCATGCGAGCATAGCTGTAAGCAAGCGTGAGTTGGCGCAAATCTTCAGTGACAGATGGGTGGATCTTTAGCAACGTTTACGGATGTCACTAATTACCCATGTGTGACCAAGCCCTTCATCCTCCACTATAAAAGGACCCATACCCCTCCATCCACCATCATCCCCTCCTATGCTCTCCTCACCTACTCTAGAGCTCAAGACACGCTTTGAGCTTATGTCCTAAGCCCTTGGGATGCTCCACTAGAGTAAAGAAAAATTATTTTCCACCCTCTCATCACCATTCGTGGAGCTCTCATCGGCCATCTTCTCAACCCCCTTCCGGGAAGCGGAACACATCTCAACGCAGCCCATCCTCCCCTCATCTTCTGACACCATTCACTTGCCTCCAACTCCTCAACATCTTCGTCCGAGCCATGTCAACGCAGCTTCACCCTCCGAGTAGTCGACAAAGAGGATTTCTCTTACTCCCTTTCCCTTTTACTGCTTTCGTGGTGTAGAAGTATTTGTAAGAAACATTTGTCAAGCATTTATCTAGAAGTAGTTTTGATTCTCCCTCTGCCTACGTACTTAGCAAGTAGAATAGTTCTTTCCTGCTTTCTAGAATAGCTTAGTATAGAAAATATTCCTGCCTGTTACCACGCTATCATAAAATGCCAAAAAAATAGCAAATACAAAATACCAAAAAGAAACAAAGCGAAATGCAGATTTCAGAGAAACAAACGTCACCTCCCCATGTTCGACCTGGGACTCCCTTGGAGTTTTGGCATAAATTTTATTTGATAGCGAGTTTTGTGACTACGACGACGGGTTTCTCGAAACCGTAACTTTTCACTCACGAAAACCCACTCATCACTTTGGCACCATTGTTGGGGAGGCAATGAAATTTGCTTTCTTTTTCCGTGTTTCTTTACATTTACATATTGACTAACCCCTCTTGCCTCTGATTTGTTGTCTTGCAGGTATCCTAGCAAGGAGATCCAAGTGCAGTAGACCGAAGTAAAGTGCGAATGAAGCAGTTTGTAAGTGTTTCCCCCCCACTTCCCCACCCACTAGTTCATTTCGCCACCTTAATAACCAAGACCTAATCTACTTAGATGTTTTCATGAATCCTAGGATAGAAGTTATTTGTCTTGTTTGCCACCTCCAGCCATCTCACCCTCGCATAAAAAAAGAAAAAAATATATATACTTTATGATTGTGGGACAAAATTAACATACACATTACACACACCCACATTTGAGGCACATAACCTCTTTTGATTATATCTACTCAATCAGGATTTTGATCTGTGGAACCGGTACACACATCAACACACATAAAAGAGTAGAAATCATATTAGATTAATCACCTTTTGTGTGCCTTAATTGGTGGTGCATCTGGGTCACTTGTTTAAGTTGTTTGGGCTGCACCACCTAATCAATTTAAAATCGATTCATCTTATAGCTACTCCATAGGATTCAAACAATTAGGCCAAGCCAGACACTCCATATTTTCTTGATTTATAAAGGAAAATACTTAAACTCATGCTTTCAAACTTGGTTTGCCTCATAAAACTTGGTTGAATACACCTAATATTTGAATCCTAAAAGCTACTAAGCAAGATTCGAACCCTAAAATTTACTTCTTCCTTAATAATCTTGCGTGAAAACTTTTGGGTGTGCACATACACATACTCTAAATGAATTATTAAGGGAACAATCCATTAACATGGCCCAATCATATTCCGAAAGCACTATTATCCCAGGCCTTAATTAAAATTGAGTCGACGTTGGCCCTAGGATTCATAGAGTCAGTTTCAAGGTACTCTCTTGAACACATTTCGAATTAGTGACATCTGCTTGCTTCAAAAGGTGCTAAGGTTGGGGGCTTGCTTGTCAAATGACTTAAGCAAGAGAGGGTTTGGCATAATTAGCGGCCCTCGAGACACGCTCCCCCTGCTTTGTCAGCCCAACTTTACCACCTTCGGGAGTAAGGGCCACTAAATTCATTTTGTGGTCAGAGTTTATCTCTGAAGCATAGGTCCTTAAGCTACCTAATTTAAGGGCAGGCTTGTATTTTTTTGTGCTTCTGGGTTCCTTTTTCCTTGTCCCTCTGACTTCCTTCCACTGCATGCTTGGAAGGAGGTCATTGAATCCTCGCTTGAAAGGACCTTTAGGCCATTCCTGGAGGCAGAGGTTGAGTTATAGCCAAGCAGATCCCATTGCTAATCAACAACCACCTCTCCTACCCCCGAACCAGCATGAGCTGATTCAGAGGTAGTTGGAAGAATTGCAGCAGATGCAACAATGGTTCCAACGAATGAATGGTCAGGGTGCTTGGGCCTTGAAGGATTTTTATGATCCTTCAAATTATGAGGATCGTCCTGGCATTGTGACCCCTACTGGCGATGTTGAGATCAAGCCCCAGGTTTTGAGTTTGATTAAACACTTTCACGGGCTTGGCTCAGAAGATCCATTCCAACATTTGGTGGATCTGATCACCCTGGTTCAAACCACCAAATAGTGGACTGTGGATGAAGAACAGATGCTCATGAGACTTTTCCTCTATTCACTAAGGGATAAGGCCACACATTGGTATCGTACCATTCGAAGACCAATTGCTACCTGGACAACTTTGAAATCAGCCTTCCTAAAGAAATTCTTTCCAATTGGATGAAACAATGCTTTGCGATGGGGAATTACCACTTTCCCCCAGTGGCTAGGGGAATCGTTTCATGGGGCTTGGGAGCGATTCCAGGATCTATTGCAGAAGTGTCCACACCACGACGTGCCTAAATGGAAACTTATGCAGATTTTCTACCACGGGTTGAATGATCAACTCCGTCATCATGTGATGCTTCCGTGATATCCACATGATCATGAGGCATTTTGTGCATGGGACATTTAGTGACATCAAAGGTTTCGCTGAAGATCCGCCATAAATGTCGCTGAAGCCATCACACCATTGCTAGCGTCCACTCTTTGAAATCACACTGAGCACGCACATGATCGAATGGCAACCGTTCGTTTCAAATTGCATGGTTGAGGGAGATCGTGGATTGCGCCTCAAGCGCGCGTTAAATTGAGTGTAGGATCACACGTACGATAGCGCGTGTGCACTCTTTATCTGTGCTTCCACGTGGCCTCATCCGAACCACTTATCAAGCATCTCACGGTCTAATTTTGTGCAACCCTCCTGCACTGTGGATTAGAGGTGCTTGCGAGTTTCAAACCTGCGCCTTATGTTGCAAGTTAGGGCGCATGACCAATGAGCCAAGCCGCCGGATTGCCAACCTGATGAAAGTGGTGCGACGCGTGCTCACTCGTTGGATCAAGATCCAATGACAAAGATTGTGCTCTACGGATGCTCTAGTGTTGACCGGACGACTGTAGGCGGCTAAGACGGTGCCACATGGCACCATCTAGACCATCCACCTTCTTTTGCTCGTAAATGATGCCACGAGTGTCGGATTGGGTTGATTTTCACGTTGGTAAGCTACAATCATCGATCTGGATCCATTCGTGCGGTTGGATGTCTTTTGAAGCTCCAAATTGTGTCACCTAGCCCCTTGGTCATTGATCTTCTTCGGACTTTATAAGGTGCTACGAAACTCTGATCAAGACGATTTCAAAGGCATTGGACTCCAATTGTTGTCTTGATCAGATCCGTATGGTCGGATCGTCAATCCGAGGCCCTGAAATAGATCTCCTTCTCTCCTGGCCACAAAAAGACATGAATTAACCTAAAATTTACGTACACTATTCTAAATGCAGAATGATGCATGCTATGCAATATTCATAATATGAAATGCATATCTAAGCTTAGGAACATGCATAAATAGCATAAATGGATGTGTATACATCACAACCAGATCAGAGAAAGGTGAGTCAAGGTAGAAATTGATTCTGGTGGCGGGTCAGGGTTGGGATCGGATTTTGAAAATCTCTGTATGTGGTGTGGCTATATCGAGGTCCACATCATCGGCCTCAGCATAAGAATCAAAGAATGGGTCATGGATGCTGAGGTCGTAAATTGGCTCATTATCATCTGGAAACAAAGGTTCTCGAGTATGATTCAAAATCATCGGAGAATCTATGAAAATCAATTTCTGAGCCTAATTCCAGATCGGGATTTCCACCACAAAACAAACCATGATGCATAGAATCAACAACCTAACTTGGATCTAACTTAATTTCAAAGTCAGAGCTCAAAGATGTGTCCTTATTAGGCATAGGCTCAGGTTCTTAGCTCCTAAGGTAGACCCAATCAAATCCTAACTCTTCCAACTCCTCTGTTTTTGTATCGTAAATCGATGTGACTTACGAAAAATCAATTCGTTCCTCTGAGGAGTCTGGAGAGGTACAATCATCAAATATAGGCCCAGAATCACACTTTAGATCCAAAATCCGATTCTCATCACATTATGCCTCATGATCATCCCAAATAGGCACAAATCTAGATTTTAAGTTAGGGTTAGGAATTGGGTCACTAGAATCTAAACATGGTTCTATTGGGATGTTAGAATCACTCTCGAGGATTACCTTAACAGGATAAGGAGTGGGAATTACATTCTTGAGAGGTTCTGACTCTACTTCGTCACAGGTGTTTGGAGAATCAAGGCATGATGGACTAGCTTCATGGTTCTCTAAGGCTAGTTCATAATTGGCAACATCTACAACTAGATCCGCCCAACCAACATCAAGATTAGGTATGTCCTTTTGCACAAAATTTGAATCGGATTCCATTTGGGTTGGGGTTCCACAACAACCTCAATTTTCTAACTTGGGCTTTGGGAAATCACATTGATCCTCAACAATGTTCCAAGATGTCCCACGAATTTATGAATGCTGATATGGGTATTTTCGATCAATCGCTTGTTGTAACGTATTTAGCATATACCCATGTTTCTTAATGAGACCCTGGTGTATCTCCCAAAGTTGTAGATTTGACAAACATTGTATATACTTAGTATTATGCAATCTCTCTAATTCAATGTATTCTGTCATTAGAGAGTCTCAGGTTGAACCATGTATGATTTGTGTAAATATCATTCCTGCACGGTTCACAATGTGGGTTGTTGTTTCTGACACATTAACCTGAATGTTCCTAGATGGATCTGAGGTTTTGTAATACTCATCATGATGTCTAAGAGCAACCTCGATCATTTTCTCTTTCATGCTCATTTGGGATTCAGGTTTCCTAAACAGTCTTCCTATGTTGTCAGGATGCATTTTCAAATCAAGTGGTGGATCAGGATGTAGAATCAAATTCAGGTCCAGATCAAATTGATCATATCAGATCATATTTTCCCTAAGAAGATCAACTCTAATGGAGGCCTCTAGGTCAAAAACCTAGGAGCCTTTCCTATGTATGTGTTCTAAAGATTAGATGAGGGACTAGATGTTTATTGGACCCAATCAAGGCACCTAAAGATTTTTGGATGACTAAGGCTGTTTTGAGGCGGATGATATCTTTGAATCAGAAATCCACACACTTGAGAATTACTTAAGCAACCAGGAAGGGAGAGCCCCTCAAAGACTCCTACACGGTAGAGCGTCCCCACGGGTTACAAGGTTTCCCCTACCCGACTTTCCTTGTCACTGCAGTTCCAAGTAGACTTGAATGTGCGAATTGAAACCTTAAGTCTACCAATTTTAGTCCTAATTTATGCCTTGAATTTCACTTGATTAGAAGTTAATTTAATTTGTGACCTAATTTGAAAGTTGGTTAACCCACAAAGTGGACCAACTTCACCTGACTAATCCTAAAGATGGAGGATGAAATTTGGGTCAAGACCCAAAATCACCCTGAATTAACTCTCAAGTTATTAGGTCCAAATTTTAAGGTTCAAGTGAATTTAGAGCCTGATTTTAAGGTTTTCTTGATTAGATCTTTTCAACCAAGGGCTTGGGTAGCACACAAATGCGAGAAAATCAATTTCCTTTAATGCAGGAAAATGTGTACTAACACTTCACAACCCTAAAGTGAAAACCCTAATTAGCTCTATTTCAAGTCTAATTTGATCTCAAATGTGACACCTTGGACTCAAACAAGAATGTGAATAGTCCAAGATGTCGGGAATTTAAGCGTAAATCCCTAATGGGTACAGGAAATCAGGATGGGGATTTTCTAATCAAATCATCTCACTTCAATCAGATATCAAATTAAGTTCGCAAATCAGGAAACTTTGCCTTTAAATGATAATTACTAGAAAAATAAGGCAAGTGTATCCTAATTCATTTGTTTCCTTTTTCTCATCTCAAGATTAGGAGGTGAATAGGGAGGAAGAGAAATTTTACCTGCCCGTAGAGTGGTTGATTGTGTGGAAGATCTCTTTGTGATGTACCTTGCAAAATCACAAGCAAAATAGATAGGGAAGTTAGTAATAAGCTTAGTCAAATAAGATAAGACTAGAGGTGAATTATATGTTGCTCTCCAGCAACGGTGTTAAAATGTTGGGAGCGTTTTGCATCGTGTTTTGAGGAGAAAAGGTGCTTGCGTCGTATTATAGTCGACAAAACCACTTTACAACATTTGAATTTATAAAACTCGAAAATAGGAAATGAGTCTGAAGTCGTTCGCAGGGAGTAAATATGAAATTCACACACCAATCGTAATTTATAATTAATGATTACAATAATAAAGATATGCAATGAATAATCAACTCAAAGAAATGTATTCAATAATAATGGTATCTCAAGAAATCAGGGGGATAAAAAGAATATCAAACACTAAAAATTGTGATTTAGATCACCAATTAATCCCACATTTAAACATATATCAAGTGTCTCAACAGTGGTCAGAACCACTTAATCTTTCAATTCCACTTCAGATAAGAGCCAAGATCTCAACTCAAATAATGCCACAGTACCCCATCAGACGTTGGGCATATGAAGGAGACACTTAAACCATAAACAGCCCTCAGCAACATAAGGCCTTAGTAACCTCAAGGATTAATCCTTAGCACAAGACTTCAGCACATAGCCATTGCAGAATAGCTATGTATTGGGCACGTTGCATGCATACCGAGGCAAGACCACCCCCCACCCTCATCGAATATTCGTTCCTCTAGATCGGGTAATCAGGTATATAAGCGGGTAATCAGATCCGAGTAGGGTCCAAACCTGCGGACAGTGTATCATGGGAGAGGAGTGAGTGCATGTGATGGTGCGTGCATGTGGGATCTCACACCCCGTGTTACTGAGGAGACAAGGTTGATGCACAATTTCCTCTTATGCGTCTTTATGCCTTTGTACCATACGATGTGGGACTAAAGTGGGTAGCTCCTTTCGCGAGTTGCAGTTGAAGATTGAGGATGAAATTGCTGCTATTGTGGGTGCTGCTTCACTCGATTTAGGATGCAGACTTCTTCAGGAGATGAAGCTAAGTTGATTGGGAGTGGTCTTGAGCCCAACAGTGGTTGGTGCGCTGTGACGGACGTCAAGGAAGACGAAGGCGACGACGGACATCCGATGGCACCTGAGATACACGAATATGGCCTCGTGGCCTAGTTAAAAGAGTTCAAATACTTCGCCAGACCACAACATCTATGTTGGTGATGGTTATGGGGTGTGTGTGTGTGTGTAGTGACCAACCGGTGTTGGAGAAGATGGCCAGATGTGTGAGTGTTCGGTAGAGGTGTGGACGAGTTGGAAATCCAAATAGGTAGAGGGCTTTTCTTCTAGGGAGCACGACAAAGATTTTGGCAGCGGTGGCTGGGCGTTTAGTGGATGGTGACGATGGCGCAGGCTCGTCGGAGCCTCTGCTGGAGGCGGAGAAGTGGGAGGAGAGATTAGGGTCTAATCTACGTCCTTAGCACCTAAAACTAACCTAGAGACTAAGAGAGAGAGACCTAAATTATGAGATGAAAGGGATAAGAATCCTTGAGAGCTTGCTTCGCTAGAGCCGAGGATGATGAAATCTCCGAGGATGAGAAGCGGCGACGACGATGGAGGAAGGAGCTCCTACGGTGGCTGGTGAGGAGCGAAAGAAGATGAGGAACAAGGTAGGATGCCCAATTTGTCCATCAGAGGTCCTGAAGAGAGGGATTGAGAAGGTCATCAAAGTCGGTGGAGTTCACGGTCGGAGAGGAGGGAAGAGGGGGAATTCCGGCGTAGGCCTGGCTAAGGAGGACGCTAAGAAGTAGGGGAGTTTAAATAGAAGTGCCTGACCCTCTAATCTGTACGAAATCAGTGTGATTCCCTTGTGAAATTTGCAAGGAATTAGCACTAAAAATCATGGGTTCGTTAGGGTTTTAGGAGGCAAATCAGGGTTTGGGATTAGGTCCATCAGATTGGGAAACTCCTCAAAAGCAATCCCTCCAAATTTGGAGGGGATTGGCTTCGATTTAAGGGAGGAAATCTCCCTCGATACCTGCTGCAGATGCGTTCCCACCGCCAATGGTGGTAGGGCCAAAATGCAAGGAAGATGACAAAGTCGAGGACCCATTTGCAATAAATTTTGAAAGTTAGGGGCTTGGATGTGAAGAATAGAGATTTTAATGGTTGAATTGCAAACTAAGTCAAGATGGACTTCGATTGGGCCCAAATTTGGTCCTTAGCCTAATTTGGACCCAAGAAATCTGATGGTGAAGTTGGATTTGAGTTTTGACCACATTTGACTAGACAATTTGCATAGAAGCCAAAATTAGGGTAAAATCTCATCTGAGACTCTGTTCATGGTTAAAATGGATTCATATGGTCAAACCAAGGGTATCAAAACTCTTAGAATATTTTTATTTGAATTTTAGGAGGTTTATATGAATTTTATCTTGACCATAACCTCTTCAATTCAAGCAGGTCTCAAAATGCGTAAAACCTCGTTTCTGTCTGTGTGGACCCACTCTTTAGATTTTAATGCTCAATAGACCTTCAATTAACCCTTGAGAAACCCCGTTGTTACTCTACATTTATGATACGATGTTAAAACTATAGATTTAACCCTATTTTAATGTTCTCTCCTCAAAATGGATCTGAATGGAATTACGGCTCTCATGCGATTATTCATGAGCATTTGTCACTTGATTTCAACTAATTCAAGTTAGTTATGGCTAATGATGGTGTTACCATCAGGGGGTGCTGGCAGATGAGAAGGAGGGGGAGGGGGCGAATTATAGGAGGAGGAGAGGCAGCGGTCGCAGGAGGACAAGGAGGAGAGGTGGAGGGGGTGGGGAGGATGATGGTCGAGGAGGAGGAGAGGCAGTGAGGAGGAGGGGGCTCATTAGGAGGAGGAGAGGTGGTGAGGAGGCAGAGGGGTAGTTGCTTGCGAGGAGGGGGTAGACGCGAGGACAAAAGTGAATAGTATGGGGGGATTGGGCTCTGCCCACGCGTAGATGAATCGACATTTGTGGTTGGTTTAATTAACAAGCGACGGTAAGTGTTGCCTCAAAAAATATCTCCGCTCGCCCAAATGCGCTACTATTTTAACAAAGGACATTTGTCGTCGCTTTATTAACCAAACGACAACAAATATACATATTAAATCTATCGCCTCTCTTCTTTGTTAGCAATCACGTGCCTTCGTGCGTGTGTGTTAAGAGGTGTCGTTATAGTTGAACTTGATACGTCGGTTTTAAAAGAAGTAAACGGAGGTGAGTCCGAGTGTCGATCTCAGCGAGGCGTGGAAATCGAATTTTGTTTACCACTTGTTGTCACGAAAAAGGCGGAGTTTTGCTTGCGAAAGAGACGGTTTTGAAAAGCGAGAGATAGAGAGAGTTTAGGGTTAGAAAGCTCTTGGTTTTGATCATGCACTTTAAACAGAAATTAAAATGGCAACTAAATGGAAAATAATTTCATTAAACATGCATTCATAGTTCATGGTTTACAATATTAAATACATGCTTCAACAAAAGTAAATGAAAGCTTAAAAGAGAGAGAGAGAGAGGTAGAGAGAGAGTGGAGAGCGACGAGGCAGCCACGGCGGTGGAGGAGGCTCCGTCGGCGGCTCGTCGTCTCCGGCGATTACAAGAGTGCCTAAGACTAGCTAGGAGAGGAGTGGAGTAGTTGCAAGTGGGAGAGGATGCCTTGAATGGTGGTAGAAGGGGGTTTAAATAGAGTTAAGGGCTTCCTAAAAGGAGAATGTGCTTTAGCGACATCCAGAACGTCGCTAAAATCGCTTCCAGATACGTCGGTGAAGGCCTTCTGCCGCCGGTCAGCCGCCCGCCCCTCTCTCTCTTCAGGCACGATCCGTGGATGTCGAACGAGAGCCGTCCGATTGAAGATCGGACGGCTGAGATCCTCCCGCGCCTGCGCTAAGATCGCGCTTCGGGCGCGCGTGCGCGCGCGCGTTTCCGCCCGGCGTACGCGCGCGCGTGGGAGGTGGGGCGCTGTCGTCGCGCCGCGTGGCGCAATCCTAGCCGCTCGCTGCTGATAGCGCGGCTCAATTTTGCCGCGCCCTTCGCTCGCAATTGATTTTCGCTCCGCGCGATTCGAACGCGCGTCGCCGCGACGCGGGCGTGCGCGCTAACCGTTGCGCCACGCCCGCGCTTTGTCGCGGTGACCGCGGGCGAGCGCGTGGATCTTGGCCGTTCGATCGAAGATCAACGGCCGAGATTCGTCCTTGGCTGGCTTGGGGGCGTGCGAGCGGCGGGGGCGGGGCGACGTGGCGCGTTCTGGGCCGTTGATCTCCAGATCAACGGTCAGGATTTCTTGGGCCCATTGTGGGAGCTCCGGATGTCGGATTTGGCCGATCTTGAGTCTGTTAGACTCCGTTCGTTGTCCTGAATCCATCTGTGCGGTCCGATTGCTCATCTGAGGCCTGCTTTGACAAATGCTTTACACAAATGGCCATTAATACAGTTTATAAGCAATCCTGGTACTTGATGCATGCAATGCTCCTATTCTACTTTATGTTGTGCCTTTTATTCTAAAGATGGGCCATATTCAACCTAATTACTACCCCCTTGCGTGGTGTTATCAAGCAACAGGGGGCATATTTACACCACCCCTTCTCCTTCGCTTAATAAGAGAAGTGACGACAAATATATATTTGTCGTTGCTTGTTGAATCAGCAGTATAACTCATTTTTCTAGAAGTGTCCTTAACAAAGAGGGAGATGGCTAGGAGGACTCCAAGTTGATGCCCTCTTTTCCTCCCATGCTGTAGGGCACCGTTCAAGGGGTTCCTTGGACATTCAGCTTGTGTTGGAATTTGGGATTTAATCCCTAAGGAGTTGAGGTCGCTTTTTGATCTTCTTCCCAAGTATTGGGCAACAACCAAGAGAAGTCCTTGGTCGACAACTTGCTTGTACTTGGCTGTGGGGATTCTATCCTCAAGGCCAAGATCTTGGTGGATTCAATGTGAGGGTTGCCTCTTGGACCGTGAAGGGGCTCGCAGGATGTGAATCGTTCATGTTGCATATGGAGGAATCAAGTGTTCTCAACATGAAGGGTCTCATTCGCCTACCGAGAAGAAGGGGGTCCTTGTAGGTGAGACTTATTTGAGGAGTCACAATACATGGGGTGCTATGCTACACCACCCACAAGTTTAACTCTTTACTCATGGGGAACCCGAAATAGGGAGATATTAGATCTCCCCATATGGTTCTGGTTACATAGATTGTTGTTTGTTTCTCAATCTTTGTTATTCAGATTTTTAGGCATCGACCTGAGTATTTGCTTCATAGAAATTTTGAATGCCTATGTTTCACGCTTTCGCAATGCCATAGGAATCGAGGATCAAAATGTTTGAGTTTCCACGTCCTCTTGATTGTCGAGCGGGTCTGAGACTATTTTCCTCAATAGTGGTATTAGTTCCTAGGTCATTTTGGATTTTGTGAAAATTGTGGATTAGGTTTTATTTACACTTGGATAGTCAAACTAGATGTCTAATGTTGTAGTTAGACGTCTAGCTAGACTTGCATCAAGCATCTGATTTCAAGATCAAACATTCAGCTTGTGAACCTTACATGCTTGATTTATGAAATTAGATGTAGAGAGTCCAAATATCAACTTATTAGTTGGTGAGTAATCATACCCAATGACTGATACTGCAGTAGTCAGATGTCTGACTTATATGCTTGATTATAATGGGAATTGTTCCTGATATACAAAAAGTCACGATGCTATAGTGGGATGACTTGCGCAAATGTCGGTCGACTAGCATGTGAAGAACCATATATTTGATAAGTAGGCCATGTTGGTGCAAATGCACCATGATCATGATTTTGAAGATAACAAAACACTTGGTATTTAACATTTTCATTTAAGATTAAGATTTTAGGATAAATACAAACGGAAACAAGCTTGCAGGAAGCTCAAGCTCCAGTCTATGGAGGAGATGGAGGAGCTTGGTGATGAAAGCAAGCATCAAGGAGCATTGGAGGAGAAAGCATGGAGATAAGGGATAAAGCTTGAAGACTTGGGCTATGTTTGGTTAGGGGATAAGAAAATGGGGAATTGCACATGGAATTGGCAGGAGGAATAAAATATGGAATAAGCCTCTTTTTATATTTGTCTCGGAAGTTGGTCTCAAGGTGGAATAGAGATAGTTTATTCCTCGTTTGGAGGAACAGTGTCGTTTGGTAGGAGGAATCCGTCGGGTGAATAAGTTAGGTTTTGGTCACTGTTTGGGGAATATAGTAGGTCAATTCATGTAAGATTGACAAAAAATACCCTTCAATTGGTTGGTGTTTATTTATCGTTATATTAAAAATAAAAATAACATATTTTACACATGTATGGATGGTCTTTGTTAACATAGAAGTAAGATGTATCTTTCTAGTAACTTATTGATATAATTCAGTGAGTTTAATGTGGATGATAATGATTTACCAAGGATTGGATCCTTGATCAAAACTTGACAACTTCACTGGCCACCAATATTCTAACCTACATGTGCAATAGGTAACTTGTTGACATTTGACAAGGTAATGTATAAGACGATTAATTATTTAGAAGTGAAATGACTTACTTACTTGAATGCAAATTGTAGAGGCGATGTGTGGATCTTTCTTGGGTTAAGGTGGTGGTTATCATAGTGGTTGATGAGGTGTGGCTCATCATAGCTAAAATGTCAAAGTTAAGTTAGAAACTAAGTTGAAACACTATCAATTAACACAATAAAAGGGTTAAGTGTGGGAATATTGGAAAATGACCTAAAACACCAATTTTGTGCTAAAAATGCATAATTAGATCACTTTTGAGAGATTATGTACTTAAGTTGTAAAAGGATGATCCAAATGATAATTAAACACAAATTTGAGCATAAATTCACAAATCAATGGTTGGATTATTTTCCAATATGTTCAATTAATATGGCATAAAAACTTCATTGCATTCTGACACCATTTTTACCTTGGGTTTAGTGTTTTTCATTTAGGCCCTTCCATACATATTCATTTCTTTACATTTCATACATTCAAACCCACAGAGTACCTTTCTCAAATCATTTAGGGACCAAGTGGTTATAATTCCTTTCACTTACAGGTGTCACCTACAAAACTTCCATCGTTTCATTGTAAGGTCTTGGATGCAATTACACCAAAAGACCTGTTGTTCGCCTCCTTCTCTCCTGTGCTCAAGCAAAAGAACTCAAGCCCTATCAACAGTCCATTTTGTTCTCCACCAAATCAACGGTGGATCTACCATCGAACCTACTGATGGTAACACCATCATTAGCCATAAATAACTTAAATTAGTGGAAATCAAGTGACAAATGTTCCTACATAATCGCTTAAGAGCCGTAATTCCATTTAGATCCATTCTGAGAAGAAAACATTAAAAAAGGTTAATTCTGTAGTTTTAACATTGCATCATGAATGAGAAGTAACCACAAAGTTTTTCAGGGGTTAATTAAAGGTCAATTGAGTATTAAAGTCTAAAGAGTGGGTTTACATAGATAGAAATAGGGTTTCACGCATTCTGAGAACCAAAACAACATATAAAACCTTAATTTCATACCTGCTTGAATTGAAGAGGTTTTGGTCAGGATAAAATTTATCTAAACCTCCTAAAATTCATAGAAAAATATTCTAAGAGGTTTAGTACCCTTGGTTTGACCATCTGAACCCATTTTGACCTTAGATAGAGCTTTAAATGGGATTTTGCCCTAATTTTGGCTTCTGTGTAAATTACCTAGTTAAACGTGGTCAAAAATGAAATCGAAGTTCATCATCAGATTCCTTGGGTCTAAATTAGGTTAGTACCAAAATTTGGGCCCAATCAGAGTCCATCTTGACCTAGTTTGCAACCTAATATCTCAAAACTCTATTTCTCTCACTTAGACCCCTAACTTTCGAAATTCCTTGCAATCAGGTCCCTAACTTCTTCATATTCTTCACACTTTGGTCCTTACAGCCATTGATGGTCAACAGGACAAGCATTGACCTTTGACCGAGTTAAAACTCAATCAAATCACCACAAAATCCCACTAAATTTGGTGGGATTAATGTTCAGACGTTGGAGATCAATTTCATCAGGATCTTGGACCCTGATTCATAGCAAGGAGATCATGCGAATGCATGAAATCTATGGGAGTTGTTGATTCCTAAAAGAGGCTCAATCAAGCCTTTTCCCTTGTTTAGAGCTTGTTCTGAAGCTCTATATAAGATTCTCATGTGGTGCCCATCCTCTTTAGCATGGTTTGGACCCCCAACTCAAATGGAATCAGATTCAAACTTTGTGAAGAACGACATACCTAATCAAAATATGGGTTGAGAGGATCTAATTGAAGGTGTTCCCTATTTTGAAGCAGCCTGATGAGAACCTCATCATAAATCCTAACTAGCACAATCTAACCCAGATATGTGAGAAAAAGCTCCTACATAACCCAAAGAAAGGCTTAACTCAGAGAATTCTGAGTTAATGAATAAAACAAATCATAAGGGGTAAAACTGCAATTTCACCAATGCAGTATGCGAACAGGGTAATTAAGGGTCCAAACACAGGTCAAACAAGCTTAACAATGAGGGAAGTGGGTTGATCTGATCTGAAAAGGGTTATAGCAACTTCTAGGAATTAAATGACATTCTGTAACCCTAAAATAAATCCACTTCAATTCACGAGGTTCGAGATAGGATAAAAATCAACTAAACCCTCTAAAAATCATAGAAAAATATTCCCTAGGGTTTAAAACCTTCAATTTGGCCTTTGAAACCTATTTTGACCTAAAAAGAGAACCATGCCCAATTAATAACTTAATTTTGGTTTTTGCGCAAATTGGCCGGTCAAACATGGTCCAACCTAGAATTAAATTTCACCATTAAAATCCTTAGGTTCAAATTAGTCTTATATAAAAACTTGAGCCTAAGAAGAGACCTCCTTGACCGACTTTACAATTTGGTCCTCTTTATTTACTTTCTGACCCTTATATTTTGAAACTCTTGCATTTAGGTCCCCAACTGTTTATCATTCTTTGTAGAACGGTCCTCCCTGCAACTTCTACGCAGTGCCATACTCCGGCGACCTTGCGCGGAGCATGGCGCCGCGCAGGGCAGGGCTGCCGTCCTCTAGAACAGAAGCGAGGTTCCCTGCGACGTCCTCCGTTGCAGGGACCCGCCCATGCCCTCTGCGACCACCATACCTTTCGTGCGAACGCGTGGAAGGTGTGGGTGTCATCTCCAGCCTTACTCTAGCGAGGCTGGCACGACGCCAGCTCGCCCCTCTCTCTACGCCAAGCTCTTTATAAGGACCGGCAGACCTTGCCGGCTCCTTTAAGCCTTTCTTTGGCGGAGAAACACCTCCTCTTCATCCCTTCCTCCTCCGTCAGAGGGCCCGAAGCTTCCGGCGAACTCCTCCTCTTCCTCTTCGTCGCTCTGCTGCCCTACCTGCAGCAGGGTTTTCCCTACTCTGTCATCCACGCCAGGCTGTACCCGCTGGCGCCCTCCACCTGCTTCCTCGTCGCCAAAACCCTCCTCCAGGGCGTCTTCGTCTCCAGCTCCGGTAGATACGAGCCGGCTGCTCTGCCCTCCCCCTTCGTCAAGTAATTAGGTAGATAGCTTCCTTTCTCCTTCCCTTGTATTTTCCCCCTTTTAAACTGCCCTTTCGACCACCCAACCGCCACTGTCCAAACCACCTTCTCCACCTCCGATCACCCCCTTCGGCGAGACCATCTCACGACCACAGACACTCTCACACCTCGCCGACCAGCCCAGAAGCTCCCTCACACTCCACTCCACCGATCCCCCCTCTCCATTCATTGCCAAGTGCCACCCGACCACCCCCCGAACAAACCCACCTTTCCGGCCACAGTTTGACCTAGGTCAACCTCTCCACGCACTCCTGCACCCCGCCAACCACCGCACAAGCTTTGCCTCACTCCAGCGAAGCTTCCTACGTATTCTGACTGGGCCGAGAGGCCGTAGCTGTGATTTCAGGTTCGCGCCCCTCGCCGCCATTGTCGACGAGCTGCAGCAGCTTCACCTGCAGCTGCAGCACCCTCCATCCCAGGTGCACGTCCCAGGTTGCGCGGGCAGGAGTCGCGAAGACACCCAGGCCCGCAGCTGGGGCGAAGGCCTCACGGGCTGCCTCAATTGGCGGCTGATCGCTTGCCTGCGGACGCCAATTTAGGAGGTGGGACTTTAGTCCCACCTCGGAAGTGCGTGGCCAATCGCCCGCACTTAAATTGAAAAAGTGCCTAAGGCTTATCGCCTTCGAACACAGGGGTCAGGTCCCTCTCCCGCACGCAGCGTGCCACGCGCTCGCTCGCCCTCGCCCGCGCTCACGCCCCGCGGGTCTGGGCAAGATCCGATTACCCAAACCGTGCACTCCTCACCCACCACCGCACGCTGGTGGGCCTGGTCCCGGGCGCAATACCCGCACCCGATTATCCGGCTCTGGGAGAGCGGTCCTAAGAGAGAAATCTGAGAAAGAGAGAGACGCGGGGAAGGGTAGGGGTAGGTTTTGCTCTGACCCTTGTGTGAGCGTGCAGGAAAAAAGGAAGAAGAAGAAGGCAGAAAGGAAAAGAACAAGAGAAGCGGCTGAAGACTTAGCCGCTCAGGGCAGCTGAAGAAGAAGACAGGAAGGAAAAGAAAGGAAGGAGAGAAATAGAAGAAGAAAAGGAGAAGGAAGGCACTGTAGCAAAGCTACAGATAAGTCGTCTGAGCACAGCATCAGACGTCGGAATCACCACAGCTACAGAAGGCAGAGAAGAAAAGAAGGCAAGAAGAAAAGAAGAAAAAAAAAGAAAGAAGACATTGCCGCCAGAAAGAAAGAAAAACAAAGAAAAGAAGAACAGAAGAAGAAGAAAAGAAGGCAAGAAGAAAAGAAGAAGAAAAAAAAGGAAGAAGACATTGCCGCCAGAAAGAAAGAAAAGCAAAGAAAAGAAGAATAGAAGAAGAAGAAAAGAAGAAAGCAAGGAAGAAGAAAGAAGAAAGAACAAAGAAAGAAAGAAGAAGAAGAGAAACGACCAAGGAAGAAGAAAAGAGAAAGAGAAGAAGAAGCCAAGAGATCTCTCTCTTTCTCTCTTATTTTTGTAACATAATAGAGATCTTATTTAGACTTCTAGAAACATAGTTGCTCCCTGAGTTCGACCTCGAGAAAACCTTGTTCCGAGTAAAAATTTTTTTGGTAGTAATTTGGTAGCCGTTTTGTCTTATGCTATAAAGACTATACTTAAACTATAATAAACATAAAGACACAACAAGACAGAACAAGGCGGCTTATACCATGCATTCCAGCTACCACAGCCCTAGAGAGCCATGAAGCTGGTCCATCATGCCTTGATTTCCCAAACACTTGTGATGAGCTTGAGTCAGAACCTCTCAAGGATGTAATCCTGAACCTTATCTTGTCAAGGTAGTCCTTGAGAGTGATTCTGACATTCCAATAGAACCATGCCCAGATTCTAGTGACCCAATCCCTACCACTGACCCAGAATTTAGATTTGAGCCTATTTGGGATGATTAAGAGGCCCAATTTGATGAGAATCAGATTTTAGATCTGAATTTTGATTCTGACCCTATATTTGATGATTATACCTCTCCAGACTCCTTAGAAGAACGAATTGATTTTTCGGAAGTCACGCCAATTTATGATACAGAAACATAGGAGTTAGAAGTGATCCGTAGCCACATGGTTTAAATTGGGGAAAGGGAAATGTAGCTACTGTCACTAGCTATAGAAGGAGGGGAATGGGGAGCTAGAATGGATGAAGGTGATCGGCTCAAGGGGAGGGAGTCGATAGGGTCGCGCACTCGAGGAAGGGGTGTATTTATAGGTTTTAGGAGTGGGGGTGACTTGGATGAAAAGGTTAGGGTTGTTGGAGTTTAAGGGCTAAGATGGGATCTGTAGCACGCGTAGGGCATTAGAATGAATAGGAGTCGTTGGATGTGATCTACAAGTGGGCGCGAAACATTTAGCACTAGCGCTAGCCAGTTGAATCAAGATCCACTGTTAGATCATGGGTGGAAAAAATGAACGGTCCTGGAAGCTCGAGTTCTTCGTTGAAGAACAAGAGAAGAAAAGAGAAGGTTGCAGATCTTTTGGTGTTTTTACACCAAAGGCCCTTAGGTGAGCCGGTAGAACGTTTGCACAGAAGCCCATAACTGGTTAGAAATACTTACAGAAAGGTCCCTACAATTTGCAACGAAGTCCTTAATAGCTTTTGAGTAAAGAAAATGTAAATGCTCGTTTGTATATGAAGGACCTGAATGCAAAACATTAACTATAAGGTCCTAATGAGGTCAAAATAAAATAAGGTTTCTATGGCAAGTGTTTTGAACATTTTAGAAAATATTCCAATAATTGATTTGTGATTTTGTGCTCATTTTGGTGTTCAATGGACATTTGATTTAGTTATTTACAGTCTAGGTATAAAATTTCTTTAATTATGACATAATTTTACATTTTTAGCACAAATTTGACATTTGAGGTAATTTTTCATATATCTCACACTTAACCATTTTCTTTAGTTAATTAATAGTATTTTGGTTGAGTTTCTAGCTTAACTAAGGTATTTTAGCTATGATGAGCCACACCTCATTAATTAATCACTCACTTTGTTAGTGTTGTGAAGAATTTAGCTCAAGCATCTACTGCAACCATCCATGGTTTCTTGCAACCATCTACTATACTTAATGCAATTTTAATTGAAGTACTTTTCTGCCTTTACCACCTATGTTTGTGCCCCCTACATCTACTTCATCAGTCATTTCTACTGATGGTGCTGTGAGTAGTATTCTTCACGCAACTATGTCGATAGTAACTAACTTATGTTGGTGTCGTTCACTCCATCTATTAATACATGCTCATGAGTGCGTGAGCTTAATTGGTGTCGTTAATTAGCAGCAATGATGTTGCTGTTGGAACCTATTCGGAAAGTAACTTATGTTAGTGCTCTTGGCACTCATTTAGGGTACATGCTCATTGTTTACTAATCTTGCACTTATATGGTGTAGAAACATCTACTGTAGACACGCACCACTTATCTTGGTGTTATTGCCATTAATTACTTGTACATGTTGAAACACTAAAGGTGTAAAAAAATCTTACAAAAGATATTTGATTAACATAAGCGTTGTTACATTTGACAAGTCCTACAAGGGTGCCGTCAACACTAAACACTAGAAATAGACTTTATACACTACTACTTCTATAACGGGCACAACATATATGAAGGTGCCAATAGCACCAAACCACACCTACATCAAAACAAAAAACATATAGAAGCTCAATAGAGGTCAAGGTATGTGTTGGACGAGTTAGTGAAGGTTGGAGCTCATCGGAGCTTTGGGTTGGGGGATAATGAACTTTGGGCTAGAGGAGGAGGAGCTTCAAGGAGCACGATGGGAGGAGAAGGAGCTTGTTGGAGGACCTTTGGGTTGTAGGAGTCTGGGATCGAAGGAGAAGGTTAGGGTCATGGAGTTTGGGTCAGAGGAGGAGGAGCTTGATGGAACTCCAGGTTGAAGGAGAAGGAGCTCCGAGGTGCTCGACCAGAGCTTGAGGAGCTCGTTGAAGGACATAAGAGTTGGAGGTTGGGACTGGAGGAGGAGGAGCTTGGTGGAACTTGGGGTTGGAGGGGAGGAGCTCGACCAGAGGAGGAGTTCATTGGAGGAGGTCAGGGCTGGGGGAGGTCATGGTCGAAAGAGGAGGAGCTCGCCAGATCTCGAGGTTGGAGGAGAAGCAGCTCTGAGGAGCTTGGTTGGACGAGGAGCATCTTCGAGGAGCTCGACTGAAGGAGGAGCTTGTCGGAGGAGGTTGAGGTCAGAGGAGGAGGAGCTTGTTGGAGCTTGAGGTTGGAGGAGGAGCAACTCCAAGGAGCTCAATCAGAGGAGGTCGGGGTGAGAAAGGGAGGAGTTCATTGGAGCTCAATGTTGTTTGCTGACAACCTGTTAATAGGGATAGTAGTGGATGTCAGTGGGTAGTTAGGGTTTGGGAGGGGGGGAGGAGAGTTGGTGGGATGTTTCTTTTATAGGTAAATTTTGAAATTAAAAATGGTGAATCCCACAAGAGAGGGGATGGCAGGGAGGGGTTACACATGGAATTTTAGTAGGATTCCACCTAGAATTGGAGTATGTTATAGGATATATAATAGAGTATGAATAACATTACTCTTAATTTTATGTTTTTTTACCTAATTGATTTTACAAGTTAATATTTAACTTTTGGTGAATATGATTACACATAACAATTCTTAATTTCATTAATTTAATTATTCAATTACTCTACAAAATATCTCTTCAAAATAACATTATTATTATACTTTTCAAATGGGTTTGACATGTATGTATCTTCTTTTGTGGTTTAAGGTAGTTCATACCTAAGGTTGGTTTCTAATAAATAAAAGTACCATGCAAATAGTTTTTATAACTTGTAGTTTAAATTAAAACTAAACATGAAAAATGCAAGTATAAAATTAACAATGCATGGGCATTCACTGTCATTAAAGTTCCTCCAACATTCTTTAATAATTTAAATTAAATACACAATGCAAAAAATAAAAATCGAAAGGCAATTGAACATACCTAAATATAACATTTTTATATATAATTATGAGTTTTTTTTAAAGATATATAATTAAAAACATGTACACACAAAACTCACAATTATATATATTATATTATAAATTAAATATATAATTGTGAGTTTTGTGTGTACATATTTTTAATTTTCTTAAAAAATAATATCAATTATGACAAATTTAAAAATAATAAAATAAATAAAATATAAAGAAATTACTTAAAATCCTAACCAAATATGGAAATAATAAAAATAAATGAGGTATAATCTCTATTAAATTAAAAAGAATATAATCACAAAAAAGTGATAAAAAATATTTTAAATAATAATTTATCATAACTCATCATGTTGAGATGATGTGTTTCAAGGAAATGAAAAAAATTGCTAAAAGAGAGAAAAAATAAAGAGAACAACACAAACAAATTAAACAGAACGAAGAGACAGATAAATTAACTTGGTGAATCGAATATGTGTGCAATGTCGTATTCGAATTGCATAGAACCAACTAAAAGTGAATACATGGTGTGAATTTTTGAGAGATTAAGGGAGTGGAGATTTAGGAGATCTAGAAAGGAAGTAGAGAGATCGTGAGAAGGGTAATGTGTAGGATTGGGTTTGGATTAGGATGATTAAATTCATATATATATATATATCCTACTCATTTACTTATCGAGGACAAAATTTAAATCTATATCTATATCCATATATTCATCGGATATCCATTTAACTATTGGATATCAATTTATAAATTGATTTTATAATCAAATCGTGTCGAAATTAGAGTTGAAAAAGAAAAAAAATCTATAACACAATTAATCAATTTTTTATTTTTAACAAATTGAAAACAAAGGGGACTCAAACTACTTCAATTTCAGTAATCTCCATTAAAATTATTATAAAAAAGAACTCAAAGGGGAATATTTCAAAATAAAAAATATAAAGAAAAATAAAATACAAGTATATTCTAAATAAAAAATCCTTATCCCTAAAATAAATGTTTAATAGAAACTTTAGAAGTACTTTCAACTTTTAAAATTATGGAGAGAATCATGAGAGAGATTAGAGCAGAGGAATGATAAATTTAAGGTAGAACTTATATATTTTGGATAAATAAGAATTTTATTTGAAAACTCAGATCGGATAATCAGATATAGATCTATATTTATACCTATATCCAATCAAAATTTTTAAATAAACTTCATAACCAAATCCTATCAGAATTTATGCATTCTAATTAAATTGAATTTGTGTCAGATTTACTAAAATTTACATCATAATAATGACTGTGGGGAGGGATTTAAATAAAAATCAAAGAGGGATGTTGGAGCGAGGTATGGGGTAGTCGTTTGTCAGGAGAGACGGGCTTAGCATGCCCATCTCCTTGCTGGCCGTACATGATGGTCTCGCTAATCCTGTCTCTAACCCCATTCCGCCCATGCCAGCCATTATTTGTAATCGCACCCGTTTGCCCCTTACAAAAATTTCCGTTGCAAGGTGCATCTTGAACGGCATCAACATTAAACGTACACCTCTGGGGACCAGAGGAGACTGCGGATCGCCAGAAGCGATGTAACATCTAGTATCCCCTTCTAATCATGCACCGGGGCACATCGACCACTCCTGGGGCAGCCAATCAGAACCGTCCACGTAGACGGATCCACCCAAAGGAAGCCGCCTCCGAGGGCTCTACTTCCTCGTGATCCAATCCGCAGCCGTTCCCGTAAGAGTGAGTGCACCTCCCGACTTCCACGCGTCCACTTAGTCGCGGCTCTCTCTCTCTTCCGTCGGTAGACTCACCGGTTCTCTCTCTTTTCGCCCGTCGATCGATCACTTATAGGGGAATACGCAGGAGGAGATAGAGAGAGAGCTCTATCCGATCTCTTTTTGTTCATTCAAATCCTCGATCACAAGGTTCAGCTCTTGTTTGGCTTTAAATTCTACTGTTTTGATCCTATCCACACTTTTGGGAAATCCTATCTTGGGGTAATCGGTAGAAATGGCCATGTTGCTATGATTAAAATGGTGTATCTTGTAGTCCTGTGTTTCGCCAATGAGTCCTTCTGTGGCTGTTTGGTCTATTCCATCACAGGATGTAATTGGGTCCAATTTAATCCGTGAGTTTTCAGGTTGGTTTGGGATTGGATCGAATTTTTGTGCTGTTTAGACTGAGGCTTGCTGTTTTCTCCTCGATGACCACATTAGGATTCGAAATATCATGATGTGAATGAAATTGTTTATATGTTATTGACAAGGCGTGATGAAGAGGCATTCAAGAAGAAAATATGCATAGAAGTTTGACAAAGAAGGAAAAGAAATACATAATAAAGAAATGTGCGAAAGGAAGGCAATTAAAAGGTGATGCATGCCCGCAGCTGGCAACCACCTCAGCCTAAGGTGGCAGAGGTGTGGCCATGATGAGAAAGGAAGTCCTGACCCATGCTCAGGCATTTTGGGCAACATGTAATACTTTGTTTAGGTCCTGCAGTATTTTTGCAGTAGTCTTTCTTTGTTTTGGGTTCTGTCAAAGCAAAGTCCTCCTTCCCGTGCACAGGGCTGACATGGAAGAGGGAGATTTGGGTTGAACATATCTTTTGGGATTGGGGAATGTGGCAGTGGTTAGGACTTGGAACTCTATATGTACGTTGTTATTATGATGAATGAGAAGGCAAGTCATTTCCAGCATTAACTCCTCTCGTTTCTTACTTTATCTCGTTGTGGTTGATTGGTACACCACCTACAACAACTCCTTGTAGAGCCCCTCGACTGCCACCGTTCCTATGACGGTCTCCACATCTACACCAGAGTGCATGTAACACTATGGTATCAGAGCCAAGCGAACCTTGGATAATGGAGGATGAGGCCACGTCCACTGATTCCAAGCTGGACACCTTGGTTCGATCACAACAAGAGATGGTAGCCTTGCTCCAACAACAATCGAATGTGCTCAACGAGCTCATCCATCTCTTCCGAGAAAGGAAGGTGGGCGACCACGCCTCTTCCAGCCTTGGGCAGGACTGACCATTGTTAAGGAACCGTAAGATGCATGATGAAGGTGGCAGCTCTTCGGGAGGGGCTGTAGCTCTCGCAAAATTCGTCAAGATGGTCTTTCCACACTACACGGGCAAGGAGGACCCAGTGGGGTGGCTACGAGGATCGGAGCGCTACTTTGCATCCCACCACATGGCGGAGGATGAGAAGATTGGATTGGCGGCTTTGCATCTTGAAGGTGAAGCCAATCAATGCCTTCACTGGAGTGAGAAGATTGGATGAGTCTAAATGTGGGAGAACTTCAATGAAGAGCTCCTCGCAAGGTTTGACCATAATGCTTACAACAAACCCCTCGGGGAACTATGTCGGTTGAGCGAAGTTCGAAGCCTTGCAAGACCAAGTTCCCTTTATAAGGGAGGAGAGTTTCGTTGAGATCTTCGTCTCTGTCATTAAAGACAAGATGTGGATTAAGGTCCTTGTCCTCGAGCCTAAAATGATGGCCTAGGCCTTCAAGGAGTGTAATGCTTGACATTTGCGGGGGAGCTTCTTGCCTGGGGAAGGGGCTACAAGCCACTCTTGCTAACCGCCAGGGGGTGTTTCGATGTCTTTGGGTGATCACAAGGGATTATCTGCGATCGCCATTTTGAAGAAACTTACTCCTGCGAAGATGGTGGAGCATTGGAAGCAGCAACTATGCTATAACTGCGATGAGAAATATGTTCCGGGCCACCACTACAAAAGCAAGGTTTTTTATATGGTCGCCAGTGAGGATGACGCATGGGAGGAAATGTTGGAGAGTCCTGTCGATGGTATGGATACCGATGAGTAAGTATTCGCACATGCCATCACAGGGAAAGGGATCAATGTGCTGTTGGCCTTATCAAACTTGAACTCACCACTAGTGAAGGTGGCGGCATTAGTCTTGTCGACTTGGGGAGTTCTAGCAACTTCATCGACTCGATGTTAATTCCATCCTTTCACCTGTGCATGGCCTTGGGCCATACGGTTAGGGTAGTTGTTGCCGGAGGAACCACACGTCAACCAACAACAGGTGGAGAATCTAGCCTTCACACTTCAGGGGATCCCTCACCACATGAATGCCTATGTTCTACGGCTGGGAACATTTGACATAATTCTTGTGGGCCCTTGGATCCGCTCACTGGGGTCCACCTCTCTTGGGACCTTGACACACTCACCCTTACCTATCAATTGGATGTTGGGCCAGTTGTGCTGCAGGGCATCCTCCCAGGCAGGGGTGCGCTAATGCTTGACGAGCTCCACCAAGCCATTGCCAAAGCTGCCGACCTCTATCTCTTATGCATGATGCCCAAAGAGGACGCAGGGTTGTCCACAAGCCTGTGTTGTTGACCTTGCCTTACATGTGCTCCTCCACGAGTTCTCCGATGTTTTTAAGGAACCACACAAACATCCTTTAGAGAGAGATGAAAGCCACACCATCACTCTCAAGGTAGATGCCTTTCTGGTGGCGATCGTGCCATACCAGCATGGATGGGCTCAGAAAAATGAGATTAAGCGCCAGATCTAGTTGCTCCTCAACGATGGGCTGATTTAGCTGAGTAAGAGCCCATTCGCTTCTTGTGTCCTATTAATGTGAAAGGATGATACGTGGAGGTTTTGTGTGGATTACTGTGCACTTAACGAATGCACCGTTAAGGATCGGTATCCCATTTTGATCATCGATGATCTTCATTGAGTTGCTTTCTTCACCAAGTTGGATTTGCGGTCTGGCTACCATTAAATTCACATGCAGGACGATGACGTGTTCAAAACAGCCTTTCGCACCCATGATGGCCATTATGAATTTCTTGTAATGCCATTTGGCCTACGTAGTGCACCATCAACATTTCAGAGGGTCATGAATAATATCTTCTAGCTTATACCTCCATAATTTTATCTTGGTTTTCTTGGATGATATAATCATCTATGGCCTAACATGGAGTTCGCATTTGCACCACGTATGGGATGTCCTTGAGCTCCTACAACTGCAACACTTTTATGTCAAAGCCGTTAAATGCTCCTTTGGCATCATGAAGGTGGAATATTTCGGTGATGTGGTCCCTGTGAAAGGGGTCGAGGTTGATCCTAAAAAGATTGAAGTAGTATTGTCTTGGTCTATACCCACCACCGTGTGTTCTCTTTGTTGCTTTCTTGGGTTGGCGGGGTATTATCGTCATTTTGTCTACAAGTACGGCTTCATAGCAGCTCCTCTATCACCTTCTCAAGAAGGTAGTTTTTCATGGAATGACGAGGTCGAATTTGCATTTCACAGCTTGAAGTCCACCCTCACGAGTCACGACTACACTGGTCCTCGTGCTCTTGGACTTCTTGACCTTAATCATCGAATGCGATGCTTCGGATCATGGCATATGGGTCGTCCTAATGTAAAATGGACACCTCTTGGCTTACTTTAGTGAGCCCTTGACCTAGCACCGGCTCACCTTCTCCACCTATGAGAAGAAATTGTATGCCCTTGTGTTGGCCATCGATAAGTGGAGTTGTTATCTCTTGTTCAACCGCTTCATAATTCAGACGGACCACAGGACTCTTAAACCTCCTCCACCAATGCCTTACGTTGGTCCATTAATAAAAGTACTCAGCCAAGTTGACCCCTTATGACTTCGAGATAGTTTACCACAAGGGGGCCCAAAATCGCACTGCTGATGAGCTCTCTTGCCAAGAAGAAGAGGAGCTAGCTTGTGCCATTTCCATGGTCCACACTACATGGTTTGATGGGCTGTGTCGAATATCAAGACCATCCTGACTACTCACAGGCTCTCTCCTTTGTGGATTCTTATCCTGACTTCGCGTGATGGATAGTTGTAGATGGGTTGCTGCACTACAATGGCAGGCTCTTCATCGTGTCTACCTAACCACTTATTCCGCAGCTACTATGCGAATACCATTCCTCCCCTACGGAGGCCACGCAGGTTATGATAAGATCCTTCAGAGGTTGTGACATGACTTCTTTTGGCACTCCATGCATGCCTCGGTGAGGAGATGGATCTACGAGTGCGAAGTCTATCAATAACACAAGACTTCCACCCAAGCACTAGCTGCGTATTGCAGCCCCGGCTAATCCCTAATCTCATTTGGGAAGATCTTTCAATGGATTTATGGAGGCCCTCCCATCAGACCATGGTTTCACCATTCTTTTGGTGGTAATGGATCATTTCTCTAGATAGGTCCATCTCGCCCCTATGCTCCATCCATACACCGTTGTTGAGGTGGCTCGCATCTTTGCAAACACCGTTGTCAAGCTACACGGGAATCGGGATACCCCAGGCTATGGTTAGTGATCGTGATGCAATTCAGTAGCCACTTTTGGAAAGAACTCTTTTGGCTTTAAGGCACCCAATTGCAATTCTCCTCTGCTTATCACCCATCAACCGACGAGCAAACTGAGGTTGTTAACCACAGCCTAGGAGCCTACCTTCGATGCTTCTGCAGCGAGCATCCCCATTCTTGGGTATGGTGGCTTCCATGGGCTGAATAGTCTTTCAATACGCAGTGGCATTCTAGCACAGGCACGATGCCATTTGAGGCCATCTATGGTCACCCACCACCCACCCTTTGCGACTGTGTGTGGTGAAGGTCGCTTGGAGGAGGTTGCTTGGACCTTACTCGTAAGGGATGCCATACTCTATGAGCTCTAGGAACGGCTTTGCCATATCCTGGATCGTATATACTCCTTCACTAATTGCCATTGTCGTGATAGTTCTTACTACATTGACCAATACGTCTACCTGCGCTTGTCACCCTTTTGCTTTGCCATGCTCACCAAGTGCCCACACAACAAGCTTTCCTCTAAGTATTATGGGCCATTTCCCATCATCAGGAATGTGGGTGAGGTTGCCTACGAGTTATGCCTGCTTCCTGCGTGTTGCATTCACCTCGTCTCCCATGTCTTGCAACTAAAGCGTCACCACGGACCTTCCTTACCAACTGCCACACCACCATCTGAGTGGCCCCCATGTGATGCCACGATCGCTACCTCAATTGTATCATCACATGCTGATTGGTTTGATGGGGGGATGCTTCAGCAGTAGAAGTCCTCATCCTTTGGGTAGGGGGTGACAAAACCTTTACCATCTGGGAAGACTACCAGATCTTACGTGCTCAATTCCCTGCATGGGTGCTCAAGGATGATGCCCGCTATTGGGGCGAGAGTAATTGATCCACGCTCGTAGCTAGCAACCGCCTTAGTCTAAGATGGTAGATGCGTGGCCATGATGAGAAAGGAAGTCTTGACTCACGCTTAGGCATTTTGGGCAACACATATTACTCTGTTTAGGTCCTGTGGTATTTTTGCAGTAGTCTTTCTTTGTTTTGGTGTTTGTTAAAGCAAAGTCCTCCTTCCCATGCACAGGGTTGACATGGAAGAGGGAGATTTGGGTTGAACATATCTTATTGGGGAATGTGTCGGTGGTTAGGAATTGGAACTCTATATGTACATTGGTATCATGATGAATGAGATGGCAAGTCATTTCGAGCATTAACTCCTCTCATTTCTCACTTTATATTGTTGTGGTCAATTGGTACACCACCCACAATGGCCCGTCATAGAGCCCCTTAATCGCCATCGTTCCTACGACGGTCTCACGTCTACACCCATCCTCAAGTGTGTGTAACAAAAGGTATGAGATGTTTGTACCATAATGAATATATGAATCATGATTGAATGTTTAATAATCCTCTTCAAGTGGGAGCATGGCTTAGAGAGAATGGTAAAAAGATGAGGGCGCATGAGAGTTTTGGTGAAGATATTGGTTAGTTGATTCTTTATAGTTAGGTGTAGATTAAAAATCTAGCCTTTAAGAATTGCTTGTTTGATGAAATGAGAATTGACGGCTATATGTCTTGTCCTTTCATGAAAAGTATGATTATTTGCACGGAAGATAGTAGCCTTGTTATTGCAATATATAAAAATTGGTGTTTTAGCTTGTTACTTAAGCAAGGTATGGTGCAGGGCACTAGTGCTTGACTTTACAATTGCCTCTCTAGTTAGGTGTTTATAGGAGTTGAGGTTACACCTAATTAACTACAAATGGAAGCTGTTAGAAGATAGGTATAGGAGGAAACATGGAGCTTTATAGGAGATTACCATTCTTGATAGGATGGAAGATAGCAGGGCTCTTATAATAGAGCAGATTTAGGATAGGAGGAAGCACTAGGCTATGATTTTTGAAAAGGACACCAAGTAAGAGGTGGAATGGAGCACAATAGGTGTGATTAAAAGAAGACGCCAACACCAAGTTCTTCCACATAGTGGCTAATGAGTGGTACAGGACGAAAGTCATAAAGGAGTTAAGGGTGTACGGTAGGGTAGGTAGGAGGTTGGTGTGCAGCTGGCATGACATCTTAGCAACCTCTCAAGGAAGAGCTTTGCTCCACATTGGAGGTGGCTGGGCTACAATGTTTCCATTGTGCAAGTATTGGAGCTTACTGGGGGTGTTTTTGAGGAAGTTTCAACAATGTCGAGAGTCTTAAATGTGGAGGTATCTCTAGCTTCCAACAATTTTCTAATCCATTTCTTTAGGAAGCTTTGGAATATCGTGCATGATGGTTTGATGGCCAATTTGGAGGAGTTTGTTATTGGAAATCATAGTTTTGAGCGTCTCAATAAATAATTTCCTATTGCACCATAAAGATTCAGCAGAGAGGGTGGAGGATTATCTACTAGTTTCCTTTTCTAATGCCACATACTTTTTCATTCCTAAATTTTTGGTGAATAGATTGGGGGGAAAGATGGAAGATCTAGTGTCCAGGTTAAAGTCCATGTTTATTAGTGGAAGGTACCTGGTGAATAATGTTATCATGGTCATAAAGATTATTTTTTTATTAGTGAAGGAATAGGGTGAGAGGTTTCTTGTGGAAAGTTGATTTTTCTAAGTTACACGACCCAATGAGATGGTCTTTTTTGTGGATTTGCTTTATAAGAGGGATCTTCTTGCTTAATGGATTCTTGGATAAGGAGGTGCATGACTAAGGAATGCTTTTTTCTTTTGGTGAATGGAAAACAATAGGGAGGCTGGATCTAGTTCTAATAAGGGGTTAGGAAAGGTTGCTTGGTTGCACCCTTATTGTTTTTCTTGGCTATTGATGATTTGATGAGGTGTGCTTTTTAGGCTTGTAAGGAAGGTTTATTTTGAGGCTTTTCATCAAGAAGACATAGGGATAGGGTACATTGGCTCTCATGCTACTCTATTTGAAAATATCACAATTGGTGACTCCATTTGCAGAGGTAGGGAAGAGATTGGGGCCGCAGATGCATAGCAATTTTGAGCTTTCACTAGGGGATGCCTTTAGGGTAGATGTAGATGGATAGGTAAAAGGGCTTCGATAATTTTTACAGACCATGGTAAAAGGGCTTCTATAATTTTTACAGGCCGTAACTATTCTTGGAATTTAAGGTTGAATGGCCTAAAGTAGAGGGGACACTAGCACTAGATAGCTTTTTGGTACTTTGCTTCAAAGAGTTTTGAATAGCGGTGGTGCCTAATGTAATGTAAGTTCTATAGGAGTTTTGCAAAGGAAATAAGGGCTTTGAGAGATTAAACAGGTCCTTCCCTTTCTTACTCCCTATGAATGACTCATTGGAGAGAATAGAGGATTATCGACCAATGCCCCTCTTTACTAGTAAAGGTTCCTGTTAATAGGCTAAGGGATATTATGGTTGAAATGGTTAGTCCAATGTGGTTAGCTTTCATCAGTGGCAGGCGTTTGCTTAACACTATGGTGTTGGCCTTTGAGGTGGTTACTTTTTGGACTAGTTCAGGGACAAAGGGACTTTTATGGTAGGTGGAATTTGCTAAGGCGTATGATTACTTATCTAGGACCTCCATATGGAGTTCCATACAATGTTGAGGGTTCCTACATCCTTGGATTTCCTAGATGAATCACTATGTTATGACCAATTCCTTTTTGGTTTTGGTCAATGAGATGCTAAAGCAAGGTTGGATATAGCCTCAACATGGAGTACAACAGGGATGCCTCCTTTCCTACTCTTATTTGTTTTGGTAGTTCATGCCTTGATTGCCTACACTTTTGTTCCATGTTGTAATGGCCATATATGGGATCTTAATCTAACAAACGCTTCTGGTCTCATTCCTATTTTGCAGTGTACATTGATGATACCATTTTATTCATTGAAGGTTCAAAGTAAGCAGTAAAAAATGTATCTACACTTAACATCTTTTGGGAGTTCTTAGGGTTGAAGGTTAGCAGAGAAAAATTAGCTTTTATCTCATTTGGAATGGTGGAAGAGGATGCAGACCGATGCGTGGATGTTCTTACAACACATGGGAGATCACTTCTTTTGACATATCTAGTTTGCCTTTATTTAATAGGTCATTGAAGGTTTTCAATTGGAATGAAATGATACAAAAGGTGGAGTAGAGATTGGAAAGTTAAAAAGCTTGCCTGCTTCCAAAGGAAGGGAGGTTGATCTTACCAAAGTTTGTTCCTTTTGCCATTCCCATCTTTTTCTTGTTTTCTTTTTTCATGCTTAAGAAGGTAGAGCTTATTTTGGACAAGATGAGGTGCAAGTTTCTTTGGAAGGTTGCTAGAGAAGAGGGCCATGGGATTGCCTTAGCGATTTGGAAGAAGTCTGTAGGCCTACAGATGAAGGTGGTTTTTGAGTGTTGAACCTGGGGGCAATGAACCTAGCCTTGCCAACGAAATGGATTGTTCGCATTATGGATAAAGAGATAGATTTGTTCATGATAGTGGTAATGGCTTGTTTTGAAGGATTTGGATTGTGTTGATAGATTAATACTTGTAAATGGTGCTTCTTCCTTTAAGAAGGGTTTGATGCATGTTCTACCTCTTGTAATTCCCTTTTTTACAGGTAAATTAGGAAATTGTGCACTTTCTCGCTTTTTGTTAGATGATTGGAGAGCAAGGGGCTCGTTTGCTACCCAAGTCTTTTTGATCTGGTTTCTAACTTGCAGGAAACAATGTAAAATTACTGGGACCCTATGGGAAAGGCCCGGACACTTGTTTCCTTGGATAATCTTTTTGATTAGTTCATAGATGGCTTTATTTGGCTATACGAGGATCTATTTATAGTTGCCTTGATAGTGGGATCTTTAGAATCTTGATTGTGCAATTGTGGCCAATTCTCGGGCAAATATGCCAATGCATGTCTTTCTTTAGTGCAACATGGGGTAGATGAGGCTCCTTTGAGAGATCGTAGGTTGGTTTTGAAGGTTAGAATGTTGTTGTAGAAGAAAGATCTTTGGATGGTTATTTTAGAGGAAAAGTGTCATAACGAAGGCTAATTGCTTGAAGATTGCCTCGAAATTCGACACCACATGTGATCATTGCCAGGATATGCAAGAGATCATGACCATTTATTTTTCTCTTGTCATTTTGCAAGGGAGATTTAGAATCAGTGTGGCCTAAATGGGGAAAACTCCATGATTCCTAGAGGACCTTTAAGAGTGGCCATTTTAAGATAAAAATGGAGTGGATGGATCCTTTTGCAATCATTTGGCTGATTTGGTTGTGAAGGAATGGTGTGATCTTTATGGGTGAGGAGGCATTCTTGAAAAATGTGTTAAGGGAGGAGGGATATAAATGTCATGGGTTTAGTTTTAAGCGTGCTTTGTATTTTCTATAATTTTTGATTAATGAAGCTGATGGTCATTAACCTTATGTGACCATCTTTTTCGTTGTCCAAAAAAATATTTAGAAAATTTTTCCCTTAAGATGAGTGCCATAATTTTTTTTGTTTTTGGTGGTAAACATTATCTTCATACGGATGGATACAATCATGTATTGTAAACTTATTCTATCCTAGGAGCACAAAATGGGACTAGATGACCCTATCTAATTTCTACTCCTTGAATTTAAGAATAGGCTAGTTGACCTGGATATAAATGTAAGGATTTATGCACTATGAGAATGTGGAGGCTCTTCCACATGAAGGAGAAAGGCAACAGTAGGTTGCTACAGATGTTGGTAGTGCACGTTGATAAGAGAGAGAGAGAGTAGCCAGCGGTAGAAGAAGAGAGGAGAGAGAAATAATGCATTAACTTAAAGAAAACAATGACATAGAATCTCTTTTATAAAGAGAACTAATTCCAATCTCTAAAATAGGAAAGAAACTTAAACGCAATCAATCAAATATCTTAAAAGCAGGAATATCAAATCTCTCTAATTACTTAACTAATTGACACCTAACTTACTAAAAATAAGAGACTTAAACTCCAAGACACCTTCACAAAATTCCCAGGGTTGATGCCCAAGGGTGCACGCAGGGACCTGCCATGTGGCACTTTACTTTCCACACTCCCCCTTAGGTCGAGGTTGGGAGGACGATGGCTTGCTCTACTTTGTGACAAGGCTAGAGCCCTTAGCACTCTTCTTCAAACTCCACATCTTCAATCTTCTCTTTAGTAGGAGTGACGGCGTAGCTTCTTGTTTCCTCCGAAGTTGTTACCTCTTAGGCAACCTCAATAGTCGTCGTGACGGCGACCATCTTCTCCTTCTCTTCTTAGAACATGGCCTTGATCTTCTCTAGATCCGCATGAGTAAGAGACTCCACGCATGAGGTGCTAGTAGCCCCATGTGTAAGCCTTCCAAACTTGTCTCGACTCCCAACAATGGCCTTGTAGATTGGTGTGCCCGCAATGTTGACATGGTGGATAAACTTGACTTGAGCCTTGACTACGTCTTGTGCCTCCATCAAAAGTAGCTATGGCAGTGTTTTCAGATATCACAACTCTATTGGAACCTGCATCTGGTTCTCCAAGCTTTTCGAGACGACTATAGATCGTCTTAAGATCCAACTCCTTGTCTAATGCAAGGATCTGATCATGCGTTGGTTGATATCGGGGATTCAACCCCAACAAGAATCTTGCGGCTTGCCATTTTTCTCGTACAATGGTCTACTTGTCCTAGCAGACAGGCTCGTAGATCTCCAGTTCTTCAACGAGTGCCTCCATCTTTGAGTAATACTTGTCAAGGGGAAGATCCCCATGAATAGCCATCTAGCTACGGGTATAGATGTCAGTGATGCAGGCATTGCTGGACTTCTTGGAGTTTCTCTTCTTCAAGGAATCCTACATCTCGTGTGCCGACTTGTATAATATGTCGGAGGTAATGGATGGATTGACTGAGTTCATTAACCAATTCATCACCATGTAGTTCTCTTTCTCTCACTTCTTCGTTGAATCTTTGGACTTAGATTCCTCGAGAAGGACATGCAACTTGTCCTGTCCTCCCACAAAGATCTTGAATTCTCGAGCTCATAGGATATAGTTTGAGGCACCCTGAAGCTTGATTGTGGTGCCTTGAACTATAATCTTTCTTCCCCGGTATTGATCTGATTCTCGTTCTCGGCCATCTTCGTCCTCGAGAAACAAGCCTTCATTTACTTGTATGCTCTACGTAAGACGTTGGATGCATGAGGAAGCCGCCTGTCGGAGTCCCCTGCGTGTTTCCTTGGGCTTTGTTTAAGGTGATAAGGTTCTTCAAGGAGTTCTTCGAGAGAATTCACAAGTCAACAAAGATGCCTCGACACACGAGTCTCTGATACACATGGGAATCACGCATAAGATAGGGCCTTCTTACGCGTGATCTCCCCCTTTTTCTCTTGCGTGGAAGAGGGGTGCTTGTCAAGAGGAAAGGCCATGCGCACGTGGCTGCAACCCTCTGGAAAAGTCACGCACAAACTGTTGTGTGTGGCTTTTCTTCTCTTCTTCCCCGTCCTACGTGCGTGGAACAACTGTGGGAAGAGCCTAGACCGAAGGCTCTGATACCATGTGAGGACTTGTGTGCTATAGGAGCATGGTGGCTCTTCCATGTGAAGGAGAAAGGCAGCAGCAGGTTGCTGCATTTGTTGGTGGCACACGCTAATCAGAGAGAGAGAGCAACTAGCAGTAGTAGAAGAGAAGAGAGAGAGGGAGTTGTTGGAAAGAAATAATGCATTAACTCAAAGAAAACAATTACATAGAGTCTCTTTTATGAAGTGAACTAATCCTAATATCCAAACAGGAAACAAACTCGATCACAATTAATCAAATCTCCTAAAATCAGGGAATATCAAATCTCTCTAATTACTTAACTAATTGGCACCTAACTTACTAAAAATAAGAGACTTGGACTCCAAGACACTCTTACAAAATTCCCTAAGGCCATCACCCAAGGGTGCACGCAAGGACCTGCCACATGGCACTGCTACATGGAATTTTATTCTCCATAATATATTTATTATTCTTTGCAGTTAGGAAGGGTGTCTGTTTGCCTATTAGATTTATCACTTTTTCAAAAGGATAGAATACGAAACATCCAAATCGAAATCAATTGGCTTCAAAGTTTAGGGCGGAAACTTAGTGTTAGTGCGAGGGTACCACGATCATTAATTTTGATGATAACAAAACACTTGTAATTTAACATCTGCTTTGAGTTTAAAGTTTCAGGAAAATGCAAATGAATATCAAGTGTGAAGGAGCTTAAGCTCGCATCCATGGCAGATTGGAGGAGCTTGATAGAGGAGAAGGAGCTTCGCTTGGAGCGAGAGCTTGAAGAAAGGAAAAGAATAATAGGATAGGTGTTTTTATTGTCTTGTACTTTTGTCTTTATATTCTTTGCTCTTTATTGTGTCTAGATGTTTGTTAAAGAGCCTAAAAGTTACCTAACAGTAGTCCTAGGTACACTTACTCAAATCTAGGATACTTAAGCTTTTCGTAGAGAAATTAGAAAGCCAAAATAGGCATCAGACAACCTGATCAGACGTCCAATCTGAAAATCAGACGTCTGATCGTTGACTTTATGACGTCTGATTGTTTGATCAGACGTCCAAACACTTAGGTTGGACTTAGTACTTTCTGTCTGTTGATTTCAGACGATCAGCCTTTAGTCTAGATGCTTAGAAGACGTCTGATGAACTTGCCAGACGTTAAACTAGAGGACCGTGATAAACGTCAGTTTATCATCATTCTTATGCATTAAAACAAACCTAGCTCTTAGGATTTTGTTCCGCAAACGGATTTTTGGGTTGCATTTAAGCATTAATTAGGTTAGGCATGCATTGCATTCTTTATTGTGTTTTTGATATGTTTTTGTGAGTGTTAGGGATAAGCAGATTGCTTGATCCCTAGAACCCTAGTACTTAGGAAGGCAACTGGTGAAGGAGAAGCTCAAATCAGCTGAAACTTAGCTTGATCCAGCTCACCATAACTGGAATCCAGCTCACCTGAACTAGGATTAGCTCATCTCAGCTGAATGATAACTGAAGAGAGCTCATCTTAGCTCACCCTAGCTCAGGTCAGCTCAGATCCAGCTCAACTTAGCTGAGTATAACTCATCTTATCTCCCATTAGTTCACAGGGAGCTCTAGTTAGCTCAGCTGAGTTGACTGGAGTTCACCTCAGCTCAGGACCAGCTTGATCCAGCTTCACTCAACTCCAGCTAGCTGAAGATGACTTCATTCTAGCTCAGGAAGCTCAAGTCCAGATCCTCCTCAGGAGCACCAGACCCAGCTTACCTCAGCTCCTTGTGGCAGAAGCCAGCTTACTTTAGCTTGGCTTAGCAGCTAGCAAAGAACTAGCAAGCTAAGCCATCTAAAGTAGCTCTATGCCATCCTCTTCAGCAGTTGCCAGCTTCACTTCTTCTGTCTAGCTCCTCTCCTCAAACCCTAGCTCCTATTGTCTACTCTACTCTACTACTAGCTAAGCTCTAGCTCCCTTGGCCATCCACCACTCTAAAACCCTACCTAACTAGCTCCACTAACTAAGCCTACCTATAGTCCACCTAAGTTATCCATGTTGGCGCCACCTCAACCACACCTCTTTACCCCATGACCACCACCAAAAGACACCAAGAAGGTGGTGCCAAAACCACCATAACCACCTCCATATTGGTGCCACCTTTTTCCCTCCAAAATCCATCAATCTCCACCCTACACCTAAGCCTAAAGCCCATCTTCACCTTTCATTTTCCCTCCAAAATTCCCCCCCCCCCCCTCTAGAACATCATTTTGGCGCCAAAATGGAGGCACCCCCTCCACCATGGATGTCCACCATGGGGTGCCTCCATGTCCTTAACTACCCCCCTCCACATCTCTTTGAATGGCGCCAAAAATCCATGACCATAGATCCCATAATCACCACTCCAAACTCCATCTTAGCCATCCATTCCAAGAGCCACCTATACCCCCCATCCTACTCTATAAAAAGACCTTAAAACCATCACCATTTTCCCCATCCTCCCATTAGTATAAGTCTACCATAAATTCATCTACACCCTATGACCAAGAAAAGAAGGGAGGAAGAAGATTAAGGGAGCACATCACCCGTCCCCTTGGTGCCTTCTTCCTTCCCACTCTTCTTCTTGTGCCACGCCAAGGAGGAGGAGCAATTCTTCATCAAGGTGGACGGCTAGGCAAGGGAGAAGCACCTAGGGTGGACGTCCACCCTTGAGGAGAAGCTTAGGGCATGCCCCCTTAGGGCTTGCCTTGGAGGACATCGTCTTGGCGGAGCTTTCAAAGAGGAGTTGGAAGATTTCTTTACAAGCCTGGGAGCTACCAGGCTTGGAGCAAGAAGCTCCTCTTCTTCACCAATTTTTAAGAGGATTTGTGTTTTACTTTCTTGTAGTTTCAAGTTAGAATAAAAGCATTCCTCTCCATGTGCTTTTTGTAAAACAGATTTTCGTTAATTCAAGTTGCCTTCTTTTATCTTTTTGTTGCATAGTTTTGTAGAATTTTTTGTCTAGCATTTTTTACTCCCTCTCCTTAATTACTCTAGGCCTCCACGTGCCTAGAGTGAGCTTAAGGAGAGGCTCTACTTGTCACTTTAGTAGTAGTGTAGTGGATTAGTGTAGATGATTTTCTTGCTATCAACAAACCCGCATTGTTCCCGTTATTTCAAAACCCATAAAAATCATATATATATAAAACCAAAAAGAAAGTTGAATTTGCTTTCCAAACAAGAGATTTAATTTCGCAAAAGCTGCCTCCTTGGACGACCCTAGATACTCCCCTATCTAGGTTATAAATTTTAAAAGCGTATGCGATTTTGCGTGTTACGACTCTAAAAATCCTAATTACAAATCACGCTAAATTTCGCATCAGATTGTTGGCTTTATCAGGCTAATATTAGAAGATTAACTCTTTATCCAACCTACTTTCACTTTCAGATGTCCGTAGTGATCCCTAGACATCTGATAAGTAGATGTTAGGCCCAAATCACCTTTTGTCAGATGATTATAGCCGTTTAGCCTTGGGAAATCCATTCCCGCAGTAGATTGCATTTTCAGACGTCCAGACTTTGTGCCTAACGACCGACCTGTCGTTTGACCAACTTATCCTAGAACCCTGTTTAGGTCTGGATAAAAACAGGAAGGAAGTTCGTTTAGAATTAGATGTCTGACTTTAAGTCCAGACGTCTTAAAAGTCATCTTTAGACAACCATTTTGATCCAACATCGTCTAGTTAATCCACCCTTCTAGATTAGACGTTTGACCATAAAATCAGACGATGACCTAGACATCTGATAATATATCTAGATGTCTGATAACCCTGTTAGAATCATAAATAGCCCTGATTCTGGCTTGATTTGTCTTGAGATAATTCCTAACGGCTAGAGAAGCCTTCCAACAGCTAGAAGAGGCTTTTAAACCTTTCTTAGGACCTCTATAAATAGATGAACACCCTTCTTAATCCAATACACACCAAGTAACACTACTTCCACTCTTTTGTGTCACAGAGAAGAAAACATCAAGAAGAGAAGTGACCTTGCTCTCCAAGCCCCATTCAACAAATTCGAGAGCGTCGTTACTCTGTTGAGATCACGCCTACATACTTTGATCTAAGGGAAGTCTCTTCTGCCTATAGAAGCTAAGTTTAAGATATATACTTTGTGACTCTATAGGTTATGTTGTATTTTCCTTGTTTTTGGTTGGGTATTCGCTTTAGGAATTCCCGTCTTCTTCGTGGGACAAAATACTCATCGTGAAGAGAAGGGGTTTGAGGTAGACTACCCTCGTATAAAGTAGTGTTGTTGTAAGAGGTTAAGTTATCATCGTTTAAGTGACTTGATAGTGGATTTGATCGATTCGGTCGACCGGGAAATTCTAAACCAAGAGGTTTAGGTGGTGGTTTTTACCCGTGTTTGGGTTTCCACCTAAAAATCATTATGTACTTGTGATTGCATCTTTTTGTGTGATTAATATTATATTTTCTGTATTGTTTTTCATATCATGCAAATCTCACCCTTCTGTTGTAGAACCTACACTTAGTTGCTATGGTTAGAATTTTTGGGGAGATATCTGGCTTAACCATGAACCATGGAAAGTCGGTCTTTGTTCCCTTTGGCTTGGATGATGGGGAAATTGATGCGTATTCTAGTACTTGAGTACGGCTATTGGTTACCTTGCATTTACTTGGGCCTTCTTCTAAAGGGGAAGTTTCTTAATGTGGGAGGCTAGTATCCTTTGGTCTAGAGGATTGAGAGGAGGTTGAACCCTTGAAGTAGTAAGTTGCTTTCTAGAGGCACGTGCTTGGTTCCCTTTACATATGTTCTCTTCGCTATCCTGGTATTCTACCTCTTTGTTTTTAAGCCTCCAAAAAAGATTTTGCATAGATTGGATGTTCTCCGAAAAAGCTTCTTTTGGAAGGGTCTAGACCACATCGGTAGATTCTTACAGCTTATTACTTGGGCAGAGGTTTGTAAGCCCAAAAAGTGTAGTGGCTGAAACATCTTGGACCATGGTGATTTTAATGACGCCTTGTTGGCAAAATAGGTGTCAGATTGCTTTAAAATGGTGGTGACATGTGGTGGCAAATTATGAAAGACTCCTATGGTACCTTTCTTGACTTATCTCGCTGGGGGATTATTTGCTAGGGTGCTTTGTCGTTTTGGAGGAGTCTTGTACCTATTATTCATTGCCTTTCCTCATACTTTTGGCTTGAATTGTGGGATGGGTAGGCTTTCTTATTTTGAGAGGATGCTTGGACAGAGAGCAGCTCCTTTTCAGGTTGGTACCTAGATTATATACTCTCGTGGAAGATAAGTTGTGTACAGTATCAGGTAGATGGGATGTCTCCTTTGGCTCCTGGATGCCCACTATTAGCGATAGCCTTTTAGAGGCTCGAGTGTAGGTTCTACAGTTGCTGTTGTCACTACTGCATGACTTTTAGATTGTTCTTGATAGGTCGGATGCTTGGTATGGGGTGAAGGCTTTCCTCTGTGAAGAAAACATATTTGTTGTTGCCTGGAGTTTTATGCTTGGTCTTAGATGTTCAGGGGGTTGATTATAGGTGCATATGGCGATTGAAAGTCTTGCTGAAGGTGAAGCTTTTCCTGCGGCTTCTTTGGAGAAGTAGACTTGTTATGAAGATGCGGAAAAGAGATGGGTAGCTGCCTTGCATACTTGCTATCCTTTATGTGGCATTGCTAATCAAGGTTTTAAATATTGATATCGATATCGTATTGACAAGTCAAAAAAGAGATATATCGGGGATATATCGCTAATATTGATAAATTTTGGGGAAATCACTTAGAAAGGCATAAAATATCACAAAATATCACAAAATTTAAATGTTAACATTTTTATGAATAATATATCATAAAAGGATGCCTAGAAAATGTGTATATGTGTTATATCAGGGATATATTGCCGATATCGATGAATTTTTTACATGTGTGTGAATATATCATGAAAGGATGCCTGGAAAACATGTATATGTGTTATATCGTGTGTGTGTGTATGTGTCTCAGCATTCAAACTCTGTGTCTTTGTGTCTGTGTCTCAGCATTCAAACTCTTTGTGTGTGTGTGTGTGTTTGTGTGTGTGTTCTGTGTCTGTGTCTCATCATTCAAACTCTGTGTCTGTGTGTATGTGTGTGTTCTGTGTCTGTCTCTGTGTGTGTGTGTTTGTGTGTGTGTTCTGTGTCTGTGTCTCTGTCTCAGCATTCAAACTTTGTCTGTGTCTGTGTGCATGTGTGTGTGTTCTGTGCCTGTCTGTGTGTGTGTGTGTGTGTTTTGTGTTTGTGTCTGTGTCTCAGCATTCAAACTCTGTGTCTATGTTTGTGTCTCAGCATTCAAACTATATGTGTGTGTGTGTTCCTTCCACCGCCATCTCAGCATTCAAACCCAGCGCTAGTGCCATTTTCAGCTCTTCAAACCTCCCGCCCAACCATTTTCAAACCTTCCTGCCGAAGGCTACCGCCATCAACAACCAACCTGTCGATATATCGTCGATATCTCAAGGATATCGCTCGATATTATCGGCGATATATTGCTGATATCCAGGAAAAAATACCTTTGGTGGTATCGATATCACTCAACCCCGTCAATACCAATATATCGGCGATATATTGCCGATATATCGTGATATTTCAAACTTTGTTGCTAATGAAAATGTTTTCCACCTATTCTTTTCTCGTGGGTTCATGTTTCAGGTGTGGTCTCATGTTGCCTTGAGGGGTGTTTCCATTTCATCGGTGGAGGATTTTTGGCATTCTTTTTGAATCAGTGCGTAGACCGTTGCTACATTTGGATTGTTGTTTTGGTTGCTCTTTGGTCCTTGTGGGTTTAGTGCAACTCTATGATTTTTTGGGGGGAGAGAGCTTAGGTGGAGAATGTAGTGAGGGAAGTTATTTGTCGTCTGCATTTTGGAAATTATATTTGTAATTTCTCTTTGATTAATGAAGCGAATGACTACTAATCTCTAGTAACCATCCTTTTCCTTAAAAAAAAAAAAAGGCTTGATGGGGGAACCCAATTTGTTAATATTAGCTACTAAATTTTTCATATACTTATATTTGTCACTATTTTCTTAAAGCAGTCCCTTGAATGTGGCCTTCTTGAGGACCTACATTTGGATAAATTGATGGGTCAACACAGTTTAATCTTGGCAGTTAGACTAATGTGACTTTGATAATTTGTGAGAAATCCAATTCAACCAATTGTCTTGTGCACAATTCTTTGATCCATTTGTTTAGACCTTATGCATCCATTATCATCTGTAACACTCCAGCCTAGACTCAAGCTTTATTGAGAAAAATTAACTGTGAGTTAGACATAAGCTCAGTGAACCTAAGACAACCACCCAAAATATTTAAACTTGAATTATCAAATAATAGTTCCAACACCTATAACTTACTACTAATTTTTTTGACTTTACGTTGTGGTACTATTTTTCCACAGGTTATAATCTCCCCTGTATAAATAAGCAATGTGCTTATTCCAGCCACTTTATTCCCAGTAGTAGTATTGGCCCCATCTTTTGGGTAGCTTCTTTCGAGCAATCTTCTTTACAAATAGTTGATTTGCCTCTTGGATAGTTCTTTTCTCCTACTAATGGGAGTTTTGCTTTGTATTACCATTTAGAAATAATTACATGCAAGGAGAATGACATTTATGTGGAAAACCCTCCACACCAAGGGTTAAAAACCATAAAAACAAGTGACCTAGTGCTCATTCATGGCTAGGGTTGTGTTTGCTAAGGCAAAATCAATAAGGTGGGATGTGAGTACATTATATAGGCACATAGGGTAAATGGATCATGGATGTTGATCCATTTACCCAAATGCAAAAACCTCAAAAGTCGAAACCATTAACATTAATCCCTTCTTAATTTTTACATTTTGAGATTTTATTAACAGCCTGCATGTTTGACGTCCTTTTTTTCTAATTGGGTTAGTTCTAGTGGTTTGTATGGACATCACATATTGTTTGCCATTTGAAGAAAATTTTGATTTTCCATGTATAATTAGGTGTCGAAAAAGTCTTCACTTTATCTTCCAATATTTTATTTGTATAAATGGTATGTTTTACCTTTTATTGACTAAATTAGGCTACTTTGATAGATTTGAGGATGCAATATGTTGAGGCCATGCCCTCCGTTAGGGCTGACTTTTGGAACCTTATTGTTCAATTTTGCAGATGTGCAGATTATTTCAATGAAGATATAAGATTTAAAAAGAAGCCCTGTTCATTTTCATGGATTATGCGATGAGTAAGTACGAACTTGATCGTGACACATTTGAAATTGGTCTGACCAGTGATGAAGCTTGTGTTAGTGAAAGCCATCAAGAAAAATTGGCTGACAATAAGGCTGAATTTTGTCACCTGACCAAGCTAAGATCAGAACCTAGTGAAACAATGCGCAAGGTTGCAAACTGCAGGCCAGGTGCTCCTATTTCAACTGCCAAGATCTTATTGGCAAGAGAGGCTAATTGCAATGGAAAAGGGAAGTTCTCTTTATGTGATCGCTGTTATGTCGTCAGTCGTTGTTTACCTACCAATGGTCCTTGGAAAGTGGATCAAATGAATAGCAGAGCTTACGTTTCTCAGTTCTCTGCCGATGGTTCACTTTTCATTGCTGGATTCCAGGTATTATGAAACTGTCCATATGGGAGATAAATCCGAAAGCAAAAGTTAGTTGACCTCCAGTAGCTGTCCTGTTCCCAGTTGGTTATATTGGGCCTCAAGTAGTTATTATTTTGACAGGGAAGTCACATCAGAATATATAACATGAATGATGGATGGAATGTTCAGAAGGACATTCTTGCTAGGAGTCTTCGGTGGACGGTCACTGATACCTCTCTTTCTCCAGACCAGAAGTATCTTGTATGCTAGTTTTCAATGGCTTTTTTCTAGGGAACCTTTTAAGTCTACTTGTATTGTGTAGCTGCAATTTGCTTGGTATTGTTGACGAGTTCTGACTTATTGTCTTGTTACAATCAACATTTGTTAGCTTCATTCTCTCAGATGCACCTGATACCATATTGTTCTTGTTTAAGTTTTACTTGAATTTTCTTAATTTCAATGAGCATGAATTGATGGTGCTTTGTAAGCAGATTCTGCAGTGTAGCTGGTTTGATATTAGACTTTCATTATTTAGCCTTGTTCTATTTGCTAATTGCTTCTGCAGTATGTTCTGGGGCAACCTTTTTCCAGATAGGATTATTTTTGAATTCTTTCCCAAACTAGGCACCTCTCACTAGTATAATTTCCTAAGAAGACACTGGTAGAGCCTCTCAACACTAGGGTAAATAGTCCTTTCAACAAAAAAAGGAAAACAGCAGGGAAAAGAGTCAGATATAGGTTCAGATGTCCATCATACGAATACGGATATTTGTCAGATATACATATTTGGATGTGGATATTCATTCTATCTGAGATAGAATGGTGGGTTCGGAATGTCGTCTGATATATTTTTGACTATGATATAGCAAAACAAATCAAGTATGGATTCTGACTCACTAATTGTTATCCACATAAAAAAGCTGCATCCTCTTTTTTCTTGGAAGGGATCAAAGCTACATATTCTGGAAGTGTAAAGTTTTTATGCTTGTTAGTATTCCACAGGTTCTCTACTACGAAAGAGATTGGGAGAGTGGGGGGGCACTATTGCTTTATCGGATGTAGCTTAATTGATCATTGCGAAGATACTAGCTAATTGCCTGAAGGAAGTTTTGTGACTTTATAAACCACTTTTGGATCATTTTGATGCCTTCTTTTCTTGATGAGTTTGTTATGGTCTTGAAGCATGCGGCCTTTTGGAGGAGGGTTCTATGAGGGGCTTTTGTGGAAGGTTGACTTTTTAAAAGCATAGAGCTCATTGGATTGACCCTTTCCTTGTTCTTGCCTATTGAGGAGGGGCTTCCTTGAGAAGTGGATTGCATGGGCGAATTACTCTATGGAAACTTATTTTTTTATCATTGTGGAAAGGAATCCTTGTGGAAATTAGGTGCAACCTTAAAGGGTTATTAAATGTGGCTGCCTTCTCACTACCCTTGCCATTCGTCTTGGTGGTGAATGTGTTGGCATCACCATTTTTTTTTGTATGTTCTAGCCATCTTTGTGCTAACTTCATGTTAACAAGAGTGCACACAGCAGTTTCAACCCCTTAGTACACCCTTTTTTTGGGAAATTAGTAGGAAAGTTACTGAAGGCTAGTGACTCTCTTGCTACATTAATAAAATGACAGGGTTATGTTACAAATTAAGGTGACCTTATTCCTCAACAAAACCTTTAGCTCGAAGTCCCATGCTCGTAAGGACTTTTTTTTTTTTTTTGAAAAAGGAAAGGGTAGTTACCCAAGATGATAACTGCCCAAATATATTAAAGAGAGAACCAATAGCCAATGCCAATACAAGGGGCAAACCCTAAGATCCCTCACTTACAAGGACTCACTCCAGAGTTTAAACAAAATAGTAATAGACTCTACAAAATTCTCTACATAAGGCCTCTGTCCTCTGAAGACGACAACATTCCTACCTAACCAGATGCCCCAGAGGACCGCCAACGGTCTGGCCCTCTCCTTCGTATGGAAGACATTCTGCCCAGCATTACCCCCTCCACCTCTATAGTTGCACCAAAAGTCATCAAATGACCGACATTTCCACCATCCTGCTCCCATACGGCTCCAAATCTGCATGACAAATGGGCAAGAGAAGAAAAGGTGGTCAACCTCTTCATTTTCACCTCCGCACAACGGGCAAACCTTACTCTCCTCAAGAGCCCATCTCGCCCTCCAAACCTTAGTCACGAGTCTCCTCCTCCTAAGCAGCCAAACAAAAATCTTGACCTTCAACGGACATGCGGCCTTCCAAACCTGTCTGTAATCTCTCACCATATCCAAATCACCAGTGGACCATCGCCGGACAATCTCTTGTACGTAGCCCCCGCTGAGAACTCACCTTCATCCCAACCAAACATATCATTTCTGAATGCCAGCTGCAGACCTTCTAATTCTTCAAGCAATCTCTGGAAATCGTGAATTCTCGCATTTGAAAGATTCTCTGCAAAGGACGGACACCAACCACCTTCCCAAACTTCGGCCACAGACGCCTCTTTGCTCTGGGACATAGCAAAAAGTCTCGGAAGTCTTCTAGCGAGCGCACCTTACCCCGTCCAATCATCCTGCCAGAACCTGAAGATCTCTCCTGTCCCAACCATCGGTACAAAACAATTCTGCACCTTAGGAGCCATCATCGACAAACTTTTCAAGAAGTGAGAAGCATCCCTCGGCGGAGATATCAGGAGATCCCAACACAGCGGGCCACCATAAGCCGTCCTGAAAACCTTGCCCATCAAATCCTCCCTACACTCCAAGAGGCCCCCAACCCACTTCACCAACAAGTTATCATTAGACCTCCCCAGATCCCTCACCCCAAGCCCCCCCTCCTCCACCGGTTTGCAAACCTCCTCCCATGCCACCAACCTAGCACCAGGTCCATTCGACCCCTGATTGGACCAGAAGAAATTCCTCATAAGCCTCTCCATCCTCAAGACAATTTGCCGGGGCAACTTCAGGACAGAGGTGAAATACGACGGCATCGCTGCCAGAATCGCCTTGAGCAAGACCAACCTTCCACCCCTCGACAAAAGGCTGGACGCCCATCCCGCCAACCTCCCCTCCAGCCTCTCCATCAGGGGAGCCCAATCCTGCACCAGGATCTTATCATCTGTCAACGGCAAACCTAAATATCTGATCGGTAGCTTCACCTGTTTTGTGCCAAGACCTATGCTACACTCTCTTGCCTCTGCCTCCGTCAAATTAAAAGGGACAAAACCTAATTTAGACAGGTTAATCTGCAGACCTGAAGCTTCGCCAAACAAGAAAAGTAAAATCCGCATCATCCTGGCTTCCGCTTCCCTTCCTTCTATAAAGAAAATCGTATCATCCGCATATTGCAACAACGGGATGCTCGTCCCATCTCCCAAAGAGAAACCCCTCACCAAGTTCCTCTCACAAGATTTCTTAGCCGCTCTTGCAAGTGCATTTGTTGCAATAACAAAAAGCATCGGAGACAAAGGACACCCCTGTTTCACCCCCCTTCTTGGCTGAATCCAACACTCTGCCGGATTTCCATTGATAAGAACCGAGAAAGACGTCGTGGTAACACACCTCTTCATCCACTCGATCCACACAGGTGGAAAACCCCTCTTCATTAAGGATGCCCAAAGAAACGACCACTGCACTGAGTCATACGCCTTACTGAAATCGACCTTCCACATGAAAGCCTTCCTCCTACTCTTCCAAAACGACAGGATCTCCGAGGCCATCACGTACCCCTCCAAAATATTTCTGCCAGGGACAAAAGCCGTCTGTACCGGATCCACAATCCTTGCCAAGGTCCTCCTCAGCCTATTCGCCAAGATCTTAGCCACAATCAGGTAGATAGCATTTGAGAGAGCTATCGGCCTGTACTCCTTGATCTCCTCTGCCCCCTCCTTCTTTGGCAAAAGGAACAAGTAAAACTTGTTCAATCTGTTGAAGTCCGAATTTCCATCTCTGAACTTCTGCAAGACCTGCACCACATCCTCCTTCACCACCGGCGAAAACTCCTTATAAAAGGCAACCGGAAAACCATCCGGGCCTGGACACCCATCAGCATTTAGCCCCCAGATTGCCTTATGGATCTCATCTTCCTCAAACGGACCCGTCAAGGAATCCGCTTCTGCATCCCTGATCCGTGGCACCTCGGATCCCAACCACCTCCATCTTCCCCCTTGCCTCCTCCCGGTAAACTCTCTGAAGTACCTCGCAACCGCCCCACCCACCGCCTCTCTTCCCATAAACTCCTCCCCTTCCACCATCAACCTATTGATCCAGTTCCTCCTCCCTGATGCTGTCATATGAAAAAATCGAGTGTTAGATTCGCCCTCCTTGAGTCATCTCTGTTTGGATCTCACCTTCCAATCCATTTCCACCTTCCGATCTTCCTCTTGTATCACCTGTAAGTACTTCGCTCTGTTCACCTTGTCAACATCAAAAAGGAAACCAACATCCTCAGCCAAGTCCAGCTGCGCAATCTCACTGAGAGCTTCATCTTTCCTCTTCCCACCCTCCTTAATTTGCTTCTTATGAACCTTGAGGAAGGACCTCAAGTCTCGCAACTTAGCTTCCAATTTGGTAGCTGCCGATCCATCCATGTAGATAGATCTCCATCTCTCTTCCACCAGCCCCCTGAATCCTTCTTCAAGGAGCCAAGCTCTGTCGAACTTAAAATACGTTCCATGCCTCCAACCCTCATTCGTCATCCACAGCAAGGGAGTGTGGTCCGAGAACGGTCGCTCCAGGGGTCTAACCTCTGCCATAGGGAACGTCTCTGCCATTGTCGTCGAGACGAAAAATCTATCAATCCGAGACCGCTGTCCACCAGAACTCCTCCAGGTGAAGTGGCTGAAGGAGGGCAGCATGTCAACCAACCCATGCGCCAATAAAACCCGAAAAGGCCTCAGAGCCCTGGTCCACCCCCCCACGGCCATCTGGTCTATCCTCCGCCAACAAAGTGACATTAAAATCACCTCCAATCAACCACGGTATCCCCTGATGTGCTGCTGCGACCTGGCCCAAATCCTCCCACAGAGCGTGCCTCCTCCCACTTTCCGTTGGACCGTATACCGAGAAGAGCATGCATAGACTGTCCCGACACCTCTGCAACCTAATAGTAACAACATGGGACCCGATCATTCAGTCTAGCAAGGAGAAAGCGTCTTCCTTCCACCCAATAACAATCCCACCCGCACTTCCAATCGCGTCAAGGGCCAAGAACTCCCCAAAACCGCTCCCCCCTACCTCCTTCCATAATCTCTTGTCACAGCTCCCCCACTTAGTCTCCTGGAGAAACACCACTTCAGGACCCCACCTCTGGATATACCCACACAAAGATGCCCGCCTGGAGGGGTCGTTCAATCCCCTCACATTCCACGAAAGGACCTTAGTCATGGAGAAATTCAGGAGACTCCCCCTTGCATCGTGCGCTTGAACCCCACCTCTGCAGCCACCTTGTCCACCTCCCCCTCTTCCACTCCATTAAGCCTACCCGGCAGACCCTGCTGCACCTACCCCCCCCCAGTGAGGCATCCCCCTCCACAGCCTGCACCACCTCCTCACCAGCTCTTCCCACCTCTGCCAGACCCTCCTTAGCCCCAGCACCTCCTTCAGCTCCAGCCACTCGCTGCCTGTCATCGCCAGTAGCAGCCACCGCCTCAACCCCCGCATCATCTCCTCCATCTACCGAGCCCATCGTTGACTCATCCCCTCGCCTACTAGTTGGCGCATCGACGCCAACCACCACCATCCTTCGACGCTGGACATCCCCTACCTCGCTTCTAGCCGGAGCGGTCACGGCCCTCCCCCTCAGATAGGACCACCTCGGCTTGTATGTGAGCTGCTGCGATAAAGGCTTCCTCGGTCTCCACCTCTGCACGTGCATCACCTCCCCATTCGCGTCGCTCGTCACCGCCCAGTCGGTCCGATCGAGATTGCGTCGAGGGCTCGCCTCCAAAACCCCCGACCGCGGCTAGCGTTGGAGGTCTGTCTCGGACCCTCTCGCGAAGAGGAGCCTGACCCAAAGACCCCTCCGAAGCCATCTCTCCCCGCCTCCGGATCCGGTCTGTCAGACCTGGATCCGCCATGAGAGCACCCCATAAAGCCCTGAGCCACCTCAGCAGGGTCCTCCGCCCTCAGCGCCATAGAATCCTTCATCGCCTCCTCCGCAGATGCCGCAGTCCCCTCCGAAACCCTCGCCCACTAGTCTGCCACAGATCGCGTCGCGGGGATCGCAACAGTCGCACCATCATTGTCGCGATCTTTCACCTTCCCAAAAACAGCCCGCCCCCTGTCCGCCCGTACGTCACCTCCGACGCCAAGCTCCGCTGTCGCACCGCCAACCATCGCCTCAGCGAAAGACCGAGGCCTTCCAAGCTCCCGCGAGACCCAAACTAGCCAAGAGGAGCTCCCCCATCTGAGGACCACCTTCTCCACAAGCTGCATCCCCGGCCTCATCTCCACCCACGCCCCGAACCTCGACAGGTCCACCGATCTCAAACTTAAAACCTCGTAGCTTCAGAGCCTCGCAAACGGAGCGATCACCGTTGCCGCCACCTCCATCGTACGGAGGAAGAGAGGGACCTCCTCAATCAACACCCTCTGCCTCGCGCCAACCGGTGGCCGCTCCTCCACGGCCCCATCCGACCTCACCGGCCACCGCCATCTCACCATACCTCGGCCACAGGGCAACTCCTTGAAAGCCAGGCGTCGTAGCATCTTCTGTCCGAGCCCCAACAGTATCAGGCAGCCGCTCCTGAGGGACGCCACTCCAAAGGTCTCCCTTTCGATCCCTAAGAACGACACGACCACCCTTCTCAAGTCCCCCAAACCCACCTCCCCATCCAGCACCACCGCAACCAGAGCCGCCGCCAACCTCCCCTCCACGGTCCTGATCTCCTCTGACCATGGCGCCTCAACCTCCACGAGAGGCGCCCCCTCTGGAGGAGGTGGCAGCACCCTCGCCTTCCCCAAAGAAGCCCCGCCAACCGGCTCACGGGGCTTGCGGCCCGCCCGCTTATGTCCAAGACCACCGCACCGGCTCCCTACAACTCCGCAAAATGCCCCCTCCCGAGGCACTTGAAACACTGCATCGGCTTTGCCCCCACGACCTCCTCTTCACCGCCGTCCAACCAGAGCCATCCCCCTCCCACCCACGCATTTCCCTCGCGCTCCCCCTCTCACTCATTCTCCACTGTTTAAACAACACATTGAATGTTCAGCCAGTGTTGTTCAACATTGCGGTAGACACATTTGCAAACATTAGAGGTGTATCCGATTCTTTCAACAGCACATGCTCGTAAGGACTTGTATAGTCAAATGACACCATTCCTCTCTTGCCAGATATCCATATCACCATTAGAGGTGTATCTGATTCTTTCTTTGATATGTATTAATCCGTTCTTGGGGAAGACGTCCACTCTCAAAAGATCTCCGAAAGTCTTCAAAGGTATCATTATTTATCCATGTTATGCTCACCTTTATCAAAATCTTTGATTCGAAAGGATAGGTGAAGAAAATATCTCCCCCTCCACACAAAAAGTGCAAGTAGTATCCAAGTGTGGGTCCTACCTTCTCCTTGTCTTTTGTCACAATCGTCTTGTGTGTAGTATTCTAGCAAAAAGGCATCCCTTCAAAGGGGCTTTTGATGTTTGCATCAATCTGTAGTCTTGGTGAAACTCATCATCTCTCCATTAAAGGACATCTCAATACTCAATAAGCTTTCCTAATTGTGAAGTCCTGGTCCTCTTAATCCTGGCCATTAGGTACCTCAGGGTGCAGGGGGATTCTATAAATAACATCCTGTATTTGCAGCTACTCCTCCAATTGTGTGCCAGCAAGATTGGATAGGAAACTAAAGTCTAGTTGCCACTATCGATTTTAATTGGACTAAATGAGATAATACTATTATTGAGCCCTACCTCTTATATAATGAAGAGATGGGAAAGTTGCGATACAACATCAACAAGAAACAAATAATAACCAAGAACCCTTCATAAAAAAGAATGTGCATACGCTAATACTTCCCCTCAAGTTAGAGCATAGATACCTATTATGCTCAGCTTTGATATATATAAATCAAACAAGGACCTGGCTAAGGACTTAGTAAAACTATCAGCAATCTGCTCCTCAGACATGACTGGTGTTGTATATAGCAGCTCCTTCTTAATAATATCTCTGGTATAGTGGCAATCAACCTCTACATGCTTCATCCTCTCATGAAAAGCTAGGTTGTTGGCAATGAAGGTAGTTTCTCTGTTATCACATCTCATCTCCAGCGGGTTAGAAAATTGTACCTCCAAATTGGTGAGTAGGGACCTGATCCACATCATCTTTGCAGTCGTTTGAGCTATGGCCCTATATTTAGACTCGACACTCGACCTAGCAACTGTGTCTTACTTCTTGCTCCTCTACGTGATGAAATTCCCTAGCAAAAAGGGGCAGAATCCCGTAGTGGATTTTCGGTCCACATGACATCTGGTGTATTCCGCATCAGGGTAGCCAACCAAGGTCATAGAAGACCCCTTGGAGAAGAGGACCTTTTCTAGGAGCCTTCTCGATGTACCAGAGCACCATCAATGCTACATCCCAGTGCTGTCGTGTTGGTTTGACCATGAATTGACTTAATCTCCCTACTGCAAATGAGATATCGGGCCTCGTGATAATCGGATATAGCAACTTTCTCGTAAGCTGCCTGTACTGCCTGTTGCCCACTAATTGTGCATTCTTATCATAAAGTGGCATCTTGGGATCCATAGGAATGTTGGCCTCCTTGGCCCCAAGCATACTCATCTCCTGCAAGATATTCAACGCATACCTCTTCTCGGACAGGATTACGCCCTTCTTGCTTTGGGCAACCTCAATACCAAGAAAATATCGTAGAGCCCCCAAATCTTTCATAATAAATTGCTCTGCCAGAATATGCTTAATCTTAGTGACACCCTGCACATCATCTCCCGTGACAATTAAGTCATCAACATATACAAGAAGCACAACAGTACCTCGACCTGCCCTCCTGACAAAAAGAGTAATCAGCTGTCGATCTCCTGAATCCAGCTACCTTTACAACTTGAGATAACCTCTGGAACCATGCTCTAGGACTCTACTTGAAGCCATAGATGGCCCTCCGCAGTCAGCATACACACTCCCCCCTAAACTTTAAATCCTGGTGGCTGCTACATGTAGACTTCCTCTTGGAGCTCACCATAGAGGTATGCATTCTTCATGTCTAGTTGATGCATGGGTCAATCTAGCTGGACTGCCACTGTGACCAACACCCGTACCGTAGAAAGTCTGGCAACTGGTAAGAAGGTGTCAAGGAAGTCTACCTCATAGGTTTGGGTGAATCCCTTTGCCATGAGGCGTGCTTTATATCTGGTAATGCCTCCATCTGGGTTGAACTTTACAGTGAACGCCCATCGATAGCCAACAATCTTAGCCTTGTCTAGAAGTGGAGTGAGCTCACAGGTCCCATGTCCCCTAAGAGCTGTCATCTTGTCCTCTACGGCTGCCTGCCATCTTGGATCAAGCATGGCCTCGCGGTGAGTTGCTGGGATCTAAGTAGCAGCCAATGCCTGGGTGAATCATGCAAACCCAAGACCTAAGCTGTTAGTAGCAAGTGCCCCAATTGTGGGATAAGTAGCACAAGTCCGTTGTCTCTTCCGAACAGCTATTGAAAGATCCAGATCATCACCTGTTACATCATCTGTCTTGTCCCTATGATCAGTACATGGTAAATAAGCGTTAGTGTTTAAGGGACTCACCTGAAAATTTGATGGTGAAGGCGAGGGGGGGCCCGAAAAGTAGTGTGAGGACGGACATATGTCTGAAGTGGCTCAGTCAGACGAGGAAAGGATAGCGTAGCAGGTGGTGGTGCAGTAGGAACAGGAATCTCAGGAAAGCTCCCAAAGGGAATGGGTGTAAATGGCATGGGTGCCATATCACCTTTAGAGGGTAGCTCAACAGCAGATGTGGAGAAGAAGGGTATCGCCTCATGAAAGTTAACATTCGCCAAAACAAAACACCAAGAAGTGGCTTGATCAAAATATCAATAGCCCATTTGTGTCCGAGTATGCTTAAGGAAAATACACTTAACTGCTCTCGGTGCTAGTTTATTCTAGCCCGGTCCCAACAAATGGACAAAAGCGTCACAACTAAAAGTTTGAGGGGTGACGTGAAACATGGGTTTATTGGGATACATAACCTGTAATAGAATCCACTCGTGCAAAGTAGCGTAAGGCATCTGATTGATCCGAAAACAAGCCATCAAAACAGCATCACCCCATTAAAGAGAGGGGATCGAGTGATGAATCAATAAGGTACGAACAACATTAAGTAAGGGGCGATATTTTCTCTTAGCAATACCATTTTTCTGAGAGGTGTGGGGGGCACGTGGTCTCATGAATAATGCCACAACTGGAAAAGAAAGTACGCAACCGAGTGGTACAAATTCTAAGGCATTATTAGACTGAACATGCTTCACAAAACATGAATGCTAAGTTTTTATTTCATTAACAAAATTCTTATCAATTTGTCCCACATCGGACTTATTTTTCAAAAGAAACAACCAAGAAAGATCGGAAAAATCCACTTACACTAGATAATATATGTTCCCAAGTCGATCGGGAATATGACTGGGACCCCAAACATCCATGTGAATCAAATCAAACAAATCAACATAGGAAACTAAAACAGAAGTGGAAAAACTAGCCCTGTTGTGTTTGCCTAGTTGACAGGCATCACATGTGAGAGCAGTAGTGGATGGTATGTGTGGTAGAACTCGTCTGAGATGATCCATGGGTAGATGGCTAAGGTTGTGATGCCACTGGAGGGGAGATCTAGCAGACACAAGGCCCTGGGTAGTAGAAGCAGCAACAACAGTACGGCTTAGACGATACACCCTTCGTTCCTCACGCCTTTCACCAATTGTCTTCTTAGTAAGCTTGTCCTGCAAGATACAAGAAGACGTATCAAATATAACTCGGTAGTTTAGATCTCTAGTAATATTGCTTGTAGATAGCAAACTCAATGGAAAATCGGACACATAGAAAACATTTGTCAGTCGTAAAGTAGGAGATAAAGACATATCTCCTTTGCCAACTAGTGGCGAATGTCTCCCATTTGTCACCTGTACAGTCCTGGTTAGTGTCACTGGTGTTAACTTAGAAAAGGATCCCCTGTCACCACATGGGCACTTGGATGTACTAGAATCAATCAACCAATTACTAGAGGATAAAAGAGACGACATACTAGCCGTAGGTGCGTCAGAAGAGGTGGCAATGGTTGCAGTGTCTGGAGGTTGAGAAGGGGATGCCTAAGTCAACTGAGCAATCTGCTGCTGTAGAGTTTCAATCTCGGTACTAAAAGAACTAACATCAGGGCTCGAGAGGACTCCATCAGTAACCTTGGTTGCTTGATTGGCCATAGGTGGCATATCATGCTTTTTCCAGCATGTAGCCTCAGATTGACCCGTCCTGCTATAGTGGTACACGGAGACTGAGTACGTATACTACAAGAATGTCCACGTTCACGACCACATGCAGGGAGGGGAGAACCCTTGCCACGTCCAGGGATCATAGCCAGTGCGGACGTCTGAGCACTAGAGTCAAGAGTAGAGGTGTGCATTGCTACTCTGCTAAGTCTGTTGTAGACTTCCTCCAGAGTAGGAAGTTCAGGAACGGTGAGGATCTGATCTCCGGTTGCAGTGTAATCAGGTCCTCTGCCAATTGTCTCTGGAAAAAGCAGACTGCCAACTGTCTCTGGAAACTCCTCCAAGACTCACAGGCACACTCCAGTAGATAGGATTGATTTCTCTGCAGCATTCCCTTCATGAGGAAATAGTACTGCGACAGCGTGTGTCCCTCCCGACGCAAGTAAAAGAGGTCATAGAAGACCTGAAAAGCACGTGCGGAGTTCTTGGCATGTGAGTACGTCGCATGGAAAGACTCCCACATCTCTTTTGCTATCGAATAGTATAAGTTGAAGAAAAGAATGTTTCTTATTATTACCAAGCCGTCCCTACATCTCTTTATATCAAGAGAGGCGAGGAAAAGAGCAACATAAGTCCACTAAGGAAAAATAAAATAGTAAATAGCCCTTCAACAAGAAGAGTAACTTAACACTTCCTCTCAAGTTGGAGCATATATATCCATGATGCTCAGCTTGTTTCTACACTTCTCAAATTGAGGGTGAGATAGTGGCTTGGTAAACATGTCAACAGTCTGGTCTGCAGAGGTAAGACAAGTAGTACGAAGCAGAGCCTGTTGAATCAAACTCCTGTGTAATGACAATCCACTTCCACATGTTTTGTTCTCTCGTGGAACATAGGATTGTTTGCAATTTAAGTAGCAGCCCAGTTGTCACAGTGCATCTCCATATGCTCCTGAACATCAACATGAAGATCCCGTAACATAGACCTGATCCATATCATCTCAGCTGCAGTATGTGTTATGGCCCTGTCCTCAGACTTAGCACTAGAGAGTGAAACAACACTATTTCTTGCTCCTCTAGGTCACTAAGTTCCCAGCTACAAAGGTACAAAAGCTAGTAGTAGATTGCTTGTCACCAACATCATTTGCATAATCTGCATCTGAGTAGGCAACAACAGACAGGTGCCTTATTCTGAAAAAGAATGCCTTTACCTGGATATCCCTTGATGTACCTCAACACTTGCATCACAGCTTGCCAATGAACATCAGTGGGCTTATCTAAGAACTGACTTAGCTTACCCACGGCAAGGCTAATATTTGGCCTAGTGATGGTCAAATATAACAGCTTCCCCACCAGCTGTCGATATGCCTTCTTGTCTTTTAGCTTCACAGTATCCTAAAAAAGGTGAATTTTTGGATCCATAGGAATATTAACATCTTTGGATCATAGCATGCCTGTCTCCTGAAGAATATTAAGGGTATACTTCTTCTGCGACATAATTATCCCTTGCTTACTTGTGGCAAACTCAATGCCTAAAAAATATCTCAGCTTTCCAAGATCTTTCATGATAAACTGGCATGCCAAGCACTCCTTTGCCTGAGATATACCCTCTGCATCATCATCTGAGAATAAGGTAATCCACATACACAAGTAAAGCCACTGTACCCTTGCTGGTCTTCCTCACAAACAATGAATGATCAGATGAAGATTTCTGTGTCCCAATAACAGATAATGCCTCAGATAGGCGCTGAAAACAGGCTTAGGGGCTCTGCTTAAGATCATAAATGGCTTTACGAAGCCTGCATACACACTCCCCCTAAATCTCAAAGCTAAGTGGCTGCTGTATATAGATATCTTCCTCCAAGTGTCCGTACAAAAATACATTTTTGACATCCAGCTGATGTAACTGCCATCCATAATGAGCTGCAGCAGAGATAATAATGCGAGCAGTGGAGAGTCGTGTAATAGGGGAGAACGTATCAAAGAAATTCACACCATAGGTCTGGGTAAATCCTTTGGCCACAAGATGGGCCTTATACCTTGAAATAGACCCATCTGGGTTGTATTTTAAGGCAAAGACCCATCTGGCTCCAACAAGATGCATGCTAGACGGTAGAGGTGATAGCTCCTAGGTACTGCTGGTAGTGTCGACATCTACTCCATAGCTTTCTTCCAGTGTAGATGTAGTAGAGCCTGTTAGTACGAGGCAGGTAACTTAGCACTTGATACAACAGTTGTGAATGCATGAAACCCTGAACTGAGAGAATCAGCAGAAATAACACTCCCAATAACACAATTCTGTGCATAAGATCGTGGAGCCTTCCTAATAGCAATAGGGATATCCTCATCAGTACTTATGGAATCAGGACCTGGAGAAACATCTATAGGTGACAGACTCTCAACCTCTACACTTGCTGACACTATATCTGAAGAAGAAGCCTCTTGAGTAGTAGCCTCCAGGTTATCAACACTAACCTGAGGTGCTTGTGGAATAGATGGAGGGGGCTTTGCCTTATAGACAACTAGCAACAATAGGTGTGACCCTTGAAGGTCCTTTCATCTGCTGGTACTGGCCTGAATGTGTTGATAGATGGGTCAGTAGCCTGAGAGGAGCTACTACTATCTGTGAATACACCAAATGGTATATGAGCAATTGGTACAGGAGCACAGTCTGGCACACTCTGCACCTGCCTGCCAGCAACAGAAAAATAGGGTACAATTTCATGAAAGATGACATCTGCACTGATGTAATGTCTTTAGTGTAGGGGATCAAAATACCGATATCCTTTCTGAGTACGAGAGTAGCCAAGAAACACACTTTATTGCTCTAGGTGCTAATTTATCTTAACCAGGTCTAAGAAGATGCACAAAAGCCACACACCCAAATGTCTTGGGTGGAAGGTCAAACAACTCATCTTCTGGATAGAGCACTTGCCACGGTATTTGCTCGTGAATCATAGAGGAGAGCAATCTATTAATAAGATAGCAAGCTGTGAGAACTGTATCTCCCCAGTAGTTCTGTGGCACACTGTTATATATATGAAGGGCTCTAGCCATATCAAGGATATGTTTGTGCTTCCTCTCTGCACCTTCATTTTGTTGAGAGGTGTGAGGACACGAGGTCTGATGAGTTACGCCATGTAAACCATAGAATTCTGCCAGTTGATGAGTACAAAACTTCAATGCATTATCAGATTTAAGGGTCTTGATGTAGACATCAAACTGATTCTTTATCATCAATACAAACTTCTCAATCAGCGAATCCATTTCAGACTTATTCCTCTTGAGAAATAACTAGGACAATCTGGAAAAATTATCTACAACAATCAAATAGTACCGATGTCTTGCTCTATTAGGAGTTCTAGTCCTATTGGGACCCTAAACATCAAGATGCACTAACTGAAAATATGAAGATGAACGTGGTCCAGTAGTAGCTGGAAAGGAAGATTTATGGTCCTTCCCAAATTGACACACATCGCAGGTGAGTTGTGTAGTTAGGGATACATGAGGAATAAGCCTACGTAATTTCTCCAAAGAAGGATGGCCAAACTGTCTATGCCATTGTTGAGCACTCTCTGACGTGGTACTAACCTGACATGCTGCAACAATGGGACTCTGCTGAAGTCGGTAAACACCTCCTTCTTCATATTCACTACTAATAGTCTTCCCTGTCATTCGAGCTTGGAAATTACATCCACGCTCATTAAAGATGACATGATAATTCGTTTGCTTGATGATTTCACTGATAAAGAGTAAATTCATGGATAAATCTGGAACAAACTGGACACGATTAAGCTGCATAGAAGGGGTAACATTAATTTTCCCTTTACCATTAATAGGAGTAATTCACCTATCAGCCACCTGTACTATATGACCTCGAGAGATAGGTTGAATATGCCTAAAACACTGCAGATTACCGGATAAATGATTTAGAGGCACCTAAGATAATCAACCACGCCACACCAGTAGTTGAAAGAGTATCACCCATGGTGGTTCCTAGCACACTCTCTGATTAGGATATTGCTATGTTAACTGAAACACATTGTCACAAACTGATTTCAATGCACCATAGAAAGGGTACACACCCCTGAACTTCTTCATAATTAGATCTGAAAAATTGACAGAAAATGGGGAATACACACGCCAACAAATGCACCAAATGGGGAATAGACATCCTAAAAATCTCCGCTCACAAGCGGTCAATACTCAAGAGGAATACGTACCCCAAAAACATGCATCAAAGGGGAATACACACCCCAAAAATCATAAACAGAGGGGAATACACTCCCCAAATCAGACCACATGATTACAGAGAATCATACCACACGTAGGAAGGTTCTTAAAGGTTCTTGATTCAAAACTCTATCTCTACAACACTCAAGAACCTCCCTACAACGTGCTGGTGGCTAGTGGCTTGCTCTTTGGTGACTTAGATGGCGATTGGGAGAGAAGGCGACACTGGTGTGCTGCTCTTGAGCTACCTTGATGGCCTACAGGGCTACAACGACGGTCTGCCGGAGCTCAGCAGTATGAGGTGGTGCTATGGGAAGCAAGGCGACACTGCAGCAGCGGTCTGCCGGAGTGCAGCAGCAGGAGGTGGCACTTCGGGAGGTGAGGTGGTGCTGCGGGAGGCTACTCAACCCTTGGCATGGCTGCAGAGCAATGGTGGTGGCTACAGCAGCCCTAGGCGGCGCTGCTGCAGTGCACCAGCAGTAGCTACAACAGCGCAAGGAGGCGTTGCGACGATGGGCTGCAGCAGTGGCGGCGATGGGCAATGCTGCTGCTGCTGCGACGGCGGTGGAGTGCTGATGCTGTTGTCGGTGGTGGCAGTGGCGTCTGGCGGTGGTGTGGCTTGAAGGTAGGGTTAAGGTTTATTTGGTGGTATCCCTAACCTGGTGCTCTGATACCCAGTTGAAGAAAAGAATGATTCTTATTATTACCAAGCTGTCCCTACACATCTTTATTTAGAAAGAGGTAGGGGAAAAAGCAACATAAGTCTACTAAGGAAAATTAAAATAGTAAATCGCCCCTCAACAAGAAGCGTAACTCAACAGTATATAATATCATCCCCTATTTACGGAATAGCAGTTTGTATAAGCTATGCACAAACCATGGCGTTGTCTCTGTCCTAGTTGGCATTTGTGCTAGTCTTGTTTGCAGGCTTCGGATTCGTAAGAATGTGGCTTTTCCCATGACCCCTGATGGTCATAAGAAAGGTCTGGGACCACCGTCGGTAGTTGGTCTCATCTAGTTTGATGATGGGACTGAAGAACGGGTTTTTGAGTACCCGGTATCTGAAAGAGAGCTTGATGTCACCTTGAACTGATCATCTGAAGCCATCTTAGCAATCCACAAGTCTTAATCAATCTTTTCTTACCTAGAAAGCATCAATAGATATGAAACTGTATGTTTTTAGATCTGCATCTTCGACAGAAAGCCCCCTTGGATAGGCGTTGGCTTAACCCTAGTGCAGGGAGAATACTTGAGACGGCCCCAAGGGGACCTAGACTCCCTCTCCTTGCAACTACGAGGGATGCAGCCCTTAGAACATGGCTACAAACCCCTCAAAGTCACTGCCAACCGTGCGCACGAGGACCTAGGTGCCACTGGACACGTCGCAGGAGCATCGCTGATTGCCTGCGCTGCTGTTGGGGTCGTAGCAGACTAGTTGCATTGTCGTTGAAGGCACTGTAGACCCCCGCCGCACCTACTCCAGTGCCGCCGGGCCTTGTTGCCGTGCGTGGGTTAGCGTTGCGGCGCTGTTGGGCCACATGATTGTTGCGACCATCGCGTGGAGGTTGGCACACAGAGAGAGTGAGGGGGAAGGGATTTGGTGGTTAGGATTTGGAGGCGTTAGGGGTGGGATACCTAGAGCTTCAATCTAGAACCACTTTGATACCAAATTGGATGAAATAAGATAATACTATTATTAAGCCCTACCTCTTATATAATAAAAAGATTGGAAAGTTACGGTACAATACCAACAAGAAACAAATAATAATAAAGAGCCTCTCATACAAAAGAATGTGCATACGATAACGATTTCAAATGGTCAGCTTCAGAAATCTCAAGGACAAGCATCCTGGAACCGTGCCAAAGCAACAGGATGAGGAAACTCTTATCATGAGAGGCCCATGGGGGCTCTAAGCATCCCTTTGAAATTGGAATCCAGAACTCATCCCCACCTTGGAATGAAATACTCCTGCAATATTTGGATGACCCTTAACAAACCTTTCCAGAAAACCAACTCCTGCCATAAATGATGCAGTGATCAATCCAACCAACAGTTTTTCCATAAATCTCTAGCGATAATCTAAAGAAGAGCCCATTGTCCCCATTCATGATGGAAGCACCGCTTTACCAGGAGTGCTTCCTTCGTTGTTTTCAAACAGTGTCCGCAACTAGACAACATTCATCTTTATAAGTCACCAAATATCCCGCCTTATTTATTTGCACCTTCCCGAAGTAATCTTCTTCATAGTGCATCATCCAATAAGTCACCTTAAATGACAATCAAAGTGCTGAAATGTAGCAAGCTGGAAAAGTTAAAAGAATTGATATCAGCAACACCAATTGCCAAGCTTTCCATCCTACCAATTTTTTTCCATCTTCTCCAAAAGTGAAGTAAAATCCTAATAGTTTAGGCCTTAAGTCATGAGCAGCATCGAGGCTTTTAGGATGTTTGCTTAGATAGCTTTTGAAATTTTTGGGAGCAATTTTCAGATTATTAATTAAATATGAAAAATCTAGTTTTATTCCTTGGGTATGACAAGCTAACTCACATGTTGCTTCCTGACAGAGGTTTTGGTAGAGTAATTAATTCGAGGGATGGGGTTCACTTAGTTGAGTGGATAGAGAAGAGGTTAAGTGGTCAGCACTTATGAAAGCCTTGAGCGGTAGTTGCCACATTCTCCTAAAGTAACCTACTTGTTGATTTTCCTTATGTGGGAATCTAGTACTTATTTTGTATTTCTTTTTGGAGGTGTACGCTATTTTCTCATGTCTCTCATATAAGTGGGATTAGGGCTTCTCTTTGTTGGTGAATGAAATCCTTTTCACTTTCACATGGTATTAGAGTGACAATCCTAGATCGATAATTTGATTTCTCACCAAATATCCTTCTCGTGTCTTGTTTCCATATGCGTACAATGATCATGTAATCATCATCTGCCCCTTCCTCCGCAATGGTAGCAATTATAGTAGAAGAGATGAGTTGTGAGGATCTGCAGATTTGATCTACCCTCTTGCCATGTCAAATCATCAGTAGATTTAATATGATGTGATCTGCATTGGGATATGATATGATCTGATCACTGCTAGATCTATTGGTGTGGCAAATTTGTTGGTGCGTTACGATCAATAGTGTTGTGCCCTGATGTTGCTATTGAGATTGTATGGCCCGATCTATTGCTGTGATAGTTGAAGAATATGAAACTTCATAATTACTAAGTTGTCCCTACAGCTCTTTATATAGAGAGAGGTGAGGCAAAAATTATAACATAAATCCAACAATAAAAGCAAAAGACAAAACGCTTCAAAATATAACGTAACACTCCCTTCACGCTGGAGTATATATATCAACCATGCTTAGCTTGTTTCTACACTTCTCAAACATAAGGTGAGATAATGGCTTAGTAAACATGTCTACATTCTGGTCTGAAGAGACAAGGCAAGTAGTATGAAGTAGATCCTGTTGAATTAAGCTCCTGGTGTAGTGACAATCGACTTCCACATGTTTGGTTTTCTCGTGGAACATATGATTATTAGCAATGTATGTTGTTGTAGGCTTGCAGCCCGGTTGTCACAATATATTTTCATTGGCTCCTGAATAGTAACATTAAGATCTCGCAACAAAGATCTTATCTATATAATCTTAGCTGTAGTATGTGCCATGGCATGGTACTCAGATTTAGCACTTGAGTGTAAAATTACACTTTATTTTTTGCTCTTCCAGGTCATTAGATTCCTAGCTACTAAAGTACAAAAGCCTATAGTAGATCTCCTGTCTCCAACATGGGCTGCATAATCTGCATAGAAGTAGGCAACAATAGACATATGAGCCTTCTTTTGGAACAGAATGCTCCTACCTAGACATCCTTTGATGTATCTCAACACCTGCATCACAGCCTGCCAATGATTATCAGCATGTTTGTCTAAGAACTGACTTAGCTTACCTACTGTAAGACTAATATCTGGCCTAGTGATGGTCAAATACAAAAGTTTCCCCACCAGCTGTCTATAGGCTTTTTTGTCTTTCAACTTCACAGTATCCTCAAAGAGGTGAACCTTAGGATCCATAGGGATATTGGCACCTTTGGATCTGAGCAGGTCAGTCTCCTGGAGAATGTCAAGAGCATACTTTTTTTGTGACATAACAATCCCCTGCTTACTTGTGGCGATCTCAATGCCAAGAAAATACTTGAGTTTCCTAAGGTTTTTCATGACAAACTGGTGTGTCAAATAATCCTTTACCTGAGGAATACTAGTTGAATCATCACCTGTGAGTATAAGATCATCCATATACACAAGTAGATCCATGACACCACCACTAGTCTTTCTCATGAACAGTGAATGATCAGACGAGAACCTCTGCATCCCAACAACAGACAAAGGCCTCAGACAGACGTTGAAGCCAGGCTTGAGGGCTCTGTTTAAGACCAGAAATGGCTTTACGAAGTCTGCAAACACACGCCCCCTGAACTTTAAAGTCAGGAAGCTGCTGTATATATATCTCCTCCTGTAAATCCCCATAAAGGAACACATTTCTGGCATCTAGTTGGTGTAGGTTCCATCCATAGTGAGTTGCAAGAGATAAGTATATGAACTATGGAGAGACGAGCAACCGGTAAAAATGTGTCAAAGAAATTCACCCCATGGTCTAGGTGAATTCTTTGGCCACGAGGCGAGCCTTATATTGAGAAATAGACCCATCTAGGTTGTATTTTAAGGCAAAGACTCACCTAACACCAACAAGATGTGCACCAGGGGGTAAGGTAGTAAGCTCTTAGGTGCCTCTGTCACAGAGAGCAGACATCTTTTCTTCCATGGCAGATTTCCAGTGTGGATGTAGTAGAGCCTGCTGGTAGGAACTGTATATCTTAGCACTGGAAACTGTAGCAGTGAACGTACGAAACTCAGTACTCAGAGAATCAGCAGAAATAGCACTCCCAGCAGCATGATATTGGGCACACGACTGGGGAGCTTTCTAGATAGTAATAGGAGTATCATCATCTGTGGACATGGAGGGAGAGCTTGGAGACACATCAGCAGGAGAAGTACTATCAGTAGCCTCAACACATTCCTAAGTGGGGGAGGACAGTGGTGGCTTAGTAGGAACTGAGGAGGGGGGGGGGGTTATCTTCTCTTTGTAGCTGATAGGAAGGTGATATGTGGTACCCTTGAAAGTCTTGTTATCTGGTGGTACTACTTTGAATGTGCTCATAGGTTGCTCTGTAGTGGGTATACTACCACTTTGAGAAGAATCAACACCACTCTGAGAGAAATTCTCCATGGCTACGGGAGACACAGGCATTGGCACAACCATTTCCACATCTTTTAACTGATGGCTTGAAGTAGAAAAGTATGGAATAGACTCGTGAAATGTTACATTCGCACTAACATGGTGTCTATGGTGTATAGGATCAAGATACTTATATCCCTTCTGAGTGCATGAATAACCAAGAAACATACACTTAACTGCCCTAGGGGCCAATTTATCACGACCAAGCCCAAGAAAGTGCACAAAGGCCACACAACCAAATGTCTTCGGTGGCACTAGAAATAACTCTGAATCAGGATACAAAATATTCCATGGAATCTGCTCATGAAGTATAGAGGAAAGGAGCCTGTTAATGAGATAAAAGGCGGTGAGAACATCTCCCCAGTAAGTATGTGGGATACTATTCTGAATGAGCAAGGCTCTAGTTGTATTTAGAATATGATGATGTTTCCGTTCTACAACCCCATTCTGTTGCGACGTCTGGGGGCAGGGTGTCTGATGTATAATACCAAGTGATCCATAGAAAGAAGCCAAGCTCTTAGTGCAAAACTTCAAAGCATTATTAGTTTTGATTGTCTTAATGCAAACAACAAATTGAGTTTTCATAAAAGTCACAAAATGTTGAATAATAGATCCAACCTCTGATTAATTATGCATCAAAAATATCTATGATAACCGAGAGAAGTTATCAACAAATAACAAGTAATAACAATGGTTCTGTCGATTTGCCACATAGCTAGGACCCCAAATATCACAATGCAACAAATCAAAACAAGCTGAACTACTGGAGTGTATAGAAGCTAGAAAATTGGCTCTATGATGCTTTCCCAGTTGACATGTATTACACTGAATCTTCATGGCAGGAGAGATGTGGGATGATCTGGCGTAGTTTGTCCAGTGAAGGATAATATAGTCATTAGTGCCATTACAAGGTACTCCTCGCAGTAGTACTCATCTGACATGCTGCAGTAACTGGACTTTGCACTAGCCGCTATACTCCCCCTCCTCATGTCCACCACCAATCGTCCTCCTTGTCATACGGTCCTGAAACATACACCCAACCACATAAAAAATGGTACGACAATTTAGTTGTTTAGTGATAGTACTAACAGAGAGTAATTGTATTACTATGTCAGGCACATAATAAACATTAGAGGGGTGCATAGTAGGAGTAACTGACACCCCCCCACCCCCCAACCATAGATGGGGGCATGCCTACCATCTGCTAGTTGAACTGAGCGATCTTGTGACACCTCCTGCATATCCCCAAAACACTATGAATTCCCCGACAAATGATCTGAAGTGCCAGAATCAATCAACCACGAGCTATTCATACCTAATGCCGAGGCATAAGTTGTAGGGCTTGAAGACTGAGGCTGATCATGGGTCAATTGAGCTATGCTGTACTACCACATCATAATCCACTTCTGCAAGGGTCACTATATCAGTAGACATGGCGAGTGGAGTAGTCACAGAAACTTGGTTGATAACAGCAGGCCATCCAAGTTTGTTCAACACTTAGCCTTAACATAGCCAATTCTCCCACAGTAGGAGCAGGTAGGCTTGCCACGACCACCATCAGTATGCCCCTTCCCTTTGCCTCGGAAGGCTCCTGTTTGTCCACGTGTACTCACAGCTGCATGAGCAGAAGCAGCATTACTGGTGACAATCTTTGGAGTGGGCTGGACATGCAACCTGCTTAGTCTCCTGTAGATCACCTCAATGGGAGGATGCTTAGAAAGTGTCAATATTTGTGAACGTGCAACAAAATAATCATCAAGTCCTAGCAGAAACATATGAGCTGAGAACTCCTTCCTTTGATCTCTGCACATAGATGATGTGAACATGGGTCTACATGCATTATACTTTTCCAAGAGTCCCTTCATAGTGGAGTAATACTGTGAGAGACTCATGGATTCCTACTTCAAATGATAAAGGTCATAGTGAATTTGGAAGACCTGGGTGGAGTTGAGTTCATGAGAATATGCATCCTTTAGATCATCCCACATCTGTTTAGCAGTTGTAGTACATGACTTTATCTCCAATGCAAGGTATCACGTTGTTTAATATCTAGGCCCTTACCATGGCATCATCTCTATTATAGGTTGCATACCTACCTATCTTTTGCTCTGGTGGTGCTTTAGTAAGGACATGTTGCTTCTCATGCCCTTCCACAGTGACAAAAAACGTCTGAGACCAACGGGGGTAATTAGTCTTGTCAAGCTTCATAATTGGTGCAAAAAATGGATTCTTATAGACCATACTCTCTCTGATTTGTTTTGATGTCACTTTGGTCTCTGACGACGATGAGGCCATAGTGAAATCACACTACAAACACCTTCAAACACAGATTTGATTTTTGATAAAATAGGGGAATACACAACCCAAATTCGCTCACACGATTTTGATATTCGTCAACAAGTCAAGGGGAATACACTGCAAAAAATATATCAACAAGGGGAATATACACCCCAAACAATAATTAAAGCACTGATTTGATCGTACAATCAAGGAAGAATTTTCAAACACCTTCCGGAAAGTCCTAGACCTTAGGAAAACACCATATCCAAGGTCAAAGATCTTCCGAGATCAGCCTTGCAAGCAAGGAAAAGGTCGCGACCTTGCAGCTACCAGCAACCCTGCAAGCAAGGGCTGCCGCCACTCGAAGAGAGAGAGAGAGAGAGAGAGAGAGAGAGAGAGAGAGAGAGAGAGAGAGAGAGGGGACTATGAGGCACCTCTCTTAGCGGCGGATCACGGTGGCGTGATGGCGGGAGAGAGGAGTTTTGGTGGAAAGGTTTGGAGGTTAGGTATTTGGTGGGATATCAAAGTGTTGATCTAGGATTACCACTCTGATACTAAGTTGGAGAGAATAATCAGCCTGTTATTCCTTGAAAACCTTACACCTCTTTATAGAGAGAGGTGTGGGTAAATTACATAAGACCAAGAAAAATAAGAAAAGCATAAAAGCAAAATAAGAAAAGTATAAAAGCATAATAAAACAATAACTATAAGAGATACTGCAAGATCCTTCCTTTTCATATTCTAAAGGTATACACATGCAAATTTCTTCCTTTAAGTTACCATTGAAGAAATCACTTTTCCATCAAGTTGACGTAGTTTTCAAGAGAACTAGATAGCAAAAGCCATAATAACCAGCACAGAGTTCATCTTATAGAAGCAAAGGTCTTTGAGTCAGCTACACCATTCTTCTGCATGAATCTTTTTTAGCTAGCCGAACTTTGTATCAATCAACCTATTCATTTCTTTATACTTGATTGTATATTCCTACTTTGAAACAACAACATGGGCATCCTTGGGAACTTTCACAGCTCCCCAGGCATAGATTTTCATTAACGCGAAGATCTCCTACTACATTGTTGTCAGCTACTTGGGATTTAGTTGAGCCTAGCAACATTCCCAGGAACCATATAAGGGGCAAGTGAAAATGGAAAACCTATGTCGTTGGAACTCAATTTTGAGAAGGCCATATATTTGTTTTTAAGACCCCTTTCAGAAAAAAAAGAAAAAAACTCTAGAAGATGTCTTGTGCCTTCTTTGATATGCTTTTTGAGAGTTATAGGCACATCCTCAGTAATTTGAGAGGGCCAAATATTTGATTATAGGATCCCTTTCAAAAAGACAATCTATAAGATCTCTTGTGCCTCCCTGCGATTCCCTTCCTGAGAGTTATAGGCACATCCTCAGTAACAGAAAACTCTGCTACAGTGCCTACATTTTCATTCTCCTCATCGTCATTAGTCCCCGATTCTTGTTTTCGTTACATCTTTTTCAATCCCAATTCTAGTCTTCATTACCTAATCTTACAACACACCGCAGTCAACATAAAAGTTTAGCCTTTCAGAAAAAAAGAAAAGGATTTAGTCTACACTCTATCTCCTTTGCATCACCAAGAAAAAATCAGATGACACATTTCTTTCACAGCAATAATAATGCTAGAACCATCTGCCATAGCCACCTCATCATACCCAAAGCCAATTTATATACTAGTGGAAAAATTTTGCATTACTTGTCATATTGTTGGTTATTCAAACTTTCCTCTTTGGTGGATATGACCGTAGGGGACATTCCCTGCAGCCCTTGGATTTGATTCTTTGTTAAAACTCAGAGTTGATTTGGTGGTTCCTTCGATGCCCCTCTATACACCACAGGAAAGAGCCTTTTGTTAGATCTCTGATCTTCATGTTCTGTGCTCTTTGACCAAGCCCTCATTGCAGACTTTTCTTGGGATGGAGATTCACCAGTAATCAATGGTGTGTCCACTCTTTTGGCATTGAGTGAACTTTCTACTGTTCTTTGCAATATCAAATATTAACCTTACTGCCAATGTAGAGAGTGATGAGTTTTTCCTCATCTGTGTTTGTCATCTTTGTTATTTTTTATTTCCTTGGGGGCTTACGTGCAATTGTTCCCTAGCCACTCCCTTAAATAGAGGCTTAGGGTTTCCATTAGAGAAATAGAACAACATTTTCTTCTCCACAGCCACCAAGCCTCAAGTTACAAGAATAGCATGTTCCAAACTAGTTAGAACAAATGAGTCTAATTATTATTTCATAGCTCTATCTCTTAATATATAGAGGTGTGAAAATTACATAAATTGTCCAGAGAGAACTAGGAAATGAAATGACTCAATAAATAATAAAATACCTATAAATGATGTAGACCGTTGGGGCTAACACTCTCCCTCAAACTGAAATATAGATGTCAATTATGCTTTAGCTTGGAACAACAAATATCAAAGGATAATCGTGGTAGTGCCTTGGTAAAGATATCTATTGTTTGGTCATTAGAAGAAACATGAGTGATGAAGATGAGGCCTTTGTGGATCAAGTCTTGTGTATAGTGACAATTAACTTCCACATGCTTAGTCATCTCATGAAACATTAGGTTGTTGGCAATGTAAATAGTCGCCTTATTATTATACTTCATCTCCATAGGAACATTAGTAGGACCATGCAAGTTTGTCTGGAGAGATCTCACCTACATTATCTCAGTAGCAGTGTGTGCCATGACCCTATATTCTGACTCTGCACTAGACTTGGAGACAATTGCTTGTTTCTTACTCTTCCACGTCATTAGATTTCTTGCTACATAGGTGTAGAATCTAGTGGTGGATTTCTTGACTGACATACATCCTATATAGTCTACATCAGAGTAGGCCATGACACTCATAGAGGTCCCTTTAGTAAATAGAATCCCTCTTCCTGGTGCTCTTTTCAAGTATCTTAGCATCATCTTTGTAGCATCCTAATGCTGCCTGGTAAGTTTGTCCATGAACTGACTCAATTTGCCACCAGCAAGGGAAATATTTGGTTTGGTAATAGTCAGATACAAGAGCTCGCTCACTAGTCCTTTGTACTGCTTGTTGTCCACTACCTCAGCTTTCTCATCGTATAGATGAGTCTTGGGATCCATGAGGATATTGGTTGGCTCTACTCCTAAGATGCCAGCCTCCTGCAACAAGTCAAGGGTACTACACTCTGGGAAAGTACCATACTCTTCATACTCTGTACCACCTTTATTCCAAGAAAATACCTAAAAGGACCAAGATCCTTAATAACAAAATTAGTTTCCAAACTCTTCTTGACCTTAACAACGCTATGACCATCATCCCCAGTAAGGATGATTTCATCTACATAGACCAATATTGCCACCATGCCCTATGCTGTCTTTTTGACAAATAATGAATGATCTAAAGAGGACCTCTAGAAGCCCAGCATCTCAACAACCTCTGACAACTTTTGGAACCAAGCTCTGGGACTCTACTTTAGGTCATATATAGCTTTTCGTAGTCTACAAACCATGGAACACTCCTATTGAATCTTATAGTCAGGAGGTTGCTACATATAAACTTCTTGGAAGTCATCATACAAGAAAGTATTTTTAACATCGAGTTGGTAGAGGGGCCAGTTAAACTGCATTGCGACTGATATCAGGATGTAGACAGTAGGAAGCTGTGCTACTAGAGAGAATGTGTTAAAGAATTCCACCCCATATGTCTGAGTGAATCGCTTAGCGACAAGATATGCTTTGTGTCTGGCAATCGTCCCTTCAGGAATACACTAGATAGTAAACACCTAGTGGCATCCCACAACAGAGGCTCTTGAAGGTAGATCTGCGAGCTCCCAAGTGTCTCGGGAGCAAAGGGTGGCCATCTCATCTTCCATAGCTTGGTGCCATTTTGGATCAAGCATGACATACTGATGACTGGTTGAAATGGACATGGTAGAGAGAGCATGGAAGAACTTGCTATAGGCCCTTCCTAAAAACACAGTGGACACAGCATGTGATATTGGGTATCTAACATAACTCTGCGGGGCCTTACGAACAGCAATGGGAAGATCTAGATCATCAACTGCATGTGACTCAGTCTTAGTACTTGGTGCAGCCTCACCTCTGTCATCCTATAATCACCCTGGATCACTATGTACAATCTCATCACTATGCAAATCATTGTGCTCACCTGATGCGGGGGAGGAATTGGTGTAGAGGAAGAGGGGTGCTGTTGATAGGTAACCGGTTGTTGATAGGTGACAGGAGGATCTTGAAACCTAGTAGGCTCCAAGGTGATAGGCTTTGGAGGTGGTGGTTCAAAGGGTGGTGACACATCAACAAGAATAGCTTCCATGGTCATAGGAGGAATAAGCATTGGTGCCTCGACAGCCTTAAGAGAAGACTCTGCTCGTTAGTGGAAAAGTATGGGATAGACTTGTGAAAAGGAACATCTACACCCACATAGTGTCTGTGTGTAAGAGGATCGTAGCAACAATATCCTTTCTGAGTATGAGAATATTGCAGAAAGGTACATTTGACAGCCCTGGGAGCAAAAGCTTATTTCGATCCGGAGTAGTAATGTGGATAAAAGCAACATAGCCAAACACCTTGGGTGGAACATGAAACGGATTATCCTTGGGATAGAGAAGCTGTAGGGGAATCTATTCATGGATAATAGAGGAAGGCATCCTATTAATCAAGTAGCATGCCACAAGAACATCACCCTGATAAAGAAAGGGGATAATAGGATGAATAAGCAGCGTGCGCGCTACATCAAGAATATGCCTGTGCTTCTTCTCAGTAACCCCATGTTGTTGGGATGTATAAGGACAGGTAGTTTAATAGATGATCCCATAAGATTTATAAACATAGAAAGGCACTGGGTACAAAATTCAAGAGCATTGTTTAAACGAACATTACTAAATTGAGTTTTTATTTCTAAAACAAAATGCTCCAATACAGTGCTTACATGAAACTTATTCTTTAATAGAAACACCCAAGACAACTAGGAAAAATCACCCACAATGATAAGATAATAATGATGACCTAGTCGGTTAGGCATCTGACTAGGCCCCCTTACATCAGCATGAACAAGATAAAACAAGATAAAACAACTCAGTAGACTGTGAGCTCTGACTAACAAGATATGAACCATGGTAATGCTTGCTAAGCTGACAAGCATCATAAGTGATAACTATAGATAGGGAAATATGTGGGATGACTCGATGAAGCCTGTCTAGAGAAAGGTGACCTAAATGGAGGTGCCATCGGAGTGGGGACCCAGTAGAGGTGACACCCCTATAAGAGGCAGCGACATAAGGAGATTGGAACAGGTAATAGACACACCCTTCTTGATGGCCACCATCACTCGACCTCCTTATCAAGATATCCTGAAAAGTGCAAGTTGTAGCCTCAAATATTGCCCGACAGTTTAGCTCCTTAGTAATCTTACTAATTGATAAAACTAATAGAAAAGTCAGGTATAAGAAGAGCATTAGTCAATCTCGTAGTAGAGGTAATAGAAACCTCCCTTTGTCCTGCAATCTATAAATGCCTCCCATTTGCAACTTGTACTGTCCTCCTAGGTGGAATATACTGAATACGCCGAAAACATCGCTGATCTCCACAAAGACATTAGGAAGCCCTAGAGTCAACCAGCTAGCCTATATCACACTGATCATTAGTGGTAAAGGTGAAAGCAAGTTTTGTACCTGACGAGGAAGCGAAAGTAGTAGCCTGAGGTGGTGATGTCTCTTAGGAGAACTGTGCAAGGCATTACAACAACTAATCATAGTTTCCCTTGGGTATAGGTACTGTGTTAGCCGTTTGCTTTGTAGTGATAACTGCCTGATTGGCTATGGGAGGATGACCATGTTTATTCCAGCACTTACTCTCAATGTGTCGAGTCTTGCCACAGTTTATGCAAGTCGGGCATCCTCGTCCAGTAGATTCACGACCACGGCCTCTACCTTGTATGGCAGGGGTACCATGACCATGACTTGGAATAGTAGCAAGGGCTGTGGTCTAGCCTGCATGCTCAGTAGGTGTAAGAGTGACAGAGTTCCTAGTCATCTAGCTATATGCCTCCTCCAGAGTAGGAAGCTCTGAGAGGGTAAGTAATGTAAGCGTGCAGTAGGATATTTTAGTCCAAAACATGCCAGAAATTAGAGTATTGTAGCCTTACGATGGTAGGCTCTTTGAGTAGCACACGTGCACATAGGTCTACATGCGTTATACTTCTCCAATAGACCTTTCAAGGCTAAGTAGTACCGTGACAACATATCACCCTCCTAACGAAGTTGAGAGAGCTCGCTGTATAACTGGAAGATTCGATTAGAGTTCTTCTCGTGGGAATAGGTATTATGAAGACTATCCTACATCTCTTTCGTTGTCCTGTAGTATATAATCTCGTCTCTAATCCTTGGAATAACACTGTTCATGATCTAGGCGCAGACCATGGCATTATCCTTCTTCTATGACACATTCTTGCCAGTCTTGTCTTATGATTCTAGTTGAAGCAGGACATACTTCTTGTCATGACCTTCGATTGTCATTAGAAAGGTCTATGACCACCGGGCATAATTAATCTCATCTAGTTTCACCATGGGACCAAAGAAGGGACTTTTGTATCCTCCTATCTCCAAGACATTCTCCAATGTCACCTCAAATGAACTCTTAGATGCCATCATACTTCAACTAGACCACAAACACAATTTTTGTTGGCAGAAGAGGAAAAAATCAGATCATCGGATCTAATTTTGGATTAGCAACACGGAACCAATCACTGCTGACACTATAGCAGGCCTAGAGCAGCACGCAGTGGTGAATGAGACCGTGCTATAGTATAAATATGCGTGTCAGACAAACTGTTGTAGAGTGGATCAGGAACTCCACAGGGCTCAGTGTTGCCTTGGTTGGCTCTTGGCGGCACTGCATAGGTCACCTGAGCCCTGTGGTGGCATGGTTGGCTCTTGACAGTGCTTTGAGAGACTGCAACAAGCTTATAGCAGCCTGAGAACTACTAGGCGATGCTGTTTAGGTCACCTGGAGTCGCTGGCGATGCCTTGAGGTGGTCAGAGTGGCGTGGAAGGCTCCTGGCAGTGCTGCGATAGGTTGCAGCAGTCTCGCGGTGGCTTGAGAACCACCAAACGATGCTGTTCAGGTCACTTGGACTGCTGACAAGCCTCCAAGGATCGCTAGTGGTGCTGCTCGCCATGACAATGGTTGGCGGCATTGCGTTTGGCCAACGTAGATTCCCGGTGACGCTCTGAGGGAGGGAAGGATGACTGGCAGTGCTTAGGCTAGCCAGTTGTGGTCCACCAACCGGCCATAGGAGGCCGGTGTCGGTGAAGGTAACCCCCAAGGGCTTGTTAGGGTTAGGGTTCGGGTTTTGTGTTTTTTTTTGGTGGAGGTATGAGAATCAAGGTGGGTAGCGGACCTTGGTCCTGATACTAACTTAGAACAGATGAGTCTCACTGTTATTCTATAGTCCTATCTCTTAATATATAGAGGTGAAAAAATTACATAAGTTATCCTAAAAAATGAAACAACTCAATAAATAACACAATACATATAAATGATATAGATGATAGGGGCTAACAAAGCTTTTGTTGTTTTCACCTGAATCATAGATTTGGAGGCCATAACCCCATGTCTCGCTTCATTTGCTTTCATTTGAACTTAGACTTCTTCATTACTAGAATTTTTGAGGAAGTAATTGTCTGATTCCGCACAACCCTCAAATTTAGGATCTAAACCTCCTAAGAAAATGAAGGTTCATTCTTAGGAACATGGATGACAATCTTAAACATGGATAACGCAACTTTGATACCTTGCAAACTTCCAATTTGAAGTCAATTGGCTTGACTAGAGAGGCCCAACATTCATCATTAAACACTTCTCAATTTTGTAAAACCAATGAGCTTGGGAAAATTTTGAGGGTTTGTGGAGGCAATGAAAAAGCAATGGTTGCATATATTTTTGTCCAACATTTGTTGCTATCAGTGGAGATTCTTAACAACTTAATTCTTTTTATGAAAATTTCTTTTCAATTAGAACCAAGAAAGTGATTCAAAAAAGCTTGGTCGTATGACAAAATGCATTTTTGTCATTTAACAGAGTGGTGTGCAGTGACTAGTATTGCACTTTATCAATCATCTGGTTGTTTGTCAACTGGCAATTTCAAGTTGTAACATTTGGGCAGTACTTGATCCAGCACAAAAGGGAGTCTCTATTGGTTATATGGATTTATTAGAAGATATATGGAGTAGCTGTTTTTCTGGAAAGGTTGGTAGAAAAGTCCTCGTTCCACCTGTTTTAGTGAGAAGAACCAATATAAAAACCTAGCAGGTAAGTTGCCTCAACGGAGTAGGATAAGTTATGTCATCACAAACTGCATGCATCCAATATCTTCTTGATTGCTGCTGGTCTAATTCACTTTTTCTTTCAATGATACCTCCGTTTCGTTCAGACTATATCTCATATGGCTTTTCTTTCGAAAAGCATGCTTTTCATATTTTGATACTATAGAGAGATAAAGTTGCTCTTTTTCTTTCTTTATGTTACTCCTATCATTTTTATGTTTCTTGAGAGCATGCTTATATTTTGTCCCCTAGCCTCTCCTATATAGAGAGCTAGGATTCCATTAATTAATAGTACAACTCTTTCTTCTTCTACAAATACTATACGACTCATCAGTAGAATACGTGTCTTGTCTTTTCTAGGTTTATGCGAGTATGTCACCCATTGTTCACATAGTCAACGTGGGAACCACTGCATCAGAATCATATGCAAATATCACTGTATGTTCTCCATTATGTTTTCTAATGTATTTTACATTCAGCAATTATCACTTACGAATGCCAATGTAAGAGCTATTGGTTTATTATATATCTGCTTAAAGGCCCTAATAATGATTTTCTCTCTATTTGACTCTGTCAATAATCATTCTTTTCCTATTGTTATGTACATAAAATATAGTGGATGAAAATTGATGGTACGAATAGTTGTATGCTGTTCTTTGTTATGCACTCTGTTGATTTATGTATGGTGGGTATTTTTATTATTTTGTGTAGTGAAAAGGTATGCTTGTAATTCTCTCTCTGGTGCCTCTATATATAAAGGCCCAGGGTCTTTCTGAATAAACTAATTCATTTCGATCCTAACATGGTATCAGAGTAGCGGTCCTAGAACGGGGCACTGGTATCCCACCAAACTATAGCCTCCTATCCCCCACCAAAACCTTAGCTTCTACCCTTTCTCCTCAGCGGCGCCACCGGCCTCCCAGGCTAGTAGCATCGTTGCCCACCGGCCACCAAGGCCTTCACTGCCAGTCTGCTGGCCCTTCCCTGCACCGTTGTGGGCCGTTCTCCCCGCACCGCCATCATTTGAGGCGACGTCAGTCGTCTTCCTCTCCTGCGCCGCCACGCTAGGCGACACAGGGCCACTGTCGCCGCCGCCGCTGTAGGGCCTTCCCTTGTGCACCATCATCTTTGCTCCAGGTCCACACAGCTTCTAGGTCACCTTTAGAGGCTATGTTGGCCTAGATCAGGAACGCGCAGGCTTCACACAACTCAGGAGAGGAGTTTTTGTTGATTGGAAGGCATCACTAGGGTCGTTCATATGCCCTAGTGTGTGTAAACAAATTTCTTTGTAGTACCAACATGGTACATGATCTGAAAATCAGCTTTGTGCAACTTGAATGTGTTTTTTTCAGTCTGAAATCAGAGTTTTCAGATCCTATAATATGATTTTCAAACATTGAAGATACTGTTTTTTGTGGATCTCGACTTCGGACATCATGGGGGATCAAAAGGAAGCCGTGAGCGACTTGGTGGGGAAGATTTCTACTACGAGCGCATCCCCTCACATGCAGGGAATATCTATCAAGTTTGATGGATCTAACTTTCTGCTTTGGTCCACTTCTTTCTCGATTTGTCGGATCCTATCGGAAGTACATTTTGATGCTGTGCCTGATGTGAAGTCTATAGATTGGGAGGTAGATAATGACTGGGTGATCACTTGCCTTCTTAACAATGTGACATAGACCATTACTAAGCAAGTCATGGCCCATGCCTCAGCCAAGAAGATATGGGAGGTACTGCATGAGATACACTCCCACAGGAGCAATATTACAAGGTTGTATAGAGTCGTAGGGGATATTCACAACCTTCGGAAAGGCATCATGGCTTTATCCGAGTATTATGGTGCTATGAAAAATCTTTGGGATGAGCAAGATGTGTATTAGCCTATCTCTACAAATGCATATGTTATTGCCAAGTAGAGAGAAGCCATTTGTTCAATTCAGCTTCTGTCTGAACTTGGCCTCGAGTACAGAGCAGTGAAAGATCAATTCATGACTCTGGATGAGATTCATTCAGTAGAACAGGTCTATGCTTGTCTCTCCATACTGACTACCTCAGATTCCATCTTTACTTCTGATGCCTCTGCCATGGTTGCCGTTGGTTGTGGTAAAGCAAATTTGAGTTGGAGAGGTGGTAGAGCTCGTGGTGGTGGTGGTACACGTGGACGTGGTCAGAATTCCTTTTTCTATGAGTTCTGTCATAGGAATGGACACACTGTGGACCGATGTTGGGTTAAGCACGGTTATCCATAGGGTATGGATCCATGTGTCCTGCAAGTATCTACAGAAGATAACTCTCATGAGTAGGAGGATGATAGCCAGATCACTGTTTCTAGGGCTGATTATAAGTGTCTCATAGCTTCTCAGGGATCTACTTCTGCCTCAGTTTAGAGGTCTGCAGGTATTTCTGCCATGTCAATTAGATCCTAAGCTCCCATCTGGCTTATGGATTCTGGTGCCTCCTCCCATATTACTGGTGACACTACCATTTTTTCTTCTCTACAAGACCTTGTTACGTTACTTCAGGTTAAAGTGGCTGATGAGGGCTTGTCACTGGTCACTGGTCTTGGAAATATCTCTATTTATAGCACTTTGCTTCTATCAAATGTCATGCATTCTCCCAAATTTATGCTTCATTTAATGTCTCTTAGCCAAATTACCAGAGATTTGAGATGTCGGACTGTGTTTCATGACCAATATTTCTTCTTGCAAGACCTCCAGACGATGAGGCGGATTGGTGGACTTGAGCAGAACGATCTCTACTACCTACATATCCCACCTCCTTCCAGTGTTGATGCTGTTTGTGCCACTATTGATCTCCAATGGCATTTGAGACTTACCATGTTTTGTGTCGTTAGTTTCGTGCGTTGTCTTTTCCCGATGTTTTGAGGTGTGTAGCCTGTTAGTTGGGCAAAAACCATAGGTCTTCTTGTCCACTAAATAATAAAAAAGTTGAGTTTGTTTGTGCATTTGTTTATGCTGATGTTTGGGGCCCTTGTAGGATCAGGAGTGTTAGAGGGTTTTGGTATTTTCTTATTTTTGTTGATGATCATACCAGGATGTTTTGGGTTTTTATGATGAAAGAAATATCCGAAGTCTTTGATATTGTCAAAAATTTTATTGTGGAGATAAAGACTCAGTTTTCTACTGTTATTAAGATTTTTCGGAGTGACAATGGATTGGAGTTTGTGAATGCTAGGGCGAATGCTTTCTTCAAATCTTTTGGTATTATTCACCAGACCACTTGTGTTCATACTTTTCAACAAAATGGGGTTGCTAAACGTAAGTTTCGACACTTACTTGATGTGGCCCGATCTATTATGTTTCAAATGAATGTTCCATCACATTTTTGGGCTGATGTTGTTCTTACTGCTGCTTATTTGGTGAGCCGAGTTTGTTCCTCTGTCTTAGGGGATAAAACTCTGTACTTTATGTTGTTTCCTGGCAATGACCTTTTTTCTGTTACTCCTGCTGTCTTTGGTTGTGTGTTTTATCCATTTGCATAAAGTGGATAAGATTTCTCCTCGCTCTGTGAAGTGTATGTTTTTGGGCTACTATAGGACCTAGAAAGGGTATAGATGCTATGACCCTGTTTCACGAAGGTTTTATGTTTCTGTTGATGTCACGTTTTTTGAGGAGATTCTATATTACCAAAAAACATGGGGAGCATCCTATTGAGCCATCACATGAATGTCCACTGAGCCACCATAGCCCACTGAGCCACCTATATTCAGGGCTAGTCAGCCTGATTCGGGTCCTTTCCCATATCGTCCTGAGATTCCTGATACGGGTACTTTTCGTTAGCATTTTCAGCTCAGGACCTAGGATGTTTCTCAAGGGGATGAATCACTATCTACTGTTTTTTGCTTAGTCCCCACCAATTGCTCATAATTTGTCTGAGGGCCAAGTACTTTCTACAACTGAGGACACTACTTTAGACTTTCCTATTGCATAAAGGAAGGCTCCACGTTCTTGTACAAAATATCCTGTATCTCAGTTTATGTCCCTTGACAGTTTGTCTACAGTTGGATGCCAGTTTTCCCCGGCCATTGACAGTGTGCAGGTACTACGGGATCATCATGAGGCCTTCCGAGATCCATCCTGGACCTTGGCAATAGAGGAGGAGGTGGCAGCTTTATAGTCCCGTGGCATGTGGGACCTTGTTGATTTACCCCCAGGTGCTACTGTTATGGGGTGTAGATGGGTGTTTACCCTTAAATGCCGTCTTGATGATGTTGTGGAACAATATAAGGTACGCTTGGTGGCCAAAGGATATACTCAGATGTTCGGGGTTGACTATTTGAGACTTTTTCCCCAGTAGCTCATCTTAATTCTACTCGGATATTGCTATCTCTTGCTGTCAATAGGCATTGGATTGTCCATCAGCTTGATATCAAAAATACCTTTCTGTGTGGCGATTTGGAGGAGGAAGTCTATATGGAGAAACCACTAGGCTTCCCTACTTAGGGGGAGTGTCAGAAGGTGTGTAGATTGAAGAAAGTTATCTATGGACTGAAATAAAGTTCCAGAGCTTGGTTTGAGAGGTTCAGCAGGGTGGTTCAGGATTATGGCTTCACCAGATCTTCTGCTGATCATTCTATCTTTACATTGCATAAAAAGACAGGCTCAGTCATATTGGTTGTTTATGTGGATGACATACTTTTGATTGGTAGTGACATGCAAGGCATAAAGGAAAGGAAGAAGATGCTATAGTCACAGTTTGTTACCAAGGATTTGTGCCCCATCAATTATTTCCTTGGTATTGAGGTGTAGCACATTGGAGAACTTGTGCTATTCCAGCGCAAGTACGTTCTTGACATACTGAGAGACATGGGTATGCTGGGGTGCAATCCAGCATACGTGCCCATGGATGTGTCCTTGCCTATTGCAGATCATGACAGCCTCTTACTACAAGATGTTACTAAATACTGTGTAGTGGTTGGTAAGCTATTGTATTTGACTGTTACTCGTCCTGACATTGCCTTTGTAGTTGGAAGGTTGAGCCAGTTTATGCAGTCGTCAAGAGAGGTCCACTGGTATGGTGTTTATCAGATTCTCAGGTACTTGAAAAATATACCTAGAAAAGGGCTCTTTTTCAAAGACAATGGGTACTTAGATGTTTGTGGATACTTTGATGCAGACTATGCAGATACTCATGAGGATCGGAAATCCACTACAGGATACTGTACATTTGTTGGGGCCAATCTGGTTGCATGGAGGAGCAAGAAACAAATGGTATCTAGATCTAGTGTTGAATCTGAATACAGGGCCATGCCTCAGACTACTTGTTGCTCTAGGTTCGTTCCATTCTAGAAGACTTTGGAGTGCAGGTACCTAATTCTATTTTGATGCGCTGTGACAATAAGGCCGCCACCTTTATTGCAAATAATCCTGTTTTCCATGAGAGGACCAAGTATATTGAAGTAGATTGTTACTTCATAAGAGATGTCATTTTAGTTAAGAAGATTTCTACACCCTACATATGTACTGAAGATCAATTGGCAGATTTCTTCACTATAGCACTTCCTAAGAAGAGATTACACTATATTTCTTCCAAGCTGAACATGTTTGATGTTTATGCTCTAGCTTGAGGGGGAGTGTTGAGTTATGTATAGTGGATGTTTTTATTATTTTCTGTAGTGAAAGAATATACTTATAATTCTCTCTCTGGTGCCTCTCTATACAAAGGCCTAGGGTTTTTCCAAAGAAACCAATTCATTTCGATCTTAACACGCTCTATATATAGAATATCATGCTTGGTTGAACATGGGGGAAACATGCATTGCTTGAGTATCATAAATAATATTTGGCATCTACCCTGCCGTAAAGGGCCATTACTCCATTTTGTTTCCTTCGAAATTGAAAAAAGGTGACTCCAGGAGATCACGAGACAACTAAATGCTACAATACTCATACCTGGTGAAAGATTGCGCAAGTGTTTTTTGTTTTTGCTTTGTTTCTTTTTTAAGAGAGAGATTACATAAGTTCTTGCCACAATATGTAGAGAAACCCAACCCCATTCTCAACACTTTCATCTTAGCTCCTCTCTTCTTTAAGCACCAACCATAAAGACCACAATACCATAATGTACTTCTCATGTTGACCAACTCTATCAGGCCTACCGCTTTAATGGACTCCGAAGAGACTGCATAGTAATATTTATCCGTTGAACTTCCCAAAACTCATCTTAACCTCCCTTATATAATCACACATAAAGAAGGAATGTTAAACATCCTTATCAACACAATCAGGGTAGGTACATGCAATCTCTACACCAAGCAGCCACCTTCCCTAAACTTCATGACTAGCCTCGGCCTTCCAACCAAAAGTTTTGACTTTCATTGGAATATTAAGAGACCAAATCCTTCAGCAATCAGCGCCAAGATAACATCCTGGACAATACTTCTGTGAGCAGTAAGCCTTCACTATGCTGAAGCTCTCTAAGGGGCTGTTTGGAATGGGGAATTGTTTGGGGGAATATAAAAGGGAATTGGGGGTTCTGGTGTTTCGCTCGTGTTGTTGTCACGTCAAGTAATTAGGGAGGTTTATTCCACACGTGTGTTTGTTATGTCAAATAATTTGGTGGAATAAGGAGGGGAAAGTTTGTTAAAATGTAAGTTATGGATGATTGTTCTCTTGTGTTAGTTGCCTCTTTCTTTTTTTAATTGCTATGGAAAACTCAACTTACATATTTCAATCTTCCCTTATTTCAGATTGTACAATTTCTCATTGTAACGAGTGCGTGCTATATTTTTTAAGCTGGATTTATTTTTTTTTCAAAAGAGATGAAAAAATTACTTTGGACGGTAACATATAATACAGAGTGAAATGTGACAGGTGGGAAATCATAACTTAAATGCTGATATACCCACATGGACATGATAGCTTTTTCCTTTAACATCCGAGAAAAATTGTAGCCTATTAATCACTGCAAAAGTTATTACATAAGTGGGCTTCAAGGGGAGTAGTAAATGACATGAACAGAAAAAAAAAAATGAAAATACAAGCATGGCATAAGGAAATAGCACCTACTCCCCAAATAAAACAAAATATAAATCCTAACTTCATCGGCATATTTGTACAAATTTCTTAGCAACTCGATCTAGACATCTTCATATCAACATAAATGTATTCTACTTGTCACACTTGGACACCTATCATCATTGATTGATCTTGACTGTTCATGAGCAGCATATGAATCTCCAATCTGCAAGCTTTGATCCGAACTTGTGTAAAAGCCCATGGTAGTGCCATCTCATCTCCTCCGACATTTATCTGTCCTGTTGCAACCTCCAACAAACTCAGCAGCACCATGGCAGCAGCAACCATTTAACAACAAAATGAATTAATTAGCAACTTTGAAAAGTGTTAGGACCGAAATAACTTGAATATTATTGGACCTGCGTGCCTTTATAAAGAGCGGTACCGGGGAAAAATATATAGACACCCTTATAAAAAGATAAAACAATTAAAAACAACATAAACGAACAACTTAATCCTTAACATTCTCTCTCAAACTGGAGCATAGACATCTAATATGCTCAGCTTGGAACATAAACATTTCATTCATTTCTTGGAGAGTGCTTTAGTGAATATGTCTGCAATCTACTCCTCAATGGTAATATACGGTATCGAGATCTTTCCCTCCAATATTACATCCCTTATGAAGTGACAATCCATCTTAATATGTTTGGTCCTTTCATGTAATGCAGGATTGTTGTCAATGGAGGTAGCAGATTTATTATCACAATACATAGGCATAGCATCAGACATAATAATACTAAAATCCTACATAATAGAGGGCACCCACAATATCTCACAAGTGGTATGTGCCATTGCTCTATACTTAGCCTTTGCGGACGACCGTGAGAACACATTCTGCTTCTTGCTACTCCAAGTAATAAGGTTGTCATCAACATAAACATAGTATCCAGTGGTGGAGCGTCTATCCTCATGTGTCTTAGCATAATCTGCATCAGAATATCCCTATATGTTAAGGTGTCCATGCTTTTGAATTGATAGGCCTTTTCCAGGTGTCTTCTTTAAATATCTCACGACCTAGGCAAACTCCACCCTGGTGTATCTCTCTGGTAGACTGCATAAACTGGCTCAAACGACCTACAACAAAGTCACTATCAGGTCTAGTCACCGTCAAGTAGAGTAGTTTCCCGACCATAGCACGGAACTTGGTTACATTAGATAAAGGTGGACTATCTGAATCAACCAATGGTAAAGAAGGATCCATAGGAATTGAAGCAGTTTTACAACTAAGCATCCCTGCATCCTTAAGCATGTCAATTACATATTTCCTTTGGGACAAAACATGCCCATCATCAACATGTTGTACCTTGATACCCAAAAAATAACTAATAAGTTCTACATCCTTAGTGACAAATTAAGTGAAGAGAAGTTTTGGCCTTCTATATATTAGCTTCTTTGTCACTTCCTGTCAACAAAATATCATACACATAAACGATAAGAGTAATTGACCCATTCTTACTATTCATAGTAAATACAAAATGATCAACAGTTGACCTTTGGAAGCCATACTCTTAAACCGCCCCATTGAATCTCTCAAACCTAGCATGTGGGCTTTGTTTTAACCTATAAATTGCTTTTCTTAGCCTACAAACCTTCTGACACTCCCCATAAGTAACAAAACTTGGAGGTTGCTGCATATATACCTCCTTGTGCAGATCACCATAAAGGACGGTATTTTTAATGTCAAGTTGGACAACAGGCCATCCGTTGTTGACAACCAATGAGAGAAGTATCTTGACTGAGTTCAGGTGTGCCACAGGTGAGAATGCCTCAAAATAGTTTACTTCAAGGGTTTGTCTATACCCTTTGGCTACTAGATTGCCTTATACTGCTCAATAAACCTATCCAAACAATATTTTAAGGTAAACACCCACCTACACCCCACAACTATTATACCTGGGGGTAGGTCAACAAGCTCCCAAGAATGGCGAGATTGAAGAGATGCCATTTCCTCCTCTATAGCCAGAGTCCAAGATGAGTCTTGAAAGGCCTTGTATGATTTCACAGTAAAAAGTGATTGTCCATAGCATAAGATAAGTGCTTTCTCAGAGTAGGCAAATGATCAAGTGACATAAAGTTGGACATAGAATACTTAGCACAAGATCTGTGGCTCTCCTTGTAGACAATAGGAATATTGAATTGTGTTATCTCAGGTACCTTAGTGGAAGGTGGAGAGGGACCTCCAGTAGAGTCTATAGCATCAACAAGAGATTAAGTAGGAATGGTCGTCAACGGTTCCTCAGGTTGAGAATCAGTAGCTCGACGCTAATAATTACGAGGATAAAAAAATGGTGTATTAGAAGTAGTATCATGGGTTGGCTTAGAGGGCTGTGCTAGCAGAGTAGAGGGAATAGGTAAAGGCATACTCGTGGTAGGAGAGGAGTTGCTGTTAGGAGTAAAGTTGGCAATATCCTCAAAGAACATAACATCAGTACTGACGTAAAATCGATGTCTATTAGGATCATAACACTATACCCTTTATAGGTCCTAGCATAACCCAAGAAAATATATCGAACTAACCGTGCAACAAGCTTATCCACCTTAAAGGAATGAACAAAACAGACACATCCAAACACTTATAGGTGGCAAAGAGAAACGCTTACGGTCTAGAAATAAACAAGAATAGGGACTCTTTCCATCCAGAGCACACGAATCCTATTTATCAAAAAGGTAGTGGTTATAACTGCATCAAACCAATATTGGGATGGAACATGCATATGAAACATTAAAGTACGGGCAACATCCATCAAATATCTCAATTTACGTTCAGCCACCCGTTCTGTTGGGATGTATGAACACAGGAAGTCCGATGAACAATCCCAAGAGAAGAAAAGAATTGAGATAACTCATCATTAATAAACTCACGGCCATTATCTGTCCTGAACATACATATGGTGGGAGAAAACTAAGTCTTTATTTCAGCAATAAATTTCTTTATTACATCAGTGGCTTTAGACTTTTCTTTTAGCATAAACACCTAAGATCCTCTTATACAATCATTAACAAGAACTAGAAAATAACGAAATCCCCTTATACTCTTGACTTGACATGGGCCCTACAAATCAATATGAACTAAAACAAATGGAGACTCAGATCTATTATTAGAACTAGAAAAAGAAATTCTATGATGCTTGCTCAGTTGGCAAACCTCGCATTGAAACGACTCAAGAAACTGTAAGTTAGGAAATAGATGACAGAGAGCGTGAATACTATGATGACCTAGGCGAAGGTGCTACTGAAGAGAGGATGTAGCACCAACAGTAGTAGCATGATAGGAAGGGAGGTGAAGTTGGTAGAGACCATCTTGCTTAAGTCCTCTACCATTCTGCTTCTTCGTTTGAAGGTCCTACAAATAGAAGAATGAGTCATGAAAAACTACTCGGTAGTTCAGTGCCTTTGTAATATGAATAATTAACATAAGATTCAATGCGAATTTGAGAGCATGCATAATATCAGCTAACTACAAATGGGAAGAACGAGAAATGACACCAAGCCTAGTCACAGGTGACAGGGCACTATCTGCAACTTTGACATGTGAAGGATTATCAAGAGATCTAAGAGAGGAAAATAATGTATTATCTCTCGTAATATGAAAAGAAGCACTTGAATCTGCCAATCAAATGGGAGTATGGGTCCCATTAACAGAAGCAGTAATACCTACCAGTTGGCTAGTGGAAGCCCTAGTAGTTGGAGAAATAGAATGAGATGCCACCAGTCTGTCATACTCCTATCTAGATATCATAACTTGTGAGCTTTGCTGATAATCTTTTGCTCCCCGACTATCAGAAGTATTGTAGGACACCTGATTCGCTTGATGGCCAGGAGGATAGCCATGCTCCAATCAATATCAATCAATGGTGTGATTGGTTTTGTGGCAGTGCTGGCAAAATAATCCTGAATGTCCATGATCACCTCCTCTGGCTCCACGTCCTCTCCTACCACTTGAGGTACCTCTACCACGACCAAAAGTGGCCATGGCAGAAGCCTACAAGCAGTACAGGCTCAATGGTCTCCAAGTGAGATAGCCTAGCATAGATTTGTGCTAGGGTAGGAAGAGCCTCTAATGTCATAAAATGATTCTTGATAGCCTTATTCTCAGGCCCAAGTGCAACAAGAATCTGAGCATATCGTATAGTCTCATGCTACCTAGTCATAACAATCACATCAGAAGAGACAAGCTGGAGAAGGTCGTGCTCATCCTGGATTCTTCATGGAACCATAGAAATCAGCCAAAAACATGGTTCCCTTTTTGAAAGTATGTAGATCCTCCAAAACATGATACAAGCGTTCAATATTGCTTATGTGGGAACGTATCTCATGTAGGGCTTCCTACATCTTCTTGGCTGAGGAATAAGACATGACCTGCGTTGCTATATTTTCCTTCATACTATTGAGCATGCATGTGGCAATCTAATCGTTGTTAGCATCCCAATTTGTAATCTTCACAGCTGGCTCATCCTCTGTAAGAATATACTTCTTCCTGTGTGATCCAATGAATTGGGAAAACGATGTAGACCAAAGCATAAAGTTGGATCCATCCAACTTGATAGATGTCCCTTGCACATGTGTGGGTGCGCTCGTGGTGGACAATTTCCCCACTGAGCTCGAGTCGCTTAGGGGTTCCTCCTTTGATCTCTCATAACAGTCCAGCTTGTTGGAGCAACACACACAAAAAAAAGAAAAACTTCTCTTGCACAATCTATTTCATAAACTTCACAACCAACACACCTGTCAGATATAAAAAATCACTTTCAGATCATCAATGGCTTCGGGAGGCACCAACCCAGTACATTATCACCTTCAATAGAGGATCAATGCCCCCCCCCCCTGCACACCACACACACACACACACACACAAGAAAAAGACCTTAGATAGCACTGGGGAGGCAATAGAATGGTGGTAGGGAGGTATGGGCAACGCTAAGGGGTGCCAGCGATGGTGTTGGGCAATGTCGGTGACTGGCAGCGGCGTTAGGTGACGTTATGGGTCACCTGCAATGAGAGGAACATGTTGTGGCGATGCTAGGGGTGTTGGTTGACCCCCAGCGGTGCTGCAGCGGCTACGTCATGGCTTGAGGGAGGAGCTACGACGGTGTTAGGGGTGTTGTTCGAGCCCCAGCAGTTGTTGCAGTGACCGTGTGCTTGCGAGGATGGCCCTGCGATGACACTAGGAGTCTTGAAAGACACCAAGCAGTGTTGCTGGGAAGAAGGAGGTCGAGGAGAGCACCAGCGATGTTGGTGTTGGTGGGTGGCATCGGTGATGGGAGCTGGTGGCGTTGGTGAGGAGGGAAGTTAGGGTTTTTGGTGGTAGGGTTTTGGAGGCTTAGGGTTTTGGTGGGGTACTCGGGCACTAGTTTAGGATTGCTGTTCTGATACTATGTTAGGATCGGAATGACTTGTATATTATTGGAGGCCTTATGTGCCTTTATACATAAAGGCACTTGGGAAAAATATACATACACCCTTACAAAAGGATAAAATAGTTAAAAAGCAACATAAATGAACAACTTAACCCTTAACAAAAAGGAATGGCAAACTTATGAATCAAAAGATAAATGATGACTCATTGACTAACAACTTTGGCACCAACAGAAATTTCCCCCATTTTTCGCTATTCCGGTTGTATTATATAGATACTTCTTTGGACATATGTAATCCCTCCTAGACACAACTGCTCTAAATTTTCTTTCTAGTCTGCCAACGAGCATTTGGAATGGTTGAATAAAATCACTTGAAGACAACGAGTAAATAGTAATTGTTGGTTGTACCTTGAAACCAAGTTGAATGAATTGATAATACTGTGCAATGACCTGGCTTGACCTTGAAATATTCCCAAGAAAAACATATATCAGAAAAGTTGCAATTCAAGCTTAATGAAAAGGCTATGTATCAAAAGAGAAAAATATAGAACTACAACCATCACAAGTGATTTAGGCATGCTTTTTGCTTGGACAGGAGAGTTGACTTTGTTACTATATAACTAGCAATCCAAAAACTGCAGTTGGGTTTTTCTTACAAATTGGAATTCAATATTGTCATTCCCTCGTCCAGCCTATGATTTGATAGATTTCTTGCCATTGCAAGGCACTACGTTCCATCCCAGCAAGCCCCAATTGTGGCCTCCTTACCTTGAGCCATCATGAAGAGCCTCGAAAATCTGGAGGCAATGGTGCCATACCCCGTCCAGTCATCCATCCAAAACTTGAATCTATCCCTCGCACCAAGTAGTGGTGAGAAGAGATCTTGCACCCTTGGTGCCACCGATGCCAGCCCCTTGTACAAGTAGGAAGCTCCTCTTCTTGGCCTCACTAACCTATCCTAATCCAGTGACCTTCCATAGCATGCCTCTAGCACACTACCTAGAAAACTTGGCCTTCACCCTAACAAATCTTCTATCCACTTGGTCAGCAAGCTGTCATTCATGGACTCCAAATCTTGCACCCTGAGGCCACCCTCCCTCACTGGTCTACAAACCTCTTCCCACACTGCCAAACTCACTCCCTTCCTCGAATACCCAACCTTGGACTGAAAGAAATTCCTCATGTAGTCAGCCTTTTCCCTACCTTTTGGGGGAGCTTGAAAATGGAGATGAAGTATGTCAGAATAATGCAGAGGACTGCCTTTAACGTAACCAACCGCCCCCTTGCGATAGCATCTTGGAGGACCATACTGCTAGCCTCCTCTCAACCCTTTCTACCAATGGGACAAAATCTTGCACACCTAGCCTGCCATTCGACAGAGGCAAGCCCAAGTAAGGCAAGGGTAGGGTAGCTGCTAGCGTGCCTAAGGCCCCCGCACAGCTCTTAGACTCATCATTTATCTGCATCGGAACAAACTAGACTTCTCCAAGTCGATTTGCAGACTAGAGGCTTCCTTGAATAATTGCAACAACATGTGTAATCTCCTCACCTTCCCTATCAAGCCTTCCATAAAGAACAGGGTGTCATCTGCGTACTGTAGCATCGGAACCTCCATCTACTGCATATAAAATCTAGAGAGCATACCTCTATCACAGGCTCTGAGTAGCCCTTGCCAGTGTGTCCCTTACCAGGACAAAGAGCGACGGGGCAAGGGGACACCCTTGCCTGACTCCTCTAGGTGGTTGAATCCTTCCTCTTGTCGGGTTCCTATTCACTAGGACTGAGAATGATGTAGTAATAACACACTACTTCATTTCATCACCAAGGACGTTCAAAGGAAAGACCACTGCACTGAGTCATCCACCTTCCACAAGAAGGCCTTCTTCTGCCTCTTCTAGTGTGCTAGAATCTTTGATGCGACAATAAAACCTTGCAGGATGTTCTTGCCCAAGATGAAGGTCGTCTGCATTGGTGAGATCAGGTCCTCTAAGAAGGCATGTAGTCTATTTGCTAGGGCCTTACTGACGATGACATACACAACATTGGATAAAGCGATCGATATGAACTCCTCGATCACCTTAGCCTCCTTCCTTCGTAGCATGAACATATAGAAATGATTACGCATGTCAAAAGACTCAAAGCTTCTGTTTCCCTTCAACTCCTTGACAACCTGCATGACATCCTCCTTTAGCACCGTCCGAAACTCCCTATAGAAAATCTCTAAGAAGCCATTTAGCGCTAGGCACTTATTTGCATTTAGTCCCGAGAGTGTGCCCCTAATCTCGTCCTCCATGAAATAAGATGTCAGACTATCTGCTTATGCCTCTGAGATTTGCAGTGCATTCGTCCCTGTCCACCCCCACCCCCTCATCCTCCTCACCCTCGTGAACCCCTTGAAGTGGTTTGTTGCCACCCCAAGAACCTCCTCTCTGCCAGAGAACTCTTCCCCATCCACCACCAACTTGTCAATCCTATTCCACCTCCTCCTGTAGGATGCCATCAGGTGCAAGTAACTTTGTACATTGATAAATAGAATATGCTGCACAAGTTGAAATCCTATGTTAATCGGATGATTGGCCGATTAATCCGTCCACCCTATTATAGGCCCAAATATTAATATGCGATTCGGTCTTGATTGCATATGATTAATTGGTTGCATAGATCGATTTTTACGGCCTTGCTTTGCCATACTCTTTTCATCTCCAACTAGGTGGTGTTTGAATTGGGTTCTACCACCACAATTATTTCCCACAAAAGTTACATTCCATCATCTGCTTGCTTCCATCCAATTTCGTGCTGTACAACCACTCAATATCCTCTTTGGTGTTTGTTGGGATAAATGAACGAGTTGTTTTTTCCATGGGTCCCTACATGCCTTTATATAGAGAGGCACAATGGAAAAATAAAAACACACACCCTCATACAATAAAGAAATATAACAAAGACCCACATAACCCATACAACTCAACACTCCTTAAGTTGGGGCATAGGCATCATACATTTTCAGCTTGGAACATAAGACTTCAAGCCACTTCTTTGAGAGTACTTTAGTGAAAATATATGCAATTTGGTCTTTTGTGCTAATATAGGGTATAGAGATCTTGCTTACAATAGCATCTCTAATGAAGTAGCAATCCACTTCAATATGCTTGGTCCTCTCGTGAAATGCTCAATTATTGGCAATAAATGTGGTGGCCTTATTATCGTAGAACATAGAAATAGGCCTTGAAATCTAGACACCAAGATCCTGCAAAATAGACCAGATTCGCAGCAGCTCACAGGTAGTATGTGCTATGACTCTGTACTCAGATTTTGCACTTGATTTAGAGATAATTACTTGCCTCTTGCTCCTTCAAGTTATAAGATTGCCTCCTATGTAGGTACAATACCCTGTAATCGACCTTCTGTCTTCATGTGTCCCAGCATAGTTAGCGTCAGAATAGCCATAAACGTTAAGGTAACCATGGATCTAGAAGGAGATCTCCTTTCCAGGAGCATGCTTTAGATATCTCAACACTTGACAAACTCTATCCTAGTGGACCTCCCTGAGTGTTTGCATGAACAGGCTCAGTCATCCCACAACCAAGGCAATGTTAGGTCTAGTGATTGTTAGGTATAATAGATTCCCGACTATGGCACGATACCTAGTCACATCTTACAATGGTGGACTATCTTCATCTACAAGAGGCAACAACGGATCCATAGACACATGTCGGTTTACATCAAAGCATATCGACCTCCTTTAGCATGTCTAGCACATTTCCTCTGAGACAAGGCTAGTTCCCTGTCTATGTGTTGTACCTCTATGACCAGAAAATAGTTGATAGGACCTAAATCTTTAAGAACGAACTATGAATGCAACAATGGTTTAGTGTTCTTTATGCTTTCTCTATCATTGCCGGTCAATAGAATGTCATCTACATAGACAATTAAAATCATTGATTCTGTATCCCTATGCAACATAAATATTGAGTGATCAGTAGACGATCTACTAAAGCCATGCTCTTGTACTACTATATTAAATCTGTCGAACCATGCCCTTGGAATCTATTTAAAGCTATGCTTTACCTAGCATCTATTAGCCGTATGACTATTCCTGTGGCAGTACTCATAGAAGAGATTGCTTCGTCCATGACCATGACCACTGTGGGCATCACCACGGCCAGGATTCCCATGGCCACGACCAACAGTCGCCATGGCAGAGGAATCAGAAATGGGTAAAGGTTCATATGTCTCTATTTTGGAGAGGCGAGCATAAATCTGAGCAGGCATAGGGATCTCATCCATGGTCATGAGCTAGTCCTTGACTGCCTTATACTCTGGTCCAAGGTTAGAGAGCAACTGTATCGATTTGATTGCCTCTCGCTGTTTTGTTATACAACTATATCAAAGGATATCTGCTGATGAATGTCTTGCTCATCCTATAAATTCTTTATGGTACCATGGACATAGTACCCTTCGTGAGCGTGTGCAGCTCCTCCACAACTTTGTAAAGATAGGTGATATTGCTCTTATGGGTATATTTCTCATGTAGAACTTCCGACATCTTTGTTGAGGTATAAGTGATCACCTGCTTGGCAATCGTCTGGGTCATGCTATTCAATAAACATGTGACCACTCAATTGTTATTTGCCTCCCGATTGGAAGACTTTGCTGCTGGCTCATTCTTCGTGAGAATGTACTTCTTTCGATGAGATCCAACGAATCGAGAAAATGATGTGGACTAAAGAGGGAAGTTGGAATCACCTAATTTGATAGAAGTCTCCTGCATATGTGAAGAGGCACTCGTGGTGGATAATCTTCCCATCAAGTTGCTAAGGGAATTTTTGTGGTCTCCCATAATAGCCTAGTTTGTAGAATACCCGCTTTAATTAGATTCCTGTACCAACTAAGTCATATGCTCTACATAAGGAACAAAAAAATGAATCTGAAAGAGAAGATTTCAAACTATTAGATGATTTTAGTGCACAAGATTGGTGTTGCAACCACCTATTGGGGTAAGGGGAGACGCCAGCAGGGCTGCATCTTCCTCCTAGGCTACTTGCGATGCAAAAGGTGGAAGGAGGGTGCTACAACACCCCTACTAAAATGATGGGCCTCCCCACATGCAAAGGAAGTCCCTGTGGTTGTAGTGGGGAGGCTTAGGTGTGGAGAGAAGGCACTAACGGTGGCATTAGGGGCCTTAGAGGCTTCCCAGCGGCAGTGTTGGATCGATTGGAGGGGGGAGAGCTCGACGGTGATATTGGGCTTGTGGCATTGGTGATGTGGCTGATCGACGTCGGCATAAAGTTTGGTGGTGCCCAAGGAGAGGAGGGTTTTGGGTGGAAAGGTTTTGGATGCTAGGGTTTGGTGGGATATCTGGGTATCGATCTAGGATCATTGCTTTAATACCATGTTGGGACAAATGAACGACTTTTTCCATAGGTCCCTACGTGCCTTTATATAGAGAGGCACGATGGACAAATTATAACACACACCCTCATATAGTAAAGAAATATAATAAAGACCCATATAAACAGCATCCTTGGGATGCCTTTCCACTTTCTGAAGCAACGGCCTTTTTCTTTCCAGATATAGTGTTCTTGCAAATAACTATATTAAGTAGGTTATATAATAGTACACTAGAATGCATTTTTACCTAATTTATATTCATTTATTCTAAATTCTGAATTTTCTTTCTTTTTATGAAAGGAATTATTTCTATTTTTATTTTCCATTCTAAATTATTTCATACACGAATAACTATTTACATAATACATTACAATGCATTTTTATCTAATTTATAATAATCTATTTTAAGAAGACATATGACCCGTCAGGACATTATAGGCTTGTGTCCATTTTAATATGGAAAGAGGTATAGAGGATGCATTTTTTGAGGCTCTTGGAACTCCTTTGGTCAGACTCTCGATCATCTATTTGGGCCTCTCGCTGAAAGGGAAAAGGTTGGTGGTTGCTGATTGGAGAGTGGTGAAGATATTCAGGAAAGAAATATTCGGCCTTGTGGTGGTAAGATATAATAGCTTACCCATTAGCTGTCTATAAGGTTTGCTGTCTACAGGTGTTGACTCGGCATCATACAAATGCCCCTTGTGATCCATGGGTATGTTTGTAGGTTTAGCCCCTAACATCCCCATCTCCTGTAGTACACCAAGAACATACTTGTGTTGTTAAAGTACAATGCTTTCTTTGTTTCTTGCCATCTTAATGTCAAGAAAGTATCTTAATTGGCCCAAGTCCATCACAAACTTATTAGCCCAGGTCTTCACCTCAACTATCTTGGTCTTGTCATCATTGGTGATAATGATGTCATCAACATATATCAGAAGTGCAACAACTCCCTTATCACTTCTTCGAACAAACAAAGAGTGATCTGTAGACAATCTCTGAAGGCCTATCACTTGTATCACCTCCAATAGCTTCTGGGACGATGCACGCGAGCTTTGCTTAAGGCCATAAATATCCTTTCGAAGTTTACACACACACTCGAATCTGGGATGCTACTGCATGTAGACCTCCTCTTGAAGATCGTTATATAGAAAAAGTGTTTTTCACATCAGGCTGATAGAGAGTCCAGTCGAAGTAGGTAGCAACAGACATCAAAATCAACTCATTGGCAGGTGTGCCACTGGAGAGGTGTCAAAGAAATCCACTTCATAGGTTCGGGTAAATCTCTTTGCAATAAGACGAGCCTTATGCCGTGAAATAGATCCATCGAATTGTACTTTAGGGCAAAGATCCAACAGCATCCAACAACTCGAGCACTATGAGGCAAGGTCGTAAGGTCCCATATCCCCATAGAGTAAAGGATAACCATCTTATCCTCCATGGCCTGTCGCCATTTTAGATTAAGCATGACCTGTTGGTACGTAGATGGGATCATGGAAGCGGATAGTGCAGACGTGAAGAGGCCAAACGACTTGCATAGGTTGGCATTGAGGGTAGCCCCAGAAACATGGTAACGGGTACAAGTATGTAGAGCCTTCCAAATAGCAATCAGAAGATCCACATTAGCTATCTTATCCTCCAAAGAGTTAGGAGCATTTAGTAGGATCAACACCATCAACACCAGAGGGAGGGACTTACAGGGACATCACTAGAATTAGAGAGGTTAATGGCATCAACATGTACCTGAGTTGGGGAGGATGGTGGTAGGAGAGGGAGGGGTGCTGTTGTAAGTGATTGGCAATCTGTAGACCACAGGAGGCTAACCATGTTGAACCTTCTAACTATCTATCTCTGTCCCAACAGAAGTATGACTGATGGGTATCTCCTCTAGAGGTATAGGGGGAACAGTCATGGGTGTAGGCTCCTCTCGAAATACCAACTGATACCCATTAGTAGAAAAGTACGGAACTGCCTTATGAAATGGAACATCTACGCTAACATAATGCTTCCTATCCAATGGATCATAACACTGGTAGCCTTTTTGGGTACTACTGTAGCCCAAAAAGACACACTTGGCAGCCCAAGGTGCTAGCTTGTGCCTTCCAGGTCCAAGAAAGTGAACAAAGGCTACATAGCGAAATATATATGGTAGTGATGAATCCATTTTAATGGACTATTGTTACGCCTAAGTTAACTTTATTCTTACATTTTATGTTAATACCTACATTAGGTCATAAAATGATTGCATACATCATTACTTAAGTTTACATCTATTCTATTGCATTCTATAACTTATTATGTAATTATTTTATGTTTCATTATTGTATGAATAATTTTGCAAAGAAAAGGGTGGTGAAAAGAAATTCCCCCCCTATGGATCTCTCAACCTCCGGCCGGCCTCAACAACTCCATCAATAGCCGCCGGCCAAGTTTAGTAAGGGATTTGAAAATCCCTTGACTTGTGTCGGGGAGGAAGAACGGATGGGGGGGGGAGGAGATAAAAGAGATCTTGCCGCCTTCCTTTCTGCTTGCAGGGGATTCCCTCCCTCATCATCTCCGCCTTTCCCACCGTGGAGAGGGCATGCACTGTGGAACCAGCGAGCACCACGCACCGCCAACCTCTCCAACACTGTAGCACCCTCACGCGCGCACCCTCTCAGCGTACAACCACCACCGCCGGTCCTTCTCTGTTGCAGCAAGCCACACCTGCCACGCACCCGCACGCGGCCACGCATCCGCAGGTAGCAACCCCGCAGGCAGCCATACTCGTGTGCGTGTGCAACACCTTCGCGCGCACAACGCCCGCGCGCAGCAGATCCGCATGTAGCCGCGTCTTCGCTCGCGCTCCAGCCAGCGTGCGCGCGTCTTCACTCGCGCTCCAGCCACTTGCACGCTCCTCTTCTTCGTCTTCTTTCCATGCCTCCCCTGCTTGCAGCAAGGAACCCAAAGCACTTTAGCAGCAGCGTGCGCCATCATCACGCACCATCGCCCTCGCCTAAGCGCCACCCTAGCGCGTTGCCTACCCCGCTCTCCCCTCCACGCGGACGCGCGCCTCCGTAGTTCCAGCAGCTTGTGCATGCCCCTTTGCACGCACCTTCAGCAGCAACGCCGCCCCCGCCGTCGGCCACCACTCCTAGCCGTGCGACCAACCTCGACCTCCCCACACCACGCTGTTACCACCGTTGCGAGCCTCTCCTCCAGCACATCTCCTTCGTCCAGACTCATGGCCGGTAAAGCCTTCTAGCGTGCGCAGCAGCGGTCTCTCTCCTCTCCCCTGTTTCTCAACAGTAAAGAGGGTAATAAAATTACGCTTGTTGCCATGGCCATGCACTATTCAGTTATTTGGAGATTTAATTTAGTGAGTAGAATTTGCATGAAATGTCCTCTTATATGGGTTAATTGTGCATACTGAATTTGTCTCATGAACAATCAAGCATGGATGTTTGTTATAGGGAACGAATTCTAATTTAATTAAATTTGATGGTGCTTGTTAGAACTAAGCTCGCAATTTAGGTATTTCCATGGTGGTGATTTTGCATGTGCACCCTTACATTATTGATTAATTATTTAAATTAAGAAAACAAGTGCACCAGTTAGTATGCGTATGCGTTGAGTTTCCCGAATAAACGAGACACTATTCACTAGTTTAAATAGGTGAATTCCTCCCTGTGGAGATGACCTGACGCTTTGTGGTTAGATTCTGAGAATTAAAATGTTTTGAAAAGCGATTTTCTACCACGCGATTAAATACGACACATCATTTTATGTTAAAGTTTTCAATGAAAATGAAGATCGCTCTTTTAGGTAGCACATGAAATATCACCTTCTCAGGATGAAGAACCTTCCATAGAATCTGTTTATGGATGGCAGAGTTTAGCATTCTGTTGATGAGATAGCATGCAGTAAGTACTGCATCACCCCAATACAATAATGGCACATTATGATGAATCAACAATGTTTCGGCCACATCTAAAATATGATGATACTTTTTCCTACCCCATTCTGTTGTGAAATATGGAGGTAAAAGGTTTGATGAATTATTCTATGAGACCTGGAAAAAGCATTTAATTTTGCAATACAAAATTCAAGGGCATTATTGTATTTGCACAATTTTAATCATTGAAGAAAATTGTCTTCATTTGCATCACAAAAGTCACAATCATAGCACAAACATCAGATTTATTCTTCATAAAAAACAATTAGGGCATTATGGAGAAGTCATTTACTATAACCAAATAATACCGGTGATCCAGTCGATCAAGAATATGATTTGGGTCCCAAACATCCATATGAACTAAATCAAAGCAAGCAGTAGAACTCAGCTTGGAACTAACAGAATAACTGGAACAATGATGCTTTCCCAGCTGACAAGCATCAGAGAGTAGTTCAGTGGCAGGAGAGATATGTGGTATGACCCATCTGAACCTGTTCAGAGAAATGTCTAAGTCGATGAAGCCACTGTAGATCCATACTAACACTAAATGCAACCTCGCCTTGACATGCTCAGGCATTGGTGTCTGGACTAGGCGATAAACACCCACCTCCATATGTTCACCACCAATCTTCCTCCCCACGAGCTTGTCCTGAAATATACATCTAACATCCTAAAAAAATGACATGACAATTTAGATTATTCATTATTCTGCTAACTGATAACGAGTTAATGGGAAATCACAAACAAATAAGACATCAGGTAATCTCAAGGTTAGGGTAACTGTCACCTCCTCCTGTCCATTAATTCTGGAATGTCTGCCATCAACCACCTGCACTGTCTGTCTTGGTGCCATTGACTGAATATTCTGAAAACAAGTATTGTTAGACGATGATTATTTGTAGTGCTGTAATAGTACGGTGCATTTCTTTTATTTCTTATGGACCATGTTATTTTTCCTACACCTTTCCTCTTTATAAAGAGGTGTAGGGCTCCTATAATGATTTTAACTAATTCTATTATGTTATTTGGTATCAGAGTGCGATCCTAGATCAGGTTCTGGTATCCCACCCATCCACAAAAAACCCTAGCCGTCCTCCAGGCGCAGCAGCTACCGAACCGCCTTTGCCCCGACATCCAGTGGCTGCAGTAGGGGTTGTTGGCCTCCTTGTCAGTCGGAGGGTGCGCGTGCCACTGTCCTAGTCATTGCTGCCGTGCGCACATTACGTGCGGCAGCTGGACAAAGCATCGCCGCCACCACTACGGGTACTTGATCTGCCGCTACCACCGGCTTTAGTGGCTGCAGACCAGGCTCGTGCACCTCTGCTCACCCTCACAGTGCGTCCTTGCTAGTGGGAGCAGCAGCCTGTGCTGCTGGTGGGCGATCTCCGACGCAATCGTCGATAGGTGGACTACCCTTGGGCGAGTGTGTTAGGTCTGTCCTAGACCTAGCTCACTCCTCGCTACGCATTTGTTTTTTTGGTGGTGGATGAGTTGACATGGACAACAGACTCTACATTCGTCTTCTTTTCTTGGATGTGGTTTGCTTGACACCAATGGTAGAGTGTGTGAGTCAGGTGCACCAAGAACATTACAGGAGCCACCATGGAGCAGGGTGGCTGATCGACACCGGTGCGTCACAACATCTGTGCGGTGATCAGAGCTATTTCCATTCGTTACAATTTATTCCCCCAGGGAGGACTGTACAGGTGGCGGATGGCAGATACGCCCCAGTTAGGGGTAAGGGGGAGGTGTTTTTGATCCTTAGTTTGCAGCTGTCTGGTGCGTTGCACATGCTAGAATTTTTGCTCAGTTTGTTGTCCGTGAGCAGAATCACAAAGGATCTCAACTGCAGAGTGATCTTTGATAATGTCGGATGCGTTGTTCAGGACAAGCTCACCGGGAGGATTGTTGTCAGGGGTACAGAGGAGAATGGCGTCTATTGCTTGGGACAGGAGCCATTCACAGGAGCTACTTGATATGGTAGTGGGAGTGCTCTACAGTGGCATGTTCGTCTTGGCCACTTGTCTCTGGATCGCCTCAGGAGGGTGATACCACATATTTCCCCAGCTGCTACCATACAGTGTGATGCTTGCCAATTAGGTAAGCACCATCGATCCTCTTTTTCGGTTAGCACCTCTACTGGATCTTCGACATTATTTCAATTGTTTCATATGGACATATGGGGACCGAGCAAGGTCCCAGACCGGATAGGACACCGATATTACCTGGTTGTCTAGATGATTTCTCTAAAGTAGCTTGGCTGTTCCTATTGAAGGACATGGCAGAGGTTGGAGGATGCATAGAGACTCTTCTCCTAAAGATCAGCACATAGTATTCAGCCACAGTGAAAATGGTGCGGATCAATAATGCCCTTGAGTTCTGCATTACCAGACTTAAGGAGTTCTACAAGACTCGTGGGATTGTCCACCAGATCACCTGTCCTCACACTTTGTAGCAGAACGGGATCGCAGAGCGGAAGCACAAGCACCTGTTAGATGTTGCCCATACCCTTTTGATTCATCACAATGTACCATAGAGATACTGGGGGGATGCAGTTCTAACAACGGCCTATCTCAACAACAGAATGCCTAGCTCAATTTTTCACGAGCAGATACTGGTTCTTCTTCTGCATCCAAATGGTGAGTTATTCCATATGCTTCCCAGGACTTTTGGATGTGTTGCCTTTATTTATTTGCTGTCACTTGGTCATGACAAGCTGGCTCCTCGTGCTGTCAAGTGTATATTTTTGGGATACTCTAGGACATAGAAGGGGTATCGTTGCTATGATCCTCTACAGAGCAGAATTATGTTAGCGCCGATGTGACTTTCTATGAGGATACATCATATTTCTCAGTTGCTGAACAGATGAGCTCTTGTGATGATGCTGTCTTTCTTCCCTTGTTCCATCTGCAGAGACTCCGGTGTTAGCTCCTCAGTCTAAATCACTAGTTGCTGGACAAATTAGCTCCTCCACCTTGGATGATTTTGAGAGATTGCATGGGTAATTGCATACCTATCACAGGCCTTACACGACATTTCAGGGGCCTCCCCCCTCACTAGCAGTTGATGGTTCACAAGCAGTTGAGATTGTACTTGATGCTAATGACAGTTTGGTTCATCCTGATCCTCCTGATGGTGCTGATCATGATAGTAGTGAAATGTCTTCTAATGAGGAACAGATAGGAGGAATAGATAGGAGTTCCGGATGATTCTGATCTTCCTATTGCTATTAGGAAGGCACCTCGCAGTTGTGTTCACTACCGTGTGCCTGATCAGGCTTCTGTGGTCAATCTGGGCCAATCCTTTGGCAGATTTGTTACGGCTTTGTCAGTGGTATAGGTTCCTAGTACTTACTAGCAAGCCATTTTTGATCCAAAATGGCGTCAGGCCATGGAGAAAGAGATGGCTGCCTTACGCTCCAGGCAGACATGGGATGTTGTGCTGCCTTCCTTTGGTGCTCGGATAGTTGGGTGTCGCTGGGTGTTTTCTGTCAAGTACAACCTAGATGGCACTATCTCCAGATACAAGGCCACACTTGTTGCAAAGGGGTTTATCTAGATATATGGGGTGGATTTCTTTGACACCTCTCCCGCGGCACGGCTGCCCAATTTCAAGATCCTTGTTTTTGTGGCTGTTCACAATGATTGGGATTTATATCAGCTGGACGTGAAAAATGCTTTCTTGTACGGAGACTTGGAAGAGGAAGTGTATATGCACTAGCCATTCGAATTTGAAACTCAGGGAGAGTGTGCAGATTGAGGAAAGTGATCTATGGACTGAAGTAGAGTCCAAGGGCCTTGTTCCAGAAGTTATCAGAGGTGCTCCAATAGGTTGGTCTGAGGCGTTCTACTTCAAATCACTCCTTATTTACTAGGAAGACTGATAGAGGGACTGTTGCGCTCCTGGTATATATTGATAATTTTATCATTACTGGGGATGACAGAGATGGGATAGATGAAATCAAGAGGCATCTATCAGAAAAGTTTGTCACAAAGGATCTGGGCCAGTTGAGGTATTTCTTGGGCATTAAGGTTGCACGTGGCAAGGATGGTGTGGTACTCTCACAGAGGAACTATGCTCTTGATATTCTTTAGGAGACGAGCATGTTAGTAGCTAAGCTAGCAAATATTCCCATGGATCTCAAGACCCATTCATATGATGAGGGATCTGAGGCGGTTGACAGTAGGGCTTACAGACAGTTGGTGGGTAAGTTCTTTTACCTCACCATCACTCGTTTAAACTTGTCTTTGTCTGTTGGGAGGCTTAGTTTATGGTTAAGCCAACGAGGCAGCACTAGGAGGCTGTAATGTAGGTGCTTACGTATGTGAAAAAAGCACCAGGATGATGATTATTGTTCTGTAAGGGAACACCCATGGGGATTGTAGCATACTCTGATGCTAATTATGCTAGTTGTGCTGGGGACGGAAAATCTACCACAGGTTTTTGCACCTTTGTTGCAACCAGTTTGGTTACATGGAGTAGCAAGAAGCAAGCAGTTGGCAGAGTCAGAGTACAAGGCCATGGCTTAGACAATCGCTTTGATGGTCTGGGTCAAGTCAGTTCTGTTAGATCTTTATGTTCCTCTGGATTGCTCTATGGAGATGCGATGTGACAACAAAGCATCAACCTACATTGCCAATAATCTTATGTTCCATGAGAGGACAAAACACATAGAGATTGACTACCACTACACTCGGGACCTCATTCAGCCTAGGATGTTACACACCACGAGTGTCACTTCTAAGGAGCAAGCGGCAGATGTTTTCACAAAGCCCCTTGCAAGATCTGTCTCTAAGGCATGCTGTTCCAAGTTGGCATGATTGATATTCATGCTCCAGCTTGAGGGGAAGTGTTAGACGATGATTATTTGTAGTGCTGTAGTAGCACTGTGTATTTTTTTTATTTCTTGTGGAGCATGTTATTTTTCCCACATCTCTCTTCTTTATAAAGAGGTGTAGGGCTCCCATAATGATTTTAACCGATTCTATTCTCTTACTAGTATGGTCACCACTAAGGTGCCCAGAGACACTTGAATCCATTAACCACATATTATCATCACCAGATTTGCTATGAGTACTCAATGCAAAATCTATACCTGAGGAAGCAAAAGCAGTAGTATCAGAGGATGAGGTAGCAGGCTCCCGTGTAACTTGGGAAAGGTGCTGCACAATTGCATCATACTCAGCGCGAAAAACCATGTCAGACTGCTCCTCCGTAAGAGTAGTGGCCTGATTATAGCTACATGAGGTCTACCATTCTTGGACCTATAGGTAGCTTCTGCATGGCCAACCCTGCCATAAAATGTGCATGTAGTCTAGGACCTACCAGATTGTCCTCTACTATGTCCTCTACCTCATGTAGAAGGAGCTCCATGACCTCCACGACCTCCAGTAGCAACTAAAGTAGTCGTTTGCTCAATAGTGTGACGAGAGGAGGATTTCACCACGATCCTACTCAACCTACTATTGGCTTCCTCCAGAGATGGAAGCTTAGAAAGAGACTATCTATGACTGGGCTACCTCATATGTTAAATTGACTTCATTTTCCTTTAACTTGCATCATACTCAACCTACTATTGACTTTAGCTTGACTTCATTTTCCTTTAACTTTCGCTCATAGCTTTCAAGAACTCTTGGAATACATATTAGTCCTTTCCAAAAAATAATTATTTATCATTATCAAAAAATACTTCTAATCAATTTAATAACATCATCCTCATGACCAAGACTATCCAGAAATTACACAACTACGTGTTTCTTGTGATACTCCCTCTAAGTAGAACATGTACATACAGGTCTATAAAAGTCCCTTGAGAGTAGTATGGTATTGAGATAGGGACTGTCTCTCCTGTTTCAGATTGCCAATATCATGATTGACCTGAAAGACTTTGCTAGAGTTCTTATGGGAATACGTGTCATGTAAAGAATCCCACATCTCTTTCGCAGTCTTGTAATACATGTTCCTATCTTTGATTCTAGATATGACTATATTCATAATCCATGAACGTACCATCACATTATCCTTCTTCCACATAATATATTTCCCGGTCTTTGAAGCAGGTTTTGTCTTCTACAATATGGGTTCCTTATCATGATCATGGTTATAAGGAACGTTTGAGACTACCGTGTATAGTTAGTCTCATTTAGCTTGGAGATTGGGACAAAAAATGGATTTTTAGACGGCCTTACCTTTGTAGCGATATTCGATGTCACCTTTGAACCTTCTAATTATGCCATCGTGCCTTAGCAGGGGAAAAATACTCCAAACTCAGATATGAAAATCCATATTTTAGATCATAGAAGGTAGATATGATCTTTAGATCATGAAATCTAAGCAAATAAGATCCATAAATCAGATGAAGATCACATCAAGGACCCCTAAGATAGTTGTGGGCCACGCTAAGGTGTAAGGAGACACACTAGCTTCGCCGCCTAGGGTATTGAGGCCCTCCTTGTTGCTGCTTGTAGGAAAACACCACCGGCAACACTGCTGCCTGTTAGTGGTGGCATTGTTGCCTGTCACTAATAGTGGATGTCGTCGCTGGCCCTACTGTCGGTGCTGCTATTGCTGGTGGCAGTCAGCAGTGGTGGGGGCTTGGGTGATGAGGAAGAGAGAGGGATAAGATGGAGGGGTTTGGAGGGCTAGGGCTTAGGTGGGATGTCAAAGTACCTATTTAGGATCATTGCTTTGATATCAAGTAGGAGAAAATGAGCATTCTTATTCCAAGAAGAAACTCTATGCCTCTTTATATAAAGAGGTGTTGGAACAATTGCGGTGCAAATCTAACAAGAAATAAAAAATGACAAGTTAGCCTTCATAAACAAAAAAACATAAAGTAGACCGAAGGGGTACTCAACAAAGATTTATGTGAAGAAGTTGGCGTTCGTACCTTTCAATATGGATGAATAAGAAATGTTGGGTGCCTTAAGTGCTTTGGAATCTTTAATGATTCATTTACCTATTACTTGGGGCTTCCACACAGTGGTAGATTGGAATCAATTGGTTTAGTGGATTTCTAGGAGATTGAATTCGTGGAGTGGGAAGCTGTTGTTGCGAGGTGGTTGACTTGTTCTTCTTAATTTGGTCTTATCGGCCATTCCCATTTTTATTTGTGGATCTTCAAACCACCTAAAAAAGTCCTCACAAGGTTGGAGGTTATTAGAAAAATATTTTTTAAGGTGGCTGATCATGACGTGCATTTTCTACAATTGGTGTTGTGAAAAGATTTATGTTAGCCTAAAAGCAAGGGTAGCCTTGGGATTTGGCTGTTAAAGGAGTTTAATGAGGCTTTACTTCTGAAATGGGGTGTGGCACTTTTTCGTAATGGGGAAGGTTTATGGGATATATTATTGCATGATTCATATGGAACGGCTTGAATTTGGAAGAAAGGGCGGTGAATCATCATGGTGATTCAACCTTATGTAGATCCTTGATAACAATTTTGTGGAGTCATACATCCTTATTCCTTCCCATTTTGGGTAAAGGGGACAATTTTAGATTTTGGAAGGATAATTGGTCTGGTAACGATGTTCTTTTAGGGTTTGTATGACAGTTCAACTCTTGGGGTATGGTATTCTACTCAGGGCTGTTTGAGGTTAGATTTGTTGATTCTCAAAACTTGCTAGCCATGTTATTAGACTTGCACATTGATTCAAATGCACTGGACATGTTTTGCTGGAGAGATGGTGGTTACACGATGGCAAGGGCTTACGAGGCAGTAGCTAATTTTTGACCTGATGATACTTATGTGGTGGCCGTTTACACCAAGATCAGGAAATTGAAAATCCCATTGATTTTTCTTTTTTCTTTTTACGAATGTTGAGGAGGGGTAAACTGGTAACGAAATCTATGAGAAGATTGTGGTGTGCTGACAAAGAGATGGCATGTCCCTTGTGTCATTGGGGGGTGGGGGGGGTGGGAGAAGACTTTTCTCACTTGTTTTGGGGATGTACTTTTTCTTTGGAGGTTTGCATGAATCCTGAATAAGTGACTGTGTTGACTTATCTTTAGTGGAAGGGTTTTGGTTATCTTTCACAAGGTGCATGCTGAAACAATTGGATGGATAAGGCAGTTTCCGTATTGTGATGCATTTGGTGGAACGAAGTGGTGTTGTCTTTAGAGGGGAGTGGGCTTGGTTCGAGATTACTGTGAGGCTCATTTTTTTATTTGATTTTTGGCTTCTAAATTTGTAAGTTTGTTCCTCGTTTTTTTAAATGCAAAGTTTTGGATGATTATCGACCTCTGGAGACTTGGATATTTTATTTGCTTTATATTTATTTGTAAGGGTGCGTTGTTCACCTTTTATCTGACTTAGGGTTGTTTTGTAATTTGCCCTTTTTCCATTCTTATATAAAGAGAGGTAAGGCTCTGGTAATAAACTGAGGCCTTTCATTTCGTCCTATTAATCAGAGCAGCGATTCTAGATTGGTGCTCTAGATACCCCACCTAAATAAGCCTTCGACACCACCCTAACCTTGGCAGCGTCACCAGCAGAGTCCGCCACCGCTGCCACCTCTCCCCAGCATTGCTGCTATTGTTCGGTGGAGAGAAGAGGAGGCGGTGGGGCACTGTTCGCCTACTGCTGCGCATGTTGCAGGGGGTGGCCGGACCCTTCCCCGTTGCCTCTGCCTCGACTAAGCGTCGCTGCTGCCCTCATTGGAGGTTGTTGCAAGGGTTGCCAAGCCTTTGATCCTCCACTCACCAGTAGGGGTGCTTGCGTGCACTCTCCTCCCTTCGCTTGATCTCCTTGTGAGGTCTCAACATGGAGAGGTGACCGTTCTCATTAGATCTTGCTTGGAGAAGGGTTGCTATTCCGTTCAAGTTATTTGTCATGATCTGTAAACCTATTTTCAGATCATGATTTGGTGACTGCAAGTTTGATTTTTGTTTTAGAGGGCTCTGTTTTCATCTAATGGGTGGTAGTGGATTGTAAGATGACATCCTCTAGTTCTTCTGTCGGCTTCAGTTCGTCCAAAGTGATGTCGGACACCTTTATGGACACTGGGGGATACAAGAGTCCGTTCTTTGATCCCATGATTATGTTGGATGAGACTAACTATCCACGGTGGCTCTAGATGTTCTTGATGACTGTTAGGGGTCATGGGAAGGAGCACATTTTGAGGCAGCCTGAACCTACGGAGAAAACAGGAGCCAATGCCACATGGGATCGTGATAATGCTTTGGTTTGTGCTTGGATGATGAACTCGGTGATACCTAGGATTGGAGACAAGATTATGTACTATCCTACAACAAAAAGGATGTGAGACTCTCTTAGTGAGACATACTCCAACGAGAAGAATTCTGCTCAGGTCTTCCAGATCTATCATGAGCTGTTCTACCTTCGTCAGGATGGGAAAACACTGGCCTAGTATTACTCACAGGTTAAGGGGTTGTTGGAGCTACATAATTCCTATAGACCTGGTTGCGCATGCTTTTCTTGGCGTGCCTTCAAGAGAGAACTTGCAGTCACCTTGTTTCTGTTTGGTTTGGGACCAGAGCATGCTGCTAGACGGGATTAGATATTGACGATGACTGATTTGCCTACACTTGAAGACACATATAGCTGACTTAGCAGGATTGTAGTGACAACTTCTTCCACTGAGGCTGTAGGTCAGACGCGTTGGCTGCCTTTCATGGCTCCTGGAGAGGAGTCCCTTCTACTCGTGGTCGTAGCTGTTGACAAGGTTCTGGAGGCTGTGGTCCCAAGCCTCCATGCACTTACTGTGGTAGATTGGGTCATACTGAGGCTATGTGCTAGTAGAAGCACGAGAAGCTACTTACTGCTCACCAGGCGACAGAGACTACCACACCTATGGCTGACATTGTGACTAGAGTAGAATTTGAGGAGTTATTATAGAAGTTCAGTTAGATATTTCAGTCTACTCTAAAGATAGTTGTAGCTGCCTCCTTGTCAGGTATAATAGATGTATATTCATTGTCTGCATTTAGTACAGGAGATTGGTTAGTGGATTTAGGGGCTTCGCAGCACCTTTGTGGTACTTTAGGTGCTTTTTCAGACTTGAGATTAGTTCCTCAAGGCAGGACATTGCAGGTGGCTGATGGCAGATTGCCTCATGTTGCTGAAAAGAGGGAGGTATCTCTTTCCTCCACTTTGTTGCTACCGAATGTTCTTTATGTGCCAAATTTTCCACCTAGTCTCCTTTCTGTTAGTCGCATTACCAGGGAACTTAATTACAGAGCAAATTTTGATGCACGATCTTGTGTCTTGCAGGATCGACTCACGGGGAGGACGATTAGTGGAGGACGTAAGGAAGGAGGGGTGTACCGTCTAAGTAGCTCTTCTATCGCTACTGCTGCTTTTGTGTGTCAGGGGGAGACTGCCTTGGCCACTAGGTTTCCAACCCAATGGCATTTTCGCCTTGGGTACCTTCCTCTGAAGAGACTTAGGTGTGTTCTACCTCATATTCCTACCAGCACCACCATTATTTGCAATGCCTACCAACTTGGCAAACACCACTGTGCTAGTTTTCCCGTTTCCTCTCATGTTGGGTCTTCTGCCTTATTTGGTTTAGTTCATATGGATGCCTGAGGTCCAAGTTGGATTCCTGACTGGCTTGGACATCGATATTTTCTTATACTTGTTGATGACTTTTCTCGTGCTACTTGGTTATTTTTTATGAAGAATAAATAAGATTTGGAACTATTATTGAAAGTTTTGTTCTGGAAATAAAGACCCAATTTTCTAATTCTGGTAAAATGTTTTCCTCTGATAATGCTTTGGAGTTTTGTATTTCTCGTTTGATGTAGTTTTTCTGTAATAATGGGATTGTGCACCAAATCACTTGCGCTCGTAGCTCTCAGCAGAATAGAGTTGCTGAGAGGAAGCATAGACATCTTCTTGATATTGCACGCACCCTACTTATTTATCGTACTATGCCAGCTTTATATTGAGGGGATGCTGTTCTTATAGCATGTTTTCTGATTAATAGGATGTCGAACTCTTCCATTCATGAGCAAATCCCATTGCAGGTTCTGTATCCTGGTCGCCCATTGTTTTCTGTTGCCCCTCGTATTTTTGAGTGCATTGCATTTGTCTATAATTTGAGTTTTGGACGGGACAAACTTACACCATGGGCCATCAAGTGTGTTTTCTTGGGTTATTTTAGAACCCAAAAGGGGTACAGATGCTTTGATCCGCTCAATTCCTGTCATTATGTTTCTACTGATGTGACATTCCATAAAGCCATACCATATTTTTCTACTAGTAGTAGTGACTTGTTTCCTGTGAATGACAAGGCCCTATGCCTATCACATATTCCATTTGGGTCAATACCTGTGGGTGAGTAGTTGATACCTTTTCCTGAGAAGGAACAATTTTGTGATCCTATTGTTACCTATCAGAGGCCACATACTACATTTCATACGCCCCCTCCTGTTACACCTCTAGCCTCCCCATCTCAGGTGAGTCCACGGTCTTTAGATATCGATGCTTTGGTGCCAAGTGATGATGTAGGGATAGATGAGCATCTTGCAGATGATGATCCACAGGTGGATAGTGATCTTCCCATTGTCGTTTGGCAGGTTCTTAGGTCATGTGCCAAGTACCATGTTGAAGGATATCTACACACAACTGATCTTGGTATAGCATTTTTAGGGTTTACCAGAGCCCTCGTCTCCACTACTGTACCTAATTCTTATCAGGAAGTCATGCTTCATCAACAATAGCGTCAGTCCATGGAGGAGATGGATGCATTTTAGAGCAGAGGCACATGGGAGCTTGCATCACTTCCACCAGGAGTCAGCTTTGTTGGGTGCTAACGAGTATTTGCACTCAAGTTTCATCTAGATGGTAGTGTTACTAGAACAAAGGCAGGCTAGTAGCAAAGGGGTTCACCTGAACTTATGAAGTGGACTTCTTTGATACTTTCTCCCTTGTAGCCAGATTATTGACTATAAGGATCTTGGTTTCTGTGGCAGCACATTATGATTGGTAGTTGCATCAGCTCAATATAAAGAATGCTTTCCTAAATTTTGATTTGCAAGAGGTGTACATACAACAACCATCGGGTATGAGGTATAGAGGGAGTGTGTATGCAGGTTGAGGAAGGCTATTTATGAATTCAAGTAGAGTCTACGTGCATGGTTTCAGAAATTATCTCCAGTGGTGTAGGCTGATGGTTTTTAGAGGTCATCTGTAGATCATTCCTTGTTTGTCAGAAAACCAAGGAAAGGTGTGGTAGTACTTTTGGTCTATGTGGATGCCTTAATTGTCACAGGGGATGATACAGAGGGTATAGTGCAGATTAAAGAGAGGTTGGCCAGTCAGTTTGGGATGAAGGATTTGGGTTCGTTATGATTCTTTCTGGGGATAGAAGTTGCTCGTAGCAAACATGGTATAGTTCTATCTCAGAGAAAGTATGCATTAGATGTTTTGTAGGAGGCTGGGATGCTTGGAGCAAAACCAGCAAATATACCCATGGACCCAAAGGCACATCTTTATGATGTAGAGGCACCTTCAATGGATAGCAGATAGTATAGACAGCTTGTGAGAAAGCTACTCTACCTTACCATCGCTAAACTAGACATTGCCTTTGCAGTAGGAAGACTTAGTTCATGACTAGGACCACGAAGCAACATTGGAATGTTGCTATAATGGTTCTGTGATATATTAAGAAGGTACCGAGACTTGGCCTTTTGTTTACTTGAGGCACTTCCATGTCTGTAGTGGCATATTCTGATGCTAACTACGCTGGTTGCTTGGCAAATAGAAAGTCCATCACAGCATTCTGTACTTATGTGGTTGGAAATTTAGTGACCTGGAAAAGTAAGAAACAAGCTGTAGTTTCTAGGTCAAGTGCAGAATCAGAGTACAGAGCTATGGCTCAAATCGCTGTGGAACTTATGTGGGTGAAATCACTATTGGAAGATTTGCACATTCAGATCACTAGTCCTATGGAGATGAGGTGTGACAATGTTGCCGCCACATACATTGCTAACAACCCGATGTTCCATGAAAGAACTAAGCATGTTGATGTGGACTGTCACTGCACTAGGAATTTGATTAAGAAAGGCTTGTTTTATACAACCCCTGTTGCTACATATGCCCAAACGGCAGACATTTTTACCAAGTCAGTTCCTACGTCCACATTTGCCTCTTGTTTCAAGCTGAGCATGACAGATATATATGCGCTAGCTTGAGGGGATGTGTGGACTTGGATATTGTTTTTGCTTTATATTTATTTGTAAGGGTGCGTTGTTCACCTTTTGTCTGTCTTGGAGTTCTTTTGTAATTTGTCCTTCCTTTCTTTATTAAAGAGAGGCAGGGCTCTCATAATAAATTAAGGCCTTTCATTTTGTCCCACTAGCTCTGGTAAGCATCCCTTTTTCTTTAAAAAAAATGCAATTTATCTATACCTATATTCTTATTGATTCCAATGTTACATGCCGTGAAAAACATTTTTGTTGGAAGGTAGGTAAAATAATAATTCAACCAAATAGTAGTTGTTTATGCATATCACCTTGAATGAGTGGCATGTTATATGTTTCGAAAGGGAAAATGTTGAGAGGAGTGTGTGGTATTTTGTGTCACATCGTGAGATTTGGATTTTGTGTTGTGTGTGGTGGCCTATAAATAGGCTTCTACTCCCTCAATTATTATTTGAGAAGATCAAAACATATTTTTGCCCTATTAGGGCCTTCTCCCGTGATTTTCTCCCTGTTCTTCGTGAGTGGGGTTTCCACGTAAATGCAAGTATTCTTTTATGATTTTATTGCTTGGATATTTTGCTTCTGCTTATTATAAAATTTAAATTGGTATCGGAGCAAGTTCAATTTTTGGGTTCATTTTATCATGTTTGTCATTATTTTCCTGGAGTTCCAATTTTTTGATTCATTTGGAGGAACCGATCTGGAAGACCAACGGGAGGAACCATCGCAAGGAAGATGAGGAGAAGAGTGCCACATGTGCTCGAGAAGCCCTGGTGGCGTTGCAGCACCAGAGGGGTCTCCTAAAGCCCTATGGGTCGTGGCATGCGAGCGCAGGTGGTGCTGGCAACACTTGCGTGTATCAACAGAAGCAAGAGAAAAAGATGAAGAAGGTGGCGATAGGCCGCGATTGGCGACATTGGTGGCCTCCTCTTTTGGTGATGAAGGCAAGGAGAAGGAGAAGAAGAGGCTCCACATGAGATTATCGCCGTTGGTGGTGGTGTGGCGTGGATCTTGTGTGGTTGGTGTAGTAGTAGCGCTGACGATGAAGCCGATGAGGAGGAAGCAGTCGATGCAGAGGACTCGGTGATGAGACTTGAAGTTGATGGTGGCAAAGATCGTTGCAAGGACTCGACGGGGAACATAGGTGATGCATGACTGAGTGGAGGAAATTTGAGGGGTTTCTTCTCCTTTTTGTTTTTGTTTGGGTAGTAGTGGATTGTTTTTTTTTATTTTGTTACCCTCTGAGTTGTGAGGAGAGAATAAAAAAGGAGGGAGAGAGAAAGAAAAAGAAAGGGGAAGATTTTTAGGAATTAAAAAACAAAAAAAATGAAAAAAAGGGGAGAGAAAGAGAAGATTTAAAAAAAAAATAGGGGAAGGAAAAAAATAGAAGAAAGAAAAAGGATAAAAAAGGAAGAATAAAAAGGTAGAAAAAAAGATGATGTTGAATAGAAGAGGAGAAGCTCTTCTTTATTATATTTCTTCTTATTGTTATTTTTTTCTCCTGTACAAGTATGGGAGAAAGGGGGAGTGTGAATACATATTGTAGTCACCCTTATTTGGGAGTCCCTTTGTTGCATATTTTCAGACTTGTGTCTCTCTTCCTAAGGTACGATGGCATCCTCTAGTAGTTCTGAGGTGACATCGAATATCGCTATAGACGTTGGGAGTTATCAAGGTCTTTAGAGGAAGTCCAATTACTTGGATACTAAATGGGGAGCCACTAGTACCAGTTGAGGTTTCCAGAGGAGAGGCCCTTGTCAGAGACATCAATAGTTCCTTCGGTAAGTCCAGCCTGTGTTCCTACCTACATGTGAGAACCAGTTGAGAGGTGTGTTTTGTTGTAGAGTGAGGATTGTCTTTTATTACAAGCTGAGCATTCCATGCTCCAGCTTGAGGGGGAGTGTTGAGAGGAGTGTGTGGTGTTTAGTGCCACATCGTGAGATGTGGATTTTGTGTAGTGGCCTATAAATATGCTTGTATCCTTGCAGTTATTATTTGAAAAGATCAATACAGATCTGTGCCCTATCGGGGCCTTCTCCCATGATTTTCTCCTCGCTCTTCGTGAGTGGAATTTCCACGTAAATCCAAATGTTTTTTTATGATTTTATTACTTTAGTATTTTACTTTCACTTATTATAAAATTTAACTGAAAACTGATAGCATCAACTGTCACAAACAGAGATGGACATGTGGCACCAATGTATGAAATTAAATGACTACCCAGCGTAAGCTATATACATTTTTTGATAGAATGGTAATATAAAAGTTATTGGGAGCTCTTTTAAAAAAAAAAACAAAATTATGTTCGGAGGCTAATGTCTGGTAACTATTACCAAATATAACATCAGCAGTTGCAAGCACATTGAAAATAGGATATGTGTTACTTCATTCTCAAACACATGTTGAAAAGGACAGCAACCTCCACTAGTACGACCACTACGACCACTTCCCATTGACCCACCCAACAGTCAACTACATCCATTTGGCCACTCATTTAAGCTTTTATCCAAACATACATGCAAAGGGACTGGGGTAGGTGCACCTTTTCTTGCAAGAGAGGTTGATTTTTGTGTATTTCTTTGAGTACACCTTAGTTTTCATATTTATTCTATCTTGGGTATTGGGTTTGATTTTTATTATTATTTTGTTGTTAGTGAGATGATAATGGATTATGTTTACATGTGACTCCATATGTTGTAAGTAGAGAAGTGAGATTGATAATGATTTATGATTTATTAACCTGAAATTTCCATTCCTTTGGAAACATCATCCACCTTGTTTTATGTGATATACAATGTTGTTCATGTATTTAATCAACCCTTCCATTAATCCAACCACTGACATCCTACCAAACGGTACTTAACCATTCTTAAGGTGACTAAAGTTTCTCACGTTTATCTTGGCATTGTGTAGGGTTTGGATCCAAGCTTGTTTTTTCATGCAGTTGGGTATTTTTTGGTTCTTCCCCTATGCTTTTAATCTTAGGAATCTGCTTATTTCTTAGCAAGTTTCAACCTTCCTTTTAGTGAATTATGTTCCCTTTGGATGTTCTCCTCACTGATTTTTTAACTAGAAGTTAAGATGCTCCTTCTCATTCTCCCTTTGCATTCTCTTATATATCCTCTACTTGTGTATTCAAGATGACTTTTTCCTTAAGCTGATTGCTTAACGTAGTATTTGGGAAGGGGAATAAGGAAAGTGAATTATAAGAAGAATCAGCAAAAGATGGCATTAGATGAGGAATTAGAAGCTTTTAGTGCATATGCATAACTACTTTGAATTGAAGGACAAAGTTAAAGGTCGAATCCAAAAGATTGATTTTCTGATTTCTACAGTTTGATTTGGATGGGAAGTTACTTTTGACAAAGCTACTTAATATCTCTTCTTTGTGAAGGTTTTCTTTTTCCTTTGGGACTTTGACATATATGCCCTTGGTAATATTTGTAAATACATATATATCCACACTTAATTCATATTTACATATATATCCCCACTAAATTTGTAACCAGAGTAGGTTATACCCCTCAGTTAACCTCCGTTACTGATTGTAACGGCTGTTAGTGTAAGGTTGAAAAGTAAAAATTGCTCCTAGAAAGTAGAAGCCCTCGAAGGTCTTGGAAGGGGAGGCACCCTCGTTGCCCTACTCGATGCCGCCGTAGTCTCCCTTGACGCCGATGAAGGTGGACTTAGTGGCGGCGATGGCGAAGGTGGAGAGGGCGGTGATGTCGAGCAAGGTGAGGGCGGAGGCGGGGTCGGCAGAGTCTGCAGTCTTCTTGAAGTTGCTGACGAGGGCCTCCTCAGGGGTCTTGTTGAGGGCGTTGTTGGCAGTGCAGGGGTCCTTGCTCTTGTCAGGGGCGGCGGAGGAGGAGGGGTGGTCCTCGAGGGTGGGCTTGGGTTGGTCGTTGAGGGTGGAGGGGAGGGAGGACGTTGCTGCTGCTGCTACTGCCCTGCCCTGGCCTCGTTGCCAGCGGCGAGGGTCTCGGGGAGGAGCTTAAGGGATGAGGAGGGGGTGGTGTGGAGGGAGCGAGTGGAGGAGTAGTCGTGTGAAAAGGGGTCGGACCAGGGGAGGAGGGCGCTGTGGGTGTGCGACTCGGAGTCGAGGCCGGAGAGGAGCATCTTGGCGACGGAGTTGACGTGGTTGGAGGTGAGGAGGGCGGAGGGGGCCGACCTAGCTGCGGAGGACGAGGATGAGGGCCATGTAGAACCTAGGGTACTTGCGGGAGAGCTTCCTGGGGGTGATGTTGACGCCGCGGTAGGCAGCGACGATGACGGAGACAGGCTGGTTGACGGTGTGGATGCACTTGAAGACATTGAGGGAGGGGTCGGGGTCGATAGGGGAGATGTCGAGGACATAGATGGAGTTGACGAGGCGGTAGACCATGAGGAAGAGGGACTCGGTGCCTACGACGACTTGGCTGTTGGAGGCGGCAAGGGGGGCATTGCCAAGGAGAGAGTGGGAGGCAGTGTCTTGGTGTTGGCATGGGTGGTTGTGTTTGTAGAAGGAGACATGGGTTTGGCGGAAGGCGATGAGGGAGGTGAGGGTGCGGGTGGGGGGGAGGGGGGGAACCACTCGTGCGTTTGGAGGAGGAGGTTGGGGTCGTTGGCCGGTTGGGGCGAGAGGGCAAGGCACGCCATTGGAGGAGGAGGAGGAGGACGACGAGGTCTTGGTAGGGTTTGGGAAGAGGGACCTCCACCTTCTAGCACATGAGCACATCACTCCGTTCCGCAAATATTGGCCGTTGGATCATGTCTTGAGATTCCACTAACCGTGGATGACGAAGATTAACCCACTTTGGGTTCCTAGATGAAAAGGATAGTGACGGAAGGGTATTAATCCTGGCGGTGCTTAATTAGTGGGGGTATATACGTAAATATAAATTAAGTAGGGATATATATGTCTTTGTAAATATTACCAGAGGCATATATGTCAAAACCCCTTTTCCTTTTTTGGGAAGGTGAAGTTCATTAGTTTATTTGGTAAGAAAAAAGATTCTGCAGTAGGCACATTCACAAGCAGCATAGTTTTCACCAGCCATTAATGCAGCACAATCACCGGAACATAACTAGAAGTTACCAATTAAGTATGAGGGTTCAAGTGACTTTTATATCGTCCAACCTTGATGACGAATGTAAATTCTTAAAACCATAGAACAGAACTTTCATTCTGAAGAACGTTCTCAATTAACTCAGCATCCATATTCTCAGTTTAGTGGTTCAATGCTATTCCTTTCTGAACCCATCCCAATGAACTCAAATAAAAGCAGGTTGGTGAATATAATCCCCTTCACAATACTTTTATAAAAACATTAATGACTCCAATTGGTCCAAGAGGAGATGCAAATCACTACACCAATCCATACCATATCACATGAAAAACTATGCAGATCACAAAATACAAATCAGAACAAACAATAGACCAAGCAGAACCTCATCTGAATACAACAAACCAAAGATACTCTCTCTGTACGGTCAAATCTCAAGTACAAACGAGTTGGAATGACATACCTGGGAAATATGTGCTCTGCAAGCTCTGTGTCATCAATTTAGTTCTCCCAACTGCAGGACCTCCTCGTTGATACGATCCTTCTGGCCTGCAACCACAGTCAACGACAAGTAAACACACTTATCAAATGTAATATGCCATTCTGAATACAGAAGAAAAATGAAGACCTGGAACGATGTCTGTATACCATCCTCCCCCTCCTCTTCAATTACTAGAAGGTGCCCCACCCACAAAGGGCTCCACAAAATGACTTTAAGCAACCAGGCCACGCATTTATAGGTGTGACATCCCTCAATCTCTTCCTTATTCTATTCCAAGAATCAGGATTGATGCTACCACAAGAGGAGCTCGTAGGACTCAATGGCCTCATGATAGCAAGGCTTATGGACAGGAAAGATCAGAGCAAACACCTCTTTATTGTTGTAAGGATAACCCTTCACACACCAAATAGTTATAGCATTCACAAGGGATAAGAAGAGCACAGCTTTTGCGTCTGGTGGGAAAGATCAAAGATAAGGTCCCCTTATTGCTCTATCCATAACTCCTTACGCACCAAAAGGTCACAATACACAAGGGATAAGAAGAGTACAATTCTTGTGATGAGACCATGTAGTAGCAGGTGCATTTAATCGTGAATCAGAGATGGAAGAGATGACAAAAGCCAATGAATAATGGAGAAAGAATGGCCCACCAAAAACTGGAAAGTAATCTGCACCAAACGATTAGGGCAATCTATGTACATTCAATAAATTATGGGCCAACCACATAAAGTTGAGTCAATAGAGAATGGACCAACTCTCTATCACTCCCAAAAATGTCTCATGCATGTGAGACATTGATCCATTATCAAATGCTACGAAGAGAGGGAGGATAAAGAATCCATTAAAGCTTAAACCCTTATTAACCAACAAATTGATGAAATATTAGGAGATAAAAACTTATGTCATCTCTGCACCGTGAATGGAGGGCCTTCGCTGCCACGACCCACTGTTGAGAATGAGGAAGTATGGACAATGATCCATCAACTGCAATGACAGAGGAAGAAGGGACTGCAGTAACGGATGGTTAGGGAAAGGGCTAAGGCAATTTCATGTATCAGACTAGAGAGGGAGGGGGAAGAGTTTCCGATGTCTCAAGAGAGGCACTGTTGGGGCAGAGCTGAGATGGTGTGAGGAGAAGAGGGGGGACAAAGCGAGGTATTGGGGATGTTGACTTGGCAGGGGTAGTGGAATTAAAATCTACTTGGCGGAACTAATATGCGGAACGAATGAATTCCTAAGTGGGGGTGGAATTTGTCAGTTTTGAAATTCAGCCCCAATTCTGGGGTCTAGCAGTTCTATATCAGGCCTCCTAATTGGCGAATTAAGGCTCAATTCCTTATACCAAACAGACCCTAAAGGACAAACAGGGGTGTTAAGAACCCTTTGCTAAGACAAAAAGAGTATATCTTTGACGCCAACCATTGTAGATCATTAGCTCTAGCATATGACAAAGTACCACCTTTCTCCTTCTTCCCATCTCTCTCCATTGCCAAGCTAGACAACCTAGGGAACATCTTAGCTGGCGAACTCAAGGTTGCCCATCCAAGTGCTTAAGTTATCACCATTTCCCAACATTTGAGTGATATAACCAGCAACTTAAGGCATTATAACACATAATCCTTTCCAGAAAGTAGATGCCTCATTATGTGCAGGCTTTCTCCTCTTAAGGCTTAGAAAAACATGAGGCATAATGAAGCATTTCTCCACTATTGAGGCGAGGCATAACCTTCGAGGTGTGTGCCTCAGATTTTACGAAGAAAAAACTACCATTAGGCTTATTGATGTCAAAACAAATAAAATAATATATTTCCATGACAACCAAAGCATCTAAAGAATGAAATATAAATAAACAATGAGTCAAAATCTGCAACATAAAGGAGATCGAAAAGACACAATAGAGGTACACCAAATAGAAATGTCAAAGATCATATAAACACATTTAGAACATAAAATAGGATATTTTGGCTTCCTCAATCACCACAAATGTCAAATTCCTCTTCGTTATCTCTTTAAAAAAGAATACAAGATAAATATAAGGGAAAAAAACTATAATCATTGCTTAAAAGTCAAAACAACATAAATCATCCTTATAACTTAAATTATTACCACTTCTCTCCACAACCCCTAAACATCTCACATGTACACCCATAAAAGACAGAAAATGAAATATATGGTGTTCTTGTAATTTTTTTAATCATGGGAGAAAGCTAAGATATAGTTTTGATTTCAACTCAAATTGTGAATGCATTTGATTTAAAAAAGTCAATGATTAGAGAACAAAAAATCAAAACAAAAATAACCTTAATTCATGCTATATGTACATTTAGAAATAAAAGATCAGCATAATAATTTAAACAAAAAAAAATCACTGAACAAACAATAGGAGTTGTCGACGTTTGAAGAGGTGCAGCCAATGGGAATGCCATAGGTGGCAGCATAGGAGCAGAATGGGGCTGTTGTAGCAGCTCCAATGGAGAGAAAAATCACATACTGAGGTTGTAGAGCTTGATAGGGTGGTGTTTTGATGGTTTTGGAGGTTAAAATGAGGCTGCAACTGCAGGAATGGAGCTTCAAAGGGGGTTGAGGTTGCGCTAGACCTTGAAAGGGGGTGAGGCTGCAGCACTGGGGTCGGAGAAACTTGCAGAGGCATCGGGGAGGTGTGGGTACTTGGGGGAAACAGGAGATGAGGCTTTACAATGGGGTTTTCAGAGGGAAAGGAATGGGTTTAGTGTCTACGTTGGGATTCCCTCTTGTTTTGTTTTTTTTGCTAATTGAAACATTTATATAATAGTACTGGAAACATTTCGTATTGGGTTACATATCCAAGGCAACACTTCTTTATCACCTCAGTGCTGCCTTGGAACCAAGGTTTTAAATATCGATATCAATATCGTATCGACAAGTCAAAAAGGGGATATATCGGGAATATATCGCTGATATCGCTGAATTTTTGGGAAATTACTCAGAAAGCCATAAAATATAAGTTGAAGAAAATAAACTTCCTTAGGTTGCCAAGAAATCCCTACACCTCTATATAGGTGTGGGAAAAGTACATCATAGACCACCTACACAAAATAAAATAACACAACACCCCTAACAAACATAAACATAATTCAACACTCCCTCTCAAGCTGGAGCATATACATCCATTATGCTCAGCTTGTTTCTACACTTTTCAAACTGGGGACGTGGCAACGGCTTGGTAAACATGTCAGCAGTTTGGTCTGAAGAGGCAAGACAAGTAGTACGAAGCAGACCCTGTTGAATCAAACTCCTGGTGTAATGACAATCCACTTCCATATGTTTTGTTCTCTTATGGAACATAGGATTGTTTGCAATGTAGGTAGCAGCCCGGTTGTCACAATGCATCTCCATAGGTTCTTGAACATCCACATGAAGATCTCGTAACAGAGATCTAATCCATATCATCTCAGCAGTAGTATGTGCCATGGCCCTATACTCAGACTTAGCAATAGAGCGTGAAACAACACTTTGTTTCTTACTCCTATAGGTTACCAAGTTCCTAGCAACAAAGGTACAGAAACCACTAGTAGACCGCCTATCCCCGACATCACCTGCATAATCTGCATCTGAGTATGCAACAATGGCCATAAGTGCCTTTCTCTGAAAAAGAATGCCTCTACCTGGATATCCCTTAATGTACCTCAACACCTCCATCACAGCTTGCCAATGAACCTCAGTGGACTTATCTAAGAACTGACTCAGCTTCCCCATTGTAAGGCTAATATCTGGCTTAGTGATAGTCAGATATAACAGCTTCCCCACCAGCTGTCGATATGCGTTCTTGTCTTTTAACTTCACATTATCTTCAAACAAATAAAGTTTAGGATCCATAGGAATATTTGCATCTTTGGATCCTAGCATGCCTGTCTCCTGAAGAATATCAAGAGCATAGTTCCTCCGCAACATAATTGTCCCTTGCTTGTAGTAAACTCAATTCCTAAAAAATATCTCAGCTTCTCAAGATCTTTCATGACAAACTGGTGTACCAAGTATTTCTTCACCTAAGATACAACCTCTGTATCATCACTTGTAAGAATAAGATCATCTACATATACAAGTAAAGCCACTGTACCCCTACTGGTTTTTCTCATAAATAGTGAATGATCCGATGAGGATTTCTGCATCCTAATAACAGACAATGCCTCAGACAGGTGTTTGAACCAGGCTCGGGGGCTCTGCTTAAGACCATAAATGGCCTTACAAAGCCTGCATACACACTCCCCCTGAACCTCAAAGCCAAGTGGCTGCTGCATATATATCTCTTCCTCCAAGTCTTTGTACAGAAATGCATTTTTAACATTCAACTGATGTAACTGCCATCCATAGTGAGCCGCAATAGATATAAGAATTCGAACAGTAAAGAGTTGTACAACAGGGGAGAACGTGTCAAAGAAATCCACCCCATATGTTTGGGTGAATCCTTTGGCCACTAAGCGGGCCTTATACCTTGAAATAGACCCATATGGGTTCTATTTCAAGGCAAAGATCCATCTGGTTCCAACAAGATGCGCGCTAGACGGTAAAGGTGACAGCTCCCAAATACTTCTGGTAGTGAGTGCAGACATCTCCTCCTCCATAGCTACCTTTCATTGTGGATGTAGTAGAGCTTGTTGGTGCGAGGTAGGTAACTCAGCACTAGAAACAGTAGGTGTGAATGCATGAAACTCCGAATTCAGAGAATCAGTAGTAACACCACTCCCAGCAACATGATACTGGGCACAAGATCGCGGAGCCTTCCTAATAGCAATAGAAATATCTTCATCAGTACTCATGGAATCAGGACCTGCAGAACTATCCTCAGGTGGCAGACTCACCTGCTACATCTGTTGACACTGTGCCGGAAAAAGCCTCCTGAGTAGGAACCACCTCTAGGTTATCAACACTAACCTGAGGAGTCTGTGGAATAGATGAAAGGGGCTTTGCCCTATACACAACTGGCAACTGATAGGTGTGACCCTTGAAGGTCCCTTCATCCGCTGGTGCTGGTCTGAATGTGTTGGTAGGTGGCTTATCAACTTGAGAAGGACTACCAGTATCTGTGAATATACCAAATGGTATAGGAGCAACTGCTACAGGCGCATTCTCCGGCACACTCTGCACCTACCTGGTAGCAACAAAAAAATAAGGTACTGCTTCATGAAAGGTGATATTTGTACTGATATAATGTCTCTCGTGTAGGGGATTAAAACATCGATACCCCTTCTGAGTATGAGAATAGCTAAGAAACACACACTTGACTGCTTTAGGTGCTAATTTATCACGCCCAGGTCCAAGGAGATGTACAAAAGCTACGCATCCAAATGTCTTGGGTGGAAGATCAAACAACTCATCATTTGGATAAAGCACCTACCATGGTATCTGCTCGTGAATCACTGAGGAGGGCAATCTATTAATAATGTAGCAAGCAGTGAGAACTGCATCTCCCTAATAGTTCTGTGGCACACTGTTATGGATAAGAAGAGGTCTGGTCATATCAAGGATATGTCTGTGCTTTTTCTCTGCGATTCCATTTTGCTGAGAAGTGTGAGGACATGAGGTCTGATAAATTATACCATGTATGCCATAGAATTTTACCAACTGATAAGTACAAAACTCCAGTGCATTATCAGATCTGAGAGTCTTGATGCAAATATCAAACTGATTTTTTTATCATCAAAATAAACTTCTCAAGCAGTGGACCTACTTCAGACTTATTCTTCATGAGAAATAGCCAGGACAATATGGAAAAATCATCAACCACAATCAAATAGTATCGATGTTCTGCTCTATCAGGAGTCCTACTGGGATCCCAAACATCAAGATGCACTAACTGAAAAGATGAAGTTGAACGTGGTCCTATAGCAGCTCGAAAGGAAGATCTATGGTACTTCCCAAGTTGTCGTGCATCGCAGGAAAGTTGTGCAGTTGGGGACACATGAGGAATAAGCCTGCGTAACTTTTCCAAAGAAGGATGGCCCAATCGTCTATGCCACTGTTGAGCACTCCCAAATGTGGTACTAACCCGACATGCAGTAGCCATAGGACCCTGCTGAAGTCGGTAAACTCCTTCATATCCACTACCAATAATCTTCCCTGTCATTCTATCTTGGAAAATACATCCACGCTCATCAAAGATGACCCGATAATTTATCTGCTTAATGATCTCACTGATAGAGAGCAAGTTCATGGATAAATCTGGAACAAACTGAACATGATTAAGCTACATAAAAGGGGTAACATTAATTTCCCCTTGACCACTAATAGGAGCAAGTGGCCCATAAGCCACTTGTACTGTATGACCTCAAGAGAGGTTGAATCTGTCCAAAGCATTGCAGATTCTCGGATAAATGATTGGAAGCACTTGAATCAATCAACCACATCACACCAGTGGTTTGAGTATCACCCACGGCAGTTTCTAGTGCAATCTTTGACTGAGATACTGCCATGTTTACTCAACCATACTGCCACAAATAAAGTTCAACATGCCACAGAGAAGGGTACACACTTCTGAACTTTTTCACACTTCAGATCTGAAAATTGATAGAAAATGGGGACTACACATCCCAACAAATATACCAACTGGGGAATACACACAAAAAAAAAACTCCACTCACGTACGGTTAATACTAAAGGAGACCACACATCCCAAAAATATGCATCAAAGGAGAATATACACCCCAAATCTGATAGATAAGATCTGAAAATACCATCACATCATCTTTTCGGAAGATCCTTGGCTTTAATACTCCAACTACAATCCAATGATCTTCCAATCAGACACAAGGTAGAGATGTGCCCTCTCTCTGCTGCCGAACACCAACAGTAGGAGAGAGCATAAAAAATCAGCGGCTAGGCCTGGGCGGTGGTGGTAGGTGTCCTAGGCGGTGGTCGCAGCAGCTCTTTGGTGGCGCTGTGACCTACTGCTGCCACCACCAGCAGCGGTGGCCTGCTACTGCTGGCGGTGGCGGTGGCCCTACGTTGCTGCTGCTGCTATTGGCGACGACGGTGGCCCTGTACTGTTGCTGTTGTTGGCGGCGGCGGCGACGACCTGGTGTTGCTGCTGCTGCTGCTGGTGGCAGTGGCCTGTTGCTTACCTACTACTGCAGCAGCTTGCGGCAACAGTCGGTGCTGCTGCTGTTGCGACGGTGGTCCGACGTCGACGTGGCCGCTGGTGGTGGCGGCGGTAAGTCCGGCGAGAAGGTTTAAGGTAGGATTAGGGTTTTGTTTTTGGTGGAGTCCTCAACCTTAGCTTTGATATCAAGTTGAAGAAAACAAACTTCCTTTGGTTATCAAGAAATCCCTACACCTCTATATAGGTGTGGGAAAAGTACATCATAGATCCACTACATAAAATAAAATAACATAGCACCCCTTACAAACATAAACATAACCCAACAATATAAAAAATATCAAATTAACATTTTTATGACTAATATATCATAAAGGAATGGCTAAAAAACGTGTGCGTGCGTGCGCGTGCATGTGTGCGTGTGGGTTTTGAACAGCGCCAGTTCAGTCCTGCCTGTGTGTCTTTGTCTGTGTCTATCCATTTTCAATCTCACGCCTCCCACCCAATCTTGCCCTACCGTTTTCAACCTTCCGCCCAGCCGTCCCATTTCAACAGTGCCATAGCACCATTTTTCCCACCCGACTGACGATATATCGGCGATATATCCGCATATTGGCGATATATTACCGATATCTGGGAAAAATACACTTTAGGTGGTATCGATACCACCCAACCCGTCGATATGCGATATTCGGCAATATATAGTCGATATATCGCGATATACCAAACCTTGGCAAGTACTTAGATAAGCTATGCTGAAACAAGTGAGCTTGTCAACCCTAGGTTGTTGTGGGGGAAAGAAAGAAGAACCATCATAGATGACATTTTTTAATCAAAGAAAGATGACAAGATAGTCCTTTCAATACCCTTATAGATTATCAAAGTGCTTAGTTTTATACATCTTTTTATAGAGGTTTGAAGATGCTAATGTATTTTTCATCGGCGTTTTAGAATCTTCTTCCTATTTTTCAATAAGTAAAATCAAGTGCAATGACTGAATTGTTGACAGAGAATGTATAGCTCTATATTGACATATTTGATGGACTACAAGGAAGCAAGAACCCTAGCATGTACAACTCTAAAGTTCAACAAAAGTCCATGATATCTGCGATATAAGCGATATATTGCGATATGGGTGATATATTGGCGATATCTTAGAAAAAAGATATTAAGGTTGATATCGATATGTGCTGACTCGGCGATATCAATATATCGCCGATATATCAATCCTTGCTTGGAACCCACTGAGGTGCATGCCTTACTGGATGAGGACTGAGGGGTATGCCTTGAGCACCTTGAGGTGCATTTTTTCAAACCATGTTCTCCTCTGACAATTCATGCATGTGCCATGAAAGGAATGCAGCACTAGAAATAGAGGTCATCTCCATTCTCCATTAACTTCACCTATATCAACCATGCAAGGCCAATCCTTAGAGTAGCATGCAAGGAACCTTAATAAGCCTTACCATTTCTTGGTGAACTACCTATAACTCTTTTTGGGAGCCTCGCTAATCTCGCATGAACTTGTTAGTATGCTTCTCAGAGCCAGAAACTTTCAAAGAGGTGAGACCTTGTGGTCTGCTCATTAAAATTGATGACCAGAGGAAAGAAAAATAGTAACCTCTGTAAGGTTTGTGTTTCTCCAACTTTATATTGAAACAATAAATCAAATTATAATTCCTTTGTCACCCCCCACCATATTAACCTTTTTTTTTCATCAATGATGGTTTCTATTGGGCACTTATCCATAATGAAAGAATGCTTATATAGTTCAAGTCTAATTCTGGTGATGATGGTCATCTATCACTTAGTATTTATCCATATATCGATGCAATTCTTTCTTTAGCTTGTTTTTTCAGAGAGTTGTCAAATTACTGTAAGTATCTTCTGTGGCTAATATTTGATTATCCTGTGCACAGGAGATACATGATGGTTTGGACTTCTCTACTGGAGATGAGGAGGAATACGCTTTTGGAATATTCTCTGTGAAATTTTCTACAGATGGCAAGGAACTTGTTGCTGGAACCAATATAGAGACACTTCATGTTTATGATCTTGAAGCAAACAAAATTGCATTAAAAATCAATGCTCACTCGGTATGGTCTCCTAATGGTTTTTCTCCATACATGAGTTTTTTTATTGATATTTACATGTTAATGTCATTTTTCTTTTTGTTCGATTTTGCATTTGTTAATATTTTGAAATAAGTCACGTGGCAATCGGTGGGGAGTTGCATGTTGGGCCCATGTTGGGCATGAATGTATGCACGTATGCGTGAGTTTTGGCTTCCAAGCCAAGTTTGTTTTGTGTCACATATGGCAACTTGTTTCTTTGATTGGTTGATTAGAATCTAAATTAGGATTGAGTCAATTTAGGAATAGCTGATTTGCTTTGATTGAGTTTGTTTTAGTAAATATAATTGGCAAATCCTAAATTAGTTAGGATTGTAATTGGGATTGTAATTGGGATCGGTTCTCTTTAAATAGAGACTAAATCCCCTTGATTTCTTTTGAGTTGATTTGGTGCAGGACCGTAGGCTACTCTGGGCAGTGGACTATCCGTTCAAGATGAGGTTTTCTGGCTGGCTGCTCCGAAGAGGGCGGATCATCACTAAGGCTAGGAGAGCGAGATGGATGCTTGGGATGGACACCACCTGGCAAATGTGTGGTATGGGAGAGGACCAACAACACCTTTTCTTTAGCTGTGGCAGGGTGGTACAGGTTTGGAGGTAGGTGGACCCTGCATGGACTGATGCCTCCACGCTGGAAGCATTTTGGGCGAGCTTCTGTGGAGGTAGCACCAACCTCGATGGCTCGGTCTTCAGATCGAGGATGGAGAGGGCGAAGGTTTTGGCGGTCTTATAGGGGATTTGGTTAGGGAGGAATGGGATAGTGTTTAGGGGGGATAGGCCATATGTAGAGAATATTGTTGCCTCCATCTCCTCTGAGCTTGTATTTTGGGATTCCGCGCATTGATGTAATCTTCTTCTGGCCCATGGTGTCCTGGTAATATAGCAGGTGCGGGCCTACATGACCTCTGTCCTTACCCCTTTTAGAAACAAAAATTTCCAACCCTAAGAACTCCCTTCAACTCTCTCCTACGCCACCATTCTCTCTCTCTCTCTCTCTCTCTTCCTCCTCTTTCTACGCACCAACATCATGAAGAGAATGGGCTCCTCCATGCATCATCAACTCTTACATGGTATTAGAGTAGGTCCTCATCTCTACGTGGAGCCTAGCTAAAGGTTGAGTGTCAAACCAAGCTCAAGTTCAAGTTTGAGATGCATGAACCTCTCATGCACCCGTGGAAGCTGTGTAGAGGACATTGGCTTGGGGGTGTACAAGAAGAGGCACAGAGACCTCAAAGTTAAAGTTCAGGGGGCGCGTGAACCTTTCACGCATCAGGGAACGCCAAGCTATAGCTTTGACTCCTAGGCGTACAAGAAGAGGCATAGTGACCTCCACAAGTTACAATTATGGCAAATGTAGGGGTCCAAATCATTTACAAACTCCACGTTATCTTGGAGAGCACACCTAAAAATCATGAGGGAACTAAGGCAAAGAAGTGGGAGAAGGAGAATTACATGGTCTTATTTACATCTGCGGATCTAGAGAAGCTTTAAATGGTAATCAAAGAAGTGGCCATAGCAATGACCATTGAGGTTGCAAAGGACTCACAGTTGCACCAGAAGATGTGTTCAATGAAGATATGGGAGCATACATGGATGCAGATGAATAATAATGGTGGGGCATCTAGCTTAAAACAAGTTCAAACAAGATGTGTTCAATGAAGATATGGGAGCATACATGGATGTGGATGAATAATAATGGTGGGGCATCTAGCCTAAAACAAGTTCAAACAAAAAATTTTCATATAAGTCTTCACCTTCTCTGGTGTTCGACTTGAGGGGACGTGCTGGCCAAGTTTGTTTTGTGACACATGTGGCAAGTTGTTTCTTTGATTTGTTGATTAGAGTCCAAATTAGGATTGAGTCAATTTAGGAATAGTTAATTTGTTTTGATTGATTTTGTTTTAGGAAATATGATTGGCAAACCCTAAATTAGTTAGGATTACAATTAGCATTGTAATTGGGGTTGGTTCTCTTTAAAGAGACCAAATTCGCTTGATTTCTTTTGACTTCTAATAAAACATTTTCTAACCCTAAGAACTCCCGCCAACTCTCCCTTCCATACCATCATTCTCTCTTTCTCTCTCTCTCCCTTCGTCCTTTCTCTACGTGCCAACATCTTGAAGGACCCTCTCCATGCTAAATCATTCATAGCATTTATTATGCGAAAAATCAAATTCTATATGTTATCATTATTGGGAAAAAATTGATTTCTTCCCTATTTTATTTCTATTTCTTGGTGACCTGTTCTACTTTTAGTTTATCTTTGCTTAGGAAATTTAAAATGGCTTTAGAGAACTCTTTTATAATTAGTTATTTTTTTTAATTTTTTTCCATAGGAATTTGTGAAGTTACATTGATCAAACAATTATTTTTGCTTAGAAAGCATTGTAACTATGGTATAATTATTTGTGCTTATAAAATGTTTTTGTTGCTTCTATCTATATTTAGTGTTTGTTTGTGACCAAAACCTCCTATGGAACTCCAATTGTAGTTGAGCATTATTAGAGTAACTAGGTTTAATTAGTTATAAATTTGCTTTATTTAGGATAGGAGTTCTAGCAATTTTCTATTCATGTTTGTTATTTTTTATTTTTTGTTGGGTTTAGTATGTAATTTTTCTAACTTGACTCTATATAAAGAGGTTAGGGGACTCTATTTTCAATAAGATCGATTATTACTCTCTACATGGTGTTTGAGCAAAAAAAAAATCCTAACCTTAGGTCTCCCCTCTCTCACTCGCCACGTTTGCTTGAGAGGAAGAGAAGGTATCACCACCCTCTTTCCCTCCCTCTTTCTTGTATGTGTGCCCTTTAGCGAGGCTGCCACCTCCTTTCTCGCTTGCATGCAGTTGTTGCTGTTGTGGCTCTGTTTTGTCACAACCGATTCTTCTCCTTGATTGGCATCACCGCCCAATCACCCCCCCTAACCGCCGCTGCTTGGTTCTCTTATAGCTGAGGATCGTCGCCTAACCCTTCCTTAACTGTCACTGCTACCTTGCTGAGTTGTTGCTACTTGGCTTGCCCATCCACCTGGGGTCATTGTTGACCTCTGTACCCTCTCATGTACGTGTTATTGCCAAGGTGTCACATGATCTCTTCCTTTTCGATGCATCACCTAATTTGATCCTTGATACCCTCGTGCACTAGCGCATGAATTGCCTCCCTTGCTGGCTAATGTAAAGTCCATCGTGACCTCTAACGCCAAGATCTCGATCTTCGTGCTAGTTTAGAGAATCATGATCAAGTTGATGTAAACACATTTACACTACTTAAAATGTCTATTTATGCATGTTCTTAAGCATAGGATTGCATTTCATTATATAAATATTGCATTACATACATCATCTTGCATTTAGAATAGTTTGAATAAAATGGAGGTTAATTCTCCTTTTATGTGCTTGGACAGGGCAAATATTTTATCAGGACCTCGGATCAAAGATCCAACCGTATGGATGTGATCAGGGCGACGATTGGAGTTCAACGACTCCAAGATCGCCCTAATCAGGCATCCGTAGCATAAGATAGTGACCCGGGAACCCTAGAAGATCAAGGGCCAGGATGGTGTAAATCCGCACTTCAGATGATAAATCCGACCGCACGGATGAATTCGGATCGACGATCGCAACCCGACACAAAAATCAAGTCAATCCGACATCCGTGGCACCATCTACAACTTCCAGAAGATGGACAGCCAAGATGGCGCCACGTGGCGCCATCTCAGCCGCCCAAACGGCCGCTTGCATTTTGTGAAGGCCCCTGCCGATCGCTCTCTGCCGTAAGATGGAAATCCAACGGCTGTGGTCGCTTGCGCTTAAAAGCGTCCGCGCAACCATTTCGTTTGCGTAGCGCAGCGGCGACGCAGCCGAGGGCGAAGCAGAGGTTGCGGGTTCGAGCTGCGGTGAGGGGGTGGAAGGCGCGGGCGAGCGGGCGCGGACGAGCGTTAGATGAAGATCCAACGGCTGCGCGCGCTTGATAGCGTCGACGCGCGATTGGACGCGCAATCGAACGCGCAATCAGACGCGCGGGGGGCGCGCAACGCAGCGGGCGCGGACGCGATCTAAGCCGTCTGATCTCGCGATCGGACGGCTGAAAATCAATGGACATGCGCGGGCGTTGCGTGCGCGAGCAGCCGAGCGGGCGCGCACGAGCCGCCTACGTCGCCCACGAAGGGATCTTTAGTGACGGATTTATCCGTCACTAAAGACCCCTCATTTACTATTTTGAAGTTGTAATGTCCATTTTACCTCCACTCCTTGCAACTATAAAAGGAGACCCCCTCCATACGAAATTCCCATCCCTTCTTTCTCCTCTCTACCCCTCCAAAGCTCAAAAGAAGCTTGTCCCACACCCGGGATGCTTCTTGCGAGATAAAGTCCAATTTTCGTTTCCCTTCGGAAGTGGATCCCACGACGACGACGGCGTGTTGCTCCGTTCCCGTTCTTCTGCTTCGTCCTCTTTCGTCCTGCTTCGTTCTCCTTCGTCCAGGCGTCGTCCCGTCCGGCTCGTCCTCCAAGCAATCGTCGAGGAGGATAACTTCTCTCTCCCATTCTTATTTACAGCTTTTCTAGTGTAGAATTTTATGCTTTATAGTGTAATTGATTTTTCGCATTTTAGTGTAATTTTTATAAACTATTGAAATATTGAATGCATGTTCTCTTTCTCTCTCTCTCCCTCTCTTTCTCTCTCTCTCTTAGTTTGATAGCTCCATTGTAATGATATCGCCTTGCTTATAAAGAAAATCATAAAAAAATATAATTGCGAAAATAGATTAACGTAGCCTCCCTGTGTTCGACCTGGAATTATTTTTGGTATAAATTTTATTTGTTGAACACGAATTCTTCGCTTTTTGAACTACAATGACATGTTTTCCAAAACCAATCTTGTAAGCGTAGCGTTCGTTCACGTTCAACATTTTGGCGCCGTTGCCGGGGAGGCAACGATTTCCGATCTTTTCTTCGCATTTCTTGCACTTTATTTGTTTTCTAACTAGCTTTCTCTTGTGTCTATTGTTTTGCAGAGACCTTCATCAAGGAATCAACAAGCGGTAGACTGGAGTAAAGTGCAGTTGAAGACAACTGTAAGTGCTCCCCCATTCTTTCCCCCTCCATAGATTTCATTCGCCACATTAAATTCAAATTTCAATTAACCTAGGTGTTTGTATAAATCTTAGGAATAGTTTGGTTGTTTGGATTTTCACTCACATTCATTCCACCCTCATTTAAAAAAAAATAACAAAAAGATAATCTTGTAGGGTAATTTTCAACAAACACACAACACACACCCACATTCAAGGCACTTGATTAACTTGATTTGTTTTCTACTCAACTGGGTTCTGATCTGTGGAACCGGTACACACAAAGCAACACAACAGAGTAGAAATCATTCTAGGTTAATCATTTTTGAGTGCCTAACTTAGTGGTGCATTTGTGGCCAGTTGTTTGAGTTGTTTGGGCCACACCACTTTATTTTAAAATCAATTCATCAAGTAGCTCCTCCTTAGGATTTTCAATCTAGGTATATTCCAGGCACTCCACTTTATTTTTTTGATTTTAAAGGAAAACAATCTTCACTTGTGTTTTACAACTTGGTTTGCCTAGAAACTTGATTGCAATTCACCTAATTTAAAACCCTAAAAGCTACTTAAGCAAGATTTGAACACTAAAATTCACACATTATCAATAATCTTGCTTGAAAATCTGGTTGTGCACGCACTTACACAAATCTCAATCAATCATTAAGGGCACAACCCATTGTAAGGGCCCATCACATTCCATAAGCACCACAATCCCAGGCCTTAATAAAATTGAGTAGACGTTGGCCTTAAGGTTTGATTCGCTCTTCAGGGTCTAGTCTAAGATTATTTTTGATTAACCTACTTGTACTGATTAATCTGATGTCTAGCTCGGGGAGCAGAGTCAAACGATCGTGGCTGGGGAGTACACTAAGAACCAGAGGCGAAAGCCAAAGGAAGAACCTTCTCCCTAGTCCCTCCTTCTAACTGGTTGGATTAAACAGACGCAAGTAGAGTAAATCACTTACAGTCTTAAGGCTGGTTTTGGGAGTCAGTAGATCCTTAGGCTACCCCACTTAAGGACAGCTTTGTTTTGTTGTGCTGCAGGGTCCCTATCCCCAGTCCTTCCGACCTTCTCCTAGTTTATGCTGGGAAGACGGTCATTGAATCCTCGATTGGAAGGACCATTAGAACATTCTAGGAGGCGCAAGTTAGATTTTGGTCAATTTGATCCCATGGCCGAACAACAACCTCCTCTGCTTGAAAATCCACAGGAAGAATTTAGAAGGCAGCTGGAACAAATGCAGAGAATGCAAGAATGGTTCCGGAGAATGCAGGGCGCTCAGCCCTTGAAGGATTTTTATGATCCTTCGAATTACGGGGAACGTCCCGGCATCCAAATTCCAACCGGTGACGTAGAAATCAAGCCCCAGGTGTTAAGCCTGATTAAACATTATCATGGGCTTGGCTCCGAAGATCCGTTTCAGCACTTGGAGGATTTGACCACTTTGGTCCAGACCACCAGGGCTCGAAACGTTAACAAGGAGCAAATGATCATGAGGCTCTTCCCCCACTCTCTTAGGGATAAAGCCGCGTATTGGTATAGGACAATAGGAAGACCAATTACAACTTGGAATGAGTTGAAATCGGCATTTCTGAAGAAATTCTTCCCAGTCGGTCGTACCAATGCTTTGAGACGGGCAATCACTACCTTTACCCAGCGGCCGGGGGAGTAGTTTCATGTGGCCTGGGAGCGATTCCAGGATTTATTGTGGAGGTGTCCACACCACGAGGTGCCGAAATGGCAACTCGTGCAGATTTTCTATCATGGGTTGAATGAGCAACTTAGAAACCATGTGGATGCTTCTTGTGGAGGCAATTTCCTCAATAAAGATGCAGATAGTGCACATGATTTATTTGAGGAAATGCGTGAGAATTCAATTAATCACGCCTCTATGGATACTTTTAACCGGTCCCAGCAACCCAGATCAAATGTCAATGAAGTCCATGACTCATTCATTTGATATGGAATTGATTTGTAATAAACTTGATAAGGTGGACTTGGTTGCTAAAAGAATGGAAGAGTGGATGGCTGACAATTCTATGAACAACTCTCAATCCACTCAATCCCAAAATTCGGGATTCCATTCCTCACGAGCTCTTTCTGGACGGGAGTTCGTGAATCAACTCGATGCGACTCAATCTATGAGTCAGCATTTCTCGGAACCCCATGGGTTCCCAACTGGGGCCTTTGATCCCAGTTTTTCTGATCCTTCCCTTTCTTTCTCTCCATCCTCACCATATGAGGATGTCTGTGCTGTACAAGAGAATGTTAGATCCAACCCCTACTCGATTGCCTATAATCCAGGTTGGAGAAACCACCTTAACTTCTCTTGGAAAAATCCGGGGCAACAGATCCAATTCCGACCCAGCATTTATGCTCCACAACGACCAATGGGTCAGGGTCAAGTATATACTCAGTTGCCTCCGAATCAGGTCAATCAGCCAGCTTGGAATGCCCGTCAACCTGCGGGGCAGGCTGATTTGAACTGTCAAATGGTAGAGATGCAAGGATCTATGCTCCAGCTCATGCAACAAATGAAAAACTCGCTGGACAACTTACAATCCGGGCTCATTGCTAACTCTTGTCAACCCGGATCTGTACCATCCCAACCCGTACCCAACCCGCGAAACATTATAAATTCGAGCAATCAAGCCCAAGGGTACGTAAATCAGAGGGACCCGCATGCACACGCTCAGGTGGTTGAGCAGGGTTCCTCATCTTCTTCTGCTAATCAACAATTCATGGTCAATCAGGCCCTTCTGTCACTTTGAGGAGTGGTAAGAAGACTCAGGATCCACAACCACACTATTCTGATCATTTGAATCCTGAAGAATCTGAGGAGAGAGAGGAGAATTCTAGAGGAGAAATCAAGGCTCAGGAACCTGATTTCAAAGATCTGACTCATGTTCCTTTTCCTGAAGCCTTAGCCAAAGCAAAGAAGTTTGTTGATAGTAATGAGGAGCTTCTGAATTTATTTAAGAATGTTGAGATCAATATTCCGCTCCTTGATGCTATCAAGCACATACCGGCTTACGCAAAATTTTTAAAGGAATTATGTACACAAAAGCGTAAGTCGAGAGAATTTGTTCCGAGGAAGGTGGTACTCTCCGAGCAGGCTAGCTCTGTTATCCTGCACTACCTCCCTCAAAAAAAGAGAGATCCTGGTGCTCCTTTGATTTCTTGCGTTATCGGAGATTATACATTTGATAGAGTACTTTTGGATTTCGGTGCATCCATCAACCTAATTCCGACTTCTCTCTACAAGAAGTTTGGGTTAGGTGAACTTCGGCCAACTTCAGTAACGCTACAGTTAGCGGACCGTTCGGTCACAAACCCGCGAGGCGTTATTGAAGATGTTATAGTTAAGGTCAAGGATTTCTATTTTCCTGTAGATTTCCTTGTCCTTGACATGGATGTACCAGATAATCTGAGGAACACGCCCATTATTCTGGGGCATCCGTTCCTGGCTACCGCAAAGGCCAACATTAATTGTGAAAGCGGTAGCATGGAAATCGCCTTTGGGGACCAACGAATGAAATTGGATATTTTTAAGGCGATAAACAAATTTGAGGATTGTGGATTTATTGAGGAACTTGATGAGGATAATGTTAATATTGAAACTTGTTTGACAGTTTCTTCAATTGAAAGTTCCTCTTTGGTTGATGAATTTGACTCGCAACCCTCCGACCTGACATCTTCGGAAGAGGTTACTGATTTTGTTCACTCAAAACCTCTTCCTCTTGTTGAATCTTCAGCATCTACCCTATCATCAATCATTACCCCACCCTAGCTTGAATTGAAACCATTGCCTGATAATTTAAAATATCAATTTTTAGGACCGCAGAATACACTCTCTATGATTATTAGTGCTAAATTGACAGAGGAGCAAGAGATTAAATTGATTAAGGTCCTAAAGGATCATAAGGAGGTAATTGGTTGGACCATTCATGACCTTAGGGGGATTGAGCCATCTTATTGTAATCATAGAATATTTTTGGAAGATGGATCCTGCCCTTCTCGCCAGATGCAGAGGAGATTGAATCCAAATATGCGAGAGGTGGTCAAAAAGGAAATCATCAAGTGGCTCGATGCAGGAATTATTTATCCAATCTCTGACAGTCCCTGGGTAAGTCCCGTTCAGATTGTTCCAAAGAAAGCTGGGATTACTGTTGTGACTAATGAGAGAGGTGAATATGTCACAACTCGTTCAGCTTCCTCTTGGAGAGTTTGTATTGATTATAGGAAGCTGAACACAGCCACTAAAAAGGATCATTTTCCCCCTGCCCTTCATTGATTAAATCTTGGAAAAATTAGCTGGGCAGAAGTACTTCTGTTTTCTTGATGGCTACTCGGGATATAATCAAGCTCCTATCCATCTCGAGGATCAGGAAAAAATTACTTTCACCTGTCCCTACGGAACCTTTGCTTTTCGTGGGATGCCTTTTGAGTTATGCAATGCACCTACGACTTTTCAAAGGTGTATGCTAGCCATATTTTCCGACATGGTGGGAGAGTTTATGGAAGTCTTCATGGATGATTTCTCTGTTTTCGGAGAATCATTTGACTCATGTTTGGCTAATTTGGAAATGATTCTTAAGCGATGTATCAAGACACGATTGGTCCTTAGCTGGGAAAAGAGTCATTTCATGACCCAAGAGGGCATCGTTTTGGGTCATGTAATCTCTGAACGGGGAATTGAAGTGGACAAAGCTAAGGTTGATGCTATCGCTAAACTTCCTCATCCTACATCTGTTAAATAAATCAGATCATTTCTTGGTCATGTGGGATTTTATCGAAGATTCATCAAGGATTTCTCGAAGGTTACTCGTCCTTTGAGCAATCTTCTTGCCAAAGAAACGCTGTTTGTTTTCTACGAATCATGCCGAAAGGCATTTGATTTTCTGAAAACGGCAGTCACCTGTGCTCCAATTTTGCAACCACCAATTTGGACAACCCCTTTTGAGATCATGACCGACACTTCTGATTACGCGGTCGGGGCTGTCCTAGGTCAGAAAATTGATCGAAAGCCCTCTGTCATTTACTACGCTAGTAAAACTCTGGATGAAGCCCAGAGGAATTACACTGTTACTGAGGAGTTACTAGCTGTAGTATTTGCTTTGGAAAAATTTATGGCTTATCTCTTGGGGTCTCATGTTATTGTTTATACCGACCACTCGGCCTTGAGACATCTCTTGGCTAAAAAGGATGCTAAACCCCGGCTTATTCGTTGGATTCTTCTTCAAGAATTTGATCTTGAAATCAAGGATAAAGCCGTGGTGCAAAATGTGGTAGCGGATCATTTGTCGAGACTCCTAGGTGATTCTTCTTGTCCGGACATTCCGATTGCTGACACTTTTCCGGACGAACAATTCTTGCAGTTTTAGGTGTCCACTCCCCATGGTTTGCTGACATTGTTAACTATTTGGCCGTTGGTCAAATCCCCCAGGATTGGACCAAGCAACAACGGGATAGACTCAAATCTGATGCTAAATACTACTTTTGGGAGGACCCTGAACTGTATCGCATCGGCTCTGATCAGATTATTCGCCGATGCATACCGAAGAATGAATTCAATAGTATACTCGAGTTCTGCCATGCATCTGGGTGTGGTGGACATTTCTCCGGAAGAAAGACGGCTGCAAAAATCTTGCAATCTGGCTTCTATTGGGCGTCTTTATTCAAGGCGCCCAGGACTTCTCAAGGTCATGTTCTCGATGTCAGTCACTTGGGAACATAACTAAGAGAGACATGATGCCCCTAAACCCTATTCTTCCTGTAGAAATTTTCGATGTTTGGGGTATCGATTTCATGGGACCCTTTATCCCTTCATTTGGACATCAGTACATTCTTGTTGCTGTTGATTATGTGTCCAAATGGATTGAGGCAATTCCCACCCGAACCAATGACCACAAGGTGGTCATCAATTTTGTCAAGAAAAATATCTTCAGTAGGTTCGGGATTCCGAGGGCTATCATCAGTGATGGTGGCACTCATTTTATTAATGCCCAATTCCGAAATTTATTGGCTAAATACGGGGTTAATCATCGAATTTCCACACCTTACCATCCCCAAACGAATGGACAAGCCGAGATCTCCAATAGAGAGATCAAGAACATTCTGCAAAAAACGGTTAGGCCTGATCGTAAGGATTGGACTCAAAAGCTTGAGGACGCTTTTTGGGCCTACCGTACGGCGTATAAAACGCCCATCGGCATGTCTCCATTCCGTTTGGTGTATGGAAAGGCGTGCCATCTACCCGTAGAGATTGAACACAGGGCATTCTGGGCAATCAAACAATGCAATTTAGATCTGAATCTAGTTGGAAAGACCAGGAAACTCCAACTATCTGAGTTGGAGGAGCTTAGAAATGATGCTTATGAGAATGCCAAGATCTACAAGGCTCGGACCAAAGCTCTACATGATCAATTGATTTCCCGCAAGAGTTTTGAGCCAAACCAGAAGGTCTGGTTATTTGATTCTAAACTTAAGCTCTTTCCTGGTAAACTTAGATCTAAATGGAATGGCCCATTCATAATTGATCATATTTTTCCTAATGGTGTCGTTCAGATTTCTGACCCAAAGACGGGTAACACCTTTAAAGTCAACGGTCAACGTTTAAAGCCTGTTGTTGACCGTAATCTTCCAGAACCCATCTCAGACTCTGTTGCTCTAGTCATTCTGTGACTTCTTTGGCTGGACTTCGCCTAGTTGACGGCATTAAACTCAGCAATTGTACATATGACACAAGGCTGATACGAGCTTCATATCCAGGTGACATCTTTCATATTCTACCATTTCTTTCATGTCTCTTTTTAAATGACATTGCATCAGTTAGGCATGGGGGGTGGATTCATTCTTGAATTATTTGGTCAGCCTTGTGAAATCCATGTAAATTGTTTCTCTTCTTATAAAAAAAAAATTAAAAAAAAATTAGGAAGGATTAGTTGGACATTAGGACTTTTCAATCCTAAGAAAGTTTTCATTAGGATCTGAACACAAAGACCCCTCAGGTTTTTGGACTTAATTAGCCTGGGTATCCACTAAAATGTGGATTTGTTTTTGAGTCCTCGCCATCTTAATTCTATTATAATCGGAATAAATAAATTTGGGTGATAAGTACACGACTTATCAACCCGCCCTCTGATTTGACGGAATTTTGAGTTTTAAGCATCTACACACTTTCTTCGCACTGACTCGTAGTTCGGCGATTTTAACAGAAATTGGGTAGCTAATGAACCTGCTAGGGTGATATGGCTGGCAAGTTATCGTGGGTAACAGCCCATAGGTAGGTTGTCCAGAGCTCAGTCACTGGACCTTTCTCTTTTTGCTGCCTTTAGGTAAATCTTAGACCAGGAAAGCCACCTATTAAAAAAAAAAATCAAAAAGAAAAGGAGAAAAGAACAAAAAGAAATAAGCCACACTTCGCCGCACGAGTATGGCTGGCAAGTTGTCGGTGGTAACAGCTCATCGACCTGTTGTCCAGAACCCAGCTCAGAAAATGCACTAAAAGGAAATTTCCAAAGCACTTAGGAAGAAGCGGAAAAGTAGAGTAAATCGGGGAGATATACAATGGATTCACCCTTGTTTTGACCCCGTTAAAAAATAAAAGTAGGGAGAAAGCTACCGGTTGTAAAGATACACCTTTAGGCTGAATTCTTTTTGAGGTCACGTAGAGGCGTAAAAATTCGAAGTCCGTTCTAACTGCCGGTCAACGAGTCTATCACAATCACAATAAGATGCTTAAAACTTAGGGTTCTCATCAAATCTTGGGTGAGTTGAATGGCCGCAGAAAGCCACTCTTAAACCCTAAAATTTGGAAATTCAAAAAAAATTAGAAAAGAGTAAAAAGAGAAAAAGAAAATTTTCTTTGAATAAGGCGAGGCTTGAAGCGGTCTGCATTTTGGCTGATACCCGGGCACTGTTGTGTCTTTGAAAGTTCAGTTCCTAAGTAGACAATTTCTTAATGATTGAAAAATAACTCAAGTCCAAATAATCTAACCTAATTCTTTTATAAATAGCATATAATTTTTGCTAGGGACTAGCAAAAGATAGGCATGGGGGTATGATGTTAACACATTTACACTACTTAAAATGTCTATTTATGCATGTTCTTAAGCATAGTATTGCATTTCATGATATAAATATTGCATTACATACATCATCTTGCATTTAGAATAGTTTGAAAAAATGGAGGTTAATTGTCTCCTTTTATGTACTTGGATAGGGCAAATATTTTATCAGGGCCTCGGATCAAAGATCCAACCGTATGGATGTGATCAGGGCGACGATTGAAGTTCAACGACTCTAAGATCGCCCTAATCAGGCATCCGTAGCATCAGATAGTGACCCGGGAACCCTAGAAGATCAAGGGCTAGGATGGTGTAAATCCGCACTTCAGATGATAAATCCGACTGCACGGATGAATTCGGATCGACGATCGCAGCCCAACGACACAAAAATCAAGTCAATCCGACATCCGTGGCACCATCTACAACTTCCAGAAGATGGACAGCCAAGATGGCGCCACGTGGCGCCATCTCAGCCGCCCAAACGGCCGATTGCATTTTGTGAAGGCCCCCGCCCGATCGCTCTCTGCCGTCAGATGGAGATCCAATGGCTGTGGTCGCTTGCGCTTAAAAGCGTCCGCACGACCATTTCGTCCGCGTAGCGCAGCAGCGACGCAGCCGAGGGCGAAGCAGAGGTCGCGGGTTCGAGCCGCGGTGAGGGGGTGGAAGGTGCGGGCCAGCGGGCGCAGACGAGCGTCAGATGAAGATCCAACGGCTGCGCGCGCCCGATAGCGTCGACGCGCGATTGGACGCGCAATCGAACGCGCAATCAGACACGCAGGGGGCGCGCAACGCAGCGGGCGCGGACGCGATCTAAGCTGTCCGATCTCGCGATCGGACGGCTGAAAATCAATGGACATACGCAGGCGTTGCGCGCGCGAGCCGCCTACGTCGCCCATGAAGGGAGTTTTAGTGACGGATTTATCCGTCACTAAAGACCCCTCATTTACTATTTTGAAGTTGTAATGTCCATTTTGCCCCCACTCCTTGCAACTATAAAAGGAGACCCCCTCCATACGAAATTCTCATCCCTTCTTTCTCCTCTCTACCCTTCCAAAGCTCAAAAGAAGCTTGTTCCACACCCGGGATGCTTCTTGCGAGATAAAGTCTAATTTTCGTTCCCCTTCGGAAGTGGATCCCGCGACGACGACGGCGTGCTACTCCGTTCCCATTCTTCTGCTTCGTCCTCTTTCGTCCTGCTTCGTTCTCCTTCGTCCAGTCGTCGTCTCGTCCGGCTCGTCCTCCAAGCAATCGTCGAGGATGATAACTTCTCTCTCCCATTCTTATTTACAGCTTTTCTAGTGTAGAATTTTCTGCTTTATAGTTAATTGTTTTTCCGCATTTTAGTGTAATTTTTATAAACTATTGAAATATTGAATGCATGTTCTCTTTCTCTCTCTTTCTCTTTCTCTCTCTCTTTCTCTCTCTCTCTCTCTTAGTTTGATAGCTCCATTGTAATTATATCACCTTGCTTATAAAGAAAATCCTAAAAAAAATATAATTACGAAAATAGATCAACGTAGCCTCCCTGTGTTCGACCCGGAATTATTTTCAGTATAAATTTTATTTGTTGAACATGAATTCTTCGCTTTTTGAATTACAACGACAGGTTTTCCAAAACCAATCTCGTAAGCGTAGCGTTCGTTCACGTTCAACACTAACCCTTCCTTAACTGTCGCTGCTACCTTGCTGAGTTGTTGCTACTTGGCTTGCCCATCCACCTGGGGTCATTGTTGACCTCTGTACCCTCTCACGTACATGTTATTGCCAAGGTGTCACATGATCTCTTCCTTTTCGATGCATCACCTAATTTGATCCTTGATACCCTCGTGCACTAGCGCATGAATTGCCTCCCTTGCTGGCTAATGTAAAGTCCATAGTGACCTCTGACGCCAAGATCTCGATCTTCGTGCTAGTTTAGAGAATCATGATCAAGTTGTTGGGTTCCTCGAACTATGTGCTTTGGTCACCTGCCTTCTGTATCTATGTCGGGGGATAGGACAAGTTGCACATTTTCACCAACGAGGCCTCTGACTCCAAGGAAGGGGCAAAGTACAAAAAGTGGGAGAGGGATAACTTCTTAGTCATGAATTGGCTGATAAACAACATCAACCCTAAGATTGCAACCAACATGCTCTACAAGGAGTCTACCAAGGAGATTTGGGAGGCCCTTCAAAAGATGTACTCCTCTTAGAGAAGTTCCCGACAAGTGGACATTTACAGATGGATTTGAAATACAAACATAGCGCTCTATCCCAAGTTGAGTATTTCAACACCTTATAGGGCTTGTTCGAAGAACTCGTCGTATTCCAGCTTACTTATTGCAAGAAACATGTTATTGAATGAGCGGAGTGGTAGACGTACTGCTTCGTAAACGGTCTTGCCCCAAGGTACTAGTTAGTACACGATTAGATCTTATCTTCCAACGCAGTGTCGGGTTTGGAGACGGTCTATGGTTGCCTTCAAAAACTTGCTGCCGATGGACCACCATTCGTTCCTCCTATGTGATTCCTAATGATGGAGAGATTTTTGCTTGATTAAGATAAGAAAATAATGTTGCATTGTTGTATTTTAAGTGGTATAAAATCTCTCAATCAAAAATAAATTTTATGTAACCATGTTGGTTAGGTTGTCTCCACAGAGAGGCTCAAGCTAGTACTAAATCACAATTGTTCCCTTTAAAATCTTGCTCCAAAAGTATCTAAAACGGGCATTTGGTTCAACTACCTTTTCCCTTCAATCAATAGATTGCTTTTTATATGATCCAGTGAATTAGGAAGAAGTTAAGGGCTAGTTGTGCAATTTCAACTCAATAATATATATTAAACTAAAAATGTATGTCACAAGGGCAGGTGAATGTAATTTTTCATACGAGAAGCTACTAGAGCTTGTGTGCGTGCATGAGGCTGTTCGAGGCTGTGAGATTCGACGGGGAGGAAGCTTTCGAGGTATGCTTTGCAATGACAGTGACGGTTTGGGGCAAGGTGACCGGAGGTGGTGGCATTGGCTAAGAGGTGGTGGCAATGATGGCGGCTGCTTAGTCGCTGCTCGTGGCGCACGCGCGACCGTGGGAGCATGGTAGGGATTGTCAGTGGTGCGTGGAGGTCGTCGGTGGGGTTGGTGAAAAGGAAGGAGGTGGAACGACGAGGGTGGAGATCAGTGGTGTTGGGTTGCAGGGGAAGAAAACAAAGGAAGATGATGAATAGTAAGGTGGTGGGTCGATGTACACCCAAGATGTATGCGCAGTTGTTGGTAGTCAGGGGAAGGCGTGGTGAAGCGGAGAGGCCACAACGATAGAGGATGATAGTAGTGGAGGCACGTGTGAAGCTTAAGAGCTTCACGTTCGTGTCAATGGCAGGTTGCAGCTTGTAGTTGTGTACGTACTAAGCGTACACACACGGTAGAGAGGTGTGGTGCCCACGGATGATGGTGCAATTTGTCGCCTCGCATGCCCGCGGTTGTGGAGCACCTGTCGTGGTCAGGTCGGTGGTGAGACAATGGATGCAGTAGATTAGTTGATGCGTTAGTGGTGCGTGGAGGTCGTCGGTGGGGTTGGCGACAAGGGAGGAGGTGGAATGACGAGGGTGGAGATCAGTGGTGTTGGGTTGTAGGGGAAGAAAACAAAGGAAGAAGATGATGAATAGTAAGGAGGTGGGTCGATGTACACCCAAGACGTATGCGTAGTTGTTGGTAGTCAGGCAGAGGCGTGGTGAAGCAGAGAGGCCGCAACGATAGAGGACAATGGTAGCAGGGGCACGTGTGAAGCTTAAGAGCTTCACGTTCGTGTCAATGGCAGGTTGCAGCTTGTAGTTGTGTACGTACTAAGCGTACACACACGGTAGAGAGGTGTGGTGCCCACGGATGGTGGTGCAATCTGTCGCCTTGCATGCTCGCGGTTGAGCACCTACCGTGGTGAGGTCGGTGGTGAGACAGTGGATGCAGTAGATCAGTTGATGCGCGGTAGCAGCCTCCCATGTCTACGGTGAGAAAGATGGCCTTACATAACCTCCATGTGCGTGCGTCACGTGTTTGTATCGTGCGTCTGCACTGTGCGAATGAGTGTGATGCGTTAAGGTCCTTCAATGTTGCTACGCTAGTGCACAATGAATATGCGTAGTGATCAATGCATGCGCTCGCACACATCTGTGCATGTGTGTGTTACCTGTGAAAATAAATAAATAAATGGGTTAATTATATACAAGTACTCCTAACTATCTAAATAATTAATAAATCCTAATTCTATCCTAAATGCACATTTAATATAGAATTCTATCCCTTAATTGTCTAGGCATTAAGGGCCTATAATTCGTCCACCAATGTGGACTCATCACCTGAAACCTCAGCCCTTGTTGTCTCTGAAGGGGGAGGTGGTTGCGGTGTTGGCTGCATCTTGTTGAATCACCCTTCAGAGAAGTGCTGGGAGAATTTTGGTAAACCTACTTAGGCTAACCAACTGATCACAACAGAGATTTTGGTGCCTGCGACTATTCTGACACAACCTTCCATGCTCTTCACTACAGAGGAGATGGGCTGTTTGAGGATGCTTTTGAGGAGCAAGCCATCCTCCTTTACTAATGTTGCTTCAAGGCTTCGTCGCCAACCCTGCTCCTAGTTCTACATCAATTGATCCTTTTGGCAATGCAGATGACGATGATGATTGGTGGGGAATTGAGTACGATACTCATCTGCTTCTACTTGTCTACTTCTTGCTTACCTGCTGTTGTTTCTTGACTGAATGCTTCCTTCTAGTTTTTTTCCTTTCTCCTTGCGAGAAGGGTTTCCACTGGTGTGGTGACTACTTGTCTATCCGCCTACTCCAGCTAGATGATGTTGTCATTAGGGGGTAGTTTGTTTTTCTTTTTGTCTACAAGTTAGGCACTGCACGCTCCAACTTAGGGGGACTGTTAGTTACTAGGTTTAGTGAGTTATAGGTTTACTTTATTTAGGATAGGAGTTCTTGCTATTTTTTATTCCTCATTTCTATTTTTTATTTCTTGTTAGGTTTAGTTGTAATTCTTCTAATTTGACTCTTTATATAAAGTGGTTTGGGGATTCTATTTTCAATAAGACATGTTGGAAAGAATGAAATGACAAAATCAGAAGAAACCCTAACTCTCTTTATATAGAGAGGTTATTAGGTAAAGTGTAGGGAAGACCCAACATGAAATAACAACAAACAAAAATACATTAATATAATAAATTCTAACACTCCCCCTCAAGTTGGAGCATATATATCAATCATGTCCAGCTTGGTACATAAATAATCATGGCACTTTTATAGGAGTGCCTTTGCAAAGATGTCTACAGCCTGCTGCGTAGAAGTAGTACTACAGTTGCAAAATTGCAAATCATCTTTGTGATGACCATGTCTTTGACAAATGGCAATTTACCTCAATATGCCTGGTGTGCTTGTGGAAGATGGGATGGGAAGCTATGAACCTGGCTGATTTGATTGGCACAAAATATAGGTACAGGAAGAGAGACTCGGATCCCCAGATCATCCAAGAAGTGTACGAGGCACATAACCTTATAGGCAGTATGAGCCATGGCACGGTACTCAGCCTATGCATTAAATCTAACAACTACTGTCTGCTTCTTGCTCCTCCAACTAACAAGATTACTACCATGGTAGCATAGCTTATAGTAGATCTTCTATCCTTCATAGACCATACATAGTCTGCATCAGAATATGAATGCAAATCCACGTGCCCATGCTTCTTTATGTGAAGGCCTCTACCAGGATTCCCTTTAAGATATTTGAGGATAAGGCAGACAATTTGCTAATGACTATAGTGAGGATTCTCCATGAATTGACTTACTTTGTTAACTGAAAAGCTAATGTTAGGTTTAGTGATAGTAACATAAAGCAACTTGCTAGCAATGCTTTTATACTTGTTGTCTTCAAACAATGGATCATCTTTCTCATTTAGTCACCCTTGAAACTCCATTGGAATAAAATAGGACTTCACCCCAAGCCAGCCAGTCTCCTCGAGGAGTTCCATAACATATTTCCTTTGTGAAAGAACCATTTCACAGGAATTCTGGCAACTTCAATGCCTAGAAACTACCTTACATTGCTTAAGTCTTTTGTTACAAAGTAGCCTGCAAGAAGTCCTTAGTCTCCTGTATTCTAATTGCATCATCACCGGTAAGGATCATATCAACGTAGACGGCTAGAATCACAACTTCCTATGCCTCAGAAAGAATGATCAGAGGTAGATCAAAGAAAATTGATCTTCTTAATTTCCCTACTGAGCCTTTTGAGCTGTGCTCTTGGACTATGCTTTAGGCCATATATAGTGTTATGTAGATGACACTCAATAACATAGCCTGGTGGTTGGTTCATGTAAACTTCCTCTTGCAAGTCATTGTATAGGAAGGCATTCTTTACATTAAGCTAATATAGAGGTCACTCCTTGTTAATAGCCATAAAAAGAATAACATGAATAGAGTTAAGGCATGCCACTAGAGAGAAATTGTCAAAATAATCAACTCCATAGGTTTGAGGTATCCCTTGGCAACAAATCTGACCTTTAATCTCTCAATTGCCCCATTTGGTTTATAGTATAAACCCATCGGCAATCAACTATAGTTGCCCCATCAGGGAGATCAGTCAACTCTTAAGTGCCTCATGCAGTCGTCTTCTCATTAATGGCCTTCCGTCAACCTGGATCCTATGCAGCCTCATAATAGTTCTTAGGAACTACCATGGTAGACAAAGTTGTTGAAAATCTCTATAAAGCAGGGCTAAGATGATCAACAATAGTATAATGCGACATAGGGTGTAAGGAACAACTTTATACTACCTTTCGTAGAGTAATGGGTAAGCCCTTTGGCTGTTGGATGGAAGGTGCATCCGGATCAGATGTTGATGGGTAAGATAGATTTGATGATCTCTCCTCAGAAACTTCAACCTGCATAGATGGCAAGGGAATAGAGAAAGGGTCCTTATGACGACATAGATAGGTGTGGGTGACCTAACCAAGAGAAGAGGCATCATTAGAGTAGAAAGGCACTTTCTCAAAAAAAGAAACATAAATAGACACATAATATCGGTTCCCAACAGGGTTAAAACAATGATAACCTTCCAGAGAACTAGAGTGTCCTAGAAAAATAGATTTAACTGACCTAGGGGAAAGCTTATTAGCAACCCCAAACAGATGAACAAAGCACTTGCATCCAAAAATCCATAGTGGTAAGGCAAAGAGACTAGCATCAGATTGAAGAATCAAGAAAGGTGTCTCTCCCCATTAAGAATTGAGGACCCTATTAAGATAAGTGGTAGTGAGCACAATGCCCCCTCCCTTCCTCCCCCTTGCCCAAGTGCTTAGGAGGAACTTTAATGGCAATGAGCAGGTGCGACCTACATCAAGAATGATGAAGTTTGTGTTCAGCAATGCCATTCTGTTGGGAAGTGTAGGCACAAAAAGACTGATGAATGGTGCTGTTTTTAGCCAAGAATTCCTTAACATCCTTTGCATAAACTCAAAGTGTATTATTACTGTGGAAAATTTTGATACTCATGAAATAAAAATTCTGAATTTGATTAAAATATTTTAGGATTATAGAACTTATCTTTAGCCGATCCTTTAACAAAAATACCCAAGAAAGACGACTTTAATCATCCACAAAAACCACAAAATACTAGAAAACAAACCAACGACTAAAGAAAATGGAGATAGACTCTTATTTTCTCTGGAAGGAGAGGACACCTTATGATGTTTACTAAGGTGGTAGGCTTCATAATCTAGAGAGGTAGGTATAGAAGAATCTGGGAACATCTTTTGAAGCTTAAAAGCAGATGGGTGACCTAGACAATGAAGTCAGAACTATGGATCGACAGAGATAGACATAACACCTGCAAAAATATAAAGAGAATCAATGTAATAGAGGCCATTTCTCTTAATCCCTCACTAATCATCTTCCCTATCTGAATGTTTTGAAAGGAAAAAAAGTGCTCATCAAATATCACCTAACGGGAAAGTCTTTAGATAATTTATAGATAGATAATAAGCCCAATGGAAATTTAAGGGCACATTAGACATCAGCTAGCTAGAAGATAATAGTGAAATGGACATCCCCAATAGTAGTAGTTGAAGAAAAAGAGTTTTCTTAATGACCAAGCCGTCCCTACATCTCTATATATAGAGAGAGGTGAGGGAAAAGTTACATTATAAGTCTATCATGAAAAATAGAAATAACAAATAACCCCTCATACAATAAAACGTAACGTAACACTCCCCTTCATGTTGGAGCATATATATCCATCATACTTAGCTTGTTTCTACATTTTTCAAATTGGCGGCGAGGTAGTGGCTTAGTAAACACATTAGCAGTCTGGTCGGAGGAGGCAAGTAGTACGAAGCAGACCTTGCTAAATTAAGCTCCTGGTATAGTGACAATCCACTTCCACATGTTTTGTTCTCTCGTGGAACATAGGATTGTTAGCAATATATTTCATAACCCGGTTGTCACAGTACATCTCTATAGGCTCCTGAATATTAACATGAAAATCTCGTAATAGAGATCTAATCCATATCATCTCAGTTGTAGTATGCCCCATGGCCCTGTACTCAAACTCTTCTTGCTCCTCTAGGTCACCAAGTTCCTAGCAACAAAGGTACAAAAGCCAGTAGTAAACTACCTATCTCCAACATCTCCTGTATAATTTGTATCAGAGTAGGCAACCACAGACATAGGAGCCTTCTTCTTCTGGAATAGAATGCCTCTGCTTGGACATCCCTTGGTGTACCTCAACACCTGTATAACACCCTACCAGTGGAGATCAGTGGGCTTGTCTAAGAACTGACTTATCTTACCCATTGCAAGACTGATATTTAGCCTAGTGATGGTCAGATACAATAGCTTCCCAACCAGCTATTGGTAGGCCTTCTTGTCCTTTAGCTTCACTGTATCATCAAATAGATGAACTTTAGGGTCCATAGGAATATTAGCCTCCTTTGATCCTAGCATGCCCGTCTTTTGAAGAATATCAAGTTCATATTTCCTCTGAGACATCACTATGCCTTGCTTGCTCATGGCAATCTCAATGCCCAAAAAATATTTCAGTTTCCCAAGGTCTTTCATGACAAACTGACATGCCAAATAGTCCTTTTCCTGAGCAATGCCATCTGCATCATCGCTTATAAGACTAAGATCATTAACATATACCAACAGAGCCATAGTACCAATATTGGTCTTCCTAACAAAAAGGGAATGATCAGATGAAGATCTTTGTATCCTAATAACAGATAACGCCTCAAACAGGCGCTAAAACCAGGCTTGGGGACTTTGCTTAAGGCCATAAATGGCCTTACAAAGCCTGCACACACACTCCCTATAAACCTAAAAGCCAGGCGGCTACTGCATGTAGATCTCCTCCTCTAAGTCTCCATATAGGAAGACATTTTTGACATCCAGTTGGTGTAGATGCCATCCATAATGAGCTGCAACAGAGACAAGTATGCGAATCGTGGAGAGTCGTGCAATTAGAGAGAAAGTGTCAAAGAAATCCACCCCATAGGTCTGGGTGAATCCTTTTTCCAAAAGGTGAGCCTTATACTGAGAAATAAACCCATTTGTCCCCAACAAGGTGCGCGTTAGAAGGTAGAGAAGACAACTCCCATGTGCCTCTATCAGTAAGAGCAAACATCTCTTCCATAGCCGGGTTTCAGTATGGATGTAGTAGAGCCTGCTGGTAGGAGGTGGGAATCTCAGCATTGGTGACTACAGCTATGAATGCGTGAAACTCCGATCCCAGAGAATCTGCAGAAACAACACTCCAAGCAACACGATACTGTGTACAAGATCGTGGAGCCTTCCTGACAGTAATAGGAATATCCTCATCTGTGGGCATAGGAAGAGAACCTGAAGACACATCAGGAGAAGAATCATCAGCACGCTCAACATATACCTGAACAGGGGAGGATGATGGTGGCTTAGTAGGTAATGAAGAAGAGGGGGGTAATTGGTCTCATCCAATTTTATAATCGGAGTGAAGAAGTGGCTCTTGTATACCCCACTTTCTGTACTTTGTCCTGAAGACACCTCAGATTCTGTTGATGAAGCCATGCTACCTCCAAACACACAAAAAAGAACACAGACAACAGATCCGAAATCCTGTATAAAACACCAAAAATCAGGGAATACACACCCCGTAGTCCACAGAGAATATCTCCAACACTTCATTAAGGAATGCACACCTCAATAATCATGAAATAAGGGGAATGCACATCCTAAAAAACCATCAACCAAGGGGAATGCACATCTCAAATCAGACCACAAGATTAAAGGAAGCCATACCATATATAGGAAGGTTCTTAATTCAAAACTTCATCCCCAAGATACTCAAGAACCTTCCTATAAAGTTCTGGAGGTAAGCAACCCCCTCTTTGGTGGCCTGGACGACGGCGAGGAGACGGTGGTGACGGGGCGCGATGCAGCGTGCTACTGTAGAGTTAGGGTTAGGGTTAGGGTTTCTTTTTTGGTGGAGTCCCCAATTTGGTGCTTTGATACCAAGTTGAAGAAAAAGAGTTTTCTTAATTACTAAGCCGTCTCTACACCTCTATATATATAGAGAGGTGAGGGAAAAGTTGCATCATAAGTCCAACATAAAAAATATAAATAACAAATAGCTCCTCACACAACAAAACGTAACTCAACAGTAGTAACTGAGGAGTATGAACCATTTGCCAATTGGATAGAAGTAATTGCAAGAGACTGTTATAGGGAGGAAAGTGCACAGTAAGATGATTTAAAACACCTGAATTTAGGATTTTGTTAGGAGAGACCTAGAACTTTCCGCCAGTTTGGCCAAATTGGATTCGAGGAGGAGAGTGAGCGATAAGAGTCGGTGGGTGGGGGGGGGGGGGGGGGTGAGGGGACCTTGGTGGAGCGACATCGGAGGGGGTTGCGGTGGAGAAAAGTTGGGGTGTGGCACGGTTGGAGAGGTGGGGTTCATCTTCTTTACGGGATATTATTTGCTACAAATACCGAGAGTGGAGTCATCGAGCGATGGAGTGCAGGGATCCTGTCGTTTGTGTGGGCTGTAGAGGTATTAGCCGGAGGAGATGGGATTGTTCGAGGAAGGAAGCTTTTGCTTCTTCTCCTTTGGGACTTCCTTCTCCTCCTGCTCCTTTTGCAATGGAGGTTTGTCTGGGTGTGTGTCCCCGAGGAAAGGTTGATGAACTGCTTGAGAACTCTCTGATGGGGGTTCTCATTGAAGGTCACACTTCCATGGAGGCGGTTAAGGAGCATCTTCGTGGTTTGAGGTTGCTGTTGGAGTGGAGGTTGTCGTCTCCCTCCCCTAAACAATTTTTATTGTTTGGGTTGGAGAAATCTGATTTGGTGCGGCTGAAATTCTTGGAGATGAGGGTTGGGGAAGGAGTGATTCATTGGAGATTACTGACGACTTATGAAGGAGCTATTGAGGTTAGTCCCCCCATTGAAGTTGTTAATTGAGTTCTCAATGGTTGGTGTTCCATTAAGGTTGCGCTGTCGGGAAGTGGTGGAAGAGTTTGCTCAAACTTTCTTAAGGTGAAGTCTTTTGGGGATTGGACGTTGTTGAAGGCGATTTGTCTCATGTTTATGTTCAAGGTGATTTGTTAAAAGGATGCTCTTTCTCGAGGGTTGTCAGATGCAACGACTATTCGTGCTTGCTCGCCTTCAGAGGTAGCTAACGGTGCATGAGAGGTCTTTTGCGGAGGTGTTCGCTGATGGTAGCCGAAGGTGGCAGTCGGCGGTAGCTAGTGGTAGTGCTCTGGTGATGAAGACAGGACAAATTTGGAAGGTGAAGGGTCATCCATTCAATTCAAATTTCAAATAGAAAGGGCAAGATGTTTCCTTTTCAACTGCTAAGATTGAGGAGCCTCTTAAGGAAACTCAACCGGCGGTAGCATCTTTCTTGGGCGATGCACAGTTGGAATCATGCGCTCATCATTGCGCCTATCGTGTGGTGATTTTGTCCCAAAGTGGAAATGTGGTGCAACTCAATGGAGGACCCTTTAGGTACTAGTTTTGGCACTAAACAAGGTGCTTTTGGATCTGGAAAAGGATTTGGAGTTGGTGAGTTCCATTTTAGTTCCTTCTTAGGTTCAATTTTATTTGGGCCCAATAACTACGCCTGCTTTTCCTCTCCTTGTTCTGCTTCTTGTGGTTGCTTCAAACATGTTTGCAGGTCTAATAGAGCCTCCTCTTTAGGGAGTGTGGCAGGGGGAGCGGCAATGGGTATTGCTGTGAATGCTATTATGGTCATTGCGTTGTAGGTGGACCATGCAGATGATGTTGATGTGCTTGCTGAAGTAGGTGATGGTGCTGCTGGTGAGGACGATGGAGCTGCATGCGATGTTGTGGCTGAATGTGGACTGGTGCAGGAGATTGTCCTCATTTGGTCGACAAGGAGTGAGGTTGGGGGTGCTGCTGGATGCTCTAGTGGCAGGTAGCCTAACAGAGCTTTGAAGCCTCCCATTATTGTTCATACCTCCTCGAAGGAGGTTGTGTGTGGAAGGAGGGGAGGGTAGAGGATCAGGAGTTGGAAGATCGTTGCATGTTGAAGTGGCCTTCTCTACTGCTATTGTTATAAGAGAATTCATAAAGGGCAGGAAGGTTACTGAGAAGAGCAGTGAGGATGATACAGAGGTGAGAGTGGCCAACTTTGAATATGAAAAAGGCTTCCTCGACTCATCGTGATGGGGTAATGTGTTTCCCATGGTTAGAATTCTTTCTTGTAATGTTTGAGGCCTTTGGGATAGGGCATGGAGGTTTGTTCTGTGGAGTTATATGCTTGATTGGAAGGTAGATATGGCTTTGTTGTAAGAAACGCACCTTGAGAGCATTGATTAGTCAATGATTGATGGTGTTGGAAGGGGTTTTTTTATCTACTTTTCTTTTTGTTGATGTGGTGGGCAGATCAAGAGGGCATTGGCTCTTATGGAATGAAGATTTGTTTTGGCTTGATGATTCATTGGTGGGGTCCCATGTTATCACTGGACTCTTCACTCGCAGGTTGGATCGGACCAGTTTTACGATCTTTGGAGTTTATGGGCCTTGTAACTCTTCATTCTATGATTCGCTTTGGGGAGAATTGAGGTAGGCAGCTGCAAAGGTTGATGGTGGACCTTGGTTTATTGACGGTGATTTTAATGTTACATTGTCTATCGAGGATTGGCTGAATGGTTGGTTGGATCCTTCTGCCCAACAATTTCGGGAGGTGGTTGATGATTTAGAGTTGATGTACCTTCCGATTTTTGGAACTCGCTTTACATTGAGGAATGGAGCTAGACATATGTTGCGGATTGATAGATTTTTCTACAACATACCTCTTGCTGAGTTAGCTTATTGTGCCTTTGTAAAGGCTATGGTGAGACCCTTTTCTAATCATACTCCTTTGTTGTGGGACAATGGGGAAGAAGGTTTTTCTGCAACCTACTTCAAGTTCCAAAAGTCTTGGTTGTTCGAGGCATATTTTAGAGATTTGGTGACACAGAAATGGCAAGGTGTTCCTAAGGGGGATTCAGCAGTTTGCATAGTGGCATAATGCATTATGGTTGTCAGGCAAGAGACAATGGATTTCAAGGAGGTGAAGAGAAGGTAGGAAAATGCTAGGGAGGAAGCTTTATAGGCTTTGGTTTGCTTGATGAGAAGGAAGAAGTGGGTGAGCTTGATGCTGATGACCAGAGTGAAAGGGTGGCTCTGCAGAATAAGATCAAAGAAGATTGGAAAAGAGAAATTGATTGGAGGCAGAAGTCTAGGTAGTTATGACTTAGAGAAGGGGATTCGAATACAAGGTTTTTTCATTTGGCAGCCAATGCTAGGAGGATGAACTTGATAACTTTTATTCACCTTGGTGGGGTAACGGTTACGTAGAGGTAGCAAATCTGTTGGGCTTTTGCAGATCATTTTCATAACTTCACTAGGAGGCAACCACATGGTAGATGGAGATTGGGCTCCTTTGAGATGGGCATGTTGGATGAGGCCATGAGGGAAGACTTGCTTAAATCTATGTCAAATGAGGTGCTTCAGGCGGTTCGTGGTTTGAAGGCGAAGGGCTCCTTGGGCCCTGATGGATTACCAGTCTTATTCTGTAGGGAGTTTTGGGATGTAGTTGGAGAGGATGTTTTGGTAGTGGTGAGGGAGGTTTTTCTAGTGAATAGAGGTTTTGAGAGGCTAAATTGTTCCTTTTTTTGCTTCCAAAGAAGCCAAGTGTAGACTTGGTCGATGAGTGCCGCCCTATTGCCCTCTCCAATGCAATCTATTTGATGGTGGCCAAGACTTTTGCAAATCACCTCCGATCTGTGCTACCTATGTTGTTATACCTGGTTTAGTTAGCCTTTACCTTTGGTAGATCTATTATGGATTCTTTTGTGTTGGTTGAGGAGATGGTGGCATCTTGGAATAGGTCGTCTCGTGCTGCTTTCTTGTGGCAGGTGGACTTCTCCAAGGTGTATGATTCTATATCCTGGGCCTACCTTTGGGAGATCTTGCGAAGGAGGGGCTTTTCGGAGACTTGGGTTAGACTTATGCAACTGTGTCATGACAACATTATTTTTTATACTTGTTAATGGTTGGTCTTCTGGCTTTGGACGCAGCTGAAAAGGGGTTTCAAATAGGGATGCCCATTGGTATCATTGTTTTTTAATATTGTGGTTGATACTTTGGCTTTCATGGCTTTTAGATGTTGTGGTATTGGCTTGTTCAATGGTTTCACTCTTATCGGGGATGGTTCTTTACTCACCCCGCTCTTGCAGTATGCAAATGATACAGTTTTTTTTTTTATTCACGACAGCATTAGTTAAGTAGAGCATTTGGCATGTTTGGTTGGTTTGTTTGGAGATATTTCTAGCTTACAGGTTAATGGTAGGAAGTTTGCCTTTATTCCTTTCCATCTAAGCAGGGACTCTGAAGATCATATTTCAGAAATCCTCCATACGCCAGTTGTTAGGTTACCTATTACTTATTTGGGGTTACCGTTGAACGAGAAGCATCTAGCTGTGTCTGCTTAGAGGCCGATGGTGGAGAGGCTAGCTAGAAGACTAAATGGGTGGATTGAGAGACTTCTATCTAGGAGAGGTATGTTAGTTTTGGTAAATGCAATGTTGTCCGCTATTTCGATTTTTACCTTTCTTTGTTTAGACCCTCGAAAAAGATTGACAAGATTTGAAGTGGCTTGAACGAGATTCTTTTGGAAAGGTCTAGATCATTAGGGTTGTTTTTTGCAGCTTGTGTTGTGGAGAGAGGTTTGCCGGTCGAGGAAGACGATTGGATGAGTTTAATGTTGCACTCATGAAATGGGTGTTGCGTTTCTTGACGGGTGGTAATGGCCTCCTGGATAAACTATTAAGAGATTCCTATGGAACACCGATGGAGGTTGGTCTTGGGCATTCCCAATCAGTTTGGCCATCCTCTTTTTGGGCTTCTATTTAGCCTCTGGTTTCGCATGGGATATCATCTCGATATTTTGGATCGATGCTTGGTGCATGGTATTCTTTTTATTTTTGGAAAGATGATTAGATGGGCTAGGGTAAACTTCAGTTTTTATTTCCACGTCTATTTGGTTTGGCCTGGGATGAGGCAATCATTTAGGAGGTTTGGGACGTTGATACTAGATGTTGGTCTCCAATCCTGCAGCCTGGTCTTTCAAATGCTCCGTAGAAGATTCCATGGTATTTCTGTTAATGATGGGCCTATGGATGGTTTTCGGTGCGAGGATGGTGTTTTCTCTGCGGCTAAGGCTTATAAGAAGTTGACTTTGGAGATTGGTCGGGTGCCTCTTGTCCGTCGCAAAGCGCGTTAAAGATTATTTCTATCGTTGTAGTGCGAATCACGTCAAAACAAATAAATTTATAAATATTTCGGTGAGTACCGAGTCGTTCGCAGGGAGGCAAAATACGATTTTCAAAACTTTTCATACTATTAATCTATCCTAATGCAACATATAAACATAGACCGGATATTAAGAGAATCGGATTTCTATTATTATTTGCAAATAGTTCTAAACTAGGAATCTAAGCAAATATGCTAAAGAATAGAGAGAGAGAAGTAGATGAAGGACGATATCACTTGTGGGATGCTTGTACGAAGTACAGCAGCACTTCAGATCTAGAGTGCCAGGAAGAAGATCAGAGAGAAGTTGCAGAGAGAGAGAGAGGCTGGAGATGTGTCTGGTGGGAGTTGCCTCTCAACTAGGGGCCCTGGAGCTCCTTTTATAGCTTTATTGGGGAGCCAAACAAGTATTTAAGCCCCCAAAATCATGCAACTTAGGTGCGATTAAATTCAGCGATCGGGAGATCAACGGATTAGATTGTGCCTCAAAATAACCCTCTATGTGCCTTAAATGTGCGGATTTAATCTGCTGCTAACACGTGGTGGCCTCTGAGCCGCTCGATCCGATCTGCGCCACTCCTCTTGTGCCCATCCTCGCATTTGCGCGTGCTTTTGATCTCTGCACCGCCTCATCCAATGTGCCTCACTGCCTCTTCTCGCCCATCGTGCGCGTGTACTTGCACTTTCAAATTCAGCTGTTCGATTTGATGATCGATGGCTCAGATTTAGCATTGCATCGCCTTCAGAGCCCACGTGTGGCAGGGCATCAATTTGAGCGTCCAGCCACGTGTGCATCCGCTGCCTCATCCAACGCACCTCCACGTGCTACGCGGCAGCATCCGCGCCCTTCGATTTCATCTGACAGCCTAATTGTGCTCAAACGCTACTGACTCTTCGATTTCGTGCGAAGTGCGGGTCGAACGCACGCCTCACGTTCTCGCGTGAAGGTGGTGACCACTGCGCAGCGGTCACCATTGTGTCGAGGTTTTGCTTTTGTGTGCGGCTGCCCTCAGCCGTTGGATGAAGATCCAACGGCAAAGGTGTGTTCTTCTGATGGCGCGTCGTGACGAGCGACGTGGCCTTTTCGTGGTTGTTGGATGGCGATCGAATGGATGACATTTTTCCTTTAGTGATTGGGGGTACGGTGGTGGGTTGTTGGGATGGTGCCACGTGGCATCATCCTGGCTGTTCATCTTCCCAGCTTTGTAATTGGTGCTACAGAGCTCCGATCAGGTTGATTTTTGCACCGGTGGACTGTAATCGTTGATTTAGATCCATCCATGCGGTCATATTTGACATTTGAGGCCTGGATTTGTGCTATCTTGCTCATTGGCCTCTGATCTTCTACGGGCTGTATGTGATGCTACGGTCGTTTGATCAAGATGATTCCAGAAGCGTTGGACTCCCGTCGTTGTCCTGATCGGATTCGTACAATCTGATCTATCATCTGTGGCCCTGATTCATTTGCAATTAATATTGTCTCTTTTAGAGAGTAAAATAGCATTATTATCTATAAAGCTACCAAATTAACTATTATGCAAATTATGATGCTTATGCATGCATTGTTCCTAAGTTGAGGTAGAATCTAACTTAATTCAGGTAAATTAGTTCTTATGATTGCTGTGCAATCACCTCTTGGTTGGGAGGATTGTTCTTTGATATGGAGATTGCCAATCCCTTTGAAAGTTAAAATCTTTTTGTGGTTGTTTAGGAGGGAGAAGTTGGGGATTAAAGTTTTTCGTTCTAGATGGGTTGGTTAGAATGACCTAGATCGTGGTTTTTGTAGGGCGACAACTGACGACCTTCATCACCTCTTTTTTCAATGGGACCTCTCTAAGGAGGTTTGGGATAATTGTAATGTCATGTAGGCTAATATGTCTTCCTTTAACTCTTGGTGGGAGTCTTTTTGCTCTTTGGTGTATGCAGATACAAGCTGGGTAACGGCTATTGTTATGTTATGGTCGATTTGGTTGTAGCGAAATGACTCCATTTTCCGAAAGGGGAGGGATTGGCTTGAGAATATTGTAAGGGAAGTATCCTGTTGTTCTGAGTTGTGGTTAAGTATTCTGTAAGTTCGTTCCAATTTTTATTTAATATTATTTTGGATGGTTATCGGTGATCGGTGATCATCCTTTTTTCTATAGAAAAACACACCTGAATTCACCACCTCGGAGGAGGTGGATGATGTAGTAGGTAGATGAGCTGAAGTACCAGCAATTGCTACAAGGGAAGTGGTGGTATTTGAAGGAGCAGTAAATGGTACAGCCTACCAAAAAAGCTATAGAAGGCATGCATAGTCATTAGGTGATAAGGAGGGTGGTCCAGGAGAAATGGACTCCCCCTGAATCACAACATAGTTGGCCTCAGGTTGCCCAAACTTGGCCCAACACCTCTCAGAAGGATGATTTGTCTGCTGACAATAGATGTAAGGCTTATATGTATGACCTCGTCGCTGGCCATAATGATGATTGGATTTAGAGCCACCATGCCTAGTAGATACCACTAAAGCAGAGGTTCCATGTAAGATGCGCTAGGTAGAGCAACGGCAGGAGTTTGAATACCCATATTAGGAGAGATTTTCCGAAGCCTTCCGTACACCGAGTCTAGATTAGGAATGTCTTCCATAGCCAGAATTTGATCACAACCAGTCAGGTATCTGGGACTCAGGTTATCCAAAAACTGACTGACCTGCTATGTCTATCGTTGCGTTGTCTGCATATCACAACAAGATGCTGCAATGCATTCAACTCCCTCAAAAAGAACCTGCATCTCAGTATAGTAGTCAACTAGAGAGTGGTCGTCCTAAGATGTGGGCCAGATCTGATGATAGATATCAGTAAGATGGGCATGATTGGACTTCTGAGAATGTTTCTTTGCCAAGCTATCCCATATCTCTTTGGTGGTCTTCTTACAGATCAAGTTAGGTGCAATTTGTGGCTCAATACTTTTCATCATCCAATTCATAACTAAGGAGTCTTGGTAAAGTTTTAAAGCTTATTTAGTTTGCCAACAAAAATCTTGAATGCCTGTGATCAAAGTAGGTAATTTTGTATACCATTAACCTTCATAAAAGTGCCTTAAATTACTGGAGAGGCTGATGAAGTCATGGTTTAGGCATTGCCATGCTGGGATCGAAGAATGAAAAGGATCAAAAATTCAAAACTGTAACTTTACGATGCATCCATAATTGTCCTAGTAGCAACCGTAGAAAATAAATGAGAGAGACTCGAGCCACATTAGGGACTACACATGACCCGAGACACGAGAACACTACATTGGATGGTTTAGTTCTCCCTTAGATGGCCACCAGAGGTATCGGCCAAAAGAAAAAGACCCCTGGCGACAGTGTTGGAGGCCCTTTGTGGGTGGCAGCAATGTTAGAGGCTGCTGGAGGCCCCCCTATGGGTGGCGTCGATGTTAGAGGCCTCCCTGTCGGTGGCAGCAATGCTGGAGGCCCCCACTATGGGTGGTGGCAACATTAGAGGCTCTGCTAGAGGGCACGTTGATGACACTAGAGGTCGTTGGAGGCCCTCTTGTTGGGCAGGGGCGACGTTGGAGAGAGCTGCTATTGCTCTTACAATGGCAGTAGAGATTGTTGTTGCTGCTCCTACAGCGGCGATGTTGGGAGAAAAGGGTAGTGACACAAGGAAGTTGTTGAAGAGGGCTAGTTGAGGTGTAGAGAGAGGATATTTTTCTCTCCTATGGTTTTTGGTGGTGGTGGGTACCTGAGTGTGAAGAGCCTAGGACTTACCTTGCTTTTATACCATGTTGAAAAGAGTGAAATGCCATTGTTGATGGAAAAGACAGAATAAAATCCATTAAGAAACCCTAAAGGTTTTTATATAAAGAGATCTTAGGGAACAATTACAAGCATCACCTCATACAAGAAGAAAATAATAAAAAGAAAATAATAAAAGACTCCATAAAAGGAACTAACTATAAAACACAACTCTTAACACTCCCCCTTAAGATGGAGCATGAATATTAGACATGCTCGGCGTGGAACATAGGTACTCAAGTTGTTTCCTGGGAAGTGTTTTTGTGAACTTGTTAGCCACCTGGCTTTCAGTAGAAATGCATGGGGTAGATATTTTCCCAATCATCACAGCATCTCTAATGAAATAATTGTCTACCTTAATGTGCTTAGTTCTTTCATGAAAGGCGGGATTATTTGTAATAAGTTAGTTGGCTTATTATCATAGTGCATAGGCATGGGCATTGATATAAGAACACCAAAGTCATGGAGTATGGATTAGATCCAAAGCAACTTGTAGGTGATATGTGCCATAGCCCGATACTTAGTTCTGCATTGGATTGTGACATCACATTCTACTTATTTTGTTAGGTAATAATATTGCCGGCAACATATGTGTAATAACCAATGGTAGATCTGCGATTCTAATGAGGCCCAGTATAATCTGCATCAAAGTATCCCCATACATTAAGATGACCATGCTTTTGGAAAGATGGCCTTTCCCTGGAGAGTTCTTTCGGTATCTCAAAACTTGGCAAACACCAACTTAGTGAGCCTTTCGGGGCTACTGCATAAATTGATTAAGTTGTCCCACGGCATAGGCAATGTTAGGCGTTGTAACTGTAAGATAAAGTAGCTTACCAATCATAACACGATATCTAGTCATGTCTTCCAGCTTAGGACTGCAAAAATCAGCAACATGAGCAGCATGGTCTAATGAAATGGTAGCAGGCTTGCACCCCATCATCCTTGCTTGTCTAAGCATCTCAAGCACATATTTCTTCTGTGAAAGAACCATATGGCCATCTATATAATAGCACTTCAATGCCCAAGAAGTAACTAATCATGGCTAGATCTGTGGTGATAAACTGAGTGTAGAAAGGCCTTTGTTGCTGCAATACCTTCCTCATCACTCCCAGTCAATAGAGTGTCATCCACACGTATAATAAGAATACCAATCTAGTGGGTCTGTGCAGCACAAATACAGAGTAGTTTGAAGAGAATCGAGTAAAGCCAAAGCCCTGAACTGTTTTGTTAAATTTCTCAAACCATGCCCTTGGGCTCTCCTTTAGTCCATAAATGGCTTTATTCAGCTTGCAAACCTTCTAACACTCCCCTTAAGTTACAAAATCAGGAGGCTGAAGCATATACACCTTTTCATGAAGATCACCATAGAGGAAGGCATTTTTTGTGACAAACTGAAAAATTGGCTAGCCCAAGTTGACTGTAATGGACAGAAGAATACGGTCTGACTTCAATCGTGCCACAGGAGAAAAAGTATCGAAATAGTCCACGTCATAAGTTTGTGTATAGCTCTTTGCAACAAGGCACGCCTTATGGTGCTTAATTGAGCCATCAGGAAGGTACTTCAGGGTAAATGACCATCTACACCCTACAACACTTGAGGGTAGGTCCACCAAGTCTTACGTGCCTTAAGATTGCAAAGCTGCCATCTCCTCCATGGTCACCTTCTATGTAAGATGCCAGAGAGCCTTTGTGTAACGGCGAGGAACTTGGTGACTATCCACAACAATAGAAAAAAGTCGAATAATAAAAGCTAATCTATCAAACAACATATGCTACTAAATGGAATAGCGGACACAAGATTGTTGGGCCTTTCAATGAGCAATAGAAAGGTTCAAGTCAACCCCTTTTGTGGAAGGGATTACTTGATTTCCATCGAACTTAGCAGGATTAGTAGAGGATGGGGTTGTAGAAATAGTAGAGTGGTTCCCCCCGAGGTATTTGAGGTGGCCTTTTGTGTTGGCAGGTACATAGAGGAAGAGGTGGTGGCGGTGGAGCTCCGAACGAAAGTAGGCATAGGGGATGCCTTAGTGGGCACCGGTGGCATCGCAGTAGGCATAGGAAGTGGGATATCCTGGACTGGAGGAGGATGTAAAGACTTTTCCCTAGATGTAAAGTAGGGAACATACTACAAAAAAGTGACATTGGCATTAACAAAGAACTTGTGCATCAACGAGATATGACATTGATACTCGTTCTGAGTGTGTATCTCAAGAAAATACACTTGATAAACTTGGGAGACAATTTATCCACCTTGAGTAGATGAACAAAACACACACAACCAAGCACAATAGGTGTGAGAGAAGACATCTTGGCGAGGAAACAACACAAAATAAGGTGTCTTAACCTTTAGAACTGAGGAAGACACCCTATTAATGAGGAAAGCCGCTGTAAGAACATCAGGCCAATACTGAGAAGGAACATGCATATGAAATATCATGGTTCTGGTCACATCAAGTAAATGTCTAAGGTTGCGTTCAGCCACCCCATTCTGTTGGGAGGTATGAACACAACAAATCTGGTGAATGACACCTAAAGAGGTAAAAACTTCAGCCGTAGTACCATCCACAAACTCAAGGCCATTATTACTGTGAAATGTACGGATAATAGAAGAACATTGATTCTTAATTTCAAAGAAAAATAATTTAATAAGTATAGAAGTTTGACTTTTTCAAGATATAAACCCATGTGACCTGAGTACAATCATCCATAAGAATCAGAAAGTACCTAAAACCCTTTAGATTGCGGACCTGAAAAGGTCCCTGAAAATCTACATGGACTAATGCAAAAAGTGACTTTATTATTTTATTGTGATTAGAAGGAGACAGAACTCTATAGTGCTTGCCAAGCTGATAAGCATCACATTGGAATGCCTCAGGGAACTATAAATTTGGAAAACTAACGATGAAGCATGGGAATACTTGGGTGACCTAAATGCAAATGCCACTGGAGAGTAGTAGTGGTCAAGGCAGCAATAGTAGATAAATGTGTAGGTAGAAGGCTTAGGTAGTGAATACTATCACGCTCAAATCCTCTACCAATCTGCCTTATTGTCCAGAGATCTTGCAAGGAAAAGAAATGATCATAAAAAATTGCTTGACAATCCAAGGACTTGGTAATATGATTGATAGACATAAAATTTAAAGGAAATTATGGAGCATGCAACACATTTGTGAGAGACAAAGAGCCAATGAGAGGAATATCTCCAAACCCAGTAATTAGAGATAGGGCACTATTAGCTACTCTCACAATGAATGGGTTAGCAAGAGGCCGTAAGGACGTGAACAGAGTTGCATCTCTAGTAATGTGGGAAGAATTATCTGAATCTGCTATCTAGTCAGGATCATGAGATTGAAAGTAGTACCTACCGGTTTGATAAAAGAAGCATCAATAGGAGTAGACTGGAACATCACTAATTGGTCATATTCCTCCTGAGAAGTAGTCACTTGAGGGGCTAAAGCATCATCATCCTGAAAGATGGTCTCATCAGCCTTGAAAGAATCTTGGTGGGCATGTGGGGCTTACTGTTGTGGATAACCATACTTGATCTATCACCTATCAATAATATGACCAGTACAGTGGCAGTGCTCACATAATAGGCTACCACAACCTTGTCCACGGCCACTACTGCCCTAGGGTGGGCAGCTTCTCCCCATGCTTGAGGAGAGTTTGCGATCACGGCCAACTAATGCCATGGTAGAAGAGTCAGTCATTGGAGTTGGATCATATATCTCGAGATGATACAAGCATGCATATATCTATGTAAGGGTAGGTATCTCCTTTGAAGTCATCACTTGATCCTTCATAACCTTGTACTCTTGTCCTAGGGTTGCAAGAAACTGAACTGATTTGACAGCTTCCCTTTATTTGTCCATAACTGAAAAATCAGATGATAGAGGCTGATTAGTATTTTGCTCATCCCACAAATTCTTCAGAGAGCCATAACACGCTACTAAAGGCATTGATCCCTTACGAAAATTATGCATATCCTTAACAACCCGATAGAAACGGGCAATATTGCTCTTCTGAGCATGGATCTCGTGCAACACATTCTACATCTTCTTGGCAGACAAATAGGACATGACCTACTTGTCTATAGACTCAAAACTGTTCAACATATAGGTAACAACCCAATCATTATCGGTGTCCCAATCATCAATCTTCTTGTCATTGGTTTGTTCCTTCTAAAGGAGGATATACTTTTTCCTGTGTGACCCTACAAATCAAGCAAATGAGGTGGACCAAAAAAGAAAGTTTGTGCCATTCAGTTTGATTGATGTTCCTTGCATATGAGGAGAGGTCATTATGGTAGATATCTTCCCCATTGAGTCACTAGGAGTATTCTCCTGGTCTGTTATAATAGGCCAATTTGTAGGGAAGCAAAAGAATCTGTGTGGAAGTGCTGAAATCAGGCCATAGAAGGGATCCCAGCCCCAAAATTAGATTTAAAACCAAGTTCTCAAAGCATGAACCATAACAAGGAGTTAAGCAGGACCTCCCCATCTACCACCTAGCAAGGCTACAACCAAGGCTTGCGTGGGCCTCAACGATGACGCTGGGCGCTGCTGTAGAGGTAGCGGTGATGCTAGCATGCTATAGCCAGGCCTGTGTAGGTCTGAGCGATGGCACTGGGTGTTGCTGTGTAGACTACAATGGTTGTGGGGGTTGCAGCGCGTTGGAAAAGTGGAGGTGACGACGATGGCGGTGACACTAGTGGGTGGTGATGCATGAAGGTCCTTTGAAAATGAGGATGGGATAAGAATCAAGGTAGTATTTGGTATGATATCAAAGCACTAGCTTAGGTTCATTGCTCTAACACTATGTTGATGGAAAAGACAGAATATAATCCATTAAGAAACCCTAGAGGTCTTTATATAGAAAGATCTTAGGGAACAATTACAAGTATCACCCAATACAAGAAGAAAATAATAAAATGCTCCATAAAAGGAACTGAACTAAAATACACAGCTCTCAACACTTATAACATCAAAAGAAACCTTAGCCCTCTTTATATAGAGAGGTTATTGGGTAAAGTGTAGGGAAGATCCAACAAGAAATAACAACTAATAAAAATACCCTTAATATAATGAATTCTAACAAGATAATTTATTATTGAACCCAGGTGCTTGCTAACCCAGGCATGCATATTATGCAAGTTTGTTTCGAAAAGATTGTATATCAGCTTCTTTTCAATAAAATTTTTTGGGTGGCTACTCTTAATGTAACCAAAATAGTCATCCTAAGGAAGATTGCATGTTGTTTTTTGAACACCTTTTTCTGAAGAAAGTCGGAGTTGCAAAGACTGAAACATAGGTCACTTCTTTCAACCTCAGTATTGTTCTCCAATGTTTTCCATTTTATGGGGAAAACATTATTTTTTTTTTGAAAGAAAACATGAAAATCATTGTTATGTATTCCTTTAGTTTCTTGCTTTAGACCATGGTACTTGATGTCTTTATTCATTTGCATTAACCTGTCTTAAACTCATGACTTGCATATGGTAGGCCTACCTTTTTTATTCTTTGAAACTAAATATATTACAAAAAGCTGTCAACATGTTACAGATATGCTACCTTTCAAAAAATGTTACAGATGTGCTCTTTTTTGTTTTTTCTAGTCTGACGTTAATGCAGTAACCTTTGCTGATGAAACTGGCCATCTAATATATTCTGGGAGCGATGATGATCTATGTAAGGTAAACCTGTTGTCCATCTGACTTTTATTTATCTTGTGGTCCTTTTTGTTTCTAGGAGAAAATCAATGTTCAATTTTAACAGAGTAAATGTTAAGTGTCTTTGCAAAATAAATAAATAAATAAATAATTGTTAAGTGTTATACATTTTTTTTGAATGTTTAAGTGCTAGGCATGATATATTCATTGATGTATACGTGAATATCTTTGTATGTATTATTTAGCAAACAGTGCCAATGCCTGCTGTAGGCCATCATCCAATAAATATGTTCATTGTAGCATATGGTTAATGATGATGTATATTTTTCTGTCATTGTATTGTGTTGAATTATGGATGTATTTGATATTTCTTATTTTCTAGTGAGATACTTGTGTAAATAATCTAGTCCTCTTTTCATATAAAAGAGGGGTTAGGATTTCTTTTGGAGGTTAATGCATTCATTTTGTCTCACTGTTATCAAAGCAACAGTCCTAGGCTGATGCTCCGATATTCCACCGAAAATCCACCCATAAAATGATTGAATCATCAACTCAGAGATGATTCAATGGAAGAGTTAGAACATGGTAGTAGTGGAGAGGCCTCCCACGTCGTCGCCACCACCAACAGCGGCAGCAGTGTTGTCGAAGCCACCTGTAGCACTGCAGCCACTGTCGGACAAACCAACTGTTGGCAGCGCTACTAGCAACTTGTTTGGTAGGCCTAGCGCCGTCGGTAGGGGCCACCAATGTTGGTGGTTCTTGATTCCTAGGAGTTGGTGTTGTGATTCACGTGATGAGCCTTCTCTCGTGCCTAGTGTTGTTGGTGATGAGTCTCCGCTCGCCCTTAATGGAGTTTGACTTGAAAAGAGGGTCTATTTCAAATTCAATAGGGCTTGTGTGTACAACCCAAGAAGTTGTGGAGAAGAAAAAGAGGGTTAGGAGCATGTGGGTGATCGACTCCAGTGCCTCTATTGATCTCACAGGAGATAGAGATTGTTTGATAGATCCCATAGTTCCACGGGCGATTAACGATGTGAGGGTGGCCAATGGGGCTACCTCTCCGATCATTGTAATCGGGTATGTAGATGCAACTCCCAAGATGAAGATTGAGAAGGTATATTATGCTCCTGAGTTTCTTATAAATCTATTATTTTTTATGAGAAGCATTACTACTACCAAGATCGTCAGATAAGAGAGATCGTAGGAGAGGCATAGAGAGAGATAGGTTGTACTACTTAGACATGCCTACATTGTTTGCTGGAGTGGTGTCTATCACTTGTGACCTGTTGCTATGGCACTGGAGACTCAGGCATCCCTCAATGAAGATGTGATAGATGTATCCAGAGTTGTCAAATTCCTTAACTCTAAAGTGCGAGGATTATTAGCTAGGGAAGCACCATAGGAGGAGCTACCCCTGGATAGATGGAGTAAGTGTAGTTCCCTTTGCCCTGGTACATTGTGATGTTCGGGAGCCTTCCAGAGTTGCTGGTCTAGGAAGGCATAGATATTTTGCAGTGTTCGTTGATGATCACAGTTGTCTTACCTGGGTATTTCTAATGAAGGCTTGTAGCGAGATTCCCTATATTGTGCAGCAGTTTCTTTCTGAGTTGTAGACTCGGTATGATACCACAGTTCAAGTTTTTTGCAGTGATAATGCACTAGGGTTTATGCACAAGGATATGCAGGAGGTCTTCCGTTCCAGGGAGTTATCCACCAGACGTCTTATGCTCATATTTCCTAGCAGAATGGGATTACTGAGCGTAAATTGTGACATCTCCTTGATATTGCTAGGACCTTACTGTCCCATATGAAGGTTCCTAGGTAATTTTGGGGTGATGCCATACTCACAACAGTATATTTGATTAATTGGGTGCCTTCATAAGTGCTTCGTGGTTAGATCCCGTATTAGGTTATATATCTAGAGTGTAGCAAGCCATTCCCCCTACCTTTGAGAGTGTTTTGGTGCACATGCTTTGTCCAGAATCATGGCAATTAGGATAAGTTTGCTCCCCAGGTAGCGAAGTGTGTTTTCCTCGGATACTCCAAGATATAGAAAGGCTACAGGTGTTATGATCTAGCTCGTAGGAGATATGTTACAGTAGATGTGACCTTCTTTGAGAAGATTCCATACTTCTTAGAAGAAGGGTCATCTATAGAGGTAGCCATACAAGAGATGCAGATCTATCACAGGAGACTATAGTTGGATAGTTCCCAGGGAGACAATCTTATACAACATCTTGCCTCTTTAGATGGCGGTGAGTAAGATGGGATAAGGAGCTCGTGCAGAGTAGATCTACTAACTTATGTACTCTTCACCCCATGTCCTAGTACACTACGATTTTGTATTTGGAGGAGGAGGACAGATAGTTTGCCTTAGTGATTACCACTGCCATAGTTTCCAGAGATTTTACTTAGGCCTCTTAGGATCCTTGGTGGAGAATTGCTATGGATGTGGAGATGCAGGCATTATAGTCCAGGGAGACATGAGACCTTGTGCTGTGTCCTATAGGTGCTACAGTTGTTGATCGTAGGTAGGTGTATATCATAAAGTACAGATCTGATGAGATTGTTGATCACTACAAGGCCAGATTAGTTGCCAAAGGGTTTATCCAAACATATGGGATAAATTACCTTGAGGCCTCTTTAATTGCGGCTCTATGTATTGGGAGACTTGGTTAAGGGAAAAGGTAATATCTAGATGGGTAATAATTAGGTATTATAATTGCTCCCACTATACTACGATACGTGGTAGGATTGGTTATTAACTGGTCATCTGCTATAAATAATTTATGTTGTGAAGGAGTAAGAGTTGAGATGGGCTTGCAAAGAAATTGAATCAACGTAGCAAGTCAAGAGTATACTTGTGCTGTGTTATTGTTAGTTTGTCTTTTGTTCTAACTACTTCAATGCCTAGAAAGTTACGAAGACTTCCATGTTCTTTAATACTAAAGGATGATCCAATCCTTTCTTTGTTTTGTCAATAAAAGTGATGGAGTTCTGCTAGAACTATATCATCAATATACAACAATAACAAAACTAAAAATCCCCCTCTCCTGTAGATAAATAAAGAATGATCTACAGGACACTCTTTGAATCGTGGATTAATCATAACTGTATGAAAGCTGAAAAGCCTATCTCAAGATGCTTGTTTAAGACCGTAGATCGAGTGTTGTAGCTTACAAACATAGTCTCCTTTATTCATTTCTTCAAAGCTGTTACGTTGTTCCATGTAGACTCTTCCTCCAAATTTCCGTGAAGAAGACGTTCTTGATATTAAGTTGATGTAATATCCAAGTGTAACTAAAAATACAACTCGTGATTATGTGAATGGCAACTACTTAAACTTTAGGGTTGAAGGTCTTGTTGAAATCTTGGCAATGTTGCTATGTAAAACCCTTAACGGCAAGTCAAGCCTTGAATTTGTGTACAATGCCATTAGAATTGTGCTTGATCTTGTAAACCCATTTGGACTCAACAACATTCTTGTGTCGGGACTAAGGCACAAGTATCCAAGCATGATTATGCCTCATTGCATATGTTTCTTCCTATATTGCGTGTTTCCACGACTCATTTTTGAGAGCATCTTTGTACTTGCGTGGTTCTTTGATGGTCAGAGCATTGCTAATAAAATTCTAGAACCTATTAGTGAATGCACTATAGTTAACTTAGTTGGCAAGGGGTTATTGTTTCCTAGACTTCTTTTGTGGGCACAGATTGTAAGTGTGTGGGCACCATTCTTGAAACATTGGTTTTTGTGACCTCTGTGGGTACTTTAGGAGCAGCAACTTGTTGAGAGATGAGGGTGAATCTTGTTGGAGTAACATTCTCTTCAGTATTAGATGCAAATGCAGTTTTCTTCATGTGAGATGCAGAGTCATCTTGTTTGTTGGATGAGTTATTATATCTTCTGCTCCATGGCCGTTGACATCTTTATGAAGGGTAATATATCCAAAAACATAAATCTTCTGAGCAGCTATGTTGGCTCTTGCATCGATTTTTCCCACATGTTCCTGACCATGTGAAAATAAGTAGTATTGCTAAATATGCAAAGCATGGAATAATCAGGAAAACGTCAATATAACAACTCATAAGGTGTCTTCAATTTTAAAGCATATGATGGAATTCTATTAACCAAGAAAATAGCAAAGTGGAAAGATTCTGGCCACAAGTATTTAAAAGCTTCCTTACAATGTAGCATACTGACTATGGTTTCACAAATCTATCTGTGCTTCCTTGCTATTACTCCATTTTGTTATGTTGGTTTAAAGAAACTCTTTTGTGACTATGGTTTCCTAGTTTCTCTTTTATATTAGAGAGAACTCGGTAAATTACATAAATGCTCAGAAAGAAAGATAAAATAGCAGATGCATCTTTAGACTCAACACTCTCCCTCAAGTTGGGGCGTATATATTGACGAGACCCAACTTGTTGCGTAGGAAATCAAGATGCTTCTTCTTTAATGCCTTACTAAAGATATTTGCTAATTGCAGCTTAAACAAGACATATGGAGTACTAATTTTCCTTGCAAGAACTGCATCACGCATAAAATGACAATCTACCTTAATATGTTTGGTCTTCTCATGAAAGATCGGATTGGAAGCAATATATGTGAGACTTTTTTTTTTTTGAGAGAAAAAGTGGAAGACTACCTGAGCATGGTAATTATCCTGTAAATATATTAATTTAAAAAAGGAACGGACTTACAAGTTGTGTAGCTAAAATTCAGAAAAATAGCAAGCCTCCCTCACTATATTCTCCACCTAACATCTCTCATTATTGAAAACTTTACCATTCCTTTGCAACCAAATAACCTAAAGAAAAGCAAATAATTTGCACTAGCCAGCCATGTCCAGCTGTAGATGATCTCGAAACATCTCCTAGAAAGAATTAAAGTTGGTATAGTTGGCTGTGTGTACCGCACAATGATCCCAAACCTTTCTAGAGAAACCACATTCAAAGAACAAATGATGAATGCCCTCTTCTGGCTATCCACACAATGGACAAGTGATATCGTCAGATGCGTATCATTTAGTTCGATACACTTTGGTTGCCAATCTCTAACTCCTAAAAAATCAAACAACTTGACTTTGAGAGGAATCTTGCAACTCCAGAGTAGCTTGGAATCCTTCTCCACATGCATTGGTTGGCCACCATTAGAAGTCAGGAAATTGTATGCATTCTTGACAGTGAATCTACTATGTTTCCATTGCATCATATCAGGTCTAGCAGTAGGAGAGACCTCCCCCAATGCAGACAGCAGCTGCTGAAACTCAGTAAATGTGGCTTCAAAAAGTCCTTTAGGAAGCCTAATGTCTCAAACATTATGCTCTTTGTCCTACATCTCAACCACAAGCGACTCCTTATGCTGAATATACTAGAATAATCTCTGATAAAGGTATGAAAATCTGGCACTTTCAGACCAATCATCACACTAAAATTTGAAGGAATGATCATCCCCAAGTGTTGGACCAAAGTGGCTATCGAACTCAACCATCAAAGGGTGCAAGGAATGCCAAAAGGCAGAAGGTCCAATGGTTGTTGTAGCCCTTTGGATTAGATCCATGTCTCCTCCATAAGAATCTTTTAAGGTAGACGTGAGCATGTCCTGGCCATTAGAAAACAATCTAACCAATCACTTCAACAAAAGCGCCTTGTTGTAGTCTAACCTACCCACACCAAGGCCTCCTTTTTTAGGTTTGCAAATATCCCCCCAAGAAATCAATTGTGCAAATCTCCCCTCCCAATCTGCCTCCTTCCAAAAGAATCTCTTCCTTATCAAATTAATGTTCCGTATCATCTTTTTTGTTGGTGCAAATACTGACATGAAAAACACCAGGATAGATGGTAAAATCGATTTAAGAACCAAACATCCTCCTCTGGACAGAAGTCTACCACTCCAAGAGGACAACTTCGTAGATAATCTTTCAATAAGAGGCCTCCAGTCGGATGAGTTCAATTTTTTCCTTTTTAATGTCAAACCAAGATACTTAATCAAAAGTCTAACCACCAGAGTTTGAAGGATACTTGCGAACTGATTCTCCTCTCTCTTTCCATGCCCAACGTAACCAACGTAGACTTGCTTCGATTAATTTTAAGGCCTAACATTTCAGCAAAAATTTTCACCATCAAGGAGACATGAGACGCTTCTCTTCCTCCCCCTTTAATGAAGAAAGTCGTGTCATCAGCATATTGAAAGATTGGCGTAATGTTCCTGCTGTCATTCTTAGTAGTGTATCCTCTAAATAAACCATCATCACAAGCTCAAAAGGCTATGTTTGCAAGTGTATCCACTGTAATGTTGAACATCGGTGCTAACGGGCAGCCTTGTCAAACTCCCCTCTATGGCTGAGTCCAAGACCTATTTGCTCTTCCATTTACCAACACCGAAAAAGATGTGGTAACACATCTCTTCATCAACATTATCCAACAATCTGAAAACCCCTCCTCTTCAGAACATCCCACAAAAAATTCCAAGATACCTAATCGTAGGCCTTGGAAAAGTCTACATTCCACACAAAGGCCTTAGACTTATGCCTCTTCCAAGAAGTCAAGAATTCTTCTGCCAACACATATGAATCCTGTAACGACTTTCCTTTCACAAAGGTGGATTGGATAGGTGAGATAATGTTAGGAAGCACATGACGTAGGCAATTGGCAAGAATCTTAGCCACAAGGTAAATGGAATTAAATAGTGCAATAGGCCTAAAATCTCCCACCTCCTCGGGCTGATGCTTCTTTGGTAGAAGAAATAGATAAAATTTATTAATCCTTTCAATACCTGCATTACTTTCAAAGAACTCCCTAATCATGGCCATTACGTCCGGGCCAACCACCTCCTAAAACTCCTTATAGAAAATGATTTGTAAACCATCTGTACCAAGGGAACCTTCCGCCTTCATACCACTCAATGCAGCCAGGACCTCTTCCTGCTTCACATCCTTTGCAAGATTGAACTCTTCCGCACCATTAATTTGATATAGATGCAAATTAGCTAGATGCCAATCACCATAAGGCTGTCTCTTTGTAAACTCCTGAAAATATTCTTTGAAAGCATTACAAATCTGATCTCTTTTCCCGAGGACATTATTACCCACCTTCAAGATATTAATCATAATATGCCTTCTTCTAGCACTAGTTGTCAAGTGAAAGAACCTGGTATTAGCATCACCTTTTCTAAGCCAAAACTGTTTGGATTTTTGCCTCAAATCCATCTCTAATTTGTGGTCCTCTTCAGACACAACGGACTGAAATTTCTGTCTTTCCTAGCGTTCCTCCTTAGAAAGTGTCACAACCTCCTCCTTCCTATCAAGATCCTTAACACCTTGAAGTGCAATCCTCCTCTCATCCTTGTTAGCCCTGAGAACACGTTTAAACTCCATCATTGCCATCCTCACAGCTGCAATTCTGGCGGCCAATGTGCGAGTTGCCGATGTAGAAGTTGGGGTTGCAACCCATTTATCTAACCAACTCCCTAAAACTAGGTTCTCTTGGCCAAGATTTATGATACTTAAAATAAGTAGCAAAGGTACCTTCCTCATTGCTCCTCCATAATAAAGGTGTATGATAAAAAAATGGCCTGTCAGAAGTAACCACATCTGCCAACTGGAATGATTCACCCATAAATATATTACAAAGAAACCTGTCAATATAAGACATAGTGCTCGAACCATTCCTCTAAGTAAAGCGCGAGCCCGAAGTGGGTAGATCAACCAAATCTAAATCATGCACCACCTGCTAAAACTAAGTCGTAGCCACGTCAACTCTACCATCCGTTTGTCCTCTGCATATAGCGTTGCATTAAAATCTTCGCAAATTAACCAAGGCATTCCCTCAACAAAAGTCGCGGCCTGTTGCAGCTCTTCCCAGAAAAGCATCCTTGACCCATCCTCACAAGGACCATATACATTTGAGACGGCAAAAGACGCACCATGACATTTTCTATTGAAAATCCCCGTCATCACTCTGGTAGATAAGGTTTGAAACGACCAATTCGAACATATCCTCATGTCACATCATCAGTAATCCTCTCGATATCCCCACAGCTTCCACCTCCATAAAATTTGAGTAAATATCACCACATAATTGCGACTTCAACATAGGAGTAAGATGCTCTAAATGTGATTCCTGGAGGCATGCTACCTCTACCTTCCAATTCGTCAAATAACTCGTCAAAAAAGATCTACTTTTTTCATCTCGGAGGCTACGAACATTCCATGAAAGGACCTTAATCATAAATCATAAGTTTGGAACTCCTCTTGTGAACTCATCTGGCTCCCACCATACTAGCAACCTGATCATCAATCTCTAACGCCAATTCACCACCACCGGCCTTCTTTCCCAATTTCTTTCCTCTTGTAACAAGTGCTCAACAACATCTTGCGCCTATGAGGGAAAGTACTCAAGTGCCTAGAAGATGAACTGGTTGATGGCTTCCTTGAAGAGGTCTTGTTCTTCACTGTAGACTTTGTGGAAGAGGTGTTCTTGTTGTTGACATCAGAAGGTGCATCCTCTATCGACTGAACTTCCTTCCATACATGCCTTGCGTCACACACCATGTGTGTCTCAACTGACCTGCTGAAAATAGAGCCAGAAGACACCGGCAGCGGTTCTTTGTGCATCACATTAGACACCATAGCAGGCCTCGGAAACAAAGAACTCATATTGACTGGGTCATGAAGTGCACAAGCCAAGCAAGTAGACTTATCATGACCGGGCCTGGTGTTGGGTCCGGTATCCACCTACTGGAAGTTGTGCTTGTGCACGCTATTCATTACACCCACATCACCACACTCATTGTTGACAAGAGAACACCCTCCAAAAGTCAATCATCCTTCTGCACATGATTTGAAGTAGGAATCATGCATGCCTCAAATGCTCTGCTGAAAATGGAGCCAGATGCCCATCGGCAATGAATCTTTCTGCACCAAAATAGATACCACAACCGGCCCCAGACACGCAGCAGAACAAGAAAACACCAATTCACAATGAGCACAAGCCAAGCAAGTGGACTCACCATGATTGGACCCAAAGTTGGGTCTGGTATCCACCTGTTGGAAGTGCGGCCTATATGCATTATTCCTCGCAACAGCCTCAACAGACAAAGCCTTCTTCCCCGCTGAACGCACAGCTGCAGCATGAGTGCTGGATAGAACAATTCCAGCCTGCAGAAATGGGTCCTGCGGAAAAATATCAATCTGGCCAGCAGGACCATTGTCCACCTTACAGTGAAGAACATCAAAAGGTTTGACAATAGGTTCAAAAAACTTACCACATATGGATGCATAAACGGATCTGGATGCCACTTGTTGTGGGCTAAAATTATTAGATCTCGTGCAGAATAAGCCACGTCAGCAACTAAAAAAGCCCATCCAGCTGCAATGCCAACCAATGGATCCTGCGGCTGTTGATCCTGCGCCAATTGGGCTTTACCCAAAATAGAAAGGTCTTCCTGAAATTTTGAATCTCCAGCTGTAACGCCATCCAATGAATCCAACGACGGCTGTTCCTGCACCAATTGGGTTGTACCCAAAATAGAAAGGTCATCCTGAAATTTTGGATCTCTAGCTGCAACGACATCCAATGAATCCGGCGTCAGTTGTTCCTGCCCCAATTGCATTTTACCCAAAATAGAAAGATCTTCCTGAAATTTTGGATCTCCAATAGCAGCACCAACTGGCCTGCCCTCTGTCACGTTTGAATTCAAATTTCGAATTCTCCTTGATGGCCTCCACTCCCAGCGAGTCCAAGAGATCTTCCTGCTGCTTTCTATGCCTGAATCCTCTGCTACCGATGAAAATCGCCAAAACTTTGATGTTGCACATGTTGGGTCCTCGCACTCACTGATCTGGGAACCCCCGAGGCATGCTGCGCCATGCCCGCAGCCACCACCTGTGCGTAGGAAAGATCTTGCTCCAACACCGCACCTAAGTCAACAACGGAGATGACACATGCATTTTCGGCAAATCTGAGAATCTCCTTTGATGGGATGTATTTACCCACCATCAATTCACTGTCAGTCACCATCGAAGACACATCACCTGTTGGTGGTAGAGTACCGCGATTGTTTATTTTGATGATAACTAAACACATGTCATTTAATATTTGCACTTGGAGTCTTAGATTTCAGGTCAATTACAAATGGAGGCATGGTTAGACGAAGTTCGAGCTCGCATCCAGGACGGATTGGAGGAGCTTGACGGAGAACAGAAGAGCTTCGCGAGGGGCGATGGCTTGAAGAAGGAAGTAGATGAAGAATAGAATAGGTTTCCTTTCCTTGTAATCTATGTATTCTTGTTTCTTTTCTTGCTCTTTTTGTTTCTTAGAATATCATGTTAAAGAGCCTCAAAGAACCCTGAAAAGTAGTCCTAGGAACACCTGCACTACCCTAGGATACTTATGTTTTCTGTAGAGAACTTAGAAAATCAAAATAGGGTTCAAACAGCCTTTTCAGACGTCTAATCTGAAAATCAGACGTCTGATATTGACTTTTAAGACGTCTGACTGTTGACTCAGACGTCCGATAACATTTAGACTGGACTTAGTTCTGTCTGATGAAATCAGACGTCCAGACCTTAATCCAGACGTCTTAAGAGACGTTTGATGATTTTGCCAGACGTCCAATTAGTGGATCGTTGGCTGGCTTAGCCAACAATGAAGGATATGACCGTTAGTCGGTATCAGACGTCCGTAGAGGACCCTAGACGTCTGATACATGACCATTTTGCCTCGGCTAACCCAAAATCTCTTCTCAGAGATTTTATAGTCGTTGCACTCTCTTGAGAATCCATTTTCGCAGAAAAGTAGGTTTCCAGACGTCCATACATCATTCTAGACGTCCTGTGTGTCGTCTGATGCACTTCCACTAGAACCCTGTTTCGATCTGATTCAAGTTAGGCAGGAGACCCGCCTATAATCAGACGTCTGACTTTGTTCCCAGACGTCTTAAACTGGTTTTCCAGATGTTCGATGTCAGGATTAGACGTCTGATAACCCTGTCGGTGTAATGATTAATCCTGATTTCGGCCTGATTCTCTTGGAACTTGCATCCAACGGCTACGGAAGCCTTCCAAGGCCTTCCTAGGGCCTCTATAAATAGAGGAGAACCTTTGCCACTCAAAGATACACCAAGACACTCTCAAGCAACATACTTTCCACTCTTTTGTGTCTAAAAGAAGATCAAATAGAAGAAAGCTTTTGCTCTCCAAGACTTGTTCTACACCTAGAGAGCTTGACTCCTGTTGCGTATCCGCTCTCCCTCCGCGATTATGAGAGCGACGAAGTGCTACCGTGCGGTTCACGCATCTGCGTCGTCGACGCACTTGCAAAGGGAAGCATCTTAACTCCTATAGAAGCTTAGTTTAAGAATATCTTTGTTGGCTCTATAGGATTATTCTTGTATTTTACTTTGCTTGTGTTGGGTATTCGCTTTGTGAATTCCCGTCTCCTTCGTGAGACAAAATCCTTCTCGTGAAGAGAAGGATTTGAGGTACGCTATCTTCGTATAAAGTAGCGTGGTTGTAATTGAGGTTGTACTACCATCGTTTAAGTAGTACGTTAGTGGATTTGATTAACTTGGTTGATCGGAAAATCCTAACTCGAGAGGGTTAGGTGGTGGTTTTCACCGAGTTTGGATTTCCACCTAAAAATCATTGTGTACATTGTGCGATTGTTATTTTGTGAGATTGTTTATATTTTATTTTCGTATTTTATATTACGTCACGCTGATCTCACCCCCACCCAGTTGGGATTTACAATTGGTATCAGAGCAGGTTCTTGCAAAATCGGAGTAATGCCTCGCAAGAAGATCATGGAGGGGAGCAGTTCCGCAATCCGGATCTTTGAGGGGCAGTCCACGACCTGTTCGCCATTCTTCGACGGGAGCAACTACCCCTACTGGAAGCTGCGGATGAAGACTTGGCTTCAAGCCAATGACTTCACGATTTAGGCCAGGTGCGAGACGCCATTTGACATCCCAGAGAAACTCGCGGGAGGCTACTCGCAACAACAAATTCGTGAACTCTCTTTGAACGCAAAGACCATGAACGTTCTCTACTGTGTGCTCAGCCTGGAGGAGTTCAATAGAATCTCGCAATGTGCCACTGCATATGAGATTTGGCACACACGTGAGGTAACTCACGAAGGTACCTCTAAGGTAAAAACTTTTAAAATAAATTTACTTTCTCAAGAATTTAAATCTTTTTCTATGAAGTCTAACGAATCTTTAAGTGAGATGAACACTAGGTTCACTCTCATTGTAAATAATTTGAAAACTTTAGGGAAGACCTTCATCAAGGGGGAGCTTCAAGGAAAGCTACTCTGTTCCCTTGGACCATAATGGGAACAGAAGGTCACCGTGATTGATGAAGCAAATGAGGTGGAGGAGCTTAACATGGAAGATATCCTAGGCAATCTAATGGCCTACAAGACAGCTGAATCAGAAGAAGGATACACCGGAGCCAAAGCCAAAGAAGACCCTTGCATTCAGAGTTGCGTCGGATAGCGATGTAAGTTCCGACGACGAAGACTTTAAGATTTTACTTAAAAAGTTTTCCAAGTTTTGTAAGGAATCAAAGAAAGAAAAAAAGGAGAAGAAAAGCCCGAGACGTTGCTACCACTGCAATGAGAAAGGGCATCTATGGCCAGAATGCCCTCTTCTTAAGAAGGAGAAGGAAAAAGAGAAGAAGTCTAAGAAGAATGCGTTCCAAGCAACTTGGGATGACTCGAGCTCAGAAGAAGAAGAGCAGAACCCCGAGGAAGAAACCGCTTGCCTTGGTTTCATGGCCAGAGGAAGTGATAGCAACAGCGACAACTCCGACAATGAGGTACATTCCGATTTATAAGATGCTTTTGATGAGCTATTTGAATTTAGTAAATCACTTAAGATAGAAAATAAAAATGTTAAAAAGAACCTTAATTTTCTTAAAAATGAAAATGATAAGTTAGAAACAACTCAAGGATCTAGAAACTAGTCCTAAGGATAATAACTTGCTATTAGAAAATAAAAATTTAATCAATGAAAATACTAAATTGATTGAAGAAAATGTTAGTCTAAAGTTAGAAATTTCTGATTTAAAGATTAAGATGAATATTATAGAAAAAGAAATTGCATGTCTTAGGAAAAAATTAAATAATTTGATAAATATGGTAGATAACTTATATAACCCTAAGGTTGAGAAAGGATTTCTATCAAGGAGATCCGTTAACAAATCCGGATCCAAGCTCACTTGGATACCGAAGAAAGATTTGGAATCTTGTTTTGTAGGTTTCAAGGGTGATTACAACACAAAAGACTGGATCTACAAGCTCAAGGCTGGTCAACTCGAGTTGGGAGAACCAAGGAATAGACCAAGGAGGAGAACGAGAAGACCGATGAGACGATGAACAACCGAACAACTCGCCGCATGTCGACCGCCAGATTGGAGACCGGCGTCAATGCCAGGGCCTCCAAGCTACGGATGGAAGCCCCATCCGATGTAGCATCCACCACCTCCAGTTGGGCCATTTTATTGGCCATTGTAGGTGAGGTAAAACCCTTTACCCTATCCTTTTATCATTAGCATATTGATAGAGGGAGTTAAAATTATGAGCTAATTGTCAATTATTAAGGGGGAGATGTAAGTTAGCTGAATTTTCTTTAGTAAGGGGGAGAAAAATAATAGCTATCTTGTTGTTACAAAATAAGGGAAGGACATTGCTCTTGTTAAAAGAAATTCATGGAAGAGCATGTTTTAAGGGAGAGTTATAGGTAATTTAAAATCAATTAAACATTTTTGATAATGTCAAAAAGGGGGAGAATTTTTTGCATTATCATTTATGATTTTATTATCATCAAAAATGGGGAGATTGTTGGTGCTAAAGTACCACGATCGTTTATTTTGATGATAACAAAACACGTGTTATTTAATATTTGCACTTGGAGTTTTAGATTTCAGGTCAATTGCAAATGGAGACGTGGTTAGACGAAGCTCGAGCTCGCATCCAGGACGGATTGGAGGAGCTTGACAGAGAACAGAGGAGCTTCGCGAGGAGCGATGGCTTGAAGAAGGAAGGAGATGAAGAATAGAATATGTTTCCTTTCTTTGTAATCTATGTATTCTTGTTTCTTTCTTGCTCTTTTTGTTTCTTGGAATATCATGTTAAAGAGCCTCAAAGAACCCTAAAAAGTAGTCCTAGGAACACCTGCACTACCTTAGGATACTTAGGTTTTCTGTAGAGAATTTAGAAAATCAAAATAGGGTTCAAAAAGCCTTTTCAGACGTCTAATCTGAAAATCAGATGTCTGATATTGACTTTTAAGACGTTTGACGTGTTGACTTGACGTCCGATAACATTTAGGCTGGACTTAGTTTTGTATGATGAAATCAGACGTTCGGACCTTAGTCCAGACGTCTGATGATTTTGCCAGACGTCCAATTAGTGGACCATTGGCTGGCTTAGCAAACAATGAAGGATATGACCGTTAGCTGGTATCAGATGTCCGTAGAGGACCCCAGACGTCTGATACATGACCATTTTGCCTCGGCTGACCTAAAATCTCTTCTCAGAGATTTTATAGTCGTTGCACTCTCTTGGGAATCCATTTCGGCAGAAAAGTAGGTTCTCAGACGTCCAGACATCATTCCAGACGTCCTGTGTGTCATCTGATGCACTTCCACTAGAACCCTGTTTCTATCTGATTAAAGTCAGGCAGGAGACCCGCCTACAATTAGACGTCTAACTTTGTTCCCAGACGTCTTAAACTGGTTTTCCAGACGTTCGATGCCAGGATCAGACGTCGGATAACCCTGTCAGTGTGATGATTAATCTTGATTTCGGCCTGATTCTCTTGGAACTTGCACCCAATGGCTATGGAAGCCTTCCAAGGCCTTCCTAGGGTCTTTATAAATAGAGGAGAATCTTTGCCACTCAAAGATACACCAAGACACTCTCAAGCAACATACTTTCCACTCTTTTGTGTCTAAAAGAAGATCAAATAGAAGAAAGCTTTTGCTCTCCAAGCCTTGTTCTACACCTAGAGAGCTTGACTCCTGTTGCGTATCCGCTCTCCCTCCACGATTACGAGAGCGACGAAGCACTACCGCATGGTTTATGTATCCGCGTCGTCGACGCACTTCTTGCAAAGAGAAGCATCCTAACTCCTATAGAAGCTTAGTTTAAGAATATCTTTGTTGGCTCTATAGGATTATTCTTGTATTTTACTTTGCTTGTGTTGGGTATTCACTTTGCGAATTCCTGTCTCCTTCGTGAGACAAAATCCTTCTCGTGAAGAGAAGGGATTTGAGGTACGCTATCCTCGTATAAAGTAGCGTGGTTGTAATTGAGGTTGTACTACCCTCGTTTAAGTAGTAAATTAGTAGATTTAATCAACTTGGTTGATCGGAAAATCCTAACTCGAGAGGGTTAGGTGGTGGTTTTCACCTGGTTTGGGTTTCCACATAAAAATCATTGTGTACATTGTGCGATTGTTATTTTGTGAGATTATTTATATTTTACTTTTGCATTTTATATTACATCACGCTGATCTCACCCCTTCCAAGTAGGGATTTACATCACCCTCCTGTAAATCGATGCCAAAACATCTTCGAACTTTTGCAAAAGAACAAATTATCTTAACATTATCATTCTTAAATGAAGTGGAATGCCCAAAATACGAAATTGAATTGATGGACGCATCAGAATGCACTCATCCAAGGCCCCTTCATAAACACTCGGGAGACCACCAAATCAATGAGTCTCCAATCAAGGACTCCTCAAATTTAAGCCGCTCCACATCCAAAGCATCCAAATCAAATAAAAGCACCCTCTTCTTCGATAAAAAAAAAGAAATCTTCCAAGACTTCGATTTCAAACCAAATTGAGAGAGGAATGATCTAACCTCATGAAGCACTAAGATGCCATTATGTAGAACTCCAATGAGTGAGCACTCCAGCAATGAATCCAAATGCATCGTCTCAGATGACCACGCAGCCTCAACTCCCTCAACAAGAGTCTCCCCTTGAGGAGGGAGAGATTGCTCACTTCCCAGTGGAGACACATTCCGATGCAGCAACGGACAAGAAAACCTCTTGTGACCCCGACCACAACACCTAAGGCAGATCAAAGGGTTGCGAAAATCCCTTGCCAAGTGCCTGAATCCCTGACATTTGAAGTAGATGAAGCTTCACAAATAAGCCGCACAAGATCCTGCCTCCGACACCCTTCTCTTCCCACGTCCCCCTCTAGAGCCTTTAATGCCGAGAGCCTCTCCAATATATGTGGTAGACTTGTCACAAAAGTGGAACTGGCATACCAGCCTGAATACCCAAGTCCTGTAGAAAACTGACAATCTACATGATCTCACAAATCACCTAAGTCATCGCTCGGTATTTGCCTCTGCACTTCAGCGAGCCACAACATTTTTCTGCTTACTGCTTTAGGAGACTAGATTTTCCACCAAGATATATTGTATATCCTAAAGTAGAGTCTTTGTCATCCACAGATCCAGCATAGTCAGCATCAGAATAGGCTAAAATATCCAAATTCCCTTCGTCTTTGTAGTACAATCCTTTACCTAGAGTCCCTTTGAGGTACCTCAAAATAAGGTAAACCTTACGCCAATGACTGTACTTAGGAGTCTACATATACTAGCTGGCTCTATTCACTGCAAAACTAATGTCAAACCTTGTAATAATAAGGTAGAGCAACTGTTCAATAGTGCTATGATATCTAGTTACATACTCATATAATGTGTCCTCATCAATGGTATGAGTGGGTAGTGAGTCTACTGATATACCAAAGGGCTTGGTCCCAAGCAAACCAGCCTTAAGAATATGCAACGTGTATTGCCTCTTGGACAAGGAAAGATCTGTTTCCTGTTGAACTGCTTCGATTCCCAGGAATGTGGACTGCAAAAATGCCTTTGTTTGGATAATCTCATCCTTATCATTACCAGTAAGGATCATGTCATCTACATAAATAGCAAGAATAACAACTCGACCATTATCACCATACCTAGTCCTCCTCATGAAGATATAACGGTTTGAATTGGAATGCTAGAACTCAATCTTCTTAATCTCTGAGCTAAGCCTTTCAAATCAGGCATGTGTACTCTGCTTTAACGCATAGATAACCTTCCTCAGGCAACAAACAAGCTTCGTGTGAATGTTGTACCTTAGTGGTTGTCTTATCTACACTTCTTCAGATAGATCACTATACAAGAAGGCATTTTTAATGTCTAGCTGATATAATGGCCATCTCTTGACTACTGCAACTGAGATGATAATCTTGACAGAAGTAATGCGGGCTACAGGTGAGGTCTCAAGGTAGTCTACCTCATATGTCTGAGTAAATCCCTTGGCAACAAGCTTGGCCTTGCACTTATCCATGGTCCCATCAGCACTATACTTCATGGTATATACTCATCTGCAGTCAACCATTATAGCATCTAGAGGGCATGGCACAAGATCTCACATCTTTTGAGACTGTAATGCCTGCATCTCTTCATCCATTGTTGCACTCACCTGGAGTCCTGTGAGGCCTGAACAAAATCTCTGGGAATAACTGTAGTGGTGATAGCTAAGGCAAACAGTTGAACTTTGTCCTCTAAATGTGAAACTCTTGTATGCTGGTACATAGGATGAAGAGTACATGCTCTGTTAGACCTCCCTTGAATCAACTGCTCCTCAGTGTCTGAGCCACTCTTGTTTGACATGACATGACAAGGCATAATATCAAGTGGAGTCTGTGGTCTCCTGTGGTAAACATGGGTCTCCTTTAGGGCAGCTTGTATGGACATTACTTCCTCTCAGAAGTATGAAATCTTCTTAAAGAAGGTTACGTCTCTTGTAAGAATGTATAACTTACAGATCGGATCATAGCAGTTGTAGTTCTTCTGTATCCTGGAATACCAAAGAAAAATACTTTTGACAGCCTAGGGAGAGAACTTGTCTTGATTGCCATATGGCTGCACAAAATAAGTACACCAAGAAATCCTCAATGGTAGGGCAAATAGCTTGGCACAACCTGGATAAATCACCTGATGTGGATCTATCCTCCAAATATGGACAAAGGCACTAGATTAATCAAGTACGCCGCAGTGTGTATAGCATTTCCCTAGAATTGGTTAGGAACCTTTATGTGGATCATTAAGGTCCTAGCAATATAAAGAAAATGTCATAGCTTGCACTCCGCCGTACCATTATGTTAGGATGTGAGCACAAGATGTCCAGTGAATAATACCTCTGGAAGAGAAAATCTTCTATAAGTCCTGCTGTGTAAACTTTGAGGCATTGTCACTGCGGAAGACTCTAACTGTGGTGGTGTACTATGTTTGAACCTCTGAGAGGAACTGTTGGACAATTGGAGTAATCTCTGAGTGTGTCTTCATCAAGAAGACCCAAATAAGGCGATCGTGTCATCCGCAAAGGCTGCATAATATCGATGTCCTCTTGGAGTGGGAACTTTAGAGGGCTCCCACACGTCACACTGCACAAGGGAGAAAGGAATAGCTCTCACTCCATTGTCTCTCCGTGGGTAACTGCTCTTGTGGTGCTTCCCAAGCGGACAATTCTCACACTGTAGGGTTAAGGAATCTGGTAAGTCAGGGCACATCTATTGCATCTTCTTAACAGATGAATGTCCAAGTCTTCTATGCCACAACCAAGGATCACCACACGACATCGAAGGTCCTTGTTGATGTGGCTCATGGATAATAGGTTCATTGGAAACTTTGAAGCATAATAAACTTCAATCATCATATTCGGAGGTGCACGTACGCTCCCAATTGTAGTAGTGGTAAGATGAATAGAGGCAGCAGAGTCAACTAGCCATGCTCCTCTGGCCCTCATCTTCTTTTCTTGGGCTACACACGCAAGCCCTTGTAGATATGAAATAGGCCCTTTTATTGGACCCATCACATCTTCTTTGCATGAGAGAAGGCTCATCATGCTTGAGGGGAGGATCTTCATCATCTATGGTGAGAGGAGACTCATCACGACATGCACTGGGCATGAGAGAACCCTTATTACATGAGCCACATCATCAATAACTGGGAAATGAGATCACCTATCGACTTGTTGGGTTGTTGGCAGACTGCTAGTATCCTTAGTGGCGGTGATGGGTCTATCGGCGGTGTCGTTGACGTAGCCAGCAACCCTTTAAGTGGTGGCGGCGAAGTTGGAAGACCCTTCTCCTACGTCGTTGCTGCCACTACGATTCTGCGGTCCTTTTTTCATCGAATCACCCTTACGTTGGTGATTCAATCATCTTTTGAATGGGTATTTGATGGGATTTCGGAGCGCCGGTCTAGGATCGCTGCTCTGATACCATATGGAGAATAAAAGATACATTACTACTCAAAGGAAACCTTAACCTCTCTTTTATAATCAAGAGAACTAGGTAAATTACATAGATGCTTAGAAAGAAAGATAAAATAGTAAATATATCGTTAGACTCAATAGTTTTTAGCAAGGATTTGAAGTTAACAAAAACACCATAAACTTCAAAATTTTCTTTTAGAAAGTATATCCAAGTGTACTCACAAAATCAACAAAATGATATAATAGCGGGAACGAGACAACGATGCACAAGGGATGATACACTAAAGCACATACCCCTAAATATCAGTGTAAATTAGTTCAAGCACATGAGAGTTGGTAGCCATACTGAACAAGTGAGAACTTCAACTTATTGAATGTAGCAAAAGGTGGCTGGTCAATAACAGTCATAATGCAGACTATTTACCATTCCCTCAAACTGGCAAGACAATGCAAGGACCTTATCTATATTACTTATGATATGACCAACTAGGGCAAGTTCATGGAATATATTCTGGATCTTGTGATAGTACTAAGCACCTTTTGAGTTGCCTTGTTTAATATGCACCAATTTAGATTTTAATTAAACAATTTTTGCCTTTGCTGTCTAACAATATCGGCTACCAAGTGTATTTCATATTTCTTTAGTAGTCTCTACATGAATGACTTGAGTAACGACTTCCTTTGAGAGACAAGATTTGATCCAGCCAATAGGGTCATGATCTAAGAAAAACCATTCGCAATATAAAGGATTGGGAATAAGACGAATTTCTTGAGGACATAAGCCATCCTTTGCTTTGTCTTTAGCTTTGATGCTCTTGGATGGATTTTGACAATATTGGAGAGGTCCCATCAATATGCCAATAAGCAACTAAATAACATAAGAATTAATCTCTCAGATAATTTCCACTACTAACCTTATTTTAGACTATCTGGTTTAACATGTTACGGAAAGAGCGGAAGCTTTGGCTTCCCTTGTCAAAGGTTGTAATGCCAACTAAGAAGCACTTGACACAATAGATTTAGTAGCAAAAAAATGAACAAGGAACAATCTCCTTTTCTATTTTTCTCTTTTTCGTTTTCTTTTTTCTATCTAACTTGGGGAGAAAGGAAAGGGAGTCGCATCATCTCACTAGGAAAGGGGAGTGATGTACCATCCAAGGAAAGAAAATATTAGCGGTGGGATTGTTGGATTGCTTTGGGTGGAGGGGAGTCATGAGTGTGGAGGGTCTAGAGCTCTTCCATAAGGGATAGAGCATGGGTGATGGCCTTGTTGCAAATGTATTCCACACTCGAAATTAGGATGAGACGTGGTCGTAGCACTCGAAGGGTCCAGAGCTCTGCCATAAGGGATAGATCATAGGAGATGGCCCCGCTATAGATGTGGAATCCGTAAATAGGTGATGGAGTTCTAGCAAGAGATTCGATGAAGGGGTTTAGAGGCTGATAGCGATCTATTCTTTTGAGAAGCCTTAAGTGCCTTTATATAGAGAGGTACAAAAGGAAAAATTACAAGCACATACTCGTACAATAAGAAATAACAAAAATAGGCCACATAACTCAATACTCCTCCTTAAGCTGGAGCATACACATCAAACATGCTCAGCTTGGAACACAACTCAAGACGCTTCTTGGAGAGTGCTTTGGTGAAGATGTCAGCAGTTTGGTCTTCAGTGGCAATCTTGCTAGCTAGAATAACATCTGTTAGTCGCTCTGAAATGGATTTTAAAATTATTGCGTTGCAGTATAGATCGAATCAACGTGAAAAATAAATAAAATTTATTACTCGAATTTGAAGTCCGAGGTCGAACACAGGGAGCAAATGGAAATTCACACACTAATCTCAATAGATAATATAAATGAGTACAATTAATTACTCAAAAATTAATATGCAATGTTTAACATGAGTATATGAAGAGAAAAAAAATTTTAGACAAAGTAATGGTGATTTGGATCACCAATTATTAGCCTAATACATATAGTATTTACTGAATATAATCAAATGAACAAACAGATAATCAGATGACTTAAAGTGCGTTGCTGGTCTTCTTTTTCCTTCCTTTGATTTCTTCTTTAGCTTTCCTTCTTCTTCCTTAGCTTTCCTTCTTCTTCCTCTTCTTTTCTTTCCTTCTCTGCTTTCTCTTCACGCACGAGCCTCCTTCCTTTCTTCCTCTTCTGCCTTCTTTTTCAAGCCCTCTTTCTTTCTTCTTTCTTCACACACAGAGGGTAGCCATCTCAGAATTGGCTAAGTGTCGCACAGGGCAAAACCCTCCCGTGCCCTGCGCTCTCTCTCTCTTTCTCTCCTCTTAGGTTTCGCCCTCCCAAGGCTAGTTAGGGTAGTCGGGTTATCGGGTAGGTGCGCACCTGGGTCTAGGCTCACCGGTAGTGGGTAGTGAGAGAGGAGTGAAGGCTTAGGCAGGTTGGGTGCACCAGGTCCGTAGGGGAAGTGTTGCGAACGAGGCACATGAGGGTGCGGGGGACCTCACCCCCCTATGACTGGAGGCACTAAGGCCTATGCACTTTTTCAATTTATTCCATAGCTTTTGCTCATCAACTAACGATGTGGGACTAAAGTCCCATACCTTCTTCGCTTGCGTCTCTAAGCAGCATTTGTAGGGGAAACCTCGTCCAATTGGGTGTGTTCTGTGCTTGGTGTCTCCAATCCAGAACCTGGGTGCGTGCGTTGAGCCAAACCGCACGACCTGGAGATGCATCCTGGGGTGCGTGTGGCCGTGAACTTGAAGAACACGGTGGCGATGGGTGGAGCTCCGACGAAACTTGAAGAACATGCAAAACGGCCTCACAACCAAATTGAACTTGCTCAGGAGGTTCGCCGGACATTGGCGAATGTAGTGGCGTTGGTTTCGTGGTGAGGCAAGGTGTGGAGTGATGTGTCGGAAGCGGCGAAGGTCGAAGAATAGTGGGTCATTCGATGTCGGGTTTGAGTGGGCGAGAGGATGAATAGGGAGATGGGTTTTGAAGAGGGTGGAGAGGTGAAGGTTGTGGGCTTGTGGCGAGTTGATTGGTGGTTTGTGGTAGTGAGATGGGCTCGCCGGAGGAGTGGCCAGAGATGAGTACGATGGAGGTGAACGGTGTGTCGAGGGATCGAAATTGAAGGATAAATAGAGGGAAAAAGAGTAGGGAGACGAGGGAACGTTGAAACCTAATCTAAGGACGAAAGGGAGAGATATTCCCACGTCGGTGTGATGGCCGGACGTGGGGAAAATGAACCTTCGAAGGGAGAGACGGCGGCGAAGAAGGGGTTTGGACGCCTTTGCTTTGGCCGGCGAGAGGTGGAGGAAGGAGAGGATAGCTGTGCCTCCAATTTGACGAATGGGGCCACGGATGAAGGAGACGAAGAGGACCGCCGGAGCTTAGGTTGGAGCTAGCCGTGAGAGGAAGAAGAGGGTTTTGTGGCCTTGAACCTCGCTCCCCTCATACGGCCATGCCCTGGGGATCTTTTTATAGGGCTTAGGAGGGGGTTTTGAGCTTGGAAGCTTGGCCTTGTCGCTAGAGAAGGATTCCTCCGCGATAATGGCGGAGGGACCTATTTGCAAAGAGTGGCAACAAAGATAGGGGCCTTTTTGTAAGGAATTCAAAAGTTAGGGGTATGTGTGTGAGAGGAAAAACTAAAACTGGATCAAATTGCAAACTAGGTCAAGATGATCTCAGATTGGGTCTAAATTTTGGCACAAACTTAATTTGGACCCAAGGAATCCAATGGTGAAGTTAGATTTAGGTTTTAACCTCGTTTGCCTAGGTAATTTATGCAAAAACGTAAATTAGGACAAAAGTCAGTCTGAGACTCTATTTTTGGTCAAGACGAGTTCTGATGGTCAAATTGAGAGTATCAAATCCTAGAGAATATTTTTATATGAATTTTAGAGGGTTTAGGTGAATTTTATCCTGATCAGAACCTCAATTAATTAAGCAGGTGTGTTTTTAGGATTTCAGAAGTCATTTAATTCTCAAAACACATGAAAACCCTTTTCTGTCTGTTTGAACCCACTTGTTAGCCTTTTAGGACCATTGACCCTTAATTAACCCCTTACAAAACTTGTGGTTGTATTGCATTCAAAATATGATGGTAAAATTACAGTTTTTACCCTATTTTCTTGTCTCTCTCATGATGGATTTGCAGTGAATTATGGCTCTCTGACAGTTATGTAGGAGCATTTACTGGCTTAATCAGATTAAAATGAGCTAGTTATGGCTCACGATGGTGTTCCCATCAACATCTCTAATGAAATGGCAATCGACTTCTGTATGCTTAGTTCGCTCATGGAATGCTGGATTGCTTGCAATAAAAGTAAATGCTTTATTATCACAGTACATAGGAGTAGGACTAGAGATAGTCATTGTTAAATCTTGTAACATAGATCTCACCCATAGTAGCTCACAAGTAGTATGGGCCATTGCCCTATACTCAGACTTGACACTAGATTTGAAGGGTACATTCTGCTTCTTACTCCTCCAAGTGGCTAGATTGCCACCAACATAGGTGCAATACCCTGGAGTAGATCTCTTGTCGTCATGTGCTTTAGCATAGTCAGCATCAGAATATCCCCATATATCCAGATGATTGTCTTCTGAAAGACAACCCTTTCCTAGGGCCTGCTTAAGGTACCTCAACACTTGGCATACACCATTCCAGTGTACCTCTCTAGGTGACTGCATGAACTGACTGAGTCTCCTAACAATAAAGGAGATATTCGGTTTAGTAACTGTCAAATATAACAGCTTTCCCACCATAGCATGGTACCTAGTCACATCCTCAAGTAATGAACTCTCTAAATTTGCAAGTGGTATAGACTTGTCCATTGGGACATTGACATGTTTGCAACCAAGCATTCCTACCTTTCTTAACATGTCCACATCATATTTTTTCTGAGACAAAACAAGACCACTATCTATGTGTTGCACTAAAATGCCTAGAAAATAATTTATCAGCCCTAGATCCTTGCTTACGAACTGAGAATGCAAGAAATTCTTGGTACTCCTTGTATGCAGAAGATCGTCAACATACATGATAAAGATGATTGAACCAATAGTTTTGTACATGGTAAAGACTGAATGATCAGTTGTGGATCTAGCAAAGCCATATTTTTGAATGGCATTACTAAACCTCTCAAACCAAGTTCGAGGACTTTGCTTAAGACCATAAATAGCCTTATTACATCCCCCCTTAATCACAAAGCTTGGGAGTTATTGCATGTATGGCTCTTCCTCAAGATCACCATAGGGGAATGCATTTTTAATGTCTAGCTGAAAAATCGGCAAATCATTATTTATTGCCACAGAGAGAAGAATTTGTACTGAATTGAGACAAGCCACTAGCGAGATAGCCTCAAAATATTCAACTCCAGAGGTTTGTGTATAACTTTTAGCAACTAACTGGGCCTTGAATCTTTCAACTGACCCATCTAGACAACATTTGAGGGTAAACACCCACCTACACCTCACAACACTCTCACCAGGGGGTAGGTCAACAAGTTCCTAGGTCCCTCTTGACTGGAGAGATGCCATCTCCTCCTTTATGGCTAAGGTCTACGAAGGACCCTTGAATGCCTCTGTATGACTCCTGGGAATATGATGGTTGTCCACTGTAAGAGATAAAAGTCTAGTGTAGGCAAATGATGAAATGATATAAAATTTGAAACAAAATACTTAGCATACGACCTCTGTGGCTTCCTTTAGGCAACAAAAAGATTCACATCATTTACCTCAAGTGTTGTGGACTCTAGATATCCAATAGAATTCGCAATTCAGCAGAGGACTGAGCAGGTATAATAGAAAGGGGCTTATCTATTGGAGATGTAGTGGAAGCAGGCTTGCGCTGGAAGTATTTAGGAAAGGTGTTTGTAACCTCAGGATGTCTAGGAAACACAGTAGAAGGGACATCTGTCTGAGGTACAGTAGGCTCAGAGGGCATTGGTGGTGCAGCAATGAGCATGGGAAGTGAAACATCCTGTGACACAGTGGAAGACTTCCCAATAGCAGAATAATATGAAATCTCCTCAAAGCAATTGACTTCCTTACTGACATAAAATCAATGGGTTAGTGGGTCAAAACACCTGTATCCTGTCTAGGTTCTAGAGTATCCCATAATGATACATTTAACTGACCGGGGATACAATTTGTCCACCTTAAACAAGTGAACAAAACAAACACGCCCAAAGATTTTTGGTCGTAAAGAAAATAAGTCTCGATCAGGAAATAAGACAGGGTAAGGTGTCTTCCCACCTAATATAGATGAAGAAACATGATTTATTAAGATTGCTGCTGTAAGAACTACATCAGCCTAAAAAGTAGTGGGAACATGCATCTGAAACATAAAAGTATGGGCAACATCAAGCAGATGCCTCAATTTACGCTTAGCCAACCCATTTTGTTGGGATGTATGAACACAAGTCTAGTGAATAATACCCAAGGACTGAAAGAATTGAGCCATTGTAGTATTCACAAATTCAAGTCCATTATTGGTATGGAACATGCGAATAAGAGTAGAAAACTGAGCTTTATTTCATTAAAAATTTTTTTGATCAAAACATGGGTTTCTGTCTTTTCCTTTATCATAAATACCTAATAGACAGGTGTAATTATCAATAAGAATACAAAAATAGCGAAAACCCTTAAGACTCTTGACTCGACATGGGTCCCATAGATTAGCATGAATAAGAGAGAAAGGTGACTCAGCTCTTTTATTACTAGCAGGAAATGATATCCTATGATGCTTGCCAAGTTGACAAATCTCACATGAAAATGAATCTAGAAACTAACGGCGAAGAATAAAAGCACTCGGATGTCCTAATCTAAGGTGCCACTGAAGAGCAGATGTGGCACAACCAGTAGCAAAGGAAGGATTCTTAGGTGAAAGATACAGGTAATAGAGACCATCTTGCTCGAGTTCTCCACCATTCTGTTCCATCATTTGGAATAGAAGAAATGATCATGAAAAATGGCTCTGCGATTTTACGCCTTTGTAATATGAATTATAGATATTAAATTAAGTACAAATTTGAACGCATGCATAACATCTTGCTCAAGTTCACCATTATGTTCCATCATCTTTAGAAGAAAAAATGATCATGAAAAATGGCTCAGTGATTTTATGCCTTTGTAATATGAATTATAGATATTAAATTGAGAGCAAATTTGAGTGCATGCATAACATCAGCTAGAGGTAAAGTAGAAGACAAGGAAATGTCACCTAACCCTATCATAGGAGACGAGGCACCATTTGCCACCCTGACATGTACTGGGGTAGTCAGAGGTCTAAGAGAGGAGAACAAAGTTGCATCTCTTGTAATGTGGGAGGAGGCACCTAAATTAACAAGCCAAGATGATATGCAAACACCTCCAATACTTATAGCAGTACCTGTTTGACGAGTCATCGAGGCACTAGCGGTAGATGTAGCCTAAGCTGACACAAGCCTGTTATATTCTTCTTTGGAAATAGTTATCTGAGTACTAGCTTGGTCGTCCTCCTGAAAGTACTGACCTCCTCCACCATACTCCACCTGATTAGCCTGATGATCCTATGGAAAGCCATGTTTTATCCAACATTTGTCAATCGTATAATTTGTTTTGTGACAATGTTCACAAAACAAACCCGTACGGCCTATGCCATGGCCCCCTGCTCTCACACCTCGTCCTCTTCCTTTGCCTCTAGCTGGTATCTGAAGGTAGAATAGGATTAGAAATCTCCAGCGGTAAGAGTTGAGCATATATCTAAGCAAGTGTAGGAATCTCCTCTAGAGTCATCAATTAGTCCTTCATTGCCTTGTACTTAAGACCTCGGCCAACAAACAACTGAGCTTGTCTAAAAACCTCTATCTACTTGGTAGTAATAGTAACATTAGTAGAAATGGGTTGATAGGTATCATGCTCATCTCATAGGTTCTTCATCGAATCATAACATTTGGCAAGGGGCATAGTTCTCTTCTGGAAAGAATGAAGCTCTTCAATAACTCTGTATAGATGACTAATATTGCTCTTGTAGGAATGCATCTCATGCAGGACTTCCTACATCTTCTTGGTCAAGGCATAGGACATGACTTGCTTGGCAATTGGTTCTTTCATACTATTCAGCATGCAGGTGGTAAGCCATTCACTATTTGCTTCCCAATCTGTTGTCTTGACAATGAGTTCGTTTTGAGTGAGGATGTACTTTTTGCAATGTGAACCTACAAATCGGGAGAAAGAAGTGGACCAGAGGAGAAAGTTGGTGCCATCCAACTTAATAGAATTCCCTTGCATAAAAGAAGTTGCGCTCATGGTAGAGATTTTCCCTATCGAGTCGCTAAGGGGATCCTTGTCTTGCATAACACCCGATTTGTAGGAGCCAAGTAATCAAGTGCCTAGAAAAGAAATCAACTCATATATCTACTGCTAGAACTGCGGACAGATCGGAAATCAATTAATTTAGGACATATAGGGTCCCAAAAAAAGTTAATTAGGCATAGCAACGGCCTATCGAGGTGAGAAGAGGCCCTAGTAGGGTTGCCTCTTCCTCTTAGGATTCTCTTGAGTGCTGCTAGAGGAGGGAGGGTGACTACATCGTCACCCCTACCCGAAGAAGCCCTTCCTCACGCTATAGAGGGGCAAGTGATGGAGCACAAGGTAGCAGGAGCATTGCTACAGTCAGAGGAAGCACCAAGCTGGTGCTACAGTAGCCTAAGTGGCTGCTGGAGTAGCCCCAGCCGCTCCAGGTGGTGGCACTAGCCCAACAATCGATGCTGCTGACCTTGGCAGCGACACTGGGCAGTGTTGCTACACGGGCTAGGTTGGTGGCGACACTAGGAGGCCAGTGATCAGGGCCAGCGATGCCCAAGAAGAGAGAGGAGAGGGGTTTTCGATGGAGGGATAGGGCTGGTGGGATACCTAGGCACCAGTCTAGGACCGCTTCTCTGATACAATGATAGGAAAAATGAGCAATCTATTCTTTTGAGTAACCCTACGTGCCTTTATTTAGAAAGGCACAAGAAGGGAAAATTACAAGCACACACCCATACAATAAGAAATAACAAAAATGGGCCAAATAACTCAACAAAGGTGAGGTTGTGGAAGTCGTGTTTGGAAGGAGCACTGCAAGTGTGACATTACGCTTGAAGAGTGGAATGTCATGAGGGTGATGGAGTAGAAAACCAATCAATTAGGACTACTTAATTGCTCAAGCAGAGAACTTTGTGACAACAATTGAAACTAGGTATGGACAAGGGCTCTAATAGAGAACTATGCAAATAACTCAAGTGGGGAACTTCATGATGAATAGGAAGTGTCATGACTAGAACAAAATGGAACATGATGGTTTTTAATGCATGATGAATAGCAAGTAATTGAGATTCTTTGTCCTCCCTAAATGACTCTCTAGATCACGCTTTGATACCATATAAACAGAACAAACCATGAAAAAGGGACAAAGATTTATTGATAGTTTGAGAAGGTTGGAAGCCACCTTACATTTGTGCCTAGGGTTTGCTTCTCTTAATGGTGAAAAGAAAAAGACCGAGGGTTCTATTTATAATGAAAAGATTACTTGCTGCCCAAGTAATGGCCAAATTGTAGGGTAATCTACTCTCTTTATAATGTACAATATTTACACTGTCAAAGATTACATAATTCTATCAGGTGAACCAAAGGATAACCAACCTAACTTGTGTTTTTCATTGATTCTTTTCAAAGGAAGCAATAGTTTCTTGAGAGGTATGGCTTACACCATCAAATAAATGTAGCCTAGAACTAGATAAATTCACATGAGAGGATCCGAATACCCACCCGTTCTAATTTGTTGTTCTCAAATTCTTCCCCAAGCTAGAGCTTATCAAGCTTTACGTAGTTACATAAGATAGAAGGATCCATCTCTTCACTATCAATATATTTTTTAATGGGAGAAGCAAACAAGCTAATTAATGATTACAGTGCAATGATCATATAGTCACATAGATAGCTAGATAGGGGAAAGAGAATCCCAAGTGGTAGTAAAATATGACCCTGAATAGTGTAGGACATTGTCCTAAGCAATCAAGCAAGTTGATGATTTGTAGTAGAGTAGAACTTGTTAGGACTGAATGACTTGGTTATTAGTGGAGGTCCTACATGCAGTGATTTAAATGTCGACGGCATGCTGCCGGCAAGGCACTTTTTGAAAAAGGTCCATGCCGATATGCATCTACTGTCAAAATGTCGGGATTTTGCCAGCATGTCAATCATTTCGTTGACATGCCGACGGCCGCAAGATGCCGACCAGTTTGGTAAGGTTTGTGTTGGCTGAGCACGGTTTGAGGTGTCTGCTGATGGGTAAGGTCTGGGTGAGGGTTTATAGGTTAAAATGGGCAAAGTTTGGGTAAGGGTTTGCACGCATGCACGCACGCATGCATGCGATATCTAAAACTTTAGGTGTGGTTATGATGAAATACTCTTATTGTTACAAAAGTCACAGTCAGCATTTGATTTTCTTGAAATTGATATCATTTTGACTCGACATGCCCTCGACATGCCCATCGGCATGGCCATTGAAAAATGGGCATTTCCACGACATGCCTTTGGCATGCCTACGAAATGTACACTTAGAATTTCATCGGCACGACATCGAAATAAGCATTTCTAACCTTGCCTACATGCCTTTATATAGAGAGGCACTTGGGAAAAATAGTATAGATACTCTTATAAATATGACAAACTAAAGAAACATTACAAATAAACTCTTATAAATATGACAAACTAAAGAAACATTACAAATAAACTCTCTTACCACTTCCCCTCAAGTTGGAGTATAGACATCTAACATGCTTAGCTTGGAACACAAAAATTCAAGACATTTCTTGGAGAGCGCTTTGGCAAAAATATCTGTAATCTGCTGCTTTGTGGTAATGTAGGGTGCCGGGATCTTCCCTTCCAATATAGCATCTTTTATGAAGTGGCAATCCACTTCAATATGCTTGGTCTTTTCATGACATACAGGATTATTGGCAATAAAGGTGGCAGCTTTATTATTACAATACATAGGCATGGAACTAGACACAGTAATCCCAAAATCCTACATAATAGAGTGCACCCACAATAGCTCACAAGTGGTATATGCTATTGCTCTATATTCAGCCTCTACAGATGACTGTGAGACCACATTCTGCTTCTTGCTATGCCAAGTAACAAGATTGGTATCAATATAAACACTGTATCAAGTGGTGGAGCATCTATCTTCATGTGTCTCAGCATAATTTGCATCAGAATACTCCCATATATCAAGATGTCCATGCTTCTACATGATCAAGCCTTTCCCAGGTGCTCTCTTCAAGTATCTCAAAGCCTAGCAAACTCCATTCCAGTGTCTCTCTCTGAGATTGCATAAATTGGCTCAACCAGCCTACAGCAAAGGCAATATCAGGCTTTGTCATTGTCAAGTAGAGTAGCTTTCCAACAATAACACGGTACCTGGTCACATCAGATAAAGGTAGACTCTGAATTAGCCAACGATAAAGAAGGATTTATAGGAACTTATGCAGGCTTATAGTTAAGCATCCTTGCATCTGTAAGCATGTCAATTACATACTTTCTTTGGGACAAAACAAGCCCACTATCAACATTTTATACATTAATGCCCAGAAAATAGATCATAAGTCCCAGATCCTTAGTAACAAACTGGGAAGGAAGAAAGGCTTTGGGATTTTGTATAGCTTCTTTATCACTTCTTGTTAGCAAAATATCATCCACATAAATAATAAGAATAACTGACCTGTCCTTACCATTTATAGTAAAAATAGAATGATTGACAGTGGATCTCTGGAAGCCATACTCCTAAACCACCCCATTAAGCCTCTCAAACCAAGCATGTGGGCTTTGTTTCAGCCTATAAATTACTTTCCTCAGCCTACAAACTTTCTGACACTTCCCCTTATTAATAAAGCCTGGAGGCTTCTGTATATACGCCTCTTCATGCGAGTCACCATATCAGAAAACATTCTTAATGTCTACCTAGAAAACAAGCCATCCATTGTTGACAACTAATGAAAGGAGTGTCTTGACTAAATTAAGGTGTGCCACAAGAGAGAATGCCTCAAAATAATCTACTCCAAAGCTCTGTGTATGCCCTTTGGCTACTAGCCTTGCCTTATACTGCTCAATTGATCTATTTGGTCAACATTTCATGGTAAACACCTACCTACACCCCACTATGGTCGCACCTGGGGGTAGCTCAACAAGCTCCCAAGTATGATTAGACTGAAGTGCTGTCATTTCCTTCTCCATAGCCAAGGTCCAGGATGGGTCGTGAAAGCCTCTGTATGGTTTCACGATATAGAATGACTATCTACAGCATAAGATGAGCTTTCCTGGAGTAGACAAATGATCAAGTGACAGTTGGAAATAGAATATTTAGCACATGAATGATGGCCCTTCTTGTGAGCAATAGGAATATCCAACTGTGTTATTTCTGGTACCTCAGTGGGAGGTAGGAAGGGACCTTCAGTAAAGTCTGCAGCATTAGCAGGGGACGGAATAGGAATGGTCGTTAGGGGTTCCTCAGGAGGAGGATTAGTAATCTTACGCTGATAAGTACAAGGATAAAAAAATGCTACATCAAAAGTAGTATCATGGGTCAACTTAGAGGGCTGTGGTGGCGAAGCAGAAGGCACAGGTAAGGGCACACCAATTGTAGGGGAGGAGATGCCACTAAGAGTAAAGTAGGCAATATCCTCAAAGAACATAACATCAGCACTGACATAAAATCGATGTGCCTTAGGATCATAGCACCTGTACCTTTTCTAGGTCCTAGCATACCCCAAGAAAACACACCGAATCGACCGTGGAGCAAGCTTATCTACCTTAAAGCAATGAACAAAATAGACACATAGAAATACTTTAGGCAGTAAAGAGAAGCTCATGATCCGAAAACAAACAAGAATATGGACTTTTCCTATCCAACACATAGGAACCCTATTTATCAAAAAAATTGCATCCGACCAATACTGAGAAGGAACATGCATATGAAACATCAAGGTACAAGCAACATCCATCAAGTGTCAATTTGTGTTCAGCCACCTTATGCTGTTGGGATGTATGAACATGAGAAGTCTGATGAACAATCCTAAGAGAAGCAAAGAAATGAGACAACTCATCATTAACAAACTCACGATCAATATCTGTTCGAAACATACATATGGTGCGAGAAAACTGTCTTTATTTCAACGACAAACTTCTTTATTATATTAAGGGTTTCAAATTTTTCATTTAACATAAAAACCCAAGATACTATGGTATAGTCATCAATAAGAACAAGAAAATAATGAAAACCCTGATGCTTTTGACCTGACATGGGTCCCATAAATCAGGAACTAATGCTAATGGAGACTCAAATCTTTTATTAGATCTGGGAAATGAAACTCTATGATGCTTGCCCAGTTGGCAAGCGTCACACCAAAAAGAATCAGGAAACTGTAAGTCAAGAAATAGATGACGGAGGGCAGAAATGCTCGGATGACTCAGGCAAAGGTGTTACTAGAGAGAATATATAGCACCAATAGTAGCATCATGATGAGACGGAAGGGAAAGGTGGTAGAGATCATCCTGCTCAAGTCCTCCACTAATCCGCTTCCTCGTTCGGAGGTCCTACAAATAGAAGAATGAATCATGAAAAACTACTTGGCATTTTAGTGCTTTTGTCATCTGACTAATTGACATAAGATTCAATGTGAATTTGAGAGCATACATAACATTAAATGGAAAGAGAGAAATATCACCAAGCTTAGTCACATGTGACAGGGCACCATCTGTTACTCTGACTTGTAAAGGATTGTCAAGAGATCTAAGAGAGGAAAATAATGTATTATCTCCCGTAATATGAGAAGAAGCACCTGAATCTGCCAACCAAGTGGGAGCACGAGACCCATGAATAGAAGCAACAATACTTGTCGTCTAACTAGTAAAAGCTCCAATAGCACGTGAAGCAGTGTGGGATGCCACCAGCCTCTCATACTCTCTAAAAATCATAACCTGTGAGCTCTGTTGATAATCCTTTGCTCCCTGACTATCGGAAATATTGTAGGGCACCTGATCCACTTAATGACTCGGATGATAGCCATGCTTCCACCAACATTGATCAATGGTGTGATTAGTCTTGTGACAGTGCTCACAAAATAATCCGGAACGTCCTCATCCACAGCCACCTCCTCTGACTCCACGTCCTCTCCCTCTGGCACCTGAGTTACCCTTACCACGATCAATGGAAGGCATGACAAAAGATTCTACAAGTGGAACATGATCAATAGTCTTTAGGTGAGATAGCCTAGCATAGATTTGTGCTAGGGTAGGAAGACTCTCAAGTGTCATAAAATGGTCCTTGACAATCTTATACTCAGGCCCAAGTGCAGCAAGCATTTGAACAGATTGTATAGCCCCATGCTGCTTAGTCATAATAGCCACATCAGAAGAGATAGGTTGGAGAAGATCTTGCTAATCCCAGAGGTTTTTCATGGACCCATAAAAATCAGGCAATGACAGCTCCCTTTTTGAAGGTATGCAGATCCTCCAAATCCGGTATAGGCGTCCAATATTGCTTACATGGGAATGTATCTCATGCAGGACTTCCTACATCTTCTTTGCTGAGGAATACGACATGACCTACTTGGCTATATTCTCAATGCTATTTAGCATGCATGTTGCAACCTAATCGTTGTTTGCTTCTCAGTTTGCAGACTTCACTACAAGTACATTCATAGTCAATATATATCGCTTCCGATATGAACCCACAAATCAAGCGAAAGTGGTTGATCATAACATAAAGTTGGTACCATCCAATTTGATTGAAGTGCCTTGGATAGCAAAATGCACACCCATGGTAGTCATTCGCCCCATTGGGTCACTAGAATCACTCTTTGGTCTTCTATAGAACTTGATTTGTAGGTTCAATCACCAAAAACTTGGGGAGATAATTAGGCCTTGATAGATCTGAAATCAAATCATCAAACAAACAATCATAGGAGGGTCAAATCAATGAACCCCCTGCAGTACATAGGCTTGGAGAAGTGGCGGCATCGGTTGTGGGTGGCATTGAAGGGGTGCATTGGCGAGAGGTGGTGCTGGAGGGTCTACGCTGACTGGGGGTGGGACTAGGGAGCGACCTGCATCAGTTTGAGGTGGTGTTGGGTCCCGTTGAGGCAAAGTAGCGACGGTGGCGATAGGATCTAAGCCTACTCCAGAAGGCATGCATCCTCTAACACCCCCAGCAACATTAGGGCAGTGCTGCGGGGGTCATCTTGTCGTCAGCAAAAGGTTGTTGCAGCGAGGAGGTCGGCTGAAGATAGTGACAGATGAGCAGTGCCGTCGGTGAGTAGAGAAAAGGAGAGGGTTTCAGTGGTGTGTTTGGGAGGCTAGGGTTTTGGGTGGTGGTATCGGGCATCGATTTAGGATCGCTGCTCTGATATGATATTAGGACTGAAATGACTTGGTTATTATTGGAGGCCCTAAGTGCCTTTATATAGAGAGGCACTAGGGAAAAATAGTACAGATACCCTAATATAATAAACTAAAAAAATATTACAAATAAACTATTTCTCTTAACAGCGTTGCTTGTCTAAGGTAGAGTTCCATCCACCAGCATCAATACTAATACCTCAGAAGAGCAATGAAGGGTAGCATGGTTGTAAAGTCCTCAGAAGTGCCAATATATATGCTAATGAAACAAGCATCACTTGTAGAAACTCCAAAATTGACAGAAACCTAACATTGGAATGACTTGTAAGAAGCTAAAAGGAGTTCCTAAAATACCAGATTTTATGATGGAATCACATGGGTTGCACGCACAGTCTTCTGAAAAGAAACCTAGAGATTATCCAAAGAGCAGCAATCAATTCCCGTCAACATGAATTTCCTCCAAACATCTTCTACGGTACCACATGCACAAAACAAGTTGGACAAATCTTCATCTGCTAAATTGCAAAGAGGACAAGAAATATCCAGATCGTCGGACCACCGCCTTTTAAATGATTTTGTCACAATCTTCTCCCATCTCAACAGCCGCAGAAAAATTTTAATTTTTTCTGGAATAGGCAATTTCTGAATGAGTGACCAATCAGTCCAAAAATCGGAATGTGGGCCCTGCACCACACTGAATATTTTGTATGCCTTCCCTACCCAAAAAGTTTCATATTTCCATCTGAATCTCTTGGATACATTTAAGTCTAGTCTGAACTCATGTAACGGCCCCATTATCAAGTTCTGAAAATCAGTGAATTTGGCCTCAGACAATCCAAGCTGCAATGTAGGAGACCAAGATTGCGAAGAGGAATCCCATACCTCACCAGCCAACACCTCCTTATTAGTTGCCAAAGCAAAATGACAGGGAAAAGTGATTGCAAAGAACCATTTCCCGTCCAGTCATCCAACCAAAAGCGGAAGAGTAACCTTTTCCAAGCACAGGAATAAGAAATTGATTGATCAATCCCGGATTGTACCAAAAGTCTGACAGATCTCCAAAAAGCAGAAAGGCACTTGAAAGAACCATTTCCCTCACCAAAAGAGCCATAGGAATCATGTGACAACTTTTGTTAGAGAGTATCTCCATTACTTAGAAACTTGGCCACCCACTTCAAAAGCAAGGCATTATTGAACTTCCTTAACAAAAGAATTCCAAGGTCACCTTTCTTCTTTTGCTGGCAAATATTGTTCCATGGAACAAGTTGCAAGAATCTACCCTCGTGATTCGGTCTTTTCCAAAAGAACCTCTTACGAGCCATCTCCATCCTTGAAAAGATCTTCTTGGGTGGTGTAAACAAAGATAAGAAGAAAATAGACACGGCAGAAAGGACAGCTTCACTAAAACAAGCTTCCCACCCCTAGATAACAACCTTCTACTCCACCTAGATAATCTCTTAAGCAAGTGCTCCAAAACTGGATTCCAATCATCAACTACCAATCTCCCACCTTTCAACGGCAAGTAAACAATAGGTAGGCACACAATAGGTATCCCCAGGATAGCTGAAATACTGGATTCCACCAGCCTGTCCAAATTGAATGGCACAAAAGCTGACCTACTTCTGTTAATAGAGAAACCAGAAATGTCCGCAAAAATCTTAACCATCACAGCCAAGCAACATACTGTAATCTATTGTCTGCAAGTTCTTACTTTGCCAATTTGGTGTAATTTTTTCAAGGATCCTATGTGCTCATATTCTGGGACTTTACTTGAATTCTGCTGTATGCAGAAAATTATTTTGTATATATGTCGTATTAAAAACATGAAACTATAAATATAACCAGAATACCACCCCTAAGAAGAGTCGGCTGAAAATTGATAGTTGGATCTAGTTCTACCTAATTATTAAAACAGGTGTACACCAGTCTATGTTTCAATGATAAAAATGTGTGAATATCGATAGTTTGGATCTAGTTCTACCTAATTATTAAAATGGGTGTACACATGTCTATGTTTCAATGATAAAAATGTGTGAAATTCTTTAAGATAGGACTGTCTTTTTTGTCATTTTTAATTTGCAACCTCATTTTAGAGCTCTTATTGTCCATTTGCTGGTTCAAGTCTTGGAGAATATGCAAAAGAACCTCCACAAATGCATTTGGCTTTTGTTGACTGTTTTGATTCTTGCATCTTGGAAAAAGGTCCATAAGTTTCAGAAAAATAGAAGTACTGCAACCAGATATTGCTTGGGAGTTCATTAGGTCAGTGTTGCTCAACCGCAAAAGTTTGCAAATAACTTGATAGATTTCAGGTTTGGGATAGGCGCTGCTTCGGTTCAAGAGGGTGCCCTGCTGGAATCTTGGTTGGTCATCTGGAAGGCATAACATTTATTGATAGTCGTGGAGACGGAAGATACTTGATATCTAATGGGAAAGATCAAACAACAAAACTCTGGGACATCAGGAAAATGTCTAACAGTATCAATTGGTATGTATTCCATTTATTGCTTGAGTCATGAATTCAAGTTAATACTATCTGCTTTTAGCTTCCATAGTAATTACAGCTAAATATAACGCTATCTAATATCGATCAGTGGTTAAATAAGACTACAAGATAGGAAAACGGGAAGTGGATGCAGAAGGCAATATTGGGATTCACTAATTGAACTAGTTTGCTTCAAAATAAAGTTACAAATGTTAGGGAATCTGTATCTAAAGGGGGAATTGGAATCAACAATAAGGATCACTCACAGCTTCCTTATATTTGGATGTGCATAGGAAAAGATTTTGAACACTTGATCTATTGAGTGGTGTATACGTTTGAGTGAGTAGGCATTAGTAGTAGGAAATGCCAAAATCTATTATTGAGAGACCCAACACCTCTTTATATAGAGAAGTGATATTGGGTAAATACCAAAGTATGTCTAGCGTAAAATAAGAAATAACAGAAATGGGCATAAAGGGAAAACATAAAAAGAAGTTTTTCAATACTCTCCCTCAAGGTAGAGCATAGATATTGATCATGCTCAACTTAGAACAGCAATTGTCAAAGGCAGCACGAGGAAGAGGCTTCGTGAAAATATCTATTATCTGGTCCTCAGAGGTGACAAATGTAATATGCAACAACCCATGCTGAATCAGGACTCTAGTGTAGTGGCAATCCACCTCGACATGCTTCGTGCGCTTGTGAAACATGGGATTGTTGGCTATATATGTAGTTGTCTTATTATCACATCTTAGCTCCATTGGTTTTTCTATCTGGACATGCAAGTCATGTAATAGTGACCTCACCCATACCATCTCAGCAACTATCTAGGCCATGGCTCGATACTTTGGCTCAACACTAGAGCGAGAAACTACTCGTTTCTTGCTCCTCCATATAACTAGATTTTCTACCACAAACGTGTAAAACCCAATAGTGGATTTCCTATCAGTAATATGTTCAGCATATTTAGCATTGGAATATCCAACTATTATCATAGGAGACCCTTTCTGGAATAGGGTCCCATGTGCAGGTGCCCTCTTTAAGTACTTGAGCACTTGCATAGTTGCCTACCAATGTAGCTTAGTCGGCTTCTCTGTGAACTGACTAAGCTTTCCCACCGCCAAGGCAATATCTGGTCTAGTGATCATCAAGTACAGAAGCTTCCCAACCAGCTGCCTGTAGGATTGACAATCAACATACTCTCCCTGTTCATCATAGAGATGCACCTTACGGACCATTGGAATGTTGGCTGGTTTGGACCCCAGCATGCCTGTCTCTTGTAGTACATCTAGGGTATATTTATGTTGAGAAAGGACAATGCCCTACTTGCTTCTCACCACCTCTATGCCCAGAAAATATCAGAGCTGACTCAGGTTCTTCATAGAAAAATGCTTAGCCAAGGACCTCTTAACCTCAACCATTCCACCTTTGTCATCACCGATAATAATGAGATCATTCACAGAGACAAGCAATGCCACTATGCCCTACTCAGTCTTCTTGACAACAAGAGGGTGATTTGAAGATCTTTGTATCCCATCCCATCTTCTCCACCACTCGAAGATCTTCTGGAACCAAGCTCTTGGACTCTACTTAAGGTCATAGATGGCCTTCTCCAACTTGCACCCACACTCCCTCTGAACCTCGAACCCAGGGGGTTGTTGTATATATACCTCCTCTTGAAGATTGCCATAGAGGAAGGCATTTTTTATATCTAGTTGGTGAAGCATCCAGTCCTTGTAAGCAGTTATAGAGACCGTTATTTGCACTGTGGACAACCATGCAATTGGAGAGAAGGTATCAAAGAAGTCCACCCTGTACGTTTGAGTGAACTACTTTGCCACCAACCTGGCGTTATACTTTGAAATAGACCCATCGTGGTTGTATTTCAAGGCAAAGATCCAATGACATCACAGCGAGCACCAGTAGGAAGAGAAGTCAGGTCCCAAGTATGTGTTGCTCCAAAGTGCAGCCATCTCATCCTCTATAGTCGTATGCCACTTTGGATAAAAAAGGCCTTCTAATAAGTGGAGGGTATCTCTGTACTGGCAAGGGCTATAGTGAATAGCACAAAAGTCTTTCCCAGATGACGTGTTGTTGCTGCCCCAGCAACATGGTAATGAGCACAAGAATAAGGAGCCTTCTTAGCTACAATAGGAAGGTCATCATTCGGGATATTCTCAACAGGTCCTGCACAATCATCACTGGAAAGAACATCGTCAGATACCTCAACACATACTTGACGTGGGGAGGATGGTGGATCTGAAGTAGGGACGGTGTATTTCTTGTATGTAACTGGCTTCTGAAACACAATGGGTGGATCTCTAAACTTCATATGATCTATGGTGCTATCAAGTGTAGAAACAGTCACTAGTGTTTGGCTACCACTGTTAGACACAGAAGGAGCCTTAGAAATAGGAAATTGATCCATAGGCACTGATGGAACTGGCATAGGGGCAAACTCATCCTCAAAAACTAATTGTCATGCTACTGGTGAAAAATAAGGCACAGATTCATGGAAGGTGATATTTAATGGGATCAAAGCACCTGTATCCCTTCTGTGTCCGTGAGTAGCCAAAGAAGACACACTTGATTGCTCGAGGTATGAACTTGTTACGTCTTGGTCTCAGTAAATGTACAAATGCCACACATCCCAATGTCTGAGGCAACTGAAACAAGTCTCTGTCAGGACACAAAATATGCCATGATGTCCACTCATGTAACATAGAGGATGGCATTCTATTTATAAGATAAGTAGTAAGTACAGCATCACCCCAATCCAAGTGAGGTACATAATGATGAATCAAGAGTCCATGCTACATCCAATAAGTGCCTGTCTTTCCTTTTCGCCACACTATTTTGTTTGGAGGTGTTGAGATAGGACGTCTGGTGTATAATACCATGAGACCTATAAAACTTTACCAATCTGGTAGTGTAAAACTCTAAAGCACTATCAGATCGCACAATCTTTGCCACAACTAAAAATTGATTATTTTTAACAAAGGTCTCAATAACATGTCCAACATTGGACTTATTCTTTAACAGAAACAACCATGAAAGATGAGAAAAATCATCTATAATGATCGAATAATATCTATGTCCTTGTCGATCAAGAATTTGACCCGGGCTCCAGACATGCATATGAAGCAGCTGAAACATATCAGTAGTCCTTGGTGCAATACTAGCAGGAAATAAGGATATGTAGTGCTTTCCTAATTGGCATGCGTCACAGTGAATTTTAGTGGTGGCATAAATGTGTAGGATGATGCGTCGGAGCCTATCCAGAGAGATGACTAAGGCAACGGTGCCACTACAAGGCACTCCTAGTAGCAGAACCTGAATCACCAAGGTACGTAGCGGCAAGTGGAGTCTGGACCAAGTGATGCACACCTTCCTCTTCATGTCCTCCACCACTCGTCCTCCTCGTTAATTTGTCCTAAAATATGCATCCAAGTTCATCAAATATGACACGATAGTGAGGCTACTTTGTTATCTTGCTGACAGATAATAGATTTAACGAAAATTCAGGAACATAAAAAGCATCTGGTAGTCTCATAGTGGGAGTCAGTGATACTTCCTCTTGACCACCAATCTGTACATGTCTGCCATCTGCAACCTACATTGTCCTACTATGGGGTACATGATGAAGTCTACCAAAACACCCCTAGTCTCCTGAGAAATGATGGGAAGCACCAGAATCTACCAACCAAGTTGCACCTGCAAAAGCCTGTGCACACATCTATACTTGAAGAGGAGGTAAAAGTAGTAGTCTCAATAGAAGTTGTGGCTAGGTCTTGTGTCAACTGGGAAAAACACTGTAACAATGCATCATAGTCAGCTCTAGGCACATGCACAACATCAATAGCATCCTCTATGGTAGCAGTGGCTTGGTTAGTTGTGGGAGGTTTTCCATGTTAGGTCCGGCAGGAAGCCTCCACATGACTGATCGGGAAATTTTCGCTTGCAAGATATGTCAGAAAAGTAATACGTCAGAAAAATGTCATTTTAGTATAATCGTGTGGTGGAAAAATCCTCGATAAAAAATTGCTTAAAATATACTGAAATTGAACCACAAAATCAGGTCGTATCACGAGAGGCACAAATGCAAATAAGACATTCACATAGATTAATCGTGGCCATAGGCGCAAAATCTCTATCCAAATCCAATGTGAAATGAGGTGAATAATAAGAGCCAAACAAATACGAGAAAGAATAAGTATGATGTTGCAATTTCACCTTAATAAAATAATAAAAAATCCAAGAGTTGGCAATGGCGTTAGATGTAATTTTTAATTGATGCCAAAACAGAGGATCTTGCCCTCTTGAGCATGCGCAAAGAGGAGGCGATGGCGGGCCATGTGAAGCTCGGAGGTCGACGTGGTCGAGAGCTACGCGTGGCTGGTGACGGTGTCGATGGAGGCGGATGGAGGTGGCCAGCCGGCGAGGTGGTTGCTTGGCAGCTTGGGTGGTTCCGAGCGGCGAGATGGTTGTTGGTTGGCACGTTTGAAGGTGCGGCTGGTCTCATGGTGTTGAAGGGAATGTGTGGGAGTTGACAGCGTGTCGAACGGTGGCTGGCATTGGTGGTTGCGTGGAAGGGGGTGGCCAGCGGCTATGGGTTCCTTAAGCCTATTGAAGAAGATTAACAGTGCACGGTGGGGCGGAGGGGGGGCGTGCAGATGTCGCGTGTGGCTGTGCGTGGCTGGTGGTATCAACGGTTATGCGTAAGGGGCTGGCTACGTGTGTGAGGGTCTGGTGTTGCGTGGTGAGTTTCCTGTTAGAGAGAGGAGGCGAGCTTGCGGTCCAGATCGGGAGCGTCGAGGGCATGATCTTCTCTACTGCAGGTGTGTGGTTGTGTGCAGTCGAAAGGGAGTTAGAAATCACAATGGCTATGGTGATCGAGAGGGTGAGGAGCTCTGCAGGGAGGTCGCAGATGGTGGAGTGGCTCGCGGTTGTCGGTGAGGTTGTGCGAAGAGGGCATGGTGGTCGTGGAAGCATGGTCATCGCCACATGCTGTCACTGCGTGGCTGTTGCGATCGTTTGCGAGAAGGAAGATGGTGCACAGTGGTGGTCGTAGGCAGATGTCACAACGAAGGAGATGAAGGTCTAGGATGGGAACGTCGTATGGAGGCTTGCGGTTGTGGTTGCGTGGGAAGGAGATGAAGGTGGAGGGTAGGCTTGCAGTTAGTGGCTGTTGTGGTGGTGGCATATAGTGGTGGATGGAGGTGAGGTAGATGGTCCTGTTAGGTGGAGCGGGAGGAGAAAGATGATGATGTTCTCCCCGAGATCCTTCCTTTGCCTATTATAAACAGAGAATAAGAGAGAATAATTAGCGTGGTTTCATGGATACAAAAAGGAAAGAAAGAGGTTAACAAGGAGAGAGGAAATTATCTGAAAAGAGAGATACAACGAGATTTTTATATTTAGAAATTGATGGATCCTCTCTTATGTTATTTTAGCAAGATCCTCTCATTGATTTTCTTTCTCAGCAAAACCTCTCATAATTTCAATGTTATTTCGAATTGTCTCCTGCAATAAGTACACTTAATTATATGCAACATGCATTGCATCAAAGAATTATGCAGGAATACTAAATCATGACTCTACTGTTTTCAGTGTATTATATACTTAACGTCCCATTTAATCTTAGAATTGATTGCTCTTACGCCCAATTAATGTCTACTAAAGTGGAGCTATCAATGACCAGCCTTACCACAATAGATGCAAGTAGTGCAGGGTCTCCCTAGGGCGCTACGCCCCCGCTCGCATTCACGAGTGGAGGGTGCTCCCCTACCACCTTGTCTCGCAACAGTAGCAAGAGCGAAGGCCTGACTAGTCTCCTGTATGTGGTGTAGCAACCTCAATACGGCTCAGACGGTTATAGGCTTCCTCTAAGGTAGGAAACTTTGATAGGGTGAGAATCTAGGATCGAGCAGCGATATACCCTGGGCTAAGGCCAAATAGCAACTGGTGCATTGTTGCTACTCTGCGATACTCTCTTTGCGTGGCACAAGTGCATACAAGTCGGCAAGCATTATACTTCTCCTGGAGCCCTTTGAGGGCTGAATAGTACGGAGATAAAGATCTCCCTTCTTGCTTCAACTGGGAGATTTGAAAAACTCAAGATGAGTTTTTCTCATGGGAATAGGTGTCACAAAGACTATCCCACATTTCCTTGGCAATCGGATAATACATGATCTCGTCACCAGTCCATGGAATCACATAGTTCATCAACCATGCCTTAACTATGGTGTTATCTTTCTTCCATGTGGCGTTCTTTCCCATCTTGTTTATAGGCTCAGGTTCCAGCAAGATGTGTTTATTGTTATGACCTTCAACTGTCATCAGGAACATCTGAGACTATCTGGGATAATTGGTCTTGTCCAATTTGATGATTGGACCAAAGAATAGGCTCTTGCAGGCCCCACTTCGGAACAACACTAATGTCACTTCAAATGAACTTAAACTTGCCATGAGGACAACAAAAATACGCCAAAACCAAGATTTGAAAATTTTCATATCATATAACGCATGACCAAAGGGTCAACTAGACCTCAAGTGTAGGAATCTAGATTGCTTCAATATGAAATCCACGCCCAAACTGGGAGAAACGTCCCCTATGCTGAGCAGTGGGGTATGCTAGGGCCTAGGGGATTCCCAGTGTACCCACATGGAAGAGGAGCACCTCCCCCGGACTGTTGCTGGCGATCAATAACAGCTTAGTAATGCCTCTGGCACCGCCATTGGTCTCTGTGGTGAGCCTACGGTGGCTATAGGCGTAGCAGCAGGGGCCTAGGGAGCTCCCCTCACCACCGCTAGACCCTGTGGCAGCCGGTGCATCGCCCCTCGGTGCAACAATAGGGGCCAACTAGCCCCTATCGCCACTACTTGACGCCCTTAGCCGCCCCCTATAGCCATTGATGGAGGGAGAGCCCAGTGATGAGGTGAGAGTGGCCAATGGCGGTGAGAGAAGAGGAGGAAAGGCCTTAAGGTTAGGGTTTCGGATGGGTATTTTAGTGGGATATTAGAACCCGACCCAGGACCGCGCTTTGATACAAAGTAGGAAGAAATGCCAAAATCATTAGTTGAAATCTAAAATTATGAGGAAGCAATAATATCAAAGCAATAATCAGTGCATAACGGTTGGGTTTACGTGGAAACCCTACTTACGAAAAGTGGGAGAAAACCATGGGAAAAGTGTCTCTGTTATTCTTCTCAACGAAATATGGGAGTACATGCTTATTTATAAGCCACCACATGCAACACAAAGCCCCACTCCACTATGTGGGACTAAACTACTACACAATTCTCTCAACACTCCCCCTCAAGCTGGAGCATGGAATGCTCAGCTTGTAGAATAAAGAAACCCCTCTACATAGCAGAACAAACAATACTCTGAACACGTACAACTGACTCTCCTTTGCAGATAACAGTTGCACTCTTGTTCATGCTTGTAGGTAGGTATGCTGATGATGACACAACAGACTTGCTGGAGCTTGACGACGAATTGCTGTAGCTGGTTCTAACAAGAGCCTTTTCTCTTGAGACCTCAATTGGTGCTGGGTGGCTCCTCATTCAATATCCCTGACATGGGGTCTTCTTTGAAGACCTCAAAACTGGATATCTCTCTTTGAAGTTCATAAATCGAATCACCCACATAGAAGCCTGAAATGGACCCTTCCTCTGAGAATTTTGAAACTCTGGACCTCCCAGAGTTATGGTTGCTCATGTGGAGTCTAGGAACAAAAGAGACTCCCGAATGGAGGATGACTACAACAGGCTTAACACTCCCCCTTCCCTTTTCTTACATACTCATATGGAGAAGAAAATGCATAGAGAAGAAACAATAAAACTAGAGAAGAAATAAAAATAAAATAGAGAAGAGTTTCTCCTCTTCTCATGCACATTCATCATCATTTTTTATTTTCATTTTCTATTAGTTGCTTCCTCTTTTTTTCTATTTTTTCTCTTCATTTTTTTCCTTTCTTCCTTTTTTTCAATTTTTCTTTCCTTTCTCTTTCTTTCCTCTTTTTCCTTCTTTTTTTTCCTCAACTAATCAACCAAAATAACAAATATCTTCCTTAGAGCCCATTCTGCCAAGTCTCCACGCCATCGTCCGCTGCTCCTCCCCTTATCGCCAGCAGTTCCTGCCTCTTCCTTGCCTTCTCTACCTCACTAAGCGTCGTGTCTGCCTTGATCGCCCTTATCGACACGATCAACCCCTCAGCTTGTCAGACAGCCGTGGGTGTGACGGAACCCTCCTAAGGGGATGTGTCGCAGTCGGGGTAGTGCCATGTGGCGGCGAGGGACATGGACTCCAGGCGGCGAGAGAGGCAGGGGATGTGCCACAGTGTGGCGCAGAGCGTGCACGTGAGGGCCTCCACCTCTCGGGCTTCCTCTTGTACCTTATGCAGAGGCTGTCGCCATCACTGGGGAGATTGACCCTTGCCATTCCCTAGGGTTTAGCACGAGAACAAAGAGAGGACAAGAAGCCCTCGACCTCTCCGACCTCGGCTTGTTGGTGCTCCGCTTAGGTGTTGCTAGAGGAGCGTCGCTTGGTGAGGCTGTAGATCACCTCACTTGAGGCCCTTCTTGCCGCGCCGCCTTGTGCGTGATCACCACCTCGTCGCCTCGAGGATCTCCTTAAGGATTGCATTGTCGCTGCCATCGTTGCCACCTTCTTGCGAGATCTCTGCGATCTCCATAGTCTCGAGAGCCTCTCCATCGCACACCACTGCAGCCCCTTGTGACGAACTCGAAACAAAAGATGATAAAAATCGTATAATCTTAAGATCAAACAGATAAACCCAAGATCGACTTGCTCTGATACAAAGTTGAAATATAAAATAATGTGAAAGCAATAATATCAACGCAATAATCAATGCATAACGCTTGGGTTTACATGGAAACTCCACTAATGAAGAGGGGAGAAAACTACGGGTGAAGTACCCCAATAGGGCATGTACCTTTGTTATTCTTCTCAAAGAAATATAGGAGTACATGTCTATTTATTGGCCACCACACACAACACAAAGTCCGACTCCCACTATGTGGGACTAAACCACTATACAATTCTCTCAACACTATTATTGAGAGACCAAACACCTCTTTCTATAGTGAAGAGGTATTGGGTAAATAACAAAGCATTTCTAGCATAAAATAAAAAATAACTGGAAAGGACAAAAAGGGAAAACATAAATAGAAGTCTCTCAATTATTTGAATTTTCAAAAGGATACAAAAAGTTTAAGGGGTTTTACACAAATGCCACCAAAAACTTTTGATATTGCATAATTGCCATTATAATTTTTGCATTCACGCAAATTCCCCAGTATAGCTTATCACCTTTACAAAAATGCCATCATAATTGCACTTTTTTCAAGTTTATGGTACAATCTCGAGGCAAAAACAACCCTTTACTAACATTTTTTAGTCAAAGATAGCATATCATCTTAACAAAACCTAATTCGAGTGGCATTTTTATAAACGTAACCAACTTTATAGTGGCATAAGTGTAAATACAAAAATTATGTTGGCAATTAGTTAATATCAGAAGTTTCCAATGGCCTTTGCATAAAAACCCCATTTAATAACTAAACATGATTTTTGGCTTATGTTGTACCCCTTCGGTTAGTTGTATTTTTATTCTTATGTAAGGGTGTGATTACACTTTTTATTTCTTATCTTGAGTTGTGTTGTAATTGTCCCACCTCTCTCTATAAAGAGAGTTAGGATTTTAGAGAATAAACAACTCATTTGTTTCTCCTAACTTGGTATCAGAGCAACAGTCCAAGATTGAAGCTCTCAATATCTTACCCAAAAAGGCCTCCAACCCCTTCCACCTCTCTCCATCTCTTCATTGGCCTCCAAAGGGTGGTGGGTAGCTTGCGTCGACAGACAATGGCTGCTAGCCACTCATGTACCATCACCACCGGTCACCACTCGCCCTAGCGTCGTCGCTGGTGGTGATCGGGGGACCCTAGTGTCGCTGATGGGGATCTGTTGACCTCTAGTGGTGGTTGCTGCTGTTTTGGGAGGCTTGTCTCCCTGTTGCAGCCCCAGGTCTCGTGGTTTCAAGTTGTTCCAATTGGATATTTTAGTGATGATTTATTCCCAGATGTTTTGAATTTTTTTTCACATCTATTCTATGTGATTATTGGCCTGATCGTATGATCTGAATCTTCTTCAAGTGTTGTGGGTTCTTGGGTGAAGAAGATGTGGCATTGTCGTGTTCACCTAACGTGACTTCAAAGCCTACCATGGACACAGGGGCTTACAAGAGATCATTCTTTGGTTCCATGATTAAGTTTGATGAAACCAATTATCTCCAGTGGTCCCAACCTTTTTTGATGACTATAAGAGGTCATGGCAAGGAACATATTTAGCAGCCTACAGAAGCCAAGGAGAAGATCGGAGTCAATGCCAATTGGAACGGAGATAACGCAATGGTTTGTGCATGGTTGATAAATTGTGTTATCCCTAGAATTGGTGATGAGATAATGTATTACAGTATGGCCACGCAGATGTAGGATTCTCTTCGTGAGATATACTCTTGTGAGAAGAATTCTACTGAGTTTTTCAAGTCTATCATGTGCTTTTCCACCTTCGTCAAGAGAGGCGGTCTTTAGCACAGTACTATTCCACTTTGAAGGGTTTCTTAAAGAGACACAATTCCTACAGGCCTAGTTGGTGAGCTTTTCCACCTCTGTCAAGAGAAGCAGTCTTTAGCACAGTACTATTCCACTTTGAAGGGTTTCCTAAAGAGACAATTCCTACAGGCCTAGTTGGTGCATGTATTGGCACGACTTGAGGGAACTAGCTGTCTCTCTCTTCCTGTCTGATCTGGGCCCTAAGTTTACTATTGTACGAGACCAGATCTTGACTTTGCCAAAGCTCCCATTTATCGAGAAGACATACAACAAATTGAGCTAGATTGCTATCCGGTCTTCTTTGGCTGATACTTCAGGATAGACTTCTGCACTAGCTACAACCCCTGGACTTGGTAGAGGTGCTCCTTCTATATGTGGTCGTGGTTGTGGCCGTGGCTATGGATCTGGAGACCGTACCCACACCTCTTGTACTTACTATGGTAGGGTAGGGAATTTAGAGGCTAATTGCTGAACCAAGCATGGTAGCTCTACTACTGCTCATCAAGCGACAGTGGTATCAAACAATCCACTTGAGATGGTTTCCAAAGCAAAGTTTGATGATTTACTTCAAATATTTTCTTAGTTCACCCAGGCATCTATTCCTTCATCTGGCAACATTGTAGCTTTAGCCTTCTCTTCAGGTACTGAGTTGGGTTGTTCCTCGTCTTCCTTAAGGTCTGGTGATTGGTTGGTTGATTTTAGAGCATTGAGACACTTGTGTGGGGATCATAGCTCATTTCTAGCGTTGAGCCCGGTGCCCCCAGGAAGGATAGTGCAGGTTTTTGATGGTAGACATTCTCCAGTGGTTGGCAAGGGGAATGTGCCCCTCTCTTCTACTCTGAGGCTATCTAATATTTTATATGTGCCAGATTTTCCCCTCAGTTTACTTTCAATTAGTAGCATTGCGAGAGAGCTCAATTGTCGATCTATATTTGATTCACAATCATATGTCTTGTAAGACAAGCTCACAAGGATGATTGGTGGAGGATGTGAGGAAGGGGGTGTACTGTTTGAGCCGATCTCCAATTATCACTGTTGCTACTACTGTTGGCCATAGGAAGGGTGCTCTTGCCTCTGGGTCGCCTTTCCCGTGGCACCTCCACCTTGGTCACTTACTTTTGGAGAGACTTAGATGTGTCATTCCCCACATATCATCCACTATTGCCATCACCTGTGATGCTTGTCAATCTGGAAAACATCATCATTGTCAATTTTCTTTCTTCCACTCATGCTGGGTCTACCTTTGTTTTCAATCTTATTCATATGTATGTTTGGGGTCCTAGTCGGGTTCTAGATCGATTGGGCCATCATCATTTTCTTGGTCTTGTGGATGATTTTTCCAACGTTTCATGTGTATTCTTGTTGAAAAATAAATTTGATGTTTGGATTATTATTTAGAATTTTGTTATTGAAATAGATGTTACCATTAAGAAATTTCGTTCAGATAATGCATTGGAATTTTCTACTACTTGGTTATAGTTGTTTTATAAGTCCAATGCCATTATTCACCAGACCACCTATGCTTACGCCTCTTAGTAGAACAATGTTGCTGAGACAAAGCATAGGCATTCTTGATGTTGCTCGTACTTTGTTGATTTACCATTTTGTACCTGCTTTGTATCGGGGGGGTGCGGTGTTAATTGTTTGTTTCTTGATTAATAGGATGCTAAACTTTGTCTTACATGAGCAAATTCCTTGGCAAGTTTTGCATCCTGATTTCCCATTGTTTCATGTTGCTCCTCGGCTGATTGGTTGTGTTACTTTTGTATATCTTTTTGGTCCTAGATAGGATAAACTAGCACCCAAAATGTTAAAATGTGTTTTCTTGGGGTATTCACAGACACAAAAGGGCTATCATTGCTTTGATTCGATTTCATCTTGCTACTTCGTGTCACTTTTCACAAGGCAATACCTTATTTTTCTATTTCTAGTCATGAATTACCCCCTATTGTTGAGTCTGCTGCTATGCTTGTCCCTCTTATTTTGTTTGGAGGGATTCCAAAGCACAAGACACCTACCACAGCTACTACTGAGTCATATAAGTTTTCTGAGCCCATTGTTATTTATAGACGACCTCATCCACCCTGCAGATTCCCACCTCGCCTCCAACCTCCTCAGGTCAGGTGAGCACTACACCTTTAGACACTAATGATTGTGTATCCAGTAATGCAAGTAGGTCTACTTCTAATGTAGTTGAGGATGCTCACTTAGATCTTCCGATAACCATTCAGAAGGCACCACAAAGTTTTGCTAGGTATCCAATTGCAGGCAATATTGTAACAGATAGTATGGGGATAACTTTTGCTAGCTTTTGTCAAGCTTTGGCTTCTCATATTCTAATGACATATCAGGATGCTTCATCCAAAATGGCATCAGGCCATGGAGGATGAGATGGTCGCTCTCTGGTTTAGAGGCACATGGGATTTGGCATCTCTACCTAATGGTGCTACTGTGGTTGGATGTCGTTGGGTGTTTGCACTAAAGTATAATCCAGATGGGTCTATTGCAAGATACAAGGCCAAGCTTTGTGGCAAAGGGGTTTGCTTAGACCTATGGAGTAGACTTCTTTGACACTTCCTCCCCTATTGCGTGCCAGTCTACGTGGGGATTCTTGTGGCCATTGCAGTTCATAGAGATTGGGAGTTATTCCAGTTGGATGTCAAAAATGCTTCTCTATAGGGATCTACAGGAAGAGGTATACATGCAGCAACCCCCAAGTTATGAGGTTTAGGGAGAGTGTGTGTGCAGGTTATGGAAAGCCATTTATGGTCTTAAACAAAGTCTTCATGCTTGGTTCCAGAAATTATCCCAAGTGGTGGAGCTTGTTGGTTTTCAGAGGTCATCTGTGAACCACTTCCTATTCGTTAAAAAGACGAGGGGTCTTACTGCTCATTTAGTCTATGTGGATGACCTGATTGTCATAGGAGATGATTCTGAGGGAATAGTTGAGGCTAGGAGATGCTTGGTTGAGTAGTTTATGATGGACCAGGGTCCATTAAGATACTTTCTTGCGATAGAGGTGGCTCTCAGCAAAAGTAGCATTGTTTTGTCTCTAGACGTCTTTTAAGAGATTGGTATGCTGGAGGCTAAAGCTAGCAAATATACTCATGGATCCAAAGGCACATTTGTATGATACTGAGGCTAAGGTTGTTGATAGTAGGTAGTATAGATAGCTTGTTGGGAAGTTGTATCTCACCATCACCAGATCGGACGTATCTTTCGTAGTTGGGAGATTGAGTTACTTTATAGCGAAGCCCACTAGATAGCACTGAGATGTAGCGATGATAGATATCTCAAGAAGGCTCCTGGGCAAGGTCTTCTATTTAACAGAGGGACGTCCATGACGGTGGTGGGCTATTCAGAAGCAGATTATGCAGGGTGCCACACTGAATGGAAATCCACTACGGGCTTTTGTACTTATGTACCTGGCAATCTTGTGACCTGGAAAGGCAAGAAGCAAGCAGCAGCCCCCAGGTTTAGTGTAAAGTCAGAGTATAGGGCGATGGCCCAAGTTGCTGCTAAGATCTGGATTCAATATCTCCTAACTTACATGTTGAGATGGATGGTCCCATAGAGATGAGGTGCGATACTCGGGCAGCCACTTACATAACAATCTCATGTTTCATGAGTGTACAAAACATATGGAAGTTGACTGTCACTGCACTAAAGATATTATTCAGACAGTGCTGCTCTACACAACTCCAGTATCTTCTGATGACCAGATAACAAATATATTTACCAAACCTCTTGCCAGATATAATTTTGATGTTTGTTGTTCCAAGTTGAGCATGATTGGCATCTATGCTCCAGCTTTAGGGGGAGTGTTGTACCTCTTTAGTTATGTTTTTATTCTTATCTAAGGGTGTGATTGCACTTTTTATTTTTTTCTTAGAGTTGTGTTGTAATTATTCTACCACTCTTTATATATAAAGAGATGGATGATTTTAGAGATTAAATAAATTGGTTGAAATGATTCAACTTGTTATTGAAACCCTAGGGCTCTCTTATATAGAGAGAGACCAAAAGGGGTACAAGTACATAGATGTCCCTGAGAAGCAAACCCTACAATCGTACAATAGAGAAATACAATCAAATATATGTTAACATTCCCCCTCAAGCTGGAGCAAGATATCTATCATGCTCAGCTTGGATATACATGAGTCAAATAAAGATCTAGCTAAGGGCTTGGTGAAAATATCAGTAATCTGCTCCTCAGATGTGACTGGTGTGGTATATAGCAATCCTTTCTGAATGATGTCCTTGGTACAGTGGCAATCAACCTCAACATGTTTCGCCCTCTGGTGAAATGCTGGGTTGTTGGCAATGAAGGTGGCTACTCTGTTACCATATCTATCTCCATTGGGCTCGAAAATTGTATTTGTAAGCAGAGACCTAATTCACATCATCTCTGCAGTAGTACTAAATCCACTATTGTGCCCTATTTCTTGCTCCTCCAAGTGATCAAACTCCTTGCCAAAAGGTGCAGAACCCAGTAGTGGATTTATGGTCCACATGACATCCGGCGTAGTTTGCGTTAGAGTAGCCAACAAAGATCATAGAAGACCACTTGGAGTAGAGGAGACATTTCCCAGGAGCCTTGATCTATCTGAGCACCATCAATGCTGCGTCCCAGTGCTGACGTGTTGGCTTGGTCATGAACTGGCTCAGTCTCCCCATTGCAAAGGAGATATCCGACCTCGTGATAGTGAGGTATAGTAGCTTGCCCACAAGTTGCTTGTACTACCTGTTGTCTACCAACTGTGTATCCTCATCATAGAGTGACATCTTGGGGTCCATAGGAATATTGGTCTCCTTGGCCCCAAGCATACTGACCTCCTGCAAGATGTCCAATGTAGACTTCCTCTGGGATAAGACTACGCCTTTTTTACTGCGAGTCACCTCAATGCCAATAAAGTACTGTAGAGTTCTTAAATCCTTCATGACAAACTACTCTACTAAGATGCGCTTAATCTCAGCAATACCTTGCTCATCATTACTTGTGACAATTAAGTCATCAACATAAATAAGAAGTACCACAATAGCCTGTCCAGTCCTCCTGACAAAAAGGGAAAAGTTAGTTGTCGATCTCTTGAATCTAGCTGCCTTTACAACCTGCGATAACCTCTGGAACCAGCCTCTGGGGCTCTACTTAAGGCCATAGATGGCCTTCCGTAGTCAGCATACACACTCTCCCTGAGCCTCAAAGTCAGGTGGCTGCTGCATGTAGACTTCCTCTTGGAGATCACCATAGTGGAAGGCATTCTTCACATCCAACTGATGCAAAGGCCAATCTAGCTGAACTGTCATTGCAACCAGCGCTTGAACTGTAGGAAGTCTGCCAACTAGTGAGAAGATGTCAAAGAAGTCCACCCCATAGGTTTGGTGAACCCATTTACCACGAGGGGTGCTTTGTATCTAGCAACACTGCCATTTAGATTGAACTTCACCGTGAATATCCACCGACAACCAACAAGTGTAGCACCATCAGGGAGTGGAGTGAGCTCCTAGGTCCCACGACCTTTAAGAGCAGCCATCTCATCCTTCATGCCTGCTATTTTGGATTAAGCATGGCCTCACGATGAGTAGTTGGAATCTGAGTAGCCGCTAACGCCTGAGTGAATCCAGTAAACCTGGGGGTTAAGTCGTCAATAGCAAGTACCCCGGCCGTGGGGTAAGTAGTGCAGGTCCATGGTCACTTCCGAATGGCTATCGGAAGATCTAGATCATCACCTGCCACATTATCTGCCCTATCCCTGTGATCATCACATGGCAAACATGCGTCAATGTCTAAAGGACTCACCTGAGAAGTCGATGGTCAAGGCGAGGTGGGGGTCCCTGATAAGTAGTATGAGGGCAAAGATACGTCTAAAGTGGCTCGGCCAGACAAGGAAAGGATTGCGTAGCACAAAGTGGTGGTGGTGGTGTAATAGGGATAGGAATATAGAGAAAACTCCCAAAACGAATGGGTGTAAATGGCATAGATGCCATATTACCCTCAGAAGGCATCTCAGCAGTAGAAGTGGAAAAGAAGGGTATCACCTCATGAAAGGTAACATCCGACAAAACAAAATGTCGAGAAGAAATCGAATCAAAGCATCAATACCCTATTTATGTTCGAGTATACCCAAGGAAAAAATACTTAACTACTCTCAGTGCTAGTTTATCCCGACCTGGTCCCAATAGGTAGACAAAGGTGACAACCAAAAGTCTGAGGGGTAACATGAAACAAGGGGTGATCAGGATACATAATTTGCAACAGAATTCGTTTATGTAAAGCAGCATTAGGCATCCTATTTATCAGAAAGCAGGCAGTCAAAATCGCATCACCCCAATAAAGAGAGGGAACCGAATGGTGAATCAGCAATGTACAAGCAACATCAAGAATGTGGCGATATTTCCTCTCAGCAACACCATTTTGCTAAAAGGTGTGGAGGCATGTGGTCTCATGAATAATGTCACAACTGGAAAAGAAAGTGCTCAAACGAGTTGTGCAAAACTCTAAGGCATTATCAAATCGAAAATGTTTCACCAAACAAGAATATCGAGTCTTTATTTCTATAAGAAAATTCTCAATAATTTGTCTTACATCGAACTTATTTTTCAAAAGAAACTTCCAAGAAATACGTGAAAAGTCATCCACTAACACAAGATAATATTTGTTCCCAAGTCGATCAAGAGTTTAACTGGGATCCCACACATCCATATGGACCAAATCAATGGTGGCAATAGATAAAACAGAAGTAGAACTGGAAAAACTAGCGTTATGGTGCTCGTCCAGTTGACAAGCATCAGAAGTGAGAGTAATAGCGGAGGGTATGTTCGGTAGAACACGTCTGAGGCGATTAATAGGCAGGTGGTCAAGGCGGTGATGCCATTGGGGAGGAGATTTAGCAAAAGCAAGGCCCTAAGTAGCAAAGGCAACAATAACAGTATGGCTTAGATGATAGAACCCCCGTTCCTCACGCCCTCTACCAATCATTTTCCCAGTGAACTTGTCCTGCAAGACACAAGATGACGTATCAAATATGGCTCGGCAGTTCAGATATCTAGTATGTTGCTAACAGACAATAAGCTCAAGGGAAAATTAGGCACATAGAAAACATCTGTCAATCTCAAGGTAGGAGATAATGACATATCTCCCTTGCCAACAAGTGGCGTATGTCTCCCATCTGCCACCTGTACGATCCTGGCTAGAGTAACTGGTGTTAATTGAGAGAAAGAACTAGTATCGCCACAGAGGTGCTTGGATGCATTAAAATCAATTAACCAACCATCAAAAGATAAGAGGGATGACATACCAGTTGTAGGTGCCTCAGAAGAGGTGGTAATAGCTACTGTATCTGAAGGTTGGGAAGAGGATGCCTGAGTCAGTTGTGTAATCTGCTGCTGCAAAATCTCAATCTCTGTACTCAGAGAACTAACATCGGGACTGGGGAGAACTCCATCTATGATCTAAGCTGCCTGATTGGCCACAGGTGGCCTACCATGCTTCTGCTAGCATGTAGCTTTAGGGCGGCGAAGTTTGCTAGAGTAGATGCACGGAGTCCTAGTGTATACCAAACGAGTGTCCACGTCCACGACCACGTGTAGGTAGAGGAGCTCCTCTGCCATGTCCAGGGATCACAGCTAGTACAGACGTCTGAGCACTAAAGTCATCAGTAGGAGTGTGCACAGAAACCCTGCTGAGTCTACTATATGCCTCCTCCAGGGTAGGAAGCTCTAAAGTGGTGAGGATCTAATCTCTAGCTACTGTGTACTCAGGTCCAAGACCTACCAAGAAAAGGGAGACTTCGAGCTGTCTCATAAAATTCCTTAAGGACTCACAGGCACACCCCGGCAGATAGGAGTGATGTCTCTCTAGCATTCCCTTCAGGAGGGAATAGTACTGTGGTAATGTGCGTCCTTCTTGACGCAAGTAGAAGAGGCCGTAGAAGACTAGAAAAACCCGTGTAGAGTTCTTGGCTATGAGAGTAAGTCTTATGCAAAGACTCACATCTTCACTATGGCGTAACATATGATCTCGTCCCCGATTAGGGGAATAACAGTCTGCATGAGCTACACAGAGACTATAGCATTATCTCTATCCCAGTTGGCATTTGCACCCATCTTGTTTGCAGGCTCCGGATCTGTCAGGATATGGCTCTTCCCATGACCTCTGACGGTCATGAGGAAAGTCTGGGATCACCGTGGGTAGTTGGTCTCGTCCAACTTGACGACGGGACCGAAAAATGGATTCTTAAGTACCCTGGTGTCCAAAAGAGAGCCTGACTTCACCTCGGACTGATCATCTGAAGCCATCTTCGCAATCTAGAAGCCAAAATTAGCCTTCTATGTCCAAGAAATCATCAAAAAATCTAAAATTGGATATATTCATATCTACATCTTCGTGGAAAGCCCCCTCAGACAAACATTGGCCTCGCCTAAGTGCGGGGAAAGCACCCGAGACGGCCCCAAGGGGAGTTAAGTCTCTCTCCATACGATTTGAGGACAGTAGCCTTAGAGAGGGACTACCAACCCCTCAAATGCACGCACAGCCCCTGCACGTCGTCACCGGCCACTGCACACCATTGCTGGCAGGGCTGCACCGTCGCTCGCCAGTTCTGCAGCGTCTCTGACAGGTCGCATGTGCTGCTAGCAGCATCGCTCACTGCTTAGACGTGCTGCTGTGTGGCTACATCAAATGCATGACCCTACCACTGTCGTTGCTGCCACCACTTCAGAGGGCTTCTGTACACATGAGCCGCCTCGCATGGCCACTGGGGGCCCCGCCGATGACTTCTTATGCTACCATCGCTGGGAGAGAGAGGGAGAGGGCGTAGGGTGTAGGGTTTGGAGGCCTTGGGGGTAGGATATCGAGAGCTACGGTCTAGGATTGGTACTCTGATATCAAATTGGTTGAAATGATTTAACTTGTTATTGAAACCCTAGGACTCTCTTATATAAAGAGAGACTAAAAAGGGTGAAAGTACATAGATGCCCCTAAGGAGCAAACCTCACAACTGTACAATAGAAAAATAGAATAAAAGATATGCTAACAAAACAAGTCATTTGTTTCTGCCAATGAATCAGCACAATAAAATAATGAGAATTGATGGAAGTTAGCTAAATTTGTACAGCATGGGACCATGGTCTGAAGTTAAAAAAATTATAGAAGATTGGTAGCAGGCGTCGACTAATCAATATTGAAATGGCTGATTGATGTCTGTCTAATATAGGTGTATAGGACATCCCATAGTTGATAGATGAGGATAGTTGACTAACGGAAAGGGGTCCTCAGCAAACAAAGATTGGTGTTTTGAGGCATGTGAGGTGGCTTTGCTTTATTTTAGACTAGCTATAGGGTGAGAGGCTCTATCATCATTGTTGCAATTTGCAGATGATGTAATTTTTGTTGAGGGTAGGTGAGGATGTGGAAATTGTTGTGGCTTCCACCAGATTGATTGGGGTGTTTTCCTATAGGTGATTAATTACTTGAAGTTGACTTTATTCTTTTTAGTGACACCAAAATAGATTGTAGTATGTGAATACTCTCTATGCTAGCTTAATCCTTGCCAATTACGTATTTTATTTGCCTTTTATTATAAAATGGTGATATGCTAGAGATTACGAGTTGATGGTGGAGAGATTGAAGAAGAGGCTTAAGGGTTGGAAGCAACAGTTCACAAAGTTGGCCGCCTAAGCAAAAGCTAAGTATGTGGAAAGGGTACCGCACTACATATAGAAATGTGGCCTCATATGTAGGTCGAGTATTCCCCATAAAAGTTTGAATACTCTACTGCATTTGTAGTGGACCATTTAATGCTACTAATTTTTGTTTATGATATGTCAAATGATTTTACTTTTACTTTGTTTCAAGAACTTGTTTTTCAGTTTTAGTGCTTAAGTTTTTAAAAGGGTGGTAGTTTTTACATTAATATCCATATCTTTGTTTAATTAGTATGAAAGTTTGATTATTTTATATTTTTTTGAAAAAAATATGGAAATGCACTCACCCACATGCTCCCCCACGTATACTAAGTACTCACTATGCAATGACTTGTCCGACTGCATACTGCATACTCGCACACATGCTAGTGTAGGGCTTGGGGCATGGGATGCCAAATCGGTTTGCGGCAAAGAACTCTAGCATAAGGAGGGTAACAGACATTTTCTAGAAGTTTCAAACTTCTTGACATTACATATTTGGTCATTAGCATGGCTTTGTGGCTAGTGAGCATATTCCTCGGGCTAGGTGCTAAAAGGGGCAACATGACAGAGTTCTCAGGTTCTTTTCCTGACCTTTTCATTGATGAGGTGCTAAGGAAAGAGGGACCGTGATGGTCCTTGGAAAAGCCTAAACTTCTTGCTTCATAGGAATTCCATTTTGCAAAGGGGAGCTATCTTCGTTTATGGCAACGAATGCACTCGTAAAAGTCATCTGTCATGTGCTCGACACATAAGTTCTCAACGCCCAATCCTGGATTCACAAGAATCCATCTCTAACTGGAGTCTTTCCTTTGGATCTTTGGACCTTTGTAGGAGCTTCGCTCCTTTAAATGTAAGTGACAATTTGCGACTATGGGATCAATGAGGGGGGCCTCTACTTTCATGGAGCTTGATCAAGGATGTGAAGCACTAAGTGTGGAGGTATCCACTATGGTGTGTGGAGCTGACAACAATGAAAGCTACAGGTGAAAGCTTCATGGATTGGGGAGGAAGGGGTTGAGTGAAGCATGTGGAATAGGGAGCAGAAGTTCAACACAATTTTGGCTTGGGGGTTGATAGAGCATGTAGTGGTGCATGGGCAGGTAAGCTTGGTTGCATGGTAGTCAGGATTGTATTGAGGTAGGGGTGAGGATGATATTGGTGAGGGGTGCTTCATTAGGTGTAGGGGAAATGAGAGGAGGGTAGGAAGGTATGGTGGATGAGTTGTTGGGCCTAATTACTACTATGGTAGGGTAACTTGGGCTGATGTAGGAAGGGGGAAATGGGGTATCCAAATCTAGATGAGATCATGTCATGGAATGTAGGGGGGTTTAGAGGGATCGGGGAAGAAGGGGAGTTTTGGATTGTTACTTGGTGAAGTGGGGGGTGGAGATCGCATTGGTGCAAGAGATGAAGTTGGAGACTTGGAGGGATGAACTATGGGAGATGGGGAGGGGAAAGTTTGATGAAGCTATGGTTGTAGTTGTAGTAGGTAGATCCGGGATCACCTAACGATGTGGAACAGTGGAAGGAAGGCCTATTTGTGGAGGTGGTCGAGCGATAAGATAGATTGGCTTTTTGTCAGCAGATTAGAGAAAGCATATTCAACCTTCTCGAATTTTCATTGCTTGCTAACTTTAATGTCATGCTCAACCTAGAGGACAGGCCTAATGACAAAGGAGGAATGGATTTTGGCTCTAGTGATTTTGGGGACGTGATTAACGATCTTTAGTTGTAGGATTTAGTGAGCGCAAATTGTGTTTACATGGATAAGCACAAAATTTGATTAACATAAGTCCAAGCTAAACAAATTTTTTTACCTTGAATTTGCAGAAATCCTCACTTTATTAGGTGTTCAAGCTTTGCCTGCACTTTTTCTACTCATTCTCTACTTTGGTCTTCTAAGGAGGATGTACAGCTGAAAACGTATGTTAAGTTTGCGAAATCATTGTTGCTTGAGGGGTTCAAATAGAGTTTTCAGGATTGGTGGCAGGCAGCACTAGGATAGGAATATGATAGGAATATGACTACTCTTTGCAGGGAGGCTACGGGACCTAAAGGAATATTTGTTGCAATTCAAAAAAAAGCTAAGAGAGCAAACACAGAAAAGGAGGGGTGCAATCTTGGAAGTCACTTTTGTAAACTTTATTTGATAGATGTTCTAAGCTGTGCATGATGAATGTCTATGCTCCAGCTTGAAGGGAAGTGTTAACTCATGGAATTTGCTTTGTTAAGAGTGGGAAACAATGATCAATCTAATTTCTCAGAAAAGGCCCCAATAACTCTTTATAGAAAGAGAGGTTTGGGTAAATAATAATGCATATCCAGAACAAAAATAGAAGATAATAAAATACACAAAAAGTGGTAAAATAGTCAAGGATAAATAGGAGTCTCAACACTCCCCCTCAAGCTGGAGCATAGATGTCAATCGTGGTCAGCTTGGAATAGTAATAGTCAAACGTTGATCGAGGTAGAGGCTTCGTGAACACGTCGGCAATCTGATCCTCAAATGTAGCATAAATGGTACGCAGCAAATCACGCTGTATGAGATCTTTGGTGTAGTAGCAGTCAACTTCAACATGCTTGGTGTGCTCATGGAACATCGGGTTGTTAACTATGTACGTAGCTGCCTGATTGTTGCATCGTATCTCCATAGGTTCCTCGATCTAGACGTGCAGATCATGCAATAAAGACTGTATCCAGACCATCTCTGCAACAGCCTGGGCCATCACCTTATACTCTGACTCTGCACTGGAGCGAGAAACTACCCCTTGTTTCTTACTTCTTTAAGTAATAAGATTACCCACCACAAAGGCACAGAAACCAGTGGTGGCTTTCCTGTCAACAACACATCCCGCATAATTAGCATCGGAATATCCTACCATTGTCATAGAGGAGCCTCTTTGGAAAGAATACCATGACCTGGTGCTTTCTTCAAGTATCTCAATAGCTGCATAGCTGCCTGCCAATGCAACTTCGTTGGTGTGACAACCCGAGTCCTGCCAATTGACGAAACTTGAGTCGCCATGTGCTAACAATTAGCACAACCCAACTACAAGATCGTAGTCACCTAGCACATAGTCATAGAACATTAATAGCCAAACATTCATTCATAATGCATTAAATGAAATAAATAGAAGTGCTGACAACATGATAAATTCACCACAGAAGGCAGAAAAGTAAAGAGTACTCAAGTGCTCGTATAATCACCAAAAGACAAGAATTGAAATCTAATAGCGTTAAAGAACAGATTAAGAGCTACTGGCTCAGAATAGACTGCCTCCTCAAGTAGGACTTGGTTCCGTAGTAGACAGACTGATAGTAGCCGCTGCACCCAATTGCTCAACAATACCTGAGTACGGAACCCGAGAAACATGTCAGTAAAAATTGAGTCGAGTAAAACAGCTACAAAAGGTAGTAATAGTTACAAGAGTAAAAGAAAGAGGGTACTGTATCAGCAATTAATCCATTTATGAATTATTACTTATCTAATTTCGTTTATGCATTTAGCCTAAATTATACATTTCACAATCCGTCAATCAACGTCTCGGGGCACGAGACGATCTCGTGTAACTTCTTGCGGCGGATGATTGATATAAGCCACCCTCCTGATCGGGAAGACAACTTATACCCATCGAGTCGCCACTCTCTGTCACCCTAAGGTCATTACGGAATGGGGTGGCGGCTACGTCGTGTACCGTGAACACGTACAAGTGCTATGTACATTGAACCACAGACAACCATTGACCTACTCGCCGACCGAGAAAGAAACCACTCTCAAACCTTGAGCCACGCATCTCGCTATCCCAGTTGGCTATTAATTCTAATGAAAGAGTCGTAGAGAGGCCAACAACTCCCTAAACCACCCCAGAACTGGTCTAACAAACTAAAGCTACAGCCAAATCCTGTAAGTAGTAGAATAAAACCAATTATCTATCCTCTAAGTCTCGACTAATCTATCGTATTGATTATTTAATCAATTCCAAATAACTGTATCATTCATTTTCATCAAATCAACTTATACTAACAATTTCACGTTAATAAATCCAACATTTAATAGATATTCACATTATTCTCCGACTTATTAGTTTACGGATAATTTCCAAATCATATTAGTGGTCCCGTATTTATTTAGCAATTAATGAGCACAATAGAACTTATTTCACGAAAAATAGAGTTCATTTCAAGCATGCGGTATAAGGGTGCATGGGGTACTTAAAGTCTTAATTATTCACATAGAATATGATTAATCACATTAAAGTGCCCAAAATGAGAATAACACTTCAGAAAGGTCCTGGACTTAACAAAGGAAACACATTCAACGAATGCGATGTACACGAAGAACCTCACCACACGAGCCCATGGTTACCCAGAAACGAGATAGAATCAAAAGAAAGGTAAACTACTTAACGTCGAGGATCACGGTGAATCCAAACCGTGCGGATAGGGCTTGGGGGCAGTCGCCACGCTTGTCTCGAAATCTACGCACATATCTAAGGCGAGGCTTGGTTCACACGAACAAAAAATAAGGTTGGAATCACCTATGCACGTTTCTGACTTTTCACTAAGGAAACAGTGGTTAAAAACGAGAATAAACTACATCATTGCATAGTACGCATCGATAAGATTCTAACGGTACTTTATTTGTTGAAATCAAACTTCGAGAAGGCCTCGAATCACTCGAAATAATGCAAGGGGGTCGCTGAACCAACCAGTTCAGTCAAACCAGTCAACCAGTCAGCGTTTACCTACCTGCAACATGTGTCGCTTTTTGATTCGTCTGCGTGCTCGCCCACTGATCGCGCCTCTCGCGCCACTACCATTGGATCTCGCCACGTGTCAGCGATGAAGAGCACGACCACTTGCTCGTTAAGCGCAAATGATCGCGCGCCTTATTGCTTGTCTTTAGATGGACATGCGTCGCCCATCCAGCGGCCTGTACTCATGCCTCTTTATGCAAACGTGCATGTGCTTACAAGATGCACCCGCCATGCGTAGCCTTCATGCACACCGCCGCTGCCACTTGTCGCTTGCTCGTCGCATGGCACTGCTACCACTGTGACTTTTGCGGTGGGAAGCCTGGGATTTTCGCTATCGTGAAAAGGTCTCTGCGAAAATTGAACTAAGATTTCTAATTAAAATCTTAATTCTCCTCTTTCAATTTCTCTTGGGTTTTGGAGGCCTTAAGTCACAAATGATGGCTCCAAACCCTAGGTGGGTCTTTTATTGACCCCAGGGTCGATTTAGGTTTAGATTTAGTCTGGTAAATTACCTAATTTACCTTAGGTTTGGTTCACCTTACATTTAGGTCTTTTTCGACTTATTTTGGTCATAACTTGAGCTATGCACCTCGGATTAACGCGAAACAAGCATCATTGGAAAGCTTGCGACAAGAGAAATCCAATGGTACCATATATGGCACCCTTTTAATGAGGTTTGACTAGGAGTTGACTCAAAATAACATTTTTGGCAATTTCAAGAGGTACTTGTACTTGCACTAAACCGCGGCCGTGTTTACGAGTTTGAAGTGACCCACACACTCTGAAATGACTTGGGACCCAGGTTTTGGGACATTACAGTTGGCCTCTCCATAAGCTAGCTAAGCTTACCTACTGGCAAGGCAATATCAGGTCTGGTAATAGTCAGGTACAACAGTTTATCCACAAGCTGTCTATATGCTCTACTATCAGCTGCCTTTGCCTCTCCATCATGAAGATGTGCCTTGGGGTCCATAAGAATATTAGTTGGCTTGGACCCTAGCATACTTGTCTCCTGAAGAACATCCAACACATACGTTGAGAAAGAACAATCCTATTTCTACTCCTAGCGACCTCGATCTCCAGAAAGTATCTAAGCTGGCCCAGATCCTTCATAAGAAACTGTCGTGCAAGAGATTCCTTGACCTGTCTTATCCCAGCCTCATCATCTCCAGTGATAATTAGGTCATCTACATAAACTAGTGGTGCTACTACGCCATTCTTCGTTTTCCTGACAAAGAGTAATATGAAGAACACCCCTGCATCCCCATCCTTAGCAACACATCTGAGAGCTTTTGAAACCAGGCTCTCAGGTTTTGCTTTAGGCCATATATGGCCTTCTTGAGCCTGCACACACACATCCCCTTAACCTCAAAAGCCCGAAAGCTACTACATGTAAACCTCCTCCTGAAACTTGCCATAAAGAAAGGTGTTCTTCACATCAAGGTAGTGTAACCGCTAATTTCTGTAAGCCGCAGTAGAGATAAGTACTCAAACAGTGGCGAGCCATGCAGTGGGGGAGAAAGTATCACAAAAGTCCTCCCCATAGTCTAGGTGAACCCCTTTGCCACCAAAATGGCCTTATACCTTGGAATAGACCCATCAGGGTTGTATTTCAAGGCAAGGGCCCCATCTGGAGCCAACTAGTCACACACTTATATGAAGTGAGGTGAACTCCCAAGTTTGTCTACTCTAAAGTACTGCCATCTTGTCCTCCATGGCTTGATGCCACTTTGGATTAAGCATGCCCTGCTGATAGGTAGACAAAATATGTAAGGTTGTAAGTGCCTGGAAAAAATTGCCAAACTAAGAACTAAGACCATCGATAGTCAAACTGTCTGCAGCACGATATCTAGACTCACACGTGCAGAGTGCCTTCCTAACGACAATAGGAAGGTCAGAATTATCTGGCACCTCTGACTGAATCTCTGCAGAAGGAACCTCACTACTACTATGATCTACACTGTCCGGGGGATCAGGTCGTACTAGATTGTCACTATCATCTGAACCCATCTCAACTGCTTGTGGAGTATCAGTCACTAGGGCGGGCGGTAGCCTCTATAGTGTTGTATGAGGTCTACTATACGTGCACAGCGGATCATGTAAACTCTGGTAGTCATCCAAGGCGGTAGTAAAGCTTGAAAAAGTCAGCTGAGGTGTGGAGATCATAATCACCTCAAGTGGAGCAAGAGGAATAAACATGGGAGTTGCATCATCATGAACACTCGTCTGTCCAGCAACTGAAAAATATGATTTCGTCTCATGAAAAGTCACATCAACGCTGACATAATGCCTGTAGTGGATGGGATCATAACATCAGTACAACTTCTGACTCCTGTAGTACCTTAAGAAGATGCACTTAACGGCACGAGGAGCAACCTTATCACTGCCTAGTGATGGCATATGAACAAAAGTAACACATCCAAAAGTCCTGGGAGGCACGTGAAAAATCTCACCATTTGGATGTAATAGAAGAATCGATATATGCTCGTAATGGACTAAACTCGGCATCCTATTAATGAGGTAGCATGCCGCCAAAATAACATCCCCCCAATATCTCTATGGAACACTGTGGTGGATAAGAAGAGTGCGGGCAACCTCTAACAGGTGTCTATGCTTTTGCTTTGCAACCCCATTCTATTGTGAGATATAGGGACTGTGGTCTGGTGGATAATCCCACAAGTTCTGTAGAACTCCGTAAGTCTAGCAGTACAGAACTCGAGGGTATTATCTGTTCGTATAATCTTCACTATGGCAGAATACTGAGTCCTGATATTTAAAAGAAGTCTTTATAACACCTCCAACATCTCCCTTGTTCTTTAGAAGAAATATCCAAGATACTTTGGTAAAATCATCAATAATAACACGATAATAACAATGTCCCATCCTGTTTAGAACTCTACTTGATCCCTAGACATCCATGTGAAGCAACTCAAAAGCAATTGCTGACCTAAAAGAAGTATTGGCCGGAAAAGAAGACTGATGATGCTTACCTAATTGGCAAGCATCACACCTAATAGTAGTAGTAGGTGAAATATGTAGAATCACCCTCCCGAGGTGATCCAGAGGTAGGTGACCTTGACGAATGTGCCACCGTACGATACTCCTACCAACATATCTGCTAGCTCCTGTAAATGGCTCTTGGCCAAGGTGATAAAGACCATTCTCCTCTATACCTCAGGCGATGGTCTTCCTAATAAACTTACCTTGAACAATACATCCAACCTTATCAAAAATAACCCTGCAGTGAAGATCCTTCATGATCTTGCTCACAGACAATAAGTTCATGGGAAACTCCGATACATGTAGTGCTCGTGGGGGTTACAGACACTTCTCCTTGGCCAATAGCAAAAGCATGCTTGCCATCAGCAACCTGTACCGTTGATTCGCAGCAATCATAGGCCCTAATTCACTTGAATTAAGGTAGAACCTAGCTTAACATGGGCATTTTGCATGCATATACATCATACTTTGCATCATAGATGATTTATATGTTTTATAGATAATAATGTGCTATTTGAGAGGTATTAATAATTGTAGGTAATTTAGGGCTACAGATGACCGATGCAACCTTTTGGATCTGTTTGGAATGACGACGGCAGTCCAATGCTTCCAAGAGTGCATTTATTAGACTCCCGTAGCACCCTAGGGAGTCCACAAAAGGAGCCAAGGGGAAAATTGAAGAATATCCAGACCTCAGATGACAAATTCAACCACACGGATGGATCCGAATCGATGCTCGCAGTCCAACGGCACATAAATCAATTCAATCGGAGGCCTACATGATCAGATGCAAGGAAAAGATGAACGGCCATGATAGCGCCAGGTGGTGCCATTGCAGCCGCCCCTCACCACGCCCCAATCTGGGAAGGAAAGCCGTGGGCTGTTGGATCGTCATCCAACAGCCGCGATGCACCCACGTCGCTTGCCTCCAGCCGCTTCATCGAGGGCAAGATCTCGACTGTTGAATTTCCATCCAACGGCCGACGGTACCTGCACAAGATTTGGAAACCGCAACAACCCGTGCGTGTGGCACAGTGGAGAGCATGCTTAATAGCCAACGCACGACGTGGGTTCAAGTCGCGATGTGGTAGTCGGTCGCACACGGATGAAATTCAACCGCAGGATCTTCATTGGGCAGTGGAGTGGCGAACGCGTGGCGGGCGTAGGAGCGTCAGATGAAGATGCGGGTGATGACGCACACCTTAGGAGTTGGCCGGGTGCAGCGCACATTTTTTAAGCCGTCTGATCAAAAGATCGGATGGCTAAGAAGGCTTAGGAAGATGAGGCACAGATTGAGGCCGAGCGGCGGGTGTGCGGAGGTCGTCAGATGCAGATCCAAGGGTGCACAGTGTGCCACGTGTTAGCACCAGATCAAACCGTGGATGGAAGAAGGATTTGGAAGGCTTAATCAGGACCGTTGATCTCCCGATCAACGAATCTGATTAATCTGAAGCCTTTTCACGGAATTAAGGACTCCAATGCTCTAAATGCCTTTCACAAAAGCTATAAAAAGAGTCTTAAGGGTCCCCTTTGAAGGCATTCAATAGTTTTTCTTCTTCCTCCTACAACTCTCCCTTCTTCCCGTCTTCTCTGCATTCGTCTCTGCATCTCCGTCTGAAGTGTCAGTTGGGCCACCCCGACGGATCGTTGCTGCTCTTCCCAACCTCTCCAGAAGGCCACCACGAACCACCCGTGGTGCCCTTGTTCTGCTACATAAGTATATGTTTATGTTAGAATTTGTTTAGTTAGATGTATGCAATTCATGTTCAAACTCTCTGATTGATATATATACTATGATATTTTGTCTGTCATTTAGTAATTATATTTGGAACAAACGCATGAAATCAAAAGTACTTCCTGTCTCCCTGTGATCGACTAGCTCCGTTAATTTATTTTCTCGAGACGTATTTTGCACTATACTACAACATTCTCATCTTTTACGCAATCTACGCCTCGAATAAATTGGCACCGTTGCCGGAGAGGCACGGCGACTTTTGATTTCATCTCTAATATAGTATTTTTGTATGTAGGTACGACACGAAGTAGTGAATAAGGAAATGCAGGCACTACGAAAATCAGGTGCACACATTTTTATTAGAAACTCGACCAGAAATTAAGTGTCATCTTTAAAATTCAATAGTCGTGTTTCTGATGATCCAAAAATCCTGAAATTTGGACTGGAACTAGATCTTCAAATTATCTTTCCAACGTCACCTTTCCCAAAAAGAAATTCCTTCTGTGGAATTTTTAAAAATTTGTGTACATACCGGTCAAATTGCTTGAAAACAGAACTTTTATGAACTTTAGAAATCAATTTTGACCAACATACAAATCGGATTTACTCACGATTTGTGGGGTTTGAAAGATAATCAAATTAGCTTTCATTATCATATTTTTACAAAATTTTTAGAGTATATTTGATATTGTTTCTAACAGAAAAACCAACACGGGGTGTAAATTCCAGATTTATCCCCTGGTTTGTTAAAATTTATAACTAATTGTTGGAAATAGTAAAAATTTTGAAAAATACTCTCTGAAAAGCTTATTGAAAAAGGAATCTTCTTGCCAAGTTTCAAATCATTTGGATTCCATCTTACTTGAGAGTATATATTTTAATTGTGGTCTTCAATTTGAAAAAAAAAAACTTATAAGTGCATGAGTCAATAGGACCACAAAGACTAACTTGGACTCCGACGAGCCTAAGAGTTAGTCGGTGAGGCGTGTCACCTTGTGGACCGCCCACCATCTACTAAATTGAAGAAACAAGTTAAAATTCACGATAATATATCAAATAACCTGTATTTGGCTTGAAACTACTGGGTAGTTCCAACCTCTCTTACAAAACCTGGTGTCTAAGCTTGCGGGGTAGCGTCAAACGACCGTGGCTGCGGGGTAATAGAACCGGTGGAGAAAGTCGAAGGAAGAACCTTCCTCGTAGCCCCCTCGTAACCAGCCTAGCCGGGTTAGCCTGAGGCGGGAATTCCTTGCAATCGGTTTCTCGCCGAATTTTTTTAATAACACAAACTTAAACGAAAAATCTGGTCATTTGATCTAAAGGTCCACTTTGATTAATAAGGCCTTAGCCTTGTTCTACTTGACTGCACCAACCCTTTGAGTTGGTGTATGCAAGGAAGGCCGTTAGGACCTAAACTTGTGGAACCTTGGGAGCCGAATCCAAGGCAGCAAAGGCGATTCTCGCCCGACCTCTCTTCTCAACCTTCTTCCACTCGATTAGCTGAGATGGCTAATCCTGGTCCTCGAGTTGGTCAGGACTTTCAGAATCAGGACCCAATGGCTCGTCTGGAAGCCAGGGTCGAGGAAATGGAACAGAAATACGAGCAGAGCATCAATAGGATTCTCACAACACTCGACAAGATGTAGCATCCACCACGCGGAGAACTACGGGACTTCTACGATCCGGCGGCAACAATTATAGCACCTCAGGTCTGGATTCTCGCAGGAGGGCACATTCGAGTTGAAGCTGAATATCATGAGTCTGATTCAGACTCATTTCCATGGAAACTCGAATGAGGATCCCTTGCAGCACATCGAAGATCTGAGTCGGATTGAAGAATCAATTTGACCCAGAAATATAGATATCAGAATTGTTCTCATGAAGCTTTTTCCTTCTTCTCTCAAGGATAAAGCTGTTTATTGGTTCAAGACTATCAGGAGGCCAATTGGAGCCTGGGAGGAATGACGTTGCGAATTCCTCTAAAAGTTCTTCCCGATCGGTTGAACAAATGCTATGAGGTACGCAATCACGACCTTTGCCCAAGGCCCTGGAAAGAAGTTGCATGACGCCTGGGATAGATTCCACGATCTTCTCAAGAAGTGCCCACACCATGGTGTACCCAAATGGCACCTCGCTCAAGTCTTTTACCATGGGCTGGATGACACACATTAGTACCTGGCCGATGCATCTAGTAGTGGGAAATTCCTCGCGAAGGACAAGAACAACGCATTTAAATTGTTTGAGTCCTTAGCAGAGAACTCGATGAATACCTCATCAATGAACCAGTTCCAGCGACCTAGACAGCAACGAGTTAGTGTTCACGAAGCTCAAGCCGAGTCTGCCCAAGTCGACATGGACATTATCACCAAAAAGTTGGATAAGGTGGATCTGCTCGATAAGAAGCTCGATGAATTAATGCGAGCAAGATCTAGATCTTTTGGCAGCACTGCTCCATCTTACTCCTCTCAAGCATCCTGAGCTCCCTCTGCTCGTACATATCCGTTCACTCGGGATGTTTTCTCTCCATCTCCGCAAGATCCTACGTACTAGGAGCCCGTGAACAATGTGGATCTAACGCCGTACAATCAGAGTTATGCATCACATGATGATGCAAGTGCGTATTCTTTTGATGAATTTACATCTGAGACGTCTTCGGCCTACGAAGATGTCAATGCTATTCAGGGTTGTGGGCGTAACAACCTGTATTTTGAGATGTATAACCTCGGTTGGCGCCAGTATCCCAATTTCTCTTGGTTTAGTAACCCACAGAGACTGAGTCAAGCTCCACACTACCAAACTAGACAATACAGGAATGCGCAGAACACATCCTAGGTAGCAACTATTCCCTTCTCAGCAGCAAACCCGTTCTATTTATCAACCGTTGCACCAAGCTGTCAACTACCCTCCAAAGCGGGCTGACCCTTTGGAATCTCTGAAGGAGGAATTGCAGGCATCAATTCGGAAATCTACTCATGACAACCTCCAAATAATGAAGGCAATGGGTGACCAAATACAGAGCATACAAAACATGCAAAACCAAATGATGCAGGAGCATAGGTCACAGGGAGCTTTGCCCTCCCAACCTGTCCCAAACCCGAGATATGTGCAGAATCAGGGTGCCCCGCCTAGATTCCAAGTACCACAGGGGCAAGCACATGCTGTTCTGCAAGCACCTCCCGCACCACCTGATTATGGGCTCGGTCAGCCACCTCTATTGCCCAACCCTGTGTATCGAGATCAACCCGCTCCTCTGCCCCTTCATGGATAGCACGCCGATGTAAAAGCTGTCACCTTAAGGAGCGGAAAGACTACACGGGACCCGCTACCTAGGCAAGCGGGTAATGATTTTTCCTGCGTTCTACCGCAAGATGGCTTACAACCCTCTTCCTCTCACAAGCCATCTTCGTTAGATAAAGGAAAGAAGCCCCTAGACCCTGAGATTCCCGTCCCTTTTCCCGCGGCCCCAACGTGAAATTCAGCACGAAAAAAGGATATGCGGAATTTCGAGGACCTAAAATCTATGTTCAAGGAAGTTCACATTCAGGTCCCTCTCCTCGAAGCAATAGATCACATCCATGCTGTTGCTAGGTTCTTCAAGGACTACTGTACTCCGAAGCGACAGCAGAGAATCAGACAAGTGGTATTATCTGAGGAAGCCCATGCTGTTATCTTAGCTGATTTACCGCCCAAAAAGGAAAACTCAGGCACACCACTAATTCTTGCTTTTTGTAGGATTCCCCTTTTGATAGGGCCCTTCTTGACTTGGGATCGTCCATAAACCTAACTCCCACTGCAGTATTTGATTGATTTCGATTTGGGGAGTTAAAGCTTACCTCGATTACCATACAGTTGGTTGACCGATCAGTGAAAACACCGAGGGGGGTGGTTGAAAATGTGATCGTGAAAGTCCAAGGACTTTGCTTTCCAACGGACTTTTTTGTTCTTGATATGGAGGTTCCTCCTAATCTCCATGATGCACCGATTATTCTAGGTCGCTCGCTCCTGGCAACTGCCCGTGCAAACATCGATTGTACATCAGGATGCGTGGAGATTGCCCTAGGGAACGAAAAGCTTAGACTGGACATTTTCAGGGCATCAAAGAACTTCGATTGTGATCTAATTGAGGATAGTGAAGATGAATATTCGACTTTCTATGGGAACATTGGGCTCCTCTACAGCAATCTAATGACACATTCATCTTCACTATCAAGGGTCTTAGATCGCGATCCACACAGGACTGAGACTAATGACATACACATTTCATCCCATGGATCTGGTTGTCATGGGTGTTCATCTGCTTCTTGCACCCCTGATCCTGACTATCCTATCCTATCTAACACTGATATCTTAAGATAGGATTACATGACCACTGCGGACGGATTCTCCATTAGTCAGGATCAGCAGATTTCTGCTGATGTTTCCTCTCCTCCCCTGCATGAACCCTCTCCCCACCCTCTACTAGAGTTACAGCCCTTACCTGTTTCGCTCAAGTACGTGTTTCTGGGAGAAAGTGAGACGTATCCCGTGATTATTAATGCTCACTTAACTCCAGACCAAGAACACCAATTGATCTCCATTCTGCAAGCACATAGGGTTGCTATCGGGTGGGGCATTATTGATCTCCACGGGATTCACCCCTCTTATTGTACTCACCATATCTACACTGATGAAGGGGTGAGACAATCAAGACAACCTCAAAGATTCCTAAATCCAAACATGTTAAAGGTTGTCAAGAAGGAGATCATTAAATGGCTGGACGCGGGCATTATCTATCTAATTTCCGACAGCCAGTGGGTGAGTCCCATTCAAATTGTTCCCAAAAAGGCACGACTCACCATAATAAAAAATGAATTGGGCGAATCCATCCTGACCCGCACCACGACTTCTTGGTGAGTCTGCATTGATTACAGGAAGCTAAACTCGGCTACCAAAAAGGATTATTTTCCTTTACCATTTATTGATCAGATTTTGGAATGGCTGGTCGGGTGTAGTTTCTTCTGCTTTCTGGATGTATACTCTAGGTACAGTCAAGTAGCGATCAACTCGGAAGATCAAGACAAGGCGACTTTTATGTGGCCCTTCAGAACATTCGCTTTTAAACGGATGCCATTCGACCTTTGCAATGCACTGGCTTACTTTTCAGCGATGCATGATGGCCATCTTTTCAGACATGATCGGGGACTACGTAGAAGTGTTCATGGATGACTTCTCCATGTTTGGAGACGGTTTTTCATCTTGTCTTGATAACCTCACAAAGATCTTGAGGAGATGTATAGAAGTTAACCTATTACTTTCATGGGAAAAAAATCATTTTATGGTGAGGGATGGCATCGTACTAGGTCACAGGATCTTCTTTAATGGACTTGAGGTCGATCGAGCTAAGTCCGAAATCATTTCGCGATTACCTCCACCTAGCTCGGTTAGGCAAATTAGATCATTCTTAGGGAGTGTCAGATTTTATCGAAGATTCATTCGAGATTTCTCGAAAATTGCTCTACTAATGAATCTTCTGGTAACCGACACTCCCTTTGATTTCGACTCCTCGTGTCTCAACGCTTTCGAGACCTTGCGAAGCGCTGTTTCAAGTGCACCTATTCTCCAACCCCTCGACTGGTCTCTTGACTTTGAGATGATGTGTGACGCCTCCGACTTCGTTGTTGGAGCCGTTCTTAGCCAGCGTCGGGAGCACCATCCATTTGTAATATACTACGCTAGCAAAACGCTGAATGAGGCTTAGCGTAACTATACAGTCACTGAGAAAGAATTGCTAGCGGTGGTATTCGAGTTAGAGAAATTCAGGTCATACTTACTCGGGTCCAAAGTTATCTACACTGACCATTTCGTCCTCTGGCATTTATTGGCAAAGGACGCCAAACCCCTCCTTATCAGATGGATTCTTCTTTTGCAAGAGTTTAATGTCGAGATCCACGACAAAGCCAGAGCACATAATGTTGTGGCAGATCACTTATCTCGGCTAGACCCAGACTACATTCCGTACTCCCCATCAATATCAGATCGATTTCCGGATGAGTCTCTGTTGTCCATCAACTCTATTGAGTTTTCTTGGTATGCTGATATAGTAAACTATCTCGTCGCAGGCAGGCTACCTACGGGATTATCCAAGGATCAAAAACTCAAATTTATATCAGAGGCTAAATTCTATTTTTGGGACTACTCACTGCTCTTTCGCATTGGGGTTGATCAGATCATCCGTAGATGTCCCTGATTTGGAAATCTCTAGTGTGCTATCCTTCTGCCACAGCGATGTTTGTGGGGGTCATTTCTCAGGCTGAAAGACCGCTGCAAAGATTTTGCAGTTGGGATTTTTCTAGCCAACCATATTCAGAGATACACACGAGTTTGCCAAGTGCTGTAAGCGATGTCAGTCAGTCGGTTCTATGACCCAGAGAGACATAATGCCTCTCCAATCTATTCTCGTTGTAGAAGTGTTCGATGTTTGAGGCATCGACTTTATGGGCTACTTCCCGAACTTGCATGGCTTTGAATACATATTCCTCGCAGTAGACTATGTCTCAAAGTGGGTATAAGCTATCCCGGCAAGACGAGTTGATCATAAGACTGTTATATCCTTCGTCCAGGAATTCATTTTTGCGAGATTCGGAGTTCCCCGTGCCCTGATAAGCAATGTGGGTAGTTACTTCATCCATGCCCATTTCTATTCATTATTAAAGAAATACGGGGTGCAACACCACATGGCTATTTCGTATCACCCACAGACCAATGGGCAGGCCGAAGTATCAAACCGTCGAATCAAGCTTATCCTTCAAAAGATGGTTAGACCTGATAGGAATGATTGGTCCGATAGGTTGATTGATGCACTATGGGCATATCGGACCGCGTACAAGGCCCCGCTTGGAATGTCGCCATATTGCATGGTGTATGGAAAGGCATGTCACCTTCCTGTGGAGCTGGAGCACCATGCCTTTTGGGCAGTGCAGAAGTGTAATTTTAACCTCGAGGCCGGAGGTTATGAAAGGAACCTTTAGCTCAGTGAGTTAGAGGAAATTAGGTGGGAAGCTTACGAAAATGCAAAAATATATAAAGACAAGATAGAGGCTTTCCATGATCAACACATCGGGAGGAAGGAGTTCGCACATAACCAGCATGTTTGGTTGTTTGACTCCCGACTCATTCTTTGTCGGAAAGCTCAAGTCCAAGTGGACTGGGTTATTTTTGATGGTCCACCCATATCCTAATGGGGCGGTCCAAATTAGAGACCCAAAATCTGGGCATGTTTTATGGTCAATGGCCAGCACCTCAAACGATTTTTTGCCTAGGAACCTCCTGACGAAACGATACATCTTCTCGAGGACGTGTGACTGATGAGTTGCCCAGCTGGAGGCGTTAAACTTAACACGTATACATATATACATACCATATATACATAGCATATTTCATTTTCGCATATTGTTTTGCATATTGTGTATGGTATTGTAGTGATGGCATGAGCTGAACGACAACTTAGAAGCAGTTTTAGGTGATTTCTATCCACATACACCGTGCCTTATTTCTTTTATGCATGCATGAGGACATGCAAACACTTAGGCATTGGAGAGTAGTCCATAAAAACTGAAAATTTTCTACCAACAAGTGGAGGATTAGATAGTTTTATCAAGAGGTTTTATTAAAGATTTATTCTTTAGTAGATTCCTAAGCTTAGAACCCAGTATAACCTCGCATCTACATGTAGAATTTGCAATGAATCCACCATGAAAATCAATAGACATCTCTAGTTTGTTGAGAAGAAGCATTGCATCTTCTCCTGAACCCTTGGACAGCAATCAGGGAGTCAGGGAACCATCTTTTAGTAGATCCACCAAAACATACGTGAGATGTGTGTAGAGAGTCTACTGGTGCTCTAAGGCTAGTGTAAGGAATCTGTAATTTTGAATAATAATGACACTTGCAGTTGGGCATAATTTTCGCTCTCAGTTCTTGCATACTAATTCTGTGAGATTCCGTACGAGAGCCACCAAATAAGGTAAAAACATAGAAAGCGGGTTTTGATGAAACTACGACTCAGGTGGATGGTCACGATTGTCCTCTATTGAATTCTTGGCTGAAGGAGGGTACTGATGTCAAGGTCAGAAATACGTCATCCTATCCGTTCCCTACCCGATGCCGAGAGTAGGCACTTCCACCAAATAAGCCACCTGAGATCCTCTTGGTCATACCCAAAAATCCCAAATAATGTCTCATGAATAAAAGTATGTATGTCGTGTTACATTGTTGCATTATATTATGTTAGATATTAAAAAAAAAGCATACAAAAGAGATATTTGCTTGAAAAAAAAAGTGTTATGTAAGTCAAAGTGTTTTGAGGCAAAAACACTTACTATTCTCATGAACCACCAAATACATCCTTAACCTATTTTTTTTGTATTTCTGACCGCCTGAATACGAGCTGAGGGATCTGACTTAGTCGTAGAGTTATTAGAACCTAATTAAAGTGTGGTGCCATGCAAGGCCACCAAATACTGTTACAAATTTAGTGAGATGTGAGCTCAGGAAGAAAAAGAAAAAGAAAAGAAAAAAAGAGAAAGAGAAGAAAAAGTATAAAAGATTAAAGAGAGCATAGTTTTCTAGCCTTTCTCTAAGTTAATTTATTCAATAATCTAGAAATCTAGATTATGAAATACTAATCTCTATATAGCACCAGAAGAGAGTGAGCCACCAAATACAAATCTAGTTAACTCAGACGTCTTCTACCTAAGCCAAAAGTCAAGGCTAAAATCAGAGAATAGTTTATATCCCCGAGAGAAGAGGTTTGCCTATTCCAACAGAATTTTACTAGGGGTCAAGTACAAGCTTTAAATGTATATTGACTCTTCGCTTGGATCCATTGCAGAAGCTACAACATTACATATTCATGGTTTTCTGGATTCTGAATTTTTGGATGAAACAAAAAGAAATAAACCTTTAGTTAAACTCTTGATAAAATGCATTTAGTCTTGCACTTGCTGGGGACTAACAAGATTTAGGCATGGGGCTATGATTGCGCAGTAATCATAGGTCCTAATTCGTCTGAATTAACGTAGAACCTAGCTTAACATAGGCATTTTGCGTGCATATACATCGTACTTTGCATCTTAGATTTATATGTTTTATACATAATGTACTATTTGAGATGTATTAATAATTGTAGGTAATTCAGGGCTGCAGATGACCGATCCAACCTTCTGGATTTGTTTGGAATGACGATGAGAGTCCAATGCTTCCAAGAGCACATCAGTCAGACTTCCGTAGCACCCTAAGGAGTTCGCAGAAGCAGCATGAGCCAAGGGGCAAATTGAAGAATATCTGGACCTCAGATGACAAATCCAACCGCACGGATGGATCCGGATCGATGTTTACAGTCCAACAGTGCAGAAATCAACTCAATCGGAGGCCTACATCATCAGATACAAGGAGAAGATGGACGACCACGATGGCGTATGTGGCGCCGTCGCAGCCGCCCCTCACCGCGCCCCAATCTGGGAAGGAAAGCCGTGGGTCGTTGGATCGTCATCCAACGACCGCGATGCATCCACATCTTCTGCCTCCAACCGCTTCATCAAATGAGGGCGAGATCTCAACTGTTGGATTTCCATCCAACGGCTGAGGGCGGCTGCACAGGATTTGGAAATCGCAACAATCTGCATGCGTAGCACAGCGGAGAGCGCACTTAACAGCCAACGCGTGACATGGGTTCAAGTCGCGATGTGGGAGTTGGCCGCGCGCGGATGAAATTCAACCACAGGATGTTCATCGGGCGGTGAAGCGACGAATGCGTGGCGGGCGCAGGAGCATCAGATGAAGACACGCCTTAGGAGTCGGCCGGGCGCAGTGCACATTTTTTAAGCCATCTGATGAAGTGCTTGGATGGCTAAGAAGGCTTAGGAAGATGAGGCGCAGATTGAGGCCGAGCGGCGGGCGTGCAGAGGAAGCGGCGAGCGGCGGGCGTGCGGAGGCCGTCAGATGTAGATCCAAGGGTGCACAGTGCGCCACGTGTTAGCACCAGATCAAACCGTGGATGGAAGAAGGATTTGGAAGGCTTAATCAGGACCGTTGATCTCCCGATCAACGGATCTGATTAATCTGAAGCCTTTGCATGGAATTAAGGACTCCAATGCTCTAAATGCCTTTCACAAAAGCTATAAAAAGAGGCCTAAGGGTCCCCTTTGAAGGCATTCAATAGTTTTTCTTCTTCCTCCTACAACTCCTCTCCCTTCTTCCCGTCTTCTCTGCATTCGTCTCTGCATCTCCGTTTGAAGCGTCAGTTGGGCCACCTCGACGGATCGTTGCTGCTCTTCCTAACCTCTCCAGAAGGCCACCACGATTCACCCGTGGTGCCCTTGTTCTGTTACATAAGTAGTTTATGTTTATGTTAGAATTTGTTTAGTTAAATGTATGCAATTCATGTTCAAACTCTCTGATTGATATATATACTACGATATTTTGTCTATGCCATTTAGTAATTATATTTGGAACAAACGCATGAAATCAAAAGTGCTTCCTGCCTCCCTGTGATCGACCGGGACTCACCAATTCTGTTAATTTATTGCTCGAGACGTATTTCGCATTATACTGCAACGCGCTCATCTTTTACGCAATTTACGCCTCGAACAACCGTTCTCCCTGGTGTGACAAGATTGAGTGATCAGAAATAACTCTGACCCCCACAAAGATGCCATGAAGCACCGGAATCAATTAACCATCCTGTACCATCGTGACTCCTGTCATGCTCCTGTAGCATCAAGCCCACATACTCTACCATCCGTATCACAGTAGTGGTATCCAATACCATCTCTGCTCCTCTTGAGATTGGCATTGTGCCTAGTAGGGATGAAGTGTGTCACCAAAGGCTAAAACTTGCCATCTTAAGCCAAAGTGGAGGAAAAATGCCACTAACTGATCAGAAAAAACATTTCAGATCGTAGAAAATGACCCTGAATTGGCAACAAAGGCCTTAAGCGTAAAGATCCAGGATCACTGAAGTCCTAAAGACCACACTTAAAACATGAAGAGGTCCCCTTGTGATGCTACGGGGTGTACATGGCTCATGGAGAGCCCTGTACACCCGCAGTGAGAAGAAAGATCCTTTGCTCTGCAACCTAGAGGAGTTTCACCACCAGCAGCGCCTCTTGAGCTACTAGATACTTTACTGGAAAGCCTTGCTAAACTGCCTAAAGCCCTTACGTTATCACCCGAAGTACCTCATGCACTACAGCAGCATGCAGATCTCACTAGAGGAACTAGTTGCATCGCCCACAGGAATTGCTCCTCCGCCTAAAGCTCCTGAGGTGATGCAATAGCATGGGGATCCCCTCCTACAGCCCCTGTAAAAGATCACCCAGGGGTCTAACGCCACCTAAGGCCTTGTGGTCCCCCACTTGACCACCCTTGCTGGTGGAGAGAGTCGATGAGAGGCCCCTACGCTGCCAGGAAGAGAAGTAGGTAGACTGGTGGCAATGGAGGGAAGAACAGGGCTTTTGGTGTTAGGGTTTAAGAGGGATTTTCTCGGTGGGATATCAGAACTTGATTTAGGATCACGCTCTGATACCAAGTATGAAACAATAATCAATTTAATTTCTCAGAAAAGGCCCCAATACCTCTTTATAGAGAGAGTTTGGGTAAATAACAATGCATGGCTAGAACAAAAAGAAGAAATAAGTACACAAATAGTGGTAAAATAGTCAAAAGGACAAATAGGTGTCTCAACATTAAGATACGTAAAAGGGGGTAAAAGGGGCATGAAATTAAAGCATAACAATAAAGAACACTTGGGTTTAACCTGAAAACCCTACTCACGAAGAGCAGGGAGAAAACTACAAGGGAAATGCCCCAAGGACATGAGATGTCTATATTCTCAAAAGATAAAATGAGGGGTTACATGAGCCTTATATATAGACACCCACTCAACACTTGACTTGCGTACACAAGATGTAAGACTAAAATAGCTATCACAACAATACTCCATCTCTCAACACTCCCTCAAGGCTGAAGCACATAGTGCTTAGCTTGTACAACATAAATCACATAAATTCCATTCTGACAAGCAGAACACAATGCACAAGAAAATCACTGATGCAACCACATCAGTTGCATCTTCGTTCTTGCTTATAAGCAAGTGTAGGTCGGAATTCGGAGATGAATTGCTAAAGCTGGCTTTGGTGCTTGTGCCTTACCCATTTAGAGAACTCTAAAGAGGTTCTCCATGGAGACCAAGAGATTGGGCTTCTCCCATACAGGAACTCAAAGAAAGGGGCTCTCCTCTGGAGACTGAGACAGTGGTCCTCTCATTTATGGACCAAAAGACAGTAAGTTTCTCTTATGTGGGGACCTCAAAAAAAGATGTTGGCATAGTACTCTAATTATCCTTTTCTTTATAGTTTTGGACTATTTTATTATTTATTTTGTCCTCCTAGACTTATGTTGCAATCTATCCAATGCATCTCTCTATATAAAGAGGTACATGGTTTCATTTGAGAAATAAGATTATTCATTTTCTCTGACTGAAGGAGAGTCTCATATGGGGTACACAAAGAAGGTTTTCATACTCCCCCTTTCTCCCATACTCGTAAGGGGAAAAAAATCAACATAGATAAGAAATCAAAAAAGAAGAGCTTCTCCTATCTTATCATCATTTTTTTTTCTTCATTTTTTTCCTTTCTTTTTTTCCTTTCATTTTTTTCATTCCTTGTTTTTTTCTCTTCCCCCCTTTGTTTTCATTTCTTCTTTACAACAACTCAACGTAGAAGAGGAAAGTTAGAGAGGAATAAGATTAAAAATTAGAACTCAAAGAAACAAAGGTTAACGCTGTAAAATATCCTAAAAATATCTTCTCTTCTTCATTACAGTTCGTACCATGCCATCGCATCTCATGCAATCCATACCACCACTCTATCGTTTCTCCTACTGCTGTTGCCAGTAATCATTCCAATGCTACCACCTCTGCACCAAGCACACCATCATGGAGGGAGAGCATCTCCCTTACAACATTGGGTAGTGAGATCTCCCGCCATCTTGATCCGCGATGAGCATCGCCTCCACATATCAGCTTGAAGGCAGCACTTTTACAGGGAGAGTTCTCTGGTGGAGGTAGTTTGCAGTTCGTTCACCACCGCTCCAGCAAGCAGCAGTGAAGCTCATAGATGCACAGCATGATGGCCTCTGCTCTGATGACCTCCATGCTCCTTGTTCCTTTTTTCTTCTTTCTTCGATCGAGTGGTGAAAGGGATCTCACCTTGCCAAAATTGTCACGCTCTTAATGAGCACCTCCTACTTGTGCCTTGGCCCCATAATTTGCCTGTTGATGGTGCTTGTCAGAGTCGAGGCTGAGTCCTGGTAACGCGGACCAATTCTGTCATGTATCTTGCCTTCACGTAAGGAGCAAAGGATACACTGAGGCTCCTATGCTCGATGCAGAGAAGTAGCTATAGGGAGGGCAATGCCTCCTTCAACTTTGCTCCTTCAGGGTTCAGAAGAACCTAACAAACGTGCCTACTCCATACCGATCCTCCTTCCAATCTTACGAACAATGAACAAAATGGAACTCCAGAACAAAAATAATAATATTCATGTGAAACGTCTTTAATTATAAATGGGATAAAACCCAAGAACAAAAATAATGATATTCATGCGAAACGTCTTCAATCACATGAGAAGTGCCCCAAGGATATGATATTTCTAATTATCCATATTTTTTTCAAAGATAAAATGAGGGGTTACATGAGCCTTACATAGGCACCTACTCAACACTCAACTTGCCCACACATGATGTAGGACTAACATAGCCAGCACAACACTCGATCTCTCAACATGCTTGATAGGAATTGGTTGAAATGACTTAATTCAATATAGAAAACCCCATGCTCTCTTACATAGAGAGAGACCAGAGGGTTAAAAGTATAATTATATCCTTGAGGAACTAAACACCCATAGTCTGTACAATAAAACATAAAAATAATATATGCTAACACTCCCCCTCAAGTTGGAGCATAAATATCTGTTATGCTCAGCTTGGATGCACATGAATCAAATAAAGATCCGGCTAAGGGCTTGGTGAAAACTTTTTCGAAAAATAAGAGGGCGGTTATCCGAGAGAACTGCCCAAGTTCATTCCAAGAAAGCATCAGTACAAGACCATCCGACTTACAAAGAAGACCCCCACAGAGACACTAGGGAAGTATTGAGGGAGCAGTACATAATCACCTGTAAGTTCGGATTACTGACAATAGACCAAGAACTCATTTTATCTTGTGTTTATGGCCCATGTGCTGACAGTGCAAGAAATGCCCTTTGGCAAGATCTATCTTGGGCTGCAGATGTGGTTCAAGGCCGACCTTGGCTAGTGGGGGGGGACTTCAACTGCACTTTCAATGCTGATCCCAATGCTGACGTATTTGCTTGGTCATGAACTGACTCAATCTCTCCACTGTAAGGGAGATATTTAGCCTCGTGATAGTGAGGTATGGTAGCTTGCCCATAAGCTACTTGTATTGCCTGTTGTCCATCACCTATGCATCCTCATCATAGAGTGGCATCTTGAGGTCCATAGGAATATTGGCCTCCTTGGCCCCAATCATACTAACCTCCTGCAAGATGTCCAAAGCATGCCTCCTTTGAAACAAGGCCACGCCCTTTTTGTTGTGAGCAACTTCAATACCAAGAAAGTACCGTAAAGCCCTTAAGTCCATGACAAACTGCTCTGCAAGGATGCGCTTAACCTTAGTAACACCCTACTCATCATCCTCTGTGACAATTAAGTCATCAATATAAACAAGAAGTACTACAGTACCTCATCTAGTCCTCCTGACAGAGAAAAATCAGTTGTCAATCTCCTGAATCCAGCTACCTCTACAACCTGTGACAACCTCTTGAACCGGGCCCTGGGGCTTTGCTTAAGGCCATAGATGGCCTTCCGTAGTCGGCATACACGCTCTTCCTAAGTCTCAAAATCAGGTGGCTGCTGCATATAGACTTCCTTTTGGAGATCACCACAGAGGAAGGCATTCTCACATTCGGCTGATGCAAAGGCCAATCTAACTGAACTGCCACTGCAACCAATACCCATACTGTGGGAAGTCTAGTAACTGGTGAGAAGGTGTCAAAGAAGGCCACCTCATAAGTCTGAGTGAACCCCTTTGCCACGAGGCGTACTTTGTACCTAGCAACGTTGCCATCTAGGTTGAACTTCACAGTAAATACCCACCGACAACCAACAAGTGTAGCACCATTAGGAAGTAGAGTGAGCTCCCAGGTCCCACGGCCTCTAAGAGCGACTATCTCATCCTCCATGGGTGCCTGTTGTTTTGGATCAAGCATGGCCTCACGATGAGTAGCTGGAATCTGCGTAGTGGGTAACGCATGAGTGAATCCAGTAAATCCAAGAGTTAAGCTATCAATAGCAAGTGTCCCAGCTGTAGGATAAGTGGTGTAAGTCCGTAGTCGCTTCCAATTAGCTATCGAAAAATCAAGATCATCACCTGCCGCATCATCTGTCCTGTCCCTGTAACCATCACATGGCAAACATATGTTAGCGTCTAAAGGACTCACTTGAGAAGCTGATGGTGAAGGTGAGGGTGGGGGTCCCTGATAAGTAGTATGAGGGTGGACATGTCTGGAATAGCTCAATCAGATGAGGGAAGGGATACGTAGCATGGAAGTAATGGTGGTGGTATAATAGGAACATGAATCTTAGGAAAACTCCTAAACCGAATGAAGGTGTATGGCATAGGCGCCATATCACCCTTTGAAGGCATCTCAGCTGCAATCGTAGAAAAAAAAGGTTTCGCCTCATGAAATGTAACATTCGCAGAAACATAGTGTCGAGAAGTAAGCGGATCAAAGCACTGATACCTTTTCTATGTCCGGGTATACCCAAGAAAAATGTACTTAACTGCTGTGCTAGTTTATCCCGACCTGGTCCCAACAAATGGACAAAGGCAATATAACCAAAAGTTCGAGGGGTGACATGAAACAGGGGTCGATCAAGATACATTACCTGCAAAGGAATCCGTTCATGTAATGCAACATTAAGCATCCATTGATAAAAAAATATGCAGTCAAAACAGCGTCACCCCAGTAAAGGGACGGAACTGAATGTTGAATCAACATAGTACGAACATCAAGAACATGGTGATGTTTCCTCTCAACAACACCATTTTGCTGAGAGGTATGTGGGCATGTGATCTCATGAATAATGCCATGACTAGAAAAGAAAGTACGCAAACGAGTAGTACAAAACTCTAAGGCATTATCAGACCGAAAACGTTTCACAAAATAAGAATGCCGAGTTTTTATTTCCTTAACAAAGTTCTCTGTGATTTGTCCCACATCGAACTTATTTTGCAAAAGAAACATCCAGGAAATGCGAGAAAAATCATACACTAACAGAAGATAATATCTATTCCCAAGTCGATCAAGAGTGCGGCTGGGACCCTACACATCCATATGAATCAAGTCAAAAACAGTAGCAAAAGAAACAGAGATAGAATTGGGAAAACTAGCCCTATGATGCTTGCCAGCTGACAAGCATCACGGGGGAGAGCAGTAATGGAGGATATGTGCAGCAAAATCTATCTGAGGTGGTCAATAGGCAGGTGACTGATTAGCGTGATTTCGCGATAAAAGTGAGGGTTTCGGGAAACCCATCGTCGTAGTTGCAAAACTCGCTATTAAATAAAATTTACCGAAACTCAAAATGGAGTCTTGGGTCAAATACAGGGAGGCGATGTTTGTTTCTTTGAAGTCAATGTTTCGCTTTGTTTCTTTTTGGTATTTTTAGGGTTTTGTTGATTTTTTGGTATTTTAGGATAATGATAAAACTAGCTACCTGCAAAGTGAATAAAAAGAGAGTAGGGAGATGAAACTTGATACTTGAGATGAAGTAATGTCTATTACAACTACAATAAGTTAAACAAACTAAAAAAAAAGATAAAGGTGTGAGGAAATATCCCAAAACGGGTATCTGGCGAGACGATGGCACTTGGTGGTGGCTTGGACAGAGGAAGGGAGATGCTAGGCATCGGATATGAGGCACAAGAAGAATCTGGGTAGAGGAAACGTTCACCAAGCTAGGAATGGGGATGAGGCGGCAGAGATGATCAACTTCTTGAATGGAGGTGGGAGGACAGCCCTTCAGATTTCCTATGAATGTGGTGAGGTAAAGGATGAATATTTCGTGGAGTAAGAGATTTCTACACTAATAAGAGAATCCTTGGAGTTTAGGAGAGCTCTTGGGAGTTTGGAGGGCTTTTTGGAGCTTGGGAGTAGATGGGAATAGCATAGGAAGTGAAGAAGGCCAATGGGGAGGTGAAGGTGGGTTTAAATAGGTGAATGGAAGAGGTCCTCCACGGCCATGCACTCATTGCCACGCGCAAGACACGCGCTGTGCTCAGTGCAGCGCATGCACGTGCGCATCGTGCGCTTAGCGTTGGTGCATCCGTTCACCGCAACTGGAAGATGCTAGAGCATCCACAGCCACTAGATGTCCATCCGAGGGTGGAGAGCAAGAGCAAATCCATGCTCTCCAATCGCACACGTTGCGCCTATGCTGGCAAGGACAAATACTAACCGTTCGATCCCGATCGCGTGGCTGAGGTGCGCGCGCAGATCGTGCCTTCACAAATTTTGAATGTGCACGCATTGCGCCTCTCCGAGATCAGATGGCGGAGAGCGCACGCAGTCGACTTAAGTGAATTCCCCAGATCGCGCGCGTTTGATTTGGCGTGCCTCTGCGCGTCAATGAACGAGCATCCATCTACGCGTGCGATTCCTAACCCGCTTGATTGAGATCGAGCGATCCAATTTCGCTGGCATTGATGAGGTTGCGGTGAATCGCCACTCGAACCTATGCCACTACTTTGAGGAGCGGGCACACTACCACTGTGGCAAAGCACTGCTTTGTTGCGTCGAAGAGTTGCTGCAGCCTCTGTCTCGATCATTGGAAGAAGATCCAACGGTCGAGATATCATTAGAGCTTCTCTTTTGGAGTTTGAGCGGTGAGCAGCGACGAGTCTCGACTGTTGGATTGAGATCCAGTGGCTGGGATCTCTTCTTGAGGTAAGGCAACAGGTGTTGTGGCCGATGTTGGGCGACCTGGATAATGCTAGGTGGTGCCATCTGGGCTGTCCATCTTTGTTCCTTTGTTGGGACTGCTACGGATGTCGGATTGAGATGATTTTTACGTTGTCGGATTGTAGTCGTCATTCCGAATCCATCAGTACAGTTGCATTTTTCATCCCAAACCCATAAAGATGTTGCATTATCCCCTAGCCATACAAAATGTAAAGATCAATATACAAATTATGCAAATCATCCTAAATGCAATGGAATGAATGTTGTGTATTATTTACAATGCTACATGCAATGTTAAGCTTAAGAACTAACATAAGTAGGCATTTTATCATGAATGAAAGCGTGTTTATCAGTGACCAAGGCGATGCCACTGAAGGGGAGATCCAGTGGAAGCAAGGCCTCGTGTAGCAGAAGCTGGCTCAGAAGGTACACCTCCCTTTCCTCACGCCCTCCACTAATCGTTTTCCCAATGAGTTTGTCCTGCAAGATACAAGAAGACGCATAAAAAATGGCTCTGCAGTTCAAATCTCTAGTAATACTACTAACAGACAGTAAACTCAAGGGAAAATCCAGCACATAAATGACATCTGCAAGTCTCAAGGTAGGAGATGGAGACATATCTCCCTTGCCAACCCGTGGCTTATGTCTCCCGTCTGCCACCTGCACTATCTTGGCTGGTGTAACAAGGACTAATTGAGAGAATGCACCCTGTCACCATGTAGGTGCATAGATGCGCCCGAATCAATCAACCAATCACCAAAGGGCAAGCATGAGGATATACCAGCCGCAGGTGCCTGTGAGGAGGTAGTAATAGCTACAATATCTGAAGACTGAGGGGATGAGGCCTGTGTCAGCTACGTAATCTGCTGTTCCAGAGTCTCAATCTTTGTACTTAGGGAGTCACATTAGAATTGGACACTCCATCAGTAATCTCAGCTACCTGATTGGCTATGGGTGGCCTACCATGCTTCTGCCAGCATGTAGCCTCTAGATAACTAAGTCTGCCACAGTAACTACACAGTGTCTTAGTACATGTACCAGACGAGCGTTTGCATCCACGACCACATGCAGGAGGAGTACCTCTGCCACATCCAGGGATTGTTGCCAGTGCGGACATCTGAGTACCAATATATGGAGTTGGAGTACGAACTACAACTCTGCTAAGTTTGCTACAAGCCTCCTCTAGGGTAGGAAGCTTAGGAGCGGTGAGAATCTGATCTCTAACAGCTAGATACTCAGGTCCAAGACCTGCCAGGAAGAGAGAGACGACCAATTATCTTCGAAAATCCCTCCAAGAATCATAGGCACACCCTAGCAGATAAGAGTGATGCATCTCCAGCATTCCCTTCAAGAGGAAGTAGTACTGTGGCAGAGTGCGTCCTTCCTAATGCAAGTAGAAAAGGTCATAGAAGACATGAAAGACCCATGCAGAGTTCTTGGCATGAGAGTAGGTCTCGCGTAAAGACTCCCACATCTTCTTTGCGGTGTCATAATACATGATCGCATCCCCTATATGGGGAATAACTATCTGCATAAGCCATGCAGAGACCATGGCATTGTCTCTGTCTTAGGTGGCGTTGGCACCAATCTTATTCTCAGGCTCCGGATCTTTAAAGATGTGGCTCTTCCCATGACCCCTAACGGTCATGAGGAAAGTCTGAGACCACCGTGGGTAGTTGGTCTCATCCAACCTTGACGATAGGACCAAAAAACGGATTCTTTAGTGCCCCTGTGTCCAAAGAAGTGCCCGAATTTACCTCGAACTGATCATCTGAAGCCATCCTTGCAATCTTGGACCGCAATCAGACTTCTATATTCAAAAGGTCATCCATCAGATCTAAAACCTGAAAAATCAGATCTGCATCTTCACAAGAAATCCCCTTAAACTAGCATTAGCCTAGCCTGGGTGCGAGGAGACCACCCAAGAAGGCCTCGCAGAGATTCTCCCCTACAGTAGGAGAGGAGAGTAGCCCTAGAGAAAGGCTACAGTCCTCTTAGGTCAAGCCGCAAGCAAAGAATCAACGTCAGTGCCGCTCCTGTCACCGGAGCACCACCGTCACCGTGCTGGTGCACGTCAGGCAATGTCGCCATCACCGTGCGAATCACTGCCGCTGGGTGCATTGCTGGGATCCGCCTCCTAGCATGCACTAGCCAGGGCTGCACGCACCACCAATTGTGCATGACCCGCTGCCACGTAGATGCACGTTACCCAACGCGCGAAGGAGCAGTACCCCTAATTCGCCGTCGCCTATGTGCAGTCTTGCGCAGGCACGAGTGCGCCCTACGTGCACGAGAAGCGACGTAAGGCCTTATGCCGTTGTCGCCGGCGGTGCATGGAAAGGAGAAAGGGATTTAGGTTTAGGGTTTTGGAAGCCTTGAGGGTGGGATACCAAGAGCTATGGACTAGGACGGATGCTCTGATACCAAATTGGTTGAATTGACTTAATTCAATATAGAAAGCCCCATGCTCTCTTAATGAAGGAGACCTGACGGTTAAAGTACAATAATATCCCTACGTGACTAAACACCCATAGCCCATACAATAAGAACATAAAAATAACAATACATGGTAACAATAGGATTTTGTGTTGGATTATTAAGATTAGTTAGTAAGGGAATGAAGGCTTTGACAGGTTAAACAAGTTCTATTTGTTCTTACTCCTAAAAAAGAGCAATCTGGAATTGCTAGAGGACTTTAGACCCATTGTTTTATCAAATAGCATTTATCTTTTGGTTGTTAAAATCCTAACTAATTGGTTACGTTTTTCTTTTCTCGATATTATTTCTCCATTCCAAACAGTTTTTATCAAAAGGAGGTCGCTTCAGGATTCTTTTGTTTTGGCTGAGTTCTTAGTCGCCTAGAAGAGAAGAGGTTGCTTTTCATTTATTTAGAAAGTGGATTTTGCAAAGGCTTATGATTTCATCGTCTAGAGGTATTTATGGGATATTCTTAAGAGGGGATTCCCAGACACCTGGATTTCTTTGATGAAGAAATGTGTTACTACTTCCTTTTCGATGTTGATTAATGGAAAGGCTAATGGAACTTGGATTCAGCCACAAAGAGGAGTGCATCAGGGTTGTCCGTTAGTGCCGATGGTATTTAATATTGCGGTGGATACGCTTGCAGCCACGGCTTTTAAATCTTGCAATATGGGTCTTTTTAAAGGCTTCTTGTTTTCTGCAGATGGGAGGGTTTTAACTCTCATTCTTCAATATGCGAATGATACTATTTTTATTGAATCAGGTGGGCGGGATGCAAAGCACATTTATTCTTTGGTGGGGATCTAGCTTTGTTCCTTTTAATATGGAGTCAGTGGTGGAGAGTAATGTTGCCTCGGAATTGGACACACCGGTGGTGAGATTACCGATCACTTATCTTGGTCTTCCTTTAAAAGGAAAAAAATCTAACTTATTCGGATTGTAGGAGTTTGATTGAGAAGTTCTCAAATAGACTTTCTTCTTAGAGTGGTAGACTCCTTTCTAAAGGTGGACGATTGGTATTGCTTAAATCCATCCTCAACTAAATTCCGGTGTTCTTCTTGTCAGTCTTTTTGCCAACAAAGAAGATTTTAAAGCAGATTTATATGATCTGAAAGAGATTTTTTTGGAAAGAGCCTGATTCAGAGGGAGGATTTGCTCAACTTATCAAGTGGAGTGAGATATGTAAGTCGAAGAATGAAGGTCTTGGTGTGTGTAATTTATCTCATTTTAATAAGGCATTATTGCTGAAATGGGTGGTTAGATTTCTATCCAATGATGATTTTTTGGTGAATTCCATCCTGAGGGATTCCTATGGTGATTGTACGAAGATGATGCAAGGGTATGCAGGTGTTTCCAATGGGCTTTCTGCTTTTTGGCACTCCATTATATCTCTTTTCTCTAAATTTGCATATTAGTTTATTCCATCTCTGGGTGATGGTGTTACTTTCATATTTTGGTATGATAATTGGACAGAAATTGGGTCTTTTTCTGAGGTTTTTCAAAGGTTATTTCAGCATGTTGTTGATAAAGAATCCAAGGTAAAAAATTTATGGAATGGAGCTCATAATTGTTGAGACATCAGGCTGCCAGCAGGTCTTTCGGAGTCTCCTTTCAATGATTTTCAGCAGCTGATGCATTATATTAAAGACTTTTCTCCTTCATCTACAGAGCCAGATGGATTTATTTGGAAGCAGGGCAAATTTTTTGTTAGCCGTGCTTACAAACTATTGATTAATGATGATACCATTGGTAATCAGGTTGATGGGGATCACAGATTGATTATGAAATGCAAATTTTCACTTAAAATAAGGTTATTCCTTTAGTTCCTAAGAAAAAAGTGGATTGTTAATTGTATGTTTAGATCTAGATGGGCTCCTGATGGAGATATTTTATGTCCTCTTTGTCAAAAATAGAATGAAGATGTGCAACCTTTATTCATCGACTGCGATTTTGTCAGAAATGTCAGTGGACAAGACAAATCTCGAAAGATTTTAGACAAGCTTCAGAGATCATGTGCTGCTTGATATGGCGGGCTAGTGTCAAGGTATTGCTATTATTTGGTGTATCTTGCTTCAAAGAAATAGTACTATCTTTCGTAATGAGAGGTGTTGGGTGGACAATGTGATTAGAGTGACAAGGGTTATTTTTTATTTTTGGCTGCAAAATTTGTAAATCTATTCCTTTTACTCCTTTTTAATACAATTTACGAATGATTATCAAGTAATCTTCCTCGTATTTCTTCAAAAAAAAAAGATAGTAAAGAGTCTTACTTTATTTGGGTTAGTCTATTTTTAATAAGTTTAAGAGTCCTAGTTATGTTGTTATACCTGTTTGTTGGCTTCCTATTCATGTTGAGTCTATTATGTAATTTTTCTAGCCCAACTATCTATATAAAGGAGGTTAGTATTCCAGATTTGAAGAATAAGAAAAAGACTATTTTCTCCAACAAATGGGATTTGGTATGATATGATTTGATTCAGAGTATTTTCTTTTTTGGTGTATTTCTATCATGTACTCCTATCCTAAAGTAAATTCTATGCTCCATAAAGAGAGAAGTCTCCCCATTAATAAAATCAAGGCATTCTACTCTTTAACTCACACGTTATTTATAAGCCTTTCTACTATATGTGTTTCTACTCCTATAGATATTGTTTATATTTCTGCTTGCTAGTAGGCAAAGAAGATTCCACTACTTACATTGAGTTGCATTTGTAGCTGCAAACCCAAAATTCCTCATTGGGATTATAGATGGATGGATTACCCTGGCTCGGCTAGAGGAAAAGGACACCCATCGGATCAGTCACTAGCTACATACAAGGGCCACTCAGTCCTGCGTACTTTAATTCGTTGTTACTTCTCCCCAGCCTACAGGTAAGTTTCCATATTCTATAATAGTGTTTTCTGATTGACTTAACCATCACTTGTCTACTATCCCTCTATTGCTATAATCTTGTAGATGTAGAATGATGCATGCCATTATACTAGATTATAACAATTCCAGCAATGGGGTTGGTATTCGTGTACTTATCTATTTTTAGGGGAGAAACATTGCTCATAATTTTATTCTAGCTCACCATTTTTTTGTTAGTCAGGAGCAATTTACTATGTAAGCACTTTTCCAAATGAAACCATCTAAGAAGATTGTTTATTTACTTTTCTTGTTTGCAGCACGGGCCAGAGGTATATCTACACGGGATCTAATGATACTTGTGTATATGTGTATGATACGGTATGCATCTACTTAAACTGTTTATTCTAATTTTGGCAGTTGTCGGATCCTATCTGGAAACCCCAGATGAACATTTTTATTTAGCTGATCTCCATCTAAAGCCACTTGGCAAACTAAAACCTCCTTCCTAGGAAATCTTAGACTACTAATAGGCAAAAGTACAAGTTATGGCCAGGAGAGAACGCCCCATCAAGTCGGTTTTAGCATCCTGTACCCATCTTCAACACACTTCAGTAACCATTGATATAATTCAATTGCCAATGCCAATGTTACCTACTCCACAGACAATAACCATTTTGTGAATTATTTATGTAATGTAGATAGTGGGAAGAAATGAGCAATCTAATATTATTTGGAAATCCTACTCCTCTTTATATAGAGAGAGAGGTGTGGGTAAAATATCTAAGAGGACCTAAAGAATATAATAAAAAGAGAAAGGAAAATATCCTGTAACACTCTCCCTCAAGCTAGAGGGCAGATATCCATCAATCTTAACTTGTCACAGCAAATTTCAAAGGCAGTCCTGCTCAATGGCTTTGAAAAGATATCTATTATTTGGTCATCTGAAGTAACTAGAGATGTGTAAACAACACCCTTCTGGATAAGATCCATGGTGTAGTGACAATCTATTTCCACATGTTTCGTACGTTCATGAAACATGGGATTATTCACAACATACGTGACTGCAAGGTTATCACACCTCATCTCCGTAAGTCCTTCTATCTGTACATCTAAGTCTTATAAGATAGACTGTATCCAAACCATCAATGTTGTTGTTTGGGCCATATCTTGGTATTTTGATTCAGCACTAGATCTAAATATCACAGTCTGCTTCTTGCTCTTCCAAGTCACCAGGTTTCCTGCAACATAGGTACAAAACCCCATAGTAGACTTGCAATCAGCAAGACAGCCAACATAATCTGCATCAGAGTGTCCTACAACTGTCATAGGACACCCCTTGTGAAACAATAGTCCATGGCCTGGATTTTTCTTGAGATATCTGAGTATTTGCATTGCAGCATTCCAATGCTGCTTAGTTGGCTTTTTCATAAATTGACTAAGTCTTCCAACGGCAAGTGAAATATCAAGCTTAGTAATGGTAAGGTAGAGGAGCTTCACAACTAACTGCCTATAGCTTCTACTCTCTACAGGCTCATCCTCATCATCATATAAGTGAACCTTGGGTTCCATGGGTATGTTAGCCACCTTGGCCCCTAACATCCAAGTCTTCCTAAGAACATCCAGTGCATACTTTCTCTGGTTCACTATAATACCATCTTTTCCTCTAGCTACCTCAATGCCAAAGAAGTAGTGCAGAGATCCCAAATCTGGCATAACAAATTGTGTAGCCAAGTCCTTTTTGACCTGTAGAATACCAGTAGTATCATCTCCTGTAATAATCAGATCATCAATATAAACAAGTAGAACAACTCCCTTATCAGTGTTTCTAGTAAATAAAGAATGATTAAATGTAGATCTTCTTAGGTCCATGCCTTCCACTGCCGTAGCTTATGAAACAACGTATGAGGACTCTATTTGAGCTCATAAATAGCCTTCTTCAATCTACAGCCACACTCCCCCTCAACCTCGAATCCTGGGGGTTGCTGCATATACACTTCCTCTTGAAGATCACTATAGAGCAAGGCGTTCTTCACATCTAGCTGGTGAAGATCTCATTCTCTGTTAGCTGCCATAAATAGAAGACTACGAACTATCGGAAGCCTTGCCACAGGAGAGAAGGTATCAAAAAAGTTCACTCCATATGTCCGAGTAAACTTTTTTGCTACCAAGTGAGCCTTATGCCTAGAAATAGACCCATTAGGGTTATATTTCAAGGCAAAGACCCATCGACAACCAACAACCTGAGCTTTCACAGATCGAGAAGTAAGCTCCCACGTGCCACGAGATCGAAGCACCGCCATCTCCTTCACGGCCTAATGCCGTGTAGGATCCAACATAGCCTCCTGGTAAGTAGACAGTACTGCGGACGTCATAAGGACTATAGTGAAGGCAACAAAAGTAGTACTAAGACCACATATAAATGCACCAGTCATATAATAGCGTGCACAACTACGTGCGGTCTTCCTGATTGCTATAGGAAAGTCACTATCATCATCTTGTAGGAAAGGAACCATCATCCTCAGGTACGCTTGTTGAACCTATAGAGGCACCATAAGACAAAGGTTCATTAGTATCATCAATGCATACTTATGTAGGGGAGGATGATGGAATTGCAGTGGGGGAGGGGGTAGTAGTACAGGGTCTGTATGTGACTGGAATCTGATATACCACTGGAGGATCCCTGAACTTACTATCACATGTATCCACAGAGGACTAAGTTGGCACTGGAATAGGTGTAAAATCACCAAACTGAATAAGTGGCACAGGCATAGGAGCCTGCAGAAAAGATGTCCAATGGTACAAATGACAATTGTCTCGCAACCATAAAAAAATACAGTACAACTTCATGAAATGTGACATTGGCACTCACATAATGTTTCCTGTTGAGGGGATTATAGCATTTGTATCCTTTCTGGGTGTGAGAATATTCGAGAAATACACATTTAGTGGCTCATAGCACCCACTTATCTCTGCCAGGTCCAGTAATATGTACAAAAGCTATGCAACCAAAAGTGCAAGGTGTCAGTACAAAAAGACCAACATCAAGATGTAAAATCTGCTAAGGAATTTATTTTGATAACACAGACCTAGGCATCCGGCTAATCAAGTAACAGGCTGTGAGTACTCCATCACCTTAATACATCTGGGGTACATTATGATGTATGAAAAGAGTTCTTGCCACATCTAAAATATGCCTGTGCTTCCTCTCAGCTATCCCATTCTATTGGGATGTATGTGGGCATGTGGTCTAATGTACAATGCCATGTGACTTGTAGAATGAACGTAATCTGGCTATGTATAATTTCAGTGCATTATTTGATCTCACAATAACAAAAACTAAGCTTTTATTTCAGTAAGAAAATTTTCTATAGCATTACCCACATTAGGCTTATTCTTCAAAAGAAATAATGACATCCGTGAACAATCATCCACAATAACAAGATAATACCTATGTCTCAACCTATAAGGAACACGACTAGGGCCCCAAACATCCAAATGAACTAAATAAAAAATAGACTCTGACAAAGAAGAACTAACAGGAAAGGAAGCTCTTTGGTGTTTCACAATCTGGTATGCATCACATATGATCTCAGTAGCAGGTGATAGATGGGGGATAACACGTAGCCTGTACAGAGAAATGTGTCCAAGGCGATAATGCCACTGAAGAGCATTACCAATAGCAAAACAATACTCGCCCTAACATGATGCAGCTATGTCTGTCTGAAGCAAGCGATATACCCCCCATCTTCATGTCCACCACCGTCATCCTCCCTGTTAGCTTGTCCTGTAACACACAACCCACATCATCAAATATGACACGGCAGTTGAGATCCTCTGTAACTCTGCTCACAGATAATAGATTAAATGGAAACTTGGGCACAAATAAGACATTGGACAACTGTAAACTGGGAGTAGGAGAAGCCTCCCCCTATCCATCTACTTTAGAATGGCGACCATCAGCAGCCTGTATTGTCCTCCCTGAAGCAACAGACAAAGATGTCTAAAAGAGGAGTGATCACCACTCAAATGCCGTGAGGCGCCAGTATCTATAAGCCATGGAGATCTACCGTAATGTGAAAGTGCAGAGAAACTAGAGTTACACTCTATACCTGAGGATGCAAGGGCAGCAGTATCTGTAGTGGAGGGAGACTCCTATGTGGCCAGACCAATCTATGTGCAAGAGCATTAGACTTTGCTCTAGGAACCATATATGTCTCTGTCTCAGTAGTAACTAGAACTTGATTAGCCACAGGTGGCTTCCCATGTTTGGCCCAGCATGATGGCTTAACATGTCCGGTACGTCCACAAAAGGTGTAAGTAGGGTGTGGTTTGCCAGGTTGCCCCTGGTTTCGACCACGTCCCCGAATAGTAGAACCACCACGTCCTCCTTGACCACCAGCAATAGTAGAGGTAGAGGTCTGCCTTGTGGTCTCTGAAAATGTAGATCTGACTGACAGTCTACTAACTCTACCATATGCCTCCTCCAAAGTCGGAAGCTCCATCAAGTTAAGCATCTGTGATTTGGTTAACTCATAATCTAGACCAAGACTTGAAAGAAACTTGAGTGCTGCAAACTTCTTGCGGTACTCTTGGTCTACAAGCATTATAATTCTCAAGAAAGCCTTTCAATTTAGTATAATACTGAGGAAGAGAGAGATCATCCTGCTTAAAAAAAAAATATCATGAGTAATCTGAAATACCTTACTGGAATTCTTTTCATGAGTGTCATGAAGAGAATCCCACATCTCTTTGGTGGTCCGATAATACATTATTCCATCTCCAATATGTGATGTAACAGTGTTCATAATCTAAGCCCTGACCATGGCGTTATCTTGTTTCCACGTGGCATATTTCTCGGTCTAGTTGGTAAGCTCTACCTCCAACAGAATATGTTCCTTATCATGTCCTTTAACGGTCATAAGGAACGTCTGAGACCAACGTGCATAGTTGGTCTCCTCCAGCTTCGTATAGGAACAAAAAATGGATTCTTGATGTTCCCTGTCTCCGTGGTTGCATCCGTTGGGACTTCGGATGAAGATGCCATCACACCAAATCAGGGAGAAAGACTACCAAATATTCAATCTGAAAAATGATCTTTAGAACCTGCAAATCATTAAAAAGAACACATAGATGATCCTAACACAAGATCAGGAGATATCATGTTGGGGGAAAGGAACCCAGCCCTACTGGGATCGAGCTAGGGCCACCACAAGGATCCTTAGACCCCTAAGCACCGCCCAGCAGGAGCAGGGGTCCCTGCCGCCGTCACCTACTATTAACAGCAGCCGACGATGCACCAACTGGCAGTGCTGCCACTCACCATGAACAGCAGTCGGCTATACAGCATTCATCGATGCTACCACCGCCCTATATGTTCACCCGCACGAGGGAGAGAGAGAGAGGTGAGAGGATCAAGAAGCACCTCTCTCTCATGTGATGATCGGAGGCACGATGATAGAGGGAAGAATGGTTTTCGGTGGACAGGTTTGGCAGCTGAGGTTTAGTAGGATACCAAAGTGCCAACCTAGGATTGCCGCTCTGATACCAAGTGGGAAGAAATGAGCAATCTAATATTCTTCGAAATCCCTATACCTCTTTATATAGAGTGAGAGGTGTGGGTAAAATACATAAAAGGACCTAAAGAATATAACAAAGCATAAACAATCCAAATAGAGACAATAAAGAGAAGGGAAATATCCTGTAACATAGATCTTTAACTTAATAAGGATCGATTTTAATCTTGATGCCTGATTTTGCCTATATAATAGAAACTATTAAAGAAAAGTGAATCATGGGTAACAAGTCAGTCAGAAAAAATGAATGTTGAGAGAATTGTGTGGTTGATTTAGTGCCACATCGTGACGTGGACTTTGTATTGTGTGTGTTGGCCTATAAATAGGCGTGTACTCCCATATTTCTTTAAGAACAAACAAACAGAAACACACTCCCATAGGGCGCTTCTCTTGTGGTTTTCTCCCTCCTCTTCATGAGTGGGGTTTTCATGTAAATCCAAATGTTCTTGATTATCTTTATGCTTTAATATTATTCGTTTCCACTTATAAATTTCAACTTGGTATCAAAGTAAGTTTATTCTTGGGTTGATTATCCAATTATTATTCATTGGCATTTAGTTCATTCCTGTTCATTTTTATGTCCAATCTCTTTATTTTCTGACGTTGATATCAGCAGCAGCAAGTCCTAGTGGGAGGTGTTGAGATCACGGCAAGGAGATCTGCTCCTACAGTGGCGATGACATTGCTTAAAGGGACAAGCTAACGAGGATATCATCGATGATGCCGCGGGTCCTCGTGAAGACCACCTCGGGGGGGGGGGGGGGGGCACGTAGGCCGGCGTCCTGTAGGTGGTGTGGAGGTCGTCCGAGTGGAGGCCTGCAAGCGTTGAGAGCCTGAAGTCGGTGACCTTCAGGTTGCCCTTATCATCTCGAAGGAGGTTCTTGGGCTTTAGGTCACAGTGGTAGATGCCGCGAGAGTAGCAAAAGTCGACAACAGAAATGTGCTGACAAAAGTAGCGATAGGCCTGGAAGTAACTGTGGTAAGCGATGTAGGAGAAGAGCTCTTCGCCACAGGCGAGCTCCATGGCGAGGATTTGGTGACACGATGGAGGAGGCTCTTGCGACAATGGCAGTAGCAGGATCTCAACGTTGATGGAGCACGCAAGATGAGGAGTGACTCAGCGAGGAGTCTCGCACGAAGGTTGAAGTGGAGATCACGATGGGCGGCCTGGAGGTGGCACACACAGTCAGCGGCAATAGGACCCGTGGTTAGGCGATACGTGCTCAGGAAGATGCCCCCTGGCAAGTGATTGGCGGTGATGAGCCATAATTTGTAGTGCTAGTCGAGGCGAAATCTCGCGTGGTGATGATTTAGGCAAGATTGGAGGAGTCTAGAAACACCGTGAGGAAGAAGGATTGTGGGATCCTTAGCTGCAATGGGGTGTGGATTAGGTTCAATTGGAACCCTAAGAACAAAATAAGGTGGTCATTTTGTATCTTTTACCCTTTGTTTCTCATTTTTTTTAATTTGTTGTCCTTATATTACAAAAATGGTGGAAAGAAGGTGAAGAGAAAATAGGGTCCTAAAGAATAAAGAAAAGGAATTGCTACGGAGAAAAAAAAGGAAAAGAAAAAATGGAGAGAGAAAAAAAAGGACAAAAAGAACAAAAAAAATCGATAAAAAAGGGGGATGAATGTTTGTGAGAAGAAGGGGAGAAGCTCTTCACTAGTATCATCATAATCGTTTATTTTTTATCATATTTCTTCTCATTATTTTCTTCTCCCATATGAGTATGGGAGAAAGGAGTGTCGAGCGTGTTATAGTCATCACCCATTCAGGAGTCTTTTGTTCCTAGACTCCACATGAGAAACCATAACTTTGAGAGGTCCAGAGTTTCGAGGTCCTCAGTGGAAGGACCCATTTCACGTTTCTATGCGGGAGATCCAGTTTCGAAGTCTTCAGAGGAAGACCCATGTCAGGGATACTAAATGGGTTGCCAACAGCACTCGTTGAAGTCTCTAGAGGAGAGGCTCTTGTTAGAACCAGCTACAACAATTCGTCATCAAGCTCCAACTGATCTAATGTGTCATCATCAACATACCTGCCTACAAGCATGAATAAGAGTGCAACTGTCGTCTGCAAAGGAGAGTCAACTGTACCTTTTGAGAGAATTGTGTGGTTGGTTTAGTGCCACATCGTGTACTCCCATATTTCTTTGAAAAGAAATAAATAGAAATGCACACCCATAGGGTGCTTCTCCCATACTTTTCTCTCCGCTCTTTATGAGTGAGGTTTCTACGTAAACCCAAGTGTTCTTGATTGTCTTTATACTTTGATATTATTCGTTTTCGTTTCTTATAAATTTCAACTATGAACTTAGTTTATTACAAAACCATAGTCATCAATGTGTAGAGGATTTAAGTAAAATATGAAGAGGCCTACAAATTATATGAAAATAAGAAAAGAATATAATAGCATAATTCTCAGCACTCCCTCTTAAAGTAGAGCATAAATGTCAATCATGCTCAGCTTGATGGAACATCTATCGAAAGAGGTCTTGGGAAGTGCTTTGGTAAAGATGTCTGCAGTTTGATCTTCAGAGCTAACGTAAGTGGTATGTAGGAACTCTATCTAAATCAAATCTCTGGTATAGTAGGAGTCTATGCAAGGTGCTTGGTCCTCTCATGAAACATGGGATTATTTTCAGTATACGTGGCATCCCTATTATCACATCTCTTCTCCATAGTCAGTGGCACCTGAATATGTAAATCTACAATGACAGAGCAAATCCACATCATCTCAGTAGCAAGTTGTTCCATAGCACGATACTCTAATTCAGCACTAGAGCATGCAACCACAGCATGCTTCTTACTGCACCATGTCACAAGATTACCAGCAAAATAAGTACAAAAACCTATAGTAAACTTGTCCTCAAGGCAACTTGCATAATCTGTATCTATATAAATAATAATATTTAATGAAGAGCCCTTAGTAAAGAGTTCCTTACCCAGTAATGTTTGAGATAACTAAGAACCATCATGGCTACATCTCATTGCAACTTTGTTGGCCTATCCATAAACTAAGTTTTTCAATTGCAAAGGAGATACTCAGGCATATAATAGTCAACTATAGCAACTTGCCAACAAGGCTCCTGAACTATCAATTGTCAATAGGAGCAATGAGCCGAAGGATCCATAGGCTTGTTGGCTTATCCATAAATTGACTAAGTTTTTCAACTGCAAAGAAGATCTAGGTGTGTAATAGTCAAGTATAACAATTTGCCAACAAAGCCCTTGAGTTGTTGAGTGTCAACAAGAGCTGTAATATCATGTAAGTGAGCCTAAGGATCCATAGGAATAAATGTAGGTTTAACACTCAAACATGCTAGTTCCCTGCAGGAGATCCATGGCATACTTTCTTTGAGATAATACAATACCTTGCTTGCTTCTAACTTTAATGCTCAAAAAATATTTGAGTGATCCCAAATCCTTGATCACAAAGTGACCAGTAAGATAATCTTTTAAAGAGTCATCACTAATAACAATAATGTCATCAACATACATAAGCATCACGACTCTTCCATGAGAGGTATTCTATACAAATAGAAAGTGATCTGTTGACGATCGTTTGAATCTAGGTTCTCAATTACCTTAGATAACTTTTGGAACCATGCCGAAGGACTCTACTTTAATCCATATATTGCCTTGCTCAACCTGAACACCTTGAAACACTCCCCCCGAGACTTAAATTTAGGAGGTTGCTACATGTACATCACTTCCTATAGATCTCTAGACAAGAATGCATGTTTAACATTAAGCTTATGTAGAGGCCAATCATATTGCACTGCAATTGAGATGAGAAAGAATCGAAGAAATCTACTCTATAAGTTTGAGTAAACCCCTCCGCTACAAGTCACGTCTTGTATCGTTTCGTTGAGCCATTTGGATTATATTTCACTATTAAAGCTCATTTGGAACCTACAACAGTAGTACCACTAGGTAACTTAGTAAGCTCTCAGGTGCCTCAAAAGATTAAGGCAGACATTTCCTCCTTCATTGCTCTCCACCACTTAGGATCTAGGCGAGCCTATTGATATAAAATAGGAATGGCCATAGTTGATAGAGCTAGAGAAAACTATCTAAAAGTAGGCCCAAGACATGCCAGAGAGACATGCTTAGACATAGGGTGTCTTGTACACCTATGTGGTGCCTTAATGTAATATGAGGATTAAGGCTCTCTATAATAGTTGGTTGTGCATCAACTATTTGCATCTCCACTTGTGATGGTACAACACTAAGAACACTATTGTCAGTGGAAATATACTCATTGCTCCCTAAGGGGAGATGTGTGGTATTGGCTCAGAAGGGAGAGGACGACGAGCATAAGTGAGCTGGAATCAATCATTAAAAGGAACATTAGCACAGGTAGAAATAGTCATCGGATTGCCTTCCAACACCCTAGGAAGAATGGCCATAGGAGCATTATCCATCATTTCCCTAACTCTAGAGCCACCAATAGAGAAATAGGGAGCATGGAAGATGACATTAGTGTTAACATATTGACGACGATAAATATGGCCATAGCATCGATATTCCTTCCAGTTTCTAGAATAACCCAAAAAGACACTTTACAATCTGAGGAGCTAACCTATCTCTACCCACACGTAGCACATGAATAAAAGAAGCACAACCAAAGACTCATGGTGGAACAACAAATAAATCTGCATCAAGATAGAGAATCTAGATAGGAACTTGCTCATTGAGCATAGAGGAAGACAGTATGTCCACAATATAAAGATGGAATGGAACACTAGGGTGAATAAGCATGGCCTTAGCAACATCCAAGATATGTTAATGCTTACGTTCAGCAACACCATTTTATTCAGAGGTGTGAGCACAAGTCGTCTGATGAATAATGCCTTGGGAGAGATAAAAGTTGTGTAAAAAATGAGTACAGAATTCTAAGGCATTATTAGAACGAACAATTTTCGCATTAGCACCAAATCAAGTCTTTATTTCCATTATGAATTTTTGGATAATAAGACTAACATCAGACTTAGACTTCAATAGAAAGACCGACGACAAATAGGAGGAATCATCAACAATAACCAAATAATAATGATGTCCTAATCTATCAGCAATACGATTAAGATCCCAAACATCCATTTAAAGTAATTCAAATAAGGGCTTCGATCTAGGACTCTGACTGAGCGGATAAGAACTCTTGTAATGCTTCATAAGTTGACTCACATTGCAGTCAAATCTAGCTGCAGGTGAAAGCAGGTGAATCACATGCCTGAGTTTGACTAACAGAAGATGACCCAATCGGAGGTGCCATAAGTAACTTGATGAGGTGGTAGAGAAGACAACATGTTCGACATAAGGGGACTGGAGTAGCCTGTACACCCCCTTTCCTACGACCTCCACCAATTGTCTTCCTTATCAAAACATCTTGAAAAACACGAGATAGCATCAAACACAACTCTACAATTTAGTTTCTTTGTTATCCTACTAATAGAAAGTAGGCTAATAGGAAAATCAGGAACTAAGAAAACATTTGTCACTCTCATGGTAGGGTGGACATACCCCTTTCGCTGGTAATCGGTGAATATCGACCATTAGCCACCTGAACCGTCCATCCTAGCAGAATAAGTGTCATAGTGGAAAAGCTATCTCAATCACAATGTGTTAAGAAGCTCCAAAGTGCACTAACCAGTTAGGATCACAACTAGAAGACTAGGTAGAGACATTGCAGCCATTGTACCTAGTGGGCTAGCAAATGCCGCAATGTTAGGTTGTGAGTTAGCAGATGATGTAGCTAACATTTGAGATACTCCAGAAGATCATCATAGTTAGCACATGCAATTGTCAGCATCTCTATAGAAGAGTTTACTGCAACAGCTTTATAAGCAGGAGGCTTCCCGTGCTTTTTCTAGTAAGAGTCTTTGTTATGACCAATATTGCTGCAAAATGTGCAAGATAGGTGATCTTTGCCTTATAAGCTACAACCACGTCCATGTCTTGTCGTAGAAGGGTCACCTTAACCTCTGCCATAATTCACTGCCAATGCAAACATTTGAAAATCGTTCACCTCAATGGTTAAGGGTACTACAAGACGACTCCTACGACTGTAAGCCTCCTCCAGAGTAGGTAAATCTATCGTCGTCAATATCTAAGCCCATGCAAATTAGTAATCAAACCCTAAGCCTGCAAGAAACTGAAGGACAACTGCCTCTTTCCTATATGTTCTCTAAATCTTGCAAGTGCAAATAGGACAATAGGCGTTATATTTCTCAAACAATACCTTAAATGTGAAATAGTGTTGTGATAGCATCTTCCCTTCCTATTGGAGACCCATCATCTTACTATAAGACTTAACTCAAGTTCTTTTCATGGGAATATGTATCTCACAGGCTATCTCATATCTCTTTTGCTATCCTATAGTATATGATTTCATTACTAATTTGAAGAATGACATTGTTCATTATCTAAGCACGCACCATTACATTATCCTTCCACATGGCATACTTGCCTCTCTTCTCATGTGGCTTTAGTTCTATGAGAATATGCTCTTTATTATAACCCTCCACGATCATGAGAGGTTTGAGACCGTTGTGGGTAGTCAATCTCGTCCAACTTGATTATTGGACCAAAAAACAGGTTCTTGTAGACCCCCATTTTCGTCACCTCCGCTATGACATCTAAGGAATCCGAAAAGGTCATCTCTCACATAAATTAGAACCCCATGATACGAGAACAAATATTGTGGGTCGACTTAGGACATGAAATCAAATTGAAAAAATCTGATTTCAGGCCATAATGAAACGACGACTCTCCGACCAACTGGTGGCACTCTAGCGAGTCACTGAAGTCTGGTGTCAGTCACTAGAGTTAAGCGACGCTGGGTGACACCTTTGGTGTGTTGGTGCAAATGCAGTATCATCCTTGCTTTTAATGATATCAAAATAATTTATATTTTGCAATTGCATTTAAGTTATGAGATTTCAAGTTAAATGCAATTGGCTAAAGGATTTAGAGGAGCTCAAGCGCAAAATCCATGGAGATGAAGGAGCTTGATGCCTTAGACAAAAGCATCAAGAAACAATGGAGATAAAGCTTTAGACTCAAAGCTTCAAGAAGAGAATGAAGAATAAGACTTAGTCTATTTGTTGTATTCATTCTAATATTATTATTGCTCTTTTTATTTCTTAGAATACTTGTACAGAGGCCCAAAATAAGTTAAGAACCTTAGTGAACCGTTAGAACACCTAGGGAACCGAAGCCAAGCCTTAAATAACTCAAAACAACACATATCAAGTGTAGGGCGCCGACCACAACACTTATTGGACAATCGACTCTTCGGTAGCCAATCAACTAGTTAGCTAACCCATCGACCAATTGCCATATAGAGCACCGACTGACCGTTGACCCAGAGACTAGTCGCTAACCCTCTAATGGTCAAATTGTCTTGGAACTTGTACCATTAAATGCCCTATTAATTAAGCCTTATTTTTCTAAGAGAGCTCTTGCAGGGAGTCGACCTCCAGCCAAGCTATCTTGTTACAACTAATACTGTAACAGGAGACAACCGACTGCCAAAAATCCCAAGGAACTTTGAGCTTAGAAGCCTTATGTAGTAAACCGAACATCAATTACAGTCAGTACATCCCCATACGACCAACAGTCGACCTACTAGTAAAACTCACCTATGGCTACCTTGACCCATTGTAAGGTGTCGACTTATTATTAAGAATGGTCGATCGGCCCTGTTCTAGTCGGGCGACTGGGCACCGACTGACTTGTACTGTATGGTAGTCTAATTGTTTTTCTAGAAATTTATTACAACCCTTGTCAGTTTAAATGTTCCAACAGCTATCTAGAGTATTCCAAACACCTTTATAAATACCCAAAGACAATCATAAGCCTAGACACACAATATAGAAGAAAGAATCAAGTGTGCAACACTATTTAAGTGCTACTACTTCCTAATATAGTGAGATTGAGATTGAGAATCTCTCCAAGTTCTACACTCCACATCTGAAAGCACCGAAATACTACGCTTCGCTTCCACATTAGGAAGTTACCATTACACCTATAGGAGCTATTTTAACTTTATTTGTTTGGTTTCTCTAGGTTGTTTTTGTATTTATTTTTGGTTGGGTATTCGGCTTTCAAATTTTCATCTCCTTGTGAGACAATATTTTTCATAAAGAAGAGGGGTTTGAGATATACTACTCTCATATAAAGTAGTATGGTTGTATTGAGGTTGTACCACCCTCATTTTAAATGGTATGTTTAGTAGATTTGATCTAATTGGTAGATTGAGAAATCTTAGGTCGGAGGCTTTGGTTGTGATTTTTACCTAACTTGGGTTTTTACTTAAATATTTTGTCTTGTGTGGTAAATGTCTTTGTGGGATTGATTTTTTTGTTTTATTTGTTCATCATTTTATTTCCTACACTATTCACTCCTCTAGTACGAAATTTCATTTGGTATCAAAGCCTTGTTCTTGCACATACGAAGTCACACCCAGTGAGGATCCGAGCATGGAGGGAAGTATCTTTGCTACGAGACAGAGAGTGGCAGTTCCCCGTCTAAGCATCCTATTTTAAAGGTAAAAATTTTGCTTATTGGAAATTATGAATGAAGATGTGGTTGCAAACAAATAACTATTTGATATGGGAGAGATGTGAATTGAATACGCCATCTTAGAGAAGCCTACAAAAGGCTATTCACAGGAGCAAACGAGGTAACTACTATTGAACACCAAGGTAATGAATGCAATGTATTGTGCATTGAGTCCGGATGAGTTTAATCGAATCTTGCAATGCTCAACTGCATGCGAAATTTGGAAAGTGCTCGAGGTAACATACGAAGGTACCTTGATGGTAAAAACTTCTAAAATTAATTTGCTTTCTCAAGAATTTGAATTTTTGTTATGAAAAATAATGAAAGTTTGAGTGAGGTATATACTAGGTTCGCATTAATTGTGAACAATATCAAATTATTGGGAAAGATGTTCATATAGGTGAGCGTCATTCCAAACTACATTCCCTTGGTCTAAAGTGAGAACAAAAGGTGATTGCCATTGAAAAAGCCCATCAAATCGAGTAACTCAACATGGAAGATCTCTTAAGAAATTCGATGGTATACGAGAACAAGATGAAACAAAAGGAGACATTGGAATCGAAGAAGATGCTCACTTTCAAACTCGCATTAGAAAGCGAGGTAAGTTTCGATGACAAAGAGATTTGATTCCTAGTTAAGAAATTTTCTAAGTTTTTCAAGGAATCCAAGCAAATGAAGAACAAATCCATTGCTATCATTGCAACAAGAAGAGGCACCTTAAACCAGAATGTCCTCTCTTGAAAAAGAACAAACACAAGAGGAAGGCTTTTCAAGCCAGTTGGGATGATACAAGTTCGAAGGAGGAAGAAAAAATGAAGGAAATGGAGATCGGGCGCCTCGATTTCATGGCAATCATGGATGACAGTGAAAAGGAGAGAACAACGACGACAACAAAGAGGACATAAACTCTTTTACTTTAGATGAGTTGCAAGAAGCTTGAGAAGAACTTTATATTTTAAGTTATTAAAAATTAAAAACAAAAACCTGAAAACTGAATGCTCTAGTCTTAAATTTGAAAAGGATGGTCTTGTTGAAATAGAAAATCTGAAAAGTTCATTCCGTTCTACTAAATATGAAAAAGGTGTTTGTGTATTAGAAAATCAGGATTTGAATTTAGGAAACATCAAACTGATTGAAGAGAATAGCTCACTTAAATCTAAAATTTCAATTTTGAAAAGTAAGATGAGCGTTATTGAAAAAAATCTTACTTGTCTTAAACAAAATGCAAATAAGTTGATAAATGAGTTAGCTAGCTTCACTAAAGGAAAAGCAAAGATTTCTGAAAATGGTGTCAAAAATAGACGCTAGAGGGAACTTCTATGCAATAAAGCCAAAGATTTAGAATCCAAGTAGATCTCAACCTTGGTTGAGAACTAATCCTAAAGGACTCAAGAAGATGTAGGTACCTAAATCCCTTGTTCAATCGTGTTTTTTACATTATGGAATGTACCCGAGGAACTATTTATACGAATTTCATCAAGGGAGAATCACGATTCTCAACGAACCAAACGGGTATGATGGTTGGAATCCATATCAATGGTGGTAAAATTATTTTGATTTTGATGATTTAATCTTTTGATATAGCATTAAGATAAGGGGAGAACTTTTGAAATTAATGTGCTATATTTCTATTAGAAAGGGGGAGATTAGCCTCAATCATTAAAAATTTGCATTTGACATAGAAGTGCTTATATTTAGGATGAATTTATTTTTTATTATGTCAAAAAGAGGGACTATTTTGTTTAGAAGAGTATGCCTTGAGGAGCTTAGGATTAAAATTTATTTAAAATTGAACCTTTTTGTTATTGTCAAATAAAGGGAGAATTTGAGCTTTATTGTTTATGATTTTATCATCAAAAAGGGGAGATTATTGGTGCAAATGCACCATGATTGATTTTGATGATAACAAAATTTATATTTAACAATTGCATTTGAGTCATAAGATTTCAAATTAAATGTAATTAGTTAAAAGGATTTGGAGGAGCTAAAGCTCAAGATCCATGGAGATGGAGGAGCTTTCTGGCTTGAACAAAAGCACTAAGGAGCAATGGAGATCAAAGCTTGAAGAAGAGAGTGAAGAATAAGTCTTAGTCTAGTTGTTGCTCTTTTTGTTTCTTGGAATACTTTTAAAAAAGACTCAAATAGAGTTAAGAACCTTAAGGAACCATTAGAACACCTAGGGAACCCAAGCCAAGCCTTAAATAACTCAAAACAACACGTGCAAAGTGTTGACCAAACACTTATTGGACAACCGGCTCTTCAGTGGCCAGTTGATCGGTGAGCCAACCCACCGACCGTTTGCCATATAGGGTGTCGACCGGTCGTCAACCCATAGAGTAGTCATTGGAATCAAATTCAAGAGGAGTCGAACAAAATCCCATTGTGATTAGGCTAATAATTAGCTCTAAAAGCATTATTGGACGTCTGTCTAAAAGATCAAATGTTTGATGCCAATATATGACATCTAGAAGAAAGACTAGATGTCTAATATTGAAGAGGATTGTTACTGACTTCATCTAGACTTTGTATATGGTTCATGGTCCTATGGGTTGGACGTTTGAAGAGACTATATCAGACGTCTGAGACATAAATCAGACTTTTAAAAACTGAAGGGAAGGTTCCTAGAACTCTTCCTGATTCATTGGATCTTTTGCAGGGTTCTTGTTCCTAAATGTCAGTGTCTATAGGACGTATGCTGGTAATGATCATTTTCAAGAATTGATTTTTCAAAAAAGTAATGGACATGATTAGCCTAACAAATCAAGATTTAAGTCAGAATTAGCCAAACGTCCCTTTATTGGAAGTCTAGTGAGGTCTCTGGATGTCTAGAAATAATAATAAAATATTGACCGATGATTTCTTAAGGTTCTCGAGAGGATTTGGTTATGACATTACTTTATTTGGGCCTAATTTAAACCTAACAATCCAGTATGATACCTTACTCAGACATCTTTGGATGACTATGGACTTCTAGGAAAAGAATTAAATGTCTCATGTGTTGAAAACAGAATTTGTAAAGGGAGTGAGTTGAAGAAATTGAAAGTTATCAAATTACTAAGTCGGTCCTACACCTCTTTATATAAAGAAAGGTGAGGGAAAAATTATAACAAGAGTCCAACAAATAAAAACAAATGACAAGAGAGCCCTCCACATAATGTAATACTCTCCCTCAAGTTGGAGCATATATATCCACCATGCTCAACTTGTTCCTACATTTCTCGAACATAGGGTGAGATAACGGTTTAGTAAACATATCTTTAGTCTATTCTAAAGAGGCTAGGCAAGCAGTACGAAGCAAACCCTGCTGAATTAGGTTCCTGGTGTAATGGCAATAATAGACAGGAACTTTCTTTTGGAACAAATGACCGCAACCTGGACACTCTTTAATGTACCTCAACACCTGCATCGCTGTCTGCCAATGATCAGCAGTAGGTTTGTCTAGGAACCGACTCAGCTTATCTACTACAAGACTAATTTATGGCCTACTGATGGTTAGATACAGTAGCTTCCCCACCAGCTGTCTATAAGCCTTCTTATCCATCAACTTTGCTTTGTCATCAAACAAGTGAGCCTTTGGATCTATAGGGATATTAACACTCTTAGATCCAAGCATGCCTGCCTTCTGGAGAATGTCTAGAGCATATTTCCTCTAGGACATAACAATACCCTACTTACTCGTAGCAATCTCAATGCCAAGGAAATACCTGAGCTTCTTAAGGTCCTTCATAACAAACTGGCGTGTTAAATACTCCTTCACCTAAGAAATACCAGTTGTATCATCTCCTGAGTGTAAGGTCATCAATATACACAAGTAGAGCCACAGTACCACCACTGGTCTTCCTTACAAACAGTGAATGATCAGATGAAGACCTCTGCAACCCAACAGCAGCTAAGGCCACTGATAGACGTTGAAACCAGGCTTAGGAGCTCTGTTTGAGACCATAGATAGCCTTTCGTAGCCTGCAAATACACTCCTAAACTTCAAAATCAAGAGGCTGCTGCATATAACTCTCCTCTTGAAGGTTGCCATAAAGAAAGGCATTTTTTACTTCCAGCTGGTGTAAAGACCATCCGTAGTGTGCTGCAACATAAATAAGTATACAGATGATGGAGAGACGAGCAATCGAGGAAAAAGCATCAAAGAAATCCATCCCATAGGCTTAAGTGAATCCTTTGGCCACATGGCGAGCCTTATACCGAGAAATACACCCATTTGGGTTGTATTTCAAGGTAAAGACCCATCTAGCACCAATAAGGTGTGCATTAGAGGGTAATGTAGTAAGCTCTCAGGTGCCTTTATCAAGGAGGGCAGACATCTCTTCCTCCATAGCAGACCTCCAATGCGAATTCAGCAGAGCCTGATGATAAGAAGTCGATATCTCAGAACTAGAAACAACAGTGAATGCATAGAACTTAGTACTCAAAGAATCAGTAGAAACAACACTCACAGCCATACGATACTAGGCACATGAATGAGGAGCCTCTCAAATAGCAATAGGTATATCATCATCCGTAAACATGGAGAAAGAACCTGTAGAAGCAACTGTAGGAGAAACATTGTTAGTAGCCTCAACACATACCTGAGCGGGAGAGGACAGTAGTGCTTCAGTAGGAATTGAGGGGTGTATCTTCTCTCGATAACTAACAAGTAGCCGATACGTGATACCCTTGAAATTATTTTGATCTGTGGTACCACTCTGAATGTGCTCGCAGGTGGCTTTATAGCAAGGTTCGAAATGCCAATTTCGACGCCGTGCCGATGAAATTGTAGGTATGCATTTTGTGGGCATGTCGAAGGGATGCCGTGGAAATGCCAATTTTTTTATGGCAGATTTCGACGATTTTGACGGCCTGAAAAAATGACATTTCGAGGCACGCCGAGGGCATTCCAATGCATGCCGACAGAAATTGATAGAAATGATTAAAATTTGAAAGATAACTTAATCAAAATGTTAGAAACATATTTACAGTTGTATGTAAGCCTATATGAACAAAAAACAATTGTTATTTAAGCCTATATGACAAAAAATCAACGTGTGTGTGCAGGAATGATTAAAATTCGAAAGACAACTAAATCAAGATGTTGGAAACGTATTTACCGATTATTTGAGCCTATATGACAAAATCAAATGTGTGTGTGTGGACTCTTCTCGAATTTTGAAAAGTATAACCTGTCCCTCTTCCTCAGATTTAAACCTCCAATTCCTTTTCAAATTCCTGTCGCTCCAATTCCCAGCGCCACTCAGCAGACGGTTGGCATGCCGCCGTTTCGTCAACTGTTGGCATGCCGGCGAAACCCTTGGCATGCCGACGGTTTCCCTGCAAACCGACACTCTTTGTGTCGGCATGGCCTTTCTCTAAAAACCCCCTTACCGACGGCATGCCGTCGGCATTTAAATCACTGTGCCCATCTATATCTTGACTTGAACTGGGGGCATATTTCAGATGGACTGGGATCTTAAAGTGCCTAAGGTCGGGTTAGGAGGGTTTGTATGTAACTGGCTCCTCTTGTATCTGTACATGAAGCACCATGAACAATATTTGGTCAATGCAATGTTAGTCTAATATATAGGTGTATATGCATCTAAATTAATTCTTCCATCTAAATGTAGTCACAAAATCATAGAGGAATAGCAAAGTAGGGAAAAGTAATAAGATGCCTTTACTAGAAATCTTAGCTACAACCCATTAATACACTATTTAACGGAAGAAAACCCTAAGTGAGATGCATAAGTCATGCTTAATGGAATAATAATATATGAACATACATAGTAGGGTTTCAGAATCAACCCCAAAGCAACATGCATGAATCATGGTTTATGAATTTAGGAAGAAACACTACCGAAATTGCTGTTAATCATGAAGAGGCGTAGAATATAAACTAAGAGTAAAGATTAGCATCCAAGTTAGATGATGAAGACTCTATGTTGAGTAAGGTAACTGATTAGATGGCCTGCTGGATCTACCTCTATATCCAGTTAGTACTTAGGGTGTTAGTTGCATACCATTCTTTTTTTCTTTTCTTTTCTTTTTTTTTTTTGGGTGTGAATAGGGCATACTACTCAAGTTGAGGTGGGCCCTTTTTTCCCCTTTGTCTTCTTCTCTGAGAAAAATGAACTAGCTTTAGTCCACTTCTCTTGTAGGGGAGTTTGTTGTGATGAAGCACATTATTTCTTGATTATCTTTTATTCTTGCTTCATCTTGTATTATGCAACATTGTATAAGAGTGACCTTTCGAGGTTTCCTTCTCAATGTTCATGGTGGTGATTTGTCTTAATTTCATGCTGTCTTAAGTTCGCTTGGTTGTTTACTTCCATTAGAAGGTCATGTTGCTAAGAAAGAATCATGGTTGACTAGAAAATCTTGTTGAATGGAAAAATTGAGACTACCATAAGTTTCCAGCAAAGTCAATGACCTATTATGCTCAACTATATTTAAAATTAGACAGCATGCTGGATTCTTATTGGCGATTCGATAGATTTTCTTTTCCTTTCAAAAAAAAAATTAGACAGCATGCTCTCGGATTTGATTTCCAGATGTGATGTCTGGATCTGAAGAAGTCTCCCACACTCAAAACCACCATGTTTACACTTCATAAAAGGAGGCTAACAATGGGGTTGCAACAATTGAATTACATTAAACTTCAAATAGACTACAGATGCAGTGGCTAGAGTTGTGATGGGGGCAAGGGGGCAGGCTTGTGGTAGACAGTTGGAACTCTGGAAGTGGGGGCTTTGTCTTATATTCTGGTGAAGATAGTTGGAACACGAGGGTTTGTGGGACACTGCCTATCATAGGACTTTTGGGAGGTATTTGTCATATTGGAGTCCAGTGCTTGTATTTTTACAAGGGGCAACGTTGGAGGTCTGTTGTTTTTAACTGTTGGGGCCAGTTGGGGGAACATAATGGAATGATTTTGTGGCTCAGAATCTAGATGGCTTGTTAGGCAGGCGTCTGATTACCTACGATGTGAGAAACTTTGCAAGAGGATTCGGTGGTTGGAAACATTTTATTTTCAGTGATGTTGCAATATATTAGATAAGAACGGATTCCTCTTTAGTTCTCTGTATGGGCCACATGCAAAGATAAGAGAGAAGGGTACTGCAAGAAGATTTAAGACACATGCACAGGGCCTTTTTCCAATTTACTAGAGTGTAGGTTGAGATTCTAATATTAAGTTGGAATACATGATCGACTAGGGGATAAAATATCAAGGGATAGGGAGGAGATGGAGTTCAATGACGTTCTGGCTGAGCTTGCATTATCTAATTGTATAATCTGCAACTGTTGTTTTACTTGGTAAAGCATCACACATAGAAGCAGTGCCCATGCAATTACAAGTTTACTACTCCATTAATTTTGTGGAGCTTTTCCCTTTATTTGAGGTGAACTACCTTGGATAAACCTTTCTTTGATCACATTCCACAATGTTGGAGATCAAATGATGATCTCAGGCATGCAGTGTACTTCAAATTCAAGAAATTTTTGTTCTGTGAACCTGGCTTTAGAGACCTTATACAGGAGCACCAGTGTAAAGTACTGGAAGTGGATATAATGACTTGTACTCTGGCAGCAAGGTTATTTGCATCAAGAGAGTTTCTAAGAGGGTATGAGAATTAGATTAAAGAGGAGCACTATTAAGTGAACAATGAATCTCTGGAGGTTATTTGTAGGTTAAATAGTGAGTAGGATTCTTTTTTGGAAAGGAATAGGCCCATTAGCGGAGCGGACTAGCACATACTGCAGTCTGCAGCAAGCACACATCATCGGCATCGGCACATCGGCATGCCTCCGGTATGGTCAGCATGTCGCCGGTTTGGTCGGCATGTCGACGAAACTCCTGACTTTCGACGTTAAAATCATATCGGCATGGTCATCCTCCAAAACATGCATGCCGTCAGCATTTAAATCAGTACTTTATAGTAGGGGGACTACTACTCTAGGAAAAATCCTCCATGGCTACAGGAGTCACAAGCATAGGCACAGCCATTTCCACGTCCTTCAACTGATGGCCTGATGTGGAAAAATACAGAATGTACTCGTAGAATGTCACATCCACACTAACATAGTGCCTCTAATGTATAGGATCGAAGCACCTATATCCCTTTTGAATGCGTGAGTAACCAAGAAACATGCACTTAACTACTTCAGGAGCCAGTTTATCATGACCAAGCCCAAGCAGATGCACAAAAGCAATACACCGAAATGTTTTCAAGGGCACTAAAAACAACTCTGCATCTGGATATAGGATATTCCATGGAATCTGCTCATGAAGTACAGAGGGAAGAATCCTGTTAATAAGATAACAGGTAGTGAGAGTTGTATCTGCCCAGTATGTGGTATGTTATTCTGGATAAGCAAGGCTCGAGCTGTAACCAGAATATGATGCTATTTCCGTTCTGCAACCCCATTTTGTTGTGACGCATAAAAGGATGCCAAACTCTTGGTGCAAAACTCCAATGCATTTTTTGTTCTAATAGTCTTAATGCACACACCAAATTGGATTTTGACAAAAGCCATAAATTGTTGAATAATAAAATGAACTTTTGATTTATTACGCATAAAAAAAACCATGATAGATGAGAAAAGTCATCAACACATAACGAGTAATAACAATAACCCTATCGGTCTGCCACACGGCTAGGACCCCAAACATCACAATAAAGGAAATCAAAATATGTTGAACTACTAGACTACATAGAAGCTGGAAAACTGGCTCTATGATGATTTCCCAGCTAACAGGCATCTCATTGAATCTTCATGGCAAGCGAGAGATGTGGGAAGATCCGACGTAGTTTATCCAAAGAAGGATGGCCTAATCGTCTATGTCATTACAAGGCACTCCCTGCAATAGTAATCGTCTAACATGCTGTAGCAATTGGACTCTGCACTAGTCGATATACACCCCCTCCTCATGTCTACCACCAATCGTTCTCCCCATCATGTAGTACTGAAAAGTATACCCAACTACATCAAATATAACACGGCAATTCAATTGCTTGGTGATAATACTAAGAGAAAGCAACTACATTGCCATGTTAGGCACATAATAAACATCGGAAAGGTGCATAGTAGGAGTAATAGACACCCCCTTTGTACCACAGATAGGGGCATGTCTACCATCTGCTAGCTGAACTGAGAGGTCCTGTGACACCTGCATTTCCCCAAAACACTAGGAATTCCCAGATACATGATCTGAAGCATTAGGATATATCAGCCACGGATTACTCATACCTGATGCTGAGGCATAAGCTATTGTGCCTGAAGACTGGGGCTGATAATGAGTCGACTATGCTAGACGCTGTACTACTGCATCATAGTCCTCTACAAGAGTAACTGTATCAGTAGACACTGCTAGTGTAGCAGTCACAATAACTTGGTTGGTAGCAGCAAGCCATCTAAGTTTGTTCCAACACTTGGCCTCAACATAACCAATCCTCCTACAGTAAATGCAAGTATGCTTACTATGGCCACCATCACCATGTCCCCTGCCTTTGCCTCGAAAAGTTCCACTCCGTCCTCCACATCTACTCACAGCTGCATGAGCAAAAGCAGTGCTACTAGTGACAACCTCCTGAGTGGTCTAAACTTGCAACCTGTTAAGTCTCTTATAGATCTCCTCAATGGAAGAAAGCTTAGATAATGTCAATATCTGAGAACGTGCAGCAGCATAGTCATCATTATGTCCTACCAGAAACATATGAGCAGAAAACTCCTACTCATCTCTACACATAGATGATGTGAACATGGACTTGCAAGCATTATACCTTTCCAAAAGTCCTTTCATCGTAGAATAGTACTATGAAAGGCTCATGGACTCCTGCTTCAGATGGTAAAGATCATAATAAATCTGAAAGACCTAAGTGGAATTCAACTCATGAGAGTATGCATCCTTTAGACAGTCCCACATTTTTTTAGTCGTTTTATAATACATAACTTCATCTCCAATACAGGGTGCCACACTATTTAATATCCAGGCCCCTATCATAGCATCATCTTTGTTCCAGGTTGCATATTTCCACCTTTTCTACTATGGTGGTACTTCTCATGACCTTTCATAGTGACAAGAAAAGTTTGAGACCAACGGGAGTAATTGGTCTCATCTAGCTTCACAATCAATGCAAAAAATGGGTTTTTGTAGAGCACACTCTCTCCAATCTATTCCAATGTCACCCTAGTCTCTTCTGATGATGAGGCCCTAATGCAATCACAACCAAATACCTTTAAACTTAAAACATAAATCTGATTTTGAATAAAAATTAGGGAATACACATCTCGAAATCCGCTCACACCCAGTTTCAACAATCCATCAACAAAACAAGGGGAATACACACCTCAAAAATCTCAACAAAAGAGAATACACACCCTAAATAAAATTCAGAAGTCTGATTTGATCATACCATGCAATAGAAGTACTTCAAATCATCTCTCAGAGGATCCTAAACCTTAGAAAGATACTATACCAAGGTCAAGGACCTTCCCAGAGAGATGGGCAGCTATTCTACCCCTTCCCCTGCCGCCCAACATCGAGAGGAACGAGCCCAACGAGCGCCACTACCCCCCCACCCCCTGCTTCTAAAATCATAACAAGAGTCCAACAAATCAAAACAAAAAAGCCCTTCACATAACGTAACAGAGTGAGTTTAGGCATTGGACGTCTGATTATGTTATCAAACGTCTTAAAATGTGATATTAGACATCTGGTTTATGTGTTGGGCGTATGATTGAAGTGTATATTGTGGAACTAAGTTAGGATTGAGATCTGTTGTTTTTAGTTGAGTGACTATAGGTGAGTATCCTAGATCTTTTTGGGATTCTTTTACAACCCTTCTAGACTCAATAAATTTAAAATTACAATTCTTGATATTAATATAAAGACTTTAAACCTAGGACTATACTCTTATCTTCGTGCTTTTCCTTAAAAGCTCACTTTGGTTCCTGGAACTTTAGGTCAGTTTGTCGATAATCATAATAATTTGATCTAAAATCATCAAAATAATTATTAATGAGAGATTGCACTAACAGTTTTTCCGAAAGAACTCTTGTAGGGAGTTGACGACTAGCCAACCTATCCTACTATAGGGTGTCGGTTGATACTATAGCAGGCAATGACCGGTCGTCAAAAATTCCAAGTTCAGGGACTCTGAACTTAGAAACCTTATGTAGCAAGTCAACCATCAATCAATCAGTCAATACAACCCCACACAATAGACAATCGACAATCGACAATTGACAATCGACAATCGACCTACTAGTAAGCCCCACCTATGGTTACGCTGACCCGTTGCAGGGCATCAACTTATTGTTGAGAATGGGCGATCGACCCTATTTGAGCCGAGCAACTTAGTGCTGACTAGCTTGTATTGTCTGACAATCTCTCGTTTTTCGAGAAATCCGTTGTAGCCCTTATCAATCTTAAATGTTCCAACGAGTATATCTTATCCCAACACCTATTTAGAGTGTTCCAAGTATCTCTATAAATTCTCAAGGACACTCCTAAGCCTAGACACACAATATAGAAGAGAGAATCAAGTGTGCAACACTATTTAAGTGCTACTACTTTTTCATTACACCTATATAGTAAAATTGAGATTGAAAATCTATCAAGTTCTCCAAGTTCTGCACTCTACATCCGAGAGCACTGAAATACTATGCTTTCATGCCAATCTACTTCCACATTAGGGGAGTAACCTTTACACCTATATGAGCTAATTTAACTTCGTTTGTTTAGGTTCTATTAGTTGTTTTGTATTTGTTTTTAGTTGAGTATTTCTGTTGCAAATTCCTTATAAGAAAAAATACTCTTCATGAAGAGAGGTTTGAGGTACACTACACTCGTGTAAAGTAGTGTAGTTGTATTGAGGTTGTGTCACTATTGTTTTAAGTGGTATGTTTAGTAGATTTGATCTACTTGATAGATCGGAAAATCCCAAGTCAAGAGGCTTAGGTGGTGATTTTTACCCAAGTTGAGTTTTCACCTAAATATCTTGTCTCATGAGGTGAATGTCTTTGTGGGATTGATTTTTATATTTTGTTTGTTCATCATTTTATTTCCCACACTATTCACCTCCCTCTATTGCGAAATTTAATGGTGGGTGTTCCAACTAAAGATAGCCCCAATAGGAGCCTTTGGGCACTGCTGGGCTACCAACAGTCACCAATAGAGATTGCTAGTGTGTCCGTAAGTGTCAGCGATGGGGTCGGTTGGTCGATGAGGGGTCGTTGGAGGGGGTGCAATGATTTGGCAACCCCATCGAAGGTTGGTGGTGGCAAATCGATTGCAAGTGAGCTGCAATCAAGTAATTTCTTCCCTCCAAAGAAGATTTTTAAAGGGAAAAAACCTAGGATTTTTGTATTTGGTGGAGAAAGGAAAAGGGGGTAGGATAAGGAGAATACCAGATACTAGCCTAGGATCGATGTTCTGATATCAAGTTAAAAAAAGAGCAACTTAGTTCATTACAAAACTCCTATCCTCGGTATATAGAGGATTTGGGTAAAATATAAAAAGGTCTACAAGCTATAAGAAAAGAATATAATAGCATAATTCTCAACGAAATCCTCCAAACTAAATGTACCTAGAATGACCATTTTGAGATTACGAATAGGTGTTCACAGACCCATCCTTAATATAACTCAACGAGCGTAGGGGTTTCGATGGAGGCTCTATGTAGCAGTCACTTGATTTTTTTTTTTTACTTTCGTTTACACCAGCAGTAGCAACTATGTTTTAAAAATCTTTTTGGTTTGCACTCTCATATCTATCTCTCTTTAACAAAATACACTGATTGACAATCAAATTACCTTGGTGTATTTTGAATTTTAATCGATTTTACATCTATGTATAATGATTTTTCACCTATGATAAGTGATTTTTCAAGTGATTTTTATTCTAAATCCTAAACCCTAAATCCATAGATAAAATAACACTTTTCACTTTCTAAGTGAGTTTATTTTCCACTAGTGAAAAGCTAAAACACATCAATGTATTTTCATTTTTAATCGGTGTATTTTGATTTTTAACATATGGAAAATCAAAACACATCTATTGGAACTACCACACATTGCAATCTGCATCTCTTTCTTTTTAGCTTTTTTCTTTTAATTGCAGTAGTTTTTTAAGCCGTAAAGTTTTGGTATGATTTTAACTTTTGTACTCCCACAGAAAGACGTAGGCTAAAAACTAATTTACTTGATTCCTTAATTACATAAAATCATTGAATATGTGATGATCCATAAAGTCTAATCTATACTTTCTATAAAGTAATTTGATGATGTGCCAATGTGATAACTGAGAGTTTGATGCGTATCTTGTTGATTGAATATTCAATAATGTTGCCATTCATAATGTGAAATATGTTAGGAATATAGTATCCAGACTGAGGCATCTTCCCCTTTTGAAAATCAATAAAAGAATATTAAAAGATGTTCTAAAATTACAATCTGACAGATAATAGGTATTATTGGGTACTCGAGGACTTAATTGATTTGCACAGGCGTACCTCATTTGTTCTCGCTCTATGCAGCAAAGAACCAAAAAAGGATAGTTGCTTGTATTGCAAATAAATAAGATGTGTAGAAACCCCTCCAATTCCTTTTTTTCATTTTGTTCTTAGATGATTACCCAAGGAGAGGTTGGGGTATGATAGAGGATAAAATAAAAGATATACATCTAAGGTGGTTTGGATATTTGCATAGAAGGCTAGTTAATGCTGTTCCATGGAGATGTTTAGGACTTGGTTGTTGAACCTCTTAGGAAGGAGCAAAGAAGGCCAAAGAAATACTGAAAGAAAATTGTTAAACATGACTTTAATTATTTTCATAGATCTAAGTGGAGGTAAAAAATTCATATAGCCAACCATACTTACTATTAGAAAAGATTTTGTTGTTTTGTTGTTCTAGGTGGTGTGGGACCTTTTACCGAGTGATTGGTTCTTCATCCTCGATGTGGTAGATGAAAGAGCTACATATCCACAAGGTGGAACCAAAAGGTATGAGTAAAGTGCAGCATGGTGAGGTCCGGAGCACAAGAGTGGATAGAGGTTTCCTGAACTGTCACAGAGAAGCACAATAGAAACTAAAACCATTGATTCAATATAATTTAACAATGTCCTTATGGAGGAAAGAAAGGGACGCAGATTCATTGCATAAAAAATGTTGGGGGCAATCAGAGGGTCTTCTTTCTGGAAACAAACAAGCAGTGTTGAAAGAAATGTAGAGAAATGGAGATCGATTGATTTTCAGCTTGTCTAACATTTTAAATGGCTCTCTTTATCTTTGTTTCATTGGAAATTTCTAGGTAACGGGCAATCAAGTTGCAAAGCTGAACTATCATGAATCCACGGTTAGGGATTGCAGCTGGCACCCATACTATCCAATGCTTGTGAGCTCTTCATGGGATGGTACAATCCTCCGATGGGAATTTTCTTCCGGCGGCCAGGCTCTTAAGAAGAGGAGAAGCCGAAGGCAACATGTGTATTAGAGGTGGCTCATGAAGGTTGTGCCATGGAAGTAGTCACATTTAAGGTAATCTAGATGAAGCCCATATGCGAGCGCCATTAGTTAGTCATGAATGGTTTTTTATATATGCTACTGATTAAAGGCATTCTTCTGAATTTATGTTTTAATCTACATTCAATCGCTTACATGTACATGTATGTCAATACCATCAGGACTACCGCAGGTGCTGCACACTGGTCTATATTGAATGTAAGTCAAAACGTATACAATTAAATGACATGTAAATGTACAGAACTATATATGTTTATCTATATGTTGATGTCAGTGCGGCAAAAGTGGATGCCCCAGTCATGGGTTTTTTTTGAGAGGGCAAGGTTGCTTGTGTTGCTTCATTTGCTGTTGCAAAATTGAAGCTCAAGATTGTCCCGTTTTGAGATTCTTATTCTCATAAGAAGTTCTCTCATCAAAGCTTGGTGAAGGCTCTTCTCGACGTGATGCTTTTAGTTGCCCAGATGTGGAGAGAAACAGAGCAAATTTCCTATCAGGTTGGCACAAATGCACTTGAACCGTATGGTTTGGATAGTTTCATCTCACCTTCTCTCCCGTCTTGTTACCTTGGCTTCTTTTGCACCATCCTTCTGCCCCTACTATCGTCACAGATAAATTAATATGTCGATTGCAGTCACAATGAATTGGTTTCTTGGGTTCATTATATCATGTGGAATCATTCTTATATTGTGCCCATCTCACACGTTCAGGCAATTATTATTTTTGAGCAATTTCTTGTCTCTCGGCTATTAGTGGCATTACAGTGTTATGACGCTCCAAGATTTTTGGAGTGGTATTACAAGATTAGTAATTTCTTTGGCATCCTATATACATGTGTGTGTGTGTGAAACTTGAAGAGCATCTAGTTAAGAAAGATTTGTTGTCTATGACAGAACTAGCAAACCAAAGCTTGCATCTAACCGAGGAGGGCAGAATCACCTCAGCATCCAAAAGCTCATCGATTCGCAATGACTATTGAGTCTGTTGCTGTCGTTGGCATCATGATGTTTCGGAAAAGGAAATGGTTAATGCAGATGTCTTTACGAATGTTACCCAACATCCACCACTCCATTGCTGCCCACTCGTGGACCTCTAGATACTATTGCTCCCTGGTAAAGCTATTTGTTGATGGGCCTTGCTCCACCATCCTTCTTGGGATTAGCTTTCCGGAGGATTATAAAAGTGGTGTTAAGAAATGTGAAATTAATATTAATTTATAATTATGTTTATTTGTAGAATAATATTAACATCAATTTGTGTTTACTTGAATTGGTGTTAAATTGTAGTGGTAGTTCTTGTGATGTTTATTTCGTAGTAGTATTAGGAATATGAAATACGACAGTTGTCAGAGGTATGAGTGGTGTATAATTTTAACTTGGATTTAACTAACATCAGTTGAAAATGATGTTAGATAAATCTATGTTAAAAGTGACTAAACCCAGGTTACCAAATGGATGATTAAGTAGTCAAGTAAATAGTCGTTAATCTTCCAAGTAAACTAAGCATCAAGGATCACATTTGGAGAGTGTAGGATCATACTTCCCCACATCTGTGGGTATTGATAGGGGGTGGAAAAATACTGCCTTCCTGTTTTTGATGATGTTAACATTGTCCTCAAGAAACTTCAAAAAATTGCTAACAAACCCATCCACGCATGCATTACGACACGTAGACACAAGTGTCTCCCTGTCCATATTGATGTTGATGTTGACGTCAGTGTGCTCATGCACAACTGTTATAGCATAATTGTTGCATAGCATCAACTCTGAGAGCATCGAGAATGTAGTGCTGATGTTGTAGCGTTTGTGTCATATAAGCATTAATGCTGTGGCTACGTAATAACATAGAAGTGGTGTAATATTATAACATCAATAATGTAATGTGCATTTTTAGTATTGTGCATAAATGTGTGATCCGCTCATCTTCTTATGTTCCAAGACCTTAAGTGAATTTGAAGAATCCAACCTCTGCTATCCTCTATGCCTCTCTCTCATTTCTTCACCTCCTTTTCTTGCTCCTCATCCTTTGCTCCCCTACTTTCCTCTCCTCTTTTAGGATAGTACCTTCTCTCTCCCTCTCCTCTACAACAACCAGTACTTCTATGAAGGCAAAGCTATGTCATTGTTTTGTTTATCTCCTCTTTGCACCCATGTTAATAAAATGGGTTGTTGCTTGAAAGAGTGCTCAAACAAGGAGTTTCTTAACCATTGTCCGTTAAATTTAATTGCATTAATCACTAACTAGACATTAATTAGACATTGAGTTTTTGCATGAGGCATGTCAATCACAATGATCGCATTTCAAGATTTAAACAAGAAGAGGTATCACAAATTATGAGAAAAAGACACATAAACAAAACAAAGTCAACTTTCTTTCTTGGTTGTGGGTAATGTTATAAAAGTCGATAGTCAGTATTCATCTAGCCAGGTCACTGACAAAGGAGTGTATGGTAGACATGAGAGTAATCAAGGAGCACTCAATCAAGTGTTTTTTCAATTTTTTTAATATTTCAATGTATTTATTCACAAAATATATTAATAAGATGTATTTACTTACATAATTTAAGATTTCAACAAGTAAAATATATCATCACATCAAGATCAACCATTTGAAGCTCAAGAAATGAAAATAAGCTATGAACCATAGCCTTAAAGAAAATAAATAATATAAGCTCAAAGTTTCCAATCATTATAACTTGTAGTCGGTCAAGCTAGAACTCAGTAATGGATCCACATGTAAAAGTCAACCTTATAGTTGATCGACTAGGTTAACTATTTAGCTAAGTAGTCAGGAGGATAGGATGGTTTGATTAAGGAGAATTGGTTCTATTATTATACCTTAATCCATGTTAAGTATAGGAACTTGGGTTGGTGGAGGGGTCGAGTAATCAACCTAGTTGGCCAATTTTAATAACATTGGTTGCAGGGGCAAGGACGGAGGGGGTGTCGATTGGATAGGAGCTTGTCTCATTAGTGATAAGGTCCATCACAAGAAGATGCTAAGATTTCCTTAAGATATAAACAACATTGATTTAAAAAATACAAGTAAGCATCAATTTCAAAAAAAAATACAAGCAAGCATGAAATCAAGTACCATGTATGATTTTTATGGAACCAATAATTCTTTTCCCACAAGAACACTATACAAAGAACACCCAATTCATACATCTATAATGTAAAACATGTCCTCTTTTTGTGATAACTTAAAATGTTCCCAATTGTGTAAATTTCCCCTTCCTCGTGTGCTATTACTAACAACCTATAATGTCTGTAATAAATTAGTCAAGACAAAGTAAGAAAAATTTTTCCATGAATTTTCCATTTTTTGCTCGATAATAAAATATTTTTTTGCATTAGAAAGGAGGGAGGTGAAAGCAATCTCAATATTAGTAAGATTGAGAGATTAAGTAACTGCATATATCTAGAATCGTCATTCATATGTTCCCTAATCTCCACATATAAATAATCAAAAAGGAAAAAAGGTAGGAACTTCCTTTATTTTTGTAAGCATGTACTTGAAATTTATCACTTTTTAACTAATTTTTCAATATAACTAAAAAGCTAGATCTATTTTCGTAAGACTGGTTCACTTCCCTAAGGATAACCAAGAAGTTATACATTCCACATGTCATTTTTTTAACCACCATGCAATATATTTTTCTATAAACATGTTTGACATTGTGATTATTTTAAAATAAGATCTATCATGACTAAAAAAGGGAATTTCCAGCAGCATGACTTGAAAAAGGATGTGGATAAATTCGTGAAGCAATATTACCTAGTTTGTTAGTAGATGAAGACAGAGCACCAGAGATTAGTTGAATAGTTACAACCTCTACCCATACTAGAATGAAAGCAAGAGAGTGCCTCAGTGGTCTTTATGGTCAAACTACAGCTGACATAGGAAGAGCATAGTGCAATATGGGTGATTATTAATTGATTAATGAAGTGGATACAATTATTTCATGTCCAACAAATCATGTAACTTTATGGTGTCCCTAAGGAGATAGTTTTTAAAAGACTATTATTTCACTTCTCAATTCTAAGCAGGTCCAGTAAGCATTTGGAATCAACTTTACTTCAGCATGGCTTATCCCTTGCAAGGTGATTGGTGTTAGTGCAAAGCACTAATTAACCAAATTTTGATGTTAACAAAATAAGATATATTATTGGCAATAGCCTAACTTTAAATTGCAGAGCTACATTTAATATGACATGGCTAAACTCAAGATGTTGATGCATGAATCAATGATGATATGTTGATGGCTAGCTCATGGAAGCTAAAAAATTAAGTTAAGAGCTTCAAGAGGTTTCATCAAGTTTAAGTAGCTTCAAGTACTTCTATTATAGTAATTTTATGTTTTTAGAAACTTGTTAAAGAGCCATTTTCATTCCACTCTCACACTTGGCACCTATTAAAACAAATATTTATAAATTCATTTCGAATTCAAAAATATTAAAAATTAATTGACCAGAGACGTTTTGAGATGATCTTGAAGGTTAGTTACAAGTTCAAACATACACTTTCTTGAAAGGGCACTTAATTCAAAATTTACAATGTTCAAAACGTAAAATTAATTGATTCAGAAAAATAGTTAATCAATTAATTTCAATTTTGTAAAGAGCATTAATTGATTAAAGATCTAAAGCAATCGATTAATAGCCCATCAAGAAGTCCCTAGAATAGGGGTAATCGATTAATATAATCTATTAATCGATTGATTTTATGTTTTTATACTTTGGACTGAGATGTGCAAAAATTAATCGATCAATTTTCTCTTCGTTAATCAATTAACAATAGTACTTTAATCGGCTAATCTTTGCATTAATCAATTAATTTAAGGGATTTTGGAACTATTTTGTATCTTTTTAAAATGACACCTTTTCATTTCAAATTCAAATGTTTAATTTTGAAATTTAGGTGGTTACTAAGCCTCTAATCAAACTCTATAAATATCCTGTTATAGTTTAGAACACACACACACACAACATGCTCTCACTTGCTTATAATTTCCAACTCTCTTGAGATTACAAGTGTTCTCAAAAGCACTCAATTGCTCATTTCCATCTATGAGAGGTTTTCATCCTCCACTTCCATTATGCTTCACTTTATTGTTTCAAAAAAGGAAAGTTTAAGGGAGAATATTTTGAAGTCTTATTTACATTCATTTCACATGATGTTGGCTTTATAGGACTTGTTGCTTATTTTAATTTTAGATTTCTGTAAAGTTAGGTGCCTAAGTTGTAGGCTTCCCATTCTTCTCTAAAAAGGAGGAACAACTACTTATTAGGGTTGTCCAAGAAGTGGAGTTGTACTAGAGGTACACCACCCTTGAATTTGTGATGTTGATTAGTGATTCTTGCTAGTAAGTAAGAGCAAAATTCTAGTTAGGCAAAACTCGATAAAGGCTTTCCTGATTTGAGCATTCTCTCTAAACATTTGTGTCCTTTGTGATATGATTTTTAATTGCTTATATTTCTCTTCTAAGCACAAATCACCCCCTCTCTTGTGCCAATTTCAATAGATATCAGAGCAAGTTTCGCCATTTCTTTTAAAGTAATTTTCAGGTGATACGATTATGGTAGCAAGAGTTGTTGCTACATCTAGCAATAATGGGCATTCAACCACAAAGTCACCCTACTTTGATAGCTTAAACTACACTTATTGGCAGCAAAGAATGGAGATCATTCCCTCATTAGGAGATTTCACCATATGGGATACGGTAGAAACTCCATATCAGAAGCCGATCAAACCCAAAGGAGGAAACTATATGGATAAGCAGAAAAGGCAACTTGTACTCAACTCTAAGGTAATGAATGCACATTATTGTGCATTAAGTCCTAAAGAATTTAATCGCATCTTGCAATGTACAATGGAAAATGGGATATAGACTTTATAAGACACTCATGAAGGAACCATCAAGGTAAAAAGTTCCAAAATAGTTTTACTAACCCAAGAATTCGAAAAATTTGTGAAAGCAAATTAATTAAAGAGATGTATACATACGCACTTCACTAACATCAGCAACAACCTTGAAGTGTTCAGAAAGAACTTTGTTAGAGGAAAACTCAAAGGTAAAATTCTACATTCTCTAACATCTAATTATGAGCCTATAGTTATGGCTATAAAGGAAGCAAACGTGGTAGAGAACTTGGATATGGAGAATCTCACTGGCAACTTGATGGCCTATGAGAACAAGATGAGTCAAAAGAGGAAAACCATTGAAGAGCCAAAGAAGCAGTTTGCTTTTAAAGTTGAAAGTGACTTTGAGGAATCTTCAGATGATGATGATGACATCACTCTACTCTCAAGAAAATTTAGAAGATTCTTAAAGAATAAGAACTTTAAGAAGACAAAGGAGGAGAGCAAAAAAGAGCCAATCATTTGTTACAACTACAAGAACATTGGACATATTCGTAAAGATTGTCCCCTTCTTAAGAAGGAGAATCTCAAGAAAAAGGAGCAAATGCCAAAGAAATTCATGAAGAAATTCAAGAGGACACTTGGGATGACTCCAATGCAAGTGAAAGTGAAAAGGATGATGACTCAAGTAAATCCACAGAAGACGAGGTTGTATGTCTAGGCCTCATGGGTCTAGAAGTTGAGGTACATGATTTTTCTTTTAATGAACTCTTAGGAGCTTTCAATGGTCTTTATGTTTCCTATAAGAAACTAAAAATTGAAAATAAGGATTTGAAAGCCAAAAATGAGTTGCATGATAGTAAAGAAAATGATCTTATAAAAGAAAATGCTTTTCTTAAATCTGAAGTTAGTTCTCTTGAAAAACATAGAAGATTTGAAAGAAAAGACTGAAAAATTACTTAATGATCATAGTAAATTTACAAAAGGAAGAGATAACTTAGATAAATTGCTTGCTATTCCAAGACCATCCCCTAGCAAAATTGTAATTGGGTTTCCTAGCTTTTCAAATCAACTAAGTTAGTTTAAAATGATTTTTCTCTAAGCCAAAAATTTGTAGGGAAGCTAGCTTCCTTGAACCATTTGTTTAGGAAGAAAATTAACCCTTGTAGACCCAAAAAGAGATGGGCATCAAAAATAACTTTGCATTGTTTTGTAAGAAAAGGAGATGTTGATTACACTTAATCGAACTTTCATATCTCTAAGAATGGAATTAGAGCAATAAAGAGAGCTCCAACTCAAAAGAAGCATCATTTTGTAGGAGGCTACAACAAAATGTCAATGGGTCATGGATAGTGGGCGCTCGAAGCGTATGACTGGAGACGAAGATCTCTTCACTAACCTTGAATGTAAGGAAGGAGGCACTGTGACATTTGGGAACAACCATACTGGAAGGATTGTTGGTACTGGGACTATCAAGTGAGGTAACCATTCCTTTAGCCATGTCATTTTGATTAAATGACTCAAGCACAATCTCTTGAGCATTAGCCAAGTATGTGACAAAGAATTTAATGTTTTATTTACTTCCAAGTTTTTTTGCATTATTAATGGGATTATTGGAGAAATCTTGCTAGAAGGAAAAAGGTACAAAAATATTTATATTGTTATTATTGATAGAAACAACATTTATGATTGTTTAGTTGCATCCGAGAATGAAAATTCACTTTGTCATAGAAGATTAGGCCACATACACATAAGGCACCTAAACAAATTAATCAAGCATGATATTGTCAAGGGATTACCCTAGAAGAAATTTGATACACATGCTACTTGTGATGCTCGCACTCTAGGAAATATTCACAAAAGTTCTATTAAGAACAAGAATGTTATTTCATCTCCTAGGCCTTTACAGCTTTTGCATTTAGATCTTTTTGGACCCACTAGATCTGAAAGTTTAAATGGTTGTAAATTTTATTTGTAGATGATTTTTTCATATTTACTTAGGTTTATTTCTTAAAACAAAAAAGCCAATTTTGAGTTTTTTTAAATGATTCACTAAGCTAGTTCAAAATGGAAAAGGGTATCTGATTACTTACATTTGTTCTGATCATGGTAGCAAATTTGAGCATCAACTCTTTTCATCTTTTTGCAATGATCATGGCATTCAACATAAATTTTTTTTTCAAGACAACCAGATCAACAAAATGGCATTGTTGAACAAAAAATCAAACTTTACAAGAATGTGCTCGCACTATGCTTATTGAACTGGTTTGCCTAAATATTTTTAGTTGGAAGCAACTAATATAGTTTGTTATGTTCTAAATAGGGTTTGTATTAGGCCTATACTTAGTATGACCTCATATGAAATTTTTTATGAAAGAAATCCTAAAATTAGTTACTTTAAAGTATTTAGTAGTAAATGCTTCATATTGAACATCGAAAAAGAATTTAGATAAATTCGATGCTAAGGGAGAAGAATGCATTTTCATTGGGTACTCTACCCATAGAAAAGCCTACCGAATGTTGAGTTCTTATTGTGGAAGAAACCTTACATGTGTCATTTAATGAAGTTCCCCTAGTTTTAATCCAAGAAAATATTCTTGGAGAAGACAAAGATGATGAGCAACATTTCCTTGATATTTCCAACATTAAAGAGAGTAATGTTCACAATCTTCCTAAAGATTGGAAATTCAACAAAGATCACCCGAAAGAATTGGTAAATTGGGAGGTTAATGATAGAGTTAAAACATGTTCACAATTGACTAATAACTTTGGTCTCGATGCTTTGTCTCTCAAGTAGAGCCTAAAAGTATTGAAGAAGCTCTAACTAATGAATCTTGAGTAATGGCTATGTAAGAGGAATTAATTCAATTTGAAAGGAACTAGGTATACGATTTAGTTCCTAAACTTGGCAATCATTCATTAATTGCTACAAATGGGTTTTTAGAAATAAAACAAATGGGAGTGGGGAAGTAATAAAGAATAAATCTCAACTGGTTGCACAAGGTTACAATCAACAAAAAGGGATTGATTATGGCAAGACTTATGCACTAGTTGCTAGACTTGATTTGATATGGATGATTTTAGCATTCACATCTCACTTAGGTTCGAAGCTTTATCAAATGGATATAAAATCCACTTTCTTAAATGGTTTTATTAAAAAGGAAGTATATGTTAAGTAACCTCCTTGGTTCATAAATTCTGAATTACCAAAAAATGTATATAAGAAGCTTAAAATGGCCTTATATGGACTTAAACAAGCACCAAGGGCTTGGTATGAACATTTAAGAGATTACTTAATTAAATCTGATTTTTCTATGGGTAAATTTGGTTCTACTTTGTTTATTAAGAAAGAAAATTTTGATTTATTGGTTATACAAATTTATGCTGATGACATTATTTTTAAATCTATTAATGAACATCTATGTCAAGAATTTACTAAAGTTATGTAGATATAATTTGAAATGAGTCTCATGGAAGAACTCAAGTACTTTTTGGGTCTCCAAATCCATCAACTCAAGGATGGAATCTTCATCAACCAATCCAAGTATACCTTGGATATGTTGAAGAAATTTGGAATAGAGAGCTCTAATAGAAAAGACACTTTGATGGGATCACACATAAGTCTTGATATGGATGATAAAGGTAAAAAGGTTGATCAGACTAAATATAGAGGTATGATCAATTATTCACACTATTTGATAGCAAGTTGACCGAATATAATGTTTTCTACATGTACGTGTACACGATCTCAAGTCTCACCTAGAGAATCACACTTGAATGTAGTTAAGAGAATTTTTAGATATTTGAAAACCACTAGTAAATACAGTTTATTTTATCAAAGAACTCTGACTCTTAAACTTTATGCATTTAGTGATGTTGACTATGCACGAAGAAAAACTGATCAGAAAAGTACAAGTAGAACATGTTAGTTTTTGGGAAATGTGCTTGTCTGTTGCTTTTCCAAGAAACAAAATTGTGTTGCTCTTTTAACTACCAAGGTCGAATATATCTCGGCTGGCTTAACATGTTCACAGGTGTTATGGATGAAACAAAGTTTGCAGGACTTACGATTTAATTTTAACAAAATTAGGATCCACTACAAGAAAAGGCACGTCTTGCAACAGTTCAAAACTGTCGCCAAATGTCTTTAGATTGTCGCCAACACTAGTGCCATAAGTTTATCTAAAAAGCCTATACATGATTCTAAGACTAAACATATTGATGTGCGCCATCATTTTCTTAGGGACAACATATTAAAAAGAAAAACTAGTTTAGAGTTTATAAACACTCAAGATCAACTAAATGATATTCTTACAAAACCTTTAGCAAAAGATAGGTTTACTCTGTGATGACTCGGGTCCCACCAACTGAGTAAACCCGATGAGACATGAGCTGTTGAATACGAAATATCATCCGATACTCTACAGAATCACAGTCACCTAACATATAATCGTAAAACAACAATAATAGCCAAATAGAAATTCATAATGCATTAAGTAAAATGGTACTAACAAAAGTCGTAAGAGTTCACCAATAGAAAATAGTAAGGAAAAAAAATACTAGAGTAACGTAGTACAATCACTAGAAAACTAAAAAGGAAAATTTACACAACTAAAACTACTGCCTGCATGGATCGTCTCCAAGTACCTTGCTAGGTCCCGCAACAGAAGGACCAACCCCAGCCTCAACCCTTGCTTGCTCAGCGACACTTGAGTACGGAAACCAAAGACTACGGCAATAAAAACTTAGAGTAGAAACATAACTAGTACAAAACAGTAACAGAGAGAGTAAGAGAGTACTATCTCATAAATTAATCCTCTTATTAATTTTCACATTATTCTGTTCATTTTATAAATGAAGCCTAACTTATTACAGTCAAAACCTGTTAATCAACACCTTGGAGCATGACGCCATTTCGTGTAACTTCCTGTGGTGTAAGATCGATATAAGCCACCCTCTTGGCCAAGAAGATGGCTTCTACCCAGCAAGTCACCACGCTTCGTTACCCTAGGGTCATATGTAAAGAGGTGGCGGCTACATCATATGGCGTGAACACGTGCTAGCTATACACACTAAACCATAGACAGCTAATGACTCACCCACTGGTCAAGTAAAGAAAGCCAACTCCAACCCTCAAAACACGCATCTCCCTATCCCAGTTCGCCACTAAGCCTAACCAAGAGTCGTAGGGCAGCTAGTAACTCCCTAAACTAGCCCAAAATTGATCTAAAAGATCAAAGCTACAGCCAAAATCCTAGCGAGTAGCAGACTAAACCAATTATCAAATTTATTTCGACCAATTCATCATTATTAATTTAATAACTTATTTCCAGATAATTGAAATAAAAATGTTGATTAATTAACCCGTACGTCTCATCATTTACACCCATTGATTCAAAGTTACGAAAGAGCTCAGATCACATCACTTCTAAATTGATTGTTAAACAATTTAGTTTCCAATTTCTAACAATGGTCCCAATTAAGCTATTATATAGCAATCACAATAACATTAGCTTTACGAAAAATGGAGTTCGTTTCACACATGTGATGATAGGGTCACATTCAATATACTTAAGTATTTCATAACTCATTAAATCATGAAAATTGTCTAGTAAGTTGTAATTATACCCTTTTAATCCAACAGTTAATTATATCAATTTAATTATTCACATTCCAAGTCATCAACTTAATTTATAACATTAGTATTTAACATTCAAGTACCCAAAATAATAAGTAACATGAAGACGGGTTCTGATCCCATCAAGAGGTGAGAATGCACGCTAAATGATGCAATTCTTGAAGAAAATCGTAATGTAGACAAACCACATGGGGAGAAAGAGAGACTATTTTACCTAATGTCGCTAAGGGGTCACGGCGACTCTATGAAAACAAGTCAAAGACTACCAACACCATACATTCTCCTTAATTTGTGCCTTGAAGCTCAGAGCAAAATCCATCTAATCTAATCATATGGATTCCTTTGACACGCTTGAGAACCCCAAGGTCACATCCTAAATTGTCGAATTCCGACCTCAGATGACCTTGATCTGTACAAAACAAATCTGATTAAATAACTTAACACTCATTCACAAGGACCAAGATGTAATATTTGAAACTTATTATTTCTGAGTTTAAAAATCTATTGTTGTAGTTGCGTAAAAATCCACTATCAAATAAAATTTATAACCGAAACTTTGGTGAGTCTTGGGTCGAACACAGGGATGTGTATGTTTGATTAAAAATCACATTTGGAATTATTTTCGGAAAGTAGATTAGCTGGTTGACATTAATCTACACTAGTTATTCTATTTAAAGAATAAATAATAGAAAAGAGAGAATAGTACAGGGAAAAGGAGAGAGAGAGTGAATCAATATTTCATAACCAAATGTCCATTACAACTAATTTCTACAACTGGAAAGTTGGAAATCTACACTAGAAAGTGATAAAAAAAGGAGAAAATCCTCCTTGACAGTTGCTTGGAGGATGAGTCACATTGACAGAGTGCTCAGAAGAGAGTGGTGAGATGTTGGACAAGGGAGGATGAAGCTGGAGGACGGAGGATGAAGCAGGGTGGCATCGTAGCAGGATCCACTTCCCGAATGATGGCAAGAAGATAACCATGGGACGCTCCACGAAGGGGGTGAGAAGATAGGAAAATTATTTTACTCTAGCTCTAATAGAGCATCTCAGGTATGGGACCAGCTCGTAGAGCTTTGGAGGTGGTGAGAGGAGAAGAGAAGGGACGATGAAAATGAGGTGTATGAGGTCACTTTTATAGTTAAGGAAGAAGGGCATAAAATTCATTTTAAAGGCCTTAAGATTTAATCTACGACCTTCAGTGACACATGTAAACGTCACTAAAGATTGTCGTTGCTAAAGATCGCATGCAAAGTAGACCATTCATCGCGCAACCAATGCCTCTCATCATGCCACATCACGCAACTCGTGGCCTTCAGCCATTCACCGCATAATCGCGTGTAACCATTCTCAGCCGTCCAATCGAACGATCGGACGGCTTAGATCGCGTGCGCATGCTTTGTCTTCAACTCATATAGCGTTCACATACGATGGTGCATCTGATGGCACATCATCACGTGCGTGCATCGCAATCATTCATCCCGGCGCACGAGAAGGCGCCACGTCGCTACTCCATCGATCGTTCGCGCCGCATCCAACAACGCAATTTCGCTCGCCGTTCTCTTCGCAGATTTAATCCGCTCATGTGGATTTGAGTGCTCGTCATGCTCTTTGCGAGAGGCACTTCACCGCTGCGCTACGAGGCCGCTTGAGGCAAGTTCTTGATTTTCTCCATGCACTCTCTCAGCCATCGGATCTCAATCCAACGGCCGAGATCTTCTCTTAGAGTCTCTCTTTAGAAGTAAGCGAGTGCGGCTGGGATGTATCCTGATGCATCCTCTCCTCAACACAGTTAATTAAGTTAATTGTGCTTAATTAAGTGTAGAAGAAAGTAACTTAGGTTAACTTGAATTTGTGTCGGTTGAGTAGTATAGGGTCAAGTTAACCTAACATTTTAGATTTTTTTCTTTTAGCTGGTTGAGTCTAAGTCGTTCGCTGGGAGGTATAGCTTATTTAGAATTTACCAATCAATCTAAGCTAGTCATAGAAGGTATAATTAAGTTTAATTTTAACAACATGAACTTTGCCTAATGATTTTAAATTTAAGAAATATGCAAAATTTCATAAGAAAACATATTTACACAAATGATCTTCTTTAACAACAAGTAAACATGTTTATTTCTATTTATTTCAAGAGATTAAGGCAATAGTAAGTACTACTAATAAAAGTATGCCTTATTACAACATTAAACTCACAAAAAGAATTAAAAATAATGCAAGAAATTAAACCATTTCTTTTCTTCTCTTTGTATCTTCAGCCTCTCTCTGTTTTTCTTCTTTTACCTTTCTCTCTTTCTTTTCTCTTTTTCTCTATTTACTTATTTCTTAATCTTCTCTTAATCCTTTCCTTATCTTTCTCTTTATTCTTTCTCTTAATTTTCCTCTTACATTTCTTGAGCTCTTTTCTTCTCTTTCTTTCTTCTTCTCTTTCTTCTCTTCTTCCTTCTTCTCTTTCTGCCTTGTCTCTTTAGTGTCTATTCATTCTTCCTTCTCCTTCTACGAACTCTCCCTGTCTTCCTTCTCCTTTCTCTTCCTTTGCTTTGCTCCTTCTTAGCATTTCTCTTAACCTTTCTCTTCCTTAGCATCCTTCATTGCCTTCTGAACTTTCTTTCTTTTTTGAACCGAACCGGGTTTTTTTTTCTCTTCAACCAAAAATTAGGTTTATTTATTGGCGGCTTGGACCGGTCGGGGATACACAGCACCCCTCTTAGGGTGGGACCAGACCCTACTAAATCCAAGCCTAGTTCATTAAGATTTGGCTTATTTCCGGTTCAAAGTTTCGAGCCAAACCAGCTCACGGCCTCCCAGGCCTCGCACAAGCCCTCCCAGGGCCCACACTTGCACGCCCTCAGGCTCACACACACCCAGGCACATACACGCCCACACACACACACATATGCTCGTTCGGTAACCAAGCGTCGTGCGCTTGTCGACTGAAGTGGCTATATAACAAAAGACTTTTATACCTACGCGGCTGCTCAGATCTACCCGAGGTGGGACTAACTTATCCCCTCCCAGATTGAACTTCAAATGACGATTTCTCCTAGCTCAGAGCTCCGTTCTAAGCAAATAAAAGCTTGTTGGAAAGCTCTTGAGTTGCTCTACAGGATTGAAGTGTCAATTTAATGAGAAGGGGAAGTTATGCCCTTTGATTTGAAGGGCGAAGGTACTGTTCTATCTACATTTATTATGGCCTGGAAAGTGGATTTCTTAACTCTAAGTCCACAGACTGGACTTTGTGATGAGAACCTCATCATGAGCCATAACTAGCTCATTTTGACCTAATACAAAGGATAAAAGCTCCTACATAACTTAGCAAAGGGCTTAATTGAGGAATAAGTGTTCTGAGAAGAAAACATGAAATAAAGGTTAAAAACTGTAATTTCACCATTGCAGTACATAAACGGAATTTCTCAGAGACCTAACATAGGTCAAATGATCTAAATAAGATAAAAAGTGGGTTGAATCAATCAGAAATGGGTTCATGAGCAATTTAAGAATTAAATGACATTCTGTAACCCTAAAACAAACCCACTTCAATTCACGAGGTTCGAGGCAAAGTAAAAATGGAATAAACCCTCTAAAATTCATATAAAAATAATCTCTAGGGTTTAGAACCTTCAATTTGGCCTTGGGAACCTATTTTGACCTACATTGAGAACCATGCCCAATTAACAACTTAATTTGGGTTTTTACGCAATTTGACAGGTCAAACAAGGTTTAATCTAGAAATAAAATTCACCATCCGAATCCTTAGGTCCTAATTAGTGATGTATAAAAACTTGAGCCTAAGAAGAAACCTTCTTGACCAACTTTACACTTTGGTCCTCATATATTTACTTTCTGGCCCTCAACTTTTGAACCCTCACATTTTTGACCCCTAACTCTCCTTCGTTCTTTGCGTTTAGGTCCCTCCTGCAAAACCTGAGCAGCACCATGCTCCGGCGACCTTGCGCGGAGCATGGCGCAGCGCAGGGTGAGGGGGGGGCCTGCCAAGTCAAATGGGGGTGCCCTGCGTCGTCAGTCGTCGCAGGAGCACCCCCTGGGTGCTGCAACCACCCATACCGGCCATACGAACGCACGGACGGTATGGGTCTCCTTCCTCCGGCGTCCTCCGGCGAGGGAGGCACGTCGCCTCCCTCCGCCCTCCTCTCCGTCTCTACCTCTATAAAATCCCCACAAGCTCTGCCGTTCTCCTGAGCTCGGATCTGACGAAGATACCCCCTCACTTCCTCTCTTCCCACTCCGATAGACGCCGCATTGCTCCAGCGGTTTCTCCTCCTCCTCCTCGTCGCTCTGCTACAATACCAGCAGCAGAGCCACCTCCCTGATCTTCCTCCGCGTCGCGCAATACCAGCGCGCGCTGCCTCTACCCCGTCGTCGCCGCCGTCCTCCCCCACTGGGCACCTTCTTCTCCAGGGACAGCAGGTACAGCCGTCCGCCTCCTCGCCCCCTTCGTCCCTTTAGTTAGGTTAGAACTACTTCCCTGCCTCCTCTCTCTCTTTTCCCCCTTCTATTTTTATCTAATTGCCCCTCGACCGCACCTAATCACCCTCACCTTCTCCATCTCCGGCCAAACTCCGGCAACCCGCTCCCGTCACTCCAGCACCCCACACGGCTCGCCGACCCTCACAGAACCTCCACCTCCTCACCCTGATCAACCTCTGCCCTTCCACTTCCCACCAATCGCCCTCTGCAGACCCACCGACCAAACCCATCTCCCAACCTACAGTTTGACCTAGGGCGGCCCTTAGGCTCCGCCCCGCCACCTGCAGACCCCCCGACCACCTTCGCCGTGCTACGGCGAAGGTCCTCCGCGTATCTGATTAGGCCGGGAGGCTATTTCTCTGTGAGCAGGTATTTCGCTCGCCGCCGCCATTTCTTAGTGAAGCAGCTTCTTCGACCTGCTCCTCCAAGCGCGCCACACCCAGCTCAGACTCCCAGGCTGTGCAGGGCATCTCCGCAAAGAAGTCCCAGGCTGCAGTTGGGGCAAAGCCTTCGCGTGGAGCCTCGATTGTGCGCTGCCTCCTCCGCACGGGCGTCCAATTAGGGTGGGACATTTATTCCCACCTCGGAAACTCACTAAGGCGAGCGGGCGCTTAAAGGAAAAAAGTGCCTTAAGCTGTTCGCCTCAGATCACGGGGTGAGGTCCCCTTCACCTGCCCGATTACCCGGCCTCGTCCGCGCTCACGCCCCGCGGACCTGGCCCGACCCAATTAGCCCGACCTGCAGTCCTCGCCCACCACCGCACGCCGGTGGGCCTGGACCCGGGCGCGACCCGCATACCCGATTAACAGATTGCCGTGGGAGAGCTTTCCTAAGAGCGAATTCTGAGAGAGAGAGACGCGGGGAGGTTAGAGTAGGTTTTGCCCTCTGATCGAACTTTGAGTGTGCAGGCACAGGTGAAGAAGAAGAGAAGGCAGGAAGAAGAAGAAGGAAGCTAGGAGACACTGTAGCAGCAGCAGTTTAAGTCGTCTGATTGGAAAATTAGATGACCTCCTGAAGGCAAAGAAGAAGAAGAAGAAAAGAAGGAACAGGACCGCAGCAAAGAAGAGAGAAGACAAGAAGAACATGAGAAGAAAATCTAAAGAAAGAAAGAGAAGCAAGAAAAGAAGAAGAAGAACACAGGAAGAACAAAAGAAAGAAGATTCAAGAGCCAAAGAGAAGAGAAGACAAAGAGGAAGAAAGAAGAGAAGAAGAAGCCAAATTTCCATATCTCTCTCTCTATATATATATTTTTGTAATAGAAATACTGTACTTTTAGAATACAACTTGCTCCCTGAGTTCGACATCGCGAGAACTTTATTTTCCGAGTAAAAAATATCTGTAATGATGGCAATAACTAGCTGTACTACAACGCTATTTCTTTAACAAAACCTAGTCATAAGTTATCGGCCACTCATCACTTTTCCTTTTAGTTAAAGTGCTAAATAGGTTAGCAAGTTAATTCCGCAACTGCTGGTGTAGATGTTAAGCTCTCAGGAGCTTCAGGAAATGTGCAGGAGCTCAAAGCTTCTCTAGAAGCTTCAGGACTGTTATTCAGACTTTGAAAAGTCCTAATAGACAACTAAAGACCTGTTTAATCAATTAAAACAACTTCTAGAGGGAAGAGAGCCATGCCGGCAGCAGGCGATCTCAGGGTGGCCGGCGGCAAACTTAGGGAAGACGAGGGGTGGACTACATGGAGGTCTAGGGCATAGAGGCGGAAGGAGAGGAGAGAATCTGGTGTATATGGTAGAAGTGTGATGGAGGCGAGGAGGGCTGATAGGGGGAACGCAAGGGACAACAGAAGGATCGTGTGCTTCCGATGCCGGCGGTGGGGCCATATGGCGGCTATTTGTCATTCTCCCATTGTGTGCCGGCGTGCGGAGGCGATGGCCACAAGTGGGATTCGTGTAGGGCTCTTGGTGGGCAGATGAAAGGCCGCCCAAATTCGTGCTCTGAAGTTTTGAATGCTAGGGCTCAGCCGACGCCACCACCACCCCACCGTACCTATGGGGGTCATACGGTTGATGTGGAGGTCCCTATGATAGAGAACATTAGAGAGGTAGAGCTGGTATTGCGAGGGGCGCTAATCGGAGAGGTTATGACTGGGAGCCCAACCTCAAAGAACTTGCGTAATCTGGTAAGCTCTCTTTCCCCATCGACTAACGCTTGGCAGATCGCTTCCCTGTCACCTACACGCTTTGTGCTTTTTGGATTGAGGATGATGGATGTCGAAAGACTACGCTTTCAAATGTCTTTCTGTGATGGCCTAACAGTGATCTGGAGGTCAGTCTCTCCCTTTGATGGAGCCTTGCCGGAGAGACCACCTCAGAGATTGGGATCCAGATCGGGGAGACTTGAGATCAAGGGTTTACCGTTACACCTGAGGTCGAGGGAGGTTGTGGCGTCCATGATATCTGGATTTGCCTTAATGGCAGAAGATGCAGAAGTAGGGCTGATGGAGGGCGATGGATGTTCGTTGAATGTGATGGTTGATGTGTTCAAATTAGTCTTGATCCATGACAGATTGATTCTGAGGTGTGGTGGCAGTTCTTGGCTGCTACTGTTGTGTTTCACGGTGGGTGACATTGTTGTGAAGAAGATGCAGGATAAGCCATCTGATTCTGAAGCTACTGAAGAGGTGAACGTGTAGGGTTTGCATACGCTTTCTCCTGAAGAATCCCATTCTATCAAAAAGCACAAGGACCATCACTTGGGGGAAATGGGGGAGATAATGGATGAGGAGAAGGAGGAATCGATAAGGATGGAGACAACGAGGCTTGTGATTGAAGATGCAGGGAGTGTACTACCAGACACTGCTGACAGTGAGGTGCAGGTGTTACAAGAGAGCTTGCCTAACTCCTTGAAGGATCAACAGAATTTGCAAGAGGTGGAGGGTCTAAAATTTGGTGCTGGGTCTTGCTCCAAATCTGGTAAGGGCAAGTCACCATATAGCCTCAGGCAGAGGAAATTTAAGGTAGATCTGCTTCTGGATGAAGACAAGGTTGCAGAGATTATGCAGGTATGCAAATGCCAGAATCAAAGGAGGGAGGGATCTCATGAAGGTAGATGAGAATCCTCACTTGGAATGTGCGCAGGTTGCGCGACAAAAGCTGAAGGGCTTCCTTGATGAGATACTTAAGAGAGTGGGGGATGAGTGCGCGATCATTCAAGAGACTCACATTGAGAATGAGTATGATAGAATATGGAGTGACTTGATGGCTGCGAGGGCGAATGAATGTGTGATGCTTAGTGCTCATGGTAGATCGGGGGGCATTGTTATTTGGTGGAGAAAGGCTTGGGCACACATTTCGGAAGTACACAAGGCTAGAGATTTGCTAACTTGCAAGTTCCAAACTCACCAAGGGCATGACACTATCTAGGTTAATGGTGTGTATGGCCCCTGTGCTACATCTGCGAGGCAGGAACTGTGGGAGGATTGGGCTGCTGCGACTGATTTGGTACACGGGGAAGCCTGGCTGACAGGAGGAGACTTCAATTGTGTGCTGACAGGGGCAGACAGGCCTTATGGTGCCACAGACAATTTAGCTATTGGTTTCCAGTTGGTGGTTCAATCTCTTGAACTGAATGAGTATCCATCATCAGGTGTTGAGTTTACTTGGTGCAATGGTAATGGTCTGCTATCCAAAATTGATAGATTTTTTGGAAATGTGACTATCCTTGATAGATTCCAATTATTGAGTGTTGCTGGCCTGGACCGATCTTTCTCTGACCATGCTCCTTTGGTCTGGGATAGTGGGGAAGAGATACAAGTAGGCTCATACTTCAAACTTAGAAAATCCTGGCTGAGTGAACTGGGTTTCCATCAGATGATCAGTTCATGGTGGCAAGCTAAATAGGTGGAGGGCTCAACTACTATCAGGTTGGTATCCAAGTTGGTAGCCTTGCGCACAATTCTGAAAGAGTATGGTGCTACTGTGAGCACTTTAAGGCGACAAAGGCAGGTAGAGGCTTTGAACAACATCCAGGAGTTGGACTCTAAGGAAGCAGTAGGTCCTCTATCTGATGAGGAACTTGCGAACAGGAAAATGTGGCAGGGGATGATAATGGAGGAAGATTTCAAGTAGGAGGTTGATTGGAGGGAGAGATCGAGACAATTGTGGCTCAAGGAGGGAGATGCCAATACGAAATTCTTTCACCTTGTGACTAGCTCTAGGAGTCGTGCAAATTATATCTCTTCCATTATCAAAGATGGACATAGACTCTCTTCTATTCAGGAAATAAGGTCTGAAGCTATCAGGTATTATAGGGGATCCTCTCGGGCAATTAAGAGAGGGGAATGGAGGATGGCAGGAAATGATGCACCTGGAGTTACAAGGGAACAAGCCTATCAACTGACAGCAACCATTTCTTAACAGGAGACCTTGCAGGAGATTAAAGAACTTAATATGGAAGGCTCCCCAGGACCTAATGGGGTACAAGTGTTCTTCTATAAAGAAATGTGGAGCGTGGTTGGCAAGGAGGTGATGGAAATCGTAAGAGAATTTGAGAAGGGCAATGCAGGTTTTGGTAAGATCAACAAATCATACCTCTTCTTATTGCCAAAGACTATGGGAGCTGAGAAGTTTTCAGACTTCAGGCTGATCTCATTATCGAATTCCATCTACCTTGTGGTGAGTAAGATATTAGCAAATCAACTGAGAACTGTTCTACAGAGCTTAATCCACCCAGTGCAGTCTGCTTTTTTACCCAATAGATCCCTTTAGGAGTCCTTCATTTTGGCCCAAGAAATGGCGAGTGGATGGCACAGAAGGAAATGCAAGGCATTCATGTGGAAAGTTGACTTCCAAAAGGCATATGATTCGATTTCATGGGCATACATCTGGGAGGTATTCAAAAGGAGAGGCTTCCCTCCTCTATGGATCCAGTGGATGAAGCGATGTATCACAACTGCCTCCTTCTCCCCGTTGATCAGTGGGAAATCATGTGGTGCTTGGATTCAACCTCAACGTAGGGTTAGACAAGAGTGTCCTCTAGCCCCCTTCATCTTTAACCTTGCAGTGGATGGGCTCACAAGATATGCATGCAAAATGACAGAGGTGGGGGTCATCAGAGGGTACTCATTGTCCAACAGGAGGTCCTTGGCCCCCATTTTGCAATATGTAGATGACACGATTTTTTTTGTGGAAGGGACCTGGTAGACGACTTTTCGCTTAGCGTTATAGTATTTAAGTGGTGGAAAAATCAACTAATCAAAAATAATGAAAATAACCACTCGCAGAAGAGCGGGTCGTGTCCACAGGGAGGCAATGATGCAATCAATATTTAATGTTATTTCGGATAGAGCGAAATCCCTTTTCAAATCGAACTTAAAATGTGAAGGAAAGTAGATTTGCAATAACCTAAAAAGTTAAGGGTATAAGTGTAGTTTTCCCTCACAGAAATCCTCAATAAATTTAGGATGAATTCATGCAGTTTTCACGTGATGTGTACTAAAGATAATTAATACTTAAATTCAGTCCAAAATCAATCTTTAAACCAGTTAATATCAATACCATGCAATTATAAAGAACTATGAGTGTTTGAACGCAATTCTGCCACAATATAATAATAACAAAAAAAATCAAATTGGTGGCAATGGAATTGAATGTAAATTTAATTAGTGGGAGAAACAAGGCTTTCTTCCTCTCTCCTCCTCGCGAGAGAGAGAGAGAGAATCGCGGGGGTTGATGCGAGGCTCAAGAGGATGGCGAGGTTGAGAGCCCTCCGATGGTGGTAGTGGCGGCGACGAAGGTGGCCTGAGGCGGTCGGCGGCGGTGGCCGGAGCTCCAGCCTGTGGAGCAAGAAGGCGGAGGCGCTACTATGGTGCCTGCGGCTGTGCGAGCGTGCACGCGGGCACTAGTGCGCGGGCAGGCGCTTGAGATGCGGTCTGCAGTGGCTGGAGATGGCACGCGGTTGGGTGCGGCCGTCTGTAGTGGCTGGAGATGGCGTACGGGTAGAGAGCGCCTGCAGTGGCTAGAGATGGCACGCAGTTGAGAGGCGCCTACTATGGAGTGGGCGGAAGGTGATGAGGGGCGCTGGAGGGCTTGGTGTGCTGGAAGGCGTGCAGTTGCGCGCTACGTGTGGCTGCACAGGCGCGTGTGCGCGCACGGGCTGAAGAACTGCCTGCAACAGGGGGCATTGGTGCGCCTGTAGATGGGCGGTGGAGCACGCTGCTTTGTGGCTGGAGGTGGCTGCAGTTGGTGTGCGCGCGCTGGGAGTGCCTACAGTGGGTGGAGGAAGAGGTGCGCGGGCGGAGAGGGCCTGCAGCAGGGCACGCGGTTGAGAGGCGCAGCTTGGTGCGTGCGGACCGGCAGATGGAGGAGGTTTTTCCCCGCAAGGGGGAAGAGGGCACAGTGCACGCTTTTGGTTTTTTTTTTCTGGATAGCCTTCCTCTCTCCCCGCCTCTTCTTTTTAACTTCTCCCCTCACCGCGTGAGTTCAGGGATTTTCCCAAATCCCCGGTCATAGCTGTTGAGAAAGGCGACGGAAGAAGAAGATTTCCCCAATGTCCGGCGGGGGAGGGGGTAAAGAGTTGCGGCTGTTTGGGGAAATTTATCCCCCCACCCTTGCTCTTTGTGCATTTTATTACCTGCACATAAAAACAATAGAATCATTAAGTTATAGAATGTTATAACTTAAATCATGAGGTGTACACATCTTCTAGAACTTAATTGCCATTATTAACACACCTAAATTGTACAATTAAAGATACTTAGGCTTAATATTAGTCCATTTTAATGGACTCATCAAATACCCCCATGCCTAAGATTTGCTAGTCCCTAGCAAAAATGAAAAATAATAGAAATAATCAAAAGATTTCTTCTTTTCTTACTTCGAAACTTTAGGAATCCGGACAAATGTGAAGTGCTGATAGCCTAGGTAACAGATCCAAGTGAAAGAGCCGATTCGCATTGGGAGTTCATACATCATCCTTGGCAAAAATTTCTGTCGAGATAGGCAACTACTTCCCTCGGGGATAAAGCAGACGATAATCTGTAATTATTTGACCCCGGCGTTTGGCTTAGGTAGGAGATATCAAGTTGAATGGATTTGTATTTGGTGGCACACACTCAACTGGTGCTACATATAGTCTAGTACTGCGGACTCTAGCTCTCTAAACTATTAAACAAGTCAACTCTGAGAGAGGCTACACAACTGTGCTCTCTTAATGTTCCTGGGCACTCTCTCTTTTCTTTCTTTCTGAGATCACGAATCTCACCAGAATTAGAAATTGTACTTACTATTTGGTGGCCTCACATGGCATCCACACTTCAATTAAAGTCCTAATAACTCTATAACTAAGTTAGAGTTCTCAACCAGTATTCAGGCGATCAGAAATACTAGAAGGTAGGTATAGGTCATATTTGGTGGAACGCGATAGGTGTTCTGTTGCCTTAGAAACAGTGTTACATCATACACTAGGACTTTTTTTTTTTTGTAATATAACTTTTTTCTTCTTTTTCTTCTTTCTATTTCTTCTTTTTCTACTTTTCTCTTTTCTTCTTCTTTTATATATATATATATTCTTATTTTTGTTTCTCTTTCAATCAACACAACACAATACGGACTTTTATTTACGAGGCATTATTAGGAATGATGATGGTCAAGAGGAAGTTGTGTGGCTTATTTGGTGGAAGTGCCTATTCTCGGCATCGGAAAGGAATGGATAGGACAGGCGTATTTCTGACCATTGACACTATTACCCTCCTTCAGCTGAGGACTCTATGAAGGATAGTCGTAACCGTCCACCATAGTTATAGCTTTATTAAGGCTCAATCTCTGTGTATCTGCCTTGTTTGGTGACTCTCAGGAATTCACTCAAAGTACGCACACAGGAACAGAAAGTGAAAACTACGCCTAACTCTGAAGTATTATCATCTAATTATCCAGAACTTAAGAGTCCTTGCACTAGACTTAGTGCACCAGTAATCTCTCTACTTCTTCTCACAAATATGAGGTGGATTTATTAGAAGATAGTATGCCTGACTCTCTATGAACTGTCCAAGGGTTCAGTAGACTAGAAATGCTTATTGGTTTTCCCAAAGGATCCATTACCAGGTCTACGTGCACGTGAAATAAATGTACTGGATTCTAAACTTATGAAATAAATCCGGAAGAAAAACCTCCAATAAAGGTATTTTGCTAGGGACTAACCCAATCAGCTCAAGAATTTTTTTTTTTCATAAATATGTATGCAAATATTTATAAATGCTATAAACACTATAAACATTCTCAGGTTATATCCCCCCATGCCTAAGACTGACAATGTCCTCATTGGAAAAATATAGACATAGAAGAATATCACCTGAGGAGGAGAGTGGTAGGAGCTAAGGCTCCTCAAGCCGTAGTGCATCCAAAACCTGGCCATCTGAAAGAGTAATATACGGTTTAAGTTGCTAGCCATTTACTTTAAAGTTCGCACCTAAAATAGGGTTCCTGATCTCTACAGCTCCATGAGGGAAGGTATTGATAACAACGTATGGCCCATCCCAACGGGACTTGAGCTTTCCAGGAAATAATTTAAGTCTAGAATTGAAAAGCCAGACCCACTGGTTGGGCTCAAAAGTCTTTCTAATGATGTGCTTGTCATGGAAGACTTTTGTACGTTGCTTGTAAGATTGAGAAGTTTCATAAGCTTCATTACGAAGCTTCTCAAGCTCACTTAATTCTAACATACGTGCTTTTCCCGCTTTATCCAGATTTAAGTTAACATTTTTAATGGCCCAATAAGCTTTATGTTGGATTTCAATGGGAAGGTGGCATGCTTTTCCGTAGACAAGACGGAAAGGAGACATACACAAGGGAGTCTTATATGCAGTTCTGTAGGCCCAAAGAGAGTCATTTAGTTTTTTAGACCAATCCTTTCGATCAGGCCTGACAATTTTTTCTAAAATTCGCTTAATCTCCCTATTAGACACTTTAACTTGCCCACTCATTTGGGGATGATACGATGTGGCTATCATGTAATTGACTCCCAAATTTTGGAGTAGTCTAGTGAAGTGTACATTCTTAAAGTGAGGTCCTCCATCACTTATGATTGTCCTTGGGCACCCATACCGAGAAATGATATTAGCCTTAACAAAGCCCAAGACCACAGAATGGTCATTGGTTCGCGTGGAGATGGCTTCTATCCATTTTGATACATAATCAACAGCCACAAGGATGTATTCATATCCGAAGGACACAGGAAAGGGACCCATGAAGTCAATGCCCCAAATATCAAAGATTTCAACAGGGAGGATAGGTTGTTGGGGCATCTCATCCCTTTTTCCAATGGTTCCCGTCTGCTGGCAACGTAGACATGCGCCCACATACGTATGTGCATCTCGGAATAATGTGGGCCACCAGAAACCAGACTGAAGAACCTTATGAGCAGTCTTCTTCCCACTAAAATGTCCCCCACAGTGGAGGTCATGGCAGAAACTCAGAACACTTCTTTGTTCCTCATCAGGGATGCAACGGCGAAACAGCTGTCAGAGCCTATTCTAAAAAGCTCGGGTTCCTCCCAGTGATAAAATTTAGCATTGGCGATAAACCTGTCTCGCTTCTGCTTGTCCCAAGTACTAGGGGTGATGGCCGTGACCAGATAGTTCACTATGTCAGCGAACCAAGGAGTTTTAGTTTCCACGGCCATTAGAGACTCATCAGGGAAAGTCTCTTGAATACCGCCAGCAGGGTTTGATGCCTCAATAGGGATCCTAGACAAATGGTCTGCTACCACATTCTCAACTCCTTTCTTGTCTTTAATTTCCAGGTCAAATTCTTGGAGTAGCAGAATCCAATGAATTAGGCGAGGTTTGGTGTCCTTTTTAGCCAGAAGATGCTTATGGGCTGAATGATCAGTGAACACCACAACCTAGGATCCCAAAAGATAAGACCGAAACTTTTCCAAAGCAAATACTACAGCAAGTAATTCCTTTTCCGTGACCGCGTAGTTTTGCTGACAATCCGTAAGGGTCTTGCTGGCATAATGCAGCACATGAGGTTTGCCATCAACCCTTTGACCTAAGACCGCTCCCACTGCAAAATCAGAAGCATCGCACATAAGCTCAAACGGGAGGGTCCAATCTGGTGCTTGGAGAATCGGCGCGGTGATGAGGGCTTTCTTCAAAGCTTGGAAAGCCTCGCCACATCTATCATCAAAATCAAAGGAGACATCCTTCACTAACAAGTCGCAGAGTGGCTTAGAGATTTTACTGAAGTCTCTAATGAAGCGCCTATAAAATCCAGCATGGCCAAGGAAAGATCTAACCTGACGAACATTGGCGGGCAATGGAAGCTTAGAGATGGAATCGATTTTTGCGGTGTCCACCTCTAATCCTCTCTCGGAAACTACATGCCCTAACACAATGCCCTGCTGGACCATAAAGTGGCTTTTCTCCCAGCTAAGCACCAGTTTTGCCTCTTCACAACAGGTTAAGACTTTATCAAGGTGTGAAAGGCATAGGTCAAATGACGACCCATAAATGGAGAAGTCATCCATGAAAATTTCAACGAACTCGTCGATCATATCAGAAAAGATGGCCATCATACAACGTTGGAAAGTAGCAGGAGTGTTACATAACCCGAATGGCATTCGGTGGAACGTAAAAGTGCCATAAGGACTCGTGAAGGTGGAACGCTCCTGATCATCAGGAAAAATGAATACCTGATTGTACCCAGAGTACCTGTCAAGAAAACAAAAGTACTTGTTCCCCGCCAATCGTTCCAAAATTAGATTGATAAACGGTATGGGGAAATGGTCTTTCTGGGTAGCCATGTTTAAACGGCGGTAATCAATGCAGACCCTCCAACCAATTGAGGGTCTAGTGGTCACCAGTTCTCCTTGGTCATTCTCCTCCACAGTGATTCCTGCCTTTTTCGGAACTACATGAATCGGACTGACCCATTTACTATCTGAAATGGGATAGATAATCCCTGCATCCAGCCATTTCAGAATCTCCTTTTTAACAACCTCCCGCATATTTGGATTGAGCCTTCTCTGCATGTCTCGGAAAGGCTTCACGGACTCGTCCGTGTATATATGATGCATGCAAAGAGAGGGATCAACACCCTTAATATCAGCAATTGTCCAGGCAATTGCTTCCTTGTGCCTTTGTAAACATTCAAGCAAAGCTCCCTCCTGCAATTCGGATAATGCAGACGAGATAATAACGGGGAGCGTGTTATTAGGGCCCAGGAAAGCATATTTCAATGTGCTCAGGAGGGGTTTCAACTCCAATTCAGGAGCCTTTTGGATTGAGGATTTTAGCTGAGATGTCCCTGCCTCAGGCAGCGGATCTACCTTCACAGTCCAGGGTGGGGATAGAGACTTAGTGTGTATCCCCAGCAACTCTTCTAGTTCGGGCATTTTCCTTTCAGTTTCTTTAATAATCGTGGGATGGTCCTAAGATATGACCTTCTGAAGGGGATCTCTACATAAGAGTGCTGGAGTAGTCTCTTCAATTATTTCATCAATGACCTCAATCTGAGAACAATCTTCAAATCCGGGTTGCTTGTAAGTATCAAAAACATTCAATCTGATCTTCCTGTTCCCAAAGCCCATTTTAAGTGCCCCGGATCTACAATTTATAGAGGCATTGGCTGTGGCCAAAAAGGGGCGTCCCAGAATAATGGACGGCTTTGTGGGCTTATTAGACGGGTCAGTATCAAGTACCAGAAAGTCAACGGGGAAGAAGAAATCCTCCACTCTCATAAGGACATCTTCTAACAATCCCCGTGGTGTCTTAAGTGATCTGTCTGCAACCTGGAGGATTACTGGACTAGGCTTCAACTTTCCTCCTCCCAAAAGGTCGTAGACAGAGCTCGGTAGAATGTTTACCCTCGCACCCAGATCGAGCAGAGCCTCGTCAATGTGTTGGTTACCTATAACCACTGAAATATACGGGGCCCCTGGGTCTTTCATTTTGGGGGGTGTTCCTTGCTGAAGAATCGAGCTAACGTGGTCAGGCAGGATGACCTTGGTTTGGACCTGTTTCCTAGATCGGCGCTTCTGGGTGCACAAGTCCTTCAGAAACTTGGCATAGGACGGAATTTGTTTAATTGCTTCCAACAGAGGCAAGTTAATCTGGACTTTCCTAAAAGTATCCATAATCTCTTCCGTCCTATCCTTGGCTCCAGATGAGCCAACAGAAGATTCCCCAGGAGCGGATAGGCGCTTTGGATAGGGCATCCTCAGCTTCTGAGTAGAGGGGTCGTCATGGCGAGAAAGGGGTGGTGGAAGGACGACATCCTCATTGTGGATGATTTTTTATGAGGGAGAGTGGTGTGGCTCTTCCTCGGGTGAGATGGAAGTCAGGTCAGGTGTGGAAGGGGAATTCAGAGATGTAACCGTAGGAGTGCTATCAGGCTTGTCAATCTTTTTTCCACTCCTCAACACGGTCACTGCTTGGGCGTGCTCCCTGAATACAACCCCCTTGCCCTTAGGGTTCTCCTCAGAAGAGCTAGGCAGCTTCCCCAGATCACGTTGCCTAACTCCTCAGTAAGATGACCAATTTGGGATTGCATATCAGTAATCATCTTATTCTGAGATTGGATAACCATATTCTGATGCTCTTGCATTGCTTTCATCATGGCCTTCAGTTCATCCATCTCAGAGGGCTTATTCGGAAGAGGGTTTTCATAAGAAGGTTGGTATGTGGGATGGGGAGGTAAGGGTCTTGTATTCCCTGAGTTAGAAGCATCAGCTTGCTTCCAAGAGAAGTTTGGATGGTTCCGCCACCCTGGATTATAAGTGTTGGAGTAAGGGTTATTGCGAGGGGGCGGAAACCTTGGGCCGCGTTCAAGTCGGCCTGAATCAACTCAGGGAATTGGGTTTCCTGATGGCACTCCGCAGTGGCGTGCATTGTGCTTTGGCAAATGGAGCATTCTCTTGAAGCCTGAAAAATAGAGGCTGCTTGCGGGTTCATGCCGGTGTTTGCTAAAAGCCTATCAAAGTTTTTATTCAATAGTTGAATCTGATAAGCCAAATCCTGAGAAGCCCCAGCTTCATGGGCCTCTATCTTCCTCTGCAAGATTGATGGTTTTCTTTCTTGATACGCAAAGGACAAATGTATGGAGTTGTCGCTTAAAGTTTCAAATAATGCCCAGGCTTCATCCTCAGTTCTAGTCATGAAGGTTCCTGCACAGGCTGCATCAATGGTTTGCCTATGCCTTTCAGATAATCCGTTATAGAACCTTTCGACCAACTGCCATCTTGGCACTTGATGGTGGGGGCATAACCTAAGAAGGTCATTAAAGTGCTCCCAAGTCTCATAAAATTGCCCCCCTTCCTGTTGAGTAAAACCCATAATCTCTCTTCTGTAATGGTTGGTTTTACTCATAGGAAAATACTTTTTTAAAAATTATCCTTTAAGGGTAGCCCAATCATTTACCCTTGCATCGAGGGTATGATACCAGTGCTTGGCCTTGTCCTTTAGGGAGAAAGGAAATAGAGTCTTCATCAGGGCTTCATCAGTAAAGCCCTGGAGCTTCACCGTGGAACAGACCTCGGTGAATTCCTCCAAATGCCGGTAGGGGTCCTCCCTAGTAGTACCATAAAAAGAGGGCAATAAAGATATGGTACTACTCTTGATCTCATACGGATTATCCCCTGTCGGTCATCTTAGTGCTTGTGCAGGTTGGTTGGTAGGAATAAAATAGTCCCTTAGGGTCCTTTGTTGATTTGCACTTTGCTCAGCCATTTCTTCTCTTTCTTCTCTTAGGTGAGCTCTCCTAAGAATTCTCTCGGGCTCAGGATCAAACACTAGACTACCCTCAAGAGAGCGTCTACCAAGCATACAAAACACAATTCAGAATTTTTTAATTATTGAGTAAGTCAAACCTCCACTCCAAAGATAAGTCAAAAGATCAAGACTTATCCCTCCGTTCCCACGTAAGTGGTATAAGAGGGGTGTGGACTTGAAATCTTAACCTTCTTTATTGTGGATGTTGAATTAGTTAAAATAAATGTCCAAACAAGTTTTTCATTGCAATTACGTGCCTTAATTTAACCTTCAAGTGCCCTAGGACCTATACTTTGCTTGGATGATACTCCCAGGTGATCAAGGGAGAAGTTACTCCAAGGACGAACAAAGGGATGCAAGTAGGGTGAACCCTTCCTTTGAGGCGATGCGTATGCAGTGCCCCTTAACTACCCTTTTGTTCCTTTAAGGGGTGTCCCCTTCCGTGGAGTATCAAAACACTTGACCAAAAGATAGTATCACCACTACCACAAAGCACAATAGGAGGGTCTGCACCGATAAAGAGATCGGTGCCTATAGCCTTAAGGGATCGAGCCTTAGTGCGATGCCTAATGTGCATGCTCAGTGTCAAAAGCGTGCAACACACCGCAAATATTTGTAATTTCTTTTGAAATCGTAGACAAGTCCCTTAAAATCAGATCAAATGTGAATTGCTTTTAGGGTTGAATCTGATTATTAGTTCCACTTTTAGTTATGTGACCACTGAATTAGTAAATTCAAACAATTTGATGTCTTGAATTTAAATTGGAATGCAAATGCGTGAACAGAAGCTGGATGCAAAAGTTAGAAAGATATACCTGTCTCCAGCAATCTTCGTGCTAAGATGCTTGTAATGCAATAATAAGATCTAATATGCTGCTCAATCACCCCTAAATGTGCGCACCTAAGGGCATGCAACTTCTAAATAGGCAGCTCGGTATTTTTTTATTGGTTTTTAAAAGCAAGTAAGCAGAAAATATAATCACTCATGCACCAAAAATATTGTAAGCCCTAGTAGCTAAAGAATGCGGGGACAAACCCCCAAAAATTTAGCCCCAAATTACTACAAGGGAGAAAAGACAGAATTAAATTGTGACGACGAAGAATCCTCTGCGAAACAGGATCTTGGTCTCCTTCGTCTTTTCCTCGTGTGGCTTAACTTGTGGTTGCTGTCGCTGCTCTGTTTCGCCTCGTCGCCTCGGCGGATTCCTTGCACAATAATCAAAATGATTAGATAATTTCGTAACTCAAAAGATCCAAAAATAATAAAGTAAATCTATTGTGTCTGTTGCCTCCCCGACAACGGCGCCAATTTTGATAGACGACTTTTCGCTTAGCGTTATAGTATTTAAGTGGTGGAAAAATCGACTAATCAAAAACAATGAAAATAACCACTCGCAGAAGAGCAGGTCGTGTCCACAGGGAGGCAATGATGCAATCAATATTTAATGTTATTTCGGATAGTGCAAAATCCCTTTTCAAATCAGACTTAAAATGTGAAGGAAAGTAGATTTGCAATAACCTAAAAAGTTAAGGGTATAAGTGCAGTTTTCCCTCACAGAAATCCTCAATAAATTTAGGATGAATTCATGCAGTTTTCACGTGATGTGTACTAAAGATAATTAGTACTTAAATTAAGTCCAAAATTAATCTTTAAACTAGTTAATATCAATACCATGCAATTATAAAGAACGATGAGTATTTGAACGCAATTCTGCCATAATATAATAATAATAATAATCAAATTGGTGTCAATGGCATTGAATGTAAATTTTAATTAGTGGGAAAAATAGGTCTTTCTTCCTCTCTCCTCGCGAGAGAGAGAGAGAACCGCGGGGGTTGAAGCGAGGCTCAAGAGGACGGCGAGGTCGAGAGCCCTCCGATGGTGGCAGCGGCGGCGACGGAGGTGGCCGGCGGCGGTGGCCAGAGCTCTGGCCTGTTGAAAAAGAAGGCGGAGGCACTGCTGTGGTGCCTGCAGCTGTGCGAGCGTGCACACGCGCGCTGGTGCGCGGGCAGGCGCTTGAGATGCGGTCTGCAGTGCCTGGAGATGGCGTGCGGGCAGAGAGCGCCTGCAGTGGCTGGAGATGGCGCGCAGTTGAGAGGCGCCTGCTGTGGCGTGGGCGGAAGGTGATGAGGGGCGCTGGAGGGCTTGGTGTGCTAGAAGGCACGCGGTTGCGCGCTGCGTGTGGCTGCACGGGCGCGTGTGCGCGCGCAGGCTGGAGAACTGCCTGCAACAGGGGGCGCTGGTGAGCTTGCAGATGGGCAGTGGAGCACGCTACTTTGTGGCTGGAGGTGGCTGCAGTTGGTGTGCGCACGCTGGGAGCACCTGCAGTGGGTGGAGGAAGAGGTGCGCGGGCGGAGAGCGCCTACAGTAGGGCGCGCGGTTGAGAGGCGCGGCTTGGTGCGTGCGGGCCGACAGATGGCGGAGGTTTTTCCCCGCAAGGGGGAAGAGGGCACAGTGCACGCTTTTGGTTTTTCTTTTCTGGATAACCTTCCTCTCTCCCCACCTCTTCTTTTTAACTTCTCCCCTCACCGCGTGAGTTCAGGGATTTTCCCAAATCCCTAGTCATAGCTGTTGAGAAAGGCGGGGAAAGAAGAAGATTTCCCCAATGTCCGGCGGGGGAGGGGGTAAAGAGTTGTGACTGTTTGGAGAAATTTATCCCTCCACCCTTGCTCTTTGTACATTTTATTACCTGCACATAAAAACAATAGAATCATTAAGTTATAGAATGTTATAACTTAAATCATGAGGTGTACACATCTTCTACAACTTAATTGCCATTATTAACACACCTAAATTGTACAATTAAAGATACTTAGGCTTAATATTAGTTCATTTTAATGGACTCATCAGGACCAGCTCTACTGTTACCTACCTAAGCTAAATCTAACATTACAACTACCTAAGCTACCTAACTAACTAACTAAACTAACCTACCTACCTAATCTACTGTTACCTGGATGAAGGGGATAGAGGATCTCCATCGACGGCTCATAATGGAGGAAATCAGAGGATTTTCAAAAGATCTCCAGCGGCGGTTGTGAGGTGAAGCAGAGGATAGCTCCTAGTTAGCACTTGTCAGAAGACGCAGCTGACTTTGGCGGAGATCTAGAGCTATTGAAGATGGATGGAGGAAGTCAGATGAGGCAGAGGAAGTTCACCGGAGTTTTGGAGAGAATTGCCTATCGAAGTCGGCTTCAGTGAAGAAGAGGGAAGGGAGCCAACTTGGTGGAAATCAAGGGTGCGAAGGGGTATTTATAGTTGACAGCGACTGAGAAGGAGGTGGAATCTAAACGGATTAATGGCTAGGAGGGGAATAACCACTGGTGTCTTCTCTGACGCTGGTGAGGTTATCTCCAACCCTAAAATGGGATTTAGGCATCATCCAAACCAGTGGATGAAAAGGGGATGGTGAGCGCATGCTCTAGGAGCTTGGAGAAGAAGGGATGACGTCGGATTGGCTGTGATTAGGCGGTGGATGCACCTTCAGTCGTCAACCATCCAGATGGGTGAAGAAGAAAAGAAGTCCAGGGACTTATTCGTAGTGAAACTAAGGATCTGAGTGGAAAATAAGGACCCAATTGGAATAAAATGTAAGGACTAAAATGTAAACTCAGGTTTTCAAGGTTTATTTTAATTTAAATTTTTTTCAACTTTTTATATGTGATTATAAATAAGACATTTATTATATTTAAACCTTGAATTTACAGTTTTGACCTTTTTAGATTAATTTATTTAATTAAGTAATGTTACTTAAGTTATTACATACTTAGGTATATATTATGTTTAAGTTAGTTAACCCATTAATTAGATGAATTATTAATAATAATTCGAGTCCAATTATTAATTAAATTATTAATAATATTAATTGGATGATAATATAACATTTTTAACTTATTTTAAGGTCCTTTATTATTTATCCCTTATTTAATAATTAACCCATATATTCACATATTTCTAGCTAATTAACTAGGAAAACTAGTAAATTAAGGGTATCCCAGCAATTGGATGGAGATTTAACAGCTAAGATTGATCGTGCGATCGAAGAGGAGGCGCTACAGGTAGTGTTAGGTGGCTGTGATGGCATCACGTGGCACTATTATTATCGTCCATCTTCTTTCTTTTGTAAGTGGTGCCATGATTATCGGATTAAACCGATTTTCACATCGTTGGGTTGCGATCGTTGATCCGAACCCATCTGTATGGTTGGATTCTTCATCTGAGGTATGGATTTTCACCACCTTACCCCTTAGCCTTTGATCTTCATCGAACTGCATCTGATGCCACAGAAGTCCGATCCAGGCGATCTCGGAGGCGTTGGACTATGATCAACACCCTGATTAGATCCATATGGTTGGATCTTCATTCTGAGGTCTCTATAAATATCACTCTGCCTCCTGACCATAAAAAGGGTAAATTAACCTAAAATTTGTATAAAATAATCTAAATGTAGAATGACATATGCTATGCAATATTTATAATGCTGAATGCAATTATATGCCTAAGAACATGCAAAAATAAATAATTTATGTGAAATAGATGCATCCACATCACACCCCAATGCCTATCCTTTGCTAGTCTGTAGAAAAGATATATGCTATTTAAAAATGAATTAGGATCAAATTACTTGGGCAATATTTATTTCTCAATACTAAGAAAATTTCTACTAAAGACCTGAACTACAGAGACTCAACAGCACCCGGGAGTCAGCCAAAATGCAAATGGCTCAAGCCCTCACCTTATTCAAAAGCACATACATCATTTTCTTTTCTTTTATTCTTTTCTATTTTTTTTTATTTTTTAGTTTAGAGTTTCAAGACAGCTTTCTATGGTTACCCAACCCATCCGAGACTTAAAAAAAACTCTAAGTGCTAAGCATCCTTTTGTGTAAATGCCATAGACTCATTGATCGGCAATCAGAACAGACTTTAGGTTTCTACGAACCCTAGGTGACCCTAATGAAGAATTTCTGCCTAAAGGTGTATCTATCCGACCGGAAGCTTTTTTCTTACTTTTTATTTTTATGGGTTCAACACAAGGGCGAACCCAGTGTATATCTCCCTGGCTTATTCTACTTCCTCACTTCTTCCTAAGTGTTTGGAATTAAACGTGCATTTCGTGAGCTAGGTTCTGGACAACTGGCCAATGGGTTGTTAATTATGATAATTTGCCAGCCATACTCATGCGATGAAGAATGGCTTATTTCTTTTTTTTTCTTCTTTTGTATATATATTTTTAATATTTCTCTTTTTTTTCTTTTGTTTTAAGTAGGTGACTTCCCTAATCTAAGATTTACTAAAGCCAGCAAAAAGAGAATGGACATGTGGCTATGTTATGACCTGATCCCAGATCCCTACAGGACCCAAGGTCGGCCCGCTTCAACTAATCCCAAGACCTAGTCATTCAACGAGAAATAACCAAAAGTAGGAAATAATTCACATCCACACATGCAATGTAACTATGCAGAAAGAAACAAGAGACAGTAAAAGAAACAGAGTGAAATGGTCTATCAAAGTTACAAGCCACCAAAGTACTTAGTTGAACAAAATGAAAATGTAGCTAAGGTTGGGCTCGACTGGGCCCAACTCCCTCTGCAGTCAGTGGTGTTGGCTGCTCAACTCCCTGACCTGAACAAGGTTATAAAAATTTTCAAAGTCAGTGAACGCCGAGTAGAGTGGTAATTTAGCCATTTAATGTAATTAAGACAAGCAATAAAATAATGCAATTAAACAACTATCCATTTTCATTTAGTTCAACCAAGTACTTCTAATTTATTGTTCTTTTATTCACTTAGGTCATTTCTTGATCTGGCCTGTTCCTCACGGGAACGATCTTGATGGCAATCTTTTCCATGATGTAGGAGGTACATGTGGTGCGCTCCTGGCTAGGAGAGTCCCCCGTGGTAATCCTACACCTAGTCAACCACCCCGAGGTCACAATCGTGACGTAGCGGTGACTACGGCATGCATGATAAGCACGCAAGTAGCTATCCCGCACTAGCACGCGGTCAGTCGTTTTCGCTAACGGGTACGCCTAAAGGTACAACATGGAACAGTATAGGCCTTGCCCTCTTAGAATAGAATAGAATAGGGGTCTCGCCCCTCCACAGTCCATGTACCCTCGTCTGACTATCCTGGTTTACCTAGTGGGCCTAACAAGAGTCGGTGTAGGGCAGCTAATCCTAACCTTGGGCCTCTTGGGGCGGCTAACTCCCTCCCTACACTACGTAGCTCACCTCAGTACCACGTACACGAGGGCCAAACAGAGTCAGTGTAGAGTGTCTAGGCCTGACCCCGGGGCTCATCCCAACGGGCGGCTAGTACCCCTCTACACTAAAGGGACAGTGGCTCTCCTTGGTACCACGTACACAAGGGCTAGCTCACTTCCCGTCTACAGGAGTTTTCCTTCTAATTCTCCATAGGGTTCATGCTGGCATTCCTTTCATTTCATATTCCAAACTTTCATATCTCTCTATTTACATTTTTGTTTCCATTCTTTAAAACAGGCAGCTCATGATTTTCTACTGACAAGGCATCATATTAAGCAACCAGTACATTTTCTAGCATTTAAAGGTTTATAGGCATCTCAAGTAAATAGTGTAGCTCAACCATACTCATTTGTTCCTACACTAGGGTTCATTCTCATCCTAGGGTTCTACATGTTTCTCAAGTATACAGTATAGCTCAAACCATACTCATCTGTTTCTGCCCTAGAGTTCATTCAAGTTATTCTAAGCATGCAGTTCATTTATTTAAATCATAATATTAATGTAAACCACTCTACCAGAAAACACGGGAGGAATGGGGGCTCGGATCGCAGATCCCGTTGCCTTCGTGGCTCCCGCGTACTCGACTAGCTAGAGACCTATACAATTAACCAACTACATCAAAAGAGTCCAAAACCATATACAAGTGACACTAACTCGTAGAGAAACTCAAGCAAAAAACAACAGTACTTCGTTTGCAGAAATCCGATTTCATTTGGGCCTTAAACAGGCCAAAAATACTCACACTGTCCAAAATCAAACGTCTGGATCTAAACCTAGACATCTTAAAAGACGTCAATACTTACCCTGGGTTTCCTACAGCTACCTCAGATGTTCGGACCCCTTCCACGATCGTCTGAGGTGAGTTCCAGACGTCAGACTCTCCTTCCGGTCGTCTAGAGGTACGATCAGACGTCTGGCGATGTGTCTAGACGTCCAAAAGCACCTCGAAGGGTGCACCCTGCGCCTTTCCAATGCTCTGCTCCTACGTACACACGTGTAAGGCTAAAAAGGTTGGACCAAAATCCCTACGGTAAGGCCTGCATAGCCGTAAACCACACAGAAACACGTACCTTAGAACTGAGCATGCTTTCTAACGTCCGGCTTCAGCTCTAGACGTCCTTCGGCTATTCTAGAAGTCTGGGACGTGCTCTGATATGTTAATTTTCCACTTTCCATTAAGTTTCGCAAATGAAATAACGCGTTGTTGTAGTATGTAAGTGGTGGAAAAATCGACTAATCAACAATTAAAATAACCACTCGGTTAGGAGCAGGTCGTGTCCACAGGGAGGCAATGATGCAATAAAATCTCGATTATTTTGTATTCTTTCAATCAAGTGTGAAATCCCTAATCAAATCCGACATGAAATGCGATGGAAAGAAGATACACAATAACTCAAAAATATAAGGGTATATGTGTAATTTTTTCTCATTGAAATATTCAATAAATATGTGATGATTTTATGTAATTTTCAATTGACATATATTAAAGAAAATTTGTGCACATTTTAATCCCAAAACCAATGTTGAAACATGTGAATATCAATAACCGCGCAATTACCAGAAAGCATGAGTGTGCAGTCACAATTTCACCACAATAAAATAATCATAAATTACAATTGATTTTGGTGGCAATGGCAGTAAATGTAATTTTTAATTAACACAAAAAAAGGGGATTTGACCTCTCTCCTCCTTGCGCATGGGAGAGAGGCTCCCAAAGGAGGTTGGCTGTACTGAGGCCGTCGCGGTGGTGGCAGCAGTTCGTCGCGAGATGGTCGGAGCCCGCCTGCTGGAGGAGAGGAGTGGCGACAATGGAGGAGCCGCTGCTGCCGTGCGTGCTGCAGGCGCAAGGAGACACGGAGGCATAGGCGCACAGGCGTTCTACAGAGCGCACAGGCACGCACGGACGTGGGTGTGGCTGCAGCTGTAGGTACTGCGCGAGGTTGCAGGCGGTGGCACGGTGAAGTGCAGGCGCACATACGGAGGTGCGTGTGGGCTGGAAGCGCGTGGTGAGGCGTTGCAGGCTCGCGGCAAGGGCGTTGGCGTGAAGGCTGAGCGCACGGATGTGGGCGCGCGGAAGTGGGCGCAGGCGTGGGGCTCTGCAGTGGCGCTGGAGGTGGGCACTGCAGAAGTTGATGAGGTGCGGGTTCTGCTATTGAAGGCGTGTGCGAACTGTGGGTCTGTTGGAGCGAGTGGTAGGCGCTGCTGGCGCGTGCGGTGCCTCCAGGCGTGCAAGGGTAGGTGGAGGGTGGCTTGCGCTATGGTGGGCGCTTGCAGTTGAGAAGGCACGGTGCCTGCGGGTGCCTGGCTAGAGGTGCAAGCATTGACGGTGTGCGCCTGTAGGCGGTGATGGTGCTGCAGCGGGTGCCTGGCTGGAGGTGCAAGCGCTGACGGTGTGCAGTAAGGTGTTGGAGGGTTTTGGCTGTGCTGGCGCCTGCAGAGGGTGCAGGTGCTCGGTGAGGGCAGGCAGAGTGCAGGCTGGTAGGGTGTTTGCGGTGGAGGGCGTGTGGTGCACAGTGCAAGCATGGTTGCATGGTTCCTTTTCTTTTTTTTTCCAATCCCCTCCGCCTCTCCTCTATATTTCTTCTCTTCCGCCTCCCGAGGGATTTTCAAAATCCTTTTTCTAATTTTGGCCGGCAGCGGTTTGCATTTGTTGAGGGATGTGTTGAGGGTAGCCGGAGGATGGGGAAAAGATGGAGCCGGTTGTTTAAAAGGGGAATTTACCCTCACCTCCTTGTTCTTTTCCCAATATTATTCCTGCTACATAAAAACATAAAATCATTACATATTAAGTTATAGAATGCTATAAAATAGATGTAAACTTAAATAATGATGCATGCAAACATTCTATAACTTAATGTAGTTATTAACAAACCTAGAAAGTAAGATTAAAGTTAACCTAGGCGTAACAATAGTCCATTAAAATAGACTCATCATGCTCCAGACGTCTAATATTGGAAAATATCCAGTACACAGAACCTCCGTGAGCCTTCTTCTCCAAGCGAAACCCCTCCATGCTGCTCGCAGTTGTGATGCCGGTAGCCTCAGGAGGCCTCAAAGCCCACCTTCATGAGCTCCTCCTCCTCGAGCACGAGCTCCTCTGAGCTCCCGTGGCTCCCTCGCGAGCTCCTCCTCTCAAGCTCCTCCTACGATCCCGCTGTGCTCTCTCCTCCTTCGCATCCCGTCTCTCTCTCTTCCTCTCCTCTAGCCGCACTGGAAGGAAGGGAGGAAGGTGGCGGCCGGCTGGAGGGAAGAATGAAGGTGGAGGTCGGTGGGGATGGGGAGAGTGGCGTGGGTGTGGGGTTTCAATAGGAGGAGGGTTAGGGTTTGGGGTAAGGAGAGGGGGTCTGCGTGCGTGTGTGCACGCGGGAAAAGAATAGCAGGTACGGTTCTTCTATTTTCAGACATCTCACTTTCCATCTAGACGTCTGGTTAAACGTCTAACGGCTCATCCAGACATCTTAAACACCCAAAAAGGCAATGGGTCATTTCAACATAACAAACTTAAAGGAAGTTTCAACCCCAAAACTTGAGCCAAGTAGAGTGCGGAAAAGTAGCGCAAAAGCGCATAACAAACTTAAAGAGGATCAAGGTAGGTCTGAGAAGACGTACCCTCAAAAAGCTCCGGGTACTAGTCTCGCATTGCCGCTTTAGGCTCCCATGTGGCCTCCTCGCATCGTTGGCTTCTTCATAAGAATTTCACCAATGATACCTGCTTCCGCCTCAGACTCTAGACAACTCTGCCTAATATCTATATTGGTCTCTCAGGATAGGTCAGGTCGTCTCCCACCTCGACGCTCTCGTGGCTCAAAATGTGGCTCTGATCGGCAACGTACTTCCTGAGGTTGGACACGTGGAACATGTTGTACACTCCAGAGAGTTGGGTGATGAGTCCATTTCAATGGATTATTGTTACGCCTAAGTACTTCAATTTTAACATAGTATGTTTGTTAATAATCACATTAGGTCATTAAATAAGTGCATGCATCATTACTTGAGTTTTTTATCTATTTTATCGCATTTTATAACTTAATATGTAATTATTTTATGTTTTGTTGCAGGATTGATATTGGAAAGAACAAGGAGGGGGGGTAAATTTCCCCCAACAAACGGTCAGCCGCAACACCTCCCCACAATTATCTCATCCTCCGGCCGGCCTCAACACTTCCCTCAACAAATGCAAATGGTGTTGGCCATATTTAGGAAAGGATTTTGAAAATCCCTTGGGAGGCAGAAGAGAAGAGATATAGAGTGAGAGGCGGAGGGGATTGAGAGGGCCATCCATGATAGCACTGCATGCACAGTGAACATCGAAGGCCGCATTCACTGTGCAACCAGCGCACATTGTGCACCAATGCCCCCACAGCCTGCCTCACGCGCCCCCCTCCAGTGCCCTCACCAAGTGCCCTTGTGCGCCCCCTTGCACATCCTGTAGGCGCCGCACCCATCTCCGCTCTACTACCAGGCACCTGCAGGCACTGCACCCTCCAGCGCTCTTGCGCACCCAATGGCCCTGCGCAACCACCAATGCCCTAGTAGCATCATCGCCTTCCACCGCAAGCGCCTACGACAGCGCCCTTGCGCGCCCTCTACAGGTGCAGGCCCACCGTGCACTTGTGCCCTCTGTATGTGCATGCCTCCCTGTAGACGCCACAGCGCTATCCAGCGCTCTCACCGCGCCAACCTTCAGCAGCACCAGCACTCACACTACCCTGCATCCAGTGCCCTCGTGCACCCGCATGTAGGCGCCCAAGCCAGTAGCCATCCGCAAGCACTGCGCGCCCTCCAACGTTTCCCCCACCACAGGCAGAAGATGCCCGCGCCCGCAGGCGCCACACCACAGCCACCCGCAGGTGACACAAAAGCCACAGCGCTCTCGCGCGCCCTCACCAGCGCCCTTGCACGCCCCCTCCAGTGCCCTTGCACGCGCGCGACAGCCCCCTGCAGTAAGCTAAGCTGGCGTCAAGCTCTCCGACTGACCGCCACATGCCACCTCTGGCCGTGCTTCCCTCGCCATCTCGATCACCTCTCTCCCGCGCACCACTGGCAGGCCTTGGACGGCCGGCCACCAAGCTTCCACACGTGCAAAGAGGAGAGAGGAAATTTCCTCTATTTTTGGTGATATTAAAAATTACCATTTGTGCCATTGCCAAAAACCCTATTGCAATATTTAGTTGATTATTATATTTGAGTGCAATTGCATGCATGCCCTTACATGTTATAGTATTTCTTTCATGCACTTAACTTTTAAATGGTGATGTGATAAATGCATAAGATCTCATCCATACACTCACATGACCTAAAAGAGAAAGCCCCATGGTTTGAAATACAGCTATGTTACATGCCATTATAAGTTATTTCATGAAAGGAAAATTACATCCATATCCCTGCATTTCTAAATAATTACGTGTTCCTTCATTTCGCCTTGTTTCACATCAGATTTGAACTCGTATTGTGCACGCGATTGAATAAAAACAAAGGAAAAAAATATATTTTGTGAACTTATTAATCAGTTCCTCCCTCTGGATACGACATCCTTTTTGTGGTTTAAATTCATATCTATGTTAATCTTTGATTGAGAGATTTCCACCACATTAATTACAATGACATATCCTCTATTGCTATCATAATTAAGCAAAACTCTCTCCGTTAAATTGGCACTGTTGCCGGGGAGGCAACAGATGCAATAGATTCACTTCATTATTTTTGAATATTTTGAGTTGCGTAATTATCTGATCATTTTTTTTTTATTGTGCGAGGAATCTGATGAGGCACAACAGAGCGGCGACAGCAACCACGAGCTAAGCCACACGGGGAAAAGAGGTAGGAGACCAAGATCCCGCTTTCATAAGGGATTCTCCGTCATCACAAAATTTATTTCTGTCTTTTCACCCTTATAGTAATTGGGGCTGAATTTTTTGGGGTCTGTCCCCACATTCTTTAGCTACTAGGGTTTACATTTCGCATGCGTGATTCTATTTTTTGCTTGCTTGCCTTTAAAACCAACAAAAGAAAATATCGAGCTTCCTGTTTAGAAGTTGCATGCCCTTAGGTGCACGCATTTAGGGGTGATTGAGCAGCACATTAGATCTTATTATTGCATTGCAAGCATATTAGCATGAAGATTGCTGGAGATAGGTAGACATTTCTAACTTTTACATCCAGCTCCTATTCATGGATTTGCATTCAAATTAAAATTCAAGACCACCAAGTTGTTTGAATTTACTAATTCAGTGGTCGCATAACTAAAAGTGGTATTGATAATCAGATTCAACCCTAAAATCAATTCACATTTGATCTGATTCTAAGGGACTTGTTTGCGATTTCAAAAGAAATTACAAAGATTTGCGGTGTGTTGCACACTTCTGACACTGAGCACGCACATTAGGTACTGCACTAAGGCTCGATCCCTTAAGGCTATAGGCACCGATCTCTTTATCGATGCAAACCCTCCTATTGTGCTTTGTGGTAGTGGTGATACTATCTTTTGACCAAGGGTTTTGATACTTCACGGAGGAGGACACCCCTTAAAGAAATAAAAGGGTAGTTAGGGGGCACTGCATACGCATCGCCTCAAAGGAAGGGTTCGCCCTACTTGCATCCCTTTGTTCGTCCTTGGAGTAACTTCTCACTTAATCACCTGGGAGTATCATCCAAGTAAAGTATAGGTCCTAGGGCACTAGAAGGTTGAATTAAGGCACGTAATTGCAGTGAAAAACTTGTTTGGCCATTTATATCAACTAATTCGATCTCCGCAACAAAGATGGTTAAGATTTCAAGTCCACACCCCTCTTATACCACTTACGTGGAAACGGAGGGATAAGTCTTGACCTTTTGACTTATCTTTGGAGTGGAGGTTTCACTTACTTAATAAGAACCTGAATTGTATTTGATATTGTGTGCTTGGTAGATGCTCTCTTGAGGGTAGTCTAGTGTTTGATCGTGAGCCTAAGAGAATTCTTAGGAGGGCTCACCTAGGAGAGAAAAGAAAAGGAATGGCTGATCAAGGAGCAAATCAACAAAGGACCCTAAGGGACTATTTTATTCCAACTAACCAACCTACACAAGCACTAAGATGACAAGCAGGGGATAATCCATATGAGATCAAGAGCAGTACCATATCTTTATTGCCCTCCTTTTATGGTACTACTAGGGAGGACCCCTACCGGCATTTGGAGGAATTCATCGAGGTCTGTCCCACAGTGAAGCTTCAGGGCTTTACTGATGAAGCCCTGATGAGGACTCTATTTATTTTCTCCCTAAAGGATAACTCCAAGCACAGGTATCATACCCTCGATGCAAGGGTAAATGATTGGGCCACCCTTAAGGGAGAATTTTTGAAAAAGTATATTCCTATGAGTAAAACCAACCATTACAAAAGAGAGATTATGGGTTTTACTCAACAGGAAGGGGAGCAATTTCATGAGACTTGGGAGTGCTTTAATGACCTTCTTAGGTTATGCCCCCACCATCAGGTGCCAAGATGGCAGTTGGTCGAAAGGTTCTATAACAGATTATCTGAAAGGCATAGGCAAACCATCGATGCAGCCTGTGCAGGAACCTTTGACGGATCGATTTTCACTTTGAATAATCAATATTAAGATAATAAATCATTGCAGCACCAAAGGTGGTGGAAAACCTCTCAATCAAAGATTAAACAGATATGAATTTAAACCACAATAATGGATGTCATATCCACTAGGAGGAATAGACCAACAAATTCACGAGTCAAGGAATACACAGCTCGCAAACTCTTCTGCAACTTTAATGCGAGGAATATGCTATGTTAAATGAAGTTTGCAATTTTCTTAAAGGTTCAGGGATATTTATGCAGTTTTCACATCAGGAATTAATCTCCAAAAATATGTGTATGATGCATGTGTGATGGCTTATCATGTAAATTCAACTTTCATGCAATTCTGATTTGAAATTCAAGGTAGAAACATGCACATAACACAAGTAAAATAATTTCAGGAAAATCTGAGTGCATCAGTGCAATGTGGCCTGAATAAAATATTAATATAAAATTGGTAATGGCATTAAATTTAATTATTAATGTAGATAAAATCAGAGGATTTCTCCTCTCTCCTCCTCGCGTGTGCGGCCGTGCACGGTTGGCCGCGAGAGTCAGCGGGGAGGTGCAACTTGAAGAGGGCTACGCAACGGCGGTGACGCAGCGTCCGGAGGTGGCCGGCGGCGGCCGAATAGAGGAGGATGGCCACCGGCCTGTTGGAGGAGGCTGCCTCTGCTGCAGCTGCGTGGCCGCGCACTTGGCGCTGGCGTAGGTGCGCTCTAGTGCGTGCCTGTGCATGCCTGTAGGGGTCTGGTGGCGAGGGCGCGGACGTCTGCAGGTGCAGCTGGTAGCTCTTCAGTGTCTGCAGAGGGGAGCGCCAGGCGCTGGAGGCGCGGGCGCGGTGCCTGCGGGCGCTAGTGGCAAGGGTTGTGGGCGGTGCAGTGCCTGCAGTGAAGGGCGGTGGAGGAGGGGGGAGGCGCTATGGTGGCTGGAGAGGTGCGGGCCTGGCAGAGGGGAGCACTAGGCGCTGGAGAGGTGCTGCCTACGGAGGGGGCCCTGTGCGGGTGCGGTAGTGGGCACCTGCAAGTGTGGCTGGAGATGGGCGCGCTGGTGGGGCTAGAGCAGGTGCCTGCGTGCTAGAGTGGTGTGAGCGCTGGAGGGGGAAGCACTTGCAGGCACCGGTGGGACGGTGCGCCTAACAGGCCTACAGGCGATGGAGGAGTGGGCGCGCTGCGGTGGGCGCTTAGCGTGCTTGGTACAGGTTGGTGGATGGCGCTGGAAGGGGGCGCGGTGATGGTGTGGCTTGCAAGGGAAGGCACAGTGCCTGCAGAATGCTTGGCTGTGCTTGGTTCACGGTGTATGCTCTGACCACAGTGTTGGTGGTGGCTAGGGAGAAGATGGATCCCCGCAAGGGGGAGGAAGATGATCTCCGTAAAGGGGAGAAAGATCCTCTCCCTTGCGGCGGCGGCGGTTTGCACTTGTTGAGGGTGGCCGGAGGATGGGGAAAAGATGGCCGATTGTTTGAGAGGGGAATTTACCCTCCCCTCCTTGTTCTTTTCCCCTTATTACTCCTGCAACACAAAAACATAAAATTATTACATATTAAGTTATAGAATACTATAAAATAAATGTAAACTTAAATAATGATGCATGCAAACATTGTATAACTTAATTTAGTTATTAACAAATCTAAGAGGTAAGATTAAAGTTAACTTAGGCATAATAATAGTCCATTAAAATGGACTCATCAAATACCCCTATGCCTAAGATTTGCTAGTCCCTAGCAAAAATGAAAAATAATAGAAGTAATCAGAAGATTTCTTCTTTTCATATTTCAAAACTTTAGAGATCTAGACAAATGTGACGTGATAATAGCCTAAGTAACAAATCCAAGTGAAAAAATCAATTCGCATTGGGAGTTCGTACTTCACCCTTGGTAAATATTACTGTCGGGATAGGCAACTACTTCCCTCGGGGATAAAGTAGAAGATAATCTATAATTTGACCCCAACGTTTGGCTTAGGTAGGAGATATCGAGTTGAATGGATTTGAATTTGGTGGCACACACTCATCTGGTGCTACATGTAGTCTAGTACTACTGACTCTAGATCTCTAGACTATTAGACAACTCAAAGAGAGGCTAAACTGTACTCTCTTGATGTTCCTGGGCGCTCACTCCGTTCTTTTTTTTCTTTCTGAGATCACAAATCTTGTCAAACTTAGTAATTGTACTCACTGTTTGGTGGCCTCACATGGCATCCACACTTCAATTAAAGTCCCAATGACTCTACAACTAAGTTAGAGTCCTCAACCAGTATTCGGGCAATCAGAAATACTAAAAGGTAGGTATGGATCATATTTGGTGGAACACGATAGGTGTTCTGTTGCCTCAGAAACAATGTTACATTATAAACTTGGACCCTTTTTTTTTTGTAATTCTTCTTCTTTTCTTTTTTCTTTTTTCTTTTTTTTTATGTTTCTTCTTTTTCTTTTCTTTTCTCCCCCCCTTTTTTTAATTTTCATAAATCGACACATACTTTTATTAATGAGGCATTATTAGGGATGATGATAGTCAAGAGAATATTGTGTGGCTTATTTGATGCAAGTGCCTATTCTCGGCACCGGGAAGGAATGGATAGAACAGGCGTATTTCTGACCTTTGACACTATTACCCTCCTTCAGCCAAGGACTCTATGAAGGATGGTCGAACCATCCACCATAGTTATAGCTTTATTAAGACTCCATCTCTGTGTATCTGCCTTATTTGGTGACTCTCAGGAATTCACACAAAGTACGCACACAGGAACAAAGAGTAAAAACTATGCCTAACTCTGAAGTATCACCATCTAATTATCCAAAATTTAAGAGTCCTTGCACTAGACTTAGTGCACCAGTAATCTCTCTACTTTCTTCTCACAAATATGAGGTGGATCTACTAGAAAATAGTATGCCTGACTCCCTATGAACTGTCCAAGGATTCAGTAGACTACAAATGCTTATTGATTTTCCTCAAGGATCCATTACCCAGTCTACCTGCACGTGAAATAAATGTACTGGATTCTAAACTTAAGAAATAATTTCGGAAGGAAAACTTCCAAAGACAAAGGTATTTTGCTAGGGACTAACCCATTCAGCTCAAGAAAAGAAATTTTTCTCTCTTTTTTTTTTATATGCTAACCTAAATGCATGAATACTTCCTACAATGCAAATGCACCCCCCCATGCTTAATCCTACAATGTCCACATTGTAAAATTAAAACAGGAGGAGAAATGAAAGAAATCACTTGACAACGGTGTTATTTAGGCTGCTGGGTTGCCTCCCAACAAGCGCTGCATTTTCTGTTAGCAGCTAGACTTAGAAGGAACCTATAAGTCTGGTTCCAAACAGACAAGGTTAGGCCCTAAAAATATGCGTAACAGTGCGGGCCTAGGAAACAGGTAGCTATGGATGTTGGCGAGCTAATGATGCAACATAATACCAAATGCTCGCCAGAAGATATGAAAGCGAAGAACCTCGTTGGCTACCTTGGGAGGTCTAGGAATAACAAATGGAATATGAAAAGGGACCTCCCGAAATAGAATAAGTGGAGGATAACAAGGATCCTCCAGAGCAGGACATGTTTTAAAAGATATACACATTATTAGTTCAAACCCTTGAATGGCGAGAGTAAAAGTACAAGCATCAATCCACACTCGCCATTCTACCCGAGGATGTACTGGCCTGATATGTTCTCTAGAAAGAATGTACATGAGCAGAGATCTGAGCCAAGGATCTGTTAGGGAGTATAAGGGTTGTTGGCAGTGTTGGAAGGTAATGGTTAAGTCCAATGAAGGCTTAGTCGGTTTCAGGTCCAATTCCAGCAATAATTCAGATTGTGTATACTCCCTAACAGTTGTAGACAACTTCACGTTACCCTGCCTAGCATTAATGATTGGAGTCATATTTGAATCAAGGGTAGACTCCAAATTACAACTCTTTGATGGCAGGGTCAAAATATCTGAATCATTATCATTAAGCTCATCCCCGGATTCTTTTGGTTCACTCAAATTTTTGTTGGGGTGTATATGTGATTCATTAATGAAGACAGGAGTTGGATCCGTATCCTTAATTATTCCTAAAGGAGGATTAGTCTTAATATTTTGGAGTAAGCCTATATCATTGAATTCGTCATTCTTCTCGAGGTATAAATCCTCAATTGACGTGTTTTGTCCCCGAGAGTCTCCCATAGACTTCTCATTATTTTGTTTGTCCTCCTCTAATATTAACTCCCGCTTTGATGGAGGATGACTCTCAAAAGAAAGGAGGAATCTAGATTTCACCATATGGTTCATATCCTTTGGAGGTAAATCCTCAAATGATAAACAATTCCCCTATGATTCACTCCAAATTTTCAGTCTAGGTTCCTCTATTGGGGCATCCCCATCCTCTGAAATAGACTCTTCATATCCCTAAGACCAAAATTGATCTAATTCATCCTCCATTCCCTTAGGGTCACCTTCATTGGGTGCATTTAAATCCTCAGGATATTGAATGGTAGGTGTTGATTCCCTAAGTGGAGGGTCAGGAGTAGGCTCACTAAGGGTAGAATGGGATTCCACCAAATAATCAATAGGGGAAGTGATAGGAACAATACAACCTTGACCCGGGTTGGTAGGGGTAAGGAGAATACTGTCATTGGGATCAAGGTCCTCAAGAGGTACCATCTTCCCTTACTTTTGACTCCAATATAGCTCAGGTGGATAATCACTATGATCATTCTCCTCTAGTGGCCGTGTCTCATTGGGAGAGTCTAAGTGATAGCTACATAAAACTGGATCCCTATTGTCATTGGGTTCCTCATAATTATTTTCATGATCATGGTTGTATGGGTAGGGATCAGGATTATTGGGAAGCTTGTAGCGAAGTTGTCTTATTTCTTCATTTAACTGTTGACTATTCCTCAACATCTCTCCCATTGATTCCATCATTTCCTTTTGTTATTTTTGCATTTCTATCATAAAAGAGGAGAGGCTACCATTATCAGGTTGGGGAGGATAGTCAATTTCAGGCACTGGTTGCCTAAGGGTATCGGTCCAACCTCGATAAGGAAAATCATGAAGGGTGGGAGGGTTGGGTGTTTGCATGGAAGTAGGGATTTTAGGGTTGGGAAATCCCGCTCCTAGGCTCTTCTCAAAAGTGGGAGTTATCAAGCCAGTACTCCTAAGATAAGAATAAGAATGATCCCACGAATTGTCAATGTACCCATCAAAGGATGGATACGCTCAGGGCATGGGATCCTGATTAAAAGATGGGAAGTATTGACTCTGATAATCTAAATGATAGGAGTAAGGGTAATCCATTTCTTTAAGCAAAATAGTTTTAACTCTCTTAGGATTTAGCAGAATTCAGAATACAAGCAGAAACTTCCTAGAGAGTTCTACTGTCAAAGCAAACGTAAATTCAGTGGGATCTTATTTTTAGTAGATTGTAGGTCTTAGAATTAAATGTTCAATTAGTGGCCAAACAAGTTTTGCAAAAAATTACGCTTCCTAGGCCAACCTTCGCTGGTACCTATAACCTACTCGCAAGGGATGGAAGTCTCGAATCGAGCCTACACACGAGGAATCGAAGTAACTTAGTGGATAGGCTTGTTGATTTCTGACTAACTTCCCTTTTGGTCCAAAAGAGGAGAAGTAGAAATTTATCTAGTGACCTTATGTGTGAGGTGCACAGTGTCTCAAGTGTGCAAACATACGATCGTGTTTTGATTTTTGAAATTTCACAAACAGGATCCTTTTGCACACAATTTTCAGTCACAGATTTTAAGGTCCAACATCTTAGCAGTCTCAATTTTTAAAGTGACCACTGAATTAATTTGATTCAAGCACTTTAGTGGTCTTAAATTTAGGTTCAATGCATATGCATGACAGGTAATTGATGCTCAAGAGAAGACGTACCTTACTCCAGCTTTCTTCGTGCAATGCATGCAATGCAATAAAAATAAACTAGATGCTGCTCATTCAGTCCTAAATGGTCGTTCTATAGATATGCAGCTTCTAGCAGGCAGTTTGATTTTTTTTTAATAATAACAATAAACAAACAGACCTAATCTACTAACTAACCGAAATGCAGTTCAAACAATGCAAATAATCTTATAATCTAAATAAATGGGAACACGCTCCCAAAAATATGCTCCCACCTACAAGAGCGATAAGAAATAAAGTGGCACTGGGAACACGTTCCCAAAAATACCCAACAAGGGTCCAAAAGATAGAAATTAAATTCTAATGTCTATATAAACTAAATCTAACTAAGATCTACTGACTAAATCAGAAATAGGCTTCTCCGTAAGCCTATGTGCATGGGATCAAGGCCCACGTGTTCCTGTTTCTGGCCTCCAGATGGCGTCAAGGTCCACCGAAAAGATCGTCCCCGCCGTGCACGTCGTTCAGGTTCAATGTCGTCGCTCTGTTGTGCCTCTCACCGTGTTAGATTCCTCGCATAATAAAAAAAATGATCAGATGATTGGGCAACTCAGAATATTCAAAAATAATAACGTAAATCTATTGCATCTATTGCCTCCCCGACAACGGTGCCAATTTGACGGATCGATTTTCACTTTGAATAATTAATATTAAGATAATAAATCATTGCAGCACAAAAGTTGGTGGAAAATCTCTCAATCAAAGATTAAACAGATATGAATTTAAACCACAATAACGGATGTCGTATCCACAGGGAGGAATAGACCAATAAATTCACGAGTCAAGGAATACACAGTTCGCAAACTCTTCTGCAACTTTAATGCGAGGAATATGCTATGTTAAATGAAGTTTGCAATTTCCTTAAAGGTTCAGGGATATTTATGCAATTTTTACGTCAGGAATTAATCTCCAAAAATATGTGTATGATGCATGTATAATGGCTTATCATGTAAATTCAACTTTCATGCAATTCTGATTTGAAATTCAAGGTAGAAACATGCACATAACACAAGTAAAATAATTTCAGGAAAATCTGAATGCATCAGTGCAATTTGGCCTGAATAAAATATTAATATAAAATTAGCAATGGCATTAAATGTAATTATTAATGTAGATAAAAACAGAGGATTTCTCCTCTCTCCTCCTCACGTGTGCGGCCGCGCACGGTTGGCCGCGAGAGTCGGCGGGAAGGTGTGACTTGACGAGGGCTACGCAACGGCGGTGACGCAGCGTCTGGAGGTGGCCGGCGGCTGCCAGACGGAGGAGGATGGTCGCCGGCCTGTTTGAGGAGGTTGCATCTGCTGCAGCCGCACGGCCGCGTACTTGGCGCTGGCATAGGTGCACGCTGGTGCGCGCCTGTGCGCTCCCGCAGGGGTCTGGTGGTGAGGGTACGGACGTCTGCAGGCGCGGCTGGTGGCTCTTCAGTGTCTGCAAAGGGGAGCACCAGGCACTGGAGGCACGGGCGCAATGCCTGCGGGAGTGGTGCCTGCGGGCGCTGGTGGCAAGGGCGGTGGGTGGTGCAGCACCTGCAGTGAAGGGCACTGAAGGAGTGGGGACATGCTGCGGTGGCTGGAGAGGCGCGGGCCTGGTAGAGGGGAGCGCCAGGCGCTGCCTACGAGGGGGCCACTGTGCAGGTGCGGTAGTGGGTGCCTGCAGGTGCGGCTGGGAATGGGCATGTTGGTGGCACTAGAGCGGGTGCCTGCGGGCTAGAGTGGTGTGAGCGTTGGAGGGGGAAGCGCCTGCGGCACCGGTGGGACGGTGCGCCTAACAGGCCTGCAGGCAATGGAGGAGTGGGCATGCTGCAATGGGTGCTTGGTGTGCTTGGTGCAGGCTGGTGGATGGCGCTGGAAGGGGGCGCGGTGATGGTGTGGCTTGCAAGAGCAGGCACAGCACCTGCAGAATGCTTGGCTGTGCTTAGTTCACGGTGTATGCTCTGACCACAGTGTTGGTGGTGGCTAGGGAGAAGGTAGATCCCCGCAAGGGGGAGGAAGATGATCTCCGCAAAGGGGAGAGAGATCCTCTCCTGTGCTCCTCCTCCTTTTAACTCCTCTCTTCTACGCTACCAGGGATTTTCAAAATCCCCTCCTAATTTTAGTCGGCGGCGGTTTGCACTTGTTGAGGGTGGCTAAAGGATGGGGAAAAGATGGCTGGTTGTTTGAGAGAGGAATTTACCCTCCCCTCCTTGTTCTTTTCCCCTTATTACTCCTGCAACATAAAAACATAAAATTATTACATATTAAGTTATAGAATGCTATAAAATAAATGTAAACTTAAATAATGATGCATGCAAGCATTCTATAACTTAATTTAGTTATTAACAAATCTAACAGGTAAGATTAAAGTTAACTTAGGCGTAATAATAGTCCATTAAAATGGACTCATAAAATATCATGACCAGAACTGAGGATGAAGCCCAGGCATTATTTGAAACATTAAGTGACAACTCCATACATCTTTCCTCTACCTATCAAGAAAGAAAACCATCAATCTTACAGAGGAAGATAGAGGCCCATGAAGCCGGGGCTTCGTAGGATTTGGCTTATCAGATTCAACTATTGAATAAAAACTTTGATAGGTTTTTAGCAAACCCTGGCATGAACTCGCAAGCAGCCTCTACCTTTCAGGCTTCAAGAGAATGCTCCATTTGCCAAAGCACAATGCACGCCACTACGGAATGCCATCAGGCAAATCAATTCCCTGAGTTAATTTAGGCCGACTTGAACTTGGCCCAAGGTTTCCACCCCCTCGCAATTACCCTTATTCCAATACCTATAATCCAGGGTGACGGAACCATCCAAACTTCCCTTGGAAGCAAGGTGATGCTTCTAACTCAAGGAATACAAGACCCTTACCTCCCCAACCCATATACCAACCATCTTATGAAAACCCTCCTCAGAATAAGCCCTCTGAGATGGATGAACTGAAGGCCATGATGAAAGCAAAGCAAGAGCATCAAAATATGGTCATCCAATCTCAGAATAAGATGATTACTGATATGCAATCCCAAATTGGTCATCTTACTTAGGCAGTTAGGCAACGTGATCCGGGGAAGCTACCTAGCTCTTCTGAGGAGAACCCTAAGGGCAAGGGGGTTGTATTCAGGGAGCACGCCCAAGCAATGACTGTGTTGAGGAGTGGAAAAAAGATTGACATGTCGGATAACACTCCTACGGTTACGTCTCAGAATTCCCCTTCCACACCTAACCCGACTTCCATCTCCACCGAGGAAGAGCCACACTGCTCTCCCTCGCACAAAATCACCCCGAATGAGGATGTCGTCCTTCCACCACCCCTTTCCCGCCATGACGACCCTTCTACCCAGAAGCTGAGGGTGCCCTATCCAGAGTGCCTATCTGCTCCTGGGAAATCTTATGTTGGCTCGTCTGGAGCCAAGGATAGGACGGAAGAGATTATGGATACTTTTAGGCAAGTCCATATTAACTTGCCTCTGTTGGAAGCTATTAAACAGATCCCGTCCTATGCCAAGTTTCTGAAGGACCTGTGCACTTAGAAGCATCGATCTGGGAAGCAGGTCCAAACCAAGGTCATCCTGCCTGACCATGTTGGCTCGATTCTCCAGCATGGAACACCCCCAAAATGAAAGACCCAGGGGCCCCGTATATTTCGGTGGTTATAGGTAACCAACACATTGATGAGGCTCTGCTCGATCTCGGTGCGGGGGTGAACGTTCTACCAAGCTCTGTCTACAACCTTTTAGGAGGAGGCAAGCTAAAGCCTAGTCCAGTAATCCTCCAGGTTGCAGAAAAATCACTTAAGACACCACGGGGATTGTTGGAAGATGTCCTCCTGAGAGTGGAGGATTTCTTCTTCCCTGTTGACTTTTTGGTGCTTGATACTGACCCATCAAATAAGCCAACAAAGCCATCCATTATTCTGGGACGCCCCTTCTTGGCCACAACCAATGCCTCTATAAATTGTAGGTCTGGGGCACTTAAAATGGGCTTTGGAAACATGAAGATCCGATTGAATATTTTTGATACTTACAAGCAATCCGGATTTGAAGATTGTTCTCACATTGAGGTCGTTGATGAAATAATTGAAGAGACTACTCCAGCACTCTTATGTAGAGATCCCCTTCAGAAGGTCATATCTAAGGACCATCCCTCGATTATTAAAGAAACTGAAAGGGAAATGCTCAAATTAGAAGAGTTGTTGGGGATACACACTGAGTCTATGTCCTAACCCTGGACTGTGAAGGTAGATCCGCTACCTGAGGTGAGGACATCTCAATTAAAACCCTTAATCCAAAAGGCTCCTAAGTTGGAGTTGAAATGCCTCCCGAGCACATTGAAATATGCTTTCCTTGGCCCTACTAACACTCTCCCGGTTATTATCTCGTCTGCATTATCTGAATTGCAGGAGGGAGCTCTGCTTGAGTGTTTACAAAGGCACAAGGAAGCAATTGCCTGGTCAATTGCAGATATTAAGGGTGTTGATCCCTCTCTTTGCATGCATCATATATACACGGACGAGTCTGTGAGGCCTTTCTGAGACATGCAGAGAAGGCTCAATCCAAATATGTGGGAGGTTGTTAAAAAGGAGATTCTGAAATGGCTAGATGCATGGATTATCTATCCCATTTTAAATAGTAAATGGGTCAGTCTTATTCGTGTAGTTCCCAAAAAGGTAGGAATTACTGTGGAGGAGAATGACCAAGGAGAGCTGGTGACCACTAGACCCTCAACAAGTTGGAGGGTCTGCATTGCTTACCACCGTCTGAACACAACTACCTAGAAAGACCATTTCCCCTTACCGTTTATCAATCAAATTTTGGAACGATTGGTGGGGAACAAGTACTTTTGTTTTCTTGACGAGTACTCTGGGTATAATCAGATAGCCATTTTTCCTGACGAGAAAGGAGTGTACCACCTTCATGAGTCCGTATGGCACATTTGCGTTCCACCGAATGCCATTCGTGTTTTGTAATGCTCCTGCCACTTTCCAACGTTGTATGATGGCTATCTTATCTGATATGATCGATGAGTTTGTTGAAATTTTCATGGATGACTTCTCCATTTATGGCTCGTCGTTTGACCTATGCCTATCACACCTTTATAAAGTCTTAACTCGTTGCGAAGAGGCAAAGCTAGTGCTTAACTGGGAGAAAAGCCACTTTATGGTCCAGCAGAGCATTGTGTTAGGGCATATAGTTTCCGAGAGAGGATTAAAGGTGGACACCGCAAAAATCGATTCCATCTCTAAGCTTCCATTGCTTGCCAATGTTCGTCAAGTTAGATCTTTCCTTGGCTATGCTGGATTTTATATGCGCTTCATTAGAGATTTCAGCAAAATATCTAAGCCACTCTATGACCTGTTAGCGACGGATGTCTCCTTCAATTTTGATGATAGATGTGGCGAGGCTTTCCAAGTCTTGAAGAAAGCCCTTATTGCCGCGTCAATTCTCCAAGCACCAGATTGGACCCTCCCGTTTGAGCTTATGTGTGATGCTTCTGATTTTGCAGTGGGAGCAATCTTAGGTCAAAGGGTTGATGGCAAACCTCATGTGCTGCATTAAGCCAGCAAGACCCTTACGGATCCTCAGCAAAACTACACGGTCACTGAAAAGGTACTTGTAGTATTTGCTTTGGAAAAGTTTCGACCTTATCTTTTGGGATCCAAGGTTGTGGTGTTCACTGATCATTCTTCCCTAAAGCATCTTCTTGCTAAAAAGGACACCAAACCTCGCCTAACTCATTGGATTCTGCTACTCCACGAATTTGACCTGGAAATTAATGACAAGAAAGGAGTTGAGAATGTGGTAGCAGATCATCTGTCTAGGATCCCTATTGAGGCATCAAACCCTGCTGGCGGTATTCAAGAGACTTTCCCTGATGAGTCTCTGATGGCTGTGGAAGCTAAAACTCCTTGGTTCACTGACATAGTGAACTATCTGGTCATGAGCATTACCCCCAGCACTTGGGACAAGCAGAAGCGAGACAGGTTTCTCGCCAACACTAAATTTTATCACTGGGAGGAACCTGAGCTTTTCAGAGTAGGCCCTGACCAGCTTTTTCGCCGTTGCGTCCCTAATGAAGAACAAAGTGTTCTGAGTTTCTACCATGACCTCCATTGTGGGGGACATTTTAGTGAGCAGGAGATTGCCCATAAAGTTCTTTAGTCTGGCTTTTGGTGGCCCACATTATTCCGAGATGCACATACGTATGTGGGCGCATGTCTACGTTGCCAGCAGACGGGAACCATTGGAAAAAGGGATGAGATGCCCCAACAACCTATCCTCCCTGTTGAGATCTTTGATATGCATTGACTTCATGGGTCCCCTTCCTGTGTCCTTCAGATATGAATACATCCTTGTGGCTGTAGACTATGTATCAAAAATGGATAGAAGCCATACCCACGTGAACCAATGACCATTCTGTGGTCTTGGGCTTTGTTAAGGCTAATATCATTTCTCGGTACGGGTGCCCAAGGACGATCATAAGTGATGGAGGACCTCACTTCAAGAACATACACTTCACTAGACTACTCCAATATTTGGGAGTCAACCACATGATAGCCACACCTTATCATCCCCAAACGAGTGGATAAGTTGAAGTGTCTAATAGGGAGATTAAGCGAATTTTAGAAAAAACTGTTAGGCTGAATCGGAAGGATTGGTCTAAAAAACTAAATGATGCTCTTTGGGCCTACAGAACTGCGTATGAAACTCCCTTGGGCATGTCTCCTTTCCGTCTTATCTATGGAAAAGCGTGCCACCTTCCCGTTGAAATCCAACATAAAGCCTATTGGGCTACTAAAAACGTTAACTTGAATTTGGATAAAGTGGGAAAGGCACGTATGTTAGAATTAAGTGAGTTTGAGGAGCTTCATAATGAAGCCTATGAAACTTCTCAAGCTTACAAGCAACGTACAAAAGTCTTCCATGATAAGCACATCATTAGAAACACTTTTGAGCCTAACCATTGAGTCTGGCTTTTCAATTCTAAACTTAAATTATTTCCTTGAAAGCTCAAGTCCCACTGGGAAGGGCCATATGTTGTTATCAATACTTTCCCTCATGGAGCTGTAGAAATTCGAAACCCTACTTCATGTGCGAGCTTTAAGGTAAATGGCCAGCGACTTAAACCTTATATTACTCTTTTAGATGGTCAGGTTTTGGATGCACTTCGGCTTGAGGAGCCTTAGATCCTCCCACTCTCTTCCTCAGGTGATATTCTTCTATGTCTGCACTTTTCCAATGAGGACATTGTCAGTCTTAGGCATGAGAGGGTATAACCTGAGAATGTTTATAGCATTTTTAAATATTTGCATACATATATATATATATATATATAAACTCATATTTTCTTGAGCTGAGTGGGTTAGTCCTTAACAAAATACCTTTGTTATTGGAGGTTTTTCTTCTTGAATTATTTCTTAAGTCTAGAATCTAGTACATTTATTTCACTTGCACGTAGACTGGGTAATGGATCTTTGAAGAAAACCAGTAAGCATTTGTAGTCTGCTGAACCCTTGGACAATTAATAGGGAGTCAGGCATACTATCTTCTAGTAGATCCACCCCATATTTGTGAGATGAAAGTAGAGAGACTGCTGGTGCACTAAGTCTAGTGCAAGAACTCTTAAGTTTTGGATAATTAAATGATGATACTTCAGAGTTAGGCATAGTTTTAGCTCTCTGTTCCTGTGTGCGTACTTTGTGTGAATTCCTGAGAGTCACCAAATAAGGCAGATACACAGAGATTGAGTCTTAATAAAGCTATGACTATGGTGGATGGTTACGACCATCCTTCATAGAGTCCTCGGCTGAAGAAGGGTAATAGTATCAAAGGTCAGAAATACGCCTGTCCCATCCATTCCTTCCCGATGTCGAGAATAGACACTTCCACCAAATCAGCCACACAATATCCTCTTGACCATCATCATCCTTAATAATACCTCATAAATAAAAGTCTGTGTCGTGTTATGTTAATAATAAAAAAAAAGGAGAGAGAGAAAAGAAAAGAAGAAAAAGAAGAAACAGAAGGAAGAAAAAGAAGAAACAGTTATATTACAAAAAAAAAGAGAAAAAAAAGAGAAAAAAAAAGAAGAAAAGAGAGAAAAGAAAAAGAAAAGAGTCCATGTTATCTATGTAACATTGTTTCTAAGGCAACAAAACATCTATCGCGATTGCCTGAATACTGGCTAAGGACTCTAACTTAGTTGTAGAGTTATTAGGACTTTAATTGAAGTGTGGATGCCATGTGAGGCCACCAAACAGTGAGTACAATTACTAAATCTGGCGAGATTTGTGATCTCAGAAAGAAAAGAAAGAAAAGAGTGAGCGCCCAGGAACATCAAGAGAGCACAATTGTTTAGCCTCTCTCCGAGTTGACTTTTCTAATAGTCTAGAGATCTAGAGTCTGTGGTACTAGATTACATGTAGCACCAGATGAGTGTGTGCCACCAAATATAAATCCATTCAACTTGATATCTCCTACCTAAGCCAAAAGCTGGGATCAAATTACAGATTATCTTCTGCTTTATCCCTGAGGGAAGTAGTTGCCTATCCCGACAGAAATATTTACCAAGGGTGAAATACGAACTCCCAATGCGAATTGGCTTTTCATGTGGATCTGTTACCTAGGCCATCATCACTTCACATTTGTTTGGATCTCTAAAGTTTTTAAATAAGAAAAGAAGAAATCTTCTGATTATTTCTATTATTTTTCATTTTTGCTAGGGACTAGCAAATCTTAGGCATGGGGGTATTTGATGAGTCCATTTTAATGGACTATTGTTATGCCTAAGTACTTCAATTCTAACATAGTATGTTTGTTAATACTCACATTAGGTTATTAAATAAGTGCATGCATCATTACTTGAGTTTTTTATCTATTTTATCGCATTTTATAACTTAGTATGTAATTATTTTATGTTTTGTTGCAGGAATGATATTGGAAAGAACAAGGAGGGGGGGTAAATTTCCCCCAACAAACGGTCAGCCGCAACACCTCCCCACAATTATCTCATCCTCCGGCAAGCCTCAACACTTCCCTCAACAAATGCAAATGGTGTTGGCCATATTTAGGAAAGGATTTTGAAAATCCCTTGGGAGGCAGAAGAGAAGAGATATAGAGTGAGAGGCGGAGGGGATTGAGAGGGCCATCCATGATAGCACTGCATGCACAGTGAACATCGAAGGCCGCATTCACTGTGCAACCAACGCACATTGTGCACCAATGTCCCCACAGCCTGCCTCACGCGCCCCCCTCCAGTGCCCTCACCAAGTGCCCTTGTGCGCCCCCTTGCACATCCTGTAGGCGCCGCACCCATCTCTGCTCTACTACCAGGCACCCGCAGGCACTGCACCCTCCAGCGCTCTTGCACACCCAGCGGCCTTGCGCAGCCACCAGCGCTCCTAGCAGCATCATCGCCTTCCACCGCAAGCGCCCGCGACAGTGCCCTTGCGCTCCCTTTGCAGGCACAGGCCCACTGCGCACTTACGCCCTCTGCAGGTGCACGCCTCCCTGCAGATGCCACAATGCTATCCAGTGCCCCCCTCCAGCTCTGTCATTGTGCCAGCCTTCAGCAGCACTAGCGCTCACATCGCCCTGCATCCAGCACCCTCGCATGCCCGCAGGTGCCCTCTATGCAGGCACCCAAGCCAGTAGCCGCCTGCAGGCGCTACATGCCCTCCAGCGTTTCCCCCACCGCAGGCAGAAGATGCCCGCGCAGGCAGGCACCGCACTGCAGCCACCCGCAGGTGACCGCAGAAGCCACAGCACTCTCGCGTGCCTTCACCAGAGCCATTGCGCGCCTCCTCCAGCACCCTTGCACGCGCGCTCAACAGCAGCAGTGGCGACAGCCCCCTATAGCAAGCTCAGCCGACGTCAAGCTCTCTAGCTAACCGCCACACGCCACCTCCGGCCGTGCTTCCCCCGCTGTCTCGATCACCTCTCTCCCGTGCACCGCTGGCGGGCCTTGGACGGCTGGCCACCAAGCTTCCATGCGTACAAAGAGGAGAGAGGAAATTTCCTCTGTTTTTGGTGATATTAAAAATTACCATTTGTGCCATTGCCAAAAACCCTATTGCAATATTTAGTTGATTATTATATTTGAGTGAAATTGCATGCATGCCCTTACATGTTATAGTATTTCTTTCATGCACTTAACTTTTAAATGGTGATGTGATAAATGCATAAGATCTCATCCATACACTCACATGACCTAAAAGAGAAAGCCCCATGTTTTGAAATACAACTATGTTACATGCCATTACAAGTTATTTCATTAAAGGAAAATTACATCCATATCCTTGCATTTCTAAATAATTACATGTTCCTTCATTTCGCCTTGTTTCACATCAGATTTGAACTCGGATTGTGCACGTGATTGAATAAAAATAAAGGAAAAAAATATATTTTGTGAACTTATTAATCAGTTCCTCCCTCTGGATACAACATCCTTTTTGTGGTTTAAATTCATATCTATGTTAATCTTTGATTGAGAGATTTCCACCACATTAATTACAACGACATATCCTCTATTGCTATCATAATTAAGCGAAACTCTCTCCATCATTGGGGAGGAAGGGCAAGCCGGTAGGCAATGGGTCCAACCCGCTCCAAAACCTCAAAGGGTCCCACAAACCTCGACGCAAACTTTCCTTTCACCTCAAAACGCTGCAAGCCCTTCATGGGTGAAACACGGAGAAAGACATGATCCCTAACCTCGAACTGTACCTCTCTGCGCTTCCTATCGGCGTAGCTCTTCTATCTGCTCCTGACAGTGCGAAGTCACCTGAGAATCTGCTCTATCACCTCCTGACTCTACCGGATCAGGCTGGGGCCAACCTCCCACTTGGTCCCTACCTCGACCCAACTCAAGGGTGCAGCACACCTCCGTCCGTACAGAGCCTCGTAAGGTGCCATGCCGATGCTCGAATGATAGTTGTTATTGTACGAAAACTCTGCCAGGGTCAAATGCTCCTCCCAAGGGCCTCTCCAGTCTAGTACACAAGCGTGTAGGAGGTCCTCGAGTGTCTGTATGGTGCGCTCTGATTTCCCATCAGTCTGGGGGTGGTATGCGGTGTTGAACCTCAGACGAGTTCCCAATGCCTGCTGAAACTCTGCCCAGAACTAGGAAGTGAAATGAGTATCCCTGTTAAATACGATCTCGCGAGGGACTCCGTGCAAACGCACCACATCTCTGACGTATCTCTCTACTAGCTGTGTTGGCCAAAAAGTGACTCAAATCGGCAGGAACTGTGCCGTCTTCGTCAACCGGTCTACTATCACCCAAACTGTGTTGTGTCCCCACTGGGTAACTGGTAGACCCATCACTAAGTCCATGGTGATGCTCTCCCACTTCCACTCTGGCACAAGAAGTGGTTGTAACGGCCCTGCAGGCCCCTAGTGCTCGGCCTTCACCTGCTGGCATACCAAGCACTGCTGGACAAACTCACCAACATCTCGTTTCATCCCTCTCCACCAAAGGTCGCGTCGCAAATCATGGTACATCTTTGTATTTTCTAGATGTATGGTGAACTGGGACCCGTGCGCCTCAGTCAAGAGCTCTCTCAACAACTCCTCATATCTAGAAACGCATAGGCATCCCTCATGCGTAGTATCTTGTCTGAGAAGGAAAAGTCTCCTAGGTCCCCAGTCAACACCTTGTCTCGCAGTGTCTGTAAGTACGGATTGGCCATCTATCCTGCAATGATGCGGTCTATCAGCTCTGGTCGTGCCTGTCGCGTTACTGTCACTGCCCCGCAGTACCCCTGTGACTCCCAGGGTCGCCAACTGCCCACCTCCTCCATGAGTCTCCAACTCTATGCCTGCAAACTGGCCAAGTGGACGGGCGCCTTCCGGCTCAAGGCATCGGCCACCACATTGGCCTTCCCTAGGTGGTAGGAGATGTTGCAGTCGTAGTCCTTCAGGAGCTCTAACCAATGCCTCTATCTCAAGTTAAGCTCCTTCTGGTCAAATAGATACCTAAGGCTCTTGTGATCAGTGAAGATCTCGAATGTCTCACCATATAGGTAGTGCCTCCATGTCTTCAGCGCAAAGACAACTCCTGCCATCTCTAAGTCATGGGTGAGGTAATAATGTTCATGGGGCTTCAGTTGTCACGAAGCATAAGCGACAACGTGACCCCTCTGCATGAGCACACCACCCAACCCTACAATGATGCATCAGTGTAAACCACAAACCCGCCACTACTGTCTGGAATGGTAAGTACAAGAGCTGAAGTCAATCTCTCCTTCAACTCCTGAAAGCACGCCTCGCACTTGTCGGACCAAGAAAAGGGCACGTCCTTCCGAGTCAGCTGAGTCATAGGACAAGCAATATGAGAGAACCCTCTGATAAACTGCCGATAGTAGCCTGCCAGTCCCAGAAAACTGTGCACCTCTGTCACTGTGCGTGGTCTTTCCCACCTAAGCACAACCTCAACATTGGTTGGATCCATAGCCAATCCATCTCCCAATATCATGTGGCCCAAGAAAGTCACCTGTCTCAGCTAAAACTCGCACTTGCTGTACTTGGCATACAGCCTGCGTCGTCTCAAGGTATCCAGGATCATATGTAAATGTTGTCCATGCTGCGTCGGATCCCGTGAGTAGACTAGGACATCGTCGATGAACACCACCACAAACTAGTCTAAATATGGTCTGAAAACACGGTTCATCATGTCCATGAAAGCAGCGGGGGTGTTGGTCAGCCCAAACGGCATGAACAAGAACTCATAGTGCCCGTCTCCTTGATCCTCATCTGGTGATAACCTGATCTCATATCTATCTTAAAGAACACTGTGGCGTCTCTCAATTGGTCAAAGAGGTCATCGATACGAGGCAGCGGGTACTTGTTCTTGACGGTGACCCGATTCAGCTATCGGTAGTCGACACAAGTCACAAGATATCGTCCTTCTTCTTTACAAACAACACGGGGGCTCCCTAAGGGGACGCACTAGGCCTCACAAAGCCCTTCTCCAATAGGTCCTATAACTGTGAATTGAGCTCTCACAGCTCAAGCGGCGCCATCCTGTATGATGCAATAGAAATGGGGCTGGTCCCTAGTACTAGTGAGATCTCAAACTCGATCTCATGCTCAGGCGGTAGTCTTGGAAACTCCTCTGAGAAAACGTCAGGGTACTCGCAGACCACCGGAATACTCTGAAAGTTTGCCACGGGGCTAGGCTCTGCTACTACACAAGCCAAGAAGCCCTCACACCCCTGGCCCAAAAGCTTCGCTGCCCGAAGAGTGGAAATGCACCTCAAATTTTTATCCACCGGCTGGCTGTGAAACTCAAAGGGAGGCAACTCTGGTATGGAGAAGACGATCTTCCTCCCGAAATAGTCTACCAAAGCGTGATAGGAAGACAGCCAGTCCATCCCTAGAATCACGCCAAAGTCCTCCATCAGGATTACAATCAGGTCGGCGGGAAGACTGTGTCCCCCTATAGTGACCTCGCAATCTGTAAAGACCTCCTCTACTACGAACAACTGTCCACCTGGCCCTCTAATAAGGAAAAGAACCTCTAACAGTATGCTGCCTGATCCCAAACTAACTGTAAAACTCGAGGAGACAAAGGAATGTGTGGCACCAGAATCGAAAAGAACATAAACTAATCTGCCGGAAACAGTAACCATACCTGCCACCACAGAACCTGAAGCCCTAGCATCTCTGAGTGTTAGGGCATTGATGCGCCCCTCAGCCCTAGGTGCAGACGAAGTGGCCACTCTTTGGGTTGGGCGGGCAGTAGTTGACCGATACCCTCCTCATGACTACTGTCCTCCATGTGCCTGGGGACCGCGGCCGCCATCTCGGCCTCCAGCACTCGGTGCAGGGATCATCTACTATGCTCCGGCCCTAGATGGGCAGTCCCTCCTGATGTGGCCCTGCTGGCCACACTGGTAGCAGAGAGGAACATGACCTCCTTCCTCAGTCGGTCTCTGCTAGTGGCTGGGCGGGGGTCTGGTGCTGGCAGTTGGTCAATGTCTAGGACTCCCAAAGGCCACTGGAGGCCCCACAGAACAAGACTGCTCTCCTGCGACCACCATGTGCCTCCTCTCCCGATGTCCCTATGAGTATTCTGGTAGGTAGGGCCTCTTCCGTCTGCCATCAGTGTCTCGTGCAGTCGAGTTGGTCTCCTCATAAGTCATGGCCGCCACAACCACATGAGAGAAAGTGGGTAACTTTAGGGGTTTCACATACCCCCGAATTGCAAGTCGAAGCCCCTCAGTAAACCTCCACAAGTGCTCCTCCTCAATAGATGCAGCTGTCAAGGCGAAGCGTGACAGCTCCAGGAAACGCATGCGGTACGCACTAACTGTCATCGCCCCTTGATGGAGAGTGTGAAACTCCTACCTCCTCTGGTCCTGCCAGGTCTGCGGGAAGTACTACTTGTAGAAGAGAGCCACGAACTGGTCCCACATCAGCTCTATCCCCTCTTGGCCTATAATTGCCCTCCACCACATGTGGGCTGCACTCTCCAGCTGGTACATGGCAAAGGCCATGCGTACTCTACAGGAGGGCGGAGAGTGTCGAATACCTTCTCTATCTGCTCTAGCCAGTCCTCTACCTCAGACGGGCTCTCATCCCCCTTAAAGGAGGGGGGCTTCAACTTCCGGAACTGGTCGAAAAGATCATAGTGGAGCTGCAACGGGGGAATAGGTACGCCTCCAGGCAAGGAGGGCTCGTGCTCAGAAGTGTTTGAGGGTGGTGGGGATGGTGGAGGATCACCCCCTCAACCTCCAGCTCGTACGGCGCTGCACCGGATCCCCAACCCCACGGAGGACTCTCCCTCCACGTCCTTAGGAAGGGGTGGCCGAGGAGGTGATAAACGCCAGTTTATCATCATTCCTATGCATTAAAACAAACCTAGCTCTTAGGATTTTACTCCGCAAACAGGTTTTTGGGCTACATTTAGGCATAAAATAGGTTAGGCATGCATTGCATTTTTTATTATCTTTTTAATATGTTTTTGTGACTATCAGGGATGAACAGATATACAGATCCCTAAAACCCTAGCACTCAAGAAGGCAAATGGTGAAGGAGAAGCCCAGACTAGCTGGAACTCAGCCTGATCCAGCTCACCACAGCTGGAACCTAGCTCACTTGAACTAGGGTTAGCTCATCCCAGCTCCATTCAGCTAATCTCAGCTGAATGGCAGCTCAAGAGAGTTCATCTTAGCTCACCCTAGCTCAAATCAGCTCAGATCCAGCTCAACTTAGCTGAGTCTAGCTCATCTCAGCTCCCACTTGTCCACAGGGAGCTTTAGCTAGCTCAGCTGAGTTGACAGGAGTTCACCCCAGCTCAGATCCAACTACATCCAGCTCCACTCAACTCCAGCCAGCTCAAGAAGAACTCATCCCAGCTCAGGAAGCTCAAGTCCAACTCCCGGGGACTCAGCTTAGCTCAACTCAATTGAGCTAAGCTACCTTAGCTGCCTCAACCAGCTTGATTCTCCCCGGGAGCACCAGACCTAGCTCACCTCAGCTCATTATGGTAGAAGTTAGCTTACTTTAGCTTGGCTTAGCAGCTAGCAAAGAACTAGCAAGCTAAGCCAGCTAGAGTAGCTCCATGCCAGCCTCTTCAGCAGCAGTCAGCTCCAATTTCAACTCCAGACTTCTCCTCCTCAGCTCCTCCCTCCAAACCCTAGCTCCAACACCTTCTCCTCTACTCCTCCTTTAGCTAAGCTATCTTATCTTAGCTAGCAACCAGCTCCTTGGCCATCCACCACCTTCAAATTCAACCCTAGCTAGCTCCACCTACTTAAGCCTACCTAAGCTAGCTACCCTACTCAAGTTGGCGCCACCTCCTAGCCACCCCTTCACCCCATTATCACCACCAAAAGGCACCAATTTTGGCGCCAAAACCTAACCCTAACTATCCCTCTTTTTGGTGCCAACATACACCCCCACATCCACCATACACCTAACCTTACAACCCATCCTAGCCATCCACCTACCCCTCCTTCTAGAACCCTTCTTGGTGCCAACTAGACCCCCTTCTAGAAGCCATTTTGGCACCAACATCAAGGGGTGTCAACACCCATAACCACCCCCTAGGTGTCCCTTAAGGTGACGCCAATTGACCTTGGCCATTGGATCCTTAACCACCTCCATCTCTTCATCTTAGCCCTCCATTCCAAGAGTCACCTTAGCCCCCTTCCTATTCTATAAAAACCCACCACCTACCACCATTTGGAGGCATCCTCCATTAGTGTATTTTGCTACCTATACCACCTATACCTACGGCCAAGAAGAAGGAGTAGAGAAGGAGATTAAAGGGGCACATCACCAGCCCTTTTGGTGCCTTCTTCTCCCCACTCTCTTCAACTTCGGCCACGCCAAGGAGGAGGACTCTTCCACTTCAAGGAGGACGGCCAGGAAAAGGAGAAGGACCTAGGGTGGACGTCCACCCTTGGAGAGAAGCTTAGGGCACGCCCCCTTAGGGCTTGCCTTGGAGGACATCACCTTGGCGGAGCACAGCAAGAAAGGAGTTGGAGGACTCTTTTCAAGCTTGGGAGCTACCAAGCTTGGAGCAAGAAGCCCTCTTCTTCACCAGCTATCTAGTGGATTTGTGTTTGCTTTTCTTTATTTTAATTTTTCTAGTAGTAGAAGCATTCCTCTACTAGGCTTTTTTGTAAAACACTTTTTTCATTAATCTAGTTACCTTCTTTGCAATTTCGTATTTGCATTTCTAATTGTTTTGTTTTTAGCATTCTTCACTCCCTCTCCCTAATTATTCTAGGCCTCCACTTGCCTAGAGTGAGCTTAGGGAGAGGTTCTACTTGCCACTTTAGAAGTAGTTTGTTAAATTTGAAGTGTAAATCACCTTCCCGCTACCATTTCGCATGTTGTCTTAATTCAAAAACAAAAAAATGATATATTGAAAAATACCAAAAAGAAAGTTGAGATTTGTATTCCAAGCAAGAGAATCAATTTTGCAAACATTTGGCCCCCTTGGACGACCCTAGATACTCCCCTATCTAGGAATATAAATTTAAGAGTTGATCGATTTTGAGCGTTACAATGACGTATTTAACAAACCGCGTGAAATCGCTATCACTTTTTGGCGCCGTTGCCGGGGAGGCACGGCTTTGCATTAGTTAATGTTCTCTTGCTTGAAGTGGATCTCATCCCCTTCTCTTTCTTTCTTTTGTGTGTGCAGGAATTACAGCGGGAAGGCGGGAATCTGGAAGCGAGAGCTCAAAGATCCTTTTCTTCCCGTGAAACTCAGGTTAGTTCTCTTTTCTTGTCACATTTAGGCTAAAAGACTACCAAAAAAATTGTTAAACTTAGCTTTCAGGACCCTAAACACTTTAATTAAGTGGAGTGGTGCCCATATAAAATCCATTGTTTACTTGAATGCTTCTTTAACAGAACTCCATTGCAAGTATTGGTATTCTATTTTTCGGGTCCAAATTTCTGTCCAGACTTGAAAAGTCAATTCCTAACACCACTGGCCTCCCAAAATCACAAAATTTCATACAGTGATTCCCAATTAAGTTAGGAACATCTGTTCCAAATTTCAAATCAATTAGATTTGCATTTAATTTTTAAAAATTCGTGGACTACAGAGGGGTCACACCCTCTAATCTTCCTATTTTTCTATTGTCCGCGAATTTTTAGAATTTTTATACTCATCCAATTTTTGTGAAATTTATCTTGCTGGAATTCTCATGAAATTTTACACATCTCATAAAATCACAAAAATTTTCTGAAGTCGATGGTAATACTGAAAAGTCCAAAATACCCATAGGTATCATTTCTGGACTTTAACACCAGTACAATTAAAAATTCAAAATAATTATCAAACAAATTCCTAAAATCTTACAAAAATATTTTTTGGAATCCTTGTTTGATTTTTTTCAAAGTAGTGGTGTTTTTTGACTTGTTTGGACCACTACTTAATACAGAAAGCCTAAAATTAATGCATTGGTAGTAATTTTCTATCTTAGGGATAATTGACTTAGGGTTTCTTTCTTTCTTTTTAAAGACTCACATTAAAGGAAATTAACCATCACCAATACAACTTGTCTTTCCTTTGATTGTGAAATTTCAAACTTGTTTGAAAATTTAAAGAGAAAAACCCTAAAACACATTTAATTAAATCAAATCCTAAAAGACAAAAATACAAAAAATTGTGTGACAACTTGATTTTTATTGGAGCCACTCTCTAATTCTTGCACACACACCACAAAAATCAAAATAACAGGGCAACAACCCAATTAACGTCCTCCACATTTCGTGTGCATTGTAGTAACCCAGACCTAATTAAAACTTGTAGCAACTTGACCCTTAAAGCTTCATCAACTTAGGCTTGCTATCTTGGTCTTAAGTTTTCTTTAGTTAGTACCAATTCTATCATCTATATCTGGTGTTCAGGCTGAGGGGCTGTGTCAAACGACCAGGCGCGGGTTTGTATAAGCACCTGGGGTTTTCCCTGGGAAATGTTTGGGCCCAAACCTCCCCTTAAGCAACTTGGCTAGATTTGTTGATAGAACGGGTATTCACTATTGACTACTTATTTCCTACATAGACCAAGTCTTAGGTTATTATTAAGGAGTCGCATTTAAGTTAGGTCTAGTTTTGTTTGTTTGAATTGCACACTTTCTCTCATCTCTTTCTCTTCTCCTCCCCTCCCGTTCTTCCATTTTATGCACGGGCGACGGTCTCAAAATCCGCACTTGGAAGGGCCATTTGATTTCGCCCCCCACGCAAAAAGACCACTTTTTCTGTCTTCTTCCCCTTCTAAAAAAATGGAAACTCAACAAAATAGGTCCACTGACCCTTCCACTTCCACCTCTAACCTTACCTCTAACCCCACCACTAACCCTAATTCTAACCCTTCCACCCAAAACCTACCCACCATTAACTTCCCACACTTGGAGCTCCTTAATCTTGAGTTGCCCCAAACACAACATCAAGACCCCCTACCTGATCTTTTAAAATTGATGGCCGAGCAGATTAATAAATTAAATTCCAATCAACAAACATTGACTAGGAACATTCAAAACCTAGCCAATCCAAGGCCACACCCACCACCCCGTCAACAGCCTGTTGTTCCTCTAAAAGATTTCTATGATCCATCTTATTATGAGGAACAACCAGGGGTGGTCATACCAAAGGGGGACTTTGAGATCAAGCCTGCTGTCTTGAACCTAATTAAACACTCCTTCCTAGGGAAGACCCTTTCAGCCACCTTGAAGAGCTAACTCTTCTTGCACAGACAACCCGTTCCCGAAATGTGCAAGAAGACATATGGCTGATGTGGCTTTTTCCATTATCTCTTAAAGATAAGGCCGCTTATTGGTTCAGGACCATTGGTTGACCCATCACAACTTGGCCTCAGCTCAAGAGCACCTTCCTCAAGAAATTCTTTCCCATAGGTCGTACCAATTCCCTGCGAAGATCTATTACGACCTTTCACCAAAAATCTGGTGAGACTTTCCATGATTCTTGGGAAAGATTTCAAGATCTTTTAGGAAGTTGCCCGCACCACGAGATTCCTTTATGGCAGCTCGTGCAAATCTTCTATCATGGATTAGAAGATCAAATTCGACATTTTGTCGATGCCTCGTGTGGCGGCAATTTCTTAAATAAAGATGCTGAAAGTGCCTATGACCTGTTTGAAGAAATGAGTGAAAACTCATTTAATCAAGCTTCCATGAACACATTTTGCAGAACCCAAAACCCGCAGTTCGGTGTTCATGAAATAGGCACTCAATCTATCCCTGTCACCTAAGACGATCTTCAATTGATCGCTCAAAAACTCGACCAGATGCATATTATTCAAAAGAAAATTGAGAAAAGAATGGCCACATCAACCCAAGCTCCACATCCACATTTAACCCAACCTAACTTTCCACGAAAAGAAAATTTGCACAATCTCAACACTACTCCTGCTGATTATTCCGAGGTTGCCCATGATTCACTGGGGAATTACAACTATCCAGATCTTAACCCCACTCAAAACATTTCTGCCATCCAGGAGCCCTTTAAAACTTCTTCCAATTGGAAAAATTACCCGAACTACTCCTGGAATAATGAAGTTTCCTCTCAACCATATCATTTTAATGGGTATGGGCCGAATCCAAACTTCCATCCTAGGCCATCCCAACAAGACATCAATGCCCAGATGATGCGAACCCTGCAGGAAATGCAAAAAAAAATGACGAAAGTAACCACACCATCACAAATCTGAACAATCAGATTGGGGTTACTCCCATGCAAAGACCTGCAGGGCATCTTCCATCCCAACCCATGCCCAACCCTAATCACCAAGGGAACCATTATACAGGAAAAACTCCACACTATCCGAATCAGCCTCCTCCTAATCCACCACCTCAGCAGCCGCCCAGGTTTCTGCAATCACAGGCCCCCCCACCTCCTCCAAATAATAATCCGACTGCACATGCAGTTACTTTGAGGAGTGGGAAAACCACCACTGACCCTGGGCCCTCACACAAACCTGGTGAAATACCTGTGCAAATTGACTCCCCACCTCCCCATCAGGAAGAAAAAGAAATACCCAAATCTCAAGACAAGATTCCTATCCCTTTTCCACAAGCTCTCCTCCCCACCACCAACAAAAAAAAAACTCTGAGCCCACTACAGAAGAACTCATGGATCTTTTTGGGCAAGTTCATATCAATATTCCTCTCCTAGATGCCATCAAATATATACCTGCCTATGCTAAATTTTTGAAGGAGATTTGTACTCCTAAAAGGCAGGCCAAAAATCTAAGACAGGTGCATCTTTCGGAGATAGTAAGCTCTGTCATATAGAGTAAGCTGCCTCCTAAGATGAAAGATCCGGGGGCGCCTTTAATTTATGTAATTATTGATGACACTACATTTAATCGTGCCCTCCTTGATCTTGGTGCCTCAGTTAATATTGTTCCCACGAATTTATTTGAAGAATTTCATATCAGTGAATTAAAACCCGTCGTGGTTACCCTGCAATTAGCCGACCGATCTACAATCAAACCTCGTGGGATTATCGAGGATGTTTTGGTCAAGGTCCAGAATTGTGTCTTCCCTGCAGACTTTCTGGTTCTTGACATTGAGGCAACTGAATCATTACTGGACTCCCCAATAATCCTTGGACACCCTTTTTTGGCCACTACAAAGGCAAATATCAATTGCCACACAGGAAAAATGGATATCACTTGTGCAAGCCAAACTCTCACTTTAGATATTTTCAAATCCTCCAGGAGATTCCATGATAATAACTTTTTTGAGGACTCAGATACTGAAATTTCCAATATGGTGGAGGAGACAATGTTAATAGATACCCTTACCGACCATAATTTTTTTGAGGACTCTGATTCAAAATCAGTGGTCGGCGAAATCTGTGATTTTGAAACTTGTCTTGACCCCAAATTTATTCCTGATACACCCCCTAAGCACCCTAACCCATCCACTATTCACACACCTAATTTTTCCACACTAACTTCACCCAATCCTCACCATTCCTTCCCCGACTCCTTTCTTACGGACCTGCCACCAACCCCGCCTGAGTTTGGCATCCAACCTGATTTAAAACCATGGCCAGACTTGGGCTACACTTATCATTTTCCATCCAACTTTGATCCCAATATTGCTTCTAATCAATTTTCTAGGGATCTAGAAGAAGACACCTTTTTTGCGGGCATCCAAGTGTCCAATTATTTACATGATTTTATGTCTTTCGTGCATACCTTCACGCCTGGCTGAATGGCGTAAAAGATAGCACTGGATGGGAGGTAACCCATCATTTTTTCCTGCTTTCCTTTTTTCTTCTTTTTCCAGGTTTTGTTCATCCTAAACCTGACCGTTCTTCACTAAGGTGATCCCTTTTCCCTCCTAATGCATGAGGACATAGCATATCTTAAGCATGGGGGGGTGTTTTCTAAATTTGACGATTGATTTAGGATTTTCAAAACCTAAAAATATGCATTTTTCTTTAATTTATTTCCTTCTTGCATACCAAAAAAAAATGTTGAAAACTTTTTGAGGAAAAATTTTGAAATCGGGACTAAGGTCAAAAAATTCACTTTTGGTACAATGGGATTTAATTTTTAACAAACTAAGGATGAGGATATGGATCTGATCATTAGAATTCCAGGGTCTATTTTAGACTAGAACAGATATCCTTCTCTAAAATTCCACCTGAACTCATGATAGTTCAGGTGACTTGATTCTATTTTGTAATGCGGAAATTATTTGACTTAGTTTCTGATTCAAAAGCTTGCATATCTTGAGAAACTTCTTGTGTCAATTTTCACACACAAGCCAACACTTAAAAATAATTAAAAATTTGAAAAACTCCCTTGTTTGGATTTAGTAAAAGTCTGAAGCAGATCATTGGTTTGAGTTCCCACCGCCAAGAAGGAGGAAAATGCCTCCTTTGAGGACGCGATGTCAACATGTTACCGCCTCGGCGCTGCTCCATATCTATATTTCATATCTTTAGACGGAGCATTAAAGAGCATTTTAGCAGCTCAAGTGTCTTAGACGGTGCTCTACCTATAGTGTCGGAGCAAGAGCTTGAGTTTGCTTGGAGTGCCCCTTTACACCGCATCGTGTTTTGGGGTTGTGAGCTCCTGGGTGATGTCATGGACAGTGCTATCCCGAAGTACTGGTGCCAGAGCCCCCTCGAGGATGCTAACGGGAATGATGATCCCGACACATCTATTGTAAGACTAAGCTAAAAATAAGCATGGGGGAGAGAAAAAAAAAAGTAATAATAAATAAATTAACACGCCCTTATAAATGTTGGCTTTTCACAAGCACAGACACAAGGTTTTAAAGGATTTTGCAAATTGCTAATCAGATTCACGAGCCAGAAAAATCCTAAAAAGAAAATTTTCAAGTCATCTGAATTAACAAAGGGTTAATTTGTGAATTTTCTGGAGGATATATTGATCCCGTTTTGTCTAATGGTTGGATCCAAAAATAAATCCTGATGTTTATCTTTAACAAATCCCATACCTCCTGTGTTTTAATCTACCAAGGTCCCTTAATCTCTTTTTCTCCTCAAAAGTCGAAAAAATTAGATTTCCCAAAAATTTCGTTTTCCAAAAAATAGAAGTTTTGCTAAGAGAATAGCAAAAGATAAGCATGGGGGTGTGATAAACACCAGTTTATCATCATTATTATTCATTAAAACAAACCTAGCTCTTAGGATTTTACTCGGCAAACGGATTTTTGGGCTGCATTTAGGCATAAAATAGGTTAGGCATGCATTGCATTTTTTATTGTCTTTTTAATATGTTTTTGTGACTGTTAGGGATGAACAGATATACAGATCCCTAAAACCCTTGCACTCAAGAAGGCAAATGGTGAAGGAGAAGCCCAGACTAGCTGGAACTCAGCCTGATCCAGCTCACCACAGTTGGAACCTAGCTCACTTCAACTAGGGTTAGCTCATCCCAGCTCCATTCAGCTAATCTCAGCTGAATGGTAGCTCAAGAGAGTTCATCTTAGCTCACCCTAGCTCAAGTCAACTCAGATCCAGCTCAACTTAGCTGAGTCTAGCTCATCTCAGCTCCCACTAGTCCACAGGGAGCTCTAGCTAGCTCAACTGAGTTGACAGGAGTTCACCCTAGCTCAGATCCAGCTACATCCAGCTCCACTCAACTCCAGCCAGCTCAAGAAGAACTCATCCCAGCTCAGGAAGCTCAAGTCCAGCTCCCGGGGACTCAGCTTAGCTTAACTCAATTGAGCTAAGCTACCTTAGCTGCCTCAACCAGCTTGATTCTCCCCGGGAGCACCAGACCTAGCTCACCTCAGCTCATTATGGTAGAAGTTAGCTTACTTTAGCTTGGCTTAGCAGCTAGCAAAGAACTAGCAAGCTAAGCCAGCTAGAGTAGCTCCATGCCAGCCTCTTCAGCAGCAGCCAGCTCCAATTTCAACTCCAGACTTCTCCTCCTCAGCTCCTCCCTCCAAACCCTAGCTCCAACACCTTCTCCTCTACTCCTCCTTTAGCTAAGCTATCTTATCTTAGCTAGCAACCAGCTCCGTGGCCATCCACCACCTTCAAATTCAACCCTAGCTAGCTCCACCTACTTAAGCCTACCTAAGCTAGCTACCCTACTCAAGTTGGCGCCACCTCCTAGCCACCCCTTCACCCCATTATCACCACCAAAAGGCACCAATTTTGGCGCCAAAACCTAACCCTAACTATCCCTCTTTTTGGTGCCAACATACACCCCCACATCCACCATACACCTAACCTTACAACCCATCCTAGCCATCCACCTACCCCTCCTTCTAGAACCCTTCTTGGTGCCAACTAGACCCCCTTCTAGAAGCCATTTTGGCACCAACATCAAGGGGTGTCAACACCCATAACCACCCCCTAGGTGTCCCTTAAGGTGACGCCAATTGACCTTGGCCATTGGATCCTTAACCACCTCCATCTCTTCATCTTAGCCCTCCATTCCAAGAGTCACCTTAGCCCCCTTCCTATTCTATAAAAACCCACCACCTACCACCATTTGGAGGCATCCTCCATTAGTGTATTTTGCTACCTATACCACCTATACCTACGGCCAAGAAGAAGGAGTAGAGAAGGAGATTAAAGGGGCACATCACCAGCCCTTTTGGTGCCTTCTTCTCCCCACTCTCTTCAACTTCGGCCACGCCAAGGAGGAGGACTCTTCCACTTCAAGGAGGACGGCCAGGCAAAGGAGAAGGACCTAGGGTGGACGTCCACCCTTGGACAGAAGCTTAGGGCACGCCCCCTTAGGGCTTGCCTTGGAGGACATCACCTTGGCGGAGCACAGCAAGGAAGGAGTTGGAGGACTCTTTTCAAGCTTGGGAGCTACCAAGCTTGGAGCAAGAAGCCCTCTTCTTCACCAGCTATCTAGTGGATTTGTGTTTGCTTTTCTTTATTTTAATTTTTCTAGTAGTAGAAGCATTCCTCTACTAGGCCTTTTTGTAAAACACTTTTTTCATTAATCTAGTTGCCTTCTTTGCAATTTCGTATTTGCATTTCTAATTGCTTTGTTTTTAGCATTCTTCACTCCCTCTCCCTAATTATTCTAGGCCTCTACTTGCCTAGAGTGAGCTTAGGGAGAGGTTCTACTTGCCACTTTAGAAGTAGTTTATTAAATTTGAAGTGTAAATCACCTTCCCGCCACCATTTCGCATGTTGTCTTAATTCAAAAACAAAAAAATGATATATTGAAAAATACCAAAAAGAAAGTTGAGATTTGTATTCCAAGCAAGAGAATCAATTTTGCAAACATTTGGCCCCCTTGGACGACCCTAGATACTCCCCTATCTAGGAATATAAATTTAAGAGTTAATTGATTTTGCACGTTACAACGACGTATTTAACAAACTGCGTGAAATCGCTATCAGGAGGCTGCTGGCGCTCCTGTACAATATCTCGGATCATTTTGGCGAGATCCTGGGCCTGAATGCCCGGAAGGAGAGGTGGGTCGGCTAGTGCTTTAGGTTCGTCACGTCCGCCCCTTCGACCTTGGCCACGGCCACGTTCACGGCCTACCTCGGGAACTCCCCAACAAGGCATCTCCTACATGGAGACAAAGGAAAAAGAGCACGAACTGTCAATGATAACAGATTACATCAAGAGATATGACTCAAAGTGAAGATCAAAGTGATACGTTGTGATGGATATCCTAATTACATGCATGTGGGTGACCAGTTCTCAAACCATTTAGTTCATTTCTCAGGACAACCTTGCTTTGATACCATCTTGTTACGACCCGATCCTAGATCCTTATAGGACCCGAGATCGGCCCGCTTCAACTAATCCCAAGGCCTAGTCATCCAACGAGAAATAACCAAAAGTAGGAAATAGTTCACATCCACACATGCAATGTAACTAGGCATAAAGAAACAAGAGACAGTAAAAGAAACAGAGCAAAATGGTCTATCAAAGTTACAGGCCATCACAAGTATGACAAAGAAAAGTACAGCGGAAGAGTAATTGAAACAGTATTACTTAGAATAAAATACTCACTACTACAACAGGAGCTAAGGAAAACAATAAGAAACGCAGTATGGTTGGGCTCAACTGGGCCCAGCTCCCTCTGCAGTCGGTGGTGCTGGCTGCTCAACTTCCTGACTTGAACAAGGTTATAAAAATTTTTGAAGTCAGCGAACGCTAAGTAGAGTGGTAATTTAGCCATTTACATGTAATTAAGACAAGCAATTAAATAATGCAATTAAACAACTATCCATTTTCATTTAGTTCAACAAGTACTTCTAATTTGTTGTTCCTTTATTCACTTAGGTCATTTCTTGATCTGGCCTGTTCTTCACGGGAACAATCTTGATGGCAATCTTTTCCACGATGTTGGAGGTACACGTGGTGCTCTCCTGGCCCGGAGAGTCCCCTGTGGTAATTCTACACCCAGTCAAGGTCGCGACGTAGCAGTGACTACGGCACGCGTGATAAGTGCGTGGGTAGCTATCCCGCATTGGCATGCGGTCAGTCGTTTCTGCTAACGGGTACGCCTAAAGGTACAACACGGAATAGTACAGGGCTTTGCCCTCTCAAAACAGAATAGAACAGGGGTCTCGCCCCTCCACAGTCCTCGTACCCTCGTCTGACTATCCCGGCTTACCTAGTGGGCCTAATAAGAGTCGGTGTAGGGCAGCTAGTCCTAACCCCGAGCCCCCTGGGGCGGCTAACTCCCTCCCTATACTAAGTAGCTCACCTCGGTACCACGTACACGAGGGCCAAACAGAGTCGGTGTAGAGTGTCTAGGCCTGACCCCAAGGCTCATCCCAAGGAGTGGCTAGTACCCCTCTACACTAAAGGGACAGTGGCTCTCCTTGGTACCGCATACACAAGGGCCATATCACTTCCCGTCTACGGGAGTTTTCCTCCTAATTTCCTGTAGGGTTCATGTTGGCATTCCTTTCGTTTCATATTCCAAACTTTCAAATCTCTCCATTTACATTTTCGTTTCCATTCTTTAAAACATGCAGCTCATGATTTTCCACTGACAAGGCATCATATTAAGCAACCAGTACATTTGCTAGAATTTAAAGTTTTACAAGCATCTCAAGTAAACAGTGTAGCTCAACCACACTCATTTGTTCCTGCCCTAGGGCTCATTCTCATCCCAGGGTTCTACATGTTTCTCAAGTATACAGTATAGCTCAAACCATACTCATCTGTTTCTGCCCTAGGGTTCATTCTCATCCTAGGGTTCATTCAAGTTATTCTAAGTATGCAATTCATTTATTTAAATCATAATATTAATGTAAATCACTCTACCGGCAAACACAGGAGGAATGGGGGCTCAGATCGCAGATCCCGTCGCCTCCGCGGCGCGTACTCAACTAATTGGAGACCTATACAATTAACCAACCGCATCAAACGAGTCCAAAACCATATACAAGTGACACTAACTCGTAGAGAAACTCAAGAGAAAAACAACGCTACTTCATTTGCAGAAATCCGATTCTGTTTGGGCCCTAAATGGGCCAAAAACACTCACATTGTCCAAAATCATACGTCTGGGTCTAGTCCTAGATGTCTTAAAAGACGTCAATACTTACCCTGGGTATCCTGCTGCTACCTCGGACGTCCGGACCCCTTCCACGATCGTCTGAGGTGAGCTCCAGATGTCGAACTCTCCTTCCGGCCATCTGGAGGTACGGTCAGACGTCTGGCGACGTGTCCAGATGTCCAAAAGCACCTCGAAGGGTGCACCCCGCACCTCTCCAATGCTCTGCTCCTGCATACACATGCATAGAGCTAAATAAGGCTGGGCCAAAATCCCTGCGGTAAGGCCTGCATGGTCGTAAACCGCACAGAAACACTTACCTTAGCACTAAGAGTGATTTCAGACGTCCAGCTTCAGCTCCGGACGTCCTTCGGCTATTCCAGAATCTGGGACATGGTCTAGACATCTGATACTGGAAAATATCCAGTACGCAGAACCTCCGTGAGCCTTCTTCTCCACGCGGAACCCCTTCGCGCTACCCGCAGCTGCGATGCCGGTAGCTTCAAGAGGCCGTGAAGCCCACCTTCGCGAGCTCCTCCTCCTCGCGCACGAGCTCCTTCAAGCTCCCGTGGCTCCCTCGCGAGCTCCTCCTCTCGAGCTCCTCCCATGCTCCCACTACGCTCTCTCCTCCTTCGTGTCCTGTCTCTCTCTCTTCTTCCTCTCCTCTCGCCGTGCTGAAAGGAAGGGAGAAGGTGGCAGCTAGTTGGAGGGAAGAATGAAGGTGGAGGTCGGTGGGGATGGGGAGAGTGGCGTGGGTGTGGGGTTTAAATAGGAGGAGGGTTAGGGTTTGGGGTGAGGAGAGGGGGTCTGCATGCGTGTGTGTGCGCGGAAAAAGAACAGCAAGTACGGTTCTTCTACTTTCAGATGTCTGACCCTCCATCCAGACGTCTGGTCAGACGTCTAACGGCTCATCCAAATGTCTTAAACACCCAAAAAAGCAATGGGTCATTTCAGGTTGGGCTCTAGACAACCGGCCAATGGGCTATTACCTACGACAACTTGCCAGCCATGCCACTCTAGAAGGCTTATTAGCTACCCAATTTTCATTAAAATCATCGAAAAGTGAGTTAGTACAAATAGTGTGTAGATGCTTAGACTATAAGTCCCCTCAAATCAAAGGGTGGGTTGATAAGTAGTATACTTATCACCCCAACTTATTTAACCATTTAGAAATAAATTTTTCGAATGGTGAGGACTCGAGAAACAAATCTACATTTTAGTGGACAGCTGGGCTGATTAAGCTCAAAGACCTGAAGGGTCTAAGTGCTCAGATCCTATCATATCATTTCCTAAAGTTGATAAATTTCTGAAGCCCAAGTTCTCTTTTCCTAATTCAATTTTTTTTTCAAAAATAAAGAGAAAAATAAAAAGAATCTATAGAGCTAACAAACTAATTCAGATAAAGAGATCCACCCCCCATGCCTATCTAATGCAATGTCCTCATTGTATTAAATGATATGAAAAAGAGCGAAGTAGCAAAGAAAGCACCTAAATTTCGTGATTAACAGATTAGCTCCAAGATGAAAGCAGACTATATATGTGCTAAGTTTATTGCCTTCAGCTAGGCACACTATGCAAAACAAAGAGGAAATAAAGAATTCACAAGTGCAGGTCAGGATCAGAATAAAAAGATCAATCTTAGGATTTGCCAGTAGAGAATGTCCACAGATGTGGATCAAATTGTGGTGTAGACCCATGCCCCATGATCGAGTGGTTCTAAGGTTCTGGTTAAAAATTACCCAGAACCTAAGATCATCATGCAAGCAAAGTTGGGCTGCAGTTTGTGAGGATGCAATCGAAGTCCAAAAAGTCGGTCAATAGAAAAATCAAGATAAAAAAGATAATCAATGAATTTGTGCTTGGGTTGCACATCCACGGAATCAAAAATGTCATAAGGGTCTTGGTATAAGGTTGGTGGTTTCAGGCAAATAGGAACCCTTAGATCAAGAATTGTATTTCCACCAAAATTGATTTCCCAGATCTTCATTTCTAGATTCCTATCCTCTATAATCATAGTTTCCAAGACCTCACAAATGTCATCATCCCCGTATAAAATATCCAAGTCCAAAATTTATGGATAAATCTGAATTGACTTGGGTCTGATGATCTCAAAAGCAGAATTATCGTTATGCTCAACGGGGTGTGTATGAGAACTGGGGTTATTGATTAAATCATCCATGAAAACATGATTTATATCTTCCAAGATAGCCCCAATAGGATCAATTTCCTCAATTGTAAGGCCATTAAATGATCCATCATACTCCCTAGGCTCGTTTGTCTCACTAAAATTATCTTTTTTAAACTCAAGTGAGACTCCACATAAAGATTCTTCACCTTCAGAATCAAAGAATTCTGAATCCGCATTTATATATATCTCAAAATCATCTATTAATGCCTAGTCCTTGGAGACATACTTTTCCTCATACTATGGTTTAGGGAACTCGGGTGAAGAAATCAATTCATCCTTAATGGATTGCTCTAGACCAACCTGGTCAACCCCGATCTCGTAAAATGTGTCCCCTCTACAGGGGCCTGAGAAGGTTCTGACATTGGCTCTCCTGAAAGGGTTTCATCCTGGGAATCAACCTAAGATTGAACTAAAGCAACCACAAATTTCATCCTCAATTTCGACAACTTCCCAAGTAAAAACTCACCCGAGTCCTTATCCTTAACATCTTGGAGCCAATCTAATAAATACTTGTTAAGATCATCAATCATTTGAATCAGAGGCTCCAATTCTTCAGTACAAGGTGTTGCCTAAGCTTTTGAAGATTGTATGGTATTCCTTAAGTTAGCCAACACCTTATCTTGGACCTTGTTCACCTGAACTAAATGGTTTGATTTAGGGTTGGATGGGTTTGGGTTCAGTCCAGGGGAGTCAAGAAATTGAGGTTCCTGGGGGCCTCCCTAATAATAGATCATTTCGAGTTGTTCAAAGAGGGGTGATGACTTATACGCACTATAATCCTAGGGAGGGTTAGAGTTGTAACCATTATATCTTTCTTGATTGTAGATCGTATTAGGTTGTCCATAGGGGGGCGGTGATCTATAATCGGTGTAGCTCAGAGAGGGATAAAAATCAAAATCATGGTGTCCAAGGTCAGACCCTGAACACGGAGGTGTGTAATTGTATCCCCAATCTGAGTTATCCTAACTAATAGATGATTGATTACAACACGGGTTAGGATAATAATCATCATATTAGGGATAAGATGTGTCAGGAGGGTAGGAGTGGAAATGAGTGTAGGATGTGGAAGGATCCATGACCAAACGAGACGAAAAAAAAGGTGTCCTGCAGTACAAACACTCAAACCTGTCCTTAGGTAGGGTAGCCTAAAGACCTATAGACATTCAGAACCCATCTTGAGATGAAAGAAACAATTTGGTCTACTTCTTTTCAATCAATCCAACCAGTTAGAGGGAGGGATTGGGGAGAAGGTTCTTCCCTTGGCTTTCACCTTAGGTTCCTTTGATAGCCCCCAATCACGGTCATTTGACACTACTCCCCTAGCTAGACATCAAATGGACCGGTAGAAGTAGATTAATCAAAAATAATCTCGATCTGGGCCCTAAAGAGTGAGTCAAATCCTTAAGGTCAACGTCTACTTGATTTTAGTTAAGCTTAGGTTTGAATGTGCTTGGAAATGTGATGGGCCTTTTATCTGGGTTGTGCCCTTAAAGATCAGTTTCGATGTGTAGGTGTGCACAACCAATGATTTTGAAATAAGGTTTTTTGATGATTTTTCTTTTAGGGTTCAACCTTGTTTATTAGCTTTTAGGGTTCAACTTTAGGTGTATTCAATCAAGGTTTAGTTGGCACACTAGGTTTTAAAAGCACAGGTGAAGATGTCTTCCTTTAAAAGTTAAAAGCATATGGAGTGCCTGGTTAATTCCTAAAAGTTGAATCCTAGGTGGCAAGCTACTTGATGAATCAGTTTTTATGTTAAGTGGTGCAACCTAGACAAATTAGACAAGTGGCCTGATGCATCACTAATTAAGGCACCCAATTAGTTTCAGACTATTATGTTTCTAATCACCTTTTTGTATAAGTCATGCAAGTGTACTGAGTCCTTTGGTCGGATTCCCGGTTAAGTGACTGAATCAAACAAAAGTGAGGTGCCTTAGGCGTGTGTGGGTGTATAAGGTGTGTAAGTTTTAGTTAATCCCACATTAATTTTTTTTTTATATGTGCAAGGGCAAAGTGGGTGGGTGTGACAAATAAACAACCAATCTACATTAGGGTTTATGCAAGCTCCTAGGTTAATTAGGGTTTGCGTTATTAGGTGGTAGAATGAAAACTAATGGATTGGAGGTGGGGATATACTTACAAAATCTTCATCTGCACTTTTCTCCAATTTAACTGCTCTGGCTCACCTCGGAATAGTACCTGCAATCACAGCAAGATCGAAGAAAAAGTGAGATAAAAGTTAAGTAATGCGAAAAATGCATGAAATCAAAGAGCGTTGTCTCCTCGGCAATGACGCAAAAATGATGAGCGAGATTTCGTACACTAAAAGATTGAGTTTAAAAATCTGTCGTTGTAGTTGCATAAAAATCCGCTATCAAATAAAATTTATAACCGAAACTCTGGTGAGTCTTAGGTCGAACACAGGGAGGCAAACGTTTGATTAAAAATCTCAATTGAAATTATTTTCAGAAAGTAGATTAGTTGGTTGAATTTAATATACACTAGCTATTCTACTTAAAGAATAAATAATACAAAAGAGAGATAATAATATAGAGAAAAAGAGAGAGAGAGAGAGTGAACTAATATTTCATAACCAAATATTCATTACAACTAATTTCTACAACTAGAAAGCTAGAAATCTACATTAGAAAGCGGTAAAAAGAGAGGCATGAGAAAATCCTCCTTGATTGCTGCTTGGAGGACAAACCGCATTGACGGAGTAGTTGGAAGAGGGTGGTGAGATACTGGAGGAGGGAGGACGAAGCTGGAGGACGGAGGACAATGCAAGGTAGCGTCACAGCGGGATCCGCTTCTCAAATGGTGATGAGAAGATAACCATGGGATGCTCCACGAAGGGGGTGAGAAAATAGGAAAATTATTTTACTCTAGCTCTAATGAAGCATCCTCGGTATGGGACCAGCTCATAGAGCTTTGGAGGAGGTGAGGAGAAGAGAAGGGATGATGAAAATGAGAGGTATGAGGTCCCTTTATAGTTGAGGAAGAAGGGTATAAAAGTCATTTTAAAGGCCTTAAGATTTAATATACGGCCTTTAGTGACACATGCAAACATCACTAAAGACCACTGTTGCTAAAGATCACATGCAAGGAGGACCATTCATCGTGCATCCAATGCCTCTTATCACGTCACATCACATGACTTGTGGCCTTCAGCCATTCATCGCTTAATCGCACCCAACCATTCTCAATCATCCGATCGTTCGATCGAACGGTGGACGGCTTAGATCGCCTACGCACACTTCGCCTTCGACTCATATAGTGCCTGCATATGATGGCGCATCTGATGGCGCGTCATCGTGTGTGTGCGGCTCAATCATTCATCTGGCACACGAGAAGGCACCACGTCACTACTCCATCAATCATTCACGTCGCATCCAATGGTGAATTTCATGCGTCACTCCTCTTCGCGGATTTAATCCGCTCACGCGAATTAGAGTGCATGTCGTGCTCTTCGCGAGAGGCAGTTCACCACTACGCTACGAGGCCACTTGAGGCGAGTTCTTGATTTTCTTCACGCACTCTCTTGGTCGTTGGATCTCAATCCAACGTCGAGATCTTCTCTTTACCTCGCTCTTTAAAAGTGAGAGTGCATAGCTGGGATGCATCTTAGCCGTTGGATGGAGATCCAACGACTGAGATTGATCGTGTGATCGAAGAGGAGGCACTGCAGGTGATGTTGGGCGGTTGTGATGGCACCACATGGTGCCATCATGGCCGTCCATATTTATTTTGTAAGTGGTGCCACGGTTGTTGGATTGAACCGATTTTCCCACGTTGGGCTGCTATCGTCAATTTGAACCCATCTATGCAGTTGGATTCTTCATCTGAGGTACAAATTTTCACTACCTTGCCCCTTGCCCTTTGATCTTCCTCGGACTGCATCTGATGCTACAGAAGTCCGATCAGGGTGATCTCAGAGGCATTGGACTCCGATCGTTGCCCTGATCAGATTCGTATGGTTGGATCTTCATTCGAGATCTCTATAAATATCATCCTATCTCCTAACCATAAAAAGGGTAAATTAACCTCAAATTTGTACAAACTAATCTAAATGCAGAATGACGCATATTATGTAATATTTATAATATTGAATGCAATTATACGCCTAAGAGCATGCAAAAATAGATAGTTTCTATGAAATAGATATGTCTACATCAATGTCTCTACTATGCTTAGTGATCCTAGAGATACCACTAGATCTTCTTCAACTATTCCCCCTCCATTCTTCTCTTATCGCGTTCTTTTAGATGATAGGGAACATGCTTACAACATTGATTGGGATTACATGGTAACTGAATGTAATCCGAAAGTGATGATCAATCTTGGATTGATTATTCGAAGACAAGATGAAGACTACAAACAAATGGGCAAGGTTCTTGACAGTATTCAAAGCTACTTTTCTCACTTTTAAGGATAACTTGGTAGAGGTTTGGGTTTCCTCTCTAAATATTTGTATTCATTGTGGTTTGATTTTTGTGGTGTGACTTTTAATTGCTTATATTTTTCTTTTAAGCAGAAATCACCCCTGATTAAATCACATTTTCTATTGCCCATGAATATACTTTGCTAGGTTTCTGAGCCAATTAGGTTAGAAGCATAATCATACAACATACAATTAGCATGTTTTGCATTTTAGATACGCATGCATCCAATTTTGCATAATTTCTGTGACGTACACTAATTACTGATATTTTGTGACCACATAATTGAAGGCTAAGAAAAAGAGAGAAGAAAGAATAATTGAAGAAATTGAGCTAGAGATTTAAACTCAGGAGCTTTACAAACCCCATGCTCTAACTCAACAAAGCAAAAAAACTATCCTACATCAATAATAAATGAGCTCCTCCACTATCATTTATTAAACTCCAACTCCACTCCACCTAGAACCACCTTTGCACATCTTCTGTGACACATTTAAGTCTCTTTCGCCAATTCCAACAAAGCCACCCTCATTATAGATGCACATTTCACCACACCTAGATCCCTCCACCAATTAATAGCCACCCAACCCAATTCCAAGATCTCATTAATCTCATTACATCTACCCATAACCATAATTGTTGGTACACCCCTCCCTCCTTCCCTCTTTACCCCTCTCCACCTCTATATAAGGCCATCCATTTCATTCTTCCAAACCATCTTTGGCAATCCCATCTCTTGAGCACTCTAAGGGAGAAAGGGAGGGCCTAAGGACTACCTAAGTCCAAATTTTAGGCATTGAGAGAGAGTTACTCCACCACCCTTCAATTGCCAATCCACCATCATGTCATCCTACCACCATCATCCCATGCCACCATCTTGGAGGAAATTAGGCTCGAGTTCTTCTGCCATGCCAAGGAGGAGTAGGGAGGAGCATGTCACCCTCTTGGAGGAAGCTCACTTCCACGTCGAGGAGAGAAGGGCCATCATCGTTCGAGCATCTCTTTTCATGAGCTTTCTTCTTCTTTAGTTTCTTGCTTGTTTTTTATAGTTGGTAGTCCTTTGCTTTTGTGAATTTTCTAGATTAAGCATCTTTTTGTTGATCTTGAAATATTATGGCAATGAAAGTTACATTTCTATTCCATCTTTAATTTTATTGGGCATGTGAATTTGCATGGTAGTTGATTACAAGCCACCCACCATAATGCTTGTAAGTTCAATTGCTAAGCCATCTTCATATCCTTTAACTTTGTTAGTTAATTGAAAGTAGTTGATATTATTTCTCGTGATAAAAAATGATTCGATTTACATTTTATTTTCTTCTAATCTAAAAAGAAAAAAATCACAAAATCAAAATATTAAAAAGAAACAAGATATTAAACATTGGGTCTTCAAATCGACACCATGCTTCCTCGTGAATCAACTCGAATTGCCACTACATAAGCTAGTAAAAATTTTTAAAAGTTGAACTTTCGTTATGTGTTATAACGATATAAAAATCAAATGTTTTTAAATCACATTTCAATCTATTCACCCCTCCTCTTGTGTTGATTTCAATGGGCATTCAAAGTAGATGTTAGAAAACTTGTGATCGTATCTCATAAAATGAAAAGGCTCTTGGGAAGATCACCTGCCTTCAGTTGAGTTCTCCTATAATAATAGTTACTGCACTAGTATTGACATAGCTCCCTATGAGGTGTTGTATGGTTGAAAATGCATGTCTCATTTATGTTGGCCAATGAAACGGGATGCAGACCCAAGATTGATTTGCTAAATCAAGGAGATTATGGAACAGATACATAAGGAACTTGTCATGGCACGAGACTAACAAAAGATCTATGCATATTGCATGAGAAGAGATATACAGTTTGACATTGGTGACTTGGTCTTTCTTAGATAATTGCATATAAAGGGCATATAAGGGTTTAAAGTAAAGGGAAAATCAGCGTTGAGGTTCATGGGTCCCTTCAAGATATTCAAGCTAGTTGGCACCATCATTTAGAGGCTTGCCTTACCAACATAGTTGGCTAGCATGCACGATGTGTTATACATCTCTAGACCTAAATCATGTTCTCAATTACAATAATATAGGAATTAAAGAGGATTTGACATATCATGAGCAACTAATTCTGATTCTAGATTGGATAGTAAGGAGGTTGCGGAATAAGGATGTTCTAATTGAAAAAGCCAGATGTATAAAGAAGGAACTTAAGAACCCAAAGCTAAGATGAGGGAGAAATACTTAAGGCTATTTTTTAGTGAGTCCATAAAACCTCAATTTTGTCCTCTTTAAGGTTGTTATGTACTTACTAATTGCTTGCATTCATTTTAGCTTTAACTTTACTTGAGTTTCAAGTGCAAGACACCTTTTAAGATTGTTATGTTTGTAAAGATCTCAAATATGGGTTCTCAAGTCATTTTGGAATCGACATACTATGGCAAGTCTATCAGTACTTGTTAGGTATAATTTGGTCAATGTACCTTGAAAAATGTGAAAACTTAGTCTTTGGTCAAACCATGGACAAACCTATCTAAAATAGGCTATATATTACCACTAGACTCTTGTCACAAGATTTCTAATGATTCCTACTAAAAAATTTGAGATTCGTAGCTCAAATTACACTAGGCACACGTAAAATAGGGACAAGAGCAAATATATATTAAACCAAATGCGAGGGCATTTTGATCCAATCCAAGTTTTTCACACTCAAGTCTGGCCTTAAAACTTATTAAAGGGGAATATAAGGTTCTTTACCATCACTTATTTCCTTGGAGGTTCAAATCTTGATGATTAAAGAAAAAAATAATGCACAGGGAGGAAAAGAAGAGAAATAGGAAGAGGAAGAGGTGGGAGAGAGAGAGAAGACTAGCGCCTTTCTCTTCCTCTTCATTCATCAAATAAGAGTAGAAGAGGTGTGGCCCTTGCCATACATGCCTATCAATTGTAGGTGGCGGCCAATGCTTACTTAACACATGGTAGAGACATAGTTAATGAGAAGATGCTATGTGGTGCAAGTGATAAGTGGCTGGCGTAGGCAAGAAGCACAAATGTAGACCATGCACGCATGAGGAATGCAAACCATGCACACATGAGGATAGCTCTTCCATTACAAGTAGACAAGGCACAAGCAACTTGCATATGGTGTAAGAGGTCCAAATCAACCATGCAAGCAAGATGCAAGTGCATGCAAGTGTGAATTGACACATCATGTATGCCATGTGTAACAATGTGAACATACGACCACGGATGCAAATGGGTTAGACGTGGATTGGGTTTGATTAAATCTATATACCCATATGTTACCCAATTATCCCTTGGGTAAGAAAACTCAAACCCATACCTATTTTCATTCACTCATCGGATACTCATTTACTCATCGGGTAAAAGGTTTGAAAAAAAGGATTTCAAAAACTCTACATTAATTAATTAGGACTCAAATTAGCTGATTAATTTTTTGTACACCAATTCATCAACCTAATCAATTAATGGATAGTGTCTTCACATTGTCTGAAAGAATTAATTGATTAGATGACTAATTCCTAATTGATTAGCCTGCTTCTAGAACTTCTTGTTGGTGAGTTAATATATTAACCTAATCAACTAAGTTATAGTTTCAATTAAGATTTTAGTCAATGAGTCAACTATTTCTTTAAAATGACATTGGTCATTTGAAAACTTACTTCTTTTAGTCAAGTGTAGTTGTGGGTTTGAATCTAGAGCATCCTCGACCGGTTAAAATTAATTAAAAGTTTTTTTTATGAAATTTAATTTCTTATTGGTATAGGAAATCCTAAGGATGAGTTGAATAAACAATCTTGACTCTTTAACAAATATTTCTAAAATACAACACAGCAAGAAACTTCTATTGCAAACCACCATCGTTTGTATAGCTCTTGAAGTCTTCTTATCAATCTCTCATGCCTCTTTTCAATTCATATGGTCTTCCTCAATAGCTAGCATGTATTATACCTTATGTCTACTTCAAGCTAGTTCATAACACTATGTACAAAATGATTTTTCTTATTTTTTAAACATTAAAATTAGGATCATTAGTACCTAGCACTAACAATCTCAAAATAAGATGAAAGAATCATTAGTAAGAACTCCCCCTCACAATAAGAATTCCTCCTTTCCAATCTTTTCAAACTTTTCTCCCCCTTTAGAAACATCAAAATTAGAGTAGAACTCCCCCTTTCAAAGAGAAAAAGCAGAACACATAAAGCATTAAGTAGAGGAAAGAACTGCAGAAATCATTTATAATAAAGATGGTGTTCATTCATCAACCAAAAAATATCAACTGTCATAAACAGTTCCTAGGCTAGTTAGATGCCGATTCCACATCTCGACCTTAAATGTATGATGTAAGAAAACAAAGAATAGCAAATGGGATAACCACACCACATGTATAAGCCAACACTGCTGTATGAACTAGCGATCCATAACCTGAGAAGAATGCTGAAATATCTTGTTGCCTAAAGTTAGCCCTTGAGAAAACACAGGAGTAAGCAATGTCACACCTAAAAAGCCAAGAGAGACCATATAAACAACACCATGCTCAACAAAGAAAAGAACAAACAAAGACCAAATTTACACCCACCACCACAAACACACACACACTTCCCTTGTTTCTTTTCAGATTCCATCTTCTAAGCCTTTACTAGACTTCAGCTATCGACCACAGGGAGCGTCCCACCAGCAGCCAAGATCTGTTGTTCCAACTGAAAACCATAAAAGAAAAGATTAGCTTCTACATAATTGATATTGGAGTATTATCAACATACCAAGTGCTGAAAATGAAAAGAATAAATAATCACACGAACACAACAATCTACGTGACAAACCCCTCTCAATGGAAGGGGAAAATCATAGGAACAAATACCTACCACTCACCGATGGCTAGGGATTTTTTCTCTTTTCAACAACTAAGATGGTTTGGACATTTGCACAGAAGGTTACTAGATGCTCCAGTCAGAAGATGCAAGAAGTTGGAGGCTGAACCTGCTAAGAGGGGATGAGGAAGACCAAACAAGTGTTGAAAGGAAACTATTAAGTATGACCTCAATTACTTTAATTTAAGTCCTGAAATGACTCAAAATCGATCTGTGTGGAAGCAAAGAATGCATATTGTTGTTGTTGTTGTTAACAACTAAAGGTGGGAGGTGTCATAGTATTTATAGACAACGGGTTAAATGGATCCACCCCCAAGATCCAATTACTCGGTTACATAGTGCATCTCAACACTCTCCCTCAAGTTGAGATTAGGGATATATTAGATCAACCATGGCAGCCTGGATGAGTTATGGGATTCTTTCAGGAGAGGCGGGGGGTAGGGGAGGTTTAATGTTCTCAGATCGAAGAAGGAAAGGGCAAAACTGTTAACGATTCTTTGGGGTATTTGGTTGAGGAAAAATGGGACGGTCTTTAGAGGACATAACCCCTATGTTGAGAACTTTGTTTCCTCCTATTAAGATTTTAGAGAGGAATAAAAAGTATTATCGCTAAATCTTCTAAGAAAACAAATGAGTTTGGTCTCTTTATAGAGGGGGCCAACCCAATAACCAAAACAAATTTTGCTAATAATAAAAAAGAGATAAAAGGAATCTCTAACAAATTCTATCATATGTTTAAATCCTAACGCTCCCCCCCAAGTTGGAGCATGCAACATCCAACTTAAAGGTACAACAACAGAGAAGACTCTCCCCCGAATGGAGGCAACAGATCAGAGCAGCAATCACATAGCAGTAGCAGTAAGCAGTAGAGACGATCGTTGCAGAAGTAGCAACCATAGTAGAAACAACAGTAGAGAAAAAACTGGTCAGGAATAGTAGCAATCGAGACAACAAAAGCAGTAGTAGAAGGCAGTAGACGGGATGTTGTAATAGTAGTAGCATTAGCTAGTAGTGGCAGTAGTCAGTGGAGATTGTGAGGGTAAGTCAGTTCCCCCACCAATCAACCTCCTCTCCAAGGAGGACAGCAGTAGCAGTAGTAGCAGAAGCGCCAGAAGTAAACGAATCCAGAGTAGTAGTAGCAGGTTATGCTACAATAGTGGTGGCAACAGCAGCAACAATAGTAGAATCCTGCTTCAGCAGGCATCTCAGACGATCAATCTCCTGAGCAGTAAATGGTAAAGGCAACTGTTATGGTGCAATCGGAGTAATAGAAGACTTAGTGGAAGGAGGTTGGGACGCCCAAGCTGACTTCCCAAAATTTTCTCAAAAATGATCTGAGGAATGATTAGTTCTGTTGCAATGAGTGCATGGAGGATAGGTCAGTCATGCTCGCCCTCATCCTCCTAGCATTTGTAGAGGCATCGATCATAACAACAAGAGTAGAAGATAAAGAACCAGTCTCAATTTTCTGCAATTTTCTGGAGGTGAGCATATACGGTCTCAAGATTAGGCATTGTATCAGAGGAAAGAATCTGGTCACAAACGTGCTGAAACCTCGGTGCCAAACTATCAAGAAATCGGTATGTCTGCCATTTTGCCCTTTCATTAATTTGCTTATCACAGTAGGCAGGCTGAAAGATATGAAGTTCTTTAAATAGACTCTCCATCATCAAAAAATATGCAACCAGGGACATTACCTTGATTAGTATTCCATATTCTCCTATAGATGTCTGCCCAACAAGAACTACTCATCTTCATAGAATCTCTCTTTTCTAGAGCATCCCAGATATCCTTAGCCATCTTTTGATACATGTTTAAAGCAATAGTTGGATCAACACTGTTCAATAACCAGTTCACAACCTACTAATTATCATTTTCCCACTTCCTACATTTGGCATTATCTTTGGATTCTGGAGGAAGATCAGTCAAGGCATGAAGTTTTTCTTGACCCCTGACAAATATTCATAAAGCATGGGACCAAAGAGCTTAATTAGAAGATCTAGTAGTTCCTTGAAAACAGATGCTGAAATTTTCGTTTCAGAAGTAACTGCCGGTTCATTTGCCAAGATGCCCACCCCCAAAGGAAAGGATTTGACCTGAAATAGAGGAAGATCTGGCGATTGGCAGAGAAGACAAGTGGGCTGCAGAATAGGACCTACAATGGGCTGGAGGCCAAGGAACAGAGCTACTGATGCCCCTTTCAGATCAGTAGCAGCAATTCTGGAAGTAAGAGATGCCTTTGCAGCAACAGCAATGAGAACAAAGGAAGAAAGGTGCCTAGGGTTTGGTAGAGAGCATATGGATTCCCAGAAGGGCCCGCTCTAATACCATGTTAAGATTTTAGAGAGAAATAGAAACTATTATTTCTGAATCTTCTAAGAAAACAAACGAGTTTGGTCCACCTTTATACAGAGGGCCAACCCAACAACCAAAACAAACTTTGCTAATAATTGAAAAGATAATAATAAAAAAGAGAGAACAGGAATCTCTAACAAATTCTATCCTATTTTTAAATCCTAACACCTCCACTTCTTCCCTGGTGGTATTTTGGGAGTCCTCAATGTAATATGTAATTGGTTTCTTTTGTGATGAATTAATTTGGGTGTTTATTGAGAGGATAACCACCCTTCCCCTTTTTGAAAAAAAAAACTCCCCCTCAAGTTGAGCATGGGCATAGATGTCAAACATGCCCAACTTGCCCATGCGCTCTTCAAACCAAGATATACACAATCCTTTTGTAGAGACATTTGCAACCTGATCATTTGTCTTTACATACAAAAGACATAACAACCCTGCATCAATCTTATCTCTAATCCAATGTTTGTCTAGCTCAACATGTTTGGTGTGACTGTGGAGCACAAGATTATTTGCAAGATTAATGGCATATTTGTTGTCACAGTAAAGCATCATGGAGGTCTTTGGCTGCAATCTGACGTTAGATAAAAGAATTTGATCCATAGCATTTAGCAACACTCAATGCGAGAGCTCTATACTCATTTTCCATGTTGGATTTGGAAACCAAAGATTATTTTTTGCTTATCTAAATTTCAGGATTTCCACCAAGGCACAAAAAGTATCATGAGGTATGTTAGTACATCAATTTTGATGCACTAAAATTATGTTATCTGTCAAGACTAATCTTTCAGGACTCTGTCTATTGACTCATGGAAAGAAACAAAGCTCTCCAAAGTATTCCCCTAAGTCTTTTCATTTATTTGAGTCTAGATTATTTATACGAAATCACAAATGATTTTCACGTTAAATGTAATTTCCTAAAATCAAATTTTTAGGTTAATTGATCAACCAATTAACTAAATGATTGACCAAACTACTTTGATCGACTAATCAACTTAGTTAATAAATCAAATATACTCAAATTAGGAAGTTCATTAAAATACCTTTTAATTGATCAATAGCTTAATCAATCGACCAATAGGTGATAAATCAAATAGCTAGTTTGATCGACCAAAAGTCATTTGGATTGACCAAACTATCTTAATTGATCAACCAAAAGGATTCAAAAAACTTCCTTTCTAGGTTGATTTTCTAATATAAAGAGGACCTTGGTAGCATTTTTCTAACACACATTTAGAAAGAAAAATATTTAGAAAAAGAGCTCCCATGCTTTCATCTCCGTAGTGCTTCTACGTTTCTACTTCCACGCTTTCTAAAGCACTCCAATCAAAAGGCTTCTACGAAAAACATCCGTGTGATTTTCCTTTACGGTTCCATAGAATTATATGGTATTTCCTTTTATCTACTGCTTTGATCCAGATCCCAAGTTATTTTGGGAAGACCCATTGTGCTTCTCTTCAGGTTGTTAAGAGAAGGAAATTTGTGAAAGGTTGTGCCACTATCGTTTCAAGAGATGTGTTAGTTGATTGACTAGCTTAATTAATCGAGAAAATCCTAAACTGGGAGGCTTAAGTAGTGGTTTTTACCTAAGATGGTTTCCACTATAAATTTAGGTGCACTCGCGTATGAAAATTTGTGGCTCGTGTTTATTTACTTTGCAGTTAATTTTTAAATTACCGGCGATACTATTCAATCGATAGTCTTGTGTATATTGTAGGATTGTTTTTATTGTGCAATATTTTTTTTACAATCGATATCACGTTTGATCTTGTGTTTATGGCCAAGTAAGATTCGTGCAGGTAGGTTGCACACACGCCACTCTTTTAAGGTAGACCTTCTATCATCAATGGAACTAGCTCGATCCGCATCGGTGTAAGTTTCAATCTTTAACTCATCACTTCTGGTATCAAGGATTCCCTTTCCTAGACTTTTCTTTAAATAAGCCAATATCCAATGCACAGCCTTCTTGTGAGCATCAATAGGTGCATGAACCGACTCACTATGTTAACAGCATTAAGTGTTGTCAGGCCTTGTAAGTGTAAGATATATGTATTTTCCCACCAATCTTTAATATATGCTCTTCTGATCATCCACCAAGACAACTCCATCCTTGAGGCTTAATCGCTTCAATGGGTGTTACTGCCATTACCAACCCTAATTTCTAATATCCTTTATGCTAACACATTATAACTCCATCCTTATCTTGCTGCCTCAATTTTCAAAAAATACCTATGTTTGCTAAGATCTTTGATCTTAAACTCATCTGCAAGTTTAACCTTCAACTAGCATATGTCAAGCTCATTAACCCAATAATGATCATATTATCCACATGGACCAATATAATGGTTACACCTCCATTGGTCCTTTTTCACAAATAAGGTGTGATCACCATTATCTTCAGTAAACTCAAGTTCAAAGCAACTCTCAACCTTTCAAAATTGGCACGAGGAGATTGCTTAAGACCATATAAGGCCATTTTCAACTTGTAGCATTTTCCTTGTTGCTCATAACGAGGTGGCATCTACATATAAACTTCTAGATCTCCATTTAGGAATGTATTTTTTACATTTAACTAATGAAGCTTCCATGAGAACCGTATGACGAGTGCAAGAATAATTCTACTAGTGTTCATTCTTGCAATGGGTGCAAAGCATTGATTTAAATGCCGACGGCATGGCCAGTTTTGAAGAACAGCCATGCCGATATGATTTCAGTGTCGAAAAACAGGTGTTTCGGCGGCATGCTGACCATACCGGTCGGCATGCCGCCGTGCCGTAGTGCCGCCACCGGCAAAATGGTCACTCTCCCTCGTCCCCCTCACCTGTATAGGAACTTGGCAGGGCTGTAGGGCATGCGGCTACCGGAGAACACCGCGGAGTAGATCGCGTCGAGATCGCACACGAGGCACACGACCTTCCTGTCGTCGCCCTCGCCGCCCGCCTTCTTCCTCTGCTGCGGCCTGCAGACGTAGGGGTTGTGGCGGTCGCTGAGGAAGCAGTTCCTCAGGGGCGAGGTGTGGAGCAGCGCCTGCAGTACGGAGTTCATGAAGCAGGTGCTGCCAAGGTTGTTGAGCCCCCGGAGGCCCCACGGGACCCCACGGCCCAACTCGGCTGCGGCGGTGTCGGGGCACCACAGTGGGCTGGAGCAGCAGTCGAGGAGGTGCTGCTCCCTGGGGGTGGGGGTCTAGGGGCGGAACCCGACCAATCGCCTCCTCTTGGGGGGTGTGGGGGGAAGGGGGATGGAGGCGATCCGGTATTGGGAGGCGAGGAGGACGGCGGAGTCGAAGTCGGGGTCGTGACCTGGTCGCGGCAGGCGAAGCAGAAGAGCTCGACGCTGTGGACGTCGAGGGCAAGGGCGTGGGGAGGGGGACTGGTAGAGGTGGTCGGGGGCGTGGAGGGGGCAAGAGAGGCAGAAGTAGAGGCGGGGTGGGGAGGAGGGGGGGCAAAGGGGACAGCGGTGGGGGAGGTCGAGGTGGAGCTCAGCGCAGCCAAGGGCGGGGGGTTTGGGCCAAAGGAGAAGGTGGAGGGAGCAGAAGGGGTTGGGGGAGGAGGAGAGGAAGAGCTGAAGGTGGGGGCAGGGAGGAGGGATGGAGGGGGAGGAGGACATAGGGAGGAAGGTGGTGGTCGTGGTGGTCGTGGTGGAGCCGTAGGGTCGGTGGGCCCCGCGGACATAGAGGGTGGGGAGGGAGGGCGGGGGAGGCGAGAGGGCTATTTGATTTGGGTGTAGTAGGGGCCCCACCTTGTTAAGAGATGCTGTGTGCTTGTGTAGATATCCATAGGGTCGGCAAGCATTACAACAATAGTCAACAATGGTATCAATCAAGTGGTGATAGTACCCATGATAAAGATATGCATCCAGCAAGATACTCTTGGTTCTGGTGAAATCTGTCTTTCAAGTTCCAAGTCCTGACTTCCGATACATCATACATCAAGACATTACAGTTTTAACTTTTACTTTGAAACTACACACTTTGATTCTTTCATTCTTAAATTCTTTGATTCTTAAATTCTTTGTATTCTTCTATTATTAAATTTTCTGTATTCTTAACATGGTAAGAATATTTCATCTCGTTATTGAATTTTAACATTGTATGGTCATGTTGTATATGAATATTATGATGTAACACTCTTATTGTTACATAATTAACATTTTGACCACTCCTACCATTTTTGTCGGCATGCATCGGCATGCCCTCAGCGTGCCTCCGAAATGGCATTTTTTCGAGCCATCGAAATCTGCCATCGAAAAACGGACATTTCTCCGGCATGCCCTCGACATGCCCACGAAATGCACACTTACAATTTCATCGGCACGGCGTCGAAATCGGCATTTCGAACCTTAGTGCAAAGGTCTCTAGATAATCTATCCCATACTTTTAAGTGAATCCTCTTATAATGAGTGATTAGTCCATATTTGTAGGCTATTTAAGTATTTAACTGCCTAGACATTAGGTTAATTCTAACATTTATTTAGCATAAATTAGGATGTAAATAGATTAATTCATATTTCTAATTTAATTAGATAATTCATGCATTGCATTCATATTTTAAATGCATTTAGAATTAACTTAGAATGGCATTCATTTAATTAGTTAACCAATTAGGTACATTGCATGCATTAATTTTAAGTTAACATAAAAGTTGAGGGTTGGTATATAAATAATCATAATATTTTAATATCTTTTATTCTTCTTTTCAGCAACGGCTCGGCTGCCGCTGCAACGCTTCCTGCCGCACCTCCTGCAACCTTCCCGCGCCCGTGCCTTCCTGCCGCACCTCTTGCAGCCTTCCCGCGCCGGTGCCTTCCTGCCGCACCACCTGCAGCATTCCCCCGCACGCCCTCCAGCCACGCGCAAGGCGGGCACGGCCAGCACCCTGCAGTGCCTCTTCACGCACGCAGCAGGCGTGCATTCTTCTCTACGCCTTCCAGCCTGCAGTGCACCCGCACCGTCCGCCTACGCCTACCGCCTACAGCAGCATCCGCCTCCACCAAAGCGCGCCCGCCAGCAACCCTCCGCGCGCTCAACTCCAACGCGCCCGCAACACCAGCAGTGCATGCACACCCCCTACAGCAACGCTCAACACGCGCGCACAGTCGCCCCTTCAGCAGCTGCAGCCGCTGTTGGCAGCCACTTTCGCCGGAGCTCCGTCCGGCTGACTCCGACCACCGCGCGACTCGCCGCCACCATCGCTGCGAAGCCCTTGGTCCAAAGAACTTCCTCCGAGCTCCCCGCCTCCGGCCGTCCACTCCTCTTCACACACGGCCAAGGGGAATTCTAGTTATTAAAAAATTACTATTTCAGCATGTTTTTTTATTCAACTTTAATCTGAAGGCAAATTTGACTTGATTTTCGTCTAAACTAACTACGAACAAACGTTTTTAACCGGTGCGAATTTAAATACGTCATTGCCTCCCTGTGGATACGACCCGCTCTTCTGCAGTGGTTATTTTTTTTAATTATTGATTAGTCGATTTTTCCACCATATAAAACTACAAACGACTTTAAAGCGAACAATCGATTCATCAAAATGACGCCATTGCCGGGGAGGCAACAGACGCAATAATTTCACCTGATTTTATTTTGATTATTTGTCAATTGCACAGTAATTTGACCATTTATTATTTTTTCCTGTGCGAGAAATTTTGTGCGAGGAATTAGCCATCGTAAGAAGCGACCCTTGACGTCGCCAGAGGAGAATTGGTCAAGCTATTTTGAAAAGGAGGATGAGGACGCAACGGTCATCATTGTACATTTACTCGCTAATCTGATTAGAATAGAATTAGGACTTTAGATTTAATTTTTCATTGCATTTGGTTTGAAACCCTTGTTCTGGGGTATATTTTGAGGGGTTTGTTACCCGATTTTATTTTAAGCCTGTGTTGGGTAATTTTTGGGAGCCTATTCCCTTTTCTTTAGATTTAGGTTTTTAGTTTATTGATTACTTTTATTTGCTTGTGCATAAGTAGTTTAAGAAAAAGAATTAAAAAAAAAAATGAGCTGCCTGCTAGAAGCTACCTGCCCTTAGGACGAACCATTTAGGCCTATATGAGCAGCCTCTAGATTTACTTCTCTACATTACGTGCATTCTTACATCATTGATTGCTGGAAGTAAGGTACGCATTCTCTTACTTTGCATCCTATTCTTGATCACGCATTGCATTTGGATTTAATTCAAAGACCACAAAATTTGTCTTAAAGCGATCTAACAAGTGGTCACATATATTCGTGAAAAAGGACTAATTAAAGGAGAGACATCTAAAAATTAAGGACTTGATTGTAAAACGTGGTGTGCGATTCAAAATTCAAAATCCTTTTGCGGTGAATGCACACTTATATCTTTTGCACCATAGCACTCATTTAGACACTCCTAAGTCATGAAATGACTAAGACAAGAGCTCTCCTACCGTTGGATTTTGAAGTGTTCGGAACTTGAGATCAAAGGTTTTGTAAATCCAAAGAGGGGGATACCCTGTCATGGATTTTTAGGGGTAGTTGAGTAGCACTACGAAAGCACAACTTCAAAGGAAGACTTAGGCCTACTTGCATCCCTCGATCTTCTGTCTTTGGATTTACTTGACCATTTGAGATTTAGGGAAGAATACCTAAGCTCCAACTAGGTCTTTTTAGGCATTTCGAAGGTTGACAATAGGCGCGTAATTGATTGGGCAACTTGCTTTGTCACCTATAATTTGAACTAAAGTCAAAAGCCTAAATTTGTAAAGACCGAACAAGTCCTTTTGAATTGTGTTTGTAGTGCATGCTTGGTAGGCGTTCTCTTAGGAGACAACTTGTGTTTGATCTTGAACCTGAAAGAATCCTAAGAAGAGACCTTCCAAGGGTAGAAATGGCCGGTCAAAGGAGCCTTAAGGAATATTTCATCCCAACCAATCAAGCTGGCCCTGCACTACGTAGACCTGGAGGGGACAATCTGTATAAGATCAAAAGTAGTACCATATCCTTGCTACCCTCCTTTTATGGTACTACTAGGGAAGACCCTTACAGGCATATAGAGGAATTCACCGAGGTCTGTTCCACGATGAAGCTGCAGGACGTTACTGATGACACTCAAATGCGGACCCTCTTTCCCTTCTCCCTTAAGGACAAAGCCAAGTATTGGTATCACACCCTTGATAATATAAATACTTGGGATGCCCTGAAGGAGTTTTTGAAGTACTTCCCCATGAGCAAAACAAATCACTTTAGGATGAGGAAGCATTCCATGATGCGTGGGAGCACTTTGACTTGCTGAAACTGCCTACATCACCAAGTGCCTAAATGGCAACTGGTTGAAAGGTTCTACACCGGACTTAATGATTCGCATAGGCAAACTGTGGATGGTGCCTGTGCAGGAACCTTTCTATCTAAAAGACTGAGGATGAAGCTTGGAACTTATTTGATACTTTGAGTAAGAATTCTATTCACTTGAATTCTGCCTACATGGATAGAAAGCCCACTCTCATGCAAAGAAAGTTGGAGGCGAATGAGGCAAGGGACACCCAGAATTTAGCCTATCAAATTCAATTATTCAATCAAAACATGGAAAGGCTTATGTCAAATCCGAGTTCATTTGTACCTAACACCTCCACATCCCAAGCTTCCGAATGGTTAATTTGTCAAGGCAATACACACGCCACTGTGGATTGCCACTTGGCCTCCCAATTCCCTGAGCTTGTACAAGCGGATTTGAATGCCGCTCAAGGGTTCCGTCCAAGACCTCGTAATGACCCTTTCTCCAACACTTATACTGAGGGATGAAGGAACCACCCAAACTTTTCATGGAGACAAGGAAATGTCTCAAATTCAGGGAATTACAAACCACAATCCTTTCAAAACCATCAAATGAACCAACCTCAGACCTTTGCCCAACCTAAAACCTCTGAGATAGATGAATTGAAGGCGATGTTGAAAACTATGCAAGAAAGTCAAAGTGCCATCATCCAATCTCATGACAAGGCTATACATGAGATGAAATCACAAATTGGACACCTTGTTGAGGCTGTTAAATAAAGGGAGACTGGGAAGCTCCCCAGTGCTGCTGAGGAAAATCCTAAAAGAAAACGGATTGTCTTTAGGGAGAATGCTCAGGCGATGACTATTCTGAGTGGGAAAGAAATTTCCAAACCCGATGCTCCTATAGTCTCACCCCCTAAAAAACCATCCACCCCGACTTTCACCCCCACCGGAGAAGACTTGCCCAAATCTTCTCCGCTTGAAATCACCTCACCGAAAAAAGTTGCCCCCGTTCCATCCCTTACTCGACATGACAACCCTTCCACCCAGAGATCGAGAGTGCCTTTTCCAGAGCGCTTATCCACCTCTAAGCAGACTTCTGCTGGCTCATCTGGAGCTAAAGATAAGACGGATGAGATTATGGAAACTTTCAAGCAAGTGCAGATTAACCTACCTTTGCTTGAAGCTATCAGGCAGATTCCATCTTATGCCCGCTTCTTAAAGGACCTGAACACAAAAAAGCAGCAATCTAGAAAACAGGTCCAATCAAAAGTTGTCATGCCTGATTCTGTTAGCTCAATTGTGCAACATGGCACACCCCCGAAACTTAAGGACCCAGGAGCCCCATACATCTCTGTAGTTATTGGTGACTTACAAATTGATGAGACTCTACTTGATCTGGGTGCGGGGGTGAACATCCTTCGGAGCTACGTGTATGAACTTGGGGGAGGCAATCTGAAGCCTAGCCCTGTAATCCTTCAAGTTGCTGATCGATCACTTAAGACACCACGGGGAATTTTGGAAGATGTCCTCATAAGAGTGGAGGATTTCTTCTTTCCCGTTGACTTCTTAGTTTTGGACACTGATCCTACCAACAAGCCAACCAAACCCTCCATCATTTTGGGCCGCCCCTTCCTTGCAACTTCGCATGCTTCAATTAATTGCAATACTGGGGCATTGAAAATGGGCTTTGGGAACAGGAAAATCCGGCTTAATGTGTTTGATGCTTACAAACAAGCCGGACATGAGGATTGTTCTCAAGTTGAGGTGATAAATGACCTGATTAAAGAGGCAACTCCTGCAATGTTATGCGATGACCCCCTTCAGCATGTCATGCTAAATGAGCATTCCCATCTCTTGAAGGAATGTGAAGGGGATATACTAGAACTTGAGGAATTGCTAGGTGTTTCTGCTGAGTCTCTTCCCCTATCATTTCCGCCGAAGGTAGATCGGCTACCTGAGATGGGGACATCTATTATGAAACCCTTAACCATACAAGCCCCCGACCTTGAGTTGAAACCCCTCCCTGACACTCTCAAGTATGTTTTCCTAGGTGACAATGATACGCTCCCCATTATCATTTCGGCTGTGCTATCTGAGGCACAGGAGGGAGCCTTGATTGAATGCATGTCTAGGCACAAGGAAGCTATTGCTTAGAGCATTGCTAACATTAAGGATATAGAGTCTACACTCTGCATGCACCACATTTATACTGATGATTCCATCAAGCCTCTTAGGGACATACAGAGACGTCTGAACCCTAATATGAGGGAGGTGGTAAAAAAGGAAATCCTGAAGTGGTTGGACGCCGGGATCATATATCCCATTGCTGATAGTAAATGGATCAGTCCCATTCATGTGGTGCCAAAGAAGGCAGGCTTTACTGTGGAACTCAACAACTAAGGTGAACAAGTTGTCACTAGACCCTCAACTGGATGGAGGGTCTGTATTGATTACCACAAGCTGAACACCGCTACCCAGAAGGATCACTTTCCTTTGCCTTTTATTGATCAAATTCTCAAGAAATTGGCAGGGAATAAGTACTATTGTTTTCTCGATGGATATTCTGGGTACAATCAGGTGGCAGTCTTTCCTAATGACTAGGAAAAGACGACATTCACGAGTCCTTACGGTACTTTTACATTCAGGCATATGCCGTTTGGATTATATAATGCCCCTGCAACTTTCCAGCGGTGTATGATGTCTATCTTTTCGGACATGATTGACAAGTGTTGAAGTGTTTATGGATGACTAATCCATTTATGGCTCGTCTTTCAACCAGTGTCTCCTGCACCTGGAGAATGTGTTGAAACGATGTAAAGAGACTGGTTTAGTCCTCAGCTAGGAGAAAAGTCACTTCATGGTACAGAAAGGAATTGTACTTGGGCATGTTGTATCCGAGCAAGGTTTGGAAGTAGATAAAGCCAAGATTGATTCTATTTCCAAACTTTCATTGCCTACGAATGTCAAACAGATTAAATCCTTTCTAAGCCATGCTGGCTTTTATAGGCGCTTTATTAAAAATTTTAGTAAAATTTCTAGGCCACTTTGTGACTTGTTGGCGAAGGAATCTTCTTTCAGTTTTGATTCAAAGTGTGCCGAGGTCTTTCAAACTCTAAAGGAGGCCTTGATCTCTGCGCCTATTCTCCAAGCCCCTGATTGGACACTCCCATTTGAGCTTATGTGTGATGCTTCGGATTATGCAGTGGGAGCAGTCCTTGGACAGAGGGTTGAGGGAAGACCTCAAGTGCTGCATTATGCAAGCAAGACTTTAACCGAACCTCAGCAAAACTACATCGTCACTGAAAAAGAATTACTTGCTGTAATTTTTGCTCTGGAGAAGTTTAGATCTTATCTGCTTGGGTCTAAGGTGATTATTTTTACTGATCATGCAGCAGTGAAACATCTCATTGCTAAAAAAGATTCTAAGCCACGTCTGATTAGGTGGATCCTACTCCTTCAAGAATTTGACTTGGAAATACGTGAAAAGAAAGGAATAGAAAATGTTGTGGCTGACCACCTATCTCGCCTTCCTCTTAATGACTCTTTCTGGAGACATTCGCGAGACATTTCCCGATGAAACTCTGATGGCGGTAACACTAACTTTACCTTAGTATGCAGACACTGTAAATTACTTGGTCACTGAACAAACTCCTGGCTCTTGGGATGAGCAGAAAAGAAAGAGATTCATTTCTCAAGCAAGATATTTTCATTGGGAAGGGCCAGAGTTATTTAGAATTGGACAAGACCAAGTATTGAGACGTTGTGTGCCTGAAGAGGAACAACAAAGTGCTGAGTTTTTGTCATGAACTTCATTGTGGAGGACACTTTGGTGCTAAGAAAATTGCTTTTAAGGTTCTCCAGTCCGATTTTTGATGGCCTTCCCTATTTACGGATTCTCATAATTTTGTTAAGGCCTGTATTAGATGTCAACGGACTGGAACGATTGGGAAGATGAATGAAATGCCTCAACATCCTATTCAATCTGTTGAAGTTTTTGATGTGTGGGGAATTGACTTTATGGGCCCCTTCCCATCGTCCCATAGTTATGAATATATCTTGGTGGCAGTTGATTATGTCTCTAAATGGATAGAGGCAATTCCTACGCGCACAAATAACCACTCTGTGGTTTTGAAATTTGTGAAGGCCAATATCATATCCCATTTCGGTTGCCTCAAGACTATTATAAGTGATGGAGGACCTCATTTCTGAAACCACCACTTCAATCGGCTAATCAGGAGTCTGGAAGTTGCTCATAAGGTCGCTACCCCTTACCATCCTCAAACAAGTGGCCAGGTTGAAGTGTCAAATAGGGAGATAAAAAATATTTTGGAAAAGACCGTTAGACCTGATAGGAAAGACTGGTCCCAAAAGCTTGATGATGCTTTGTGGGCTTATCAAACGGCCTATAAGACCCCTTTGGATACTTCTCCCTTTCGGATTGTGTATGGAAAAGCATGCCATTTACCTGTTGAGTTGGAACATAAGGCACTTTGGGCTATTCGAAGTGTTAACATGGATTTAGAGAAGGCAGGTAAGGCACGACTTTTAGAATTAAGTAAGCTTGAGGAGCTGAGGAATGATGCTTATGACACCTCTCAAGCTTATAAAGAAAGAACTAAGGTCTTGCAATGATAAGTTTATTCTTCGAAAGACCTTTGAGTCCAACCAACAAGTCTGGCTTTTCAATTCCAGACTTAAGCTTTTTCCTGGGAAGTTAAAATCTCGTTGGGATGGGCCTTACATAATCACCAAAGTATTTCCGCATGGAGCTGTGGAGATCAAAAATCCTTCCTCTTCAACAACTCCCTTTATCGTCAACGATTAAAACCGTACATAACTTTAGATGGCCATCTAATTGACGAAGTCAATCTTGAGGAGCCTTAGCTCCTACCATTCTCCACCTCAGGTAATATCTTCCTTTAGCTATTTTTGTTTTCAATGAGGACATTGTTTAAACCAGGCATGGGGGAGAGGACCTGAGGCATTTTGTTTATAGCATGAATATAAAAAAAACAAAAAAAAGAAATGTTTTGAACTTAACTGACTAAGTCCTGCATTCTTAAGCAAATCAGAACTCTAGGGTAGACTAAATTAATTATAGGGTCAAACTTTAGAAGCTAAATGAGCTACTAGCTTTAGACCTTTAAGATCCTTTGTGGACTTAAAAACTTAAGTAGGAGTTAAGTTGCGAACCATTCCTCAAGAGGTTGAGGAAGGGAAGCTAGGGTTAGAGTTAAAAGATGAGGTAGTACCTGGAGTCTTGTTCTACCTTTTGGTTTACGGGTCCTTGTAACCCAAGCATCCAAATTTCACACTTGGTCTGGTAATTAACTCAATTTCTTTCTTTCTGAAAAGAGATTTGGTTCTCTTAGTTTTGACTTAGGAAAGGCTTGAAAACACATTTTGATTGGAAGAGTTCCCGTCGCAGGAGAGGTGGAGTATATACTCACCTTGAGGATGCGATAACATATTACCTCCTCGGCGCTTGTTTCTTAGGATATCCATCCTACTGGGGGCATGTAAGCGCATTGTGCGGTTCAGGTACCATGGGCGACCCTATCTCGAAGTACCGATTGCCATAGGCCTGAATTCACTTAAGAATCCATGGACGATACTATCTCGAAGTGTCGATTGTCAGGAATTCTTGGGGTCGTTATGGGTGGTGCTATCTCGAAGCATCGAAAGCCAGGCACCCTTCGAGGTATGGTAATGGGGACAATGAATCCAACACAGACCGTGTTGATAGCCGATCTGAGGTTAGACTTAGAAGAATCAAACAAATATATATATATATATATTATTAAAAAAAAAAATTCCTTTAACTCAAATAACTCAAACCAATGCACAGGCACGGATGTTTTAATCTCAGGGATCAATAAACCTTAGGGTAGAGTTAGAAATCAGGGAAACTTGTGCCTGGAACTCGCCTTTAGCCGACCTAACCTGTAACTTAGCAACTACTTAGGAACCTTGGGTCTAGAGTCTGAACTTAATATGCTTCTGAAGGAAGACTAATTTGGTTGATTAGTCTACTTGGAGTACTAGGTTTCGCTTAATTTTGCTAGGGACTAGCAAAAACTAGGCATGGGGGTATTTGATTAGCCCATATTTGTGGGCTATTTAAGTATTTAAGTGCCTAGACATTAGGTTAATTCTAACATTTATTTAGCATAAATTAGGATGTAAATAGATTAATTCATATTTCTAATTTAATTACATAATTCATGCATTGCATTCATATTTTAAATGCATTTAGAATTAACTTAGAATGGCATTCATTTAATTAGTTAACCAATTAGGTACATTGCATGCATTAATTTTAAGTTAACATAAAAGTTGAGGGTTTGTATATAAATAACCATAATATTTTAATAATATCCTTTATTCTTCTTTTCAGCAACGACTCAGCTGCCGCTGCAATGCTTCCTGCTGCACCTCCTACAGCCTTCCCGCGCCTGCGCCTTCCTACCGCACCTCCTGCAGCCTTCTCGCGCCTGCGCCTTCCTGCCGCACCTCCTGCAGCATTCCCCCGCACGCCCTCCAGCCGCGCACAAGGCGGGCACGGCCAGCACCCTGCAGTGCCTCTTCACGCACGCAGCAGGCGTGCGTTCTTCTACGCGCCTTCCAACCTGCAGTACACCCCCACCGTCCGCCTGCGCCTACCGCCTACAGCAGCACCCGCCTCCACCAGAGCGCGCTCGCCAGCAACCCTCCGCACGCTCAACTCTAGCACGCCCGCAACACCAGCAGTGCGCGCACACCCCTGCAGCAGCGCTCAACGCGCGCGCACAGCCGCCCCTTCAGCAGCTGCAGCCACTGTTGGCAGCCACTTTTGCAGGAGCTCCGTCCAGCCGACTCCGACCACCGCGCGACTTGCCGCCACCACCGCTGCGAAGCCCTTGGTCCAAAGAACTTCCTCCGAGCTTCCCACCTCCGGCCGTCCACTCCTCTTCATGCACGGCCAAGGGGAATAAATCCCCTGTTTTGCTACAGTATTCATCCCATTAATAATTACATTTTCTGCCATTGTCATCTTTTAATGATATTTTATTGAATCTACATTGCAACAAATATCCTCTAGTTATTAAAAATTGCTATTTCAGCATGTTTTCTTGATTCAACTTTAATCTGAAGGCAAATTTGGCTTGATTTCCGTCTAAACTAACTACGAACAAACGTTTTTAATCGGTGAGAATTTAAATACGTCATTGCCTCCCTGTGGATACAACCCGCTCTTCTGCGAGTGGTTATTTTTTTTAATTATTGATTAGTCGATTTTTCCACCACATAAAACTACAAACGACTTTAAAGCGAACAATCGACTCGTCAATGAGTTTTGCCTTGTATCTATCCATTGTTCCATTCGCCTTATACTTAATTGTATAGACTCATTTTGAGCCAACAATGTGTGCATCTTTAGGGATATTGACCACCTCTCAAGTATGGTTCTTCACAAGGGCCATCATATCTTCTCGCAGTGCTTGTGTCCACTTGGGATCCAATTAAGCTTCAACGACCAACCTAGTAATACAAGTCATGGCAAGTGAAGATAAAAAAACATTTATAATGTGTGTTGAGACGAGAGAAAAACACATATCTCTTAATAGGATGCCTTGTATATTCACAGACACCCTTTCGAAGAGCAATAGAATGATCAAGGGAACCTATTTCTCCACTTTCAACACCATCTGCAGTCATAATATTTGCATCAAATGAAGAGTTCAGAATTCAAACCTTCCTCCTCTGGAGGTCTTGACTCTAGACCTTGTTTAGGGGAACTATTGGGATTAAGATTGGTAGTCGAGTCAATAAGCATGGATTTGATAATTGGATTCCTAAGTCTTCCTTTTTCAAACACCTATTCATATATCAGGCCATATCTCTTTTTTTTTGTATCCTCTCCATTCTCCCCCCACCCCTATTTCTTAGTTTCCCCTATCTTTGACATTAAAAAATCAACATTCTCTATCATTATTCCAAAGTTCTCTTCACTTCGTTCATAGGTCTCCCCTTGAAGAGAATCTTTGGGAACAAAGTAGCATGTTCATGAAAGGTTACACCTCTAGTGACATACTTTCCTGTAATAGTCATAGGTTTTGTAGCCTTTTTGCTTGGAGTAGTAATGATAAATCTACATTTATCTATGTTAATTTATCTATTTATACATCATGCATTATAAATATTACATATCATGCATCATTGTGCATTTACAATAATTTTGGTAAATCGTGTATTAATTCGCCTCTTTTTATGGTTAGGGAACAAGGCGACATCTTTCTAGACTTCACATTGAAAATCTGATCATACGGATGTGGTCAGGGTGATAATCGAAGTCTAACGCCTCTAAGATCACTCCGATCCGACATCTATAGTATCTTGTACAAACCACAGAAGATCAAAGGCCAAGCAGCAAGGTGATGAAATCCGAACTTCAAACAACAAATCCAACTGCACGGATGGGTTCAAATCGATGATCGTAGCCCAACAATGTGAATCGATTTAATCCGACACCCATGACCATCACAAGCATTTGAAGATGAACGGCCCAAATGATGCCACGTGGCATCATCTGGGCCACCGAAAGCCACTGTTGCATTCCTCTTCAACCTAAGGGGCACGTCCATCAAGCGATCTCGACCGTTGGATCTTCATCCAATGGCTAAAGATCAATCCACATCGCTCGCCCCTCAATTTCTACGAAGGAGATATCTCGACCGTTGGATGAAGATCCAATAGCTGAGGAACATCCACGTCACCCCCCTTTTGCACTCCACATTCTCTAAAGATAAAGACCCACGCAATCTCAGCCATTGGATCTTCATCCAATGGCGAGAGCGCGTAAGCCTTGATTCAAGAACTTGACAATCCATACATATAGTGCAGTGGATAAGGTGTTGTGCGAGTAAGGAGGGTACCAATTCGAAACCTCGTACGCCTCTCCAATCCGCTGAAGAGGAGGCATGGTGAAATTGAATCGTCGGATGATGATTGAGCGGCAGTGGATGCATCGACATGGCACATTCAAACTCGCGCGATTCGAACGTGTATGATCACACGTAATCTGACGTGCGAGCGCGATTTTAAGTCGTCCAAATGCAATCCCCGCCGTCTAATTGTGATCTAAGCGCACGATCTGAAGTGCGGGCGTGAGCGCTTCTCGAGCGTCCGATCTCCATCGGACAATCTTGATTGGTCCACGTCGCTGCGCGGATCCTCAACGGCTGAAGCTCAAGCGCTACATGTGAGATCAGATCTCAAGCATCCAATCTTGATCTAAGGGCTCTCCTTCCACGCACGCTTCAGCAACGTGCGCCTTCAGTAATGCCTGCATGTGTCACTAAAGGTCGTAGAATTAATTCTAAAGGCCTTGAAATGACCCTTATAGCCCTATCTCTTCACCTATAAATAGCCTACCTCTCCTACACATTTCTTCATCCCTTCCTATGTTCTCTCACCCTTTCCAAAGCTCTAAAGAGCTAGTCCCATGCCCGGGATGCTCCACTAGAGTTTATAAAAATAATTTTTCCTATCCTCTCACCCCCATTCGTAGGTACCCGTGGCTATCTTCTCACCTTGTTCTGGAAGTGGATCCTACTGTGACGCCACCCTGTTTCGTCCTTCCTCTAGCTTCGTTCTCCCTCGTCTAGCATCTCACCATCTTCCGAGTACTCCGTCAATGCAGCTAGTCCCCCAACCAGCCGTCAAGGGGGATTCTTCTCTCTTTCTATGTTTTGTTGCTTTTTATAGTATAGATTTAATTTATGTAATGAACTTTATTTTTATTAGAAAAAATTGCTCTCTTTTCTCTTATTCTAGTTTCTTTTCTCTTTGTATTATTCTCTCTTCTGTTATTTATTCTTTAAGTAGAGTAGCTTGTGTAGATTGATTTTTACCAGCTAATCTACTTTATGACAATAATTTCCAAATGCAGTCTCTAAGCAAACGTTCGCCTCCCCGTGCTCGACCTGGGACTCACTTCAAGTTTCGATAAATTATTTGACAGCAGGTTTTTCGCATCTATGATGATGGGTTTGCAAAATCGATTTTTTTCACGTAAAATCATGCATATCAAGTAACCCAATAAAACTACATGAATAACATGCAAATTAAGCTTTAATCTCCTTGATTGTAAAACATGAATAAAATAGAGAACCAAACACCTTAGATGACAACCTAAAAGCTGTCTTAGTAGGTGCTAAGATAAAAATAGGCATTTTCCCTTTCAAAATTCTACTAAGTATTCTATTAATTAGATGTGCAACAATCAAGACAAGTTCTAAAAAATGTTGGGGAACATTTCGTTGAAACAACAAGGCATGCGCAACCTCCAGTAGATGTCGATTTTTTCATTTTGCTATCCCATTTTGTTGTGGTGTATAGATGCATGATGATCCAGGAAGAATATCTCTTTGGATTCAAAGAATTACATAATGCTTCCATCTATATACTCTCTAGCATTGTCGAAACGAAAATTTTCCATTCTAGAATCATATTTTCAATCATATTCACAAAGGCTTGTACAATTCTAGATATCTTAGAGTGACTTTTCATCAGATATATAAAGCATTTATTTCAAAAACATGGTTGTAAACCATTTCTTTAAGGATAAAGAACCCAAGTGACCAAGATGTTGGTGTCAAAGGTGAACAGACACCATGTTAACTTTATTTTGATTCCTCAAATGCAAAACTACCTGAAGTGCACGTGCAACCTTCCCTGGCAACTTGTAGAGGCCATCAAACTCCAAACCAATCCCAACCTTCTTCCCTGCCACCAGATCCTATAGAAGACACCGATCTAAATAAAAATTCAATCAACATTTTGACTCTTATTTTACTAACAAATAATAAGTTCAAAGCAAGGTCTGGGACATGAAACACTAGAAAAGTAAGAGACTATAACAACAAAATGTATCATTTCCCTCCAACATTAACATTTGAACCATCAGCCATAAGGACATGTTCTTAACCGGATCGAAGTTTGTATTTGGAAAGTCATTTAGCATCTCTAATCAAGTGATTAGTAGCCCCATAATCAGTAATCCAATCATCAGAGTTTGAAGGGATCTCTATACCTCTATTACCATAAACATAAAGAGCATGGTTGAGAGCAATAGATTCAAAAGATCCCTCTTTCTTGCTAAGTTCCTTTGAAAATAGTTCTTGCAACTCTTTGATTTGATCTGCCATTCATGACGAGTAAGTTGGCCCCTTTTAGTTGTCTTTTTAGAAGCATCGGACACCATTGCTGCCACATTTCTTTTAATTTAAGATTGATTTGTACCAAGCCTACCTTTCCTGTGCTTTTCAAGGTAAAAATCCTAGCATAAGTCTATAGTGTACACAGTTTTCTAACAGTGTGTGCACTCCCAAATTTCTTTACCATGGTCCGCCACAAAGGACCTGGATCCAAACTGGTTTCGACTCACAAATGTCGAAGGCTCAAAATCAGTTCTTGTTTCATCAATAGCCTCTCCAAATCTACTCCCCATAACACATAATCTAGCCACCTCTACCTCCACTGGGAAGTAAGTCTCCTCAATACTTGGAATGGAAGAACCATTAAGAATTTGACTCCTAACATTTTCAAACTTGTGGTTCAAACCACCAAGAAACATGAACATACGAGTCTTCCATTCTCTATCCCAGTAATGTTTCTGGTTAGATAGATCTTTCCAAGTCTCATCTACATAAAAATCCATGTCTTCCCATTTGGATTTAAGAAGCCTATAGTATTTAGTAACAAACATTGTTCCTTGCTGAAGATTGTAGATCTCCCTTGTTAGCTAATAAATAGGAATGACCTTCTTTTGGCCAAACATGCTCTCCAAGGTAGTCCACATCTTCTGAGTAGTTTTCTTCCTCAAAATAACAGGCAGAAGCTCTATTGAAATAGAATTCATAATCTAAGATTAGACTTGGTTATCTTCAAGATATCGTGTCTCCCAGGCAGGAACATCCTTTGTAAGTTAAACTTTAGTACCTCGTATATAGCCAATGTGTCCACGATCTACAATACCCATTCTTGCTACTACAAACTATAAAAGATAATTTAATTTGTTAGGTTTTGTGGTGGTAAGCTGCACTGTAAGACCTTACGACTTCATGAACCCCAACTCGACCTTTCTTTCCTTATGTTTTTATTCCTCTGCCATAGTAGAAGAATCCTTCTACAAACTCCAAGCAACCAAACCAACATGAACCACAAAATGCTGGAAAACCAAATTCCAAACTACAGAACAGCAGCAAAATATAAGAAATGAGGCACAAAATGATGTTGGGATGTCAAACTGCACAAACGGAGTTCGCAACTCCCCTGTAAGAGGTAGACAAACCGATCACCAGTATTGGAACCAAGTTGGGCAACGCCACCAGGTGCTGCAGCAAGGAAGATCTAGGTTAGATATGGGGTCTTCTTGCCAAATTTGGCTAGATCAGGTAAGAAGGGGGTCCCACCGTGGTCGTAAGAGGACTGCCCCATTGAAAAGGATCACCGGAGCACCACTACAATCACTAAAGCCTTAGATCTGGTCACTAGACACGTCATCGGAGACCGATCGCTGAGATAGAAGACCACCAAAGGAACCTACATGTGGTGGGAGAGCCTCTACGAAACTCGGAGACCCTCACCACGCACGAGATTTGTGTAGAGATCTTCAACACGTCTTACGTACGTGGAAGATCTCCACCAAGAACAATCAGATCAAACTCGCTTTGAAATCATGTTAAAAATGAAAAGAATAAATAATCACACGAACACAATGATGTACGTGGGAAACCCCTCTCAATAGAAGGGAAAAATCACGAGAATGGATACCTAGAGCTCACTGGTAGCTAGGATTTTCTTTCTCTTTTCAACAACAACTAAAGGTGGGAGGTATTACAATATTTATAGACATCAAGTTAAATGGATCTACCCCCAAGATCCAATTACTCGGTTACATGGTACAACTCAACACCAAGCAATGTAGACTTGTGGATCTTAGAAGCTATTTATATTTTTCTTCAGATTCCATGCCAGTGCCAAGCAGCAAATAGTTCTAAAAATTGATAGTAATTATACTTCCATGGATTCCCCTGCTAAACTCTGCTTTGCCCTCTTTCTATGACAAAAACTCCTAGGCAAAGTGTATTTAAACAAAAAAAGAAAAACCCATCCTAGGTAAGTTTAAGGTGATATCATGTTTTCATTAGTAAGATACCATGAGAGAGGATGGCATTCTGAAAAAGTAATTCCAACTTTGAGTGAAAATAATAAAATAAGAGAAATCATCCTCTCCAGGTTCTCTGTCCTTCCATTACTTATTCCAGATTTCAGCTCCATGCCCAACCAAACAAGAATATATCTATCCAACTTGTACAAAAGTTACTTTAAAACTTTTGTTCCTTCAACAAAAGTATATCATAATCTTACAACCTGGGATTTTCTCTCTGGCCTCAATTGGCTGGCTGTAATGTTTTTTCTTTTTTTGAAACTCAGCTGTAATGTTACTTCAGTACATGGAATGCATTGCAAGACTTGGAAATTTTATTGGAAGCAACAATTTGAGTCTCAATTATTTCTTGTTTGAGAAGGTACATGTGATGGGCATGGCATTTGATCGCATGACCACTTGGATGCCAGTGGGATGCTCTACCACTAAGCCAACCCCTTGGTGGGAGTCCCAATTATTTCATTAAAGGATTATGCAGTGAAAGCATTCAATGTAAATTCAATCTCTATTTCCAATTTCTAGTAATCTTAACATTCAAGGTAAATCCTCTTAAATATTCTACACTGAAACACGTAGACACCGCTCTTATATTTATTTGCATGTTTATTTGCTGTGGTAGTTGACTTAACTAATGATATCTTATCCTTAAAATATAGAGATTCCACTATCAGGAGGGAGAACTTGCTTCAATAGCTATCTACATCAAAATAAATATTTGAATCTAGTTGCATGCCAAAGAACCCCACACAATCACTGCGGCTGGATCTGTCATGTTGGCAGGAGTTCAAAATTTGGAACAGATGGGTTTTTAAGAAGTTGAGTGGAACCCTGCCCCATCAGTAAGCACTCTTTATTCAATTGATTCAGATCCCAAAGTGGGCCCCTAGTTCACAAGCCTATTCCATAGCTAGGCACACTTTCACCACTTGACTTTGGATTTTCTTTGACCTCTATATTGCATGAGAAAACATGTCATTGGCTTTTTTTTGGTTTCATTTGATCCTCAGACCGAAAAGTGAACTGTAGAGAAATGACATGAAACTTGAAATCATACTTTTAGGCCATTTAAACCCACAATTAAAGGAAATAATGACATTTTTTATTCTTATCAAAGAAAAAATGACAGAGTTTGCAAACCTGGAATAATTGCTCAAGATTCGACTTCAGAAGAGAATACTCAAATTTCAACTGCTGCAAGCATCTAATACAGCTGCAGGTATGTTAAGAAGATCATAAAAAGAATCAAATCAGCACTCCATTTTGTAAGAGATTTTTCTAAATTTAGAGTACTAATGCAATACCCTTCCAAGTTATATTCATCGCAACACTTGCGGAAGTCAATACAGGTGTTCTTAACTCGCTGAGCTCCTACACTGTTCAAGGAAGAAAGGATTAGGAAAGGAATGAAACCCATATCTTTTTTTAACATATAGTTACCAACAAGCACCAAAACTATGTTGAGCATTAATATCACAGGAAAAAAAAAAAAGCAGAAAGGCAGACAAGAACAAGTGGCAAGCAACTACACAAAATAATCTTTTTATATGTTCTTCAGTTCTTGAAAGTGAAGAATTTGATCTAAAACTCAATTTATGATGCATCGGCTATTTCAATCTCATCAGCTAGAATGAATCAAGTAATGATCAAAGTACCATCGAAATGTACAAAAGAGATGAATGGATTTGGTTTAGGGCTTCTAGCCCCTACTCCAGTCACCAGAGGAATTTCATTTCCACCTGAATCACTACAGAAAATCCACAAGCTAAGTTGAAGTCTAAAATAAAGCGGGAGCATAAATATTAAAGCATAAAGACAATCATGGAATGCTTGGATTTACGTAAAAACCCCACTCACGAGAAGCGGGAAAAAAACCACAGGAGAAGCATCCTATGGACGTGTTTTCTCTGTATTTCTTCTCAAAGAATAACTGAGGGAATACACGCCTATTTATAGGCCACCACTCACACACAAAACCCACACTTTCCAATGTAGTACTAAACAATCACACAATTCTCTCAACACTCCCCCTCAAGTTAGAGCATGGAATGCTCAACTTGTAACACAAAGAAGCCCACTCTACACAAGCGGGAACAAAGGATGGAACTGTTGAAAGATCTATGGCTGTCTTTAAAGATATGGTGCTGATAGCTCCCCGTTCAGTATTCCTGAAATTGAGTCTTCCTCTGAAGACCTCGAAGGTGAATCTCCCTCTTTGGAGTCCATGAAATTGGATCTCCCACATAGAAACTTGAAATGAGTCCTTCCTCTAAGGACCTCGAAACTCTGAACCTCCCAAAGTTGGGTTTCTCATGTGGAGTTCATGAACAAAAGAGACTCTCAAATGGGGGATAGCTACAAAAGGCTTCCACACTCCCTCTTTCTCCCATACTCATATGGGAGAAGACAATAATAACAAGAAAATAAAACCTTAAAAACTAGAGAAGACTTCTCCATCTCTTCTCTTAAACCTCATCACCCTTATTTTTTATTTAAAATTTTCTTCTACTTTTTTTTTCATCTTTTTCTTTTTCTTTTTTTTTATTTTTTTCTTTTTTTCTTCTTTTTTTTCCTCTTCATCATTTTTTTTATTTTCTTCTCTTCCTTTTTTTTCTTCAATATCCTCCAGCCCTCTTCTTTTCTCCCCAAAATAAAAAGACCTGTCTTCACATGCTCAACACTGATCTTCCGTGAACATCGCCCAAATCACTGCCGCTATCAGCACCTCCTCGGAAGCCACCAGCGGCCGCGTCCGCTCCTCGCCACCAATGCCGTGAGCCTCGGGCATCGCGTGCGCTGCCTCCTCTCCAGATCGACACCGCATCCTCATCTCTGCTAGTCGCCGCCAACATCGCCGAGGTCCACGTCGCAGTTCTCGCCATCTTTGCACAAGATCCGCCATATGCGCATCGCCGTGAACTTCGCTGCTAATGCGATCTTCGCCTGCGATCTACAATCGTGTGGGATCGTCTCTAAGATCTCACCTTCATCATCGTCGTCACTAGCACATTCATCGACTCCAGCGCACCACCAAGCAGCACCACCAAGAATCGGTTGGTGCTCCTTCCTCTTTGCCGATTTGCGACAACGCATCGTCGCTGCAATGACTCCTTAGGACTGCGCCGAGCATCGCCTTCGTTATTGTTACCTCCAGCAGGGTCGAGGCCTAAACGTCGCCCTCGCATCTTCTCCGCATGAAGGGGAGGCGATCTCTTGCCATTGAAACGCTCATTTGTCTCCTCACCTTTGGTACAGGTCTCCTCGACCTACCGCACGGGTCGACCATGCCTCTCATGAGCTCAATTTGCTCCCTCTTGCCACCCTTTTCTAGGGTTTTGCAATCACCACAACTTCCTCGCAAGATCATCTTCTACGTGGAAGACATCCCTGACAACCAGGTTCCACCAGGAGAGCTCGTCGTTCACCTGGGTCTACTCCTCCGCAACTCCTGTCTCAGCAACAACCACGGAAACCCTAGATGCTGCCTTCTTCAACGTCGCCTTCGACGTGGGCTTGGACATCGAGACCGTCTTTCAAAAGGCCAAGGCTGCTTGGATTTATCAGGCTGATATCAAGATCTCCAAGAATTGATAATAAAAATCCTAAAGAATAATAACCCAAGAATCTACCGCTCTGATACCAAGTTAAAATCTAAAATAAAGCGAAAGTATAAATATCAAAGCATAAAGACAATCATGGAACACTTGGGTTTACGTGGAAACCACACTCACGAGAAACGGGGAGAAAACCACGAGAGAAGCACTTTATGGGCGTGTTTTCTCTATATTTCTTCTCAAAAAATAACTGAGGGAGTACACGCCTATTTATAAGTCATCACTCACACACAAAGCCCACACTTTCCAATGTGACACTAAACAATCACTCAATTCTCTCAACAAGCTGCCTTTAAAAAGATCCACAATTTGTAGGATATTAAGACAAAGTTTGAACTACTAGTCATAAGTCAGTTTTGTAACAAAGTGGCTACTATTCACCGGACATAACACTCCGAGGTCTCTCTTGGTCTTATTCCATGAAGTCTTTGGCAACATCCAATCTTTCCCCTTGTTTAGGTTTCCTTCCTTTTATTTCCTTGAAAGGAAGGAGGAGGGTCATTCCTTCATTCTTTCTAAAATTAACATCACATGATGAGGATAGGTGAGAATGGGAAGCTGTCAATGGGGCACAACATCTTCATACCTGCTTATCAATATCTTAAACTGCATAAGAGGTGGTTAAATTGTCTAGTTTGCGCAAAGATCCTTGTAGCAAAAGAAGGTAACAATGGAATTAGTTGATTGGATGACTCAATTTAGCCTCATACTGACACAGTATACTCCTCTCTGTCCATGATTCTAACGCTACAGAGTGCCAATCATGTGTAGGTGAACTGTGAAGGTGCGACTTTTAGGCAATACCAGATAGGCTGGATTCTAGATGCTTGCATATCCAGCTCTTGGGGCCAAGGGATGTTTCTTCATTCTATTAGGTAGATCCTGAGGTGGGCTAGGACATCTTTTTCCTTCTTATTCATTTCTTCGGAAGGTCTGACTTGTCACAGGTCCAACTTACAATAGTGCCCATAGTAATTCAACTCAGCTGGCATCTGAAGAGATCTGTTGTGAACATGTTGTATTTGGATTTGATTAAATTTTGGTATTTTCCTTTCGAAAAAAATATTCGGTATCTAGGACAAATATCTTTCTACTCTTTTTGAAGTTATGTTACTCATAGTTTTAAATTCTGGATTCTGCATGCAAAAATTGAAGCATGTTTGATGAACTCAATGCTTCAAATCCTTTCAGAAATATAGCTTGCAGGAAGATTTTCCAACAAAACCGTGAGAATATGTATGAAGCCATATTGAGATTCTAAGTCAGCAAAATCCTTAAAAGAAGAAGTTACCAAGTAAATCTGGTTTCACATATCAAAAGTTGTTTGACATAATTTTATCATTCCATTAGTATGGTGATGTGTATCTTTTAACATAACAAGAAACAAAATAATGCTTTGAATTCCCAATAGGTAATTAATGACATGGCATATCCCAAAGAGATTATGCTTTCTTGCCTTATCACCTCAATATTTTAGAATCCAACAAATTAGAAAACAAGAAATTAGAACAAAATTGCCAATTACAAACAAATAATTTGATACAAAAATACTCCTTACATATGAAGGGGACTGATTTCCCTCTGCTGACCTCAAAGCCCTTCCCCTTACCGCTCACAACCCTCCCACAAAACCAGCACCTAACCCCAAACCCCAAACACCGCACACACACAAATTGCAATAGGAAAACAAGAAAGTTACCACGAAGGTAGAGAAGAAAGGGCCAGCTTAAAGGCCATTAGTATGTTCAAGAAAACTGTTATAATTCACTTTGGTTATATAAAAGATTTTCAATAAGAAGTTAAGTCATTCTAACCAATTTGGTATTAGAGCACCGATCCTAGACAGTGGCTCTAAATATCCCACCCCTACAACCTCCGAAACCCTACCACCAAACCCGTTCCTCCTCTCCCTAATCTACACCGACTGTCTTCGTCCATCGACGGCGTGCGACTCAACACGAGCAATAGCAACGAGTGGGCAACGCTCGGTGGCCCGTGTACACCTACAGCAGCGGTGAGCGACGCGTCTGAGCGGCCAGTGCGCTAAGGGAGGTGCGCGCGAGGCGTCTGAGCGCGGCACAACCAACACAAGCAACGTCAGAGTGCGGCACGCAACGAGGCAGCATCGTCTGCGGCGACGTGCAACGGCCGAGGGTGATGTACAACGGATGTGCCACACGTGTGAGGGGTTTGTAATCCCTTTCTAGGGCCATTTCCCTTCATATCGCAAGGAGAGAGACACCTAGATCCCCTTGGGACAATCTCGGGTGTTCTCCCTGCACCCGGGCTAGGCCAACAACCATCCAAGGGGGCTTTCCACGAAGATGCAGGCTTAAACATATCTATTTTCAGATTTGTTGATGATTTCTCGGACATAAAAGGCTGATTGAGACTTCCGGATCACAAAGATAGCTTCAGATGATCAATCCGAGGTGACGTCGGGCTCTCTTTCGGACACCGAGGTACTTAGGAATCCGTTTTTCGATCCCGTCAAGTTATACGAGACCAACTGCCTACAGGGTACTTTGTCAAGAGGACTGAACGAGGTACTGTGGTACTTCTTCTTTACGTTAATAATTTAATTATCACAGGAGATGATGAGTAGGGTACTACTGAGATTAAGGACTTAAGAGCTTTACGATACGTTCTTGATATTGAGGTTACTCGTACATTGCTGATTCACCACTCGGTTCCCTCTTTTTACTGGGGTGACACTGTTTTGACTACCTGTTTTCTGATCAATAGGATGCTTAATGCTACTTTATATGAACGAAGTCCATTGCAAGTTATGTATCCTGATCGACTCTTGTTTCACGTCACCCCTCGGGCTTTTGGTTGCATTGCCTTTGTCCACTTGTTGGGATCAGGTTGGGATAAAATAGCATCGAGAGTAGTTAGGTGTATTTTCCTTGGGTATACACGGATGCAAAAAGGGTATCGGTGTTTTGATCCGAATACTTCTCGACATTTTGTTTCGACAGATGTTACCTTTCATGAGGTAATACCCTTCTTTTCCACTTCTGCTACTGAGATACCTTCTGAGGATGATATAGCGCCTATGTCATTTACACCTATTCGCTTTGGGAGTTTTCCCGAGATTCCTGTCCCTACTACACCACCTCTTGCTATGTAATCCTTTCATCGTCTGACCGAGCCACTTCAGACATATATCCACCCTCATACTACTTATCAGGACCCCCTACCCTTGCATTCACCATCTGCTTCCTAAGTGAGTCCTTTAAGCACTGACGCATGTTTACCATGTACTTATCACAGGGATAGGATAGATGATGTAACAGGTGATAATCTAGATCTTCCGATAGCCATTTAGAAGAGACCACAGACCTACACTTCTTACCCCACGGCCAGAGCACTTGCTACTGACGGCTTAGCCACCGAGTTTGCTGGATTCACTCAGACCTTAGCTGCTACTTAGATTCCAGCGACTCATCATGAAGCCATGCTTGATCTAAAATGAAGGGTTGCAATGGAAGATGAGATGGTCGCTCTTAGAGGCCATGGGACCTGGGAGCTCACTCCACTTCCAGATAGTGCTGCACCTGTTGGCTTTCATGGGTGTTCACTGTGAAGTTCAACCCAGATAGAGGTGTTGCCAGATACAAAACACACCTCGTGGCAAGGGATTCACCCAAACCTATGGGGTGAACTTCTTTGATACTTTTTCACCGATTACCAGACTTCTTACAGTACAGGTGCTGGTTGTAGTAGCAGCTCAGCTAGATTGGCCTTTGCATCAGTTGGATGTGAAAAATGCCTTCCTCTATGGTGATCTCCAAAAGGAAGGCTATATGCAGTAGCCACCTAGCTTTGAGGCTTAGGGGGAGTGTGTATACTGACTATGGAAGGTCATCTATGGCCTTAAGCATTGCCCCAAAGCCTGATTCCAGAGGTTGTCATAGGTGGTAGAGGCAACTAGATTCAAGAGATCGGCAGCTGATTTCTCTCTTCGTCAGGAGGACTGGACGAGATACTGTGATGCTTCTTACTTATGTTGATGACTTAATTGTCACAGGAGATGATGAGCATGATGTTGCTGACTTAATTGTCTAGCAGAACAGTTTATCATGAAGGACTTGGGAGCTTTACGATACTTTCTTGGTATTAAGGTTTGCTCGTAGCAAAAAGGGAGTAATCTTGCCCCAGAGGAAGTATGCATTGGACATATTGCATGAGGTGAACATGCTTGGGGCCAAGGAGGCCAATATTCTTATGGACCCTAAGATGCCACTGTATGATGAAGATGCACAGTTGATGGACAGCAGGCAATATAAGCAACTTGTGGGCAAGTTGCTATACCTTACTATCACGAGGTCAAATACCTCCTTTGTGATGGGGAGATTGAGTCAGTTCATGGCTAAGCAAACATGTCAGCATAAGCATACAGCATTGATGGTGCTCCGGTACATCAAGAAGGCTCCTGGGAAGGGTCTCCTCATCTCCAAGGGGTCTTCTTTGATCTTGGTTGGCTATTCTAATGCAGACTACATCGGATGTTATGTGGACCACAAATCTACTACTGGGTTCTACACTTTTTTTGTAGGGAGTCTGATCACGTGAAGCAAGAAACATGGTACAGTTGCGAGATCCAGTGTCAAGTCTGAGTACAGAGCTATGGCTAAGACAACTACAGAGATGATGTGAATCAGGTCCCTACTTACTGACTTGCAGATATAATTTTCTAGCCCAATGGAAATGCGATGTGATAACAGAGAGGCCACCTTCATTGCCAACAACCAAACATTTCACGAGATGATGAAGCATGTTGAGGTTGATTGCCACTATACTAGGGACATCATTTAGAGGGGGTTGCTACACACCACACCAGTCACATCTGAGGAGCAGATTACAGAAATTTTCAGCAAGCTCTTATCCAAATATTTATTTGATTCATGTATATTCAAGCTGAACATGATAGACATCTATGTTCTAGCTTTAGGGGAAGTGTTAGCATATGTTATCATTTATGTTTGTACAGTTTTTAGGTTTTTAACTTCTTAGGGATATTACTGTACTTTTACCCTTTTGATCTCTCCTGTGTAAGAGCGTCTAGGATTTTTAATAAGAAGTTAAGTCATTCCGACCAATTAAATTTATTTTTATTTGTAATGTGAGTGGGTTAGTAAAGGAATGTGTGATGTGCGATGAGTGAGATGACTTGATTTGCAGTGATTCGATGGCTTCTTGGGGGAGAGTTAACCCCAAATATTATTCACGTGCTGTAGCTTACGCGTGTCCAAGATGGCAACCTGAGCCATAACCCTCTACATAGTAAAGATGGTTGGTAGTATGAACAACATATAACTGCCTTTACACCTAAAACTCAAAGGTCACTGCACGGGCATGCAAACATACGTACTGAAACTCCCACAGTTCAAAGCAAAGGACGGAAACTAACAAAGATTGGACATGTATGTATCCAAGATAGTAGCTTGAGAGAAAAAACACTTCAACAGCAAGATGTTTGGTAGGATTACCTCGCGCTGCTTCCCTTGAGTTGGTGCACAGCTGCGTCTATCACTTGGAAATCAACACCCCGTCTCTGATCCCTTTCCACCAAAAACCAATAAAAAGAAAAAAGAAAAAAAACCATCCATGAAAAAAAAAAAAAAAAAGGGCCCAACAACCCAAGAAAAAATAAAAAAGAACCTCCCACGAAGAACACCTAAAACTCACAGGGCGTTGCCGAGGTTGGTGATCAAGCGCTCGACGTCCTTGAAGTAGTCGGAGATGACCTCCACCACGAAGTCCGTGCCGCTGTCATCCCTCAGCCCCTGCAGCTGCGTGAACTGCCTGTCCAGAATCCCCTTCATATCCACAAAAACAAAGTGAACCCAAATCAGCTCTCGATCCAACATGAAGTTTTTCGGGTAAAGGTGGGATCTTTGGAAGGAGGGAAGGAAGGATAGCTCTCTCTCTCTCTCTCTCTCTCTCTCTCTCTCTCTCTCTCTCTCTCACCTCACGGAAGAGGAAGACTGTGAAGTCCACCAGTTGCGTCTGCAGCTTACCAACATCCATACTTTTTTTGCACTCTTCTCCTGCTTCCACAGATCTGACCAAAGTGAGCCTCTCTCTCCAATGGAAGGGGAGGGGAGAATGCCGTTTCTCTCGTCTCTCCTCGGTGGTGTGTGTGCACATATATATATATAGAGAGAGAGAGAGAGAGAGAGAGAGAGAGTTATCTATGTTTTTTTTTCTCTCTGGTCAATTGTTGTTGTTATTGTTATTAATACTCGGAATAAAGATATGGGTCCATTGTCTGTGCCGCGTCGAAGAAAGGAACGGTACCTTTTTTTCGTTCCTCGAATAAGGTTTTTTCCTACAGAGAGGAATGATGAACGAGTTGTCTTGTGGCGGATGAGGACAAGAGCACCGATTTCCATGCCCATTCCCGTGCCTGTTTTTTCTCTGTATGGGAAATGATTGGGTGACATCTACGCTGAGACACACCGTTTGTCCCGTATCCTCCGTTTCACATGTAAAAATTTGTGTTGTAGAAAATTTTAATATTTTGTGGCATATTTAAGATAATTAATTTTATCGAAGAGGGGTATCCATACGAGACTATTACAAATGAAATTTTTTTTTTATATGAGTAGTGAAAGTTATCTATTTGGAGGTGTTACTTGTAATATTATTGAGTTACTTTTAATTTCTTCTTTGATTTTTTTTATTCATCTTTGTTTTGTTCTATATTGATCTTGCAACATGGTAGTGTTTGTTGGGCTTAACTTGTATATTTGTATTAAATGTGTATTCCTAAAATATACTTTCTCCACCTGTGTATAGAAGTCCATTTTATAATCCACCCGTCGTCCACCACCCATACATTTAATGTGTCACATGGATTGATCTTTATTAGGGTTCTTCCTTTTAATGGCCACGAATAGAGAAAAGAAAGCACTGATTGAAGTAGTCCAAAAAAGGCTATCGAAAGATATTCTTAGAGCTGAGGTCACAGTTGTTGCTGCAAAGATAAATGATCCTTCCAAATAGAAAAAATGTATCTTTTTTAAAGTATTCTCCTCTAGAAAGGTCAGATTAAAGGATGTTTCAGAGGTGGCGTCCAAAGATTGGCCTGTGTCCTCTTGCCCTTCAATTGTAGAAGCCACTGATGAAGTGTGGATGGCCTCTTTCAAGGAAACGACAGATATTAGGTATGTTCTAAATAGAGCTCCTTGGCATTTAGATGGTGATCTGATCCTTCTAGCTATGGGGAAGCCATCTGATTACTCTTTTCAAAAAATCTCATTGTAGGTTCAAGTGTTTGATGCCCCACTGAAGTACAGATGTAGATCTATGCTTCTCTGTATGGATTCAGCTTTAAGCACAATCAAGGATGTTGATTTGAATGAATCAAAAGGCAGCTTCTTTGCCAGAATGAGGATGGAGCTTGAAGTGAACAAGAAGCTTGTGATTGAAGTCGAAGGCACAGCTGACAATGGCACAAAAATTATCTTCCCTCTCAAATACAAGTGTCTTCCTCCATATTGTGTTTTCTGTGGTAAATTGAGTCACAAAGTTCATGCTTGTGATAAACTACTTCATGTAAAGCAAAAGATTGCAAAAAATCCTTCTACTAAAAAAAGAGAGTAATTGTACAAAAGTATCCAATTCAAATTTAAGGGGATAAGAGCTACTAGATCCTCCCTTAGAAAAAGATACTTTAATGATACGATTGCTTCAAATCCTCACCTTAGATCAATGAAGGAAGCACAGGAATACCTACAAGGAGATGATATTATTGAAGCCCTCGAAGGGCATGATGACCATGCCACTAGCATTGATGACAATATGGGCCTACTTGCTACCGACCATGATGCCCATACATGTCAACAAGACCTACAAGCGTCTATGTCTATTAGGCAATTTGCAAAAATTTTCCCTCACGCTTCTGAATTAATTCCACCAGAAAAACCTCTACATGCCTCCCTCTACCCCCTTCCCCCTGACTTCCCACTAGCAGAATCATCTCTCCCACTCCCTCATCCTGTCACTACCACTACCTCCTCACAAAATGCCCACCTCCTACCTCCTCAGATGCACTCCAAAATTACCCCACAACCTCCACCAACCCAACACATTCACACTCCCACCACCGATGCTGCCCTCCTTTTTCATACCTCCACGTCCCACACCATCTCCCCATTCCACACTTCCACCGCCCACACTAACCCCCCTTCTCACACTCCCTCCTCCCACGCTAACCCCTCTGTTCCTACTGGAGTTACTTCTCAGGTCCCTCAGCCATTACAGAATGATAAGGGGGATTTTTCTCTTAATGTTGCCATGCCCTCACCATCGGACATGGTACAAGACTTCCCTCCTGAAGATCCTACTCAAGGTGGGGTATTTGCTCCTCTGTTAATTGCCAATGAAGAACCCATGAGGAAGAGCAGCTTCAAGCAGGTGGCAAGAATGATGGCACTAAACAGAACCAATGATACTCCCCTCCAATCTAGGAAAAGAGCTTTTCATATGGAAATGGCTAATCAACCCACTCCTATCAAGAAGCCAAGGATGGAATATGAATCTTCTGGACGGCCTCAAACAACTAAGCCTTATCAGCTGTCAAATTCACCATGAACATCTTGTCCTGGAACTGTAGAGGCTTGGGCTCTGCCTCTGCAGTTCAACACCTAATAAATACGCATTTCTTCATGATAAAATGCCTACTTATGTCAGTTCCTAAGCTTAACATTGCATTTAACATTGTAAATAATGCATAACATTCATTATATTGCATTTAGGATAATTTGTGTAATATGTATATTAATATCTACATTTTATATGGGCAGGGGGCAATGCAACATCTTTATGGACTTTGGATGAAAAATCCAACCGTGCAGATGGATCCAGAACGACAATCGCAGTCCATCAGTGCAAAAACCACTATGATCAGAGCTCCGTAGCACCCTCTATAAGAAGATGAAGGTGGACGGCTACGATGGTGCCACATGGTGCCATTGTAGCTCTCCAGCTTGACCACAGCCACTCCTCCTAAGCCGCACTTGTGAAATCTTGGCCGTTGGATTCGAATCCAATGGTCGTTAAGGGGCCACGTTGTCCACCTCGCGCTAGCTTGCGTGTGAGTTGGCTACAACAATGAATGAGTGAGATCTACAGTGACATCCTGTATGTCACTAATGGTCCCATACCCGTTTTAGCCTACTCTCATCCACTATATAAGGACCTACATGCCCCCCTTGCCTAGCCATCACTTCCTATGCTATTCCCACCTACTTCGAAGCTCCAAAGAGCCCTCCAAACTCCCAAGAGCTCTCCTAGCCTCCAAGGATTCTCCTATTAGTGGAGAAATCCCTTCACCAAATATTTATCCTTTACCTCACCACCTTCATAGGGAATCCTAGAGTTGTCCCCTCACCTCCACTCAGGAAGCTAATCACCTCCACCTCCTCATCACCATTCCCATGAGTTTAGCGAAGCTTTCCTCTACCCAGATTCATCTTGTACCTCATCCCCGACATCCAACATCTCCCCTCCTCTGTCCAAGTTGCCGCCAAGTGCCATCGTCTCGCTAGACATCCGTTTTGGGAGATTTCCTCTCACCTTTATCTCTTTTAGTTTCTTTCACTCATTGTAATTGTAATAAACATTATTTCATCTCAAGTATCAAGTTCATCTCTCTTCATTTCGCAAGTAGCTAGTTTTATCATTCTCCTAAAATACAAAAAAAAACAACAAAACCCTAAAAACACCAAAAAGAAATAAATCGAAAAGCAGATTTCAAGAAAACAAATGTCGCCTCCCTGTGCTCGACCCGGGACTCCCTTGGAGTTTTGATATAAATTTTATTTGATAGCAATTTTTGTGACTACAGCGACGGGTTTTCCAAAACCCTAACTTTTCCCTCGCAAAATACACCCTTATCATTTTAGCGCCCTTGCTGGGGAGACAACAAAATTTGCTTTCTTTTTCTGTGTTTCTTTGCATTTACTTATTTACTAACCCATGTTGCCTCTGATTTGCTATCTTGCAGGTATCCTAGCAAGGAGATCCAATGCGGTAGACAGGAGTAAAGTGCAGGTAAAGTGGTTTGTAAGTGCCCACACATTTCCCCCCCACTAGTTTCACTTTCCACCGCAGAAATAACCAAGACTTAATCTACTTAGGTGTTTGCATAAACTCTAGGATAGAAATTATTTGTCTTGTTTGCCACATCCACTCATCTCACCCTGCGCATAAAAAACAAAAAAATCTGATTGTGGGACAAATTAGCACACACACACCCACATTTGAGGCACATAACCTTGTTTGATTTTATCTACTCAACCGAGATTCCGACCTGTGAAACCAGTACACACATCAACACACATAAAAGAGTATAAATTAGATTAGGTTAATTACCTTTGTGTGCTTTAACTGGTGGTACATCAAGGCCAATTGGTTGAATTGCTTGGGCCGCACCACCTAATTTAAAACTGATTCATCTTATAGCTGCCCCGTAGGATTCAAACAATTAGGTCAAGTCAGGCACTCCATATTTTCTTGATTTATAAAGGAAAATACTTGAACTCGTGCTTTCAAACTTAGTTTGCCTCACAAAATTTGGTTGAATACACCTAATATTTGAATCATAAAAGCTACTAAGCAAGATTCGAACCATAAAATTCACTTCATCTTTAATAATCTTGCTTGAAAGCTTTTGGTTGTGCACATACACACATTCTCAACGAATTATTAAGGGCATAACCCATTAATAGGGCCTATCACATTCCGAAAGCACTACTATCCCAAGCCTTAATTAAAATTGAGTAGACATTGGCCCTAGGATTCATAGAGTCTATTTCAGGGTACTCTCTAAAACGCACTTCGAATTAGTGTCGTCTACTTGTTTCGAAAGGTGTTAAGTTGTAAATGACTTAAGTAGGGGTTTGGCATAATTAGTGACCCTTAGGACACACTCCCTTACTTCGTTGGCCCAACTTTACCATTTTCGGGAGCAAGAACAACACCAAATTCGTTGTGTGGTTGGAAATTATTTCTGAGGCATAGGTCCTTAGGCTACCCAATTTAAGGACAGGTTTACATTTTTGTGCTACAGGGTTCCATTTTCCCCGTCCTTTCGACATCCTTCCAGTGCATGTTTGGAAGGTCATTGAATCCTCGCTTGAAAGGACCTTTAGATCATTCTCAGAGGTAGAGATTGAGTTATAACCAAGCAAATCCCATGGCTGATCAACAACCACCTCCCCCACCCCTAAACTAGCAGGAGTTGATTCAGAGATAGTTGGAAGAGCTGCAACAAATGTAGCAATGGTTCCAATGGATGAATGGTCAGGGCGCTCGACCCTTGAAGGATTTTTATGATCCTTCAAATTATGAGGATCGTCCCGGCATTGTGATCCCTGCTGGTGATGTTGAGATCAAGCCCCAGGTTTTGACTTTAATTAAAACTTTCACGGGCTTGGCTCAGATGACCCATTCTAACATTTGGAGGATCTGATCACTCTGGTTCAGACCATCAAATCGCGGAATGTGGATGAAGAATAGATGCTCATGAGGCTTTTCCCCCATTCACTCAGGGATAAGGCTACACATTGGTACTTGGTTGTGTTACTCCTCAACTCAGTTAATTAAGTTAATTTTACTTAATTAAGAGTAGAAGAAAGTAACTTAGGTTAACTCAAAATTGTGTCAGTTTAGTAGTATAGGGTCGAATTAACCTAACATTTTAGATTTTTTTTTAACTGGTTGAGTCCAGGTCGTTCGCTGGGAGGTATACTTTATTTTAAATTCACCAATTAATTCTAAATATCCTATAAGTATAGGAGGTATAATTAAGTTAATTTTAATAACATGAATTTTGCAAAATGATTTAAATTGAGAAAATATGCAAAATTCCATATGAAATCACATTTACAACATTTATTTCAAAAAGAATTAAGGCAAATGAGAGTTTATCTAAACAAAGTATGCCTTATTACAATAATTGAAAACAATTCTTATTACAACAATTTAAAACAAAGAGAAATTAAACTCCTTTTCTTTTATTCTTCAGCCTCTCCCTCTCTTTTCTTCTTCTTCTTTCTTTCTTACTTTTCTTACTCTTCTTTCTCTATTTTCCTTTTCTTTTATTTATTCTTAATCTTTTCTCTTTTTATTTCTCTCTTATTCTCTCTCGAGCTTCTTTTCTTTTCCTTGAGCTTTTCTTCTACTCTGCCTCTTTCTTCTCCCTTAGTCTTTTCCTTAAACTTTTTCTTCCTTAGTGCCTTTGCGCCTGTTAACCTTCCTTCTTTATGCCTTTGCGATTTCTCCTTTTATTTCCTTTCTTCTTTCTTTCTTCCTTAACCTTTCTTTCCTTCTTCCCTTAGTGAATTTCCCTTTAGCACTTAGCTTTCAGCCTTCTGTTCCTTAGCTCTTCCTTTAAACCCTTAGCTTCAGCTGAACCAGGCTTTCCTTCTCAACCAAAAATTGGTTTTTTGTTTGTAGCGAGGACTTTTCGGGGATACACAGCACCCTGTACAAGGTAGGACCATACCCTACCAGGTCCTCACCTGATTTGGATTAGCTTTGGTTTATTTTCGATTTATTTCTTTTGAGCCAAACCGGCCCAACCGCCTCCCAGGCCTCGCCCTGCCAGGGCCATGCACATCGCACGCCCACACAGCCGCACACCTGCAGGCACACACGCCCACACACACACACACATGCTTATTCGTAACCGGTATCCATGCGCCGAGCGCTGACAACTAAGGAGCGTAAAGAACAAAATGCTTTTATACCAAGGCGGGCGTGCAAGGGTTTCTGATGTCGAACTAATGTTCCCCCTTATAGAGCTGACTTCAACTGAGGATATCTCCTAGCTCAGAGCTCCAAATCAAGCAAACCAAAGCTTGTTGGAAAGCTCTTGAGTAGCTCTACAAGATTACAGGGTCAATTTAATGCTAAGGGGAAGATTTCTTCTTCGATTTGAAGGGTGAGAATATGGGTTTCCTACGATTTATTTATGTATGGAAATGGAATTAGTGTTAACAGAGTCCACAGGTTGGACTTCCTCTCTTAGCTAGGGGTCTAAATGGTTTCTACAGGGAATTCCACGACTGCTTGAATAGGTTTTAAGTTCTCAAAGCTTCAGGTAACTACAGAGAAGCTCTAAGCTTCAGAGACTAAATTTAAACATAAGAAAGGTGTAATAGACATTGAAGATCATTCTTAATCTATTGGAACAACTTCTAAGGGTTGTAACAACTGATCTGGGCAAGAATCGTGATCAAATCTCAATAAAAATATACTGCTAACAATTTGGGTTCAAAAACAACCCAAACTGGAAGTTAATGAATTCCAACCAAATCACTCATTTGAGCTCTTCTAATTCACTCTACAATCATTCATTTGAATCTCAAAAACAATTCAATCTCCTCAAATCAACAGATTGAGCTCAGAGTCAAGATCTCAAATTCAGGTTTGACTGTAAGGCTCGAAAATTGACTTTCTGTTTAAAGCCTCTTTACAAGAAATTAAAGCCTAAAATAGGATCTTTACATCCTCAAGAATTCGTTTAATCCCTTAAACAAATGATTGAACCTAAGAAACTAGGGTTCCAGGCTTGTTGCCTGCACTCAAGATGTGCTTTGTTTGTCAGAAGATTTAGGAGTTTGTTACTGTGTTCTAAGAACATAAATGGCTTCAGTGCATTGCACTGAAGCTTCTAAACCTCTGCGGCTTTTAATCTTCTATCAGACTTCTCCAACTCCGCCGGAGTTGGAGAAGACAATTCAATAATCCTAGCTCAAGTTGTTAAATCTTCAAATAAATGACCTTAAATCAATTAGTGATCAAAATTACATCAATCTGGAGCTTCTTGCCATCTTCTATAGGCCGGAGCTCCGGTGAGTCCAGTAAAAGTTCAAATTCATGTATAGAAAGATATTTCATGTCATTTTTTATTTGAAAAGGTTCCTGAAGTCACAAAGAACCTCAAAATCGCATTTAATTCCTCATTAACTCATTAGATGAAAGATTTGGCAGAAAATTCAGTTTGAATGGGAATTGAATTGATTATGGCACAGGACTTGATCTCCCACTCAGATGAGTAGTCAACACAAGTCAAAGAAGGATTGCGATCATAAATATATAAATAATTTTAAGTTTTAACAACTCCTAAGCCGCCATTGACAACGAGCTCAGGATCTTAGATAAAATAAGGCATTTAAGTTATATAAATTATTTAATCAAATTAAGATGATAATTAGGATCCTTTAGTGATGAGTGAGTGATGGAGGATCCGATGGATGTGAAATTAGGTCAACTACTGCTGCCATGTGATAGAGGATCTGAAGATATGTAATATATGGCTATCTACGTGCACACAAATACTTTAAGCACAATGTTCGTAATAACAAAAAGATTTGCATGAACAATTTAAACCACAAAGGACACAAAATATATAGTGGTTCCCCTTCCTTAGGTACTCCACTACCTAAGCCTCCCAGCTTAGGGTTTTTAACCCGATTCTCTCAACCCCGAGAGAATCAATTTACTAACTGAGGTAATTAACGGGTTACCTCAACCAAAGTACAATAACGGGTTTGTTACAACCCAACGAGCAAATGCTCAAATACAAAAGAAGTATAGGTGTAAGAAAGACTAATCTTACAACTAAGTTCCTAAGCCTCTCAACAATATATAGAATAATATTATCGATTTGAGAGCCTAGAAAGAACATGATTCACTTCGTAGATGCGTAAAAAAAATGCGTCGTTGAGCTTGCAAGAATACTATGAGAGTGGATGGCAAGCTTCTTCTTTCTCTCTTATGAATATGGTGGGAATTTGAAATTCTAGCTTTAGGATTTTCTCTTCTCTTTTCTTGTGTCTCTTGTGTGCAAAGAAAGAGTCCTGGGATCATTTTATAGAATTTAGGACCTAGGATACTCATCTACTAGACGTTGGGATTTAATTCCCAACGTTCACATTGTTGGAATTAATATTTCTGCCATTCTGTTTTGGACCAACGGCTACCTGGTACCGGTACTAAAGTACCTGTACTGGTACTCGTTGCTTCCAGATTTGGGTTTCAAACTCTTAACACAAATCTGTAACTCACTTGTACCGGTACTCATGATTAGTACCGGTACTCGTTACCTCCAGTATCGGTACTGATCATGAGTACTAGTACTTGCAGGGTACAAGTTGTTTCTTGACAAAACCCAAGCCTGTAACTCACATGTACCAGTACTAAACTTTAGTACCGGTACTTCTGGGTTAACAAGTACCTTTTTTAAGAGATTTAATCAATTACGTTCTTTGAAAATGATCATAATATAAATCCTAATTTATCTCTAATTGATTTTATGATCTAAGTTATGATTCTTTGTTAAGAGGCAAATACAATCTATAAAAATAAAATCCAAACTAAATAAACTAAAAGTCGAAGATGATCTTCTCCTCGATTCTTCCTTGTCATCTTGCCTCCTTCTTATCATGATCTTCTCCTTTTCATCAAGCCTCCATCACTTCTTGTTTGCCCTGCTCCTTCACCTAAATCTAAAAAACACTTAATTCAAACATTAATTCATAATAATTTTGTTAACACCAAAACAAGATGTGGAACAAGGTTCCAACACCATGGACAGCAGAAGTAGTTGATGAAGGTGAAATGTGGATTAGGCAAATTAGTGATCAAATTAAAGATTAAGTGTGTTAGAAATGATCATGGATGATAAAAGAAGGTGGATAGTGGATTCAACAGACAAAATTAGGTCTCTGGCGATCTTAAGGAGCTTGCCGAAGTCGAAGAAGATGATCTTTAAACTCTGAAACTATGACTAATCTACCTAACTAACTACCTAGCTAAACTACTCTACTCCTACTCCTATCCTACTGTTACCTAGACGAAGGGGATAAAGGAACTCCGTCGAAGGCTCATGATGGAGGAGCGAAATCAAAGGGGAATTAGGAAGATCTCCGGTGGGCAGATGTGAGATGAAGCAGAGGTACTCCTTGGTCAGCTCTTGTGTCCAAAGACGCGGCTGACCTCGGCGAAGTTCCTAAGCCAATTGAGGTGGATGGAGGAAGTCAGAAGATGAGGTGGAAGGTCGCTAGAGTTGTAGAGGGAAATAGCCTATTGAGTTGGCTGCAGTGAAGAAGAGGAAAGGGAGCCAACTTGAAGAAAATCAAGGGGGTCAGAGGGTATTTATAGTTGACTGCGATGAAGAGGGAGGAGGAATCTGGACGTGTAAGGGGTTAGGAGGAGGTTAACCACCGGTGTCTTCTCTGATGACGTGAAGTTATCTCCTACCCTAAATTAGGATAAAAGTGTCATCCAGACCGATGGATGAAGATGAGATGGTGAGCACAATCTCCAGGAGCTTAGAGAAGGTGAAGTGACGTCGGATGGGCGGTGATCATGTGATGGAAGCACCCTTAGTCGTTAGCCGTTCAACCAGCTGAAGAGAAGAAGAAGTAGAAGTCAGGGACCTATACGTGATGAAACCTAAGGACCTATATGGAAAATAAGGACCCGATTGAAATGAATTGTAAAGACCAAAATGTAAACTTAGGTTTTCAGGGTTTATTTTAATTTAGATCTTTTTCAACTTTTTATATATGATTATAAATAAGGTAATTATTATATTTAAACCTTGAATTTACATTTTTGATCTTTTTAGATTAATTTATTTAATTAAGTAATGTTACTTAAGTTATTACATTCTTATGTGTATATTATGCTTAAGTTAATGTATTAATTAGATGAATGATTGTTAATATCTCGAGTCCAATTCTTAATCAAATGATTAATAATATTAATTGGATGTTAAAATAGCATTTTTAACTTATTTTAAGGTCCTTTACTATATATCCCTTATTTTATAATTAACCCATATATTCACATATTCTTAGCTAATTAACTAGGAAGACTAGTTAATTAGAGATCATGATGAGCTTCTCATCAGTACTGTACCATTGGAAGATCGATTGCTACCTGGACAGCTTTGAAATTGGCCTTCCTAAAGAAATTCTTCCTTGTGACAAGCAATTACCACTGTTGCTCAGTAGCCGAGGGAACTATTTCATGGGGCCTGGGAGCAATACCAGGATCTGTTGTAGAAGTGTCCACACGAAAAGGTGCCTAAATGGCAACTTGTGCAGATTTTTTATCATGGGTTGAATGATTAACTCCGTCATCATGTGGATATTTCTTGCGGAGGCAATTTCCTCAACAAAGACGTAAATAGCGCATATGATTTGTTCAAGGAAATGAGTGAAAACTCTATAAATCATACTTCCATGGAAACCTTCAACCAATCCCAACAAATTAGATCAAATGGCAATGAAGTCTGAGATTCTCATACATTTGATATGGAATTGATCTGCAATAAATTAGATAAAGTGGATCTAGTTGCTAAACGAATGGAAGAGTGGATGTCCGAAAACTCTAATACTTCTAGATCCACTCAATCCCAAAGCTCAGGATTCCATTCTTCGTAAGCTCCTAAGGGACGGGAGTTTGTGAACTAACATGAGTCGGCTTGACCTTTGAGCCAGCACGTCTCGGAACCTTATGGGTTCCAAACTGGAGCCTTTGATCCCAATTTTTCTGATCCTTCTAACTCTTCATCCTTATCTTATGAGGATGTTTATGTTGTATAAGAGAATGCTAGGTCCGACCCTTACTCGAATTTCTATAATTCTAGTTGGAAAAATCACCTTAACTTCTCTTGGAAAGATCAGGGGTAGCAGACCCAATATCGACCCAACAAAATGGGTTAGGGTTACGTATTATTATGATCCAGTTTCCAGATCCCTACAGGACCCGAGACCGACTTGCCTTGACTACTCCCAAGACCTAATCTTGTAACGAGAAATAACCAAAAGCAGGAAATAAACCACATTCACACATGCAATATAACTAAGCAGAAGGAAAATGAGATGTAAAGGAACATCAAAGCTAAAAGTCTCAACAAAGTAATACATGCTAACACAACAACAACAGCGGAAAAAGAGACAGAAAGTAACAAGAACAGTAAAATAGATGTCTAGTACGCACTACAACAGCAGAAAACTAAAGAGCTGGAAATAAATGACTACGGCTGGGCTCGGCTGGGCCCAACACCCTCTGCAGCCGGAAACTCGGGCTGCTCAACTCCTGGTCCTGAACAGGGTTACGAAAAGACAGAGTCAGCGAACACTGAGTAGAGTGGTGTTTACATTATTTATGTGCAAGTAAAGTAAAACAAGCAACCATGTTTATTCTCATTTCTATTTATCTCATCGATGTATTTCTGGTTCATTTATTCACAAAGGATCCAAGTATTTCTTGATCTTTCTTGTTCCTCGTGGGAACGATCTTGATTACAGTCTTTTCCATGGAGTAGAAGGTACACGTGGTGCTCTCCTGGCCGGGAGAGTCCCCCGCGGTAGTCCTACACCCAGTCAACCACCCCGAGGTCACTGTCGCGACGTAGCGGTGACTACGGCACACGTGATAAGCGCATGGGTAGCTACCCCGCACTAGCACGCAGTTAGTCATCTCCACTAGCAGGTACACCTAAAGTACAGCACGAAACAGCATAGGGCCTTGCCCTCTCAGAATAAGGGTCTCGCCCCTCAGAACCAAATAGAGGTCTCGCCCCTCCACAGTCCACGTACCCTCGTCCGACTACTCTGGTTTGCTCAAAGTGCCTAAAAGTCAGTGTAGGTTGGCTAGTCCTAACCTTGGGTCCTGTGGGGCGGCTATCTCCCTCCCAACACTAGTAGCTCACCTTGGTACCACGTACGCTAGGGCCAACAGGAGTTGGTGTAGAGTGACCAGTCCTACCTCGGGTCTCAACCCAAGGGGTGGCTGGCTCCCCCTCTACACTAAAAGGGACGGTTGCTCTCCTTGGTACCATGTATACAAGGGCCAGCTCACTTCCCGTCTACAAGAGTTTTCATCCTAATTCCCCGTAGGGTTCATGCTGGTATTCCTTTCATTTTATATTCTAAACTTCATATCTCTCTATTTACATTTCTGTTTCCATTCTTAAATAGGCAGCTCATGATTTTCTAACTGACAAGGCATCATATTAAATAACCAGTACATTTGCTAGCATTTACAGTTTTACAGGCATCTCAAGTAGACAGTGTAGTTCAACCATGCTCATTCGTTTCTACCCTAGGGTTCATTCGAGTTATTCTAAGCATGCAGTTCATTTCTTTAATCAGAATAATACTGTAAACCACTCTATCGGGTATCACAGGAGAAATGGGGGCCTGCACCGCAGATCTCGTCATCTCCACGAGCCTCGAACATGCCACCGGCTAGTAACCTATACCAGCAACTAAGTCACATCAGAAGAGCTCAAAACAGTAGGTACTCAATACTAACACGTAGAGAAACTCGAGTGGAAAATAATGGTACTTTGTTTGCAGAAATCCGATTCCGTTTGGGCCTTGAACGAGCCAAAAACACAGTTACTGTCCAAAATCAGATGTCTGGGGCTAGTCCCAGACGTCTTAAAAGACGTCGGATCTTACCTCTCACTTCCTGGGGCTGCCTCAGACGTCCAGACTCCTCTGCAAACATCTGAGGAGAGTTCTAGACATCTGACCTTCCTTCCAGTCGTCTAGAAGTGCCGTCGGATGTCTGGAGATGTGGTCAAGCATCCAAAAGTGCCTAGAAAGGTGCACCCGTGCCTTTCCAACACCCTGCACCTACGTATGAAATTGTAGACCTATTTTCAACCAAACATGCCTATGCTATGGTCTGCATGGCCTAAAGCCGCGTAAGAAAAATGTACCTCCAAGCGAAAAATATGCTTTCAGACGTTCGGCTTCAGCTCCGGACATCCTGATGATTCTCCAGACGTCTGGTCGACGTCCCAGACATCTGATACTGGAAAACCAGTATCCAGAACTCCCCTACGCAGCTCGCCTCGCTCACGCTTCCGCCCTCAGACGACGCAGCGGCAACTCCAGTAGCTGCAGGAGCTTGAGAAGCTCCCCACCGATGTCCTCCTCGCTCGCACGAACTCCTCCTCGAGCTCCACCGAGCTCCCGCGGCCATTGTCCCTCTCCCCCACTCTCCTCTCACTCCCTCACTCTCACTCTTCCCCGTTTTCCCTCTCCATCTCCTCTCCTTCCTTGTCGCGGCTGCAGGAGAGACGGGAGGTTGGTGGGGCATGGTCGAACGCAAGGAGGTGGAGGTGGCAGTGGCTCGAGTGGTGGGGGTGGAGTGTAGATGGGGGGTTTAAATAGGAAGGATTTAGGGTTCAAGGTGAGGGGATGGACTAGAGAGGAAGACTCTACGCATCGCCCGCGCGCAAAGCGAAAAGAACGTACGATATTTTCCTACTTTCAAACGTCTGGCCCTCCATCCAAACATCTGGATAGACGTTTGACGGTTAGTCTAGACGTCTTAGACAACCCCAAAAGGCACCGAGTCATTTCACGTATATACTCAGCTGCCCCCCAATCAGGTTAACCAGCCCATGTGGAATGCCCAACAATCCACTTGGCAGGCTGATCTAAACTTGATGATGGTAGAAATGCAAGGGTCAATGCTCCAGCTCATGCAATAAATGAAAACTTTGTTGGACACCTTGCAATCCAGACTTAGTGCAAACAATCGACAACCCAAATCTCTACCATTACAGCCTGTACCAAACCCAAGGAATGTGCAGAACCAAGGCACTGGGCCTCAAGGGTTTGGTAATAGTGGGGAGCCACTTGCTCAAGCTCATGCTATCTATCAGGCTATCCCAGTCCCTCTCGAAGCTAATCAAGTTCCTATCATAATCAACCAAAAGTCTCCTGTTTTGCCCAACCCTCCCCAAGGCACTAACCAACAGCACTTTACCACTGCGAAAACCATCACCTTGAGGAGTGGTAGTAGATACAAGGGTCCCACCCAACCCCATGTCAATGCCATTAAGACCCATAATAAGAATTCTAGACTCCCAACTAACAATGTAATTAACAAAACATCAAAGTTTGATTCAGGACTATGTTGTTGTTGTATGGGCAAATAGAAAAAGCCAAAGGAGAAATTGGAGGAAAGGATGTCCTTACTTTAGGCTTTCAAATTGACAATCGTTTTATTCCTTGCGGCTATTGGATCAATGCCCGCCTACGCTAAAGCTTTATTTAATTCATATAAAGAGAAGCGTAAAGCGGAATCTGAAAACACTAGGAGAGTAGTCTTGTTTGACAACACAAGCATACTAATCTTAAACAAGCTACCCCCTAAGAAGCAGGACCCAGGAGCCCTGCTGATTTCCAGCATAATAGGAAACATTACTTCTGACCAGGCCCTCCTCGACTTGGGTGCTTCCATTAATGTGATCCCTACCTCACTACATAGGAAACTGGGTCTAGGCCACTTGAAACACACTGACATAACCTTGCACTTGGTTGATAGATCAATTACAAAACCAAGGGGTCTCTTGGAAGACATTCTAGTCAAGGTTAATGATTTGCATTACCTTTTTTATTTCACGGTCCTTTACATGGAAGCACCAAAATAGCTCAACCACACCCTGATTATTTTGGGAAGACCTTTCTTGGCCACCGCTAAGGCAAGGATTGATTCTGAATCAGGAAATATAGAAATTACCTCAAGAAATAAAACAAATTGATTTAATTTTTTTGAGGTCTCAAAGAAGAATAAAATTAAGTGTGGTTTGATGGAGGAGCTTGGCAGAATAGAGGAGGTAATGGCCATACACACATTAGACAATCCCTTAATGGCTAACCCAACCCAAAATCAGGAAGAAAATCACAAGGTTGCAGGGATAATTGAGGACAATGAAGACATGCAACCAACGGTGGCAAACCGGGATGAGGAAAATATTCATGAAATTAGGAATTGGTTGGAAGATTCATCTGATCAAGTTAAAACCCAACAATGTCCTTATCCTAAATTGTTAGAGTATGAGGTTCAAATAATGGGTGGAAATCACGAAGATCAAAATGGTTGGATCAAGCACCCTAATTTTGAGGATGAAATTGAACTTTAGGAAGAAACTCTTGAAAAGCTTGGTCTTCTAGAGCACACACACACATTACAAACCCCCAACACATCACAAAAACCTCATCGTTCTTTCTCACCCAACCATTGCACAAATCCTAAACCCATCCAAACCTTCTTTGTATTGAGTCAACAAAACTTCTATTGGAGACCATTTGAGCTCTCCGTACATCACCAGCTTGCCACTTTCATTGATCATCTCTTTGGCAAGCCCACTTTCACCCTCCGGGACCCATATCTTGGGGCTCGAAAACTCTGCTCTTGCAGCCTCAATGTTTATCATTTTTGTTTGAGGACTGTGCCTAGCTGAAGGCAATAAACTCAGCGTGTGTGTGTAGACTATTTTGGAGCTAACCAGAGTTTTATGGAATACAGGTGATATTTTTCCTATTTTGTCCTCCTTTATGCTTTTATTTTACAATGAGGACATTGCATTAGTTAGGCATGGAGGGGTGGATGCTTTATGATTTGATTATTTTGTCAGCCCGTAATAGTAATTTCCTATTATATATATATAAAAAACTAGAAATAGAAGAGAACTTAGGCATTAAGAGTTGTGAACTTTAGGAAATGATACTTTAGGACCTGAACACAAAGACTCTTCAGGTCTTTGGGCTTAATCAACGTGGGTGTCCACTCAAATGTGGACTTGGTCTCGAGTCCTCGCTAAGTAATTTTATTCTAACTTGGTCAATAAATTAGGGTGATAAGTACACAACTTATTAACCCACCCTCTGATTTAAGGAGACTTTAAGTCTAAGCATCTGCACATGTTTTGTACTGACTCACTCCTTAGCGGTTCTAACTTAAATTGGGTAGCTAATGAACCTTCTAAGGTGGTATGATTGGTAAGTTGTCGGTGATAACAGCTCATTGGTCGGTTGTCCAGAGCCCAGCCACACGACCATTCTCTTTCTGCTACCTTTAGGCAAATATTAGATCAGGAAAGTCACCTACTTAAAAAAAAACCCAAAAAAAAAATAGAGAGAGAGAAGAAAATAATAAATAAATCACACTTCCTCGCGCGAGTATAGCTGGCAAGTAGTTGGTGGTAACAGCTCAATGGCTGGTTGTCCAGAACCCAGCTCACGAAATGCACAAAAATTCCAAAATACTTAAGGAAGAAGCAGGGAAGTAGAATGATCCGGTGAGATATACATTGGGTGTGCCCTTGTGTTGACCCCACAAAAATAAAAGTAGGGAGAAAGCTACCGATCGGACAGATACATCTTTAGCCAACATCTTCTCTTGTCAAGGTCACATAAGGGCGTAGAAACCCAAAGTCCGTTTTAATTGTCGTCGAGTGTCTATCACTTTCACGATAAGATGCTTAACACTTAGAGTTCTTTTCGAGTCTTGGGCGAGTCGAGTAACCATAAAAAGTTGTCCTGAAACTCTTAACTCCAAAATTTCAAAAAAATTAGAAAAGAAGAAAAAGCAAAAAAATGTATCTTCCCTTTTCAAAATAAGGCAAGGACTTGGGCAGTCTGCATTTTGGCAGACACTTAGGCACTGTTGAGTTTTTGTAATTAGGTTCTTAGTTAAATTTTCTAATGTGATCAACAAATCTTGCCTAAGTGATCAAATTTTGATTCTATTTTATACATAGTGTTTAGGTTAATTTTGCTAGGGACTAGCAAAAGATAGGAATGGGGGTATGAGAAATAAGCATTGCTTCATGATAAAATGCCTACTTATGTCAGTTTCTAAGCTTAACATTGCATTTAGCATTGTAAATAATGCATAACATTCATTACATTGCATTTAGGATAATTTGTGTAATCTGTATATTAATATCTACATTTTGTTTGGCCAGGGGGTAATGTGACATCTTTACGGACTTTGGATGAAAAATTCGACCATACAGATGGATCCAGAACGACTATCGCAGTCCATCAGTGCAAAAACCACTCTGATCAGAGCTCCATAGCACCCTCTATAAGAAGAAGAAGGTGGACGACCACGATGGCACCACGTGGTGCCATTGAAGCCCTCCAGCCCGACCGCAGCCACTCCTTCCAATCTGCACTTGTGAAATCTCGGCCATTGGATTCTAATCCAACGCTCATCAAGGGGCCACGTCGCCTGCCTCAAGCCAAGCAGAGACAAGCTTCACGCAATCTCAACCATTGGATCAAGATCCAATGATTGTGGGTGCGTGAGCCTTAATTCCTAATTGAGACTCAAACTTACCCTCAACGCAACAGTTGGCGCTTCGACTCGCAATGCGTGGACGATCGATCGAAGCCCTGCGCGCTAGTGAAATTTGTCCGTTGATGGGCAATTGAGTGGCAAAGGAAGCAACTACGTGGCGTCACCCGATGCGCACGACCCACACACATGAGATCCAACGCGCGGGCTGACGCGCGATCGTACATGCACTAGGGGGTGTGATGCTTAAGTCGTTTGATGCGATCTTCGCCGTCAGATCGGGTGGGGCACGATCTGAAGCATTGCCTCCCGTGCCATCAAAGTCGTTCATCCACAATCCTACGGCTGCAATCGACTCCACCACGGCTCAGCGAGAGCTAGTGGGTGCTAGCTGCACGATCAACACGTGAGATCGATGGCCAGCGAAGCCCAACATGATCAATGTGGCTCGCTTTAGCGAGCACCAGCTTTCACATGAGTTGGCTACAGCAACGAATGAGTGGGATCTACAATGATGTCCTGGATGTCACTAATGGTCCCATTCCTGTTTTAGCCTACTCTCATCCACTATATAAGGACCTACATGCCCCCCTTGCCTAGCCATCACTTCCTATGCTATTCCCACCTACTCCGAAGCTCCAAAGAGTCCTCCAAACTCCCAAGAGCTCTCCCAGTCTCCAAGGATTCTCCTATTAGTGTAGAAATCCCTTACTCCAAATATTTATCCTTTACCTCACCACCTTCATAGGAAATCCTAGAGTTGTCCCCTCAACTCCACTCAGGAAGCTGATCACCTCCACCTCCTTATCACCATTCCCACGAGCTTGGAGAAGATTTCCTTTACCCAGATTCGTCTTGCACGTCATCCCCAACGTCCAGCATCTCCCCTCCTCCGTTCAAGTTGCCGCCATGCGCCGTTGTTTCGCTAGACATCCGTTTTGGGAGATTTCCTCTTACCTTTATCTCTTTTAGTTTCTTTCGCTTATTGTAATTGTAATAAACATTATTTCATCTCAAGTATCAAGTTTCATCTCTCTACTCTCTTTTTATTCCTTTCGCAAGTAGCTAGTTTTATCATTCTCCTAAAATACCAAAAAGAAACAAATCAAAATTTGGATTTCAAGAAAACAAACGTCGCCTCCTTGTGTTCGACCTGGGACTTCCTTGGAGTTTTGGTGTAAATTTTATTTGATAGCTATTTTTGTGACTACGACAATGGGTTTTCCAAAACCCTAACTTTTCCCTCGCGAAATACACGCTTATCAACACCTGAAGAGCCTTGTGAGGGCTATGACACCATCTATTATCTTTATCTCCGAAACTCATTGCAAAGAAAAGTGCCTTGCCTGTATTACCAGAGGTACGAGGAATTTCAATTTTTATTTCGTTGATGCTGAAGGTTGTTCTGGAGGCCTGTGTATTATGTTCCTTGATGGTTTGCATCTAAGCCCCATTTATTTTGAGAAGAATTGTATGCTTCTAGAATTTCATCAAGATGGGCCTTCTTGGTATTTGTTTTTGCGTGTATGGTTCCCCAAGCAAGGAAAAAGTTCTTTTTGGGAAAGGATGGTTGGGTTGTTGTTGCCTTACTCTAAAAATTTAATATGTGTGGGAGGTTTTAACACCATCATGAATTCTACTGATAAATGGGGGGGCAACCATGTACCTTCTTGATAATTTAACTATCTTAGGAACTTTGTCAACCAATTGGGATTATTAGATCTCGATTTCTCTGGTCTTGCATAAACTTGGTATAATCGTAGACACCCCCATTATCTTATTAGAGAGCGTATGGATCGTGTTTTAGCATCTGGTGATTGGAGGCTCTGCCACCCATTTGTGGGTGTTCATCTCCCAGCAATTGGGAGCGACCATAGCCTTATTTTGCTCAGAACTATTAGAAAATGTAAAGAAAAAAGGGACATTTGGAGGTTTAAAGCTACTTGGAGTTTGGAAGGTACTTATACTCAAATGGTCAAGGACACTTGGGTTGAATTGGGAACTAACGAGACTCCTATTTGGGACAAGCTCTTCGGAATGGCAACCAATTTGGTTGTGTGGAAAAAAAAACAGCATATCAATTGGAAGGAAAAGAAAAAGGAACATTGAAAAGTCCCTCTTGGTTATTCAAGAAGCTCCCCAGAAGTCCACTTTGCTGGAAAATGAAAATAATGTTCAAATTTAGTATGACCTTCTGTTAAAATAGGAAGAACTTTATTGCTACCAAAGATCCTACCATCAATAGATTAAATCTGAAGATAGGAATACTAAATTATATCATTTGTATGCTATGAATAGAAAGAGGAAAAATCTTATCTCTTGCTTGAGATTGCCCAACGGGGAAGAAACGGGGGGCCAATTATCAAAAAATCCTTTGCTCAGTACTATACTAAATTATTTACTACCAAAAACTCTCCATCCTTGACTCCAAATTTCTTCAATCAAGCTTACTGCCTTTCTAAGGATGAATATAAGAGATGAAAAAAACATGGTTATTTCTAGAATGGCCCCTTGTAAAAGCCCAGGTCTAGATGATTCCCCTGCAATGTTCCATCAAAAAAGTTGGAGTATCCTAGAGGAAGATGTTGTTGCATTTGTTCAAGGTTGTTTCCAAACTTCTATTATGCCACCCCCTATGAGTAGAACTTATCTGGTGCTTACTCTGAAGATTTTAAATCCCATGGAGCCAAAAGATTATAGACCCATCAGCCTTACAAACACCCTGTATAAACTAGTGGCAAAACTGGTGGCTCGTAGAATCAAGGTTGTTCTTCAAAGATTGATAACTCCAAATCAATCAGGTTTTTTGGAAGGAAGACAAATTGTTGTTAACGTTGTCCCTGCTAAAGAAATTTTCCATGAGTGTGGAAGAGAGAGAAAGGAAGGCTCCATGGCAATCAAATTGGATATGGAAAAAGTCTTTGATAGGCTAGAATGGGGTTTTGTTCATTCATGTCTATTAAGATTACACTTTCCTACTTCTCCTGTTATTCTCATTTATTCATTCATATCATCTACTACATTTCAAGTAATAGTCAATAGTAGTACTTTTAGCACCGTTAATCCATCACGTGGATCAGTCAAGGTTGTCCCCTCTCCCCCTTATTCATACTGAGTTTTGAATTTTTATCCTGCTCCTTTTCTTCGGCCCTTTACTCAAAATCATTTTCAGGTTATAAGTCGATCTCTAATGGGCCTATTGTAACCCATCTAATGTATGTAGATGGCACAATTTTGTTTGGAAAAGCTACTAAGGATGAAGCTACTGCCTACAAGCAGATTTTGAATATATACCAACTTCACTCCGGTCAGAGGATGAACTTCTCAAAGTCAAGGATATTTTTTACCAATGGAGTTACAGTTGATATGTAGTTTCATATTCAGCACGAACTCTGTATGTCACCTATGAAGGAAAAAGAAATTATCTTAGCAATCCCATCCTTGACTCCAGGGGACAAAAATTGTTGAAAGAGCTAATTGTTTCTAAGTGCCACAAGAAGCTGGCGACTTGGAAAAGTAGATCCCTTTCTCAAGCAGGCGAGGGTATATTAATCCAATCCTCCCTCTTGGCAATCCCGGCCCATCTTATGTTCACACATCTATTCTCCAAGGGTGTGTTGAGATTGATAGGATTGCAAGGGACTTCTGGTGGGGATTTGACATAGATACTAGACATTTCTATGACAAGGCGTGGATTGATATATGCATCCCTAAGCATTTGGGTGGTCTTGGCATTAGGAACACAGAATTATCCAACAGTGCATTCCTTATGAAGATGGGGTGGAGGCTACTCACTAACCTTGATGGCTTATGGAAATCACTATTCAAGGCAATTTATTTCCCGAATGGGACCTTCTGGGACAATCTTCCAAAAGGGGGGATTCCTTATTTATGAAGGCATTGGGATATGTGCAGAAATGGTTATACTCTGGCTGCTATATGTTGGTGGGAAATGGAAGAAATATAAATATTTAGAGGGATAAGTGGGTAAGGGGATGGGAAGATGGTCTTCAGCCTTTGCAAGCCAATGCCCCTATACCCTCCTTCGTCACTGACATCATCCAAGAAGATGGAGCTGCATGGAAAAACAATAGGATCCACCAGATTTTTCCCCCCGCTGATTGCTGAAAAAATCTTACAGGTACCAATTCACCATAATATGAATGATGAAATGATATGGGCTGTGCACCCCAAAGGACACGTTCTATAAAATCAGCATGTCACTCTCTATTGGCAGATATGGGAAGGGACCACCTATATTCTCACAAAACTTTAGCTACTTGCAAATCTATCTAGGAGCTCTCTCTTCCACTATGTTTAAAGGTTTTCCTATGGAAGGTGGTAGTTTAGGCCCTCACACTTGAGGCTATGATGGCGATAAGAATCAATGGAGTTGATCCAACTTGTGAACTCTACAATTTGGGTAATGAGGACATGCCCCATTTAATCTGTGGTTGCCCCCTTACTAGAGCCGTATGGTTTCTTTTGGGAATCCGTATTGATCAAATTGGTGGTACATGGATACAAAGATTGTTTATGCTGTAGAGGAATATTTCCAATCTCGACTATGGGGAAAATCTCCCTTTCTACATATCTCATGCCATTTGGATGCACAGATGCGAAGTCTGCCATGGGAGGCTGCAAGCCGATGTTATAGAGATCTTCAGAGCTACTAATGCTAGATCATTCTTCTACTCTTCACAGATGGGGCCTGACTCCTTACCGTGCATACCTCCTACTCCAAATATCCCATCCTAAGCACTGAGCTCCCCCGATCACAAGCTGCTAAGATACTCCTCGATGCTTCAGGACTACCTTCCTCATCCACTGCTGCTGCGGTCTTACTTGCAGCAGATGGAAAGGTGAAGCTCGTTACATCTGTTAAATGCACTGCTGCGGACTTAAATGAAGTTGAATGTGCTGCTATCCTTCAAGGCCTCATCCTTGGCTTGACCTCGTCTCACTCTCAAGCAATTGTTCTTGGCGACGCTGTGGTCCCTATGAGCTATATCATCAACGGAGTGCAACCATGATGGAAGTTCAAACATCTTGTTATTAAGTGCAGACATATCATCTCATCTCATACTTCCATCACTGTCTTTAAGGTTGATAGGAAGTTGGTTTCCAAGGCTTACAACCTTGCTTCATACTGTAATCATGTTAGCATTTGGGGTTCTTGGTTTGAGTCCAACTTACCATTTCCTCTGTATGGTTGCTTTCAGAAATGAAATTAACCATCTTTCAAAAAAAAAATCATGGAAGAGGTGGTGGAATAGTTATTCCTTTGAACTCAATGGTATCCAAGTGAAAGCTAAACTCTACTCATTCTATGGGAGATAAAGGGGGACTCTTTCATTCATCCCTACTAATGCAATCATCTCCAATCGTGGAGCAATTGTTTCTTTAGCTATTTTTATTTGTTGAGACCTGATGGAAGAAAAAATCCTCAATTAAACCCACTAGGCCCACCAGGCCCAAATGATAAAGGCACCTTAAATGGGCTTGACAATCAACCCAAAGAAACCTCCAATCGAGTACAAACTCAACTACGAAATTAGACGGATAAATCTGTCGAAAGGGCCTCAACCCGTTCGACTAATACAAGCAAGTGGGCAAAGGGTAAGCTACCTGCGACTTGTTACCAAGCTATGACATGCTTGGTTTGCTAGAGACTAAGTCAAATGATGTCATAGGACCGTTAACGGAAGACGGATCGCTCAAGTGGCTACTTCAGTCTGCCAAGAGCACAACTACTTGGCTGAGCGACAACCATTACAAAAATCGGCCAACATTGCCTATGTGGCACATAATGGTTAGCGACCGACGACTGAGCTTCGATCCATAGTGTCTACGATCCGAGGATCTCGAGGCCATAAAACTCATGACGTTATGAGCCCACTATTTTAAATAATCCACAATTCCCATTAGAAGCGATCACACTTTCTGAGAATTTTCTCCTGTAATAATCTCATAATAGTGAAACTCCTAAGAGTCATAGCACTCTCCCAAGACATATACCTTTCAGGTGGAACTGGGTCACCAATTCCTCGTGTTTGTATTTTGCTTTATTATTTATGATCAATCTTTTCTCTTCTTTGAGCTCGGCAAGATCTAATTAAAAAGGTCTTGATCAATTGACGCCATCTGAGGGAAATCCAATATAAAGGTTAATTTTACTTTCCTTCATCCGGTAAGCTAACATGGGCCCCTTTACTAGTAATTCCTCAAGGGTGAATCGTGAGAGCCCTAGACTTGAGGAGTCTAATGTTTCTTCCATCAATTGTTGCCGACAAGCAGAGGCAGGAAATTAGAAAGATGTATCCGATGAGGTTGAGCAACCTCATGTTGACCTAATAAAGGAAGCTCAGGCAAGGGAACATGAGTTTCTCGTCCGATTAAACATCCTCTGGGTGGAACAAGAGTTGGTCATGCGCCAACTCCATGAAGTACAACAACAGAAGGAGAAATCTAAGTCACAAACCCTCCAAAACCCCCCTCCCGCCTCGAGACAAGTGGACAATCAGGCGCATTGGTGTCAAGTCATCGGAGAGGAGAACACTCGCCTTCACGAACAACTTGAGAAACTAAAGCGATAGCTAGGTAGTTACAAAGGAGAAGCCTTGCAGGTTCCACCTCCTCCTCCTCCACCTCCCCACGACTTTGACGACCGCTTTGGAGCCCCAATGCTAACTACGATGAGGGGCATCCACCCCTATGCATACATTACAACGTACCTATTCACCAAGTAGGTGATGAATGCACCCCTCCCGAAGAGGTTCAAGCACCTAGCTCTCCTGCAATACGACAACACATCTAACTTGAATAGTTTTGTCGGAAACTATGGATAGATGATTGTTAAGACCTGTGTTGTTTGAGACTTTTAAGACGTCTAGACTGTGGGTCAGACGTCTAGTCAGACATTTGGACACCTTCCCAGACGTCTGAAAATAAAAAATTTTGAGTACGAGCTTGCGTCTGCGCGCGTGCTGCGTTTAGACAGTACACCCTCATTTTCCTTCTTCTTTTCTCTCCTTCTGCCCCTAGCAAAACCCTAAACCCACACCCTTATAAAGCCCCCTCCTCTCTCTTGTTCCACCCCACTTCCCAGCCACCTTCCTCCTTCCCTCCAGTGAGAGCAGCAGAGAAAGTGAGAGCGCGGGAGTGGCGTGAGAAGGAGAGGAGGAGCAACGTGAGAGGTAGAGGAGTTGAGCCTGCGAGCTCGCGTGGAAGCTCGCCGGTGAGCGCACGGCTGGAGCGGCACGCGCGTGAGACAGAGGAGTGCGCCGGAGAGGTCCTCCTCGACATTGCTGCAGCCGGAGTTGCAGGCGAGAGGGCATGGCGCAGCCACACACGGCGCAAGAGGGTGGAAGCAGGTTCTGGTTCTGGGTTTTTTCCCAGAATCAGATGTCTGGAGCGACGTCCAGATGACGTAGCCGACGTTTGGAGGAGGTTCCAGACGTCTGAGGAGGAAGTCTCACAGAGGTACGTCTTCTTTGCGGAAACAGCCATGTAAGCTGCTCCACCGAGGCACTATTGCATGCCTTCTTAAGGAGATTTGGTGGATTTCGTGCAGGTTTCACTTTGGGAAGGTGCGGGACACGCCCTCCCACGCATTTTGGATGTCTGGGCGACATACCAGACAACGGGAAGCACTTCCAGATGTCTGGAGAGGTGGTCGGACGTCTGAAACTGGGTCCAGATGGTCCAGAGGAGTTCCTGGACGTCTGAGGATTGGCACAGGGTTGAGGTATGGCACTGGACACTTTTAAGATGTCTGGAAGTTGTTCCAGACGTCTGATTTGAGTCAGAAACACTATTTTTGACTCATTTAGGGTCAGTTTGAGGTCCGTTTTCCACAAATGAGATACCGATGTTTCCCGTATAAATTCCTCTACTTGTTAGAAGACTTTCTATACTGTTCTGAGTATTCTCTTGTGATTGATCCTTATGATAGGGCCTTGTTCCGTTGCGGGTTCGGGACTTACTGAGGCACGTGAGCCTACCGTTCAAGCCCCCACTACTCTTGGGTTTACTAGTAGAGTGGCTTCTCCTAATTTAAATACAAACCTGAATGCATGTGTGGAATGAATGATTAGAACCTAGGGTATGGCATGAATCTTAGGGCTAGAAATACTGGAAATGTCTGTATTGAATGAATGAATTGCAGTCTTGAATGAGTAGATAGAATGATAACAATTTCCTGTAAATGAATAACAGTTGCCTGCAGAATATATAGTACATGTTAACTATTGTATGTAACTTTCCTGTGACACACATAATATGAGTTGCCTGTATATAATTTGGAAATGGAAAGGTGAATGTTGGAAACACGAGCTACCTGTGAATAACCTAAATATGGAAATGTGAATGATAGAATTACCAGTTGCATGTGTATAACCTGAGAATGGATATAGAAATGATGAAACCTGGTATGGAATGACATGAGGAATATGAGCATGAACCCTACGGGGAATTAGGAGTAGAGCTGCTAGAATCAATGGAATGGAACTGGAAATGTGAGTGGGGAAGTGAGTTGGCCCTTGTGTACGGAGTACCAAGGAGAACGACTGTCCCCCTGTTTAGTGCAGAGAGGAGCTAGCCGCCCTTGGGTTGGGACTCAGGGTTAGGATTGGCCACTCTGTATCGACTTCTTAGCCCTTGCGTACACAGTACCGGAGAGCACTACTAGTGTATGGAGAGAGCTAGCCATCCCACGGGGCTCGTGGTTCAGCTAGCCACCCTATACCGACTTGTTAGGCCCACTGGGCAAACCAAGGTAGTAAGGCGAGGGTGCACGGACTGTGGAGGGGTGAGACTCCTGTTTGGTTCTTAGGGGCTAGACTCCTGTTACTGAGAGGGCTAGGCCCTATACTGGTTCCGTGTTGTGCTTTGGGTGCACCCGCTAACGGAAATGACTGACCGCGTGCCAGTGCGGGGTAGCTACCCGTGCGTTTATCGCGCATGCCGTAGTCACCGTTACGTCTGTCCATGACCTTGGGGTGGTTGACTGGGTGTAGAACTACCACGAGGGACTCTCTCAGTCAGGAGAGCACCACGTGCGACTTCTACTCTTCAGAAAAGACTGCAATCAAGATCGTTCCCACGAGGAACATTCGAGATCAAGAAATAGACCTGATAAATAAACTAAGCGGTGAAAAAGAATAAGTAGTTAAAGAAAGTAATTGAAAAACAACAGCTACCTGTCTACCTTTACTACTTTAGTTAGTTGGTTGCCACTCTACTCAGCGTTCGCTGACGTTTTGTACTCATAACCCCTTTTTAGGTCTAGGTGTTGAGCAGCCAGAGCCTACGGCTACAGAGGGTGCTGGGCCCAGTAGAGCCCAGTAGTTGTAGCTTCTTGTTGTACTCCTTTTCTGTTGTAGTGAGTAGTTTCTTGCACCTCTGTACTCTTACATTTTGTACTTTATATCCCTGTACCTGTAGTGCATGTGACATTGACAGCGGATGGAAAAGGCCCTACCAGCCAGACTACTCACAGGGCCGGCGAGAGAGGAGGCACGTAGCACCCGTAGGAGAGCCGTCACACTTTGCGGGGCCGTCAATGGCCTTTGGGGGCCCCTGATAGGGGCCAGCTGCCAGCACTGGACCCCCGCCTAGGCGTCAGCAAGGACCTACCGAGGGCGGGAGTCGAGTTCCCCTTTGCTACCAGTGTGGCCAGCCGAGCCACATCAGGAGGGACTACTCGTCTAGGGCTGGAGGTCAGCAGATGCTCCCTGCATCGAGCGTTGGAGGATGAGCAGGAGGCCGTAGTTCCCAGGCGCGAGGGGGAGGACAGTAGTCGAGGGGAGGGTATCGGCCATCAGTTATCCGTCCGACGCAGTGTGTGGCTGCTTCTTCTGCACCGAGAGCTGAGGGGCGTATCAACTCCCTGACACACAGAGACGCCGGAGCTTCAGGTTCAGTGGTGGCAGGTATGGTTACAGTTTCCGGCAGACTAGTTTACACACTTTTTGATTTCGGTGCCACGCACTCGTTTGTTGCTGCTAGTTTTGCTGTCAGTTTGGGACAGGACTGTGTGTTGTTAGAGGATCCGTTTGTGATCAGAGGTCCGGGTGGTCAGCTGTTTGTAGTTGAGGAGGTTTACACAGGCTGCGAAGTCAGTGTTGGGGGACACAGCCTCCCCGCTGATCTAATTGTGATACCGATGGAGAACTTTGGCATGATTCTGGGGATGGACTAGCTGTCTGCTTCCCACGCTTTGGTAGACTGTTTTGAGAGGAAGATCATCTTCTCCATACCGGAGATGCCTTCTTTTGAGTTTCACGGATAGCCGGTGGACGGAGGCTTCTGGTGCATTTCTGCACTTCGGGTGGCGAGACTTTGGGCCAGGGGTGTGAGGGCTTGTTGGCTTGTGTAGTGGTAGAGCCCAGCCTCGTGGCGAACTTTCATAGTATCCCGGTGGTCAGAGAGTACCCCGACGTGTTTCCAGAGGAGCTGCCAGGACTACCGCCTGAGCGTGAGATTGAGTTCGAGATCTCATTGGTACCGAGAACCAACCCCATTTCTACAGTACCTTACAGGATGGCACCACTTGAGCTACGAGAGCTCAAGTCCCAGTTGTAGGACCTTCTGGAGAAGGGCTTTGTGAGGCCCAGTGCATCTCCGTGGGGAGCCCCGGTATTATTTGTGAAGAAGAAGGATGGTACCCTACGCCTTTGTGTGGACTACAGACAACTGAATAGGGTCACCATCAAGAACAGGTATCCGCTGCCGAGGATTGATGATTTGTTTGATCAGTTGCGAGGTGCCACGTTCTTCTCCAAGATAGACTTAAGGTCTGGCTACCACAAGTTGACGATCAAGGAGATCGACGTCTCCAAGATAGCTTTCTGCACCCGGTACGAACATTATGAGTTTTTGGTCATGCCGTTTGGGCTGACCAACGCCCCCGCTGCTTTCATGGATTTGATGAACCGGGTGTTTAGACCATATCTGGATCAGCCATTTGGGCTGACCAACGCCCCCGCTGCTTTCATGGATTTGATGAACCGGGTGTTTAGACCATATCTGGATCAGTTCGTGATAGTATTTATTGATGATATCTACTCACGGGATCAGGTGCAGCACGGATAGCACTTGCAGATGGTTTTGGACACATTGAGACGACGTAGACTGTATGCCAAATACAGTAAGTGCGAGTTCTGGTTGAGGTAGGTGACCTTCTTAGGTCATGTGATTTCAGGGGATGGCTTGGCTGTGGACCCAGCCAAGGTAGAGGCAGTGCTCAGGTGGGAGAGACCATGCACAGTGACAGAGATTCGCAGTTTCTTGGGACTGGCAGGCTACTACCGACAGTTTATCAGGGGTTTCTCGCAGATTGCACATCCTATGACACAGTTGACCCGGAAGGACATGTCCTTTTCTTGGACAGACGCTTGTGAGGTGTGCTTTCAGGAGTTGAAGGAGAGGCTGACTTCGGCTCCTATGCTTACCATTCCAGACAGTAGTGGAGGGTTCGTTGTGTACACGGATGCCTCTTTGCAGGAGTTAGGGGGTGTGCTCATGCAGTGGGGTTACGTTGTTGCTTACGCTTCGCGGCAACTGAAGTCCCATGAGCATAGCTACCCTACCCACGACTTAGAGCTGGCAGCCATCGTCTTCACGCTGAAGACATGGAGGCACTACCTGTACGGTGAGACCTTTGAGATATTCACGAATCATAAGAACCTCAGGTATTTGTTTGATCAGAAGGAGCTCAACATGAGATAGAGACGTTGGTTAGAGCTCCTGAAGGACTATGACTGCAGCATTTCCTACCATCCGAAGAAGGCCAACGTGGTGGCTGACGCCTTGAGCCGGAAGGCGCCTGCCCACTTGGCCAGTTTACAGGCACAGAGTTGGAGACTCATGGACGAGATGAGCAGTTGGCGACCCCTAGAGTTACTGGGGCACCGTGGGGCAGTGACTGTGACACCGCAGACAAGACCAGAGCTGATAGACCGCATCATCACAGGATAGATGGCAAACCCGTACCTATAGTCATTACGTGACAGAGTACTGTTAGGGGACCCTGGAGACTTCTCCTTTATTGACGAGGTGCTACGCATGAGGGGACGTTTGTGCATTCCCAGGGACGAGGAATTGTTAAGAGAACTCCTGAATGAGGCACACGGTTCCAGGTTCACCATACATCCCGAGAACACAAACATGTATCATGATATGAGATGTGACTTTTGGTGGAAGGGAATGAAGCGGGATGTAGGTGAGTTCGTACAGCAGTGTTTGGTGTGCCAACAGGTGAAGGCTGAGCATCAGAGGCCTGCAGGGTCGTTGCAGCCACTTCCAGTGCCAGAGTGGAAGTGGGAAAGCATCACCATGGACTTGGTGGTGGGTTTTCCCGTTACCCAGCGAGTACACGACGCAGTCTGGGTGATTGTAGACAGATTGACGAAGACGGCACGTTTCTTGCCGATTCGAGTCACCTTGGGACCAACATAGTTGGTAGAGAGGTATATTCGTGATGTGGTACATCTGCACGGAGTTCCACGTGAGATTGTATCTGACTGGGATACCCGTTTTACATCCTAGTTTTGGGCTGAGTTTCAACAGGCTTTGGGGACACGGTTGAGGTTCAGCACGGCATACCACCCCTAGACGGACGGACAGTCAGAGCGCACGATACAGATGCTTGAGGACCTTTTGCATGCTTGTGTACTGGACTGGAGGGGCTCTTGGGAGGAGCACTTGTCCCTGGCAGAGTTTGCATATAATAACAGCTATCACTCGAGCATCGTCATGTCACCCTATAAGGCTCTGTACGGACGGAGATGTACTACACCCCTGAGTTGGGTTGAGGTGGGGACCAGGTGGGAGGTTGGCCCCAGGTTGATCCGGCAGAGTCAGGAGGTGGTTGAGCAGATTCACAAACGGCTTCACACTGTCAGGAGCAGACAGAAGAGCTATGCCGATCAAAAGTGCAGAGAGGTGCAATTTGAGGTTGGGGATCACGTCTTCCTTCGCGTTTCTCCCATGAAGGGCCTGCAGCGTTTTGGGGTGAAAGGGAAGCTCGTGCTGAGGTTTGTGGGGCCCTTTGATGTCCTGGAGTGGGTTAGACCCGTTGCTTACAGGCTTTCCCTTCCTCCCCAGCTTTCTGGTGTGCATGATGTGTTCCATGTGTCCAACCTCAGGAAGTACATCGTCGATCCCAGTCATGTTCTGAACGATGAGAGTGTCGAGGTGAGTGACGACCTGACCTACCCTGAGCGACCAGTGTAGATACTAGACAGAGCCGTCTGGAGTTTGAGACGGAAGCAGGTACCCTTGGTGAAGGTCTTGTCGAGGAGCCAGAGGTACGAGGAGGCTACCTGGAGCCTGAGGCGGCGATGCAAGAGCGGTACTCGGAACTTTTTGAGGGTATGTCTTTTCAGATCAGCTTCGGTCCTCTTTAAGTTTGTTATGTGTATGTTGTTCTTTTTCCGCACCATAGCTAGCTCAAGTTTCGGGGATGAAACTTCCTTTAAGTTTGTTATGATGCTAAGACCTGTGCTGTTTGAGCCTTTTAAGACGTCTGGACTGTGGGTTAGACGTCTGGACACCTTCCCAGACGTCTAAAAATCAAAAATTTTGAGTACGAGCTCGCGTCTGCGCGTGCTGCACGCAGATAGTACCCCCTCGTTTTCCTTCTTCCTCTCTCTCCTTCCGCCCCCAGCAAAACCCTAAACCCATACCCTTCTAAAGCCCCCTCCTCTATCTCGTTCCACCCCACTTCCCAGCTACCTTCCTCCTTCCCTCCAGCGAGAGCAGCAGAGCAAGTGAGAGCGCGGGAGTGGCGTGGGAAGGAGAGGAGGAGTAGCATGAGAGGGAGAGGAGGAGTTGAGCTTGCGAGCTTGCGTGGAAGGTCGCCGGTGAGCTCACGGCTAGAGCGGCACACACGCGAGACGGAGGAGTGCGTCGGAGAGGTCCTCCCCGACATTGCTGCAGCCGGAGTTGCAGACGAGAGGGCGTGGCACGGCCACGTGCGGCACGAGAGGGTGGAAGCAGGTTCTGGTTTTGGGTTTTTTCCCAGAATCAGACGTCTGGAGCGACGTCCAGACGACGTAGCCGACATCTGAGGAGGAAGTCTCACAGAGGTACGTCTTCTTTGCGGATACGGCCATACAGGCCACTCCACCGAGGCACTGTTGCATGCCTTTTTGAGGAGATTTAGTGGATTTCGTGTAGGTTTTGCTTCGGGAAGGCACGGGACATGCCCTCCCACTCATTTCGGACGTCTGGGCGACATACCAGGCGACGGGAAGCGCTTCCAAACGTCCAGAGAGGTGGTCGGACGTATGAACCTGGGTCTAGATGGTCCAGAGGAGTTCCTGGATGTCTGAGGATTGGCGCAGGGTTGAGGTATGGCACTGGACACTTTTAAGACGTTTGAAAGTTGTTTCAGACGTCTGATTTGAGTCAGAAACACTATTTTTGACCCATTTAGGGTCTGTTTGAGGTCCGTTTTCCACAAATAAGATACCGATGTTTCCCGTATAAGTTCCTCTACTTGTTAGAAGACTTTCTATACTGTTCTGAGTATTCTCTTGTGATTGATCCTTATGATAGGGCCTCGTTCCGTTGCGGGTTCGGTGCTTGCTGAGGCACGTGAGCCTGCCGTTCAAGCCCCCACTACTCCTGGGTTTACTGGTAGAGTGGCTTCTCCTAATTTAAATACAAACCTGAATGCCTGTGTGGAATGAATGATTAGAACCTAGGGTATGGCATGAATCTTAGGGCTAGAAATACTGGAAATGTCTGTATTGAATGAATGGATTGCAATCTTGAATGAGTAGATAGAATGATAACAATTGCCTGTAAATGAATAACAGTTGCCTGCAGAATATATAGTACTTATTAACTATTGTATGTAACTTTCCTGTGACACACATAATATGAGTTGCCTGTATATAATTTGGAAATGGAAAGGTGAATGTTGGAAACACGAGCTACCTGTGAATAACCCAAATATGGAAATGTGAATGATAGAATTACCAGTTGCATGTGTATAACCTGAGAATGGATATAGAAATGATGAAACCTGGTATGGAATGACATGAGGAATATGAGCATGAACCCTACGGGGAATTAAGAGTAGAGCTCCTGGAATCAATGGAATGGAATTGGAAATGTGAGTAGGGAAGTGAGTTGGTCCTTGAGTACGGAGTACCAAGGAGAGCAACTATCCCCCTATTTAGTGCAGAGCGGAGCTAAACAAGGTAGTAAGGCGGGGGTGCGCGGACTTTGGAGGGGCGAGACTCCTATTTGGTTCTTAGGGGCTAGACCCCTGTTACTGAGAGGGCTAGGCCCTATACTGGTTCCGTGCTGTGCTTTGGGTGCACCCGCTAACGGAAACGACTGACCACGTGCCAGTGCATGGTAGCTACCCGTTCGCTTATCGCGCATGCCGTAGTCATCGTTACATCTGTCTGTGACCTTGGGGTGGTTGACTGGGTGTAGGACCACCACGGGGGACTATCTCAGCCAAGAGAGCACCACGTGCGACTTCTACTCTTCGGAAAAGACTGCAATCAAGATTGTTCCCACGAGGAACATTCGAGATCAAGAAAGAGACCTGATAAATAAACTAAGCGATGAAAAAGAATAAGTAGTAAAAGAAAGTAATTGAAAAACAACAGCTACCTGTTCACCTTTACTGCTTTAGTTAGTTGGTTGCCACTCTACTCAGCGTTCGCTGATGTTTTGTACTCATAACCCCTTTTTAGGTCCAGGTGTTGAACAACCAGAGCCTTCGGTTGCAGAGGGTGTTGGGCCTAGTAGTTGTAGCTTCTTATTGTACTCCTTTTCTATTGTAGTGAGTAGTTTCTTGCACCTCTGTACTCTTACATTTTTTACTTTATATCCCTGTACCTGGTTACTTTTCTACTGTTGTGGTGGTGTGTACTGTAGTAGTTTTACTTCTTTACTGCTATACTTTTGTTACTGTTAGTTGCTTAACATTGTGAATGTAGTTTACTTTCCTGCTTTTTGGTTACTTTCTCGTTGGATGACTGAGTCTTGGGATCAGTCGAGTCGGTTCGGTCTCGTGTCCTGTAGGGATTCGGGAACCGGGTCGTAACAATGATGTTGGTCCACAGGTGCCCGGGTAGCGTTCTCTTTCGAGTATTCTCATCATATTTGGTTGGCATGGCTCACGAGTTTTTCAACAAGCTGTCAACAGGCCAGACTTGTGTTTCCAAGAGCTAGCAAATAAATTTTGCCACTATTTTGTTGTCCAACAAAGGGTTAGAGATAACCCCGAGCGATTGTCCAAGGTACAACAATGGAAAGGAGAATCCTTTTACTCCTACCTCGACAAATTTAATGTCATGCCCCCAATGAGGGTCAGAGTTTTGGGGAATGGCAATAGAAGAGCTGCTGGTTTACTTAATTCGAGTTCTACCTAGCTAAATCGAGGTACTAGAAAGTTTCATTTAACAAGAAAATGGAAGTACTGGGAGATTGTCACAAAAGTGATAATGTAAAATAGTAACTAAACATACGCTAATTAGGAATTTACTTTAAAATCAAAACATAAAAATTACCTGCCAAATGTCTCGTCAAGACCAACGCAACAACAAACCCTAGTCGTTGATGACTCGGGACAGCAGTAACCTGAAAGTAGATCATAAAGTAGGGATGAGTGATGAGTTGCTACTCATTATAGCTAAATCGCCTAAGTTACGTTAGAAATTAGGTTAAACACTATCAAATTAACACAAAAAGGGTTAAGTGTGAGAAATAAAGAAAAAAACCTAAAACATCAATTTTGTGCTAAAAATGCATAATTAGGTCATTAAATGAGATATTCTATTAAAGAAGGTTAAATAATGATCCAAGTGTAAAGTGAACACATAAATGAGCTGAAAATTCTAAATCAAAAGTAAATTAACTTTTAAAATATTTAATTGAGCTTCAATAAAAACTTGGGTGCATTTGGACATCACTAGGGCCTTGCAATTAACGATTCACATCTAAGTCCTTCATACATCATATTTTGTTCACCAGAAAACCTCCAAGGACCCATTTGATACCTGCAAGGACCTATTTGCAACATTCTAAGGACTGCTCTGATAACTTTCCTTACCAATAATGGGCCTCTCTGTAATTTTTCTACCCCTTTGCGTAGGGGCCTCTAGGGCAATTTCACCAAAAGACCTAGCACCACCTGAAGCTCCTTGCTCCACTGTTCACCGCGAAGAACTTCAACATTCCCAGCTGTCCAATCTTTGTTCCCATGATCTGATGGCTCATTTTCATTGGAAGCTTCGTATGAATTGGCACGTAGCTTTACCCCTTTCCCCAGATCTCATCTAATGGTCGCAATTTGATTTGAAGCTTGCGCACACTCTCTCCTCAACTCGAGACCGCCCACGCCCTAATAGCCTAATTCCACCGCGAGGTGACCTGATTCACTCTCTCACTCTACTTAAGCACCTCCACTGATCGCGTGTGCGCTATCGACTCCCTCCCCTTGAGCCGATCCCTTCGTCCAAACCTGCAGCTCTTCTCATCCCAAGGTCATCCGCCTATTGTGACAGGGCAGGCTCGCCTTCCTCCCCCTTCAATCGCCACCAGCTGACTGGGTGGTGGACCTAAGACATCTTCTTCAGCTGCTGGTCCTCTTCCCCCTTCGTTGTCACCAGCTGCCAGTGGGTGACCTTAGACATCTTCCTCCCTTAGAGTAGCTTTTTATTGCTTTCTTAGATTAGATTTATATGATTTCTAGGAGTAGGAGTAATTAGAGCTTATTGTGATGATTGTTAGTGTAATTTAGGAGTAGAGTAGATCCCGCACCTCCTCTGATCAATTTAGATCAGAGAAGAAGAATCCACTCACATTCACTTGATCATGACTCTTCCCTCGCATTCCATTTTATCACATTCATTTCCCTCGATTTGAAATTTGCTGATCACCTCTTCATCATGATCTAATCTCAAATATGAGGATCTTGGTGCTCAAATATGAAATTAGCGCCATAAAGCAATTTGGGGGGTCTCCCATTCATTTTGCAAATCCACAAAGACCCCTGATCTTAATTCATCAACTCGAATTGCTCGATCTTGTTTCAAAAAGATTTTTAATGTTCAAATCATTGATTTGAAATCAATCTGAGGTTTCATTGATTTTGATTGAGCTTTTTGAGAATTTTATGAGCTTGATGAGGTGTTTTACAAGGATTCCAAGGATTTTTGAGTTTTGGATTTGAATTTTGATATGTGGATGAGCATACACCTGAATCAAGCTTTATGTCGGAGAGCATTCCTATACGTAATGTTGTGTAGACTGTGTATGAGCATTCCTGTACTGTTGTAGATTTTTTAACTGCATATGAAGTGCTTGTCATTTTATTTAAATCTCTTCTGTCAGCTAAAATTATGCCTAACTATCCATATTATGAAAATTAATGTCAAAACTCATTGAAAACCATGTTTGAGTGTATGAACATCTTCTTTATGTCTTAATGCTTATATCTGAATATTTTAACTGCATGTTCAGCACTTAGAATTACTTTCTAAGCCTTAGGTTCACATCAATAACCCTTCTTAGGCCTAGATTGTGTTCAATTTGTAAATAAATAAGAATGATATAAAAATTCAAAAAAAAAATAAAATAAACCTATCTTAGTGAAGATTAGGTATATTTTTAAGTAAATACCAAGTTTCATGGTATTTTGAACCCCCGACTTGATAGAACATACCAGCTGACGATTCAATCTACCTTAAAACTCAATAAAAACCCCTTAACAAGAAAACACCAAAAACGATCTATTCATCTCATCTCTCTCTTTCTTTCTCATCATCTACATCCACAAAATATATAAAAATCATAAAAAGTAGAAGAACTCCAAAAATACCTTGTATATTATGTACATACATATAAATATAAGCTATATAGTAAGTATATATGTATATAATGTAAGATATGTACATAATAAATATATATAACTTATATATTTATTATATAATGTAAATTATATATTTAAGGTTAGTTAAATTGTATATAACTTAACTATATAACTAGTTATTATTTATACTAACTTATAAGTACTATAACTTAAATAAATTTATAAAACTCTGTATATAAATGTAATCACTATTTATACTATGTATATATATCTATATATTTATTATGTATATTAGAAACCTTGTATCATAATTTAATTATGTATATATAATAAATACTGAATTTATTAAGTTACTACCTAAGTTATTAAGTTAAATTAAAATAAATTAGTAAATTAAGTTAAAATTGAACTAACTTATACTGTACATTTATATTAATGTATTTTACATAAATTAAGCTAATTTAACTACATTTATAATATATTATACTATTTAAACTGAATTTATATGTAAGATAGCCTGAAATAAGCTATTTAAATGTAAATAAAATCAAAATAAATCATGTAAAATACAATAAAAATATTTATTAAATACTTTAATATGTACATTAACACTGTATGGGGTCAATTAGACCATACATTAACTAATTTATACATTAATTAATAAATAAACTTTAAAATCAGGTTGAATTATTTACAAACTTTAGCTAATTTATTTATATAATAAACATAATTAAATTTGTAAATTAATTGTACAATTACGTAGTCTTATGTAAATACTTTAATATCATATAACTTAATTTTAATTTATAATAAATTATGGCCCTCAAATCGAGGGCCAAAAATCATGAACTCAGCACAGCTGCGTTGGAATTCCTACATTGAGAGGTGCCAAAGATAGTGCCACATCGTGTGTGGCAAAGCGCTCTAAGGTGCTTAAATTGCTTTTGTTCTCTTCGCCTATCAGTCGACACGCGCTGGGCACGAGCAAACCAATCCCCTCTTATCCCCTGAGCATATTTATGATGTTATGGCATTGAGATGTGATGTGTGAATGGTGTGCAGTGTGTGACTGGAAGCCATGCACTGTGCGAAGGCTTGATTAAGCCCATTACTGAGCATAAATCACGATTAAGAGGCCTAATTAACGAATTAGGGTAGCTCTTAGTAGAGGTCTGATTCCACCCAAGAGGGTGCTGTGTATCCCTCGAAAAGGCCACCCGCCAACTAACAAACCTAATTTTTAAACTAAGGCCTAATAAGGGGATTAATTAAGAAGAGAGAGTGGCTAGGTTAAGAAGAGAAGAAAGTAAAAGAAACTAAGTGTTAGAAGAAGAGAGAATAGAGAAGAAGAGAGAAAGAGTTAAGCTTGAAAGAAGAACATGATAAAGAAAAAGAGAAAGAAGAGTTAAGTATATATGTATATCCATATAGTGTATATGTATATATATATCTAAGTATACTGTAAATAATAAGTATCTGTATATTAAGTATACGTAGTATAAGGTAATGTTTGAGCTATATATGTATATAAATAACAGTATAGCTTTACTAACAGAATTATCCGTCACATAGATAGAATAAATGTCACTATAGACCCTAGTTTTTATCTTAGATTCTGTACATAGTTTTGCTGGGTTTTAGCGACGATTATATCTACTGCTGTACATACTATATATGTTACTGTATATGTTAATATATTAAGTTAAGTTGGTATAGTATATATTATTACTTATTATCCTATATATATATGTAAGTATTAGTATTATAAGTTATAAATAGATAGTATATAATATATATTTACAGTGTTTGATGCTTGTTTGTATATTTGTGTTTGCAAGCATTTCAATACATAAATTAGTTAATTCTTTCATTCATTAATTCATTCATTTATGATTATACATAAAATTGATTTTTTTGGAATTAAAGAATAATGTTGGACATAGAGAGTGATGTATATCAATAACTGTCCCCTAGTGAATGACCTGGAATAAACTAGTAAAAATTATGTAATTAAATAAAATTGACGCGATAACGATTTGTATTTGTGACATATACTACAACAACGGTGATTTTTTATACGAACCATGGTCGATCGTGCTTCATATTTTTGGCACCTGCCGAGGATAAAAACCGGACAATAGCGTTTTATTGTGAAGTGATTGATTAACATGTCACAGAAAGTCGATTAATGAGCCAATCATCTCAGTAGAAAACAAACAACTACTGTATCATAGCAAAACTCCAGGTAGTGTACTATTTCACTTAACTAGCTAGATCCCTAGTCGAACTCAACTCCCCCAGTATAGACTCCTACATTTAGAGAGCTGCAAGTCATTACTTAGCCAATTCAAACTGCTTTTGATCCATTTAGAGAGCTTCAAGCTGAAATTAAAGACACACACATGCATTATTCATCTAGGGTTTAGCTGCAATTTCACCATTTATTCGCTACCTGTAACGAATGTGTGCCCCAGACGTGTTCTAAGACGTCTGGGAGGTGGCTCAGACGTCGGACAAGACGTCTGGGATCACAACCAGACGTCTGATAAGACGTCTGGGATAGTTCCAAGACGTCTGGAAATCCGTTATTTTCGACACACGCGAGTCGCCTGCGCGCCTGAGCGCGCAGACCGCATATTCCCTCTTTTCTCTGCGGCTGCAGGCGGCCTGCCGCATTCTCTCTCTCCTCTCCGCGCGGCGTTAAAAAGGGGCGCGTCTCCACCGTCTCCACCGTCTCCTCCTTCTTCTCCTTCCTGTGCGCGAGAGCGAGCGGATGCGAGGGCGGCAGCGGCGGCCGCAGTGAGCGCGGAGGTGCGGCGTGCGAGGGCGAAGCTCTGCCGTGAGGGCGAGCTCGCCGGAGCGGCTTGGCCGGCTGGCGGAGGGCGCAGGGGGCGCGGAGCGACGCGGAGAGGGACCTGCTGCGGGCTGAGCAGCAGACGCGCGAGGTGCGACGCGGGCGGCGTCGCGAGCGGAGGCCGAGCAGGGTTCTGATTCTGGAAAAATTTCCAGAATCAGACGTCTGGGTTGATAGCCAGACGGCAAGGTCGATGTCTGTAAGATCATACAGACGTCTGAAAGGTGAGTTTCCTCTTTCTTCTTCCTTCTTGTCGACTGACCGTACTGAGGGAGGGGGGTTGGCTGTGCGCAGGTTCGCTGATTCGCCATCCTTTGCGAATCAGACGTCTGGAAGTTGTACCAGACGGCGGGAGTGACCTCCAGACGTCCGGAGGGACCATCGGACGTCTGGGATCTAGGCAGACGTCCCCGCAGACTTCTGGACGTCTGGGAAATCACGCTGAACAGGTAATTCTCTGATCCACTTTTTAAGACGTCTGGAAGGAGTTCCAGACGTCTGATTTTGCACAGTATCGTCTTTTTCGACCCGTTTAGGGCCCGTTCGGGCTCCGTTTTCCGCGATTCGAGTTGCGTTCTCTTCAGAATTAATTCCTCTACTCATCTACAGTAGCTATACACTGTTTTGAGACACTCCTTGTGTTTGATCCTTATGACAGGATCTTGTTCAGTTGCAGTCTTGAGAGTCGCGGAGGCACGCGGGATTCCCGATCACGCCCCCATTACTCCCGTTGTACCTGGTAGAGTGGCTTAAGTTATTTTTAAAATCTGTTAAAGTATGGAACCATAACTAGAATCTAGGACATTGCATGAATCCTAGGGCTGGAAAACTAGTTGTATGTTAGATCCTAGGATGTGGCATGAATCTTAGGATGGAAAAACTAGTGGAATGTATAATACTGCAGTCTTGGAAAAATGGAAAGGAATATAAAGCTGCCTGTAATTTGAATTAACAGCTGCCTGTTATGAATAAAGAAACATGTTGAGATCATGGATTTTGAGAACGTGAATCTGGAAAGTGAGACATATGATGTTCTGAGATAAAGAGCTGGAACCCTACGGGGAATTAGGAGTGGAACTCCTGGAAAGAAAAAGGAATGGAACTGAGATGTAGTTTGTACTGTCTCTTGGGTACGCAGTACCAAGGGAAGTACCTGTACCTGTTTAGTGCAGAGTGGGGCCAGCCGCCCCAGGGACCCGGGGTTAGGATTGGCCGCTCTGTACCGACTTGTTGGCCCTCGTGTACGTAGTACCGAGGAGAGCTAGTAGTGTTAGGAGAGTACTAGCTACCCCACGGGCCCCGGGGTTCTGCTAGCCTCCTTCACCGACTTGTTAGGCCCACTAGGGCAAACCAGGGTAGTCAGGCGAGGGTGCGCGGACTGTGGAGGGGCAAGGCCCCGGTTTGGTTACTGTGGAGGGGTTGGACCCCTGTTACTGAGAGGGCTCTGCCCTGGTTCCGTGCTGTGCTTTGGGCGCACCCGTTAACGGAAACGACTGACCGCGTGCCAGTGCGGGCTAGCTACCTGTGCGTTTATCGCGCGTGCCGTAGTCACCGTTACGTCTGTCAGTGACCTTGGGGTGGTTGACTGAGGGTAGGATCACCACGGGGGACTCTCCTGGCCAGGAGAGCACCACGTGCTACTTCTACTTTTGGAAAAGACTGCAATCAAGATCGTTCCCACGAGGACATTCGAGATTAAGTAAAGGATCTGAGAAATAAATGAAATAGTGAGAAAAATTGAATAAAGGAAGTAATAGAACATAACAGCTACTGTACACTCTACTGTTGCCTTTAGTTAGTTTGCCACTCTACTCAGCGTTTTGCTGACGTGTTACACTCGTTACCTTTTTCAGGACCAGGTGTTGAGCAGCCAGGGTCGGCGGCTGCAGAGGACGCTGGGCCGAGTAGGGTCCAGTAGAGTTACCACAGCCTTTTGTACTCCTTTTGTTTCTGTTCTAGTGAGTAGTTTTTGTTTCCGTTGTACCTTCTTTACCTGCAGTTCTTGTTATATGATAAATGCTGTTTTACTGTTGTGGTGGTACCTACTGTAGTAGTTTCTTTCCTTACTGCTGTACTTTCTTACTGTTAGTTATATTCATGCTGAATGTGGTTTATTTTACTGTCTTTTGGTTACTTCCTCGTTGGACGACTAGGTCTTGGGATTAGTCGAGTCGGTCCGGTTCTCGTGTCTCGTAGGGACTCGGGAACCGGGTCGTTACACTACCTAATTGGGGCACCTACTAGACCCCTAATTAGGTTCCATCATTCCTTAGGATTCCTAGTGTCAGAAACCCACATTTCAGGCCAATTAGTAACTCCAATAGACTACCTAATGTTAGTAACCTCTTACCTAATGTTAAGAAACCCTTCCAGCATCCACCTATCATTAGGTAAACTGGACCTAACATTGGGTTAGGCTACAAGCTAAATTCAAAACCGCAAAACCTGCCTTTCGTGCTCGAAACTCATGTTCTGTGCCTCCAAACCACCTGCAAACTTGACCAGCAATGCACACACATACCGGGTACATTTTGAATCCAAGAGACCCCTGATCCCAATATTTTGGATTCGATCCTTTACTTAACATATTTCATCAACTTTTAATTTTCTTTCTAGAGTTCATGTAGGGTAGAACAAGTGCACCAATACCAGTCCTATTCTTAGGTAGCGATGTTGGTCACCCACAGCATAGCTTCAGCTAGGCTAGCCAATACTGGTACTAGGCAACCCCAGTACAATAGCACAATAGCAGCCAATACTGGTACTAAGCACCAACACAGGTACTAGGCACCATTCACATCTTTCCAAGTAATTCGCCCAATACCGGTATTGAGCACCAACATTGGTACTGAGCACCCACTATCATGGCTACTGAACTCATCTGGTACCAGTACTGGTCACTAGTATCGGAGTAAGGTGCCTTCAATATCAGACTTAAGCCTCTTTTTAATTGGTGCCAAACCAACTAGTGCTAGTACTGTTCACCAGCATTGATGCTAGGTGGCTCTAGCACCCAATTCTGAACTTTAAACCTTTCTTTTGATTACCCATGTTCACCACTTAACATTACACGATAAAAGCCCTATTCTAGGTATTTACTAGCATGGAAAGGACTCAAGCTACAAAAGAAATCAAAGGAAACATTCTTCCATTTGTTTACCCAAATTACATGAATAACAAAGGAGTGGGTAAATCCCACGAGTTCACAATATAATTGCCTAAGTAAAAAGGTAACAATCTCCATAAAACCCCTAATAGCAACCCATTACTTAACCTGACCCACTTCCTCAATTACTACAAGCTCAAGGTACACATGAGCATCCCGTGGCATCAGGCCTAGAACCCCATACCATATCCTTACAATCACTAGAGTTTTTGATAGGACTTTCACCCTACCATTCCAAAGTTGTTCTTTGCTTAGCAATTTAAGATCCCTATATACTTACTAGGACCTTTAAGTTAAACCCAACATTGGGCCATGTGGGTACCCTTGCAACTTGGCCTCGTGCATTCACATCTAAGTCTTCTCTTTTTCCTAGATTAGGGTCTGTGGCCTTAGAGGGCTTAATCTATTTCTAATTAGGGGCTAACAATCATAAGACCTAATTATATCGAAAAATCCAAGTTTCTAACACTCGCATTCCAACCTGGATGCATTTTTCATATGCTTATGGATATGTGACCCAATATGACAAGGGCAATAGTCCATTTCATATGACAAACTAGGTCATAACAAAGTTCTTTTTTTTTTAAAGGAATGGAGGGCACTTATGATGCAACTTGAGTATTATGAAATGTGTGCATTGCAAAAGTTAATTTTTGAGAGGACAATGGTAAGCTCAAATCGAATGAATTGGACCTATGTTCATATATATATATAATTAGTTTTGGGATTAAGCTCCATGTGTGACTGAGGCTTATGTCAAAAAGGGATCTTGTGTGGAAATATATCATTCCTAAGCAGGAACCATTTTACTCCAACACTGGGGACTAGTAGAGTTAGAATAATGGTGGGTACCTATAATGTAATATGTAACAAGAGTACTATTAAGAAAGAAACTGTATGGTTATAACAGATGGTCTACAAACCACATAAATCATTTTGTCCTTTCTTTTAGTTTAGATTTCTATCACTATATCTTTATAAGAGAGATGCAACTATCTTCAACAGTTAGACATCCAATCTAAAAAAAAAAAGTCCTTTTTTAGCTAAAGTCCAATATAGAAATCATAGCAAATCAAATTGCTATATGCATTTATAACATTCTAAATGCAATGGAAAATATCCCTAAGACAAACAAAAACACTATACTAATTACCACAGGCAAAATTATCAATAGAGACAATAAGGCCATGCCATTACTATATTTAAGCTATTAGGTGTTCGCCTTGGGGTGAATCAACATGTTAGAGGTTTAAACTATGTAATCTTTGCTGTTATTCCAAAAATGATATATTCCACAACCTAATCAAGGACAAACCATGAAAAAGGCTCGAGGAAGTGGAGATCCCTACCCGTTCTTGAACCAGCAGAACACTGTAAGTGTTCTTGGGGAGAATGACACTTGATCCTGTTCTCCTCTTCTTCACTCCTTGCCTCTAATAGCAACAGCAGCAGCCGTTGATGCAACAACAATTAGAGTACCAGTAAATGGAGTGGAGGAGAGGAAAGGAAGACGAGGTGGAGAGTGGTGTGCACCTTCTCCCACTCTACGTTAGCAACCAAATGAGTGGAGGGGGAAAAGTGGCTTCCCCAGCAAGCCATTAATTCCTCATGATTGTAGGATGCAAAAATTATTGGGGGAGCCCCACCACTGTTTCCTTGGGCTCAAAGCAAGCCCTTTCCCATCTTATTTCTCTTACCAAAAGGCCCCTACTTATTAAGGCTTTAGAAAGGCTTAAATAAAGGGGAAGGGGGAAAAAGGTTAAAGGATTTCTTAAACTTTTACTTAATGATTAAAGAGTTTACTCCTTTTTTTAAAATTTCCATTACCAAATTAAGGTCCCTGAGGCTCTTAATCGACCATTGAGCAACCATTTAAGACCTTGATTAGCTCATTAGGTATATTAAAAAATTTAGACCCTTACATTTAAGGCCTAGTACTTCAAGTGTAAGCAGCCTCGCAATGCCTCAGAGGTTTTGATATGACATTGAAGATTTTCCACCTAGAGATATACCAGATTTATGGAGCAGAGCCCAAATGAAGGGAAGGACTAGCTAGAATAGATGAAGAAGACCTTTGACACATTGCGTCCACCAGAGAACTATCATGTCCCGTTTGCGGCATTCCAGTTGATTAGTACCGTGAACCGATGGTGGCGGGCCGTTCGAGAGTAGAAGGGTGGTAAGACCTCCTAGGAGTGGAACTCTTCTATGAGTAGTACTATCCTTAGACTTGGAGGGAATTAAGGAGGTGCAAGTTCCACAACCTATGCCAGGATCCAATGACTGTCAGTGCCTACCATACCCGATTCCCAAAGCTCTCTCATTTTGCATTGTCTGCTGTGGCTATCGAGGAGGACAAGCTGTGGAAGCTCACAGAGGGCCTAATATCATCGATTTGGGGGTATGTGAAAGCCCTAGAGCTGCCTACATTCTCTCGAGTTGTTGAGGTGGCAATGACTTATGAGGAGACAAATCGACCCTCTTGAGATGCTGACTAGGGGTTTAAAAGGGGAGTTTTTACCATGACTATGCCCAGGGGCACCAAGAGAGGAGATACCATCCAGCACAACATGCCCCATCAGTCAAGTTGAGAGAGCTCAAGTCACAGTTGCAGAAATTACTGGAGAAGGGGTTCATTAGACCCAGTGCCTTACGATTATGCATCAATTACCAACAGGTGGCCATCAAAAACTAATACCCACTACCGTGATTGTATTTTCGAAGATCAATCTGTGATCAGGGTATCATTAGATGAGGATGAAGGATTCAGATGTCCTAAAGGCCACTTTTAAGACACGTTATGGGCATTACGAGTTCGTAGTTATGCCCTCCAACATGAGAAATGCCCCAACTACCTTTATGGACCTAACGAGCAGAGTTTTTTGTTCCTAGACCGGTTCATGGTGGTTTTTATAAATGATGTTCTCATCTGCTCCCTAGATCAGTCTCAGCATGAGCAACATCTTCTCAAGGTTCTAGACACCTTGAGACAACATCGGTTGTATGCGAAATTCAATAAATGTGAATTCAGGATGGATTAGGTCACCTTTCCAGGACATGTAATTCTGGAGCAAGCATCTTAGTGGATCCTAGTAAGGTAAAGGTGGTACTGAAGTGGAAACGACCGAAGTCAGTATCTGAGATATGCAACTTTCTGGGACTAGTTGGTTACCATAGACGTTTTATCTAAGGATTTTTGCAATTAGCTTTGTTGATTACACAGTTGACCCCAAAAGACGTACATTTCTCTTAGACAGAGGAGTGTGAGGATAGTTTGCAGATACTAAAGGAGAAATTGACCACTACACCCATACTTGCTATTCTTTACAGTGATTGTTGATTCTTGGTATATACAGATGTTTGACATCAAGGATTGGATTAAGTGCTGATGTAGTGTGGATATGTGATTGCCTAGGCCTCCAGGCAATTGAAGCCCCATGATCACAACTACCATAATAACAGTCTATACCTACACCGACAGTCAATAACCGTTGATATAGGTCAAAATTACCATTGCTATAGGTCCAAAGAGCTATTCCGACGGTCATTTGAGCTGTTCTCTTATGAGGCGTCGCTATAGGCTATATTGACGGTTAAAATCATCGGTATTGTACATGAAGCTACAACAACAGTCGTGTTTCTAAGAACCTTTGATCATGTCAATAATGACGCTTATGACTGTCAGTATAGACCTATAGTGCTAATGAAAGACTTTGCAAATGTAATGCAGAAGTCTTTACCAAAGAAAAAATCGTTGGTAAAACCATCACTATAGAAAAATCATCCTCTAAATAGATGCGATAAGTGTAATAGGACGGATGAATACCCTTAAGGTCAGAAAGGGTCCAGCCAATAGCTTTTCAATTTTTACTTAAAACTCAAAGTTTTTCCTCTTGTGACCTAGTAAGTGAAGAGTTTATAATCAGGGGCAGGGTTTGATTTGGACCTAGGAAGACATATTTAAAGGAGTCGGGCACAGGTTTTAACTCCAGTTGTGGGCCCGGCTCCGAAAGAATTTCTGCTTTAGGAGTTAGTGGTGAAGTGAGAGTGAAGGGGTCAGCTGGGGTGTTAGCTGAAGAATGTGTGGTTACGGTAGGAGGGTGGGATGAAGTGGATTATTCAGGAATCGTGTTAATGGCAAAGCAGGAACCCAAGTGTGAAATATGCATAGTTTCCTCCACAATATTTTCCATTTATGAATCCGAGTCATCAAAGAAATTAGGTTCTTGGAACTACCTAGAAGCTTGGAAAATATCTAGGGTAATAGATTCACTGCCACACATGATCCTCATCTTATCAGAATCACAACCAAATTAGCGCGCACGGTGGCTAAAAATGGTATTCCAAGAATTATAGGGGCAAACTTTAAAGCTTCCAATACCTCTATGTCCAGGACTAAAAAGTCTACTACAAATAGACAATTTGTGACCCAGACAAGAACATCATCAACAATTCCCCTTGGTTTAATTGTAGATCAGTCTGCTAATTGAAGAGTAACCTCAACAGACTTTAATTTGCCGATCTTAAATTCCTCAAAAATAATTGTGGGGATAGGATTAATCGAGGCACCAAGATCCAGTAAAGCGCAATCAAAAGAAGTGCCATTAATGACAACTTGAATCAGGGGTACGCCTAGATCTTTCTTCTTAAGAGGCAGTTTGCTCTGCACAATTGAGCTAACTGTCTCAGGAAGGATCACCTTTCCTAGGTTTCGAGGCTGCCTTTTGGGAGTACAAAAATCTTTCAGAAATTTGGCATAGGCAGGGATATATTTGATGGCATCTAGGTGGCAGATATTAATTTCTACTTGCCCAAAAAGATCCATTAATTCCTTATTAGTAGGCTCAGATTTCTTCTTCTTGGTGTGTGAAGAGTGAAGGGCTTGTGGGAAAGGTATTGGGTTTTTTGATGGGAACACCATCATGAGTCATAACTAGCTCAGTTTGATCTGATTAAGTCAATAAAAGCTCCTACATATCTCTCAGATGGTCTTAAGGGCACAAAACATTAATTTGAGAAGACAAGAATATAGGGTTATTTCTGCAAATTTACTGTTCTATCACAAAAATAGAATAACCATGGGTTTTCTCAAGGGTTGAACAAAGGTTAAATGATCTTAAGAGTCTAACAAGTGGGTTAGAACAGATAGAAAAGGGTTCTCGTACGTTTTGAGAATTAAATGACTTCCTAAACCCTAAAAATAGACTCACTTAAATAAATAAGATTTTGGTTAGGATAAAATTCACCTAAACCCTCTAAAATTCATAAAAAAATATTCTCTAAGGTTTGACAACCTTGATTTGGCCATTAGAACCCGTCTTGACCCAAAATAGAGCCACAAACAAACTTTTGCCCTAATTTAGGTTTTTGCATAATTTATCAAGCCAAACGAGGTCAAACCTAAAATCCAACTTCACCATTTGATTCCTTAGGTCCAAATTAGGTTTGTACCAAAATTTGTGCCCAATCTGAGTTCATCTTGATGTAGTTTGCAATTTATTCCTGTCTGACTCTTTTATCTTACACTCATGCCCCTAACTTTTGAATTTATTACAAATAGCCTGCTAGCTTTTTCGCCTTCTTCACAAATAGGTCCCTGCTGCCCTCAAATCCTAATCCTAAAGCTCCAGCGACCTTCAAATGGGAAGATCTCCCTGATTTCTCGCTCAATCCCTTCCAAAATTGGAAGGGAGATTCCTGGCGGAGTCCTCTTTCCAATTAATCAGATCCGAAGCCCAACAACCTTCCCAATCTCTCATGCGAATGCATGAGAGATTCGGGTATCTCATAGATTTCCAACTTCGGTGACTTTCCTAGCTTGGGAAGCTTGCTTCCCAAGCTCAAATTGACCTCTAGAGACCTACAAAAGAATCCCTAGATCAAATCATTCTCTTTAGACTTACTTTCGGTCGAAATTACCCCACGTTCCTCCCTCCTCTCCAGCTGAAAAGCTCCGCGAGCTCCGGAAACATCTTCGACCTCCTTCCTCGTCCTTTCTTGCAAAACCAACAGAGGATTCTTCATCCTTAGATTCTTCCGCGTGCCGCAATACTAGCGGCCGTTTCCTTCCACGTCTTCGTCGCCGTTCCTTCCCTATCGGAGAGTTCATCTTCTCTGTCAGTGGTGTACCAAAACCGGCACGGAGCTGCCCCCTTTCGTCCATTAGAGTAGTTAGTTAGGTTTCGTCAGCATCATAGATTAGTTTTCCCTCTCTCTATCCTCATTTCAAGCCCTGACTCAACACACTCGCCCTCGTCTTCTCTGCATCCGACGACCACTCCGGCGAGGCGTTTCCACCGCTACACAACTCCATTCGCCTCACCGAAACCTTCTACACCCTCGCGACATCCACCTGCACAAAACCTCTCTCCTATTTCATTCTCTCGTTCACCCAAACTCACCCCCGAACAACCCATTTTCGCACGGCCATCTCCGTCACCGTCCGTCCACCTCACACACTCTCACGCCACGCTGCACCCACCACCACATTCACCATCCCATAGTAGAGCTCCTGAACTCATTTGACAAGGCCAAAAGGCCATTCTTTATGTTTCAGATTAGTAGGTCCCTGGCGCCATTAATGACGAGCTTAAGCGAAGCTTGAAGCTCTTTTCAGCACCTACAGCTCCAGGTGCCACCTCCGGGTGATGCGGCTATGTCCCAGGAATCATCCCAGGTTTTCGATTGAGGCCTCCATCAATTGTAGCCATCTAATTGAGCGAAGGCATCTTTGCTGCAGTGCACGAGCAGAAGGACGGGGACTTTAGTCTCACATCGTAGAGTGGCGAATCTCCTACGGCGTATAAAAGGAAAAAGTGATTGAGCTTATTGCCTCAACACACTTGGGGGGTGAGGTCCCTCGCACCCACACACACGCCTCGCCCGTGACACTATGCACGCAGGCCTGGCACCGACCCGACATGCCTAACCCGTGCACTCCTCGGCTGGCATTCACGGCCAGCAGCCTTGGTCCCTGGTACGCTCTTTCCCGAATCCGATTACCCAGTACTGTGTATGGCCTTGGGAAGGTGTGGAAGAGAGGAACCCGGAGAGATAAGGAGAGAGAGCACTGGGGTAGGGGGGGTTTTGTTTCCCTGTGTATTGGCTAGCACTTAGCCAAAAAATGAAGGTGCCCCCTGTAGAGACAGAATTAAGGAAAGAAAGGTGAGGCAAAGAAGCTAAGAAGGAAAGAAGAGGAAAAGCAGAGACAAAATGAGAAGAGAAGAGGAAGAAGTACAGTGTCCTCTTGGCATTGTAGCAAGGCTAACTTAAGCCGTCTGATTGAGTGCTCTGTCGTCTAATGAAGTGCACTGTGCACTAAAGTTGCATGGTTGAAATTGTTCATTTGTTTAGATGATTAAGTAATCATTATATGTGTATCTAAACTAATAATTGGTGATTCAAATCACCATTATTTTATCTTAGATGACTTTTTACCTTAATAGATTTTTGATATACTCATGTGCTACATTGAATATTTGTTTTGAGTAATTGTTATCATTAAGTGTGCTTATTTCCATTATTTATTGAGATTAGCGATTGAATTTCTCTTTGCTCCCAATGAACGACCTCGAACTTTCATTCGAGTTATAAATTTTATTTGTTTTTCGAACTGATTTGAACTATATTACAAAGCGACAACTTTAAAACCCATTTCAGAGAGATCAACATTTTGGAGCCATTGCCGAGGAGCAACGTGCAATTCACCGCTATTCTTTTGCTATACTTTTATATTTGAGCACTAACTTGCCCTATTTGCTTTATTGTGATTTTGCAAGGTACTTCACGAGTTCTTTCGTGCAAAACAGCCATGCCAGGGCAGGTAACTTCTCTATTCTTCCCTAATCAACCTCCTAATCTTGGGAAGACAAAAAAGGAAATAATCAATTATGAATTACCTGCTTTATTTTTCATGGTAATCAACATTTAAAAGGTAAATTTCCTGATTTGCGAATTTTTTTTTCAAATCTCATTGAAGTTGAAGTGATTCTGTTTAGAGATCCCATCCTTGATTTCCTGTACCTATTAGGGAATATGCTTAAATTCTAAATCACTTTTTGGCTAACACATTTCTTGCTTAAAGCCCAAGGTGAACAAGTTAAGATAAAATTGGATGTAGAATAGAGCTAATTAGGGTTTCAATTTTAGGGTTTTGTAGTGCTAGTTCACACTTTCCTACATAAAAGGAAACAAACCCACCCACATTTGTGTGCTACCTAAGCCCTTGGTTGAAAAGATCTAATCAACAAAAATCCTAAAATCAGGCTCTAAATTCACTTGAACACTAAAATCCTTGGACCTAGTAACCTAAGAGTCAATTAGGGTGATTTCTAGGTCTTGACCTAGATCTCATTCTACCATCTTTAGGGCAAGTCAGGTGAAGTTGGTCTACATTGTAGGCCAACCAACCTCCAAATTAGGTCACAAGTTGAATTAACTTCTAATCAAGTGAAACTCAAGGCACAAATTAAGACATAAAATTGGTAGACTTAAGGTCTTAAGTTCGTACATTCCAGTCTACTTGGAACCTCAGTGACAAGGAAGGTTAGGTGGTTGTCCAGGTACTTCTCGGGTGTGCGAATTTCTAATTTGGAGGTATCATCCACCTAGAAATTTCCTTAGTCATCCAAAAATCTTTGGGTGCCTTGATTGGGTCAAAATTCACATCCAGTCCCTCATCCCTTCTATTTAGAGCACATACATAGATCATCTTAGGGATTTCTTTCAGATTTGATCAACTTCAATCTGAACTTGAGTTTTGATTATACATCCTGATTCCACCATTTGATTCAAAAATGCAACCTGACATGTTAGCAGACCCGTTTGAGGATATATAATGATGGGAACACAAACTTCACCATTGGATTCCTTAGGTCCAAATTAGGTTTGTACCAAAATTTGGACCCAAGATGTCAAATTGATCCTATCTAATTACATTTCTGCCCTTAACTTTCAAAACCCTTTAAAATAGGCCCCTAACTTTGTTGTCGTTCTCACAAAAAGATCGCTGCATCCATTAAACCTATTCCTACTTGCTCCGGTGACCTTAAAAAGGAAAGAACTCCTTGATTTCTTGACGAATCCCTTTCAAAGTTGAAAGGAAAGTTCGTCAAGAAATTCCCTTTCTTTTGAACCTGATCCTAAGCCCTAGAAACTACCAAATCTCTCATGCAAATGCATGAGATATTTGGGTATTAAGGAATTCCCAAACTCCGGCGAGCTTTCCAAGCTTGGGAAGCTTGCTTCCCAAGCCCTAATCGTCCTCCTGAGGTGTATAAAAGCACCCCTTGCCCATACCGAATCCCTCAAGCTTGAATTCAACCAAAGAAACCCCCAATTTTCGTCCCTCCTCCGGCCGAATTGCTCTTCAAGCTCCGACAACCCTCCTTGCCTCCCCTCGTCGTCTAACTGCAATACCAGTGGTAGACTCTTCCTCCTTGCCTTCTTCCGCATTGAGCAGCATCCGCTGACGCCCCTATCTCCTTCATCCTCGCTGTCCACCTCTCATCGGAGTAATTTCTTCCCCGACATCGACCATATCGCAATTGGCGCCGCCTCGACTCCCCTTTGTCTACCAACTACCTAGGTAATCCCCTTACCTCCTCTATTTCATTTTTCATCTCAACCGCACTCAATTTCGACCATGCTACCGCCAGTTCACCGTCATCCCTACCATGTCCGGCCACTCCTCCGGTGAAGCGCTTCCATCGCTACACCGCTCTATACGCCTCGCCGACACCCCCACAATCTCCGCCTCATCCATCTGCACTGAACCCCCATCTTTATTTCCCATTCCCTCCAATCGAATGACCCCCTGAACAAACCCATCACCGACCACCTTCTCTGAGTCCATCCGACCACCACGCACCTTCATCCTCCATAAAACCACTGCCATTACATTCGCCAACGTCCGACGAACCTTCTGAGGTGTTTTGACATGGTCGAAAAGCCTTATTCTCTATTTCAGGTTCCAAGCCGAAGCTCTACCGCCACATTGGCTTCTCTGACCAAGTTCATGGTGTTCTAGCTATGTGAGGTCCAGGTCTTAGCTCCAGGAGACACGGTTTCACTCCAGGACCCTCTCCAGGTCCTCAATTGCGGACTTCAAGGAGAGTTGCGATGCCAATTGGAAGATCCTCACAGCTATAGGTGCATGCAAAGGAGGGACATTTAGTCCCACATCGTTTGTGGAAGAGCTAAAGCCCACGCATAAATTGAATTTCTGTCATAGGCTTATCGCCTCAGCACACACAGGAGGTGAGGTCCTCGCACGCACGCCTCACGCACCTCGTCCACGACTCTGACCCTATGGACCTGGTGCGCCCGATAACTCGCCTAACCTAAGAACTCCTCGGCTGCGACCCACGCCCGCAACCATGGTCCCAGGTGCGTGTGTGCCTGATAACCTGATATCTTGAGAAAGGCCCTGGGAGGGTGGAGTCTAAGAGAGAAAGGGAAAGAGAGGTCGCATGGGGTAGGGGGAGGGTTTTGCTACAGAGAGTATTGGCTAACACTTAGCCAATTCAAGAAGCCCCTCCCTTGCGTGAAGAGGCTGAACAGAAAAAGAAGAGAGAAGGACCTGTAGAATAAGAAATAGAGAAAAAGAAGAAAAACCTTAGCACTATAACACAGGGCTACTTAAGACATCAGATACTTTCATTGCATATATTTGAGACATTGATTTAAGTGTTATTTGTGAGGAGTAATTGGTGATTTAAATCACCATTTTACTTCATTCTTTTTACATATTATTCCTGATAGTACTCTTATTGCACTCTTTATACTTGATTTAAATTGTGATCTTGAGCTTTAAATTCCATATTGCTCCCTGTGTTCGACCTCGAAACCTTTTCGAGTAATAAAATTTATTTTGTTTGCAAAGTGATTTTGACCTATACTGCGACACAACTTTTATAACATCAATCTCGCTTAGTAAAAATATTTTGGCGTCATTGCCGGGGAGCAACGGGCAATTTAGGACTCTTGATTGCAATTCCTGATTTAGATTCTAACTTGCTATATCTCTTTTGCTGTGGTTGTTTTAGGAGGGATACATTCAAGGAAGATCAGCCGTACAGTAAACACACCAGGGGCAAGTAGGTTCTAACTACTCTCTCTCTTAAGCCCCTCATTCTGAAAAAAGTTAAAAGGAAAAAATCAATTAGGGCTACTTGCATTCTATCTGTAGATAACTCATCAAGTTGCCTGATTTAATACATTTTATTTGGACAACAAATCCTGATTTGTGCACCCACTTAAAGCTTAAGGTATCTAAGGCTATCACATTCTTGTTTGAGCCCTAGGTACCACATTTGGACAAATTAAATTGGACCAAATTAGAGCCAATTAAGGATTCCAGTTTAGAGTTTAAAAAAGAGACACACTTGCTTAATCAAGAAACCATCTTTCCAAAATAATGTGTGCCTAGACCTTGATTGAACTGATCTATTCAAGAAAAATCCTAAAAATCAAGCTCTTAACGTCATTTGAACACTAAAAGAGGGCCCTAAGATTCTCAAGAGAACAATACAGGTGAAGTTGACCCATGTTATTAGGTCAACCAATCTTCAAATTAAGTCACTTTTGCACTCAACACATCTTAAAGTTCAAGTGAAATTCTAAAGCACCCTTGCTCTTAATTAAAACTGGTAGACTTAAGAGGTCAAGTCCCCATTCTGGTCTACCTGGAACATCAGTGACAAGAGATGTCGGGTGGGGGAAACCCGTGGGGGTGCTCTACCGTGTAAGGGTCATTGTGGGACTCTCCCTCTCTGGCTACTCAGGTAATTCTCAGGTGGACGGCTTTCTAACTAAGGGGTATCATCCGCCCCGAACGTCTATAGTCATCCAAAATTTTTGGGTGTCTTGATTGGGTCCATCACATTCTACCTCTCATCTACTCTATCGGTGCATGTTCAGGAGGAGGTCTCGAAGACCATCCTTGAGGCCTCCTTTAGTCACTCATTCACGTCGAGGCCAAGCCTCGACCTCCTTGTTTGTGCAACAACCCAATCCTATTGATATCTCTTCTGATTCATTTGAACCTGATTCTCCTTCATCCATCATCATGGCACAACTTACAGAAGAAAATAATCTCGAAAATCAACTTCAGTGCCTCAATGATCTATTCCAAGCCTTTGTGAACCCACCGCAGTGCCCAATGATGCGAGATCACTACAATCTCGCTATGGTGGCAATCGAACCTTTAGTACAAATCCCTGCTGGAGGTCCTGACACTAAACTCAAGCCCAACATGATTCATGCCATTCCCAAATTCCATGGGTGTAATTCCGAAGATCCTTTCCAACATATCAAACAACTCAAGCATCTGGCCCAGACCTTCAGGTCAAAAGCTCAAAATAGAGATGTGCTCTTCATGAAAATGTTCTCCTTCTCTCACATGGATAAAGTTGCTCACTGGTACCAAACCCAAAAGCGTCCAATCAACACCTAGGTGGAACTTCAATCTGAGTTTTTGAGAAAGTTCTTCCCTATTGGTCGAACAAATGCTTTATGACACCAGATCACACATTTCACACAAGCAGGAGAACCACTTCACGAAGCATGGGATCGTTTTCTGGATCTCATGCAAAAGTGCCCCCATCACGGAGTTCCTAAATGGGAACAAGTCCAGTCCTTTTACGAGGGACTCCGTGAGGATATTAGATTATTCATCAATGCGACCTGCGGAGGAAACATCATGGGTCAACATGAAGACATCGTGCAGTAGATTCTCGAGAATATGTGTGAGAACTCCATCAATAATAGATCCGTGGGCATGTTCGACCGGACGAATGCTCGTGCATTGACAAATCCAAAGGGAGCAAATGAGATGCAGGACCTGTCCTCTTCCGTCGACTTGGAACTGATGGCCAGTCATCTGGATAAGGTCTCTATTATTGAAAAGAAGGTGGTACTTGACATTTGCAGTGAGCCACCTCTGCACAAAATCCATTCACTCAACCACCCTCTGGTAGAGAGGTTGTGCACAACATCTATCACCGATCTTCTCAAGAGATGGACCCATATCCACTCCCATCTGATTCTGGTTACGAAGGAAACTCTAGATCCACCTACTCTAGTTAGGGGAACTTTGAACCCTCATATTATGTTTTTCCCAAGGTTCCTTAAACCTGCAAGGACCTCAGCGCCATTTAGAATGATCCATTCTCAAACACCTACAACCTTGGATGGCATAATCATCACAACTTCACGTGGTCAGGCAATAATCAAAATCAGAGACCTCAATATCTACCCCAACCACAAGCTCCTCGTCCATATCAGCTGCCTTAGCCTCGGCCTAACCCAACTTATCAATTTGGGCCGACTCAGACAGATCAAATGACTCTTATCCTTCAGACTCTGGCTGACATTCAGAAGACGAATGCGGCTATGCAAAAACAACACAGAGACGAGATCATAGAGGTTCACAATCAACTTTCCCAGATGGCTAACCCTTGCCAACCTGGTGCACTTCCTTCACAACCTCTACCTAATCCAAATAACGTGTCGAACCAGAGGCACGTTATGAACCCAAATCTGGGCCAAGCTTACTTTGTTTATCAGGCCCCTTCTACTCCATCACCCGAAGGAATGGAGGCTTCAACATCATATGCGGGTTACCAGCAGCAAGCACCTCTTCTACCCACACCAAACCAAAACCAGGTAGGATTAAATTCTGTTACTACCCGCACTAGCAAAACAACACAGGACCCACCTTATCCAAGCCAAACCCAGCTTGGTAATACAAACCCTAACCCAAGGATAGTCATCTAGGACACCTCTATCCTAGATCAAGAACCTGGACCCATTCTAGAGGAACCATCTAAAGTTCCATTTCCTGAGGCCTTGACTAAGGGAAAAAGGATAACCAAAGCCATGGCACCTGAGGAGGACCTGCTTAAGCTCTTTTAGCAGGTCCATATAAACATCCCCTTGATGGATGCGATACGCCACATATCGGCTTACAAGCGATTTTTGAAAGACGTATGTACACCTAAGCGTAAGCCGTGAACCAAAGATAGGAATCCGATTGTACTATTAGAGCAAGCCAACTCTGTCATTTTGAGCAAACTCCCACCTAAGGCAAAAGACCCAAACACGCCTTTGATCTCCTATGAAATCGGTGATATACGATTTGATTGAGCTTTATTAGATTAGGAGCTGATGAGACACTCATCATGATCTCTAATTACCCCTAATTAACTAGTCTTCCGAGTTAATTAGCTAAGGTTATGAACATATAAGGGTTAATTATAGAATAAGGGATATTTAGTAAAAGACCTTAAAATAAGTTACAAATGGCATTTTATCATTCAATTAACATTATTAATAATTTAGATAATAATTGGACTCGAAATCCTATTAATCATTCCCTTAATTAATAAGTTAAGTAACTTAAATATAATGTAAACCTAAGTATATAATAACTTAAGTGATTTTACTTAATCTAATAAATTAACCTAAAAAGGTCAAAAATGTAAATTCAAGGTGTAAACATAATATTTACCTTATTTACTAACATATATAAAAAGTTGAAAAAGATCTAAGTTAAAATATATCTTCAAAACCTGGGTTTACATTTTGGTCCTTAAAATTTATTACAGTTGGGTCCTTATTTCTCACATAGGTCCTTAAGTTTTACTACTTTTATGTCCCTCTTCGTCTTCTTCTTCTTCAGCCGAATGAACGGCTGGCAGTAGAGAGTCACGCCACCGCGCGATTACCGCCTTGCCGACATCAATCTTCTTTGTCCAAGCTCTTGTAGCTTACGCTCACCACCTCCTCTTGATCAACCGGTCTGGATTAACCGGAAATCCTATTTTTCAGTGGGAGATAACCTCACCGCCTCGGAGACGACGACGGAGGTTAAGCTCCTCGAGCTCCTTCTTCGGCCAGACCCCGCCATTCTCTTCATCACCAACTGTTATAAATATCCCCTCACCCCTCAGATTTTACTCAAGTTGGCTCCCTTCCCTCTTCTAACACTGTAGCTGACTTCGATAGGCTATTCGTCCAAAACTCCGGCGACTTCCCATTCCACTTTCCGACTTCCTCCGTCCATCTTAATCAGCCGAGGAGATCCGCCGTGGTCTTCCGCGTCCCTGACACAGGCGCTGACCCAAGGAATCCTCCACTCCACCTCAAATCCGCTCGCCAGAGATCTTTCTTCCACCCTCTGATTTCATTGTCTGCCATGAGACTTCAGCGGAACCCTATTGAACCCTTCGTCCAGGTAACAGTAGATTAGGAGTAGGGGTAGGAGTAGGCTAGCTTAGTTAGTTAGTTTAGATAGTTAGATTAGAGTAATTTTAGATTTTAGTTTCATCTTCTCCGACTTAGGCAAACTCCTTGAGCTCGCCAGAGCTTTAATCTTGTCTTTTTAACTCACTGTACACCTTCCTTTAACCCTCATAATCATTTCTAAATCACTTAATCGTTTAATTGAATCACCTAATCGCCTAATTCACATTTCACCTCCACCGACTACTGACACTGTCTATGGTGACAGTAATCGACCTAATTCCACCTCCGCTGGGTTCTTCATCAACTATTCACCACTTTAGAACCCTAATCAACACTATAATACCTATAAATACCACAGATAAATTAAACGCTCAAATCTTAATTAAGTTCCTGAGCTCGCTGTCCATGGCGGCTCAGGAGCAGTTCAAATCTTAAATTAAATATATATTTATGAATATAAACACTTGTTGACTTGTTTTAACCTCTCAATTGAGTGGTTAAACAAGTCCTGAGCTTTAACCACTCAAATCCTTTAAGAAACAAACTCACTGTCAAATATTACATATAAAGAGACAAATGAAGAATTAAATGTGATACTGAGGTTCCTTGCAACCTCAGGATCCTTTTTGGATTAAAAATGGTAAGTTTTAACAATCTGTACACAATTTTTCACATTTTCTAGACTCACCGGAGCTTTGGCGAGCCAAATTTGTATTTCAGCCTCTAGAATTTGCTGAGAAGCTCCAGAATGATAAAATATGAATCACTGATTAATTTGAGGATATTTGTTTGAAGATTTAGCCACTGGAGCTATAGAATGAACTTCATCTTCCCAAACTTCGGTGGAGTTGGAGAAGTCTGTTAGGAGAGATCTGAGAAGCATTGAAGGAACCTAGAAGCTTCAGTGCATTGCACTGAAGCTGTTTAAACCTTTAGAATACTGTAACAACCTTCCATTGGCTCTGTCAAACACACACCTTTTCAAGTTCAGTCGGCGAGCCTGTAACCCTAGGAATCAAGGTCAAAACACTTATCTGAGGATTTGAATGAGTTCCTGGTGTTGAGGAGACTCTAATTGAGGTTTTGATTTCTTATGGAAAAGCGTTGAACAGAAAGTCAACTTTTGTGCTTCCATAGTCAAACTGAGTCTGATAATGGAGTTCTGAGCTCGAATTGAGGTATTGAGGAGTGTAAGTTGTTTCTGGGATCTTGTTTGATGGTTTTAGAGAGAATTAAGTGAGCTCAGGTGAATAAATGTTTGAGAATTTGAATCCTGTCAATTTGGGTTACTTTCGAACCCAAACCAACAGAAGTGCCATTTTGTTGAAATTTAAACTTGAATCCTGCTCAGATTAATCTATTATAACCCTTAGAATTAGTTTAAATTGATTAGAAGCATTCTTAAGTGTTTGTCGCACATAATGAAGTCTGAAGATCTGAACTCTGAAGCTTTCAGAGAAGTGAAGAGCTTCTCTGTTGTTCCTAAAGGTCTTAAGAGCTTAAAAATTGCTCTAACAGATGCAGAATTAATTGTATAACATGTATAGACCTTTAAATAAGAGAGAAAAGTCCATCTGAGGACTCTGTAGATGTTAATTTCATTTCCAGGTGATTAATAACCTGTAGGAACCCCTGATTTTACTTGTCAAATTGAAGAGGAAAACATCTTCAAAACCTTAAATTAACCCTGCAATTGTATAGATCTATCTTAGAGCTTTCTAAAAAAATTGAAATCACTCGATTTGGAGCTCTGGGTAGGAAGCTATGGTCATTTGAAGTTGGGTCTAGAAGGGGTTAGATAGTCCCATATCGTCGGATTTTGAGCGCGCGCCTGGGAACAAAAGCAATTTGTTGCATGACCTCTTCAGTCATCAGCGCTCAGCGCACCGGTTACTGATCTGATCTGAGCATGTGCATGTGTGTGTGTGTGGGCTTGTGTGCCTGCGGGTGTGCACCCTTAGGGGCGTGAACGAATGTGCCCTGGGAGGGCGAGAGGCCTGGGAGCTCGGGTTGAGCTGAATTGGCTTAAGACTATGAACCGATATGAAATAAACCGAAAACGAACCTAATTGAGATTAGGCGAGGACCGAGTAGGGTCTGGTCCCACACTGGTCTCAGGGTGCTGTGTATCCTCGAAAGGACCTTACCGCAAATAAAATAAATTTTGGTTAAAAAGTAAAAAAAACCCGGTTCAGCTGAAAGTCTAAGGGAATTGAAAGAGAAGCCTATGGTTGTTAAATGCTAAGTGCTAAAGCTGAAGGCTAAGTGAACTAAGAGAATAGGCACTAAGGGCAGAAAAGAAGGTAGGAGAAGACTAAGGGAAGAAGAGGAGAAGGCAGGAACAGAATAGAAGAAAGGTAAGAAAAGAGTTCGAGAGAGAAGAAAATAAAAGAGAGAGAGGCTGAAGAAATGAAGTTTTAATTACTTTTTGAATTTGTTTTAATTGTAAAAAGGCATGTTTTAATAGAACAACTTTTATTGCCTTAATTTCTTTTGAAATAAAATTGGAAAACAAACATCATTTGAGTAAATATGTTTTGCATATGAATTTTGTATATTCTTTATAGTTTAAATATTTTGGCAAAATTCATGTTTTAAAATCTAGTTATACCTCCTAAACTTATAAAGGAAAATAAAAGAAAATTGGTGAATTTGGAAAAATATTATATCTCCCAGTGAACGACTTGGACTCAACCAGTAAAACTTTCTAAAATGTTAGGTTAATTCGACCCTATACTATACAATCGACACAACTTTGAGTTAACCTAAGTGACTTCTACTCTTAATTAAGTAAAATTAACTTAATTACTGAGTTGAGTGAAAAGCACGCATCAGGAGCCTCCATAAATTTGATACCCACATCCCTACTAGACTACTTCGAGGAATCATAACTTAAATCGACTGAAATGACTTTACAACTAGCCGACCGATCAATTAAGTCACCAAAAGAAATTCTCAAGGATGTCATAGTTAGGGTGCATGATTTCTATTTTCCAGTGGATTTCATCGTTTTAGACATGGATGCTCCTGAGAATGTAAAGAATACACCGGTCATATTAGGGAGACCCTTTCTGGCCACTACTAGGGCCAACATCAATTGTGAGAAGGGCCAAATTGAATTAAAATTTGGGAGCAAGACACTAAAGATCGACATCTTTGAGGCCCAACAAGGAATTAATTGCGGAGTCATAGAACAAATTTGCGATATTGAAGCAGTGGTTGACGACTTCATCGAGAACCTGACTATTTCTGATCAACCACAAGAGGATCAAAACCCATAATTAGAGGAGCCCGAACTCAACCTAGACACACCCATAGCTCCTTCCTTTGCTCCTGACACCCATCCTGAACTTCCCGTTGCTGCTGAAAACCCAGTTTTGGAATTAAAGCCTCTTCCTGATCATCTCAAGTACGTCTTTTTGGGTTCCAATCAGATGTTTCCTGTGATTATCAACTCCTGACTCACACCTGATCAGGAAACACGCTTGATTTCTATTCTTTAGCAACATTGAAGAACCATTGGATGGACTCTTGACGATCTCACTGGTATTAGCCTCTCATACTGCACACACCACATCTACACTGAAGAGGGCTTATGATCATCTCGTGAAATGCAGAGACACATGAATCTGAATCTGCAGGATGTCGTGAAAAAGGAGATTATCAAGTGGTTAGATGCAGGGATCATTTACCCAATCTCCGATAGTCGGTGGGTGAGTCCAATCTAGGTTGTGCCTAAAAAGGCAGGGCTCACTGTCATCACGACTGAAATTGGAGAAGCCATACCAACTCGTATAGCAAACTCGTGGAGAGTTTGCATTGATTACAGAAAACTCAATTCTTCCACAAAAAAGGATCATTTCCCACTACCGTTCATTGATCAAATTCTCGAGAAACTAGCGGGAAATCGATTCTTCTGCTTTCTAGACAGGTACTCCGATTACAACTAGGTCACAATCCATCCCGAGGACCAAGAAAAGACCACCTTCACCTACCCCTTCGAAACTTACGCATTTCGAAGGATGTCGTTCGGTATCTGCAATGCACCCGCTACTTTTCAGCGGTGCATGCTTGCCATATTCTCAGATATGGTAGGTGAATACCTTGAAGTCTTCATGGACAACTTCTCGGTATTTGGTGAATCATTTGACGATTGCCTCCTGCATTTGGTCCAGATCCTCCGTTGGTGCATTGACGTGAACTTGGTTCTTTCTTGGGAAAAGAGCCACTTGGTACTTGAGGGAATTATCCTGGGACATCTTATCTCTGAAAAGGGCATCTAGGTTGACTGAGCCAAGGTGAATTTGATTTCCAAACTCCCTATGCCTAGCTCGATCAAAGACATCCGATCCTTCCTGGGGCACGTCGATTTTTACCATTGATTCATTCCCGATTTCTCGAAAATCGTGCGCCCCTGACTAATCTTCTATCTAGGGATGTCCCTTTTTAAATGACCAAGGAGTGTACTTAGGCATTTGAGATCCTGCGTGATCGAGTTACCCAAGCACCTATCCTGCGGTCCCCTGATTGGTCTCAACCCTTTGAGATCATGTGCAATGCATCTGATTACGTTGTGGGAGCAGTACTCAGGCAGAAAAGGGACGGGAAACCCGTGGTCAGTTACTACGCTAGCAAGACACTTGACGAGACTTAGCGTAACTATACAGTTACTGAGAAGGAGCTGCTAGCCGTAGTATGTGCCCTGGAGAAATTCAGATTGTATCTTTTGGGTTCCCATGTTATCATTTACTTAGATTACACTGTTGTGAGGCATCTCCTTGCAAAGAAGACACGAAACCTCGACTAATCTGCTGGATCTTGCTGTTGCAAGAATTTAACCTCGAGATTTGTGACAAGGGGGGGAAACAGAATGTGGTAGCTGATCATTTATCCCACCTTCCTTCTGATGTTATCAACCATTCCGGACCCATTACTGAACATTTTCCCGATGAGCACCTCCTGACTATTAGTATAAAACTCCATGGTTTGCTGATCTAGTAAACTACTTAGCATCACATCAGATACCATCCAATTGGCCAAAAGCCAAGAAGGATAAATTACTTTCCGAGGCCAAGTACTACTTTTGGGAAGACTCGTATCTTTTTTGCATTGGTGCTGATCAGATCATCCGATGATGTGTTCCGGAAGCGGAAATTTAGGACATTTTGTCCTTCTGCCATGACCAGGCCTGCGGTGGACACTTCTCTGGTCATAAAACTGCAGCAAAAGTCCTCCAGTGCAGCTTCTATTGGCCCACGATTTTCAAAGATGCATACAATCACTGTAAGGTATGCACTCGTTGCCAGACCTTAGGCAACATGAGTCGTCGTGATATGATGCCCTTACAGCCGATTCTCGTATGCGAAATCTTCGATATCTGGGGGATTGATTTTAAGGGACCCTTCCCTAGTTCGGACGGCTTCAAATACATTCTTCTCACTGTTGACTACGTGTCCAAATGGATTGAAGCCATTCCAACCCAAACCAACGATCATAAGGTAGTTATCAGATTCATTCATCAGAACATCTTTTCTCGGTTCGGGATTCCACGTGCCATAATCTCCGATGGAGGGACCCATTTCACGAATACTCAGTTCAAATCACTGATGACCAAGAACGAGGTGTTACATAGAATCTCGACTCTTTATCACCCCCAAACTAATGGTCTAGCTGAGTTATCAAATCAGGAGATCAAGAAAATCCTCCAGGTCAATGTTCGACCTGATAGGAAAGATTAGTCATCCCAACTTCCAGAAGCTTTGTGGGCTTATAGGATCACCCACAAAATCCAATTAGGCATGTCTCCCTTCAGATTGGTGTACGAGAAGGCACGCCACCTCCCTGTCGAATTGGAACACAAAGCTTATTGGGCAGTATAGAACTGCAATCTTGATCTTTCTAAGGCAGGAACCCACATAAAACTTCAAATGAGCGAGATCAATGAATTACGCCATGACGCGTATGAGAACTTGAGAATTTACAAAGAGCGGGTTAAGGCCTTTCACGACAAGCACATATCCAGAAAGATCTTTTTCCCTCGTCAAAAAGTCCTACTCTTTGACGCCAAACTCAAATTGTTCCCAGGAAAACTCAGATCAAAATGGATTGGACCTTACGTTGTCCGAAAAATCTTTGGAAATGGAGCTGTCGAAATCAGCCAACTCAGCCACTATTCAGAACCTTTTGTCGTGAGCGGTTAGAGACTCAAACTGTTCATTGAACTCACCGATACAAATTTGTTGAGGTATCTTTTACCCCCCATTCTCCCTGAGCTCATTGCGCCTGGCTGATGGTGTTAAACTCAGTGCTTAACGGGAGGCAACCCGTCATTTTTGAAAAACTTGAAACCCTTCCTGACAATCTTATGCTGAACTCATATTGCACTTTAAGGTTCATCCATTAGAGCAGCCGACTCCACTTTTGGTACCTGTACCCAAGCTTGAAATTGTCTGCAACAGTCACCCCGACCCATTCACCCACCCAACACCCATTCTAATAAATGATTTAAGCTGAACTTGAACCCACCTAATTTACAATGAGAACATTGCAAATCGTAGGCATGGGGGGGTATTAAAGTGCAAAACACTGTGAAAATCGCTTCACAAGAAAGGGTTTCATCAAAAAAGAAATTTTGAAAAAGAACAAAAATATGAGAGGGGAGGAAATTTTGATGGCATATCAGATTTTGAGGAGAAAAAGGAGGAGATAAAAAAATGTCGAAAAGGAGCACAATTTGGAAAAGAAAAGAAAAAGAGATAGTCATTAGTAAAAGATTAAGGAATTGACTTAGTTTTATACCAAATCAAAGGAAAGAGAATGAAAGGCAAAAAGTACTAGTGAAAAAAAAAGAAGAGATTAGTAGGAACGCTGATTTTGGGCCTCTTGGGCTGCAATCTTAGGCTTAAAAATTCAAGTACCTGCTAAGATTTGGATAGTCCTCAAGAGGTTGGGGAAAATGCGAAGCTTAAGTATTAGGTCTAAGGCTTAGGGATTATTTGGCCTCATTAACTGACCTCTGGTTTACGGAACTTAGTAACCTAAGCACCCCAATCCACACACAGTCTGGTTCAGTGCGCCTAAGTATCAAAATCACTTAAATGCGTTAAAACTATTTTGAAAAAAAGTTACCTAGAATAGGAGAAGCCGATCAACACAAGTTGATTTGGATGAGTTCCCGACGTGGAGAGATGGGAAATTGCCCTCGAAGATGCGCAATAACATATCGTCTCCTCGGTGCTTGTCTCCTAGGATATCTACATATCCTACCGGGGGCATGTAAGCACCTTGTGCTGGTTTAGATGCCATGGGTGGTATTATCTCGAAATGTCAATTGCTAGGGTCTGGATTTAGCTACAAAATGCCATGAGCGGGATTATCTTAAAATCTCGAAAGCCAGGGTTTTGGGGATTGCCATGGGTAGTGATATCTCGAAGCATCGATTGCCAAGGACCTTGCGAGGATTGATAGTGGGGACTAGGAATCCGATACAGACCGTGTCGTAAAGCTAATCCAAAGCTAGAAATAAAAAGAAAAGAGAGAAAAAACTCTCCAAAAATAAAGAAAAATTCCTCTATCTCTCTCTAACAAAAACGCATTGCAAATTGAACCTGGGCTAAAACATGTTACAAGCACGGGTGCTTTAACCATGGAGTTCAATGAACCTTAGATTAGTTCCTATGGGCCTTAGAAACCTTCGCGGAAAATTGAGGCTAGAGCTGGTCAGGTTCGGATCTTAGTTGGTACTTGAGTACCTCTAGGCTTACTATTGGCATTCTAACCTAATCTACAAAAGGAAGCACACATCAAAATTTTTAAGCATCAAAAGTTTTATGGTCTAGAATCAAAGTTAATACCTTGGAATTTTGCTAAGGGACTAGCAACAACTAGGCATGGGGGTATGATGGGAACACCATCATGAGCTATAACTAGCTCATTTTGACCCAATTAAGTCAGTAAATGCTCCTACATAATCGCCAGAGACTCACAAGTCACTACATAATCATTCTGAGGGAAAAATAAGAAACTAGGGTTAAAAATTACAATTTTACCAGCTTATCATGAATACAATAGAACCACAGGTTTTCTCAGGGGTTGAATGAAGGTCAAATGGTCTTAAAAAGATAACAAGTGAATTAAGACAGACAGAAAAGGGTTTGCACGTGTTTTGAGAATTAAATGACTTTTGAAACCCTAAAAAGAGACCCGCTTAATTAACTAAGGTTCTGGTCAGAATAAAATTTACCTAAGCCCTCTAAAAATCATAGAAAAATATTCTCTAGGGTTTGGAACCTTCAATTTGACCATCAGAACCCATTTTGACCCAGAACAGAGACACAGATAGACATTTACCCTAATTTGCATAAATTACCTAGTCAAACATGGTCAAAACCAAAATCCAACTTCACCATTGGATTCCTTAGGTCACAAGTAGGTTTGTACCAAAATTTGGACCCAGGATGAGTTTGTATTAACCAAGTTTGCAAATTGGTCCTGTCTAATTACATTTCTATCCTTAACTTTCAAAATCCTTCAAATAGGCCCCTAATTTGTCGTCATTCTCACAAAAAGATCCCTACTGCCATTAAACCTATTCCTACTTGCTCCGACGACCTTACAACGGAAAGAACTTCTTGATTTCTTGACGAATCCCTTTCAAATTTAAAAGGGAAGTTCGTTAAGAAATTCCCTTCCTTTTGAACACAATCCTAAGCCCTAGAACCTACCAAATCTCTCATGTGAATGCATGAGAGATTTGGGTATCAAGGAATTCCCAAACTCTGGTGAGCTTTCCAAGCTTGGGAAGCTTGCTTCCCAAGCTCTAACCATCCTCCTGAGGTGTATAAAAGCACCCCCTGCCCATACCGAATCCCTCAAGCTTGAATTTGACCAGAGAAACCCCCAATTTTTGTCCCTCCTACTTTGGTTGAATTGCTCTTCAAGCTTCGACGACCCTCCTTGCCTCCCCTCGTCATCTGACCGTAGTACCAGCGGCAGACTCTTCCTCTTTGCCTTCTTCTGCATCAAGCAGCACTAGTCGACGCCCCTATCTCCTTCATCCTCGCCGTCCACCTCTCATCGGAGCAGTTTCTTTCTCGACGTCGACCATTCCGCAATCGCCGCTGCCTTGACTCCCCTTCGTCTACCAACTACCTAGTTAAGCTGCTTACCTCCTCTACTTCATTTTTCATCTCAACCGCACTCAATTTTGACCATGCTATCACTAGTTCCCCATCGTCCCTTTCACATCCAGCCACTCCTCCGGTGAAGCGCTCCCATCTCTACACCGCTCCATATGCCTCACCGACACTCCCACGAGCTCTGCCTCATCCATCTGCACCGAACCCCCATCTTTATTTCCCATTCCCTCCACTCAAACGACCCCCGAACAAACTCATCACCGACCACCTTCTTCGAGTCCATCCGACCACCACGCACCTTCATCCTCCATGAAACCACTGCCATTACATTCGTCAACGTCCGGTGAACCTTCTAAGGTGTTTTGACGTGACCGAAAGGCCTTATTCTCTATTTCGAGTTCTAGGTCTGAGCTCCGCCGCCGCGTTGTCTTCTTCGATCGAGTTCATGGTGTTCTAGCTACGCGAGGTCCAGGTCTTAGCTCCAGGAGACACGGTTTCACTCCAGGACCCTCTCTAGGTCCTTAATTGGGGACTTCAAGGAGAGTTGCGACACCAATTGGAAGATCCTCATAGTTGCCAGCGTACGCATAAATTGAATTTATGCCATAGGCTTATTGCCTTAGCACACACAGAGGGTGAGGTCCCCGCACGCACGCCTCACGTGCCTTGTCCGCGACTCTGACCCCGCGGACCTGGTGTGCCCGATAACCCGCCTAACTTAAGCACTCCTCGGCTGCGACCCATGCCCGTAGCCTTGGTCCTGGGTGCGCGTGTGCCCGATAACCCGATATCCTGAGAGAGGCCCTGGGAGGGCGGAGCCTAAGAGAGAAAGGGAAAGAGAGATCATGCGGGGTAGGGGGAGGGTTTTGCTGCAGAGAGTATTGGCTAACACTTAGCCAATTCAAGAAGCCCCTCCCTTGTGTGAATAGGTTGATCAGAAAAAGAAGAGAGGACTCGCAGAAGAAGAAATAGAGAAAAAGAAGAGAGAAGGACCCACAGAAGAAGAAACAGAGAAAAAGAAGAAAAACCTTAGCACTGTAGCATAGAACTACTTAAGACGTCTGATACTTTCATTGCATATATTTGAGACATTGATTTAAGTATTATTTGTGAGGAGTAATTAGTGATTTAAATTATCATTTTACTCCATTCTTTTTGCATATTATTCCTGACAGTACTCTTATTGCACTCTTTATATTTGATTTAAATTGTGATCTTGAGCTTTAAATTCCATATTGCTCCCTATGTTTGACCTCGAAACCTTTTTGAGTAATAAAATTTATTTTGTTTGTAAAGTGATTTTGACCTATACTACGACGCAACTTTTATAACATCAATCTCGCTTGGCAAAAACATACAGGTTAATGTGTCAAACACAACAACATTCATTTTAGAACAAGCACAGCTGATTTTGACACAACTAGAAAATGGGGCAACTTGGGATGCTCTCATGCCAAAATATCGGGAAATTGAGAGATGGCATAATGGTGAGTATATCTTGTATATATTTGAGCCATCACTATGGAAAGTACACAGAGATGACCTTGAAAGAGGAGATAAGATAATGTAGATGTTGAAACGTGTTATCTATCATAGGCATTAGTACACCCTTGTGACATCTTGGATTAATCAGCACAATCTCCCAAATCCCAGGTTTGATAATCAAGTTTGTTATGGACCCCCAACCCAGAGGAATTCCAATTCAAGTTTCATTGCAATTGACATACCTGATCTTGAAATGGGTGGGGAGGATCCAACTACAGGTGATCACGATTACGAACCAACCCTACCATACCCTAATGTTCCAGACACTTGTGATAGCAAGATTGAATCAGAACCTCTCGAGGGTGTAAATTCCATGCCTTATTCTGATAAGGTGACTCTCGAGAGCAATTCTGACATCCCTATAGAGCCCAATCTAGATTCTAGTGATCCAAGCCACACCCTTAACCTAGAATTTGGATCTGAGCCTTATTAGGAGGATTACAAGGCCCCGTGTGATGGAAATTAGATTTTGAATCTATATTATGATTCTGGGCCTTTATTTGATGAATGCACCTCTCCAACCTCCTTAAAAACACATATTGATTTTTCGAAAGTCATGCCAATCTATGATATAGAAATTGAGGAGTTGGAAGAGTTGGGTTTTGATTGGGTCTTCCCTACAAGATAAGAACCCAAGACTAAACCTAATAGGGACACCTTTTTGAGCTCGGAATATGAAACTAGGTTAGATCCAAGTCAGGTTGCTGATTGTCCACATCTTGATTTACTCTATGGTGTAACCTCTGATCTCGAATCAAATTTAGAACATGATTCTCGCAAGTTCTCTAACGATTTCAAATCTTACCCTGATTTCGAAGAACTGTTGTTTCCTGATGATTACGAGTCAATCTATGACCTCAACATCCACGACCCGTCTTTTGATTCTGACGTTGAGGTTGATGATTTGAAAGAAAACACCTCTTCTTCTACACATGCAGAACCTTCCCAAACCCGTTTTCAACCTCGACCCGCAACTGAACTCAATTTCTACTCTGATTCTTCTATCAATGAGGAAGTTGCACATGATTCTCCTCCACATCTTTATCGGGTTTCGGACATCGATCAGACTACAAATCCCGCCCCATCCTTCTTTGATCACTCCTGTAGGGTTCCTACATCCTCCACTGACCCTTTTTCAGTTGAGGATCCGTACTCTATTCAGGCTGATCCGATTAAGCCAAACCCTAACTATACACTTCCACATCCTTTTGAGCTCCACAACATTTGGTGGGTACCGCATCTCTTGATCCACATATATCAACTCGCTAGATTGATTGGGTTTGGGCTGCATCATCAGCTTGCTGATCTGAACAAGCACCTGGTTGGACTAATCAAGCTATTGATCAAGGTGCTTGTTCTACAAAACTCATCAAATTTGACCACTCCTCCATACCATTTTCCGCTTGGCTGAACGCATTAAATTTAGTGCTTAACGGGAGGCAACCCGTCATTCCAAAAATCCTGAGATCCTTTTGATTATCCTTTTGTACTTCACGTCTATTGCACTCTGAGTTCAATTTTAGAACAATTGACTCCACCTCTGGTACTCATACCAGGGCTTGAAATCGTCTGCAACAGTCATTCCTAACCCATTTGCCCACCCGATTATCTTGTTCTAATTCCTGAACCCTAACTGTTCATACCTTACGTTTACAATGAGGACATTGCAAAACTTAGGCAAGGAGGTGTTAAAGTGCAAACACACAAAAATTCACTGTTCTAAAGGGTTGTCATAAAAAAAATACATATTCCAAAAAATCAAAAAAATAAAAAATTGAAAAAGAACAAAAAATGGAGAAGGGAGGAAATTTTGAAAGATCAAATTGCATATCATTCTTGAGAAAGAGAAGGAAGGTGATTTAAATGTCAAAAAGGAACACAAGTTGAAACAAAAAAGAGTTAGTCATTAGTAAGAGATTAAGGAATCTACTTAGTTCTAGACTAAATCAAAAGAAAGAAATAAAAGACAAAAGTGCTAAGAGATACAGAGATTAGTATGAACGTTGATCTTAGGCCTCTTATTCTGTGTTTAGGCTTAAAAATTCAAGTATTCATTAAGATCTGGATAGTCCTCAAGAGGTTGAGGAAAATGCGAAGCTTAAGTATTAGGTTTAAGGTTTAGGAATTATTCAGCCTCGTTAACTGACCTCTGGTTTACGGGACTCGGTAACCTAGGCACCTTAATCCACACACAGTCTGATTCAGTGCGCTTAATTATCAAAATCACGCAAAAGAGTTAATTCTATCTGAAAATGCTACCTAGATTAGGAGCGGCTTATCAATACAAGTTGATTTAGACGAGTTCCCAACATGGAGAGGCGGGAAATTCCCCTCGAAGATGCGTAATAACATATCGTCTTCTCGGTGCTTGTCTCTTAGGATATCTAAATATCCTACCGGGGGCATGTAAGCGCCTTGTGCTGATTCAGGTGCCATGGGCAGGATTATCCCAAAATGTCGATTGCCAGGGCCTGAATTTATATACAGAACACCATGGCCGACACTATCTTGAAGTGTCAAAAGCTAGGGTTCTGGGGGTTGCCATGGGCAGTGCTATTCCTAAGCATCAATTGCCAAGGACCCTGTGAGGATTAATGATGGGAGCAAGGAATCTGATACAGACCATGTTCTAAAGCCAATCTGAAGCTAGAAATAAAGACAGAAAAGAGAGAGAAAACTCTCCAAAATGCAAAAAAAAAAATCTTCTATCTCTTTCTTACAAAAACGCGCTGCAAACTGAATCAAGACTAAAAATGTTTTAATTAAGGTTGCTCTAACCGCGGAGTTCAACGAACCTTAGGTTAGTTCCTTTGGGCCTTAGAAACCTTCACGGCGGACTGAGGCTAAAGCTGGTCAGGTCCGGATCTTGGTTGGTACTTGAGTACCTCTAGGCCTATTATTGGCATTCTAACCTAATCTAAAAAAAAAAAGCACACATCAGAGATCTGAACACATGGTCTAGAATTTGAGTTAATTCCGTAAGATTTTGCTAAGGGACTAGTAAAAGCTAGGCATGGGGGTATGATGAGAACACCATCATGAGCCATAACTAGCTCAGTTTGATCTTATTAAGTCAATAAAAGCTCCTACATATCTTTCAGAAGGTCATAAGGGCACAAAACATTGATTTGAGAAGAAAATAAGAATACAGGATTATTTCTGCAAATTTACCATTCTATCACAAAAACAGAATAACTGTGGGTTTTCTCAGGGGTTGAACAAAGGTCAAATGATCTTAAGAGTCTAACAAGTGGGTTAGAACATACAGAAAAGAGTTCTCGCGTGTTTTGAGAATTAAATGACTTTCAAAATCCTAAAAGTAGACCCGCTTAAATAACTGAGGTTCTGGTCAAGATAAAATTCACCTAAACCCTCTAAAATTCATAGAAAAATGTTCTCTAGGATTTGACATCCTTGATTTGGCCATTAAAAACTGTCTTGACCTAAAATAGAGCCACAGACAAACTTTTGCCCTAATTTAGGTTTTTGCATAATTTACTTAGTCAAACGAGTTTAAAACTAAAATCCAACTTCACCATTTGATTCCTTAGGTCCAAATTAGATTTGTACCAAAATTTGGGCTCAATCTGAGATCATCTTGATCTAGTTTGCAATTTGGTCCTATCTGACTCTTTTATCTTACACTCATGCCCCTAACTTTTGAATTTATTACAAATAGCCCCCTAGCTTTGTTACTTTCTTCACAAATAGGTCCCTACCACCCTCAACTTCTAATCCTAAAGCTCCGACGACCTTTAAATGGGAAGATCTCCTTGATTTCTCGCTCAATCCCTTCCAAAATTGGAAGGGAGATTCCTTGAGGAGTCCTCTTTCCAATGAATCAGATCCGAAGCCCAACAACCTTCCTAATCTCTCATGCGAATGCATGAGAGATTCGGGTATCCCATAGATTTCCAACTCTGACGACTTTCCTAGCTTGGGAAGCTTTCTTCTCAAGCTCAAATTGACCTCTAGAGACCTATAAAAGAATCCCTAGATCAAACCGTTCTCTTTAGACTCGTTTTCGGCCGGAATTACCCCACGTTCCTCCCTCCTCTCTGGCCGGAAAGCTCTGCAAGCTCTGGCATCATCTTTGTCCTCCTTCCTCATCCTTTCTTGTAAAACCAATAGCGAATTCTTCATCCTCAGATTCTTCCGCATGTCGCAATACCAGTGGGCGTTCCCTTCCACGTCTTCATCGCCGTTCCTTCCCTACTGGAGAGTTCGTCTTCTCCGTCGCTGGTGTACCAAAATTGGCACGGAGTTCCCCCCTTCGTCCATTAGAGTAGTTAGTTAGGTTTCGCCAGCATCATAGATTAGTTTTCCCTCTCTCTATCCTCATTTCAACCCTCGACTCGACACACTCACCCTGGTCTTCTCCGTGTCCGGTGACCACTCTGGTGTGGCATTTCCACTACTACACAACTCCATTCGCCTCGCCGAAACCTTCTACACCCTCGCGACATCCACCCGCACGAAACCCCTCTCCTATTTCATCCTCTCGCTCACCCAAACTCACCCCTGAACAACCTACCTTCGCACGGCCATCTCCGTCATTGTTCAGCCACCTTACACACTCTCATGCCATGCTACACCCACCACCATGTTCACCATCCCACAGCAGAGCTCATGAGCTCATTTGACAGGGCCGAAAGGCCATTCTTTATGTTTCAGATCAGTAGGTCCCCAGCGCCATTAACGACGAGCTCAAGCGAAGCTTGAAGCTCTCTTCGGCACCTGCAGCTCCAGGCGCCACCTCCAGGTGATGCGGCTACATCCTAGGAATCATCCCAGGTCTTCGATTGAGGCCTCCATCAGCTGCAGCCATCCAATTGAGAGAAAGCATCTTTGCTGCAGTGCATGAGTAGAAGGACAGGGACTTTAGTCCCACATCGTGGAGCGGCGGATCTCTTGCAGCGCATAAAAGGAAAAAGTGATTGGGGCTTATCGCCTCAACACACTTGGGGGGTGAGGTCCCTCGCATCCTCACACGTGCCTTGCCCGTGATATTGTGCATGCGGGCCTGGTGCCAACCTGACCCGCCTATCTCGTACACTCCTCGGTTGGCATTCACGGCCGGTAGCCTTAGTCTCGGGTACGCTCTTGCCCGAATCTGATTACCCAGTATTGTGTATGGCCTTGGGAAGGTGTGGAAGAGTGGAACCTAGAGGAGAAGGAGAGAGAGCACTGGGGCAGGGGGGTTTTGCTTCCTTGTGTATTAGCTAACACTTAGCCAAAAATCGAAGGTGCCCCCCCTGTAGAGACAAAACTAAGGAAAGAAAGGTGAGGCAGAGAAGCTAAGAATGAAAGAAGAGGAAAAGCAAAGACAGAATGAGAAGAGAAGAGGAAGAAGAAGTACAGTGTCCTCTTGGCATTGTAGGAAGGCTAACTTAAGCCATCTGATTGAGTGCCCTGTTGTCTGATGAAGTTTATTGTGCACTAAAGTAGCGTGGTTGAAACTGTTCATTTTATTAGATGATTAAGTAATTATTATATGTGTATCTAAGCTAATAATTGGTGATTCAAATCACCATTATTTTATCTTAAATGACTTTTTGCCTCAATAGATTCTTGATATACTCATGTGCTACATTGAATATTAGTTTTTAGTAATTGTTATCGTTAATTATGCTCATTTCCATTATTTATTGAGGTTAACGATTGAATACCTATTTTCTCCCATCGAATGACCTCGGACTTTCATTCGAGTTATAAATTTTATTTATTTTTCGCACTGATTAGAACTGTACTACAATGTGACGACTTTAAAACCCATTTCAGAGCGATCGACATTTTCCTATTTTGCATTATTAAGTTCTTGAACAGGGTTAGAGGAAGAGGGAGAAGAGCTAATCTGTTTTTCATTAAAATGGGTTTCTTTAACAAGTAGGGGATCTTGAGTGGTTTTCCCGTTCCTCAAAGTAACTGCATTTGCAGTATGATTGGTTCTAGGATGAGGATGGGAAGCTTGATTGTTATTGAAACCCGGGGGATGCTAAGGTGCTGGGTGAATGGGCTGACTGGGATATCCACCTTGGAACTGATTCCGATGATTATTCGAGTTGGGCAATGGGTTAGGAAGGAAAGTTCCCAGCAGGTCGATGATCAGGAGTAACCTTAACTTGATGTTGCAAGTTAGTGGTCATGCGGGTTACATCCATCATTTGATTCTTCATACCTTGTAAAGTCTTCATGACCTGGGTATTGTTATCTTCTTGGGATGGTCCATGTTGATATGCGGGTTGCCCATAATTCCCAAATTGATTTTGTTTGGGAAACGGAATCAGGTTCGGAGCATTCCTGGAGTGATTCGGGTTGGTCCTCCAGTTTTGATTGTTAGTGTTGGAGGGGTTTCTAAATTTCTCCTGGAGAGCATAAATATATTCCGTGGTGGGTTCAAGAATATTTTAATTCAGATAATCAAAACTCCCAGTCAAATCTTGTGTAAAATCAGCAGAAAACTACTGACCAGTAGGTGTGGCATCAATGTTGTGTAGATTTTCTCTTCTGAGAAGTTGTAGAGTGTTAGTGTGTGGAGAGTTGAAGTGTGGAGAATTAAGGTGTGGAGAGTTAAAGTGAGGAGCTTGTTTGTCAGTGAGCATTTCTTCCATTTTTTTTGGTGTATTTGCATCTGGTCTAGTCATTGAGCTATCAAATATAGATCATCTTGAGTGACTGGAGCAGAGGTGGATTTGGAGTCAATTTCATTGACTTCGAGTCTTGGGTTTTGAGTTCTACCGAAAATGTCTATTGAAGTCATATTAAATGAGTTTTCACTCATTTCTTCAAAAAGGAGGTAGGCACTTTTGTATCTTTATTAAGGAAATTGCCCCTATATGAGGCATTCATAAATCTCTTTAATTGATCTTCTAATCTATGATAGAAGATCTGCACTAATTGCCATTGTGGAATGTCAAGGTGGGGACAACTTCTTAGAAGTTCTTGGAATATTTCCCAAGATTTAGGAGGGGTTCACCATTTTTTTGTTGAAAGGTCGTTATAGATCTTCTTAAAGCATTAGTATGACTGATAGAAAATTTTTTTTAAAGAAAAGTGCTCTTTAATTGGGGCCAGGTGGTGATAGGGCACCCAATCCTTTTAAACCAGCGTGAAGCTTTATCTTTTAGAGAGAGAGAGGAAAAAGTCTCATTAACCATACGTCTTCCTGCACATTGTGGGAACTGATGGTTTGAGTGAGGATAGTTAATTCCTTGAGATGGCAGAAAGGGTCCTCTCTCAAAAGACCATGGAAATGTTTGATTAGGTTTAGAATGGCTGGTTTGATCTCAAAATCCCCTTGTGGTATGACCACCCTAGGTCTTTCCTCGTAATTGGAAGGATCATAAAAATCCTTAAGAGGAACGACAGGTTGCTGACGTGGTGGTAGGTTTTGCCCTTGGTTGGCTAGGTTTGTCACTGTCCTAGCCAAATTTTCTTGATTTTGTTGAAGTCAAACTAGATGGTCTACCATAAAGGCAAAGGGGTTTGTATTTTGAGTTTGGATTTGAGGGCCACCTGGCCCTGCAGGATTTTCTGGTTGCTCCAGATGAGGGAGGTTAGGGATGGAGAAGTCAGCTTGTGGGTTGGCTGACAGGTTAGAGGCGGAAGCAGAATTTTTTGTCGGTTTCTCGGGTTTTCCATATTGATAGAAGAGGAAGAAGAAGAAAACAAAGACTTTCTGGTGTAGGGGGCTAAATCAGATGGTCTCTCAAGATGTGGGTTCTGGGACCTTCGCCCGTGCATGCACTCTTTTGGAAGAAATGGAGGGGAGGAGAAGAGAGAGAGAGATGAGACAAAATGTGCAATTCAAACAAACAAAATTCTAGATCTAAATTAAGTGTGACTCCCTAAAAATTAACCTAAGACTTGATCTACCTAGGATATAAGAAATCAATAGTGAATACCTGTTCTATCAACAAATCTGGCCAAGTTGCATAAGGGGAGGGTTGGGCCCAAGCATATCCCAGGAAAATTCCTAGGGGCTTGTGTAAAACCATGCTTGGTTGTTTGACCTGGCCCTTCAGCCTGATACCAAATATAGATGACAGAATTGGTATTAAGTAGAAAAAACTTAAGACCTAGATAGTAAACCTAAGTTGATGAAACCTTAGGGGTCAAATTGCTACAATTTTTAGTTTGGTCTAGGAGACTAGAGTGCACACGGAATGTGGAGGGCGTTGATTGGGGTAATACTTTGTTATTTCAATTTTTAAGTGTATGCAAAAATTGGAAGGTGATTCCAATTAGCAATCAAGTTGTCACACAATTAAATATATTTCTGCTTTTAGAATTTGATTTAGCTTAGTATATTTTAGGATTTACTTTTTAAGGTTTCAAATAAGTTTGAGATTCTACAAATAAGAGGAAATCAAGTTGTATTGGTGAAGATAAGTTTCCTTTAATTTGTTAGTCTCTAAAAATGAAAAGAAATCATAATTAATTAAATCATAAGTAGAAATTTAACTATCAATGAATTTGTTTTTGAGCTTTCAATTTAAGTAGTGGTCCAAATAAGGCAAACAACACCACCACTATATGAAAAATCAAATAAGGATTCCAAAAAATATTTTTTTAGGATTTTAGGAATTTGTTTGGTATTTTTAAAATATTTTTCTTTATGCTGGTGTTAAAGTCTAGAAATGATATTCGAGGGTATTTTGGACTTTTCACCACCGCCACCGGCCTCAAAAAATTTTTGTGCATTTATATGATGTGTAGAATTTCACAATGATTCTAGAAAGTTGAATTTCACAAAATTGGATGTGTCTAAAAATTCCTAAAATTTGCGAACAGTAGCAAAACAGGAAGATGAGAGGGTGTGACCCCTAAGGAGTCAACGAATTTGTAAAAATTAATTACAAATCCAATTAGTATAAAATTTGGAAAAAATGTTTCTTACTTGAATTGGATTCACTGGGTGAAATTTCATGATTTTAGAATGCTTGTGGTGTTGAGAATTTATTTTTGAATTCCGGACAAAAGTCTGGACCCAAAAATCAGAACACCAACACTTGAAGTGGAGTGGTGTTTAATGATGCAAACAAGTAATCAATTGAATTTTAAATGAAACCACCCCACTTGACTTAATTTTTGAGATCCTGAAAGCCAAGTTTAATGTGTTTTGATAGTTTTTAAGGCTATGTGTGACTAGAAAGAGGAACCAACCTGAATTTTCGTTGGAAGACATGGAATTGCAAGTTCTTCCTTCTAGAATCCTGCTTTCTTATTGTAGTTCTTGCACAGACGAGAGATAGAAAGACAAGGGGATGAGATCCACTTATCAAGCGAGAGACTAAATGAATGCAAAGTCATGCTTCCCTGGCAACGGTGCCAAAAAGTGATGTGAAAATACGCATGATTTGTAATTGGGGTTTTCAAATCGTTGTAACACGTGAATTCGTAAATGGTTTTAAATTTGTAATCCTAGATAGGGAGAGTATCTACGGTCATCCAAGGAGGAAAATTGTTTGCAAAAGTATGTCTCTCACTTGAAATGTGGAAATCTACTTTCTTTTTGATTTTTGAATATATATATTTTTTAGGGTTTTTGAATAATAAGGCGATGTAATTTTAATGGTGGAAAAGACTAACACCTAGTAGCTAAAATCTAAGTGGCAAAAATGATTTCTTTCTAAGCTCACCCTAGGCACGTGGAGGCCTGGGGTAATTAGAAAGAAAGAGTGTATACTAACGAAAAAGTAACAAGAATTGCAACAAAGACTAATTGAGAAAAAGGCAATTTTAATTGATGGAAAAATTGTTTTACACAAAACCTAGTAGAGGAATGCTTCTACTACTAGAAAATGAAAATAAAGAAAATGCAAAATACTAATCCTCTGAATGTTGGTGAAGAAGAGAGGCTCTTGCTCCAATTGCGGCTGCTCCCGTAGTCAAAAAGAGTTCCTTCTTTTCCTTCACCTTGCAAAGCTCCTCCAAGGGTGGTTGTGGTCTCCTGGCAAGCCCAAAAGGGGGGCCGTGCTTGATCTCCTCCAAGGTGGATGGAATTCCACCTTCAAATGCTCTTCTAAAGGTGGCGTGGGCCACCTTTAAATCCTCCTCCAAGGGTGGTTGTGTACCACCCTCAAATCCTCCTCTTAGGGTAGGCGTGTACGCTAGGTCTCCTTTCAATGCCTGGCTTCTTCCCTTGGCTAGCGTGGGATCTAGAGAGAAGAGAAGAGGGGAAGGTACCAAGGGGACAGAGTATCCCCTTAATCTTCTTCTTCTTCTTCTCTTGGCCTTCTATGTAGGTGGAAGTATAGGTAGAAAATATGCAGCCAAAGGTGCTTGTTAATGGTGGTAGGTATGGGTATATATAGGAGTGGTAGGGGGTAAGGATAGTTAACTAGGGTTAAAGGAAAGGTGGTGTGATGGAAGGCTAGGATGTGGAAGTTGGTTGATGGATAGTGGATGAAGGTTGGCGTGGAGGTAGAGAGGTGTATGAGGTGGTGGTTATGGTGGGTGGAAGAGTTGGCGCCAACTCTATGTAGGGTAGGGTTAAGGGATAGGTTAGTGTGTTGTAGGGCTAAGATTAGATCATAGGGTGGTAGTTAGGAGATGGATGGCTAGGGTTAGTTGGCTCCAACTTAAGGGATATGTGGAGGTGTGGTTAGGTGTTTTGGCGCCAATTATAGGAGGGTTTAGGTGGGTTAGTGTTGAGTTGGAGAATCGTCACAAATAGATTTGAGTTTTGAAAACCCGTCGTTGTAGTATGATTTGCGAAGAAATCCGTCAACAAATAAATTTTACCGAAACTCGAAAAGAATTTTGGGTCGAACATAGGGAGGCTACGTCAATTTGAAATATGCGATTATATTTTTTTTGTAATTTTTGTTTAAAGGCGAGATACTCACAATGAATCGATACTAAACTAGAGAGAAAGAGAACAAAACACTTTTATACAATGGATAATGTTTTTACAACTATAAAGCGGGAAATATTACAACTAGAAAGCAGTAAAATCTATTCTAGAAAGCACTAAAAGAGAAGGTCAAGAGAAGTTATCCTCCTCGTCGGCTGCTTGGAGGACGAGCCAAAACGAGCAGCGCTTAGAAGACGGATAGCGGAGGCAAAAGATGGAGAACGAAGCGGGAAGAACTGGGGGCGATGCAGGACATCATCGTCGTGGGATCCACTTCTGAAATGGGAGTGAGAAAACGACCACGGGAGCTCCACTAATGGGATGAGAAGTGGACAATTTTTGCTTTTAACTCCAGAGGAGCATCCCAGGTTTGGGATAAGCTTCTTTAGAGCTTTAGAGAGGGAGAGAGGTGAAGGAAGGGATGAATGAAATGTGGGGGGCGTAGGCCTTTTTATAAGTGTAGAGGTTGGGGGCAAATAGGTCATTTTAACCTTAAAACATTAATATAGGGGTATTTAGTGACGGAATGGGTTTAAGCATCACTAAAGACCCTGAATGAGGCAGTAGCTCGCACGCACATGCTGCCCCCTCCTCTTCCTTTGTATCAACACATATTCACGATCGCAAAATCTCAGCTGTCCAATCTTGCGATCGACGGCTGAGAATGCATCGCGTCCATGGCTTCAAAACACCCTACGCGTGTAGAGGTGTGTCTGCTCGCACGTGTAGGACTCCTCGCATCTAGGCGTGCCTTGTGGCTTTCTTGCCACCACTCGTCTCCGATCCGACGACCTAATTTCACTGCACAAGCACCTTTGGCTGATTTAGAATGCGCTATGTTTCGAATGCGTACCCCTTCCTTCACGTCTGAAGTCAAGACCAATGCGCCATCTTACTTCTTTGACGAGTTTTTGATTCCAGGCACTCTCGCTTTCAGCCATTGGATCAAGATCCAACAGCTGAGGTCAACCGAGTGCATGAGGAGAGAGAGTTGCAGCGGGTGCCTTGGGCGGTGTGGGCGACTGAGATGGTGCCATGTGGTGCCATCTTGGTCGTCCATCTTCTATGTCTTATAGATGGTGTCACATATGTCAGATTGAACCAATTTTCGTACCGTTGGGATACGATCATCGATCCGAACCCATCCATGCAGTCAGATTTGTCATCTAATGTATGGATTTACACCATCTTGGCTCCTTGATCTCTAATCTTTCTTAGACTTCATCTGATGCTACGGAAGTCCGATCGGGGCGATCTTGGAGTCTTCGAACTTCTATCGTCACCCTGATCAGATCCGTATGGTTGTATCTTAAATCCGAGGCCCCAATTAAATATTTCCTGTCCCTGACCACCAAAAAGTGTAAATTACTATATAATTTATACACTTTGACCTAGATGCATGATGATGCATGTTATGCAATATTTACAATGTATGATGCATCTACGACACTAAGAAATGCATAAATAGACATTTTAGGCTATTCAGATGCATACACATCACACCCCTATGCCTATCTTTTGCTAGTCTCTAGCAAAAACTATATGCTATTTATAAAAGAATTAGGTCAGATTTCTTGGGTAAAAGTTATTCATCAACACTAGGAGATTTTTACTAAGGACATGAACTACAAAGACACAATAGCGCCCGGGTGATTGCCAAAATGTAGACCGCCTCAAGCCCTCGCCTTATTCAAAGAAGGATCTTTTTCTTCTTTTCTTCTTTTCTAATTTTTTTGGATTTTTGAGTTTAGGGTTTCGGAGCAGCTTTCTATGGCCAGTCAACCCACCTAAGACTCGAAGAGAACCCTAAGTTTTAAGCATCTTTATATGTGAAATGTGATAGACTCACTAATCAGCGATTAGAACGGACTTCGGGTTTCTACGCCCTTAGGTGACCTTAAAAAGAAATTCTGCCTAAAGGTGTATTTATTCGATTGGTAGATTTCTCCCTACTTTTACTTTTATAGGGTCAACACAAGGGTGAACCCAGTGTATATCTCCTGGGCTTATTCTACTTCTCCACTTCTTCCTAAGTGTTTTGGAATTATACGTGCATTTCTTGAGCTGGGTTCTAGATAACCTACCAATGGGCTATTACCTACGATAACTTGCCAGCCATACTCGTGCGATGAAGTGTAGCTTATTTCTTTCTTTTCTTTTCTTTTCTCCTTTTCTATTTCTTTTTCTTTTCTTTTTGGATATTTTTCTTTTCTTTTTTTCTCTTTTTTTTTTCTAAGTAGGTGGCTTCTCTAATCTAAGATTTACCTAAAGGTATCAGGAAAAGAATGATCGTGTGACTGGACTCTGGACAACCTACCAATGGACTGTTACCCATGATAACATGCCAGCCATACTGTTTATAGCAAATTCGTCATTGTTTAAGAGATGCGCGTAGTATAGGACAAAATCGCTCAAAACAGATAAAATTTATAATTCGAATGAAGTCCGAGGTCATTCGCTGGGAGCAAATATGGAATTCATGCGCTAATCTCAACAATTAATGTAAATGAGCACAATTGATTACTCAAAAACTAATATGCAATGTAAAACATGAGTATATGATGAGTAAAAAAAGATCTAGATAAAATAATGGTGATTTGGATCACCAATTATTAGTCTAACATATATAGCAAATACTCAAATAATATCACTATTCAAACCAAGTGCACAGTGCACTCCATCAGACAACATATTCTTTCACTAGATGGCTTAAGTCAGCCTTGCTATAGTGCCAAGAGGGCACTGTGCTTCTTCTTCAGCCTCCTCTTCTTTTTCTGCTCTTCTTTCTTCTTTTTTGTCTTGCCTTTTCTTTCCTTCTTTCTTTAGCTCTGTCTCTTATGCACGGGGGGGAAGCTCTTCTTCAAATGAGGCTAAGTGTTAGCCCAATACATAGGGAAGCAAAAACCCCCTTATCCTCATGCTCTCTCTTTCTTTCCTTCTCTCTGGTTTCTCCTCTTTCTCGCCTTCACAAGGCCATGCACAATACCAGGTTATCGGGTAATCGATCTAGAGTGCACCCAGGACCAGGGCTGCCAGCGTGGGGTAGTAGTTGAGGTGTGCTCGGGTTAGGCGGGTATACAGGTCAGAGCAGTCCCGCGTGCACAGTGTCACGGGCGAGGCGTGCGAGGGTGGCGTGCGGGGGACCTCACCCCCTGTGTGTCGAGGTAGACAGCCGCTGACACAAAATCAATTTATGTCACCGCGGGCGCTCTTCAGCAAGCGATGTGGGACTAAAGTCCCACAGTTCCTCGCACAGTAGCTGCAGCAGATGCTATCTCCAATTGAAGTAGAAGGCGAGCTTGTGGCATGGAATTGAGGGTCCAGGAGGATGCCTGGGAGTCACCTGCGAAGCCTGGGACTGATGCCTAGAGCTGGCCATAGTAAGAGACCTTCTTTAAGCTCCTCGAAGGAGCTCTGGTAATGGTGGTGGTCGTGGTGAACCTGAAATGAAGAACACGGCCTGCAGCCTTGTCAGATGTTCAACAAGATCACCGTGGCACAGCGAATGTGGTGGTGTGTGTGATGTAGCGCGAGGATGCGTGTAGGTGGCTGGCGAAGTCAGAATAGGTCAGAGATGATGGGTTTGTTCGGTGGAGGGTTCGGGTGGACGGTGGAGAAAAATAGGAGAGGGGTCTTATAGAGGGTGGTGTGGCGGAGCTTGTGGGATGGGTGGCGAGGCGTATGGAGCGGTGTAACGATGGGAGCACCTCGCTAGAGGGATTGCCGAAGACGGGGAAGACGAGGGTGGTTGATGGAGTCGAGGGAATTTTTTGGTTTTTGAGGGTATAAAACTAACCTAAGAGAACTAAGGATCTAATATAACCTAAGCTAATCTAACGAAAGGGGAGGATTCTCCTTACCGGGGGTACGCCGACTCTAGAGAAGATGAAGGCTCAGGTGAGGTAGAAGCGACGACGATGATAGGAAGGACGCTCCTGCTGGTACGGCCAAGAGCGGACGAGAGAGAGGAAGGAAATACGGCCGCTGGTATTACGGATGGATGAAGAAGGAGATCAGGAGGAGTCACTGGAGCTTGTAGAGCTTCTCGACCAGAGTGGAGAGAGGAAGTGGGGTTTCACGGCCGAAATCAAGCTTGGGATGGACGACGTGCACTGGGGGTCCTTTTGTAGGTCTCTAGAGGGTGATTAGAGCTTGGGAAGCAAGCTTCCCAAGCTTTGGAAGGCCACCGGAGATAGAAACCTATGGGATACAAGAATCTCTCATGCGTTCACATGAGAGATTGGGAAGGTTGTTGGGCTCAAGACCAGATTCATGGGGAAGGGAATTTCATAAAGAATCTCTGGTTCAATTTTGAGAAGGTTTGATTGAGAATCGAGCAAGAAATCTCCGCTTGAATCTTGCTGGAGTAAGGTGCATTCACACTAACAGTGGTGGCGACCTAAATGTGAAGATGATGAAGAAGTTAGGGATCTATTTGTAAAGGATTCAAAAGTTAGGGGCATGTGTTTGAGAGAAAAGACTCAAATCGGACCAAATTGCAAACTAGGTCAAGATGATTTTAGATTGGGCCTAAATTTTGGTACAAACCTAATTTGAACCTAAGGAATCCAATGGTGAAGTTGGATTTTGGTTTTGACCTCATTTGAATGGATAATTTATGTAAAAACCCAAATTAGGGTAAAAGTCTGTCAGGGACTATTTTAGGTCAAAATAGGTTTTGATGGTCAAATTGGAGGTACCAAACCGTAGAGAATATTTTTATATAAATTTTAGAGGATTTATGTGAATTTTATCAGGACCAGAGCCTCAGTAGATTAAGCGGGTCTGTTTTTAGGGCTTCAGATGTTATTTAATTCTTGAAATGTGTGAAAACCCATTTCTGTCTGCACGAACCTACTTATTAGACATTTAAGACCATTTGACTTTTAATTAACCCCTGAGAAATCCCATGTTTGTTCTGCAATTGAGATATGTTGTTAAAATTGTAGTTTTACCCTTGTTTTATGGTATTTCCCTCAGAATGGAATTGCAGTGAATTACGTCTCTCTAGCGGTTATGTAAGAGCATTTAATGATGGAATATGACTATATAAAGCTAGATATGGGTGATGATGATGTTATCATCATACCCCCATGCCTTACTTTTGCTAGTCCCTTAGCAAAGTCTTACGGAATTAACTCAAATTCTAGACCATATGTTCAGATCTCTGATGTGTGCTTTTTCTTATAGATTAGGTCAGAATGCTAACAATAGGCCTAGAGGTACTCAAGTATCAACCATGATCCGGTCCTGACCAACTTTAGCCTCAGTCTGCCATGAAGGTTTCCAAGGCCCGCAGGAAATAACCTAAGGTTTGTTGAACTCCGCAGTTAAAGCACCCGTGCTTAAAACATGGTTAGTCCAAGTTCAATTTGCAGTGTGTTTTTGTAAGAGAGAGATAGAAGAATTTTTTTGCATTTTTTGGAGAGTTTTCTCTCTTTTTCTTCTTTATTTCTAGCTTCAGATTGGCTTTACAACACTGTCTGTATCGGATTCCTAGCTCCCACCATCAATCCTCGCAGGGTCCTTGGCTTTCGATGCTTTGAGATAGCACCGCCCATGGCAACCCCCAGAACCCTAGCTTTTGACACTTCAAGATAGTGTGACCCATGGTGTTTTGTAGACAAATTCAGGCCCTGGCAATCGACATTTCGGGATAATCCCACCCATGGCACCTAAATCAGCACAAGGTGCTTATGTGCCTCCAGTAGGATATTTAGATATCCTAGGAGACAAGCACCGAGGAGACGGTATGTTATTGTGCATCTTTGAGGGGAATTTTCCGCCTCTCCGCGTCGGGAACTCTTCCAAATCAGCTTGTGTTGATTAATCGCTCCTAATCTAGGTAGCTTTTTTAGAACAGAATTAACATATTTGCGTGATTTTGATAATTAAGCACACTGAACTAGACTATATTTGGATTAGGGTGCTTAGGTTACTGAGTTCTGCAAACCAGAGGTTAGTTAATGAGGCCGAATAATCCCTGAGCCTTAGACCTAATACTTAAGCTTCGCATTTTCCTCAACCTCTTAAGGACTATCCAGATTTTAACGGATACTTGAATTTTTAAGCCTAAAAAAATCCCAAGAGGCCTAAGATCAGCGTTCATACCAATCTCTATACCTCTTACACTTTTGTCTTTTATTTCTTTCTTTTGATTTGGTCTAGAACTTAAATAGATCCATAATCTTTTACTAAGAACTAACTCTTTTCTTTCAAATTGTTGCTCCTTTTTGACATTTTAAATCACCTCCTTCTCCTCAAGAATGATATGCAATTTAATTCACTCAAAATTTCCTCCCTCCTCCATTTTTTTGTTCTTTTTTAATTTTTTATTTTTTGGTTTTTTGGAACATGTATTTTTTGTGAGAATCCTTCAGAACTATGAATTTTTGTGTATTTGCACTTTAACACCCCCCATGCCTAGGTTTTGCAATGTTCTCATTGTAAATGGAGAGTATGAAGCAGTTAGGGTTCAAGGATTAGAACAGGTTCAGTGGGTAAGAGGACGAGTTGAAATGACTGTTGTGGACGATTTCAAGCTCTGGTACGAGTACCAAAGGTGGAGTCGACTGTTCTAAAACTAAACTTGAAGTGCAATAGACATAAAGTACAGAAGGATAATTAGAAGGATCTCGGGTTTTTGGAATGATGGGTTGCCTCCCGTTAAGTGCTAAATTCAATACCTTCAACCGAGCAGAAAATGATCATGGAGAAGGGGTGGTCAAATCAGATGAGTTTTGTAGAACAAGCACCTTGATCCATAGCCTGGTTGGTCTAACCAGGTGTTTGTTCAGATCAGTAAGCTGGTGATGCAGCCTAAACCCAATCAATCTGGCGGGTTGATAGATGTGAATCAAGAGATGTGGTGCCCACCAGATACTATGAAGCTAAGAATGATGTGGAAGTGAAAAGCTAAGGTTTAGCTGAATCAGGTCAGCCTGGTCAAAGTAGAGATCCTCAAATGATAAAGGGTTGGTGGGGGATGTAGGAACCCTACAGGAGTGATCGGAGAAGGATGGGGCATGATTTGTAGTCTGATCGATGTCCGAAACCCAATTGGAATGTGGAGGAGAATCTTATGAAACCGACTCATTAGAGTAAAAATGGAGTCCTGTTGTGGGTCAGGGTTGAGAACGGATTTGCGCGAGTTCCGTATGTACTGTAGAAAAGGTGTTTTCTTTCAAATCATTGACCTCAGCGTCAGAATCCCAAGACGGGTCATGTTTGCTGAGGTCGTAAACTGGTTTGGAGTCATTAGGAAACAACAGTTCTCTGAAATCAGGGTCAGATTCAAAATCGTCGGAGAACTTGCGAGAATCATGTTCTGAATCTGATTCAGGATCAGAGGTTCCACCACAGAATAAATCAAGAGATGTAGAATCAGCAACATGACTTGGATCTAACCTAGTTTCAGATTCTGAGCTCAAAAAGGTGTCCCTATTAGGTTTGGGCTCGGGTTCTTGGCTCATAGGGAAGACCCAATCAAATCCCAACTCTTCTAGCTCCTCTGTTTCTGTATCATAGATCGGCGTGACTTCCGAAAAATCAATCTGTATTTCTGAGGAGTTTGAAGAGGTGTAATCATCAAATACGAGCCCATAATCATAATCTAGATTCGAAATCTAATTTCCATCATACATGGCCTTATAATCATCCTAATAAGGCTTAGATCTAGATTCTAGGTTAAGGATGTGGGTTGGATCACTAGAATCTAGGTTGGACTCTACAGGGATGTCAGAATTGTCCTCAAGGACTACTTTAACAGAATAAGGAGCAGAATTTATGCCCTCGAGAGGTTCTGACTTAATCTCATTATCACAAGTGTCTGGGAAATCTAAACTACGTGAACCAGGCTCTTGTATCTCTAGGGCTGGCTCGAGATCAGGAACACCTGCAATTGGATCCTCCTAACCCTCATCAAGATCAGAATGTCAATTGGTATGAGATTTGAACCTGAATTCTTTTGGGTTGGGGATCCATAACAACCTTAATCATCACACCCAGGATTTGGGAAATTACATGGATTACTGGAATTACTCCAAGATGTCATCTTAACTTTTGACGGGTATTTTTGATCGATGTTTCTATATAACCCATCAAGCAATTCTCCCCGTTCTTTTAAAAAATTCTAGAGTTCTTCCAGAATTGAAGGATTTGACCAATATTGCAGATAATCATTGTTGTGTAATTTCACCAATTCACTGTGTTTTGCTAATAGATGATCCCAGGTTGAACCATGTTTCATTTGTGTCCATATTATCCCTGCACAGTCCGTGATGAGGTTTGTTGTTTTTGTAAATTTTTCCATCACGTCCCTTTTATAATATTCTTCATGATTTTTATAGGCATTCTCAAGTATCTTTTCCTTTATGCTCATTTGGGACTCAGGTTTCTTAAACAGACATCCTATATAGCCAGGTTGCATTTTTTTGAATCAAGTGGTGAAATCAAGATGTAGAATCAAAACTCAAGATTAGATTGGAAGCTGATCAGATATGATAGAAATCCCTAAGATGATCTTTGTATGTGCTCTAAATAGAAGGGATGAGGGACTGGATGTGAAATTGACCCAATCAAGGCACCCAAAGATTTTTGGATGACTAAGGTAGTTTCGGGGTGGATGATACCTCTGAATTAGAAGTGCGCACACCTGAGAAGTACCTAGGCAGCCAGGAAGGGAGAGCCCCGCAAAGACCCCTGCATGGTAGAGCATCCCCATGGGTTACAAGGTTTCCCCCACCTGACCTTCCTTGTCACTGAGGGTCCAGGTAGATCGGAATGTATGAACTTAAAACCTTAAGTCTACCAATTTTTTGCCCTAATTTGTGCCTTGAGTTTCACTTGATTAGAAGTTAATTCAACTTGTGACCTAATTTGGATGTTGTTGGCCTACAATGTAGAACAACTTCACTTGACCTGCCCTAAAGATGGCAGAATGAGATCTAGGTCAAGACCTAGAAATCACCCTGATTTTACTTCCAGGTTATCAGGTCCAAGATTTTAAGATTCAAGTGAAATTAGAGCCTGATTTTAGGATTTTTATGATTAGATCTTTTCAATCAAGGGCTTGGGTAGCACACAAATGCGGGAGGGTAACTTTCCTTTAATTCAGGCAAAAATGTGTACTAGCACTCCAAACCCTAATGTCAAACCCTAATTGGCTTTATTCTGCATCCAATTTGATATCAACCTATACACCATGGACTTAAACAAGAAGGTGAGTAGTCCAAGATGATCAGAAATCAAGTGTGATCCCTAATAGACACAGAAAATTTGGGGTAGGAAATTCTAAATAGAATCGTCTCAATCTTCAATCAGATTTGAAAAAAAATTTCACAAATCAGGAAACTTACCTTTTAAATGATAATTACTATGAAAAATAAGATAGGTGATTCCTAATTGATTGTTTCCTTTTTGTCTTCCCAAGAGTAGGAGGTTGATTAGGGAAGAAAAGAGAAGTTAATTGCCCTGGAGTGGTTGATTTACGTGAAAGATCTCCTTGTGAAGTACCTTGCAAAATCATAATAAACAAAATAGGGCAAGTTAGTGCTCAAATATAAAAATATAGCCGGAGAATAGTGGTGAATTGTGCGTTGCTCCCCAGCAACAGCGCCAAAATGTTTCTGCAAATTCGTCGTTATTTAAGAGATGTGTCGTAGTATAGGATAAAATCACTCAAAACAGAGAAAATTTATAACTCAAATGAAGTCCAAGGTCGTTCGCTGGGAGCAAATATGGAATTCGCGTGCTAATCTCAACAATTAATGTAAATGAGCACAATTAATTACTCAAAAACTAATATGCAATGTAAAACATGAGTATATGTGTTGACGGGGCGAAGTCGGGGTTTAAAGAGATGTTGCGTTGTAGTATAGACGAAATCACCTCGAAAACAAATAAGAATTTATTACTCGAAAACCTAAGTATCCGAGGTTGAACACAGGGAGCAAATGGAATTTATTCACTAATCTCAATAATGTAGCTGAACACTTAGAGTTACTTAAAACCTAATTCAGAGTATAAATGCAAGAGTTTAGGAATTAAAATTATAGCAAAAATAGAAGAATCGGATGTCTGATTCTATGATCAGATGTCTTAAATGATAGCTCTTATTTCCTTCTCCTTGCTGCTTTCTCTTCTTTCTTTTCTTCTTCTTCCTTGGATCTTCTGCCTTTTCTTCCTTGTCTCTTCTTTGTGGCACCTTTCTTGCCTTTCTTCTTTCTCTTTCTTTTCTTGCACAGTGCCTTTTTCCTTCTTCCTCTACGATCTTCTCCTTTCTTGTTCTACTCTCTTTGATCACTTTCTTTCTTCTTTCTTCTTCAGTCGCACCTCTGCTACAGTGCTTCTCCTTCCCTTGGCTTCTGCCTTCCTTCTTCTTCTTTTTCCTTCCTTGGCTTCTGCCTTGTTTTCCTTCTTCAGCCTTTACCATCAGCCGCACCTTCTTCTTCCTTTTCCTTCCTTGTTGCGGCTAAGTCCTTCCTTCCCTTCTTCGCTTCTTCTTCCCTGCACACACTGAAGAGAAAAACCTATCCCCTACCTGTAGGATCTGTAAATCACAAGCACACTAGAAGGGGGGGATGAATAGTGTGGGAAATAAAAATTGTAAGACAAAACAATCCACAAAAATAAAGGCACAGGATATATAGTGGTTCCCCTCACCTGGGTACTCCACTACCTAAGTCTCCTAACTTAGGATTTTTAACCTGATTCCCTCAACTCAGAGGGAATCAATTTATTAATATCAGAGGTAATTAACGGGTTACCTCAACCTAATTACAAGATATGAAAAAAAGATAAAGATACAGGTGTAAGCAAAATATAAGTAGAAGCTTACAACTATTCCTTACGTCTCCAACAAGAATATATCTTATAACAAGTATAACCAAATCTAACAAGAAAACTAAGGCGTAAAATAATTGATTGAATACAGAAAAATACGATCCCCTTTGATGATTTGTTGCAAATGATGAGAGGACTTGAAAGGAATGCAACAAACCAACTCTTTTTCAGCTTGAAAATTGAGAATTGAAGGTGTAAGCAAGAGTATAATTTTTCTTAAGAGATGTGTCTAAAACAACACTCAAAGAGTGCTTATATGGGTCACTAATCACCTCTCCCAAGAATTCTAGCCATTAGGGGTATTTTAGAAACTTTAGAAATATGATTAGTTGCAAACTAGCCGTTCAGACTGGTCACAACGGTTAGTTGGTACCGGTACTGAACTCTTGGTATCGGTACTGACTGCATACAGTCAGTAGAGCCAAATCACTAGGTACCGGTACTCATTGTGAGTACCGGTACTTGTGATGCACAAACTTGGGTCCTGTGACCTACATGTATCGACACTCATCATGAGTACCGGTACTTGTAACACACAGACTAGGATCCTGTGACCTACATGTACCGGTACTCATGATGAGTACCGGTACTTGTAAGGTCCAGGCAAAAACCTAGTTCACAAACTGTGACCACTTGATACCGGTACTCATGATGAGTACCGGTACTTGATGTTCATAGTTTGGAACTTAGGTCCAAACCTGTGCTTAGCAAGTACCAAAGATCATGTGTTATAAATCAATTAGAGAAATCCAATTTACTCTAGGCGACTTTGTTTTGAAAGAGTCGATTTTGAGTTGAGAACCGAGTAAATGAACGATATTCTGAATCCTAGTTATCTCTACTTTGATTTTAACACCTAGATTATGTTTTACTTGTTTGGAGACATACAAAAATTCTAAGATATAATAGAAACTAAAATCTTCAAAACTTCTTCCTTCATGTGTAATCTTTTTGCTTGCATCCATAGATTCTTTTGACCTATAATTACTTCATAAACATATTAGAAATTAAAATGGTTTTGTTAACATCAAAACACAGAAGAGAGATGGAACTAGGGTCCAACAATCTCCCCCTTTTTGATGTTGACAAAACAAATAAGATACTCATATTAAAAATAAACAGACTTAATAAGAGAAGAATAAAAAACCTCCACAAGAGAGTGAAACCTCCCCCTCAAACTAAGCTCCCTTATTTTAGATATGAGGTATCCATTCATTTATTTCATTTCTCCTTCTTTTTGTCAAGCAAGCAAAAAATTGAGCAAATACCATAAAAGTTCAAATTTCATAACAAAGCATAGATACATTATCAAACAAAGCATCAAATTTCATAACTTGATATAGTTCATGACACAAAATAAATATTAAGAGCCATAGAAGTTTAACAATGTTAAGAGTCATACAAGCAACAACAGGCTTACATACTTAAAAACTAAACTAATTTCTACGATGTTTTCTAATAAGTGGTTGTTCATCCTCATCATCGTCGTTGTCATTGTCATTGTCATTGTCATCATCATCATTGTTGTCATCATTATCATCATTGTGGTTGTCATCGTCATCATCATCATCGTCTTCTTCATATGAAACATTTTCTTCATCTTCAGTGTTTTCTTCTTCCTCATCTTCATGGATAATAGGTTCTTTTTCTGCTACAAAAGATGGGTCTTGGAAGTGTTTCTATCTTCTTTCACTGTATTCCGGAGGTGCTTTTGGTTGAGTCCGCTTCCTTTGTTTAGTTTGTTGAGTGGAAGATGCAACATAGGAAGACTCAAGAGACATAGAAAGATCATGAAATTTGCGTTCCATGTGACGGAAGGTAAAATTCAGATTGGTTAAATTTTGACCAATATAATTGAAAGTGTTGACCATGTAGGGATCGGTGCCAGACTCATGAGATAGGTTCCTCCAAGGAGTTTCGGCTTTCGGAAAGGGATAGGTAATGGGGACAAAAGCCGAAGATGATTCAGGAGGTGGATGAGAAGAAGATTGAGCATTTGGATCAACTTCATCTTCTTCATCATCACTAGTAGATTCTTCTCTAGCGGGTTTCACTCCCATTTTCTGGAGAGTGGTCCATTTGAAATAAACCACTTTTCTAAGAGGAGTGAAATTAGAAAGGCCAATTTTATTTATATGAAATATGTGAGACACCAAGATATCTAAGGGTAAAGCCGATGCACGGTAATGAGGTCTATGAAAGTGAATGAAAATCGTGTTTCAGTTGACCAGAAATCCTGTAATGATAGCATAAATTAAGGGTAAAATGTCAATGGGAATTTTGTGTAAACCTGAATTTTTAGCCCTTAAATTCCATGCTAAGATACGGAAAAGAACACGAGCAAAAAGAGTCATGTTGGGGGAAACCAATGCTTCGCCCTGGCAATTAGGAAGCAATAGAGTTTCATGAATTTTGTGAGTAGGAAATTGCTCCTTAAGTGTGTTAAAAGGATGACCTTTATTTGGGCATTGGGTGATGGTTGATAAAAATTTAGGAGTAATGGTGATATTTTGACCAAAAACTTTGGATGTTAAGACAAGATGGCTCCGATTTTCTTGTTCTTGGAGATTAGCAAAAAATAGACAATTAACGTTAGGGTAAACTCCAGGAACATCAGCAAAAAATGACTCATCAAAGAAATGCATAAGATGCTGTTTGGAAAGATAGGTAGTGAACTCATAGATTTGTAGAGAAAAATCTTTCCACTCAATAGGCCTACAGTGATGGAGTTTTAGGTCTTTATACCAATCAAATTTTGATTTAGCATCCTCATTGATGCAAAACTTGTGGAAAGCATCTTGAGATGCTTTTCCCTTACTTTTAGATTTTGGTGCCATCTGAAACCATACAACAAGAAATAGGAAATACAATTAGAGATAAAGATAATTTATTATCATGTGTTCATGTAACAACACATTTAAGCCTGCATATATCGGTACTGGTGATTGGTACTGGTACTGGTTGGTTTTTGTCCCAACCAGAAATACGAGCTAGTATCGATACTCATCTTCAGTACTGGTACCTACTCTCTAAAGCAGGCACTACTGCACCCAACGAGTACCGATATCGATGATGGGTACCGGTACCATCTGATACTCGATGAAAACACATTGCAGCAGCAGAAATGATGATGAGAAACAAAAAGCATTATGTAGAACGAATCAAGGAAACGAGATTTGATGAGAAGAGAAGAATGTACTTAGGGTATGAAGATTGGAGATGATTCTTCTTCTTGGCATGGGCTTGAAGAGGCTTGTGGTAGAACTAGGGTTTGGTTGTGAAGAAATGAGGCAAGTGTTTGCACTTGACCTCTTTTATATGGGATGGGTGATGTGCTTGTCACATGACCACTTAAGTGGTTGAGAGAAGAAAAATTGACAACTTAGGTGTTGAAGAAATAATGTAGTCAACAACCTAAGTTAAGAAAGCAAATTGCAAACAACACCCTAGTATTTCCAGACATATGGAAATATTATAATTTACCCCTCTTTTAGTAAGCATGGGTAATTTGCAAGAAAGCACTCAGGAATTTTCATAAATACAAACAAAGTTCATATCAAACAAATTGTTAGATTAGAATTTCTTTTATTGTACAAAGTCCTAATTTTCTCCTTATGAAGCAGAATCCCTCTGCTGCAAGAGGTTTTGTAAAGATGTCTACTAATTGGTTTTGAGTGTCAATGAATTCTAATTAAATAGAGCCTTGAAGTACATTATCTCTAAGAAAATGATGTCTGATGTCTGTGTTTGGTAAGTGAATGATGTACCGGATTTTTGGATAGATTTATTACGCTTGTATTATCACATAATATCTTGGATTGCGCAAAAATCAATCCAAAGTCGGACAAAGTCTTTCTCATCCAAATGACCTTAGAGCAAGCAAGTGAAGCTACAATATACTCTGCTTCAGTTGTAGAAAGTGAAACATAAGTCTGTTTCTTAGAGAACCATGAGACTAGAAATTCTCCAATAAAATGACATGTGCCACTAGTGCTCTTTCAGTTTGTTCGATTCCCTGCATAGTCTGCATCACTATAGGATAATAAATCTAAAGATTGTGCTTTAGGATAGAAAAGACCAAGGTCTTTTGTGTTTTTTAGGTATCTAAATATTCTTTTTACTGCATTATAATGAGATTCCTTGAGTTCGGACTGGAATTTCGCACATAAACATGTAGCAAAAAGAATATCAGGTCTAAAAGCTATAAGATATAGTAGTGAACCTATCATTCCCCAGTATTTCTTTTCATCTACCCTCTTGCCGGATAAATCTTCACCAAGAGAAGTAGATAGAGCAATCAGAGTCTCTTTGCCATTTACATTTTCAAAGTCAAATTTCTTGAGAATTTCAAGAACATATTTTATTTGACTAATGTAAATTCCTGTGTCTAATTGTTGAATTTGGAGTCCTAAAAAGAATCTGAGTTCACCCATCATACTCATTTCAAATTCAGTCTTCATAGTCTCATAGAAATATTGACACAGGGACTCCTTATTTGATCCAAATATAATATCGTCGACATATATTTGAACTAATAAGATGTCATTACCTTCTTTTACAAAAAGAGTTGAATCAAAAACTCCAATTCTAAAACTGTGTTGAAGAAGAAAGGTCCTGAGCCTATCATACCAGGCCCTGGGAGCTTGTTTAAGTCCATATAACGCCTTATTGAGCTTGTATACATGCTCTGGGTGTGCTGGGTCCTCGAACCCGGGAGGTTGATGAATATAAACTTCTTCCTTAATATAACCATTAAGAAAAGCGCTCTTAACATCCATTTGATATAACTTGAAGTCCTTTGCACTTGCAAAGGCAAGTAGCATCCGTATGGACTCCAAGCGAGCAACAGGAGCATATGTCTCATCAAAGTCAATACCCTCCTTTTGGTTATAGCCTTGAGCTACAAGTCTGCCATTATTCCTGATCACTGAACCAGATTCATCCAATTTATTTTGGAACACCCACTTGGTTCCAATGATGGAATTACCCTCAAGAGCGGGTACCAAGTTCCATACATTGTTCCTAGTAAATTGGAGTAGCTCCTCTTGCATAGCTACAACCCATGATTCATCCTTTAATGCCTCATCAACTTTCTTGGGTTCAAGTTGTGAAACAAAAGCATTAAGGACAAAATCAGCTCTAAAGTGAGATCGGGTTTTTACACTTTGTTCAATATCACCAATAATCCGTTCTTTAGGGTGATCCTTATGATGTACCCATTCTTTTGGAAGATCATGTACATTTCATGAATCTTCTATTTTTGATACATCAATGAAGGGGGTATCTTCATCATCAGAATTTAAATAATTTGGTTTCGGTTCACCTAAATTTGTTTCATCAAATGAAACATGCAGGGATTCTTCCATGACAAAAGTTCTTTCATTAAAGACTCAATAAGCTTTGCTTCTTGTTGAATAGCCAATAAAAATGCCTTCATCACCTTTAGCATCAAACTTATCAAGCCGATCATGGGTGTTTAATAAATGACATTTACTTCGAAACACCCTAAAATATGATATCCTAGGAGACTTCTCATAATAAATCTCATATGGAGTTTTCTTAATAATAGGCCTTAAAAGTGTTCTATTTAGAACATAACATGCCGTATTAGTGGCTTCTGCCCAAAAATATTTTTGAAGCCCAGACTCCAAAAGCAAAGTTTGGGCACATTATTGTAGAGTGCAATTCTTACTCTTTACAACACCATTTTGAGATGGAGCACGAGGAAATGAAAATTCATGGGTTATGCCAGAATTGACACAAAAACTTGAAAATTTTTCATTTTCAAATTCACCCCCATGATCAATCCTAAGTCTAAGAATAGAGGATGATTTTTCCTTTTGAAGTCTTCAAGTAAGACTTAGGAAGGAATCAAATGAGTCGTCCTTATGTTTCAAGAAGATGACCCAAGTGAACCTAGAGAAGTCATCAACAATAACTAGGCGAAATTTTGATCCATTTAGACTCTCAAATCGTGTTGGTCCAAATAGAGCAAGGTGTAACAACTCTAAAGGTCGTGTTGTTGAAACTAAGTCTTTAGGTTTAAAAGAGGCTTTGTGCATTTTTCCGAGTTCACATGACTTGCACAAAACATCCTTCTTATAAGTTAGTTTAAGTAGGCCCCTTACTAACTCATTTTTGGCTAACCTATTAAGATGTTTGTGATTAATGTGACCTAGCCTATAGTGCCAAAGATCTACTTCAATATGGGAGGCAAGCAAACATTTTACATACTTCTCTTTTGAAAAATGAAGAGCATAGATATTTTCATATCTAAATCCTTCAATTAAAACCGTATTTGTTCCTTCTTTTAATATTTTAAATCTAACTTTAGTGAACAAAACATCACATCCATTATCACATATTTGACTAACACTAAGTAGGTTATGTTTTAAGTTTTCTACTAAAAGAACATTACATACCTGCTTAGAAGAGTTTCCTATTGTACCTTCACCAATAAGGCGACAACGTTTGTTGTCACCCAACTTGATTTGTCCTCCATCTTCGATTTTGGTCCATTTGATAAAGTGGTTGAAGTGTCCCATCATGTGCTTAGAACACCTACTGTCTAGGATCCATTTGTCCTTTTTGACCTGCAAGATAATTTATTAAATCTATTTTAGGTACCCATTTTCTTTTGGGTCCTTGATGGTTAGTATCTTTTAAATCCTTAGGTTTATAGATTACTTTAGTGTTAGATCTATAATTCTTAGGATTCTTGACCTTTTGATAAATCCATGCATGTCTAGGTGCATGTGATTTATTTTGTGTGTTCTTGTTATTGAACTTGGCTTTTAGATTATTACAAAATTCCATATTCAACCTAGTTGTTGTCTTTAAATTATTCAAAGTGTCCTCAAAGTGTTCATAAATATCTTCTAATTCTACTATTTTTGCATGTAATTGATTGTTAGTTTCTTTGGACATATCTAACTCTATTTCTAAATAAGATTTCTCTATTTCTAGAGTTCCATAACTATCATGCAAAACCTTATTTTCCTTTTTAATCATCCTAGACTTATTATATAAATCTTCATATGCTTGTACTAATTCATTAAAGGTGACTTCAGAATCTACCTCATTTTTTGAGTTGTCGTCATTTGCCATTAAGCAAAGATGTGCAACTTCTGATTCTTCAGATTCTTCGGAAGATGATTCTGTGTCGGAATCACTATCATCCCAAGTTGCCTTGTATGCCTTTCTTGAAATCTTCTTTTTCTTTCGATCAAGTTCTTTGTCCTTCTTTTCTTCCTTCTTCTTCTTGATCATTGGACAATCTTTTGGTACGTGTCCCTTCTTCTTGCACTCAAAATAAATAATGTCATTTGAAAATTTATTGACTTTCTTACCTTGTTTTCGGATGAATCTTCTGAATCTTCTTGTTAGAAGAGCAAGCTCCTCTTCTTCATTGGAATTGGAGTCATCAAAGTCCGATACCTCCTTTAAAGCTTTGAAAGCAAGCTCCTTTTTCTTGCTTATGGATTTTTCTTCATTCTTTTTCATATTTTCCAATTGGACTTCATATGCCATGAGGCTTCCAATTAACTCATCTAATGAGGGAGTAGAAAGATCTTTTGCCTTTTGAATGGCTGTGGTCTTTGGAGACCAATCGCTTGTAAGGGATCTTAAGATTTTCCTTACAAGTTGTTCCTCCTTCAGCTTGACTCCAAGATTCTTCATTGGACTCACGATCTCTCCAAATCTTATGTACATCCCTTTGATTGTTTCACCTTTCTGCATCCTGAAACACTCATAGCTTTTTGTTAGAATAGAAATATGTGTTTCTTTAACTTTACTCGTACCTTTATAGGTGACTTGCAATGTGTTCCATATCTCGTATGCAGACTCGCATGCGGAGATACGGTTAAATTCTTCCCTTGATAATGCACAATAGAGTGCGTTCATTACTTTCACATTTCCCGCGATCCTTTTCTTTTGTTCTGCCGTCCATGCCACTCCTTCTTGTGGCTCCGGATCCATGTACTTCTCTTGGATAAACATCCATGAGTCCTCATCCATGGCCTTGAGGAAGATTTGCATCCTCCTCTTCCAGTATCCATAGTTCGTCCCATCAAAGTAGGGAGGACGTGTGGATGACTGTCCTTCGGTGTGCTTTACTGGAGATGCCATTGAGAAAGAGAATTGTCACTTCTTTTCGCAACCCACTCTGATACCACTTGTACGATCTATAAATCACAGGCACACTAGAAGGGGGGATGAATAGTGTGGGAAATAAAAATTGCAAGACAAAATAATCCACAAAAACAAAGGCACAAGATATATAGTGGTTCCCCTCACCTGGTACTCCACTACCTAAGTCTCCTAACTTAGAATTTTTAACCCGATTCCCTCAACTTAGAGGGAATCAATTTACTAATATCAGAGGTAATTAACGGGTTACCTCAACCCAATTACAAGATATGAAAAAGGATAAAGATACATGTGTAAGCAAAATATAAGTAGAAGCATACAACTATTCCCTACGTCTCCAACAAGAATATATCTTATAATAAGTATAACCAAATCTAACAAGAAAACAAAGGCGTAAAACAATCGATTGAATACAGAAAAATATGATCGCCTTTGATGATTTGTTGCAAATGATGAGAGGTCTTGAAAGGAATGCAACAAACCAACTCCTTTTCAGCTTGAAAATTGAGAATTGAAGGTGTAAGCAAGAGTATGATTTTTCTTAAGAGATGTGTCTAAAACAACACTCAAAGAGTGCTTATATAGGCCACTAATCACCTCTCCCATGAATTCTATCCATTAGGGGTATTTTAAGAACATTATAAATATGATTAATTTCAAACTAGCCGTTCAGACTAGTCACAACGGTTAGTTGGTACCAGTACTGAACTCTTGGTATCGGTACTGACTGCATACAGTCAGTACAACCAAATCACTGGTTACCCGTACTCATTGTGAGTACTGGTACCTGTGACGCATAGACTTGGGTCCTGTGACCTACATGTACCGGTACTCATGATAAGTACCGGTACTTGTAAGGTCCAGGCAAAAACCTAGTTCACAAACTGTGACCACTTGATACCGGTACTCATGATGAGTACCGGTACTTGATGTTCACAGTTTGGAACTTAGGTCCAAACCTGTGCTTAGCAAGTACTAAAGATCATGTGTTATAAATCAATTAGAGAAATCCAATTTACTCTAGGCAACTTTGTTTTGAAAGAGTCGATTTTGAGTTGAGAACCGAGTAAATGAACAATATTTTGAATCCTAGTTATCTCTACTTTGATTTTAACACCTAGATTATGTTTTACTTGTTTGGAGACATACAAAAATTCTAAGATACAATAAAAACAAAAATCTTCAAAACTTCTTCCTTCATGTGCAATCTTTTTGCTTGCATCCTCAGATTCTTTTGACCTGTAATTACTTCATAAACATATTAGAAATTAAAATGATTTTGTTAACATCAAAACATAGAAGAGAGATGGAACTAGGGTCCAACACTACCCTCCCCCGCATCTCTCTCTCTATTTCTCTCTTAGGTATGCTCTCTCAGAGCTGGGTAATCGGGTTGGGTATCGTGCGCCCGGGTCTAGGCGCACCGGCATGGGTGTGATGCGCAAGGAGTGCGAGGGATAATCGGGTCGATCATGCCAGATCCACAGGGCAAAAGGTCGCGGGTGAGGCGGGTGCGTGTGAGGGCGTGGGACCTCACCCCGTGTCATTTGGAGGTGACCAACAGAAAGCACAAATTCAACTTATACTATGCATCATGCTCTCGCGTTCACGAGGTTGGACTAAATGTCCCACCCGCTTCTGTGCTCGCGTTTGCGGGAAACCTTCTTCAATTGTTGCTGCTGGGTCGCTTGCTAAGCTAATCTCTTGGTTGAATGAGTTTGCACACTCAACCCGCGCCTTCTGGGACTTTGACGCCTGGAGCACACGACCTGGATCAGCCTTGCAACCTTCTTGCTTCAACATCAATGGCGGAAGGGGGATCGACCTGCATTTCACTCAATATGGCCTGTCGGCCCCATTAAAACACCTGAGGAGCTTCGTCGTGTTAAGGTGATGGTGAGACGGTGGTTGGCTGGCCGCAGGACGGCCTAGGTGTGCGTGCTTAGGTCACCCTGTGGCCGTGCTTATGGGTTTAGGTGATGGCGGTCAATGAATGGGCGGAAGGTGATCAGTGGTTGATGGCGGAGGTGGTGGGGTATTTAGTTAGGCGTGTGGAGGTGCGGAGCGGTGGATGCACCTCACCGGTGGTCAGCCGGAGATGGAGAAAGTGGAGGTGGTTTGTGGCTGCGAGGGGGTCGAAAGTGGAAATAGAAAGAGGGGAAATGAAGAGGGGATAGAGAGGAGTAATTCTAACCTAGCTATGTGGACAAAGGGGGACGGGAGGCGATTGGTTGTACTTGCTACTGTCGGAGAAGACGATGTCCAGGGGAGGGGTGACGACGACGATGACGGGGCTAGAGGCATGCGCATGGGTGTTGTACGACGCGGAGGAAGGTGGTGAAGGCGGCTCTGCCACTGGTATTATGGCAGAGCGATGAGAAAGAGGAGGAGGACTCGCCGAAGCTGGCTGGACTCCTGATCGGAGGAGAAGAAGATGAAATTGGGGTGGTTCTTCGTCCAAGTTGAGCTAATTAGGTGCGGTAGGAGGTGGTAGTCATTTTATAGGCACTGGCAGGGGTTCTTATGCTTGGAAGACAAGCTTCCAAGCACAAGAGACGTCGCCAGAGATGGAAACCGTTGGAGACCCAAATCTTTCCTGCGTTCGCATGAGAGATTGGGTGCGAATCAGAGATTGAAATCATGCTCAGATGGAAGGGGATTCCTCAGAAAATCTCCCTTTCAAATCTGGGAGGAGATCTTTGAGGGATCAGGGAGTAATCCCCCTCCATTGCACGTCAGAGTAGGATTCCTCCCCAAGGATCAGGGAGTAATCCCCCTCCATTCCACGTCAGAGTAGGATTCCTCCCCATTAATGGGGGAGGGACCTAATTATACGAGTGACGAGGAAGTTAGGGGGGTCTGTTGTTTGCACGCCAAAAATACACCAGTAAAAATGCCATCTTGTGTTATTCTTTAGCACTGCCATTGCATCTTATGTAGCTATAACTGCATTTGTAAATAGACAACTGCATGCATTTATTGAGAGGGGAGGAGAATGTGAATAATTGGCTATCCAATTAACATCTTCATCAAGTGCTGCATTGCAATTTTACCATTTTCATTTTTTATTTTTACTTTGAATTCTTCTCTCTCGCGCGGCTGTAGGGCATGGGGCATGTGCCTCTTCACGCCACTCCTCTGCCAGTAGCATGGTTGGACATGCGATGCCAGCAACATGGTTGTGGCATGCTTCTTCTTCTTTAAAAGGCCTTGCCCTCTCCCTTGAGTAAGGGGGCCTTTAGACACCACATATAGACACATTCATCCACAGTCAGGCCAACCTCCTCCCCTCTCCCTCTCCATATGCAGTATCTCTTCTCACTGAAGAGACACACTGCGGGCAGGAGAAAGCTCACAGTGGTCCCACAACCACCATTGTGAGTTCCACCACCGCCCAGCTCTTTCGTGAGCAGGTTGGCGTGGTGGTTTCACCCTCTTGATTCACTGCCGTTCGCCATTTCCGCCATTTCCAGAGCTTCAAGGTCAGAAGCTTTAGTAGTGCACAAGTCAACTTGCAGCAGCTGCCGGCCACCGCACGCACGCCAATAGGTCTTCGCAGCTCCTTCGCGTGTGCGCAGGCGCTTCCCAGCGTGCCCGCACATGCAGAACCGGCTGCTACCGGTCGTCCACTCCGCGCGGCACTGTAGCTATTGTTTATGCCTCTCAGTGCGACACTGTAGACACCAGCTCGCTTCTCGCTTAGCCGGTGGCAGCGTGCTCTCTCTCCTCGCCCACTACCTGTGCCAGCCAGTCGCTCGCGCTCGCCCGCACTCGCTCGCTCGCACCCGCTCCCACCTGCAGCGCTGTGCGCTGCGCTACGCTCAACTGCACCTGCCCACGCACGGAGACAGCGCAAGCGCCCCCTCCATTGCTCAGCGCGAGCCCCCCTCCTGTGCCCGCGTAGCTGCCCGCATCAGACAACGGGGCAGCGCAGCAGACGACTTATCTGCTGCGCTCCCCCTCATCAGCCAGCGCACACACGCACACCGACTTGTACACACTCTTGTACACTCACACACACACTGGTACACACTCACACACACCCTTGTATACTCACGCCTACACACATATATATTTATATATCCACTCACATATATACATAAATATATATCTACATATATATTTATATATATATATCTATATATATCTATATACATAGATACTTATACAAATATATCTATATACATATACATATCTATATACATATACAACTATATATATATTTATAAATACATACATACATACATATATACATATATATCTATATATATATATATACACACAAATATATATTTACATATACATATATATATTTACATGCCCATACATATATATATATGTACACAACTAAACATATATAGTTATAGATCTATATATATATATATATACATTTACATACACATCCACCTACCCATATCCACTTCACCACCTATACGACCGTGCACTAGTCACTCCACCACGCATCATATCATGGGAATAGCTGCACCAGTTGCTGATATTCCTCGATATCCACGCAAAGCAAGTGCCTCCACACACACTCCCACACATCTGCCCCGCACTCCACGTGGCACTCCTTCTTGTTAGTTGCATCTTACTAAACGTGGACCAACTTGACACTGTGCTACACTCCATTTCCACTTCCACCTTCACCCCTATATACAATAATACATACATATATATATATATATATATATATATTGTATCAATTATATATCTATACATATATTAAGCTAAGTATTCCTTTCTTTGCCAGCAACTTACCTTGTTTCTCTTTTGTTCATTGCTATTAAAAAGATAAAAAAAGAGTAAAAGAGAAAAGATAATTCTTGTCTTGCAGGTACTCGATCTTGCAAATAATAGGACCAGTTTTTTTGGAAACCCTAAGTTAGCTACAAGCCAAGAACTTGATTGGCTCAAAGCCAAGAACCTGATTTTGAGGTTGTGCCTCAAGGACAATATTATCAAGAAAAAAATCTTAAATAAAAGAAAGCCAAAAACATAATAAACGCAAGGAAGATATACGTTCTAGGAAAGGTGTAGAAACTCCTTGACCTTTAATTCCCACCTCCTTGAGATCGACCCTGGGCCTAAAAGTGACTTGACTCGATTTAGGTTAACCCACTATAATAACTTCAACGATAATTTCACCGTATTAACACAACCTATTCGAGTTCTACCACTCTTTTTCTGGCGCCGTTGCCGGGGAGGTGCGCATTGAGGTAAGTTTCTACTCCATTTCTTTGATTTTCTCTTCTCACACCCTTCTCTTCACGGGTGTTTTGTTTGCTGGTGTGCAGGTAAACCAGTTGCAAGGAGGAGGCAAGCAGAGGAAGTCGGAGATGTGGTCAGATCCAAGGTGGGAGCGAGAGCATGAAGTTGCCGATGCCGCACTGGAGCTACGCCCACGTTGCTGAATAAGTAGGTCTCTCTCTCTTAGCAACTTGGGTTAACTTGTCACCTAAATAAAAGAAAAAAAAAAAACTAAAAACACTTCTTGGGAATTTCTTGGGGCAAGTGGATTAAAAATAACTTGATTGATTGTTTGCTATCACCCCCACCGCCCCTGGATTTCCCGCCAAACTTCGCATAGCGAAGATCCAAGAATCTTGATTCTTGAATCTTTCATCGTGTGAAGTGCTCTTTGAGGCAAGATTAAATAGATTGATTGCCATCCCTCCTTGCCTCATTTATCCACAATTTGGGATCACATTTTTGGTGGGGAGACTTGGAATTGAGTTGATTCTAACCCCACCACGACCTTTCAGTGCCTTAGATTTGATTCCGAATATTTCAACCCCAAAAATTTTAATTTTCTTTACATTATCTTGTGGTTGAGTCTTGTGTGTGGAATATCATTTTTGGTGATTGGGAGCACTTGAATTGAAGTGCTTTGGCTCCCTTTCACATTGGCTTAAAATAGACTCGTGCATCCACACATAGAAATTTCCATCTAGGGAAGCCCATTGCATTTTTAACATGCATTAACTAAATCACATTGAAGAAGGGTTTGTTGGGCATATAACTTGTGTTTTTTCAAAACCGGGAGATTGGTTGAATTGGTAACTCAGCGAAATCTTAAAATCCATACTACTTAAGACTGAATATTCTAAAATCCATTCACCAACTAAAACTTCAATTCGGGGAGATTTCCTCGTTGCATGCTTGGTTTACACACTCTTTAAAATCAATGCACTTAGCCATTACCCGTATATAATGCCCTTCACATTCCTGGAGCACTTGATCTTAAGCCTCTAAATAAAACTGGTAGCAACTTGACCCTTATTAAGGATTGGAGGTCTAACTACCTGCATGTAGCGCCTACATGCTGGTGCGGGTTCCCGCGTGCTATCGGGTGTTTAAGATTGGGGTAAACGGCCTTTAAATCTGGCCCGGTGGTTCCGCGGTGCTCTCATTTGGTTCCGTAGGTTGTGATAGTAGGTAACTTAGATCTTTAGGTCTAAGGGCACATTGTAGAGGTTAGGAAATTGATTGCCTTGATTTTTCATCAAGTGTACCTTTACGGTGTCATTTCTCTCATCCCCGTTTCTCTTCTTATCTCCCCAATTCTTCCTGCGGTAGTGCATGTTTGGGAGGAGGTCATAAAACCCTGAATTGTTTGAATTATCTGATAATTCTAGAAGGATAGAAATCGATTCGTCATCCTCCTCCACAAACATGGCTGCATGCCCACCCCCAAATCCCAAGGGAGGAAACCACCCCCCTCAAATCCCACCAGGTGGTGGTGGAGCCGTAGACCCCATAACCCGCCTCCAAGCCCAAATGGAAATGTATAATGAGCAGATTGAAGCCATTAGGGAAACCTTGGAGGAAATGTAGAACCTTATCGAATGGGAGGAGCCTAGGTCTCTTAGCTCTTATCAAAATCCCGCTGCTACAGAGACCATAGGACAAATTTGGGTCCCCATGGGCGGGGACGATTTTGAATTGAAACCAAATGTAATTGGCCTAATTAACTTTCACTTCCATGGTCTTGCAAGTGAAGATCCTTTTCTCCATTTGGAAGACCTAACCCGATTTGCCGAAACGGTTAAACCAAGAAACATCGGGTTATCAATTATCCTCATGAAAATGTTCCCATTTTTGTTGCGGAATAAAGCGTCGCAATGGTTATGCACCCTTGGGAGAACCATCCATTCTTTGGAAGAGATACAAACATCATTTCTCCAGAAATTCTTCCCAATCAGGCGAACCAATGCGCTTCGCCATGCTATAACTTCCTTCACGCAACAAAACGGCGAGCAGTTTCATGAGGCTTGGGAGAGGTATAATAACCTCCTCCAGAAGTGTTTGCACCATGATCTGCCTCGGTGGCATATAGCCCAGAATTTCTAGTATGGGCTAAATGAGACTTTGAAGCAGATTGCAGATGCTTCCTGCGAAGGGAATTTCATGAATAAAGATGAGAATGGAGCATTCGAATTATTTGAAAACATGAGCGAAAATTCAATGAACAATGCTTCCATTGTCGCCTTTAATCGTACCAGCCTGTCCCGTAATGTTCACGAAGTTGACATGGGACCCTCCCATTCATCCACATATCTTAATCTTATCGCACAAAAATTGGATGAAGTCTCCGTCGTGCACAAGAAGCTGGACGAGCTTCTCGCCAATCCCACCCGTTCTATGGCAAACACCTCTACCTCACCACTTCGTCACAATCCTAATCTTTCCAATGCCAGGCTTATTCCCAAAAACCCTGTGAGACCGTCCTTACCGAGTGTCACGCCGAGAGATTCGGTAAGTCATGTGGATCTGGCTTCTGCAAGCCAGTATTTTGACACGGAGGACCAAGCCTCAGTGTGCTTAGAAGCGTATTTACATGCGGACTCGTCTTCTTACTTAGAAGACGCTTGCGCCCTAGGGAACAACCCGTTCTCTGCCACTTACAACCCAGGGTGGTGAAATCATCCTAACTTTGCATGGTCCAATAACCCGCAGCGCCAAAACCCCGCAGGTGGGCCAATGCAACCGTTCGCACCCGTCATCCCAAGGGCCCAGTCTAATCCTGTGGCAAATCCACCATCGGGTCCTTGCATACAGCAAACAGAACACGCATCAAGTCCTCTTGATAAACTGATGAGAATGGTGACAGAAATGTCTAAGAGCCATGAAGAGAACATGACCTCTCTTCAGCACCAATTGGCGTAGCAGAATGCTGAGATCAATCAACTACGCATGGTGACTCGATCTCAGGGCACTCTTCTAGCCCAACCTGTTCCCAACCTGCAAAAATTTGTACCTCGTGGTCCTCAACCACAGGTATGACCTTCTCAGGGGCAGGTTCATCAGATTCTGCAGGCTCCGAGCATTCCATCGGGATTTTAGGCTAATCCTACAGCAACTACACCTCGCCCATATGTCCTTATTGCGAACCCTCCTCCGCCTTATGATCCCACTGGACCTGCGACGTCCAATGCGATTACTACGAGGAGCGGTAAGCAAACCTTCGATTCGCCTCGACGTGATCCTGACCCATCTTTTTCATCACCCTCTCATTCGGGATGCGCACCGCATTCTCGTGAGGATGATATACCTAAACTAGTGCCAGAATCAGTCCCATTCCCTGAGGCTTTACTGAGGGAGCCAAAAGGCAAGAAAAAGGATACACAGGCCTTTGATAACCTGCGCAATTTATTCAGGGATGTAGAATCAAGGTACCCCTGTTAGAGGCTATCGACCATATACCAACTGTCGCCCGATTTTTCAAAGACAACACTACACCCAGGCGACAATCAAAGAAAACAAAGAATTCGGTGGTTCTCTCGCCTCATGCGAGTTGTGCTATACTGTCAAATCTACCATCAAAGTAGAAAGATCCGGGCACACCGCTTATTTCTTGTAGCTTCCAAGGTTGCAATTTCAACCGTGCTCTACTTGATCTAGGATCTTCCATCAATCTTATATCAACCATCATGCTCGAGAAAGTTGCCTTAGGAAATCTGAAACCCACCCCTGTCACGTTACAATTGGTAGATTGTTCTATCAAAATATCGAAGGGTGTGGTAGAAGATGTGGTGGTCAGGGTCAACAGTCTCTATTTTCCTGTTGACTTTCTTGTTTTGGATATGGAAGTTCCTATCTCACTTTCTAATTGTCCGATCATCCTTGGTCGACCTTTCTTGGCCACAACCCGCACCCATATCGACTGCGAGTTGGGCTGTATTGAGATTGCCGTTGGCTCTGAGAAGCTCAAGCTAAACATCTTCAAGGCAGCCAAGAACGTTGATTGCGATTGCATCGAGGATGACACGTCTGACAAGGACATGGCGTCGCATGTGTATCGAACTAATAGGGACCTATTCTGACTGCTGTGGATTGCCTTTGAACATAGACCATTGCCTGACTGACACATATTGTGATGTTCCCCCATCCCTCCCTTTACCCGTACCTTCTCCTGACCAGACTTCTGACGAGGTTTTCTCCACTTCCCATACCTTGTGGTCTGAGTCATATTCCGGCTACTCACCGCCGGTCCACACTCTTGAAGACCGGATTGCCCTTTCTTTCCTGCCAAATCAGGCAGAATTGCAACTCCACACTGGGACCTTGAGCCCACATACTACTCACTGGGGCTATCCCTTTTTGGATCCATCAATCCAAGATGCCCCTCTTCTTGGCCAATTTGAGGGCCAACTTCTTCCTCCTGCCTTTCTTTCTTCTAATCCGTTGGGGACACTCTCGTCCCAAGAAATGCCAGATCTTTCACCATCCACTCCCAAGCTGAAAGAGCTGCCTGATACGCTTAAGTATGTTTTCTTGGGACCAAATGAAACGCTCCCCATAATCATTAGTTCATAATTGACCAGGGAGCAAGAGTGTAAACTAACCAAGGTCCTTATGGAACATAGGGTAGCCATTAGATGGTCCTTATCGGACTTAACTGGCATTAGCCCCTCCTATTGCACTTATCGTAGGAGGAGGCTCGACCTTCCCGCGAGATGCAGCGATGTCTCAACCCTAACATGTGGGAGGTCGTTAAAATGGAAATTATTAAGTGGCTGGATGTGGGTATAATCTACCCGATCAGCGATAGCCCCTGGGTGAGACTGATTCATGTCGTGCCCAAAAAGGCGGGACTCACCATCCATGTCAATGACAGGGGCGAATTCATCCCTACGCGCACTCCTACATCTTGGAGAGTGTGTGTAGACTATAGGAGACTGAATGTTGCAACTAAGAAAGATCACTTTCCGCTACCTTTTATTGACCAAAATCCTGGAGCGGTTAGCGGGAAATAAAATTTTTTATTTCCTGGATGGATTCTCTGGATATAACCAGGTGGCAATTGACCCTAGGGACCAAAAGAAAACCACCTTTACCTACTCCTTCGGCACCTTCACATTTAGAAGGATGCCTTTTGGACTTTGTAACGCGCCAGCAACTTTTCAAAGATGTATGCTGGCAATATTCCATGACATGGTGGGTGACTTTCTTGAGGTCTTCATGGATGACTTTTTGGTCTTTGGACCCTCTTTTGATGACTGTCTTGCCAACCTAACTCGTATCCTTCGGAGATGTATTGATGTCAACCTCGTGCTTTCCTGGGAAAAAAGTCATTTTATGGTACACGAGGGAATTGTTCTTGGGCATATCATCTCCGATAGGGGTATCGAGGTTGACAGAGCTAAGCTTGATGTAATTGCTGATTTGCTTGTGCCTGGCTCTGTCAAACAAATCCGCTCCTTCTTGGGACATGTCGGTTTCTATAGGAGATTCATCAAGGACTTCTCCAAGATTTCTAGACCTTTAACTCATCTCCTATCGACCGAGGTACCCTTTGATATGGGCCCTGACTGCATATGAGCATTCACGTAGCTGCGTAATGCTGTCACCAAGGCCCTTGTTCTCCAGCCACTTGACTGGTCCCTCAACTTTGAACTCATGTGTGACGCTTCTGACCTTGCAGTTGGAGCCATCCTGGGACAAAGACGCGATAGACACCCCTTCGTGGTGTACTACGCCAGTAAGACTTTGGACAAGGCCTAGCGTAATTATACTACCACTGAGAAAGAACTACTAGCGATCGTCTTTGGGCTGAAGAAATTCCGCTCTTACCTTCTGGGCTCGCATGTTATTGTATTAACTGACCACGCGGCTATTCGCCATCTCATGCACAAGAAGGATGCCAAGCCTAGACTCATTCGTTGGATCCTTCTGCTCCAAGAATTTGACATTGAGATCCGCGATAAGGCTGGAGCCCAGAATGTTGTTGCTGATCACCTCTCGAGACTGGACCCCGACCACATTGAACTTACCTTGCCGATTAATGAGGTTTCTCCCGATGAGCACCTATTGGCAATTAATGTGGAAAGTGGACCTTGGTATGTCGACATTGCCAATTACCTTACTTCTGGTTCCCTTCCACGTGGCTGGCCAAAAAACCAGCGCAAGCGTCTCATTGCAGAAGCAAAGTATTATTTCTGGGATAATCCACTACTTTTTCGAATAGGTGCTGACCAGATCATCCATCGCTGTATTCCTGAGAGTGAATTCCCTAGTGTGCTATCCTTCTTCCACGATCAAGCCTATGGAGGCCATTTCTCTGGGAGGAAAACTGCAGCTAAGGTGTTGCAGTGTGGTTTCTTTTGGCCCTCCCTTCACCAGGATGCACACAACTATGCCAAACATTACACTAGGTGCCAGTCGTTAGGGTCAATGTCACGTCATGACATGATGCCCTTGCAACCCATCCTAACTGCCAAAATCTTTGACATTTAGGGAATTGATTTCATGGGTCCCTTTCCTCCCTCCAACGGCTTCGAGTACATCCTCGTTGTTGTTGATTATGTTTCCAAATGGATCAAGGCTATTCCCACGCGCCATGCTGACCATGTCATATCTACTCGATTTGTCAAAGATCACATTTTTGCACGCTTTGGGATCCCTCGAGCCATTATCTCGGATGGAGGAAGTCATTTTACCCATGCTTCTTTTCGGGCACTTATGAGGAAATATGGAGTCCACCATCGTATCGCATCTCCGTATCATCCTCAGACGAACGGCCAGGCTGAGGTGTCGAACTGGCAAATCAAGCAAATTCTCCAGAAAACGGTTCGGCCTGATCGTAAGGATTGGTCCAACAAGCTGAATGATGCACTTTGGGTGTATCGGACCGCCTTCAAGGCTCCCCTAGGTATGTCTCCTTATAGAATCGCTTATGGGAAGCATTGTCATTTGCCCGTGGAGCTGGAGCACCGATCTTATTGGGCGGTTCGCCAATGTAACCTCGACCCAGACCTATGTAGTCGAGAAAGGAAACTCCAACTCCAAGAGCTGGAAGAGCTCCGTTGTGAAGCCTATGATTCTGCCTTAACTTTCAAGCAACGTACTAAGGCTTTTCACGATAGCCGAATTCGGCAGAAGGAATTTGAGCCATCTCAGCAAGTCTGGCTTTACAATGCCCAGCTCAAATTCTTTCCAGGGAAATTGAAGTCCAAATGGACTGGTCCCTTCTTGGTCTCGAGACCATTTCCTAACAGGGCTGTTGAAATTGAAGATCCCAAATCTGGGCATAAATTTACGGTCAATGGGTAGCGTTTAAAGCCCTATCTTACTCATGAACCAGACCCTGTTGGTGAAATTGTTGCCCTACTGGAGGGTAACTAATTTCATGCCTCACTCGGAGTCTAGCTGGGGACGTTAAATTCAATGCTCATTGGGAGGCACCCCAACAACACTCCTCCACTGTCACATACACACTTTCATGTCACTTCACACCTTTTCACTTCACCACCCACCATCCACCCACCCTACCACCCTGCTATATACCTTGCACGTCAACTCTCGTCCCCCGATCTTCAGACCTTCCTCTATCCTGCATGCTTATGAGGACATAGCATCGTTTGGCATGGGGGGGTGGATAGGCATCCATAGGATCTGGGTTATATGGTATCATGCAGCTTCCATTATATATATCCATCTATAAATATGTACAAAAAAAAAAATGTGTTTAGTAATGATCTGAAGGCTGAAACAAAAATACAATAAGTGTTTATGGATATTCAACCATTGTTTTGAAGACTTTCCAAGCCACAGAAGCTTGATTTGCTCAGGCTTGACTTAATTCACTTGAGCATTGACAAGATAGATCAGAATCCCTCCTAATAAAGGACATATTCTTGTACCTGAGTCACCAGTACAAGATTCATTTGTTTACTTTTACTTGAGAGCCTAAGTAATCTTGGTTCACACTACACATCTCAAGAAAGACCAGGTGAACATAAGATCCAACCCTAGTGTTCATTAGGGAAGGTGGAGTCATTACCTGTGCACGCAGGTTGACTTTTTATCCTAGGCTTTAGTCTTGTGTCTAGGAGAAACTCTTTCCACCAAAAAGGTACTCTCCCACTAAAAATGTGTGCTCCTCCAAATAAAGTTGTAAGAGATATACTGACACCTGTTTCAAAAAAAAAAAAAAAAAAAGAGAAAATCTGTGCAAATAAGTTAGTATATCTTTCAGATGTCTGTAAATTCTCCTCTCCAAAATGTTGTCAGGGCATGTCATAAATACCCTATTTCTACCATATATTCCTTGAGCCAGAAAAAGCAATGGGGGTTGAGTTTTCCATCCTCTTTTTAAGGGTCAATTCAAAGACACGAGCTGAAACTGGGACCAACCTGCACTTAAAAATTCGTGAAACCCTGGGCTTGAGCCTTAATGTTCATCTGGTCAGTCTTGATCCTTCATTATGCACAAACCATAATCTCTTGAGCTCTCGAGTATGGCAAAAACCTTCTGTGAATCGTACTTAAGGTTTAAATATCAAGAGTTTAGGTTAGTCGAGAGATGGTCTATGTCATATAAGACTTAAAGTACTGGTAGTCTTCTTTGCAATTGGTTCTCACAATATCCAACAGATAAACACACACCTCAGAAAAATCTTCAGCTTAAGATCATTTCTAAATACAAAACAAAATGTTTTGCTAGGGACTAGCAAAAGATAGGCATGGGGGTATGTTTTCACGCCAAAAATATACCAGTAAAAATGACATCTTGTGTTATTCCCTAGCACTACCATTGCATCTTATGTAGCTATAATTGCATTTGTAAATAAATAACTGCATGCATTTATTGAGAGGGGAGGAGAATGTGAATAATTGGCCATCTAATTAACATCTTCATCAAGTGCTGCATTGCAATTTCACCATTTTCATTTTTTATTTTTACTTTGAATTCTTCTCTCTCGCACGGCTGCAGGGCATGGGGCATGCGCCTCTTCGTGCCACTCCTTTGCCAGCAACATGGCTGTGGCCTGCTTCTTCTTCTTTAAAAGGCCTTGCCCTCTCCCTTGTGCAAGGGGGCCTTTAGACACCACATACAGACACCTTCATCCATAGTCAGGCCAACCTCCTCCCCTCTCCCTCTCCATACATAGTATCTCTTCTCAATGAAGAGACACACTGCGGGTAGGAGAAAGCTCATAGTGGTCCCACAACCACCACCGTGAGTTTCACCACCGCCCAGCTCTTTCGTGAGCAGGTGGGCATGGTCGTTTCACCCTCTTGATTCATTGCCGTTCGCCATTTCCGCCATTGGCAGAGCTTCAAGTTCAGAAGCTCTAGCAGTGCACAAGTCAGCCTGCAGCAGCTACCGGCCACCGCATCCATGCCAGCAGGCCTCCGCAGCTCCTTCGCGGGTGCGTAGGTGCTTCCCAGCGCGCCTGCGCATGTAGAACCAGCCGCTATCGGTCGCCCGCTCCGCACGACACTGTAGCTACTGTTCACGCCTCTCAACGCGACACTGTAGCCACCAGCTCGCTTTTCACCTAGATGGTGGCAGCGCGCTCTCTCTCCTCGCTTGCTACCTGCACCAGCCGGTCACCCACGCTCGCCCGCACTCGCTCGCCCGCTCCCGCCAGCTGCGCAGTGCGCTGCGCTGCACTCAACCGCACCTGCCCGCTCATGGAGACAGCGCAGGCGCCCGCTCCAGCGCCCCGCGCGTGCCCCCCTCCTGCGCCCGCGCAGCTGCCCGCATCAGACGACGGGGTAATGTAGTAGATGGCTTATCTGCTGCGCTCCCCCTCATTAGCCAGCGCACACACGCACACCGACTTGTACACACTCTTGTACACTCACACACACACTGGTACACACTCACACACACCCTTATATACTCACGCCTACACACATATATATTTATATATATATATCTATATATATCTATATACATAGATACTTATACAAATATATCTATATACATATACAACTATATATATATATATTTATAAATACATACATACATACATATATACATATATATCTATATATCTATATATATATATATACATACAAATATATATATACATATACATATATATATTTACATGCCTATACATATATACATATATATCTATATATATATATACATATACATATATATATTTACATGCCTATACATATATATATATATATGTACACAACTAAAGATATATAGTTATAGATCTATATATATATACATACATACACATCCACCTACCCGTATCCACTTCACCACCCATACGACCGTGCACTAGTCACTCCACCACACATCATATCACGGGAATATCTGCACCACTTGCTGATATTCCTCGATATCCATGCAAAGCAAGCACCTCCATACACACTCCCACACATCCGCCCCACACTCCACGTGGCACGCCATCTTGTTGGTTGCATCTTACTAGATGTGGACCAACTTGACACTGTGCTACACTCCATTTCCACTTCCACCTTCACCCCTATATATATATATATACTGTATCTATTATATATCTATACATATATTAAGCTAAGTATTCCTTTCTTTGCCAGCAACTTACCTTGTTTCTCTTTTGTTTATTGCTATTAAAAATATAAAAAAAGAGTAAAAGAGAAAAGATAATTCTTGTCTTGCAGGTACTCGATCTTGCGAATAACAGGACCAGTTTTTTTGGAAACCCCAAGTTGGCTACAAGCCAAGAACCTGATTTTGAGGGTGTGCCTCAAGGACAATATTTTCAAGAAAAAAATCTTAAATAGAAGAAAACTAAAAACATAATAAACGCAAGGAAGAGATACATTCTAGGAAAGGCATAGAAACTCCTTGACCTTTAATTCCCGCCTCCCTGAGATCGACTCTAGGCCTAAAAGTGACCAAGATAAAATCAAGTAGGCCAGGTTAAAAAATTTTTGTGAAAGATGATTAGACTTGATTTAGGTTAATCCACTATAATAACTTCAACGATAATTTCACCGTATTAACACAACCTATTTGAGTTCTACCATCTGTGCAAGAGTTTTCAAAAGTTAGGGGCCAGAATGTAATTGGGTGGACTATTTTGCAAAGTAGGTCAAGATGACCTCCCCTTAGATCCGAATTTTGATACAAATCTAATTTCGACCTAAGGAATCCAATGGTGAAGTTGTATTTTAGGTTTGACCACGTTTGAATGGAAATTTTACACAAAAACCCAAATTAGGTTAAATAATGAGCTCGGACCCAAATCTAGGTCAACATAGGTTCCGAAGGCCAAATTGAAGGTTCTAAACCCTAGGGGATATTTTTCCATAAATTTTAGAGGATTTAGTTGATTTTTATCCTGACCAAAACCTTGTTGAATTAAGCAGGTCTATTTTAGGATTACTGAATGTCATTTAATTCTTGGATTGCACAATAACCCATTTCTGACTGAACCAACCCACTTTTTATCTTATTGAGATCATTTTACCTATGTTTTGCCTCTGGAAAATCTCGTTTATGTACTGCAATGGTACAATTGCAGTTTTAACCTTTGTTTCATGTTTTCTTCTCCGAACATTAATTCCTTGAATTATGCCCTTCTCTAAGTTATGTAGGAGCTCTTATTCTCTTTCTTTGGTCAAAATGAGCTAGTTAGGGCTCATGATGAGGCTTTCATCAATATGATGAGTAAAAGGAAATTTAGAAAAAATAATGGCGATTTGGATCACCAATTATTAGTCTAATTCATATAGCAAATACTCAAATAATATTACTATTCAAACCAAGTGCACAGTGCACTCCATCAGACGACAGATTCTTTCACCAGATGACCTAAGTCAGCCTTGTTACAGTGCCAAGTGGGCACTGTGCTTCTTCTTCAGCCTCCACCTTGAGGGTATAAAACTAACCTAAGAGAACTAAGGATTTAATCTAACCTAAGCTAATCAGGCGAATGGGGAGGATCTCCTTATTGGGGGTACGTCGGCTCTGGAGAAGATGAAGGATCTGGTGAGGTAGAAGTCGTGACGATGATAGGAAGGACGCTCCTGCTGCTACAGCCAAGAGCGGATGAGAGAGAGGAAGGAAATATGGCTGCTGGTATTGCGGACGGACGACGAAGGAGATCAGGAGGAGTCATCGGAGCTTGCAGAGCTTCTCAATTGGAGTGGAGAGAGGAAGGGGGTTTCACGGCCGGAATCAAGCTTGGGATGGACGACGTGCACTGGGGGTCCTTTTATAGGTCTCTAGAGGGTGATTAGAGCTTGGGAAGCAAGCTTCCCAAGCTTTGGAAGGTCGCCGGAGATAGAAACTTATGGGATACAAGAATCTCTCATGCATTCGCATGAGAGATTGATAAGGTTGTTGGGCTCAAGATCGGATTCATGGGGAAGGGAATTTCATAAAGAATCTCCGATTCAATTTTGAGAAGGTTTGATTGAGAATCGAGCAAGAAATCTCTGCTCGAATCTCGTCGGAGTAAGGTGCGTTCACACTAATGGTAGTGGGGACCTAAACATGAAGATGATGAAGAAGTTAGGGACCTATTTGTGAAGGATTCAAAAGTTAGGGGCATGCGTGTGAGAGAAAAGACTCAGATAAGACTAAATTGCAAACTAGGTCAAGATAACCTCATATTGAGCCCAAATTTTGGTACAAACCTAATTTAGACATAAGGAATCCAATGGTGAAGTTGAATTTTGGTTTTGACCTCGTTTTACTGGATAATTTATGCAAGAACCTAAATTAGTGCAAAAGCCTGTCTGAGACTATTTTAGGTCACAATGGGTTCTGATGGTCAAATTGAAGGTACCAAACTCTAGAGAATATTTTTATATAAATTTTAGAGGGTTTACGTGAATGTTTATCCTGACCAGAGCCTCAGTAGATTAAGCAGGTCTATTTTTAGGGTTTTAGATGTCATTTAATTCTTGAAACTTGTGAAAACCCATTTCTATCTACACGGACCTACTTATTAGACATTTTAGACCATTTATCCTTTAATTAATCCCTAAGAAATCATGTGATTGTTTTGCAATTAAGATATGTTGTTAAAACTACAGTTTTACCCCTATTTTATGGTATTCCCCTCATAATGGAATTGCAGTGAATTACGTCTCTCTAGCTGTTATGTAGGAGCATTTAATGATGGAATATGACTAAATAAAGCTAGATATGGCTGATGATGATGTTATCATCACATACCACCCTAGAAGGTTCATTAGCTACCCAATTTCCATTAAAATCATCGAAAAGCGAGTCAGTGCAAATAGTATGTTGATGCTTAGACTTAAAGTTCCCTCAAATCAGAGGGTGAGTTGATAAGTCATTTACGTATCTGTTGAGCGCGAGAATCTACGCTAATGTGTTTGGTTTTTGGAAAAACCCGTCGTTGTAGTTCGAAAGCGAAGGATTCGTGTTCAACAAATAAAATTTATACCGAAATAAGAATTCCGGGTCGAACACAGGGAGGCGAACGTTTGATTTAAAAACTCCGCGTTTCTTTTTATTTTGTCACAAAGAAATTCAATTTAAACTATCTAAGTATCTACAACAAATAAAAGAGATAGAGGGAGTAAGAGAGAGAGAAGGAATACTATACATGGAAATCAAAATGAGATGTAGAATAGACAAGGAAGTTATCATAAAAGAGTTCTTTCATTACAACTAGAAAACATAAAACAATTACTCTAGAAAGCATTAAAAGAATGGAGGGAGAAATGTCCTCCTCGACGATCGCTCGGAGGACGAATAGACTACTCTTAGAAAGCAGTAAATCTATACTAGAAAGCAGTAAAAAGAATAGGGAGAGAGAAATCCTCCTCGACGGTCGCTTGGAGGACGAGCCGGACGGGACGACGCCTGGACGAAGGAGAACGAAGCGGGACGAAGGAGGACGAAGCAGAAGAACGGGAACGAAGCAGCACGCCGTCGTCGTCGCGGGATCCACTTCCGAAGGGGGACGAAAATTTGGACTTTATCTCGCGAGAAGCATCCCGGGTGTGGGACAAGCTTCTCTTGAGCTTTGGAGAGGTAGAGAGGAGAAGGAAGGGATGAAAATTTCGTATGGAGGGGGTCTCCTTTTATAGTTGCAAGGAGTGGGGGCAAAATGGACATTACATCTTCAAAATAATAAATAAGGGGTCTTTAGTGACGGATAAAACCGTCGCTAAAGCCCCGCCGTCGCCGTCGCCGCCGCGCCACGCGCGCCCGCTCGGCTGGCCTGCGCGCGTAACGCAGACGCACGTCCGCGTCGTCTCAGCCGTCCGATCGCGAGATCGGACGGCTTAGATCGCGCCCGCGCCCGCTGCGTAGCGCGGCGCCCGCGTGCGATCGCGCGCCCACCAGGGCGTCCAATTGCGCGTCGGCGCTATCGGGCGCGCGCGGCCGTTGGATCTTCATCCGACGCTCGTGCGCGCCTGCTCGCCCGCGCCTTCGACCCCCTCTCCGCGGCTCGAACCCGCGACCTCCGCTTCGCCCGCAGCTGCGTAGCCGCTGCGCTACGCGGCGAAATGGTCGCGCGGACGTTTTTAAACGCGCGCGACCGCAGCCGTTGGATCGAGATCCAACGGCGGAGAGGAGACGTTGCGTGGTCTTCACAGGACTCCTGCGGCCGATTGGGCGGCTGGGATGGCGCCACGTGGCGCTATCTTGGCCGTCCATCTTCTGGAAGTTGTAGATGGTGCCACGGATGTCGGATTGACTTGATTTTTGTGTCGTTCGGCTGCGATCGTCGATCCGAATTCATCCGTGTGGTCAGATTTTCCATCTGAAGTGCGGATTTACACCATCCTGGCCCTTGATCTTCTAGGGTTCCCCGGTCTCTATCTGATGCTACGGATGCCTGATTAGGGCGATCTTGGAGTCGTTGAACTCCAATCGTCGCCCTGATCATATCCATACGGTTGGATCTTTGATCTGAGGCCCCGATAAAATATTTGCCCTGTCCAAGCACATAAAAGGAGACAATTAACCTCCATTTTATTCAAACTACTCTAAATGCAAGATGATGCATGTAATGCAATATTTATATCATGAAATGCAATCCTATGCTTAAGAACATGCATAAATAGACATTTTAAGTAGTGTAAATGTGTTTACATCATACCCCCATGCCTATCTTTTGCTAGTCCCTAGCAAAAACTATATGCTATTTATAAAAGAATTAGGTTAGATTATTTGGACCTGAGTTATTTTCAATCATTAAGAAATTGTCTACTTAAGAACTGAACTTTCAAAGACACAACAGTGCCCGGGTATCAGCCAAAATGCAGACCGCCTCAAGCCTCGCCTTATTCAAAGAAAAATTTCTTTTTCTGTTTTTACTCTTTTTTTTTTAGATTTTCAAATTTTAGGGTTTAAGAGTGGCTTTCTACGGCCATTCAACTCACCCAAGATTTGATGAGAACCCTAAGTTTTAAGCATCTTATTGTGATTGTGATAGACTCGTTGACCGGCAATTAAAACGGACTTCGGATTTCTACGCCTCTAGGTGACCTCAAAAAGAATTCTGCCTAAAGGTGTATCTTTACAACCGGTAGCTTTCTCCCTACTTTTATTTTTTTTTTAACGGGGTCAACACAAGGGTGAATCCAGTGTATATCTCCCCGGTTTATTCTACTTCTCCGCTTCTTCCTAAGTGTTTTGGGAATTTTTAGTGCATTTTCTGAGCTGGGTTTTGGACAACCGGTCGATGAGCTGTTACCACCGACAACTTGCCAGCCATACTCATGCGGCGAAGTGTGGCTTATTTCTTTTTGTTCTTTTCTCCTTTTTGATTTTTTTTTTTTTTTTTTTTTTTTTTTTTTTTTTAAGTAGGTGGCTTCCCTGGTCTAAGATTTACCTAAAGGCAGCAAAAAGAGAAAGGTCCAGTGACTGGGCTCTGGACAACCTACCTATGGGCTGTTACCCACGATAACTTGCCAGCCATATCACCCTAGAAGGTTCATTAGCTACCCAATTTCCGTTAAAATCGCCAAACAACGAGTCAGTGCAAAGAAAGTGTGTAGATGCTTAAGACTCATAATTCCCTCACATCAGAGGGCGGGTTGATAAGTCGTGTACTTATCACCCAAACTTATTTACTCCAATTATAATAAAATTCAGGTTGGCGAGAACTCGAAAAACAAATCCACATTTTAGTGGATACATAGGCTGATTAAGTCCAAAGACCTGAAGGGTCTTTGTGTTCAAACCATAATATAGTATTTCTTAAGATCGAAAATTTTCTTAAACCCAAATTCTCTTTCCTAATTTCGATTTTTTTTTTTTTTTTTTTTTTTTTTAATAATAAAACAAATCTACGGAGCTGACGAATGAATTCAAAGATAAATATCCACCCCCCCATGCCTATCTAATGCAATGTCCTCATTGTATTAAAAAGACATAAAACAGAGTGGAAAAGCGTAGAAAGCACCTGAATTGCGTGGATATCGGGTCCGCTCCGAGATGAAAATGAAAAAGAACTGTATATGTGCTGAGTTTAGTGCCTTCAGCTAGGCACACTATACAAAGAAAAGAAATGAAGAATTCACATGTGCAGGTCAGAATTAGAATAAACAGAAGAATCCTCTGACCTGTCAGCAGAGGTCCACAGATGTGGACCAGATTGTGGTGCAGACCCACACCCCATAATCGAGAATATCTTAGGTTCTGGATAAAAATTACCCAAAACCTAAAATCGGAATGCAAGCGGGGTCGGGCCTGCGATTTGTGAGGATGCAACCCAAGGCCAAAATGTCGGGTTACAGAGAATTGAAGCTCAAAAGGATAATCATTAAATGTGTGCTTGAGTTTGACATCCTCGAAACAAATGTCGTAAGGGTTCTGATTTGATGGTTTCAGCTTAAAAGGAACCCTTCGACTCAATCTTCCATTTCCTCCAAAATTAACTTTCCAAATTAGAACTTCCCCGCTCCTATCCTCCTCATTAAGTGTATCAAATTCCAGGACATCTTGTATATTCATCACCCCGTCTGGAATCTCCAAGTGTAAATGATGTGGCAGAATCAAAATTGACTTGGGTCTAATTATCTCAGAATTAAAATCATCAATAAGCTCAACAGGGTGTAACTGATAATCAGGGCATTGAATTGATTCCTCCAGAAAATGCGATTCTGGATCTGTATCGTGCGCCCTAATAAGATCAGTTTCCTCAGTTATTGGGCTATCAAATGATCTATCAGATTCCTCAGGCCCAATCGTCTCACAAAAATCGTGATTTGAAAACTCGTGTGAGACTTCGCAACTTGAATTTTCACCATCAGGATCCGTATCAATGTATGTCCCAAAATCATTTGTCACTTTGCGTTCCAAGGAGACATACGTTTCCTCGTAACCCGGCTTAGGGATTTCAGGTGAAGAAATCAAATCATCCTTAATTGGTTGTTTTAATTCAATCTGGTCAGCTTCGTAACACTTGTCCCCCCCAACAGGTGCCTGAGCGGGTTCTGTCATTGGCTTTCCTGAAGAGAGTTCATCCTGGGAATTATTCCAAGATTGAATCAAAGCAACCACGAATCTCATCCTCAATTTCGCTAATTTCCCAAGTAGAAACTCACCCGGGTTCTTATCCTTAATATCCTGGAGCCAATCCAACAAAGACTTGTTTAAATCATCAATCATTTCAATCAGGGGCTCCAATCTCTCAATGCAAGGTATTGGCTGAACTTCTAAAGATTGAATGATATTCCTCAAGTTAGCCAGAACCTTATCTTGAACCTGATTAACCTGAACCAAATGAGTTGATTCAGGGTTGGGCGGGTTTGACATCAATGTAGAGGAATTAACGAATTGAGATTCGTTATACCCATCCTGATAATAGGTCATTTCAGATTGTTCAAAAGATGGAGATGACCTAAAGGCAGTGAAATCAGAGGATGGGTAAGGATCAGTGTATCCTTCTTGATTGTAGATCGCATTAGGTTGTTCATGAAAGGAGGACGATCTATAATCGATGCAACTCGGAGAAGGATAGAATTGAGAATCAAAGTGTTCAGGGATAGACCCTAAACACGGGGGTCCGGAATTGTATCCCCAATCCGAGTTATCCAAACTAACTGATGGTCGATTACAATACGAGTTGGGATAATCGTCATGTTGAGGATAATTTACAACAGGAGGGAAAGAGTGGGAATGCGTGAAATATGTGGAAGGATTCATGAGACACGGGAGGAAGAAAGGTGCCCTGCAATACAAACAATCAAACCTTTCCTTAAATGGGTTAGCCTACAGACCTACAGACTCTCAAAACCCGTCTTGAGATAAAGGAACGATTTGATCTACTTCTGTCTGTTCAATCCAACCAGTTAGAAGGAGGGACTGGGGAGAAGGTTCTTCCTTCGGCTTGCGCCTCCGGTTCCTAGTGTACCCCCCAGCCGCGATCGTTTGACTCTGCTCCCCTAGCTAGACATCAGATTGAACAGTAGAAACAGACTAATCGAAAATAATCTCGTTCTGAGTTCTGAAGAGCGAGTCCAATCCTTAAGGCCAACGTCTACTCTGTTTTATTTAGGGCTAGGTTTGAATGTGCTTTGGAATGTGATGGGCCCTTTAAATGGGTTGTGCCCTTAATGATTGATTGCTTTGTGTGTGCGTACACAACCAGTGGTTTTCAAGCAAGATTATTTTTGATGTGGTGAATTTTAAGGTTCAAATCTTGCTTAGTAGCTTTTAGGATTCAACTTTAAGTGTTTTCAATCAAGTTTCATTGGCACACCATATTTTGCAAGCACAGGTGAAGATATTTTCCTTTAAAGTTTAAAAAGAATGTGGAGTGCCTGGTAGATCCCTAAGAGTTGAACCTAATTGGCAGCTACTAGATGAGTTGATTTTATTTGAAGTGGTGCGGCCCAAACAACTCAAACAACTGGCCTGATGCACCACCTAATTAGGCACACAAATGATTACCTAATCTGATTTCTTACTCAATTATGTGTTTGGATGTGTGTACCGGCTCCTAAGATTGGTTTACCGGTTGAGTTAGAAAATCAGATGAGGTTGTGTACCTCTGTGAGATTTTTTTTTATTTTTTTTCTTTTTTTAATGTGGGGGTTGGAGTGAGTATGGATGTCAAACAACAAACAATCTAACCTTAGAGTTTATAATAACACCTAGGTTGATTGATGTTTGAATTATTATGTGATGAAATGAAATCTAATGGGTGGGAGGTGGGGGGTAACTTACAAAACCTTCCACAGCACTTTACTCCGATCTACCGCTTTTGCCTGTCTCAAAAGAGTACCTGCAATTACAATAAGAAAGGAGAAAAGTGAGGTAAATGATTTGTAAGTTACAAAACGCGAAGAGAAATCAAAGAGCGTTGCCTCCCCGGCAACGGTGCCAAAATGTTGAGCGCGAGAATCTACGCTAACGTGTTTGGTTTTTGGAAAAACCCGTCGTTGTAGTTCGAAAGCGAAGGATTCGTGTTCAACAAATAAAATTTATACCGAAATAAGAATTCCGGGTCGAACACAGGGAGGCGAACGTTTGATTTAAAAACTCCGCGTTTCTTTTTATTTTGTCACAAAGAAATTCAATTTAAACTATCTAAGTATCTACAACAAATAAAAGAGATAGAGGGAGTAAGAGAGAGAGAAGGAATACTATACATGGAAATCAAAATGAGATGTAGAATAGACAAGGAAGTTATCATAAAAGAGTTCTTTCATTACAACTAGAAAACATAAAACAATTACTCTAGAAAGCATTAAAAGAATGGAGGGAGAAATGTCCTCCTCGACGATCGCTCGGAGGACGAATAGACTACTCTTAGAAAGCAGTAAATCTATACTAGAAAGCAGTAAAAAGAATAGGGAGAGAGAAATCCTCCTCGACGGTCGCTTGGAGGACGAGCCGGACGGGACGACGCCTGGACGAAGGAGAACGAAGCGGGACGAAGGAGGACGAAGCAGAAGAACGGGAACGAAGCAGCACGCCGTCGTCGTCGCGGGATCCACTTCCGAAGGGGGACGAAAATTTGGACTTTATCTCGCGAGAAGCATCCCGGGTGTGGGACAAGCTTCTCTTGAGCTTTGGAGAGGTAGAGAGGAGAAGGAAGGGATGAAAATTTCGTATGGAGGGGGTCTCCTTTTATAGTTGCAAGGAGTGGGGGCAAAATGGACATTACATCTTCAAAATAATAAATAAGGGGTCTTTAGTGACGGATAAAACCGTCGCTAAAGCCCCGCCGTCGCCGTCGCCGCCGCGCCACGCGCGCCCGCTCGGCTGGCCTGCGCGCGTAACGCAGACGCACGTCCGCGTCGTCTCAGCCGTCCGATCGCGAGATCGGACGGCTTAGATCGCGCCCGCGCCCGCTGCGTAGCGCGGCGCCCGCGTACGATCGCGCGCCCACCAGGGCGTCCAATTGCGCGTCGGCGCTATCGGGCGCGCGTGGCCGTTGGATCTTCATCCGACGCTCGTGCGCGCCTGCTCGCCCGCGCCTTCGACCCCCTCTCCGCGGCTCGAACCCGCGACCTCCGCTTCGCCCGCAGCTGCGTAGCCGCTGCGCTACGCGGCGAAATGGTCGCGCGGACGATTTTAAACGCGCGCGACCGCAGCCGTTGGATCGAGATCCAACGGCGGAGAGGAGACGTTGCGTGGTCTTCACAGGACTCCTGCGGCCGATTGGGCGGCTGGGATGGCGCCACGTGGCGCTATCTTGGCCGTCCATCTTCTGGAAGTTGTAGATGGTGCCACGGATGTCGGATTGACTTGATTTTTGTGTCGTTCGGCTGCGATCGTCGATCCGAATTCATCCGTGTGGTCGGATTTTCCATCTGAAGTGCGGATTTACACCATCCTGGCCCTTGATCTTCTAGGGTTCCCCGGTCTCTATCTGATGCTACGGATGCCTGATTAGGGCGATCTTGGAGTCGTTGAACTCCAATCGTCGCCCTGATCATATCCATACGGTTGGATCTTTGATCCGAGGCCCCGATAAAATATTTGCCCTGTCCAAGCACATAAAAGGAGACAATTAACCTCCATTTTATTCAAACTACTCTAAATGCAAGATGATGCATGTAATGCAATATTTATATCATGAAATGCAATCCTATGCTTAAGAACATGCATAAATAGACATTTTAAGTAGTGTAAATGTGTTTACATCAGTATCGTCCCAACTTTATTTAACCAATTTGAAGTAAATTCAAAATGGCGAGGGCTCAATAAACAAATCCACATTTTAGTGGACATCCAGGCTAATTAAGCCCGAAGACCTAAAGGGTCTAAGTGTTCAGATCCTACTATATTATTCCCTAAGGTTGAAAAATCCTAATGCTCAATTATTCTTTCCTAATTCAATTTTTTTAAATAAAGAGGAAAATAAGTAGATTTTACAAGAATTCCACAGAGTTGAAAAAATGATTCAGAAATGAATCCACCCCCCCATGCTTAGTTGATGCAATGTCCTCATTGAAAATAAAATGCATGAGAAGTAGGGTAGAATAAAGAAAATATCACCTGTATTCCATGATGCTCGGGCCAGCTCTGAGTTAGACTGTACAAGTGCTTAGTTTAATGCCATCAGCTAGGCGAAGTCCAGCCAAAGAAGTCACATTAAGGCTAAAGCAGCCTTATCGGAGACGGGTTCTAGAATAACACGGTCAACATAAGTTTTTAGACATTGTCCGTTGACCTTAAAAGAATTACCCATCTTTGGGTCAGAGATCTCAACAGCTTCGTTGGGAAATATTCGATTGATGATGAACGGGCCATCCCACTTTGACCTAAGGTTGCCGGGAAAGAGCTTAAGTTGAGAATCAAAGAGCCAGACCTTCTAGTTCAGCTCAAAGATCTTGCGACAAATCAGTTGGTCATGAAGAGCTTTGGTCCGAGCCTTATAGATCTTGGAATTCTCGTACTCATCATTTCTAAGCTCCTTCGACTCAGATAGTTGGAGCTTCCTAGTCTTTTCGGCTAAACTTAGACCAAAGTTGCATTTCTTGATCGCCCAGAATGCCCGATGTTCAATCTCTATTGGTAAATGACACGCCTTTCCATACACCAGACAAAACGGTGATATGCTGATAGATGTTTTGTATGTCATACAATAGGCCTAAAGAGCATCCTCAGGCTTTTGAGTCTAATCTTTTCGATCAGGCCTAACCGTCTTCTGCAGGATGTTCTTAATCTTCCGATTGGAGATCTCGCTTGTCCGTTCATCTGAGGGTGGTAAGGTGTGGAGATTCTGTGATTTACCCCGTATTTTGCCAATAAACTATGGAACTAGCCATTTATGAAGTGAGTACCACCATCGATGATGATGGCCCTTGGAATCCTGAGCCGACTGAAGATGTTCTTTTTGACGAAATCGATGACCACTTTGTGGTCATTGGTTCAGGTGGCAATAGCCTTGATCTACTTGGACATGTAATCAACAGCAACGAGAATGTACTGGTGTCCAAATGAAGGGAGGAAGGGTCCCATGAAATCAATGCCCCAAACATCAATGATTTCAACAGGAAGGATTGGGTTTAGAGGCATCATATCTCTCTTGGTTATGCTCCCAAGCACTTAGGATCGAGAACACAACCTCGAGAATTCCTGGGCATCATTGAATAAAGACAGCCAATAAAATCTAGATTGAAGTATTTTTGCAGTCGTCTTTTTCCCGAAGAAATGTCCACCACACACAGATGCATGGTAGAACTCAAGTATGCTTTCTCATTCTCCGGTATACATCGGTGAATAATCTGATCAGAGCCGATGTGATACAATTCAGGGTCATCCTAGAAGTAATATTTGGCTTCATATTTAAGTCTATCCCGTTGTTGCTTGGTCCAATCTTGGGGGATTTGACCAACAACCACATAATTTACTGTCTGCAAATCAAGGGGTTTGGACACCTGAAACTGCCAGAATAGTCTTGTCCGGAAAAGTATCAGTAATCGGAATGTCCGAATGAGAAAAATCACTTAGAAGCCTCGAAAGATGATCTGCCACCACATTCTGTGCCTTGAATTTATCTTTGATTTCAAGATTGAATTCTTGAAGTAGAAGAATCCATCGAATGAGACGAGGTTTAGCATCCTTTTTGGCCAAGAGATATCTCAAGGCTGAGTGGTCAGTGAAAATTATGACGTGAGATCCTAAGAGATAAGCCCTGAATTTTTCTAAAGTAAATACTACAGCTAGCAATTCCTTCTCAGTGACAATGTAATTCCTCTGGGCCTCATCCAGAGTTTTGCTAGCGTAGTAGATGACAGAGGGCTTTCTATCGATCTTTTGACCCAAAACAGCCCCGACCGTGTAATCAATAACGTTGGTCATTATCTTAAATGGGGTTGTCCAGACCAGTGGTTGCAACACCGGAGCACAAGTGACTGCCGTTTTAAGAAAATCGAATGCCTTATGGCATGATACGTTAAAGTCAAATGGCGTATCTTTAGCAAGAAGGTTGCTCAGAGGGTGAGAAACCTTAGAGAAGTCCTTGATGAACCTTTAATAGAATCCCACATGACCGAGAAATGAGTGGATTTGCTTGACAAATGTGGGAGGAGGAAGTTTAGAAATAACATCAACCTTAGCTTTATCAACTTCAATTCCCCGTTCAGAGATTACATGACCCAAGATGATACCTTCTTGTGTCATGAAATGCCCTTTTCCCAGCTAAGGACCAATCTTATTTTGATGCATCTTTTAAGGATCAATCTGAGATTAGCCAGGAAAGATTCAAACGAGTCTTCGGAAATGGAGAAATTGTCCATGACAACTTCCATAAACTCTCCCACCATGTCAGAAAATATGGCCAGCATATACCTTTGAAAAGTAGCAGGTGCATTGCAAAGCCCGAATGGCATTCTATGGAAAGCAAAGGTTCCGCAGGGATAGGTGAAAGTCGTCTTTTCTTGATCCTTAGGATGGATAGGGACTTGATTGTATCCCGAACTGTCTAGGAAGCAGAAGTACTTTTGCCTGGCTAATCTTTCAAGGATCTAATCGATGAAGTGCAGAGGGAAATGATCCTTTTTGGTGGCTGTGTTCAGCTTCTTATAATCGATAGAGACTCTCTAGGAGGAAGCTGAACGAGTTGTGATAGATTCTCCTTTCTCGTTAATCACAACGGTAATCCTAGCTTTCTTAAGAACAATTTACACTGGACTTACCCATGGACTATCCGACATCGGATAGATGATTTCTGCATTGAGCCACTTAATTATTTCTTTCTTAACCACTTCTCGCATATTAGGGTTTAATCTCCTTTGCATCTGGTGAGAAGGGCGGGATTCATCTTCCATGAAAATTCTGTGATTGCAGTAGGATGGCTCAATCCCCCTAAGGTCATGGATGGTCCAACCAATTGCCTCTTTATGTTCTTTTATGACCTTGATCAGTTTTATCTCCTACTCCATAGTCAATTTAGAACATATAATCACAAGGAGCATCTTCTTAGGCCCTAAAAATTGATATTTCAAACACTCAGATAATGGTTTTAGTTCGAGCTGGGGCGGGTCTAAAATGGAAGGTAAGGAGGATGCTGATGAAGATTCATCAGGATGATTGAGAGGAAGAGGTTGAAAGTGAACAAAATCAACAACCTCTTCAGAATGTGGCGGGTTTGCCACGGAGGGTTGTGGGTTGGGTTCATTGGTGCAGGAAGAACTCTCAATAGCAGATATAGCCATACATGTCTCAATATTCAAATGATCTTCCTCGAGTTCCTCTATAAATCCACAATCCTCAAATTTATTAATTGCCTTGAAAATATCCAATTTCAGTTTCCGATCCTCAAAGGCGATTTTCATGTTACTTCTCTCACAGTTGATATTGGCCTTAGCGATAGCCAAGAACAGATGACCCAGAATGATGGGCGTGTTCCTCAAATTCTCAGGTACATCCATGTCAAGGACAAGAAAATTTACAAGAAAATAGAATCCCTTAACCTTGAAAATAACATCCTCAATAACACCTCTCAGATCTGTGATCGAACGGTCCGCTAACTATAGCATTATTGAGGTTGGCCGAAGTTCACCTAATCTGAACTTCTCGTAAAGAGAAGTCCGAATTAGGTTAATGGGTGCACCTAGATTCAAGAGTATATGGTGATGGGAACACCATCATGAGCCATAACTAGCTCAATTTTGGTCTTATAAAGTCAATAAAAGCTCCTACATATTAGTCAAATGGTCTCTAGAGTAGGGAGAGTTATTTTGAGAAGAAAAGATCAAAACAGAGTTATTTCTATAATTTTACCATCTCATCACAAATAAAGAATAACCACGGGGTATGCCATGGGCTTGTTAAAGGTCATTTAGTCATTAATGTCTAATAAGTGGGTTCATGCAGACAGAAATAGGCTTTTTGTGCATTTTAAGAAGTAATGGACTTTTGAAACCCTAAAAGCATGTCTGCTTAATTAACTAAGGTTCTGGTCAAGATAAAATTCACATAAACCCTCTAAAATTCATAGAAAAATATTATCTATGATTTGGTATCCTTGAATTGACCATCAGAACCTGTTTTGACCCAAAATAGAGTCACAGACAGACTATTGCACTAATTTGGGTTTTTACATAAATTACCAGGTCAAAATAGGTCAAACCAAAATCCAACTTTACCATTGGATTCCTTAGGTCCAAATTAGGTTTGTATCAAAATTTGGACCCAAGCAAAGATTGCCTTGACCTAGTTTGTAATTTAGTCCAAGTTTGACTCTTTTTATCCCAAATAACCCCTCATCTTTTGAATTCCTTACAAAATGCCCCTATATTTGTTGTCACTCTTTGCAAAAAGGTCCCTCCACCATTATCAATTAGGAATCCTACTCTGGCGAGCTTTGATTGGCAAGAACATGGCGATTACTTGACGAATCCCTCTCAAAATTGAAAGGGGAATTCGTCAAGTAATTACCTTCAAATCAAACCTATTCATGGGCTCCAATTCTTTCCCAATCTCTCATGTGAATGCATGAGAGATGTTGGTATCCTTCACCGGTGAGCTTACCAATCTTGGAAGCTTGGTCTCCAAGCCTTAAACCCCTTCCAATGGCTTATAAAAGGAGCGAGGGTAAGAACCCGAGCTCCTTAGCAAATCTTGGCTTGAGAAACCCTCTTCTCCTCCCTCTCCGGCCTCCTTCAGATTTTGCTCCAGTGACCACCTTCAATCCCCCTCTTTCGGGCATCCAACCATCAAATTAGACGACCTATCTTCTTCCCCTCATCCTCGCGGACCTCCCTGGTCAAAGGGAGGATGTTCTTCTACCTCAGTCATCATCGCTCCTTCGCCGTCGTCTCCATCTTCTCTGGCTCTGGTCAGCCACAGCCGGAGCCCTCCACCTATCTCCTCTGCTCCTAAGGCCCTTTATGTCTTCCTATTTACCTCTACATCTCTCTCCCACACTCACAACACATACGCAACCACCAATCTCTCATATCCATCTCTGTCTTCTCCGCCTCCAGTAGCCACTCCGATGAGGCTCTCTGTCCGCTACACCACACCATAAGCCTCGCCACCTATCCCAAAAGCTCCATCTCATCCTCGCGAGCAAAACCCCTCAAGAAATTGAGGGGTTTACTTGCCCTATCAAGCCACCGAGCACACACACTTTTACCCGCACTCACAGCCTTCGCCCAAAGGTTTCCAACCACGTCACCATACCTAAACACTTGCACTGCACTCGTCGTCACCCGACGATGCTTTTTAAATCCTCTGACATGGCCGTGAGGCCCTTTTTGTGACTTTCAGGCCCGACCTCCGTCGCCATTGAAGAACCTTCTTCGAAGCAAGCTTCAAAGCTTGTTCTTCGTCTGCATCTCTAGGTCTTGACATTAGGAGATGCGGATGCATCCCAGGATTCCTTCCAGAACCTCAATTGAAGGCCTTAGCTGCAACACCCTGGTAAATTGGGAGGAAGTATCCTCCGCAACTTCACACGAAGGAAGTGGGTGGGATAGTCCCACCTCGAATATCGCTGAAGTGCCTGCACGACATAAATTATTTTTTCGCTTCAGCTTAATTACCTCAGTAGCACGGGGTGAGGTCCCCTCACACGTGCCCACTCATGCTCTCGCCCGCGGCCATGCCACGCGGGTCTGGGCGCTGAACCATTTACGCATATACCCAGATCTGATTAGAGAAGAGAAAGAAAGTGAAAGGAAGAGGAAAGAAGAGAGAGGGGAGGGGGGTTTTGCTCTGTTGCCCTCCTCTTGACACTTAGTGATTTCTGAGGGAGGCCTTTACCTCTGCTGGTGTTGGTGTTGAGCTCTGTGTTGTGCCTTCCCTTGAGCTTAAGGAGGTAGAAGAAGAGAGAAAGGGAAGGAAGGGGAAGGGTGCCCTCTTGGCACTGTAGCAATTGGAGGGTTAAGTTGTCTGATTGAGAGCTCTATTATCTGATCTCTGAAGGGAGTGCCCTGTGCACTTATCCTACGTGGATTTAAGTTGATTGATACTGTTGAGATATTTGATATTATTGTAATAAGGGTAATTGGTGATTCAGATCATCATTTTACCCTAATCTTTTTGCTCTATCCACATTGGTTCTTATATACATATTATTTGAGTTTAGAAATTTCATCATATATTGATATCTTATGATAGAATTGCAATTTTGAGATTTATTGCAACACTTGCTCCCTGCGTTTGACCTCAGAATTTTTTCGAGCTATAAATTATATTTATTGACGCACTATTTCTGGGTATATTACAATGAAGTGATTTTAAAACCCCGATTCAGTGCCTTGAACATTTTGGTGCCATTGTTGGGGAGCAACGCGTAATTTGATCTCTTGATTGCAATATCCGATTTGATACTAACTTGCTCTATCTATTTTGCTATGATCTGTGCAGGAATTTAGCCAAGGAGTAAGATCAATCGCACAACAGCTACTCCAGGGGCAGGTAATCTCATTTTCCATCCTCATTAAGCCCCTGATTCTGAAAAGCTAAAAGAAGAAAAAAAATTCACTTAGGGCTAACTTGAATTCCATTCTTAGATTAATCATCATAAGTTGCCTGATCTGATTTGATTTGACTCTTTGAGTAGACAAACCCTAACCATAACTCTTGCACCTACGTAGGGTTTATTGTATTGATGGGAATACCATTATGAGCCCTAACTAACTCATTTTGACCCAATGAAGTCAATAAATACTACTACATAACCAACTGAAGGTCATAATTCACTGCATAACCTTTCTGAGAGAAACACAAGAAACAAGGGGTAAAACTGTAATTTTACCAATGCAATACAACCATGGATTTTCTCAAGGGCTAAAGAAAGGTCAAATGGTCTTAACAAGATAACAAGTGAGTTGGATTTGATAGAAAAGGGTTTGTGTGAGTTCTGAGAATTAAATGACTTTTGAAACCCTAAAAATAGACCCACTTAATTAACCAAGGTTCTGGTCAGGATAAAATTCACTTAAACCCTCTAAGAGTCATAGAAAAATATTCTCTAGGGTTTAGTACCTTCAATTTGGCCATTAGAACCCATTTTGACCTAAAATGGGGTCTTAGATAGATATTTACCCTAATTTGGGTTTTTGCATAAATTACAAAGTTAAAAGTGGTCATAACCAAAATCCAACTTCACCATTGGATTCCTTAGGTCCAAATTAGGTTTGTACCAAAATTTGGACCCAAAATGAGTTTGCCTTGACCTAGTTTGCAAAAAGGTCATGTCTGATTACATTTCTACCCCTAACTTTCAAAAACCCTTGCTAACAGCCCCCTAGCTTTCTCGTTGCCTTCACAGGTAGGTCCCTCCACCATTATCGAGGAGGAAACCTACTTCGACGACCTTTGGCAGAGAAGATCTCCTTGATTGCTTAGAGAATCTCCTCCACAAATGGAAGGGAGATCCTCTAAGAAATTCCTATCAGTATGAACCCATCTTTGAGCTTTGATTCTTTCCCAATTTCTCATGTGAACGCATGAGAGATTTGGGTATCCTAACAAGCTCCGATCTCAGGCAACCTTCCAAGATTGGGAAGCTTGCTTCCCAAGCCCTAACCACCCTACAGAGCTCTATTTAAAGAAGCTCAGATCTCCTTGACTTCTTCACACTCGAATTCGGCCACGAATACCCTCAATTCTTCTCTTCCTCCTCATGGACGTAGGCTCCTCAACATCCGGCAACCTTTCTTGCTCCTTCTCATCGTCTGACTGCCATACCTGCGGTGGATTCCTCCTCCCTGCCTTCGTTCGCGTCTCGCCGTACCAGCAGATGCAACTCCCTCTTCATCCTCGCCGTTCCCACCTCACTGGAGCCGCCTTCGTCTCTGGCGTCGGTCATACCAGACCCGATGCCCTCGCTCACCCCCTTCGTCCCTTGACCACCCATCTAAGTCTCCTATCCCCTCTACTTTCTTCTCCACCCTTTATTTTCCAAACCTAACCGTTGCCACCCTCGCACCTCCATCTCCTTCATCTCCAGCCACCACCTTCGGCGAGGCCATCCCACCTCCATAGGCCATCAAAACCCTCGCCGACAAGCCCACAACCTATGCCACACTTCACTAATCACTTCCCCTCTCGTTATTTACCTTGCCATCCACCCAACTCACCCCCCGAACACACCCACACACTTGCACATAGTGTGACCTAGGTATGCACCCATAGGCACCCACACGCCACGCCACCACCCCAAGCACATCTGCCGTGCTCCGACGAACCTCCCTGATCGATTTGACATGGCCGCGAGGCTGTTCTATTGTTTTCAGGTTAAGGCCCCATCTGCCATTGGCGAGCAAGCTTGAAGCTCGCTTGAAGTCTCTTCGGTGCTGCTGTCCCAGGCTACGCAGAGTTACCTCACGCACGCACCCAAGACCTCAATTGAAGTCAAAAGCCTCCGTAGCTGCTACAATTGGAAGCCCAATCTCTGTTGCAAGCACACGAGAAGAGGGGGTGCAGATAGTCCCACCTCGGAAACAAAGAGGTGCCTGCACCTGAATAAATTGAAAAAGTATTGTTGATTGCGCAGCAATCATAGGTCTTAATTGACCTAGATTAGGCAAAGACTTAGCATAAGTTAGGATTATTCATGCATGCATAAGCATTATCTGCATCTTTACTGCTTTACTTTAGCTATGCATAAAATAATGTTATAATGTGCTGATTAAGTGCATTATGCCGATTGTAGGCAATAAGCTGATCAGGACCTAGATCTGGAGCTGGATCTAGAGTAGGATCTGAAGCTAGATCAGGAATAACGGGTGTTGCAGCAGAGCTGGAGCAGAAGACTTAGATTAGATGTAGGAATAATGATGTAAGTGAGTCAAGGTTTGCTATTCTATTAAGTAGGAATAAAGTAGTAAAATGTGAAGAGCTTAGGTCCATCCTAGCCCTAGGATAGCCTAGAGACTTCCCCCAAGCCTTGGCCACCCTTAGATTAGGTCACAACACCCTAGGAAGCCCTAAAACCCTAGTTCCAACCTGTATCTAGACGTCTAGATAAGTTATAAGACGTCTAGGACCCTTTGCCAACTCCCGCACACCTCAAATCCACTTCTGCAGTGTTATTGGACGTCCAATTTCTGCAGAATACCCAAAATAGAACCTAGATTTTCCCCTGACTCAGATTGGACGTCCAGAACTGAAGTCTGGACTTCTGATTTTTGAGCATAAGTCATCTAATTTTGTTTTTTGATTGCACTGCAATCATGGGTCCTAATCAACCTAAATAATGTCTGAACCTATCTTAAATTGTGGATATTGCACTCATATCTTGCATATCATGCATTGCATCAGTCTATTTAGAATAAGATGAGATATCCTGCTAGTTAATGATTTTTATTGCTATTTACAGATAATAAAGTGATCCAGGATGGAGATAGTGGAATAAAGCAATAAAGGAAGAAGAAGACTGATCCAGATAAGAGGAGTGAGGAGGATAGCCTTATCCCTACCCTTAGAAACCCTAGGACAGCCTTCCCAAACCCAAAACAACATCCATTAGGACACCTAAGCCTCAAAACCCAAACATGGATAGCACTATCCATGTTCCTATCCCTCTCCCAAACACTTAGAAACCAAAACCAACCTTAGAAAACATAAAACCCACTCTCCAGCACCTTTTAGGACGTCCAGACATCTGGCTGGACGTCTGATTTCTGCAGAATAACAATCCAGGATGCCAAAACTCATACTGACACAGAATTGGACATCTAATTTAGTGTCTAGACGTCCAATTTTGTAGTATAAGACGTCTGACCACTACCCTGGACGTCTGATACTGCTGTCCGGTTCCTGATTTTGGTGTTGGAAGCCCTAGCTTGCCTATTTTGACCTAGGAACCCCACCGGACACCCTAAGAAACCTAAGTAGAGACCTCCTAAGCCTAGTCCACTATCCATAGCCCTACTTGTCCTATCCCTAACCCAATTGAACCATCCCATACCTAATTGGGTGCATCTACAGTTGATTGGGTGCACCCGAGCCCAATTAGATCCACCCAGGATCTAATTAACTCATACCTATTAGGGTTACCCTAGCCTAATCACATGCACACATCTAATTAGACTTGACCTAGACCTAATTAGGTTCACTCCTACCCAATTAGACTTTCCTAATCCTAATTAGGTCCACACCCACTTAATCTAGATTGACCCAACCTATTTAGCACCTAATCCTACCAAAACCCACAACCTAGCCCTACGAAAAATACACACCCACACACACACGCACACCTTCCCATTTTACTCCCACCAAACCCATGCACACTCTCTTGGAAACCCTAAAAACTTGTGTCAAACCTAGATCCAAAAATTGTGGCATTTGCTATTTTTGGAGCCACCAAAAGTGGCAACCAAATGGAGCCTTCTATAAGGGCAAAGAGAGAGCTACGAAATTGGACCATCTCTCCATACACTCTCCCATCCATACTCTCCACTCTAAACTTGCTTCCACCCTCCAAAACCTTAAGGCCGTCCTCCTCATCTTCCTCCAAGGCTCCATGGACAGCTAGCTAGAGAAGCTTCTCTCGAAAGTTTCAAGGACGACCATTGGTAGAGAAAGGGAGCAACACCCTCCTCTCTCCACTTGGGTGCACTAGCCCCCATCTTCTTCTTCTTGGACAACCATGAAGGCTCACCCATAGCCTCTTGTGGCCGGCCATCTCTTTTGGTAGGCGTGTAGACGGGTTTGCACACCCAAGGTCTAGCCTACACCCTCACACAAGGCCGGTGGCCCTAGTGGCAACTTTCCGGCATGAGGGATTTTCTTCTATTTATATGCTTTCTAGTGTAAATGATGTGTGATAATTTTTTGTGCATAAATAATTTCATGATGTTTCTGTGATTGATTGTCCTCATGTTTGCTTGCCTATATGACACTTTGGTTTGTTCACACCATGCATGCCCACCATGGCTTCATTTAGATGCACATAGTCACTTAGGTTTTTGCTAGTTTATCTAGATCTAGGTTTCAATTCGTTTTTCCAAATAAAAAATCACAAACACAAAAAGACAAAAATAGTAGCTTAGGTTAGATTTAGGTTATAAAAGCCGATCCAAATCTCGATTCGTTTTCACGCCTCCCAGAGACGAACGACCGGGACTCAAGTTCTAAAAAGAATAAAGATCTATGAGAGTTTAGTTATCACAAATATCTTTGACGAGTGGTTTTTGCGACTATACTACGATTTCCAACGATTTCAAAATATGCGATTTCCACGCTCGTCATTTTTGGACGTCTGGAATTGGTCTGTAGTTCATGTTTTGAGATTCAAGCCTTGATCTTGGATTTCTAGCTCCCTAAACCTAATCCCAACCCCATAGGAACCTAAATTAAGGTGTCCTAACCCTAGTACATCACCTCTAGACCTACCTAAGGACCTAATTAGGCCCTCACCAAACCCAATTGACTTAGATCAAAGTAAATTACCTTCACCTAAGTCAATTGGACTCATTAAGTCCTATTGAGCTTAGATCTCAACCCACACAAGTTCAATTGGACTTAGTGAGAGTCCAATTGACCTAAACGCAACCTAATTGAGTTATTTCACTCTCAATTAGGTTCACACTCATTCAATTAAACTTGGGGTAAGTTTAATTACAAATTCCCCTTAGCAATTAGGGTTTGTAACCCTAATTTAAGGCATACACCTACCAAACCCCTTAGGACCTAACCTAAACCACCTAGCCACATAGGGCACAACCACACACACACACACACACACACACACCCATTTACTCACTCCCACACATCTAGAGTTCTCTAGAACTCTCTCCAAGTGGCGCCACTCTTGGTTGCCAAATTTAGCAACCAAGAGGCATTCAAATTAAGATCCACATTTTTTGGATCTCATAACCGCTTGGCCGACCACTCTTGGGCTCTCTCTAGAGAGTTCCACACCTCTTTAGAGAGAATCCCTTAGGTCTATAAAAAGACCTAAGGGGTGGCCATTTGCACCCATTCACATCCATTGGCTCCCTTCCACATTCATGGCTCTCATCCACTTCCATTTAGGCTAGCCACTACCATCTCCACCACCATCTCCACGAGCTGAGCACCACAATGAAGGACACCATGCTTGGATGCTGGATCACTCCTCTCTCTCTCCAAGGACTAGCTTAAGCTCCATTGGCCGCCCCTCATTCTCCTCTCCACCAATCCAAGGCCATCAGAGATCACCTCCGAATGCCCTCACCTCTGATAGATTAGTAGCTAGTTCTTTACATTTACTACTTTTATTTAATGCTTATTAGTGTAGTTCTTATTCTCCCCTAATGATGCATGCAAAATCCCCCCGTAGATTCCTGCATGTGATCATTTTCTGATAGCTAGATTTACATTTTTTAGCATTTCTGCACAAGCTTTCCTCTACGTTTCATGTTGCAAACACCTCTCCAAATGAATGAATGAAAGATACATTTTTATATATATCTCTATATGTTTGAAATCACCATGAGCTTAATGATTGCAATCTTTTCGGCGCGATTCAAGTTGCCTGTTTCTACTTATTTATCTATTTTGCAACAAGCATGTCGTTTCCTGAGAATATAGAAAATCTGACTATAGATGCAATTTCGGTAAATAGTCACCACCTCACTAGAATCGTGCGCACAGAAACCCACACTTTCACCTTTGTGATCTATTTAACACACGCACACGTAATTAGGGTTCGTAATAGAAGTGGTGAAATTTTAATCAGAAGACTGGAAACTGGCGTGCGATTTTGAACAAAGTAGAGCCATAAAAACTTGAATTCAAAAGTAAAATAAATGCCACCCAGAGACAAACGACCGGGACTCAAGTCTCGTTATCTTTTATTAAAAATCTTTGTTTGACCGTACTGCGCACTATACTACGACGTTTTCTTATAAAATGCGCTTTACGATCAAAACAAATGGCACCGTTGTCGAGGAGGCAACGTCATTTTCTTTGATTTCGATCTTTTAAACTATCACTGACAAATCTCTCTCTACTTTGTTTTGGATGTGTAGGAAACCATGGAAGAAAAATGGGATCTGTGCACATAACGAGCGTAGCAAAGAAAAAATCATCTCCTCTTTAGATTAGGTTTCCTTTTTGAACCCTATGGGTAGATTTACTTTCTGCAAGTTCTTTTGAAAAAAAGAAAAAATCTTTATTCAATTTCGTGAAAAAAGAAAAAAATCAATTTTTTTAAAAATCTAGATTAGGCTTCTTTTTGAATCCTAGGGTAGTTTGAAAAAGCAAAAAGAAAAAAATATATATTTTTGTGAAAAATCCCTTGAAAAAAAAATTTATCCTTTTGAAAAGAAAAAAAAAATTATAAAAGTTTTCACAAAAAAAAACATTTTTGGTGGAAGACTTGGATTTCAAACCCAAACTCTCTTTAAAAAGTCTTTCCATCATCTTCTGATTTTCGACTAGATTGCAAGTCTGATTTAAAAATTCGATTGCCGAAAAAATAGTAAGCAAAAAATTCTGAAATTCAGGCCAAACCTTCATTTTCAAACCATCTTTCAAACGCCACCATTCTTTTGAAGAAATTTCAAGTATAAAATTTTTAAAAAATCGTAAAGTGCACACAAGTCAGACTGACACATATTCAAGATTTTTCAAATTTCAAAAAGTAATTTCGAGCAATCCACAAATCTGTTTTGACTAAAAATGGTGGGGTTTAAAAGCCTATCTCATTGGATTTATTTTCCATATTTTTTTGAATTTTTGAAGGTCAGTGGATACTATTTCAAATCGAAAAACCGACCAGGGGTCAAAATTCCAGATCTAACCCTTTGACATTAAAAAATCCCTAAAAATTTGGTTGAAATAGTAGAAATTTTTAAAAAATATTCTATGGAAATATAATTGAAAAAGGAATCTTGTCGCAAAATTTCAAGTTAATTGGATTCCAATTGTTGTCAGAGAACGAATTTTACTTTTGTGGTCTGCTAAAATAGAACAAAACCCTAGAATTGCATGAGCCTTAGGTTAAATCTTTAGGGTTACAACTTAGAGACCACACTTGGTCTAACCTAGACTTAATCAAGTCTAGAACTTAGCCAGTGAGCTTGGTCACCTTGTGGGCTACTCACCAAGAGAAAACCCCACTGAAGAAAACCCGAATTCGTTGTCATACTACTGGGTGGTTTCAACCTCTTGGCTGGATTAGCGAAGAGGTGGGAATCGCTTTCAGTCGGTTGTATGATGAATTTCTTCAGGAATTAAAACCTAAAACGAAAAAATCTGGTCATCCGATTCATAAGGACCACTTGATTGACAGGGCCTAAGCCTTGTCTTGCTTGGCTACACCAACCCAGGGGTTGGGTGCCATATGCGAGGAAGGAGGTCACTTAGACCTCACTTGGTTGGACCTTGGGAGCCACTCCCAAGGAGGCGAGTCACCTCGCCAGGACTATCTTCTCCCCCACTTCTTCTACTCCTAGAGCCACCATGGCTAATCTTGGACCTGGACCTAGACCAGGTCAGGATATCGAGAATCTGGACCCAATGGCTCATCTGGAAGCCTAGGTAGTCGAATCTGAGGTGCGACATTGGCAGAGCATGGATCGCATCCTAACGACGCTTGACAGGATGAGCACCCGCCGCGAGGAGAACGACTGCAGGATTTCTACGACCCAGCCACACAAATCGTCGCACCACTGGTCAGAATTCCTGCAGGCGGAGACGCGTTTGAGCTCAAGCCCAATGTGATTGGGTTGATCAGCACTCATTTCTATGGGAACTCAAGAGAAGATCCGTTCCAGCACCTTGAGGACCTGAGTCGACTCACTGAAATGATTCGACCCAGGAATATCGATCTTGGGATTGTTCTAATGAAGCTTTTCCGGTTTTCTTTGAGGGACAAAGCTTCATACTGGTTCAAGACCATTGGGAAGCCAATTGGAACTTGGCCGGAATTACGACGTGAATTCCTGCAAAAGTTCTTCCCAATCGGTCAAACAAACGCAATGCGGCGCGCAATTACGACTTTCTCCCAGGGAGCTGGGGAGAAGTTACATGAAGCTTGGGGCAGATTTCACGACCTTCTCCGGAAATGCCCGCATCATGGTATACCCAGATGGCACCTAGCTCAGATCTTTTACCATGGGCTGGATGACACACATTGGTATCTGGCTGATGCATCTAGTGGTGGGAATTTCCTTGCAAAAGACGAGAACAGCGCATTTGAGCTGTTTGAATCATTAGTAGAGAACTCGACGAATGCCGCATCCATGAACCAGTTCCAGCGACCTGGTTAGCAGTGGGTTGGTGTCCACGAGGCTCACACCGAGTCTATTCGAGCCGACATGGATATCATCGTCAAGCAGCTGGATAGAATAAATCTAATCGAGAAGAAGATTGGCCAGATTAGTCAAGATCAATCTGACTTGAGCTCTACCGCCCCAAGACCCTCCTATGCACCTCGAGCCACTCCTGCTCGAGTTAATCTACTCACTCAGGATGCATCTTCTCTATATTTACGAGATCCCGCATATCAGGATCCTGTAAATAATCCAGATCTGGCACCCTACGACCAGGGTTATGCACCACCCGCATATTATAATGCGTATCCCCTTGACGGATATACATCTCAGACATCTTTGGCCTACGAGGACGTCAGTGCTATCCAAGGATACAGGTGTAATAACCCGTATTCAGAGACGTATAACCCTGGTTGGCGCCAGCATCCAAACTTCTCTTAGTCTGGTAATTCACAGAGACCACATCAAGATCCACACTACCAAACTAGGCAATACGGGAATGCACAAAACACATACCCTAGGCAGCAGCCATTCTCGCATCAGCAGCAACCTTGTTCTCTATACCAGCTACTGCACCAAGCTGCTAGTCACCCTCCAAAGCGGGCTGACCCTTTGGAGGCACTAAAAGAGGACCTGCAAGAATCAATGAAGAAATCTACATAGGATAGCTTGCAGATTATGAAGGTGATGGCTGATCAGATACAGACCATACAGAACACGCAGAACCAGCTATTGCAGGAGCATAGAACTCAGGGAGCCTTGACATCCCAACTCGTCCCGAATCCTCGATATGTGCAGAACCAAGGCACCCCGCCTAGGTTTCAGGCACCGCAGGGACAGGCACACGCCATACTACAGGTGCCTCCTGCACCACCCGGTTACGCGCAAGGCCAGCCACCTTTGCAGAACCCCGCGTATCCTACCCCTTCCGCTCCCCCACCACCTCATGGATAGGAAGCCGATGCACATGATGTCTCTTTGAGGAGTGGAAGACATTTGACCCACCACATAGGCAGGCGGGTCCTGATTTTTCCCACCCTTTGCTGCAGGAGGGTTCGACTCCTTCATCTCAGGACCCACCTGCAGTAGGTAAGGGTAAGAGGCTACTCAACCCTGAGATTCCCGTCACTTTTCCTGAGGCTCTGACACGAAATGTAGTACAGAAAAAGGACTCATGGAATTTTGAGGACCTGAAATCGATGTTCAAGGAAGTACATATTCAGGTCCTCCTCGAGGCAATCGATCACATTCTTGCTGTCGCTAGGTTCTTCAAGGACTATTGTACCTCGAAATGGTAGCCGAGAATTGGACAACAGGTGGTACTATCGAAAGAGGCTAGCGCCGTGATTCTAGCTGACTTACCGCTGAAGAAGAAAGACCCTGGTACTCCACTCATATCCTAGTTCTTGCAGGACTCTCCATTTGATCAGGCCCTTCTAGATCTGGGTTCATCCATCAACCTAACTCCCACTACCGTATTTGATCGGTTTCGATTTGGGGAGTTGAAGCCCACCCCGGTCACAATTCAGCTGGCTGATAGATCAGTCAAAACACCGAGGGGGTGGTTGAGAACGTGATCGTGAAAGTCTGCGGGTTCTTGTTGGGATGCATAGATCGCGTATTTGATAGAAAAAAATGCGTCGTAGTATAATCGCGAAGTATGATCCAACAAAGATATTATTTTGCAAAAATAACGAGACTTTGAGTCCCGGTCGTTTGTCTCTGGGAGGCATTTGTTTACTTCTGAAATTGATTTTCTATTACTCTACTTTGTTTAGAATTGCATGTCGGTTCATGATTATTACGTATTTAAGTACGACATGCTTAGTTGTAGAATGGATAGACAATTAAGACAGGCAACTTGAATCACGTAAATATGATAGCAATCAATAAGCTCATGGTGATTTCACAACATGGAGACATATATATATATATATATATATAAAAGCATTTTTTCATTCATTCAGTGGGAGAGTTGTTTGCAACAAAAACTGTAGAGGAAAGCTTGTACAGAAATGCTTGGAATTTAAATCTAGCTACCAGAAAATGAGTACATACAAGAATCAACGGGGGGATTTTGCATGCATCATTGGGGGAGAAGTAAGACTACGCTATTAAGCAGTAATAAAGGCAATGAAATTATGAAGAGCATAAACTAAATCTAGCAGAATGGAAGGACATTCAGGGGTGGTCCTCGATGGCCATGGAGTGGTCGGGAGGAGAATAAGGGATGGCCAATGTAGCTTAGGCTGACCCTTGGGGAGAGGTAGGGTTGATCCAACATCCCGACATGATGTCCTCCATGGTGGTGGTAGTGAGCTCGTGGTGGAGTGGCTAGTTAAGTGGAAGTGGGAGTGAATGGCACCAATGGAGTGAATTTGCCAAGGAAGTGAATTGGTGCAAATGGTCACCCCTTAGGTCTTTTTATAGACCTAAGGGAAGCTCTCTATAGAATTATGGAATTCTCTAGAGAGGCCTATGGTGGGAGCTCATGGGAGAGTGAGAGAGAGAGGATGGATGGTGGTTTTTAGATCCACCAAATGTGGATCTAAAAATTGAATGGCTTTTGGTTGCTAATTTTCGCAACCAAGGAAACCACACATGGTGGAGAGTTCTAGAGAACTCTAGGCTAGGTATTTTCGTGTGGATGGTGTGTGTGGGTGTGTGTGGGTCGAAACTTAGGTGGCTAGGTTGATTAGGTTAGGTTCTAGTGGGTTTAGGTCAAGGTATGTCTCAAATTAGGGTTATAAACCCTAATTCACTAAGGTAAAGTGCAATTAAACTTAATACAAGTTTAATTGGGTATGTGAAAACTTAATTAAGAGTAAAACAACTCAATTAATTTAGGTCTAGGTCAATTGTACTCTCACTGAGTCCAATTGGCAGTGTGTGCTGAGATCAGGGCTCAATTGGACTCAATGAGTCCAATTGAATAGGCTGATGGAATTGACTAAGATCCAAGTCAATTAGGTTTAGTGAGGACCTAATTAGGTCCTTAGGGAGTTCTAGAGGTAATGTACTTGGGTTAGGCACCTTAATTTAGGTTCCTATGGGGTTGGAATTAGGTTTAGGGACCTAGAGATCCAAGATCAAGGCTTAAATCTCAAAACAGGAACTGGAGAGCAGTATCAGTCATCTAATAATAGTGTCAAACATCTTATACTCAAAAATCAGAAGTCCAGACTTGTTGTCTGGATGTCCAATTAGAGTTAGGAGGGATTTTGGGTTCTATTTTGGGTATTCTGCAGAAATTGGACGTCTGACAAAGTGTCTGGACGTCTAATAACACTGCAGAAGTGGGTTTGAGGTGTGCGGAAGATGGCTAAGGGTCCTGGATGTCCTATAACTTATCTGGACGTCCAAATAAGGGTTGGAACTAGGGTTTTAGGGCTTCCTAGGGTGTTGTGACCTAATCTAAGGGTGGCTAAGGCTTGGGGAAGTCTTTAGGCTATCCTAGGGCTAGGATGGACCTAAGCTCTTCACATTTTACTGCTTTATTCCTACTTAATAGCATAGAAAACCTTTAACTCCCTTACATTATTATTCCTACATCTAATCTAAGCCTTCTGCTCCAGCTCTGCTGCAACTCCCGTTATTCCTGATCCAGCTTCAGATCCAGCTCCTGATCAGCTTATTCCCTGCAATCGACATAATGCACTTAATTAGCACATTATAACATTATTTTATGCATAGCTAAAGGAAAGTAGTAAAGATGCAGATAATGCGTATGTATGCATGAATAACCCTAACTTATGCTATGTCCTAGCTTAATCTAGGTCAATTAAGACCTATGATTACTGCGCAATCATACCCCCATGCCTAAATCTTGCTAGTACCTAGCAAATGCAAGACTAAAATATTTACAGAAGGGTTCCTAAGGGATTGATTATTTTATCAGTATGCATAGATATTTTTCTCCTTTTTGTTTTCATCCTATGCTCTAGAAATCCAGACAATCATGAAAGTGCAGCTATGCAGCTTTTGCAACGGATTCGAGTGAAAAACTAATACACCTCTAAAGCATGTACTTGACCCCTAGTACAAATTCTAGCGGGATAGGAGGACTTCCTCCCTTGGAGTATTCAAGATATTCTATGAATTCCACCCCGGCTTTAGGCTTAGGTAGAGAATCTCTGAGGGAAAAGATTATATATTTGGTGGCTCACTCTCATTTGGTGCTACGTAGAGACTGGTACTACAGAATCTAGATTCCCAGATCACTAAGTGACTCAACTCAGAGAAAGACGAGAAGAACTATGCTGTCTTTGATTCCTTTGTATTCATTCTCTCTTACTCTTTTTTTTCTTTCTTTTTCTTTTCTTTCTTAGAGCTCACAACTTTACCAGATTCACATATATGACTTGTATTTGGTGGTCTCACTAGGCATTAACACTTTAATTGAGTTCTCATAACCCTAACACGAAGTCGGAATTCCTCAGCCAGTATTTGGCCGGTCAGAAACACAAGAAAAATAGGTTAGGGCCATATTTGGTGGATCTCAATTTGGTGGTATTGCCTCAATGAAATAAACACTAAATATTCATTCTTCTCTTTGATTTTTCTTCTTTTCTATTTTTTTTTCCAACATAACACGACTGGTGTACATCCATGAACTTTATTGAGGAGGCATTATTGGGGATTGGTGGTACTCAAGAGACATTGGGTGGCTTATTTGGTGGAAGTGCCTACTCACGGCACCAGGAGAGACGGATAGGATGGTGTATTTCTGACCCTGACATCAATACCCTCCTTCAGCTGAGGATTACATAAAGAATGGTCGTAACCATCCACCTTAGCCCTAGTTTTATGAAAACTCGCTCTCCGCGTATTTGCCTTATTCGGTGGCTCTCACAATTTCGCACAAAAATGTATACGTGGGAATCGAGAGCGAAAACTATGTCTAAACTCAAAGTATCATCACCTAATTATCTAGGATTCCAGATTCCTCGCACTAATCTTGGAGCACCAGTACACTCTACTCTCATCTCACACTATTTGGTGGATTTTTGGAAGAAAATCTGCCTGACTCCCAAAACACTGTCCAGGGGTTCAGGAAAAGAAGCACTGCTTCTTCTCGACAGACTGAAGACATTTATCAGCCTTCACCATGAATCCATTGCAAATTCTACGTCTGTGGGAAAAGTTGTACTGGATTCCATATTACAGGAATCAACTAGAGGATAAAATCCCTAATGCATTCTCTTAATAAAATAATCTTATTCATGAATGCAATATGTATATATGCTATAAACATGTAACCTAATATAATTTGTACTTTGTGAATTTCCTGTATCGGGTTACAATCAACTTGACCCTAAATTTAGAACAAAAGGTGAGCGGGTGAGTCGGAAGTGGCTGTTGCAAACGATTTCTAGCTCCAATGCGAGCATTGGAGGTGGAGTCGGTGATAGCGAAATACGCGAGATTTGTAAAAGCGGGTTTTTAACGTTGTTGTAACACGCAAATCTGGTTTCGCTTTTAAATTTATATCCTAGATAGGGGAGTATCTAGGGTCGTCCAAGGAGGCAAAAAAAAAAATGCAAAATTAATCCTCTTGCTTACAGATAGATCTCAACTTTCTTTTTGATATTTTTCAATATGTAATTTTTTTTGTATTTTGAAAAGACGAGGGCAAACTGCAGATTGTAGCTAAAAGAACTAACACCTACAAATGATTAACTAAAATCTAAAAGATAGAAATATCTTCTTCCTAAGCTCACTCTAGGCAAGTGGAGGCCTAGGGTAATTAGGAAGAAGAGGTGAAACAAGTGCTAGAACCAAAACAAACAACTGCAATAAAAAGCTAAAAGAAGGAAATTTTGATTGAGTAGAATGAGTGTTCCTTTCAAGGACAAGTAGAGGAATGCTTCTACTAGAATTAAACAATCTAAAAGCAAGAAAAGAAACACAAATCCTCTTGTAACAATGGTGAAGAAGGTTGTCTTCTTGCTCCAAGCCTAGCTGCTCCTTGGCTTGAAAAGAGGGCTTCCTTCTCCTCCTTCCTTGAGAGCTCCTTCAAGGTGGAAGCTTCCACCTTCAATGCTCTCTCCAAGGGGTGGGCGTGCACCACCCTCAAGAAATCCTCCAAGGTGGCGTGGACCACCTTCAAGATCTCCTCCAAGATCTTCCTTGCCTGGCTTCTCCTTTGGCTGGCGTGACCCAAGAGAGAAGGGAAGAGGGGAAGGCACCAAGGGGACAGAATATCCCCTTAATCTTCTTCTTCTTCTTCTTCTCTCTTGGACGTGGACTTCTTGGTGAAATATGAGAGTGAAATTGCTAGCCAAGGATGACTTGAATGGTGGTGGGTAGTGGTCTTTTTATAGGGTAGGATGGGGGGTTAAGGTGCCCCTTGAAATGGAGGGCTAGGATGGAAGAATGGAGGTGGTTGGTGATCCTATGGCTAAGGTGAGTTGGCGCCAACTCAAGGGGTGTTAAAGGGGGTAGTTATGGTGGTGTTGGTGCCTTTTGGTGGTGGAGAGACACCACCATGTTGGCGCCAACATGGGGTCTTCTAGAAGGGGGGTTAGGTGGATGGTGGAGATGGGTTCAAGGGGGATTGTGTGGTGGAGATAAGGGGAGATTTTGGAGGGAAAAGTGGCGCCATTAAGGGGTGGTTATGGGTAGTTTTTGGCACCACTTTTAGGTGTCTTTTGGAGGTGGTGGGTAGGTTAGGTTGGTGCCAAGTAGGTTAGCTTATGTGGAGCTTAGGTGGAGCTAGTTGGGTGGAGTTGGTAGGTGGGTTTTTGGGGTGGTACAAGCCAAGGAAGTTGGAGCATAGCTAAGCTAAGCTAAGCTAAGCTAGCTTAGCTAATGGAGGAGTAGAGGAGAAGGTAATGGATCTAGGGTTTGGAGGAAGGAGCTGAGGAGGAGAAGTCTGGAACTGAAATTTGGAACTGGCTACTGCTGAAGAGGCTGGCATGGAGCTATTCTAGTTGGCTTAGCTTGCTAGTTCTTTGCTAGCTACTAAGCCGAGCTAAGGTAAGCTAGCTTCTACCATAATGAGCTAAGGTGAGCTGGGTCTGGTGCTCCTGGGGAGAATTAAGCTGGTTGAGGCAGCTAAGGTAGCTTAGCTCAACTGAGTTGAGCTAAGCTGAGTCCTCGGGAGCTGGACTTGAGCTTCCTGAGCTGGGATGAGTTCTTCTTCAGCTGGCTGGAGCTGAGTGGAGCTGGATGTAGCTGGATCTGAGCTGGGGTGAACTCCTGTCAACTCAGCTGAGCTAGCTAGAGCTCCCTGTGGACTAGTGGGAGCTGAGATGAGCTAGACTCAGCTAAGTTGAGCTGGATCTGAGCTGACTTGAGCTAGGGTGAGCTAAGGTGAACTCTCTTGAGCTGCCATCCAGCTGAGATTAGCTGAATGGAGCTGGGATGAGCTAACCCTAGTTCAAGTAAGCTAGGTTCCAGCTGCGGTGAGCTGGATCAAGCTGAGGTGAGCTGGATCAAGCTGAGGTGAGTTGGATTAGGCTGAGTTCCAGCTAGTCTGGGTTTCTCCTTCACCATTTGCCTTCTTGAGTGGTAGGGTTTTAGGGATCTATATATCTGTACATCCCTAACACTCATAAAAACATATTAAAAAGACAATAAAAAATGCAATGCATGCCTAACCTATTTTATGCCTAAATGCAGCCCAAAAACCCGTTTGCGGAGTAAAATCCTAAGAGCTAGGTTTGTTTTAATGCATAAGAATGATGATAAACTGGCGTTTATCAGTCGGTTGTTCTTTTATTTGAGGTCCTAAAGTACGTTTTACATGTAGCTCCGAGATTTTCCTAAGTGTTGGCATAAAATTTTTTTTTCAATTTTTTTGTATCTACCCCCCCATGCCTAAGTTCTTGCATGCCCTCATGCATGAATATAAAAGAAAATAAATACTGCAGGGAGAATGGGTAAAAATCACCTATAATTGCTCCCGAAATTATATTCAGCACCGGCCAACCTGTTAGCATGCAATATACGCAAAGGAAATATGCTAAAAGAAAAATATGCTATGTATAAAAATGGTTATATATAAATGATGGTGGAATGCGGAGTGAATGGTATCTATACGTGTTGAGTTTAACACCTCCAGTTGGGCGAGCACTCAATCACACGTCTTCACTAAGATGAACAGTCTCATCAGGTGGAGGAGGTTCCTGGGCCAAAAATGGCTTGAGGCACTAGCCATTTACCGTGAATATATGCCTTGATTTTAGGTCCTTTATCTGGACTGCCCCATTAGGATATGGCTGCATCACAACATACGGGCCAGTCCATTTGGACTTGAGCTTCACCGCAAATAGTTTTAGCCGTGAATCAAACAACCAGACTCGCTGGTTGGGCGTGAATACTTTCCTCCGGATGTGGTGGTCATGAAAGGCCTTGGTCTTGTCCTTGTATATCAATGCATTCTCATAGGCCTCCCGTCGGATCTCTTCTAATTCGCTGAGCTGGAGTTTCCGTTCTTGACCTCCTGCATCAAGGTCAAGGTTACATTTTCGCACCACCCAAAAGGCGCGGTGTTCCAGCTCTACAGGAAGGTGACAGGCCTTGCCATATACCATGCAATATGGTGACATTCCGAGTGGGGCCTTGTATGCAGTTCGATATGCCCAGAGTGCATCGATTAACTTGTCGGACCAACCCTTCCTGTGTGGTCTAACCGTCTTCTGGAGAATCAGCTTGATCTGACAGTTAGACACTTCAGCTTGCCCATTGGTCTACGGGTGATACGGGGTGGCTATGCGGTGATGTACCCTGTATTTCTTTAATAATGACCTGAAATGGGTGTGAATGAAGTGGCTTCCCCCGTCGCTAATCAGAGCGCGGGGTATTCTAAATCTCGCAAAAATATTCTACCGTACGAAAGAAATGACGATCTTGCGGTCAGCCCATCTTGCCGGGATGGCCTCGACCCACTTCGAGACATAATCAACGGCTAGCAATATGTACTCGAAGCCATGCGAGTTCGGAAAAGGGCCCATAAAATCGATGCCCCAGACGTCGAACACTTCTACGACCATGATGGGTTGGAGTGGCATCATGTCTCTCCTGGTCATAGAACCGATTGACTGGCATCGTTTGCAGCGTTGGGTGTAATCGTGTGTATCTCTGAAGATGGTTGGCTAGAAAAATCCTGACTGCAAAATTTTTGCAGCGGTTTTCAGTCTCGAGAAATGGCCACCACACGCATCATTATGGCAGAAAGATAACACTCTGGGGATCTCAGAGTTTGGGATGCATCTGCGAATAATCTGATCTGCTCCAATGAGAAAGAGCAGTGGGTCATCCCAGAGGTAGTATTTGGCCTCTGCAATGAATTTGAGTTTCTGGTCCTTGGATAGGTTTGCGGGAATTTTGCCTGCGGCAAGGTAGTTCGTGAAATCAGCATACCAGGGGAACTCAACAGAATGAACAACCAAAAGAGATTCATCCGAAAATTGTTCATGGTTAGGCAGGGAATAAGGAATGTGATCTGGGTCCAATTTGGATAAGTGATCCGCCACGACATTCTATTTTTCGACTTTGTCACAGATTTTGATATCAAATTCCTACAATAGAAGGATCCATATAATGAGCCGTGGTTTGTCATCCTTCTTTGCTAACAAATGCCGGAGGGTGGAGTAGTCAGTGAAGATGATGACCGTGGACCCTAACAAATATGATTTGAATTTCTCCAACCCGAATACTATTGCTAGCAGTTCTTTTTCAGTGACAGTGTAATTGCGCTGAGCCGCATTCAGTGTCTTGCTAGCATAGTATATGATGAAGGGTTGTTTCTCCCGATGCTGGCCTAAAATAGCCCCGACGGCAAAATCAGACGTGTTGCACATCATTTCGAAATCAAGAGACCAGTCAGGTGGTTGGAGAATCGGGGAGTCGGAAACAACACTTCATAAAGTCTCGAAGGCACTGAGACACGAGGTATCAAATTCAAATGGGACATCGTTAACCAGGAGATTAGTCAAAGGCCGCGCAATTTTTGAGAAATCGCATATAAATCTCCAATAGAAGCCGACGTGACCCAAGAATGATCTAATCTGCTTGACTGAGCTAGGTTGTGGTAAGTGGGAGATAATATCTGATTTAGCCTGGTCAACCTCGAGTCCATTTTTAGAGATCCTGTGCCCTAGTACTATGCCATCCCTCACCATGAAATGACTTTTCTCCCAGGATAGTATTAGGTTTACCTCAATACACCATTTCAGTATCTTGGTGAGGTTATCAAGACAAGATTCAAAATCATCTCCGAAAACGAAGTCATCCATGAATACCTCCACATAATCCCCAATCATGTCAGAGAAGATGGCCATCATACAACGCTGAAATGTCTCTGGTGCATTGCAGAGGCCAAAGGGCATCCGCTTGAAGGCAAATGTTCCAAAGGGGCATGTGAATGTGGTCTTGTCTTGATCTTCCGGGCTAATCGCTACCTGATTATACCTGGAGTATCCATCCAGAAAGCAGAAGAAACTACGTCCGGCTAATCATTCCAAGATCTGATCAATGAACGGCAAATGAAAGTGATCCTTCTGGGTAGCCGTGTTTAGTTTCCTGTAGTTAATGCAGACCTGCCAAGATGTCGCAGTGCGGATCGGGATGGATTCGCCCTTATCATTCTTCATGACGGTGAGTCCTGCTTTCTTAGGCACTATCTGAATCGGACTCACCCACTGGTTGTCTGAGATTGGATATAGAATGTCTGCATCCAACCATTTGATGATCTCCTTCTTAACAACCTCTAGCATATTCGGGTTAAGCCGTCTTTGAGGTTGTCTCGAAGGTTTCACCCCCTCATCCATGTAAATGTGATGAGTGCAATGCGAGGGGCGAATACCGCGGAGATCAGCAATACTCCACCTGATAGCAGCCCTATGGTCTTGAAGCGTAGAAATCAATTGATGCTCCTGTTCTTGGGTTAAGTGGGCATTGATAATGACTGGATATGTCTCACTTTTGCCTAAGAACACGTACTAGAGTGAGTCAGGTAAGGGCTTCAATTCAATCACAGGTGGGTCAGAATCAGATATGAGAGTGGGAGGAGTAGAATTGAAGGTGGGAATCTGCTGATCCATGTGCACATGAATTCCCACTGAGTCACTCCCTGTGGAATAATCGGTTGTGACTGTGTTAACGGGAAACCCATTAGCTGTGGTCATGTCTTCCTGTAATAACAGGGGCGATTCAATAGTATACGGATCAGGATAGCTGGATTCAGGGATGCTGTGGTCAGAAGCACACCCTAAACAGTCAGATCCTCGAGGAGATATGTGTAATGCAGTGGTTTTAGTCCCATGTGGATCGAGGTCCGAGAACCCTGATAGTGTAGACGAATGAGACATTGGGTCGTCACAAAGGAGCCCAATGTTACCACAATATGCCGAATCTTCATCTTCACCATCCTCCTCTATTCGATCACAGTCGAAGTTCTTTGCTGCCTTGAATATGTCTAGTTGAAGTCACTCATTGCCTAAGGCAATCTCCATACACCCAGATGCACAATTGATGTTCGCTCGGGCTGTCACCAGAAATGGGCGACCCAAAATAATTGGTGCATCTCGGAGATTAAGAGGAACTTCCATATCGAGAATGAAAAAATCTGCGGGAAAGCAGAACTTGCGGACTTCCACGATCACGTTCTCAACCACCCCCCTCAGTGTTTTGACTGATCTGTCAACCAGCTGAATCGTGACCGAGATGGGTTTCAACTCCCCAAATCGAAATCAATCAAATACGGTAGTGGGAGTCAAGTTGATGGACAAACCCAAATCTAGAAGGGCCCGATCAAATGGAGAGTCCTGCAAGAAGTAGGATATGAGTGGGGTACCAGGGTCTTTCTTCTTTGGCAGTAGGTCAGCTAGAATCACGGTGCTAGCTTCTTTCGACAGTACCTCTTGTCGTCCAATTCTCGACTATCGCTTCGGGGTACAGTAGTCCTTGAAGAACCTAGCGACAGCGGGAATGTGATCGATTGCCTCAAGGAGGGGGACCTGAATATGTACTTCCTTAAACATTGAGTTCAGGTCCTCGAAATTTTGCGTGTCCTTTTTCCGTACTGCATTTCATGTCAGAGCCTCATGAAAAGGGATGGGAATCTCAAGGTTAAATGGCCTCTTACCCTTATCTACCGCAGGTGGCTCCTGAGATGATGAAGGAGTCGAACCCGCCTGTGGTGAAGGGTGGGAAAAATCAAAACCCGCCCGCCTAGGTGGTGGGTCAAATGTCTTCCTTCCGCTCCGCAATGAAACAACATGTGCATTGGCTTGCTGTCCATGAGGTGGTGGGGGAGCAGAAGGGGCAGAATACACGGGATTCTGTAAAGGCGGCTAGCCTTGCGCGTAACCGAGTGGTGCAGGAGGCGCCTGTAGTATGACGTGTGCCTGTCCTTGCGGTGCCTGAAACCTAGGCAGGGTGCCCTGGTTCTGCACTTATCGAGGATTTGGGATGGGTTGGGAGGGCAAGGCTCCCTGAGTCCTATGCTCCTGCAACAGCTGGTTTTGCATGTTCTGTATGGTCTGAATCTGAGCAGCCATCGCCTTCATAATCTTCAAGCTATCTTGTGTAGACTTCCTCATCGATTCTTGCAGCTCCTCTTTCAGCGCCTCCAAAGGGTCAGCCCACTTTGGAGGGTGGTTGGCAGCTTGGTGCAGTGGCCGATATAATGAGTGGGGTTGCTGCTGCTAAGGCGGGAATGGCTGCTACCTAGGGTACGTGTTTTGCACATTCTCGTATTGCCTGGTCTGGTAGTGTGGATCTTGATGTGGTCTCTGTGAATTACCAGACCAGGAGAAGTTTGGATGCTGGCACCAACCAGGGCTATATGTCTCTGAATACGGGTTATTACGCCTGTATCCTTGGATAGCGCTGACGTCCTCGTAGGCCGAAGATGTCTGAGATGCATATCCGTCAAGGGGATACGCATTATAATCTACGGGTGGTGCGTAACCCTGGTCGTAGAGTGCCAGATCTAGATTATTCACGAGATCCTGATATGCAGGATCTCGTAAATATAGAGAAGATGCATCCTGAGTGTGTAGATTAACTCGAGCAGGAGGGGCTCGGGGTGCATAGGAGGATCTTGCGGTGGTAGAGCTCGAGTCGGATTGACCTTGACTGATCTGGTCAATCTTCTTCTCGATTAAGTTTATTCTATCTAGATGCTTGACGATGATATCCATGTCAGCTCAAATAGATTCGGTGTGAGCCTGGTGGACACCAACCCGCTGCTGACCAGGCCGCTGGAACTGGTTCATAGATGCGGCATTCATCGAGTTCTCCGCTGATGATTCGAACAGCTCAAATGCGCTATTCTCGTCTTTTGCGAGAAAATTCCCACTGCTAAATGCATCGGCTAGATACCGATGTGTGTCATCCAGCCCATGGTAGAAAATCTGGGCTAAGTGCCATCTGGGTATACCATGATGCAGGCATTTTCGGAGAAGGTCTTGAAATCTGTCCCATGCTTCATGTAATTTCTCGTCGTAATTCTGGCCAGGTTCCAATTGGCTTTCCAATAGTCTTGAACCAGTATGAAGCTTGTCCCTTAGAGAGAACAGGAAAAGCTTCAACAGAACAATCCCAAGATCAATATTCCTGGGTTGAATCATTTCAGCGAGTCGACTCAAGTCCTCAAGGTGCTGGAACGGATCTTCGCTTGAGTTTCCGTAGAAATGAGTGCTGATCAACCCAATTACATTGGGCTTGAGCTCAAACGCGTCTCCGCCCGTGGGAATTCTAACAAGAGGTGCGACGATTTGTGCGGTTGGGTCGTAGAAATCCCGCAGTTGTTCTCCTCGCGGTAGGTGCTGCATCCTGTCAAGTGCCATCAGAATAAGATCCATGCTCTGCTGATGCCGCTCCTCATATTCGGTGACTCAGGCTTCTAGATGAGCCATCAAGTCCAGATTCTCGATATCCTGACCCGGTCTAGGTCCAGGTCCAAGATTTGCCATGGTGGCTCTTGGAGTAGAAGAAGTGGGGGGAGAAGATGGTCCGGGCGAGGAGACTTGCCTCCTTGGGAGTGGCTCCCAAGGTCCAACCAAGTGAGGTCGAAGTGACCTCCTTCCTTGCATACACCACCCAACCCCTAGGTTGGTGTAGCCAGGCAGGACAGGGCTAAGGCTCTGTCAATCAAATGGTCCTTATGGATCAGGTGACCAGATTTTTCGTTAGAAATTTGAATTCCTGAAGATAAGTTCGTCATTCAACCGACTGAAAGTGATTCCTGCCTCTCAAGCTAACCCAACCAATCTGGTTACGGGGGGACGAAGGGGAAGGTTCTTCCTTTGGCTTACGCCTCCAGTTCCGTTGACCCCCGAGTTGCGGTCGTTTGACACTACCCCGCAGACTTAGTCACCAGGTTTGGCAAGAGAGATTAAAAACACCCAGTAGTATGACAACGAACTCGGGTTGATTTTGTGTTTTAAAATTAATTTTTAACCCGTTTTCTTCAGTGGGGTTTGTGGTGAGTGGCCCACAATGTGACCAACTCACCAGCTAACTAGACTTGATTAAGTCTAGGTTAGCCCAAAGTGTGGTCTCTAGTTGTAACTCTAAAGATTCAACCTAAGTTGCATGCACTTCTACGATTTTTCTCTTTCTGTTTCAGCAGACTACAAAAGTAATGTTTGTTCCCTGATAATAATTGGAATTCAATTAATTTGAAATTTTGCAAGTAGAATTCTCTTTCAATTATTCTTCCAAAGAATATTTTTTTGGAATTTTTATTGTTTCAACCGAATGTTTAGGGAATTTTGAATATCAGAGGGTCAGATTTGGAATTTTGACCCTTGGTCGGTTTTTTCCTTTGAAACAATACCAAATGACCTTCAAAAATTCAGGAAAAATATAGAAAATAAAAGCAATGAGATTAGCTTTCAAGCCCCACCATTTTTAGTCAAAAAAGATTTGCGGATTGCTTAGAATCGCTTTTTGAAATTTGAAAAGTTTTGAATTTGGGTCAGTCTGACCCCCGTGTACTTCACAAATTTTTAAAAATTTTATACTTATAATTTTTTCAAAATAATGGTGGAGTTTGAAATATGGTTTAAAAATGAAGGTTTAGCTCGAATTTTAGAATTTTTTGCCTACTAATTTTTTGGCAATCGAATTTTTAAATCAAGCTTGAAATCTGGCTGAAAATCAGAAGGTGGTGGAAAAGCTTTTTAAAGAGGTTTGAATTTGAGATCTAAGCTTTTCACCAAAAATGCTTTTCTTTTTTTTTTTCAAAACTTTTGCACGTTTTTTTTTTCAAAAAGAATTTTTCAAAAGATTCAAAGAAAATATCTTTTTTTTTTTTTTTTTCGAACTAACCTAAGATTAAAAAAGGAAACCTAATCTACATTTTTTTTCAAATTTTTTTCTTTTTTCTTTTTTCTCTTTTTTATCACGAAAATGACTAAAATCTTTTTTTTTTCACAATGAATTTTTCAAGGGAATTGCAGAAAGTAAATCTAATCTAAAAATAAGATGATGTGCACCTGGATTTGTTTTCCATGCTCGTTGTGTGCACAGATCCCGTTTTTCTTCCATTTTTCCTCCACATCAAAAACAAAGTAAAGAGAAATTTGTCAGTTATAGTTTCAAAGATCGAAATCATAGAAAATGATGTTGGCTCCCTTGCAACGGCGTCATTTGACGGATACCGTTCTCGCGCATTTGAAAGTCGTCAGGATCGTAGTATAGTCACGTAAAAATGTTCGTCAAAAATTAAGTTTGTAAAAATAACGAGACTTGAGTCCCGGTCGTTCGTCTCTGGGAGGCATTTGTTTTACTTTTGAAATTGATCTTTTTGTTGCTCTACTTTGTTTAGAAATCGCATGGCAGTCTATGATTGTTACGTATTTAGATACGACATGCTTAGTTGTAATAGATGACAATGAAAAGCAAGCAACTTTAATCACGCAAATACGATAATTATTAAGCTCATGGTGATTTCAAACGCATAAAGATATATATATATATATATATATATATATATATATATGCATTTTCATTCATTCCATTGGAGAGTTGTTTGCACAAGAAATTTAGAGGAAAGCTTGTATCTAAATGCTTGAAATGGAAATCTAGCTACCAGAAAATGACTGCATATAAGAATCAATGGGGGGATTTCACATGCTTCATTAGGGGAGAAGTAAAACTACACTATTAAGCAGAAATAAAAGCAGTAAAAATTATGGAGAGCATAAACTAAATCTAGCAGAATAGAAGGCATTCAGGGGCGGTCCCCGATGTCCTTGGAGTGGTTGGGAGGAGAATGAGGGGCGTCCAATGTAGCTTAAGCCGATCCTTGGAGAGAGGGAGGATTGATCTAGCATCTCGGCATGATGTCTTCCATGGTGGTGGTGATGAGCTCGTGGAGGTGGTGTGGCTAGCTAAGTGGAAGTGGGCGTGAATGGCACCAATGGAGTCAAGAGTGTGAATTTGCCAAGGGAGTGAATGGGTGCAAATGGCCACCCATTGGGTCTTTTTATAGACCTAAGGGACTCTCTCCAGAGAAGTGTGGAACTCTCTAGAGAGAGTCCAAGAGTGGTCGGCCAAGTGGTTTTGAGAATGCCTCTTGGTTGCTAAATTTGGCAACCAAGAGTGGTGCCACTTGGAGAGAGTTCTAGAGAACTCTAGATGTGTGGGAGTGTGTGAATGGGTGTGTGTGTGTGTGTGTGGTCATGCCCTAGGTGTCTAAGAGGTCTAGGTTAGGTCCTAAGAGGTTTAGGTAGGTGTATGCCTTGAATTAGGGTTACAAACCCTAATTGCTAAGGGGAAATTGCAATTAAACTTAACCTAAGTTTAATTGAATGTGTGAACCTAATTCAGAGTGAAATAACTCAATTAGGTTGGGTTTAGGTCAATTGGATTCTCACTAAGTCCAATTGAACTTGTGTGGGTTGAGATCTAAGCTCAATTGGACTCAATGAGTCCAATTGATTTAGGTAAAGGTAATTAACTTTGATCTAAGTCAATTGGGTTTGGTGAGGACCTAATTAGGTCCTTAGGTAGGTCTAGAGGTGATGTACTAAGGTTAGGACACCTTAATTTAGGTTCCTATTGATTGCACAGCAAAAATACATCAGTAAATATGCCATCTTGTGTTATTTCCCAGCACTACCATTGCATCTTATGTAGCAATAGTGGCATTTGTACATAGACACATGCATGCTTTTCTGGAGAGTGAATAATTGGCCATCTAATTAACATCTTCATCAAGGGATGCATTGCAAATTCACCATTCTCTTTTTTTATTTTGACTTTGAAATCTTCTCCCTCACGCGACTGGTGTTGGACCTGAATAAGTTGTTAATATGGTGATTTTATCGTTGAAGTGTGTATAGTGGTTAACCTAAATCGGACCTAATCATCTCTTTACAAAAAATTTTAACCTGGCCTAGTTGATTTTATCTTGGTCACTTTTAGGCCCAGGGTCGAATTCAGGGAAGTGGGGTTACGAGTCAAGTTTCTACGCCTTTCCTACAACGAATCTCTTCCGTTCGTTTATTGTGTTTTTGGCATTTTTCTATTTAGATCTTTTTCTGGTAATCTTTGTCCTTGAGGCAAACCCTCAAAACAGGGTTCCAAAACGGGTCTTACTATTTGCAAGACGGAGTGCCTGCAAGTCAAGGATTATCTTTTCTCTTTTATATATTTTTTTATCTTTTTATTAGCATGAAAGAGAAGCAAAAATAAAGTAAATATAGTATATATATATAGGTATATATTATATATGTATAAAGGGGTGGGGGTGTAGGCGGAGATGGAGTGTAGCACGATGTCGAGTCAATCATCGTCTAGAAAGACGCAACCAACAGGACGAAGTGCCGTGTGTAAGGTGTAGGATGGATGGTGGAAGATTAATGCGAACACGCTTTTTGTACGCGTGTATTGACGTGCCTTCGTGCGTGTGTGTTAAGAGGTGTCGTTATAGTTGCACTTGATACGTCGGTTTTAAAAGAAGTAAACGGAGGTGAGTCCGAGTGTCGATCTCAGGGAGGCGTGGAAATCGGATTTTGTTTACCACTTGTTGTCACGAAAAAGGCGAAGTTTTGCTTGCGAAAGAGACGATTTTGAAAAGCGAGAGATAGAGAGAGTTTAGGGTTAGAAAGCTCTTGGTTTTGATCATGCACTTTAAACAGAAATTAAAATGGCAACTAAATGAAAAATAATTTCATTAAACATGCATTCATAGTTCATGGTTTACAATATTAAATACATGCTTCAACAAAAGTAAATGAAAGCTTAAAAGAGAGAGAGAGAGAGGTAGAGAGAGAGTGGAGAGCGACGAGGCAGCCACGGCGGTGGAGGAGGCTCCGTCGGCGGCTCGTCGTCTCCGGTGATTACAAGAGTGCCTAAGACTAGCTAGGAGAGGAGTGGAGTAGTTGCAAGTGGGAGAGGATGCCTTGAATGGTGGTAGAAGGGGGTTTAAATAGAGTTAAGGGCTTCTAAAAGAAGAATGTGCTTTAGCGACATCCAGCACGTCGCTAAAACCGCTTCCAGATACGTCGGTGAAGGCCTTCTGCCGCCGATCAGCCGCCCGCCCCCTCTCTCTCTCCAAGCGCGATCCGTGGATGATGAACGAGAGCCGTCCGATCGAAGATCGGACGGCTGAGATCCTCCCGCGCCCGTGCTGAGATCGCCCGGCGTGCGCGCGCGCGTGGGCGCTCGGGTGTTATCGTCGCGCCGCGTGGCGCAATCCTGACCGCCCGCTGCTGATCGGGCGGGTCAATTTCGCCGCGCCCTTCGCTCGCGCTTGATTTCCGCTCCGCGCGATTCGAACGCGCGTCGCTGCGTCGCGGGCGTGCGCGCTAACCGTTGCGCCACGCCCGCGCTTTGTCGCGGCGAGCGCGGGCGAGCGCGCGGATCTCGGCCGTTCGATCGAAGATCAACGGCCGAGATTCGTTCTTGGCTGGCTTGAGGGTGAGAGAGCGGCGGGGGCGAGGCGACGTGGCGCGTTCTGGGCCGTTGATCTCCAGATCAACGGTCATGATTTCTTGGGCCCAATGTGGGAGCTCCGGATGTCGGATTTGGCTGATCTTGAGTCCGTTGGACTCCGTTCGTCGTCCTGAATCCATCTGTGCGGTTCGATTGCTCATCTGAGGCCTGCTTTGACAAATACTTTACACAAATGGCCATTAATACGATTTATAAGCAATCTTGGTACTTGATGCATGCAACGCTCCTATTCTACTTTATGTTGTGCCTTTTATTCTAAATATGGGCCATATTCAACCTAATTACTACCCCCTTGCGTGGTGTTATCATGTATCGGGGAATATTAGCAACTGGTGCAGATATTCCCGCGATACCACGTATGGTAAATAATGTGAAACTATATATATATGTATATATGTAAATATATCTATATGTATATATATATATATATATATATATATATATTTATTTATATGGTTATAGATATATAGGTATATATATATATATATATGTAGTTATATATGTAAGTGTATGTATAGATCTATATATATATATATGTATGTATATGTATATATAAATATATGTAGATAAGTATATATATATATATATGTATGTATATGGACTAATACATATTTATATAAGTACTAATATATGTATAGATATGTGTATATATATATACATATATATATATATATATATATACATACATATATATATATATATATATACATATATATATATATATATACACACATATATATATATATATATTTACATATATATATATATATATATATATGTATGTATATATATAAGTATATAAGTACTACTATATGTATAAATATATATATGTATGTATGTATGTATATATATATATATATGTATATAAATATTTGTATATATATCAATATATATGTATACGTATATATATATATATATCTATATATATATATATATATATAGGTGTGTGTATGAAAGTGTGAGTGTATGTGTGTGCAAGCGTCGGTAAAGAGAGTGAGAGAGTGTTGTGAGAGAGAGTGAGAGAGAGAGTGGGAGAGATGGCGCTGTTAAGGAGTCTGGAGTTTCCATGCGCCGTCTGGAGTCCACACGCACGCGCAGGCGCGTATGCGCGTAGAGGACGTGTGCTGGAGCAAGTGGCGCGGAGAGGCGTACGTGGGCGAGTGGGTGACGTGGGCGCACGCGTGCGAGTGGGGCGGGAGTAGGCAGGCACTGGGAGAAGTGGGCGCACGTAGACGTACGCGGGCGGGTGCGAGCGACGCGGGCCGAGATGCGCACATGGGCTGCGGCCGGTTGCAACATGCCGGGTGACCGGATAAGTGAGAAGCTTTCCGGTCACCCCACTGTAGCCACAGTGTTCCACAAACGTGAACAGTGGCTACAGTGTATGGCTGCGTCGCGCGACCGGGTACGGGCGGTGCTATGAGTGCGGACAGCTCGGCGCGTGCGGTGGAGTGTCTCCGGCTGCTAGCTTACGGGCGAGACCTCGCGACAAAGCGTGTGGGGAGGGCTGGGTCGCGAGCGAAGGGGTGCGACAGGGTGCGCGGTGGCTTACGGGTGTTGGTTGGGGTGCGCAGGAAGCTTGGCCGACCGCTGCAGAAGCACGCAGTGGCCGGTTGCGGGTGGATGAGAGAGCACGACAGGGTGAAGAAGAGGGAGGTGATGGTGCTTGCAGGCGAGCGCTAGAGGCGAGGACGGCCTGTAGGCGTGCGCGGAATGGGCTAGGCGGCTTCTACTGCGTGCTGCTGCTGCGTGCGGAGCTTTGAGCTTCAGACCTTGAAGCTTCCGCTCCAATGGCTGAAGGTGGCTGGAAAGTAAAGAAGTCAGGGAAGAGCCACCACGCCCACCGGCTCTATGGTGAGCTGGGTGGTGGTGGACTCACGGTGGTGGTTGTGCACCACCGTGAGGTGCTCCTGTCCGCCGGGTGTCTCCTCAGAGGAGGAGGGCCGGCGTATGGAGGGAGAGGGAGGAGATGGTGGCCTGGAGAAGAAGGTGGTGCTGCTGTGTTGGGTCTTTTTTCGTGAGGACCAGGCTGGCTGCAAAGGAAGAAACTGTGGTCTTTTTAAAGAAGAGGAAGCCATGCACAGCCATGCCCTGGTTGTGCATGGCTCAAGCACGGCTCATGGCAGGGAGAGGCTGGTGTAGGGAAGGGCCTGCTGCAGAGCATGGCACGAGGAGGAAGGTGTTGCCATGCATTGCAGCTGCGGGAAGAAGAATTCCAAAGTCAAATAGAAATAGAAAATGGAAATTTTGCGAAGCAGCACTTGAGGAAAAATGTAATTGCGAGGCCATTTTATTTCACTCTCCTCCCCTCTTAATTAAATGAATGCATGCATGTATTTTTACAAATGCGACAATGGAACCCTAATATGCATTGGTAATGCTAGGAAATAGCACAAGACGGCATAATTGCAGGCGTATTTTTGTGGTGCAATCAGCGGCTCAGGGCATGGGGCATGCACCTCTTCGCCCCATTCCTCTGCCAGCAGCATGGCGGGACTTGCTCTGCCAGCAGCATGGCGGTGGCATGCGTCTTCTTTAAAAGGCCTTGCCCTCTCCCTTGTGCCGGGGGCCGGAACAAACACAGCACCCATAGACACTTTCCTCCAGGCCAACCTCCTCCCCTCTTCCCCTCCATACGCAGTGTCTCTTCTCACTAAAGAGACACACTGCAGGTAGGAGCAAGCTCACAGTGGTCCCACGACCACCACTGTGAGTTCCACCACCGCCCAACTCCTTCGAGAGTAGGTGGGTGTGGTGGTTTCACCCTCTGCTTTCACCGCTGAGCACCCTCGCCGCCATTGGCAGAGCTTCAAGCTCGGAAGCTCCAGCAGCAGCAGCGGCCGCCTGAAGCAGCGCAGGCCACCGCACGCACGCCAGCAGACCTCCACGAGCTCTCCCCGCGCACGTAGGCGCACGAACAACCGGTGCTACCGGTCGCCCGCTCCCGCGCGGCACTGTAGCCACTGTTCACGCCTCTCAGTGCAACACTGTAGCCACCAGCCTGTTTCTCACTTAGCCGGTGGCACAGCTCTCTCTCTCCTCGCCCGCAACCCGCTCTAGCCGGTCGCCTGCGTCTGCACCCGCGCCCACTCCCGCCCGCAGCGCTGTGCGCTGCGCTACGCAGTGCGCTGCGTTGCCCCCTCTCTCACACTCCCCTGCCTGCACACGAAGTCAGCACGCGCATTCTCTCCAGCACCCGTGTGAAGCGCTTGTGCGCCTGCGCGCGTTCCTGCGAGATCAGACGGCAGACGCTTTTGCTAGACCACTTAAACTCCTCCCTCTCTCTCACAGTCACCCGCCAGTACACGCACACACACACTCACTTGTACACACTCACGTGTACTCTCTCACACACACTTGTACACACACACACACCCTTATAAACTCACATCTACACACATATATATTTATATATCCACTCACATTTATACATAAATATATATCTACATATATATATATATATATACACATATATACATATACATATCTATATACATATACTACTATATATATATATATAGTTATAACCCTATCTGTATATATACATATATATATATACATCTTTACATACACATCATCTAGCTGTATCCATACGCCCTTGCACTAGTCACTCCACTACGCATTCTATCGCGGGAATATCTGCACCAGTTGCTGATATTCCCCGATACCCGCGTAAAGCAAATGCCTCTGCACACACTCCTACACATCCGTCCCACACTCTACGCAGCACTTCGTCTTGTTGGTTGCGTCTTACTAGATGTGGACCAACTCGATATTGTACTACACGTCATTTCCACTTCCACCCCCACCCCTATATATGTAATATATATATATATATCTATATATATAGAGACTGTATTTATTTCTCTACAAGCTACCTGTAACGAGCGTGTGGCGCAGACGTATTTTAAGACGTCTGGAGGGTTGTCCAGATGTCTGACCAGACGTCTGGGATAGTTTCCAGACGTCTGGAAATCCGTTATTTTGACACACGAGAGTCGTCTGCGCGCCTGAGCGCGCAGACTGCATATTCGCCTTCTCCCCTCCTGCGGCTGCAAGATTCCCTTGCCGCGAATCCTTCTCTCTCCTCTCCGCGCGGCCTTAAAAGGGCACGCCTCCCCTCCCGTCTCCACCGTCTTCTCCTTCTTCTCCTTCAGCCAGTGAGTGTGAGCGTGAGCGCGAGCGCGAGGGCGGCAGCGGCAGCCGCAGTGAGCGCGGAGGAGGTGCGGCGTGCGAGGGCGAGCTCGCCGGAGCGGCTTGGTCGGCCGGCGGAGGGCGCAGGGGGCGCAGAACGACGCGGAGAGGGACCTGCTGCAGTCTGAGCAGCAGGCGCACGAGGTGCGACGCGGGCGGCGTCGCGAGCGGAGGCCGAGTAGCGCCCTGATTCTGGAAAAATTTCCAGAATCAGACGTCTGGGTTGATAGGCAGACGGCGAGGACGACGTCTGGTAGCTCATACAGACGTCTGAAAGGTGTGTTTTCCGCTTTCTTCTTCCTTCCTATCGACCGACCGTACTAAGGGAGGGAGTTGGCTGTGCGCAGGTTCGCTGATTCGCCATCCTTTGTGAATCAGACGTCTGGAAGTTGTACCAGACGGCGGGAGTGACCTCCAGACGTCCGGGGTGACCATCGGACGTCTGGGAGCTAGGACAGACGTCCCCGCAGACTTCTGGACGTCTGGGAAACCACACTGAACAGGTAATTCTCTGATCCACTGTTTAAGACGTCTGATTTTGCACAGTATCGTCTTTTTCGACCCGTTTAGGGCCCGTTCGGGCTCCGTTTTCCACGATTCGAGTTGCGTTCCTTTCAGAATTAATTCCTCTACCCGTCTACAGTAGCTATACACTATTTTGAGACACTCCTTGTGTTTGATCCTTGTGATAGGACCTCGTTCAGTTGCAGTCTTGAGAGTCGCGGAGGCACGCGGGATTCCCGATCACGCCCCCATTACTCCCGTTGTACCTGGTAGAGTGGCTTAAGTTTATTATTAAAATCTGTTAAAGTATGGAACCATAACTAGAATCTAGGACATTGCATGAATCCTAGGAATGAGAAATGTATGGAATGATAGCTCCTAGGTGATGCATGAATCCTAGGGCTGGAAAACTAGTTGTATGCTAGATCCTAGGATGTGGCATGAACCCTAGGATGGAAAAACTAGTGGAATGTATAATACTGCAGTCTTGGAAAAATGGAAAGGAATATAAAGCTGCCTGTAAATTGAATCAACAGCTGCCTGTTATGAATAAAGAAACATGATTGAGATCATGGATTGTGAGAACGTGAAACTGGAAAGTGAAACATATGATGTTCTGAGATAAAGAGCTGGAACCCTACGAGGAATTAGGAGTGGAACTCCTGGAAAGAAAAAGGAATGGAACTGAGATGTAGTTGTACTGTCTCTTGGGTACGTAGTACCAAGGGAAGTACCTGTACCTGTTTAGTGCAGAGTGGGGCCAGCCACCCCAGGGACCCGGGGTTAGGATTGGCCGCTCTGTACCGACTTGTTGGCCCTCGTGTACGTAGTACCGAGGAGAGCTACTAGTGTTAGGAGAGTACTAGCTACCCCACGGGCCCCGAGGTTCTGCTAGCCTCCTTCATCGACTTGTTAGGCCCACTAGGGCAAACCAGGGTAGTCAGGCGAGGGTGCGCGGACTGTGGAGGGGCAAGGCCCCGGTTTGGTTACTATGGAGGGGTTGGACCCCTGTTACTGAGAGGGCTCTGCCCTGGTTCCGTGCTGTGCTTTGGGTGCACCCGTTAACGGAAACGACTGACCGCGTGCCAGTGCAGGCTAGCTACCTGTACGTTTATCGCGCGTGCCGTAGTCACCGTTACGTCTGTCAGTGACCTTGGGGTGGTTGACTGAGGGTAGGATCACCACGGGGGACTCTCCCGGCCAGGAGAGCACCACGTGCTACTTCTACTTTTGGAAAAGACTGCAATCGAGATCGTTCCCACGAGGACATTCGAGATCAAGTAAAGGATCTGAGAAATAAATGAAATAGTGAGAAAATTGAAAGATGTGATTAAAGGAAGTAATAGAACATAACAGCTACTGTACACTCTACTGTTGCCTTTAGTTAGTTTGCCACTCTACTCAGCGTTTTGCTGACGTGTTACACTCGTTACCTTTTTCAGGACCAGGTGTTAAGCAGCCAGGGTCGGCGGCTGCAGAGGACGCTGGGCCGAGTAGGGTCCAGTAGAGTTTACCACAGTCTTTTGTACCTCTTTTGTTTCTGTTCTAGTGAGTAGTTTTTGTTTCCGCTGTACTTTCTTTACCTGCAGTTCTTGTTATATGATAAATGTTGTTCTACTGTTGTGGTGGTATCTACTGTAGTAGTTTCTTTCCTTACTGCTATACTTCCTTACTGTTAGTTATATTCATGCTGAATGTGGTTTATTTTACTGCTCTTTTGGTTACTTCCTCGTTGGACGACTAGGTCTTGGGATTAGTCGAGTCGGTCCGGTTCTCGTGTCTCGTAGGGACTCGGGAACCAGGTCGTTACAAGATGGTATCAGAGCAAGGTCGTCCCGAGAAGTGAATCAACTGACTGGAAAATAACCAATTCACATGTTTATAGCTAGAGTAGCCACCACAACATATCTCTTGACATGAGCTCTTAGAAGTTTTGTTAGGTACCGTCTGTTTTGACGTTTCCGTTTTGTTTCGTGTCTCCTTGCAGGAGATGCCTCGTCGCGGGACTGGCGAGACTGGCCTCGGGCGCGGCCGAGGGCGAGGTCGGCGAGGTGGACGTGCTGTCGTTGACGTCTCGGTGGACCAGCCACCACTCCCTGGCATCCAGGCCCCGGACCTCGCCTGACTGATACGGGATATTGTACGAGAGGAGCTCCACCCACCGCCCCGAGCACCTCCTCCTGTGGTTGTAGAGGGGGAGTCCTCTGTAGGACCACGCGACGGGCACGGCGTTGGACACGAGGGAGGGGATGGGCCCCTGCCGCCCCCACCTTCCTCCGACACTTCTGTACACGAGGCACCTTCGCCTGGAGGTGCACCAGCACCTCCCCTACAGCGCCACTTCGAGCTTTTCGGACAGTTCCGGAAGCTGAAGCCCCCCTCCTTCAAGGGGGATGAGGACCCGACCGAGGCAGAGGACTGGCTTGAGCAGCTGGAGAAGATCTTCGATACCCTTCGCCCCCCGGTGGAGTGCCGCGTGGCCTTTGCCACGTACCAGCTGGAGAGTGCGGCACATCGGTGGTGGAGGGAGGTCCGGGGACAGGAGAGGGACGAGCCGACGTGGGACCAGTTCGTCACCCTCTTCTGCGAGCAGTACTTTCCCCAGACGTGGCAGGACCAGAGGAGGCGGGAGTTCCACACTCTCCGCCAAGGAACGATGACTGTGAGCGTGTACCGCACGCGTTTCTTGGAGCTGTCCCACTTTGCAGCGACAGCGGTAGCCACTGAGGAGGAGCGCCTTTGGAGGTTCACCGAGGGGCTCCGGCCTGCGATCCGGGGGTATGTCAAACCCCTGAAGCTGCCGACGTTTTCGAGGGTGGTAGAGGCAGCTATGACTTACGAGGAGACCAACCCGTCCGCGCGAGAGACCGACGGCGGGCGGAAGAGGCCCTTTCAGCCAGACTTCTCACAGGGCCGGTGAGAACAGAGACACGTGGTGTCCGCAGGAGAGCCGTCACGTTGTGCAGGGCCATCAGTGGCCTTTGGGGGCCCTCGACAGGGGCCAGTCGCCAGCACCGGACCCCCGCCTAGCCGACAGCAGGGACTCACTGAGGGCGGGAGTCGGGTTCCCCTCTGCTACCAGTGTGGCCAGCTGGGCCACGTCAGGAGGGACTGCCCATCTAGGGCAGGAGGTCAGCAGATACTTCCCATGCAGAGCACTGGAGGGCGCACAGGAGGCCGCGGTTCCCAGGCACGAGGAGGAGGACAGCAGTCGCGAGGAGGGTACCGGCCAGCACCTACCCGTCCGACGCAGAGTGTGGCTTCTTCGTCCGCACCTAGAGCTGAGGGGCGTATCAACGCCCTAACACACAGGGACGCCAGAGCATCGGGATCCGTGGTAGCAGGTATGGTTTCAGTTTCTGGCAGACTCGTTTACACGCTTTTCGATTTCGGCGCTACGCACTCATTTGTCGCAGCCAGTTTCACAGTTAGTTTGGACCAGGATTATACACTGTTAGAGAATCCGTTCGTAATCAGAGGTCCGAGTGGTCAGCTGTTTGTAGCTGAGGAGGTGTACACGGGTTGCGAGGTCAGCATCGGGGGACATAGCCTGCCAGCTGACCTGATTATGATACAGATGGAGGACTTTGGAGTGATTCTGGGGATGGATTGGCTGTCCGCTTACCACGCCTTGGTAGACTGTTTTGAGAGGAAGATTGTCTTCTCCATTCCGGAGTTGCCTTCTTTCGAGTTTCACGGGCAGCCAGTGGACGGAGGTTTCAGGTGCATTTCGGCACTTCGGGCGGCGAGACTTTTGAGCCAGGGGTGTGAGGGCTTCCTAGCCTGTGTGGTGGCAGAGCCCAGCCCTGTGGCAGACTTCCAGGGCATCCCGGTGGTCAGAGAGTTCCCCGACGTGTTTCCAGACGAGTTACCAGGACTACCGCCCGAGCGTGAGATCGAGTTTGAGATCTCACTAGTACCAGGGACCAGCCCCATCTCTACCGCGCCATACAGGATGGCACCGCTTGAGCTGCGAGAGCTCAAGTCCCAGTTGCAGGACCTTTTGGAGAAAGGTTTCGTGAGGCCCAGTGCGTCTCCCTGGGGAGCCCCGGTACTGTTTGTGAAGAAGAAGGATGGGACCCTACGCCTTTGTGTGGATTACCGACAGCTGAATAGGGTCACCATCAAGAACAGATATCCGCTGCCGAGGATCGACGATTTGTTTGACCAGTTGCGGGGTGCCACGGTGTTTTCCAAGATAGACTTGAGGTCTGGATACCACCAGTTGAGGATCAGGGAAACCGACGTCTCCAAGACAGCTTTCCGCACCCGGTACGGACACTACGAGTTTTTGGTCATGCCGTTTGGGCTGACCAATGCCCCCGCTGCTTTCATGGACCTGATGAACAGGGTGTTTAGACCGTACTTGGATCAGTTCGTGGTGGTTTTCATAGATGATGTGCTCATCTATTCTAGAGATCGGACGCAGCACGGACAGCACTTGCGGATGGTTCTGGACACTCTGAGACGACGCAGGCTGTACGCCAAATACAGCAAGTGTGAGTTCTGGTTGAGGGAGGTGACCTTCTTGGGTCATGTGATCTCTGGTGACGGCCTGGCGGTGGACCCCGCCAAGGTCGAGGCAGTGCTCAGGTGGGAGAGACCGCGTTCAGTCACTGAGATTCGTAGTTTCCTGGGACTGGCAGGTTACTACAGACGGTTCATCAGGGGATTTTCACAGATTGCGTGTCCTATGACACAGTTGACCTGGAAGGACGTGCCTTTCGCTTGGACAGACGTCTGTGAGGCGTGTTTTCTGGAGCTGAAGGAGAGGTTGACCTCGGCTCCCGTGCTCACCATCCCTGACAGTAGTGGCGGGTTCGTTGTGTACACGGATGCTTCCTTGCAGGGGTTAGGAGGTGTGCTCATGCAGACGGGTCATGTTGTCGCTTACGCTTCACGGCAACTAAAACCCCATGAGCATACCTACCCTACCCATGACCTAGAGTTGGCAGCTGTTGTCTTCGCGCTGAAGACCTGGAGGCACTACTTGTACGGTGAGACCTTCGAGATTTTTACAGATCACAAGAGCCTCAGATATCTTTTTGACCAGAAGGAGCTCAACATGAGACAGAGACGTTGGTTGGAGCTCCTGAAGGACTACGATTGCAGCATCTCCTACCACCCGGGAAAGGCCAATGTGGTGGCTGACGCCTTGAGCCGTAAGGCGCCCGCACGCTTGGCCAGTCTACAGTTACAGAGTTGGAGCCTTTTGGAGGAGGTGGGCAGTTGGCGACCTCTAGAGTTACGAGGATACTGTGGGGCAGTGACGGTGACACGGCACACCAGGCCAGAGTTGATAGACCGTATCATCACAGGACAGATGGCTGATCCGTACTTGCAGTCTTTGCGTGACAGAGTACTATCAGGGGACCCAGGGGACTTCTCTTTCACAGACCAGGTGTTACGCTTGAGGGGACGGTTGTGCGTTCCCAGAGACGAGGAGCTGTTGAGAGAGCTCCTGACTGAGGCACACGGTTCCAGATTCACCATACATCCCGGAAACACGAAAATGTACCATGACTTGAGACACGAGTTTTGGTGGAGAGGGATGAAGCGGGATGTGGGTGAGTTCGTGCAGCAGTGCTTAGTGTGCCAGCAGGTGAAAGCCGAGCATCAGAGGCCTGCAGGGCCGCTTCAGCCGCTTCCAGTGCCAGAGTGGAAGTGGGAGAGCATCACCATGGACTTGGTGGTGGGCTTACCTGTTACCCAGCGGGGACACGACGCAGTCTGGGTAATAGTGGATAGATTGACGAAGACGGCGCGATTCTTGCCGATCCGAGTCACTTTGGGACCAGCACAGTTGGCAGAGAGGTATATCCGTGATGTGGTGCGACTACACGGAGTTCCGCGGGAGATCGTATCCGACCGGGATACCCGCTTTACATCCCAGTTTTGGGCTGAGTTTCAGCAGGCCTTGGGGACGAGGTTGAGGTTTAGCACGGCTTGCCACCCCCAGACGGACGGACGGACAGTCTGAGCGCACGATACAGACACTTGAGGACCTTTTGCGTGCCTGTGTACTGGACTGGAGGGGCTCTTGGGAGGAGCACCTGCCCCTGGCGGAGTTTGCATACAACAACAGTTATCACTCGAGCATCGGCATGGCTCCCTACGAGGCTCTGTACGGACGGAAGTGTACGGCACCCTTGAGTTGGGTTGAGGTGGGGACCAAGTGGGAGGTTGGCCCCAGGTTGATCCGGCAGAGTCAGGAGGTAGTTGAGCAGATCCACAGACGACTCCGCACTGTCAGGAGCAGACAGAAGAGCTACGCGGATCGCAGACGCAGAGAGGTGCAGTTCTAGGTTGGGGACCACGTCTTCCTTCGTGTTTCACCCATGAAGGGCTTACAGCGGTTTGGGGTGAGAAGGAAGCTCGCGCCAAGGTTCGTGGGGCCCTTTGAGGTCCTGGAGCGGGTTGGACCCGTTGCTTACAGACTTGCCCTTCCCCTGCAGCTTTCTGGTGTGCACGACGTGTTCCATGTGTCCAACCTCAGGAAGTACGTAGCCGATTCCAGTCACGTACTGAGTCACGAGAGTGTCGAGGTGAGCGACGACCTGACCTACCCCGAGTGGCCAGTGCAGATCCAAGACCGAGCCGCCCGCCGGTTGAGACGAAAGCAAGTACCCCTGGTAAAGGTTTTGTGGAGGAGCCAACGGTACGAGGAGGCTACCTGGGAGCCTGAGGCGGTAATGCGGGAGCGGTACCCGGAGCTTTTCACGGGTACGTCTTTTCGGACCGGCTTCGGTCCTCTTTGAGTTTGTTATGGTTATTCGGACGTCTTTTCCCGCACCCTAGTTGGCGCAAGTTTCGGGGACGAAACTTCCTTTGAGTTTGTTATATTGTAACGAGCGTGTGGCGCAGACGTATTTTAAGACGTCTGGAGGGTTGTCCAGACGTCTGACCAGACGTCTGGGATAGTTTCCAGACGTCTGGAAATCCGTTATTTCGACACACGAGAGTCGTCTGCGCGCCTGAGCGCGCAGACCGCATATTCGCCTTCTCCCCTCCTGCGGCTGCAGGATTCCCCTGCCGCGAATCCTTCTCTCTCCTCTCCGCGCGGCCTTAAAAGGGCACGCCTCCCCTCCCGTCTCCACCGTCTTCTCCTTCTTCTCCTTCAGCCAGTGAGCGTGAGCGTGAGCGCGAGCGCGAGGGCGGCAGCGGCGGCCGCAGTGAGCGCGGAGGAGGTGCGGCGTGCGAGGGCGAGCTCGCCGAAGCGGCTTGGCCGGCCGGCGGAGGGCGCAGGGGGCGCGGAACGACGCGGAGAGGGACCTGCTGCAGTCTGAGCAGCAGGCACGCGAGGTGCGACGCGGGCGGCGTCGCGAGCGGAGGCCGAGTAGCGCCCTGATTCTGGAAAAATTTCCAGAATCAGACGTCTAGGTTGATAGGCAGACGGCGAGGACGACGTCTGGTAGCTCATACAGACGTCTGAAAGGTGTGTTTTCCGCTTTCTTCTTCCTTCCTGTCGACCGACCGTACTAAGGGAGGGAGTTGGCTGTGCGTAGGTTCGCTGATTCGCCATCCTTTGCGAATCAGACGTCTGGAAGTTGTACCAGACGGCGGGAGTGACCTCCAGACGTCCGGGGTGACCATCGGACGTCTGGGAGCTAGGACAGACGTCCCCGCAGACTTCTGGACGTCTGGGAAACCACACTGAATAGGTAATTCTCTGATCCACTGTTTAAGACGTCTGGAAGAAGTTCCAGACGTCTGATTTTGCACAGTATCGTCTTTTTCGACCCGTTTAGGGCCCGTTCGGGCTCCGTTTTCCACGATTCGAGTTGCGTTCCTTTCAGAATTAATTCCTCTACCCGTCTACAGTAGCTATACACTGTTTTGAGACACTCCTTGTGTTTGATCCTTGTGATAGGACCTCGTTCAGTTGCAGTCTTGAGAGTCGCGGAGGCACGCGGGATTCCCGATCACGCCCCCATTACTCCCGTTGTACCTGGTAGAGTGGCTTAAGTTTATTATTAAAATCTGTTAAAGTATGGAACCATAACTAGAATCTAGGACATTGCATGAATCCTAGGAATGAGAAATGTATGGAATGATAGCTCCTAGGTGATGCATGAATCCTAGGGCTGGAAAACTAGTTGTATGCTAGATCCTAGGATGTGGCATGAACCCTAGGATGGAAAAACTAGTGGAATGTGTAATACTGCAGTCTTGGAAAAATGGAAAGGAATATAAAGCTGCCTGTAAATTGAATCAACAGCTGCCTGTTATGAATAAAGAAACATGATTGAGATCATGGATTGTGAGAACGTGAAACTGGAAAGTGAAACATATGAAGTTCTGAGATAAAGAGCTGGAACCCTACGGGGAATTAGGAGTGGAACTCCTGGAAAGAAAAAGGAATGGAACTGAGATGTAGTTGTATTGTCTCTTGGGTACGTAGTACCAAGGGAAGTACCTGTACCTGTTTAGTGCAGAGTGGGGCCAGCCACCCCAGGGACCCGGGGTTAGGATTGGCCGCTCTGTACCGACTTGTTGGCCCTCGTGTACGTAGTACCGAGGAGAGCTACTAGTGTTAGGAGAGTACTAGCTACCCCACGGGCCCCGAGGTTCTGCTAGCCTCCTTCACCGACTTGTTAGGCCCACTAGGGCAAACCAGGGTAGTCAGGCGAGGGTGCGCGGACTGTGGAGGGGCAAGGCCCCGGTTTGGTTACTATGGAGGGGTTGGACCCCTGTTACTGAGAGGGCTCTACCCTGGTTCCGTGCTGTGCTTTGGGCGCACCCGTTAACGGAAACGACTGACCGCGTGCCAGTGCAGGCTAGCTACCTGTACGTTTATCGCGCGTACCGTAGTCACCGTTACGTCTGTCAGTGACCTTGGGGTGGTTGACTGAGGGTAGGATCACCACGGGGGACTCTCCCGGCCAGGAGAGCACCACGTGCTACTTCTACTTTTGGAAAAGACTGCAATCGTGATCGTTCCCACGAGGACATTCGAGATCAAGTAAAGGATCTGAGAAATAAATGAAATAGTGAGAAAATTGAAAGATGTGATTAAAGGAAGTAATAGAACATAACAGCTACTGTACACTCTACTGTTGCCTTTAGTTAGTTTGCCACTCTACTCAGCGTTTTGCTGACGTGTTACACTCGTTACCTTTTTCAGGACCAGGTGTTGAGCAGCCAGGGTCAGCGGCTGCAGAGGACGCTGGGCCGAGTAGGGTCTAGTAGAGTTTACCACAGTCTTTTGTACCTCTTTTGTTTCTGTTCTAGTGAGTAGTTTTTGTTTCCGCTGTACTTTCTTTACCTGTAGTTCTTGTTATATGATAAATGTTGTTCTACTGTTGTGGTGGTATCTACTGTAATAGTTTCTTTCCTTACTGCTGTACTTCCTTACTGTTAGTTATATTCATGCTGAATGTGGTTTATTTTACTGCTCTTTTGGTTACTTCCTCGTTGGACGACTAGGTCTTGGGATTAGTCGAGTCGGTCCGGTTCTCGTGTCTCGTAGGGACTCGGGAACCGGGTCGTTACACTACCTACCTTGTTTTTATTTCTCTTTTGTTTTCTGCTATTAAAAAGAAAAAAATGATAAGAAAAAAAGTAAAAGAGAAAAGATAATCCTTGTCTTGCAGGTACTCGGTCTTGCAAAGAGCAGGGCCAGTTCTTTTGGAAACCGTAAGTTGGCTGAAAGCCAAGAACAATTTGGCTCAAAGCCAATGACCTGATTTTGAGGGTGTGCCTCAAGGACAATATTATCAACAAAAAAATCTTAAATAGAAAAAAAAACCAAAAACATAATAAACGCATGGAAGAGATGTTTTAGGAAAGGCTTAGAAACTTCTTCACCTTTAATTCCTGCCTCCTTGAGATCGACCCTGGGCCTAAAAGTGACCAAGATAAAATTAAGTAGGCCAGGTTAAAAAATTTTTGTGAAAGATGGTTAGACTTGATTTAGGTTAACCCACTATACTAACTTCGACGATAATTTCATTATATTAACACAACCTATTCGAGTTCAACCATGCTTTTTCTGGCGCCGTTGCCAGGGAGGTGCGCATTGAGGTAAGTTTCTACTCCATTCCTTTGATTTTCTCTTCTCACACCCTTCTCTTCACAGGTGTTTTTGTTTGCTGGTGTGTAGGTAAACCAGTTGCAAGGAAGAGGCAAGCAGAGGAAGTTAGAGACGTGGGCAGATCCAAGGTGGGAACGAGAGCGTGAAGTCACCGGTGCCGCACTGGAGCTTCGCCCACGTTGTTGAAAAGGTAGGTCTCTCCCTCTATTAGCAATTTAGGTTAACTTGTCACCTAAATAAATAAAAAAAATAAAAAAACCTAAAAAAAATACTTCTTGGGATTCCTTGGGGCAAGTGGATTAAAAATCACTTGCTTGATAGTCTGCTATCACCCCCACCGCCCTAGGATTTCCCACCAAACTTCGCATAGCGAAGATCCAAGAATCTTGATTCTTGAATCTTTTGTCTTGTGAAGTATTCTTTGAGGCACGATTAAATAGATTGATTGTTATCCCTCCTTGCCTCATTTATTCACAAATCGGGATCACATTTTTTGGTGGGGAGACTTGGAATTGAGTTGATTCCAACCCCACTACTACCTTTCACGTGCCTTAGATTTGATCCCAAATATTTCAACCCCAACACTTTGATTTTCTTTAAATTATCTTGTGGTTGAGCCTTGTATGTGGAACATCATTTTGGTGATTGGGAGCACTTGAATTGAAGTGCTTTGGCTCCCTTTCACGCTAACCTAAAACTGACTCGTGCATCCACACAAAGAAATTTCCACCTAGGGAAGCCCATTGCATTTTTAGCATGCATTAACCAACTCACATTGAAGAAGGGTTTGTTGGGCATAGAAGAACTTGTATTTTCTCAAAACTCGAAGATTGGTTGAATTGGTAACTCAGCGAAATCTTAAAATCCATACTACTTAAGGCTGAAATACTAAAAGCCATTCACCAACTAAAACATCAATTCGGGGAGATTTCCCCGTTGCATGCTTGGTTTACACACTTTCTAAAACAACGCACTCGGGCATTACCCGTATACAACATCCTTCACATTCCTGAAGCACTTGATCCTAAGCCTCTAATTAAAACTGATAGCAACTTGACCCTTATTAAGGATTGGAGGTCTGACTACCTGCGTGTAGCGCTTCCCACGTGCTATCGGGTGTCTAAGATTGGGGCAAACAACCTTTCAATCTGGCCCGGTGGTTCCGCGATGCTCGCATTTGGTTCCATAGGTTGTGATAGTAGGTAACTTAGATCTTTAGGTCTAAGGGCACGTTGTAGAGGTTAGGACTTTGATTGTCTTGATTTGTCATCAAGTGTGCCTTTGCGGCGTCATTTCTCTCATCCCTATTTTTCCTTTCTTATCTCCCCAATTCTTCCTGCGGTAATGCATGTTTGGGAGGAGGTCACAAAACCCTGAATTGTTTGAATTGTCTGATAATTCTAGAAGGAAAGAAATCGAATCGTCATCCTCCTCCACAAACATGGCTGCACGTCCACCCCCAAATCCCGAGGGAGGAAATCGCCCCCCTCAAATCCCACCAGGTGGTGGAGCCATGGATCCCATAACCTGCCTCCAAGCCCAAATGGAAATGTATAATGAACAAATTGAAGCCATTAGGGAAACTTTGGAGGAAATGCGGAACCCTCCCAAATGGGAGGAGCCTAGGTCTCTTAGCTCTTATCAAAATCCTGCTACTACAGAGACCATAGGACAAATTCGGGTCCCCATGGGCGGGGATGATTTTGAACTGAAACCCAATGTAATTGGCCTGATTAACTTTTACTTCCATGGTCTTGCAAGTGAAGATCCTTTTCTCCCTTTGGAAGACCTAACCCGATTGGCTGAAACGGTTAAACCAAAAAACATCGGGTTACCAATTGTCCTCATGAAAATGTTCCCATTTTCGTTGCAGGATAAAGCGTCGCAATGGTTACGCACCCTTGGGAGAACCATCCATTCTTGGGAAGAGATGCGAACAACATTTCTCAAGAAATTCTTCCCAATCGAGTGAACCAATGCACTTCGCCGTACTATAACTTCCTTTACGCAACAAAACGGCGAATAGTTTCATGAGGCTTGGGAGAGGTATAATGACCTCCTCCGGAAGTGTCCACACCACGGTCTGCCTAAGTGGCATATAGCCCAGATTTTCTATTATGGGCTAAATGAGACTTTGAAGTAGATTGTAAACGCTTCTTGCGGAGGGAATTTCATGAATAAAGATGAGAATGGAGCTTTCGAATTATTTGAAAACATGAGCGAAAACTCAATGAACAATGCCTCCATTGTCGCCTTTAATCGTACCAGCCTACCCCGTAATGTTCATGAAGCTGACACGGGACCCTCCCATTCATCCACAAATCTTAGCCTTATCGCACAAAAATTGGATGAAGTCTCCGTCGTGCACAAGAAGCTGGATGAGCTTCTGGCCAATCCCGCCCATTCTATGGCAAACACCCCCACCTCACCACTTCATCACAATCCTAATCCTTCCAACGCCAGGCTTATCCCCAAAAGCCCCGTGAGATCTTCCTTACCGAGCGTCGTGCCGAGCGATTCGGTAAGTCATGTGGATCTGGCTTCTGCAAGCCAGTATTTTGACACGGAGGACCAAGCCTTTGTGTGCTCGAATGCATATTTACATGCAGACTCGTCTTCTGCCTTAGAAGACGCTTGCGCCCTAGTGAACAACCCGTTCTCTGCCACTTATAACCCAGGGTGGCGAAATCATCCAAACTTCGCATGGTCCAGCAACTTGCAGCGACAAAACCCCGCGGGTGGGCCAATGCGACCGTCCGCACCCGTCATCCCAAGGGCCTAGTCTAATCCTGGGGCGAATCCGCCATTGGGTCCTTGCATACCGCAAACAGAACACGCATCAAGTCCTCTTGATAAACTGATGCGAATGATGACGGAAATGTCTAAGCGCCATGAAGAAAACATGACCTCTCTTCAGCACCAATTGGCGCAGCAGAATGTTGAGATCAGTCAACTATGTATGGTGACTCGATCTCAGGGCACTCTTCCAGCCCAACCTGTTCCCAACCCGCAAAATTTTGTACCTCGTGGTCCTCAACCATAGGTATGACCTTCTCAGGGGTAGGTTCATCAGATTCTGTAGGGTTCGAGCATTCCACCGAGATTCCAGGCTAATCCCACTGCAGCACCTCACCCTTATGTCCCTATTGCGAACCCTCCTCCGCCTTATGATCTCACTGGACCCGCAACTTCCAATGCGATTACTACGAGGAGCGGTAAGCAAACTGTCGATCTGCCTCGACCTGATCCCAGTCCATCTTTTTCATCGCCCTCTCATTTGGGATGTGCACCGCATTCTCGTGAGGATGATACACCTAAACTAGTGCCAGAATCAGTCCCATTCCCTAAGGCTCTACTGAGGGAGCCAAAAGGCAAGAAAAAGGGTATGCAAGCCTTTGATAACTTGTGTAATTTATTTAGGGATGTTGAAATCAAGGTACCCCTGTTAGAGGCTATCGACCACATACCTACTATCGCCCGATTTTTCAAAGACTACACTACACACAGGCGACAGTCAAAGAAAATAAAGAATCCGGTGGTTCTCTAGCCTCATGCGAGTTGTGCTATACTGTCAAATCTACCATCGAAGCAGAAAGATCCGGGCACACCGTTTATTTCTTGTAACATCCAAGGCTGCAATTTTAACCATGCTCTGCTTGATCTAGGATCTTCCATCAATCTTATACCAACCATCATGCTCGAGTAATTTTCCTTAGGAAATCTGAAACCCACCCCTGTCACATTACAGTTGGCAAATCGTTCTGTCAAAATACTAAAGGGTGTGGTGGAAGATGTGATGGTTAGGGTTAGCAATCTCTATTTTCCTGTTGACTTTCTTGTTTTGGATATGGAAGTTCCTAACTCACTTTCTGATTGTCCGATCATCCTTGGTCGACCTTTCTTGGCCACAACCCACACCCATATCGATAGTGAGTCGGGCTGTATTGAGATTGCTGTTGGATCCGAGAAGCTCAAGCTTAACATCTTCAAAGCAGCCAAGAACTTTGATTGCGATTACATTGAGGATGGCACGTTTAACGAGGACATGGCCGTCAGCGCATGTATCAGACTAATTGGGACCTATTCTGACTGCTGTGGATTGCCTTTAAACACAGATGATTGCCTGACCGACACATATTGTGACGTTCCCCCATCCCTCCCTTTTCCCATACCTTCTCCTGACCAGGCTTCTGATGAGGTTTTCTCCGCTTCCCATACCTCGTGGTCTAAGTCATATTCGGGCTACTCACCACCGATCCACACTCTTGAAGACCAGATTGCCCTTTCTTTCCTGCCAAATCAGGCAGAATTGCAACTCCACACTAGGACCTTGAGCCCACATACTACTCACTGGGGCTATCCCTTTTTGGATCCATCTATCCAAGATGCCCCTCTTCTTGGCCAATCTGAGGGCCAACTTCTTCCTCCTGCCTTATTTCCTTCCGATCCGCTTGGGACACTCTCGTCCCAAGAAATGCCAGATCTTTCACCATCCTCTCCCGAGCTGAAAGAGCTGCCTAATACGCTTAAGTATGTTTTCTTGGGACCAAATGAAACGCTCCCCGAAATCATTAGTTCAAAATTAACCAGGGAGCAAGAGTGCAAACTAACAAAGGTCCTTATGGAACACAAGGCAGCCATTGGATGGTCCTTATCAGACTTAACTGGCATTAGGCCCTCCTACTGCACTCACCGTATATATACGGAGGAGGAGGCTCGACCTTCCCGAGAGATGCAGCGATGTCTCAACCCTAACATACGGGAGGTCATTAAAAATGAAATTATTAAGTGGCTGGATGCGGGTATAATCTGCCCGATCAGCGATAGCCCCTGGGTGAGCCCGATTCATGTCGTGTCCAAAAAGGCGGGACTCACCATCCGTGTTAATGACAGGGGTGAATCCATCCCTACACGCACTCCTACATCTTGGAGAGTGTGTAGATTATAGGAAACTTAATGCGGCAACTAAGAAAGATCACTTTCCACTACCTTTTATTGACCAAATCCTGAAGAGTTTAGCGGGAAATAAATTTTTTTGTTTCCTGGATGGATTCTCTGGATATAACTAGGTGGTAATTGATCCCAGGAACCAAGAGAAAACCACCTTTACCTGCCCCTTCGGCACCTTTGCATTTAGAAGGATGCCATTCAGACTTTGTAACACGCCAGCAACTTTCCAGAGATGTATGCTGGCGATATTCCATGACATGGTGGGTGACTTTCTTGAGGTTTTTATGGATGACTTTTCAGTCTTTGGACCCTCTTTTGATGACTGTCTTGCCAACCTGACCCGTATCCTTCGGAGATGTATTGATGTGAACCTCGTGCTTTCTTGGGAAAAAAGTCATTTTATGGTACACAAGGGAATTGTTCTCGGGCATATCATCTCCGATAGGGGTATCGAGGTTGACAGAGATAAGCTTGATGTAATTGCTGATTTACCTGTGCCTGGCTCTGTCAAACAAATCTGCTCCTTCTTGGGACACGTCGGTTTCTATAGGAGATTCATCAAAGACTTCTCCAAGATTTCTAGACCTTTAACTCATCTCCTATCGACCGATGTACCCTTTGATATGGGCCCCGACTGCATATGAGCATTCACGCAGCTGCGTGATGCTGTCACTAAGGCCCCTGTTCTCCAGCCTCCTGACTGGTCCCTCGACTTTGAACTCATGTGTGACGCTTTCGACCTTGCAGTCGGAGCCATCCTGGGACAAAGACGTGATAGACACCCCTCCGTGGTGTACTATGCCAGTAAGACGTTGGACGAGGCCCAGCGTAATTATACAACCACTGAGAAAGAACTACTGGCGGTCATCTTTGGGCTGGAGAAATTTCACTCTTACCTTATGGGCTCGCATGTGACTGTATTCACTGACCACGCGGCCATTCGCCATCTCATGCACAAGAAGGATGCCAGGCCTAGACTGATTCGTTGGATCCTTCTGCTCTAAGAATTTGACATTGAGATCCGTGATAAGGTTGGAGCCCAGAATGTTGTGGCTGATCATCTCTCAAGACTGGACCCTAACCACATTGGACTTACCCTGCCGATCAATGAGGTTTTTCCTGATGAGCACCTATTGCCAATTAATGTGGCAAGTGGACCTTGGTATGCCGACAATGCCAATTACCTTGCTTCTGGTTCCCTTCCACGTGGCTGGCCTAAAAACCAGTGCGAGCGTCTCATTGCAGAAGCAAAGTATTATTTCTGGGATAATCCGTTACTTTTTCGAATAGGTGCTGGCCAGATCATCCGTCGCTGTATTCCTGACAGCGAATTCCCCAGTGTGCTATCCTTCTACCACGATCAAGCCTGCGGAGGCCATTTCTCTGGGAGGAAAACTGCAGCCAAGGTGTTGCAGTGCGGTTTCTTTTGGCCTTACCTTCACCAGGATGCACACAATTATGCCAAACATTGCACTAGGTGCCAGTTGTTAGGGTCAATGTCACGTTGTGACATGATGCCCTTGCAACCCATCCTAGCTGCTGAAATCTTCGACATTTGGGGAATCGATTTCATGGGTCCCTTTCCTCCTTCCAACGGCTTTGAATACATCCTTGTTGCTGTTGATTATGTTTCGAAATGGATCGAGGCTATTCCCACATGCCATGCTGACCATGTCATATCCACTTGATTTGTTAAAGACCACATTTTTGCCCGCTTTGGGATCCCTCGAGCCATTATCTCGGATGGAGGAAGTCATTTTACCCATGCTTCTTTTCAGGCACTTCTAAGGAAATATGGAGTCCACCATCATATCGCATCTCCATATCATCCTCAGATGAACGGCCAAGCTGAGGTGTTGAATCGACAAATCAAGCAAATTCTTTAGAAAACGGTTCGACCTGATCGTAAGAATTGGTCCAGCTGATTGACGCACTTTGGGTGTACTGGACCGCCTTCAAGGCTCCCCTAGGTATGTCTCCTTATAGAATCATTTACGGGAAGCCATGTCATTTGCCCGTGGAGTTGGAGCACCACGCTTATTGAGCGGTTCGCCAATGTAACCTCGACCCAGACCTGTGTGGTCAAGAAAGGAAACTCCAACTCCAAGAGTTGGAAGAGCTCCGTCGTGAAGCCTATGATTCTGCCTTAAATTTCAAGCAACGCACTAAGGCTTTTCACGACAGCCGAATTCGGCGGAAGGAATTTGAGCCATCTCAGCAAGTTTGGCTTTACAATGCCCGGCTCAAATTCTTTCCAGGGAAATTGAAGTCCAAATGGACTGGTCCCTTCCTGGTCTTGAGACCATTTCCCAACGGGGCCGTTGAAATTGAAGATCCCAAATTTGGGCATAAATTTACGATTAATGGGCAATGTTTAAAACCTTATCTTACTCATGAACCTGCCCTCATTGGAGAAACTGTTGCCCTGCTGGAGGGTAACTAATTTTGTGCCTCATTCTGAGTCCAGTTGGGGATGTTAAATTCAACGCTCGTTGGGAGGCACCCCAGCAACACTCCTCCACTATCACATACACTTCACTTCGCACCTTTTCACTTCACCACCCACCATCCACCCACCCTACCACCCTGCATATATCTTGCACCTCAGCTCTCGTTCCCTGATCTTTGGACCTTCCTCTACCCTGCATGCATATGAGGACATAGCATCGTTTGGCATGGGGGGGTGGATAGGCATCCATAGGATCTAGTTATTATATGATATCATGTAGCTTCCATCCATCTATAAATATGTACATAGCAAAAAAAAAAAAAGGTGTTTAGTAATGATCTGAAGGCTGAAACAAAAATACAATAAGTGTTTATGGATATTCAACTACTGTTTTGAAGACTTTCCAGGCCACAGAAGCTTAATTCGCTCATGCTCAGCTTAATTCACTTGAGCATTAATAAGATAGATCGAAATCTCTCCTAACTAAGGACGTATTCTTGTACCTGAGACACTAGTACAGGATCCGTTGGTTTGCTTCTACTCGAGAGCCTAAGTAATCTTGGTTCACACTACACATATCAAGAAAGACCAGGTGAACATAAGATCCAACCCTAGTGTTCATTAGGGAAGGTGGAGTCCTTACCTGTGTGCGCAGGTAGACTTTTTATCCCAGGCTTTAGTCTTGTGTCTAGGAGAAACTCTTTCCACCAAAAAGAAACTCTCCCACCAAAAAAGTGTGCTCCTCCAAATAAAGTTGTAAGAGATATACTGACACTTATTTCAAAAAATAAAAACTATGCAAATAAGTCAGTATATCTCGCAAATGTCTATAAATTCTTCTCCCTCAAAGTGTTTCAGGGCAAGTACAAATACCCTGTTTCTACCAAATATTCTTTGAGCCACAAAAGAAAAAAATGAGGGTTGAGTTTTCTGTCATCTTTTTAAGGGTCATTCCGAAGACATGAGCTGAAACTGGGATTAACCTGCACTTAAAAATTCGTGAAACCTGAGGCTTGAGCCTTAATGTTCATCTGGTCAGTCTTGATCCTTTACTATGCACAAACCATAATCTCTTGAGCTCTCGAGTATGGCAAAAACCTTCTAAGTCCTGGAAATCGTACTTAAGGTTTAAATACCAAGAGTCTAGGTTAGTCGAGAGATGGTCTATGTCACGTAAGACTTAAAGTACTGGTATTCTTCTCTAAAAGTGGTTCTCACAATATCCAACAAATAAACACACCCATGTCGCTTCAAGCTTCAGCTGAAGATCATCTCTAAATACAAAACAAAAAAAAATGTTTTGCTAGGGACTAGCAAAAGATAGGCATGGGGGTATGATTGCATAGCAAAAATACACCAGTAAATATACCATCTTGTGTTATTTCCCAGCACTACCATTGCATCTTATGTAGCAATAGTGGCATTTGTACATAGACACATGCATGCTTTTCTTTTAAAAGAGGGGAGAGTGAATAATTGGCCAACTAATTAACATCTTCATCAAGGGCTGCATTGCAAATTCACCATTCTCTTTTTCTATTTTGACTTTGAAATCTTCTCCCTCGCGCGGCTCAAGGCATGGGGCATGCACCTCTTCGTTCCATTCCTCTGCCAGCAGCATGGCGGGACTTGCTCTGTCAGTAGCATAGCGGTGGCATGCGTCTTCTTTAAAAGGCCTTGCCCTCTCCCTTGCGCCGGGGGCTGGAACAAACACAGCACCCGTAGACACTTTCCTCCAGGCCAACCTCCTCCCCTCTTCCCCTTCATATGCAGTATCTCTTCTCACTGAAGAGACACACTGCGGGCAGGAGCAAGCTTACAGTGGTCCCACGACCACCACTGTGAGTTCCACCACCGCCCAGCTCCTTCGAGAGTAGGTGGGCGTGGTGGTTTCACCCTCTATTTTCACCGCTGAAAACCCTCGCCGCCATTGGCAGAGCTTCAAGCTCGGAAGCTCCAGCAGCAGCAGCGGCCGCATGAAGCAGTGTAGGCCATCGTGCGCACGCCAGCAGACCTCCACAAGCTCTCCCTGCGCGCGCAGGTGCTTCCCAGCGTGCCTGTGCACGCAGAACCGACGCTACCGGTTGCCCGCTCCCACGTGGTACTGTAGCCACTATTCACACCTCTCAGCGCGACACTGTAGCCACTGGCTTGTTTCTTACTTAGCCGGAGGAACAACGCTCTCTCTCCTCGCCCGCAACCCAATCTAGCCGGTCGCTCACGTCTGCGCCCGCGCCCGCTCCCGCCCGCAGCGTTGTGCACTGCGCTACGCAGTGCGCTGCGTTGCCCCCTCTCTCACACTCCCCCGCCTACGCACGAAGTCAGCGCACGCGTTCTCTCCAGTGCTGGCGTGAAGTGCTTGTGCGCCTACACGTGCTCCTGCGAGATCAAACGGCAGACGCTTCCGCCAGACGACTTAAACTCCTCCCTCTCTCTCACAATCACCCGCCAGTACACGCACACACACACACTCACTTGTACACACTCATGTGTACTCTCTCACACACACTTGTACACACACACACACCCTTATAAACTCACGTCTACACACATATATATTTATATATCCACTCACATTTATACATAAATATATATCTACATATATATATATATACATATTTACATATATATATTTATATATATTTATATACATAAATACTTATACAAATATATCTATATACATATCTATATACATATACTACTATATAGATATCTATATAGTTATAAATAAATATATATATACATATATATATACATAACTACATATATACCTATATAGTTATAACCCTATTTGTATATATACATATATATATATATCTTTACATACACATCACCTACCTGTATCCATACGCCCTTGCACTAGTCACTCCACCACGCATTCTATCGTGGGCATATCTGCACCAGTTGCTGATATTCCCCGATACCCGCGTAAAGCAAGTGCCTCCGCACACACTCCTACACATCCGTCCCACACTCTACGTAGCACTTCATCTTGTTGGTTGCATCTTACTAGACGTGGACCAACTCGATACTGTGCTACACATCATTTCCACTTCCACCCCTACCCCTATATATATAATATATATATCTATATATATAGAGACTGTATTTATTTCTCTACAAGCAACCTACCTTGTTTTTATTTCTCTTTTGTTTCCTGCTATTCAAAAGAAAAAAAAAGATAAGAAAAAGAGTAAAAGAGAAAAGATAATCCTTGTCTTGCAGGTACTCGATCTTGCAAATAGCAGGGCCAGTTCTTTTGAAAACTGTAAGTTGGCTCAAAGCCAAGGACCTGATTTTGAGGGTGTGCCTCAAGGATAATATTATCAACAAAAAAATCTTAAATAGAAAAGAAAAGCCAAAAATATAATAAACGCACGGAAGAGATATATTTTAGGAAAGGCCTAGAAACTTCTTCACCTTTAGTTCCCGCTTCCCTGAGATCGACCCTGGGCCTAAAAGTGACCAAGATAAAATTAAGTAGGCTAGGTTAAAAAAATTTTGTGAAAGATGGTTAGACTCGATTTAGGTTAACCCACTATACTAACTTCAATGATAATTTCACCATATTAACACAACCTATTCGAATTCAACCACCTATGGGGTTGGGATTAGGTCTAGGGAACTAGAAATCCAAGATCAGGGCTTGAATCTCAAAATAGGAACTGGAGATAGTTTCGGTCATCCAAAAATATGATCAGACGACTTATACTCAAAAATCAGAAGTCCAGACTTCAGTTCTGGACGTTCAATCTGAGTCAGGGGGAAATCTAGGTTCTATTTTGGGTATTCTGCAGAAATTGGACGTATGACAAAGTGTCTGGACGTCCAATAACACTGTAGAAGTGGGTTTGAGGTGTGCGGGAGTTGGCTAAGGGTCCTGGACATCCTATAACTTATCTGGACGTTCAGATAAGGGTTGGAACTAGGGTTTTAGGGCTTCCTAGGGTGTTGTGACCTAATCTAAGGGTGGCCAAGGCTTGGGGAAAGTCTCTAGGCTATCCTAGGGTTAGGATGGACCTAAGCTCTTCACATTTTACTGCTTTATTCCTACTTAATAGAATAGCAAACCTTAACTCCCTTACATCATTATTCCTTCATCTAATCTAAGCCTTCTGCTCCAGCTTTGCTGCAACACCTGTCATTCCTGATCCTTTTTCAGATCCTGCTCTAGATCTAACTCCTGATCAGCTTATTGCATTATTATTCCTACATCTAAACTAAGCCGTCTACTCCAACTCTACTGCAACTCTCGTTATTCCTGATCCAGCTTCAGATCAGCTTATTCCCTACAATCGACATAATGCACTTAATCAGCACATTATAGCATTATTTTATGCATAGCTAAAGGAAAGCAGTAAAGATGCAGATAATGCGTATGCATGCATGAATAACCCTAACTTATGCTAAGTCCTAGCTTAATCTAGGTCAATTAAGACCTATGATTGCTGCACAATCACAAGGCATCTTCATGTGGGCAGCAAGAAGAAGGAGAGCACTAGGGTGCAACACCCTCTTCTCCTCTCTTCACTTGGGCATGTCCTTTCTTCTCCGTAGAGAGGATGCACCCTCTTTTCCTTCTTCTTCTTGGACGGCCATGAAGGCTTACCCATAGCCTCTTGTGGCCGGCCATCTCTTGTTGGTAGGCATGTAGACGGGTTTGTATACCCATGGTCTAGCCTACACCCTCACACATAGCCGATGGCCCTAGTGGCACCTTCCCGGCGGGAGGGATTTCCTCTATTTATATGCTTTCTAGAATATATGTTAATTGACATTTTTTTCTATGCATAAATAATATTGCGTGATTATTGCTTCTGTGATTGCTTGTCTTTATGCTACTTAGGCTCATTCACACTATGCACGGTCACCATGGCCCACTTAGATGCACGTAGTCACTTAGGTTTTAGCTAGCACGTCTAGATCTAGGTTTCATTTCACTTTTCAAAATAAAAATCAAAAACACAAAAAGACAAAAAAAAAAAATAGGTTAGATTAAGCCGATCCAAATCTCGACTTGTTTTCACACCTCCCAGAGACGAACGACCGGGACTCAAGTTTTCAAAGGAATAAAATCCATCTAGTTTCGATATTATAAATGTTTTTGTCAAGTGGATTTCACGACTATACTACAAAGTTATTTTCCAAAAACTCGCGATTTCTACGCTTGTCAAGCTCACATGTTCTGAGAGTACCACAGTGTTTCCTTTCTTCGGCTTATGCTTAGGAGTACACAACTCCTTAAGAAATCTCGCATAAGTCGAAATGTGTTTGATAGCATCTAGGAGTGGGATATTAATGTGTACCTGTTCAAAAATTTTAACTAAATCCTCATCTAATGTAACAGGTTGTTTTTGTTTCTAGTCTTCTTCAAAGCTTCAAAAAATGGGACTTGGATTTCCTGTTCTATTGAGGTATTTCCTGGATCTCATGAATTAGTGGGAATTGCGGGATCGGATTCTTCACCTCTTACAGGTGTAGAAGTAGGGGTTGTTCTAGATGTACTAGGGTCTTGGGATAGGTTCCTTGGATAAATTGGATCCCTAGTGGAAGTTCCACGGTGGGTTGTAATAGAGTTAATACCCACATGTGAAGAGGAAGCTGATGAAGAAGAAGATGCTTGCTGATGCTAGAAAGATGGACTAAAAAGTAAAGGTTGACTTCCTTGATTTAGAAATGATTGTTGTTGATTAAGATACTCGTAATCATGATTAGTAGAGGGTGGATTCTGATTCGGATTTTGATTCAGTGGTAATTGATTAAGGAAATGGACATGTCCCTGATTCGGATTTTGAACTCCCGGGTGTGGTCTCTGCTGGATATTCCTAAGGTTTGGAACTGGTTGGGATGGAAGGGCCCCTAGCTGACGAGATTCAGCTAATTGCATGATTTGGCCCCTAAGATCAGCCAATTTTGCCGAACATTGCTGTTGGACTTCAGCAAGAGCCTCAACATTCTGTCGCTGGCTCTCAGTCACAGCTTGCATAATTTGGTCGAGCTGTGAATCTCTATTTGGCCTTGCGATGTTCTGTGAATCGGCATAAAATGGCCTCACGTTAGGTTGCTGAAATGGCAACGTAGGTGGGTTTTGCCTGGTCTGAGTCGGATATGAAGGTCTTTGTGATTGGTCAGACCAAGTGAAATTTGGGTGATTACGCCATCCAGGATTATAGGAATTAGAATATGGGTTTGATCTTGGTGCATATCCCTAAATGGCATTCAAATATGAAGGGTAAGGCGTGTTTTCCATAAAAACAGGAAGTGGGGAAAGAGGTGGGAAAGATTGTGGGACAAAGGTCCCTCCTTGGGTTGGTGCAGGAGTAGATAGAAAACCCAAGGAAGATAGATCTCTAGAATCCAGATTATTCACAAATTCCCTCCCCGTGGGAATTTGCGAAATAGGTAAATGCGTGGGATTTTGAGTAGCGAGTAGAGGTGTAAGGGATTTCAAAATTCGCTAACATGTCGGCTTTGTCTAGTTTTTCTGCAATAATCTCTAAATCCTTGGAACTGGATGGATTATCGATCTCGTGAATGCCCTTATGCGGATTTTGATGTGCTGTATTGGTGCCCCACGTGAATTGCGACATAGATGCATTATTGATCGAGTTTTCTGCCATCCCTTCAAACATTTCTGAGGCAGATTCTGAGTCGCAATTTAGAAAATTCCCTCCACAAGTGGCATCGACTAGATTGCGAATGCCCTCTTCCAATCCATAATAAAAGATGTGCATAAGTTGCCAAGGAGGGATGTCGTGATGTGGGCATTTCCTTTGTAATTCATGAAAGTGTTCCCACGCTTCATGAATTGGTTCTCCTTGGTTTTGAGTAAAGGTCGTAATAGCTTGCCTTAAAGCATTGGTGCGACCAATAGGGAAGAATTTCTTCAAAAATGTAGATTCGAGTTCAGCCCAAGTTGAGATTGGTCTTGCAATAGTTCTATACCAATATGCAGCTTTATCTTTGAGGCTAAAGGAGAACATTTTCATTAGTAGGATTTCCCTATTTTGATTTCGAGGTCCAAGAGTTTGAGATAGATTTTTAAGATCTTCGATATGTTGAAATGGATCCTCAGATGAAAATCCATAGAAATGTGGGATTAGACCTATAATGTTTGGCTTTAATTCTAGGTCATTTTCCCCAATGGGAATTCTAACATTAGGCTCTACTTGTGCATTAGATGGATTATAATAGTCTCGGAGTAGAGGCCTAGGACGGGGGATCGGCAAATCAGGGATATCAAAACCCACCTCAGGTCAAGGTGGAGGACGGGCTTGCAGATTCTGCAGATTGTGGAGAGCAGCCGTCAACAAATTAATGTGGTGGTTCTGCTTGAGCATTTGGAGATTCTAGTTCAGGAGCTCCTCATGAACATCAAAAGGCACCATCTCCCCTTGACCAGAAGAAGAAGGGATCTCGGGATTTTGATTCTGCAATTGGTCCATTGAATCAAATGCAAAAAAAGCAGATGTATCAGACGGGAAATTAATTGGTTGCTTAGGTGCAACCGGTCTAGGTATACCTGTCAACGGAGATACGAGAGGCGGTTTCAGGGATCACCTCCCGTGCATAAACCAAGTAAAGGCTTACTCACGCCACTAAAACAGCAGCAAACAAGACATGCAAAATAGCATGAAAAAGTAGGTTTTTCTCTTCTTTCAAAGGAAAGAAGAGAGTCCTAGATTACGCAAAATAATTTGGATGCAAACAAGTATAATATCAGTATCAAAATATGCATCCTAAACCCGTGTCTACGCAAGTGCGTATCCTTAAAGCTCAAAGGTCTAAGGTCTAGGATCGAGACTGCTCACTACTGGCTCCCCAGGGCTCTAGTAGTGAGACAGACTTGTTGATTTTCGACCAAAGCCCTAAGAGGTGCAAAGAGGAGAGGTAGAAAATTTAGACTCGTGTGACTCTAGTGATCGCGTTGTGTGCACGATAGCATGCAACAGACGATAGCGAAAAAAATTGCATGCATTCTGCAAACAGATTTAAGTCACAAATTTTATTATCCTCTTTTTACTTATTCTTTTTCAAAAATATGATAGAAAGAAGTAAAGTGACTGCTTTTTTAAGTATTTTCAACAAGAATATGGTCTTGTTTATTATCTCCAAGACAGGGATCTACGCAGGTCATGCATGTTTTCCCGCTGATGCGAGAAAAATAGTAGAAAATATTTTCCTAAGTCAGATCGCAAGAAAACTAACAGGTATATGTACTCCTATGAGTGTATGCCTAAACATGCTGCTGCTAGTCAGAAAGTATGCGTATTTTTGTATTTTTTAATGTTTTAAACTAACTAAATGCAGAAATACAAACTACACTAGAGACTAAGAAAGAAATACTCACAATGGTATTTATAATGGCCAGAAAAATAAAGAATAGAAAAGAAAACCCGTCTCCTTTCCTGAGAATACCCGCAGAGGTAACCCTAAAAAGAAGATAGAAAACATAACAAAATAAAACTAGTTAGTATAAAAAAAATAAAACAAAAATAGTAATGACGAATATAATCTACAGTTACATTCCCGACAACGACACCATTAAAATGGTCGTTTAAATTCTCAACACAGTTAATTAAGTTAATTAGGCTTAATTATGTGCGAGAGAAAGTAACTTAGGTTAACTTGATTTAATGTCGATTGAATAGTATAGGGTCAAGCTAACCTAAAATTTTATATTTTAATTCTTTTTTAACTGGTTAAGTCTAGGTCGTTCATTGGGAGGCATAACTTAATTTGATTCACCATTTAATCCTAATTATTAATTACTACTTAATCAATTAGAATTATAATTACAATACTTTAAGATCATGAATCTTGCAGAAAAGATATTTAATTAAAAGCATGCAACATTCCATAAGACAAACATATTTACACATGTGATCAATTATTAAAAATAAGTAAACATGTTTATTTTTACTAATTTCTTTTCATTTACAAAAGATTTAAGGTAAGAAAGAGAAATGTAATTAAGTACAAATGACTTATTTATCAATTAAGCTCAAAGGAAATTGTATTAGAGTAAAATATAAAAATTAGACGTCTTAAAAATGAGCATTTAATTACCAGACGTCTAAAACTTTATTTTTCATTTATCATCTTCTTTATTCTTCATCCTTCATTCTTCTCTTTTCTTCTAATGCCATCTCTTTCTTTCTTTCTTTATTCTTTTCCTTTGTTCTCTGTTTACTTCTCTTTCTTTTTCCTTTACCTTTTCTGTCTGTTTACCTCTCCCTTTAGCTTTATGAGCTCTTCTCCTCTTCTTCTCCTAAATACCTTAAGTCTCTTACCCTCTTATCTTCTCTTTCTTTTCCTTTCAACACTTTAACTGTGCAATGTGCGTTTGAACCACATTTTGAACCAAAAATTTGGTTTAAGGTTGGCAGCTTGGATCGGTCGGGGATACGCAGCACCCTTCTCAGGGTGGGATCAGACCCTACTGGGTCCAAGCCTGGTTTATTACGTTTGGTTTATTTCTGATTTAATCATCACATATGCACAGCTTTCGGCCTCTCAGGCCCACATGCACACGCCTGCTCACGGGCCCACGTTCGCACGCCCGTAGGCGCACACACTCGGGCACGTGCACCGCACGCACCCACACACACACATGATCTTTATGAGACCTGCGCTGACAACTGAATAGCCCATTACACTTTTTACTTTTATACCATGGCATGTGCTCTGTTCTTACTGATGTGGGACTAATTATGTCCCCTCCAGGCCAAACTTTGGCTGGAGGCACAAGCTGGCTCAGAGCTCCAAATCGAGCAAACTATAGCTCGTTGGAAAGCTCTAAAGGAGTTCTGCAGGTTTGCAACATCAATTTGATGCTGAGGACATATTCTACCCTTCGATTTGAAGGATGAAAATTAACAGTTTCCACGGCCATTTTGGCCTGCAGATGAGTTTCTCAGGCCTAAGGACCTACAGACATGCTATTTGACCTCGGATGAGGTACTAAAAAGATTCAGGAGCTAATTAAGCAAAAGGGAAAAGGTACAGGAAGGCTTCAAGAAGGTGAAGAAGCTCAAGAGCTTCAAGCAAAAGCTTCAGAGCTTCAAATTAAGCTCTGAAAAGCTTAACAGATAGCTTAAGGTCAGCTAAATCAAATTCAACAACCTCTGAAGGTTGTTAGGAATCTATCTGGGCAATATTTACATTGGAATTTCATCAAAAAGTCTTTGAAGTCAATATTGGGTTCAAATGAACCCAAACTGAATAGAAGTTGGATTCTTATGAAACCTTGATTAAAACTCATCCAAATTGAATCTAATCACTCTAAAATCATTCCAGAAGTAATTTAAGCTCATCAATTTCTCGAATTGAAACCTAATTCATCCAATCAGACCTAATTTTGACCACTGAACCTCAATATTTGACCTTCTTCATAAAGCAATGTTAGATGAAATTAACAATTCAATTCATCTCTCTTTGATCTCAGGAATGGATTCAGGGTCTCTCGAAGGAGTTTCAGCCTAGAAACCTAGGGTTTCAGGTCTGTCACCTGGGATCTAAAATTAGTTTGTTCGACAAAACAAACTAAGGCCTAAGTAAAAGATCTTCAAATCTGACCTCAGGACATTCATCTGATGCTTCTAAACCTCTAAAACCAGGCTTAACCTTAATGAACGGTCTTCTCCAACTCTACCGGAGTTGGAGAAGACAGAGGTCTAAATCTTGCTCCAGTCTTTAAGACTTCAAATTAAATACTGCAGATTAATCATTGAACCTCGAATAAGTGATCTGGAGCATCTCAGGGAGTTTTGTAGGCTGAAGAGTACATTTTGACTCGCTGGAGCTCACTAGAACTCCAATGAGTTTAGACAATGGATAAAAATTGTAAACATCATCAAAACATGCCATGGAAGGTCTAAAAAGTCTCCTGAGGTCACAAAGAACCTCAAGAATACATTAATTCATTCAATTATTGATTATACTGAAAGATATACATTGAATTAACAGTGAGTGTAATTTGAGTTCGATAGAACTCAGGACAAGTTCTCTCACTCAATTGAGTGGAGAGAACACGTCAGTTAAGTGTGCTGAAGGTGTTCAGATGAATAATTAGATGGATAAACTCCTCTTGAGTTGCCATTGACAGCGAGCTCAAGAGGTTGAATGTATTTTAGGCATTTTAGTTATAGGTGATTATTAATCAAATTAAAGTGAGGATAGGGGCCCTAAGATGATGATTAAGTGATGGAGGGCCCTAGTGGAGGTGAATTGCCCTCGGATACTTCCGTCATGGACAGCGGAAGCAGCTAATGAAGGTGGAGATGGATTAGGCGATTAGGTGTTCAAATCAGGGAATTAAAGTGTTAGAGGTGATCATGGAGGATTAAGGAAGGTGATCAGTGAAATTAAAAGACAAAAGAGTCCTCCAGTCAAGTTCAAAGAGCTCGCCGGAGCTGAGGAAGACAACGGAAAATCTAACATTAAATCTAACTAAACTACTCTAATTAACTACTCTAGTTACACTACTTACCTAACCTACTGTTACCTGGATGAAGGGGGCAGAGGATCTCCGTCGATGGATCTTAACGGAGGAGGAAATCAGAGGACGGAGGAAGAAGTCTGGCGGGTGTACAAGAAGCGTAGAGGAGGAAGTCCAACGTCGGCACTGCGTTAGAGGACTCAGCAGACGACGGCGGAGATCAGGAGCAAGCGAAGATGAACAGAGGAAGCAGAGGAAGGTCACTGGAATTGGAGCGAATAGCCTATCTGCTAGCTCAGTGGGGGGAAGAGGGAAGGGAGCTAACCTCCTGAAATTGGAGAGGTGTAGGGGTAATTATAGGTTACGGCAACTGAGGAGAGTGAATCTGGACGGAAAGGGGTCTAGGAGTGAAGTAACCACCGGCATCTTCTTCAACGCCGGTGAGGTTAACTTCAAACCCAAAATAGGATTTAAGCATCATCCAAATTGATGGATGAAAAGAGGACGGTGAGCACAAGCTCTAGGAGCTTAGCAAGGAAGGGCGATCGTCGGATGGACAGTGTTCGGCGAGTGTGCATACCTCTTGTCATCAGTCGTCGAAGAGGTTGAAGAAGAAATGAAGAGGAAGAAGATGTTTACAGGGACTTGTTTGCAATGTGAAATAAGGACCTAAGTGAAGAAGGACTTGATTGAAATAAAACTTAAGGACTAAAACGTAAAGTATGGTTTTCAAGGCTTATTTTAATTTAAATCTTTTTCAACTTTTTATATATGATTATAAATTAGAAAAATAATATATTTAAACCTTGAATTTATGTTTTTGACCTTTTTAGCTTAATTTATTTAATTAAGTAAAGTTACTTAAGTTATTACATACTTAGGTATAAGTTATACTTAAGTTAATTAACACATTAATTAGGTAAATTTTTGATGATATTTCGAGTCCATTAAATTATCAATAATATTAATTGGATAATAATATAGCATTTTAAACTTATTTTAAGGTCCTTTAATATTTTATCCTTTATTTTATAATTAACCCATATATTTACATATTCCTAGCTAATTAACTAGGAAGACTAGTTAATTAGGGGTAATTAGAAGCCATGATAAGCCTCTCATCATACCCCCAAGCCAAAGTTTTGCTAGTCCCTAGCAAAATTAACTAGACATATGATGATTTAAATACTTGGGTTTAAATTAATATAAATGAAAACTAAGTAGAGGAATGCTTAGGTTAGAATTTTTGAATATTCATTTTTTAGATTTTATTTATATATAAATAAGTATCCATAAATATACAGAGCATTCTATGAGAATCTCCTTACTTAGATTTATAACTCAAACAACTTTCTCAAAACACACACTATTAAAAATAGAGTTTTTAACGAGAATTTTATCAAAAATTAGAATCCCAAAAACCACTTATTCTTTGTAATCATTCTAAACCATAGAAACTCAGAATTCAAAGTGTTTTAAGAAAAAAAAACTTAAGAGTTGGAAATTAAATTTTAACTCAAACACTGAATAAGCTTAAGTTAATCCTTAAGCTTATGAAATCTGATTTTTATCAATCAAAGTTTTAGCAAATTAGCCAAATACTCATTATTAACCAAATTTAGAGTAGTAAAACATTAATCTGTCAGCCTACAGCACCAACGACAGACTTCTAGACCTAGTGTTTTGTCAATCTTTCTCCATTAGGTCTCAACTGCAAGTCCTCAAAACCCAATTTCTTAGGCTTCACTGCCCAATACAAAGGTTCAGTAGCTATGATTTTAAAGCATCTGTGCTTGTAAAGAGAATTGTCCTAAAGGCATCCAAATTTGCAAAAATCCATATCTTAAGACATCAATTTCCAATCTAGGTTATTCCAATTCAAGCCTTTGGCTTGACCTTACTCAGGTTTGGCTACTTTCTCCTGACCAGTTTTCTATCCCAAGGTCAACACTTTTTGTGTATATCTCCTTGGTGGACCACTGGGTCTCTTATTCCTAATTTTTATCTCCATATTTTTTCAACTTTTTCTATAGGATAGAACACCCATATGTAGCGAGGTGTTCTTTTTTATTTGATGGAAGGAAGGGTAGCATCCATTTGTACCGAGATGCTTTATTTGGTGGAAAAACTGCATAAATACTCATTTGTAATGAGGTACTTAACTACAATGTGTTTTATTTTATTTTTATTTTTATTTCTTTTTTTATTTTTCTCCCCCTTCTCATTTTTCTTACTTACATTATACTCCAAATCCTTTTTCTAAGTGAGTGGCACATCCTTCACCCTTTCAAGAGCCGCCCCGTGGAAATCCTTAGACTAAAGAGGATTTAGAATTGATCTCTTAACCTCTGTGTTTTCGTGGTCTCAGATGCCAACAGAACAACTCTATGTGTGTGAATTTTGGATGTTTAGGTTACTTAGCTTTCAAACTAGAGCTTGGACAGCAAAGCCATTCACTCTCAAGTCTTTTAAACTTTTAGTTTCCTCCTACAGGATTTGTCAAGACATAACTCGCCAAGTCTAACTGAATGTCCTTAGTTGATTAAGCTAACTATAGCCTGATAGACCTTAAGACTAAGATTCTACCAATTCTTAACTTAATTAATTCTGAATATCTGGCCTTTTTACTTAACTTGATGATAAAAATAATTGTTCAAGAAGCAAAACGTAAACTAAGGTTTTCAAGTCTTATTTTAATTTAAATCTTTTTCAATTTTTTATATATGATTATAAATTAGACAAATAATATATTTAAACCTTGAATTTACATTTTTGACCTTTTTAGCTTAATTTATTTAATTAAGTAAAGTTACTTAAGTTATTTCATACTCAGGTATAAGTTATACTTAAGTTAATTAACACATTAATTAGGTAAATTATTGATGATATTTTGAGTCCATTAAATTATTAATAATATTAGTTGGGTAATAATATAGAATTTTTAACTTATTTTAAGGTCCTTTGATATTTTATCCCTTATTCTATAAGTAACCCATATATTTACATATTCCTAGCTAATTAACTAGGAAGACTAGTTAATTAAGGGTAATTAGAAGCCATGATGAGCCTCTCATCACCTGACCCAACCTGCACTCCTCGCTCACCACGCAAGCCAGTGAGCCTGGTCCCGGGTATGCACCTGACCCGATTACCCAAATACCTGTGTGGCTCTGGTAGAGCGGATCCTAAGAGAGAAAGAGAGGAGAGTCGCACAGGTAGTGGAAGGGTTTTGCTACAGGGATCTTTGGTCGACACTTAGCATATTCTGAAGAAGAAAAGGAAGCAGTGTTGAATGCAGAAGGAAGAAGAAGAAGAAGAGAAGGAAGAAGGGAAGACTTGCAAAGGCAAAGGAAGAAGAAGAAGAAGCAGCTAAAGACAGAAGCTGAAGAGAAAGAGAAGGATTGCAGAAGAAGAAGAAGAAGAGGAAGCCAAAGAAGAAGAGAAGGACCTCAGAGAAGGCAAAGGTAGAGGTAGAGAAAAAGCAAAGAAGAAGGATTAGACACTTTAAGTCATCTGATTCCTTCATCAAACGACAGATTCTAGTTTCCATTGCATATTCATACATTGAGTTATTTGGTGATATTGTAGGAGTATTTGGTGATCTCAATCACCATTTTACTCCCATATTTTTGCACATTGCTACTGCTATTATTGCAAATTCTTTTAATTCTGAATTGTTATCTTGATTTCTAAATACCAATTTGCTCACTGTGTTCGACCTCGGACTTATTCGAGTAATAAAATTGTACTTGTTTGAATGCTATTTCAACTATATTACAATGTGAAACTTTTTAAACACTGACTTAGTGATCGTGAACAGGTATTTAGGGCTATCACTTTCTCGCTTGAGCCTTAGGTATCACATTTGGAATCAATTAATTGGACCAATTAGAGCAAACTAGGGTTTCCATTTCAGGGTTTTAGAGACACACTTGCTTAAAAAAGAATCAACCTTTCCAAATAGTTGTGCCTAAGCCTTGATTAAATCTACCTAATCAAGCAAACCCTAAAACCAGGCCCTAAATCCACTTGAATGTTAAAAAGTTGGAACCTAATAAGCTCAAAGGACAAACATGTGAAGTTGGCCCACCTTGTGGGGTCAACCAATCTTCAAATTAGGTCACCTTGCACAAAAGTATCTTAAAGGTCAAGTGGAATCATAAGCACCTTGCTCTTAACTTAAAATTTATTGACTTAAGAGGTCAAGTCACCATTTTGGTCTACCTGGACCCTCAATGACAAGGAAGGTCGGGTGTGGGAAAACTTGCAACTTGTGGGGACGCTCTACCATGTAGGGGTCTTTGCGGGACTCTCCCTTCCTGGCTGCCCAGGTAATTCGCAGGTGGACGACTTTCTAATCCAGGGGTATCATCCACCCCGAACCTCTATAGTCATCCAAAAATCTTTGGGTGCCTCGATTGGGTCCGTCTGACATTCTATCTCTCATCTTCTCCATCAGTGTATGTTCGGGAGGAGGTCCTTATGACCAACCTTGAAACCTCCATTAGTTATTCACTCTCATCGAGGAAAGGCCTCGACCTCCGTGTTTGTGCAACAACCTGATCATATTGACATTTCCTCGAATTCTAAGCCCGAACCTCCAATCACAACCATGGATCAACCAGATCGACCTAACTTTGAACCACAACAATTCTTTGATTTCAGAGATCAGATCAATGCCTTCATCAACCCACTGCCACATCTTCAAATACAAGATCACTACAATCCCATGACAGTGGAGATCGAACCACGAATCAATATCCCCACGGGAGGACCCGAGGTAGAGCTCAAGCCTAGTATGCTTCACATGACTCCAAAATTTCATGGCTTGAACTTTAAGGATCTTGTCCAACACATCAAGAATCTAAAGCATCTGGCCCACACCTTTGGGGCAGACATGCAGAATCGAGACGATTTGCTCTTAAAAATTTTCTCCTTCTCTCTGGCTGACAAAGTCGCCTACTGGTTTCAAGCTTATCCACATGCGATCAACACATGGGAAGAACTTTAAATCGCCTTCCTGCAAAAATTCTATCCCATTGGTCGCACAAATGCTATGCGGCACCAAATCACGCACTTCTCCCAAGGAGCGGGAGAATCTCTACATGTGGCATGGATCATTTTTTGGATCTCATGCACAAATGCCCCCATCACGGAGTCCTGAAGTGGGAACAAGTCCAATCCTTTTACCATGGCTCCATGATGATATCAAGTTATTTGTCAATGCAACCTATGGTGGTAGCATCATGGGTCAGCATGAAGACGAGATTTACGGGATTCTCGAGAACATGTGCGAGAACTCCTTGAACAATGAGTCACTGGGTGCACACGACCGAACGTCCACTCGTGCATTGACAAACAATTGGGGGGTACACTAATCTCGAGCCCTTTCCACACCTGTTGACTTGGAGTTGGTAGCCAGTCAATTGGATAAGGTCTCCATTATTGAGAAGAAGGTGGACGACATCACTCGACATCTACACAAGACCACCTTTGCATCACAAAGCACATATACACCACCGCCCTCAGGTAGGGAAGCTTCATACAATATCTACCACTCTCCAGGGATGGATACGTATCCACCCCCGTCTGATTACGGCTTCGGAGGAAACTCTAGGCCAACCTGCCATAGTTAGGGGAACTCTAAACCCTCGTACCCTAATTATTCCAGGGATCCTCAGACCTGCGATGATCTCCATGCCATTCAGAACAATTCCTTCTCTAATACCTACAAGCCTAGATGGAGTAATCATCCAAACTTTACGTGGTTGGGAAATAACCCACATCCACGACCTCAATTCCAACCCTGATCACAAAACCCATGTCCCTATCAACCCATTTAACTAAGGCCCAATCAAAACTTCTAATTTGGACCACCTAAAGAAGATCAGACATCTTTGATTCTCTAGACCTTGGTTGACATGCAAAAACAACATAAAGAAGAGATCTCTGAGCTGCGAAATCAATTGGCCCAGCTAGCAAGTGCTCGCTAGCCAGGTGCACTCCCTTCTCAGTCTCTGCCAAATCCAAATAACGTGCCGAACCAGAGGCGCATTATGAATCCAAATTAGGGCTAAGCCCACTTTGTCTATCAGGCTCCTTCTGCTCCAGCCCCTGACGGGGTGGGTGCTTCAACCTCTTATTCTGGATTTCAGCAGTAGAAACCTATCCTCCCTAGCCCAAACCATAATCAGGCAATAATAAATTCCATCACCACTCGTAGTGGCAAAGCAACACAGGACCTACCTTTTCCTAGCCACAACACACCTGAGACTATAGGCCCTAACCCTAGATTGGTCATCTAGGATGCCCTGATCCTTGATAAAGAACTTGAGCCAATTCTAGAGGAACCAACTAAGGTCCCATTTCCCGAGGCCTTAACCAAGGGAAATAAGAAACCCAAACCCGTGGCTCTCGAGGACATCAGAGACGAGGTGATGGCAGGTCTCATTTCAACAATGTGCACTTCCAGTCCCTGATGAAAAAGTACGGGGTATCGCATCGTATCTCAACTCCTTACAACCCCTAGACTAATGGACTGGCAGAACTGTCGAACTCAGAGATCAAAAAGGTCCTTCAAGTCAATGTTCGGCCTGATAGGAAGGACTAGTCTACTCGCCTTTCAGAAGATCTGTGGGCCTATAGGACTGCCCACAAAACCCAATTAGGCATGTCTCCCTTCATATTAGTGTACGAAAAGGCATGTCACCTTCCCGTAGAGATGGAGCATAAGGCCTGTTGGCCAGTACGGAAGTGCAATCTGGATCTGATGAAGGCTAGAATACACCACCGATTGTAATTGAGAGAGATCGAGGAACTACGCAATGATACGTATGAGAACTCACGTATCTACAAAGAGCGAGTCAAAGCCTTCCATGACAGGCACATTGTGCAAAAATATTTTCACTCTGGTCAGAAAGTCTTGAAAGTCCCTACTAGGAGGGGGTGACGTAATAATTGCGGAAATAAATATAAACAATATCACAAAATAGGCAATCACAAAATGTACACAAGTAATTTTTAGGTGGAAACCCAAACCGGGTAAAAACCACCACCTAACCCTCTCGAGTTAGGATTTTCCGATCAACCTAGTTGATCAAATCCACTAACCGAATCACTTTGAACGAGGGTGATTCAACCTCAATACAACCACGCTACAAGTACGAGGGTAGCGTTCCTCAACCCCTTCTCTCCACGAGAAGGATTTTGTCCCACGAAGGAGACGGGAATTCGCAAAGCGAATACCCAACCAAAAGACAAAGATAAAAGAAACAATAGTCCTATAGAGCCAACAAAGTAATTAAACCTAGCTTCTATAGGAAATAGGAAACTCCCCTTTGCAAGGAGTGCGTCGACGATGACGCGGTGCGTGTGCCACGCGATGGCGCTACGTCGCTCTCGTTATCAACAGTGGGAGAGCGGGCGCGCGAAGGCTTGATGCTCTCAAGAGAATGAAGCTAGAGCTTGGAGAGCAAGGGCCTCAATTGGACACAAAAGAGTGGAACTAAGTTGCTTAGGTGTGTCTCTTGTTTTTCTTAGTGTGTATCTTGTGTGTTTTTGTGTTGCAAAGGCTCCCCTCTATTTATAGAGGCCTTAGGAAGGCTTTGGAAGGCTTGGAAAAGCTTCCATAGCCGTTGGGTGCAAAGCCTAAGAGAATCAGGCCGAAATCAGGACAATGATTACACTTCACAGGGTTATCAGACGTCTAATTCTGGCATCAGACGTCTGGAAGGCCACTTTAAGACGTCTGATTTAAAGGTCAGACGTCTGATTCTATGCGGGTTTCTCCCTGACTTGAATCAGATTTAAACAGGGTTTTTGTGCAAGTCCATCAGACGACATATAGGACGTCTGGCACTAAGTCTGGACGTCTGGAAACCTACTTTTACTGTGGGAATTGATTTCCAAACGTTGCAACGGCTAGAAAATCTCTGCGAAGAGATTTTGGGTCAGCCGAGGCAAAACGGTCATTTATCAGACGTCTGGAAAGGCCTAAGGACGTCTGATAAGGCTCTAACGGTCATAATCTTGAGTGTGTTCTAAGCCAGCCAACGGTCCACTAATTGGACGTCTGGCAAAGTCATCAGACGTCTCCTAAGACGTCTGGTCTAAGGTCTGGACGTCTGATTTCATCAGACAGAACTAACTATGTCCAGCCTAACAGTTATCAGACGTCTGAAACAACAGTCAGACGTCTTAAAGTTCTTTATCAGACGTCTGATTTGTGAATCAGACGTCTGGAAAGTCTGTTTTAACCCTATATTGGTTTTCTAAGTGTTCTACAGAAAACCTAAGTGTCCTAGGGTTGTGCAGGTGTTCCTAGGACTACTGTTAGGGTTCTTTGAGGCTCTTTAACATAATGTCTAAGGAAAATAAAGAGCAAGAAAATAAATACAAGAGATACATGAAAGGATAAAAAAGAATCTATCCTATTCTTCTTGTCTTCCATCTCCAATCTTTCGCTCCACGCGAACCTCCTCTATTTTCCGTCAAGCTCCTCCAATCCGTCCTGGATGCGAGCTCGAACTCCGTCTAAACACGTCCTCATTTGCAATTGACCTGAAATCTAGGACTCAAATTGCAAATGTTAAATAACACGTGTTTTGTTATCATCAAAATAAATGATCGTGGTGCTCTAGCACCAACAATCTCCCCCTTTTTGATGATGACAAAACCGTAAATAATAATGCATAAAAAAATCCTCCCCCTTTTTGACATTATCAAAAAGGTTTAATTGATTTTACATTTCCTATAACTCCCCCTTAAAACATGCTCTTCTATGAATTTATTTTAACAAAGGTGATATTCTCCCCCTTTTTGTAACAATGAGATAGCTATTATTTTTCTCCCCCTTTCTAAAGGAAATTTAGCTACCTTATATCTCCCCCTTAAAAATTGACAATTAGCTCATTAATTTTTGACTCCCCCTATCTAAATGCTTATAAAAAGATAGGGTTAAAAATTTTACCTCACCTACCATGGCCAATAAAATGGCCCGAATGGTGGTGGTGGATGCCACATCGGATGGGGCTCCCATCCGTAGCTTGGAGGCCCGGGCATTGGCGCCGGTCTCCAATCTGGTGGTCGACGTGCGGCGGGTCCGTCGTTTGTTCGCCGTCTCGTCGGTCTTCTTCTTCTCCTCCTTGGTCTACTCATTGGTTCTCCCAACTTAAGTTGACCAGCCTTGAGTTTGTAGGTCCAGTCCTGTGTATTGTAGTTGTCCCTGAATCCTACAAAACAAGATTCTAATTCTTTTTTCGGTATCCAAGTGGGCTTGGATCCGGATTTGTTAGAGGGTCTCCTTGATGGAGATCCTTTCTCAACCTTAGCGCTATAAAAATTATCAACTTTGTTGATTAATTTGTTAGAATTTTCCCTAAGACATGCAATTTCTTTTTCTATAATGTTCATTTTAGTCTTTAAATCTGAAATTTCTAATTTTAGAATAACATTTTCCTCAATCAATTTATTATTTTCATTGATGAGGTTATGATTATCTAATAATAGGTTATCATCCTTAGGACTAGCTTCTATGTCCTTAAGTTGTTTTTCTAACCTATCATTTTCATTTTTAAGAAAAATAAGGTTCTTCTTCATGCTTTTGTTTTCTATTTTTAGTGATTTACTAATCTCGAATAATTCATTAAAAGCTTCTTGTAAATCAAAATTTACCTCGTTGTCGGAGTCGCTTCCGCTTTCACTGTCGCTTCCTCTGGCCATGAAGCCGAAGCAAGCGGTTTCTTCTTCTATGGTCTTTTCTTCTTCTTCCTCCGAGCTAGAATCGTCCCACGTGGCTTGGAACGCCTTCTTTTTCTCCTTTTTGAGAAGAGGGCATTCTGGTCGCAGATGCCCTTTCCCGTTGCAGTGGTAGCAACGTCTCGGGCTTTCCTTCTTCTCCTTTTTCTTTTTCTTTAATTCCCTACAAAACTTGGAAAAATTTTTAAGTAAAATTCTAAAGTCTTCGTCGTCGGAACTTACCTCGCTATCCGACGCGGCTCTGAAGGCGAGAGTCTTCTTTAGTTTAGGCTCCGGTGTATCCTTCTTCTTCTGCTTCAACTTAGTCTCGTAGGCCATCAGATTGCCTAGGAGATCTTCCATGTTGAGCTCCTCCATTTCGTTCACCTCCTCGATGGCGATGACTTTCTGTTCCCACTCCGGTCCAAGGGAACGAAGAAGCTTCCCTTGAAGCTCCCCCTTTATGAAAGTCTTTCCTAAAGCTTTCAAGTTATTTACAATGAGAGTGAACCTAGTGTTCATCTCACTTAAAGACTCGTTAGATTTCATTGAAAAAGATTCAAATTCTTGAGAAAGTAAATTAATTTTTGAGGTTTTTACCTTAGAGGTACCTCCATGAGTTACCTCGAGTGTGTGCCAAATCTCGTATGCGGTGGCGCACTGCGAGATTCTGTTGAATTCTTCCGAGCTGAGCGCGCAATACAACGCGTTCATTGTTTTCGCGTTGAGAGAGAGCTCCCGGATCTGCTGCTGCGAGTATCCTCTGGCGGGTTTCTCTGGGATGTCGAAGGGGGTCTCGCACCTGGCCCAGACTGTGAAGTCGGTGGCTTGAAGCCACGTCTTCATCCGCAACTTCCAGTAGGGGTAGTTGCTCCCGTCGAAGAACGGCGGACGGGTTGTGGACTGTCCCTCGGAAATCCTGCTTGTGGAACAGCTTCCCTCCATGATCTAGATCCTCGCCGGTTTGTAACGCCGATTTCGCGAGACCTGCTCTGATACCAATTGAAAGTCCCTACTAGGAGGGGGTGACGTAATAATTGCGGAAATAAATATAAACAATATCACAAAATAGGCAATCACAAAATGTACACAAGTAATTTTTAGGTGGAAACCCAAACCGGGTAAAAACCACCACCTAACCCTCTCGAGTTAGGATTTTCCGATCAACCTAGTTGATCAAATCCACTAACCGAATCACTTTGAACGAGGGTGATTCAACCTCAATACAACCACGCTACAAGTACGAGGGTAGCGTTCCTCAACCCCTTCTCTCCACGAGAAGGATTTTGTCCCACGAAGGAGACGGGAATTCGCAAAGCGAATACCCAACCAAAAGACAAAGATAAAAGAAACAATAGTCCTATAGAGCCAACAAAGTAATTAAACCTAGCTTCTATAGGAAATAGGAAACTCCCCTTTGCAAGGAGTGCGTCGACGATGACGCGGTGCGTGTGCCACGTGATGGCGCTACGTCGCTCTCGTTATCAACAGTGGGAGAGCGGGCGCGCGAAGGCTTGATGCTCTCAAGAGAATGAAGCTAGAGCTTGGAGAGCAAGGGCCTCAATTGGACACAAAAGAGTGGAACTAAGTTGCTTAGGTGTGTCTCTTGTTTTTCTTAGTGTGTATCTTGTGTGTTTTTGTGTTGCAAAGGCTCCCCTCTATTTATAGAGGCCTTAGGAAGGCTTTGGAAGGCTTGGAAAAGCTTCCATAGCCGTTGGGTGCAAAGCCCAAGAGAATCAGGCCGAAATCAGGACAATGATTACACTTCACAGGGTTATCAGACGTCTAATTCTGGCATCAGACGTCTGGAAGGCCACTTTAAGACGTCTGATTTAAAGGTCAGACGTCTGATTCTATGCGGGTTTCTCCCTGACTTGAATCAGATTTAAACAGGGTTTTTGTGCAAGTCCATCAGACGACATACAGGACGTCTGGCACTAAGTCTGGACGTCTGGAAACCTACTTTTACTGTGGGAATTGATTTCCAAACGTTGCAACGGCTAGAAAATCTCTGCGAAGAGATTTTGGGTCAGCCGAGGCAAAACGGTCATTTATCAGACGTCTGGAAAGGCCTAAGGACGTCTGATAAGGCTCTAACGGTCATAATCTTGAGTGTGTTCTAAGCCAGCCAACGGTCCACTAATTGGACGTCTGGCAAAGTCATCAGACGTCTCCTAAGACGTCTGGTCTAAGGTCTGGACGTCTGATTTCATCAGACAGAACTAACTATGTCCAGCCTAACAGTTATCAGACGTCTGAAACAACAGTCAGACGTCTTAAAGTTCTTTATCAGACGTCTGATTTGTGAATCAGACGTCTGGAAAGTCTGTTTTAACCCTATATTGGTTTTCTAAGTGTTCTACAGAAAACCTAAGTATCCTAGGGTTGTGCAGGTGTTCCTAGGACTACTGTTAGGGTTCTTTGAGGCTCTTTAACATAATGTCTAAGGAAAATAAAGAGCAAGAAAATAAATACAAGAGATACATGAAAGGATAAAAAAGAATCTATCCTATTCTTCTTGTCTTCCATCTCCAATCTTTCGCTCCACGCGAACCTCCTCTATTTTCCGTCAAGCTCCTCCAATCCGTCCTGGATGCGAGCTCGAACTCCGTCTAAACACGTCCTCATTTGCAATTGACCTGAAATCTAGGACTCAAATTGCAAATGTTAAATAACACGTGTTTTGTTATCATCAAAATAAATGATCGTGGTGCTCTAGCACCAACAATCTCCCCCTTTTTTGCCAAGCTCAAACTCTTCCCAGGCAAACTCAGATCTAAGTGGACTGGACCATTCTTGGTAAGAAAAATCTTTGAAAATGGAGCCATCGAAATCAGTCAATCTAGCCTTGATTCTGAACCTTTCATCATGAATGGCCAGCGACTCAAGCCGTTCATTGAACTCATTGATACGGACTTGGCTGAGGTATCTTTTGCTCTCCATTCTCCCTGAGCTTATTGTGCCCGGCTGATGGTGCTAAGCTCAGCACATAATGGGAGGCAACCCGTCATCTTTTGAAAAACCCGAAACCCTTTTGACACGTCTCTTTGCCGAACTCATATTGCACTTTAGGGTTCGTACATTAGAACAACCGACTCCACCTCTGGTACACGTATCAGAGCTTGAAATTGTCCGCAACAACTATCACGACCCATCCACCCATCCTTTGAACTTGTTCTAATGTACGATCTAAGCTGAATTCGAACCCACCTAATTTACAATGACATTGCAAAACATAGGCATGAGGGGGTATGAAAGTGCAAGACACCATGAAAATCAATTCACAAAAAGGGTTTCATTAAATATATATATATTTCATAAAAAAACAAAGAGGATTGAGGAAAAAGGAAAACCATTTTGAAAGAAGGAAGGAAGAAAAAATTGAAAAGAAAAAGAAAGGAGCAAAAAGATAAAAGAAATGGAGCCCCTTCAAAGTAATATGTAACGTACCTAACTTTTAGGATGGATCGAATGATGAATTAAGACCCGAAAGGCTAAAATTTAAGTGGTTAGTGGTGAATACCGACCTTAGGCCTCTTGGATCTGATTGGATTTAAACACTCACATACTTATCACGATCTGGGTTAGTCCTTAAGAGGTTGGGGAAAATGCAAAGCTTGTGTATTAGGTGTTAACGAGTGCAATCAATGCTATAAAAGCTATTTTGTAGTATAGTTCGAAATCACTTGAAAACAAATAAGATTTATACTAAAATGAAAGTCCAAGTTCATTCGCTGGGAGCAAATAGGAATTCAATCACTAGTCTTCATTTATGAGTACAAGAATTAAATCAGATAATGGCAAGCAATGAGTGATATATACTCAAAATGGATTATCAATGTATACCATGTGCATAATAAGAGATTAATGTGGCAAAAAGAAAGTTAAGGCAAAAGAATGGTGATTTGAATCACCAATTATTAGCCTCAATTAAACATTTATCAACCAATCAAATGTTTGAACAGTACTGAACAATCAGAAATTCCATGTAGCTACAATGCCAAATCAGACATCAAGTATACACTCAGATGTCTTAAATGTTGCTACAGTGCCTCAGGGAGGCCTTCTCTTCTCAGCCTCTTCTTCTCTACTCTTCTTCACGCACAAAGGGAGAACCTTCTTTAAACAGCTAAGTATCAGCTGCTCCTTTTCAGAGCAAAACCCCCCAACCCCCACACACTCTCTCTCTTTCTCTCTCTGGGTTCCACTCTCCCAGAGCCTTGCATAGTACCGGGTAATCGGATTCAGATCTAAGCTCACCCGGGAGTAGGGCTATCAGCATGGGGTAGCAGCTGAGGTGTGCACATGTTAGGCAGGTCAGGTCGGAGCCAGGCCCTTGTGGAACAGTGTCACGGGTGAGGCGTGAGTGGGGTGTGCGAGGGACCGCACCCCCCTATGTGTCGAGGCGAATAGACACACACATAAATTCCTCTTATGCGATGCTGGATGCTTAGTGGTTTCCGAGGTGGGACTAAATGTCCCACCTTCCTTGCACACATTGTTGTAGTGGATGATGCGTTCAATTGAGCAAGCTATTGATGGTAGAGCTTCCAATTGTCCACCTGGGATGATTCTTGAGATGTAGGTGTATCACCTGGGGGTGACGCCTTGAGCTGCAGGTGCCTGGAGATTGAAGAACAAGGTGGGGGTGACGACGGCGATTGCAGAGCACCGGCGAAACCTAAAAAGCATGGATACGGCCTCATGGCCCAATTAAACAAGTTCAAGACATTCACTGGACCACGACGAATGTGTGGATGGTGTTCTTGTGGTGTGAGAGTGCGTGAGGTGGCTGGACGGTGACGAAGATGGCCGTGCGAAGGTGCGTTGTTCGGTGGTGGTTGTGATTGGCTAAAAGGCGGAATAAATATGGGGGTTTTGTGTGGGAAGGCGAGGCATATGTTGTGAGGTGGTTGGCGAGGCGGATGGAGGGCTGTAGTCACGGAGGTGCCTCACTGGATGGGTTGTAGGAGACGGGGAAGACAGAGGTGGTCGTGAGTGTTTGGTGGTCGAATTTAGAGATAAAGAGAGGGAAAAAGAAGTAGGGATGTAGAGGAAGCTAAAGAACATACTTTAAGGATGAAAGGGGAAGATATTCCTAGCTGGTGTGATGGCCGGACGTGGGGAAGATGAACCTCCGAAGGGAGAGACGGCGAGGAAGAGGGGGATCTAGGAGCCCCTTAGTTGGCCGTTGAGGAGCAGACGAAGGAGGAGAGGAACGTAGCACTCCCAATTTGGCCATTGGGAGGCCGTAGGATGATGGTGGGAGGAGCTCGCTGGAGCTATGGTCGGAGCTGGCCGTGGAAGAGAGGGAAGATGTTGTTCTGGCCTTAAACCTTACATAGGAGAATGGATAGGCCCTAGGGTTTCTTTTATAGGCCTCAAGGAGCGGTTAAAGCTTAGGAAGCAAGCTTCCCAAGCTTGGAAGTCTCGTTGGAGTTGGAAACCTAAAAATACCCAAATCTCTCATGCGTTCACATGAGAGATTGGGAAGGTTTTGGGGTTCAAGGACTGGTGCATTGGAAAGAGGACTCCTTAAAGAATCTCCCTTACAATTTTGGAAGGGATTGAGTGAGAAATTAGGGAGATCTTCCCATTTGAAGGTCTCTGGAGCTTTAGGATTATGAGTTAATGGCGGTAGGGACCTATTTGTGAAGAAGACAAAGAAGTTGAGGGACTTTTTGTGAGGAATTCAAAAGCAGAGGGGCTATTGGAGATAAAGAAAGTCAGACTTGGACCAAAGTGCAAACTAGGTCAAAACAATCTCAGATTAGGCCCAAATTTTGGTATAAGCCTAATTTGGACCTAAAGAATCCAATGGTGAAGTTATGTTTATGTTTTGACCATGTTTGACTGGAGAAATGGCATAATTACCCAAATTAAGGCAAAAGTTTGTCTGTGACTTTATTTTAGGTCAAGATGGGTTCTGATGGTCAAATTGAAGGTACCAAACCCTAAAGAATATTTTTCTATAAATTTTAGAGGGTTTAGGTGAATTTTATCCTGAACGAAACCTTAGTTAATTAAGCAGGTTTGTTTTAAGGATTTCAGATGTCCATTAATTCCCGTAACTCATGAAAACCCTTTTTTGTCTGTACTAACCAACTTCTTAGACTTTAAGACCATTTGACATTTATTTAACCCCTGGAGAAACCCATGGCTATTCTGCATTCATGATATGATGGTAAAATTGTAGTTTTAACCCAGGTTTCTTGTATTTCTCTTAGAATTGATTTGTAGTGAATTAGATCTCTCTGGCGGTTATGTAGGAGCATTTAGTCCTTGATTATGACTAATTAAAGCTAGATATGGCTAATGATGACGTTATCATCATACCCCCATGCCTAACTTTTGCTAGTCCCTTAGCAAAATCTCATGGAATTAACTCAAATTCTAGACCATATGTTCAGATCTCTGATGTGTGCTTTCTTTTGTAGGTTAGGTCAGAATGCTAATAGTAGGCCTAAAGGTACTCAAGTACCAACCAAGATTCGAACCTGACCAGCTTTAGTCTCAGTCTGTCGTGAAGGTTTCTAAGGCCCACAGGAACTAACCTAAGGTTCGTTAAACTCTGTGGTTAAAGCACCCATGCTTAAAATATTTTTAGTCTTGATTCAGTTTGCAGTGCGTTTTTGCAAGAGAGAGACAGAATATTTTTTTATAATTTTGGAGAGTTTTCGCTCTCTTTTCTTTTCTTTATTTCTAGCTTCGGATTGGCTTTACAACACAGTCTGTATCGGATTCCTCGCTCCCACCATCAATTCTTGCAGGGTCCCTAGCTTTCAATGCTTCAAGATAGCACCGCCCATGGCAACCCCCTGAACCCTGCCTTTCGACACTTCAAGATAGTGCCACCCATGGCATTCTATAGCTAAATTTAGGCCCGGGCAATCGACATTTCGAGATAATCCCACCCATGGCACGTGAATTAGCACACGGTGCTTACGTGCCCCCGGTAGGATATTTAGATATCCTAGGAGACAAGCACTAAGGAGACAATATGTTATTGCGCATCTTCGAGGGAAATTTCCCACCTCTCCACGCCGGGAACTCGTCCAAATCAACTTGCGTTGATAAGCCACTGCTAATCTAGGTGGCATTTTCTGAATAGAATTAATGCTTTTACATGATTTTGATAAATAAGCACACTGAATCAAACTGTGTGTGGATTAGGGTGCTTAGGTTACCGAGTCCCGCAAACCAGAGGTCATTTAACAAGGTCAAATAATCCCTAAGCCTTAAACCTAATACTTAAGTTTCGCATTGTCCTCAACCTCTTGAGGACTATCAAAATCTTAATGGATACTTGAATTTTTAAGCCGAAACACAGCCCAAGAGGCCTAAGATCAGCGTTCAAACTAATCTCCGTATCTCCTAGCACTTTTGTCTTTCATTTCTTTCTTTTGATTTGGTCTAGAACTTAAGTGGATTCCTTAATCTTTTACTAATGACTTAACTCTTTTTTGTTTCAAATTGTTGCTCCTTTTTGACATTTAAATCACCTCCTCTCTTTTCCTCTTCTCAAGAATGATTTGCATTTAATTCTTTCAAAATTTCCTCCCCTTTCTTTATTTTTTTTTTCTTTTTCAATTTTCTATTTTTTTGGTTTTTTTGGAATATATATATTTTTGTGAGAATCCTTCAGAACTGTGAATTTTTGTGTGTTTGCACTTTAACACCCCCCCATGCCTAAGTTTTGCAATGTCCTCATTATAAATGGAGGGTATGAACTAGTTTTGGGTTCAGGAATTAGAACAGGATTATCGGGTGGGCGAACGGGTTGGGATGACTGTTGTGAACGATTTCAAGATCTGATATGAGTACCATACGTGGGATCAATTATTCTAACACTGAACTCAGAGTGCAATAGATGTGAAGTACAGAAAGGATAATCAGAAGGATCTTAGGGTTTTTTTGGATTGATAGGTTGCCTCCCGTTAAGCACTAGATTTAATACCTTCAGCAGAGCGGAAAATGGTATGGAGGAGTGGTCAAATCAAACAAGTTTTGTAGAACAAGCACCTTGATCAATAGCTTGGTTGGTCTAACCAGGTACTTGTTCAGGTCAGCAGGCTAATGATGTAGCCCAAACCCAATCAATCTGGTGGGTTGATAGATGTGGATCAAAAGATGTGGTGCCCACTAGATGCTGTGGAGCTCAAAAGGATGTGGAAGTGTATAGCTACAGTTTGGCTGAGTCGAATTAGCCTGGTCAGAGTAGGGATCCTCAAATGAAAGTGAGTCAGTGGAGGATGTGGGAACCCTACGAAAGTCATCAGAGAAGGATGGGGCGTGATTCACAGTCTGATCAAACTCTGAAACCCGATTGAAGTGTAGAGGAGAATCATGTGCAACTGGATCATTGAGAGGCGAATCAGAGTAGAAATTAAGTCTGATTGTGGGTAGGGGTTGAAAACGGGTTTGGGAAGGTTCTGCATGTGTAGAGGAGATGGCATCAAGAATAACTGTATGTGAGGGCTCCTTTAGAAAATGTTCAAAGGTAGGTGTATCTAGAGAGTCCTCATAGAACCCATCAAAGTCAAAGGTAAATGCCTGAAGAGTGTTTATAGGATCAAGGAAATCTGAGTCAAGAAAAGATTAGAACTCTGGATTGTAGACACTCTCAGCAATTTCTATTTCTGATTCCTGAGGATCAAAAGGAAATGATTCCATCTCAATGGAACCTGATTTTGAATTAATGATCTCGAGATCAGGGACCTCAGAGTCAGAATCGAAGAATGGATCATGTATGTTGAGGTCGTAGATTGGCTCATAGTCATTAGGAAATAATAGTTCTACAAAATCAGAGTAAGATTTGAAATCGTCTGAGAACTTGCGAGAATCATGTTCTAAATTTGATTCGGGATCAAAGGTTCCACCACAGAATAAATCAAAAGATGTAAAATCAGCAACCTGACTTGCATCTAACATAGTTTCAGATTTTGAGCTCAAAAAGGTGTCCCTATTAGGCATGGGCTTGGGTTCTTGGCTTGTAGAGAAGACCCAATCAAAACCCAACTCTTCCAACTCCTCGATTTCTGTATCATAGATTGGCATGACTTTCGAAAAATCAATCTGTATCTCTGAGGAGTTTGGAGAGGTGCACTCATCAAATATAGGCCCAAAATCGTAATCTAGATTCAAAATCTGATTTCCATCATATGAGGCCTTGTAATCATCCCAATAAGGCTTAGATTTAGATTCTAGGTTAAAGGTGTGGGTTGGATTACTAGAATCTAGGTTGGGCTCTACAGGGATGTCAAAATTGCTCTTGAGAGTCACCTTATCCCAATAAGGGATAGAATTTACACCCTCGAGAGGTTCTGATTCAATCTTAGTATCACAGGTGTCTGGGAAATCTAAGCTTGGTGAACCAGGTTATTGATCTTCTAGGGCTACCTCAAAATCGTGGTCACTGGCAATCGGATCCTTCAAACCTGTCTCAAGATCAGGTGTATCAATTTGTTCATAATTTGAATCAGATTCTATTTGGGTTGGGAGTCCATAACAACCTTGATTCTTGTCCCCAGGATTTGGAAGATTTTGCTCCTCAATGTTGCTCCAAGATGTCTCATTATCTTCTGAAGGAATGTATGGTTATCTTTGAATAATTGTCTTTTGAGTGTATTTAGCATGTCCCCACCTTTTTTTATGACTTTGATATGTTTCCCAAAATTGTGGATTCGAATAACATTGTAGACACTCGGTACTGTGTAATCTCCATAATTCACTGAATTCTGATAAGGGATCCTCCTGGGTTGAACCATGTAAGACTCCTATATAAAGTATTTCAACACGGTTCACAATGTAGGTTGTTGTTTCTACAAATTTATCCTGAATGTCCCTATCTAAGGCTCTATAATATTCTTCATGGTATTCATAAGCAACCTCAATCATTTTATCTTTGATGGTCATTTAGGACACGGGTTTCCTAATCACTTTTCCTAACAAGTCAGGTTGCATTTTTTTGAATCAAATGGTGGAATCAAGAATCAAAACTCAGGTTAGATAGAAGTTGATCAGATTTGAAAGAGATTCCCAAGAAGATCTAGTGAGGCTTCTTAGGTTAAAAACCTAATAGCCTGTGTATGTTCTCTAATAGAAGGGATGAGGGACTGGTGTGAGATTTGACCCAATCAAGGCACCCAAAGATTTTTGGATGACCAAGGCAACTTCGAGGTGGATGATGCCTCTGAATCAAAAATTTGCACACCCAAGAAGTACCTGGGCAGCCAGGAAGAGAGAGCCCCTCAAAGACCCCTACATGGTAGAGTGTCCCCACGGGTTACAGGGTTTCCCCCACCTGACCTTCCTTGTCACTGAGGGTCCAGGTAGACAGAAATGTACAAACTTAAGAACTTAAGTCTACCAATTTTATGTCCTAATTTGTGCCTTTGATTTCACTTGATTAGAAGTTAATTTGACTTGTGACCTAATTTAGAGGTTGGTTGGCCTACAATGTAGACTAACTTCACCTAACCTACCCTAAAGATGGCAGAGTGAAATCTAGGTCAAGACCCAGAAATCACCTTGATTGACTCTCAGGTTATTTAGTCCAAGGATTTTAGGGTTCAAGTGAATTTAGGCTTGATTTTAGGGTTTTTCTGATTAGATCTTTTCAATCAAGGGCTTAGGTAGCACACAAATGTGGGAGGGTAACTTTCCTTTAATTCAGGCAGAAATGTGTACTAGCACTCCAAAACCTAATGTAGAAACCCTAATTGGATCTATTTCCAAGTCCAATTGATCTTGACATGTTCACCTTGGGCTTCAAGAAAGAAATGTGTTAGCCCAAAATGATTTAGAATTTAAGCATATTCCCTAATAGGTACAGGAAATCAAGGATGGGATCTCTAAGTAGAATCGCTTCAACTTCAATGAGATTTGAAAAGAATTTTGCAAATCAGGAAACTTTCCTTTTCAATGATTACTATGAAAGATAAGGCAGGTGATTCCTAATTCATTGTTTCCTTTTTTGTCTTCCCAAGATTAGGAGATTGATTAGGGAAGAATAGAGAAGTTACCTGCCCTAGAGTGGTTGATTTGCGTGGAAGATCTCCTTTTGAAGTACCTCGCAAAATCACAATAAAGCAAATAGGGCAAGTCAGTGCTCAAATATGACCAGATAAAGTAAAGAATAATGGTGAATTGCACGTTGCTTCCCGGCAACGGCGCAAAATGTTAATGAGTGAAATCAATGTTATAAAAGCTGTGTTCTAGTATAGGTTGAAATCGCTTGAAGACAAATAAGATTTATACTTGAATGAAAGTTCAAGGTCGTTCGCTGGGAGAAAATAAGAATTCAATCGCTAATCTCCATTTATGAGTATAAGAATTAAATCAGATAATGGCAAGCAATGAGTGATATATACTCAAAATGGATTATCAATTTATACCATGAGCATAATAAGAGATTAATGTGGTAAAAAGAAAGTTAAGGCAAAAGAATGGTGATTTGAATCACCAATTATTAGCCTCAATTAAACATTTATCAACCAATCAAATGTTTGAATAGTACTGATCAATCAAAAATGCCATGCAGCCACAGTGCCAAATCAGACGTCAAGTATACACTCAGATGTCTTAAATGTTGCTATAGTGCCTCAGGGAGGCCTTCTCTTCTCAGTCTCTTCTTCTCTACTCTTCACGCACAGAGGGAGAACCTTCTTTAAATGGCTAAGTATCAACTGTTCCTTTTCAAAGCAAAATCCACCAACCCTCGCTCTCCCTCTCTCTTTCTCTCTATGGGTTCCGCTCCCCTAGAGCCTTGCACAGTACCGGGTAATCGGATGCGGATCTAAGCGCACCCGGGACCAGGGCTGCCGGCGTGGGGTAGCAGCTGCGGTGTGTGTGGGTTAGGCGGGTCGGGTTGGAGCTAGGCTCGTGTGGAATAGTGTCACGAGCGAGGTGTGAGTGGGGTGTACGGGGGACCTTACCCCCCTGTGTGTCAAGGCGAATAGCCACAAACACAATTTCCTCTTATGCGATGCTGGATGCTCAACGGTTTCCAAGGTGGGACTAAATGTCCCACCTTCCTCGCGCACACTGCTACTATGGATGATGCATTCAATTAAGGAAGCTGTTAATGGTAGAGCTTCCAATTGTTCACCTGGGATGATTCATGAGACGTAGCCGCGTCACCTAGAGGTGACGCATGGAGCTGCAGGTGCCTGGAGCTTGAAGAACAAGGTGGGGGTGATGGCGGCGATTGCGGAGAACCGGCGAAACCTGAAAAGCATGGATACAGCCTCACGATCCAATTAAACAAGTTCACGACCTTCACCAGACCACGGGGAATGTGTGGACGGTGGTCTTGTGGCGTGAGAGTGAGTGAGGTGGCTGAATGGTGATGGAGATGGCCGTGCGAAGGTGTGTTGTTCGGTGGTGGTTGTGAGTGGGCGAAAGGTGGAATAAATATGGGGGTTTTGTGTGAGAAGGCGAGGTGTATGTTGTGAGGTGGTTGGAGAGGCTGATGGAGGGGTGTAGCGACGGAGGCATCTCGCCGGAGGGATTGCCGGAGCGGGGAAGACGGAGGTGGTTGCGTGTGTTTGGTGGTCGAATTGAGAAATAGAGAGAGGGAAAAAGAAGTAGGGATGTAGAGGAAGCTAAAGAACCTAGTTTAGGGACGAAAGGGGGGCGATTCCCATGCAGGTGTGATGGCCGGACGTGGGGAAGACGAACCTTCGAAGGGAGAGACGGAGAGGAAGAGGGGGATCTAGGAGCCCCTGAGTTGGTCGTTAAGGAGTGGACGTAGGAGGGGAGGAACGTAGCACTCCCAATTTGGCCAATGGGAGGTCGTAGGACGACAGTGGGAGGAGCTTGATGGAGCTAAGGTCGGAGCCGGCCGTGGAAGAGAGGGAAGACATTGTTCTGGCCTTAAACCTTACTAAGGAGAATAGGCAAGCCCTGGGGTTTCTTTTATAGGCCTCAGGGAGCGATTAGAGCTTGGGAAGCAAGCTTCCCAAGCTTGGAAGGCTCGTCAGAGTTGGAAACCTAAAGATACCCAAATTTCTCATGCATTCGCATGAGAGATTGGGAAGGTTTTGGGGTTCAAGGACGGGTGCATTGGAAAGAGGACTCCTCAGGGAATCTCCCTTCCAATTTTGGAAGGGATTGAGCGAGAAATCAAGGACATCTTCCCATTTTGAGGTCTCCAGAGCTTTAAGATTAGGAGTTGAAGGTGGTAGGGGCCTATTTGTAAAGAATACATGGGGACTTTTTGTGAGAAATTCAAAAGCTGAGGGGCTATTGGAGATAAAGAAATTCAGACTTGGACCAAAGTGCAAAATAGGTTGAAACAATCTCAGATTGGGCCCAAATTTTGGTACAAACCTAATTTGGACCTAAGGAATCTAATGGTGAAGTTATATTTAGCTTTTGACCATGTTTGATTGGATAAATTACACAATTACCCAAATTAAGGTAAAAGTCTGTCAGTGGCTCTATTTTAGGTTAAGATGGGTTCTGATGGTCAAATTGAAGGTGCCAAACCCTAAAGAATATTTCTACATGAATTTTAGATGGTTTATGTGAATTTTATCCTGAACAAAACCTCAGTTAATTAAGCGAGTCTTTTTTTAGGATTTTAGATGTTCATTAATTCCCGTAATGCATGAAAACCCTTTTCTATCTGTACTAACCCACTTGTTAGACTTTTAAGATCATTTGACCTTTATTTAACCCCTGGAGAAACCCACGGTTATTCTGCACTCTTGATATGATGGTAAAATTGCAATTTTAACCCAGGTTGCTTGTATTTCTCTTAGAATGGATTTGCAGTGAATTAGGGCTCTCTGGCAATTATGTAGGAGCATTTAATCCTTGATTATGACTAATTAAAGCTAAATATGGCTGATGATGACGTTATCATCATTAGGTCTAAGGTTTAGGTAGTATTCGGCCTCATTAACTAACCTCTGGTTTACGAGACTCGATAACTTAAGCACCCTAAATCACACACAGTCTGGTTTAGTGCACTTTAAATCATAAAATCATGCCAAAGGCCATTTAATCTATTTGGAAAAAGGTCCTAAGATCTAGATTAGGAGTGAATTGAAAACACAAGTTGATTTGGACGAGTTTCCTGCGTAGAGAGGCAGAAAATTCCCCTCAAAGATGTGCAATAATATATTGTCTCCTCGGTGCTTGTCTCTTAAGATATCTAAATATCTTATCGAGGGCATGTAAGCACCTTGTGCTGATTCAGATGCCATGGGTGGCATTATCACGAAATGTTGATTACTAGGGTCTGGATTTAGCTACAGAATGCCATAGGCGAGATTATCCCGAAATCTCGAAAGCCAGGGTTCTGGGGGTTGCCATGGGTGGTGCAATATTGAAGCATCGATTGCTAGGGACCATGTGAGGATTGATGGTGAGGACAAGGAATCCGATACAGACTGTGTTTAGGGCTAATCCGAAAATGGATCTAAGGAAAAATATAATGAAAAGAAAAAGAGAGTGAAAGCTCTCCACAAATCAAATTCTCCTTCTTTATGTCTCTCAAAATGCATTGGAAAACTAAACCTAGAGTAACCATGTTTCAAGCACGGGTGCTTTAACTATTGGGTACAACGAACCTTAGTTTAGTTCCTGTGGGCCTTAGAAACCTTCGCGGCAAACTGAGGTGAAAGCTAGTCAGGTCTGGATCTGGGCTACACTTGAGTACCTCTAGGCCTATTATTGGTATTAAGATCTGATTCCTAAAGATGCGGCTTAGTAGGGCATCCTGACAGTTACATCCAACCTAGATAACTAGTTTGATTCATAGAATTTTGCTAAGGAACTAGAAAAAGCTAAGCATGGGGGTATGATGGGAACACCATCATGAGCCATAACTAGCTCAATTTGGTCTTATAAAGTCAATAAAAGCTCCTACATATCAGTCAAAAGGTCTCTAGAGCAAGGAGAGTTGTTTTGAGAAGAAAAGATGAAAATAGGGTTATTTCTGTAATTTTACCATCTCATCACAAATACAGAATAACCATAGGGTATGCCAGGGGTTTTTTAAAGGTCATTTAATCATTAATGTCTAATAAGTGTGTTCATGCAGACAGAAATGGGTTTTTCGTGCATTTCAACAATTAATGGACATCCGAAACCCTAAAAACAGACCTGCTTAACTAACTGAGTTTCTGGTCAAGATAAAATTCACATAAACCCTCTAAACTTCATATAAAAATATATCTAGGGTTTGGCATCCTTGAATTAACCATCAGAACCCATTTTGACCCAAAACAGTCACAGACATATTATTGCCCTAATTTGGGTTTTTGCATAAATTACCTAGTCAAAATAGGTCAAAACCAAAATCCAACTTCACCATTAGATTCCTTAGGTCCAAATTAGGTTTTTATCAAAATTTGGACCCAATTCAAGATTTCCTTGACCTAGTTGCAATTTAGTCCAAGTCTAACTTTTTATCCCAAATAACCCCTCATCTTTTGAATTCCATACAAAATGCCCCCTATCTTTGTCATCACTCTTTGCAAAAATGTCCCTCCACCATTATCAATTAGGAATCCTACTCCGGCGAGCTTTGATTGGTAAGAACGTGGTGATTACTTGACGAATACCACTAAAAATTGAAAGGGAGATTCGTCAAGTAATTACCTTCAAATCAAACCTATTCGTAGGCTCCAATTCTTTTCTAATCTCTCATGCGAATGCATGAGAGATGTTGGTATCCTTCTTCGGTGAGCTTACCAAGGTTGGAAGATTGGTCTCCAAGCCTTAAACCCCTTCCAATGGCTTCTAAAAGGAGCGGGGCTGAGAACTCGAGCTCCTTAGCAAATCTTGGCTTGAGAAACCCTCTTCTCCTCCCTCTCCAGCCCCCTTTAGAATTTGCTCTGGCGACCACCTTCAATCCCCCTATTCCAACCATCCAACCATCAAATTAGATGACCTATCTTCTTCCCCTCGTCCTCGTGCACCTCCCTGGTCAAAGGGAGGGCGTTCTTCTACCTCAGTCATCGTCGCCGCTTTGCCGTCATCTCCGTCTTCTCTAGCTCTAGTCAGCCACAACTAGAGCCCTCCGCCTATCTCCTCCACCCCTAAGGCCCTCTACATCTTCCTATTTCCCTCTACTTCTCTTTCTCACACTCACAACACATACGCAACCGCCAATCACTCATATCCATCTCCGTCTTCTTTGCCTCCAACAACCACTTCGGTGAGGTTCTCCATCCACTACACCACACCATAAGCCTCACCACCTATCCCAAAAGCTCCATCTCATCCTGGTGAGCAAAACCCCTCAAGAAATTGAGGGGTTTGCTTGCCCTATCATGCCACCGAGCATACACGCTTTCACCCACATTCTCGGCCTTCGCCCGAAGGTTTCCGACCACGCCACCGCACCTAAACACCTGCACTGCACTCATCGTCACCCGACGATGCTTTTGAAATCCTCTGACGTGACCGTGAGCCCTTTTTGTGACTTTTAAGTGCTGGCCTCCATCTCCATTGAAGAACCTTCTTCAAAGCAAGCTTCAAAGCTTGTTCTTCGTCTGCAGCTCTAGGCCTCAGCATTAGGAGATGCGAACACATCCTAGGACTCCTTCCATAACCTCAATTGAAGGCCTTAGCTGCAGTGCCCGAATCAATTGGGAGGAAGTATCCTTCGCAACTTCACACGAAGGAAGCGGGTGGGATAGTCCCACCTCTGATATCGCTGAAGCGCCTACACGACATAAATTATTTTTTCACTTTAGCTTAATCGCCTCAATAGCACGGGGTGAGGTCCGCTTGCACATGCCCATGCACGCTCTCGCCTGAGGCCATGCCATGTAGGTTTGGGCTATGAACCATTTACCCATATACCCGGATCCGATTAGAGAAGAGAAAGAAAGGGAAAGGAAGAGGAAAGAAGAGAGAGGGGAGGGGGTTTTACTCTGCTGCGCTCCTCTCGACACTTAGTGATTTCTGAGGGAGGCCTTTGCCTCTGCTGGTGTTGGTTCTGAGCATTGTGTTGTGCCTTCCCTTGAGCTTAAGGAGGTAGAAGAAGAGAGAAAGGGAAGGAAGGGGAATGGTGCTCTCTTGGTACTATAGCAATTGGACAATTAAGTCGTCTGGTTGAGATCTCCATCATCTAATCTCTTAAGGGAGTGCACTGTGCACTTATCCTATGTGGATTTAAGTTGATTGATACTGTTGAGATATTGGATATTATTGTAATTAAGGTAATTGGTGATTCAAATCACCATTTTACCCTAATCTTTTTACTCTATCCACATTGGTTCTTATATACACATTATTTGAGTTTAGAAATTTCATCATATATTGATATCTTGTGATAGAATTGTAATTTTGAGATTTATTACAACACTTGCTCCCCTTGTTTGACCTCAAATTTCTTTCGAGCTATAAATTGTATTTGTTGACGTGTTATTTCTGTCTATATTACAACGAAGTGATTTTAAAACCTCGATTCAGTGCATTGAACTCGTGGTCAAAAGTGTAATATCCGATAACACATGAAATCAAAGGGGCACCTGGATTTCTCTTTTTCGGAGGAAGGTGATGTAGGATAACAAAACTAGCTTGCTCAGAGAGTATTAATTCCTCGAAACAGATTCCCTCGGCTTACGCTTCTGGGTACATAAATCCTTTAAGAATTTAGCATAAGTCAGTATGTGTTTGATAGCATCGAGGAGGGGGATATTGATTTCAACATTCCTGAATATATTCAAGAGCTCCTCGTTACTATCAACAGGCTTCTTCTTCCTGGATTTAATCAAGGCCTCAGGAAAAGGAACATGAGTCAGATCTTCAAAATCAGATTCCTGAGCCTTGATTTCTTCTTCAGAGTTCTCCTTTCTTTCCTTAAGCTCACCAGGATTTTCTTGACTAGAGTAGGGTAGGCATGGGTCTTGGGTTTGCCTTCCACTCCTCAAAGTAACGGAGTTGGCAGATGCGTATGGGTTTGGGTCTTGGGGAGGGTTAGGAAAGATCGGAGGGGCTTGATTTGCAAAAAGCCCTAGATTTGATGAAGAAGCAGAAGAGGAAGGACCCTGCTCAACTATCTGAGCATGTGCGTGTGGGTCCCTCTGATTCCTGTACTCTTGGACTTGATTGCCCGGATTCTGTATGTTGCGCAGGTTGGGCATGAGTTGAGATGGCAAAGATCCGAGCTGATGGGTATTAGCAATGAGCTCGATTTGCAAGTTGTCCAGCGAGGTTTTCATTTGTTGCATAAGCTGGAGTATAAATCCTTGCATCTCTACCATCTGACGGTTCAAATCAGCCTACCCTATGGGTTGATGAGCATTCCAAACTGGCTGATTGACCTGATTTGGATGTAGCTGAGTATAAACATGACCATGACCCATTGGTCATTGTGGAGCATAGTTGATGGGTTGGAATTGGGTCTACTACCTCGAAATTTTCCAGGAGAAGTTAGGGTGGTTTCTCCAACCCGGATTATAAGCATTGGAATATGGGTTGGACCTAATGTTCTCCTGTACAGCATAAACATCCTCATAGGGTGAGAATGGAGAGAAAGAAAGGGAGGGATCAGAGAAATTGGGATCAAAGGCCCCAGTTTGGAACTCGTGGGGTTCCGAACAACGCTGGCTCACAGGTTGAGCAGCATCCAGTTATTCATGAACTCCCATCTAGGAGCTCGCAAAGAATGGAATCCCAAATTTTGGGATTGAATGGATCGAGAATTGTTCGCAGAGTTTCTAGCCATCCACTCCTCCATCCTTTTGGTAACTAGCTCCACCTTATCTAGTTTATTACAAATCAGCTCCATATCGAATGAATGAGAGTCATGGACCTCATTAACATTCGATCTAGGTTGTTGGGACCAGTATCCATGGAGGCATGATTGATTGAATTTCACTCATTTCCTCAAACAAATCATGTGCACTAGCTGCATCTTTGTTGAGGAAATTGCCTCCGCAAGAAGTGTCCACGTGATTTCTAAGTTGCTCAGTCAACCCGTGGTAAAAGATCTGCACGAGTTGCCATTTCGGCACCTCGTGGTGTGGACACTTCCGCAATAAGTCCTAGAATCACCTAGGCAACATGAAACTACTCCCCCAACCGCTGGACGAAAGTAGTAATCGCCCACCTCAGTGCATTGGTACACCCGACTAGAATGAATTTCTTTAAGAAAGCTAATTTAAGATCGTTCCAAGTTGCTATCGGCCTTCCTATGGTCCTGTACCAATGAGCAGCCTTATCCCTAAGAGAGTGGGGAAAGAAACTCATGATCATTTGCTCTTCATTCATGTTTTGTGTTTTGGTGGTCTGGACCAAAGTGGTCAAGTCCTCCAAATGCTGAAACGGGTCTTCGGAGCCAAGCCCATGAAAATGTTTAATCAGGCTTAACATCCGGGGCTTGATTTCTACGTCTCCGGCAGGAATTTGGACACCAGAACGTTCCCTATAATTTAAAGGATCATAAAAATCCTCCAAGGGCTGAGCGCCCTACATTCCTTGGAATCATACTTGCATTCTCTTCATTTGTTCTAGTTGCCTTTGAAACATCTCTTGTTGATTCTAAGGCAGAAGAGGTTGTTGATCGGCCATGGGAACAATTTGGCCAAATTCAATCTACGCCTCCTAGAATGTTCTAATGGTCCTCAAATTAGGGATTCAATGACCTCCTTTCAAGCATAAACTAGGAAGAGGTCGGAAGGACTAGGGATAAGAACCCTGCAACACAACAAAACAAGCATGTTCTTAAGTTGGGTAGCCTGAAGATCTACAGACTCTCAGAACACGTCTTAAGATTATAGATGATTTACTCTACTTGTATCCAGTCAATCCAACTAGTTAGAAGGAGGGGCTGGGGAGAAGGTTCTTCCTTTGACTTGTGCCTCCAATTCCTAATGTACCCCCTAACTACGGTCGTTTGATGATACTCCCCTAGCTAGACATCAGATTGACTAGTATAAGTAGGTTAATCGTGAATAATCTCAATCTGGGCCCCGAAAAGAGAATTAGTCCTTAAGGTCAACGTCTAATCAATTTTAACTTAGGCTTAGGATTTTAGTGCTTATGAAATGTAATTGGCCCTTAAAATGGGTTGTGCCCTTACTGATTGATTGAATATGTGTGAGTGCGTGCACAACCAGGGTTTTCAAGCAAGATTATTTGGATGAGTGGATTTTAAGGTTCAAATCTTGCTTAAGTTGCTTTTAGGGCTTAGAATTGAGTAAATTCAATCAAGTTCAAGGGGCAAACCAGATTTTCAAAACACGAGTGAAGATCTTTTCCCTTTGAAATCAAAAGTAAAGTGGAGTACCTGGTATTGACTTAAATTGTAAACCCTACTTGATGAGTTGATTTTAGATGAAGTGGTGCGGTTCAAATAACTCAAACAATTGGCATTAATGCACCATTGAGTTAGGCACATAAGTAGTTACCTAATCTGATTTCTACTCAATTATGTGTTTGGGTGTGTGTATACTGGTTCCAAAGATTGATTGACCAGTTGAGTTTGAAAATCAGAAGAGGTCGTGTACCTTTGTGAGATTTTTTTTTTTTTAGTTTATATACAGAGGGTGAGGTGGGTGGAGGTGAAAATCAAACAATCAAAACTAATCCTAGGGTTTATGAAAACACCTAGGTTAATTAGGGTTTGAATTAGGGTTATGAAATGAACCCTATGGAGGGGGAAAGAATGGGGAGCACTTACAGTTGTCTTTAACTGCACTTTACTCCTTTCTAGCACTTGAAGATTCCTTGTTGAGGTACCTACAAAATAATAGAAAAGAAATAAAAGCAAGTTAGAAAATAGATAAGTGCACGGAAATGCGAAAAGGAAATCGAGGTTCGTTGCCTCCCTGGCAACGGTGCCAAAATGTTGAGTCAGAGAATCATCGTAAATAGATTTGAGTTTTGAAAACTCGTCATTGCAGTATGATTTGCGAAGAAATCCGTCAACAAATAAATTTTACGGAAACTCGAAAAGAATTCTGAGTCGAACAGAGGGAGGCTATGCCGATTTGAAATCCGCGATTATATTTTTTTTTGTAATTTTTGTTTAAAGGCGAGATACTCACAATGAATCGAAACTAAACTATAGAGAGAGAGAGAACAAAACACTTTTATAAAATGGATAATATTTTTACAACTGCAAAGCGAGAAATATTACAACTAGAAAGCAGTAAAAGAAAAGGTGGAGAGAAGTTATCCTCCTCGTCGGCTGCTTGAAGACGAGCTGAAATGGGCGACGCCTAGAAGACAAAGAGCAGAGACGGAAGATGGAGAACGAAGTGATAAGAAATGGTGGCGATGCAGGATGTCGTCATCGCGGGATCCACTTCGGGAATGGGGACGAGAAGATGACCATAGGAGCTCCACGAATGGGATGAGAAGTGGGCAAATTTTTTGCTTTTAACTTTAGAGAAGCATCCTGGCTTTGGGACAAGCTTCTTTAGAGCTTTGAAGGAGAGAGGTGAGGAAGGGATGAATGAAATGTGGGGGCCATAGGTGATAAACGCCAGTTTATCATTATTCTTATGCATTAAAACAAACCTAGCTCTTAGGATTATGCTCCGCAAATGGGTTTTTGGGTTGCATTTAGGCATAAATTAGGTTAGGCATGCATTGCATTTTTTATTGTGTTTTTAATGTGTTTTTGTGAGTGTTAGGGATAAACAGATTGCCAGATCCCTAGAACCCTAGCACTCAGGAAGGCAACAGGTGAAGGAGAAGCTCAAACTAGTTGGAACTCAACTTGATCTAGCTCACCATAGTTGGAATCCAGCTCACTTGGATTAGGGTCAGCTCATCCTAGCTCCATTCAGCTCATCTTAGCTGAATGGTAGCTCAAGAGAGCTCATCTTAGCTCACCCTAGCTCGGGTCAGCTTAGATCCGGCTCAACTTAGCTGAGTCTAGCTCATCTCAGCTCCCATTAGTCCACAGGGAGCTCTAGCTAGCTCAACTGAGTTGTCTGGAGTTCACCCCAACTTGGGTCCAGCTACATCCAGCTCCACTCAACTCCAAACTATTGAAGATGACTTCATTCCAGCTTAGGAAGCTCAAGTCCAACTCCTAGGGACTCAGCTTAGCTCAACTCATTTGAGCTAAGCTACCTTAGCTACCTCAACCAGCTTGATCCTCCCTGGGAGCACCAGACCCAACTCACCTTAGCTCATTATGGTAGAAGCCAGCTCACTTTAGCATGGCTTAGCAACTCGCAAAGAACTAGCAAGCTAAGCCAGCTAGAGTAGCTCCATGCCACCTTCTTCAGCAGCTGTCAACTCCAGTTCAAGCTCCAGACTTCTCCTCAGCTCCTCTCTTCAAACCCTAGCTCCAATACCTCCTCCTCTACTCCATAGCTAGCTAAGCTAGCTTAGCTTAGCTTAGCTTAGCTAGCAACCAACTCCTTGGCCATCCACCACCTTCAACTCAACCCTAGCTAGCTCCACCAACTTAAGCCCTACCTAAGCTCACCTAAGCTAGCTATCCTACTCCAAGTTGGCGCCACCACCTAGCCACCTCTTCACCCCATCATCACCACCAAAAGGCACTAATTTTGGCACCAAAACCTAACCCTAACTACCCCCCTTTTTGGCACCAACATCCACCCCCATATCCACCATACACCTAACCCTACAACCACATCTAGCCATCCACCTAACCCCCCTTCTAGAAGCCAAAAGTGGCACCAACTCTAGGTGCCCTTTGGCCACCATAACTACTTCCTTAACACCCTTTAAGGTGGCACCAAATAGCCCCCTCCCTTGGATCATGATAACCACCCATAACCACCCTATAAGTCCATCCTAGCCCTACATGTGTCCATGACAACCCCTTCCCTCCTAAACCCTATAGAAACCCATCACCTACCACCATTTTTATCATCCTCCATTAGTGTTTAATTCCACCTAAACCCTCCTACACCCTACGGCCAAGAGAAGAAGGGAGGAAGAAGATTAAGGGGGCACATCACCCACCCCTTTGGTGCCTTCTTCCTTCCCACTCTTTTCTTGTGTCACGCCAAGGAGGAGGAGCACTCCGCCACTAGGAGAACGACCAGGCATTGGAGGAGAAAGGGTGGTGCACGCCCACCCTTGGAGGAAAGAATTGAGGTGGAGAGCATCCACCTTGGAGGAGCATTCAAGGAAGGAGAAGGAGACCTTCTTTTCAAGCCAAGGAGCAGCTAGGCTTGGAGCAAGAAGCCCTCTTCTTCACCATCTATCTAGAGAATTTGTGTTTTATTTTTCTTGTATTTTCAAGTAGAGTAGAAGCATTCCTCTATAGGTTTTGTGTAAACAATTTTGCTTTAATTCAAATTGCCTTCTTTCAATTTTTGTTACATAGCTTTTTACAATTTTTGCCTAACATTTGTTTCACTCCCTCTCCCTAATTATTCTAGGCCTCCACGTGCCTAGGGTGAGCTTAGGGAGAGGCTCTACCTGTCACCTTAGGGTTAGCTTTATTGAATTAGGTATTAGTTGTTTTCCAGCTATCAACAAAAACTTGCATGTTGCCTTTATTTCAAAAATCTATAAAAAGTATATATTGAAAAGATCAAAAAGAAAGTTGAGTTTCATCTTTAAAACAAGGGATTTTGATTTGTAAACTTGCCTCCTTGGACGACCTTAGATATTCCCCTATCTAGGTCTTATAAATTTTAAAAGCGAATCCATTTTTGTGCGTTGCAACGATTTAAAACCCTGATTTAACAAACCGCGCAAAAACATGATTAGTAGGCCTTTTTATAGGTGTAGAGGTTGGGGGCAAATAGGTCATTTTAACCATAAAACATTAATATAAGGGTCTTTAGTGACAGATTTAAGCATCACTAAAGACCCTAAACGTGGCTGTAGCTCGCATGCACGCGCCACCCCTTCCTCTTCCTTTATATCAATGCATATTCACAATCGCAAAATCCCAGCCGTTCGATCTTGCAATCGACGGCTGAGAATGCATCGCGTTCATGGCTTTAAAATGCCCCACGCGTGTAGAGGTGCGTCTAATCGTGCGTGCGGGGCCCCTCGCATCTAGGCGCGCCACGTAGCGTACTACCGCTCATCTCTGATTCGACAGCCTAATTTTTCTGCGCAAGTGCCTAAAACTGATTTAAAGTGCGCTGAGTTTCGAACGCGTGCCCCTTCTTCTCATCTGAAGTCAAGACCAATGAGCCATCTTGCTTCTTTGATGAGTTTTGATTCCAGGCACACTCACTTTCAGCCGTTGGATCAAGATCCAAAAGCTAAGGTTAACTGAGTGCGTGAGGAGAGAGTCGTAACTGGTGCCTTGGGTGGTGTGGGCAGCTGAGATGGCACCACATGGCGTCATCTTAGCCATTCATCTTCTACGTCTTGTAGATGGTGCAACAGATGTTGAATTGGACTGATTTTTGTGCCATTGGGCTGCGATCGTCGATTCGAACCCATCCATGTGATCAAATTTGTCATCTGATGTTTGGATTTGCACCATCTTGGCCCCTTGACCTCTGATCTTTCTCAAGTTACATCTGATGCTACGAAAATCCGATCGGGGCGATCTTGGAGTCATTGAACTCCGATCATCTCCCTGATCAGATCTATACAGTTGGATCTTCAATCCGAGGCCCCGATTAAACATTGTCTGTCCCAGACAACCAAAAAGAGTAAATTACTATACAATTTATACACTCTGACCTCAATGCATGATGATGCATATTATGCAATATTTACAATATATGATGCTTTTACGATACTAAGAACATGCATAAATAGACATTTTAGGCTATTCAGATGCATATACATCAGTTAGGTGGCATGGGTTTTAGGAAGGGTTAGGATGGCTCCATGTAGTGGTGGTTATGGGATTAAGGGTAGATATAGGTGGCACCAAAATGAGGGGGTGTGGGTGGTATATTTTGGCTCCAACTAGGGTGTAGTTTAGGGTAATTAAGGGGGATTAAGGTTGGCGCCAAAGGAGGCTTTCTAGAAGGGGTTAGGTGGGTGGTAGGGATGGCTTTAGGTGGTGATGTGTAGGGCTAGGATTTAAGGGCAAGTTGGCACCAAAATGAAGGGATGCATGTGGTGTTTTCGGCGCCAATATGAAGGGGTGTGAGTGGAGATGGTTGGTGTGGGTTGGCACCAAAAGGGATGGGTTAGGGTTAGTTATGGTTAAGGAGGAAAGGGTGGATGGCCATGGAGGTGGAGCTAGTAGAGAGCTTAGCTAAGCTAGCTAAGCTAGCCTAGCTAGTAGAGTAGAGGTGGTGGAGCTAGGGTTTCATGAAGGAGCTGGAGAAGATAATCTGGAGCTGGTGGCTATTGTAATTGGAGCTAAATCTGCTAAGGCAGCTTCATAAGGAGCTTAACTACTAAGCTAAGCTACCTAGTTCTTATGCTAGTAGCTAGGCTTGAGTAGTTGAGCTACCCTCAACCTAGCTGGAGCTAGGTTGAGCTGGAACTGCCTCTGATGAGAGCTCCAAAGCTAGCTAAGCTACTAGTTGACAAGTAGTAGCTCAGCTAGCATGGAGTTCAGCTGCCATGAGCTGGGTAGAGATGGGATGAGCTGAGCCTAAGTTGAGGTGGACACTTATCAACTCAGTTGAGCTAGCTAAAGCTCCCAATGAATTGATGGGAGCTAAGATGAGCTAGACTCAATTAAGTTGAGCTGGATCTAAGCTGGCTTGAGCTGGGTTGAGTTGAGATGAGCTGCCTTTTGCTTCCATTCAACTAAGATGAGTTGAATGGAGCTGAATGGAGCTAACCCTAGTCCAAGAGAGCTGGCATCCTGCCATGATGAGCTGGAATTAGTTGAGTCTTAGCTTGATTGAGCTTCCTCTTCACCAGTTGCCTTCAAGAGTGCTAGGGTTTTAGGGATCTGTCAATCTGGTTGTCCCTAACACTCCAAGAAACACATTAGAAAGACAATAAAAAGTAAAATGCATGCCTAACTTAATTTATGCCTAAATGCAACCCAAAAACTCATTTGAGGAGCAAAATCCTAAGAGCTAGGTTTGTTTTAACGCATAAGAATGATGATAAACTGGTGTTTATCATACCTCAATGCTTATCTTTTACTAGTCTCTTAGCAAAACTTTAATTTCCTACAAAAATAAATTTTTGGGAATTCTATTTTTTTCGACTTTTGAGGAGAAAGAGATTATAGGACTTTGGTTGGTCTAAACACAGGAGGTATAGGATTTGTTAAAGATAAACATCGGGATTTATTCTCAGATCCAAAAATTAGACAAAAATGGGATTAATATATCCTTCAAAAAATTCACAAATTAACCTCTTGTTAATTCAGATGACTCGAAATTTTTGTATTTAGGATTTTTCTGGTTCTTGAATTTGATTCGCAACTTGCAATAACCTTTAAGACTTTGTGTCGGTGCTTGTGAAAAGCCAACATTAAGAACGGTGTGCTTTTGGTTTAAAACTTTTTTTTATTTTCCCATGCTTATTTTTAGCTTAGTCTTACAACATATGTGTCGGGATCATCATTCCCGTTACCAATCCTCAAGGGGGCTTTGGCGCCAGTACTTCGAGATAGCACTGTCCATGACACCACCCAGGAGCTCACAACCCCAAAACACAATGCGGTGTAAAGGGGTGCTCCAAGCAAACTCAAGCTCTTCCTCCGATACTATAGGTAGAGCACTGTCCAAGACACTTGAGCTACAAAAATGTGCTTTAATGCTCCGTCTAAAGATATGAAATATAGATATAGAGCAGCACCGAGGCAGTAACATGTTGACAACGTGTCCTCAAAGGAGGCATTTTCCTCCTTCTCGGCGGTGGAAACTCAAACCAATGATCTGCTTCAGACTTATAATTAATTTTAGGTGTTGGTTTGTGTGTGAAATTTGACACAAGAAGTTTTGCATGAGATGCAAGTTTTTGAATCAAAAGCTAAGCCAGATACTTTCCATATTACAAAAGAGGATCAAGTCACCTGAACTATCATGAGTTCAGGTGGAATTTTGGAGAAGGATATTTTATCTAGTCTAAAGGTTGATCTTGAAATTCTAATGATCAGATCCGTATCCTTATCCCTAGTTTGTTAAAGATAAAATCCCATTGTATCGTAAAGTAAGTTTTCAACCTTAGTCCTAATTTCAGAATTTTCCTCAAAAGGTTTTAAGATTTTTATTTTTTTGAGGATGCAAGCAGAAAATAAGAAAAAGATAAAAGAAAAATGCATATTTTTAGCTTTTGAAAATCCTAAATCGATCGTCAAAATTTTAAAAACACCCCTTCATGCTTAAGATATGCAATGTCCTCATATATTAGGAGTGAAAGAGGGATCACCTTAGTGAAAGGCAATCGGGTTTAGGATAGTCAAAACCTGGAAGAAGAAAGAAAAAGAAAGCATGAAAAATGATGGGTTACCTCCCATCCAGTGCTATATTTTATGCCATTCAGCTGGGCGTAGTGTGCATCAGTGATTAGCTGTGGTCGGGTCGGTAAAATCGAAAGATTCTGAAGGAGGATTTGGGGCATGATCCAAATAGGGCTTTAAACATTGGTTGTTGACTTGAAAGCTCGTATTAGTTTTTGGATCAAAAAGATCAATAGCGCCATAAGGATATGTTTTTAGGACAATAAAGGGGCCGGTCCATTGTGATTTTAACTTGCCAGGAAAAATACGTAATCTTGCATCAAAAAGCCAAACGCATTGATTGACATCAAAATGTTTCCGAACAATGTATTTATATGAAATTTATTTGTTCGGTCTTTATAAATCCGTGCATTTTCATACAAAAAATTAAGTAATTCTTCTAATTCAGTTAATTGCAATTTTCTATGAATACCGACATCAGATAAATCCATATTTAATTGCTTTATTGAAAGAAAGCCCTATGTTCAAGTTCTACCGAGAGATGGCATGCCTTCCCAAAAACTAGACGAAAGGGAGACATGTTGAGTGGGGTTTTGAAAGCGATACGATAGGCCCATAAAGCATAGTCCAAATTGGTGGACCAGTCTTTACAATCGGGCCTAACCGTCTTTTGTAAAATATTTTTGATTTCCCGATTAAAAACTTCGGTTGGCCATTTGTTTGGGGTTTATAATGTGTAGAAATTTTGTGATTAACACCATATTTAGAAAGAAGGTGATGGAATTGTGAGTGAGTGAAGTGTGATCCATCGTCACTGATAATGGCCTTCGGAATGTCTAATCTTGAGAAAATATTTTTCTTAATGAATTTGACAACCACACGATGATCATTGATGCGGGTGGGTATTGCTTCAATCCACTTAGATACACAGTCGATTGCGACTAGTATATACAAATACCCACCAGAGTTGATGAATGGTCTCATGAAGTCGATGCCCCAAACATCGAAAATTTCAACCTCTATAATTGGATTAAGGGGCATCATATCCTTTCGAGTCATGTTGCCGATGCTCTGGCAACGCACATAGGACCGAATGAAAGAATGAGCATCTTTGTGCAGGCTAGGCCAAACGAAACTAGAATTAAGTATCTTAGCTGCAGTTTTCTTTCCCGAAAAATGTCCGCCATAGGCCATTGAAGACAATGTGTCAAAATATCATGGATTTCCAAATCAGGGATATATCGTCTAATGACCTGATTGGTACAAATGCGGAAAAGGTCGGGCTCTTCCCAAAAATAGTATTTAATGTTAGCAAAGAACTTATCCCTTTTGGTTTTTGGCCAATCGGAGGGGATTTGTTCTGTTGCTAGATAGTTTGCAATGCGTGCAAACCAAGGGAGGGTGTTGGCAACTAAGATGCTTTCATCAAGGAATTGATCAGGGGGGGTCATCATGCCATTCGTCATAAGACGAGAGAGATGGTCGGCCACTACATTTTGCGATCCCGCATTATCCTTGATTTCCAGGTAAAATTCCTAGAGCAGTAGGATCCAATGGATAAGGCGGGGTTTCACATCTTTTTTAGTCAGCAAATATTTAAGTGTTGAGTGGTCGATATATACAGTGGCATGTGACCCCAAAAGATAAGATCAAAATTTTTCTAGGGCAAAGACAATGCAAGAAGTTCTTTTTTAGTAGCCGTGTAATTCCGTTGTGCATCATCAAGGGTTTTGCTAGCATAATAGATCACAACGGGCTTCTTGTCAACTCTTTGCCCTAGAATGGTCCCCACAACAAAATCTGAGGCATCAGTCATGAGTTCAAAGGGACAATTCCAATTAGGTCCCTATAAAATCGGTGCCTTAGTAACATCTTTCTTCAACCTCAAAAAAACTCTCCATGCATTTGGCATTGAAATCGAATGGATGGTCTTTAGTAAGTAACTGACTTAAGGGCTTGGAGATTTGGGAAAAATTTTTTATGAAACGACTGTAGAAACCCACATGCCCTAAAAAAGAGCAAATCTATTTCACAGTAGTGGGTGGTGGGAGCTTAGAGATGGCATCAATTTTTGCTCTATCTACCACAATTCCTTTTTTAGAAATAACATGACCTAGGACAATACCTTCTTGGACCTTGAAATGACTTTTTTCCCAACTAATGACGAGATTAACTTCTATGCATTTTTGGATGGTTCTTTCAAGATTCCGAAGACAAAGGTCAAAAGAATCTCCAAAAATGAAGAAGTCATCCATAAAGACTTCCAAACATTCACCTATCAGGTCTGAAAACACTGCAAGCATACACCGTTGAAAAGTCGCCAGTGCATTGTAGAAATCGAAGGGCATTCCTCGGAAAGCAAAGGTTCCGAAGGGGTAGGTGAATGTAGTTTTGTCTTGGTCCTCAGGATGGACCACTGCTTGTTATAGCCGAAATACTCATCAAGAAAATAATAGTATTCGCGTCTGGCTAACCGCTTCAAGATTTGATCAATCAAAGGGAGCAGAAAATGGTTCTTCTTGGTGGTGGTGCTTAATTTTCGATAATCAATGCACACACGACAAGAAGAAGCGGTCCTAGTGGCTATGTTTTCCCCATTTTCATTGGTGACAACTGTTAGTCCAACCTTTTTTAGGAATGACTTGAGTAGGACTAACCCAGGAGTTGTCAGAAATGGGGTAGATGATATCAGCATCAAGACATTTGATATTTCCTTTTTACCACCTCCATCATAGTAGGGTTTAGGTGCCTTTCTGGTTGGCAGGAGGGGCGAGAATCATCCTCTAGATAGATGCGATGAGTGCAATAGGATGGATGAATACCCTTAAGGTCAGAAAGGGTCCAGCCAATAGTTTTTGGTTTTTAGTTAAAACTCAGAGAAGTTTTTCCTCTTGTGCCCCATGTTACGAATGTGGCATCAGACGGGTTTTTAAGACGTCTGGGAAGTGGCCCAGACGTCTGGAACTCTTTCCAGATGTCTAGTAATAAATTTTTGCGGCGTACAGGGTTGCGTCTGCGCGCCTGCGCGCGCAGACTACACCCACCGCTCTCGTTCCTCTTTTCTTCTCTCTCTTCCTACAGGCGCGCCTCTCTCTTCTCTCTCTCCCCGCGCGACCTTATAAGAACACCCTCACCCTCTCCCTCACCCTCATCTCCTCCGCCTTCCTCTTCTCCTTCTCCCTGCCAGTGCGAGAGTGCGAGCGAGCGAGTGAGTGGCGGCAGCAGCAGCCGCGGCGAGCGTGCGGGAAGGAGGGTTGCGAGCGGAAGGGGAAGCTCGACTGCGAGGGTTCGAGCTTGCTGGAGCAACTAGAGCCGGCCGGTGGGGGAGCGGCGGGCGTGGGGTGTCACGAAGGGGCCGCTGCAGCTCGGGCAGCAGGCGGACAGGGCGCGGCGCGGCCGTGCGACGTGGGCAGAGAGCGAGTCGGGCTCTGGTTCTGGAAAATTTTCTAGAATCAGTCGTCTGGGCTTATGACCAGACGACGGTGGAGACGTCTGACAGGTAAGATATTTCTATCTTCCTTTTTCGCGTGTACGGCCATGCAGCCGTCCGCCACGACTTCGTCTGTGCTTCGTCGTGCTGAGAGCAGGAGTGTGTGTGTGCAGGTTGTACTCAGGAGGACGCAAGGGCTCGCCATCCCACGTAAATCAGACGTCTAGCTGCAGTGCCAGACGACGGAGAGGACTTCCAGATGTCCAGGGTGACAATCGGACGTCTGGGAACCAAGCCAGACATCCCAGCGGGCTTCTGGACGTCTGAAGGACTACACAGAATTAAGGTACGATCTGACCCACCTTTTAAGACGTCTGGAAGAGGTTCCAGACGTCTGATTTTGGACAGTTTCGTTGTTTTTGACCCGTTTAGGGCCCGTTCGGAGTTCGTTTTACGCGTTTTGAGTTGCGTTCTTTCCAGAATAAAATCCTTTACTCGTTTACAGTAATTGTATACCGTTCTGAGAAACTCCTTGTGTTTAATCCTTGTGTTAGGACCCTTTTCCGTTGCAATCTTGGGGGTTGCGGAGGCGTGCGGGATTGCCAACCATGCCCCCAGTACTCCCATTTTCGCTGGTAGAGTGGCTTTTAAATTATTTAGCACAAATTATTACAATTATAGAACAATTAATAGAGTCTAGGGCATTGCATGAACCCTAGGACTGAGAAACTAGATTGAATGATAGATCCTAGGGTATTGCATGAATCCTAGGGCTGGAAAACTAGATTGAATGATAGATCCTAGGGTGCGGCATGAATCCTAGGACTGAAAAACTAGTGGAATATATAAATATTGCAGTCTTGGAACAGTGGAAAGGAAATAATAGCTGCCTATAAATTAATAGCTGCACATTATGAATGAATAAGTATGATTGAGAATATGGGTTGTATGAACGTAAAACTGGAATTGTGAAACCTACAATGGCCAAACAAAAAGAACACGAACCCTACGGGGAATTAGGAGTAGAACTCCTGGAAAAGAGAATAGAAGGGAATTGAGAAAGTTAAACGTGGAAGTGTGTTGTCTCTCGGGTACGTGGTACCAAAGAGAGCACACATTACCTCTTAGTGTAGAGGGGAGCTTGCCGCCCTCAGGTTGAGGCCGGGGTGGGTTTGGCCACTGTACACCGACTTGCTGGCCCTCGCGTACGCAGTACCGAGGAGAGCTACTAGTGTAGGGAGAGCACTAGCTACCCCACGGGCCCCGGGGTTCTGCTAGCCTCCTACATCGACTTGTTAGGCCCACTGGGCAACCAGGGTAGTCAGGCGAGGGTGCGCGGACTGTGGAGGGGTTGGACCCCTGTTACTGAGAGGGCTCTACCCTATACTGGTTCTGTGCTGTGTTTTGAGTGCACCCGTTAACGGAAACGACTGACCGCGTGCCAGTGCGGGGTAGCTACCCGTGCGCTTATCGCGCGTGCCGTAGTCACCGTTACGTCTGTCGGCGACCTTGGGGTGGTTGACTAAGGGTAGGACCACCACGGGAGACTCTCCCGACCAGAAGAGCACCACGTGTTACTTCTACTTTTTGGAAAAGACTGTAATCAAGATCGTTCCCACGAGGAACATTCGAGATCAAGTGAAGGATCTGAGAAATAAATCAATCGTGAAATAACAGAAAGACGTAAATAAAGAAAGTAAAAATATAACAGCTACTGCACACTCTACTGCTTCTTTAGCTTTTAGTTGCCACTCTAGTCAGCGTTTCGCTGACGTGTTACACTCGTTACTTTTCAGGACCAGGCGTTGAGCAGCCAGGGTCAGCGGCTGCAGTGGACGCTAGGCCTAGTAGGGTCCAGTAGAGTTACCCGCAGTTCTTTTTGTACCTTTCTTCCACTGTAGTGAGTAGTTTCCTTGTTACTCCCTGTACTTCTTTATTGTAAGTTTCATCTTATGTACATATTTGTTGCTCTACTGTTGTGGTGGTGTATACTGTAGTAGTTCCTTTTGTTACTGCTAGTTATATTCATGCTGAATGTGGTTTATTTTACTGCTCTTTTGTTTACTTCCTCGTTGGACGACTAGGTCTTGGGATTAGTCGAGTCGGTCTGATTCTCGTGTCTCGTAGGGACTCAGGAATCGAGTCGTTACACCCCAATACGTGCAGAGTTTATAATCAGGGGCAGCATCTGATTTGGACCTAGGAAAACATATTTAAGGGAGTCGGACAAGGGTTTTAACTCCAGTTGTCGGCCCGGCTCTGAAAGAATTTCTGCTTGAGGAGTTAGTGGTGAAGTGAGAGTGAAGGGGTCAGCTAGGGTGTTAGCTGAAGAATGTGTGGTTAGGGTGCGAGGGTGGGATGAAGTGGATTATTCAGGAACTGTGTTAATGGCAAAATAGGAACCCAAGTGTGAAATCTGCATAGTTTCCTCCACAATATTTTCCATTTCTGAATTCGAGTCATCAAAAATATCAAGTTCTTGACCCGGACAAGAACACCCTCAACAATTCCCCTTGGTTTAATTGTAGATCGGCCTGCTAATTGAAGAGTGACCTCAATAGGCTTTAATTCGTCAATCTTAAATTCCTCAAAAATAATTGTGGGGATAAGATTAATCGAGGTACCGAGATCCAGTAAAGCATGATCAAAAGAAGTGTCATTAATGACAACTTGAATTAGGGGTGCACCTGGATCTTTCTTCTTAAGAGGCAGTTTGCTCTGCACAACTAAGGCAACTATCTCTAAAAGGATCACCTTTTCTAGGTTTCGAGGCTGCCTTTTGGGAGTACACAAATCTTTCAGAAATTTGGCATAGGCAGGGATATATTTGATGGCGTCTAGGAGAGGGATATTAATTTCTACTTGCCCGAAAAGATCCATTAATTCCTTATCAGTGGGCTCAAATTTCTTCTTCTTGGTGTGTGAAGACTGAAGGGCTTGTCGGAAAGGTATTAGGTTTTCCTATTTTGCATTATTAGGTTCCTGAACAGGGTTAGAGGAAGAGTTGATCTATTTTGCATTAAAATGGGTTTCTTTAACAAGTAGGGGATCTTGAGTGGTTTTCCCGTTCCTCAAGTAATTGCATTTGTTGTATGGTTGTTTCTAGGATGAGGATGGGAAGCCTGATTGTTATTGAAACACGGGGAATGCTGAGGTGCTGGGTGAATGGGCTGACTGGGATATCCACCTTGGAACTGATTCCGTTGATTATTCGAGTTGGGCATAGGTTAGGAAGGTAAGTTCCTAGTAGGTTGATGATCAGGAGTAACCTTAACTTAATGTTGCAAGTTAATGATCATGCGGGTTACTTCCGTCATTTGATTCTGCATACCTTGCAAAGTGTTCATGACCTGAGTATTGATATCTTCCTGGGATGGTCCAGGTTGATATGCGGGTTTCCCATAATTCCTAATTTGATTTTGTTTGGGAAATGAAATTAGATTGGAAGCTTTCCAGGAGTGATTTGGGTTGGTCCTCCAGTTTTGATTATAAGTGTTGGAGGGGTTTCTAAATTTCTCCTGGAGAGCATAAATATTTTCCGTAGTGGGATCAAGAATATTCTGATTCAGATAATCAAAATTCCCAGTCAAATCTTATGTAAAATTAACAGAAAACTGCTGACCAATATGTGTGGCATTAATGTTGTGTAGATTTTCTCTTCTAAGAAGTTGTGGAGTGTTAGTGTGTGGAGAGTTGAAGTGTGGAGAATTAAAGTGTGGAGAGTTAAAGTAAGGAGCTTGTTTGTGAGTGAGCATTTCTTCCATTTTTTTCTGGTGTATTTGCATCTGGTCCAATCATTGAGCTATCATATATAGATCATCTTGAGTGACTGGAACAGAGGTGGATTTGGAGTCAATTTTCGTTGACTCCGAGTCTTGGGTTTTGAGTTCTACCGAAAATGTCCATTGAAGTCATATTAAATGAGTTTTCACTCAATTCTTCAAAAAGAAGGTAAGCACTTTTGGCATCTTTATTAAGGAAATTACTCCCACATGAAGCATCCATAAATCACTTTAATTGATCTTCTAATCCATGATAGAAGATCTGCACTAACTGCCATTGTGGAATTTCATGATAGGGATAACTTCTTAGAAGTTTTTGGAATCTTTCCTAAGATTCATGAAGGGGTTCACCATTTTTTTGTTGAAAGGTCGTTATAGATCTTCTTAAAGCATTAGTGCGACAGATCGGAAAATTTTTTTTAAGAAAAGTACTCTTTAATTGGGGCTAAGTGGTGATAGGGCACCCAACTGTTCTAAACCAGTGTGAAGATTTAACTTTTAGAGAGAGAGGGAAAAGTCTCATTAACCAGAAATCTTCTTGCACATTGCAAGAACGGGTGGTTTGAGCGAGGACAGTTAATTCCTTGAGAAGGCAGAAAGGGTCCTCTCTCGGAAGACCATGGAAATGTTTGATTAGGTTTAGAATGGCTGGTTTGATCTCAAAATCCTCTCGTGGTATGACCACCCAAGGTCTTTCCTCATAATTGGAAGGATCATAAAAATCCTTAAGAGGAACGATAGGGTGCCGATGGGGTGGTGGGTTTTGCCCTTAGTTGGCTAGATTCGTCATAGTCCTAGCCAAATTTTCTTGATTTTGTTGAAGTTGAACCAAATGGTCGACCATAAAGGCAAAGGGGTTTGTATTTTGAGTTTGGATTTGAGGGCCACCTGGCCCTGCAGGATTTTTTGGTTGCTCCAGATGAGGAAGGTTAGGGATGAAGAAGTCAGCTTGTGGGTCAGCTAGCGAGTTAGAGGCGAAAGTAGAATTTCTTTGTCGGCTTCCTGGGTTTTCCGTATTGATAGAAGAGGAAGAAGAAAACAAAGATTTTCTAGTGTGGGGGGCAAAATCAGATGGTCCCTCAAGATGTGGGTTCTGGGACCTTCGCTCGTGAATGCACTCTTTTGGAAGAAATGGAGGGGAGGAGAAGACAGAGAGATGTGAGAAAGTGTGTAATTCAAACAAACAAAATTCTAGACCTAACTTAAGCGTGACTCTCTAAAAATTAACCTAAGACTTGATCTACCTAGGAAATAAGAAATCAATAGTGAATACCCATTCTATCAACAAATCTGGCCAAGTTACATAAGGGGAGGGTTGGGCCTAAGCATATCCTAGGAAAATTCCCAAGGGCTTGTGTAAACCCATGCTTGGTCATTTGACATGGCCCCTCAGCCTGATACCAGATATAAATGATAGAATTGGTATTAACTAGAGATAACTTAAGACCTAGATATAAGCCTAAGTTGATGAAACCTTAGGGGTCAAATTACTACAATTTTTAGTTTGGTCTAGGAGACTAGAGTGCACACGAAATGTGGAGGGCGTTGATTGGGGTAATGTTTTGTTATTTCAATTTTTTTGTGTGCAAGAATTGGAAGGTGATTCCAATTAGCAATCAAGTTGTTACGCAATTAAATGTATTTCTGCTTTTAGAATTTGATTTAGCTTAGTGTATTTTATGATTTTCTTTTTAAGGTTTCAAACAAGTTTGAGATTCTACAGACAAGAGAAAATCAAGTTGTATTAGTGACGATAAATTTCCTTTAATTTGTTGGTCTCTAAAAATGAAAAGAAACCCTAATTAATTAAATCCTAAGCAGAAATTTAACTATCAATGAGTTTGTTTTTTAGCTTTCAATTTAAGTAGTGGTCCAAACAAGGAAAACAACACCACTTTTGTATGGAAAATAAAACAAGGATTCCAAAAAATATTTTTCTAGGATTTTAAGAATATGTTTGTTATTTTTAAAAGATTTTTCTTTATGCTGGTGTTAAAGTCCAAAAATGATACCCGAAGGTATTTTAGACTTTTCAGTACCACCACTGATTTAGAAAATTTTTATGAATTTATATGATGTGTAGAATTTCACAAAGATTTAAGAAAGCTAAATTTCACAAAAATTGGATGAGTATAAAAATTCCTAAAATTAGTAGATAGTAGCAAAATAAGAAGATGAGAGGGTATGACCCCTATGCAGTCGACGAATTTTTAAAAATTAATTATAAATCCAATTAGTCTAAAATTTGGAACAAATGTTCCTTACTTGAATTGGAATCATTGGGTGAAATTTAAAGATTTTATAAGGTCTTTGGTGTTAGGACTTTACTTTTGAATTCCGGATAGAAGTCTGGACCAGAAAATCAGAATACCAACACTTGAAGTGGAGTGGTGTTTAATGATGCGAACAAGCAATCAATTGAATTTTAAATGAAACCACTCCACTTAACTTAATTGTTTGAGATCCTGAAAGCCAAGTTTAATGTGCTTTGATAGTTTTTAAGGTTATGTGTGACTAGAAAGAGGAACCAACTTGAATTTTCACGGAAAGACAAGGAATTGCAAGTTCTTCCTTCCAGAATCCCGCTTTCTTACTGTAGCTCCTGCACACTCGAGAGAGAGAAAGACAAGGGGATGAGATACACTTATCAACAAAGAGACTAAATGAATGCAAAGTCATGCCTCCCCAGTAACAGCGCCAAAAAGTGCTGCGAAAATACGCGTGATTTGTAATTAGGGTTTTCAAATCAGTGTAACACGTGAATTCGCAAACACTTTTAAATTTTTAATCCTAGATAGGGAGAGTATCTAAGGTCATCCAAGGAAGCAAATTGTTTGCAAAAGTACATCTCTCACTTGAAATTAGGAAATCTACTTTCTTTTTTATTTTTGAATATATATATTTTTTAGGGTTTTTGAATAACAAGGTGATGCGATTTTAATGGTGGAAAAGACTAACACCTAGTAGCTAAAATCTAAGTGGCAAAAATGATTTCTTTATAAGCTCACCCTAGGCACGTGGAGGCCTAGGGTAATTAAAAAGAAAGAGTGTATACTAAGTAGGGACTAATTTAATTAAGGGGTTAAAATCTGTTAAAAATTCGGTAGAGTTTCCCTTATTTTACTGTATTTTTCCCGAAGTTCTGTACCTGAAAAGGAACCTATGCATACATACCAAGAAGTAATATGGTGGATACACCCCACAATCAACTACAACTGACACAAGAAGATAAGTGATCATTATTATTTTGACTTGATTGCTGGTTCTCAATTACGCACTATCAAGACAAGCAGCTTGAAAAGCTAACTTTATGTGAGAGCACCTGCAAAGTATTATATAGAAAATTACTTTATGATTATCTTCTGGAACTACATCATTTGTGTCAGAAATATCACTTAAAGTTTATAAAAAAAATTACTTTATATCATCTTCCAGAACTACCTACTTTACATTACAATTATCACCTCCATACCCTAAGGTAAACATTATCATATTTCCTAATCTTTACATGTACTAAGAATCCATCTTCTTAGTAATTAATATATGAAATGGTTGAGCATTTGCAAGTTTCTGGACTCAGTCCACTTAACCATAAAGAATAACTATAATCTAAAAAATAGCATTATAACAAATACACCCCAAAAGCCTATAATCCATATACATAGCGAAAAAAAGTCAATTCCAAAGAACAAGAATATGAAAACAAAAGCAGCACCTTATGAAGCTAACCTATATCTTCAACTTCAATTATGATACTTACAGGGATTGTATGTGCAAAGGGCAATCCGTGTATGAAGGTATAGAATGTCTCAGTGAATTGCTTGAGAATTCTCTACATGTTCCATTTGGATATATGCACATTATAACCATGAGGGAAAGAATGAACATTCAAATCATTTGGATTACGACTTGTGATTATTGTCCAGCATTGGGAATTGTGAGGTTCAGAGTACCGAAATCCTCCAGCTCTTCAGCCATGGGCCGAATGCACTTGCCACCCATGCAGTTATCACATATATACTAGCTATGCTATATACATAACAGATGCCATCATCTATCTGTTTTCCACAATCACCGAGTTGTACACTAATCATTTATTCATAGGAAGGCAGAGATATCTTAGTTGGATGCACCTAAGTAAGTGCATTACCAAGAAAACCATCCACAAAAAATATATTGCAGCAAAACAAACAAAGGATAGAGCTTAGTGGCCAACGTTTCGAGGACTTATTTGGTAGGAAGGTAATTGTTGCAGTCATAGATTGCTGAGAATAAGATTATTAAATATGAATTACTTAGTTCTCACTTACATGTTGTACATGAAGAAGTAGTGATATGCCCTTACAAAAATAATCTGGACTTTTACCTTGTTCTCTGGATCCCTGTTCAGAAACTGATCATTCAAAAGTACTTGATATTTTCATGTATATTACATTACATTAGAGAAAGAGAGAGAGAGAATTCTAATACCATCGGTTATACTAAAAGGCACTTTCATTCTTTTAATACCTACAAATCTAAAAGAATCCAACACCAAAACCAACATAAAGTTCTTTCCCAACATTCTAGTGGGGCCAGATACAAGGACATTTTGCCCATATGTGTGATACAAGAAGAAGAACAATCACGATCTTGTCCATGGCTAATACTCTCTTTTAAACTAAACCCTATGATTAACTAAATTAAACATGGATGTTTGAGTTTCATATAAGATATCCTGAACAAACTACCCACATCTAAAGACATTTCTATTTGATTAAAGGTTGATTCACCACTCCAAAGATCTTGCATTCATCTAGGGAAAGTAATTAATTTAAAAGGTGGAAAAAACTTCAAAATTAAAAGATAGTCAAATCATTTTTTTTAATTCATAAGAAAAAAGTTACGCTTTGAATCCCAAGAATACCCATGCATTCCATAAATTATGACAGTGATTCACAAAGGTAAGAAAATTAATTTTCATAATGGTAAATTAGTAATACTTAGAAAAAGGAATTTTATTTTCTCAACTAAATATCCACAAAGCTTTTTAGTCTCTAAATTTGTGATTATTGTGATATAACAAGAAAAAATGTCATAAATTCTACCAATGTACAACACATGTTGGTGTTTGCTACTAAGAGGAGAAATTCACTACAAGAGAGGTAGAAATAAATCAAGGTGCACTTACCTTTGTGTTGGACTCCAACTTCTTGATCTACCCTTGGATCCATGGAATACCTCTAATGTTCTTCCTTTGAGAGTGTAAATTGATCACAAAGGAAACTCTTTAATTATACTTTTTCATTCATGATCCATTTAACAAAAATGAGAGCCCCAGAAACTCTTGGCAAATAAGGCCCCTTTATGCCAAGTACCCTTTGTATATATTTCTATCTGTTAGGGACCCTTTATGTCATAAGTAATTACTTTTTGCATAGATATTTTAACTGTTACACAAACAAGTGAGAACCCATTATGCCTTGGTTAAGTATTCTTTGTATAGATTTTTATCTGTTAGACAGGCTTACCCATATTTGTTTGATTTATAATCCATTAATTTGTCTATCTAACATAGCTTGACAAAGGTATGATTTAATGGAAAGAAAGATGCTCAATAAGTTTTTAAAGACTCCAAAGAAAAGACCTCAATATATGCAATTGGAGATCTTCATCTTTCTCAGTGATCCATGCCCCAGTGCATCCAAACTACTTCAAGCTTTGCCAAATATGCAACATTCCTCCTTCACCAAGCATTTCTCTTAATCTCTCTAAGGGAAAGGTTAACAGAAGATAGGGATTTAAGAACCCAAATCCAATCTTCTAACGGACCATCTCCTTATGCTATTCTCTTATTTCTTTGGCCTGATTAGACTTCGGTCTGGAATATTTAAACTCTCCTGGGCATGATGTGAGGGCTTTTTTGGTTTCTCTGGTGTTGTACCTTTGTGAACTGCTCTTTTTATGAAGGACCTTTGGCCCCATATATTGAGATACATTATTGTACTTTTGACTCTACTTGAAAGGGGGAAAAAAAAAGAAAGAGCCATGCCCTCCTTTCTTGTTCCATTTTTTTGAGGTTTTTTTAGAAAGATGTAAAAAAAAGGAAGAAAACTTCCTTCCTGGATGGGTTCTATAGCCTTCTTTGTTTCATGTTCCAAATGTTCCTATGACTTCTAATTTGGAATGCATCAAAAACCCCATTCAGGGATCTACTCATTAGCAAATGAGGATCTCCAATGGATTAATTTATTCAGGAAAAGCCTTGGGAAGATCAATTAAGGGTGGATGTTGCATGCTACAAGGATTCCACGCCATTCTCTTGAGGCATGTCCTCATTATGATTTATATAACACCCCCTAACATTCTAATAGCTTCTTTTAGCGAGTCTGGATAGCAGCAAATGTGCATATAAATCCACATGCACTTTACAATCATGCTCATGTTTGTAATTTACAAACTCGAAAGCATAAAAATATAAATTACTTTGAATCATGTTTTCTTTTCATGACCAAATTAAACCCTCAATATTTCTTCGATTTCTTTTCATGGAGCTACTGTCAATGCCAATGTGTCACGACCCGGTCCCAAATTCCGACAGAATCTGGGATCGACTCGCTTTGGTTTATCCCAAGATCTAGTCGTCCAACAAGAAATAACCAAGTAACATTCAACAAACCACACAAGTACAGTAATTAAGCAAAAAGAAAGATTCAATAGGTGGAAAGAGAACAATGATATTACAGCCATCACATCAAAGAGTACATGTAACAGAATATAACTATAAAACTCACTAGCAGGCATTAAAACTAAAACTAGGCTCGACCAGGCCCAGCATCCTCAGCAGCCGGTGACTCGGGCTGCTCAAATCCTTGACCTGTACAGAATATATTTGACTAGAGTCAGCTAAAGCTGAGTAGAGTGGTGGCTAAGAATTAACATGCATTAACATAAAGTTTTCTATCTTCTAATTATATTATACATGTGGTTGCGTAGAGATCTCTAATTAGGATTTGTTAATTAATCATCTGGTTCCCTATAGGAACGATTTTGCTTGCAGCTTCCCGTGATATAGGATGCCCACGTGGCACTCCCCTGGCCGGGGGAGTCCCACAGTGGTAGTCCTATACTTGGTCTACTACCCCGAGGTCATGGTCGTGACGTAGCGGTGACTATGACACACGTGATAAGCGCGCGGGTAGCTACCCTGCACTAGCACGCGGTCAGTCATTTCTGCTAGCGAGTACGCCTCAACGTATAGCACAGAACAGTGTAGGGCCTTGCCCTCTCAGAAAAAAATAGGGGTCTTGCCCCTCAGGGGTCTTTTCCCCTCCTCAATCCGCGTACCCTCGTCCGACTACCCCAGTTTGCCCAACGGGCTGACGGGAGTCGGTGTAGGGTGGCCATACCTAGCCCCGGGCCCCCTGGGGCAGATAGCTCCCCCCTACACTAAATAGCTCACCTCGGTACCACGTACACGAGGGCCATTAAGAGTTGTCATAGAGTGGCCAAACCCACCCCGGGTCCCAACCCAAGGGCGGCAAGCTCCCCTCTACACTACAAGGAATAGTTGCTCTCTTCGGTACTACGTACACGAAGGTCAGCTTACCTCCCTTAACAGCTGTCCATAGGTAGCAAATTTCTAGAACCATCTAGTTCTCCGAGGTACGGTGTTCATGTTTACATTTCCTGGGGGGTTTATACAGGAATTTCTTTGTCACATCCGGATTGGAATGTTCGAGTCAACAACTCAATTTCCATTTTATTAGTAGGGGTCCATTTTAGCAAAAAGACAGACAGTTTTCAATTACTCAATTATTCACATGTCGTAGGGGTCCATTTTAGCTAAAAACAGGCAGCTCTTGATTACACAATCATTCACATGCAGTTTCTTCTGACCCAAGTGTTCATGCCAAGACCTAGGGTTCAAGAATCTATTCTCGAATATATGTTCAATCCTTCCTAGGGTTCATCTCAAGTTCTAGGTGTTGGTGCTAGAGCACCACGATCATTTGTTTTGATGATAACAAAACACGTGTTATTTAACATTTGCAATTTGAGTCCTAGATTTCAGGTCAATTGCAAATGAAGACGTGTTTAGGCGGAACTCGAGCTCGCATCCAGGACGGATTGGAGGAGCTTGACGGAAAACAGAGGAGGTTCGCGTGGAGCGACAGATTGAAGATGGAAGGAAAAGAAGAATAGGATAGATTCTTTCTTCTGTACTTGTTGTATTTTTCATTTCTTTTGTTGCTCTTTATTTCCTTAGATATTTCATGTTAAAGAGCCTTAAAGTACCCTAACAGTAGTCCTAGGAACACCGGCACAACCCTAGGATACTTAGGTTTTCTGTAGAACGCTTAGAAAACCAATATAGGGTTAAAACAGACTTTCCAGACGTCTAATTCACAAATCAGACGTCTGATAAAGAATTTTAAGACGTCTGACTGTTGTTTCAGACGTCTGATAACTATTAGGCTGGACATAGTTAGTTCTGTCTGATGAATTCAGACGTCCAGACCTTAGACCAGACGTCTTAGGAGACGTCTGATGACTTTGCCAGACGTCCAATCAGTGGACCGTTGGCTGGCTTAGAAAACACTCAAGATTATGACCGTTAGAGCCTTATCAGACGTCCATAGGACTTTACAGACGTCTGATAAATGACCGTTTTGCCTCGGCTGACCCAAAATCTCTTCTCAGAGATTTTCTAGCCGTTGCAACGTTTGGAAATCAATTCCCACCGTAAAAGTAGGTTTCCAGACGTCCATACTTAGTTCCAGACGTCCTGTATGTCGTCTGATGGACTTGCACAAAAACCCTGTTTAGATCTGATTCAAGTCAGGGAGAAACCCGCATAGAATCAGACGTCTGACCTTGGAATTAGACGTCTTAAAGTGGCCTTCCAGACGTCTGATACCAGAGTTAGACGTCTGATAACCCTGTCAAATGTAATCATTGTCCTGATTTCGGCCTGATTCTCTTGGACTTTGTTCCCAACGGCTATAGAACCCTTTCTAAGCCTTCCAAAGGCTTTCTAAGGCCTCTATAAATAGAGGGGAGCCTTTGCAGCACATACACACCAAGACACACACCTTGCAATACACTTTCAAACCTTTTGTGTCCAAAGAAAAGACTCTCTTGCTCTCCAAGCTCAAACTCCATTCTCTTGAGAGCATCAAGCGTTGCGCACCCGCTCTCTCGGCGTTGTTAACGAGAGCTACGTAGCGCCATCGCGTGGCACACGCACCGCGTCATCGTCGACGCACTCCTTGCAAAGGGGAGTTTCCTATTTCCTATAGAAGCTAGGTTTAATTATTTTGTTGGCTCTATAGGACTATTGTTTATTTTATCTTTGTTATTTGGTTGGGTATTCGCTTTGCGAATTCCCGTCTCCTTCGTGGGACAAAATCCTTCTCGTGGAGAGAAGGGGTTGAGGAACGCTACCCTCGTACTTGTAGCGTGGTTGTACTGAGGTTGAATCACCCTCGTTGAAAGTGATTCGTTTAGTGGATTTTGATCAACTTGGTTGATCGAAAAATCCTAACTCGAGAGGGTTAGGTGGTGGTTTTCACCCGGTTTGGGTTTCCACCTAAAAATACCTGTGTACATCTTTTGTGATTGCTTATTTTTGTGAGATTGCTTTATATATTTGATTTCCGCATTATTACGTCACCCCTCCAAGTAGTAGGGAACCTTCACTAGGATTACTTCCTCACATGTATTAAAATTGAGATTTAAGGTTGTAACCACTCTACCTGGGTAACCGGGTGGAACGGGGGCTCGTACAATGGCTCCCGACGTCTCTACAGGTCCCATACTCCTGACGGACTGGAGACCTAAACACGAATTGATGGGCCAAAAGGTTCAGAAGGATGTAAACAAGGTATCATTATATAGAGAAACTTGTATGGAAAACAGAGATGTTCGTTTGCATAAAAGTGATAATAATAGGTCCTTACACGACCCCAAAACACGCTATCAGATGGAAATCAGACATCTGGGAAAGGTCCCAGACGTCTTAAAATAGTTCTCAGGGATACCTCTCTTGGTGTTCTACTATCAGATGTCTGAAACTCAAATCCGACGTCCAAGGACTTTGTCAGACATCTGAGAGTGCTTCCAGACGTCTGAAATTGCCTCGGCTACGCTCCCGCCCTCTGACACATACATACACTGTCAGGACTTGTCAGAGAGGAAAAGTACGGAAAGTAGATCTCTACCAAACATCTTACCATACCTTCGGACGTCTGGTGAGACGTTTGGGTGTTTCTCTGGCCGTCTGATTCCACGGAAAAATGACTTCCGCAGAATCGCCCTAGCTCTCCTTGCTGGCAAGTGCTGCAGCAAAACGCCACTGCAGCCTTCGCCCTCGTGTTTCCTCTCGCTCGTCCCTCCGCTCTTACTCGCTCTCGGATGCAGAATGGCAACGAAGGGGAGGGGGAAGAGGTATATAAAGGGAGAGGAGGTGAGGGGAGAGGAGAGGCGAGCATGGGTGAGGAGTGGCGTCGCGGTGAGGTACGGTGAGGCGCGGTGAGGGAGGAAGCATGGCGCTCGTACGCTGCGTGCCAAAAGTATTTCCAGATGTCTGGTGGACAACCTAGACGTCCTGACAGATGTCTGATGAACATCCCAGACATCCTAACAGACGTGTGGTGAACATCCCAGACGTCTTAAATGGCCAAGGGGTGGTGGGTCGTTTCACAATGGTGCCGGAGTTGGTTGGTGCTCCTAAGGCCTTGACGGTAAATCTCCAAAGGAGGATCAGGGCAGCTACTTGCAGCATGCTTGGGTCTTTAGATTTAAAATATATAATAAATGGGGAAATCCAGAACTTTCTCAAGATTTTATGTGGGAACCAATTCGCACAAGAGATTCTGAGTCTAGTGATGAGAACCTCATCATGAGCCATAACTAGCTCATTTTGACCTAATACAAAGGATAAAAGCTCCTACATAACTCAAAGGAAAGGCTTAACTCAGAGAGATTCTGAGTTCGCAAAGAAAACAGAAACTAAGGGGTAAAAATGCAATTTCACCAATCCAATCTGAAAACAGGGTAACTCAGGGTCCAAACATAGGTCAAAGAAACCTAATAAGAGGAAAAGTGGGATGAGATGATTCAATAAGGGCTACAGCAACTCCAGGGAATTAAATGACATCCTGTAACCCTAAAAACAAACTCACTTAAAAACATGAGGTTCGAGGCAGAGAAAAAAATCAACTAAACCCTCTAAAATTCATAAAAAAATAATCTCTAGGGTTTAGAACCTTCAATTTGGCCTTAGGAACCCATTTTGACCTACATTGAGAACCATGCCCAATTAACAACTTAATTTGGGTTTTTGCGTAAATTAACCGGTTAAACAAGGTTTAATCTGGAAATAAAATTCACCATCATAATCCTTAGGCCCCAATTAGTCATGTATAAAAACTTGAGCATAAGAGGAAACCTTCTTGACCAACTTTACACTTTGGTCCTCATTTATTTACTCTTTGGCCCTCAACTTTTGAACCCTCACATTTATGCCCCTAACTCTCCTTCGTTCTTTGCATTCAGGTCCCTCCTGCCAAAACCTGACCAGCACCATGCTCCGGCGACCTTGCGCGGAGCATGGCGCCGCGCAGGGTAAGGGGGAGGGTCTGGCAAGTAAACCGGGGGTGCCCTGCGTCGTCAGCCGTCGCAGGAACACCCCCTGGTCGCTGCAACCCACCATACCGGCCGTGCGAACGCACGGACAGTATGGGTCTCCATCTCTGGCGTCCTCCGGCGAGGGAGACACGTCGTCTCCCTCCGCCCTCCTCTCTGATTCTACCCTATAAGTACCCCCCGTCGCTCCACCGTTCGAGGGAGCTCGGTCCTGATGGAGAAAGACCCCCACTTCCTCTCTTCCCACTCCGACAGGAAGCCTTCCAGCTCCGGCGGCCTCTCCTCTTCCTCCTCGTCGCTCTGCCGCACTACCAGCTGTAGGGTTGTCCTCCCTCGCTCTTCCCGCGCCACGCCGTACCCAGCTGGCGCCTCTCCGGCCCTCTCCTCGCCGCCGCCCCTTCCCCTGGGCATCTTCTTCTCCGGCGACAGTCGATACGACTGTCGCCCTGCTGCTCCCCCTTCGTCCCTGCAAGTAAGTTAGAACTACTTCCCTTCCTCTCCTCTTTCTTTTCCCGGTTTCAATTTGTTCAATTAAGCCCTCGACCGACCCTGACCATCGTCACCCCCTTCGTCTCCGGCCACCCTCCGGCGAGACGCCCCCATCGCTCCACAGCCTCACACGCCTCGCCGACCCTCACCGAACCTCCGCCTCATCACACTGAGCACCCCCTACCCCTCCACTGCCACTCCACACCTCCGTAACGCTCCCCCAAACAAACCCATTTCTCCGGTTGCAGTCCGACCTAGGGCTGCCACCAGACACCGCCTTGCGGCTTGCCGCACAGCTCAACACCTTCGCCGTGCCACGGCGAAGGTTCCCCAGTAGTTTGATCAGGCCGAGAGGCCATATTCGTGTCCGACAGGTTCTGAGGCTCGACCGCCATTGACGCCACATTGAAGCAGCTTCTCCCGCGCTCCAAGCTTGAGGACTCCAGGTTTCCAGCTGCTGCGGATTACGGAGACTCCTGCGAAGGCAGCCAGCCAGCAACCGACGAAAATCGAAGCTGCAGCTGCAGAAGCAAGGCCGCGGTCTTCCAGCAGGCGCACGCGAGGAGAGGCCTCAGTTTAGTCCAACATCGGTAAGCCTCGCAACTCTTTCACCGTTTAAATTATTTTTGTGAATAAGCCTTATCGCCTCAGCACACGGGGTGAGGTCCCCTTCACCCGCCCGATTACCTGGCCTCGTCCGCGCTCACGCCCCGCGGACCTGGCTCCGACCCGATTAGCCCGACCTGCACTCCTCGCCCACCACCGCACGCCGGTGGGCCTGGACCCAGGCGCGACCCGCGTACCCGATTTACCCGGTTGCTCTGGGAGAGCTTTCCTAAGAGCGAATTCTGAGAGAGAGTGACGCGGGGGGGGGGGGGGGTAGAGTAGGTTTTGCCCACTGACGTAAACTTTGAAGTGTGCAGGCACAGGTAAACAAAGAAGAAGAACCGTGGAAGAAGAGAAGAAGAAGGCCGACGAAGACTGAAAGAAGGTGGAGCACTGTAGCAGCGGCGATTTAAGTCGTCTGATTGGAAAATCAGATGACGCCCTGCAGTAAAAGGACTGCAGAGAAAGAAGGAGAACGAAGAAGCCGTGCCGCTGAGCAAGGGACCGCAAGAAGAAAAGCTTTACAGCTGAGGCAGAAAGAAGAAAGAAGAAAGGAGAAGCTGAAGAAAGGCAGAACTGAAAGAAAAGAAGATGAGGAGCTCTGAAGAAGAGAAGAAATAAGAAGAACAGAAGGCAGAAGAAGAAGACCACCAGGAGATAAACAAAGAAGAAAAACCAAAAGCCAAAGAGAAGAGAAAACAAAGAGGAAGAAAGAAGAAACCAAATTTTTATCTCTCCCTCTCTCTCTCTCTCTTTATTTTTGTAATATTTTTGTAATAAGAATTTGTATCTCTAGAATACAGTTTGCTCCCTGAGTTCGACCTCGGGAACTCTTTTATTTCCGAGTAACAAATTGTATTAAACTGGTAATCACTTCTCTATACTATACTACGACGAAATAATAGAACTATAGAGGAAGGTCGTCACCATCTAGCTAGTACTTAATTTATGCTACATGTTTGCAAGACAAAACAGAGACGAGCTTATTCTATTAAATAGACACTAAAATCTCTCTAGTGGCTTTAATCACTATACATTCTATAACTCTACTTTTTGAATTGGTAGGCGGGCTTCCTCATGTGACTGCCCTCTTACCTTTTCACACACATGAAAAAAGGAAGTCTCTCATGGGTTTCCCCTCTTTGATGATTGCATCCATCCCTGTTTAGATGTCCTTGACTGTGAGGCAATATTTGGATTGAATTTCTCACTGGTGTTGATGTTACTACTATGAAATACATCTAGATGGCACTGTCTTGAAGATTGTTGGATGACACTTAGCTAAGATTGTTGGATGCACGTGCAGATGGAACTTTAGTATGGATAGTTGTGCTATTGGCTATTGCTAATAAAATAGTCAATTGGGACAATTAATTCCAGGATTTTACTTTTATGGAGGGAAGGGTGATGGAAATGCATAAAGGCAGAGTCTAGTATTGAATACCAATGGGCAGTGCTTGCACCTATTTGCCTATTACTAACGTCCATTTCCCACGGCATGACGGGAACTCAATCCGACCACCCCATTTATTTTCAAAATAGGTATGAGTTGGAATTTTGAAACTTGGTTGGTTTTGGGTCATGTTTGGTTTGAAGGATCTGTTAACCTGTTTATTCAATATATTGTATATGTATAGTATACTTAATACAGGCATATAAATAATTTTATCTAAAATACCCAACAATGGAGACACCAACAGGATAATAGTATCTTTTTCAATGTCAAAATGAAGGGGTCATTCCTTAAAAATACCCAGCTAGCTCGTAATTTTAGCTTAAGCACTCTAGATGAAGAGGTCCACTCTTTTCCTTTCTTTAACACATCATCAGATAATTTATTCAACAATAAAAGATTTAAGTTTCCTATCTTATCTATTTTTGAATTTAGAAATCAAGATTTGCTACCATACATCATTTATCTTTTTCTTTCATTGGTTGTATAAAGGCTGCCTTGCAATAGGGTGATAGCAAATTCTGCATACACTTGAAGTCTGTTGCCCTTCCAACAAATTTGCTCTGCTATGTTGGATAAAATGAAGGATAAGAATCATTGCTCCAAGAAGGCCATGAGTTTATATAATTTGTGATGGCACGAAGCTAAGTTACTTTAAGTAACAAACAACTCCGGTCTTTATATTGATCCTCTCAAGTGAAGAAATAGTACAAAGTCCTAGAGTCCATGCCCTCACTCAAACTCTTTAGCTTGGTGATTTGGGAGGAAACAAAACATTAACCTTGTAATTGAATTCAATAAGAGGATTGCCTAACTATTTGCACTTGCATTTTCTTCACACTTGAATTTTTTAGTAGGACCTGAGATAAAATTGTCTGATGTTTTTCTCTTAAAGAGAACTATTATGAAATTTCCATAATGAAAAATAGATGTTATATTTGGGATGGTTTCTTCTTATATAAATTACTTGTTTTATGTTCTTTTTCCTTTCCATCCTACTAAATGGGCCTTTAATATACAATGTCTTTAGATTTGGTTTGGAATTATGCATGGCATGTTGGTGGATATTCAAAAGTCACATAGTTTAGCTTCCTGACATTAAGATCTATAATAATGTATATGTAAGAATGAAAAGATGACTTGCATAGGAAAATGATAGAATGGAAAATCCAAAGTAGCATGATTATGAGAGGTTGTAGGAAAGTTCTAAAGAAAGAAAAAGTATACAAGACTCAAAATGCCATGTTTGCGTAATCACGACATATTTGCATATTTGGATAACAAGTAAAATTGGCAATTAAAGGAATTTGAAGCAATATTTTGCCTTCGCATAATCACAACATATTTGAAGGTCAATTCAAAAGACATGTCAATTGGAATCTATAACGTACCAAAATAGACATTTCCCAAACATGTCAATAAAAATTCTAATTAGAGAACATACGTGCTCCTTTACGATGGCCACCTTCCTCACTCTTAAAAGCTGCCTTTGTAATAAACCTCAATGTAGAAGTAATAAATCCAAACGCAGTAAGGCCTTCAAAGAATGACTGCAAGAAGGAACAATGACTAATTTAGTTCAATGGGCTTATTTTTTAACTAAAAATAAAGATATCAAAAATATATCAATAGATCATCACAAGTGAACTTGAATGAATTCAGGACACATTAGAGAAAAATCCTTGACTATTCCTCCCTGAGCATGTGCATTAGCAACCCGAAACATTACACTAATGACACATATTCCGATAAAGGGACCAACTCCTCCCCTTCCTGATGTAGCTAAATCCAACTATATAGGCAAAGAAAACATGGAAAAGTGTCAAACTTTAAAAGAGATTACTTTCTTTGTACATCATGATTTCCTATCCAAAAACAGAATGTATGAAATAATGACCTGGTCCAAGAGTTACTTACAATAACAATTACAAAACAGCTCAGACAGAAAAGACCATATCCATTCATATTCCGCAGCCTTGTATTTAGTTTCACTTCATGATGTGCAAGAAAAGCAACTGTAAGAAAAGCAAATGGTTGATAGACAAGTGTCAGTGTTCTTGTCAGGTGATAATCCTACATGCAGGGTCCTTGTCAATCCTTATATGTAATTCACTAAAATGATTCTGTAACTTATATTACAAGAATCAATATTCAAAACTTTTCAACATATATTAGAAACAAGTTAACATAGTGATCCTCAATTGTCAACATGTTGTTCCACGCAAATAAACTGTAGCAACCTAGAACTCAGCATACTACCATTGCAGCAAAATGGCCTTGGCAAATGAGAAAAATTAACTTCACCTTCAAAGATGGAACAAACTCCTAAAAGAAAATTGGTGTAGATAAGGAACACAGACCTTATCTTTGACCAAAACATCATTCGCGTCATGGACAGTCATGTCTACTCTCACTTGAGGAATTCTGCGAAGCATTAGATTGTCACCATAGGAAGGACCAAGATAGTAAATAAGGACTAAGATAATCATGTATACTCCCTTCCCAACATACTATTCACCAACTGCTCAATATATGATGGCCACTGCATTATGAAGGAAGCCTTGTTAATAAGAAGAATGCACTAAACCTGGAAGCAAGGAAGAGATCAATAAGTTTTCTTTGGCGAATTAAATCATTTCAAGGAAGTGCTAGCCAAATAGACAAAATATAACTTGCATATTCTTGTTTCATTAAAGAATGATCACAAGTCTTAGAATTGATCAATTAGCACAACTCATGAAATATTACCATTAGTATTTAATTTAACCATAATGGTTACTTTGATTAATCATAAAGAGAATTGAAATCATTTGTTCACTATCCAACATGCTATTTCATGCTTTTTATTGGGAATTATGTGAAGTCCTCAAACATCTCCGAGAATACCATACTCGTGTAGAGTTATTCTTGCATGCAATTCTAATTATAGATAACATATTGCAAAGAAAAATCTAAATATCCATTACCAACGGATAAGAGGGGACATATTGTTGTTATCCATTACTTGTTGGATGGTAAGAGGGGACATAGATGTCACATAAATATGTGTAGGGCAAATGTTTCATATACTAAGAGATTTTCTCATTTAGTTAAGTGAGCGGACTAGGATGGCCATTGCATTGGAAGCTTTTAGCCAACAAATTTAAAGAGATGCAACAAAAGATGTCGAAAGTTTAACAAAAAGACCTCTAATGCTGCAATATATCCATTTAAACAGTTCACAAACATCTCTACAGGATTTCCCAATTTCGCCAATGCTATGGGCCTCATCCAAATATGTGTAAACTTGTGACATGGAGTTGCTTGTGAGAAATTAATCACAAGCCAAGGTCTTTGTTGGTACTATTTAGTGTTCAATGCTTTATTAAATCTATTAATAATGATGAAACTACATGTAGATGTAATTTTTTTTTTAATAGTGTAACCTACACGTTGATGTAATATTTTAAATTTTCAAAACTTGTATTTCAGAAATGATTCCCCCTTTCATGTTATGGATCTCTTCAACAATACTAAAATCTTTTTCCACAGTTGTCCCTGAACAATCTTTGTAATTAGCACTTTGTAAATGTGATAGAACTATATGAATCATTAAAAGGAATTAGATTAGGGTGTGGAAACAACCACAAGAAATAGCACAAGTGAGTCTGCACTTACTGTTGTCTTAGAAAATCTAAATTGTTGCATTGGATCCCTTGCTCCATTAACTATGGGATTATGTTATCTATCAATACAACTACATACATCACAATAGTTTAAAGCATCCTTTTCAATAAAATATTTTTGCTATATAGGTAAGATAGTGGAAATCTCTTCTACCTTCATACATTCTATACAAAGTACTAGCATTACTTCCCAACTAGTATAGGTGTACCCAACTCTACATTTACAATCTCCATTACAAAAGTTACATACAAGCGTCATATAAAATGTCATGCTTTTTATATTATCCATCTCAAGCATTTTGTACGATTGTGGAATTCAGTCCTAAAGCTAGCAATTGAAGTAGATAATTCAAGACAAGAAAATCATCTATGAAAGTCATGGTAAAAGATCTGGTTAGAACCCATTATTCCTGACATTTCACTCTTACTAATTGTAAATACCCATAAGCTACTGTATAAAATTGAATTTTTTTTTTTAAAAGATATAAAATTGAAATCTCAGATAAGTATTCTTAAAATTAGTTGCTAATCTTAAATACATCTCTAAGTTAACCAGATGCGAATACAATGTTAAAAGCCAATGGATATTCAATTCTTAACCAGAAAGAATCATCAAAGCTTCCCTTAGAATATGGAACAAAAAAGTTAGCATCCAAACATAATGAGAGACCACATGCAAAACCTTAGAAAAAGCAGTGATAAAACCTCTAAGAGTTAGACACCAAGTCCCCATAAGAAAAAGAGCTCCCAGTACACATTTTTTGTAGATTTTTATTCTTGTCTAAAGAGAACCCCACTTTTGTGCAGCCACATCGGCTAAGAAGTGCCATTGCTATTCATTTTTTTTCAGGATTCACCTTAGCAAGATTTATGTAAACAACAATCTAAGCAAGGTCAGGCCTGTCCAAATCTAATAAACGAACAAAACTAACACCATGTAGATGCATGCCAACCTTACAATGCTAAGGAAAAAGAAAATGATTGTTATTCTAATGCAACTCACTAACAATTGGCATATCAATTTAATGCAAACCAATAAAATTAGAAGGAAAACAAGTTGGAGCTCGAATCTCAGGAAATGGGAAAGGTAGGAAATATTAGGCCAGTCAACAAAACCAAGGTGAAGATATCTCAGTACCTCTATAGCTTGGCACCTACATCAGAATTTGGACTGTGTCGCGGATACAAACCTCATTTTGTTCATGGAGAAAGCTAGGAGTATTTGCTATTGGGGAAAAGCTAAAAGCTGGTAATCCTATGTCGTGGAAGTAACAAGCATTTGTTGAGGCTAGAAATATCTCTAAAATGTGTTGAGCATTCAGGTCCATGTCTGGAATCTGAAAGGGCCCCCATCCGTAGAGATTCAAGTTCTTGTTTGCGAAGCAGAACGGGAAGCTCGTGCCCAATTCCAAGCCAACTGAGCCGTCTTCTTTCCTTCTCCTGGTGGTACCTAGTGCCAGTGTCAACTCAACATCCCAGTGTTCTTTGAATGTTTCTTCATGTTTTAGCATTGCAGTCTTCATGTACTCCTTGCTGTATTTTTATAGGAAACTCTCCATTGTATTTTTTAAGTGACTTAAAGCCCTATTATATGCTTCAAAATAAGCCCCCGGATATCTTATTACCGAATTTCAGCAATTTAAATGTTGTGTTTAGGTCTGCCAGTCTGAAACAACGAAAAGAAAGACTCAATCTCAGTATCTTAACCCTCTTGCTGACACAACAAAAATTTTTTGAGATTTTTTCAAACTGAGTAGCATTTCTATCAAGACCCAAACAAAACTTACTCAGAATCCCACACCTAATTGTTAAGGAAGCACTTGGCATATAAAGATTTTTTATTTGGGTATCTTTTGGCCAGTAAGAGCATATGAGATATTAAGACTGGTTCTATTTGTCCTATGATCTCTTCCTCAATTTCCTTATTTTTCTGATACTTACATGTGCTTGTCATCACTCATTTAACTCATTTGGTGGAGGCTTCTGGATCAACATTTGCTATAATGCAATCTAGTGGAAGACAGACAAAGAATAGTGAAGATGGTCTCCTTAGCTGTTTCTAATGGTAGGTGGTGGATGTTGGATGACACTATTTTATCCACTGAAATGTCATATGCGTTCTTCATGGGTGCATTTCTGACTCATCCTAGATGCTCAGCTTGAGCTCAGAATACCACAATCTTATTTGGGTCAAGATCAAGCAATCTTGTCCTGCCATTTGATTCTTACAAATCAATAAGTTGGTCCAATATTGTTTTGCTAGGAAGCAACCAAGTGTGTTTAAATGTAATTATTGGATTGCGATGCACAACACAACACTAACGCGCACAGACATGCACCCAGCGATGGCTGAACGCACACAAACCCGCTGCAGTGCCATCACTGCCATACACAAACCCTCTCACTCCCACGCGATCCCACACTCACAGGCACACATACCCGACTTCCATCTTACCCGCACGATAACCCTCACGCGCGGACGCTAACTCCCACTGGCGATCTGAACACACAGACCCGATCACAACCCCCACCCCTCCTCTTGATTACTTCACCCTGCGCAGGCCCTAACTCTGGGCACTCCTCGGGGCAGCACCCTCCACCTTTGACCCGTTCTCCATTGCGCGACCGAGGGGAGGAGGGCCACCGCCGCTCGACTCCCACCGGTCCTCCTCCCCTCTCCTCGATCTCCACCTCGGGTTGCTCCTCCACTCCACAGGCGACCAACATTCCCAGCCACCGACTGCCTCCACCCTCAACACCACCATCACCGACCTCCGCTACTTCCTTGCAGCCTCAGCTGTCCGGCTCTACTTCTACCTCTCGCACCTTACACCACCACCACCAACAAACACCAACCATCTCGACCACCACCACCACTGGCCAGCCACCAACCATCAGGCAGCACCACCACCACTATCATCACCACTACCACGATCATCACCAGACCACCGCAACCAACACCGCCCGTCAACACTGACCACCACCAATATCCACTCTCCTCCATCTCCTCCACGCCGCCGACTCTCCATGGTAGCTGATGCAACCACTTCTCCCTCGCAGTGACAGCGCGAGGGACGCGCATTCACCGGCAGCCATCTCCGACGACGCCGAGACTGCCATCACCGTCACCTGCGCTCCCTGCGGGCGAAGGGAGTCACCGTTTCCTTTCCTTAGTTGCATTTTAGTCTGTTGTATTTCAATTTAGTTGAGTTGTTGCCATACGTGATTTTATCTCGTTATATTTGTTCCGTTCGGATGATTTCGCCGCCACGCACGACGACTCTATTTTTCAATTTTTAATTGGGAATTTGGTCTTGATCGGATGGCGTCGTGGTAGAAAAGGCTAGGCCCACATCTTGATCCCATTTAGGCGCCTGTATATTAGTTTTAGGTTGTTTGATACTTAGGTCAGTAGTTTTTCGTTTAAGATAGTCAGTGCAATAAATTTCAGATTTAATTGGAAACTGACAGTGCTTTTCGTACTATTTTCCAACCTCGATTCGTGTGCCAAAATTTCTGAGATTTTTCATGTGGATAGTTCTGTGAATGAGCTTTCAAACGAGCTACGGTGTGTTTTCTAACTCCATACGTGCACCAAGTTATGAGCTCGTGAAGGTGACACTGTCCCACTGAGTGCTGCTACTATGCAGCAGGTTCGGCGAATTTTTAGATTTTCTAGGAAGTTCAGATTCCGATGATTTTTTTTTTTTTTCAGAGTTTCCTTGCGTAATCTATTTTATGCAGAAAATTTTCAAAAATTTTGGAGATAGTTTCATGTGGCAACCATTTGTTGGATTATCCGTGTATCAGTTTGATTTTCAGACTTGATACAACTGCAGTAGCCGTCCAAATATTACTAATAAAATAAGATTACAAAGATGATATCCACGAGCTAGCAGAGGGGTTTACATCAATATAAATATTCTGAACCCATCCCTTCTTATTGTTAAAGACAACATCATTTCTAATTTTCCATATTGCCCACATTACAGCAGCCACAAGAACCCTCGGCTTGGAGGAGTTCAAAAAATGTAACCAAAGCTTGTCCCACGTTAGCATGGAAGAAGAGAAGGTTCGGCACCACACTTCATTTGTAACGAGACAAGCACCAAACAGGTGCCTAGAATCATCATCGCCAAAACCGCACAACGAGCATGCAATGGGAGGCGTACCCATAAGCCGATGTCTAAGAGCACCTGTTACAAGACCCTCTCTTCTAGTCAACCACAAAAGAATTTGCACCTTTAAAGGAATCCGAAGCTTCTAAATTGATAAGCAAACCTGCATGTAGTCATTACTTCCAACATGTGCAACCATTCCACCATAAGCCTTGGAAGGAAGGTAGACGCCATCCTTCCAAACAAAGTCATCAACTGCTTCACATGGATGGAAAGCCTCAAGCATGTTCATCAATCTCTTAGCTTCCTCCTAAGATCTACTACCATAACACCCCTCCTGCAATGGAGGCCACCAAGCACCCTCCCAAAAATCCATGACCTTTGAGTCCTTCTCAGCAGACCGTCCAAAGGACCGTGGAAAGAGATCCTCCAAGCATCCTCTACCAAACCAATTATCCTTCCAGAAGCGAAAGTGACTTCCATCTCCAAGTTGCAAGGAGAACAAGGACCGGTGGTTCTGCACTATCGAAGAGACAGAGTGCTAGAAAGGAGACAGTTTGGAGGAATGTAGAATATCTTCAAGCATGTCCATATCCCCATAGGAGTCTTTAATCACTTCCTGCCACATGTTGATTTCTCCTTTAAGAATAACAACACCCCATTTCAATAAAAGAGAATCTCCAAACTCCTTGAGAGACTGTACTCCTAATCCACCCTTTTTCTTTGGTTTGCAGATGGTACTCCACTTGACTAGTTGCATAAATCAACCCTCATGATCCACTCCCTTCTAGAAAAAATGCTTCCTCGTGATGTCCATTTTCTTAATAACTGTCCCTGGTGGCCTGAATATAAATGGAAGGAAAATAGGCATAGACGAAAGCACTGAATTTAAAAGCACCAGCTGACCCCCTTTAGAGAGTAATTGACCACACCATCCTGAAAGCCTCATAGACATCTTCTCAAGAAGATCCTTCCCATCACCACTCCATTTTTTTGGCACGTAACGGAAGCCCCAAATATTGAATGGGTAAAGTCACCACCAGTGTCTGCAGGATGCTAGCGAGGGAATCCTTGATGTTAGATGCCTCTACAAAGCAGATGAGGGAAGACTTCACCCCATTTATTTTCAAACCAAACACCTCCCCAAATATGTCAACCGCATGTTTTAGACACTCTACTTCCCTTGCTCTCCCTTCTAAGAAAAGGACTATGTCATCCACGTATTGCAGAATGGGTGTCAAAGCACGATTGCTTTTCAAAGAGGACTCATGTATTAGACTACTCACACATGCTTTGAATGTGAAGCGCACCAACGTGTCAACTGCAAGAATGAAAACAAGTAGTGCTAACGAGCAACCCTATTTCGCCCCCTTCTGAGGTTGTATCCACTGCCCCGTAGATCAACCGTTGACTAGAGGAGAAAAAAAGGAAGTAGTAATGCAACGTTTAACCCACTGAACCCACATCTTTGGAAATCCCTGCCTCCGAAAAATCTCCTAAAGGTACAACCAAGTGATAGACTTGTACGTCATGGAGAAGTCTACCTTCCACAAAAACACAGATTCTTTTCTTTGCACCCAACCTGCAACCATCTCTTGTGCCAAGATAATGACTCCTATAGTGACCGGGCCTTCAAAAAGGCTGACTAAATAGGACTAATCAAGCCTTGTAACGACTCCCTCAAGTAGTTCGCGAGCACCTTGCCAATTATCAAGAGAATAGAGTTGGATAAGGCAATGGGTCTAAAGTCAGAACACACCATCGCACCCTACTTCTTAGGCAAAAGAAAAAGTAGAGATATGTTCAGCTTCTCAAGGCCAAAGTTACCCTTTTGAAATTTCTCCACCACCATCATCACATCTCATTTAACAACAGTCCAAAATTCTTTATAAAAGAGCATAGGAAAACCATTTGGCCTTGGGGATTCCTCAGCCTTCAAACACTTCAAAGCACTCACCAACTCCTCCTCTACAATCGGCTTGCATAACAATCTGCCATCCTCCTCCCCTAGCATCGGCATTTCAAAAGAACATAGATGCCACTTTCCTCTAGGCCTTGCATGCGACATATCAAAGAAGTATTGGTTAGCTAGTTCACGCAATTCACAAGGTAAGCCAGCCATATGAGCATCATAGCTCAAGCTAGAAATAAGATTATTTCTTCTTCTTGCACTAGAACCCCATGAAAGAATTTCGTATTGGAGTCTCCCTCCTTCAACCAAAGTTGACGTAATCTTGGTCACCAATTAATTTCACACTTCAGATCTTCACAGGAAATAACACTTTGTAGCTCTTTCCTTCGCTGCTAATTATAAGGGGATAACAGTTCCATCTCTTCTTTGTCATCCAATCTCTTCACCCCATCCAACGCATCTGCCCTCCTTTGCTCCCTAGCAATAGCATTAGACTTCCTATACTCCAAAAGTAAATGTTGCAGGCCATTGAGCTTAGATGCAAGCGCTTGGGTTGCTGATCCATCGGTCCTCTAAAACTCCCACCAAGAAATGACCATCTCCCTAAAACCATCCTCATTTAACCACGACCGTTGGAACTTAAAATACGTGCGCGTGTTGATACCTTCTCTACTCTCCCAAAGGAGAGGAGTATGGTCTAAAAAAGGATGCTTCAATGCAACCACATAAGCCAATTGAAAGGATTCCATCAAGTCAACATTGCACATGAATCTATGCGTGGCTCCCCTCCTTCCTACATTGAGTGCGAGCCACATTTAGTACCTTGGCCACAACCTCTTCATCCACTGTCAAGGACTTCACCGACCCACGGCTTCTTAGATTATATCTTCCCCGAATTCCAGACCCCCCACACACTTTTGACGAAGAGCCCACCTCATAAGACATGCCCCAATCTGCCTTGAACGTGAACCCACATGTAGCTTCTTGACCAGCCCCTTCCTCTCCAAGTTGCATACTACTTAGATTGTCCTCCTTGTGTACCACAATGGCCCCTGAGAGCACAACATCCTCCATATCATCCCCCGACATAGCTACACCCTCTACATTGTCCAATACATTATGAACTTTTCTCTTTTTTGACCACTACCCTCCCCTACCACCTCCTCACACTGGACCTCTTCCCAGCGCATCTCATCGTCCTTGTTAACATGCACATCCATACCATTCACAGCCAAGGGTTTCTGGGGATGGACCAGATGGACCTCCACTTTGATGCAAACCAACCAAGATGAACCACCGCATCTCAAAATAACTCTATCAAGAAAAGAGCCACCTTGTCTAAGGGTCACCTCCACCTGCAAGACACTACCATCCCCCTCATTCAAACCAACTACCGCATCATCTTTCAAGGATGCAAAATCAACCACCACATGATTGACCATAGTCGTCCACCGAAGGTGTAGCGGCAAACCATGAATACAAACAGACCCACTACGAACAAACGCCCGCTGAGGAGGTCGATCTGGAAGTGCACCATCAAAAGGGGAAACTAACTGCCAAAGCACTGATAATTCACCCAAAGATGGAGATCTAAACTTCAACCTCTCCACATCTCCTTCACTCAGACCAAATACTAAGAATCTTGATGTACCCAACATCAAAATCTTCAACATGGAGGAGGAAAGGGACAAGGAATTTACCAACTCCCGAAGCTTTGCAACTATTGGTGAGCCGCACATTACCTCGCCTACCAGCACCCCTCGGAGCATGGTTTCTGCTGCCAACACCTCAGGGGATAAGGGGACCTCCACGTCGAGCAATGGAGGGTATGGAGGTGAAGGAGGACGTCCCCTTGCAGTCCTCATCCCAGATTGGTCCTTGTCATGGGGACTACTCCCTTTGCATGCCTCCTCGCGATGCGTGGGTTCCTTGGCTGCGGACATGGAAAAACCCACGTTAGGGTTTAACTGCATAGCATGCATGCTGCTAGGATTCCCTCAAGGATCCATCCTTCTAGCATGAAAGGCCGTCTTCTTCGATTTGCAATGGAAATGCATATGCCCCAAGCCCCTACACGCAAGGCATACTGCAGCATCCTTACACTCTGACGCCAAGTGCCCCCTCTCCTGACACCGATAACACATGATGCACAAACTTCGTCCACCAAACCCCCTTCCACGGTGATGGCCATCCCCTTGACCACTAGTCCAACCCCACGACCAACTCTGACTCCCTTTCCATGCGTCCCTCCGACCTCCTCTCCAAAAATCACCCCTACCACCGCCAGTTCTCTCTCTCTCTCATCCTCCCTTCCTTCATGCCCTTAAGAGTTCCATTTTTAGACTTGGTTTTAGAAGTAGCTTGATCTCTAATTTACATAATAATTTTCAAAAACTTCTATTGAGGTTTGAATATAATTTTTGTTTGATTGCGAGTTTGTATACATGGTAAGAGTAATGGCACAGTAGATAACACGAGGTGCGGGGAGGAAGGATTGGCGACTGGGGACTTGTTTGTTTTCCTTTAGATTCAGATTAGGCTAGATAGATAATAGACATTTAATTACAATTTTGTGGACCCTTGTTAGGAAATTTTTTGGGGCATGTCTCGCTTCTTTCACCAATATCACGCTCTTGATGCAAGAGCATCTATTTGGGAGCGTGTTTCCATTTTATTTAGATTGTAGGTTTCTTTTAACTTTGTGGTGTGAACTTGTAGAGTAGTTAGTTAGATAGCTGAGATAGTAATTGTTTGTTTGACACACATAAAAAAAAAATTCAAAAACAAAAATGATATAAAAAAATCACAAGCTAATTGCCTAGAAGCAGCACGGATAGGACAAGCATCCTAGGAACTCAATTCAGCTACCTCTAGGTCTTTTTGATTCGCATCATTTTGCATGAAGAATTGCTGGAGTAAGGTACATCCTCTCCTTCACATCAGATACCTGCCATCTATTTGCATTGGATTGAATTTCCAAAGACCACTAATTGATAGAACTGATTTAATTAAGTGGTCACCTTAAAAATTAGGACTGCTAAGAGGACTGGATCTAAAACCAATGACATAAAATTGCATGTTTTCAGTTTTAATAGTGCGATTTTCGAAAAAAATAGCATGCGCACATGTTTGTATACTACAGCATTGTACACATCACACGTAGGTCATTAGGAAACTTCTATCTCTCTTATTCTAGCATAAGGGAAGTTAGCTAGAAATCAACAAGTCTGCCCACAATGTTACTTTGGTTTCTTGTGTGTGGGCTCGATTCAAGGCTTCTATCCCTTGCGAGTAGGTTTTAGGCACAAAACGTAGGTCGACTAGGATTCGTAATTTGCAGAAAATTTGTTTGGCCATCTTTTGAACACTAAATCAAAGACCTGAAATCCACCAAATCCTGTTGTAATTGCGTTTGCATTAGTGTGGTGTTGTGTGCATGGTTAGAACTCTTAAGGAAACTTTTAATTTGAGTCAACAAAAACCCAAAAGAGTTTTAAAACCATTAAATTAAAAGTGATGGACCATCCTTACTCCTATCTTTTGGATAATCAAAACCAATACTTCCAATCCTTAAACTATGACCCCATGTCCCGAGCCTATTCATCCTTTGATGGATATAATGACAATTCATGGGGTCATTCATATCCTCACCTTGGGAGTACTGGCTTGATAACTCCCACTTATTTTGAGCAGAGCCTAGGAGTCGGATTTCCCACCCCTAGAGTCCCTACAAACATTCAAACACTCAACCCTACCACCCTTTATGATTTTTCCTATCAAGGTTGGACCGATACCCCTAGGCAATCTGAGCCTACGATTGACTATCCTCCCCGATTTGACAGTAGCCTCTCCTCTTTTATGATAGAAATGGAAAAATAATAGAGAGAAATGATGGAGTGTATAGGAGAGATTTAGAGAAATAGTCAACTATTGAATGAAGAAATTAACTAGCTTAGCCAACCTCCTATGATTGATTCTAATCCTTACCTCTATACCCTCGATCACCAAAATAATTTTAAGGAAACAAGTGACAATAGGGATCATATTTTAAGGAGTAGCTATCACACGGACTCCACTCATGAGATATGACCACTAGAGGATGAGCCCATTGATTATCCACCCAACCTGTATTGGAGTCAGAAGAAAGGGAAGATGGTACCACATGAAGAAATTAACTAGCTTAGCCAACCTCCTATGATTGATTCTAATCCTTACCTCTATACCCTCGATCACCAAAATAATTTTAAGGAAACAAGTGACAATAGGGATCCTATTTTAAGGAGTAGCTATCACACGGACTCCACTCATGAGATATGACCACTAGAGGATGAGCCCATTGATTATCCACCCAACCTGTATTGGAGTCAGAAGAAAGGGAAGATGGTACCACTAGAGGACTATCTTTCTCACTCTTGATGACCTAGGTCAAGGTGGTGTTGTTCATACCACTTCCCTGATTGATCACATGGTGGAACCCCATCCTACCCTTAGTGAGCCCAATCTTGACCCAACCCTTAGGAAACTTACCCCTGATTTCCATCTATCTGAGGACTCACCCATCATAGTTGAGAACCAATCATCCCAAATGGATTTCCCTAGGGTGTATGTGTATGATGATTTTATTAATGATTCACTACCCCGGGAAGATGTGGAATCTAAGTTGGAAGAGGATGAACAAATGATTGAGGAGCCTACTTTAAAAATATGGAGTGACTCTTGGGGCAAATACGTATCGTTTGAGGATTTATGTCCCAAAGAGATCAAAAAGTCGAGAGATATAGGCTTTCTCCATTCTTATAGCATTGAGAATGATCCTCCCCATAGAGTAATAGAGGATAATGAAGCAACTCCTACTCTTAATGAAGAATCATATATACACACCGGAGAGGATTCAAGTCAAGAAAAAGAACCTAAGGATGAAATTAATGATAGTAATTTAGTTGCTTCTACCCTTCCATCAAATATATGTGATTTCGAGTCAATCATTGATTCGCCTACACCCAAAGGCAAAAATATGACTCCAACTCTTGAGGAAATCACTAGTGATGGGCATGGTAAATTAAACTCCACTAGGACTGTTAGGGAGGACATTACAAAATCTTAAATCATGTTGGGAATGGACTCAGAACGGACTAAGCCCTCATTGGACTTAATCATCACCCCCCAACAACCCAAACAAACCTTAGATTCCCTAACCAATCCTTGGTCAAGTCTCTACATTCATTCATTCTTTCTAGGAAGAATATCCAACCAGTACATCCTTGGGTGGAATGATGAGTTTGGATTAATGCTTGTACTTTTACTCTCACCATTCAAGGGTCAGAAATAATTTTGATTATATCATTTAAAACCCTTCCAGCTTTGGAGGGCCCTTGTTATCCTCCACTTATTTTGTTTCAAGAGGTCCCTTCTCATGCTCCTTCTCTTATTCCTAGACCTCTCCAAGTAGCCCACGAGGTTCCTTGTTATGACATCTTTTGGTGAGTGTTTGGAATCACTTTACATCATCAACTCGCCAACATTCAGAGCTACCTGTTTTCTAGGCCTTGTCTTTTACGTTAATTTTTAGGGCCTAGTTCTATGCTGCTTGAACCTAATTTATAGGTTCCCTATAAGTCTGGATGCTGACAAAAAATGCAGCGCTCATTGGGAGGCAGCCCAATTGCAAAGAATAATCCCTGCACACCTCAGGTGTACTCTCTTCCCTTATCCTTCTATCTTTGCTTTACAATGAGGACATTGTAAGAATTAGGCATGGGGGGTGATTACATCTAGTGTCTTGCATTTTCTTGCTTTATTTGAATAAAAAAAAGTATCAAAAAGAAAATAAAGCAATTAATATTATGTCATGAGGACACAATCTAGGCTAGGAGAGGTGGTTGAGATGAGTCTAGTCTTCGACTCTTAAGGGATTTGGAAAGAGTCTTGGGTTTAGACTTTTTAGGCCTAAAGTAGGCTTAAAAATTCAAGTACTTCCTAAGATTATGATTGCTTTATGAATCCTTGAAGAGACCTTGAGGCCAATGTATTAAGTCAAAGGCTTTGGGAGTATCTGACTCCTCTGTTTGCCCTTGGGTTTGCAGATTTTGGTAACCTAAGTGATGATGTTTGATGGTTGTTGGTAATGGTGAATAATTATTGTTATGATCATGTCGTTGTAGTATAGGGTGTATAATATAACATTAAGGATGTCGTATAGTGGTGAGTATGGGTGAGTACCAGTCATTACAACCATTATTATCATTTGCTTATTTATCTAATTTTTACTGGTTTTGTTCCAGGTCGTTCTCTGGGAGGCAATTTATTGAATTTAATTCGGTCACTCTTTGATTATCTCCGAAATTGTCTTCTTATTCAAAAAGAAACTTTACATTTAAAGAATGAATGAATGTTTTATTTACCTAGTTACTAAGAAGTGCTTGCAAAAAATACTAACTATGAACAAGCATCAAACAATCTATTATTATACTCTAAACTATGTATTTACAAGTTATACTATTAACACTAATATGTTAGTTCATACTACATTAGGATACCATAGTGTAAAAACTTAACTTACTAGTCATTTATTTATAGTGACATATGTATCAGTTTTAGTGACAGATATAAACGTCGCTAAATCTCAGAAAACACTATATACAACCTAAAGAAGCAAACTGAGGTCTTTAGCGACATTTATAGTGTCGTTTTATTCTGTTAGTAATTATGTGGGTTTACTTATACGTATGTATATTACTTATTCTACTGCTGTATGTACAGTAAGTCTTTCTGTTCTTGCTATCTCTTGTGTTCTCTCTTTTTTTTAAGTCGTCTGTCCTTTCATTTTCTTCTGTGTGGTATTTCAGAGGCTGCGGTGGAGACGGGGTTATTAGGCTAACGTCCTTAGTGTAAAATGTGTTTAATTAGCGGGCGCGCTTTTCGAGGGATACACAGCACCCTACAGGTGGGACCAGACCTCTACTAAGCGCGCCCTAATCTCAGATTAGGTGCCTTGGTTACGTTTTCGTATCAGCGCAGGGCCTCAGCCCAACGCCAGACAATACTCGCACGCTCGGGCTCCCAGCCCCACACATACTGTAACGACCCGATTCCCGAGTCCCTACGAGACACGAGAATCGGACCGACTCGACTAATCCCAAGACCCAGTCGTCCAACGAGGACATTCGAGATCAAGTAAAGGATCTGAGAAGTAAATGAAATAGTGAGAAAAATTGAAAGATGTAAATAAAGGAAGTAATAGAACATAACAGCTACTGTACACTCTACTGTTGCCTTTAGTTAGTTTGCCACTCTACTCAGCGTTTTGCTGACGTGTTACACTCGTTACCTTTTTCAGGACCAGGTGTTGAGCAGCCAGGGTCGGCGGCTGCAGAGGACGCTGGGCCGAGTAGGGTCCAGTAGAGTTACCACAGCTTTATACCTTCTTTTTGTTTCTGTTCTAGTGAGTAGTTTTGTTTCCGCTGTACCTTCTTTACCTACAGTTTTTGTTATATGATAAATGTTGCTTTACTGTTGTGGTGGTACCTACTGTAGTAGTTTCTTTCCTTACTGCTGTACTTTCTTACTGTTAGTTATATTCATGCTGAATGTGGTTTATTTTACTGTCTTTTGGTTACTTCCTCGTTGGACGACTGGGTCTTAGGATTAGTCGAGTCGGTCCGGTTCTCGTGTCTCGTAGGGACTCGGGAATCGGGTCGTTACAAGATGGTATCAGAGCAAGGTCGTCCCGAGAAGTGAATCAACTGACTGGAAAATAACCAATTCACATGTTTATAGCTAGAGTAGCCACCACAACATATCTCTTGACATGAGCTCTTAGAAGTGTTGTTAGGTACCGTCTGTTTTGACGTTTCCGTTTTGTTTCGCGTCTCCTTGCAGGAGATGCCTCGTCGTGGGACTGGCGAGACTGGCCGCGGGCGCGGCCGAGGGCGAGGTCGGCGAGGTGGACGTGCTGTCGTTGACGTCTCGGTGGACCAGCCACCACTCCCTGGCATCCAGGCCCAGGACCTCGCCAGACTGATACGGGATATTGTACGAGAGGAGCTCCACCCACCGCCCCGAGCACCTCCTCCTGGGGTTGCAGAGGGGGAGTCCTCTGTGGGACCACGCGACGGACGCGGCGCCGGACACGAGGGAGGGGATGGGCCCCTGCCGCCCCCACCTTCCTCCGACACTTCTGTACACGAGGCACCTTCGCCTGGAGGTGCACCAGCACCTCCCCTACAGCACCACTTCGAGCTTTTCGGACAGTTCCGGAAGCTGAAGCCCCCCTCCTTCAAGGGGGATGAGGACCCGACCGAGGCAGAGGACTGGCTTGAGCAGCTGGAGAAGATCTTCGACACCCTTCGCCCCCCGGTGGAGTGCCGCGTGGCCTTTGCCACGTACCAGCTGGAGAGTGCGGCACACCGGTGGTGGAGGGCGGTCCGGGGACAGGAGAGGGACGAGCCGACGTGGGACCAGTTCGTCACCCTCTTCTGCGAGCAGTACTTTCCCCAGACGTGGTAGGACCAGAGGAGGCGGGAGTTCCACACTCTCCGCCAAGGGACGATGACCGTGAGCGCGTACCGCACGCGTTTCTTGGAGCTGTCCCGCTTTGCAGCGACAGCGGTAGCCACTGAGGAGGAGCGCCTTTGGAGGTTCACCGAGGGGCTCCGGCCTGCGATCCGGGGGTATGTCAAACCCCTGAAGCTGCCGATGTTTTCGAGGGTGGTAGAGGCAGCCATGACTCACGAGGAGACCAACCCGTCCGCGCGAGAGACCGACGGCGGGCGGAAGAGGCCCTTTCAGCCAGACTTCTCACAGGGCCGGCGAGAACGGAGACACGTGGCGTCCGCAGGAGAGCCGTCACGTTGTGCAGGGCCATCAGTGGCCTTTGGGGGCCCTCGACAGGGGCCAGTCGCCAGCACCGGACCCCCGCCTAGCCGACAGCAGGGACTCACTGAGGGCGGGAGTCGGGTTCCCCTCTGCTACCAGTGTGGCCAGCCGGGCCACGTCAGGAGGGACTGCCCATCTAGGGCAGGAGGTCAGCAGATACTTCCCGCGCAGAGCACTGGAGGGCGCGCAGGAGGCCGCGGTTTCCAGGCGCGAGGAGGAGGACCGCAGTCGCGAGGAGGGTACCGGCCGGCACCTACCCGTCCGACGCAGAGTGTGGCTGCTTCGTCCGCACCTAGAGCTGAGGGGCGTATCAACGCCCTAACACACAGGGACGCCAGAGCTTCGGGATCCGTGGTAGCAGGTATGGTTTCAGTTTCTGGCAGACTCGTTTACACGCTTTTCGATTCCGGCGCTACGCACTCGTTTGTCGCAGACAGTTTCGCAGTTAGTTTGGACCAGGATTATACATTGCTAGAGAACCCATTCGTAATCAGAGGTCCGAGTGGTCAGCTGTTTGTAGCTGAGGAGGTGTACACGGGTTGCGGGGTCAGCATCGGGGGACACAGCCTGCCAGCTGACCTGATTATGATACAGATGGAGGACTTTGGAGTGATTCTGGGGATGGATTGGCTGTCCGCTTACCACGCCTTGGTAGACTGTTTTGAGAGGAAGATTGTCTTCTCCATTCCGGAGTTGCCTTCCTTCGAGTTTCACGGGCAGCCAGTGGATGGAGGTTTCAGGTGCATTTCGGCACTTCGGGCGGCGAGACTTTTGAGCCAGGGGTGTGAGGGCTTCTTAGCTTGTGTGGTGGCAGAGCACAGCCCCGTGGCAGACTTCCAGAGCATCCCGATGGTCAGAGAGTACCCCGACGTGTTTCCAGACGAGTTACCAGGACTACCGCCCGAGCGTGAGATCGAGTTTGAGATCTCACTAGTACCAGGGACCAGCCCCATCTCCACCGCGCCATACAGGATGGCACCGCTTGAGCTGCGAGAGCTCAAGTCTCAGTTGCAGGACCTTTTGGAGAAGGGTTTCGTGAGGCCCAGTGCGTCTCCCTGGGGAGCCCCGGTACTGTTTGTGAAGAAGAAGGATGGGACCCTACGCCTTTGTGTGGACTACCGACAGCTGAATAGGGTCACCATCAAGAACAGATATCCGCTGCCGAGGATTGACGATTTGTTTGACCAGTTGCGGGGTGCCACGGTGTTTTCCAAGATCGACTTGAGGTCTGGATACCACCAGTTGAGGATCAGGGAGACCGACGTCTCCAAGACAGCTTTCCGCACCCGGTACGGACACTACGAGTTTTTGGTCATGCCGTTTGGGCTGACCAATGCCCCCGCTGCTTTCATGGACCTGATGAACCGGGTGTTCAGACCGTACTTGGACCAATTTGTGGTGGTTTTCATAGATGATGTACTCATCTATTCTAGAGATCGGACGCAGCACGGACAGCACTTGCGGATGGTTCTGGACACTCTGAGACGACGCAGGTTGTACGCCAAATACAGCAAGTGCGAGTTCTGGTTGAGGGAGGTGACCTTTTTGGGTCATGTGATCTCTGGAGACGGCCTGGCGGTGGATCCCGCCAAGGTCGAGGCAGTGCTCAGGTGGGAGAGACCGCGTTCAGTCACTGAGATTCGCAGTTTCCTGGGACTGGCAGGTTACTACAGACGGTTCATCAGAGGGTTTTCGTAGATTGCACGTCCTATGACACAGTTGACTCGGAAGGATGTGCCTTTCACTTGGACAGACGCCTGTGAGGCGTGTTTTCTGGAGCTGAAGGAGAGGTTGACCTCGGCTCCCGTGCTCACCATCCCTGACAGTAGTGGCGGGTTCGTTGTGTACACGGACGCTTCCTTGCAGGGGTTAGGAGGTGTGCTCATGCAGAGGGGTCACGTGGTCGCTTACGCTTCGCGGCAACTGAAGCCCCATGAGCATACCTACCCTACCCACGATCTAGAGTTGGCAGCTGTTGTCTTCGCGCTGAAGACATGGAGGCACTACTTGTACGGTGAGACCTTCGAGATTTTTACAGATCACAAGAGCCTCAGATATCTTTTTGACCAGAAGGAGCTCAACATGAGACAGAGACGTTGGTTGGAGCTCCTGAAGGACTACGACTGCAGCATCTCCTACCACCCGGGAAAGGCCAATGTGGTGGCTGACGCCTTGAGCCGTAAGGCGCCCGCACGCTTGGCCAGTCTACAGTTACAGAGTTGGAGCCTTTTGGAGGAGGTGGGCAGTTGGCGACCTCTAGAGTTACGAGGGTACTGTGGGGCAGTGACGGTGACACGGCAGACCAGACCAGAGTTGATAGACCGCATCATCACGGGACAGATGGCCGATCCGTACTTGCAGTCTTTGCGCGACAGAGTACTGTCAGGGGACCCAGGGGACTTCTCTTTCACAGACCAGGTGTTACGCTTGAGGGGACGGCTGTGCGTCCCCAGAGACGAGGAGCTGTTGAGAGAGCTCCTGACTGAGGCACACGGTTCCAGATTCACCATACATCCTGGAAACACGAAAATGTACCATGACTTGAGACGCGAGTTCTGGTGGAGAGGGATGAAGCGGGATGTGGGTGAGTTCGTGCAGCAGTGCTTAGTGTGCCAGCAGGTGAAAGCCGAGCATCAGAGGCCTGCAGGGCCGCTTCAGCCGCTTCCAGTGCCAGAGTGGAAGTGGGAGAGCATCACCATGGACTTGGTGGTGGGCTTACCTGTTACCCAGCGAGGACACGACGCGGTCTGGGTAATAGTGGATAGATTGACGAAGACGGCACGATTCTTGCCGATCCGAGTCACTTTGGGACCAGCACAGTTGGCAGAGAGGTATATCCGTGATGTGGTGCGACTACACGGAGTTCCGCGGGAGATCGTATCCGACCGGGATACCCGCTTTACGTCCCAGTTTTGGGCTGAGTTTCAGCAGGCTTTGGGGACGAGGTTGAGGTTTAGCACGGCTTACCACCCCCAGACGGACGGACAGTCGGAACGCACGATACAGACACTTGAGGATCTTTTGCGTGCCTGTGTACTAGACTGGAGGGGCTCTTGGGAGGAGCACCTGCCCCTGGCAGAGTTTGCATACAACAACAGTTATCACTCGAGCATTGGCATGGCTCCCTACGAGGCTCTGTACGGACGGAAATGCACGGCACCCTTGAGTTGGGTTGAGGTGGGGACCAAGTGGGAGGTTGGCCCCAGGTTGATCCGGCAGAGTCAGGAGGTAGTTGAGCAGATCCACAGACGACTCCGCACTGTCAGGAGCAGACAGAAGAGCTACGCAGATCGCAGACGCAGAGAGGTGCAGTTCGAGGTCGGGGACCACGTCTTTCTTCGTGTTTCGCCCATGAAGGGCTTACAGCGGTTTGGGGTGAGAGGGAAGCTCGCGCCGAGGTTCGAGGGGCCCTTCGAGGTCCTGGAGCGGGTTGGACCCGTTGCTTACAGACTTGCCCTTCCCCCGCAGCTTTCTGGTGTGCACGACGTGTTCCACGTGTCCAACCTCAGGAAGTACGTAGCCGATCCCAGCCACGTACTGAGTCACGAGAGCGTCGAGGTGAGCGACGACCTGACCTACCCCGAGCGGCCAGTGCAGATCCTAGACCGAGCCGTCCGCAGGTTGAGACGAAAGCAAGTACCCCTGGTAAAGGTTTTGTGGAGGAGCCAGCGGTACGAGGAGGCTACCTGGGAGCCTGAGGCGGCAATGCGGGAGCGGTACCCAGAGCTTTTCGCGGGTACGTCTTTTCGGACCGGCTTCGGTCCTCTTTGAGTTTGTTGTGGTTATTTGGACATCTTTTTCCCGCACCCTAGTTGGCGCAAGTTTCGGGGACGAAACTTCCTTTGAGTTTGTTATATTGTAACGAGCGCGTGCCCCAGACGTCTTTTAAGACGTCTGGGAGGTGGCCCAGACGTCTGTAAAGACGTCTGGGATCACATCCAGACGTCTGACCAGACGTCCGGGATAGTTTACAGACGTCTGGCGAACAGTTATGCTCGCACGGGATATTCGTCTGCGCGCCTGTGCGCGCAGACCTGCGATCCTGCATCTTCCTCTGCGGCTGCAGGCGACTGCGACCGCCTCTCTCTCCTCTCCGCGCGGCGTTAAAAGGGGGGGGCACGCCTCCCCTCCCGTCTCCACCATCTTCCTCCTTCTCTCCTGCCTGTGCGCGAGAGCGAGCGGACGCGAGGGCGCAGCGGCAGCGGCAGCCGCAGTAGGCGCGGAGGAGCTGCGGCGTGCGAGGGCGGGGCTCTGCCGTGAGGGCGAGCTCGCCGGGAGCGGCTTGGCCGGCCGACGGAGGGCGCAGGGGGCGCAGAGCGTCGCGGAGAGGGACCTGCTGCGGGCGGAGCAGCGGACGCGCGAGGTGCGACGCGGGCGGCGTCGCGAGCGGAGGCCGAGCAAGGTTCTGATTCTGGAAAAATTTCCAGAATCAAACGTCTGGACTGATATCCAGACGGCAAGGTCGACGTCTGTGAGATCATACAGACGTCTGAAAGGTGAGTTCCGCTTTCTTCTTCTTTTATCGACTGACCGTACTGAGGGAGGGGGGTTGGCTGTGCGCAGGTGTTCTGATTCGTCATCCTTTGCGAATCAGACGTCTGGAAGTTTACCAGACGGCGGGAGTGACCTCCAGACGTCCGGAGTGACCATCGGACGTCTGGGATCTAGGAGAGACGTCCCCACAGACTTCTGGACGTCCGGGGAACCAAGCCGAACAGGTAATTCTCTGATCCACCGTTTAAGACGTCTGGAAGGAGTTCCAGACGTCTGATTTTGCACAGTATTGTCTTTCTCGACCCGTTTAGGGCCCGTTTGGGCTCCGTTTTCCGCGATTCGAGTTGCGTTCGTTTCAGAATTTATTCCTCTACCCGCCTACAGTAGCTATACACTGTTTTGAGACACTCCTTGTGTTTGATCCTTGTGACAGGATCCCGTTCAGTTGCAGTCTTGAGAGTCGCGGAGGCGCGCGGGATTCCCGATCACGCCCCCATTACTCCCGTTGTACCTGGTAGAGTGGTTTTAAGTATTAATAAAATCTGTTAAAGTATGGAACCATAACTAGAACCTAGGGCATTGCATGAATCCTAGGAATGAGAAATATATGGAGTGATAGCTCCTAGGTGTTGCATGAATCCTAGGGCCGGAAAACTAGATTGTATGATAGATCCTAGGATATGGCATGAATCCTAGGATGGAAAAACTAGTGGAATGTATATTACTGCAGTCTTGGAAAAATGGAAAGGAATATATAAGCTGCCTGTGAATTTAATTAACAGCTGCCTGTTATGAACAAAGAAACATGTTTGAGATCATGGAAATTGAGAACGTGAATCTGGAAAGTGAAACATATGATGTTCTGAGATAAAGAGCTGGAACCCTACGGGGAATTAGGAGTGGAACTCCTGGAAAGAAAAGGAATGGAACTGAGATGTAGTTTGTACTGTCTCTTGGGTACGCAGTACCAAGGGAAGTACCTGTACCTGTTTTAGTGCAGAGTGGGGCCAGCCGCCCCAGGGACCCGGGGTTAGGCTTGGCCGCTCTGTACCGACTTGTTGGCCCTCGTGTACGTAGTACCGAGGAGAGCTAGTAGTGTTAGGAGAGTACTAGCTACCCCACGGGCCCCGGGGTTCTGCTAGCCTCCTTCACCGACTTGTTAGGCCCACTAGGGCAAACCAGGGTAGTCAGGCGAGGGTGCGCGGACTGTGGAGGGGCAAGGCCCCGGTTTGGTTACTGTGGAGGGGTTGGACCCCTGTTACTGAGAGGGCTCTGCCCTGGTTCCGTGCTGTGCTTTGGGCGCACCCGTTAACGGAAACGACTGACCGCATGCCAGTGCGGGCTAGCTACCTGTGCGTTTATCGCGCGTGCCGTAGTCACCGTTACGTCTGTCAGTGACCCTGGGGTGGTTGACTGAGGGTAGGATCACCACGGGGGACTCTCCCGGCCAGGAGAGCACCACGTGCTACTTCTACTGTTGGAAAAGACTGCAATCAAGATCGTCCCACGAGGACATTCGAGATCAAGTAAAGGATCTGAGAAGTAAATGAAATAGTGAGAAAAATTGAAAGATGTAAATAAAGGAAGTAATAGAACATAACAGCTACTGTACACTCTACTGTTGCCTTTAGTTAGTTTGCCACTCTACTCAGCGTTTTGCTGACGTGTAACACTCGTTACCTTTTTCAGGACCAGGTGTTGAGCAGCCAGGGTCGGCGGCTGCAGAGGACGCTGGGCCGAGTAGGGTCCAGTAGAGTTACCACAGCTTTGTACCTTCTTTTTGTTTCTGTTCTAGTGAGTAGTTTTGTTTCCGCTGTACCTTCTTTACCTGCAGTTTTTGTTATATGATAAATGTTGCTTTACTGTTGTGGTGGTACCTACTGTAGTAGTTTCTTTCCTTACTGCTGTACTTTCTTACTGTTAGTTATATTCATGCTGAATGTGGTTTATTTTACTGTCTTTTGGTTACTTCCTCGTTGGACGACTGGGTCTTGGGATTAGTCGAGTCGGTCCGGTTCTCGTGTCTCGTAGGGACTCGGGAATCGGGTCGTTACACATACATTACATATTCAATATCATCACACATCAGAGTTAAGCACAAATCGGGTAATCGGATAAGGGATCGCGTTTCGGGCGCCCGGCGCCGTGACGACTGCTTCAACTATAGCATAAATTATATTTATATGGCTGCGTTTGGTTTGCAGCACACGATGTGGCGCTATTCCAGCGCCACATCGTGCGCTGGAAATCAGACGCAGCTGCGTCTGTGCGCGTTTTTGGCCCTCGATTTGGGGGCCATAAATTATTTAAAAAAATAAAATAAAATATGGTAAATAAAATATTTACGTAATACTACATAATTGATTAATTAATTTTGAATTTTAAATATATTTACTATACAAATAAATTCACTAAACTAGGCTGATTATACAGGTTGATTTAGGTGATTAAATAGTTAATTACTTATAAAATAATTAGTAAATGGTCTAATTGACCTTAAACAGTTTTAACTTACATACTTAAGTATTTAATACATATTTTTATTGTATTTTTACGAATTTATTTATGTTTTATTTAGGCTAAAATAGCAATTCTGTGTAGTTTATAATTAAAACTAAGTTACAGTAAGTTATACTAGGTATAATTATACTTTGACTAACTTAAATTACTTTATATATATATATATATATATTCCCAAGTTTATAGATTTATTTACTTGATTATTGCTCTAACTTATTAACTTAGCTACTAAATAAGTAAATATAAATCTGTATCTATATATATACATAAATCAGTAAATACATGCATAATAGATTAGTATATATACATATTTTTACATAGATTACATATGTATATGAATTTCTGTACAGGTTTTATACATATTTACAGTATAACTATGAATCTAACTGATATGCTATAGTTATAATACTATGAATAGGTATATTTACAGTTTTAAAATAAGTCTATGTCATTAGGCTTTTGTATAAAGTTAGGGAATTAGAGTTGATTGAGTTTTTATTTGAGTTTAGACAGTAGCCGCAGCTACTGTCAGAGGAGATGGAGAAGAGAAGAATGTGCTGTTTTAGTGTTGGTTTTAGTTGCTGTTCAGGGTGAGTTTTTGTAGCAGCAGCAGTGGCTTAAGCCACTGTCAAATGGCTAACTGCTGCTGCAGTTAGTCCACTTGGAGAAAGGGGAACAAAAAAATTCACAGATGAAAGGGGAATTTGGAGGAGAAGAGAATTTGGAGATGGAGGGAAATGTAGCTGCAAGTTGCAGCATGTTGCTGTATAACTGGGAACAAGATTAAATTCAAAACAAACTAAACATTGAAGAGATGAAATCCAAATCTGAAAGGGGTTTAAATCTCACGAAAATCTCATGTAAATTCAGCTCAAATACTCATTAGGAAAAACCTTATCAGAAGCATCCTTTCAGATCAACATTCAAATGGCATTGAGTTAGTCTTCCTAATGCCATAGACAGCATGAAGGAAGACTTAGCTCGATCAATTAAAACCAAAGAAACACAATCCCAGTTTCTTGCAACCTTAAGGAGTATGGAAAACTCCTTAGGTTAGAGAATCACCATACAGAAATGATCATCAACACAAATAGTGCATGGCAGTTCTGAAATAGCAAAAAGAGACTAAGAATGCATTAAGGAAATTTAATGGAAGCTGGCGAATGCATTCAAAACAAAGTATAAACAGAATCATGAAAGGCTCTTCTGATTGGTTCTCTGTCACCAGAGAACTTCTCAGAATCCTTGCCTACAATGAAAACCAAAAATCCCTTCAATTTGTCAGATCTGTCAAAACATTTCAGAGAGTAAAAATCCTTTAAAATCCAAATCAAAAGTGCTCTGACAAACTGAGGCAATCCATTTAAAACAGAGGGGCTTTTGTGAAACAAATGGAGTGAGTGAGAAGCCCCAAATGGTGCTTGTGACGCCACTTTCAGATCTGAGGCAGTGTGCCATCAGATCTGAAATTGGGTCAGGATGTGTGGGTGATTGATGAAAAATTCGTTGTTAAAAAGGAAAAAACAAGAATCAGAATTTGGATGATGGAAAAACAAAACATGAAGAGGGAGATAAATTGAACAATGAACAGATGATTCTTCCCCTCTGATCTGGACTGATCAGAGGAGGTGAGGGAGGGGATCTAATACTAATTCTACTCCTAAGACTAATCTAACTACAGCTAACATTAAACACTAACAATTAAAACTAAATCTATTCTAAACTACTGCAAACTAAATCTAACACTACTTGTGCAGAATTAAAAACCTAAACTAAAAGGAAGAATGGGACCTATGGGTCCTTAGCCGGCGGCTAAGGAGGAAGAAAGGAGGAGGGTGACTCCAGCGGAGGGAAGAGTCTGCTAGTGAGACTCCAGGGTCGTCCTCAGGTGCTACGAGGTCCTTAGCGACGAGGAGGGTCGAGAGCAGGCGATGATTCCACAGCCGGTGGCTGTGAAATCAGGGTCTAGATGAGGAGGAGAGACTGGAGTGGAAGAATTGATCGCTAAGAGATGTAGGAGGGAGCGATCCTTTGCGCGCGACACCACTGAGGTGCTTAAGTAGCAGCTCAGTGATTGAGATCACCGCAAGGGTGAGGTTAATCAAAATTAGGCCGGCGGTGAGGATGAGATGGGTAGAGCGCGCGGCGAGTCAAGAGAGAGATCTGACCGTCAGATGAGATCTGGGAAGAGAGGTGAACGCACGCACCGAATCGCGCGAAGGTTCCATTTGATTCCAGCCGCAGATCGAGATCAAAAGTGCGATGGACGGTCGAGAATGGCTGTGTTCTTCGCGTGCTACAGTGCGCGTGAAGAACACAGGCTTCTCTCTGAAATGAGGGAAAACTTGCAGGAAGACCCTTGAACGAAGGGGTAGAAGAATAGCGTGCAGGTCCAAAACTGAAAAGAACTATAACTGGAAGGGCCTTGCAGTCATACAGAAGGGTCCCTGCGGCTTGCAAAAAGGTCCAAGAAGGAGTTTTGAAGGGTAGAAATGTAATGCATGAAGGACCTAATTGTAATATATTTATTTCTAAGCCTAAATGATGTCCAATTGCTTTCAAATTTTTACATGTGCTTAATTGAACATTTAAGACATTGATTTTACTTCTGATTTATCTTTTCAAACTTGTTTATGTGTTCAATTGATGCATGGATCATCATTTGTTCTTTAGTTTTCAGAATATCTCATTTTTGTGACCTAATTAGGAGGTTTTAACACACATTAAAAGTTTTAGGTCTTTTCTTTAATTCCCACACTTAACCCTTTTTATGTGTTAATTTGATATTGTTTTGCTTAGTGTCTAGCTTAATTTCGGCCTTTTAGCTATGATGAGTAGCCACTCATCATACCCCCATGCTTACGTTTTGCTAGTCCCTTAGCAAACAATCTGTTGAAGTGTAAGGCAATTTAAGTATCAGCAAGGTAAGTGTGTAAAGATATCTTTTTCTTCTTTCAAAAATTTTTAAGTGTTTTATGATGATCTTTAAGCTGAAAAATTTTTTCAATAAACCAACTGTGGTTTTGGACATTGTGAGAACCTGGTTACTGAGGATAACCTACCAGAACTCGAGGCTTAAATGACATAGACCATCTCTCAACCAACAAGGATTCTTGATATTTAAACCTTAAGTCGAATTCCAGGACTCAGGGGGTTTTTACAGAGACTCAGAATGCTATGAAGTTATGGCTGTGCTTTGTGATAAGTCAGAACTAACCAGGTGAATTCTAAGGCTCATTCCCGGGGTTTCACTTCTTTTTAAGTCCAGGTTGGTCCTAACTTCAGCTCATGCTTTCGGATGACTCAAAAATTGATGGTATTCAATCCCAACCCTTATTGTATTTGTGGCTCAGAGAAGAATTTTTTTTTTTTTTTTTTTTTTTCATGGACAAACAGGGTATTGTTTTGAACCCTGAAAGCATTTTTTTCTTTTTTGTGGAAGAGTAGTTTTTCAGACTTTTTGGAGAACATACTTGACCTTTTTTTTTTTTTTTAACAGTATGTCTCCGGAACTTATTTGGTAGAGCGCACTGTATTTGGTGGGTGGATTTCTTTTGTGGAAAGAGATTCTCCTACACACAAAACTAAAGATTAGGACAAAGAGTCTACCTGCACGCACAGATAAGGACTCCACCTTCCCTAATGAACACTAGGGTTGAGGTTTAGGTTCAAGTGGTCTTTCCTGACACTGTGTAGTGTAAGCCAAGGTTACTTAGACTCCTAAGTCAAAGCAAACCAACGAATCTTGTACTGGTGACTCAGGTACAAGAATTGTCCTAAAGTTAGGAGAGACTGTGGTCTATCTTGTCAAGGCTCGAAGTGTATTAAGCCTAAGCTTGTACCAAGCTTCTATGGCCCGGCAGGTCAAACTAGTAACGGTTGAATGTCCATAGACACTTATTCTATTATTTTTTTTTTTTTTTTTTTTTTAGCTATAAGATCACTTATCTTTTCTTTCTTTTTCTTTTTCTTTCTCTCCCTCCCCTCTTGAAATGAATGTCCTCCTTTGATAATGAAGTACATGTCCCTTATTGTATTTTTGGAATTTTTCTGATTTGTTATTTTTTTGTATTTTTAGCTTTGTAATTTTTAAAAAAAGTTTTCAAAATTTTTCAATTTTTTTTTGAAGTATATAATTTTTTTGATAATACTATATGTACTATAGTTGTGTCTACAATTGCATTTTGGTTTAAATGGTTTACCATTTACACCCCCCCATGCTTAAATGTTTCAATGTCCTCATTGAATGAAAGGGTGGATGCAAATGCATGCTCTGCTTTTCACTATCCAAAGGGTGGTACACCAAGATTTGTGGGCTCGTTCAAGATCTTGGAGTGGGTTGGACCTATCGCATAACGATTATTCCTACCACCATAGTTGGCTGGTGTCCACGACATTTTCCTCATCTCCAACCTGAGGAAGTACATATCAGACCTAACCCATACTCTAATTTACGAGGACATAGGGGTAGAGTAGAATCTGACTTACTAGGAGCAATTAGTACAAATCTTGGACTGAATGGTCAAGAAGCTGCAAAAGGAAATTCCCTTCGGTCAAGGTCCTCTAGCGGAGCTAGAGATACAAAGAGGTAACTTGGGAACTTAAGGCAGACACACGAGAACAACACCCATAGTTATTCACTAGTGAATTATAGAACCCTACTGATCGTGAAATCGTGTAAAGGATAAATGTGTCGTCATAGTTGTAAAAACATGTCACTTATAATTTATAAATCGTCTCCTAAAAATATGAATGTAATATTAGGAGTACAGGTGTTCACACAAGGAGGCAATGATGTTTAGATGTTTCCTTACCTAACTAAGCCAGCTAAGATTTTTTTAGGATTTTTTGAAGTATTTTTCTAATTTTTTTGGATTTTTGAATAGGACTCGTGACAAGCTAACCTAATTGACCTTAAATAAAGATATAACTGAACCCTAAACCTAAAGCCAGCATAAAAAATTCATAAATTTTATGGAAAAATCCTGATTTGAAGACAAAACTAATGAAAGTGATTTTTCATAAATCGAATAAGTATAGAATTCATCAAAACTCTAGGAAGTCAAGAAGAATTGATTCTATTTTACTGTCAGACCCCCTCATACTGCACAAATTTTTAAAAATAATATATAGCAAATTTGGTTTGAAATTTGGTATGGAGAAACTAAACTTGAATACACATTCTTTTTTTGGTGTTTTTGAGATTTTGAATTTTTTTTGGATTTTTGAGATAATAAAGAAAGCAAAGTGAGGCACTAGAGAGATACTAGAAAGCCATCAAAATATTATAGCTACTCAAAACTAATGTCTACAAGTGATCAAATAAACAAATACAAGAAATTGAATAATAAGTAGAAGAAGAGAAGTAGAAAACAAGCTGGGTGTGAGGAAGAATGGAAGTGCCTCAGAGATGATGTGGAGAAGTCCACCTCAAACCCCAAGATGCAAAGAAGTAGCTAGAGTAGTTGAAGAAGTCCAGAGGACGCGGAGAAGAACGCGGAGATGTAGACGGAGAAGAAACTGGGAGTAGAGGAATGCTTCTAAGAAATCTAAGCGAAAATTAGGAACCTAACGATACTAATATTCCTACCTAGAGTCTAAAGAAGGTAGAAAAGGTGGTTGGGGAAGTGTAGGAATGAGGAAGAAGGTGGAGGGAGATTTTCTACCTAAGGAAGAAGGCTAGTAAGAAGAAGAAAGGAGGCTAATGAATGCAGCTAGAACTAAGGGACCCCAAGGCAACTAAGAAAGCTTGGTTGGGATCTCAATGGATAGACAAGAGGCATAAATAGAGGGAGAGGGGACGTCAAAGGGGTCTTGGCGGACAAGTCATAGGTTTAGGTTTAGGTTTAACCTAAATAGGAAAGTAGATTCCCTAATTGTCATCAATTTCCAACCTCTATATGTTCTGAATTTCAAATTTCACATAAAAGAAAAGTTGTAGCCCTTGAAATCCCTTTTCAAATGTGACTTAAATCAATTAATTTGGATTTAAAATGAGAAAGTTATGACCAAAATACTGGAAGTATGTTAAGCTATCATGAATTTTGGGATTAGGATTGGGATGTGGATCTTGATTGGCTAAAATTATGGGATGGAATTGAAACCTAATTAAATTTACTACCACATTTTATCAATTAATTACAAAGACTATTTTTGGCAATTTAGTGTAGAAAAATTTTGTGCCACATGTGGATAATATGTATGAACCTATAGGATAGGATTAGGCCGAACTAGGAAGTGTCACTAGGTGTGTGAGCTAAATTTTAGGAATAGGCTAGGAGTGTGGTGTAGGCTTAGGATTAGGGTTAGGAAGGCTAAGGGGAGATGGTTAGGGTTTGGGTTTGAGTATCGGGATTAGGATTAGGATTAGGGTTAGGAAAGCTACAGGGCGATGGCTAGGGTTTAGGTTTGGGAATCAAGATTAGGATTAGGGCTTGGGCTAAATAAGGCATGTTTTGAGGTGGGTCCAAGGTTAAGGTTTTAGGAAGACAGGTGAGTTGTTTTCTTCTTCTCTCCTCTCATGTAGTTTGAAGCACTCTTGTCCAGACCAGACACATACATTCTGCAACACACAGAGCCTTAATAAGCACTACAACAATATCGACCTTTGCCATTGTTTTCAACCAATACTATGAAGCGATGGCATAAGTAGTGTCGTTATTTCGCTTTCTCGTTGGTTATAAAGAAAATCTAACAACAAATTATCATTCGCCCCTCAGACGGATTGAACCTTTTGCCATCATTTTATAACCAACAGCAATTTGATTTCTCATCATTTATAAAATAAGCGACGAGGTTTGTATGTCACATTTTCCTACGTTAACATGTCACATTTTGAGTTTTGTCATCATTTAAAAGAAAATGCCATCCCTTATAAAAGTGACTGCAAAAATATTTATGTCGTCGCTTTTTTAACAAGTGACAGAGATAGCAATTTCTAAAAAAATTAAAAAGTTACTGCCATAGGTTTTTTCGTTTTGTTGTCGCTTATAAAGCGACGGCGTTAATAGTTTTGCTGTCGCTTTCTCAAATAAGCGATGACAAATACCTTTTCTTCTCTAAGAGACTTTTTAATGCTGTGGATTTTTAGGAAAATCGATGTCAAATGTAGGGTTTTTTCTTTTAATTGTGAAAATTATGGGAAATACCTACTAAACCTGCTTGAAACACCTGCTTTTATAGGAAAATAGATAATGAAAATGAAGATAAGTTTATATTCTATAAATATAGAGTCTGATACAGAGAAAGTTTGAAAATGATAGCTCCACTAGCCTTGCCCATGTCGTCGTCTCGTCTGTGGGTGCTCTGATCTAATAAAGACGAATGCTCTGACTATTCATTCTTCAGAAGAACTGATAGAGGCTTCTGAATCTTAACATCTATAGCACTCATATGAGCATGCATGTCAACCATCTTCTGCTTCATCGCTACCTCTATCTTCTCCTTTTCTGCCTCTCTCTTCTCCCACTCCTCATTTAGTCTCTGTAGTATGTCGATCTTTTGGTTCAACTGATCAACGACACTAGATGAGATGGGCAAGCAAGCTTTCCTTTAATACTCCAACCTAACAAATTTGTGTACACTGGAAAGTCATTTATAGTTCACAATAGTGCTTCATGCATAGTGTAGAATTCTCTCTTTTCTGCATCATTCATCTTCACATCGGTGTACCACAACTATTTCAGTTCATCGATCAATGGCTGAAGAGAAATATCTATTACATTTCCTGGTTATTTTAGACCAGGGATTAATAGGGTCAACATCATAAATGATGATCTCATATACAACCAGGGAGGTAAGTTATAAGTGACCATGACCACTGGTCATATAGAGTACGACAGGTACATACTCTTAAATGGATTGAATCCGTCACTTATAAGACCCAACCATATGTTTTTTGCTTCTAAAGAGAATGAATTATTTCTTTCGTCAAATCTCTTCCACTCCTTTGAATCAGTAGGATGATGTGTTCTTCCATCTTGAGATTTTGAATCCTAGTGCCATGTCATCCACCATGCAATTTTAGTTAATATAAAAAGGCAATGAAGTTTAGGTGCTAATGGGAAGTAACGAAAAATCTTCTGAGGTTGTTTCTTCTTACTTTCATTTTTATCTCTCTTATATCTCTCATGTCCACATTCAGGACAGTTACTTAAGTGTGTGAATTCATTTCTAAATAGAATGCAGTCATTCGGACATGCTTTGATCTTCTGATAGTCCAAACCAAGCTTGCAAATCTATTTCCTTGCCTCGTACCATGAAGCTGGAAAACCATTAGGGTTATTCAACAGCTCAGCAATAAACTGAAGTATTTTTGACATAAATTTAGCACTTGTTCTATTCATAACCTTAAGTTGAAACATCCTCAACAGAACTGACAACTTAAACATTCTCGTAACACCGAGAGCAATAGGATCCTCAGTCGCCTTAATAGAATCATAGAACGGATCCTCAGTCGCCTTAATAGAATCATATAATGGATCACAACTTAACAGATCTTCTTCATCTGTATTTATATCCTTTCCTACTCACATCTCTTCAACATTTCATGTATTTCTTCACCTCCACTATCAGCAATCTCCTCGTCAATCTCTTCGTCAATAGTGTTTTCATTGTTTATAACTTCCTCAGTAAACTCCTCTCCCTGAGCTACCCAAGTAGTGTAATGCTGGCACCACCCATTACAAATCAAGTGCTCTAACACAGTATTACGATCATGCAATGAACCATTCCAACATCTTCTGCATGGGCAGAAGATGTTATCGAATTGTTCCCCTCGCATAAATATCCTCCTATCATCATGAAAGGCCCAATCTAGGAATGAAATTACTCCATCCTTATATCTGGTGTAATCTGAACCCCTTAATCCAATCTAAGATTTGTCCATGATAACCTAAAATTTAATGTAAACAAACCACTAATTAGTATGGGAAAGTACTAATGATGTGTATCTTGATTAATGTTTTCACTTTATAGCCTATCTTTGAAGATTTGATCACTACTTAGGTTTACTTGTTACATGTAACCTTTGTGTGGTGAAATTTTTGCAGCATCTCTCCCCACTTCTCCAATATACCAGCCGATACTAACCTTAACTAGATTTCCTTTAGCTCCCAGTTAAGGGTACCGCAAAAAATTAGATAAGATTAGCTGATATACTGGAGAAGAGTAGGAAGAAGCAGCCGAAATTTTACCACACAAGGTTACATGTAACAAGTAAATCTAAGTTGTGATCAAATCTTCAAGGATTTTCTTTAGTTCAGTACTTAACCGAGCTAAAGTCGATCAAATCTTATGACATACTACAAAGACAATGCATCATGCATGTAAGTGGGGTATACATACACTTCCTACATTATCCCTATAACATGATAATAAGTCTCAACAGGCAAGTAATTTGATACAATTTGACTCGAAGGACTTTTACTCTAAGGGTTAGAATACCTAATGTTTGGCCTCACATGCATTTATTTTCTTTAGCAAGTGTGTATCTAAACAATAAGTAATTTAAACATTAAAGAAATTCTAAAAAATTTGACAGAGTTTCCCCATAAAATTTGAAGTTTTTTTATAAGCCTGCATAGCAAAATAATAAAACTAATACAACACTCCACATTAAAAATGGATCACATACAATTAAAATTAACATTAAAAGTGGGCACACCCCACATTAATGAATCACATTAAAAATAGCATTCACACATCTATTCCTAAAAGTGGGCAATGATAAGTCCATGTTAGTGGACTAAATTAGAGCCTAAGTACCTCATTATTAGAATGAAAATGTAATATGAATCATGCATTGTATGGATAAAATTAATAAAGCTGCAGAATTATCATTCCATGCATGGCATCATTTTTTACATCTTAATCAATTAAATTTGGATCATTATGGAAGGAGCAATCTAGATGGAATCATACCTCAATTTGGAATGTCATTTTCAGAGATTTAAGTTGTCACATGTAAGAAAGGAAAGAACTCTTCAATTCTCACCTCCAATTTTGGGAAGGAGATGATTCTCTCCCAATTAAAATCTTCCCCATAGAGGTTTTGGAAGCCACGTAAAAGAGAACAAGAAGAAAAAGGAAATAAATAAAGAACCTTCCTTATTTTTCTTCCTCTCTTTCTTTCATTTTCTCTATTAATAAATAGGAGGCTGGCCAACATGGGGAGGATCATCTCCCTCCTCAGGAGAGCCCCCCCTCTCCACATTCTCTCCTCACCGGACCACCACCACGTATCACCTTCGACCACGCTCCGTCCTCCCCAGAGATGGTGACAAATTACGTCACCACGCCGTCATCCACCACTGCGAGTCGTTACGATCGCGACTTCCCACCACAGCGCGCCCAACCACATCACCGCGAACCACCACCATGATCAGTAGCGACAGTGCTAACACCACCATTGTGATCTGTCTCGACATTCATCACCGCATGCCATCTCCTTACTGCGACTGTGACTGCGATATTATCACCGTGTCTCATCCTTCTCATTGCCACCGCGACCTCCAACGACACTACGCTCCTCTTTGTTGACAACAACCACCCATCGTGATCTCTCGCCATCACGCCTCCACCACTGTGCTCAACCACACCCTCGACCACAGGCACCTTTCCCCTCGACCCTGCACACACCAGCCTCGTGCGCAACCTCCTCCTCCTTGTGACCACTCCTTCCTCTGCCCCTTCTTCTTCTATGTTCTTCCTTCTCTGCTCCTCCATCAAGAAGACCCATACTGCTTGCCAGCAGGCCAACCTCCTCGACGCTAAGCCACCTTCACGCAACTAGCCACCGGTGCCCCACCCTGACCACGCATGCACCAGCTGTGAACACAGATCCTAACTGCAACCTCGAGTGCACATGCGTGCCCAAACCCCACACGCGGCCACTGATAAGTCCACTTTTATGGACCATTATTTGGTCTAAGTACTCTCTAATTAGTTGTCCTTAATTGTTAATTGAGTAGGAGTTAAATGGCAATTCACCTTAGCTTGCATTTAATTTTATACGTTAATTTTACATTTAATAACATATAATATGATAATATAATTTGTTTGATGAATGCAGGCTAGGTGAAAGAGTTCAGACATGCATTTCTGTGTCTATAAGACATCTGGAGATCAGTATGGACGTCTGGGAAATTGCCATCACAAGCTCTTATTTCTACATGTTTCGAGACGTCTGGAGTTAACGTCAGATGTCTGATGGGAACCGCCAGTGCTTATCCATCTGTTCCAACCACTCACAAAGATTGTGAGTGGTTGGAGAAGCTTTCGGCAGAGGAAACAAATAGGCAGGCCTTTGTTTTTAAAAGAGAGGAGGATCATCTTCTCTGAGGTTTTCTTCATCACCTCCATCCACTCCACCATGCACCAAGCGTACACTGTGGAACCCAGCATGCACCATGGCCTGAGCGAACTCCACCATCTCTTTTCCCTATAGTGGTGTGTGCGGTGACAGTGCGCACACCATTATCCTATAGCCAAACTCCATCCGCCTCTTCTTCATCTTCCTCTTCTCCTTCGCAGAGCAAACCACCCGTCACCACCCTCTCCACTATTCACCATCTCCCTCAAAAGAACCCACCACCACCAACTATTCCCCTCATCGCAAACCACCTTCAGCACTGCATGCCTCCAGCTGCACCCTACAAGACACCTCCACTAGACCCAACCAACACCACCTCATCACTTCTTCCTCTTCGTTTTCTTCATCTTCTTCCTCACCACCGTCCCCTGTCCCACCAAAGAACCTAAAGCTCCACCACACGCAGTGACTCCTCTGAGCCTCCTCCAACTGCCAAACTCCACGCTAAACTCACCGTCAACCCTCCTCTGAGCTCAGAGTCCACGTGAGGCCATGCACAGCTCACGTGCGACTACTCTTAGCGATGTGCGTAGCCACCACCGCCGGCCACCACTCTCCTCAGACCGGCTGCCTCCAGCGACCATCGGTTGCCCTATCATCGCCATCATGAAGCCCTCGTCGAGGTGAACCACCCCCTCAATCCTCGCCGACGACCGCGGCTCTTCCTCACGCGCAAGGAGGAGAGAGAGCAAGTCTTCTGTTTTCCACCTCATTAATAATTACCATATATGCCATTGCAAAGTTCACTACTCGCTTATTTAACGATTAATTTATTGATGTGAATTTGCATAGATACCCTTCCACTCAGTCAAAATTGCTTCTGGTTGAGTATCTCATGAATTAGATAAGAGTATGCCACATTGATTATCACAAATAAGGAATGTTTTATTGGAAATTAGTATTTACATTGATTACCATTACCAAGATCATTATTTAATAGACTATTATATTGTGGTAATTTTGCATATAAATACGTACATTCCTGATCAATTGATTAAAATGAGCATTTGTGTGAGAAAATGAGTTGCACTAAGTAATGTGCACACCCGTTGAGATTCTCGAATAAATGAAGCATTACGCACTAGTCCAATAGGCTAATTTTTCCCTATGAAGACGACCTAACTATTTTTGTAGTTAGATTTTGAGTAATAAATATTTTTGAAAAGCAATTTTCTACCACGCAACGAAATACAATGACGTGACATTTTATGTTAAATTTTTTTTCCAAAACGAAGATCACTTCATCAAATGGCATCGTTGCCGGGGAGGAAATATGTCTATTAATTTTTTTGGGAAATTTATATCATTTTTATGCTATTTCTAAACCTTTTCTGAATTACTGACTGTGGATCTTTTTCTGTGCAAAAGCAATAAACAAACACAGTGGGCTCGCATGGCGGAGACAAAATGTTTAGTGGACGTTGATGCCACCTGGAGGCCAGTAACAGGAGCACGTAGACCTTGATCCCACGCACATGGAAGGAGGATTGGCGATTGAAGACCTGTTTGGGTACTTTAGATTCAGATCAAGCTAGATAGGCATTAGACATTTAATTCCTGTCTTGTGGACCTGTGTTGGGCAATTTTGGGAACGTGTTACTAGTGTTTTTTCTTACTTATAGCTCTTGTATGCAGGAGATTATTTTTGGGAGTGTGTTCCCATTTTTTTTAGATTATAGGTTTATTTGAATTATTTGAACTTTAGGTTAGTTAGTTAGCTAAATTAGATTAGGTTTGTTTACTTATTAATTATCATAAAAAAAAATTCGAACTACCTACTAGAAGCTGCATATCTATAGGGCGACCATCTAGGATTGAACGAGAAGCATCTAGTTTATATTTCTGCATTGCATACATCCCTGCATTGAAGAGAGCTGGAGTAAGGTACGTCTTCTCTTTAGTACCAATTACCTGTCATGCATCTGCATTGAACTTAAATCCAAGACCACTAAAGTGTTTGAATCTAATTAAGTCAGTGATCACTTTAAAAAATTGGGATTCCTAAGAGGTTGGACCTTAAAATCAGTGACTTTAATTGCATACGAAAGGACGGACCTATTTACGAGATTTCAAAATTCAAAACACGTACGTGTGTTGCACACCAGATACACTGTGCACATCACACATAAGGTCACTACATAAATTTCTACCTCTCCTCTTTGCACCACAAGGGAAGTTAGTCGGAAACCAACAAGCCTATCCACCAAGTTACTTTGATTCCTCATGCACGGGCTTGATTCGAGACTTCCATCCCTTGCGAGTAGGTTGTAGGCACCAACGAAGTTCGGCCTAGGAAGCATAATTCTTGCAAAACTTGTTTGGCCACCAGTTGAACACTTAATTCTAAGACCTAGAATCTACTAAAAATAGATCCCACTGTATTTGCGTTTGTTTTGACAGTGGTAGAACTCTCTACAAAGTTTCTGCTTTTGTTTTGATTTCTTCGAAGTCCTAAGAGAGTTTAACCTGTTTGACTTAAAGAAATGGACTATCCTTACTCCTATCATTTTAACCAGGATCCCATGCCTCGAGCGTATCCATCCTTTGATGGGTACAATGACAATTCATGGGATCAATCATATTCTTATCCTGGGAGTACTGGCCCGATAACTCCCACTTTTGAGTAGAGCCTAGGAGCAGGATTTTCCACCCCTAGAATCCCCACTACTATGCAAACACCCAACCCTCCCACCCTTCATGATTTTCCTTATCGAGGTTGGACCGATACCCCTAGGCAACTAAAGCCTGAGACTGACTATCCTCCTCAATCTGACAGTAGCCCCTCCTCTTTTATGATAAAAATGCAAAAACAACAAAAAGAAATGATGGAGTCTATGGGAGAGATGTTGAGGAATAGTCAACAATTGAATGAGCAAATTTGTCAACTTAGCTACTCTCTTACTAATGATTCTGATCCCTACTCATACAACCATAATCATCAACAAGATTCTGAGGAAACAACGGACAATAGGGATCCCGTTTTGAGTAGCTATCGCGTAGACTCTTCCTAGGAGACATGGCCACTAGAGGAGAACTATCTTAATGATTATCCACCTGAGCTATATTGGAGTCAAAAGAAAGGGAAGATGGTACCTCTTGAGGACCTTGACCCCGCTGACAGTATTTTTCTTACCATTGACAACCCGGGTCAAGGTCTTATTGTTCATATCACTTCCCGTATTAATCATCTGGTGAAACCCCATTCTACCCTTAGTGAGCCTAATCCTGAACCTCCACTTAGGGAATCAACACCTACAATTCAACATTCTAAAGATTTAAATGCACCCAATGAAGGTGACCCTAAGGGAATGGAGGATGAATTAGATCAATTTTTGTCTCAGGGATACAAAGACTCTATTTTAGAGGAGGAAGATGACCCAATGAAGGAACCCGGACTGAGAGTTTGGAGTGAATCTCGAGGGGATTTGTATTATTTGAAGACTTACCCCCTGAGGATATTAATGATTTGGTAAAATCCACATTCCTTCCTACTTTTGATTTTGAAAATCATCCTCCGCAAAATTAGGAGTTGATATTGGAGGAGGACGAACACAATAGTAAGAAGCCTAGGGGAGACTCTTGAGGACAATACACATCAATTGAGGTTTTATGCCCCTAGAGGAATAAAGAATTGAATGATGTAGGCTTTCTCCATAACATTAAAGATGATAATACTCCTAAAGATATTAAGGATAATGAAGTAGTACACAAAGTTCCCGAAAGGATGTAATTGACAAGAAAGAACACAAGGATGGATTTGATGATAATTCTTATCTCACTACTTCCTAGGAAACCCAACTGTCGTCAAAGCATGTTGATCATAAGTCTACTAATGAGATATTGAATTCTATTCATGACTCACCTATTGTAGAGTAGTTGAAGGTTGATAAAATAATGAAGTTACGTAAGGATGTAGAAGATGAATTCTTATTGGGAATGGAACCTAAACACACTAAGCCCTCTTTGGACTTAATAATTACCACCCAATCACTCAAGCAACCTATAGCTTCCTTACCTAATCCTCGGCTCAAGTCTCTGCTCATATACATTCTTTCTAGGGAGAATATCAGGCCAGTACATCCTCGGGTAGAATGGCGAGTGTGGATTGATGCTTGTACTTTTAGTCTCGCCATTCAAGGGTTTGAAATTATTATGTTTATATCTTTTAAAACCCTTCTTGCTTTGGAGGATCCTTGTTATCCTCCACTTATTCCATTTCGAGAGGTCCCTTCTCATGTTCCTTTTGTTATTCCTAGACCTCCCCAGGTAGCTTACGAGGTTTTCTACTTTCATGTCTTCTGGCGAGAATTTGGGATAATGTTGCATCATCAGCTCACCAACATCCGTGGCTACCTATTTTCTTGACCCACACTGTTATGCATATTTTTAGGGCCTAGATCTTTCTATTTGGAACCAGACTTACAGGTTCCCTATAAGTCTGGCTGCCGACAGAAAATGCAGCGCTTGTTGAGAGGCAACCCAACGTCCTGAATACCGCCTTCATCAGGTGATTTCCTTCCTTTCTCCCCTATTTTAATTTTACAATGAGGACATTGTAGGGTGTAGGCATGGGGGGTGTGCATTTTGCATTTTAAGAAGTATTCATGCATTTAGGTTAGGTGAATTAGTGAGAGAAAAAAATATATCTCTTTTGAGCTGAATTGGTTAATCCCTAGCAAAAGTTGTATCAAGGAAGTTTCATTCAAGATTTTCTTAAATTATTTCTTAAGTTTAAAATTCAGTACATTTACTTCACTTGCACATATACTGGGTAATGGATCTTTGAAGAAAACCAATAAGCCTTTTTTATCTGCTAAACCCTTGGACAGTTAATAGGGAGTTAGGTATACTATCTTATATTAAGATCCACCTAATATTTGTGAGAAGTAGAGAGACTACTGGTGTGCTAAGTCTAGTGCAAGGACTCTTAAGTTCTAGATAATTAGATGATGATACTTCAGAGTTAGGCATAGTTTCACTCTCTGTTCCTGTGTGCAAACATTGTGTGAATTCCTAAGAGACACCAAATAAGGCAGATACACAGAGATTGAGTCTGAATAAAACTATGACTATGGTGGGTGGTTACGACTGTCCTTCATAGAGTCCTCGGCTAAAGGAGGGTAGTAATGTCAAAGGTCAGAAATACGATTGTCCTATCCATTCTTTCCCGATGCCAAGAGTAGGCACTTTCACCAAATAAGTTACACAATATCCTATTGACCATCATCATTCCTAATAATGCCTCATAAATAAAAGTATGCATCATTTTGTGTTAGTAGTTGAAAGAAAAAAAAGGAAATATTTATATTTAGAAAATATATATATATAAATAGAAAGAGAGAAAAAGAAAAGAATCCAAGTTTGGAGTTTCATCTTCTTGTCATTTTTTTTTCATTATATGTTGATGTTTTTAAGGCAACAACAAAAACACCCATTGCGATCCACCAAATATGACCCATACCTACTTTTCAGTATTTCTAATCACTCGAATACTAGTTGAGGTCCTCTAACTTAGTTGTAAGGTTATTAAGACTTTAATTGAAGTGTGAATGCCATGTGAGGCCACCAAATATTGAGTACATTTACAAAATCTAGTGATATTTGTGATCTCAGAAAGAAAAGAAGGAAAAGAGTGAGTGCAAAGGAACATCAAGAAAGCACAATTTTGTTTAGCCTCTCTCTGGGTTGACTCATTTGATAATCTAGAGATTTAGAGTCTATAGTACTAGACTACATGTAGCACCAGATGAGTGTGAGCCACCAAATATAAATCCTTTCGACTCAGTGGCTCCTACCTAAGATAAAAAGCTAGGGTCAAATTACAGATCATTTCCTGCTTTATCCCTAAGGGAAGTAGTTGCCTATCCTAATAACATGTTCACCAAGGGTTACGTATGAACTTTAAATATAGGTTGGCTTTTTACTTGGATCCGTTACCTAGGCAACTATCACTTCAAATTTGTCTAGATCTCTAAATGTTTCGAATAAGAAAAGAAGAAATCTTTTGGTGACTTCTATTATTTTTTACTTTTACTCAGGACTAGCAAAACTTAGGCATTGCGACATTTGATAACTCCACTTTTGTGGATCATTATTTGGCCTAAGTACTCTTTAATTAGTTGTCCTCAATTGTTAATTGAGTAAGAGTTAAATGGCAATTCACCTTAGCCTGCATTTAATTTTATACATTAATTTTACATTTAATAACATATGATATGATAATATAATTTGTTTGATGAATGCAGGCTAGATGAAAGAGTTTAGACATGCATTTCTGTGTCTATAAGACGTCTGGAGATTAGTATGGATGTCTGGGAAATTGCCATCATAAGCTCCTGTTTCTACAAGTTTTAAGATGTTCGGAGTTAATGTCAGACGTCTGATGGGAACCGCCAGCATTTATCCATCTGTTCCAACCACTCGCAAAGATCGTGAGTGGTTGGAGAAGCTTTCGACGAAGGAAACAAACAGGCAAGCCTTTGTTTTTAAAAGAGAGGAGGATCATCTTCTCCGAGGTTTTCTTCATCACCTCCATCCGCTCCACCGCTTACCAACCGTACACTGTGGAACCAAGCATGCACCGTGGCCTGAGCGAACACCATTTCTTTTCCCTGTAGTGGTGTGTGCGGTGACAGCACACACAGCATTATCCTACAGCCAAACACCACCAAATCCTCGCAACCAACTCCATCCACCTCTTCTTCATCTTCTTCCTCTTCTCCTTCGCAAAGCAAACCACCCATCACCACCCTCTCCACTGTTCACCATCTCCCTCAGAAGAACCCACCACCACCGACTATTCCCCTCACCGCAAACCACCTTCAGCGCTACACGCCTCCAGCCGCACCCTACAGGATGCCTCCACTAGACCTAACCAACACCTCCTCATCGCTTCTTCCCCTTCATTTTCTTCATCTTCTTCCTCACCGCCGTCCCCTGTCCCACCAAAGAACCTAAAGCTCCACCACACGCAGTGACTCCTCCGAGCCTCCTCCAACCACCAAACTCCATGCCAAACTAACCGTCGACCCTCCTCTAAGCTCAGAGTCCACGTGCGGCCATGCACGGCTCACGTGCGACTACTCTTAGTGATGTAAGTAGCCACCACCGCCGGCCACCACGCTCCTCAGACCAACTTCCTTTGGCGACCATTGGCCGCCCTGTCATCGCCATCATGAAGCCCTCGTCGAGGTAAACCACCCCCTCGATCCTCATCGACGACCGCGACTCTTCCTCACTCGCAAGGAGGAGAGAAAGAAAGTCCTCTATTTTCCACCTCATTAATAATTACCATATATGCCATTGCAAAGTTCAATATTCACTTATTTAATGAATTAATTTATTGATGTGAATTTGCATAGATACCGTTCCACTCAGTCGAAATTGGTTCTTGTTGAGTATCTTATGAATTAGATAAGAGTATGCCACATTGATTATCCAAATAAGGAATGTTTTATTGGAAATTAGTATTTACATTGATTACCATTACCAAGATCATTGTTTAATAGACTATTATATTGTGGTAATTTTGCATATAAATACCTACATTCCTGATCAATTGATTAAAACAAGCATTAATGTGAGAAAATGAGTTGCACTAAGTAATGTGCACACCCGTTGAGATTCTCGAATAAACTAAGCATTACGCACTAGTCCAATAGGCTAATTCCTCTCTGTGGAGACAACCTAACTATTTTCATGGTTAGATTTTGAGTAATAAATAATTTTTAAAAGTGAGTTTCTACCACGCAACGAAATACAACGACGTGACATTTTATGTTAAAATTTTTATCGAAAACGAAGATCACTTCATCAAATGGCACCGTTGTCGGGGAGGAAATACGCCTATTAATTTTTCTGAAAAATTTATATCATTTTTATGCTAATTCTAAAGCTTTTCTAAATTACTGACTGTGGATCTTTTTCTGTGCAAAAACATCAAACGAATATGCATGTGTGGTCCCCAGTCCACCTCTCACTCTTTGCTACATAGGTTATGGGAGGCAAAAGTCTTTTACACCCACCAAGAGGTTAGTCCACTTCCAATATGAGACTAAAAACCTCTCTCAAATCTCATTGATTTCAACATGAATTCCCATGTCACCATATAACAATTGCATCCCAATTGATGCAAGTAAGCTCTCAAATCCAACAATCCCCCACAAATTCATCGTTGAAATTCAACGATAAAATCCTCGACTACCACACTCTGCTTTTAGTAAATGTACCTTCCAGTTTGAACCATTACCTGAGTCATTCACATTCACCACCACAGGAATAAAGTGAAACTAGTCTTGAACTCTAGACCTTTGATGTAAGGTGTATAGTGGTGACAACAGAATGAAGTTCTTGGTGATAATCTTCAGGGTTGATACTCTTAAAGGCCATGAACCCTTTCCTATTTCATGAGTGTAATTGGGAAAGACCCTATTCCCATACTTGCGGCCCACAGTAACACTCACATAGGTGGTGTTCTCCAAGGATGCACTGCTCACATCCTGCAATAAAGGCTTGAACTCATTCAAAGCCTTTTCTCTTCCTAAATTTGTAGCTTAAGGCACTCAGGATTCCAGGGATTGGACTCAGATGCATAATAATCTAACAGTGAGTGCCAACCAGATCCCCATACAGCTTGTTGTTACCAAATTGAACCTACTTTGTGGGATCTCCACTCAGTTAGGTTAGGTTGCTGTTGCAGGTGAATTCCCAATGGGTCTCAATCCCATCCCAAACCTAGACTTAAGGACTAAAGATCTATCAAGTCCTTTAATAAACGGATCTGTTGTGTTATCCTTGGATCCTATAAATTTCACAGCAATCACTCCTTGAGACACTAAATCCCTTACAGACTTGAGTCTGATTTGGATATGTCTCCTTGTTTTCTGATTAAACTTTGAACTCTTAATCTTTACTATAGCAATCATACTATCACAATGCAAAGATATCGCAGGAATTGGCTTACCCAGCATAGGCATTTCAGTAAGAAGTCCCTTTAGCCATTCAGCCTTAATTCCAGTGGTGTCTAAAGGACATTACTCAGCCTCAAAGGTAGACCAAGCTAAAATTATCTATTTTGCAGACCGCCAAGAGACTGCACCGCCTCCAAGGGTAAAGACATACCCTATAACACCATTACTCCCAGAATCCTCCATTTGACCGATCCAACTTGCATCACTATATCCTTCCAAAATTGAAAGATATTTACCATAATGTAAATTAAAGGAAATAGTTCCCTTTAAGTACCTAAGTACTCGGTCTAAGGCATCCTAATGAGTATGGCTAGGATAGCTTGTGTATCTACACAACTTAGACATGGAGAAAGAAATATCCAATCTAGTACAGTTAACCAAATTCATCAAGCTTCCTATAATCTGTGAATATCTTAGTTGTGAAATAGGTGTTCCACTTTTGTTCTTATAGAGAGTTTTTGATGAATTGAAATGAGTGCTTACAGCCTTGCAATCTTCATAGTTAAATTTCTTAAGAACCTTCTCAACATAATGAGATTGAGAAATAGCTATCCCCTCTACTGACCGAATCAGTTTGAGACCTAGGATCACATTTGCAACACCCATATCCTTCATCTCAAACTTACTACTCAAGAACAACTTAGTTTCATTCACAATTCTAATGTTTGATCCAAACAATAATATATCATCTACATATAGGCATAGGACAATACACATATCACCCTTAATCATAGAGTAGACACACCTGTCAGTTTTATGACCTACGAAGCCAAAAGTTAGTATAGTCTTATCAAACCTTTCATGCCATTGCTTAGGTGCTTGTTTCAAACCATAGAGAGATTTAACAAGCTTGCAAACCTTTTCCTCATTCCCAGGAGCTACAAATCCCTCAGGCTGGTCCATGTAGATCTCCTCCTAAAGATCGCCATGAAGAAAGGTGATTTTCACATCCATATGGTGGATAGTGAGATCATAAATAGAAGTCAATGCAATAAGCATCCAGATAGTAGTTATCCTAGTTATTGAAGAATAGGTATCGAAATAATCGATTCCTTCCATTTGCTTGAACCCCTTAGCAACAAGTCTAGCTTTATATTTTTCAAAAGTCCGTCAGGCCCGAGTTTTCTCTTAAACACCCACTTACACCCAATAGTAGAATACCCTGGAGGTAAATTAACCAACTCCCAAGTGCCATTAGAGATTATTGAGTCAATCTCATTCTTAATGGCATCTTTCCAATACATAACTTCAGAAGAAGTCATAGCATCACGATAAGTAGGAGGATCGCCCTCGATTTGGTAAGTAATAAAATCACTTCCCAAATCTTTGGCAATTCGTGGTCTTTTACTTCTTCTAGGTTCAGACACTTCTACTTGATTGGGTTTAGAACAAGAAGAGTTATCCCCCACATTAGACATCCTTTCCCGTTGATCAGGAATAGAACCAGAAGTGGTGGTGATCAACAGGTTTTGGCGAAGAAAAATTAGGGTTTCAAGAACCTGTCATTGTAGCTTGCAAAACACGTTATCAAATACAATTTATAACCGAAACTCCATGGGAGTCACGGGTCAAACATAGGGAGGCGACGTTTACTTTCGTTGAAATTCGTGCTTCATTTTGTTTCTTTTTGAGGTTTTAGGATTTTGTGATTTTTTTTCTTTTGTTTTTGCAATAAAGAAGCAGGCAAGAAAAAGTCACAAAGTGAGATGGAAACAAATTTGATATATTAATTGTTTATTATAATAAGCTAAGAAATACAAAAGAGATAGGAGTGAGAAGAAATCTCCTAAATCGGCTGTTTGGTGAGACGACTGCGCTTGGCGGCAACTTGGATGAAGGAGGTGAGATGTAGGAGGATGAGTAGAGGAATGCTTCACCAAGGCTCTGGAATGGGGATGAGGAGATGGAGGCGATCTTCTACCGGAATGGAGGTTGGAGGATGGCTCCAAGGCTTCTTATGAAGGTGGTGGGATGGAGGATGAATATTTGATGGGATATAGGAGCATTACACTAATAAGAGGCCTTAGGAGCTTGGGAATAAGCTCTAATGGAGCTTCGGTAGGCTACTAGAGCTTAGGAGTAGGTGAGAGTAGAAAAGGTAAAGATAGCTAGGAAAGGGAGGTGTGTAGGTCTTTATATAGTGGATGAGAAGGGGCAAAAAATGGACACAAGGTCATTAGCGACCTCCACGATGTCGCAATAAGTCCAGCTCAAGCGTCGCTGTAGCCACCTCACATCCGCCCACGTGTGAGCTATGCTGCCCCTCCATACAACGACTGAGATCACTTGTTGGGTGGCCCTTGGAAGTACAGTAGGTGTCCTTGGGCACTCCAGATGGTGCCACGTGGCACCATCTGGACCGTCCACCTTTTCTCACTTGTAGAGGATGCCACGATGCTTGGATTGAAGTGATTTTCGCGTTGTCGGACTGCGATCGTCACTTCGGATCCATCTGTAAGGATGGATTCTTCATCTGAAGCCCATAAAGATGTCGCATTGCCTCTTGGCCATAAAATGTCGGAATTACTATACAATATACGCAAATTATACTAAATGCAATGTAATGCATGTTATGCACTATTTATACTTATGGAATGAAATTCTAGGCTTATGAACTATCATAAATAAGCATTTTATCATGAATTTATGCGTATTTATCATACCCCAATGCTTATCTTTTGCTAGTCCTTAGCAAAATTAACCTAAATGCTATGTATAAAAGTAGAATTAGGATTGATCACTTAGGCACAATTTGTTGGTTTCTTTAGAAACTTTCAACCATGACCTAGTTACAAAAACTCGACTGTGCCCAGGTGTCTGCCAAAATGCAGACCGCCCAAGCCCTCACCTTATTTGAAAAGGGAAGATACTTTTTTTTTTTTTAACTTTTTGAGTTTGAGAGTTTCGGGATAACTTTCTACAGCTACCCAACCAACCCAAAACTCAAAAAGGACTCTAAGCGCTAAGCATCTTGTGAAAAGAGTGAAAGTGTATTAGGTGACCGTTAAAATGGACTTCAGGTTTCTACAACCTTAGGTGACCTTAAGAGTTTCTACTTAAAGGTTTATATTTCCGAACCATAGCTTTTTCCCTACTTTTAAAATTTTTTATGGGTCAACACAAGGGTGAACCCAGTGTATATCTTCTCGATTTATTCTACTTCCCCGCTTCTTCCCTAAGTGTTTTGGGAATTATTTGTGCATTTTTGTGAGCTGGGCTTTGGACAACAGACCAATAGGCTGTTGCCCACAACAACTTGCCAGTCATACTTGTGCAGTGAAGTGTGATTTATTTTCTTATTTTTTTCTTCTTTTTTCTTTTATTTTTTTAATTTTTTAGTACCAATTTTTTATAGGTAGGTAGCTTCCCTGATCTAAGATTTACCTAAAAGTAGTAGAATAACTATGGTCAAGTAGTTGGGCTCTAGACAGCCAACCAATGGGCTGTTATCCACGACAACTTTCCAGCCATACTACCCTAGAAAGTTCATTAACTACCTAATTTCCGAAGAAATTGCCAAAAAGTGAGTCAGTGCAAATAGTGTATAGATGTTTAGACTTAAAGTCTCCTCAAATCAGAGGGCGGGTTGATAAGTCGTGTACTTATCACTCCAATTTATTAGCTAAATTAGAATAAAATTATTTGGCGAGGACTCGAGACTAAGTCCACATTCGAGTGGACACCCGGGCTAATTAAGCCCGAAGACCTGAAGAGTCTAAGTATTCAACTCCCAAAATATTAATTTCTAAAGTTTGCAACTCCTAATGCCTAAGTTCTCTTCTCCTACTTCTATTTTTTTTCTTTTGTTTTTTAAAATAAAATAATAGGAAATTACTATTACGGCTAACAAAAAGATTATTTCATAAGATATCTACCCACCCATGCTTAGCTAATGCAATGTCCTCAATGTTAAAATGAAAGCATGCAAGTAGAATTGAAAGAGTACCTGGTTTTCATGAGATTCTGGTCAACTCGAAATAGCCTTTACACATGCTGAGTTTAGTGTCTTCAGCTAGGCGATATTCGGCCAGTGGTGGTTAGGCCAAGGTGAGAGCAACCTTGTCCGAGACGGGTTCAAGGAGCACATGATCAACATAGGGTTTAAGACGTTGCCCGTTGACCTTGAAGGAATTACTCATCCTTGGGTCAAAGATTTCAACAGCCCCATTAGGAAAAATCCGCTCAATAACGAATGGGTCGTTCCACTTAGACCTAAGCTTACCAGGGAAGAGCTTCAGTCGAGAATCGAAAAGCTAGACCTTCTAGTTTGGCTCAAAGCTCTTACGTAAAATCATTTGGTCATGAAGAGATTTAGTCCTTGCCTTACAGATTACGGCATTTTTATAGGCATCATTGCTAAGCTCCTCCAACTCAGATAGTTGGAGTTTCCTAGTCTTCCCAACCAACTCTAGGTCAAAATTACATTTCTTGATGGCCTAAAATGCCCGGTGTTCTAACTCTACAAGTGACACGCCTTACCAAACACCAAACAGAATAGAGACATACCGATAGGCATTTTGTATGCCGTACCGTAAGCCCAAAGAGCATCATCTAGCTTTTGGGTCCAATCCTTCCAATCAGGCCTTACAGTTTTCTGCAAAATGTTTTTGATCTCCCAATTGGAGGCCTCGGCCTGTCCATTCGTCTATGGGTGATAAGGTGTGGAAATTCGATGATTTACCCCGTATTTCCCCAGTAAATTTTGAAACTGGGCATGAGTGAAATGTGTGCCACCATCACTGATAATTGCTCGAGGAATCCCGAACTGACTGAAAATATTTTTCTTCACAAAATCGATGACCACCTTGTGGTTATTGGTCCGGGAGGGTATTGCCTCAATCCATGTGGACACATAATCAATAGCAATCAAAATATACTGGTGTCCAAATGAAGGAGGGAAGGGTCCCATGAAGTTGATGCTCCAAATGTCGAAAATTTCGACGAAAGGTATTGGGTTAAGGGGCATCATGTCTCTCTTGACCATGTTCCCGAGTGTCTACCATCAGGCGCACGACCTTGAGAATTCTTAGGCATCCTTAAATAACAACGACCAATAGAATCTGAATTGCAAAATTTTGGTCGTCGTCTTTTTCCCGAAAAAATGTCCACCGCATGCAGAAGCATGGCAAAACTCAAGTATACTATGGAACTCATTTTCCAAGACACATCGGAGAATAATTTGGTCAACACCAATACAGTAAAGCTCGGGATCATCCCAAAAATAATATTTGGCCTCGAACATAAGTTGTCCCGTTGTTGATTAGTCCAATCCTGTGGGATTTAACTAACGGCCAAAAAATTGATGATATCTGCAAACCAGGGTGTTCGGATACCCAAGAATGTAAGGATAGTCTCATCAGGAAATGTTTCAGAGATAGGGATATCTGGATGAGGAGAATCAATTAGGATTCTCAATAGGTGATCGGCCACTACATTTTGTGCCTCGACTTTGTCCCTGATTTCAAGATCAAATTCTTGAAGTAACATAATCCATCGAATAAGTCAGGGCTTGGCATCCTTTTTGGCCAAGAGATGTTTCAAGGCCAAGTGATCCGTGTAAATGGTAACATGAGAACCTAAAAGATAAGCCCTAAATTTTTCTAAAGCAAAAACTATGGCTAGGAATTCCTTTTCAGTAACAATGTAATTCCTCTGGGCCTTGTCTAGAGTCTTGCTAGCATAGTAGATTATGGAGGGCTTTTTCTTGATTTTCTAACCCAAGACAACCTCGACTACATAATCAAATGCATCCGCCATTATCTCAAATGGGGCTGTCTGGATCGGTGGTTGCAACACCGAGGCACAAGTGACTGTCACTTTTGATAAATCAAATGGCTTATGGCATGATTCATCAAACTGAAACAGCGTGTCTTTGGGCAGAAGGTTACTCAAGGGTCGAGCAACCTTCGAAAAGTCCTTGATGAATCTTCTATAGAAACCCACATGCCCAAGGAAAGAGCGGATCTATTTTACGAATGTGGGTGGAGGGAGTTTAGAGATAGCATCCACCTTAGCCTTATCAACTTCAATACCCCGATTAGAAACCACATGACCCAAGACAATGCCTTCTCGGGTCATGAAGTGGCTATTCTCCCAGATAAGGAGCAGTCATGTCTTGATGCATCTCTGGAGGATCAATTCCAAGTTAGCTAGGCATGACTCGAAGGAATCTCTAAAAATGGAGAAATCATCCATGAACACCTCAAGACAACCTGCCACCATGTTCGAAAAGATGGCTAGCATACACCTTTGAAAGTCGCGAGTGCACTGCAAAGCCCTAACGGTATTCTACGGAATGAAAAGGTTCCATAGCGGCATGTGAAAGTTATCATTTCTTGGTCTTTGGGATGGATAAGGACTTGGTTATTGATTGCACCGCAAAAATACACCTGCAATTGTGCCGTCTTGTGCTATTTCCCAGCATTACCAGTGCATATTAGGTATCCATAGTCGCATTTGTAAAAATACATGCATGCATGCATTTAATTGAGAGGGGTGGAGAGTGAATAAAATGGCCTTGCAATTAACAAATTCCTCAAGTGCTACCTTGAAAAATCTCCCTCTTTATTTTATATTTCTATTTGACATTGAAATTCTTCTTCGCGAGGTTGCCATGCATCGCAGCCTCTTCCTCTCGCCATGTCCTACTCAGCATGCTCTGCAAGCTGCACCCTGCAGCCGCATGCATAGCCATGCACAGCCAGGGCATGGCTGTGCATGCCTTCTTCCTCTATAAAACAGGCTCAGCTTGCTTCTTTGCGAAGAGAGCCTGGTCCACGAAAAAACCCACACAGCAGCTCCTCCCTTCCAGGCTGCCTCCTCCCCTCTCTCCCTCCATACGCAGCCTCTCCTCTTCTGAGGAGCCACTCTGCGAGTAGGAGTACCTCACTATGGTGCACAACCACAACAGTGAGTCCACCACCGCCCAGCTCATCAAAGAGCCGGTGGGCATGGTGGCTCTCTTTGTTTCAACGTTCAAGCCAATTTCGCCATTGGAACAGGAGCTTCAAGCTTTGAAGCTCAAGCTCCGCACAGCAGCAGCACGGCCACCCGCACCCCTCTTCTGCGCACGCAAGCCACCACGCAAGCCAGCAGGCTGCCCGCAGCCCTCTCCGCACGCCCTATCGCGAACTGCTTCTCCACAAGCCAGCAGCCGACGCAGCTTTCCCACGTGCGCGCCAGCTGCTCACGCCTCCCGCACTCATAGCACCAGACGCAGGCAGTCGCACGGCTCGGCCATGCACTGTAGCCACTGTTCACGCTAGTCAGCGGAACACTGTGGCTATAGTGCGGTGACCGGTAAGTTTCTCACTTAATCGGTCACCTGGCGCGCCGCAACCATTGCTAGCCCGCGCGTGCGTCCCGCCCCGAGCCTGCTCCAGCGCCTGCCCGCACGTTTGCGTGCGCCCGCTCCCTTCATCCGCACCCGCCTCTCCGCGTAGCGCTGTGTGCTGCAGTTCCTTCCTCCGCGCCACTCCCTCCTGCCAGCGCGCGCCTCTTCGCGCGCCTACACGCGTGCACGTGCATGCCCCTGCGCGCTTGGCATCAGACAATGCTTGGAGGACCCGGCCGACTTAACTCCCAACCTTCTTCATTCCAACAGAACCGAGCGCTCTCTCTCCTGCTCTCTCTCTATCTCTCTCTCTCACAGCACTCTCTCACACTATCTGCACACACATACACACACACTCACACTCTCGCACACACACTCTCACTTATACATTAATATATACTTATATATATACGTACATATATATATTTATATATATATATATATATATATACATCTATATACTTATATATATATATATACACATATATATTTACATATATACATATATTTATATACATATATATATATTTATATATATAGATTATTACCTATATAACTAAGTATAAGTATAGATACATACATACATAGATATATATATATATATATGTATATATGTATATGTATATGTATATATGTATATGTGTGTATATGTATATATGTATATGTATATATGTATATATATATATATATATATATACATATATATACATACATATATATACATATATATATATATATATGTATATATATATATATATATAGGTATGTATGTATATATATATATATGTATATATATACATATATATATATATATGTATGTATGTATATATACCTATATATATATATATACATATATATATATATACATATATATATATATATACATATATATATATATATGTATGTATATATATATATACAAACATACATACATATATACATATATATCTATAACTATATATACATACATATACATATACATATACATATATATATATATATATATATATATATATCTACATATACTATATACATATATTACTATATATATATATATATACATCTATATAGTTATATATACATACATATACATATATATATATATACATCTATACATATATCTATCTAGACATATATTTACATATCTATATATATATATATACATATATATATATATATATATATATATACATATATAACTACATATATACCTATATATTTATAACCATATATATATATATACATATACATATATTTACATATATTCATATATATATATTTTTTTTCATATTACTTACTATACGTGGTATCGCGGGAATATTTGCACCAGTTACTGATATTCCCCGATACACGCGTACAAAAAGCATGTCCACACACATCTTCCACCATCCATCTTACATTCCACGCAGCACCTCATCCTGTTGGTTGCATCTTCATAGACGACGACCGACTCGACACCGTGCTACACGCCATCTCCACCTCCACCCCCACCCCTTTATACATATATAATATATACATATATATATGTTATATTTACTTTATTTCTGTTTCTCTTTCATGCCAGTAAAAAGATAAAAAAAATAATATATAAAAGAGAAAAGATAATCTTTGACTTGCAGGTACTCAGTCTTGCAAATAGCATGACCAGTTTTAAGAACCCTGATTTGGCTCAAAGCCAAGAACCTGATTTTGAGGGTGTGCCTCAAGGACAAGAATTATCAAAAAAAAATCAAAATAGAAAAACACCAAAAACATAATAAACGAACGGAAGAGATTCATTGTAGGAAAGGTGTAGAAACTTCACTTCTAATCCCACTTCCCTGAGTTCGACCTTGGGCCTAAAAGTGACCAAGATAAAATCAAGTAGGCCAGGTAAAAAAAAATTTTGTAAAGAGATGGTTAGGCTCGATTTAGGTTAACCACTATACTCATTATAACGATAAAATCACCATATTAACACACCTATCCAAGCTACACCAGTTATATCCCGAATAACCATCCAGGAAGTAAAAGTACTTCTACCCAGCTAATCTTTCTAGGATTTGATCAATGAATGGCAAGGGGAAATGATTCTTTTTGGTGGCTGTGTTCAACTTCCTATAGTCAATACAAACTCTCCAAGTAGAAGCTGAACGGGTGGTAAAGGATTCCCCATTCTCGTTAGTCATAACGGTTATTCCCGCCTTTTTGGGAATAATTTGAACGGGGCTAACCCACGGATTATCTGAGGTCGAGTAAATAATTCCAGCATCAAGCCACTTGATTATCTCCTTTTTTACTACTTCTCGCATATTCAGGTTTAGTCTCCTTTGCATTTCGCGAGAAGGGTGGGATCCATCTTCCATGAAAATACAGTTATTACAGAAAGATGGCTCGATCTCTTTAAGGTCACTGATGGTCCAACCAATTGCCTCTTTATTTTTCTCAAGGACCTTAATCAATCTCACTTCTTGCTCTTTAGTCAAATCAGCTTTAATAATCACAGGGAGCATATTCTTAGGTCCTAAGAACTCGTATTTCAAATTTTTAGGCAATGGTTTCAATTCTAGTTAAGGTGGGTTTAGTACAGAGGGAAGGGAGGATGCTGATGAAGATTCATCAAGACGATCCAGAGGAAGAGGCTGGGAATGAACAAAATCAACAGCCTCTTCAGGATGTGGCAGGTCTACCACAGAGAGTTGTGGGTTGGGTTTGCTAAAGCTAGTGGAGTCCTCAAGTACACTAATTGTCATATAAGTCTCAACATTAAAATCGTGATCCTCAAGCTCCTCAATGAATCCACAATCCTCAAATCCTTTTATCGTCTTCAAAATATCAAGAGTTAGCTTCCTATCCCCAAAGGCGATTTCCATACTACCGCTCTCACAATTTATGTTGGCCTTGGCGGTAGCTAAGAACGGGCACTCCAGAATGATGGGCATGATCCTCAAATCGTTAGGTACATCCATGTCAAGGACCAAGAAATCTACAGGTTGGGTACGGGTTGGGATGGTAGAGATCCGGGCTGTCGGGTGTTGGCAATATGCCCGGATTGCAAGTTTTTCAAGGATGTCTTCATTTGCTGCATAAGCTACAGCATGGACCCTTGCATTTCTACCATCTGCCAGTTTAAATCAGCTTACCTTGTAGATTGTTGGGCATTCCAAGGTCACTGAGAAATCGATCACAGGGGCAACTGGGTGTATACTTAACCCTGACCCATAGGTCTTGTGGGAGCTCATGAAAAATGGAATCCCGAATTCTGGGATTGAGTGGGTGTAGACGTGTTTCCCGAATTCCTAGATATCCATTCTTCCATTCTTTTAGCAACCAAGTCCATCTTATCGAGCTTGTTACAAATCAATTCAAATTCAAATGAATGAGCATCTTGGATCTCATTAGCATTTAACCTAGGTTGTTGGGACCGATTGAAGGCATCCATGGAGGGGTGATTAATTGAATTCTCACTCATTTCCTCAAACAGGTCATATGCATTATCTGCATCCCTGTTGAGGAAATTACCTTCGTAGGAGGCATCACGTGATTATAGTGTTGTTTGACCAACCCATGATAGAATATCTGCACGAGTTGCCATTTTGGCACCTCGTGGTGTGGACACTTCCACAAAAGTTCCTAGAATTGCTCCCAGGCACCATGAAATGGTTCCCCGGCCACTGGGCGAAAATGGTAATCGCTCATCACAAGGCATTGGCCCGTTCGATAGGAAAGAATTTCTTCAAGGAAGCTAACTTAAGAGCAGCCCATGTTTCTATTGGCCTTCCAATAGTCCGGTACCAATGTGTGGCCTTATCCCTGAGAGAGTGGGGAAAGAGCCCCATGATCATTTGCTCCTCATTTACATTCCTAGCTTTAGTGGTCTAAACCAAAGTGGCCAGATCCTCCAAGTGCTGGAATGGGTCCTCCAAGCCAAGCCCATGGAAATGCTTAATCAAACTTAAGACTTGGGGCTTGATTTCTATGTCTCTGGCGGGAATCATGACACTGGGACGTTCCCCATAGTTTGAAGGATTATAGAAATCCTTCAAGGGCTGAGCACCCTGACCATTCATTCGTTGGAACCATTGCTGCATCTGCTGCAATTCTTTCAACTGCCTCTAAATCAGCTCCTGCTAGTTTGAGGGCGAGGGAGGTGGTTGTTGATCAACCATGGGATTTGCTTGGCCATAACTCAACCTCTTCCTCCAGGAATCTTCTAAAGGTCCTTCCAGACGAGAGTTCAATGACCTCCTTCCAAGCATACACTGGAAGGAAGTCGGAAGGACGGGGAAGAGAAGGAACCCTACAGCACAAAAATACAAGCTTGTCCTTAGGTTGGGTAGCCTAAAGGACTACAGACTCTTAGAATCCATCTTAAGATTATAGACGATTTACTCTACTTATATCCAGCCAATCAAACCAATTAGAAAGAGGGACAAGGGAGAAGGTTCTTCCTTTGGCTTTCACCTTTGGTTCCTAGTGTACCCCCCAGCCGCGGTTGTTTGACGCTACTCTCTTAGCTAGACATCAAATTGACTAGTATAAGCAGGTTAATCGTGAACAATCTCAATCTGGGCCACGAAGAGTGAATCAGTCCTTATGGCCAACGTCTAATCAATTTTAGTTAGGCTTGGGATATTTAGTGCTTTCAGAATGTGATGGGCCCTTAATGGGTTGTGACCTTAATGATTCATTAAAAATGTATATATGTGCACAACTAGAAAGTTTTCAAGCAAGATTATTGACACTGAAGTGAGTTTTATGGTTCAAATCTTTCTTAGTAGCTTTTCGGGTTTAAATATTAGATTTACCAAATTTCCAAGAGGCAAACCAAGTTTGAAATCATGAGTTCAAGTATTTTCCTTTACAAATCAAGAAAAATATGGAGTGCCTGGCTTAACCTAATTATTGAATCTTATGGGGCAGCTACAAAATGACTTCCTTTTAGATTAGGTGGTGTGGCCCAAACAATTCAATCAACTGGCCCAAATGCACCACCGATTAGGGCACACAAAAAGGTGATAAACCTAGTATGATTTCTACTCCTTTATGTGTTGAATTTGTGTATCGATTCCACAAGTTGAAAACCTGGTTGAGTAGATAAAAGTCAAGTTAGGTTATGTGCCTCAAATGTGGGTGTATGTAGTGTGTATGTTGATTTGTCCCACAAGAAGTATCTTTTTGTTCTTTTTTTTATAATATGCGAGGGTGAGATAAGTGGAGGTGACAAACAAGACAAACAAATTCTATCCTAGGGTTTATGCAAACACCTAAGTAGATTAGGTCTTGGTTATTGATGTGGCGAAATGAAACTAGTGGGGGGGAATGTGGGGGAACTTACAGATTACTCTACTTGCACTTTACTCTGATCTATCGCACTCGAATCTCCTTGCTAGGGTACCTGCAAGACAGTAAATCAGAGGCAAGAGGGGTTAATAATAGGCAAATGCAAAGAAACACAGAAAACAAGAAAGCAAATTCTGTAGCTTCCCCGGCAACAACGCCAAAATGATCAATGGAGTTTGGCAAAGAAAAATCGAGGTTTCAAGAACCCGTCGTCGTAGCTCGCAAAACACGTTATCAAATACAATTTATAACCGAAGTTCCAAGGGAGTTTCGGGTCGAACAAAGGGAGGCGATGTTTACTTACATTGAAATCCGTGCTTCGTTTTATTTCTTTTTGAGGTTTTAGGGTTTTGTGATTTTTTTTCTTTTGTCATTGCAACAAAGAAGCAGGCAAGATAATGTCACAAAATAATATGGAAACAAATTTGATATATCATGCAATTGTTTATTACAATAAGCTAAGAAATACAAAAGAGATAGGGGTGAGAAGAAATCTCCCAAATCGGCTGTTTGGTGAGACGACGGTGTATGGTCGGATCGAATAGGTTGTTAATATGGTGATTTTATCGTTGAAATATGTATAGTGGTTAACCTAATTCGAACCTAACAATCTCTTTACAAAATTTTTAACCTGGCCTACTTGATTTTATCTTGTCACTTTTAGGCCTAAGGTCGAACTCAGGGAAGTGGGGTTCAAGTCGAGTTTCTACGCTTTTCCTACAACGAGTCTCTTCCGTTCGTTTATTGTGTTTTTGGTGTTTTTCTTATTTAGATTTTTTTTCTGGTAATCCTTGTACTTGAGGCACACCCTCAAAATTATGTCCTTGGCTTTTAGCCAAAGCAGAGTTCCAAAACTAGTCTTGCTATTCGCAAGACGAGGTACCTGCAAGTCAAAAATTATCTTTTCTCTTTTTATATATTTTTTTTTATCTTTTTACTAACAGAAAAGCGAACAGAAATAAAGTAAATATAGTATGTATATATATATGTATATATTATATATATAAAGGGGTGGGGGTGGAGGCAGCGATGGGGTGTAGCACGATGTTGAGTCGGTCGTCATCTAGAGAAACGCAACCAACACGACTGGATGCCGCGTGGAATGTGGGATGGATGGTGGATGATGTATGTAACCACGCTTTTTGTACGCATGTATCGAGGAATATCAGCAACTAATGCAGATATTCCCATGATACAGCGTATGGTAAGTAATGTGAAAATATATATATGTATGTATATAAGTAAATATATCTATATGTATATATATATAGTTATAAATGTATAGGTATATATATATAGGTGTATATGTATATATATATATATGTATGTATATATGTATAAAGCTATATATGTATATATGTATATGTATATAAGTATATATATATATGTATATATATGTATAATAATAATATATGTATATGGGTATATGTATCTAGATATGTAGATATATGTATATAGTTATATAGATATATATATATGTATATCTGTATGTATATATATATATAAGTATATGTATAAGTATATAGATATATATATGTATCTATATATATATATATATATGTATATATATATGTATACTAATACATAAGTATATAGATACTACTATGTATGTAAATATAAGTATATATATATATATATATATAGATAGATATATTTATGTATATATATATATATATGTATATATATGTTACTATATATAAGTATACGTATATATATAAGTTTATAATAGTGTTTATGTGTGCGTGGGTGTGTGTTAGTGTTGGTGAAGGTGTGTGTGTGCGTCGGTGTAATGTGTGCTGTGAGTGAGTGAAAGAGAGAGAGAGAGAGAGGGAGAGAGAGAGAGAGAGAGCGGGAGAGAGAGAACGCAGGAGAGAGTGGGAGAGAGTGGGAGAGGGGACGCAGCTGCAGCTCCTAGAGTGACGATATGTCGTCTGCAGATGGCGGCCGTCGTCTGGAGGTCGCGGGCGCACAGGCGCGTACTCGCGCAGAGGAGATGAAGAGTCCGCGTCGACCTGCTGCGAGCGTGGAGGCTCGCGACAGTGCGCGCGGGGCTCTATGGGTGCTGGTAGGGAGGCGGGAAGAGGGCCTAGCCGGCTGCGACAGTGCGCACAGCGGCCGGTTGCGGGCGCGAGGGCGGGCGACAGAGCGGACGAATGGAGGCGGGGAAGGCCTGCAGGCGCGTGCGGAGGTGCTGGGGCACCTGCAATTGCTCGCGGAGGCTGCGGGGTCCGCTGCTGCCGCCGCTTAGCTACTGCTGCTGCAAGCTTCAGACCTTGAAGCGGCAGCAATGGCGGGAAGTGCGGGAATGGAAAGAAAACGAAAATAGAGAGCCACCACGCCCACCGGCTCTTTGAAGAGATGGGCGGTGGTGGTCTCACTGTGGTGGTGTGCACCACAGTGAGCTCCTGCCCGCCGGGTGTCTCCTCGAAGGAGGTCCGGCGTATGGAAGGGAGGACGGTGGTGGTGATGAGCTGAAAGTGGTTTTTTTTCTTGCTGCAGTCAGCCTTGCTCTGAAGAGAAGAAGAGGTGGCCTTATATAGAAGAAGAAGGCATGGCCTTACATACGGCTGCAGGGAATGGCATGGAATGGAAAGTGCAGGGAGAGGGCGCTACAGGGACGGGCTGCTGCAGCAGCGGCGCGAGGAGAAAAAATGCAGCAGCCGTAGGAAAATAAAAATCAAGTGGGAAAAAAATAAAAAGATGTGGATTTTGCAAGGATACACTTGAGGAAAATGTAAAATGCAAGGCCACTTATTCATTTCTCCTCCCCTCTTAATTAAATGTATGAATGCAAGTATTTTTACAAATGCAACTACGGAATCCTAATGTGCATAGTTAATGCTAGGAAATAGCATAAGAAGGCATTAATGCAGGCATATTTTGAGGTGCAATCAGACGGCGCTTGGCAGCAGCTTGGATGAAGGAGGTGAGGTGCTGGACGATGGAGGTGAGATGCAGGACACCGAGTAGAGGAATGCTTCACCAAGGCTCTGGATTGGGGATGAGGAGATGGAGGCGATCTCTTTCCAGAATGGAGGTGGGAGGATGGCTCCAAGGCTTCTTATGAAGGTGGTGGGATGGAGGTACCGTGTGCACCAAATCTAGAACCTCGGTATCTCTAGTAATAGAGTGAAGGCTTCCTAGTTTGTTTAGCCTGCACGCATATCTCGCATTTCTTAGTTTTGTTTATAGTGAGTTTATGAATCATATTTAATTTCATCATTCTTTTTAAAGAATTAAAATTTACATGACCCAATCTACCATGCCATATATAACAAGATTCAATATTACTGCAAACAAATTAAATTGAATGAAAACTAACATTATTTAGAGCATTTCTAGATGATACATCCACATCACACCTCACTCTAAAGAATAGATCAAAATCTGCCAAATACCCATTTCCATAAAATATTCCATATCTCAACATAACAACTTTATTACATTTAAAGTATAACTCAAAACCCTCTCTAACTAACAAGGAACTAGAAAGAACATTCTTTTTCACAGCAGGAACGTGCAACACCTTGCGCAGTGTCCAGACTTGCCCCGAGGAAAACCTCAAGTCCACACGTTCGAATCCCAGCACCTTGGTTGCAGAGTCATTCCCCATCTTCACAGTCCTGCCACTGCAGGTCTAATAGAAAGAAAAGAACGATCTATCAGTATAAATATGTACATTGGCTCTAGTATCCATGAGCCATTCAGTAGAATCGTGAATAACATAGAGTTCAAATTTTATTATGACATACCCATCTCTAGCCTCGGCCTCCTCAGTGATCACATTCACTTGAAGATTCCCATATGTGGTCTTCTGCTTAGCTTTATTAGAAGGACAATCTTTCTTCCAATGCCTAACCAGCCCACATGTCAGCATGGTTTGTTCTTGGATTTCTTCTGGATCTTGAGTTTGGCTTTCATTTTATTTTTATTGTTCTTATTTTTATTCTCCTTGCCCTTAGATGTCATGACATTCACCTTAGACTCCACAGGCATTACAGGTTTCTATTTCCTATGCTCTTTCTCAATAGCAATGGCTACCATCAAGTCATCAAGAGAAATCTTTCCCTTCCTATGCTTGAGAGTCCTCCCAAGATTTAGGGAATTTCTCAATGATAGACATAACTTGAAACTTCTCAGGAAGCTTCATTTCAGCCTCTGCTAAACCATGGAGCAATAACAGAAAATCGTGTGCCTGCTCTGATACCGATTTACCCTCAGCCATTTGGAATTTAAGGAATTTTGCGACAGAATATTTTTCAATACCAAGGTCATCAATATTATACTTATCCAACTCCTCCCATAGCTCCTTCGCAGTGGACGTGGATGTGTTGTACACATCAAACAGCACATTGGACAATGCCAATAAGGTGCAACCATGACAAATACAGTTGCACTCATTCCACACATCCACCGCCTTTTGGCCTTCAAGAGTGGGTTTTTTCTTATCCAAAATTGGGCAATCGATTTCCAACATCGAGATCAAACCAATGGTGGTCAACCAAATTCTCATGTGTTGTTGCCAACGCTTAAAATTTTTCCCACCAAATTTCTCAGGCATACCAGATAAGTCTACACGTGATTTGAAAGTCATTTCCGACATATCAAATATTTTAGATCTAAGCGATACCTTCTCTAAGATTGTTAAAATTGATGCATATAGGAAATAAATAAATAAAAACATATGCATTTCCAATGTTTTGGCATATATCAACAATATTAAATCAAGCAAGTCAAACATGATTTGGCAAGATCCAGAATAAAATAAAGAATAAATAACGTGCAATAGCATAAATAAACAAAACGAGAAGGGATTAGATTTTACTCCGATCAAAGCACCCATTAAGGACTTCCCTTAGAGAAGGTATCGCCCCCCACAATATCGGTGTGTCAGGGTCTGATGAACTCCTCCCAGGATACAACGATCCACCTCTAAGATTCGATGCACTCCGATCTTAGACATCCTTGAAAACCACCTTAGGAGAACAAAATCGAGGCAATTTGGTTTCTAACCAAATTCCCGATTGATCTACCAACTGAATGGTTTGATCAACCAAAAACTTCTCGTGGATCTCTCAATCTTCTTGTGCAAGATTAACAAAAGTAATTGCAAATTTTTCTATCAATCTCATGTTGAACGAATGCACCAAGAAAGAGAAATAAGAACGAGAAAGAACGGGAGAGAGTGTAGAGAGTTTTTCTACTCTTGTTGTATGTCAAATGAGAGCCCCCTCATGACCCTTATATAGAGCCCACGACTAGACGTTTAAGGAAATTCCCGTTTTATGGAAACACAGCAATTGATTGACTAATTAAGTTCATTGATCGACTAGCTTTCCTTTCTGTTTCAAAAAAAAAAAAAATTGGTCAATCAAACTTCACTAATTGGTCGACCAAACTAAATTCATTATTCAACCAAAATAATTGGTCGACCAATTTTACATTTTGATCGACCAATCCAGGTCAAAATCGTGTGATTAAAAAACTGTAGCAAAAGGAGTCCAAGTTCCAAGTTTCAAACTGATTCTCACCTGAGCCCGAGCCCTAGCCGAGGCACGCGCGCGTGCATGCGTGGTCCCCAGCCCCACCTCTCACTCTTTGCTACATAAGCCATGAGAGGTAGAAACCTTTTACACCCACTAAGAGGTTTGTTCACTTCAAATATGGGACTAAAAACCTCTCCCAAATCTCACTGATTTCAACATAAATTCTCACGTCACCATATAATAATTGCATCCCAATTAATGCAATTAGGCTCTCAAATCCAACACTCAGAGCTTCCCATGGCTAATCGTGCCCTCCACCATCTACGTGGCTCCTTCAAACAACATCCTCTGTTTTGGGTTTCAATAAATATTACATTTCATGCCATTGATGAGAAATTGATTTTTTTTTTGGAGTTAGTTATTTTATTCATTTGAATTTGCATAATTTCCCTCAAGTTTTTACATTATTCTCCCATGCATTCATATCCTCATTTATTGACTTAGGTCTTTACATAAATACATGCCTTATAATCAAGCACTTTCATGACCTAGAAGAGGAAGCCTGAAGTCTAATTACATTGTCTGCCATTGTGAATTATTTTATATAGGTAAAATTGTGCACATAACCCTTGCATTCTTGAGTTATTGTGTGTCTTCTTCTTTTCACCTCGTTTCACATTAGATTTAGGCATGGATCCTGCACATGATTGGGCTAATATAATGAGAAAGTATTTGTGAATTTAATGTATTTATTCCTCCCTGTAGATACGACTTAATCCACCATCGTTAGTTTTCAGTGATACATATTTTTTTTTGGGATTTTCCACCATGATTTACATTACTACAATGACAATTTTCTGATATAATTTTTCTGCAAGCGAAATCTTCCGATCAGGCAACCCCAGATGCATTTAATGACATAAAAAATAATATGTGGGCACACTCCACATCTAATAAAAACCTATATTATCATTTAAATAAATAAAAATCATTAAAATTACCCTCCAAGTAGTACAACCTCTGATAATATCCATCACCAATAACATGTAATTTCAAAAATAGAATCGATTAAATAATACATTATTATCTATATAATTATAATTACACGAATTATATAGTAAGAGTCAGATTTTGTTCACCGGTAACCATTATTAAATTACACATTATTATTATATGTAATTATGTAAATATATTTACATATTTAGAGGAGGAGGACTGGAAGGAGGAAGTGGGGGAGAAGGAGGAGAGTAGGAAGAGACAAGGAGGAGGAGGGTAGGAGAACGAGAAGAGAAAGAGGAAGTGGGAATATCAATAATTATACATGATTAGGATGGGTTTTTATATCAACTTAAATATCCTGATGACTTAACGACAATGGATGTGGGCTTGGATTAGCAAAAGATAAAACAAAGACTACAATTAAGGTAGATGTGATATCAATATCTTGTAGGATTTCTGAAAGTTATGTCCTACCAGATTAAAACAAACGACCTAGATGACCCAATGATAGCTGACTTGACATCATCTGGCCCAATATTTGAACTCCTATTTTTCCTACCTTTGTCATCGTGATTAAAGTGATTAGCATGCTTTCGAATGATTTTGTTATGATGTTGACAATGTTGTGTAAGGAATCAACCTCGAATCACATATCTCCACCATTGGATCGTATCAGTGGTATGTAGATTGTTATCCAACCATGAAATCGAAACTAATACCTTACTTTTGGAAGTTGTAGTCCTTACCTATAAAGGAGGCATGAGTCCAAGGATGGATGCCATTGCATATGATCACAATCAAGCCTGATGCTTTGAAGGAGAGAGGAAGCCTATTGTAATCACCTTGATTCATTGTATGAGGGTTAGATCTCTCTCAAAACTGAGGTAAAACCTAGTAAAGAAAAAAAAATTGTGTTCTTATGTGATTACTCTCCATTCTTCACTCTTATCCGCTCTAAAATCATCTATAATGTTAAGTCCATTCCCACTTTGAAACCTTAGGAACCATCTATTAACAAAAAGACTTTCATCACCTTAATCTAATTGCTGGTCCTAACACCACATACATGATGCATGCATTATTTTCAATCATATATATAATCATAGGCTTATGATGAGAACCTCATCATGAGCCATAACTAGCTCATTTTGACCCAATACAAAGGATAAAAGCTCCTACATATCTCAAGGAAAAGCTTAACTCAGAGAATTCTGAGTTTGAGAAGAAAACAAGTCATAAGGGGTAAAAGTGCAATTTTACCAGTATAATCTGCATACAGGGTAATTCAGGGCCCAAACATAGGTCAAAACAGCTTAATAAGAATAAAAGTGGGATGAGATGATCTAGCAAGGGCTACAGCACTTCCAAGGAACCAAATGATAATCTGTAACCCTAAAACAACCCACTTCAATTCACAAGGTTCGAGGCAAAGTAAAAATAGAATAAACCCTCTAAAATTCATAGAAAAATAATCTCTAGGGTTTAGAACCTTCAATTTGGCCTTTAGAACCCATTTTGACCTACATTGAGAACCATGCCCAATTAATAACTTAATTTGGGTTTTTGCGCAAATTGACCGGTCAAACAAGGTTTAATATGAAAATAAAATTCACCATCAGATTCCTTAGGTCCTAATTAGTCATGTATAAAAACTTGAGCCTAAGAAGAAACCTCCTTGACCGACTTCACACTTTGGTCCTCATATATTTACTCTTTGACCCTCAACTTTTGAACCCTCGCATTTTGGCCCCTAACTCTCCTTCGTTCTTTGCAATCAGGTCCCTCCTGCAAAACCCTGCCAGCACCATGCTCCGGCGACCTTGCGCGGAGCATGGCGCCGGGCAGGGTGAGGTGGGGGACCTGGCAAGTGTACCGGGGGTGCCCTGCGTCGTCAGCCGTCGCAGGAGCACCCCCCTGGACATTGTAGGCCACCATACCGGCCGTGCGAACGCACGGACGGTATGGGTTCATGTTCCGACCATTCTCCGGCGAGGGAGACACGTCGTCTCCCTCCGCCTTCCTCCCTGCTTCATCCCTATAAATACCCCCCGCCGCTCCACCGACGAAGGCAGCCTGGATCTGACGGAGAAAACCCCCAGCTTTCTTCTCTTCTTTCTCCGGCAGACGCTCACCAGCTCCGGCGACTTCCTCCCCCTCCACCTCTTCGCTCTGCCGCACTACCAGCAGCAGAGACTTCCTCCCCTGCTCTTCCCGCGCCACGCCGCACCCAGCTGGCGCCTCTCCAGCCCTCTGCTCGCCGCCGCCCCTCTCCCTGAGCATCGTCTTCTCCGGCGACAGTCGATACGACTGTCGCCCTGTTCCTCCCCCTTCGTCCCTGCAAGTAAGTTAGACCTACTCCCCTTCTTCTCCTCTTTCTTTCCCCGCTTTCAATTTAGTCAATTAAACCCTCGACCGCTCCTGTTCACCCTCATCCTCTCCGCCTCCGACCACCCTCCGGCGAGCCGCGCCCATCACCTCAGCGACCCACACGGCTCGCCGACCACCGCAGAACCTCCGCCTCCTCACCCTGATCCTCTTCCGCCCCTCCACTTCCCACCAAACACCCTCTGCAGATCCACCGAACACACCCACTTCTTCGCTCACAGTTTGACCTAGGACGACCTGTTAGCTCCATCTCGCCCCCTGCAGACCCCCTGACCACCTTCGCCGTGCCACGGCGAAGGTCCCCCGCCTGTCTGATTTGGCCGAGAGGCCGTTCTATTGATTTCAGGTTCCAGGCCTTGACCGCCATTGGCGAGGAAGCTCGAAGCTTGCTTGAGGTTGCTCCAAGCCTAGATATCCCAGGTTGAAGACCTAGGCTGCGCGAAAGAGTCTTGCGCACACACCCTGGCCCTCAATTGGAGTTGCGAGCCTCAACAGCTGTTGCAATTGGAAGCACCATCCCTACAGCAGGCGTGAGAGAAAAGGGGTGCGCGGATAGTCCCACCTCGGGAATTTCTGAAGCCACACACCCACATAAGTTGCAAAAGTGCCACCATCTGTTTGCCTCAGTTACCACGGGGTGAGGTCCCTCTCACCCGACCCGACCCGACTCGGCCTCGTCCGTGACCACGCTCCGCGGACCTGGCCCGACCCGATTAGACTGACCTGCACTCCTCGCCCACCACGCACGCCGGTGGGCCTGGACCCGGGCCTGAGCCGAACCCGATTACCCGGTAGCGCTCTGGGAGAGCTTCCGAAGAGTGATTTCAGAGAGAGAGATATGCGGGGGAGGGGGGTAGAGTAGGTTTTTGCCTCTTAACGAAAAAACTCTGAAGTGTGCAGGCCAAAGAAGAAGAAGCAGACCCGCTGAAGAAGAAGGAGCTGCTGCACTGTAGCGAAGGCATCGTTAAGTCGTCTCAGCACCGGGGCAGACGACGGAAGGTCAGCAGCCAGAGCAGGAAAGAAGACAAGCAGAAGAAGAAGAAGAAGAACAGGAAGAACAGCAGCCAGAGCAGGAAAGAAGACAGGCTGAAGAAGAAGGAAGAGCAACGGCCAACGCGAAAGAAGAAGAAGAGAGGTCAAGGCAGGTGAAGACAAAGAAGAAGCAAGAAAAGAAGAAGAAGATCTGAAGAAAAAGAAAGAAAGAAAAAAGAACAGAAGACAGAAGAAGAAGAGCACGAAGGGAAGATCGGAAGAAAGCAGAAGAAGAAGAAGAAGAACAGGAAGAACAAAAGCCAAAGAGGAGATAAGACAAAGAGGAAGAAAGAAGAGAAGAAGAAGAAGCCAAATTTTCATCTCTCTCTCTCTCTCTCTCTTTATTTTTGTAATAGAACTTGTATATCTCTAGAATACAACTTGCTCCCTGAGTTCGACCTCGGGAACTCTTTTATTTTTCCGAGTAAAAAATTTTTATATGAAACATTGGTAACAACCGGCTTTACTACAACGTTATAACAGAACCGACGTTTCAGCTTACAACACGCCTCTTGCACTATTGCAATGAGACTTGGATTTACGAGATCTAGAACCTCCATTAGAAAAAATGTATTTAACTTCAAAAGCTAGCGATTCATGCATGCAAAAAAGCAAATCAAACAAGAGGGAAGAAGAAACCTACAAATTTGATAGTCTAATGCCCTATGGATGACTCATGATTGCCAAGAACCAGTTGAGTGCAAAAAATAATTTCATCACCGGTGGGGATTCCAATTCATCCAATAAAAACTCACACCAAACACTGCCTTTGTCCCGCCCAGGTTGTTCTTTTCTATGCATATGTAGACAAACAATAATAAGTTGAAAAAAATTCCATATTTATATAAATTTAAAATTGAATATCACTGGCAACCTAATTCATGCCTGCAATCCAAAAATAATTGAGTTGTCAAAAAAAGCGGCTGTATCTTTTATTACCTAAAGAGGAAACACAACCACATTTTTATTTACAAAAATGTAGAAGATAAATCACGACAAGGGCAAAAAGATATTCATGTGCAACATTAAAAAGATGTTCGTCGATAACCATTTATCCATTCATCTCATGTTTCTCACATAATTCTCATTTTCCCTTAACATATATGTATATATGTGCACATATACACATATATATTTATATGTATATGTAAATATGTTTACATATTTGGAAGAGGAGGACTAGAAGGAGGAAGTGGGGGAGGAGGAGGAGGGTAGGAGGAGACAAGGAGGAGGATGACAAGGAGGGTAGGAGAAAGTGGGGGAGAGGGGCTGCCAGGGGAGGAGGAGCAGCAATAGGAAGAGGAGGAGTTGGGAATGGACTGAAGGAGGAGGAGGAGGGCAGGAGCAAGTGGGGGAGGGGGGCCAACAGGGGAGGAGGAGCAACAGTAGGAGGAGGAGTTTGGGATGGGGAGGAGGAGGAGGAGGACATAGGGAGCAAAAGGAAGTAGGGGAGGGGGGCCGGCAAGGGAGGAGGAGCAATAGTAGGAAGAGGAGGAGTTAGGGATGGTGAGGAGGAGGAGGAGGGTCAGGGGGTGTCAAGGAAGATGAAGAGTGCGAAGTGGAGAGGGGCAAGGAGGGCGAGGAAGACGAGGAGGAGGAGGGCTGCGGGGAGGACAGAGAGGGGGAGGCGTGGAGGAGGAGGAGGACTATGAGGACGAAGAGGGGAGGAGGAGGAGGAGGGCAGCGAGTAGGAGTTATCTGAGGACGAGGAGGAGGAGGAGGAGGTACAGCTACAAGGAGGGGCAACAATCGCTGGACAGGCTCGACCGATGCTGCGAGAGAGAAGTGAGGTATGTGCGTGTGGGGGAGGAGAGGGCTCTGCGAGGGGTTAAAAGATTATACATTTGCCATCGATTTTATTAATAAGCAACAACAAATGTCTAAATTTAACTCCAATTCTTGCGCCCAAATTTTGGTGACTCTAGTGGTAGAATGCTATCGGGCAATATTCACTACATATTGCTTTCTAATAGAGTTAGTTTTATTGTTGTATTTGCTATCGCTTATTTTAATAACCAATGGCACAAATATTTCTGCCATTGGTTAGCCAACCAATGGTAAATAATTGACGGTAGAATAGCATTTTCTAGTAGTGAAGTAATCAATGAATAATCAGGTTCAAACAAAAAAACTCTAATTCTATCATGCATGCAAGCAATTATTTATAGTATGCCCTAATTCTAATGCAACTCATGCTAAAAAACTGTAACGACCCGGTTCCCGAGTCCCTACGAGACACGAGAATCGGACCGACTCAACTAATCTCAAGACCTAGTCGTCCAACGAGGAAGTAACCAAAAGAGCAGTAAAATAAACCACATTTAGCATGAATATAACTAACAGCAAGAAAGTACAGCAGTAAGGGAAGAAACTACTACAGTAGATACCACCACGACAGTAGAACAACATTTATCATATAACATGAACTGCAGGTAAAGAAAGTACAGCGGAAACAAGAACTACTCACTATAACAGAAACAAAAGAGGTACAAAACACTGTGGTAAACTCTACTGGACCCTACTCGGCCCAGCGTCCTCTGCAGCCGCTGACCCTGGCTACTCAACACCTGGTCCTGTAAAAGGTAACGAGTGTAACACGTCAGCAAAATGTTGAGTAGAGTGGCAACTAACTAAAGACAACAGTAGAGTGTACAGTAGCTGTTATGTTCTATTACTTTCTTTATTTACATCTTTCAATTGTCTCACTATTTCATTTATTTCTCAGATCTTTTACTTGATCTCGAATGTTCCTCGTGGGAACGATCTTGATTGCAGTCTTTTCCAAAAAGTAGAAGTAGCACGTGGTGCTCTCCTGGCCGGGAGAGTCCCCCGTGGTGATCCTACCCTCAGTCAACCACCCCAGGGTCACTGACAGATGTAATGGTGACTACAGCACGCGCGATAAACGCACAGGTAGCTAACCCGTACTGGCACGCGGTCAGTCGTTTCCGTTAACGGGTGCGCCCAAAGCACAGCACGGAACCAGGGCAGAGCCCTCTCAGTAACAAGGGTCCAGCCCCTCCACAGTAACCAAACCGGGGCCTTGCCCCTCCACAGTCCGCGCACCCTCGCCTGACTACCCTGGTTTGCCCCAGCGGGCCTAACAAGTCGGTGTGGGAGGCTAGCTGAACCCCGGGGCCCGTGGGGTAGCTAGTACCTCCCTACACTAGTAGCTCTCCTCGGTACTACGTACGCGAGGGCCAGCAAGTCGGTACAGAGTGGCCAGTCCTAACCCCGGGTCCCTGGGGCGGCTAGCTCCGCTCTGCACTAAACAGGGGGACAGTCGCTCTCCTTGGTACTCCGTACTCAAGGGCCAGCTCACTTCCCCAAAACTATTCCATTCACTTTCCAGGAGTTCTACTCCTACCTCCCCGTAGGGTTCCATCCTTTTTACTCAAACATCCAGGTTTCACTTTCAGTTTCACATTCTTACAATCCATGTTCTCAACCACGTTATCTATTCACAACAGGCAGCTATGAATTCAAATTACAGGCAGCTTTATATCTCTTTCCATTTTCTAAGACTGTAGTATTATATATTCCACTAGTTTTCCCATCCTAGGATTCATGCCATATCCTAGGATCTATCATACAATCTAGTTTTCCAGTCCTAGGATTCATGCAACACCTAGGAGCTATCATTCCATCTATTTCTCCTTCCTAGGGTTCATGCAATGTCCTAGGTTCTATTTATGGTTTCATAATTTAACAGATTTTAATAACTTAAAGCCACTCTACCAGGCACAACGGGAGTAATGGGGGCGTGATCGGGAATCCCGCGTGCCTCCGCGACTCCCAAGACTGCAACTGAACGAGGTCCTATCACAAGGATCAAACACAAGGAAAGTCTCAAAACAGTGCATAACTACTGTAGATAGGTAGAGGAATTAATTCTGAAAAGAACGCAACTCGAATCGCGGAAAACGGAGCCCGAACGGGCCCTAAACAGGTCGAAAAAAAGACGATACTGTGCAAAATCAGACGTCTGGAACTTCTTCCAGACGCCTTAAAAAGTGGATCAGAGAATTACCTGCTCAGCGTGGTTTCCCAGACGTCCAGAAGTCTGCGGGGACGTCTGGCCTAGCTTCAAGACGTCCGATGGTTACCCCGGATCTCTGGAGGTCTCTCCCGCCGTCTGGTACAACAGCCAGACGTCTGATTCGCAAACGATGGCGAATCAGCGAGCCTGCGCACAGCCAACTCCCTCCCTCAGTACGGTCATTCGACAGGAAGGAAGAAGAAAGCGGAAAACTCACCTTTCAGACGTCTGTATTATCTTCCAGACGTCTCCCTCGCCGTCTGGCTATTAACCCAGACGTCTGATTCTGTAAATTTTTCCAGAACAGCGCACCACCCGACTTCCGCTCGCGACGCCGCCCACGTCGCACCTCGCGTGTCTGCTGCTCAGACCGCAGCAGGTCCCTCTCCACATCGTTCCGCGCCCCCTGCGCCCTCCGCCGGCCGGCCCTAGCAGCCCCGGCGAGCTCGCCCGCACGGCAGAGCCCCGCTCTCGCCCGCAGCACCTCCTCCTCGCTCACTGTGGCCGCCGCTGCCGCCCTCGCGCTCGCTCGCTCTCGCACACAGGAAGGAGGAGAGGAAGGGGTGGAGACGACGGGAGGGGAGGCATGGCCTTTTTAAGGCCACACGAGGAGGAGGGAGAGATGCGGCAGAGCGTCTGCAGCCGCAGAGAATATCGGATATTCGCAGGCCTGCGGCTGAGGCGCGCAGACGAAGACTCGTGCCAAAATAACTAATTCCCAGACGTCTGGAAACGATCCCAGACGTCCTGTAAGACGTCTTGATGTGACCCCAGACGTCTGGTCCGACGTCTGGGCCACCTCCCAGACGTCTTAAAATACGTCTGGGGCACGCGCTCGTTACAATATAACAAACTGAAAGGAAGTTTCGTCCCCGAAACTTGCGCCAACTAGGGTGCGGGAAAAGACGTCCAAATAACCATAACAAACTCAAAGAGGACCGAAGCCGGTCCGAAAAGACGTACCCGCGAAAAGCTCCAGGTACCGCTCCTGCATTGCCGCCTCAGGCTCCCAGGTAGCCTCCTCGTACCGCTGGCTCCTCCACAAAACCTTTACCAGGGGTACTTGCTTTCGTCTCAAACTGCGGACGGCTCGGTCTAGGATCTGCACTGGCCGCTCGGGGTAGGTCAGGTCGTCGCTCACCTCGACGCTCTCGTGACTCAGTACGTGACTGGAATCGGCTACGTACTTCCTGAGGTTGGACACGTGGAACATGTCGTCCACACCAGAAAGCTGCGGGGGAAGGGCAAGTCTGTAAGCAACGGGTCCAACCCGCTCCAGGACCTCAAAGGGCCCTACGAACCTCGGCGCAAGATTCCCTCTCACCCCAAACCGCTGTAGGCCCTTCATCGGCGAAACACGAAGAAAGACGTGGTCCCCAACCTCAAACTGCACCTCTCTGCGTCTCCGATCCGCGTAGCTCTTCTGTCTGCTCCTGGCAGTGCGGAGTCGTCTGTGGATCTGCTCAACTACCTCCTGACTCTGCCGGATAAACCTGGGGCCAACCTCCCACTTGGTCCCCACCTCAACCCAACTCAAAGGTGCCGTACACTTCCGTCCGTACAGAGCCTCGTAGGGAGCCATGCCGATGCTCGAGTGATAATTGTTGTTGTATGCAAACTCCGCCAGGGGCAGGTGCTCCTCCCAAGAGCCCCTCTAGTCCAGTACACAGGCACGCAAAAGGTCCTCAAGTGTCTGTATCGTGCGCTCAGACTGTCCGTCCGTCTGAGGGTGGTAAGCCGTGCTAAACCTCAACCTCGTCCCCAAGGCCTGCTGAAACTCAGCCCAAAACTAGGACGTAAAACGGGTATCCCGGTCGGATACGATATCCCGCGGAACTCCGTGTAGTCGTACCACATCACGGATATACCTCTCTGCCAACTGTGCTGGTCCCAAAGTGACTCGGATCGGCAAGAAACGCGCCGTCTTCGTCAGTCTATCCACTATTACCCAGACTGCGTCGTGTCCCCGCTGGGTAACAGGTAAGCCCACCACCAAGTCCATGGTGATGCTCTCAAACTTCCACTCTGGCACTGGAAGCGGCTAAAGCAGCCCTGCAGGCCTCTGATGCTCGGCTTTCACCTGCTGGCACACTAAGCACTATTGCACGAACTCACCCACATCCCGCTTCATCCCTCTCCACCAAAACTCGCGTCTCAAGTCGTGGTACATTTTCGTGTTCCCGGGATGTATAGTGAATCTGGAACCGTGTGCCTCAGTCAGGAACTCTCTCAACAGCTCCTCGTCTCTGGGAACGCACAACCGTCCCCTCAAACGTAGCACCTGGTCTGTGAAAGAGAAGTCCCCTGGGTCTCCTGATAGTACTCTGTCGCGCAAAGACTGCAAGTACGGATCAGCCATCTGTCCTGTGATGATACGGTCTATCAGCTCTGGCCTGGTCTGCCGTGTCACCGTCACTGCCCCACAGTACCCTCGTAACTCTAGAGGTCTCCAACTGCCCACCTCCTCCAAAAGGCTCCAACTCTGTAACTGTAGACTGGCCAAGCGTGCGGGCGCCTTACGGCTCAAGGCGTCAGCCACCACATTGACCTTTCCCGGGTGGTAGGAGATGCTGCAATCGTAGTCCTTCAGGAGCTCCAACCAACGTCTCTGTCTCATGTTAAGCTCCTTCTGATCAAAAAGGTATCTGAGGCTCTTGTGATCTGTAAAAATCTCGAAGGTCTCACCGTACAAGTAGTGCCTCCATGTCTTCAGCGCGAAGACAATAGCTGCCAACTCCAGGTCGTGGGTAGGGTAGGTATGCTCATGGGGCTTCAGTTGCCGCGAAGCGTAAGCGACCACGTGACCCCTCTGCATGAGCACACCTCCTAACCCCTGCAAGGAAGCGTCCGTGTACACAACGAACCCTCCACTACTGTCAGGGATGGTGAGCACGGGAGCCGAGGTCAACCTCTCCTTCAGCTCCAGAAAACACGCCTCACAGGCGTCTGTCCAAGCGAAAGGCACGTCCTTCCGGGTCAACTGTGTCATAGGACGTGCAATCTGTGAAAATCCTCTGATGAACCGTCTGTAGTAGCCAGCTAGTCCCAGGAAACTGCAGATCTCAGTGACTGAACGTGGTCTCTCCCACCTGAGCACTGCCTCGACCTTGGCTGGGTCCACCGCCAGGCCGTCTCCAGAGATCACATGACCCAAGAAGGTCACCTCCCTCAACCAGAACTCTCACTTGCTGTATTTGGCGTGCAGCCCGCATCGCCTCAGAGTGTCCAGAACCATCCGCAAGTGCTGTCCGTGCTGCGTCCGATCTCTAGAATAGATGAGTACATCATCTATGAAAACCACCACGAACTGGTCCAAGTACAGTCTAAACACCCGGTTCATCAGGTCCATGAAAGCAGCGGGGGCATTGGTCAGCCCAAACGGCATGACCAAAAACTCGTAGTGTCCGTACCGGGTGCGGAAAGCTGTCTTGGAGACGTCGGTCTCCCTGATCCTCAACTAGTGGTATCCAGACCTCAAGTCTATCTTGGAAAACACCGTGGCACCCCGCAACTGGTCAAACAAATCGTCGATCCTCGGCAGGGGATATCTGTTCTTGATGATGACCCTATTCAGCTGTCGGTAGCCCACACAAAGGCGTATGGTCCCATCCTTCTTCTTCACAAACAGTACCGGGGCTCCCCAGGGAGACGCACTGGGCCTCACGAAACCTTTCTCCAAAAGGTCCTGCAACTGGGACTTGAGCTCTCGCAGCTCAAGCGGTGCCATCCTGTATGGCGCGGTGGAGATGGGGCTGGTCCCTGGTACTAGTGAGATCTCAAACTCAATCTCACGCTCGGGCGGTAGTCCTGGTAACTCGTCTGGAAACACGTCGGGGTACTCTCTGACCACCGGGATGCTCTAGAAGTCTGCCACAGGGCTGGGCTCTGCCACCACACAGGCTAGGAAGCCCTCACACCCCTGGCTCAAAAGTCACGCCGCCCGAAGTGCCGAAATGCACCTGAAACCTCCGTCCACTGGCTGTCCGTGAAACTCGAAAGAAGGCAACTCCGGAATGGAGAAGACAATCTTCCTCTCAAAGCAGTCCACCAAGGCATGGTAAGCGGACAGCCAATCCATCCCCAGAATCACACCAAAGTCCTCCATCTGGATCATAATCAGGTCAGCTGGCAGGCTATGTCCTCCAACGCTGACCTCGCAATCCATGTACACCTCCTCAGCTACAAACAGCTGACCACTCGGACCTCTGATTACTAACGGATTTTCTAACAGTGTATAATCCTGGTCCAAAGTAACTGCGAAACTGGCTGCGACAAACGAGTGCATAACGTCGTAATCGAAAAGCGTGTAAACGAGTCTGCCAGAAACTGAAACCATACCTGCTACCACAGATCCCGAAGCTCTAGCGTCCCTGTGTGTTAGGGCATTGATACGCCCCTCAGCTCTAGGTGCGAACGAAGCAGCCACACTCTGCGTCGGACGGGTAGGTGCTGGCCGGTACCCTCCTCGCGACTGCTGTCCTCCTCCTCGCGCCTGGGAACCGCGGCCTCCTGCGCTCCCTCCAGTGCTCTGCACAGGAAGTATCTGCTGACCTCCTGCCCTAGATGGGCAGTCCCTCCTGACGTGGCCCGGCTGGCCACACTGGTAGCAGAGGGGAACCCGACTCCCGCCCTCAGTGAGTCCCTGCTGTCGACTAGGCGGGGGTCCGGTGCTGGCGACTGGCCCCTGTCGAGGGCCCCCAAAGGCCACTGATGGCCCTGCACAACGTGACGGCTCTCCTGCGGACGCCACGTGTCTTCGTTCTCGCCGGCCCTGTGAGAAGTCTGGCTGAAAGGGCCTCTTTCGCCCGCCGTCGGTCTCTCGCGCGGACGGGTTGGTCTCCTCGTAAGTCATAGCTGCCTCTACCACCCTCGAAAATGTAGGCAACTTCAGGGGTTTGACATACCCCCGAATCGCAGGCCGGAGCCCCTCGGTGAACCTCCAAAGGCGCTCCTCCTCAGTGGCTACCGCAATCGCTGTAAAGCGGGACAGCTCCAAGAAACGTGTACGGTACGCGCTCACAGTCATCGTCCCTTGGCGGAGAGTGTGGAACTCCCACCTCCTCTGGTCTTGCCACGTCTGGGGAAAGTACTGCTCGCAGAAGAGGGTGACGAAATGGTCCCACGTCGGCTCGTCCCTCTCCTATCCCTGGACCGCCCTCCACCACCGGTGTGCCGCACTCTCCAGCTGGTACGTGGCAAAGGCCACGCGGCACTCCACCGGGGGGCGAAGGGTGTCGAAGATCTTCTCCAGCTACTCAAGCCAGTCCTCTGCCTCAGTCGGGTCCTCATCCCCCTTGAAGGAGGGGGGCTTCAGCTTCCGGAACTGTCCGAAAAGCTCAAAGTGGCGCTGTAGGGGAGGTGCTGGTGTACCTCCAGGCAAAGGTGCCTCGTGTACAGAAGTGTCAGAGGAAGGTGGGGGCGGCAGGGGCCCATCCCGTCCCTCGTGTCCAGCTCCATGTCCGTCACGTGGTCCCACAGAGGACTCCCCCTCTGCAGCCCCAGGAGGAGGCGCTCGGGGCGGTGGGTGGAGCTCATCTCGTACAATATCTCGTATCAGTCTGGCGAGGTCCTGGGCCCGGATGCCCGGGAGTGGTGGCTGGTCCACCGAGACATCAAAAACAGCACGTCCACCTCGCCGACCTCGCCCTCGGCCGCGCCCGCGGCCAGTCTCGCCAGTCCCGCGATGAGGCATCTCCTGCAAGGAGACGCGAAACCAAACGAAAACGTCAAAACAGGCGGTACCTAACGAAACCTCTAAGAGCTCAAGTCAGGAGATATGTTGTGGTGGCTACTCTAGCTATAAACATGCGAATTGGTTATTTTCCAGTCAGTTGATTCACTTCTCGGGATGACCTTGCTCTGATACCATCTTGTAACGACCCGGTTCCCGAGTCCCTACGAGACACGAGAATCGGACCGACTCGACTAATCCAAAGACCTAGTCGTCCAACGAGGAAGTAACCAAAAGAGCAGTAAAATAAACCACATTCAGCATGAATATAACTAACAGTAAGAAAGTACAGCAGTAAGGGAAGAAACTACTATAGTAGATACCACCACGACAGTAGAACAACATTTATCATATAACATGAACTGCAGGTAAAGAAAGTACAGCGGAAACAAGAACTACTCACTATAACAGAAACAAAAGAGGTACAAAAGACTGTGGTAAACTCTACTGGACCCTACTCGGCCCAGCGTCCTCTGCAGCCGCTGACCCTGGCTGCTCAACACCTGGTCCTGTAAAAGGTAACGAGTGTAACACGTCAGCAAAAAGCTAAGTAGAGTGGCAACTAACTAAAGACAACAGTAGAGTGCACAGTAGCTGTTATGTTCTATTACTTTCTTTATTTACATCTTTCAATTGTCTCACTATTTCATTTATTTCTCAGATCTTTTACTTGATCTCGAATGTTCCTCGTGGGAACGATCTTGATTGCAGTCTTTTCCAAAAAGTAGAAGTAGCACGTGGTGCTCTCCTGGCCGGGAGAGTCCCCCGTGGTGATCCTACCCTCAGTCAACCACCCCAGGGTCACTGACAAACGTAACGGTGACTACGGCACGCGCGATAAACGCACAGGTAGCTAACCCGTACTGGCACGCGGTCAGTCGTTTCCGTTAACGGGTGCGCCCAAAGCACAGCACGGAACCAGGGCAGAGCCCTCTCAGTAACAGGGGTCCAGCCCCTCCACAGTAACCAAACCGGGGCCTTGCCCCTCCACAGTCCGCGCACCCTCGCCTGACTACCCTGGTTTGCCCCAGCGGGCCTAACAAGTCGGTGTGGGAGGCTAGCTGAACCCCGGGGCCCGTGGGGTAGCTAGTACCTCCCTACACTAGTAGCTCTCCTCGGTACTACGTACGCGAGGGCCAGCAAGTCGGTACAGAGTGGCCAGTCCTAACCCCGGGTCCCTGGGGCGGCTAGCTCCGCTCTGCACTAAACAGGGGGGACAGTCGCTCTCCTTGGTACTCCGTACTCAAGGGCCAGCTCACTTCCCCAAAACTATTCCATTCACTTTCCAGGAGTTCTACTCCTACCTCCCCGTAGGGTTCCATCCTTTTTACTCAAACATCCAGGTTTCACTTTCAGTTTCACATTCTTACAATCCATGTTCTCAACCACGTTATCTATTCACAACAGGCAGCTATGAATTCAAATTACAGGCAGCTTTATATCTCTTTCCATTTTCTAAGACTGCAGTATTATATATTCCACTAGTTTTCCCATCCTAGGATTCATGCCATATCCTAGGATCTATCATACAATCTAGTTTTCCAGTCCTAGGATTCATGCAACACCTAGGAGCTATCATTCCATCTATTTCTCCTTCCTAGGGTTCATGCAATGTCCTAGGTTCTATTTATGGTTTCATAATTTAACAGATTTTAATAACTTAAAGCCACTCTACCAGGCACAACGGGAGTAATGGGGGCGTGATCGGGAATCCCGCGTGCCTCCGCGACTCCCAAGACTGCAACTGAACGAGGTCCTATCACAAGGATCAAACACAAGGAAAGTCTCAAAACAGTGCATAACTACTGTAGACAGGTAGAGGAATTAATTCTGAAAAGAACGCAACTCGAATCGCGGAAAACGGAGCCCGAACGGGCCCTAAACAGGTCGAAAAAAAGACGATACTGTGCAAAATCAGACGTCTGGAACTTCTTCCAGACGCCTTAAAAAGTGGATCAGAGAATTACCTGCTCAGCGTGGTTTCCCAGACGTCCAGAAGTCTGCGGGGACGTCTGGCCTAGCTTCAAGACGTCCGATGGTTACCCCGGATCTCTGGAGGTCTCTCCCGCCGTCTGGTACAACAGCCAGACGTCTGATTCGCAAACGATGGCGAATCAGCGAGCCTGTGCACAGCCAACTCCCTCCCTCAGTACGGTCAGTCGACAGGAAGGAAGAAGAAAGTGGAAAACTCACCTTTCAGACGTCTGTATTATCTTCCATACGTCTCCCTCGCCGTCTGGCTATTAACCCAGACGTCTGATTCTGTAAATTTTTCCAGAACAACGCACCACCCGGCTTCCGCTCGCGACGCCACCCACGTCGCACCTCGCGCATCTGCTGCTCAGACCGCAGCAGGTCCCTCTCCGCGTCGTTCCACGCCCCCTGCGCCCTCCGCCGGCCGACCTTAGCAGCCCCGGCGAGCTCGCCCGCACGGCAGAGCCCCGCTCTCACCCGCAGCACCTCCTCCTTGCTCACTACGGCCGCCGCTGCCGCCCTCGCACTCGCTCACTCTCGCACATAGGAAGGAGGAGAGGAAGGGGTGGAGACGACGGGAGGGGAGGCGTGGCCTTTTTAAGGCCGCGCGAAGAGGAGGGAGAGACGCGGCAGAGCATCTGCAGCCGCAGAGAATATCGGATATTCGCGGGCCTGCGCGCTGAGGCGCGCAGATGAAGACTCGTGCCAAAATAACTAATTCCCAGACGTCTGGAAACGATCCCAGACGTCCTGTAAGACGTCTTGATGTGACTCCAGACGTCTGGTCCGACGTCTAGGCCACCTCCCAGACGTCTTAAAATACGTCTGGGGCACGCGCACGTTACAAAAACCAACATAATTAAACTTGCTAACACATAAATATGCATACTTATCACACTCTCATGCCTAAATTTTGCTAGTCCTAAGCGAAAGTAAAAAGAAATACAAAGACGATCTGAGCTAAGGTTCACAAGTCATGACCAACCATTGAGAATACACCCAAAATCTCACGTAAAGACTCAACAACACTTAAGTACCGACCAAGATACAAACCGCTTTGCCTAATTAGATTCTAACTCGCCTTAGTTTAGGTCTCAAGTATAGATTTCCATGGGTTGAAAAATACAACCAAGGTTTGCAATCTAAGTATCTATACTCATGCAACAGACTCAACAAGTGGGTAACTGTATTAAAATTTTCCATTTTCTTTCATATTGTCTCATCGTTCCCCTCACTCCACATTGCATCTGCCTTACTACAAACATGGAGTAACAACCCCTATATAATATATGTATATATATAAGAGTAAAATGGGGAAGGCCTTGCACTCTGATGCCTCGATATGACACCGTAAGAGGCACCTTCCTTACCAGACCCTACATTCCGACGTCTCGAGATAACACCATAAGAGGCACCCGACCTTATTTTACAATGCATATTTAAATATGCACCAAAAATCATTTACTATATATTTTCTTTGCTTTTTTAAAAAATTATATATATATATATATATAACTATGGGGCTTATCTAAGACTTTGTTTCAAAACATCACCTTACTGAAGTCACGTAGAAATCTAGGTGTTAGGCTGGGCTGTGAATATTCTGCATCTGGGAAGCATACCTAGTGCAACATAGCAGCCATGCCCATGAAAGTGTAAGTGCTAGGCTGGGATCTAAATACCCTACATCTGGGGAGCATACTCAGTGCAACATAACAACCACGCCTGTGAAATTAAATTCTCATTGTGTAGCTGTCACAAGTGAAATCACAGTGTGTGTAATTGTGAGATACTCAGTCTTCCAAAAACTTTCAAACCAGAGGGTAGATAATTAAGCTGCATACTTCCCACACTATTGACTTAATACCTCAGCTAATGAATTTCTTCGAGGGCTCGGAAACAAGTCCACATCTTAGGAAACAAATCCACATCTCAGAAACAAGTCACCTATGAGCTGAATTGTATAGGCATAAGATCTCAGGACATACTTCTAAGGTCAGTAACTTCGTAATACCTATCCTCATCATCCTTCCCTAGCTTAGATCATGTAACTTATGCTATTTACAAAACACTTTTTTTCTTCTTGTTATATATATATATATCCCCCGATGTATATTTCATGCAATGTCATCATTGTATGCTTATGAATAGAAAATAAGCATGAGAAAGGGAATATATCACCCAAATAGTGTTGGAACCTTGTTCCATATCTTGTTTTGGTGTTAACAAAATTATTGTAGATTAATGTTTGCAATTGAGTGTTTTTTAGATTTAGGTGAAGATCAAGGCAAACATTGAACTATGGCAAGGAGACGCATGATAACAAGGAGGAAAGATATCGAGGAGAAGATCATCTTCGATCTTTACTTTTTTAGATTAGTATTTTATTTCGTAGGTTGTATGCCTCTTAACAAAGAAATATAACTTAGATCGTAAAATTAATTAGAGATAAATTAGGATAAACATTACAATCTTTTTCAAGGAACGTACATAATTGTTAATCTTTGTACTAATCAAGAGTACCAGTACCTGATGGTCCCAGTTTGAAGACTAAGTTTGGACCTGGACCTTAGAAGTGCGGGTGTCCATGATGAGTACTGGTACAGGTAAGTCACAATGCCTATTGAGACTCAAACCTGGGAGTCACAAGTACCGGTACCCTTAATGAGTACCGGTACCAGGACTTTTGTTGTGCTGGCTGCTAGACGACAGTGAGTAGCTAGTACCGGTACTCATACCTTAATATCGGTACCAGTTAGCTATTGGCTCAAAACTGAACGGTTGTAAAATTAATTTTGAGAAGATGAACGTTGGGATTTAAACTCCAACGTTTAGTAGACGTATTACTAAGGTCCTAACTCTATAAAAAGACCCTAGGACTCTTAGTTTGCACACAAGAAAGAGAAGGAAAAATTATAGAGCTAACTTTTCATATTTCCACCATATTTTGAAGAGAAGAAAATAATTTGCAGCTCTCAAATTTCTCTAAGCTTTTACAAACTCATCGACGTATTTTTCTCATGCATTTTCAAGGTGATTCATGTCCATTCTAGGCTCTCTATTCGGTAATATTATTCTAATTATTGCTGAGAGGCTTAGGAAGCTTTGTTGTAAGATTTATTTTGTCTTACACCAGTTCTTATTTGTATTGAGCTTTAGCTCATCCTTTGGGTTGTAACAAACCCATTTCTTGTACTTGGGTTGAGGTAACCAATTAATTACCTTAGTTAGTAAATTGATTCCCTCGGGGTTGAGGGAATCAAGTTAAAAATCCTAAGCTGGGAGGCTTAAGTAGTGAAGTACCCAAGTGAGTGGGGAACCACTGTACATCTTATGTCTATTTTGTGGTTTGAATTGATTGTGCAAATATTTTTGTTATTGCTAATATCTGCTTGAGTGTTTGTGTGAGCATAGCCATCTATACTAGATCCAAAGTTTCCAACAAATAGGCCAGAGTTGTTCTAATGAAAAACATAGCTTCAACCTAAAAAGAAATCAACCTACTATGTATAAGAAAAATTGGGTTGAGTTGCGTAGAAATCTAGGTGTCCAGCTAGGCTCTAAATATTTTGCATCTGGGGAGCATACCCAGTGCAACTTAACAGCCATACCCGTGAAAGTGCAAGTGTTAGGCTAAGATCTGATTACCCTACATCTGGGAGCATACCTAGCCAACATAACAACCATACCTATGAAATTAAGTTTTTAATGTGTACTTGCCACAAGTGAAATCAGAGCGTGTGTAATTGTGAGATACTCAGTCTTCCGAAAACTTTCAAACTAGAGGGTATATAATTGAGCGGTATACTTCCCACACTAATGACTTATTACCTAGACTAAGCAGTTTCTTCAAGGGCTTAGAAATAGGTCCACATCTTAGGAAATACATGAGTTGATTAAGTCACCTCTGATCTGAAGAGTCTAGCCATAAGATCTCAGGACATACTCCTAAGGTCAGTAACTCCTTAGTACATGTTCTTATCATCTTTCTGTAGCTTAGATCATGCAACTTATGCTATTACAAAACACTTTTTTCTTCTTATTATATACATATAAGATCTAGAAAAGAAATTGATGGAGAATAGATGTAGGCAACACAGAAAAAATTTACTCACTCCCCATGCCTATTTCATGCAATGTCCTCATTATATGCTTATGAATAGAAAATAAGCAAGAGAAAGGGAAGATATCACCTAAATAGCTCTAAGTTGTTCTAATAAAAAACACTAGCTTCAACCTGAAAGGAAATTGGCCTACTATGTATAACCAAAATTGGGTTTGGTTGCCTCCCAACAAGCACTAAGTTTATTGCCTTCAGTCGGGCATACAACTCAAGATGATGGTTCAATTAATGTTTCAGAGATAGTTAAAATCAAAATCAAGATGTGATCATTACGCCCAGTGTCCGCATATGCGGACCAACTGGTGGTGCACCCCACTCCGAAGGTTAGATGTTCTTAAAGTAGTGAATCAAATGTATCCACATCCATTGGCTTTTAAGTTTATGAACCTGAGGTGCGATCATGGGTTTAGGTCTATGCAGCCCAAATCGAAAAGGGCAGACACTAGATAAATGTGTAGTATATAAAGCATGTGTCCACTAGAAATTCATCTTAAAGAGATGATTATGTGGTTGAGTATGCTAGAGTTCCATGCCCTTCCCTAAGTTAAAGTTAAAAAGGTCATAAGGGTCCTCGTAAAATGTGAGTGGCTTGAAGTGCATTGGAACCCTGGATACTTTCACCGTTGTTTGTAAAGTCCAAGTCCATTGAGTCATAAGAAATCACATCAAACCTGGTTTCAATAATTTTAGGAATAAATGATCTAATCTTAAGTTCATCAAGGTTTAATTGGGGGTGGGCTTAGATTCCATTTCCAACAGTTGTTCGAACTCCTCAACATACTCCCACGTAGACTTTGTGATTGTCTTCCAATAGATTTTTAATTCGTCAATAAAATCAACATTAGTTCCTTTGATTTTATCTTCAAGAATAGGGTCTTCATTCAATTCAAAGGAAAAATGATCATAGTCAAATTTAGCCCACGGTTGATCCACAAAATAAAATATCACATAATTAGTTTTGCATTCTATCCCCATATCCAAAGTTTCTAATGAGACATCTTCAAAAATGAACTTATCAAAATCAGAGTCAAAGTTTAATTGATCTTCGAAGTGAAATGTCTCATATTCAGATTTACTTTCAATTTTTGAATCTTCATTAAAGTCCCCATCTTTCAATAAGACATCCTCAATGATAGGAGATGTAAACATGTTTACACTACTTAAGATGTCTATTTATGCAAGTTCTTAAGCATAGGATTGCATTGCATGCTATAAATAATGCATAACATGCATCATCTTGCATTTAGAGTAGTTTGAATAAAATGGAGGTTAATTGTCTCCTTTTATGTTCATGGACAGGGCAAACATTTTATTGAAGCCTCGGATCGAAGATCCAACCGTACAAATGTGATCAAGGCGACGATTGGAGTTCAACAACTCCAAGATCGCCCTAATCAGGCATCTGTAGCATCAGATAGAGACCGGGGAACCCTAGAAGATCAAGGGCCAAGATTGTGTGAATCCACACTTCAAACAACAAATCCGACCGCACAAATGGATTCGAATCGATGATCGCAGCCTAACGATGCGAAAATCAACTCAATCCGACAACCGTGGCACCATCTACATCATCCAGAAGATGGACAACCAAGATGGCACCACGAGGGGCCATCTCAGCCATCCAACCGGCATTCAAGATCGTCGCTACCTCTCCAAAGGAGATCCAACGCACGATATGGGCCGTTGGATCGTAATCCAACGGCTGTGGATGCGCGCGCCTGATTTCAACCTCGCGACCATCTCTTCGATGCAGCGCAGCACGAGAAGGATTTATCGCGAGCAGGCGGCGCGCGTTCGAAACACGAGAAGCGGGCAAGCGGTGTGGGCGAGCAGGCGCGATTGACTGCTCGATCGCGATCGGATGGTCGCGCGTGCCCAATCCGCCCCACGAATTATTGCACGCCGGCGCGTGACGCAGGTGGGCGCTCGCTGAGGAGCGAGCAAATGCGCGACTTAAGCCATCCGATCTCACGATCGGACAGCTAAAATCGGCTGGAAGTGCGCGTGCATTACACGCGAGGAGGAGAGCGGGCATGCGCGTCGCCCCCTACGCCCACGTTCAGACCTTTAGCGACGGTTTTATCCGTCACTAAAGGTCCTCAATTAATTTTGTAAAATTGGAATGACCAAAATGCCCCCACTCCTTGCAACAATAAAAGGAGACCCCCTCCATATGAAATTCTCATCCCTTCCTTCTCTTCTCTCCCTCTCCAAAGCTCAAGAGAAGCTCGTCCCACACCCGGGATGCTTCTCATGAGATAAAGTCAATTTTCCGTCCCCCTTTCGGAAGCAGATCCCGCGATGACGACGACGTGCTGCCCCGTTCCTGTTCTTCTTGCTTCGTTCTCCTTCATACTACTCCGTCATCGTCCCGTCTAGCTCGTCCTCCAAGCGACCGTCGAGGAGGATATCTCTCTCCCCATTCTTTTTACTGCTTTCTAGAATAGATTTACTGCTTTCTAGTGTAATCATTTTCCCGCTTTCTAGTTGTAATGTTTAGTGTAATGAACAATCCTTTTGATAATGAATTCCTTGTTCATTCTACATCTCTTTTTTATTTTTGTTTGTAATATTCTCTCTCTTACTCTCTCACTCTTCTATTTATTGTAAATAGTTAGATAGTTCTAATCAATTAATTTACTTCGTGACAAGTAAATCAAACGCATGCTTTTAAATCAAACGTCCACCTTCCTGTGTTCGACCCGGGATTTCCATTCCGGTATAAATTTTATTTGTTGAACACAAGCTCTTCGCTTTCATACTACAACGACAAGTTTTTCAAAACCAAACACGTTAGCGTAGCAACTCGTACATTCAACATTTTGGCGCCGTTGCCGTGGAGGCGACGCTCTTTGATTTTTTTTCGCATTTTCCTTATAACTTACAAATCATTTACCTCACTTCTCTCCTTTCTTATTGTGATTACAGGCACTCTTTCGAGATGAGCAAAAGCGGTAGATTGGAGTAAAGTACTGTGGAAGGTTTTGTAAGTTATCCCCCACCTCCCACCCATTAGATTTCATTCCACCACATAATAACACAAACATCAATCAACTTAGGTGTTCTTATAAACTCTAAGGTTAGATTGTTTGTTGTTTGACACCCATACTCACACCAACCTCCATATTTAAAAAGAAAATTAAAAAAAAAAATCTCACAGAGGTACACAAGCTCATCTGATTTTCAAGCTCAACCGGTAAACCGATCTTTGGAGCCGATACACACATCCAAACACATAATTGAGTAGAAATCAGATTAGGTAATCACTTGTGTGCCTAATTAAGTGGTGCAACAGGCCAATTGTTTGAGTTGATTGGGCCACACCACTTCAATTAAAATAACTCATCAAGTAGCTGCCACATAGGCTCAACTCTTAGGGATTTACCAGGCACTCCACATTCTTTTAAGTTTTAAGGAAAACATCTTCACCTGTGCTTTCAAAACCTGGTGTGCCAACAAAACTTGTTTGAAAACACCTAAAGTTGAATCCAAAAAGCTACTAAGCAAGATTTGAACCCTAAAATTCACCGCATCAAAAGTAATCTTGCTTGAAAACCATTGGTTGTGCACGCACACACAAATCAATCAATCATTAAGGGCACAACCCATATAAAGGGCCCATCACATTCCAAGGCACGTTCAAACCTAGCCCTAAATAAAACAGAGTAGACGTTGGCCTTAAGGATTCAACTCGCTCTTCAGAGCCCAGAACGAGATTATTTTCGATTAGTCTGTTTCTACTGTTCAATCTGATGTCTAGCTAGGGGAGCAGAATCAGACGATCGCGGCTGGGGGGTGCACTAGGAACCGGAGGCGCAAGCCGAAGGAAGAACCTTCTCCCCAGTCCCTCCTTCTAATTGGTTGGATTGAACAAACAGAAGCATATCAAATCGTTCCTTTATCTCGAGACGGGTTTTGGGAGTCTGTAGGTCTTTAGGCTAGCCTACTTAAGGGCAGGTTTGATTGCTTGTATTACAGGGCACCTTTCTTCCTCCCATTTATCATGAATCCTTCCACATATTATACTCATTCCCTCTCTTTCCCTCCTGTTTTGAATTATCCTCAACATGACGATTATTCCGACTCATACTGTAATCAATCATCAGTTAGTTGGGATAACTCGGATTGGGGATACAGTTCCGGACCTCCGTGTTTAGGGTTTAACCCTGAACACTATGATTGTGATTTCTATCCTTCTCAGAGTCACATCGATTATAGATCGTCAACCTTTCATGAACCTAATACGATCTACAATCAAGAAGGATACACTGATTCTTACCCATCCTCTGATTACACTGCCTTTAGGTCATCACCACCTTTTGAACCATCTGAAATGACCTATTATCAGGAAGGGTATAACAAATCTCAATTCATTAATTCCCCTGCATTGACACCAAACCCGCCCAACCCTGAACCAACTCATTTGGTTCAGGGTAACCAGGTTCAAGAAAAGGTTCTGGCTAACTTGAGGAATATCATACAATCTTTAGAAGTTCAGCCAATACCTTGCATTGAGAGATTGGAGTCCCTGATTGAAATGATTGATGATTTGAATATGTATTTGTTGGATTGCCTCCAGGATGTTAAGGATAAGAACCCGGGTGAGTTTCTACTTGGGAAGTTAGCAAAATTGAGGATGAGATTTGTGGTCGCTTTGATTCAATCGTGGGATGATTCCCAGGATGAACCCGCTTTAGGAGAGCCAATTTCAGAACCCGCTCAGGCACCTGTTGGGGGGACACATGTTACGAGGTTGACCAGGTTAAACTAAAGCAACCAATTAAGGAAGATTTGATTTCTTCACCTGAGATCCCTGAGCCGGGGTATGAGGAAATGTATGTCTCCTTAGAACAGAAAGTGACAGATGATTTTGGGACATACATTGATACGGATCTTGATTTCTTTGATGGTGAAGATTCAAGTTGCGAAGTCTCACGCGAGTTTACAGAACACGATTTATGTGAGACGATTGGGCCTGAGGAATCTGATAGATCATTTGATAGCCCAATAATTGAGGAAATTGATCTTATTGGGGCTCACATTACGGATCCAGAATCGCATTTTCTGGAGGATTCAATTCAATGCCCTGATTATCAGTTACACCCCGTTGAGCTTATCGATGATTCTGTTTCTGAGATAATTAGACCCAAGTCAATTCTAATTCAGCCACATCATTTAGACTTGGAGATTTCAGGCGAGGTGATTAATATGCAAGAGGTCCTGGAATTTGACATGCTAAATGAGAAGGATAGGAGCCAGGAAATTTTGATTTGGGAAGGAAGTTCCGGAGGAAGTAGAAGACTGAGTCGAAGGGTTCCTATTAAGCTAAAATCATCAAACCAGGACCCTTACGACATTTGTTCTGAGGATGTCGAACCCAAGCACACATTCATTGATTATCCTTTTGATTTCTCCGTAATCCGACTTTTTGGTCTTGGGTTGCATTCTCATAAATCGCAAGCTCGACCCCGCTTGCATATTGATTTTAGGTTTTGGGTAATTTTTATCCAGAACCTGAGATATTCTCGATTATGGGGTATGGGTCTGTACCATAATCTGGTCCACACTTGTGGGCATCTGTTGACACGTCAGCGGTTTCTTATGTTTATTCTAATTCTGGCCTGCACTTGTGAATTTTTTATTTCTCTTCTTTGTATAGTGTGCCTAGCTGAAGGCACTAAATTCAGCACATATACAGTTCTTTTTAGTTTCTATCTCTGAGTAGACCTGACATTCACGTAATTCAGGTACTTTCTAAGCTATTCCACTCTGTTTTATGTCTTTTTAATATAATGAGGACTTTGCATTAGATCGGCATGGGGGGTGGAAATTCATCTCTGAATTTATTAGTCATCTCCGTAGATTTGTTTTATTTTCTTTTATTATTAAAAAATTGGAATTAGGAAAGAGAACTTGTGTTTAAGAAAATTTTCGATCTTAGGAAATACTACATTATGATCTGAACACAAAGACCCTTCAGGTCTTTGGACTTAATCAACCCGTGTATCCACTAAAATGTGGATTTGTTTTTCGAGTCCTCGCCAACCTAAATTCTATTTTAATTGGAGTAAATAAGTTTGGGTGATAAGTACATGACTTATCAACCCACCCTCTGATTTGAGGGAACATTGAGTTTCTAGCATCTACACACTTTCTTGTCACTGACTCATTGTTCGATGATTTTAGCGGAAATTGGGTAGCTAATGAACCTTCTAGGGTGATATGGCTAGCAAGTTATCGTGGGTAACAGCCCATAGGTAGGCTGTCCAGAGCCCAGTCACTGGACCATTCTCTTTTTGCTGCCTTTAGGTAAATTTTAGACCAGGGAAGCCACCTACTTAAAAAGAGAAAAAGAAAATCAAAAAGAAAAGAAAAGCAAAAAAGAAAAGGAGAAAAGAAAAAAAGAAAGAAGCCACACTTCGCCGCACGAGTATGGCTGGCAAGTTTTCGGTGGTAACAGCTCATAGACCGGTTGTCCAGAACCCAACTCAATAAATGCACTGAAAATTCCCAAAACACTTAGGAAGAAGCGAAGTAGAATAAATCGAGGAGATATACACTGGATTCACCCTTGTGTTGACCCTGTAAAAATAAAAGTAGGGAGAAAGCTACCGGTTGTAAAGATACACCTTTAGGCAGAATTCTCTTTTTTAGGTCGCCTAGAGGCGTAGAAATCCGAAGTCTGTTTTAACTGCCGGTCAACGAGTCTATCACATTCACAAAAAGATGCTTAGAACTTAGGGTTCTCATCAAATCTTGGGTGAGTTGAATGGCCATAGAAAGCCACTCTTAAACCCTAAAACTTGAAAATCCAAAAAAATTAGAAAAGTGGAAAAAGAGAAAAAGAAATTTTTCTTTGAATAAGGTGAGACCTTGAGGCGGTCTACATTTTGGCAGATACTCGGGCACTGTTGTGTCTTTAAAAGTTCAGATCCTAAGTAGACAATTTCTTAGTGATTGAAAATAACTCAAGCCCAAATAATTCAACCTGATTCTTTTATAAATAGCATATAGTTTTTGCTAGGAACTAGCAAAAGATAGGCATGGGGGTATGATGTAAACATGTTTACACTACTTAAGATGTCTATTTATGCATGTTCTTAAGCATAGGATTGCATTGCATGCTATAAATATTGCATAACATGCATCATCTTGCATTTAGAGTAGTTTGAATAAAATGGAGGTTAATTATCTTCTTTTATGTTCATGGACAGGGCAAACTTTTTATCGGGGCCTCGAATCGAAGATCCAACTGTACAGATGTGATCAGGGCGACGATTGGAGATCAACGACTCCAAGATCGCCCTAAGCAAGCATCTGTAGCATCAGATAGAGATCGGGGAACCCTAGAAGATCAAGGGCCTAGATGGTGTGAATCCATACTTAAAACGACAACTCCGATAGCACGGATGGATTCGAATCGACGATCGCAGCCTAACGACGTGAAAATCGACTCAATCCGACAACCATGGCACCATCAACATCATCCAAAAGATGATGGACGGCCAAGATGGCGCCACGTGGCGCCATCTTAGCTGTCCAACCGACCCTCAAGACTGCCGCTGCCTCTCCAAAGGAAATCCAACGCATGATCTGGGCCATTGGATCTTCATCCAACGGTTGTGGATGTGCGCGCCTGATTTCATCCGCGCGACCATCTCGCCGATGCAGCGCGGCGGGCGAAGGCTTTATCGCGAGCAAGCGGCGCACGTTCGAAACGCAAGAAGCAGGCAAGCGGTGCGGGGGAGCGGGTGCGATTGACCGCTCGATCGCGATCGGATGGTCGCGTGCGCCCAATCCGCCCCACGCGCTATTGCACGCCCGCGCGTGGCGCGGGATTGTACGCGGGTGGGCACGCGCTGAGGAACGGGCGAAGGTACCACTTAAGTCGTCCGATCTCGCGATCGGACGGCTGAAATCGGCTAGACGTGCGCGTGCATTATGCGCGAGGAGGTGAGAGGGCACGCGCGCGTTGCCCACTACGCCCACGTTCAGACCTTTAGCGACGGTTTTATCCGTTACTAAAGGTCCTAAATTAATGTTTTTAAAATTGGAATGACCAAGATGCCCCCACTCCTTGCAACTATAAAAGGAGACCCCCTCCATACGAAATTCTCGTCCCTTCCTTCCCTTCTCTCCCTCTCCAAAGCTCAAGAGAACCTCGTCCCACACCCGGGATGCTTCTCGCGAGATAAAGTCAATTTTTCGTCCCCCTTTCAGAAGCGGATCCCGCGACGACGACGACGTGCTGCCCCGTTCCTATTCTTCCTACTTTGTTCTCCTTCGTCCTGCTTCTTCCTCCTTCATCCAAGCGTCGTCCCGTCCGGCTCGTCCTCCAAGCGACCGTCGAGGAGCATATCTCTCTCCCTATTCTTTTTACTACTTTCTAGAATAGATTTACTGCATTCTAGTGTAATCATTTTCCCGCTTTCTAGTCGTAATGTTTAGTGTAATGAACAATCCTTTTGATAATGAATTCCTTGTTCATTCTACATCTCTTTTTTATTTTTGTTTGCAATATTCTCTCTCTCTCTTACTCTCTCTCTCTTCTATTTATTATAAATAGTTAGATAGTTCTAATCAATTAATTTACTTCGTGACAAATAAATCAAACGCGTGTTTTTAAATCGAACATTCGCCTCCCTATGTTCGACCTGGGATTTCCATTCCGGTATAAATTATATTTGTTGAACTCGAGTTCTTCGCTTTCATACTACGACGACAGGTTTTTCAAAACCAAACACGTTAGTGTAGCAACTCGTACGTTCAACAATAGGTCCTTCATCATCAGAATCAAAGAACTTTTGATCCTGATAGATAATTATCTCATAATTGAATTCATTTCCAATGCATATATTTTCATTAGTCACCAAATCATTTAATGAGACATTTTCTTTTCCTCCTCATTTTCTTCAAGACTAAGGACCTCAGGTGCAAGGATCATTTCTTCCTTAATTTCATTTTTAAATTTCACAATCTTAATGTCCCTGTCCTCTACATCCTTTAAATCAAGCCCATGGTCTAGGGTCACATTAATGATATTTTCAGATTCAACTAAATCTTCCGACATTGGAGAATTGGGAACATCAATAAGGGGTTTAGTTGGTTTATTAAATTCAATCACCCCCAGGTCCTATTGATTAAGTGACTTCAGATTGACCTTGGACTTGATCTATTTTGAACCCAAAATCAAGATTTAACTTAGGAGAACATGGATCAAGATGTTGAAGATTAGAGGGTGTAGGACAAGAAGGTCCTGAACAAAAATCATTGTCAGAGCCAAAATTTTTAGGTGGGTCCTCTATCCTATCATTTTCTGGATCTAGTTCTTCTAGAGGTACCATCTTTCCCTTAGTTCTACTCCAAAATAGTTTGGGCTCTTAGTTATCCTCCCAGTCAGATTCTTCATCATGGGACCAAGATTGAGGATTAGTAGGTTTGGTTAGCCCTTCCAGATTGTTGGTCAAGTAAGAGTAATCAATTGGCTCTGGTGACCTATTTTGGGAGCTTTCTTGGGAAGGGTAAGGGCTTGGCCATTGGGGTCTAGTATCATCAATAATACCCCAATTAGGTTTGAGATTCTCCCAATTAGAAGATGGATAAGGTTGATTCAAATATGGATGAGGGTTCATGGTACTCTGGGGATGTCCTCCTTGGTTGTAGGTCATATTGGAATACTCCGTAAAGTTTGATGAGCCAAATTGAAAGTTAGTTTGTGGAGGGTCAAAATTTTGCTCGTGGCATTGGTATCTTGGTTGACAAGTAGATCCCCAATTGAAGGTAGGCTTATCCCAATTTGAAGATTGGTAGCATTGATGTAAATTGGGATCAAGGTCATAATTAGTTTGGTGATAAAAATTTTGTCTTGATATTGTCTCCCTGGGTTATGTCCCTAATTTGCAGTTGTATTATCCCAATGTATAGATTGATAAGATTGACTTGCATTGAGGTTAAAGTTAAAACTATTTTGGGCATGGTTGTAGGTTGGAGGGTAGGAATTGGAGTCTGTGGATGTCTTGGAGGCATGAGAAATGTTGTGAACCACACCAATGTAGGGGCAGTATTCAATCCTAGGTTTGTTTTGAAATGCCATCTCAAACGAGTCCAAATCAAGCAATTGAATACCATACAAGACCAGGTTTTACTTGCTTTTCTTAGGAAATTAGTACTCGTATGTGGCCAAGCAAGTTATCAATCAGTTACGCACCCTAAATCAACCTACGGAGTGCCTTAAAGAAACCTACAAACAAGACCTCGTTGATCTCGATTCGAGCCTGTTTGCCACTAAACTCCTCAGATACGGGCAAGATGGACTTGTTGACCTCTGACCAATTGTTTCTTACAATGGAGAAAGAAGCGGCAGAAAGACCAAGACCTAATCAATAACAAAGTTGATCTCGAGTCGAGCCAGATCACCTCTAGACTCCCCGAGGTACGGATGAGATAGACTTGTTGACCTCTGACCAACTCCCTCTTGGTGACCTTATATGCATGCACAGTGCAAATAAAAAGTGTCAAGCAACACACGATAAAAATCACAATCAAGGTCCTTTAACACTCATGAAGCGTATTTTAGGGTTTCACCGTTGATTACTGAATTTTAAAATGTTCTCACTTTCAAGTATTTTCAATTCAAACAAGTGAGATTCTTTTGATTAAGTCTAGAGGAAGGTAGAAGTGCATGATAGATAATTCAAAAGGGTAAAAAATGCGTACCTGAGTTCAACACTCTTCTTAATGCAAATGCAATTCGAGAAATATAAATCTAGATGCTGCTTATGCAGTTCTTACCATGTATTTCTAAGGGTACGTAGCTTCTCGATAAGCATGACAAATTTTTTTTATATGCAAGCAATCAAGCAAACAAACTAACTAAAGAGTTTAGAGAGAGAGAGAGAGTTCACAACCCACAAAATTGATACAACACAAAATAAATACGCTCCCTTACAAAAAAAAGCTTAAGAAACCTAAAATAAAGAGAAAAATCTAAATTAAGCCGAACAAGTGCCTCTTTTGCGTCCTACCTACGCGAATCTACGCCTCAGCTATAAATCCCCAAACCCAGATTCTAGAGTCTTTTTTTGATTTAAGCATTCTAAGATGAACCCATCGACATTTTTTTATGTGTAAGTCGGAACCCTCGTGAATTAAAAATGCATAATTGGAGTGGAAACCCATGTGTTTGTTGTTTTTACAATTTAGACCTTGGATTGATGATTCAAAGCTACAGTTAGCTTTTTCATGTCACGAGGATTCTCACGATACATTTTGTGCAGTGATTAAACCCTAAATATGCAAAATGCATGTGAACCGGGTGCAAACACATGTGCGATTCACCTTAGTAATAACACTGTACAAATGACCTTCATATGGTAATCCATAAATTTCCTCATCTTGTAACGATTATGATGATATGTGTTTTGCAGGAATCAAAATTCGTTTGACATAATTTCATGAATACTCATGATTATGAAAGGTTAAAATAATAATAATAAATGTGTGTTAATTTCATATTCAAATCAACATCAAATCCTAATTAATCACCTAATTCCTAAACATAATTTCTTGCCTCCCACATTTTCTTTTTCCAACTCTATAAATGCATCACCACGCCGCCACACACATCAAAACAAAAAAAAACAACCCACCCCCACTCTTCCTTGCAAGTAAAAGAGAAGAAGAGAATGAGAGAGGTCGAGAGAGAGAGGAAGAGAGAGAGATGAGGGTGATGCTGATAAGAGTGGTGCAACGACAGCAAAGAAAGCAGCGACCATGAGCGCATGAAGACAACGGCCTAGGAGAGAGGCAACGATGAGATTGGCATCGGCGTAGGATGTAAGATCCCTAATCTTTTTCTTTTTGATTCCACGATGAAGTGAGAGAGAGGGAAACGATGATGAAGCTCGAAGGTTTAGAGAGTGAAGGGGTCCAGCAGGAGGCCAGAGATTCACTAGAGGTAGTTGTCGCGGTTGTGGGAGAGATAGGCAGTGATGGGTTCACCCACATGTACCCATCGGTGGAAGAAGGAGATGGAAGAGGGAGGAGGCTAACTGAGGTTGATTGAGGGCCGAGGACGACGGTGGAGGGCCGACGAGGGTCGCTAGAGGGTGATTCCGGCGAGCAAGTGGCAGTTGGTGTCGAGTATAGCATTGCATGCATGGGCGATTCCACCTGCTTGTGAGTAAGCTTGACACGAAGAACAGAAAGAACAATGGAGAAGGAAGAATAAATGAAGGGGAAACAAAATTGTAGCTAAAAAATAATCTTTCAATTTATGATTTAGTTCTTGTGAAGGGTTGTACCTTAATTGAGATCTAACGGTTGTCCTTATTTTACGTAGATTGAGGGTATCAGAGGTTGAAATTCGATGATTCAGGATTCGATCCTAGGGTTCTTGATCGTGCCAAACGCATCTAATGTAAACATGTTTACACTACATAAGATGTCTATTTATGCATGTTCTTAAGCATAGAATTGCATTGCATACTATAAATATTGCATAGGATGCATCATCTTGCATTTAGATTAGTTTGAATAAAATGGAGGTTAATTATCTCCTTTTATGTTTAGGGACAGGGAAAAATTTTTATCGGGGCCTCGGATCGAAGATCCAACTATACAGATGTGATCAGAGCGACGATTAGAGTTCAACGACTCCAAGATCGCCCTAATCAGACATCTGTAGCATCAGATAGAGATCGGAGAACCCTAGAAGATCAAGGGCCAAGATAGTGGGAATCTGCATTTCAAATGACAAATCTGACTGCACAGATGGATTTAGATCAACGATCACAGCCTAACAGCACGAAAATCGACTCAATCCGACAACCATGGCACCATCTACGTCATCCAAAAGATGGATGGCCAAGATGGTGCCACGTGGAGCCGTCTCGACCGCCCAATCAACCGCCCGCAACTTCTAAAGAAGCTAGCACCCACAAATCTCCGGCGTTGGATCAAGATCCAACGGCTAAGATTGCATCCCAACCAGCATGCCCATCCTGTGAAGCCGCACCTGAAGAGCCGCCTTGACCATTGGATCTCAATCCAACGATCCTGATTGCGCGCGCACAAATTCATTTCCGTGACACAAACACCATTGTAGCACAGTGGGTGAACACGTTTATGTGACGCAGCGGCGCACGTTCGATTCCTCGCAAACAGCTGCTAGGGCGCAGGCGAGCAGGCTTTGCGATCGCTCGATCGCAATCGAGCGACTGTGGGTGCTCAATAGCACCCACGTGCTATTGCACGCTCGCGTGTAACGTAAGATCACACGCGGTCAGCACGTGATGAGGAGGCAGGCAAGGGCGCATCTCAGCCGTTCGATCTCACGATCGAAAGGCCAAGAATCGAAGGACATGAGCGCACTTTGCATGCGTGGGAGGCGAGCGGGTGGCGCACGTTGCCCACGATGAGGCTTTAGCGACAGTTTTATCCGTCACTAAAGACCCCTTATTTAATGTTTTAAGATTAAAAAGACCAAATTGCCATCACTCCTTGCAACTATAAAAGGAGACCCCCTCCATATGAAATTTTCATCCCTTCTCTCCTCTACCTCTCCAAAGCTCAAGAGAAGCTTGTCCCACACCCGGGATGCTCCTCGTGAGATAAAGTTAAATTTTCGCTCTCATTTAGGAAGCGGATCCCGCGACGACGACGACGTGCTGCCCCATTCTTGTTCCTCCTGCTTCGACCTCCTTCTTCCCGCTCCGTCCTCCTTCGTCCAGGAGATGTCTCGTCCAGCTCGTCCTCCAAGTGATCGTCGAGGAGGATAACTTCTCTCTCCCATTCTTCTTTATAGCTTTCTAGAGTAGAATTTTTTTGCTTTCTAGTGTAGCTGATTTCTCGCTTTTTAGTGCAATTCTTCTCTGGTTTTATTGTATAAACATTTTGAATTATTGAATGCATGTTTTCTCTCTCTCTCTCGTTTATTCTGATTGTTAATATTGCTTCATTGTAATTACATCACTTCACTTTTCAACAAAAATTCTAAAAAAAATATAATTGCAAATATAGATCGACGTAGCCTCCCTGAGTTCGACTTAAGATTTCTATTTTGGTACAAATTTTATTTATTGAACATGAGTTCTTCGCTTTCAAACTACGACGACAGGTTTTTCAAAACCAAATACGTTAGTGTAATAGCTCGCAGCTTCAACAGCATCCATCCAGTTGGATTAGACGGATTCCATTTCAAATCTTGAGGCACAGATTGAGGAGACACGTGTGGTGTGAAAGTCTCTAACCTATTTTTGCGGAGTTGTTGTGACCTCCTAGCGACATTGGGCAAAGTAGTCTTACTCTTTTCTCATGTGGTTTGTCTACATTACAGTTTTTCTTCTCATATTACACCGTCTAGCGTGCATTTTTGCCTCTGTGGGATCAGAACCCATCTTTGTGTTTCTTACTATTTTGGATACTTGAATGTTAAATATTAATATTATAAATTAAGTGACCGCTTGGAATGTAAATAATTAATTGATATAATTAATTGATGGATTAAAAGGAATTAATTACAATTTATTAGATGATTTTCATGATTTAACAAATTATGAAGTACTCAAGTGTATTGGATGTAGCCCTATCATCGCATGTATGAAACAGACTCCTTTTTTATAAAATTGGCATCATTGTGATTGTTAAATAATAAATTAATTGGGACCATGGTCAGAGTTGAAGTAAAAAGAAGTCTTATTATTATCAAGCAGTCCCTATGTCTCTTTATATAGAGAGAGACAAGGGAAAAATAACACCATAGGTCTAACAAGGAAAAAACAAGTAACAAATAGCCCCTCACAATAACACATAACTCAACACTTCCCCTCAAGCTGGAGCATATACATCCACCATGCTCAGCTTGTTTCTACACTTCTCAAACTGGGGGTGAGGTAGCAGCTTGGTAAAACATCAGCAGTCTGGTCAGTAGAGGCAAGACACGTAGTACGAAGTAAACCGTGCTAAATCAGGCTCCTAGTATAATGACAGTCAACTTTCGCATGTTTCATCCTCTCATGAAACATGAGATCATTAGCAATATATGTCATAGCCTAATTATCACAATGCATCTCCATAGGCTCCTGGATTTGAACAACATCTCTTAGCAGAGATCTGATCCATATCATCTCAGCTGCAGTACTAGCCATAACCCTGTACTCGAACTCAGCACTAGAGCATGAAACAACACTCTGTTTCTTGCTCCTCCAGGTCACCAAATTTCCAGCCACAAATGTACAAAAACCATTAGTAGACTACCTATCTGCCACGTCTCCTGCATAATCTACATTAAAGTAAGCCACTACAGACATAGGACCCTTCTTCTGGAATAAAATGCCTCTGCCTAAACGTCCCTTAATGTACCTCAACACTTGCATAACCGCCTGCCAGTAAATATCAGTGGGCTTGTCTAAGAATTGACTTAGCTTATCCACTACAAGGCTGATGTCTGGCCTGGTAATGGTTAAATACAATAACTTCCCAACTAGCTACCGATAGACCTTCTTGTCCTTTAGCTTCACTGTATCTTCAAATAAGTGAGCTTTAGGATCCATAAGTATGTTGACCTCCTTGGATCCTACCATGCTTGTCTCCTAAAGAATATCAAGTGCATACTTCCTCTAAGGCATCACTATGCCTTGACTACTCGTGGCGATCTCAATACCCAAAAAATATCTCATCTTCCCAAGATCTTTCATAACAAACTGGTGAGCCAAATACTCCTTCACCTAAGTAATACCATTTGCATCATCGCCTGTAAGGATAAAGTCATCAACACATACCAATAAAGCCACTGTACTAGCACTGGTCTTCCTAACAAACAAAGAATAATTGAAAGGAGATCTCTACATCCCAATCAGTGCCTCAGACAAACATTGAAACCAAGCTTGAGGGCTCTGCTTAAGGCCAAAAATAGCCTTACGAAGTTTGCATACACACTTACCCTGAACCTCAAAACCACGTGGCTGCCGCATGTATATCTCCTCCTGAAGATCTCCATATAGAAAGACATTTTTGGCATCTAGCTGGTGAAGGTGCCATCCATAATGAGCTGCAACAGAGATAAGAATACGGATCGTGGAGAGTCCTGTCATAAGATAAAAAGTGTCAAAGAAATCCACCCCATAGGTCTGGGTGAATCCTTTGGCTACAAGGCTAACCTTATACCGAGAAATAAACCCATCAAGGTTGTATTTCAAGGCAAAGATTCATCTGGCCCCAACCAAGTGCGCACCAGAAGGTAAGGTAGACAACTCCCATGTACCTCTATCAGTAAGTGCAGACATCTCTTCCATAGCCACCTTCCAATGTGGATGTAGGAGTGCTTGCTGGTAGGAAGTATCTTCGTACTAGAAACTGCAACTGTAAAGGCATGAAACTCTGACCCAAGAGAACCTGCAGAAACAACATTGCCAGTAACACGATACTGTGCACAGGATCTCGGAGCCTTCCTGATAGTAATGGGAATATCCTCATCTGTGGGCAGAGAAAGGGACCCTGGAGACACATGAAAAGAAGAATCATCAGTATCCCCAATACATACCTGAACGAAGGAGGACGAAGGTGACTCAGTAGGAACTGAAGAAGGGGGGGTGTCATTTCTCTATAAGTAACTGGCAACTAATATGTAGCACCCTTAAATGTCTTCTCATCAGGTGGGATAGGTCTGAAAGTGCCCACAGTATGATTGGCAGCAGATACACCACTACTATGAGAGAAATCCTCCAAGGCTATAGGAGGTACAGGCATAAGAGTAGCCACCTCTATCTCTCTCAACTGATGACCTGAGGTAGAAAAATAAGAGAGACTCATGAAAAGTCACATCTACACTCACATAGTGTTTCTGGTGTATGGGATCAAAACACCTGTATCCCTTCTGTGTGCATGAGTATCCCAAAAATACACTTAACCACCATTGGTGCCAATTTGTCATGACCAGGCCTAAGGAGATGTACAAATGCCACACACCTAAAGGTCTTTGGTGGCACAAGAAATAAGTCAGCATCAAGATATAAGATACTCCATGGAATCTACTCATGTAACATAGAAGAAGGGAGTCTGTTACTGAGATAACAAGCAATAAGAACCACATCACCCTAGTAACTATACAGAACACTATTCTAGATAAGTAAGGCTCTAGCTGTTTCCAGAATGTGGTGGTGTTTCCTTTCAACTATCCCATTCTACCATGATGCATGAGGACATGATGTCTGATGTACAATACCTAGTGATCCATACAAATCAGTCAGTTTCTTTGTGCAAAATTCTAATGCATTATCTATTCTGATTTTCTTAATGCATACACCAAATTGATTTTTCACAAACATCACAATTACTAAATCAAAGAGCCAACTTCCGATTTATTCCTCATCAAAAAGGTCCATGATAAGCATGAAAAATCATCCACAAATAACAGATAATATCTAAAATTCTGGCGGTCTACCACACGACTAGGACCCCAGACATCATAGTGCAACAAATCAAAGCAAGCAAAATAGGTAGACTGGATAGATGCTGGAAAGCTAGCACGGTGATGCTTTCCTAGCTGACATGCATCACACTGAATCTTCATGGTAGGAGACAAGTGAGGTATGACACAACGCAGCTTGTCCAGGGAAGGATGACCTAGTCTTCTATGCCACTGTAAGGCACTCCCCACAGTATTCTTCTGACAAGCTGCAGCAACTAGTCTCTGAACTAGCCGATATACACCTCCCTCCTCATGGCCACCACCAATCGTCCTCCTTTTCATGCGATCCTGAAAGGTGCATCCAACAACATCAAAAATAGCACGACAATTCAACTGCTTAGTAATAGAACTAACAGATAGTTGTTGCATTGTCATGTCCGACACATAATATACATCATCAAGATGCATGGAGGGTGTAACAGATACCCCTCCTTTACCACGGATGGGGGCATGTCTACCATGTGCCAGTTGTACAGAATGTTCTTGTGGTGTCTTCTGTAATCCCTTAAAGTACTGAGAATTTCCTGTCAAATGATCAGATGCACCTGAATCAATCAACCATGATCCTTTCGTACCTGATGCAGATGCATAGGCTGCAGTGCTGGAGGATTGAGGCTGTTCATGGGTCAACTGTACTAACCACTGCACAACTACATCTTAGTTTGCCTCTACAAGAGATACTGCCTCAGTACTAACACCAGGAAAAGCTGTAACAGAAGCCTGGATGGCCACAATAGGATGGCAGAGCTTATTCCAACACTTAGCCTCAACATGGCCAAGCCTGCCACAGTAAGAACATGTAGGCTTGCCAAAACCACCATCAGTTCAGCCTCTCCCTTTGCTACGAAAGAAGCCTCCACGACCTACACGAGTGCTAACAGTAGCATGAGCCGAAGATGTAATGGTAACAACTGCATCACAAGTAGGCTAAATTTGCATCCTACTCAGCCTCCTGTAAATTTCCTCAATAAGAGGAAGCTCAGAGAGAGTCAGAATCTATGAATGAGCTGCTGAATAGTGATCACTCAGCCCTGCAAGGAACATGCAGGTTGCAAACTCCTTCCTATGATCCCTACATGTAGAAGAAGTACACATTGGTCTACATGCATTATATTTCTCTAATAACCCTTTCATAGTGGGGTAATACTGAGATAGACTCATCTCCTGCTTCAGATGGCATAAATCATAGTGGATCTGAAATACTTGAGTTGAATTCAACTCATGTGAATAAGCCAACTTCAAGCCATCCCACATCTCTTTGGCAGAACTGTAGTACATAACTTCATCACTAATCCTTGGAATAACGTTATTCAAGATCCAGGCTCTCACCATAGCATCATCCCGATTCCAAGTTGTGTATTTTCCTATTTCCTGCTCCGGTAGTGCTTCCAGGAGCACATGCTTCTTATCATGGCCTTCCACAGTGACAAGGAAGGTTTGAGACCAACGGGGGTAGTTGGTCTCGTCCAATTTTGTATAGGAGCAAAGAATGGGCTCTTATACACCCTATTTTCTGTACTCTATCCTGAAGACACCTCAGAAGCATCTGATGCAGACATGGTAGCTTCAAACACACACAAATAAGCCCAAACAGCAGATCTAAAATCCTGGATAAAACTCCAACAACTTGGGGAATGCACACCCCACAATCCACAAACAAAATATCCAATACTTCACTGGGGAATACACGCCCCAAAATAAATATTCACAATGGGGAATACACACCCTAAATCATATCAAGAGAATAAAGAAGTCATACCAACCATAAGAAGGTTCTTACTTCAAATCTCCATCTCTGCAACACTCAAGAACCTCCCTACAACGGGCTGGTGGCCAACAGCCTACTCTCCAGTGACCTAGGCGGCGATTGGAAGAGAAGGCGGTGGTGGTGTGCTACTCTGGAGCTATGCCGATGGCCTCCAAGGCTGTAGCGGTGGTCTACTGGAGCTTAGCAGTGTGAGGCTACGCTACGGGAGGCGAGGCAATGCTGCAGCAGCGATCTATCGGAGAGCAGCAAGCGAGGCAGCACTGCAGTAGGCAAGGCAGTGCTACGGGAGGCCGCTCAACTCTCGGCGATGTCTGCAGAGCAGCGAAGGTGGCTACAGCAGCCCTAGGCGATGTTGCTACAGCACACAAGCAGCAGCTACAACAGCACAGGGAGGCGCTACAGCGATGGGCGATGCTGATGCTGCTGCGACGATGGCGGAGCACCGGCGCCGCCGTTGGTGGTGGCGATGGTGTTTGGTTGTGGTGTGGCTTGAAGGTAGGGTTAGGGTTTATTTGGTGGTATCCCCAACGTAGTGCTTTGATACCAAGTTGAAGTGAAAAGAAGTCTTATTGTTACTAGGTAGTCCCTATGTCTCTTTATATAGAGAGAGATAAGGGAAAAATAACACCATAGGTCCAACAAGGAAAAAACAAGTAACAAATAGCCCCTCATAACTCAACAGTCAAAAATTGGAAACTAACTAATAGTTAATTTTAAATTGATGTAATCTAAGCTTTTTCATAACTTTGAAATAATAGGTGTAAATGATGAAACTTATGGGTTAATTAATTGATGCTATTAATTCGGTTATGTGGAAATAAGTTATTAAATTGATGATAGATTGATTGGAAATAAATTGAATAACTGGTTTACCCCTGCTACTCTCCGAGACTTTGGTTGTAGCTTTGGTCTTTTGGACCGATTTTGGGCTAGTTTAGGGAGTTGTTGGCCTCCCTATAACTCTTTGGTTAGGCTTAACAGGCAACTGGGATAACAGGATGCATGGCTCGAGGATTGGAATTGTTGTTTCTTGGTCGGTGGGTAGGTCATTGGCTATCTGTGATTCAGCGTGTATAGCACTTACACGTGTTCATGCCACACAACGTAACCGCCCCCCTTTTCGCAATAACCCTAGGGTGATAGATTGAGGTAGCTCGATGGGTCTAAGCCACCTTCTTAGCCAAGAAGATGGCTTATACCTATCTTGCATCTTAGGAAGTTGCATGAAATCGCCTTGTGTCCCAAGGTATTGATTAATGGGATTTTGACTGTAACAAGTTGAGCATAACTTGTAAATGAACAAAATAATGTAAGGATTAATAAAATCATTAAATTGAGATAGTACCCTCTCTCTTTTCCTCTCTCTATTATCTTATACCCAGTTATTGTTTCTACTCTACTCAGTTTTTACTGATGTATTCTTTGGGTTTCGTACTCTGGTGTAGCGAGCAACTAGGAGTTGAGGCTATGGTTGGTCCTTTTGTTGTGGGACTTAGCGTGGTACTTGGAGGCAGTCCGTGCAGAGAGTAGTTTTAGCTGCGTAGGTTTTCCTTTAATTTTTTCGATGCTTGTACTTTGTTACTCTGCTACTTTCCTTTTCTGCTTTTTGGTGGTGAATTTTTATTATCTACTTTTGTCAGTACTATTTTATTTAATGAATTTTGAATTTTTGTTTGATTATTATTGTTGTTTTACAATTACGTGTTGAGTGACTGCGATCCTATTAATTGTCGGATGCTATTCTGTATTCGACAACTCGGGTCTCATCGAGTTTACTTGGTTGGTGCGACCCGAGTTGTCACAACACCAACCCACTTTCGCAACTCTCCAAAACTTTGTTTCACATATTAGGTACCTACCAAAAAGAGAAAATGAGGCTCATGAATACACAAAAATGCTAGATAGAAAAGAAAACACCTAGAGTGCATGCCTTCCCAACAACGATGCCAAAAACTATTTGTGAAATCGTATAAAGGATAAATGCGTCATCATAGTTGGGAAAACATGTCGTTTGTAATTTATAAACTGTCTCCTAAAAATATGAATGTAATTTTGGGAGTACAGGTTATCTCACAAGGAAGCAATGATGTCTAAATGTTTTCTGACCTAACTAAGCCAACTAAGATGTTTTTGAGATTTTTTGAAGTATTTTTCTAATTTTTTGGATTTTTGAATAGGACATGGGACAAACTGACCTAACGAACCCTAACTAAAGATATGATTGGACCCTAGACCAAATCCATTATAAAAATTTACTAATTTTATGGAAAACTCCTGACTTGAAGACAGAACTAATGCAAGTGATTTCACGTAAATTAGATAAGTATATAATTTAGCAAAAATCCAGGAAGTGAGGAAAAATCGATTTTATTTTATTATCTGACCCCCTCGCACTGTGCAAACTTTTAAAAATAATATATAGCATATTAGGATATGAAATTTGGTATGGAGAAACTAGACTTGATACCCACAAGCAAGCAAAATTTGGTGATTTTACAACAAACTTACCGCAAGATATGAATTTTACGAAATGAACGTAGAGATGCGGAGAAGTTCGCCTCAATCCCCAAGATGCAAAGTAGTGGGGCTAGTTGAAGAAGTGCGAAGGATGAGGAGAAGAACATGGAGATGTAGATGAAGGAGAAGAAACTGGGAGGTAGAGGAGTGCTTCTAAAGAAATCTAAGGGAGAATTAGGAACCTAAGGATACTAATAGACCTAACTAGAGTCTAGGGTTGGTAGAAAAGGTGGTTGGGCATGTGAAAGAAGGTGGAGGGAGATTTTCTACCTAAGGAAGAAGAAGAAAGGAGGCTAATGGATGCAACTAGAACTATGGGATACCAAGGCAATTAAGAAGGCGTGGTTGGGATCTCAATGGCTAGCCAAGAGGTATATATAGTGGGAGGGTGGGACATCCAAAGGGTATTGGTGGCCAAGGAATAGGTTTAGGTTTTGGAAATTAGGCTTAGGTTTAGGTTTCATCTAAATAAGAAAGTAAATACCCTAATTATCTTCAATTTTCGGTCTCTGTATGTTTCGAATTTCAAATTACACATAAAAGTAAATTTATTTTCCTTGAAATCAGCTTTCAAATGTAAGTTAAATCACTCAATGTAACGTTAAAATGAGAAAGTTATGACCAAAATACTGAAAGTGTGTCAGGGTCTCACTAATTTTGGGATTAAGATTTGGCTGTGGATCTTGATTAGCTAAAATAATGGGATGGAATTGAAACCTAACTAAATTGATTGTTACATTTTATTTATTAATTTCAAGGAATACTTTTTGGCAATTTAGTATAGAAAAATTATGTGGCACATGTTGATAATGTGTAGGAGCCTATAGGATAAGAATAGAACTAGGAATAAGGTTGTGTCACTATGTGTGTGAGCTAAATTTTAGGAATAGGTCAAGAGTGTGGTGCAGGCTTAGAATCAAGGTTAGGGGAGCTGGTTAAGGTTTAGGTTTGGGTATCAGGATTAGGTTTAGGGCTTGAGGTGGATCCAGGGTTAGGGTTTTAGGAAGACATGTGAGATAATTTCTTCTCTTCTCCTCTCATGCAGTTTGAAGCGCTCTTGTCCAAACCAGACACATACACTCTGCACAACAAAATGCCTTAATAAGTAATCAATGAATAATCAGGTTCAAACAATGCAATCTTAATTCTATCATGCATGCATGCAATGATGCGGGAAATACGCGATTTTTTAAATGATGTAATTAGTGTCGTTGCAATGCATAAACTGCAATCAAGCTTTTACATTTATAATACCTAGATAGTGGAGTATCTAGGGTCGTCCAAGGAGGCTAATTTATTGGTTACAAAGAATGGGTTCTCTCTCTTGCTTGTCAAATCAACACATAACTTTTTGTATTTTTGATTTTGTTGTTTTTAGGATTTTCAGAAACAATCGGGTTTTGTGTGAAGATGAATTACACTACAACTAACTCTAAGTGACAATAATGAAGTCTTCTCCTCTAAGCTCACCCTAGGCAAGTGCGCCTAGGGTAATTAGAAGAAAAGAGTGCGATGTGCACTACACTAATACGAGAAGAAAAACACATTAATTTCAAACATGAACTTGGAAGGCAATGAAAATTTGTATTACTAGGAGAGTAAAATATAGGTAGAGGAATGCTTCTTTAAGAACATTAAACTACTAGCTAACACAAAAGGTAAAGTAGAAGATAAAGAAAAAGGGGTGATTCTGGTAGAAGATCTGGGTGGCTCTTGCTCCAAGTGTGGTTGCCCCACACTTGAAAAGAGTTCTCCTTCTCTTCTTCAATTGGTCTTCCTTCAAGCTCTTCCTCCAAGGTGGGCGTCAACCACCTTGATGAAGATCCTCCTTGCCTGGTTGTCCCCTTTAGTTTGAATATGACCTCCTCGTTGGTGTGGCTAAGGAAGAAGAGAGAGAGGAAGAAGGCACTAAGGGGGTGGGTAGGTTGCCCCCTTGATCTTCTTCTCTCCTTCTTCCTTGGTGTGGATGTAAGAATCTAACTAATGGTATGGGTGGAACCTATCTAATGGAGAGGAGATGGGAATTATGTGGTGGTAGGGTAGGGTATTTATAGGATGGGAAAGGGGGTGGTTATGGTATTTTTTTGGAGGGAAATGAAGGGGTGCTTGGATATTTTTGGAGGGAAAAATGGGAGGGAAATGAAGAGGTGCCATGGTTTTCCCTCCAAAAATACCTTCTAGAAGGTGTTGATTTTGGAGGGAAAAGGGGATGGTGGAGATGGCTTGGAAGGTGATGTGTAGGGCTAGGATTGCCCCCTTGTTTTGGCGCCAAAACAAGGGGTAGTTACGGTGGGTTGGCACCACTTTTAGTGGTGGCTTTTGGTGGCGATTGAGGGGTGAAGGGATGTGTGGTGGTGGCGAAACATGAGGTGGAAGTGGAGGTAGCTTAGGTGGAGCTTAGGTAGGCTTATTTAGTAGAGCTAGTTAGGTGGGTTTTAGGGTTAGGTTGGGATGCAATGGAGGTGGACTAGCTAAGCTGGCTTAGCTAATAGAGAATTGGGGGGAGAGGTAGAGAGAGCTAGGGTTTTGGAGGTGATGAGTTGAAGGAAGCTTAGCTAATAGAGAATTGGGGGGAGAGGTAGAGAGAGCTAGGGTTTTGGAGGTGATGAGTTGAAGGAAGCTGTCTTAAGCTGCATTAGAGCTGGTGGCTGCTGAAGAGAGCTGCAAGGAGCTACTTTAGCTAGTTTAGCTTGCTAGTTCTTTGCTAGCTGCTAAGCCAAGCTAAGATGAGCTAAGGTGAGCTGGGTCTAATCTTCCTGGAGATTACTGAGCTAGCTAGAGTAGCTAGCTTAGGTCAAGTAGCTCAACTCAACTAAGTTGAGCTGAGTTGAGTCTCCATGAGCTGGACTTGAGCTGGCCTGAGCTAGTTAAGGTCATCTTCAGCTGACCAAGTCTGGCTAGCTAGTCCTAGTCAGGTTGGACTTCCAGTGAACTCTTTTGAGTTGGAGGAGCTGGAATGGAGCTGGGATCAACTGACTTGAGTTAGTTTGAGCTGCCATCTAGCTAAGGTGAGCTGAATGGAGCTAAGGTGAACTAGCTAGAGCTACCATTCAGCTGAGATGAGTTGCATGAAGCTAGAGATGAGTTGATCCAGCTAGAATGAGCTGGGATCCAGTTGGGATGAGCTGGACCTAGCTGGAATCCAACTGAAAGGAGCTTCTTCTTCATCTTCTGCCTTCTCGAGTGCCAAGGTATGTGGGATTTGACTCTCTGTCTATCCTAGACAGTCAAGTAAACATATTAATAATACAACTAAAATGCAATGCATGCCTATCCTAGTTAAATGCCTAAATGCAACCCGAAAACCCATTTGCGGAGTTAAAATCCTAAGAGCTAGATCAGTTTTAGGGTATAAAAATGATGATAAACTGACATTTATCATGCAATTCTTTATAGTATGCCCTAATTCTAATGCAACTCATGTTACAAAATCAGCATAATTAAATACATTAACACATAAATTTGCATACTTATCACCTACTTTTGTCCTCTTTAAGATTTTTATACCCTTTTAAGGTTGTTTTGGACTTCCTATTATTTACTCTTCTACACATAGAACCCTTCTCGAGTTTCGAGGGTGAAACTCCCTTTAAGGTTGTTATATTTGTTACATTCTAAAATTCAAATTCAAGCCTGAATTTAGATTAAGCATGCTGAGATAAACCTAATGACACTTACCAGGCACGAATTGAATATGCATAGCCCAAAAATAAAGAATTTTGGGTTTTGGTCACTATGGTCAACCCTCTAGGAAATTTGCACAGATGGCACGAATGGGACCATAATCAATATCGTTGGGTTTTCGTCGCAAGCTTTTCAACGAGATGGATTTCATGAAAATCGGAGATTGTTTGATATAATTGCAAGAAGAATGCAGAACTCCAAGGATAGATTAGTTATTTAACCTCATTTATAAATCCCCCACCTTTATTTTCCACTTTTCCTCTCCTCTTCCTATTTAAATACACTTAACGATAAGTCTAAAATCACTTCACCTTCGCCAGTCACATGAACCCACAGAGAGAGAGAGAGAGAGAGAGAGAGAGAGGGGGGGGGGGGGGGGGGGGGGGGGGGAAGAAGAAGAAGGAACAAAGAGACCCCTTCTTCCTCATCATCGCTGTCCTCTTCCTTTTCGCACTGCGCTAGAGGAGGATGCAGCCACGACCACTCGTCGGAGGGCGCTTGACGTCGACAACCGAAGCAGCACGGCAAGGTGAGCCCTCTTGATTTATTTTTCGTTCTTACATGGGAAATTTAAGAAAAGGAGCGTTGTGGAGAGGAAGGAGAGATGAAGGGAAGGTGGATCACAAGAAGAGCTTGGGAGAATGGCCATGCTCGTTGACAGCCATTCAACGTTGGCGTGACATGTGATGTCAGTGGAAGGTGATGGGTCCTTGCACTCATTACCATCGGTGAGAAAACGATGGAAGAGAGAGAGAGGCCGCAATCATGCATCACTGGAGGCATGGCGATAGCCGGAGAAGGGCGACGGTGGTTGTCAATGGCGACGTTGTCGGTGAGGGTGACCTTTGCGGTTGCGCATGGCAAGGATAGAGATGAAGAAGAAGAGAAACAAGGAGTAGAAGAAGTTGGAGACGATGGCAGTAGGCCGCCAGAGAGATGGCAGCATGCGGCGGACGTTGCCAGGGATTCGTCGTGATCGGAGGCGGTTAGCCATGGGTGGGTTCCTCCCGGAACCCATAGACGTGCAGGGGAGAAGAAACAAGAATGAAGAAGATAACGTGAAGAGAGGTAGGGGGTTTTGTTACTTAAAAAATTATGAAAAGAAAATTCCAAGTTTCTAAAATTGCGATTAGGTCCCTGATTTTGCTTTGTTTGATTATCTGATTTAGAGAGCATCCGAAGCCTAATTTCGGCAACCATGTGCCGTTAGAATCACGTTGAGGTATACTTTGACATGGTAAGTTCTGCTTTCCCATCAGAAGTTGTAATTTGCAATTTTACGCTCAAGGTTTCTATTATATACATTTCAACGTGTTCTCTCTTATCTTGATTTGAGACAGGGACCCGGAGCATGGGCAGAGCCCAAGGAATATCCGATGCAATTTTTTTGAAGTTACCGTGATCCCCGATAATCCTAGGTAAAGTAGCCGTCAATCCCACTCTTGATGTTAATGTGCCATGTTATGTTTATGTTGAGTTCCTGCTTACGTCAAAGTATATTGCCTCTTGATCAATATCTTGGTGTTTATATTTTGCAAACCCTTGGGTGCTTAAACAATATATTGATTAAGTAAGAATTAAATGGTTAATTATTCTTGATTTGTTACCCTTAAGAATTAAGCTAGGAAGAACTAATGAATGGAAATTGATTTTGTATGCTGCATCAGCAATTTAGAAGTATATGATAATTTTTGTGTAAATCATTAAGTCAATCATCTATCTTGGTTAATCCACTAAAAAAAAGTGATCTTGAGTATGAATAAAGATCGGTGAATGATTTTACTTATGGAATTATGTGGAAGATAATGTGGAAACAAGAGAAACAAAATCAACTAAACAAATGTGAATTATGATAACGCTTTTTGCGTAAAATGATGGAAAGAGTTGAAGATGGATAATTAAATATGGAAATATGTGATACTTATTGAAAGTTAGTACTTGAGCCCGATATCAATGGCAAGGCAAGCTATACCTGTTAGGGATAGAGGCTGGCTTAGGGAGTAAGCTAACCTCCCTGTGACTCGTTTGACAAGCCATTTTGAGCAACTGGGTAGCAGAGTGTTGGGTACGCTTTGTTGTTACAAGAGGTTGGGTTGTTTGTTCTAGTATCCTATAATGGAAAGGATTTGTCATGGCCAGTGCGGGGTACCTCTCCGCATGTTTATCGCATGGACAGTAGTCACCACTTCACCATGTTAATTACGACCTTGGGGTAGTTAACTAGATGATGGAGAGGATATGGGTTGCCCTCTCAGCCAAAAGGGTGAGACATATGCAATCTACTATCTAGGACATCGCAGCAAGATCTCTTTGCACCTTCCGAGAAAACTAATTTAGATAAATAATGATCAGAATTGTGGTAAGGCACAAATAATGGAATCAACAATGAAAACAATACCCTCTTTTCTTATTTTTCGTATTTATTTAGCTTTGTTTTGTTTCAGTTGTTTCTACTACTCTACTCAGCATTCATTAACACTTTCTATGGACTTGTACTCAAGACCTGGAGAATTACACCTGGGTTCTACAGTTGTAGGAGCTAATGGTGTCAGTCCAAGCGCAGCACCATAGTTGGTAGTTATAATTATAGTTTTAGTTAACGTTTTCTTCCTGTTTCAATTTTGTTGAGCCCTGTTAGTTTATATCAGCCCATGTCTCATTTCCTTTAGTTTGTACCTGTACTTGTGATGGCTATGACTATTTCATAATATATTTTTCATCTATTCATGTTAGTTCATAATTATATGTGATTTGATGAGTTGTGAATGCTTTTATTTTTCTATGTGTGTGTAATGGATGACTAGATCTTGGGTATTTGATGAATTAATTCGAGTTCCTACTAGGGTAGAGGTTTGGGTTGTAACAATCCTATAGTTCAATGAAGATAAATACAAGATTTAACATTTACTAATAGGAATTTATTCTAATTATGCTTCTCAAAATCTAAAAGAACTAGGACAAGACTGCAGTGTGAGAAGCTATTCAAGAAGTCAAACATCCTTCCTTTATCAGCAACAAGGCTTTCAAAATCAACAATTAATCTGCACATGTCAAGAGATTTTTCTAGAATCTTAGTTCTCAATCTCATAAAACCTTACATTAGAAATATATTAATTTGCACAAAGTGAGAGAATTCTTCAATTCTGTAAACTAATATTGGTTTTAAGTAAAATTCTAAAAGTTTAAAATTCAATTAAGCGATTGAATTTCTCCATATTCTTTGCCATCCTCCAATCGAAGTTCTTCGCTTCATATCCTTCAATACTTTTCATCTTGTAATGTTCAATTTGCGTCAAATTTTCCGAGATCTTTACACTTATCAAAGTGCATAAGTACATGACTTTTGCAGCTTAATTAACTCTTGTAAGCATATACATATAGGTTATAATCATAATTATTATAATCAAATCATAGAATGTATTTTTCATCAAATACTCCATATATTTTGTAAACATCAAAGATACATAATTAGAATTGTCCTATCTCAATATTCTCCCAAACGTTCTTCCCTTGATTGATGTCTCAATACAAGTGTATCTATGAATGATCTCAATGCTCAAAATGCTTTCATAAATGCCACCTCTTCCTATATAGATGGAGTTGCTTCCTAATTGAAATCATTTGTTGTATCTTGACTTGTTTCTTCAATGGCATGAAGTAAATCATGTATCATTTTATTTTACAAAGTCTTCTAGTTACCATGCACAATCTTGATAGCCTTTCTCATTGCATTGCACACCTCTAAAGAACTTACATCTAAACCTATCTAGTAAAACTGTGCACAACATGTTAATTGCAATTGATGCTCGATCACATGGTTAAGCATGAGTCACAGACTGATATTGCAACCTAATCAAAATAGTCTCCAGCCTTAATTATATTTTGATGGGTATGCAATCCAACAATGGCAACGACAAGCACACCATCAAAGTTCCTTAAATGCACATGAAGTCGCTACTTACAACCATTATTTTTTTTGTTTTGTCTTTTCAACAAGCAATCCACATCTTTTACCTGAGTTAAACATTAAGTAATTGTAACAAAACTCTTGAATGGCATTTGGCCATTGAATTGACCATCAAGTCCGAGGTCACTATTGATTTCCTCAAATGACACAAAACTTGGTTGTGTTGGGACAATGTGAAACTCATCTATATCTATAGTACCGATATTGTTACCACCATGCATGTTGTTGTAGTTGGGCAAAGGTCTACCAAAGTGATCAAGTTTCACATGATAATAGTTAGGAAAAATAACAAAGCTTATTTTTCTTTGAGTAAAGAGAAGTGGTGAAAAACTACAACACAACTCCCAATGAAATAAATAAATGCAAAAGACACCCTCACAAAGAAAAGGTCAACTCTCAACAATAATTAATCATCCTCTTCCTCTATGTTCCCTATCTCACGATTTGTATTTAAGTGGATATGTTCAAAGCAATGATGAACCTTAATATCATCACCATGTCATCAACAACATTACATGAGTTTAGTGCTTCAACATTTGATTCAATGGCATATCTTTTAAGATCCCAAAAAGCCCTACTCCATTAATTTTGAGAATGGGAAAGAGTTTAGTGTTACGGGAATATAACAGCAGCAACAGAGCCTTTTCCACTCTAAATATTACAAGAAGCTAAGCATGAGATAGCCTTAGCATTTTGTCCAAAACTTCATTTACTTTGAATACCTATTTGATTGATAATATACTAGCTGTGAAATATAACAAGGTACCTACGTAAGTAATAAGTTATAACTATCTGCAAGACTGCAAGGGACAATATGTAAAATCCTCTTTGCTAAATGGGTTGATGTTGTTCAAAGCAAGTCAACATTTACAAATAACCTCGGATCCACCGGGGAGAGGAAGCTCTAGTAAAGAAACAAGCAGTAATCATGTGGCCAAGGAATCTCACCATTCCCCACAGAGAGGAGTCACTAGGCAGCAATATTTTCTCTTATTTGTATCATCAATGTACTTGGGCAGTTGTTTGATCTAAACTTCGAAAGAAAGAAAATGTGCAACTTATTAAGAAGTTACTTTACAAAGTTGGATAGATGATAGTGTCTGATCGTACATGAGGAAAAATTACACAGGCACTTGAATCTAATTTTAATGCAATCGTAAATTCTCCCAATCATGTGAAAGAAAAGTATTTAAAGATGAGGTATTTTTCATCAATAAAGTTTAATTTGCTTCACACATGTACAAGGCATATCCAATAATACATACATTTAACATCTCAGTATATAAGGTTGCCAAAATCTTGTCACATTCCCTAGTCTATGCCTGATCAACAAAACATTTCTCATAGTTCTAATGCTACTTGTCGATGGCGTCTTAGATCATTAAGATACTTTGTTGCATTGTACTCTGCATCAAAGATCTCCATGGAAAACGTCCTGCGAAGACCCTTTCCTCGCAGGTTCCTCAATCCATCTTCTCCTCTTAAAACGTTCAGAACCTAAAAGCACAACACTGTAAGAATAAAAAGTCCTATTGAGAACTACAAGGTTCCTAGTAGTGCTTTAATAAAGCATGCCTCGCTCATCTTTGGCCGCAAAGATGCAGAATGCCTTATGCACTGGGAGGCAGCAGAAAGTGAATGGTTCATTTGGGCATGATCATATGCATCAGCGAGGAAGGGATCAACAAGGTTCTTGATGTTGTTCTTCTCGAGCAGTGGTGCTGCCTACAAGAACAATGTTTTAACAGTTCAACCACGTCTTCCTTGTCAGATGAACAACATGGTGCTTTGTTTATGTTTATACCCAAATCACCAGACTTTGTCTTGAAGAATTCAATGCTCTTCTACCAGTGATGAGCTCCAGAAGCAGCACTCCAAAAGCAAAGACATCAATCTTCTCATCAACTATGCCATGCGATATGTACTCAGGAGCAAGATATCTATTGCAAGGAAAGAGAAAAGCAAATTGTGTTGTACAAGATTTGGAGAAAATGAAATAAAAAAAAAAAGAAAAATCATGATAGGAAATTCAAGTTACCCAAAAGTTCCTGCAAACGTGGGAACTGTGTGATGACTCCACTGATAAGGTAGCCATTTTGCGAGTCCAAAGTCACAAATCTGGAGATTCAAGTTATATCCATATTTTGTAAGGTTTTAAGCTAATGTAGAAAGGTAAATTAGAAACAATATTAACATAAGGTTTTACCTGAGCTTCGAAATCCTCTGTAAGTAAAATATTAGCAGCCTTTACATCTCGGTGAATAATACATCTTGGGCACTTTTCATGGAGGTATTCAAGACCCTGAGCAATCCCTGTGGCTATATTGTATCTTGTACTCCACTTCAGGTGCTCCTCTGACTCTATACAGAAACGTTTACAAAGAAAAGATATTCCAGTTTCCTAAACAAATGTGACAAAGAAAAGCATTCACAAATCCTGTCAAAGTTCACACCATGAAGACGAGAAGCCAAGCTTCCATTTGGGGAGAGCTTAAGAACCAGGTGCATTCCTCCCTCAATTCCAAATCCAATTAACCTTGCGGTATTTGGATGATCAATGTGGACTATGATTCCAAGTTCTGAAAGGAAATCGATGATTTTCTCTTCAGATGTCCCACGTGTCAATCTCTTAATTGCCACCAACTGACCATCTGCTAGGCATCCTCGAAAAACCTCAGCATATCCACCCTTGCCAATGATATTGTCTGATCATAATGACAGGCCACAAACTTAGCATAGATCCTTATGAATAAAGTATCATGCACGTATTGTAGGTAGAATGTAAGTTTAACTTACAAGTATTGAAATTTATCCTAAACCTAATCATTCTTGGATCAAATTTGTTGAAATCTAAAATGATTCCATCATAAACTTCACCCTCCTGATTTTGTTAAATTTGAATTCTTTGGAATCCCATCTACCCATCTCTTGAGCTAATTCTAGGCATCTGAATCTTGAAACTATAGCAATCACTTTTTTTTTTTTTTGGAGAAAATATGGCCATCAAATTTTAACTTTGTTTGGATCACAAGTAGACGATTCCAGTGCTATAAATAAATTATGAACTTCAGACGCACATTTGCTGGCTGAAAAAGATTACAGCAGTCATGAAATACCTTTGATGCAAAAGAAAACTTGTTAAGAATTCTTGCATACTATTGAAGATTGCTTTATCTTTAAATAGGTCAAGGCCCAACCAGGGTAACTAGAATTTTGTCAAGGGATGCAAATGCTTGTTGTGGCGGAAAAAAGTAGAATACTTGCTGTTGAGATACACTCTAGTTATTTTTTTAGTCTTTTTGTACTGCTTATTTATTTTATATTTTCTATTGATTCTCTGATGTAATTTACCTAACACCTCTCTATATAAAGAGGTATACGATTTTCATGAGGAATAAGATTATTTGTTTCCTCCCATTTGGTATCAGAGCGATAATCCTAGATCGATGCTTAGATATCTCACCGAAATAAGCCTCCAACCCATCCCACCACCACCGCCTCTGCTAGCGGTAGCAACGTCGGTAGAGGAGCCACCACCGATAGGAGTGACGGCATAGCAGAGCACTGTAACCCCTGTGGCGGTGCAGCAGGGCCAGCCATCCCAATTTTTGCTGTTGTAGCAGTGGTAAAGCATCCCACCAACCAGCAACAATGTCGATGATGAGTCTGGGTTGATCTTCTGTGGCAAGGGGGAGGTAGCAATCCTATTAAGGGCCACTAGGGGTCCCTCCTGGCCCTAGCATGCACCTCTTGATCTTCGGAGGGCTGCTATGCGTGTCTAACGTGATTTCCAAGGAAGAAATTACGTCGATTTCATGTTAGATCAATGTTTTTTGTGATCTACAGTGATTTTGCATAACTGAAAATCTGATTTCAGATTTGATTTTGGCGTCTTCCCACATTTTTTGAGCATCACGGCTTCATCATCGTCATCCAAGGTGTCATCGAAGACAAATCAAGAGAGCAGGAACTATAAAAACCTATTTTTTATCCCCATAGTGAAGTTAGATGGAACCAACTTTGCTCGTTGGTCGCGAACGTTCCTAACGACTGTTGAGGGTTATAACAAGGAACATCTTTTTAAGCTAGAGCCTCATAACAAGACCAGAAAGTACGTCACGTGGAAAAAGAGCAATGCTATGGTGAGAACATGGATTATGAATGCAGCCTCGCCCCGGATTGGAGATGGTACAATGTACTACAAGATTGCAAAGGAGATGTAGGATTCTTTTCATGGCATGTACTCTCATGAAAAGAGTTCCAACAAGGTGTATCAGATTTACAACAAGATGTTTTCCCTTAGGTAGGAGGGACAGCCCTTGACTCAGTATTATGCTACATTGAAAGGGCTTCTAGAGAAGTACAACGCATACAGGCTTGTGTACACGTGTACTACTCAGTAGGGTTGCCGCAAGGAGACTGCAGTTTTACATTTCCTCTCTGGATTAGGCCTAGAGTATGACTCTACACTCTCTCAAATACTTTGTCAGATCTTCTCTCCTTTGAGGAGATAAACAGTCGACTTAGCAGGATTACTGTGACTGCTCCTCTCCTAGAAATTACTGGACAAACTTCCACTTTAGCAGTTGGTGGAGGTCAGGGGACTTGGGGTTCTCCCTCTACTCGTCAACGTGGACGTGGCATAGGACAGACAAGCAATCCACATCCTACATACACTTTCTGTGGTCGGATCGACCATGTGGAGACTTCCTACTGGACCAAGCATGGGAGGCCTCTCGTGGCCAATCAGGTTGTTACCACTTCTAAGAGTCAAACACAATGTCACGAGTAGATTATGATGCAGTGGTGCAGCGATTTGCTCAGATCACTCAGGAGACCCCTTCTTCATCCTTTAACACTGCTACCATAGCCTCCTCAGGTACAAATTATGTTTTTGGTGCTTCTGATAGGTCTACTTGGCTTGTTGACTTTGGTGCATCAAGGTACTTGAGTGGTGACCACAATTACTTTTAGCATCTTCAGTCTATGCATCTTGGTAGGACAATTTAGGTAGCAGATGGGAGGCATTCTAGAGTTGATGGTTAGGGGAAGGTGCCAGTTACCCCTACTATGAGATTAGCTAATGTTCTACTTGTTCCAGATTTTCCTATGAGTTTATTGTCTATTAGCAAGATTACTTAGGATTTGAATTGTAAGGTGATTTTTTATGATATTAGTTGTGTGTTTCAAGATAAGCTCACGGGGAGGATGATTGGTGGTGGACATGAAAAGGGGGTGTATATCACCTTCCTCAGACTCCAATTGTAGCATCATGCCAGGGAGATGTGTTTCGCTACAGGGAGTACTCTACAATGGCACAATCGTCATGGTCATCCATCTCTAGATAGGCTTCGTCGTATCATTTCTCATCTCTCACCAGCCACTGAGAATCACTGTGATGCTTGTCAAATGGGAAAGCACCACAGATATGCTTATCCTGCTAGTTCTACTATTACTGAGTCTGTTATTGATTTGCTACATTTAGATGTATGGGGCCCTAATTGTATTCCAGATAGACTAGATCATAGATATTATTTAGTGATTGTGAATAATTGTTCCAGATTGTCCTGGGCATTTTTGTTAAAAAATAAGTCAGATGTTGGGTCTATTATTGAGACTTTCATTATTGAAATAAAGGCTCAATTTGCTTCTACTGTCAAAGTTGTTTGTACCGATAATGCACTTGAGTTTTGTATTGCACGAATGATAGCCTTCTACAAATCTCATGGAGTGGTTCATCTGACTACATGTCCTCATACATCCCAGCAGAATGGGGTGACAAAGAGGAAGAACAAGCATCTTTTAGATGTGACTCGGACTTTATTGATTCATCATAATGTTTTGTTATGATATTAAGAAAATGTTGTACTTACCGCATATTATTTGATTAACAAGATGCCCAGTTCTGTTATATCTGAACAAGTGCCATGGCAATATTATACCTAGACAAAGTTATTTCAATTGCCACCTCGAATTTTAGCTGTGTAGCCTTTGTGCACATTACTGGGCCTAGTAGAGATAAACTAGTCCCTAGAGCAGTTAAGTGTCTTTTTAAGATACAACCATACCCAGGAAGGCTATAAATGTTATGATCCTTTGCAGAAGAGCACTATGTTAATGTCGATGTCACTTTTCATAAGGCCGTGCCATATTTTTCTATCACTGAGAGTCAATTGTTATTTAAGACAAAGAGGACACCAATGCCCATTCCTTCTATTCAGTTTGGAGATTTTCTTGCTACTCAGATTACATCACCATACACTAGATTCAGAGATCCTCCAATACATTTTAAGAAAAGGCAGAGGCAACACACCCCTCCTTCAGCACCATCATCCTCCCCACAGCAGGTATGTGTTGACACTGCTGACCATCGTGTGTCGGTGATGACCATGCAAGTGATGTATTAGTTGTTTCTAAGTCCCCTATTGGTGATACTAAGTCTCCTCCTGACGATCTTTACCTTTCGATTGTTATTCAGAAGGCTCCCTGGAGTTGTGGACGCTACCAGGTTGCTAAGGCGATTTCTTCTATCTTAGTCGCTCGTTTGCTTTGTTTATAGAGATGCTATCCTATACCTAGATTCCAGCCACCTACCAACAAGCCACGCTCAATCTAAAGTGGCACCAGGCCATGGAGGATGATTGGATGAGATGGCCTCTCTTCGATCTCGGTTAACATGGGAGCATACACCGTTACCACCTAGTGCATGTACTGTTGGCTATCATTGGGTCATTGTCTTGAAATACAATCCTGATGGATCTATTTCTCAGTATAAAGCTCGCCTTGTGGCAGAGAGATTCACCCAGACATATAAAGTGGATTTCTTTGACACCTTTTCTCTAGTGGTCAGGCTTCCTACTGTGTGAATTCTTATCTATGTGGCCACCCATCTTCATTGGCCACTATATCAGCTGGACGTAAAGAATGCCTTCTTGGCATACATGCAACAACCTCCTGACTTTGAGACTAAGGGAGAGTGTGCAAGCAAGTTAAAGAAAGCAATTTATGAAGTCAAACAAAGTCAACGGGCCTGGTTTCAGAAGTTATCAGAAGTTGTTGAAGATATGAGACTTAGCAAGTTATTTAATCATTCATTGTTTGTGCGAAAGATAAACAAGGGAAGTATTGTGCTTATTGTCTATGTAGATGATCTTATTATCATTAATGATGATACAGTTGGGATAATTGTGGTCAAGCAGAGGTTGGCTGAAAATTTTGTTATCAAGGATCTTGATTCTTTGAAATATTTCTTGGACATTGAGGTAGCAAGAGGCAAGGGAGATATTGTTCTTAGTCACAGGAAATATGCTCTTGATTTGTTGCAGAAGATTAGGATGTTGGTATCCAAGTTAGCCAATATATCTATGGATCCGAAGATGCACTTGTATGATGCAGAGTCACAAGTCATAAAGAGCAAAGGATATAGACAGTTGATTGGGAAGCCACTCTACCTCACTATTACACACCCAGATATTTCTTTTGCTATTAGAAAACTCAACCAATCTATGGATAAACCAACCAAGCAACCCTGGGATGCTGCTATGCAGGTGCTCAGGTACTTGAAACGAGCACCAGGACGTGGATTGCTATTCAAGAAAGGCAAGTCTATGACCATAGTGAGATATTCCGACACAGACTATGCCGGTTGCCTCTCTGACAAGAAATCGACTACTGGCTTTTGTCTGGTAATCTAATGACACGGAGTAAGAAGCAGAGTGTTGTGTCCAGGTCCAGTCCTGAATCAGAATATAAAGCGATGACACAGACAGTTGCTAAGCTTGTGTGAGTGAGATTTGTCTTACTTGACTTGCATGCCAAGACTGAGGAGCCCATGAAGATGAGATGTGGCAATCGAACTGCTACCTATATAGCCAATAATCCTATATTGCATGAGCGCACAAAGCATGTACAAATTGATTATCACTATACTAGAGATTTGATTCAGAGAGGACTTCTCTTCACCACGCCAGTTACTTTAAAGAACCAAACTGCAAATATGTTTACTAAGCCTCTTGCCAAGTCTGCTTTTGATGTTTGTTGTGACAAGTTGAACATGATAAATATTTAGGCTCCAACTTAAGGGGGAACATTGAGATACACTCTAGTTATCTTTTAGTCTTTTTGTACTGCTTATTTATTTTATGTTTTCTATTGGTTCTCTGATGTAATTTACCCAACACCTCTATCTATATAAAGAGATGTAGGACTTTCTTAAGGAATAAGATTATTCGTTTCCTCCCACTCTTACTATGCTTATTGGTATCATGAAGTAGCAAGAATAGAGAACAATTCCATATTGCAATTTCTACTTGTGAGATAGTTGCCTTGTAAGATAAAGGTTAAAATCTATTGGCTAATTGTATGTGTGGAATTACCAATTTGATATAATTCTAATTTCTACTATACAGAGAATAGCTAAGTACATGTTCCCAAAATTCACCAAATGCCGTGGGTTTGAGAGGAAAGAAGGGTAGTGCAAAGTTGAAACCATTTCAAATCACCAAAAAGGTCAAAATATTTATCACCATCGTTTCGAATTAGATTACACCTCGTTGGTTTGAGAACAAATCAATTCAACTACAATGGCAAATCAACTTGCTGAATATTTGTACTTGGATCATTGGACATGGATGTTCCAAATATAATAATTGTATTCTACAAGGATCATTGTGTTCTACAAGAATTGGAGATACGAAAGCTGATTGGTATTGATTTAGAGTGCGATGAAAAACACAGTAATTCAGTAAAGGTGGCTTCAAACCTTCATTTGAAACTTCATGCACTCCAGCAAAACAATAGAAATAAAAATTAGATTTGCATATGGAAAAATCATTTTGGCCACCTTAACATCATCTCAATAGGGAGGTTATTGCTAAATTTATTTCTATGGTGAAATTGAAGTCATAATGCAATGCAAGACTTGCCAGTTGATGAAGCATCATTTTGTTACTTTTCAGGAATTGAATATAGGCATTGGTTCTTTCTTTTTGGTGTCTTATGATGTGGAAAAAAACTGCAAATATTGAATCTATCAATGCTTTCAGATATTTTGTGCGCTCTGTTTAAAACTGTCTTGGAACACCTTTATTACGTGATGAAGAGCAGGTTGAATGTTCCTAAAATCATATGCATCTCTACAAATATGGCGGAGAATGAATTTGGGACAACTATCAGGATCTTTTGCTCTGACAATGCTCATGAATATCTTGATATCACCTAGAAGACTTTCTTCCAGGACAAGGGCCTTATGCTACAGTTACACTCACAACTAGATGGAGTGGTTGAACACAAGAATTAGCAACTGCATTATATTCTCATTGTTTGAGGCATAATTCCTTATGTCTGTGTTTGATATTTTTCCGCTTACTTGTTGCTTAAGTTGGACGTCTTTGTATTTTTCTCAGGCGCCCTTTCTACATATGCATGCCTAGGATTTTTCTTTCAAATAGAACACAACATTGTTTCTCTACATGGTATTAGAACGATGGTCCTACGCTAGTGTTGATACCCTCCTTGATTCCCATTCTCTTCTCTTCTCCACCAACAATCGATTCAACCCATGTGTCTCTATTCAAGACCAAACCCCTCTACCCAAAACCCTTCAACAGTATCTTCGAATGCTATTTTTGTCGTTGCCGAAGGGTCACCACCGATGCACCACCACCAAAAGGGGTTGCCGGACCCTCGCCATCTGACCAGACCCCCTCTGATAGAGATTCGACTAGCCACCTGCCGGCAGTGGTGCCAAACTCCACTCCCTGACCACCCTTACTCGAATCCGAGTTTAAGGCTTCTGTTTCTGCTTGGTTGGGGAACTTCAACGGTTCTCCACCTTCCTCACCCTGAGAGTTATCAGTTCCAACTGACTGAAGGCCAAAATGGTCGTTGAAGCACCACCAGAGTCCGACCATGTCACCACAGCACTGCCGAAAGGTTTGAAAGCTCCTTTTTGGCACCATCTTCGGTACTTGAGATGATTTAAGTAGACTATCTTGGTCCTAAATCAGTTGGTAGGGCTTTGTTAGGTGAATATGGCATTTAAAGTTATCAATTCATCCTCTCATGGGGAAGGCAGACAATGGGAGTTCAAGAACCCCTTCTTTGACCCAATTGTCAAGTTTAAAGGGTCAAACTATGCCTTATGGGCTTTAGTTAATCCTCAATGTGGTAGAGGGCATGATAAGGAGCACATGCTCATAGAGACGGATCCCACCAAGAAGGTTGAGAAGTATGCGACGTGGAAGGACAATGCCATGATCAAGGCATGGATCATGAACACCACAACTCAATGCCTTGCAATAGAGATAATGTATTACAAGACTGCTAAAAAGATGTGGGTGGTCCTTCGCTTCACCTATTCTTAGGACAAAAATGCGACCAAAATATTGCAGCTTCATCATGAAATTGCCTACATAAGGCAAGAGGGGCGACCTCTGGCCTAGTACTTCTCTAGCCACACGTTTGCATTCGAGAGATTGACTGCGTATACACCTATGTGCTCGTGTGAGTCACAAAAACTCTACAGGGCTTAGATCATGGTGGGCCACTTTCTTGCTAGTCTGGACCCTTCCTATAAAGTTGCTCGATCACAGATGTTGATGTTACTTGAGATTCCCACTGTAGAGGAGGCCTATAATAGGATGAGCAGGCTAGACGTCTCCCTTTTGTTTGCTAAGTAGGTAGAACATACCTCTACCATGGTGGCAACCCTAGGCAGAGGACGAGGAGGTGGTCTGTCAACCCACGAACATGGGCGTAGTAACCGAGGGCACGACAAATCTTGGTGCACATACTGTGGCCAACTTGGACATGTGGAAGAGTCATGTTAGACCAAGCATAGGAGGCCCGTTAGTACTCATCAAGCAGTAATTGGGCCAGAGGTGACTTCTGAGCAGGCTCCTATCACCCGAGTTAAGTTCGATGATTTAGTCCAGGAGATCTCGATCAACCCTTAGGCCTCCACCGCTAGGCATAGTGATACTGCAGTCGTGGCCACGACATCAAGTATCTACCTTTCTTCCATTCACTTAGGGTAGGCACGAATTGGCTTGTAGGCTCCAATGCCTCCCGCCACATCTGTGGCAAGGCACAGCTCATCTACAACCTAATACTTCTGGGAGAACCATTGTGGTTGCTGATGGTAGGAACTCCCCTATTACTGATCAAGGGGAGATTCAGCTTGCTCCTTACTTTAGACTTCATTGTGTTTTACATGCTCCTAATTTCCCATTAAACCTACTTTTGGTCAACCGTATTACCAAGGAACTTCATTGTCATGCTATTTTTGACGCCACGTCTTGTGTTTCAAGATGTACTAATGGGGCATGTGATTAGCTGTGGCCATGATGAAAGGGGGGTCTACCACTTGAAGCAAACTCCGCATGCCAGCGGTGTAGTGACATCATCTAGAGGAGCATCAGGTTACTTATGGCACCTATGATTCGATCATCTCCTATTGCAAAAGTTAAGAAGCGTCATTCCCCAGATCCCACCTACTACCATTATTCAGTGTAAGACCTATTAGCTTAGAAAGTACCACAGGGGCTCTTTTTTGAGTCGATAGGGGCCTCGTTTTGAGTCCTTGTTTCATTTGGGGTCCCAATCGCTCCCTTGATCGACTAGGCCACTGTTTTTATCTTGTGCTTGTTGATGACTTTTCACATCTTTCTTAAGACTTTTTACTGAAGTCTAAGTCTAAGGTGGAGCCTGTTATCAAGCATTTTCTGGTAGAAATAAAAAATCCATTTAATGCTCATGTAAAGGTTGTCCACACTGATAATGCCCTTAAACTTTGTTCTATACTTCGTGGTGTCTTCCCGGATCAAAGGATTATCTACCAAACTAACTACCCCTATACCTCTCAACAAAATAAGGTGGTTGAGAGGAAACACCGGCATATTCTGTATGTTTCTCAGACTCTTGTCTAGAATAATGTGCCAACACCCTACTAGGGGATGCAATTCTCATCGCCCATTATTTGATCAACTACATGCCCTCTCCTGTTCTTGATAGAGTCCCTTCATCTTGTTTCCTAACAAGGAGTTGTTTAGTGTTGCTCCTAGGATTTTGGGTGTGTCTCCTTTGTCTACATACATAGCCTTAACAAAGATAAATTATCCCCCAGAGCCATCAAGTGAATATTCATGGGATATTCTCAGACCCAAAAAGGATATAGGTGCTATGATCCGATCGAAAGATGATATTATGTTAGAACAAATGTCTCATTCTTTAAGTCCATTCCCTATTATTCGTCTGCTGGGTCCCAAATAGGGGTTTCGTCTACTAAGGTGGAGGCCCACCTCCTTATTCTTGTTCCTAACCCAGAGTAGCCAGTGGCACTGAGTGAAGAGCAGGATGGTACATTTCGTTTGATATATACTCGCAAGCCGAAACATGAAAAGCAGCTAGAGCCCCCTCCTCTTAGGCCACTACCTCCACCTACCTCCGAGGTGATTCCTATTTACCCTGAGATTGATGTGGTTTCTAGCCCAAATTGCACAGGTGCTCCCAACATGTCTGAGACTCTAGATTTCTCTTCTGACGATGCTGTAGATGTTGACATTGACCTTCCTATTGCCCTGAGGAAGGGGACTAGGTCTTGCACCTTATATCCACTATCTCGACATGTGTCTCTAGCTCCCTTATCTCCTGAGCACCGATAGTTCACCTTTATTCTCTCAACCATCCAAATACCTTCCACTCATCACTTAGCACTTGGTGACTCATTGTGGAAGCATGCCATGGAAGAAGAAATGACTACATTGTATTCTAAAGGCACATGGACACTGGTTGATTAAGCAGACACAAAAATTGTTGGTTGCTGTTAGGTTTTCACAATTAAGTATTAACCAGATGGGTCAATGGAGCGATACAACAACCACTTGGTTGCCAAAGGATACACCCAAACTTATGGGATTGATTACTTTGACACCTTTTCTCCAATGGCACGGCTTCCTACCATCCGCATTCTGATCTCCATTATTGTTCATTTAGACTGGGGGCTCTAACAACTAGACATCAAGAACGCCTTTCTTTATGGCAATCTCGATGAAATATACATGCAGAAACCTTCGAGCTTCAAGGTTAAGGGAGAGTGTACCAAAGTTTGTAGACTTCACAAGGCCATTTATGGCTTGAACTAGAGTCCAAGGGTATAGTTCCAAAAATTGTCCGATGTAGTAGGGCAAATTGGTTTTAAAAGGTTTGCAGCGGATCACTCTTGTTTGTTCATATGACAACACATGGAAGGGTCGTAATGTTAGTCTACGTTGATGACATTATTTTGACTACAAATGACACAAATGGGATTGCTACCACTAAGAAATTTCTGTAGTATTGTCACCAAAGACTTGGGCCCACTTAAGTACTTGGTATTGAGTTTGCTCAAAACAACTGAGTAGCCATGTCTCAAAGGAAGTATGTCCTGGATCTGCTCTAGGAAGCTGGCATGTCTAGAGCAAAGCTAGCATCGATCCCTATGGATTCAAGCATGCATCTCTACAAGGAGAGTTCTGAGCTGATTGATGCAAGATCCTTTAGAGCTCTAGTTGGCAAGTTATTATGTGACAGTGACATGACCAGACATTACACTTCTTGTAAGCAAAATAAGCTAGTTTATGGATAAACCCTACAAGGTACATTGGAAAGTTGCTATCATGATATTGAAATCTCTGAAGTTAACCACTGGGGTCATGGCATATGATGCAGATTATGTTGGGTGCCCTAAGGATAGGAAATCTACATCTGCATTCTATATCTTTGTGCATGGGAACTTGGTTACCCGAAGAAACAAGAAACAGACTGTGGTTGCAAGATCCAGTGTAGAATCTGAGTACTGTGCCATGGTGCAAGCCACTACAAAGTTGATGTGGATCAGGTTGGTGCTCATGGGCCTTCAAATCTCCATTGCTAGTTCCATGGAGATGAAGTGTGATAACAAAGCTACCACATTCATTGCCAACAACCCATCTTTCCATGAGAAAATGAAGCACGTCGAAGTGGATGATTACTGTTATGGAATCTAGCTATTTATTTATTCCATTGGTGTTATGTGGTGCTATGTATGTTTTATTTTCTTCATGGGGTGTTACGGTAATTGGCACCCACCTCTCTCTATATAAAGAGAGGTAGGGTTAAAGAATAAAGTGAGTTGTTCATTTTTCCCAACTTGGTATCAAAGTGGCAATCGTAGATCGGCGGTCTAGTATCCCACCTCTCACAAACCTCCGTACCCCTCCACCAAAAACCTTAATCCTCTTGGTATACACCCACGAGAGGCAGCCTCGGCGAGCCACCCACCGCCGCCAGCCCTAGCAGGTTGCCGCCGCGGTTGCAGCTGCTGTTGGCGCTCGCCGCAGCGGTCACAGCTGCTACTGACACTCGCCACCAGCCGATGCTGGCCCTAGCGAGCCTCCTCCGAGTGCCACAAAGCGTCACCACCCCTCTACAAGCAGTGATTTGCGTTCCTCGAGTCACCGCAGCTCTACCTCTCACTTTGCCTCATCGGTCGTAGGTTGTAGCGCCGCCCAAGACCATAGCCCCAAAACTTGGAGGGCCACCCCTGCATTGCCCCCGACCTCGGAGCAACGTCTCCCAACCTCAGAGCACCACCCCTGACCTCTGAGAGCTACCGCCTATCGTCCGCAGGTCGCGGCAGTGGCCCTCGGGGTCCTGCAGTGCCATCTCTGAAGCACCGGTAGCAACCCAGCAAATCGCTGGTGAACTAGCAAGCCGGCAGCAGCGACAAATCGACAGGTTGGTCCTTTTTTCAGCGACAAGGAGGGTAGGCACTCCTGGATAGCCATGCTAGGATGGTTCCCTGCATTCTAGTGTGGCATCCGTTGGTTCCAGGGTACCTTTGAGGCCTTTGATCTAATCTCCAGGTGATGTATGCTTGGATCTCGTGATCAAAAGGTTCATCTTCTATATTTCAGACCTTCTATATGATATGAAATTGGTGATTCAGATCTATTTTCTGGGTTTATCCTTCCTCTCAAGGCACAATGGCATTATTAGGGTTGTCAGAAATGTCATTGGATACCGCATCAGAGGTTGGAAAGTATAAAAACCCATTCTTTCAACCTATTTCTAGTGGTATTTCTACCACTCAGGAGTTGAGAGATGACACTATGATTATTGCCCAGAGTGAGTATGAGAGACTACTCCAAGGTCATAGTCATCACGATAGACTTAAGGGACCAAGCGAATTGAGTTCCATTGCACGTAGTAGGAATCAGAGTTGCTCAGAATGGCTTGTGGATTCACGAGCCTCACAGCACCTCAGCAGAGATTGGGATTACTTTACCCATCTTCATTCACTACCAACTAGCAGGACTGTTCAGGTTGTAGATGGCCGACACTCCAAGGTGGCAGGTCAAGGTGAGGTACCAATAACTTTTATGTTGAGATTGCCTGATGTTTTGTATGTTCCAAACTTTCCTATGAGTCTTCTCTCAGTCAGCCAAATTACTAAGGAACTTAATTGTCGTGCAATATTTGATGTTGTAGGATGTACTATTCAAGACAAATTGACAGGGAAGGTGCTTGGCAGTGGACATGTAGAGCATGGGATTTATCGATTAACTCAAACTCCACTTGCATCTGCATGTCGAGAGATATCCTCTACACCTGGGAGTGCATTTCAGTGGCACCTCCACCTTAGAAACCTTCATGTGGATAGCCTTCGTCGAGTCATTCCACATATCTCCTGCAACCCAGATTTGCTGTGATGCTTGTCAGTTGGGCAAGCATCGTCGTTCCTCCTACCCGGTGAGTACTCATCCTGGATCGACAACCCTATTTGAGTTATTACACATGGATGTATAGGGTCTGAGCAGAAAACCAAACAGGCAGGGTCACCGTTACTACTTAGTAGTGGTTGATTTTTCACGTCTATCTTGGGTGTTTTTATTAAAGAATAAATCAAATGTTGGATTTATCATTGAAATTTTCATGTTGGAGGTTAAGAATTAGTATTCAACCATTATTAAAGTAGTGAGATCTGATAATGTACTTGAGTTATGCACCACTAGGTTGTCTGCTTTCTACAGGTCCCATGGGATAGTGCACCAGACCATGTGTGCTCATACTTCTCAGCAAAACGTGGTGGCTGAGAGAAAGCATAGACATCTTCTAAATGTGGCTCGTACCTTGTTGATCCACCACAATATGCCTCTAGTATATTGGGGAGATGTAACTCTTATAGCTTGCTATTTGATCAATCGGATGCCTAGCTCAATACTTCATAAGCAGATACCTTGGCATATATTGCACCCTGAGCAGGAGCTTTTTTATGTACCGCCACGTGTGTTCGGTTGTGCTGCATTTGTTCACCTTCTTTCTCCAGGACGAGACAAGTTGGCACCACGAGCAGTTAACTGCGTGTTCTTGAGATATTCATGGACTCAGAAAGGATATAGATGCTTCGATCCTCTTACTGGTAGGCACTATGTGAGTGCCGATGTTACGTTTCATGAGTCTATTTCATATTTTTCTACTACTACCCGGAGTTTATCCCCTAAGGTTACGGAGGCTCCCATGCCTATACCTCCTATTCCCTTAGAGGCAGTACCTATTCAGCTCCCCCACCTACTACGACCGGTCCTGTGAAGTTCTCTGAACCCATTGTTACATATCAGCGACATAGCACTTTTCAGATGCCACCTCCTACAGAAGCCACACAAACTTCATCATTTCCATCTCAGGAGACCACAAATAGGTTGCAAAATGATGACAAGACACCCTCTGATAATAGATGCCCGAATGAGGATCTTTCTGCTTCACAGCCAATATAGGAGGATCAGATAGCGGATCTCGACCTTCCTATTGCCATTAAGAGAGCACCCCGCACTTGTGAGTCCAGATACCGTATTGCAGGTAGCCTGGCTACTGATAGCCTTGGGTCAGCTTTTAGGAGCATCTGTCGTGCTCTTTCTGCCATATCAATCCCTGCCACCTACTAGCAGGCTATGCTTGATCTAAAGTGGCGTCACGCCATGGAGGATGAGATGGCTGCTCTTACGTCACGTAGTACTTGGGATCTTACACCTTTACCAGAGGGTGCTGTAGTAGTTGGCTGCAGATGGGTATTTGTAGTCAAGTACAATCCAGATGGATCCATTGCATGCTATAAGGCCAGACTTGTTACCAAAGGGTTCACCCAGACATATGGGGTGGACTTTTTTGACACTTTCTCACCAGTGGCTCGATTATCTACAATAAGGATTTTAATTTCTGTGGCAATTCAGAGTGACTGGCATCATTGATTTAAATGCTGACGGCATGCCGTCGGCAAGGTCATTTCCGAGCAAGGGTCGTGCCGACATGAAGAAAACGTCGATTTACAGGAATATCGTCGGCATACCCTCAGCACGGTCGGCATGCCGTCGACATGGTTGGCATGCTGGAGAAATTGGTACCCATGTCGAGGTTGCTGTTGATTTTTTTAATTACTTTTCCTATTTTTGTTGGTATGCATCGGCATGCCCATTGAAAAACGAGCATTTCCACAGCATGCCCACGAAATGCACACTTGGAATTTCATCGGCACAGCATCGAAATCGGCATTTCGAACCTTGACTGGCATCTTTATCAGCTTGATGTGAAGAATGGCTTTCTCTATGGAAATTTACAGGAGGTCTACATGCAACAGCCCCCCGGTTACGAGGTCCAAGGGAAGTGTGTATGTAGGTTGCAGAAGGCTACTTATGGCCTCAAGCAGAGCCCGAGAGCTTGGTTTCAGAAGCTCTCCCAAGTGGTAGAGTCTGTGGGGTTCATCAGATCGTCTGCAGATCATTCTTTGTTTATTAGAAAGACCGGAAAAGGTATTGTGGCTCTTTTGGTCTATGTTGATGACTTAATTATCACTGGTGATGATACAGCAAGTGTGGCTGAGATCAAACGAACTTTAGCAAATCAGTTTGTGATGAAAGATTTAGGGCCATTGAGATATTTTCTTGGGATAGAAGTAGCTCGTAGTAGGCGTGGGATTGTTCTATCTCAACGGAAATATGCCCTAGATGTTCTAAAGGAAACAGGTATGCTACGAGCCAAGCTGGCAAATATTCCCATGGACCCTAAGGCACAACTGTATGACCATGATGCAGAGCCAGTGGATAGTAGATAGTATCGCCAGCTGGTGGGGAAGCTGCTTTACTTGAAGATTACAAGGCCAGATATTTGCTTTGCAGTAGAGAAGTTGAGCCAGTTTATGGAGAAGCTTACCAGACAGTACTGGGATGCAGCCATGATGGTGCTCAAGTACTTGAAGAGAGCACCAGGACAGGGTCTTCTCTTCACTAGGGGGACATCCATGACCGTAGTTGGCTACTCTGATACAGACTATCCAGGCAGCCATGATGACAAAAATTCTACCACAGGATTCTGTACATATGTTGCAGGGAATCTGGTTACCTGAAAGAGCAAGAAACAGATTGCTGTGTCCAGATCCAATGCTGAGTCTGAGTATTGTGCTATGTGGGTGAGATCCTTGCTGAGTGATCTACATGTACAGATTGATGGGCTTATGGAACTACGATGGGATAATAGGGTTACCACTTATATTGCTAACAATCTCATGTTCCATGAACGCACCAAACATGTGGAGGTAGATTGCCATTACACCAGAGATTTGATTCAGAAGGGGTTTATCTTCACCTCTCATGTTACTTTAGAGGCGCAGACTGCTGATATCTTTACCAAACCTCTGGCTAGATCCATTTTTGATACATGTGTCCAAGCTGAACATGATTGATATCTATGCTCCAGCTTAAGGGGGAGTGTTATGGAGTCTAGCTATTTATTTGTTCTATTAGTGTTATGTGGTGCTATGTATATTTTGTTTTCTTCATAGGATGTTATGGTAATTTTCACTCACCTCTCTTTCTATATAAAGAGAGGTAGGGTAAAAGAATAAAGTGAGTTATTCATTTTTCCCAACTGTTACTATACTAGAGACATGATTTAGAGGGGATCCATTCACGCTTCTCATGTTACTTTAGATGAGCAGGTTGCAGACATGTTTACAAAGGTACTTCGATTTTCCTTTAAGAGATGTTCTAAGCTGAGCATGATTGGCACCTATGCCCCAGCTTGAGGAGTATCCAAGGCTATGCTCTAACTTGAGGGGGAGTATTCGAGGCATAATTCATTATATCTGTGTTTGATATTTTTTAGTTACTTGCTCAAGTTGGATGTCCTTTTATTTTTTCCAAGCACCCTTTCTATATATACGTGCCTAGGGTTTTGCTTTCAAATAGAACAAAACATTGTCTCTATAGTCTTCTTATGCAGAGAACTGTCCTTACACGTTTCTCGCTGGAAACCATTTTGACAAGTGCCTTCTTGGTAAACGAAATGTTGTTGCGTGTGCTTGAGGGGAAACCTTCGGTGTTTAAGGCCTAATAGGAAACTATGTAATCCCCCATCAAAAAATAATTGGTTGCTTATGTTTAACGTATCACCTAGCTCCAGGGGAAGGCTTGATTTTAAGTCTACTGATATTCGTAGTGGAAAGAAATATGTGGTCCGTGATTTTTCTTCAAAACAGAAAAAAAGTAGTCCATAATGTGCTTTTTTAGAGAACTTATATTTTTCTTCCAAAACTCCTCTTTAGGAAGAGAGTGAAGAGGCGCTTGGCATTCTCAGTGCACACAAGAAAGAAATTGGCATTTTGGAGATGAAAGTGAGTGTTTTTGCTATAGTTGGAAAAAATGAACTCACCTTTACTTTCTAACCCTACCTCTCTTTATATAGAGAGAGGTGAGTGCAAATTACCGTAAAATCCCATGAGGAAAATAAAAAATACATAACACCACATAATACCAATAGAACAAATAAATAGCTAAACTCCGTAACACTCCCCCTCAAGCTGGAGCATAGATATCAATTATGCTCAGTTTGGACAGACATGTATAAAAGATAGATCTAGCTAGAGGTTTGGTAAAGATATCAGCAGTCTGCACCTCTGAAGTAACCTGGGAGATAAAGATAAACCCCTTCTGAATCAAATCTCTGGTGTAATGGCAATCTACCTCAACATGTTTGGTGCAATCATGGAACATGGGATTGTTAGCAATATAAGTGGCAGACCTAATATCACATTGTAGCTCCATGAGTCCAATCTGTACATATAGATCACTCAACAAGGATCTCACCCACATCAACTCTGCCGATATCTAAGCCATAGCACAATACTCAGACTTAGCACTGGATCTGGACACCGCAGTCTGTTTATTGCTCTTCCAAGTAACTAGATTCCTTGCGACATACGTACAGAGCTTTGTGGTAGACTTTCTGTCATCATGGCTGCCTGCATAGTCTACGTCAGAATATCAAACTACGGTTATGGATGTCCCCCCAGTAAAGAGAAGACCCTATCCTAGTGCTCTCTTCAAGTACCTGAGCACCATCATAGCTGCATCCCAGTACTGTCTGGTAGGCTTCTCCATAAACTGGCTCAACTTCCCTACTGCAAAGCAAATATCTGGCCTAGTAACCATCAAGTAAAGCAGCTTCCCACCAGCTGGCGATACTATCTACTATCCACTATCCACTGGCTCTGCATCATGGTCATACAATCGTGCCTTAAGGTTCATGGGAACATTTGTCGGCTTGGCTCCTAGCATACCTATCTCCTTAAGAACATCTAGGGCATATTTCCGTTAAGATAGAACAATACAATGTCTACTATGAGCTACTTCTCTCCCAAGAAAATATCTCAATGGTCCTAAATCCTTTATCACAAACTGATCTGTCAAAGTCTGTTTGATCTTAGCCACACCTGTTGTATCATCACTAGTGATAATCATCATCAACATAGACCAAAAGAGCCACAATACCTTTCCCGATCTTCCTAACAAACAAAAAATGATCTGCAAACAATTTGATGAACCCTACAGACTCTACTACCTAGAAGAGCTTTTGAAACCAAGCTTTCAGACTCTGCTTGAGGTCATAAATGGCCTTCTGCAACCTGCATACACACTCCCCCTCAACTTCGTAACCGGAGGGCTGCTGCATGTAGATCTCCTGTAAATCTCCATAGAGAAGCATTCTTCACATCAAGCTAGTAAAGATGCCAATCTCTCTGAACTGCCACTGAAATCAAAATCATCACTGTAGATAACCGAGCCATTGATGAGAAAGTGTCAAAAAAGTACACCCCATATGTCTCGGGGAAACCTTTGGCAACAAGTCAGGCCTTGTAGCGTGCAACGGACTCATCTGGATTGTACTTCACTGCAAACACTCATCTGCAGCCAACTACTGTAGCACCCTCTGGTAAAGGTGTAAGATCCCAAGTACCACGTGACGTAAGAGCAACCATCTCATCCTCAGACCTAACACCACTTTGGATCAAACATAGCCTGCAGGTAGGTGGCAAGGATTGATATGGCAGGAAGAGCATGGCAGAAGCTCCCAAAAGCTAACCTAAGGCTATCAGTAGCCAGACTACCTACAATACGGTATCTAGACTCACAGGTGCGGGGTGCCCTCCTAATGGCAATAGGGAGGTCAACATCAGCTATCTGATCCTCTTGTACTGGCTATGAAGTAGAAAGATCCTCATCCAGGCATCTATTATCAGAGGGTGCCTTATCATCATTCTGCAACCTATTTGTGGTCTCCTGAGATGGAGATGGTGGAGTCTGTGTAGCTTCTGTAGCAGGTGGCATCTGAAAAGTGCTGTAAGGTCGCTGATATGTAACAATGGGTTCAAAGAACTTCACAGGATCGGTCGTGGTAGGTGGGGGAGCAAAAATAGGTACCACCTCCAAGCGAACAAGAGGTATAGGCATGGGAGGCTTCGTAACCTTAGGGGATAAACTCTGGGCAGCAGTAGAAAAATATGAAATAAACTCATGAAACGTAACATCGGCACTCACATAGTACCTACCAGTAGGAGGATCGAAGCATCTATATCCTTTCTAAATCCGTGAATATCCTAAGAACACACACTAAACTGCTCGTGGTGCCAACTTGTCTCGTCCTGGAGAAAGAAAATGAACAAATACAGCACAACCAAACACACGTGGTAGTACATGAAAAAGCTCCTACTCAGGGTGCAATATATGCCAAGGTATCTGCTCATGAAGTACTAACCTGGGCATCCTATTGATCAAATAGCAAGTTGTAAGAACTGCATCTCCCCAATATATCGGAGGCACACTATGGTGGATCAACAAGGTACAAGCCACGTCTAGAAGGTGTCTATGCTTCCTCTCAGCCACCCCATTCTGTTGAGAAGTATGAGCACACGTGATCTGGTGCACAATCCCATAGGACTTGTAGAAATAGACAACCTAGTGGTGCATAGTTCAAGTGCATTATCAGATCTCACTACTTTAATAGTGGCTAAATACTAATTCTTAACCTCCAACATGAAACTTTCAATGATAGATCCAACATCTGATTTATTCTTCAATAAAAACATCCCAGATAGACATGAAAAATCATCAACCACTACTAAGTAGTAACGGTGACCCTGCCTGTCTGGTATTCTGCTCAGACCACACACATCCATGTGTAATAATTCAAATAAGGCTATCGATCCAGGACGAGTACTCACCGAGTAGGAGGAACGATGATGTTTGCCCAACTGACAAGCATCACAGCAAATCTGGGTCGCAGGAGATATATGTGGAATGACTCGACGAAGGCTATCCAAATGAAGGTGTCCAAGGCGGAGATGCTACTGAAATGCACTCCCAGGTGCAGAGGATACCTCTCTTTGACATGCAGATGCAAGTGGAGTCTGAGCCAATCGATAAACCCATGCTCTACATGTCCATTGTCAATTACCTTCCCTATCAATTTGTCTTGAATAGTGCATCCCGCAGTATCAAATATTGCATGGCAATTAAGTTTCTTAGTAATTTAGCTGACTAAGAGAAGACTCATAGGAAAGTTTGGAAGATACAAAACATCAAGCAATCTCAACGTAGAAATTACCGATACCTCGCCTTGACCTACCACCTTGTGTGTCGACCATCTGCAACCTGAACAATCCTGTTAGCTGGTAGTGAACGAAGATGGGTAAAGTAATCCTGATCTCCACTGAGGTGTTGTGAGGCTCCTGAATCCACAAGCCATTTTGAGCAACTCTGATTCCTGCTACATGCAATGTAACTCAATTCGCTTGGTCCCTCAAGTCTGTCATGATGACTATGACCTTGGAGTAGTCTATTATACTCATTCCGGGCAATGATCACAGTGCCATCACTCAACTCCTGAGTGGTAGAAATACCACTATGAATAGACTAAAGAAACAGGTTTTTATATTTCCCAACCTTTGTAGCAGTATCCACTGACATTTCTTACAACCCTAATAATGCCATTGTGCCTTGAGAGGAATGATAAACCCAAGAAACATGTTTGAATCACTGATTTCAGATCATGAAAAAGATCTGAAATATAGAAGATGGACCCCTTGATCACGAGATCCAAGCATACATCGCCTAGAGATTAAATCAAAGGCCTCAAAGGAACCCTTGGAACCAATGGAGGACACACTAAAATGCGGGGAACCATCCTAGCATGGCCATCCAGGAACGCCTACCCGCCTTGCCATTGAAAGAGGACCAACCTACCGATCTACCACCACTACCGGCCTGCTAGTTCACTAGCGATCTACTGGGCCACTACCGGTGGTTTAGAGGTGGCACTGCAGGACCCCAAGGGCTACCGCCGCGACCTACAGACGATGGGCGGCGGCGCTCAGTGGTCAGGGGTAGCGCTCCGAGGTCGAGCAACACTACTCTGAGGTCATGGGTGGCGTAAGGGCAGCGCTCCAAGGTCGGGGGTTGTGGTCCAGGGCGACGCTACGACCTCCAAGCGACACTGCAACCTACAACCGACAAGGCAGCGTATGAGGCGACACTGCAGTGCCTCAAGGAGCATGAATCACCGCCTACAGAGGGGCGACGGCGTCCAGTGGCACTCAGAGGAGGCCCGCTAGGGACAGCAGCAGCTGGAGGCGAGCGCCAGTAGCGGCTGGCAACCGCGGCAGCGACCTGCTAAGGTCGACGGCAGTGGGTGGCTCGTCGGCGGGGGCTCCCGTGGGTGTGTACCAGGACGATTAGGGTTTTTTATGGAGGGGTACAGAGGTCTGTGAGAGGTAGGATACCAGACCGTTGATCTAGGATCGCCACTTTGATACCAAGTTGGGAAAAATGAACTCACCTTTATCCTCTAACCCTACCTCTCTTTACATAGAGAGGGGTGGGTGCAAATTACTATAAAACCCCATGAAGAAAATAAAAAATACATAGTATCACATAATACCAATAGAACAAATAACTAGACTCCACAACAGTTGTTCTTGAAATGGATGACATTACTTAGGTTGATAATTGTAGCACATCTTCAAATGACTTGAAATGTGATAGGTAGAGAGAGAATTAATAGTAAGAGTGGCACATCTACCAAGGTCATTTAGTAAAAAACACCAAGAACCAGCAAACATCAGCTTTAGATGACCAGGTAACCAAGCCTCTTCTTTGGTGAACCGACATCAACTACAAACATTACTCTTTTCCTTTTGGCCCGCCTCAATCTCTAATTATGGATTGATGAAGGACATTTTTACCCTTACAAAATAGGCCCGAGGATGAAGGACAAACAATTTTCCTAAGGCATCACAGATGCATGAAATTCAGTTGTTTAAAATTTCAATTCAGATATGATTTAATGCCCAAAATCAAATAATCAAATAATTAAACAACTTAAATTGGAACCACATGAGAAGAACGACCTTCTTCCCATTCCAAGATTTTACGAGATAGAGGTTATACCTTCATAGGTGGTGTAAAACAGCACCCTGTGTGCAAGGCCTCCTATAATAAGTTCCAACACCATCGCAAGACCTTCTTGGCAAGTTGATAAGGCCCTCGATGCTAAGAACACCCAACGACAATCATGCATCATAAAACGTTTATGAACCTAAGACGACCCTTGCCTTAAACCTCCACATGCATGACTACAGGATTGTCAACAAGATCACAAAGATGTAACACTTCGCAGACTGAGCATCCAACCTTGTTTTTGAACTTCCAACGAGCTTGTTGGTCATCCAATGGTAGTATTGGACTTCCAACAGGACTAGAGCTGGCCGTCCAACTCGCTTGTTGGACATCGAGGAGTCTAACTATTCTTTTCTGCAATGACTGTGGCGATTTCTTCATGTGAACAATTTGTTGGTTGTCTTTTGACCTTGCCTTTAGATATTTATAAAGATCCATGCAATTCTTAATATAGTGAGAACCGTCAGATCAAATCCATCAATTAGGATAAATTTGTACTTGAATAATTGCTTAGTGGCCCTTCATTAATTTTAGCAAATTAGGTTTTGATACCCAAAACACAAGTAATTTCCATTTAAACCCTTTCAAATCAAGATCTAACACTTTAGGCCTAATAAAATGTTAAATCTAATACTACTTAACTCTTTAAATAATATTTGATTATGAACGTACCAAAATTGTTGGTAGAGCACTCTAGTTATCTAGTTTATCTATTATTTTGGATTGTTATGTCATATTTTGTTCTATTGGACTTATGCTGTAATTTTCCCAACACCTCTCCCTATATAAAGAGGTGTAAGGTTTCATTTGAGAAATAAGACTTATCATTTTCTCTGACTTGGTATCAAAGAGGTAATCCTAGATGAGCACTTCGATATCCCACCCCCACAAGCCTTCGTACCCTTCCACCAAAACTCTAATCTCTCTTGAAGGCACTCGGAGGAGCCTCCACTGGAGGCCCACCGGCCTCAGTCAGTCGCAACAAACCACCGATCGGGCCACCGCCGCGCTGACGAGCCCCATCGACCACCGCTGCCGATCGATCTACTTCAACAGGCCATCGCCTAACCAACAAGGCTTCACAACCTTAACGTAGATCACCGCCATCACCGCGTCGGGCCTCACCAGCGCCACCAGCGCTTCCTAGGGCTTCACTAGCGTCGCCTCGGGCTTCCCCAATGCCACCGACTCCTAGGGCTTCGCTAACACTACCTCAAGCCTCGCCAGTGTCACCAGTGTCTCCTCGGACGCAGCCAACGCCACCTCAAGTGCTTACTGCCCCTCTGCTGTCGCCATCAACCACTGTCTGCCCTGTATAGCAGGTAGTGGTGGTTGGTGGCGTGTTTTTTCTCATTGGAGATTGGAACTAACACCTCTTGAAGCGTAGTTAGGGTCTTCCCTGTACCCTAGCATGTGCTAAGCTGCGATTTAAGGGGCACTTATGACTCTTGGAATGTTATCTAGGGTTAGATCTCATGTTCAAGAGATCGTTTTTCCTCTGATTTCGAGATTCTCATATCTGAATATTGATTTTATATCGTCTTTGTGATATCTTGTGGTTATCCTAAGGCACGATGGCTTCTTCAAGTTCTTCAGAGGTGTCATCAGGTACCGCCATGGACAACGGGAGTTACAAATCTCTGTTCTTTATTCCTACCACCAAGTTGAATGAGGCCAATTATGCCAGATGGTCTCAGACGTTCCTCATGACTGTTGAGGGACATGATAGGGAACATCTTTTGTTGGAGTCAGAGCTACAAAATAAGACAAGGAAGAATGCCACATTGAAGAATGATAATTCAATGTTCCGTGCTTGGATTATGAATTCAGTGGAGCCTCAGATCGATGATAGGATTATGTACTACAAGATGGTGCATGACACATACTCTCATGAAAAGAATTCCGACAAGGTGTTTGAGATTCACCATAACATTGATGGTCTCAAACAAGAGGGCCAGTTGCTTTCTCAGTACTATGCCACTCTGAAGGGGCTCCTTAAGAAGTACAATGCCTGTCGTCCTATCTACACCTGTGCCACTCAGAGGGCACACAAGGAGTATGTTGTCCTCCAATTTCTTAATGGACTTGGACCAGATTATGAGGCTGCGAGGTCCCAAATCCTGACTCTGGCTAAGCCCATCACTTAAGGAAGACTATAGTCATGTGAGTAGGGTGCTGGTTAAACGATCCATGTCAAAGGTTGGACAAACTCCTGTACTTGTTGCTACTACACGTGGAGGACGTAGTGCTCCATCTACCAGGGTAGAGGACGTGGTGGTCGGGATACGAGTGGCAGATCCGACACCATTTACTCACATTGTAGGAAGATTGGCCATTCAAAGGCATTCTGCTGGACGAATCATGATCGACCTCCCATGGCCAACCAGGTTGTTTCTTCAGAGGAGGCGAGTGATATGGTATCCCATGCGGATTATGATGCTATTGTCCAGTGTCTCTCCCAGTTGACCCAGGAGACCACCACTATTGCTGATACTGCTGCTTTAGCCTCCTTAAGTATAATTCCTACTTATGGATCTAGTACTGGTAGTTCTGACCGTGCCTTGTGACTGGTGGATTCATGTGCGTCTCAGCATCTCAGTGCTGATGAGACGTGTTTCAAACAGGTTCAAGATGTCCCCTCGGGTAGATCTGTGTAAGTGGCAGATGGTAAGCAGTGCCGAATTCATGGCAGAGGAGATGTGGCAATGACTCCTGCACTAACTCTACCTAATGTTTTTTATGTTTCAGAATTTTTGATTAGTCTTTGTCCGTCAGTAGAATTACAAAATACCTGCATTGTCGTGCTATATTTGATGAGTTAGGCTGTATTTTTCAAAACAAGCTCACTGGGAGGACAATTAGTGACGGACATGAGGAGATGGGTGTGTATCGCTTGATCCAGACTCCATTTGCTACTGTGTCAGAGCGAGGTTGCTTTTAGTATTGGTACACTCTTTAGTGGCATCGTCTTCTTGGGTACCCTTCACTAGACAAACTTCAACGCGTCATCCCTCACATATCACCTGCTACCGAGATTGTGTGATGCATGCCAGCTAAAAAAGCATCACAGAGATAGTTTTCCCTCCAGCTCTTCTCAGAGTTCTCCTGCTATTTTTTATTTACTTCATATGGATGTATGGGATCCTAGTAAAGTATCAGACAAACTTGGTCATATGAATGATTTTTCCAGGATGTCCTGGCTATTTTTTTTGAAGAATAAATCTAAGGTTGGGTTTGTGATTGAAACATTTATTTTGGAAATAAAGTCTCAACTTTCTACCAATGTTGTATGATCTGATAATGCTTTAGAGTTTTGCATGGCTAAGTAACCTTTTACAGATTACTTGAAATTATGCACTAGACATCCTGTCCCCATACCTCACAATAGAGTGGTGTAGTGAAAAGAAAACACTGTTATGTGTTGGATGTGGCCAAAACACTACTGATACAGCATAATGTACCATAAGTATACTGGGGCGATGCAGTGCTAACCGCATGCTATTTAATTAACAGGTTGCCCAACTCAACTATACAGGAACAAGTTTCGTGGTAGGTCCTTTACCCTAAGAAGGATTTATTTATTGTACCACCTCGGATGTTTGGCTGTGTAGCCTTTGTTCACCTTCTAGAACCTGACAAGGACAAGTTGACTCCAAGAGCAGTGAAGTGTCTTTCTGGGTTACAGTAGCACCCAAAAAAGATACAGATGCTATGACCATCGAGGCAAGAAGCATTAAGTTACTGCAGATGTCACATTTCATGAGCCTATTCCATATTTTTCTATAGATGGTCATCAGGTGACATTTGAAGGAAAACCAGCTCCTATGTTTATTCTACCAGTTCCTTTGGAACAGATTCCAATCATTCATTGTGAGTATACCACTACCACAGAGACTTCCATGAGGCAAAAGGCAGAGATCACTCAGGTCTACAAGTTACCTGTGACATACAAATAGCATGCATGGAGAGAACACACCGCCCGACCACCTCAACCACCTGTCTCCTCGGTCAGATATCGGTTGATACTGACGTGAGTTGTCCTAGTGGTGCTAATACAGGTTCCTCATATGAGTCTTCGTCTGTTACTACTGAGCCTATAAAGGAGGATCATGACCTTCCAATTGCTATTCGAAAGGTTCCTCACAGCTGTGCCCATTACCATACTACAAGGACAATCTCTACTACCAATCTTGGTAGTTCATTTGCTACCTTCACAACTACTCTCTCTGCAACATAGGTTCCTACATCGCATCAGCAGGCCATGTTAGATCCAAAATGACATCAGGCCATGGAGGATGAGATGGTTGCTCTATGCTCCAGAGGAACGTGGGACTTGACCACTTTGTCTTCTCATGCCAAAACGATGGGGTGTTGTTGGGTCTTTGCTATTAAGTACAACCCAAATGGCACGATATCTCTCTATAAGGCGAGACTGGTAGCAAAGGGATTTACCCAAACGTATGGTGTAGATTTCTTTAATACCTTCTCGCTTGTAGCTCGGCTGTCTACTTCCGAATTTTAATGTCGATAGCTGCTCGCTACGACTGGCATCTCCATTAGTTGGATGTAAAGAACGCATTCCTGTATGAAGATCTTCAGGAGGTCTATAGTAACAACCCCCAAGGTTTAAGACTAAGGGGGAGTGTGTATGTAGACTAAAGAAAGCCATCTATGGCTTGAAGCAGAGTCCGAGAGCTTGGTTCCAGAGACTCTCAGAGGAGGTACGGATCATAAGACTCGTAAAGTCTTCTGCTGATCACTCATTATTTATCAGGAAGAGCAAATGAGGAGTAGTTGTACTCCTTGTCTATGTGGATGACTTGATCCTTACTGGAGATGACATTGCTAGGATAACAGAGGTGAAAAGGAAGCTGGCTAAAGTCTTTGTGAAAGATCTAGGTGAGCTTAGATACTTTCTTGGCATTGAAGTGGTGCACAGCAAAGAGGGCATTGTCCTAAATCAGTGCAAATATGCCCTTAAAGTCTTGTAGGAGACAGGAATGATGGAGTCCAAACCTACTAATATACCTATGGATCCCAAAGGACACATCTATGATGTAGAGTCTCCACTTGTAGATAGCAGATCTTATAGGTAGTTAATTGGTAAGTTATTATACCTTACTATTACACGTACTAATCTTTCCCTTGCAGGGGAAACTCAGCCAGTTCATGGACAGACCAACCAAGCAACATTAGGATGCTGGTATGCAGGTGCTTAAATACGTGAAGAAAGCACCTGGTAGACGTGTCTTATTTCAGAAGGGCACACCTATGAGTATTATTGACTATTATGATGCCAACTATGTAGGGTGCATGGATGGCAGACAGGAAGTTAACTGGATTCTTCACTTATGTGACAGGAAATCTTGTGACATGGAAGAGCAAGAAGCAGCAGGTGGTATCCAGGTCTAGTGTAGAGTCCAAATACCAAGCTATGGCTCAAACAGCTACAGTATGGCCTAGGTCAAATCAATGTTACATGAGCTCCATGTCCAAGTAGAGAGACCAACGGAGATGAAGTGTGATAATCGCACTACTACATACATTGTAAACAACCCGATGTTTCATGAACGAACAAAGCATGTTGAGGTTGATTGCCACCATACCAGAGACTTGATACAGCATGGAGTCATTTACATTACATCTGTACCTTTTGAAGATCATATTCTGGATATTTTCACGAAGCATCTTCCAAGATCCGCATTTGATAAATGTTCCAAGTTGAGCATCATTGATATATATGCTCCAGCTTAAGAGGAAGTGTTGGTAAAGCACTCTAGTTATCTAGCTTGTTTATTGTTTTGGACTATTATGTAATATATTTTGTCTTATTAGACTTATGCTATAATTTTTCCAACACCTCTCCTTATAAAAAAAGATGTAGGGTTTCATTTGAGAAAAAAGACTTGTCATTTTCTCCGACTAAAATCATTATTGATTTTATCACATCAAAAATGAAGCATTTAAGATTCATAGATTATAACACTACGCCTCCCTTAGGTATTTCAAATACCTATGAATCTTTCACACTAGAAGAAAACATTAACCTAAGGTCTAAAATCCCATTAGATAGCTGTCTCCCTCAGGTTATATTATTTCTAATATCTCTTTGTATCATTACGACGAGAATGAAGATTAACCCATTTCTCAAAGAACTATTTTCTTCACTTTCTTGGTTGAGTTCGATTATGAATCCGTAATCACATGTGGAATTGCCTTATCCTAATATACTCAAAGCAAGCTTACCCCTCTAATCTACTACATACATCTATAAAGCAAATTTGGGTGATCCCTTTGAAAGATCGTGCATCTCCTACTCCCTCCCACATGCACCAACTTTCTAGTAGCAACACTATGGTGAGTGCATCTACTATTAGTTTGCCAAATACATGTGTTCATGAACAAAAATTGTTGAGCCCCTTCGATCTTGTCTGTTTCCTTTTGTTATGTTATTTTTATATTTCTCATGGGCATGTCATGTTATTTTTTCACCTCAATATATTGAGAGGTAGGGTTACGAAATAAAGTTGATTTGTTCATTTCTTCGAACTTGGTATCAAAGCGTGGCCCTGGACTGAGGGTTGGTACCCACTTTGATTCTCATAGCTTTACTTCACCCAAACGAACCTTAGGAAAGAGAAGCCCTCCACTGCCACTAGCGTCGTCGCCATTGGCCCCAAGGCTAATCGATGGCCCCTTTACACTTCTTCCTCTCTTCCTCACTCTGATGATCACTTCTCTGATGGGGAGGGGGGAGGGGTCTTCATCGCTGCCATCCCTAGTCGCGAGATCTAAGGATGCTGAACCACTACCAGCACCCTCCTTGTAGTGTCGTCTGATTGGGGTCTAGACTGGTCACTGGAATAGGCAACGTCACCATCTGGGATTGCCAAGCGCTACTACACCGTCAAGGGGAGGCTTTTCTCCTCTGCCAATCCTTGTATGGGCCTTAGATAGCACCGACGTTGATGGTTACTATTGTGGTGCAAGGTTCTTCACACTGTGGTGGCTGATTTGGTGCTTTAGGGCGCTAATCTTGATGTGCTAAGTGTCTGATTTTTACCTATTGTGTGTTGTTTGGCTCATAGTTAGTCTTGATGGTGTCTGAGGGCTCCTCTGAGGTGACATTAGAGCAAATGTCGAAGATAGAGGTCTATAAAAGCCCCTTTTCTGGTCCTATGGTGAATCTTGATGAGACCAACTATGCTTGATGGTCACAGCCTTTCTTAATAACCGTAGGTCATGATAAGGAACATGTATTACTTCAACTGGAACCAACTGAGAAGACTAGCAAAAGTGCATCCTGGAAAAAAGGACAATGCTATGATATGAGCGTGGATCATGAATAGAGTTAACCCTATAATAGATGATGAGATCATGTATCATTAGATGGCGTAGCAAGTGTGGGATTGCCTATGTGACACCTACTGCCACAAGAAGAATTCTACCAGAGTTTTCAAATATACAATAAGCTTTCTAGACTTCGTCAAAAGGGATAGACACTCTCACAGTACTACTCTGCCCTGAAGGGTCTTCTGGAGAAGTACAATGCGTGCTGACCTCTGTGCACGAGTGCTACTCAGAGAACATATTGCCACGAGTTTGTTGTGTTACAGTTTTTTGATGGACTTGATCCTAATTATGCAACAGCAAAATCCCAGATGCTTACCTTGTCCGAGCTTCTTACTATGAAGGAAGCCTATAGTAGATTGAATACGATCTATACTGCTCTACCTCCTACTGATACTGCGAGTCAGACTACGGCCCTTACTACTACCAAGGGTCGTGGGCGAGGTGTCCCTATTACCAGAGGTCATGGCCATGGGTATGGAACCGGTGTACGTGTCCAAGACTTGCACATACTATGGCAAGATTGGGCATGTAAAGAGTACTATACAAAACATGGTCACCCACCTATGGCCAACTAGGATGTAGCTACTATTGAGCAGACTCCAACACTGTTACTAGGGCTAAGTATGAGAATCTTCTACAGCGCTTGGAGAAGCTATCCTAAGAACAACCATCTTCCTTAGAGACCACAGCTTTTGCCTCCGCATCAGGTATAAAGGTTGCTTATATTTCTACTGTGGATGTTGATTGTGATATAGAGTGGCTAATGGATTCAGGAGCCTTTAGACATCTTTGTGGCGATCACCATTGTTTCCGTCACATCAGATCTACTTCGCTAGGGACGACAGTACAGGTTACAAATGGAAGACACTCTCATATTGCTGGACAGGGGGATGTAGCAATCACCCTTAACATGAGATTGCAAGATCTTGTTCCCAATTTTCCTATCAGTCTCCTTTTTGTTAGTAAAATTACTAAAGAGCTGAATTGTCCGACAATATTTGATGATTTTACATGCACTTTTCAGGACAAATTGACAAGGACAATTAATGGCGGTCGTAAGGAAGGGGGTGCCTATTTCCTGTTTCAGCATTCTATTGTTGCTGCCTGCCATGTGGGTGTCACCTTTTCTGCTAGATCTCCATACCAGTGGCACCTACGCCATGGTCACCTTCGCTAGATAGGCTTCATTGTATCATTCCTAGTATCTCTCCGCCTGCCACTATTACTTGTGATGCTCGTCAGCTAGGCAAGCACCACCGAAGTTCCTACCTTGCAGTCAAAGGCCACAATCTACCGCCTTGTTTCAGTTGTGTCATGTTGATCTATAGGAGCCTAGTCGTCTTCCTGCTAGGCCATCGATATTACTTGGCCTTAGTTGATAATTTTTCTTGTCTTTTTGTTAAAGAATAAATCTGATGTTGGAGGTGTATTAGAAACTTTTTGTTTTGAAAATAAAAAAATAGTTTGGCATTTCAATTAAAATTATTCACTCTGACAATGCTCTTGAACTTTGCACCCATCGTTTGTTCGTCTTTCACAAAACTCATGGCATTATCCATCAAACAACATGTCCTCCCACATTCTAACAAAATGGGATTGCTGAGCAAAAGTTTTGCACAGGCATATTCTTGATGTTGCCTGCACATTGCTTATACACCATAGTGTTCTTTATATTAAGGCGATTTTGTGCTTATCGCATGTTATTTGATTAACAAAATGCCATCTTCTATTATTCATGAATAAATTCTTCTGAAAGGGAATTTGTTTCTTGTACCTCTAAAGGTTTTTGGGCGCATGGCCTTTGTTCACATCACTACTCCTGGTCGAGATGAGCTTGCACCCCAGGCAATCAAATATGTTTTCTTGGGATGTTCTAGGTCTTAAAAAGGATATCATTGCTATGATCCTCTCACTCTTCTACATTATGCAAGTGTTGATATTACCTTTCATAAGACAGTTCGCTACTACTCCACTATTGGGAGAAGTCATGTTTCTGAGGTTGTTGAGGCTCCTATGCCAATCCCCCCTCTTCCTCTTGAGGCCATCCCGTCGTCTTCTTCTAAGGCTTCCATTTCTAAGCCTAGTAAGTTTCATGATCCCCCAATTACCTACAGAATTCTTATTACCTGCAGGCCACGACAAACCCTTCCTCTAACACTAGATCCACCCAAGACTCAAGTGACCACAGAGATTTTTCAAAGTGATGAGGTTGTGCATAGTGATAATGTAATGCAATTATAGGAAAACAATGATGATCTTGACCTTCCAATTGCAGTTTAGAAGGCACCCAAGAGTCATGACGAGTATCCTGTCTTCCATGCAGTTACTACGGACTTCCTTGGAGGACCATACAACCTTTTTTTCCAAGCACTTTCTGCTACTCAAATACCACCAATCATTAGTAGCACATGCTTGATCCAAAGTGGTGCCAGGCCATAGAGGAGATGGAGGCTCTGCGATCCCGTGGCACTTGGGACCTTATTGAGTCGCCGTCCAAGGCTTTAGTTGTGGATTGTTGCTGGGTGTTAAACTTGAAATACAATCCTAATGGGATGATAGTGAGACACAAAGCCCGTCTGGTGTGAACGAGGTTCACACAGACATATGAGATAGACTTCTTTGATACCTTCTCTCCTATTGCATGGTTGCCCACAATTTGCATTTTGATCTTTGTTGCAGTACATAAAAACTAGCCACTTCATCAGCTAGATTTCAAAAATGCTTTCCTATATAAGGACTTACAAGAAGAGGTCTACATGCAGCAACCCCCAGGTTATAAGGTCCAGTGAGAGTGTTCTAAAGTTTGCAGATTGTGGAAGGCTATCTATGACCTTAAGTAGAGTCCCCAGGTGTGGTTCCAGAAGCTTTTAGAGGTGGTGGAGGCCGTTGGCTTCAAGCAGTCCTCATCTGATCATTCTCCGTTAGTCAAAAAGACAAGGGGAGGTGCTGTTGCACTCCTAGTCTATGTTGCTAACTTGACTGTTACTGGTGATGATAGTGTAGGAATTATAGAGGTCAAGAAATGCTTGTCAAGGAATTTTGTAATGAAGGACCTTGGGCCATTAAGGCATATTCTTAGGATAGAAATCAGTTACAGCAGGAAGGGCATAGTTCTTTCTCAAAGGAAGTATGCTCTCGACTTATTTCAAGAGACTGGCATGTTAAAAGCCAAGCCATCCAACATCTCCATGGATCCCAGGACTCATCTGTATGATTAGAAGTCAAAGGCAGTTGATAGTACGCAGTATAAGGGATTGTTGGGAAGCTCCTATACCTCACCAGCACTAGGCCTAACATTTCCCTTGCAATCAGGAAAGTCAGCCAGTTTTAGACAGACCTACTAAGCAACATTGGGATGTTGTTATGATGGTGCTGAGACAATAACCGAGATGTTATTGGTGGATACTCCCATGGAGATCCAATGCGATAATCATGTTGCTACCTACATCACCAATAATCCAATGTTCCATGAGAGGACCAAGCACGTGGAAGTCAATTGCCACTACACATGTGATTTGATCCAAAGAGGCCTTATCTTCAACACGCCCATTGCCTTAAATGACTAAACAACAAACATCTTCACAAAGGCATTGCCTCATACTTCATTTGATGTTTATTGTTTCAAGTTGAGTATGATCAATATCTAAGCTCCAACTTAAGGAGAAGTGTTGATCTCCTTCAATTTTTTCTGTTTCCTTTTGTTATGCTATTTTTATATTTCTCATGGACATGACATGTCATTTTCCTACCTTTATATATAGAGAGGTAGGGTTACAAAATAAAGTTGATTGGCTCATTTCTTCTAATTGAGACATATCTCAAGCCCAAAGATATGCCTTCTCAGTAACAGTATTGGAGATAGACTTCTTGTTTCATTAGGTTAACTTCTTAACCTGCTTCACATGACAATTCTGAATCCCTATTTAAGAACATCAATTAGGAGATCATCTCTAGAGAAGGTTCCCATCCCAACTCAAATCTGAAACAAATGATCAAATTGGATACAATGCTTTCTTAATATCCTATTATATCTTCTAAACTGTTTAGATCTCCGAGGTTACACATTAGATTTATTCAATCTGGCTAAATACATTACCCTATTCATATTAAGGGACCCAATTTATGCACTAAAAATAAATCTAATTCTTATTTAGCTGAAATGATCAAATTAATGCAACTTTTTACATTATTTAGATGACCTAAATAATGCCAGAAACCACAAACAGATTGAATTGACAGATGGATCTAATAAAACCTAATAGGGTACCCGACAAAGGACCCAGTTGGGAGTTGCAAGCTACCCTGCTCAGATGACTGCTTGACATGCAGCCCTGCCAGAACCTCCAGATTGAACAAATCCATCTGGTAAGCCTCCTGGTAGCAAATTCGTTGCTCAAGATTCATGCACCAATTGTATCAAATTACAATCTTGACAAGTTCAGACATAGTCTTGCAACAAATTGATTTAGAAAGATCACGTAGCTGCAATTGAAGATGGAAAGTTCTCAAGAGACATGACCTTATGAAATACCATGAAGGAATCCCTCCTTAATCAAGAGATTTTCTTTCCTTTTATGTTGAGACAAATCCTAACAACATTAGGATTATCATACTTTATAAAATAACATGAAAGGGAAGCCTAATGGCTCATCCCAACTATTCTATATTCAATAGCAATATGAAAGAGAGACTCTTACATCCTTTGTTCCACAAGCAGACGATTCACCCCTAAAATTGTGGAAGCATGGAAATACGTCGTTTTAAAATTCCGATTTGAAACTCAATTCGATGCTCCAAAATTGAGAATCAAGAATCAAATGACCGGTAACCGAAATCATATGGAAAGGACTATTTTCTTCCCATTCTAGGATCCCTACAAGTATAGATTTTATACCTTCGTGGTGATGTAGAACAACACCACATGGGTAGCACTTCCGAAGCCTTGAAACCTTCTTCTCGACGAGTAGATGAGACCCTCAATGTTAAAAACACCCAACTCCTTGATCCGTGAACCTTTCGCATATCTAAAGAATCGCCTCAAATTTCTCATACATGAGCAAACAACCACCAATAAGACTGTAGAGGCATGACCCTTCATAAGCTAGTTGACCAATAGGACTATTGGTTGACTAGCGCTAACGAGGAACTTTTCCCCAAAGAGGCAAACTCAATTGCTGATTGATGCCCAACAAGATTGGTACACCAGCAATTATGGAGTTGGTCTTCCAGTTCTTCCCTGCACATCAACCTGGAAGAGAAGGGGCATCCTGGTGTACCTCTTCTTCCTCTCTCTCCCTAGTAGTGATGGATCACTCATGAGAGTTTTGGGAATTATGGAATTGGTTAGGTTTTGATGCTTTCCTTTGGGAGATTTTTATAGGAATTCAAGTAATCCTAATATGACCTAAGGTATTGGATAAAATCCAATAGTTATGATCTATTCCTACTTGAATAAATGCATCATTGGCTCTTCGAGAAATTAAGCCAATTTGATTTGACTACCAAAAGCTCATTTAATTTCTATCCAAACCCTTTTAGATCAAGACCCAACATTTTAAGTTCAATTAAATGTAGAATCAAATACTAATCAACTCCTTAATTAATATTTGATTTTTCTTCAAGAAGGAATCCATTAAAATCACTATTGATTTCTTCACACTGGTAGCGATGCATTTAGGATTCATGAGTTACAAACTTCGCCTCCCTTAGGTATTCAAAATAGCCATGAACCTTTACACTAGAGGATAATATTAATCCTAAGGTTCAATCCCATTATATGACTATCAACCCTCCTTAGATTATATTATTTCAAATAACTCTGTGTATTATTAGGATGAGAACAAAGACCAGATCCTTTCCCCAAAAGCCTATCTTCCCGTTCATGCTTGAGTGTGATCAGAACTTTGCGACCACATGTGGTATTTATCTTTCCTAATGTACGTAAAGCGAGCTCTTTTCTCCAATCTGTCACATATAACTATGAAACAGATTTGTGTGATTCCCTCAAGAGATCATATGTTTCCGGTTCCCTTCCACATACACTAACTTTCCAATACCAGCACCAAGGTGGGTGCATCTACCATTGATATACCAAATGTATGTGTTCATGGACAAAGACATATTCGTCTCAAGTCAAAAGATACACCATCTCTATGATAGCATTGGATTCTGGTAATCTCTTGTTTTATCATGTCAACTCCTTGATCCAACCCAAGTGACGATTCTCAATCCCCATTTAATAACATCGGGCGATGACCTCTAGATAAGGTTGTCATGCCAACTCAGACCAGAAATAAATAATCGAATGGGATAAGATGGCTTCTTGATGTGCTATAAAATCCTCTAAACCATTTAAATCTTCCGGTCAACAAACATCAATTGTATTCGATCTAAGTATGTCACCTTGCTTGTACTAAGGGACTCGATTCATGCATGGAAATTATCTAATTCTTATTTCAATAAAATGATCAAATCATTATAACTCCTTACATTATTCAGATGACTCTTCAACACAAAATCCAACAATTCATACTAAGGACCCAATTTATGCACTAAAATTAAATTTAATTCTTATTCAGGTGAAATGATCAAATCGATGTAACTCCTTACATTATTCGAATGGTCCAAATAACACTAGAAACCACAAATAGATCAAACTAATAGACGAATCTAATAAAGTCCAATAGGGTACCGACGAGGACCCAGTTGAGAACTACAAGCTACGCTACCCAGATGATTGTTTGACATATGCAGACCTGCTAGAACCTTTAAAGGATCCCATCTAGATTGAACAGTAGATATCACCAAAATCACTGATATGTCGATATCACGACATATCGCTGATATGTTGCATATCTTAGGTTTGCATCGGCGATATCCTTGGAGTATCCCCACTCCAATATATCAAGGAAATATCGCTAAATATCGATATCGCAATGTTGCTAAATCTTGAAAGGTGGTAATGCAAAAATTCCAAAATATTGATGATATGTTGCCAATATGTGGGTATATGGTGTGATATCAAGGACATTGTTCTTATATCTAAAGAGTTAAGACATTTTAGTGCCACAAGCACTTCTTCTACAAGGTTTTGAGTTCTTTATTGCCTCAAATCAAAGATCATTTCTTCAACTTTATAGTCTTGAGTTCTAACCTTATCTTGCATCTCTACTCTTATATTCTAAATTTTTTAGTAAATCTCTAATTTTGTTGGCATGTTTCATGATTTTAAAATCCAAACTTTCTTGTTGTTTGCTTATTTGATGGTATTAGCCAATCTCACGGTATGGTTCATGGATCATGCCATAATGCACTTATTAATCATGATTAAGTCGTCTCATAATCATTATAGAAGTTGTGAGTGGCCACAGCCCATGATGCATTGCATTCTTTATTATTAACATTCCAACATATATAGTTTATTGGCTTGTCATGTTACTTATAAATTTATCATCTTGTATTTGTTTTCCTTTTTCAAAGTTATGCATTATGAACTTGCTAGCATATTTTTCCCGTGTTCCATTCAAAATTCATTATTTGTAATTAAAATCATAATTTTTAAAATTTGGAGCATTTTGAACCATTTTAAATTGACTCTTGGATATCGGAGATATATCAACAATATATCCCCAGTATGCCTCCTTTTCAGCTTATCGATATGGCATCGATACTGACATCTAAAGCCTTAGCCACTAGCAATCCAACATATAAAGAGCCCCAACTTAATAATAAAGGCTCTTATGATGAAACACTTGTTTTAGAAACCCTTAAGGCTCGTTTACGTCGTGAGATATCCCACGTTTTTGTGGGATATCCCGTGTTTACGAAGGGGAATAAGTGAACCTGTGTTTTGCCTTAAACCTGGGTTTCCTTAAACCTAGGTATGAGTGAGGGATGAGTTATTGCAAGCCCAAATCCCTTGCAATCCCAACTTATTCCCACCTTATCCCCTATTCACGTAAACACCTCCTATTGAGACTCCTATTTATCTTGTTTTTTCTTTCAGTTACTAGCTATTTGTAGTTTGTTATTTCTTTATGGACATGCACTATATTTTACCCACATCTCTCTATATATAAAGAGATATAGGGTTTCCAAGGAATTTAGATTGGAACATTTCTTTCGACTTGGTATCAAAGCACCGGTCCTAGACCATGGCTCTAGGTATCCCACCCCTCAAGGCCTCCTAAACCCTAACACCCAAATCTCGTTCTTATCTCCTTCCTTGGCGGCAACGGCACTCTCCGACGGCCCTCTGACCACACGCAGGCGCCCTAGCAACTAGAGGTGGTGCCCCTGTGCCCTAGTTCAACCTTGCAATGAAACTCTAGCGATGCCAAGGCTCCTAAACCACCACGCAACCACACGCAGGAGCCCTAACGGCTGGAGGCGGTGACGCTCAGGCCCGATTTAGCCCTTGCGACGGAGGCTGCAGTGGTGTAGAAGCTCTTGAACCATCGAGCAGAGCTTCGGCGAGGTCCTAGTGGCTAGAGGCAGCAGCGCTGCGACTCAATTCAGCCCTCGCGACGGGGCTGCAACAGCGCGGAAGCTCCAGCACCACCCAGCGGCACTTCGGCGAGGGTCAATAGACCCAGCAACGACACTGCAGCAGCACTACGACCTCATACAAGAGCTACTGTCGACACTGCAGATCCTAGCAGCTACTGGCGGTGCTCTACAGCAGGTGCTAGCGTCGTCGCCCATCCTCTGTCAACATCTCAACAGCTGTCCGAGGCCGCAACTAGCGGAGATCCCCTAATCTCATCTTCTACAGGCCTTGAAGACGTGTTGCAGTGACCAAGGTTCGAAATGCCAATTTCGATATTGTACCGATGAAATTCTAAGTGTGCATTTCGTAGGCATGCCGAGGGCAAGCCGTGGAAATGCCCGTTTTTCGATGGGCATGCCAATGAGCATGCCAAGGGCACGTCGTGGGCATGCCGATGCATACCGACAAAAATAACAAAAATAGTCAAAAAAAACTAGCAGCAACCTCAGCATGAGCACCAATTTCGTCGGCATGCCGACCATGCCTAAGGCATGCCAACAGCATGCCGATGATATCCCTGTAAATCGATACTTTATCCATGTCGACACAGCCCCTGCTCGAAAATGGCCTTGCTGACGACATTTAAAACGATGGCAATGACTAAAACCAAGGTTTACCGGTCTTCTCTACCCCTATAGGTCACCTACAGGACTTCTACGTTAGGAAGAGCACCGCTAAGGCCCTATCTATGCCCTAAGATCTGAAGGACATTTCAGAACTGATTTCTGTAGATTCCCAGTGGATTTGAGAGCAATGGTCGCTTCCGCATCATCCAGTTTATGAACTAATCAAGATGATGATATACGCAGGCATGCTGAAACAAGAACATGACAGGAGTCATCATGGTACAGGATCGCTGGTGGACTTTGGTGCCTCACAGCATCTTTGTAGTGATCGTAGTCATTTTCGATCACTCAGTTCCGTTGCACCAGGTAGAACGGTGCAGGTTGCTAATAACAGACACGCTCCAGTTGTTGGCCAGGGGAAGTGTTTGTTACCCCTATGTTGCGGTTGTCGAGAGCATTATATGTACTGGAGTTTTCCATGAGTCTGTTATCCGTGAGTAGAATTACAAAGGATCTTCATTGTAGGGTTATTTTTTACAACATTGGATGTATTGTTCAGGATAAGTTCACTGGGAAGACCGTCACCAGAGGTACAGAGGAAAATGGGCTTTACCACCTGGGCCAGAAGCCATTTGCAAGACCTAGCAAGTACGATGGTGGGAGTGCCTTACAGTGGCATATTCGTCTTGGTCACATGCCTCTGGATCGCCTCAGAAGGGTGATTCCACATATTTCACCTACTACTAACATTAGATGTGATACTTGCCAATTAGGCAAGCATCATCGGTCTTCCTTTCCTGCCAGTGCTTCTCCTGGATCAGCAGCTGCTTTTGAGTTACTCCATATAGATGTCTGGGGACCAAGTAGAGCTCCAGACAGGATGGGACATCAGTATTATCTTGTTGTTGTTGATGACTTCACCAGAATATCTTGGGTATTCCTTCTGAAGACCAAGGGAGATGTTGGACGTGCCATAGAGATGCTTCCTCTTGGAGATCCGGACTCAGTATTCTGCTATAGTGAAGATTGTACGGACAGATAATGCCCTCGAGTTCTACACCGGTAGACTTACTAAGTTCTACAGGACTCATGGGATTATCCACCAGACCACTTGTCATCATACTTCACAGCAGAATGGGGTTGCAGGGTGGAAGCACAGACACCTAGTAGAAATTGCCTGCACTCTACTTATTCACCACAGTGTTCCATAGAGATACTGGGGGGATGCTATTTTGACAGCGTGTTACCTCATTAGCAGGATGCCAAGTTCAGTTCGTCACGAGCAGACACCGATTCTTCTGTTACATCCAGATGCGAGCTTTTTCACGTGTCTTCCAAGACCTTTGGGTGTATTGCTTTTGTCCATGTGCCATCATCAGGTCGTGATAAACTTGCCTCTCATGCTGTTAAGTGTGTTTTCTTAGGCTACTCCAAGAGTCAAAAAGGGTACTGATGTTATGAACCCATCCACCCCAAGCATTATACTAGCGCTGATGTGACTTTCCATGAGACGACACCATACTTTTCCGTTGCTGGACAGACGAGTGTTCATGATGATGCTGCTCCCATGCCTATTTCTCTAGTTCCACTTGAGGCGATTCCGATCTCCACACCTCTGCCAACTTCTTCACAGTCTACTATCCCCGTGAATGAGTACCAGAGATTGCATGGTCCGTTGCAGATATATAGTAGACCTCATGCAACACTACAGAGGCCTCTACCTACCCTAGTAACTGATCTTCCACAGGTAGTCGAGATGGGTTTTGGTGACAGTGATCATTTAGTTAGACCTAATTCCCCTGACAGTGCAAATCACCATAGTAGTGAGGTTCCCTTTATAGAAACTCAGCCAGAGATACCTGATGAGTCTAATCTTCCTATTGCCATTGGGAAGGCACCCCGCACGTATGAGTCCAAATATCGGGTTGCAGGCAGTTTGACTACAGATCTTAGTTCTCAATTTAGTAGCTTCTGTCATGCTCTTACAGCTTCATCCATTCCATCTACCTACCAGCAGGTCATGCTTATTCCAAAGTGGCGTCAAGCCATAGAGGATGAGATGGCAACACTCCAGAGCAGACTTGAGATCTCACCTCACTTCCTACAAGCGCGCAACTTGTTGGCTATAGATGGGTCATTGCCTTGAAGTACAACCCTGATGGGTCAATTTCAAGGTATAAGACCAGGTTGGTGGCAAAGGAGTTCACCTAGACATATGGGATAGACTTCTTTGTACTTTCTCTCCCGTTGCGCAGCTTGCCACTGTTCGAGTACTCAACTCTGTTGCTTCCCACAGAGATTGGCAGTTACATCAGCTTCATGTGAATAATGCCTTTCTTTACGGCGATCTTCAGAAGGAAGTATACATACAGCAACCTCCAGGTTTTGATGTTCAGGGGGAGTGTGTCTGCAGACTCCGAAAGGCCATCTATAGCCTAAAACAAAGCCCAAGAACTTGGTTTCAGAAGCTCTCAGATGTATTGCAGAGGATGAGGATGCAGAGGTCTTCAGATCATTCTCTGTTTGTCAAGAAAACAGAGAATGACATGATAGCTCTACTGGTTATGTAGATGACTTGATTATCACTAGCAATAATGAGGCTGGGATAAGACAAGTCAAGGAATCTCTTGCACAGGAATTTGTTACGAAGGATCTGGGCCAGCTTAGATATTTCTTGGGGATCGAGGTCTCTAGGAGTAGAGATGGGATTGTTCTTTCTCAACGCAAGTATGCGTTGGATGTTCTTTAGGAGACAGGTATGCTGGAGTCCAAGCCAGCCAATATTCCTATGGATCCCAAGACACATCTGCATGATGAGGAGACAGAGGCAGTTGATAGCAAAGCATACAGACAACTTGTGAGCAAGCTGTTGTACCTATCACCAGACCAAATATTGCCTTAGCAGTAGGCAAACTTATCCAGTTTATAGAGAGGCCGACGAAACTGCATTGGCAGGCAGCTATACAGGTGCTGAGATACTTGAAGAAAGCACCAAGTCGTGGTATTCTCTTTCAGAAAGGCTTGCCTATGACAGTGTTAGGACATTCCGATGCTGATTATGCGAGATGTGTTCTTGATAGGAAATCCACCACTGATTTTTGTACCTTTGTGGCAAGAAATCTAGTTACCTGGAGAAGCAAGAAACAGGGGGCAGTTTCTCGCTCCAATGCAAAGTCAGGGTATAGGGCAATAGCCCAAACTGCTGCAGAGATGGTCTGGATACACTCTCTTGCATGATTTGCATGTCCAGATTGAGGAGCCCATGGAGATGCGATGTGACAATCGGGTAGCTACCTACATAGCCAACAACCCGATGTTCCATAAGCGCACCAAATACGTTGAGGTAGACTATCACTATACCAGAGATATTATACAACGTGGTTTGTTGTGCACTACTTATGTGGCATCTGAGGATCAGATAGCTGATGTGTTCATGAAACCTCTATCTCGCTCGACATTTGATTTCTATTGTTCCAAGCTGAGCTTGATTGACATCTATGCTCCAGCTTCAAGGGGAGTGTTGAGACTCCTATTTATCTTGTCTTTTCTTTATGTTACTAGTTATTTGTAGTTTGTTATTTCTTTATGCACATATACTGTATTTTACCCACATCTCTCTCTATATATAAAGAGATGTAAGATTTCCAAGGAATTTAGATTGGAACATTTCTTCTGACTCCCCCACAAAATTATCTCGGGTTACATGTAAACACCATGGGATATCCCCTATTTACAAGTTTTTATCCCGTGGAATACATCCCACAACGTAAACTAGCCTTTAAAATGTGAAAAACAAGGACCAAATCAAAGTGGTTCCAATACCATGTAGAAATTTCAACACCACGACGAAAAGCACAATCACACAAAAGAAACATGGATTTACATAAAAACTCTCCACAAATGGAGAGAAACCATGGAAACAATTGATCTCTAATGTCCAATAGCATCTAGGGTTATCTTTGATAGAATTGATGGTTTATCTGGGTCTCCCAATAAATATTGTAAATAAAGGATTACTTTGTAATTTGTCCATTACTCAACACCAAGAAAACAACCTATCATAAATATAACCCTAGGGCCTTCTCTTTTCATCATTCAGAGAAGAAAACTATAGGCCTAGACATGGGTTAACAATTCTCGTTGTTTATGTTTTTTTTAAAGGGGAAAAGGATGGTTATCAATCTTTGATAACCATCCATATTACCTTAAAAGGAGGAAAGTACAAGGAAGTTTTTTGTGTTTAATTTGTGTTTGCTCTCATTTTCACATGATATCTAAGCGAACGATCTATATAGTTTATGCTTCGTGGTTTACTCTAATCCTACATTATTGCAAACTAGTTTGTTTCAAGAGTTGTGCCTTCCACAGCCGCCAAATTGCACCATCGTCACTTGGCACTACTACCAACCTACCACGAGCCTCATTGGCAAGACCCGACCATCGCCAACCCAAGTCCAATCACCATTGGTTCAAATTTGATCGAATCTAACCGCCACAAGGCCAGATCTAATCGATTTTGTCAAACTTGAAATCGAGTCAGCATCTCCAACTGTTTTTCCAATGAGTTTTGCCCATATCAAGCATGTCATCTGGTCACCTCTGACCTCTGCCTATCACTTTTAGATTTGAACTATTCTTTCCTCCCCAGACCTACTTCAACGCCCTCACTGGATCTCCCTTTCATCCTCATACCATCATTTAGTCCCTGCTTGGTTGAATCCGATGCTGCACAACATCGCCTAACCTCAATGGACCACTTCCTAGTCTCTCCATACTCCATTCAACTTCCATCTTCTAGGGTCAATTAGTTTCGCGCAGTGATTTAAATGTTGTCGGCATGTCATCAACAAGACCTTTTTTGGGAAAAGCCCATGTGTAAAGTTGTCGAAATGCTGGGATGTCGTCAGCATGGTCAGCATGCCGGCGAAATCAATGGTCATGCCAAGACAGCTGCTAGTTTTTTTTATTACTTCTGTCATTTTTGTTGACATGCACCAACATACCCTCAGCATTTCCACGACGTGCCCTCAACATGCTCATCGGCATGCCCATCGAAAAATGGGCATTTCCACAGCGTGCCCTCTACATGCCCATGAAATACACACTTAGAATTTCATCAGCACATCGTCAAAATCGACATTTCGTACCTTACTTCTGTTGCTTTGAGTGACAATTTTAGGGCTTCAGTTACCTCTTTTCCTTCTCATTTTTCCCTTTCCCACTAAAAAAAAATCTTTGTTCTTCATTTGCTTGTTCCTTCTCTCACTGTTACATGTACATCTTTTGACAAAGGAAGCCAAAGCTTCCTCTTATTTCTGAATATGTTGAATCAAATTGTTTAAGTGAAGCTCAGTGCTGGGAATTATCTGCTATAGAAGAGCCCGGTTGTTCCGTTCATTCATAGGCAGCAACTTACTAGTCATATTAATGGGAATTGGCCTACACTACCCAAATTTCTCCAAGAGCAAGTACAAGATGAAGATGAAGAAAAGGATGGTTCTACTTCGTCGCAAATTCACCTTGTTCCCAATAATCAATATGCTAAGTGGTTTGCTTTAGACCAGGAACTCATCAGATGAATTAAATCCACCATGTCAAAGGAAATTGTGACTCAAGTTGTTCACGTTCAGAAGACAAAGGAACTGTAGGATTCCGTTAGCAGCCATTATTGTCAAATAGCAGAAGCTAGAATTATCCAGTTAAAGTCTGAGCTAGCTCATATTAAACAAGGAAAGATGGGACTCGCAAACTATTGCAATAGGGTTCAGATAATTTGCAACAAGTTAGCACTGGTCGATTACATCATCAGCAATGCCAACAAGGTTATGCACTGTCTAGCTAGTTTAAAAGAAGAGTATAGGATGTTCATCACTACTCGACCACCACTGCCAACTTTAAAAAGTTGTATTTTTCTCTCGTTTAGAATGATAACCTAGTCCTAAAGGTCAAAAGATCAGATGGCTTCTGAGGACTCTAATGGCTCCCTTAACTCATTACATGTCAACATTCCTTACTATAGCCGTGGCCATGGGCGCAATCATGGTCATGGCATAGGTCGCAGTTAGCAGTTTATTTAACCCAGGTGAGGACATTTTTGCTACAATCAATAGGTTGACCAGGGGTGTACTGAGGGTACTTCTAGTCATGGATTGCCTCATCAAGCTAGCAAAGGTCATGGATTCCAAAGTCAAGTTGGTGTCATTTGTCAACTATGTGGATGAGCCAATCACTCTATACTTAATTGTTACAATCTTTCTAAGTTTGTAAGGAGTACTTCACAGAGTCGTACAAAGGCACATGCAGTTGGCTATGATACTATTAGTTGGACACAAGGTTCAGGAAGTCAATATGCGGCATGCAGTCGGTTGGGTCATCGCATAGCGAGTATGCAGTACTCGAAGGAGTATGCGGATGAGTATGCAGTTTTACATTTTTTATTAAAAAATAAAATAATTAGTTAATTTATTAAATTTTGTATTACATGCAATGTTATAATCATACAAATGTCTCAAGTAGTATAATTAAAAAATATAGGTAATACTCCTCTTTGATTACTATATAACCTAGAATATAAAAGATTTGGCATCTAGAAACAAGAAAATGTAGAGATATGGGAAACAAATAATTTTATTAGACAGACATACAGGAGATAAAAAATGTGTAAAATACAAATGAGGCATATAAATAAACATGGATAAATGTTCATAAAGTATAAATAAACATGTAAAATACAAATGAAAGACATACAGGAGACAAAACGTTTAGAACGTTTATCCAAGATACACGTTTTTATACAAGTGCATAAAAACATAGCAACAGGGTCAACAAAAGGAGGGGTTACCCAAAACAACCGCTGCAACCAACCTTCAATGCTCCCCAACTACTGCAGCCGACGATGGCAGCAATGGAGAGGCGATGGCTGCGATGGCAGATGGAGAGGTGATGGCCGCGTCGGAGAGTGATGGAGAGGCAATGGGTTTCGGGCACTGGGGTTTAGGGCATTGATGGAAAGGCGATGGGTTTCGGGTTATGCCATTGGGGTTTAAAGGCGATGGTTTCGATCGTGATACGTATGGGGTTATTTGAGGGGCTGGGTTATTTGGGAAAATTTTGTTTAGGGGTCCAAGATGTTCGGTTTGTAAGTGGATTTTTTTACGTGGGACCCTGAAGTTATTTTTTCATGGGTTTTTTTTTAGAAGATTCCATCGGTGGATCTATCTCAAAAGCAAGTGACTACTCGGCCGAGTAAACACCTACTCGGTCCAACTACTCACCCAAACCCACTTATAACACCGCATTGCATTATACGATTCGGGAAGGGGACCGCCTACGACTATGTGGCCGCCTACTCAACCTAGGCGGCCGACTTCCTAAACACTGGTTGGACAAAATGATCAATCTTATTCAAAAGAGAAACCTTACATCTCTTTATATAGAGAGGTGTGGAAACAATTGCAAAGCAAAACCAATCAGAAACAAAAACGACAAAGTTGCCCTAAAAACATAAACAAGTACCAAAGGAGGGAACTCAACACTCCCCCTCAAGCTGGAGCATAAATGTCAATCATGTTCAGCTTGGAACAACATAATTAAACGTAGATCGAGGAAGAGGCTTAGTGAAAATGTCTGTTGTCTGTTTCTCAGAAGAAATAGAAGTGGTAAGATGACTCCACGTTGGATCAGATCCTGGGTGTAGTGACAATCAACCCCGACGTGTTTGGTGCTCTCATGAAACATCGGGTTGTTTGCAATATAAGTGGCAACACGGTTGTCACATCGCATCTTCATAGGCTTCTCCACCTGCACATGTAAATCTTGTAAAACTAATCTCACCCACAGTATCTCTACAGCAGTCTGAGCCATAACACGGTACTCAGACTCTACACTAGATCTAGACATCACTCCTTGCTTTTTGCTCTGCCATGTGACCAAGTTCCCAGCAACATAAGTGCAAAAACCAGTAGTTGACATTCTGTCTGTCAAGCAACCAATATAATCTGCATCAGAATAGCCAACCATTGTCATCGATGTGCCTCTAGTAAATAATATGCCACGCCCATGTGCTTTCTTTAGATATCTAGGCACCTGCATTATTGCCTCCCAGTGTTGCTTGGTAAGCCTATCCATGAACTGGCTCAACTTTCCAACTGCTAAGGAAATATCTAGCTTGGTGATGGTGAGATATAACAACTTGCCCACTAACTGTCTATAAGATCTGCGGTCAACAGGTGTTGACTCGGCATCAAATAGATGCCCCTTGAGATCCATGGGTATGTTGGCAGGCTTAGCCCCTAACATCCCTATCTCCTGTAGTACATCAAGAGCGTACTTATGCTGTGCAAGTACAATGCCCTCTTTGCTTCTTACCACCTCAATGCCTAGAAAATATCTCAGCTGGCCCAAGTCCTCCATTACAAACCTATCAGCCAAGGTCTTTTTCAACTCAACTATCCTAGCCTCATCATCACCAGTAATAATGATGTCATCAACATACACCAGAAGTACAACTCCCCTATCACTCTTCCGAACAAACAGGGAATGATCTACAGATGATCTCTAAAGGCCTATCACCTGTATTACCTCAGACAGTTTCTGGAACCATGCATGCAAACTCTACTTAAGTCCATAAATGGCTTTCTGGAGTCTACAGGCACTCCCCCTGAATCTCAAATCTCGAAGGTTGCTGTATGTAAACTTCCTCCTGAAGATCGCCATATAGAAAGACATTCTTCACATCAAGCTAGTAGAGAAGCCACTCAAGATGGGCTACAACAAGCATCAAAATCCACACTGTCGATAGTCGTGCCACTGGAGAAAGTGTCAAAGAAATCCACCCTAGAGGTCTTGGTGAATCCCCTTGCAACCAACCAAGCCTTATGCCTTGAAATAGATCCATCAAGATTGTATTTCAAGGCAAAGACCCAACGACATCCAACCACTCGTGCTCTTGCAGGAAGTGAAGTAAGGTCCCACGTCACTCTGGAACGAAGAGCAACCATCTCATCCTCCATGGCCTGACACCATTTCGGATTAACCATGACTTACTAGTACATAGTGGGAACCTAGGTGGTAGAGAGTGCACGACAGAAGCTCCCAAAGGTAGACCCAAGTCCATTAGTAGCCAAACTGCCTACAACACGATATCTAGACTCGCAGGTGCTAGGTGCCTTTCTAATAGCAATAGGAAGGTCAGTATCATCTAACTAATCATTTTGTACTAACTCTGAGGCAGGAGCATTCATATCTGTACCTGTAGCAGTATCACTAAATCCAGTATCGTCAGTATGCAAACTGTCCATGGTCACATGAACTGGAGAAGGTGGTGCCTGTGTAATTACTGGAATATCCGGTATCTGCAAAGTGTTGTGAGGACATCAATAGATAACAATAGGCTCGCAAAACCTCACAGGTCCAATAGTAGTAGCAAGGGAGGCAGAAACAGGTATCTCCTCCAAGGGAATAGGTGGGATAGGCATGGGCATGTCCATAACCTAAGGAGATATTCCTCGAGCAACCATGGAAAAATACAAAATTAACTCATGAAAGGTAACATCTGCATTCTACACTCACATAATGCCTCCCGGTAATGGGATTCAGACAGCTATACCCCTTCAGAGTCCGTAAATATCCGAAGAATACACACTTGACTGCCCGTGGTGCAAGCTTATCTCGGCCTGGGGAAAGAAGATGAACAAAGGTAACACAGCCAAAAACTCATGGTAGCACATGAAAAAGCTCTCGGTCAGGATACAAGATGTGCCAAGGAATCTGCTCATAAAGTACTGAACTGAGCATTATGTTGATCAAGTAACAGGCAATAAGAATGGCATCTCCCCAGTATAACTGAGGTACACTATGGTAAATTAACAAAGTACGAGCTACATCTAGAAGGTGGCGATATTTCCTCTCAACCACTCCATTCTATTTAGTAGTATGAGGACATGTCTGATGTATAATTCCATGGGATCTATAAAAAGTAAACAACCTAGCGGTGTAGAATTCAAGTGCATTATCATATCTCACTACTTTAACAGCTGTTGAATATTGTTTCTTTATCTCCAACAAAAAAATGCTCAAGAATAGATCCAATATCTAATTTATTTTTCAAAAGAAATAGCCATGATAGACGTGAGAAATCATCAACAACCATCAAGTAATATCGGTGACCCTGCCTGTTTAGAATTAGTCTCGAACCCCATACATCCATGCGTACCAACTCAAACAAGGTTGTGGATCCAGGATACATACTCACTGGGTAAGAGGCACAGTGGTGCTTGCTCATCTGACAAGCATCACAAGTGATCTTGGTTACAAGGGATGTGTGGAATAACACGTCGAAGACTATCTAGAGGAAGATGCCCAACTCTAAGATGCCACTGAAAAGTACTCCCAGCAATAAAAGAGACCTCCGTGACACACAGCAGCAAACGGAGACTAAACCAGACGATAAACGCCGCCCTCTACATGGCCACTGTCAATTGTCCTTCCTATCAATTTGTCTTCAAAGACACATCCCATTTCATCAAAAATAACCCGACAATTAAGTTCCTTAGTGATACTACTGACCGAGAGTAGACTGATGGGAAAGTCTAGCACAAACAAAACATCAAGCAATCTCAACTTGGAGGTCACTGGCACTTCTCCTTGACCCTCTATCCTAGAGTGCCTACCAGTCGCAACCTAAACCATCCTGCCTACAGGCACAGGTCTGAGATTAATAAACCAACTTCGATCTCCACTAAGGTGTCTTGAGGCTCCTGAATCAACCAACCATTTGGCACTATCATGTTTCTTGTCATTTGCAAGAGACACTAAGTCGGTGCCTCCCCTGAAATCATCATGATGGCCGCAACCTTGGAGTAGTCTCTCATACTTACTCCAGGTGATGGTTATTGTATCACTTGCCAATATCTGTTCGGCAAGGATACTGGACTCAACATTAGGGAAGGCCATCTTCCTTCAACCAAGCCACATGAAAACTAAGAATATGCCAAGAAACAAGATTTGAGATTAATTTCGGATCATGTTGTGTTGGAAGAAGTAAATCAGGAACTCAACATGGATTTCTAAGCAAAAGGGGACCCAAAAACCACCATAAAGGGGGCCCTCCTCTTCAGCATGTGCACCCTATAGCAGGCCGGTGCACCAAGCAACACAAGCACTACCCTGCATGGGCGGCACCGACAGCTCTGCTCGACGACACCGGCTACTAGTGCTGGCTTGTTGCTGCTGTTGTTGGTGAGCCGGTTGCTATTGGTGCGTCGGCTATTGCAGCTGCTGGTGACGCCCGCTGCTGCTGCTAGTGGTGAGCCAGCTGCTGCTGCTACCGGTGGCTGCTAGCGGCTCCGGTGGGAGGAGAGAAGAGATTAGGGTTAGGGTGGACGATTTTTGGGGCTTGATTTAGGTGGGATATCAGAACCCGACCTGGGACCGCACTCTGATACCAAGTTGGACAAAATGATCAATCTTATTCCCAAGAAAAGCCCAACACCTCTTTATATAAAGAGAGGTGTAGGAACAATTGCAAAGCAAAACCAATCAGAAATAAAAAAGACAAAGCTACCCTCAAAAACATAAACAAGTACCAAAGGGGGGGATCAACACTATTCCTACTGCCACTACTTAGTGTGATGTCAATGCTCTTTCTACAGCACTTGACAACATGTAGCTCAATGCTAATGAATGGATAGTAGATACTAGAGCAAGGAACCATAGGGACATTCATTTCATTGAAACTATTTACTTGTAAAGGTCGTGTTATTATTAGTGACAACATTATTCACCCAATCACACACACTAAAGACATTATAATTTGCACTCAATTTGGTTGCATTCATCCTACTTGTACACTTTATGTCCCCACCGTGGCATACCATCTTTTATCTGTTTCTCGCCTTATTAGTGATCACAATGCCTATAGCTTCTTTACTAAAGCTCATGTTTTCTTGGAGTGTGCATCCAACAAACCTAGTGATGTAAACATTGGCCTACTCAACTGAATAATCCTAAGCACCACCCTTCCGACTAAATACTCCATAGTCGGCCCTATAGTTGGCAACACCGACTACTCCGCCAAGTAGTCGGTGTAGTCGGTCGAGTACTGGGCTGATTTTTGCATAGAGATTTGTACTCAAATGTGTTTTCTGTTGTTTTGATGATTAGATACTTCGAACTTGCACTTTTATTTTGAACTTGTGCTTTTATTTTGTTGGAATTATTGTTTGTAGCTTATTGTATAACCATGACCTTGAAAATAATTTACTTTTATGTAATGGTATATTTTACTTATTGATGCATATGTGTGTATAATATTTAAATATTTAAAAAATGCTCTATCAAGTGCTCCCTAACTACTCCCCCGCATGCCATATACGCAGTCAGTGGCCTGACCAACTGAATGCCAACTACCAACTTTTACAACATTGAACAAACCCCTCGGTGATGGTTGCCAAAGGGGCCATCTTTGGATTGTACACGATATTGCTTCATCAAAAGAGTTACCCACATCCTTCTCTACCTTTTATAGTTCTCATAATAATAAAGTTGCTTTAGCCACCTTTCAGCAATGGCATAAGCATCTTGATCATTGCAATTTTGAGTCATTAAATAAAATTGTGGCATCTAGATTGTTATGGTTGTCAATTTAGCAAACATACTCAACAACCATTTCCCAAGTGCTCATCAACCACTTCACATCTACTTGAGCTTGTTCATAGTGATGTCTCGGGGCCAACTCCCTATGCTTCACTTTCCCATTCTTGTCACTATCATTTTTATTGATGATTTCTCCGGATATATTTAGATTTTTCTTAAAGAGAAATCTGAACTTTATGATGCCTTTGTTAATTTCAAAACTTTTGTTGAAAATCATTTTGAGTGCAAAATTATCTTCATAGTGATAATTGGGAAGAGTACATGTGTAATTCCTTCCGAAAATACTTACATGATAGTGGAATTATTCGTCAAAGAAGTTGTGCGAGGGCACCACAACAAAATGGGGTAAGGGAAAGAAAATATAGACATATCGGTGAGACTATACTTAGTATCTTACACAATATGGGAGTGCCAAAGTGCCAATGGCCAAAGTCCTTTCACACTGTAGTGTTTGATTAACAGAACTCCCTCATAAATTCTAAGATGGCAAATACCTCATGAATCATTTTATAATCTTGTTACTAGTTACTCCTTCCCTCGTATATTTGGCAATATGTTTTATGTTCATGTGGATAGGAGTTGAGTTACGTGTTATTGTGAGGGATTATTTGTTACTTATTTTTTCCTGTTGGACCTATGGTATTATTTTTCCCTTGTCTCTCTTTATATAAAGAGACATAGGGACTACCTAGTAACAATAAGACTTCCTTTTACTTCAACTTGGTATCAGAGTATCAGGTTGGGGATACCTCCAAATAAACCCTAACCCTACCTTCAAGCCACACCACAGCTGGATGCCACTGCCACCACCGGCGACAACGCCAACACTCCGCTGCCATCACAGCAGCAGCATCGCCCATCGTCGCCACTGCTGCAGTGCCTCCCTGCACTGTTGTAGTTGCTACCGATGCTGTGCAACAGCGTCACGTAAGGCTGTTGTAGCCACTGTCGCTACTCCACAACCATCGCCGAGGGTTGAACGGCCTCCCGTAGTACCGCCTCGCTTGTTGCAGTGCTACCTCGCTCTGCTGCTCTCCGGCAAACCGCTGTTGCAGCGTCGCCTCGCCTCCCACAGCGCCGCCTCACACTGTTGAGCTCCGGCAGACCGCCGCTGCAACCCTATAGGCCATCGGCGCAGCTCCAGAGCAACACACCACCGTCGCCTTCTCTTCCAATCGCCGCCTAGGACACCGAAGAGCAGGCTGTTGGCCATCAGCACGTTGTAGGGAGGTTCTTGAGTGTTGTGGAGATGGAGATTTGAAGCAAGAACCTTCCTATGGTTGGTATGACTTCTTTGGTCTCTTGATATGATTTGGGGTGTGTATTCCCCATGGTGAATGTTTATTTTGGGGTGTATATTCTGCTGATTGATTGATTCTTGGAGTGTGTATTCCCCAGTGAAGTGTTGGATATTTTGTCTATAGATTGTGGGGTGTGTATTCCCCAAGTTGTTGGAGTTTTATCCAGGATTTCAGATCTATTGTTTAGGCTTATTTGTGTGTTTGAAGCTACCATATCTACATCAGATGCTTTTAAGGTGTCCTCAGGACAAAGTACAGAAAACGGGGTGTATAAGAGCTCCTTCTTTGCTCCTATTACAAAATTGGATGAGACCAACTACCCCCGTTGGTCTCAAACCTTCCTTATCACTGTGGAAGGCCATGATAAGAGGCATGTGCTCCTGGAAGCACCACCGCGAAGCAAAAAATAGGAAAATACGCAACTTGGGATCGGGATGATATTATGGTGAGAGCCTGAATCTTGAATAGCGTTATTCCAAGGATTAGTGATGAAGTTATGTACTACAGTTCTGCCAAAGAGATGTGGGATGACTTGAAGTCGGCTTCTTCACATGAGTTGAATTCAATTCACGTATTTCAGATCCACTATGATTTATGCCATCTCAAGCAGGAGGAGATGAGTCTGTCTCAGTATTACTCCACTATGAAAGGGTTATTAAAGAAATATAATATATGTAGACCGATGTGTACTTCTACATGTAGGGATCATAAGGAGTTTGCAGCCCACATGTTCCTTGCAAGGCTGAGTGATCACTATTTAACGACTCATTCACAAGTTCTGACTCTCTTAGCTTCCTCCTATTGAGAAAATTTACAGGAGGCTGAGTAGGATGCAAATTCAACCTACTCGTGATGCAGTTGTTACCACTACATCTTCGGCTCATGCTGCTGTTCGCACTCATGCAGGTCATGGAGGCTTCTTTCGTGGCAAAGGAAGAGGCCGAACTGATGATGGTCGTGGCAAGCCTACATATTCTTACTGTGGTAGGCTTGGCCATGTTGAGGCTAAGTGTTGGAATAAGCTCAGCCGTCCTACTGTGGCCAACTAGGCTTCTGTTACAGCTTCTCCAAGTGTAAGTACTAAGGTCGTATCTCTTGCAGAGGCCAACTATGATGCCGTTGTGCAGCGGCTAGCACAGTTGACCCATGAGCATCCTCAATCCTCCAACACTGCAGCCTATGCATCTGCATCAGGTACGAAAGGATCATGGTTGATTGATTCAGGTGCATCTAATCTTCCCAATGCTTTAGGGGATTATAAAAGACACCACAGGAACATTCTGTACAACTAGCAAATGGTAAACATGCCTCCATCCGTGGTAAGGGAGGGGTATCTGTTACACTTTCCATGCATCTTGATGATGTATATTATGTGTTGGACATGACAATGCAACTGCTATCTGTTAATTCTATTACTAAACAGTCGAAGTGTCGTGCTATTTTTGATGTTGTTGGATGCACTTTTCAGGATCGCATGACGGGGAGGACGATTGGTGGTGGCCATGAGGGGGTGTATATCGGCTAGTTCAGGGTCCAATTGCTGCAGCCTGTCAGACGAGTACTGCAGGGAGTGCCTTGTAGTGGCACAGAAGACTAGGTCATCCTTCCCTGGACAAGTTATGCCGTGTCATACCTCACTTGTCTCCTGCCATGAAGATTCAATGTTATGCATGTCAGCTGGAAAAGCATCACTGTGCCAACTTTTCAGCATCTATCTAGTCTACCAGTTCTGTTTGCCTTGATTTGTTGCATTGTGTTGTCTGGGGTCCTAGTCGTGTGGCAAACCGCTAGAATTTTAGATATTATCTGTTATTTGTGGATGATTTTTCACGCTTATCATAGACCTTTTTGATGAGGAATAAATCAAAAGTTAGCTCTTTGATTCAGCAATTTGTGATGTTTGTGAAAAATCATTTTGGTGTATGCATTAAGAAAATCAGAACAAATAATGCATTCGAATTTTACACAAAGAAATTGACCGATTTGTATGGATCACTGGGTATTATGCATCAAACATCATGTCCTCATACATCACAGCAAAATGGGATAGCTGAAAGGAAACACCGCCACATTCTGGATACAACTAGAGCCTTATCCAGAATAGTGTTCCGCATAGTTACTGAGGAGATACGGTTCTTACTACCTGTTATCTCATTAATAGGCTCCCTTCTTCTGTGTTACATGAGCAGATTCCATGGAGTATCTTATATCCTAATGTTGACTTATTCTTGTGCCACCAAAGACCTTTGGGTGTGTGGCGCTTGTACATTTCCATGGGCCTGGTCATGACAAATTAGCACCAAGGGTGGTTAAGTGTATTTTTGGAATACTCACGCACACAGAAGGGATACAGGTGTTTTGATCCCATACACCAGAAATACTATGTGAGTGCAGATGTGATTTTTCATGAGTCTATCCCTTATTTTTCTATCTCAGGTCATCAGTTGAGAGAGATAGAGGTGGTTGCTCCTATGCTTATACCTCCTATAGCCTTGCAGGATTTCTCTCATAGTAGTGGTGTATCTACTACCAATCATACAGTGGCACTTTCAGACATGTACCACCTGATGAGAAGACATTTAAGGGTGCTACATATCAGCTGCCAATTACTTGCAGAGAAATGACACACCCCCTTCTTCTTCAGTTCCTACCGAGCCACCATCGTCCTCAGTTCAGGTATGTATTGGGGATACTGATGATTCTTCTGCTCATGTGTCTTCAAGATCCCTTTCTTTGCCCATAGATGAGGATATTCCCATTACTATCAAGAAGGCTCCGAGATCCTGTGCACAGTATCGTATTACTGGCAATGTTGTTTCTGTAGGTTCTCTTGGGTCAGAGTTTCATGCCTTTACAGCTGCAGTTTCTAGTACAAAGATACTTCCTACCAGCAAGGTCTCCTACATCCACATTGGAAGGCGGCTATGGAAGAAGAGATGTCTGCACTTACTGATAGAGGTATATGGGAGTTGTCTGCCTTACCTTCTGGTGCGCACTTGGTCGTGGCTAAATGGGTCTTTACCTTGAAATGCAAACCTGATGGGTCTATTTCTCGGTATAAGGCTCGCCTTGTAGCTAAAAGATTCACCCAGACCTATAGGGTGGGTTTCTTTGACACTTTTTCTCCTGTAGCATGACTCTCCACAATCCGTATTCTTATCTTTGTTGTAGCTCATTATGGATGGCATCTCTACCAGCTGGATGTCAAAAATGCCTTTCTATATGGAGATTTGAAGGAGATATACATGCAACAGCCACCTAATTTTGAGGTTCAAGAGGAGTATGTGTACAAACTTCGTAAGGCTATTTATGGCCTTAAGCAAAGCCCTCGAGCCTGGTTTCAATGTTTATCTGAGGCACTCTCTATGATTGGGATGCAGAAATCTTCTTATCATTCTTTGTTTGTTAGAAAGACCAGTACTACTATAGTGGCTTTATTGTTATATGTTGATGACCTTATCCTTACAGGCGATAATGTAGATGGTATTACTCAGGTGAAGGAGTATTTGACTCATCAGTTTGTCATGAAATATCTTAGGAAGCTGAGATATTTTCTAGGTATTAAGATCGCCACGAGGAAATATGCACTTGATATTCTTCAAGAGACAAGCATGCTAAGATCCAAGAAAGCCAACATACTTATGGATCCTAAAGCTCACTTATTTGAAGATACAATGAAGCTAAAGGACAAGAAGATTTATCAACAATAAGTTGGGAAGTTATTGTATTTAACCATCACCAGGCCAGACATCAGCTTTGCAGTGGGTAAACTAAGTCAATTCTTAGACAAACCCACTGATATTCATTGGCAGGCGGTTATGCAAGCGTTGAGGTACATTAAGGGATGTTCAGGCAAAGGCATTTTATTCCAGAAGAAGAAGGGTCCTATGTCTGTAGTGGCTTACTCTGATGCAGATTATGTAGGAGATGTGGCAGACAGGCGGTCTACTACTGGTTTTTGCATAATTGTGGCTAGAAATTTAGTGACCTGGAGGAGCAAGAAACAGAGTGTTGTTTCACACTCTAATGTTGAATTCGAGTACAAGGCTATGGCTCACACTACAGCTAAAATGATATGGATCAGAGATATGCTAAGAGATCTTCATGTTAAAACTCAGGAACCTATGGAGATGCATTGTGATAACCGGGCTGCGACATATATTGCTAATAATCCCATGTTTCATGAGAAGACGAAACATGTGAAAGTTGCCTATCATTATACCAGGAGCCTGATTCAGCAAGGTTTACTTCGTACTACGTGTGTTGCCTCTATTGACCAGACTGTTGATGTTTGTACCAAGCCGCTGCCTCGCCCCCGATTTGAGAAATGTAGAAACAAGCTAAGCATGGTGGATCCATATGCTCCAACTTGAGGAGTGTTGAGTTGTGTTATTGTAAGGGACTATTTGTTACTTATTTTTTCTTGTTGGGCCTATGATATTTTTCCCTTGTCACTCTATATAAAGAGACATAGGAACTGCCTAGTAACAATAAGACTTCTTTTTACTTCAACTCAGGAATACCAAGGATAAGCTGGATCCTAGAGCCATTAAGCGCATCTTCATTAGGCATGATGACCATGTCAAAGGCTACAGGTGTTTCAACTAGGCCACATAGAAATTCTATGTGCAAGCATGTGACATTCGATGAAGATGCCAATATTCACAAGAACCATGTGATTAACCCTCCTAGGCCTACACTACCTGCCAAGTAGTGGCAAGAACCTGGAGCTTATATTCTTCCTCTCATCACGTACCAGAGGCAATGCTTGAAGCAAGTGGCAGCAATAAAAGCCACTGGACAACATTCTGTTGGTAAATCTCTACCTATGCCTTAGGTTTCTTAACCAAGTCTAGCTTTTCTACACCTAATGCTACTGAAGCAAAAACAACAAATCCGGGCATGAATACACAAGTTGTTACTAGGGAAGGTGCAGCATCCTCTGATCTCACCAATGTTAGCCTTGATGCTTCCAAAGTAGCTCCCACACATTCTTACAACCTTCGGCTGAGGGCATGATCGGCACCCCGAGATTCGGAGCATCCAACTCAAGAATAGGGACGACCGAACCTCCTACGTGGGTGGAAGGTCCAATCGTGGGATTCAAGCAATTACACAATAGGCGTAGAGATTTGGTTACCCAATTCCACCATAAGAGGTGTACGTCTGGAGGGAGTATGGTACTCCCAACTATGCACTATAACTTGTGAGATTACAAGGTTTACAAGTACTCAGTTTTTCTCTCGAGTAGCTCCTTGGGGCGGGGGGGGGGGGGGAGACCTCGAGGGCCTTCCTCAACTATTTATAGAGCTAGGACTGAACCTCCCAACGAGATCTTCTGAGTAGATATACCACCTGACAAGATATGGTGCGCTCTGTCAAGTTATTTATTGCGACATCCATTGTCAGCATTTATTGAAGGCACAGCCCTGTTGTACTTTTGTCGTCCCTTCTAACAGATAGGATCCTTCGGGTTCGGCTATATGTGACCTCTTCTATGTGCAAGCGGGTTAGGCTACTAGATCCGTCTGCAGAGAAGATTTTCCTTGGATGTAGGTGGGTTGGATCCCTAAACCCGCCTGTATCCACGTCTTTCCAGATCGGATCCTTCTTTTTGGACCTATCGTGGGGTTTTAGGTTCAAGGGCATTTTTTATCCCTTATCATATGCCCCTTACTCTCGAGCTGGCGAATGCTTGCTGAGAAAGTAACGTTTAAAATAGGAACTCCGCGATAGGTAATGCCCCCAAATGTTGCCCTGGCTTTATATTTAAGTGGGGGAGCATTTGCTATATAGCAGGGTTTTTAGGGGCAAAGGCCCATGGTTATATCTACCTTAAAAGGTGGTATGGGGCAAATAGGTCTATGATGTCACCGTCCTTAGGAGGCAGTTACGAGGGTCGTCGGCTCGCTATGTCACCGCCCTTAGGCCGTTTTGAGGCGCATTCGCCTGCTATGTCACCAGCCTTAAGAGGCAATTTTGAGGCATGTCCACCTACCATGTCACCGACCTTAAGAGGCAATTTTGAAGCACGTCCGACGACCATGTCACCAGCCTTAAGAGGTGGTTTTGAGGCGAGTCCGCCTGCTTGATTTTCGCAAGTAATGGCTAGTTACATCGGGATATATACCGTGTGTTGGTATTTGAGAAGACTGGCATTAATTGCCATTATGATGAGGCGAAGGCCTCAAACGTCGTGCCTGTCATTGATAGGACTAGCCTTTCTGCGACAGTGGATATGCGCACAGGGGTATTAAATGTCTGCAATGATGGCCAAGGTTTTCTTCACGCTTGGCGGTATATTTGGAACCCACACCGGATACAGGGGGATTTGATTTTTTCGAAACTTGTGTCCCGCAAGGGGGAACCACCCTCCATGGGGGGTTATCTATAGGGGTGATAGGTCATGGTCAATGACCCACCTACCTCAGAGAGCATTTGCTTAGGGAGCCTTTACTCTTGGCAGAGCGCTACGAGGAAATGTCCTTCGTCGAAGCATCACTGTGTCAAGGTCCTTTTAGAGGAAGAGCCATCATTTCAAACTTTGCAAATAAGGGTAAGTATGTTACTTCTTCCTCGGGGGTCTTTGCCGAGACTAGGGCTTTATATGATTTCTCGTCGGACTTCCGTAGGTGGTCCGCGATTTTGTCATTCTTGGGGGAATACGAACTAAGTGGAGTACCATTTCAGCCTTGTGGGTCCGACACCCGTTTGTGTTCAAACGGGACGAAGTACATGTTTATTATATGTAAATACGCCATAGAGCACGGTCTATGGGTACCTTTGAACCATTTTGTGTCCTTCCTTTCTTTTTACCGCATTGCCTCTTCGCAACTCAACCTTAATTGCTGGCCGATGCTGAAGGCCTTTACCGCCCTCTGCCTTCAATTGGGGATTACCCCCCATCTTGTTTTGTTCCACCAATTTTTTTGGCTGATACCCTTGAAGGTGAAAAAGCACAAGCCTCCGTCAGGCACTTACACGTATAGCTAGCAAACTGGATACCGAGTAGTCGATCTCCGCAATAGTTTGAAGGGACAAGACCACCATTTCATTTTTCTTTCTAACCTTGAAGACCTCAGGTCCCACTTAGCAAGGTCCGCCTAAGAGGGACCAACCGCCCCGATCAGAGGAGCTTGGCCCGTCTGTGCGGGCGGACACGGATCGATTAATTGAGTTTGGTCCAATTGCTTGGTTGGAGCTCAGGCAGAAGGACGTCCAAGAGGGGTTGTCATGGGTGGCGAACTCATTGCCTACACCATGTAAGTGGGGAGAAGTAAAAAAATGACTTTCACATCATACCTTGTGCCTGCCAATTTTGCTATTAACCCGGTATTTTTTGTTGCAGCTTTTGAGCTATTCACTCGGCCGATTGCGCCCAAGCGTCGAGGCAGTTGCTCGATTCTCCATGGGTCGCGGCGAGGCGAAGAGGGGCCTGTGGAGCAAGGGGAGGGGAGTCAGCTCGCTTATCAAAAGGGGTTGAAGCGAAAGGAGGCGCAGGCCCTTGAAGATGTTGCGGAGGAGCCAGAGGTCCTCCTGAGGCCAACAAAAAGGGTCCCCACATGGAGTTACTATGGGAGGAGTCGGCGGCGTCCTCCTCACGGGGCCCTAACTAGGCCGAGCGGGAAGGTGCACCTCCCGCTCCCCTGGTGCGGTCCGAGCTACCTGAGGTGATCACCCTCCATGACTCTTCTTCGGAGGCACCTCTGGAAGTAGATCGTTCAGAGGGTACTTACGGCTTCGCGATTTCGTCGGCTTCATCGGGGGTCTTCGCCTTGCTGATGCAAGAGGCGGCTGACACAAGCAACGTCTTTGGCCAACTATACTATCGGTGAAGCTCTACAGGCGCCCGGGTTTTGGTGGATCCCACTGGCTAGGGGGCTCGGGTACAATCGACCGAACTATCAGGTCCGTTGCTGGATTCGTACTGAAAAGTGCCATGGGCGAGTCCGAACCCAGGCATGTGGTGCTTGTGCCATTGGGGGTGTCAAGCAGTGCCCTCGACCTGGAAAGGCATGTGTTAAGGCACCTGAATGAAGCCGTATCCTGGGCCACATCTAGGGCCTCGGGGCATGGACTTTAACCACGTGTACTTCTATTGCATGCGCGTGGTAAGCTCGTTAGGCATGTCTTTCGCTTATTAGTTTTTCTTAGCCAGAGCTACCTGTATTCTGACACGCTCATGCTTTACAGGCGAATATGCTTGGCTTTTGTTATATTCCGTGCAGCGACGCTCCTCCAGCCCTCCCCGTCTCGGCTAGTCAAGGCAACGTAACGGACCTCGCCATGCAGTGGGCCGTGACGACCAAAGCGGAGCACCAACAATTGCTTCGGCAAGTGGCAGAGGCTGTTGCCGTGCAAGAGAAGGCAGAAGAGGCCGAGAGAACGCTCCGCTCTCAACAATAGGCGGCCAACCATGTGGGTCGGCTGGAGGGAGAGCTGAAGAAGGCTCGCTCCATTCTGAGAAGGGCCTCTACCGTTGGCGAGGAGTTGACGGAACGACCCATGAGGGCACATAGCGCCCGTTTAGAGGCTCTAGGGGACCTATCAGAGCGCCTCTCGACCGCCTACATCAGCATTCTCTCCTTGAAGGAGGAGATGCAAGTGCTTAAGGCTGAGCACTTTTCCTCGGTGGAGGGGTATGAGAGGGCTCTTGAGGAGGAGCACGTCTGCCTTAGCGCTTCAATCAATAGACTTGCTTCCATGCGAGCGAGTCTAGAGAAGGCGGAGGCGAATGCAGAAGAGCTGAGGACCGACCTTGGCGAGGCCCAGAAGCTCGCATTGGAATGAGGCCGAGGGGTGGCAAAATTAGAAGAGGGGTCTAAGCTAAACGCCGAGGTGGTGATGGACTTCTATGCCACGCACCCGTCAATGAGACCGATCAGGAGGAGCTCTCGCGGGAGATCAGGAAGCAAACGCTGACTACCATCCAGGCCCTTATTAATGGGAAGCATGCTTCCGCTGAGGAGTTGTGCGACTGATCCATCAGTCAGCTGATGTCGGAATACAACCACCTCAAAGCGACAGGTCTTATTGCCGACGACAAGCGCGTGGAACCGCCTGCAGTTCAATCTCCTGACGAGGAGGTGGCCCAACCAGCTACCAAGGAGGTGGCTGAGCCGGTTGCTGAAGAGGCAACTCACCCAGAGGTCGCCCATCCAGCTGCAGGGGTCGTCAGTCTGCTCCGCCTTTCGCCTATGAGTGGTAGGGATATGTTCGAGGTATGGGAGTAGAGCCCCTGGGCGTCCTAGCCGTGTTATCCTTTCCTCCCTGCTTTTTTTTTAAAAAGAGATATAATAGGCGAACTGCCTTTTTTGAATGGAAAAATCTCTTTTTACTACTCATAGGCGTTCATACATGATACATTCGTAAATTGCTTGCATGCCAGATGCGGGGGATGTTTCTACCATCTAGGACTTGTAATTCGTAGAAGTCGCTTAGACTGTCTTTACGAATCTTGTAAGGCCCTTCCCATGATGGGTCTAGCTTTCCACCCGACTGACTCGGCATAGAGACTTCGCACTTACGTAGGACCAAGTCCCCTTGAGAGAATGTCCATTTCTTGATGCACTTATTGTAGAAGGCAGCTGCGGCCTCTTTACGCTGGAGTACCGTCTCGGATGCATTGTCCCTTATCTCATCTAGGAGGTCTAAGGATAGGCGGACTTAATCGTCGTTGGTGGGCGGGTCATAATGTTGCGTTTTGTAGTTGGGGAGGATTGTTTCGATGGGTAGCCAAGCTTCCATGCCGTATACCAAGCTAAATAGTGTACGGCCTATGGAAGTCCTCTCGTAAGTCCTGTATCCCGAGAATGTCTAGAAGCTCGTCTGCCCATCTCCCTTTGGCTGAATCTAGCCAATGTTTGAACGCTAAGATGATGGTGCGGTTAGTTACTTCGGCTTATCCGTTCGCCAAAGGATGACCCACTGACGTAAAGCATAGACAAATATCCTAGCTAATGCAAAATTCTTCGATTTTTTTGTAGGCAAACTGGATTCCGTTGTCCGTGACTATGTGTGGGGCATCCCATATCGAGCTATGCTGCTCTTACGGACAAAGTATGTGACCCTATCGGCCGTGGGGCTGGCCATGGCTTCATCCTCCCATTTAGAAAAGTAATCAACAGCCAATAGAATGAACCGCTTCTGAGCCTAGGCTGGCGGGAAGGGGCCGACAAAGTCCATGCCCCATTTTGCAAAGGGAAGGGTGACATGACAGGTACCAGCTTTCCAGGCGACAAGTGGTGCAGGGTAGTGAACTGCTGGCATTTGTCACACTTACACACGAAGCCTTTGTAATGTTGCTTCATTTGAGGCCAAAAGTAGCCCGCCTGGAATAGTCAAGCTAGGCGCGCCTTGTAGCCTTTATGGTTCTCACAAACACCTCCGTAGGCTTCTTAAAGGGCTTGGGCTGCCTCTTCCTGAGTTAGGCAGCGTAGCAAGGGGTAGAATACCCCCGCTTGTACAGTTGTCCTTCTATCAAGGTATATCTCGAGGCTTTAAGGCGGAAGCCCTCGGCCGGGGTTCCCTCGAGGGTAGCTCGCCAGAGTTCAGATAAGTAACAATAGGCGTCATCCAGGACGGAGACTATTTTATCGTGAACGTTCTGGGCACGAGGATGGTTGGCTCTCTTAGGGTTTGGAGGCAGATGTCCTCGTTCTATCCTTGAGGGATGGCAACGAGTTTAGCCAACCGTCTACCAGGGGGTTGTCTGCTCGGGGAACCCGCCTGATGGAGACGATCTTGAAATCCGCCAGCTCCTTGACTTTGTCGGCATACAACATCGTGTTTGGATCCCGAGCTTGGTTTTGTCGTTTATTTGGTTGGCGACCAGCTAGGAGTCCATGTGGACCTCAAGCGAGGTAATCCACATGGATTTTGCTACCCGGATGCCTGCCATCATGACCCCATACTCCGTCTGGTTATTGAACGCAGGGAAGTCCAATTTTATGGTGTACTTATGAGTAGTGTCGTCTGTGGCAGTAGCTATCCCGCCTCATATCTGTCATAAACGGGCCGTCGACGTATAGTCACAAGGGGAGTGTGAGGGAGGCATCGGGATCTGTGAATTCGGCTACAAAGTCCGCCAGGACTTGTGCCTTGATTGCCTTTTTCGGCTAATATTTGACATCAAATTTGGCCAATTCCATAGCCCATTTGATCTATCGTGCTAACCCCGTAAGCTTGTGTAGCATTTGCCAGATGGGGTAGTCTGACAAGACCATTATTGTGTGGGCTTAAAAGTATGGATGTAGCTTTCAGGCTGCGATGACGAGCGCTAGCCCTAACTTTTTAATGACCGTGTACTTGGCTTGCGCACCTTGATAGGTCTTGCTGACGAACTGCACAAGTTGTTGAATTCCTCCCTGGTCGCCAATTAAGACGGCACCGACGGCGGATACGGCGGCAGCTAAATAGAGCGAGAACTTCCCCAGGCTGGGGGGCCATCAGAACAGGGGGACGTCGGAGTGCATGCTTTACTTCCTCCAAGGCCTTCTGGCAGTATAGAGTCTAGTGAGCAACGTTACAGTCTTTGCCCTTTTTTATGCACTCAAAGAAAGGGAAACATTTGTCAGAGGATCAAGGCAAGAATCGGCTTAATGAGGCGATCTTGCCGACTAATGACCATAGCCCTTTCAGTGTGCCTAGCAGTTGCAAGTCTTCAATTGCCTGGATCTTATCCCGATCGGCTTCAATTCATCGGTTAGATACTAGGAACCCTAGAAACTTGCCGGCCGAGACCCCAAAGGTACACTTGACGGGGTTTAGGCAGAGGTTGGTGTTCCTTAGAATCTGGAACCTCTACCAAGTGTTCTCGATATTGCGGGAAGTTTGATCCATTCACAAACATATCGTCAATATGCACATCAAATGATTTTCCTATTATTTTTGCGAAAACCATGTTTACAAGGCACTGGTATGTAGCCCTAGCATTTTTTAGGCGAAAGGGCATGACTCTATATTGGAGCAAGCCCCTGCCAATGATGAAAAAGGTGTGAGGCCTGTCTGCTAAGGCGAGACTAATCTGATAGTACCCGTTGTAGGCATCTAGAAAGAACACGTGGGATTGTCTGTTACAACAGTCCACCAGGAAGTCTACCCTTGGTAGGGAAACTCATCCTTTGGGCATGCTTCGTTCAAATTGGTAAAGTCAATGCACATGCACCACTGACTGTTGACCTTCTTCACCATTACGACGTTCGAGAGCCATGCCAGGTACAGGGTTTCTTCGATGAATCCTGCTTCCAGGAGCTTCTGGGCTTCAGTCTCGACCACCTGCCATTGTTCAGCCGACTTATGCCTGCGTGCATGCTTGACTACACGAGTGCCTGCCTAAATATTCAGGTGCTGCTGAATCAAAGACGGGCCCACCCCAGGCAAGTCATTAGCGGACCAAGCAAAGACATCCGCGTTGGCCAGAAGGAGTAGCAACTCCTGTACCTCAGAGGGCGCAAGGTCCGCTCTGACCAGGACGAGCTTGGTAGCTTCATCGGGATAAAGCTGTATAGCCATGGATGAAGAGCCTGGCTGTAATCCCGAAGTTGCCGAATGATCGGCAGGGATGGTCTCCTGCTGAATCACCTAGATTTGGGTTCTTTTCTTCCCCCACTTTCTTGACTTGGGGGCTTCGGCTCCAGAGACTGCTCCAGCTCGATTTGAAGGAGCTCGCATCCAGCCGATTGATCCCCATGTACTATTCCAACTCCGTGTGGAGACTGGAAAAGCACGAATTAGAAGTATGAGGGGATCAGCTGGAAGGCATGGGTGGTGGGGCGGCCGAGGATGCCGTCGAATGACGCCATCAACCCAGCCACCACAAATGTGGCCGTTCGGTTGAGGTACCCGTTCCCGTTGCAGACAAATAAAGGGAGGCTAATTTCTCCTTTTGGCATGACCTTGTGATTGCCAAACCCAACCACCAGGTGAACCGAAGGGGATAGATACTCTTCCGTGAAACCCAGCTGGCGTAGGGTTTTTAGGAAATGGACATCAATGGCACTTACCTCGTCAATGAGGAACCGAGGCTGATGTCGCCCTGCCAGTAAGAGTGCTACCAACAGTGGGTCAGTACGCTTCGCCGAGTCTGGAAGGGAGGCAAACAGTCGAAAGGCCACGTGCCTGACGAGACCTCTCTCGCTCCATTGGAGGGTAGGGAAAGCGCTAAGTGTCGGCCGGCTGAGAGGGCTGGATTGCCAACTTGGAACAACATTGACTCTGAAAATGAATTCGACCTCCGCATCCGCATAAGGTGGGGGGTGAAAGCACTGGGGCGCTCTAAGCATGGCCACTAGGACCTGGTGGTGGTACTCAGTTGGCAGGAGCAAGGAGGATACCGCCTGCTTAAGATGGCAAGCCACGACATCGTTGGGCACTGGCTCTCGACAAGTACCACATTGATCCCATGGAGGTGTTGGAGCCTTTTCTTGTGGTAATCTTCCGAGCCCTCCATGGGCCCATTGTCTTTATCTTGGCACTCGTTCCGCCTAACGAAGTAGGCTAAGTTCCCGTGCAAGATCTAGGACTCGATTTGGTAGCGCAGATCACAGCAATCTTCGATGATGTGACCCCGAGCCTTATGATACTTACAATAGGGCCTGAAGTACGCCTTTTTCTTCATTGGCTTAGGCGGAGTTAACAGGTCTTTGTCCGTAGACCATACTTCCGGCAACACATCCGCCTGGTTCATGGCAAGGGGAGTGTATTCTTTGAAATAATCCCGCCTGGGCTGATGAGGTCCATTGTTTCGACCCTTGCTCGGCTGATCGTTCCTCCGCTACAGGAAGCTGGCCTTGCGCTTGTTGAAGCGGCCGCCTCCGCGGAGGGAGATGGGAGCGAACTCACCCGGGGCCAGCCTCTCCAGGACTATACTAGCATCGTCCTCAAATCCTTCCGCAAGCCGGTTGCAGGAGCGGAAGGAGTCGTCATACTCCACGAACCTTGTGGCTCGATCCTAGAGCTCTTCCTAGAGCTCTGCCATATCCTTAGGAGGGAAGTCATCAATGTCGTATCAAAATTTCTGAGTTATGAGTCCTGACTTGAAATAGTGGATGGCGATAGTGTCGTGGGGCCACTTGCACTTAAAGTACTAAGCCTTAAACCAATCTAGGTATGATCGGAAAGGCTCACTCTTTCGCTACCAGACTTCTGACAGCCTTTCAAGGTTGTCTCTAACCCTCTGCTGCCTGGCAAAGTACTTGCAAAACTTGTTCGACAGTTCCTGGAAGCAGGCGATCTGTCCGGCCGATAGTTCGTTGAACCATTCATGGGCCATGCCGAACAGATAGGACGGGAATACTCTGCAGAGTACTCTGTCAGGGCAATCATGTACCAACATCATTTGGTGGTAACTCCCAATGAAGCTGTTGGGGCCCGCCATCCTATCGTAGGGGGCCATGACGAGCTGCTTAAATCTTTCGGGTAAGGGGCCTGCCATCACCTCCGCGGTGAAGGGATAGGTGATTTTTAGGCCCGGGAGCGTATGCCCCGCATGGCCCTAGTGACATGGCGAACAATCTTAGGGATCGATGCCCCACTGCCGGTTGTAAAGGGGTGAGCCCTCCGAGATCTCCTCCAAGGAGGGTGGGCAAGGAGCCTTCAGTGGGTCAGGAGGGGCTTCCCCTTTCTGGCTACTAAGCTCGTGCTTTAGCTTCTCGAGCTGTTCACGCAAACGGGCATTCTTGTCCTCCACCGTGCGACGCCACTTCAGTTGCTCATCATCGAGGCTTGGCTGGCGAGGCTCCCCCCGTGCGGGTTAGTCGAACTCCCAGATCTGTCGGATCTCTAAGAGCATCTCTGTGACTGAGATTTCCTCAGTCCTCAGAGCCGCCAGTTTCACCTGAGACTGCTCCTCCCTCGCCCGTAGCTCCGGGAAGAGGCCACACTATGATCCTCCAACGGCTGGTCGGGGACTCCCTGCTTCTCCTTGTTCGGCTCAGTCAAGGGGGGTGTCTCTTGGACACCGACACGCTCGACTCGACCCAATCTGGTACCTTCTCGAGATTAGCGTGAGGAGTTACAAGACGTGGGAGCCATTGGGAGGACCTCAAGAGCTAGGAAAGTTATCAACTGATAATCGCTTCCCACAAATAGCGCCAATTGATCGGCACCCTGAGATTCAGAGTATCCAACTCAAGGATAGGGACAGCCGAACCTCCTACGTGGGTGGAGGGTCAATCGTGGGATTCAGGCAAGGTTGAAATGCCGATTTCGACGCCGTGCCAATGAAATTCTAAGTATACATTTCGTGGGCATGCCGTGGAAATACCCGCTTTTCAATGGCCATGTCAATGGGCATACCGAGGGCACGCCATGAAAATGTCGAGGGATGCCGACAACATGCCGACAAAAAATCACATAAATACTCAAAATGATGTCAAAATACTCAAATGTGTGTGTATGGGGGGGGTTCCCTCCTCCCAAATAGCCATTTCCTTTTGTGTATGTGTGGTTTCCAGGTTCCCTCCCAAATAGCCATTTCGAACTTCTTCCTGCTTGCACTTCCCTCCCAGCGCAGCAGTTTGAATCTCTCTCCCACCTCAACATATGGCGACATGCCGGCCATACCATCAGTATGCCGACGAAATGGCCAGCATGCCATCGGCATCCCTACGTTTCGACACCAAATCCATGTTGACAAGGGCGATTTCCAAAACTAGCCTTGCCGTCAGCATTTGAAACACTGGATTTAGGCAATCACACAATAGGCACAAGGATTTGATGACCCAATTCAACCGCAATGGGTGTACGTCTAGGGGGAGTACGGTGCTCCTAGCTATGCACTATAACTTGTGAAATTACAACGTTTACACGCACTCAGTTTTTCTCTCGAGTAGCTTCTTGGGGGGGGAGGCCTCAAGGGCCTTCCTCAACTATTTATAGTGCTGGGATTGGGCCTCCTAGCAAAATCTTCTGAGCAGATACACTACCTAACAAGGTATGCACTTTGTCAGGTTATTTATTGCGGCAACCATTGTTAGCGTTTATTGAGGGCACAGCCCTATTGTACTTTCGTCGTCCCTTCTAACAAATAGGATATTTCGGGTTCGGTTGTATGTGGCCTCTTCTATGTGTAGGCAAGTTGGGCTCCCAGATCCGTCTACACAGAAGATTTTCCTTGGATGTAGGCGGGTTGGATCCTCGAACCTGCCTATACCCAGGTCTTTCTGGGTTGGATCCTTCTTTTCAGACCTATCGCGAGGTTTTGAGTTCGATGGCATTTTTTACCCCTCATTAGGGCAATATTTGGGACACAATACCATTGGTTAGTTACATCAACTACAGTGCCTTCACCAATGATTTTTAGAAACTTGTTACCAGTGAGTCCTATATCAAAGAGCCAAGGAACTATAGAGAAGCCATTAAAGATAAGAAATGGATTCAACCAATGCAGGAAGAGATAGATGCCACGAAGCATAACCACGCTTAAACACTTATGCCTCGACCCACACAAGAATGTTGTTGGATCCAAATGGGTATATAAGACGAAATTCAATCCTGATGGTACCATAAACAAGTTCAAAGCCCACCTTGTAACAAAAGGATTCGTACAACAATATAGTAAGGAATTCTATGAGACATTCAACCTAGGTGTTAAGATGGTCAATGTTTGTATTATTATTTTTTTGAGAAGCAATGTTTGTATTATTATGAGTCTTACATTCAGTTGGAACTGGATTCTGCATCAACTAGATGTTAAAAATGCCTACCTACATGGAGAATTACAAATCTACATGGAGCAGCCTGATGGTTTTTGTTGGGAGTAACGAGACCACGTGGCACCAGCCAAGCCATGTGGCAGTTACTCAGGAGGGCCCTTAGGGCCAACGGTGAAGGTCCAAGGGACCTAATTTTGGTGTTGCTTATGTTCCAAGTTTGTTTAGTGGATTTTAGAAAAAGTTGTTTTAGGAAGTTGTTTTGGTGATCTGATCATTCTTAATTTAGAGATGTGATTTGTTTCTTATTTTGTTGGGATATATTGTCTCTATAAAAAGAAAGCCTTCCTATTGTGATCTCTTGAGTGAAGTAATAATATTTCCAATCTTCCAAAACTCCTCTCCTCTCTCTTCCTCTCTACATAGCAGCTGGCCACCACCATCATCACCGATCACCTTCATCGGCCACCACAAGCAGCCACCAGCTGCTGCTCCTCTCCCTGATCTCCATGTGGGCAGTCCCCTTGTGGACCGTTTTCCCACGTCCAAGGGAGCCTCCACACTAGCGCTTCTTGACAGTTTTAAAGAAATGGACAGTCAACTTTGTTTGCAAGTTATGGTGATCCATTTATGGTTTGAAGCAGGCCTCCTGCACTTGGTCCTTCAGTTATAGAGTAATGATACTGTGGGTTTTCATTAGTATCCTATAGATCACTCTCTATTTATTTACAGGAAAATGGAGACATTGGTTGGGCTGCTGGTTTATGTTGATGGCATAATACTCATGGACAATTCAATTGTCATCATCGATAATGTTAAGAAAGAGCTTGAACATAGCATAAAAGATCTTGGCAATCTTCACTATTTTCAGGAAATAGAAGTTGACAATATAAAGGACAGGATGACTATGTTATAAATACAGTATTGATTTGTTAAAGAAATTTAACTTTTCTGATTGCAAGTCAATCTCCACCACTGGTCCTTCACAGCATAAATTGTTTAAAGTTGGTAGTCAACTTGTTTCTAATACCGCTGAGTACTGCAGCACGGTGGGTGCTCTATGGTACTTAACCACCACCCATCCGGACATCACCTTTGTTATCAATCAAGTTTCACAATATATGCATACTTCTACTACTAACTATGTAGAAGCTATTAAACACATCTTTCGTTACTTTAAGGCAACCGACCTGAATGGCATTGCTTACATTAAAGACTTAAACATCAAGAATGGAGTAGGCAAAATTCTTGGTTACTCAGATGTTGATTGGGCAAAAGATCTTAATAATCGCAAATCTGTTACTGGATACTATGTGTTTCTAGGAAAGAACCTAATATCCTAGAAGAGCAGAAAGCAGAGAAGTATGGCTAGATCTAATATAGAGGCTGAATACCATGCCCTTGCCTCCACGGTCAGTGAAGTAATTTGGATTCACTCTATTTTGAGTTACTTGGGACTGCGTAATCCCTGCACTACCATCTTATGTGATAACTGCAGTGCTTGTGCTCCATCTGCAAATCCTATTTTCCATGGCCACTCGAAGCACGTCTAGATTGATCATCATTTTATTAGAGAGAAGATCCAAATCAAGGAAGTCACCATCACCATCCAACACATCTCTACCGAACACCAACTCACTGATATTCTTAAAAAGCCCGTTTCACTCAAAATGTTCGCCAAGATGAAGAACAAATTGAGCAGCTGTCAACCCCATGCTCGGTTTGCATGGGGTTGATAGAATTAGTGGTTTATCCAAGTCTCTTCGTAAATATTGTAAATAAAGGAGTGTGTGGATTACTTTGTAATTTGTCCATTACTTGGACACTAAGAAAATAACTGTTGGAGTATGTGTAGTTGGTTCAATCCCACATCATCTATTGTGGAATTATGGAGTGTGTGGTGACCTAGAAATAGGCACATACCCCTTTGCTTATTCTTTGAGAAGATCAATACAGAAATTTGCCCTATTAGGGTCTTCTCCCATGATTTTCTTCCCGCTTTTCATGAGAGGGGTTTCCATATAAACTCAAGTGTTATTTCTTATTTACGCTATGATATTTTGTTTATTTGCTTCCATTTATCATACTATTCAACTTGATACCAGATCAAGTCGTTCTTAAATTTCTATTATTTCATTATCTATTATTCTTGAAGTTATTTGTTGATCTCAACATTAGCCCAAGGGAAAGAGCATCTCCCTGATGCTAGTCGTTCACAATAATCTTCTACGGGAGATCATGAGATCAATGTTGAGAGGATTGTGTGTTGGTTTAGTGCTATATTGAAAAATATGGACTTTGTGGGTGTGTAATAGCCTATAAGTAAGCGTGTACTCCTCTCATTACCTTTGAGAAGAAATATAGAGAAAACACGCCCATAGCGTGCTTCTCCCGTGGTTTTCTCCCCGCTCCTCGTGAGTGGAGTTTCCACGTAAACCCAAGTATTTTGTGATGCTTATGTGCTTTGATATTTATGCTTCCGTGTTATTTAAATATTTCAACTTGGTATCAGAGCGTGTTCGATTCTTGGGTTTATTTTATTATCATTATGTTGTTAAAGTTCCAATATCTTTTTTGATCTGGAGAAAGGCACCATCAAGGTTCGAAGGAACCCTAAGGTGCGAAGGAGGTCGTGGGGCTGGGCCTTGTAGCCCTCAAGGCGATCAAGTCGTCCTCCTGGCGACAGTGGTGATGATGGCTATTGTCAGCGCTACAAGGCCAAGACGTGGCATCGATGGCGTATGGCACCAACGTTGGAGGCTGAGAGGACCGATCACGACGAGGATGAGAGGGACCGCGAGAGGAAATGCCACTGGAGGGAGGACTCCCATGAGCGCAGCAGTTCCCACCCAGAGCATCGTCGCAAAGGTAGCGAGGAAGTCAAGGAAGCGGTAGTGGCGGTGCAAGGCAACAAGAGGTAGCACGCAACAGCAAGCAACGGATAGCGGCGTGGAGATCTCCCACGATGGAGGAGATGGCGGTGGCAGACATGCTAAGGCATCGATGGCACCGCTAGCGAGCCCTCCGCATTGGCCAAGCGAAGCAAATGCGGTATCCTTGGCAGCAAGAGCGAGGGCGACATGATTGGAGAAGGTGGTGGCGACCGATGACGCGTCGTGGCAAAGTCGAAGGGGATGATGGTGACGCTAGGGATCTCTGGGAAGGTGTGAACGACGACGTGCCGATAACAGTCGAGGAGGATGGGCCGAGTGTTCGCAAAGACGAAGATGTTGCTGGTTACCGTGCGTGCAGGCGATGAGGATCTTGGCGAAATCTGCTGCTAAGGAGATGCCGAAGGAGATCATTGACAGTAGTATTGGATTTTTATTAAACCCTTGAGATATTTTTTGTGCTTCTTACATAGTTCCCCTTTTGTTTCCTTCTATTTTATTTTGGGTCCCTTCATTGTATTGCAAAGGAGAGAAAAAATGGGAGGATATCAAAAAAAAAAAAAGAGAAAAAAGAGAGAAAAAGAAAAAAAGAAAAAGAAGAGATAGGGAAAAAAAGGTGAAAAAAAAGAAAAGAAAAAAATGAAGGGAGTGAAAAAAAATTATGTGGATCATGAGAAGAGGTGGAGAAATCTTCTCTAGTTTTTTTCAGGTTTTACTTCTTGTTGTTATTGTCTTCTCCCATACGAGTACGGGAGAAAGGGAGAGTATGAGAGCTTGTTGTAGTCACTCCTATTTGAAAGTCCCTTTTGTTCATGGACTCCACATGAGAAACCCAACTTTGGGAGGTCCAGAGTTTCGAGATTCAGGTTCTATTTGGACTCCAGAGAGAGAGATCCACCTTCGAGGTCTTCAGAGAAAGACCCAATTACAGGTATACTGTACGAGGAGCCACCAGCACCAAATCTTCAAAGCCAGCTACAGTTCGTCCAGTAGCTCTAACCTGTGTTCCCGCCTACAAGCAAGAACCAGTCCAGAGTATTGTTTAGTCTGTTGTGTAGAGTAGATTTGTGTTACAAGCTTAGCACTTCATGCTTTATCTTGAGGGGGAGTGTTGAGAGAATTGCGTGTTGGTTCAGTGCCACATTGAAAAATGTGGACTTTGTGTGTATGTGATGGACTATAAATAGGCGTGTACTCCCATTTCCTTTGAGAAGAAATATAAAGAAAACACGCCCATAGGGCGCTTCTCCTGTGATTTTCTCCCCACTCCTCGTGAGTGGGGTTTCCATGTAAACCCATGTGTTTTGTAATACTTATGTACTTTGATATTTATGCTTCCACGTTTTTTAAATATTTCAACTATCAAAGCGAGAAGGCACGAAACAGCGGCTATTTGGATCCCCGTGAAACCCTAAGAAGGTGAAGGCGATGGTGACAATCATCGCCACAGCAACAAGGTGAAGCAACCTTCCTCGCAGCATCAATCTCGTGAGGATCAGAGTAGCAGCAGCGCCAACTATCGATGAAGGCATCGTGCGAGGCAGAACGTGGATGAGGATGACATGATAAAGTTGTCAAAATGCTGGGATATCGCCGACATGTCGTCGACATGCTGACGAAATTGATGGGCATGCCAAGCTACTACTGGTCCATTGTTGGCATTCTTGTCAGCATGCATCAACATGCCTATGAAATGCACATTTAGAATTTCATCGGCACGGTGTCGAAATCGGCATTTCAAACCTTGCCTATCATTAAGGCTTTAAGGGCATGGGCAGCAATTGCCTGAGACCATAAGCCCCTTATCTATCTCTTGTTATCTGGGCAGTGCCACTAGGAACCTCCTCATGCCCTAGTGTGCACCTATACTTGATCTGGGGAGCCTTTGGTGACTCTCCCCTTGATGTCCAAGACACTGTTGTCTTGGATTTCATGATTGGGAGATTACCGTTTGTCTAATGACGTGATTCAAATCTGCTAATTGATTTTCATATCAGTTGTGGTTATTGGTCCCTGCTAAGGCACAATGTCATCGTTAGAAGGTTTTGAGATGGCATTAAATACTGCTAGTAAGGTAAGGACAATAGAGTATGCCGGAGTGATTAATCAGGAACATTACATGAGTCATAATAGTGCGGGTTGGTTAGTTGACTCAAGAGCGTCCCAGCATCTTTGTGGAGATAGGAGGCATTTTCGGTATCTTATTCCTGTTTCTCCAAGAAGGACAATGCAAGTTGCTGATGGTAGCCTATCCAAAATTGATGGTCAGGGGGAGGTGCCTGTGACCCCTACCCTGCGATTGCCAAATGCTTTACATGTGCCAGATTTTCCATTCAGTTTGTTGTCAATCAATAGAATTACAAATGATCTTATAGGGAAAACCATTGCTGGTGGAATCGAGGAGAATAGTGTATATTGTGTTGGACAGGTGACTTCTGCTGATGCATGTAATGGCCAAAATAGATATGCTAGTGGAAGTGCCTTGCAATGGCATGTTTGACTTGGCCATTTATCACTAGATCGTCTTAGGAGAGTGATTCCTCACATCTCTCTTGCCACCATTATTACATGTGATGCATGTCAGCTGGGTAAGCATCATCGTTCTTCCCTTCCTGTTAGCTTATCACCTAAAACTGAGGCGTGGTTTGAGTTGCTTTATATGGATGTTTGGGGTCCTAGTAAAGTACCAAACAGGCTGGGCCACAGGTATTATCTTGTGATTGTTGATGATTTTCTCCACTTGTCTTAGGTATTTCTCTTGAAGAATTAAGGCTGATGTTGGTACCATCATTGAAACCTTCTTGTTGGAAGTAAAGACACAATATTCTGCCATAGTCAAGGTAGTAAAAACAGATAATGTACTTGAGTTTTGTGCCTCCATGTTGACCAACTTCAAGGCTCGGGGTATTATTCACTAGAGTAAGCATAGGCATTTGTTGGATGTGGCCTGCACACTTCTGATTCAGCATGACGTGCCTCGACGGTAATGAGGAGCTGCAATCTTGATTGCAAGTTATCTCATCAACAGGATACCCAATTCAGTGATTTATCAGCAGATTCCATGGCGTCTTCTCCATCCAGATAGAGATCTCTTCCATGTTTCACCACAAGTATTTAGATGTGTTGCTTTTGTGCACCTACATTCCCAAGGTCGAGATAAACTGGCTCCACGGGCAGTCAAATGTGTGTTTTTGGGATTATCCAAGACTCAGAAGGGATATAAATGTTATAACCCTTATACTGGGAAGCATTACGTTAGTGCAGATGTGACATTCCATGAATCTATCCCATTTTTCTCCGCAGCTGGTCAGACATGCACTTCAGATGATGACATGGCCACTATGCCTACTACTACTATAGAGGCACCTCAGAGATTTAAAGATCCCATTGCTGCATACAGGAGGCCTCACACTACACAGCAGATGCCTCCTCCATTACCCTCTTCTTCCACACAAGAGAATACAGCTATTTTGGGTAATGTTACTACTGTCCCAAGTGACGAGTCTACAGACCCACCTGTAGATATATCTACCTCAGAGCCTATCCATGAGTATGTGCCCAATGACCCTGATCGTCCAATTGCTATTTGGAAGGTGCCTCATCATTGCCTAAGATACTTTTATATAGGAGCAATCCCTACAAAGAGTCTTGGTACGGCATTTGGTAAATTTTGTCAGGCTCTTTCCACCGTCGAGTTCCCCTCCAATCACTAGCAAGCCATGTTGGATCCTAAATGGCGCTAGGCTATAGACAATGAGATAGACGCACTTCGCTCGTATGGTACCTGACAGCGTACTCAGTTGCCAGCAAGTGCCACGGTGGTTAGTTGTAAATGGGTGTTTGCACTCAAGTACAACCCTGACAAGTCAATTTCCAGGTACAAGGCTCGCTTAGTTGCTAGAGGGTTCACTCAGACATACAGGGTGGACTTCTTTAACACATTTTCACCTGTTGCGTGCCTATCTACAGTTAGAATTCTGATTTTAGTTGCAATGCAGAAAGACTGGCAGCTCCATCAGCTGGATGTAAAAAATACTTTCTTATATGGACACTTGTAAGAGGAAGTCTACATGCAACAGCCCCCTAGTTATGAGGTTTAAAGGAAGTGTGTGCAGGTTGCAAAAGGTTATCTATGGCCTTAAGCAGAGCCCGAGAGCCTGGTTTCAAAAGCTCTCTCAGGTGGTGGAGTCTATTGGATTCCAGAGGTCGTCAGCTAATCACTCCCTATTTGTTAGGAAGTCAGGGAATGGAGTGGTGGCAGTGTTGGTCTATGTTGATGATCTAATTGTTCCAGGAGATGACATTGTGACATTGCTGGGGTGACAGAGGTAAAGCAAAGCCTGGCAGAGTAGTTTATTATGAAAGATCTGGACCCCCTATGCTACTTCTTTGGGTTAGAGGTAGCTCGAAGCAGGAAAGGCATCGTCTTATCCTAGAGAAAGTATGCACTTGATGTGTTGAGAGAGATGGTATGCTGAGTGCCAAACCAACAAATATCCCCATCAACCCCAAGGCATGATTGTATGACAAAGAATCAAAGGTGGCGGATAGTAGATGATAAAGGCAATTAGTTAGCAAGTTGTTGTACTTGACTATCACCAAACCTGATATCTCACTTGCAGTTGGCAAGTTAAGCCAGTTCATGGATAGGCCAAACAAGTAGCACTGGGATGCTGCTATGATAGTGCTAAGATTCCTAAAGAAGGCACCAGAACAAGGGCCTTTGTTTACTAGGGGAACATTCATGATGGTTGTGGCACATTTTGATGATGATTATGCAGGTTGTCTAGATGACAGGAAGATCATAATCGGTTTTTGCACTTATGTTGCTAGGAATCTGGTTACATGGAAGAGTAAGAAGCAGGCAGTTGTGTCCAGATCAAATGCAGAGTCTGAGTACAGGGCAATGGCACAAACAGCTACAAAATTGATGTGGGTAAGACCTCTGTTAGTAGATCCTCTTGTGTAGATAGATGGGCCTATGGTGATGCGATGTGACAACCATGCAACTGCCTACATAGCAAACAACCATATGTTTCATGAGCACACTAAATATGTGGAGGTGGATTGTCATTACACTCATGATCTTATTCAAAGAGGCTTAATTTACACTACTCATGTATCTACTAATGATCAGGCAATAGACAACTTCACCAAGCCACTATCTCGTTCTTCATTTAATGTTTATTACTCCAAGTTGAGCATGATTGACATCTATGCTCCAACTTAAGGGGGAGTGTTAGATCCCTTCGGTCCTTAGTTATTTGGTTGAGTGTGCTCATATACTTGATATAGTCTTTCCCTTTCCTTTTCTATATGAGGTTGTGTTATGTTTGGTTCCCACCTCTCTCTGTATATAAAGAGAGGTAAGGTTTCAGCGAATAACTTCTACTTATTCTTTGAGAAGATAGTTGAAGAAAAGAATCTTTCTTTCATTACCAAGCCGTCCCTACACCTCTATATAGGTGAGGGAAAAGTTACATCATAAACCCACTACACAATAAAATTAACGAAATACCCTTATTACAAAAAGCATAACTCAACACTTCCCCTCAAGCTGGAGTATATATATCCACCATACTCAGCTTATTTCTACACTTCTCAAACTGGAGGCGAGACAACTTGGTAAACATGTCAGCAGTCTGGTCTGAGGAGGCAAGACAAGTAGTACGAAGCAAACCCTGTTGAATCAAACCCTGGTGTAATGACAATCCACTTTCACATGTTTTGTTCTCTCATGGAACATAGGATTGTTTGCAATATAGGTGGCAACCCGGTTGTCACAATACATCTCCATAGGCTCCTGAACATTAACATGAAGATCCCGTAACAAAGACCTGATCCATATCATCTCTACTGCAGTATGTGCCATGGCCCTATACTCAAACTCAGCACTAGAGCGTGAAACAACACTCTGTTTCTTGCTTCTCCAAGTCACCAAGTTCCCAGCTACAAAAGTATAAAAGCTAGTAGTAGACCGCCTGTCACCAACATCACCTGCATAATCTGCATCCGAGTAGGCAACAACAGACATAGGTGTCTTCCTCTGAAAAAGAATGCCTCTACCTGAACATCCCTTGATGCACCTCAACACCTGCATCACAGCCTGCCAATGAACACCAGTGAACTTATCTAAGAACTGATTTAGCTTACCCACGTCAAGGCTAATATCTCACCTAGTGATGGTTAGATATAACAGCTTCCCCACCAGCTATAGATATGTCTTCTTGTCTTTTAGCTTCACAATATCCTCAAAAAGGTGAATTTTAGGATCCATAAGAATATTAGCATCTTAGGATCCTAACATGCCTATCTCCTGAAGAATATCAAGGACATACTTCTTCTGCGACATAATTATCCCTTGCTTAGTTGTGGCAAACACAATGCCCAAAAAATATCTCAGCTTCCCAAGATCTTTCATAATAAACTGGCATGCTAAGTACTCCTTCGCCTGAGATATACCCTCTGCATCATCACCTGTGAGAATAAGGTTATCCACATACACAAGTAAAAGCCACTGTACCCCTGCTGGTCTTCCTCACAAATAATGAATGATCAAATGAAGATCTTTGCATCCCAATAACAGACAGGCGCTGAAACCAGGCTCAGGGCCTATGCTTAAGACCATAAATGGCCTTACGAAGACTGCATACACACTCCCCCTCAACCTCAAAACCAAGCGGTTGCTGCATATAGATCTCTTCCCCCAAGTCTCCATACAGAAATTCATTTTTAGCATCCAACTGATCTAACTGCCATCCATAATGAGCTGCAACAGAGATAAGAATGCGAACAGTAGAGAGTTATGCAACAGGGGAGAACGTATCAAAGAAATCCACCCCATAGATCTAGGTGAACCCATTGGCCACAAGGCGAGCCTTATACCTTGAAATAAACCCATCTGACTCCAACAAGGTGCACACCAAACGGTAGAGGTGACAGTTCTTAGGTACCTCTAGTAGTAAGTGCAGACATCTCCTCCATAGCTACCTTCCAATGTGGATGTAGTAGAGTTGGCTGGTACGAGGTAGATAACTTAGCACTGGATACAGCAGCTATGAATGCATGAAACCCTGAACTTAGAGAATCAGCAGAAACAACACTCCAAGCAACACGATACTGTGCACAAGATCGTGGAGCCTTCCTGATAGCAATAGGAATATCATCATCAATACTCATGGAATCAGGACTTGGAGAAGCATCCATAGGTGATGGACTCTCAACCTCCATACCTGCTGACACTGTATCTGAAGAGACTCCTGAGTAGAAGTAACCTCCAGGTTATCAACACTAACTTGAAGAGTCTGTGGAATAGATGGAAGAGGTTTTACCCTATAAACAATTAGCAACTGATAGGTGTGACCCTTGATGGTCCTTTCATCTACTGGTACTGGCCTGAATGTGCTGGTAGATGGGTCAGTAGTCTCTGAGGAGCTACTACTATCTGTGAATACACCAAATGGTATAGGAGCAACTGGTACAAGAGTATACTTCGACACACTCTGCACCTACCTGGCAGCAACAGAGAAATAGGGTACAGCTTCATGAAAGGTGACATCTACACTAATGTAATGTCTTTGGTGTAGGAGATCAAAACACCGATACCCCTTCTGAGTACGAAAGTAGCCAAAAAACACACATTGGCTGCTCTAAGTGCTAATTTATCTTGACCAAGTCCAAGAAGATGTATAAAGCCACGCACCCAAATGTCTTGGGTAAAAGATCAAACAGTTCATCATCTGGATAGAGCACCTGCCACGGTATCTACTCGTGAATCACAGAGGGGGGCAATCTATTAATAAGATAGCAAGCTGTGAGAACTGCATCTCCCCAATAGTTCTGTGGAACACTGTTATAGATAAGAAGGGCTCTGGCGATATCAAGGATATGTCTATGCTTCCTCTCTGCAACTCCATTTTGCTGAGAGGTGTAAGGACACGAGGTCTGATGAGTTACACCGTGTAAACCATAGAATTCTACTAGTCGACGAGTACAAAACTCCAATGCATTATCAGATCTAAGAATCTTGATGTAGACATCAAACTGATTCTTTATCATCAATACAAAGTTCTCAATCAGCGGACCCACTTCAGAGTTATTCTTCATGAGAAATAACCAGGACAATCTAGAAAAATTATCAACCACAATCAAATAGTATCGATGTCCTGCTCTATCAGGAGTCCTACTAGGACCCCAAACATCAAGATGCACTACTGAAAACATGAAGACGAACATAGTCCAGTAACAGCTAGAAAAGAAGATCTATGGTGCTCCCAAATTGACATGCATCGCAGGTGAGTTGTGTAGTCGGGGATAAATGAAGAATAAGCTTGCGTAATTTCTCCAAAGAACGATGGCCCAACCGTTTATGCCACTGTAGAGCACACCCTAACATGGTACTAACCCGACACACTACAGCCATGGGACCCTACTAAAGTTGGTAAACACCTCCTTCATATCCACTACCAATAGTCTTAACTGTCATTCGATCCTGGAAAATACATCCACGCTCATCAAAAATAACACGACAATTCATTTGCTTGATTTCACTAACAGTGAGCAAATTCATGGATAAATCTGGAACAAACTAGACACGATTAAGCTGCATAGAATGGGTAACATTAATTTCCCCCTGACCACTAAAAGAGGCAAGCCACCCATCAGCCACCTGTACTGTGCAGCTTCGAGAGATAGGTTGAATCTGCCCAAAACATTGCAGATTACCGGATAGATGATTGGAGGCACCTGAGTCAATCAACCATGTTGATGTAAACACATTCATTGAGGGTAAAATGCGTATTCCTGCATGTTCCTAAGCTTAGATTTGCATTTCATGTGATAAATATTGCATAGCATACATTATTCTGCATTTAAAGTAGTATATAATTTAGGTTAATTACGTCCTTTTTGTGGTTAGGAGAGAAGGATATTTATTTCGGAGCCTCAGATTAATGATTCGACCATACGGATTTGATTAAGACGACAATCGGAGTCCAACGCCTCTGAAATCGCCTCAATTGGAGTCCCATAGCACCATATGCAGTCCGAGCAAGATCAACGGCCAAGGGACTATGAGACATAATTCGAAGCTTCAAATGACAAATCCGATCGCGCGAATGGATTCGGGTCGACGATCACAGCCTAACGACGCGAAAATTGACTCATTCCGACCTCTGTAGCAGCCCCTACAACAAGAAGAAGATGGACGGCCCAAACTGCGCCATGTGGCGTAGCCCAGGCCGCCCATGCGCACGCACGCACACACCACCGCACGCGCGCAGCAGCGCGGGTGCGCACACGCATGCGTGCAGGCGCGCATGCACACAGGGCAGCACCAGCAAGTGGGTGCATGTGCACGCGTCAAAGGCGGGGGAGCGCAGCGCCAACTATGCATGGGCTGGACCTACAACGACACATGAGCTGGACTTACAGCGACGCTTACAGCCGTCGCTAATTCATCGCATGCTAGCAAAGCCAGCTGTGGGCGCCAACGGGCATTAGCTGCCTACAGCGACGTTTTCACCGACGGCCTGGATATCACCAATGGTCTCATACCTATTTTTTGCCTCTTCTCCACTATAAAAGGACCTACACTCCCTCCCTTCCAAGCCATCTCTATCTACTCTACTCCCACCTACTCCCAAGCTCTAACAGGCCTACCAACGCTCCATTAGAGCTTGTTCTCAAGCTTCCAAGGCTCCTATTAGTGTAGCAAACCTCTGCCTCACCAAATATTCGTCCATCTTCCCATTCCCATTCATAGGTCGCCTTAGAGCTGTCCTCCCACCTCCATTCCAATAACAGATCATCTCCGTCTTCTTACCTCCATTCTGAAGCCATGCCGAAGCTTTCCTCAACCCAACGTCGTCCTGCATCTCACCTCCGTCGACCCACTCCTCACCTCCTTCATCCGAGCTTCCGCCAGGCTCCGTCATCTCGCCTCCCTCTCTTTTTATGCTTTCGTAGATTATTATAATAGACATTAATGCAATACATCACATTTGATTCCATCTCTATCTTGTGATTGTTTATCTTCTATTTCAAAAACACAAAAAAATAACCAATCCCTAAAATACCAAAAAGAAACAAAACAAAGTGCAATTTTCACTTAAAGTAAACGTCGCCTCCCTGTGTTCAACGCGGGACTCCCTTGGAGTTTCGGTATAAATTTTATTTAATCGACGTGTTTTGGAACAACGACGACGGGTTACTTGTAACCCCAATTTCTAACACACGAAACACGCCCGACCATTTTGGCGTCATTGCCAGGGAGGCAACGGAATTTACTTTATTGTTTTCTATGCTTCTTTGCATTTACATAACACTAACCCCGCTTATCTCTGATCTATTGTCTTGCAGGTACCCTAGCATGGAGATCCAACTGCGGTAGATCGGAGTAAAGTGCGAGTAGAGTGTTTTGTAAGTGTCCCCCACACCACCTCCACCTTAGTTTTCATTCCATAACCTAATAACTCAAATCCAAATCAACTTAGGTGCTTTTTATAAACCCTAAGATAAATTTGGGTGTTTGTTTGCCACCTCCACTCACCTCACCATCCACATAAAAAAATAATAATAATAAAAAAAGTGTTATCTGATTGTGGGATTTTCTGAAAGCTACACACTTAACACCTGCAATTTCTTATCATAAGGCGCACAATCACTTTAATTCTACCACTTAACCGGAATCTGATCTATGGACCCGGTACACTTCAACTCAATACACATAAGTGAATAGAAATCTGAATAGGTAAAACATTCTTGTGCCTTAACTAAGTGGTGTAACAGGCCAATTGATTGAACTGTTTAGGCCACACCACTCAATCTAAAACTGATCCATCAAGTAGCTTACCACTTAAGGTTGATTCTTAGGGCTGAACCATGCACTCCACATTATTTTTTATTTTTAAAGGAACATATCATCACCCGTACTTTCAAAACTTGGAGTGTTCTACTAAACCTTGATTGAATCAACCTAAGAATTAAACCTTAAAAGCTACTAAACAAGGTTAAATCCTAAAAGACACATCATCAAATAGCCTTGTTTGAGAACCTTGGTTGTGCACGCACACACATTTTAACTGATCATTAAGGGCACAACCCATCTTAAGGGCCCATCACATTCCAGAAGCACCATTGTCCCAATCCTAATTAAAATTGAGTAGACATTGGCCTTAAGGACTGGTTCACTCTACATGATCCAGACAGATTATTCACGATTAACCTACTTCTACTAGTCAATCTGATGTCTAGCTAGGGGAGTAGCGTCAAACGACCGCGGCTAGGGGGTACACTAAAAATCGGAGGTGCAAGCCAAAGGAAGAACCTTCTCCCCAGTCCCTCCTTCTAACTAGTTGGATTGCCTGGACATAAATAAAGTAAATCATCCATAATCTTAGGACGGATTCTGAGAGTCTGTAGACCTTTAAGCTACCCAACCTAAGGACAGGCTTGTATTTTTATATTGCAGGGCTCTTTTCTCTTCTGATTTCCTTCCTTCACTATGTACCCTTCCACATCTTACACACATTTCCAATCCTATCCTCCTACCACCATTTATCCCCAAGATTACTATCCCGACTTAACTTGTAATTACCCATCCACTAGCCGGGATAACTTTGATTGGGGATACAAATTCGGACCTCAATGTCCAGAGCCTAACCCTCGACAACAAGACTATGATTACTATCCTTCCCAGAGCTACAATGATTATAGATCTCTATCCTTTAATGACCAAACCAACCTGATGTACAATAAGGATACGATTATAACACCTACCCTCCCCAGTATTCCACTGAATATAGGTCACCACCATCCTTTGAACAACCTAAAATGACCTACTGTTAGGGAGGGACCTGAGAACCTCGACATCTTAACTCCACTAGATTTAACCCAAACCCACCCAAACCTGAATCGAGCCAGTCGGTTCAGGTGAACCAGATCCAGGATAGGGTGTTGGCTAATTAGTGGAACACTATACAATCTTTAGAAGCTCAGCCAACACCATGCACTAAAGCACTGGAGCCTATGATCAAAATGATTGATGAACTTAATAGTTCTTTATTGGATTTGCTCCAAAGTGTTAGGGATAGGGACCTGGGTGAGTTTCTTCTTAGGAAATTGTCAAGGTTGAGAATGAAATTTGTGGTTGCCCTAGTCAAATCTTGGTATGATTCTCAAGATGAACCCCCTTCAGGAGAGCCAATATCTGAACCCGCTTAGGCGCCTATCAGGGGGGATACATATTCTGAGACTGGAGATGACCAAGTTGGGCTAAAGCAATCCATTGACGATAAACCGATTGATTCACTCGAGATCCCCGAGCCAGGGAGCGAGGAAAAATGTCTCCACGGACCATGAAATGACATATGATTTTGAGACATATAATGAGGATCATGGATTCTTTGACTCTGAAGGTGAAGAATCTTGTGGTGAAGTCTCATTTAAACTTAAGGAAGAGGATTTTAGTGAGACAAGTGGGCTTAAGAAATTTGACAAACCAATTAATAGCCAAATTATTGAAGATTTGGATTCGGTTGGGGCTAACTTGGAGGATTCGAATCCTCATTTATTAGAAGATTCAATCAATAGCCCCATTCCTCAACCACACCCCAAAGGGATTGATTTTGATTTGAAAATCATTGTACCCAAGTCAATCTTGAGTCAGCCACAATTTCTGGACTTGGAAGAATCTTATGGGGTGAATGATATGCTAGAGGTCCCAGAACCTGAGCACTTGATGTTGGAGGATAGGAATGTTGAAATGAAAATTTGGGAGGTTAATTTTGAGGGAAAAACAAGTTTGGATATAAGGGTACCTATTGATCTGAAACCACCTATCTTCTATATGGACCCTTATGATATCTTTCACGTGCGACCCAAGCCTGGAATAACTGATTATTTTTCTGAGTTATATGTTAAGTGGACAACCGCACCTATTAAACCATCTTTACCTGTTGTCCGACACTTTGGTCTTGGGTTGCACACCACTAAACTGTAGGTCCGGCCCCGCAAACACAACAACCTTCGGTTCTGGGTGATTTTCATCCAGAACCTGAGAACTACTTGACCCTGGGGCATGGATCTGCACCATAATCCTGTCAACATCTGTGGACATCTCCTGCAAACGGGTTTCAGGATCAACCTTTTGATTTTGATTCTGACACGCACTTGTGAATTCTCAATTTCTTCTTTGTATGTATGTTATGTCTAGCTGAAGGCATTAAACTTAGTGCGTATGTATACACTCTTCTCTCAACGAAGCTGATCGGATTTTCACAACACTCAAGTGATATTCTGTTTACTCTGCCATTTTCATGTCTTTATTTTTTCAATAAAGACATTGCATCATTTAGGCATAGGGGGTGGATATTTAATCCTGAAATCATTTTATTAACTCCGTACAATTTCTTTTAGTTTCTTTAAAAAAAATTGAAAATTTGAAAAAGATAAAAAAGAAAGAAATTAGGAAAAGAGAACTTAGGCATTTGGAAGTTATTAACTTTAGGAAATGATACGAGAAGACCTAAACACTTAGACTCTTCAGGTCTTCGGGCTTAATTACCCCGGGTATCTACTCGAATGTGGACTTAATCTCGAGTCCTCGCCAATTAAAATTCATTTTAATTTGATAAATAATTTGAGATGATAAGTATGCGACTTATCAACCCACCCTCTGATTTGGGAGGACTTTAAGCCTACGCATCTACACATTTTTTTGCACTGACTCAGTTTTCGACGATTTTTACGGAAATTGGGTAGCTAATGGATTGACTTGGGTGGTATGGCTAGCAAGTTGTCGGTGGTAACAGCTCATCGGTCGGTTGTCCAGAGCCCAGCCACAAGACCATTTTTGTTGTACTGCCTTTAGGTAAATCTTAGATAAGAAAAGCCACCTACTTAAAAAAAAATAAAAGAAACTATAGAGAAAATAAAAAATAGAAAAAGGAGAAAATAAAAAAAATAAATATAACCACACGAGTATGGCTGGCAAGTTGTCGGTGGTAACAGCTCATCAGCCGGTTGTTCAGAACCCAGCTCACAAAAAAATGCACAACAATTCCCAAAACACTTAGGGAAAAAGCAGGGAAGTAGAATAAACCGGGGAGATATACACTGGGTTCACCCTTATGTTGACCCCATAAATAAAAGAAGTGAGAAAGCTACCGATCGAAAAGATAAACCTCTAGGCAAGGTCACCTAGGGTCGTAGAAACCTGAAGTCCGTTTTAACGGCCGTTTAGTGAGTCTTTCACTATTTTCACAAGATGCTTAGCACTTAGAATCCTTTTCGAGTCTTGGGCGGGTCGAGTAGCCGTAAAAAGTTATCCCGGAACTCTCAAACTCCAAAAGTACAAAAAAAAATAGAAAAGAAGAAAAATAATAAAAAAATGTATTTTCCCTTTTCAAATAAGGCGAGGACTTGGGCGACCTACATTCTGGCAGGCATCCGGGTACTGTTGAGTTTTCGTAGTTTAGGACCTTAGTTAAAATTTTTTATTGTTAATAAACGACTTAGGCCTAAGCGATCTAATCCTAATTCTGCCTTTATACATAACATATAGTTTAATTTTGCTAGGGACTAGCAAAAGATAGGCATGGGGGTATGATGTAAACACATTTATTTAGGGTAAAATGTCTATTCATGCATGTTCCTAGCCTTAGATTTACATTTCATGTTATAAATATTGCATAGCATGCATCATTCTACATTTAGAGTAGTACATAATTTAGATTAATTGCGTCCTTTTTATGGTTAGGAGAGAAGGATATTTATTTCGGAGCTTCGGATTGACAATCCAACCGTACGGATCTGATCAAGACAACGATCAGAGTCCAACACCTCTGAAATCGCCTCGATCGGAATCCCATAGTACCATGTGCAGTCCAAGGAAGATTAACAGCTAAGGGACTATGAGACATAATTTGGAGCTTCAAATGACAAATCCAACCACGCAGATGGATTTGGGTCGACGATCGCAGCCTAACGGCGTAAAAATCGACTCAATCCGACCTCTGTAGCAGCCCCTACAACAAGATGAATAGCCCAGACTGCGCCACGTGGCGTAGCCTCAACCACCCATGCGCATGCACGTGCGCAGCAGTGCTAGTGCGCACATGCGCAGCAAAGGCGGGGGAGCGCAGCGCCAGCTATGCATAGGCTAGACCTACAGCGATGCATGAGCTAGACTTACAGCGACACAGCTGTCGCTAATTCATCGCATGCCAGTAGATCCAACTATTGGCGCCAACGAGCATGAGCTACCTACAGCGACGTTTCCAGCGACGGCCTGGATGTCACTAATGATCTCATACCTACTTTTTGCCTCTTCTCCTCCACTATAAAAGGACCTACACCCCATCCCTTCCAAGCCATCTCTACCTACTCTACTTCTACCTACTCTCAAGTTCTAGCAAGCCTACCAACACTCCATTAGAGCTTGTTCTCAAGCTCCCAAGGCTCCTATTAGTGTAGCAAACCTCTGCCTCACCAAATATTCATCCATCTTCCCATCCCCATTCATAAGTCACCTTGGAGCTGTCCTCCCACCTCCATTCCGGTAGATCATCTCCGTCTTCTCGCCTCCATTCCGGAGCCATGCCGAAGCTTTCCTCAACCCAACGTCGTCCTGCATCTCACCTTCGTCGACCCACTCCTCACCTCCTTCATCCGAGCTTCCGCCAGGCGCCGTCATCTCGCCAAACAGTTGATTCGGGAGATTTCCTCTCACCTCCCTCTCTTTTTATACTTTCGTAGATTATTATAATAGACATTAATGCAATACATCGCATTTGATTCAATCTCTATCTTGTGATTGCTTGTCTTCTATTTCAAAAACACAAAAAAATAACAAAACCCTAAAATACCAAAAAGAAACAAAACAAAGCGCAGTTTTCACTTAAAGTAAACGTCGCCTCCCTGTGTTCGACCCGGGACTCCCTTTGAGTTTCGGTATAAATTTTATTTAATCGACGTGTTTTACAACAACGACGGGTTACTTGTAACCCCGATTTCTAACACACGAAACACGCCCGACCATTTTGTCACACCAGTAATTGAAATAGTATCACCCACGGCAGTTCCTAACACTCTCTGACTGAAATACTACCATGTTTACTAAAACACACTGCCACAAACTGATTTCAATGCACCACAGAAAAAGGGTACATACCCCTAAACTCCTTCACAATCAGATCTGAAACTTGATAGAAAATGGGGAATACACACCCCAGCAAATGCATCGAACAGGGAATACACCCCAAAAATCTCCGCTCACATGCGGTCAATACTCAAGGGGAATATACAACCCAAAACTCAGACCATAAGATCACAGAGAATCATACCATACATAGGAAGGTTCTTGATTCAAAACCCCATCTCTACAACACTCAAGAACCTCCCTACAATGATTTGATAGCCAGCAGCCCACTCTCCGCTGGCCTGAGCGGCGACTCAAAGAGAAGACGGCTGGCAAGAGGCGGTAATCGGCGAGTTGCTCTATAGCAGCGTCAGATGTGGTAGCGACATGCTGCTCTAGAGCAACTGCAGCGGCCTACAGGATGGCAGCAACCTACAGCGCGCTACACAGCAGCAGCGGGGGCAACGACGTGCTACTCTATAGATCTACTGCAGGGCGCTACCCAGCAGCAGCGGTAACGGTAGGCTACAGATCTGCTGGCACGCGGCCGCAGATTTGCAGCCCGCTACACAATAGCAGCAGCAGCGGTGGGCTACAGATCTGCAGCCGGTTGTGGCTACAACAGCAGCGACTGATGAGGTTGCTGCTGCAACGGCGATGGGGAGCCGACACTGCCGCCAGGAGTAGCGATGGCAACCAACGGGAGGAGGCTTGAGGTAAGGTTAGGATTTGTTGTTTGGTGAAGTCCTTAACCTGGTGCTCTAACACCAAGTTGAAGAAAAGAATCTTTCATCCATTACCAAGCAGTCCCTACACCTCTATATAGGTGAGGGAAAAGTTACATCATAAACCCACTACACAAAATAAAATGAACGAAACGTCCTTACTACAGAAAACATAACTCAACAAAGATCAATAACAAACTCACCCTATTGAGGCCTTCTTCCGTGGTTTTCTCCCCGTTCTTCGTGAGTGAGGTTTCTACGTAAACACAAGTGTTATTTGTTATTTCCGCTTTGATATTTTGTCAATTTGCTTCCACTTATCATACTATTCAACTATACCCGATTATAAATAGAATCCTAAGGCATTCTCTTTTCACCATTGAGAGAAGAAAACTCTAATCCCAAATGTAGGGAGGCACAATGCCTCACGAATTGGATTAACAATTCTCATTGTTGTTTGTGCTTTATTTGTGTTTGCTCTTGTTTTCACAATGTTCACTGAGACAAAGAGAGAGTAGGCTATGAATACAATACATACCTCAGAGTAAATGGATCCACACTTGAGATCCGTTCACCCATACACGACTCAATAGTATTATAAGCCTTGTTTAACTCCATTCCTCATGTCAATTCTTCCTATGCTTCTAAATGTATCCTATCCTAATCAGCACTACTTTAATAAGATTGACAAACTCCCTAAACAGAAATCATGTTTTGGCCCACCTATTTGATACATAATCATAATGTTTTCTAAGGAGAGTCCCTGATCATCATATTGTTTCCATTATCTATCATGTTTTATATGTCATGAGAAAATAGAAGTAAATCAAAACACTGAGAAAGACAGAAAAAAATGGATGGGGAAAAAAGCTGGAGAATGCAACTATGTAAGTTATGACATAAATGGAGTAAACTATTATTATTCTAAACTATCGAGTTATTTTTGAAGGCACATAAAGAATAGTTTATTCAGAGCATCTTTTTAGAACTAGACTGAGTTAAATGGAATCAATTAAGAATGCTTGTTTAGAAAAAATTATGATACTTGAGTTGGTCGAAAGAGTTCATGTTTATTAGAAATTCTAGGTCTCTTTATATAGAGAGAGACTAGAGGGTTAAAAGTACATGAATATCCCTGAGAGACAAGGGCTATTATAACCACACAATAAGATAGAACAAGATAAGCTAAAAATACATCAATACTTTTCCTCAAGTCAGAGCATAGATATCAATCATGCTCAGCTTGGACATACAGGTATCAAATGAAGATCTGGCAAGGGTTTGGTGAAAATATCTAACATCTGCTCCTCAGATGCAACAGAGGTGGTGTATAGTAGTCCCTTCTAAATAATGTCCTTGGTATAGTGACAGTCAACCTCAACATACTTCATCCTCTCGTGAAATGCAGGGTTATTAGCAATGAAGGTGGCTGCTCTATTATCACACCTCATCTCCATGGGATTAGAAAACTGCACCTATAAATCAACAAGGATCTGATCCACATCATCTCAGCAGTTGTCTAAGCTATAGCTCTGTACTCAGACTCGACACCAGACCTCACAACTGTACCATGTTTCTTGCTCCTCCACGTGATCAAGTTCCCTGCTAAGAAGGTGCAAAACCCAGTAGTGGATTTGCAATCCACATGACATCCCTCATATTCTGCATCTGGGTATCCAACCAATGTCATAGAAGACCCCTTGGAGAAGAAAAGACCTTTTCCAGGAGCCTTCTTGATATATTTAAGTACCATCAATGCCGCATCCCAATGCTGACGTGTTGGCTTAGCCATAAACTGACTCAGTCTCGCAACTGCAAAGGAAATATCTAGCCTTGTGATAGTGAGATACAACAGATTGCCCACAAGCTGTCTATACTGTCTATTGTCCACCACTTGTGCATCCTCATCATATAGTAGCATCTTGGGGCCCATAGAAATATTGGCTTCCTTGGCCCTAAGCATACCAACCTCCTGCAGAATATCTAAAGCATACCTCCTTACTACGAACAACCTCGATTCCAAGAAAATACCGTAGACCCTCCAAGTCCTTCATAACAAACTGCTCTGCAAAGAGGCACTTAATCTCAATAATGCCCTGCTCATCATTCCCTGTGATAATCAAATCAACATAAACCAAGAGTACCACAGTACCTCGCAAAGTCTTCTTGACAAAGAGTGAAAAATCAGCTGTTGACCTCCTGAAGCCAGCTACCTCAACAATTTGTGACAATCTTTGAAACCAGGCTCTGGGACTCTATTTTAGGCCACATATAGCCTTCCGTAACCGACATACACACTCCCCGTCTCTCAAAGCTAGGTGGCTACTGTATATAAACTTCCTCTTGTAGATCATCATAAAGGAAGGCATTCTTGACATCTAACTGATACAAGGGCCAACCCAACTGAACTACTACTGCAATCAAGATCCGAACCGTGGGAAGCCTGGCGACTAGTGAGAAGGTGTTAAAGAAGTCAACCCCATAGGTCAGAGTGAACCCCTTTACCACGAAGCAGGCTTTGTACCGAGCAACACCACCATCAGGGTTAAACTTCACAGTAAATACCCACCGACAGCCAACAACTGCAGCACCATTAGGAAGTGGGGTTAGCTCCCAAGTCCTACGACCTCGAAGAGCGACCATCTCATCCTCCATGGCTGCCCGCCATTTTGGATCAAGCATGACTTCACAGTAAGTGGCTGGAATCTGCATAGTAGCTAAGGCCTATGTAAATCCAGTAAATCCAGGAGATAAACTGCCAGTAGCACGTGCCCTTGCCGTAGAATAAGTGGTGTAGGTCTGTGGTTGTTTTCGAATGGCTATCGGAATATCAAGATCATCTCTTGGCACATCATATGTCTTGTCCCTGTGACAATCACATGGCAAAGATACGTCGGTGTCTAAAGGATTCACCTGAGAAGCCAATGGTGAAGGTGAGAGTGGGGGTCCCTGATAGGTAGTATGGGGGCGAACATATGTCCGGAGTGGCTCGGTCAGGCATGGAAAGGGATGCGTAGCAGGTGGTAGTGGTGATGTAGTAGGGACAGGGATCTCAAGGAAGCTCCCGAAGCAAATATGTGTATACGGCATAGGTGTCATATTACCCTCAAGAGGCATTTTAGCAACCATCATAAAAAAGAAAGGTACAGCCTCATGAAAGGTAACATCGGCAAAAACAAAATGTTGAGAGGTAAGCAGATCAAAACAACGATATCCCTTTTGTGTGCGAGTATACCCTAGAAAAACACATTTAACTGCTCTCGGTGCAAGTTTATCCCGACCCGATCCCAACAAATGGACAAAGGCAACGCAGCCAAAAGTCTGAGGGGTGACGTGAAGCAGAGGGCAATCAGGATACATGACCTGAAGAGGAATCCATTCATGTAACGCAGCATTGGGCATCCGATTTATCAAAAAATATGCAGTCAAAACAACGTCACCACAGTAAAGAAATGGGACTGAATGATGAATCAATAAGGTGCAGGCAACATCAAGAATATGCCGATGTTTCCTCTCAGCAACACCATTTTGCTGAGAGGTATAAGGACAGGTAGTTTCATGAATAATGCCACAACTAGAAAAAAAGTGCGTAAGCGGGTAGTACAAAACTTCAAAGCATTATCCGAACGAAAACACTTCACTAAACATGAATGCTAGTTCTTTATTTCCTTAACAAAGTTTTCAATAAGTTGCCCCACATCAGACTTATTCTTTAAAAGAAACATCCAAGTAACACGAGAAAAATCATCAACTAAAACAAGATAATATTTGTTCCCAAGTCGATTAGGAGTACAACTAGGACCCCACACATCCATATGAACCAGGTCAAATGCAGCAACAGATGAAACAAAGGAAGAACTGGAAAAACTAGCCCTATGATGCTTGCCAAGCTGACAGGCATCACAGGTAAGAACAGTAGTGGAGATATGCGGAACAACACGTCTGAGGCAATGAATTGGTAAATGGCCAAGGCGGTGGTGCCACTGGAGAGGAGATCCAGCAGAAGCAAGACCCTGAATAGCAGAAGCAGTAAAAGCAGTACAGCTTAGACAGTACACCCCATGTTCCTCACAGCCTCCACCAATCGTCTTCCCAATGAATTTGTCCTACAAAACACAAGAGGATGCATCAAAAATAGCTCGGTAGTTCAAATCTCTGGTGATACTGCTAACAAATAATAAACTCAATGAAAAATCAAGCACATAGTAAACATCTGTAAGTCTCAAGGTAGGAGATAAAGACATCTCCTTTACCAACAAATGAAGAGTGTCTCCCATCAACCACCTGTACTGTCCTGGCAGGTGTAACAAGTGCAAGGTGGGAGAAAGAACCTCTATCGCCACAAAGGTGCTTGGATGCACGAGAGTCAATCAGCCACTCACCAGAAGACGAAAGGGAGGACATACCAATCGCAGAAACCTCTGAAGATGTAGCAATAGCTGTCATGTCAGGAAACTGAGAAGAGGAAGCCTGAGTCAAAAGAGCAATTTGCTGCCACAGAGCTTCAATCTTGGTACTCCAGGAGCTAACATCAGGGGTAGTAAGAGCTGAATCTGGGACTTCAGCTGCCTGATTGGCCACCGGTGGTCTACCATGCTTCTGCCAACATGTAGCCTCAGAGTGACCAAGTCTGCCACAATAAATACATGGAGTTCTATTCCGCATACTAGAAGAGCGTCCACGTCCACGACCACGACCACGTGCAGGATAAGTAACTCTACCACATCCAGGGATCGTAGCCAACGCGGACGACTAAGCAGTAGAATTAGCACTAGGAGAACGCACTATAACCCTGCTGAGCCTGCTATATGCTTCCTCCAGGCTAGGAAGATCCGAAGCAGTAAGAATCTGATCTCTGGCTACAGCATATTCAGGTCCAAGGCCAGCCAAGAAAAGAAAGACAGCCAACTACCTCTTGAAACTCCTCCAGGACTCACAGGAACACCCTGGAAGGTAGTAGTGCCTCTCCAGCATACCCTTGATAAGAGAGTAATATTGTGACAGCGTACGCCCCTCCTGACATAGGTAGAAGAGATCGTAAAAGATCTGAAAAACACATGCGGAGTTCTTAGCATGTGAATAGGTATCACGCAAGGACTCCCACATCTCCTTCGCTGTAGTATAATACATGACCTCATCTCCTATTCTGGGAATAACTGTCTACATCAGCCATACACAAGCCATCGCATTATCCCAATTGGCATTTGTGCCAGTTTTGTTCTCAGGCTCTAGATCAATAAGTATATGACTCTTTTTATGACATCTGACAGTCATAAGAAAGGTTTGGGACAACCGCGAGTAGTTGGTCTCATCTAACTTAACAACTGGACCAAAGAACAAGTTCTTAAGTACCCCGGTATCCGAAGTAGAGCCGAAGACACCTCAGACTGATCATTTGAAGCCATCTCCACAATCCGGAAGCCTCACTCAAGTGTCTAGGACCAAAAGATCATCAATAATCCAACAATGCAGTAGATTCATATCAACATAGCTGCTAGGAGGCTTCCTTGGACAAGTGGTAGCCTCACTTTGATGCAAGGAGAACACCCAAGCTTGTATGGGGTTACAATGCTAGGCCATGAACAGGTCTAGCCCCCCCTTCGAGCGACTAATCTCCGTCGGTCGCAGCCTTAGATAGCCACTGTGACACCAATAGGAGCTGGGTGATGGCGCTAAGGCTTGCTACAGGACACCGCCGTAGCTACTAGGGCTTGTAATGCCTATATGGGGTTGCGAGCGCCGCCGCTGGGTATGTTGACCCTTGCCAGAGTGCCACTGGGTGACGTTGGAGGTCGCAAGGGCTAAAACAGGTCACTAAGCGCCGCTGGGTGATGCTGCGCTGTCGTTGGGCTTGTTGACCTCCGCCTCAGCCTCGTCGCAAGGGCTAAAACAAGTCGCAGCACCGTCACCTCAAGCCACTAGGGCCTCGCCGAAGCTCTGATCGATGGTTGAGGAGCTTCCGCACCGCCGTAGCCCCGTCGTGAGGTCGAATCAGGTCAGAGCAGTGCCGCCTTTGGGTGCTAGGACTGTTGCATGGCGCCTATGGGGTCGCACGATGGCTCAGGAGAATTAGCACCGCTTCAGCACCATTGCAAGTCTGAAGGTTTGCTCGCAGAGGCACCACCTCCAGCTGCTAGGGCACTTGCATGCAGCTGGAGGGAATCGCCGCTACCAAGGAAGGAGGAGAGAGAACAGGATTTGGGTGTTAGGGTTTCGAAGGCCTTGAGGGGTGGAATACCTGGAGTCACGATCTAGGATTGGTGCTCTGATACCAAGTTGTTGAAAGAGTTCAAGTTTATTAAAAACCCTAGATCACTTTATATAGAGAGACCAGAGGGCAAAAGTACATGAATGTCCCTGAGAGACAAGGGCTATTATAGCCACACAATAAGACGGAACAAGATAAGCTAAAAATACACCAATAACTTGACTTTTCATAAAAAAAATTGGCACTCCATCTCAGATCAATAGCAACTATACTCTCTCAAGCGGGCACACATGCTACTCAAGGATCATGCAAATGCAGCAAGCCCATTTCAAACAAGGAATGTAAATATGCTCAGGTTTGCTGCCAGCAGAAAAGAAAAAAAAAAAACACCTTCAGTATATTTTTTGGACCTCAATTTGAAATTTTATGTCATCATATCTTTTCGTATTTTCTCCAGATAATGGTAGACTGGAAGAAATTTTCTAGTAAATTCTATATTAAAGACAATTTTTGAAGAAAAACAAATAAAACAATAATGCTGAATTTTTTTGTTGGTGGGAAACATTGACTGCCAGATCTGTACGTAAAGAAAATCAATATCATCAAAATAAGAACAAAAACTGTGAGAACCCTGTGGCAGGATGACTTTGCATCATGACAAACTAACCTGGATGGAAATCATTCGTGGCCTCTTGGAGTTCAGAGATGGAAAAGCTCTTCCAAGATGGCTTAACAAAGCTAAATTCAGAATCCAATCTAGCATGAAGCTGGGGGATTCCCCCATCTCTTGCGATCCTCCCCCCCTTAAACTTTGAAGTGGTGACAGTTGAAAACGTCGGAAGCCTCCGTAAAGACTTCTGTTTCCACATCCGAAAGAATGATTTCCATTGAGTAGGTACCCTTCGCAATGCCCGGCTGCCTGAGAAAGAAGTGCTTGTTTTTAAGGATCCAGTCTCCGATTCCAAGCATCTTGAGTCATTGTCAAGAACTCCCCGTGGGGATTCTTGCACCACATCATTGATAGCATCTTGAATTGCCTTCTTCACATCTAAGGACCTCAGATCTTTCAAATAAATTAAAAAGCAACTCTCAGATGGGAAGTCCCTAGAAATAAAATGTACACAATGGTAAGTGCTTTACCTTGAACAGAAGCAGAGATAGGTAGGGGAGGCAGTGGACTTTCACCTCCATCCCGCAATTTTAAGCCCCTTAAAGATATTTCTCGGGCATGGTTGCCAAATACCCCTCCACTCCTGAAGTAAAGAACCCAAATAAGTCAAGAAAAGAAGGATGAAACAAATAAAAACTACACAAAAAATAGAGACAAGGGTGGAGTTTTTAATATAGCTGGAAAGGAGGAGGTTAGAAAACAGAAAAATAAATGCACCCTTCAGATGGAATGTATGAGGCGTGAAAAATTTAGTGTGGTAAATGGGGATATTAGACAGAACTTGTAACCTTTGTCAATATTTCTTTATTTGAAACAAAGAATGAATTGCATGACTTCGCAAGATGAGTTTCCATCCCATGAGGTTGCAAATCACAAACATCAAGAGTCCAAGTCCCAACGACCCGTACCAGCTAGAACACCACTATCCATATTCAAATTTCTGTTACTCTCTTCAAGGGTACGTCTACAATTAAATTAAGGGTAACTACTAAACCTCAACAAACTTACATGTGAACAACGGAGCCAAGAAACTAAAACTAATAGCACACATTCTAATTTAATCTCTCCTTTTTCTCATAAAAGCCTCCTTGATGCCTTGTATCTCTTTAGCACCATCTCACGGCTTGTGACGACGGGGAGGCCCTTCTGAGCACCAGGGTAAGAATGTGACCCACCCTTTTTTCTAGATGGGTAATCATTAACCATCTACCAAAAAGGAATGTGACCCACCATTTCTTTTGAGACAGGGAAATATGTAAATTACTCAAAAGATCAAAACATACAAACAGAAAAGAAAAAAAGAAGACAACAGTACATCCTCAAAATGACCTCAAATGACAAAAATAGAAAATGGCCCCAGGCATGCAACAACAACAGCAGCAACGAAAACAACAACAATAGATATCGATGATTAGAAGAATACAAGTGACCGTTGGACAGGCCAAAAGAGAAACCCATACGAGACTTGAAACAATAACAACAAAAGCAACAAAAAAGACGAGACAAAGCTACAGAGGAGGAAAGATATATACCTACAAGGAGGAGTTTCGTAGATGTCTTGTTCTTCTTCTTCCTCCTCGTGTTCCTCCATTGTCTCGTGGTCCCCAAACTATGTTTAGTGCGAAATCTCCAACAGAAGAGAGAGGGGTCTGTCTCTTTGGTGGTGCTTTAGCGTTCGGTGGTGTTCGTTTGTTGTTTATAAACAGCGAGGCCTCTCGGATTTCCCTGCAGGAAACTCGGCTTTGTGTCAGCCTAGGGGTCTTACGGGCCCATCCACCTGCACCCACTTTTAGTAAATGTGCTGGCGAAATTGCAAGGATACCCCAGAGAAGATGGATTTTATTCCCACCTAGTCCCTGTGCATCGAGAAGCTTGGAGATTGGGAACTGTAATATCCGCATTGGAAACCTTTATGTTATTTTGTACTAATATGTTTGGCCCTTTACTTCGTTGCGGGATTGGCGAGAGGTAAAAAAATGGAGAGAAAGAAATATGGGAACCTACACAAGCTATCAAACAGTACCGAGTGATAGTGTATACAATGTATACAATATACATGGGAAAAATTAAAAAAATACTAACAACATTTATATTTATGATCTAAAGTTTTATTAAGCAACTTAAATGTAAAAGTATAACTAGAAAAGTTTCATATGATGGTAAAAGAAATGTAATTTAATATATAGATCAACATAAATTTATTTTTTATAGTAACACAAGAATATACAATGTACAATATTTTACGTAAAGTAAATTATTCTATCAAAAAAGTAATTGCCGTACATATAAAATAAATATATAAATAAATATATAAATAAATAAATGAAAAATATCCGTTACACCGAAATAGCAATGTAATTAAATCTACCTTTAGGATACATTAAAAAACCTTGGTAAAAAAAAAGTCACACAAAAATATACAATTTCTATATTAAGATTATGGTTAAATAGGAAATAATTATTAAATTTATGGGCCTAAATATATCTATCAATAACGAAAATAAATGTTTTAAGGAAAGAATTTACTTTTAATGAAAAAATATATTTATTAATACTTTTCTAATAATGTAAATATTTATTAAATAAAATTTTATGTGACCTTTACTTCTAAATTTACTTTTTTTATTACCCTTATATTTTTACATTATAAAATAAGTCAACTTTCACTTTTTATACACCCATCCTTTGATTAAGATACCATGTCCCATTTAATTTCAATTAAATGGATACTTTTTTGAAATTATGTCCATACTCTCATTTTTTTCATATGACCACTTTTGATTTCAATTAAATAGATGGGTTATTTTTAAACCAAGTCAAGACGCATCTACTACCGTGAGACTGGAAAGAGAAAGAACAAAGTAAATTGTTTATTGAACTATATCTTAAGAAATTATAACTTTAATATTGACTTTAGATATCTCTTTTAAGAAAAAATTGTCTAAAATTTTAATTAATATTTTTGTTTGATATTTTATTCGAAAGTACCACATTTTTTTAACATCCATCACCTTCTATATACAATTTTTTTTATTAGTGTAATTTTGCATGGAATAATTAGTTAAAGCATACTTAAGCTTTTGGAATATTTTCTAAAGCTCAACAATAAAAAATGTCATTAAAATTTACTTAATGATAGAAGACATATGCATGTAAGATCTAATGTAGTATCCACTTGTCCATGGATAACAAAGATTTCATGTTTACAAAGATGTTAATATGAATATGTTATATTGTCAAACTCTTATTCCATATTTCTAAAACTTATAAATTAACTAAATCATGACCAAATTTAACATGAAAAATAATTTATCCCTTAACAACATATTAACGAAGTGAAATTTTTTTTAACGACATGTTCAGATTAATATCTTTGTAAATGTGAATAATTAAAACATAGAAACTAGCATTTACAAAAATAGATAAATTATATTTTAGATAAAAGTATATTAATTAAATATTAGGTACAAAAAAGTATTAGATAAATAAATATATAACATATTAACAATAAAACCTCAAAGTAATAAACTTAAATGGTTCCATCCTACCGTGGCAAACAATGAGAGAGGCATATATATACATATACATATATATACGGGACCTATCTAGAAAGTATTGTACTTAAAAATATACATATGAGCACAAGATGTTACAACCCGATTTTCGGATCCCTACAAGATCCAAGACCGGCTCGCCTAGACTAATCTCAAGATCCAGTCGTCCAGCAAGAAATAACAAAAAAATAATAAAGTAAACCACATTCACATATACAATATAACTAAGCAGAAGAAACATGCAAGCAGTAAAATAAAAATAAATCTGTTGTTTCAGTACATACCACTACAACAACAAAAACAACGGAAAACGGAAGTAAACAATAGAGGCAAACAGTAACTAAAAGTCCAATACTTACTACAGTAGTAAAGGAACGAAAATGAAGTGCTGAAAAACTACGACTGGCCTCAACTGGGCCCAGCACCCTCCGCAGCTGGTAGCTCGAGCTACTCAACTCTTGGTCCTGAATAATATTATGAAAAGACAGAGTCAGTGATGAGAAGCTCATCATGGTCTCTAATTACCCCTAATTAACCAGTCTTCCTAGTTAATTAGCTAGAAATATATAATTATATGGGTTAATTATTAAATAAGGAAAAAATAGTAAGGGACCTACCAGGTCTGCGGAAAATACTGCTCGCAGAAGAGAGTCACGAACTGGTACCACATCGGCTCTCTCCTTTCCTGGCCTCTAACTGCCCTCCACCACCTGTGTGCCGCGCTCTCTAGCTGGTACGTGGCAAAGGTCACGCGACACTCCGCGGGAGGGCGAAGGGTGTCGAACACCTCTATCTGCTACAACCAGTCCCCTGCCTCAGATAGGTCCTCATCCCCCTTGAAGGAGGGGGGCTTCAGCTTTCGGAACTGTCCGAAAAGCTCGTGGTGCAACTACGTGGGGGAACGGGCACGCCTCCAGGCAAGGAGGGCTCGTGCTCGGAAGTGTCAGAGTGCGGTGGGGGCAGTGGAGGACCACCCCTTCCCCCCTCCTGCTCATCTGGTGCTGCAATGGTCTCTCTGTCCCTCCGAGGACTCCCCTTCCACGTCCTCAGGGAGAGGTGCCCGTGGAGGCTGGTGGAGCTCCTCTCGCACAATGTCCCTAATCAGTTGGGTGAGATCCTGAGCCTGAATGCCCGAGAGAAGAGGTGGGTCAACTAGTACCTCAAGCCCGGCACGTCTGCCCCTCCGACCTTGTCCACGGCCGCGACCATGGCCCGCCTCGAGAACTCCCTGACGAGGCATCTCCTGCAAGGAGATGCGAAAGACAAAACAAGGGGGTCAACAATACCGAATCTCTTCGAGAAACAACTCGGAGCGAATGTCCAAGCGGTACCTTGTGGTGGCTATCCTAGTTATATGCACGTGAATGGTTATTTTCAAGCCAATTGGTTCATTTCTCGGGATGACCTTGCCCTGAAACCATCTTGTTACGACCCGATTCCTGGATCCCTACAGGACCCAAGACTAGCTCTCCTCGACTAATCCCAAGACCCAGTCGCCCAGCAAGAAATAACCAAAAAGCAGGAAAGTAAACCACATTCACATATGCAATATAATTAAGCAGAAGAAACGTACAAGCAGTAAAGGAAAAATAAATCTGTTGTTTCAGTACATACCACCACAACAACAAAAACAACGGAAAACGGAAGTAAACAGTAGAGGCAAACAGTAACTAAAGATCCAATACTTACTACAACAGTAAAGGAACGAAAAGAAAGTGCTAAAAAACTACGGCTGGGCTCCACTGGGCCCAGCACCCTTTGCAGCCGGTAGCTCGGGCTGCTCAACTCTTAGTCCTGAACAGTATTATGGAAAGACAGAGTCAGTGATGAGAAGCTCATCATGGTCTTTAATTACCCTTAATTAACTAGTCTTCCTAGTTAATTAACTAGAAATATGTAATTATATGGGTTAATTATTAAATAAGGGATAAATAGTAAGGGACCTTAAAATAAGTTAAAAATGCTATATTATCATCCAATTAATATTATTAATAATCTAATAAATAATTGGACTCAAAATATTATTAATAATTCATCTAATTAATGTTTTAACTAACTTAAGCATAATATATACCTAAGTATGTAATAACTTAAGTAACATTACTTAATTAAATAGATTAATCTAAAAAGGTCAAAAATGTAAATTCAAGGTCTAAATATAATAATTGTCTTATTTACAATCATATATAAAAAGTTGAAAAAGATTTAAATTAAAAGAAACCTTGAAAACCTGAGTTTACATTTTAGTCCTTACATTTTATTTCAATCGGGTCCTTATTTTCCACTTAGGTCCTTAGCTTTCACTATGAATAAGTCCCTGGACTTCTTCTTCTTTTCTTCTTCACCCGTCTGGACGATTGACGACTGAAGGTGCGTCCACCGTCTGATTACCGCCCATCTGACATCATCCCTTCTTCTCCAAGCTCTTGGAGCTTATGCTCACCATCCCCTTTTCATCCACCGGTCTGGATGATGCCTAACTCTCATTTTAGGGTTGGAGATAACCTCACCAGCGTCGGAGAAGACGTTGGTGGTTATTCCCTTCCTAGCCATTAATCCGTCCAGATTCCACCTCCTTCTCAGTCGCCGTCAACTATAAATACCCCTTCACACCCTCGATTTCCACCAAGTTGGCTCCCTTCCCACTTCTTCACTGAGCTGACCCAATATGCTATTCTCTCCAAACTCCGACGAACTTCCTCCGCTTCATCCGACTTCCTCCATCCATCTTCAATAGCTCTGGATCTCCACCGAAGTCAGCCGCGCCTTCTGACAAGTGCTAACTAGGAGCTCTCCTCTGCTTCACCTCACAACAGCCCGCTGGAGATCTTTCGACAACCCTCTGATTTCCTCCTCCATCATGATCCTTCGACGGAGATCCTCTATCCCCTTCGTCCAGGTAATAGTAGACTAGGTAGGTAGGTTAGTTTAGTTAGTTAGTTAGGTAGCTTAGGTAGCTGTAATGCTAGAATTCACACTCGTCTTCCTCAACTCTAGCGAGCTCCTTGAGCTTGTCAAGAGCGATAATTTTGTCTTTTCAAGTCACTGTCCACCTTTTTCCATCTTCCATGATCATTTCTATGGACTTTAATTACTAAATTGATCATTAAATCGCCTAAACCATCTCCACCTCCACTAACTACTTCTGTTGTCCATGGCAGCATTAGTTGACCTATTTTCCACCTTCACTGGGTCCTCCATCACCTATTCATCATATAAGGAGCCTAAACTACACTTTAATTCGAGTAATTACCACATATAATGTAAACGCCTAATTTTAATTAAGCTCCTGAGCTCGCTATCAATGGCTGCTCAAGAGTAGTTCAAATCATTAATTAACCATATATTTATTATCTCAATTATCTGTTGATTTGTTTTCTTCACTCAATTAAGTGGGAAAACAAGTCCTGAGCTTAATTCAACTCAGATCCTTTGTAAAATGATTTCACTATTAAATCTTTATTCTAATGAACAACTGAAGGAATTTACTTGTTCCTAAGGTTCCTTGTGACCTCAGGAACCTTTTCAAATCACTAATGGTATAATTTCACATTCTGTACACAATTTTGCCTTTTCTGGACTCATCGGAGCTCCGGCAAGCTCCGGCGAGTAAAAACAAGCTCTTTAGCCTATTAAACTGAGTGAGAAGCTCCAAATCCATGAAATGAGGATTACTGATTATGCCGAGGTATTTTAATTGAGATTTTAGTGTCTAGAGTTGTTGTTAGGTCTTCATCTTCTCCAACTCCGATAGAGTTGGAGAAGTTTGACAGTTAGGTTAAAGTTGCATTTAAGAAGTCTGGAAGCACCATTGTTGAACCTTGAGTCCATTTTTATGATCCAACCAGTGTAACAACCCTTACGTTATTCTGACGAACAAACACCTTTTCAATCTCAAGCGATGAGCCTGAATCCCTAGAAACCTTAGTTGAAACACCTAAGGGTTTGAATATATTCTTGTGATTGAAGAGATGTTGTTTAAGGTTTTAATTCCCTGTGAAATAGCCAAATTCAGAAAGTCAAAACTTGAGGCTTAGCAATCAAACCTGAGTCTGAATCTTGAGTTCTGGATTCAATCTGACAAATTGAGGAATTCAAATTGTTGCTGAGATGATTATAAATGATTTAGATGAGATTTGAGTGAGTTCTAATCAACTTTCTAGTGGAAATTGATTTCTGCCAGTTTGGGTTGTTTTTGAACCCAAACTGATGACAGTGAATTTGCGATGAGATTTGAATGCAAACTCTACCCAGATAGATTTGTAACAACCTCTATAAGTTATTTTAATCGATTAAATAGGTCTTTAGTTGTCTGTTAGGACTTTTCAGAGTCTGAATCAAAGTTCTGAAGCTTCCTGAGAAGCTTTGAGCTTCTGCACCACTTCTGAAGCTCCTAAGAGCTCAAAACATCCACCAGCAGCTGCGGAAATAACCTTAGGACCTATTTAGAACTTAAGCTGGAAGTTTAAGTCAAGTCTGTGGACTTTAGAACCAATACTTCACTTTCCAGGCCATTTTAACCGTAGAAAACTAGAATCTTCGCCCTTCAAATCAAAGAGCTTACCTTCCCCTTTGAATTAAATTGACACTTCAATCCTGTAGAACAACTCAAGAGCTTTCCAACAAGCTTTATTTACTTGGAACGGAGCTTTAAGCTAAAAGAAATCATTGCTTGAAGTTTGGTCTTAGAGGGGGTAACTTAATCCCACCTCGGAAAGATCTGAGCGATTGCATGGGTATAAAAGTGTTTTGTTATATGGCTTCTTCAGTCGACAACGCACGACGCATGGAAACCGAACGAGCATATTGGGTGTGTGTGGGCACGTATGTGCCTGGGTGTGAGTGCGCCTGTGGGCGTGCGAGTGTGGGCCCTGGGAGGGTGTGAGCCAGGACTTGGGAGGTCGTAAGCCGGATTGGCTCGAAACTATGAACCGGAAATAAACCGAAGCTTAATGAACCAGGCTTGGACCTAGTAGGGTCTGGTCCCACCATGAGTGGGGTGTTGTGTATCCCCAACCGGTCCAAGCCGCCAATAAATAAACCTAATTTTTGGTTAAAAGAAAAAAAAACTAGGTTCAGTTCAGAAGGCAATGTGAGAATTCTAAAGGATGCTAAGGCTCGGTGCTGAAGAAAGAAATGCTAAGGGCTAAAGAGAAGTGCTAAGGTTCAGAAGGTAAGAACAAAGAGAAGGAGCAAAGGAAGAGAAGGAAGACAGGGTGAATTCGTAGAAGGAAAGGAAGAATAAACAGATACTAAAGAGACAAGGCAGAGAGAGAAGAAAGAAAGAGAAGACTTGTGAAAGAAAAGAGCTCGAGAAAGATAAGAGGAAAATTAAGAGAAAGAATTAAGAGAAAGAATAAAGAGAAAGATAAGGAAAAGATTAAGAGAAGATTAAAAGATAAGTAAAAAGAGAAAGAGAGCAAAAATTGAAAAGGTAAAAGAAGAAGAAAGAGAGGGAGGCTAAAGACAAAGATACAAAGAGAAGAAATGGTTTAATTCCTTTTTTATTTTAATGTTGTAATAAGGCATATTTAAATTAGTAAAACTTTCTATTGCCGTAATATCTTTGAAATAAATAGAAATTAACATGTTTTCTTGTTATTAAAGAAGATCATTTGTGTAAATATGTTTTCTTATGGAATTTTGCATACCCTTTAAATTTGAAATTATTAGGCAAAGTTCATGTTCTTAAAATAAACTTAATTATACCTTCTATAAGTAGTTTAGACTGATTGGTGAATTCTAAATAAGCTATGCCTCCCAGTGAACGACCTGGACTCAATCAGTTAAAAGAAAAAAATCTAAAATGTTGGGTTAACTTGACCCTATACTACTCAATCGACACAAATTCAAGTTAACCTAAGTTACTTTCTTCTGCACATAATTAAGCACAATTAACTTAATTAACTGTGTTGAGAAGAGGATCCATCAGTCAGCGAATGCTGAGTAGAGCGGTATCTATATTATCTAAAAATAGTAAAAAGTAACATGTTTAATTCTCATTTTTATTTATCTGTTTTATATGTATTTCCGTTTCACCCATTTCTCTCAACATCCAGATATTCTTGATCTTGCATGTTCCTCGTGGGAACGATCTTGATTGCAGTCTTTTCCGTAGAGTAGAAGGAACACATGGTGCTCTCTTGGCTGGGAGAGTCCCCCGTGGTAGTCCTACACCCAGTCAACCACCCCGAGGTCACTGTCAAGACGTAGCGGTGACTACGGCACGTGTAATAAGCGCATGGGTAGCTACCCCGCACTGACACGCGGACAATCGTTTCCGCTAGCGGGTACGCCCAAAGAACGACACGGAATAGTATAGGGCTTTACCCTCTCAGAACAAGGGTCTCACCCCTCAGAACCAAATAGGGGTCTCGCCCCTCCACAATCCGCGCACCCTCGTTTGACTACCCCGGTTTGCCCAAAGGGCCTGACAAGTCGGTGTAGGGTGGCTAGCTGAACCCCGGGCCCTGTAGGGTGGCTAGCTCCCTCCCTACACTAGTAGCTCGCCTCGGTACCACGTACATGAGGGCCAACGGAGTTGGTGTAGAGTGGCAAATCCTAACCTCGGGTCTCAACCCAAGGGATGCTAGCTCCGCTCTACACAAAAAGGGGACAGCTCCTCTCCTTAGTACCATGTACTCAAGGGCCAGCACACTTCCCATCTACATTCCAGGTTCCATCTATCCACAGGAGTTCTACTCCTAATTACCTGTGGGGTTCTTGCTCATGTTCACCTCATTTATTCCAATCAAGATTTCATCATTCATAATTTATCTCTCATACATATACAAGCAGCTCATGTTTCCATAATTCGATACATGCAACTAGTGATTTCACAGGTAATTGTTCATTAATTACAGGTAGCTCATATTCTAACAGGAAGCTCACAATTATAATATAGGCAATTGTTAGCAGTTTATCTCAATCATGCATGCAAGTACATTATACAACGCAACAGTTCATTCATTTCTCTATCCTAAGGTTCATGCCACATCTTAGGGTTTTATTTGGCTATTTCCACAAGCACATTTTTATTTAATACTATTAATAGAATTAACCAATCACCAGGCAATACGGAACCGCAGACCCAAGCATCTCTGTGAGCCCCAAACACGCAACAGGTTGAAATCCTATACTAGGGAATACATCACAAAAGGATGGTTCAGAATAGTGTCCAAAGGACTCTAGTACGTAGAGGAACTCGCGAGGAAAATACAGGTATTTCATTTGCGTAAAACGGACCCCGATTAGACCCCAAACGGGTCAAAAACGTGCCTACTGTTCAAAATCAGACGTTTGGGGATACTCCCAGATGTTTTAAAAGGTGCCAGATCCTTACCTTAAGTCCCTGCGATATCCTCAGACGTTCAGGCCTTCTCTGCGATCGTCTGAGGGCAGTTCCAGACGTCGGACAATGCCTTCAGTCGTCTGGATGCTCCTCCGGACGTCTGGTGATCTGATCAGACGTCCAAAAGCGCGGCGTCCGCGCTCCTTCCCAAGGCTGCACTTGCATACGACAACGCAGGCGCAGTCAGCCGACAAATACCCCTGTGCTGCGATATGCATGGTGCAGGGAAATACGTACCTTCGCGATAAATGAGCTTTCAGATGTCTGGCCTTAGCTCCAGACGTCCAGGTACCCCGTCAGCCGTCTGGACTCCACTCCAAACGTCTGATACTGGAAAACTTCCAGTATCAGGAACTCCTTCCAACGCTCTCCGCTCTCTTCGCCTCGTGTTGCCACAGCTCTAGCCGCTGTAGAGGGTTGGGAGGCCGCCTCCCTGAGCTCTCTCGTCCTCTCGCACTAGCCCGCGATGGCCGTGCGAGCTCCGCCGAGCTTCCACCGAAGCTCCTCGACCTCAGCTTCCTCCTCCCACGCTCTCCTCCACCCTCTCTCTCTCCCTCGCTCGCATCCTCTCGCCACTCCCGCATAGCTCTGAAGGTGGTGGTGGCTGGTGTGTGGAGTGGAGAGGAGAGGGGAGGGGTTTATATAGAAGGCGTGGGGTTAGGGTTTGGGGAAGAAAAGGGAGGGAGAGAGAAGAAGAAGAGGGTCCTGCGCACCGCCTGCGTGCAGAGCGTAGTGTGTGTACAAAAATTTTATTTTTAGACGTCCGAGAAAGGGTCCAGACGTCTGACTGAGACTCCAGACGTCTTAAAAGGTTAAAAATATGACGAGTCATTACATAAGATAGTAATCATTAGATTGAAATCCCATGAATCAAAGCAAAACCACCAAATGTAACAACGGTGGTTTTGCATTACAGGGAAAATGATGGTTGTTTGAAAAAAAAGGCTTATATGTCATCTAAAATAAAATAGTTCCTAAAGAGAATGACGTAGTCAAATCTTATCAAATCATATATACTATAAATAGATACTGAAATAAATACCAAAATGAATATGGTGTTTGTAATACAAGATTCAAATATAGAAAAACTCATGATTGTAATAATTAGATGGTATATAATGCAACTAACAAAAAAACATTCAACCAATCTCGTCATTCATTTTGTTCGTAAAAAATATGTATCATATGTGTTAAAAACAAATTTACAATGTAACAGTAAAGTACATGCATTGTAATCTCAAATAAAAACAATTGTAATGAATAGGCATTGCGGTTGTAACAGTTAGAACATGATTTGTAATGAAATAGTAGTCATATTGTAACAAGTATATTAAATTGTAAAAATTAATGATTAAGATAAATGAATAATAAAAATAAATTTGTAATATAAAACGTGACATATAATATAACACACCAAAGAATAATCGAATAATATTAATGTCAACTAATGTATTATGCATTGTACCAAGATCTTGTAATACAACTATATCAATGTATTAAAAGAGGTAATGTATTTCAAAAGTTATAGTAGGATATGAAAATGTAATACACCGAGAATACCGATTTATAAACATTCAATGAATCTCGTCATTCATTCATTAAGAATAATGTATCATATATGGTAGAAATAAATTTTCATTGCAATAGCAAAACACATGCGTTGTAGTATTCAACAAGAACATTTGTGATGAATAGGCATTACAGTTGCAACAATTGGAACATGATTTGTAAGAAAATAGTAGCTATGCTGTAACAAGTATATTAAATTATAAACATCAATTTATATGCAGTAATACAACAAAAATGTAAATATTTATTTTAATTGATATAATAGAAAAATCATATGATATTTGTAATAAAAAAGATATGTGGTACATAAATTAATTAATTTATATATATGACTTATAGTGCTATATAAAAGATGAAATAAGAGATATCATGAAATTCATGTAAAACACATGTACAATAACAAATTATGAGAAAATTTCGTATAAAAATTAAGATAATCTTTCAAAAATAAAATATCTATATATAATGTTGAATGAGAAATTTAAAAAAAGTTATTATTTTATTTGGTGATGGATAAAATCACCAACTATTATAATAAAGATTTCATAAGGGTAGACAAAGATTTGTTAATTATAAATAAGTACTCATTTGAATATTTGTGAGCACTGAGTGAGGGAATCGATGTGGAGAATACGGTAGGAATAGCGATTAACGTCGTTGAGAGAGAGAGAGAGAGCACGGGCGAGGGAGGTGATTAAATGCAAATAAAGGAAGAAAGGAAAACGTGTGTCGCAACAAAGGGAAGGTGAGAGGGAGAGAGAGAGGGAGAGAGAGAGGGAGAGGGGGGACGAATGGGGAGGGGTGGGGGAGCATTTAATTAGAGATAGAGCGTGGGGAGTGGGAAGGGGGAGAGCGTCGCAGCGGGACGATGCGTGGCAGATCAAACCCCACTTTAGTATAGAAGTAGCAGATCAAACCCCGCTTTAGTATAGAAGTACATATGTTAATGCTAACAGAGATCTTGGACACCCACCAATCTGTTCTACGCGAAGAAAAAAGCTACTGTGCCCTATGACCGTTAAAATCAAATTTTACCAAAATACAAGCACTATCGTAATCACCAAGAAGCAATTGCTTCCTGATTGTTTAAAGCCACGCCGGAAATTGTTGTGCTACCCAACAACAAAAGAGGAATGAATCTAATAATCTGCATGGAAGTGTGGAGGCGGAGGTTTTTTTTCATGTGGCTCCAAATCCTGCGTGTGTAATTTAACAAAAGAAGCAATTTTTTGGAGAGGACTTTTCACATGAGAGACCTCATCTACAAGAGGAAGTTGAGAAAGTATCTTCTCTTTGACACTTGGTTTGCTTTCAAGGTTAACACGTGAGGGATCGCATAATTGTGTTTTCGGATGAAAATATAGGTCTGTTTAAATTCAAGTAAAACCCTCTAGCTGGTAAACAGTAGGGAATGTCCCCAGTTTAACCTTCATATAAAGTAAATACAGATGGAGGGTTAATCCTACTTCAACAAAATATCAACGTAGAATCTCAAACGTTTAATTTATTCTTTTTCTTTCTTTCTTTTGTAATAAAGGCTTAAATTGCAGGGAAAAGCACCCCACTGATTTTTCTTCCTTTTTTTTATATAAATACTCAAAAAGTTTTGTTGATCAATAGAGTATGAGTGCATTAATCTTGTTATAGGAAAGAACAATTGAGGAGGTGAAAGAATTCTACTGAGTAAGGACATCACAAGAGACGTGAGCCAAAGCATTATTACTTTTCCTGTATGCCTAACAAAGTGAATTTAATTTCATCCTCGTCGAATCTTCTTTACATATTTGCATAAAATTACCAACAACTCTTCAAGGTTGTAGTTTAATTTCTATAATTTATCATCAACATAATATTTAGATGGTCAACAACAATCAAAGTCATAATATTAAATTGCTAATAAAGCATATATCATTTTCATTATGTATTTAAGCAAATTTATTTGCCCTCGTAATTTCCAACAAGGTAAAGACAAAATTGAGCTAATAGAAAATACTTGTTAAATATTATTTTAGTTACTAATCATGCCTTCAAAAATCAATACTATTGAACAGGAAACTCTTGTAATTTTGAAAAGTTTAATGGCCTGAACTTTAAGATATGGAAACATAAAATTAGGTTCTAATTCACCAAGTAGGATAGCTATTCACTGTAAGTAGATTTGTTCATAAAAAAATATCATAATCATATCACGACCCTATGTCAAGACACTTTTTTTTTTTTCCTTTAACCTTTCACACAATCCCTTCCCAACCAAGTTGCAAATCTATTTATCATAAATAAAATGCATAGATGACAGGAAACAAAACTAAGCTTTAAAAGCTATAAAGTTCTTATCAATTATTACGATTTGTACTCTTTTATTTTATATCTTCATAAAAGACTCCATATCATCTCAGAAAATAACAAAGCAAGGAATTAAAAAATTGCTCAATAAGGAACTAAAAATTGTGATGCCCACAATTCTTAATTAGCCTAATGATAGTAAATAGGTGCCGATTGTTGATACATTTATTTTGTTGTAATAAAATTATATTTTATTGTTAAACTAATCATGTCACGACACTTAAAGTGTAATCAAGTAATAATAATCATGCCACAAATGGAATTAATCTCTTGATGAGGATCTTAAAAACTCTTTTTTATTTTATTAAGTCTAAAATATTGTAAGAAATTTTAAAAATAACAAATGATGCATTCTTAAAACTTGTTAGCTTTGAATTTCAACTAAACCCCTAAGTTTTCAATATTGTTGATCGACCAACTTTTTGACATTGATCAACCAAATCAACTTTGATCGAATAACCTAAATCTGTTAATCGATCAAAGGCTTCTAACGGTCAAATTATAGCTAAGCTTCAAAAGTCTATTATTTTTCTAATTTAATCGATCAACATAGAATCAATCAAAATAATAAATTAAAGTTCATTTTGATCAACTAATAATAACTTTTGATCAACTAAAGCCGTATTTCCAAAATTTCTAAATCAAGTTGAAAAACACGTATAAATAGGACCCTCAACCCCCCAGTGAAAAACATAACTCAAGAGCTTTTTACAAGTAAAAATCTCTTATTCTCTCTAGTGCTTTCGAACTTTTGAGCCTGCAAATACTGTGATCTAAAGCACAATTCTTTGCGATTCAAGAAAGTTCGGTTTGTTTTATATTTCTGAGGTTCCATAGAAATTACTGTTATACATTTTATTCATGTTATTTTTTATCTGGGATTGAAGTTGTTTTGGAAATCTCATTATTATTCTTCTCTTAATTAGGTATATAAGAGAAGAAGCATTGTAAAAGGTTGTGCCACCCTTATTCAAGTAATGCGTTAGTGAATTTGACTAGCGTCGACTAGTTGGAGAAATCTTAGGCTAAGAGGCTTAGGTTTGTTTTTATTTGTGAGGGTTTCCACTCTAAATTTATGTGTCATTTCTCTTTGGTTTGTTTATACTTATTTTTGATGAAATTTTAAATTCCGCAATCGATATAGATATTATACTATTCACCTCCTCTCTATTGTGTACTTAGTTCCTATAGGCTCCGCACGCACTCACATCTAGTATCAGAGCCTTATTTTTTCTAGCAAGGATGTCAAAATCCTCTAAGGTATACGTTGAGGGGCAATCTGCTATCAGACCTCCACTCTTTGATAGCACCAACTACGGATATTAGAAGACCATGATGCTGATATTCTTAAAATCTATGGATTACGAGGTTTGGGACGAGATAGCTTCAAAATATACGTGACCTGAAAAGAAAGAAGGTGTAGCTATCACCTTAGATTAGAAGAAGATGGCTACTCATAATGCTAAAGCCATGAATGCTTTCTTCTGTGGTTTGTCCAAGGAGGAATTCAACCGTGTCTCTGCCTACAAAAGCGCATATGAGATTTGAATATCCTTGAAGTTGCTCATGAAGGAACTTCCAAAGTTAAGGAGACTCGAGTCACTCACACAAAAGTATAAGCTCTTTTGCATGAAGGAGGAGATCATCAAGGAGATGTACACAAGATTCACTGATATCATCAACCCCTTGAGGAACTTGGATTAGGAGATTGCAAATGAAGCCATGGTTAGAAAGATCCTTCGATCTCTCACTAGAGACTGGGAGACAAAGACAACAATAATCTAGAAATCTAAAGATCTCTTTGTGTTTCAGTTGGATGATCTCATAGGTAGTCTGATGGCCTATGAGGTTCAGCTCGAGCATATGAAAGAGCATGAGGGTGAAGGCAAGAAAAAGAAAGACATTATTTTAAAGGCCGACATCGACTCTAAGGAATCAGAGGACAAAGATGATGGAGATATAGGCTTACTCTCCAAGAAGTTCAGAAGGTTCTTAAAGAACAAAAAGAGATGAAAGAAGAAGGAAGAATCACAAGAAAACCAAGTCATCTGCTATAACTGTAAGAAGAAAGGGCATATGAGAAAAGAGTGCCCTCAACTTAAGAAGGAAGTTGAAAAGAAGAAAGTTTGGAAACAACCCAGGCGAGAAGGAAAGAAGAAAGCTTTTCAAGTCACCTGGAATGATAGCGACACAAGCTCCATTGAAGAAGAAGATGACACATCAAGTGAAGAGGTGCTTTGTGGACTCATGGAGATTGAAGATGAGGTAGCTTCTTTTTCTTTTGATGAACTTTTAGAAGCTTTTTATGAGTTGCATGACTTAGCTAAAGAACGTAAAGTAGCCAATAAGAAGTTAACTAAAGATCTAGATGAAGAAACAGAGTTGAAACATAGAATTTCCTCACAAAATCATCAACTCTCACAAGAAATCACTTCACTTAAAACACAAGTAGATTCACTTCAGGTAGAAATATGAAAATTGAAACAAAAGTCTATTACTCTAGTAAATGACTTAGCAAAATTTACTAAAGGTAGAGCTAACCTAGAAACTTTGCTAGTCACACACACCTAAACCATAACTAGATTTGGGTTAGGTTACATTCCCAACAATGATCATGAAGCATCTACTTCACAAACCAACACACAAAATCCTTCTAGTCTAAGGTCAAGAATAGGTCCACACCTAAATAGGCACTTGTTAACAAATCTAGACCCAAAAGAAAATAGGTACCAAGAAGAGATTTGCAATCCTATTTTGTAGGAAACCCAAATGAAGATTAATAAAGCACTCAGATTGGTTCTTTCAACAAAAAGATGGACATCTTATAGCTGTGAGAAGAAACTCTACCCCTTACAGACGTAAACCAATGATACATCCAAAGAAAAAGAAGAAGGGTTATGGACAATGGCTATTCAAAGCACATGATGGGAGAAAAAGACCTGCTTCTCAACCTTAATCACTAGGAAGGTGGTTCAGTCACCTTTGGAAATAACCACAAGGGCCATATTATTGATACTAGCCAAATTTGTAACTCTAAAACCTCTTTTGATAATGTTCATCTTGTTAAAAGTTTAAAACGTAACTTATTTAATGTAAGCCAGATTTGTTATAATGGATATAAAGTAAATTTCACTTCAGAAGGCTTTAAGATTAAAGACAAGAAAACAAAGGAAATTATTTTGACTGGAAACAGATCAAAAGATATCTACACTATTGACTTTGACAAATGCAACAATCCCAACTGTTTGGTTGCATCGAATGATGAGCCAATACTGTGGCATCGTCAACTTGGCCATGTTCACATGTGAAATCTAAATAAGCTTGTGAAATATGACTTAGTACGAGGACTGCCTAAGATTTCCTTTAAAAAGAAGAATCTTTTCAACTCTTGTGAACTATGCAAACTTCATGAAACCTCCTTTAAACCTAAAGCATGGTCAGCACGTCAAAGTTGCTTGAGTTTATTCACTTAGATCTCCTTGAACCAACCAAGTTTAAAAGCCTAAATGGGTGCATGTGCTGTCATGTCACTATTGATGACTTTTCCTGATTTACTTAGGTATTGTTCTTAAGATCTAAAGATTCTACTTTTGAGGAATTTAAAAAGTTAGCCAAAAAACTTCAAATAGAGACAGGTCTTTCCTTTACTAGGATTTGGAGTGATCATGAAGGAGAATTTGAAAATCAAAACTTCCAAGATTTCAGCTCAATTTTTGGAATAAAACATGAATTTGCCTTTCTAAGAGCAGCTCCTCAAAATGGTGTTGTAGGAAGAAAAAATAGAACTCTACAAGAGTGTGCTTGCACTATGTTGTGTGAGTCAAAGCTACCTCGGTATTTTTGGACTGAGATAGTAAACACTGCTTCCTACATTCAGAATAGAACCTCCATTAGACCAATCCTAAAGAAAACACCCTTTGAACTTTACTATGATAAGACACCTAAGATTTCCTACTTTAAGGTGTTTGGTTGCAAATGTTTCATCCTGACTACAAAAAAAACTTGGATAAGTTTGATGTAAAAAGTGATAAAGGAATTTTCTTAGGATATTCCTTTAGAAGTAAAGCTTATATAGTTTACAACAAGAAGAACTTAGTGGTTGAAGAAACTTTGCATGTTTCCTTTGATGAATCAGATTAAATAGAAAAGGCTTTAACCAGAGATAATGATCAAACTCTAGAAGATCCCTCAAACATCCCTGAGGAAACCATCACTAGTGATATACTATTCGGCACATAATTCGCATTTTAAAAGATTATTCAGTTGTAGTATAGCGCAAAAATACATCGAAAAATAAATTTATAAAACTCTGGTGAGTATCGGGTCATTCGCAGGGAGGCAATCTCGATTTTTAACAGAAGCTCTTCAATAAACTAGTTCTAACAGTATTTATATATGTATATATGTATAAAGAGGCATTAGATATCCATAAGATCAAATTTAATTGCATTGATAAAGAGTTTTTCACAATAGAAATTGCTATGCAAAAAGTAGAGATAGATATAGAGAAAGAGAGAAAGAGATAGAAAAAGAGAGAGAGAAAGATAGATAGAAGGAGACAGAGAGACGATGCTGCTTGTGTGAAATGCGGTAGCACCTCAGATCCAGAGCGCCAGGATGGAGAATTGTAGAGAATATGGTAGAAGAGATCTGGAGTTGATGGGAGAGAGATGTTTCAACTGGGGCCCTGGACTTTCTTTTATAGTTTTGATGGAGGGAAAAGAGGGTATTTGAGGCCTTAATCTCGTGTAACAACTCTTATTTGATTAGATTCGTTGATCAAGAGATCAACGACTTTGATTTGGCTTCAAAATACCTTCATTTGCACCTAAAACGCTCGGATTCAACCTAGGCTTGACACATGGTAGCTTCAGATCGAGATCGCATGACCCCGCTTTCTCCTTACGCACACGCTTCAACGCCTACAGCGTGCTTATCTCTTTTCCCTCTCTCCTCTTAATCCCGCCTCTGCCGCGTAGCACCCTCGTTGTGCCACACGTGATCTGATCTCTGCCCTCTCCTTGTGATCGAACAACCTAAATTTAAGTCGAAGCGTGCCCTCACGCGGATTGCGGCTTGAACAGGCGTCTCCATACTTCGCGCACGTACACGCAAGCCACTGTGCTACGTGAACCTTTTGTTACATATACTTGTTTGTTTTTATTTATGGGTATCTAGTCTAGGCAGGTGACGTGGCGCGCTCGTGACCGTTGGATGGAGATCCAATGGCCCATAGCGTGCGGTGCGGCCTTCCTAGATGGGGCGGTGGTGAGGGAGTGGCTGTGATGGCGCCACGTGGAGCCATCATGGCCGTTCATCTTCTTTTCCTTGTATCTTGTGATTTAGACCTCCGATTAAGTTGATTTTTGCGTCGTTGGATTGCGATCATCGATCCAGATTCATCCGTGTGGTTGGATTCTTCATCTGAGGCTCAGATCTTTGTCCTTTGGCTCCATGATCTCCGTTCTTCTATGGACTGCACACGATGCTCTGGTTGTCTAATCGAGACGATTTCGGAACTGGTAGACTCCCGTCATCATTTTGATCCGATTTGATCTGACATCCGTAGCTTCGAATCATCTGTGATTAAAATTATCTCTCTTTTAGGTCATAAAATGACGATATTATCTATATGACTAATAAACTAGCTATTGAGCAAATTACGATTCCTATAAATGCATTATTCCTAAGTTATGCTAGAATCTAGCTTAATTCAGGTGATTTAGGTTGTATGATTACTGTGCAATCATCTACCTAAAGATCTAACTTATATTAAAGGCTATCCTAAAGATCTTCTGATTGGTGAAGTTACAAAAGAGTTCAAACTAGATCTTCCTTAAACAACCTTGCACTTAGTGTTTTTGTATCTCAATTAGAGCCTAAAATTGTAAAAGAAGCATTCACTGATGATTGTTGGATTGTTGTAATGCAAGAAGAACTGAATAAATTTTGAAAGAAACAATGTTTGGAAATTAGTCCTTAGATTAGAATCTCAATCGGTGATTGGAACAAAATGGATTTTTAGAAATAAGCCTGATGAATCAGGAAAGGTGGTAAGAAATAAAGCTAGCCTTGTGACCTAACATTATAATCAGGAAGAAGGAATCAATTTTGATGAAACATATGCACCTATAGCCTGATTGGAATCCATTAGAATGCTACTAGCCTTTGATGTCATATGGGATTCAAGCTATTCCAAATGGATGTCAAAAGCTCATTTCTCAATGGATTAATGAAAGAGGAAGTTTATGTAAAACAACCACTTGGCTTTGAAAGTTCAGAAAATCCTGTTCATGTTTTCAAGCTAAATAAAGCCTTGTATGGATTAAAACAAGATCCTCGAGCTTGGTGTGAAAAATTAAGAAACTATCTATTAGAAATTGACTTTAAAGTAGGACTAGTTGATCCAACTCTCTTCACTAGGAGAAAAGATATGAATATAGATATGGAGCAAGCACCAAGGTGGTAACATGTTGACATCACTTCTTAGAAGGAAGGTTTTTTTCTCCTTAGTGGTAGGAACTCAACCAATCAATTGTTTCGAGCTCCTCCTAAGCTATAAGAAGGGGATTTATTTATATGTTTTTATGCTTTTTGGTTTTGTTGGCTTTGTGTGTAGACAAGTTTTGACACTTTGGTTTCAAAAGAAATTCAAATTTTTGGATCGAGGACGAATTCAAGTATTATTCAAGTTGCTAAACAAAATCCAAGACAATCAGTTTCTTAAAGGGTTTAGGAGGAGTTCTAGAAAGGGTACACTAGTCTAATCTAAGTTTTGTTTTAGACTTGAAAAGTCTAACCAAAGGATCCTTAGTTTTGTCCTTAAGTTTGTTAGGGATTAAATCCCCTATGTACCTTTAACGATAATTGTACAACCTTAGTTCCTTTTCTTTAAAGTCCTCATTTTTTAATGCAAAATATCAAACTTTAGGTTTTAAAAAAGCATGAATTTTCTAATTGAATTAAATTCCCCTCCCCTTGCTTAAGATATGCAATGTCGTCATGCATAAAAAAGGGTAAAGTATATCACCTGGAAAAGAGAAAGTCGGGGTTTGGATCAGGGTTTTTTAGAACTTGTAATGCATGCAAAATCAAAAGGAAAAGGAAAAATAGGAAATGGCAGGTTACCTCCCAACAAGGGCTATCGTTTACACCTTTTCAGCTGGTCGTGATGTGCATCAAGTGTCGGGTATGTCATGGAGATCTTGAATTTTAGAAGGTTGATTTGGAGTGTTGTCTAAGTAGGTGTAACGACCCGATTCCCGAGTCCCTACGAGACACGAGAACCGGACCGACTCGACTAATCCCAAGACCTAGTCGTCCAACGAGGAAGTAACCAAAAGAGCAGTAAAATAAACCACATTCAGCATGAATATAACTAACAGTAAGGAAGTACAGCAGTAAGGAAAGAAACTACTACAATAGATACCACCACAACAGTAGAACAACATTTATCATATAACAAGAACTGCAGGTAAAGAAAGTACAGCGGAAACAAAAACTACTCACTAGAACAGAAACAAAAAAGGTACAAAAGACTGTGGTAAACTCTACTGGACCCTACTCGGCCCAGCGTCCTCTGCAGTCGCCGACCCTGGCTGCTCAACACCTGGTCCTGAAAAAGGTAACGAGTGTAACACGTCAGCAAAACGCTGAGTAGAGTGGCAAACTAACTAAAGGCAACAGTAGAGTGTACAGTAGCTGTTATGTTCTATTACTTCCTTTAATCACATCTTCCAATTTTCTCACTATTTCATTTATTTCTCAGATCCTTTACTTGATCTCGAATGTCCTCGTGGGAACGATCTTGATTGCAGTCTTTTCCAAAAGTAGAAGTAGCACGTGGTGCTCTCCTGGCCGGGAGAGTCCCCCGTGGTGATCCTACCCTCAGTCAACCACCCCAAGGTCACTGACAGACGTAACGGTGACTACGGCACGCGCGATAAATGCACAGGTAGCTAGCCCGCACTGGCACGCGGTCAGTCGTTTCCGTTAACGGGTGCGCCCAAAGCACAGCACGGAACCAGGGCAGAGCCCTCTCAGTAACAGGGGTCCAACCCCTCCACAGTAACCAAACCGGGGCCTTGCCCCTCCACAGTCCGTGCACCCTTGCCTGACTACCCTGGTTTGCCCTAGTGGGCCTAACAAGTCGGTGAAGGAGGCTAGCAGAACCCCGAGGCCCGTGGGGTAGCTAGTACTCTCCTAACACTAGTAGCTCTCCTCGGTACTACGTACACGAGGGCCAACAAGTCGGTACAGAGCGGCCAATCCTAACCCCGGGTCCCTGGGGTGGCTGGCCCCACTCTGCACTAAACAGGTACAGGTACTTCCCTTGGTACTGCGTACCCAAGAGACAGTACAACTACATCTCAGTTCCATTCCTTTTTCTTTCCAGGAGTTCCACTCCTAATTCCCCGTAGGGTTCTAGCTCTTTATCTCAGAACATCATATGTTTCACTTTCCAGTTTCAAGTTCTCACAATCCATGATCTCAATCATGTTTCTTTATTCATAACAGGCAGCTGTTAATTCAATTTACAGGCAGCTTTATATTCTTTTCCATTTTTCCAAGACTGCAGTATTATACATTCCACTAGTTTTTCCATCCTAGGGTTCATGCCACATCCTAGGATCTAGCATACAACTAGTTTTCCAGCCCTAGGATTCATGCATCACCTAGGAGCTATCATTCCATACATTTCTCATTCCTAGGATTCATGCAATGTCCTAGATTCTAGTTATGGTTCCATACTTTAACAGATTTTAATAATAAACTTAAGCCACTCTACCAGGTACAACGGGAGTAATGGGGGCGTGATCGGGAATCCCGCGTGCCTCCGCGACTCTCAAGACTGCAATTGAATGAGGTCCTATCACAAGGATCAAACACAAGAAGTGTCTCAAAACAATGTATAGCTACTGTAGACGGGTAGAGGAATTAATTCTGAAAAGAACGCAACTCGAATCGTGGAAAATGGAGCCCGAACGGGCCCTAAACGGGTCGAAAAAGACGATACTGTGCAAAATCAGAAACAGTGGATCAGAGAATTACCTGTTCAGTGTGGTTTCCCAGACGTCCAGAAGTCTGCGGGGACGTCTGTCCTAGCTCCCAGACGTCCGATGGTCACCCCGGACGTCTGGAGGTCACTCCCGCCGTCTGGTACAGCTTCCAGACGTCTGATTCGCAATGGATGGCGAATCAGCGAACCTGCGCACAGCCAACTCCCTCCCTTAGTACGGTCGGTCGACAGGAAGGAAGAAGAAAGCGGAATACACACCTTTCAGACGTCTGTATGAGCTACCAGACGTCGTCCTCGCCGTCTGCCTATCAACCCAGACGTCTGATTCTGGAAATTCTTCCAGAATCAGGGTGCTACTCGGCCTCCGCTCGCGACGCCGCCCGCGTCGCACCTCGCGCGCCTGCTGCTCAGACTGCAGCAGGTCCCTCTCCGCGTTGTTCCGCGCCCCTTGCGCCCTCCGCCGACCGGCCAAGCCGCTCCGGCGAGCTCGCCCTCACACGCCGCACCTCCTCCGCGCTCACGGCGGCCGCCGCTGCCGCCCTCGCGCTCGCGCTCACACTCACGCTCACTGGCTGAAGGAGAAGGAGAAGACGGTGGAGACGGGAGGGGAGGCGTGCCCTTTTAAGGCCGCGCGGAGAGGAGAGAGAAGGATTCGCGGCAGGGGAATCCTGCAGCCGCAGGAGGGGAGAAGGCGAATATGCGGTCTGCGCGCTCAGGTGCGCAGACGACTCTCGTGTGTCAAAAATAACGGATTTCCAAACGTCTGGAAACTATCCCAGACGTCTGGTCAGACGTCTGGACAACCCTCCAAACGTCTTAAAATACGTCTGCGCCACACGCTCGTTACAGTAGGGCTTTAAGTGCTAGCCGTTGACAGTTAACGAAATGTTTATTTTTTGATCAAAAATATCAACGACACCGTATGGATGAGTTTTAAGGATGATATAAGAGCCAAGAATTTTGATTTTAATTTTCTTAGAAAAATTCAAAATCTTGCATCGAAAAGCCAAATGCATTAGTTGGGTTCAAAAGTTTTCCAAATAATGTATTTATCATGAAAAAGCTTGGTTTGATCTTTATAAATACGCACGTTTACAGTAGCGAATTGACAAATTTCTTCTAGTTCAGTCAATTGAAGCTTATGATGTTTACTGACATTGGAAAACACATTAAATAACTTGTACATTGTAGCATGTGCTTACGACATTAATTTTAAAAAGAAGATTAGACGGTGAGTCTAAGTGTTGATCTCAGGGAGGCAGGAAATCAAATCTTCTTATCATTGAGATTTATTGCCACATGATATTTTATTTTGTTCGCTTGCATGAGAGAGAGAGAAAGGGAGAGAGTAGAAATCCGTGGTAGATTAGATTTGTATTAGAAAAGACAAACATGGGGTATGGTGACAAACACAAGCATGAGTTGATCAAAATAAAAGCCTGGCCTAGAAAGCATGAAAAGAACATCAAACATAATAGCAAAGATTACTTCTATGAATTATAAAAATTGTCTTACAAACATTAACATAAAAACTAGAGAAATGGTTGAATAGAATGTAAAACATAAGCTAAAGAAGAATGAGAAGCGAGTTGAGCCAACCACGGTGGTGGAGGAAGCTCCGTCGGTGGCTCGGCGACTCCGAGGACCAGCTTTGAAGCTCTAGAAGGTATTGGAATGCTTGGAGAAGAGATGATTTGCAATGGAGGTCTTAAGGGCCTTTTATAGGTGAAGAAAGGGCCTTGAACTGGTCCCAACACCCCTAGACCGTGCCTTAGACTGCATTGAACCGGTCTGTTGCACTAAACCAACACCCTCGCTGTCGCACGCGTGCTGGCACGCACTCACGCACACGGAGTTGGCGTGCCTGATTCTTGACCGTCAATTTCCTAATCCAATGGTTGCGATGTGCCCCCTGATGATAACATCATCATGAGCCATAACTAGCTTTAATTAGTCAGGATTAATTAACAAATGCTCCTACATAGTCGCCTAAGTGTCATAATTCCATTCAGATCCATTCTGAGAGAAGAACATTAAATTAAGGTTAATTCTGTAGTTTTAACATCACATTATGAAAGAAAAGTAACCACGAGGTTTGCCAGGGGTTAATATAAGGTCTAATGAGCATTAAAGTCTAATAAGAGGGTCCACATAGATAGAAAACAGGATTCCCTGCATTTCGAGAACTGATACAACACCCAAAACTCTATTTTCAGATCCACTGGAATTACTGAGGTTCTGGTCAGGATAAAATTCATCTAAACCTGCTAAAATTTTTAGAAAAATATTCCATGAGGTTCGTTATCCTTGATTTGACCTTTGGAACCCATTTTGACATCAAACAGAGTCTCAGACGAAATTCTGCCCTAATTTGATTTATACGCAAATTGCCAATCAAACTTGGTCAAAACTCAAATCCAACTTCATCACTAGATTCCTTGGGTCCAAATTAGGTTTGTACCAAAATTTGGGCCCAATCAGAGTTCATCTTAACTCAGTTTGCATTTCAGTCCAGTCAGACTCTTTCAATTAGCCCCTTAGTTTTTGAAATCCTTGCAGATTGGTCCCAAAGTTTGTTGTCTTCTTCTCAAGCAGGTCCTTGCCGCCATTGGAGATCAACTGACCTCCAGGTAGCCTTTGACCAAGCCTAATCCTACTTAAATCATCATCAAATCCCACCAAATTTGGTGGGATTGATGTTCACACAATGAAGAATTGATTGGGACCGATTTGGGATCCCATATCATCCCTGTTTTCCCTAGCGAACTCACAAGATCCATGGGTTCTTCTTGATTCCTAAGTAAGCCAATTAGGTTTGTTTCCTGATCTAGAGCTCGGACTAGAGCCCTATAAAAGCTCCAGAATCTCAAACTAAGCCTTTAGCTTGGTTTAGGCCACATCTCTTCACTAAATTTCCTTCTCCGGCCGCCTCCGACCGCAACTTCGGCGAGCTCTCCAACCTCCATCTTTGCCCTCTACCACATACGATAGGCAGAGGGAAACATCTTCCCTCCGTCGACCACTTCTCGCAATACCAGCAGGAGCCGCCTTAATCCTTCATCCTTGCTGTTCTCCCCCTCTAGAGACTTCATCATCCTCAGGGCCGGCCAATCATAGGCCATGCCAACTTCCTCCCTTTCGTCCTTTAGACTAGGCCAATCTCTTTCTCTCCCTCTTTAGGTTAGAACCACTCCTTCCCCACTTCAATTTGACCCACTATTTGCCCTTCACCCCTCCATCTTCTCCACATCCGGCCAAACTCTGGCGAGGCCTCCTGGATGCCACAAGCCACCAAACAACCTGCCACCGATCCCAAAAGCTCCGTCGTCCCTCCGCCACCAAAACCCCTTAAGAAATTGAGGGGATTGGCTTCTTAAACCACCCACCGAACTCAAGCTCCACCGCACATCCTCCCCAACTTTGCCTAACCACTACACTCACCCACACGCCCTAAAATCACCACCAACACATTCGCCTTCACACGACAAAGCTATCGAGCTGCTTTGACATGGCCGCAAGGCCATTCTTTATGCTTTAGGTACTCGCAGATGCTCTGCCACCGTCACCATCTTCTCCGATTCCAGCCACAGTCCTCCCGCCAAGTTCTTCATCACTACCACACCCAGGCGATGCGGCCCAGCTCCAGGACCCTTCCCAGGTCCTCAATTGAAGACTTCAGCAACATCTCCAATTGATGAAGCACCATCTGCAGTTGTGCACGAGGGAAGGGAGTAGGAAGGATAGTCCCACATCATGTGGGGCAAAAACCTAACAGTACATAAAAGGCAAAAGTGTTCTCACCTCTTCACCCAAGACACCAGGGGTTGGGTCCTCGCTTCATTCAATTATGCACATCTCACCTGCGAGCACACGCCTGCAGCCTGGTCCCTATTCACGATCTGAATACCCGACCATATGACCCAATTACACTCGGGTCTTTAAGAAAGAATAGAGGAGGAGAGACTTCTGAGAGAGAGGGGGAGGGTTTTGCTATGCTATCCTTTTCCTCACCCCTGTGCTGAAGAAAAGGAGAGGCATACACTTAGCCTCTAAAGAGAAAGACCGTGCTTTGTGTTTGAGGAAGGAAAGGCTTGCGAAGAAGAAGAGAAGGCTCTCTCAAGAGCCTTGTGCTTGTGTGCCTTCTGTGAGGCACTGTGCTATGTGACACTTAAGTCATCTGATACAGATAAGGGGATGTCTGATTTGATTTTGAGCACTGTTGAATTATTTAAGTACTAAAGTTAACATTGATGAAATTGATTGAGGATACCGTTTGATTATTTGAATAACTTGAGTATGAGATATATGCTTAATTTAGATGAATAATTGGTGATTTAAATCACCATTATTTATCTTTTTATTCTTTTTATCTTATCATCATTTGAATTACAGTCTGACAAGTTTTATTTATTGAATATCTGTTATCATGATCAATTGATTATTGTGATTAAATGTGTGAATTCCATATTTGCCCCCTGCGAACTACCTCGGACTCCCTTTAGAATTTGAGTTTATAAATTTAAATGTTTGTTGTGAGATTTTGTCGATTATACTACAATGCATAAATTACACTCGATGAAACCGTAACAACACCCCTGATCGCACCTCAAATCGTGCTTGCGATCACGCGCTTGAGATCGCAATCATCCGCGCTAGCCAAGTAGCGTACTTTACGCCTGGAGATTGGGCGCCAGTGGCTAAGATGCTTGCACAGATGATCGGTCGGATTTCGTGCATCATGTATGTAGGATGGATGGTGACGTGGCATTGTTGGGTGCAAAAATCGTCATTTTAAAGTATAGCATCGTTGAATAGGACAAAAATCTTGACAACACTTAAATTTATAAAACTCGAAATCAACGTGAGTCCGAGGTCGTTTGCAGGGAGTAATTTGGCAATTTCAATCAACTAATCACAATATCGAGAATAAGATGCAATTAGAATCAAAACAATGCTCTATATGTATCAGACTAATATCTTAAGAATAATCAGGAGTCAAAGTGCAAAAAGATGGGGTTAAAATGGTGGTTTGAACTGCCAATTTAACCCTAATGTTAAGCTCTACAATTAACTTAAAAATATGAATAGTAGATGCAATCGGATATCCAGGCAAATGTATCCACAGTAACCAGTAGATTAGAACCAACTCAATGCTTTAGATGATAAGGCAAAGGTTTAGATGCCTTAACCTCAAGGCCGCAGCAGGAACTAAGTCAAAGCACCATAGAAGAGGCACAAGGGCCTCGTAAGCCACAGAACGACTAAGTGTCGAGTGCAGGAGAGGGGGCATGATTCCCGAGGTATGAACAGTGCAAAAACCCCCCTCTTCCCTCTCAGATTCCTTCTCTTTAGATCAAAGTCGAACCCAGGTAACCGGACCCAAGCCCAGATCTGCGTGGTGTGAACCACGAGCGAGGATACATGCTTTGGCACGTGCGTAGGAGGACCTCACCCTCGTGCGCTTAGAGGTAGATAGCTGCTGGCACAGAATCAATTTATCTTCGGTGGCGAGGCTCTCAGTCCATGATGTGGGACTATCCCACTGCTTGCTCTCATTGCGAACCGCAGCTGATGGCGTCGTTCAATTGGTGCTCCACTACGCTGCTACTGCTAGGATGAAGATCTGGAAAGCTTCAAAACCCGAAGCTGTGTCGATTGTAGGCAGCAGCTGGTCAAGTGATGGTTGCATATGGGCAGATGTGACCATAGAAGACGTGGCGGTGACGATGCTTCGACGAGGACCTGAAAAAGAGAATACGGCCTTACGGCCTTGTCAGAATGCTCAGGAGCTTCGCCTGAGTGTGGCGAGTATCATGGTGGTGGTGGCGTGTGTTTAACGTGCGAAATCGATGTTTAAAATTGTTGCGTTGTAGTGTAGTTGAAATCGCTTGAAAACTAATAAAATTTATAACTTGAATGAAGTCCGAGATCGAACACAAGGAGCAAGTGTTGTAATTAAATCTCAAAGACCACAATATTACCACAAATATGAGCAAGTTATAATGAAAATTTCATGCAAGAATGATATATATATGATAGCTAATATCAGAGTGCAAAAAGAATGAGGTAAAATGGTGATTTAAATCACCAATTACCCCTTATAATTATTTCAGATAAATGCACAATGCTTATCAATCAAATATTCCATGTAATGCAAGTAAACACTATAGCCAGAGTGCACTATCAGTGATATCAGACGGCTTAAACTCCTATTTGCTACAGTGCAAAGGCTCTGTACTCTACTTCTTCTTTTCTTCTTCTTGCTTTCCTGCTTAGTTCCTCACACACAAGGAAGCTTCCAATCTTCACAGCAGCTAAGTGTTGAGGTTCATCTCTAAAGAGCAAAACCCTCACTCCCCCACTCACAATTTCCTCCTCCACCTCTCTCTCAGATAACCAGGTAGGTAGTCGGGTAATCGGGTATGAGAAGTATCGGGTCCAAGGCTACTGGCAGTGGGTAGTAGCCGAGGAGTGAGCTGGGTTGGGTTAGGCGAGTGGTGTGCAGGGACCTCACCTCCAGTGTGCTTGAGGCAATAAGCCCTCAACACAAAAATAATATATTCATAGGCAAGCCTCTTTCCACGAACGATGTGGGACTAAGTTGTCCCTTCTTCCTCGTACGAGCAGCTGCTGAAGTATGCGTCCAATTTGACAGTGAAGGAATGCTTAATGCTCCCAATTGAGAGCCTGGAAGGATGCCTGGAGGGATTCCGTGTTGCTTGGATGTAGCGCCTGGAGCTGTTGATGCAAGACCACAATGTCGAGCTCTCTTGAAGGAGCTCATTAATGGTGACGACCGACTTCATACCTGAAACTAAGAATATGGCTGAAGGGCCATGTCAGAAGCACTTAGGAGAAGCACGCGAGTGCGACGAAGATGGTGGTGGTGGCGGCGTGCCGTGAACGTGGTCGGAAGTGGCTGGCAAAGGCAAAATATGAGTGCCGAGGCGGTTGTGTTCGGTGGAAGGATAGGGTGAGCGATCCCCTTAATTTCTTGAGGGGTTTTGTTCGCGTGGATGTGGCAAAGCTTTTGGGAGTGGCGGCGGCCGATTTGGTGGAGTGTAGCGGCCGTGCGAGCTCTCCGGAGGTACATTGGTGAGGTGGAAGACGGAGGACGTGAGAGCGAGTCTGTGGTTGAAGCGGAGTGTTGAAGTTGTTGAGATGATCAGTAGAGGTTGAGGGATCAAGTAGAGTGGCTATTAGACGAAGGAAGATGAAGGAGGTGCCGGGTCTGGTGTGGCCGACGCCAGAGGAGATGAATGCTCCGGTGAGAGGGATCAACGATGATAGAGGGTTAAAGAACACCTCACCGGTATTGCGAGGTGCGGAAGAGAACGAGCAGTAGGAACCGGCTGCTTATAGTACGTGGCGACTGACGATGAAGTTGGAGGAGGGAGGTCACCGGAGCAAGGTGGAGTGAGCCGGAGGTTGGGGGAAGAAGTGGGATTTTTTGCTCTATTTCTCGCTAAGGAGGTGAGGAATGTCATGGAGGATCTTTATAGGACTTAGGGGAGCTTGGAGATCAGGAAACATGCTTCATAGCTTGCTTGGGATTCAAGAAGAATCCCACTGATTTTGTGGGTTCGCACGCACGAATCAGTGAGAGTTAGGCGTCAAGATTGATCCCAATAAGTTTTCCTAGGTGTGAACATCAGTCCCACCCAATTTGGTGGTATTTGATTGAAGTTTAAGTAGGATTCTGCCCGGTCAAAGCTCGCCTGGAGGTCGGTTGACCTCCAGTGGTGGTAGGGATTAATTTGAAAATAAGATGAATAAGTTAGGGGGTATTTTGTAAATATTTCTAAAGATGAGGGGCTATTTGAGAGAATAAGAGTTAGATTGGACCAAAATGTAAACTAGGTCAAGATGATCTCTGATTGGGCCTAAATTTTGATACAAACCTAATTTGGACCCAAGAAATCTGATGGTGAAGTCAGATTTAGTCTTTGATTAAGTTTGACTGGGTAAATTAGACCGATGCCTAAATTAGGGCAACTTTCTGTCTGTGACTCTGTTTCAGGTCAAAATAGGTTCTGATGGTCAAATAAAAGATACCAAACCCTATAGAATATTTTTATATGAATTTTAGAGGGTTTAGGTGAATTTTATTTTGACCAAAACCTCAGTTAATTAAGTGGGTCTGTTTTTAGGATTTTAGATGTCCATTAATTCTTGAAATACGTGAAAACCAGTTTCATTCTGCATGGACCTACTTACTAGACATTAATGACCATATGAACTTTAATAAACCCCTGAAATACCCCATGGTTATTCTGTAGTTGTGAAATGTTGTTAAAATTGTAGAAATAACCTTGGTTTCTTATCTTCTTCTCAAAATAGAACATTATGCTTATATAACCTTCTGATGGTTATGTAGGAGCTTTTATCAACTTTATCTGACCAAATTGAGTTAGTTATGGCTCATGATGGCATTCCCATCAGCATGGTACGAGGGTGTGTGCGTGACTATAGTGAAGTCGGAGAGGGTGAATGGAGGAGGTGGTGTTCGGTGGCGTGATGGAGCGATTAGAACACTAAATTGGGAGAGGGCTTTTGTAGGGGAGGTCAGGGCGGAGCTTATGGATGTGGCGGCGTGTGGTTTCATGCGTTGTAGTGTGCGTGCGACTTTTTTGGAGCTTCATTAGCGCTAGGGAAGATGGAGGTAGTGTGGGTGTTGTGGTGCTCGAATGTAAGGTCTAAAGGCGTAGAAAGAATTAGGGAGGTGAGAGGAAGAGAGAGAGACTAGTTGCGGATGAAAGGAGGGGGAATTTGGCACCTGCTATGATTGACCGACATCGGTGAAGGTGAATGCTTCGGTGATGAGAATGATGAGGAGGAGGGGTTGAGGTAGCTCCTACTTGGTCCGACGAGGAGCGGAAGATGTTAGGGAGGAAGTTCCCACTGGCTATTGTACATTGATGCAAAGAATGCGTGATTCGTTAAAATTAGGGTTTAAGTCGTTGCAACATGCAAGCAATCGCTTTTAAAATTTGTAAAACCTAGATAGTGGGGTATCTAGGGTCATCCAAGGAGGCAAGTTTGCAAAATTCAACACTCTCATTTGAAAAAGGGGAAATCAACTTTCTTTTTAGGTTTTTAAATATAAGATTTTTTTATCTTTGAAATAATGGGTGACTATGAAAATTAAAGTGGGAAAGAGATTACACCTAACTTGCTAATACTAACACTAAAGTGACAAGCTAATATTCTCTCTACACTCACCCTAGGCACATGGAGGCCTAGGGTAATTAGAGAGAGAGTGAAAAGTGCTAGAAACCACAAAAAGAATGCAAAACAATTGAAGAAAGGCAACTTTCATTAAGGAGAAAAATTATTTTACAAAAGAAAAAGTAGAGGAATGCTTCTACTGTAACAAATGAAGATAAAAGAAAATAAAAAAATCCTCCTGTGATGATGTTGGTTAAGAGGAGAGAGAGGCTTCTTGCTCCAAGCTTAGCTGCTCCTGGGCTTGAAAAGAAGTTCTCCTTCTCCTTCCTTGAATAGCTCCTCCAAGATGGTGTCCTCCTTGGCAAGCCCTAGGGCGGAGTGCCTTTACTCCTCCAAGGGTGGGTGATATCCACCCACAAATCTCCTCCTAGGGTGGTGTGTACCACCCTCAAGACCTCCTCCTAAGGTCTTCCTTGCCTGGCTGCTCCTTTGGCTGGTGGTGGCACAAGAGAGAAGGGAAGAGGGGAGGGCACCAAGGGGACGGAGTGTCCCCCTAATCTTCTTCTTCTCCTTCTTCTCTTGGCTGTGAGTATGGTGGGAAGCTGGAGAATATGAAGCCAAAGGATGAAGGAAATGGTGGTGGGTATAGGTCTTTTTATAGAGTGGAGGGGGTGTAGGTTGGTGTTAATTATGGTTAAGGGAAGAGTGGTGTTACGAATGGCTACGATATGGAAGTTGGTGGATGGATGGTGGATGAGGGTTGGCGTGGGGGTAGAAGGATGCATGAGGTGGTAGTTATGGTGGGTGGAGTAGTGTTGGAACCAACTCTATGTGGGTTAGAGTTAAGGGGTAGGTTGATATGTTGTATGGCTAGGATTAGGTTATAGGGTGGTGGTTAGGAGATGGATGGCTAGGGTAAGTTGGCACCAACTTAAGGGATGTGTGGAGGTTGGTTAAGGGATTTGGTGCCAACTTTAGGAGGGTTTAGATGAGTTAAGTGGTGTGGGCTTTGTGAAGGGCTAGGATGGTTCCATGTGGTGGTGGTTGTGGGATCAAGTGTAGGTATGAATGGCGCCAAGGGGTGTGGGTGGTGTTTTGGTGCCATTTATATGGTGGTTAGGAGGTGGTTAAGGTGATGTTAGGTGGCGCCAAGTATGGGTTTCTAGAAGGGGGTTAGGTGTAGGGTTAGGATAGGTTTAAGGGAGATGTGTAGGGCTAGGATGTGGGTGTGTTTTGGCACCAAAAGAGGGGGGTTGTAGAAGGGTGAGTTGGCACCAAAATAAGGTGGCTTTTGGTGGTGGTTGAGGGGCCAAGGGATGCATGTTGTTTGGTGCCAACATAGGTAGGAGTAGGTGGAGCTAGGTGGACTTAAGTAGGTGGACTAGTTAGGTGATTAGGTGAAGTTAGGTTGTAGGTGGTGGATGGACATTAGGAGCTAAGGTGTAGCTAAGCTAAGCTAGCTTAGCTAGTAGTTGAGTAGAGGAGGAGGTGGGGTGGAGCTAGGGTTTAGGGAATAGGAGCTGAGGAACAATTATCTGGAGTTGGAATGAAGCTGCATTGGAGCTGGAATGGTGAAGAGGCCTTCATGAAGAATCAACTACTCAGCTTAGCTAGCTAGTTCTTATGCTAGCAGCTAAGCTTGGGTAGTTGAGATAAATTGAGTTGGTTTCAACTTAGCTGAAGCTAGGTTGGGTTGGAACTATCTCTTATGGGAACTCCTGAGCTAGCTTAGCTACTAGTTGACAAGTAGTAGCCAAGTTGGAGGGAGTTCAGCTACCATGAGTTGAGTGGAGCTGGGGAGAGCTAGACTTGAGTTGAGGTGGACTCTTGTCAACTTGGTTGAGCTAACTAAAGCTCCCAGTGAGTTGATTGGAGCTGAGATGAGCTAGACTTGAGCTAGGTTGAGCTAAGATGAGCTGCCCTAGGCTGCCATTCAGCTAATATGAGCTGAATGGAGCTAAATGGAGCTAACCCTAACCTAAGTGAGCTTGTATCCAACTATGATGAGTTGGAATTGGTTGAGTCCCAGCTAGAATGAGCTTCCTCTTCACCAGTTGCCTTCATAAGTGTTAGGGTTTTAGGGATTTGTCAATCTGTTTGTTCTTAACACTCAAACAAATGTATTAAAAATACAATAAAAAATGCAATGCATGCCTAACCTAATTGATGCCTAAATGCAGCCTAAAAATCCATTTGCAAAGTTAAAATCCTAAGAGTTAGGTTTGTTTTAGGACATAATGATGATAAATTTGCGTTTATCACACTCCCATGCTTATCTTTTGCTAGTCTCTTAGTAAAACAAATTCTTACAAAGCGAAATTTTTGGGAAAACTAATTTTTTTTTTTAACTTTTACAAGGAGAAAGAGATCACAGGACCTTGGTTGGTTAAAACACAAGAGGTACGGGATTTGTTAAAATATAAACATCAGGATTTATTTTTGGATCCAAAAATTAGATGAATCGGGATTAATATATCTTTCAAAAATTCACATATTAACCCCTTGTTAATTCAGATGACTTGAAATTTTTGTAGTTAGAATTTCTCTGATTCTTGAATCCAATTCACAACTTGCAATATCTTTTAAAACCTTGTGTTTGTGCTTGTGAAAAGCCAACATTAATAAGGTCGTGTTTTTGGTTTAAAACTTTTTTTCCCCCATGCTTATTCTTAGCTTAGTCTTTTAATAGATGTGTCGGAATCATCATTCCCGTTACCAATCCTTGAGGGGGCTCTAGCACCAGTACTTCGAGATAGTTTTGTCCATGACACCACCCAGGAGCTCATAACCCCAAAACACATTGCGGTGTAAAGGGGTGCTCCAAGCAAATTAAAGCTCTTGCTCCGACGCTACGGGTAGAGCACCATCCAAGACACTTGAGCTGCAAAAATGCATCTTAATACTCCATCTAAAGATATGAAATATAGATATAAAGCAGCCGAGGTGGTAACATGTTGACATCGCGTTCTTAAAGGAGGCATTTTCCTCCTCGGTAGTGGGAACTCAAACCAATGATTTGTTTTGGACTTTTACTAAGGCCAAACAAAGGGTTTTTCTAATTTCTAATTATTTTTTAGGTGTTGGCTTGTGTGTGAATTTTAATGCAAGAAATTTTGCATGAGATGCAAGTTTTTGAATCAGAAATTAAGCTAGATACTTTCCATGTTACAAAGGGGAATCAAGTCACCTAAAATATCATGAGTTTACGTGGAATTTTAGAGAAGGATATTTGATCTAGTCTAAAGGTAGACCCTGAAATTCTAATAATCAGATCTGTATCATTATCCCTAGTTTGTTAAAGATTAAATCCCATTGTACCAAAAGTGAATGTTCAACCTTAGTCCCGATTTCAAAATTTTCTCAAAAAGTTTTCAACATTTTTATTTTTTTGGGTATGCAAATAGAAAATAAAATAAGAAAATTGCAAGCTTTTGGGTTTTGAAAATCCTGATTTGATTGTAAAATTTAAAAACACCCTCCCATGCTTAAGATGTGGCATGTCCTCATGCAATTAGAAGGGACAAGGGATTACCTTGGTGAAGGCGGTCAAAATCGGGATAGTCAAAACCTCTGAAGAAAAGAAAAAGAGCAAAAAGCGGGAAGAAAATGATGGGTTACCTCCCATCCAGTGCTATCTTTTACGCCATTCAGCCGGGTGTGAAGTGCATCAGTGATCATTAGTGGGTAAGTTGATTAAATCAAGAGTGTCAGAAGGAAGATTCGATGTATTATTGAGATAGGGCTTTAAACGTTGGCCGTTGACTTGAAAAGTATTGTTGGTCTTAGGATCGAGAAGATCAACAATGGCATAGGGATATGTTTTAAGGACAATAAAAGGGTCAGTCCACTTTGATTTTAATTTTCCAGGAAAAATACGTAATCTTGCATCAAAAAGACAAACATGTTTATTAACATCAAAATGCTTCTGAAAGATATATTTATCATGAAACTTCTTTGTTCGGTCTTTATACATCCAAGCATTTTCATAAGAAAAATTACGTAATTCTTCCAATTCAGTTAATTGCAATTTTCTGTGGGTACCGGCTTCAGAAAAATCCATATTTAATCATTTTATTGCCTAGAAAACCCTGTGTTCAAGTTCTACTGAAAGATGGCATGCCTTTTCAAAAATTAGACGGAAAGGAGACATACCTAATGGAGTTTTGAAAGTGGTATGGTAGGCCCATAAAGCATCGTCCAATTTATTGGACAAGTCTTTATGATCAGGCCTAACCGTCTTTTGTAAAATATTTTTTATCTCCCGGTTAGAAACTTCCACTTGGCCATTTGTTTGGGGGTGGAAGGAGTGGAAATTTTATGATTAACTCCATATTTAGAGAGAAAGTGATGGAATTGAGAGTGGGTGAAATGTGATCCTCCATCACTGATGATGGCCTTGGGAATCCCGAGTCTCGAAAAAATGTTTTTCTTGATAAATTTGACAACCACTTTATGATCATTTGTGCGTGTGGATATTGCTTCTATCCACTTTGATACATAGTCGACTGCGACTAGTATATACAAATACCCACATCCTTCCGAGTTATGTTGCTGATGTGATGTTCTAGCAATGCATACAGGACCAAACAAAGGTATGAGCATCTTTGTGCAAGCTGAGCGAAAAGAATCCAGAATTGAGGATCTTAGCTGCAATTTTCTTGCCTGAGAAATGTCCTCCACAGGCCATTGAGTGACAATGTGTCAGAATATCATGAATTTTTGAATCGGGGACACATCGTCTAATGACCTGATTGGCATAAATGCGGAAAAGGTCAGGCTCCTCCTAAAAATAATATTTAATGTCAGCAAAGAACTTATCCCTTTTGGTTTTTGGCCAATTAGACGGGATTTGTTCTGTTGCTAGGTAGTTTGCAATAGGTGCAAACTGAGGGAGGGTATTGGCAGCTAAGATTGTTTCATCAGAGAATTTATCAGGGGGTCAACATATCATTCGTCATAAGATGAGAGAGATGGTCGGCCACTACATTTTGCGATCCTGCCTTATCCTTGATTTCCAGGTCAAATTCCTAGAGTAGTAGGATCCAATGGATAAGGCGGGGTTTCGCATCCTTCTTGTTCAGCAGATATTTAAGTGCTGAGTGGTCAATATATACTGTGACATGTGACCCCAATAGATAAGAGTGAAAATTTTCTAGGGCAAAGACAATGGCAAGAAGTTCTTTTTTAGTAACTGTGTAATTCCATTGTACATCATCAAGTGCTTTGCTGGCATAGTAGATCACAACGGGTTTCTTGTCAATTCTTTGCCCTAGAACGGTCCCCATAGAAAAATCAGAGGCATTAGTCATTAATTCAAAGAGACAATTCCAATCAGGTCCCTGTAAAATTGGTGCCTCTGTGACAGTTTTCTTCAGCTGATTAAAACTCTCCAGGCATTGGGCATTGAAGTCAAAAGGCTGGTCTTTGGTAAGTGACTTAATAGCTTGGAGATCTGGGAAACATTTTTAATGAAACGGCAGTAAAATCCCACATGCCCCAAAAAAGATCGGATCTGTTTGACAAAAGTGGGCAGTGGGAGCTTAGAGATAACAACGATTTTAGCTTGATCTACCGCAATTCTTTTCTTGGAAATGACATGGCCCAGGACAATGCCTTCCTGGACCATAAAATGACTTTTTTCCCAACTGAGGGCAAGTTTAACTTCTATGCATTTTTGGAGAGTTCTTTCAAGATTTCTAAGACAAAGATCAAAAGAATCTTCAAATACAGAGAAGTCATCCATAAAGACTTCTAAACATTCACCTACCAGGTTTGAAAAAATTGCAAGCACACACCTTTAAAAAGTTGCAGGTGCGTTGCAAAGACTGAAAGACATTCTTTGGAAAGCAAAGGTTCCGAAGGGGCAAGTGAATGTGGTTTTGTCTTGATCCTCAAGATGGACCGCAACTTGATTATAGCTGGAATAACCATCAAGAAAATAGTAGTAATGGCGTTCGGCTAACCGCTCCAAGATTTGATCAATAAAAGGGAACAGAAAATGGTCCTTCTTGGTGGCGGTGTTTAATTTTCTATAATCAATGCACACGTGCCAAGAAGAAGCAGTCCGAGTGGCTATATTTTCCCCATGTTCATTAGTGACAATTGTTAGTTCAACCTTTTTAGGAACTGCTTGTGTGGGACTAACTTAGGAGTTGTCAGAAATGCGGTAGATGATATCGGCATCAAACCACTTTATTATCTCCTTTTTTACCACCTCCTACATATTAGGGTTCAAGTGCCTTTGTGGTTGGCGGGAGGGGCGAGAATCGTCTTCAAGATAAATTCGGTGGGTGCAATAGGACGGATTAATACCCTTCAGATTAGAAAGGGTCCAGCCAATAGCTTTTCTGTGTTTGCTCAAAACCTGGTGGAGTTTTTCCTCTTATGCCCCAGAAAATCTAGAATTGATAATTAGGGGCACAGTCTGGTTTGGACCAAGGAAAACATATTTAAGGGAGTTGGGCAAGGGTTTCAATTCCAGTTGAGGTCTTGGCTTTGAAATGATTTCTGCTTGTGGAGTGAGGGGTGAAGTGAGAGGGAGAGAGTTAGATGAAGAGTCAGATGGAGAAGATGTGGTTTGGGTGGGAGGGTGAGGTAAATCAGATTGTTCATGAACTGTGTGAATTGCAAAACCCAGTATGAAATCTGCATTGTTTCCTCCACTAAACTTTCAATCTCTGAATTTGAGTCATCAAAGAAATCTGGTTCTTGGAAATGCCTAGAAGCTTGAAAAATATCTAGGGTAATAGATTGACTACCACACATGATCTTCATCTTTCCAGAGTCACAATCAATATTAGCTTTGGCAGTGGCTAAAAATGGTCTTCCAAGAATTATAGGGGCATTCTTCAAAGCTTTAGATACCTCTATGTCTAGGACCAAAAAGTCTACAACAAATAGACAATTTTTTACCCGGACAATTACATCCTCAACAAACCCCTTGGGTTTAATTGTACATCGGTCTGCTAGTTAAAGTGTTACCTCGACAAGCTTTAATTCACCGATCTTGAATTCCTCAAAAACGACAGTGGGGATGAGATTAATTGAGGCACCGAGATCCAAGAGGGAATGATAAAAAAAAGTGTCATTAATGACAACTTGAATTAGGGGGGTGCCTGGATCTTTTCTTTTTAGAGGCAATTTGCTCTGCATAACCGAGCTTACTATCTCTGGAAGGATTACCTTTCCTAGGTTTCTAGGCTACCTTTTTAGGGTACACAAATCTTTCAAGAATTTGGCATAGACAGGAATGTATTTTATGGCATCTAGGAGAGGGATATTGATTTCTATTTGCCCAAAAAAATCCATCAATTCCTTATTAGTGGGCTCGAATTTCTTTTTCTATTTTGTGAAGAGTGAAGGGCTTGTGGAAAAGGGGCTGGGTGTACCTATTGTGCATTTTTGGGTTCCTGAATAGGGTTAGAAGAGGGAGAAGAGCTAATTTGCTTTTCTTTTAGGCGGGCTTCTTGAGCAGGTAAGGGATATGAGTGATTTTCCTGTTCCTTAGAGTTACTGCATTTGGAGTATGGTTGTTTCTGGGAGGAGGATGGGGGGCCTAATTTTGATTAAAACCCGACGGGTGTTGTGATGCTGGATAGATAGGTTGACTGGGATATCCACCTTGATATTGATTCCGTTGATTCTTAGGATCATGGGTTGGGATGGCAGATTGCCAGCAGGTCTATGATCAGGAGTAACCTTAACTTGATGTTGCAAGTTGGTTATCATGCAGGTTACTTCCGTCATTTGATTCTTCATACCTTGCAGAGTCTTCATGACCTGGATGTTGATATCTTTTTGGGATGGCCCAGGTTGATATAAGTTTTGCCCATAATTCCCAAATTGATTTTGTTTGGGAAACGAAACATGATTTGGGGCTTTCCAGGAGGGATTTGGGTTGGTCCTCTAGTTTTGATTGTAAGTATTGGAGGGGTTTCTAAATTGCTCATGGAGAGCAGAGATATTTTTAGTGGTGGAGTCAAGAAAATTTTGATTCATGTAATCAAAAGTCCCAGTCAACAGATCTTATGAGAAATCAGAAGAAAATTGTTGCTCAACAAAGGTAGCATTGATATTATTCAGATTTTCTCTTTTGAGAAGATGAGGGGAGTTAGGATATGGAGCTTGTTTTTGGGTGAGCTTTTCTTCCATTTTTTTCTGGTTGATTTGCATCTGATGCAGTCGTTGAGTTATCATGTGTAGATCATCTTGAGTGACTGGAACAGATGCAGATTTGGAGTCAATTTCATTGATTCCAAGTCTAGGATTGTTGGTTCTACCAAAGGTGTCCATTGAAGCCATATTAAATGAGTTTCACTCATTTCTTCAAAAAGCAGGTAGGCATTTTCGACATCTTTATTAAGGAAATTACCCCCACATGAAGCATCCATGAATCTTTTTAATTGATCTTCTAATCCATGATAGAAGATCTGCATTAGCTGCCATCGTGGAATTTGATGGTGAGGGAAACTTCTAAGAAGTTCTTGAAATCTCTCCCAAGACTCATGGAGAGGTTCACCAGATTTTTGTTGAAAGGTTGTTATTGATCGGCATAAAGCATTTGTATGACCTACCGGAAAGAATTTTTTAAGAAAAATACTTTTTAATTGGGGCCAGGTGGTGATAGGGCACCCGATCGTTCTAAATGAATGTGATGTTTTGTCTTTTAAAGAGAGAGGAAAGAGTCTCATGAGCCACACCTCTTCCTGCACATTGCGGGAACGAGTGGTTTGAGTGAGGACAGTTAGCTCCTCGAGGTGGCAAAAGGGTCATCTCTCGGAAGACCATGAAAATGTTTAATAAGGTTTAGAATGGCAGGTTTAATTTCAAAATCCCCTTGGGGTATAACCACTCTGGGTCTCTCTTCATAATTAGAAGGATCATAAAAATCCTTAAGCGACACGAGAGGTTCCCTGAGTGGTTGACCCAGTCTTTGATTGGCTATGTTTGTGACAGTCCTAGACAATTGTTGTTGGTTTTGTTGAAGTCGAGCCAATTGGTCGACCATAAGAGAAAAGGGGTTTGAACTTTGATTGAAAGAGCCACCTAGCCGTTCAGGGTTTTGCGGCAACTCCAAATGTGGGAGGTTAGGGATGGGGAAGTTAGCTTGTGGGTTAGTTTACGGGTTAGTGGTGGGTTGGGATGTGGAAGCAGAATTTGTTGAATTGTTTTCCATATTAAAAACAAAGGAAGAAGAAAACAATGATCTTTTGGTGAGGGGGGCAAAATTAAATGGTCCCTCAAGATGTGGATTCTGGGACCTTCGCCCGTGCATGCACTTAATGGAAGAATGGGAGGGGAGGAGGAGAGAGAGAGATGAGAGAAAGTGTGCAAATCAAACAACCAAGCCTAATCTGTCCTAAGGTTGACTCCTTAATGCAACCTAAGACTTGGGAACCCAATAAAGAAGAAATTAATAAGAGAACCTAGTTCCTTAAGATTACCCAGCTAGACTACAAGAGGTGGATTGGGCCCAAGTATTTCCTGGAAAATCACCAGAGGTTTGTGTAAACCCGCACACTTCGTTTGACTTCTCTCTAAGTCTGTCGCCGCATATTTCAAAAGGAATTAATAGCGCTTAATAACTCTTAGATATTTGATATCAAGCCTAAGTTTCTATGAAGTCCTTAAGTGGTCAAATGACTACTTGTTTTAAATTAGGCTTGGGTGTCTAATTGTGCACGGGAATGTGGAGGGCGTTGATTGGGGTAATGTCCTGTTATTTCAATTTTTTTAGTGTGTACAAGAATTGGAAAGAGTGATTCAAATATAAATCGAGTTGTTACACAAAATTTTTTTTGTTTTCAGCTTGTAGGATTTGATTTAGCTTAATGTCTTTTAGGGTTTGCTTTTTATATTTTCAAATAAGTTTAAGATCCACAAACAAAAAGAAATCAAGTTGTATTAGTGACTGTAGATTTCCTTTTAAGATGTGGGTCTCTAAAAATGAAAAGAAATCCTAAATGAATTGATTCCTAAGCAGAAATGTTACTTCAAGTGAAGTGATTCAGGTTTTTCTTTTTAAGTAGTGGTCCAAACAAAGCAACAACACCACTATTGGAAGGAAAATCAAACAACAATTCCATAAAATATTTTTTTTGTGATTTTAGGAATTTTTTTGATTTTTTTAAAGATTTTTCTCTTTGCTGGTGTCAAAGTTTAGAAATGATACACGTGGGTATTTTGGACTTTTCAGTACCACCACTAGCCACCAAAAATTTTTATAATTTTATATGATGTGTGGAATTTTACAAGGATTTTAGAAAACTAAATTTCACAAAAATTAAATAAGTAGAAAAATTCCTAAAATTTGCAGACAATAACAAAATAATGAAATCAGAGGAGATGAGTCCCCATTGGTCCACAAATTTTTAAAAATTATCTGCAACACGAATTGCTATGAAATTTGGAATAGATGTTCCTAATTTGATTTGGAATCTTTGGGTGAAATTTCAAGATTTTAGGAGGCCTTAAATGAATCAAACAACCAAACAATTGCTTTTAAAGGTCACCACTCCACCTAATTTTTATGTTTATGATCCTGAAAGCCTGATTTAGTATTTTTTTGGTAGTTTTTAAGAGATATTATGTGACATGTAGCAAGGACTAACTTGAAATCCTTTGGAAGAAAAAGGGACTTTAAGCTCTCACTTCCAAATTGTCACTTCCTTCTTGTAATGCTCTCCCACACACACGAAATGAAAGAATGAAAAGGGGATGAGATCCACTTACCAAGCAAGAGAATTGACTAAATGCAAAGCCATGCCTCCCCGGTAATGACGCCAAAAAGTGATGCGAAGAATGTGTGATTCATTAAAATTAGGGTTTAAGTCGTTGCAACACGCAATTTCGCAATCACTTTTAAAATTTGTAAAACCTAGACAGTGGGGTATCTAGGGTCATCCAAGGAGGAAAGTTTGCAAAATTCAACACTCTCTCTTGAAAAAGGGGAAATTAGCTTTCTTTTAAGGTTTTCAAATATAAGATTTTTTTGTTTTTGAAATAACGGGCGACTATGAAAATTAAAGCGAGAAAGAGATTACACATAACTTGCTAATGCTAACACTAAAGTGACAAGCTAATATTCTCTATAAACTCACCCTAGGCACGTGGAGGCCTAGGGTAATTAGAGAGAGTGTGAAAAGTGCTATAAACCACAAAAAGGATGCAACACAATTGAAGAAAGGCAACTTTAATTAAGGAGAAAATTGTTTTACAAAAGGAAAAGTAGATGAATGCTTCTACTCTAACAAATGAAGATAAAAGAAAATAAAAAAATCCTCCTATGATGATGTTGGTGAAGAGGAGAGAGAGGCTTTTTGCTCCAAGCTCAGCTGCTCCTAGGCTTGAAAAGAAGTTCTCCTTCTTCTCCTTCCTTGAATAGTTCCTCCAAGATGGTGTCCTCCTTGGCAAGCCCTAGGGGGAGCGTGCCTGTACTCCTCCAAGAGTGGGTGATCTCCACCCACAAATCTCCTCCTAGAGTGGCATGTACCACCCTCAAGACCTCCTCCTAAGGTCTTTCTTGCCTGGCTGCTCCTCTGGCAGGTGGTGGCACAAGAGAGAAGGGATGAGGGGAAGGCACCAAGGGGACGGAGTGTCCCCCTAATCTTCTTATTCTCCTTCTTCTCTTGGCCATGAGTATGGTGGGAAGCTAGAGAATATCAAGCCAAAGGATGAAGGAAATAGTGGTGGGTATAGGTCATTTTATAGAGTGGAGGGGGTGTAGGTTGGTGTTGACTATGGTTAAGGGAAGAGTGGTGTTATGGATGGCTAGGATATGGAAGTTGGTGGATGGATGGTGGATGAGGGTTGGCGTGGGGGTAGAAGGATGCATGAGGTGGTAGTTATGGTGGGTGGAGTAGTGTTGGCACCAACTCTATGTGGGTTAGAGTTAAGGGGTAGGTAGATATGTTGTATGGCAAGGATTAGGTTATAGGATGGTGGTTAGGAGATGGATGGCTAGGGTAAGTTGGCGCCAACTTAAGGGATGTGTGGAGGTTTGGTTAAGGGATTTGGTGCCAACTTTAGGAGGGTTTAGATGAGTTAAGTGGCATGGGCTTTGTGAAGGGCTAGGATGGTTCCATGTGGTGGTGGTTGTGGGATCAAGGATAGGTATGAATGGTGCCACGGTGAAGGGGTGTTGGTGGTGTTTTGGTGCCATTTATATGGTGGTTAGGAGGTGGTTAAGGTGATGTTAGGTGGTGCCAAGTATGGGTTTCTAGAAGGGGGTTAGGTGTAGGGTTAGGATAGGTTTAAGGGAGATGTGTAGGGCTAGGATGTGGGTGTGTTTGGCTCCAAAAGAGGGGGGTTCTAGAAGGGTGAGTTGGCACCAAAACAAGGTGGCTTTTGGTGGTGGTTGAGGGGCCAAGGGATGCATGTTGGTTGGCGCCAACATAGGCAGGAGTAGGTGGAGCTAAGTAGGTGGACTAGTTAGGTGATGAGGTTAGTTAGGTTGTAGGTGGTGGATGGACATTAGAATCTAAGGTGTAGCTAAGCTAAGCTAGCTTAGCTAGTAGTTGAGTAGGGGAGTAGGTGGGATGGAGCTAGGGTTTAGGGAATAGGAGCTGAGGAAAAATTATCTGGAGCTGGAATAAAGCTGCAATAGAGCTGGAATGGTGAAGAGGCCTTCATGAAGAATCAACTACTCATCTTAGCTAGCTAGTTCTTATGTTAGCAGCTAAGCTTACGTAGTTGAGCTAAATTGAGCTAGTTTCAACCTAATTGAAGCTAGGTTGGGTTGGAACTATCTCTGATGGGAACTCCCAAGCTATCTTAGCTACTAGTTGGTAAGTGGTAGCCAAGCTGGGGGGAGTTCAGCTACCTTGAGCCGAGTGGATGTTGTATCGGAAATTCTATGCAAAAAGGTTCAGTTTTGAAAACTCATCATTGTAGTGTGATTTATGAAGAAATCCGTCAACAAATAAATTTTACCGAAACTCGAAAAGAATTCCGGGTCAAACACATGGAGGCTACGTTGATTTGAAATCTGCGAGTATATATTTTTTGTAATTATTTTGTTTAAAGGCGGGATAATCACAATGAATTGATACTATACTAAAGAGAGATAGAGAGAGATAGAGAGAGCAAAACACTTTAAATATGGATAATATTTTTACAACTAGAAAGCAGGAAATATTACAACTAGAAAGAGGTAAAATCTATTCTAGAAAGCAATAAAAGAGAAGGTGGAGAGAAGTTATCCTCCTCATTGGCTGCTTAGAGGATGAGCCGAAGCAGACAAGTCTTGGAAGATGGAGAGCAGAGATGGAAGACGGAGAACAAAGCAGGAAGAACTGGGGGCAAGGCAGGACATCGTTGTCGCGGCATCCACTTCCAGAATGGGGGTGAGAAGACCACGGGACCTCCACGAACGGGATGAGAAGTGGACAAAGTTTTTGCTTTCAACTTTAGAGGAGCATCCCGGGTTTGGGACATGCTTCTTTAGAGCTTTGGAGAGGGAGAGAGGTGAAGGAAGGAATGAATGAAATGTGGGGGGCGTAGGCCTATAAAGTGTAGAGGTTGGGGGCCAAAAGGTCATTTCAAGTTAAAAACATTAATGCAAGGGTCTTTAGTGTTGGATTTAAGCATCACTAATGGCTTGAACGTGGGCTTAGTGACGCGCGTGTGCCGCCTTCTCCTCTCCCCACTCTCTCAACGCATGCCCATGATCAGATGATCTCAGCCGTTCGATCGCGAGATCGGACAGTCGAGAGATGCGCGCGCCCGCTTCCACTTCAGCGCCTCTAACTCCTGCGCGTTTGATTGCGTGTCAGATTTTGCATGAACTTGGGCATCCAATCGCGTGTGTGCCTGATTGGTTGATCTGGGCCGTTCATAACTGATCGTGCTCATCCACGTGAGGAGAGGCTCAATGCGGGCGGCTCGAACTCGCGCCCCTTGCACAAGCAGTGCCTTAACCACTACGCTACGCAGCAGTTTGAGGCACGTAGATTTCTTTCTGCATGGCTGATCTTGGCTGTTGGATCTTCATCCAATGGTAGAGATCAAGTGTTGATGATTTCTTTGAGCGGTGGAGTGGAAAGCCTTGGCGAGCGTTGGGTGGCTGAGATGGAGCCACGTGGCACCATCTTGGCCGTCCATCTTCTGTGAGTTGTAGTTGGTGCCACAGATGTCAAATTGGACTAATTTTCACGTCATTGGGCTGTGATTGTCGATTCGAACCCATCCGTGCGGCTGGATTTGTCGTTTGAAGAATGGATTTACACCACTTGGCCCCGTGACCACTGATCTTTCTTGGATTGCATCTGTTGCTATGGAAGTCCGATCGGGGTGATCTTGGAGTCGTTGAACTCCAATCGTCGCCCTGATTAGATCCGTATAGTTGGATCTTCAATCCGAGGCCTTGATTAAATATTGCCTGTCCTTGACCACTAAAAAGAGTAAATTACTATATAATTTATACACTTTGACCTAAATGCATGATGATGCATGCTATGCAATATTTATAATATATGATGCTTCTACAACACAAGAACATGCATAAATAGACATTTTAGACTATTTAGATGCATACACATCACACCCCCATGCCTATCTTTTGTTATTCCCTACCCAAAAAAACTATATGCTATTTACAAGAGAATTAGGTTGGATTTCTTGGGTAAAAGTTATTCTTCAACATTAAGAGATTTTTACTAAGGACCTGAACTACAAAGACACAACAGCGCTTGAGTGTCTGCCAAAATGCAGGCCGCCTCAAGCCATCGCCTTATTCAAAGAAGGATCTTTTTCTTCTTTTCTTTGTTTTTTTTTTTTGATTTTTGAGTTTAGGGTTTTGGAGCAGCTTTCTATGGCCACTCAACCCACCCAAGACTCGAAGAGAACCCTAAGTTCTAAGCATCTTTATGTGTGAAATGTTATAGACTCACTGATCGACGATTAGAACAGACTTCAGGTTTCAATACTCCTAGGTGACCTTGAAAAGAAATTCTATCTAAAGGTGTATCTATTCGACCGGTAGCTTTCTCCCTACTTTTATTTTTCTGAGGTCAACACAAGGGCAAACCCAGTGTATATCTCCCTGACTTATTCTACTTCTCCACTTCTTTCTAAGTGTTTTGGAATTATACGTGCATTTCTTGAGCTGGGATCTGGACAACCTATCAATGGGTTGTTACCCACTATAACTTGTCAGTCATACTCGTGCGGTGAAGTGTGGTTTATTTCTTTTTTTCTTTTCTTTTCTCCTTATTTTTTTCTTTTCTTTTTGGATATTGTTCTTTTCTCTTTTCTTTCTTTAAGTAGGTGGCTTCCCTGATCTAAGATTTACCTAAAGGCAGCTGCTAACTCTGAGCTGAGTGGAGTTGGGGAGAGCTGGACTTGAGCTAAGGTGGACTCTTGTCAACTTGGTTGAGCTAGCTAAAGCTCCTAGTGAACTGATTGGAGTTGAGATGAGCTGGACTCAACTAAGTTGAGTTGGATCTAAGCTGACTTGAGCTAGGTTGAACTAAGATGAGCTGCCCTGAGCTACCATTCAGCTAATATGAGCTGAATGGAGCTAAATGGAGCCAACCCTAACCCAAGTGAGCTTGTATCCAACTATGATGAGCTGGGATTGGCTGAGCCTCAGCTGAAATGAGCTTCCTCTTCACTAGTTGCCTTCGTGAGTGCTAGGGTTTTATGGATCTATCAATCTGTTTGTTCCTAACTCTTAAACAAGAATATTAAAAATATAATAAAAAATGCAATGCATGACATCCTAAATGCCTAAATGCAGCTCAAAAACCCATTTGCGAAGTTAAAATCCTAAGAGCTAGGTTTGTTTTAGGGTATAAGAATGATGATAAACTAGCGTTTATCATACGTGGCAGAGGGCGACAAGGGGGAATCGAGGAGTTTGCCAGAACTGAGATCGGAGCTGGCCAGAGGAAGGAGAGAAGAGATCTTGTGGCCCAAAACCTAGCTAATCTTGGCGCTTGGAGTGTGAGGAGCTTTTATAGAGCTGCAATGAGAGCTCTAGATGAAGAAAGAGGCTCAATTAGTCACGGTCTCAGAGGAAGGAATCGCTCAAATTCCTCGAGCTTGCCTAAGCTCTAGGATTTGATTCGTGGTTTTTGAGTCGGTTCATCGTATTGGGCAACTCCTCTAGAACAATCCCAACAAATTTGAAGGGATTTGGTTTTGATTTGAGGGAGGAAATCTCCCTCGATTATTGCTGTAGATGCATTTCCACTGCAAATGGTGATAGGGACCAAAATGTAAGGAAGATGGGAAAGATAGGGGGCTAAATGCAATACTTTCGAAAGTTAAGGGTCTGATTGTAAGAAATAGAGGTTTTAGGGACTGAGGTGCAACTAGGTCAAGATGGGCTTTGATTGGGACCAAATTTTGGTAGTAACCTAATTTGGACCCAAGTAATCTAATGGTGAAGTTGGATTTGAGTTTTGACCATGTTTGACTGAGCAAATTACATAGAAGCCCAATTAGAGTAAAATCCTGTCTGAAACTCTGTTCTAGGTCAAAATGGGTTCAGTTGGTAAAAAAAAAGTACCAAACCTCTTAGAATATTTTTCTATGAATTATAAGATGTTTGGATGAATTTTATCATGACCAGAATCTGTTTAAATTAATCGGGTTTAGAATTAGGGTTTTATGTGCTATTTTGGTTCTCGAAATGCGTGAAACCTTGTTTCTGTTAGTGTTGACCTACGTTTTGGACTTTTGAGTTCATTTGACCTTCATTTAACCCTTGAGTGACCCCATGGTTAGTCTGTGTTTGTGATTAGCTATTAAAATTATAGAATTAACCCTAATTTCCCGTTCTCTTCTCAAATCAGAACAATGCGAAGTTATGACCCTCAGATGATTAAGTAGGAGCTTTTATCAATCAAAATTGACTAAATGTGGCTAGTTAGGGCCTATGATGGTGTTACCATCAGGCATGATGAGGGCCATTAGATGCTGATTGTGCGATGGAAATAGCTTGCACTCGTGAGAGAAGGGTGAGTGGATCGCGATGGTTCCTAGAGGTTTAGGACGAATCGAAAATAATTAGCGATGTGGAACATTGACGAATAGGGGGATTCTTAAAGCTTTAGGAGGGATGAGGGACAATATCAAGGTGGATGTTCCTAGGTTTCACTGTTCAGGCAATCTGATCTGGATCCTACAGGTGTTGGAAGGGGTCTTCAATTGAGATCCTACAAAAGTGTCTTTGGATCAAGCTAAGGACATTGGGTTTCAACTTAAAATCATGTCCCCCTTTAGGGACCCTAAGGCAAGGTTCGTCATGGTCTCAAAGCTGTGCCTACCCAAAAATGTGATCATAAGTCCATCATGGATTTTGTTAAGAAGAACATCTTCTCCCAATTTGGGATACCTAAGGCCATGATCAATGATGGTGGGAGTCACTTTATTAATGCCCAGTTCTGTGCTCTATTTAGGAAATACGGGGTTATTCACTACATTGACACCTTGTATCACCCACAAATGAATGGGCAAATTGAGGCCTTAAATAGGCAGATCAAGAATATTTTACAAAAGACTGTGAGACCTGACTAGAAGGATTGGTCTACCCGACTTGATGATGCCCTCTAGGCATTTAGGACCACTTATATGACCCCTATTGGCATGTCATCATACCGATTGGTCTTTGGCAAAGCTTGTCACCTTCCGGTTGAGTTGGAGCACCAGGCATATTAGGCTGTCAAACAATGTAATACGAATTCCCATATGGCTGGTACCCAAAGGAAGGTCCAACTTTTCAAGCTTGAGGAAAGTCATCAAGATGCTTATGAGAATATTAGATTGTATAAAGAAGAGATGAAAGCTGTCCACAACTGGCATATTAATAGGAAAACCTTTGAGCCAAATCAACAAGTCTGGCTCTTTGATGCAAGGCTTAAACTTTTCCCCAGGAAGTTATGCTTCAAGCAGATGGGACCCTACTGGGTGATCAGACTGTTTTCCAACGGGGTGGTCGAAATTACCGATCCTAAGATTGGGTAAACATTTACAGTGAATGGACAAAGGCTTAAACATTTTCTTGCCCAGGTACCCCCGAAGGAAGTAGTAACCCTCATTGATGGTTAACTTAAAGCTTCGTCCAATTGGAGGCAATAAACTCAGTGCTTCCCCTGAGGCAACCCAAAAGATTCAAGCTGGCCTATTTTAATTTGATACTTAGGTGATTTCTATCCTTACTTCTTTGCATGCATTTATTTTTTCAATGAGAACATTGTGCTAGATAGGCATGGGGGGGTGGTAATTCTTATCTTCTGAGCATGGATTGTCAGCTTGAATTAATTTTTGTTTTTTTTAGAAAAAAAGAAAAAAATTGTAATAAAGATTAGAAGAACTAGGAAATATGGACACCAAAATTTACCTACCATAGGAAATAATAAAGCTAGAATCTTTTCACTAGGACTCTTTAGGCTGAGCGGCTTAATTAGTCATGATGTTTACTAAGATATAGATTCGTTCCCTTGGTCCTTGCCAACTTAGTTTAATCACAACAAAGTAAATAAAGTGGGGTGATAAGTAGGCGACTTATCAACTCACCCTTTGATTTGGAGCATTTTAGAAGTCTAAGCATCTACACACATTATGCACTGACTTGTTGTATAGGTGACTGATTGTGCAGCAATCATAAGACTTAAATGACCTGAATTAAGTTAGAACTTAGCATAATTATAGTATAATTCATGCATTAATGGCATACATTGCATCTCTTCTGCTTTACTTAAATAATCATGAAATAATGTTATAATGTACTGATTAGTGCACTTTTTGGATTGTAGGCAATAAGAAGCTCAGGAGATGGCTTGAAGGTGGGGATGAAGCAGGGAAGAAGACAGAGCTGCAGTAGAGTTAGAGCAGAAGCCCTAGAATAAAGATGAAGACATAATGTAGGGAAGAGGTATACTACCTTATTAGTAGAATTTTAATGTATGAGTTAAATTATGAAGAACATAGGACCTTTCCTAGCCTTAGGATAGCCCTAGATACCTTCCTAAACCCTAGCCACCTTTAGATTAGGTCACCCTAGCCTAGAGAACTTCAAAACCCTTATTCCAACCCATATCTAGATGTCCAGGTAGGTTGGTGGACGTACAGGGACCTTAGACACCACCCGCAGAGCTAGAACCCAATTCTGCTGAAAATTCGACGTCTAGACAAGGTGTCAAACGCCCAATTTCTACAGAATTCCAAGAAAACCTCAAATTCACCCTGACTCAACATTGGACATCCAGACTAGAGACTTAGACTTTTGATTTTGAAGTATAAGTCATCTGATTACTAAATCAGACGTTTGGAACCCCTCTCCAGTCATTATTTTTGAAATCAAGCCTAGATCTTGATTTCCTAAGGCCCTAAACCCAATTCTACACCTTAGGGAACCTAAATTAAGGTGCCCTAAGCCTAGTACACTACCCCAAGACCTTCCTAAGAACCTAATTAGGTTCTCACTATGCCCAATTGACTTGGATCTAAGTCAATTACACTTCACTTAGTCAAGTGGACTCATAGAGTCCAATTGAGCTCAAACCTCAACCAACACAAGTCTAATTGGACTCAATGAGAGTCCAATTGACTCAAGCCTGACTTAATTGGGTACATTCTCTCCCAATTATACACACATCCACTCAGTTAAACTTGTAATAAGTTTAATTGCACTTATCACATTGGTATTAGGGTTTATAACCCTATTTCTAGAAACCTACCTAAACCCAAACACCTAGACCTATAGGACTCGACCTAAACCACCTAGACACACTCACACACACACACCACCAGTTGGCCGCGCACTCTAGAGTTCTCTAGAAAGGCCTCCAAGTGGTGCCACCTTGAAAGACTAAAAATAGTCTTTCAAGGAGTCCACAACCTCCCTCCTTAGGAAGTGGATCTAAGAAGACCCACTCCCTACCTCTCTAGTTGCCACCTAAACCTAGTTCTAGAGAATTCTATAATTCTCTAGAGGGCTACTCCCTTAGTCTATTTAAGGACTTAAGGGGATGGCCATGCACCCATCTTGGATGCCACCTCCATCTCCAACACCATTGGCGAGATCCTCCACCTTCAAGCACCACCACTGATGTAGACACAATTATTGAGGGTAAAATGCTATTCATGCATGTTCCTAAGCTTAGATTTGCATTTCATATTATAAATAATGCATAGCATGGATCATTCTGCATTTAGAGTAGTTGTGTATATTTTAGGTTAATTATGTCCTTTTTATGGCCATGGGAGAAGGAGATTTAATTTAAAGCCTTAGATCGACGATCTAACCATACGGATCAGATTAGGACGACGATCGGAGTCCAACGCCTCTGAAATCGCTTTGATCAGAGTCTCGTAGCACCATATGCAGTTTGAGGAAGATTAACGGCCAAGGAACTAGGTGATGAAATATGGAGCTTCAAACGACAAATTCGACAGCACAGATGGATTCGAGTCGATGATCGCAGCCCAACTGCGCGAATATTGACTAAATCCGACCTCTATAGTAGCCCCTACAAAGGAAGGAAGATGGATGGCCCAGATTGCGCCACATGGAGCAACCCAGGCCGCCATGCGCATGCATGCTCCACCGCATGTGGGTGCATGCATGCGCGTGGAGGCATACACGCGCAGCAGCATAGCGGGTGCGCTGCTGTGCACGCACAGAGGCAGCGGTAGTGGCAGTGCGTGCGGGTGTGTAGCGTAGTGCGAGGCATGGTTGTGCGGAGGCTCACGACACGGGCGCGCAAAGCATGCCCCAGCGTAGCGGCAGCATAGGTGCAAGGCTGTCTTCAGAGACATTTGTGGCAGACCTTCAGTGACGTTTATGATCGTCGCTAAATGTCCTGTATACCAAATTGATCCTTTCCTCCACTATAAAAGGATCCCTACCCCTCCCATTCTTCTTCATCTCTTCCTTTCTTCTCCTCACCACCTCCAAGGCTTTAGAGAGAGCTTGTCCCAAGCCCGGGATGCTCCTTTAGAGTAAAATCAAATATTTTTCCCTCCCCTCATCCCCATTCGTGGAGCATGTCGCAACCGTCTTCTCACCTACTTTGGGAAGTAGATCGTCGCCGCGACGCCGTCCTGCCCCGCCCTCCATCCTCCGGATCCGTCCTCATTTGTCTCGTTCCTCACCACCTTCCTCCTGGTGATGTCAGAGCGAGTTGTCCTCCGAGCGACCGTCAAGGAGGATTCTCTCACCTATATCTATCTTTCCTGCTTTCTAGTGTAATTTTTCCCACTTTCATAGTTGTAGAAACATTTGATCAAGAAATATATGATTGCTCTTCTCTCTCTCCATCTATATTATTTTTGCAAGTAGATTAGTTAGACAAGTTTTCATCGACCTGATCTCTTGCTTGATAAAAATACCAAAAAAAATTAGGACCAAAACAAATAAAAAGCGAAACACGAATTTTTCAAACCAAATGTTCTCCTCCCCGTGTTCGACCCGGGGCTCACCTTTCAAGTCTCGGTTATAAATTTTATCTGATCGATGGATTTTCTCATTAATTGAACTACGACGACAGCTTTTCCAAACTCGAACCCTTTACGCAACGAGATCCGACTCATCATTTTGGCGCCGCTGCCAGGGAGGCAACGCTCTTTGGTTCTTTTCATGTTTCTCCGCATTACTTACATATTTTTCTAACCTATCTTTCTTCTTCGATTCACTATCTTGCAGGAATTTGATCGAGGAGTTGAAGGCTGTAGATTGGAGTAAAGTGCAAGTAGAGATTTCTGTAAGTTTCCCTCCACTTCCCCACCAACTAGTTCATTTCACCACCTTAATAATCAAGATCTAATCTACTTAGGTGTTTTCACAAACCTTAGGATAGAAATTGTTTGTCTTGTTTGTCACCTCCACTCATCTCACCCTCGCATATATAGAAAATAAAAAAAATATATATACTCTTCTCTTCTTGTGGGATTAACTTAAAAGCGACACACTTAACACTCATAATTTCTAATCCTAAGGTGCACGATCACTTTGATTCTACCACTTAACCCAGGAGTTGACTTGTGGACTCGATACACTTCAACGTAACACACACATAAGTGAGTAGAAATTTGAATAGGTCAAACATTCTTGTGTGCCTTAACAAGTGGTGCAACGCCCAATTGCTTGAACTGTTTGGGCCGCACCACTCAAATTAAAAGCGATCCATCAGTAGCTTTCCACCTGGGGTTGATCTTTAGGGCTGAACCAGGCACTCCACATTAGTTTTTATTTTCTAAATGAATATTTCATCACTAGTGCTTTCAAAACTTGGAGTGTTCTACTAAACCTGATTGAACGAAACTAAAGATTAAAGCCTAAAAGCTACTAAACAAGGTTAAACCCTAAAAGACACATCATCAAATAACCTTGTTTGCAAACCCTGGTTGTGTACGAACACACATTTGAATTGATCATTAAGGGCACAATCCATTTAAAGGGTCGATCACATTCCAAGAGCACAATCATCCCAAGCCTAATTAAAACTGAGTAGATGTTGGCCTTAAGGATTGATTCGCTCTTCGGGGCTCAGATTGAGATTTTTTTCAATTAATCTGCTTCTACTGGTCCATTTGATGTCTAGTTAGGGTAGTAGCATCCAACGATCGCGGTTGGGGGGTATCAAAGGAACCGGAGGGTCAAGCCAAAGGAAGAACCTTCTCCCTACCCCCTCCCTCTAACTGGTTGGATTGACTGGATAGAAGTAGACGAAATCATTTCTGTCATCTCAAGACGGGTCCTGGGAGTCTGTAGGTCTTTAGGCTACCCACATAAGGACATGTTTGGTTGCTTGTATTGTAGGGCTCCTTTCTTTCTCTTCTCTATTTTCCCTCCTACTCTACTATGTATCCTTCCACATCTTACACACATTTCCCATCCTACCCTCCTACCACTACGTATCGTCAAGATGATTACTATCCCGACTCGACTTATGATTACCCATCTTCTAGCCGAGATAACTTTGATTGGGGATATGATTCTGGACCTCAGTGTCCAAGGCCTAACCTTGGACAACAAGACTATGATTACTATCCTTCCTAGAGCTACAATGATTATAGATCTCCACCCTTTGATGACCAAACCAACCCGATCTAGAAGGATATGATGATTATAACACCTACCCTCCCCAGTATTCCACTGAATATAGGTCACCACCATTCTTTAAACAACCTGAAATGACCTATTATTAAGGCGGACCCCTAGAACCTCAATATCTTGACTCCCCTAGATTGAACCCAAACCCACCCAACCCTAAACCGAATCATTCGGTTCAAGTGAACCAGGTCTAAGATAGGGTGTTGTCTAACTTGAGGAACACCATACAATCTTTAGAAGCTTAGCCAACACCATGCATTGAGGCATTTGAACTCATGATCAAAATGATTGATGAGCTGAATAGCTCTTTATTGGATTTGCTCCAAGATGTTAGAGATAAGGGCTCGAGTGAGTTGCTACTTGGGAAACTATCATGATTGAGGAAGAAATTTGTGGTTGCCCTAGTCCAATCTTGGGATGATTCTCAAGATGAACCCCCTTCAGGAGAGCCAATGTTTAAACCCACTCAGGAGCCTGTCGGGGGGATACATTTTTTGAGACCCGAGATGACCAGGTTGGTTTAGAGCAACCAATTCAAGATGAACCGATTGCTTCACTCGAGATTCTCGAGCTATGGAGAGAGGAAAAATATGTCTCTTTGAACCAGGAAATGACATATGATTTTGAGACATATATAAATTAAGACCAACAATTCTTTGATTGTGAGGGTGAGGAATCTATAGGTGAAGTCTCACTTGAGGCTAAGGAAGAAGATTTTAGTGAGACAAACGAGACCAAGGAGCATGACGAACCTTTTGATAGCCGATTATTAAAGATTATAATCATGTTGGGGCTAACTTGGACGATCCGAATCTTGATGATTCAATCAGTAGCCCCATTGCTCAACCACACCCTGAAGAGTTGAATTATGATATTCTTGACAATACCATACCCAAGTCAATCCTGATTCAGCCACAATTGTTGGACTTGGGTATTTTAGAAGGGGTGTGCAACGATCTGGAGGTCCTGGAAACATTGATTTTGGAGGGTAAAAATGTGGAAATGAAAATCTGGGAGGCTAATTATAAGGGAAACACAATTTTGGATTTAAGGGTTCCTATTGACCTAAAACCACCAACTTTTTACCAGGACCCTTATGATATCTTTGACGTACGACCCAAGCTTGGAATAATTGACTATCTTCCTTAGCTGAACTCTAAGTGGACACCCAAGTTTAGTGAATCAGATCTACCCATTGTCCGGCACTTTAGTCTTGGGTTACAGACCACCAAATCGTAGGCTCAGCCTCGTAAGCACAATAATCTTTAGTTCTGGGTGATTTTCATCTAGAACCTTAGAACCACTCGACCGTGGGGCATGGGTCTGCACCATAACTTGGTCTACATTTGTGGACATCTTCTGCTGATGGGTTTAAGGATCAATCTTTTAATTTTGATTCTGACCCATACCTATGAATTCTTAACCTCTTTTTGTTTGTATTTTATGCCTAGATAAAGGCATTAAACTTAGCATGTGTGTATATTCCACGTTCTTTGTGGAGTTGACTAGATTTTCACAAAATTCAGGTGATATTCTGTTTACTTTGCCCTTTTCATGTGTCTATTTTTACGAGGACATTGCACCATTTAGGCATGGGGAGGTGGATAATTAATCCTGAAATCATTTTGCTAACTCCGTGGAATTTATTTCTTTTATTTTCTTAAAAAAAAAGAAATTAGGAGAAGAGAACTTAGGCATTTGGAAGTTGTTAACTTTAGGAAATGTTACGATATGATCTAAATACTTAGACTCTTCAGGTCTTCGGGCTTAATTAGCCTGGGTGTCCACTTGAATGTGGACTTAGTCTCGAGTCCTCACCAAGTAATTTTATTTAAATTTGGTAAATAAATTAGGGTGATAAGTACACAACTTATCAACTCGCCTCTGATTTGAGGGGACTGTAAGTCTAAGCATCTACACACTATTTGCACTGACTCACTTTTCGATGATTTTTACGAAAATTGGATAGCTAATGAACCATCTAGGGTGGTATGGCTGACAAGTTGTCAGTGGTAACAGCTCATCGGTCGGTTGTTTAGAGTCCAACCATACGACCATTCTTTTCCTACTGCCTTTAGGTAAATCTTAGATCAGGGACGACACTTAATTAGAAGAAAAGAGAAAAAGAAACACCCAAAAAGAAAAAGAAAAAAATAGAAAAGGGAGAGAAAAAAAATAAAGTCACACTTCACTGCACGAGTATGACTGGCAAGTGGTTGTGGGTAACAGCCCATTGGCTTGTTGTCTAGGGCCCAGCTCACAAAAATGTATAAATAATTTTCAAAGCACTTAGGGAAGAAGTGAGGAAGTAGAATAAACCGGGGAGATATAAACTAGGTTCACTCTTGTGTTGACCCCATAAAAGATAAAAAAAGTAGGGAGAAAGCTACTGATTGGAAAGATAAACCTCTAGGTAGAAATCTTTAAGCTCACCTAGGGTTATAGAAACTTGAAGTCCATTTCAACGACCGCTTTGTGAGTCTATCGCCCTTTTACAAGATGCTTAGCACTTAGCATCCTTTTTGAGTCTTGGGTGGGTCGGGTAGCCGTAAAAAGTTATTTTGAAACTCTTAAACTCCAAAAGTCCAAAAAAATTAGAAAAGAAGAAAAAGCAAAAAAATGTATCTTCCTTTTTCAAATAAGGTAAGGACTTGGGCGGTCTGCAATTTAGCAGACACCCGGGTAATGTTGAGTTTTCGTAGTTTAGGACCTTAGTTGAAAATTTCTATTGTTAATAAAAAACTTAGGCCTAAGTGATCAAGTCCTAATTTTATTTTAATACATAGCATGCAGTTTAATTTTGCTAGGGACTAGCAAAAGATAAGCATGGGGGTATGATGTAGACACAATTATGAAGGGTAAAATGGCTATTCATGCATGTTCTTAGGCTTAGATTTGTATTTCATATTATAAATATTGCATAGCATGCATCATTCTGCATTTAAAGTAGTTGTGTATATTTTAGGTTAATTGCATCCTTTTTATGGCCAAGGGAGAAGGAGATTTAATTCGGAGCCTCGGATTGACGAACTGTCCGTACAGATCTGATCAGGATGACGATCGGTGTCCAATGCCTCTAAAATCGCCTTGATTAGAGTCCTGCAGCACCATATGTAGTTCAAGGAAGATTAACGGCCGAGGGACTAAGTGATGCAATCCAGAGCTTCAAACGACAAGTCCAACTGCACGGATGGATTTCGGTCGACGATCGCAGCCCAATGACGTAAAAATCGACTCAATTTGACCTCTGTAGCTACCCCTACCTAGGAAAGAAGATGGGCGGCCTAGATTGCACCACGTGGTGCAACCCAGGCCGCCCATGCGCATGCACGAGCCACTGCACGCACAGCAGTGTGGGCACACGCATGGAGGCATGCATGCGCAGCAGCACAATGGGCGTGCACGAAGGTAGCGGCAGCGTGCGTGGGCACGTAGCGCAGCGAGAGGTGTGGGCACGTAGCATGCGGAGGCACGTGACATGGGCGCGCGGAGCGCGTGCCAATGCAGTGGCAGCGTGGGCGCAAGGTTGCCTTTAGTGACGTTTGTGGCAGATCTTCAGCGATGTTTTTGACCATCACTAATGTCTTGTATACGAAATTGATCCTTTCCTCCACTATAAAAGGACCCCTCCCATTCTTCTTCATCTCTTCCTTTCTTCTCCTCACCACCTTGAAGGCTTTAGAGCGAGCTTGTCTCAAGCTTGGGATGCTCCTCTAGAGTAGAATCAAATATTTTTCCCTCCCCTCATCCCCATTCGTGGAGCATACCGCAGCTGTCTTCTCACCTACTTCGGGAAGTAGATCCTCACTGCGACATTGTCTTGCCCCGCCCTCCATCCTTCGGCTCCATCCTCATTCATCCCTCTCCTTACCACCTTCCTCGAGGCGATGTCACAGAGAGTCGTCCTCCGAGCGACCGTTGAGGGGGATTCTCTCACCTATATCTATCTTTACTGCTTTCTAGTGTAGTTTTTCCTGCTTTCATAGTTGTAGAAACATTTGATCGAGCAATATATGATTGTTCTTCTCTCTCTATATATATATTATTTTTGCAAGTATATTAGTTAGACAAGTTTGCATCGACTTGATCTCTTGCTTGATAAAAATACCAAAAAAAAAAGAAAAGATAAAAATGGCAAAAACAAATAAAAAGCAAAACGTGGATTTTTCAAATCAAATGTTTGCCTCCTCATGTTCGAACTGGGACTCACCTTTCGAGTTTCGGTTATAAATTTTATCTGATTGATGGATTTTCTCGCGAATTAAACTACAACGATGGGTTTTCCAAACTCGAACCCTTTATGCGATGAGATCCGACTCATCTACCACCCTCATGTCCAAGATCCAAGCAACTCCACCTTCTCAAGATGCCGGCCAACCACCTTGGCTATCCCTCTCTTCCCTCCTACCACCCTAAGCTGCATGGCCATTGGAGACCACCTTCAATGCCCTAAGTTCTAGTTGCTAGATTAGTGTTCTTTGTAGTTAATTCTTGCATTAATTTTCTGTTAGTATGACTAGTAATCCTCTGCCCTGATGAATGCATGCATAATCTACCTAGATCCATGCATGCATAAGATTTTTGCTAGCTAGAATTGTTTTCAAACTTTCATGTACAAGCTTTCCTCTAGAGACCCTTGTAATGACATGACAATATTCTTGAAGAAATAAAAATCAACAAATGTGTGCTTCATATTTCCATATCTTTTGTGCAATTGAAATGTCTATTCCGGAAGATATAGAGGACTTAATGATTAACGAATATTCTGTGGGTTGCCATCGAAGAGTTGAATTCGTGCGCACTGGTACACATAGTTTCACATTTGTACTGTTTTTGACTTATGCGCATGTTTTACGAGTTAACAACGTAATATGCGAAACATGTATTCGTACCTTGAATTCCAGAATACAATTCTAAGCAAGTAGAAAAATCAAATCAATTTCGCTCCTAAACGCTTCCTTGAGATCGACCATGACTCATCGTCTCGTTATATAATTTTTGTTTGAATTGGAATTCGCACTGTACTACGACATAAAATTAGTTAATTTCACAATTTCAGAGCCCAACAACTAGTGCCATTGCTGAGGAGGCAACACGATTTTGATTTATAATTTTCAAGCTTAACTTTGACACATCTGCTTTTGCTTGCTTTTGATGTTCAGTAATAGAATGAATGGAGTCTGCACACACATCTGGCATAGGTGAAGAACTCAGGTGCTCATCTTGACCTTAGTTTTAGGTTTCATTTGAATCTTAGGTAGATTTGCTTTTGAAAAAAATAAAAATCTGAATATTTTCATAAAAAAAAGAAAAAAAATTAGATTTTAGACTTAGGTTTCTTTTGAATCTTAGGGTTAGAGTTCCTTTTTGAAAAAGAAAGAAAAAAATTTGCAAAAGTTTTCCCTCCAAAAATAAAAAAAGATTTGGAAAAGTTTGAAAAAAAAATTTGAAAATTTTTTTTGCAAAATTGGAAAAAAAAATTTTTGGTAAAAAATGCTCAATTTTGAATTTAAACCCTTTTAAAAGCCTTTTCATCCCTCCTTGAAATTCGGTTAGATTTTCCTTGTGATTTAAAATTTTGATTGCTGAATATTTTCACTCAAAAATTCTGAAATTCAGGCATAAGCTTTATTTTCAAATCAGCTTTCAAATGGAACCGTTTATTTGGAAAAATTCGAATTGTGAATTTTTTGAAAATTTATGAAATACAAGGGGGTCAAATTGACTTAGATCATAAAATTTTTAAATTTAGAAAAGCGAGTTTGAATAGTACATGAATTAGATTTGACAAAAAATGGTGGGGTTTGAAAGATTATTAAACTGACTTTCATTTCCATATTTTTCCCAAATTTTTGGTGTTAAATTGATAAGATTTCAAATTGAGAAATCGATAAGGGGTCAAAATTCCAGATCTGACCTTCTGATAGTTAAAAATTTGTATTAATTCATTTGTAACAGTAAAATATTTTAAAAAATATTCTTTAAAAAGATAATTGAAAAGGAAATCTTTCTATCAAATTTAAAATTGTTTGGATTCAAATTGTGCTATCGAGAATGGTTTTAAGTTGAAATGTGGTCAGCATGAACAGTTAGTCTACTGCATAAACCCTAGGACTCAACTTTTAGGGTTACAATCTAGAGACCACACTTTACTAGCCTAGACTTAATCAAGTCTAGTGGCTAGTCAGTGAGCTTGGTCACCTTGTGGACCACTTACCAAAAACCCCAATTTGAAGAAAAATGTTAGTAAAAAAAAATTACATAAAATACATTAATCAACCTACATTTGTTATTGAACTACTAGGTCATCACAACCACCCTAGCTGAACCCATAAACTAATCTGCGGGGCAGTATCAAACGATCATGTCTAAGGGGTACAAAGGAACTGGAGGCAAAAGTTAAAGGAAGAACCTTTCTCTTAGTTCCCTCGTACAGATTAGCTGGGTTAGCTTGAGGGGTTGGGATTACTTTCAGTGGGTTTTATAGCAAATTTTTCTTCAATAATTAGAACCTTAACGAAAAATCTGGTCACTTGATCTTAAGGACCATTTGATTGACAAGGCCTTAGCCTTGTTTGGCTTGGCTGCACCAACTCGAGTTGGTTGGTGTATGCACAGGGGGAGGTTACTTAGACCTCAACTGGTTGGACCTTGGGAGCCAATCCCAAGGAGGCAAAGGCAATCTGTCGCATCGTCCGGACCTTCTTCTCACCCTTCTTCTCCTACTCATTTAGCAGAGATGGCTAACCATGGACCTAGACCTGGTCAGGATCCAGCAAATTTGGACTAGATGGCTCACCTGGTAGCCCGGGTCATCGAATCAGAGGAACGATATCGGTAGAATATTGACATAATTTTGACGACATTGGATAGGATGCAGCATCCACCCTGAGGAGAATAGCTATGGGATTTCTACGATCCGATGACACCAATTCTAGCACCTCAAGTCCGGATTCCTGTAGGCGGAGACGCGTTCGAGTTGAAGACCAATGTGATTAGTCTAATCCAGAATTATTTTTATGGGAACTCTAATGAGGATCCTTTCCAGCATATAGAGGACTTGAGTCGAATCACGGAAATAGTTAGACCAAGGAATGTTGATCTGGAAATTGTTCTCATGAAGCTTTTTCCATTTTCGCTCAAGGATAAAGCTTCATATTGGTTTAAGACCATTGGGAGGCCAATTGGAACTTGAGTGGAATTACGATGTGAATTCCTCCAAAAGTTCTTCCTAATCGGTTGAATGAATGCGATGAGGTGCGCGATTACGACATTCTCCCAAGGACCAAGGGAGAAGTTGCATGATGCCTGGGATCAATTTAACGATCTTCTCAGGAAATGCTCGCACCATGGTGTGCCCAGATGGTACCTGACTCAGATCTTTTACCATAGGTTGGATGACACGCATCGATATCTGGCTGATGCATCTAGTGGCAGGAATTTCCGCGCTAAGGATGAGAACATCGTGTTTGAGTTGCTCGAGTTTTTGGCAGAGAACTCGATGAATGCTGTGTTAATGAACCAATTCTAGTGACCTAGACAGCAATGGGTTAGTGTCCATGAGACTCACATCGAATCTGTTCAAGCCGATATGGTCATCATCACCAAGAAGTTGGATAAGGTGGATCTGCTAGATAAGAAGCTCGACCAATTGATTCTATTGTATCTAGATCCTCCTATGCACCCCGAGCCCCTCCTGCTCGAGTAAATTTACTCACTTGGGATGCATCCTCTCTGTATTCATGGGATCCCTGATATGAATTTTTACGCGATTTGTAAAAGTAGGTTTTTATGAGTCATTGCAACGCGTAAAATCATTTCACTTTTAAATTTATAAACCTAGATAGGGAAGTATCTAGGGTTGTCCAAGGAGGCAACTTTTTATGAAATCAAATCTCTTGCTTCAAAAAGGAAATCAACTTTCTTTTTGTTGTTTTTAAATATGAAATTTTTATAGTTTGAAATAATGAAGGCAAAATGCGAATTGTTGACGGAAAAGCAACTAACACCTACAATCACTAAGCTAAAACCTAAGTGACAATTAACTCCTCTCCCTAAGCTCACCCTAGGCATGTGGAGGCCTAGAGTAATTAGGGAGAGGGAGTGAAGGGTGATAGAGACAAAGGGAACAATTGCAACAAAAATTCAAAAGAAGGCAACTTGATTAATGCAAAAGTGTTTTACACAAAACCCTAGTAGAGGAAAGCTTCAACTACTAAAATTTAAAGTAGAAAATAAAGAAACACTAATCCTGATGATGTTGGTGAAGAAGAGGGCCTTCTTGCTCCAAGCCTAGTAGCTCCTTGGCTTTAAAAGAAGCTCCTTCTCCTCCTTGAATTGCTCCTTTAAGGTATGTACTCCTCCTGGCAAGCCGGGGCGTGCCTTAGCTCCTCTACAGGTGGATAGTTTCCACCTCAAAAGCTCCTCCAAGGGTGGGTGTGTACCACCGTCATGACCTCCTCCAAAGGTCCTCCTTGCCTGGCTTCTTCCTTTGGTTGGCGTGGACAGAAGAGAGAAGAGAAGAGGGGAAGGCACCAAAGGGACAGAGTGTCCCCTTAATCTTCTTCTCCTTCTCTCTTGGCTGTGAGCTATAGGGTAGAATATAGGTGGAAAATAATGCAACCAAAGGTGCCTTAATGGTGGTGTGTGGTGGTCTTTTTATAGGAGTGGAAGGGGGTTAAGGGTAGTTAATGGATGGAGGGTTAGGATGGCTTGTAGAGGGTAGTTAGGAGATCTTAGGGTGGATAATGGGTGGTGCCAAATGAGGGGATGCATGGCAATTTGGCGCCAACCCTTGGTGGGGAGTAGGGTTAAGGGTTGATGGTGGTAGGGTTAGGCGGCGTGTAGGACATGTGTAGCGTTAGGATGGAGTTGTAGGGTGGTGGTTGATGTATGGGTGGCGGATATAAGGTGGCGCCAGGTGAGGGGTTGTATGAGGTGGTGGTTGGTTTGGGTTTAAGTAGAGTTGGCACCACTTTATGTTGGTTAAGGGAGAGGGTTAGGTGGCGCCACTAGATGAAGGGTTAGGATAGGTTGTGGTGTTGATGGAGTGGTGGAGATTTAAGGTGATGTTGGCACCAACATGAAGGGGTGTGGGTAGGAGTTTTTGGCGCCAACTAGAGGTGGTTTAGGGTTGGTTAGAGGTGGTTAAGGTTGGCGCCACCTAAGGCTTCTAGAAGGGGTTTATGTGTAGGGTGGAGATAGCCTTAGGTGGTGATGTGTAGGGTGGAGATTAAGGGGTGGTTGGCGCCATTTTGAAGGGGTGTCTGTGGGTGGTTTTGGTGCCAACATGAAGAGGTGTGATGGGGTGGTGGTTGATGAGGGTTGGCGCCAAAAGTAGGTGGGTTAGGTTAGGGTTTAGTTAGGGTTAAGGGGAAAGGGTGGACGGCCATGGAGGTGGAGCTAGTTGAGAGCTTAGCTAATCTAGCTAAGCTAGCTTAGCTAATAGAGTAGAGGTGGTGGAGCTAGGGTTTTACGAAGGGAGCTAGAGAAAATAAATTTGAAGTTGGATCTAATGAGGCAGCTTCATGGGGAGATCAACTACTTAGCAAGCTACCTAGTTCTTATGTTAGTAGCTAGGCTTGGGTAGTTGAGCTGGCCTCAGCCTAGCTCCACCTCAGATGAGAACTTTAAAGCTAGCTAAGGTACTGTTGACAAGTAGTAGCTCAGCTATCATGGAGTCCAGCTGCCATGAGCTGGGTGGAGCTGGAATGAACTGGGGTTGAGCTGAGATGGACTCCTGTCAACTCAGTTGAGCTAGCTAGAGCTCTCAGTGAACTGATGGGAGCTGAGATGAGCTAGACTCAACTAAGTTGAGCTAGATTTGAGCTGGCTTGAGCTGGGTTGAGCTGAGAAGAGCTGCCTTGAGCTACCATTCAACTAAGGTGAGTTGAACGGAGCTGAATGGAGCTAACCTTAGTCCAAGGAACTAGTATCCAGCTATGATGAGCTGAAATTAGCTGAGTCCTAACCTGATCTGAGCTGGCTTGAGCTGGGTTGAGATGAGAAGAGCTACCTTGAGCTACCATTTAGCTAAGGTGAGCTGAATGGAGTTGAATAGAGCTAACCCTAGTCCTACTCTTCACTAGTTGCCTTCAAGTGTGCTAGGGTTTTAGGGATCTGTCAATCTGTTTATCCCTAACACTCCAAGAAATACATTAAAAACATAATAAAAAATGAAATGCATGCCTAACTTAATTGATGCCTAAATGCAACCCAAAAACCCATTTGCAGAGCAAATTCCTAAGAGCTAGGTTTGTTTTAATGCATAAGAATGATGATAAACTAGTGTTTATCAATCCTGCATATCAGGATCCCGCGGATAATCTTGATCTGGCACCACATAATTTGTGTTATGCACCACATGATGATTTTAATGCATATTCCCTTGATGAATATACATCTCAGACATCGTCAACCTACGAATATGTCAATGCCATTCAGGGATACGGGTGTAACAACCCATACTCGAAGACGTATAACCCTAGTTGGCGCCAGCATCCAAACTTCTCCTAGTCTGGTAACTCACAGAGACCACATCAAGATCCACACTACCAGACCAGACAATACGAGAATGCGCAAAACACATCCAAGGCAGCAGCCATTCCCATCTTAGTAGCAGCAATCCCGTTCTATATATTAGCCACTGCATCAAGCTGCCGATCACTCTCCAAAAAGGGCTGACCCTTTGGAGGCACTAAAGGAGGAACTGCAAGAATTAATGCAGAAATCTATGCAGGATAGCTTGCAAATAATAAAGGCAATGGATGATCAAATACAAAGCATCCAAAACATGCAGAACTAGCTATTGCAGGAGCATAGAACTCAAGGAGCCTTGCCCTCCCAATTTGTCCCTAACCTGTGATATGTGCAGAACCAAGGTGCCCTACCTAGGTTTCAGGCACCACATGGACAGGTGCATGCTCTATTACAGGCGCCTCTTGCACCACCCGGTTATGCTCAAGGCCAGTCGCCTTTACTGCAGAACCTCACATACTCTGCCCCTTCCGCTCCTCCACCTCAAGGATAGCATGCTGATGCGAAAGCTATTACGTTGAGGAGCGGGAAGAGGACATATGACCCACCATTTAGGCAGGAAGGTCTTGATTTTTCGCGCCCTTCACCATAGGATAGTTTGACTCCTTTCTCATCATAGGAGCCACCTACGGTAGATAAGGGCAAGAAGAGAATTGACCTTGAGATTCCCATCCCTTTTCCTGTGGCTTTGAGATGAGATATAGCTTGGAGAAAGGGTACGCGGAATTTTGAGGACCTAAAATCAATGTTTGCGGAAGTTCATATTCAGGTCCCTTTCCTTGAGGCCATAGATCACATTCCCATTGTCGCTAGGTTCTTTAAGGACTATTGTACCCCAAAGCGATAGTAGAAGAACGAACAATGGGCGGTAATATCGAAGGAAGCTAGCGCTGTGATTCTAACTGACCTATCGCCTAAGAAGAAAGACCCTGGTACCCCACTCATTTCCTATTTTTTGCAGAATTCTCCATTTAATCGGGCCCTTCTTGATCTAGGTTCGTCCATCAACCTAACTCCCATCACCGTATATGATCGATTTCTATTCGGAGAGTTAAAACCCACCTCGGTTACTATTTAGCAAGTTGAGCGATTAGTGAAAACATCGAGGGGGGTGGTTGAGAACGTGATCGTTAAAGTCCATGGATTTTACTTTCCCACGGACTTTTCGTTCTTGATATGGAGGTTCCTCCTAATCTCCGTGATGCACTGATCATTTTAGGTCGCCCGTTTTTGGCGACAACCCGAGAGAACATCGATTGTGCATCCGGGTGTATGGAGATTATCCTAGGAAATGAAAGACTTAGACTTGATATATTCGGGGCATCAAGGAACTTTGATTGTGATCACATCAAGGAGGATGGGAAAGACAAGGAATCAGCTTTCTGTGGTAACATTGGACTCCTTTGTGAAGACCCAATGTCTGTTTTGTCCTCATTGTTAGGGTTTCTAGACCTCAATCCACATGGGATTGAGACTACCGCAATGCACATTTTCTCATGTGGACCCAATTGTCTGGGGTGCTCATTTGATCACAACACCCCTGAGTCTAATTATCCTGATCCACAAATTATTGAATCACCCCTGCTGACATAGGAAGGAGTGACTATGATAGACGAGTTTCCCGTTAATGCAGTCACGACTGACATGCTACAGGTCTTGAATTAGTGGGAATTCCTACATATTAGGATTATTAGATTCCCTCTATTGATTCTGCTCCTCCCACTCACAATTCTGATTCTAACCTACCCATAATTGGACTGAAGCCCTTACCTGACTCACTCAAATATGTGTTTTTTGGTGAAAGTGAGACATACTCGGTTATTATTAGTGCTTACTTGACCCAGGAATAGGAGCATCAATTGATTTCTATTTTACAAGACCACAGGGCTGCTATTGGGTGGAGTATTGCTGATCTCCACGAGATTCGCCCCTCATATTGCACTCATCACATTTACATGGATGAGGGGGTGAAACCTTCGAGACAACCTTAAGGACTGCTGAACCCAAATATGCTAGAGGTTGTTAAGAAGGAGATCATTAAATGGATGCGAGCATTGTATATTCGATTTTTGACAACCAATGGGTGAGTCCTATCTAGACCGTGCCCAAGAAAGCAAGACTAACCGTTATAAAAAATGATAAGGGTGAATCCATCCCAACCTGCACTGTGACAACATGGTGGGTTTACATAGACTATAGGAAATTGAACACGGCTACCCAGAAGGATCATTTTCCTTTACCATTCATTGATCAGATTTTAGAGTGGTTAGCTGGGTGCAGTTTCTTTTGCTTTTTGGATGGATACTCTGGGTATAATTAGGTAGCGATTATCCCGGAAGATTAAGACAAGACCACTTTCACATGTCCCTTTGGAACATTTGCTTTTAAGCTAAAGCCCTTCGGCCTCTGCAACACACCAGCGACATTTCAATGTTGTATGATGGCCATTTTCTCTGACATGATTGGGGATTATGTGGAAGTGTTTATGGATGATTTGTCTATTTTCAGAGACTACTTTTCATCTTGTCTTAATAACCTCACTAAGATCCTAAAATGATGCATTGAAGTAAACCTAGTACTTTCATGGGAGAAAAATCATTTTATGATGAGGGATGGCATTGTACTAGGTCATAGGATCTCATCCAATAGACTCGAGGTCGACCGGGCCAAGTTAGAAGTTATATCTCAATTACCTTTACCTAGCCCGGTTAAGCAAATCATATCATTCTTGGGTCACATTGGATTTTACCGGAGATTTATACATTATTTCTTGAAAATCGCACGGCCATTGACGAATCTTCTGGTAGTCGATGTCCCATTTTATTTTAATGCCTCGTGTCTCAACGCCTTTGAGACCTTGCGGAGCACTGTTTCTAATTCTCCGATTCTCCAACAACCTGATTGGTCTCTCGATTTTGAGATGATGTGCGATGCCTCCTATTTTGAGATGATGTGCGATGCCTCCGATTTCACCGTCGGAGCTGTTTTAGGCCAACGTCGGGAGCGACAGCCTTTTGTAATTTACTATGTGATGTAGACACATCTATTTCACATAAACTGGCTATTTTTGCGTATTCTTGGGTGTATAATAGTATCATGCATTATAAATATTGTATAACATGCATTATCATGCATTTAGATTAGTTTATACAAATTATAGGTTAATTTTCCCTTTTTCTGGCCAGGAGACAAGGTGATATTTTTCTAGGCTTCTAATTGAAGATCCAATCGTACGGATGTGATCAGGACGACAATTGGAGTCTAACGCCTCTACGATCGCCCCGATCGGACCTCCGTAGCATTAGATGCAGTCCAAGGAAGATCAGAGGTCAAGGGACAAGGTGGTGCAAATCTATACCTCAGATGATAAATCTAATCACACGGATGAGTTTGGATCGACAATCGTAGCCCAACGGTGCAACAATCGATCTAATATGACGTCCATGGCACCATCTACAAGCAATAGAAAATGGACGGTCCATGAGACCACCTGCTACACCTTGCCCAACTTCTTAAAGCACCGATACCACTAATCTGAGTCGTTGGATCACCATCCAATGAGCTAGATGGCGCCACGTCAATCCAAACTTGGCACTCCCATCCCTTGAAGGCAAAGGTCGCACAATCTCGACCGTTGGATTGAGATCCAACGGTCATGAGCGCGCGACCCTTAAATAAAAAATGTGACACAAAGAGAGGGACAACTCATTGGTGAAGCACCCTTCGCAAAGGAAGCATTGCGTGTTCGAAGCGCGCTACACCTTAAATCAACTATGCTGGCGGGCGTGGCTAAATTCGACCGTCAGATGATGATCAAGTAGTGCTGAAGATGTCGACATGGTGATCTAGATTGCTGGTTGAAGACGTACGATCTCACACACATCTAAATGCCAGATCTGATGCGCTGCAGAGGTGCTGTGGATTGGATGGCTTTTAAGCCGTCGGATCTATTGATAGGACAGCTGATGGTGAAGAGGCACGCACTGGCTGAAGGCGAACGATCGGGTGACGTGACTGCACGAGGAGCGTCGGATCGATGATGAGTGACCCTCCTTCCATGCGAGCTTCAGCGACGTGGGGTCTTTAATAACGCTTGCATGCGTCACTAAAAGCCTTGCATTCATTTTCTAACCTTTAAAATGACTATTCTACCCCTTTCTCTTTTCCTATAAAAAGGACCTTACACCTACCTCATTCTTCATCCCTTCTCTTCTTCTCTCACCCCTTCCAAAGCTCTAAAGAGCTAGTCCCGTACCCAAGATGCTCCACTAGAGTCTTAAGAATAATTTTTCCATCTTCTCATCCCCGTTTGTGGAGCGCCCACAATTGTCCTCTTACAGCCATTCGGGAAGCGGATCCCACTGCAACGTCGCCCTGCTTTGTCCTCCATCCTCCAGCTCTATTCTCCCTTGTCCAGCATCTCATCCCCATCGTCCAGGTGCTCCGTCAATACAGGTCATCCTCCAAGCAACTGTCGAGGAGGATAGCTTCTCACCACCTTTTCTTTTTATCGCTTTTTAGTGCAGATTTTCAGCTTTCTATTTAAGGCAAAATTGTCGATGTTTAGAGAACTGCGTTGTAGTACAGGACGAAATTCACACTGAACACTTAAATTTATAAAGCTTGAAAACAATGTGAGTTCGAGGTCATTCGTAGGGAGAAAATATTGAATTCATAACACTAATTGTATTCAGAAATAATGAGCACAATTAATTAAGCATAATGAAAGATATTCAATGAATGAACTACTCAGAATGATGTTCAATGATAAGCCAATTTGTATCTCAAGAAATAGAGAGGAAAAAAGAATAGAACCTCAAAAACAATGGTGATTTGAATCACTACTTAATCCTCTGATTAAGCACATATTCAATATCAGCAATTAACTCAAATTTTCCAACAATGCCTCAACCACTTGACCTTTTAATTCCACGTCAGCACAAAGGCCAAATATATCCACAATACCAAGCACAAGGGCACATTAGATGTCGCCAAGGAGATGAGACGACTTAAATCACTCAGCCAAGGCACAGGGCTTCCTCTCAAGCATAGCACAAAGGCAATGCCTCTTCGAATTCTCGTTAAGTGTTAGAGTAAGTAGGCATGCATATCGAGGCAACAGGACACAAATCCTAAAGAAAAACCTTCCCCTTCCTTTTCATAAATTCTCTTCTTCTCTCATAACCGGATAATTGGGTCATTAGCCAGGTAATTGGATCCGGTTATTCGATCCAAGCCCGTGTGCATGTGTGCATGGGCAAGGAGGCACGTGCAAAGGGGGACCCAACCCCTCGTGTTACTGGGTGAAGAGCAAAGAACACAAAGTCCTTTTATGCACTACGTGTGTTTCAAATCTTCAGATGTGGGACTATATCCCACCTGCTTTCTTCACTCATCAGCAGCTGACGAAGTTTTCTTCAATTTGGCTGTTCCTTAGACCCTGCTACCCAAGGGAAGACCTGGATGTGTTGCTGAGGGGAGTCCGCAGGTCCTGGAAGTAGCTGCATGGCTGGAGGCGGTTGGAGGACTGTGGTCGAAGTAGGAGAAGATGACGGTGATGGCGAAGCTCCAGCCGAACTTGAAAAGCTAAAATATGGTCTTATTACCCCAATCATAAGGTTCAAAAGAGTCGTCGGTGTTGGTGGAGTGCGGTGGCGGTGATAATTTGGTGTGTGTGTGCGAGAAGTGACCGGACAGAGTCGGAGAGGGTGAATGGAGAAGGATGTGTTCAGCGGAGGTGTTGAGTGGGTGGAAGGGCGAATAGGTAGAGGGCTTTTGGTCGTGGAGGTGTTGCGAAGGTTTTGGGAGTGTCAGTAGGGTGTTTGGTGGTTTGTGGAGGGCGTGCAACCACGTCGGAGGTACGTCGGTCGTGGAAAAGATGATGAGGGAGAGAGGCGATTGTCGGTTGAATTTAAAAATAAATGGGTTGAGGAGGGTCTAGAGAGGAATATGAGAGAATTTGCCTAGCTAATGGATAAGGGGAAGAAGGTTGGTGCCAGCTTTGATTGGCCGGCACCGGAGATGGTGAACACTTTAGTGGGGGAGAACGAGGAAGAAGGGATAGGGAGGCTCCTGCTGGTATTGCAAGAAGAGAACGACGGAGGGAAGACGCTTCCCACTGCCTATGGTATGTGGCAGAGGGTGAAGACGGAGGTTGGAGAAGCTTGCCGGAGCTACGGTTGGAGGCGGCTGGAGAGAGAAAGTGATGAATTAAGGCCTTAATCGGGATGAGGAACATGGCCTGAGGCTCCAAGAGCTTTTATAGAGCTCAAGTCCAAGCTCTAAACATGGGAAGACGATTTATTTGCTTGGAGAATAAGGCACAAGACACCCACGAATTTCATGGGTTTGCTAGGGCTTGATTCAGTGAGTTAAGATCCCAAATCACCTTCAGAAGATTCCTTACAATGTGAACATCAATCCCACCAAATTTCGTGGGATTTGGAGTTGATTTGGTGTGATTTTGGTCTGATCAAAGGTTGTCTATAAGTCGATTGACCTAACAATGGCAGTAGAAACCTAACAGTGAAGAAGATGAAGTTAGGGGTCATTTTGCAATTAATTCAAAAGTTAGGGGCTTGATTGAGAAAAATAAAGATTTAATGGACTTAAATGCAAACTAGGTCAAGATGGACTTTGATTGGACCCAAATTTTGGTATAAATTTAATTTAGACCCAAGCAATATGATGGTAAAGTCAGATTTGAGTTTTGACCATGTTTGAATGGGCAATTTGCACAGCCCAAATTAGGGCAAAATCCCGTCTGAGACTATTCAAGGTCAAAATAGGTTCAGATGATCAAACAAAGGGTACCAAACCTCTCAGTATATTTTTCTATTAATTTTAGGAGGGTTAAATAACTTTTATCCTGACCAGAACCTCTTTAATTTATGCAGGTATGAAATTAGGGTTTTAGGTTCTAATTTAGTTCTCGAAATACGTGAAACATTGTTTCTGTTTGTGTGGACCCACTCTTTTAACTTTAATGCTTAATTGACCTTAGATTAACCCTAGAAAATGCCATGGTTACTCTACTTTAATGATGTGATGTTAAAATTACAGAATTAACCCTATTTTAATGTTTGCTTCTCAGAATGATCTTACATGGAATTACGGCTCTCTGGTGATTATGTAGGTGCTTTTTCCTTTTGATTCTGACTAATTAAAGCTAGTCATGGCTAATGATGGCGTTACCATCATACCCCCATGCCTAACTTTTGCTAGTCCCTAGTAAAATCTTGTGGAATGAACTAGATCTCTAGACCATGATTTTGGTGTTCAGATGCTTGATTTGTGCCACTCTCTAGAAATCATATTAGAATATCAATAATAGTCCTAGAGGTACTCAAGTATCAGTCAAGATCCAGACCTGACCAGCTTTAGCCTGGGTCTACAGCGAAGGTTTCTAAGGCTCGTAAAAACTACCCAGAGGTTCATTGACCCCAACGATTAAAGCATCTGTGTGTGGAATGTAGTAAGTCCAGGTTTAGTTTACCAGTGCATTTTTGGTAAGAGAGATAGAAGGATTTTTCATTTTGAGAGATTTCTCTCGTTTCCTTTTATATTTCCCTAAATTTAGCCTTAGATTGACTCTGAACACGATCTGTATCGGATCCCTTGTGCTTATCATCAATCCTTGAAGGAACCCTGACTTTCGACACTTCAAGATAGTGCTACCCATGGAGTTCTATAGCTAAATTCAGACCTTGGCTTTCGACATTTCGAGATAATCCTACCCATGGCACTTGAACCAGCACAAGGTGCTTGTTGAAGCGGAAAATCCCCGACAATGACGCCAAAATGTTGTGGCGAAAAAATTGTCGCAAATAAAGTTGAGTTTGGAAAATCCATCGTTGTAATGCGATTTGCGAGGAAAAATCGTCAACAGATAAATTTTATCGAAACTCAAAAGGAATTTCGGGTCGAACACAGGGAGGCGGACGTTTGATTAAAAATTGCGTTTGATTTGTTTGTCACGAAGTAGATTATCTGGTCGAATTAAATCAAAACTAGCTATCTACTTAAAGAATAATGAATAGAAGAAAGAGAGAGAATATTACAAATAAAAATAAAATAGAGATATAATAGATAGATATTTCATAGCCACAAAATGATGTCTATTACAACTAATCACTACAACTACTCGTTACACTAGAAAGTAAGAAAATCTACGCTAGAAAGCAGTAAAAGAGAAGGTGGAGAGAAGTTATCCTCCTCGACGACTACTTGGTGGACAAGTCGCGTTGACGGAGCACTCGTACGAAGGTGGTGAGATGCAGGACGAAGAATGATGACAGATGACGGAGAACAGGGTAGGGCGACGTCGCAGCGGGATCCTCTTCTCGAACGATGATGAGAAGACCGCAGGATGCTCCACAAAGGGGATGAGAAGGTGGAAAAATTATATTTTTTACTCTAGAGGAGCATCCTGGGTTTGGGACAAGCTCTTAGAGCTTTGGAGGGGGTGAGAGAAGAAAGGAAGGGATGAGAAATTCGAGTGGTAGGGGTCTCCCTTTATAGCTGCAAGGATTGAGGGCAATTTGGACATTTTATACTTGAAAACATTAATTCAAAATGTGGGCTTTGTGCACACGCTTGCCGCGCCACTTCCTCTCCCGCGCGCTCAACTCTTCACCCACGTTCGTACGATATTAGCCATCCGATCACAAGATCGGACGACTTAAGATGCGTGCGCCTGCCCCTTCATCGCGTGCCTGTGTGTGTGATGGCATGTTGGATCATGCGTCATTGCATGCATAGGCGATCTGCGTTCATCCGTTGCACCACGTGGTGCCCCTCGTTGTCGCACGATCTACATCTGATGGCCTAATTTAGCCGCGCTCGCATTGCGCACCTAATTTGAGCCTTGCGGGGGCTCGACCTCGCAACCTCTGCTTCGTGTGAGGGCGTTCGCCCACTATGCCAAGCCGCCCTTTGAGGCGCGCTTTAGTTTTGAGCTTACGTGCCCTTGGCCATTGGATCAAGATCCAACGGCTGAGGTTGATCAAGGTGCTGATGAGGGAGAGAGGGCAGTGGGTGTTCATGGCTGTTGTGGGCAGCTGAGATGGCACCACATGGCACCATCTTGGCCGTCCATCTTCTTTGTCTTGTAGATGGTGCTACGGATGTCAGATTGGATCGATTTTTGCACCGTTGGGCTACAATCGTCGATCTAAACCCATCCATGCGGTCGAATTTGTCATCTAATATATGGATTTACACCATCTTGGCTCCTTGACCTTTGATCTTTCTCGAACTGCATATGATGCTACGGAAGTTCGATTGGGGCGATCTTGGAGTCGTTGAACTGTAATCGTCATCTTGATCAGATCCGTATGGTTAGATCTTCAATCTGAGGCCCCGATTAAATGTTGCCCTATCACCTGACCATGAAAAGGAGAAATTAACCTAAATTTATACAACCTAATTTAAATGATGATGATGCATGTTATGCAATATTTATGATGTATGGTGCAACTATATGGCTAAGAACGTGCATAAATAGATGGCTTATGTGATATAAACGTGTTTACATCACACCCCCATGCCTATCTTTTGCTAGCCCCTAGCAAAACTACATGCTATTTATAAGAGAATTAGGTCGGATTTCTTGGGCAATAGTTATTTTTCAACACTTAAGAATTTCAATTAAGATTTGAATTACAGAGACACAACAGCACTCGGGTATCTGCCAAAATGTTGATCGCCTCAAGCCCTTGCCTTATTCAAAGAAGGATCTGTTTCTTCTTTTCTTCTTTTCTAATTCTTTTTTTTTTTTAGATTTTTGAGTTTAGGGTTTTAGAGTAGCTTTCTACGGCAACTCAACCCACCCAAGACTCGATGAGAGCTCTAAGTTCTAAGCATCTTTTGATGAATGTGATAGACTCATTGATTGGTAATCAAAATTGACTTCGGGTTTCTACGCCCTTAGGTGACCTTAAAAAGAATTCTGCCTAAAGGTGTATCTATTCGACCGGTAGCTTTCTCCCTGCTCTTATTTTTATGGGGTCAACACAAGGGCAAAACCTAGTGTATATCTCCTCGTCTTATTCTACTTCTCCGCTTCTTCCTAAGTGTTTAGGAATTATACGTGCATTTTGGTCAGCTGGGATCTAGACAACCTAACAATGGGTTATTACGCATGATAACTTGCCAGCCATACTCATGCGGTGAAGTGTGGCTTATTTCTTTTTTTTTGCTTTTCTTTTCTCCTTTTCTTTTTTCTTTTCTTTTCTTTTTGGATAGTTTGCTTTTTCTTTTTTTTCTTTAAGTAGGTGGCTTCCCTGATATAAGATTTACCTAAAAGTAGCAGGAAAAGAATGGTCGTGTGACTAGGCTCTGGACAACCTACCAATGGGCTGTTACCCATGATAACTTGCTATACGTACCACCCTAGAAGGTTCATCAGCTACCCAATTTCCGTAAAAACCGTCGAACAATGAGTCAGTGAGAAAAGTGTATAGATGCTTAGACTTAAAGTTCCCTCAAATTAGAGGGTAGGTTGATAAGTTGTGTACTTATCACCCCAAATTATTTAACCAATTAAAATTTGAATTTAGAATGGTGAGGACTAGAGAAACAAGTCCACATTTTAGTGGACACTCAGGTTGATTAAGCCCGAAGACCTAAAGGATCTTAGTGTTCAAGTCATATAGTTTTATTCTCTAAGGTTGAAAATTTTCGAAAGCCCAAGTTCTCTTTCCTAATTCCATAATTTTTTTTTCAAAAGTAAAGAGAAAATAAAAAGAATCTACGAAGCTAACAAGATGATTCAGATAATGATATCCACCCCCCATGCCTATATAATGCAATGTCCTCATTGTATTAAAAAGACGTAAAACAGAGTGGAGTAGAGTAGAAAGCACATGAATTGTGTGAATAACAGGTCAGCTTCGAGATGAAAAGAAGCTGTATATGTGCTAAATTTAGTGCCTCCAGCTAGGCACACTATACAAAGAAGAAGAAATAAAGAATTCACAGGTACAGGTCAAAATCAGGATAAAAAGATTCACCTTAGGACCTGCCAACAGATGTCCATAGATGTGGACCAGATTGTGGTGCAAACCCATACCCTATGGTTGAGTATATCTAAGATTTTGGATAAAAATTATCCAAAACCTAAGATCAGCATGCAAGTAGGGTCGGGCCTGCGATTTGTGAGGATGCAACCCAAGACCAAAACGTCGGGTTACAGAGAAATTAAGCTCAAAAGGATAATTAATCAATTTGTGCTTGGGTTTCACATCCTTAGAGCAAATGTCGTAAGGGTCTAGGTAGAAGGTTGGGGATTTCAAACAAATCGGAACCTTTAAACTCAGTCTTCTGATTCCTCCGGAATTGACTTCCCAAATCAACATTTCCCAACTCCTATCCTCCTCATTCATAATTTCGAATTTCAAAACCTCCTGCATATTAATCACCTCGTTTGAAATTTCCAAGTATAAAACATGTGATTGAATAAGAATGGACTTGGGTTTAGTGATTTCAAAATCAAAATCGTCAGTAAGCTCAATGGGGTGTGATTGAGGATCAGGGCTATGAATTGAATCCTTCAGAAAATGAGGAACTGAATCCGCCATGAGAGCCCTAACAAGATCAATTTCCTTAGTTATAGGGCCATCAAATGATCCATCGAATTCCTTAGGCCTAATCATTTCACTTAAATCGTGTGCTGTAAACTCAAGTGAGACTACGCATAATGATTCTTCACCTTCAGAATCAAAGAATTCTAAATCTACATTAATATATGTCTCAAAATCATCAATCACTTTCTGTTCCATGGAGACATATGTTTTCTCGTACCCTAACTTAGGGATCTCAAGTGAAGAAATCAATTCATCTTTATTTGATTGCTTTAGAACAACCGGTCAACCTTGGTCTCGTAAAATGTGTCCCCCTACAAGTACCTACGTGGATTCTGACATCGACTCTCCTATCAAGGGTTCATCTTGGGAATCCTCCCAAGATTGGACTAGATCAATCACAAATCTCATCCTCAATTTCGATAACTTTCCAAGTAGAAACTCACCCGGGTCCTTATCCTTAACATCTTGGAGCCAATACAACAAATATTTGTTAAGATCGACAATTATTTTAATCAGAGGCTCCAATTCTTCAGTGTAGGATGTTGGCTAAGCTTTTAAAGTTTGAATGATATTCCTTAAGTTAGCCAACACCCTACATGGGACCTGGTTCACCTGAACCAAATGGTTTGGTTCACGGTTGGGTGGGTTTGGGTTCAATGCAGGGGAGTCAACGAATTGAGGTTCTTGGTACCCTCCCTGATAATAGGTGATTTCAGGTTGTACATAAAGAGGTGATAACCTATATGCAGTGTAATCTGGGGAAGGGTAATGATCAGCATATCCTTCTTGATTGTAGATCATATTAGGTTGTCCAAATGATAGTGGTGATCTATAATTGATGTATCTCGGAGAAGGATAAGAATCAAGATCATGGTGTCTAGGGTTAGACCCTGAACACGGAGGTACAGAACTATATCCCCAATCAGGATTATCCCAACTAGAAGATGGATGAGAATAAGTCTGGTTAAAATAATAATCATTTTGGGAATAAGTAGTGGTAAGAGAGTAGGAGTGGAAGTGTGAATAGGATGTGGAAGGATCCATGATAGAACGGGAGGAAGAAAGGCACCCTGCAATACAAATCATCAAACCTGTCCTTAAGTGGGCTAGCCTAAAGACCTACAGACTCCCATAACCCGTCTTGAGATGAAGAAATGATTTGATCTACTTCTTTCCGGTCAATCCAACCAGTTAGAGGAAGGAGCTGGGGAGAAGGTTTTTCCTTTGGTTTGCACCTCTGGTTCCTAGTGTACCCCTGAACCGTGATCGTTTGATTCTTTTCCCCTAGCTAGACATCAGATTGAATGGTAGAGATAGACTAATCGAAAATAATCTCGATCTGGGCTCTGAAGAGCAAGTCCCATCCTTAAGGCTAACGTCTACTTTGTTTTAATTAGGGTTAGGTTTGAATGTGCTTTGGAATGTGATAAACCCTTTATCTAGGTTGTGACCCTAATGATTGATTGATATGTGTGTGCATGCATAACCAGTGGTTTTCATGCAAGACTATTTTTGGATGTGATGAATTTTAGAGTTTAAATCTTGCTTAGTAGCTTTTAGAATTCAACTTTAGGTGTATTCAATCAAGTTCAATTGGCACACCAGGTTTTGAAAGCGCAGGTGAAGATGTTTTCCTCTGAAATCAGACTAAAAATGTGAAGTGCTTGGTTTAGTCCTAAAAGTTGAACCTATTTGGCAGCTACTTGATGAGTTATTTTTAGTTGAAGTGGTGCGGTCCAAACAACTCAAACAATTGACTTGATGCACCACTTAAATAGGTACACAAGTGATTGCCTAATCTAATTTCTACTTAATTATGTGTTGATGAGTGTACCGGTCCCAAAGATCAGGTTACCGGTTGAGTATGAAGAATCAAAAGAGGTTGTGTACCTCTGTGAGATTTTTTTTTAAATTTTTCTTTATATGCGAAGGGTGAGGCAGGTGGAGGTGACAAACAAACAATCAAAACTAACCTTAGAGTTTATGAAAGCTCCTAAGTTAATTAGGGTTTGTGTTATTAGGTGGTGGAATGAAATCTAGTGGGTGGGGACGTGGGGGCAAACTTATAGACCCTTCAACAACACTTTACTCCAATCGACCGCTTTTGCTTGTCTCATGAGAGTACCTGCAATCACAATAAGAAAAGAGAGAAGTAAGGTAAATGACAAGTAAGTTAGAAAATGTGAAAAATCAAAGAGCGTCGCCTCCTCGGCAACGATGCCAAAATGTTGAATGGATAATCCCCGGCAACGGCGCCAAAATGTTAAGGCGGAAAATCTCTGACAATGGCGCCAAAATGTTGTGGTGAAAAAATCATTGCAAATAGAGTTGAGTTTTGAAAACCCGTCGTTGTAGCATGATTTGCGAGGAAAAATCGTCAACAGATAAATTTTACTGAAACTCAAAAGGAATTTCGGGTCAAACACAGGGAGGCGGACGTTTGATTAAAAATCATGTTTGATTTGTTTGTAACGAAGTAGATTAGTTGGTCAAATTAAATCAAAACTAGCTGTCTACTTAGAGAATAATGAATAAAAGAGAGAGAATATTACAAATAACGACAAAATAGAGATAAAATAAACAGATATTTCATAACCATAGAATGATGTCTATTACAACTAATCGCTACAACTACTCGTTACACTAGAAAGTAGGAAATCTATTCTATAAAGCAATAAAAGAGAAGGTAGAGAGAAGTTATCCTCTTCGACGGCTGCTTGGAGAACGAGCCTCGTTGATGGAGTGCCCGGACTAAGGTGGTGAGAAGCAGGACGAAGGAGAATGACGACGGATGACGAAGAATGGGCAGTGTGACATCACAGCGGGATCCGCTTCCCGAACAATGGTAAGAAGACAACTGTGGGATGCTCCATAGAGGGGATGAGAAGGTGGAAAAATTGTATTTTTAACTCTAGAGGAGCATCCCGGGTTTGGGACAAGCTCTTAGAGCTTTCTAGGGGGTGAGAGAAGAAAGGAAGGGATGAGAAATTTGAGTGGTAGGGGTCTCCTTTTATAGTTGTAAGGATCAAGGGCAATTTGGACATTTTATACTTGAAAACATTATTCAGGGTCTTTAGTGATAGATTTAAGCATCATTAAAGACCCCAAACGTGGGCTTAGTGCATGCACCTACAGCACCTCTTCCTCTCCCGCACACTCAATGCTTCACGCACGTTTGTGCGGTATCAGCCGTCTGATCTTAAGTTGCGTGTGCTCGCTCCTTCATCAGGCACCTGTGCTTTTGATGGTGCATTGGATCGCATGTCATCGCACACGTAGGCGATCTGCGTTCATCTGTTGCGCCACGTGGTGCCCCTTGCTGCCATAGATCTGCATTCGATGGCCTAATTTGGCTGTGCCTGTGCTGCGCACCTAATTTGAGGCTCGCAGGGGCTCGACCTCGTGACCTTTGCTTCATGTGAGGGCGTTCACTCATTGTGCCAAGTCGCCCTTTGAGGCGCGCTTTGGTTTTGAGCTCAGGCGCCCTTGGTTGTTGGACCAAGATCCAACGGCTGAGGTTGATCAAGCCGCTGATGAGGGAGAGAGGGCAGCGGGTGTTCATGGCTGGTGTGGGCGGCTGAGATGGCGCCACGTGGCACCATCTTGGCTGTCCATCTTTGTCTTGTAGATGGTGCTACGGATGTCAGATTGGACTGATTTTTGCATCGTTGGGTTGCGATCGTTGATCCGAACACATCCATGTGGTCGGATGTGTCATTAGATGTATGGATTTACACCATCTTGGCCCCTTGACCTCTGATCTTTCTCGGACTGCATCTGATGCTACGGTAGTCCTATTGGGGCGATCTTGGAGTCGTTGAACTCCAATCGTCGCCCTGATTAGATCCGTATGGTTGGGTCTTCAATCAGAGGCCTCGATTAAATGTCACCTTATCACCTGACCATAAAAAGGATAAATTAACCTAAAATTTATACAACCTAATCTAAATGCATGATGATGCATGTTATGCAATATTTATAATATATGATGCAATTATATGCCTAAGAATGTGCATAAATAGATGTTTTATGTGATATAAACATGTTTACGTCAGTGCTTATGGCCCCTGGTAGGATATTTAGATATCCTAGGAGACAAGCACCAAGGAGAAAGTATGTTAATATGCATTTTTGAGGGGAATTTTCCACCTCTCCACACTGGGAACTTGTCCAATCAACTTGTGTTTTCGAGCTGCTCTTAAGCTAGATCTTCAAGACGATTTTCTCAAAATGGAACACTTTTGGCATTATTTCTTCATTAAGCACACTGAACCAGACTGGTGTGTGATTTTGAGTGCTTAGGTTACCAAGTCCTGCAAACTAAAGGATAGGCAATGGGGATGAATAATTCCTAAGCCTTAGACCTACTACATCAGCTTCGCACTTTCCTCAACCTCTTGAGGACTAATCCAGATCTTAACGAATACTTGAGTGTTTAAGCCCTAAAATAAGCCCAAGAGGCCTAAGATCAGTGATAACACCACACAAGGGGGTAGTAATTAGGTTGAATATGGCCCATCTTTAGAATAAAAGGCACAACATAAGTAGAATAGGAGCATTGCATGCATCAAGTACCAAGATTGCTTATAAACTGTATTAATGGCCATTTGTGTAAAGCATTTGTCAAAGCAGGCCTCAGATGAGCAATCGGACCGCACGGATGGATTCAGAACGACGAATGGAGTCCAACGGACTCAAGATCGGCCAAATCCGACATCCGGAGCTCCCACAATGGGCCCAAGAAATTCTGACTGTTGATCTGGAGATCAACGACCCAGAGAGCGCCACGTCAGCCCGCCCCCACCGCTCGCACACCCTCAGTCGGCCAAGGACAAATCTCGGCCGTCGATCTTCGATCGAACGGCCGAGATCCGCGCGCTCGCCCGCGGTAGCCGCTCTCCACTCTCTCTCCATCTCTCTCTCTCTCTCTTTTAAGCTTTCATTTACTTTTGTTAAAGCATGTATTTAATGTTGTAAGCTATGAACTATGAATGCATGTTTAATGAAATTATTTTCCGTTCAATCGCCATTTTAATTTCTGTTCAAAGTGCATGATCGAAACCAAGAGCTTTCTAACCCTAAACTCTCTCTCTATCTCTCGCTCTCGCTTTTCAAAATCATCTCTTTCGCAAGCAAAACTCCGCCTCTTTCGTGACAACAAGTGATAAACAAAATCCAATTTCCACGCCTCCCTGAGACCGACACTCGGACTCACCTCTGTTTACTTCTTTTAAAACTGACATATCAAGTGCGACTATAACGACACCTCTTAACACATACGCACAAGAGCACGTCAGTTTTTGGCACCGTTGCCGGGGAGGCAGCGGATTTGTTTTATCACCTTCATTCCACACTCATTCTCACATCATCTAATGCCCTATTTTCCTTTTTACTTGACGGTTGCAGGAATTCGGCGCATGGACGGCGAAGCGACGCAGTCCACGACGGTAGCAAGGGAGTAGGCACCTCGAGGATCGATAGTGAGTAACCTGTCTCTCATTGTTTGCTTGCGTGAAAAAGCTAAAAAAATTGTAAAAACTGAAAAAAATTGGCGTGGTGTATGATTGCTTGACCCACATCCATAACACATCACCCCACAAAAAAATGTACACTCTAACATTCTGAACAAATTCTTGGAGTGTTCTTTTCTTTTTCTTGAGTGGTGTTTGTGAAGCCACCGTGAATTGACCTGGGCCGCACCACTCAACCCTAAAATTGACTCATCTAATAGAAGCTGCATGATCATCAGGATGAGTACACTTGGGTTTTAGAGCCTCTACAAAAGAAAAGGAAATCTACTTTCACCAAGTTGTGTGCAGAACTTGACGTGCCCACTGAAACTTGTTTGAAAACATTAAGACACGTCAACCCTAAAAATGTACTAAAGTAAGGATGAAACACTAAAAGACACCACGTCTTAACAAATCCTTGCTTGGAAACCATGTTTTGCTAGAAGCACACACTTTGAAAGTGGAAAATTAAGAGGCACCACCCCAATCAACGCCTCATCACATCACCCTAAGCACAAGCACTATCCTAACCCTCTAAAACTGAGTAGACGTGCCCTAGGCAGGACTGAGTTAAGTCTCAAAAGGCAAGGTTTTGTTTGCTAGGCACTTGGCTTTCATTCCCTTGGTAGAATCTGGTGACTAGGCTGCGGGGCAGTGTCAAACGACCGCGGTTGTGGGGTCTATGGAACCGGAGGCGCAAGCCAAAGGAAGAACCTTCCCTGCAATCCCCTCGTAATCAACCTGGCCAGATTAGCCTTGGGAAGGGGAGTCCAATGCTTACGGACTTAATCACCCTTTGTGAGATTTCTAGGTCTCCTAAGGAATACACCATAAGGATTAGGCTTGCGTGCTTGATTGAAACACATTTCTCGCATCTGTCGCCCTCCGCATCCCCTCCTGTTCTTTTCTAGTGTATGCACGGGAGGCGCTCACTGCATCCCGAATTGTGTGTTTTGGGGCAGGAATCTAGGTGACGTAATTCTGTTGAAAACATGGCTGAACCTAGGGTAGATGAGGCTGAAGATCAACCCCCACCAGACGCTATGGCCATCATCCAAGCTCAAATCAATGCTAACCATCGGCTTCAGCAACAACAAATCCACACCATCATGCAAGCCATACAACGGTTACAGAACCCGCAAGAACAACCACCACCTTTCCACGACATACCAGGGCAACCACCACTTGATTTACCGCCATTTCAGGACCAGCCAAGACCCCTCCGCGATTTCTATAATCCCTCTGCTATTAGAGTCGAGCCACACCTTAGGATCCTCGAGGGGGGAGATGATTTTGAGTTGAAACCAAGCGTCTTAAGTTTGATCCAGAGCCACTTTCATGGAAGCTCAAATGAGGACCCCTTTCAACACCTAGAGGATCTCGACCGCATAGCACAAACGGTGAAACCTAGGAACATTAGCCTTGACATTGTTCTAATCAAGATGTTCCCTTTCTCATTAAGAGACAAGGCTTCTCATTGGCTTAGAACCCTAGGTAGACCCATCACCACCTGGGAAGAACTGAGGCATGCATTTTTAAAGAAATTCTTCCCCATAGGAAAGACCAATGCCCTCAGAAGAGCTATCACTACCTTCACACTCCAGGGTGGGGAACAATTTCATGAGGCGTGGGAAAGATTTAATGAACTTTTGAGGAAATGCCCACACCACGAAGTCCTAAGGTGGCAATTGGCCCAGATCTTTTACCACGGTCTGGACAGCAACCTACGGAACTTCGTCGATGCCTCATGCGGGGGAAACTTCCTAAACAAGATGAGGAGAGCGCGTTTGAGCTCTTTGAGTCTATGAGCGAGAATTCGCTCAACAATGCCTCCATGAACCAGTTTAACAGGTCCAGTCAACCCCGTGGTGGGATTTATGAGGTACAAGCAAATTCTAAAATCGTTGACATGGACATCATTGCCAAAAAGTTGGATCGAGTGGAATTGGTAGACAAAAAGATTGATGAGCTACTGAATCAGACCAGGAACCCCTTGCAGACTTTCTCCCTAGCAAAGGGAGCACATAATGTTGACCTGGCCCAGCCCTTCACCCAACTGAACCTGGAACAACCCTGACCATGTTCCAGGGAGGGACCTTTGCTCCCTCGACCCTTGATTACTCCCTTCCCTCTTCATCAACATCGGCTATCCTAGAAGATGTGCAAGCCGTCCAAGGTTATGCGAAACCTGAACCTTTCTCCAACACTTACAACACCGGCTGGCGTAATCACCCCAACTTTGGTTGGACAAACCAGAAACCACCGCAATTCCAAAACCATCCCAGGCCAAACCAGCAGCCACACTTGCCCCCCTATCAGCAAGGACCACCAGTTAGACCCCAATATAACCAGAATAGGGCGGCCCCTCCCCCACAAAACCAAATGGATACCTTAATAAAGATGATGGATGACATGAACCAGAAACATCAGGAAGAAATGGCCTTAGTAAAGGGACAGCTAAGCCAACTCTTGGACTGTAAACAGCAAGGATCTCTACCTTCCCAACCACAATCGAACTCGCGAAACATAATTAACAGAGGCCCTAATTCGCAAGGGTTCCAAGGCAACCCCGGGCAGGCTCACATGGTCCAGCTAGCCCCATAAACACCTCCTGGGTTTGGCGCTTCTTCATCCTCGTCTTCTCAAGGATCACCCCATGGCCCCAATGCCTCTGCAAATGCTGTGACCTTGAGAAGCGGCACCAAAACCCAGGATCCCAAATGGCCGACTCTCCCCGAGACTTTACCTATTGAAATACCCAACTCAGAAGAGGCACCAACCAAGGACCCATACATGGAACCAGTCCACATTCAGACACCCTACCCTGAGGCCTTAGAAACAATTAAGAAAAAGAAGAATGCTGTGGAAACTGAGGAGCTGTTGGAGATTTTTAAGCAAGTACAGATTAATATTCCGCTCCTAGAAGCCGTCAAACACATCCCCGCTTACGCCAAGTTCTTAAAGGATGCCTGTACACCCAAGCGTAAGTCGAGACCTCAAGCACCTAGGAAGGTTGTACTCTCTGAGCAAGCGAGTTCCGTGATATCAAGCAACCTTTCACTCAAACGAACTGACCCAGGAGCGCCCCTGATTTCCTGCAATATCGGGGACATGACATTTGATAGAGCGCTCCTAGACCTAGGTGCTTCTATCAACCTAATTCCAACAACTTTGTACCACCAATTTGGTTTTGGGGAGCTGGCACGAACCCCTGTCACCATCCAGCTGGCAGATAGATCAGTGAAAACCCCGAAGGGGGTTGTCGAGGACGTAATTGTATGGGTCAAGGACTTCTATTTCCCAGTCGACTTTTTGGTGCTCGACATGGAAGTCCCTGAAAAATTATAGAATGTACCCATAATTTTAGGCAGACCTTTCTTAGCTACGGCTAAAGCAAACATTGATTGCGACACGGGATGTATGGAAATCACCTTTGGGGACAGGATAATGCAATTGGATGTCTTCTGGGCGACAAAGTCTTTTGATTACGATTACATTGAGGAACATGATCCCGTGGAAACTTTAATCGAGGAATGCCTCACCCTCAGTTCTGTCTCAGACCACCAAACCCGTAGTTCTGACCTGTCACCATCATTACTCGTGGACCTCTGTAAGGCTGAGTATCATCACATGACACCATTTGAAGAAATCGATGTTGATCAACTACCGCCCTTTCCCTTCCCATCAACTATGGTCCCACCCACACCTGAACTTAAACCATTGCCCGAAAATCTCAAATACGTCTTCTTGGGACCTGACCATACCTTCCCGGTGATTATTAATTCTCATCTAACCAAGGATCAGGAACTCAGGTTGACTGCGATCCTTTCAGAACATCGGGCCGCCATTGGTTGGACCATTTCGGATTTAAGAGGAATTAGCCCCACCTATTGCACCCACAAGATTTACCTGGAAGACGGGGCCCGACCTTCCCGCCAGATGCAGAGACGGTTAAACCATAACATGCGGGAGGTCGTTAAAAAAGAAATTATCAAGTGGCTTGACGCCGACATCATCTACCCTATCTCTGATAGCCCCTGGGTGAGCCCCACTCAAGTGGTTCCAAAGAAGGCTGGGCTCACCGTTGTCACTAATGATCATGGCGAATCCATCCCCACCCGCACCACCACCGCATGGCGGGTGTGTATTGATTATAGGAAGCTTAATGAAGCCACTAAGAAGGACCACTTCCCCTTGCCATTCATGGACCAAATCCTTGAAAGATTGGCAGGGCAGAAGTATTTTTGCTTCCTTGATGGATATTCAGGATATAACCAAGTCGCAATTGCTCCGGAAGATCAGGAAAAGACCACATTCATTTGCCCGTATGGCACGTTTGCATTCCGTCGAATGCCGTTCGGGTTATGCAACGCACCCGCGACCTTCCAACGTTGCATGCTAGCCATTTTTTCAGAAATGGTGGGTGAATACTTGGAGGTCTTTATGGATGATTTCTCTGTATTCGGGAATTCATTCGACCATTGTTTGAGCAACTTGGAGAAAATCCTGAAACGATGTATCGAGGTTAACTTGGTGTTAAGTTGGGAAAAGAGCTATTTTATGGTTCAAGAAGGAATTGTCCTCGGACACATCGTTTCGCATAGGGGCATCGAGGTAGATCGAGCTAAGGTTGATTTAATTTCCAAACTTCCTCCACCTAGTTCGGTCCGACAGATTCGCTCTTTCCTATGACATGTTGGCTTCTACCGAAGGTTCATCAAAGACTTTTCCAAACTTTCCAAACCCTTGACCGACCTTCTAGCCAACGACGCCACTTTCCACATGTCTCCTGATTGCACCCAGGCTTATCATACCCTCCGGGACTTAGTCTCCACGGCACCTGTACTTCAACCCCCAGACTGGTCCCAGGATTTTGAGATTATGTGTGACGCATTAGATTTTGCCATAGGCGCTGTCCTGGGACAAAGGCAAGACAAGAAGCCCGTGGTGATCTACTACGCGAGCAAAATGTTGGATGAGGCCCAACGTAATTATATGGTCACAGAAAAAGAGTTGCTCGCTGTAGTCTTTGGACTGGAAAAATTCTGATCATACTTACTGGGATCCCACGTGACTATCTACACCGACCATTCAGCCATCCGGCACCTGTTGGCCAAAAAGGACGCAAAACCCAGGCTCATCAGATGGATCCTGCTTTTGCAGGAATTTGACCTGGAAATCCGAGACAAGGCCGGATCGAAAAATGTGGTGGCTGACCACTTGTCAAGACTTCATCCAGACAACATTGGACCCTCCCTACCTCTATCTGATACCTTCCCTGATGAACACATCCTACCCGTGCAAGACAAGAAAATGCCATGGTATGCTGACTATGTCAACTACCTGGTTATAGGACAAACCCCGCACAGCTGGTCCAGACAGCAACGGGACAGGTTCTTGCCTGAGGCCAAGCAGTATTTCTGGGATGATCCCATGCTGTTTCGCCTCTGTGCTGATCAGATCATCAGGAGGTGCATCCTCGAAGACGAAGTTCAGAGTGTGCTTTCCTTTTGTCATGACCAAGCGTGTGGCGGCCATGTCTCTGGCAAGAAAACAGCTGTAAAAGTTTTGCAGTCTGGATTTTATTGGCCGTCCCTATTAAGGATGCACACATCTTTGCCAAGAATTGCTCACGATGTCAAACACTGGGGACCATGACCAAGAAAGATATGATGCCCCTTCAGCCCATTTTGATTGTTGAAATCTTCGACGTTTGGGGTATCGATTTTATGGGCCCCTTTCCACCATCCAACGGCTTCGAGTACATCCTGGTCTTGGTAGACTATGTTTCCAAATGGATTGAAGCCGTCGCCACTCGACGATGTGATCACAAGACGGTCATGGACTTTGTGAAGAAGAACATCTTTTCCCGGTTTGGAATACCCAAGGCCATGATCAGTGATGGTGGAAGCCATTTTATCCATTCCCAATTCCGTGCCCTACTTAGAAAATACGGGGTAAACCACCGCATTGCCACCCCGTATCGTCCACAAACAAATGGGCAGACTGACGTCTCAAACAGACAAATCAAGAACATTTTATAGAAGACTGTGAAACCTGACAGGAAAGACTGGTCCACTCGACTTGATGATGCCCTGTGGGCATACAGGACCGCTTTTAAGACCCCGATAGGCATGTCACCTTATCGCTTGGTCTTTGGTAAAGCTTGCCATCTCCCTGTCGAATTGGAACACCGGGTTTACTGGGCTGTCAAGCAATGTAACATGGATCCCCAGTTAGCCGGTGCGCAAAGGACGCTTCAATTATCTGAGCTCGAAGAAATTCGTCGGGACGCCTTTGACAATAGTCGGCTATATAAGGAGAAAATGAAAGCTATCCACGACCGACTCATTCATAGAAAAATCTTTGAGCCGAACCAACAAGTCTGGCTGTTTGATGCACGCCTGAAACTCTTCCCAGGGAAACTTAGGTCCAAATGGACAGGACCATTTCGGGTGGTCAAGCCCTATTCTAATGGGCTGTTGAAATCGCTGATCTTAACACTGGGCACACTTTTACAGTTAATGGTCAAAGATTGAAGCATTTCCTGGCCCAGGTACCCCCCAAGGAAAGTGTCACCCTCGTTGAGGGCTGACACCAAGCACCGCCCAGCTAGAGGTGTTAAACTCAGCGCTTCTTGGGAGGCAACCCAGAGGATTCAGACTGATCTGGTAATTTACATCACTCAGGTACTATTTTTTGAACCCTTTTGCATCCATGTATTTGCCAATGAGGACATTGTCCAACTTAAGCATGGGGGGGATGGTAAATTGCATAATCCTGAGCTTAATTAATCAGTCTGAATTAATTAATTAATTTAAACAAAAAAAAAGAATTTAGGAAGAAAACTTAGGCATTAGAAACTTGTCAATAGTGGGAAATAATACAAAAAGAACTTAAACACTTAGACTTTTTAGGCCTTCAGGCTTAATTAGCCCTGGTGTCCGTTAAAATATGGATTTAGCGGCGAATCCTTGCAACTTTAAGCTATTCTAATCCACCTACTAAATAAGGTAATAAGTATACGACTTATCAACTCACCCTCTAACTCAGGAAAACTTTGAGTCTAAGCATCTGCACACATTTTTGCACAGACTCACTTCTCGGAGATTTTGACAGAAATTGGGTAGCTAATGAACTCTCTAGGGTGGTATGGCTGGCAAGTTGTCGTGGGTAACAGCCCATTGGTAGGTTGTTCAGAACCCAGCCACAGGCCATTTCTTTTCCGCTGCCTCTAGGTACATTTGAGATCAGGGAAGCCACCTACGAAAAAAAAAAGGGAAGAAGAAGAAAAGAAAATAAACCACACTTCACCGCACAAGTATGGCTGGCAAGTGATCGTGGGTAACAGCTCATTGGTCGGTTGTCCAGAGCCCAGCTTAACAATTGCACAAAAAAGACCAAAACACCTAAGGAAGAAGCGGGGAAGTAGTACAAGCCGGGGAGATATACACTGGAAAATCCTTGTGTTGACCCCAAGTAAAACGAACGTAGGGAGAAAGCTACCAATCGAACAAATACACCTTCAGGAAAAAATATTTTCTTTTTCGGTCACCTAGAGGCGTAGAAACTCGAAGTCTGTCTCAATTACCATTAAGTGAGTCTATCACAACATTCACACCAAGATGCTTAGCACTTAGGGTTTTGACCGAGTTTTGGGTGGGTTGGGTAGCCCCTAAAAAGTTACTAACCCACATTGAATTCCGAAAATTCTAAAAAAACATATATATATATATACGTATACATATGTATTGTTATATATACAAAGCAAGGATTCGGGCGATTCGTATTTTGGCAGACACCTGGGCGCTGCTGAGTCTTTGTAGATTAAGATCTTCGTATATTTCCTCTTATTGACAAGTAACGAAGTGCCTAAGCAATTACTTCTTGAATTCCTCAAGGAAATAAAGGCTAGAATAAACCTTGCTAGGGACTAGCAAGGAGTAAGCGTGGGGGTATGATAACACCACACAAGGGGGTAGTAATTAGGTTGAATATGGCCCATCTTTAGAATAAAAGTCACAACTTAAGTAGAATAGGAGCATTGCATGCATCAAGTACCAAGATTCCTTATAAACTGTATTAATGGCCATTTGTGTAAAGCATTTGTCAAAGCAGATCTCAGATGAGCAATCGGATCACACGGATGGATTCAGAACGACGAATGGAGTCCAACGGACTCAAGATCGGCCAAATCTGACATCTGGAGCTCCCATAATGGGCCCAAGAAATTCTGACCGTTGATCTGGAGATCAACGGCCCAGAGAGCGCCACGTCAGCCCGCCCCCACCGCTCGCACACCCTCAGCTGGCCAAGGACAAATCTCAGCCGTCGATCTTCGATCGAACGACCGAGATCCGCGCGGTCGCTGCGACAAAGCGCGGGCTTGGCGCAACGGTTAGCGCGCACGCCCGCATCGCCGCGACGCTCGTTCGAGCCGCGCGGAGCGGATTTTGAAGGCGAGCGGAAGGCGCGGAAAAATTAGGCCGCCCGATCAGCAGCGGGCGGCCAGGATCTCGCTATGCGGCGCGACGACAGCCCACGAGTGCCCACGCGCGCGTGCATGCCGGGCGGAAACGCGCGCGCGCACGCGCGCCCAAAGCGCGATCTTAGCACGAGCGCAGAAGGCTCTCAGCTGTCCGATCTTCGATCGGACGGCTCTTGTTCAGCGGCTACGGATCGCGCGAAGAGGAAGACCGGGGCGGGCAGCTGACCGGCGGTAGGAGGGCTTCACCGACGATTGTGGAAGTGGTTTTAGCGATGCTCCGGATGTCGCTAAAGCCCATTCTTCTTTTAGGAAGCCCTTAACTCTATTTAAACCCCCTTCTACCACCATTCAATGCATACTCTCCCACTTGCAACTACTCCACTCCTCTCTTAGCTAGCTTTAGGCACTCTTGTAATCGCCGTAGACGACGAGCCGCCGACGGAGCCTCCTCCACCGCCGTGGCTGCCTCGTCTCTCTCCACTCTCTCTCCATCTCTCTCTCTCTCTCTTTTAAGCTTTCATTTACTTTTGTTAAAGCATGTATTTAATGTTGTAAGCTATGAACTATGAATGCATGTTTAATGAAATTATTTTCCATTCAATCGCCATTTTAATTTCTGTTCAAAGTGCATGATCAAAATCAGGAGCTTTCTAACCCTAAACTCTCTCTCTCTATCTCTCGCTCTCGCTTTTCAAAATCGTCTCTTTCGCAAGCAAAACTCTGCCTCTTTCGTGACAACAAGTGATAAACAAAATCCGATTTCCACGCCTCCCTGAGACCGACACTCAGACTCACCTCCGTTTACTTCTTTTAAAATCGACGTATCAAGTGCGACTATAACGACACCTCTTAACACATACGCACAAGAGCATGTCAATCAGCACTCATACTAATCTCCTTGTCTCTAGCACTTTAGGACTTAATCTTTTATTTTGATTAGGTCTAGAACTTAAGTAAATCCTATAATCAATTGTTATGACTATCTTATCATCAACAAAATTCTAGCTAATAGAATTTGTGGTGTGTTGCACGACCTGGTTATGCCTTTCCAATCTGCATTCTTACATAGGAGGTCACTGCAGGAATTATTCATTATGGCTCAAGAAATGGTGATGGGGTGGCATAGGCGAAAATCCAAGGCCTTCCTATGGAAGGTAGACTTTTCTAGAGCTTATGACTCAATTTCCTGGTCGTATCTATGGGAAATTCTTAAAAGGAGAAAATTCCCCCCTCTTTGGATACAATGGGTGAAACGGTGCATCACGACTGCCTCCTATACCCCTTTGATAAATGGGAAGCCATGTCGAGCCTGGATCCAGCCTCAGTGTGGGGTGAGGCAACGTTGCCCCTTAGCCCCATTGATCTTTAATTTTGCAGTGGATACTTTGGCAAGATATGCTTGCAAGTTGGCAGTAGATGGGATGAAAAGTGGATGTTCGATGACAAACAGAAGGGCTTTGGCCCCCATTCTTCAGTACGTGGATGACACAGTTTGTTTTGTGGGAGGGAAGAGGGAAGCACAGGCACTATATTATATGGTCAACATATTCGGTGAAGTTTCTGGGATGAAATTAAATGGAAGTAAATCCTCCTTGGTCTGTTTTGGTATGAACGGTACAGACCAATGTGACATTTCTAGCATTTTGGGAACGCCTATGATATCAATGCCAATCAAATATCTGGGGTTGCCACTGAAGTGCACGAAAATGAAGAAAATCGATTGGACTTTTCTCTTTGAGAAGGTGGCTATGAAGCTAGAAGACTAGAGCAGTTATTACTTATCGAAAGGGGGGAGGTTTATCCTGTTAAATTCAGTTATCACATCCATTCCAATTCTCTTCTTCTCTGTCTTCCGAGCTCCAGAGTCAATTTGGAAAAAACTTGATGTTATGTGCAAAAGGTTCTTCTGGAAAGGGGCATCTCACCAAGGTACCTTCTTCCAACCTGTTAAATGGGATTCAATTTGTTCTCCTAAGAAGTTTGGTGGCATGGGAATCAGATCTTTCAAAGAGTTTAATGATGGCTTGTTGTTTTAATGGGCGGTTCGGCTGCTGCAAGGGGAACAAAAACTTTGGACAGAAATCATACATGATAGTTATGGGGTGGCAAATGATGAGAAGAGTCATTTGAATCCTCATAAGCTGTCTCCTTTCTGGACCTCTGTGGTGCGTGCCTTGGCTGATAACTGGAATTTATTCAAATCAGTCTTGGGTGATGGGAGAAGCTTTAAATTCTAGTTGGAAAATTGGTTGCCTGGTGGGGTGATAAAGGACAGGTACCCTCTTGCATTTCCGGCTGCCACTGATAAAAATGCTTTGATATGAGATTATTGGGACACAGCTTCAGAGAATTAGACATTAAATAGTGAGGTGGGGAATGACCATGGAACAAGAACATGGGCAGAAAATGAACGCCTCCTGCAGGAACTTGCTGCTTTCAGACCTACGCCAGAGGAGTGTGATACATATAAATGGGATGGGACCTTCTCGTCAGCGGCTGCCTTTGAGAAACTCATCCTCTCTTCCAGGTCGGCGGAGGTGGATGAGGTCGGGAAGAAGTTATGGAAATTGAAAGTACCATTGAAGGTGCAAATTTTTTTGTGGATGTGCAAAAGAGATGGTTTGATAACGGGAGATATGTGGCATAGGAGAATGGGCACCCTTGCTCAATTTTGCCAATTGTGTGGGATGCACAATGATTCCAGTCATCATATTTTCTCTACGTGCATGATAACAGATTATGTTTGGAGGAAGGTATACAGGGATTCTATTCCCACGTGGGATGATCTATGGAGTTCTTTTTTGATTTCGAATAAGCCATATGTGCCCATGGTAGCTGTGTTATGGTCGGTGTGGAGAGCTAGAAATGAGAATTTATTTCAGGAGAGACCAGTGAGTGTGGATAATATTGTAAATAATTGCTGGAATCTCATACATATGTGGGGTTCATTATTGTAATCCATTTCTTTCATATAATCAATAAATGCTCTCCTAGATTGCTATCAGCAATTCGATAGCTTTCCTTTTCATTTAAAAAAAAAGACTATCAATTTTAGTGATTTTTGCTCCTTTTTGACATTCTATGTTTCCTCCTCTTTTCCTCCTCAAGAAAGATTTGCAATCATTTCTTCAAAATTTTCTCCTCTTTCTCCCCCATTTTTTTATATGTATTTTTTTGTGAGAACCCCTCAGAGAATTGAATTTTCATTTGTTTGCACTTTAACACCCTCCCATGCCTAAGTTTTGCAATGTCCTCATTGTAAACTAGGAGGGCATGAATTCAGCTTGGTTCAATTTCTAGAACAGGGTCAAAGGGTGGGTGAATGGGTTGGGATGACTGTTGTGGATGATTCTAAGCTTTGATACTAGTACTAAAGGTGGAGTCGGTTGTTCTAAAGTTGAACCAAAAAGTGCATTAGGAGTGTAGCTCAAAAGGATGATCAGAAGGGTCTCGGGTTTTTGGAATGACGGGTTGCTTCTCGTTAAGCGCCAAATTTAATGCCTTCAGCCAAGCAGAAGGTGGTCAAGGATAAGGGGTGGTCAAATTCAAGGAATTTTGTAGAACAAGCACCTTGATAAGTAGCCTGGTTGGTCCAACCAGGTGCTTGTTCAGATAAATAGGCTGATGATGCAGACCAAACCCAATCAGTCTGGTGGGTTGATGGATGTGAATCAATAGGTGTGGAGCCCACCAGATACTTTGTGGCTCGGAAAGATGTGGAAATGAAAATCCAGGGTTTGGTTGAATCGGTTCAGCCTGATCAGAGTAGGGGTCCTCAAAAGAAAATGGATCTGTGGAAAATGTAGGAGCCCTACAAGTGAGATCAGAGAAGGATAAGACATGATTCTTGGTCTGATCAATGTACGATACCTGATCAAAAGATGGAGGTGAATCAAATGCAACTGGATCGGAGAGTGGTGAATCAGACTAGAAATTGATTCCGGTGGTGGGTCAGGATTGGGATCGGATTTTGGAAGGCTCTGGCTCTATGATGGGAGATGTTGCTTCTTCAAAACTTGGGTGTAGTAAGGGCTCTTCTAGAAATGATTCAAAGATAGGTTCCTCTAGAGAGTCTTCATGATGCTCATTCAAATCAAATGTAAATGCCTGTAGAGTGTTTATAGGATCATGGAAATCTGAATCAATAAAAGATTCAAACTCTGGATTGTGGAACTCTCGGCACTTACTATTTCTGATTCTGTAGATCATAACAGAATGATTCCAACTCAATGGAACATGCTTTTGAATCAATGATCTCGGGATCAGGGACCTCAGAGTCGGATTCAAAGAATGGATCATGGATACTGAGGTCGTAGATTGGCTCATAATCGTTAGGAAACAATGGTTCTCCAAAATCAGAGTATGATTCAAAATCATCAAAGAATCTGCGAAAATCAGTTTTTGAACCTAATTCCAGATCGGGATTTCCACCATAGAATAAATCATGATGCATAAAATCAACAACTTGACTTGGATCTAACCCAATCTCAAATTTCGAGCTTAAAGAGGCATCCTTATTAGGCATAGGCTCAGGTTCTTAGCTCCTAGGGTAGACCCATTCAAATCTTAACTCTTCCCACTCCTCTGTTTCTATATCTTAAATCGGTGTGACTTGCGAAAAATCAATATGTTCTTTTGAGGAGTTTGGAGAGGTATAACCATCAAACATACGCCTAGAATCATAATTCAGATCTAAAATATGATTCTCATCACATTGGGCCTCATGATCATCCCAAATAGGTTTGAATCTAGATTCTAGGTCAGGGTTAGGAATTGGGTTACTAGAATCTGGACTAGGTTCTATTAGGATGTCAAAATTACTCTCGAGGATTACCTTAATAGGATAAGGTGCAGGAATTACATCCTCGAGAGGTTTTGATTCTAATTCATCACAGGTGTTTGGAAAATTAAGACATGATGGACCAACTTCATGGCTCTCTAGGGCTGGTTCAAAGTCCGGGGCACCTGCAAATGGATCCACCCAACCAATGTCAAGATCAGGTATGTCATTCCACACACAATTCAAATCTGATTTCATTTGGGTTGGGGGTCCACGACAACCTCTATTTTCTAACCTAGGCTTTGGGAAATCATATTGATCCTCATTGTTGCTCCAAGGTTTCTCATCAATTTTTAAGTGTTGGTATGGGTATTTTTGATTAATGGCTTGTTGTAATGTATTTAACATATACCCACGTTTCTCCATGAGACCCTGGTATATCTCCCAAAGTTGTGGATTTGATAAACATTGTATATACTCAGTATTGTGTAGTCTCCACAATTCTGATAAAAGATCATCCCAGGTTGAACCATGTATCATTTGTGTAAATATCATTCCAGCACGGTTCATAATGTGGGTTGTTGTTTCTGGTTCATTAACCAGAATGTGCGTAGATGGATTTAAGGTTTTGTAATACTCATCATGATGTCAAAGAGTAGTCTCGATCATCTTTTCTTTCATGCTCATTTGGGATTCAAGTTTCCTAAACAGTCTTCCTAAATTGTCAAGTTGCATTTTCAAATTAGGTGGTGGATCAAGATGTAGAATCAAATTCAGGTTCAGATTGAATCGATCAGATCAGATTAGAAATCCCCAAGAAGATCAACTCTAATGAGGCCTCTAAGTCAACAACCTAGGGACCTTTCCTGTGTATGTGCTCTAAAAAATAGATGAGGGACTGGATATGAATTGGACCCAATCAAGGCACCTAGATTTTTGGATGACTGAGGCTATTTTGAAGCGGATGATACCTCTGAATCAAAAATTCACACACTTGAGAATTACTTGGGCAGCCAGGAAGGGAGAGCCCAGCAAAGACCCCTACACGGTAGAGCGTCCCCATGAGTTACATGGTTTCCCCCACCCAACCTTCCTTGTCACTGCTGTTCCAAGTAGACCGGAATGTATGAATTGAGACCTTAAGTCTACCAATTTTAGTCCTAATTTATGCCTTGAATTTCACTTGATTTAGAAGTTGATTCAATTTATGACCTAATTTGGAGGTTGATTGGCCCACAATGTGAACCAACTTCACCTGACCTGCCCTAAAGATGGAAGATGAAATTTGGGTCAAGACCCAAAATCACCCTGAGTTGACTCTCAGGTTATTAGGTCAAAAATTTTAGGACTCAAGTGAAATTAGAGCATTAATTTTAGGGTTTTCTTGAATAGATCTTTTCAACCAAGGGTTTGGGTAGCACACAAATGTGGGACGATCAATTTCCTTTAATGTAGGAAAATTTGTACTAGTACTTCAAAACCTTAAAGTGAAAACCCTATTTGGCTCTATTTTAAAGTCCAATTTAATCTCAATTATGGCACCTTGGACTCAAACAAGAATGTGAGTAGTCCTAAGTGTAAATCCCTAATAGGTACAGGAAATCAGGATAGGGATCTCCAATCAAATCGTCTCACTTCAATCATATATAAATCAAGTTCGTAAATCTGGAAACTTTTGCCTTTGAGTGATAATTACTAGAAAAATAAGGCAAGTGGATCCATATTCATTTGTTTCCTTTTTCCCTTCCCAAGATTAAGAGGTTGATTAGGGAAGAAGAGAGATTTTACTTATCCCTGGGGTGGTTGATTATGAGGAAGATCTTCTCATGATGTGCCTTGTAAAATCATAGGCAAAATAGATAAGGCAAGTTAGTAATCAGCTCAATCTGAAAAGATACGACTAGTGGGGAATTGTACGTTGCTCTCTAGCAACGGCACCAAAATGTTTAAGGTGAAATCGTCGATGTTTAGAGAAGTGCATCGTAGATAGGATGAAATTCGTACAAAACGCTTAAATTTATAAAGCTCGAAAATAATGTGAGTCTGAGGTCGTTCGTAGGGAGCAAATATGGAATCCACAACACAAATCGTGTTCAAAAATAATGAGCACAATTAATTAAGTAATGATGATAACGTCATCATCAACCGTATCTAGCTTTATTTAGTAAATTTCCATCATTAAATGCTCCTACATAACCATCAGAAGGTCATAATTCATTACAAATCCTTTCAGAGAGAAATACAAGAAACCAGGGTTAAAACTACAATTTTACCATCATATCATGAATGTAGAATAACTGTGGGTTTCTCCAGGGGTTAATTAAGGGTCAAATGATCTTAAGAGTCTAACAAGTGGGTTAGTACAGACAGAAAAGGGTTTTCGCATGTTTTAAGAATTAAATGACTTCTGAAACCTTAAAAATAGACTCGCTTAATTAAATAAGGTTTTGATCAGGATAAAATTCACCCAAATCCTCTAAAATTCATAGAAAAATATTCTCTAGGGTTTGGTACCTTCAATTTGACCATCAGAACTCGTCTTGACCCAAAATAGTCTCAGACAGACATTTGCCCTAATTTGGATTTTTGCATAAATTACCTAGCCAAACTAAGTCAAAACCAAAATCCAACTTCACCATTGAATTCCTTAGGTCCAAATTAGGTTTTTGCCAAAATTTGGGCCCAATATGAGATCATCTTGAATTAGTTTGCAATTTGGTCCTGTCTGACTCTTTTCTCTCACATGTATGCCCCTAAATTTTGAATAAATTACATTTGGGTCCCCAAATTTATCATCTTTTTCTTCAAATGGGTCCCTACTACCCTCAACTCCTAATCCTAAAGCTCCGACGACCTTAATTTGGCAAGATCTCCATGATTTCTTGACGAATCCCTCTCAAAATTGAAAGGGAAACTCGTCAAGAAATTGCCTTCCTTTTTAGCCAGATTCGAAGCTCCAAATCTCGTCCAAATCCTAATGCAAACATGTGAAAGAATTGGGTATCCTATTCTGGTGAACCTTCCAAGCTCTTTTTGCCCTGACCCCTATAAAATGACCCCCAGATCTCATCGAGTTCCCCACGCTCGAATTTGGCCGGATTCCCCTCAATTTTGACTCTCCTCATCTGGCCGAAGCTCCTCGATGTCCGGCGACTTCTTCCTGCCTCCTCTCGTCGTCTGACTGCAATACTGGTGGTAGATCCTCCTTCTTTGCCTTCCTCCGCGTCGAGCAGCACTAGCCGGTGCCTCTATCTCCTTCATCCTCGCCGTCCTACCCTCACTGGAGCATCTTTCTTCCCCGACACCAGCCATACCATAATCGGTGCCGCTCCATCCCCTTCGTCCATTAGATTAGAGTTAGATTAGTTTGTTTTATCTCGTAGGTTAGTTTGCCCTCCTTAAACTTTAGTTTCAATCCCTTGACACTACGATCACCACCATCTTCTCCATCTCCGGTCGCTCCTCTGGTGAGGCGTTCCCATTGCTACACCACTCCATCCGCCTCGCCGAAACTCCCATAAACTTTGCCTCACCTTCCCACACAAAAGCCCTCTCATTATCTTTCCATTCAAGCACCCAACACTCCCCCCAAACACGCCCATCACCGGCTTCCGTCCCCGACTCCGTTCGTCCACCATACACCTCCACATGCCACGAAACCACTGCCATCTCACTCCACACCTTCTGGCGATATTGGTGAACGTGTTTAATTGGGCCGAGAGACTGTATTCCTTTATTTTAGGTCTGACCAGAGCTTCGCCGTCACCCTTGAAGTTCTCTGACATGTCTTGAGTCCTCTAATCGCATTCGCTTCAGGTGCTTGTTCCAAGCTTCACGGACTCATCCCAGGAAGCGACCCAGGCCTCCAATTTGGAGCACCGAGTGCTACTTTAGCTTCGATTGAGCGAGCATTCCATCAGCTGCTGCACACGGAAGGAAGCAGGGACATAGTCCCACATCGAAAGTAGCCGAGCACTTGAAGACAAATAAATTGATTTTGTGTTTAGGGTTTATCACCTCCAAACATGGGGTGAGGCCCCACTACACTCCATGCTCACTCGACCCATCCTAAACCTATACACTCCTCGGTCACTACACCACGTTGGTGACCCTAGACCCAAGTACGCAGATCCCTTAAACCCGATTACCCGTTACTGTTGAAGGCTCTGGGAGAGCGAAACCCAAAGAGATAAGGAGAGAGAGTGGGGGTTGGGGGGTTTTTTCTCTGAAGATAAATGGCTGACACTTAGTCGTTTGAAGGAGAAATCCCCTTTGTGTGAAGAAGTGAAGAAGAAAGAGTAGGGCTTGTGCACATAAAGAGAAGAAGAGAAGAGAAACTAAAGAAGAAAAGGAGAAGACCTGGGCCAAGGAAGAAGAAGAAGAGAAGAGAGAACTAAGGTAGAAGAGAAAAAGAAATAGAAGAAAAATCATAAAGGGGTACTGTAGCAACATCTTTTAAGATGTCTGATTGCAAAATCAGACATTTGATAACATATTTCTACCTTTGATTAAGATTTGAGTAATTATTCTATGTATTAGACTTATAATTGATGATCCAAATCACCATTATTTTATCTAAAATTACTTTTTACTCTTCATATACTCATGTTCTACATTACAAATTAGATTGAGTAATATATTGTGCTCATTTACATTAATTGTTGAGAATAGCGTGTGAATTTCTATTTGCTCCCAGTGAACGACCTCGGACTTTCAATCAAGTATAAATTTTTTCTGTTTTGAGCGATTTTGTCCTATACTACGACTCATCTCTTAAACAACGAAGAATTCGCTTTAAACAAGCACAATAAAAGATATTCAATGAATAAACTGCTTAGAATGATGTTCAATGATAAGCCAATTTGTATCTGATGCGAAAAGTCGCGTGATTTGTAAAAGCGAGTTTTAACGTTGTCGTAACATGCGAATTCACATACGCTTTTAAATTTATATCCTAGATAGGGGAAGTATCTAGGGTCGTCCAAGGAGGCAAAAATTGCAATTCAATTCTCTTGCTAAAAACACATCTCAACTTTCTTTTTGGTATTTTAAATATATATATTTTGTTTTGAAATAATACGGGCAAAGTGCGAATTGTGACGAAAAGAGTGCTAACACCTAAAATGCTAAGCTGAAACTTAAGAGATTAAAAAGTCCACTACCTAAGCTCACTCTAGGCAAGTGGAGGCCTAGAGTAATTAGGGAGTGGAAGTAAAATAAGTGCTACAACAACAGTAACAATTGCAATAGAAAACTAAAAAGAAGGCAATTTGATTAACTAGAATTTGTGTTCTTTTCAAGGACAAGTAGAGGAATGCTTCTACTAAAATAAAAAAAATTTGAAGTCAATAAAAGAAACACAAATCCTCTTGCAAAATTTGGTGAAGAAGGTAGTCTTCTTGCTCCAAGCCTAGCTGCTCCTTGGCTTGAAAAGAGGGCCTCCTTCTCCTTCCTTGAGAGCTCCTCCAAGGTGGAAGCTACCACCTTCAATGCTCTCCTCCAAAGGGTGGGTGTGCACCACCCTCAAAAGCTCCTCCAAGGTGGCGTGGACCACCTTCAAGATCTCCTCCAAAGATCTTCCTCGCCTGGCTTCTCCTTTGGCTGGCGTGGACACAAGAGAGAAGGGAAGAGGGGAAGGCACCAAGGGGACAGAATATCCCCTTAATCTTCTTCTTCTTCTTCTCTCTTGGACGTGGGCTTCTAGGTAGAATATAAGAGTGAATTTGCTAGCCAAGGATGCTTTGAATGGTGGTGGGTAGTGGTCTTTTTATAGGGTAGGATGGGGGGTTAAGGTGCCTCTTGAAATGGAGGGCAAAGATGGAAGGATGGAGGTGGTTGGTGATCCTATGGCCAAGGGCATTTGGCGCCAACCCAAGGGACTCCTAGGGGGTGGTTATGGGTGGTGACACCCCTTGAAGTTGGCCCCAAAATAGCTTCTAGAAGGGGGTCTTAGGTGGCGCCAACAAAGGTTCTAGAAGGAGGGGGTATGTGGAGGGTGGAGATGGGTTTAAGGGGAAATGTGTGGTGGAGATGAAGGGAATTTTTGGAGGGAAAAGTGGCGCCAACAAGGGGGTAGTTAGGGTGGTTTTGGCACCACTTTTAGGTGTCTTTTGGAGGTGGTGGGTAGGCTAGGTTGGGGCCAAGTTTGTTAGCTTATGTGGAGCTTAGGTGGAGCTAGTTGGGTGGAGTTGTTAGGTGGGTTTTTGGGGTGGTATATGCCAAGGAAGTTGGAGCATAGCTAAGCTAAGCTAAGCTAACTAAGCTAGCTAAGATAAGCTAAGCTAAGCTAGCTTAGCTAATGGAGGAGTAGAGGAGGAGGTGTTGGAGCTAGGGTTTGGAGGGAGGAGCTGGTTCTGAAGAATCTGGAGCTGAAGTGGAGCAGGCAGCTGATGAAGAGGTCAACATGGGGCTACTCTAGCTGGCTTAGCTTGCTAGTTCTTTTCTAGCTACTAAGCCAAGCTAAAGTGAGCTGGCTTCTGTTGAATGGAGCTAAGGTGAGTTGGGTCTGGTGCTCCCGGGGAGGATTGAGCTGGTTGAGATAGCTAAGGTAGCTTAGCTCAATTAGCTTGAGCTAAGTTGGGTTCCCGGGAGTTGGACTTGAGCTTCCTGAGCTGACATGAGTTCTTCTTCAGCTGGCTGGAGTTGAGTGGAGCTAGATGTAGCTGGATCTGAGCTGGGGTGAACTCTTGTCAACTCAACTAAGCTGGCTAGAGCTCCTTGTGGACTAGTGGGAGCTGAGATGAGCTAGACTCAGCTAAGTTGAGCTGGATTTGAGTTGACTTGAGCTAGGGTGAGATAAGATGAACTCTCTTGAGCTTCCATTCAGCTGAGATTAGTTGAATGGAGCTGGGATGAGCTAACCCTAGTTCAAGTGAGCTAGGTTCCAGCTGTGGTGAGTTGGATCAAGCTGAGTTCCAGCTAGTCTGAACTCCTTCACCAATTGCCTTCTTGAGTGCTAGGGTTTTAGGAATCTGTATATCTGTTCATCCCTAACACTCACAAAAACACATTAAAACAACAAAAGAAAATGCAATGCATGCCTAACCTAGTTAATGCCTAAATGCAACCCAAAAACCCATTTGTGGAGTAAAATCCTAAGAGCTAGGTTTGTTTTAATGCATAAGAATGATGATAAACTGGCGTTTATCAGTATCTCAATAAATAGAGGAGAAAAAAGAATAGAACCTCAAAAACAATGGTGATTTGAATCACTACTTAATCCTCTAATTAAGCACATATTCAATATCAGCAATTAACTTAAATTTTCCAACAGTGCCTCAACCACTTAACCTCTTAATTCCACGTCAGCACATAGGCCAAATATATCCACAGTACCAAGCACAAGGCCTCATCAGACGTCGCCAAGGAGATGAGACGACTTAAATCACTCAGCCAAGGCACAAGGCTTCCTCTCAAGCACAACACAAAGGCAATGCCTCTTTGAATTCTCACTAAGTGTTAGAGCAAGTAGGAACACATCTTGAGGCATCAGGACATGAATCCTGAAGCAAAACCTTCCCCCTTCATCTTCACAAATTCTTCTCTTCTCTCAGAATAGGATAATTAGGTCATTAGGTGGGTAATTGGATCCAGGTATTGGGTCTAGGCCCGTGTGAATGTGTGCATGGGTGAGGAGTGAGAGCACGAGGAGGCGCGTGCAAAGGGGGTGCCAATCCCCCATGTTACTGGGTGAAGAGCAAAGAACACAAAGTCCTTTTATAAGTTGCGTGTGTTTCAAATCTTTTGATGTGGGACTATATCCTACTTGCTTTCTTCATGCAGTAGTAGCTAACGAAGTTTTCTTCGATTAAGCTACTCCTTAGACTCTGCTATTGAAGGGAGGACTTGGATGTTTTGCTGAGGGGAGTCCGCAAGTCCTGGAAGTAGCTGTGTGGCTAGAGGCGGTTGGAGGACTATGGCTGAAGTTGGAGAAAATGACAGCAATGGCGGAGCTCCGGCCGAACTTGAAAAGCTAAAATACGGGCTTATCGACCCAATCAGAAGGTTCAAAAGAGTCACCGGTGTTGGAGTGTGGTGGCGGTGATAATTTGGTGTGTGCGTGCAAGAGGTGACTGGACGGAGTTGGAGAGGGTGAACGGAGGAGGATGTGTTCGATGGAGGGGTTGAGTGGGTGGAAGGGCGAATTGATAGAGGGCTTTGGCCATGGAGGTGTGGCGAAGGTTTTGGGAGTGTCGGCGGGGTGTTTGGTGGTCTGTGGAGGGCATGCGACCACGGCTGAGGTACGTCGATCATGGAGAAGACGGTGAGGGAGCGAGGCAGTTGTCGGTTGAATTGAAGAATAAATGGGTTGAGGAGGGTCTAGAGAGGAATAGGAGAGACTTTTCCTAGCTAATGGATGAAGGGGAGGAAGGTTGGTGCCAGCTTTGATTGGCCAGCGCCGGAGATGGTGAAAACTTCGGTGGGGGATAACGACAAGGAAGAAGGGATATGGAAGCTCCTGTTGGTATTGTGAGAAGTGGACGATGGAGGGATGACGTTTCCCTCTACTTATGGTATGTGGCAGAGGGCGAAGACGGAGGATGGAGAAGCTTGTTGGAGCTGTGGTCGGAGGCGGCTGGAGAGAGAAGGTGATGAATTAAGGCCTTAACCGAGCTAAGGAACATGGCCTGAAGCTCTAGGAGCTTTTAGAGAGCTCAAGTCTGAGTTTTGAACATGGGAAGAAGCTTTATTTTCTTGGAGAATAAGGCACAAGACACCCATGAATTTTGTGGGTTCGTTAGGGCTTGATTCAGGGAGTTAAGATCCTAATGTAAACACATTTATTGAGGCTAAAATGCCTATTCATGCATGTTCCTAGGCTTAGATTTGCATTTCATGTTATAAATATTGCATAGCATGCATCATTCTGCATTTAGAGTACTATATAATTTAGGTTAATTGCATCCTTTTTGTGGTCAGGAGAGAAGGATATTTATTTCGGAGCCTTGGATTGATGATCCAACCATACGGATTTGATCAAGATGACGATCGGAGTCCAACGCCTCCGAAATCGCCTTGATTGGAGTCCCATAGCATCATATGCAGTTCGAGGAAGATCAATGGCCAAGGGACTAGGTGACATAATTCAGAGCTTTAAATGACAAATCCGACCACGCGGATGGATTCGGGTTGATGATCGTAGCCTAACGGCGTGAAAATCGACTTAATCCGACCTCTGTAGCAGCCCCTACAACAAAAAGAAGATGGACGACCCAGATTGCCCCATGTGGCATAGCCCAGGCCGCCCAGTGCACGCACGCGCACGCGTGCATGCACACAGCGCAGCGCTAGCGCGTGAAGAGTGCGTGCGTGCGGAGAGCGCCCAGCGCAGCGCCAGCGGAGCATGCAGCGGATCTTTAGCGACAGTTGGGCTGGCCTATAACGTTGCTTACAGCCGTTGCTACTTCATTGCAAGCTAGCTAAGCCAGCTAAAGGCATGAGTGGATGTGGGCTATCTACAGAAACGTTTCCAGCGATGGTCTGGAGGTCGCTAAAGGTCCTTTACCCATTTTTAGCCTCTTCTTTTCCACTATAAAAGGACCTACACCCCCTTCCTTCCAAGCCATCTCTACCTACTCTACTCCCACCTACTCCCAAGCTCTAGCAAGCCTACCAACTCTCCATTAGAGCTTGTTCTCAAGCTCCCAAGGTGCCTATTAGTATAGTGAACCTCTGCCCCACCAAATACTCCAACTTCCCATCCCCTTTCATAGGTTGCCTTGGAGCCGTCCTCCCACCTCCATTCCGGTAGCAGATCATATCCATCTTCTCACCTCCATTCTTTAGCCACGCTGAAGCTTTCCTTGACCTGATGTCCTCCTACATCTCACCTCCATCGTCCTACTCCTCACCTCCTTCGTCCGAGCTTTCGCCAGGCATCGTCGTCTCGTCGAACAACTGACTCAGGAGATTTCCTCTCACCCCCCTCTCTTTTTATGCTTTCATAGTTGATTGTAATAGACATTGAAGTGATATCTATACCATTTTCGTTCCATCTCTATCTTGTGATTCGTTTGCTTGTTTTCTTCTTACAAAAATACAAAAAAATAACAAAACCCTAAAATACCAAAAAGAAACAAATTGAAGCGCGGTTTTCAGTTAAAGTAAACGTCGCCTCCCTGTGTTTGACCCGGGACTCCCATGGAGTTTCAGTATAAATTTTATCTGATTGACGTGTTTTGCAACTACGACGACGGGTTACTTGTAACCTCGATTTCTAACACGTGAAACATGTGCGACCAGATCCCAAATCACCTTCAGAAGATTCCCTGCAATGTGAACATCAATCCTGCCAAATTTGGTGGTATTTGGAGTTGATTTGGCGTGGTTCGGGTCCGATCAAAAGTTGTCTATAGGTTGCTTGACCTAACAATGGCGGCAGGGACCTAATTGTGATGAAGATGAAGAAGTTAGGGGCTTTCTACAATTAATTCGAAAGATAGGGGTTTGATTGAGAAAAATAGAGATTTAATGGACTTAAATGTAAACTAGGTCAAGATGGACTCTAATTGGGCCTAAATTTTGGTACAAATTTAATTTAGACCCAAGGAATCTGATGGTGAAGTGAAATTTGGTTTTTGACCACGTTTGGATGGTAATTTTCACAGAAGTCCAAATTAAGGTAAAATCTCGTCTGAGACTGTTTAAGGTCAAAATAGGTTCAGATGGTCAAACCAAAGGTACCAAACCTCTCAGTATATTTTTCTATAAATTTTAAGAGGTTTAGATGAATTTTATCTTGACCAGAACCTCTTTAATTTTTACGAGTATGAAATTAAGGTTTAAGGTTCTGATTTAGTTCTTGAAATGCGTGAAACCCTGTTTTTATTTGTGTGGACTCACTCTTTTGATTTTAATGCTTAATTGATCTTAAATTAACCCTGGTAAATCCCATGGTTGTCTTCGTTCATGATGTGATGTTAAAATTGCAGAATTAACCCTATTTTAATGTTTTCTTCTCAGAATGATTCTGCATGGATTTACGGCTTTCAGGCGATTATGTAGGAGCTTTTGTATTTTGATTTTGACTAATTAAAGCTAGTTATGGCTAATGATGGTGTTACCATCACTTTCTAGCTATTGAAATTAGTTGTAATGAACATATGAATGTCAAATATTGGTTCTTCTTCTCTCTTTTCTTTGTATTATTCTCTCTCTTTGTAGTATTCATTCTTTTTCTTCTATTAATTATTCTTTAAGTAAAATAGCTAGTAGATTAATTTTTACCAGCTAATCTGCTTTCGTGACAATAATTCTAACGTGATTTTTAATCAAACATTCACCTCCCCATGTTCGACTCGAGACTCACTTTGAGTTTCGATAAAATTTTATCTGATAGTAGATTTTTACACGACTATGACGACAGATTTTTCGAACTCAAATCTTTTAGTGTAGAAATTCCGCACATCACTATGCTAGCAAGACGCTGAATGAGGCTCAGCGTAATTACACCGTCACTGAAAAAGAGTTGATAACAGTAGTATTTAGGTTGGAGAAATTTCGATCATACTTGCTTGGGTCCAAGGTGGTAATTTTCACAGACCACTCTACTCTTTGGCAATTGTTAGCAAAGAAGGATGCCAAACCCCGTATCATCAAATGGATCCTTCTCTTGCAAGAATTTGATGTCGAAAAGTCAGAGCATAAAATGTTATGGCGGATCACTTATCTAGATTAGACCCAGCCTACATCCCTTATTCCCTACCCATTTCAGACTAATTCCCAGATGAGTCTCTTTTGGCCATCCATTCTGTCGAGTTTCCCTGGTACGTGGATATTGCGAATTATCTTGTCGCAAGAAAGCTTCTCACGAATTTATCCAAGGACCAGAAACTCAAGTTTATTTCTGAGGCCAAATTATATTTCTGGGATGACCCCTTGCTCACATTGGAGCTGATCAGATTATCAGGAGGTGCATCTCAGACTCCGAGATCTCAAGTGTGTTATCTTTTTGCCACAGCATAGCCTGTGGCAGTCATTTCTCGGGCTGAGAAACCGTTGCAAAGATTTTGCAGTAGGGATTTTTCTGGCCGACCATTTTTAGAGATACACACGATTTTGCCAAGTGTTGCAAATGATGCCAGTTAGTTGGTTCTATGACCAGGAGAGACATGATATCTGATTGCACAGCAAAAATACATCAGTAAATATGCCATCTTGTGTTATTTTGTAGCACTGTCATTGCATCTTATGTAGCTATAGTTGCATTTGTAAATAGATGCCTGCATGCATTTTTAAAGAGGGGAGGAGAGTATGAATAATTGGTCATCTATTAATTAACATCTTCATCAAGTGCTGCATTACAATTGCACCATTTTCATTTCTTTATTTGCTTTGAATTCTTCTCTCCCGCAGTAGCAGGGCATGGGGCATGCACGCCTCTTCGCTCCAGTCCTCCTGTCAGTAGCATGGCTGGACGTGCGATGCCAGCAGCATGGCTGTGGCATGCTTCCTCATTTATAAATTGCCTTGCTCTCTCCCTTGTGCGGGAGGCCTATCCATACATACACCTCCACACATATTCAGACACCGTCACCTTGGGCTAACCTCCTCCCCTCTCCCTCTCCATATGCAGTATCTCTTTTCACTGAAGAGATACACTGTGGGTAGGAGAAAACTCACAGTGGTCCCACAACCACCACTGTGAGTTCCACCACCGCCCAGCTCTTTCGTGAGCAGGTGGGCATGGTGGATTCACCTTTCATTTTTACTGCCCTTACCCTCTCCGCCATTGCTAGAGCTTCCAGCTCAGAAGCTCAAGAAGCCACACGCCTGCCTGCAAGCCATCGTCAGCCACCGCGCGTGTGTCTGTAGGACGTGCACATCCCTTTTCCATGCACGTAGAACCAGCCACTACTGGTTGTCAGATCGTGTGCGGCACTGTAGCTACTGTAGCGCACGGTCTGCGCGACTCTGTAGCCACCGGCTCGCTTCTCACTTAGCCGGTGGCATCGCACTCTCTCTCTCTCATCGTACCGGTGCAACCAATCGCCCGCACGTGCCAGCGCCATATCCCCGATGCATTCGCGCCCCATATCACTGGTGCAACTGCGCAGCACTGCGCAGTGTGCCTCATCCCTGGTGCAATCGCCCGCACTCGCCCGCCTCATCGCACTGGTGCAACCAATCGCTCACACGTGCCAGCGCCATATCCCCGGTGCAACCAATTCCCATATCTCCGGTGCAACCAAACGTCTGCTCTCTCTCATGCCATTGCACCGGTGCAACTGTGCGCCAAACGACGAACGGCGCAGCAGACGACTTATCTGCTGCGCTTCCCTCCTCTGCCAGCACACGTACACTCACACACACACTGGTACACACTCACACACACCCTTATACGCTCACTCACACACACACATATATTTATATATCCACTCACCTATATACATACATACATACATACATACATACATACATATATATATATATATATATATATAGACAACTACATATATACATATATAGTTATATATATACATATAGATATATTTATCTTTACACATTTATCCACCTACCCATATCCATATCTACACTTCACTACCCATACTCCCGTTCACTAGTTCCACCACCACTCATAATATCGCGGGAATATCTGCACCAGTTGCTGATATTCCCTGATATTTGCACAAAGCAAGCGCTTACACACACACTCCCACACATCCGCTCACACTCCACGCGGCACTCCATCCTGTTGGTTGCGTATTGCTAGACGTGGACCAACTTAACACTGTGCTACACTGCATTTCCACTTCCACCTCCACCCCTATATATAATATATACATATATATATACTGTATCTACTATACATATATTAAGCTAAGTATTCCTCTCTTTGCCAGCAACCTACCTTGCTTTTATTTATCTTTTGTTTCTTGCTATTAAAAAGATAAAAAAAAGAGTAAAAGAGAAAAGATAATTCTTGTCTTGCAGGTACTCCTTCTTGCGAATAACAGGACCAAATTTTGGAAACCCCAAGTTGGCTACAAGCCAAGAACCATTTGGCTCAAAGCTAAGGACTTGATTTTGAGGGTGTACCTCAAGAACAATATTATCAACAAAAAAAAAATCTTAAATAGAAAAACCAAAAACATAATAAACGCAAGGAAGAGATACATTTTAGGAAAGGTGTAGAAACTCCTTGACCTTTAATTCCCGCCTCCCTGAGATCGACCTTGGGCCTAAAAGTGACCAAGATAAAATCAAGTAGGCCAGGTTAAAAATTTTGTGAAAGATGGTTAGACTCGATTTAGGTTAAACCACTATAATAACTTCAGCGATAATTTCACCATATTAACACAACCTATTCGAGTCCGATCACCCTTTTTCTGGTGCCGTTGCCGTGGAGGCACGAATTGAGGTAAGTTTCTACTCCATTCCTTTGATTTTCTCTTCTCACACCCTTCTCTTCACCGGTGTTTTGTTTGCTTGTGTGTAGGTAAACTAGTGGCAAGGAGGAGACTAGCAGAGGAAGTAGGAGATGTGGGCAGATCCAAGGTGGGAGCGAGAGCGTGAAGTCACCGGCGCTGCACTGGAGCTTCGCCCACGTTGATGAAGAGGTAGGTCTCTCTCTCTTAGCAACTTAGGTTAACTTGTCACCTAAATAAAAAAAAAACCTAAAAACACTTCTTGGGAATTTCTTGGGGCAAGTGGATTAAAAAACACTTGATTGATTGTTTGCTATCACCCCCACCGCCCCTTGATTTCCCGCCAAACTTCGCATAGCGAAAATCCAAGAATCTTGATTCTTGGATCTTTTGTTGTGTGAAGTGTTCTTTGAGGCAAGTTTAAAATTGATTGATTGCCATCCTTCCTTGCCTCATTTGTTCACATTTCGGGATCACATTTTTTTGGTGGGGAGACTTGGAATTGAGTTGATTCCAACCCTACCACGACCTTTCACGTGCCTTAGATTTGATCCTGAATATTTCAACCCCAACATTTTAGTTTTCTTATCTTGTGGTTGAGCCTTGTGTGTGGAATATCATTTTGGTGATTGGGAGCAGTTGAATTGAAGTGCTTTGGCTCCCTTTCACATTGGCTTAAAATAGACTCGTGCATCCACACATAGAAATTTTCATCTAGGGAAGCCCATTGCATTTTTAGCATGCATTAACTAATTCACATTGAAGAAGGGTTTGTTGGGCATAGAAGAACTTGTGTTTTCTCAAAACCCGGAGATTAGTTGAATAGGTAACTCAACGAAATCTTAAAATCCATACTACTTAAGGCTGAAATTCTAAAAACCATTCACCATATAAAACTTCAATTCAGGGAGATTTCCCCGTTGCATGCTTGGTTTACACACATAAAATCAACGCACTTGGGCATTACCCATATACAATGCCCTTCACATTCCTGGAGCACTTGATCCTAAACCTCTAAATTAAACTGGTAGCAACTTGACCCTTATTAAGGATTGAAGATCTAACTACCTACGTGTAGTGCCTACGTGCTGGTGTGGGTTCCCGCATGCTATCGGGTGTCTAAGACTAGGGCAAACAGCCTTTCAATCTGGCCCGATGGTTCCGCGGTGCTCTCATTTGGTTCCATAGGTTGTGATAGTAGGTAACTTAGATCTTTAGGTCTAAGGGCACATTGTAGAGGTTAGGAAATTGATTGCTTTGATTTGTTATCAAGTGTACCCTTGCGGCGTCGTTTCTCTCGTCTCCTTTTCCCTTCTTATCTCCCCAATTCTTCCTGCAGTAGTGCATGTTTAAGAGGAGGTCACAAAACCCTGAATTGTTTAAATTGTTTGATAATTCTAGAAGGATTGAAACTGATTCGTCATCCTTCTCCACAAACATGGCTGCACGCCCACCCCCAAATCCCGAGGGAGGAAACCACCCCCCTCAAATCCCACCAGGTGGTGGTGGAGCTGTAGACCCCATAACCCACCTCCAAGCCCAAATGGAAATTTATAATGAGCAGATTGAAGCCATTAGGGAAACCTTGGAGGAAATGTAGAACCCTCCTGAATAGGAGGAGCCTAGGTCTCTTAGCTCTTATCAAAATCCTGCTGCTACAGAGACTGATGAGAACCTCATCATGAGCCATAACTAGCTCATTTTGACCTAATACAAAGGATAAAAGCTCCTACATATCTCAAGGAAAGGCTTAACTCAGAGAATCCTGAGTTTGAGAAGAAAACAAGTCATAAGGGGTAAAAATGCAATTTTACCAGTATAATCTACATACAGGGTAATTCAGGGCCCAAACATAGGTCAAAGCAGCTTAATAAGAATAAGAGTGGGATGAAATGATCTAGCAAGGGCTACAGCAATTCCAAGAAACTAAATGATAATCTGTAACCCTAAAATAACCCACTTCAATTCACAAGGTTCGAGGCAAAGTAAAAATAGAATAAACCCTCTAAAATTCATAGAAAAATAATCTCTAGGGTTTAGAACCTTCAATTTGGCCTTCAGAACCCATTTTGACCTACATTGAGAACCATGCCCAATTAATAACTTAATTTGGGTTTTTGCGTAAATTGATCGGTCAAACAAGGTTTAATATGGAAATGAAATTCACCATCAGATTCCTTAGGTCCTAATTAGTCATGTATAAAAACTTGAGCCTAAGAAGAAACCTCCTTGACCGACTTTACACTTTGGTCCTCATATATTTACTCTTTGGCCCTCAACTTTTGAACCCTCGCATTTTTGCCCCTAACTCTCCTTCGTTCTTTGCGATCAGGTCCCCCCTGCAAAACCTGCCAGCACCATGCTCCGGCGACCTTGCGCGGAGCATGGCGCCGCGCAGGGTGAGGTGGGGGACCTGGCAAGTAAACCGGGGGTGCCCTGCGTCGTCAGCCGTCGCAGGGACACCCCCTGGTCGTTGTAACCCACCATACCGGCCGTGCGAACGCACGGACGGTATGGGTTCTTGTTTCCGGCCATCCTCCGGCGAGGGAGACACGTCGTCTCCCTCCGCCTTCCTCCCTGTTTGATCCCTATAAATACCCCCCGTTGCTCCACCGACCGGGGCAGCCTGGATCTGACGGAGAAAATCCCCAACTTTCCTCTCTTCTCCCTCCGGCAGACGCTCACCAGCTCCGGCGGTTTCCTCCCCCTCCACCTCTTCGCTCTGCCGCAATACCAGCAGCAGAGACTTCCTCCCCTGCTCTTCCCGCGCCACGCCGCACCCAGCTGGCGCCTCTCCGGCTCTCTGCTCGCCGTCGCCCCTTTCCCTGAGCATCGTCTTCTCCGGCGACAGTCGATACGACTGTCGCCCTGTTCCTCCCCCTTCGTCCCTGCGAGTAAGCTAGAACTACTCCCCTTCTTCTCCTCTTTCTTTCCCCGCTTTCAATTTATTCAATTAAGCCCTCGACCGACCTTGACCATCGTCATCCCCTTCGTCTCCGGCCACCCTCCGGCGAGATGCTCCCATCGCTCCACAGCCTCACACACCTCGCCGACCTTCACCGAACCTCCGCCTCATCACACTGAGCTCCCCCCACCCCTTCACTGCCACTCCACACCTCCGTAACGCTTCCCCCAACAAACCCATCCTCCGACCCACAATCCGACCTAGGGCAGCCCTTGCACGCCGCCCCGCGCCTCGCCACCACCCACACGAGCTTCGCCGCACCCTGGCGAAGCTCCTGGCACTTTCTGATTAGGCCGAGAGGCAGTTTTCTTGTGAACAGGCCACCCGACCTCCGCCGCCATTGCCGCGCAGGAGGAACTGCTTCCGCCTGCAGCTACAGGCGCACCACGCTCAGCGCCACGCCCAGATTCAACTCCCAGGCCTTGCGAGGCGTTTTGACAAAACACCAGGCTCGCAGCTAAGGCAGAAGGCTTCGCGTGACGCCGCAATCTCCCGCTGATTTCCCCGCTGCGGGCGCGCAATTGAGGTGGGACATTTAGTCCCACCTCGGAAAAGCCTGAAGAGTCGCAGCGATATAAGATGCAAAAGTGCTGGAGGCTTACTGCCTTAGCACACGGGGTGAGGTCCCCTTCACCCGCCCGGTTACCCGGTCTCGTCCGCGCTCACGCCCCGCGGACCTGACCCGACCCGACCCGACTTAAGACTGACCTGCACTCCTCGCCCACCACACACGCCGGTGGGCCTGGACCCGGGCGTGACCCGAACCCGATTACCCGGCAGCTCTGGGAGAGCTTTCCCAAGAGTGGTTTCAGAGAGAGAGAGACGCGGGGGGGGAGAGGGTAGAGTAGGTTTTGTTCTCTGACGTAAGCTCTGAAGTGTGCAGGCACAGGTGAAGAAGAAGAACCGCGGAAGAAGAAGGAAGCTGAGGGAGACACTGTAGCACAGGCTGTTTAAGTCGTCTGATTTGGAAATCAGACGACGGCCTGAAGGGAAAAGAAGAAAGAAGGAGGGGTGACGTCCCTGGCTGAAAAAGAACAGAAGAAGACAGAAGAAAAAGGAGGAGCAGGAACAACAGGAAGAAAGAGGAGCATCACCTCTGCAGCAACAAAGAAGAAGAAGGAGATCTAAAGAAAGAAGAAAGAGGAGCATCACCTCTGCAGCAACAAAGAAGAAGAAGGAGATCTCAAGAAAGAAGAAAGAGGAGCATCACCTCTACAGCAACAAAGAAGAAGAAGGAGATCTGAAGAAAGAAAGAAAGAAGAACATCACGAGGAGAAAACAAAGAGAACAACAAATTCTTTCCCTCTCTCTTTCTTTATTTTTGTAAAAGAAACATGTATATCTCTAGAATACAACTTGCTCCCTGAGTTCGACCTCGGGAACTCTTTTATTCTCCGAGTAAAAAAAAAATTTTATATAGTTGAAATGTTGGTAATAACTGGCTATACTACAATGTAATAACAATAAAACCCGGTTGTCCCAATCCTCTTCAACCAGAGACCATAGGACAAATTCGGGTCCCCATAGGCAGGGACGATTTTGAATTGAAACCCAATGTAATTGGCCTAATTAACTTTCACTTCCATGGTCTTGCAAGTGAAGATCCTTTTCTCCATTTGGAAGACTTAACCTGATTGGCTGAAACAGTTAAACCAAAAAACATCGGATTATCAATTGTCCTCATGAAAATGCTCCCGTTTTCGTTGCGGGATAAAGTGCTGCAATGGTTGCGCACCCTTGGGAGAACATCCATTCTTGGGAAGAGATGCGAACAACATTTCTCAAGAAGTTCTTCCTAATCGGGTGAACCAATGCACTTCGCCGAGCTATAACTTCTTTCACGCAATAAAATGGCGAGCAATTTCATGAGGTTTGGGAAAGGTACAATGACCTCATCAGGAAATGTCCTCACCATGGTCTGCCTAAGTGGCATATAGCCCAAATCTTCTATTATGGGCTAAATGAAACTTTGAAGCAGATTGCAGACGCTTCCTGCGGAGGGAATTTCATGAATAAAGACGAGAATGGAGCATTTGAATTATTTGAAAACATGAGTGAAAATTCAATGAACAATGCCTCCATTGTCGCCTTTAATTTTACCAGCCTGCCCCGTAATGTTCATGAAGTTGACACGGAACCCTCCCATTCATCCGCTGATCTCAACCTCATTGCAGAAAAATTAGATGAAGTCTCCGTCGTGCATAAGAAGCTGGACAAGCTTCTGGCCAATCCCGTTCGTTCTATGGCAAACACCTCTACCTCACCACTTCGTCACAACCCTAATCCTTCCAATGCTAGGCTTATTCTAAAAAATCCCGTGAGACCATCCTTACCGAGTATCACGCCAAGTGATTTGATAAGTAATGTGGACCTGGCTTCTGCAGGCCAGTATTTTGACACGGAGGACCAAGCCTCCGTGTGCTCGGATGCATATTTACATGCGGACTCATCTTCTGGCTTAGAAGACGCTTGTGCCTTGGGGAACAACCCGTTCTCTGCTACTTACAACCTAGGGTGGCGTAATCATCCTAGATTCGCATGGTCTAGTAACCCGCAGCGCCAAAACCCTGCTAGTGGGCTAATGCGATTGTCCGCACCCGTCATCCCAAGGGCCTAGTCTAATCCTGTGGCAAATCTGCCATCGGGTCCTTGCATTCCTTAAACAGAACATGCATCAAGTCCTCTTGATAAACTGATGTGAATGGTGACGAAAATGTCTAAGCGCCATGAAGAAAACATGACCTCTCTTTAGCATCAATTGGCGCAGTAGAATGCTGAGATCAGTCAACTACGCATGGCGACTCGATCTCAGGGTACTCTTCCATCCCAACCTATTCCCAACACACGAAATTTTGTACCCCATGGTCCTCAACCACAGGTACGCCCTTCTCAGGGGCAGGTTCATCAAATTCTGCAAGCTCCCAGCATTCCACCGGGATTTCAGGCTAATCCCGTAGCAACAAATCACTCTTATGTCCCTATTGCGAACCCTCCTCCGCCTTATGATCCCACTGGACCCACTATGTCAAATGCGATTACTACGAGGAGCGGTAAGCAAACCGTCGATCTGCCTCAACCCGATCCTGGCCCATCTTTTCATCACCCTCTCATTCGGGATGCGCACCGCATTCTCGTGAGGATGATACACCCGAGCTAGTGCCAGAATCAGTCCCATTCCCTGAGGCTCTACTGAGGGAGCCAAAAGATAAGAAAAAGGATACGCAGGCCTTTGATAACCTGCGTAATCTATTCAGGGATGTTGAAATCAAGGTACCCCTATTGGAGGCTATCGACCATATACCAACTGTCGCCTGATTTTTCAAAGACTACACTACACCCAGGAGACAGTCAAAGAAAATAAAGAATCCGGTGGTCCTCTCGCCTCATGCTAGTTGTGCTATACTATCAAACCTACCACGAAGCAGAAAGATCCAGGCACACCGCTTATTTCTTGTAGCATCCAAGGCTGCAATTTTAATCGTGCTCTGCTTGATCTAGGATCTTCCATAAATCTTATACCAACCATCATGCTCGAGAAATTTGCATTAGGAAATCTGAAAGCCACCCCTGTCATGTTACAGTTGGCAGATCGTTCTGTCAAAATATCGAAGGGTGTGGTGGAAGACGTGGTGGTTAGGGTCAATAGTCTTTGTTTTCCTGTTGACTTTCTTGTTTTGGATATGGAAGTTCCTAGTTCACTTTCTAATTGTCTGATCATCCTTGGTCGACCTTTATTGGCCACAGCCCGTGCCCATATCGACTGTGAGTCGGGCTGCATTGAGATTGCCATTGGCTCTAAAAAGCTCAAGCTTAACATCTTCAAGGTAGCCAAGAATTTTGATTGCGATTGCATCGAGGATGACACGTCTGACGAGGATATGGCCGTCAGTGCATGTATCGGACTTATAGGGACCTATTTTGACTGCTGTGGATTGCCCTTGGATACAGACCATAGCCTGAATAACACATCTTGTGACGTTCCCCCATCCCTCCCCTTACTCGTAGTTTCTCCTGACCAGACTTCTGATGAGGTTTTCTTTGCTTCCATACCTTGTGGTATGAGTCATATTCGGGCTACTCACTGCCGGTCCACCCTCTTGAAGATCGGATTTCCCTTTCTTTCCCGCCAAATCAGGCAGAATTGCAACTCCACACTGGGACCTTGAGCCCACATACTGATCACTGGGGCTATCCCTTATTGGATCCTTCAATCCAAGATGCCCCTCTTCTCGGCCAATCTGAGGGTCAACTTCTTCCTCCTTCCTTGTTTTCTTCTGATCCACTTGGGACACTCTCGTCCCAAGAAATGCCATATCTTTCACCATCCACTCCTGAGCTAAAAGAGCTGCCTGACACACTTAAGTATGCTTTCTTGGGACCAAATGAAATGCTCCCCGTAATCATTAGTTCAAGATTGACTAGGGAGCAAGAGTGCAAACTAACAAAGGTCCTTATGGAACACCAGGCAACCATTGGATGGTCCTTATCAGACTTAACTGGCATTAGCCCCTCCTACTGCACTCACCATATATATACGGAGGAGGAGGCTCGACCTTCTCGTGAGATGCAGCGACGTCTCAACCCTAACATGCGGGAGGTCGTTAAAAAGGAAATTATTAAGTGGTTGGATGCGGGTATAATCTACCCGATCAGCGATAGCTCCTTGGTGAGCCCAATTCATGTCGTGCCCAAAAAGGCAGGACTCACCATCCGTGTCAATGACAGGGGCGGATCCATCCCTACACGCACTCCTACATCTTGGAGAGTGTGTGTAGACTATAGGAAACTGAATGCTGGAACTAAGAAAGATCACTTTCCTCTACCTTTTATCGACCAAATCCTGGAGCAGTTAGTGGGAAATAAATTGTTCTGTTTCCTGGATGGATTTTCTGGATATAACCAGGTGGCAATTGACCCCCGAGACCAAGAGAAAACCACTTTTACCTGCCCATTCGGCACCTTCGCATTTGGAAGAATGCCTTTCGGACTTTGTAACGTGCCAGCAACTTTCCAGAGATGTATGCTGGCGATATTCCATGATATGGTGGGTGACTTTCTTGAGGTCTTTATGGATGACTTTTCGATCTTCGGAACTTCATTTGATGATTGTCTTGCCATCCTGACTCGTATCCTTCGGAGATGTATTGATGTGAACCTTGTGCTTTCTTGGGAAAAAAGTCATTTTATGGTACACGAGGGTATTGTTCTCGGGCATATCATCTTCGATAGGGGTATTGAGGTTGACAGAGCTAAGCTTGACGTGATTGCTGATTTACCTGTGCCTAGCTCTGTCAAGCAAATCCGCTCCTTTTTGGGACACGTCAGTTTCTATAGGAGATTCATCAAAGACTTCTCCAAGATTTCTAGACCTTTAACTCATCTCCTATCGACCGACGTGCCCTTTGATATGGGCCCTGACTACATCCAAGCATTCATGCAGCTACGTGATGCTGTCACCAAGGCCCCTGTTCTCCAGCCACCTGATTGGTCCCTCGACTTTGAACTCATGTGTGACGCTTCCGACCTTGCAGTCCGAGCCATCCTGGGACAAAAACGTGATAGACACCCCTTCGTGGTGTACTATGCTAGTAAGACGTTGGACGAGGCCCAGCGTAATTATACCACCACTGAAAAAGAACTACTGGTGGTCGTCTTTGGGCTGGAGAAATTCTGCTCTTACCTTCTGGGCTCGCATGTTATTATATTCATTGACCACGCGACCATTCGCCATCTCATGCACAAGAAGGATGCCAAGCCTAGAATGATTTGTTGGATCCTTCTGCTCCAAGAATTTGACATTGAGATCTACGATAAGGCTGGAGCCTAGAATGTTGTAGCTGATCATCTCTCAAGACTGGACCCTGACCACATTGGACTTACCTTGCCGATCAATGTGGTTTTTCCCGATGACCACTTATTGGCAATCAATGTGGCAAGTGGACCTTGGTATGCCGACATTGCCAATTACCTTCCTTCTGGTTCCCTTACACGTGGCTGGCCTAAAAACCAGCACGAGCGTCTCATCGCAAAAGCAAAGTATTATTTCTGGGATAATCCACTACTTTTTCAAATAGGTGCTGACTAGATCATCCGTCGCTATATTCCTGACAGCAAATTCCCCAGTGTGCTATCCTTCTGCCACGATCAGGCCTACAGAGGCCATTTCTCTGGGAGGAAAACTGTAGCAAAGGTGTTGCAATGCGGTTTCTTTTGGCCCTCCCTTCACTAGGATGCACACAATTATGCCAAACATTGCACTAAGTGCCAGTCGTTAGGGTCAATGTCACGTTGTGACATGATGCCCTTGCAACCCATCCTAGCTACTGAAATCTTTGACATTTGGGGAATTGATTTCTTGGGTCCCTTTCCTCCTTCCAACGGCTTCAAGTACATCCTCGTGGCTATTGATTATGTTTCGAAATGGATCGAGGCTATTCCCACGTGCCATGCTGACCATGTCATATCTACTCGATTTGTCAAAGACCACATTTTTGCACGCTTTGGGATCCCTCGAGCCATTATCTCTGATAGAGGAAGTCATTTTACCAATGCTTCTTTTCAGGCACTTCTGAGGAAATATGGAGTCCACCATCGTATCGCATCTCCATATCATCCTCAGACGAACGGCTAGGCTGAGGTGTCGAATCGGCAAATTAAGCAAATTCTCCAGAAAACGGTTCAACCTGACCGTAAGGATTGGTCCGACAAGCTGATTGACGCACTTTGGGCATATCGGACCGCCTTCAAGGCTCCCCTTGGTATGTCTCCTTATAGAATCATTTACAGAAAGCCTTGTCATTTTCCCGTGGAGCTGGAGCACCGCGCTTATTGGGCTGTTCGCCAATGTAACCTCGACCTAGACCTGTGTGGTCGAGAAAGGAAATCCAACTTCAGGAGCTAGAAGAGCTCCGTCGTGAAGCCTATGATTCTGCCTTAACTTTCAAGCAACGTACTAAGGCCTTTCACGACAACCAAATTTGGTGGAAGGAATTTGAGCCATCTCAACAAGTTTGGCTTTACAATGCCTGGCTCAAATTCTTTCCAGGGAAATTGAAGTCCAAGTGGACTGGTCCCTACTTGGTCTCGAGACCATTTCCCGACGGAGCCATTGAAATTGAAGATCCCAAATCTGGGCATAAATTTACGGTCAATGGACAGTGGTTAAAACCCTATCTTACTCATGAACCTACCCCCGTTGGTGAAACTGTTGCCCTACTGGAGGGTAACTAACTTCGTGCCTCACTTTGAGTCCAGTTGGGGACGTTAAATTTAGCGCTCGTTGGGAGGCACCCCAGCAACACTCCTCCACTATCACTTACACAATTCCATGTCACTTCACTTCGCACTTCTTCACTTTTCACTTCACCACCCACCATCCACCCACCCTACTGCCCTGCTATATACCATGCACATTAGCTCTCGTTCCTTGATCCTTGGACCTTGCTTTACCCTGCATGCATATGAGGTCATAGCATCGTTTGGCATGGGGGGGAGGATAGGCATCCATAGGATCTGGGTATTATATGGTATCATGCAGCTTCCATTATACATATCCATCTATAAATATATACATAGCTTAAAAAAAAAAAAGGTGTTCAGTAATGATCTGAAGGCTGAAGCAAAAATATAATAAGTGTTTATGGATATTCAATCGCTGTTTTGAATACTTTCCAGGCCAAAGAAGCTTGATTCGCTTAGGCTTGGCTTAATTCACTTGAGCATTGATAAGATAGATCGGAATCTCTCCTAACTAAGGACGTATTCTTGTACCTGAGTCACCAGTACAGGATTCGTTGGTTTTCTTCTACTCGAGAGCCTAAGTAATCTTGGTTCACACTACACATATCAAGAAAGACCAGGTGAACATAAGATCCAACCCTAGTGTTCATTAGGGAAGGTGGAGTCCTTACCTGTGCGCGTAGGTAGACTTTTTATCCCAGGCTTTAGTCTTGTGTCTAGGAGAAACTCTTTCCACCAAAAAGGTACTCTCCCACCAAAAATGTGTGCTCTCCAAATAAAGTTGTAAGAGATATATTGACACTTGTTTCAAAAAAAAAAGAAGAAGAAAATCTTACAAATAAGTCAGTATATCTTTCAAATGTCTGTAAATTCTTCTCCCTAAAAAAGTTTTTCAGGGCACGTTACAAATACCCTGTTTCTACCATATATTCTTTGAGCCACAAAAGCAATAAAATGAGGGTTGAGTTTTCCATCATCTTTTTACGGGTCAATCCGAAGACATGAGCTGAAACTGGGACCAACCTACACTTAAAAAATTTGTGAAACCCTGGGCTTGAGCCTTAATGTTCATCTGATCAGTCTTGATCCTTCACTATGCACAAACCATAATCTCTTGAGCTCTCGAGTACGGCAAAAACCTTCTGAGTCCTGGAAATCGTACTTAAGGTTTAAATATCAAGAGTCCAGGTTAGTCGAGAGATGGTCTATGTCATGTAAGACTTAAAGTACTGGTAGTCTTCTCTGCAATTGGTTCTCACGATATCCAACAAATAAACACACCCATGTCGCTTCAGAAAAAATATTCAGCTTAAGATCATTTCTAAATACAATACAAAAATGTTTTGCTAGGGACTAGCAAAAGATAGGCATGGGGGTATGATTGCACAACAAAAATATACCAGTAAATATGCCATCTTGTGTTATTTCCTAGCACTGTCATTGCATCTTATGTAGCTATAGTTGCATTTGTAAATAGACTCTTGCATGCATTTTTAAAGAGGATAGGAGAGTATGACTAATTGGACATCTATTAATTAACATCTTCATCAAGTGCTGCATTGCAATTTCACCATTTTCATTTCTTTATTTGCTTTGAATTCTTCTCTCCCGTGGCTGTAGGGCATGGAGCATGCCCGCCTCTTCGCGCCACTCCTCCTGCCAGCAGCATGGCTGGACGTGCGATGCCAGCAGCATGGCCGTGGCATGCTTCCTCATCTATAAATTTCCTTGCTCTCTCCCTTGTGCGGGAGGCCTGACTTGTCGATTGTTCGCTTTAAAGTCGTTTGCAGTTTAATGTGGTGGAAAAATCGACTAATCAATATTTAAAAAGAAATAACCACTCGCAGAGGAGCGGGTTGTATCCACAGGGAGGCAATGACGTATTAAAATTCGCACCAGTTAAAAACGTTTGTTCGTAGTCAGTTTGGACAAGAATCAAGCCAAAATTGCCTTTAGATTAAGGTTGAAGCAAGGAACAATGCTGAAATAGCAATTCTGAGAAACTAGAGGATATTTTTCGCAATGCAGAATCAATAAAATATTAATAAAAGTTGGCAATGGCAGGAAATGTAAATATTAATGGCCCTTTTACTGTAGCAAAACAGGGGATTTTTTCCCCTTTGGCGTGTGTGACGAGGAGTGGATGGCCGGCCGCGGGAAGCTCGGAGGACGTCCCCTGGATCGAGGGCTTCGAAATGGTGGTGGCGGCGTGTCGCACGGTGGCCTGAGGCGGCCGGACGAGCTCCGGCGGAGGTGCTGCAGTCGGTGAGCGCGCGCGGCCTGTTGGCGGTGAGGACTGCCGCGCGCTGCTGGCGGTTCTGCAGGTGTGGGAGGAGGGTGCTGTAGGCTGAGGAGGGCGCGGAGATGGCACTGGAGGTGAAGTGGGTGGCTACTGCGGCTGGTGTGGGCGCGCACTGCAGCCGGTGCGGGGAAGGTGCTGCGGGCGCGGGAGTGATGCGGGTGAGGTTCTGCAGGCGTTGGAGGAGGGGTGCGCGGTCTGGGGGGAGTGGAGATGGCGAAGGCTGATGGTGGGCGCGGGTGCGCTGCAGGATGGTAAGCGCGGGTGCACTGCAGGCTGATGGGCGCGGGTTCGCTGCCTGTTGGCAGAGGGCGCAGGTTCGCTAGAGGTGAGCGGGTGCGGGTGCGGTTGGAGGCTGGTGGGTGGCGTTGGAGGTGAAGTGAGCGGATGTGGTTGTGCGGGTGCAGGTGGACTTCAGATGGGTACGCAGGCGGGTGGTCGCAGGTGAGCGGTGAGGTGCAGGCTGAAGGTGAGCGGGTAGCTTCAGACGTCCGGGAAATTTCCCGGACGTCTTAAGTGACTGAAAGGGTGGTTGAATGGTAGCTGCGGCGGTGGTGGTTGGTGACGACGGCGAGGGAGATGCACGCTAAGGTGCTCACGGTAATGCGGACGAACTCCGGATGGCGGTGTGGCCTGTCACACCACACGCCCACGGTGGTGGAGACTCGCTGCCACAGTAGAGGCCGGCAGTATGGAATGGAAGAGAGAAGGTCTCTCTGCACAGTGGTGGGTCGGTGGTGGAGGCCTCCTGAGCTCGGCTGCCTCCCTCCTCCTTTTGTAGTGTCCTGCACAAATTTGAAATCAGCTGCCCGACCAGATCCAACACATCCGCTCCTCCTTGAATGGGTTCTTCACTATAGCAGCTGGTGGCGTTGGAGCGGCAGCAAGCCGTTCTGCAAGAAGAAGAATAAAGAAAATAATGTTAAAATATTAGGGTCATTTATATGCAGACCCTCAACTTCTATGTTAATGAAAACAATGTACCTAATTGGTTATCTAATTAGATGAATGCCATTCTAAGCTAATTCAAAATGCACTTAAAATATGAATGCAATGCATGGACTATGTAATTAAACTAAAACTATGAATTAATCTATTTACATCCTAATTTATGCTAAATAAATGTTAGAATTAACCTAATGTGTAGGCACTTAAATACTTAAATAGCCCACAACTATGGGCTAATCAAATACCCCCATGCCTAGTTTTTGCTAGTCCCTAGCAAAATTAAGCTAAACCTAGCACTCCAAGTGGACTAGTCAACTCACTTAGTCATCCTTCAGAAGCATATTAAGTTCAGACTCTAGACCCAAGGTTCCTAAGTAGTTGCTAAGTTACAAACTAGGTCGGCTAAAGACGAGTTGCATGCACAAGTTTCCCTGATTTCTGACTCTACCCTAAAGTTTATTGATCCCTGAGATTAAAGCATCCGTGCCTGTGCATAGGTCTGAGTTATTTGAGTTAAAGGATTTTTTTTTTTTAATATACACTTTTTTTTTTGTTTGATTCTTCTAAGTCTAACCTCAGATCAGCTATCAACACGGTTTGTGTCGAATTCATTGTCCCCATTACCATACCTTGAAGGGTGCCTGGCTTTTGATGCTTCGAGATAGCACCGCCCATAACGACCCCAAGAACTCCTGGCAATCGACACTTCGAGATAGTATCACCCATGGATTTCTTAAGCGAATTCAGGCCTTTGGCAATCGGCACTTCGAGATAGAGCCGCCCATGGTACCTGAACCGGGCAATGCGCTTACATGCCCCCAGTAGGATGGATATCCTAAGAGACAAGCGTCGAGGAGGTAATATGTTATCATCGCATCCTCAAGGTGAGTATATACTCCACCTCTCCTGCGGCGGGAACTCTTCCAATCAAAATGTGTTTTCAAGCCTCTCCTAAGTCAAAACTAAGAGAACCAAATCTCTTTTCAGAAAGATAGAAATTAAGTTAATTACCAGACCATGTGTGTGAAATTTGGATGCTTGGGTTACAAGGACCCGTAAACCAAAAGGTAGAATGAGACTCCAGGTACTACCCCACCTTTTAACTCAAACCCTAGCTTCCCTTCCTCAACCTCTTGAGGAATGGTCCGCAACTTAACTCCTACTTAAGTTTTTAAGTCCACAAAGGACCCTAAAGGTCTAAAGCTAGTAGCTCATTTAGCTTCTAAAGTTTGACCCTAGAATTAATTTAGTCTACCCTAGAGTTCTGATTTGCTTAAGAATGCAAGATCTAGCCAATTAAGCTCAAAACCTTTTTTTTTTTTTCATTTTTTTTTCATTTTCTCTCTTTTTCTCTTTTTTTTTTTATATGAATGCTATAAACAAAATGCCTCAGGTCCTCTCCCCCATGCCTGGTTCAAACAATGTCCTCATTGAAAACAAAAATAGATAAAGGAAGATATTACCTGAGGCGGAGAATGGTAGGAGCTAAGGCTCCTCAAGAGTGACTTCGTCAACCAGATGGCCGTCTAAAGTTATGTACGGTTTTAACCGTTGACCGTTGACAATAAAGGGAGTTGCTGAAGAGGAAGGATTTTTGATCTCCACAGCTCCATGCGGAAATACTTTGGTGATTATGTAAGGCCCATCCCAATGAGATTTTAACTTCCCAGGAAAAAGCTTAAGTCTGGAATTGAAAAGCCAGACTTGTTGGTTGGGCTCAAAGGTCTTTCGAAGAATAAACTTATCATGCAAGACCTTAGTTCTTTCTTTATAAGCTTGAGAGGTGTCATAAGCATCATTCCTCAGCTCCTCAAGCTCACTTAATTCTAGAAATCGTGCCTTACCTGCCTTCTCTAAATCCATGTTAACACTTCGAATAGCCCAAAGTGCTTTATGTTCCAACTCAACAGGTAAATGGCATGCTTTTCCATACACAATCCGAAAGGGAGAAGTACCCAAAGGGGTCTTATAGGCCGTTCGATAAGCCCACAAAGCATCGTTGAGCTTTTGGGACCAATCTTTCCTATCAGGTCTAACGGTCTTCTCCAAAATATTTTTTATCTCCCTATTTGATACTTCAACCTGGCCACTTGTCTGAGGGTGGTAAGGGGTAGCAACCTTGTGAGTCACTCCCAAACTCTTAATTAACCGATTGAAGTGGTGGTTTCGGAAATGAGGTCCCCCATCACTTATAATAGTTTTGGGGCAGCCGAAACGGGATATGATATTGGCCTTCACAAATTTCAAAACCACAGAGTGGTCATTTGTGTGCGTAGGAATGGCCTCTATCCATTTAGAGACATAATCAACTGCCACCAAGATATATTCAAAACCATGGGACGACGGGAAGGGGCCCATAAAGTCAATTCCCCACACATCAAAAATTTCAACAGGTTGAATAGGATGTTGAGGCATTTCATTCTTCTTCCCAATCATTCTAGTCCATTGACATCTAATACAGGCCTTAAGAAAATTATGAGAATCCTTAAATAAGGAAGGCCACCAAAAACTAGACTGGAGAACCTTAAAAGCAGTTTTCTTAGCACCAAAGTGTCCTCTACAATGAAGTTCATGGCAAAAACTCAGCACACTTTGTTGTTCCTCTTCAGGCACACAACGTCTCAATACTTGGTCTTGCCCAATTCTAAATAATTCTGGCTCTTCCCAATGAAGATATCTTGCTTGAGAAATGAATCTCTTTCTTTTCTACTCATCCCAAGAGCCAGGAGTTTGTCCAGTGACCAAGTAATTTATAATGTCTACATACCAAGGTAAAGTTGGTGTTATCGCCATCAGAGTTTCATCGGGAAATGTCTCGTGAATGTCTTCAGAAATAGAGTCATTAAGAGGAAGGCGAGACAGGTGGTCAGCCACAACATTTTCTACTTTCTTTTCATGTATTTCCAAGTCAAATTCTTGAAGGAGTAAGATCCACCTAATCAGATGTGGCTTAGAATCTTTCTTAGCAATGAGATGTTTCACTGCTGCATGATCAGTAAAAATAACCACCTTAGACCCAAGTAAATAAGACCTAAACTTCTCCAGAGCAAAAACTACAGCAAGTAATTCTTTTTCAGTGACGGTGTAGTTTTGCTGAGGTTCGGTTAAAGTCTTGCTTGCATAATGCAGCACATGAGGTCTTCCCTCAACCCTTTGTCCAAGGACTGCTCCCACTGCATAATCCGAAGCATCACACATAAGCTCAAATGGGAGTGTCCAATCAAGAGCTTGGAGAACAGGCGCAGAAATCAAGGCCTCCTTTAGAGTTTGAAAGGCCTCGGCACACTTTGAATCAAAATTGAAGGAAGTTTCCTTTGCCAACAAGTCACAAAGTGGCCTAGAAATCTTACTAAAATTTTTAATAAAGCACCTGTAAAAGCCAGCATGGCCCATAAAGGATCTAATCTGTTTGATATTCGTAGGCAATGGAAGTTTGGAAATAGAATCAATCTTGGCTTTATCTACTTCCAATCCTTGCTTGGATACAACATGCCCAAGTACAATTCCTTTCTGTACCATGAAGTGACTTTTCTCCCAGCTGAGGACTAAACCAGTCTCCTTACATCATTTCAACACATTCTCCAGGTACAGGAGACACTGGTCGAAAGACGAGCCATAAATAGAGAAGTCATCCATAAATACTTCGACACACTCGTCAATCATGTCCGAAAAGATAGAAATCATACACCGCTGGAAAGTTGCAGGGGCATTACATAATCCAAACGGCATACGCCTGAATGCAAAAGTACCGTAAGGACTCGTGAATGTCGTCTTTTCCTAGTCATCAGGAAAGACTGCCACCTGATTGTACCCAGAATATCCATCGAGAAAGCAATAATACTTATTCCCAGCCAATTTTTCGAGAATTTGATCAATAAATGGCAAAGGAAAGTGATCCTTCTGGGTAGCGGTGTTCAGCTTGCGGTAATCAATACAGACCCTCCATCCAGTTGAGGGTTTAGTGACAACTTGTTCACCTTGGTCGTTGAGTTCCACAGTAAAGCCTGCCTTCTTTGGCACCACATGAATGGGACTGACCCATTTACTATCAGCAATGGGATATATGATCCCAGTGTCCAACCACTTCAAGATTTCCTTTTTTACAACCTCCCTCATATTAGGGTTCAGACATCTCTGCATGTCCCTAAAAGGCTTGATGGAATCATCAGTATAAATGTGGTGCATGCAGAGTGTAGAGTCTATACCCTTAATGTCAGCAATGCTCCAAGCAATAGCTTCCTTGTGCCTAGACAGGCATTCAATCAAGGCTCCCTCCTGTGCCTCAGACAGTAAAGCCGAAATGATAACGGGGAGCGTATCATTGGCACCTAGGAAAACATACTTGAGAGTGTCAGGGAGGGGTTTCAACTCAAGGTTGGGGGCTTGTATGGTTGAGGGTTTCATAATAGATGTCCCCATCTCAGGTAGCAAATCTACCTTCGGCGAAAATGATGGGGGAAGAGACTCAGCAGAAACTCCTAGCAATTCCTCTAGTTCTAGTATATCCCTTTCGCATTCCTCCAAGAGAAGGGAATGCTCATTTAGCATGACATGTTGAAGGGGGTCATTACATAACATTGCAGGAGTTGCCTCTTCAATCAGGTTATCTATCACCTCAACTTGAGAACAATCCTCAAGTCCAGCTTGTTTGTAAGCATCAAACACATTAAGCCAGATTTTCCTGTTCCCAAAGCCCATTTTCAATGCCCCAGTATTGCAATTAATTGAAGCATGGGAAGTTTCATGGAAGGGGCGGCTCAAAATGATGGAGGGTTTGGTAGGCTTGTTGGTAGGGTCAGTGTCCAAAACTAAGAAGTCAACAGGAAAGAAGAAATCCTCTACTCTTACGAGGACATCTTCCAAAATTCCCCGTGGTGTCTTAAGTGATCGATCAGCAACTTGAAGGATTACAGGGCTAGGTTTCAGATTGCCTCCCCCAAGTTGTTCATACACGTAGCTCGGAAGGATGTTCACCCCCGCACCCAGATCAAGTAGAGCCTCATTAATTTGTAAGTCACCAATAACTACAGAGATGTATGGGGCTCCTGGGTCCTTAAGTTTCGGGGGTGTGCCATGTTGAACAATTGAGCTAATAGAATCAGGCAGGACAACTTTTGATTGGACCTATTTTCTAGATTGCCACTTTTTCGTGCAAAGGTCCTTTAAGAGGTGGGCATAAGACGGAATCTGCCTGATAGCTTCAAGCAAAGGCAGGTTAATCTGCACTTGCTTGAAAGTTTCCATAATCTCATCCGTCTTATCTTTGGCTCCAGATGATCCAGCAGAAGTCTGCCCAGAGGTGGATAAGCGCTCTGGAAAAGGCACTCTCGACCTCTGGGTGGAAGGGTTGTCATGATGAGTAAGGGGTGGAACGGGGGTAACTTCTTCCGGTGAGGTGATTTCAAGCGAAGAAGATTTGGGCAAATCTTCTCCGGTGGGGGTGAAAGTCAGGGTGGATGGCTTTTTAGGAGGTGAGACTATAGGAGCATCGGGTTTGGAAATTTCTTTCCCACTCCTCAGAATAGTCACCGCCTGAGCATGCTCCCTAAAGACAATCCCTTTTCCTTTAGGATTTTCCTCAGCAGCACTGGGAAGCTTCCCGGTCTCCCTCTATCTAACGGCCTCAACAAGGTGTCCAATTTGTGATTTCATCTCATGTATAGCCTTGTCATGAGATTGGATGATGGCACTTTGACTTTCTTGCATAGTTTTCAACATCGCCTTCAATTCATCTATCTCAGAGGTTTTAGGTTGGGCAAAGGTCTGAGGTTGGTTCATTTGATGGTTTTGAAAGGATTGTGGTTTGTAATTCCCTGAATTTGAGACATTTCGTTGTCTCCATGAAAAGTTTGGGTGGTTCCTCCATCCCTCATTATAAGTGTTGGAGAAAGGATCATTACGAGGTCTTGGACGGAACCCTTGAGCGGCATTCAAATCCGCTTGTACAAGCTCAGGGAATTGGGAGGCCAAGTGGCAATCCATAGTGGCGTGTGTATTGCCTTGACAAATTACGCATTCGGCAGCTTGGGATGTGGAGGTGTTAGGTACGAATGAACTCGGGTTCGACATAAGCCATTCCATGTTTTGATTTAATAATTGAATTTGATAGGCTAAATTCTGGGTGTCCCTTGCTTCATTTGCCTCCAACTTTCTTTGCATGAGAGTGGGCTTTCTATCCATGTAGGCAGAATTCAAGTGAATAGAATTCTCACTCAAAGTATCAAATAAGTTCCAAGCTTCATCCTCAGTCTTAGATAGAAAGGTTCCTGCACAGGCACCATCCACAGTTTGCCTATGCGAATCATTAAGTCCTGTGTAGAACCTTTCAACTAGTTGCCATTTAGGCACCTGGTGATGTGGGTAAAGTCTCAGCAAATCGTTAAAGCGCTCCCACGCATCATGGAATGCTTCCCCATCCTTTTGAACAAAACTCATAATTTCCCTCCTAAAGTGATTTTTTTTGCTCATGGGGAAGTACTTCTTCAAAAACTCCTTCTTCAGGGCATCCCAAGTATTTATATTATCAAGGGTGTGATACCAATACTTGGCTTTGTCCTTTAGGGAGAAGGGAAAGAGGGTCCGCATTGGAGCGTCATCAGTAACGCCCTGCAGCTTCACCGTGGAATAGACCTCGGTGAATTCCTCAATATGCCTATAAGGGTATTCCCTAGTAGTACCATAAAAGGAGGGTAGCAAGGATATGCTACTACTTTTGATCTCATACGGATTGTCCCCTCCAGGTCTACGTAGTGCTGGGCCAGCTTGATTGGTTGGGATGAAATATTCCTTAAGGCTCCTTTGACCGGCCATTTTTACCCTTGGAAGGTCTCTTCTTAGGATTCTTTTAGGTTCAGCATCAAATACAAGTTGTCTCCTAAGAGAACGCCTACCAAGCATGCACTACAAACACAATTCAAAAGGACTTGTTTGGTCTTTACAAATTTAGGCTTTTGACTTTAGTTCAAATTGTAGGTGACAAAACAAGTTGCCCAATCAATTATGCGCCTATTGTCAACCTTTGAAATGCCTAAAAAGACCTAGTTGGAGCTTAGGTATTCTTCCCTAAATCTCAAATGGTCAAGTAAATCCAAAGACGGAAGATCGAGGGATGCAAGTAGGCCTAAGCCTTCCTTTGAAGTTGTGCTTTCGCGGTGCTTCTCAACTACCCCCAAAAATCCGTGACAGGGTATCCCCCTCTTTGGATTTACAAAACCTTTGATCTCAAGTTCCGAACACTTCAGAATCCAGTAGTAGGAGGGCTCTTGTCCTAGTATTTCCAAACCTAAGGAGTGTCTAGAAGCATGCCGTGGTGCAAGTGAAATAAGTGTGCATACACCGTAAAAAATTTTGAATTTTGAATCGCACGCCAAGTTTGAAAATCAAATCCTTGGTTTTTAAAATGTCTCTCCTTTAATTAGTCATTTTTCTAGAAAATATGTGACCACTTGTTTAATTTATTCAATACAGATTAGGTGGTCTTTGCATTAAGTCCAAATGCAATGCGTGATCAAGAATAGGATGCAAAGTAAGAGAATGCGTACCTTGCTTCCAGCAATCAACGATGCAAGAATGCACGCAATGCAGAGAAGTAAATCTAGAGGCTGCTCATACAGACCTAAATGGTTCGTCCTAGGGCAGGCAGCTTCTAGCAGGCAGCTCATTTTTTTTTTCTATTTTCTTAGAACTACTTATGAATAAGCAAATAAAAGTAATAAAAAAAAACTAAATCTAAAGAAAAGGGAACATGCTCCCAAAAATTACCCAACACGGGCCCAAAACAAAATCGGGGAACAAACCCCTCAAAATATACCCCAGAACAAGGGTTTCAAACCAACTACAATGTAAAATTAAATCTAAAGTCTTAATTCTAGTCTAATTAAACTAGCGACTAAATACAATGGTGTCCGTCGCGTCCTCGTCCTTCTCCTCCTTTCAAAATTTCTCGTCCAATTCTCCTCTGGCGACGTCAAGGGTCGCCTCTCACAGTGGCTGATTCTTGCACAAATTTTCTCGCACAGAAAATAATAAATGGTCAAATCACTGTGCAATTGACAAATAATCAAAATAAAATCTAGCAAAATTATTGCATCTATTGCCTCCCCGGCAACGGCGTCATTTGACTGGTCGTTTTGTTCGCTTTAAAGTCGTTTGCAGTTTAATGTGGTGGAAAAATCGACTAATCAATATTTGAAAAGAAATAACCACTCGTAGAGGAGCGGGTTGTATCCACAGGGAGGCAATGACGTATTAAAATTCGCACCAGTTAAAAACGTTTGTTCGTAGTCAGTTTGGACAAGAATCAAGCCAAAATTGCCTTTAGATTAAGGTTGAAGCAAGGAACAATGCTGAAATAGCAATTCTGAGAAACTAGAGGATATTTTTCACAATGCAGAATCAATAAAATATTAATAAAAGTTGGCAATGGCAGAAAATGTAAATATTAATGGCCCTTTTACTGTAGCAAAACAGGGGATTTTTTCCCCTTTGGCGTGCACGACGAGGAGTGGACGGCTGGCCGCGGGAAGCTCGGAGGAAGTCCCTTAGATTGAGGGCTTCGAAATGGTGGTGGCGGCGTGTCGCGCGGCGGCCGAACGAGCTCCGGCGGAGGTGCTGTAGCCGGTGAGCGCGCGTGGCCTGTTGGCGGTGAGGACTGCCGCGTGCTGCTGGCGGTTCTGCAGGCGCGGGAGGAGGGCGCTGCAGGCTGAGGAGGGCGTGGAGATGGCGCTGGAGGTGAAGTGGGTGGCTACTGCGGCTGGCGTGGGCACGCACTGCAGCCGATGCGGGGAAGGTGTTGCAGGCGTGGGAGTGATGCAGGTGAGGTTCTGCAGGCGTTGGAGGAGGGTGTGCGCGGTCTGGAGGGCGTGGAGATGGCGAAGGCTGATGGTGGGCGCGGGTGCGTTGCAGGCTGGTGAGTGCAGGTGCACTGCATGGCTGATGGGCACGGGTTCGCTGCCTGTTGGCAGAGGGTGCGGGTGCGCTGGAGGTGAGCGGGTGCGGGTGCGGCTGGAGGCTGGTGGGTGGCGCTGGAGGTGAAGTGGGCGGATGTGGTTGTGCGGGTGCGGGTGGACTTCAGACGGGTACGCAGGTGGGTGGTCGCAGGTGAGCGGTGAGGTGCAGGCTGAAGGTGAGCGGGTAGCTTCAGACGTCCGGGAAATTTCCCGGACGTCTTAAGTGACTGAAAGGGTGGTTGAACGGTAGCTACGGCGGTGGTGGTTGGTGACGACGGCGAGGGAGATGCACGCTAAGGTGCTCACGGTAATGCGGACGAACTCCAGATGGCGGTGTGGCCTGTCACACCACACCCCCACAGTGGTGGAGACTCACTGCCACGGTAGAGGCCGGCAGTATGGAATGGAAGAGAGAAGGTCTCTCTGCACAGTGGTGGGTCGGTGGTGGAGGCCTCCCGAGCTCGGCTACCTCCCTCCTCCTTTTGTAGTGTCCTGCACAAATTTGAAATCAGCTACCCGACCAGATCCAACACATCCGCTCCTCCTTGAATGGGTTCTTCACTACGGCAGCTGGTGGCGTTGGAGCGGCAGCAAGCCGTTCCTGCAAGAAGAAGAATAAAGAAAATAATGTTAAAATATTAGGGTCATTTATATACAGACCCTCAACTTCTATGTTAATGAAAACAATGTACCTAATTGGTTATCTAATTAGATGAATGCCATTCTAAGCTTATTCTAAATGCACTTAAAATATGAATGCAATGCATGTATTATGTAATTAAACTAAAACTATGAATTAATCTATTTACATCATAATTTATGCTAAATAAATGTTAGAATTAACCTAATGTGTAGGCACTTAAATACTTAAATAGCCCACAACTATGGGCTAATCAAGGCCCATCCATACATACACCTCCACACAACTTCAGACACCGTCACCTTGGGCCAACCTCCTCCCCTCTCGATCTCCATATGCAGTATCTCTTCTCACTGAAGAGACACACTGTGGGTAGGAGAAAACTAATAGTGGTCCCACAACCACCACTGTGAGTTCCACCACCGCCCAGCTCTTTCGTGAGTAGGTGGGCGTGGTGGATTCACCTTTCATTTTTACTGCCGTTACCCTCTCCGCTATTGCCAGAGCTTCAAGCTCAGAAGCTCAAGAAGACACACGCCTGCCTGCAAGCCACCACTGGCCACTGCACGTGCGTCTGCAGGACGTGCTGATGTAAACACATTTACACTACTTAAAATGTCTATTTATGCATGTTCTTAAGCATAGGATTGCATTTCATGATATAAATATTGCATAACATGCATCATCTCGCATTTAAAGTAGTTTGAATAAAATGGAGGTTAATTGTCTCCTTTTATGTGCTTGGACAGGGCAAACATTTTATCGGGACCTCGGATCAAAGATCCAACCGTATGGATGTGATCAGGGCGACGACTGGAGTTCAACGACTCCAAGATCACCCTAATCAGGCATCCGTAGCATCAGATAGAGACCGGGGAACCCTAGAAGATCAAGGGCCAGGATGGTGTAAATCCGCACTTCAGATGACAAATCCGACCGCACAAATGAATTCGGATCGACGATCGCAGCCCAACGACATAAAAATCGAGTCAATCTGACATCCGTGGCACCATCTACAACTTCCAGAAGATGGACGGCCAAGATGGCGCCACGTGGCGCCATCTCAGCTGCCCAAATGGCCGCTGGCATTTTGTGAAGGCCCCCGCCCGATCGCTCTCCGCCGTCAGATGGAGATCCAACAGCTGTGGCCGCCCGACGCTTAAAACGTGCGCTCGACCATCCGCGCCCCGCAGCGCAGCGGTCGAGCGCGCTTACGCGAGCGCGGGGCGCGGGTTCGAGCCGCGGTGAGGGGATTGGAGGCATGGGTAATTGAGGCGCGTGGAGTGTCGGATGGAGATCGTGCTGTCGTGGTCGCCCGATAGCGCCGACGCACGATTGGACGCCCCGCGTAACGCGCGATCGCACGCGCAGGCGGGCGGGTTGCAGCCGGCACGGACGCGATTTAAGCCGTCCGATCTCGCGATCGACGGCTGAAAAGTGCTAGACGTGCGCGAGCGTTGAGGAGCGGGCAGCCAAGGAGGCGCGCGTGGGCGCGGCGGCGATGGCCACGTCGGGGCTTTAGTGACGGATTTATCCGTCACTAAAGACCCCTTATTTATTATTTTGAAGATGTAATGACCATTTTGCCCCCACTCCTTGCAACTATAAAAGGAGACCCCCTCCATACGAAATTCTCATCCCTTCTTTCTCTTCTCTACCCCTCCAAAGCTCAAGAGAAGCTTGTCCCACACCCGGGATGCTTCTCGCGAGATAAAGTCCAATTTTCGTTCCCCTTCGGAATTGGATCCCGCGACGACGACGGCGTGCTGCTTCGTTCCCGTTCTTCTGATTCGTCCTGCTTCGTTCTCCTTCGTCCAGGCGTCATCCCGTCCGGCTTGTCCTCCAAGCAACCGTCGAGGAGGATTTCTCTCTCCCTATTCTTTTTACCGCTTTCTGGTATAGATTTAATGCTTTCTAGATTAATCTACTTGTCCTCTAAGCAACCGTCGAGGAGGACATTTCTCCCTCCATTCTTTTAATGCTTTCTAGAGTAAATTTATCGCTTTCTAGAGTAATTGTTTTATGCTTTCGAGTTGTAATGAACAATCTCTTCAATGCAAAAATTCCTTGTTTATTTTACATCTCATTTTGATTTCTCTGTGTAATATTCTCTTTCTCTCTTACTCTCTCTCTCTTCTATTTATTGTAAATAATTAGATAGTTCTAAATTGAATTATTCTGTAACAAATAAAAAGAAACGCGTAGTTTTTAAATCAAACGTCTGCCTCCCTGTGTTCGACCCGGAATTTTAATTTCGGTATAAATTTTATTTGTTGAACACGAATTCTTCGCTTTCGAACTACAACGACAGGTTTTCCAAAACCAAACACGTTAGCGTAGGTTCGTAAATGTTCAACACGTGCGTATCCCTTTTCCGTGCACGCAGGCGCTTCACAGTGCGCCCGCGCATGCAGAACCGGCCACTACCGGTAGTCAAACTGCGCGCAACACTGTAGCTACTGTAGCGCGCGGTCTGCATGACACTGTTGCCACTGGCTCGCTTCTCACTTAGCCGGTGGCATCGCATTCTCTCTCTCATCGCACTGGTGCAACCAATCGCCTGCCCACGCCAGCGCCATATCCCCAGTGCATCTGCACCCCATATCACCGGTGCAATCGCACAGCGCTGCACAGTGCACCTCCCCAGTGCAATCGCCCGCACTCGCCCGCCTCATCGCACCGGTGCAACCAATCGCCCACATGCGCCAGTGCCTTATCCATGGTGCAACCAATCCCCATATCCCTGGTGCAACCAAACGCCCACTCTCTCCCGTGCCATTGCACCGGTGCAACCGCGCGCTAGACGAAGAGCGACGTAGCAGACCACTTATCTGCTGCGCTTCCCTCCTCTGCCAGCACACGTACACTCACACACACACTGGTACACACTCACACACACCCTTATTCTCTCACTCACACACACATATATATTTATATATCCACTCACCTATATATATACATACATATATATATATATATACACATCTATATACATATATAACTACATTTATATATACATATATATATTTACATATCTATATATATATATACAACTACATATATACATATATAGTTATATATATACATATAGATATATTTATCTTTACACATATATCCACCTACCCATATCCATATCTACACTTCACTACCCATACTCCTGTGCACTAGTTCCACCACTGCGCATCATATCGCGGGAATATCTGCACCAGTTGCTGATATTCCTTGATGTTCGCGCAAAGCAAGTGTTTACACACACACTCCTACACATCCACTCACACTCTACGCGGCACTCCGCCTTGTTGGTTGCGTCTTGCTAGACGTGGACCAACTTGACACTGTGCTACACTCCATTTCCACTTCCACCTCCACCCCTATATATAATATATACATATATATATATATACTGTATCTACTATACATATATTAAGCTAAGTATTCCTCTCTTTGCCAGCAACCTACCTTGCTTTTATTTATCTTTTGTTTGTTGCTATTAAAAAGATAAAAAAAAGAGTAAAAGAGAAAAGATAATTCTTGTCTTGCAGGTACTCCATCTTGCGAATAACATGACCAAATTTTGGAAACCCCAAGTTGGCTACAAGCCAAGAACCATTTGGATCAAAGCCAAGGACTTGATTTTGAGGGTGTACCTCAAGAACAATATTATCAACAAAAAAAAAATCTTAAATAGAAAAACCAAAAACATAATAAACGCAAGGAAGAGATACATTTTAGGAAAGGCGTAGAAACTCCTTGACCTTTAATTCCCGCCTCCCTGAGATCGACCTTGGGCCTAAAAGTGACCAAGATAAAATCAAGTAGGTCAGGTTAAAAATTTTGTGAGAGATGGTTAGACTCGATTTGGGTTAAACCACTATAATAACTTCAATGATAATTTCACCATATTAACACAACCTATTCGAGTCCGATCAATGTCGCTCCAACCTATTTTGGTCGTAGAAGTGTTCAATGTATGGGGCATCGATTTCATGGGCCCTTTCCTGAATTCACATGGCTTCGAGTACATACTTCTTACTGTTGATTATGTCTCGAAGTGGGTCGAAGCCATCCTGGCGAGACGGACTGATCATAAGATCGTCATCTCTTTCGTACGAGAATGTAATTTTGCGAGATTTAATGTACCCCACGCTCTGATTAGAGATGGGGGTAGTCACTTCATCCATGCCCACTTCAGGTCATTATTAAAGAAATACGGGGCACATCACCATATAGCCACCTCATATCATCCGCAGACCAACGAGCAGGTTGAAGTGTCTAACCGTCAAATCAAGTTGATTCTCTAAAAGACGGTTAGACTAGATAGGAAGGACTGGTCTGATAGATTAATTGATGCACTTTAGGCATATCGGACCACGTACAAGGCCCCACTAGGAATGTCACCATATCGTATGGTATATGGAAAGGCCTGTCACCTTCCTGTCGAGCTGGAGCACTGTGCCTTTTAGGTGGTATGAAAATATAATTTTAACCTCGATGCAGGAGGTTATGAAAGGAAGCTCCAGCTCAGTGAATTAGAAGAGATTCGGTGGGAGGACTACAAGAATGCATCAATAAAGATAAGACGAAGGCCTTTCACGACCGCCACATCCGGAGGAAGGAATTCACACCCAACCAGTGTATCTGGTTATTCAATTTGCGTCTGAAATTCTTTGCGGGAAAACTCAAGTCCAAGTGGACTACCCCATACATTGTGATTCACCCCTACTCTAATGGGGCAGTCCAAATCATGGACCCAAAATTTAGGCATATTTCTACGGTAAATGGCCAACACCTCAAGCCATTTATGGCCCATGAACCTCCTCCTGCTGACGAAATCATTCATTTCATGGAGGACGTGTAATTGAGTTTTCGCTTAGCTGGAGGCATTAAACTCAGCACTTATACATATATACATATCTTTCTATACATAACATATTTTCTTTTAGCATATTTCTTTGCATATTACATATCATTAGGTTGTTTTATGCTAAACGAACAATTCAGGAGCGATTCTAGGTAATTTCTACCCACTTACTCACTGTCGTAATTTATTTCTGTTATATTCATGCATGAGGACATGCAAAGACTTAGGCATGGGGGGGTAGTATACAATTAAAACTGAAAATTTTTATGCCAACAAGTAAAATAACCTCCAAGCAGCATGTTAATTGTACTTTAGGGTCCTTAATTTAAGAACAATTGACTCTACCTACAATGTCCACATTGGACCTAGAAATCATTCGCAGAAGCCACCTTTGACTCGTCTACTCACCTTTATGTTCTAAATTAGGACTAAGCTGAATGTAACCCGATAAGGGAACAATATTAAAGTACAATCATAAGAGATTAATTGTATATAGCATATATATATTGCATCCGTGAATAAAAATTTTTTATCAAGAGGTTGCAGTAGGGATTTGATCCTTCAGTTGATTCCTGTAATCTAGAATCCAGTATAATTTTCAGACTCACACGTAGATTTTGCAATGGATTCACTATGACGATCGATAAACATCTTTAGTTTGTGGAGAAGAAGCAGTGCTTCTTTTCCTGAACCCTTGGACAGTGGTTAGGGAATCAGGCAAACCTTCTTCTAGAATATCCACCAAATAGTGTGAGATGAGAGTAGAGTGTTACTAGTGCTCTAAGATTAGTGCAAGGAATATGGAATTCTGGGTAATTAGGTAATGATACTCAGAGTTAGGCATAGTTTTGCTCTTGGTTCTTGCATATAAATTTTGTGTGAATTTCTAAGAGTCACTAAATAAGGCAAATACGCTGAAAGCGAGTTCTAATAAAACTAGGACTAAGGTGGATAGTTATGACTGTCCTTTACAGAATTCTTGGCTGAGGAGGGTATTGATATCAAGGCCAAATATACACTGTCCTATCCATCCTTTTCCCAGTGTCGAGAGTAGGCACTTCCACCAAATAAGCCACCTGATATCTTTTTGAACACCAATCTCCAATAATGCCTCCTAAATAAAATTCACTTATGTCTTGTGCTGTATTGCGTTGTGTTGAAAAAAAAAAGACAGAAGAAGAGAAAAAAAGAGAAAAAATATATATATATAGAAAAAAAAGAGAGAAGGAAAATTTTAGAAAAAGAAAAGCAGAAAAAATGAGTTTATAAGGGCATTAGTATTTATTTCAATAACATTGAGGCAACATTACCCACCACATTTGCGATCCACCAAATATGACCTTAACCTACTTTACTGTATTTATGACCACCTGAATACTGTCTGAGGAATTCTGAATTAGTGTTAGGGTTATCAGAACTCTATTAAAGTGTTAATGTCATGTGAGACCACCAAATTTGGATTATATGTGTAAATCTAGTGAGATTGTGAGCTCGAAAAAAAAAAGAGAAGAAAAAAAGAAAAAGAGAGTAAATACAAAGGAATCAAAGAGAGCATAGTTTTCCTCGCTTTTCTCTGAATTGACTTGATAATTTGGGAATCTAGATTCTGTAGTACTAGTCTATATGTAGCACCAAATGAGAGTAAGCCACCAGATACAAACCCACTTGACTCAGACATCCTCGACCTAAGCTAAAAGCTAGGGTAGAAATTACAGAATATTTTGTTATACCACGAGGGAAGAAGTTTGCCTATTATGCTAGAATTTTACTAGGGGTCAAGTATAGGCTTTAGAGGTAAATCAGCTTTTCACTCGAATACATTGCATAAGCTACATAGCTGCACTTTCATAATTGTCTGGATTTCTAGATTTTAGGATGAAAATGAAACAGAAAAGAATCTCTAGTCTTACGCTTAGTAAAAATAATTAGTACTCTATGGACCCATTTGTAGATAACTTAGTTTTGCATTTGTTAGGGACTAGCAAGATTTAGGCATGGGGGTATGATTGCACAGCAATCATAGGACTTAAATGACTTGAATTAAGTTAGAACTTAGCATAATTGTAGTATAATTCATGCATTAGTGGCATATATTGCATCTCTTCTGCTTTACTTGAATAATCATGAAATAATGATATAATGTACTGATTTGTGCACTATTTGGATTGTAGGTAATAAGAAGCTCAAGAGATGGCCTGAAGCTAGGGATGAAGTAGGGAAGAAGCCAGAGCTACAGCAAAGCTGGAGCAGAAGCCCTAGAATAAAGATGAATACATAATGTAGGAAAGAGGTACACTACCTTATTAGAAGAATTTTAATGTATGAGTTAAATTATGAAGACCATAGGACCTTTCCTAGACTTAGGATAGCCCTAGATACCTTCCTAAACCCTAGCCACCCTTAGATTAGGTTACCCTAGCCTAGAGAACTTCAAAACCCTTATTCCAGCCCATATCTAGATGTCCAGGTAGGTTGGTGGATGTCTAGGACCCTTAGACACCATTCGTAGAGCCAGAACCCAATTCTGCTGGAAAATTGGACTTCAAGACAAGGTGTCAAACGTCCAATTTTTGCAGAATTCCAAGATAGAACCTTAAATTCACCCTGACTCAACATTAGAAATCCAGACCAGAGACTTAGACTGCTGATTTTGAAGTATAAGTCGTCTGATTACTAAATCTAATGCCTGGAACCCCTATCTAGTTATTGTTTTTGAAATCACGCTTAGATCTTGATTTTCTAAGGCCCTAAACCCAATTCTACACCCTAGGGAACCTAAATTAAGGTGCCCTAAGCCTAGTACACTACCCCAAGACCTTTCTAAGAACCTAATTAGGTTCTCACTAATCCCAATTGACTTGGATTTAAGTCAATTACACTTCACTTAGTCAAGTGGACTCATAGAGTCCAATTGAGCTCAAATCTCAACCAACACAAGTCTAATTGGACTCAGTGAGAGTCCAATTGACTCAAGCCTGACCTAATTGGGTACCTTCTCTCCCAATTATACACACATCCACTCAATTAAACTTGTAATAAGTTTAATTGCACTTATCACATTGGTATTAGGGTTTATAACGCTATTTCTAGAAACCTACCTAAACCCAATCACCTAGACCTATAGGACTCGACCTAAACCACCTAGCCACACTCATACACTCATGCACACACACACACCACCAGTTGGCTGCCCACTCTAGAGTTCTCTAGAAGGGCCTCCAAGTGGCGCCACCTTGAAAGACTAAAAATAGTCTTTCAATGAGTCCACAACCTACCTCCTTAGGAAGTGGATCTAAGAAGGCCCACTCCCTACCTCTCTAGCCGCCACCTAAGTGATTGTACAACAATCATGCAACCTAAATCACCTGAATTAAGCTAGATTCTGGCATAACTAAGGAATAATGCATTCATAGGCATTGTAATTTGCATAAGGGTTAGTTTGATTAGTTGCATAGATAAATTCATCATTTTATGCACTAATGAGAGATGCTTTTAATCGTAGATGATTCAAAGCTGCGGATGATAGATCAGATCGGATAGATCTGATCAGAATGATGATGGTAGTCCAACACATCTGAAATCGTCTCGATCAGACAACCAGAGCATCGTGTGCAGTCTATAAGAGAATAGAGATCATGGAGCCAAAGGACAAATATCTGAGCCTCATATGAAAAATCCAACCACACGGATGGATTCAGATCAACGATCACAGTCCAATGGCGCAAAAATCAACCCAATTGGAGGTCTACATCACTAGATACAAAGAAAAGAAGATGGACGACCACGATGGTGCCACGTGGCATCATCACAGCCGCCCCCTCATTGCCACCCCCATCTATGAAGGCTACCCCTCTTGCGGCCACGAGCGCGCCGGTCGCCCGCCTCATTGCACTTTATCAAGAAGGAGATGATCTCGACCATTGGATCTTCATCCAATGGCAGAGAATAAGTTACCTCAAAACATAAACGCAACACAAAGTTAGAGTAGTGCGTTGGTTAGCACCTTCACCGCGAAGCAAAGGGTGCACGTTCGATCCGTGCCTTACTTGAAATTGATGAACCGTTGGGCGTGGGTGCAATTATGCCGTCAGATGTTGATCGAAGGACGCAGATGCAACCACATGGCATGATCAGAGCACGTCGCGGCCGAATGCTGGAACAAACGTGCGACTAACGCTATTTAGAGGTGCTTAAAATGAGCGAGCGACGAAGCGAAGAAAGTGAAGGGCATGCAAGGGTGAATTAGAGGCACCTGATCTTGATCCAACACACCAGCGGTTGCCACATGTCACCACGAGATTAAATCCGAGCGTAGAAGGTGATTTTTGAGGACTTTTGTGGCCTAATTAGGTCCATAGATCAACGGATCTGATTAACCAAGAGGTTGTTGCATGAATTTAAGGGTTAAATACCCTATTTTGCCCTCCATAAAAACTATATAAGAAGGCCAAATCCCCTTGGATGGATCATCAACTTCATCATCAACTCCAAACATTTCTCTTCCACCTTCCTCTATACCAAGCTCTCCCTCTGTAACTCTGCTTCGACCTTCGTCCCGGCGCTCTGGATCTGAGGTGTTGTTGCATCTCGCACAAGCATCCTACAAGCGACGTTGTCTCTCTACCTCCTTCTATCTCTCTCTCTCTCTCTATCAATTTGCTATCTCTTTTTTCTATTTAGCATAGCACTTTCTACTTTGAAAAACTGTTTATGAATGCAATAAAATTCTGATCTTCTAAATGCCTGATATCTGCTCTTTATATATATATATACATATATAAATACTTGTTAGAACTAGTCTTCTAAAGAGCTTCCGTATAAATTGAGATTGCATCCCTACGAACGACCCGGTACTCACCAGATTCTATAAATTTATTTGTCGACATGTTTTGTGCTATACTATAAATAAATAATCTTTTAAAATGCAATTTATGCACCGAACAAGTTGGTATCGTTGTCGGGGAGGCAACGAAAATTTTTGAAGCTTTTCAGGTGCTTATTTGAGATCTCTAACTTGTTATTTTTCCGTTGATTTCAAGAAGCAAGGAAATCTGAACCAGACACGACAATGGAGGAATCACGGGATCAAACCTCAAGTAAGTACCCATAGTTTATATTAGTTAGATTTAGGATTTCCTTGAACCTTAGGATTAGTTAGAATTTGTTTGCTTATTCAAAAAAAAATCTCATGATTTTCGGGCTGAATTAAAGTCTTATCTTATAAATTCAATTCCTAAAGATCCGCATGTCCAAAAATTCCTAAATTTTTACTAGACGTGAATTTTGAAGTTAGAAACAACATATCCAAATTTCGCTCAAATTTGAGTTATAGAAAATGTTTAAAAATTCATGCACTGATCTGTTATCAATTTATGTTCCTGATTTTTCAGAGTTTAAAATATCATAAGAATTTTTATATAACTCTGATTAACTTGAAATTTGCGGCACCGACTAAGATAATAAATAATTTAGGAAAAATATGAAAAAATATTTCTTGCACATTTGATTGCATGAATTATTAAATCATGAATTGGAGGTCAAAACAGAAAAAATAGAAAACGTGCATTAAAATTTTTGAAAAAAATATTTTTTGAGTGCCTAGTTAGTGGTGCAATAGGACCAATTGATTTCATTGCTTGGGTCGCACCACTAATCAGATCTTTGGACTTAAAAGAACATCTAGAACTATCTGTGCTTAGGGTTTTACGTTAAGGGTAGAGCACACTTGCATTTCCATATTTAAAGGAAATTTATCCAATAATTGGGATTTGCAAAACTCTTGTGTGTCTCATCAGAACCTTAATTGAAGATATTAACCCAAGTGAACCCTAAAATGCATTAACACAAGCATTCGAATCTTAAAATTCACTTTATCATAAGAAATTGCTTGTGAACCCTTTTGCCTGTGCATTCACGTATTTGAAATCAATTTTAAGGGCAAACACCCCCCTAATGTCCATCATATTCCAAAAGCACATCAAACCCAAGCTTAAAACTGAGGAGACATGCCCTAGGCAGGACTAATAGACTTGGGGACCTAAAATTAGATTGGGCTAAGGTTAATGCCTTGTCTACTTGGACCCACTGGTGACAAGAAAGGTTTGTGTGGTAACCATGTTAACCCTTAATGGTGTCTTGTCGTGCGGGGTGTCCTAAAGGGTCCCACCCTTTTGGCCATCCAAGTAATTCAAGAGTTGATCTAACCCAGTCGTGTTTTGGGGAGCCAAGATCAGGTCTATTTTGGGATAACACTCTAAGGACCAGTTTGATTACTTGCATTGAAAGGATGGGTTATTCTCTCGTCTGTCTTCTCTCTCTCATCTATTAAATTTCTTCTGGTACATGGATGCTAAAAGGTCTCTGAACCCTGATTTGGTACCACCTTTAGAGAGTAAACTAAGGAGAAGAACTAATTTTTTTGAATGCATTCCAATGGCAAATTGCCATGAGGAAGAACAGATTGAGGAGGAAACCATGGACCCTTACTCTTTTGCCTCACACTATTCCTCCTTTTCTCCCTATCCCAATGCTTCCCTTCAACTTCTTCAGGATGGCAGAACTCTCCTCAACACCTGGGACTTGATCCCTTGCCTACACCTCATATTCCCTGGGTATAGCTAGGCCTACCTCAAATCCCACATGAATCACTAGATATCAAGGATCTCTACAACCTCAAAAGACACTCTCCATGCAAGACCAGCACCTAATTGGCATGACCAACTATCTTGACCGATTCAGCCAAACTCATCTCTCCTCGGATTAGGGATATACCTCAGAATCCCAATACCTAGAATATCAATCCTATCCTCGAAATCACTTTGCAAATTATCCCAATTCCACCCAAACAACTTCACCTTCTTATTGGGATAACCCTACACCACCCAACCAAGGATATGATTCTTATTCTGATTTGATTGAGGTCAGAAATTATGAAAATTATTATCCTCAACTTGCTCAAATCCCTGACCATGGTGGTGATTCTGAGATCACTCAATTACTCCAAGTAGTCCAAGGGATGAGAGAAGCTAATAAAAGAAATACAGATAATATGACAAAATAGCTCAATAGAATTTGGAAAGCACAACATGATAAAACTAGTTCGAGTACGAAACAAGTTGGTGGAAAGCCACTCAAGGTAGAGGATAAACCTTAAGTATGACATCTTATCAAATTCCAACCTATACATACATTGAGCCCACCCACCAGCCTCGTGATTATGCGGAACATATCCTTTTTTATATTCCAAAAGCTAACTCTGAGGAGGAAAGCTCACTTGAGGAATTATATCTTGATCTAGGCCCTGAATTGCAACCATTCTATTTTGAGGAGCTAATCCATGGTGGGCTGGAGTATGAGTCTTTTATGTTCAAGGACACACAATTGGACTACATGGATGATTTGGGAGAAGCAGAAGCTACAAAGATTGGGGACAGTGACACTCCCAGCCAAGCACGGTTGGATGGCTCTAATGTCATCTTGTCTGAGGATTACCATGGTCAGATGTGTTTAAACGATTTGATATCTGGATTTGGTGACACTGATCATTCTAAGATATCTCATATTGAAGCCAAATCTGCTTTCACTTCTGTTTCAGCTAATTCACACCCTTCTCTTCCCATCCACCAGAGTCTTGAGGAAAACCCAGACTCTTATCTCCAACATCTCGAGATTGAACAGAACAGACAATCCCCTTATGAAAGAGATGTTCAAGAAATTGCAGAATTATTGGGGATGACTTATGAAGATCTATCTGAGGAAGCAAAGAATTTAGTTGAATCATGAAGTCCTGAGGAGTTTGATTTGACTGATGAAGAATAGAAAAACATTCCCTTAGAAGACGTAATTCAAGAGAAAGACAATTGGGATCAAATCCAGAGGTCCATAGAACTGAAAGAGTTTGAGATTACAACTAATCTAGATTTTGATCTTTCTCCCCCTGGGGCTGTGATTCTAAGGAATAATGAATTTCTGTCCATTACATTTGAAGACTTGCATCATGAATTAAAATAAGATTTGGGTGACCTAAATAAGATTTTTGATCACCCCAGGGATAAGATTGAGGATTCTGATTAGTCTGGAACAATTGAGATGGACCACTGGATCTTATTTGACTCACCTACTCGACATCCATTCATACCTAACTTGACTTGCGAAGTGGTTTCCTATACCATTTCAGACTACACCACTCGGGTTCCTCCTTTCATTTCCCATCACTTTCAGGATCCATATGATTTATTCTCCACAAACCACCTTGTATCCACCTCATCTGCCTTCCTCATGCATCACTTCTTAAGGTTGCCACTATCTACTTTTCACTCTCGAACCCACACTAATGTTTCTCTCTTTTGTAGCATCTGGTTGTAAATAGTTTCAAGCCCATTCACTTTATTTCTGACCTTTTGGGCTTGGTATTCACCATCAGCTAATCCGCATTTATAGATCACCGATCCTTGCATTACATGATCATATTTTCATTTTAATCTTGACTCAACCCATTAATTTGATCATTCATTTTTGGGTTTAGGTTCGGTAAATGACGTTAAACTTAGCGCTTGTTGGGAGGCAACCCAATATTCATTACAAGTAGCTCTGCATCCTCTACATCCATGCTGACTTGGATTAACAAGAATAATCAGGTGATATCCCCTCCTCTTGCTTATTATATTTTGATTTTCATGCATGCATTTCAATGAGGACATTGTAATGAATAGGCATGGGGGGGTGGACATTGCATGTCTTATTTTTATGTCAAAAAAAAATTGCATTTAGGTATAAAGATTTTTTATTAAGGTTTTATTAGGGATTTATTCTTAAGTTAATTCCTGAGTTTAGAATCCAGAACAATTTCACACTTACACATAGAATTTGCAATGGATCCTCTATGAATACCAATAAACATCTTTAGTTTGTCGAGAAGAAGCAGTGCTTCTTCTCCTAAGTCCTTGGACAGTAATTAGGGAGTCAAGCAAACTATCTTCTAACAGATCCACCAAACAAGTGTGAGGTGAGAGTAGAAAGTCTACTGGTACTCTAGGCTAGTATGAGGAATCTTAACTTCTGGATAATTAGATAATGATACACGGAGTTAGGCAAAGTTTTCGCTCTCGATTTCTGCATACAAGTTCTTAGTGCGAATCTCTTGAGAGCCACCAAATAAGGCAAATACGTAGAGAGCAGGTTCTGATAAAACTAGGACTAAGGTGGATGGTCACAACTATCCTTTATGGAATCCTCAGTTGAAGGAGGGTATTAATATCAAGGTCAGAAATACGCCGCCCTATCCATTCCTTTCCCGGTGCCGAGAATAGGCACTTCCACCAAATAAGACATCCAATATCCTCTTGAACATCCCCCAATGCCGAATAATGCCTCGTAAATAAATGTCGTATGCGATATTGCATCGTGTTAGTAGATGTCTGGATGCAAAAGAACAAAAAAAAAAAGAGGTATATATGTCTATGCTTAATATATATATATATATATATATATATATATATATAGAGTATAAAAGAAAGAAAAAAAAGTAGAAAAGAAAAAAAAGAGTTTATAAGTGTTTTTCGAGTTTATTACAAGTGTTTTGAGGCAACAACACCTACCACCCTCACGATCCACCAAATACAGCTTTTACCTACTTTTCTGTATTTTTGGCCGCCTAAATACGGGCTAAGGAATTATGACTTAGTCGTAGAGTTATGAGAACCTAATTAAAGTGTTAATGCCAGGAGAGACCACCAAATATACTGATAAATCTGGTGAGATTGTGAGCTCAAAAAGAAAGAAAAGAAAAGATTAAAAAAAAAAAGAAAAAGAGAAAAAGAAAGAACAGAGAGAGAGAGAATGAGTACAAAGGAACTAAACAAAGCACAGTTTCTCTGCCTCTCTTGAAGTTGAATTATTTAATAATTTGGAAATCTAGGTTCTAAAGTACTAGTCTATATGTAGCACTAGATGAGTGTGAGCCACCAAATACAAATCTACTTGACTCAGAAATTTTCTACCTAAGCCAAAAACTAGGGTTAAATTTACATATTATCTTATAACCCCGAGGGAAGGAGTTTGGCTATCCTAATAGTTTTTTACTAAGGGTTAAGTACGAGCTTTAGATGTGGATTAACTTTTCACTTGGATCCATTGCATAGGCTACAACAAAACATTTTCACGATTGTCTAGATTTCTAAGGTTTTGGATGAAAACAAAAGAAATAAATCTCTACTCAAACTCTTAATAGAAATCTGTCATGTAGGACCACTTTACATTTAGTCTTGCATTTGCTAGGGACTAGCAAGATTTAGGCATGGGGTGTGATTGCACAACAATCATGCAACCTAAATCACCTAAATTAAGCTAGATTCTAGCATAACTTAGGAATAATGCATTCATAGGCATCGTAATTTGCATAAGGGTTAGTTTGATTATCTGCATAGATAAATTCAATATGTTATGTACTAATGAGAGATGATTTTAATCATAGATGATTCAAAGTCGCGGATGATAGATCAGATCGGATAGATTTGATCAGAACGATGACGGGAGTTCAACGCTTTCGAAATCGTCTCGATCAGACAACCAAAGCATTGTGTGTAGTCCATAAAAGAACGGAGATCATGGAGCCAAAGGATGGAGATCTGAGCCTTAGATGGAAAATCCAATAGCATGGATGGATCTAGATCGACAATCGCAGTCTAACGACGCAAAAATCAACCCAATCGGAAGTCTACATCACTGGATACAAAGAAAAGAAGATGAATGGCCACGATGGTGCCATGTGGCACCATCACAGCCGCCCCCTCATTGCCACCCCATTTGTGAAGGCTACCCCTTTGATGGGAACACCATCATGAGCTATAACTAGATCAATTTGGTCTGATAAAGTCAATAAAAGCTCCTACATAACCTTAAGAGGGTCCTAAGTGCTTAACATTCTATTTTGAGAAGAAAAGATGAAAATAGGGTTATTTCTGTAATTTTACCATCTTATCACAAATATAAAATAACCACAGGGTATGCCAGGGATTTATTAAAGGTCATGTGGTCATTAATGTCTCACAAGTGGGTCCATACAGACAGAAACTGGTTTTCACGCATTTCAAGAATTAATGGATATCTAAAACCCTAAAAACAGACTCGCTTAATTAACTGGGGTTTTGGTCAGAATAAAATTCATCTAAACCCTATAAAAATCATATAAAAATATTCTCTAGGGTTTGTCATTCTTTATTTGACCATCTGAACCTATTTTGACCTAAAACAGAGTCTCAGGCAGACAGTTGCCCTAATTTGGGTTTCTACGTAGTTTACCCAGTCAAACCTGGTCAAAAACTAAATCTGACTTCACCATCAGATTCCCTGGGTCCAAATTAGGTTTGTACCAATATTTGGGCCCAATCAGAGATCAACTTGACATAGTTTGCATTTTAATCCTGTTCTGACTCTTTTTCTTACAAAGAACCACTCAACCTTTGAAAACCTTGCAGGGACCCCCATAACTTCCTCATATTCTTCACAACCAGGTCCCTGTAGCCATTAGGAATAGCTGTAGCATTTCCGATGATATTTGACCGAGATTTTCTCGTTCGTTTCTCAATCAATTAGTCCCAGATTTGAACAAGAGATTCCTTGGGGAATTCTCTTTCAATCAAGCCCATCCTTGGACTCCAATTCTTTCCCAATATCCCATGCGAACCCATGGGAGATGCGGCGCTCCTTGTTGCGCAAGCACCATGTGCTTCCAAGCTTGGATTGCCGTTCTAAACCCTATTTAAGGACCCAGGTCTCAAGGCCGATCTCCTTAGCAAGTTTTGGTGAGTCAAAACACCCTAACCTACCCTCTTCGGCCACCAAACGTCCTTGCTCCGGTGACCTCCTTGGATCCCCCTCCTCCGACCATCCAACCATCAAATTGGATAGCCTAAGTTCTTCCTCTCTTCCTTGCGATCCTCTCCGACCAAAGAGAGGACGTCTCCTTGCCCCGTTCGTCGTCGCCGTCCTCTTGCTCTGTCATCTTCTCCGACTCTGGTTAGCTGCAACCGGAGCCTATTGGCCTCAACTCTCTCTCCTAAGACCCTCTACATCCTTCTCTTTCCCTCTACTTCTCTTTCCCACATTCACAACACATGCACGAATGCCAATCACTTATCTCTCCTTTCGTCTTCTCCGCCTCCGGCAGTAATTCGTTGAGTTCGCTTGCACTCCACAATCACCATCTGCCTCGCCACAACTCCCAAAAGCTCCACTGTTCCACCATGACCAAAACTCCTCTCCTATTTCACCGCTCCACCCACTGAATCGCCCCACCGAACTCACCCACCACCGTTCACCTTCCCCAACTTTGTCCGAGCACTTCACAAACTCCCACACCCCACAGACATCGCTATCATCTTCCTCATTCTTCGGTGATACTATTGAACCATCTAATGAGGGCTTTGAAGCCCGTATTTGTATTTCAGGTATCTACTGGAGCTCCACCACTGCTGCCATCTTCATCGCCCTATTCATCGTGTTCAAAGCCACGCATGTCCCAAGTGTTATGCCTAGGTTGCACAGAGTAGCTCCAGGCAAGTCTCCAGGAGATCAATTGGAGGCATCCAGACCTGCTGCTACCCCAATTGAGGAAGACTCCTTTGGGTAGAAACTCGAAGAAGAGGGTGGGACTTAGTCCCACCTCGTGAAGAGAAGAGGTGGAGGCAGCACATAAGTTGAATTTGTGCTTACGGCTCGTTGCCTCAGCATGCACATGGGGTGAGGTCTCGCTCACACCTCGTGGGTCTGGGCCTTGGTCTATTTACCTGGTTACCTTGGTCTGGTCTGGTTCGCCTGATTCTGAGAGAGAAAGAAGGGAAAGAATGAGAGAGAGGAGGGGGGGTTTTTGCCCTCTATTGCTGCTCTCTACACTTAGCGAAATTAAAAGGCCTTCGCCTCTGAAGTTGCTGTGTTGTGCTTGCCTCTTCCTGAGGCTTGAAGAAAAAGAGAGGCCTTTGCCTTTGCTACTGGTTCTGAGTCGCTGTTGCATTATTGAAATACTTAAGTTGACGTGGAATATTTGGTTGGATTCACTATTCATTTATTTGAGATAGTTGAGCTTAATTAAAAAGGGTTAATTGGTGATTCAAATCACCATTTTAACCCATCATTTTTTGCACATTGATATTTGAATCTTGATATATCATTCTTGAATCAATTCTGATTGCAATTATTTATATCTCTTAGAATTGTGATCTTGAGATTGATTGACTGATTGCTCCCTGCGTTCGACTTTGGACTTTTCTGAGTTATAAATTTAAGTGTTTAATGCAATTTTGTCCTATACTATAATGCATTCCTTAAACATCGACGACTTTACATTAACATTTTGGCACCGTTGCCCAGGAGCAACGTGCAATTTGATCTCTTGATTACAATAACTGACTTGATACTAACTTGATTTATCTCTTTTGATTGTGATTGTGCAGGGATTTAACCAAGGAGCAAGATTAACCGCACAACAGCCACTCCAGAGGTAGGTAATCTCTTTTTCCATCTTCATTAAGCCCTTAATTCTGAAAAGCTAAAAAAAGGAAAGAATCAATTAGGACCAACTTGCATTCTATATTTAGATTCAATCACAACAATTTGCCTGATTTGATTCATTTTTAGAAATATCCTAAACCTGATTTCTGCACCTATTAAGGGATTTAAGACACTTAGGGCTACCACTTTCTTGATTAAGTCCTAGGTGCCAAATTTAGAATTAATTGATTGACCAAGTAGAGCCAATTAGGGTTTCCATTCTAAGATTTTAGAGACACACTTGCTTAAAGAGGAATCAATCTTCCCAAACTGGGCCAACTCGAGAAGATCAAATGGCTCTTATCGTTTAGACTTTGGCTGGCATTCAGAAGACGAATGTGGCTATGCAAAATTGGCACAAAGATGAGATTACAAAGGTTTGCAATCAACTCGCCCAGATGGCAAATCCCCGCCAACCTAGTACACTCCCTTCGCAACCTCTGCCCAATCCAAATAACATGTTGAACCAGAGGTGCGTTATGAACCCAACTCAGGGCCAAGCTCACTATGTCTATCAGGCCCCTTTTGCTCCATCACCTGACAGGATGGAGGCTTCGACATCATACGCGGGTTATTAGTAGCAACCACCTCTTTTGCCTACCCCAACCTAGAACCAGATAGGACTGAACTTTGTTACCACCTGTAGTGGCAAAATAATTCAAGACCCACCTTACCTGAGCCACTCTCAGCCTAGTAATTTGCACCAAAACCCTAGGTTGGTTATCTAGGATACCCTTGTCCCTGATCAAGAACCTGGACCAATTCTAGAGGAACTTACAGAGGTCCCATTTCCAGAGGTCTTGACCAAAGGAAAAAGGAAACCCAAACCCGTGGCCCTCGAGGAGGACCTGGTCAAGCTCTTTAAGTAGGTCCAAATAAACATCCCATTGATGGACGCAATTCGCTACGTACTGGCTTATGCGAGATTTCTGAAGGACGTAAGTACACCTAAGTGTAAGCCGCGAACCACAGGAGGGAATCCAATAGTATTGTTGGAGCAAGCCAGCTCCATCATTTTGAGCAGACTCCTGCCAAAGGCAAAACACCCTGGTACCCCTCTGATTTCATGCAAAATCGTTGATTTAGAGTTCAACAGAGCCCTTTTAGACTTAGGAGCTTCCATCCATTTGATCCTAGAGGAGTTCTCAAGGATGTTTTGGTTTAGATATGTGATTTCTACTTTCCTGTGGGCTTCATTGTGTTGGATATGGAGACTCCTAAGAATCTGAAGAATACACTGATTATATTAGGTAGACAGTTCTTAGTGACAGCTAGGGCGAACATTAATTGCGAAGAGGGCTAGATTGAATTGAAATTCGGGAACAAGATGCTAAAAATTGATATATTTAAGGCCCAGAAGGGAATTAATTGTGGGGCAGTGGAACAAGTATGTGACATTAGTTCTATGGTTGAGGACACATTTCCCGAGGATGACCTAACTATCCCTGATCCTTAGCCCCAAGCAGATCATACCCCGCAGATAGAGGAGCCTAGCATCGATCTAGACCCACACACGACTCCCATCTTTTCTTCTGAGGCCCATTCCGACCTGCCTACTGCTGCTAATAATCTCGTTATGGAACTAAAGCCTCTTCTCGATCATCTGAAGTACGTCTTTTTGGGTTCTGATCAAACATTTCCTGTGATTATCAATTCCCACCTCACCTCTGATCAGGAAACATGTCTGATTTCCATCCTCCAGCAACATCAGGGAGCCATTGGTTGGACTCTCGATGATCTGACTGGCATTTTCCCTTCATATTGCACTCACTGCATTTACACCGAAGAAGGTGCATGACCATCTCATGAAATGCAGAGACGTCCGAATCCTAATCTGTAGGAGGTCATGAAGAAGGAGATCATCAAGTGGTTAGATGCAGGAATCATCTACCTGATCTCCGATAGTCGGTGGGTGAGTCCAATCCAGGTTGTGCCTAAGAGGCAGAACTCACCGTAATCACGATTGAAACTGGAGAGGCCATACCAACCCGTATAGCGAACTCGTGGAGAGTCTACATTGATTACAGAAGATTGAATGTCTCCACGAAGAAAGATCATTTCCCACTTTCGTTCATTGATCAGATACTCGAGAAACTAGCGGGAAATCGATTCTTCTACTTTTTGGACAGGTACTTCAATTATAATCAGGTGGAAATCTATCCTGAGGACCAAGAGAAGACCACCTTCACCTGCCCCTACGAGACATACATATTTCGTAGGATGCCTTTCGGTCTCTGCAATGCACTCGCTACCTTCCAACAGTGCATGCTTTCCATATTCTCAGATATGGTAGGCGAATACCTTGAAGTCTTCATGGATGACTTCTTGGTATTTGGGGAGTCTTTTGATGATAGTCTCCTACACTTGGTCCAAATCCTCAGGCGTTGCATCGACATGAATTTGGTTCTTTCATGGGAAAAGAGCCATTTCATGGTTCCTGAGGGAATTGTCCTGGGTCACCTTATTTTTGGGAATAGCATCCAGGTTGGTCGAGCCAAGGTTAATTTGATTTATAAACTATCCATGCCTAGCTCAATCAAGGACATCTGATCTTCTCTAGGGCACGTCGATTTTTACCATCATTTCATTCTTGATTTCTCCCTCTGACTAATCTTCTCTCTAAGGATGTCCCTTTTGAGATCACCGATGAGTGCACTCATGCATTTGAGAGCCTACGTGATCGAGTTACTCAAGCACCAATCCTATAATCCCCTGACTGGTCTCTACCTTTTGAGATCATGTGTGATGTGTTTGACTACGTAGTGGGGGCGGTGCTTGGGCAGAAAGTTGATGGGAATCCTGTGGTCATCTACTACGCCAGCAAGACATTGGACGAGGCTCAGCGTAACTACATGGTTACTGAGAAAGAGCTGTTGGCAGTAGTATTTGGCCTGGAGAAATTCAGATCTTATCTTCTGGATTCCTGTGTCATCATTTACTTAGATCACACCGCTGTGAGGCACTTACTCTTGAAGAAAGATGCGAAACCTCAACTAATCCGTTGGATTTTGCTGTTGCAAGAGTTTGATCTCAAGATTCGTGACAAGGTGGGAAAATAGAACATGGTAGCTGACCATTTGTCCTGTCTTCCTTCTTCAGTCATTGACTGGTCTGGTCCGATTACCGAGCATTTTCCGGACGAACATTTATTAGCCATTCACTGTCTCCTCTGGTTTGCTGATATAGTAAACTACTTGGTTATGAGGAAAGTCTCACCAGATTGGGCGACTTCTAGGCGGGACAAGCTGATTTCCGAGGCCAAGTACTATATTTGGGAGGAACCATATCTCTTTCACATTGGCAATGATTAAGTGATTTGGAGATGCATTCCTGACAACGAGGTCAATGACGTGATCTCATTCTATCACGACCAAGCCTGCGGTGGCCATTTCTCTGGGCGTAAAACCATAGCGAAAATTCTCCAGTGTGGGTTCTTCTGGCCCATGATGTTCAAAGACGCACAAATGTATTATAGGGCATGCGCTTGTTGTCAGACCCTCAGTAACATGGGCTCGCGAGATATGATGCCCTTGAACCCGATAATTATGTGCGAAATCTTTAACATATAGGGAATCGATTTCATGGGACCCTTTCCTGGATCTAATGACTTCGAATACATCTTACTCGCTGTTGATTACATCTCTAAATGGACCGAAGCTGTCCCCACGAGAACTAGAGATCATAAAGTTGTTCTCCGAATCATCTAGGAGAACATCTTTTCTAGATTTGGGGTTCTTAAGGCCATCATTAGCGATGGTGGGTCTCATTTCAACAATGTGCACTTCCAGTTCCTGATGAAGAAGTATGAGGTGTTGCATCGTATCTTGACTCCTTATCACCCCCAGACTAATGGATTGGCTGAACTGTCAAATCGAGAGATGAAGAAGATCCTTCAGGTCATTGTTCGGCCTAATAGGAAGGACTGGTGTACTTGCCTTCCGGAAGATTTGTGGGCCTATAGGACCACCCACAAGACCCAATTAGGCATGTCTCCCTTCAGATTAGTGTACGAAAAGGCATGTCACCTTCCCGAAGAGATGGAGCATAAGGCCTATTGGGCAGTACGAAAGTGCAATCTGGATTTGATGAAGGCTAGAATACACTGCCGGTTGCAAATGAGCAAGATCGAGGAACTACGCAATGACGCGTACGAGAACTCGCGTATCTACAAAGAGCGGGTCAAAGCCTTCCATGATAGGCATATTGTGCGAAAATCTTTCCACCTTGGTCAAAAAGTCCTACTCTTTGATGCCAAGCTCAAACTCTTCCCAGGCAAACTCAGATCTAAGTGGATTGGACCTTTCTTCGTAAGAAAAATCTTTAGAAATGGAGCTGTTAAAAATAGTGAACTCAGCCATGATTCTGAATCTTTTGTCATGAACGGTCAGAGACTCAAATCGTTCATCGAGCTCACTGACTTGAACATGGCTGAGTTATCTTTTGATCTCCATTCTCCTTGAGCTTATTGCGCCCAGCTGATGACGCTAAACATAGCACTTAACGGGAGGCAACCCGTCATCTCTTTGAAAAACCTGAAATCTTGTGACATATCCCTTCGCTGAAATCATATTGCACTTTAGGGTTCATTCATTAGAACAACCGACTCCACCTCTGGTACACATACCAGAGCTTGAAATCATCCGCAACAATCACCCCGTCCCATCCACCCATTGTTTGAATATGTTCTAATGTACGATCTAAGTTGAACTCAAACCCACCTAATTTATAATGAGGACATTGTAAATCGTAGGCATGGGGGGGTATTAAAGTGCAAAATGCTGTGAAAATCAACTCACACAAAAGGATTTCATGCAAAAAAAAAGGAGGATTGAGGAAAGAGGTCCATTTGAGAGAAAAATGAGAAAAAGGGAGGAAAAAATTGAAAAGAAAGGAGCAAAAAGATAAAGAAAAAAAAATGGAGTCCCTTCAAAATAATATGGAACTTACCTAACTTCTAGGTTGGATCAAATGACGAATTAAGACCTGGAAGGCTAAAACTTAAGGGATTAGTGGCGAATACCAACCGTAGGCCTCTTGGATTTATTCTAAGATTTAAAAACTGATGTACTTGTCAAGATTCGGATTAGTCCTCAAGAGGTTGAGGAAAATGCAAAGCTTGTGTATTAGGTCCAAGGCTTGGTAGTATTCGGCCCCGTTAATTGACCTTTAGCTTGCGAGACTCGGTAACTTAAGCACCTAAAAATTACACATAGTCTGGTTTAGTGCATTTAAATATGAAATCATGCCAAAAGCATTTATGTTGTTCTATAAATGGTCCTAAGATCTAAATTAGGAGCGGCTTGAAAACATAAGTTGATTTAGACGAGTTTCCGACGCGGAGAGGTAAGAAATTCCCCTCGAAGATGCATAATAACATACCATCTCCTCGGTGCTTGTCTCCTAGGATATCTAAATATCCTACTGGGGGCACGTAAGCACCTTGTGCTGGTACAGATGCCATGGGCAGCATTATCACGAAATGTCGATTGCCAGGGTTTGGATTTAGCTACAGAATGCCATGGGTAGCACTATCTTGAAGTGTCGAAAGCTAGGGTTCTGGGGGTTTCCATGGGCGGTGCTATCTCGAAGCATTGATTTCTAGGGACCCTGCAAGGATTGATGGTTGGGACTAGGAATCCGATATAGAACATGTTTAGGGTCAATCCGAGGTTGGATCTAAGGAAAAATATAATGAAAAGAAAAAGAGAGAGAAAGGTCTCCACAAATAAAAAAAGTCTTCTTCTATCCCTCTCTTCTTATAAAAATGCACTGGCAAGCTGAACTTGTGCTAACCATGTTACAAGCACGGGTGCTTTAACTGTTGGGTCCAACGAACCTTAGGTTAGTTCCTGCGGGCCTTAGAAACCTTCGTAGTAGACTGAGGTGAAAGCTAGTCGGGTCTGGATCTGGGCTGGTACTTGAGTACCTCTAGGCCTATTATTGGTGTTAAGATCTAATTCCTACAGATGCAACTTAGTAGGGCATCCTGATGGTTACATCCGACCTAAATAACTGGTTTGGTCCATAAAGTTTTGCTAAGGGACTAGCAAAAGCTAGGCATTGGGGTATGATGGGAACACCATTATGAGCCATAACTAGCTCAATTTGGTTTGATGATGTCAATAAAAGCTCTTACATAACCTTCAGAGGGTTCTAAGTGCTTAACATTCTATTTTGAGAAGAAAAGATGAAAATAGGGTTATTTCTGTAATTTTACCATCTTATCACAAATACAGAATAACCACGGGGTATGCTAGGGGTTTATTAAAGGTCATATGGTCATTAATGTCTAACAAGTGGGTCTATATAGACAGAAATGAGTTTTCACACATTTCAAGAATTAATGAACATCTGAAATCCTAAAAATAGACCTGCTTAATTAACTGGGGTTCTGGTCAGGATAAAATTCACCTAAACCCTCTGAAAATCATAGAAAAATATTCTCTACGATTTAGCATCTTTGATTTGACCATCTGAACCCATTTTGACCTAAAATAGAGTCTCAGGCAGATAGTTGCCCTAATTTGGGTTTCTACATAGTTTACCTAGTCAAAATTGGTCAAAACCTAAATCTGACTTCACCATCAGATTCCTTGGGTCCAAATTAGGTTTGTACCAAAATTTGGGCCCAATCAGAGATCATCTTGACCTAGTTTGCATTTTAATCCTGTTCTGCTCTTTTTCGTACAAAGAACCACTTAGCTTTTGAAAACCTTGTAGGGACCCCCATAACTTCCACATCTTCTTCACATATAGGTCCCAGCTTCCATTAGGAATAGCTGTAGCATCTCTGGCGAGATTCAAGCAAGATTTTCTCATTCGTTTCTCAATCAATTAGTCCCAGATTTGAACAAGAGATTCCTTGGGGAATTCTCTTTCAATCAAGCTCGTCCTTGGACACCAATTCTTTCCCAATCTCCCATGCGAACGCATGGGAGATGCGGGTCTCCTTGTCGAGCAAGCACCATGTGCTTCTAAGCTTGGAATGCCTTTCTAAACCCTATTTAAGGACCCAGGTCGCAAGGCCGATCTCCTTAGCAAGTTTTGGTGAGTCAAAACACTCTAATCTACCCTCTCCGGCTACCAAATGTCCTTGCTCTGGCGACCTCCTTGGATCCCCCTCCTTCGGCCATCCAACCATCAAATTGGATAGCCTAAGTTCTTCCTCTCTTCCTCGCGATCCTCTCCAACCAACGAGAGGACGTCTCCTTGCCTCGTTCGTCGTCGCTGTCCTCTTGCTCCGTCATCTTCTCTGACTCCGGTTAGCTACAACTGGAGCCTATTGGCCTCAACTCTCTCTCCTAAGACCCTCTACATCCTTCTCTTTCCCTCTACTTCTGTTTCCCACACTCACAACACACTCACGACAACCAATCTCTTATCTCCCCTTCCATCTTCACCTCCAGCAGTACTTCATTGAGTTTGCCCGCACTCCACAGATTACCATCCGCCTCGCCACAACTCCCAAAAGCTCCGCTGTTCCACCACAACCAAAACTCCCCTCCTATTTCACCGCTCCACCCATTGAATCACCCCATCGAACTCACCCACCACTGTTCACCTTCCCCAACTTCATCCGAGCACTTCACACACTCCCACACCCCACAGAGACCGCTAACATCTTCCTCGTTCTTTGGTGATACTATTGAACCATCTGATGAGGGCTTTCTAGCCTGTATTTGTATTTCAGGTATTTGCCAGAGCTCCACCACTGCTGCCATCTTCGTCGCCTTGTTCATTGTGTTCAAAGCCACGCATGTCCCAAGTGTTACGCCCAGGTTGCGTAAAGTAGCTCTAGGCAAGTCTCCAAGCGATCAATTGGAGGCATCCAGACCTGTTGCTACCCCAATTGTGGAAGACTCCTCTTTGGCAGAAACGTGAAGAAGAGGGTAGGACTTAGTCCCACCTTGTGAAGAGAAGAGGTGGAGGCAGCACATAAGTTGAATTTATGCTTACGACTCGTTGCCTTAGCAAGCACACGGGGTGAGGTACCTCTCACGCCTCGCGAGTCTAGGCCTTGGTTCGTTTACTTTGTTACCCGGTGAACGTTGGCTTCGAGAGATAACCGGGTTTTATTGTTATAGCGTTGTAGTATAGCCAGTTATTGCCATCATTTCAAATATATAAATTTTTTACTCGGAAAATAAAAGAGAGTTCCCGAGGTCGAACTCAGGGAGCAAGTTGTATTCTAGGGGTACAAGTTTCTTTTACAAAAATAAAGAAAGAGAGAGAGAATTTGTTGGGTTCTTTCTTCTTCTCTTCTTTTCTCTTTGCCTATCTTCTTCTGCTTGACCCTCCTGCTTTATCTGCAGCCGTAGTGATGCTTTTCTTCTTCTTTCAGTTCTTGTTTCTGCTCGTCTCTTTCTTTTTCTTCTCCCTTGTGGTCCTGTTCTTCTTCTTCTTCTTTCTTTCTTCTTTTCCTTTCTTCAGACCTTCTTCTTCTCGTGTTCTTCTTCTTCTTTCAGTTCTTGTCTTGGCCTCTCTGCGTTTTCCTCTGCCTCGCCTTCCTTCTCCTTCCTTGCCTTCAGGACGTCGTCTGATTTTCCAATCAGACGACTTAAACCGCCGCTGCTACAGTGCCGCTCGGTGATCCTCCTTCCTTCAGCCTTCGTCTTCTTCCACGGTTCTTCTTCACCTGTGCCTGCACACTTACACAGCTTGATCAGAGAGGGGCAAAACCTATCTCTACCCTCCCCCCCCGCGTCTCTCTCTCACAGAAGCCACTCTTGGGAAAGCTCTCCCAGAGCTGCCGGGTAGCCGGGTACGGGTCGCGCCCGGGTCCAGGCCCACCGGCGTGCGTGGTGGGCGAGGAGTGCAGGTCAGTCTAAGTCGGGTCGGGTCAGGTCCGCGGGGCGTGAGCGCGGACGAGACCGGGTAACCGGGCGGGTGAAGGGGACCTCACCCCGTGAACTGAGGCGAACAGCTTAAGGCACTTTTTGCCTTTAAGCGCCCGTTCGCCTCAGTGGCTTTCCGAGGTTGGACTAAATGTCCCACCCTAATTGAGCGCCCGCAGCAGAGAAAGCAGCGGGCAATCGCGGCTTCACGCGAGGCCTTCGCCCCAGCTGCGAGCCTGGGACTCTTCGCGGAGGCGCCCCGCACAGCCTGGGAGTCAGGCCTGGGCGAAGCGCACCTGGAGCTGCAGGTTGAAGGTGCTCCTTCCACGCAGCAATGGCGACGGCGGTCGAGACACCTGTACACAGAGGAACGGCCTCTCGGCCTAATCAGATACGCGGAGAACCTTCGCCGTGGCACGGCGAAGGTGGTGGGGGGTCTGGCAGGCGGCGGGGCGGAGCGTGAGGGTCGCCCTAGGTCAAACTGCGGGTGGAGAAGTGGGTTTGTTCGGGGGGTCTGTAGAGGGCGAGTGGCGGGACGTGGAAGGGCGGAGGTTGATCAGGGTGAGGAGGCGGAGATTCTGTGAGGGTCGGCGAGGCGTGTGGGGCTGTGGAGTGATGGGGGTGTCTCGCCGGAGTTTGGCCGGAGACGAAGGGGGTGACGGTGGACAGGAGCGGTCGAGGGTTTAATCAAATAAAAGACAGTGAGGAAAAGAAAGAGGGGGAGATGGGGAGAAGTTCTGACCTAGCTACGGAGACGAAAGGGGCCGGAGCAGGGCGACAGTCGTATCGACTGTCGCCGGAGAAGAAGATGCCCAGGGGAAGGGGCGACGGCGAGGAAAGGGCTGGAGAGGCGCCAGCTGGGTGCGGCGTGGCACGGGAAGAGCGAGGGAGGGCAACCCTGCAGCTGGTAGTGCGGCAGGGCGACGAGGAGGAGGAGGAGAGGCCGCCGGAGCAAGGAGGGCATCTGTCGGAGTGGGAAGAGAGGAATTGAGGGGGTATCTCCGTCAGATCCAAGCTGGGAAGAACGGTGGAGCGACGGGGGTATTTATAGGGGCCGAATCAGAGAGGAAGGCGGAGGGAGATGACGTGTCTCCCTCGCCGGAGGACGCCGGAGATGGAGACCCATACCGTCCGTGCGTTCGCACGGCCGGTATGGTGGGTTGCAGCGACCAGGGGGGTGTTCCTGCGACGGCTGACGACGCAGGGCACCCCCGGTTGTCTCGCCAGGCCCTCCCCCTTACCCTGCGCGGCGCCATGCTCCGCGCAAGGTCGCCGGAGCATGGTGCTGGTCAGGTTTTGGCAGGAGGGACCTGGATGCAAAGAACGAAGGAGAGTTAGGGGCAGAAATGTGAGGGTTCAAAAGTTGAGGGCCAAAAAGTAAATGAATGAGGACCAAAGTGTAAAGTTGGTCAAGAAGGTTTCCTCTTAGGCTCAAGTTTTTATACATGACTAATTGGGACCTAAGGATTACGATGGTGAATTTTATTTCCAGATTAAACCTTGTTTGATCGGTCAATTTATGCAAAAACCCAAATTAAGTTATTAATTGGGCATGGTTCTCAATGTAGGTCAAAATGGGTTCTGAAGGCCAAATTGAAGGTTCTAAACCCTAGAGATTATTTTTCTATGAATTTTAGAGGGTTTATTCTATTTTTACTTTGCCTCGAACCTCGTGAATTGAAGTGGGTTTGTTTTAAGGTTACAGATTATCATTTAGTTCCTTGGAATTGCTGTAGCCCTTGTCAGATCATCCCACTTTCCTTCTTATTTGGTTTGTTTGACCTATGTTTGGACCCTGAATTACCCTGTATGCAGATTATACTGGTAAAATTGCATTTTTACCCCTTATGACTTGTTTTCTCCTTAAACTCAGAATTCTCTGAGTTAAGCCTTTCCTTGAGTTATGTAGGAGCTTTTATCCTTTGTATTAGGTCAAAATGAGCTAGTTATGGCTCATGATGAGGTTCTCATCACCCGGGTTTGGTCTGGTTCGCCTGATTCTTAGAGAGAAAGAAGAGAAAGAAAGAGAGAGAGGAGGGGGGGTTTTTGCACTTTGTTGCTACTCTCTACACTTAGTGAAATTAAGAGGCCTTCACCTCTGAAGCTGCTGTGCTGTACTTGCCTCTTCCTAAGGCCTGAAGGAAAAGAGAGGCCTTTGCCTTTGCTGTTGGTTATGAGTTGCTGTTGCATTATTGAAATACTTAAGTTGAGGTGGAATATTTGGTTGGATTCACTATTCATTTATTTAAGATACTTGAGCTTAGGCCCGATTTGCTATGGTTTTTGATTGCACTCCTCATCTTTTTTAAAAAAATAAAAGATAGTTGAGCTTAATTAAAAAGGGTTACTTGGTGATTCAAATCACCATTTTAACCCATCATTTTTTGCACATTGATATTTGAATCTTGATATATCATTCTTGAATCAATTCTGATTGCAATTGTTTATATCTCTTACTTAGAATTGTGATCTTGAGATTGATTGACTGATTGCTCCCTATGTTTGACCGGGGACTTTTTTGAGTTATAAATTTAAGTGTTTAATGCGATTTTGTCCTATACTATAATGCATTCCTTAAACATCGATGATTTTGCATTAACACCCTCGTGCACTGTGGGCTATTGGATCTTCATTCAATGGCCACGAGCGTGCCGCGGCGCCCGCCTCACCGCGCTTCATCAAGAAGGAGATGATCTCGAACGTTGGGTCTTCAACCAACGGTCGAGAATAAGTTACCTCAAAACCTAAATGCAACAAAAAGTTGGAGTAGCGCATTGGTTAGCGCCATTGCTGCAAAGCAAAGGGTGCTCGTTCGATCTGTGCCTTGCGCAAAATTGAAGAATTGTTGGGCACAGGCACAATTGCGCCATCAGATGTCAATCAGAGGACGCAGATGTGACCATGTCACGTGATCAGAGTGCGCTGTGCCTGAATGCTGGAACAAACGTGTGAACTCACGCGTTTACTTAAACGCAAAGGCAGCGGGCGCATGTATTTAAGCACTGAGGTTGAGGCACTCAAAATGAGTGTGCAGCAAAGAGAAGAAAGCAAAGGGTGTCCGAGTGCAAATCAGAGGAGCCCAATCTTGATCTAATGCACTAGCGGCTACCACGTGTCTCCACGAGATTAAATCTGAGTGTAGAAGGTGATTTTTGAGGAGTTTTGAGGCCTAATCAGGTCCGTTGATCTCTCGATCAACGGATCTGATTAACCAAGAGGTTGTTGCATGAATTTAAGGGTTAAATACCCTATTTTGCCCTCCATAAAAACTATAAAAGAAGGCCAAAACCCTCTTGGATGGATTATCAACTTCGTCATCAACTCTAGACATCTCTCTTCCACCTTCCTCCAGACCAAGCTCTCCCTTTGCAACTCTGCTCCGACCTTCGTCTCGACACTCTAGATCCGAGGTGCTGCCGCATCTCGTACAAGCATCCTACAAGCAGCATCATCTCTCTGCCTCCTTCTATCTCTATCTCTCTCTATATCTATTTTCTATTTCTCTTTTTTCTATTTAGCATGGAACTTTCTATTTTGAAAAACTGTTTATGAATGCAATAAAATTCTGATCTTCTAAATGCCTGATATCTGCTCTTTATATATATATACATATATAAATACCTGTTAGAACTAGTCTTCTGAGGAGCTTCCGTATAAATTGAGATTACCTCCCTGTGAATGACTTGGTACTCACCAGATTCTATAAATTTATTTACCGATGTGTTTCGCGCTATACTACAACTAAATAATCTTTTAAAATGAGATTTATGTGTCGAACACTATGCCTAGTTCTAGAGAATTCTATAATTCTCTAGAGGGCTACTCCCTTAGTCTATTTAAGGACTTAAGGGGATGGCTATGCACCCCATCTTGGATGCCACCTCCATTTCCAACACCATTGGCGAGCTCCTCCACCTTCAAGCACCACCACCCTCATGTCCAAGATTCATGAAACTCCACCACCTGCTCAAGAGGCCGGCCAACCACCTTGGCCGTCCCACTCTTCCCTCCTACCACCCCAAGCCACACGGCCATTGGAGACCACCTCCAATGCCCTAAGTTCTAGTAGCTAGATTAGTGTTCTTCGTAGTTAATTCTTGCATTAATTTTCTGTTAGTATGAGTAGTAATCCTCTGCTCTGATGAATGCATGCATAATCTACCTAGATCCATGCATGCATAACATTTCTGCTAACTAGAATTGTTGTTTTCAAACTTTCATGTACAAGCTTTCCTCTAGAGACCCTTGTAATGATATGACAATATTCTTGAAGAAATAAAAATCAACGGTTGCTTGCTTCATATTTCCATGTCTTTTGTGCAATTCAAATCTCTATTTTGGATGATATAGAGGACTTAACGATTAATGAATATTTTGTGGGTCACCATCGAAGAGTTGAAATTGTGCGTATTAGTACACATACTTTCACGTTTATACTATTTTTGACTCATACGCATGTTTTACAAGTTAACAATGTAACGGGTGAATCCTATATTCGTACCTTGAATACCGGAATATAATTCTAAGCAAGTAGAAAAATCAAATCAATTTCGCTCTTAAACGCCTCCTTGAGATTGACCAGGACTCACCGTCTCATTATATAATTTTTGTTTGAATTGGATTTCATGACTATATTATGACATAAAATCAATTAATTTCATGATTTCCGACCTTCAACAATGATCATAGCAAAAATTAGGGAGCTAATAAGCAGGCTAGTGGTGGTATGGTTGGCACATTGCAGTGGGTAACCCTCCATTACTAGGTGTCCAAAGCCCAGCCAATGGACTTATCTCTCTTTGGCCGCCACCTTTAGGTATGTTTCAAATTAGGGAACCACCTGCTTGAAAGAAAAAGAGTAAAAGTACCACAGAAAAGGAAAAGAAAAAAAATAGAGAAAAAGAAAGAAAAGGTGAAAAAAAAAACCACACTTCACCGCACATGTATGGCTGGCAAGTTGTCATGGATAACCCCCATTGTCGGTTGTCTAGAGCCTAGCCTACGAAAAGCACAAATAAATCCGTAATTAAGGAGAAGCGGAGAAGTAAAAATAAAAGACTCGGGGAGATATACACTAGGTTCGCCTAGTGTTGACCCCACAAAAAGTAGCAAGGACAAAGCTACCAGTTGGAGAGAAACTTTTAGGTGGCAATAACTTCATTTTGGGGTCACCTAGAGCTTATGATACCTGAGGTTCGCTTTAGTTTCTTATAGAGTGAATCAATCACATATACAATAAGATGGTTAGCAGTTTTCAATCGTTTCGAGTCCTGGGTGGGTTGGGTAGCCACAGAATGTCGCTCCAAACCTTGAACACAAAAATAAGAATATATATATATATATATATAAGGCAAGGACTAAGGCGGCCCATATCTTGGTCAGCATGATGACACTGGTGAGTCTTAGTAGTTGCAAAAATTGACGTCAGAAAACACATTAAAATAACTTGTATGGTGTAGCGTGTGCTTACGACATCAATTTTAAAAAGAAGATTATACGGTGAGTCCAAGTGTCGATCTGAGAGAGGCAAGAAATCAAATCTTCTTGTTGCTGAGATTTATTGCCACATGATATGTCATTTTGTTCGCTTGCATGAGAGAGGGAAAGAGGGAGAGTAGAAATCCGTGGTAGATTAGATTTGTATTAGAAAAAACAAACATGGAGTATGGTTACAAACATAAGCATAAGCTGATCAAAGTAGAAGGCTAGCCTAGAAAGGATGAAAAGAACATCAAACATGAGAGCAAAGATCACTTCTATGAATTATAAAAATCGTCTTACAAACATTAACAAAAAAAGATAGAGAAATGCTAGAATAGAATGTAAAACATAAGCTAGTGAAGAATGAGAAGCGAGTTGAGGTAGCACGGTGGTGGAGGAAGCTTCGTCGACGGCTTGGAGGCTCCAGGGACCAGCTTTGAAGCTCTAGATGGTAGTGTCTTTTAATGATTCGTCCTTGCTTTAATGAATTTTTAGGGCTGAGATTTCTTAATATATTCAAGCAATGTTTGTAGTGGGCACATAGAGTTTTGCACACGAGTGAGGATAAATTTCCTTTAAGAGTAGTGTGGTCCTAGAAACAAATCCTAATGTATTCACCCTTAGAGGTCATGCAATTTTATCAGGTGAATTGATTTTAATTTTGGTGAGTGGTGCGGCCCAGTACGGAACACAAGTGGCTTTGCAAACACCACTCAAAGAGAGAAACACTCAGAAAGATTTTCTAAAGATATTAGAGTGTATTTATTTTTTTTTGTTGGGTGGTTGGCTCAAGATGTAGGTCAAGTAACCATCTACCACACCAACTTTTTTTTGGAATTTTTACATATTTTTTAGTTTATTTTTAAAGCAAGCAAGCAATCTAACCTAAGATTCATGTACAAACCTAAATGCCATTTTTTTCTTCTTTTTTTTTGGTAAAGAATGATGAAACTACACTAGTTAAGATGATACTCACCGAGGTCTTCAGCACACTTTACTCCCAATCTACCGACTTGGAGTGCACTCCTCATGTCACCTACGCTCCAGATTCCTACAACCAATTCAATTGAGAGAGACAAAAAAGTCAGATCCCGTGAATGTCACTAATGCAAGTTTGAAAGCGACAAATAAGATCCATTGCCTCCTCGGTAATGGCACTAAAAACTAACGTTGGAAAATGTGTTAAAATAACTTGTATGTTGTAGTATGCGCTTATGACATCAATTTTAAAAAGATTAGACGGTGAGTCCAAGTGTCGATCTCAGGGAGGTGGGAAATCAAATCTCCTTGTCACTGAGATTTATTGCTACATGATATGTCATTTTGTTCGCTTGCATGAGAGAGGGAAAGAGGGAGAGTAGAAATCCGTGGTAGATTAGATTTGTATTAGAAAAAACAAACATGGAGTATGGTTACAAACATAAGCATAAGCTGATCAAAGTAGAAGGCTAGCCTAGAAAGGATGAAAAGAACATCAAACATGAGAGCAAAGATCACTTCTATGAATTATAAAAATCGTCTTACAAACATTAACAAAAAAAGATAGAGAAATGCTAGAATAGAATGTAAAACATAAGCTAGTGAAGAATGAGAAGCGAGTTGAGGTAGCACGGTGGTGGAGGAAGCTTCGTCGACGGCTTGGAGGCTCCAGGGACCAGCTTTGAAGCTCTAGATGGTAGTGTCTTTTAATGATTCGTCCTTGCTTTAATGAATTTTTAGGGCTGAGATTTCTTAATATATTCAAGCAATGTTTGTAGTGGGCACATAGAGTTTTGCACACGAGTGAGGATAAATTTCCTTTAAGAGTAGTGTGGTCCTAGAAACAAATCCTAATGTATTCACCCTTAGAGGTCATGCAATTTTATCAGGTGAATTGATTTTAATTTTGGTGAGTGGTGCGGCCCAGTACGGAACACAAGTGGCTTTGCAAACACCACTCAAAGAGAGAAACACTCAGAAAGATTTTCTAAAGATATTAGAGTGTATTTATTTTTTTTTGTTGGGTGGTTGGCTCAAGATGTAGGTCAAGTAACCATCTACCACACCAACTTTTTTTTGGAATTTTTACATATTTTTTAGTTTATTTTTAAAGCAAGCAAGCAATCTAACCTAAGATTCATGTACAAACCTAAATGCCATTTTTTTCTTCTTTTTTTTTGGTAAAGAATGATGAAACTACACTAGTTAAGATGATACTCACCGAGGTCTTCAGCACACTTTACTCCCAATCTACCGACTTGGAGTGCACTCCTCATGTCACCTACGCTCCAGATTCCTACAACCAATTCAATTGAGAGAGACAAAAAAGTCAGATCCCGTGAATGTCACTAATGCAAGTTTGAAAGCGACAAATAAGATCCATTGCCTCCTCGGTAATGGCACTAAAAACTAACGTTGGAAAATGTGTTAAAATAACTTGTATGTTGTAGTATGCGCTTATGACATCAATTTTAAAAAGATTAGACGGTGAGTCCAAGTGTCGATCTCAGGGAGGTGGGAAATCAAATCTCCTTGTCACTGAGATTTATTGCTACATGATATGTCATTTTGTTCGCTTGCATGAGAGAGGGAAAGAGGGAGAGTAGAAATCCGTGGTAGATTAGATTTGTATAAAAAAAAACAAACATGGAGTATGGTTACAAACATAAGCATAAGCTGATCAAAGTAGAAGGCTAGCCTAGAAAGGATGAAAAGAACATCAAACATGAGAGCAAAGATCACTTCTATGAATTATAAAAATCGTCTTACAAACATTAACAAAAAAAGATAGAGAAATGCTAGAATAGAATGTAAAACATAAGCTAAAGAAGAACGAGAAGAGAGTCAAGGCAGCTACAATGGAGGAGGAAGCTCTATTGGTAGCTCGACAACTCTAGGGACCAGGTTTGAAGCTCTAGAAGGTGGTGGAATGCTTAGAGAAGAGATGCTTTGCAATGGGGGTCTTAAGGGCCTTTTATTGGTGAAGAAAGGGCCTTAAACTAGCCCCAACACCTTAGACCATGCCTTAAACCACGTTGAATCGATTTGGCGCATTGAACAGGCGCCCTTGTTACTGCATGCACGTTGGCATGCGCTTACACATGCGGAGCTGGTGTGGTCGATTCTTGACCGTTGATTTGCTTATCCAACGACAGCGGTGTGCCCCCTATCGTGCCATAAATTGCGCTTGCGATCGCATGCTCGAGATCGCAATCATCTACGTTGGCCACGTAGCACACTCTACACCTGGAGATTGCGCGCTAGCAGCTGAGATGCGTGCGCGGATGAGCAATCGGATTTTACGCCTCGTGCGAGCACGATGGATGGCAACGTGGAGTGATGAGCGCCATCGGATGCTGATTGTGCAGTGTAAATAGCTTGCACTCATGAGCAAGGGGCACGCGGATCGCTGTTCAATCCCGCGTCCCTTGCTTGTGAGGGGTTGTTGATGTGCGTACATCTGATTAACCTAAAATGTCTATTAATGCATGTTCTTAGTACCATTTTAGCATCATACATTGTAAATATTGCATAACATGCATAATCATGCATTTAGGTCAAGTTGTATAAATTGTATAGTAATTGTCTCCTTTTATGGTCAAGGATAGGGCAACTTGTTAATCAGCTCCTCGGATCGAAGATCTAATCGTACAGATCTGATCAGGGCCACGATTGGAGTTCAACGACTCCAAGATCGCCCTGATCAGACAACCATAGCATCAGATAGAGATCGAGGAACCCTAAAGATCAAGGGCCAAGATGGTGATAATATACACCTTAGACGACAAATTTGACCTCACGGATGGGTTTGGATCAACGATCGCAGCCTAACAGCGTGAAAATAGATCCATTCTGACACTTGTGGCACCGTTTACAACACTCAGAAGATGGATGACCAAGATGGCGCCACGTCGTGCCATCCCAACCACCCAATCGGCCCTTAGGACCGCCGCTTCCTCTCCAAAGAGTTTCCAACGCGTGATCTGGGCTGTTGGATCTTGATCCAATGGTCGCAAGCACACGCGCACAAATTCATCTGTGCGACACAAGCGAATGGTTAGGTAGCGGTCGAGTGCCCCTTCGTGTGCGAAGGGCACGCGTTCGAGTCATGCTAAGTGCTCCAAATCAGATGGGCGTGGGCGCGGGTGCAATTGGGCCGTCAGATTGAGATCGGGCGGTCGAGGGGAGGAGGCGTGGCACGTGGAGGATTGTCGATCGCGTACATGCGCGATGATGCGCGTTTACACGCCTCAGCGCACGGAGGCACGTGGCAAAGGTGTTTCAAAGGCGCTGGCATGGAACGTTTTAAGTCGTCCGATCTTGAGATCGGACGACTGATCGTGCGCGAACGTGCATAAGTGTTTAAGGTAGCTGAAGGTGAGCGGACGAGTGTGGTGCACACATGTCGGCCACGTTCAGGCCTTTAGTGACGGATAAATCCGTCACTAAAGGTTCTGAATTAATGTTTTGATGTTGTAATGACCAAAATGCCCCCACTCCTTGCAACTATAAAAGGTGACCCCTACCCTATGAATTTCTCATCCCTTCCTACTCTCTCCCTCTTCAAAGCTCAAGAGAAGCTTGTCCCACACCCGAGATGCTCCTTAAGAGCTAAAACCAAGTTTTTGCCCCCGTTCCAGAAGCAGATCCCTCGACGACGACGACGTGCTGCTTCGTTCCCATTCCTCCTGCTTCGTCCTCCTTCTTCCCACTCTGTTTCTCGTCTTCCAAGAGTTGTCCCGTCCGGCTCGTCCTCCAAGTGATCGTCGAGGAGGATAACTTCTCTCTCCTTTCTTTTATCGCTTTCTAGAGTAGAATTTCCTGCTTTCTAGTTGTAACAATTTCCCACTTTCTAGTGTAATCATTTCCCACTTTCCTAGTTGTAAAACATTATTTGAATACCAAGTGATTGTTCTTCCTCTCTCTTTCTCTTATTGTTTATATTGCTTCCATTGTGATTATTTCACCTTTTAAACAAAAATACAGAAAAAAAACTATTGATTTTGAGATCGATGTAGCCTCCCTGTGTTCGACCTGGAATTTCTTTACGGATTTTTCGGTATAAATTTTATCTGTTGAATGGATTTCTTCACGACTTGAACTACAACGACGGGTTTTTGAATCCAATTGCGAACGTGTAGTTTTCCACCATTCAACATTTTGGTGCCGTTGCCGGGGAGGCAACGATTTTTTGATCTTCTTTTCGCATTTCGTGCACTTTGCTATTTTCTAACTTGCTTTATCTCGTGTCTATTGTTTTGCAGATATCTCTATCAAGGAATCATCAAGCGGTAGATCGGAGTAAAGTGCAGTTGAAGACGAATGTAAGTGCTCCCCATTCTTCCCCCTCCATAGATTTCATTTCATCACATTAATTCAAATTCCAATTAACCTAGGTGTTTGCGTAAATCCTAGGATTAGTTTGGTTGCTTGGATTTCCACCCACATTCATTTCACCCTCGCATATAAAAAAATAAAAAGATATTTCTTGTGGGGTAATTCAACATACACACAACATACACCTACATTCAAGGCACTTAACCTAATTGATTTTCTTCTACTTAACCTGATTCTGATATGTGGAACCGGTACACATACATCAACACATAAAAGAGTAGAAATCAGTCTAGGTTAATCATTTTGTGTGCCTAACTCAGTGGTGCAATTGTGGCCAATTGTTTGAGCTGTTTGGGCCGTACCACTCAACATAAAATCAACTCACCAAGTAGCTTCCTCTTAGGGTTTTCAATTTAGGTTCATACCAGGCACTCCACTTTATTTTTGATTTCAAAAGGAAAGTGATCATCATATGTGCTTGAAAACCTGGTTTGCCTCAAACTTGATTGAATTAAACCTAATTCTAAACCCTAAAAGCTACTTAAGCAAGATTTGAACTCTAAAATCTACTCATCACAAGTAATCTTTCTTGAAAACCTTGGTTGTGCACGCACTCACACATACTTAATTGATCATTAAGGGCACAACCCATTTTAAGGGCCCACCACATTCCATAAGCACTACAATCCTAGGCCTAAATAAAATCAAGTAGACGTTGGCCTTAAGGACTGATTCGCTCTTTGGGGTCCAGTCTGAGATTATTTACGATTAACCTGCTTGTACTGATCAATCTGATGTCTAGCTAGGGAAGTAGTGTCAAACGACTGCGGCTGGGGGGGACACTAGGAACTGAAGGCACAAGCCGAAGGAAGAACCTTCTCCCCAGTCCCTCCTTCTAATTGGTTGGATTGAGTAGACACAAGTAGAGTAAATCGTTTATAATCTTAAGGTGGGTTCTGAGAGTCTGTAGATCCTTAGGCTACCCCACTTAAGGACAAGCTTGTTTTGTTGTGCTGCAGGGTTCTTATCCCCAGTCCTTCCGACCTTTTCCTAGTTTATGTTGGGAAGGTCATTGAAGCCCCGATTGGAAGGACCACTAAAGTATTCTAGGAGGCATAGATTGGATTTTGGCCAAATTGATTCTATGGCCGATCAACAGCTTCCTCTACCTCAGGATCCATAGGAGGTATTTCAATGGCAGCTGGAACAAATGTAAAGATTGCAAGAATGGTTCTAGAGAATGCAAGGCGCTCAGCCCTTGAAGGATTTTTATGATCCTTCAAATTACGGGGAACGTCCCGACGTCCAAATTCCTACCGAAAACGTAGAAATCAAGCCTTAGGTGTTAAGCCTGATCAAACATTTCCATGGGCTTGGCTTTAAGGACCGTTTCAGCACTTGGAGGACTTGATCACTTTAGTCCAGACCACCAAAGCACGAAACATGAATGAGGAGTAGATGATCATGAGGCTCTTCCCCTACTCTCTTAGGGATAAAACCGCTCATTGGTACAAACCTATAGGAAGACCAATTGCAACTTGGAATGAGTTGAAATCGGCCTTTCTGAAGAAATTCTTCCCTGTCGGACGTACTAATGCTTTGAGACGGGCAATTACTACCTTCACCTAGCGATCGGGAGAACAGTTTCATGTTGCTTGGGAGAGATTCCAAGACTTATTGCAGAGGTGTCCACATCACGAGGTGTCAAAATGGCAACTCGTGCAGATCTTCTACCACGGGTTGACTGAGCAACTCAGAAATCACGTGGACGCTTCTTGCGGAGGCAATTTCCTCAACAAAAATGCAGATAACGTGCACAATTTGTTTGAGGAGATGAGCGAGAATTCGATCAATCATTCCTCCATGGATACTTTTAACTGGTCCCAGCAGCCTAGATCGAATGTTAATGAAGTCCACGACTCTCATTCATTCGATATGGAATTGATTTGTAATAAACTTGATAAGGTGGACTTGGTTGCTAAGAGAATGGAGGAGTGCATGGATGGAAACTCAATGAGCAACTCTCGATCCACTCAATCCCAGAATTTAGGATTCCATTCATTGCGAGCTCCTTCTGGATGGGAGTTCGTGAATCAACTTGATGCTGATGCGGCTCAACTTGTGAGCCAGCATTATTCGGAACCCCACGGGTTCCAAACTGGGGCCTTTGATCCCAGTTTCTCTGATCTCTCCCTTTCTTTCTTCCATCCTCACCCTATGAGGATGTCTATGCTGTATAGGAGAATGTTAGATCCAACCCTTACTCCAATGCTTATAATCCGGGTTGAAGGAACCACCCTAACTTCTGGAAAAACCCAGGGCAGCAGACCCAATTCCAACCCAGCAACTATGCTTCGCAATGACTAATGGGTCAGGGTCATGTTTGCACTCAGCTGCCCCCGAATCAGGTCAATCAGCCAACTTGGAATGCCCATCAACCCGTAGGGCTGGCTGATTTGAACCGACAAATGGTAGAGATGCAAGGATTTATGCTCCAGCTCATGCAGCAAATGAAAACCTCGCTGGACAACTTGCAAAACGGGTTCATTGCTGATTCTTGTCAACCCGGATCTCTACCATCTCAACTCGTACCCAACCCATGTAATATCCAGAATCCGGCAGTCAAGCCCATGGGTATGGGAATCAGAGGGACCCACACACACATGCTCAAGTGGTTGAGCAGGGTCCATCTTCTTCTTCCTTAAATCAACGATTCTTGGCTAATGAAGCCCCTCCAATCTTTCCTAACCCTCCCCAAGACCCAAACCCATATGCATCTGCTAATTCTATTACCTTAAGTAGTGGTAAACAAACTTAGGATCCACAACCACACTATTTTGATTTACCGAATCCTGAAGTTCTTGAGAAGAGAAAGGAGAACTTTGGAGAAGAAATCAAGGCTCAAGAACCTGATTCCAAAGATCTGACTCATGTTCCTTTTCCTGAGGCCTTGATTAGATCAAGGAAGAAGAAGTCTATTGATAGTAATGAGGAGCTTCTGAATATTTTCATGAATGTTGAGATCAATATCCCACTCCTTGACGCTATCAAGCATATACCAGCTTACGCAAAATTTTTAAAGGATTTATGTACATAGAAGTGTAAGTCAAGAGAATCTGTTTCGAGGAAGGTGGTACTCTCCGAGCAGGCTACTTCTATTATCCTGCACCACCTCCCTCAGAAAAAGAGAGTTTCAGGTGCTCCTTTGATTTCTTGTGTCATCGGAGATTACACTTTTGATAGAGCACTGCTGGATCTGGGTGCATCGATTAACCTAATTCCGACTTCTCTTTACGAGAAGTTTGGATTAGGTGAACTTTGGCTGACTTTAGTAACTCTACAGTTAGCGGACCGTTCGGTCACAAATCTACGAGGCGTTACTAAAGATGTTATTGTTAAGGTTAAGGATTTCTATTTTCCTGTAGATTTCCTTGTCCTTGACATGGATGTACCTGAAAATATGAGGAACAAGCCCATCATTCTGGGGCGTTGATTGCATAGCAATCATGGGTCCTAATCAACCTAAATAATGTTTGAACCTAGCTTAATTTGTGGATATTGCACTCATATCTTGCATATCATGCATTGCATTAGTCTATTTAGAATAAGATGAGATATCCTACTACTTAATGGTTTTTATTACTATTTGCATGTAATAAAGTGATCTAGGATGGAGATAGTGGAATAAAGCAATAAAGGAAGAAGAAGACTGATCCAGATAAGAGGAGTGAGGAGGATAGCCTTATCCCTACCCTTAGAAACCCTAGGATAACCTTCACAAACCCAAAATCACCTCCATTAGGACACCTTAGCCTCAAAACCCAAACATGGATAGCACTATCCATGTTCTTATCCAACCTATACCTCTCCCAAACACTTAAGAACCAAAACCCACCTTAGAAAACCTAAAACCCACTCTCCAGCACCTTTTAGGACGTCCAGACATCTGGCTGGACGTCTGATTTCTGTAGAATAACAATCTAGGAAACGAAAACTCATACTGACATAGAATTGGACGTCTAATTTAGTGTCCAAACATCCAATTTTGTAGTATAAGACATCTGACCACTATCCTGAACGTCTGATACTACTCTCTGGTTCTTGATTTTGGTGTTGGAAGCCCTAGCTTGCCTATTTTGACCTAGGAACCCCACCAGACACCCTAGGAAACCTAATTAGAGACCTCCTAAGCCTAGTCCACTATTCATAGCCCTAGTTATCCTATCCCTAACCCAATTGAACCATCCCATACCTAATTGGGTGCATTTATAGTTGATTGGGTGCACCTGAGCCCAATTAGATCCATCGAGGATCTAATTGACTCATACCTATTAGGGTTACCCTGGCCTAATCACATGCACACATTCAATTAGACTTGACCTAGACCTAATTAGGATCACTCCTATCCAATTATACTTTCCTAAGCCTAATTAGGTCCACACCCACTTAATCTAGATTGACCCAACCTATTTAGCACCTAATCCTACTAAAACCCACAACCTAGCCCTACGAAAACACACACCCACACACACCTTCCTATTTTACCCCTACCAAACCCAAGCACACTCTCTTGGAAACCCTAAACCTTGTGTCAAACCTAGATCCTAAAAATGTGGCATTAGCTAATTTTGGAGCCACCAAAAGTGGCAACCAAATGGAGCCTTCCATAAGGGCAAAGAGAGAGCCACGAAATTGAACCATCTCCACCACTCTCTTCCTCTCAACTTGCGACCACACCTTTTCCTCTCCCTCTCAAGGCCGTCCTTTTCCTCCAAGGCTCCCTTCATGGACGGCTAGGAAGAAGCTCTCCTCTAAGCTTCTTCAAGGGTGGCAAGAAGAAGAAGAGCATAAGGATGCAACACCTTCTCCTTTCTTCTTGTGGGTGTGCCTTCTTCTTCCACCATAGAGGATCCACGTCCCCATTTTCTTTTCCTCTTAGACGGCCATAGGGAAGACCCCCCTCAAGGTCTTCTCAAGGACGGCCATTGGTAGAGAAAGGGTGCAATGCCCTCCTCTCTCCACTTGGGTGCACACACCCATCCTCCTCTCTCTAGTGGATGGCCAAGAAGGCTTCTCCTTAGCCTCTCTTGGTTGATCCCCTTCTTTAGTTTAGCTTTATTTCCATGTATCCATATTTTATAGTGACTTAATTTTTGATGCATGATACTCTTGTTTAATGGTTTTATATGCATGCTATTATCTTCATGGCTTACAACTTTGATGCATGCTTTCATTTTGTGTTTCAAAATAAAGATCAAAAACACAAAAAGATAAAAATATTATGTTAGATTAGATTTAGGTTAGATTAAGTCGATCCAAATCTCAACTTGTTTCATGCCTCCCAGAGACCAATGATCGGGACTCAAGTTCTAAAAAGAAAAGAAATCTATGCGAGTTTCGTTATTATAAATATTTTTGTTAAGGGGATTTCACGACTATACTACGATTTCTGATGATTTCAAAATTCGTGATTTCCATGCTTGTCAGGCGTTCGTTCCTGGCTACCGCCAATGCCAACATTAACTGTGAAAGCAGTAGCATGAAAATTGCCTTTGGGGGTCAAAGAATGAAATTAGATTTTTTTAAGGCGATTAATAAATTCTAGGATTGTTGATTTATTGAGGAACTTGAGGACGATAATGTGAATATTGAGACTTGTATGATGGTTTTTGCATTTGAAAGTTCCTCCTCTGATGTTGATTTGGACCCACAACCCTCTATGGAAAACTTGCCATCTTCTGAAGAGGTTATTGATTTTGTTTACTCTCAGCCTCTTCCTCTTGATGAGTCTTCATCAGCATCTTCCTTACCTTCAATCATCAACCTGCCCCAACTTGAACTGAAACCATTGCCTGAGAATATGAAATAACAGTTTTTAGGACCACATAAGATGCTCCCTGTGATTATCAGTGCTAAATTAACAAAGGAGTAGGAGATTAAACTAATTAAGGTCCTAAAGGAACACAAGGAGGCAATTGGTTGGACCATTAATGACCTTAGGGGGATCAAGCCATCTTATTGCAATCACAAAATATTTTTGGAAGATGGATCCTACCCTTCTCGCTAGATGCAGAGGAGATTAAATCCAAATATGCAAGAAGTGGTCAAGAAGGAGATTATCAAGTGGCTCAATGCAGGAATCATTTATCCGATCTCTGATAGTCCTTGGGTAAGTCCTATGTAGATTATTCCCAAGAAATCTGGGATTACCGTTGTGACTAACGAGAAAGGAGAATTTGTCACAACTCGTTCAGCTTCCTCTTAGAGAGTCTGTATTGATTATAGGAAGCTGAACATAGCCATGAAAAAGGATCATTTCCCTTTGCCTTTTATTGATCAAATCCTTGAAAGACTAGCCGGGTAGAAGTACTTCTGTTTCCTTAATGGCTACTCAGGATACAACCAAGTCCCTATTCATCCCGAGGATCAGGAAAAAATGACTTTCACCTATCCCTACGGAACCTTTGCTTTCCGTAGGATGCCATTCGACTTATCCAATGCACCTGCGACTTTTCAAAGGTGTATGCTGGCCATATTCTTTGACATGGTGGGAGAGTTTATGGAAGTCTTCATGGACGATCTCTTTATTTTTGGAGAATCATTTGACTCTTGTCTAGCTAATCTTGAAATGATTCTTAAACGATGCATCAAAACAAGACTGGTCCTTAGCTGGGAAAAGAGTCATTTCATGACATAAGAAGGCATCGTCTTGGGTCATGTAATCTCTGAATGGGGAATCGAAGTGGACAAAGCTAAGGTTGATGCTATCGCTAAACTTCCTCCTCCCATATCTCTCAAACAAATTCGATCATTTCTTGGTCATGTGGGATTCTACAGGAGATTCATCAAGGACTTTTCGAAGGTTGCTCGTCCTTTGAGCAATCTTCACGCTAAAGAAATGTCGTTTGATTTCGATGAATCATGCCATAAGGCATTTGATTTTCTTAAAATGGCAGTCACTTGTGCTTCAGTGTTGCAACCACCGGTTTGGACAACCCCTTTTGAGATCATGACTGACGCTTCTGATTACGCGGTCGGGGCTATTTTGGGTTAGAAAGTTGATAGGAAGCCCTCTGTCATCTACTACACTAGTAAAACTCTGGACAAGGCCCATAGGAACTACACTGTTACTAAGAAGGAATTACTAGCTGTAGTGTTTGCTTTAGAGAAATTTAAGGCTTATCTCTTAGGGTCTCATGTCATCATATATACTGACCACTCGACCTTGAGACATCTCTTGGCCAAAAAGGATGCCAAACCCTGGCTTATTCGTTGGATTCTTCTGCTTCAAGAATTTGATCTTGAAATCAAGGATAAATCCGGGGTACAGAATGTGGTGGTGGACCATCTGTCAAGACTTCTGAGTGATTCTTCTCGTCTGGACATTCCGATTGCTGATACTTTTCCGGATGAGACCATCCTTACAGTTTCAGGTGTCCAAACCCCATGGTTTGCTAACATCATTAATTATTTGGCCGTTGGTCAAATCCCCCAGGATTGGACCAAGTAACAATGGGATAGACTCAAATTTGAGGCCAAATATTACTTCTGGGAGGACCCTGAACTATACCGCATTGGCTCTGATCAGATTATTTGCCGATGCATTTCGGAGAATGAATTCAAGAGTGTACCCAAGTTCTGCCATGCATCTGTGTGTGGTGGACACTTCTTCAGAAAAAAAATGGCTGCAAAAATTTTGCAATCTGGATTTTATTGGTCGTATTTATTCAAGGATGCCCAGGAATTCTTGAGGTCATGTTCTCGATGCCAGGCACTTGGGAGCATAACCAAGAGAGACATGATGTCCCTAAACCCGATTCTTCTCGTTGAAATCTTCGATGTTTAGGGCATCGATTTCATGTGACCCTTCCTCCATTCATTTGGATATCAGTACATTCTTGTTGTTGTTGATTACGTGTCTAAGTGGATCGAGGTTATTCCCACCCGAACTAATGACCACAAGGTGGTCATAGATTTCGTCAAGAAGAACATTTTCAATCGGTTTGGGATTCCGAGGGTCGTCATCAGCGATGGTGGCACTCATTTCACTAATGCCCAGTTCAGTAATTTACTGGAAAAATATGGGGTTAATCATAGAATCTCCACACCTTACCATCCCCAGACGAATGGACAGGCCGAGATCTCCAATCGGGAGATCAAGAATATTCTATAGAAAATGGTTAGGCCTGATCGCAAAGACTGGACTCAAAAGCTTAAGGACGCTCTTTGGGCCTGTTGTATGGCATATAAAACGCCCATCGGCATGTCTCTATTTCGTCTGGTGTATGGAAAGGTGTGCCATTTACCCATAGAAATTGAACATAGGGCATTTTGGGCAATCAAGCAGTGCAATCTAGATCTGAGTTTAGCCAGGAAGACTAGGAAACTTAAACTATCTTAGTTGGAGGAGCTTAGAAATGACGCGTACGAGAATGCCAAGATCTACAAGGCTCGGATTAAAGCTCTTCATGACCAATTGATTTCCCGCAAGAGCTTTGAGCCGAACCAGAAGGTCTGGCCCTTCGATTCTCGACTTAAGCTCTTTCCCGGCAAACTTAGGTCGAAATGGAACGACCCATTCATTATCGATCAGATATTTCCAAATGGGGCTGTTCAGATCTCTGACCCGAAGACGGGTAATTCTTTTAAAGTCAACGATCAATGTCTGAAGCTTGTTATTGACCGTACTATTCTAGAACCCGTCTCAGATACAGTTGCTTTAGCTATGTTATGATTTCTTTGGTTGGACTACGCCAAGCTGACGGCATTAAACTCAACAATTGTACAGTCTGACTCAGAGTTGACCCGAGCTTCATATTTAGGTGATATCTTCTACATTCTACCCTTCCTTTCATGTCTTTTACTCTCAATGCGGACATTGCATCAGCTAGGCATGGGGGAGTAGATTCATTTCTGAATCATTTTGTCAACTCTGTGGAATTCTTGTAAATTCTACTTATTTTCTTATATATACATAAAATTAAAAAAAATTGAATTAGGAAGGAATATTTGGACATTAGGAACTTTTAATCTTAGGAAATATTACAGTAGGATCTGAACACTAAGACCCTTCAGGTCTTTGGGCTTAATTAGCCCAGGTATCCACTAAAATGTGGATTTGTTTATCGAGTCCTCGCCATCGTGAATTCTATTTTAATTTGATTAAATAAGTTTGGGTGGTAAGTACACGACTTATCAACCCACCCTTTGATTTGAGGGAACTTTAAGTCTAAGCATCTACACACTATTCATCACTGACTCGTTGTTCAGCCTTAACGGAAATTGGGTAGCTAATGAACCTTCTAGGGTGATATGGCTAGCAAGTTATCATGGGTAATAGCCCATAGGTAGGTTGTCTAGAGCCCAGTCACTGGACCACTTTCTTCTTGCTGCCTTTAGGTAAATCTTAGACTAAGGAAGCCACCTACTTAAAAAAAAGAAAAAGAAAAAGAAAGTTCAAAAAGAAAAGAAAAAAAAAGAAAAGGAGAAAAGAAAGAAAAAGAAATAAAAAGAAATAAGCCACACTTCGCCACACGAGGATGGTTGGCAAGTTGTCGATGGTAACAGCTCATCGACCGGTTGTCCAGAACTCAGCTCAAGAAATGCACATAAAAATTCCTAAAACACTTAGAAGCAGAGAAGTAGAATAAGCCGGGGAGATATACATTGGATTCACCCTTGTGTTGACCTCATAAAAAATAAAAGTAGGGAGAAAGACAGGGAGATATACGCCTTTAGGTAGAACTCTTTTTAAGGTCACCTAGGGGCGTAGAAATCCGAAGTCTATTTTGATTGTCGCTCAACGAGTCTATCACATTGACAAAAAGATGCTTAGAGCTTAGGGTTCTCATCAAATCTTGGGTGGATTGAGTGGCTGTAGAAAGCCACTCTGTAACCCTAAACTCAAAAATCCAAAAAAATTAGAAAAGAAGAAAAAGAGAAAAAGAGATATTTCTTTGAATAAGACGAGGGCATAAGGCGGTCTACATTTTGGCAGATACCCAGGCGCTATTGTCTTTGAAAGTTCAGGTCCTAAGTAAAAATTTCTTAATGCTGAAAATGATTTGTGCCCGAGTAATCCAACCTAATTCTTTTATAAATAGCATGTAGTTTTTGCTAGGGACTAGCAAAAGATAGGCATGGGGGTGTGATGTGCATACATCTGATTAACCTAAAATGTCTATTAATGCATGTTATTAGTACCAGTTTAGTATCATACATTGTAAATATTGCATAATATGCATAATCATGCATTTAGGTCAAGTTGTATAAATTATATAGTAATTGTCTCATTTTATGGTCAGGGACAGAGCAACTTGTTAATCAGGGCCTCGGATCGAAGATCCAATCGTATGGATCTGATCAGGGCGACGATTGGAGTTTAACGACTCTAAGATCGCCCTGATCGTACAGCCGTAGCATCAAATAAAGACTGAGGAATCCTAAAGATCATGGGCTAAGATGGTGATAATCCGCACCTCAAATGACAAATCCGATCACACGGATGGGTTCGGATTGATGATCACAGCTTAACGACGTGAAAATCAATCCAATCCGACATCTGTGGCACCGTCTACAACACTCAGAAGATGGACGGCCAAGATGGCACCATGTGGCACCATCCAAGCCGCCCAGTCAACCCTTAGGACCATCACTGCCTCTCCAAAGAATTTCCAATGTGCGATATAGGCCGTTGGATCTTGGTCCGATGGCCGCAAGCATGTGTGCACAAATTCATCTACGTGACACAAGCGAACGCTCAGCGCCCCTTCGTGAGCGAAGGGCGCGCGTTCGAGTCGCGCCAGGCACTCTAAATCAGACGGGCGTTGGCGCGGGTGCAATTGAGATGTCAGATCTAGATCAGGTGACCGAGGGGAGGAGGCATGGCGTGCGGAGGATCGTCGATCCCATATGCGTGCGATGACGTGCATTTACATGCCTCATCGCACGCAGGCACGCGGCAGAGGAGTTTCAAAGGAGCTGGCAAGGAGTGTTTTAAGTCATTCGATCTTGAGATCGGATGGCTGATCGTGCACGAACGTGCGCAAGAGTTTGAGGCAGTCGAAGGTGAGCGAGCGCGCATGGCACGCACACGTCGGTCACGTTTAGGCCTTTAGTGACGGATAAATCCGTCACTAAAGGTCCTGAATTAATTTTTTTGATGTTGTAATGACCAAAATCCCCCACTCCTTGCAACTATAAAAGGAGACCCCTACCCTACGAATTTCTCATCCCTTCCTTTTCCTCTCTCCTCTGCAAAGGTCAAGAGAAGCTTGTCTCATACCCAGGATGCTCCTCAAGAGCTAAAACCAAGTTTTCACCCCCATTCCGGAAGTGGATCCAGCGATGACGACGACGTGCTGCTTCGTTCCCGTTCCTCTTGCTTCGTCCTCCTTCTTCCCACTCCGTTCCTCGTCTTCCAGGCATTGTCCCATCCGGCTCGTCCTCCAAGCGATTGTCGAGGAGGATAACTTCTCTCTCCTTTCTTTTATAGCTTTCTAGAGTAGAATTTCCTACTTTCTAGTTGTAACAATTTCCCGCTTTCTAGTGTAATCATTTCCCGCTTTCCTAGTTGTAAAACATTACTTGAATACCAAGTGATTGTTCTTCCTCTCTCTCTCCTTTATTGTTTATATTGCTTCCATTGTGATTATTTCACCTTTTAAATAAAAATAAAAAAAAAACTGCTGATTTTGAGATCGACGTAGCCTCCCTGTGTTCGACCCGGAATTTCTTTACGGATTTTTCGGTATAAATTTTATCTGTCGAATGGATTTCTTCACGACTCGAACTACAACGATGGGCTTTCGAATCCAATTGCGAATGTGTAGTTTTCCGCCATTCAACGGTTATGTATTTCCACTACACTACATGTGGGGATGGAGGATCTGAGCCACTCATCTTCGATTGTGCTGCCGAGATCGTGGCTTCATGAGGTGCATTTGATGGCAATTGAACGATGGTGATTTCCCACACCCACGAGTTGAGGAGAGAAGGCACATGCTTTTGGGTGTAGATCGATGGTGGGGCAGGCATCACATGGCACGTTGACGATCAATGGCCACAACTTTCCCAGCTTGTTTTGAGGGCTACAAAGGTCTGATCGACGATCAATAGCCACAACTTTCCCAGCTTGTTTTGAGGGCTACAAAGGTCTGATTAGGGAAATTTCGAAGCTTTTAGACTCCGATTTTCTCCCTGAATCCATCTGTTTGGCCTATTTGCTCATCTGAGACCTATTTATACATGTGCTTTTATAACCTGGTCATTAAACGTTAGTTCTGAGCAATATCATTTAAAGATTACACTGAATACATGCATGCCCCCAAACCTACTAGACTATCTCAATTAAGTACAAAGGCCCTCAACATTGACTCTAAATGATATACTTTAATGCCAATAATTGTAGAGTCATCATTTATTGGCTTCATTTAAATTTGAATTAAGCTCTTTAATCACCCAATAAGCCCTATGTTCTAATTCTATCGAGAGATGGCATGCATTTTCCATAAATCAATCTGAATGAGGATATGCCAATCAAAGTTTTGAAAGTAGTGCGGTAAGCCCATAAAGCGTCATCCAACTTACTGGACTAGTCTTTCCTATCAGGCCTAACAATTTTTTGCAAAATATTTTTAATTTCTCTATTAGAAACATTAGCTTGGCCATTGATTTGGGGGTGGTAGGGAGTATAAATCTTATGATTAACCCCATATTTAGCTAGTGAGTTAGGTAAGGGCTTTAGTTCAATCACGGGTGGGTGGGAATCAGAGTAGTGAGTGAGAGGAGATGAATCGATACTGGAAATTTGATGATCCTGATATGCTAAATTCTCACTGATTCCCCACTTGCAATGTAGTCAGTTGTGACCAAATTAACGGGAAACCTGTTTGTCGTAGTCACGCCATCTTGTGTCAATAAGGACAATTAAGTAATCGATGGATCAGGATAATCAAAATCAGGGGTGTCATGATCAGATGAACACCCTAGACAATCGGATTTGTGGGAGGAAATGTACATTGCAGTTGTCTCAATCTCGTATGAAGACGAACGTGACATTGGGTCATTACAAAGGAGCACAATGTTACCACAAAAAATCGTTTCTTTGTCTTCATCATCCTCGATGTGATCACAGTTGAAGTTCTGTGATGCCCTGAATATGTCTAGTCTAAGTCTTTCATTTCCTAAGGCAATCTCCATACACTTGGATGCACAATCGATGTTTGCTCATGCTGTTGCCAAAAAATGGGCGACCCAATATAATTGGTGCATCATGGAGATTAGGAGGAACCTTCATATCGACGGAATTGAGAATGGGTGAAGTGAGAACCTCTGTCACTGATAATGGCTTTAGGTATTCCAAATCTTGAGAAGATATTCTTTTTAATGAAGTCCATGACTACCCGATGATCATCGGTGTGTATGAGTACTGCTTCAATCCATTTTGACACGTAGTAGACCTCTATGAGAATATACAAGTACCCACAAGAGTTGATGAACGACCTCATGAAATTAATCCCCTAAACATCAAATATTTCAACTTCCAAAATTGGGTTTAAGGCATCATATCTTTCTTCGTCATGTTGCCAATGCTCTAGCAACGAACACAGGACTAAACAAATGCATAAGCATCTTTGTGTATGCTAGGCTAGTAAATCTAGAATTCAAAACTTTGGCCATAGTCTTTTACCCGAGAAATGTCTGCTCAAGCCATTTCATGATAGTGGTTCATCATATCAAGAAATTCTGACTTAGGAACACACTGTCGGATGACTTGGTTAGCATAAATATGGAACAGGTCGGGTTCCTCCCAAAAGTAGTATTTGATATCCAAAAGTAGTATTTGATATCGACAAAAAACTTATCTCTTTTTGATTTAGTCCAGTCATGAGGGATTGTCCAGTTTCTAGATAATTGACAATAGCAGCATACTAAGGGAGGTTGTTGATAGATAGGAGGGTCTCATTAGGGAAAGTATTTGGTGGGAATAGCACATCAACAGTTGAAATACGGGAGAGATGATCGACCACTACATTTTGCGACATTGCGTTATCTTTGATTTCTAGGTCAAATTCTTGGAGTAAGAGAGTCCAACGGATAAGGCAGGGTTTTTCATCTTTCTTGTTTAGTAGATATTTAAGTGCTGAGTGGTCTGTATATACAGTAATGTGTGATCCCAATAGATAAAATCTAAATTTCTCAAGAGAAAACACAATGGCAAGAAGATCTTTTTTAGTAACCGTGTAATTCCATTGTGTATCATCCAGAGTTTTACTTGCATAGTAGATCACAATGGGCTTCTTATCAATGCATTGCCCTAATACAGTACCCACCACAAAATCAGAGGCATCAGTCATGAGTTCAAAATGATGATTCCAATTAGGTCCTTGACAAATGAGTGCCTAAGTAACATCTTTCTTGAGTTTTTCAAAGCTCTCCAAGCATTGGTCATTAAATGCAAAAGGTTGGCCTTTGGTTAACAACTGGCTCAAGGGATGGGAGATCTTGGAGAAATCCTTAATGAATTGGCGGTAGAATCCCATATGCCTAAAAAATGATATGATTTATTTAACAAAGTTGGGTCGGAAGTGTCTAAAGATGGCATCAATCTTGCCTTTATCTACCGTGAGTCCATGTTTATAAATGACATGGCCCAAAACGATGCCTTCCTAGACCATGAAGTGACTCTTCTCTCAATTAAGAATCAAATTAACTTCTATGCATTTTTGGAGAGTCTTATCCAAATTAGAAAGATAATGATTAAAAGAATCTCCAAAAATAGAGAAGTCATCCATAAAAACTTCTAAACAATCATTTATCAGCATTGAAAATATGGCAAGCGTACACCGCTGAAAAGTAGTAGGTGCATTACAAAGATCGAATGACATTCTTCGGAAAGCAAAGGTTTTGAAGGGACAGGTGAATGTAGTCTTTTCTTGGACCTCAGGGTGGCCTGCAACTTGATTGTAGCTAAAATATCCATCAAGGAAATAGTAGAATTGTTGTCTGGCTAACCACTCTAGAATTTGATTAGTAAAGGGGAGAGAAAAATGGTCCTTCTTGGTGGTGGTGTTCAATTTTAGATAATCAATACACACCCACCAAGAAAAGGTAATTCGAGTAGGGATGGTTTCACCTATCTCATTGATGATAATGATTAGTTTAACTTTCTTAGGAAAAACTTGAATAGGACTAACCCAGTTACTATCTAAGATAGGGTAGATGATCCCAGCATCGAGTCACTTAATGATCTCCTATTTAACGACCTCCTGCATATTAGGATTCAATCTTCTTTGAGGTTGGTGGGAGGGGTGAGATTCATCCTCAAGATAAATTCAATGAGTATAGTAGGACAGTTTAATTCCCTTGAGATCTTTTAGAGTCCAATTTCTATTTTTGCTCAGAACTTGGAGAATTTTTCCTCTTGGTCCCCAGAAAGATAAAAGTTGATAATCAAGGGGATAGTCTTGTTAGGTCCAAGGAAAACATACTTTAGGGAGTTTGGCAGAGGTTTTAACTCCAATTGTCAGCCAGGCTCAGAGATTGGGGAGAAATGAGGTCTAGAGGGGGGGGTGGTATGATGGTCAAAAGTTAGAGGTGGAGTCAGGGTGGGAGGGTTTTGGGTCTCATGAATCAAAGTCATTGCATAACAAGTACCTAAATGTGAAATTTGCATTGTTTCTTCCACCAACTATTATGTTTCTAAATCTACGTCCTAAAAAAACTGGCTCATGGAACCTCCTGGAAGCTTGAAATATATCTAAGGTGATAGCTTGGCCATCGCAAGTGATTTTCATCTTTCCAGAATCATAATTAATATTAGCCTTTGTAGTGGCCAAAAAAGGTCTTCTATGGATGATGGGGGCATTCTGTAGGGCTTTTAGTACCTGTTGATAGCAAGTTTCCATCGTTTTAGAAAAGTATTCATCATAGTATAGTTGACAAAAATTGAGTCAACATTTAAATTTATAAGTGCTTGAAAAGTGTGTGAGTTTCGAGGTCATTCGCATGGAGCAATGAATTGCAAACCAAACATTAATCCAATATTCAAACAAAATTCAAGATATATGAAAAATATATTCAATGAATAGAAAAATGTATATCAAATTCAATGGACAAAAATAATGAAGAAAGAGAGATATATGAAGTAAAAAAAATGGTGGTTTGAGACCACCAAGGAAGCCTCTAACACTTAGGCTTATTTCTCAATTCAAATCTCAAGTCAGACGTCTCACAAGTGCCTTAGACTCCTAAGTCAAGCTCAATTTCTCTTAATGCAAAACCCCCCACCTCTCTAACAGATTGTCATTTTTCTCTTTCTTTCTAGACTGGTTCAAGCATGGACCCAACCTGGTTTAGACAAGCCCAGACACGTATGCATGTGCACGGGCGAGGGCGTGCGTGGCTCGTGATGGTAGGGACTTGACCCTAGTGATGCGAAGGTAAACAACCAACACACGTAATTCCTTAAATGTGCAAATCCAAATTAAGGCTTTTTGATGTAGGGCTAAATCAGTCCCTATCTCTTTGTGCATAGTTGCGTTTGTGTTCCTTCCAAATCGAAGCTGCTACTGTAGCTTCTCTATCAAATTGAAGCCCCAGAAGGCTTCTTCAGGTGATTCCGCACAAGCTGGAGGTGGAGGCAAGGTCGGAGATTAGCGTATTGCAATGAACGGTGTTGGAGATGAAGTGTAATTTGGTGAACACCTGTAGAACAAAATACAGGCTAAAAGGCCCAATTAAAAAGTTCACAAGGCTCTTCATGAAGCGAGGAGTGCAATGATGGAGGTGATTTGGTGATTTGTGCATGAGGATGGCCGAATGATGGAGGGGCAATGGCATGTCGATGGGTTTCTCAGACCAGAGGTTTCAGAAGTCAAAATCGACTTTTGATCTTTGAATCAAGAGGAAGGCATTGGTGGTGGTGGTTTGGCGGTTGGAGCGGTGTAGCACCAGCGTGAGCTCGCTGGAGCTTACGCCGAAGGTAGAGAAGAATGGGAAGGAATGGGAAAGAGAGAGGTCAAATTTTAATTCTAACAATCCTAGATTAGGCTATGGGAGGAGGAGAAGATGATGAGTGACCTATAGGGACGAGTGGGGGTGAGATGCGTTTGACATTGGCTGGCTGAACATGAAGGAGATGAAGAGGTCATGTGAGTCGAACGGTGAGGAGGAAGGGGTTGAAGATGGCCGTGCTTTGGTTAGCCACGGTTGTAAGGAGGAGAGGAGGAATTTGGCAGTGTCAATTGGTCCTTGGTACTTGTGGAGGAGGAAGGGGGGAGGGGTTTACTGGAGCTGAGGGTGAAAGTGGTTGGACTTGAAGAAGAGGGTGGAATCACGACCAAACTCGACTGCCTCGCACAAAGGGAGGTAGGAGAGCTTATATAGAGATAGGAATTTCCCTCCAATTGAAGGAATTCATGAGAACGTTCGCGAATTTGGAAACTCCAAAATGTGGAAATCGTGAGCTCCGTTGGAGCGTTCCTCTTCAAAATAGGATCTGAGACTTGGTCTGATGGAAAGAGAATCTCCTCATTATCAATCCCTCCAAATTTGGAGGGATTTGATTAAAAATCCAAGGAGAAATCCTCGGTCACGGTTGGTTGTGTTTGACACTACTGTTGATTTAGGAATTGAACGGGAGGAAGAAGAAGGAAGGTGGGGCCTATTTGCAATGTAAATAAAAAATTAGGGATACTTATGTAATAAATAGAGAGTTTTGGACTAAAATGCAAACTAGGTCAAGATAGACTTTAATTGGACTCAAATTTTGCTGTTAACCTAATTTGAATCCAAGGAATCTATTGTTGAATTTGGATTTAGGTTTTAAACACGTTTGACTGGGTAATTTAAACAAAAACTCAAAATAAGGTAAATTCCCACCTGAATCTTTGCTTTTGGTCAAAATGGGTTTAGATAGTCAAAGTGAAGGTACCAAACCCCTTAGAATATTTTTCAATGATTTTTAGGATGTATAGATTGAATTTATCTCTATTAGAACCCTTTCAATTTGAGTGAGATTGATAATTAGAGTTTTAATAAAATAATTTAATCTTCAAAATGCATGAAACCTTGATTCAATTAATCTGAGCTCACTCCTTGGACATTTAAGTTCATTTGACCTTTGATTAACCCCTGATTAACCTCATAATTAATTTGCATTAATGATCAAATGTTAAAACAACAGAATTAACCCATTTTCTTATTTTCTTCTTAAATGCAGTTCAAATAGAGTTATGATCTTCTGATGAATATTTAGAAGCATTTATTACTATAGTTAAACTAATTTAAGCTTATTAACACCAATGATGGTGCTACCATCGTTACCTCGATGTATAGGACTAAAAAATCTACAACAAATAAATAATTCTGGACCCGAACAATCACATCCTCAACAATGCCCTTAGGTTGAATTTTATATTGGTCTTCTAATTGTAAAGTTACTTCAACAGGTTTCAACTCACCAAAATTGAATTACTTAAATAAGATAGTGGGGATAAGATTAATAGAGGCACCTAAATCAAGCAGGGAACGATCAAATGTTGTGTCATTAATGACAATAGAAATCAGTTGGTCGCCTGGGTCTTTCTTTTTTAGAGGCAGCTTGCTTTGGACTATGGAGCTTATTGTCTCAAAAAGGACTACCCTTCCCAGTTTTTTCGTCTGCCTTTTTGGAGTACGCAAATATTTCAAAAATTTAGCATAGGCAAGAATGCATTTAATATCATCTAGGAGGGGAATATTGATTTCTACTTGCCTAAATAATTCCATGAGTTCCTTATTGGTGGGCTCATCTTCTTCTTTCTCTAGCTGGTGGAATGCAGAGCTTAAGGGAAAAGAAATAAGGTTGTTGATTTTTTCAATTTCATTTCCCTGAGTATAGGGAAGGGTAGAGTTCACTTGAATTTGTTTTAGGTGGGTTTCCTGTGTTGAATGAGAAGGCCCAGGATCTTGAATGGTTTTCCCGCTCCTCAAAGTTACTACATTAGCAATTGATGTTGAACGACGCGTTTGTGTTAAGTCACTTGTTGTAGCACATTTTACGACGTCAATTTTAAATAAAAGTTATCGGACGTGAGTCTGAGTGTCAAACATAGGTAGGCAAGATTATGAAGCATTTACTCACTTCAATGTCACAAAAATATGTCAATTTGTTCGATTGCAAAATGAATAGAGAAAGAGAGAGATAGGGAGGGAGAGAGAGAGAAACAGAGAGAGTGAGAGCAAGAGAGAGAGGGGGAGATAGGGTTAGAGAATCACAATAACTCGTTGCAAAGACAAGATATCAAAAACATATTCAATTGATTATCAAATGTCATGTTCAACCAAATATCGATGAATGCTTGAATATAAGGAATAACTACAACTATCAAAGAATTAAAACTAAATGTTAGGAGTTGGATGTTGTCGAGACAGCCACGACGGTGGAGGGACTTTCGTCGGCAGCTCAACGTCTTCACAACCTTGCTTGGGAGCTCCAGGGATTGGTGGAATTGCTTAGGTAGAAGCTGGGTGCAAATGATGGGGGTAGGTTCCTTTTTATAGTGGTGAAAAGGGCTAAAATTCGTCCTTGGGTCAATAACATCAGATGAGTGTGAGCCACCAAATACAAATCTACTTGACTCAGTTATCTTCTACCTAAGCCAACAGTCGGGGTTGGAATTACAGATTACTTTATAACCTTGAGGGAAAAAATCTACCTATCCCAATAGAATTTTACTAGGGGTCAAGTACGAGCTTTAGATGTGGAATGGCTTTTCACTTGGATTCGTTGCATAGGCTACAACAAAACACGTTCATGATTATCTAGATTACTAAAATTTTGGATGAAAACAAAAGAAATAAATCTCTAGTCAAACACTTGATAAGAAATCTGTCATATAGGAGCACTTTGCATTTAGTCTTGCACTTGCTAGGGACTAGCAAGATTCAGGCATAGGGGTGTGATTGCATAGCAATCACGTGACCTAAATTACCTGAATTAAGTTAGATTCTAGCATAACTTAGGAACAATGCATGCATAAGTATTGTAATTTGCATAATAGTTAGTTTGTTAGCTGCATATATAATATTGTCATTTATGCACTAAAAGAGAGATGAAATCAATTGCAGATGATTCAAAGTCGCAGATGACAGATCAGACCATACATATCTGATTAGGACGATGATGGGAGTCCAATGCTTCCAAAATCATTTTGATCAGACAACCATAGAATCTTGTGTAGTCTATAGAAGAACGGAGGCCAGGGAGCAAGATAACAGAGACCCTAGCCTTAGATGAAAGATCCGACCACACGGATGGATTCAGATCAACGATCGCGGTCCAACGGCATAAAAATCAACCCGATTGGAGCTCTGTAGTACTGACCACAAAGAAGAGAAGATGGACAACCATGATTGCACCACGTGGCGCCATCACAACCGCTCGTCACCATAACCCAACGTCTGAAGGCATCTTCGTCGTGCGCTGTGGGTCATTGGATCATCATCCAACGGCCATCAGTCACCCACGTCACCCTCGCCACCAAGCCTCATTAGCCAAGAGAAGATCTCAGCCGTTGGATCTCCATCCAACAGTTGAGAGCGAAGTTGCCTAAAACCAAAACACGACTCAAAACATGCCTTAGTGCATTGATTAGAGTGCTCAATCACAAGCGAGCAGCGTGGGTTCAAGATGCACGATGCTCAAATTAGGAAAGTGGGGAGGTACAGATGAAATCTGATCGTGGGATCTCCAATTGGCGGTGCAGATGCAAACGCATGGCACAACTGGAGGCTCCCGCGTTGCACCCGGAATTGAACACATGAGCTATGCGCGATCTCACACGCTTTTCAAAAGGCAGTGCGGGCGAGTTTTTTAAGCCATTCGATCGTAAGATCGGACGGCTGAGGCTTAAGGCACGATTTGAATTCGCGAGGGCACACATAGGAGAAAGAAGCAGCGGGCAACAACAAGGTGAGCATTGGAGCGTCCGATGGAGATCCAAGGAGTGAGAGGTTGCCACGTGTCGGCCAGAGGCTTAATCCGCGCGTAGAGGGCGCGCTTGAGGGTGTTTTGATTCCAAATCAAAGCCGTTGATCTCCTGATCGACCGATCTGATTAGCCTAAAGTTGTTGCACGATTTTAAGGGCCAAAATACCCTCTTTGTCCCTCATCAAAACTATAAAAGAAGGCCCAAGGCCCCCCAGTTGAAGGCATCTTCAAGACATCTCTCTTCCACCTTCCTCCAAACCTCTCTCCCTCTACAACTCCACTCCACCCTTCGTCCTGGCACTCTGGATCTTAGGTGCTGCCACACGTCGCATAAGAATCCCATAAGCGGTGTCGTCTATCTGCATCTCTTTATATCTCTCTCTCTTTCTATGTATCTGCTATCTCTCTATCTCTACTTTTTGCATAGCAATTACTACTGTGAAAAAAGCTCTTTATCAATGCAATAAAATTTGATCTTATGGACTAGTTTTCTGCAATGCCTCTTTATACATATATACATATATAAATATTTGTTAGAACTAGTTTTTTGAAGAGCTTCTCCATAAAATCATGATTGCCTCCCTGCGAACGACCCAGTACTCACTGGATTTTATAAATTTATTTGTCGATGTGTTTCATGCTATACTACGAATAAATCACCTTTTAAAACGTGATTTATGCTCCAAACAAGTTGGCGCCATTGTCGGGGAGGCAACAAAAATTTTTGAAGCTTTCAATACAGATTTGAGATTTCTAGCTTGCTATTTTTTCGTTGATTTCGTGTGTGCAAGAAATGAAGAAATCTGAACCAGACATGACAACGAAGAAAGTGCAAGTTTGAATCTCAGGTAAGTGCTCGTTGGTTAGATTAGTTAGATTTAGGAAAAAAATCCAAAAAAACAGAGGATATGCTTGAATCTTAAGATTAGTTAGAATTTGCTTGATTATTAAAAGAAAAAAAAATTTCTCTCATGTTAGTGATTTTCGGGTTGGAAGAACCTCTTAACTTATAAATTCAATTTCTGAAAATCTACACGTTCAAAAATTCTCAAATTTTTACTAGACGTGATTTTTGAAGTTAGGAACAATATATCCAAATTTTGGACAAATCAAAGTTATAGAAAAATTTTAAAAATTCATGCACTGATCAGTTATCAAAATGGTTATTGTTCTTGATTTTTTGAAGTTTAAAATATCATAAGAATTTTTATACAACTTCGATTGACTTGAAATTTGTGGCACTAAATTTTTGAGATAATGAAAAATTTATGAAAAATCTGAAAAAAATATTTCTTGCACGTTTGATTGCATGAATTATTCAATCCCGAATTAGGGGTAAAAATAGACTAGAAAACCCCCAGTACACTTTGAATCAGAAAAAAATTGAAAACGTGCATTAAAATTCTTGAAAAAATATTTTATGAGTGTCTAGCTAGTGGTGCAATAAGACCAATTGATTGCATTTCTTGTGTCGCACCACTAATCTAATTTTTGGACTTAAAAGAACATCTAGCAACTATCTGTGCTTAGGATTTCACATTAAGGGTAGAGCACACCTGCATTTTTAAATTTAAAGGAAATCTATCCAACAAATTGGGATTTGAAAAACTCTTGTGTGCCTTATCAGAACCTTGATTGAAGATATTAACTCAAGTGAACCCTAAAACACATTAACACAAGCATTTGAATCCTAAAATTTACTTCATCATCTTTTCAAAAAGAAAATTTACTTCATCATAAAAAAATTGGTTGTGAACCCCTTGCCTGTGCACTCACACATTTGAAATCAATCTTAAGGGCAAACAACCCCTTAATGCCCATCATATTCTAAAAGCACATCAAACCCAAGCCTAAAATTGAGTAGACATGCCCAAGGAAGGACTAATAGTCTTGGGGACTTGAAATTAGATTGGACTAAAGTCAAGGCCTTGTCTACATGGACCCATTGGTGACAAGAAAGGTTGATGCGGTAACTGTGTCAACCCTTAGTGATGTCTTGTTGTGCAGGGTGTCCTAGGGGCCCCACCCTTCTAGCCAGCCAAGGAATTCAAGGGTTGATATAACCCAGTTGTGTTTTGGGGAGCCAGGATTAGGTCTATTTAGGGTTGACACTCTAAGGACCAGTTTGATTGCTTGTATTGAAAGGGTGGGGTATTCTCTCATCTGTCTTCTCTCTCTCATCTATTGACTTTCTTCTTGTACATGGATGCTAAAAAGTCTCTGAACCTTGATTTGGTACCACCTTTAGAGAGTCAACTAAGGAGAAGACCCAATTCTTTTGAATACATTCCAATGGAAGAACTGATTGAGGAGGAAACCATGGACCCATACTCTTTTGACTTACACCATTCATCCTTTTCTCCTTATCCCAACCCTTCCCTTACTTCAACTTCTTTATGATGGGAGAACTCTCCTCAACACTTGGGACTTGATTCCCTTACCTACACCTCATATTCCTTGGGTATAGCTAAGCCTACTTCGAATCCCACACGAATCGCTGGATATCAAGGAACTCTACAACCTCAAAAGACACTCTCCATGCAGGACCAACACCTGATTGGCATGACCAACTATCTTGACTGGTTCAGCCAAACTCATATCTCCCCGGATCAGGGATATGCCTCAGAATCCCAATACCTAGAATATCAACCGTATCCTTGAAATCACTTTGCAAATTATCACAATTCCACCCAAACAACTTCACCTTCTTATTGGGATAACCCTACACCACCCAACCAAGGATATGATTCTTACCCGGTATTCAAATGAGAGATATTCTGATTTGACTAAGGTTAGAAATTATGAAAATCATTATCCTTAGCCAGCTCAAATCCCTGACCATAGCAATGATCCAGAGATCACCCAATTACTCCAAGTAGTATTGGGGATGACAGAAGTTAATAAAAGAAATATAGATACTCTAACAAAACAACTCAATAGAATTTGGAAAGCACAAGGTGATAAAACTGGTCAGAGTATGCTACAAGTTGGTGGTAAGCCACTCAAGGTTGAGGATCCAACCTTAAGTATAACATCTTATCCAATTCCAACCTCTACATACACTGAGCCCACCTACCAGCCCTGTGATTATGTAGAACAGATCCTACTTAGGCCTACGGCTGAACTAATAAATAATTTTGCTATCCCAAAAATTGACTTTGAGGAGGAATCCTCACTTGAGGAATTATATCTTGACTTAGGCCCTGAATTGCAACCATTCTATTTTGAGGAGCTAATCCATGGTGGGTTGGAATATGAGTCTTTTATGTTCAAGGACACACAATTGGACTACATGGATGATTTGGGAGAATCAGAAGCTACAAAGATTGGGGACAGTGACACTCCTAGCCAAGCACGGTTGATGGCTCTAATGTCATCTTGTCTAAGGATTACCATGATCAGATGTGTTTAAACGATTTGATATCTGGATTTGGTGACACTAATCATTCTAAGATATCTCATATTGAAGCCAAATCTGCTTTCACTTCTGTTTCAGCTAATTCGTACCCTGCTCTTCCCATCCAGAGTCTTGAGGAAAACCTTGACTCTTATCCCTAACATCTCAAGATTGAACAAAACAGACAATCCCCTTATGAAAAAGATGTTCAAGAAATTGCAGAATTACTGGGGATGACTTATGAGGATCTATCTGAGGAAGTAAAGAATTTAGCTGAATCATGGAATCCTGAGGAGTTTGATTTGACTGATGAGGAATAGAAAAACATTCCTTTAGAAGATGTAATTCAAAAGAGACAATTGGGATCAAATTCAGAAGTCCACAGAACTAAAAGAATTTGAGATTTTGACTAATCTAGGTTTTGATCTTACTCCCCATGGGGCTGTGATTCTAAGGAATAATGAATTTCCGTCCATTACAGTTGAAGACTTTCATCATGAATTAAAACAAGATTTAGGTGACTCAAATAAGATTTTTGATCACCCTAGGGATAAGATTGAGGATTCTGATAAGTCCGAAACTAGTGAGATGGACGACTGGATCTTATTTGACTCACCTACTCGACATCCATCCATACCTAACTTGACTTGCGAAGTGGTTTCCTATACCATTTCGGACTACACCACTCAGGTTCCTCATTTCATTTCCCATCACTTTTAGGACCAGTATGATTTATTCCCCACAAACCACCCTGTATCCACCTCATCTGTCTTCCTCATAAATCACTTCTTATGGTTGCCACTATCTACTTTCCACTCTGGCACCTGCACTAATGTTTCTCTCTTTTGTAGCATCTGGCTGGAAATAGTTTCAATCCTGTTCAGTTTATTTTTCTGACCTTTTGGGCTTGGTATTCACCATCAGCTAATCCACATTTGTGGATCACTGATCCTTGGATTGCATGATCATATCTTCATATTAATCCTGACTCAACCCGTTAATCTAATAATTCATTTTTGGGTTTAGGTCCGGCTAATGACATTAAACTTACCGCTGGTTGGGAGGCAACCCAGTATTCATTAAGGTAGTTTTGCATCCTTTGCATCCATGATGACCTAGATTAACAAGCATAGTCAGGGGATATTCCCTCCTCTTGCTTATTATATTTTGATTTTCCTGCATACATTTCAATGAGGATATTGTAATGAATAGGCATGGGGGGTGGACATTGCAAGTCTTATTTTTATGAAAAAAAAAAAATTGCATTTAGGCATAAAGAATTTTTATTAAGAAGGTTTTATTAGGGATTTATTCTTAAATTGATTCTTAAGTTTAGAATATAGTACAATTTCACACTTACACGTAGAGTTTGCAATGGATCCCCTGTGAAGATTGATAAACATCTTTAGTTTGTTAAGAATCTCCTGAGCCCTTGCACAGTAATTAGAAAGTTAGGCAAACTATCTTCTAGCAGACCCACCAAACAAGTGTGAGGTGAGAGTAGAAAGTCTACTGGTGCTCTAAGACTAGTATGAGGAATCTTAACTTTTGGATAATTAGATAATAATACTCAGAGTTAGGCATAGTTTTCACTCTCGATTTCTGCGTACAAATTCTTAGTGCAAATATTTTGAGAGCCACCAAATAAGGCAAAGTACGTAGAGAGCTGGTTCTGATAAAACTAGGACTAAGGTGGATGGTCACAACCATCCTTTATGGAATCCTCGGCTGAAGGAGGGTATTAATGTCAAGGTCAAAAATATGTTGTCCTATCCATTCCTTTCCCGGTGCTGAGAATAGGCACTTCCACCAAATAAGCGACCCAATATCTTCTTGAACACCCCTAATCTCGAATAATGCCTTGTAAATAAAAGTTCGTATGCTATACTACGTTGCGTTAGTACATATTTGGATGCAAAAAAAAGGAAAAAAGGAAAGAAAGAGAGAAAAGAAAAAAAGATATTTATATAAAAAAAAGAGGAAAAAGAAAATAAAAAAAATATACATAGAAAAAATTTAGAAAAAGAAAAGAGTAGAAAAAATGAGTTTATGAGTTAGAGTTTATTTCAAGTGTAATGAGGCAACAACACCTACCACCCTCACAATCCACCAAATACAGCCTTGACTTACTTTTATGTATTTCTAGCTGCCTGAATACGAGCTGAGGAATTCTGACTTAGTCATAGAGTTATCAGAACCTAATCAAAGTGATAATGCCAGGAGAGACCACCAAATAGACTGACAAATTTGGTGAGATTGTGAGCTCTAAAAGAAAGAAAAGAAAAGAGAAGAAAGAAGAAAAAGAAAAAGAAAGAAAGAGAAAGAGAGAGAATAAGTACAAAGGAACTAAAGAGAGCACAGTTGAATTATTTAATAGTCTAGAAATATAAGTTCTAAGGTACTAGTCTATATGCAGCACCAGATGAGTGTGAGCCACAAAATATAAATCTACTTGACTCAGTTATCTTCTACCTAAGCCCAAAGTCAGGGCTAGAATTACAAATTACTTTATAACCCCAAGGGAAGAAGTCTGCCTATCCCAATAGAATTTTACTAGGGGTCAAGTATGAGCTTCAGATGTGGATTGGTTTTTCACTTGGATCCGTTGCATAGGCTACAACAAAACTCTTTCACGATTGTCTGGATTACTAAAATTTTGGATAAAAACAAAAGAAATAAATCTCCACTCAAACTCTTGATAAGAAATCTGTCATATAGAACCACTTTGCATTTAGTTTTGCACTTGCTAGGTACTAGCAAGATTCAGGCATGGGGGTGTGATTGCATAGCAATCATGCGACCTAAATTACCTGAATTAAGTTAGATTCTAGCATAACTTAGGAACAATGCATGCATAAGCATCATAATTTGCATAATAGTTAGTTTGTTAGCTGCATAGATAATATTGTCATTTTATGCACTAAAAGAGAGATAAAATCAATTGCAGATGATTCGAAGTCGTGGATGATAGATCGGACCGTACATATCTGATCAGGATGATGATGGGAGTCCAATGCTTCCAGAATCGTCTTGATCAGACAACATAGCATCTTGTGCAGTCCATAGAAGAACGGAGGCTAGGGAGTAAGATAACTGAGATCCAAGCCTTAGTTGAAAGATCCGACCGCATGGATGGATCCAGATCAATGATCGCGGTCCAACGGTGCAAAAATCAACCCGATTGGAGCTCTGTAGCACTAACCACAAAGAAGAGAAGATGTCTAAGGATCCCCATTGCTGCTACTGTGCCTTGCCTCAATTACAAATTTTGGGGGCTACGGGGATTCGAACCTGCACCCCTCCCTTGGAAGCTAGAACCTCCACCATTGTGCCATGCTACTCGAAGTGTCGAGAAGATGGCGTTGGAGTTGCAGGCGTGGGGGAATCTCAACCGTTGGATCATGATCCAACGGTTGTGGTGCGAGATGATGGGGCACTTGTAGTTGTTGATGGGCATTGTTGGGCAGCCTAGATGGTGACATGTAGTGCCATCTGGGCTATCCATCTTCTTTCTATTGTAGAGGATGCCACAGTGCTCGGATCGAGATGATTCTTGTGTTTCTGGACTGCGGTCGTTGCTTCGGATCCATCCGTATGATCGAAGTTTCCATCCGAAGCCCATAAGGATGTCACATTGCCCCCTGGCCATTGATCTACCTTGAACTTGTTGTAGGAGCAACGAAAGTTGGATCGAGGTGATTTTGAGTCCGTTGGACTCCATTCATCGATCTGGATCCATCCATATGGCTTGATTGCTCATCTGAGACCTATTTCAATATGGTCTTGTACACAAGGTCATTAAACATTGATTCTAAGCAATCTTAACGTAAAGTATTGCAGAATGCATGCAATACACCCAAACCCACTATAACATAACATTAGTGCACATGTGCCATCAAAATTGACTCTAATTGATAATATTAACACCAATAATTGTAGAGTCATCAGCAATGTGGTTATTTTTGGGAGAAGGTTGGCGGGGTTGATTCTAGTGGAAATTTGGAGGGTACTAGATGTAAGGTGGATAGGAGGTTGTCCCGAGTTATTCTCACCCTGATATTAGTTCCTGTGATTATTGGGGTTGGGTATGGGATAAGAAGGTAGATTCCTTGTAGGTCTTTGGTTTGGAGTGATCCCAATTTGGTTTTGCACATTAGTAACAATTTGAGTCATTTCAGACATCTAATTTTGCATGCCTTGTAGGGTTTTCATAACTTGGCTGTTAATATCATCTTAAGAAGGTCTAGGTTGGTATGAGTTTAAGTTTTTCCCATACACCCTAGATTGATTCTATCTTTAGTAAGGAACCTGATTAATAGTCTTCCAAGAGAAATTTGAGTAGTTCCTCCAATTTGCATTGTATGAGTTGGAGGAATTGCTAAAATGTTCCTGGAGAGTGTAAATGTTCTCTATTGTTGGGTTGAATGAATTTGTGTTCACGTAATCAAAAGTCCCAGCCAAATCTGGTGTGACCTCGGGGAAAAAATTATTCTCAGTAGGGACCACATCAATGTGATGCAAGTTTTCTCTCTTCATAAGATTAGGTGTGGTCGGGGGCGGAGTTAGTTTGTGATTGTTAAATCTTTCCTTCATCTTCTTCTGGTGAATCTACATTTGATCAAGTTTTTGGGTGATCATTGAGTGTCATCTTGGGTGACTAGAATTGATTTGGTGTGAGAATCTATCTCATTAAGACCCAGTCTCAGGTTGGTGCTCCTACCAAAAGAATCCATAGATGTATGATTGAATGAATTTTCACTCATTTCTTCAAATAATTGGTAGGCACTCTCAGCATTCTTGTTCAAGAAATTCCCACCACAAGAGCCATCAACAAATCTTCTGAGTTGATGTTTGAGTCTATGATAGAAGATTTGGACAAGTTGCTAGAGTGGTACCTTGTGATGTAGGCAACCTCTCAAGAGCTCTTGAAATCTCTTCCAAGATTCATGTAGAGATTCACCTTGTTTTTGTTGAAAGGTCATAGTGGATTGTCAAAGGGCATTAGTATGACCTATAGGAAAGAACTTTTTTAGAAATGCACTTTTTAGTTGAGAACAAGTGGTAATAGGTCTACCAACAGTCTTGAACCAATAGGCGGCCTTATCCTTGAGAATCAAGGGGAAGATCTCATAAGCCATAGATCTTCCCACACATTGTGGGAAAGGGTGGTTTGAGTGAGGATAGTTAGTTCCTTTAGTTGGCTAAAGGGGTCCTCTTTAGCCAGGCTATGAAAGTGTTTGATTAGGTTTAGGATGTAGGTTGATTTAAAAATCTCCCTTGAGTATAACCACCCCAAGTCTTTCTTCATAGTTGGAAGGATCATAGAAATCCTTTAAAGGAATGATAGGTTCCTCAGGGGGTCTCTGGTTGGCTAGGTTAGTCACAATCCTAACCAACTATTATTGATTTATTTGAAGTTGAGCAAGTTGCTCAACCATTATGAGGGGGGATTTGCAGGGTTTCACATCTCAGCATTAGGTGGCATTTCATATTGTAGGTTAGGGATAGGGTGTTAGGTTGTAGGTTTTGAGGGTTAGAGGAGGAGGCAAAATTGTTATTGGACCTATTTTGGTTGTTTTCCATTGTTTTTGCTAAAAAGGAAGAGGAAGAATGTAAGAAAGATGTTCTTTTTGTGTAGGGGGCAGAATCAATTGGTCCCTCCAAATGGGGCTTTTGTGATCAACGCCCATGCATACACTTTATGGAAGAATGAGGGAGGAGAGGATAATTTTTTTGTGTGCACACAAGCAAGCAAAATTCCAAGCCTCAAGGTTGACACCTTAATGACCTAAGACTTGGTTACCCATATACCAAAAAATTCACAATGAACTTCCCTTCCTTTAATTAACCTAGTCAAGTTGGATAAGAGGGGGATTGGTGATGATACAATTCTTGACACAGTTAATTAAGGTTATTAGTCTTAATTAATCGCATAAAGAATAGACTTAAGTTAGCTTGAATTTGTTAAATTGTTATCGTTGATTGTAGTATAGAGTCAAGTAACGTACATTTTAGGTTTAATTGTTTTAACTAGTTGAGTTCAGGTCATTCACTGGGAGGCATAAACTTAATCATTTCACCATTTTATTTTAAATTAGCAATCGACTAATAAGTCTATTAATTAAATCAATAATTATGACATGTTAAGAACATGAATAATTGCATACAAATTAAACTTGAAACATGGCAATCATTCCATTATAAAGAAAATATACATGAAAGATTTACAATGAATAGCAAGGAAATGTTTTACAATAAGTGTTTACAAAATAAGGCATAAAAGAAATTGCAATACAAAATAAGTGCTTTGTTGCAATGGAACTCAAACAATAATTACTCAGTCAACTCTCAGCCTTCTCTCTTATCTTTTAAACATCTCTTCAGCTCTTCAGACTTCTTAAATCTCTTTTAATCTTTTACTTCATTTACTCTCCAATTATTTCTCCTTCTCTCATTTCGCTCAACTCTTCTCCAACACTTAGTCGCATTTTAACCTTCACTCTCAATTCTTCTTCTCTTTAATTCTCACTATGCACTTGTTCCACACTTAGCGATTCTTTTAGACTTAAACCCACGCATTTTCCACACTTAATAATTAAAAATTTGGTTTAGCAGGTGGACCCGATTCGTTCGTGGGATACACAACACCCATAGCGTGGGACCCGATTCCTAGTTTAATTAGTTGTGGATTTTAACCTTTTAATTTCTCACAGTATTGGGCCATATCAAGCCCATTGAAGCTCAAGCCCACCTGGGCCCACACGCACCCATTTGCGCCGCACATGCATAAGATGATCAATGCTCAGAGGATAATAGGTATTTTGCGCCCAACACTTGACGATTGAAGCACTGGGTTGCGTTATTCTTTTTATGCCTATGCACCGCTTCACTCCTTTCCGAGGTGGGATAAAACAACAGCTTTTCCTCTGTGTAGCGTCTGCGGCCATTGATAAACGTCAATTTATCATCATTCTTATGCCCTAAAACAAACCTAGCTCTTAGGATTTTAACTTCGTAAATGGGTTTTTGGGCTGCATTTAGGCATCAATTAGGTTAGGCATGCATCTGCATAATTTGTTGTGTTTTTGACAAGTTTATTTGAGTGTTAGGGATGAATAGATAATCAAATCTCTAAAACCTTAGCACTCAAGAAGGCAACTGGTGAAGAAGAACCTCAATCTAGCTGGAACTCATCATAGTTGGATACCAGCTTACTTGGGTTAGGGACTGCTCCATTAAGCTCCATTCAACTCATCTTAGTTGAATGGTAGCCCAGGGCAGCTCATCTTAGCTCACCCTAGCTCAAGTTAGCTCAGACTCTGCTCAACTTAGTTGATTCTAGCTCACCTTACCTCCAATCAGTTCACTGGAAGCTCTAGCTAGCACAACTAAGTTGACAGGAGTTCACCTCAGCTCAAGTCCAGCTACTTCCAGCTCTACTCAACTCAAGTCAGCTGAAGATGACTTTATATAGCTCAGGCCAGCTCAAGTCCAGCTCCCGGGGACTCCACTTAGCTCAACCTAGTTGAGCTAAGCTATCTTAGCTACTCTAGCTAGTTAGGTCCTCCCTGGGAAAATCAGACCCATCTCACCTTAGAACATTTCAGTAGAAGCCAGCTCACTTTAGCTTGGCTTAGCAGCTAGCAAAGAACTAGCAAGCTAAGCCAGCTAAAGTAGCTCCCTGCAATTCCCTTCAACAACTACTAGCTTCAGTTCAGCTCTAGACATTCCTTCCTCAGCTCCTCTTCCCTAAACCCTAGCTCCATCCCACCTCTTCCTCTACTCAACTACTAGCTAAGCTAGCTTAGTTAGCTTAGCTTAGCTACATCTTAGCTCCCACTAGCCATCCACCACCTACAACCTAACTCCACCTCACCACTTAACTAGTCCACCTACTTAACTCCACCTAGCTCCACCTACTCCTACCTATGTTGGTGCCAACCAACATGCAACACTTGGACCCTCAACCACCACCAAAAGTCACCTTATTTTGGTGCCAACTCACCCTTCTAGAAACCCTCTCTTTTGGTGCCAAAACACTCCCACATCCTAGCCCTACACCTACCCCATAAAGCCATCATTGACCTACAACTACCCTTCTTCTAGAACCCCCTTAGGATGGCACCAAACCAAGGCATCTTTTAAGGTTGGTGCCAACCCTTAACCACTATAACCACCTCCTCTAGCACCCCTTAGGTTGGCGCCACTTATCCTACACCCTAGGATCCTATAACCACCACTTACAACACCATCCTACCCTTACACCTACCCTCCACGCCACCTTAACCCCAACCACATAAAAAGTGGAGCCAACTTAACATAAACCCACCTACCCTACACCCTCTCATTTGGTGCCACTTAACATCTACCATCCATCTCCTAACTACCACCCTATAACCTAATCCTAGCCATACAACACATCAACCAACCCCTTAACCCTAACCCACATAGAGTTGGCACCAACTCTACTCCACCCACCATAACTACCACCTAATGCACCCTTCTACCTCCATGCCAACCCTAATCCACCATCCATCCACCAACTTCCATATCCTAGTCATCCATAACACCCCTCTTCCCTTAACCCTAGTCAACACCAACCTCCACACCCTCTACTCTATAAAAAGACCTATAACCACCACCATTTCCGTCATCCTTTGGCTTCATTAATTCCACCATTAATCTACCTTATAGTCGGCCAAGATGAAGGAGAAGGAGAAGAAGAAGATTAAGGGGACACTTTGTCCCCTTGGTGCTTCCCCTCTTCCCTTCTCTCTTGTGCCCTCACTAGCTAGAGGACTAGCCATGCAAGGAGGACCTTAGGAGGAGGTCTTGAGGGTGGTACATGCCACCCTAGGAGGAGTCTTGTGGGTGGAGATCTTCCACCCTTGGAGGAGAAAGGGCATGACTACCTAGGGCTTGCCAAGGAGACACCAATTTGGAGGAGCTTTTTAAAGGAGGAGAAGAAGGAGGACTTCTTTTCAAGTCCAGGAGCAATTGAGCTTGGAGCAAGAAGCCTCTCCTCTTCACCATCGTCACAGGAGGATTAGTGTTTTTCATCTTTTGTATTTTTATTTCTAGTAGTAGAAGCATTCCTCTACTAGTGTTTCTTTCGTAAAACAACTCTTCCTTTTTATAAAAAGTTACTTTTCTAAAATTCTTGTTGCATCTCCATTAGTTAATTGTTCTAGCACTTTTCACTCTCTTTCTCTAATTACCCTAGGTCTCCACGTGCCTAGGGTGAGCTTAGAGAGAAGATTATCTTGTCACTTAGTGTTAGCATTAGCAATTAAGGTGTAATTGTTCTCCCGCTTTCAATTTCATAATTGCCCGTTATTTCAAAATCCAAAAAAAATTCTTATATTTAAAATTCACAAAAGGAAAGTTGGTTTCCTTATTGTCAAGAGAGAGTTTTAAAGTGCATTCTTGCCTCCTTGGACTACCCTAGATACTGCCACTATCTAGTTTTATAAATTTAAAAGCGATTGCAAACTTGTGTGTTGCAGTGACTCAAAACCCTAGTTTTAACAAATCACTCATTTTCCACATTAGCCATTAACTTAGAACAATGATTCTTGCTGGCACACTGCTTCGTTCAAGCCGTTCCAAAGCTCAATCGAGATCTCTAGCTACTAGCTATCCAATTGTATCACCAATTTGGACTTTGGATCAGAATTGATCCAAGGAATCAAAGAGTGTTCATGGCTTTGTCACCATGGGTACTTTTATGTCTGTAGAGATGTAAAATAGGTCATTTGACCTATAAATTAAGATGATCCTATAAGTTGAGGATTCAGATAAATGCAGGAGATTATTTTGCATGGTTTTGAGAAGAGTAGAGGTTTAGAAAAGCTTAGGAAAGGTCAGAAGCTTCAGAGATTTGATGTTCAAGTGCAGAACATAGATTTCATGTTTGAATCAACCCAACAAATAGATTAGGTTAGTTAGAAAGGGTCTCGATCATTTCAATAGATAATCAATGATTGATCTAGGCAAAATTTGACTCTAAATCTCATTAGAAACACTGTGAACAATGTTGCGTTCCAAAAAGACCCAAATTGGATAGATCATGGAATCCTCCTCAAATCTTGATAAAAATCATTCAAATCAGTTTCAGAAGATCCTCAATTGTATTAGAAACTTATTCTAGTCCATTAAATTAGAGATTTAAGCATCTAAGCCTCGAATTGGACTTGAGTTTGACTTAAAAAGCTCAAAGTTTGAATTTCAAGATTAAAGCAATTCAGATCAAATTGAAGGCTTGCTCAGGCTTAAATCAATCCTAGGAATCTATTCAGCATATCAAAATCATGTTTTGAACTCTCCTATAGTGCTCTCAAGCTTTGCCACTTGAGTTTTAAAGGGTGAGTGTTTGACAAATCAATCCCGGTGTCATCAGACCTAAATGAAAGCTTAGATAAATTCTCTAGAATGTAATCTTGCTTATGAACCATAATCCAGAGTCTAAACCTCAACAGACACGACTCTCCAACTCTGCCGGAGTTGGAGAAGATGATTGATTGCGCAGCAATCATAGGTCTTAATTGACCTAAATTAGGTTAGGACTTAGCATAAGTTAGGGTAATTCATGCATGCATAAACATTATCTGCATCTTTACTGCTTTCCTTTAGCTGTGCATAAAATAATGCTATAATGTGCTGATTAAGTGCATTATGTCGATTGCAGGCAATAAGCTGATCAGGAGCTGGATCAGGAATAATGAGTGTTGCAGTAGGACTGGAGCAGAAGACTTAGATTAGACATAAGGAATAATGATGTAAGGGAGTTAAGGTTTGCTACTCTATTAAGTAGGAATAAAGTAGTAAAATGTGAAGAGCTTAAGTTCATCCTAGCCCTAGGATAGCCTAGAGACTTCCCCAAAGCCTTAGCCACTCTTAGATTAGGTCACAACACCTAGGAAGCCCTAAAACCTTAGTTCGAACCCTTATCTGGACGTCCAGATAAGTTATAGGATGTCTAGAACCCTTAGCCGTCTCCCTCACACCTCAACCCCACTTCTGCAGTGTTATTGGACGTCCAAATACTTTGTTAGACATCCAATTTCTGCACAATACCCAAAATAGAACCTAGAATTCCCCCTGACTCAGATTGGACGTCTAGAACTGAAGTCTGGACTTCTGATTTTTTAGTATAAGTTGTTTGATCATGTTTTTGGACGTCTGGAACTGGTCTCTAGTCCTTGTTTTGAGATTCAAGCCTTGATCTTGGATCTCTAGCTCCCTGGACCTAATCCCAACCCCATAGGAACCTAAATTAAGGTGTCCTAACCCTAGTACATCACCTCTAGACCTCCCTAAGGACCTAATCAGGTCCTCACCAAACCCAATTGACTTGGGTCAAAGTCAATTACCATCACCTAAGCCAATTGGACTCATTGAGTCCAATTGAGCTCAGATCTCAACCCACACAAGTTCAATTGGACTTAGTGAGAGTCCAATTGACCTAAACCCAACCTAATTGAGTTATTTCACTCTCAATTAGGTTCAAACTCATTCAATTAAACTTACGTTAAGTTTAATTGCAATTTCCCCATAGCAATTACGATTTGCAACCCTAATTCAAGGCATACACCTACCTAAACCCCTTAGGACCTAACCTAGACCTCTTAGACACCTAGGGCACGACCACACACACACACACACATTCATGCACACACACTTCTCTAAAGTTCTCTAGAACTCTCTTGAAGTGGCGCCAACTTTTGGTTGCCAAATTTAGCAACCAAGAGGCATTCAATTCTTAGATCCACAAATGGTGGATCTAAGAAACCATCTCTATCTCTCTTGGCCGGCCACTCTTGGACTCTCTCTAGAGAGTTCCACACTTCTCTAGAGAGACTACCTTAGGTCTATAAAAAGACCTAAGGGGTGTCCATTTTCACCCATCCACTCTTGGCCATACATACTTGGCTCCATTCATATCCACCTCCACTTAGGCTAGCCACTTCCACTCCATCTCCACGAGCTGAGCACCATCATGAAGGACACCATGCCAAGATGTTGGATCGCTCCTCCAACCTCTCTCCAAGGGTCGGCCTAAGCTCCATTGGCTGCCCCTCATTCTCCTCTCAACCACTCCAAGGCCATCGGAGCCCACCTCCGAATGCCCTCACATTCTGATAGATTAGTAGCTAGCTCTTTACATTTATTGCTTCTATTTACTACTTAGTAATGTAGTCCTTATTCTCCCCCAATGATGCATGCAAAATCCCCCTGTAGATTCTTGTATGAGATCGTTTTCTGGTAGCTAGATTTACATTTTCAAGCATTCCTGTACAAGCTTTCCTCTACATTTCCTGTTGCAAACACTTCTCTGAATGAATGAATAAAAGATGTACTTATATATATATATCTCTATGTTTGAAATCACCATGAGCTTATTGGTTGCCATCTTTTCTACGTGATTCAAGTTGCTTGTTTTTCACTTATATATTTCGCAACAAGCATGTCGGTTCCGGAATGCATTTTCTGTAAACAGCCACCACCTCACTAGAATTATATGCACAGAAACTCACACTTTCACCTTTGTGATCTATTTAACACATGCACACGTAATCAGGGTTCATAATAGGAGTGGCGAAATCATAATCCTAAGACTGGAAATCGGCGTGTGATTTTAAACAAAGTAGAGTGATAAAAGATCAGCTTAAGAATTAAACAAACACCTCCCAGAGATGAACGATCGGGACTCGAAGTCTCGTTATCTTTAGAAAATATTTTTGTTTGATCGTATTATGCACTATACTACGATGCTTTTCCTATTAAATACGCGCTCTACGGATTCAACAATGATGATCAGCAGAGAGTAGTTATCATCAAAACGCAAGTCCAATAATTGATTTTTGTTCGTAAGATGACAACGACTTGATCTGGAGCTTCTCAGAAAGTTCTGAAGGCTATGGCTCAAATTGAGGTTGCCGAAGCTTGCCGGAGCTCTGGTGAAGGCTGAAAAATATCAACAGAGATCAAATCTCCATGAAAGTTATCAAGAAAGGTCTCAAATGATTCCTGAGGTTGTAATGAACCTCAAGAACATATCAGTTAATCCAATTGATGTTCAAATGTATGGATTTATCAAGAAATACAAAGTGTATTTTGAGTTTGCCTGAACTCAAGAATTACCCTCTCACTCAATTGAGTGAGGGGAATTGATCAGAAGACTGATGCAAAGGTGATCGTGTGTATAATTAGGTGAATAAACTCCTCTTGAGCCACCATTGATAGCGAGCTTAAGAGGTTGGATGAGATTGGGCGTTTCTAATATAGGTGATTATATATCTAATTAGGAGTGAGAATGGGGACCTAATGTTGTGAACAGGTGATGGAGGTCCCTAATTGATTGTGGAGATAGTCGAAAACCTTCACCATAGACAGCGGAAGTACTTCGGTGAAGGTAGAGTAGGATCTAGGCATTTAGGTGATAAACTTGAGGGAAAGAAGTAGAAAATGATCATGAGAGGATAACGAAGATGATCTTGTTCTTAAAAACATGAATCGAAGTCCAGCGAGGTTGGATTTTACCTTGGCAGAGATGGGAATGATGAAGCTAATCTACTTATTGCACTGAGCTAACTAACTAATTAACTAACTAAAATGACTCTACACTAAATCCTAAGGCTAACTACGATTACCTAGATGAAAGAGATGGGAGGTGCTCCATCGATGGCTCGTGATGAAGGAAGAAATTAGAGGGGAAGATCAGAGCTCTGGTAGAGGAGGAATGTGGGGTGTAGAGAGTGTCGCTGAGGTCGTGGCCCCGTTTGAAGATGCGGTGGCAAACAATGAAAAGGGGGAAGAAGTCAGACTCGGTGGAGAGCGATGGACAAATGGGGTAGAGGTCGCTGGAGGGAGTGGACGAATAGCCTAGGGAAACTCAGTATGGGGAAGAGGGCTAGGGAGTTGCTAACGTAGATCGGTGGTGGGATGGGTTGTTTATTAGCGAAGATGGAGGTGAAGGGGGATGTATTGGGATGGAATAGCGTCTAGGTTCATCCTAACCACCGGTGTCGGAGCTTAGTCACCTAGTCTAAATAGGATTTCAAGGTCATCCGGTCTGTCGAATGAGGAGAGTGAGGTGAGCGTAACAATGGCGATGGAGTTTAGACGCAAGATAGGCGGTGATCGGAGGGTGTGGTGACAAGACGTCGTGGGCCATCCATAGCTGAAGAAGTTGAAGAAGACGATGTACATAGGGGCATTTTTGCAATAAAAAGGACCTATTTAAATAAGAAGGACTCAAATGAAATAGAAGTTAAGGGCATAAATGTAAACAGTGACTTTTAAGGCTTATTTTAATTTATTTTTTTTCAACATTTTATATATTATCATAAATAATGTAAATAACATATTTATGAATTGAAATTATATTTCTTCCCTTTTTATCTATATTTATTTAAATGATAGATTAATTAAGTTAATTACATACTTCGGTCTTAAAATTAATTAAGTTAATTTAAATACATAATATCTAGTTAACTGATTATGAATTGAGTCCTAATTTTTAATTAAATTATTATTTAGATTAATTGATCTTTAATTTTGTATTTTTAACTTATTTTCCAAGTCCTTGCTATTTAACCCCTGTAGTATTAACCTTGTATTTAGTGTATTCTTAGGTAATTAGCTAGGAAAAATAGCTATTAATGATGATTAGGAGCCATGATGAGTCTCTCATTAATTGGGCCCAAGCATGTCCCAGGAATGTCACTAACGGCATGTATAAACCTACACCTAGCTGTTTAGGACAACCCCTCAACTTAGATTTGTTAGGTTGTCAGAATTGCAGCAAAATAGATTTTTAATGTTGTAATATAGGTGTGAAATTGATCCTAAAAAAAACTAAATAACGAAAGTTGAGATGAGTCCTAGTCGAACTCTGGAAGGAGTGATAATGAGAGTTTTGAAAATGATTTTTGATTGATTAATAAACTAAATCTAAATCCTAAATACTAACTAGTCTAATACCTATATAGTGGCGGGTTTCTTGCACAAAAAATTCATCAGTAGCAATCTTGAAGTGAAAAATCATGGCATAATGCAAATAAATATAGCAAGTGTACATATAACGCTCGCCGTAGAATTCTCTAAGAACATAAACGTTATCGAGAGAATTTTGATAAATCATCGCATCATTTACTCGTGACGGAGCAGCCATGCAACATTTTTTTTATTTTTTGATTTTTTATGTTTGAAAGTGGAAAGATAACAGAACTAATTAATACAACACCTAGACTTTAACCTAATTGAAACGAAATCCTATGATTGTAATTTGAAAAGTGATACGGTGAGATTGTTGGTACATAATGTGCACTAAATGTGGGAAGGGATTAGGTGTGAATCGCATGGTTGTTGTGATTAGTGAAGTTATTATAAAGATTAATATGATTATGATTTTTCACAAAAATTGATTTTTCTTGTTGTGATCAAGGCGGTGCCTATTTTAGAAATTCACAGTTGAGGCACAAAAATAATTTCAATCAAGAACACGTGCACAATATTAGAATCAAAATAGATAGGTCATCATATTCATCATGAGAAACATATAGTTTCAATCACAAATAGAGGAAAGATTAGCAAAGTAGATAACAATTTTATTCTACTAGAATTACTTGCTACTAGAAAAATAATGTAGAGAAAAAATAGAGAGAAGAACTACTCTATGGAAAGTAGAGGGAAGGTCACCAAAGTGCTTCCTAATGGAAGCTTTTGTTGGCCTTTGGAGGGCCAAAGGAAGAAGATGATGGTTGGCCACCTATGGTGGTGGTGGACGACCTTGAAGTTGGAGGGGGGAGGCCATGGAGGGTGGTGACTAAGGTGGAAGGTGGAGGGAGGAGGCTTGAAGCTTTATTCTACTCAGGATAGCTTTTGAGCTCTTTGTTTCCTATAAACAAGAATAAATCCTAATTGGCATAGAAAAATAGCATTATTAAATATGCGGTTAAATAAAAGGATGTAATGCATGATATGCAATTTATGAATGCACTAATCACAAGTTATGCTAGGTTCTAACATAATTTTGGTTAATTAAGTCCCATGATTGTGCAATCAGATACCAGGTTAATGTAAGGAATTATAACCTATTGCAATTAATTTGATATATGCATATCAAGCTTAAAATTGGATGAAATCCTTAGGGGTTAAGTTGCTACCAATTTTAATTAGGCTTAGGATGTGTGCATGCACGGGTTTTGTGATGGGCGATGTTGGGGTAGTTGCCCTGATTAATCACTTTTTTTGTGTACGAATTGGGTGGGAGTCATGCCTAATGCCAAAATAATTTTCTTGCAAACAAAGGATTTGATGTGTCTTTTAGGGTTTGATATTTTTATGTTTGCTTTTAAGATTTTCTCCTTTTAAGTTTCCAAACAAGTTTGAATGTCACACAAGCAATTGTAAACAAGTTTTGGAATTGGTGAAATCCAATTTCTTTAGGTTGATGTGTAACTAAGATAAGAGAAAATAACCCTAAAGTTGAAATCCTAAGTATGCAAATCTTAAGAAAGTAAATAGATTTTCATGTTTTTTTAAGTGGTGGTTCAAACAAGACAAGAAACACCACCACTAAAAATAAAATCAAACAAGGATTTCAAAACTGAATTTTTTAGGGTTTTTCAAAATCATCTGATATTTTTTTTATATTTTTTTCTACACTGATGTCAAAATCTTGAAATTATAGTTTTGAAAAATCAATTCTGTAGAATCTGTAAAAGGGCTCAAAATTTTCGTAAAATTTTATATGTTGTAGATGATTTGTCAAAGATTCTAGCAATATAAATTTCATCCTAATTTGATAACTATACAAATTTATAAAATTTGAGAAGAATAAGAAAATAATAAAAAATTAAGGTTTGACCCCTGCTCATGTCTTGAATTTTTAAAAGTTGGATATTTATCATTATTTCATGAAATTTGAAGCTTAAGTTTTAGACTTAAAGGGGCTTCAAATGAAATGGTTTGAGAATTTTTAGAAGACCCTCTATTCTTGAACTTGATTTTTCAAAATAGAAATAGAAGTTTGGATTTTCAAAATTGAAACACCAATGGAAACAAGGTGGTGGAAAAGTGATTCAAACAAGCAACCAAATGGATTTTAGGGTTCCACCACCCTTAAATTTTCTTGTTTTTGTAAGTTTTGATATTTTAAAGTTTTTTTGGTATTTTTCTAGGTTTTGAAAGGCACTTTGATGAGGTACTTACCTGAAAATCACGGGAAGACATGAATCTTGCTTGAAGCTTCCGCTCTAAATAATCTCTCTCCTACTTCCACTATGCACTTGCACAAAATGTAAAAAGAAGAAAAGTGAAGATCTAATAAAGTAAGAGAGAATTTCTAAACATAACTAGGCTGTGCCTCCCCGGCAATGATGCTAAAAGGTGATAGCAAACATACGTAGTTTTACTAAAGATGCGAATTAAGTGTCATTGTAACGTGTAAATCTGATCCACTTTTAAATTTATAATCCTAGATAGGGAGTATCTAGGGTTGCCCAAGGAGGAAACTCTAGTTACAAGATAAAGAAACTCTCTGTCACTTTCTTAAATATTCTTTTTTTTTTACGATTTTTATGGTTTTGCGATTTTTTTAGGGTTTTGGAAATCGGGGCAATTGAAATAGAAATATGCCTAAGTAAAATGTGAAATAAAATGAAACCCGACCTTCATAAGCTCACCCTAGGCAAGTGTGTCCTAGGGTAACTAGGAAAGTGGTGTATGCAATAAAAACTATAGGAAAAGAAGCATAACTTGAACACAAAATGGAAAGGTGAACTTTGTATTAATTGTAGCGAAGAAAATGTGACAATTGGAGGTCTCACTTGTGCAGAGGATTTATACACAAGTAACATCCAAGTGTAGAGGAAAGCTTTCTACTACAATATACAAATACAAAGAAAATAAAAATTGAGATCGAAAGAAGATCCCAAAATGGTGTTCGAAGTGATCTTTGCTCCAAACTCGGACGCTTTCGAGTGTGAAGAAGAGGCTCCTCTTTCTCCTTAAATGATGATGCTCTCCAACTTGCTCCCAAGGGTGGTGAACGTCCACCCTTCCTCCTTGCCTATTCGTCCTCCTATTGTGGTGGCGATGATTCCTGTCATACCCCAAAATCCCAGGCCCTTGACGAGGCTTGGAGTTCTGGGGAATGACAACAGAAGTGGTGCTAGTCTATTTAATTTAGGTTGTATCAACTAAGTCGAGCTACCAAAGAGTTCCATTTAATAAGGAAATGGAAAAAAGTATTGGGAGGATGGCACACAAGTGATAATGTAAAGCAGTAACTGAACATGTTCTAAACATGAATTTACTTTAAAAAATTACCTACCAAATGTCTCATCAAAACTTGCGCAGCGACAAACTTTTCCTGTCGGCGACTTATGATGGGAATAACCTGAAATTAGGTCTTAAAGTAGGGATGAGCCAATCGGCTCAGTAGAGAACAACTACTGCATCACAATAAAAAACATAGGGTTGTGTACAGTCTCACTAACCGGCTAGATCTCTAGCCCAACTCAATACCTCAGGTTTAGATTCCTAAACCCGATCAAAGCTTACCAACCACTATGGTCTAAACCCATTAATTGAGTTGTCCCTTTTTCCCATTATTTAGTAATATGAAATTTATTCTCTCACTTGCCTCAGTGATCAGATTCTGGGAATCATCCCTCTCTACCAAAGGAGATTGAGATGCATCATTTCCTTAGATTTCAAGCTTGATAGTCTTACCTTGGCCAGAGGAGAGGTTATCAAGTCTGTTGATCCTCCAGAAAGGCATGCCCGTTCTTGATGTATCAAGAATGTTGTTGACCTTAGTTAGAAGAGTCGGGCCTCTTGTGAGCTACCCAGGCCTACACCTTGCGACCATGAAGCATAAGCTTGGTTCGTGTCCAATAAGGACCAGTCATAGATTGATGGGAACACCATCATAGGCCCTAACATGCCACTTTTAGTTAGATTTGTTGGATAAATACTCCTACATAATCATCTGAGGATCATAATTCCATGTCATTTTGTTTTGAGAGGAAAATAGGAAATCAGGGTTAATTCTGCAATTTTAACAGCATATCATAAATACAGATTAATCACAGGGTTCACCAGGGGTTAATTAAAGGTCAAATGAGCATTAAAGTCTAATGAGTGGGTCCATACAGACAGAAATGAGGTTTCACGCATTTAGAGAATTGAATCAGAACATAAAACCCTAATTCAGACCCGCTTAAATTGATGAGGTTATGGTCAGGATAAAATTCATCTAAACCTCCTAAAATTTATAGAAAAATATACAAAGAATTTTAGTACCCTTAGTTTTACCATCTGAACCTATTTTGACCTTAAATAGAATCTCAGACGGGATTTTGCCTTAATTTGGGCTTCTATGCAAATTGCTTAGTTAAACGTGGTCAAAACTCAAATCCAACTTCACCATTAGATTTCTTGGGTCAAAATTAGAATTGTACCAAAATTTGGGCCCAATCAGAGTCCATTTTGACCTAGTTTGCATCTCATCCTTCAAATCTCTATTTCTTTCACTTAAACCCCTAGCTTTTGAAAATATTTGCAAAAAGGTCCCCAACTTCTCATCATTCTATTCAAAGAGGTCCCTACTGCCAATGTCGATGGGAACCCAAAGCACCCGACCTTTAATCAGAGATTCCTCTCTGATTTCTCAACCAAATCCCTTCAAATTTGGAGGGAATGTTCCTGAGGACCTTCCTAATCGATTATGCTGCCTCTCAAACCCTAATTCAAGCTTCACAGATCAGGCGAATGAGAGAAATTTTTGGGATCTTCTCCCTTGAAATCTCAAGCTCTTCAAGGTTCTTCCCAAGTTTGGAGCTCTTCTTGAGGCCTTTAAAAGGATCCCCTTTGCAAGGTCATTCTCCTTAGCAAATTTTAAGGCCAAAAACCTTTCTTCTCCTCCGACCTCCGACTTGCTCAACTTTGCTCCGGCAACCCTCCTTCTCCGACTTCTTTGCCCTTTTCCACTTACCATAGGTAGAGGGAAACTCATCCTCTCCTTGTTGTCTGCTCCTCACCATACCCGCTAGGAGCCTCCCCCTTCAGACGTCGCCATCTCCTTCTCCGGAGTTCTCTTCGTCTCCGGTGCCGGCCAATCATAGAGGGTGCCATATTCGCTCTCTCTTCATCTGCAAACACCCTCTATCGACTCCGCTTACTTCCCTGACTCCTCCTGTCTGCTTAGACTTTAGGTTCACACACCACACTTCCCGCATCACCTCCGCCTTCCTCAGTGTCGGTTTCCCTCCAGCGAACTCGCATGACCTTTACGCTTCACCAACCAACCTACCATCGAGTTCATGAGCATTGCCTGACCTCATCAATCAAAAGCTCCAAAAAAATTTTGGCCTTTGATCTCTCTAGCATGCCACCAAGCACCACCACCTTCTCTGACTTCACCACTCACATACACACCTCCTCACCGCACGCAACCACCACTAGCATGTTTGCCATACTTAGGTGATCCTCCTGAGTAATTCTGACAGGGTCGAGAGGTTGTATTCTTCGTTTCAGATCTACATTGAAGCTCTGTCACCGCCACCACCTTCTTCGGCTTCGTCTGCGGTTCCCTGACCAAATTCGTCTACGCTGCTACCTCCAGGCGCTGCGGACCACTTCCAGGCTTAGCTCCAGGTCTCCAATTGTAGTAGTAGGTGTCGTCCTCAACTCCAATCAAAAGCAACATCAGCTGCAGCTTGCACGCGGAAGGGGCTGCTCACTTTAGTTCAACATTGGGGATTTTGGGACCCTCAGTAGCATATAAAAGGAAAACTCTTCTTCGCTTATCGCCTTAGTAGCACGGGGTGAGGTCCCTCTCCATGTGCCATGTACACATCCTCGCCTGCCACGCACGTCGGCGGGTCTGGGCATTGGATTCGATTACCCACCTGATTACCTAGTACTATTCACTTGAGTTTGAGTTGAGAGAAAGGGAAGAGAATTAGAGAGGGGGGAGAGTTTTGCTCTTCTTGGGAATTGTGCCCTCCTTCTCTCTCAACATTTAGTTGAAAATTGAAGAGGCCCTTGTGCCTCTACTGGTGAGCTGCTGCTGTGCCTCTTCTGTGAGGCTTAAGGGAAGGCCTTGTGCCTTGTGAGACTCTGCTGGTTAAGGCATTTGTGCCTTGGGTTCGATAGCTCATTAAGTACATTGATTTGATAATCGATTGAGATTATTGTTCGTTTATTTAAGTTGATTTGTGAGCTTAAACTTAAGGGTTACTTTGGTGATTCCAATCAACATTTTAACCAAATCTTTTTGCGCTGATTCTCTGTTCTTTATTCGAATAATATTTTGCGCATTTCATTGGTTTCAATTGCATATTATTTTTGATATTGTGATTAGTGGATTGAAATTTCCATATTTTACTTCCTACGAATGACCTCGGACTCACATTCTCTGTTTTCGAGCTTTATAAATTTAAGTATTTTGTGCAAATTTTGTCCTATACTATGACGATATCTTAACATTGACGATTTCGCACCAAACATTTTGGCACCATTTTAGGGGAGCAACACATAGTTTCATTTCATTGATTACAATTCTAATATGATTCTAACTTGCTTTATCTGATCTGTTGTGATTTTGTGAGGTACATGGGAGAAGATCAGCCACATAACAACCACTCCTGGAGCAGGTAACTTCATTTCCTCCTTCTTAAGCCCCTCATTTCTAGAAGGAATTAAAAGAGAATTAATTAGGATCAACTCACATTCTTTCTTAGAATTAATCACTCGAGTTGCCTAATTTGATTTATTTAGAAATCCCCATACAGATATTTGCACCTATTAGGGACTTAAGGTGCTTAGGGCTATTCACCTTCTTGATTGAGTCCTAGGTGCCAAATTTGGAAAGAATTGGATTGGAAAAGAGCTAAATTAGGGTTTCCATCTGTAGGGTTTCAAGAAAACACACTTTCCTAACATTAAAAGAAAATTGATTTCCCGCATTATGTGCCACCCAAGCCTTGATTGAATTGATCTCAGCAAGAAGATCCTAAAAAGAAGTCTCTAACAGTCACTTGAATCCCTAAAATTTGAGACTTAATAACCTGCTTGCAAACCACTCAGGGTGATTTTGGGTTCTTTACCCAATTCATCCTAAACTTTAGGGCAGGTTAGGTGAAGTTGACCCACATTGTGGGTTAACCAACCTTCAAATTAGGTCACAATCACAATCAACTCTAAAGTTCAAGTGAAATTCAAGGCACTACAATTCAGGAATAAAATTGGTAGACTTAAGGGGTCAAGCTCATTTCTGTCTACTTGGATTCTCAGTGACAAGAATGTCGGGTGGGGGAAGCCCTATAACCCATGGGGATGCTCTACCGTGTAGGGGTCTTTGCGGGACTCTCCCTTCCTGGCTGCCCAAGTACTTCTTGGGTGAGTGATTTTCTGATCAAGAGGTATCATCCGCCTCGAACCTCCTTAGTCATCCAAAGATTTTTTGGGTACCTCGATTGGGTCCATCACACATTCTATCCCTTATTTGGCTCTATAGTGCATGTTCGGGAGGAGGTCCTTAAGACCACCCTTGAGGCCTCCATTAGCAGTCCATTGTTGTTGAGTCCAAGCCTCGACCCACTTGTTTGTGCTACCACCCAACCAAATTGATATCTCTTCTGACTCATCTACTTCTAAGCCTAAATCTCCTTCATCCGCATCCATGGAGAATCATGAAGAAGAACTCGATTTCCAGAATCAGCTACAGTGACTCAATGATCCATTCCATGCATACATAAATCAATCGCTGCGTCCTCAAATGAGAAATCACTATAATCCCGCTGCAATGGAGATCGAGCCCAGGGTACAAATCCTAATGAAGGGCCTGATGTTGAACTTAAGCCAAATATGATCCATGCTATCCCTAAGTTCCATGGCTTGAACTCCGAAGATCCCTTCTAGCACATCAAGCAGCTGAAATATCTAGCCCAGAGCTTCGGAACTTCTATACAAAATCGAGACATCCTGCTCATGAAGATGTTCTCCTTCTCTCTCATGGATAAAGCTGCCGATTGGTTTCAGACTCTAACTCGTCCAATCAACACATGGGGGGAACTCCAAACTGAATTCTTACGAAAATTCTTTCCCATTGATCGGACAAATGCTTTAAGGCACCAAATCACACACTTCTCGCAAAATGCGAGAGAACCACTTCATGAGGCATGGGACCACTTTTTGGATCTCATGCGGAAATGCCTCCATCATGGAGTTCCTAAGTGGGAACAAGTCTAGTCTTTTTACCATGGGCTCCATGAGGATATCAAGCTCTTTGTCAATGCAACCTGTGGTGGAAGCATCATGGGTCAACATGAAGATACAGTTTGGTAGATTCTCGAGAACATGTGTGAGAACTCCATAAACAATGAATTGCTAGGTGTGTTCGATCGGACGGCCACCCATGCATTAACAAACATGTGGGGGGCACATGAGACTCAAGGCCTATCTGCATCCGTCGATTTGGAGTTGGTGCCCAGTTGCTTGGATAAGGTCTCAATCATCGAGAAAATGGTGGATGAATTGACTCGACATCTACAGAGAGCCACCGCTGCACAACAAAACACATATGCGCAACCGCCCTCAGGCAGGGAGGTTGTGCATAACATCTACCACCACTCTCACCAGGGGATGGACCCATATCCACCCCCATCTGATCCCGATTTTGGAGGACACTTCAGACCCACCTACTCTAGTTGGGGGAACTCTGAACCCTCGTACTTTGACCTTTCTGGAGTTCCTTAGACCTATGAGGATCTCCACGCCATCTAGAATGATCCATTCTCCAATACCTACAACCCTGGATGGCGTAATCATCCTAATTTCACATGGTCAGGAAATAATCAGAACACTAGATCTCAATTCCAACCCTGACCACAGGCCCTGCGCTCATATCAGCCCACTCAGCGTAGGACCAACCCAAATTACCAATCTGGGCCACCAAGGGAGGATCACATGACTCTGATTCTAGAAACCATGGTTGACATCCAAAAGACTATTGTGGCTATGCAAAAATAGCATAAAGATGAGATCTTAGAGGTTCGAAATTAGCTTGCACAAATGGCCAGGTCTTGCCAGCCTAGTGCACTTCCATCTCAACCCCTGCTGAATCCAAATAATGTACCAAACTAGAGGCGCATTATGAACCTGAATCAGGGCTAAGCTCATTATGTTTGTCAGGCCCCTTCTACTCCATCACCCGATGGGATGGAGGCTTTGACATCGTATTCGGGATATCAGCAGCATTCACCTATTTTGCTGACTTCAAACCAAAACTAGGTGGGTCTTAATTTTGTTACCACTCGTGGTGGCAAATAAACCTAGGATCCACCTTATCTTAGCCACCTGATGTCTGGTAGTTCAGATCATAACCCTAGGAGAGTTATCTAGGGCACTCCTATCCCAAATCCTAAGCCTGAATCAATTCTAGAGGAACCTACAGAGGTTCTATTACCTGAGGCCTTGACCAAGGGAAAGAGGAAACCAAACCTGTGGCACTTGAGGAAGATCTAGTCAAGCTCTTTGAGTAAGTCTAGATAAACATCCCCTTGATGGATGCGATCTGCCATGTATCAGCTTACGCAAGATTTCTGAAAGATTTATGTACACCAAAGAGTAAGTTGCGAAACAAGGACGGGAGTCCAATCATTTTGTCTGAGCAAGTCAGCTTAGTCATTTTGAGCAAACTCCCACAAAAAGCAAAAGATCCTAGCATCCCTTTGATCTCCTGTAGGATCAGTGATTTAGAATTCGATCTAGCATTATTGGATTTAGGAGCCTCCATAAACCTGATCCCTACATCCCTACTAGACCACTTCGAGGAAACTGAGCTCAAACCGACTAAGGTGACCTTGCAGTTAGCAGACAGATCAATCAAGTCACCTAGAGGAATTCTTGAGGTTGTTCTAGTACAAATCCGAGATTTCTATTTCCCGGTGGACTTCATCGTATTAGATATGGATACTCCTAAAAATCTGAGGAACACACCGATATCTTTGGGAGACCATTCTTAGCTATAGCTAGGGCAAACATCAACTGTGAAGAGGGCCAGATTGAGTTGAAATTCGGGAATAACACATTATGGATTGATATCTTTAAGGCCCAAAAGGGAATAAACTTTGGGGTAATGAAGAAGTATGCGACATCAGTTTTGTGGTTGAGGACCCAATTACAAAAGAAAACCCGATTATCCCTGATCCTCAACCTCAAGAAGATCTTGACCCACAAATAGAGGAGCCTAGAGCTGATCCTGATTCACCCATAGCTCCTACTTTATTTTCTGAGGCCAATCCTGAACCCCCACTTGCTACTGATAACCCGCTTATGGAACTGAAGCCCCTCCTAGATCATATGAAGTACGTCTTCTTGGGTTCCAATCAAACATTTACCATGATCATCAATTCTTGACTCACATCTGATCAGGAGACAAAGTTGATTTTTGTTCTCTAACAGTAACGAAGAGCCATCGGATGGACTCTCGATGATTTGACTGGGATAAGTCCCTCGTATTGCACACACTGTATCTACACTAAAGAGGGATCATGACCAACTCGAGAGATGCAGAGAAGACTCAATCAGAATTTGCAAGAGGTCGTAAAGGAGATCATCAAGTGGTTAGATGCTAGTATCATCTACTCGATCTCTGATAGCTGCTAGGTGAGCCCGATCCAAGTTGTGCCTAAAAAGGTAGGGCTCACCATGATTACAACTAAATTTGGAGAGACCATCCCGACCAACATTGCGAATTCATGGAGAGTCTGCATAGACTATTAGAAATTGAATGAATTCATGAAGAAAGATCATTTCTTGCTTTCGTTCATTGACCAAATTCTCGAGAACTGGCGAGAAATCGATTTTTCTGTTTCTTGGAAGGATACTTTGGATATAATCAGATGGCAATTCATCCCAAAGATCAGGAAAAGATCACCTTTACTTACCCCTATAGTACATACGCGTTCCGCAGGATGCCTTTTGGGCTATGCAACGCACCTGCCACCTTTCAGCGGTGCATGGTAGCCATATTCTCATATATGGTAGGTAATTACCTTGTGGTCTTCATGGATGACTTCTCAGTATTTTGTGAATCTTTAGATGATTGCCTCTTGCATTTAGTCTAGATCCCTAAGAGATGCATCAAAGTGAACCTGGCTCTCTCCTGGGAAAAAAGCCACTTCATGGTTCTTGAAGGCATTGTACTTTGACACCTCATCTCTCATAGAGGTATCCAGGTCGATTGGGTTAAGGTGAATCTGATTTCCAAACTACCTGTGCCTAACTCAGTCAAAGACATCAGATTATTCTTGGGGCATGTTGAATTTTATCATCGATTCATACCTGATTTCTCTAAGATCACGTAGCCCTTAACGAATCTCTTTCGAAGGACACGCCATTTGAGATATCAGGTGAGTGCATTCATGCATTTGAGATCCTGCGTGGCCGAGTCACCCAAGCACCAATCCTGCAATCTCCTAACTGGTCTCAACCCTTCGACATCATGTGCGATGCGTCTGACTACGCAGTAGGAGCGGTGCCGGGATAGAAAATGATGGGAAACCAATAGTCATATATTACACCAGCAAGACATTGGACGAGGCTCAACATAATTACACCATTATGGAGAAAGAGCTGCTGGCTGTAGTTTTTGGCTAGGAGAAATTCAGGTCATACCTCTTAGGCTCCCATGTCATCATATACTCAGATCACACTGCAGTGAGGCACTTATGAAGGACATTGTTGTTCGAGTTTTTTGGGAGTTTAAATATGTTTCGTTGTAGAAAAATCTCCCAAATAGCTCAATCAACAAATAAAATTTGTAACTCGAAACCTAAAAGAAGAGTTCGAGGTCGAACACAGGGAGCAAATATTGCAATTCACGCACTAAACTCAATTATAGTATAAATGAGCACAATAAGGGAACTAAATACAAGATATTCAATGAATGATAACTTGTCACATTAGCTATTCAATGAAATCCAACGTACTTGAGACAAAAAGAATAAAAGATAAGAAAAAAGTGGTGATTTAAATCACCAACTAAGCATGCATCACAAATATCTCAATTGTATCAAATAAACCGATAGTGGCTTGAATGCTACAGTAATTAGATGACAAGATAGGCTCTCAGATGCCTTAAATGCTCAGCACAGAGGCATGAAAGCCTCTTTTTTTCTTCTTTCTTCTTTCCTTCCTTCCTTTCTTCAGAGCTTCCCTTCCCTCACAAAACATAAGTGCTCCAAATCTCTACAGTGACTAAGTGTCATGCAATGCCTATAGGAGCAAAACCCCCCTCCCTTCTCCTCACAAATTCCTCTCCTTGCTCTTAAAAGCAGGGGTAATCGGGTATGAATCGGGTAATCAGATCTGGATAAGGTCTAGGTCTGCCCGCGTGTGTGGTGGACAAGGGTGCTTGCGTGAGCGGGGGACCCGACCCCCTTGTGTCTCAGGAAAAGGGGCTATGTGAGCCTTTCAATTTATCTACCGCTGTTGCTTTGGTGATTCACGATGTAGGACTAATTTCGTCCCTATTCCTCGCTTGAGGCACAAGCGTGGTCATCATCCTGATTGAAGCTAAAGGAGGGGGTGTTTCCTTCAATTAATGACCTAGGCATGGACCTAGGATCAAACTGTAGTACTTGGGAGTCGCTTCGACGAAGAACACAGCCATGTTGTGAAGAACAATGCCGAAGACGATGGTGGTGGTGGTCATGAACCTGAAATCCAAGAATATGGGTGCTAAGCCCCAATTAGAAAGCTCAGGAGCTTCGCCTAGACTTGGCGAAGGTGGTGGAGGCGGTCTCGTGGTTAGTGGAGGTGTGTGGCGGAGTAGCGAAGTCAAGAAGTGTGTATGAAGATGGGTTTGTTTGGAGGAGAGTTTAGTTGGCCAATAGGGCTGGAAAGGTTTGGGCTTTTGGTTGTGGGTGCATGGCAGAGGTTTTGGAGGTGGAGCAGAGGTGTTTGGTGGCTTAGGGTGCTGATGCAAGCTCGCTGGAGCTCTTACCGAACTAGGAGAAGACGGAGGGGGAGAGTGTGAATGGCGGTCGAAATTGGAGTTTAAAGAGAGGAGGAAGTAGAGGGGAAGAGGGATCTAGGGGACCTAAAATTATGGACGAAATGAGGGAGATTCCCATGCCGGTGTGATTGCCGAACGTGGGGAAGAGGAACCCTCCACGAGGGAGATGGCAGTGAGGAAAGGGTTTGAGGACCTTCGCTTTGGTCGATGAGAGGCGGAGAAAGACTAGGAGTAAGAAGGATGGGCCAATTTGACCGTTGGCTGTCCATAGGAAGATGGAGAATGGGACCGCCGGAGCATAGGCCGGAGGAGGCCGGAGTTGTAGAAAGAGGAAGATTTTTGGTCTTAAACCTAGCTAAAGAGGTAAGACAGGCATCCTGGGTTCATTTATAGAGCTTAGGAGAGCATTCTAATCTTGGAAGCTTTGCGCATAAGAAAACCCTAGGTTTAAATTGATTCGCATTAGGATTAGGGTGCAAATCAGAGCCATATGCGTGGCTTAGATTAAAGAGGACTACTTTAGGAATTCCCCTTCTAATTTTGGAAGGGTATCATCATGAAATCTGGGAGAAAACCCTGATTGAAGTTCGTCGGTGAAGAAGGTTCCTCCGGGATAATGGTAGAGGGACCTGATTGCAAAGAAAATGACTAACTTAGGGTGCTATTTGCAAAGATTCAAAAGTTAGGGGCATATGTGTGAGAGAAAAGAGTAAGATTGGACTGAAATGTAAACTAGGTCAAGGTAATCTTTGATTGGGCCCAAATTTTGGTACATACCTAATTTGGACCTAAGGAATCTGATGGTGAAGTATAATTTTGGTTTTAACGAAGTTTGACTGGGTAATTTACATAGAAACCCAAATTAGGGCAACTTTCTGTCTGACACTCTGTTTTAAGTCAAAATGGGTTCAGATGGTCAAAGAAAGGATACCAAACCTTATGGAATATTTTTATATGATTTTTAGAAGTTTTAGATGAATTTTATCCTGACCAGAACCTCAGTTAATTAAGCAGGTCTATTTTTAGGGTTTTAGATGTCCCTTAATTCTCGAGATACGTGAAAACCTATTGCTGTCTTCATGGACCCTATTGTTAGACATTTATGACCATTTGACCTTTAATTAACCCCTTGGAAAACCCATTATTGTTCTATATTTATGATATGATGTTAAAACTGCAGATTTACTCCTGATTTAATGTATTTCTCACAGAAAGAATATGCACTGAATTATGGCTCTTCGACGATTATGTAGGAGCATTTGTCTGTTGATTCTGACTAATTAAAGTTAGTTATGGCTGATGATGACGTTATCATCATACCCCCATGCCTAACTTGCTAGTCCCTTAGCAAAATCTTATGAAAAGAACTAGAGTTCTAGACCATGTTTTGAAGTTCAGAGTCATGGTTTATTCTTCTCTTTAGAATTTAGGTCAGAATGCTAATAGTAGGCCTAGAGATAGTCAAGTACCAACCAAGATCCAAACCTGACTAGCTTTAGCCTTAGTCTACCGTGAAGGTTTCTATGGCCCTTAGAAACTATCCTAAGGTTCGTTAAACCCAGCAGTTAAAGCGCCCATGCTTGTAACATGGTTAGTCCAGGTTCAGTTTATAGTGCAATTTTGTAAGACAGAGAGATAGAAGAATTTCTTTACATTTTTGGAGAGCTTTCTCTCTCTTTTTCTTTTCCTTATTTCTAGCTTCAAAGTAGCTCAAAAAACATGGTTTGTATCAGATTCCTTGTTCCCACCAGCAATCCTCGCAGGGTTCCTGGCAATTGATGCTTCAAGATAGCACCGCCCATGGCAACCCCCATAACCCTGGCTTTCGACACTTCGAGATAGTGCTGCCCATGGCGTTCTGTAGCTAAATGCAGGCCCTGGCAATCGACATTTTGTGATAATCCCGCCCATGGCACTTGAATCAGCACAAGGTGGTTACATGCCCCCAGTAGGATATTTAGATATCCTAAGAGACAAGCACCGAGGAGACGATATGTTATTGCGCATCTTCGAGGGGAATTTCCTACCTCTCTGCGTCGGGAACTCGTCCAAATCAACTTGTGTTTTTAAGCTGCTCCTAATCTAGGTAGCTTTTTCATAATAGAATAAATGCTTTTTGCGTGATTATTATTATTAAGCACACTAAACCAGACTGGTGTGTGGATTAGGGTTCTTAGGTTACCGAGTCTCGCAAACTAAAGTTTAGGTAATGAGGCCGAATAATCCCTAAGCCTTAGACTTAATACGTAAGCTTCGCATTTTCCTCAATGTCTTGAGGATTATCCAGATCTTAATGGATAAGTGAATTTTAAAGCCTAAAAAAAAGCCCAATAGGCCTAAGATTAACAGTCATACTAATCTCCGTGTCTCTTTAGCACTTTTGATTATTATTTTTTTCTTTCTTTTGATTTGGTCTAGAACTTTAAGTAGATTCTATAATCATTTACTAAGACTAACACTTTTTTGTTTTAAATTTGTTGCTCCTTTTTGACATTTTGAATTACCTCCTCTTTTCCTCCTCAAAATGATATGCAATTATCTCTCAAAAATTTCCTTCCCTTTCTATTTTTTTATTTTTTCAATTTTTTTGGTTTTTTGAATATGTTTTTTTTTTTGTGAGAACCCCTCAGAAACTTTAATTTTTATGTGTTTGCACTTTAACACCCCCCCATGCCTAAGTTTTGCAGTGTCATTATAAATCAGAGGGTATGAAATAATCTTGGTTCATTAATTAGAACTGGTTCAAAGGGTGGGTGAATGGGTTGGGATGACTGTTGCGGACGATTTCAAGTTCTGGTACGAATACCAAAGGTAGGATCGGCTGTTCTAACTCTAAACTCCAAGTGTAATAGGTGGAAGCTCAAAAGGATGATCAGAAGGGTCACATCTTTTTGGAATGACGGTTTGCCTCTCGTCAAGTGATAAATTCAATGCCTTCAGCTGAGCAAAAAGTGGTCATGAAGAAGGAGTGGTCAAATCAGGAGAATCTTGTAGAATAAGCACCTTGATCAATAGCCTGGTTAGTGATAAGTCAGTTTTCGCTTTTGAATAATTTGATTAAGTTGATTTGTCGTTTTAGTATTAAAGTGGTGGAAAACCGCTTAGCAAAATAATTAGAATTAGAATTAAACCACTCACAGGAGAGAAGGTCATCTCCACAGGGAGGCAATGACTTGTTTAAACTTACAATTAGGTAGAAATCAAGTTTGCTGAAATATTTGTCAAATCAAACAATGCCTATGTAGCTCTGAATGTAAACCTTAAATTTATGGAGAAGTCAAGGGCTGTTAATGTAATTTTTATGTAAGAAAATTATCCATGTGAAAGGGTAGGCCATGTACTTTTCACTTGCTTGAATACTAAAATGTAATTCAAAATTAAATGTAATGCACATAGAGATGAATTAATAAGGCTTAACAATTCTCTAGAAGCATAGGCATAGAACCATAAATTCACCATAATTTAATTAATAGAATAAATCAAGCAAAATAAGCGGATTATACCTCTCTCCTCCTCACGCACGGGAGAGAGGCCCGTTCGAGGAACTACTCTGGGAAAAGGTCGGCCGGAGCGAGGCCTTCGCGATGGTGGCAGCAGCACGTCACAAGGTGGCCGGAGGTGGGCGCTCTCAGGCAGGGAGGCCGACGGTCGTGCGTCGGCCTGCTGCTTCTGTGCACAGCGTAAGGCTGCTGAACGTGCGCGCGTGGGATGGATGCTGCACACGGTGAAGAGGGGTGTGCGATGCTGTAAGGAGCGTGGCTGGAGGATGCACACAGGGAGGCACATGCGGGCTGGAAGCAGAGCGTGGCTGTTGCGGGTGTGTAGTAGGGGCTGAGGGGCGGGGAAGGTTGTGCGCTGAGCTGTTGGTGGGCACGCGTGCCTGTTGCGGTGGAGGTGCAGCGCGTGCCGGTGGGTTGCTGCAGAAGGTGAAGCATGCTGAGGGGAGGCATGCGCGGTGGCCCGTGCGGCAGGGGCTGAGGCATGTGGAGGAGAGGTAGTGTTGCAGCTCTATGTGCTGCAGTGGGCGTGGCGAGGGTGCATGGGCACTGGTCTCGCGCGTAGAGGTCGTGCATGTGGAGGGTTGCTGTGGGTGTTCTGGGACTGCAGCAAGGGGCGCGCAAGGTCCTGCTGCTGCGGGAATGGTGTGGCTTTTGGGTTTTTTTCTTGGTGGATTGGAGGAAAAATAGAGGATAGGGAAGAAGATGAAGGTGGTGATGGTACCTGCGGACAAAGGTAACAAGTCGTGCATTAGTAGATGCACTCATGGTAGGTGACCTTCAAGGAGCTCGTGCATGGTGGTGGTCAAGTCCATCCTCTTGGTGCAGCAGTCTATCACCCCGTTGGCCCATGGTATGACGGAGCTTGGTTGTGGAGGCCCACAGTGGTGGAATGCTGCGTGGTGGTGGAATGGGTGGTGGCCTCCCGTTGCATGGTCGTCTCCTCCTCCCTTTGAAGCTGCAAGTGATGAATTTGAAATCCAAAGAGGCGGGATCAGATGCTCTTCATGGCCAATGAATGCTTGCATCTGTGCGTGAATGGTTGCGCGAGGAGAAGCAGCCGTTACCTGTGGAGGAAGAGAAAAAAAATAATAAAATATTATGGCTATTTATGCATAAACCCTTAACTTCTATGTTAAATTAAAATAATGCAAGTAATTCACCTAATTGATTAACTAATCAAATGCATGCAATTCTAAGTTAATTCTAAATGCATGCAATGAATGAATTATGCAATTAAGTTAAAAATATGAATTAATTTGTTTACATCCTAATGTATGCTATCTAAATGTTAAAATTAACTTAATGTCTAGACACTTAAATACTTAAATAGCCCACAAATATGGGCTAATCAGTTGGTCCAACTAGGTGCTTGTTCAGATCAACAGGCTAATGATGCAGCCCAAACCCAATCAATATGGTGGGTTGATGGATGTGGATCATGAGATGTAGAGCCCGCCAGATATTCTGACCCAAAAAGATGTGGTAGTGTGATGAGAACCTCATCATGAGCCCTAACTAGCTCATTTTGACATGAGAAAGTGAACAAAAGCTCCTACATAACCTAATGGAAGGCCTAATTCAAGGGATTACTGTTCTGGGAAGAAAACATGAAATAAAGGGTAAAACTATAATTTTACCATTGCAGTACATCAATTGGATAAACATATGTCAATTGGACTTAATAAGAGGAAAAGTGGGATGGTTCAGTCAGAAAAGGGTTATTGTGAGATTTAAGAATTAAATGATACTCTGTAACCCTAAAACAAATCCACTTAATTTCATAAGGTTATGGTTAGGATAGAAATTAACTAAACCCTCTAAAATTCATGGAAAAAATATCCCCTAGGGTTTAGAACATTCAATTTGGCCTTTGGAACCTATTTTGTCCTAGATAGGGGTCCTAGCCTAGTATTTGACCTAATTTGGGTTTTTGTGTAAAATGTCTAGTCAAACATGGTCAAACCTAAAATCCAACTTCACCATTGGATTCGTTAGGTCCAAATTAGATTTGTACCAAAATTTGGGCCTAAGGGAAGGTCACCTTGACCTACTTTGCAAAATAGTCCACCCAATTACATTCTAGCCCCTAACTTTCGAAAACCCTTGCGCAGACCCCCCTATCTTCCTTGCCACTCTTTGCATTCAGGTCGCTCCACCATTACAGCGGAGGAATCCTACTCTGGCGAGGATTTGAGGAGGATTTCTCCCTGAATTCTCAGAGATCTCCTCTTAGCTTTGGAAGGGAGATTCTCTGAGGAATTCCCTACCGTCTAAACGTGATCCCAAGATCGGATTTGCAACCAATCTCTCATGCGAATGCTCGAGAAGATTGGGTATCAATCACACCTTCCATCTTCGGCGATATCTTTGCACTTGGAGGCTTGCCTTCCAAGCACAAAGGTCTTGGCCAACAGCTATAAAAAGACCCCCGGTCCTTGATGCTTCTTCTAAGCTTGTTTTGGCTGTGGATACCCTCTCAATTTCTTCCTCCCTCATATCTAGCCAACTGCCTGCAAGCTCCGGTGATCCCTCCTCCCTCTTCTCGTCGCTCTGCCACCATACCAGTGGCAGAGTTATCTCTACCTTGCTCCTCCGTGTCGCGCCGTACCCGCGCACGCCTCTCCGACCCCTTCCTCGTCGCCGTCATCCTCACCTCAGGGCTTTCTTCTCCTACGACGGCACCTATGCGTCGCTCGTCCTTCGCCTTCCCCCCTTCATACAACTACTCTCAGTAATTTCCTATCTCTCTACTCTCTATTTTCCCCCACTTAATTTCAGAAAATACCCCTCGACAGCCACCAATCACCGACGTCTCCCTCACCTCCGGCTGACCATCGGCGAGGCGAAACCGTCGCTTCACACCTCCACACGCCTCGCCACCCACCTCAGAACCTTCGGCATCACTCACTGATCACCATCCACTCCTCCACTGACCACCACATATGCCATACACCCTCACTCGACACATGCACTTCCACGTCACAGTTCGACCTAGGCATGCACACCTAGGCCATTTTGTGCCACGCCAACCCCCGCCTCACCTTCGCCGTGACACGGCGAGGCTCCTCAAGGAATTTAACAGGGCCGCAAGGTCGTGTTTGTGCATTTCAGGCTCGCACCTCCACTGCCATTGGAGGAAGCTTGAAGGAGATTATATCCTTGCACCAGGTCGCGTGCTCCAGGAAGACGAGTCCCAGGTGACGCGTGAGGTGTGCGCGTACACATCTAGCCAAGTGAGCGGCCTGAAGAGCAACTGCAGCTATGGCAATTAAGCGAAGCTTCTTGCGGTTGCGCGAGCGAAGCGGGTGGGACTTTTAGTCCCACCTCGGAAACTCAGGCATCCGGTAAGTGCTTTAAATTGTTTTTGTTTTTTTATCTCATCACCTCAAGTAACACGGGGTGAGGTCCCTCTCCCACTCCACCTGCCTCGTCTGCGACCGCACCTACGCGGACCTGGTTGACCTATTTATCCTGCACTCCTCGCGCACCACCCACTCTAGTGCACCTGGACCTGGGCGCACGTAACCCGACTCATTTACCCGGCTAGCTCTGAGAGTGCGAAGAGAGAAATAGAGAGAGAGTGACGTAGGGGAGGGTAGGGGTAGGGTTTGCTCTGTGCTGTGCAGGGAAAGAAGGAGAAGAAGAGGCACCTAAGGGTAGATGTTGGAAGAAAGAAGAAGGGCTTAGAAGCTAAAGTCAGGAGTGGCTAAGGAAGGAAGAGAGACTTGAAGGCAGAAGACAAGGACAATGAGGAAGGAGCACTGTAGCTACTAAAGAAGAAGAGAAGGTGCAGCCAAGTTGAGGAAGAAGAGCTGAAGGAAAGAAATCAAAGGCAGAAGGTGAAGCTTAGAGAAGACAAAGAAGAAAGAAAGAAAAGGCAGGAGTCATAGAGAATCAAAGGCAGAGGAAAGCTAAGGAAACAAGAGAAGAAAAAGAAGACAGAAGAAGAAGAATAGCTGCAGAGTGAAGAAAGAAGACATCAAAGAGAACGAACTTAGAGAAGGAAGAGAAAGGAGAAGAGAGAACATTCAATTTCTTTTTGCATCTTTATTCTCTTTTTAGCTTTCATATACATTTAATTCCATTGATATTATTGTTGAACATCATATTTTGAGATTGTGATCTTAGTTTTTAAAGACAAATTTGCTCCCTGTGTTCGATCTCGGATATTTAGGTTTTCGAGTAATAAATTTCTTATTTGTTTTCAAGGCGATTTCACTTATATTGCAACGTACATCTTTTTAAAATCAATTTCGCCCTGTTAAAACTTTGGTGTCGTTGCCTGGGAGCAACGGACACTTTACAAACTTTGATCACAACCTCTGAGTCAGTACTAACTTAATCTCTCTCTTTTGCTGTGTTTGTCTTAGGGGAAGAAAAATCAATCTAGGGCTACCTGTTTCCATATTTAGTAATTCACCAAAGTTGCCTGATTTTTATTTCAACATATTTTGAATTGCATATCCAATTAAGGTAACTAGGACTAAAACCTTCTTGATTGAGCTCTAGATACCATTTTTGAGGCAACTAAATTGGACCAAATAGAGCCAACTTAAGGATTGCAAATCTAGGGTTTTAGAGACACATCTTCTCTTAAGCAAAGAATCAAAATTTCCAAAAAAGAGGTGTGCCTAAGCCTTGTTTGAAGAGATTTATCCAAGAGAAACCCTAAGAAAATCAAGCTCTTAATTCACTTGAACCCAAAAAGAAAGGGCCTAAAAGCTCTCAAAGGAACAAAGAGGTGAAGTTGATCCTTTGGGTCAACCAACCTTAAAATTAGGTCACTCTTTGCACTCAAAAGACCTAAAGTTCAAGTGGAACCCTAAGCACCTTGATCTTAATTAAAAGAGGTAGACTTAAGAGGTCAAGGTCCCCATTTTGGTCTACTTGGAATCTCATTGACAAGAGAGGTCGGGTGGGGGAAACCCTGTAACTCATGGGGACGCTCTATCATGTAGGGGTCTTTGCGGGACTCTCCTTCTCTGGCTACCCAGGTATTTCTTAGGTGGACGGCCTTTCTGACTAAGGGGTATCATCTGCCCTAAACCTCTATAGTCACCCAACATTTTTTGGGTTTCTCGATTGGGTCTAGCACATTCTGATCTCATCAAATCCTTCAGTGCATGTTTGGTAGGAGGTCCTTAAGACCATCCTTAAGACCTCCTTTAGAAATCCACTCCCACCGAGTCCAAGCCTCGACGCCCTTGTTTGTGCAGCAACCCCACCACATAGATCTTTCCTCTGATTCAGACCAAGTTCTCCTTCCATCATGGCACAACTCGTTGAAGAAGAGAACAACCTTGAGCACCAACTTCAGAGCCTAAATGATCTCTTCCAAAACTTTGTAAACCCATCGCAGCATCTTATGATGAGAGATCACTATAATCCCATTGCGGTGGCAATTGAGCCTTGAGTCCAAATCCCGGCTGGAGGTCCTGATTTTGAACTCAAGCCCAATATGATTCATGCCATACCAAAATTCCATGGGCTTAACTTTGAGGATCCATTCCAGCACATTAAGCAGCTCAAACATTTGGCCCAGACCTTCGGGTTAGATGCACAAAATCGGGATATTCTACTCATGAAGATGTTTTCTTTCTCCCTTATGGACAAGGCTGCTCATTGGTATCAAACTTAGACTCGTCCGATCAACACATGGGATGAACTTCAGTTCGAATTTTTGAAGAAATTCGTTCCCGTTGGCCAGACAAATGCCTTGTGCCACCAGATCACTCATTTCACTCAACAATCAGGAGAACCTCTTCATGAGGCATGAGATCGATTCTTGGATCTCATGCGAAAGTGCCCCCATCACGAAGTTCCTAAATGGGAACAAGTCCAGTCTTTTTACCAGGGACTCCGTGAAGACATTCGATTATTTGTCAATGCAACCTGCGGAGGAAACATCATGGGTCAACATGAGGACATGGTGTGGGAGATTCTCGAAAACATGTGCGAGAACTCCATCAATAATGACTCCATGGGCTTATTCGACCGGACGAACGCCTGCGCATCGACGAATCTTAGGGGAGCACATGAGACGTAGGATCTGTCCACATCCATCGACTTGGAACTGATGGCCAGTCAGTTGGACAAGGTCTCTATCATAGAGAAGAAGGTGGACGAGCTGACTCAGCATTTGCAGTGAGCCACCTCTATGCAGAACTCATTTGCACAGCCACCTCTCACGAGGGAAACTGTGTAGAACATCTATCACCGATCTTCTCAGGGGATGGACCCGTATCCACCCCCGTCTAACTCTCGGACCGGAGGGACCTCCGATCCACTCTATTCTAGTTGGAGGAACTCTGAACCCTCGTGTTTTGACCATCCTGAGGCTCCTCAGACATGCGAGGACCTCAACGCCATCCAGAATGACCCATTGTCCAATACTTACAACCCTGGATGGCGAAATCATCCCAACTTCTAGTGGACGGGAAATTCTCAGACTCAAAGACCACCTTATCAACCCTGTCCACAAGCTCCTCATCCATATCAGCCGCCTCAGCCTTGGCCCAACCCCACCTATCAATCTGGGCCAAACCAAGATCAAATGACTCTTATCCTTCAAGCACTGGTTGACATTCAGAAGACGAATGTGGCAATGCAGAAATAGCACAAGGAAAAGATCACAGAGGTTCGCAATCAACTTGCCCAGATGGTGAATTCCTGCCAACTTGGCACCCTTCCTTCATAACCTCTGCCAAACCCAAATAACGTGCTGACCCAGAGGCACGTTATGAACCCAAATCCAGGCCACGCACATATGATTTATCAGGCCCCTTCTGTTCCATCACCCGACAGGATGGAAGCTTCGACATCTTATGTGGGATTTCAGCAGCAGCCACCCATCTTACCAAACCTAAACCAAAATCAGGCAGGATTAAACTCCGTAACAACTTGTAGTGGTAAAGCAACCCAAGACCCACATTATCCAAACCACTCTAAGCCTGGTAGTAACCCAAGAATTAGGATAGTTATGTAGGATACCCCTATCCCAGATCAAGAACCTGGACCTATTCTAGAGGAACCAACCAAGGTTCCATTTTCCGAGGCCTTGACCAAGGGAAAGAGGATAACCAAACTCGTGGCTCCTGAGGAGGATCTGGTCAAGCTCTTTGAACAGGTCCAGATAAACATCTCCTTGATGGATGCAATCCACCATGTACCAGCTTACGCACGATTCCTGAAAGATGTGTGTACACCCAAGCGTAAGCCGTGAACCAAAAGTAGGAGTCTGATCGTACTATCAGAGCAAGCCAACTCTGTAATATTGAGTAAGCTCCCACCCAAGGCTAAAGACCCAGGTACTCCCTTGATTTCGTGTAAAATTGGTGATACCCAATTCGATAGAGCCTTGCTAGACCTAGGTGCCTCCATAAACCTAATACCTACATCCTCCTTGACCACCTTGAAGAGTCCGAGCTTAAACTAACTGAGGTGACATTGCAGTTAACCGATTGATCCATCAAGTCACCTAAAGGAATACTCAAGGATGTCATTGTTAGGGTACGGGATTTCTACTTCCCGGTAGATTTCATAGTTCTAGATATGGATGCACCTGAGAACCCAAGGGATACACAGATTATACTATGGAGACCTTTTCTGGCCACTTCTAGGGCCAACATAAACTTTGAGGAGGGCTAAATAGAATTAAAATTTGGGAACCAAACTCTAAAGATTGACATCTTTAAGGCCCAACAAGGGATTAATTGCGGTGTTATAGAGCAAATATATGATATCAAAGCCATGGTTGATGAACTACATACCGAGGACAACCTGATTATCCCCGATCAACCACCAGAAGATCAAAAACCACAAACAGAGGAGTCTGAACCTGATCTAGATACACTCATAACTCCTACCCTTGTCCTTGATACACATCCTGAACCGCCCGCTGCTGCTGATAATCCCGTCCTGGAACTCAAGCCCCTTCCCGATCATCTGAAGTACGTCTTTTTGGGTTCCAATCAGACGTTTCCTGTGATTATCAACTTCAGACTCGCACCTGACCAGGGATCCCATCTGATTACTGTTCTCTAGCAACATCTAGAGCCATTGGATGGACTCTCGATGACTTGACAGGCATAAGCCCCTCTTATTGCACACATCGAATCTACATTGAAGAGGGCACACGACCTTCACGAGAGATGCAAAGAGGTTTAAACCCTAATCCGTAGGAGGTCGTGAAAAAGGAGATCATCAAGTGGTTAGATGCAGGGATCATCTACCCGATCTCCAATAGTCGCTGGGTGAGTCCAATCCAAGTTGTGCCTAAGAAGGCCGGACTCACCATCATCACGACTGAAACCGGAGAGGTCATACCAACCCGAATAGCTAACTCGTGGAGAGTCTGCATTGATTCAGAAGACTCAGTTCCTCCACGAAGAAGGATCATTTCCCACTACCGTTTATTGATCAGATCCTCGAGAAACTAGCGGGAAAAAGGTTCTTCTGCTTTCTTGATGGGTACTTCGATTATAACCAAGTGGAAATCCATCTAGAGGACTAAGAAAAGACCACGTTCACCTACCCCTTTGGGACGTATGTGTTCCGAAGGATGCCATTCGGTCTCTGCAATGCACCCGTGATTTTTCAGTGGTGCATGCTTGCCATATTCTCAGATATGGTAGGTGATTATCTGGAAGTCTTCATGGATGACTTTTTAATTTTTGGAGCATCATTTGACGATTGCTGATGAGTCCATTAAAATGGACCAGTATTAAGCCTAAGTATATTTAATCGTACAGTTTAGGTGTGTTAATAATGGCAATTAAGTTGTAGAATATTTGTACGCCTCATGATTTAAGTTTATAACATTCTATAACTTAATTATTTTGTTATTTTTATGTGCAGGTAATAAAATGCAGAAAGAACAAGGGTGGGGGGATAAATTCCCCAACACATAACAGTCGTGACTCTTTCCCCCCTCCCCCGTCGGACATTGGGGTAATCTCCCTCTTCCGCTGCCTTTCTCAACAACTATGACCAGGGATTTGGGAAAATCCCTTAACTCACGCGCAAAGGAGAGAAGTTAAAAAGAAGAGGCGGGGAGAGAGGAAGGCCATCCAGGAAGAGAAGAAGTGTGCACTGTGTCCTTCTTCCCCCTTGCGGGGAAAAACCCCATGCCTCCTGCTCACAGCATCTCCCTCTAGCCACCACAGGCGCCCCCCAGTGCGCCCTACAGCTCATCTGCAAGCGCCATCTGCCTGCCCACGCGCACCAAGCCGTGCCTCTCCAACCTGCAGCAACGCAGCATGCCCCACCGCCCTGCTGCAGCTGCCGCACCACTCACCTTCTGCCCGCGTGCCTGCCTCTCCACTATGCAGCGCCACCAGCACACCCGCACCACCCTGCAGGCGTACTCGCACACTCTAGCCTCTGCCTCATCGCCTGCACGGGCGCGCACTAGCGCGTGCACGCTCGCACAACCACAGGTGGCACTACAGTAGCACCTCCGCCTTCTTGTTCAATAGGCCGGAGCTCTAGCCATCTCCGCCGGCCTCCTCCGGCCACCTCTGTGGCCGCCGTTGCCACCACCGGAGAGCCTTCGACCTCGCCGTCCTCCTAAGTCTTACGACGACCCCACGGTGCTCTCTCTCTCTCGTAAGGAGGAGAGCGAGGAAAAAAGCCCTATTTTCCCACCAATTAAAATTTACATTCAATGCCATTTCCACCTAATTTGATTTTATTTATTATTATTATATTGTGGCAGAATTGCGTTTGAACACTCATAGTTCTTTACAATTGCATGATATTGATATTAACTAATTTAAATATTGATTTTGGGGCTTAACTTAAGTACTAATTGTCTCTAGTACACATCACGTGAAAATTGCATAAATTCATCATAAATTTATTGAGGATTTTTGTGAGGAAAAACTACACATATACCCTTATCTTTTTAAATTATTGCAAATCTACTTTCCTTTACATTTTAAGTTAGATTTGAATAGGGATTTCGCACTGTCTGAAATAACATTAGGCAACTAAGTATTGATCGCATAATTGCCTCCCTGTGGACACGACCCGCTCTTTTGCGAGTGATTATTTTCATTGTTTGTGATTAGTTGATTTTTCCACCACTTAAATACTATAATGCAAAGCGAAAAGTCGTATACCAAAATTGGTGCCTTGCCGGGGAGGCAACAGACGTAATAGATTTACTTTATTATTTTTGAATATCCTGAGTTGCGAAATTATCTGATCGTTTTATTATTGTGCGAGGAATCTGACACGGCAACGAGGTGCAGCAAAGTGACGACTTTGAGCATGAACAACGCGCACGGCGGAGACGATCTTTTTGGTGGACATTGACGCCACCTGGAGGATGACAACAGGAACACGTGGGCCTTGATCCCACGTATATAGGCTTACGAAGAAGCCTATTTCTGATTTAGGCAGTAGGTCTTAGTTAGATTTAGTTAGATAGACATTAGAATTTAAATTACTGTCTTTTGGGCCCTTGTTGGGTATTTTTGGGAACGTGTTCCTAGTGGCACTTCATTTCTTATCGCTCTTGTATGCGGGAGCGTATTTTCGGGAGCGTGTTCCCATTTATTTAGATTACAGGATTATTTGAACTGTTTTGAACTACATTTCGGTTAGTTAAATTAGGTCTGTTTGCTATTATTATAAAAAAAAAATTTGAACTGCCTGCTAGAAGCTGCATATCTATAGGACGACCATCTAGGACTGAATGAGCAGCATCTAGTTTATTTTTATTGCATTGCATTCATTATTGCACGAAGAAAGCTGGAGTAAGGTACATCTTCTTTTGAGCATTAATTACTTGTCATGCATATGCATTAAACCTAAATCTAAGACCACTAAAGTTCTTGAATCAAATTAATTCAGTGGTCACATTAAAAAAAATTGAGACTGTTAAGAGGTTGGATTTTAAAATCTGTGACTAAAAATTGTGTGCAAAAGGATCTTGTTTGCAGAATTTCAAAAAAATCAAAACACGATCGTATGCTTGCACACTTGAGACACTGTGCGTCTCACATAAGGTCACTAGATAAATTTCTACCTCTCCTTTTTTGCACCACAAGGGAAGTTACTTGGAAATCAACAAGCCTATCCACCAAGTTACTTCGGTTCCTCGTGTGTGGGCTCGATTCGAGACTTCCATCCCTTGCGAGTAGGTTATAGGCACCAGCGAAGGTTGGCCTAGGAAGCGTAATTTTTTGCAAAACTTGTTTGGCCACCAACTAAACATATAACTCTAAGACCTACAATCTACTAAAAACAGATCCCGTTGAATTTGCGTTTGCTGTGACAATAGGACTCTTTAGGAAGTTTTCTGCTGAATCCTAAGAAAGTTAAAATTATTTTGCTTAAAGAAATGGATTACTCTTACTCCTATCATTCAGATTATCAGAGTCAATACTTTCCATCTTTTAATCAGGATCTCATGCTCTGAGAGTATCCATCCTTTGATGGGTGCATTGACAATTCATGGGATCATTCTCATTCTTACCCTGGGAGTACTGGCTTGATAACTCCCACTTTTGAGCAGAGCCTAGGAGCGGGATTTTCCAATCCTGAAATCCCTACTTCCATGCAAACACCCAACCCTCCCACCCTTCATGATTTTCCGTATCGAGGTTGGACCGATACCCCTAGGCAACCAGAGCCTAAAATTGACTATCCTCCCCAACCTGATAATAGTAGCCTCTCCTCTTTTATGATAGAAATGCAAAAATAGCAAAAGGAAATAATGGAATCAATGGGAGAGATGTTGAGGAATAGTCAACACTTAAATGAAGAAATAAGACAACTTAGCTACACGCTTTCCAATAATCCTGATCCCTACCCAATAAACCATGATTATGAAAATAATTCTGAGGAACCTAATGACAATAGGGATCCAATTTTAGGTAGCCATCACTTAGACTCTCCCAATGAGACATGGCCACTAGAGGATAACGATCATAGTGATTATCCACCTGAATTATATTACAGTCAAAAGCAAAGGAAGATGGTATCTCTTGAGGACCTTGACCCCAATGACGGTATTCTCCTTACCCCTACCAACCCGGGTCAAGGATGTATTATTCCTATCACTTCCCCTCTTGATTATTTGGTGGAATCCCATTCTACTCTTAGTGAGCCTACTCCTGACCCTCTACTTAGGGAATCAACACCTACCATTCAATATTCTGAGGATTCAAATGCACCTAATGAAGGTGACCCTAAGGGAATAGAGGATGATCAATTCTGGTCTCAGGGATATGAAGAGTCTAATTCAGAGGATGAGGAGGCCCCAACTGAGGAACCTAAACTGAAAATCTAGAGTTAATCACAGGAGAATTATTTATCATTTGAAGATTTACCTCCAGAAGATAGAAATAATATGATTAAATCCAGATTCCTTCCTTCTTTTGAGAGTCATCCTCCATCAAAACAGGAGTTGATATTAGAGGAGGACAAACAAAATAATGAGAAGTCTATGGGAGACTCTCGGGAACAAAACACGTCAATTGAGGATTTATACCCCGAGAAGAATGACGAATTCAATGATATAGGCTTCCTCCAAAATATTAAAACTGATCCATCTTTAGAAATAATTGAGGATACTGATCCAACTCCTAATGAATCACAGATACACCCTGATAAATATTTGAGTGAACCAAACGAATCTGGGGATGAGCTGAATGATAATGATTCTTACATTTTGACCCTGCCATCAAAAGGTTGTAATTTGGAGTCTACCCTTGATTCAAATACGACTCCGATCATTAATGCTAGGCAGGATAACTTGAAGTTGTCTACAACTGTTATGGAGTGTACACAATCTGAATCATTGTTGGAATTGGACCTAACACCAACTAAGCCCTCATTGGACTTAACCATTACCTTCCAACACTACAAACAACCCTTATACTCCCTAACCGATCCTTGGCTCAAATCTTTGCTCATGTACATTCTTTCTGGAGACTATATCAGGCCAGTACATCCTAGGGTAGAATGGCGAGTATGGATTGATGCTTGTACTTTTACTCTCGCCATTCAAGGGTTTGAACTAATTATGTGTATATCTTTTAAAACCCGTCCTGCTTTGGAGGATCCTTGTTATCCTCCACTTATTCCATTTTGGGTGGCCTCTTTTCATATTCTGTTTCTTATTCCTAGACCTCCCAAGGTAGCCAACGAAATTTTCTATTTTCATTTCTTCTGGCGAGCATTTGGAATTACATTGCATCATCAACTCACCAACATCCGTGGTTACTTGTTTTCTAGGCCTGCATTGCTACGCATATTCTTAGGGCCTAACCTTTTCTGTTTGGAACCTGTCTTACAGGTTCCTTATAAGTCGGGCTGCTGATAGAAAATGCAACGCTTCTTGGGAGGTAACCCAGCAAACTGTGTCAGGTGATATTTTTCCTTTCTCCTCCTGTTTTAATTTTACAATGGGGACATTGTAGGATTTAGGCATGGGGGAGTGCATTTGCATTTTAGGAAGTATTCATGCATTTAGGTTAGCATATAAAAAAAAAAAATTCTCTTTTCTTGAGCTGAATGGGTTAGTTCCTAGCAAAATACCTTTGTCATTAGAGGTTTTTCTTCTGGAATTATTTCTTAAGTTTAGAATCCAGTACATTTATTTCACGTGCACGTAGACTTGGCAATGGTTCCTTGAGGAAAACCAATGAGCATTTGTAAATCTACTGAACCCTTGGACAGTTCAAAGGGAGTCAGGCATACTATTGTCCTATAGATCCACCTCATATTTGTGAGAGGAAAGTAGAGAGATTACTGGTGCGCTAAGTTTAGTGCAAGGACTCTTAAGTTTTGGATAATTAGATGATGATACTTCAGAGTTAGGCGTAGTTTTCACTCTCTGTTCCTGTGTACGTACTTTGAGTGAATTCCTGAGAGTCACCAAATAAGGTAGATACACAGAGATTGAGTCTTAATAAAGCTATAACTATGGTGGATGGTTACGACCGTCCTTCATAGAGTCCTCAGCTGAAGGAGGGTAATAGTGTTAGAGGTCAGAAATACGCCTGTCCTATCCATTCCTTTCAGTGCCGAGAATAGGCACTTCCACCAAATAAGCCACACAACTTCCTCTTGACCATCATCATCCCTAATAATGTCTCGTAAATAAAGGTCCGTATTGTGTTGTGATTGATTGAAAATGAAACAAAAACAAAAAAAAAAAGGAAAAGAGAAAAGAAGTAGAAAAAGAAGAAATAGAAAGAAGAAAAAGAAGAAATAGTTATATTACAAAAAAAAAAGTCAAAGTTTATGATGTAACACGATTTCTGAGGCAACAGAACACCTATTGCGTTCCACCAAATATAACCCATACCTACCTTCTAGTATTTCTGATCGCCTGAATACTGGTTGAGAACTTTAACTTAGTTATAGAGTTATTAGGATTTTAATTGAAGTGTGGATGCCATGTGAGGCCACCAAATAGTGAGTATAACTTCTAAATCTGGCGAGATTCGTGATCTCAGAAAGAAAGAAAAGAGAGAGTGCCCAGGAACATCAAGAGAGCACAGTTGTGTCTCTCAGAGTTGACTTGTCTAATAGTCTAGAGAGCTAGAGTTTGCAATACTAGACTATATGTAGCACCAGTTGAATGTGTGCCACCAAATACAAATCCATTCAACTTGATATCTCCTAACTAAGCCAAACGCCGGGGTCAAATTACAAATTATCATCTGCTTTATCCCCGAGGGAAGTAGTTGCCTATCTCGGCAGAAATTTTTGCCAAGGGTGATGTATGAACTCCCAAAGCGAATCGGCTCTTTCACTTGGATCTGTTACCTAGGCTATCAGTACTTCACATTTGTCTGGATTTCTAAAGTTTTGAAATAAGAAAAGAAGAAATCTTCTGATTATTTCTATTATTTTTGCTAGGGACTAGAAAATCTTAGGCATAGGGGTATTTGATGAGTCCATTAAAATGGACTAGTATTAAGTCTAAGTATATTTAATCGTATAGTTTAGGTGTGTTAATAATGGCAATTAAGTTGTAGAATATTTGTACGCCTCATGATTTAAGTTTATAACATTTTATAACTTAATTATTTTGTTGTTTTTATGTGCAGGTAATAAAATGAAAAAGGAACAAGGGTGGGGGGATAAATTGCCCAACACATAACAGCCGCGACTCTTTCCCCCCTCCTCCGCCGGACATTGGGGTAATCTTCCTCTTCCGTCGCCTTTCTCAACAACTATGATCAGGGACTTGGGAAAATCCCTTAACTCACGCGCAAAGGAGAGAAGTTAAAAAGAAGAGGCGGGGAGAGAGGAAGGCCATCCAGGAAGAGAAGAAGTGTGCACTGTGGCCTTCTTCCCCCTTGCGGCGAAAAACCTCACGCCTCATGCTCACAGCATCTCCCTCCAGCCACCGCAGGTGCACCCCAGTGCACCCTACCGCTCATCTGCAAGCGCCATCTGCCTGCCTGCGCACACCAAGTCGCACCTCTCCACCCTGCATCCACGCCATAGTAGGTGCATCCATGCCACAGTAGGCGCACCCACCCAACCGCGCACCTCTCCCCTGCTGCAAGCGCTCACTCACTGCACAGCAAATGCCGCACTGCTCACGCATCGCACAGCAGGCGCCCGCACCACCTACAAGCCGCCCCTTGCTCACCGCACCTGCACGCCCTACCATTCGCTCCCTTCAGCCCATCTGCAAGCACCTGCCTGCGCGCACCAAGCCGCTCCTCTCCACTCTACAGCAATGCCAGCACGCCCCACTACCTTACTGCAGACGCTGCACCGCTCACTTTCCACCCGCGCGCCTGCCTCTCCACTCTACAGTGCCACCAGCACACCTGCACCACCCTGCAGGCTCGCCCACATGCTCTAGCCTCTGCCTCATTGCCTGCACGGGCGCGCACCAGCGCGTGCATGCTCGCACAGCCATAGGCGGCACTGTAGCAGCACCTCCGCCTTCTTGTTCAACAGGCCGAAGCTCTGGCCATCTCCGCCGGCCTCCTACGGCCACCTCTGTCGCCACCGCTGCCACCACCGAAGAGCCCTCGACCTCGCCGTCCTCTTGAGCCTTGCGACAACCCCGCGGTGCTCTCTCTCTCTCGCAAGGAGGAGAGAGGAAAAAAGCCCTGTTTTCCCACCAATTAAAATTTACGTTCAATGCCATTGCCACCTAATTTGACTTTATTTATTATTATTATATTGTGGCAGAATTGCATTTGAACACTCATAGTTCTTTACAATTGTATGATATTGATATTAACTAGTTTAAAGATTGATTTTGGGACTTAACTTAAGTACTAATTGTCTCTAGTACACATCACGTGAAAATTGCATAAATTCATCATAAATTTATTGAGGATTTCTGTGAGGGAAAACTGCACATATACCCTTATCTTTTTAAGTTATTGTAAATCTACTTTCCTTCACATTTTAAGTTAGATTTGAATATGGATTTTGCATTGTCCGAAATAACATTAAACAATTAAGTATTGATTGCATAATTGCCTCCCTGTGGACACGACCCGCTCTTCTGCGAGTGGTTATTTTCATTGTTTTTGATTAGTTGATTTTTCCACCACTTAAATACTTTAACGCAAAGCGAAAAGTCGTATATCAATTGCCTCCAACACTTGGTCCAAATACTCAGGCGGTGCATCGACGTGAATCTGGTTCTTTCTTGGGAAAAGAACCATTTCATGGTGCTTGAGGGAATCATCCTGGGACATCTAATCTCGGAGAAAGGCATCCAAGTCGATCGAGCCAAGGTTAACTTGATTTCCAAACTCCCTATGCCTAGCTTGATCAAGGACATCCGATCTTTTCTGGGGCACGTTGGTTTTTACCATCGATTTATCCCTAATTTTTCAAAAATCATGTGCCCCCTGACTGCTCTTCTCTCCAAGGATGTACCTTTCGAAATCTCCAAGGAATGCACTCAAGCATTTGAGATCCTTCATGGCCGAGTTACCTAAGCCCCGATCCTACAGTCCCCTAATTGGTCTCAACCCTTTGAGATCATGTGTGAGGCATCTGACTTCACTGTAGGAGCGATTTTGGGGCAAAAAATTGATGGGAAACCCATGGTCATTTACTACGCTAGCAAAACACTTGATGAGGCTCAGAGTAACTACACGGTTACTGAGAAAGAGCTGCTAGCTGTAGTATTTGCCCTAGAAAAATTAAGATCTTACCTCCTGGGTTCCCATGTTATCATCTACTTGGATCACACAGCTATGAGGCATCTCCTGGCAAAGAAGGACGTGAAACCTTGATTAATCCGATGGATCTTGCTGATGTAAGAATTTGACCTCGAGATTCGGGACAAAGCGAGAAAATAGAACATGGTAGCTGATCAGTTGTCCCGCCTTCCTTTTGAGTTCATTGACCCTTCCAGACCCATCATGAAACATTTTCATGATGAGCAAGTCCTGACTATTGATACAGGGCTTCCATGGTTTGTTAACATAGTAAACTACCTGGCATCACATCAGATCCTGTCTGATTGGCCGAAGGCCAAGAAGGACAAATTGAGTTCTGATGCCAAGTATTACCTTTGGGAAGACCCGTATCTATTCCGTATTGGTGCTGATCAAATTATTCGACGATGTGTCTCAGAAGCAAAAATCAAAGACATACTCTCTTTCTGCCATGACCAGGCATGCGGTGGGCACTTTTCAGGACACAAAACCGCATCAAAAGTCCTCCAGTGTGGCTTTTACTGGCCCACAATTTTCAAGGATGCATACAATCACTGTAAGGCATGTATTCATTGCCAGACCTTGGGCAACATGAGCCATCGAGACATGATGCCTTTACAGCCGATTCTGGTATGCGAGATTTTTGACATTTGGGGGATTGATTTTATGGGACCCTTCCCTATCTCAGACGGCTTCGAATACATCTTACTCGCTGTTGACTATGTGTCCAAGTAGATTGAAGCCATCCCAACCCGAACCAATGATTACAAAGTTATCAAGTTCATTCATCAAAATATCTTCTTGAGGTTTGGGATTCCACGCGTAATAATTTCTGATGGAGGGGCCCATTTCACAAATGCTCAGTTTAGGTCACTGATGACCAAATATAGGGTGTCGCACCGAATCTCTACTCCTTACCACCCCCAGACTAATGGTCTAGCTGAGCTATCAAATCGGGATATCAAGAAAATCTTCCATGTTATTGTTCGACCTGACAGGAAGGATTGGTTGTCCTAGCTTCTGAAAGCTTTGTGGGCTTATAGGATCGCCCACAAGACCCAATTAGGTATGTCTCCCTTCAGACTAGTGTACGGGAAGGAGTGTCATCTCCCCATCAAATTGAAGCATAAAGCCTATTGGGCAGTACAGAATTGCAACTTAGATCTTTCTAAGGTTGGAACCAATAGAAAGCTTCAAATGAGCGAGATCGATGAATTATGCTAGGACGCGTATGAGAACTCACAAATTTACAAAGAGTGGGTTAAAGCCTTTCACGACAAACACATTTCTAGAAAGATCTTTCATCTTGGTCAAAAGGTCCTACCCTTTGATGCCCGACTCAAATTATTCCCAGGAAAGCTATGATTTAAATGGATCGGACCCTACCTAGTCCGACAAATCTTTGGAAATGGAGCCATTGAGATCAGTCCACTTAGCCACGATTCTGAACCCTTCGTCATGAATGGTCAGAGACTCAAACCGTTCATCGACATGACCAATACTAATTCGGCTGAGACATCCTTTATCCTCCATTCTACCTGAGCTCATTGCGCCCAGCCAATGGCGTAAAACTCAGCGCTTAACGGGAGGCAACCCGTCATTCTTTGAAAAACCAGAAACCTTTCCTGACATTTCTATGCTGAATTCATATTACACTTTAGGGTTCATCCATTAGAACAATCGACTCCACCTCAGGTACCCGTAGCTGAGTCTAGAAATCGTTTGCAACAGTCACCTCGACCCATTCACTCACCCAACATCGACCCTAATGAATGAACTAAGCTGCATTTGAACCCACCTAATTTACAATGGGGACGTTGTAAATCGTAGGCATGGGGGGGTATGAAAGTGCAAAATGTATGAAAACTCATATCAAGAAAAGGTTTCAACAAAAAATCACATATCACAAAAAAACATAAAAAATTAAAAAATCTCAAAAAAGAACAAAAAAAACTGAGGATGGGGGAGAGAAGAAAATTTTTAGGCTATACAAAAACATGAGGAGGAAAAGAGCAAAATGCCAAAAAGGAGCACAAAATGAATAAGAAAAAAAAGAAGTCATTAGTAAGAAATTAAGGGATTAACTAAAGTTCTAAACCACATCAAGAAAAAAGAGAAAAAAAATGAGAAAAAGTGTTAAGGAGACACAAAAAGAGATTAGTAGGAATGCTGACTTTAGGCCTTTTGGGCAAAACTCTTAGGCTTAATAATTCAAGTATCCGCTAAGATCTGGATAATCCTCAAGAGGTTGGGGAAAATGCAAAGCTTAAGTATTAGGTCTAAGGCTTAGGGAGTATTCAGCCTCATTAACAGACCTTTGGCTTGCGAGACTTGGTAACCTATGCACCCAAATCCACACACAGTCTAGTTCAGTGCGCATAACTATCAAAATCACGCAAAAGCGTTTTAATGTTCTAAAAAAGTTGCCTAGATTAGGAGCGGCCGATCAACACAAGTTGATTTGGATGAGTTCCCGACGCGGAGGGGTGGAAAATTTCCCTTGAAGATGCGTAACATATCGTCTCCTCGGTGCTTGTCTCTTAGGGTATTTACATATCCTACCGGGGGCATGTAAGCACTCTGCTGGTTCAGATACCATGGGCGGCATTATCACGAAATGTTGATTGCCAAGGTCTGGATTCGGCCACGAAACGCCATGGGTGGGATTATCTCGAAATCTCGAAAGCTAGGGTTCTGGGGGTTGCCATGGGCGATGCTATCACGAAGCATCGATTGCCAGGGACCTTTGAGGATTGATGATGGGGATGAGGAATCTGATACAGATTGTGTTGAGAAGCCAATTCGAAGCTAGAAATAAAAAGAAAAGAGAGAGAAAACTCTCCAAACAAATAAATCCTCTGTCTCTCTCTTACAAAAATGCACTGTAAACTAAACCAAGGCTAAAAATGTCTCAAGCACGGGTGCTTTAACCGTGGAGTCCAACGAACCCTAAAATAGTTTCTACGGGCCTTAAAAACCTTTGCGGAGGATCGAGGCTAAAGCTGGTCAGGTCTGGATTTTGGTTGGTACTTGAGTACCTCTAGGCCTATTGTCGGCATTCTAACCTAATCACAAAAGAAAAAGAAAAAGCACTTATCATAACTGGTAAAAGAAACTCATGGTCTAGAACGAATGTTAAAACCTTAACATTTTACTAAGGGACTAGAAAAAGCTAGGCATGGGGGTATGATGAGAACCTCATCATGAGCCCTAACTAGCTCATTTTGACCTAAGAAAGTGAACAAAAGCTCCTACATAACTTAAAGGAAGGCCTAATTCAAGGGATTACTGTTCTGGGAAGAAAACATGAAATAAAGGGTAAAACTACAATTTTACCATTGTAGTACATCAACGGGATTTCTCAAGGTCTAAACATAGGTCAATTGGACTTAATAAGAGGAAAAGTGGGATGGTTCAGTTAGAAAGGGGTTATTATGAGATTTAAGAATTAAATGACATTCTGTAATCCTAAAACAAACCCACTTAATTTCACAAGGTTCTGGTCAGGATAAAAATTAACTAAACCCTCTAAAATTCATGGAAAAAATATCTCCTAGGGTTTAGAACCTTCAATTTGGCCTTTGGAACCTATTTTGACCTAGGTAAGGGTCCTAGCCCAGTATTTGACCTAATTTGGGTTTTTGTGTAAAATATATAGTAAACACATGGTCAAACCTAAAATCAAACTACACCATTGGATTCGTTAGGTCTAAGTTAGGTTTGTACCAAAATTTGGGCCTAAGGGAAGGTCACCTTGACCTACTTTGCAAAATAGTCCACCTAATTACATTCTGGCTCCTAACTTTTGAAAACCCTTGCGCAGACCCCCCTATCTTCCTTGCCACTCTTTGCATTCAGGTCCCTCCACCATTACAGCGGAGGAATCCTACTCCAGCGAGGATTTGATGCGGATTTCTCCCTGAATCCTCAGAGATCTCTTCCCAAATTTGGAAGGGAGATTCTCTGAGGAATTCCCTACTGTCTGAACGTGATCCCAAGATCGGATTTGCAACCAATCTCTCGTGCAAACGCTCGAGAAGATTGGGTATCATTCACACCTTCCATCTCCGGCGAGATCTTTGCACTTGGAGGCTTGCCTTCCAAGCACAAAGGCCTCAGCCAGCAGCTATAAAAGGACCCCCGGTCCTTGACGCATCTTCTAAGCTTGTTTTGGCCGCGGATACCCTCTCAATTTCTTCATCTCTCGTCATTGGCCAACTGCCTGCAAGCTCTGACGATCTCTCCTCCCTCTTCTCATCGCTCTGCCACCATACCAGTGGCAGAGTTATCTCCGCCTTGCTCCTCTGCGTCGCGCCGTACCCGCGCGTGCCTCTCCGACCCCTTCCTCTTCGTTGTCATCCTCACCTTAGGGCCTTCTTCTCTGATGACGGCACCTACGCGCCGCTCGTCCTCTGGTTTCCCCCCTTCGTCCAACTACTCTTAGTAAGTTCCTCTCTCTCTTCTCTCTATTTTCCCCTACGTAATTTCAGAAAATACCCCTCGACAGCCAGCAATCACCATCGTCTCCCTCACCTCCAATCGACCACCGGCGATGCGAAACTGTCGCTTCACACCTCCACACGCCTTGCCACCCACCTTAGAACCTTCGCCATCACTCACCAATTACCATCCACTCCTCCAATGACCGCCACACACGCCCTACACCCTCACCCAACACACGAACTTCCACAGTCATAGTCTGACCTAGGCACACATGCCTAGGCCGTTCTACGCCACACCAACCCCCGCCTCACCTTCGCCGTGACACGGTGAAGCTCCCCAAGGCATTTGACAGGGCCGCGAGGCCGTGTTTGTGCATTTCAAGTTCACACCTCTACTGCCATTGGAGGAAGCTTGAAGGAGCTTATATCCTTGCTCCAGGTCGCATGCTCCTGGAAGATGAGTCCCAGGTGACGCGCGAGGCATACGTGTACACATCCAGCCAAGCGAGTGGCCTGAAGAGCGACTGTAGCTGTGGCAATTGAGTAAAGCTTCTTGCGGGTGCGCAAGCGAAGTGGGTGGGACTTTTAGTTCCACCTCAGAAACTCAGGTGCGCAGTAAGTGCTTTAAATTGTTTTTGTGTTTTGATCTCATCGCCTCAAGTAACACGGGGTGAGGTCCCTTGCCCACTCCACCTGCCTCGTCCGCGACCACACCTACGTGGACTTGGTTGACCCGTTTACCCTGCACTCCTCGCGCACCACCCACTCCAGTGCGACTGGACCCAGGAGCACGTAACTCGACTCGTTTACCCGGCTGGCTCTGAGAGAGCGAAGAGAGAAATAGAGAGAGAGTGACGTGGGGGAGGGTAGGGGTAGGTTTTGCTCTATGCTGTGCAGGGAAAGAAGGAGAAGAAGAGGCAGCTAAGGATAGACACTGGAAGAAAGAAGAACGGCTTAGAAGCTAAAGTCAGGAGTGGCTAAGGAAGGAAGAGAGACTTGAAGGCAGAAGACAAGAACAAAGAGGAAGAAGCACTGTAGCTGCTGAAGAAGAAGAGAAGGTGCGGCCAAGCTGAGGAAGAAGAGCTGAAGGAAAGAAATCAAAGGCAGAAGCTGAAGCCAAGAGAAGACAAAGAAGAAAGAAAGAAAAGGCAGGAGTCGTAGAGAATCAAAGGCAGAGGAAAGCTAAGGAAACAAGAGAAGAAAAAGAAGAAAGAAGAAGACATAAGAAGAAGAATAGCTGCAGAGTGAAGAAAGAAGACATCAGAGAGAGAAGAACTTAGAGAGGGAAGAGAAAGGAGAAGAAGAGAGAACATTCAATTTCTTTTTGCATCTTTATTCTCTCTTTAGCTTTCATATACATTGAATTCCATTGATATTATTGTTGAACATCATATTTTGAGATTGTGATCTTAGTTTTTAAAGACCAATTTACTCCCTGTGTTCAACCTCGGATACTTAGGTTTTTGAGTAATAAATTTCTTATTTTTTTTCAAGGTGATTTCACTTATACTGCAACGTACATCTTTTTAAAACCGATTTCGCCCTGTTAACACAGTGCGAATCGTGGGTTTAGTTGATTCCAACCAGCCTGGTCAGAGTAAGGATCCTCAAATGTAAATGGATTGGTGGAGGAAGTAGGAACCCTACAAAAGTGATTAGAAAAGGGTAGGACATGATTAATGGTTTGATTAATGTTCGAAACCCGATTAAAAGATGGAGAGAAATCATTTGCGACCGAATCAAAGAGAGGTGAATCAGAGTAGATGTTGATTCCGGTAGTGGGTCGGGGTTGGGATCAGATTTGAGAAAGCTCTGAATGTAGTGTAGAAGAGGTGGCTTTAAGGAGAATTATATGAGTTGAGGGTTCCTCTAGAAAAGGTTCAAAGGTCGGTTCATTTAAAGAGTCCTCTAATCCCCATCAAAATCAAATGTAAATGCCTGGAGAGTGCTTATAGGGTCATGGAAATCTGAGTCAAGAAAAGATTCAAACTCTAGATTGCAGCACTCTCGGCACTTGTTTCTGATTCCTGCAGATCAAAAAGGAATGACTCCATCTTAATGGAACTTGATTCTGAATCAATGATCTCGGGATCAGGGATCTCAGAGTCAGAGTTGAAGAATGGGTCATGGATGCTGAGGTCGTAGATTGGTTCATAATCGTCAGGAAACAAAGGTTCTCCGAAATCAGAGTAGGATTTGAAATCATTGGAGAATTTACGAAGATCATGTTTTGAACCTGATTCTAGATCGGAAGGTCCACCACAAAGTAAATCAAGATGTGGAGAAGCAGCAACTTGACTTGGATCTAACCTAATCTTAGAATTCAAACTCAAAAAGGTGTCCCTATTAGGCATGGGCTCGAGTTCTTGGCTCCTAGGGTAGACCCAATCGAATCCCAACTCTTCCAGCTCCTTAGTTTTTGTATCGTAAATTGGCGTGGCTTTCGAAAAATTGATCTGTATCTCAGAGGAGTCTGGAGAGGTTTAGTCATCAAACGCAGGCCCAGAATCGTAGTTCAGATTCAAACTCTAATTCTCATCATGTTGGGCCTCATGATCATCCCAAAGAGGCTCAAATCCAGATTCTCGGTTAAAGGTAAGGATTGTGTCACTAGGATCTAGGTTGGGCTCTATTAGGATGTCAGAATCATCCTCAAGAATTACCTTAACAGGATAAGGCCCGGGATTTAAAATCGAGAAGTTTTGTTTTAAGCTCATCATTACAGGTGTTTGGGAATTCAAGGCTTGGTGAACTAGGCTCTCAATTTTCTAGGGCTGGCTCAAAATTGGGAATACCTGCAATTGGATCCTCCCAACCCATCTCAAGATCAGGTGTATCAATCTGCACATAATTTGAATTAGATTCCATCTGGGTTGGGGGTCCACAACAACCTTGATTTTTGAACCCAGGGTTTAGGAAATCAAATTGATCCTTAGTCTTATTCCAAGATGTCTCATCATCCTTTGAAGGAATGTATGGGTATCTTTGATCAATTGCTTACTATAATGTATTTAGCATGTACCCACATTTCTCCATGAGACCTTGGTACATCTCCTAAAGTTGTGGATTTGACAAACATTGTATATACTCAGTATTGTGTAGTCTCCACAACTCACTATATTCAGTTAAAAGATCGTCCTGAGTTGAACCGTGTAACATTTGTGGTTCATAATGTGGGTTGTTATTTCTGGTATATTAACTTGGATCCTATTAATTGGGTTTGAGGTCCTGAAATAGTCATCATGGTGTTTGAGAGCAACCTAAATTATCTTTCATGCTCATTCGAGACTCAGGTTTCCTAAATACTTTTCCTAACATGTCAGGTTGCATTTTCGAATCAGGTGGTGGAATCAAGATTTAGAATCAAACTTAGGATCAGATTGGAACTGATTAGATCTGAAAGAAATCCCTAAGATGATCTACTGAAGCCCCTTGGATGACTAAGGCTATTTCGAGGTGGATGATACCTTTGAATCAAAAATCCGCACACTTGAGAATTACCTGGGCAGCCAGGAAGGGAGAGCCCCGTAAAGATCCCTACACGTTAGAGTATCCCCACGGGTTACCGGGTTCCCCCCACCCGACCTTCCTTGTCACTGCGGTTCCAAGTAGACCAAAATGTATGAACTTAAGACCTTAAGTCTACCAATTTTAACCTTGTTTGTGCCTTGAATTTCAATTAATTAGAAGTTGATTTGACTTGTGACCTAATTTGGAGGTTGGTTGGGCCACAATGTAGGTTAACTTCACTTGACCTACCCTAAAAGATGGAGGATGAAATCTAGATCAAGATCCAGCAGTCACCCTTAATTGACTCTCAGGTTATTAGGTCTACAATTTTAGGGTTCAAGTGAATTTAGAGCTTGATTTTAGGGTTCTTCTAGTTAGATCTTTTCAAGCACGGGTTTGGGTAGCACACAAATGCGGGAGGGTAAATTTTCTTTTATGCAGGAAAAATGTGAGCTAACACTTCAAAGCCCTAATGTTGAAAGAAAACCTAATTGGCTCTATTTCCAAGTCCAATTTGATCTCGAAACATGTTCACCTTGGACTTTAAGCAAGTGTTTTAGCCCAAGGTGATTTAGAAATTAAGTGTAGTCCCTAGTAAGTACAAGAAATCAAGGTAGGGATTTCTAAATAGAATCGCCTCAAGCTTCAATTAGATATGAAAATTTTTCACAAATCAGGAAACTTGCTTCTTTAATGATAATTACTATGAAAATAAGGAAGGTAGTTCATAATTGATTTGTTTCCTTTTTTATCTTCCCAAGATTAGAAGGTTGATTAAGGAGGAAAAGAGAATTTACCTACCTTGGGAGTGGTTGAATTGCACGAAAAATCGCCTCATGAGATACCTTGCAAAAATTACAAGAAACAAACAGGGTAAGTTAGTGCTTAGATATAATCAAATAGAACAAAGAATAGTGGTGAATTGCTTATTGCTTCCCGGCAACGGCGCCAAAATGTTGATTGAGTTTTTCGAGAGTTTAATATGTTTCATTAAAGCAAAATCTCCCAAATAGCTCAATCAACAAATAAAATTTATAACTTGAAACCTAAAAGAAGAGTCCCAGGTCGAACACAGGGAGCACGTATTGCAATTCACACACTAAACTCAATTAGAATATAAATGAGCACAATAATGGAACCAAATACAAGATATTCAATGAATGATTACCTGTTACATTAGCTATTCAATGAAATCCAATGTACTTGAGACAAAAAGAATAAAAGATAAGCTAAAAGTGGTGATTTAAATCACCAACTAAGCATGCATCACAAATATCTCAATTGTATCAAATAAACCAATAGTGGCTTGAACGCTATAGTAATCAGATGACAAGATAGGCGCTCAGACGCCTTAAATGCTCAGTATAGAGGCATGAAAGCCTCTTTTTTTATTCTTTCTTTCCTTCCTTTCTTCAGAGCTTTCCTTCCCTCACAGAACATAAGTGCTCCAAATCTCTGCAACGACTAAGTGTCGCGCAATGCCTGCAAGAGAAAAATCCCCCTCCCTTCTCACAGATTCCTCTCCTTTCTCTTAGAAGCAGGGGTAATCGAGCATTAATTGGGTAATCGGATCTAGGTAAGATCCAAGTATGTCGGTGTGTGTGGCAGACAAGGGTGCATGCGTGAGTGGGGGACCCAACCCCCCGGTGTCTTAGGCAAAGGAGCTATGTGAGCTTTTCAATTTATCTGTCGTTGTTGCTTTGGTAATTCACGATGTGGGACTAATTTCATCCCTATTCTTCGCTTGAGGCACAGGCATGGTCATCGTCCTGATTGAAGTCGAAGGAGGGGGTGTTTCCTTCAATTAACGACTTGGGCATGGACCTGGGATCAAACCGCAGCACCTGGGAGTCGCTTCGATGAAGAACACGGCCGCGTTGCGAAGAACAACACCAGAGACGATGGTGGTGGCAGCGGTGCTTCGGTTACGAACCTGAAATCCAAGCACACGAGAGCTAAGCCCCAATTAGAAAGCTCAGGAGCTTCTCCTAGACTTGGTGAAGGTGGTGGAGGCGGTCTCGTGGTCAGTGGAGGTGTGTGGTGAAGTTGCGAATTCGAGAAGTGCGTATAATAATGGGTTTGTTCGGCGGAGAGTTTGGGTGGCCAATAGAGCTGAAAAGGTTAGGGCTTTTGGTCGTGGGCGCACGACGGAGGTTTTATAGGTGGAGTAGAGGTGTTTGGTGGCGTAGGGTGTCGGCGTGAGCTCACTACAGCTCTTGCTAGACTTGGAGAAGATGGAGGGGGAGAGTGTGAATGGCAGTTGAAATTGGAGTTTAAAGAGAGGAGGAAGTAGAGGGGAAGAGGGATCTAGGGGACCCAAAATTATGGATGAAATGAGGGAGATTCCCACGCCAGTGTGATTGCTGGACGTGGGGAAGACAAACCCTCTGCAAGGGAGATGGCGGTGAGGAAAGGGTTTGAGGACCTTCGCTTTGGTCGGCGAGAGGCGGAAGAAGATGAGGAGTAAGAAGGATGGGCCAATTTGACCGTTGGTCATCAGTAGGAAGATGGAGAAGGGGACCACCGGAGCTTAGGCCAGAGGAGGCTGGAGTTGTAGGAAGAGGAAGATTTTTGGCCTTAAACCTAGGTTTTTTTTTTTTGAAACTGAAAGGAAAGCTATCATACTATGATAGCAATCAGGGAGGGCAATTTATTAATAATAAAAAGAATTAAAAAGAGGCCTACAAATTAGATTCCCATCTATGTATGAGGGACCAACACTCATTTACAATTTGTACACAACAAATTGGTCTCTCCTGAAATAGTCTCTCATTCCTCACCCTCCACACGCACCAAAGGGTCACCGCCATGCGTAAATGTGGCTTCCCAGTTATCCCAAAACCATGCCATAAAGATTCCCATGATGGAAGGGGCTCGTTGCATGTTTTTCTCCAAATTGTGCCAGTGACCAAACAAGAGGGAAACAAATGATTCAAACTGTCAGTGTGCATCCCACAAAGATGGCAGTCATGCATTGCTGTCCCCATCCTGTGCCTAAGGTCTCTTATTATCAGACCATGCCTTCTACATAACCAGAGAAAGATTTGTACCTTGAGAGAGCCTTCAACACCCATAGTTTCTTATCAATATAATCGCCTCCCATACCACTGTTGGAACTCCTAATTTTTCCATAGGCACATTGAGTTGTATAGATGCCATCCCATGCATAAGTATCCTCCACACCGAGTCTTGGACAGATGGTTTGCAAGTCTAAAATCAGGCACTACTTTTCTTCCCAAAATCTGGTCCCCTCCCTGACTGCCTTGGATTCAGTCGACCGCCACCATCTGCCTGATTCAGGCCAATAGTTATTAACTACCCCATCCTTATCAGTAGAAGCTGAGTAGACTCTCGGATAAGCCTCCTGCAGGGCACCTAACGATGTCCACTGCTCTTTCCAGAAACTGAAGTGCCTGCCATCTCTAAGAACCGGCTACAATAAGTGCCAATTATCTCTGATAGCTTGAGTGATAGAACACAAAAATGGGGCGGTTTGGAGGGGTATAATCTGTTTAGAGCATTGTTGGAGCAACCATAGCCATCATTAATAAGTGCAGTCCATAACCTTTCCTCCCCATTTAGAATTTTGATAGCCTATTTAATCAATAAGGCTTCATTAAACCCTTTAAGTGCTTTAATCCACAGGCCTTAAAAATAGTTAAGGAGCTAAGGTTGGGTTCATTTATAGGGCTTAGGAGAGCATTCTAAGCTTGGAAACCAAGCTTGGAAGATCTGAAGCTTTGTACATAAGGAAACCCTAGGTTTAAATTGATTCGCATTAGGATTTGGATGCAAATCAGAGCCCAATGCATGGCTCAGATTGAAGAGGACTACTTTAGGAATTCCCCTTCCAATTTTGGAAGGGTATCATTGTGAAATCAAGGAGAAAACCCTGATTGAAGTTCGTAGGTGAAGAAGGTTCCTCCGTGATAATGGAGGAGGGACTTGATTGCAAAGAAAATGTCAAAATAGGGTGCTATTTGCAAAGATTTCAAAAGTTAGGGCATATGTGTGAGAGAAAAGAGTCAGATTGGACTGACATGAAAACTAGGTCAAGGTGATCTTTGATTGGGCCCAAATTTTGGTACAAACCTAATTTGGACTTAAGAAATCTGATGGTGAAGTTGGATTTTAGTTTTGACCAAGTTTGCCTGGATAATTTACATAGAAATCCAAATTAGGGCAACTTTTTATCTGACACTATTTTAGGTTAAAATGGGTTCAGATGGTCAAAGTAAGGATACAAAATCTTATGGAATATTTTTCTATGATTTTTAGAAGGTTTAGATGAATTTTATCCTAACCAAAATCTCAGTTCATTAAGTGGGTCTATTTTTAGGGTTTTAGATGTCCATTAATTCTCGAGATGCGTGAAAACTCTTTTTGTCTGCACGGACCCTCTTGTTAGACATTTATAATCATTTGACCTTTAATTAACCCCTGGGAAAATCCGTGATTGTCCTGCATTTAGGATATGATGTTAAAACTACAGATTTACCCCTGATTTAATGTATTTCTCTTAGAATAAATATGCACTGAATTATGGCTCTTCGGCGGCTATGTAGGAGCATTTGTCTGTTGATTCTGACTAATTAAAGCTAGTTATGGCTGATGATGACGTTATCATTAGACACAAAGCCTAGATTAATCTGCTGGATCTTGCTGTTGCAAGAATTCGACTTGAAATTCGAGACAAGGTAGGAAAGTAGAATGTGGTAGCTGACCATGTATCCCATCTTCCTTCTTCAGTCATTGACCCTTTCGGACCTATCACAGAGCATTTTTCAGATTATACCTCCTGATAGTTGATACGAAACTTCCTTGGTATGTTGATATGGTGAACTATTTGGCATCACATTAGATTCCGTCTAATTGGCCAAGGGCCAAGAAAGACAAATTACTTTCCAATATCAAATACTTTATTTGAGAAGATCCATACCTATTCCTCATTGGTGCTGATTAAATCATTAGAAGATGTGTTCCAGAATTAGAGATCAATGGCATTTTGTCCTTCTGCCATGACTAGGCCTGTGGTGGTCACTTCTTTAGACACAAAACTGTAGCAAAAGTCCTCTAGTGTGGTTTTTATTGGCCCACAATTTTCAAAGATGAACACAATTATTGTAAGGAATGTACTCGTTGCCAGACCTTAGGCAACATGAGCCATCGTGACATGATGCCTTTATAGTCGATGCTCATGTGCGAAATCTTCAACATCTGGGGGATTGATTTCATGGGACCCTTCCCAAAATCTGATGGTTTTGAATACATTCTCCTAGCTATGGACCACATGTCCAAATGTATCGAAGCCATCCCAACCTGAATTAATGATCATAACGTCGTGATCAAATTCATTCATCAGCACATCTTTTCTCGGTTTGGTGTTCCACGAGCTATCATATTTGATGGAGAGACCCACTTCACGAATTTGCACTTCCAGTCCCTGATGAAAAAGTATGGGGTGTCGCATCGTATCTCGACTCCTTATCACCCCCAGACTAATGGATTGGCTGAGCTATCCAACAGGGAAATCAAGAAGATCCTTCAAGTTACTGTTTGGCATGACAGGAAAGATTAGTCCGCCTGCCATCCGGAAGCCCTATGGGCCTATAGGACCACTCATAAGACCCAGTTAGGAATGTCTCCCTTCAGACTCGTGTACAGGAAGGCATGTCACCTCCCTGTAGAAATGGAGCACAAAGCCTATTGGGCAGTAGGGAAGTGCAATCAGGATCTCATGGAGGCTGGAATCCACCACCAATTGTAAATGAGTGAGATCGAGGAACTATGCAATGACGCGTACGAGAACTCGCGAATCTACAAAGAGTGGGTCAAAGCCTTCCATGATAAGCACATTTCGCGGAAAACTTTCCATCCTGGTCAAAAAGTGTTACTCTTCGATGCCCAACTCAAGCTCTTCCCAGGAAAACTTAGATCAAAGTGGATTGGACCATTTCTCATGAGATGAGTGTTTGGAAATGGATCCATCTAAATCAACAAACTTAGTCTCAACTTAGAACCTTTTGTTGTGAATAGTCAGAAACTCAAACCGTTCTTCGAACTCACTGATTTGAATCTGGCTAAAGTATCTTTTGATCTCCATTCTCCTTGAGCTTCATTGCACCCAGCTGATGGCGGTAAACTTAGAGCTTAACAGGAGGCAACTCGTCATCTTTGAAAAACTCGAGGCCCTTCTGACCTATCTTTTTGCTGAAATCATATTGCACTTTAGGGTTCGTCTGTTATAACAATCGACTCCACCTTTGATACTTGTATCAGAGCTAAAAATCGTCTACAACAGTCAATTCGACCCTTTTGACGAGATGGTTTTCTCTTTGGAAGAAGTTTCACACATAAAATGATGCGTCAAAGTAGTATCGAAGTGGTGGTAAATCGCTAATCAAAATAAAGAAAAATAACCACTCGAGAGAGCAGGTCATGTCCACAGGGAGGAAATGGCCTATTAAAAACTCATAAAAGTCAAAATCAATTGTTTACAAAAAATTTCACCAAGAAACAAAGCCAAAATCCAAGTTAGATATGAGTTTAAATGAAAGTGAAACCTAATCTAGTAGTTATGAGAAAACAAAGAAGAACACCTAAAATTTTACTAAAATAATTTTACCCAAAAAATGAGTTTGGCAATGGCATATCCTGTTAAAAGAAATAGAAAGGGAAAGAGGATTCCCTTGAAATGGCTTGCACATGGAGGGGAGGTGATGGCCGGTGGTGAGATGCTCAAAGAAGGATGTATGGAGCGAAAACTTCGCAATGGCAGTCACGATGAGGTGTGAGGTGACTAGAGGTCGTTGAACGGCGGAGTTGAAGGTGGTGGATGGTCGATGGGGTTGCTTTTTATGCTGTTGGAGCAGTAGCTTGTATTGGTTGTAGGCAGTGCGAGGGGGCTCGCACGGCATGCAGAGAAGAGGGTCTTATTGGTGCATGTGCGCGGGAGGTACGCTGGTCACATAGGCTGTGCGTGTGCGTGGGAAGGTGCGAGGAGAGCGGTGCGTGCGGCGAGCTGCTCGGGCAGGCGGTGCACTGGTGAGCTGCTGGTGCGTGTGAGTGCGTAACTGTGGCCATGCGTGGATTGTGTGACGAGGTGGTGGAGGGTGTGCTAGCGTGCGTGAAGATGGCGAGGAGAGGGCGTAGGTGGCCAGCGAGGCTGATGGTGTTGGCTTGTTCTGTGAAGAAGACGATGAATAGTAAGTTATAAAAGAAAATAGAATCAAAGAGAAAATAAAGAAGAAGGAGATAGATAAATGGCAAGCTTGGATGAGCTCACCCACGGTAATGGCCAAGGGTAGTGCCATGCTCGATTGGAGCATGGAGGGCTGTGTTGGCCCACAAAGTTGATGCGGGTGCGCTGCGTGCTGTCACCACGTAGGTGGGTAGTAGCATCGACGATGTGCGGAAGGCAGGTAGTGTGGGGCGGGCACGGTGAAGGTGGAGTGAAATGGAGCCTCCCCTTTGCACGGTAGCAGCTCCTCTTCTTTTATAATTGTCGCAATAGAATTCAAATGACGTGCTCCTTGAATGGTCTTCAATGGTAGCCAACCCATCCTCCATGAATACAATAAAATATATGGAAATGAATTGATGTGTAATTTATGCATGAACCCTTAATAAACTATCCATTTAAGCGTGTTCTTAGCCATATAGTTGCATCATACATTATAAATATTACATAACATGCATCATCATGCATTTAGATTGAGTGTATAAATTTTAGGTTAATTTTCTCTTTCTTTGGTCAGGTAATAAGGTGATATTCAATCGGGGCCTCGGATCGAAGATCCAATCGTACAGATCTGATCAGGGCGACGATCGGAGTTCAACGACTCTAAGATCACCTCGATCGGACTTCCGTAGCATCAGATATAGTCCGAGGAAGATCAGAGGTCAAGAGCCAAGATGGTGTCAATCTGCACTTCAGATGACAAATCCAACTACACAGATGGGTTCGGATCGACGATCGTAGCCCAACAGCATGAAAATCGGTTCAATCAGACATCTGTGGCACCATCTACAACTCATAGAAGATGGACGATCCAGATAATGCCACGTGGCGCCATCCAGACCCTCCAAATCGCTCGCTACCCTACCTTCTCATCCAACTATTGAGGGTTGATCAGGTTTCCTCCCTCAAGCCACATCTCATGTGAGAAGAATTCCACATCTAATCTCAACTGTCGAATCAAGATCCAACGGTCAGCATTAAATGATACAAGAATACTCTTCTTGTCTATCCACACACGTAGCGTGGTGGATAACATCCTTCAGTGTGTGAGGTTGCAGGATCGAATCCCCGGCAATGGCACTAAAATGTTGAAGCGGAAAATGTACGCAAATGGGATTGAGTTTTGAAAGCTCGTCGATGTAGTATGATTTGCGAAGAAATCCGTCAACAGATAAATTTATCGAAACTCGAAAGAATTTCGGGTCGAACGGGGGCGAGAAAAGTTTGATTTTGACTCTAGAGGAGCATCTCGGGTTCGAGACAAGCTTCTTTAGAGCTTTGGAGAGGGAGAGAGGTGAAGGAAGGGATGAAGAAGTGGAGGGCATAGGTCTTTTATAGATGAGGTTTGAGGGGGCAAATGGGTCATTTTAACATCAAAACATTAGTGTGAGGTCTTTAGTGACAGATAAAATTGTCACTAAAGCCCAGATCATGGGTGATGTGCACGTGCGTGCCGTGCACCTCTTCTTCTCTTCACGCTTCAACGCATGCCTACATTCTTTTCATCTTAGCCGTTCGATCTTACGATCAGACTACTTAAATGCACTGCACCCGCGCTTCTACACGTGCCATCGTTTACTAATTGTTTACCTCACTTCTCTCCTTATTGTTATTGCAGGTACTCTCTTGATATGAGCAAAATCGATAGATTGGAGTAAAGTGTTGTTGAAGGATCTGTAAGTTTACCCCCACCTCCCACCCACTAGTTTTCATTCCACCACTTAATAAAACAAACAAAAATCAACCTAGGTGTTCTTATAAACTCTAAGGTTAGTTTTTGATTGTTTCTTTGTCACCTCCATCCGCCTCACCCTCCTCATATAAAAGTAAAAAAATAAAAAATCTCACAGAGGTACACAACCTCTTCTGATTTTAAAACTCAACCAGTAAACCAATCTTTGGAACCAGTACACACACCCAAACACATAATCGAGTAGAAATCAGATTAGGTAACCACTTGTGTGCCTAACTTAGTGGTGCATTAAGGCCAATTGTTTGAGTTGTTTGGGCCACACCACTCCATTTAAAATAAACTCATCAAGTAGCTTCCCCTTAGGGTTTATAATTAAGGTCAATACCCGGCACTCCACTTTACTATTTGATTTGAAAAGGAAAACTTCTTCACCCGTGTTTTGAACATCTGGTTTGCCCCTTGAACTTCATTGAACTCACCTAATTGAAACCCTAAAAGCTACTAAGCAAGATTTAAACCCTAAAATTCACCACATCTGAAAATAATCTTGCTTGAAAACCATTAGTTATGCATGCACACACAAATCAATCAATTATTAAGGGCACAACCCAGATAAAGGGCCCATCACATTCTAAAGCACATTCAAACTTAACCCTAATTAAAACAGAGTAGACGTTGGCCTTAAGGATTGGACTCATACTTTGGAGTCCAGATCGAGATTATTTTCGATTAGTCTATTTTTACTGTTCAATCTAATGTCTACCTAGGGGAGCAGAATCAAATGATTGCGACTGGGGGGCACACTAGGAATCGGAGGTGCAAGCCAAAGGAAGAACCTTCTCCCCAGCCCCTCCTTCTAACTGGTTAGATTGACTGGAAAGAAGTATATTAAATCATTTCTTTGTCTCAAGATGGGTTCGGGAATCTGTAGGTCTTTAGGCTAGCCCATTTAAGGACATGCTTGATTGTTTGTATTGTAGGGCACCTTTCTTCCTCCCATCTGTCATCAATCCTTCGACATTCTACACGCATTCCCACTCTTACCTTCTTGATACATCTTATCCCCAACATGATGATTATTATCCCGACTCATGTTGTAATTAACCATCTACTAGTTGGGATAACTTGGATTGGGGATACAGTTCTGGACCTCCGTGTTCGAGGTCTAACCCTGGACACCATGATTGTGATTCTCATCCTTCTCAGAGCTACATCGATTATAGATCACCGCCCTCATTTGGACAACCTAATATGATCTACAATCAAGAAGGATATGCTGATCCTTACCCTTCCCCAGATTATACTGCGTATAGGTCATCACCTTGTTTGAACAACCCGAAATGACCTATTATCAGGGAGGGTATCGAGAACCTCAATTCGTTAATTCCCCTACACTGAACCCAAACCTGCCCAACCCTAAACCAAGCCATTTGGTTTAGGTGAACCAAGTCTAAGATAAGGTGTTGGCTAACTTAAGGAATACCATACAATCTTTAGAAGCTTAGCCAACACCTTGCCCTGAAGAATTGGAGCCCCTGATTGAAATGATTGATGATCTTAACAAGTATTTGTTGGATTGGCTCAAGGATATTAAGGATAAAGGCCTGGGTGAGTTTTTACTTGGGAAGTTAACAAAATTGAGGATGAGATTTGTGATTGCATTAGTCCAATCTTGGAAGGATTCCTAGGATGAAACCCTAACAGGAGAATCGATGTCAGAATCTGCTCAGGCACCTGTAGGGGGAACACGTTTTATGAGACCAGGGTTGACCAGGTTTTTCTAGAGTAATCAACTAAGGATGAATTGATTACTTCACCTAAGATCCCTAAGCCGGGGTACGAGGAAACGTATGTCTCCATGGAACAGAAAGTGATTGATGATTTTGAGGCATACATTAATGTGGATTTCAAATTCTTTGATTCTGAAGGTGAAGAATCATTATGCGAAGTCTCACCTGAGTTTACAGCACACGATTTCTGGGAGACAACTGGGCCTGAGGAATTCGATGAATCATATGATGGCCTAATAACTGAGGAAATTGATTCTGTTGGGGCTCGCATGGCGGATCCAGATCCTCACTTTCTGAAGGATTCAATTCATAGTCCTGATCCTCAATCACAACGCATAGAGTTTATTGACGAATTTGATTTTGAGATCACAAGACCCAAGTTAATTCTAATTTAGTCGCATCTTTTAGACTTGGAAATTTCAGATGGGGTAATTAACATGCATGAGGTCCCAGAATTTGAAATACTGATTACGAAGGATAGGAAGTGGGGAATGAAGCTTTGGGAAGTTAATTCTGGAGGAAGTGGAAGATTGAGTCTAAGGGTTCCTATTTGTTTGAAACCACCAACTCTCTACTAACACCCTTATGACATCTTTGATTTAGAGGATCTCCAACCCAAGTGCACATTCATTGGTTATCCTTCTGAGCTTGATTTCTCTGTTATCCGACTCATTGGACTTGGGTTACATCCTTGCAAATCACAGGCCCGACCTCGCTTGCATACTGATCTTAGGTTTTGGATAATTTTTATCCAGGACCTTAGATATACTCGACCATGGGGTATGGGTCTGCATCACAATCTAGTCCACATCTGTGGACATCTTCTCCTGGTAGGTCCAAAGCTAAATTTTCTTGTTCTAATCCTAGCCTGCACCTGTGAATTCTTGAATTCTTCTTCTTTGTATAGTGTGCCTAGCTGAAGGCACTAAATTCAGCACGTATATAGTTTCTTTTCATCTCAGAGTTAACCTATTATTCATGCAATTCAGGTGCTTTCTACTCTACTCCACTCTGTTTCATGTCTTTTTAATACAATGAGGACATTACATTAGATAGGCATGGGGGGGTGGATATTCATCCCTGAATTATTTCGTCAGCTCCGAAGACTTTTTTTTTGTTTTCTTTTTATTTATTAAAAAAAAGTTGAATTAGGAAAGAGAACTTGGGCTTTAGAAAATATTCAATCTTAAAGAATAAAATTGTATGATTTGAACACTAAGGCCCTTCAGGTCTTCAAGCTTAATCAGCATGGGTGTCAACTAAAATGTGGACTTATTTCTTGAGTCCTCGCCATTCTAAATTCAGATTTTATTTGGTTAAATAAGTTGGGGTGATAAGTACACGACTTATCAGCCTACCCTCAGATTTGAGGTGATTTTAAGTCTAAGCATCTACACACTATTTGCACTGACTCGCTTTTCGGTAGTTTTTATGGAAATTGGGTAGCTAATGGACCTTCTAAGGTGGTATGACTGGTAAGTTATAGTGGGTAATGGCCCATTGGTAGGTTGTCCAGAGCCCAGTCACACGACCATTCTTTTCCTGTAGCCTTTAGCGAAATCTTAGTTCAGGGAAGCCACCTACTTAAAGAAAGAAAAGAGAAAGGAAAAAAAAAAGAAAAGGAGAAAAGAGAAGAAAAAAGCAATAAGTATGGCTGGCAAGTTATCGTAGGTAACAACCCATTGGTAGGTTGTCTAGAACCCAACTCAAGAAATGCACGTATAATTCCAAAACACTTAGGAAGAAGCAGAGAAGTAGAATAAGTCGGGGAGATGTACACTGGGTTTGCCCTTGTGTTGACCCCATAAAAATAAAAGTAGGGAGAAAGCTACCGGTCGAATAGATACACCTTTAGATAAAATTTCTTTTCAAGGTCACCTAGGGGCGTAGAAACCTGAAGTCCATTCTAATTGCCAATCAATGAATCTATCACATTTCACACATAAGGATGCTTAGAACATAGGGTTCTCTTCGAGTCTTGGATAGGTTGAGTGGCCGTAGAAAGCTACTCCGAAACCCTAAACTAAAAAAAAAAAAAAATAGAAAAGAAGAAAAGAAGAAAAAGATCCTTCTTTGAATAAGGTAAGGGCTTGAGGCAGTCTATATTTTGGCAGACACCCGGGCGCTGTTGTGTCTCTATAGTTCAGGTCGTAGTTGAAATTCATAAGTGTTGAAAAATAACTATTGCCCAAGAAATCTTACCTAATTCTTTTATAAATAGCATGTAGTTTTGCTAGGGATTAGCAAAAGATAGGCATGGGGGTGTGATGTAAACACTTTTATATCACAAACTATCTATTTAAGCGTGTTCTTAGGCGTATAATTGCATCATACATTATAAATATTGCATAACATGCATCATCATGCATTTAGATTAAGTGTATAAATTTTAGGTTTATTTTCTCTTTTTGTGGTCAGGTAATAGGGTGATATTCAATCGAAGCCTCAAATCGAAGTTCCAACCATACAGATTTGATCAGAGCAACGATCGGAGTTCAACGACTCCAAGATCGCCTCGATCGGACTTCTGTAGCATCAGATATAGTTTGAGGAAGATCAGAGGTCAAGGGCCAAGATAGTGTCAATCTGCACTTCAGATAACAAATCTGACTGCATGGATGGGTTCGGATCGACGATCGCAACCCAACAGCATGAAAATCAATTTAATCCAACATCTGTGGCACCATCTACAACTCATAGAAGATGGACGGTCCAGATGATGCCACGTGGCACAATCCAGACCCTCCAAATCACCCGTTGTCATGCCTTCTCATCCAACAGCTAAGTGTTGATCAAGTTGCCTCCCTTAAGCCACATCTCATGTGAGAAGAATTCCACATCTAATCTCAACCGTCGAATCAAGATCAACGGTCAACATTAAATGATACAAGAATATTCTTCTTGTCTATCCACACACGTAGTGCGGTTGATAACATCCTTCAGCATGTGAGGTCGCGGGATCGAATCCCCAGCAACGGTGCCAAAATGTTGAAGAGGAAAACGTATGCAAACGGGATTGAGTTTTGAAAACTCGTCGATGTAGTATGATTTGCGAAGAAATCCGTCAACAGATAAATTTACCGAAACTTGAAAGAATTTTGGATCGAACATAAGGAGGCTATGTCGATTTGAAATCCGCGGTTATATTTTCTTTTTTGTTGTTTCTATTTAGAAAGCGGGATAATTACAAGGAACTCGATATAAACACTGAGAGAGAGAGAGGGAGAGAGAGAGAGAACAATCACTTTAATAAGCTTGGAAAATGTCTTTACAACTAGAAAGTTGGAAATTCTACAGCTAGAAAGTAGGAAACTCTACTCTAGAAAGCGATAAAAAGAAGGTGGAGAGAAGTTATCCTCCTCGATGGCTTCTTGGAGGATGAGCTAGACGGGGCGACGCCTTGAAGACGGAGGACGAAGATGGAAGATGAAGAACGAAGCGGGAAGAACCGGGGGTGAGGTAGGGCATTGTTGTTATCGCGGGATCCACTTCCAGAACGGGGGTGAGAAAACTTTGATTTTGACTCAAAGAAGCATCTCGAGTTTGGGATAAGCTTCTTTAGAGCTTTGGAGAGGGAGAGAGGTGAAGGAAGCGATGAAGAAGAAGTGGAGGGCATAGGTCCTTTTATAGATGAGGTTTCAAGGGACAAATGGGTCATTTTAACATCAAAATATTAATGTCAGGTCTTTAGTGACTGATAAAACCGTCACTAAAGCCTAGATCATGGGCGATGTGCACGCATGCATTGCGTACCTCTTCTTCTCCTTGTGCTTCAACGCATGCACATGTTCTTTTCATCTTAGCCATTCGATCGTAAGATCGGATGGCTTAAACGCATCGCGCCCGTGCTTCTGCACGCGCAATCGCACGCATAGGCGTGCAATGAAGCGCTAGTGCGATGCATTTAAGCCGTCCCATCTTAGGATCGGACTGTTAAGATGAAAACAACGTGGGCATGCGTTAAAGCGTGAGGACAAGAAGAGGCGCACGGCGCACGGGCGCACGTTGCCCACGATTTGGGCTTTAGTGACGATTTTATCCGTCACTAAAGACCTGACATTAATATTTTATTGTTAAAATGACCCATTTTCCCCCTCAAACCTCATCTATAAAAGGACCTACGCCCTCCACTTCTTCATCCCTTCCTTCACCTCTCTCCCTCTCCAAAGCTCTAAAGAAGCTTGTCCCAAACCTGGGATGCTCCTCTAAAGTCAAAATCAAAATTTCTCACCCCAGTTCCAGAAGTGGATCCCACGATGACGATGCCTTGCCTCGCCCCCAATTCTTCCCGCTCCATTCTTCGTCTTCTATCTTTGTCCTCCATCTTCCAGGCATTGTCCCATCTGGGTCGTCCTCCAAGCAGCCGTCGAGGAGGATAACTTCTCTCCACCTTCTTTTTATCGCTTTCTAGAGTAGATTTTCCAGTTTTCTGGCTGTAATATTTTCCCTCTTTCTAGCTGTAATATTTTCTCGTTTTCTAGTTGTAAAGACATTTTCCAAGCTTATTAAAGTGATTGTTCTCTCTCTCTCTCCCCCCCGCTCTCTCTCTCTCAGTGTTTATATCGAGTTCCTTGTAATTATCCTGCTTTCTAAACAAAAGCAACAAAAGAAAATATAACCGTGAATTTCAAATAGATGTAGTCTCTCTGTGTTCGACCCGAAATTCTTTCTAGTTTTGGTAAATTTATCTATTGACGGATTTCTTCTCAAATCATACTACATTGACGAGTTTTCAAAACTCAATCCTGTTTATGTATGTTTTCCTCTTCAACAATAAGAAATCTGATACAGATCGTGTTTAGGGCCAATCCGAGGCTGGATTTGGGGAAAAATAAAAAAGAAAAGAGAGAAAACTCTCCAAATGAAAAATCTTTCTCCATCTCTCACTTACAAAAATGCATTGGCAAATTGATCCTGGACATGATACGTCTACGCACGGGTGCTTCAACCATTGGGGTCAACGAACCTCTGGGCAGTTTTTGCAGACCCTAGAAACCTTTATGACAGACTCAGGCTGAAGCTGGTAAGATCTGGATCTTGGTTGGTACTTGAGTACCTCTAGGCTTATTGTTGGTATTTTGATCTGATTTCTAGAGATGAGGCTTAATAGGGCATCCTAACGGTTACATCCGACCTAGAGACCTGGTTTGATCCATAGGATTTTGCTAAGGGACTAGCAAAAGCTAGGTATGGGGGTATGATGGGAACACCATCATAGGCCCTAACTGGCCACTTTTAGTCATTTGATGGATAAATGATCCTACAAAATCATCTGAGGGTTATAATTCTGTGTCATTCTGTTTTGAGAGGAAAATAGGAAATCATGGTTAATTCTGTAATTTTAACAGCATATCATAAATACAGATTAACCATGGAGTTTTATAAGGTTTAATTAAAGGTCAAATGATCATTAAAGTCCAATGAGTGGGTCCATACAGACAGAAATGGGATTTCACGCATTTCGAGAACTGAATCAGAACACAAAACCTTAATTTCAGACTCGCTTAAATTGATGAGGTTATGATTAGAATAAAATTCATCTAAACCTCCTAAAATTCATAGAAAAATATATCAAGAGGTTTGGTACCCTTAGTTTGACCATCTGAACCTATTTTGACCTTGAACAGAGTCTTAAATGGGATTTTGCCCTAATTTGGGATTTTGTGCAAATTGCCATTCAAACATGGTCAAAAATCAAATATGACTTCACTAGTAGATTCCTTTGGTCCAAATTAGGTTTGTACCAAAATTTGAGTCGAATCAAAGTCCATTTTGACCTAATTTACATCTTAGTCCTTCAAATCTCTATTTCTTTCACTTAAACCCCTAACTTCGAAAATCTTTGCAAAAAGGCTCCCAACTTCTCGTCATTCTCTTCAAAGAGGTCCCTACCTCCATTGTCGATGGGAACCCAAAGCAGCTGACCTTCAATCAGAGATTCATGTCTGATTTCTCAATCGAATCCCTCCAAATTTAGAGGGACTGTTCTTGAGGACCTTCCTAATAGATTGTGCCGCCTCTCAAACCCTAATTCAAGCCTCATAGATCAGGCGAATGAGAGAAATTTCGGGGATCTTCTCCCTTGAAATCTCGAGCTCTTCAAGCTTCTTCCCAAGTTTGGAGCTCTTCCTGAGGCCTTTAAAAGCATCCCCTTTGCAAGGCTGGGCTCCTTAGCAAATTTTAAGGCCAAAAACCTTTCTTCTCCTCCAACCATCGGCCTACTCCACTTTGCTTCGGCAACCCTCCTTCTTTGGCTTCTTTGCCCCTTGCCACATACCATAGGTAGAGGGAAACTCTTCCTCTCTTTTGTCCGCTCCTCGCCATACCTGCTAGGAGCCTCCTCCCCCTTCAGATGTCATTATCTCCCTTTTCGGAGCTCTCTTCGTCTTCGACGCTGGCCAATCATAGTCGGTGCCATACTCACTGTCTCTTCATCTATAAATAGCCTTCGTCAACTCTATTCACTTCCCTGACTCCTCCTGTCTGCTTAGACTTTAGGTTTGCACACCACACTGCCCATATCACCTCCGCCTTCCTCAGCGTCGGCGTACCTCCGACGAACTCACACGACCGCTACGCTTCACCAACCAACCTGCCACCGAGTTCCCAAGCATTGCCTTGCCTCACTGATAAAAAGCCTCAAAGAAATTTTGGGCTTTGATCTCTCTAGCTCACCACTGGGCACCACCACCTTCGCTTACCTTCTCCGACTTCACCACACACATACACCTCATCGCAGGCAACCACCACCAACACGTTCGCCACACTTAGGCGATCCTCCTGAGCAATTCTGATAGGGTCGAGAGGTCATATTCTCCATTTTAGGTCTATGCTAGAGCTCCGTTTCCGCCACCACCATCTCCGTCTCCGTCTGCGGTTCCCTGACCAAATTCGTCTACGTTGCAACCTCTAGGGGCTACGGACCACTTCCTGGCTCAGCTCCAACTCTCAAATTGCAGTAGTAGGTGTCGTCCTCAACTCCAATTAGAAGCAACATCTATTGTAGCTCACGCGCGGAAGGGGCAGCTCACTTTGGTCCCACATTGGGGATTTTGGGACCCTCAGTAGCATATAAAAGGAAAAGCTCTCCTTCACTTATTACCTTAGTAGAATAGGGTGAGGTCTCTCTCCATGTGTTGCATACACGCCCTTGCCCACCACGCACGTTGGCGGGCCTGGGCATTGGATCCGATTACTCGCCTGATTACCTGGTACTATTCACTTGTGTCTGAGATAAGAGAAAGGGAAGAGACTCAGAGGCGGAGGAGGAGGGTTTTGCTCTTCTTGGGAATCATGCCCTCCCTCTCTCTCAACACTTAGCTAAAAATTGAAGAGGCTCTTGCGCCTCTACTGGTGAGCTATTGTTGTCCTCTTTTATGAGGCTTAAGGGAAAGCCTTGTGCCTTGTGAGACTCTGCTGGTTAAGGCGTCTGTGCCTTGAGTTCGATGGCTCATTAAGTACATTGGTCTGATAATTGATTGAGAGTACTGTTGGTTTATTTAAGTTGATTTGTGAGCTTAAACTTAAGAGTTACTTTGGTAATTCAAATCACCATTTTAACCCAATCTTTTTGAACTGACTCTTTGTTCTTTATTGGAATATTATTTTGAGCATTTCATTGGTTTCAATTGCATATTATTTTTGATATTGTGATTAGTGAATTGAAATTTCCATATTTTGCTCCCTACAAATAACCTTGTACTCACATTCTCTGTTTTTGAGCTTTATAAATTTAAGTGTTTTGTGCGAATTTTGTCCTATACTACGACGCATATCTTAACATCGACGATTTTGCACCAAACACAGATCAAACTAGACCAATGTCATAGGATTGGCCATAATTGTTGGGCCACACCAATGCTCTTGCTAGGAGTAGTTTCCATAGGAGCGTAGTCGTCAGGTATGCCCTCCCAATCCATCGTCAGATGGGATTTCAACCAATCCATTACGGTACCCTAACACTTCCATATACACAGGTGCCAAGTGAGCCTCTAGCTACGAGTACCACGTACGCCAGCATCCCTCGCTGTGCATGCCGGGCCCTATGAGCCTAGATTCACAAGTACCTCCACACCGAGTCATATTCAGGTACATCAAAGTGCTAAACACCATTGACAGCCCATGGCCTGTCAATACACCCGAGAACCCTCCAAGTTCTGCAGTAGATTCCTTGGTAGCCTCCAACTAACGCAACACCTCAAGTCCCCCGCTCGAGCAGTGAACCCATGGTTCACCAAGTCCAAGTGCGTAGCCTTACAAGCTCATCTAGTAGAGTTATTATCATTTAGTTGCATTGGGTTTCGTGTTTGGAACAAAGCCCTAGAGACCTAGTGGATCGCCTAGGGTTTTTACCCAAGACCTTAGGATCCAAGCATTTCCTTTTAGTGGATTCTGGCCAAGTCACAAATATCATCATGTGAGGTTCAAGTTATTACTTAGTCAATTCAGCTTGCTTTTAATCCATTCAGAGAGCTCCATGCTCAATTAAAGACACCCTAACCCATCTAGGATTTAACTACAATTTAACCATTTCCCTACCTATTAGGACATCTACCAGACCCCCAATGAGGTTCTAGATTAGGCTTAATCATTCCTTAGGATTCATAATATCGGAAACCCTAATTTCAAGCCAATTAGGAACTCTAATAGACTACCTAACATTAGGGACTTGTTACCTAACATTAGGAGGTCAACCAACTGGCAGTTAAAGTTAGGTAACACTTACCTAACGTTATGACAAGATGCGGCAGTTGGGCAGACCTGCCAAAATGACCATCCTTGCCCCAAAACATATGCATCCAAAACTCACGAAACTTAAAGCACCAGTACCACACATACAAGGAACATATTGAACCAATCAAATCCCCTACTAAACATTAGGGCAACCCCTAACTAGAAAAATTACATCACCACAAATATCACCCACCAAGTCAAGACAACATAACAGTTAACCCCAAATCCCTACATGCAAACATTTATTTGAAACCTAAAACATCCTCTTTACAACCTCTAGTCATAGCAACAAAAGAGTGGGATCAAGAAGGGAAACCCTACCTTTGATGGAGATCTTTCTCCTCTTATTTCCACATTAGTAGCAGCAACAATGGCAACTACAACAACAGTAGTAGCAATGGCGACCCCTCCGGGGATGGTGGCGTCGACTGATAAAGAGAATTTCGCTTGTTTATGAAGATGATAGCAATTAACTAATATATCGTTGTAGTTGTGTGGTGGAAATTCTCTCAATCAAAGATTAAAGCAAATATTAATTTAAACCACAGTAAAAATGTCGTATTTATAGGGAGGATCGAGCCAAATAAACTCACAATAAGTTTACCTCTTGTTTACTTAAAAGTAATTTCATTCATTCATCCTAATGCCAAAGAAAGAACACTAACAGATGAATCAAATAACCAATCTCTAATTTCTGAAAGGAGATGGACCAATCACTCAAATTCTCCTTCACTAGAATACTCCTATAAAATCATTCAACATAAATATTCAATGGCATCAAATGTAAAGCATAATATCACCATTAAATGTGAAGCTAATAGATGGGGGAAGACAGTCATGCAATTTGATAAGCCAACTGATTAGCGCAAACTAAAGGGACTTGGCTGTAAAATCATCCAATAAATCAAATATAATATTCAATAAAATCCCAACCAGCAATGGCAATGAGATGTAAATTTTAATGTGCTTGAAAACAGAGGAAAAATCCTCTCTCTTCACTGTGCATTGGAGGAGGAGGCGCCGGTCGGTTGGAGCTCAGTGGTGGTGCATAGGGTCATGACCTTCGTGCCGGTGGTGGCGGCTTGACGTGGGGTGGCCGACGATGGCTAGTCGATGTGAAAGAGGTCACCGGTGGTAGCCATTGATGAGAGAGGTTTGGTGACAACAGGCAGTTGTGGAGCTCAGGGAAGGTGTGACGGAGGTCGACAGGAGCTTTGACGAGGTTGACGTCGAGGTAGGTATCCAGGAAGCTCTCCTATAGACAGTTGGTGTGCTGCTACTTTGGATTGTTTGGTGGAAAATAGGGATGGCGTGGAGGTTGAAGAAGAAGAAGGAAACAAAGAAGACGGAGAAGAGGGAGTAGTGTAGCAACGGCTGTGGTGAGTGGATGAATGCTGGGTGCACTGGAGGAAGAAGATGAATGGTAGTCAGTGGTGTTGAAAGAGGGAAGAAGAAGGGAAACAGAGAGGAAGATGGTGATGGTCAGGTGGTGTAGCCAATGGTGATGGGTCCTCGCTATCACCGAGAACCATTAGGATAGATGCGGCATTGAAAGGAGTATGCTCTAACCACGGTGCACACTGAAGTTCACGGTGTAAGTTTGGTGCACGGTGCAGGCAATGGAGGAGGTCCCCGCTAGGGGGAAGGGTTATAAGATCTCATTCTCTAGTAGCTCTTCTTTTCAGAACACCTGCAGTTTGTTCCTTCCGTCGAACGCTTCTCCAACCACCCACAAAGAATGCGAGTGGTTGGAGCAGTAGAAAAAGGACGGTCGCTCTTTATCAGACATTTGATTGATGTTTCAGATGTCTTAAAATGTGTAGATAGTAGTGGTTCTCGATGGAGATTCTCAAATGTCCAAATTAAACTTTAGACGTCTTGTAGAGTGATTTTGGCTGTCTACCTGATGCCTTCAGGTGTCATATGCCTAGCCTGCATCCACGAAATGATTATCATAACATACCATATGTTATTAAACATAAAATTGGTGCATAAGATGATACGCAGACTACGTTGAATTCCCACTTAATTCCTAATTAAATATCAATTACGATTGACTAACTAAAGAATACTTAGGCCAAATAATGGTCCATGAAAATGGACTTATCAAATGCCCCCATGCCAGGTTTTGCTAGTCCCAAGCAAAAGTGAAAAATAATGGAAGTAATTAAGAGATTTCTTCTTTCTTTATTCCAAAAATTTAGAGATCCAGACAAATGTGAAGTGATAGTAGCCTAGGTAACGGATCCAAGTGAAAAGCCAACTCGTACTTAACCCTTGGTAAACATTGTATTAGGATAGGCAACTACTTCCCTTGGCGATAAAACAGAAGATAATCAGTAATGATCTCGGCTTTTTGGCTCAGGTAGGAGATACTAAGTTGAATGGATTTATATTTGGTGGCTCACACTCATCTAGCACTACCTGTAGTCTAGTACTACAGACTAACTCTCCAGACTATCAAATGAGTCAACCTAGAGCGAAACAACTGTGCTCTCTTGATGTTCCTTTATGCTCACTCTTTTCCTTCTTTTCATTTTGAGATCACAAATCTCACCAGATTTTGTAAATGTACTCACTGTTTGGTGGCCTCACATGGCATTCACACTTCAATTAAAGTCCTAATAACCCTACAACTAAGTTAGAGGACCTCAGCCAGTATTCAGGTGATCAAAAATACTGAAAGTAGGTATAGGTCATATTTGGTGGATCGTAATGGGTGTTTTTGTTGTTGCCTCAAAAACATCGACATATAATGAAAAAATGACAAGAAGATGAAACTCTAAACTCGAACTCTTTTCTTTTCCTTTTTCTCTTTTTTTTAAATATTTTTTTCTAAATATAAATATTTTCTTTTTTCTCTCTCTCTCTTTTTCTTCTTTTTCTTTTTCTTTCAACTACTAACACAAAATGACGCATACTTTTATTTATGAGCCATTATTAGGAATGATGATGGTCAAGAGGATATTGTGTGGCTTATTTGGTGGAAGTGCCTACTCTCAACACTAAGAAGGAATGGATAGGACAATCGTATTTCTAACCTTTGACATTACTACTCTCCTTCAGCCGAGGACTCTATGAAGGATGGTTGTAACCATTCACCATAGTCATAGTCTTATTAGGACTCAATCTCTGTGTATCTGCCTTATTTGGTGACTCTCAGGAATTCACACAATGTATGCACACAGGAATAGAGAGCGAAAACTATGCCTAACTCTGAGGTATCATCATCTAATTATCTAGAACTTAAGAGTCCTTGCACTAGACTTAGCACACAAATAGTCTCTCTACTTTCTTCTCACAAATATGAGGTGGATCTAATAGAAGATAGTATGCTTGACTCCTTATTATCTATCCAAGGGTTCAGTAGACTAAAAATGCTTATCGATTTTCATCAAAGATCCATTACCCATTCTATGTGCAAGTGAAGTAAATGTACTGGATTATAAACTTAAGAAACAATTTAAGAAGAAAATCTTTAATGACACCTCCTTGATAAAAATTTTCTGCTAGGGCTAACCAATTCAGCTCAAGAAAAGAGAGGATTCTTTTTTTTATGTAGCTAACCTAAATGCGTGAATACTGCCTAAAAATGCAAAATTCAACCCCCCATGCCTAAATCCTACAATGTCCTCATTGTAAAATTAAACTAGGGGGAGAAAGGAAGAAAATCACCTGATGATGGTGTTATTCTGAACACTGGGTTGCCTTCCAACAAGCGCTACATTTCTGTTGGCAGCCAGACTTATAGGAAACCTGTAAGTCTGGTTCCAAATAGAAAGAGCTAGGCCCTAAAAATATATGTAACAGCGCGGGCCTAGAAAATAGGTAGCCATGGATGTTGGCTAGCTGATGATGCAACATTATCTCACATGCTCGCCAGAAGACATGAAAGCAAAGAACCTCATAGGCTACCAAGGGAGGTCTAGGAATAACAAATGGAACATGAGAAGGGACCTCCCGAAACGGAATAAGTGGTGGATAACAAGGGTCCTCCAAAGCAGGAAGGGTTTTAAAAGATATAAACATAATAATTTCAAACCCTTGAATAGCGAGACTAAAAGTACAATCATCAATCCAAACTCTCCATTCTACTCGAGGATGTATTGGCCTGATATGCTCCCTAGAAAGAATGTATGTGAGCAGAGATCTAAGCCAAGGATCAATTAGGGAGTGTAAGGGTTGTTTATGGTGCTGGGCGGTAATGGTTAAGTCCAAGGAGGACTTAGTTTGTGTCAAGTTCAACAATTCAGATTCTGTATTTTTCTCCCTAACAATTGTAGAAAAATTCATGTCACCCTGCCTATCATTAATGATCGGAGTCATATTTTCACCTTCCAGTATATGTGAATCAATGGTGGACTCCAAATCAGATTCCTTTGATGGTAGGGTCGAAGAAACAAAATCTTTTTCATTAATTTCACCTCCGAATTCTTTTGGTTCACTTGAGTTTTTGTTGGGGTGTATATGTGATTCACCAGAAATGAGAGGAGTTGGTCAATATCCTTAATTATTTCTGAAGGAGGATCGGTCTTAATGTTTTGGAGTAAGCTTATATCAACTAAGAACGACTAATTAAAGAGTACTTAGACCAAATAATGGTCCACGAAGGTGGACTTATCAGTAACAGTGACGGCAACGGCGGCGGCTGGTGTGGAAGGTGGTTGGCCAGTGGGAGAGATGGTGTTGGAGTTCTTCTCCATTGATGGGAAGAAGACAAGAGGCTTGCCAAGGAAGACCTTTTATAAGGGTTAAAAAGTTTGTGAACGAGTCCTCCCACCTAAAACATACATTAATAACGAGTCTACAAAGTTTTAGTTTCCTCTCACACAACCCCTCAACTTCCATTACTTAAATACTTGGTTATTTTAAGGGATTACTTATTCCCAAGGTTACCATTGCCAATTTAAAATCTCCAAATCCCTTAATCCATTATTAAGTAATTAAGCTTTTAATTAACCTATTAAGTACATTAAAAATTCAAACCCTTACAATTTCCTCCTAGTGTACATGTCCTCCTCCTCTTCCTAAGGCTTTGCTAGATGATTTAGGTAGAAATAAAATGTATCCAAGAATGGGGTTTTACGTGGTGGTTAGAGGGGCATTTTATAGGAATGTTGGGGGCTGGTTATGGTGGTGAAAGGAGGCTTAAGGTTGGTGCCAACTTAGGTTCTAGAAGGGTGGTGGTGATGTGGTTGTTGGTGCCAAAAATGGAGGGCTACGATGGTGGTTTGAGGTGGATGAATGGTGGATGTGGATAGTGGTTATAGGAGGGGAGTTGGCACCATTTTTGAAGAGGCATAATGGTGGTTGGCACCAACCATGAAGAGGCACCTAGGAAGGTTGGTAGTTGGTGGTTATGGAGGGCTTTTTGGAGGGAAATGAAGAAGTGTGTGTGGATGGTAGTTGGTGGTGTTTTTGGTTTCTGGAGGGAAAAAATGGGATCTAGGTGGTGCCATTTACGTAGGGGTCGATGGAGTAGGGAGCTACGTGGAAGACTTGTAGGAGGAGAGCTTAGTAGCTCAGCTTAGCTAGCTAGCTAAGAGCTACTAGCTAAGAAAAGCTAGTTGGGGTTGATTTGAGTTGAGGTAGAGCTATAGGTAGTTGGAAGGATCTAAGGTGTAGCTTCCATGGACTTCACAACTTAGCTTAGCTAGCTAGCTGGGAGCTGGTAGCCATGAGGAGCTAAGTTGATTTACCTTGAGCTAGTATGTAGCTAAGGAGATGAGGTGGAGTTGGATGAAGATTCAGCAACTTAGCTTAGATAGCTAGCTCGGAGCTAGTAGTTAAGCAGAAATAAGTTGAGCTGGCAGGAGCTGGATAGAGCTGACTAAGCTGGAGATAGCTGACTGATCTGGAGAGGGAGTTGAAGTGAGCGGAAATGTAGTAGAGGGAGCTTCTATCTTCTTCCTATTAGAGTTTCAACCTTTCCTTTTAGTTTGCTAGGGTTTATATGGTCTGCAAAGGTCTTGCATTTTTCGACGAGCAAGCAATACATATTAATAGCATAAAATAGTAAGAAAACCTAACAATGCATGCTGTGTCCCTAAATATGCAGGTATGCCTAATGCAAGCCTAGTACTATAATGCAGGTGCAAAATACCTAGGAACTAGGTGCAAAATGAGCTTAAGAATGATGATAAACAAGAGTTTATCAACATTTAAGGTCCTTTTCATAGGGGTGGAGGGAAGGAATGGAAAAGTCCAAGGTAAGGGAGTAGAGATGAACTTGTAGAGGAAGAGTGTGGGGTGGTTCAAGGAGGAGACGTCTTGGAAGGAGGAGGTTGTGGTGATGTTTCTACTAGGTTTGTTAGAGTGGCAGTAGTGGTGGTGGGCTTTATTGCAGGGGAGTCGGAGGAGTGGTAGTGGTCAAGGGGGTGTTTGGAGGAGGGGAGGACTTGCAAGAGAGCTTCCCCAAGAATTGCTTCAACATTAGGGTGAAAAGAGGTGGAGATATGAGTGAACAAGGAGGTGGCTACAATGGCTGAGAGTGGACGTCGATGGGAGTAGTGAAGGGATGAACAATTTTCCCCAGGCATTGTAGAAGCTAAGAAATCAAGCATTTAAACCTTTGATTCACAAATCGATTTGATGCCCAAAAAATCGATCAATCAAGAAATATGATGCCCTAATACTGGAACCATGTGGGAAGAACTAAATTTATCTCATTTGAGGGCGCCACGAGATATAGAATTGACCTTCGTGAGTGCATAGAATAACACCCCATATGCAGTGCCTCCTACAATAAGTCCTGGTGTAGAGGGGACCCTTCCCAACAAGTTGATGAGACCCACAACATTGAGAACACCAATTCTGTGTGCATTCACGAACTCTTTGCAAAACTTGAAGACAATGCTTGTTTAACTGTCGCAAAGCAAGATCGTAAGGTTTAAAATAATCACGTTGCAGTATAGTCGAAATCGCTTGGAAAATAAATATAATTTTTATTACTCAAATAGGTTTCTGAGGTCGAACACAAGGAGCAAATTGGTATTTAGAAATCAAGATCACAATTCAAACTGAAAGAAATTGCAATAATAGCAGTAGGAATGTGCAAAAATATGGGAGTAAAATGGTGATGTAGATCACCAAATACTCCTACAATATCACCAAAGAACTCAATGTATTTGCAATGAAATGAAAGTAATGATCTGTTGTCTGATTTGTAAATCAGACGACTTAAAGTGTCTGATTCTTCCTTGTCTTCTTTTCTTCTTTCTCTGACTCAGCTATTCCTTTCATCTTCTCTTCAGCTTCTGTTCTGGCCTTCGCTTTCTCTATCTTCTCCTTTCTTCTTCTTCTTCCTTCTTATTCAGCTTCTGCCTTCAACCCTGACCTCCTCTTCTTCAGAATTTGCTAAGTGTCGGCCGGAGGTTTCTGTAGCAAAACCCTCCCTCTACCCGTGCAACACTCCTCTCTTCTTCTCTCTTAGGATCCACTTTCCTAGATCCACACAGGATTCAGGTAATCGAATCTAGCACATACCCGAGTCCAGGCTCACTAGCGTGCGTGGTGAGCGAGGAGTGTAGGTCCGGTTGGTTCAGCCAGGTCTGCGGAGGCAGTGTCACGGATGAGTCTGGGTGTGGGTGAGTGGGACCTCACACCGTGGTAAGTGAGGTGAATAGCAACAGCTTACAACACTTTTGCAATTTATTCAGGTGCAGGTGCCTCTTCGTTTCCGAGGTGGGACTATTCGTGCCCCCTACTTCTCGCATGCCTCAAGCAGGGATGATGCTTCCAATTGTAGCAGTTGCGGAGGCACATGACTTCAATTGAGGACTTGGGTGCATGCGCAAGAGACTTCTGCGCAGCCTGGGACAGCAGCACCTGGAGCGACCTCAAGCAAGCTTTGAGCTTGCTCGCCAATGGAGGATGGAGCTTGTAACCTAAAATCAATAGCACAACCTTTCGGCCACGTCAAAATGCTCAGGGAGGTCTGCCAGAGCACGGTGGATGTGTTGAGGGTGATGGCATGGCGTGTGGGTGTCTATGAGTGCGTACCTAGGGCAAACTGTGTGCGTATGAGTGGGTGTGTTTGGGGGGTGATTTGGGTGAGTGGTGAAGTGAATAAGGTGAGGGGAAGTGCTTAGTGAGGGGTGGCGAAGGTTGTGGGCTTATCGGCGAGGGTTTTGGTGTCCTATGGAGGTGGGATGCCCTCGCCGAAGGTGGTGGCCGGAGATGAAGGAGATGGAGGTGCGAGGGGCAGCAGCGGTTGGTTTGAAGTGGAGTAAATGCGAGAATAAAGTAGAGGTGAGAGGAACTTAGCTAGGAAGTCAATGGATGAAGGGGGGTAGCGAAGGCGTCGAGTCTGGTATAGCCAATGTCGGAGATGAAGGTAGCTCCAGTGAGGTGGGAATGGTGAGGATGAAGAGGGAGTGGCGTCTGCTGGTACGGCAAGACATGGACATGAGCAAGGAGGAGGAATCCACCGCAGGTATGGCGGTCAGACGACAAGAAAGGGCAGGAAAGGTCACCAAACGTCGAGGAGCCTTCGGCCGTGAGGGGAAGAGAAGAATTGAGGGTATTCGCGGTCGAGTTCGAGCATGACGAAGTCGGGGAGATCTAGGCTTCTATAATTAGGGCTCTGAAGGGCGGTTAGGGCTTGGGAAGCAAGCTTCCCAAGCTTGGAAGGTCACCAGAAATGGGAGCTTGTTAGGATACCCAAATCTCTCATGCATTCGCATGAGAGATTGAGAGGGAATCAGATCTCAAAGATGGGTTCATAGTGGCGGGAATTTCTCAGATGATCTCCCTTCCAATTTTGGAAGAGATTCTCTGAGCAATCAAGGAGAAATTCCAAGTTAAAGGTCGTCGGAGTAGGTTTCCTCCACAATAATGGAAGAGGGACCTACTTGTGAAGATGACGAAGAAGCTAGGGGGCTTTTTGCAAGGGCTTTTGAAAGTTAGGGGTAGAAATGTAATCAGATAGGACTTTTTTGCAAACTAGGTCAAGGCAAACTCATTTTGGGTCCAAATTTTGGTAAAAACCTTATTTGAACCTAAGGAATCCAATGGTGAAGTTGCATTTTGGTTTTGACTACATTTGACTAGGTAATTTATGTAAAAATCTAAATTAGGGCAAATATCTGTTTGAGACTCAATTCTAAGTCAAGATGGGTTCTAATAGCCAAATTGAAGGTACTAAATCCTAGAGATTATTTTTCTATGATTTTTGGAGGGTTTAAGTAAATTTTATCCTGAACAGAACCTTGGTTAATTAAGTGGGTCTATTTTTAGGGTTTTAAGAAGTCATTTAATTCATAGAACATGCACAAACCCTTTTCTATCTAATCCAACCCACTTGTTATCTTTTTAAGACAGTTTGACCTTTGTTTAGCCCTTGAGAGAACCTGTGGTTGTACTGCATTGGTAACATTGCAATTTTATCCCTTGTTGCTTGTGTTTCTCTCAGGTAGGTTATGTAATGAATTATGATCTTCAGTTGGTTATGTAGAAGCATTTATTGACTTCATTGGTTCAAAATGAGCTAGTTAGGGCTCATGATGGTGTTCTCATCATACCCCCATGCCTAGCTTTTGCTAGTTCCTTAGCAAAATTTCAAGGTATTAACTTTGATTCTAGTCCATGCAATCTTTTGATGTTCGAAAACTATGATGTGTGCTTTCTTTTATAGATTAGGTTAGAATGCCGATAGTAGGCCTAGAGGTACTCAAGTACCAACCAAGATCCGGACTTGACCAGCTCTAGCCTCAGTCTACCGCTAAGGTTTCTAAGGGCCACAGGAACTATCCTAAGGTCTGTTGAACTCCACAGTTAAAGCATCCGTGCTTGCAACATGTTTTAGCCTTGGTTCAGTTTGCAGTGCATTTTTGTCAGAGATTCTCTCTCTTTTCTTTTATTTCTAGCTTTGGATTGGCTCCACAACACGATCTGTAACGGATTTATAGTCCCAATCATCAATGCTCGAAGGGTCCCTGGCAATTGATGCTTTGAGATAGCACCGCCCATGGCAACCCGCAGAACCCTAGCTTTCGAGATTTCAAGATAATCCCACCCATGGTGTTTTGTAGCTACATCCAGACCCTAGCAATTGACATTTAGGGATAATGCCGCCCATGGCATCTGAACCAGCACAGGGTGCTTACATGCCCCTGGTAGGATATGTAGATATCCTAGGAGACAAGCACCAAGGAGACGATATGTTATTGCGCATCTTCGAGGAGAATTTCCTGCCTCTCCGCGTCGGGAACTCGTCCAAAACAACTTGTGTTGATCAGCCGCTCCTAATCTAGGTGACTTTTTTAGAACAATTTAAACGCATTTGCATGATTTTGATACTTAAGCGCACTGAACCTAACTGTGTGTGGATTGGGGTGCTTAGGTTACCGAGTCCTGCAAACCAGAGGTCAAATACTCCCTAAGCCTTAGACCTAATACTTAAGCTTCGCATTTTCCCCAACCTCTTGATGATTATCCAGATCTTAGCGGATACTTGAATTTTTAAGCCTAGGATCATAGCCCAAAAGGCCTAAAATCAGCATTCCTACTAATCTCTTCTTTGTTTCATTAGCACTTTTTGCCTTTCATTTTCTTTCTTTTGATATGGTCTAGAACTAAGTCAATTCCTCAATTTCTTACTAATGACTACCTCTTTTCTTTTCTTTTCAACTTGTGCTCCTTTTTGACATTTTTATCTCCTTCCCTTTTTCTCCTCGAAATTTGATTTTCCCTCAAAATTTTCTCTCCTCTCATTTTTTTTGTTCTTTTTCAAGAATTTTTTATTTTTTTGGTATTTTTGGGATATGTGATTTTTTTATGAAATCCTTTCTTGTGAGATGATTTTCATGGCATTTTGCACTTTAATACCCCCCATGCCTATGATTTGCAATGTCCTTATTGTAAATTAGGTGGGTTCGAGTTCAGGCTAGATCATTCATTAGAACAGGTGTTGGGTGGGTGAATGGGTTGGAATGACTGTTGCGAACGATTTCAAACTCGGGTACAGGTATCGGAGGCGGAGTCGATTGTTCAAATGGATGAGCCCTAAAGTGCAATATGAGTTCAACATAGGATGTGTTAAGAAAGGTTTCGGATTTTTCAAAAATGATGGGTTGCCTCCCATTAAGAGCTAAGTTTTACGCCATCAGCTGGGCGCAATGAGCTCAGGGAGAATGGAGGGTAAAAGATGTCTCAGCCAAATTTGTATCGATAAGTTCAATGAACGGTTTGAGTCTCTAACCATTCTTGATGAAAGGTTTTGAATCGTGGCTGAGTTGACTGATTTTGACGGCTCCATTTCTAAAGATTCGTCGGACAAGGTAAGCTCCGATCCATTTTGATTTGAGTTTTCCTGGGAACAATTTGAGTTTGGCATCAAAGAGGACTTTTTGATTAGGGAAAAAGATTTTTCTGGATATGTGCTTGTCGTGAAAGGCTTTAACCTGCTCTTTGTAAATTTGCAAGTTCTCATACGCGTCATGATGTAATTCATCGATCTCGCTTATTTGAAGCTTTCTATGAGTTCCTGCCTTAGAAGGATCGAGATTGCAGTTCCGTATTGCCCAATAAGCTTTGTGCTCCAATTCGACGGGGAGGTGACATGCCTTTCTGTACACCAATCTGAAGGGAGACATACCTAATTAGGTTTTGTAGGTGGTCCTATAAGCCCACAAAGCTTCTGAAAGTCGGGATGATTAGTCTTTCCTATCAGGTCAAACAGTGACCTGGAAGATTTTCTTGATCTCTCGATTTGATAGCTCAGCTAGATTGTTGGTTTGGGGGTGATAAGGAGTAGAGATTCGATGTGATACCTTGTATTTGGTCATCAGTGACCTGAACTGAGCATTAGTGAAATGGGTCCCTCTGTCAGAGATTATAGCACATGGAATCTCGAACCGAGAAAATATGTTCTGATGAATGAATTTGTTAACCACCTTATGATCATTGATTCGGGTCGGAATGGCTTCGATCCATTTGGACACGTAGTCAAAAACGAGTAGAATGTACTCGAAGCCGTCCAAAATAGGAAAGGGTCCCATAAAATCAATCCCCCAGACATTGAAGATTTCACATATGAGAATCGGCTGTAAGGGCATCATATCACGGTGGCTCTTGTTGCCTAAGGTCTAACAACGAGTGCATGCCTTACAGTGATTGCATGCATCCTTGAAAACTGTGGGCCAATAGAAGCCACACTGGAGGACTTTAGCTATAGTTTTATGACCAAAGAAGCGTCGACCGCATGCCTGGTCATGGCAGAAGGACAAGATGTCCTGAATTTCTGCTTCCGAGACACATCATCGGATGATTTGATCAACGCTATGCGGAAGAGATACGGGTCTTCCCAAAAGTAGTACTTGGCATCTGAAAGCAATTTGTCCTTCTTGGCCTTCGGCCAATCGAACGAGATCTGATATGATGCTAGGTAGTTTACTAGATCAGCAAACCATGGAAGCCCTGTACTGATAGTCAAGAGGTGCTTATCTAGAAAATGTTCCGTAATGGGTCCAAAAGGGTCGATAATGTCAGAAGGAAGGTGGGATAAGTGATCAGCTACCACGTTCTATTTTCCCGCTTTGTCACGAATCTCAAGGTCAAACTCTTGCAACAGTAAGATCCAGTGGATTAGTCGAGGTTTCACGTCCTTCTTTGCAAGGAGATGCCTCACAATTGTGTGATCAGAGTAAATGATATCATGGGAACTCAGAAGATATGATCTGAACTTTTCCAGGGCAAATACTACGGCTAGGAGCTCTTTCTCAGTAATTGTGTAGTTACGTTGAGCCTCGTCAAGTGTCTTGCTAGCGTAATAGATGGCCACAGGTTTCCTGTCAATTTTCTGCCCAAGTACCGCTCCTACAGTGAAATTAGATGCATCACACATGATTTCAAAGGGTTGAGACCAATCAGGGGATTGTAGGATCAGAGCTTGGGTAACTCGATCACGTAGGATTTCAAATGCTTGAGTGCATTCCTTGGAGATTTCAAAAGGAACATCCTTAAATAACAGATTAGTCAGGGGGCACGCGATTTTTGAGAAATCAGGAATGAATCGACGGTAAAAACCGACGTGCCCCAAGAAAGATCGGATGCCTTTGATCGAGCTAGGCATAGGGAGTTTGGAAATCAAATTCACCTTGGCTTGATCAACCTGGATGCCTTTTTCTGAGATGAGATGTCCTAGGATAATTCCTTCCAGCACCATGAAGTGGCTCTTTTCCTAGGAAAGAACCAGATTCATGTCAATGCACCGCTTGAGGATCTGGACCAAGTGTAGGAGGCAATCGTCAAATGATTCGCCAAACACTGAGAAGTCATCCATGATGACTTCCAGATAATCACCTACCATATCTGAGAATATGGCAAGCATGCACCGCTGAAAAGTAGCGGATGTATTGCAGAGATCGAAAGGCATCCTTCGGAACGTGTACGTTCCAAAGGGGCAGGTGAAAGTGGTCTTCTCTTGGTCCTCAGGATGGATTGCCACCTGGTTATAACTGGCGTACCCGTCCAAAAAGCAGAAGAATCTATTTCCCGCTAATTTTTCCAGGATCTGATCAACAAACAGTAGTGGGAAATGATCCTTCTTCGTGGAGGTATTGAGTCTTTTGTAATCAATGTAGACTCTCCACGAATTTACCACACTGGTTGGTATGATTTCTCCGGTCTCAGTTGTGATCACGGTGAGTCCTGCCTTTTTAGGCACAACCTGGATTGGACTCACCCATCGACTATCGGAGATCAGGTAGATGATCCTAGCATCTAACCACTTAATGATCTCCTTTTTCATGACCTCCTGCAGATTAGGATTCAGATGTCTCTGCATTTCATGGGAAGGTCATGTGTCCTCTTCAGTATAGATGCAGTGTGTGCAGTAAGAGGGGCTAATACCAGTCAAATCATCGAGAGTCGATCCAATGGCACTTTGATGTTGTTGGAGAACAGAAATCAGACGGGATTCCTGATCAGGTGTGAGTCTGGAGTTGATAATCACAGGAAACGTCTGATTGGAACCCAAAAAGACGTACCTTAGATGATCGAGAAGAGGCTTTAGTTCCAAAATAGGGTTATCAGCAGTAGTGGGTGGTTCAGGGTGTGTGTCAGGAGCAAGGGAAGGAGTTATGGGTATGTCTAGGTTAAGTTTGAACTCCTCTGATTGCGGGTTTGATCCTCTTGTGGTTGATTAGAAGTAGTCATGTTTTCCTCAATATATGGATCATCAACCACAGCCTTGATATCACATATCTGTTCTATAACTCTGCAATTAATCCCTTGTTGGGCCTTAAAGATGTCGATCTTTAGTGTCTGGTTCCCAAATTTCAGTTCAATTTGGCCCTCCTCACAATTGATGTTGGCCCTAGCAGTGGCCAGAAAGGGTCTCCCTAGTATGATCGGTGTGTTTTTCAGATTTTCTGGAGCATCCATATCCAAGATCACGAAATCCACCAGAAAATAGAAATCCCGAACCCTAATAATGACATCCTCAAGAACTCCTTTAGGTGACTTAATAGATCGATCTGCCAACTGTAAGGTCACCTCTGTTGGTTTGAGCTCAGATTCCTCAAGATGGTCAGGTAGGGATGTAGGTATTAGGTTTATGGAGGCTCCTAGATCTAATAATGATTTATCAAACTGGATATCACCAATTGTACAGGAAATCAGTGGAGTACCTGGGTCTTTTGCCTTAGGTGGGAGTTTGCTCAAAATGATAGAGCTGGCTTACTCTGACAATACGATTGGGCTCCCACTTTTGGTTTGCAACTTACGCTTAGGTGTACACACGTCTTTCAGAAATCGTGTGTAAGCCGATACGTGGCGAATCGCATCCATCAAGGGGATGTTTATATGGACTTGTTCAAAGAGCTTGACCAGGTCCTCTTCAGGTGCCACGGGTTTGGTTGTCCTCTTTCCTTTGGTCAAGGCCTCGGGAAATGGAACCTTGGATGGTTCCTCTAGAATAGGTTCAGGTTCTTGATTTGGGACAGGGGTATCCTAGATGACTATCCTAGTGCTTGGGTTACTACCAGGCTGAAAGTGGCTCGAGTAAGGTGGGTCCTGTGTTGCTTTGCCACTACGGGTTGTTACTGAATTCAGTCCTACCTGGTTCTAGATTGGTGTAGGTAAAATAGGTGGCTGCTGCAGAAATCCCGAGTATGATATCGAAGCTTCCATCCTGTCAGGTGATGGAGCAGAAGGGGCCTGATAAATCATGTGAGCTTGTCCCAGATTTGGGTTCATAACGGCCCTCTACTTCGGCACGTTATTCAAATTAGGCAGAGGTTGCGAAGGGAGTGTACTAGATTGGCGGGAATTTGCCATCGGGTGAGTTGATTGCGAACCTTTGTGATCTTGTCTTTGTGCTATTTTTGCATAGCCACATTCGTCTTTTGAATGTTAGCCAGAGTCTGAATGAAGAGAGTCATTTGATCTGTCTGAGTTGGCCCATATTGATAGGTGGGGTTGGGTCGAGGCTGAGGTGGCTGATATGGATGAGAAGTTTGTGGACGGGGTTGATAAGGTGGTCTTTGATTCTGATTGTTTCCCGTCCACAGGAAATTAGGATGATTTCGCCATCCAAGGCTATAGCTATTAGAGAATGGGTCATTCTGGATGGCGTTGAGGTCCTCACAGGTTTGAGGAACCTCAGAAAATTCAGAGTATGAGGGTTCAGAGTTCCCCCAACTAGAGTAGGCAGGGTCGGAGTTTCCTCTGGCCTTAGAGTCAAACGGGGGTGGATACGGTTCCATCCCTTGAGAAGATCGGTGGTAGATGTTATGCATAGCTTCCCTCCCAGAGGGCGGTTGTGCGAACGGGTTTTGCACAGAGGTGGCTCACTGTAGATTTCAAGTCAGCTCATCCACCTTCTTCTCAATGATAGAGACATTGTCCAACCGACTAGCCATCAATTCCAAGTTGATAAATGAGGACAGGCCCTACGTCTCATGTGCTCCCCTTGGATTCATCAATGTGCAGGCATTCGTCTGGTCGAATATGCTCATGGAGTCATTATTGATGGAGTTCTCCTACATATTCTTGAGAATCTCCCACACAGTGTCTGGTCAGGAGTTTTTCGCTTTGTAGATGATGTATAAGAAAAATATGTTGTCGCAGTAAAATCACATGGTGGAAAAATCCCGAATAAAACTAATTATCAGTAAAACTAACCACGATGGATTAGGTCGTATCCACAGGGAAAATTAGATGCAATAAATTCATAAAATATTTTTCCTTTGTATTTGTTTAATCAAGTGCGCAATCCGTGCTCAAATTTGATGCGAAACAAGGCGAAAAGAAGGAACACGTGATAATTTAAGAATGCAGGGGTAAGTATGTAATTTTCCTTCCATGAAATAACTTGCAATGACATGTAACATAACTATATTTCAAGAAATTTGGCTTTCCCCTTTAGGTCATGTGAGTGCCTTGATGAGATTTTATGTATGTGTCAAACTCAACATATAAGAGTTAAGTGCATGAAAAAAATAATATAAACCTTAAGTGCATGCATGCAATTTCACTCAAATAGATTAATTAATCAAATATTGCAATAGTGTTTTCGGCAATGGCATGTTTGGTAATTTTTATTAGAAAGCAAAACAGAGGAATTCTTCCTCTTGATCTCTTGCAAAGAGGAGTCGATGGCAGAGGCTGAGGAGCTCAAGGAAGGTCGGCCACGATAAGAGCTTTCCGATGGTGGTGGTGGCACTCTGAATGGCGGTCAGAGTTGACGCTGGTGACAAGGGTGAGTGGCAACGATGGAGGCGGCTCGCCGGTGGACGTGGTCACGGGTGGTGTGTCTGAGGGCATGGCCGAGCTCGTAAGGTCGAGGAGTGCTCAATAAAGGCGATGATGTGGAGAACGGTGGTGTGTAGTGGTGGCTGCGTGTGGAGTGTAACCGGCGGTGTTGGGTTCCTCCTTCCTATTGACGTAGAAGAAGAAGAGGAGGAGGTGGTTGGTCGGCTTGCAGGTGGCGCGGGAACGCCGACTGCTATCCGCAGGAGGGGCGCGCGACTGTGGTGGCGAGGAGGAGGTGGCTGCACAGTGGTTGCTGATGGGTTCCTCTACTTCTATTGGAGAAGAAGAAGAAGAGGAAGGAGAGGACATGCAAGAAGTTGCTGTTCACGGTCGCGGAGAGGTCTGCATGCATCAAGGAAGTCGAGCGTGCTGCTGCCATGCACGCAGGTCTGATGGTGGTGGTGGCCACTGGAGAAGGTGCTTCTGTCGTGGCTGAGTGGAAGGAAGAAGATGAAGGGCAGCTCCCCTTTTCACGTGCATTGGTGAGTCTCTAAGTGTGCGGTGGTGGGAGGAGGAAGATGATGTCGTGGACGGCATGCAGTCGTGGATGAGGACGGAGGATGCACGATCGGAGAGGAGGTTGCCACTGCAGCGCAACCAGAGGAGGAGGACGTGGTGTCGAGGAGCACGCTGTCACCACGCTCGTCGAGAGGAAGCACGATCACAGATGGATGGCTCACGATGGTGGAGTCGTGGGCATGCGGTAGAGGTTGCTGGAGTGTGATCGTGGGGAACTCGTGGTCGTGGCAAAGGAGAAGTCACGGTGTCGATGGAGGCTTGCGGTGGCGGAGAAGGCGCACGGTGAAGGTGGTTGCCCGTAGGGAGGAGAGGTGGAGAAAGAGAGCTTCTTCCTCGTGGAGGGGAGATCGTACCCTCTCTTGTCCTGCCGTCCTGTTAAATAAGGAGAGAGAGAGAGTCAGATTTCTTTTGTTACCAAATAGCGAATAGAAATTTTAGGAAGAGAGAGAGATTCGTGAGAGAGATAAGGAAATGTGTTTAAACAAATTTGAGAGGTATACAAGGAAACCTCTAAAATTTATTCTCTTACTATATTTTGCCTAAACAAAATCCAACATATCTCCACTCACTTTGATGTGATGCCCTTGCCTTTTAAAGTGAATAATCAATCCTCCCATATAAAGACTAATGTAATTAATACATGAAATGATAAATCTAGCGTTCACATGATTTTGTTAATAACATCCATGCTTTAAATTAGTCTCTCATCAAAATAATAATGTACTTAAGCACTAAATTAGTCCACTAAAGTGGATCCATAGTGTCCTCGTGTTGACCCATGATATTTCCTCCGCAAGTTACATTGACGAATAAATGGATATCTGGACACAATTCTGGACCTTGACTAATACATCCTCGACAATCCCACGAGGTTTGATTGTAGATAGGTCGGCTAATTGCAGGGTAACCTCGACGGGTTTTAATTCACCGATCTGAAATTCTTCGAATAAACTTGTGGGAATAATATTTACAGAGGCACCAAGATCAAGGAGGGTGCGATTAAATGTGGTGTCATCAATAATTACAGAAATTAAAGGCGCCCCCGGATCTTTCATCTTAGGAGGCAGCTTACTCTGTATGACAGAGCTTACTGTCTCTGAAAGATGCACCTGTCCTAGATTTTTAGCCTGCCTTTTAGGAGTACAAATATCCTTCAAAAATTTAGCATAGGCAGGTATATATTTGATGGCATCTAGGAGAGGAATATTGATATGAACTTGCCCAAATAGCTCCATGAGTTCTTCTGTAGTGGGCTCAGATTTCTTTTTTTTGTTGGTGGTGGGGTAGAGAGCTTGTGGGAAAGGGACAGGAATCTTGTCTTGAGATTTTTGTTGTTCTTTTTCTTCCTGATGGGGAGGTGGGGAGTCAACTTGCACATGTATCTTACCAGGTTCGTGCGAAGGCTCGGGGTCAGTGGTGGTTTTCCCACTCCTCAAAGTAACTGCATGTGCAGTCGGATTATTATTTAGAGGAGGTGGGGGGGCCTGTGATTGCAGAAACCTGGGCGGCTGCTGAGGTGGTGGATTAGGAGGAGGCTGATGTGGATAATGTGGATTTCTGCCCATATAATGGTTTCCTTGGTGATTAGGGTTGGGTATGGGTTGGGACGGAAGATGTCCTACAGGTCTTTGCGTGGGAGTAACCCCAATCTGATTGTTCAGATTTGTGATGTTGCGGGTTACTTCCGTCATTTTTGTTTGCATATCCTGCAGGGTTCGCAGCATCTGGGCATTGATATCTTGTTGGGATGGCCCAGGATGGAAGTTTGGATTCAACCCATACCCATTAAAATGATATGGTTGGGAGGAAACTTGATTATTCCAGGAGTAGTTCGGGTAATTTTTCCAATTGGAAGAATTTTTAAAGGGCTCCTGGATGGCAGAAATATTTTGAGTGGGGTTAAGATCTGGATAGTTGTAGTTCCCCAGTGAATCATGGGCAACCTCAGAATAATCAGCAGGGGTAGTGTTGAGATTGTGCAAATTTTCTCTTTGTGGAAAGTTAGGTTGGGTTAGATGTGGGTGTGGAGCTTGAGTTGAAGTGGCTAGTCTTTCCTCAATTTTCTTTTGATTAATATGCATCTGGTCGAGTTTTTGAGCAATCAATTGAAGATCATCTTGGGTGACAGGGATAGATTGAGTGCCTATTTCATGAACACCGAACTGCGGGTTTTGGGTTCTGCAAAATGTGTTCATGGAAGCTTGATTAAATGAGTTTTCACTCATTTCTTCGAACAGGTCATAGGCACTTTCTGCATCTTTATTTAAAAAGTTGCCGCCACACGAGGCGTCGACAAACTGTCGGATTTGATCTTCTAATCCATGATAGAAGATTTGCACGAGCTGCCATAAAGGAATCTCGTGGTGCGGGCAACTTCTTAAAAGGTCTTGAAATCTTTCCCAAGAATCATGGAAAGTTTCACCAGATTTTTGGTGAAAGGTCGTAATAGATCTTCGTAAGGAATTGGTACGACATATGGGAAAGAATTTCTTGAGGAAGGCACTCTTGAGTTGAGGCCATGTTGTGATGGGTCGGCCAATGGTCCTGAACCAATAAGCGGCCTTATCTTTGAGAGATAATGGAAAAAGCCGCATCAGCCATATGTCTTCTTGCACATTTCGGGAACGGGTTGTCTGTGCAAGAAGAGTTAGTTCTTCAAGGTGGCTGAAAGGATCTTCCCTAGGAAGGCCATGAAAGTGTTTAATCAGGTTCAGGACGGCAGGCTTGATCTCAAAGTCCCCCTCCGGTATGACCACCCCTGGTCGTTCCTCATAATAAGACGGATCATAGAAATCTTTTAGAGGAACAACAGGCTGCTGACGGGGTGGTGGGTTTGGCCTTGGATTGGCTAGGTTTTGGATGTTCCTAGTCAATGTTTGTTGATTGGAATTTAATTTATTAATCTGATCGGCCATCAATTTTAAAAGATCAGGTAGGGGGTCTTGATGTTGTGTGTGGGGCAACTCAAGATTGGGGAGCTCCAAGTGTGGAAAGTTACTGGTGGTTGGGTTTTGAGTGGAAGGGTTAGAATTAGGGTTAGCGGTGGGGTTAGAGGTAGACGTGGAAGGGTCAGTGGACCTATTTTGTTGTGTTTCCATTTTTTTAGGAGAAGACAGAAAAAGTGGTCTTTTTACGTGGGGGGCGAAATCAAATGGTCCTTCCAAGTGCGGATTTTGAGACCGTCGCCCGTGCATAAAATGGAAGAACGGGGAGGGGAGGAGAAGAGAAAGAGATGAGAGAAAGTGTGCAATTCAAACAAACAAAAACTAGACCTAACTTAATTGTGACTTCCTAATAATAATAACCTAAGACTTGGTCTATATAGGAAATAAGTAGTCAATAGTGAATACCCGTTCTATCAACAAATCTAGCCAAGTTGCTTAAGGGGAGGTTTGGGCCCAAACGTTTCCCAGGGAAAACCCCAGGTGCTTGTACAAACCCGCGCCTGGTCGTTTGACACGGCCCCTCAGCCTGAACACCAGATATAGATGACAGAATTGGTACTAACTAAAGAAAACTTAAGACCTAAATAGCAAGCCTAAGTTGATAAAGCCTTAGGAGTCAAGTTGCTACAAATTTTAATTAGGTCTAGGATTCTATAGTGCACACGGAATGTGGAGGGCGTTTATTGGGTTGTTGCCCTGTTATTTGATTTTTTTGTGTGTGTGCAGGAATTGGAGAGTGGCTCCAATGAAAATCAAGTTGTCACACAATTTTTTTTTATATTTTTGTCTTTTAGGATGTGATTTAATTAAATGAATTTTAGGGTTTTTCTCTTTAAGTTTTCAAACAAGTTTGAAAGTTCACAATCAAAGGAAAGACAAGTTGTATGTGTGATTGTATATTTCCTTTTAATTGAGTCTCTAAAGAGAAAGAAGAAACCCTAAACCAATTATCCCTGAGACAGAAATTTAACTACCAATGAATTATTTTTAGCTTTCAGAATTAAGTAGTGGTCCAAACAAGTCAAACAACACCACTACTTGAAGAAAATCAAACAAGGATTCCAGAAAAGATTTTTGTAAGATTTTAGGAATTTGTTTGATAATAGTTTGAATTTTTAATTGTACTGGTGTCAAAGTCCAGAAATAATACCCGTGGGTATTATAGACTTTTCAGTATTACCACCGACCTCAGAAAATTTTTATGATTTTATATGATATGTAAAATTTCACAGGGATTCCAACAAGATAAATTTCACAAAAATTGGATGAGTATAAAAATTCTGAAAATTCACGGACAGTAGCAAAATAGGAAGATTAGAGGGTGTGAACCCTCTGTAATCCACGAATTTTTAAAAATTAAATACAAATCCAATTGATCTGAAATTTGGAACAGATGTTCCAAACTTAATTGGGAATCACTCTATGAAATTTTATGATTTTAGGAGGCCTGTGGTGTTAGGAATCGATTTTTCAAGTCTGGACAAAAATCTAGACCCGAAAAACAGAACACCAATACTTGCAATGGAATGGTGTTAAAGAAGCATACAAGCAAACAATGATTTTAAAATGCACCACTCCACTTAATTTAAGTGTTTAGGGTCCTGAAAGCCAAGTTTAATATATTTTTGGTAGTTTTAATTAATTATGTGACTAGAAAGAGGAACCAACCTGAATTTTCGCGGGAAGAAAAGGATCTTTAAGCTCTCGCTTCCAGATTCCCGCTTTCCCGCTGTAGTTCCTGCACACACAAAAGAAAGAAAGAGAAGGGGATGAGATCCACTTCAAGCAAGAGAAAATGAGTTAATGCAAAGCCGTGCCTCCCCGGCAACGGCGCCAAAAAGTGATAGCGAAAATACGCGGTTTGTTAAAATACGTCGTTGTAACGCGTAAATCCGCTTTCGCTCTTAAATTTATAATCCTAGATAGGGAAGTATCTAGGGTCGTCCAAGGAGGCAATATGGTTGCAAAATTGATTCTCTTGCTTGGAATATATCTCAACTTTCTTTTGGTAATTTTTAATATACCATTTTTTTTTTGTTTTTGAACTAAGGCAACATGCAAAATTATGGCGGGAAAAGTGTTTACACTTCCAATTAAGTAAACTACTCTAAAGTGGCAAGTAGAGCCTCTCCCTAAGCTCACTCTAAGCAAGTGGAGGCCTAGAATAATTAGGGAGAGGAAGTGAAGAATGCTGAAAATAAGCAAATAGAAATGCAAACAAGATATGCGAAGAAGGCAACTAGATAATTGATAAAGTATTTAACAAAAATGCCTAGTAGAGGAATGCTTCTACTACTAGATAATTGAAATAAAGAAAGAAAACACAAATCCTCTAAATAGATGGTGAAGAAGAGGGCTTCTTGCTCCAAGGTTGGTGGCTCCCAAGCTTGAAAAGAATCCTTCAACTCCTTCCTTGCAGAACTCCGCCAAGGTGATGACCTCCAAGGCAAGCCCTAAGGGGGCGTGCCCTAAGTTTCTCTCCAAGGGTGGACGTCCACCCTAAGCTTTTCTCCTTTGCCTGGCCGTCCTCCTTGAAGTGGGAGAGTCCTCCTCCTTGGCGTGGCTCAAGTTGAAGAGAGTGGGGAGAAGAAGGCACCAAAAGGGCTGGTGATGTGCCCCTTTAATCTCCTTCTCTACTCCTTCTTCTTGGCCGTAGGTATAGGTTGTTTAGGTAGAAAATATACTAAGGGAGGATGCTCCAAAATGGTGGTAGGTGGTGGCTTTTTATAGAATAGGATGGGGGGTTAAGGTGCCCCTTGAAATGGAGGGCTAGGATGGAAGGATGAGGGTGGTTGGTGATCCTATGGCTAGGGTGAGTTGGCGCCAACCCAAGGGGTGTTAAAGGGGGTGGTTATGGTGGTGTTGGTGTCTTTTGGTGGTGGAGAGACACCCCCATGTTGGCGCCAACATGGGGTCTTCTAGAAGGGGAGTTAGGTGGATGGTGGAGATGGGTTCAAGGGAGATTGTGTGGTGGAGATGAGAGGAGATTTTGGAGGGAAAAGTGGCGCCAATATAGAGGTGGTTAGGGGTGGTTTTTGGCGCCAACTTGAAGTGTCTTTTGGTGGAGATAATGGGGTGAAGGGATGGCTAGGAGGTGGCGCCAACTTGAGTAGAGTAGCTAGCATAGGTAGGCTTGAGTTGGTGGAGCTAGCTAGGGTTGATTTTGGAGGTAATGAAGGGCCAAGGAGCTGGTTGTTAGCTATGCTAAGCTAAGCTAAGATAAGCTAAGCTAGCTTAGCTAAAGGTGGAGTGGAGGAGAAGGTGTTGGAGCTAGGGTTTGGAGGAAGGAGCTGAGGAGAAGAAGTCTGGAGCTGGAGCTGGAGCTGGCTGCTGCTGAAGAGGCTGGCATGGGGTTATTCTAGCTGGCTTAGCTTGCTAGTTCTTTGCTAGCTACTAAGCCGAGCTAAGGTAAGCTAGCTTTTACCATACTGAGCTAAGGTGAGCTGGGTCTGGTGCTCCCGGGGAGAATCAAGCTGGTTGAGGCAGCTAAGGTAGCTTAGCTCAACTGAGTTGAGCTAAGCTGAGTCCCTGTGAGCTGGACTTGAGCTTCCTGAGCTGGGATGAATTCTTCTTCAGCTGGTTGGAGCTGAGTGGAGCTAGATGTAGCTGGATCTGAGCTGGGGTGAACTCCTGTCAACTTAGCCGAACTAACTAGAGCTCCCTGTGAGCTAGTGGGAGCTGAGATGAGCTAGACTCAGCTAAGTTGAGCTGGATCTGAGCTGACTTGAGCTAGGATGAGCTAAGGTGAACTCTCTTGAGCTGCCATCCAGCTGAGATTAGCTGAATGGAGCTGGGATGAGCTAACCCTAGTTCAAGTAAGCTAGGTTCCAGCTGCGGTGAGCTAGATCAAGCTGAGGTGAGCTGGATCAAGCTGAGGTGAGCTGGATTAGGCTGAGTTCCAGCTAGTCTGGGCTTCTCCTTCACCATTTGCCTTCTTGAATGCTAGGGTTTTAGGGATCTGTGCATCTGTACATCCCTAACACTCACAAAAACTCATTAAAATGACAATAAAAAATGCAATGCATGCCTATCCTAATTTATGCCTAAATGCAGCCCAAAAACCCGTTTGCGGAGTAAAATCCTAAGAGCTAGGTTAGTTTTAAAGCATAAAAATGATGATAAACTGGTGTTTATCACTCCCCCATGCTTATCTTTTGCTAGTCTCTTAGCAAAACATTAATTTTTTTTGGAAAACGGAATTTTTGGGAAATCTAATTTTTTTGACTTTTGAGGAGAAAAAGAGATTAAGGGACCTTGGTAGATTAAAACACAGGAGATACGGGATTTGTTGAAGATAAACATCAGGATTTGTTTTTGGATCCAACCATTAGATAGAACGGGATCAATATATCCTCAGAAAATTCACAAATTAACCCCTTGTTAATTCAGATGACTTGAAATGTTTGTTTTTAGGATTTTTCTGGCTCGTGAATCTGATTCGCAACTTGCAAATTCCTTTAAAACCTTGTGTCGGTGCTTGTGAAAAGCTAACCTTAATAAGGACGTGTTATTATTATTATTATTATTATTATTATTATATATATATATATTTTTTTTTCTCCCCCATGCTTATTTTTAGCTTAGTCTTACAACAGATGTGTCGGTATCATCATTCCCATTACCATTCCTCGAGGGGGCTCTGGCGCCAGTACTTCGGGATAGCACTGTCCATGACACCACCCAGGAGCTCACAACCCCAAAACACGATGCGGTGAAAAGGGGCGCTCCAAGCAAACTCAAGCTCTTGCTCCGACGCTATAGGTAGAGCACCGTCCAAGACACTTGAGCTGCTGAAATGCGCTTTAATGCTCCGTCTAAAGATATGAAATATAGATATAGAGCAGCGCCGAGGCGGTAACATGTTGACATCGCGTCCTCAAAGAAGGTATTTTCCTTCTTCTCGACGGTGGGAACTCAAACCAATGACCTGATTCAGACTTTTACTAAATCCAAACAAGGGAGTTTTTCAAATTTTTAGTTGTTTTTAAATGTTAGCTTGTGTGTGAAAATTGACACAAGAAGTTTCTCGAGAACCGCAAGTTTTTGAGTCAAAAACTAAGTCAAATACTTTCCATATTACAAAATAGGATCAAGTCACCTGAACTATCATGAGTTCAGGTGAAATTTTAGAGAAGGATATCTGATCTAGTCTAAAATAGACCCTGGAATTCTAATGATTAGATCCAAATCCTCATCCTTAGTTTGTTAAAGATTAAATCCCATTGTACCAGAAGTGAATTTTTCGACCTTAGTCCTGATTTCAAAATTTTTCCTCAAAAAGTTTTCAATATATATATATTTTTTTCTTTTTGTTTTTTTGTTTTTGGGTATGCAAGCAGGAAATAAATTAAAGAAAAATGCATGTTTTTAGGTTTTAAACATCCTAAATCGATCGTAAAAATTTAAAAACACCCCCCCATGCTTAAGATATGCCATGTCCTCATGCATTAGGAGGGAAAAGGAATCACCTTAGTGAAGAACGGTTAGGTTTAGGATGAATAAAACCTGGAAAAAGAAGAAAAAAGGAAAGCAAGAAAATGATGGGTTACCTCCCATCCAGTGCTATCTTTTACGCCATTCAGCCGGGCGTGAAGGTATGCACGGAAGACGTAAGATCATGTAAATAATTGGACACTTGGATCCCCGCAAAAAAAGTGTCGTCTTCTAGATCCTTAAAAAATTGATTAGAAATAATATTGGGATCAAAGTTGGATGGAAAATGATAAGTGTAGCTTGAGTCTGGCCATGGGTTTAAATTAGGTTGGGTGCCAAACTCAGGCGGGGTTGGTGGCAGGTCCGTTAGAAAGGGGTCGGGGAAGGAATGGTGAGGATTGGGTGAAGTTAGTGTGGAAAAGTTAGGTGCGTGAATAGTGGGTGGGTTAGGGGGGTATCAGGAATAAATTTGGGGTCAAGACAAGTTTCCGGATCACAGATCTCGCCGACCACTGAGTCTGAATCAGAGTCCTCAAAAAAACTGTGGTCGGTAAGGGTATCTATTAACATTGTCTCCACCATATTAGAAATTTCAGTATCTGAGTCCTCAAAGAAGTTATCATCATGGAATCTCCTGGAGGATTTAAAAATATCTAAGGTGATAGTTTGGCCTGCACAGTTGATATCCATTTTGCCTGTGTGGCAATTGATATTTGCCTTTGCAGTAGCCAAAAAGGGGCGTCCAAGGATTATCAGGGAGTCCAGTAATGATTCGGGTGCCTCAATGTCAAGAACCAGAAAGTCTGCAGGGAAGACACAATTCTGGACCTTGACTAATACATCCTCGACAATCCCACGAGGTTTGATTGTAGATCGGTCGGCTAATTGCAGGGTAACCTCGACGGGTTTTAATTCACCGATCTGAAATTCTTCGAATAAACTTGTGGGAATAATATTTACAGAGGCACCAAGATCAAGGAGGGCGCGATTAAATGTGGTGTCATCAATAATTACAGAAATTAAAGGCGCCCCCGGATCTTTCATCTTAGGAGGCAGCTTACTCTGTATGACAGAGCTTACTGTCTCTGAAAGATGCACCTGTCCTAGATTTTTAGCCTGCCTTTTAGGAGTACAAATATCCTTCAAAAATTTAGCATAGGCAGGTATATATTTGATGGCATCTAGGAGAGGAATATTGATATGAACTTGCCCAAATAGCTCCATGAGTTCTTCTGTAGTGGGCTCAGATTTCTTTTTTTTGTTGGTGGTGGGGTAGAGAGCTTGTGGGAAAGGGACAGGAATCTTGTCTTGAGATTTTTGTTGTTCTTTTTCTTCCTGATGGGGAGGTGGGGAGTCAACTTGCACATGTATCTTACCAGGTTCGTGCGAAGGCTCGGGGTCAGTGGTGGTTTTCCCACTCCTCAAAGTAACTGCATGTGCAGTCGGATTATTATTTAGAGGAGGTGGGGGGGCCTGTGATTGCAGAAACCTGGGCGGCTGCTGAGGTGGTGGATTAGGAGGAGGCTGATGTGGATAATGTGGATTTCTGCCCATATAATGGTTTCCTTGGTGATTAGGGTTGGGTATGGGTTGGGACGGAAGATGTCCTACAGGTCTTTGCGTGGGAGTAACCCCAATCTGATTGTTCAGATTTGTGATGTTGTGGGTTACTTCCGTCATTTTTGTTTGCATATCCTGTAGGGTTCGCAGCATCTGGGCATTGATATCTTGTTGGGATGGCCCAGGATGGAAGTTTGGATTCAACCCATACCCATTAAAATGATATGGTTGGGAGGAAACTTGATTATTCCAGGAGTAGTTCGGGTAATTTTTCCAATTGGAAGAATTTTTAAAGGGCTCCTGGATGGCAGAAATATTTTGAGTGGGGTTAAGATCTGGATAGTTGTAGTTCCCCAATGAATCATGGGCAACCTCAGAATAATCAGCAGGGGTAGTGTTGAGATTGTGCAAATTTTCTCTTTGTGGAAAGTTAGGTTGGGTTAGATGTGGGTGTGGAGCTTTAGTTGAAGTGGCTAGTCTTTCCTCAATTTTCTTTTGATTAATATGCATCTGGTCGAGTTTTTGAGCAATCAATTGAAGATCATCTTGGGTGACAGGGATAGATTGAGTGCCTATTTCATGAACACCGAACTGCGGGTTTTGGGTTCTGCAAAATGTGTTCATGGAAGCTTGATTAAATGAGTTTTCACTCATTTCTTCGAACAGGTCATAGGCACTTTCTGCATCTTTATTTAAAAAGTTGCCGCCACACGAGGCGTCGACAAACTGTCGGATTTGATCTTCTAATCCATGATAGAAGATTTGCACGAGCTGCCATAAAGGAATCTCGTGGTGCGGGCAACTTCTTAAAAGGTCTTGAAATCTTTCCCAAGAATCATGGAAAGTTTCACCAGATTTTTGGTGAAAGGTCGTAATAGATCTTCGTAAGGAATTGGTACGACCTATGGGAAAGAATTTCTTGAGGAAGGCACTCTTGAGTTGAGGCCATGTTGTGATGGGTCGGCCAATGGTCCTGAACCAATAAGCGGCCTTATCTTTGAGAGATAATGGAAAAAGCCGCATCAGCCATATGTCTTCTTGCACATTTCGGGAACGGGTTGTCTGTGCAAGAAGAGTTAGTTCTTCAAGGTGGCTGAAAGGATCTTCCCTAGGAAGGCCATGAAAGTGTTTAATCAGGTTCAGGACGGCAGGCTTGATCTCAAAGTCCCCCTCCGGTATGACCACCCCTGGTCGTTCCTCATAATAAGACGGATCATAGAAATCTTTTAGAGGAACAACAGGCTGCTGACGGGGTGGTGGGTTTGGCCTTGGATTGTCTAGGTTTTGGATGTTCCTAGTCAATGTTTGTTGATTGGAATTTAATTTATTAATCTGATCGGCCATCAATTTTAAAAGATCAGGTAGGGGGTCTTGATGTTGTGTGTGGGGCAACTCAAGATTGGGGAGCTCCAAGTGTGGAAAGTTACTGGTGGTTGGGTTTTGAGTGGAAGGGTTAGAATTAGGGTTAGAGGTGGGGTTAGAGGTAGACGTGGAAGGGTCAGTGGACCTATTTTGTTGTGTTTCCATTTTTTTAGGAGAAGACAGAAAAAGTGGTCTTTTTACGTGGGGGGCGAAATCAAATGGTCCTTCCAAGTGCGGATTTTGAGACCGTCGCCCGTGCATAAAATGGAAGAACGGGGAGGGGAGGAGAAGAGAAAGAGATGAGAGAAAGTGTGCAATTCAAACAAACAAAAACTAGACCTAACTTAATTGTGACTCCCTAATAATAATAACCTAAGACTTGGTCTATATAGGAAATAAGTAGTCAATAGTGAATACCCGTTCTATCAACAAATCTAGCCAAGTTGCTTAAGGGGAGGTTTGGGCCCAAACGTTTCCCAGGGAAAACCCCAGGTGCTTGTACAAACCCACGCCTGGTCGTTTGACACGGCCCCTCAGCCTGAACACCAGATATAGATGACAGAATTGGTACTAACTAAAGAAAACTTAAGACCTAAATAGCAAGCCTAAGTTGATAAAGCCTTAGGGGTCAAGTTGCTACAAATTTTAATTAGGTCTAGGATTCTATAGTGCACACGGAATGTGGAGGGTGTTTATTGGGTTGTTGCCCTGTTATTTGATTTTTTTGTGTGTGTGCAGGAATTGGAGAGTGGCTCCAATGAAAATCAAGTTGTCACACAATTCTTTTTTATATTTTTGTCTTTTAGGATGTGATTTAATTAAATGAATTTTAGGGTTTTTCTCTTTAAGTTTTCAAACAAGTTTGAAAGTTCACAATCAAAGGAAAGACAAGTTGTATGTGTGATTGTATATTTCCTTTTAATTGAGTCTCTAAAGAGAAAGAAGAAACCCTAAACCAATTATCCCTGAGACAGAAATTTAACTACCAATGAATTATTTTTAGCTTTCAGAATTAAGTAGTGGTCCAAACAAGTCAAACAACACCACTACTTGAAGAAAATCAAACAAGGATTCTAGAAAAGATTTTTGTAAGATTTTAGGAATTTTTTGATAATAGTTTTGAATTTTTAATTGTACTGGTGTCAAAGTCCAGAAATAATACCCGTGGGTATTATAGACTTTTCAGTATTACCACCGACCTCAGAAAATTTTTATGATTTTATATGATATGTAAAATTTCACAGGGATTCCAACAAGATAAATTTCACAAAAATTGGATGAGTATAAAAATTCTGAAAATTCACGGACAGTAGCAAAATAGGAAGATTAGAGGGTGTGAACCCTCTGTAATCCACGAATTTTTAAAAATTAAATACAAATCCAATTGATCTGAAATTTGGAACAGATGTTCCAAACTTAATTGGGAATCACTCTATGAAATTTTATGATTTTAGGAGGCCTGTGGTGTTAGGAATCGATTTTTCAAGTCTGGACAGAAATCTAGACCCGAAAAACAGAACACCAATACTTGCAATGGAATGGTGTTAAAGAAGCATACAAGCAAACAATGATTTTAAAATGCACCACTCCACTTAATTTAAGTGTTTAGGGTCCTGAAAGCCAAGTTTAATATATTTTTGGTAGTTTTAATTAATTATGTGACTAGAAAGAGGAACCAACCTGAATTTTCGCGGGAAGAAAAGGATCTTTAAGCTCTCGCTTCCAGATTCCCGCTTTCCCGCTGTAGTTCCTGCACACACAAAAGAAAGAAAGAGAAGGGGATGAGATCCACTTCAAGCAAGAGAAAATGAGTTAATGCAAAGCCGTGCCTCCCCGGCAACGGCGCCAAAAAGTGATAGCGAAAATACGCGGTTTGTTAAAATACGTCGTTGTAACGCGTAAATCCGCTTTCGCTCTTAAATTTATAATCCTAGATAGGGAAGTATCTAGGGTCGTCCAAGGAGGCAATATGGTTGCAAAATTGATTCTCTTGCTTGGAATATATCTCAACTTTCTTTTGGTAATTTTTAATATACCATTTTTTTTTTGTTTTTGAACTAAGGCAACATGCGAAATTATGGCGGGAAAAGTGTTTACACTTCCAATTAAGTAAACTACTCTAAAGTGGCAAGTAGAGCCTCTCCCTAAGCTCACTCTAAGCAAGTGGAGGCCTAGAATAATTAGGGAGAGGAAGTGAAGAATGCTGAAAATAAGCAAATAGAAATGCAAACAAGATATGCGAAGAAGGCAACTAGATAATTGATAAAGTATTTAACAAAAATGCCTAGTAGAGGAATGCTTCTACTACTAGATAATTGAAATAAAGAAAGAAAACACAAATCCTCTAAATAGATGGTGAAGAAGAGGGCTTCTTGCTCCAAGGTTGGTGGCTCCCAAGCTTGAAAAGAATCCTTCAACTCCTTCCTTGCAGAACTCCGCCAAGGTGATGACCTCCAAGGCAAGCCCTAAGGGGGTGTGCCCTAAGTTTCTCTCCAAGGGTGGACGTCCACCCTAAGCTTTTCTCCTTTGCCTGGCCGTCCTCCTTGAAGTGGGAGAGTCCTCCTCCTTGGCGTGGCTCAAGTTGAAGAGAGTGGGGAGAAGAAGGCACCAAAAGGGCTGGTGATGTGCCCCCTTAATCTCCTTCTCTACTCCTTCTTCTTGGCCGTAGGTATAGGTTGTTTAGGTAGAAAATATACTAAGGGAGGATGCTCCAAAATGGTGGTAGGTGGTGGCTTTTTATAGAATAGGATGGGGGGTTAAGGTGCCCCTTGAAATGGAGGGCTAGGATGGAAGGATGAGGGTGGTTGGTGATCCTATGGCTAGGGTGAGTTGGCGCCAACCCAAGGGGTGTTAAAGGGGGTGGTTATGGTGGTGTTGGTGTCTTTTGGTGGTGGAGAGACACCCCCATGTTGGCGCCAACATGGGGTCTTCTAGAAGGGGAGTTAGGTGGATGGTGGAGATGGGTTCAAGGGAGATTGTGTGGTGGAGATGAGAGGAGATTTTGGAGGGAAAAGTGGCGCCAATATAGAGGTGGTTAGGGGTGGTTTTTGGCGCCAACTTGAAGTGTCTTTTGGTGGAGATAATGGGGTGAAGGGATGGCTAGGAGGTGGCGCCAACTTGAGTAGAGTAGCTAGCATAGGTAGGCTTGAGTTGGTGGAGCTAGCTAGGGTTGATTTTGGAGGTAATGAAGGGCCAAGGAGCTGGTTGTTAGCTATGCTAAGCTAAGCTAAGATAAGCTAAGCTAGCTTAGCTAAAGGTGGAGTGGAGGAGAAGGTGTTGGAGCTAGGGTTTGGAGGAAGGAGCTGAGGAGAAGAAGTCTGGAGCTGGAGCTGGAGCTGGCTGCTGCTGAAGAGGCTGGCATGGGGTTATTCTAGCTGGCTTAGCTTGCTAGTTCTTTGCTAGCTACTAAGCCGAGCTAAGGTAAGCTAGCTTTTACCATACTGAGCTAAGGTGAGCTGGGTCTGGTGCTCCCGGGGAGAATCAAGCTGGTTGAGGCAGCTAAGGTAGCTTAGCTCAACTGAGTTGAGCTAAGCTGAGTCCCTGTGAGCTGGACTTGAGCTTCCTGAGCTGGGATGAATTCTTCTTCAGCTGGTTGGAGCTGAGTGGAGCTGGATGTAGCTGGATCTGAGCTGGGGTGAACTCCTGTCAACTTAGCCGAACTAACTAGAGCTCCCTGTGAGCTAGTGGGAGCTGAGATGAGCTAGACTCAGCTAAGTTGAGCTGGATCTGAGCTGACTTGAGCTAGGATGAGCTAAGGTGAACTCTCTTGAGCTGCCATCCAGCTGAGATTAGCTGAATGGAGCTGGGATGAGCTAACCCTAGTTCAAGTAAGCTAGGTTCCAGCTGCGGTGAGCTAGATCAAGCTGAGGTGAGCTGGATCAAGCTGAGGTGAGCTGGATTAGGCTGAGTTCCAGCTAGTCTGGGCTTCTCCTTCACCATTTGCCTTCTTGAATGCTAGGGTTTTAGGGATCTGTGCATCTGTACATCCCTAACACTCACAAAAACTCATTAAAATGACAATAAAAAATGCAATGCACGCCTATCCTAATTTATGCCTAAATGCAGCCCAAAAACCCGTTTGCGGAGTAAAATCCTAAGAGCTAGGTTAGTTTTAAAGCATAAAAATGATGATAAACTGGTGTTTATCAGGGACTATCCAACCCCCTACTTCTCGCACGCCTGCAGTAGGGATGATGCTTCCAATTGTAGCAGCTGTGGAGGCACACGACTTCAATTAAGGACCTGGGTGCGTGCGCAAGAGACTTCTGCGTAGCCTGGGACAGCAACCTGGGACAACAGCACCTAGAGCGACCTCAAGCAAGCTTCGAGCTTGCTCACCAATGGCAGATGGAGCCTGTAACCTAAAATCAATAGCAAAGCCTTTCAGCCACGTCAAAATGCTCAAGGAGGTTCACCGGAGCACGGGGGATGTGCTGGGGGTAGTGGCATGGCGTGTGGGTGTCTGTGAGTGCGTACCTAGGGCAGACTGTGTGCATATGAGTGGGTGTGTTCGGGGGGTGATTTGGGTGAGTGGCGAAGTGAATAAAGTGAGGGGAAGTGCTCAATGAGGTGTGGCGGAGGTTGTGGGATTGTCGGTGAGGGTTTTGGTGGCCTGTGGAGGCGGGATGGCCTCGCCGGAGGTGGTGGCTAGAGATGAAGGAGATGGGGGTGTGAGGGGCGACAGCGGTTGGTTTGAAGTGGAGTAAATGTGAAAATAAAGTAGAGGTGAGAGGGAACTTATCTAGGAAGTCAATGGATGAAGGGGGGCAGCGAAGGCGTCAGGTCTGGTATGGTCGACGCCGGAGACGAAGGCAACTTCGATGAGGTGGGAATGACGAGGATGAAGAGGGAGTGGCATTTGCTAGTACGGCGAGACGCAGACGAGAGCAAGGAGGAGGAATCCGCCGCAGGTATGGAGGTCGAACGATGAGAAAGGGCAGGAAAGGTCGTCGGACATCGAGGAGCCTTTGACCATGAGGGGAAGAGAAGAGTTGAGGGTATTCATGGTTGAATTCGAGGGTGAAGAAGTCGGGGAGATCTGGGCTTCTTTAAATAGGGCTCTGAAGGGCGGTTAGGGCTTGGGAAGCAAGCTTCCCAAGCTTGGAAGGTCACCGGAGATGGGTGCTTGTTAGGATACCCAAATCTCTCATGCATTTACATGAGAGATTGGGAGGGAATTAGATCTCAAAGATGGGTTCATAGTGGCAGGAATTTCACAGAGGATCTCCCTTCCAAGTTTGGAAGAGATCCCCTGAGCAATCAAGGAGAAATTCCAAGTTAAAGGTCGCTGGAGTAGGTTTCCTCTGCGATAATGGTGGATGGCCTACTTGTGAAGACAATGAAGAAGCTAGGGGCTGTTTGCAAGGGTTTTTGAAAGTTAGGGGTAGAAATGTAATCAGACAGGACCTTTTTGCAAACTAGGTGAAGGCAAACTCATTTTGGGTCTAAATTTTGGTACAAACCTAATTTGGACCTAAGGAATCCAATGGTGAAGTTAGACTTTTGGTTTTGACCATGTTTGACTTGTAATTTATGTAAAAACCCAAATTAGGGCAAATATCTGTCTGAGACTCTATTCTAGGTCAAGATGGGTTCTAATGGCTAAATGGAAGGTACTAAACCCTAGAGAATATTTTTTTATGATTTTTAGAGGGTTTAAGTGAATTTTATCCTGACCAGAACCTTGGTTAATTAAGTAGTTCTATTTTTAGGATTTCAAGAAGTCATTTAATTCACAAAACATGCACAAACCCTTTTCTGTCTAATCCAACCCACTTGTTATCTTATTAAGACCATTTGACCTTCGTTTAGCCTTTGAGAGAACCCGTGGTTGTACTGCATTGGTAACATTGTAGTTTTACCCCTTGTGTCTTGTGTTTCTCTCAGAAAGGTTATGCAATGAATTATGATCTTCAGTTGGTTATGTAGGAGCATTTATTGACTTCATTATTTCAAAATGAGCTAGTTAGGGCTCATGATGGTGTTCCCATCAATGCTCGTCCTTCTCCTCGAACCATGCGACCTTTGACAAGCAGAAGATAACAACCAGCAATACTCCTTATACCAGGAATCCAATAGGTGCATTAGATGCCTGCAGAGTTTTCTAGATGTCTAAGAGAAAGATGGAAATTCAAAGGAACTTCCATACTTCTCCTAAGAAGTCTATACATCCAAAAACCAAGGAGAAGAAGAGATGGCTATACTCTTTCACCAAGTGTGGTTGAAGGATTTTCTTCTTAATTAGGACTTATTAGGGTTTCCCTCCCTACCTTTGGTAGATATTTATAAGGATCCACCTAATCCTAACATGATGGAATCGTTGGATTAAATCAACGATTGGGATCAATTTCTACTTGAATAAATGATTGGTGGCCCTTTATAAATTTTAACTAATTGGATTCTGGCACCCAAAATACATATAATTGCCAATCAAACCCTTTTGGATCAAGACCTAACACTTTAAACCCAATTAAATATTAAATCAAATATTATTTAATTCTTAAGATAGTATTTGACTTCTCTACAAAAAAGAACCCTTCAAAATTATTATTGGTTTTGTCACGCCAATAATGAAGCATTTAGAATTCATGGATTATGCCACGACACCTACCTTAGGTGTTTCAAATATTTACAGATCCTTCACATTGGAAGATGATATTAAGCTTGAGGTCTAAACCCATTAAATAGTTGTCATCTCTCCTTGAGTTATATCATTTATAATATCTCCTTTATATCATTGGGATAAGAATGAAAGACCGGCTCCTTTTTCAAAGGATTGTCTTCTTCTCTTTCAAGCTTGAGTTTGATTAGGACTCTATGACCACATGTGGAATTGATCTTTCCCAATATACTCAAAGCGAGCTCTTCCCTCCAACCTATGACATACATTGATGAAGTAGATTTGTGTGATCTCTTTGAGAGATCATGTGTCTCATGTTCCCTCTCACATGTACCATTCTTAGTGATCTCTCAAATGATGTGGTACTTTCTCTTAATATGCTTGCTCTTTAGGTGAAAGCGAGGCTCCTTAGCCTATGCATTGGCACCCGTGTTGTCGTACAATAGTGGGATTGGAGGTGAGTTAAATGCAAGTTAACAATCACAGGATAAGTTTGATCTTGTCCTAAGAAAACATATTTCAGTGAGTCAGTCAAGGGTTTCAACTCAATTGGTGTAGGATCAGGTGAAGGAGCCAGAGTAGAGATCTTAGAAGATCTTAAGGTCACTAAAGATATTGGAGGTGAATCCAAAGTGTCTCTATCAGGTAACTTAGGAAGAGTCAAGTTAGAAGTAGAACGGAATTGAGGTTCTAATGTAAAAGAATCAATTAGTGTATCCTCAACTAACTTGTCCAATGAATTCAAGGAACATATTTCCTTAACAATACTATAAGATGGTTCCTTTTGAACTTTAAAAATATAAATTTTCATCTTCTAATCTCCAAACTTCAATTCTAATAGGCCCTCCTTACAATCTATAGTTGCTTTGGCAGGTGCCAAGAAAGGTCTTCCTAGTATGATCGGTGTGTTATGGATGTCGTCAAGGACTTTCATGTCAAGGATAATGAAATCTACGGGGAAGTAGAAATCCTTTACTTCCATTGTAACATCTTCCAACACTCCTTGAGGCATCTTAACTGATTGGTCAGCTAATTGCAGAGACACCTTGGTTGGCTTTAGATTGCAACCTCGAAATGAGTCATGAGGGAGGTCGGGAGAAGATTGATGGAAGAACCTAAGTCAAGTAAGGCTCTATTGAATGTGGTACTACTTATCATACAAGAAAGTATAGGGGTGCCTAGATCTTTCTTCTTAATAGAGAGGTTACTAGAAATAATGGAACTCACTTGTTCCGAAAGGATAATAGGACTCCCTTTCTTAGTTCTTGCTTTACACTTAGGTGTACATAGGCCTTTTAAGAACTTAGCATAAAGTGGGATGTGGCAGATTGCATCCAACAAGGGGATGTTTATGTGGACTTGCTTAAAGAGCTTGACTAAGTCATCCTCAAGAGCCACACTAGATTGTTTCTTCTTTCCTTTACTCTTCTTTAAAGCCTCTGGAAAAGGTACAGATGTGTTGGTAGGAGGATCAGTCCTAGGTATAAAAGAGTCAGGATCAATTGGTTGATCAAGTGGAGAAGTAGAGGGTCCAGGTTGAGATGTAGAGATAGGGTAAGGTGGATCGAAAGTGCTTCTACCACTCCTAGTTGTGATGGCATTAAGTTCAGCCTGAGATGTGGATGGTAAATCAGGATTTGGCAAAAGAGGTGGTTGTTAAGAATAGGAAGTAGTAGTTTCAGGAAAATACTTAGCTTGTTCTTACAAGGTTTGGGGTATGAAATGTGCTTGACCTTGCACAAGAGGTCTACCATGAACATACCTCTGGGTGGGTACATTCTTAGGGTTGGGTTGTGTTTGAGATGGAAGTGAATTTGATTGACGTGGTTTAGTCAAATGTGCTAGCAGGGCTCTCATCTCAACTAAAGTCATGCCCTATTTTTACTGTAGTGCAATGTTCTACTTTTGCATATCAACAAGTGTCTTCATGATTGTACCTAGCCACTCACCATGGGCAGGTCCAGACTGAGAGTATTGGGAGGGCCTTGGTTGGGTTTACTGGTAGGCACGTGGTGGATATCAAGGTTGTGCTTAAGGTGGAGGTGGTAGTGGTCTGGTCAAGTTTTGAAGTGGTGGTGCAGAAGGTTGTTGGAAATTGGGTCTTTATGAATTTCCCGACCAAGAAAAGTTTGCATGATTACGTCATCTAGGGTTATAGGTTTGGGAATATGGGTTATTTTGAATGGCGTGGAGCTCCTACGAAGCTCCAGGAAGAACAGAGAAATCAGAATATTGAGGAACAAAGGTTCCTCTAGATAGTGTGGACGAATATGGAAGTGAATATGAAAAAGGTGGTGTCACAGAAAGATTGTTTACAATTCCCTCCCTATAGGAGATGTGAAGAAGTGTAGGTGACTGAGAAGAAGAAGATGGTTTAGATAGGAATTTTCACACTTCATCTACTTCTCTATTATGACTACTTTGTCTAGCTGACTGGCCACTATTTCCATGTCGCGTGTGCTAGAGTCACTACAACAGTATGCAGGGTTTGCAATGGTTATAAACCGTCACCAAACACCATCGTGGTATATCGCGTCAATGTTTTAATTTGGCGATGATTACAATCTCCTATCGTCACTTTCTCAGTGCGCGCGGGCGAACATGGAAGTACATTTTGGCAACAGTTTTATAACCATCTCTAAAGTAAATTATTAACGGTTATCAATTCGACCATCGCCAATGTTGTTAGTGGAAACCCAAATTACTTGCCAAAAAAAATGTACTTTTAAGGATGAATTTTGTTAAAATCATCCTTTATTCTTATTAACAACGATTTAAAAAATAGTGACCAATTGTTAATAACAGTCACTGAAAGAGATGGGATACCTCACGCCAAAATTATGTGGCGCCTAATGGACTTAAGGGGATGGTTGTAAAATGGTCACCGAATGTAATTTATAATGGTTTACATTTTAACCATCACAAATAATACTTTACCATTGCTAATAATACTTTAATTTTTTTTAAAAAATGGTTAATTTTAGAATTACACATAATAAATAAGAGATACTCGAAAATAACCTAAGTTGTTCAAAATATTCAATCGAAAGGAATTATACAATGAAACTAATTTATATATATATAAACGGGGTTCAAATATTACAACAATGATAAAAATAAGAAAAATATAAACACATATGCTTTATGTTAAGGCACCTACGCCAGCAGCCCCACAACCACCATCATCGTCGTCGCCTCACCTTGGAATGTGGAATGATGAATGATCAGGTTCACCACCACCACCCCCCCTCAGAGGCCTCCTCCCACTGCTTGTTATGCCGTTCTAACAACTCCTTTTGGTGCTCCATCCTACGAGTAGTGTCCTGTAGCTAGGTGGTGATCTCCTCCAACCTTTTCTTCTACTCCACAGCTCGACACTGTAAGGTCTGAACCTCGGTGCCTAGGCTGTCGACGTGGATGGACGAGGAGGATCTTTTCCTACCATACCAGGAGGAGATCATCACACTCCTCCCAACACTACGGATGAAGCCTCCGTGCTCTAGAGGCATCACGATCCTGAAGGCCTTTGGTGTCAGAGGGGTCTGCAGAACATTTCGAAGTTCTCATCTGCGACCTCAGGAGGATGAATCAAATCCATCATACGACCTTGTAAATAAATAAATAAATATATTTGCAGTTAATTTTTATATAATTGAAATTAATGTAACTGACTTTTAATTACTTACATGTGTCTCATGGTATGTTGGATGTATCTATGCATGTGGGTCATCGAGGGTTTCTTTACTATGAGTCTACTCATAGAATCCCACTCGATCTAACTAAGTACCCTCATGTGCCTCCACCTGAAAATGAAGTAATATTTTCATCTTCTTTTAATTCAACTAAGTTATTTTAATTTTATTTGAAATACTGAATTAATAAACTTATAATACTCATTCGACCCAAGCAGTGGTTTGGGCAGGAGCTTGGGCCCTGTTGGCCTTATTCTTCCTGATTTGCTCCCGTAAGAAATATAAATTTTATTACTAAAATATTACGTAATTATTCGTTATAAACTAAATTTAAAAATAAAATTTGAAACTATTTATTTACCTTTATCGTTGGATCCTTCCAGCGCTTGCAACACTCCCTCCAAATGGGAGGCATAATCGTAGGAGGCACGTTTCTTAATGCCTCCTTATACGACTTATTATTAAAAAATTGAAATAATTTTACAAACTTTTATTAGAAATTTTTTATTATATATAAATAATTAAATAAATTTAGAATCTGAAAGAATTTCATACTATACACTACATCTCCTCCATCCGTGATGTATCTTGCATGAATGCTACAAGATAGCCTTGGGTGCATTGGAATTATTGCCCCAATCAAAAGTACCCTGTATTCAATATACATAAATTGATTATAATTATTATAAATGTGTGTATGAATTTCACATTTATACCTGCAACTATTGAATAATGGATGCCTTCGACTCCTTGGCGACCCTCCTCCAATCGAAGCAGGAAAGTAGGATAGTTGCCTTAATAATTGTGGCTACTCGGCTCGTAATGCTGGGGTAGTTTTCACTTCCCCAGCTGTAGTAATGGTCAGCCCAATCATGGTGCCCTCAGGTAGCCTGTTGAGGTTCGCATTTCGTGTTGGACCTCACGTGTTTTTCCTAGCTAAAAACATGAAACAACATATTTTAAAAGATTAAATAAGAGAAATTAAATATAGTAATCTTTTAAATAAAATTATTTAAAAATCTTACTAGCATTGGTGCTTGCTTGAGTATCAGGCTCCTACGACGTACCTACCTGAGTATCTGGTTGGTCAAACGGCTGCTGTACCTCCTCATCAATAATCCCCTGCTGCCTTAGGAACTCCTCAGGATGGGTCTCATGTTGAGGATTCACCTCAACATCATGGGTATCTAGGCCTGGTGATAGGGAAGGAATGAGTGGTGATTGACCTTTAAGGAAAAGGTGATCGTATTGGGCTACAATATGTGAAGGTAGGCATTGGAGATAGTGGGAGGGAATCTGGGCATAATGGGTATCAGGAGGAGGTTGGGAAATAGGAGGCTGAGACTGTGCCTCCTCCCTATCCTCATGGGTAGGTGGCGACTACCCCTGACAGCTACCTTCTTTCATGGCCTCATCTACATATAAATACAAATAGAATTAAGTAAACATATATTGGAAAATGTTTATGATAAAAGGAAAAAATATAAACAATTAAATGATGTTAAGTTCATTAAAAAATAAATGTTCTTATACCTTAAACATCAGTACCTATTACATCGAGACCTATTTATGCTTCCACTGGAAGTTCTTAATATGCTTCAGATGTAACAAAAATTTCATTAACTTTTTTTTCATCGAAGAAATCACGAGGCACGATTTTTATTGATAAGATCCACCCATTCCTACTATTATTAGGCACATAAAAAACTTGTGAACTTGGCAGGCTAATGTGAATGATTCAGTTGTTTGAAGAATTCGACGGTTCTTATTTAAACTGATGAAACCATGCTTATTATCTTTTTTGAAACCAATCCCTTCCTTGAAAACATCAAACCAATCACTCTTAAATAAAACCACCCCATAGTCATATCTGAAACTCATCTCCACAATTTTAATGATTTTCCCATAGTAGCCATTGATGGTCCGCCTGGATAGGTTATTAATATGATATTTTTATCGTTGAAATGTGTATAGTGGTTAACCTAATTCAGACCTAACCATCTCTTTACAAAATTTTTAACCTGGCCTAATTGATTTTATCTTGTCACTTTTAAGCCCAGGGTCGAACTCAGGGAAGTGGGGTTCAAGTCGAGTTTCTACGTTTTCCTTAAAACGCGTCTCTTCCGTTCGTTTATTCTGTTTTTGGTATTTTTCTTATTTAGGTTTTTTTTCTGGTAATCCTTGTTCTTGAGGCACACCCTCAAAATTGTGTCCTTGGCTTTTAGCCAAAACAGAGTTTCAAAACACGTCTTGCTACTTGCAAGATGGGGTACCTGCAAATCAAAGATTATCTTTTCACTTTTATACCTTTTTTTTTTCTTTTTACTAAGGAAGCTATCAGATAGAAAGTAAATATAGTAGCTATAGATATATATTTATATGTAGTATATATATAAAGGGGTGGGGGTGGAGGTGACGATGGAGTGTAGCACTATGTCGAGTCAGCCGACGTCTAGAGAGACGCAACCAACACGACTAGGTGCCGCGTGGAGTGTGGATGGAGGATGGATGATGTATGGGACCACGCTTTTTGTACACGCTGTATCGCAGAATATCAGCAACTGGTGCAAATATTCTCGCGATACAGCGTATAGTAAATAACGTGAAAATATATGTACATATGTATGTATATAAATGTATAAGTATATATGTATAGATATATATAGATAGATATATATATATATATAGGTGTATATATATATATATATATATATGTATATAGGTATATATGTATCTAGATATATATGTATATATATATATGTGTATATGTATAAGTATATAGATATGTATATATATATATATGTATATGAGTATGTGTATATATATATATATATATTATATATGTATATGTATATATATATATTATATTATATGTATGTATACATAACTATATAGATATACTATGTATATATAAGTATATATATATAGATATATGTATATGTATATATATATATATATATATATATATATGTATGTATATAAGTTACTATTAGTGTGTGAGTGTGTGTGAAAGTGTGAGTGTAGATGTCTGTGTGCGTCGGTGTAGTGTGTGAGAAAGTGTTGTGAGAGAGAGTGAGAGAGAGAGAGAGAGAGAATGGGAGAGAGAGAGCAGGAGAGAGCTGGCAGGAGAGGAGAGAACGGAGGCAGCCGCACTGCAGGAGGCGAGGGAGCACGTTTTAAGTCGTCTGCAGTCGAAGGCCGTCGTCTGAAGGTCGCGGGCGCACGGGGGCGTACTCGCGCAGAGGAGATGAGGAGTCTGCGTCGACCTGCTGCGAGCGCGGAGGCTCGCGACAGCGCGCTCGGAGAAGGAGGCGGGGAGTCTGCAGGCACGCGCGGGCGCTTGCAGAGGCTGGTAGGGAGGCAGGAAGGGGCCTGGCCGGCCGCTGCTGAGGAGCGCAGCGACCGGTTGCGGGCGCAGAGGCGGGCGACAGAGCAGACGAACGGAGGCGGGGAAGGTCTGCAGGCACGCGCGGAGTGGCTGGGGCGCTTGCAGACGCTCGCGGAAGCTGCGGGGGCCGCTGCCGCTGCTGCTGCTGCTGCTTCCGCTTAGCTGCTGCTGCTGCTGCTGCTTCCGCTTAGCTGCTGCTGCTGCTGCTCCGCTTAGCTGCTGCTGCTGCTTCAAGCTTCAGACCTTGAAGCGGCAGCAATGGCTAGAAGTGCGAGAACGGAAAACAAATGAAAACAGAGAGCCACCACGCCCACCGGCTCTTTGAAGAGCTGGGCGGTGATGGTCTCACTGTGGTGGTGTGCACCACAGTGAGCTCCTGCCCGCCGGATTTCTCCTCGGAGGAGGACCGACGTATGGAGGGGAGAGGGAGGAGAGGAAGGTGGCGGCCTGCTGGTGGTGTTTCTTTCTTGCTGCAGCCAGCCGCAGCTGCGTATTGCAGCAATGTTCCCCCCTTCGTCGCGAGGAAGAGCTGCGGCTTTATAGAGGAGGAGAGCATGGCGGGGAGGCATGGCAGCAGCAGGGAGAGGCGTTGGAGAGTGGCTGCTGCAGGGAGAGGCGCGGGAAGGACAGCAGGGAGAGGCGGGACTGCTGCATGCGGCTGCGGGAAGGCGCATGGGGGGGAGAGGTTGCGGAGAAGTTGCAGCCGTAGGAAAAATAAAAAACAAGTGGAGATAAAAAATAGAAGAGATGGATTTTTGTAAAGAGGCACTTGAGGAAAATGTAAATTATGAAGCCCTTTTATTTCATTCTCCTCTCCTCTCAATTAAATGCATGAATGCATGTATTTTTACAAATGCAACAATGGAATCCTAATATGCATAGGTAGTGCTAGGAAATAGCATAAGAAGGCGTTCTTATAGGCGTGTTTTGAGGTGCAAACAGCCATCACAACCCATTCCAATATCGCAACTGATAAGAACTCCAGTCTATTGTGATACCTTCGCACCATCGATTGACTTTATTTGGAACCTAAATCCGTTAATTTTGTAACCAGAATGATAATGTCCATAACTCAATGAAGTCTCGCATATTACATTGAAGTCATCCACCCAAAGTTGGTCCTTGTTTTCTTTCATCTGATACACACGCTGCTTAAAGCAATCAAGGAACTACAACTCTTGAATGGCATGAGGTGAAGACTGTTTAAATTCATCGAGAAAAGGATCAACATCGAGAATCTGTTTCAAGCTATACAAGTGAGCTAACTGTCGATCGATTAAATCGATCATTCTTTATTCTGTGCATAGGATCAACCTTCACCTAGTGTCAAAAATTGTTAGAGAATCATCATTTATTTCGTTGTATTCCCCATCAAACTTCCTTTCCAGTCGATTAAATCTATTGTCGACATTGTCCATGTACCTAGCATAGAAGTTTATGCATTCTTCTAAAAATCCTCGATGATTGACCCCTCTGGCTTAACTTTATTTAAAACATAATCTTTTAGGTTCTTTAGAAATCACTCAACTGGATATATCCATCTATACTATATAGGTCCACCAACTCTTACTTTATTTGCAAGATGTAGCATTAGATGCACCATGGTGTTGAAGAAAGTTGGGGGAAAAATTTGTTCCATTTTGCAGAGTGTAATTATAATTTCATCATTTCAATAGTCTAGACTTTCACATTTCAAAGTCTTCTAGCAAACGACTTTAAAAAATTGACTCATCTTTGTGAATGAATCGACCATTGGATTCGGCAACACTGCACTAATAGCTAATGGAAACAAAATCTACATATAAACAAGTGAAGTGTGACCTTTCAATCCATTGATCTTCTTCTAAACTTCATTCACATAGCATGAGAGCTATGAAGAAAACCTGTCTGGGACCTGAATTCCTTTCAAAAAAAGAGTATCGTATCCCTCTATCCTTATTGTAAATTGTACATGCTGGTGGCATTTCTTCACCTTCAGTGACATGTAGCTTAGGATGGATACTCAGTTTTTCATGTCATTTCTCGATCTTAACGTGTCTTTGGGATTCTCTGTTAAATTCAACACGTCTAAGATGTTGTCATGACATTTTTTTGAATATGTATGACATCAAGATTGTGACGTATTGTAAGATCTTTCCAATATGGAAGCTCCATGAAGAAGCTTTTCTTCTTAAAATGAGAGTCCTTTAATGTTGTCAGATCTTTCCTAAAGGGGCGACTAAGTTGTACGTTGGCAAGCTTTTGTAATTCTACCATTACTTTAGACCTTGACAGTCGAATGGAATTTGTTCACAACTTATCTCTCGGATTCCTACTGGAATACTAAAAAGTTGAACCGTCAAATCTATCCTTAAATTGTGCACCCCACCATTTGTGCTCAATTGGAAGAAATCTATGGTGCCCTAAATATCCAAATTTATTACTTTCAGGTAGATGCAAATGATGTGTATCTTCCTTACATACTAGGCAGGAAAACTTCCCTTTCATACTCCATCCAAAAAGATTCGCATGCTCTAGGAAGTCATTAAGGTCCAAAGCAAATCCCTGTACATCTAAAAGAATTCTTTATTCTTTGCATCATACGTCTAAACATTGTCATGCCATAGTTGTTTCAATTCATCTACTAATGGCTGCAAATAGACGTCAATTGCATTTCCTAGTTGCTTGGTGAAAGAGAGATCTTCGTTTTCAATAAAAATTTTAACATAAAATGATGTGTTGTTATAGTTCGTTGCATGATAGAAAATCACTTTTTAAAACATTTAATATTCAAAACTAACCACGAAACTAGTTAGGTCGCCTCCACAGGGAGAAATTATCCTATTAAAAATGATTAATGATGCCTCAAGTATTCGAGAATATCAACGGATGTGTATGCTAACTAGTGCTCTCATTTCCAACACAAATTCTCGATCTAGATAATTAATCAAGAATATAGATGCGCAAATGCAAAATCACCACCATGGAAATACCTGAATTGCGATCTTAGTACTGACAAGCACCGTCAAATTTAATTAAAATAGAATTCGTTCCCTATAACAAATATCCTTTCACGATTATTCATGAGACGAATTTAACTATACGTAATTCAAGTAGAATTGAGGGACATGCATGCAAATCTATTGTAATATAATAATTAGATAAATATGGAAATAGTGTTTTCCACATTGGCAGGTAACGTAAATTTTAATTCAAGTAAAAGCAGAGGATTCTCCCTCTCTACTTCGTGCGCACGTGGGGAAGCTTCGTCGGAGGAGCTACTCTGGAGAAAGGTCGGCCGGAGTAAGGCCGTCGTGCCGATGTAGGAGGCATGATCGGAGGTGCCCGCCGGTGGCCAATCGGAGTGTCGGAGGTCAGCGACGAAGCTGCTACTATGGTATAAATTCACGCACATGCAGAGGTGGTGTGGCTGCGCGTGGCCGCGAGTGGCTGCATTTGGTCGGTGATGATGCTGGGTGGCGCTTGGCGTCGCTGTTGAAGACCAGATGGAGCTTGATGGAGGTACTGCAGGAGAGGCACTGTTGGGTTCCTTACGATGGAGAAACAGGGGAGAAAACAAAGAAGAAGAAGATGAGGAGGAAGTGGCAGTGGATGGTTGAGGCAAGCTGGAGATGGAGCAGCTGCGTGTTGGTGCTGCTTTGAAATAAGGAAGGAGGCAGGAGGTTGAAGAAAAGGAAAAGGAAGTGGGTACGATTAGGTGCAGTAGTGATGGTGGGTTATATGGTGAGGAAGAAGATGGTCTGTGGCTGAAGGGTGGACGTGGTACATGGAGAAGGTGATGGGTAGGCGATGGAAGGTGCTGTGGTGATGTTGTGGCTGCACGCTGTCACCGTGCGACCGTGGAGAGGGAGAAGCAGAGGTGCAGCACGCCTAAGCTATGGTGTATGCCAGGTCCACGGTACGCACATGATCCATGTTTCTCATGAGGGAGGAGGTCCCCGCAGGGGGGAAGAGAAGATCCATATTGCAGATGGCCAGCCGTGCCTTTTTAAAAACTCTCGTCTATTTCCTTTCGACGCAACTTCTCTAACCACTCGCGAAGATTACGAGTGGTTAAAACGGCGGATAAGCATTGACCAATATTTATCAGACGTCTGACTTCATTATCAGATGTCTTAAAAAATGTGAAGTCAAGGAACTTGTCCTAGCAATTCCTAGACATCCATCCTTAGCTCCAGACATCTTATAAACGCAGATATGTTGTGTGAACTCTTGTACCTAGCCTACATTCATGAAATAAATTATATTATCATAACATATGTTATTAAACATAAAATTAGAGCATAAAATTAAATGCAGGCTATGGTAAATTGTCATTTAGCTCCTACTCAATTAATAATTAAGGACAACTAATTAAAAGTACTTAAGCCAAATAATGGTCCACAAAAGTGGACTTAGCAAATGCCCCTATGTGTAAGTTTAGCTAGCCCCTAGAAAAAAGTGAAAAATAATGGAAGCAACCAAAAGATTTCTTCTTTTCTTATTTTGAAAATTTAGAGATCTAGACATATGTGAAGTGGTAGTAGCTTAGGTAATGGATCCAAGTGAAAATAACCAACTTACATTTGCAGTTCGTACTTAACCCTCGGTAAACATTTTATTAGGATAGGCAACTACTTCCCTCGGGGATAAAGCAGAAAATAATTTGTAATTTGACCCAGGCTTTTTGGCTTAGGTAAGAGATACTGAGTTAAATGGATTCGTATTTGGTGGGACACACTCATCTGGTGCTACATGTAATCTAGTACTACAGACTCTAGATTTCTAGACTATCAAATAAGTCAACTCAGAGAAATGCTAAACACTGTGCTCTCTTTGCATTCGCTTGTGCTCACTCACTGTCTCTTTTCTCTCTTTCTTCCTTCTTTCTTTTCTAAGATCACATATCTTACCAGATTTTTGTAAATGTACTCATTATTTGGTGGCCTCACATGTCATTCAAAAGTCAATAAAAATTCTAATAACCCTACAACTAAGTTAGAAGTCTTCAGCCAGTATTTGCGTGATCAAAAATACTGAAAAGTAGGTATGGGTCATATTTGGTGGATCGTAATGAGTGTTTTTGTTGTTGCCTCGAAAACATTGACACAAAAAATGACATGAAGATAAAACTCCAAACTTGGACTCTTTTTTTCTTTTTCTTTTTCTTCTTTTTTTTTTCTTTTTTTATATTTTTCTAAATATAAATATTTCTCTTCTTTTTCTTTTTTTTATATAAATCAACATAACATGACGTAGACTTTTATTCATGAGACATTATTAGGAATGATGATGGTCAAGAGGATATTGTGTGGCTTATTTGGTGGAAGTACCTACTCTCGGCACTGGGAAAGGAATGGATATGACAAGTGTATTTCTGAGCTTTGACACTATTACCCTCCTTCAACCGAGGATTCTATGAATGAGGGTCGTAATCATCCACCATAGTCATAGTTTTATTAGGACTCTATCTCTGTGTATCTGCCTTGTTTGGTGACTCTAAAAAATTCACACAATGTATGCACACAGGAATAGAGAGGGAAAACTATGCCTAACTCTGAGGTATCATCATCTAATTATCCAGAATTTAAGAGTCCTTGAACTAGACCTAGCGCACCAATAGTCTCTTGACTTTCTTCTCACAAATATTAGGTGGATCTAATAGAAGATAGTATGCCTAACCTCCTATTAACTGTCCAAAGGTTCAGTAGATTAAAAATGCTTATTGGTTTTCTTCAAACATCCATTACCCAATCTACATGCAAGTGAAGTAAATGTACTGGATTCTAAACTTAAGAAACAATTTAAGAAGAAAATCTTTAATGAAACCACCTTGATAAAGATGTTTTGCCAGGACTAACCAATTTAGCTCAAAAGAGATTTTTTTTATTATAATGCACCTAACATAAATGCATGAATACTGCCTAAAAATGCAAAATGTACCCCCCATGCCAAAATCCTACAATATCCTCACTGTAAAATTAAAATAGGGGGAGAAAGGAAGGAAATCACCTGATGAGGCATTATTCTGGACATTGGGTTGCCTCCCAACCAACGCTGTATTTTCTATCGGCAGCTAGACTTATAGGGACCTATAAATCTGGTTCCAAACAAAAAGAGCTAGGCCCTAAAAATATGCGTAACAACGCGGGCCTAGAAAATAGGTAGCCACAGATGTTGGCAAGCTGATGATGTAGCGCGATTCCAAATACTCACCAGAAGATATGAAAACAGAGAACCTCATAGGCTACCTAGGGAGGTCTAGGAATAATAAAAGGAACATGAAAAGGGACCTCCCGAAATGGAATAAGTGGAGGATAACAAGGGTCCTCCAAAGCAGGAAGGGTTTTAAGTGATATAAACATAATAATTTCAAACCCTTGAATGGCGAGACTAAAAGTACAAGCATCAATCCAAACTCGCCATTCTACCCGAGGATGTACTGGCTTGATATTTTCCCTAGAAAGAATGTATATGAGTAGAGACCTGAGCCGAGGATTAGGTAAGGAATCTACAGGTTGCTTGAGTGATTGGGTGGTAATTATTACATCCAAAGAGGGCTTAGTCTGTTACGACTCCATTCCCAATAAGAATTCATCTTCCATATCCTTACCTAGCTTCATTATTTTATGAACCCAACTGGTCCTCTACAATAGATGAGTCATGAATAGAATTCAATATCTTATTAGTAGACTCATGATCAACATGCTTTGACAACAGTTGGGTTTCCTGGGGAGTAGCGAGATCAGAATTATCATCAAATCCATCCCTGGGTTCTTTCTTGTCAATTACATCCTTTCTAGGGACTTTGTGTGCTACTTCATTATTCTTAATATCTTTAGGAGGATTATCATCTTTAATGATATGGAGAAAGCATATATCACTGAATTCTTTGTTCTTCTCGGGGCATAAATCCTCAATTGATGTATATTGTCCCCGAGAGTCTCCCTTAGGCTTCTCACTATTGTGTTCGTCCTCCAATATCAACTCCTGGTTTTGTGGAGGATGACTCTCAAAAGCAAAAGAAGGAAGGAATCCAGATTTCACCATATTATTTATATCCTCAGGGGGTAGGTCCTCAAATAACACATAATGCCCCTGTGATTCACTCTAGATTCTAAGGCTGGGCTCCTCCATCGGGTTATCATCCTCCTCCAAAATAGACACTTTGTACCCCTAAGACCAAAATTGATCCAATTCCTCCTCCATTCCCTTAGGGTCACCTTCATTGGGTGCATTTAAATCCTCAGAATGTTGGATGGTAGGAGTTGATTCCCTCAGTGGAGGGTCAGGATTACGCTCACTAAGGGTAGAATGGGGTTCCACCAGATAACTAATAGGGGAAGTGATATGAACAATACGACCTTGACCTGGGTTATCAGGGGTAAGGAAAATACTGTCATCAAGGTCAAGGTCCTCAAGAGGTACCATCTTCCCTTTCTTTTGACTCCAATATAGCTTGGGTGGATAATCACTAGGATCGTTCTCCTCTAGTGGCCTTGTCTCATGGGGAGAGTCTAAGTGATAGCTACGCAAAACGGGATCCCTATTGTTATTAGTTTCCTCAGAATTATTTTCATGATCATAGTTGTACTAGTAGGGATCACTAGTAAGAGCATAGCTAAGCTGTCTAATTTTCTTGTTCAATTGTTGACTATTCCTCAACATCTCTCCCATAGACTCCATCATTTATTTTTGTTATTTTTACATTTCTATCATAAAAGAGGAGAGGCTACTACTATCGATTGGGGAGGATAGTCAATCTCAGGCTCTGCTTACCTAGAGGTATCGGTCCAACCTCGACAAGGAAAATCATGAAGGGTGGGAGGGTTGGGTGTTTGCATAGAAGTGGGGATTCCATGGGTGGAAAATCCCGCTCTTAGGCTCTACTCAAAAGTGGGAGCTATCAGGCTAATACTCCTAGGATAGGAATTTGATTGATTCCATGAATTGTCATTGTACCCATCAAAGGATGGATATGCTCGGGGCATGGGATCCTGGTTAAAAGATGGGAAGTATTGACTTTGATAATTTGAATGATAAGAGTAAGGGTGATCCATTTCTTTAAGCCAAACAGGTTTAACTCTCTTAGGATTTAGAAGAAATCAGAACAAAAGCAGAAACTTCCTAGGGAGTTCTACCATTGTCAAAACAAATGCAAATATAGTGGGATCTATTTCTAGTAGATTCTAGGTCTTAGAATTAAGTATTCAGTTGGTGGCCAAACAAGTTTTGCAAGAATTACATTTCCTAGGCCGACCTTTGTTGGTGCCTACAACCTACTCGTAAGGGATGGAAGCCTTGAATGTTGGTGCTAGAGCACCACGATCATTTGTTTTGATGATAACAAAACACGTGTCATTTAACATTTGCACTTTGAGTCCTAGATTTCAGGTCAATCGCAAATGGATACGTGATTAGACGGAGTTCGAGCTCGCATCCAGGACGGATTGCAGGAGCTTGATGGAGAACAGAAGAGATTCGCGAGGAGCGCTAGATTGAAGATGGAAGGACAAGAAGAATAGGATAGAATTTTGTTTAATCCTTTCATGTACTATATCTTTATTTTGCTTGCTCCTTTTATTTCCTTAGAACATTATGTTAAAGAGCCTCAAAGTACCCTAACAGTAGCCCTAGGAACACCTGCACAACCCTAGGATACTTAGGTTTTCTGTAGAGAACTTAGAAAACCAATATAGGGTTCAAACAGCATTTCCAGACATCTAATTCCAAAATCAGATGTCTGATAACATTTAGGCTGGACAAGTTAGTTCTGTCTGATGAAATCAGACGTCCAGACCTTAGACCAGACGTCTTAGGAGACGTCTGATGACTTTGCCAGACGTCCAACTAGTGGACCGTTAGCTGGCTTAACAAACACTCAAGGATATGACCGTTAGAGCCTTATCAGACGTCCTTAGGCCTTTCCAGACGTCTGATAATTGACCGTTTTTCCTCGACTGACACAAAATCTCTTCTCAGAGATTTTCTAGCCGTTGCAACGTTTGGAAATCCATTCCTACGGAAAAAGTAGGTTTCCAGACGTCCAAACATAGTACCAGACGTCCTATATGTCGTCTGATGGACTTGCACAAAAACCCTGTTTAGATCTGATCCAAGTCAGGAAGAGACCCGCCCAAAATCAGACGTCTGTCCTTGAAATCAGACGTCTTAAAGTGAACTTCCACACGTCTGATGCTATAATTAGACGCCTGATAAGCCTGTCAGAACAATGATTGTTCCTGATTTCGGGCTGATTCACTTGGGCTTTGCACCCAACGGCTATAGAACCTTTCCTAAGCCTTCCAAAGCCTTCCTAAGGCCTCTATAAATAGAGGGAAACCTTTGCAACACAAAAAACACCTAGAGACACCAAGATACACAAGATACACACTAAGAAAAACAAGAGACACACCTAAGCAACTTAGTTCCACTCTTTTGTGTCCAAGAGAAGCCCTTGCTCTCCAAGCTCTTATTCCATTCATCTTGAGAGCATCAAGCTTCGCGCACCCGCTCTCCCGCCGTAGTTCATGAGAGTGAAGTTGCGCCGTCTCGTGGCTCACGCACCGCGTCATCAACTCGACGCACTACTTGCAAAGGGGAGTTTCCTAATTCCTATAGAAGCTAGGTTTAAAATTACTTTGTTGGCTCTATAGGATTACTTATTTATTTTATCTTTGTTATTTGGTTGGGTATTCGCTTTGCGAATTCCCGTCTCCTTCGCGAGACAAAATCCTTCTCGTGGAGAGAAGGGGTTGAGGTACGCTACCCTCGTCTAAGTAGCTTGGTTGTAATTGAGGTTGAATCGCCCTCGTTTTAAAGTGATTCGGTTTAGTGGATTTTGATCAACTTGGTTGATCGAAAAATCCTAACTCGAGAGGGTTAGGTGGTGGTTTTCACCCGGTTTGGGTTTCCACCTAAAAATTCTTGTGTACTTGTGTGATTGCTTATTTGTGAGATTATTTATATTTCAATTCCACATTTTTACGTCACACTGATCTCACCCCCTCCAAGTAGGGAACCACACATGAGGAACCGAAGTAACTTGCTGGATAGGCTTGTTGATTTTCGACTAACTTCCCTTGTGGTGCAAAAGAGGAGAGGTAGAAATTTATCTAGTGACCTTATGTGTGATATGCACAGTGTCTCAGGTGTGCAACACACATTCGCATTTTGAGTTTTGAAATCACGCAAACATGATCCTTTTACACACAATTTCAAGTCACAGATTTTAAGGTCCAACCTCTTAGCAGTCACAATTTTTGAAGTGACCATTGAATTAATTTGATTCAAATACTTTAGTGGTCTTAAATTTAAGTCTAATGCAGATGAATGACAGGTATTTGATGCTAAAAAGAAGACGTACCTGACTCCAGCTTTCTTCGTGCAAGATGTCTGCAATGCAGAAATGTAAACTAGATGCTGCTCATTCAATCCTAGATGGTTGCCCTATTGATATGCAGCTTCTAGCAGGCAATTCGAATATTTTTTATTTATAATTTATTATTTTATTATTATTATTTTAATAAGAAACAAACCTAATCTAACTAACTAACTAACTAACATGCAGTTCAAATAATTCAAATAAACCTATAATCTAAATAAAATGGGAACACACTCCCAAAAATACGCTCCCGCATACAAGAGTGATAAGAAATAAAAATCACTGGGAACATGTTCCAAAAATGCCCAGCAAGGGTCCAAACGACAGAAATGAAATGTCTAATGTCTATCTAACCTAAATCTAAACTATGATCTAATGACTAAATCAGGAAAGGCTCCTCCGTACGCCCTCACGTGCGTGGGATCAAGGCCCACAAGCACTCGTTGATGGCCTCCAGATGGCATCCAGGTCCACCAAAAATATCATCTCCGACGTATGTGCCTGTCGCGTTTGTCCGTTCATTTTTGCACAGAAAAAGATCCACAGTCAGTAATTCAGAAAAGCTTTCAAAATAGCATAAAAGTAATATAAATTTCTTGAAAAAATTAATAGGCGTGTTTCCACCCTGGCAATGATGCCATTTGAAAGTGCAACCTTTGTTTTCGATAAAAATTTTAACATAAAATGACGTGTCGTTATAGTTCGTTGCGTGGTAGAAAATCGCTTTTCAAAACATTTAATATTCAAAACTAACCGCAAAAATAGTTAGGTCACCTCCACAAGGAGGAATTAGCCTATTAAAAATGATTAATGATGCCTCAAGTATTCGGGAATATCAACGGATGTGTATGCTAACTAGTGCTCTCGTTTCCAACACAAATTCTCGATCTAGATAATTAATCAAGAATATAGGTGCATAAATCAAAATCACCACCATGGAAATACTTGAATTGCGATCTTAGTACTGACAAGTACCGTCAAATTTAATTAAAATAGAATTCGTCCCTATAACAAATATCCATGCACGATTATTCATGACACGAATTTAACTATACGCAATTCAAGTAGAATTGAGGGACATGCATGCAAATCTATCATAATATAATAATTAGATAAATATGGCAATAGTGTTTTCCACAATGGCAGGTAACGTAAATTTTAATTCAAGCAAAAGCAGAGGATTCTCCCTCTCTCCTTTGTGCGCATGCGGGGAATCTTCATCAAAGGAGCTGCTTTGGGGAAACGTCAGCCGGAGTGAGGCCTTCGCATCGACGTAGGAGGCACGACCGGAGGTGCCCGCCGGTGGCCGGTCGGAGTGTCAGAGGTCAGCGACGGAGTTGCTGCTATGGTATAAATTCACGTGTGTGCGGAGGTGGCGTGGCTACGCTTGGTCGCGGGTGGCCGCACGTGGTCGATGATGATGCCGGGTGGCGCTTGGCATCACTATTGAAGACCGGATGGAGCTTGATGGAGGTGTTGCAGGAGAGGCACTATTGGGTTCCTTACGATGGAGAAACAGGGGAGAAGACAAAGAAGAAGAAGAAGAAGAGGAGGAAGTGGCAGTGGACGGCTGAGGTGAGCTAGAGATGGAGTGGCTGCATGTTGATGCTACGGTGAAATAAGGAAGGAGGCAGGACGTTGAAGAAAAGGAAAAGGAAGGGGGTACGGTTAGGTCCTGTAGTGATGGTGGGTTAGATGGTGAGGAAGAAGATGGTCTACGGCTGAAGGGTGGACATGGTGCATGGAGAAGGTGATGGGTAGGCAATGGAAGGTGCTGTGGTGATGTTGTGGCCGCACGCTCTCACCATGCGACTGTGGAGAGGGAGAAGGAGCAGAGGTGTAGCATGCCTAAGCCATGGTGTACACCAGGTCCACGGTGCACGCAAAATCCATGGTGCTCATTGATGAGAGGCTCATCATGATCTCTAATTAGCTCTAATTAACTAGTCTTCCTAGTTAATTAGCTAAGGATATGTGAATATATGGGTTAATTATAAAATAAGGGATATATAGTAAAGGACCTTAAAATAAGTTAAAAATGCTATTTTAACATCCAATTAATATTATTAATAATCTGATTAATAATTGGACTTGAGATATTAACAATCATTCCTCTAATTAATAAGTTAATTAACTTAAGCATAATGTATACATAAATATGTATTAACTTAAGTAACCTTAGCTAATTAAATAAATTAATCTAAAAAGGTAAAAAATGTAAATTCAAGGTCTAAATATAATAATTACCTTATTTACTAACATATATAAAAAGTTGAAAAAAATCTAAATTAAAATAAACCTTGAAAACCTAAGTTTACATTTAGATCCTTATAATTCATTTCAATCAGGTCCTTACTTTTTATACAGGTCCTTAGGTTTCATTGCATATAGATCCCTATCTACTTCTTCTTCTTCTTCAGCCGGTTGAACGGCTGACGACTGAGGGTGCTTCCACCGCACAATCACTGCCTATCCGACGATGCTTCACCTTCTCCAAGGTCCTAGAGCTTGCGCTCACCATCCTATCTTCATCCATCGCTCTGGATGATAATTTTGTCCTAATTTTAGGTAGGAGTTAACCTCACTGTTGTCGGAGAAGGCGCCGGTGGTTAACCTCCTCTTAGCCCCTTACACGTCCAGATTCCATCGCCCTCTTCATTGCCGTCAACTATAAATAGCCCCTGACCCCCTTGATTTTTCTCAAGTTGGCTCCCTTCCCTCTTCTTCACTGTAGCCAACCCAATAGGCTATTCTTCTATAACTCTGGCGACCTTCCACCTCATCTTCTGACTTCCTCCATCCACCTCAATTGGCTTAGGGACTTCGCTGAGGTCTGCCGCGTCTTTGGACACAGGCGCTAACCAAGGAGTGCCTCTGCATCATCCACATTCGCCCTCCGGAGATCTTCCTTATTCCCCTCTGATTTCGCTCCTCCGTCATGAGCCTTCGATGGAGTTCCTCTGCCCCCTTTGTCCAGGAAACAGTAGGATAGGAGTAGGAGTAGTTTAGCTAGGTAGTTAGGTAGTTTAGCATAATTCCAGATTTCAAAAGTCATCTTCTTTGACTTCGGCGAGCTCCTTGAGTTCGCTAGAGTCCTAATTTTGTCTTTTGAATCCACTATCCACCTTCTTTAATCATTCATGATCATTTCTAGCTCATGTAATCATTAATTTGATCATTGAATCGCCTAATCCAAATCCACCTTCAACAGCTACTTCTGTTGTCCATGGTGTTGGTGCTAGAGCACCGTGATCGTTTATTTTGATGATAACAAAACACATTTCATTTAACATTTGCACTTGAAGTTGTAGATTTCAAGTTAATTGCAAATGGAGACATGGTTAGACGGAGTTCGAGCTCACATCCAGGACGGATTGGAGGAGCTTGACGGAGAACAGAGGAGCTTCGCGAGGAGCGATGGCTTGAAGAAGGAAGGAGATGAAGAATAGGATAGATTTCCTTTTGCTTGTAATCTTTGTATTTTTGTTTCTTTTGTTGCTCTTTATTTTTGTTTCTTAGATTCATGTTAAAGAGCCCCAAAGAACCCTAACAGTAGTCCTAGGAACACTTACACAACCCTAGGATACTTAGGTTTTCTGTAGAGAACTTAGAAAATCAAAATAGGGTTCAAACAGCCTTTTTAGATGTCTAATCTGAAAATCAGACGTCTGATAAATACTTTTAAGATGTCTGACTGTTGACTCAGACGTCCGATAATAGTTAGGTTGGACTTAGTTAGTTCTGTCCGATGAAATCAGACGTCCAGACCTTAGTCCAAACGTCTTAGAAGATGTCTGATGACTTTTCCAGATGTCCAATTAGTGGACCGTTGGTTGGCTTAGCAAACACTGAAGGATATGACCGTTAGCCGGTATCAGACGTCCCTAGAGGACCCCAGACATATGATACATAACCGTTTTGCCTCGGCTAACCGAAAATCTCTTCTCAAAGATTTTCTAGCCGTTGCACTCTCTTGGAAATCCATTCCCGCAGAAAAGTAGGTTTCTAGATGTCCAAACCTAGTGCCAGACGTCCAGCATGTCGTCTGATGAACATACACTAGAACCCTGTTTAGGTGTGATCCAAGTCAGTAAGGAAACCCACCTAGAATCAGACATCTGACTTTGTTCGTAGACATCTTAAACTGGTTTTCCAGATGTTCGATGCCAAGATCAGACTTCTGATAACCCTGTCAGAGTCATGATTGATCCTAATTTCGGCCTGATTCTCTTGGGCTTTGCACCCAACGGCTATGAAAGCTTTCCAAAGCCTTCCAAAGCCTTCTTAAGGCCTCTATAAATAGAGGAGATCCTCTTGCACACCAAGACACACCTAGTAATACACTTTCACACCATTTTGTGTCTCTTGATCCTAAGAAGCAAGCTCTTGCTCTCCAAGCTTACGTGCTACATCTAGAGAGCTGATCTGATTGTGCTCCCGCTTTCCTGCCGACTATTGCGAGAGCGACGAAGTGCTACCCCATGGTTCATGCATCCGCGTCAAGTCGACGCACCTCTGCAAAGGGAAGCATCCTAATTCCTATAGAAGCTTAGGTTAAGATCATCTTTGTTGGCTCTATAGGATTATTGTTATTTTACTTTGTTCTTTGGTTGGGTATTCGCTTTGCGAATTCCCATCTCCTTCGTGAAACAAAATCCTTCTCATGAAGAGAAGGGGTTTGAGGTACGCTACCCTCGTATAAAGTAGCGTGGCTGAAATTGAGGTTGAATCACCCTCGTTTAAGTGATTCGTTTAGTGGATTTGATCAACTTGGTTGATCGGAAAATCCTAACTCGAGAAGGTTAGGTGGTGGTTTTCACCCAATTTGGGTTTCCACTTAAAAATCTATGTGGACATTGTGTGATTGATATTTTGTAAGATTGTTTTATATTTTTATTCCGCAATTTATTACGTCACCCCCTCCTAGCAGGGAATCCACAATTGGTATCAGAGCAGGTCTTGCAGATCGGCGTTACACACCGGCAAGAGATCAAATGGAGGGAAGCACATCTGCGATCAGAATATCCGAGGGGCAGTCCACCGTCCGACCACCTTACTTCTGCGGAAACAACTACAGCTACTGGAAGCTGAGGATGAGGATGTGGCTTCAAGCCACGGACTTCGGTCTATGGGGACGTTGCAAAACCCCATACGAGATCCTAGAGTGACCAGATGCAGGATACTCGCAGCAGCAGATCCAGGAACTCTCACTCAACGTGAAAGCTATGAACGTGTTGTAATGCGTGCTCAGCCCAGAGGAGTTCAACAGAATCTCGCAATGCGCCACCACATACGAGAGTTGGCACACACTCGAGGTAACTCACGAAGGTACCTCTAAGGTAAATACTTCTAAACTCAATTTACTTTCACGAGAATTTGAGTCTTTTTCCATGAAATCTAACGAACCTTTAAGTGAGATGAACACTAGGTTCACTCTCATAGTAAACAATTTGAAAGCTTTAGGGAAGACTTTCATCAAAGGGGAGCTTCAAGGGAAGCTTCTTCGTTCCCTCGGACCAGAGTGGGAACAAAAAGTCACCGCCATTGAGGAGGCGAACGAAGTGGAGGAGCTCAACATGGAAGATCTCCTAGGCAATCTAATGGCCTACAAGACAAAGTTGAAGCAGAAGAAGAAGAAGGATACACCGGAGTCAAAACCGAAGAAGACTCTCGCCTTCAGAGCTGTGTCGGATAGTGAGGTAAGTTTCGACGACGAAGACTTTAAAATTTTACTTAAGAAAATTTCCAAGTTTTGTAGGGAATCAAAGAAAGAGAAAAAGGAGAAGAATGAAAGCCCGAGACGTTGCTACCACTGCAACGAGAAAGGGCATTTACGACCAGAATGCCCACTTCTCAAGAAGGAGAAGAAGAAGGAAAAGAAGTCTAAGAAGAAGGCATTCCAAGCCACTTGGGACGATTCGAGCTCAGAGGAAGAAGAAGAAGAAAAGTCTATAGAAGAAGAAACCGCTTGCTTTGGTTTCATGGCCAGAGGAAGTGATAGCAACAGCGAAATCAAAAGCGACTCTGACAATGAGGTAAACCCGGATTTACAAGAATCTTTTAATGAGCTATTTGAAATTAGTAAATCACTTAAAATAGAAAATAAAAATATTAAAAAGAACCTTAGTTTTCTTAAAAATGAAAATGATACGTTAGAAATAAAACTTAAGGATCTAGAAAGTAGTTCTAGTCCTAAAGATGATGATTTGTTATAAGAAAATCAAAACCTAATCCTTGAAAATAGCAAATTGATTGAGGAGAACACTAATTTAAAATTAAAAGTTTCTAGCTTAAAAACCAAGATACAAATTATAGAAAAAGAAATTGCATGTCTTAGGAAAACTCTAACAAATTAATCAACAAAGTAGATAACTTATACAGCCCTAAGGTTGAGAAAGGATCTCCGTCAAGGAGACCCGCAAACAAATCCGGATCCAAGCTCACTTGGATACTGAAGAAAGATTTGGAATCCTATTTTGTAGATTTCAGGGGTGACGACAACAAAAATGACTGGACCTACAAGCTCAAGGCTGGTCAACTCGTGTTGGGAGGACCAAAGAGTAGACCAAGGAGAAGGACAAGAAGACCGACGAGACGGCGAACAAATGATGGACCCGCCGCACATCGACCGTCAGACTGGAGACCAGCGCTGATGCCCGAACCTCCAAGCTACGAATGGGAGCCCCATCCGATGTGGCCTCCACCACCTCCATTTGGGCCATTTTATTGGCCATGGTAGGTGAGGTAAAACCCTTTACCTTATCTCTTTTATCATTAGCATAGAGATAGGGGGAGTTAAATTATGAGCTAATTGTCAATTATTAAGGGAGAGATGTAAGTTAGCTATATTTCCTTTAGTAAGGGGGAGAAAAATAATAGCTATCTTGTTGTTACAAAAAGGGGGAGGACATTACTCTTGTTAAAAGAAATTTATAGAAGAGCATATTTTAAGGGGGAGTTATAGGTAATTTAAAATGAATTAAGCCTTTTTGATAATGTCAAAAAGGGGGAGGATTTCTTGTATTAGTTTTTATGATTTTATCATCATCAAAAAGGGGGAGATTGTTGGTGCTAGAGCACTGCAATCATTTACTTTGATAATAACAAAACACGTGTCATTTAATATTTGCACTTGAAGTTGTAGATTTCAGGTTAATTGCAAATGGAGACGTGGTTAGACGGAGTTCGAGCTCTCATCCAAGACGGATTGGAGGAGCTTGACGGAGAATAGAGGAGCTTCGCGAGGAGCGATGGCTTGAAGAAGGAAGGAGATGAAGAATAGGATAGATTTCCTTTCCTTGTAATCTTTGTATTTTTGTTTCTTAGATTCATATTAAAGAGCCTCAAAGAACCCTAACAGTAGTCCTAGGAACACTTACACAACCCTAGGATACTTAGGTTTTCTGTAGAGAACTTAGAAAACCAAAATAGGATTTAGATAGCATTTTCAGACGTCTAATCTGAAAATCAGACGTCTGATAAATACTTTTAAGATGTCTGACTGTTGACTCAAACGTCCGATAACAGTTAGGCTAGACTTAGTTTTGTCTGATGAAATCAGACGTCCAGACCTTAGTCCAAACGTCTTAGAAGACATCTGATGATTTTTTCAGACGTCCAATTAGTGGACCGTTGGCTAGCTTAGCAAACATTGAAGGATATGACCGTTAGTCGGTATCAGACGTCCGTAGAGGACCCCAGACATCTGATACATGACCGTTTTGCCTCGGCTAACCCAAAATCTCTTCTTAGAGATTTTCTAGCCATTGCACTCTCTTGGAAATCCATTCCCGCAGAAAAGTAGGTTTCCAGACGTCCAGACCTAGTGCCAGATGTCCAGCATGTCGTCTGATGAACATACACTAGAACCTTGTTTAGGTCTGATCCAAGTCAGTAAGGAAACCCGCCTAGAATCAGACATCTAACTTTGTTCCTAGACGTCTTAAACTGGTTTTCTAAATGTCCGATGCCAAGATCAAACGTCTGATAACCCTGTCAGAGTCATGATTGATCCTGATTTCGGCCTGATTCTCTTAGGCTTTGCACCCAACGGCTATGGAAGCTTTCCAAAGCCTTCCAAAGCCTTCTTAAGTCCTCTATAAATAGAGGAGAACCTCTTGCACACCAAGACACACCTAGTAATACACTTTTACACCATTTTGTGTCTCTTGATCCTAAGAAGCAAGCTCTTGCTCTCCAAGCCTACGTGCTACATCTAGAGAGCTGATCCGATTGCGCACCCACTCTCCCGCCGACGATTACGAGAGCGATGAAGTGCTACCCCATGGTTCACGCTTCTACGTCAAGTCGACGCACCTCTGCAAAGGGAAGCATCCTAATTCCTATAGAAGCTTAGGTTAAGATCATCTTTGTTGGCTCTATAAGATTATTGTTATTTTACTTTGTTCTTTGGTTGGGTATTCGCTTTGCGAATTCCCATCTCCTTCGTGAGACAAAATCCTTCTCATGAAGAGAAGGGGTTTGAGGTACGCTACCCTTGTATAAAGTAGCGTGGTTGTAATTGAGGTTGAATCACCCTCATTTAAGTGATTCGTTTAGTGGATTTGATCAACTTGGTTGATCAGAAAATCCTAACTCGAGAGGGTTAGGTGGTGGTTTTCACCCAATTTGGGTTTCCACCTAAAAATCTTTGTGTACATTGTGTGATTGATATTTTGTAAGATTGTTTTATATTTTTATTCCGCAATTTATTACGTCACCCCCTCCTAGCAAGGAAACCACACATGGTGGCAGTAGCTGACCTAGATTCACATCCACTGGATCCTCCATCATTAATTCATCACCAAAGGATCCTATTTATTATCTTAATTTGATTAATTATCTTATATAACTTAAATACCTAATTTTATTTAAGTTCTCGAGCTTGCTGTCAATGGCAGCTCAGGAGTTGTTTAAACTCTTAATTAAATACATAATTATGATCGCAATACTGTTTTGACTTGTCTCAACCACTCTTCTGAGTGGGAGAGCAAGTCCTGTGCTTCAACCCACTCAAAATCCATTCAAACTGATTTCACTGCTTAATCTTTCATTTAATGAATTTAAGAGGAATTAAATGCGATCCTGAGGTTCCTTGCAACCTCAGGAATATTTTCAAATCAAGAATGGCATGAATTAACTTTCTGTACATTATTTTTATTTTTCATTGGACTCACCGGAGCTTCGACGAGCTTTGGCAAGTGAAATTCACTTTTCAGCCTACAGAAGATGATAAAAAGCTCCAGATTGATTTAACTTTGATCACTGATTAGTTTGAGAATGTTTATTTGGGATTCTAACACCTGGAGCTTAGGTTAAGGCTTCTTCTTCTCCAACTCCATTGGAGTTGGAGAAGTCTGTACAGAAGGCCAAAAGCCACACTTAAGGTGTCTAGAAGCTTCAGTGCAGTGCACTGAAGCTATCCATGTCCTCAGATCAATGCAGCAACCTCCCAATCTCTCTGTCGAACAAAGCACATCTAGAGCTCAGGTGATGAGCCTGGAACCCTAATTTCTAGGGTTAAATCATCTGTTTAAAGGGTTGGACAAGTTTCTGAGGTTGTTAGGATTCTATTTTAGGCTTTAATTGCTTGTAAAAAGGCTTAGAACAAAAAGTCAATTTTCAAGCCTAATAGTCAAACCTGAGATAGAGATTTTGATTCTGAGCACAATCAGATGATTTGAGAAGTTAAAGTTGTTCCTGAGATTCTGTTAAATGATTTTGGATTGATCAGATTGAGCTCTGTTAGGTAATTTGGTTAGAATTCATTTCCTGCCAGTTTGGGCTATTTTCGAACCTAAACTGTTGGCAATTGGTTTATGATGAGATTTGATCTCAAATCCTACCCAAATGAGTTTGTTAAATCCCTTAGAAGCTGTTCCAATCAATCAGAAATGATCTTAAGTGTCTGTTACACCTTTTTCAAGTCTGAATCCTTTCTCTGAAGCTTCTTTATAGATACCTGAAGCTTTGAGAGCCTGTAACCCAATCCAATAAATGCGAAACCCTTGAAGAACCCATTCAAACCCTTAGCTAAGTGAGACAGTCCAGCTGTGGACTCTGTTAACCTAAATTCCATTCCCAGGCAGTGTTATGAACCATATGAAACCTATAGTTTTGCCCTTCAAATCGAAGAGGCATTCATTCCCTTCACCTAAAATTGATTACACAATCCTGTACAACTACTCTAGATCTTTCCAACAAGCATTGAATCACTTGATTTGGAGCTCTGAGCTAGGAGTTCTCCTCACTTGAAGTTAGGTCTGGAATGGGGAACACTAGTCCCACATCGGAAGTTCTGGAGCGCTTGACTTAGTATAAAACCTTTTTGTTAATACGCCTCTTTAGTTGACAAGTGCTGGGCGTGAAATGGAACCGAGCATGTGTGTGTGTGTGTGTGGGCATGTGTGTGCTTGTGAACACCTGTGTGGGCGTGTGCATTGTGGCCCTGGGAGGGCGAGGCCTGGGAGGTGGTTTGGCCAGTTTGGCTCGAAAGAAAAATAAGCCAAAAATAAACCAAGTTAACTTGAATCAAGCGAGGACTTAGTAGGGTCTAGTCCCACCCTAAGAAGGGTGCTGTGTATCCCCGAAAAGTCCTCGCCGCAAACCAAGAACCAATTTTTGGTTAAAGAAAAAAAACACGATTCAACTAAGGAAAAGAAAGAGCTAAGTGCTGAAGGCTAAGTGTTAAGGGAAAGGTTAAGGTAGAAGAAGAGCTCGAAAAGAGGCTAAGGAAAAGAGATGAAGAAAGAAAGGAAAAAGGAAACACAGAAGGACTTAGAAAGAGAAGGAACAGAAGGCTAAGAATAGAAGCTTAAGGAGAAGACCTAAAGGAAGAGACTAAGGGAGAAGAAGAAGGCAAAAGCAATAGAAGAGTGGAAAGAAAGAAGAGAGCTCAAGAGAGTATAAGAAAGAAATAAAAAGAGAAAGAGAAAAGATACAATAATAAAAGAAAAGGAAATAGAAGAGAAATAGAGAAGAGAAAGAGAGAAAGAAAAGAAAGAGACGTTGAAGAATAAAAGGAGTTTAATTTCTTTTTGTATTTGTTGCTTTTAAATGTTGTAATAAAGCATATTATGAATAGATAAACTTTCATTTGCCTTAAATCTTTTGATAAATGTTGTAAATGAGATTTCATATGGGAATTTTGCATATTTTCTCAATTTAAATTTTTTTGCAAAATTCATGTTATTACAATTAACTTAATTATACCTCCTATACTTATAAGATAAATAGAATTAATTGGTGAATTCAAAATAACATATACCTCCTAGCGAACGACCTGGACTCAACCAATTAAAAAAATTCTAAAATGTTAGGTTAATTCGACCCTATAGTACTAAACCGACACAATTTCGAGTTAACCTAAGTTACTCTCTTCTACTCTTAATTAAGTAAAATTAACTTAATTAACTGAGTTGAGGTGTAGAACGACCACTCGTGAGGGAGGAGGTCCCTGCAGGGGGGAAGAGAAGATCCATGCTGCGGATGGCTAGCCGTGCCTTTTTAAAAACTCTCGTCTATTTCCTTCCAGTGCAAATTCTCTAACCACTCGCAAAGATTGCGAGTGGTTAGAACGACTGATTAGTATTGGCTGATCTTTATTAGATGTCTAACTTCATCATCAGACGTCTTAAAAAATGTAAAGTTAAGGAACTTGTCCTGGCAATTCCCAGATGTCCATCCTTAGCTCCAGACATCTTATAAATGCAGAAATGTCATGTGAACTCTTGTACCTAGCCTACATTCATGAAATAAATTATATTATCATAACATATGTTATTAAACGTAAAATTAGATCATAAAATTAAATGCAAGCTAAGGCAAATTGCCATTTAACTCCTAGTCATTTAATAATTAAGGACAACTAATTAAAGAGTACTTAAGCCAAATAATGGGCCACAAAGGTGGACTTATCACTTGGGACCTGGGATTAAGATTGTCAACATCATAAACGAGAATCTCATGCATAGCCTAGGAGGTAAGTTGTAAGTAACAATCACGACTAGCTAGATAGAGTACGACATGTACATGTTCTTAAATGGATTAAATCTGTCACTTGCAAGTCCCAATTGGCAGCGTCTCCCCACACTTCTCCAATATACCCACTAAGACTAACCTTAACTACTATCCCAATAACTCCCACTAAAGGGTACTTCAGGAAAGAAGTTAGGATTATTTGGTATACTAGAGAAGAGCGAGAAAATGCATCCAAAATTTCTCTACACACTAGTTATATGTAACAAGTAACCTTAAGTTATGATCAAATCTTCAAGGACCCCCTTTAGCTCGAAGCTTCTTGTAAATCCCTACAGGAGGGGGTGAGATATGCGTGATGTATAAAATATGAAATTAAAATAAACAATCACACAAAAATAAGCAATCACACAATGGCACAAGAGATTTTTAGGTGGAAACCTAAAACCGGGTGAAAACCACCACCTAACCCTCTCGAGTTAGGATTTTCGATCGACCTAGTCAATCAAATCTACTAAACAAGTCATTTAAAATGAGGGTGACTTAACCTCTTACAACCACACTACTTTGAACGAGGGTAGTGTACCTCAAAACACCTTCTCCTCACAAGAAGGATTTTGTCTTGCAAAGGAGACAGGAATTCGCAACGCGAATACCCAACCAATAACAAAGAAAAAATACAACAGACCAATAGAGCCAACAAAATATATAAATAAACCTAGCTACTATAGGTGAAGAATCTTCTCTTAGGTGGGAGTGCGTTGGCGTGACGATGCAGGTGCATGAACCACACTTTGGCACAACAATGCTCTCGCAACGTCGGAGGGAGAGCAGGTGCACAGCAAGACGAAGATCTTAGGTGTGGAGCGAATGCTTGGAGAGCTAGAGCTTCTTTTATCTCTCTTGGACACAAAAGATGTGGAAAATGTGTTGCTTCATATGTATTTTGCAAGGCAAGGGTCCTCCTCTATTTATAGGGGATCTAGGAAGGCTTTAGAAGGCCTTAGAAGGCTTCCATAGCCATTGAGGTTGAACCCAAGGCAAAATAAGCCGTAATCAGAATCATTTATGATTCTGAGAGGGTCATCAAATGTCTGGTCCAAGTATCAGATGTCTGCAAAACTAGTTTAAGACGTCTGGGAACTAAGTTAGACGTCTGATTCTAGGCGGGTTTCCTTCCTGACTTTGATTAGACCTAAATAGGGTTCTACTATAAATCATTTAGACGACGTACAGGACATCTGACACTAGGTCTGGATGTCTGGAAACCTATTGTACTCCAGGAATGGATTTCCCAAGGTCCAAACAGCTATATTAGTCGAAGAAAGCGATTTTGAATTAGTCGAGGCTCAATGTTCATATATCAGAAGTCTGGGGTCCTCTACAGACGTCTGATAGAAGCCTAATGGTTATTTTCCTCAATGTTTACTTTGTTAGCCAACATTCCACTAATTGGACATCTGGCACAACCATTAGACGTCTGAACTAAGGTCTGGATGTCTGATTTCAACAGACAGAAACTGTTAAGTCCAGCCTAAGTTATTGGATGTCTGAGTCAATAGTCAGACGTCTTAAAAGTCAAGATCAGACGTCTAATTTCCATATTGGACGTCTGATCAGGCTGTCTGAAACGCTGGCTTCGAGAGATAACCGGGTTTTATTGTTATAGCATTGTAGTATAGCCAGTTATTGCCATCATTTCAAATATATAAAATTTTTTTACTCGGAAAATAAAAGAGAGTTCCCGAGGTCGAACTCAGGGAGCAAGTTGTATTCTAGGGGTACAAGTTTCTTTTACAAAAATAAAGAAAGAGAGAGAGAGAGAGAGAGAATTTGTTGGCTTCTTTCTTCTTCTCTTCTTTTCTCTTTGCCTATCTTCTTCTGCTTGACTCTTCTGCTTTATCTGCAGCAGTAGTGAGGCTTTTCTTCTTCTTTCAGTTCTTGTTTCTGCTCGTCTCCTTCTTTTTCCTCTCCCTTGTGGTCCTGTTCTTCTTCTTCTTCTTTCTTCTTTTCCTTTCTTCAGACCTTCTTCTTCTCGTGTTCTTCTTCTTCTTTCAGTTCTTGTCTTGGCCTCTCTGCGCTCTCCTCTGCCTCGCCTTCCTTCTCCTTCCTTGCCTTCAGGACGTCGTCTGATTTTCCAATCAGACGACTTAAACCGCCGCTGCTACAGTGCCGCTCGGTGATCCTCCTTCCTTCAGCCTTCGTCTTCTTCCACGGTTCTTCTTCACCTGTGCCTGCACACTTACACAGCTTGATCAGAGAGGGGCAAAACCTATCTCTACCCTCCCCCCGCGTCTCTCTCTCACAGAAGCCACTCTTGGGAAAGCTCTCCCAGAGCTGCCGGGTAGCCGGGTACGGGTCGCGCCCGGGTCCAGGCCCACCGGCGTGCGTGGTGGGCGAGGAGTGCAGGTCAGTCTAAGTCGGGTCGGGTCAGGTCCGCGGGGCGTGAGCGCGGACGAGACCGGGTAACCGGGCGGGTGAAGGGGACCTCACCCCGTGTGCTGAGGCAATAAGCCTCCAGCACTTTTTCGCTTTATACCGCTGCGCCTCTTCAGAGTTTTCCGAGGTGGGACTAAATGTCCCACCCCGAGTTGGCGCCCGCGCGGAGGAAACAGCTGGTAATCGCGGCGTTACGCGAGGCCTTCGCGCGAGGGCTTCGCTTCAGCTGCAGCCTGACACTTTGTCGAAATGCCTCGCACGGCCTGGGAGTCGAATCTGGGCATGGCGCGCCTGCAGCTGCAGGCGGAAGCAGCTCCTTCTGCACGGCAATGGCGGCGGAGGTCGGGTGACCTGTTCACAGCAAAACGGCCTCTCATCCTAATCAGAAGGTGCCGGGAGCTTCGCCAGAGTGCGGCGAAGCTCGTGTGGGTGGTGGCGAGGCGTGGGGCGGCGTGCAAGGGCTGCCCTAGGTCGGACTGTGGGTCGGAAGATGGGTTTGTTCGGTGGGGTTGCAGAGGGTGATGTGGGGGAAGTGGAAGGGCGGGGATTGATCAGGGTGAGGAGGCGGAGGTTCTGCGGTGGTTGGCGAGCCGTGTGGGTTGCTGGGGTGATGGGAGCGGCTCGCCGGAGGATGGCCGGAGGCGGAGAAGGTGAGGGTGAGGGGTCGGAATCGAGGGCGACAGTAGATGTTTAAAGTGAGGAAAAGGAAGAGGGGAGGAAGAGGAGGAGTTCTACCTACTTAGCAGGAGGAGGAGGGGCCGGAGCGGGCGACAGTCGTATCGACTGTCGCCGGAGAAGAAGATGCCCGGGGGAAGGGGCGGCGGCGAGCAGAGGGCCGGAGAGGCGCCAGCTGGGTGCGGCGTGGCGCGGGAAGAGCAGGGGAAGAAGTCTCTGCTGCTGGTATTGCGGCAGAGCGAAGAGGAGGAGGAGGAAGAACCGCCGGAGCTGGTGGGCGTCTGCCGGAGTGAGAAGAGAGGAAAGTTGGGGGTTTTCTCCGTCAGATCCGAGCTGGGAAGAACGGTGGAGCGACGGGGGTATTTATAGGGACCGAATCAGGGAGGAAGGCGGAGGGAGACGACGTGTCTCCCTCGCCGGAGGACGCCGGAGATGGAAACCCATACCGTCCGTGCGTTCGCACGGCCGGTATGGTGGGTTACAGCGACCAGGGGGGTGTCCCTGCGACGGCTGACGACGCAGGGCACCCCCGGTTTACTTGCCAGGCTCTCCCCCTCACCCTGCGCGGCGCCATGCTCCGCGCAAGGTCGCCGGAGCATGGTGCTGGCAGGTTTTGCAGGGGGGACCTGAACGTAAAGAACGAAGGAGAGTTAGGGGCCAAAATGCGAGGGTTCAAAAGTTGAGGGCCAAAAAGTAAATATATGAGGACCAAAGTGTAAAGTTGGTCAAGAAGGTTTCTTCTTAGGCTCAAGTTTTTATACATGACTAATTAGGACCTAAGGAATCTGATGGTGAATTTTATTTCTAGATTAAACCTTGTTTGACTGGTCAATTTAAGCAAAAACCCAAATTAAGTTATTAATTGGGTATGGTTCTCAATGTAGGTCAAGATGGGTTCCTAAGGTCAAATTGAAGGTTCTAAACCCTAGAGATTATTTTTCTATGAATTTTAGAGGGTTTATTCCATTTTTGCTTTGCCTTGAACCTCGTGAATTGAAGTGGGTTTGTTTTAGGGTTACAGATTATCATTTAGTTCCTTGGAATTGCTGTAGCCCTTGCTAGATCATCTCATCCCACTTTTATTCTTATTAAGTTGCTTTGACCTATGTTTGGACCCTGAATTACCCTGTATGCAGATTATACTGGTAAAATTGCATTTTTACCCCTTATGACTTGTTTTCTCCTTAAACTCAGAATTCTCTGAGTTAAGCCTTTCCTTGAGTTATGTAGGAGCTTTTATCCTTTGTATTGGGTCAAAATGAGCTAGTTATGGCTCATGATGAGGTTCTCATCACTGTCTAATGCCTATCTTGGATTTCTAGGTTCTCTACGGAAAACCTAAGTATCCTAGGGTTGTGCAAGTATTCCTAGGACTACTTTAAGGATTCTTTGAGGCTCTTTAACAAGTAATCTAAGAAAGAAATAAAGAGCAAAGAAAGAACAAAGTACAATGAACAAGAAAGGAAATCTATCCTATTCTTCATCTCGTTCCTTCTTCAAGCTTTTGCTCCTCGCGAAGCTCCTTCTTCTCCGTCAAGCTCCTCCAATCTACCATGGATGCAAGCTCGAACTCCATCTCTACACTTGTCTTCATTTGCAATTTGACTTGAAAGCTAGGACTTAAAAGCAAATGTTAAATAACAAGTGTTTTGTTATCATCAAAATAAACGATTGTGGTGCTCTAGCACCAACAATCTCCCCTTTTTTGATGATGACAAAACTATGCATAAAATCCTCCCCTTTTTGACATTATCAAAAAGGTTTAATCAATTTTAATTTTCCTATAACTCCCCCTTAAGACATGCTCTTCATCTTTTTCATAAAACCAATAGCTGTGATTATCTCCCCCTTTTTACCAAAAATATGGCTATGCTAACAACTCCCCCTTAAAGATTGATAATTAGCTCATTTAATTTTAATAAACTCCTCCTATCTATATGCTAATGATAAAAAAGATAGGGTTTAGAGATTACCTTACCTACCTTGGCCAATAAAATGGCCCAAAATGTGGTGGTTGCCAAACCGGATGGGGTTCCCATCCATAGCTTGTAGGCCCGAGTTTAGAGTCGTTCGTAGAGGATCCCAGATGTCTGATATATGACCGTTGAGCCTCGACCGACCCAAAATCGCTTTCCTAGACTGATGTAGCCGTTTGGACCTTAGGAATTCCATTCCTGTAGTACAATAGGTTTCCATACGTACAAACCTAGTGCCAAACACCTTGTACATCGTCTGATTGATTTACACTAGAACCTTGTTTAGGTCTGATCAAAGTCAGGAAGGAAACCCACTTAGAATCAGACGTCTGACTTAGCTCCTAGACGTCTTAAACTAGTTTTCTAGATGTCGATACCTGGACCAGACATCTGATGATCCTGTTAGAATCATAAATGATTTTGATTATGGCCTGTTTTGCCTTGGGTTCAACCCTAACGACTATGGAAGCCTTCTAAGGCCTTCCAAAGCCTTCCTTGGCCCTCTATAAATACAGGAGGACCCTTGCCTTGTAAACACACACCAAGCAACACACTTTCATACCATATAGTGTCAATTTGATCTTGAAGAAGCTCTAGCTCTTCAAGCATTCGTTCCACACCTGAGAGCTTCATCCTACTGTGCACCCGCTCTCCCGCCGACATTACGAGAGCGTTGTGCCAAAGCGTGGTTCACACACTCGCGCGTCGTCGTCCCAGCGCACCCCCACCTAAGGGAAGATTCTTCACTTATAATAGCTAGATTCATTTATGTACTTTGTTGGCTCTATAGGTCTATTGTATTTTTCCTTTGCTATTGGTTGGGTATTCGAGTTGCGAATTCCTGTCTCCTTCATGAGACAAAATCCTTCTTGTGAAGAGAAGGGGTTTTGAGGTATACTACCCTCATTCAAAGTAGTGTGGTTGTAAGAGGTTAAGTCACCCTCATTTTAAGTGACTTGTTTAGTGGTTTTGATCGACTAGGTCGATCGAAAATCCTAACTCAAGAGGGTTAGGTGGCGGTTTTCACCCGGTTTGGGTTTCCACCTAAAAATCACTTGTGCCATTGTGTGATTGCTTATTTTTGTGAGATTGTTTATTGTTTTCACGATTTGTGCAGGTTTTAAAGGAATGTCATGTTGTAGTATAGCCGACAAAGCGTTCAAACAAATAGAGAATTTTATTACTCGAAAATCGGAGTATCCGAGGTCGAACACAGGGAGCAAATGGAATTTACTACTAATCAAAATGTAATTGAACACTCTAATTTACTCAAAACTGGAATTCAGAGGTATTTAAAAAAATAATTTAGGCAAAAGAGTCAAATTGGACATCTGATCCCAAGATCAGATGTCTTAAAAGTGTTTTCCCTTTTCCTTTGGATTATTCTTCTTCTTCTTATCTTGCTTTCTTTCTTCTTCTGCAGACTCGTCTTCTGTCTTGGCTTCTCTTCTTTCTCTTCTCTCTTTCTGCTTTGCTTCCTTTCTTGCGAAGGCTTCCTCTTCCTGCCTTTGTTTCTTTTCTCTTGTTTCTTCTCCTGCCTTGCTCTTCCTTCTTTCTTCTTCTGATCTTTGCAGTCTTCTTCTGCCTTGCCTTCCTTCTCCTTTGGTCCTTCTGTTCTTCCTTCTCGCGGCCATGTCTTTCTTCCTCAACGTTCAGCCTGTGCCTACACAGAGCAAAACCTACCCCTTTCCCTCTACCCGTGCGTCTCTCTCTCTCTCAGCAATTCACTCAAGCACGCTCTCCCAGAGCCACACGGGTAATCGGGTCGGATTCGCACTCGGGACCAGGTGCACCTGCAGGTGGTGTGATGCGCGAGGAGTGCTCAGGTTTAGGTCGGCTCGGAAACCGCGAATGAGGCGGGCGTGAGGGCAAGTGAGGGACCTCACCCCTGTGCTTACGGAGGCAGTGAGCTTAAAACACAAAAACAATTTATACTATACCTGTGTTTTGCGCTTCCACGATGTGGGACTATTTGGTCAGTCCTGATTTCGCGCGCGCCCGCAGAGCTTTCGTCGTGCAATTGCCCCAGCTACTAGCTTCGCAGTGCGACTTGCTGGCCTCAGTCGCTTCGCAACACTCGCGTGAACCTGCTGCACCTGCAGCCTGGGGGCCCTGGTGCCTGAAGCTGCTAAGAGCTCCTCGCTGCTTCGACCGTCAATGGAGGCAAGAGCTGCAACCTGTCATACACAAGAACGGCCTATTGGCCCAATCAGATTAGCTAGAAACCTTCACCGTGGCACAGCGAAGAGGATGTGGGGTGCTGCAGGCCGCAGGTCGGCCTAGGCGTGCTTGCCTAGGTCAACCTGTGGCCGGAGGTGTGGGGTTGTTCGGGGGCAACTATGGAGGTCTGGAGTGGTAGTGGAGGGGTGGAATGAGTTCTTGGTGGTGAGGCGGAGCTCACGAGAGGGTTGGCGAGTCGTGTGGAGGGGCGGAGTGGTGTGGGTGGCTCGCCGGAGGGCGGTCGGAGGCGAGGACGATGGAGTGGTTAGGCACTGTCGGCGGGTAATTGCATAAAATAGCAAGGGGAAAAGAGAGGAGAGGATGAAGAGGGTATCTGGAGTGATCTGGAAGGAAGGGAGGCAGCGGAGTGGACGGTGCGTAACTGCCATCGTCAGGGAAGAAGGACCCTGAGGGAGGAAGCGGCGACGAGGATGAGGTCAGGGGCACGCGCGCTTGGTACGGCGCGACGCGGGAGGAAGCGGCGAAGTTGACTCTGCTACTGGTATGGTAGCAGAGCGACGAGAAGGAGGGGAGGAGGTCGCCGGAGCTTGCGGGTCTTTTGGCCGGAGATGGGAGAGAGGAAATTTGAGGGGATCTTCGTCAAAATCAAGCTCCCGATCTACGGTTGGGCTTAGAGGTTATTTTATAGGCACTGGTCCGTGCTGTCAGAGCGTGGAGGGCGCGCAATCATCTGAGGTCGGTCGCCGGAGATGGAAAGAGGTTAAGATACCCGAATCTCTCGTGTGAACTAGGTTCACACCAGAGGTTGTGGTCGGCCTTAAATGGAAGGGAATTCCTCAGAGAATCTCCCTTCCATTTCTGGGAGAGAATCTATGAGGAATCAGAGAGTGATCCCTCTCTAAACCTCGTCGGAGCTTGGTTCTGCCCTAACAATGGCGGTAGGACCTGATTGCAAAGGTGGCAAGGAACTTAGGGGGCTCTCTGCAAAGATATTCAAAAGATAGGGACCAATTTATGATTTGGGTGTACTAAATTGCAAAGTAGGCCAAGATGACCTCCCCATAGGTCCAAATTTTGGTAAAAACCTAATTTGGACCTAAGGAATCCAATGGTGAAGTTGGATTTTAGGTTTGACCTCGTTTGACTAGACATTTTGTGCAAAAACCCAAATTAGTTTAATTGAATAGCTAGGACCCTAATCTAGGTCAAACTGGGTTCCAAAGGCCAAATTAAATGTTCCAAACCCTAGAGGATGTTTTTCCATGATTTTTAGATGGTTTACTTGATTTTTATCCTGATCGGAACCTTGTTAATTTAAGCGGGTCTGTTTTAGGGTTACCAAGTATCATTTAATTCTTAGTTTGCGCATAAACCCATTTCTGATTGACTCAACCCACTTTTTGTCTCATTTAGACCATTTGACCTATGTTTTTCCTTTAAGAAATCCCGTTTATGTACTGCAATGGTAAAGTTGCAGTTTTAACTTTAATTCATGTTTTCTTCTCAGAGCACTTATTCCTTCATTTAGGCCTTCTTCTAGGTTATGTAGGAGCTTTTATCTTCTTTATTGGGTCAAAATGAGCTAGTTATGGCTTATGATGAGGCTCTCATCATACCCCCATGCCTAGCTTTTGCTAGTCCCTTAGCAAAATTTCAAGGTTTTAACTTCCGTTCTAGACCCAGAGTGTCCTCAGTTATGATAAGTGCTTTTTTTTGTGATTAGGTCAGAATGCCAATAATAGGCCTAGAGGTACTCAAGTACCAACCAAAATCCAGACCTGTTCCGCTTTAGCCTCAGTCCTCCGCAAAGGTTTCTACGGCCCAGAGAAACTAACCTAGGGTTTGTTGGACTCCGCGGTTAAAGCACCCGTGCTTGAGACATTTTTAGCCTAAGTTCAGTTTGCAGTGCATTTTTGTAAGAGAGAGATAGAAGATTTATTTTTTTGGAGAGCTTTTCTCTCTCTTTTCTTTTTATTTCTAGCTTCAGATTAGCTTCTCAACACGATTTGTATCGGATTCCTCGTCCCCATCATCAATCCTCAAGGGTCCCTGGCTTTCGAGATTTCGAGATAATCCCGCCCATGGCAACCCCCAGAACCCTGGCTTTCGAGATTTCGAGATAATCCCGCCCATGGCGTTCCGTGGACGAATTCAGACCTTGGCAATAGACATTTTGTGATAATGCCGCCCATGGTATCTGAACCAGCAAAGTGCTTACATGCCCCCAGTAGGATATTTAAATATCCTAAGAGACAAGCACCGAGGAGACGATATGTTGTTACGCATCTTCGAGGGGAATTTCCCGCCTCTCCATGCCGGGAACTCGTCCAAATCAATTTGTGTTGATTGGCCGCTCCTAATCTAGGTGACTTTTTCAGAACATTAAATGCTTTTTGCGTGATTTGGATGTTTATGCGCACTGAACCAGACTGTGTGTGAATTTGTGGTGCTTAGGTTACCGAATCCCGCAAATCGAAAGTCAGTTAACGAGGCCGAATACTTCCTAAGCCTTAGACCTAATACTTAAGCTTCTCATTTTCCTCAACCTCTTGAGGATTATCCAGATTTTAGCGGATACGTGAATTTTTAAGCTAACAAATCTAGCCCAAGAGGCCTAAGACCAGCGTTCCCACTAATCTCTTGTTGTGTCTCCTTAGCACTTTTTCTTTTATTTCTTTTCTTGATCTGGTCTAGAACTTCAGTTAATTCCTTACTCTTTTACTAATGACTATTTCTTTTTTCTTTCTCATTTTGTGCTCCTTTCTTCATTTTTGCTCTTTTTCTTCTCCTTATGAATATGTGGCTCACAAAATTTTCTCCCTCCCCCCATTTTTTTGTTCTTTTTCATAGTTTTTCAACTTTTTTTGTGTTTTTGACATATGCGAATTTTTTGTGAGAATCCTTCTGATTTTTTCTTGGTTCTGTATGTATGCACTTTATCACCCCCCCATGCCTAAGTTGTGCAATGTCCTCATTGTAAACATAGGGTGTGAATTAGTGTTGAGGTTAGTGGCTTAGAATAGGGTATATCGGGTGGGTGAATGGGTCGAAAATGACTGATGAGAATGATCTCAAGCTCTGATACGTGTACCAGAGGTGGGATCAACTGTCTAAGGCTGAACTCAAGGTGCAATAGACGTGGAGTACAGACGAATAATCAGACGGGTCTCTATTTTTGGGATGACGGGTTGCCTCCCGTTAAGCGCTAAATTTACTGCCTTTAGCCGAGCGGAAAATGGGGTGGAGAGGGAGTGGTTAAATCAATGGAATTTTGGAAAACAAGCACCTTAATTAAGAGCCTGGTTGGTCCAACCAGGTGCTTGTTAAGATCAGTAGGCTGATGATGCAGCCCAAACCCAATAAGTCTGGTGGGTTGATAGATGTAGATCAGCAGATGCAGAACCCACCATATGCAGTGAAGTTCTAATGGATATGGAAGTGAAAACTCGGGTTCAGGCTGAGTCGAATCAGCCTGGTCAAAGTAGGGTTCCGAAAAATTATCCATGTAAGGTGTGCAATCCCTATAGGGGTGATCAAAGGATGGAGGCTCCTGATTTGTGGTCTGATCAGTACCCGATACCCGGTATAGATGTGGAGTTGAATCATCTGCAAACGGCTCAGTGAGAGGTGAATCGGAATAGAAATTGAGTCTGGTTGCGGGTCGGGGTGGGGAACGGGTTTTGATTGGTTCTGTATATGTGGAGCAGGTGGCTTCAAAGAAGATTGACATGCTATAATCAGGAGGCAGATTTTCTCCGATGTTATGGTCAGATTCGAGATCATCGGAGAGTTTACGAAAATCAAAGTTTGAATGAGATTCCAGATCATGAGTTCCACCATAGAATAAATCATATGTTGTATATTCAACAGCCTGACTGGGATCTAGCCTAAATGTTAATTCTGAGCTTAAAAGGGTATCCTTATCTGGTAGAGGCTCAGATTCTAAGCTAGTAGGGCAGACCCAATTGAAACCCTGCTCGTCCAACTCCTCGATTTCTGTGTCGTAGATTGGCATGACTTCCGAAAAATCGATTCGTTCCTCTGAGGAGGTTGGCGAGGGATATTCATCAAATCGAGGCCCAAAATCATATTCCTTATTAAAAGATTGATCTTCTTCATCTGGGGCCTTGAAATCTCCAAAATATGTTTCAGATCTAGGTTCTAAGCTTAGGATGTGGGTTGAATTACTAGAATCTAGGTTTGAATAACCTTCGAGGGTCACCTTATCAGAATAAGGGATGGAATTTATACCCTCGAGAGGTTCAGTTCTACTCTCATACTTGTAGGAGCTTTGGGATTCTAAAATGGGCTCAACATTGTATTTTCTTGCATTTGAAACTTCCCAACCTTCTTCAATATCAGGCACATTGTACTCTATCTGGGTTGGGAATCCACAACCATTTTGTGCCTCAAACCCGAGATCAGATTGATCCTCGATGTTGTCCCAAGATAGTTCCTCTTCTGTTGCTATACACGGGTATTTCTGATCAATAACTTGTTTTACTAATCTCATTATCTCTTCCCATTTTTCAAGACTATCTTGGTGTTGCTTCCAAAGTCGAGGATTTGTCATACATTGAAGGTATTCACTATTGTGCAATTTTTCTATCTCAATGTATACAGTAATGAGCAAGTCACGGGTTGATCCTTTGTTGGCTTCTGCTAATAGTACTTGGGCACAAGTTATGACAAAGGTTGTGGTTGTTGGGACATCAACCTGAATGTTTCCTACTATTGTTGAGGTTTCTTCATTTTCATAGAATTTCATGCCATCCTCAATCATTTTATCTCTCATGGATCTCTGATATTCAGGTTTCTTGAATGGTAGTCCCAGGTGGTTTGGCTGCATATTTGGATCAGGTGGTGGAGTCAAGATGTAGAATCAAGTTGGAATCAAGATGTGTTATGAAGCGATCAGATCTGAATAATGAGTCCCACTGAAAATGTGTGTGTGTGCTCTAAAGAGAAAAGATGAGGGACTGGAGATGTTTTTGACCCAATCAAGACACCCAAAGATGTTTGGATGACTATGGAGGTTCGGGGCAGATGGACCCCTGGATCAGAAAATCATCCACCTGAGAATTACCTGGGCAGCCAGAGAGGGAGAGTCCCGCAAAGACCCCTACACGGTAGAGCGTCCCTACGGGTTACAGGGTTTCCCCCACCCGACCTCTCTTGTCACTGAGATTCCAGGTAGACCAGAATGGGGACCTTGACCTCTTAAGTCTACCACTTTTATTTCAAAGGTGCTTTTAGGGTTCTCACTTGAACTTTAGATGTTTTTGGTATTGTGACCTAATTTAGAGGTTGGTTGACCCAAGGGGTCAACTTCACCTGACCTGTCCTATAGATGGCAGAATGATTCTAAGTTTGGAGCCTAGAGATCACCCTGATTTGACTCCCAGGTTATTAGGTCCAAAAATTTTAAGATTCAAGTGATTTTAGAGCTCAATTTTAGGGTTTGTCTTATTTAGCTCTCTTCAATCAAAGGCTTGGGTAGCACACTAATGCGGGAGGGTTTATTTTCTTTTATACAGGCATGTGTGACTAGCGCTTCAAGACCCTAATGTGGAAACCCTAATTTGGTTCTATTTCCAATCCTCTTTTTCTTTTTCACAAAAGTTCTCTTTGGACTTATAAATAAGAAGTGTGTGGTCCGCCGAGATTAAGCGTTATTTCAATTAGGCACAAGAATTTGTGGGATGGAATCTAAAAAAAATCACTCCAACTTCAAGAATATTTGCAGAAATTTTTGCAAAATTAGGAAATGTTTTGCCTTAGAGATGGTGATTACTACATAAAGAAGGAAATTGATTCCTAAATTGATTTTCTTCCTTTTGTCTTTCAAAGATTAGGGGATGATTAAGGAAGAAAAGAAATTACCTGCCCTGGAGTGGTTGACTTGCGGGAGAGATTTTCTCGTGAAGTACCTGCAAGATCACATCAAAGTAAAGTAGGGCAAGTTAGAGTTCAATATAATAAAAAGAATGTAGAGACTAGTGGTAAATTGCGCGTTGTTCCACGGCAATAGCGCCAAAATGTTTTCACGATTTGTGCAGGTTTTAAAGAAATGTCACGTTGTAGTATAGCCGACAAAGCGTTCAAACAAATAGAGAATTTTATTACTCGAAAATCGGAGTATCCGAGGTTGAACATAGGGAGCAAATGGAATTTACTACTAATCAAAATGTAATTAAACACTCTAATTTACTCAAAACTGGAATTCAGAGGTATTTAAAAAAATAATTCAAGCAAAAGAGTCAAATTGGACGTCTGATCCCAAGATCAGACGTCTTAAAAGTGTTTTCCCTTTTCCTTTGGATTATTCTTCTTCTTCTGATCTTGCTTTCTTTCTTCTTCTGCAGACTCGTCTTCTGTCTTGGCTTCTCTTCTTCTTTCTCTTCTCTCTTTCTGCTTTGCTTCTTTTCTTGCGAAGGCTTCTTCTTCTTGCCTTTGTTTCTTTTCTCTTGTTTCTTCCCCTACCTTGCTCTTCCTTCTTTCTTCTTCTGATCTTTGCAGTCTTCTTCTACCTTGCCTTCCTTCTCCTTTGGTCCTTCTGTTCTTCCTTCTCGTGGCCAAGTCTTTCTTCCACAACGTTCAGCCTATGCCTACACAGAGCAAAACCTACCCCTTTCCCTCTACCCACGCGTCTCTCTCTCTCAGCAATTCACTCAAGCACGCTCTTCCAGAGCCACATGGGTAATCAGGTCAGATTCACACCCGGGACCAGGTGCACCTGCAGGTGGTGTGATGCGCGAGGAGTGCTCAGGTTTAGGTCGGGTCGGATCCCGCCAGATCTGCGAGATGAAACCGTGGACGAGGCGGGTGTGAGGGCAAGTGAGGGACCTCACCCCTGTGCTTACGGAGGCAGTGAGCTTAAAACACAAAAATAATTTATACTATACCTGTGTTTTGCACTTCCACGATGTGGGACTATTTGGTCAGTCCTGATTTCGCGTGCGCCCGCAGAGCTTTCGTCGTGCAATTGCCCCAGCTACTGGCTTCGCAGCACGACTTGTTGGCCTCAATCGCTTCGCAACACTCGCGTGAACCTGCTGCACCTGCAGCCTGGGAGCCCTGGTGCCTGAAGCTGCTATGAGCTCCTCGCTGCTTCGACCGTCAATGGCAGCAGGAGCTGCAACCTGTCATACACAAGAACGCCCTATTGGCCCAATCAGATTAGCTAGAAACCTTCGCCGTGGCACAGCGAAGAGGATGCGTGGTGCTGCAGGCCGCAGGTCGGCCTAGGCATGCATGCCTAGGTCAACCTGTGGCCGGAGGTGTGGGGTTGTTCGGGGGGCAACTGTGGAGGTCTGGAGTGGTAGTGGAGGGGCGGAATGAGTTCCTGGTGGTGAGGCGGAGCTCACGAGAGGGTTGACGAGTCGTGTGGAGGGGCGGAGTGGTGTGGGTGGCTCACCGGAGGGCGGTCGGAGGCGAGGACGATGGAGGTGGTTAGGCACTGTCGGGGGGTAATTGGATAAAATAGCAGGGGGAAAAGAGAGAGGAGAGGATGAAGAGGGTATCTGGAGTGATCTGGAAGGAAGGGAGGCAGCGGAGTGGACGGTGCATAACTGCTGTCGTCGGGGAAGGACCCTGAGGGAGGAAGCGACGACGAGGATGAGGTCAGGGGCACACGCGCTTGGTACGGCGTGACGCAGGAGGAAGCGGCGAAGTTGACTCTGCTGCTGGTATGGTAGCAGAGCGACGAGAAGGAGGGGAGGAGGTCGCCGGAGCTTGCGGGTCTTTTGGCCGGAGATGGGAGAGAGGAAATTTGAGGGGATCTCTGTCAAAATCAAGCTCCCGATCTGCGGCCAGGCTTAGAGGTTATTTTATAGGCACTGGTCCGTGCTGTCAGAGCGTGGAGGGAACGCAATCGTTTGAGGTCGGTCATCGGAGATGGAAAGAGGTTAAGATACCCGAATCTCTCGTGCGTTCGCAGGAGAGATTGGGTTCACACCAGAGGTTGTGATCGGCCTTAAATGGAAGGGAATTCCTCAGAGAATCTCTCTTCCATTTCTGGGAGAGAATCTATGAGGAATCAGAGAGTGATCCCTCTCTAAACCTAGCCGGAGCTTGGTTCTGCCCTAACAATGGCGGCAGGACCTGATTGAAAAGGTGGCGAGGAACTTAGGGGGCTCTCTGCAAAGGTATTCAAAAGATAGGGACCAATTTATGATTTGGGTGTACTAAATTGCAAAGTAGGCCAAGATGACCTCCCCTTAGGTCCAAATTTTGGTACAAACCTAATTTGGACCTAAAGAATCCAATGGTGAAGTTGGATTTTAGGTTTGACCTCGTTTGACTGGACATTTTGTGCAAAAACCCAAATTAAGTTAATTGAATAGCTAGGATCCTAATCTAGGTCAAACTGGGTTCCAAAGGCCAAATTAAATGTTCCAAACCCTAGAGGATGCTTTTCCATGATTTTTAGATGGTTTAATTGATTTTTGTCCTGACCGGAACCTTGTTAATTTAAGCGGGTCTGTTTTAGGGTTACCAAGTATCATTTAATTCCTAGATTGCGCATAAACCCATTTCTGATTTTCTCAACCCACTTTTGTCTCATTTAGACCATTTGACCTATGTTTTGCCTCTGAGAAATCCCGTTTATGTACTGCAATGGTAAAATTGCAGTTTTAACCTTTAATTCTTGTTTTCTTCTCAGAGCACTTATTCCTTCATTTAGGCCTTCTTCTAGGTTATGTAGGAGCTTTTATCTTCTTTATTGGGTCAAAATGAGATAGTTATGGCTTATGATGAGGCTCTCATCATTTATTTTTATTCTGCGTTTTATACGTCACGCATATCTCACCTCCTCCCATAGGGATTTACACTTCTATGAACTAAGGATGAAGGCACTTATGGCAAGCTATAAAGATAATGCATCGGGCATGTAAGTGAGGTATACACAGACTCTGCATTTTTCGTATAACATAATCATAAGTCTTAACAGGCTAGTATTTTGACACAATTATATTCCTCCTACAACTTGTTACCTAGGGGTTATAATTTCAATTCTTTGTCATGAAGTACTTCTAAATTTGCACAAGTGTGTGTGGTACTAAGTGCTGACAAACAAACATTTAACTTTTAAATTAAATTGTTAGATCTAAAGTTCATACACAAAAGACCTAAACCCTAAACATTAAACCCTAACTTAAAAATCTCAAAATCAAAGTCAAAATAAACCTGAAACCCTAAATCAAAAATATAAATCAAAAGTTGGAAACCTAAAAAACCTAAACTGAAAATCTTAAACTAGAAAACCCTAACTCCTAAACCCTAATTCAATTAACAATTAACACTGTATGACCTAAACCCTACCTCCTAACCCCTAATTAAATCATAAATGTTAAACCTTTAAACAGTTAATTTTAGCCTGAAACCATAATGAAACTGATGGGAACACCATCATGAGCCATAACTAGCTCAATTTGATCTAATTAAGTCATTAAATACTCCTACATAACAGCCAGAGAGCCTTAATTCATTACATAATAATTATGAGAGAAATACAGTAAGATAAGGGTAAAACTACAATTTTACCATCATATCTTAAATGCATAACAATCACAGGTTTTCTCAGGAGTTAATTAAGGGACAAATGGCCTTAAATGTCCAATAAGTGGGTTAATACAGATAGAAAAGGGTTTTCGCTTGTTTTGAGAATTAAATGACATTTAAAATCCTAAAAATAGACCTGCTTAATTAACTGAGGTTTTGGTCAGGATAAAATTCACCTAAACCCTCTAAAATTCATAAGAAAATATTCTCTAAGGTTTGGTACCTTCAATTTGACCATCAAAACCCGCCTTGACCTAAAATAGAGTCCTAGACAGACATTTACCCTAATTTAGGTTTTTGCAAAAATTAACTAGTCAAACTAGGTCAAAACCTAAATCTAACTTCATCATTGGATTCCTTAGGTCCAAACTAGGTTTATACTAAAATTTGGGCCCAATCTGAGATCATCTTGACCAAGTTTGCATTTCGGTCCAGTCAAACTCTTTTTCTCATTTAGATCCTTAGCTTTTTGAATTCTTTACAAATGGACCCCAGCTTTGTTGTATTCTTCACAAAAAGGTCCCTGTCGCCATGAAATCCTACTCCTACAACTTCGACGACCTTTGATTGAAGAGAACTCCTTCTCTGATCAATTGATCCCTTCCAAAATTGGAAGGGAGATTCCTTGAGGAGTCCTCTTTCCATTGAATCCGTCCATGGGCCCCAAAACCTTCCCAATCTCTCATGCAAATGCATGAGAGATTAGGTTATCCTAGAGAATTCCAACTCCAGGGACATTCCAAGCTTGGGAAGCTTGCTTCCCAAGTGCAAAACACCTTCTAAAGGCATATAAAAGAACCCCCTGATCGAACTGAATTCCCTAAGCTTGATTTCGGCCATGAAACCCCTCCCTTCCTCATTCTGCTCCGGCCAAGAAGCTCAGCAAGCTCGAGCGATTTCTCCTGACCCCCTTCGTCATCCGTCCGCAATACCAGTGGCTGGATTTCCTTCCTCTCTCTCGTCCGCTCTTGGCCATACCAATAGGAGCCTCCTTCCCGTTGTTGTCGCCGTTCCTATCCTCATTGGAGCACTTCATCTTCTTCATCGCTAACATAACCCTAGTGCGGATTTTCTCCCCTTTCATCCGTTTAGATTAGGTTAGTAAGGCTTAGTTAGGTTTACACTATCTTCCCTGCTCTCCATATCCCAATTTCGACCTTCAATGTCGTCGCTCATCCCCGTTTTCTCCATCTCTGACCAGACCTCTGGCAAGGCTCTCTGCTCATTCCACTAATCCAAATGCCTCGCCGACCACTGCATAACATTCGCCTCATCCACTCGCACAAAAGCCCTCTCCTTATCTCTCCATTCACACACCCAACACTTCCCTTGAACACACCCATCACCGGTTGCCTTCCCCAACTCTGATCGGCCACCATAGACCACCATCCTCCACGAAACCACCTCCACTACACTCGTCGTGGTCTGGCGAAGCTCCTGAGGTATTCTAACGTGGCCACGAGGCCCTATTTCATGTTTTCAGGTAGCAGGTCCTCTGCCACCATTGCCATAGCTTTGAGCGAAGCTTGAAGCTTGCTCCAACACTTGCAAGCCCCAGGTGAAGTCCCAGGCAGTGCAGCTTACTCCCAGGAAGCCTCCTAAGCATCCAATTGAAGCTGCCAGGGTGCACTCATGCTCCAATTGAGGAAGGAATACCTGCTGTTGCACGAAGGAAGGAGAGGGACATTTAGTCCCACCTCGGAAGCGTACGAAGTGAAGTGCATGCATAAATTGTTTTTGTGATTGGGGCTTATCGCCTCCAACCACAGGGTGAGGTCCCATTACACCCTCACCTGCACCTCACGCGGGACACTATCCTTCGCGAGTCTAGCGCATCTAATTAGCTGCCTTAGCCCTCTTCACACCTCACTCACCACCCACTGCCGGTGAGCTTGGTCCTGGGTGCACGTGTGCCCGTTTACTTGATAACCCGGACCTTGGCCTTGGGAAGGCGGAAAAGAAGAAGGAAGCTTAGAGAGGAAGAAAGAGAGAGTAGGGATTAGGGGGGTTTTACTCTTTGTGACACTTAGCCAAATCTGAGGGTGCTTCCCTCTGTGCGTGAAGAAAGAAAGAAGAAGAGAAGAGAAGCCAAGGCAGAGAAGAGGATGAGAGCAGCTGAAGAAGGAAAGCTAAAGAAGAACTTGAGAGAAAAAGAGAAAAAAGAGGAAGAGGAAGAACAATGGCTCCCTAGCACTGTGGCATCTGTTGGTTAAGTCGTCTGGTCATCAGACCCAACGTCTGATTTGAGGCTTGACATTGTGAACAACTAATTTGGAATTACTGTTGAGATATTTAAATTGGTTGAATGCTTAATGTTGAACGCTACGAACCTACGCTAACGTGTTCGGTTTTGGAAAACCTGTCGTTGTAGTTCGAAAGCGAAGAATTCGTGTTCAACAAATAAAATTTATACCGAAATTAAAATTCCGGGTCGAACACAGGGAGGCGGACGTTTGATTTAAAAACTACGCGTTTCTTTTTATTTGTTACAAAATAATTCAATTTAGTACTATCTAATTATTTACAATAAATAGAAGAGAGAGAGAGAGAGTAAGAGAGAAAGAGAATATTACACAGAGAAATCAAAATGAGATGTAGAATAAACAAGAAATTTTTGCATTGAAGAGATTGTTCATTACAACTGGAAAGTATAAAATAATTACTCTAGAAAGCGATAAATTTACTCTAGAAAGCATTAAAAGAATGGAGGGAGAAATGTCCTCCTCGACGGTCGCTTGGAGGACGAGTAGATTAATCTAGAAAGCAGTAAATCTATACTAGAAAGCGGTAAAAAAAATAGGGAGAGAGAAATCCTCCTCGACGGTTGCTTGGAGGACGAGCCGGACGGGACGACGCCTGGACGAAGGAGAACGAAGTGGGACAAAGGAGGATGAATCAGAAGAACGGGAACGAAGCAGCACGCCGTCGTCGTCGCGGGATCCACTTCCGAAGGGGAACAAAAATTGGACTTTATCTCGCAAGAAGCATCCCGGGTGTGGGACAAGCTTCTCTTGAGCTTTGGAGGGGTAGAGAAGAGAAAGAAGGGATGAGAATTTCGTATGGAGGGGGTCTCCTTTTATAGTTGCAAGGAGTGGGGGCAAAATGGACATTACATCTTCAAAATAATAAATAAGGGGTCTTTAGTGACGGATAAATCCGTCACTAAAGCCCCGACGTGGCCTTCGCCGCCGCGCCCACGCGCGCCTCCTCGGCTGCCCACTCCTCAACGCTCGCGCACGTCCAGTGCTTTTCAGCCGTCCGATCGCGAGATCGGACAGCTTAAATCGCGTCCGCGCCCGCTGCAACCTGCCTGCCTGCACGTGCGATCGCGCGTTACGCGGGGCGTCCAATCGCGCGTCGGCGCTATCGGGCACCCGGGACCGCACGATCTCCATCCGACGCTCCACGCGCCTCAATTACCCGCGCCTCCAATCCCCTCACCGCGGCTCGAATCTGCGCCCTACGCTCGCGTAAGCGCGCTCGACCGCTGCGCTGCGGGGCGCGGATGGTCGAGCGCACGTTTTAAGTGCCGGGCGGCCACAGCCGTTGGATCTCCATCTGACGGCGGAGAGCGATCGGGCGGGGGCCTTCAGAAAATGCCAGCGGCCGTTTGGGCGGCTGAGATGGCGCCACGTGGTGCCATCTTGGCCATCCATCTTCTGGAAGTTGTAGATGGTGCCACGGATGTCGGATTGACTCGATTTTTGTGTCGTTGGGCTGCGATCGTCGATCCAAATTCATCCGTGCGGTCGGATTTTTCATCTGAAGTGTGGATTTACACCATCCTAGCCCTTGATCTTCTAAGGTTCCCCGATCTCTATCTGATGCTACGGATGCCTGATTAGGGCGATCTTGGAGTCATTGAACTCCAATCGTCGCCCTGATCATATCCATATGGTTGGATCTTTGATCCGAGGCCCCGATAAAATGTTTGCCCTGTCCAAGCACATAAAAGGAGACAATTAACCTCCATTTTATTCAAACTACTCTAAATGCGAGATGATGCATGTTATGCAATATTTATATCATGAAATGCAATCCTATGCTTAAGAACATGCATAAATAGACATTTTAAGTAGTGTAAATGTGTTTACATCACTTAAGATATATATGCTTATAGAATAATTGGTCATTTAAATCACCATTGTTTTACCTTCTCTACTTTTTTATTGTCTCAAGATACATGGGAATTTATTGAATATCTAATGTGACAGATTAGTATTTATTGAATATCATTATTTGATTTAAGTTCTTGTGCTCAGCTACATATTATTTGATATTAGTGTGTGAAGTCCTATTTGCTCCCTGTGTTCGACCTCGGACTTTCATTCGAGTAATAAATTCTATTTGTTTTTCACGTCGATTCGACCTGTACTACATGCATTGATTTTAAAACCCGATTTAGACCGATTAACAGAAACCCAAACCCTAACCATATATCTCAAACTCTAAACCCTAACCTTAACCCCACATCCTAAATCTTAAATCAAAAAACCTAAACTTAATACCGTTAGGCCTTAACTTCAAATCTAATACCCCAAATCCAAAATTGAAGACCTTTAATTCTAAAATCAAAACCTAAAACCTTGAAACCTAAATCCAAAACCAAAAACCCTAAAATCCAATATTATAAACTATAAGCCAAAAACTGATAAATCATAAAGCCTAAACACTTTAACTCTACCGAAAAATTTTCAGCAAAATTTCCTCTATAATATTAGACGTTTACATTTCCTGTAAAAATACAAGAAATCATTCACAACATGTGGACACACCCCACATGTAACAGAATAAATTTAACATTAACAAATTTAAATTGTTGGCACACTGCACATTCAATTAAACAAAAGAAATAACCTAATCTAACAAGCATTTAACAACTAATTAACAAACATGTAACAACTAATTAACATGTATTTAACAATGAATCTAACTGACATTTTAGTAATAACTAATTTAACATACATTTAAAAATTAATTAACATGCACTTAACTACTAATCTAACAGGCATTTAAAAAGTATTTAACAACCACTCTGAGGGTGCCTGCTGGTATCGCAAGGCGCGGAAGAAGGTGTGGAAGAAGAGACGAAATTGTGATAGAAGAGAGCTACCAAAAAATGAGAGAGAGAGGGTGAGAGGGCGATCGGCATCAGGCGGCAGTGGGGCGGAGCCATTCAGGGCTGGAGCAGGAGGAGAATGGAGGACGTGGAGATCGAGGGCTTGGAGGAGAATGGAGCGGGTCTGGCAGGAGAGGTTCCTTAGGATGCCTAAAAACATTCGAAGACGAACCTGGAGGAGGATGAACGGCGATGTTCTCTGTTTCAGATGCAGACAAAGGGGACATGTGGCGGCGATTTGTAAAAACCCTTTGATCTGCTTGGCATGCAGGGGTGAAGGGCACAAACTCGAGTCGTGCCCTAGGAGGATTCCTATGCAGACAAAGAGGGTATTCTCGCACCCTGTCTGGAGGGTGAAGAATGAAACCTGACCACCATTGCCGTCGGCTTTGGGCAAGCACTGAATTGAAGTTGAGATCCTGACTTCGAAAGAGATCTCGTCTGCAGAGATCATGCTGAGGGGTGCTTTGATTGGCGAGATCATGGCAGGCAAACCATCGATAGATAAGCTTCAAAACCTGGTATATTCCTTAAATCTCCTATCTGCAGGCTGGAAGGTAGCCATGATATCCCATTCTCGATTCTTGGTATATGGTTTGGGTATGTTGGATGTAGAACGACTGAGATTTCATTCGAGCTCTTTTGAAGATTTCATTGTGATTTAGAGAATGGTATCTCCCTTTTATGGGGCTCTCCCTGATCAGCCTCCGCAAAGAGTGAGCTCTAGGAGGATTCTTCTTGAGATTTCTGGATTGCCGCTACATCTAAGATTAAAGGGGGTCGTTTCTAAAATGCTAGTAGGCTTTGCATCCATATGTGATGGATCTAAAATTTTGATTGGAGAGGGGGACATCAGATCTCCTAGAATTGAGGTTGATGTCATCAGTGCTGGTTCAATTCCTGATATGGTCACAATCAGATGTGGGGGCACTTCTTGGCTTGTTCGGCTAGCAGTACTTGGACAGGTGCCTGGGCAGGTTGAACAAGGATAGGTTAAGTCGTCTGAGGAAGGACTAATGCCTGGAGCCAACACTGAGATGAGAAAATAGAGTGATAGGTGTGGCCGCATTCATTCTGTTGATGCTCCTGAGTCTAAAAAGAGGAAGGACTGTCAGCTGGTCTATGATGAGGAGGATCAGATGGAAGAGGTTGATACAGCTGACGATTGCAGACAAGCCATGATAATCAAAGAAGATGGTTATCTGGAGGTTGCTGAGAATTCAGTGACAGATTCAGAGATGAATAGCAGTGAAAAGGTGGGCAGGACAGGAAGAGATCTGGTGCTCAAAGAGGCAGACCAGATGCAGCCCTTTATTCCTACTGATCTGAAGTATGGCAGTGGTTCCAATCAAAAAAGAGGTGTGGGTAGATCTCCCTACATGTTGAGAAGGAGAAGGAAGGAGAACTTGCCCCCTATTGAGGAGCAGAATATTGCTAACTCTGTTATGGTCGAATTTCTGGGTTGTATGGCCCAAGGGGTCATTCCAATGAAGAATGAGAGTGATGACTTGGAATGTGCGTGGGTTGCACAATAAACAGAGAAGGACTTCATTGTGTAGATATCTCTCTGAGTGGGAGATTGATTGTGCTCTCATTCAAGAGACACACTTGGAGATGGAGAATGATCAGGAATGGGATTGTTTTAAGCAATTTGGTGGATTGGCCTTTTGGTGGAGAAAGTCCTCCATCTCATTAACTGAAATTATTCGTGATAGGTACATGCTTTCTTGCAGATGTCAGTCTCCCCAAGGAGATATGGAATGGTTTATATCGTGCATTTATGGTCCTTGTGTGGCTGCAGACAGGGTTGGCTTGTGGGAGGAGCTCTCTGCAATGCATCAAAGAGTGCAAGAGACCCCATGGCTGCTAGGGGGTGATTTCAATTATTATCTCTCAGGTGATGACAACCCAGATGGGAGAGTGGACAGCTCTATGGCAGGTTTCCAAATGGTTGTGCAGAACATGGGATTGACTGAATACCCCATCAATGGTGTGGAGTTTACTTGGAGGAATGGCAGTGGACAAGTTTCCAAATTGGATAGATTTTTTGGCAGTCCTAGCTTGTTGGAGAGGCATCAATTATCAGTAGTTATGAGCCTTGATAGGCCTTTCTCTGGCCACACTCCGCTTGTTTGGGACAGTGGGATGAATTCAGACATTGGATCATACTTCAAACTCAAGAGATCTTGGTTTAGGGAAGAAGGTTTTGTGCAAAAGGTATCCTAGTGGTGGCAAAACAAGGCAGTGCAAGGTACTGCTACATAGCAACTAGCTGCAAAATTGTCAGGCCTGCATGATGTGCTGAAGGAATATGGGCAGGCTGTAACTCTGATCAGAGAACAAAAGAGGAGGGAAGCTCTGGCAATAATCAGGGACCTGGATCTGAAAGAATGCAGGAAAGCATTGAACCACCAGGAGCAGCAGCTGAGGCAGCAGATGCAAGCAGCAGTGGGGGATGAGGATCTGAAAACAGAAATGGATTGGCATGAAAGATCAAGACAGCTGTGGCTCAAAGAGGGTGATGCGAACACGAAGTTTTCCCATCTTGCGGCCAGTGCTAGGAGGAGATTCAATCTTATCTCATCTATTAAAGTTGAAGAGAGAACTATAACCTCTGTTAGTGAAATCAGAACTGAAGCAAGTAAGTTTTTTAAAGAAATTTCCAAGGCTGCTCCAAGAGGTTCTTGGAGGATGGCATCGATGGACTTCCCCTGTGTTAGTGATGATCAGAGAGACATGCTTGTCACCCCTATATCTGAACAAGAAGTACTAAAAGCTATTAAAGATTTAAATAATGAAGGTGCTTCGGGTTTGGATGGATTTCAGGTGTTCTTCTATAGAGAGCTATGGAGTGTTGTTAAGGTGGATGTTTTAAAGGTTATTCATGAATTTGAACTGGGCAACTCTAGATTTGAGAGGTTGAACAAATCCTATCTGTTTTTGCTTCCTAAGAAATCAGGTGCGGAGAGATTTTCTGATTACAGACCCATTGCACTATCTAATTCCATCTACCTTATTATTAGTAAGGTTATAGCTAACAGATTGCGGGAGGTTTTAAAGGACTTGATAATGCCTGTTCAGTCAGCTTTTCTTCCTGGGAGATCATTACAAGAGTCCTTCATTGTTGCGTAGGAGATGGTAATGGGTTGGCACAGGAGAAAGTCCAAGGTTTTTTTATGGAAAGTAGATTTTTCCAAGGCCTATGACTCAATCTCCTGGTCATACTTGTGGGAGATTCTTAGAAGAAGGAAGTTTCCACCTTTATTGATATAGTGGGTGAAGAGGTGCATTACGACAACCTCTTTTTCCCCATTGATAAATGGAAACCATGTCGTTCTTGGATTCAGCCCCAGTGTGGAGTTAGGCAAGGCTGCCTAATTGCTCCTCTGATTTTCAACCTTGTTGTGGATACTTTGGCTAGATTTGCCTGCAAACTGGCAGTGGATGGTTTTATAAGGGGGTATTCAATGTCTAATCATAGGGCTCTAGCCCCTATACTTCAATATGTAGATGATACTATTTTTTTTGTGGACTGGGGGAAGAGAGAAGCACAAGCACTTTTACATATGGTAAAGATTTTTGGAGATATTTTTGGTCTCAGACTGAATGGAAATAAATCCTCCCTAGTCTGCTTTAGGATGAATAGTGTGTTACAGAACAACTTCTCCACCATTCTGGGTACACCTGTGGTTCCACTGCCTATTAAATATCTGGGTCTGCCTTTAAAATGTTCTAAGATGAAGAAAGCAGATTAGTCTTTCCTTTTTGAAAAGGTAGCTACAAAATTGGAGGGCTGGAGTAGTAGATACCTATCAAAAGGGGGGAGGTATATATTACTAAATTTCGTCATCACTTCGATTCCAGTATTCTTCTTCTCTATCCTTAAAGCCCCAAACTCTATCTGGAAAAAGCTAGATGTGATGTGGAAAAGATTCTTTTGGAAAGGGGCCTCTCATCAAGGGGCTTTTTTTCAACCTTTGAAGTGGGAATCAATTTGCAAGCCAAAAAAGATGGGAGGCATGGGTGTTAGATTCCTTAAGGAATTCAATGAAGCTTTGCTATTGAAGTGGGTCGTTCGGTTGCTGCAAGGAGAAAAAAAATCTGGATAGAAATTATTAAGGACAATTATGGGACTGCCAATGATGAGAATAATCATCTAAACCCCCGTAAACCTTCCCCCTTTTGATCTTTTGTGGTGCGCGCCCTGAGGGACAATTGGAATTTTTTCAAATCTGTATTAGGTGATGGGAAAAGCTTCAAGTTTTGGCTGGAAAATTGGGTACATAGAGGGATGTTTAAAGATGGGTTCCCCCTTGCTTACGCAGCGGCTTCGAATAAAAATGATGTGGTATCCGATTATTGGGATGCAGAATCCGAGCAATGGCTGTTCAATAATGGTGGGGGGAATAATCATGAAACAAGAACACGAGTAGAGAATGAACGTCTCACACAAGAACTTGCTGCCTTCAAACCCATGCCTCATGAATACGACACATACAAATGGGAGGGTAAATTTTCAACTGCGGCTGCTTATGACAGATTGATAATGTCCTCCAGGATGGCGGAAGCTGATGAGATGGGAAAGAAGCTATGGAAGTTAAAAATACCACTAAAGATACAAATTTTTTTATGGCTCTGTAGAAGGGACAGTTTGATTACTGGAGATTTAAGGCACATGATGATGGGTACCCCCACCCAGTTTTGTCATTTATGTGGGATGCATAATGATTCTAGCATTCATATCTTTTCTTCATGTGCGATCACTGATTATGTATGGAGGAGAGTATGTAATGAGTCTCTACCCACATGGGAGAATTTGTTGTGCTGTCTTGTGGATGGGAATAAGCCATGTTTACATATGGTGGTTGTGTTATGGGCTGTATGGAGGGCTAGAAATGAGTGTGTCTTTCAGGAGACCCCAGTGTATGTGGATAATATTGTAAATTTTTCTGGAGTCTGATATAGCATTGGGGTTCGATCATGTGATTAGTTCCTTATTATCAATAATAGCTCTCCTGGTTTGCCATCGGTGATTCGATCGCATTCCTTTCTTTCTCAAAAAAAAAACTAATTAATATTTTACACAAATCTAATTAATTAACATGCATTTCACCTAAATCTAATTAATAAATTTAAATTAATTTAAACTTAATTAAGAAATTTAACTTAATTTAATAAATTAAATTTGGATAAGGGGAAGGGAGCCTTGCAGTTAGGGGGTAGGGAGGGGGGCCTGTGGGGGGATGGGGGGGCGGTTGATGGCGAGGCGGGGGGTTAGGGTTTGTGGCAAGGCGGGGGGAAGGCGGTAGGGGTGGGGAGGGGGAGGGTGGTAGAGGTAGGGGGTGATGCGTAGGGGAGGAGGAAGAGGAAGAGGAGGGGGGCTACATGTGCATGGCGAGTGCAAGAGGGGGCAGGCGGTAGGTGTGGCCGATGAGTGTGGGGGCCGTCGCGATGAGGAGGATGAGAAGGAAGCTCTACCTTGATTGCGGAGGTTGGTGCCAAGGGAGGTCACAGACGTGCTCAAAGTCACGGGTCGAGGTCGATAGTTACTGTGGAGGTGGTGCACACAGAAGAAGAAGAGAGGAGAAGAGAGGGAGAAGAGAAGAAGGTCGATGGTTTTTTGAAACCATCTGGAGATTCAGCGATGGTTTTTTTGAAACCGTCTCCAAAATCATCACCAAATGACATCATGGGGGTGCACTTGGAGATGATTTTACCTACAATCGTCTCCAATTTAATTTAAATTATATTTTCCGTGGACATTGAAATTTGGAGGGGCATGCTCTTCCATGGACATTTGGCAACGGTTTCAAAAAATCATCGCCAATCCCCAAATAAATCATGTATGGCATGTAGAAACCTATGCTCCTCAGTAATCATTAGCGATGATTATTTGTAAAATCATCTCTAAATCTTACCCCAAGTTAAGTTTCGTTGGGGGGAGGAGGGAGGAGGTTTTCAGCAATGGTTCGTCAGATAACCGTCCCTAAAGGTACCCATTAGCAACGGTTATAAAATTGCCCTAATAAATCATTGCAAATTACGCTTTTTGTAGTAGTGAGTGGACTTCGTGTACCCCTCGGTGTGAGTAAGAATGTGAGGATCTCCTATTAAAAATGCTCATCGAAGTGTTATTAATGGAATTTTCTGCCATCCCTTCAAAGAGCTTGAAGGCCTCCTTATCTTGACACAGGAAGTTGCCTCCACATGCGGCATCTATAAAGTTCCTAGTGTCATCATGGAGCTCATGATAGAAGATCTAGACCTGTTGCCAGCGTGGGACACCATGGTGGGGACATTTCCTGAGGAGTTCATGGAATCTCTCCCATGCCTCGTGTAGTGGCTCTCTTGAATTCTAGGAGAAGGTGGTGATAGCGCACCTCAAGACATTAGTGCAGCTTACAGGAAAGTACTTCTTTAGAAATTCATGTTCCAAAGAAGGCCAATTTTCTTTAAGTGTAGTTCAAGATAAAGTGCGGTACCAAAAGGCTGCTTTGTCTTTTAACAAAAATGAAAACATTTTCATCAAGAGAGTGATCCTAGCCTTGCGATCCCAAGGTCTGGGACAAATTTTTTAGCTCCTCTAAATGTTGAAAGAGATCTTCAGAAGTAAGACCATAAAAGTGTGGAACTAAAGCAATTATATTAGGTTTAAGCTCAGCAGCATGACCCCAAGTAGGAAATTTGACTGCAGGAAGAATAGGAGCAACGGCAAGGTTATAATAATCTCTTAGTTGTGTTCTTCATTCTTGTTGTGGTGAGTTCACTAAGATTCTAATAGCGTCAGTTAGCTGTTGCACCAGTTGTGTAAGATGGTTCATTTGCACTTGTGTGTCAAACATGTGTTGAAAGTGTGGTTCTCTCTCCTATCTAGGTGGATTTTTAGGGTTCAGATAAGGAGGAGGTGGATGACCTTCTTGATCATCAAAGAGAGAATTATGATCATCCTCGAGGTGGATGAATTGGTGGATAGTGTATGAGGCAGATTAGGCTCAGGAGAAACAAGATGGCATGCGTAAGGCATAGAAACTTAGGTTTCAGAACCCAAGGGAGATACAACAAGTGGTTGGTGTCATGAACCTCTACTGTCCATGAGTCAATTTTTGAAAAAGCCATGCTAAAATAATCATAAGCTCATAGATGCAATCTCAAGAATCAATCAATCAACCAACCAAACCAAAATCTCAATCCCAATCAATCACAAGACTAAAGAAATCAAGTGAGACAAAAGTCGTGAATTTCTCCTAAAGGTCTGCTACGACAAAATAATTTGTGCACACTGATACTATATCAATGCAATCATATGCATCCTAAAAGAAACTCTAGAAAGTGTAGACCTCTATTATCCACCTAGGACTTAGATAAGATAGGCGTGCAAATCCAAATCCCTGTGATTGCACAAGAGATGAGATAGAAAAGTGTGTTCTATGTACCTTATGTGATCGTGTTGTGATACACGATGGCAATCAACAGAAATAGCAGTGAAAAATCTCACCAAGGTTTCAAATCAAGTTATTATATCACACTTTTTGAATTAAATTTTTCTCTTTAGAAGTGTTTTTGTGGAAAGTAAATGTCTCACTTTTTAATCAATTGCAAATAGAGATGGTCTTGATTAATTATGTCCAATGCAAAGATGGTAGGAATTTGAGTAGGGTTAGAAAGTTGTACTTGACTCCAGTACTCAACAATATGCAGATAGACAAGAAATAAATCTAGCAGGAAGAATGCAATTCCTAAGAATGGAATGCCTAGGGATATGATGCTATTAGACAAGTAGGATGAGATATTTTTGGTGTTTTTGATTTTTGTAGATTTTTATGTATTTTTAATGCAACAAACAAAAGCAAATCGAAGTGAGAAAAAGAAAGCGAAAATAAAGAATAAAGAGAAAGTGTCCATAGTCTTAATTATTACAAATGGGTGTGCGAGAAGAAGCTTTCACAACTTTATGCCTATACAAATCAACTAAAATTAAAAATAAAATCTAAACCTAAGTCTAAAACTAATGACTAAACTAATCTATGAAAGGGAAACATAGCTCTAGGAGCTGCAGAAGTCCTAGAATAGAAGTCGCAGAGACACCAGGAAGCAGGGCCACTGGTGAGCAGAGCAATCCTCTAACTCCTCCTCAGGTGCTAGGAAAACAAAATTGTTTAGTAAGGCAAATATTATACAAGTAATGAATCAAAGAATATTATATACAAAAAGAATCAAAGAATGTATGAATACAAGAGTATATACACAAAGAAAATAATATATACAAACAAAGAATAAAATAATATTTTTGACGAGTAAAGAGTTGACTCCCCGACAACGACGTCAAAAAAATGATGTTTGATTTGGACTGCTTGTTAATTTAGGCTATTTAATGTCACAATTGTATCAATAGTGTAGTGTTGCAATCCAATAAGATGTCATTTTATTTATATATAATTCTTACTGATTTTATTTCAGGCCATTCACTGGGAGACAGCTATTGATATACATCACTCTCTAAAATCCAAAATCAATCTCTTATTCTAAAAATATGAATGTTGTGTACAAATGAATGAACTAGATTGTATGTATATATACAATCTAAGTCAATTATATACAAATTAAATCATCTGAATAGAGGTTAGTGATTTATCTACTCATGGAATGCTTCAAGAATATATACATCAAAGGCAAAACTATTAGTTCAACTTACAATGCATTTTTATATACAAATACGGATGTGCAAGTTTTTATTCATTTACACTAAATATAGCATATATACAAGTTTATACAAAAAGAATAATAAAAAGAAAGAGTTATAAACAATGTTGACTTAAAAATATAAAAAATCACAAGGCAAATGAAAGAATTAAACTAATTTTATACGTAGGTTATTCCTTATTGTTCTCTTCATCTCTTTATTTCTCTTCTCTTTTCACATAGTCATGGGATGGCACACTGAGCATTCTTAGACTTCTCACACCTCTCTTCTTTTCTTTTCACTTGGTCAATTTCTCAAGTTTAACCTCTTGTTCTTTTAACACTTAGTCTCTTATACTTAGCCAAAAAATGATGTGTGATCTAGACTACTTGTTAATTTGGGTTATTTAATATCACAATCATATCAGTAGTATAATGTTGCAATTCAATCAGATGTCATTTTATTTATATACAATTTTTATTGATTTTATTCTAAGTCATCCACTAGGAAACAATTATTGATATATATATCACTTTCTAAGATTTGAAATCAATCTTTTATTCCAAAAATACAAATGTTATTTACAAATGAATGAACTAGAATTTATACAATTTATACAAGGAATCAAATTAAGTCAATTATATACAAGTTAGATCAATTAAATATAGGTTAGTGACTTATATACTCAAGAAATGACTAAAGAATATGTACAATTCAAAAGCATCAAACATTAATTCCATTTAGGTTTGATTAATTTACAATGCACTACTATATACATTTTTTAGTATCTAGTTATTTACACTATGTACAAGTTTATAAAAAAAGAGTAAAAAGAAAGAATTGTATTAACACATGCCTAAAAAATTATATACACATAATAGGCAAAAAGAATTAAAGTTAATCTAGTTATAAGCTTAACTTACTCTTCCTCTTCTCTTTTTATTACGCTTCTTTTTAACTTAGCTAAGGCACGAGTTCACTTCTAACACTTAGTCACTCTCTTTATCACTTAGCCTTTCTTCTCCTTATACACTTAGCCTTCTCATACTTAGCTCACACCTCTTAAGCTTTTAGTTCTTTCTTTAATTACCCCCTTAATCTCTTATTAGGCTCCTAAACTTGGCAGTAATCCTCTATGACTGTTCTCTCTTCTTTCTCAGGCCAAAAGTATGGGCTGATCACGAATTGAATCAACAGCCCTAATAGGCCATACCACAATTACAATGGTAGCATTTCAACGAACTCCTGTAGGCACCCCTATTGGGTCGCGCCACATGGTCTATAATTTAATTTCTCTCTTAATTGATATCTCTATTTCACTGTTTCTCACAATAGCGCATAGTATGTGTCATCCTGGGGAACCCATCCCCGATTTAGGCAAGGGGCTTACAGGGACGAATGCTAATATATTGCATTGGCGGCTTTTCTACCATCGATGTGGCACTAGTGGAGAGCACACCTTCAGCTCCGCCGCACTGTGCCAGAGTAGTGATTTAATTAGGAGAATAGACTTTTAATTAGGGGTTAGCTAGTGATGTAAAGTACAAATTAAGGTCATAATAATTTAATTAACATATAGGACTATCTATTAAATAATTTTATTTAATTTATTTACATTTATTAATATGTATGTACATAAGGTATTAAATATGTACACATAAGTTTAAGTACACTATATATACTTATGTACAATACTTAATTATGATACAAATGAATTAATTTATATGTTAAATAATATAATTAAGAAATTTAAGTTATTTAATTAGATTTATTACTATATATACATGCTAGATATACAAACACATATATACTAAATACATACTATACATATAGATTAGTTATATAATATGAGAGTACTACTATACATGATAATTTAAACTCTAACTAAGCTAAAGTTCAGTTAGAATATAAATTATAAGTATACAACGTAATAAATATATATAATTTATATAAATATTACATATAAGTTAGCTTACATAATACATATATTAATATACAATATAATATAAGCTATACATAAATTAAAAATAAAGTAGAAGATAAGTTAGAATATACAATATAGATTAGCATCCTACTTAATTAACTTACTAACATAATTTAGGCTAATTTAGCTAATATACAACATTAAATTAGGATTATATACACATATGTACACTATATACATAGGTCCTTTTAGGATTTTTGAGTGTCTTTCAGCTTTTGTCTTTTGTTTTGGGTTTTATAAGGAAAAAAAAGATGAAGGAACTAAAGAAGTTCTTTTTGTTTTTTTGTTTTTAAACTTTTATTTCTAAACTAAGAAGGGTCCTAGAACTCTGCAAGTACTATCTACAAACTAAAGACATCAAAACCTAAACCTAATCACACACACAAGTTCAAAATGCTAAACACTTCTCACTACACATTTATTTTATAGAATAAATAAAATAAACCAAAAACTCTTTTTAGCCTTTTCCGGCATTTTCATAAAAAAATATGAAAAATACAAAAATAATGTAAACAAATAAACCAAAGGTGTAGTGAGTAAGTGTTCGGTATATAGACTGTATGTGTATAGTTAGCTTTGATTTTTAATATGTTTAGTTAGGAGAAAATTCCAGTAGATGTCTAGGATTCTACTTGGTTTGGAAATAAAAATTCAAAAACAAAAACATAAAAAGAACCCTTTCTCCTCACCTCCTTAGCTTCCTTTCTTTACTTAAAAACAAAAAACAAAAGAAAAATTAGAAAATACACAAAAACTCTAAAAATCTCCTATGTAGATAGTGTAAATATGTATATAATATTGTATATTAACTTATATGTACATATGTATATAAATTATATATATAGTATATATAATATTTATTTGTAAATAAGTTATAGTGTATACTTATAATCTTAATTCTATCTTATCTTATCTATTAAGATATAATATATAGTATTATATATATTATGTAAGCCTAATTATATATATGTATATATTGTATATAACCTATATATATGTAATTTATGCTTGTACACTAGTGTGTGTGTGTATATATATATATATATACAACTTAACGTACTAATTAACATATTTATAATCTATTTACTTAAGTATGTATTGTACATGTATAATATTATAAGTTAGTAATGTATATTATTAATTTAATTTATACTGTATTCTTATAAATTACATTTTAACTTATTTTAAATATATTTATAATCCTAGTTATAATGTATAGTATTAAACTTATAAGCTATAATTAACTTATATATATATTATGTACATAGTAAATATAACGTGTAAATACATGAATAAGTCTAATTAAATAACATAAAATTCTTAATTAAACATGCAAATATGTAAATTTACTTAATTGGACTCTAATTATGTAATATGTATAGTTATTTATAATGTACATTAGTTATATAAGCTTAAATTAAACATAAAAATGTACCTAGGTTTACCTATTTTAAATACATATCTATATGCATAATTAACTTAATCTAATTTATGTAATTAATAACCTTATATATTATCTTAATGATTATATAATTAATTTGTAATTAGAACCTTTAATTAATACCTAATTAACAACCTAAACATTCTAATAAAACACTGCAGAACACAAGCAGTAGCACAACTGAAGCGGTGCTCTGTTTAGCACCACATAGTGCATTGAAAAGCTGTTGCCATGGTATTTAAGGAATAGCGCTCCAATGCTGCTCGAGTGACTTCAACTCAGTAACGCACATGTGTTCGCCTGGCGTGTTATGTTTCCCCTGTGTGTGCATGTGCATGGGCGTGTGCTTGAAAGCGTGTGTGCATGGGCCTAATTTGAATTGTTATGGACCCCATGAGGTGGCCTCTAGGTGCCAGATGGAGTTGTGACCTTGTGTCCTTAGTGGGGTGGGTCTAATAGTGGCTGATTCGGCCTTGCCTGTCAATCTACGTGAAAGACCCATCATTCTTTTTAGGTCAAACTACTAAGTGTGGGCTCGAGACATAAATTTGGCTAAGTGTTTGCGTGCTAGCATGAGTGTTGATTATATATGAGTGTTATATATATGTGAGTAATATGTGCACTGTTATGTGTGTGTGTTACATATATATATATTTGTGTTATGTATACGTGTATACTAAGTATGTGTCTTAATTATGCATTAGTTATATATATAACTGTCATGTTCTATTAGCTATTTAGACTAAGCATTTGTGCATTAATTAGAGTTTAGACCCTAAGGGACCTTGCGTGGTTCTTTGGATTTTCGAGGTATTTCGGGAAGTTTTACCACCCCCAATCCTTGTTTTGTGGATTCCACAGGGAAAAACAAATTTTGCGAGGCCAAACCTACAATTTTCTCAAACCTAAACCCTACCCAATGCTCTTAAAAGCCCCCTCGTAAACCCCACTCCCCTACACTTCTCCTTCGGGTGGCATGCCCTATTTTCTTCTCATTTCTAGAAGTGAGAGAGATAAAGAGTGAGGGGTCGAGAGAAGGATAAGGCGGGAGAGAGAGGTGCTGTAGGCGCAGCAGCCGAGATGCAGTTCGCGAGGTGCTGCGGGCGTGGCAGGCGAGTCGGTACAGCAGATTAGGTGCATAGCTCGTGAGGCAGAGCAACGTGGCAAGCAAAGCCACTGCAAGTGCTGTACGCAAGGAGCGGGCGGACCACGCCTGCAGCCATCGGATGTTCGTGATGCCTTGCAGACAGCCGAGTGACTCTGTGGATGGCTGAGGCATGCTTCAGACATTTGAAGATGCACGAGGTATGAGGTGTAGTGTCACGACCTGCTCCCGGCTCTCTACAGGACCCGAGAACGACTCGGCTTGAAGATCCCCCAAGACCCAGTCATCCAACGAGAAACAACCAAATACCATATTCATTCCAACCCCACACGAGTAATGTAACTAAGTAGAAAATATATCACTGATAGTAAAAAAGAGAGAATAGTAAACCACTAGATTTTTACAGGATACAGCGAAAAGTACTGATACAAGTATAGCCATCATAATAGAGAACTGGTAGAAATACAACAGAAAATATGCTACAAGTACAGACTACAACAAAAACTCTATGTAGTGGAACAAAAGAAAGGAACTATGGCTAGGCTTGACTGGGCCCAGTGCCCTCAGCAGCCGGTGGCTTTGGCTACTCGAATCCCTGACCTGAACATGGTTACAAAATCCAGAGTCAGCTAATGCTGAGTAGAGTGGTGGTTAAGTTATTTACATGCAACATAATTAAAACAACAAGCAGCTAAATATTCAATTGTTGGTTATTTATTTTTATCCATTCCTATTTTATGTGCTAATTAGGTTTCATGATCTTGGTCAATCTTCGTGTTCCCGAAGGGAATGACCTTGCTTGTAGTTTTCTCACAATGTAGGATGTACATGTGGCACTTTCCTGGTCGAGAGAGTCTCCCATGGTAGTCCTACACCCGGTCTATTACCCCGAGGTCACGGTCGCGATGTAACGATGACTACGGCATGCGTGATAAGTGCACAGGTAGCTACCCCACACTGGCACGCGGTCAGTCGTTTCCGCTAGCAGGTAGGCTCAAACACACAACATGGAATAATACAAGGCCTTGCCCTCTCAGAATAGGGGTCTCGCCCCTCCACAGTCCGCGTACCCTTATCCGACTATCCCGGTTTGCCCAGCGGGCTAACAAGAGTAGGTGTAGGGTGGCCATACCTAACCCCGGGCCCCATGGGGCAGCTAGCTTCCCCCTACACTAAGTAGCTCACCTCGGTACCACGTATGCGAGGGCTAAACAGGAGTCGACGTAGAGTGACCAAACCCACCCCGACTCTCAACCCAAGGGGCGGCAAGCTCCCCTCTACTCAAAAGGAATAGTTGCTCTCCTCGTTACCACGTACACGAGGGCCAGCTCACTTCCATTAACCAAGTTCGAATAGTCTCCCGTAGGCAATGTGTTCCAAAACCATCAAGTTTTCCATACTACAGTATTCTTGGTTTCTTCCTAAATTCCCTGTAGGGTTCATAAATAGACTTTCTCATTTCCATATATGATGCATAACAGGAAGCTCAAGGTTCCACAATCGATTATTCAGTACAGGCATGCATTACAGGTAGTACATGCAGCTCATGATTTATCATGGTAACTCATCCATTTATTAGTTATACATGCATTTCTTCCAGCCCTATTGTTCATTTCACAACCTAGGGTTCAATCGAATATATCTAATGTAGCATGCATTCATCTCTTTTGGCCCTAGGGTGCATCTCACAACCTAGGCTTCAATCGAATAATTCTAAAGCATTGCAATTCAATTATTAATTCTGGAGTTAGAGAAAACCACTCTACCAGTTAACCGAGTGGAATGGGGGCTTGGACAGTAGCTCTCCTAACGTCTCGTAAGTCCCGTATATGCTACGGACTAGAGACCTACAACATGGACCGACTGGTCAAATGAGCTCAAAATTGCATAGACACTATATCATTACGTAGGGAAACTCGAACAGAAACCAATGACATTTTGTTTATGGAAATCCGACTCCGTTTGGGCCCTGAATGGGCCCAAAAACACCACTCTAACCAAAATTAGACGTCTGGGAAGAGTCCCAGATGTCTTAAACACACTCAAGGGCTCACCTTGCTCGGGGCGGCTTCTTTCAGACATCTAGAATTTCGTGCAGACATCTAAGGTGTCTTCAGACATTTGGAGATGCTCTTGAACATCTGAAACTACCCTGATCCTTGCACCAACGCACCTCCCCAACCTCTAACACATGCACGTGAAGTCAGAATTTGGCAGGGAGAAAAATAATCGAAAGAAAATGTACTATCAGACATCTGGTATTACCTCTGGACGTCTGGATAGACGTTTGGTCTCTCTAGACGTCTGATTCTATGAAAAAATAACTCTGAAAACCATTTGCAAGCTCTCTCTCTCGCATCGCAGAAGCTGCAGCAACTGCAGCACCTCCCCAACTCCTTCCACTTTCAGGCCTCCGACCTCCTCTGCTCTCCACCTTCTCCTCCTCTTGCTCCTTGCTCTCCCTCTCCTCTCGTCTATGGTGGGGGAGTGAATGGTGGAGGAAGGGGGGCTTATATGGAACTCGAGGCATGGGGTGTGGAATGGGGAGGAGTGGGAGAGAGGTATGGTGGAGGGGTGAGGTGTCGTCGTGAGGGGGGTGGCGTATGGTGAGGGGTGGTGGGGTACGTGGGATAGGGGAATGGTGTGGGAGAAATTGCAGGGGCATCCCCGTAAGTTTTCCTATTCCCTCCACATACCCACAATAAAACCTAGGGGGTTAAAATTGCACAGAAACCCCTAAAAATTATGGAAACACCAAACGACCCTTAGGAAGGGTCATTTCAACATTACAAACTTAAAGGAAGTTTCATCCTCGAAACTTGAGCTAACTAGGGTATGGAAAGTAAACATAATTATGCATAACAAACTTAAAGAGGATCAAAGTGGGCCTGAAATGACGCACCTTGGAAAAGCTCAGGGTACTATTCCTGCATCGCCCCCTCAGGCTCCCAAGTGGCCTCCTTGTACCATTGGCTTCTCCATAAGACCTTCACCAGGGGTACCTTTTTCCATCTCAAACTCTGGACGACTCTATCTAGTATCTGTACAGGCCTCTTAGGGTAGGTCAAGTCATTCCCTACCTCAATGTTATCGTGGCTCAGAACATGGCTAGGGTCGGCGATGTATTTCTTGAGGTTGGACATGTGAAACACGTTGTGCACTCCAGAGAGCTGGGGAGGAAGGGCAAGCTGGTAAGCAATGGGTTCTACCCCCTCCAACCCTCAAAAGGCCCTACAAACCTTGGTGCGAGATTCTCTCTCACCCCAAACCGCTGCAAGACCTTCATGAGTGAAACACAGAGGAAGACCTGATCTCCAACCTCAAACAGTGCCTTCCTACGCTTCAGGTCAGCGTAGCTCTTCTGCCTGCTCCTGACAGTACAGAGTCATCTGTGGATCTACTCGACCACCTCCTGAATCTAGCGTATCAGTCTGGGACCAACTTCCTACTTGGTCCCCACCTCAACCCAACTCAAGGGAGTAGTACACCTCCTCCCGTACAGAGCCTCATACGGTGCCATGTCGATGCTCGAGTGGTAGCTGTTGTTGTATACAAACTCTGCCAAGGGCAAATGCTCCTCCCAGGAGCCTCTCCAGTCCACCACATAAGCGCGTAGGAGATCCTCAAGAGTCTGAATGGTGTGCTCTGATTGTCCATTGGTCTAGGGGTGATAGGCTGTATTAAACTTGAGACGATTCCCCAAAGCCCACTGAAACTCCGCCCAGAACTGGGAAGTGAAATGGGTGTCTCTGTCTGAAATAATCTCGCAAGGGACTCCGTGAAGGCGTACTACGTTTCGGATGTAGTGCTTTGCCAACTGTGCTGGCCCGAAAGTGACTCGGATTGGTAGAAATTGGGTCGTCTTTGTCAAGCTGTCCACTATCACCCAGACTGCATCGTGCCCTTATTGTGTCACAGGTAACCCCACTACCAGATCCATATTGACGCTCTCCTAGTTCTACTCTGGCACGGGAAGTGGCTGCAACGGCCCTGTGAGCCTCTGGTGCTCGGCTTTCACCTTCTGGCATACCAGGCACTATTGAACAAAACTACCAACATCTCGCTTCATCCCCCTCCACTAGAAATCACATCGTAGGTCATGGTACATCTTCGTGTTCCTGGGATGTATGGTGAATTTAGACCCGTGTGCCTCAATCAGGAGCTCTCCTAACAACTCCTCATCTCTAGGAATGCACAGGCATCCCCTCATGTGTAGGACTTTGTCAGTGAAAGAGAACTCTCCTGGGTTCCCTGTCAATACCTAGTCTCATAGTGCCTGCAGGTATGGGTCCGTCATCTGTCTAGTGATTGCATCGCAAAAATACACCAGCAATTGTGCCGTCTTGTGTTATTTCCTAGCATTACTAGTGCATATTAGGTTTCCATAGTCTCATTTGTAAAAATACATGCATGCATGCATTTAATTGAGAAGGGAGGAGAGTGAATAAAATGGCCTCGCAATTTACATTTTCTCCAAGTGCTGCCTCGCAAAATTTCCATCTTTATTTTTATTTCTATTTGATTTTTGAAATCTTCCCTGCGGTTGCAAAGCTTGACTTCTTCTTCTTCGCACCTTGCCCTGCAGCCGCATGCCCAGCCTCTCCCTGCCATGAGCCATGCACAGCCAGGGCATGGCTGTGCATGCTCTCCTCTTCTTTAAAAAGAGGGCGGTTTCTTCTTTGCAGCCAGCCTGGTCCTCCACTCTAAAAAACCCAACACTGCAGCTTCTTCTCCAGGCCGCATCCCCTCCCCTCTCCCTCCATATGCAGGACCTCCTCCTCAGAGGAGACACTCTGCGGGCAGGAGTCCATCACTGTGGTGCACACCCACCACAGTGAGACCACCACCGCCCAACTCATCAAAGAGTCGGTGGGCGTGGTGGCCTTCTTTCCCTGTTTCAAGTTCAAGCCATTTCAGCCATTGGAGTGGGAGCTTAAAGCTTTGAAGCTCAAATCTCCGCACGCAGCAGCTCCACCGCGCACACCAGCAGCGTGGTGGTCTTCTCTTCCCTGACTTCTTCGTTTCCAGCACTTCTGCCATTGTCGCAGGCTTCAAGGTCTGAAGCTTCACGGCAACATCAGCAGGCGTGCAGGCCACCGCGTGCCCACACGTAGGCCATCGTGCGCGCTGAGCCACGTCCACGCCGCCCGCACTCATAGCACCTGTAGCAAGCAGTCGCGCCAGTCTGTGGTACCGTGGACATAGCGGCGCCATACACTATAGCCACTGTTCACGCCAGTCTGCGGAACATTGTGGCTACAGTAGGGTGACCGGTAAGCTTCTCACTTATCCGATCACTTGACACGCTGCAACCGGCCAGCGCCCGCACCCGCGTCCCGCACCGAGTCCGCTCCAGCGCCCACTCCAGCACTCAGCGCAGCGCTGTGCACTGCGGTTCTCTCCGCACTCACTTCCTCCCAGCGTGCACGTCCTCGCTTGCCTACGCGCCTGCGCATGTGCGTGCGCCATCAGATGACACTTGGAAGACCCGGTCAACTTAACTCTCCAGCCTCTTCACTCCAGCAGCCTCTCTCTCGCTCTCACTCACTCTCTCTCTCTCTCTCACTCTCTCTCTGCACACACACACACACTCTCACTTATATAGTATTATATACATATATATATATGTAACGAGCGCGTGCCCCAGACGCCTTTTAAGACGTCTGGGAGGTGGCCCAGACGTCTGTAAAGACGTCTGGGATCACATCCAGACGTCTGACCAGACGTCCGGGATAGTTTACAGACGTCTGGCGAACAGTTATGCTCGCACGGGATATTCGTCTGCGCGCCTGTGCGCGCAGACCTGCGTTTCTGCCCTCTTTCTCTGCGACCGCCTTCTCTCTCTCCTCTCCGCGCGGCGTTAAAAGGGGGGGGGGGCGCGCCTCCCCTCCCGTCTCCACCATCTTCCTCCTTCTTCTCCTGCCTGTGCGCGAGAGCGAGCGGACGCGAGGGCGCAGCGGCAGCGGCAGCCGCAGTGAGCGCGGAGGAGCTGCGGCGTGCGAAGGCGGGGCTCTGCCGTGAGGGCGAGCTCGCCAGGAGCGGCTTGGCCGGCCGGCGGAGGGCGCAGGGGGCGCAGAGCGTCGCGGAGAGGGACCTGCTGCGGGAGGAGCAGCGTACGCGCGAGGTGCGACGCGGGCGGCGTCGCGAGCGGAGGCCGAGCAGGGCTCTGATTCTGGAAAAATTTCCAGAATCAGACGTCTGGATTGATATCCAGACGGCAAGGTCGACGTCTGTGAGATCATACAGACGTCTGAAAGGTGAGTTTCCGCTTTCTTCTTCGTTTTTGTCGACTGACCGTACTGAGGGAGGGGGGTTGGCTGTGCACAGGTGCTCTGATTCGTCATCTTTGCGAATCAGACGTCTGGAAATTGTACCAGACGGCGGGAGTGACCTCCAGACGTCCGGAGTGACCATCGGACGTCTGGGATCTAGGAAAGACGTCCCCACAGACTTCTGGACGTCTGGGGAACCAAGCCGAACAGGTAACTCTCTGATACACCGTTTAAGACGTCTGGAAGGAGTTCCAGACGTCTGATTTTGCACAGTATTGTCTTTCTCGACCCGTTTAGGGCCCGTTTGGGCTCCGTTTTCCCCGATTCGAGTTGCGTTCGTTTCAGAATTTATTCCTCTACCCGCCTACAGTAGCTATACACTGTTTTGAGACACTCCTTGTGTTTGATCCTTGTGATAGGACCTCGTTCGGTTGCAGTCTTGAGAGTCGCGGAGGCGCGCGGGATTCCCGATCACGCCCCCATTACTCCCGTTGTACCTGTTAGAGTGGCTTTAAGTATTAATAAAATCTGTTAAAGTATGGAACCATAACTAGAACCTAGGGCATTGCATGAATCCTAGGAATGAGAAATATATGGAATGATAACTCCTAGGTGTTGCATGAATCCTAGGGCCGGAAAACTAGATTGTATGATAGATCCTAGGATATGGCATGAATCCTAGGATGGAAAAACTAGTGGAATGTATATTACTGCAGTCTTGGAAAAATGGAAAGGAATATATAAAGCTGCCTGTGAATTTAATTAACAACTGCCTGTTATGAACAAAGAAACATGTTTGAGATCATGGAATTTGAGAACGTGAATCTGGAAAGTGAAACATATGATGTTCTGAGATAAAGAGCTGGAACCCTACGGGGAATTAGGAGTGGAACTCCTGGAAAGGAAAAAGGAATGGAACTGAGATGTAGTTTGTACTGTCTCTTGGGTACGCAGTACCAAGGGAAGTACCTGTACCTGTTTAGTGCAGAGTGGGGCCAGCCGCCCCAGGGACCCGGGGTTAGGATTGGCCGCTCTGTACCGACTTGTTGGCCCTCGTGTACGTAGTACCGAGGAGAGCTAGTGGTGTTAGGAGAGTACTAGCTACCCCACGAGCCCCGGGGTTCTGCTAGCCTCCTTCACCGACTTGTTAGGCCCACTAGGGCAAACCAGGGTAGTCAGGCGAGGGTGCGCGGACTGTGGAGGGGCAAGGCCCCAGTTTGGTTACTGTGGAGGGGGTGGACCCCTGTTACTGAGAGGGCTCTGCCCTGGTTCCGTGCTGTGCTTTGGGCGCACCCGTTAACGGAAACGACTGACCGCGTGCCAGTGCGGGCTAGCTACCTGTGCGTTTATCGCGCGTGCCGTAGTCACCGTTACGTCTGTCAGTGACCTTGGGGTGGTTGACTGAGGGTAGGACCACCACGGGGGACTCTCCCGGCCAGGAGAGCACCACGTGCTACTTCTACTTTTGGAAAAGACTGCAATCAAGATCGTCCCACGAGGACATCCGAGATCAAGTAAAGGATCTGAGAAGTAAATGAAATAGTGAGAAAAATTGAAAGATGTAAATAAAGGAAGTAATAGAACGTAACAGCTACTATACACTCTACTGTTGCCTTTAGTTAGTTTGCCACTCTACTCAGCGTTTTGCTGACGTGTTACACTCATTACCTTTTTCAGGACCAGGTGTTGAGTAGCCAGGGTCGGCGGCTGCAGAGGACGCTGGGCCGAGTAGGGTCCAGTAGAGTTACCACAGCTTTGTACCCCTTTTTGTTTCTGTTCTAGTGAGTAGTTTCTGTTTCCGCTGTACCTTCTTTACCTGCAGTTTTTGTTATATGATAAATGTTGTTTTACTGTTGTGGTGGTGCCTACTGTAGTAGTTTCTTTCCTTACTGCTGTACTTTCTTACTGTTAGTTATATTCATGCTGAATGTGGTTTATTTTACTGTCTTTTGGTTACTTCCTCGTTGGACGACTGGGTCTTGGGATTAGTCGAGTCGGTCCGGTTCTCGTGTCTCGTAGGGACTCGGGAATCGGGTCGTTACAATATATATATACGTATACATATATATATTGATATATATGCATATATTTATATACATTTATATTTACATATACTTATATACATATATTACTACTTATATAACTATGTACTAGTCTATATAGATACATACATATATATATATATATATATATATATATATATATATCTATATACTTATATATATATATATATATATATATATATATACACATATATACTTACATATATACATATATTTATATACATATATATATATATATATATACATATATCTATATATCTAAGTATAAGTATAGATACATATATATATATATATATACATACATATATACACACCTACTTATACATACATACATACATATATATATATATATATATATATATATATATACATACAATTATACATAAATATATACATAGATATCTATATAACTATATATACATATATATATATATCTATACTTATATCTATCTAAACATATACTTATATATATATATATATATATATATATATATATATATATATACACATATATATATACATATATAACTACATATAATATACCTATAACCATATATATATATACATATAGATATATTTACATATATACATATATATATTTTCACATTACTTACCATACGTGGTATCGCGGGAATATCTGCACCAGTTGCCGATATTCCCCGATACACGCGTACAAAAAGCATGTTCGCATTCATCTTCCACCAATCCACCTTACACGCGGCACTTCGTCCTGTTGGTTGCATCTTTCTAGAGGACAACCGACTCGACACCGTGCTACACTCCATCTCCGCCTCCACCCCCACCCCTTTATATATATAGTATATAAATATATATCTATACTATATTTACTTTATTTCTATTTCTCTTGCATGCCCATAAAAAGATAAAAATATATATATAAAAGAGAAAAGATAATCCTTGACTTGTAAGTACTCCATCTTGCGAATAGCAAGACTCGTTTTGCAACCCTGATTTGGCTCAAAGACAAGAACCTAATTTTGAGGGTGTGCCTCAAGGACCAAGATTATCAGAAAAAAATCTTAAATAGAAAAAACACCAAAAACACAATAAACGAACGGAAGAGATTCGTTGTAGGAAAGGCGTAGAAACTTGACTTGTAACCCCACTTCCCTGAGTTCGACCCTGGGCCTAAAAGTAACCAAGATAAAATCAAGTAGGCCAGGTTAAAAATTTTGTAAAGAGTTGGTTAGGTCAGATTTAGGTTAACCACTATACACACTTCAACAATAAATCACCATATTAACAACCTATCCGGGTCCGACCACCATCCTTTTCTGGAGCCGTTGCCGGGGAGGTGCGCCTTCAAGTAAGTTTCTATTCCATTCCTTTCATTTTTTCTCTTCTCTCTTCCCGGGTGTCTCTGTTTTTGGTGTGTAGGTAAACCTGTTGCAAGGAGAAGGTAGGCAGATGAAGTCAGAGACGTGGGCAGGTGTAACGACCCGGTTCCCGAGTCCCTACGAGACACGAGAACCGGACCGACTCGACTAATCCCAAGACCCAGTCGTCCAACGAGGAAGTAACCAAAAGACAGTAAAATAAACCACATTCAGCATGAATATAACTAACAGTAAGAAAGTACAGCAGTAAGGAAAGAAACTACTACAGTAGGTACCACCACAACAGTAAAGCAACATTTATCATATAACAAAAACTGCAGGTAAAGAAGGTACAGCGGAAACAAAACTACTCACTAGAACAGAAACAAAAGAAGGTACAAAGCTGTGGCAACTCTACTGGACCCTACTCGGCCCAGCGTCCTCTGCAGCCGCCGACCCTGGCTGCTCAACACCTGGTCCTGAAAAAGGTAACGAGTGTAACACGTCAGCAAAACGCTGAGTAGAGTGGCAAACTAACTAAAGGCAACAGTAGAGTGTACAGTAGCTGTTATGTTCTATTACTTCCTTTATTTACATCTTTCAATTTTTCTCACTATTTCATTTACTTCTCAGATCCTTTACTTGATCTCGAATGTCCTCGTGGGACGATCTTGATTGCAGTCTTTTCCAACAGTAGAAGTAGCACGTGGTGCTCTCCTGGCCGGGAGAGTCCCCCGTGGTGATCCTACCCTCAGTCAACCACCCCAAGGTCACTGACAGACGTAACGGTGACTACGGCACGCGCGATAAACGCACAGGTAGCTAGCCCGTACTGGCACGCGGTCAGTCGTTTCCGTTAACGGGTGCGCCCAAAGCACAGCACGGAACCAGGGCAGAGCCCTCTCAGTAACAGGGGTCCAACCCCTCCACAGTAACCAAACCGGGGCCTTGCCCCTCCACAGTCCGCGCACCCTCGCCTGACTACCCTGGTTTGCCCTAGTGGGCCTAACAAGTCGGTGAAGGAGGCTAGCAGAACCCCGGGGCCCGTGGGGTAGCTAGTACTCTCCTAACACTACTAGCTCTCCTCGGTACTACGTACACGAGGGCCAACAAGTCGGTACAGAGCGCCCAAGCCTAACCCCGGGTCCCTGGGGCGGCTGGCCCCACTCTGCACTAAAACAGGTACAGGTACTTCCCTTGGTACTGCGTACCCAAGAGACAGTACAAACTACATCTCAGTTCCATTCCTTTTCTTTCCAGGAGTTCCACTCCTAATTCCCCGTAGGGTTCCAGCTCTTTATCTCAGAACATCATATGTTTCACTTTCCAGATTCACGTTCTCAATTTCCATGATCTCAAACATGTTTCTTCGTTCATAACAGGCAGCTGTTACTTAATTTCACAGGCAGCTTATATATTCCTTTCCATTTTTCCAAGACTGCAGTAATATACATTCCACTAGTTTTTTCCATCCTAGGATTCATGCCATATCCTAGGATCTATCATACAATCTAGTTTTCCGGCCCTAGGATTCATGCAACACCTAGGAGCTATCATTCCATACATTTCTCATTCCTAGGATTCATGCAATGCCCTAGGTTCTAGTTATGGTTCCATACTTTAACAGATTTTATTAATACATAAAACCACTCTACCAGATACAACGGAAGTAATGGGGGCGTGGTCGGGAATCCCGCGCGCCTCCGCGACTCTCAAGACTGCAACCGAACAAGGTCCTATCACAAGGATCAAACACAAGGAGTGTCTCAAAACAGTGTATAGCTACTGTAGGCGGGTAGAGGAATAAATTCTGAAACGAACGCAACTCGAATCGCGGAAAACGGAGCCCAAACGGGCCCTAACGGGTCGAGAAAGACAATACTGTGCAAAATCAGACGTCTGGAACTCCTTCCAGACGTCTTAAACGGTGGATCAGAGAATTACCTGTTCGGCTTGGTTCCCCGGACGTCCAGAAGTCTGTGGCGACGTCTCTCCTAGATCCCAGACGTCCGATGGTCTCTCCGGACGTCTGGAGGTCACTCCCGCCGTCTGGTACAACTTCCAGACGTCGGATTCGCAAAGGATGATGAATCCGAACACCTGCGCACAGCCAACCCTCCTCCCTCAGTACGGTCAGTCGACAAAAAGAAGGAGAAAGCGGAACTCACCTTTCAGACGTCTGTATGATCACACAGACGTCGACCTTGCCGTCTGGATATCAGTCCAGACGTCTGATTCTGGAGATTTTTCCAGAATCAGAACCTCGCTCGGCCTCCGCTCGCGACGCCGCCCGCGTCGCACCTCGCGCGTCCGCTGCTCCGCCCGCAGCAGGTCCCTCTTCGCGACGCTCTGCGCCCCCTGCGCCCTCCGCCGGCCGGCCAAGCCGCTCCCGGCGAGCTCGCCCTCACGGCAGAGCCCCGCCCTCGCACGCCGCAGCTCCTCCGCGCCTACTGCGGCCGCCGCTGCCGCTGCGCCCTCGCGTCCGCTCGCTCTCGCGCACAGGCAGGAGAGAAGGAGGAAGATGGTGGAGACGGGAGGGGAGGCGCGCCCCCTCCCCCTTTTAACGCCGCGCGGAGAGGAGGGAGAGACGGTCGCAGTCGCCTGCAGCCGCAGAGAAGATGCGGATCGCAGGTCTGCGCGCACAGGCGCGCAGACGAATATCCCGTGCGAGCATAACTGTTCGTCAGACGTCTGTAAACTATCCCGGACGTCTGGTCAGACGTCTGGATGTGATCCCAGACGTCTTGACAGACGTCTGGGCCACCTCCCAGACGTCTTAAAAGACGTCTGGGGTACGCGCTCGTTACAATATAACAAACTCAAAGGAAGTTTCGTCCCCGAAACTTGCGCCAACTAGGGTGCGGAAAAAGGATGTCCAAATAACCATAACAAACTCAAAGAGGACCGAAGCCGATCCGAAAAGACGTACCCGTGAAAAGCTCTGGGTACCGCTCCTGCATTGCCGCCTCAGGCTCCCAGGTAGCCTCCTCGTACCGCTGGCTCCTCCACAAAACCTTTACCAGGGGTACTTGCTTTCGTCTCAACCTGCGGACGGCTCGGTCTAGGATCTGCACTGGCCGCTCGGGGTAGGTCAGGTCGTCGCTCACCTCGACGCTCTCGTGACTCAGTACGTGGCTGGGATCGGCTACGTACTTCCTGAGGTTGGACACGTGGAACACGTCGTGTACACCAGAAAGCTGCGGGGGAAGGGCAAGTCTGTAAGCAACGGGTCCAACCCGCTCCAGGACCTCGAAGGGCCCCACGAACCTCGGCGCGAGCTTCCCTCTCACCCCAAACCGCTGTAAGCCCTTCATGGGCGAAACACGAAGAAAGACGTGGTCCCCGACCTCGAACTGCACCTCTCTGCGTCTGCGATCTGCGTAGCTCTTCTGTCTGCTCCTGACAGTGCGGAGTCGTCTGTGGATCTGCTCAACTACCTCCTGACTCTGCCGGATCAACCTGGGGCCAACCTCCCACTTGGTCCCCACCTCAACCCAACTCAAGGGTGCCGTGCATTTCCGTCCGTACAGAGCCTCGTAGGGAGCCATGCCGATGCTCGAGTGATAACTGTTGTTGTATGAAAACTCTGCCAGGGGCAGGTGCTCCTCCCAAGAGCCCCTCCAGTCTAGTACACAGGCACGCAAAAGATCCTCAAGTGTCTGTATCGTGCGTTCCGACTGTCCGTCCGTCTGGGGGTGGTAAGCCGTGCTAAACCTCAACCTCGTCCCCAAAGCCTGCTGAAACTCAGCCCAAAACTGGGACGTAAAGTGGGTATCCCGGTCGGATACGATCTCCCGCGGAACTCCGTGTAGTTGCACCACATCACGGATATACCTCTCTGCCAACTGTGCTGGTCCCAAAGTGACTCGGATCGGCAAGAATCGTGCCGTCTTCGTCAACCTATCCACTATTACCCAGACCGCGTCGTGTCCTCGCTGGGTAACAGGTAAACCCACCACCAAGTCCATGGTGATGCTCTCCCACTTCCACTCTGGCACTGGAAGCGGCTGAAGCGGCCCTGCAGGCCTCTGATGCTCGGCTTTCACCTGCTGGCACACTAAGCACTGCTGCACGAACTCACCCACATCCCGCTTCATCCCTCTCCACCAGAACTCGCGTCTCAAGTCATGGTACATTTTCGTGTTTCCGGGATGTATGGTGAATCTGGAACCGTGTGCCTCAGTCAGGAGCTCTCTCAACAGCTCCTCGTCTCTGGGGACGCACAGCCGTCCCCCCAAGCGTAACACCTGGTCTGTGAAAGAGAAGTCCCCTGGGTCCCCTGACAGTACTCTGTCGCGCAAAGACTGCAAGTACGGATCGGCCATCTGTCCCGTGATGATGCGGTCTATCAACTCTGGTCTGGTCTGCCGTGTCACCGTCACTGCCCCACAGTACCCTCGTAACTCTAGAGGTCGCCAACTGCCCACCTCCTCCAAAAGGCTCCAACTCTGTAACAGTAGACTGGCCAAGCGTGCGGGCGCCTTACGGCTCAAGGCGTCAGCCACCACATTGGCCTTTCCCGGGTGGTAGGAGATGCTGCAGTCGTAGTCCTTCAGGAGCTCCAACCAACGTCTCTGTCTCATGTTGAGCTCCTTCTGGTCAAAAAGATATCTGAGGCTCTTGTGATCTGTAAAAATCTCGAAGGTCTCACCGTACAAGTAATGCCTCCATGTCTTCAGCGCGAAGACAACAGCTGCCAACTCTAGGTCGTGGGTAGGGTAGGTATGCTCATGGGGCTTCAGTTGCCGCGAAGCGTAAGCGACCACGTGACCCCTCTGCATGAGCACACCTCCTAACCCCTGCAAGGAAGCGTCCGTGTACACAACGAACCCGCCACTACTGTCAGGAATGGTGAGCACGGGAGCCGAGGTCAACCTCTCCTTCAGCTCCAGAAAACACGCCTCTCAGGCGTCTGTCCAAGTGAAAAGCACATCCTTCCGAGTCAACTGTGTCATAGGACGTGCAATCTGCGAAAACCCTCTGATGAACCGTCTGTAGTAACCTGCCAGTCCCAGGAAACTGCGAATCTCAGTGACTGAACGCGGTCTCTCCCACCTGAGCACTGCCTCGACCTTGGCGGGATCCACCGCCAGGCCGTCTCCAGAGATCACATGACCCAAAAAGGTCACCTCCCTCAACCAGAACTCGCACTTGCTGTATTTGGCGTACAGCCTGCGTCGTCTCAGAGTGTCCAGAACCATCCGCAAGTGCTGTCCGTGCTGCGTCCGATCTCTAGAATAGATGAGTACATCATCTATGAAAACCACCACAAACTGGTCCAAGTACGGTCTGAACACCCGGTTCATCAGGTCCATGAAAGCAGCGGGGGCATTGGTCAGCCCAAACGGCATGACCAAAAACTCGTAGTGTCCGTACCGGGTGCGGAAAGCTGTCTTGGAGACGTCGGTCTCCCTGATCCTCAACTGGTGGTATCCAGACCTCAAGTCGATCTTGGAGAACACCGTGGCACCCCGCAACTGGTCAAACAAATCGTCAATCCTCGGCAGCGGATATCTGTTCTTGATGGTGACCCTATTCAGCTGTCTGTAGTCCACACAAAGGCGCAGGGTCCCATCCTTCTTCTTCACAAACAGTACCGGGGCTCCCCAGGGAGACGCACTGGGCCTCACGAAACCCTTCTCCAAAAGGTCCTGCAACTGAGACTTGAGCTCTCGCAGCTCAAGCGGTGCCATCCTGTATGGCGCGGTGGAGATGGGGTTGGTCCCTGGTACTAGTGAGATCTCAAACTCGATCTCACGCTCGGGCGGTAGTCCTGGTAACTCGTCTGGAAACACGTCGGGGTACTCTCTGACCACCGGGATGCTCTGGAAGTCTGCCACGGGGCTGTGCTCTGCCACCACACAAGCTAAGAAGCCCTCACACCCCTGGCTCAAAAGTCTCGCCGCCCGAAGTGCCGAAATGCACCTGAAACCTCCATCCACTGGCTGCCCGTGAAACTCGAAGGAAGGCAACTCCGGAATGGAGAAGACAATCTTCCTCTCAAAGCAGTCTACCAATGCGTGGTAAGCGGACAGCCAATCCATCCCCAGGATCACCCCAAAGTCCTCCATCTGTATCATAATCAGGTCAGCTGGCAGGCTGTGTCCCCCGATGCTGACCCCGCAACCCGTGTACACCTCCTCAGCTACAAACAGCTGACCACTCGGACCTTTGATTACGAACGGGTTCTCTAACAATGTATAATCCTGGTCCAAACTAACTGCGAAACTGTCTGCGACAAACGAGTGCGTAGCGCCGGAATCGAAAAGCGTGTAAACGAGTCTGCCAGAAACTGAAACCATACCTGCTACCACGGATCCCGAAGCTCTGGCGTCCCTGTGTGTTAGGGCGTTGATACGCCCCTCAGCTCTAGGTGCGGACGAAGCAGCCACACTCTGCGTCGGACGGGTAGGTGTCGGCCGGTACCCTCCTCGCGACTGCGGTCCTCCTCCTCGCGCCTGGAAACCGCGGCCTCCTGCGCGCCCTCCAGTGCTCTGCGCGGGAAGTATCTGCTGACCTCCTGCCCTAGATGGGCAGTCCCTCCTGACGTGGCCCGGCTGGCCACACTGGTAGCAGAGGGGAACCCGACTCCCGCCCTCAGTGAGTCCCTGCTGTCGGCTAGGCGGGGGTCCGGTGCTGGCGACTGGCCCCTGTCGAGGGCCCCCAAAGGCCACTGATGGCCCTGCACAACGTGACGGCTCTCCTGCGGATGCCACATGTCTCCGTTCTCGCCGGCCCTGTGAGAAGTCTGGCTGAAAGGGCCTCTTCCGCCCGCCGTCGGTCTCTCGCGCGGACGGGTTGGTCTCCTCGTAAGTCATGGCTGCCTCTACCACCCTCGAAAACGTCAGCAGCTTCAGGGGTTTGACATACCCCCGGATCGCAGGCCGGAGCCCCTCGGTGAACCTCCAAAGGCGCTCCTCCTCAGTGGCTACCGCTGTCGCTGCAAAGCGGGACAGCTCCAAGAAACGCGTGCGGTACGCGCTCACGGTCATCGTCCCTTGGCGGAGAGTGTGGAACTCCCGCCTCCTCTGGTCCTGCCACGTCTGGGGAAAGTACTGCTCGCAGAAGAGGGTGACGAACTGGTCCCACGTCGGCTCGTCCCTCTCCTGTCCCCGGACCGCCCTCCACCACCGGTGTGCCGCACTCTCCAGCTGGTACGTGGCAAAGGCCACGCGGCACTCCACCGGGGGGCGAAGGGTGTCGAAGATCTTCTCCAGCTGCTCAAGCCAGTCCTCTGCCTCGGTCGGGTCCTCATCCCCCTTGAAGGAGGGGGGCTTCAGCTTCCGGAACTGTCCGAAAAGCTCGAAGTGGTGCTGTAGGGGAGGTGCTGGTGCACCTCCAGGCGAAGGTGCCTCGTGTACAGAAGTGTCGGAGGAAGGTGGGGGCGGCAGGGGCCCATCCCCTCCCTCGTGTCCGGCGCCGCGTCCGTCGCGTGGTCCCACAGAGGACTCCCCCTCTGCAACCCCAGGAGGAGGTGCTCGGGGCGGTGGGTGGAGCTCCTCTCGTACAATATCCCGTATCAGTCTGGCGAGGTCCTGGGCCTGGATGCCAGGGAGTGGTGGCTGGTCCACCGAGACGTCAACGACAGCACGTCCACCTCGCCGTCCTTGCCCACGGCCGTGCCCGCGGCCAGTCTCGCCAGTCCCACGACGAGGCATCTCCTGCAAGGAGACGCGAAACAAAACGGAAACGTCAAAACAGACGGTACCTAACAACACTTCTAAGAGCTCAAGTCAAGAGATATGTTGTGGTGGCTACTCTAGCTATAAACATGTGAATTGGTTATTTTCCAGTCAGTTGATTCACTTCTCGGGACGACCTTGCTCTGATACCATCTTGTAACGACCCGGTTCCCGAGTCCCTACGAGACACGAGAACCGGACCGACTCGACTAATCCCAAGACCCAGTCGTCCAACGAGGAAGTAACCAAAAGACAGTAAAATAAACCACATTCAGCATGAATATAACTAACAGTAAGAAAGTACAGCAGTAAGGAAAGAAACTACTACAGTAGGTACCACCACAACAGTAAAGCAACATTTATCATATAACAAAAACTGCAGGTAAAGAAGGTACAGCGGAAACAAAACTACTCACTAGAACAGAAACAAAAGAAGGTACAAAGCTGTGGCAACTCTACTGGACCCTACTCGGCCCAGCGTCCTCTGCAGCCGCCGACCCTGGCTGCTCAACACCTGGTCCTGAAAAAGGTAACGAGTGTAACACGTCAGCAAAACGCTGAGTAGAGTGGCAAACTAACTAAAGGCAACAGTAGAGTGTACAGTAGCTGTTATGTTCTATTACTTCCTTTATTTACATCTTTCAATTTTTCTCACTATTTCATTTACTTCTCAGATCCTTTACTTGATCTCGAATGTCCTCGTGGGACGATCTTGATTGCAGTCTTTTCCAACAGTAGAAGTAGCACGTGGTGCTCTCCTGGCCGGGAGAGTCCCCCGTGGTGATCCTACCCTCAGTCAACCACCCCAAGGTCACTGACAGACGTAACGGTGACTACGGCACGCGCGATAAACGCACAGGTAGCTAGCCCGTACTGGCACGCGGTCAGTCGTTTCCGTTAACGGGTGCGCCCAAAGCACAGCACGGAACCAGGGCAGAGCTCTCTCAGTAACAGGGGTCCAACCCCTCCACAGTAACCAAACCGGGGCCTTGCCCCTCCACAGTCCGCGCACCCTCGCCTGACTACCCTGGTTTGCCCTAGTGGGCCTAACAAGTCGGTGAAGGAGGCTAGCAGAACCCCGGGGCCCGTGGGGTAGCTAGTACTCTCCTAACACTACTAGCTCTCCTCGGTACTACGTACACGAGGGCCAACAAGTCGGTACAGAGCGCCCAAGCCTAACCCCGGGTCCCTGGGGCGGCTGGCCCCACTCTGCACTAAAACAGGTACAGGTACTTCCCTTGGTACTGCGTACCCAAGAGACAGTACAAACTACATCTCAGTTCCATTCCTTTTCTTTCCAGGAGTTCCACTCCTAATTCCCCGTAGGGTTCCAGCTCTTTATCTCAGAACATCATATGTTTCACTTTCCAGATTCACGTTCTCAATTTCCATGATCTCAAACATGTTTCTTCGTTCATAACAGGCAGCTGTTACTTAATTTCACAGGCAGCTTATATATTCCTTTCCATTTTTCCAAGACTGCAGTAATATACATTCCACTAGTTTTTTCCATCCTAGGATTCATGCCATATCCTAGGATCTATCATACAATCTAGTTTTCCGGCCCTAGGATTCATGCAACACCTAGGAGCTATCATTCCATACATTTCTCATTCCTAGGATTCATGCAATGCCCTAGGTTCTAGTTATGGTTCCATACTTTAACAGATTTTATTAATACATAAAACCACTCTACCAGATACAACGGAAGTAATGGGGGCGTGGTCGGGAATCCCGCGTGCCTCCGCGACTCTCAAGACTGCAACCGAACAAGGTCCTATCACAAGGATCAAACACAAGGAGTGTCTCAAAACAGTGTATAGCTACTGTAGGCGGGTAGAGGAATAAATTCTGAAACGAACGCAACTCGAATTGCGGAAAACGGAGCCCAAACGGGCCCTAACGGGTCGAGAAAGACAATACTGTGCAAAATCAGACGTCTGGAACTCCTTCCAGACGTCTTAAACGGTGGATCAGAGAATTACCTGTTCGGCTTGGTTCCCCGGACGTCCAGAAGTCTGTGGCGACGTCTCTCCTAGATCCCAGACGTCCGATGGTCTCTCCGGACGTCTGGAGGTCACTCCCGCCATCTGGTACAACTTCCAGACGTCGGATTCGCAAAGGATGACGAATCCGAACACCTGCGCACAGCCAACCCTCCTCCCTCAGTACGGTCAGTCGACAAAAAGAAGGAGAAAGCGGAACTCACCTTTCAGACGTCTGTATGATCACACAGACGTCGACCTTGCCGTCTGGATATCAGTCCAGACGTCTGATTCTGGAGATTTTTCCAGAATCAGAACCTCGCTCGGCCTCCGCTCGCGACGCCGCCCGCGTCGCACCTCGCGCGTCCGCTGCTCCGCCCGCAGCAGGTCCCTCTTCGCGACGCTCTGCGCCCCCTGCGCCCTCCGCCGGCCGGCCAAGCCGCTCCCGGCGAGCTCGCCCTCACGGCAGAGCCCCGCCCTCGCACGCCGCAGCTCCTCCGCGCCTACTGCGGCCGCCGCTGCCGCTGCGCCCTCGCGTCCGCTCGCTCTCGCGCACAGGCAGGAGAGAAGGAGGAAGATGGTGGAGACGGGAGGGGAGGCGCGCCCCCTCCCCCTTTTAACGCCGCGCGGAGAGGAGGGAGAGACGGTCGCAGTCGCCTGCAGCCGCAGAGAAGATACGGATCGCAGGTCTGCGCGCACAGGCGCGCAGACGAATATCCCGTGCGAGCATAACTGTTCGTCAGACGTCTGTAAACTATCCCGGACGTCTGGTCAGACGTCTGGATGTGATCCCAGACGTCTTGACAGACGTCTGGGCCACCTCCCAGACGTCTTAAAAGACGTCTGGGGTACGCGCTCGTTACAGCAGGTCCAAGGCGGGAACGAGAGCATGAAGACGCCGACACTGCACTGGAGCTCCGCACACGTTGCTGCACAAGTAGGTCTTTCTTTCTTAGCAACATAGGTTAACTTGTCACCCTAATAAAAAAAAAAAAGCTAAAAACTAAAAAAACTAGAAAAACTTCTTGGGATCTCTTAGGGCAAGTGGATTAAAATTCACTTGTTTGATTGATTACCTTTACTCCCACCGCCGTGGGATTTCCCGCCCTACTTCGCATAGCGAAAATCCAAGAATCTTGATTCTTTAATTTTTCGCCGTGTTAAGTATTCTTTAAGGCAAATAAAAAGATTGATTGCCACCCCTCTTTGCCTCATTTACCTGCAATTCGGGATCACCTTTTTGGTGGGGAGACTTGGAATTGAGTTGATTCCAACCCCACCACAACTTTTCAACTTGCCTAAGATTCGATCCTGAATAATTCAACCCCAACAAATTGATTTTCTTTATCTTTTGGTTGAGCCCTATGTGGAAATCTTTCTAGTGATTGGGAGCACTTGAATTGAAGTACTTTGGCTCCCTTTCGCATAAATCTAAAACTGATTCGTGCATCCACACATAGAAATCTCCATTTAGGGAAGCCCATTGCATTGTAGCATGCATTAACCAATTGACATTGAAGAAGGGTTTTTTGGGCTTAGAAGAAAACTTGTATTCTTGCAAAACCTGGAGATTGGTTGAATTGGTAATTCAGAGAAATCCTAAAATTCATACTACTTAAGGCTGAACTCTAAAAACCATTCACCAATTAAAAACTTCAATTCGGGGAGATTTCACATTGCATGCTTGTTTTACACACTCTGAAAATCAATCACTTGGGCATTACCCGTAAACAATACCCTTCACATTCCAAAAGCACTTGATCCTAAGTGTCTAACTAAAATTGGTAGTAACTTGACCCTTATTAAGGATTGGAGGTCTAACTACCTGCGTGTAGCATCTACGTGCTGGTGAGGGTTCCTGCATGCTATCGGGTGTCTAAGACTGGGGCAAACGGCCTTTCAATCTAGCCCGGTAGTTCCGCGGTGCTCGCATTCGGTTCCATAGTTCGTGATAGTAGGTAACTTAGATCTTTAGGTCTAAGGGCACACTCTAGAGGTTAGGAATTTGATTGTACTGATTTGTCATCAAGTGTACCTTTGCGGCGTCATTTCTCTCATCTCTTTTCCCTTCTTATCCCCCCAATTCTTCCTACAGTAGTGCATGTTTGGGAGGAGGTCACAAAACCCTGAACTGTGTGAATTGCCTGATAAATTTAGAAAAGAAACCAAATCGTCCTCCTCCTCCACAAACATGGCTGCACGCCCACCCCTAAATCCCGAGGGAGGAAACCGCCCTCAGAACCCACCAGGTGGTGGAGCCTTAGATCCTATAACCCGCCTCCAAGCCCAAATGGAAATGTATAATGAGTAAATTGAAGCCATTTGGGAAACATTGGAGGAAATGCAGAACCCTCCCGAATAGGAGGAGCCTAGGTCTCTTAGCTCCTATCAGAATCCCGCTGCTACAGAGACCATAGGACAAATTCAGGTCCCCATGGGCGGGGACGACTTTGAATTGAAACAAAACATAATTGGCCTAATAAATTTTCACTTCCATGGACTTGCAAGTGAAGATCCTTTTCTCTACTTGGAAGACCTAACCCGATTAGCTGAAACTGTTAAACCAAGAAATATTGGGTTACCTATAGTCCTCATGAAAATGTTCCCATTTCCATTGCGGGATAAAGCGTCGTAGTGGCTACGCACCCTTGGGAGAACCATCCACTCTTAGGAAGAGATGCAAACAGCGTTTCTCAAGAAGTTCTTCCCAATCGGGTGAACCAATGCGCTTCACCATGCTAACACTTCATTTACGCAACAAAATGGTGAACAATTTCATGAGGCTTGGGAGAGGTATAATGACCTCCTCAGGAAGTGTCTGCACCACGGTCTGCCTAAGTGCCATATAGCCCAAATTTTCTACTACGGGCTAAATGAGACTTTGAAGCAGATTGCAGATGCTTCCTGTGGAGGGAATTTTATGAATAAAGACGAGAATGGAGCATTCGAATTATTTGAAAATATGAGCGAAAACTCAATGAACAATGCCTCCATTGTTGCCTTTAATCGTACCAACCAACCCCAAAATGTCCACGAAGTTGACACGGGACCCTCCCATTCATCCACTGATCTCAGCCTTATAGCACAAAAATTGGATGAAGTCTCCGTCGTGCACAAGAAGCTGAACGAGCTTCTGGCCAACCCCGCCCATTCTATGGCAAACACCCCCACTTCACTACTTCGTCACAATCCAAATTCTTCCAACACCAGGCTTATCCCGAGAAACCCCGTAAGACCTTCCTTACCGAGTGTTGCGCCGAGCGACTCAGTAAGTCATGTGGAACTGGCTTCTGCAAGCCAGTATTTCGACATGAAGGACCAAGCCTCTGTGTGCTCGGACACATATTTACATGCAGACACATCTTCTGGCATAGAAGACGCTTGTGCCCTGGGGAACAACCCGTTCTCTGCCACTTATAACCCAGGGTGGCGAAATCATCCGAATTTCGCATGGTCCAACAACCCGCAACTCCAAAACCCTGTGGGTGGACCAATGCGACTGTCCACACCTGTCATCCCAAGGGCCCAGTCTAATCCTATGGCAAATCCGCCATCAGGCCCTTGCGTACCGCAAATCGAACACGCATCAAGTCCTCTTGACAAATTGATGCAAATGATGACGGAAATGTCAAAGTGCCATGAAGAGAACATGACCTCTCTTCAGCACCAATTGGCGCAGCAGAATTCTGAGATCAATCAACTACGCATGGCGACTCGATCTCAGGGCACTCTTCCCACCCAACCTGCTCCAAACCCGTGAAATTTCATACCCCGTTGTCCTCAACCGCAGGAACGACCTTCTCAGGGGCAGGTTAATCAGATTCTGCAGGCTCCGAGCATTTCACCGGGATTTCAGGCTAATCCCGCTCCGAGCATAAACCTTCCTCCACTTTATGATCCCACTGGACCTGCATCGTCCAATGCTATCACTACAAGGAGCAGTAAGCAGATCGTCGATCCACCTCAACCTGATCCTGACCCGTCTTCTTCATCGCCCTCTCATTCGGGATGCGCACCTCATTCGTGAGAGGACGATACACCTAAATTGGTGCCAGAATCAGTTCCATTCCCTGAGGCTCTATTGAGGGAGCCAAAAGGCAAAAAGAAAGATACGCAGGCCTTTGATAACCCTGCTCAAGGCTATCGACCACATACCTATTGTCGCCCAATTTCTCGAAGACTACACAACACCCAGGCAACAGTCAAAGAAAACAAGAATCCGGTAGTTCTCTTGCCTCATGCGAGTTGTGCTATACTGTCAAACCTACCACCGAAGCAGAAAGATCTGGGCACACCGCTTATTTCCTGTAGCATCCAAGGCTGCAATTTTAACCGTGCCCTGCTTGATCTAGGATCTTCCATAAATCTTATACCGAACATCATGCTAGAAAAATTTTCCTTGGGAAATCTAAAACCCACCCCTGTCACGTTACAGTTGGCAGATCGTTTTGTCAAAATCCCAAAGGGTGTGGTGGAAGATGTGGTGGTTAGGGTCAACAGTCTCTGTTTTCCTGTTGACTTTCTTGTTTTAGATATGGGAGTTCCTAGCTCACTTTCTGATTATCCGATCATCCTTGGTCGACCTTTTTTTGCCATAGCCCGTGCCCTTATCGACTGTGAGTCAGGCTGTATTGAGATTGCCGTTGGATCTGAAAAGATCAAGCTTAACATCTTCAAGGCAGCCAAGAACTTTGATTGTGATTGCATCGACGATGACACGTCTGACGAGGACATAACCGCCAGCGTGTGTATTGGACTAATTGGGACCTATTCTGACTGCTGCGGATTACCTATAAACACTGATGATTGCCTGACTAACACAAATTGTGACGTTCCCCCATCCCTCCCTATTCCCGTACCTTCTCCTAACCAGACTTCTGACGAGGTTTTCTCCGCTTCCCATACCTCGTGGTTTGAGTCATTTCCAGGCTACTCACCGCCGGTCCACACTTTTGAAGACCGGATTGCCCTTTCTTTCCCGCCAAATCAAGCGGATTTGCAACTCCACACTGGGACCTTGAGCCCACATCCTACTCACTGGGGCTATTCCCTTTTGGATCCGTCTATCCAAGAAGCCCCTCTTCTTGGCCAATCTGAGGGCCAGTTTCTTCCTCCTGACTTGTTTTCTGATCCGCCTGGGACACTCTCATCCCAGGAAATGCCAGACCTTTCACCATCCACCATCACTTTTCACGCCACTATCACGATCACTTCACTTTTCACTTCAGCACCCACCATCCACCCACCCTACCACCCTGCTCTATACCCTGCACCTCAGCTCTCGTTACCCGATCTTTCGTCCTTTCTCTACCTTTCCCTGCATGCATATGAGGACATAGCATCGTTTGGCATGGGGGGGTGGATAGGCATCCATAGGATCTGGGTATTTTATGGTATCATGCAGTTTCCACCTATTTATAAATATGCAAGAAAAAGAAAAAGAAAAAAAAATGAAAAAGGGTGTTTAGTAATGATTTGAAGGCTGAAACAAAAATACAATAAGTGTTTATGGATATTCAACCTCTGTTTTGAAGATTTTCCTGGCCACAGAAGCTTGATTCGCTCAGGCTCAGCTTAATTCACTTGAGCACTAACAAGATAGATCGGAATCTCTCCTAACTAAGGACGTATTCTTGCACCTGAGACACCAGTACAGGATTCGTTGGTTTGCTTCTACTTGAGAGCTTAAGTAAACTTGGTTCACACTACACATATCAAGAAAGACCAGTTGAACATAAGATCCAACCCTAGTGTTCATTAGGGAAGGTGGAGTCCTTACCTGTGCGCGCAGGTAGACTTTTTATCCTAGGCTTTAGTCTTGTGTTTAGGAGCGACTCTTTCCACCAAGAAAGAACTCTCCCACCAAAAAGAAAAGTGTGCTCCTCCAAATAATGTTGTAAGAGATATACTGACACTTGTTTCAAAAAAAAAAAAAAGAGAAAAGTTGCAAATAAGTCAGTATATCTCGCAAATGTATGTAAAGTCTCTACCCTAAAAAAGTTTTTCAGGTCAAGTCACAAATACCCTGTTTTCCTGTGAGCCACAAATGTCAGAAAATGAGAGTTTAGTTTTACGTCATCTTTTAAGGGTCAATCCGAAAACACGAGCTGAAACTGGGTCCAACCTGTACTTAAAAATTCATGAAACCCTGGGCTTGAGTCTTAATGTTCATTTGGTCAATCTTGATCCTTCACTAAGCACAAGCCATAATCTCTTGAGCTCTTGAGTACGGCAAAAACCTCCTGGGTCCTGGAAATCATACTTAAGGTTTAAATATCAAGAGTCCTGGTTAGTTGAGAGATGATCTATGTCATGTGAGACTTAAAATACTGGTAGTCTTCTCTACAATTGGTTCTCACAACATCCAACAATAAACATACCTATGATGCCTCAGGAGAAAATCTTCAACTTAAAGATCATTTCTAAATACAATACAAAAAAATGTTTTGCTAGGGACTGGCAAAAGATAGGCATGGGGGCATGATTGCATCGCAAAAATACACCTGCAATTGTATCGTCTTATGCTATTTCCTAGCATTACTAGTGCATATTAGGTTTCCATAGTCGCATTTGTAAAAATACATGCATGCATTTTATTGAGAGGGGACGAGAGTGAATAAAATGGCCTCGCAATTTACATTTTCTCCAAGTGCTGCCTCACAAAATTTTCATCTTTATTATTATTTCTATTAGATTTTTGAAATCTTCCCTGCAGCTGCAAAGCTTGACTTCTTCTTCACACCTTGCCCTGCAGCCACATGCCCAGCCTCTCCCTGCCATGAGCCATGCACAGCCAGGGCATGGCTGTGCATGCTCTCCTCTTCTTTAAAAAGAGGGTGGTTTCTTCTTTGCAGCCAACCTGGTCCTCCACGCTAAAAAACCCAACACTGCAGCTTCTTCTCCAGGCCGCATCCCCTCCCCTCTCCCCCCATACGCAGGACCTCCTCCTTAGAGGAGACACTTTGCGAGCAGGAGTCCATCACTGTGGTGCACACCCACCATAGTGAGACCACCACCGCCCATCTCATCAAAGAGCCGGTGGGCGTGGTGGCCTTCTTTCCCTATTTCAAGTTCAAGCCATTTCAGCCATTGGAGCGGGAGCTTCAAGCTTTGAAGCTCAAAGCTCCGCATGCAGCAGCTCCACCGTGCATGCCAACAGCGTGGTGGTCTTCTCTTCCCTGACTTCTTCGTTTCCAGCACTTCCGCCATTGCTGCAGGCTTCAAGGTCTGAAGCTCCGCAGCAACAGTAGCAGCAAGGCGGTAGCAGGTCCCAGGCCACCGCGCACGCTTGCAGGCAGCCCTCGCCTCCAGCTTCTTCGTGCAAGCACCGCTTCTTGCCGTAGCCCAGCCGATGCAGACCTTCTTCCGCGCACATTGAGCCACGTCCACACCGCTTGCACTCACAGCACCTGCAACAAGCGGTCGCGCAGCTCAGCCATACACTGTAGCCACTATTCATGCCAGTCTGCGGAACACTGCGGCTACAGTGGGGTGACCGGTAAGCTTCTCACTTATCCGGTCACACGGCGCACCACAACCAACTAGCGCCTACACCTGCGTCCCGCACCGAGTCTACTCCAGTGCCCGCCCGCGCATCTGCGTGTGGTCCTCTGCCAGCGCCCGCTCCCTTCGCTCGCTCCCTTCACCCGCGTGTGCCTGCCAACGCCCACTCCAGCCCTCAGCGCAGCACTGTGCGCTGCGGTTCTCTCCGCGCTCACTCCCTCCCAGCGCGCACATCCTCGTGCACCTACGCGCCTACGTGTGTGCGTGCGCCATCAGACGACGCTTGGAAGACCCGACCGACTTAACTCTCCAGCCTCTTCGCTCCAGCAGCCTCTCTCTCGCCCTCTCTCATACACAGAACTCTCTCACTCTCTCTCTGCACACACACACACACACTCACACTCTCGCACACACACACTCTCACTTATTTAGTATTATATACATATATATATACGTATACATATATATATTGATATATATACATATATTTATATACATATATATATATATACTTATATATATATATACTTATATTTATACATATAGTAGTACCTATATACTTAAGTATTAGTATACATACATACATACATATATATATATATCTATATACTTATATATATACATATATATTTACATATACTTATATACATATATATATATATACATATATACATACATATATACATAGATATCTATATAACTATATATACATATATATATATATATCTATACTTATATCTATCTATACATATACTTATATATATATATATATATCTACATATATATATACATATATAACTGCATATAATATACCAATAACCATATATATATACATACATATAGATATATTTACATATATACATATATATATTTTCACATTACTTACCATACGTGGTATCACGGGAATATCTGCACCAGTTGCTGATATTCCCCGATACACGTGTACAAAAAGCATGTTCGCATTCATCTTCCACCAATCCACCTTACACGTGGCACTTCGTCCTATTGGTTGTGTCTTTCTAGACGACGACCAACTCGACACCATGCTACACTCCATCTCCGCCTCCACCCCCATCCCTTTATACATATATTGTAAATACATATATATCTATACTATATTTACTTTATTTCTATTTCTCTTGCATGCCCATAAAAAGATAAAAATATATATATAAAAGAGAAAAGATAATCCTTGACTTGCAGGTACTCCGTCTTGCGAATAGCAAGACCCATTTCGGAACCCTGATTTGGCTCAAAGCCAAGAACCTAATTTTGAGGGTGTGCCTCAAGGACCAGGATTATCAGAAAAAAATCTTAAATAGAAAAAACACCAAAAACACAATAAACGAACGGAAGAGATTCATTGTAGGAAAGGCGTAGAAACTTGACTTGTAACCCCACTTCCTTGAGTTCGACCCTGGGCCTGAAAGTGACCAAGATAAAATCAAGTAGGCCAGGTTAAAAATTTTGTAAAGAGATGGTTAGGTCCGATTTAGGTTAACCACTATACACACTTCAATGATAAAATCACCATATTAACAACCTATCCAGGTCCGACCACCATCTAGTAACGATACGATCTATCAGCTCTGGTCATGCCTACCTCGCCACTGTCACTGCCCCGCAGTATCCTCGTGACTCCTGGGGTCGCCAACTGCTCACCTCCTCCATGAGTCTCAAACTCTACGCCTGTAGACAAGCTAAGTGGGAGGGCACCTTTCGACTCAAAGCATCTACCACCACATTGGCCTTCCCTGGATGGTAGGAGATGTTGCAATCGTAGTCCTTCAGGAGCTCTAACCAATGCCTTTGTCTCATGTTGAGCTCCTGATAACACAGCATTGTACAATGCTAACTCTACCAAAAGGGGATGGTCTTAAAGGTAAAATGCACAGAGGATACATCATAAATAGGAATAGGAGCATCGCATGCATTGCACATCAAGATTTCTTATAATGCATTATTAACGGCCATGTGTACAAGTACATGTTAAAATAGGCCTCAGATAAGTAATCGGACTGCACAAATGGATCCAGAGCGACAAACGGAGTCCAACGAACTTGAAATCAGCCAAATCCGACATCCGGAGCTCCCACAAATGACCCAAGAAGTTCTGACCATTCATCTGATGATCAACGGTTGCGAGGTGGCCACATGGCAGCATCAGGAGCGTCCCCGCCCGCCACATGACATAGCCCCATTGCGAAGATCTAACCGCAGTCGTCCAATCTTCATCGAATGGCTGACGAATGGCGAAGGAGCGCGACCATCCACACCCACAGCGCAACGGTTGTGCCCGCTTCCCTGCACGAAGCGATCGCGGGTTCGAATCGCCCATCACGCCTCATCAGTCGATTTCGCTGTGTGCTCAAATTCATCCACCCAATCGCCATCGAGCGACCTCGATAGCACTACGCGGTGCACCCATAGAGGTTGATCTTCCACATGCTCGCCTACGCCGGTCGACGACGCCCGCGCTCACGCGCGCTTGAGGCGCGATCCAAGCGCGCCCTTTGCAAGATGTCAACCGTTCGATCCGCGATCGGATGGCCCACAGTGCGCACGCATGGATCGCGCATGAAGAAGCGCGGGTGCGTGCAAAGGACTGCTGGGAAGGAGGCTTCACCGACGCTTTTAGCATGGTTTTAGCGACATCCTGGACGTCGCTAAAGCCCATACTTAAAATGGAAATCACTTCTCCCTATATAAACCCCTCCCAACCACCCATGTAAAGCATTCAATTCATCTTGCAAGTGTTGTACCACCCTTCTAGACCCTTTTAGCCTCTCTTGTAGTCAACAGAGTCGACGAGCCGCCGACGGAGCTTCCTTCCACCACCGTGGCTGCCTCGCCATCCCCCCTCCCTCTCTCTTTCCCTTTAATCTAGCTTTACTTCCTTTTTATTCAAGCATTTAGCTACCATTGTATTTGTAAAACTTGATTTGCATGTTTAATATAATGTTAATGTTGTTCTCCATCTTGCTGTGAGTAATTGTTATAATTTAAAAGACTCTAACCCTACTCTCTCTCTCTCTCTCTTTCTCTCTCTCACTCGTATTTCTACCTCGTCTTCTTGCAAGCAAAAAAAAAACTCGTTATCTCCGTGACACCAAGTGACAACGAAAATCCAATTTCTATGCCTCCCTGTGATCAACACTCGGACTCACGTCCGTTTCTTCTTTTAAAATCAACATTGCAAGCACGAACTATAATGATCCTTTTAAATAAACACGTCTTTCGCACATCAGTTTTTGACGCCGTTGTTGGGGAGGCAACGGATTTATTTTGTCACTTCCATTTTACATCCATGCTCACATCATCTAACGCAATTTCTCCTTTTACTTGATGGTTGCAGGAATTCGGCGCTTGGACGGTGAAGCAGTGCAACTCGTGACGGTAGAGATGGAGTGAGCACAACAGGGACCGATTGTGAGTATTTCTTCACCCGTGGTTGTTTGCTTGCCTATAAAAAATCTAAAAAAAAATTGTAAAATCGAAAAAAAATTGGCGTGGTGCATGATTGCCTGATCCACATCCTCAACACATCACCCAACAAAAAAAAAATACACTCTAACATTACTAATGACCTAACCTTTTTGGAGTGTTCTTCTTTCTTTTTGAGTGGTGTTTGCGAAGCCACCATGAATTGACATGGGCCGCACCACTCAACCCTAAAATCAACTCATCTGATAATAGTTGCATGAACACTAGGATGAGCACTCTAGGGTTTTAGAGCCTCTTCACATCAAAGGAAATCTACTCTCACCAATTGTGTACAAAACTTGGTGTGCCCACTTGAAACTTGTCTAAAAACATTAAGACACGTCAACCCTAAAAGACACAAAAGTAAGGACAAAACATTAAAAGACACCATATCTTAAAAAAAATCCTTGCTTGAAAACCATGTTTTGATAGGAGAACACACACTGGAATTGGAAAACTAAGAGGCACCACCCCAATCAACGCCTCATCACATGACCCAAGCACAAGCACTGTCCTAATCCCTTTTAAAACAGATTAGACATGCCCTAGGTAAAACTGGGTTAAGTCCCAAGAGGTGTGGTTTTGTTCGCTGGGCACTTGGCATTCATTCCCTTAGTAAAATCTGGTGACTAGGCTGCGGGGAAGTGTCAAACGACCGCGGTTGTAGGGTCTATGGAACCGGTAGCGCAAGCCAAAGGAAGAACCTTCCCTACAATCCCCTCGTAATCAACCTAGCCAGATTAGCTTTGGGAAGGGAATCCTAGTGCTTACGGACTTGATCACCCCTTTGGAGATTTCTAGGTCCCCTAAGGAATACACCATAAGGACTAAGCTTGTTTGCTTGGTTGTACACACACACTTCTCGCATCTGTCGCTCTCCGCATCCCCTCCTATTCTTCTCTAGTGTATGCATGGGAGACGATCACTTCATCTCGAGTTGTTTGTTTTAGGATGGGAATCCAGGTGACCTGATCTTGCTAGAGACATGGCTGAACCTAGAGTAGATGAGGTTGAGGACCAACCCCCACCAAACACAATGGCTATCATCCAGGCCCAGATCAATGCAAACCACCGGCTTCAGTAGCAACAAATCCACACTATCATGCAAGCCATACACCGGTTGCAGAACCCACAGGGACAACCACCACCACCTTTCCAAGGCCCACAAGGGCAACCGCCACTTGATCCACCACCATTCCAGAACCAACCTAGGCCCCTCAACTTCTACAATCCTTCCGCTATTCGAATCGAGCCACACCTTAGGATCCCCAAAGGGGGAGATATTTTGAGTTAAAACCAAATGTCCGGAGTCTGATCCAGAGCCACTTCCATGGAAGCTCAAATGAAGACCCCTTCCAGCACCTAAGGGATCTTGACCGGATCGCCCGAACTGTGAAACCTAAGAACATTAGCCTTGACATTGTTCCCCTTCTCGCTGAGAGAGAAAGCATCTCACTGGCTTAGAACCCTAGGTAGACTCATCACCACCTGGGAAGAACTGAGGCATGCATTCTTAAAGAAATTCTTCCCCATAGGAAAAACCAATGCCCTCAGAAGAGCCACTACTACCTTTACACTCCAGGGTGGGGAATAGTTCCATGAGCATGGGAAAGATTTAATGAACTATTAAGGAAATGCCCACACTATGAAGTACCAAGGTGGCAATTGGCACAGATCTTCTACCACAGTTTGGACAGCAACCTACGGAACTTCGTCGATGCCTCATGCGGGGGGAACTTCCTAAACAAAGACAAGGTTTGAGCTCTTTGAGTCTATGAGTGAAAATTCGCTCAACAATGCCTCCATGACCCAGTTTAGCCGGTCCAGTCAACCCCATGGTGGGATTTATGAGGTACAAGCAAATTCTGGAATGGTTGACATGGACATCATTGCCAAGAAATTAGATTGAGTGAAATTGGTGGATAAAAAGATAGATGAGCTACTGAACCAGACCAGGAACCCGTTACAGACCTTCTCCCTAGCAAAGGGAGCTCACAATGTTGACCTAGTCCAACCCCTAAGCCAAATGAACCTGGAACAACCCCTGACCATGTTCCAGGGAGGGACCATTACTCCCTCAACCCTTGATTACTCTCTTCCCTCCCCCTCGACATCTGCTATCCTTGAAGATGTACAGGCTATCCAAGGCTATTCCAAACCTGACCCCTTCTGCAACACTTACAACACCCACCGACTGGCGTAATCACCTAAACTTTGCTTGGACAAACCAGAAACCTCCTCAATTCCAGAACTATCCCAGGACAAACCAACAGTCAAACTTGCCCCCTATTAGCAAGGACCACCAGTTAGACCCCCATACAATCCGAATAGGGCAGCTCCTCCCCCACAAAACCAAATGGACACCCTGATAAAGATGATGGCTGAAATGAACCAAAAACATCAGGAGGAAATGACTTTAGTAAAGGGACAATTAAGCCAGCTATTGGACTGCAAACAACAAGGATCCCTGCCTTCCCAACCACAACTGAACCCGTGAAACATGATTAATAGAGGCCCCAATTCGCAAGGGTTCCAAGGCAATCCTGGGCAGGCTCACATGGTCCAGCTAGCCCTACAAACACCTCCTGGGTTTGGTGCTTCTTCATCCTCATCTTCTCAAGGATCAACCCATGGTCCCAATGCCTTTGCAAATGAGGTAACCTTGAGAAGCGACACCAAAACCCAGGATCCCAAATGGCCGACTCTTCCCAAGACTTCACCTTCTGAAACACCTAACTCAGAAGAAGCACAGGAAAAACCCAAGGACCCAGAAATAGATCCTATCCACATTCTGACACCATATCCTAAGGCCTTGGAGATAATCAAGAAGAAGAAAAGTGTTGTGGAAACTGAGGAGCTTTTGGAGATCTTTAAGCAGGTTCAGATTAATATTCTTCTCCTTCAAGCTGTCAAGCACATTCCAGCTTATGCTAAGTTCCTAAAGGATGCCTGTACACCCAAACATAAGACAAGACCTCAAGCACCTGGAAAGGTTGTGCTTTCAAAGCAAGCTAGTTCCATAATATCAAGCCACCTTTCGCTCAAGCGAACTGACCCAGGAGCACCCCTGATATCCTGCAATATTAGGGACATGACATTTGATAGAGCGCTCCTGGACTTAGGTGCTTCCATCAATCAGATTTCGACAACCCTATACAACCAATTTGAATTCGGAGAGTTGACACCCACACCTGTTACCATCCAATTGGCTAATAGATCTGTGAAAACCCCAAAGGGGGTTGTCGAGGACGTAATTATGCGGGTTAAGGACTTCTATTTTCTTGTCGACTTTTTGGTGCTCGACATGTGTAACGAACGCGTGCCCCAGACGTCTGGGAGGTGTCCCAGACGTCGGACCAGACGTCTGGGATCACATCCAAACGTCTGACCAGATGTCTGGGATCGTTTCCAGACGTCTGGAAATCCGTTAATTTCGACACGCGCGGGTCGTTTGCGTGCCTGAGCGCGCAGACCGGATATTCGCTTATTCCCTCTTTCCCTGCGGCTGCAGACGCCTGCCGCGTCCTCTCTCTCCTCCTCGCGCGGCCTTAAAAGGCCACGCTCTCCCTCCCATCGTCTCCACCGTCTCCTCCCTCTTCTCGTTCAGCCAGTGAGCGTGAGCGCGAGCACGAGGGTGGCAGTGGCGGCCGCAGTGAGCGCGGAGGAGGTGCGGCATGCGAGAGCGGAGCTCTGCCATGAGGGCGAGCTCGCCGGGGCTGCTAGGGCCGACCGACGGAGGGCGCGGGGGGCGCGGAGTGACGTGGAGGGGGGGACTGCTACGGTCTGAGCAGCAGGCGCGCGAGGTGCGACGCGGGCGGCGTCGGGAGCGGAGGCCGAGTGGCGCCCTGATTCTGGAAGAATTTCCAGAATCAGACGTCTGGGTTGATAGCCAGACGGCGAGGGCAACGTCTGGAAGACCTTCCAGACATCTGAAAGGTGAGTTTTCCGTCTTCTTCTTCCTTCCTGTTGACTGACCGTACTGAGGGAGGGAGATGGGTGTGCGCAGGCTCGGTGATAAGCCATCCAACGCGAATCAGACGTCTGGCTGTTGTACCAGACGGCGGGAGCGACCTCCAGACGTCCAAGGTGACCATCGGACGTCTGGGAGCTAGGCCAGACGTCCCCGCAGACTTCTGGACGTCTGGGAAACCACTCTGAACAGGTAATTCTCTGATCCACTTTTTAAGACGTCTAGAAGAAGTTCCAGACGTCTGATTTTGCACAGTGTCGTCGTTTTGTACCCGTTTAGGGCCCGTTCGGGTTCCGTTTTCCGCGATTCGAGTTGCGTTCTTTTCAGAATTAATTCCTCTACCCGTCTACAGTAGCTATACACTATTTTGAGACACTCCTTGTGTTTGATCCTTGTGATAGGACCTCCTTCAGTTGCAGTCTTGGGAGTCGTGGAGGCACGCGGGATTCCCGATCACGCCCCCATTACTCCCGTTGTACCTGGTAGAGTGGCTTTAAGTTATTAATAAAATCTGTTAAATTATGGAACCATAAATAGAACCTAGGACATTGCATGAATCCTAGGAATGAGAAATAGATGGAATGATAGCTCCTAGGTGATGCATGAATCCTAGGGCTGGAAAACTAGTTGTATCCTAGATCCTAGGATGTGGCATGAATCTTAGGATGGAAAAACTAGTGGAATGTATAATACTGCAGTCTTGGAAAAATGGAAAGGAATATAAAGCTGCCTGTAATTTGAATTAACAGCTGCCTGTTATGAATAAAGAAACATGTTTGAGATCATGGATTTTGAGAACGTGAATCTGGAAAGTGAAACATATGATGTTCTGAGATAAAGAGCTGGAACCCTATGGGGAATTAGGAGTGGAACTCCTGGAAAGAAAAAGGAATGGAACTGAGATGTAGTTTGTACTGTCTCTTGGGTACGCAGTACCAAGGGAAGTACCTGTACCTGTTTAGTGCAGAGTGGGGCCAGCCGCCCCAGGGACCCGGGGTTAGGATTGGCCGCTCTGTACCGACTTGTTGGCCCTCGTGTACGTAGTACCGAGGAGAGCTAGTAGTGTTAGGAGAGTACTAGCTACCCCACGGGCCCCGGGGTTCTGCTAGCCTCCTTCACCGACTTGTTAGGCCCACTAGGGCAAACCAGGGTAGTCAGGCGAGGGTGCGCGGACTGTGGAGGGGCAAGGCCCCAGTTTGGTTACTGTGGAGGGGTTGGACCCCTGTTACTGAGAGGGCACTGCCTTGGTTCCGTGCTGTGCTTTGGGCGCACCCGTTAACGGAAACGACTGACCGCGTGCCAGTGCGGGCTAGCTACCTGTGCGTTTATCGCGCGTGCCGTAGTCACCGTTACATCTGTCAGTGACCTTGGGGTGGTTGACTGAGGGTAGGATCACCACGGGGGACTCTCCCGGCCAGGAGAGCACCACGTGCTACTTCTACTTTTGGAAAAGACTGCAATCAAGATCGTTCCCACGAGGACATTCGAGATCAAGTAAAGGATCTTAGAAATAAATGAAATAGTGAGAAAAATTGAAAGATGTGAATAAAGGAAGTAATAGAACATAACAGCTACTGTACACCCTACTGTTGCCTTTAGTTAGTTTGCCACTCTACTCAGCGTTTTGCTGACGTGTTACACTCGTTACCTTTTTCAGGACCAGGTGTTGAGCAGCCAGGGTCAGCGGCTGCAGAGGACGCTGGGCCGAGTAGGGTCCAGTAGAGTTACCACTGTTTCTTGTACCTCTTTTTGTTCCGTTATAGTGAGTAGTTCTTGTTTCCACTGTACTTTTCTTTACCTGCAGTTCATATTTAGTTATGAATGTTGTTCTACTGTTGTGGTGGTATATACTGTAGTAGTTTCTTTCCTTGCTGCCGTATTTTCTTACTGTTAGTTATATTCATGTTGAATGTGGTTTATTTTACTGCGCTTTTGGTTACTTCCTCGTTGGATGACTAGGTCTTGGAATTAGTTGAGTCGGTCCGATTCTCGTGTCTCGTAGGGGCTCGGAAATCGGGTCGTTACAAGATGGTATCAGAGCAAGGTCGTCCCGAGAAGTGAATCAACTAACTGGAAAATAACCAATTCACATGTTTATAGCTAGAGTAGCCACCATAACATATCTCTTGACATGAGCTCTTAGAATTTTCGTTAGGTACCATCTGTTTTGACGTTTCCATTTTGTTTCGCGTCTCCTTGCAGGAGATGCCTCGTCGCGGGACTGGCGAGACTGGCCGCGGGCGCGGCCGAGGGCGAGGTCGGCGAGGTGGATGTGCCGTTTTTGATGTCTCGGTGGACCAGCCACCACTCCCGGGCATCCAAGCCCAGGACCTCGCCAGACTGATACGAGATATTGTACGAGAGGAGCTCCACCCACCGCCCCGAGCACCTCCTCCTGGGGCTGCAGAGGGGGAGTCCTCTGTGGGACCACGCGACAGACACGGCGCTGGACACGAGGGAGGGGATGGGCCGTTGCCGCCCCCACCTTCCTCTGACACTTCTGTACACAAGGCACCTTCGCCTGGAGGTGCACCAGCACCTCCCCTACAGTGCCACTTCGAGCTTTTCGGACAGTTCCGGAAGCTGAAGCCCCCCTCCTTCAAGGGGGATGAGGACCCGACCGAGGCAGAGGACTGGCTTGAGCAGTTGGAGAAGATCTTCGACACCCTTCGCCCCCCGGTGGAGTGTTGCATGGCCTTTGCCACGTACTAGCTGGAGAGTGCGGCACACCGGTGGTGGAGGCCGGTCCGGGGACAGGAGAGGGACTAGCCGACGTGGGACCAGTTCGTCACCCTCTTCTGCGAGCAGTACTTTCCCCAAACGTGGCAGGACCAGAGGAGGCGGGAGTTCCACACTCTCCGCCAAGGGACGATGACTGTGAGCGCGTACCGCACGCATTTCTTGGAGCTGTCCCGCTTTGCAGCGACAGCGGTAGCCACTGAGGAGGAGTGCCTTTGGAGGTTCACCGAGGGACTCCGCCCTGCGATCCGGGGGTATGTCAAACCCCTGAAGCTGCCTACGTTTTCGAGGGTGGTAGAGGCAGCTATGACTTACGAGGAAACCAACCCGTCCGCGCTAGACACCGACAGCGGCCGGAAGAGGCCCTTTTCAGCTAGACTTCTCACAGGGCCGGCGAGAACGGAGATACGTGGCGTCCGCAGGAGAGCCGTCACGTTGTGCAGGGCCATCAGTGGCCTTTGGGGGCCCTCGACAGGGGCCAGTTGCCAGCACCGGACCCCCGCCTAGTCGATAGCAGGGACCCACTGAGGGCGGGAGTCGGGTTCCCCTCTGCTACCAGTGTGGCCAACCGGGCCACGTCAGGAGGGACTGCCCATCTAGGGCAGGAGGTCAGCAGATACTCCCCGCACAGAGCACTGGAGGGCGTGCAGGAGGCCACGGTTCCCAGGCGCGAGGAGGAGGACAACAGTCGCAAGGAGGGTACCGGCCAGCACCTACCCATCCGACGCAGAGTGTGGCTGCTTCGTCCGCACCTAGAGCTGAGGGGCGTATCAACGCCCTAACACACAGGGACGCCAGAGCTTCGGGATCGGGGGTAGCAGGTATGGTTTCAGTTTCTGGCAGACTCGTTTACACGCATTTCGATTCCGGCGCTATGCACTCATTTGTCGTAGCCAGTTTCGCAGTTAGTTTGGACCAGGATTATACACTGTTAGAGAATCCGTTCGTAATCAGGGGTCCGAGTGGTTAGCTGTTTGTAGCTGAGGAGGTGTACACGGATTGCGAGGTCAGTGTCGGAGGACATAACCTGCTAGCTGACCTGATTATGATCCAGATGGAGGACTTTGGAGTGATTCTGGGGATGGATTGGCTGTCCGCTTACCACGCCTTGGTGGACTATTTTGAGAGGAAGATTGTCTTCTCCATTCTGGAGTTTCCTTCTTTCGAGTTTCACGGACAGCCAGTGGACGGAGGTTTCAGGTGCATTTCGGTACTTCGGGCGGCGAGACTTTTGAGCCAGGGGTGTGAGGGCTTCCTAGCTTGTGTGGTGGCAGAGCCCAGCCCTGTGGCAGACTTCTAGAGCATCCCGGTGGTCAGAGAGTACCCTGACGTGTTTCCAGATGAGTTACCAGGACTACCGCCCGAGCGTGAGATCGAGTTTGAGATCTCACTAGTACCAGGGACCAGCCCCATCTCCACCGCGCCATACAGGATGGCACCGCTTGAGCTGCGAGAGCTCAAGTCTCAGTTGCAGGACCTTCTGGAGAAAGGTTTCGTGAGGCCCAGTGCATCTCCCTGGGGAGCCCCGGTACTGTTTGTGAAGAAGAAGGATGGGACCCTACGTCTTTGTGTGGACTACCGACAGCTGAACAGGGTCACCATCAAGAACAGATATCCGCTGCCGAGGATTGACGATTTGTTTGACCAGTTGCGGGGTGCCACGGTGTTTTCCAAGATAGACTTGAGGTTTGGATACCACTAGTTGAGGATCAGGGAGACCGACATCTCCAAGACAGCTTTCCGCACCCGGTACGGATACTACGAGTTTTTGGTCATGCCGTTTGGGCTGACCAATGCCCCCGCTGCTTTCATGGACCTGATGAACCGGGTGTTTAGATCGTACTTGGACCAGTTCGTGGTGGTTTTCATAGATGATGTACTCATCTATTCTAGAGATCGGACACAGTACGGACAGCACTTGCGGATGGCTTTGGACACTCTGAGGCGACGTAGGCTGTACGCCAAATACAGCAAGTACGAGTTCTGGTTGAGGGAGGTGACCTTCTTGGGTCATGTGATCTCTGGAGACGGCCTGGCGGTGGACCCAGCCAAGGTCGAGGCAGTGCTCAGGTGGGAGAGACCGCGTTCAGTCACTGAGATCCGCAGTTTCCTGGGACTAGCTGGCTACTACAGATGGTTCATCAGAGGATTTTCGCAGATTGCGCGTCCTATGACACAGTTGACCCGGAAGGACGTGCCTTTCGCTTGGACAAACGCCTGTGAGGCGTGTTTTCTAGAGCTGAAGGAGAGGTTGACCTCGGCTCCCGTGCTCACCATCCCTGACAGTAGTGGCGGGTTCGTTGTGTACACGGATGCCTCCTTACAGGGTTAGGAGGTGTGCTCATGCAGAGGGGTCACGTTGTCGCTTACGCTTCGCGGCAACTGAAGCCCCATGAGCATACCTACCCTACCCACGACTTAGAGTTGGCAGCTGTTGCCTTCGTGCTGAAGACCTGGAGGCACTACTTGTATGGTGAGACCTTCGAGATTTTTACAGATCACAAGAGCCTCAGATACCTTTTTGATCAGAAGGAGCTCAACATGAGACAGAGACGTTGGTTGGAGCTCCTGAAGGACTACGACTGCAGCATCTCCTACCACCCGGGAAAGGCCAATGTGGTGGCTGACGCCTTGAGCCGTAAGGCGCCCGCACGCTTGGCCAGTCTACAGTTACAGAGTTGGAGCCTTTTGGAGGAGGTGGGAAGTTGGAAACCTCTAGAGTTACGAGGGTACTGTGGGGCAGTGACGGTGACACGGCAGACTAGGCCAGAGCTGATGGACCGCATCATCACAGGATAGATGGCCGATTCGTACTTGCAGTCTTTGCGCGACAGAGTACTGTCAGGAGATCCAGGTGACTTCTCTTTCACAGACCAGGTGCTACGTTTGAGGGGACGGTTGTGCGTTCCCAGAGACGAGGAGCTGTTGAGAGAGCTCCTGACTGAGGCACACGGTTCCAGATTCACCATACATCCCAGGAACACGAAAATGTACCACGACTTGAGACGCGAGTTTTGGTGGAGAGGGATGAAGTGGGATGTGGGTGAGTTCGTGCAACAGTGCTTAGTGTGCCAGCAGGTGAAAGTTAAGCATCAGAGGCCTGCAGGGCCGCTTCAGCCGCTTCCAGTGCCAGAGTGGAAGTGGGAGAGCATCACCATGGACTTGGTGGTGGGCTTACCTGTTACCCAGCGGGGACACGACGCAGTCTGGGTAATAGTGGATAGACTGATGAAGACGGCGTGATTCTTGCCGATCCGAGTCACTTTGGGACCAGCACAGTTGGCAGAGAGGTATATCCGTGATGTGGTACGACTACACGGAGTTCCGCGGGAGATCGTATCCGACCGGGATACCAGCTTTACGTTCCAGTTTTGGGCTGAGTTTCAGCAGGCCTTGGGGACGAGGTTGAGGTTTAGCACGACTTACCACCCCCAGACGGACGGACAGTCTGAGCGCACGATACAGACACTTGAGGACCTTTTGCGTGCCTGTGTACTGGACTGGAGGGGCTCTTGGGAGGAGCACCTGCCTCTGGCAGAGTTTGCATACAACAACAGTTATCACTCAAGCATCGGCATGGCTCCCTACGAGGCTCTGTACGGACGGAAGTGTACGGCACCCTTGAGTTGGGTTGAGGTGGGGACCAAGTGGGAGGTTGGCCCCAGGTTGATCCGGCAGAGTCAGGAGGTAGTTGAGAAGATCCACAGACAACTCCGCACTGTCAGGAGCAGACAGAAGAGCTACGCGGATCAGAGATGTAGAGAGGTGCAGTTTGAGGTTGGGGGCCACGTCTTCCTTCGTGTTTCGCCCATGAAGGGCTTACAGCGGTTTGGGGTGAGAGGGAAGCTCGTGCCGAGGTTCGTGGGGCCCTTTGAGGTCCTGGAGCGGGTTGGACCCGTTGCTTACAGACTTGCCCTTCCCCCGTAGCTTTCTGGTGTGCACGACGTATTCCACATGTCCAACCTCAGGAAGTACGTAGCCGATTCCAGTCACGTACTGAGTCACGAGAGCGTCGAGGTGAGCGATGACCTGACCTACCCCGAGCGGCCAGTGCTGATTCTAGACCGAGTCATCGCAGTTTGAGACGAAAGCAAGTACCCCTGGTAAAGGTTTTGTGGAGGAGCCAGCGGTACGAGGAGGCTACCTGGGAGCCTGAGGCGGTAATGCGGGAGCGGTACCCGGAGCTTTTCGAGGGTACGTCTTTTCGGACCGGCTTCGGTCCACTTTGAGTTTGTTATGGTTATTTGGACGTCTTTTCCCACACCCTAGTTGGCGCAAGTTTCGAGGATGAAACTTCCTTTGAGTTTGTTATATTATAATGAACGCGTGCCCTAGACGTCTTTTAAGACGTCTGGGAGGTGTGGGATCACATCCAGACGTCTGACCAGACGTCTGGGATCGTTTCCAGACGTCTGGAAATCCGTTAATTTCGACACGCGCGGGTCATCTAGCGCCTGAGCGCACAGACCGGATATTCGCTTATTCCCTCTTTCCCTGCGGCTACAGACGCCTGCTGCGTCCTCTCTCTCCTCCTCGCACGGCCTTAAAAGGCCACGCGCTCCCTCCCGTCGTCTCCACCGTCTCCTCCCTCTTCTCCTTCAGCCAGTGATCGTGAGCGCGAGCGCGAGGGCGGCAGCGGCGGCCGCAGTGAGCGCGGAGGAGGTGTGGCGTGCGAGAGCAGAGCTTTGCCGTGAGGGCGAGCTCGCCGGGGCTGCTAGGGCCGGCCGGCGGAGGGCGCGGGGGGCGCGGAGTGACGCGGAGGGGGGGACTGCTGTGGTATGAGCAGCAGGCGTGCGAGGTGCGACGCGGGCGGCGTCGCGAACGGAGGCCGAGTGGCACCCTGATTCTGGAAGAATTTCCAGAATCAGACGTCTGGGTTGATAGCCAGACGGCGAGGGCGACGTCTGGAAGACCTTCCAGACGTCTGAAAGGTGAGTTTTCCGTCTTCTTCTTCCTTCCTGTCGACTGACCGTACTGAGGGAGGGAGATGGGTGTGCGCAGGCTCGGTGATTCGCTATCCAACGCGAATCAGACGTCTGGCTGTTGTACCAGACGGCGGGAGCAACCTCCAGACGTCTGGGGTGACCATCGGACGTCTGGAAGCTAGGCCAGACGTCCCCGTAGACTTTTGGACGTCTGGGAAACCACGTTGAACAGGTAATTCTCTGATCCACTTTTTAAGACGTCTAGAAGAAGTTCCAGACGTCTGATTTTGCACAGTGTCGTCGTTTTCGACCCGTTTAGGGCCCGTTCGGGTTCCATTTTCCGCGATTCGAGTTGCGTTCTTTTCAGAATTAATTCCTCTACCCGTCTACAGTAGCTATACACTATTTTGAGACACTCCTTGTGTTTGATCCTTGTGATAGGACCTCCTTCAGTTGCAGTCTTGGGAGTCGCGGAGGCACGCGGGATTCCCGATCACGCCCCCATTACTCCCGTTGTACCTGGTAGAGTGGCTTTAAGTTATTAATAAAATCTGTTAAATTATGGAACCATAAATAGAACCTAGGACATTGCATGAATCCTAGGAATGAGAAATAGATGGAATGATAGCTCCTAGGTGTTGCATGAATCCTAGGGCTGGAAAACTAGATTGTATGATAGATCCTAGGATATGGCATGAATCCTAGGATGGGAAAACTAGTGGAATGTATAATACTGCAGTCTTGGAAAATGGAAAGAGATATAAAGCTGCCTGTAATTTGAATTAACAGCTGCCTGTTGTGAATAAATAACGTGGTTGAGAACATGGGTTGTAAGAATGTGAAATTGGAAAGTGAAACCTGGATGTTTGAGTAAAAAGGATGGAACCCTACAGGGAAGTAGGAGTAGAACTCCTGGAAAGTGAATGGAATAGTATTGGGGAAGTGAGCTGGCCCTTGAGTACGGAGTACCAAGGAGAGCGACTGTCCCCCTGTTTAGTGCAGAGCGGAGCCAACCGCCCCAGGGACCCGGGGTTAGGACTGGCCACTCTGTACCGACTTGTTGGCCATCGCGTACGTAGTACCGAGGAGAGCTACTAGTGTAGGGAGGTACTAGCTACCCCACGGGCCCCGGGGTTCTGCTAGCCTCCCACACCGACTTGTTAGGCCCGCTGGGGCAAACCAGGGTAGTCAGGCGAGGGTGCGCGGACTGTGGAGGCGCAAGGCCCCGGTTTGGTTACTGTGGAGGGGTTGGACCCCTGTTACTGAGAGGGCTCTGCCCTGGACTGGTTCCGTGCTGTGCTTTGGGCGCACCCATTAACGGAAACGACTGACCGCGTGCCAGTACGGGTTAGCTACCTGTGCGTTTATCGCGCGTGCCGTAGTCACCGTTACGTCTGTCAGTGACCTTGGGGTGGTTGACTGAGGGTAGGATCACCACGGGGGACTCTCCCGGCCAGGAGAGCACCACGTGCTACTTCTACTTTTTGGAAAAGACTGCAATCAAGATCGTTCCCACGAGGAACATTCGAGATCAAGAAAAAGATCTGGGGAATAAATGAAATAGTGAGACAATTGAAAGATGTGAATAAAGAAAGTAATCGAACATAACAACTACTGTACACTCTACTGTTGTCTTTAGTTAGTTGCCACTCTACTCAGCATTTTGCTGACGTGTTACACTCGTTACCTTTTTCAGGACCAGGTGTTGAGCAGCCAGGGTCAGCGGCTGCAGAGGACGCTGGGCCGAGTAGGGTCCAGTAGAGTTACCACTGTTTCTTGTACCTCTTTTTGTTCCGTTATAGTGAGTAGTTCTTGTTTCCACTGTACTTTTCTTTACCTGCAGTTCATATTTAGTTATGAATGTTGTTCTACTGTTGTGGTGGTATATACTGTAGTTGTTTCTTTCCTTGCTGCTGTATTTTCTTACTATTAGTTATATTCATGTTGAATGTGGTTTATTTTACTGCACTTTTGGTTACTTCCTCGTTGGACGACTACGTCTTGGAATTAGTTGAGTCGGTCCGGTTCTCGTGTCTCGTAGGGGCTCGGGAACCGGGTCGTTACAACATGGAAGTCCCTGAACATCTACAGAACACACCCATCATCCTAGGCAGACCATTCTTAGCTACGGCTAAGGCAAACATCGATTGTGACAAAGGATGCATGGAAATCGCCTTCGGAGACAAGAAAATGCAGTTGGATATCTTCCAGGCGACCAAGTCTTTTGATTGTGACTGTATCGAGGAACATGATCCCGTGGAACCTTTGGTCGAGGAATGCCTGACCCTTAGTTCTGTCTCAAACTACCAATCCTGTAACAACTGTTTTGACCCATCACCATCTATGCCCATGGACCTCTGTAGGGCTGATTACCATCAACCAACACCATTCGAGGAAATTGATGTCGATCAACTCCCACCTTTCCCCTTTCCATCAGACATTGTTCCACCCACACCTGAATTGAAGTCGCTACCCGAGAATCTCAAGTATGTCTTCCTGGGACCTAGCCAGACCTTCCCCATAATTATCAATGCCAACCTAACTAGGGATCAGGAACTTAGATTGACAACAACCCTATCAGAACACAAGGCTGCCATTGGCTGGACTATTTTAGATCTAAGAGGAATTAGCCCCACCTATTGTACCCACAAGATCTACCTAGAAGATGGGGCACGACCCTCCCGTCAGATACAGAGACGATTAAACCCAAATATGTGGGAGGTCGCTAAGAAGGAAATTATCAATCGCTTGAATCCAACATCATCTATCCCATCTCTGATAGCCCCTGGGTGAGCCCCACACAAGTGGTTTCGAAGAAAGCCGGGCTCACCGTTGTCACCAATGAACGTGGCGAATCCATCCCCACCCTCACCACCACTGCATGGTGGGTGTGTATTGATTATAGGAAACTCAATGAAGCAACCAAGAAAGATCATTTCCCCCTGCCATTCTTCGACCAGATTCTTGAAAGATTGGTAGGGAAAAAGTATTTTTGCTTCCTGGATGGATATTCAGGATATAACCAAGTCGCAATTGCTCCTGAAGATCAAGAGAAGACCACATTCACTTGCCTGTATGGCATGTTTGCATTCTGTCGTATGCCATCCGGGTTATGCAATGCACCTGCTACCTTTCAGCGTTGCATGCTAGCCATCTTTTCAGAAATGGTGGGTGAATACTTGGAGGTCTTTATGGATGATTTCTCTGTATTTGGGAATTCATTTGACCACTATTTGAGCAACTTGGAGAAAATCCTGAAATGATGTATCGAGGTTAATTTGGTGTTAAGTTGGGAAAAGAGCCATTTCTTGGTTCAAGAAGGAATCGTCCTTGGTCACATCGTATCACATAGGGGCATTGAAGTGGATCGGGCTAAAGTTGATTTGATTTCCAAACTTCCTCCACCTAGCTCAGTCAGACAAATTCGTTCGTTCCTTGGACATGTTGGCTTCTACTGAAGGTTCATCAAAAACTTCTCCAAGCTTGTCAAACCCTTGACTGACCTTCTGGCCAATGACGCTCTATTCCACATGACCCTTCATTGCATCCAGGCTTACCACACCCTCCAGGACTTAGTCTCCACCGCACCTATACTTCAGCCCCTAGATTGGTCCCAGGACTTTGAGATCATGTGTGATGCATCAGATTTTGCAATAGGTGCCATCCTGGGACAAAGACAAGACAAGAAACTCGTGGTGATCTACTACGCGAGCAAGACGTTGGATGAGGCCCAACAAAATTATACGATCACAGAGAAAGAACTGCTCGCTGTAGTTTTTGGACTTGAAAAGTTTCGATCTTACCTTCCAGGATCCCACATGACTATCTATACGGACCATTCAGCCATCCAGCACCTATTGCCTAAAAAGGATGAGAAGCCCAGGCTCATCAGATGGATCCTGCTCTTGCAGGAATTTGACCTGGAAATCCGCAACAAAGCCGGATCAAAGAATGTGGTGGCTGACCACCTATCCAGACTTCACCCTGACCACATTGGGCCCTCCCTGCCTTTATCCGACACCTTTCCTGATGAGCACATTCTGGCTGTGCAAGACAAGAAACTACCTTGGCATGCCGACTATGTCAACTACCTGGTTGTTGGTCAGACCCTGCACAGCTGGTCCAAACAGCAATGGGACAAGTTCTTGGCCGAGGCCAAGCATTATTTCTGGGATGATCCCATGCTGTTTTGCCCCTGTGCCGACCAGATCATCAGGAGGTGTATCCCTGAGGATGAAGTTCAGTGTGCTATCTTTTTGTCATGACTAGGCTTGTGGTGGCCACTTCTCAGGAAAGAAAACGGCTGTAAAGGTTCTGCAGTCCAGATTTTACTGGCCTTCCTTATTTAAGGATGCACACAATTTCACTAAGACTTGCTCTTGCTGCCAGACTCTGGGGACCATGACTAGAAAAGACATGATGCCCCTCCAACCCATTTTGATTGTCAAGATCTTCGACGTTTGGGGTAATGATTTTATGGGCCCCTTCCCACCATCCAATGGCTTTGAGTACATCTTAGTCTCAGTAGACTATGTCTCTAAATGGATTGAAGCCGTCGCCACCTGCTGATGCGATCATAAGGCTATCATGGACTTTGTTAAACAGAACATCTTTTCCCAGTTTGGAATACCAAAGGCAATGATCAGTGATGGTGGAAGTCATTTTATCCACACCCAATTCCATACCCTACTTAGAAAATACGGGGTTAACCACCGTATTGCTACCCTATATCATCCGCAAACAAATGGGCAAATTGAGGTCTCAAACAAGCAGATCAAGAATATTCTGCAGAAGACTGTGAGACCTGATAGGAAGGATTGGTCCGCACGACTAGATGATGCCCTGTGGGCATACTGCACCGCTTTCAAGACCCTGATCGGCATGTCACCTTATCACCTGGTCTTTGGCAAAGCTTTCCACCTTCTTGTCGAGTTGGAACATCGGGCTTACTGGGCCTTCAAGCAGTGTAACATGGATCCCTAGTTAGCCGACGTGCAGAGGACACTCCAACTCTCCGAGATCGAGGAAATTCGTCGGGACACTTTTGAGAATAGTCGGCTATACAAAGAGAAAATGAAAGCTGTTCATGATCGACTCATCCATAGAAAAACCTTCGAGCCTAATCAGCAAGTTTGGCTTTTTGATGCCCGTCTAAAACTCTTTCCAGGGAAGCTCAGGTCCAAGTGGACAGGACCATTTAGGGTGGTCAAGCCCTATTCCAATGGGGTAGTTGAAATCGTTGATCCGAATACTGAGCACACTTTCACAGTCAATGGCCAGAGATTGAAACACTTCCTCACCCAGGTTCCCCCAAAGGAGGTTGTCACCCTCATTGAGGGATGACACGAAGCACTGCCCAGCTGGAGGCGTTAAACTCAGCGCTTCCTGGGAGGCAACCCAGAAGACTCAGACTGATTTGGTATTTTACTTCACTCAGGTAGTATCTTTTTGATCCCTGTGCATCCATGTATTTGTTAATGAGGACATTGTCCAGCTTAAGCATGGGGGGGTGGTAAATTGCATGATTCTGAGTTCATTTAATCAGTCTGAATAGAATAAAATAAAAAAAAATTGAATTTAGGAAGAAAAACTTAGGCATTAGAAATTTGTCAATAGTGGGAAATAATACAGAAAGAATCTGAACACTTAGACTTTTCAGGCCTTCAGGCTTAATCAGCCTTGGTGTCCGTTAAAATATGGATTTAGCTTCAAATCCTTGCAACCTTAATCTATTCTAATCCACCAACTAAATAAGGTGATAAGTATATGACTTATCAACTCACCCTCTGACTCAGAAGGACTTTTAGTCTAAGCATCTGCACACATTTTTTGCACAAACTCACTCATCGGAGATTCTGACAGAAATTGGGTAGCTAATGAACTTTCTAGGGTGGTATGGCTGGCAAGTTGTCATGGGTAACAGCCCATTGACAGGTTGTCCAGAGCCCAGCCACGGGACCACCTTCTCTTTATTGCCTCTAGGTAAATTTGAGATCAGGGAAGCCACCTACCAAATAAAAAAAAAAGAGAAGAGAAGAAGAAGAAAAAAGAGAACAAAATAAACCACACTTTACCGCACGAGTATGGCTGGCAAGTGATCGTGGGTAACAGCCCATTGGTCGGTTGTTCAGAACCCAACTCAGTAAATGCACAAAAAGAACCAAAACACTTAAGGAAGAAGCAGGGAAGTAGAGCAAGTTGGGGAGATATACATTGGAAAAATCCTTGTGTTGACCCCAAGTAAAACAAACATAGGGAGAAAGCTACTGATCGAACAAATACACCTTCAGGCAAAACACTTCCTTTTTCGGTCACTTAGGGGTGTAGAAACCCGAAGTCTATCTAAATTACCGTTGAGTGAGTCTATCATGATCTTCACACCAAGATGCTTAGCACTTAGAGTTTTTTTTCCGAGTTTTAGGTAGGTTTGGTAGTTGTAAAAAGTTACCAACACACTCTTAACTCCAAAAAACTAAAAATAAGAAAAGATGAAATATATATATATACATGCCTTAAAGCAAGGATTCAGGCGATTCATATTTTGGCAGACACCTAGGAGCTGCTTAGTCCCTGTAGATCAAGATCTTAGTATATTTCCTCCTATTTACAAGTGACGAAATGTCCAAGTAATTACTTCTTAAATTCTGACTGGAAATAATGGCTACAATAAACCTTGCTAGGGACTAGCAAGGTGTAAGCATGGGGGTATGATAACACTGCATTGTACAATGCTAACTCTGCCAAAAGGGGATGGTCTTAAAGGTAAAATGCACAGAGGATACATCATAAATAGGAATAGGAGCATCGCATGCATTGCACATCAAGATTTCTTATAATGCATTATTAACAGCCATGTGTACAAGTACATGTCAAAATAGGCCTCAGATAAGCAATCAGACCACACGAATGGATCCAGAGCGACGAACAGAGTCCAACGGACTCAAAATTGGCCAAATCCGACATCCGGAGCTCCCACAAATGACCCAAGAAGTTTTGGCCATTGATATGATGATCAACGGTCGTGAGGTGGCCACGTGGCAGCATCAGGAGTGTCCCCGCCTGCCGCACGACGTAGCCCCATCGCGAAGATCTAACCACAGCCATCCGATCTTCATCGAATGGCTGATGAATGGCGAAGGAGCGCGACCATCCGCACTCGCAGCGCAACAGTCATGCCCGCATCCCCACACGAAGCGATTGCGGGTTTGAATCGCCCGCCACGCCTTAGCAGCCGATTTCACTGCACGCTCAAATTTAGCCACCCGATCGCCATCGAGCGGCCTCGATAGCACTACGTGGTGCACCTGCAGATGTCGATCTTCCATGCGCGCGCCTACGCCGGTCGACGATGCCCGCGCTCACGCGCGCTTGAGGCATGATCCAAGGGCGCCCTTTGCAAGATGTCAGCCATCCGATCCGTGATTTGACGGCCCACAGTGCACGCGCACGGATCGTGCATGAAGAAGCGCGAGCGCTCGCAAGGACCCCTAGGAAGGAGGCATCACCGATGCTTTTAGCATGGGTTTAGCGATGTCCTGGACGTCGCTAAAGCCCATACTTAAAATGGAAATTACTCTCCCTATATAAACCCCTTCCAACCACCCATGTGAAGTATTCAATTCACTTTGCAAGTGTTGTAACACCCTCCTAGCCCCTTTTAGCCTCTCTTGCAGTCAACGAAGTCGACAAGCCACCGACGGAGCCTCCTTCCACCGCCGTGGCTGCCTCGCCGTCCCCCCCTCTCTCTCTCTCTCTTTCCCTTTAATCTAGCTTTACTTCCTTTTTATTCAAGCTTTTAGCTACCATTGTATTTGTAAAACTTGATTTGCATGTTTAATATAATGTTGATGTTGTTCTCCATCTTGCTATGAGTAATTACTATGATTTAAAAGACTCTAACCCTACTCTCTCTCTCTCTCTCTTTCTCTCTCTCACTCATTTTTCTACCTCGTCTTCTCGCAAGCAAAAAAAAAAACTCGTTATCTCCATGACACCAAGTGACAAAGAAAATCCGATTTCTACTCCTCCCTGTGATCGACACTCGGACTCACATCTGTTTCTTCTTTTAAAATCGACGTTGCAAGCACGAACTATAACGATCCTTTTAAACAAACACATCTTTCGCACGTCAGCTCCTTCTGATCAAATAGGTATTTGAGGCTCTTATGATCAGTGAAGATCTCGAACGTCTCTCTGTACAAGTAGTGCCTCAATGTCTTTAGCGCGAAGACAATAGCTGCTAGCTCTAAATCATGGCTAGGATAGTTGTGCTCAAGGGGCTTTAGCTGCTGCTAAGCATAAGAGACAACATCGCCTTGCTGCATAAGCACACCACCCAATCCCTACAACGAGGCATTGGTGTAGACCACGAATCCGCCACTACTATTTGGGATGGTGAGTACAGGAGCTAAAGTCAGCCCCTCCTTCAACTCTTGAAAGCATGACTCATACTCATCTGTCCAGGATAAGGGCACATCTTTCTGAGTCAACTGAGTCATAGGATGTACGATCTATGAGAAACCTCGGATAAATTATCTGTAGTAGCCTGCCAGCCCAAGGAAACTACGCATCTCTGTCAATGTATGCGGCCTTTCCCACCTGAGGATGGCCTCAACCTTAGCCGAATCCACTGTCAACCCATCTCCTGAGATCACATGGCCCAAGAAGCTAACCTATCTCAACCACAACTCGCACTTGTTGTACTTAGCGTACAGCCTATGCTGTCTTAAAGTGTCCAGAACCATGAGGAGATGTTGACCATGCTATAACTGATTCTGTGAGTAGACAAGTACGTCGTCAATGAATACTACCACGAACTGATCTAGGTATGGCTGAAAGACGCGGTTCATCAGAACCATGAAAGCGGCGGGGCGTTGGTCAGCCTAAATGGCATGACCAAGAATTCATAGTGACCATACCGTGTGCGAAAGGCTATCTTGGAGACATCGGTCTCCCTAATCCTCAACTGGTGGTAATCTGACCTTAAATCTATCTTGGAGAACACCGTAGCATCTTTCAGCTAGTCGAAGAGGTCATCAATACAAGGCAGTGGGTACTTATTCTTGATGGTGACCCGGTTCAGCTGTCTGTAATTGACACACAGTCAAAGCGTACCATCCTTCTTCTTCACAAATAGGACAGGGGCTCCCCATAGGGATGCACTGGGCCTCACAAAGCCCTTCTCCAAGAGATCTTGTATGGTACAGTAGAGATGGGGCTGGTCCTCGGTACCAGTGAGATCTCAAACTCGATCTCACACTCAAGTCGAAGTCCTGGCAGCTCCTTTGGAAAGACGTCGGGGTACTCACGGACCACCAGGATACTCTGCAAGTTGGCCACGGGGCTAGGCTCTACTATGACACAAGCTAGGAAGCCCTCACACCCCTAGCACAGTAGCTTCGCTGCCCGAAGTGCGGAGATGCACCTGAATCCTCCGTCTACTAGCTAGCTGTGGAACTTGAAAGGGGGCAACTATGGTATGGAGAAGATGATCTTTCTCCCAAGGCAATCTACTAGGGCATGATAAGCAGCCAGCCAGTTCATCCCGAGGATCATGCCAAAATCCTCCATCGGAATCATGATCAGGCCAATCGAAAGACTGTATGCCCCTATAGTGACCTCACAATCAGGGAAGACTTCCTCGGAGGCAAATACTTGTCCACCTGGGCCTCTAATAAGGAATGGCTCCTCTAATAGTACACTGCCCAATCCCATGCTAACGGCAAAACTCATAGAGACAAACGAGTGTGGCACCTGAATCAAAAAGCATGTAAATGAGCCTGCCGGAAACTGTAACGATACCTGCCACTACGGAGCCTAAAGCTCTAACATCTCCGTGAGTTAGGGCGTTGACACACCCCTCAATCCTCGGTGTAGAAGCAGCCATGCTCTAGGTCGAGCAAGAAGTACCTAGCCGGTACCCTCCTCGGGCCTGGTAACCGGGGTTGCCAGATCGGCCTCCAGTGATCGGTGCTGGGAGCGTCTGCTGCGCTCTGGCCTTAGATGGGTAGTCCCTCCATATGTGGCCCGGCTGGCCACATTGGTAACAGAGAGGAACACGACCTCCTCCCTTTGTTTGCTGTCCCTACTAGCAATTAGGCGGGAGTCTAATGCAATCGGCTGGTCACGGTCTGGGGCCGCCAAAGGTCCCTGGTGGGCCCACAGGGAGGGATGACTCCTCCGCGGGTGTTGTGTGCCTCCTCCCTTGGTGGGCATCTGAGTACTCCTGCTAATAGTCCCTCTTTCATCCTCCCTCGTCAACTTCTCGCACGGCTGGGTTAGTCTCCTCGTAGGTTATGACCACCTCGACTACGTGGGAGAAAGTAGACAACTTCAGGGGCTTCACATACCCCCAAATGGCAGGCCAGAGGCCCTTAGTGAACCTCCACAGGTGCTCCTCCTCAGTAGATGTATCTATCAGTGAGAAGTGTGACAGCTCCAAGAAATGCGTATGATACGCGCTAACAGTCATCGCCCCCTGGTGGAGAGTGTGGAACTCTCGCCTCCTTTGATCGTGCCAGGTCTGTGGGAAGTATTTCTTGCAGAAGAGAGCCACAAATCGATTCCACGTCGGCTCTCCCTCCTATCCTCTGACCTCCCTCCACCACCTATGGGTTGCACTCTCCAGCTGGTACATAGCGAACGCCACGTGACACTCTACAGGAGGATGGAGTGTGTTGAAGATCTTTTCAATCTGCTCTAGCCAATCCTCTGCCTCAGATGGGCTCTCCTCCCCCTTGAAAGAGGGGGGGCTTCAGTTTCCTAAACTGGCCAAACATCTCGTGGTGGAGTCGCAACAGGGGAACAAATGCTCCTCCCAGCAAGGAGGGCTCTCACTCTGAAGTGTTTGAGGGAGGTTGGGGTGGTGATCACCCCTTGCCCCTCCATCCTATCCAGTGCCGTGGTGGCTCACCTACCTCACGGAGGACTCCTCCTCTGTATCCCCAAGGAGAGGTGGCTGAGGAGGAGGTTGTTGGAGCTCCTCCCGTACGATATCTCAGATCAGCTGGGAAAGGTTCGGGGCCTAAGTACTTGGAAGGAGAGGTGGAGCTGCCCCATCCTCGACCATCGCTCGCCCTCCCCTACGACCATGCCCACGGCCACGACCACATCCGCAGCCTGTCTCAAGAGCTCCCTGGCGAGATATCTCCTTGAAAGAAAAGGACCGTACTGTCAAGGTCACTAGACTACAAAGGAAAATAAGACTTAGAAGGGACAATCAAGATAATATGTTGTGATGGATATCCTAGTTACATGTACAAGCGTGGTTATTTCCAGACCATTTGGTTCATTTCTCAGGACGACCTTGCTCTAATACCATCTTGTCACGAGCCGTTCTCAGGTCCTGTAGGGAGCTGGGAGCGGGTCATAACATGCAACCTGCCCAAGGTGTCTGTGGTGAAAACGGGCTCGAGGAGAGAGCTTACGTGGGGAAGCAACACTCGTGCAGAGCGAGCTCACGTAGGGAGTCGTGCGCGAGTGGACTTCGAGGTACTTTCAAATGTCCAAGTAGGGTATTGGACGTCTGGAGTGGTCCCTGGACGACCGGGACACCCGTTGGCTATCTGAGGAAGAGAGTTGGAGTTTCACACTATATAAGACATCTGAAGAGTGTCTCCGACATCTGATATAGACGTTAGGTGCTTCTTGATACGTCAGATCTGGTTCAATTCAAGTGAACCAGGAAGGGGTTTTGGGCCAATTTAGGGCCCAAAAGGGGTCCGATTTTCGTGTGACAGGTACTGCTGGAAAGCTCTTGAGATTTCCCACATATTGAAATCATTTCTATACTATTTCAAACTATCTTAGTACACTAAAATGTCGGTCATAGTGCTTAATGCTCCTTTTGACCATTCGTTTGGTGTAGGCTCTGAGATCGTGGTACGTGCGGGACCTGCAAGGGTGTCTAGATTGGTCCCTCTTGCCCCCATATCTCTCATACACCTAGGTAGAGTGCTTTTTCTTGTATTGATGTAGCTAGTTCCATTTTGAATGCAAGTTAAAAGTAGCTACTTAATGAAGTACCGCAATTTTGTATATGCGTGATGTAAATGAAAATGAAAACTACTTTGCCTTGTAGACTCACACACATGCGTGCATGCCCCAAATTCTTAGTATATGAACTTTATACTTGTTATACATGTGAGTAGTGATTAATTCTTATTGTGAGAAATGGTAACCATAACGGTTGAGATTAAGGCTTTTACTGTAATGCCCAAAATTATCTACTTCCATGTCTGAAATCTAAAAATGAATGGAGATGCAAGTTTTTCGTTGGTGTTTGGAATAGAATCAAAGGAATCATAGAGAAATCTTAAGGATAATTAGATGAATAATTTATCTGTTATGGCTTGAAACTTTGATAATGATGGAATGATTCGCTTAATGTGAGGCATGACTGTTGTTTGGGTAGTAGCATGAGAGTGAGCTGGCCCTTGGGTACATACGTACCGAGGAGAGCTAATCACCCCTTGTGTAGGGAGAGAGCTAGCCTTCCCTTGGGTTGGGACTCAAGGTAGGAATGGCCTCCTTACACCGACTCCTGTTAGGCCCACGGGGCTAACCGGGATAGTCGGGCAAGGGTATGCAGACCAGTGAGGGGCACGGTCTCTGTTCTGTTATGTTTTGTATGACTTAGAGCATACCCATTAGTGGAAACGACTGACCCCATGCCAGTGCGGAGTAGCCCCCCATGTGTTTATTCCACATGTCGTAGTCATTGCTATGTCACGACTTTGATCTCGGGGTGGTGGACCAAGTGTAGGACAAACACGGGGTGTTCTCTCGACCAGGGGAGCACCACATGCACATTCTGCATCGTGGGAAAATTACAGCAAGATCATTCCATTAGGGAACATGTGAACCAAGAGAAAATGGGACATTTACTAGAATAATCAAAATCACAAAACAACCAATACTTAGAAATAGCAATAAAACATGAAAATGTTTAAAATGCTTATTATTGCCTGAAATGTTTACTGCTTTTCTCAATTAAATTGTGTTAGTTGAATGTACAGTTGCCACTCTACTGAGCTTTTTGCTAATATCTACCACTTATGTCAAGGACAGGGAGGTGAGCAGCCAGTACCATCAGCTGCAGAGGGAGTTGGGCCTAGCTAAGCCCAGCCTTAGTTTGTTTCCATTTCCATTTCTACTGTAGCATGAATTTTTCCTTATGTTGTTGTGAGTATCCATTCCTAGAACTAGTAGTTCTATTTCTGTCATTCTATTATAGTTGTGATGGCTATGTTGAGAACCTTGCTATTCTCTTGTGGTACTGTTTATAGTTTTAGTCTACCTTATAGTTTTCTGTCTTTTATTTAATGTTTCTAGCTATGTTGCATGTGTGGAATGATTTCCTTTTTGTTATATTTCTCGTTGAACGACTGGGTCTTCAGTTAGTTGAGGCGATCCGACCTTGGGTTCCACATGGAGCCGGGTTCGGGTCGTAACATCACAAGATTTTGTATATATTTGCATTCTCTTTAGTTGTATAAAGATAGTTCACTTGTGATTAAACAAATACTTAGATAGAGATCAAATGTAATTAATATAGTTTAGTTTAGAGTCATATTTTGTGCCTACACTTTGTACATTTTCTTAAGGCATTTCTAACCTCAACTAGCTTGTTCTAACTTGTAAACAATTAACTTGGATTAATTGATTCTTTGATTGTATAGCTTCTAATTCATTCTTTTGTAAATAAAATTGACTTTTTTTTGGGTAAAAGATAGATTTTGGATCATAAAGAGTGATGCATATCAATAACTGCCTCCCAACGGACGACCTGAAATAAAACTGGTAAAAATTGTAAATAAATAAAATGATATCCGTCTGGATTGCGACACATACTACATTACGACAGTGACATTAATAAACCATAATTAACAAGCTCTTTGGATCAATCATCAGAGCCCCATACATTTCAGTGGTCATTGGTGACCTACAGATAGATGAGGCTCTCCTCGATCTGGGTGCAGGGGTTAATATCTTACCAAGTTATGTCTATGAGATTCTTGCAAGAAGCAAGTTAAAGCCCTGTTCAATCATCCTTACCACATAGCCATTGGGGTTACCTTCATCTCTTTAGGTGCAGAGATTAAAGAAAACAACCTCATCTCCACACGTTCGTGCTCTGAGCGAAGCATGCCATGACTTGCCTTCATCTCTCACCTCTCACGCTGAGGAGAATGCCTACTTCCTAGTGGTGATAACATCGGGGATGCACACTTCATCATTTTGCACCACGCCAAGACATGTCCACCATTTTTCTTATGCACCTTGTTCTAATTCTTGATGTATGAATGAGTATATTATTTTCTTGAGACATCAATGACGAGTTAATGTTGGCTTAATCATCCTTATGGACGACTTGGAACTCATATCTACGTGGTTCGATTTATTTGGTTTGTATTACGCTTTTTCACCACGAACAGTGACAACATTTGACTTTATTTCGACACCACTAGATGGAGGTGGAGAGATCTCTCTCTTTCCTAGAAATGAGGTGTGCATTCGTGTGAAGAAGAGATGGGTGTTGGGTATATGGATGGAATGAAGTGTGCGTTGAGTGGTCCCCCCCCAAAAATGGGGTCTCGCAAGTTTTTATGGGGGTGTTGCTCCAACTCCAACCAAAACTGGCGATGCCACTTTGGTGCCTTCCAAGTTTGATGGATTTTAGATCCACATTTTGTCGATCATTGGATCTTTTCCAAAATGAGGACGACTACCATTAAAACTCTTTCCATGCCAACACTCAAGGGATGGCACCATGCACATATTGAGGAAAGGGCGAATTGCTTCCATGTCCACCCTTTCCATGGAATTTCTTCCAAAGTTATCTTCCCAAATTAACCTCCTAAAATAAATGAAATCATATAACTACATGTAATTCAGAAATATATAACATAGAGAATGCAAACTCATAGCTATTTATTTGGTGCATGATGCAAAGCCTAAAAATGTGCCTAATGCAAGAGAGTGCTAATTAGACTAAATTATTATGCAAGTGTTTATTCTATATTTATATGCACAATTTAATACAAACTGATGCGTAGGATTTAGAACTTTAGGCCTAACCATAGTCCAATAAATTGGACCCATCAAATGTCCCCATGATTAAGTTTTACTAGTCCTGAGTAAAATCATGTGAAAAAGTACCAGATCTCTAGGCCAAAATTTTGTTGTCAAGGTGTCTTATCGTGCCTCACCTCTAGAGAATAGTCTGAAATACCCACCCTAGACCTTAAGGTACCCAAGTACCAGCCAAGATACAGACTTAGCCAGCTTTAGCTTTAGATCACCAACAAAGGTTTCTCTAGCCTCCAATCTTGCCTAAAGGTTTGTTGATCTCAGAGGTTAAAGAATCTGTGCAATTATATCGATGGTCATGATTCAACTTGCTAGTGATTTTTTTTTAATAGAGCTAGGAAGATATTTTTGAAATTTTCCTTTTCGTAATTGTTTTGTGATTCATCTAAGTTTAACCTTGAATTGGCTCTCAATACGGTCTGTGTCAAATTCCTTGTTCCCATCAACGATTCTTGAAGGGTCCCTAGCTAATGATGCTTCAGGATAGCACCGCCGATGGCAACCCCAAGAACTCTAACAATCAACACTTCGTGATAGTGCCGCCCATGGTGTTCTCTAGTTAGGCCTTGGCAATCGACATTTTGGGATAATTCTCCCCATGAAACCTGAATCATACATTGCACTTACAAGCCCCCAATAAGATTTTAGAATATCCTAGGAGACAAATGTTGAGGTGGTGAAATGTTATCATTGCATCCTTGAGGGGAGTATATATTCCTCTCATACGGTAGGAACTCTTCCAATCAACTTGTGCTTGTGAGCCTCTCCTAAGTCAGATCCTCGAGAGAACAATTTTTCAAAAGAGACTTAACGGGTTACACTTATTAAGCATACTAAACAAGACTAAAGTTTGTGAGAGGGTGGATGCTTAAGTTACTAAAAGCCGCAAACAAAAGGGCAGACAAGGGCGTCAAGTACTCCCAAAGCCCTTGACTTAGTACCTTAGCTCCTAGAGGAATAATTCGTATCTTAATAAATACTCGAATTTTTAAGCTGTATCAACCTTAGGGGTCTAAGGATAGTATCTCTCGCTTATCTCCTGAGGCAAAAACTTCCTCTCTTCTCTGATTACTCTTGTCAAGTAATAGCCTAATAAGTTTGTCTTAAGGCTTGGCTGATGATCATGGTGGTTTTGAATCTATATATGGATAATTATGATGGCTGTTTTTAAATTTTTACGATCGATTTAGGACGTTCAAAACCTAAAAACATGCAATTTTCTTTAATTTATTTCCTGCTTGCATACCCAAAAAAATGTTGAAAACTTTTTGAGGAAAAAAATTTTGAAATCGGGACTAAGGTCGAAAAATTCACCTCTGGTACAATGGGATTTAATCTTTAACAAACTAAGGATGAGGATATGGATCTGATCATTAGAATTTCAGGGTCTATTTTAGACTAGATCAGATATCCTTCTCTAAAATCCCACCTGAACTCATGATAGTTCAGGTGACTTGATCCTATTTTGTAATATGGAAAGTATTTGACTTAGTTTCTGATTCAAAAGCTTGCGGGTCTCAAGAAACTTCTTGTGCCAATTTTCACACACAAGCCAACAGTTAAAAACAACTAAAAATTTGAAAAAACTCCCTTGTTTGGATTTAGTAAAAGTCTGAAGCAGATCATTGGTTTGAGTTCCCACCGTCGAGAAGGAAAATACCTTCTTTGAGGACGCGATGTCAACATGTTACCGCCTCGACGCTCCTCTATATCTATATTTCATATCTTTAGACGGAGCATTAAAGCGCATTTCAGCAGCTCAAGTGTCTTGGACGGTGCTCTACCTATAGCGTCGGAGTAAGAGCTTGAGTTTGCTTGGAGCGCCCCTTTTCACCGCATCGTGTTTTGGGGTTGTGAGCTCCTGGGTGGTGTCATGGACAGTGCTATCCTGAAGTACTGGCGCCAGAGCCCCCTCGAGGAATGGTAACGAGAATGATGATCCCGACACATCTGTTGTAAGACTAAGCTAAAAATAAGCATGGGGGAGAAAAATATATATATATATATAATAATAATAATAACACGTCCTTATAAATGTTGGCTTTTCACAAGCACAGACATAAGGTTTTAAAGGAATTTGTAAGTTGCGAATCAGATTCACGAGCCAGAAAAATCCTAAAAACAAACATTTCAAGTCATCTGAATTAACAAGGGGTTAATTTGTGAATTTTCTGGAGGATATATTGATCCCGTTCTGTCTAATGGTTAGATCCAAAAACAAATCCTGATGTTTATCTTCAACAAATCCCGTAACTCCTGTGTTTTAATCTACCAAGGACCCTTAATCTCTTTTTCTCCTCAAAAGTCAAAAAATTAGATTTCCCAAAATTTTCGTTTTCCAAAAAAATAAATAAATAAATAAAATAAAATAAAAATAAAATAAAATTAAAGTTTTGCTAAGAGACTAGCAAAAGATAAGCATGCGGGTGTGATAAACGCCAGTTTATCATCATTCTTATGCTTTAAAACTAACCTAGCTCTTAGGATTTTACTCCGCAAACGGGTTTTTGGGCTGCATTTAGGCATAAATTAGGATAGGCATGCATTGCATTTTTTATTGTCTTTTTAATATGTTTTTGTGAGTGTTAGGGATGTACAGATATATAGATCCCTAAAACCCTAGCACTCAAGAAGGAAAATGGTGAAGGAGAAGCCCAGACTAGCTAGAACTCAGCCTGATCCAGCTCACCTCAGCTTGATCCAACTCACCGCAGCTGGAACCTAGCTCACTTGAACTAGGATTAGCTCATCCCAGCTCCATTCAGCTAATCTCAGCTGAATCGCAGCTCAAGAGAGTTCATCTTAGCTCACCCCAGCTCAAGTCAGCTCAGATCCAGCTCAACTTAGCTGAGTCTAGCTCATCTCAGCTCCCACTAGTCCACAGGGAGCTCTAGCTAGCTCAGCTGAGTTGACAGGAGTTCACCCCAGCTTAGATCCAGCTACATCCAGCTCCACTCAACTCCAGCCAGCTGAAGAAGAACTCATCCCAGCTCAGGAAGCTCAAGTCCAGCTCCCGGGGACTCAACTTAGCTCAACTCAGTTGAGCTAAGCTACCTTAGCTGCCTCAACCAGCTTGACCCTCCCCGGGAGCACCAGACCCAGCTCACCTTAGCTCATTATGGTAGAAGCTAGCTTACCTTAGCTCGGCTTAGTAGCTAGCAAAGAACTAGCAAGCTAAGCCAGCTAGAATAGCTCCATGCCAGCCTCTTCAGCAGCAGCCAGCTCCAATTTCAGCTCCAGACTTCTCCTCCTCAACTCCTCCCTCTAAACTCTAGCTCCAACACCTTCTCCTCTACTCCTCCATTAGCTAAGCTAGCTTAGCTTAGCTTAGCTATGCTCCAACTTCCTTGGCTTGTACCACCCCAAAAACCCACCTAACAACTCCACCCAACTAGCTCCACCTAAGCTCCACATAAGCTAACCTACTTGGCACCAACCTAACCTACCCACCACCTCCAAAAGACACCTTAAAGTGGTGCCAAAAACTACCCTAAGCACTCCCTTAATGGTGCCACTTTTCCCTCCAAAATCTCCCCTCATCTCCACCACACAATTTCCCTTGAATTCATCTCCACCATCCACCTAACCCCCCCTTCTAGAAGACCCCATGTTGGCGCCAACATGGTGGTGTCTCTCCACCACCAAAAGACACCAACACCACCATAACTACCCCCTTTAACATCCCTTAAGGTGGCGCCAACTCTCCTTGGACATGGGATCTCCAACCACCTCCATCAACTCATCTTGGCCATCCAATTCAAAGGTCACCATAGCCCCTTCCTATTCTATAAAAAGCCACCACCTACCACCATTTTGGGGCATCCTCCATTAGTGTATTTTTCTACCTACATCCACCTATACCTACCCCCAAGGAGAAGGAGTAGAGAAGGAGATTAAAGGGGCACATCACCAGCCCTTTTGGTGCCTTCTTCTCCCCACTCTCTTCAACTTGGGCCACGCCAAGGAGGAGGACTCTTCCACTTCAAGGAAGATGGCCAGGCAAGGGAGAAGGACCTAGGGTGGACGTCCACCCTTGGAGAGAAGCTTAGGGCATGCCCCCTTAGGGCTTGCCTTGGAGGACATCACCTTGGCGGAGCACTGCAAGGAAGGAGTTGAAGGACTCTTTTCAAGATTGGGAGCCACCAACCTTGGAGCAAGAAGCCCTCTTCTTCACCATCTATCTAGAGGATTTGTGTTTTCTTTTCTTATTTGCATTTTTCTAGTAGTACAAGATTTCCTCTACTTGGCCTTTTGTAAAACACTTTATCAATTATCTAGTTGCCTTCTTTGCATTTTTTGTTTGCATTTCTATTAGCTTATTTTCAGCATTCTTCACTCCCTCTCCCTAATTATTCTAGGCCTCCACTTGCCTAGAGTGAGCTTAGGGAGAGGCTCTACTTGCCACATAGAAGTAGTATTTAAATTTAAGTGTAAATCACTTTTCCCGCCATCAGTTCGCATGTTGCCTTAGCTTAAAAACAAAAAAAATGATATATTGAAAAAAATACCAAAAAGAAAGTTGAGATTTATATTCCTAGCAAGAGAATCAATTTTGCAACCATATTGGCTCCTTGGACGACCCTAGATACTTCCCTATCTAGGATTATAAATTTAAGAGCGAAAGCGGATTTACGCGTTACAATGACCTAATTAACAAACCGCATAAATCGCCATCACTTTTTGGGTTCCTCGAGGGGGTTCTGGCGCCAGTACTTCGGGATAGCACTATCCATGACACCATCCAGGAGCTCACAACCCCAAAACACGATGCGGTGAAAAGGGGCGCTCCAAGCAAACTCAAGCTCTTACTCCGACGCTATAGGTAGAGCACCGTCCAAGACACTTGAGCTGCTGAAATGCGCTTTAATGCTCCGTCTAAAGATATGAAATATAGATATAGAGCAGTGCCGAGGCGATAACATGTTGACATCGCGTCCTTAAAGAAGGCATTTTCCTTCTTCTCGGCGGTGGGAACTCAAACCAATGATCTGCTTCAGACTTTTACTAAATCCAAACAAGGGAGTTTTTTCAAATTTTTAGTTGTTTTTAACTGTTGGCTTGTGTGTGAAAATTGGCACAAGAAGTTTCTTGAGACCCGCAAGTTTTTGAATCAGAAACTAAGTCAAATACTTTCCATATTACAAAATAGGATCAAGTCACCTGAACTATCATGAGTTCAGGTGGGATTTTAGAGAAGGATATCTAATCTAGTCTAAAATTGACCCTGAAATTCTAATGATCAGATCCATATCCTCATCCTTAGTTTGTTAAAGATTAAATCCCATTGTACCAGAGGTGAATTTTTCGACCTTAGTCCCGATTTCAAAATTTTTTTCCTCAAAAAGTTTTCAACATTTTTTTGGGTATGCAAGCAGGAAATAAATTAAAGAAAATTGCATGTTTTTAGGTTATGAACATCCTAAATCGATCGTAAAAATTTAAAAAGTGATGGCGATTTTACGTGGTTTGTTAATTAGGTCGTTGTAACGCGTAAATCCGCTTTCGCTCTTAAATTTATAATCCTAGATAGGGAAGTATCTAGGGTCGTCCAAGGAGGTAATATGGTTGCAAAATTGATTCTCTTGCTAGGAATATAAATCTCAACTTTCTTTTTGGTATTTTTTTCAATATATCATTTTTTTTGTTTTTAAGCTAAGGCAACATGCGAACTGATGGTGGGAAAAGTGATTTACACTTCAATTTAAATACTACTTCTATGTGGCAAGTAGAGCCTCCCCCTAAGCTCACTCTAGGCAAGTGGAGGCCTAGAATAATTAGGGAGAGGGAGTGAAGAATGATGAAAATAAGCTAATAGAAATGCAAACAAAAAATGCAAAGAAGGCAACTAGATAATTGATAAAGTGTTTTACAAAAGGCCAAGTAGAGGAAATCTTGTACTACTAGAAAAATGCAAATAAGAAAAGAAAGCACAAATACTCTAGATAGATGGTGAAGAAGAAGGCTTCTTGCTCCAAGGTTGGTGGCTCCCAATCTTGAAAAGAGTCCTTCAACTCCTTCCTTGCAGTGCTCCGCCAAGGTGATGTCCTCCAAGGCAAGCCCTAAGGGGGCGTGCCCTAAGCTTCTCTCCAAGGGTGGACGTCCACCCTAGGTCCTTCTCCCTTGCCTGGCCGTCCTCCTTGAAGTGGAAGAGTCCTCCTCCTTGGCGTGGCCCAAGTTGAAGAGAGTGGGGAGAAGAAGGCACCAAAAGGGCTGTTGATGTGCCCCTTTAATCTCCTTCTCTACTCCTTCTCCTTGGGCGTAGGTATAGGTGGATGTAGGTAGAAAAATACACTAATGGAGGATGCCCCAAAATGGTGGTAGGTGGTGGCTTTTTATAGAATAGGAAGGGGGCTATGGTGACCTTTGAATTGGATGGACAAGATGAGTTGATGGAGGTGGTTGGAGATCCCATGGCCAAGGAGAGTTGGCACCACCTTAAGGGATGTTAAAGGGGGTAGTAATGGTGGTGTTGGTGTCTTTTGGTGGTGGAGAGACACCACCATGTTGGCGTCAACATGGGGTCTTCTAGAAGGGGGGTTAGGTGGATGGTGGAGATGAATTCAAGGGAAATTGTGTGGTGGAGATGAGGGGGGATTTTGGAGGGAAAAGTTGCGCCATTAAGGGGGTGGTTAGGGTACTTTCTGGCACCACTTTAAGGTGTCTTTTGGAGGTGGTGGGTAGGTTAGGTTGGTGCCAAGTAGGTTAGCTTATGTGGAGCTTAGGTGGAGCTAGTTGGGTGGAGTTGTTAGGTGGGTTTTTGGGGTGGTACAAGCCAAGGAAGTTGGAGCATAGCTAAGCTAAGCTAAGCTAGCTTAGCTAATGGAGGAGTAGAGGAGAAGGTGTTGGAGCTAGAGTTTAGAGGGAGGAGCTGAGGAGGAGAAGTCTGGAGCTGAAATTGGAGCTGGCTGCTGCTGAAGAGGCTGGCATGGAGCTATTCTAGCTGGCTTAGCTTGCTAGTTCTTTGCTAGCTACTAAGCCGAGCTAAGGTAAGCTAGCTTCTACCATAATGAGCTAAGGTGAGCTGGGTCTGGTGCTCCCGGGGAGGGTCAAGCTGGTTGAGGCAGCTAAGGTAGCTTAGCTCAACTGAGTTGAGCTAAGTTGAGTCCCCGGGAGCTGGACTTGAGCTTCCTGAGCTGGGATGAGTTCTTCTTCAGCTGGCTGGAGTTGAGTGGAGCTGGATGTAGCTGGAACTGAGCTGGGGTGAACTCCTGTCAACTCAGCTGAGCTAGCTAGAGCTCCCTGTGGACTAGTGGGAGCTGAGATGAGCTAGACTCTGCAAAGTTGAGCTGGATCTGAGCTGACTTGAGCTGGGGTGAGCTAAGATGAACTCTCTTGAGCTGCCATTCAGCTGAGATTAGTTGAATGGAGCTGGGATGAGCTAATCCTAGTTCAAGTGAGCTAGGTTCCAGCTGCGGTGAGCTGGATCAAGCTGAGGTGAGCTGGATCAAGCTGAGGTGAGCTGGATCAGGCTGAGTTCCAGCTAGTCTGGGCTTCTCCTTCACCATTTTCCTTCTTGAGTGCTAGGGTTTTAGGGATCTATATATCTGTACATCCCTAACACTCACAAAAACATATTAAAAAGACAATAAAAAATGCAATGCATGCCTATCCTAATTTATGCCTAAATGCAGCCCAAAAACCCATTTGCGGAGTAAAATCCTAAGAGCTAGGTTAGTTTTAAAGCATAAGAATGATGATAAACTGGCGTTTATCAATGGACGAGTATGGCTGACAAGTTGCCGTGGGTAACAGCCCATTGGCTGGTTGTCCAGAGTCCAGCTCACAAAAATGCACAATAATTCCCAAAACACTTAGGGAAGAAGCGGGGAAGTAAAATAAATCGAGGACATATACACTAGGTTTGCCCTTATGTTGACCCCATAAATAAAAGTAGGGAGAAAGATATCATGCGAAAAGATAAACCTCTAGGCAAGGTTACCTAAGGTCGTAGAAACCTGAAGCCTGTTTTAACATCCGCCTAGTGAGTCTTTCACTCTTGTTACTAGCTGCTTAGCACTTAGAGTCATTTTCGAGTCTTTGGTGGGTAGGGTAGCCGTAAAAAGTTATCCCAGAACTCTCAAACTCCAAAAGTCCAGAAAAAAAAGAAAAGAAGAAAAACAAAAAAATGTATCTTCCCTTTTCAAATAAGGTGAGGATTTGAGCAGTCTGCATTCTGGCAAACACCCGGGTACTGTTGAGTCTTCGTAGTTTAGGACCTTAGTTGATAATTTCTATTGTTAATAAACAACTTAGGCCTAAGCGATCGAGTCCTAATTCTATTTTTATACATAGCATGTGGTTTCATTTTGCTAGGGACTAGCAAAAGATAGGCATGGGGGTATGATATAGATACATCTATTTAGGTTAAAATGCCTAATCTGCATTTTCCTAGGCTTAGATTTGCATTTCATGTTATAAATATTGCATAGCATGCATCATTCTGCATTTAGACTAGTTGTATATATTTTAGGTTAATTAGATCCTTTTTATGGTCAAGAGAGAAGAGGATTAATTTCAGGGTCTCGAATGGATGATCGGACTGTACGGATCTGATCAGAACAACAATCGAAGTCTAATGCCTCTGGAATCATCTAGATCGAAGTCTCGTAGCATCACACGAAGTCCGAGGAAGATCAACAACCAGGGCAGCAATGTGGCATCCATACAGGTTTCAGATGGAAAATCCAATCGTACGGATGGATCCAGAGCAACAATTATAGTCTGGCAATGTGGGAATCATCTCGATCTGAGCACCGTGGCACCCTTTGCAACATAAAGAAGATGGATGACCCAGATGGAGCCATGTGGCATTATCTAGGCCGCCCAACACCGACCAGCAATCCCAGCACCGACTCCTCTTCATCCGCATCATCAATTCTCAGCTGTTGGATCTTGATCCAATGGTTGAGAAGCCATCTACGCCGCACTTCAGAGGATCCTACACACAACCATCTCATGCCGTAGCAAAGTGGTGGAGAGAGGCACTCTCAAAGGAGGGGCGCAGGTTCGAATCCCCGCAGCCCCCCCAATTCTCCTCAATTAAGCCTACACCCAGCACGGCACACCTGTAGCCGCGCGCAGCAGCAGTGCCAGCGGAGCAGGCGCCAGCAAGGATATGCACGGGTCTTCGCAACAGTTGCGTAGGTCTTTAATGATGCTTGCAGCTGTCACTAATGGCCCGTGCGTGCCAGCAAAGGAATTGAAGGTGCGGATCTTCAATAACAGAAAGTGTGGATCTGCAACGATGTTTACGGATGTCAATAATGACCGAGATGCGAATTTGTTCTTCCTCCACTATAAAAGGGCCTACCATTCTAAGCCATCTCTTCCTTTCTTCCTCTCACCACCTCCAAGGCTCTAGAGAGAGCTTGTCCCAAGCCCGGGATGCTCTTCTAAAGTAGAAAACCAAATAGTTTTCCCTCCCCTCATCCCCCTTCATGGAGCATCTCGTGGTTGTCCTCTCACCGCCCTTAGGGAAGAAGATCCTCGCCACAACTATATCCTACCACGCCCTCCGTCCTCCAGCTCCATCCTCATTCGTCCTGCTCCTCACCACCTTCATCCAGGCGACATCAGAGCGAGTCATCCTCCAAGCGACGGTCGAGGGGGATTTCTCTCACCTCTTTATATCTTTCTTTCACTTTCGTAGTGTAGATTTTCCGCTTTCGTAGTTGTAACAAATAATTCTTTATAAATAGATGATCATTTCTCTCTCTCTCTCTCTTTCTCCCTCTCTCTCTTAGAATTTTGCAAGTAGATTAGCTAGAATTCATCGACCTGATCTCTTGCTTGCTAAAACTACCAAAAAAATTAGAAAAGATAAAAATGACCAAAAATAAATAAAAGCGAAGCGCGGATTTTTATAAAATCAAACATTCACCTACCCATGTTCAACCTGGGACTCACTTTTCAAGTTTCAGCTATAAATTTTATCTGATAGACGTGTTTTGCGAGCTACGATGGCGAGTCCTCCAAACCCTGATTTTAATTCACGAAACACGCCTACATCACCTTTCACCTATGGAGAATCCCGCCAATCGCATAGCCTAGAAGACTAAGCTTTGGAAATCATTCTGGGCCAACCATTCTTGGCTACATCCAATGACTTAATTAATTGCAAATTCAAAGCATTATGGATGGGTTTTGGGAAAAAGAAAATTCAGTTGAATTTGTTTGAAGCTTACAAACAACCCAAATTGGAGGATTGTTCCCAAATCAAGATTATGGACGAAATTGTTGAGAAAGGGAAACCTAGCATCATTGATGTTTACCACCTACAAAAGAACATTGAAAATGATCACTCCGATGTTACCAAAGGCAAGGAGAATATTTCAAACCTTGAAGAAGTGTTAGGAGTCAAAATTGAGTCCCTCTCCCCACCCTGGACTGTTAGAGTTGATCTATTACTTAAGGTGGGTACCTCAAGTCTTATCCCATTTGTTGAGAAGGCTCATGAACTGCAATTGAAACCACTTCTGGAGCCCATGAAATATGACTACCTTGGGCCTAATGACACTTCCTATCATCATCTCTTCATCTCTAACTCAAGAATAGGAGGGTATGTTGATTGAATGCCTAAAAAGGCACAAGGAGGCTATTTCATGGACAATTGTTGATATCAAAGGGGTTGACCCTACCCTCTGCATGCAACGTGTGTATATGGATGAATCTGTCAAACCATTTAAAGACATGTACAGGAGACTAAACCTAAACAAGAGGGAGGCGGTGAAGAAGGAAATTCTCAAGTGGCTGGACGTCGAGATTATTAACCCAATTTCTGATAGTCAGTGGGTCGACCCAATACATGTGGTGCCTAAAAAGGTAGGATTTACTGTTGAAGAAATTGAGAAGGGAGAGAAGATCAGAACTAGACCCTCATCTAGCTAGTTGTCCCACGCCGATAATCCTCTCGATAGATCGGGAATGAATCACTGGGTGTGCAGGTGCTAGGGTCCCAACTACAAGATGGCTCGGGTTATAATTCGTAGTCCTATCAATTAAGTATGTCTTAGGAAGGTCAATTTTTAATTTAATCCTAGGGTCAAAAATCTACTGAAAATCCAACAGAGTTTCCCTTGTTTAATCTATATTTTACTAAAATTTGTACCTGCAACCTATACCTGTGCATGCATACCGCAAATTTATATAGGTGGGTACATCCCATCGTCAACACCACGGAGTAAAAATAAAAGTGGTAAAACACAAGCAGGCAAACCCCACATCCAAAAGCAGTAAAACATGAAAAAATGGCAAAAAGCACAGTCGATTTACCACTAATGCATCCCACAACATATGCAGTTACATCATTGCCTTACTTTCATAGCCTGTAGTCTTATGTATATAACACCCCACAATTTGAAAAGCATTAGCTTTACAACAACAAAAAGCTATTTAATTACAAGGCTAAATAAAAGAAGCCAAGTTAAAGCATTTACATCAAATACTAAAGCCCAACCCAGAAGGTAGGTGATTGAGCAATAATCATAGTACTTAGATGACCTGAATTAAGTTAGAACTTAGCATAACTGTAGTGTAATCATGCATACATAGCATACATTGCATCCTTCCTGTCTTATTTAGATATGCATAAAATAATGTTATAATGTGTTGATTAGTGCATTATTTGGATTATAGGCAATAAGAAGCTCAGAAGAAGGCCTGAAGCTGGATTTGAAGCAGGGAAAAAGCTTGAGTTGGAGCAGAGCTGGAGCGGAAGTTTGGAATAAAGTTGTAAATAAAATAGGGATGAGGTATATGGAATTTTAATGCTTAGAGTAAATTATGAAGAACATTAGGACATCCCTAGCATTAGGAAAACTCTATCCCTATCCTTAGTCTATAGGATAACCCTATCCATGTCCCTATCCCTAAGCCACCTCCCTATTAGGATACTTTAGTTGAAAACCAAAACATGGATAGTGCTATCCATGCTCTTATCCACATTATCCCAACTCTTACCCCCCTGCCGGGATACCCTTATCCCCAAACCTCAATTTCCCCACTTCAGCCAAAACCTAGATAACACTATTTAGTTTCCCGCTATCCACTATCCCTATACCCAACCCTCTTATCCCTAACCCAATTCCCACCTTAGAATCCCATTTAGATCCCTTGATATCCCAATTAGCTCAATTGGAGGTAGTTGGGTTATCCTTGTTCTAATTAGGTCCAGATGAACCTAATTAGGATAATTCCAATCTAATTACGCTCAGACTAGTCTAATTAGACTCAGCCCAAACCCAATTACCTAACCTACATCCAATTGGGTGCATCCTTACTTGATTAGGTTCACCTAAATCCAATTGGGTCTACCCAGGATCCAATTGATCCATCCCTACCTATTCAAGTCTAATTAGGCTTAGTAGAACCTAATTAGGGTTAGACCTAAATCTGATTGATTCAAATCAACCCACGCAAGTTCAATTGGATCTACTTAGTCCAATGGGCTAACCCAAGACCTTCCTAAGAACCTAATTAGTTTCTCACTAAACCCAATTAAATTTAGCTAAGTTTAATTGATCAACCATCTAGTAATAGGTTACACTTAAACTCATTTTTAGACACCTAAATAGGACCAACCTAGACCTACTTAGAAGTCGACCAAGTGGTCCACTTGACCACCTACCCATGGCTACACTTAGCCACACATTCACACACACACACACACCCACACCCACACTTTCACGCACCATCTAGAGTCTTCTCTAGATGGTGCCACCTTTGGTTGCCAAAAATGGCAACCAAGGGAGTCCACTCTTACATCCACAAAATGTGGATCTAAGAAGACCACTTCCCCTCCCATCTTGATGCCAAGATGGAGGTTCTTCTAGAGAACTCTAGAGTTCTCTAGAGAGCCAAGCCAAGGGTCTATTCAAAGACCCCTTGGATAGCCACAAGTCCCCATCTAGCCATTCACCTTTAGCTCCATTCCATGTGCGCCTCCATCCATAAGCTCCATCACCATCACCACTGCCACCTCCACACCTAAGGCTAGAGATGCTATCCACCACCTCTCAAGAGTCCAGCCTACCCACCATTGGTTGCCCGTTTTTCTCCTTCCTACCACCTCAAACTCCACAGGCCATTGGAGACCACCTCCAATGCCCTAAATTCTCGTAGATAAGTTGTTCTTCTTAGTTTAATCTCCACATTAAATTCCTGCATAGTAGTGTAGTCATCCTCTACTTGAATGATGCATGTGTAATCTTCCGTAGGTACACACATGCATCCATTTTCTGCTAGCTAGAATTCTCACTTTAATCATTCTTGTACAAGCTTTCCTCAACAATTGATTGTAATGAAAATATTTGTGAAGGAATGAAATCATTATTTATGAAATCATCATTTTATCTATCTCTATTATGATCATGAGTTTCCTGATTTAATTTCCTATTACATTGCAACAAGATGTTGGTTCCTGAATACATAAATGACCTTGCGATTGACGCTTTTTCTGTTAATAGCCATCACGAAATTAGAATGGTGAGTACTAGTACACATACATTCACATTCATTGTTTACTTGACACACGCACATATAGTTAGGGTCAACAATGCGACTGACGAGACTTACATTTGCAGGCTTGAAACCAGCATACGATTTTAAGCAAGTAGTGAAAAGAATCAAAATCAAATTCGTTTTTTCTAAATGCCTTCCTGAGATCAGCTGGGACTCACTGTCTCATTAATTAAAATGTTTGTTGAGTCGTATTTCTCAACTATACTACGACATTTTTCCTATCCAATCCGCGATCTATGCATCCCAACAGTGGGCACGAACTCACATTCTAAAAAAAAATCTCCCAGGTCCTCCTGGGCCTAGACCCAACATGACGCACCACCTACTCCATGGCAACAAAAATAAAGTAGGAATGAGCCAAGTATCTCAATAGGAACAAGCCTTATCTAACACCTAGAATAGAGAAAGGTAGTGTACAAATTTCTACACTACAAGTCAACCACAAGCCATTTTCCCATTCGCATATGGCTTGGCTATGTAACAGACTAACTATAAGCTTTCTTTTTTTTCGTTCCTATATTGATCGGAGGATCCGATTCAATAAATTATGAGCAAGTAATCACAAGAAAGATAAGAGAATTAGTGACCTAGTTCCACCGTAAAGGGTGTACATCTAGGGGGATGGCAGTGCTCTCAAATGTCTACTAGAAGTAGCGGTAGTACAATCTCTCTTAATTTCTCTCTCTCAGATTGCGTGGAAAGCCACCTCAAGGGCCTCCCTTCATTATTTATAGTAAGATCCTTTTCAATGATCCTCGTGAATTCTCTGGCACGTCCATAGTCTGGTTATTGATAGCATTGGACGTAGGCATAGTGGGCGTTACCACTGCCTCTCTGACTTCGGTCAAATCAGGTCCTTTGACAAGTCAGGCTGGTCTAGATTCACCTAGATGAAGGTGGATCTAGATCCACCTAAGCGTAGGCAGGTCAGGCAAAGTTGAATCCTCCTATTTACTCAGTATCCGGGTAGCTGGATCCTTTTTTGGGTTTCGTGCAGAGTTTTGAATCTGAGGGTGCTTTTTAGCCCTCATCATATGCCCCCACTCTCTAGCTAGTGGATGCTATTGAGAGAGTAATTAATGCACTTAAAACTCCATAGTAGATGATGCCCCTAAATGATTTCACTTCTATTTTTCAAGCGGGGTAAACATTTGCCATGAAGCGGGAGTTATAATTCTAGGCGGGTAAGGTGCCTTCAGTCATGTGATGTATGACAATAGGTGGAACATGGGCATGTATTGCATGGGTTCCCGTTGGCCTTAAAAGGTTAACAAATAAAAATTACGGGAAATGTATGGGTGTTCTGCCTGACTTTCTACTTGCCTTAAGAGGTCAGCATTATGTAAAGGGAATATAAGCGTTTCTGCCTGGATTCCTATCCGCCTGAAGAGGTGGCATTGTAATAAATGGAACATAGGCACATCCGCCTAAGTTCCTACCGACCTTAAGAGGTTAGCATATAATGTAGTGAATGTAGGCATATCATTGCTACGAGAAAACACATGATTTGTAAATCAGGGTTTTTATCGTTGTATGTGTGAATTCGATCGCTTTTGAGATTTATAAAAATCGAGTACTTAGCAAGTATTCGGGTCATCCCAAGGGAGGCGAAAATGCAATTTAGAAATCTCTAGCTTGAAAGAAGAAAATCGACTTTATTTTTCTTTTTTTGAATATATAATTTTTTTTGGATTTTAGAAATAATGGGCAATATGATTAAGTGAAATAGAAACTACACCTAACACAATTATCTAAGTGGCAAGAAAAATCTCTCGCTAAGCTCACCCTAGGTATGTGAAGACCTAGGATAATTAGAGAGAGTGTGTGAGTGTACTAACTAAAGGAAAATAGAAATATAAATTGCAACAGGAATTTGAAAGGCAACTTATATTGAGGAGAAATTTGTTTTACAAAAATTCTTATAGTGGAATGCTTCTACTACAAAAGTAAAAATACAAAAGAAATGAACAAAGTCCTCCTAATGTTGATGGTGAAGAAAAAGGAATCCTTGCTCCAAGCTCAGCTGCTTCTAGGCTTAGAAAGGGGTCTTCCAACTCCTTCCTTGAAATACTCCTCCAAGTAGATGAAAATTCTCCTCCTTGGAAAACCCTACATGGGGTGTGCCTTGCTCCTCCTAGAGTGGAAGATTTCCACTCTCAAATCTCCTCCTTAGGGTAGACGTGGACCACCCTATGTTCTCCTCCTCCGCTTGGCATCTCCTTGGTTAAAGTGACCTCCTTGTTGGCATGGACACAAGGTAGAAGAAGAGAGGGGAATGAAGGCACCATGGGGGTGAGTGGTTGCCCCCTAATCTTCTTCTCTCCTTCTCCTTGGTCGTTGGATATGGTGGAGTGTAAGTAGAGGTATGCTTTCAATAATGTGGCCAAGAATGAGTTTAATGTGGTGGTTATGTGGGTATATATAGAGTGGTAAGGGGGAAGGGTAGGCATGAACGTAAATGGATGGCTAGGATTAGTTTTTGGTGGTGGTTAGATGATCTAATGGGTAGGGTCAGTTGGCACCAAGTGAAGGGTTCTGGAGGGGGTTTGGTGGCTTTAGGGTGGACGGCTAGGATGGGCTAAAGGGGGTAGTTTGGTGATCCTAAGGTGGGAGTAGGTTGATGCCAAGTGAAGGGGCTCATGGGTAGTGGTTATGGGTGGTTTTGGTGATGGTGGATGGCCATGGAGTGGAGAGGAGCTAGGGTTAGCTAGCTAAGGTAGCTTAGCTGGTTGGAGCGTAGAGTAAGAGCTAGGGTTTAGCTGGAGGAGCTGAGGTGAAGTGATGTGGAGTTGACTGGTGGCATTCTAGAGCTGAAGAATTTTTCTGGAGATGATGATGGTTGAAGAGGTCTTCTTAGGAGCTCAGCTACTCAACTTAGCTAGCTAATTCTTCTGCTAGCAACTAAGCTTGAGTAGTAGAGCTAAGTTGAGCTGGTCTCAAATTATCTGAAGCTGGGTTGAGCTGGACCTGCTTCTGTTGGGAACTCCTGAGCTAGCTTAGCTACTAAGTTGATAGGTAGTAGCTAAACTAGAGGGAGTTTAGCTACCAAGAGTTGGGGAGAGCTAGACTGGAGTCAAAGTGAACTCAAGTAAACTAAGTTGACCTAGCTTGAGCTCCCAGTGAATTGATTGGAGCTAAGACTCAACTAAGTTGAGCTAGATCTGAGCTGAGTTAAGTTGGTATCCACTTGTGATGAGCTGGATTCAGCTAGGGTCCAGTTGGAATGAGATTCTCTTTCATTTGCTGCCTTCCTGAGTGCTAAGGTTTTAGGGAACTGGCTATCTGTTCATCCCTAACACTCAAACAAACATGTCAAAAACACAATAATTATGCAATGCATGCCTATCCTAAGTGATGCCTAAATGCAACCCAAAAATCCATTTACGCAGTTAAAACCCTAAGAGCTAGATTAGTTTTAGGGCATAAGAATGATGATAAACTATCGTTTATCAATCGCCGCCTGAGTTCTTGCCAACCTTAACGCAAGTGTCACATCTCAGGTAATAATGTGACATAAGCGTCACCTTCCACGAGTGGTAGCCAACTGATGAGGTGTGGCTCATCATAGCTAAAATGCCCAAGTTAAGCTAGAAACTAGGTTAAACACTATACAATTAACACAATAAATGGGTTAAGTATGAGAATTAACAGAAATTACCTAAAATAGTAAATTTGTGCTAAAAACGTAAAATTAGGTCATAAAATGAGATATTTTATTCATTAATACAAATTGATGATCCAATTGCAAATTGAACACACATTTGGATTCAAAAGTTCAAATCAAAAGTGAAATTAACTTCCTAAATGTTCAATTAAGTTTCAATAAAAACTTGGTTGCATTGGACATCACTAGGACCTTGCATTCAAAGTTTTACATTTAGGTCCTTAGGTCATATACATTTATTCACATTTAAAACCTTCAAGGACCTCTTTGATAACCGTTGGGGACCTCCTTGTAAATCTAAGGGACCGTGCTGCACTCATTCCTCACCACTGATGGGTTTTGTCCTAATTTTCCTACCATTTTGCCATTTGGGTTTCTTTACAATTTCTCCAACATACCTTAGATGTCGCGATCCACTATAGCCGAAGAACTCAAGCCATCACTGCTGTCCCTTGCATGCATCCTTGATCCAAGGGTTTAACGCAATCTGATTTGTGCACGCTCTTATGTATGGTTTCACCACGCCTTCCAAATCCCATCCAATGGATGGATTTCATCCTAATCCTTCCTGCTCATCTCATCTCTTTATCCCAGCGTCCAAACCCTAGAGGCTTAATCTCACCCTGTGGTGTTTGCAATCACTGAGGCAGCTATATAGTCACCTTCATTGAGCTCGCGTGTGCCATCGACTCCCTCCCTACTAAGTTGATCGTCAACTACCCCTCTAGCAGCTCCCTCCCTTCCTCGGTGGTCGGTGATAGTGACCACCTTCCCCCTCCATTCGTCACCTTTAGCCTCTAGAGGTTCCACCCATTTCTTCCTCTTTAGCCTCCAACTGTTGATCCCAAAGAGCCACCTTCTTCCCTTAGATAGATTTATTGCTTTTATAGATTAGATTTACTACTTTCTAGATTAGTTAGGAGTAGAATTAGCCTATATCGACTTCGCCCCCTCTAATCAATTCAAATCAGAGAGGTGGTTTTTCACCATCATACTGATCCACTGATCTACCTCATCATCTCACAACTCATTTCTGAATGTTTTCCTCGCATTTAAATCACCAATCACCCGTTCATCCTAGCATTTAGCAGATCTGAAGCTCATTAGCTCTTAGATCTGCTGAAGCGCACAAATGCCATTTAAGGGCGATCCCATTCATTGCAATAGATCATAATCAACCTCTTTGTGCTTTGAATTATGCCTATTTGGTTGATCGAATCTGATTTGAGTTTTGAGAAGTGAATGAGGATTTTTCTGACAATCATGTTTTAATCAAATTTGTTTGACTAAATTGAGCTCATAATTGTTTGTTTGGATTAATGGAAGTAGGAATGAGATGTTTTTATTGAGTTCTTATCAAGGAAAGTGCTTATGCCTAATCTGAGATTTGGTTTTCATTGCCTAGGTAGTAAGGGCATATAATTCTTGGGATGACCTGATGCGAAGCTCTCACACTGACCTAAGTTTTTCCTAATGATCATCTAGGAATCCTAATCACTAAGTCATAGTGTGCAGAGTTCTTAGACAATCTTATTATGAAGTGATCTTTTATTAAATGCCAAGTGGGAAATATTGGTTTTCTCACATGAAAATTATTTTAATCAGTTAATTGGAACATTTGTAAGATTGAATGAGTTTTGAGCTAGATCTTGTCTCTGTGAGCTTCAGATCTTTTATAGAGTATTTGAGATATATGCAACTTGGATTTCAATGTGTGAATCAGATTTGAGCTGTTGTTCAACAGCTACTCGGTTCTAGCAATCTGAATTGATTTTTCTGTGGATTTCAATCGTTGATCTCAATGATTTGATGATGGATTGGTTTCTTTTGGGTTAAATTGCATTTCAATCCGATTTCCAGACTTGAAGCTGCTTTATATCAGACCTTGAAGGTCTGACTCTGATTTCTAGACAGTTCTTGACTATCAACCATGTAGAAGCAGCTGCAACTTCATTTTAAGCCGTCTGAACCTTGAAGATGTCATCTGATTTGTGTTTGCAGTGGCTGAATTTGCTGCTAAATAGAAGCAGCAGCTACTGGGAAGTTGTGATAGCAGTAGTAGCTGCTGGTTTCATGAACAACAGTCACTGTCAAAAATTGGGATTTCAAGTGAATTTGAAGTTGAATGGAGAGCTGACTTGTTGTATATATTGTTAGGAATGTAGAACATAATGTGCAAGCATTCATGTATTTGAAATTGATTTAAATTCAATTTAGAATTGCCAGTACATTTGATTTAAATCCACTGTTAGCATATTCATGTAATTTAACTGTTATATCTTTGAATTTGAATGAAATTGAGTGAAAATCATGTTTAAATGCTTCTATATCTTTCTTGGAATGTGCTAAAGATATCTGAATGCTTTACTAGTTGTTCAACCCCTTAGGGCTTTCTTTAGTGCCTTAGGTTCATTTTAAAACACTCATCAAGGCCACATTTGGGGTTGCTTTGTAAATAAATAAAAATCATTAGAAAATTATAAATAAAATAAAATAAAGGTTTCTTGAGTAAGATTAGATATTTTTCTAAGTTTTTGCCAAGTTTCAAGGTAATCTGAACTCCTAGCTTGGTAGAACATACTAACCGACGGTTCAGTATACCTTGAAATTTAATAAAAGACCAAAACTGAAAAAACAACAAAAAAATCTCTTTCTCTCATATCACCCTTTCTCTCTCATCCCCTATCTCCGTTAAACCTATAAAAACTACAAAAATCAGAAAATCATCAACAATACACAAAAATACCCTATATACTTGTATATACTTGTAAATATTAATTAACCTAAACTATATGTAAATCTTGTATAATATGTATATAATATGTGTAAATAACTTATCGATGTATTCTAGATATTAAATTAAATATTTAAAATGATTTATTGTATATATAATCTTATTGTGAAATTATCTATTAATTTATATTAATTAAATGTATACTAAACTAAGTAATTATATAAACCTATTTAAAAGTACATAACTGTACTTAATACTATACATACATAGTTAACTATGTATTATATACAGTATAATACTTGTAAATTAATTTAATTATATATTTACAATTGGTAATTAAGTTATTAAGTTAACTAAGTAATTTATTAACTTAAAATAAAATAAATTAGTAATTTAAGCTATACTAAAGTAAATTATAATGTACATTGGTATTATACTATATTAAGTATTTTCAACTTATTTATATTATATTTATACTGTATTATAGTATTTATAAAATATTTATGTATAAAACTAACTTAAACATGTATTTAAATCTATATAAATTAAAATAAAGTTTCTAAAATAAAATAAAATGTATAATAAATAATTTATTATATAAATTAACAATGTATAAGGTCAATTGTACAATTACTTAACTAATTTATACTTTAATTAAGTAATTAACCTTTAAATTAACATATATAAATAGTCAACTTTAGCTAATTTTATTATATAAACTTATTTACGTAAAATAATTTTACAATTAGGTAGTCCTATATAAGGGCTTGGTAACCTTATAATTTATTTTTAATTTAAATAAATTTATGGCCCTCGAATCAAGGGCCAAAGATAGCAAATCAAAACACAGTTAGCACACACAGTAGCATCCAATTGGCATTGGAGATAGCACCACATCAGAGGCTAAAGGAGTGTCGAGGCTATATAAATTGAAATCATGTCCTATGCCGATCAGTCGTCAGCGTAGGGTGCGAAACAAAATCCCCCAGTCTCCTCTCATGACCTAAAACGATAATATATTGAGCACATTCGTACTGTGGTGGGTCGGGGGCCACGCACTGTGCCAGGCCTATTGTGGACCTATTATTGGGCCTAAAATCGGATTAAAATGCATCTAATATGAATTAGGGCCTACTGTTAGTAAAGGTCTGGTCCCACCCTCTTGGGGGATGTGTATCCCTCGAACGTGGCCGACCCACCCATTAAACACATTTTTGGCCTTTGTGAACTATGAAAACATCCTAAAATTGGCTTAAGTCTTAGAAAAGGAGTGAGGAGCAACTAAGAGAAGGAAGAAGAGAAAATATGGCTAAGTGTTGAGCCTTGAGTGTTGTCTGCATCTAATGGTTGTGTTATGTGTGTGCATATGCATATGTATATATATATAGTATACGTATAAAGTATATATGTATATAAATAATGTAAATAAATAATGTATATTGTAATATATATGTATATAGTAGTATATAAGAGTAGTATAATATGTTTGAGCTCTTATATGTTTATGAATAATAAAAGAGCTTTAGTGATGGAAATTTATGTTACTATATATACATTAGTGTAAGTAACAATTTTTACCTTAGGTTATGTAAATATACTACTAAGATTTTAGTAATGTATATATGTCATTGTAAATATAGTTATATGTTAGTATAGATAACTACTTTTGTCTTATGTTATGTAAATATTTATTAAGGCTACAACAACGTATATATATGTTATTGTATATGTAATATATGTTACTATAGATATTAGTATGTTAATATAATTTAGTATAGTAGATATTAGTAGCTATTTTTGTACCTATACTTAGGTATTACTTATAGCAATTGTATATAGCTAACATAGTGTAGTAATAGATAATTTTTTATGCATGTTTGTTATACATATGTTTCAGGTATTGTAATGCATATTAATTTATTATTTTGTAAATAATTAACTAATTCTTTAATTGATTGATTGATTCATTCATTTTGTAAATAAAATTAACATTTTTGGAATAAAAGAACATTTTTGGACTTGGAGAGTGATGTAGTTCAACAACTGCCTCCTAGTGAACGACCTGGAAACAAACTAGTAAAAATTGTATACAAATAAAATTGACGCAACATCGGTTTGCATTTATGACACTTATACTAAAACAACGACACATTAAACACCATTTTTATTATAAATCGATCGTTGACAATCATATTTTTGGCATTATTACAAGGGATAAAAACCCAACAACAATGTTTCATTGTGATTGTTTGACAATGGTCACAATTCATTATATTACCAACCACTGCGGGAACTAGGTTTTGTCGTGTAGTGTGACAAGATTGGCATTAACTGCTGTTATGATGAGGAATTATGACCTCAAATATCACACTAGTCAATGACATGATCACTGTTACTACAATGATTGATACGCACAGGGGAATTAATTGCCCTAAATGATGATCGAAGGTCACTTGAATTTGGGTTGGATTTTTTGAAATTCGCACTGCATACTATGGGATTTTGTTGTTTAGAAATCCACACCATGCAAGGGGGAACCACCCTCAGGGGTTATAAATAGGGGGTGGGGCACACTTAATGGCCTACCTACCCTCTTTATTATGGCCGAAAGACTCGTAAGCCATCCTCAGCTACTTCTCTTCCGATGAGCTTATGAGAAGCACTATTCGTCGAAACATCGTATTTGGAGGAGTAGCCAAAGACTAAACATGTCTGGGATTGCTGGTAGGGGTAAGTCTGCCTCATCCTCATCCGGCATTTCAGTTAAGATGAGGGCACTATATACTTTTCCGTCCGACTTTTGTAGCCGGAGCGCCATTAAGGCATTTCTAAATGCTTATGGGCTAGGGGGTTCCTTTCCAAGCTTGTGGGATTGAAACTTGCCTCTGTTAAAATGGGACGAAGGAGATGTTTATCATCTGTAGATACGCCAAAGAACATGTGATGAGCCCATATTTGTGGGATATTTAGGTATTTCAATGCCTAGATATTAAGTTATCTTTAACATTTATTTAGCATGCATTAGGATGTAAATATATTAGTTTATGTTTTTAACTTAATTGTATAATTCATGCATTGCATTCATAATTAAATGCATTTAGAATTGAGTTAGAATAGCATGTATTAGAATAGTTAATCAATTAAGTGCATTACATGCATTGTTTTGTTTTAACATAGAAATTAAGGGTTTGCACATAAATAACCCCTCATTTCTTTTTCATTTCTTTTATTTTTCTCTCTTTTCCAAAGGATGAATGCAGGAGATGCACATCAAGGAAGAAGCGATAGAAGTGGATCTCTGTTCCCCACGTTCTTCATCGCTTCATCTCTTCTCCTCAACCAATGCAAGTTGTTCTCCTGCAGCATAAAATGAAGCTTCCACCTTATAGCTCGCCTTAGGCCTCCACCCCATTCCCTACAGTGTAGAGAGCTCAGATTCTCATCCGCTCCACCACCACCAACCTCAACTATGGCAGTCTGCTCCACACCAGCATGTCACTTCCAGCAGACTGCACGCACGCATCCAGTAGACCGCATGCACGCGCCTAGCTGTGCATACACAATAGCAGCCACTGCCGAACACCCACTCCGCCACCGCTCGACGATACCGGCCCCGGCCACCATTCGCCATGCTACCACCACTGCTAAGTAGCCCTCGGCCCACTCGACCTTCGATGAGCTTCACGCCTCCAGCCGTGGCCTCCTCCTTGCACGAGCTTGAGGGGAGGTTTTTCCCCTGTTTTGGGTCTTATTAATTTTTACATTCCTATGCCATTGCCAATGAGAGATTTTTCATATATTGAATATTATATTATGGTAAATTTATGAGAAAATCCCTCTTGTTCTTCATTATTACCATTCCAGCATATTAAGGCATTGATGATCTAATCTAAAAAGGATTTTGTCTCAATTTCTTGAAGAAATTTATTGTGAACATTTGCTTTTGCCCCATGCGAGTTTTAATAGGTAACTAGCTCCCTATGGACACGACCTACTCTCTTGAGTGGTTTATTTTAATTATTTTGTTAAGCGATTTTCCACCACTTTGATACTAAAACGACACATCATTTTATGTGTGAAACAACAAAAGTGAAAATCATCTTTTCAACATGGTTTACATATACCGTTAAATTCATTTTTGGTCTCCTTCCTTTCGTATTATCACCTCACCCCTTCTCAACTAAGCCTCAACTATTGGCTTGCCCTCAACTCCTTTATCATTATTTGTCTTCATATGGGGATTGATCCCCATCTAGGCATTTTCCACCTAATTTTTGGGCCCATGCCCCTTAAAGTTAAAAGTGGCAGGTCACCTTCTGGGACTTATACCCTGTATAGTCGGCATACTAGATATTGAATTATTGATATCCCCGATAGTTTATAGGGGCATGACCATTGTTTCTTATTTCTTTCCAATATTGACAACTTGACTGTCCCTTAAACGTGGCAAGGCTCACCTGAGAGGGACTTGCCGCCTAGAGCCGAGGAACTCGACTCATCTGCGTAGGCGGACGTAGACAAGGTAATGAAGTTCGGGCTAATTGCCCACTAGGAACTCAGGCGAGATGAAGGTCTAGAGGCATTGTCTTGGGTCGCAGATGCCTATCCCATGCCAAGTAAATTGGGGGGTAATAGCTTTAGAAAGTGTATTTCCTCAGTCCTTTACTTAACTTGGTTTTTTCTTAGCGTTAGCTTTTGGGCAATTTGCCTGCCCAGATACCCCCAATCGTCGAGGCAGCAGCTTCAGCCACCACAAATCTCGACACGTGGAGGAAAGGTCTCAAGAGCAAGGCAAGGGGAGTCAATCCTTTCGCTTGCATGAGGCAAAGAGGAAGGCAGTAGCAAGTGAAGAGGAGGAAATGTTGAGAGTTCCCCTAAAATGCCTGAGAAGGGGGCCGGCTGTAAAGCATCTAACGGGAGAACTAGTGGCACTTCCACAAGCTCAAGTGGGATTGAAATGGAGGAGAGCTCGGTGAACCCATTTCTTCTGTCTAACCAACCCGAGGTGATCATCCTGAGCATCTCCTCACTCGAGGACCCGACAGAGGTGGCCCAGATGAAGAGTACTGCTCCGCCCATCCAGTCCATCGGTGCCTTCACTCATTTGGCATAGGAGGTGGCTATCACTAAGGGCTTATTAAGTGGCAGCGTGCTTGCACAGCTCTACCCCAGGCAGAGCTCGACGGGGATGAGGGTAATGGTGGATCCCTCTGGCCGTGGAGGTCAGGGGATGATAGGCCAATTAGTCGGGTCCACAAGGGGATCCATACTAGAGTTGGATGCTGAGGGCCCCGTGCCAAGCTAGGCGACACCAATTTAGGCAGGAGCTTCAAGCAGTGCCCCTCGCCTCAAGCAACAGGTGCTCCAGCTCCTGAATGATGAGCTATTCTAGGTGACCCCCCATCAATTGGAAATGAACTTCAACCACATGTTCTATTACTGCTCACGCATGGTAACGTCTTTTCTGTTCAACCTTCAATTTATGTGGCGTCTCTGATGAGGTGATTGAGATGGCTACCAAATGGGCTGTCACCGCATAGGCGGAGCAGAGGAATCCTGCCTGTCTACTCGTGGAGGAGACTATCGTCTGGAAGAAGGCGGAAAAGGTCGCAGAGGATGCTATGCAAAAGCTATGCTCGCAGTAACTGGGGGTTGGCCAATTGACTTTGTTGTAAGAGGAGTTGAAGAAGGCCCGCCAACGCTTGAGACTTGCTAGGTACACTGGTGATAAGTTGGAGCAGCACCTTATTGAGATCCATAAGAGAGATGTTGCGGCGTTGCAAGATTTATTCGAGTGCCTGGAGTTCCTATACCAGCGTACTATCTTTGAAGGAGGACGTATAGGTGCTCAAGGTTCAGCACTCATCTATAAAGGGGTACAAGATGTCTCTTGAAGAAGAGCACCTTCGTCTAGGCACAACTACTGATGAGCTTGCCCATTTGAAGGCAAGCCACAAGAAGGCAGGAGGAGCAGTGAACAGCCTGAGAGACGACCTTTCTAAGGCCTGTTAGCTCATGGAGGAGAAGGGAGAAAAGGTGCTAGAGCTAGAGAACATGACACAGGAGGAGCTCAGCCCTGAGACGATGATGGGCTTCTTTGCCTTTAATCAGTCTATGGAGGAGAGCAGGGAGACAATCTCGAAGGAGATCGGCAAATATACCTTGGTGGTTGTGCAATCCTTGCTGGGGGGCAAGAAGACGTCGGTGGTGGAGCTATGCACCTAGTCCATGGACTAGTTCATGCCTGAGTTCGATCGGCAAAAAGCTGACAGATCGATCCTACACAAGGCTCCTATTGAATCGCCTGAAAATTAACTGGCTCCTCAAGAGGAGGTAGACCAACTAGGTCCGTTTGGAGCCATGGAGCCACTAACTCGCCCTGACAGCTTATTGCGCAGCAATTATAGGTCCTAATCAACCTAAATAATGTTTGAACCTAGCTTAATTTGTGAATATTGCACTCATATCATGCATATCATGCATTGCATCATTTTATATAGAATAAGATGAGATATCTTGCTATTTAATATTTTTTGTTGCTATTTGCTGGTAATAAGGTGATCCAGGATGCAAGATGGAGTGGAATAGAGCAATAAAGAAAGAAGAAGACTGATCCCGACAAGAGGAGTAAGGAGGATAGCCTTATCCCTACCCTTAGAAACCCTAGGACAGCCTTCCCAAACCCAAAGCCACTTCCATTAGGACATCTTAGCCTTAGAACCCAAACATGGAAGCATTATCCATGTTCTTATCCACCTTATCCCTCACCCAAACACTTAGGAACCAAAACCTACCTTAGAAAACCCAAAACCCACTCTCCAGCACCTTTTAAGACATCCAGAAATTAGGCTAGACATCTGATTTCTGCAGAAAATCAATCTAGGAAGCCAAAACTCACACTTACACATAATTAGACGTTTAACCTAACTTCCAGACATCTAATTTTGCAGTACAAAACATCTGATCATTTGTTTGGACATCTGGAGGTCATATCTGGTTCCTATTTTCAGTGTTAGAAGCCCTAGCTTGCCCCTTTTGACCTAGAAACCCCACCAAACACCTTAGGAAACCTAATTAGAGACCTTATAAGCCTATCCCACTATCCATACCCTTACTTATCCTATCCCTAACCCAACCTATTAGGATTACCTTAGCCTAATCACACACACACATCCTATTAGACTTGACCTCGACCTAGTTAGGTTCACTCCTATCCAATTAGGCCTTCCTAGCCTAATTAGGTCCACACCCAACTAATATAGGTTAACCTAACCTAGATTTACCAAAACCCACACAAGCTAGCTCTACAAAATTCAAAACACACACACACACTTCTTCTACCTAGCCTATTCTAGAACACCTATTCTTAGCCATCCTAATTTTAGTAAACCCAACCTCAGAACCTACTACTAAGTCCCCATGGATGGCCAACACTCGAACCATTCTCTCCTCCCCCTCTCAACTTGCGACCACACCCTCTTCCTCTCAAGGACACCCATGGTGCTCCTCCCCCTCCAAAGCTCCTCCATGGGTGGTTGCTAGCAAGAAGAAGGAGGCCGTCTATCTTCTTCTCCTCTCAACATCAAGGCAGCCTTCCTCTCGTCCAAGGGATTCTCCTCCTCCTCCTCTCGTCCAAGGGATTCTCCTCCTCCTCCTCTCATCCAAAGGATTCTCTTCCTCCTCCATACACCTCCATGGATGACTAGCAAGGGAAGGTCTACAAGGTGCACGAACACCCTTTTCTCTCTACTCCTCTCCTAGTGGATGGCCAAGAAGGCTTCTTCATAGCCTCTCTTGGTTGATCCCTCTCTTTAGTTTAGCTTTATTTTCATGTATTCGGATTTTATAGTGACAAAGTTCTTAATGCATGATACTCTTGTGTAATGATTTTATGTGCGTGCTATTATCTTCACTGCTTATAACTTTGATGCATGCCTATTAGGGTACTTAGGAACTTAGGAACTTCCCCTTCAAGTTTGTCACACCATGCACGGCCACCATGGCCTCACTTAGATGCATGTACTCAATTAAGGTTGTAGATGCCTAGTTAGATCTAGGTGGTGTCATATTAGGTTTCATTTCATTTTTCAAAATAAAAATCAAAAACACAAAAAAATAGCAAAATGCAAAAAGACAAAAAGATTAGGTTAGATTAGATTTAGGTTAGAAAAAGTGAATTCAAATCTCAACTCGTTTTCACACCTCCCAAAGACAAACGACCGGGACTCAAAAGAATAAAAATCAAGCGAGTTTCGTAAACAACTAAATACTTTTTATTGAGGGTTTAGTGCAACTATACTACGAATTTCGACATATTTCAAAACATGCACAAAAACACCTTGTCAACAGCCCATCCCACACAGCCTCGTTAGCCCCTCCAACTTCTGGAGCTGATATTTTTGAAGACTTAGAGTGAAACTGCCTATTGTGAAAGGTGTTGTTGTTTCTTTCCCTTTGTTAACTTTTCCTCCTATTTGTTTTGTGGACCAGCCAAATGCGATGGTCCTAGGGAATGTAACAGACAACACTTGTAATGAAATAAAAAGAAAAGTTTTTATTTTCATTGTCTTTTCTTTCTATACATGATACAAGCGTAAATTACTCGCATGCCAAATACGAGGAATTGCTTTTCCGCCTAGGGTTTGCAATTCGTTAAAGTTTCCTGGACTGTTCTTACAAATTTTATATGGTACCTCCCATGGGGCGTCTAGCTTCCCACTCGAATGACTTAGAATGGAGACCTTACTCTTACACAAGACTAAGTCTCCTTCAAAGAACTTCCGCTTGCTCACCCACCTATTGTAGGTGATCGCAGTGGCTTCTTTATACTTCAGTGTTGCTTTAGATGTTTCCTCCCTTAGCTCATCCACAAGGTCCAAGGCAAGTTAGACTTGGTCGTCATTGGAGGTGGGATCATAAAGTTGTGTCCGATAAGTCGGGTGGACCATCTCTATAGGTAGCCAGGCTTCCATGTTGTACACCAAGCTAAATGGTGTGTGACCTATGGAAGTCCTTTGGCATGTCCTATAGCCCCATAGTACATCTAGCAACTCGTCTGCCCATCTCCTTTTGGTTGAATCTAGTCAGCACTTCAGCGCTGAGATGATGGTGCGATTGGTTACCTCCACCTATTTGTTTGCTTGGGAATGACCCACAAACGTGAAACATAAGCAGACACCCCAGCTATTGCAAAACTCTTCAAATGTTTTGCAAGCAAACTGGGTGCCATTATCTGTGACAATGTGTTGAGGTATCCCATATCGAGCTATGATGTTTTTCCGGAGAAAGGAGAAACTTTATCGACTGTTGGGCTAGTCATGGCTTCAGCCTTCACCCACTTAGATAAGTAGTCCACTGCCACAAGTATGAACCTTTGCTAAGCTAGGGATGGTAGGAAAGGGCCTATGAAGTCCATGCCCCACTTTGCAAATGGAATGGGTGACATGATAGGCACAACTTTCTAGGAAACAAGTGGTGCAGGGTAGCAAACCGCTGGCACTTGTCACACTTGCACACAAATTCTTTGCATTGCTTCTTCATCTAGGGCTAGAAATACCCCACCTAGAATAGCCGGGCCAAGAGAGCCTTATACCCTTCATGGTTCCTGTAAATGCCACCATGGGATTCTTGGAGAGCATGAGATGCCTCCTCTTTTGTAAGGTACCGCAACAAGAGGGTGGAAAACCCCCGCTTGTATAATTTCCCATCTATCAAGGTGTGCCTAGAGGCTTTCAGGAGGAACGCCTTGGGCCACAGTTCCCTTGGGGGCAGCTCACCAGTGTTCAAGTAAGTGATGATAGGCGTCATCCATGATGAGGATTACTCTATCGTGAACATCTTCGAAGCAAGCACTGTTGGCTCCTTCAAAGTTTGGAGACAAATATCCTCCTCCTACTCAAAAGGAATTGCTAAAGCCAGGTGGGCCAATCTGTCCACCAGGGGATTGTCGAATTGAGGTACCTACTTGATCGAGATAGTCCTGAAGTCTAATAGCTCCTCCTTTACCTTGTTGGCATATAAGATCAAGTTTGGATCCCTAGCTTGGTGCTCACCATTAACTTGATGGCCGACCAACTACGAATCTATGTAGAGTTCCATCAAGGAGACGCCTCTTGATTTGGCCACCCGGATGCCAGTTAGGATCGCCTCATATTTTGCCTGATTACTGGATGTTGGGAAGACCAGTTTAATGGTGTACTTATGAGTAACGTCGTCTGGGCCAGTCATAGCTATGCCAACCCTAGACCCAGCTGTCATAGATGAGCCATCAATATATAGTTTCCAGGGAAGAGTAAGGAAGGCATTCGAGTCTATGAATTCTGCCACAAAGTCTGCCAAGACTTGCCCCTTGATTGATCTCCTCGGTTGGTACTGAACATCAAATTCTACCAATTCCATAGCCCATTTTATCTGTCTTGCTGACCGCCAAGTCTTATATAACATTTGTTGTAAGGGGTAGTTAGACAAGGCTATAATAGTGTGGGCTTGGAAGTACAGACGTAACTTCCTAGCAGCAGTCACCAAGTCTAGCTCGAGCTTTTCAATGACCGTATACTTAGCTTCTGTGCCTTGATAGGTCTTGCTGATGAAGTACACTGGTAGTTACCGCCCCTCTCGTTCACCGACTAAGACAACACTGACAGCGGTCATGGATGCCACTAGGTATAAGCAAGGAGATTCCCTAGGAGTGGGAGCCATCATGATGGGGGGACTTTTGAGAGCTTCTTTTACTTCCTCTAAAGCCTTTTGGAAATCATGAGTTCAATGGGTGACAGTGTAGCCATTTCCCTTTTCTATGTACTCAAAGAAGGGAAGGCATTTGTCAGAAGATCGAGGCAAGAATCGTCCTAAAGAAGCGATTTTACCGACTAATGACTGCATCCCTTCCAAGGTCTTGGCAGTTCTAGGGCCATGATCGCCTGGATCTTGTCGAGATTGGCTTCGATTCCTCTACTGGAAACTAAGAACCCCAAGAATTTTCTGGTTGAGACCCCAAATACAAACTTCTCAGGGTTCAGGCAGAGGCGGGTGTTCCTTAAAACTTGAAACACCTCTACCAAAAATTATAAATGTTGAGGGAAATTTGATCCCTTCACAAGCATATCATTTATGTATAGTTCAAATGATTTTCCTATTAAATGAGAAAAATCATATTTACAAGGTGCTAGTAGCTTGCTCTAGCATTTTTCAGGCCAAAAGGCATGACTCTATACCAAAACAAACCCTTTTCTGTTATAAACGAGGTATGAGGTCTATCTGCAGAAGCAAGACTGATTTGGTTGTACCCACTGTAGGCATCCAGGAAGGACATGTGGGATTGATCATTGCAGGAGTCCACCAAAGCATCCACCCTTGGTAAGGGGAATTCATCATTCAGGCAAGCTTCATCGAGGTTGGTGAAGTCCACGCACATTCGCCATTTTTCGTTGGCTTTCTTCACCATAACCACATTTGAGAGTCATGCCTAGTACAGGGATTCTTCGATGAAGCAAGCTTCATGGAGCTTCTGGACTTTAGCCTTGGCTACCTACCATTGCTTAACTGACTGGTGCCTACGTGCCAGTTTGACTGCCCGAGCACCCGCCTGAATATTGAGGTGATACTGAATTAGGGATGAGTCTACCACTAGTAAGTCGTTGGCGGACCAAGCGAATATGTCCACGTTGGTCCTCAGCAGGAGTAGCAGCTCCTGGACTTCAGAGGGATCAAGGTCTGCTCTGACTTTGATGAGCTTAAAAGTGTCGTCAGGGTACAGCTGGATAGCCATGGCCAAAGAGCCTAGCTGGAGTTCCGAAGTCACTGGCGAATCAGCCCGATTTCCTTCTTGCTGGATCGCTTGAACTTGGTGTCTCTTCTTTCAATGTGGTTTGGGAGGTCTTGGCTCCATGGATCATTCTAGCTCAATCCTTAGGAGTTCTCGCCTGGCCATTTGATCCCCATGTACTATTCCCCCTCCTCGAGGAGTTTGAAAAAGCATGAATTGGAAATATGAAGAAGGCATCAAGTGAAAGGCATGAGTCGTTGGGTGACTTATGATGTCGTCAAATGCCACCGTCAATCCAGCCACTATGAACGTGGCTACTCCATCAAGATGCTTGTCCCTGTTGCAGATGGACAAGGGAAGGCTAATTTTCCCTTTTGGCATCACCTTGTGGTTGCCAAGCCCCATAACTGTATGAGTTGACGAGGAAAGATGCTCTTCCTTGAAGCCTAGCCTGAGCAATGTCTTCGAGAAGAGAACATCTACGACACTGCCTGACCACCGGCAATCATGTTGCAATAAAAACAGTGTTTTAAGATGTCATTGTTGTAGTATATTCATCACAATGCAAATAGATGTCGTGTCATTTTATTTAATTACAATTGTTACTGGTTAGTTTCCAGGTCATTTACTAGGAAACAGTTATTAATATATATCACTCTCTATGTCCAAAAATATACTTTTATTCCAAAAATGCCAATTTTATTTACAAAATGAATCAATTAATGAATGAATTGGTTAATTAAATATAAAAAGAATCAATTAGTGAACACTACAATGCCTTAAACATATTTATAAATAATAGGCATCAAAAACCAATTAGAAACTACATAAAGTTAGTTATATACAACTACTCTAAGTAATGCCTAAATATAGGTACAAAAATAGCTATTAATATCTATTATACTAGGTTATGTTAACATACTAATATCTTTAGTAACAAATATTCTATATATAGTAACATATCATTCGTTGCTATAGCCTTAGTAAAATATTTACACAACATAAGGCAAAATCTACTATCAGTGATGAATACATCTAACACTAAAGCCTAAGGTTATTTGTATACATAATAGGCTCAAACAAGTATCTATACTTCTTTTATACATATACATGTATAGTATACATGTATATGTTATTTACACATACTTATTTTCATTATTTATATACATATTCTTTATACTTATACTATATGTATTATACATATATGCATATGTACACACACACACAAGCACAACTTCACTTTGCTTCTCTTCTTTACTTCTTTCTTCTTGACACTTAGCCGATTTTAGGGTGTTCTCTCCTCTCATAGCCTCAACCCAAAAATAAGGTTTATAATGGGCGAGCCGACCCATCTTCGTGGGATACACAGCACCTCTAAGAGGTAGGACCAGACTACTACTAAGGGGTCAGCCTTAGTTCAATTAAGGTATATTTTAATGCATTTTCAGGCCCAATAGGCCCAACACCCTCGTGCTCATGTGCCCACACACACGTGCGCACATGCACCCGAAGGCACGTGCGCACACACGCACGCACACTCTTGCAAGCGTGCACGCGAATCAAGAACGACTGTATGCTCATTAGTTTTGAGCCCAGTGTTGATGACCAAATAGCCATTGGCACAAAATCAATTTATATGGCTGTAGCACGCTTTCCACTTCCGATGTGGGACTAACCCACAGGTGTAATTGAGCTGTGTAATGCGCTGAGAAGCGTTCTGATTTCATGCGAAATTTAAGATTTGAGGGCCCAATTAAGGTTGAATTTTAGAATAAATTATATTTTTGGAAAGCCCTAATATTGGGCTACAGGATTATATAATTTATTTACAAAATTAAATTATTTACATATATATTAAAATTAGTTAAAGTTAAAGATTTGTACATGTTAATTTAAGGGTTAAATTGTTAATTAAAGTATAAATTAGTTAATTAAACATGGAACTGACTTTGTACAGAGTTAATTTACATAATAAACTTTTTATTACACTTTTTTATTTTTTTATTTTTTTTGAAACACATTTTTATTTTATTTTAAGACTTTATTTTGATTTATTTACATTTAAATACATGTTCTAGATGGTTATATACATAAATAATTTCTAAATATTGTAATACACTATAAATACAGTACAAATATGTTGAAAATACTAAATTAATACTATACAAGTATACATGATAGATTACTTCAGTATTAACTTAAATTACTAATTTATTTTATTTTAAGTTACTAATTTACTTAATTAACTTAATCACTTAATTACCTATTGTAAATACATAATTAATTTAATTATAGGTATTATACAATATATATTAATGAGTTAAATATGTATGTACAATATTAGATATAATTATGTACATATATATAGGTTTGTATAATTACTTAAGTTAATATACATTTAGTTTATATAAATTAATATATAATAATATAATAAATTTATATATACAATAACTCATTATAAATATTGAATTTAATATATATAATAAATAAATAAGTTATTTATACACATTATTTACATATTTTATAATATATGCATATGGCTTAGTTTAAGTTATATTTACAAGTATATACATACTGTATAAGATATTTTTGAGTATTTTTGGAAATTTCTTATTTTTATAGTTTTTATATATATAGTAGAGGTAGGGGATGAGAGAGAAAGGTGAGATGAGAGAGAAGAAGTTCTTTTTGGTATTTTGAACTTTGGTTCTTTTATTAAATTCCAGAGGAGACTAAACCATCGATTGATATGTTCTACCAAGCCGGGGTTCAAATTAACTTTGGAACTTGACTCACACTTATAAAAATACTTGATCTTACTCAAGACACATTTATTTTATTTTTATGTGATTTTTTTATGTATTTTATTTATTTACATACTAACTCCAAAAGTGGCCTTGAGTGAATATTGGAAAGTGAACCTAAAGCCTAAAAATTCAAAAATACATGCCAGAAATGGGATATAAACATTCAAGAGTGTCCAACACATCACATAGAGGATGTTTGAAGAAATAAACATGATTTCTATTTCAAATTTCATTCAAATCATCTTTTAGATAGTTGGGTATATTAACAAGTAGTTGACAAAAAAGATTAAAACAAATAGAAGCACTTCCAATCAGACTTAAATCAATGAATGGTACATGAATGCTTTGAATATGAAGTTCTACCAATATTACACATGCCAACTCAATTCAATCTCCAAATTCAATTCAAATTCTTCTCAGTCTCTTCATCAAAAGTTGCTGCTATTGCTCAAATCAGCAGCTGCTTAGCTGCTGTACAATTTTAATTCCCAACAGCTATTTCAGCTATTGCAGATGCACAGTTTTGCTGCAAAGATCAAACCAATTAGATCAGATTTGAGGCTTCTTTAAGCCACTTCAAGTCAGGTAATTTAAACCCAAAAGTCATTCATTACAAAAGCACCTCAGATCCATCATTCTCTTAAAAACAAAGATGAAAACATTAGATGTAGCTAGCAATGTCTGATGTGTTGAAATGGGGGATTCCAAAAAAAAACACACTTTAAAACAACCATAAAGGTTGATTGGGCTTTCAACTCATTTTAAGAATCAAATCCCTATGTTAAAATCTTCATCAAATGCCCTTAGAATTCGAATTTCATCTTAAATCATGGATTGGAGAAAAACATTCCAAATCTGAAATGATTGATTAAATCCCATAAGAAATCATTTCAAACTCTTTCCTAACACCTCTGAATTTCAAGGAAAACCAAACATATCTGCTAGAAATCATTGAGACAATAATAAGATCCTTATCTTACACAATAGACAGTATAAGATAACGATCTATATTAAACTCTCAAAGCATATAAATCCAATTTAGAGATGAGTAAGGACTTTCGAACCCAATTATAGACTTTCAGAATCATGAAACATACTGATTTAATCCCTCTCTTATGCTAAAGACAGCATTAAGAAAGAAATTAAATCAATTAACGAATTCCAATCAACTTGAATCCCAATTCTTCACAACCCAAAAGAATATACTAAAATTCTTTAGGTTAAAATCCAAATCTCACTTAACTAGGGCTATGAATCGTTGCTAGGGCCTCAAATCAATAGAACTAATTTTCCTTGGCTCTACTAGCAGTAAAGAACTAAAAATCGACATCAATCATCAAATCAAAACCATATTTGAGAAATCAACAATTCAGCTCATTTCAAATCAGCATAGGGTCATTCGTGAGTTCATGGAACGGATGATATAACCCCTAAATGAAATTAGCACCTATAACAAATCTAAGAGCTAGAAAGCTCTAGATCTGCCAAGGGCCTAATGGATGGGTGAATCATGAAGGAAATTATCGAGGGAAGAATGCGACAGTGATATGGAGTGTTGGGGGAGCTGTGTGAATTGTGAATGAGGTGAAAACACCTCTCTGATCTGGATTGATCAGAGAGGGTGAGATCATTCTAAACTACTCTAATTCAAATTTAAACTAACACATTCATCCAATTCATCATCTAAACTACATGTAGCTACTCTACAGTACTCTAATTACTACTCTAAATTACTCTAGAAAATATGAAATCCTAATCTAAAGGGAAGAACAGGACCTGTGGGTCTCCACCAGGAGGATGGAGAGGAAGAACTGAGGAGGGAGCTCTGGCAGAGTTAAAATCCACTAGAGGGATTCCGAGTTGCCCTCAGGTGCTACAACATCCTTAGCGGCAAGGAAGATCGAAGGAAAGTGGTGTTCCTCCTGCCACAGTAATGGAATAGGAACTTTGAGGAGAGGAGACCGGAGGGACGAAGAGATCGCCTTGAGAAATGTAGGAGGGAGGTCGATGGCCTGCGAGTGACCCCAAGGAGTAGCTTAAATAGGTGATTTGGTCTATCAGGTCACCATAGGGGTGTGATTAGGCAAATAGGGTTTTGACTGTGATGATGAGCTACGAGGAGGGTGAGAAGTTTCAAATCAAAGATGCGTCGTAGGATCAATCTAGAGGGCACGATGAAGCTATGCACAAATGCACGTGAAACAGAATCGGCCCTAGGATCGAGGATGCATGGGAACAACGGCCATGATTGGCCATGTTCTTGTGATGAACAGTGCACTTGTCAGCTGCAGATGTAAAGGAGTTTTTTGCATGGAAGCCCTTAAAGGCTGAATCGGTAGAAAGATTGCAAGGAGACCCATAAGTGGAAAGAATTTTTGCAGCGCGGTCCCTGAATCTCTCAAAATGGTCTCTGGCATCCTATAAACTAGTCCCTAAAGGTTTTATATTAAAGAAATTATATATGAATGAGGACCTATATGTAATGTTAATAATGTAGGGCCCTAATGATGTCCAAATGCAACCAAGTTTTTATTGAAGCACAATTAAATATTTATGAAGTTAATTCAACCTTTATTTATACTTTTGAACTCCAACATGTGTTCAATTTGCAAGTGGATCATCATTTTGTATCTGTAAATAGAATATATCATTTTCTGACCTAATTATGAGCTTTCAACATAGATTTGTTGTTATAGGCCATTTGTGTCAATTCTCACACTTAATCTATTTCTTGTGTTAATTATGTAGTGTTTAACCTAGTTTCTAGCTTAACTTGGCCATTTTAGTTATGATGAGCCAACCTCATCATTGTTGTCATCCACAGAGAGCCTGGGCTGTAACTGTCCTACTAATAGGAATGCCACCAACAATGGATCAGTGTGCTCTGCTAGATTTGGTAGAGAGGTGAACTGGTTGGAGGCTGCCTGCTTGACGGTACCTCTCTCACCCCACTGAAGAGAGGAAAACACACTAGAGGCAGCCGATCCGGAGAGAGTGGGTTGCTAACTCAGGGTAGCATTGACCTCGAAAATGATTTTGACCTCCACACTGGTAGGTGGTAAGAGATGAGTATGCTGGGGTAATGCAGCCAAAGCTACTAGAACCTGGCGATGGTACTCTATCAAGGGGAGCGAAGGGCAGATCGCCTGCTCAATCTGGATGGCCACTATCCTAGTCGGCTCATGGTCCTCAACAAGAACCATGTTGACTCCATGAAGCTGCTGGAGCTTATCCTTGTGGTAGTCTTCTGGACCCCCCATGGGTTTCTTGCCCTTATAAGGGCCCTCCTTTCACCTGATGAAATGAGCCAAATTTCCATGTCGGATTTGGGACTCGATCTGGTTGTGGAGATCCCAGTAGTCTTCAGTGGCGTGCCCTCGTGCCTTGTGGTATTTGCAATAAGGCCTGGACTTAACCTTTCTTTTGAGTGGCTTGGCAGGAGTAGCAAGTCCTTGTCCGTAGACCAGACCTTTGCCAACATGTTTTCTTAGTTCACGGCCAAGGGAATGTACTCTTCAAAATAATCTCACCTAGGCTAGTGGGGTCCATTGTTTCAGCCCTTGGAGGACTGATCCCTTCTTTGGTCTGGGAAGTTAGCTTTTTGCTTGTTGATGCTATTGTGTCTGTGGATGGATACGGGAGCCGGCTCCCCCGAGGTTCGCTTCTCAACAGAATCGAGGTTGTCTCCATATTCTTCCGCTAGTCGGCTATGGGAGCAGAAAGAATCGTCCTATTTCGCAAACCTTGTAGCTCTATCCCACAACTCTGCCATATCTCTAGGCAGGAAGTCATCGATGTTATACCAAAACCCCTGGGTCAGGAGATCTGACTTGAAGTATTGGATGGAAATGGCATTGTGAGACCTCTTGCACTTGAAGTACTAGGCCTTCAATCGATCTAGGTAGGATTGGAAAGATTCACTCTTTCGCTGTCAGATTTCCAACGGCCTTTCAAGTTGTCTCTAACCCTTTGTTGTCCTGCAAAATACCGGTATAATTTATCTGCTAGTTCTTGGAATCAGATTATCTGTCCGGTCGGCAATTCATTGAACATTCATGGGCCGTACCGGAAAGATAGGATGGGAATACCCATCAGAGTACTCCATCAGGGCTTTCGTGCACTAGCATCATTTGGCGAAATAGGGTGGGAATACCCGTCAGAGTACTCCATCAAGGCAGTCGTGCACTAGCATCATTTGGCGGTAACTCCCAACGAAGCTATTAGGGTTTTCCGTCCTGTTATATCAAGCCATGACCAGTTGTTTAAATTTTTCCGATAGGGGGGCCGTCATTTCCTCCTCAATGAAAGGGTAGGTGGTGACGTAAGCTCGTGGGTATATACCTGCATTGCTTGGATGACCTGGCAGACAATTTCAGGAATCAAGCCTCTGCTACTGGTAACCAAGGGTTGAGCTCTTGACTGCTCCCCCGACAAAGGCAAGCAGGGAGCTCGAGGCGAACTAGGAGAAACTTCACCTTCTGGTTACTAAGCTCTCATTTTAGTTTCTCGAACTGTTCATGCAGGCGGGCATTCTCCTCTTCCACTGTACGACACCACTTTAGTTGCTCATCTTCAGGGCTCGAATTGTGGGGCTCCTATGACTGAATTTTGCCAAACTCCTTGATCTACTAGATCTCTTGGAGTTTTTCAGCAACTGAATGCTCTTCAACCCTCATAGCTGCCAACCTAGCCTCGTACTGCTCCTCCCTCACTTGTATCTCAAGGAGGGGATCCCACCTGGGGACCTCTAGTAGCATTCTGGGTTGTTCCAACTTCTCTTTACTTGGCTTGGCAGGCTGGGGATGTCTCTTAGACTCCGAGACACTTGACTCCTCCTGTGTCGACGCCTTTTCAGGATTAGCGTGAGTAGTGTTGCGAGTTGTAGGGGCCTTCAAAGAGATTCAGAGTAAGAAAACATTATTCAATGATAATCATTTCCCATAGATGGCGCCAATTGATCGGAGCTCCTAAGTAATCAGAGGATATGATTAAACAAATTACGAGCAAGCAATCACAAGAAAGACAGGAGAATTGGTGACCTAGTTCCACCGCAAGGGGTGTACGTCTGGGGGGAGGGTAGTGCTCCCAAGTGTTCACTAGAAGTAGCAGAAGTACAATCTCTCTTAGTTTCTCTCTCTCGGATTGTGTGAAGATCCCACCTCGAGGGCCTCCCTTCACTATTTATAGTAAGATCCTTTTCAATGGTCCTCACGGATTCTCCAGCATGTCCGTGGTTTGGTATTGATAGCATTGGTAATGCCACCATTATTGCTGATGTGGACATAGTGGGTGTTACCACTGCCTCTCTGACTTTGATCAAACTGGGTCTTTTGGCAAGTCGAGCTTGTCCAAATCCGCCTAGATGAAGGTGGATTTAGATCCACCTGAGCATAGGCAGGTCGAGCAGAGCCAAATCCAGCAGTTTACTTAGTATCCAGGTAGCGGGATCCTCTTTTGGATTTCGTATAGAGTTTTGAGTCCGAGGGCACTTTTTTCCCCTCATCACATACTGGACCCAAGTTTCATTAACACTATAGGCTAGTTACGAGCCTTTTTCTCTCTATACCATGACTTATTCGCATAGTTATGCAATTTTATTTTCTTATATTTATTCCCTCCTCTCCTTAGAAGTCAAATTATGGGAATCATCCCTCTCTATCAAAGGAGATTGAGATGTATCCTTCCCCTCGGGTCCCAACCTGGTAGTCTCTCCCTGGCCATGGGAGAAACTAACAGGGCCAGTGACCCTCGCAAAAAGGTGTACCCATTCTCGATACATTGAGAACATTGTAGGCCTCAGTCAAAAGAGTTGGGCCTCTTGGGAACTAGCTAGGCTAAATCCTCGGGATTATAAAGAGTAGCTCAGCTTGTATCCATCAAGGTACAATCATGGTTATTCGTATTTAACTGTGTTGGGTAGGTTGGATGTTTAATGGGCCATAGCAGTACCTCCCATTAGGAGAATGTACTCCGGGTGTGCCCTCTTAGCCAGCCATCTGACTAAGGCTACAACTCTTACCCATCTCAGGTAGGGTTGGCCAGATGTTTAATGGATTGGACCATTGTTCCCTCGTGGAACACAATCTTCTGGGTCTGCCCTCTCAATCCGCCGTTAGTACTGAGGCCATGACCAAATCTTGCATCCCACACATGTCATAAGACATTAATCAGATTCTAGTACCCCTTAATACCTAAACTCGACGACAACCCGTTGGCATGTCATCATGACTAAGAATCCTGCCAATCCTAAAGTCAGTCACAAGTAGCTACTAGCTACTTCAGCTCTTCGGGTCTCCAACCTACAATAGTGAACCCTTGGTTCACAAGGTCCATGGTGCAACCCTATGAGCCAACCTAATAACTTACTCATCTCTTAATTTATTTTGGTTCCTATACTAGGAATGAAATCCTAGGGACCTACTAGATCTCCTGGGGTCAGAATTTAGACCTTATAATCTAGCTTTCTTCTCTGTAGACACCGGATAGAGTCACCAAGATTCAATGTTCTGGGTTTCACTTTGGGTTTAGCCGGTTACTCTTCAACTTCCAATCCATTTCTTTAGGGGTTTTGACACATATAGCATACTTGGCCATCGATTGCAAGATTGGCATTTTCATATTTATGTTCTTAGTACTCTTAATGAATTAGACCCTTCTTCCCTTATTTTGGTCCATTTCTCTTTGTAGAATAGAACAAAGGTCAATTATCTTACCATAAATTTTTAAGACACTAGTACCTATATTGGTATACAGCATTGGTCCCATGAGCCACAACCCATTGCCCACCAAAAGGGGTTGGTACTAGTACTGACTCTCAGTACCGGTATTGGTCACCTCCAATCTCCAACCTATCTTCCATTATTATCTAGGTTGGTGGCCAATACCAGTACTAATACTTAGTACTGGTACTAGGCACCTCAAAATCCTAGATCACACACCCAACATTTTGGCCTATGTTGATGGCCAGTACCTATCCAAACGTTGAGTATCAGTACTGGTCATTCCCATATCCCAATTGCAAGCCATTTCGATCTGGAATGGCCATCTAGTACCAGCAGTAATCAATTAGTACCACTGTAGAGTGGTTCTAGCACCCAGTTCTGAATGACAACAAAGTCACATCCCCTACATAAACCTTTTTCTTTGTACCGATGACTCGAATTCATCTTTCACCCATTATAAGGTATAAGAACCATGGCATTCTTAGCCATAAAAATCCCAGTAATGCAACGAGCATGACCCTATTCTAGCATGTTCCAAAACCCATTCCAGGTATTCTCCAATCCATCATAACCAGTTACTATTCATATTAAGGGCATTTTGTAGCTATAACCTCATTGGATCTATTAACCTTAAACCTAATTGAAGCCATCATCAAGATATATCTATGAGATATTGTAGACAAACAAAATCCCCATTCCATCCCGGATCTCAACTTGCACTTGCAAAATCGTATACATGTGACTACAAAAACACAATATAATCACGATGTTCACCACCCTATAAGTTCCTCAACCATGGATGCACTCCATTTCACCATCCTTAAGAGACTCGAATCTAAACACATTAAGTCTAAATTTTCATATCTAAAATGCCATGATTCCAACCATGTTAGGCATTCAAGAAGCGAAATTAAAAGAGAAGGAAGAAATACAAGAGTCCCTACGTTACCTTGAGATTCCCGCTCTTTCCACGTGGTGGTTTCCCCTTCCAAATTCCTCCCATCAACGACAATGACAACACATTAGTAATTATTAACCAAAAATAAGTTCCTAACATGCCTAAACATACCCTCAAATCCTTAAGGTTTACACAACCTAGGGCTCAAGATTTAGTTAAAAAAGCGGGAAGGGATGCCCCTATCACATGCAAGCCTCGACAGGGTCTACTCTTCCTCGTCGACCCTGATTTTAGTGACACGAGTAGCAACCAAGGCCGCTACCACCCATGAAGCAACTGTAGTCCATCCTCCCACAACCACAAGGGTTGCAACCCCTCGATTAATGTAGCAATAGCGGCAACAGGGGTTTGCTACGATCTTTAATCAGTAGGTACAAACATCTCTTACCGCCAATGAGAGCCACACCCTTCTCCATTCTAGTTGTAGTGGCCACACCCAAGGCCTCATTCCCTACGTGCAATACTGCAACATGAATAGCAACCACACGAGGAAGGAGAAACTAGCCTGCGGAGGAGAGAGGAGGATAGGAGAGGATGAGTTATGCCAATGGAGGAAGGAGGAAAGGTGTTGGAACAAGAGAGCAGAGGAAGGGGTTGACAGCCTAAGAGGGATACAATGGCATGCGGTGCAAACCAGGAAGGAGGGAAGCCCATCACACAAAGAAAAATGGGAAGGGGGGGTTCATTGTGAAACACGTTAAAAGATTTTGGATCATTGTAGTTGCGAATCACGTCGAAACAAATAAATTTATAAATATTTTGGTAAGTACAGAGTTGTTCGCAGGGAGGCAAAACATGATTTTTAAAGCTCTTCGTACTAACTAATCTAAACTAATGAAGCATGGAAGTAGAGATCAGTTATTCAAAGAATCAAATTTCTATTGCTACTTGGAAATAGTTTTCAAACTAGAAATTAAAACAACTATGCTAAAGAATAAAGAGAGAGAAAAGTAGATGAAGGATGCCGCTTGAGGGATGCTTGTGCGAAGTGTGACAACACTTCAGATCCAGAGTACTAGGAAGAAGACTGGAGAGAAGTTGTAGAGAGAGAGAGGATAGAGATGTGTATGGTGGAAGTTGTCTCTCAATTGGGGGCCCTAGGGCTCTTTTTATAGCTTTAATGAGGGGCAAAGAAAGTATTTAGGCCCCTCAACTCATGCAACAACCTTGGAGCCATCAGATCCATCGATCAGGAGATCAACGGACCAAATCGCACCTCAAAATAACCTTCCACTCACCTTAAACATGCAGACACATGGCACGCTCACACTCACCCGATCCTCCACCTCGCACTCCTCGCGCATGCACCCACACTTCAATTTCAGTTGTCCGATCTCGCGATCGGATGATTTACAATTCGTGCGCTGTCACCTTTGAGAGCATGTTGATCGGGGGCATCTATTTGGGCGTTGGATCGTGCATTCATCTGAGCATCTGCCGCACCACCTCATCCATCGTTCCACGTTGCGCCACACAGTCGCCTTCGTGCCGCCCGATCTGATTCAACGACTTAATCGCACCCGCACTCCACCTCCTCCTTGATTTTGTGCTAAGCGCGATTCGAACCCACGTCAGCTGCTTGATTGCGAGCGGTCAAACCAATGCGCTATGCGCACCTTTGTGCCGCGGTTTGGTTTTCAAGTGCAGCTGTTCTCAGCCATTGGATGAAGATCCAACGGCTAAGATGCTCTTCTCAATTGATGAAGTCTCAATTGATGAAGGCGTGGTAAGGGACGACATGGCTTGATTGTGGCCGTTGGATGATGATCCAACGGTCCATAATGAAGCTTCAGCTGTTGGGGCATGGCGGCAGATCATTGGGATGGTTCCACATGGCACCATCCTGATCGTTCTTCTTCCTACCTTTGTAGTTGATGCTACAGGGCTCCGATTGAGTCGATTGAGCCGATTGTTGTGCCGTTAGACTGCGATCACTGATCTGGATCCATCCGTGAGGTCGGATTTGACATCTAAGGTTTGGATCTCTACTATCTTACTCCTTATGTTCTTCTACAGGCTGTATGTGATGCTACCAATGTCTGATCAAGATGATTCTGGAAGCGTTGGACTCCCATTATCGTCCTAATCAGATTCGTACGGCCTGATCTATCATCTGCGATCTCGAATCATCTACAATTAATATTATCTCTCTTTTAAAGCATCAAATGGTAGTATTATTGATGTGAAGCTCATCATGGTCTCTAATTACCCCTAATTAATTAGTCTTCCTAGTTAATTAGCTAGAAATATGTGAATATATGGGTTAATTATTAAATAAGGGATAAATAGTAAAGGACCTTAAAATAAGTTTAAAATGCTATATTATCATCCAATTAGTATTATTAATAATTTAATTAATAATTGGACTCAAAATATTATTAATAATTCATCTAATTAATGTGTTAACTAACTTAAGTATAATTTATACCTAAGTATGTAATAACTTAAGTAACATTACTTAATTAAATAAATTAATCTAAAAGGTCAAAAATGTAAATTCAAGGTCTAAATATAATAATTGTCTTATTTATAATCATATATAAAAAGTTGAAAAAGATTTAAATTAAAACAAACCTTGAAAACCTGAGTTTACATTTTAGTCCTTAAATTGTATTTCAATCAGGTCCTTATTCTTCATTTAGGTCCTCAATTTTCACTACGAACAAATCCCTGGAACTTCTTCTTCTTCTCTCCTTCAACTGTCTGGATGGCTGACGACAGGAGGTGTGTCCACCATCTGATCACCGCTCATCCGACGTCATTCCTTCCACTCCAAGCTCCTATATCTTGTGCTCACCATCTCATTTTCATCCACCACTCTAGATGATGCTAAATCCTATTTTAGGGTTGGAGATAACCTCACCGGCATCAGAGAAGACATCGGTGGTTACACCCCTCCTAGCAGCTTCTCCATCCAGATTCCACCTCCATCTCAGCCGCCGCCACCTATAAATACCCCTCCACACCCTCGATTTTCACCAAGTTAGCTCCCTTCCCTCTTCTTCACTGAGCTAACCCGATAGGCTATTCTCTCTAAACTCCAGTGATCTTCCTCTGCTTCATCTGTCTTCCTCCATCCATCTTCGATAGCTTTAGACCTCCGCCGAAGTCAACCCAGTCTTCTGACACAAGTGCTGACTAGGAGGTCCTCTGCTTCACCTCACAACCGCCCGCCGGACTCTTTCGCAACCCTCTGATTTCCTCCTCCATTATCATCCATCGACGGAGATCTCCTATCCCCTTCATCTAGGTAACAGTAGGTTAGGTAAGTAGTTTAGTTAGGATAGTTAGTTAGGTAGATTAGGTAGTTGTAATGTTAGTTTTTCACTTGTCTTCCTCAACTCCGACGAGCTCCTTGAGCTTGTCAGGAGCAATTCTTTTGTCTTTTTAAGTCACCGTTCACCTTCTCACACTTTCCATGAACATTTCTATCATCCTTAATTACTCAATTGATCATCTAATTTTCTAAACCACCTCCACCTCCACCAACTACTCCTGCTGTCCATGGCAACAGTAGTTGAGCTATTTCCACCTCCATTGGGTCCTCTATCATTTATTCATCACCTAAGGGCCCTAATCCTCACTTTAATTTAAGTAATTACCCCCTATAACTTAAACGCCCAATTTTAATTAAGCTCCTGAGCTCGCTGTCAATGGCGACTCAGGAGAAGTTCAAATCATTAATTAATTACATATATATCATCGCAAACATCTTTTGACTTGTTTCCTCCACTCAATTGAGTGGGAAAACAAGTCCTGAGCCTAATCCAACTCAGAACTTGTCTAAAATGAATTCACTGTTTAATCTTCACTTTAATGAACAATTGACGAAATTAATTTGTTCCTGAGGTTCCTTGTGACCTCAGGAAGCTTTTCAAATCATCAATGGCACAATTTCATAATTTTTGTACAGTTTCACCTTTTTTTGGACTCACCGGAGCTCCAACGAGCTCCGACGAATCAAACAAGCTCTTTAGCCTGTAGAACTCAGTGTGAAGCTCCAAATCAACGATTTGAGGTTTACTGATCATGCTAAGACATTTTAATTGAGGTTTTAGTATCTGGAGTTTCTGTTAGGTACTCCAGCAGAGTTGGAGATGTTTGACAGTCAGGTTTAACTCTTGTTTAAAAGGTCTGAAAGCACCAGTGCCTTGCCCTGAGACTATTTCCATGATTCAATCATTGTAACAAACCTTGGTTTGTTCTGATGAACAAACTCCTTTAGAAGCTCAGGCGACAGGCCTGGAACCCTAGGAACCTTAGTTGAATCACCTTTCTAAGGCTCTGAATCTGTTCCTGAAGTTGAAGAGAAGATGTTTAAGGCTTTAATTCCCTTTGAAATGGCTAAACTCAGAAAGTCAAAATTTGAGGCTAATTGGTCAAACTTAAGTCTGATCCTTGGATTTTGGATTCAATCAAACAAATTGAGTTTAAGATGTTGCTGGGATGTTTGTGAATGATTTAGATAAGATTTGGATGAGCTCTGATCAACTATATGGTAGAATTTGATTTCTGTCAGTTTGGGTTGTTTTTGAACCCAAACTGACGATAGTGGATTTTTTATGAGATTTTAATGAATAATCTGCCCAGATGGATTCATAACAACCTTTAGAGGTTGTTTAATTTGATTCAATAGGACTTTAGCTGTCTGTTAGGACCTTTCAAAGTTTGAATCACAGTTCTCAAGCTCCCTGGAGAAGCTTTTGGCTTCTGCACCTTCCCTGTAGTTCCTTAGAGCTCAGTTCCTTCATCAATAGCCACGGAATCAACCTCTGAATCTCTTCAATACCCTATCTGGAAGTCAAAGTCCAGTCTGTGGACCTTAGAACTGAAAAATCCACTCTGCAGGCCAAAATGAATGTAGTAAACCCAGGACCTTCACCCTTCAAATTGAAGAGCTTAACTTCCCTTGATGATAAGAGCCACATCATGAACCCTAACTAGTACAATTTGATCTAAATAAGTGTACAAAAGCTCCTACAAAACCTAAGGAAAAGCCTAAATCAGAGAATTCCAAATTTAAGAATAAAATAATTCACAAGGGATAAAACTGCAATTTTACCAATGCAGTACACAAACAGGGTGTCTAAGGGTCTGAACACAGGTCAAATGGGCTTGATAAGAAAGAAAGTGGGATGACCTGATCCGAAAAGGGTTATAGCAACCTCTAGGAATTAAATGACATTCTGTAACCCTAAAAACAAACCCGCTTTAATTCACGAAGTTCCTGGCAAGATAAAAGTCAAACAAACCCTCTAAAATTCATGGAAAAACATCCTCTAGGGTTTAGAACCTTCAATTTGGCCAGTAGAACCTGTCTTGACCTAAATTGAGAACCATACCCAATTTTTGACCTAATTTGGGTCTTTGTGCAAATTGACAAGTCAAACGTAATCAAACCTAAAATCAAACTTCACCATTATATTCCTTAGGTCCAAATTAGGTTTACACCAAAATTTGAACCTAAGGGAAGGCCATCTTGAGCTACTTTACAAATTGGTCCTCTTGAATTACTTTTCGACCCTTATCTTTTTGAACCCTTGCATTTATCCCCCTAACTTCTCTTTCGTTCTTTACAAAATAGCCCCTCTTCCACCCCACGTAGCCGCCCATACCTCCAGTGACCTTTCGGGGAGGATGGCGCCACACAGGGTATGGGGGCCGCTCTCAGAAACGAAATGGGGGTTCCCTACGTCGTCCTCTTTCGTAGGGACCCCCTCCCATGTCCTGCCATCGCCCACTCCTCTCGTGCGAATGCGTGAGAGGAATGGGACTCCATCTCCGACCAACTCCGGCAAGCCCTCCACGATCTTTCCTCGAGATTCTCCTCTCGGCAGCTGTTATAAAAGGGACAGCAAGGCTCTCCAGTCATCTCAAGCTTCTCTTGGCCAGAGAATTCCCCTAAACTCATCCTTTCTCACTCCAGCCAAGCAACCCGACGCTTCCGGCGACCCTTCCTCCTCCCCTTCGTCACTCTGCTGCCATACCTGCAGCAGAGTTCACTTCGCCTCGACCTCCCACGCCAGGCCGCACCAGTTGGCGCCATGTAGATCCCCTCCTCGTCGCCGTTACCCCACTCAAGGCATCTTCGTCTCCGACATTGGCAGGCACGCGTCGAGCGCCTTCCCCCCCCCCCCCCCCTTCATCAGTTAAGTAGGTGAAACTCTTCCCTTTTCTCTCTCTTTTATTTCCCCTTTTTAATTTGCTATTTTCACCCACCGACCACCACTGTCCATCGCCTCCTCCATCTTCGGCCGCCCTCCGGTGAGGCATCCTCGCCTCTCCACTCCTCCATCCGCCTCGCCAATCACCCCTTAAGCATCGTGACACCTCATTGACACTAAATCCACCCTCCGTTCACCATGCCACACCACCAGAACACCCCCCGAACACACCCACTCTCACGCACGCAGTGTGCCCTAGGCATGCGCACTCTGGCCTCCCCACGCCACGCTGACCCCCACACTGTCTTCGCCATGCTCTGGCGAAGCTCACCAAGTGTTCTGACAGGGCCGCAAGGCCGTACTGGTGGTTTCAGGTCTCGTACCCTCGCCACCATTGACGAGAAGCTTGGAGCAAGCTTGCAAGCAACTCCAAGCCCCTTCAGCACCAGGTCTGCAGCCCAGGTCGCACAGAAGACTTTCACGCACACACTCAGGACTTCAATTGGGGTCGTAAGCCTCGACTGCTGCCCCAAATCGCCTACGCCTCCTGCCTGCAGACGCACGAAACAAAGGTGGGACTTTAGTCTCACCTCGGAAGTGTGTGGGCGCACGCCCACACATAAGAGGAAAAAGTCGCATAGGCTGGTTGCCTCCGATAACACTAGGGTGAGGTCCCTCCTCACCTATCCACTGGGTCTCGTCCGCGGCATTTCCCATGTGGACCTAACTCGCGACCCGCCTACCCCCACTCCTGAGCACTCCTCGTGCACCACACCCACGCCGGTGTACCTGGACCCGAGCAAGCGACCCGACCCGATTACCCGACTCTAGGAGAGTGTACCAAAGAGAGATTCAGAGAGAGAGATGCAGGAAAGGGTAGGGGTAGGTTTTGCGTTGCGTGTGTGCAGGGAATAGGTGAGGAAAAAGAAGAAGAGGAAGAGCGGGTGGCGAGGACTTAGTCGCAAAGCTCCCGCAGCAGAGAAAAAGAAGGTGAAGGAGAAGCCGCAGCAAAGAGAAGAGGAAGAAGCTGAAGAAGAAAAGAAGATAACAAACTGAAGAGAAGAAGGAGGCACTGTAGCAAAAGCGCCGATAAGGCATCCGACTCAAAGAATCAAACGTCCGGATCAGGGAAAAGGAAGAGAAGAAGAGAAGAAAAAGAAAAGAGGAAGGAAGAAGAAGAAGGAAGGAGCTGCTGAAGAAAGAAGACTTGGCCGCAAGAAGAAGAAGAAAGAAGAAGTAGCAGCAGAGAAAAGCAAGAGAAAAGAGAAGCCGCAGCAGAGGAAAAGAAGAAAGAAGAAGGCACAAAAGCAGACTCAAGAAGAGAAGGCACAAAAGAAGAGATAAGAAGAAGAAGCCAAGAGAAAGAAGGGAAGGAAAAGAGAAGAAGAAGAAAGAGAAAAGGAGTTTTTTGCTCATTCTCTCTTTCTTAAATTTTTGTAAAACAGTATATGGTCAATTGTGAATTGATATCTTTCTAGAATGACTGTGCCCCCTAAGTTCAACCTCAGGATATTTTAAATCTCGAGTAATAAATAAATTAAAGTGATAATCGTCTTTCATAATACTGCAACGAATACATCATTAAAACGCAAAGGACAACCATCAACACTTTTGGCGCCGTTGCCAGGGAGCAACGGCCATTCTAGAAGCTATTTATTCACAATTTTTGATTTACTACTGACTTGAGCTCTTCTCTTTTGTTGTGCAGGCACAGGGAAACTCGAAGGAGCAAGCAACCGCACAACAACCATGCCAAGGGACAGGTAATTTCCTATCCTCTCTTTTAAGCCCCTCAAAATTCTAAAGAGGAGGAAAAAAAAATAATTTAGGAATAACCTGTCGTCCATACCTAGTAAATCACAGAAGTTGCATGTTTACAAATTTCAACACATTCTATCTGTACATCCATTAAAGGTATTTAGGGCTAAAACCTTCTTGCTTGAGCCCTAATTACCTAATCTTGAGGCAACTAACTGGACCAATTAGAGCCAACTTAAGATTCAACGCTAGGGTTTTAGAGACACACTTTCTAATCAAAAATTGAGAATTCCCAAAAGAAGTGTGCCCAAGCCATTGCTTGAAAATATCTATCAAGAGAAACCCTAAGCAATTCGGCTCTTAAATCACTTGAACCTTAAAAAACAAGACCTAATAAGCTCTCAAAGGAACTAATAGGTGAAGTTGATCCCTGGGATCAACCAACCTTTAAATTAGGTCACTCTTTTCACTCAAAAGGTTAAAGTTCAAGTGAAAACCTAAGCACCTTGATCCTAACTAAAAGTGGTAGACTTAAGAGGTCAAGGTCCCCATTTTGGTCTACCTCAGTGATAAGAGAGGTCGGGTGGGGGAAACCCTGTGATGAGAACCTCATCATGAGCCATAACTAGCTCATTTTGACCCAATACAAAGGATAAAAGCTCCTACATAACTCAAGGAAAGGCTTAACTCAGAGAATTCTGAGTTTAAGGAGAAAACAAGTCATAAGGGGTAAAAATGCAATTTTACCAGTATAATCTGCATACAGGGTAATTCAGGGTCCAAACATAGGTCAAAGCAACTTAATAAGAATAAAAGTGGGATGAGATGATCTAGCAAGGGCTACAACAATTCCAAGGAACTAAATGATAATCTGTAACCCTAAAACAAACCCACTTCAATTCACGAGGTTCAAGGCAAAGCAAAAATGGAATAAACCCTCTGAAATTCATAGAAAAATAATCTCTAGGGTTTAGAACCTTCAATTTGACCTTAGGAACCCATCTTGACCTACATTGAGAACCATACCCAATTAATAACTTAATTTGGGTTTTTGCGTAAATTGACCAGTCAAACAAGGTTTAATCTAGAAATAAAATTCACCATCAGATTCCTTAGGTCCTAATTAGTCATGTATAAAAACTTGAGCCTAAGAAGAAACCTTCTTGACCAACTTTACACTTTGGTCCTCATATATTTACTTTTTGGCCCTCAACTTTTGAACCCTCGCATTTTGGCCCCTAACTCTCCTTCGTTCTTTGCGTTCAAGTCCCCCTGCAAAACCTGCCAGCACCATGCTCCGGCGACCTTGCGCGGAGCATGGCGCCGCGTAGGGTGAGGGGGAGAGCCTGGCAAGTAAACCGGGGGTGCCCTACGTCGTCAGCCGTCGCAGGGACACCCCCCTGGTCGCTGTAACCCACCATACCGGCCGTGCGAACGCACGGACGGTATGGGTTTCCATCTCCGGCGTCCTCCGGCGAGGGAGACACGTCGTCTCCCTCCGCCTTCCTCCCTGATTCGGTCCCTATAAATACCCCCGCCGCCCCTTCCCCCGGGCATCTTCTTCTCCGGCGACAGTCGATACGACTGTCGCCCGCTCCGGACCCTCCTCCTCCTTCTAAGTAGGTAGAACTCCTCCTCTTCCTCCCCTCTTCCTTTTCCTCACTTTAAACATCTACTGTCGCCCTCGATTCCGACCCCTCACCCTCACCTTCTCCGCCTCCGGCCATCCTCCGGCGAGCCGCTCCCATCACCCCAGCAACCCACACGGCTCGCCAACCACTGCAGAACCTCCGCCTCCTCACCCTGATCAATCCCCGCCCTTCCACTTCCCCCACATCACCCTCTGCAACCCCACCGAACAAACCCATCTTCCGACCCACAGTCCGACCTAGGGCAGCCCTTGCACGCCGCCCCACGCCTCGCCACCACCCACACGAGCTTCGCCGCACTCTGGCGAAGCTCCCGGCACCTTCTGATTAGGCCGAGAGGCCGTTTTGCTGTGAACAGGTCACCCGACCTCCGCCGCCATTGCCGTGCAGAAGGAGCTGCTTCCTCCTGCAGCTGCAGGCGCGCCACGCCCAGATTCGACTCCCAGGCCGTGCGAGGCATTTCGACAAAGTGTCAGGCTGCAGCTGAAGCGAAGCCCTCGCGCGAAGGCCTCGTGTAACGCCGCGATTACCAACTGTTTCCTCCGCGCGGGCGCCAACTCGGGGTGGGACATTTAGTCCCACCTCGGAAAACTCTGAAGAGGCGCAGCGGTATAAAGCGAAAAAGTGCTGGAGGCTTATTGCCTCAGCACACGGGGTGAGGTCCCCTTGACCCGCCCGGTTACCCGATCTCGTCCGCGCTCACGCCCCGCGGACCTGACCCGACCCGACTTAGACTGACCTGCACTCCTCGCCCACCACGCACGCCGGTGGGCCTGGACCCGGGCGCGACCCGTACCCGGCTACCCGGCAGCTCTGGGAGAGCTTTCCCAAGAGTGGCTTCTGTGAGAGAGAGACGCGGGGGGAGGGTAGAGATAGGTTTTGCCCCTCTCTGATCAAGCTGTGTAAGTGTGCAGGCACAGGTGAAGAAGAACCGTGGAAGAAGACGAAGGCTGAAGGAAGGAGGATCACCGAGCGGCACTGTAGCAGCGGCGGTTTAAGTCGTCTGATTGGAAAATCAGACGACGTCCTGAAGGTAAGGAAGGAGAAGGAAGGCGAGGCAGAGGAGAGCGCAGAGAGGCCAAGACAAGAACTGAAAGAAGAAGAACACAAGAAGAAGAAGGTCTGAAGAAAGGAAAAGAAGAAAGAAAGAAGAAGAAGAAGAACAGGACCACAAGGGAGAAGAAAAAGAAAGAGACGAGCAGAAACAAGAACTGAAAGAAGAAGAAATGCATCACTACTGCTGCAGATAAAGCAGAAGAGTCAAGCAGAAGAAGATAGGCAAAGAGAAAAGAAGAGAAGAAGAAAGAAGCCAACAAATTCTCTCTCTCTCTCTTTCTTTATTTTTGTAAAAGAAACTTGTACCCCTAGAATACAATTTGCTCCCTGAGTTCGACCTCGGGAACTCTCTTTTATTTTCCGAGTAAAAAAATTTTATATATTTGAAATGATGGCAATAACTGGCTATACTACAACGCTATAACAATAAAACCCGGTTATCTCTCGAAGCCAGCGTTTCATTTGGCGCCGTTGCCGGGGAGCAACGGCTATTCTAGAGGTAAACATTCCTGTTTCTCTTTTTAATTTCTGATAATCTCCCCTCTTTTGTGCAGCTACAGGAAATCAAGAAGACAAGCAACCGCACGACAACCACTCCGAGGACAGGTAAATTTTTCCTCTCGCTATTAACCCCTAAACTCTAAAGAGGAAGAAAAGAAAAGAACAAGCAATATAGGGCTAACCTGTCTTCCATACTTAGTAACCATAAAGAGTTGCATGTTTTCAACTCATTAGTCCTGCACACTATTAAGGGTATTTAAGGGCTAACACATTCTTGCTTGAGCCCTAATTACCCAACAAAGAACTAACTGGACCAAGTAGAGCCAACATAAGATTCAACCTTAGGGTTTTAAAGACACACTACTTAAATCAAGAATGGAGAAAATCCAAAAGAAGTGTGCCTAAACCATTGATTGAAAATACCTATTCAAAAGAAAACCTAAAACAATTGGCTCTCTAAACACTTGAACCCTAAAAGACAAGACCTAAAAGCTCTCAAAGAAAACAAGAGGTAAAGTTAACCCCTTGGGTCAACCAACCTTAAATTAGGTCACTCTTTGCACTTAAAAGACTAAAGTTCAAGTGAAACCTTAAGCACCCTGATCTTAAAATCGGTAGACTTAAGAGGTCAAGATCCCCATTCTGGTCTACCTGGAACCGCAGTGACAAGAGAGGTCGGGTGGGGGAAACCCTGTAACCCGTGGGGACGCTCTACCGTGTAGGGGTCTTCGTGGGACTCTCCCTCTCTGGCTGCCCAGGTAATTCTCAGGTGGACGATCTTTCTGATCAAGGGGTCCATCTGCCCCGCACCTCTATAGTCACCCAACACATTTTTGGGTGTCTTGATTGGGTCCAGCACCTTCTAAACTTACCTCTTCCAACAGTGCATGTACAGAAGGAGGTCCTTAAGACCACCCTTAAGACCTCCTTTAGAAATTCGCTCTCGTCAAGGCCAAGCCTCGACGCCCGTGTTTGTGCAGCAACACCCTCACATTATTCTCTCTTCTAATTCAGAACCAAGTTCTTCTTCTTCCCCCATCATGGCTCAGCCAGTTGAGGAAGAAAATAATCTGGAACACCAGCTCCAGCGACTCAATGACCTCTTCCAAAACTTCGTGCACCCACCACAGCGTCCTATGATGCGGGACCACTACAATCCTGCTGCGGTGGCCATTGAGCCTCGAGTCAGAATCCCGACTGGAGGACCTGATTCCGAATTAAAGCCCAACATGATTCATGCTATACCTAAATTCCATGGGCTTAATTCTGAAGATCCCTTCCAGCACATCAAACAGCTAAAGCATCTGGCCCACACTTTTGGATCAGATGCGCAAAATCGGGATATTCTTCTCATGAAGATGTTCTCCTTTTCTCTTATGGACAAGGCCGCCCATTGGTATCAAACTCAGACCCGGCCGATCAACACTTGGGAAGAACTTCAATCCGAGTTTTTGAAAAAGTTTTTTCCCGTTGGTCGGACCAACGCCTTGCGCCATCAGATTACACACTTTACTCAACAATCAGGAGAACCTCTCCATGAGGCATGGGATCGTTTTCAGGATCTCATGAGAAAGTGCCCCCATCACGGAGTTCCTAAATGGGAACAAGTCCAATCTTTTTACCAGGGACTCCGTGAGGACATCCGCCTTTTCGTCAATGCAACTTGCGGAGGAAACATTATGGGTCAACATGAAGACACCGTATGGGAGATTCTCGAAAACATGTGCGAGAACTCCATCAACAATGACTCCATGGGATTATTCGACAGGACGAATACCCGCGCAGCGACGAATCTTAAGGGAGCACATGAGACGCAGGGCCTGTCCGCATCAGTCGACCTGGAATTAATGGCCAGTCGATTGGACAAGGTCTCAATCATTGAAAAGAAGGTGGATGAGCTGACTCAGCACTTGCAGCGAGCCACCTCCGCGCGTAACTCCTTTGCACAACCTCCTTCCACACAGGAGACTGTGCAAAACATCCTCCACCGATCTTCCCCTAGGATGGATCCATATCCATCCCCATCTGATTCTTGGATCGGAGGATCATCCGATCCTTTCTACACCAGCCGGGGGAACTCCATTCCCCCTTTCCCTGATTCTCAGGAGGTTCCTCAGACCTGCGAGGACCTCAACGTCATCCAGAACGACCCATTCTCCAACACTTACAACCCTGGATGGCGAAACCATCCCAATCTTCAGTGGACGGGAAATTCCCAAACCCAAAGACCACCTTTTCAATCCCGCCCACAGCCCTCTCGTCATTACCAGCCGCCTCAGCCTCGGCCCAACCCTACTTATCCATCAGGGCCAAATCAGGATCAAATGTCCCTAATCCTTCAGACTCTGGCTGACATTCAAAAAACGAATGCGGCTATTCAAAAACAGCACAAGGATGAACTTACAGAAGTTAAAACTCAACTGGCCCAGTTGGCAAATTCTCGCCAGCCAGGCACACTCCCTTCCCAACCCCTTCCTAACCCAAATAACGTGCCAACCCAGAAGCGCGTTATGAATCCAAATTTAGGCCACGCACAATGGATTTATCAGGCCCCTACTGCTCCATCTCCAGACGAGATGGAAGCTTCAACTTCTTATGCGGGATTTCAGCAGCAGCCACCCCTCTTACAAAACCCAAATCAGGCCGGATTAAATTCTGTAACAACACGTAGTGGTAAAACAACTCAAGACCCGCATTATCCAAACCACTCCAAGCCTGATAACTATGACCCTAGGATAGCTATCCAAGATACCACTGTCCCAGATCCACAACCTGGACCTATCCTAGAAGAACCAACCAAGATCCCGTTTCCCGAGGCCTTGACCAAGGGAAAGAAGACCACCAAACCCGTGGCCCCTGAGGAGGACCTGGTCAAGCTCTTTGAGCAGGTCCACATAAACATCCCCTTGATGGATGCAATCCGCCACGTACCAGCTTACGCACGATTTCTAAAGAATATATGTACACCCCAGCGTAAGCCGCGAACCAAGGGAGGGAGCCCAATTGTTCTGTCAGAACAAGCCAGCTCTGTAATCCTCAGTAGACTCCCACCCAAGGCAAAAGATCCTGGTACTCCCCTGATTTCCTGCAAGATAGGTGGTACCCAATTTGATAGAGCATTGTTAGACTTGGGTGCATCCATAAACCTGATACCCACATCCTTACTTGACCATCTAGAAGAATCTGAGCTAAAACCAACCGAGGTGACATTACAATTAGCAGATCGATCTATAAAGTCACCAAAAGGGATTCTCGAGGATGTTATCGTAAGAGTGCGGGATTTCTATTTTCCAGTGGACTTTATAGCCTTAGATATGGATGCACCTGAGAACCCTAGGGATACACCAATCATTCTAGGGAGACCTTTCTTGGCTACTGCTAGAGCCAACATCAGCTGTGAGGAGGGCCAAATAGAGCTTAAGTTTGGAGATCAAACACTGAAAATTGATATATTTAAGGCCCAACAAGGAATTAATTGCGGCGTCATCGAACAAATTTGTGACATCAGGACCTTGGTTGATGAATCACACTTCCAGGATGACGCGATTATGCCTCATCAACCACAGAAGGATCTTGACCCGCAAACAGAGGAGTCGAATCCAGATATGAATAACCCAGTAACTCCCACCCTCGAACCTCACATCTATACTGAACCACCCGCTGCTGCTGATAACCCCATCCTCGAACTGAAACCCCTTCCTGCTCACTTGAAATACATCTTTTTGGGTCCTAATCAGACCCTTCCTGTGATTATCAATTCCAACCTCAATCCTGAACAGGAATCCCGTCTGATTGTTGTCCTCCAGCAACATCACAGAGCCATCGGGTGGACTCTCGACGATTTGACTGGAATAAGTCCCTCTTATTGTACTCATCATATCTATTCGGAAGAGGGCACACGACCTTCTCGTGAAATGTAGAGACGCTTAAACCCCAATCTGCAGGAGGTCGTGAAAAAGGAGATCATCAAGTGGTTAGATGCCGGAATCATCTACCCGATCTCTGATAGTCGTTGGGTGAGCCCAATTCAGGTCGTGCCCAAGAAGGCAGGACTCACCACTATAACAACTGAGACCGGAGAAATCATTCCTACCCGATTAGCCAACTCGTGGAGAGTCTGTATAGATTACCGCCGACTCAATTCCTCCACGAAGAAGGACCATTTCCCACTACCCTTCATTGATCAAATTCTTGAAAAACTTGCGGGAAATAGGTTCTTCTGCTTTCTTGACGGGTACTCCGGTTATAACCAGGTGGCAATCCATCCTGAGGACCAAGAAAAGACCACGTTCACCTGCCCCTTCGGAACATACGCTTTCCGAAGGATGCCTTTCGGTCTTTGCAATGCACCCGCTACTTTTCAGCGATGCATGCTTGCCATATTCTCAGATATGGTAGGTGATTATCTGGAAGTCTTCATGGATGACTTTTCAGTTTTTGGAGCATCATTCGACGATTGCCTCCAACACTTGGTCCAGATACTCAGGCGATGCATCGATGTGAATTTGGTTCTTTCCTGGGAAAAGAGCCATTTCATGGTGCCTCAGGGAATTGTCTTGGGACACTCAATTTCGAAGAAAGGTATCCAAGTGGATCGAGCTAAGTTAATCTGATTTCTCACCTTCCTATGCCTAGCTCGATCAGGGACATCCGTTCCTTTTTAGGGCATGTCGGTTTTTATCGACGATTTATCCCTGATTTTTCAAAAATCGCACGCCCCCTGACCACTCTTCTCTCCAAGGATGTTCCTTTCAAAATTTCCAAGGAATGCACTCAAGCATTTGAAATCCTGCGTGACCGAGTCACCCAAGCCCCGATCCTACAGTCCCCTGATTGGTCTCAACCCTTTGAGATCATGTGCGATGCATCCGACTTCGCTGTAGGAGCGGTTTTGGGGCAGAAAATTGACGGGAAACCTGTGGTCATTTACTACGCCAGCAAAACACTCGATGAGGCTCAGCGTAACTATACGGTTACTGAGAAAGAGCTGCTAGCTGTAGTATTTGCCCTAGAAAAGTTCAGATCGTACCTTCTGGGTTCCCGTGTCATCATATACTCGGATCACACAGCTGTGAGGCATCTCCTTGCAAAGAAGGACGCGAAACCTCGATTAATCCGATGGATCTTGCTGTTGCAAGAATTTGACGTTGAGATTCGCGACAAAGCGGGAAAGCAAAATGTGGTAGCTGATCACTTGTCCCGTCTTCCTTCTGAAATAATTGACCCTCCCGGACCCATCTCTGAGCATTTTCCCGATGAGCACCTGCTGACTATTGGTACTAGCCTTCCATGGTTTGCTAATGTAGTAAATTACTTGGCATCTCATCAGATCCCGTCCGATTGGCCGAAGGCCAAGAAAGACAAATTACGCTCCGATGCCAAGTATTACATTTGGGAAGACCCGTACCTCTTCCGCATAGGTGCCGATCAGATCATCCGGAGATGTGTCCCGGAAGGGGAATTCAACAATATCCTCTCCTTCTGCCATGACCAGGCATGCGGTGGCCATTTCGCCGGGCATAAAACCGCATCAAAAGTCCTCCAGTGCGGCTTTTACTGGCCCACACTATTCAAAGACGCATACAATCACTGCAAGGCATGCAGTCGTTGCCAGACTTTGGGCAACATGAGCCATCGCGACATGATGCCTATGCAACCGATTCTAGTATGCGAAATCTTTGATGTTTGGGGGATTGATTTTATGGGCCCCTTTCCTGTTTCAGATGGTTTCGAATACATTCTGTTGGCTGTGGACTACGTGTCCAAATGGATCGAAGCCATACCGACCCGAACCTGTGATCACAAAATCGTTCTCAAATTCATTCATCAACACATTTTCTCAAGGTTCGGGATTCCTCGTGCAATAATCTCTGATGGGGGGACCCATTTCACAAATGCTCAGTTTAGGTCACTGATGACCAAATACGGGGTGTCTCACCGAATCTCTACTCCTTACCACCCCCAAACTAATGGTCTAGCTGAGCTGTCTAATCGGGAGATCAAGAAAATCCTGCAAGTCACTGTTCGACCTGACAGGAAGGACTGGTCGTCCCGACTTCCGGAAGCATTGTGGGCCTATAGGACCGCCCACAAGACCCAATTGGGCATGTCTCCCTTTAGACTGGTGTACGGAAAGGCATGCCACCTTCCCGTAGAACTGGAGCATAAAGCCTATTGGGCAGTACGAAACTGTAATCTAGATCTTTCCAAGGTTGGGACCCACAGAAAACTCCAAATCAGCGAGATCGATGAATTACGCCTAGACGCGTACGAGAACTCGCAAATCTACAAGGAGCGGGTTAAAGCCTTCCACGACAAACACATCTCGAGAAAGATCTTTCATCCTGGTCAAAAGGTCCTACTCTTTGATGCCCGACTAAAACTCTTCCCAGGAAAACTGAGATCCAAGTGGGTCGAACCATATTTGGTCCGACAGGTTTTTGGAAATGGAGCAATCGAAATCAGTCCACTCAGCCACGATTCTGAACCTTTCATCGTGAACGGTCAGAGACTCAAGCCGTTCATTGATGTAACTTCTACTGATTTGGCTGAAGCATCTTATATCCTCCTTTCCCCTTGAGCTTATTGCGCCCAGCCGATGGCGTAAAACTCAGCGCTTAACGGGAGGCAGCCCGTCATTCTCTTTGAAAACCTGAAACTTGTTCTGACACCTTTTTGCACTTGAGGTTCACCCTTGTAGACAGCCGACCCCACCTCAGATGCTTGCATCTGGGATTAGAAATCGTCCGCAAAAATTCAACCCGACCCATCCACTCATCCAAATTTCTGTCTTAAGGAATGAACTAAGTTAAATAAAAACCCCCTAGGTTACAATGAGGACATTGCAAATCTTAGGCATGGGGGGGGTATGAAAGTGCAAAACTTGTAAGAAAAGGTTTCAAACAAAAAAAATTCACATATGCCAAAAACACCATAAAAATTAAAAATTTTTTCGAAAAAGAATAAAAGGAGAAGGAAATTTTGTGAAGGAGAAGAGAAACAAAATGAAAAAGGAGCACAAAATTATAAGAAAAGGTGATAGTCATTAGTAAGGAACTAAGGAATTAACCTAAGTTCTAGACCTCATTCAAGAAAATAACTAAAAAGTGCATAATGAGATTAGTAAGAACGCAAACCTTAGGCATTCTTGAATAGACTCTTAGTACCCATTAAGATCTAGACACTCCTCAAGAGGTTGAGGAAAATGAAAAGCTGAAGTATTAGGTCTAAGGCTTAGGGAGTATTTGGCCTCGTTAACTAATTTTTGGTTTACGGGACTCAGTAACCTAAGCACCCTAACCTCACACACAGCCTGGTTCAGTAAGCGTAAAAATCAAAATCACGCAGAAGCGTCGCAAAATTCTGAAAAGAACACCTAGAATAGGAGCGGCCGATCGACACAAGTTGATTTGGACGAGTTCCCAGCGCGGAGAGGCGGGAAATCCCCTCGAAGATGCGTAACAAAATATCATCTCCTCGGTGCCTGTCTCTTAGGATATTTACATATCCTACTGGGGGCATGTAAGCACTCTGCTGATTCAGATTCCATGGATGGCATTATCTCGAAGTGTCAATTGCCAGGGTCTGGATTCGGCCACGGAACACCATGGATGGGATTATCTCGAAATCTCAATAGCCAGGGTTCCGGGGGTTGCCATGGGCGGTGCTATCTCGAAGCATCGATTGCCAGGAACCCTTGAGGATTGATGATGGGAGCAAGGAATCTGATACAGACCTGTTGAAAAGCCAATCCTAGGCTAGAACTAAAAAGAAAAAGAGAGAGAAAACTCTCCAAACAGAATAACTTTCTATCTCTCTCTTAGAAAACGCACTGCGAACTGAGCCAGGGCTAAAATCATTTCAAGCACGGGTGCTTTAACCACAAAGTCCAATAAACCTTAGGTTAGTTCTTATGGGCCTTAAAAACCTTTGCTAAAGACTGAGGCTAAAGCTAGACAGATTTGGATCTTGATTGGTACTAGAGTACCTTTTAGGCCTATGGTCAGCATTCTAACCTAATCTAAGCTCAAATGAAAAAGCACTTATCTGAAGCTATTAAGAACTTAATGGTCTAGAACAAGGGTTGAAACCTTAAGTTTTTTTGCTAAGGGACTAGCAAAAGCTAGGCATGGGGGTATGATGAGAACCTCATCATGAGCCATAACTAGCTCATTTTGACCCAATACAAAGGATAAAAGCTCCTACATAACTCAAGGAAAGGCTTAACTCAGAGAATTCTGAGTTTAAGGAGAAAATAAGTCATAAGGGGTAAAAATGCAATTTTACCAGTATAATCTGCATACAGGGTAATTCAGGGTCCAAACATAGGTCAAAGCAACTTAATAAGAATAAAAGTGGGATGAGATGATCTAGCAAGGGCTACAGCAATTCCAAGGAACTAAATGATAATCTGTAACCCTAAAACAAACCCACTTCAATTCACGAGGTTCAAGGCAAAGAAAAAATGGAATAAACCCTCTGAAATTCATAGAAAAATAATCTCTAGGGTTTAGAACCTTCAATTTGACCTTAGGAACCCATCTTGACCTACATTGAGAACCATACCCAATTAATAACTTAATTTGGGTTTTTGCGTAAATTGACCAGTCAAACAAGGTTTAATCTAGAAATAAAATTCACCATCAGATTCCTTAGGTCCTAATTAGTCATGTATAAAAACTTGAGCCTAAGAAGAAACCTTCTTGACCAACTTTACACTTTGGTCCTCATATATTTACTTTTTGGCCCTCAACTTTTGAACCCTCGCATTTTGGCCCCTAACTCTCCTTCGTTCTTTGCGTTCAGGTCCCCCCTGCAAAACCTGCCAACACCATGCTCCGGCGACCTTGCGCGGAGCATGGCGCCGCGCAGGGTGAGGGGGAGAGCCTGGCAAGTAAACCGGGGGTGCCCTGCGTCGTCAGCCGTCGCAGGGACACCCCCCTGGTCGTTGTAACCCACTGATGAGAACCTCATCATGAGCCATAACTAGCTCATTTTGACCCAATACAAAGGATAAAAGCTCCTACATATCTCAAGGAAAGGCTTAACTCAGAGAATTCTGAGTTTGAGAAGAAAACAAGTCATAAGGGGTAAAAGTGCAATTTTGCCAGTATAATCTGCATACAGGGTAATTCAGGGCCCAAACATAGGTCAAAACAGCTTAATAAGAATAAAAGTGGGATGAAATGATCTAGCAAGGGCTACAGCAATTCCAAGAGACTAAATCTGTAACCCTAAAACAACCCATTTCAATTCACGAGGTTCGAGGCAAAGTAAAAATAGAATAAACCCTCTAAAACTCATAGAAAAATAATCTCTAGGGTTTAGAACCTTCAATTTGGCCTTTAGAACCCATTTTGACCTACATTGAGAACCATGCCCAATTAATAACTTAATTTGGGTTTTTGCGCAAATTGACCGGTCAAACAAGGTTTAAGATGAAAATAAAATTCACCATCAGATTCCTTAGGTCCTAATTAGTCATGTATAAAAACTTGAGCCTAAGAAGAAACCTCCTTGACCGACTTTACACTTTGGTCCTCATATATTTACTCTTTGGCCCTCAACTTTTGAACCCTCGCATTTTGGCCCCTAACTCTCCTTCGTTCTTTGCAATCAGGTCCCTCCTGCAAAACCCTGCCAGCACCATGCTCCGGCGACCTTGCGCGGAGCATGGCGCCGCGCAGGGTGAGGTGAGGGACCTGGCAAGTAAACCGGGGGTGCCCTGCGTCGTCAGCCGTCGCAGGAGCACCCCCCTGGTCATTGTAGGCCACCATACCGGCCGTGCGAACGCACGGACGGTATGGGTTCATGTTCCGACCATTCTCCGGCGAGGGAGACACGTCGTCTCCCTCCGCCTTCCTCCCTGCTTCATCCCTATAAATACCCCCCGCCGCTCCACCGACGAGGGCAGCCTGGATCTGACGGAGAAAACCCCCAGCTTTCTTCTCTTCTTCCTCCGGCAGACGCTCACCAGCTCCGGCGACTTCCTCCCCCTCCACCTCTTCGCTCTGCCGCAATACCAGCAGCAGAGACTTCCTCCCCTGTTCTTCCCGCGCCACGCCGCACCCAGCTGGCGCCTCTCCAGCCCTCTGCTCGCCGCCGCCCCTCTCCCTGAGCATCGTCTTCTCCGGCGACAGTCGATACGACTGTCGCCCTGTTCCTCCTCCTTCGTCCCTGCAAGTAAGTTAGACCTACTCCCCTTCTTCTCCTCTTTCTTTCCCCGCTTTCAATTTAGTCAATTAAACCCTCGACCGCTCCTGTTCACCCTCATCCTCTCCGCCTCCGACCACCCTCCGGCGAGCCGCTCCCATCACCTCAGCGACCCACACGGCTCGCCGACCACCGCAGAACCTCCGCCTCCTCACCCTGATCCTCTTCCGCCCCTCCACTTCCCTCCAAACACCCTCTGCAGATCCACCGAACACACCCACTTCCTCGCTCACAGTTTGACCTAGGACGACCTGTTAGTTCCATCTCGCCCCCTGCAGACCCCCTGACCACCTTCGCCGTGCCACGGCGAAGGTCTCCCGCCTGTCTGATTTGGCCGAGAGGCCGTTCTTCTGTGACCAGGTGACTCGCCCGCCGTCGCCATTACTGCGCAGGCAGAGCTGCTTCACCTGCAGGTGCAGGCACGCATTCGCCCAGGGTTGACTCCCAGGTTGCGCAGGGACTCTCCGCGAAACGTCCCTGGTTCACAGACGGGGCGAAGGCCGCGCGGGAAGCCACGATCGCCCACAGCTCCATCCGCGACGCGCGCTCAATTGGGGTGGGACATTTAGTCCCACCTCGGAACCTCTCGGAGGCGCGCGGACGCATAAAGGCAAAAAGTGCCTTATGCTGTCTGCCTCCTGACCACGGGGTGAGGTCCCTCTCACCCGACCCGACCCGGCCTCGTCCGTGACCACGCTCCGCGGACCTGGCCCGACCCGATTAGACTGACCTGCACTCCTCGCCCACCACGCACGCCGGTGGGCCTGGACCCGGGCCTGACCCGAACCCGATTACCCGGTAGCGCTCTGGGAGAGCTTCCGAAGAGTGATTTCAGAGAGAGAGATACGCGGGGGAGGGGGGTAGAGTAGGTTTTTGCCTCTTGACGAAAAAAAAACTCTGAAGTGTGCAGGCCAAAGAAGAAGAAGCAGACCCGCTGAAGAAGAAGGAGCTGCGGCACTGTAGCATAGGCATCGTTAAGTCGTCTCAGCACCGGGGTAGACGACGGAAGGTCAGCAGCCAGAGCAGGAAAGAAGACAGGCTGAAGAAGAAGGAAGAGCAACGGCCAACGCGAAAGAAGAAGAAGAGAGGTCAAGGCAGAAAACCAAAGAAGAAGAAGAAATGAAGAGAAGCAAGAAGCAAGAAAAGAAGAAGAAGATCTGAAGAAAAAGAAAGAAAGAAAACAAGGAAGAACAGAAGACAGAAGAAGAAGAGCACGAGGGGAAGATCTGAAGAAAGCAGAAGAAGAAGAAGAAGAACAGGAAGAACAAAAGCCAAAGAGGAGATAAGACAAAGAGGAAGAAAGAAGAGAAGAAGAAGAAGCCAAATTTTTATCTCTCTCTCTCTCTCTCTCTTTATTTTTGTAATAGAACTTGTATATCTCTAGAATACAACTTGCTCCCTGAGTTCGAACTCGGGAACTCTTTTATTTTTCCGAGTAAAAAAATTTTTATATGAAACGTTGGTAACAACCGGCTTTACTACAACGTCATAATAGAACCGACGTTTCATTTTGGCGCCGCTGCCGGGGAGCAACGGCTATTCTAGAGGTAAACATTCCTGTATCTTTTAATTTCTGATAATCTCCTCTCTTTTGTGCAGCTACAGGAACTCAAGAAGACAAGCAACCACACGACAACCACTCCGAAGACAGGTAAATCTTTTCTCTCACTATTAACCCCTACACTCTAAAGAGAAAGAAAAGAAAAGAACAAAGCAATATAGGGCTAACCTGTCTTCCATACTTAGTAACCATAAAAAGTTGCATGTTTTCAACTCATCACTCCTGCACACTATTAAGGGTATTTAAGGGCTAACACATTCTTGCTTGAGCCCTAATTGCCCAACAAAGAGTTAAATGGACCAAGTAGAGCCAACATAAGGTCAAACATTAGGATTTCAGTAGAGACACACCCCTTAATCAAGAATTGAGGAAATCCTAAAGAAGTGTGCCCAAGCCATTGATTGAAAACAATTAACAAGAAAAATCCTAAACAATTGGCTCTCTCTAAACACTTGAACCCTAAAAGACAGGACCTAAAAGCTCTTAAAGAAAACAATAGGTAAAGTTGACCCCTTGGGTTAACCAACCTTAAATTAGGTCACTCTTTGCACTTAAAAAGACTAAAGTTCAAGTGAAACCTTAAGCACCCTGATCTTAAAATTGGTAGACTTAAGAGGTCAAAATCCCCATTCTGGTCTACCTGGAACCGCAGTGACAAGAGAGGTCGGGTGGGGGAAACCCTGTAACCCGTGGGGACGCTCTACCGTGTAGGGGTCTTCGCGGGACTCTCCCTCTCTGGCTGCCCAGGTAATTCTCAGGTGGACGATCTTTCTGATCAAGGGGTCCATCTACCCCGCACCTCTATAGTCACCCAACACATTTTTGGGTGTCTTGATTGGGTCCAGCACCTTCTAAACTTACCTCTCCCAACTGTGCATGTACGGAAGGAGGTCTCTAAGACCACCCTTAAGACCCCCATTAGAAATTCGCTCTCGTCAAGGCCAAGCCTCGACGCCCGTATTTGTGCAGCAACACCCTCACATTATTCTCTCGTCTGATTCAGAACCAAGTTCTTCTTCTTCCCCCATCATGGCTCAGCCAGTTGAGGAAGAAAATAATCTGGAACACCAGCTCCAGCGACTCAATGACCTCTTCCAAAACTTCGTGCACCCACCGCAGCGTCCTATGATGCGGGACCACTACAATCCTGCTGCGGTGGCCATTGAGCCTCGAGTCAGAATCCCGATTGGAGGACCTGATTCCGAACTAAAGCCCAACATGATTCATGCTATACCTAAATTCCATGGGCTTAATTCTGAAGATCCCTTCCAGCACATCAAACAGCTTAAGCATCTGGCCCACACTTTTGGATCAGATGTGCAAAATCGGGATATTCTTCTCATGAAGATGTTCTCCTTTTCTCTTATGGACAAGGCCGCCCATTGGTATCAAACTCAGACCCGGCCGATCAACACTTGGGAAGAACTTCAATCCGAGTTTTTGAAAAAGTTCTTTCCCGTTGGTCGAACTAACGCCTTGCGCCATCAGATTACACACTTCACTCAACAATCAGGAGAACCTCTCCATGAGGCATGGGATCATTTTCAGGATCTCATGAGGAAGTGCCCCCATCACGGAGTTCCTAAATGGGAACAAGTCCAATCTTTTTACCAGGGACTCCGTGAGGACATCCGCCTTTTCGTCAATGCAACCTGCGGAGGAAACATCATGGGTCAACATGAAGACACCGTATGGGAGATTCTCGAAAACATGTGCGAGAACTCCATCAACAATGACTCCATGGGATTATTCGACAGGACGAATACCCGCGCAGCGACGAATCTTAAGGGAGCACATGAGACGCAGGGCCTGTCCGCATCAGTCGACCTGGAATTAATGGCCAGTCGATTGGACAAGGTCTCAATCATTGAAAAGAAGGTGGATGAGCTGACTCAGCACTTGCAGCGAGCCACCTCTGCGCGTAACTCCTTTGCACAACCTCCTTCCACACAGGAGACTGTGCAAAACATCCTACACCGATCCTCCCCTGGGATGGATCCATATCCATCCCCATCTGATTCTTGGACTGGAAGATCATCCGATCCTTTCTTCACCAGCCGGGGGAACTCCATTCCTCCTTTCCCTGATTCTCAGGAGGTTCCTCAGACCTGCGAGGACCTCAACGCCATCCAGAACGACCCATTCTCCAACACTTACAACCCTGGATGGCGAAACCATCCCAATTTTCAGTGGGAGGGAAATTCCCAAACCCAAAGACCACCTTTTCAGTCCCGCCCACAGCCCTCTCATCACTACCAGCCGCCTCAGCCTCGGCCCAACCCTACTTATCCATCAGGGCCAAATCAAGATCAAATGTCCTTAATCCTTCAGACTCTGGCTGACATTCAAAAATCGAATGCGGCCATTCAAAAACAGCACAAGGACGAGCTTACTGAAGTTAAAACTCAGCTGGCCCAGTTGGCAAATTCTCGCCAGCCAGACACACTCCCTTCCCAACCTCTTCCTAACCCAAATAACGTGCCAACCCAGAAGCGCGTTATGAATCCAAATTTAGGCCACGCTCAATGGATTTATCAGGCCCCTACTGCTCCATCTCCAGACGAGATAGAAGCCTCTACTTCTCGTGCGGGATTTCAGCAGCAGCCACCCCTCCTACCAAACCCAAGCCAAAATCAGGCCGGATTAAATTCTGTAACAACACGTAGTGGTAAGACAACTCAGGACCCGCATTATTCAAACCACTCCCAGCCTGATAACCATGACCCTAGGATAGTTAGCCAAGGTACCGCTGTTCCAGATCCACAACCTGGACCTATCCTAGAGGAACCAACCAAGATCCCGTTTCCCGAGGCCCTGACCAAGGGAAAGAAGACCACCAAACCCGTGGCCCCTGAGGAGGACCTGGTCAAGCTCTTTGAGCAGGTCCACATAAACATCCCCTTGATGGATGCAATCCGCCACGTACCAGCTTACGCACGATTTCTAAAGAATATATGTACACCCCAGCGTAAGCCGCGAACCAAGGGAGGGAGCCCAATTGTTCTGTCAGAGCAAGCCAGCTCTGTAATCCTTAGTAGACTCCCACCCAAGGCAAAAGATCCTGGAACTCCCCTGATCTCCTGTAAGATAGGTGGTACCCAATTTGATAGAGCATTGTTAGACTTAGGTGCATCTATAAATCTGATACCCACATCCTTACTTGACCATCTGGAAGAATCTGAGCTGAAACCAACCGAGGTGACATTACAATTAGCAGATCGATCTATAAAGTCACCAAAAGGGATTCTCGAGGATGTTATCGTGAGAGTGCGGGATTTCTATTTTCCAGTGGACTTTATAGTCTTAGACATGGATGCACCTGAGAACCCTAGGGATACACCAATCATTCTAGGGAGACCTTTCTTGGCTACTGCTAGAGCCAACATCAGCTGTGAGGAGGGCCAAATAGAGCTTAAGTTTGGAGATCAAACACTGAAAATTGATATATTTAAGGCCCAACAAGGAATTAATTGCGGCGTCATCGAGCAAATTTGTGACATCAGAACTTTGGTTGATGAATCACACCTCCAGAATGACTTGAGTATGCCTCATCAACCACAGAAGGATCTTGACCCGCAAATAGAGGAGTCAAATCCAGATGTAAACAACTCAGTAACTCCCACCCTTGAACCTCACATCTATACTGAACCACCCGCTGCTGCTGAAAACCCCATCCTTGAACTAAAACCCCTTCCTGCTCATTTGAAATACATCTTTTTGGGTTCTAATCAGACCCTTCCTGTGATCATCAATTCCAACCTCAGTCCTGAACAGGAATCCCGTCTGATTGTTGTCCTCCAGCAACATCGCAGAGCCATCGGATGGACTCTCGATGATTTGACTGGAATAAGTCCCTCTTATTGTACTCATCACATCTATTCAGAAGAGGGCACACAACCTTCTCGTGAAATGCAGAGACGCTTAAACCCCAATCTGCAGGAGGTCGTGAAAAAGGAGATCATCAAGTGGTTAGATGCCGGGATCATCTACCCGATCTCCGATAGTCGTTGGGTGAGCCCAATTCAGGTCGTGCCTAAGAAGGCAGGACTCACCACTATAACGACTGAGACCGGAGAAATCATTCCTACCCGATTAGCCAACTCGTGGAGAGTCTGTATAGATTACCGTCGACTCAATTCCTCCACGAAGAAGGATCATTTCCCACTACCCTTCATTGATCAAATCCTCGAAAAACTAGCGGGAAATAGGTTCTTCTGCTTTCTTGACGGGTACTCCGGTTATAACCAGGTGGCAATCCATCCTGAGGACCAAGAAAAGACCACGTTCACCTGCCCCTTCGGAACATACGCTTTCCGAAGGATGCCTTTCGGTCTTTGCAATGCACCCGCTACTTTTCAGCGATGCATGCTTGCCATATTCTCAGATATGGTAGGTGATTATCTGGAAGTCTTCATGGATGACTTTTCAGTTTTCGGAGCATCATTCGACGATTGCCTCCAACACTTGGTCCAGATACTCAGGCGGTGCATCGACGTGAATTTGGTTCTTTCTTGGGAGAAGAGCCATTTCATGGTGCCTGAGGGAATTGTCCTGGGACACTCAATTTCGGAGAAAGGTATCCAAGTGGATCGAGCTAAGGTTAATCTGATTTCTCACCTTCCTATGCCTAGCTCGATCAGGGACATCCGATCCTTTTTAGGGCATGTCGGTTTTTATCGACGATTTATCCCTGATTTTTCAAAAATCGCACGCCCCCTGACCACTCTTCTCTCCAAGGATGTTCCCTTCGAAATCTCCAAGGAATGCACTCAAGCATTTGAAATCCTGCGTGACCGAGTCACCCAAGCCCCGATCCTACAATCCCCTGATTGGTCTCAACCCTTTGAGATCATGTGTGATGCATCCGACTTCGCTGTAGGAGCGGTTTTGGGGCAGAAAAATGACAAGAAACCTGTGGTCATTTACTACGCCAGCAAAACACTCGATGAGGCTCAGCGTAACTATACAGTTACTGAGAAAGAGCTGCTAGCTGTAGTATTTGCCCTAGAGAAGTTCAGATCGTACCTTCTGGGTTCCCATGTCATCATATACTCGGATCACACGGCTGTGAGGCATCTCCTTGCAAAGAAGGACGCGAAACCTCGATTGATCCGATGGATCTTGCTGTTGCAAGAATTTGACCTCGAGATTCGTGATAAAGCGGGAAAACAAAACGTGGTAGCTGATCACTTGTCCCGTCTTCCTTCTGAAATAATAGACCCATCCGGACCCATCACTGAGCATTTTCCCGATGAGCACCTGCTGACTATTGGTACTAGCCTTCCATGGTTTGCTAATATGGTAAATTACTTGGCATCTCATCAGACCCCGTCCGATTGGCCGAAGGCCAAGAAAGACAAATTACGCTCCAATGCCAAGTATTACATTTGGGAAGACCCGTACCTCTTCCGCATAGGTGCCGATCAGATCATCCGGAGATGTGTCCCGGAAGGGGAAGTCAACAATATCCTCTCTTTCTGCCATGACCAGGCATGCGGTGGCCATTTTGCCGGGCATAAAACCGCATCAAAAGTCCTCCAGTGCGGCTTTTACTGGCCCACACTGTTCAAAGACGCATACAGTCATTGCAAGGCATGCAGTCGTTGCCAGACTTTGGGCAACATGAGCCGTCGTGACATGATGCCTATGCAACCGATTCTAGTATGCGAAATCTTTGATGTTTGGGGGATTGATTTTATGGGCCCCTTTCCTATTTCGGATGGTTTCGAATACATTCTGTTGGCTGTGGACTACGTGTCCAAATGGATCGAAGCCATACCGACCCGAACCTGTGATCACAAAATCGTTCTCAAATTCATTCATCAACACATTTTCTCAAGGTTCGGGATTCCTCGTGCAATAATTTCTGATGGGGGGACCCATTTCACAAATGCTCAGTTTAGGTCACTGATGACCACATACGGGGTGTCTCACCGAATCTCTACTCCTTACCACCCCCAAACTAATGGTCTAGCTGAGCTGTCGAATTGGGAGATCAAGAAAATCCTGCAGGTCACTGTTCGACCTGACAGGAAGGACTGGTCGTCCCGACTTCCGGAAGCATTGTGGGCCTATAGGACCGCCCACAAGACCCAATTGGGCATGTCTCCCTTTAGATTGGTGTACGGAAAGGCATGCCACCTTCCCGTCGAACTGGAGCATAAAGCCTATTGGGCAGTACGGAACTGTAATCTGGATCTTTCTAAGGCTGGGACCCACAGAAAACTCCAAATCAGCGAGATCGATGAATTGCGCATAGACGCGTACGAGAACTCGCAAATCTACAAGGAGCGGGTTAAAGCCTTCCACGACAAACACATCTCAAGAAAGATCTTTCATCCTGGTCAAAAGGTCCTACTCTTTGATGCCCGACTCAAACTCTTCCCAGGAAAACTGAGATCTAAGTGGGTCGGACCATATTTGGTCCGACAGGTTTTTGGAAATGGAGCAATCGAAATCAGTCCACTCAGCCACGATTCTGAACCTTTCATCGTGAATGGTCAAAGACTCAAGCCGTTCATTGATGTAACTTCTACTGATTTGGCTGAGGCATCTTATATCCTCCTTTCCCCTTGAGCTTATTGCGCCCAGCCGATGGCGTAAAACTCAGCACTTAACGGGAGGCAGCCCGTCATTCTCTTTGAAAACCTGAAACTTGTTCTGACACCTTTCAGCACTTGAAGTTCACCCTTGTAGACAGCCGACCCCAACTCAGATGTTCGCATCTGAAATTTGAAATCGTCCGCAAAAATTCAACCCGACCCATCCACTCACCTAAATTTCTGTCTTAAGGAATGAACTAAGACCCCCTAGGTTACAATGAGGACATTGCAAATCTTAGGCATGGGGGGGTAGGAAAGTGCAAAAAAAAAAAACTTGTAAGAAAATGTTTCAAACAAAAAATTCACATATGCCAAAAATACCATAAAAATTAAAAAATTCTTCGAAAAAGAATAAAAGGAGAAGAGGAGAAGGAAAATTTTGTGAAGGAGAAAAGAAACAAAATGAAAAAGGAGCACAAAATTATGAGAAAAAAAAGAGTGATAGTCATTAGTAAGAAACTAAGGAATTAACCTAAGTTCTAGACCTCATTCAAAAAAAAAAAAAAAAAAAAAACTGAAAAGTGCACAATAAGATTAGTAAGAATGCAAACCTTAGGCATTCTTGAATAGACTCTTAGTACTCATTAAGATCTGGACACTCCTCAAGAGGTTGAGGAAAATGAAAAGCTGAAGTATTAGGTCTAAGGCTTAGGAAGTATTCGGCCTCGTTAACTAATTTTTGGTTTACAGGACTCAGTAACCTAAGCACCCTAATCTCACACACAGCCTGGTTCAGTAAGCGTAAAAATCAGAATCACGCAGAAGCGTCGCAAAAATCTGAAAAGAACACCTAGAATAGGAATGGCCGATCAACACAAGTTGATTTGGACGAGTTCCCAGCGCGGAGAGGCGGGAAATCCCCTCGAAGACGCGTAACAAAATATCATCTCCTCGGTGCTTGTCTCTTAGGATATTTACATATCCTACGGGGGGCATGTAAGCACTCTGCTGGTTCAGATTCCATGGATGGCATTATCTCGAAGTGTCAATTGCCAGGGTCTGGATTCGGCCACGGAATACCATGGATGGGATTATCTCGAAATCTCAATAGCCAGGGTTCCGGGGGTTGCCATGGGCGGTGCTATCTCGAAGCATCGATCGCCAGGAACCCTTGAGGATTGATGATGGGAGCAAGGAATCTGATACAGACCGTGTTGAAAAACCAATCCTAGGCTAGAACTAAAAAGAAAAAGAGAGAGAAAACTCTCCAAACAGAAAAACTTTCTATCTCTCTCTTACAAAACGCACTGTGAACCGAGCCAGGGCTAAAATCATTTTAAGCACGGGTGCTTTAACCACGAAGTCCAATAAACCTTAGGTTAGTTCTTGTGGGCCTTAAAAACCTTTGCTAAAAGACTGAGGCTAAGGCTAGACAGATTTGGATCTTGATTGGTACTAGAGTACCTTTTAGGCCTATGATCAGCATTCTAACCTAATCTATGAAGGCACTTATCTAAAACTATTGAAAACTTCATGGTCTAGAGCAAGGGTTGAAACCTTAAGTTTTTGCTAAGGGACTAGCAAAAGCTAGGCATGGGGGTATGATGAGAACCTCATCATGAGCCATAACTAGCTCATTTTGACCCAATACAAAGGATAAAAGCTCCTACATATCTCAAGGAAAGGCTTAACTCAGAGAATTCTGAGTTTGAGAAGAAAACAAGTCATAAGGGGTAAAAGTGCAATTTTACCAGTATAATCTGCATACAGGGTAATTCAGGGCCCAAACATAGGTCAAAACAGCTTAATAAGAATAAAAGTGGGATGAAATGATCTAGCAAGGGCTACAGCAATTCCAAGAGACTAAATCTGTAACCCTAAAACAACCCATTTCAATTCACGAGGTTCGAGGCAAAGTAAAAATAGAATAAACCCTCTAAAACTCATAGAAAAATAATCTCTAGGGTTTAGAACCTTCAATTTGGCCTTTAGAACCCATTTTGACCTACATTGAGAACCATGCCCAATTAATAACTTAATTTGGGTTTTTGCGCAAATTGACCGGTCAAACAAGGTTTAAGATGAAAATAAAATTCACCATCAGATTCCTTAGGTCCTAATTAGTCATGTATAAAAACTTGAGCCTAAGAAGAAACCTCCTTGACCGACTTTACACTTTGGTCCTCATATATTTACTCTTTGGCCCTCAACTTTTGAACCCTCGCATTTTGGCCCCTAACTCTCCTTCGTTCTTTGCAATCAGGTCCCTCCTGCAAAACCCTGCCAGCACCATGCTCCGGCGACCTTGCGCGGAGCATGGCGCCGCGCAGGGTGAGGTGAGGGACCTGGCAAGTAAACCGTCCCCCTGGTCATTGTAGGCCACCATACCGGCCGTGCGAACGCACGGACGGTATGGGTTTCCATCTCCGGCGTCCTCCGGCGAGGGAGACACGTCGTCTCCCTCCGCCTTCCTCCCTGATTCGGTCCCTATAAATACCCCCGCCGCCCCTTCCCCCGGGCATCTTCTTCTCCGGCGACAGTCGATACGACTGTCGCCCGCTCCGGCCCCTCCTCCTCCTTCTAAGTAGGTAGAACTCCTCCTCTTCCTCCCCTCTTCCTTTTCCTCACTTTAAACATCTACTGTCGCCCTCGATTCCGACCCCTCACCCTCACCTTCTCCGCCTCCGGCCATCCTCCGGCGAGCCGCTCCCATCACCCCAGCAACCCACACGGCTCGCCAACCACCGCAGAACCTCCGCCTCCTCACCCTGATCAATCCCCGCCCTTCCACTTCCCCCACATCACCCTCTGCAACCCCACCGAACAAACCCATCTTCCGACCCACAGTCCGACCTAGGGCAGCCCTTGCACGCCGCCCCACGCCTCGCCACCACCCACACGAGCTTCGCCGCACTCTGGCGAAGCTCCTGGCACCTTCTGATTAGGCCGAGAGGCCGTTTTGCTGTGAACAGGTCACCCGACCTCCGCCGCCATTGCCGTGCAGAAGGAGCTGCTTCCGCCTGCAGCTGCAGGCGCGCCACGCCCAGATTCGACTCCCAGGCCGTGCGAGGCATTTCGACAAAGTGTCAGGCTGCAGCTGAAGCGAAGCCCTCGCGCGAAGGCCTCGCATAACGCCGCGATTACCAGCTGTTTCCTCCGCACGGGCACCAACTCGGGGTGGGACATTTAGTCCCACCTCGGAAAACTCTGAAGAGGCGTAGCGGTATAAAGCGAAAAAGTGCTGGAGGCTTATTGCCTCAGCACACGGGGTGAGGTCCCCTTCACCCGCCCGGTTACCCGGTCTCGTCCGCGCTCACGCCCCGCGGACCTGACCCGACCCGACTTAGACTGACCTGCACTCCTCGCCCACCACGCACGCCGGTGGGCCTGGACCCGGGCGCGACCCGTACCCGGCTACCCGGCAGCTCTGGGAGAGCTTTCCCAAGAGTGGCTTCTGTGAGAGAGAGACGCGGGGGGAGGGTAGAGATAGGTTTTGCCCCTCTCTGATCAAGCTGTGTAAGTGTGCAGGCACAGGTGAAGAAGAACCGTGGAAGAAGACGAAGGCTGAAGGAAGGAGGATCACCGAGCGGCACTGTAGCAGCGGCGGTTTAAGTCGTCTGATTGGAAAATCAGACGACGTCCTGAAGGCAAGGAAGGAGAAGGAAGGCGAGGCAGAGGAGAGCGCAGAGAGGCCAAGACAAGAACTGAAAGAAGAAGAAGAACACGAGAAGAAGAAGGTCTGAAGAAAGGAAAAGAAGAAAGAAAGAAGAAGAAGAAGAAGAACAGGACCACAAGGGAGAAGAAAAAGAAAGAGATGAGCAGAAACAAGAACTGAAAGAAGAAGAAATGCATCACTACTGCTGCAGATAAAGCAGAAGAGTCAAGCAGAAGAAGATAGGCAAAGACAAAAGAAGAGAAGAAGAAAGAAGCCAACAAATTCTCTCTCTCTCTCTTTCTTTATTTTTGTAAAAGAAACTTGTACCCCTAGAATACAACTTGCTCTCTGAGTTCGACCTCGGTAACTCTCTTTTATTTTCCGAGTAAAAAATTTTATATATTTGAAATGATGGCAATAACTGGCTATACTACAACGCTATAACAATAAAACCCGGTTGTCTCTCGAAGCCAGCGTTTCACCCTGTAACCCGTGGGGGTTCTCTACCGTGTAGGGGTCTTCGCGGGACTCATCATCTCTGGTTGCCGAAGTAATTCTCAGGTGGACGACCTTCTGATTAAGGGGTACCATCCGCCCCGAACCTCTATAGTCACCCAACATTTTGGGTGTCTTGATTGGGTCCAGCACCTGCTAAACCCGTCTAATCCATCAGTGCATGTTTGGTAGGAGGTCCTTGAAACCTCCTCTAGAAATTCACTCTCCCCGAGGCCAAGCCTCGGTACCCTTGTTTGTGCAACCAACTCTTCACATAGACCTCTCCTCTGATTCTGAACCCAACTCACCTTCTTCTTCCACAATGGCTCAGCTAGTTGAGGAAGAGAATAATCTTGAGCACCAGCTCTAGCGACTCAATGACCTCTTCCAGAACTTCATGAACCCACCGCAGCGTCCCATGATGCGAGATCACTATAATCCCGCTACAGTGGCAATTGAGACTCGAGTCAGAATCCTGACTGGAGGACCTAATTCTGAGCTAAACCCCAACATGATTCAAGCCATACCTAAATTCCATGGGCTTAATTCTGAAGACCCCATCCAGCACATCAAACAGCTAAAGCATCTGGCCTAGACTTTCGGGTCAGATGCGCATAATCGAGATATCTTACTCATGAAGATGTTCTCTTTCTCCCTTATGGACAAGGCAGCCCATTGGTATTAGACCCAAACCCGTCCGATCAACACTTGTGAGGAACTTCAGTCCAAGTTCTTGAAAAAGTTCTTCCCCGTTGGTCGGACCAATGCCTTGCGCCTTCAGATTACTCACTTCACGCAACAGATGGGAGAACCTCTTCATGAGGCATGGGATCGTTTTCAGGATCTCATGAAAAAGTGCCCCCATCACGGAGTTCCTAAATGGGAACAAGTCCAATCTTTTTACCAGGGACTCTGTGAGGATATTAGACTGTTCGTCAATGCAACTTGCGGAGGGAATATCATGGGTCAACATGAGGACACCGTGTGGGAGATTCTCAAGAATATGTGCGAGAACTCCATCAATAACGACTCCATGGGACTATTCGACAGGACGAATACCCACGCAACAACGAACCCTAGAGGAGCACATGAGACGCAAGGCCTGTCTACATCAGTCGACCTGGAATTAATGGCCAGTCGATTGGACAAGGTCTCTATTATTGAGAAGAAGGTGGATGAGCTGACTCAACATTTGCAGCGAGCCACCTCTACGCAGAACTCCTTTGCATAGCCTCCTCCCACATGAGAGACTGTGTAGAACATTTTCCACCGACCTTCTCCTAGGGTGGACTCTTATCCACCCCCATCTGACTCTCGGATCAAAGGAACATCCGATCCTTTCTATTCTAGCTGGGGGAGCTCTACTCCCCCATTCTCTAACTTTTCTGAGGTTCCTCAGACCTACGAGGACCTGAATGCCATCTAAAATGACCCATTTTCCAATACCTACAATCCTGGATGGTGAAACCATCCCAACTTCCAGTGGGCGGGGAAGTCCCAGAATCCAAGACCACCCTTTCATCCCCGTCCACAAGAACCTCATCCTTACCAGCTGCCTCAGCCTCGGCCCAACCCCACTTATCCATCCGGGCCAAACCAAGACCAGATGACCCTCATCCTTTAGACTTTGGCTGACATTCAGAGAACTAATGTGGCTATCCAAAGGCAACACAAGGATGAAATCACAGAGGTTCGAAACCAACTGGCCCAGTTGGCAAATTCTCGCCAACCAAGCACACTTCCTTCTCAGCCTCTACCTAACCCTAATAGCGTGCCGACCCAACGGCGCGTTATGAACCCAAACCTAGGCCAAGCACACATGGTTTATCAAGCCCCTTCTATTCCTTCACCTGACGGGATGGAAGCTTCAACTTCTTATGCAGGTTATCAACAGCAGCAGCCCATTCTACCAACCCCCAACCAAAACCAGGAAGGACTAAACTCTGTTACAACCCGTAGTGGTAAGGTGACCCAAGATCCACCTTATCCAGACCACTCCAAGCCTGGTAGTAACCCAAATCCTAGGGCAGTCATCCAGGATGTTCCTATCCCCGTTCCAAATCAAAAACCTAGACCTATCCTAGAAGAACCAACCAAGGTTCCATTTCCCGAGGCCTTGACCAAGAGAAAGAAGACAACCAAATCGGTGGCTCCTAAGGAGGACCTGGTCAAGCTCTTTAAGCAGGTCCAAATAAACATCCCCTTGATGGATGCGATCCGTCACGTACCGGCTTACGCACAATTTTTGAAAAACGTGTGTACACCTCAGCGTAAGTCGAGAACCAAGAGTGGGAGTCCAATTGTATTGTCAGAGCAAGCCAGCTCTGTAATCCTGAGCAGACTCCCACCCAAGGCAAAAGACCTAGGCACTCCCCTGATTTCATGCAAGATCGGTGAAACCCAGTTCGACAGAGCATTGTTAGAGTTAGGTGCTTCCAAAAGCTTGATACCCACATCCTTACTCAACCACCTAGAAGAATCTGAGCTAAAATCGACCGAGGTGACACTACAGCTGGCAGATCGATCTATCAAGTCACCAAAAGGGATTCTTGAGGATGTTATTGTAAGGGTGTGGGATTTTTACTTCCCTGCGGACTTCATAGTCTTAGATATGGATGCACCTGAGAACCCAAGGGATACACCAATCATTCTAAGGAGACCTTTTCTGGCCACTGCAAGGGCCAACATAAGTTGTGAGGAGGGCCAAATAGAATTGAAATTTGGGAACCAGACTCTCAAAATTGATATCTTTAAGGCCCAACAAGGAATTAATTGCGGTGTCATTGAACAAATCTGTGATATTAGGGCCGTGGTTGATGAATTACAACTTGAGGACAACATGATCATTCCTCATCAACCATAAGAGGATCTTGAACCGCAATTAGAGGAGGCAGACATTGAGATAGACAAACCCATAACTCCTACCCTTGTACCTCACACTCACTCTGAACCACCAGCTGCTGTTGATAACCCCATTCTTGAACTCAAACCCCTTCCCGACCATTTAAAATATGTCTTCTTGGGTTCTAATCAGACACTTCCTGTGATTATAAACTCCAGACTCACACCTAATCAGGAATCCCATCTGATTACTGTTCTCCAGCAACATCGCAGAGCCATTGGTTGGACTCTCGATGATTTGACTGGAATAAGTCCCTCTTATTGCACACACCGTATTTATTTTGAAGAGGGTGCACGACCTTCCCGGGAAATGCAGAGATGTTTGAATCCCAATCTGCAGGAGGTCGTGAAAAAGGAGATCATTAAGTGGTTAGATGCAGGGATCATCTACCCGATCTCCGACAGTCATTGGATGAGCCCAATCCAGGTTGTGCCTAAAAAGGAAGGGCTCACCACCATTATAGCCTACCCGTATAGCCAACTCGTGGAGAGTCTGCATAGATTACCGAAGACTCAATTCCTCCATGAAGAAGGATCATTTCCTACTACCATTCATTGATCAGATTCTCAAGAAATTAGTGAGAAATAGATTCTTCTGCTTCCTTGACGGGTACTCCAGTTATAACCAAGTGGCTATTCATCCTGAGGACCAAGAGAAGATCACATTCACCTGCCCCTTCGGGACGTACGCGTTCCGAAGGATGCCTTTCGGTCTCTGCAATGCACCCGCAACTTTTCAGCGGTGCATGCTTGCCATATTCTCTGATATGGTAGGTGATTTTCTGGAAGTCTTGATGGATGACTTCTCAATTTTCGGGGCATCATTTGATGAATGCCTCCAGCACTTGGTTCATATACTCAGGCATTGCATCGATGTAAATCTGGTTCTTTCCTGGGAAAAGAGCCACTTTATGGTGCCTGAGGGGATTATCCTAAGACATTTAATTTCTGAGAAAGGCATCCAAGTGGATCGAGCCAAGGTTAATCTGATTTGTCGACTTCCATGCCTAGCTCAATTAGGGACATCCGTTCTTTTCTGGGGCACATCTATTTTTACCGTCATTTCATTCCTGATTTCTCAAAAATCGCGTGCCCCCTGACTACTCTTCTCTCCAAGAATGTACCCTTTGAAATTTCCCAGGAATGCACTCAAGCTTTTGAGAACCTTCGTGACCGAGTCACCCAAGCCCCGATCCTACAGTCCCCTGATTGGTCTCAATCCTTTGAGATCATGTGCGATGCATCTGATTTCGCTGTAGGAGCAGTTCTGGGGCAGAAGATTGACGAGAAACCTGTGGTCATCTACTACGCTAGCAAGACACTTGATGAGGCTCAGCGTAACTACATGGTTACGGAGAAAGAGCTGCTAGCCGTAGTATTTGCCCTCGAAAAATTCCGATCCTATCTCCTAGGTTCCCACGTCATCATCTACTCGGATCACACTGCTGTGAGGCATCTCCTTACTAAGAAGGACGCGAAGCCTTGATTAATCCAATGGATCATGCTGTTGCAAGAATTCGACCTCGAGATTCGCGACAAGGCGGGAAGACGGAACGTGGTAGCTGACCACTTGTCTCACCTTCCTTCTAAGATCATCGACCCTTCTGGACCCATCATGGAGCATTTTCCTGATGAGCACCTATTGACTATTGGTATTAGGCTTCCATGGTTTGCTGATATAGTAAACTACCTGGCATCTCGTTAGATCCCGTCTGATTGGCCAAAGGCCAAGAAAGACAAGTTGCGCTCTAATGCCAAGTCCTACATCTGGGAAGACCCGTACCTTTTCCGCATAGGTGCTGACCAAGTAATCCGACGATGTGTCCCGGAGGGCGAAGTCAATGACATTCTCTCCTTCTGCCATGACCAGGCATGCGGTGGCCACTTCTCTGGGTGCAAAACCACATCAAAAATCCTCCAGTGTGGCTTTTACTGGCCCACTATCTTCAAGGATGCATACAGTCACTGTAAGGCATGCAGTCGTTGCCAAACTCTGGGCAACATGAGCCACCGCGATATGATGCCTTTGCAGCCGATTCTCATATGCGAGCTCTTCGATATTTGGGGGATTGATTTTATGGGCCCCTTTCCTGTTTCGGAAGGCTTCGAGTACATTTTACTCGCGGTGGACTACGTGTCCAAATGGATCGAAGCCATTCCGACCCGAACCTGTGATCACAAGATCGTCATCAAATTCATTCATCAGAATATCTTCTCATGGTTTGGGATTCCTCATGCAATCATCTCTGACGGAGGGACCCATTTCACCAATGCTCAGATCAGGTCACTGATCACCAAATACGGGGTGTCTCACAGAATCTCTACTCCTTACCACCCCCAAACTAATGGTCTAGCTGAGCTATCAAATCAGGAGATCAAGAAAATCCTACAGGTTACTATTCGACCTGACAGGAAGGATTGGTCGTCCCGACTTCCGGAAGCTTTGTGGGCTTATAAGATCACCCACAAGACCCAACTAGGCATGTCTCCTTTCAGATTGGTGTACGGGAAGGCATGTCACCTTCCCGTCGAACTGGAGCACAAAGCCTATTAGGCAGTACGGAGCTGCAACTTAGATCTTTCTAAGGCTGGAACCCACTGAAAGCTTCAGATAAGTGAGATCGATGAATTATGCCTTGATGCGTATGAGAACTCGCGAATCTACAAAGAGTGGGTTAAAGCCTTCCATGACAGGCACATATCTAGAAAGATCTTCCACCCTGGTCAGAAGGTCCTACTCTTCGATGCCTGACTCAAACTCTTCCATGGGAAATTGCAATCCAAGTGGGTCGGACCGTATCTTGTTCGACAGGTTTTTGGAAATGGAGCCGTCGAAATCAGTCCTCTCAGCTACGATTCTGAACCTTTTATCATGAATGGTCAGAGACTCAAACCATTCATTGATGTAACCTCTACAGACTTGGCTGAGTCATCATTTATCCTCCATTCTCCCTGAGCTTATTGCACCTAGCTGATGGCGTAAAACTCAGCTCTTAACGGGAGGCAGCCCGTCATTCATTCTGAAAAACCTAAAACCTTTTCTGACACCTCTTTGCACTTTAGGTTCATCCTTTAGGATAGCCGACTCCACCTCAGGTGCTCGCATCTGAGATTAGAAATCGTCCACAACAGTCACCTCAACCCATCCACTCACCAAAATACATGTCCTAATGCATGAACCAAGTTAAATAAAAAACCCTCTTAATTTACAATGAGGACATTGCAAATCTTAGGCATGGGGGGGGTATGAAAGTGCAAAATGAATAAAAACTCATAAGAAAAGGTTTCAAAAAAAAAATGAAGGGAGGAAAGATTCTTGTGGATTTTACAAAAGGAGGAGGAGAAAAAGAGCTAAATGATAAAAAGGAGCACAAAATGAAAAAGAAAAAAAAGGATAGTTGATTAGCCCATAGTTGTGGGTTATTTAAGTATTTAAGTGCCTACACATTAGGTTAATTCTAACATTTATTTAGTATAAATTAGGATGTAAATAGATTAATTCATAGTTTTAATCTAATTACATAATCCATACATTGCATTCATATCTTAAGTGCATTTAGAATTAGCTTAGAATAGCATTCATTTAATTAGATAACCAATTAGGTATATTGTTTTTATTAACATAGAAGTTGAGGGTCTATACATAAATAACCCTAATATTTTAATAATATTTGCTTTATTCGTCTTCTTTCAGAACGGCTGGCTGCCGCTCCAACGCCCGGCTGCTGCAGTGATGAAGCCATTCAAGGGGGAGCGGATGTGGTGGATCTGGTCGGCGACTGATTTCAAAATTGTTCAAGACACTATAAAAGGAGCACGGAAGCTGCCGGCTGCAGCAGGCCTCCGCCACCGACCCACCACTGTGCAGAGAGAACCTCTCTCTTCCACTCCACACTGCCGGCCTCTACCGTGGCGGCGAGACTCCACCACCGTGGGCGTGTGGTGTGACAGGCCACACCGCCATCCGGAGCTCGCCCGCATTACCGTGAGCACATCAGCGTGCATCTTCCTCGCCGTCGTCGCAGACCACCACGCAAGCTACTGATCAGCCACCCTCTCAGTAACTTAAGACGTTTGGGAAATTTCCCAGACGTCTGAAGTTACCCGCTCACCTCCACTTCCTCAGCCTGCACTCTCCAACCGGCCACCAAGCCGCCTGCGCCCTCCACCGCTCACCGGCTGCTGACCTGCGCACGCCTGCAGATCAGCCCGCGCTCTCCTCCAACGCCTGCAGACCAGCCTGCAGCATCCTCCAACAGCCTCTGCAGCTACCACCGCCACGCCTCCGCGCGCCAGCGCCCGCCTGCAGACCACCGCAGCCACGCCTCCGCGCGCCAGCGCCCTCCGCAGCCCCTCTGCAGCTTTCACCGCACAGCCATCTGCAAACCACCGCGCAAGCGCCCCCTCTGCAGCTTCCACCGCGCGCGCCAGCGCCCGCCTGCAGACCACCGCAGCCACGCCTCCGCGCGCCAGCGCCTTCCGCAGACCCTCCGCGCGCCCACGCACAGCCACCTGCAGAACCGCCAGCAACCGACCTCTGCAGCTACCACCGCAGCCACGCCTCCGCGCGCCAGCGCCCGCCTGCAGACCACCGCAGCCACACCTCCGCGCGCCAGCGCCTTCCGCAGACCCTCCGCGCACCCACGCACAATCGCCTGCAGCACCTCCGCCGGAGCTCGTCCGGCCACCTCCGGCCGCCGCGCGACTCGCCGTCACCACCGATTCGAAGCCCTTGATCCAAGGGACCTCCGCCGAGCTTCCCGCGCCCAGCCATCGGCTCCTCGTCGCGCAAGACAATGGGGAAAAATTCCCCTGTTTTGCTACAGTAAAGCATTGATTAAAATTTACATTTTCTGCCATTGCCAGATTTTATTCATATTCTATTCAGTCTGCATTGCGGAAAATATCCTGTAGTTTATCATAATTGCCATTTCAGCATTATTTCTTGCTTAAACCTTAATCTAAAGGCAATCTTGGCTTGGTTCTTGTCCAAATTGACTCCAAACAAACATTTTTAAGTGGCGCGAATTTTAATACGTTATTGCCTCCCTGTGGAAACGACCCGCTCCTCTGCGAGTGGTTATTTCTTATTAAAAATTGATTAGTCGATTTTTCCACCACATTAAACTACAAACGACTTAAAAGCGAAAGATCGACCCGATCAATAGTCATTAGTAAGAAATTAAGGAATTTAACCTAAGTTTTAGACCACATTAAGGAAAAGAAAAAGGAAAGTGCACAACAAGATTAGTAAGAATGCAAACCTTAGGCATTCTTGGATAGACTCTTAGTACCCATTAAGATCTAGATATTCCTCAAGAGGTTGAGGAAATTGAAAAGCTAAAGTATTAGGTCCAAGGCTTAGGGAGTATTTGGCCTCATTAACTAACTTTTGGTTTACGGGACTCAGTAACCTAAGCACCCAAATTCACACACACAGTCTGGTTCAGTAAGCTTAAGTATCAAAATCACACAGAAGCATTTTAAATGTTCTGAAAAGTCACCTAGATTAGGAGCAGTCGATCAACACAAGTTGATTTGGATGAGTTCCCGGAGCGGAGAGGTGGGAAATTCCCCTCGAAGATGCGTAACAACATATCATTTCCTCGGTGCTTATCTCTTAGGATATTTACATATCCTACTGGGGGCATGTAAGCACTCTGCCGGTTCAAATTCCATGGATGGCATTATCACGAAATGTCAATTGCCAGGGTCTGAATTCAGCCACGGAACACCATGGACAGGATTATCTCGAAATCTCGAAAGACAGGGTTCTGGGGGTTACCATGGGCGGTGCTATCTCGAAGCATCGACTGCCAGGGACCCTTGAGGATTGATGATGGGGACAAGGAATCCGATATAGATCGTGTTGTGAAGCCAATCCTAACCTAGAATTAAAAAGAAAAGAGAGAGAAAACTCTCCAAACAAATAAATCTTCTGTCTCTCTCTCTTACAAAACGCACTATGAACTGAACCAAGGCTAAAATTATCTCAAGCACGGGTGCTTTAACCACAAAGTCCAATAAACTTTGAGTTAGTTCCTGTAGGCCTTAAAAATCTCTGCTAAGGACTGAAGCTAAAGCTAGACAGATCTGGATCTTGGTTGGTACTAGAGTACCTTTTAGGCCTATGATTGGCATTCTAACCTAATCAAGGATACAAGAGGAAAAGCACTTATCAAAACTTGATAAGAAATTCATGGTCAAGAACAAGGGTTAAAACCTTAAAATTTTGCTAAGGGACTAGAAAAAGCTAGGCATGGGGGTATGATGAGAGCCTCATCATGAACCTTAACTAGTATAATTTGATTTAAATAACTGTACAAAAGTTCCTACAAAACCTAAGGAAAAGCCTAAATCAGAGAATTCTAAATTTAAGAATAAAATAATTCATAAGGGGTAAAATTGTAATTTTACCAATGCAGTACACAAACAGGGTGTCTAAGGGTCTAAACACGGGTCAAATGGGCTTGATAAGAAAGAAAGTGGGATGACCTGATCCGAAAAGGATTATAGCAACCTCTAGGAATTAAATGACATTCTATAACCCTAAAAATAAACCTGATTTAATTCACGAAGTTTCTGGAAATATAAAAGTCAAATAAGCCCTCTAAAATTCATGGAAAAACATCCTCTAGGGTTTAGAACCTTCAATTTGGCCAGTAGAACCTGTCTTGGCCTAAATTGAGAACCATACCCAATTTTTGAGCTAATTTGGATTTTTGTGCAAATTGACCGGTCAAACATGGTCAAACCTAAAATCAAACTTCACCATTAGATTCCTTAGGTCCAAATTAGGTTTACAACAAAATTTGGACCTAAGGGAAGGCAATCTTGACCTACTTTACAAATTGGTCCTCTTGAATTACTTTTCGACCCTTATCTTTTTGAACCCTTGCATTTAGCCCCCTAACTTCTCTTTCGTTCTTTACAGAACAACCCCTCTGTCACCCCACGCAGCCGCCCATACCTCCGGCGACCTTACGCGGAGGATGGCGCCGCGTAGGGTATGGGGGCCGCTCTCAGAAATGAAAGGGGGGTTCCCTGCGTCATCCTCTTTCACAGGGACCCCCTCCCATGTCCTGCCATCACCCACTCCTCTCATGCGAATGTGCGAGAGGAATGGGACTCCATCTCCAGCCAACTTCGGCAAGCCCTCCACGATCTTTCCTCGAGATTCTCCTCTCAGCAGCTGCTATAAAAGGGACGGCAGGGCTCTCCGGTCGTCTCAAGCTTGTCTTGGCTAGAGAATTCCCCTAAACTCGTTTTTTCTCACTCCGGCCAAGCAGCCCAATGCTTCCGGCGACCCTTCCTCCTCCCCTTCGTCGCTCTGTTGCCATACCTGCAGCAGAGTTCACTTCGTCGCGTCCTCCCACACCAGGCCGCACCAGCTGGCGCCTTGCAGATCCCCTCCTCGTCACCGTTACCCCACTCTAGGCATCTTCGTCTCCGACGTCGGCAGGCACGCGTCGAGCGCCTTCCCCCCCCCCCCTCTCGTCAGTTAAGTAGGTGAAACTCTTCCCCTTTCTCTCTCTTTAATTTCCCCTTTTTAATTTGCTATTTTCACCCACCGACCACCACTGTCCATCGCCACCTCCATCTCCGACCGCCCTCCGGCAAGGCATCCCCGCCGCTCCACTCCTCCATCCGCCTCGCCAATCACCCCTTAAGCATTGCGACACCTCACTGACACTAAATCCGCCCTCCGTTCACCACGTCGCACCTCCAGAACACCCCTTGAACACACCCACTCTCACGCACACAGTGTGCCCTAGGATGCGCACTCTAGCCTCCCCACGCTATGCCAACCCCCGCACTGTCTTCGCCGTGCTCTGGCAAAGCTCACCAAGTGTTCTGACAGGGCTGCAAGGCCGTACTGGTGGTTTCAGGTCTCGTACCCTCGCCTCCATTGACGAGAAGCTTGGAGTAAGCTTTCAATCATCTCCAAGCCCCTTCAACTCTAGGTCTTTAGCCCAGGTCGTGCAGAAGACTTTCACGCACACACTTAGGACATCAATTGGGGTCATAAGCCTTAGCTGCTACCCCAAATCACCTGCGCCTTCTACCTGCAGACTCACGAAATGAAGGTGGGACTTTAGTCCCACCTCGAAAGCGTGTGGGCACGCGCCCACACATAAGAGGAAAAGGTCGCATAGGCTGGTTGCCTCCGATAACACTGGGGTGAGGTCCCTCCTCACCTATCCACCGGGTCTCGTTCGCAGCACTTCCCACACAGACCTGACCTGCGACCCGACTACCCCCACTCCTAAGCACTCCTCGCGCACCACACCCAAGTCAGTGCACCTAGACCTGGGCATGCGACCCGACCCGATTACCTAGCTCTGGGAGAGCGTACCAAAGAGTGATTCAGAGAGAGAGAGACGCGGGAAAGGGTAGGGGTAGGTTTTGCGTTGCGTGTTGACGTGCCTTCGTGCGTGTGTGTTAAGAGGTGTCATTATAGTTGCACTTGATACGTCGGTTTTAAAAGAAGTAAACGGAGGTGAGTCCGAGTGTCGATCTCAGGGAGGCATGGAAATCGGATTTTGTTTACCACTTGTTGTCACGAAAAAGGCGGAGTTTTGCTTGCGAAAGAAACGGTTTTGAAAAGCGAGAGATAGAGAGAGTTTAGGGTTAGAAAGCTCTTGGTTTTGATCATGCACTTGAAACAGAAATTAAAAAGGCAACTAAATGAAAAATAATTTCATTAAACATGCATTCATAGTTCATGGTTTACAATATTAAATACATGCTTCAACAAAAGTAAATGAAAGCTTAAAAGAGAGAGAGAGAGGTAGAGAGAGAGTGGAGAGCGACGAGGCAGCCACGGCGGTGGAGGAGGCTCCGTCGGCGGCTCGTCGTCTCCGGCGATTACAAGAGTGCCTAAGACTAGCTAGGAGAGGAGTGGAGTAGTTGCAAGTGGGAGAGGATGCCTTGAATGGTGGTAGAAGGGGGTTTAAATAGAGTTAAGGGCTTCCTAAAAGAAGAATGTGCTTTAGCGACATCCAGAACGTCGCTAAAACCGCTTCCATATACGTCGGTGAAGGTCTTCTGCCGCCGGTCAGCCGCCCGCCCCTCTCTCTCTTCAGGCACGATCCGTGGGCGTCGAACGAGAGCCGTCCGATTGATGATCGGACGGCTGAGATCCTCCCGCGCCTGCGCTAGGATCGCGCTTCGGGCGCGCGTGCGCGCGCGCGTTTCCGCCCGGCGTGCGCGCGCGCGTGGGAGGTGGGGCGCTGTCGTCGCGCCGCGTGGCGCGATCCTAGCCGCTCGCTTCTGATCGCGCGGCTCAATTTTGCCGCGCCCTTCGCCCGCAGATGATTTTCGCTCCGCGCGAATCGAACGCGCGTCGCCGCGACGCGGGCGTGCGCGCTAACCGTTGCGCCACGCCCGCGCTTTGTCGCGGCGACCGCGGGCGAGCGCGCGGATCTCGGCCGTTCGATCGAAGATCAACGGCCGAGATGCGTCCTTGGCTGGCTTGCGGGCGTGCGGGCGGCGGGGGCGGGGCGACGTGGCGCGTTCTAGGCCGTTGATCTCCAGATCAACGGTCAGGATTTCTTGGGCCCATTGTGGGAGCTCCGGATGTCGGATTTGGCCGATTTTGAGTCCGTTAGACTCCGTTCGTCGTCCTGAATCCATCCGTGCGGTCCGATTGCTCATCTGAGGCCTGCTTTGACAAATGCTTTACACAAATGGCCATTAATACAGTTTATAAGCAATCTTGGTACTTGATGCATGCAATGCTCCTATTCTACTTTATGTTGTGCCTTTTATTCTAAAGATGGGCCATATTCAACCTAATTACTACCCCCTTGCGTGGTGTTATCATACCCCCATGCTTACTCCTTGCTAGTCCCTAGCAAGGTTTATTCTAGCCTTTATTTCTTTGGCGAATTCAAGAAGTAATTGCTTAGGCACTTCGTTACTTGTCAATAAGAGGAACTATACGAAGATCTTAATCTACAAAGACTAAGCAGCGCCCGGGTGTCTGCCAAAATACGAATCACCCGAATCCTTGCTTTGTATATATATAACTATACTTATGTATACGTATATATCTATATATGTCTTTTTAGAATTTTTAGATTTCAGTGTGGGTTGGTAACTTTTTACGGCTACCCAACCCACCCAAAACTCGGTCAAAACCCTAAGTGCTAAGCATCTTGGTGTGAATGTTGTGATAGACTTACTTAACGGTAATTGAGACAGACTTCGAGTTTCTACGCCTCTAGGTGACCGGAAAAGAAAATAAATTTTTGCCTGAAGGTGTATTTGTTCGATTGGTAGCTTTCTCCCTGCGTTCATTTTACTTGGGGTCAACACAAGGATTTTCCAGTGTATATCTCCCCGGCTTGTACTACTTCCCCGCTTCTTCCTTAGGTGTTTTTGGTCTTCTTTTTTTGTGCAATTATTGAGCTGGGCTCTGGACAACCGACCAATGGGCTGTTACCCACGATCACTTGCCAGCCATACTTGTGCGGTGAAGTGTGGTTTATTTTCTTTTCTTCTTTTCCCCTTTTTTTTTTTTTAATTATTTTTTTTTTTTTTTTACGTAGGTGGCTTCCCTAATCTCAAATGTACCTAGAGGCAGTGAAAAAGAAATGGCCTGTGGCTGGGTTCTGGACAACCTGCCAATGGGCTGTTACCCACGACAACTTGCCAGCCATACCACCCTAGAGAGTTCATTAGCTACCCAATTTCTGTCAAAATCTCCGAGAAGTGAGTATGTGCAGAAATGTGTGCAGATGCTTAGACTCAAAGTTTTCCTGAGTTAGAGGATGAGTTGATAAGTCGTATACTTATCACCTTATTTATTAGGTGGATTAGAATAGCTTAAAGTTGCAAGGATTCGCCGCTAAATCCATATTTTAATGGACACTAGGGCTGATTAAGCCTGAAGGCCTGAAAAGTCTAAGCGTTTAAGTTCTTTTTGTATTATTTCCCACTATTGACAAGTTTCTAATGCCTAAGTTTTTCTTCCTAAATTCAATTTTTTTTTTTTTTAATCAATTAATTTATTCATTCAGACTGATTAATTAAACTCAGGATTATGCAATTTACCATCCCCCCCATGCTTAAGTTGGACAATGTCCTCATTGGCAGATGCATGGATGCAGAAGGGTTCAAAAAGATAGTACCTGAGTGACGTAAACTACCAGATCAGTCTGAATCCGCTGGGTTGCCTCCCAGGAAGCGCTGAGTTTAACGCCTCCAGCTGGGCGGTGCACAAACAGGAATGACTTGGGTCAAGAAGGTATGTTCAAAATTAACCAGACCTAAAATCAGAAGTCCACAGATGCGGATAAGGTTGTGGTGGAGTCCCGTTCCTAAGGGGCGGGAATTCTGTAACAGATATATCATGCATGCCCGTGTCAGATCCTCTCTTAGTTTGTGGGCATGCAAACAAGTTGCTGTGGACGAACGCACCCCAAATATGACATGCCAAACACTAAAGATGTAGGTCTTATATTCAGCTTGTGTCCCCATAAAATTGTAATCCATCGAAAGTGTATCAATTCTAGTGCATTCGGGTTGCGGGATCTTTATTCTGGTAGGGCAAGTAACAAAGTCCAGAGTTTCATACTGAGCCCTACAACCAAGCATGAGTCTTCTCTTCAAAGACGAATCCATCTCTTCCGCAACTATGATTTCATTGCTCATTCCCTCCAAGCCCTTGATCTCAAGAATATTTTCTTCAACCTCCTTTGTATCAGATTCACTGTTTGGGGTTGCATTAGAGGTAGGGTCAATTTCATCCTCTAGATCATATTCTTTCTCTCGGCCCTCCTCCAAATTTGTGATGGGGATTCTAACCGATTCATAATCAATTTCTTTGAAATTGTAACTCCATTCTCCATTTCCGACGTTGGCTGCTACTCCCACCGGATTACTTGTCTTGAGCCGATTAGATTCAGATTCCAAGGTCTCTCCCCTCACCTTCTCAGTTTCCTCCTGATGTTTGTTCTCAATGCTCCCCAAATTGTGTTCCAAGGAATCCTTACTGTCCTTATCCACTGAGCTATCCAACTCCTGAGGGGTATCAATGGTGGACTGAACCAAATCAGGATGACTAGGTGTAGTCCAATTGATCATGGTAGGTCCTTGCTTTATGAATTCCATGAATGGCGTTGTATGCAACAGCTTTCTTTGGCCTTCTTCCCCCAATTGTTGGAACAACTCCAACATGGCATGTTGCCCTTTAACCAATTCTTGATTCTGTCTGTGTAGTTCTAACTGGAGGTTATCAAGAATTGACATGGTGTCATTTGGTGTCCTTTGGATTTCCTCCTTGAAATCCAGGTTAAGAGAGTATGGTTGAGGTTGTGGATCAGAATCCATATTGGTGTTTAAGTTCTTGGGTGGGTCCTCTATTCTATCATGTTCAGGGTCCAGTTCTTCAAGAGGAACCATTCTCTGTTTGGTCCTACTCCAGAATAGTTCAGGTTCTAAGTCCTCCTCCCAGTCAGATTCTTCATCAGGGGACCAAATCAGAGGTTGATGATCCTGGGCTTGCCTAGATTTCTGATCATTTTCTGATTTCCATTTGTCTAGAACTCCTTCTAATCCAAAGGTCAAGTAGGCAAGGTTGTTGAATTCAGATGACCTTTCTTGGTTATTATCTTGAGATGGGTAGGGTTCTTGGTGTTCTCCTAAAGTGTAGGTCCTATCACAGTAGAGCGGGTCGGACCTAAATGAGGAGGCATCGTGAGGACAATCGAGATATGGAGCCCCATGATTTGAATCGTACCCTTGGGTGGCTATGTTGGGTGTATTCCAATAAGTGGTTGGTGTGGTTTGGTCATAGTTGGGCCAAGAGGGGTATTCCAGGTTGCATCCCCAACTTGGTGATTGGTTAGCCCAAGTAGGCTGTGGGTATGGTCCACTTGGGTTAGCATACAAATCCTGTTGGGGGTAGTTTGGGTAAGATGGATAGGCATTGAAATCCATGGTTTGGAAGAAATGGAGGGATGCGGGAAGAACAGATGCGAGAGAGTTGTGTCCTCAACAAAGCAAACAAGCCTAGTCCTTATGGTGTACTCCTTAGGAGACCTGGAAATCTCACAAAGGTTGATTAAGTTCGTAAGCACTGGACTCCCCTTCCCCAGGCTAATCTGGCCAGGTTGATTACGAGGGGATTGCAGGGAAGGTTCTTCCTTTGGCTTGCGCCTCCGATTCCATAGACCCCACAACCGCGGTCGTTTGACACTGCCCCGCAGCCTAGCCACCAGATTCTACCAAGGGAATGAAAGCCAAGTGCCTAGCGAACAAAACCTCACCTTTTGAGACTTAACTTAGTCCTGCCTAGGGCACGTCTACTCAGTTTTAACGGGTTAGGATAGTGCTTGTGCTTAGGGTAATGTGATGAGGCGTTGATTGGGGTGGTGCCTCTTAATTTTCCACTTTTCAAGGTGTGTGCTTCTACAAAACAGGGTTTTAAAGCAAGAATTTTTAGGGTGTGGTGTCTTTTAATGTTTCATCCTTACTTTAGTGTTTTTTAGGGTTGACGTGTCTTAATGCTTTCAGACAAGTTTCAAAGGGCACGTCAAGTTCTACACACAACTTGGTGAAAGTAGATTTCCTTTTTATCTTGTAGAGGCTCTAAAAACCCTAGTGTACTCATCCTAAAGATCGTGCAGCTACTATTAGATGAGTTAGTTTTTAGGGTTGAGTGATGCGGCCCAGGTCAACTCACGGTGGCTTCGCAAACACCACTCAAGAGAAAAAGAAAAGAACACTCCAAGAATTTGTCCAGTATATTAGAGTGTACATTTTTTTGTAGGGTGGTGTGTTAAGAATGTGGGTCAAGCAATCATTCACCACGCCAATTTTTTTAGTTTTTATGATTTTTTTAGCTTTTTCACGCAAGCAAACAATGAGAGAGAGAGTACTTACTATCGGTCCTCGAGGCGCCTACTTCCTTGCTACCATAGTGGAATGCGTCGCTTCGCCGTCCATGCGCCGAATTCCTGCAACCATCAAGTAAAAAGGAAAATAGGGCATTAGACGATATGAGAATGAAGGTGGAATGGAGGTGATAAAACAAATCCGTTGCCTCCCCGGCAACGGCGCCAAAAACTGACGTGCCTTCGTGCGTGTGTGTTAAGAGGTGTCGTTATAGTTGCACTTGATACGTCGGTTTTAAAAGAAGTAAACGGAGGTGAGTCCGAGTGTCGATCTCAGGGAGGTGTGGAAATCGGATTTTGTTTACCACTTGTTGTCACGAAAAAGGCGGAGTTTTGCTTGCGAAAGAAACGGTTTTGAAAAGCGAGAGATAGAGAGAGTTTAGGGTTAGAAAGCTCTTGGTTTTGATCATGCACTTGAAACAGAAATTAAAAAGGCAACTAAATGAAAAATAATTTCATTAAACATGCATTCATAGTTCATGGTTTACAATATTAAATACATGCTTCAACAAAAGTAAATGAAAGCTTAAAAGAGAGAGAGAGAGGTAGAGAGAGAGTGGAGAGCGACGAGGCAGCCACGGCGGTGGAGGAGGCTCCGTCGGTGGCTCGTCGTCTCCGGCGATTACAAGAGTGCCTAAGACTAGCTAGGAGAGGAGTGGAGTAGTTGCAAGTGGGAGAGGATGCCTTGAATGGTGGTAGAAGGGGGTTTAAATAGAGTTAAGGGCTTCCTAAAAGAAGAATGTGCTTTAGCGACATCCAGAACGTCGCTAAAACCGCTTCCATATACGTCGGTGAAGGTCTTCTGCCGCCGGTCAGCCGCCCGCCCCTCTCTCTCTTCAGGCGCGATCCGTGGGCGTCGAACGAGAGCCGTCCGATTGATGATCGGACGGCTGAGATCCTCCCGCGCCTGCGCTAGGATCGCGATTCGGGCGCGCGTGCGCGCGCGCGTTTCCGCCCGGCGTGCGCGCGCGCGTGGGAGGTGGGGCGCTGTCGTCGCGCCGCGTGGCGCGATCCTAGCCGCTCGCTTCTGATCGCGCGGCTCAATTTTGCCGCGCCCTTCGCCCGCAGATGATTTTCGCTCCGCGCGAATCGAACGCGCGTCGCCGCGACGCGGGCGTGTGCGCTAACCGTTGCGCCACGCCCGCGCTTTGTCGCGGCGACCGCGGGCGAGCGCGCGGATCTCGGCCGTTCGATCGAAGATCAACGGCCGAGATGCGTCCTTGGCTGGCTTGCGGGCGTGCGGGCGGCGGGGGCGGGGCGACGTGGCGCGTTCTAGGCCGTTGATCTCCAGATCAACGGTCAGGATTTCGTGGGCCCATTGTGGGAGCTCCGGATGTCGTATTTGGCCGATTTTGAGTCCGTTAGACTCCGTTCGTCGTCCTGAATCCATCCGTGCGGTCCGATTGCTCATCTGAGGCCTGCTTTGACAAATGCTTTACACAAATGGCCATTAATACAGTTTATAAGCAATCTTGGTACTTGATGCATGCAATGCTCCTATTCTACTTTATGTTGTGCCTTTTATTCTAAAGATGGGCCATATTCAACCTAATTACTACCCCCTTGCGTGGTGTTATCACGTGTGTGCAAGGAACAGGTGAGGAAGAAGAAGGAGAGGAAGAGCGGGTGGCGAGGACTTAGCCGCAAAGCTCCCGTAGCAGAGAAAAAGAAGAAGGTAAAGGAGAAGCCGCAGCAAAGAGAAGAAGAGGAAGAAGCTGAAGAAGAAAAGAAGACAACAGACTGAAGAGAAGAAGGAGGCACTGTAGCAACAGCGTCGATAAGGCATCCGACTCGAAGAATCAGACGTCCGGATCAGGGAAAAGGAAGAGAAGAAGAGAAGAAAAAGAAAAGAAGGAAGAAGAAGAAGGAAGGAGCTGCTGAAGAAAGAAGACTTGGCCGCAAGAAGAAGAAGAAAGAAGAAGCAACAGTAGAGAAAAGGAAGAGAAAAGAGAAGCCGCAGTAGAGGAAAAGAAGAAAGAAGAAGGCACAGAAGCTGACTAAAGAAGAGAAGGCACAAAAGAAGAAGAGAGAAGAAGAAGAAGCCAAGAGAAAGAAGGGAAGGAAAAGAGAAGAAGAAGAAAAAGAAAAGGAGTTTTTTGCTCATTCTCTCTTTCTTAAATTTTTGTAAAATAGTATATAGTCAATTGTGAATTCATATATTTCTAGAATGACGTGTGCTCCCTGAGTTCGACCTCAGGATATTTTAAATCTCGAGTAATAAATAAATTAAAGTGATAATCGTCTTTCATAATACTGCAACGAATACATCATTAAAACCCGAAGGACAACCATCAACACCTGAGTATCAAATTGATACTTAATTGTGTAGAACATCTTAAGAGCTTTCTAGCAAGCTTTAATTTGCTTGGAACGGAGCTCTGAGCTAGCTGGAATCGACGTTTGAAGTTTGGTCTGGGAGGGGGAAACTTAGTCCCACCTTAGTAGGACTAGAGCGACCGCATGAGTATAAAATTTATTTGTGATAAGGGCTTCTCAGTCAATAGTGCACGGCACAAGGAAACGAACTGAGCATATTGGGTGTGTGTGTGGGCGCGTGCAGTGCGCGTGCCCGGGTGTGTGTGTGCCTATGGGCGTGCGAGTGTGGGCCCGTGAGGACGTGTGCATGGGCCTAGGAGGCCGTGAGCCGGATGGGCTCAAGACTATGTGAACCAAAAATAAACCGAAACTAAATAAACCAGGCTTGGACCTAGTAGGGTTTGGTCCCACCCTGAGAAGGGTGCTGTGTATCCCCGACCTGTCTAAGCCTCCAATTAAAAACCTAATTTTTGGTTTAATTAGTTAGACTAGTTCGATTTAGAAAGAAGGTCTACAAGAGCTCAGAAGGAAAGGGTGCTAAGGAGAAGAAGAAGAGGAGAAGAAGCAAAGGAAAGGAAGAGGAGAAGAAAGAGAGAACTCGTAGCGATAAAGGAAGGTTAAATAGGCAAGGGCTAAAGAGAAAAGGCAGAGAAGGAAGAAAAGAAAGAAAGAAAAGACATCTACAAGAAAGAGCTCGAGAAAGATTAAGGAAAAGATTAAGAAAGATTAAGAAATAAGTAAAAAGTAAAGAGAAAGAAAGAGAAAAAGGTAAAAGAAGAAGAGAAAGAAAGAGGCTGAAGACAAAGAAGAGAAATAAATGGTTTAATTTCTTACATATTATTCATTCCTTTTGAGCTTAATGTTGTAATAAGGCATATTTCCATTAGAATTACTTTTTCTTGCCTTAATCACTTGAAATAAAAAGAAATAAACATGTTTACTTGTTGTTAGAGAAGATTATTTGTGTAAATGTGTTTTCTTATGGAATTTTGCATATCCTTTTAATTTGAAATCATTAAGCAAAATTCATGTTCTTAAAATAAATTTAATTACTTTCTATAAGTAACTTAGACTTAATGGTGAATTCTAATTAAGTTATACCTCCCAGCGAATGACCTGGACTCAACCAGTTAAAAGAAATAAAATCTAAAATGTGAGGTTAACTTGACCTTATACTACTTATTCAACACAAATTCAAGTTGGCCTAAGTTACTTTCTTCTGCACATAATTAAGCATAATTAACTTAATTAACTGTGTTGAAAAATAAAACCATCATTTATCTATAAAGCTATCAAACTAACTACTATACAAATTATGATGCTTATACATGCATTGTTCCTAAGTTGATCTAGAATCTAACTTAATTCAGGTAAATTAGGTCCTATGATTGTTATGCAATCAAGGGGTATTCGTTGATGCGTACTAACAAATTGGGGAGTTTTTCAAGGGGAACCCTCTAGCCAAAATTCTTTTAAAAAGAGTACATCAAAAGGGGGTTTCCTCACTAAAAGCCTCTCAACCAAGAATCTTGTTGGGGCCATCCATCACAAGGAACAATCCCCCAATCAATCCTAACAAGGGTTAGAAGGAAAAATCAAAAAGGGGCCCAACCTCTAAGGGCAAAAATAAATAGTCTAGAGCAAGGGCCTGGATCTTGGACGTTATTGACTCATGATAAAATTAATATGGCCTTTACAATGTTCACATAAATTTTAGACCCCAGGAGGGTTTGCATTGACTACCGTCGCCTAAATGCGGCCACTTAGAAGGACCATTTTCCCATGCCTTTTACCGATCAAATTTTCGAGAAGTTGGTAGGGAATATTTACTATTGTTTTCACGATGGTTATTCTGGGTATAATCAGATCATGATCGTTCTCAACAATTAGGAGCGTACAACTTTTACAAGCTTGTATGGTGCTTTTGCTTTTCAGAGAATGCTGTTCAACTTATGTAACGCTCTTGCAACATTCCAGCAGTGCATGATGTCAATCTTTTCTGACATGATCGATGACTCTTTTAGAGACTTTCATGGATGATTTTCTCATATTCGAAACGTCATTTGACCAATGTCTCCTTAGCTTAGAGAAAGTTCTGAAAAGATGTAAGGAGACGAAATTGGTGCTTAGCTGGGAGAAAAGCCATTTTATGGTCTAGAAAAGAATCATATTAGGCAATATTGTATTTGCAAAGGGAATTGAAGTGGATAAGGCAATGGTCGAATCCATTTCCAAACTTCTAATGCCCTCCAATGTCAAACAAATATGATCCTTTCTCGACCATGCTGCCTTTTATAAGAACTTCATTAAAGATTTCACTATGGTCTCTCAGCCACTTTGTGACTTGCTAACAAAGGATTCCACCTTCAACTTTGATGAGAAGTGTGCCCAAGCCTTCAAGCATTTGAAAAAAGCTCTAATGACCTCACCTATTATTCAAGCACCAGGTTGGACCCTCCACTTTGAGCTAGTATGTGACGCATTCAATTACACAGTTGGGGTGGTCCTTGGTTGGTGTGTGGAAGGGAAACCTCATGTGCTGTATTATGCCAACAAGACCTTAACTGAACCACAACAAAACCACACTGTGACGGAAAAGGAATTACCTACGGTAGTTTTTGCCCTGGAGAAGTTCTAGTCATACATTTTGGGATCTAAGGCTGTTGTGTTCACTAATACTCTGCTTTAAAACATCTACTTTCAAAGAAGGACACAAAACCTAGACTTATTAGGTGGATTTTGCTATTACATGAGTTTGACATTGAAATCAAAGACAGGAAATGGGTCAAAAATGCACTAGCAGACCATCTTCCTTGGATCCCTGATGAGTGGCTACTCATCATGGCTAAAAAGCTGAAGTTAAGCTAGACACTAAGTAAAACAATATCAAATTAACAGATAAAAAGGGTTAAGTGTGGGAATTAAAGAAAAAGACCTAAAACCTTTACTCTGTGTTAAAACTTCATAATTAGGTCACAAAATGAGATATTCTGAATGCAAAGTACAAATGATGATCCATGTGTCAATTGAACACATAAATAAGTTTGAAAGGCCAAATCAGAAGTATAATCAATGTCTTAAATGTTCAATTAAGCACATATAAAAATTTGAAGGCAATTGGACATCATTTAGGTTATGAAATAGGTAGTTTACACTTAGGTCCTTCATGCATTACACTCTCGCCCTTAAAAACTCCCCTTTGGACCTATTTGTAAGCCGCAGGGACCCTTTTGAAATGCTGCAGGGCCCTTCCAGTTGTAGTTCTTTTCACTTATGGGCCTGCACGCTATTCTTCTACCCCTTCGTTCAAGGGTCTATCTGCAAATTTTCCTTTATTTCAGAGAGAGGCCAGCTGTACTTCTCACGCACTGTAGCGCGCGAAGAACACGGCCAATCTCAGCCGTCCATCGCTCTTCATAATCTTGATCTACGGTTGGATTCGAATGGAAGTTTCGCGTGATTCGGCGCATGCGATCACCCCTGTCCCCAGATCTCATCTGACGGTCAGATTTTGCGCTTAGCTCACCGCGCGCTCCGCCCCTCTCATCCTCGTCGTCGGTTGCATCTTGATTATTCTCACCTGCACGATGATCTCAGCCACTGAGCATGCTACTTAAGCACCTCAGTGGTGTCGCACGCAACGGATCGCTCCCTCCTACACCTCTTAAAGATCATTCGTCCACTCCAGTCCCTCCTCCCCATCAAGCCTTTGATTTCATAGCCACCGACTGTGAATCATCATCTTCTCTCGACCTCCTCGTCGCTAAGGACTTCGTAGCACCTGAGGACGACCCTGGAGCCTCACTAGCAGACTCTTCCCTCCGCTGGAGTCATCTTCCTCCTTAGCCACCGGCTAAGGACCCATAGGTCCCATTCTTCCTGTTAGATTAGGTTTATAATTCTGCATATTAGTTTTAGCTGTAGTTAAGTAGTTTAGAATAGAATTAATATAGTTGTTAATGTTTAATTTCACCTTAGGATAAAGTAGCTGTAGTAGTAGAATTAGGCTTAAATACTCCCCCCCTCACCTCCTCTGATCATTTCAGATCAGAGGGGAAGACTTCATAAGACCATGTTTTCAAACTATCTCCCTCTCCATATTTTCATATCCAGTTCTTATTTTCCACAATTTGTTTTCTCATCTTTCACCCATACACTCTGACCCAATTTCAGATCTGGTTGGTTTTCAACCTCAAATCTGGTTGGTTTTCAACCTCAGATCTGAGATTGGCATCAACAAGCACTTAAGGGGCTTCCCACTCACCTCACTCTTGATCACAAAAGCCCCTGATTTTGGGTCAAAATTTTCAGTTTGTCATATTTCTCCTCAATTTAGATTTTAAGGAATTTTCTTTTTGGTTTTACTGCCTGATCTGATGAATTGAATGAAGTTGATTTGAATTCCTTGTTGGCAAGGAATCTGAGAGGATTTCTGGTGACAGAAATCATCTCAGAAGAGCCATACATAAATCTGATTTGATAATGTCTTGAATGCATTGAATGCAAGTCAGATCTGAGGATAATTACTGCAGCAATTTGAAGTCTGATCTCGCATTCATAAGTTTTGTTAATGGCTGTTTGGTGATTTCCTAACCTAAGGAGTTCTCAATACTCCTTAAGGTTTCATGAAACTGGGATCTGAATTAAGGGTTTTAATTGATTGAATTGATTCTTCCTTCATGCTGTCTATAGCATTAGGAAGAGTAATTCAGTGATATTCATGGATTTCATCTGAAATGAAGTTTTTGATGAGGGTTTTTGGCATTTGAATTAGGGTATTTAGTGATTTAATGAGAAATTAAACCCTTGTCAGATTTGGGATTGACTGATTTTCTTTTTAGTTTGGATTTGTTTGACTCTGATCCCAGTAAACAAAGCAAAGTGATGCATCTTGCAGCTACATGTTTTTTTTCCAAACTCACATTTCTTCTCAAATAGACTAACTGCAGCAGCAGTTAGCCCATTTGGACAGTCACTTAAGTGGCTGCAGAGTCTGGAAGGTCTTGTGCTGCTACTGTCAAGTTATTATAGGTTGTAACAGCTAGGTTCTAGTGTTAAAGTTTGTAGACTCTAATTTGATCATAGCTGACAGTAGATTGTGTTTCATCTTATATGTAAACAAACTTTCTTGTTTCAATACTTGAAATCGAACTTCTGTGCATGCTTGTCTACTCTTTCTTAATTCTGTCGGCTAGTTTAGTAAAGAAATCACCATCCTAAACATGAGTTAAAAGAGAAAACTGAACTGAGGAGAATCCCTATTGAGGCTTCCACCACTCCAGGGGAGATTGCAGATTCCTTTCTGAATGAAGGTTGATGTAATCGACATCATCAATCACCAAAAAGCACTATTGTCGGGTTTTTATCCTTGACAATGATGCCAAAAATATGATTAGCAACGATCGCATTGCAATAAAAATAATATTTTGTGTCGTTGTAGTATATTTGTCACAATGCAAACAAATGTGTCATTTTTATTTAATTACAATTTTTACTGCTTAGTTTCCAGGTTGTTCACTAGAAGCTAATTATTGATATACATCACTCTCTAAGTCCAAAAATGTTCTTTTATTCCAAAAACTTTAATTTTATTTACAAAATAAATCAATGAATCAATTAATAAATGAATTGGTCAATTATATACAAAAGAATCAATTAATAAACACTACAATACCTTAAACATATTCACAAATGACAAGCATCAAAAATTATATTCAACTACACTAAGTTAGTTATATACACTACTCTAAGTAATATCTAAATATAGGTACAAAAATAGCTATTGACATATCTTAAACTAAGTTATATTAACATACTAATGTCTTTGGTAACATATTTTATACATACAATGACATATCATGTGTCGCTATAGCCTTAGTAAAATATATACACTACATTAGGCAAAAAGAAATACTTATACTAAGATATATATATATAGTGACGGATATATTCGTCACTAACACCAAGGTTATTTATGTACATAATAGGCTCAAACAAGGTCTTACTCTACTAATACATATACATGTATACTATTTATATATATATATATACCTTATTTCCTTTATTTATATACATATATATATATACAAACATACTATACATATACACTCAACACAGTAGTGTTCAACAACACTTAGGTGCTCATGCCACTCAAATCTTCTTCTCTCTTCTTTTCTTCACAACACTTAGTCAAATTCCCAACATTATCTCTTCACAACACACACCTGCACTATTACACAAACCAAAAATTTGGTTTTAAGTGGGTGGATCGGCCCATTTTCGTGGGATACACAGCACCTCAAAAGGTGGGATCAGACCACTACTAGCAGGTCAGCCCTAGTTCCTTGAAGGTGTATTTTCATGCATATTCAAGCCTGCTAGGCCCAACAACCCTGCGCTCACGTGCCCACACACATGTGCACACACACACCCACAGGCACGCACGCAAATTGAGAACCATATGCTTATGTATTTGCACCCAGTGCTGACGATCGAACATCAGTTGGGCAAAATCAAATTATATCGCTTTGCTGCACTTGCCACACACGATGTTGCACTACCGCAATAGAGATTTGTGTTGTGTAGTATTCAAATTATGGAGATTTAGCTCTCGATTTGAGGGCCATAAATTAATATCAATTAAAAATAAATTATATATTTACAAAGCTCTATATTTATTAGTTATTTAAAAAGCTCTATATTTACAAAGCTTTATAAGTCTATATGATTATACAATTAATTTAGGAAAAAAAGTTATTTAAATATTTATTAAAAATAGTTAAAGTTAGGGTTTTATGCACATTAAATTAGGGTTTAATTTACTAATTAAAGTACAAATTGGTAACTTAATTACAAAATTGACTTTATACAAAGTTAATCTATATAATAAAGTATTTATTATACATTTTTAATTTATTTTATAGACTTTATTTTAATTTATTTACATTTAGATACATGTTTTAGATAGTAATGTACATAAATAATTTATAAATACTGTAATACACTATAAATAGGTTAATAATACTTAATATAATACTATACAAGTACACATTATAAATTACTTCAGTATTAACTTAAATTACTACTTTATTTTATTTTAAGTTAATAATTTATTTATTTAACTTAATAACTTAATTATCTACTTTTATTACTTAATTAAATTAATTTACAGGTATTTTACAGTTTATATTACTTAGTTAAATGTGTATGTACAGTATTATAGGTGGTTATGAGCTTATAAATAGGTATTCAGAATTACTTAGGTTTATATACATTTAAGTTATTATAAATTAATATATAAACATATAATAAAGTTATATACACAATAAATCATTCTAAATATTTACCTTAATATATAGAATACATATATAAGTTAATTATAGACATTATTTACATATTATACAATATGTACCTATAGCTTAATTTTAAATTATATTTACAAGTATATACACATTATACAAGGTATTTTTTAAAATTTTCTTATTTTTATAGTTTTTATATGTATAGTAGAGACAGGGGATGAGAGAGGAAGAGTGAGATGAGAGAGAAAGAATTGAGTTAGGTTCTTTTATTAGATTCCAAAGTAGACTAAACCGTCCGTTGGTATGCTCTACCAAGCAAGGGATTCAGATTACCTTGAAACTTGACTCACACTTAGAAAAATACCTGATCTTACTTAAGATAGGTTTATTTTATTTTTTTATGATTTTTTTAGGATTTTTATTTATATACAAACTAACACATAAGAGGCCTTTAATGAATGTTTTAATATGAAACCTAATGCCTCAAAGGGGGTTCTAAGATCTTGGATGGCTGATTAAACACTCAAGCATCTTTAATACATACCAAGAAAGATGTAGAAGCATTCAAATCTGATTTTCAGTTAATTTCATTCAAATTTACAGGTGGGACAGTTAAACTTCATGAAAATGCTGACAATGAATTTCAAAACCACTTACAATCAATTCAAATTGAATCTCAATTCATTTCAAGTACATGAATGCTTGTTTACTAACTTCCTAACACTATACACAACAAATCAACTCCATAAACCTTCAAATTCCAGTTCAAATTCCATTCAACACTCTAGCTGATCAACTGTTGCTGCCTGTGTAGCAAGGCTGCCATTCAAACTTAGCAATAGATGTTGCTATTATAGCTAGAATTTCATAACTAAGAGGTTTGATCCCAGTCAAAATACTGCATCAAGGATTTGGAAAACTTGTTCAAACAATAGCCAACCTAGGAAGATCATTTCATCCAAATATCTCATAAGATCAGAAATCAAAATCCCATAAAAACAACTCCATGTCTGGGCAAATAATAGCTGCTAACAACTCAAACTTTAAATCAGGTCATATTCACATTAAAACCACATACCTGTTGTTATTAAACCTCTTTGAAAAGCTCCTAAACTCACTTAAAATCCAATTGAAGTTTAGCAAATCCTGAAACCCCAAATCAACTCTCATCTCATACTATAAATAGTTTGAACGTGAGAAACAAATTAGGACTTCAAATCCTCGTAAAACCAACTCCATTCTTCATTTATATCAAGCAAGCATCAATCAACCATCAATCAGTGTTCATTTCGTAAATCACGTTAAAAGAATGATTACATCTTAGTATAGCATGAAATACGTTGAAACAAATATAATTTTAATGAGGTGAGTCCCGGTCGAACTCAGGGAGGCAGAAAATGCTTTTGAATTCATGAACTGATTTAGAATGCTAACTAGAGGATTTATATATAAACTGAATGCTAATCACAATATATGGAGTGGGAGTCTAATCATAATATAGATATGAAGCAGTTGAGTTGCAGACATAACTAATGCAATGCTAAAACAAGAATAAAATAGCTATCTAATCTATCAGAATAAGGGCACCACGGGTGGTCAATGGTGGCCTTTTGGAGAGGTTGGGGAGAGCAGTAGCGGTACACCAAGGTGGCTTGGTGGGTGCTTCAAATGGAGAGAGTCAGAGAAGAAGATCTGGAGAGTTGGAGAGGGTCTGGAGAGAGTTGTAGAAGAGATGATCTTCAACTGAGGGCCTTGGGGCTCTTTTTATAGCTTCATAGAGGGGCAATATGGACATTTGAGCCCTCCAACTCGTGCAACAACCTTAGATTGATTAGATAAGTTGATCGAGAGATCAACGGATCAGATCACACTTCAAAGGTCTTCCAAACCGCATTCAACTCTCGGATCACCTCTCTAGTTGACACATGGCACTCTCCCCACCCTAGGATCTTCATCTGATAGCTGTCGCTCACACTCGCCCAGACCACCAACCACAAGCGCTTAAAAAGCGCTCGATCCTCGTGGGCACGTGCTCATTGCTCCTCAGTTGTTTGATCGCGAGATCGAACGGCTTAAGCACTTGGCCCGCACAGCTTTGAATTTCAAACACGCACATATGTGTTTGGTTGCACATCATCGCACGTGTGGTCATCCAATGCACAACAGTGCACCACACATTCATCTCATCGCCACTTGATGGAGATTCGATGCTCCAATTCCGCTTGTGCTCGCTGCCACCTCCAATTCACGTGGATAGCGCCTCGATCGTGCGTCTTGCCCTTCTACTCTAGCACGCTATCCACTACGCTAAGCACGCGGATGTGCACGCTTTCCTTTCTTCTCAAGGCTACTCTCAGCCGTTGGATGGAGATCCAACAACTGAATCTTGACCTTCCTTGATAAGGCACGCCTGGAGCGACGATGTGGGCACATGGTGGCCGTTGGATGATGATCCAGCGGCCCATAATGCACGGGGGAGCTTCCTTTAGAGGTTGGATAGTGTAGTTGGGCAACTGTGATGGTGCCCCATGGCGCCATTGTGACTCTCCATTTTCTTTTCGTTGTAGACAGTGTTATAGGTCTACGATTGAAATGATTTTTTGCACCATTGGACTATGATTGTTGATCTAGATTCATTCGTGTGGTTGGATTTGACATATGAGATTCAAATTTTTACCTATTTGCCTCTTCGCCCTTGCTCTTCTACGGACTCCATAGGATGCTACAGGAGTCTGATCGATGCGATCTCAGAGGCGTTGGACTCCTGTCATTGTTCTAAGCAGATCCATATGGTTGGATCGGTCATCTGCAACCCCAAATTTCCTACGATTGTTAATACCTCTCAATTAGAACATAATATGACATTATTATTTGCAAAACTAATAAATCAACTATGATGCAAAGTATGATGTGTATGTATGCAGAATGCCTAAGTTAAGCTAGGATCTAACTTAGTTCAGGTATATTAGAACCTATGATTGCTGCACAATCAGTCAACAGATTGAAATCATTTCAAATCAGAGAACAATGTTACCCATATTAGGCTTTTAATCTTGTTCGCCATAATGATTTGATCACTTAAGATAGCTGCACACTATTAATTAGTGTACAGGGATCTATTGCAATCCTTTAAAAACTCTTGGGTCATCATGAGGACCTCAAATCCTTGTAATGGATTTTCCTTGATCCTTACTACCTAGAAAATAATATCTATCATCTAAATTAGGTAAAAGCTCATATGATGAAGAAAATCACATCAAAGCATCTCTCAATCATCGCAATGGACCCAATTACATGCAAACAATTTCAATTTGCTCGATTAAATCTATTTAAAATCATCACAATTGACCCAAAATCTTTCGATTGGGTATGAAATCCAAATACAAGTCAATCAAGCAAATTGGTTCGATTTAAATTGGATCAGGTCCTTGTGAACATCTGAAGTGTATGAGAAGACCCCTAGATGGGTTTGAGCATGAATTGGATCTAGAAGTTGGTGAACTTCATATCCAATTCAACTTTGATGGATGGGGTGAAAAAATGGAGTAAAATTTCAAGGGCAAGACATGAATGCGATAATGAGATGATGAAGTTGTATGATTAGATGAATACCAACGAATTCATCTCCTCTGATCAGAATTGATCATAGGAGATGTGGGTTCAATACACTAATCTACCACTAATTACCACTAAATCCATGAACTATCTCACTAATTCTACTCTACTGAATTTAAATTACACTAACAACTACTAAAGCATGTAAAACCTAATCTAAGTCGACGAATGGGACCTATGGATCCAAAGCCAGCAGCTGAGGAGGAGGAAAGGAGGGAGGTTCTCCAGCGGTTTGAAAGTCCACTAGTGAGACTTAGTGTCACCCTCAAGTGTTGCGTGGTCCTTATTGGCGAGGAGTGATCGTAGGAGGTGAATTTCCATTGTGTAGGCGATGGAACAGAGGTGTATGGGGAGAGGAAACTAAAGAGGATGAATGGATCGGCTCAAGAAAGTAGGAGGGGAGTCAATAGTGCACGTGCGAACACAGGTAGTTCCTTAAGTAGGTGTTTCAATGACTATGGTCACCGTGAGGATAAGATTAAGCCATTAGGTCATCCACAGTGGAGATGAGCTTGAGGAAGGTGCGAAGGTTCAAATCAATTTCCCATCGCTAGATGGGATCTAGAAAGGGGGTGAGTCTATGCACAAAGGCGTGGGAAGATTGGTGCGAGATTAGCCATAGGATCAAGAGTGCATGGGAACAATGACCATGATTAGCCATGTTCTTGCGATGAATAGTGCATCGCAACCTCAGGTCTAAAGGTGATTTTGTAAGGAAGTCCAAATGGGCAAAGGGGTAGGAAATTTATGAAGAAACCCATAAGTGGAAAGAATTAATGCAAACTATCCCTATTTTCTAGCAAATACTTCCCTATAGTTTGCAGAAGAATCCCTAGAAAGTTTTTGGCTTAATTAAATGTATAGGATGAGAGACCTAATTGTAATCTACTGAATGCAGGGTCCTCATGATGTCCAAATGCAACCAAGTTTTTATTGAAGCACAATTGAACATTTAGGAAGTTAATTCAACCTTTAATTTATACTTTTGAACTCAAACATGTATTCAATTTGCAAGTGGATCATCATTTTGTATCTGTGAATACAATATCTCATTTTACAACCTAATTATTCATTTTTAACATTGATTTGCTATTTTAGGCCATTTCTGTTAATTCTCACACTTAATCCATTTCTTGTGTTAATCATGTAGTGTTTAACCTAATTTTTGCTTAACTTGGGCATTTTAGTTATGATGAGCCACACCTCATCAAAGGCCTATTTGTCGTTCATCAGGCCTTTCCCTGGTATGCTAACATAGTGAATTTCTTGGTCATTGGAGAGACTGATGATAATGTCATCATCAGCCATATCTAGCTTTAATTAGGCATAATCCACAGATAAATGCTCCTACATAACCGCCAGAAGATCGTAATTCACTTCGTAGCCATTTTGAGAGATAAACATGAAAATAGGGGTAAAACTGCAGTTTTAACATAATATCCTAATTGCAGAGCAATCATGAGGTTTCTCAAGGGTTAATTGAAGGTCAAATGGTCATAAATGCCTAATAAGTGGGTTTATGCGGAACGAAACGGGTTTTCACGTGCTTTGAGAATTAAATGACATCTGAAACCTTAAAAATTGACCTGCTTAATTAACTGAGGTTTTGGTGAAGATAAAATTCACATAAACCTTATAAAAATCATAAAAAATTATTCTATAAGGTTTGGTATGCTTGCTTTGACCATTGGAACCCAATTTGACCTAAAACAGTCTTAGACAGACAATTGGCCTAATTTGGTTTTTTGCATAAATTACCCAGTCAAACTTGGTCAAAATTAAAATATTACTTCACCATCAGATTCCTTGGGTTCAAATTAGGTTTGTACCAAAATTTAAGCCTAATCAGAGATCATCTTGACCTAGTTTGCATTTTGGTCCAATCTAACTCTTTTTCTTACATATGCACCCTTAGATTTTTGAATTCCTTACACATGGGTCCCTAACTTTGTTGTCACCTTCACAAAGAAGCCCCTGCCTCGACCTCCACCTCCACCAACTCTGACAAGCCCCTTCATCCACCTTCCTCATCCATCCTCACAGATAATAGCAGGTGGATTCTTCTTCCCCACGATCATCTACGTCTTGTGGTACCTGCAGACGCCGTCTCCCTCCTATCCTCACCATCCCCCTCCAGAGAACTTCACCTTCCACGGCGTCGGCAAGCCACAACTGATTCCCTTTCCTCCCTTTTGTCCAATTAAATTAGGTTAATTAGGTTTAGTTAGGTCCCTAGATTCTTTTCTCCTCCTCAAAACTCTCAATCAACCCTGGACCTACACGCACACCGTCGTCTCCCTCCACTCCAGCCACCTCTCCGATGAGGCTTTTCTGTCACTTCACACCTCCAAACACCTCAGCAACAAGCCACACACTTCCGCCACATCACCGCGAACAAAAGCCCTAACCTTTCCAAGGCTATTGACCACCTAAACCACCCCCTGAACAACCCACCTTCACGTGACCTACTCCGACAACATTCAACCACCACACACACACTCACACTACAAAACCACCACCATCACCATCATCGTACTTCGGCAAAGCTAAGGAGCTATTTAACTGGGGCCTTCGAGCCCATAATCATGTTCCAAGTCTTCGCCGGTTCGCCACCGCTGCCGCCTCCATCCCCAACCACGACCGAGCTCCTCCAACGTCAAGACAACTTGGTGCTACGCCCAAGAGTCGCCGCTTCACTCCAAAACTCTCTTCAAGTCCTCAATCGAGGACTTTAACCATAGATGCTACGTCAATTGGGAGATCCACCACAGCTGCACGGGCGTGAAGGAAGGGGGACTCATTAGTCCCACATCGTGGATTTGCAAGACGCTTAAGCCACATAAATTGGATTTCTGCTAAGGCTTTATCGCCTTAAATAGTCAGGGGTGAGGTGCCCGCTCACCCTTCACTAACTCGACCTGACCTAAGTCCTCACTCCTCGCTCATCACCCACTGCCAGTGAGCCTGGACCCAGGTGCGCATACCCGAATACCCGATTACCCTGGTTTGAGAGAAAGAGAAAGGAGGAAAGGAAAGAGAGAGTGGGGGAAGGGTGATTGCGCAGCAATCATAGGTCTTAGTTGACCTAGATTAAGCTAGAACTTAGCATAAGTTAGGGTTATTCATGCATGCATAAGCATTATCTGCATCTTTACTGCTTTACTTGAGTTTTGCATAAAATAATGTTATAATGTGCTGATTAAGTGCATTATGTCGATTGCAAGCAATAAGCTGGTCTGGAGCTGGATCTGAAGCAGAATCAGGAATAACGGGAGTTGCAGCAGAGCTGGAGCAGAAGGCTTAGATTAGATGTAGGAATAATAATGTAAGGGAGTTAAAAGTTTGCTATTCTATTAAGTAGAAATAAAGCAGTAAAATGTGAAGAGCTTAGGTCCATCCTAGCCCTAGGATAGCCTAGAGACTTCCCTAAGCCTTAGCCACCCTTCAATTAGGTCACAACACCCTAGGAAGCCCTAAAACCCTAGTTCCAACCCTTATCTGGATGTCCAGATAAGTTATAGGACATCCAGGAGCCTTAGCCAACTCCCGCACACCTCAAACCCACTTCTGCAGTGTTATTGGACGTCCAGACACTTTGTCAGACATCCAATTTCTGCAGAATGCCCAAAACAGAACCTTGATTCCCCCTGACTCAGATTAGACATCTAGAATTGAAGTCTGGACTTTTGATTTTTGAGTATAAGTCATCTGATCTCATTTTTGGACGTCTGGTACTGGTCTCCAGTCCTTGTTCTGAGATTCAAGCCTTGACCTTGGATCTCTAGCTCCATAGACCTAATCTCAACCCCATAGGAACCTAAATTAAGGTGTCCTAACCCTAGTACATCACCTCTAGACCTACCTAAGGACCTAATTAGGTCCTCACCAAATCCAATTGACTTAGATCAAAGTCAATTACCTTCACCTAAGTCAATTGGACTCATTGAGTCCAATTGAGCTTGGATCTCAACCCACACAAGTTCAATTGGACTCAATGAGAGTCCAATTGACCTAAACCCAACCTAATTGAGTTATTTCACCCTCAATTAGGTTCACACTCATCCAATTAAACTTAGGTTAAGTTTAATTGCATTTTCCCCTTAGAAATTGGGGTTTGTAACCCGAATTCAAGACATACACCTACCTAAACCCCTTAGGACCTAACCTAAACCACCTAGCCACATAGAGCACGACCACACACACACACACACACACCCATTCATGCACACACACTTCTCTAGAGTTCTCTAGAACTCTCTTGAAATGGCGCCACCTCTTGGTTGCCAAATTTAGCAAACAAGAGGCATTCAAATTGAGATCCACATTTTTTGGATCTCAAAAACCACCTCTATCCTCTCATGGCCGGCCACTCTTGAACTCTCTGTAGAGAGTTCCATACCTCTCTAGAGAGAATCCCTTGAGTCTATAAAAAGACCCAATGGGAGACCAAGTGCACCCATTCACATTCTTGGCACCACTCATTTCATTGGCTCCATTCACGTCCACCTCCACTTAGGTTAGCCACCCCATCTCCATGAGCTCACCACCACCATGAAGGACACCATGCCGGAATGTTGGATCACTCCTCTCTCTCTCCAAGGGTTGACCTAAGCTCCATTGGCCTCCCCTCGTTCTCCTCCCGACCATTCCAAGGCCATCGAGGACCACCCTTGAATGCCCTTTTGTTCTGCTAGATTTAGATTAGTAGTTTATGCCCTTCGTAGTTTTACTACTTTTTATTACTACTTAGTAGCATAGTCTTTATTCTCCCCCAATGATGCATGCAAAATCCTCCCATAGATTCTTGTATGTAATCATTTTTTGGTAGCTAGATTTACATTCTAATCATTCATGTACAAGCTTTCCTCTACAGTTCTTGTTGCAAACAACTCTCCCACTAAATGAATGAAAAATGATTTTATATATATATCTCCATGATGTGAAATCACCATAAGCTTATTGATTGCCATTATATTTGCGTGATTCAAGTTGCCAATTTTTTCAATTGTTTATCCATTTTGCAACAAGCATGTCGTTTCCTGAGAATATAGAAAATCTAACGATAGATGCATTCTCCGTAAACAGTCACCACCTCACTAGAATCTTATGCATAGAAACTCATACGTTCACCTTTGTGATTTATTTAACGCACGCGCACATTATCAGAGTTCATAACAAAAGTGGTGAAATCTTAATTAGGAGATTGGAAACTGGAGTGCGTTTTTAAACAAAGTAAAGCGGCAAAAAGATCGAACTCTAAAGTAAAACAAATACCTCCTAGAGACGAATGATCGGGACTCAAGTCTCGTTATTTTTAGAAAATAATTTCTTTGTTGGATCGTATTTTGCAACTATACTACGACACATTTTCCTAATAAAAAATGCGATCTACGCCCCCAAGCAAATGGTGCTTTTGCTCTCTTGAAGGTTGGCTAAGCACTTAGCCGTGAGTCTCCCTTGTGTGCTGAGAAGGAAAGAAAAGACAAGGAGAGGAAAAAGCAAGGCAGAAGAGAAGAAGAGTCATGCTTAAAGAAGAAGAAAGAAGACACTGTAGCAAGCGACAGTTAATTCATCTGATACACCTGCTAGATGTCTGATTTGGGTTTAATGCTGGTACTGTTGAAACATTTAAGTACCTAAGTTGCACTGTTGAAACTATTGTAGCATCATTTGAATAATTAATATATGTGCTTAGACTAATAATTAGTGATCTAAATCACTTTGCCTTAGTTATCTTTTTGGTCTTGAAATACATTGAGCTTCATTGAATACTTAATGTGACAGATTAATATTCATTGAAATATCATTATTATGCTCAATTTATTGTGCTCATTTATTTATTAATCAAGATTGTGTGTGAATTCCTATTTTCTCCCTGTGTTCGACCTCGGACTTCAAATTTGAGTATAAATTTTATTTGTTTTCATGTGATTCCGACTATATTGCAACGCAACAATTTTATAACATCAATTTCACGCGAATCAACATTTTCGCGACGTTGCTAGGGAGCAATGCGCAATTCACCGCTACTCTTTGTTTTTATTTGATTATATTTGAGCACTAACTTGCCCTGTTGGATTTCTTGTGATTTTTGTGAGGTACATCATGAGACAATTTTCCGCACAAAGCAACCACTCCAGGGCAGGTAATTTTTCTGTTCTTCCTTGATCAACCTCCTAATCTTGGGAAGATAAAAAGGAAACAATCAATTAGGACTCCTTTTCCTTATTTTCATAGTAATTTTCATTTGAAAGGCAAGTTTTCCTTACTTGCGAAAAAATTTTTCATATTTGATTGAAACTTGAAGCGATTCTGTTTAGAATTCCCCACCCAAATTTCCTATACCTATTAGGGACTATGCTTAATTTCTAAAATCAACTTTGGCTAACACACTTCTTACTTGAAGCCCAAGGTGAACAATTAAAGATCAAATTGGACTTGGAATAGAGCATATTAGGGTTCCAACATTAGGGTTTGTAGTGTTAACTCATGTTTTCCTGCATTGAAGAGAATAAATCCTCCTGCATTTGTGTGCTACCCATACCCTTGTTTGAAAATATCTAATCAAGAAGAACCCTAAAATTTAGGCCTTAATTTCACTTGAACCCTAAAATCTTGGATCTAATAAACTAAGAGTCATTCAGGGTGATTTCTGGGTCTTGTCCTAGATTTCATTCTGTCAACTTTAGGGTAGGTCAGGTGAGGTTGGTCTACTTTATGGTCCAACCAACCTCCAAATTGAGTCACAAATTAAATCAACTTCTAATCAAGTGAAATTCAAGGCACTAACTAGGCTAAAATTGGTAGACTTAAGGTCTTAAGTTTGTACATTCCGATCTGCTTGGAATCGCAGTGACAAGGAAGGTTAGGTAGGGAAACCCTGTAACCTGTGGGGATGCTCTACCATGTAGGGGTCTTTGTGGGACTCTCCCTTCCTGGCTACCCAGGTATTTCTCGACTGTGCGGATTTCTGATTCAAAGGCATCATCCACCTCGAAATTGCCTTAGTCATCAAAAAATCTTTGGGTGCCTTGATTGGGTCCAAATAACATCCAAAAAGGTCATTAGGTTTTTAACCTAAGAGACCTCATTAGATTTTCCTGAGAATTTCCTTCAAATCTAATCAAGTTCCAATCTGATCCTGAGTTTGATTCTAATCTTGATTCCACCACCTGATTAAAAAATGCAACCTGATATGTTAGGAAAAGTGATTAGGAAACTTGTGTCCCAAATGACCATCAAAGACAAAATGATTGAGGATGCTTACAGACATTATGAAAAATATTCTAGATCCTTAAGCCCATTTAGGGAGATGCAGGTTAATGTCACATCAAAATTCATTTTTAACCATGGTCAGATGATTTTCTCCCAAATGATACATGGTTCAACCCGAGATGATCTCTTACGAGAATATTTCGAATTGAGGACATTACATGACACGGAATATTTACAATGTTGATCAAACCCCATACCTTTTGAGAAACACCAAGATGTCATGAAGGCACGTTGTATAGCACTAGATGCATTATATGAAGGCATTAATCAAAAATACCCGTCAAAGGATAATGAGACACCTTGGAGCAATACTAAGGATCAATACAATTTCCCAGAGCCCCAGGAAGAGAATCGAGGTTGTTGTGGACCTTGTTTACATGCTAAATCAGGGTTTTAAAAATCACTTTGTTGTAGCACAGCCGAAAATAGTGCGTGAACAAATATAATTTATAACTCGAACATAAGTTTGAGGTTAAACACATGGAGCAAGTGTTGCAATTAATCTCAAGATCACAATTTAAGCACATGATAACAATATTTAATGAGAAATTCAAGCAATAATAATGTACATATAATAGCAAATGTCAATAGTGAAAAAAGATTAAGGTAAAATAGTGATTTGAATAACCAATTACCCTAATTACAATAATAACAGATAGCTCAATAGCATCAACCAAATTTAATCCATGCAAGTCAAGTGCACAGTGCACTGTGTCAAACAAATCCGACGATGGAGCCTTCAATCAGACGGCTTAAATTCTTCTTTGCTATAGTGCATAGGCACTGTTCTCTTCTTCTCCTTTAGCTTCTTCTTTCTCTGCTCAAGGGAAGGCACAGCACAAAGGCACGGTTTCCTCGTAGAGACTAAGTGTTGAGAGGGGTTCACTGAAGCAAAAACCCCCCACCTCCTCTTCTATTTGTCCTCTTTCTCTTAAACCCGAGGCTAACCGGATCTATACTCAGGCAATCAGCTAGGTATTCAAGTCAAGAATAGGGTCCAGGGTCACTAGCGTGAGGTAGCGACCGAGGAGTGAGAGGCTCGCGATGAGGGACCCAACCCCTCGTGTGCTTGGGCAATCGGGTCAGGTCACAAATTCTCTTTATGCGCAGTCAAGAGGTTCAACGCTACTAATGTGGGACTAATCCCACAGCTTCTCCACTTGCTGCTGCTGTGCAAGGATCTCGCTCAATTCGTGCTCGAGGGTGGTCAAACATGCCAATTGACTGGGCAAAGACGTATGCGCTTTGATTCTGCGTCGCTTGGGGCTTGTACCTAGAGCTCAAGTCTCAAGAACGTAGCTAGAGCTTGCTCAAAGCTGCTTCAGTAATGGCAGTGAAGGCCCTAAACCTGAAATCCAAAGAACGGTCTTTCAACCCTATTAAACCAGCTTAGTAGTGTTGCCGGACGACGGCAAACTTGACGGTGGCCATGTGGTGGTGTTTGGCAAGGTGAGGAGGTCGTATGACCTCGAAACATGGGTGCAGTGAGCGTGGAGTTTGGCAGAGGGTAGGAGTGATCAATCCCCTCAATTTCTTGAGGGGTTTTGTTCGTGTGGATGAGGTGAAGCTTTTGGGATAGGTGCCGAGGCTTATGGTGCGGTGTAGCAGGTGGAGAGCCCCGCTGGAGTGGTTGCCGGAGTGGAGGAAGATGAAGTTGCGGACAGTGTAGGAGAGATCAAAATTGAATTGTGGCAATACGATGATGAAGATTAGATGCTAGGGAGTCAATGAGGCTAGCTAATGGACGAAGGGGAGCGGAGATGGCATCAGTTGTGGTATGGCCGGCATCGGAGGAGATGAAAACTCCGATGAGGTAGATGGAGAAGAAGATCGGGTTAGGAAGCATCACACAGGTATGTTGAGACACGGAAGACAAAGGGAAGAAGAATCGGCCGCATATGGTATGTGGCGACCGGCGAAGGAGCTAGCGATAGGAGTTCGCCAGAGCAAGCTTGGAGTGAGCCAGAGGTAGAGGAAGGAAGAGGATTTTTGGCTTAAAGACTTGCTAATGAAGAGGGGAATGCCAAGGAGGTCTTTTATAGGCCAAAGGGCGAGCTTCAAAGCTTGTTAAACAAGCTTTGAAAGCTAGAAAATCATTGAATATGTTTAGGATTTCCAAGAGTTTGCATGAACTCTTGGATGAGATTTGGAAGGCAAGACCTGCTGATAGCGATTTCACACGGTTTGTTAAAATACGTCGTTGTAACGTGTAAAATCGATCAACTCTTAAATTTATATTCCTAGATAGGGGAGTATCTAGGGTCGTCCAAGGAGGCCAAATGTTTGCAATAGTGATTCTCTTGCTAGGAATATAAATCTCAACTTTCTTTTTGGTATTTTTCAATATATCATTTTTTTTATTTTTAAACTAAGGCAACATGCGAACTGATGGCGGGAAAAGTGTTTACACTTCGAATTAAAATACTACTTTTATGTGACAAGCAGAACCTCTCCCTAAGCTCACTCTAGGCAAGTGGAGGCCTAGAATAATTAGGGAGAGGGAGTGAAGAATGCTGAAAATAAGCTAATAGAAATGCAAACAAAAAAATTGCAAAGAAGGCAACTAGATAATTGATAAAGTGTTTTACAAAAGGCCTAGTAGAGGAAAGCTTGTACTACTAGAAAATTGCAAATAAGAAAATAAAACACAAATCCTCTAGATAGATGGTGAAGAAGAGGGCTTCTTGCTCCAAGGTTGGTGGCTCCCAATCTTGAAAAGAGTCCTTCAACTCCTTCCTTGCAGTGCTTCGCCAAGGTGATGTCCTCCAAGGCAAGCCCTAAGGGGGCGTGCCCTAAGTTTCTCTCCAAGGGTGGAGGTCCACCCTAGGTCCTTCTCCCTTTCCTGGCTGTCCTCCTCCTTGGCGTGGCCCAAGTTGAAGAGAGTGGGGAGAAGAAGGCACCAAAAGGGCTGGTGGTGTGCCCCTTTAATCTCCTTCTCTACTCCTCCTTGGGCGTAGGTATAGGTATATGTAGGTAGAAAAATACACTAAGGGAGGATGCTCCAAAATGGTGGTAGGTGGTGGCTTTTTATAGAATAGGATGGGGGGTTAAGGTGCCCCTTGAAATGGAGGCTAGGATGGAAGGATGAGGGTGGTTGGTGATCCTATGGCTAGGGAGAGTTGGCGCCAACCCAAGGGGTGTTAAAGGGGGTGGTTATGGTGGTGTTGGTGTCTTTTGGTGGTGGAGAGACACCCCCATGTTGGCGCCAACATGGGGTCTTCTAGAAGGGGAGTTAGGTGGATGGTGGAGATGGATTCAAGGGGGATTGTGTGGTGGAGATGAGGGGGGATTTTGGAGGGAAAAGTGGCGCCACTAAGGGGTGGTTATGGGTAGTTTTTGGCGCCACTTTTAGGTGTCTTTTGGAGGTGGTGGGTAGGTTAGGTTGGTGCCAAGTAGGTTAGCTTATGTGGAGCTTAGGTGGAGCTAGTTGGGTGGAGTTGGTAGGTGGGTTTTTGGGGTGGTACAAGCCAAGGAAGTTGGAGCATAGTTAAGCTAAGCTAAGCTAAGCTAAGCTAGCTTAGCTAATGGAGGAGTAGAGGAGAAGGTGTTGGAGCTAGGGTTTGGAGGGAGGAGCTGAGGAGAAGTCTGGAGCTGAAATTTGGAGCTGGCTGCTGCTGAAGAGGCTGGCATGGAGCTATTCTAGCTGGCTTAGCTTGCTAGTTCTTTGCTAGCTACTAAGCCGAGCTAAGGTAAGCTAGCTTCTACCATACTGAGCTAAGGTGAGCTGGGTCTGGTGCTCCTGGGGAGAATCAAGCTGGTTGAGGCAGCTAAGGTAGCTTAGCTCAACTGAGATGAGCTAAGCTGAATCCCCGGGATCTGGACTTGAGCTTCCTGAGCTGAGATGAATTCTTCTTCAGCTGGCTGGAGTTGAGTGGAGCTGGATGTAGCTGGATCTGAGCTGGGGTGAACTCCTGTCAACTCAGCTGAGCTAGCTAGAGCTCCCTGTGAACTAGTGGGAGCTGAGGTGAGCTAGACTCAGCTAAGTTGAGCTGGATCTGAGCTGACTTGAGCTAGGGTGAGCTAAGGTGAACTCTCTTGAGCTGCCATCCAGCTGAGATTAGCTGAATGGAGCTGGGATGAGCTAACCCTAGTTCAAGTAAGCTAGGTTCCAGCTATGGTGAGCTGGATCAAGCTGGGTTCCAACTAGTCTGGGCTTCTCCTTTACCAATTGCCTTCTTGAGTGCTAGGGTTTTAGGGATCTGTGAATCTGTACATCCCTAACACTCACAAAAACACATTAAAACAACAATAAAAAATGCAATGCATGCCTATCCTAATTTATGCCTAAATGCAGCCCAAAAACCCGTTTGCGGAGTAAAATCCTAAGAGCTAGGTTAGTTTTAAAACATAAAAATGATGATAAACTGGTGTTTATCACCTGCCTCAGATTGAAGAGCAACTCCTCAGGAATCTTACTTTCAAATTTGGAAGGATTTCGCCATGGAATCAAGGAGAATCTCTTGATTGAAGGTCAGAGGTTCATGGGTTCACACAATAATGGCAGAAGGGGTATTTCTATGAAGAAGGTGAAGAAGTTAGGGGGTCCTTGTAATAATTTCAAAAGCTGAGGGGTTATTTGAAAGAATAAGAGTTAGATTTGGATTGAAATGCAAACTAGGTCGAAATAATCTCAAATTGGGCCCAAATTTTGATACAAACCTAATTTAGACATAAGGAATCCAATGGTGAAGTTGGTTTTTGGTTTTGACCTAGTTTAGCTCGATAATTTATGTAAAAATCCAAATTAGGGCAATAGTCTGTCTGAGACTCTATTTCAGGTTAAAACGGGTTATGATGGTCAATTCAAAGATGCTAAACCGTAAGAATATTTTTCTATGAATTTTAGAGGGTTTACGTGAATTTTATCTTGACCAAAACATCGATTAATTAAGCAGGTCTATTTTTAGGATTTCAAATGTCCATTAATTCTTGAAATGAGTGAAAACCCATTTCTGTCTATATAGACCCATTTATCAGGCATTAATGACTAAATGACCTTTAATAAACCCCTGGCATATCCAATGGTTATTCTGTATTTGTGATAAGATGGTAAAATTACAGAAATAACCCTGTTTTCATCTTTTCTTCTCAAAACAATTTATCCTACTCAAGAGACCTTCTAACTGATATGTAGGAGCTTTTATTGACTTTATAAGACCAAATTGAGCAAGTTATGGCTCATGATGGTGTTCCCATCATACCCCCATGCCTAGCTTTTGCTAGTCCATTGGCAAAATTCTATGAATCAAACCAATTATCTAGGTCAGATGCAACCATCAGGAAGCCCTATTAAGCCGCATTTCTAGGAATCAAATCTAAATACCAACAATAGGCTTAGAGGTACTCAAGTACCAGCCCCAGATCCAGACCTAACTAGCTTTCACCTCAGTCTGTCATGAAGGTTTTTAAGGTTTGCAGGAACTAACCTAAGGTTCGTTGTACCAAGTAGTTAAAGCACCCGTGCTTGAAACATAGTTAGTCTATGTTCAGTTTGCCAGTGCATTTTGTAAGAGAGAGATATAGAAGGAGAATGGAGAGCTTTCTCTCACTTCTCTTTTCATTATATTTTTCCTTAGATCCATCTTCGGATTGGCCCTAAACATGGTCTGTATCGGATTCCTTGTCCCCACCATCAATCCTCACAGGGTCCCTTGCAATCGATGCTTTGAGATAGCACCACCCATGACAACCCCCAAAACCCTGGCTTTCGAGATTTTGGGATAATCCCAGCCATGACGTTCTGTAGCTAAATCCAGACCCTAGCAATCGACATTTCGTGATAATGCCACCCATGGCATCTGAACCAGCACAAGGTGCTTACATGCCCCCGGTAGGATATTTAGATATCCTAAGAAACAAGCACTGAGGAGATGATATGTTATTGTGCATCTTCGAGGGGAATTTTCCACCTCTCCATGCTGGAAACTTGTCCAAATCAATTTGTGTTTTCGAGCCTCTCCTAAGCTAGATCTTAGGACCATTTTCAGAATAGAAGAAATGCCCTTTGAAATGATTTCATTATTTATAGCGCACTGAACCAGACTGTGTGTGATTTAGGGTGCTTAAGTTACCAAGTCCCGCAAACCAAAGGTCAGTTAACGTGGCTGAATACTCCCTAAGCCTTAGACCTAATACATAAGCTTTGCATTTTTCTCAACCTCTTGAGGACTAATCCGGATCGTGACAAGTACGTGAGTGTTTAAATCCAATCAGATCCAAAAGGCCTAAGGTCGGTATTCGCCACTGATCCTTTTAGCCTTCCAGGTCTTAATTCATCATTCGACCCAACCTAGAAGTTAGGTAAGTTTCATGTTACTTTGAAGGGACTCAATTTCTTTTATCTTTTTTCTCCTTTCTTCTCTTTTCAATTTTTTTTCCCTCCTTTTCTTATTTTTCTCAAAAATGGCTCTCCTTTTTGCTCAACCTTTTTTTTTTATCAGAGCATATATAATAAGTTTTTTATGAAACGCTTTCTATGAATTGATTCTCACAACATTTTGCACTTTAATACCCCCCCATGCCTATGATTTGCAATATCCTCATTGTAAATTAGGTGGGTTCGAGTTCAGCTTTGATTGTACATTAGAACAGGTTCAAAGGGTGGGTGGATGGGTCAGGATGACTCTTGCAGACTATTTCAAGCTCTGGTACGAGTACCAGAGGCGGAGTCGGTTGTTCTAATGGACAAACCCTAAAGTGCAATATGAGTTCAGAAAATAGATGTGTCAAAAGGGTTTCAAGTTTTTCAAGAAAATGATGGGTTGCCTCCCGTTAAGCATTGAGTTTAATGCCATCAGCTGGGCACAATAAGCTCAGGGAGATGTGATTGGCTACATGAGTGATCTGATGATTGAGAATCTGATGGCCACAGATATGTATTAAAAGCATGGTGAAGAGTCATTCCAGGATGTCTCTGATATGGGTCAAGTTGATTTGTTTCTGGATGTTCTTCCTTGAAATCTTGTGGAGGAATCATTCGAAAGGTGTACTGGTCATCAGATTTTGAAATAGGTTTGTCATGAGTCTAGGACTCAACAGAGAAGGATCTAGTATCCCAAATGTGTCGTTCCTCTTGTGTATTGTGGCCTATTAAATCGATACTCAATGAGTCATCTTGATTCTTTTCATTTGAATGTGAGATCATCTCTTCAAGAAATGCCTTGAAGATTGGTTCCTCTAATGATTCCTCTCCATAATTCTCATCCCAATTGAAAATGAATGCTTGGAGAGTGCCTTTCGGATTGTCTAACTCCGATTCTATAAAGGATTCATACTCTGGGTGTAGGTCTGGCAATCTTGATTCCTGGAGGTCCTCAAAATGAAATGTCTCTATGTCCATTGGATTTGAATCTGGTATGTCACCATGTTTCTCAAAATCCCAGGGCATGTCTTCAAGGTCAAAGGTGAAAACCCCCGCTATACTTCTGTAATTGTGCTTGGTTAAGTCAGGATTATCTAAGATGTGAAAAGTTTCTAATTCTAGCTCTAGGTTTTCTACCAAGGATATGGTCATGAGGTCCTGGATAAAACCTAGTTGTTTTGCTAAGCATTTCCCTTTTGTTACCTCAAAAATATTAATCTTAGCACGTTGATCTCTTGAGGAAATCATCATATGCCCTGATTCACAATTGATTATGGCTCTTGTAGTAGCTAAGAATGGTCTTCCTAAAATCACGGGCATATCCTGTATCTGTTGTGGTGTATCCATTCTGATAATTAGGAAATCAGCTAGGTAGCTGAAATCCTTAACTCTAATTACCACATCCTCTACTGTTGAAACGCCAGAGGACTACGCTATCGAATTTGGTTTTGAAAACTTGTCGTTGTAGTTTGAATAGCGAAGAACTCGGGTTCAACAAATAAAATTTATATCGGAATAGAAATCCCGGGTTGAACTCAGGGAGGCTACGTCGATCAAAATTTGCAATTATATATTTTTTTATGTTTTTGTTTAAAGAGTGGAGTAATTACAATGATATGAAATAACTATAGACAATAAGAGAGAGAGAGAGAAAACATCCACTTGAAGTTGCAAAATGTTTGTACAACTAAGAAAGTGAGAAATTACACTAGAAGGTAGGAAAATTCTATTCTAGAAAGTAGGAAAAAGGAATGGGAGAGAGAAGTTATCCTCCTCAACGATCGCTTAGAGGAAGACCCGGATGAGACGATGCCTGGAAGACGAGGAACGAAGCAGGAAGAAGGAGGTCGAGGTAGGAAGAACGGGAATGAGGCAGCACGTCGTCATCATCACGGGATCCGCTTCTGGAATGAGGGCGAAAAATTGATTTTATCTATTGAGGAGCATCCTGGGTGTGGGACAAGCTTCTCTTTAGCTTTGGAGAGGGAGAGAAGGGAAGGAAGGGATGAGAAATTCGTATGGAGGGGGTCTCCTTTTATAGTTTCAAGGAGTGCGGGCATTTTGGTCATTACAATTTGAAAAACATTAATTCAGGACCTTTAGTGACAGATAAATCCGTCACTAAAGGCCAGAACGTGGCCTTTGTGCGTGCACGCCGCGCAGCTCCTTGCCTTCGCGTCACGCAACACACACGCACATCCACGCGCTTACGGCCGTCCGATCAAGAGATCGAACAGCTTAAACGATCCCCGCTCGCACCGCGCACCCGCATGTGATCTCGCATCAACACCGCACTTCTGATCGCGCGGGGGTGCTATCGGCTGCTCAGCGTTGTACGATCTCCAATGCACGGCTCCACTCGCCCACGCTGCAATTTGAAGTGCCTGCGGCTTCGAATGCACACCTTGCATCTTCGATAGCGCACTCGACCAATGTGCTGCGGACGCTTTTGTGTCGTGCGCTTATTTTGTGCACCCAGGCCCTGCAGCCGTTGGATGAACATACAACGGCAGAGAAGCGTCGATCATATGAAGAGGAAAGGCTGAGGCGGGTGCTTGGGGTCGGTTGGGCAACCAAGATGTCACCATGTGGCGTCATCTTGGCCATCCATCTTCTGAGTATTGTAGATGGTGCCACAGGTGTCGAATTGGATCGATTTTCACATCATTAGGCTGCGATCGTCGATCCGAATCCATCCGTGCAGTTGGATTTGTCATCTGAGGTGCAGATTAACACCATCTTGGCCCTTGATCTTTAGGGTTCCTCAGTCTCTATCTGGTGCTATGGATATTCGATTAGGGCGATCTTAGAGTCGTTGAACACCAATCGTCGCCCTGATCAGATCCGTAAGGTTGGATCTTTGATCCGAGTCCCTAATAAAAAGTCACTCTGTCCCTGACCATAAAAAGGAGACAACTACTGTACAATTTATACAACTTAATCTAAATGCATGATTATACATGTTATGCACTATTTACAATGTATGATGCTAATGTGACACTAAGAACATGCATTAATAGACATTTTAGGTTAATCAGATGTATGCACATCACACCCCCATTCCTATCTTTTGCTAGTCCCTAGCAAAAACTACATGTTATTTATAAAAGAATTAGGTTGGATTATTTAGGCATAAGTTATTTTCAACATTAAGAAATTCTCTTACTCAGGATCTGAACTTTCAAAGACACAACACCTGGGTATCTGCTAAAATGCAGACCGCCTCAAGCCCTTGCCTTATTCAAAGAAAATTTCTTTTTCTCTTTTTCTTCTTTTCTAATATTTTTGGATTTTTTTGAGTTTAGGGTTAAAGAGTGGCTTTCTACGACCATTCAACCCACCCAAGATTTGATGAGAACCCTAAGTTCTAAGCCTCTTACTGTGAATGTGATAGACTTGTTGATCGGCAATTAGAACGGACTTCGGATTTCTATGCCTCTAGCTGACCTTAAAAAGAGAGTTCTGCCTAAAGGTGTATCTTTATGATCGGTAGCTTTCTCCCTACTTTTATTTTTATGGGGTCAACACAAGGGTGAATCCAGTGTATATCTCCTCGATTTATTCTACTTCTTCGCTTCTTCCTAAGTGTTTTGGGAATTTTCAGTGCATTTCTTGAGTTGGGTTCTAGACAATCGGTCGATGAGCTGTTACCACCGACAACTTGCCAGCCATACTCATGCGGCAAAGTGTGGTTTATTTCTTTTATTTTCTTTTTCTTTTCTCCTTTTCTTTTTCTTTTTTTAAGTAGGTGGCTTCCCTGGTCTAAGATTTAGCTAAAGGCAGCAAGAAGAGAATGGTCCAGTGACTGGGCTTTGGACAACCTACCTATGGGCTATTACCCACGATAACTTGCCAGCCATATGACCCTAGAAGGTTCATTAGCTACCCAATTTCCATTAAAACTGCCAATCAACAAGTCAGTGAAAAGATAGTGTGTAGATGCTTTAGACTTAAAGTTCCCTCAAATCAGAGGGTGGGTTGATAAGTCATGTACTTATCACCCAAACTTATTTAATCAAATTACAATAGAATTAAGATGGCAAGGACTCGAAAAAAAAAATCCACATTTTAGTGGATACACAGGCTGATTAAGCCCAAAGACTTGAAGGGTCTTTGTGTTCAGATCCTAATGTAATATTTCCTCATATTGAAAAGTCCTAATGTCCAAGTATTCCTTCCTAATTCAATTTTTTTTCTTTTTTTTAATGTATAAATAAGAAGAGAAATAGAATTTACAAGAATTTCACAGAGCTGACAAAATAATTCAAAAATGAATCCACTCCCCATGCCTAGCTGATGCAATGTCCACATTGAGAAAAAGAGACATGGAAGGAAGAGTAGAGTACAGAAGATATCACTTGAATATAAAGCTCAGGTCAGCTCTGAGTCATATATACAACTGCTAAGTTTAATGCCGTCAGCTAAGGAAGTCCAGCCAAATAAGTCACAACATGGCTAGAGCAACTGTGTCTGAGACCGGTTCTGGAAGAGTACGGTCAATAACAGGCTTCAGACGTTGACCGTTGACTTTGAATGAATTACCCATCTTCGGGTTAGAGATCTGAACAGCTCCGTTTGGAAAATTTTGGTCGATAATGAACCGACCGTTCCATTTCGATCTAAGTTTGCCGGGAAAGAGCTTAAGTTGAGAATCGAATAACCAAACCTTCTGATTCGGCTCAAAGCTCTTGTGGAAAATCAACTGGTCATGTAGAGCTTTGGTCCGAGCCTTGTAGATCTTGGCATTCTCATATGCATCATTTCTAAGCTCCTAAAACTTAGATAGTTGGAGTTTCCTGGCCTTCCCGGCTAAACTCAGATCAAGATTGCACTGCTTGATTGCCCAGAATGCCCTATGTTCAATCTCTACAGGTAAATGGCACGCCATTCCATACACTAGACAAAATGGAGATATGCCGATGGGCATTTTATACGCCGTACGGTAGGCCCAAAGAGCGTCCTCAACCTTTTGAGTCCAGTCTTTGCAATCAGGCCTAACCGTTTTCTACAGAATATTCTTGATCTCCCAATTGGAGATCTCGGCCTGTCCATTTGTCTGGGGATGGTAAGGTGTGGAGATTCGGTGATTAACCCCGTATCTAGCCAGCAAATTACGGAACTGGGCATTAGTGAAATGAGTGCCACCATCACTGATGATGGCCCTCGGAATCTCGAACCTGCTGAAGATGTTCTTCCTGACAAAATCGATGACCACCTTGTGGTCATTGGTTCAGGTGGGAATCACTTCAATCCATTTGGACACGTAATCAATAGCGACGAGAATATACTGATGTCCAAATGAAGGAAGGAAGGGCCCCGTGAAATCAATGTCCCAAACGTTGAAGATTTCGACAGGAAGAATTGGGTTTAGGGGCATCATATCTCTCTTAGTTATGCTCCCGAGTGCCTTGCATCGAGAACATGACCTTGAGAAATCTTGGGCATCCTTGAATAAAGACGGCAAATAGAATCCAGATTGTAAAATTTTTGCAGCCATCTTTTTCCTGGAGAAGTGTCCACTACACACAGATGCATGGCAGAACTCGAGTATACTATTGAATTCGTTCTCCGGAACACATCAGCGAATAATCTAATCAGAGCTGATGCGGTACAGTTCAGGGTCCTCCTAGAAGTAATATTTGGCCTCAAATTTGAGTCTGTCCCATTGTTGCTTGGTCCAATCCTGGGGGATTTGACCAACGGCCAAATAATTAACAATGTCAGCAAATCACGGGGTTTAGACACCTGAAACTGTAAGGATGGTCTTGTCCAGAAAAGTATCAGCAATCGAGATGTCCGGACGAGAAGAATCACTCAGAAGTCTCGACAAATGATCCGCCACCACATTTTGTACCCTGGATTTATCCTTGATTTCAAGATCAAATTCTTGAAGCAGAAGAATCTAATGAATAAGTCAGGGTTTGGCATCCTTTTTGGCCAAGAGATGTCTCAAGGCCGAGTGGTCGGTATAAATAATGACATGAGACCCTAAGAGATAAGCCCTGAATTTCTCCAAAGCAAATACTACGGCTAGTAATTCCTTCTCAGTAATAGTGTAGTTCCTCTGGGCTTCGTCTAGAGTTTTACTAGCGTAGTAGATGACAGAGGGCTTCCTGTCAACTTTCTGACCCAAAATCGCCCCGACCGCATAATCAGAAGCGTCGGTCATGATCTCAAAAGGGGCTGTCTAAACTGGTGGTTACAGCACCGAAGCACAAGTGACTGCCGTTTTAAGAAAATCAAATGCCTTACGACATGATTCGTCGAAAACAAATGACATTTCTTTGGCGAGAAGATTGCTTAGAGGACGAGCAACCTTCAAAAAGTCCTTGATGAATCTTCTATAGAATCCCACATGACCAAGAAATGATCAAATTTGTTTAACAGATGTGGGAGGAGGAAGTCTAGCAATAGCATCAACCTTAGCTTTATCCACTTCAATTCCCTGTTCTGAGATTACATGATCCAAGACAATGCTTTGTTGTGTCATGAAATGACTCTTTTCCCAGCTAAGGACCAATCTTGTTTTGATGCATCGTTTAAGAATCATTTCTAGATTAGCTAGACAAGAGTCAAACGATTCTCCAAAAATAGAGAAATCGTCCATGAAGACTTTCATAAACTCTCCCACCATGTCAAAGAATATGGCTAACATACACCTTTGAAAAGTCGCAGGTGCATTGCATAAATCGAATGGCATCCTACGGAAAGCAAAGGTTCCGTAGGGACAGGTGAAAGTAGTTTTTTCCTGATCCTCAGGATGGATAGGAACTTGGTTGTATCCCGAGTAGCCATCAAGAAAACAGAAGTACTTCTACCCAGCTAATCTTTCCAAGATTTGATCAATGAAAGGCTGAGGGAAATGATCCTTTTTCGTGGTCGTGTTCAGCTTCCTGTAATCGATGCAAACCTTCCAAGAGGAAGCTGAACGAGTTGTGATAGACTCTCCTCTCATTAGTGACAATGGTAATCCTGGCTTTCTTGGAACAATCTGCACGGGACTTACCTAGGGACTATCAAAGATCAGATAAATGATTCCTGCATCGAGCCACTTAATAATCTCCTTCTTGACACTTCTTACATATTTGGATTTAATCTCCTCTGCATCTGGTGAGAAGGGCGAGATCCATCTTCCAAAAATATTCTATGATTGCAGTAAGATGGCTCGATCCCCTTAAGGTCATGAATGGTCCAACCACTTGCCTCCTTGTGTTCCTTCAGGACCTTAATCAATTTAATCTCCTTCTCCTATGTTAGTTTAGCATTGATAATCACAGGGAGCGTCTTGTGTGGTCCTAAAAACTTATATTTTAGATTCTTAGGTAATGGTTTCAGTTGAAGCTAGGGCAGGTTGATGATGGAAGGTAAGGAAGATGCTGATGACTCATCAAGAGGAAGAGGTTAAGAGTGAACAAAATCAATAACCTCTTCAGAAGATGGCAGGTCTGCCATAGAGGGTTGCAGGTCCAATTCATCATCAAAGGAGGAACTTTCAGTTGCAGAAACCATCATACAAGTTTCAATATTCACATTATCATCCTCAAGTTCCTCGATAAATCCACAATCATCAAATTTATTAATCGCCTTAAAAATATCCAATTTCATTCGTTGATCCCCAAAGGCGATTTCCATGCTACCGCTTTCACAGTTAATGTTGGCCTTAGCGGTAGCCAGGAACGGACCCCCCAGAATGATGGGCATGTTCCTCAGATTTTTAGGTACATCCATGTCGAGGACAAGGAAATCTACAGGAAAATAGAAATCCTTAACCTTAACAATAACATCTTCAATAATGCCTCACAGATTTGTGACCGAACGGTCCACTAACTACAGCGTTACTGAAGTCGGCCGAAGTTCACCTAATCCAAACTTCTCACGAAGAGAAGTTAGAATTAGGTTGATGGATGCACCCAGATCCAAAAGTTCTCTATCAAAAGTGTAATCTCTGATGACACAAGAAATCAACGGAGCACCTGGATCACTCTTTTTCTGAGGGAGGTGGTTCAGGATAATAGAACTAGCCTGCTCAGAGAGTACCACCTTCCTCGGAACAAATTCTCTCGACTTACACTTTTGTGTACATAAAACCTTTAAAAATCTCACGTAAGCCGGTATATTCTTGGTAGCATCGAGGAGCGGGATATTGATCTCGACATTCTTGAAAATATTTAGAAGCTCCTCATTACTATCAACAAACTTCTTCTTCTTTGATCTTATCAAGGCTTCAGGAAAAGGAACATGAGTAGGATCTTTGGAATCAGGTTCTTGAGCCTTGATTTCTTCTCCAGAGTTCTCCTTTCTCTCCTCAGGTTCTTCAGGATTCGGTAAATCAAAACAGTGTGGTTGTGGATCCTAATTTTGTTTACTACTCCTCAAAGTAACAGAATTTGCGGATGCATACAAGTTTGGGTCATAGGGAGGGCTACAAAAGATTGGAGGGGCTTCATTAGCCAAGAATTGTTGATGTGCAGAAGAAGAAGACGAAGGACCTTGCTCAACCACTTGAGCATGTGCGTATAGGTCCCTCTGATTTCCGTACCCATGGGCTTGGTTGCCCAGATTCAGGATATTTCGTGGGTTGGGTACGGGTTGAGATGGTAGAGATCCGAGTTGACAAGAGTTAGCTATGAGCCCGATTTGCAAGTTGTCCAGCAAGGTTTTCATTTGCTGCATGAGCTGGAGCATGGATCCTTGCATCTCTACCATTTGTCGGTTCAAATCAGCCTTCCCTATGGGTTGACGGGCATTCCAAGCTGGCTGATTGACCAGATTCGAGGGCAACTGAGTATAAACATGACCCTAACCCATTGGTCGTTGCGGAGCATAGTTGCTGGGTTGGAATTGGGTCTGCTGCCCTGGGTTTTCGAGGAGAAGTTAGGGTGGTTTCTCCAACCCGAATTATAAGCATTAGAGTAGAGATTGGATCTAACATTCTCCTGTACAGCACAAACATCCTCATAGGGTGAGGATGGAGAGAAAGAAAGGGAAGGATAAGAAAAACTGGGATCAAAGGCCCCAGTTTGGAACCCGTGGGGTTTCGAATAATGCTGGCTCGCAGGTTGAGCCGCATCAAATTGATTCATGAACTCCCGTCTAGAAGGAGCTCACGACGAATGGATTCCCGAATTCTGGGATTGAGTGGATCGAGAGTTGTTCATTGAATTTCCAGCCATCCACTTCTCCATTCTCTTAGCAACCAAGTCCACCTTATCAAGTTTATTACAAATCAATTCCATATCGAATGAATGAGAGTCGTGGACTTCATTAACATTCGATCTGGGCTGCTGGGACTAGTTAAAAGTATCTATGGAGGCACGATTGATCGAATTCTCGCTCATTTCCTCAAACAAAACGAGCACGCTATCTGTGTCTTTGTTGAGGAAATTGCCTCCGCAAGAAGCATCCATGTGATTTCTGAGTTGCTCAGTCAACCCGTGGTAGAAGATCTGCACGAGTTGCCATTTCGGTACCTCATGGTGTGAACACCTCCACAATAGGCCCTAGAATCGTTCCCAGGCCACATGAAATTGCTCCCCTGGCCGCTGGGTAAAGGTAGTGATTGCCTGTCTCAAAGCATTGGTATGTCCGATAGGGAAGAATTTCTTTAGAAAGGTCGATTTCAACTCATTCCAAGTTGCAATTGGTCTTCCTATAGTCCTGTAACAATGAGCGGCTTTATCCCTAAGAGAGTGGAGGAAGAGCCTCATAATCATTTGCTCCTCATTCACGTTTCGCGCCTTGGTGGTCTGGACCAAAGTGGTCAAGTCCTCCAAGTGCTGAAACGGGTCTTCAGAGCCATGCCCATGGTAATGGTTGATCAGGCTTAACACCTAGGGCTTGATTTCTACGTCTCCGGTCGGAATCTGGACGTCGGGACTTTCCCCGTAATTTGAAGGATCATAAAAATCCTTCAAAGGCTGAGCACTCTGCATTCTCTAGAACCATTCTTGCATTCTCTACATTTGTTCCAGCTACCTTCGAAATTCCTCCTGTGGATCCCGGGGCAAAGGAGGCTGTTGATCAGCCATGGGATTGATTTGGCCAAAATCAAATCTACACCTCCTAGAATACTCTAGTGGTCCTTCCAATCGGGGATTCAATGACCTTCTTCCCAGCATAAACTAGGAAAAGGTCGGAAGGACTAGGGATAAGGACCTGTAGCACAATAAAATAAGCCTATCCTTAAGTGGGGTAGCCTAAGGATATACAGACTCCCAAAACCCACCTTAAGATTATAAACGATTTACTCTACTTGTGTCTGCTCAATCCAACCAGTTAGAAGGAGGGACTGGGGAGAAGGTTCTTCCGTCGACTTGAGCCTCCGGTTCCTAGTGTACCCCCCAGCCGCGGTCATTTGACACTACTCCCCTAGCTAGCATCAAATTAATTACTACAAGTAGGTTAATCGTAAACAATCTCAGACTAAGTGATAAGTCGATTTTCGCTTTCGAATAATGTACTAAGATGATTTGTTGTTGTAGGATCAAAGTGGTGGAAAATTGCTTAACAAAAAAATTAAAATTAAACCACTCACAGGAGAGCAGGTCGTGTCCACAGGGAGGTAAAACTCGCAATTAGGTCAAAATCAAGTTCGCTAAACTATTCGCCAAATAAAGCAATGCCTGTGTATCTCTAAAAGTAAACCTTAAATTTATAGATAAGTCAAGGGGTGTGAATGTAATTTTTACATCAGAAAATATTAATGTGCAAAGGTATGCCATGTACTATTCACTTGCATGCATACGAAAATGTCATTCAAAATTAAATTCAATGCACATAGAGATGAATAATAAGGTTTAACAATTATCTAGAAGCATCAGCATTAAGGCATAAATTCACCATAATAAAATAAACATAAATCAAAATTCATTTTCATGGCAATGGCATGAAATGTAATTATTAATTGAGGTTGAAACAGGGGATTAGCATTAGGGTGAGCTTGTACACAGATGGAGAGATGGACGGCGAGTTGGCAGCCGGAGGTAGCCCTCTCCGATCCGCACCTGATGGTGGTGGTGGCTCGATGGATGGTGGTCGGAGCCAGCCTGTAGAAGGAAAGAAGTGGTGGCGGTGGAGGATGCTGTTGTTAGCTGCGCGTGCTGCTGGCACAAGGAGGGCAGCGTGCAGGCACTGCATGCGCTGCTGGCACGTGCGGGGCGTGGGCGCGTGGAGGTACGGGCTCTACAGGGCGCACAGGCGCGCACGGGGATTCTGTTGGTGCCAGCTGGAGGTTGGCTGGGAGGCGCTGCAGCGTGGTGAAGGCGAAAGGGCGTGGAGGTTCTGGTGAAGGCGCGCAGTAGGCAGAGAGCGCGGGGTGGCATGGGTGCTAGGGATGAAGGCGCGGGCGTGGGTGCTGGAGTGCAGGCTGCTGGCGCACGGGCGTGAAGGCGTGCGCAACGTCTGATGGCACGGGGGGGTTGCTGGTGTGCGGGTGGATTGGAGATGAAGGTGCGGGCGTACAGGCACTGACGGGTGCGCTAGAGATGAAGGCGCGCGGTGGTAGGCACGTGCGCTAAAGGTGGGTGCGCTGGAGATGAAGGCGTAGGCGTGCAGGTTGGTGAAGGCGCGGGCTTGCAAGCTGGCGTGGGTTGCTGGCTAAGATGAGGGCACACAGTAGGAGTTGCAGGGACTCTTGGCGGTGTGGGCTGTCACCCCACACGCCCACAGTGGTGGAGTCGCACTGCCACGGTGGGAGGCTGGTGGTATGGATGGATGAGAAGCAATGTTCTCTGAGCACAGTAAGGAACAAAGGGGTGGAGACCTCCCGCTCAACGGCAGCTCTTCCTTCTCTTTTGTAGCCACGACTACAAAGATTTGAAATTCAAAACACCGTAGAATCAATGTGATGCGTAGGAGGAGGAGGCGAAGGAGTTACCTGCAAAGGAGAAGAAGAATAAAAAAATAAAATAATTAGGGTTATTTATACATAACTCCTTAACTTCTATGTTAATTAAAATAGTGCACTTAATTAATTAGCTAATTAAATGTATGCAACCCTAGGTTAATTCTAAATGCATGAATTATGCACTTAAGCTAAAAATATGAATTAATTTATTTACATCCTAATGCATGCTATCTAAATGTTAAAATTAACTTAATGTCTAGACATTTAGATACTTAAATAGCCCACAAATATGGACTAATCGAGTACCCCCATGCCTAGTTTTTGCTAGTCCCTAACAAATCCAAGAAAAACCTAGCACTCCAAGTAGACTAGCCAACCCAATCGGTCTTCCTTTAGAAACATATTAAATTCAGACTTTAGACCTAAGGTTCCCAAGTTGTTGCTAAGTTATAGACTAGGTCAGCTAAAGACGAGTTGTAGGCACAAGTTTCCCTGATTTCTGGCTCTACCCTAAGGTTTATTGATCCCTAAGATTAAAGCATCCGTGCATGTGCATTGGTCTGAGTTATTTGAGGTTGGTTTGACTGCCAACCTAGATAGGAAAAAAGGATTTTTTTTAATAATATATATTTTTTTTTGTTTGATTCCCCTAAGTCTAACCTCAAATTAGCTATCAACATGATCTGTGTCGAATTCATTATCCCCATCACCTACCTCAAAGGGTGCCTGGCTTTCGATGCTTCGAGATAGCACCGCCCATAGCAACCTCAAGAACTCCTAGCAATCGACACTTCGAGATAATATCGCCCATGGATTTCTTAAGCGAATTCAGGCCTGTGGCAATCGACACTTCGAGATACGGTCGCCTATGGTACCTGAACCGCACAATGCGCTTACATGCCCCCAGTAGGATGGATATCCTAAGAGACAAGTACCGAGGAGGTAATATGTTATCATTGCATGCTCAAGGTGAGTATATACTCCACCTCTCCTACAGCAGGAACTCTTCCAGTCAAATTGTATTTTCAAGCCTCTCCTAAGTCAAAACTAAGAGAACCAAATTTCTTTTAAGAAAGGAATTAAGGTGATCACTTACTTACACAAGACCAAGTGTGTGAAATTTGGATGCTTGGGTTACAAGGACCCGTAAACCAAAAGGTAGAATAAGACTCTAGGTACTACCCCACCTTTTAACTCAATCCTCAGCTTTCCTTCCTCAACCTCTTGAGGAATGGTCCGCAACTTAACTCCTACTTAGGTTTTTAAGTCCACAAAGGACCCTAAAGGTCTAAAGCTAGTAGCTCACTTAGCTTCTAAAGTTCGACCCTAGAATCAACTTAGTCTCACCTAGAATTCTGATTTGCTTAAGAATGCAGGGCTTAGCCAGTTAAGCTCAAAACCTTATATATATATATTATTATATATATATATATATTTTAAATGTAATATGCATGAATGAATGCAAAATGTAGACATGCTATAAATAAGTGCCTCAAGTCCTCTCCCCCATGCCTGGTTCAAACAATGTCCTCATTGGAAATAAAAATAGTTAAAGGAAGATATTACCTGAGACGGAGAATGGTAGGAGCTAAGGCTCCTCAAGAGTGACCTCGTCAACCAGATGGCCATCCAAAGTAATGTATGGTTTTAACCGTTGACCATTGATCATAAAGGGAGTTGCTGAAGAGGAAGGGCTTTTAATCTCCACAACTCCATGCGAAAACACTTTAGTGATTATGTAAGGCTCATCCCAATGAGATTTTAACTTCCCAGGAAAAAGCTTAAGTCTGGAATTGAAAAGCCAGACTTGTTGGTTGGGCTCAAAGGTCTTTCGAAGTATATACTTATCATGCAAGACCTTAGTTCTTTCTTTATAAGCTTGAGAGGTGTCATAAGCATCATTCCTCAGCTCCTCAAGCTCACTTAATTCCAGAAGTCGTGCCTTACCCGCCCTCTCTAAATCCATGTTAACACTTCAAATAGCCCAAAGTGCCCTATGTTCCAACTCAATGGGTAAATGGCACGCTTTCCCATACACAATCTGAAAGGGAGAAGTACCCAAAGGGGTCTTATAAGCCATTCAATATGCCTACAAAGCATCATTGAGCTTTTGGAACCAGTCTTTCCTATCAGGTCTAATGGTCTTTTCTAAAATATTTTTTATCTCCCTATTCGACACTTCAACCTAGCCACTCGTTTGAGGATGGTAAGGGATAGCGACCTTGTGAGTCACTCCCAGACTCCTGATTAGCCGATTGAAGTGGTGGTCTCGGAAATGAGGTCCCCCATCACTTATAATGGTCTTGGGGCAGCCGAAACAAGATATGATATTGGCCTTCACAAATTTCAAAACCACAGAGTGGTCATTTGTGCACATAGGAATGGCCTCTATCCATTTAGAGACATAATCAACTGCCACCAAGATATATTCATAACCATGGGATGAAGGGAAGGGCCCATAAAGTCAATTCCCCACACATCAAAAATTTCAACAGATTGAATAGGGTGTTGAGGCATTTCATTCCTCTTCCCAATCATTCCAGTCCGTTGACATCTAATACAGGCCTTAATAAAATTATGAGAATCCTTAAATAACAAAGGCCACCAAAAATCAGACTGGAGAACTTAAAAGCAGCTTTCTTAGCACCAAAGTGTCCTCCACAATGAAGTTCATGTCAAAAACTCAGCACATTTTGTTGTTCCTCTTCAAGTACACAACGTCTCAATACTTGGTCTTGTCCAATTCTAAATAATTCAAGCTCTTCCCAATGAAAATATCTTGCTTGGGAAATGAATCTCCTTCTTTTCTGCTCATCCCAAGAGCCAAGAGTTTCTCCAGTAACCAAGTAATTTACGGTATCAGCATACCAAGGTAAAGTTGGTGTTACCACCATCAAGGTTTCATCGGGAAATGTCTCGCAAATGTCTCCAGAAAGAGAGTCATTAAGTGGAAGGCGAGACAGGTGGTCAGCCACAACATTTTCTACTCATTTCTTTCCACGTATCTCCAAGTCAAATTCTTGAAGGAGTAGGATACACCTAATCAAACATGGCTTAGAATCTTTCTTAGCAATGAGATGCTTCACTGCCGCATGATCAGTGAAAATAACCACCTTAGACCCAAGCAGATAAGACCTAAACTTCTCCAGAGCAAAAACTACAACAAGTAATTCTTTATCAGTGATGGTGTAGTTTTGCTGAGGTTCGGTTAAAGTCTTGCTGTCATAATGCAGCACATGAGGTCTTCCCTCAACCCTTTGTCCAAGGACTGCTCCCACTGCAAAATCCAAAGCATCACACATCAGCTCAAATGGGAGTGTCCAATTAGGAGCTCGAAGAATAGGTGCAGAGATCAAGGCCTCCTTCAGAGTTTGAAAGTCCTCGGCACACTTTGAATCAAAATTGAAGGAAGATTCCTTCTCCAACAAGTCACAAGGTGACCTAGAAATTTTACTAACTAAAATTTTTAATAAAGCGCCTATAAAAGTCGGCATGGCCTAGAAAGGATCTAATCTATTTAACATTCGTGGACAATGGGAGTTTTGAAATAGAAGCAATCTTGGCTTTATCTACTTCCAAACCTCGCTCGGATACAACATGCCCAAGTATAATTCCTTTCTATACCATGAAATGACTTTTCTCCCAGCTGAGGACTAAACCAGTCTCCTTACATCGCTTCAACACATTCTCCAGGTGCAGGAGACACTGGTCGAAAGAAGAGACATAAATGGAGAAGTCATCCATAAACACCTCAACACACTCATCAATCATGTCCAAAAAGATAGACATCATACACCGCTGGAAGGTTGCAGGGGCACGACATAATCCAAATGGCATATGCTTGAATGCAAAAGTACCATAAGGACTCGTGAATGTCGTCTTTTCTTGGTCATCAGGGAAGACTGCAACCTGGTTGTACCAAGAATATCCATCGAGAAAGCAATAGTACTTATTCCCTGCCAATTTCTTGAGAATTTGATCAATAAAAAGCAAGGGAAAGTGATCCTTCTGGGTAGCGGTGTTCATCCTACGGTAATCAATACAGACCCTCCATCCAGTTGAGGGTCTAGTAACAACTTGTTCACCTTGGTCATTGAATTCCACAGTAAAGCCTACCTTCTTTGGCACCACATGAATATGACTTACCCATTTACTATCTGCAATGGGATATATGATCCCAACGTCCAACCACTTCAGGATTTCCTTTTTAACTACCTCCCTCATATTAGGGTTCAAACATCTCTACATGTCCCTAAATGGCTTGATTGAATCATCAGTATAAATGTGCTGCATGCAGAGTGTAGAGTCTATGCCCTTAATGTCAACAATGCTCCAAGCAATAGCTTCCTTGTGCCTAGACAAGCATTCAATCAGGGCTCCCTCCTGTGCCTCAAATAGCACAGCTGAAATGATAACGGGGAGTGTATCATTGGCACCTAGGAAGATGTACTTGAGAGTGTCAGGGAGGGGTTTCAACTCAAGGTCTAGGGCTTGTATGGTTGAGGGTTTCATAATAGATGTCCCCATCTCAGGTAGCAGATCTACCTTAGGCAGAGATGATGGAGGAAGAGACTCAGCAGAAGCACCCAGCAACTCCTCAAGTTCAAGTATATCCCTTTCACATTCCTCCAAGAGATGGGAATGCTCATTTAGCATGACATGCTGAAGGGGGTCATCACATAACATTGCAAGGGTTGCCTCTTCAATTAGGTCATCTATCACCTCAACTTGAGACAATCCTCAAGTCCAGCTTGTTTGAAAGCATCAAACACATTAAGCTGGATTTTCCTGTTCCCAAAGCCCATTTTCAATGCCCCAGTATTGCAATTGATTAAAGCATGTGAAGTTGCAAGGAAGGGGCGACCCAAAATGATGGATGGTTTGGTTGGCTTGTTGGTAGGGTCAGTGTCCAAAACTAAGAAGTCAACGGGAAAGAAGAAATCCTCCACTCTTACAAGGACATCTTCCAAAATTCCTCGTGGTGTCTTAAGTGATCGATCAGCAACTTGAAGGATTACAGGGCTAGGCTTCAGATTGCCTCCCCCAAGTTGTTCATACACGTAGCTCAAAAGGATGTTCACCCTTGCACCCAGATCAAGTAGAGCCTCATTAATCTGTAAGTCACCAATAACCACAGAGATGTACGGGGCTCCTGGGTCCTTAAGTTTCGAGGGTGTGCCATGTTGAACAATTGAGCTAACAAAATCAGGCAGGACAACTTTTGATTAGACCTATGTCCTAGATTGCCGCTTTTTCGTGCACAAGTCCTTTAAGAAGTGGGCATAAGACGGAATCTGCCTGATAGCTTCAAGTAAAGGCAGGTTAATCTACACTTGCTTGAAAGTTTCCATGGTCTCATCCGTCTTATCTTTGGCTCCAGATGAGCTAGCAGAAGTCTTCCCAGAGGTGGATAAGCGCTCTGGAAAGGGCACTCTCGATCTCTGGGTGAAAGGGTTGTCATGTCAAGTAAGGGGTGGAACAAGGGCAACTTCTTCCGATGAGGTGATTTCGAGCGAAGAAGATTTGGGCAAGTCTTCTCCGATGGGGGTGAAAGTCAGGGTGGATGGTTTTTTAGGAGGTGAGACTATAGGAGCATCAGGTTTGGAAATTTCTTTCCCACTCCTTAGAATAGTCACCGCCTGAGCATGCTCCCTAAAGACAATCCCTTTTCCTTTAGGATTCTCCTCAGTAGCACTGAGGAGCTTCCTAGTTGCCCTCTATCTAACGGCCTCAACAAGGTGTCCTATTTGTGATTTCATCTCATGTATAGCCTTGTCATGAGATTGGATGATGGCACTTTGACTTTCTTCCATAGTTTTCAACATTGCCTTCAATCCATCCATCTCAGAGGTCTTAGGTTGGGCAAAGGTCTGATGTTGGTTCATTTGATGGTTTTGAAAGGATTGTGGTTTATAATTCCCTGAATTTGAGACATTTCCTTGTCTCCATGAAAAGTTTGGGTGGTTCCTTCATCCCTCATTATAAGTGTTGGAAAAAGGGTCATTATGAGGTCTAGGATGGAACCCTTGAGCGGCATTCAGATTCGCTTGTACAAGCTCAGGGAATTGGGAGGCCAAGTCGTAATCCACAGTGGCGTGTGTATTGCCTTGGCAAATTGATCATTCGGAAGCTTGGGATGTGGAGGTGTTAGATACGAATTAACTCAGGTTCGACAAAAGCCTTTCCATGCTTTGATTCAATAATTGAATCTGATAGGCTAAATTCTAGGTGTCCCTTGCCTCATTCGCCTCCAACTTTCTTTTCATAAGTGGGTTTTCTATCCATGTAGGCAGAATTCAAGTGAATAGAATTCTCACTCAAAGTATCAAAAACGTTCCAAGCTTCATCCTCAGTCCTAGATAGAAAGGTTCCTGCACAAGCACCATCCACATATGCGAATCATTAAGTCTGATGTAGAACCTTTCAACCAATTGCCACTTAGGCACCTGGTGATGTGGGTAAAGTCTCAACAAGTCATTAAATTGCTCCCATGCATCATGGAAAGCTTCCCCATCCCTTTGAACAAAACTCATAATTTCCCTCCTAAAGTGATTTGTTTTGCTCATGGGGAAGTACTTCTTCAAAAACTCCTTCTTCAAGGCATTCCAAGTGTTAATATCATCAAGGGTGTGATACCAATACTTGGCTTTGTCCTTAAGGGAGAAGGGAAAGAGGGTCCGCATTTAAGCGTCATCAGTAATGCCCTATAGCTTCACCGTGGAACAGACCTCGGTGAATTCCTCTATATGCCTATAAGGATCTTCCCTAGTAGTACCATAAAAGGACGATAACAAGGATATGGTATTGCTTTTGATCTCATAAGGATTGTCCCCTCCAGGTCTACGTAGTGCAGGGCCAGCTTGACTGGTTGGAATGAAATATTCCTTAAGGCTCCTTTGACCAACCATTTCTACCCTTTTAAGGTTTCTTCTTAAGATTCTTTCAGGTTCAGGATCAAACACAAGTTGTCTCCTAAGAGAACGCCTACCAAGCATGCACTACAAACACAATTCAAAAGGACTTGTTTAGTCTTTACAAATTTAGGCTTTTGACTTTAGTTCAAATTGTAGGTGACAAAGCAAGTTGCCCAATCAATTACGCGCCTATTGTCAACCTTTGAAATGCCTAAAAAGACCTAGTTGGAGCTTAGGTGTTCTTCCCTAAATCTCAAATGGTAGAACAAATCCAAAGATGGAGGATCGAGGGATGCAAGTAGGCCTAAGCCTTCCTTTGAAGCTGTGCTTTCGCTGTGCTTCTCAACTACCCCCAAAAATCCGTGACAGGGTATCCCCCTCTTTTGATTTACAAAACCTTTGATCTCAAGTTCTGAACACTTTAGAATCCAACGGTAGGGGGCTCTTGTCCTAGTAGTTCCAAGACTTAGGAGTGTCTAAATGCGTGCTGTGGTGCAAGAAATATAAGTGTGCATACACCGCAAAAGATTTTGAATTTTGAATTTTGAATCGCACGCCAAGTTTGAAAATCAAATCCTTGGTTTTTAAATGTCCCTCCTTTAATTAGTCCTTTTTCAAGAATTAAATGTGACCACTTGTTAGATTGCTTCATCATAGATTATGTGGTCTAAAAATTAATTCAAACACATTTGCATGACAGGTAGAAATGCAGAGTTAGAAGTGTATACCTGATTCTAGCATTCTTCATGCAATATGCAAAACAAGAATTAGATCTAGATGCTGCTCATTCAGTCCTAAATGATTCGACCTAAGGGCAGGCAGCTTCTAGCAGGTAGCTCGTGTTTTTTTTTTCATTTTTTTTTTTAGCTACTTATGCACAGGCAAATTAAGGGTAAACAATCCACAAAATAAAAACCTAAATCTAAAGAAAAGGGAACAGGCTCCCAAAAATCAGCCCGAATTACTACAAGGGCGAGAGAATAGAAATAAAACTTATGACACGGAGAATCTCCTATGCAGGTAGGATCTAGGTCTCCTTCGTCTTCCCCGCGTGTAGGTGTCGCTCAAGGTTGACGTCTTCTCCTAGATGTGCCTGTCACCTCTCTCAAATTCCTCGCACAGAAAAAATAATAAATGGTCAGATCACTGTGCAATGAGAAATAATTAGAAATAAAAATCAGGTGAAATTATTGCGCCTGTTGCCTCCCTGGCAACAGTGACATTTGATAAGTCGATTTTCGCTTTCGAATAATGTATTAAGATGATTTGTCATTGTAGGATCAAAGTGGTGGAAAATCGCTTAACAAAAAAAATTAAAATTAAACCACTAACGGGAGCGCAAGTCATGTCCACAGGGAGGTAAAACTCGCAATTAGGTCAAAATCAAGTTCGCTAAACTATTCGCCAAATAAAACAATGCCTGTGTAGCTCTGAAAGTAAACCTTAAATTTATAGATAAGTCAAGGGGTGTGAATGTAATTTTTACATCAGAGAATATTAATGTGCAAAGGTATGCCATGTACTATTCACTTGCATGCATACGAAAATGTCATTCAAAATTAAATTCAATGCACATAGAGATGAATAATAAGGTTTAACAATTATCTAGAAGCATGAGCATTAAGGCATAAATTCACCACAATAAAATAATCATAAATCAAAATTCATTTTCATGGCAATGGCATGAAATGTAATTATTAATTGAGGTTGAAACATGGGATTAGCATTCGGGTGAGCTTGTGCACCGATGAAGGAGAGATGGACGGCGAGTTGGCGGCCGGAGGTAGCCCTCTCCAATACGCACCTGATGGTGGTGGCAGCTTGATGGATGGTGGTCCGAGCCGGCCTACCGAAGGAAAGAAGTGGCGGTGGTGGAGGATGCTACTGCTGGCCATGCATGCTGCTGGCACAAGGAGGGCAGCACGCAGGCACTGCAGTCGCACGTGGGCTGTGGGCACATGGAGGCACGGGCTCTGCAGGGCACACAGGCGTGCGCAGGGGTTCTGTTGGAGCTAGCTGGAGGTTGGCAGGGAGGCGCTGGAGTGTTCTGAAGAGGAGGCGCTACAGCGTGGTGAAGGCGAAAGGGCGTGGAGGTTCTGGTGAAGGCGCGTGGTGGGCAAAGAGCACGCAGTGGCGTGGGTGCTGGAACGCAAGCGTGAAGGAATGCACAGGGTCTAATGGCGCGGGGGCCTGCTGGCGTGCGGGTGGATTGGAGATGAAGGTGCGGGCATGCAGACACTAGCGGGTGCACTGGAGATGAGGGCGTGTTGTCGTAGGCGTGTGCACTAGAGGTAGGTGCGTTGGAGATGAAGGCGTGGGTGTGTAGGCTGGTGAAGGCGCGGGCTTGCAGGCTGGCGTGGGTTGCTGGCTGAGGTGAGGGCACGCAGTAGGAGGAGTTGCAAGGACTCTTGGCGGTTTGGGCTGTCACCCCACACGCCCACTATGGTGGAGTCACACTACTGCGGTGGGAAGCCGGTGGTATGAATGGATGAGAAGCAATGTTCTCTGAGCATAGTGAGGAACAAAGGGGTGGAGACCTCCCCCTTAACGGCAGCCCTTCTTTCTTTTTTGTAGCCACGACTACAAAGATTTGAGATTCAAAACACTGTAGAATCAATGTGATGCACAGGAGGAGGAGGCGGAGGAGTTACCTGCAAAAGAGAAGAATAAAAGAATAAAATAATTAGGGTTATTTATACATAACTCCTTAACTTCTATGTTAATTAAAATAGTGGACCTAATTAATTAACTAATTAAATGTATGAAACCCTAGGTTAATTCTAAATGCATGAATTATGCACTTAAGCTAAAAATATAAATTAATTTATTTACATCCTAATGTATGCTATCTAAATGTTAAAATTAACTTAATGTCTAGACATTTAGATACTGAAATAGCCCACAAATATGGGCTAATCACTAGGCCCCGAAGAGTAAATCAGTCCTTAAGGCCAACGTCTACTCGATTTTATTGAGGCCTGAGATTGTAGTGCTTATGGAATGTGATGGGTCCTTAAAATGGGTTGTGTCCTTAATGATTGATTGAGTATGTGTAAGTGCGTGCACAACCACGATTTTCAAGCAAGATTATTTGTGATGCATAGATTTTAATTTTCAAATCTTGCTTAAGTAGCTTTTAGGGTTTAGAATTAGGTTGATTTCAATGAAGTTTGAGGCAAACCAGGTTTTCAAGCACAGGTGAAGATTGCTTTCCTTTAAAACCAGAAATAAAGTGGAGTGCCTGGTATGAATCTAGATTGAAAACCCTAAGAGTAAGCTACTTGGTGAGTTGATTTTAGGTTGAGTGGTGCAGCCCAAACAACTCAAACAATTGGTCACAACTGCACCACTAGGTTAAGCACACAAAAATGGTTAACCTAGAATGATTTCTACTCTTTTATGTGTTGATTTGTGTGTACCGGTTCCACAGATCAGAATCCGATTTAGTAAAAGAAAATCAAGTAGGTTAAGTGCCTTGAATGTGGGTGTATGTTGTGTGTATGTTGAAAATTACCCCCACAAAATTATCTTTTTATTTTTTTTATATAAGCAAGGGTGAAATGAGTGTGAGTGGAAATCCAAACAACCAAACTAATCCTACGATTTATGCAAACACCTGGGTTAATTGGAATTTGAATTTAATGTGACAAATGAAATCTATGGAGGGGGAAGAATGGGGAGCACTTATAGTCTTCTTCAACTGCACTTTACTTCGATCTACCACTTGATGATTCCTTGATGAAGGTCTCTGCAAAACAATAGACATAAGAGAAAGCAAGCTAGAAGACAGTAAAGTGCGTGAAATGCAAAAAGAAGATCGGAAAATCATTGCCTCCCCAGCAATAGCACCAAAATGTTGAAATGCCGGAGGACTACGCTATCGGATTTGGTTTAGAAAACCTGTCATTGTAGTTTGATAAAGAAGAACTCGGGTTCAACAAATAAAATTTATACCGAAATCGAAATCCCAGGTCGAACTCGGGGAAGCTGCGTCAATCGAAATTCGCAATTATATTTTTTTATGTTTTTGTTTTAAGAGTGGAGTAATTACAATGATATAAAATAACTATAGACAATAAGAGAGAGAGAGAGAAAACATCCACTTGAAGTTGCAAACTGTTTGTACAACTAAGAAAGTGAGAAATTACACTAGAAAGCGGGAAAACTATTACAACTAGAAAGTAGGAAAATTCTACTCTAGAAAGCAGGAAAAAGAAATGGGAGAGAGAAGATATCCTCCTCGACGATCGCTTGGACGATGAGCTGGACGAGATGATGCCTAAAAGATGAGGAACGGAGCGGGAAGAAGGAGGTTGAGGCAGGCAAAAACGGAACAAGGCAGCACGTCATCATCGTAGGATCCGCTTTCGGAATGAGGGCAAAAAATTGATTTTATCTCTTAAGGAGCATCTCGGGTGTGGGACAAGCTTCTCTTCAACTTTGGAGAGGGAAAGAAGAGAAGGAAGGGATGATAAATTCGTATGGAGGGGGTCTCCTTTTATAGTTGCAAGGAGTGGGGGCATTTTGGTCATTACAATTTGAAAAACATTAATTCAGGGCCTTTAGTGATGGATAAATCCAACACTAAAGGCCTGAACGTGGCATTCATGTGCGCACGTTGCGCGCCTCCTCGCCTTCGCGTCGTGCAATGCACATGCACGTCCGCGCACTTACAGTTGCCCGATCAAGAGATCAGACAGCTTAAACGATCCCTGCTCGCGCTGCACGCCCGCGTGTGATCTCGCGTCAGCGACGTACGTCTGATCGCGCGTGAGTGCATCGGCTGCTCAGTGCCGCACGATCTCCATCACATGGCTCTGCTCGCCCACACGCCCGCTCGCCCACGCTCCAATTTGAAGCGGCTACGGCTTCGAATGCGCACCTTGCGTCTTCGATAGCGTGCTCAACCAACGTGCTACAGGTGCTTTTGTGTCGCGTGCTTGTTTTGTGCTCGCGGACCCTGCAGCCGTTGGATGAGCATCCAATGACGGAGAAGCGTCGATCAAATGAAGAGGAAAGGCTGCGACGGGTGCTTGGGGCTAGTTGGGCGACTGTGATGGCACCACGTGGTGCCATCTTGGTCGTCCATCTTCTGAGTATTGTAGATGGTGCCACAAGTGTCGGATTGGATCGATTTTTGCGCCGTTAGGCAGCGATCGTCGATCTGAATCCATCTGTGCGGTCAGATTTGTCATCTGAGGTGTGGATTAACACCATCTTGGCCTTTGATCTTTAGGATTCCTCGGCCTCTATCATTAGGGCCATCTTGGAGTCGTTAAACTCCAATCATCACCTTGATCAGATCCGTACAGTTGGATCTTCGATCCGAGGCCCTGATAAAATGTCACCCTGTCCCTGACCATAAAAAGGAGACAATTACTGTATATTTTATACAACTTAATCTAAATGCATGATTATGCATGTTATGCACTATTTACAATGTATGATGCTAATGTGATGCTAAGAACATGCATTAATTGACATTTTAGGTTAATCAGATGTATGCACATCATCTACCATCCCAATCGATGTGATCAGGGTTTGGTCATCTAGTTCCAAAGTAACATGAGCGGGTTTTAGCTGTTCGATCCGTAATTTTTCAAATAGGGTGGTAGGGATGAGGTTGACTAAAGTGCCAAGGTCCAGTACTGCCCGCTTGAAATTTGTATCACCAATCTTGCAAGGGATTAGCGAGGTGCCTGGATCAGATTTCTTAGGAGGTAGACTGTTTTGGATTATGGCATATACATTTTCAGATAGTACTACCTTCCATTTTTTGGATAAATCAGGTGAGGTAGGATTAAGAGTGAGGATGTCAAGTAGTGGAATAGTGACTTGTGCTTTCCTTAAAGGTCTTGTTATATCAATTTCCGACAATCCGCTAGTGTGGAGGTAGGGTACAATCTGGGATAGGGGAATGGATTGGCTATTTTTGGGGATGGGCTTTTGTAACGACCCGATTCCCGAGTCCCTACGAGACACAAGAATCGGACCGACTCGACTAATCCCAAGACCTAGTCGTCCAACGAGGAAGTAACCAAAAGGGCAATAAAATAAACCACATTCAACATGAAATATAACTAGCAGTAACAAAATACAGCAGTAAGAAAAAGAACTACTACAGCATGTACCACCACAACAGTAGAACAACATTTATAACATAACATGAACTACAAGTAAGGAAAAGTACAGAGAGTAACAAGAACTACTCACTACAGTGGAACAAAAAGGGCACAAAAGAACAGGGGTAACTCTACTGGACCCTACTCGACCCAGCGTCCTCTGCAGTCGCTGACCCTGGCTGCTCAACACCTGGTCCTGAAAAGTAACGAGTGTAACACGTCAGCGAAACGCTGAGTAGAGTGGCAGCTAAACCTAAAGAAGCAGTAAAGTGTATAGTAGCTGTTTTATTTTCTTTCTTCCTTTATTTACGTCTTTCTATTGTTTCACAATTTATCTATTTCTCAGATCCTTCACTTGATCTCGAATGTTCCTCGTGGGAATGATCTTGATTGCAATCCTTTTCGAACAGTAGAAGTAACACGTGGTGCTCTCCTGGCCGGGAGAGTCCCCCGTGGTGATCCTACTCTCAGTCAACCACCCCAAGGTCACTGACAGACGTAACGGTGACTACGGCACGTGCGGTAAACGCACGGGTAGCTACCCCGCACTGGCACGCGGTCAGTCGTTTCCGTTAACGGGTGCACCCAAAGCATAGCACGGAACCAGTATAGGGCAGAGCCCTCTCAGTAACAGGGGTCCAACCCCTCCACAGTAACCAAACAGGGGCCTTGCCCCTCCACAGTCCGCGCACCCTCGTCTGACTACCCTGGTTCGCCCAGTGGGCCTAACAAGTCGGTGTAGGTGAGCTAGCAGAACCCCGGGGCCCGTGGGGTAGCTAGTACTCGCTCTATACTAGTAGCTCTCCTCAGTACTGTGTACACGAGGGCCAAAAAGTCGGTACAAAATGGCCAGACCTAACCTCGGGTCCCTGGGGCGACTGGCTCCTCTCTGCACTAAGCAGGTAACAGGTGCTTCCCATGGTACTACGTACCCAAGAGACAACACACTTCCACATCTTTCCTTCTCAGTTCCATTTCATTCGCTTTCCAGGAGTTCTACTCCTAACTCCCCGTAGGGTTCCAGCTCTTTTAACTCAGCACATTCAGGTTTCACCCTTCCAGTTTCACGTTCACACAACCCATATTCTCAATCATGTTCATTTATTCATAACAGGAAGCTATTAAATCAATTTATAGGCAGCTATATTTCCATTCCACATTTTCCAAGACTGCAATATGTATATTCATTTCACTAGTTTTCCAGTCCTAGGATTCATGCCGTACCCTAGGATCTATCATTCAATCTAGTTTTCCAACCCTAGGATTCATGCAATACCCTAGGATCTATCATTCAATCTGGTTTCTCATTCCTAAGATTCATGCAATGCCCTAAGTTCTATTAATTGTTCCATAATTGTAACAAATTATGTTAATAATTCTTAAAGCCACTCTACTAGCTACAACGGGAGTACTGGGGGCGTGGTCGGAAATCCCGCGCGCCTCCGCAACCCCCGGGACTGTAATGGAACGGGGTCCTATTACAAGGATCAAACACAAGAAGTTTCTCAGAACAATATATAATTACAGTAAACGGGTAGAGGATTTTATTTCGAAAAGAACGCAACTCGAAACGCGGAAAACGGACTCTGAACGGGCCCTAAACGGGTCAAAAACGACGAACAGTCCAAAATCAGACGTCTGGAACCTCTTCCAGTCGTCTTAAAATGTGGGTCAGATGGTACCTTTGTTCTGCGTAGTCTCTCAGACATCCAGAAGCCTGCGGGGGCATCTGGCCTAGTTACCAGACATCCGATGGTCACCCCGGAAGTCTGGAAGTCCTTCCCGTCGTCTGGCACTGCGGCCAGACATCTGATTCGCGTTGGATGGCGAATCTCAGAGCCTGCACGTACCCACTCATCGTTCTCAGTACAACGGGTCGCAGAAAAGGACGAAGGACGAAAATAACTTACTTGTCAGACGTCTGGACAGTCCTCCAGACGTCTTCACCGTCGTCTGGTTGGAATACCAGACGTCTGATTCTGGAAAAATTTCCAGAATCAGAGCTCCACTCACTCCCCGCCCGTGATGCATGGCCGCGTCGCGCCTCTTCCGCCTGCTGCTCGAGCTGCAGCAGCCCTCCAGCGACGCTCCACGCCCGCGGCTCCCCCGCCGGCCGGCTCTAGCTGCCCCGGCGAGCTCGAGCCCTCACAGTCGGGCGTCTCCTCCCTCGCGCAACACCTCCTCCCGCACTCACCGCGGCTGCCGCTGCCGCCGCTCGCTCGCACTCGCGCTCTCGCACCAGCTGGAGGAAGAAGAAGGAAGCGGTGGAGATGAGAGTGAGGGAGAGGGCGAGGGACTTATAAGGCCGCGCGGGGAGAGAGAGAGAGAGGGAGGGAGCACAGCCTGCACCTGCAGGAGGAGAGAGGGTAAAAGAGGAGTTCGCAGGTCTGCGCGCGCAGGCGTGCAGACGAAATTTTGTGTGGCGTAGAAATTAAATCCCAGACATCTAGAAGGGGTTCCAGATGTCTGGTCAGACATTTGGGCCACCTCCCAGACGTTCTAAAAAGGCGTCTTGAAAGTGCGTTCGTAACAGCTTTTATTTTTTTCCTATAGTATTGATCATGGCACAATCTTGGTGTGGAGGTGGAGGGGAGAAAGTCGTTCCTTGCTGTTAATGTGGAAGTGGGGTCGGGTAAGTCATGGTGTGTTTTGGCTCAGCTGAGGTGGATGAAGAACATACGCAGGTATGAGTCACTGGGCCAGGTTGGGTATAGCATGCTTGACCTTGGATTTGGTTTACAATGTATTTTTGGGTCGACATGCTATTTGGATTAGGCAGAGGTTTGGAGGGAACTGTACCAGGATGGCAGGAATTCTCCATCTGTGTAAGCTGAATACGGACCTCTGTGATCTCATCTTTGTGTTGTTTTTGAATGTCAACCAAGGTTTGAAGGATCAGTGCCATCTGATCATTCTTGTTAGGCCCAGATTGGTAATTTGGGTTGGGTCTAGGCTGATTGAGCTGATATGGGTGCGGGGCCTATGATCGGGGTTGGAATTGAGGTCTAGAATTTGGGTTACTTCCCAACCACGTACAGTTTGGATGATTATGCCATCCAGGGTTATAGGTATTGAATAAAGGATTGTTCAAGATGGCGTGGAGATCCTCGTAGGTCTGAGGATCCCCAGAATAATCAGGGTATGAGGGTTCAGAGTTCCCCTAACTGTGGTAGGTTGCCCCAGAGTTGCCTCCAAATCCATAATCAGATGGGGGTGGATATGCATCCATCCCCGAAGAGTGGTAGATGTTATGTGCAGCATCCCTTCCTGAGGGCTAGTGTGCGTATGTGCTTTGTGGTGTAGTGGTGGTCTTGTGTAGATGTCGAGTGATGTCATCCACTTTTTTCTCAATAATAAAGACCTTATCCAATTGACTGGCTACCAACTCCAAGTCAACGGATGTGGAAAGGCCTCAGGTCTCGTGTACCCCTCGATTGTTTGTCAATACATGGGTGGACGTCCTGTCGTACGCACCTAGTGACTCATTGTTGAGGGAGTTCTCGCACATGTTCTTGAGAATTCCCCAAATCTCGTCTTCCTGCTGACCCATGATGCTGCCACCACAGGTTGCATTGACAAATAGTTTGATGTAATCATGGAGCCCGTGGTAAAAGGATTTGACTTGTTCCCACTTCAGGACTCCGTGATGGGGGCATTTGTGCATGAGATCCCAAAAATGATCCCATGCCTAGTGTAAAGATTCTCTCGCTCCTTGGGAGAAGTGCGTGATTTGGTGCCGCATAGCGTTTGTGCGACCAATGGGATAGAATTTTTGTAGGAAGGTGGTTTGAAGTTCTTCCCATGTGTTGATCATGTGTGGATAAGTTTGAAACCAGTAGGCGGCTTGGTCAACCAGAGAGAAGGAAAGATCATTAAGAGTAAGCTGTCTCGATTCTGCATATCTGCCCCAAAGGTATGGGCCAGATGCTTTAGATTCTTGATGTGTTGGAAAGGATCCCCGGAGTTCAAGCCATGGAATTTTGGAGTCATGTGAAGCATACTAGGCTTGAGCTCCACCTCAGGTCCTCCCGCAGGGATATTGATTCATGGTTTGATTTCCACTACCGTGAGATTGTAGTGATCTCGTATTTGAGGATGTGGCGGTGGGTTAATGAAGGCATTGATCTGATCTCTGAAATCAAAGAATTGTTGTGATTCAAAGTTAGGTCGTTCTGCCTGATCCAAGGTTGTGATTGGAGGTTCGGGCTTAGAATCAGAGGAAATGTCAATATGATCAGGTTGTTCCATAAACACAAATGTCGAGGCTTGGCCTCAACAAGAGTGAATAATTAATGGAGGCCTTAAGGGTGGTCTTAAGGACCTCCTCCTAAACAAGCACTGATGGAGAAGATGAGAGATAGGATGTTAGACGAACCCAATCAAGGCACCCAAAGATTTTTGGATGACTATAGAGGTTCGGGGCGGATGATACCCCTGGATCAAAAAGTCATCCACCTGAGAATTACCTGGGCAGCCAGAAAGGGAGAGTCCCGCAAAGACCCCTACACAGTAGAGCATCCCCATGGGTTAAAAGGTTTCCCCCACCCAACCTTCCTTATCGTCCAGGTAGACCAGAATGGTGACTTGACCTCTTAAGTTTACTAATTTTAAGTTTAGATGAGGTGCTTATGATTCCTCTTTAACTTTAAGATATTTTCGTGCAAGATAACCTAATTTGAAGATTGGTTGACATCACAAGGTGGGTCAACTTCACCTGTTTGTCCTTTGAGATTATTAGGTCCAACTTTTCAAGATTCAAGTGGATATTTAGAGCTTGATTTAGGGTTTGCTTGATTAGGTCAATTCAAGAAAGGTTTTGGATACACACAAATTAGGAGAATATATTCTTGATTAAGCCAGTGGAGTCCTCAACCTTAGAATAGAAATCCTATTTTGGCTCTGATTGATCCAATTTGTTTCGTCCAAATTTGGTACCTAGGGCTCAAGCAAGAACGTGACAGCCCTAGATACCTTAAACCCTAAGTAGGTGCAAGAATCAGGTTTGGGATGTGCTCTAAAAAGAATGTATCAAATCAGGCAACTTGTAATGATTAATCTAAGAATAGAATGCAAGTTGATCCTAATTGATTTTTTTTCTTTTTTTTTTAGCTTTTCAGAATCAGGGTCTTAATGATGATGGAAAATGAGATTACTTGCCCCTGGAGTGGCTGTTGTGTGGTTGATCTTACTCCTTGGTTAATTCCCCTGCACAATCGCAATCAAAAGAGATAAATCAAGTTAGTATCAAGTCAGGAATTGTAATCCAGAGATAAAATTGCGCATTGCTCCCCGGCAACGGCACCAAAATGTTTACGTGCTAAATCGGGGTTTTAAAAATCGCTTTGTTGTAGCACAAACGAAAATGGCATGTGCACAAATATAATTTATAACTTGAATATAAGTCTGAGGTCGAACATAGGGAGCAAATGTTGCAATTAATCTCAAGATCACAATTTAAGCACAAGATAACAATATTTAATGAGAAATTCAAGCAATAATAATGTATATATAATAGCAAATGCCAATAGTGCAAAAAGATTAAGGTAAAATGGTGATTTGAATTACCAATTACCCTAATTACAATAATAACAAATATCTCAACAGTATCAACCAAATTTAATCCACGCAAGTCAAGTGCACAGTGCACTATGTCAGACAGATGAGATGATGGAGCTTTCAATCAGATGGCTTAAACTCTTCTTTGCTACAGTGCGCAAACACTGTTCTCATCTTCTCCTTTAGCTTCTTCTTCTTTCTCTACTTAAGGGAAGGCACAGCATAGAGGCACGGTTGCCTCATAGAGACTAAGTGTTGAGACGGGTTCACTAAAGCAAAAACCCCCCTACCTCCTCTTCTATTTGTCCTCTTTCTCTCAAACCCGAGGCTAACCGGATCTATACTCAGGCAATCAGTCAGGTATTCGGGTCAAGAATAGGGTCCAGGGTCACCGACGTGAGGTAGTGACCGAGGAGTGAGAGGCACGTGATGAGGGACCCAACCCCTCGTGTGCTTGGGCAACTGGGTCGGGTCACAAATTCTCTTTATCTGCAATCAAGAGGTTCGACGCTACCGATGTGGGACTAATCCCACAACTTCTCCGCTTGCTGCTACCATGCAGGGATCTCTCTCAATTCATGCTCGAGGGTGGTCAAACATGCCAATTGACTGGGCGAATACATATGCGCTTTGATTCTGCATCGCCTGGGGCTTGTACCTGGAGCTGAAGTCTCAAGAACGTAGCTAGAGCTTGCTTGAAGCTGCTTGTAATGGCGGCAAAGGTCCTCAACCTGAAATCCAAAGAACGTTCTTTCGACCCTGTTAAACCAGCTTAGTAGTGTCGCCGGACGATGACAAACTTGATGGTGGCCGATGTAAACACATTTGTTGTGGGTAAAATGCCTATTCATGCATGTTCCTAGGCTTAGATTTGCATTTCATGTTATAAATATTGCATAGCATGCATCATTCTTCATTTAGAGTAGTTGTATATAATTTAGGTTAATTGCGTCCTTTTTGTGGTTAGGAGAGAAGCATATTTATTTCAGAGCCTCGGATTGATGATCCGATCGTACGGATCTGATCAAGACGACAATCGGAGTCCAACACCTCTGAAATTGCATCGATCGGAGTCCCATAGCACCATATGCAATCCAAGGAAGATCAATGGCCAAGGGACTAGGAGACATAATTCAGAGCTTCAAATGACAAATCCGACCACGCGGATGGATTCAGGTCAACAACCGCAGCCTAGCAGCACAAAAATCGACTCAATCCGACCTCCGTAGCAGCCCCTACAACAAGAAGAAGATGGATGCCCCAGACTACGCCACGTGGCGTAGCCCAGGCCACCCAGCGCATGCACTCCGCACCACATGCACGTAGTAGCACGGGTGCGCACGCGCACGCAGGCTCGCATGTGCACAGCGTAGCGCCAGCGCGTGGGCACGCACGCGCACGGGGGCTTAAGGAATATTCGACCTCGTTAACTGACCTTTGATTTGCAGGACTCAATAACCTAAGCACCCTAATCCACACACAGTCTAGTTCAGTACGCATAGTAATCAAAATCACACAAAAATGTTTACTTTGTTCTAAAAAAGCTACTTAGATTAGGAGTAGCTTATCAACACAAGTTGATTTGGATGAGTTCCCGGCACGAAGATGTAGGAAATTCCCCTCAAATATGCGCAATAACATACCATATCCATGGTGCATGTCTCCTAGGATATCTAAATATCCTACCGGGGACATGTATGTACCTTGTGCTGGTTTAGGTGCCATGGGCGAGATTATCTTGAAATGTTGATCGCCAGGGCCTAAATTTAGCCATAAAACACCATGGGCAACACTATCTCAAAGTGTCGAAAGGCAGGTGATAACACCACACATGGGGGTGATAATTCTGTTAAATAGGGTCTATCTTAAGAATAAAAGGCACAACATAAGTAGAATGGGAGCATTGCATGCATCATGTACCAAGATTGCTTATAAAATTGTATTAATGGCCATTTGTGTAAGCACTTGTCAAAGCAGGCCTCAGATAAGCAATCGAACCACACGGATGGATTTAGAACGACGAACGGAGTCCAACGGACTCAAGATCGGCCAAATCTGACATTCGGAGCTCCTACAATGGGCCCAAGAAGTTCTGACAGTTGATGTGGTGATCAATGACCCTCGTTGCGCCATGTCACCCCTGCTCCACCACATGCCACTCTCCCTTTAGCTGAGATCAAATCTCGGTCGTCAATCTTCGATCAGACGGTCGAGAACCGCACGCCCGCTCGCAGTGGCCGTGACAAAGCGCGAGCGTGGCACAACAGTTAGCGCGCACGCCCGCACGCATGCGACGCGGGTTCGAGCAACGCAATGCGTAAAATTGAAGATGAAGGAGCACGAAGCGAAATTGGGCCGCCCATCCAGCAGCAGGTGGCCGAGATCACGCCATACGGCGTGCCCTCAGATTGCGAGCGCCCACGCGCGTGCGCACGTCGAGCAACGATGCCCGTGCACACACGCGCCCGAGGCGCGATCCGATCGCCTCCAAGGGAAGATCTCAGCCATCTGATCTTCGATCGGACGACTCTCATGCAGCGGCCGCGGATCGAGAGTGAAGAAGAACAGCGCGGGCGGTTGACCAGCAGGCTGGAGGGCTTCACCGATGCGTTTGGAATGGTTTTAGCGACGTCCCAGACGTCGCTAAAGCCCCTTCTTCTTTCAGAAAGCCCTTCTCCCTATTTAAAAACCCTCCAACCACTCATTCAAGGCATTCACTTCCCTTACAACTACTCTACCCCTCTCTTAGCTAACTTTAGGCCCTCTTATAATCGCCGGAGACGACGAGCCATCGACAGAGCCTCCTCCACCACCGTGGCTGCCTCGCCGCTCTCCCCCCTCTCCCTCTCTTCCTTTCTTTTAAGCTTTCCTTTACTTTTGTTTGAGCATGTATTTAATGTTGTAAGCTATGAACTAAAGCTACATGATTAATGAAGTACTTTCTGTTCCGTTGTTTATTTTAATTCCTGTTTAAGTTGCATGATCAAGCAAGAAAAAACTCTAACCCTAATCTCTCCCCCTCTCTCTCTCTATCTCTCTCCTACTTTTCAAACCGCACCTTTCGCAAGCAAACCTCCACACTTTCCGTGATAAGTGATAAGCAAAATCCAGTTTTCACCCCTCCCTGAGACCGACACTCGGACTCACCTCCGTTTCTTTACTTTAAAATCGGCGTTGCAAGTGAGACTATAACGACACTTCTTAACACACACACACAAGCGCACGTCAGTTTTTAGCGCCGTTGCCGAGGAGGCAATGGATTTGTTTTGTCACCTCCATTCCACATCCATTCTCACATCGTCTAAGGCCTTGTTTCCTTCTTACTTGATGGTTGTAGGAATCTGCGCTTGGACGGTGAAGCGACGCATCCCATGATGGTAACAAGGGAGTAGGCGCAACAAGGACCAATAGTGAGTAATTCTTCACTCATGATTGTTTGCTTGCGTAAAAAAAAAAACTAAAAAAAAATTGTAAAAATTGAAAAAAATTGGTGTGGTGTATGATTGCTTGAACCACATCCTTAACACATCACCCCACAAAAAAATGTACACTCTAACATTCTAAATAAATTCTTGGAGCGTTCTTTTCTCTTTTTTGAGTGGTGTTTGCGAAGCCACCGTGAGTTGACCTAGGCCGCACCACTCAACCCTAAAATTGACTCATCTAATAGAAGTTGCATGATCATTAGGATGAGTACATTAGGGTTTTAAAGCCTCTACAGAATAAAAGGAAATCTACTTTCATCGAATTGTGTGCAGAACTTGACGTGCCCACTGAAACTTGTCTAAAAACATTATGACACGTCAACCCTAAAAAGCACTAAAGTAAGGATGAAACACTAAAAGACACCACATCTTAAAAATCCTTGCTTGAAAACCATGTTTTGATAGAAGCACACACCTTGAAAGTGGAAAATTAAGAGGCACCACCCCAATCAACGCCTCATCACATAACCCTAGCCCTTTAAAACTGAGTAGACATGCCCTAGGCAGGATTGAGTTAAGTCTCGAAAGACGAGGTTTTGTTCGCTAGGCACTTGGCTTTCATTCCCTTGGTAGAATTTGGTGACTAGGCTGCGGGGTAGTGTCAAACGACCGCGGTTGTGGGGTCTACGGAACCAGAGGCGCAAGCCAAAGGAAGAACCTTCCCTGCAATCCCCTCATAATCAACCTGGCCAGATTAGCCTTGGGAAGGGGAGTCCAGTGCTTACGGACTTAATCACCCTTTGTGAGATTTCTAGGTCTCCTAAGGAATACACCATAAGGGCTAGGCTTGTGTGCTTGATTGAAACATATTTCTTGCATCTGTCGCCCTCCGCACCCCCTCCTGTTCTTCTCTAGTGTATGCACGGGAGACGCTCACTACATCCCAAGTTGTGTGTTTTGGGGTAGGATTATAGGCGACGCGATTCTGTAGGAACATGGCGGAACTTAGGGTAGATGAGGCTGAGGATCAACCCCCACCAGACGTAATGGCCATCATCCAAGCCCAAATTAATGCAAACCACAGGCTTCAGCAACAACAAATCTACACCATCATGCAAGCCATACAACGGTTACAGAACCCACAAGAACAACCATCACCACCTTTCCAAGACATACAAGGGCAACCACCACTTGATATACCACCATTTCAGGATCAGCCGAGGCCCCTCTGTGATTTCTATAATCCCTCTGCTATTAGAGTCGAGCCGCACCTTAGGATCCCCGAAGGGGGAGATGATTTTAAGCTGAAACCGAATGTCTTAAGTTTGATCCAGAACCACTTTCATGGAAGCTCAAATGAGGACCCCTTCCAGCATCTAGAGGATCTCGACCGCATAGCACGAACTGTGAAACCTAGGAACATTAGCCTTGACATTGTTCTAATCAAGATGTTTCCCTTCTCATTAAGAGACAAGGCTTCTCAATGGCTTAGAACCCTAGGTAGGCCCATCACCACCTGGGAAGAACTGAGGCATGCACTTTTAAAGAAATTCTTCCCCATAGGAAAGACCAATGCCTCAGAAGAGCTATTACTACCTTTACACTCCAGGGTGGGGAACAATTTCATGAGGCGTGGGAAAGATTTAACGAACTCTTGAGGAAATGCCCACACCACGAAGTACCAAGGTGGCAATTGGCCCAGATTTTCTACCATGGTCTGGACAACAACCTACGGAACTTCGTCGATGCCTCATGCAGGGGGAACTTCCTGAACAAGGACGAGGAGAGCGCGTTTGAGCTCTTTGAGTCTATGAGCGAGAAATCGCTCAACAATGCCTCCATGACCCAGTTTAACAGGTCCAGTCAACCCCATGGTGGGATTTATAAGGTACAAGCAAATTCTGGAATGGTTGACATGGACATCATTGCCAAGAAACTGGATCGAGTGGAATTGGTGGACAAAAAGATTGATGAGCTACTGAACCAGACCAGGAACACCTTACAGACTTTCTCCCTAGCAAAGGGAGCACATAATGTTGACCTGGTCCAGCCCTTAACCCAACTGAACCTGGAACAACCCCTAACCACGTTCCAGGCAGGGACCTTTGCTCCCTCAACCCTTGATTACTCCCTTCCCTCTTCATCAACATCGGCTATCCTAGAAGATGTGCAAGCTGTCCATGGTTATGCGAAACCGGACCCTTTCTCCAACAGTTACAACATTAGCTGGCGTAACCACCCCAACTTTGGTTGGACAAACCAGAAACCACCGCAATTCCAAAACCAGCCCAGGCCAAACCAACAGCCACACTTGCCCCCTATTAGCAAGGACCACCAGTTAGACCCCAATATAATCAGAATAGGACAGCCCCTCCTCCACAAAACCAAATGGACACCCTAATAAAGATGATGGCTGACATGAACCAGAAACATCAAGAGGAAATGGCATTGGTAAAGGGACAGTTAAGCCAACTCTTGGACTGTAAATAACAAGGATCCCTACCTTCCCAGCCACAACCGAACCCACGAAACATAATTAACAGAGGCCCCAATTCGCAAGAGTTCCAAGGCAACCCCTAGCAGGCTCACATGGTCCAACCAACCCTGCAAACACCCCCTGGGTTTGGTGCTTCTTCACCTCGTCTTCTCAAGGATCAACCCAGGGCCCCAATGCCTCTGCGAATGCGGTGACCTTGAGAAGCGGCACCAAAACCAAGGATCCCAAATGGCTGACTCACCCCGAGACTTCACCCGCTGAAATACCCAACTCAGAAGAGGCACCAACCAAGGACCCAGAAATAGACCTGATCCACATTCAGACACCCTACCCTGAGGCCTTGGAAACAATCAAGAAAAAGAAGAATGTTGTGGAAACTGAGGAGCTGTTGGAAATCTTTAAGCAAGTACAGATTAATATTCCTCTCCTTGAAGCCACCAAACACATCCTTGCTTACACCAAGTTTTTAAAGGATGCCTGTACACCCAAACGTAAGCCAAGACCTCAAGCACTTAGGAAGGTTGTGCTCTCCGAACAAGCAAGTTCCATAATATCAAGCAACCTTTCTCTCAAGCGAACTGACCCAGGAGCGCCCTTGATTTCCTGCAATATCGGGGACATGACATTTGATAGAGCACTCCTAGACTTAGGTGCTTCTATCAATCTAATTCCAACAACCCTATACCACTAATTTGGTTTCGGAGAGTTGACACCAACCCCTGTCACCATTCAGCTGGCTGATAGATCAGTGAAAACCCCAAAGGGGGTTGTTGAGGACGTGATTGTACGGGTCAAGGACTTATATTTCCTGGTCGACTTTTTGGTGCTCGACATGGAAGTCCCTGAAAAATTACAGAACACACCCATAATCTTAGGCAGACCTTTCTTAGCTACGGCTAAGGCAAACATTGACTGTGACACGGGATGTATGGAAATCGCCTTCGAGGACAGGAAAATGCAATTGGATATCTTCCGAGCGACAAAGTCTTTTGATTGCGATTGCGTTGAGGAACATGATCCCGTGGAAACTCTGGTCGAGGAATGCCTCACCCTTAGTTCTGTCTCAGACCACCAAACCCGTAACGACTGTTCTGACCCGTCACCATCACTACCTGTGGACCTCTGTAAGGCTGAGTACCATCACACAACACCATTTGAGGAGATCGATGTTGATCAACTCTCGCCCTTTCCCTTCCCATCGACTGTGGTTCCACCCACACCTAAACTTAAGCCATTGCCCAAGAATCTCAAGTATGTCTTCTTGGGACCTGACCTGACCATCCCAGTGATTATTAATTCTCATCTAACCAAAGATTAGGAACTCAGATTGACTGTGACCCTTTCAGAACATCGGGCCGCCATTGGTTGGACCATTTCTGACTTAAGAGGAATTAGCCCCACCTATTGCACCCATAAGATTTACCTGGAAGACGGGGCACGACCCTCCCGCCAAATGCAGAGACGTTTAAACCCAAACATGCGGGAGGTCGTTAAGAAAGAAATTATCAAGTGGCTTCACGCCGACATCATCTATCCTATCTCCGATAGCCCTTGGGTGAGCCCCACTCAAGTGGTTCCCAAGAAAACTGGGCTCACCGTTGTCGCCAATGATCATGGCGAATCCATCCCCACCCACACCACCACTGCATGGAGGGTGTGTATTGATTATAGGAAGCTCAATGAAGCCACTAAGGACCATTTCCCCTTGCCATTCATTGACCAAATCCTTGAAAGATTGGCAGGGCAGAAGTATTTTTGCTTCCTAGATAGATATTCAGGATATAACCAAGTTGCAATTGCTCCGAAGGATCAAGAAAAGATCACATTCACTTGCCCGTATGGCACGTTTACATTCCGTCGAATGCCGTTCGGGTTATGCAACGCACCTGCGACCTTCCAGCGTTGCATGCTAGCCATTTTTTCAGAAATGGTGGGTGAATACTTAGAGGTCTTTATGGATGATTTCTCTGTATTCGGGAATTCATTTGACCATTGTCTGAGTAACTTGGAGAAAATCCTGAAATGATGTATCGAGGTTAATCTGGTGTTAAGTTGAGAAAAGAGCCATTTTATGGTTCAAGAAGAAATTATCCTCGGTCACATCGTATTGCATAGGGGCATCGAGGTAGATCGGGCTAAGGTTGATTTGATTTCCAAACTTCCTCCACCTAGCTCAGTCCGACAGATTCGCTCATTCCTAGGACATGTTGGCTTCTACCAAAGGTTCATTAAAGACTTTTCCAAGCTTTCCAAACCCTTGACCGACCTTCTAGCCAACGACACCCTATTCCACATGTCTTCTGATTGCATCCAGGCTTATCACACCCTCCGGGACTTAGTCTCCACCGCACCTGTACTTCAACCCCCAGACTGGTCTCAGGACTTTGAGATTATGTGTGATGTATCAGATTTTGACATAGGCGATGTCCTTGGACAAAGGCAAGATGAGAAGCTGTGGTGATCTACTATGCGAGCAAAACGTTGGACGAGGCCCAACAGAATTATACGATCATAGAGAAAGAGCTGCTCACTGTAGTCTTTGGACTTGAAAAGTTTCGATCGTACTTGCTGGGATCCCACGTGACGATTTACACTGACCATTCAGCCATCCGGCACCTGTTGGCCAAGAAGGATGCAAAGCCCAGGCTCATCAGATGGATCTTACTTTTGTAGGAATTTGACCTGGAAATCCAAGACAAGGCCGGATCAAAGAATGTGGTAGCTGACCACTTGTCTAGACTTCATCCAGACCACATTGGACCCTCCCTACCTCTATCTGACGCCTTCCCTGATGAACACATTCTAGCTGTGCAAGACAAGAGAATGCCATGGTATGCTGACTACGTCAACTACCTAGTTGTAGGACAAACCCCGCACAGCTGGTCCAGATAGCAACGGGACAGGTTCTTAGCTGAGGCCAAGCACTATTTCTGGGATGATCCCATGCTGTTTCACCTCTGTGCTGACCAGATCATTAGGAGGTGTATCCCCGAAGACGAAGTTCAGAGTGTGCTTTCCTTCTGTCATAACCAGGCTTGTGGTGGACACTTCTCTAGAAAGAAACAGCTGCAAAAGTTTTACAATCTGGATTTTACTGGCCGTCCTTATTTAAGGATGCACACAACTTTGCCAAGACTTGCTCATGCTGCCAAACACTAGGGACCATGACCAAGAAAGATATGATGCCCCTCCAGCCCATTTTGATTGTCGAAATCTTCGACGTTTGGGGTATCGATTTTATAGGCCCCTTTCCACCATCCAACGGCCTCGAGTACATCCTGGTCTCGGTAGACTATGTTTCCAAATGGATTGAAGCCATCACCACCCGCCGATGCGATCACAAGACTGTCATGGACTTTGTTAAGAAGAACATCTTTTCCGATTTGGAATAATACCCAAGGCCATGATCACTGATGGTGGAAGCCATTTTATTCATTCCCAATTCCGTGCCCTACTTAGAAAATACGAGGTGAACCACCACATTGCTACCCCATATCATCCGCAAACAAACGGGCAGACTGAAGTCTCAAATAGACAAATCAAGAACATTTTACAGAAGACTGTGAGACTTGACAGGAAAGATTGGTCCACACGACTCGATGATGCCTTGTGGGCATACAGGACCGCTTTCAAGACCTCGATAGGCATGTCGCCTTATCGCCTGGTCTTTGGCAAAGCCTGCCATCTTCCTGTCGAATTGGAACACCGAGCTTATTGGGTTGTCAAGCAATGTAACATGGATTCCCAGTTGGCCGGTGCACAGAGGATGCTCCAATTATCTGAGCTTAAAGAAATTCGTCGGGACACCTTTGACAACAATCGACTGTATAAGGAGAAAATGAAAGTCGTCCACGACCGACTCATTAATAGAAAAACCTTTGAGCCTAACCAGCAAGTCTAGCTATTTGACGCCCGCCTAAAACTCTTCCCTGGGAAACTCAGGTCCAAATGGACAGGACCATTTTGGGTGGTTAAGCCCTACTCTAATGGGCCGGTTGAAATCGCTGATCCTAACACTGGGGACACTTTTACAGTTAATGGTCAAAGATTGAAGCACTTCCTGGCCCAGGTTCCCCCAAAGGAGAGTGTCACCCTCGTTGAGGGATGACACGGAGCACTACCCAGCTGAAAGCGTTAAACTCAACGCTTCCTGGGAGGCAACCCAGAGGATTCAGACTAATCCGGTATTTTACGTCACTCAGGTACTATCTTTTTGAACCCTTATGCATATATGTACTTGCCAATGGGGACATTGTCCAACTTAAGCATGGGGGGTGATAAATTGCATAATCCTGAGCTCATTTAATCAGTTTGAATCAAATAAAATAATTAAAAAAAAATTAAATTTAGGAAGAAAACTTAGGCATTAGAAACTTGTCAATAGTAGGAAATAATACAAAAAGAACTTAAACACTTAGACTTTTCAGGCCTTCAGGCTTAATCAGCCCTGGTGTCCGTTAAAATATGGATTTAGCTTCGAATCCTTGCAACCTTAAGCTATTCTAATCCACCTACTAAATAAGGGATAAGTATACGACTTATCAACTCACCCTTTACTCAGAAAAACTTTGAGTCTATGCATCTGCACACATTTTTGCACAGACTCACTCCTCGGAGATTTTGACAGAAATTGGGTAGCTAATGAACTCTCTAGGGTGGTATGGCTGGCAAGTTGTCGTGGGTAATAGCCCATTGGCAGGTTGCCCAGAACCTAGCCACAAACCATTTCTTCTTCATTGCCTCTAGGTACATTTGAGATCAGGGAAGACACCTACGAAAAAAAAAAGGAGAAGAAAAGAAAATAAACCACACTTCACCGCACAAGTATGGCTGGTAAGTGATCATGGGTAACAGCCCATTGGTCGGTTGTCCATAGCCCAGCTCAATAACTGCACAAAAAAGAACCAAAACACTTAAGGAAGAAGCGGGGAAGTAGTATAAGCTGAGATATACACTAGAAAAATCCTTGTGTTGACCCCAATTAAAACAACGTAAGGAGAAAGCTACCAATCGAACAAATACACCTTCAAGAAAATATATTTCCTTTTCCGGTCACCTAGGGGCGTAGAAACCCGAAGTCTGTCTGAATTACGGTTAAGTAAGTCTATCACAATCTTCACACCAAGATGCTTAGCATTTAGGGTTTTGACCGAGTTTTGGGTGAGTTGGGTAGCCGTAAAAAGTTACCAACCCACACTGAATTCCGAAAAAATTATACATATATATATATATATATAGTTATATACATTAAAGCAAGGATTCAGGCGATTCGTATTTTGGCAGACACCTGGGCGCTACTTAGTCTTTATAGATTAAGATCTTGGTATATTTCCTCCTATTGAAAAGTGGTGAAGTGTCTAAGCAATTACTTCTTAAATTCTGAAAGAAAATAAAGTCTAGAATAAACCTTACTAGGGACTAGCAAGGAGTAAGCATGGGGGTATGATAACACTGTACATGGGGGTGATAATTCTATTAAATAGGGCCCATCTTAAAAATAAAAGGCACAACATAAGTAGAATGGGAGCATTGCATGCATCATGTACCAAGATTGCTTATAAAACTGTATTAATGGCCATTTGTGTAAGCACTTGTCAAAGTAGGCCTCAGATGAGCAATCGGACCACACGGATGGATTCAGAACGACGAACGGAGTCCAACGGACTTAAGATCGGCCAAATCCGACATCCAGAGCTCCTACAATGGGCCCAAGAAGTTCTGACCGTTGATCTGGTGATCAACGGCCCTCGTTGCACCATGTCACCCCTGCTCCACCCTACGCAACTCTCCCTTCAGCTGAGATCAAATCTCGACCGTCGATCTTCGATCTGACGCCCGAGAACCGCGCGCCCGCCCGCAGTCGCCGCGACAAAGCACGGGTGTGGCGCAACGGTTAGCACGCACACTCGCACGCAAGCGACGCAGGTTCGAGTCGCACGGTGTGTAAAATCGAAGACGAAGGAGTGTGCGGCAAAATTGGGCCCCCCGATCAACAGCAGGCGGTCGAGATCGCGCCCACGCGCGCGCACACGCCAGCCGACGATGCCCGCGCACACGCACGCTCGAGGCACGATCCAAGCGCCTCCAAGGGAAGATCTCAGCTGTCCGATCTTCGATCGGACGGCTCTCACGCAGTGGCCGCGGATCGAGCGCGAAGAAGAACGGCGCGGGCGGTTGATCGGCAGGCTGGAGGGCTTCACCGACGCTTTTGGAATGGTTTTAGTGACGTCTTAGACGTCGCTAAAGCCCCTTCTTCTTTTAGAAAGCCCTTCTCCCTATTTAAACCCCCTCCAACCACTCATTCAAGGCATTCACTTCCCTTGCAACTACTCTACCCCTCTTAGCTAACTTTAGGCCCTCTTGTAATCGTCGGAGACGACGAGCCGCCGACGGAGCCTCCTCCACTGCCGTGGTTGCCTCGCTGCTCTACCCCCTCTCTCTCTCTTCCTTTCTTTTAAGCTTTCCTTTAATTTTGTTTGAGCATGTATTTAATGTTGTAAGCTATGAACTAAAGTTGCATGATTAATGAAGTACTTTCCATTCAGTTGTTTATTTTAATTCCTATTTAGGTTGCATGATCAAGCAAGAAACAACTCTAACCCTAATCTCTCCCTCTTTCTCTCTCTCTCTCTATCTCCCTCTCGCTTTTCAAATCGCACCTTTTGTAAGCAAAACTCCGCGCTTTCTGTGACAACAAGTGATAAGAAAAATCTGATTTTCACGCCTCCCTGAGACCGACACTCGGACTCACCTCCGTTTCTTTACTTTAAAACCAGCGTTGCAAGTGCGACTATAACGACACTTCTTAACACACACGCACAAGCGCACGTCACCAGGGTTCTGGGAGTTGCCATGAGCGGTGCTATCTCGAAGCATCGAAAGCCAGGGACCCTACGAGGATTGATGGTAGGAATAAGGAATCTGATACAGACCGTGTTTTTGAGCCAATCCAAAGCTAGAAATAATCAAGAAAAAGATAGAGAAAACTCTCCAAAAATGCAAAAATTCTTCTATCCCTCTCTCTTACAAAAATTCACTGCAAACTGAACCTAGACTAACCTTGTTTTAAGCACGAGTGCTTTAACTGCTAGGTTCAACAAACCTTTGGATAGTTTCTGTGGACCTTAGAAACTTTTGCGGCATACTAAGGCTAAAGCTGGTCAGGTCTAGATCTTGGTTGGTACTTCAGTACCTCTAGGCCTATTATTGGCATTCTGACCTAATTTCTAAAAAGAAGAAAGAGTCAGGACTTTGAACATCAAGGCATGGTCTAGAATTTGAGTTAATTTCATAAGATTTTTCTAAGGGACTAGCAAAAGTTAAGCATGGACGTATGATGATAAAGTCATCATCAGCCATATCTAGCTTTAATTAGTCAGAATCCACAAGTAAATGCCACTACATAACCCCCAGAAGAACATAATTTACTGCATATCCATTCTGAGAAATAAACATGAAAATAGGGGAAAAACTGCAGTTTTAACATAATATCCTAATTGAAGAGCAATCATAGGGTTTCTCAGAGGTTAATTGAAAGTAAAATGGTCATAAATGCCTAATAAGTGGGTTCATGCAAAATGAAACAGGTTTTCATGCTTTTTGAGAATTAAATCCTAAAAACAGACTCGCTTAATTAACTAAGGTTCAAGTTAAGATAAAATTCACCTAAACCTTCTAAAAATCATAAAAAATTATTCTATAAGGTTTGGTATGCTTTCTTTGACTGTTGGAACCCAATTTGACCTAAAATAGAGTCTCAGACAGATAATTGCCCTATTTTGGGTTTTTGCATAAATTACCCAGTCAAACTTGGTCAAAACAAAAATCCAACTTACCATCAGATTCCTTGGGTCCAAATTAGGTTTGTACCAAAATTTAGGCCCAATCAGAGCTCATCTTGACCTAGTTTGCATTTCGATCCAGTCTGACTCTTTTTCTTACATACGCACTCCTAGCTTTTTGAATTCCTTACACATGGGTCCCTAACTTTGTTGTCACCATAACAAAGAAGCCCCTGCCGCCATAGAGGTCAAACCTGACCTCCAAGCAACTTTGAATGGCCTAAATCCTACTCTAATGGCAATCAAATCCCACCAAAATTGGTGGGATTAATGTTCACACATCGGTGAATAATCTGAGATCATTGTGGAGTTCTAGATCCCCATGGATTGCTCGTACGAACGCACGAGAATCATGGGTTTTTTTCCTTCAAGTCCAAGCCATGAATCCTTCTATCCCGATCCAGAGCTCTCCCTGAATCTCTATAAAAACAAGCCATGCACAACCTTCTCAACTTAGCTTCGTTTGGAGGCCGGTTCTCCCTTCTTCCCTTCGCCCCAACCTCCACCTCCACCAACTCCAGTGAACCCCTCCATCCACCTTCCTCGTCCATCCTCACAGACAATAGTGGGTGGATTCTTCTTCCCCACGATCGTCTGCATCTTATGGTACCTGCAGATGCCGTCTCCCTCCTATCCTCGTCGTCCCCCTTCAGAGAACTTCACCTTCCACGACATCGACAAGCCACAACTGGCACCCTTTCCTCCCTCTCTTCCAATTAAATTAGGTCAATTAGGTTTAGTTAGGTCCCTAAATTCTTTTCTCCTCCTCAAAACTCTCAATCAACCCTCGACCTACACGCTTACCGTCATCTCCCTCCGCTCTAGCCACCTCTCCGGCAACCCGTCACTTCACACCTCCAAACACCTCTCTAACAAGCCACACACCTCCGCCACATCACCACAAACAAAAGCCCTAACCTTTCCAAGGCTATTAGCCACCCAAAACACTCCCTAAACAACCCACCTTCACGCGACCTACTTCGACTCTGTTCGACCACCACACACACGCTCACACTACAAAACCACCACCATCACCTTCACCCTACTTCGGCGAAGCTAAGGATCTATTTAACTGGGGCCTTCAAGCCCATATTTGTGTTCCAGGTCTTCGCCAATTCGCCGCCACCGCCTCCATCCCCGACCATGATTGATCTCCTCCAGCGTCAAGACAACTTGGTGCTATGCCCAAGAGTCGCAGCTTCACTCCAAGACTCTCTCTAGGTCCTCAATCGAGGACTTCAACCATAGATGCTACGTCGTTTGGGAGAACCACCACAGCTGCACGCGCACGACGGAAGGGGGACTCATTAGTCTCACATCGTGGACTCGCAAGACACTTGAGCGGCATAAATTGGATTTCTGCTATGACTTTATCTCCTCGAACACTTGGGAGTGAGGTCCTCACTCACCCTTCACTGACCCAACTCGACCTAAGCCCTCACTCCTCGCTCATCACCCACTGCCGGTGAGCCTGGACCCAGGTGTGCATACCTGATTACCCTAGTTTGAGAGAAAGTGAAAGGAGGAAAGGAAAGAGAGAGCGGGGGAAGGGGGGTTTTGCTCTCTTGAGGGTTGGCTAAACACTCAGCCATGAGTATCCCTTGTGTGCTGAGAAGGAAAGAAAAGATAAGGTGAGGAGAAGCAAGGCAGAAGGGTAGAAGAGTCATGCTTGAACAAGAAGAAAGAAGAAGACACTGTAGCAGGTGACAGTTAAGTCATTTGATACACCTTCCAGACATTTGATTTGGGTTTAATGCTAGTACTGCTGAAACATTTTAAGTACCTAAATTGCACGGTTGAAACTATTGTAACATCATTTGAATAATTAATATATGTGCTTAGACTAATAATTGTTGATCTAAATCACCATTATTTTATCTTAATTATCTTTTTGGTCTTGAAATACATTGAGCTTCATTGAATACTTAATGTGACAGATTAATATTCATTGAAATATCATTATTAAGCTCAATTTCTTGTGCTCATTTATTTATTAATCAAGATTGGTGTGTGAATTCCTATTTGCTCCCTGTGTTTGACCTCAGACTTCAAATTCAAGTATAAATTTTATTTGCTTTCGTGTGATTTCGACTATACTGCAACGTAATGATTTTATAACATCGATTTTGCGTGCATCAACAGAGACTCCAGGTAGTTGGGATAAGAACAGACATGATAGATTCATGTCTCAAGTCAAGCACTACCATTAGGAGGAGCTTGAGTTGTTCAAGACCTGCAGTGGCCAGGACATCAGGAGGTGTGTCCTCAAGGAGGAACATGATTCACAAAAAATCACTTAAGTAAAAAGACTATCATTGCATTGCAATTTTTCATGATCAACTTAAATAACTGGATCTCTAGTGAGTTTGAGTCAAATACAAGGAGACAACGAACTAATCTAACCTAAGCAAATATGAACTATTTTTTTTGTATTTTTTTATAATAGAAAGGTGGTGAGAAAGTGGGAAACAATAATAATGAGAAGAGGGTTAGAAGTAAGGATAGCAATGCAATATAAAGAAATATAATATTTTACTTATAAATCATAGTTTCTATTACAAATTACAACTAATAACAATAAAAACAATAGAGGAAGGGATGAGAGAAGAATAAAAGCTTGGAGCATAGTTCTGATGTGAAGCAGCTGCCAAGAAGAAGATCTGCAGATGAGGAAGAACACTTGGAGAGGTGTTGGGGACGACCAAGGTGCAAGTGATGGAAGTAAGATTGGCATGTGAATGGTGATGAGAAGGTAAAGGTCTATACTAATGGAGGAATGGTGGTGAGAAGGTATCCTAACTCTAGAGGAAGGCCCGGGAAGAATAGAGGCAAGGTAAAATGATGGTGAGAAGATGGAGATAGAAGAATGGAAACTAAGGAAGACTAAGGGATATAAAAAATGATTCAAAGTGGTAGAAGATCTAGAGTTTTTATAGAGGTGGTAGGTTAATATAGGCCATAGGATTTAATCAAGGGCTAAGATATGGCCATCAAATCAAGTTCAAACTGGGTCATTGGATGTGCATCTAAGGGTGTGTGTATGAGGCTAGGTTGGTTGACCATGGAAGGTGCTAGAATAATCTAGTATGGTCAGCCATAGAGGTTTAAATGTGGCCTTTGATCAATGCTTGGATGGATGAGATTATTCCTTAGTGGTTGATGGTTTTTAGGAGAGGATGCGATCATTGAGTGGAGTGTTCGAGAAGCTTTATTGGCCGGCTATACATAGTGGAATGGATAGGTTCTTAGGTCACTAAATGAGGGCCTTAATATGTCAAATGAATGGTGGATGGTAGCCTTCAAGCAGCTAGCCATAAGGAGTATTGGAGAACCAACATGACCAGCCAACAAATTTGATCTTTTTAATCTCAAAACATTAAATCAGGGGTCTTTAGTGACGGATAAAACCGCCGCTAAAGCCCCATCGTGGACGACGTGCGCTGCCCACTCGCCTCCCATGCATGCAACGTGCGCTCCACGTTCTTCAGATCTTAGCCGTCCGATCGTGAGATCAGACGGCTTAACTCGCCCCTCGCTGTGCCTTCTCATCGCGCCTAGTGCGTGCAATCCCGCGTTACGTGCGTGCGTGCGTGGGTGCGTCATCTGGATTGAGTGCACGTGGCCACTGGATCGCGATCGTGTGGTCGATTGGGCGTGCGCCTCCGCTCTAATTGATGCACGGTGAGACTCGAACGTGCGCCTGCACTTCACTTAAGCGCTCTCGCCCACTACGCTACGTGCGTGGATGGGCGAGCGCTTAACTTAAGCGCGGGTGCATCCTAGCCATTGGATCTTAATCCAACGACAAGGAAACGCTGATGTGGAAGCCTTCAGCGGATGCATGCGGATGGTTGGGGGGCCAAGATGGCGCCACGTGACACCATCTTGGCCATCCATCTTCTGGATGATGTAGATGGTGCCACGGATGTCTGATTGAGTTGATTTTCGCGCCGTTTGGCTGCGTTCGTCAATCTGAATCCATCCGTGCGGTCAAATTTGTCGTTTGAAGTGTGGATTCACACCATCTTGGCCCTTGATCTTCTAGGGTTTCCCGATTTCTATATGATGCTATAAATGTCTAATTAGGGCAATCTTGGAGTCGTTGAACTCCAATTGTCTCCCTGATCAAATCTATACGGTTGGATCTTTGATCCAATGCCCCGATAACATTTACCCTCTCCCTGAACAAAAAAGGAGACAATTAACCTCCATTTTATTCAAACTAATCTAAATGCAACATGATGCATTCTATGCAATATTTATAGTATGCAATGTAATTCTATGCTTAAGAACATGCATAAATAGACATCTTATGTAGTGTAAACATGTTTACATCACACCCCCATGTCTATCTTTTCCTAGTCCCTAGCAAAAACTATATGCTATTTATAAAAGAATTAGATTGGATTATTTGGGCATAAGTTATTTTCAATCATTAAGAAAATGTTTACTTTGGATCTGAACTTTCAAAGACACAACAGTGCCTGGGTATCTGCCAAAATGTAGACTGCCTCAAGCCCTCACCTTATTCAAAGAAAATTTTCTTTCTCTTTTTCTTCTTTTCTAATTTTTTTGGATTTTTGAGTTTTAGGGTTTAAGAGTGGCTTTCTACGGTCATTCAACTCACCCAAGATTTGATGAGAATCCTAAGTTCTAAGTATCTTTATTGTGAATGTGATAGACTCGTTGATCAGCAGTTAAAATGGACTTCGAATTTCTACGCCTCTAGGTGACCTTAAAAAGAGAATTCTACCTAAAGGTGTATCTTTTACAACCGGTAGCTTTCTCCCTACTTTTATTTTTATGGAGTCAACACAAGGGTGAATCCAGTGTATATCTCCCCAGTTTATTCTACTTCTCCACTTCTTCCTAAGTGTTTTTGAGAATTTTCAGTGCATTTATTGAGCTGGGTTCTGGACAACCGGTTGATGAGTTGTTACCATCGACAACTTGCCAGCCATACTCGTGCGGTGAAGTGTGGCTTATTTGTTTTCTTTTTCTTTTTTTTTTTACTTTCTTTTTCTTTTTTTTCTTTTTAAGTAGGTGGCCTCCCTAGTCTAAGATTTACTTAAAGGCAGCAAGAAGAGAATGGTCCAATGACTGGGCTCTGGACAACCTACCTATGGGCTGTTACCCATGATAACTTGCCAGCCATATCACCCTAGAAGGTTCATTAGCTACCCAATTTCTATTAAAATCATCGAACAACGAGTCAGTGCAAAGAAAGTGTGTAGATGCTTAAAACTCAAAGTTCCCTCAAATCAGAGGGTGGATTGATAAATCGTGTACTTATCATCCAAACTTATTTACTTCAATTACAATAGAATTAAGATGGTGAGGACTCGAAAATAAATCCATATTTTAGTAGATACACGAGCCGATTAAGTCCGAAGACCTGAAGGGTCTTTGTGTTCAGATCCTAATGTAATATTTCCTAAGATTGAAAATTTTCTTAAACCCAAGTTCTCTTTCCTAATTCCACAAAAATTTTTTTATATATAAATAAAAGAAAATAAACGAATCTACAGAGCTGACGAATAAATTCAGAGATGAATATCCACCCCCCCATGCCTATCTAATGCAATGTTCTCATTATATTAAAAAGACATAAAATAGAGTGGAATAAAGTAGAAAGCACCTGAATTGCGTGAATGTCAGGTCGCTCTGAGATAAAACTAAAAAAAAAAACTGTATACGTGCTGAATTTAATACCTTCAGCTAGGCACATTATACAAAGAAGAGAAATAAAGAATTCACAGGTGCATATTAGAATTAGAATAAAAAGAAGAAACCTCTGACCTACCAGCAGATGTCCACAGATGTGGACCAGATTGTGGTGCAGACCCATACCCCATAATCGAGAATATCTAAGGTTTTAGATAAAAATTACTCAAAACCTAAAATCAGTATGCAAGCAGGGTCTAGCCTGCGTTTTATGAGGATGCAACCCAAGACCAAAGAGTCGGGTTATAGAGAATTCGAAAGGATAATCAATGAATGTATGCTTGGGTTGAACACCCTCAGAACAAATGTCATAAGGGTTTTGGTTTGATGGTTTTAAATGAATTGGAACATTTTGACTCGGTCTTCTATTTCCTCCGGAATTTGCTTCCCAAATCAAAATTTCCCAACTCCTATCCTCCTCATTCAGAATGTCAAATTCTAAGACCTCCTGCATATTAATCACCCAATCTAAAATTTCCAAGTCTAAAAGATGTAGCTGAATCAGAATTGACTTGGGTCTAGTTATCTCAAAAACAGAATCATCGATAAGCTCAATGGGTTGTAACTGACAATCAGGGCATTAGATTGAATCCTCCAGAAAATGCGATTCTGGATCCATAATGTGAGCCCCAATAAGATCAGCTTCCTCAGTTATTGGGCTATCAAATGATCTATCAGATTCCTCATGCCCAATCGTCTCATAGAAATCTTGCTCTATAAACTCACGTGAGACTTCGCAAACTGAATCTTCACCATCAGAATCAAAGAAATCAAAATCCGTATTAATGTATGTATCAAAAGCATCCATTACTTTCTGATCCTTGGAGACATACGTTTCCTCATACCCCAGCTCAGGGATTTCAGGTAAAGAAATTAGATCATCCTTAATTAGTTGCTCTGATTCAATCTGGTCAACCTCATAACACATGTCCCTCCCAATAAGTGCTTGAGCGGGTTCTGACATTGGCTCTCTTAAAGGGAGTTCATCTTGGGAATCATCCTACGATTGAACTAAAGCAACCACAAATCTCATCCTCAATTTCGCTAACTTCCCAAGTAAAAACTCACCCGGGTTCTTATCCTTAACATCCTGGAGCCAATCCAACAAATACTTGTTCAAATCATCAATCATTTCAATCAGGGGCTCCAATCTTTCAATGCAAGGTATTGGTTGAACTTCTAAAGATTATATGATATTCCTCAAGTTGTCCAGAACCTTATCTTGAACCTGGTTACCCTGAACCAAATGAGTTGGTTCAGGGTTGGGCGGGTTTGGGATCAGTGCAGAGGAGTTAACAAATTGAGATTCGTTATACCCTTCCTGATAATAGGTCATTTCGGATTGTTCAAAAGGTGGTGATGACCTAAAGGTAGTGTAATCAGAGGATGGGTAAGGATCAGTGTATCTTTCTTGATTGTAGATCGTATTAGGTTGTCCATGAAAGGGTGGAGATCTATAATCGATGTGGCTCTGAGAAGGATAGAAATCACAATCATAGTGTTCAGGGTTAGACCCTAAACATGGAGGTCTGGAACTGTATCCCCAATCCGAGTTATCCTAACTAACTGATGGTTGATTACAGTATAAGTCGGGATAATCGTCATGTTGAGGATTACTCAAAATAGGAGGAAAAGAGTGGGGATGCATATAGAATGTGGAAGGATTCATGATAGACGGGAGGAAGAAAGGTGCCTTGTAATACAAACAATCAAACCCGTCCTTAAGTGGGCTAGCCTAAAAACCTATAGACTCCCAGAACCCGTCTTGAGATAAAGAAACGATTTGATCTATTTCTATCTGTTCAATCCAACCAATTAGAAGGAGGGACTGGGGAGAAGGTTATTCCTTTGGCTTACGCCTCCAGTTCCTAGAGTACCCCCCAACCACGATCGTTTGATTCTACTCCCCTAGCTAGACATCAGATTGAACAGTAGAAACAGACTAATCGAAAATAATCTCGTTCTGGGCTCTGAAGAGCGAGTCGAATCCTTAAGGCCAACGTCTACTCTGTTTTATTTAGGGCTAGGTTTGAATGTGCTTTGGAATGTGATGGGTCCTTTATCTGGGTTGTGACCTTAATGATTGATTGATGTGTGTGCGTGCACAACCAGTGGTTTTCAAGTAAGATTATTTTTAATGCGGTGAATTTTAAGGTTCAAATCTTGCTTAGTAGCTTTTAGGATTTAACTTTAGGTATTTTCAAACAAGTTTTGTTGACACACCAAGTTTTGAAAGCACAGGTGAAGATGTTTTCCTTTAAAACTTAAAAAAATGTGGAGTGCCTGGTAAATCCCTAAGAGTTGAACCTATGCAGCTACTTGATGAGTTGATTTTAATTGAAGTGGTGCGGCCCAATCAACTCAAACAATTGACCTGTTGCACCACTTAATTAGGCACACAAATGATTACCTAATCTGATTTCTACTCAATTATGTGTTTGGATGTGTGTATTAGCTCCAAAGATCGGTTTACCGGTTGAGTTTGAAAATCAAATGAGGTTGTGTACCTCTATGAGATTTTTTTAAAATTTTTCTTTTTAAATGTGAAGGTTGAGGCAGGTGTGGGTGTCAAACAAACAAACAAAACGAACCTTAGAGTTTATAAGAACACCTAGGTTGATTGATGTTTGTGTTATTATGTGGTGAAATGAAAACTAATGGGTGGGAGGTGGGGTATAACTTACAGAACCTTCAACAGCACTTTGCTCCAATCTACCGCTTTTGCTCATCTCAAAAGAGTACCTGCAATCACAATAAGAAAGGAGAAAAGTGAGGTAAATGATTTGTAAGTTGTAAAACACAAAAAAAAATCAAATAGCGTTGCTTCCTCGGCAACGAGGCCAAAATGTTGAAGCTACAAGTTGCTACGCTAACGTATTTGGTTTTGAAAAACTTGTAATTGTAGTTTGAAAGTGAAGAACTTGTGTTCAACAAATAAAATTTATACCGGAATAAAAATTCTGGGTCGAACTCAGGGGGGCGGACATTTGATTTAAAAATATGCGTTTAATTTATTTGTCACGAAGTAAATTAATTGATTAGAAATTATCTATCTATTTACACTAAATAGAAGAAAGAAAGAGAGAATGAGAGAGAGAGAGAATATTACAAACAAAAACCAAAAAGAGGTGTAGAATGACCATTGAATTCATTAAGGAGATTGTTCGTTACATTAAACATTACGACTAGAAAGCAGAAAACGATTACACTAGAAAGCAGTAAATATATGCTAGAAAGCATTAAAAAGAATGGAGAGAGAATTATCCTCCTCGACGGTCGCTTGGAGGATGAGCCGGACGAGACGACGCATGGAAGATGGGGAACGGAGCAGGACGAAGGAGGACGAAGCGAGAAGAACGGGAACAGGGCAGTACGTCGTCGTCGTGGGATCCACTTTCGAAAGGGGGACGAAAATTTGACTTTATCTCTTGAGAAGCATCCCGAGTGTGGGACAAGCTTCTCTTGAGCTTTGGAGAGGGAGAGAAGAGAAAGAAGGGATGAAGATTTCGTATGGAGGAGGTCTCCTTTTATAGTTGCAAGGAATGAGGGTAATTTGGTCTTTTTAATCTCAAAACATTAAATCATGGGTCTTTAGTGATGAATAAAATCGTCGCTAAAGCCTCATCGTGGGTGACGTGCGCCACCCGCTCACCTCCCGCGCATGCAACGCGCGGTCCACGTTCTTCAGATCTTAGCCGTCTGATCGTGAGATCGGACGGCTTAACTCACCCCTCGCCGTGCCTTCTCATCGCGCCTAGCGCGTGCGATCCCGCATTCTGCATGGGCGTATGTGGGCGAGTCATCTGGATTGAGCATGTGTGGGCACTGGATCGCGATCATGCAGTCGATCGGGTGGGCGCCTCTGCTCCAATTGATGCGCGGCGAGACTTGAACGCGCGCCTATGCTTCGCTTAAGCGCTCTCGCACACTACGCTATGTGCGAGGATGGGCAGGAACTTAACTTAAGCGCAGGTGCATCCTAGCCGTTGGATCTTGATCCAACGGCGGGGAAACGTTGATGCGGAAGCCTTCAGCAGATGCGTACGGATGGTTGGGTGGCCGAGATAGCGCCACATGGTGCCATCTTGGCCATCCATCTTCTGGATGATGTAGATGGTGCCACGGATGTTCGATTGAGTTGATTTTCACGTTGTTAGGCTACAATCATCGATCCGAATCCATCCGTACGGTCAGATTTGTCATTTGAAGTAAGGATTCACACCATCTTGGCCCTTGATCTTCTATGGTTCCCTGGTCTCTATCTGATGCTACAGATGTTTGATTAGGGTGATCTTGGAGTCGTTGAACTCCAATTGTCGCCCTAATCAAATCTGTACGGTTGGATCTTTGATTCAAGGTCCCGATAAAAATTTGCCTTGTCCCTGAATATAAAAGGAAACAATTAACCTCCATTTTATTCAAACTAATCTAAATGCAAGATGATGCATGCTATGCAATATTTATAGTATGTAATGCAATTCTATGCTTAAGAACATGCATAAATATACACCTTATGTGGTGTAAACATGTTTACCTCATTCACTATTCAATGCATGTAAGTTTGCGAAGGCATATATTAGATGCCAAAAGACTGGAACAACTGGGAACTAGGATGAGATGCCCCTCCAACCTATTCTCCCTGTACAGGTATTTGAGGTATGGGGTATTGATTTCATGGGGCCATTCCCATCATCCCATGGATTTGAATATATCCAAATGGTGGTGGACTATGATTCAAAATGAATAGAGGCCATTCCCACAAGGACTAACGATCACTCGGTGGTCCTAAAGTTCATTAAGGCCAATATCTTTTGCTGATTCAACTACATGAGGATTACCATTAGTGATAGGTGATGGTAACACCATCATTAGCCATAACTAGAATTAATGGAAATCGAAAGATAAATGCACCTACATGATCGCCTGAGAGCCGTAATTCTACTCAGGCCCATTTTAAGAAAACATTAAAAAGGGTTAAATCTACAGTTTTAACATAACATCATAATTGAAAAGTAACCATGGGGTTTTCCAGGGATTAATTGAAGATCAAATGAACATTAAAGTCCAAAGAGTAGGTCCACATAGACAGGAAAAAGGATTTCACACGTTTCGAGAACAAAATCAGAACACAAAACCCTAATTTCAGACCAGCTTGAATTAAAGGGATTTTGGTCAGAATAAAATTCATCTAAACCTCATAAAATTCATATAAAAATATTCTAAGAGGTTTGGTACCCTTGTTTTGATCATCTGAACCCACCTTGATCTTGGACAGATCTTTAGATGGGATTATGCCCTAATTTGGGCTTCTATACAAATTTCCTAATCAAACATGGTCAAAACTAAAATATAACTTCACCATCAGATTCCCTAGGTTCAAATTAGGTTACATCCAAAATTTGGGCCCAATCAAAGTTCATATTGACTTAGTTTACATTTCAGTCCCTTAAATCTCCATTTCTCTCAGTCAAGCCCCTAACTTTCAAAATTCTTTGCAAAAAGGGCCCTAACTTCTTCATTTTCTTTTCAAAAATACCCCTACCACCATTGATAGGTCAACCAACCTACAGGCGTGCTTTAAACATCTCAAAACCACACCAAATCAACTCCAAACCCCTGTATTCACACTATAAGAAATCAATTGATCAAGATCTTGGATCCTAACTCGCATCCTAGAGCTCAGGTGCAACTCTCAAAATCTGCATGGAACCCAAGTCAAATCACGATGAGTTCCCTTGTTAGAGCTCTTCCTTGAGCTCTATAAAAGCTTCCCCATGTTCCACCATCTTCTTTAGCAAGGAAAAGGGCCAAAATTCCTCTTCAAACTCTTTCCTCAACCTCTCCAACCTAGCTTCGATGAGCCTCCTCATCCTCCTTCCTCTAGCCACTAGAGGGACAAATCAAGTGGTCCTCCTTTCTCTCCTTCATCCTCTCCTCGCCATACCAGCCAGAAGCTCTCAGACCCTTTCCTCCTCGTCGCTTCCCCCACCGGAGACTTTGTCCCCCTCTGGCGCCGGCCAATCAAAGTCGACGTGGAGCTTCTTGCCCTTCATCCATGGATAAGCCATTCCTCTTCCTCTCCTTCTTTAGGTTAGATTCCACCTCTTATCTCCTCAATTCGACAGATGAATCACCCTCTCCCTCACCATCTTCTCCGCCTCCAGCCACATCTCCGGCGTGGTCACCCGACCACCACACACAACCAAACGCCACGCCGTCACTTCCTACACCTTCATCACATTCACCCGAGAAAAATCCCTCTACAAATTTTATCACACACACACTCAACCACTCCACCAGAAAATCCACCATCTCACCGTCATCCCCAACTTCGGTCAGCCACTCTACACTTCCACTCACTAAATCATACCCACCGCAGCACTCTACACCTCACAACGATCATCATGAGCTATCTGATTAGGGCTTAAAGCCCGTGTTCATTGTTTTAGGTCTCGATCGCAGTCGACGATCACTTCGCCACCATCCACCATCATCAACTGTTCTTAGACCTCAACTCCAACTCCTGAAGCAGCAAAACTACTTCGCAAAGGTACCTGCAACAACAATTAGAGAATATAGTGCTGCAGCTTATCCAATTGACGACGCATTGCTTTAGCCACAGCATGTGAAGATGACGAAGAGGGCAGCACTTCGTAGTCCCACATCGTGTGGGAACAAGCTGAAAGTGACACAAATAAGGAATTCTTCCAATTGCCTTATTGCTTCAAGTAACATGGGGGATGAGGTCCCCCATGCACATACCGACGCACACCTCTCTCACCTTTCACACCGGCAGGTCTGGTCCCTATGCCCAGATCCGATTACCCGTATACCCGATTAAATACTTGGTTCTGATCTGAGGGGAGAGGAGAAATTCTGAGGAGGAGCGGGGAGGGTTTTGCTCCAAGGATCGTAGCCTCGAGATGCGTGCATCCTTGCTCTATACTTAGGCATTTCTAAGGTTGTGATGTGCTTTACTAGAGACCTTGTGCCTTGTGCTTTTGTGGATTGGTGAAACTTAAGTCATCTGTCCCTTTGAGGCCGACGTCTAATCTGGTACTATAGGATTATTTGGCTCAAGGCTGATGTGGGTTAGTGGTTCAAAGACACTGTTGAGATATATGATTAACTTGAATGCTTGGGTTATGCTTAAATTGAAGGGATTAATTGGTGATCTAAATCACCACTTTTTTAGTTCTTTCTATTCTTTTTGCCCCTCTATTTCTGAGATACAAATTAGGTTATTATTGCATATATTTTTTCCTGTTGATTCTCATATGTTATTGTGCTCATTGATTTAAATTATGATTAGTTCATGAATTCCACATTGGCTCCATGCAAACAACCTCAAACTCACATTGATTTCAAATTTTATAAATTTAAGTGTTTGTTGCAGTTTTGTCAACTATACTATGACGCATATTTCATAAATTGATGCAAGCATACAACATTTTGGCATTGTTGCTAAGGAGCAACGCGTAATTCACCACTCGTCATATTTGATTAAGCTTATTACTAACTTGCCCTATTTGTTTTGCTGTGATTTTACGAGATACATCACGAGAAGATCTTCCGCGCAATCAACCACTCTAGAGGCAGGTAAAATTTCTCTTCTTCCCTAATCAACCTCGTAATCTTGGGGAAGAGAAAAAGGAAACAAATGAATTAGAATCCACTTGCCTTATTTCTCTAGTAACTATCACTTAAAGGCAAAAGCTTCCTAATTTGCGAAGTTGATTTATACCTTATTGAAGTGAGATGATTTCATTAGAGATCCCCTTCCTGATTTCTTGTACCTATTAGGGATTTATGCTTAATTTTCTAAACATCTTGGACTACTCACTTTCTTGTTTGAGTCTAAGGTGTTACATTTAAGATTAAATTGGACTTGAAATAGAGCCTGATGTAGACACATCCATTTACGTTAAAATACCTATTTATGCATGTTCCTAGGATTAGATTTGCATTCCATATTATAAATATTTCATAGCATGCATCATTCTGCATTTAGAGTAGCTGTGTATATTTTAGGTTAATTGTATCCTTTTTGTGGTCAGAAGCGAAGGAGATTTATTTTAGAGCCTTTGATTGATGATCCGATCGTACGGATCTAATCAAGACGACAATTAGAGTCCAACACCTCCGAAATCGCCTTGATTAGAGTCCCGTAGCACCATATGCAGTCAGAGGAAGATCAATGGCCAAGGGACTAGATGATGTAATTCGGAGCTTCAAACAACAAATCCAACCACACAGATGGATTCGGGTCGAAAATCGCAGCCCAACAACACAAAAATCGACTCAATCTAACCTCTGTAGCAGCCCCTACAACAGAAAGAAGATGAATGACCCAGATCGCGCCACGTGGTGCAACCCAAGCCGCCCATGCACACGCATGAGTGTGTGCCCACATGTGCACGGAGGCATGCATGCACGCAGGCGCAGCAACGCAGGTGCATGCGTGGGCACGGAGCCATGCTCGCAAGGCAGCGGCAGTGTGCGCGAGTGTGAGGTGGTAGGCACATAGCAACGTGCACGCGCAACAAGGGCACGTGGAGTGTGTGCCAGCGGTACGGCAGCAAAGGTGAGAAGCACGCGCCAAAGCAGCAGTAGCGTGGGTGCAAGGCTATCTTCAGCAACACTTGTGGTAGATCTTCAACAACGTTAATGACCGTCACTAAATGTCCTGTATATGAATTTGATTCTTTCCTCCACTATAAAAGGACCCCTACCCGTCCCAATCTTCTTCATCTCTTCCTTTCTTCTCCTCACCACCTCCAAGGCTCTAGAGAAAGCTTGTCCCAAGCCTGGGATGCTCTTCTAGAGTAGAAAGGAAACATTTATTATCTCCTCTCATCCCCATTCATGGAGCATCCCGTGGCCGTCCTCTCATCTCCCTTTGGGAAGAAGATCCTCGCCGCGACATCCTCCTGCCTTGCCCTCCGTCCTCCAGCTCCGTCCTCATTCGTCCTGCTCCTCACCACCTTCCTCCAGGCGACATCAGGGCTAGTCGTGCTTCGAGCAACCGTCAAGGGGGATTCTCTCACCTATATCTTTCTTTTTGCTTTTGTAGTGTAATCTTTCCCCCTTTCTTAGTTGTAGAAAACATTTGCTTCAGAAATATATGTGATTGTTTCTCTCTCTCTTATATTTTGCAAGTAGATTAGTTAGATAAGAATTCATCGACCTAATCTCTTGCTTGCGAAAAATACCAAAAAAATTAGAAAAGAAAAAAATGACAAAAATAAATAAAAGTGAAACGCAAATTTTTTAAAACCAAACGTTCGCCTCCTCGTATTCGACCCAGGACTCACTTTTCAGGTTTCGATTATAAATTTTATCTGATCAATGGATTTTCTCGCGAATCGAACTATGACGACAGGTTTTCCAAACTCTGTACCTTTCCTCATGCGAATCTACCGTTATCATTTTGGCACCGTTGCCAGGGAGGCAACGCTCTTTGGTTTTTTTCGCGTTTTCTCGCATTACTTACATATTTTTCTAACCTATCTTTCTTCTTCGATTTATTGTCTTGCAGGAACTCGGGCGAGCAGCCAAAAGTGGTAGATTGGAGTAAAGTGCAGGTAGAGACATTTCTAAGTTTTCCCCCACCACCCCCACCCTAGTTTCCATTTCGCCGCACTAATAACTCAAACTCAAATCAACCTAGCTGCTTTTATAAACCCTAGGATATATCTGATTGTTTGATTGTCACTTCGCCTCACCTCACCCACCCGCATATGTTAAAAAACTAATAAAAAAAAATATACCCTTCTATTGTTGAATTTACTGAAAGAGACACGCATTAACACCCACAACTCTCGACTTAAGGCGCACCACTTCACATTGATTCTACCACTTAATTGGAATCTAAGCTGTGGATCCGGTACACCCTAACTCAACACACCAATAAGTGAGTAGAAATCTGAATAGGTCAAACATTTTTGTGTGCCTTAACTAAGTGGTGCAACAAGCCAACTGATTGAACTATTTGGGCCCCACCACTTAAGATAAAAGTGATTCATCAGTAGTTTGCCACTTAGGGTTGATTTTTAGGGCTGAACCAAGCACTCCACATTTTTATTTGATTTCTAAAGGAATACATCATCCCCAGTGCTTGTAAAACCTGGAGTGTTCTACTGAACCCTGATTGAATACACCTAAGATTTAATCCTAAAAGATACTAAACAAGGTTAAACCCTAGAAGACATCATCAAATAACCTTGTTTACAAACTCTGGTTGTGCATGCACACACATTTGAATTGATCATTAAGGGCACAACCCATCTAAAGGACCCATCACAATCCAAGAGCACAATCATCCCAAGCCTAATTAAAACAGAGTAGATGTTGGCCTTAAGGATTGATTCGCTTTCGGGGCTCAAATTGAGATTTTTTTTCAATTAATCTCCTTCTACCGATCCATCTGATGTCTAGCTAGGGGAGTAGCGTCAAACGATCGTAGCTGAGGGGTACACTAGGAACCAGAGGTGCAAGCCAAGGGAAGAATCTTCTCCCTTGCCCTTCCCTCTAATTGGTTGGATTGACTGTATAAAAGTAGACCAAATCATTTATAATCTCAAAATGGGTCTTAGAAGTCTGTAGTCTTTAGGCTAACCCACCTAAGGACAGGGTTGATTGCTTGTATTACAGGGCTCCTTTCTCTCTTCTGATTTCCCTTCTATTCTACCATGTATCCTTCCACATCTTGCACGCATTTCCCATCCTACCCTCCTACCAACACTTATCCCCAAGATGATTACTATCCCGACTTGACTTATGACTACCCATCTCCTAGCTGGGACAACATTGATTGGGGATATGAATCCAGACCTCAGTGTCCAGGGTCTAACCCTAGACAACAAGACTATGATTACTATCCTTCCCAAAGCTACAATGATTATAGATCTCCATCCTTTGATGATCAAACCAACTTGATCTACAGCCATGGAGGATATGCCGATTATAACACTTACCCTCCCCAGTATTCCACTAATTATTGGTCACCTCCATTCTTTGAACAACCCGAGACGACCTACTATCAGGGAGGACCTCAAGAACCTCAATATCTTGACTCCTCTAGAATAAACCCAAACCCACCCAACCTTGAACCGAACCATTCAGTTCAGGTGAACCAGATCCAAGATAGGGTGTTAGCTAACTTGAGGAACACCATCCAATCTTTAGAAGCCTAGCCAACACCATGCACTGAAGCGTTGGAGCCTATGATAAAAATGATTGATGAGATGAATAGCTCTTTATTGGATTTGCTCCAACATGTTAGGGATAGGGGCCTGTGTGAGTTTCTACTTGGGAAATTGTTGAGGTTGAGGATGAAATTTGTGGTTGCCCTAGTCCAATCTTGGGATGATTCTCAAGATGAACCCCCTTCAGGAGAGCCAATGTCTAAACCCCCTCAGGTGCTTGTCAAGGGGGTTACATCTTCTGAGACTGGAGATGACCAGGTTGGTTTAAAGCAATCGATTGAGGATGAATCGATTGCTTCACCTGAGATCCCCGAGCCAGGGAATGACGAAAAATATGTCTCCGAGGACCATGAAATGACATATGATTTTGAGACATATATAAATGAGGATCAAGAATTCTTTAATTCTAAGGGTGAGGAGTCTTTGAGTGACGTCTCACTTGAAATCAAGGAAATTGATTTTAGTGAGGCAAATAGGCTCGAGGAGTATGACAAACCATTTAATAGCCCAATTATTGAAGATATGGATTCGGTTGGGGCTAACTTGGATGATTCGAATCCTGGTGATTAAATCAGTAGCCCCATTCCTCAACCACACCCTAAAGAATTGAATGATGATATTTTTTGAGATCACCAGACCCAAGTTAATCCATATTCAGTCACAATTGTTGGACTTGGGTACCTTAGATGGGGTGTACAATGATTTTTAGGTCCCGAGAACATTGATTTTAGAGGGTAGAAATGTGGAAATGAAAATCTGGGAAGCTACTTCTGAGGGAAATATGATTTTGGATATAAGGGTTCCTGTTGACCTGAAACTACCTACCTTCTATCAGGACCCTTATGATATCTTTCACATGCGACCCAAGCTTGGAATAATTGACTATCTTCTTGAGTTGAACTATAAGTGGACACCTGATTTTAATGAATTAGATTAATCCGTTGTCTGACACTTTAGTCTTGGGTTACACACCATCAAACGCAGGCCTAGCCCCGCAAGCACAATAATCTTAGGTTCTAGGTGATCTTCATCCAGAACCTTAGAACCACTCGACCCTGGGGCATGGTTTGCACCATAATCTGGTCCACATTTGTTTGTATTTTTATTTTGATTCTGACATGCACTTGTGAATTCCTAATTTCTTCTTTGTTTGTATTTTATGCCTAGCTGAAGGCAATAAATTTATCACGTGTGTATATTCCGCGTTCTCTGCGGAGCTAATCGGGTTGCCATGAAATTCAGGTGATATTCTGTTTACTCCGCCCTTTTCATGTCTTTATTTTTACAATGAGGACATTGCATCATTTATGCATGAGGGGGTGGATACTTAATCTTAAAATTATTTCGTTAGCTCTGTAGAATTTCTTTTATTTTCTTTAAAAAAGTTTTGAAAATTTAAAAAGATAAAAAAAAGAAAAAAATAGAATTAGGAGAAGAGAACTTACGCTTTTGGAAGTTATTAACTTTAGGAAACAATACGATAGGACCTGAATACTTAGACTCTTCAGGTCTTCGAGCTTAATTAACTCGGGTGTCCACTCGAATGTGAACTTAGTCTTGAGTCCTCACCAAGTAATTTTACTTTCATTTGGTGAATAAATTGGGATGATAAGTACACGACTTATCAACCCGCCCTCTAATTTGAGGGAATTTTAAGTCTAAGCATCTACATATTATTTACACTGACTCACTTTCCGACGATTTTTACGAAAATTGGGTCGCTAATGAACTGTCTAGGGTGGTATGGCTGGCAAGTTGTCGATGGTAACAGCTCATTGGCCAATTGTCCAGAGCCCAACCACACGACCATTCTCTTCATACTGCCTTTAGGTAAATCTTAGATCATGGAAGCCACATACTTTGGAAAAAGAAATAAAGAAAAAAAAGGTACCCAAAAAGAAAAAAAATAGAAAAAAGGAGAAAATAAAAAAATAAAAAAATAAAACCACACTTCACCGCATGAGTATGGCTGGCAAGTTACCGTGGGTAACAACCCATTGGCCAATTGTCCAAAGCCCAGCTCACAAAAATGCACAAATAATTCCCAAAACACTTAGGGAAGAAGCGAGGAAGTAGAATAAACCGAAAAGATATGCACCCGAGTACTGTTGAGTTTTCATAGTTTAGGACCTTAGTTGAAATTTTCTATTGTTAATAAAAGACTTAGGCCTAAGCGATCGAGTCCTAATTCTATTTTCATACATAGCATGTAGTTTAATTTTACTAGGGACTAGCAAACGATAGGCATGGGGGTATGATGTAGACACATCCATTTAGGTTAAAATGCTTATTTATGCATATTCCTAGTCGTAGATTTGCATTCCATATAAATATTTCATAGCATGTATCATTCTGCATTTAGAGTAGTTATGTATATTTTTGGTTACTTGCATCCATTTTATGCTCAGGAGAGAAGGAGATTTACATTGGAGCCTCGGATTGATGATCCGACCGTACGAATCTGATTAAGACGACGATTGGAGCCTAACGCCTCCAAAATCACCTTAATTGGAGTCCCATAGCACCATATGTAATCCGAGGAAGATCAACGGCCAAGGGACTAGGTTACGTAATTCGGAGTTTCAAACGACAAATCCGACCATGCGGATGAATTCAGGTTGACGATTGTAGCCCAACGACGTGAAAATTGACTCAATCCGACCTCTATAGCAGCCCTTACAATAAAAAGAAGATGGACGGCCCAGGTCACGCCACGTGGTGAAACCTAGGCCACCATGCGCATGCACGCGTCACCGCAAGTGCACAGCAGTGCTGGTGCACTCACACGCGTGGAGGCATGCATGCACCCAAGCACAGCAGCGTGGGTGCGTGCGCACGCGGAGGTATGCACGGAAGGTAGTGGCAGTGCACGCGGGCGTGAAGCGCTTAGGCGCGTAGCACCCGTGTTCGTGCAACAAAGGCGCGTGGAGCACACGCCAGCGATGCGGCAACAGAGGCGCAGAGCACGTGTTCCCAAGAAGTTTCATTTTGGCATCCACTAAACCATGAAGCAAAAGCAAAAATTCATGTACCTGTTCCAAAATAGACTTGCCCTCTACCATGGAGAATTTCAAGAACTTTTCAATTAAGTACTTTTTAATACTAAGATCCTCAATATTGTACTTCTTATCAAGTTCTTCCTAAAGCCCCTTAGCAATACCAAAGGAGGAACAATATACATCAAACAATGTATTGAATAGAGCCAACAATATGCAACCATGATATATACAATCTCACTCTTCCCACACCGATAGTGCCTTTTGGCTTTCGGGGTTATTCTCCACCTTAGTTGAGCAATCCATTTCTAGCTCGAAAATCAGACCAATCTTAATCAACAAGATTCTCATGTATTGTTGTCAACACTTTAAATTTTACCCATCAAATTTTTTAAGCAATCCAATCATATCGACACGTGATTTAAATATTGATTCTAACATGTTTAATATGATTCTACAAATCTTTTCTAAGATTATTGAAATCAAAACATACCAAATATTTGAAAATAATAAATATCTCTAATAAATTTGAAATAACCATTGGAATATCTAATTTCGTATTTAAACACTCCAATAGAATCATGAAAAAAGACATTACACAAATTTCATTACGTATGTTTAACGGATAAAAAGAAAATCATGAGATAAACATATCCATAATCAATTTTAAAGATCGAATAGTGCATTATCCAAAAAGAACTATAGAATAAAACACATACCTAAGCACATAAAATAAAGCAAAGATGAAATCAGAATACAATACGATCAAAGTATCCATAGAAGTACTTTCCTTAGAGATGATTCACCCTCAAAATATCGATGCGATGAATCTAGCAATCCACTCCCAAGAGTCAAGGATCATACCACCATGATTGATGCACTCCAACCTTAGTTGTCCTAAAAATTCACCTCAAAAAAATGCAATCGAGGCCTTTTAATCGATTTAAAGAATTAATCGGTCAATCAAGTTGATAAATTGATCTATCAATCATCCAAGGAATTATTCAATAGCAGATTGGTCGATCAACTTGGGTACTTATAAAGAACATGTTGAGAGATCAAAAGATGTGACCATTAATGGATTCAACAAATGGATTAATTAACCTATTAATTATTCCATTAATTAATTAAATAATTAATCTAGAAATCAAAAAAATTTCCTATAGCAAATGTGTCTAAGTTCTAAATTTATTTCACCCAAGCCTAAATGCAAGTCTCTTACTCTTTACTATATAAGTCATTGAAAACAAAGTCTTATATATATACTTACCAAGAGGTTTACCCACTTTCAATGTGGCATTAAAAATTTTCAACAAATCTCTTTGACTTCAACATGAATTATTGTATCACTACCTATACATCAATTACACTCTAATTAATGTAATTAATATCTAAAAATCAACATTTACTTCCTCGGAAACCTCATCAAAGACATGACATAAGATACATTTGATGGGGGCAACCTAATCGAGTTCGAGTCGACATCATGCATTCACAAGAATAGGAAGCTACTTTTTTTTTTCTTTACAACCTAGGATCCCTTACTGATAAATTGGGAAAAACATACCCCCACATTACATGCCTCCCAAGTAAGTGTAAGACTACGATCAAACATACACTCCCATGTCAAAGTCAGGGATATAGACCCTCTCACTCAAGCTTTTTTTTTTCTTAGGATGCACACAACGCAAAAGTCATTTCCAAGACAACTTGGAATACAAAAATCCCAGGATATCACCTCCAATCCAGGTATTTCTTGGTACGCTAGGGCCCAAGACAAGACAAAAACGATGCTGCGTGGCCTAATCCCACGCATCAATCCATAACCAACCGAAAAGGGATGTGGTTACCTTATTAAAACAAAGACAATATGTATTCATTGAGAAGATCTCCGTGTGCGTGTGCGTGTGCGTGTGCGTGTGCGTGTGTGTGTGTGTGTGTGTGTTTTTTTGTTTTATTTTACATTTTTCGTTTGCTGTGGCCTGTGTCTTTTTGTATTTTTATCCTTTTGATTGTTAGCGGTCTGCAGTTGCCGCCTGACCCTCTCTCTCTCTCTATGGAACATTAAAAGCTACGTTGTTTCCTGTTTCAAAAAAAAAAAAAGCTATCTTGTTTGGAGGGTAATTGTCAGGTTGCGTTCGTTACGCAAAATAAGGGAGGAATTAAATTTTAATTTTGTGTTTGACAGCATTTACGTGGGCGTCAATGGATGGAATTTTAAAATAAATAAATTTCCCAAAAGAGTTCGAATTCATTTATTTCTTCCATTTATTACATTGAATTCATCTCTTTTTCTCTTAACTTCTTTTCCAACTATCATTCGCAACTTATTTTATAAGTTTATTCCTTCTATCAAATACCTTAGATAAAATAAGTACTTTTAATTTTTTAATATGACAATAAATTCAATCAAACATTTAAGTAAAATAAAAATATTTAATTTATTCTACTTATTTACATCCAATTTTATCTCTTCTAATTATTCCCTCAACCAAACACTACCTCAAAAAAATAAAAAAAATTAAGAGATTCATATTTGTTGTAGCATAGCAAGGCCCAACATGTTTTTTTTTTTTTACCATTGCATGACCTTTTTTGGTTTGTTATGTTTAGGAATTTTTTTCATACGAGGGTACATGAACACATATTATAATATAATGTTTTTCTTTTTTTAATTTTGTTGTTGCATAACTCATTTTTTCTTTTTTTTTGAAATAAACGTTGTAATATATTTTACAATATATCGTGTACTTTGATTATTAATTGGTGTATTTTTATTTTACATAATTTAATGCACTGTATGTTTTGATTTTCGATTAGTGTAGTTTGGTTGCATGATTCATTTTTCTTTTTTTCTTTTAGTATGTTTGCTGGATGATAAGTGATTTCTCCCTTAAAAAATATCAATTGAAATCACCACATATTGCAATATTCATTTTTGTAAGCTTTCATTTTATATTGTATTATTTTTTTTAGCAGTAAAATTTTAATGTAACTTTAATTTTTATACTCTTGCAACGAGTTATGAGCAAAAAATTAGTTATAACTCCAAGGGCATATTTATTTCATGATAATTAAAGGAGGAATGGAAGTCCTTTCCCTTATTTGGATCTCAAATATAACACATGAGTAACCTTTCCAAGTATTATGCAATTTTCATGAGAGAGAAACTTTCCAACCCTACCACACCCCCAAAGAGTTCGAAATCCATTGCCCCTTAACCATCTATCCCTTTTCAAAAACTTCATTCGTGTTCCATCCCTCACGATCAATGCATCTAAGGATAACTTTCTCCTCTCAGGTACGATGGCCCCTTCCCTCGTTAGTAATATATTTTAAATAATAGCACCATTTTAATTGGGTGAGTTCCTGCATGTTTGACGTTTTTTCTTTTTTTTTTGAAAAAAAAGGGCATCCCACATCAGTGTTGGTACGCTACATTTGATCAATAATTATGCATGAACATATATGTGTATATTTGATTTTTTTCAAATAATATTACTATAATGTTTTAAAGCATCAAATCTATATCAAAAACAAGTTCCATGTGAGTAGATTATTGAATTCTCATGCTCCCCACCCCCTTCAAAACAACCTATAGCAATATGTATATCATAAACTCAATCTTTTGTTAAGAATTATGTATATTATAAAGTAGATCTTCTATTAAGAAATATATATATTATAAACTTGATTGGATTTTTAATGGTTTTTTCGAGGTTTCAAACAATAATAATAAATATATATTTCTTTTTAAAATTCTTCCGGATGATGAGAAAAAGAGTTTTGCTAGAAATTATTTAGGTTGAATTTGTTATAAGTTTATATTTTTAAATTATCGTAATGAATAATGTAATTGAATTTTTATTACTGAGATATTTACATTTCATAAATTAACCTTCATGTATATTATAAAGTAGATCTTCTATTAAGAAATATGTATATTATAAACTTGATTGGATTTTTAATGGGTTTTTCGAGGTTTCAAACAATAATAATAAATATATATTTCTTTTTAAAATTCTTCCGGATGATGAGAAAAAGAGTTTTGCTAGAAATTATTTAGGTTGAATTTGTTATAAGTTTATATTTTTAAATTATCGTAATGAATAATGTAATTGAATTTTTATTACTGAGATATTTACATTTCATAAATTAACCTTCAATATTTTCCGTATGTATTGGTTAGATATTCTGTTTGGATATGCATGTTAAATTTTAATTAGTGTAATATATATAAAATAATGAATTAAATTGAAATATTTCTTTAAATTTAAGATTTTCTATGTAAATTAAAAATATTTATTTCTTATTATTGATTAAGCGGTAAATAACTTAAATTTTATATTAAAATTGATAATTACCATATTTTACAAAATATATTAGGTCAAGTATGAAAAAAACTTTGATTTCCTTCATCTCGATAATTAATTCTATCAAATAATTAAAAAAAATTAGATCAATCTTTAATAATTCTATTCCTATCATAATCTAAATAAGTAAATGGAATCAATTATTTATTTTTATTTTTTATCTCATTTTATTCTATTCTTAATTTCAATTCATCTTCGTTCTATTGCTGAGAAACAAATCATCCTGGGTAAGTTAAGTTTTGATGAGACCTCACAACACTTGAGTTTGGCTGCTGATGGACCCTCTTGCGTAAGCGTCATCTCCCCGCGGAGGTTGTTGGGCTGTCTGCTTAATTCCTACCAATGGGACATGTTGGTGCCACTTGTTCGGATCGAAGCCATCCATTGGGTACGTGGGAAAATGGACAAGTGGATGACCGATCGACTAGGGTGGATGGTCATGGTCGAACGAATGGGCATGAATTGGTCCCTGTTGATCTTAACGTACAGTCAGTTCACTTGCTTCTCTCTCTCTTCAAGTACGTATGAACATTCTAGGAGGCGTTATCTTGTACTTTTCGATTGGATGTACACTTGCAATCGAACAGGTGAGGTAATTTGAGGTAATTTGCGATTGGGTGCGGGATACGAAGTGCATGCATTTTGTAATTTGTGACGCGAAAGAATCACATATTTTTATCGTACGCGGTAGATTTACACGTTTAAAAATACACCCACGTGTTGTTATTATAAGCGGCGATTTTAATTAATATATTTTGATCTCTATTTGTAAAATTTATTTTTTATAGATAAAAAATTAATTTTTAGGTGAAATATCATTTTTCGTAAGTGAAAAATACTTTTCAGGTAAAAAATTAGTTTTCACTTATGAAGAGACAAAATACATAAGTGTATTTTCATTTTTCATTGGCATTTTGGTTTTCCACTAGCTTTTCACCCAAAGGTGAGTGGAAAATTATTTTCCACCAATGTAAAATCAAAACACATCAAAATATTTTCATTTTTTGCAGACATATTTTGATTTTCTACAAGTGAAAAATCATTTTCTACCCATAGGTAAAAATCAAAACACATCAATGTATTTTGATTTCCAACATGTATGTTTTGATTTTCTACCGATGGAAAATCACTTTACAGGCTGAAAACCATTTTTCTTTGATGAAAAATCATTTTCAATTGATAAAAAAATTATTTTAATTAGTGTATTTTACTTTTTCCAACTGTGATGTGGTGGATTGCTTTTTGTGAGTGGTGGTGGATCCTACATTTACTTTTCTAGAGTTGATGAGGAGCAAAAAATACGCTCGAACCCGAAACCCTACGATAGGCTTAAAAAGAAGGATCCGGCCTGGAGCAGCTTGGATACAGGCGGGTTTGGAGACCCAACCTGCCTACATCCAAGAGAACCCCCTGCACAGACGACTCTAGCAGTCCAACTGGCTTGCATACAAGCAGGCGGGGTACAGACCGAAGATCCTATCTGTTGGAGGTTTAACGGGAGTACAGTAGGCTTGTGCCTCCAATAAATGCTGACAACAACAGCTGCCATTAATAACCTAGCAGCATATCTGCTCAGAAGATCTTGCTAGAAGCACGATTCGCTCAGGAGATCCTACTTGGAGGCCAAGCCCGATCTGCTTGAAAGATGTCGTTGGGATCTCCATCCCGGTACTATAAATAAGTGGGAGGACACTCAAGTCACCTTTAAGCAATCCGAGAGAAATCAAGAGATTGTATATTATGTATCTCATAAAATTCTAGTGCATAGTTGGGAGTCCTACCCTCCCCTCAGACGTACACCCCTCGAGGTGGAATTAGGTAATCAACTCTTGCGCCCTTTGTGAGATTGCTTTCATTCTTTGATCGAACCACCCATTCTAGAGAGTCCAATCACTTCTTGAGTCGGATCCCTCATCTCCACAAGGGGCTGAACAATTGGCACTGTCTGTGAGAAACGATTGTCAATTGATAACGTTTTCTACCTCTTGAGGTCTTCACTATGACCCCCGCTACTCGCAACTCCTCCTGTGCCAACCCCAAAAAGGCGCTAGATCGGGTCGAGTCAAGCATATTGGTGTTCAAGCGACGCCCTCTACCGATCGATCCAAAAAAGTAGAAGTCGGGAGCCCCCGTGCAACCGCCGAAGGACCACGAGCGCATCCCCTTCCCTGAGTTGCAAGTGAGGGAAGAGTAGTTTCGGGCCAGGCTGGCAGCTCTCAAAGCTGAGCAAATCTTGGTCATGGAGAAGCTCTTAGAGATCAAACAAACCTGGGAGCGAGGTCCGCACCCACAGCGGGAGACCTGCCAGCCCAGCCCCGATGACGAGCAATTGAGGTGGCGTCGTAAGGTGGAGGATGAGAATTCCCGCTTGCGCGAATAGCTCGAGCGACTGAAACATGAGCTTAGTAGCCAGAGAGGCAAAGTTCTCCCAAAGGCTCCTCGCCCACCTAGCTCGGAGGAGATCTCGAGGGCTCAAGCACCAACAACTAGCAGTAGGGGATCAATCCCCGAGATCATCCGTCAGGTTACTCAGGCTATGAGGGACATGCACCCCCAAGCCTAAGTCACCACCTACCCTTTCACCGAGGAGGTCATGATAGCCCCTCTACCCGAGAGGTTCAAACAACCTATCATGGCTCCTTACGACGGGACGGCGAACCCCAACAGCTTCATTGGGAGTTACCACCAAATGACATCGGTGCATGGCTGCCCTAACGGAGTGCTCTGTAGGGTGTTCCCATCCTATCTGTCCGACATGGCCATGATTGGTTCAACGAACTGCCGGCCGGGTAGATCGCCTACTTCCAAGTTCTGCTAGTATTTCACAAGGCAGTAGAGGGTTAGAGATAAACCCGAGAGGCTATCCAAGATTGGACAACAGAGGAATGAGTCCTTCCAATCGTACCCGGACTAGTTCAAGGCGTAGTACATCAAATGCAAGCAGCCTCACAATGCTATTGCTATCCAATACTTCAAGTCAAGACTCTTGACTCAAAGGTTTTGGTATGACATTGACGACTTCCCCCCCAGAGACATGGCGGAACTCTGGGACTGGGCCACGAGGTTTGCAGAGCAAGATGACTCTTTCCGCTCCTGCAACCTGCTGGTCCAAGGATCTGAGGAGGATGCCAGCCCAACCTGAGAGAGGCAGGCTCCAAGAAACTCCGCCTTTGCCTCCATACGTGGAAATGGCTGCTTCAGCAAGAGCAAGGCCAACTTTGCGAACCAGAGGAATGACCGGTTCGGCAATAGCCGGAACAGTGGACCCTGCTAGGATAGGTGGGAATATTTCGAAGAATACACCCCCCTAGTCGTGAACCAGGAGGATGTGTTGACGAAAGTCTGGTCTACAAACAAGGACTTGCTTCCTCCGCCTAAGCCAATGAAGAAGAAGGTGGACACCAACCCTAATTGTAACTATCACAAGGCTCGGGGTCATGCCACTGAAGACTACCATGACCCGTGAGACCAAATAGAGTCACAGATCCGACACGGAAACCTGGCCACTTTGTTAGGTGAAATGAGGGCCAGCATAAGGGCAAGGGGCGCATGGAAGGCTCAGAGGATTACCACAAGGAGAGGCTCTAGCACCTCCGTCGAATCGATGTGGTATTCGTTGAAGTCCCCGAGCCTAACGAGACCATGGCCCGCCACCTTGAGTAGGCAGTGTCCCCTCTGCTTCCGTCAGTCGAGTATCACCGTCAGGTCCCAAAGGCCATACCTGGGGCACCTCAATATCCTCACCTCCCCCGTTGAGGGTGCGAAGGTCGAGGTTATTTTTAGGGTCAATGCCACGCTGAACTGACGAGTCAGCCCCTCTAGGCAGCTGACCCTTAGTGCCTTCCCCACTCTTCAATGGGGCGAGAGAGGCCCCGTCAGGTAGGTGGCCTCACGACTGTTCGCCTCCCTCCTCAACCTGGCGGAACACACCAACCTGCTGCTGGTCACACTATTGCTGGCCGGACAGCAAAAGCTCCAACTTCTCGTCGACGAGGGAAGCATCGTAGACGTCCTCTTCCTTAAAATACTACTCCAGTTGGGGTTTGCAGAAGACCACCTAGCCCCCCGATTCATTCGATGGTTGGCTTCTGCAATCATATGGTAATGCTGAAGGGAGAAATCAGTCTCCCCTTGTCCTTTTGTGACGGGGACAAGCACCTCAATCGCACAGCAACATTCATCGTGGTTGGGTTGACAACAACTTTTGACGGTATCATTGGCCGCCCCACTACCCATGCCTTCCGGCTGATCCCCTCATCTTACTTCCAATTTGCACTTTTTCAGTCTCCACACGGAGTGAAGATAGTGCACGGGGATTAGTCGGTCAGGCAAGAGCTCCTCTGAGTTGAGCTCGAGCGGTCCCTAGAACTGCAACCTCCCAAGTCACAAAAATGGGGGAAGAAAAGAAACCAAGTCCAGGCAATCCAGCAGGAGGCCACCCCCGCTGATTCACCGGCGACTTTGGGGTTGTAGCTAGGCTCATCAACCATGGTTGTACAGATGTATCCAGATGACGCTTGTTTGTCGAAGCAAAATCGGGTTTAAAATAAATGCGTCATAGTATGGCCAAAATCGCTTTGAAAACAAATAAATTTTATTACTCGAAAAATATAAATCCGAGGTCAAACACAGGGAGCAAATTGGGATTTAAAAATCAAGAACACAACTTTCAAATTTGATAAAATATGTAATGAAGAAGTAAAGTTATAAAGCAAGGAAGATGATCTCAATGTATATAGAAGCTCAAAATGAAATATGGACGTTTGATGTTGATAACACCACGCAAGGGGGTAGTAATTAGGTTGAATATGGCCCATCTTTAGAATAAAAGGCACAACATAAAGTAGAATAGGAGCATTGCATGCATCAAGTACCAAGATTGCTTATAAACTGTATTAATGGCCATTTGTGTAAAGCATTTGTCAAAGCAGGCCTCAGATGAGCAATCGGACCGCACGGATGGATTCAGGACGACGAACGGAGTCTAACGGACTCAAGATCGGCCAAATCCGACATCCGGAGCTCCCACAATGGGCCCAAGAAATCCTGACCGTTGATCTGGAGATCAACGGCCCAGAACGTGCCACGTCGCCCCGCCCCCGTCGCTCGCACGCCCCCAAACCAGCCAAGGACGAATCTCGGCCGTTGATCTTCGATCGAACGGCCGAGATCCGCGCGCTCGCACGCGGTCGCCGTGACAAAGCGCGGGCGTGGCGCAACGGTTAGCGCGCACGCCCGCGTCGCGGCGACGCGCGTTCGAATCGCGCGGAGCGGAAATCAATTGCGAGCGAAGGGCGCGGCAAAATTGAGTCGCGCGATCAGCAGCGAGCGGCTAGGATTGCGCCACGCGGCGCGACGACAGCGCCCCACCTCCCACGCGCGCCCGCACGCCGGGCGGAAACGCGCACGCGCACGCGCGCCCGAAGCGCGATCTTAGCACAGGCGCGGGAGGATCTCAGCCGTCCGATCTTCAATCGGACGGCTCTCGTTCATCATCCACGGATCGCGCTTGGAGAGAGAGAGGGGGCAGGCGGCTGACTGGCGGCAGAAGGCCTTCACCGACGTATCTGGAAGCGGTTTTAGCGACGTTCTGGATGTCGCTAAAGCACATTCTTCTTTTAGGAAGCCCTTAACTCTATTTAAACCCCCTTCTACCACCATTCAAGGCATCCTCTCCCACTTGCAACTACTCCACTCCTCTCCTAGCTAGTCTTAGGCACTCTTGTAATCGCCGGAGACGACGAGCCGCCGACGGAGCCTCCTCCACCGCCGTGGCTGCCTCGTCGCTCTCCACTCTCTCTCTACCTCTCTCTCTCTCTCTTTTAAGCTTTCATTTACTTTTGTTGAAGCATGTATTTAATATTGTAAACCATGAACTATGAATGCATGTTTAATGAAATTATTTTCCATTTAATTGCCATTTTAATTTCTGTTTAAAGTGCATGATCAAAACCAAGAGCTTTCTAACCCTAAACTCTCTCTATCTCTCGCTTTTCAAAACCGTCTCTTTCGCAAGCAAAACTCCGCCTTTTTCATGACAACAAGTGGTAAACAAAATCCGATTTCCACGCCTCCCTGAGATCGACACTTGGACTCACCTCCGTTTACTTCTTTTAAAACCGACGTATCAAGTGCAACTATAACGACACCTCTTAACACACACGCACGAAGGCACGTCAGTTTTTGGCGCCGTTGCCAGGGAGGCAACGGATTTTTTTTATCACCTCCATTCCACCTTCATTCTCATATCGTCTAATGCCCTATTTTCCTTTTTACTTGACGGTTGCAGGAATTCGACGCATGGACGGCGAAGCGACGCATTCCACTATGGTAGAAAGGAAGTAGGTGCCTCGAGGACCGATAGTGAGTACTCTCTCTCTCATTGTTCGCTTGCGTGAAAAAGCTAAAAAAATCATAAAAACTGAAAAAAATCGGCGTGGCGAATGATTGCTTGACCCACATTCTTAACACACCACCCTACAAAAAAATGTACACTCTAATATGCTGGACAAATTCTTGGAGTGTTCTTTTCTTTCTCTCTTGAGTGGTGTTTGCGAAGCCACCGTGAGTTGACCTGGGCCGCACCACTCAACCCTAAAAATTAACTCATCTAATAGAAGCTACACGATCTTTAGGATGAGTACACTAGGGTTTTTAGAGCCTCTACAAGATAAAAAGGAAATCTACTTTCACCAAGTTGTGTGTAGAACTTGACGTGCCCATTGAAACTTGTCTGAAAGCATTAAGACACGTCAACCCTAAAAAATACTAAAGTAAGGATGAAACATTAAAAGACACCACACCCTAAAAATTCTTGCTTGAAAACCCTGTTTTGTAGAAGCACACACCTTGAAAAGTGGAAAATTAAGAGGCACCACCCCAATCAACGCCTCATCACATTACCCTAAGCACAAGCACTATCCTAACCCGTTAAAACTGAGTAAACGTGCCCTAGGCAGGACTGAGTTAAGTCTCAAAAGGTGAGGTTTTGTTCGCTAGGCACTTGGCTTTCATTCCTTTGGTAGAATCTGGTGGCTAGGCTACGGGGCAGTGTCAAACGACCGCGGTTGTGGGGTCTATGGAACCGGAGGCGCAAGCCAAAGGAAGAACCTTCCCTGCAATCCCCTCGTAATCAACCTGGCCAGATTAGCCTTGGGAAGGGGAGTCCAGTGTTTACGGACTTAATCAACCTTTGTGAGATTTGTAGGTCTCCTAAGGAATACACCATAAGGATTAGGCTTGTTTGTTTGATTGAGTGCACAACTCTCTCTCATCTGTTCTTCCCGCATCCCTCCATTTCTTCCATGGATTTCAATGCCTATCCATCTTACCCAAATTACCCCCAACAGGATTTGTATGCTAACCCAAGTAGACCATACCCACAGCCGACTTAGGCTAACCAACCACCAAGCTGGGGATGCAACCTGAAATATCCCTCTTGGCCCAACTATGACCAAACCACACCAACCTCTTATTGGAATACACCCAACATAGCCACCCAAGGGTACGATTCAAATTGTGGGGCTCCATATCTCGATTCTCCTCACGATGCCTCCTCATTTAGGCCCGACCCGCTCTACTGTGATAGGACCTACACTTTAGGAGAACACCAAGAACCCTACCCTTCTCAGGATAATAACCAAGAAAGGTCATCTGAATTCAACAACCTTTCCTACTTGACCTTTGGATTGGAAGAAGTCCTAGACAAATGGAAATCAGAAAATAATCAGAAATCTAGGCAAGCCCAGGATCATCAACCTTTGATTTGGTCCCCTGATGAAGAATCTGACTGGGAGGAAAACTTAGAACCTCAACTATTCTGGAGTAGGACCAAACAAAGAATGGTTCCTCTTGAAGAACTGGACCCTGAACATGATAGAATAGAGAACCGACCCAAGAACCTAAACACCAGTATGGGATCTGATCCACAACCTCAACCATACTCTCTTAACCAGGATTTCAAGGAGGAAATCCAAAGGACACCAAATGACACCATGTCAATTCTTGATAACCTCAAATTAGAACTACACAGACAGAATCAAGAATTGGTTAAAGGACAACAGGCCATGATGGATTTGTTCCAACAATTGGGGAAAGAAGGCCAGAGAAAGATGTTGCACACAACGCCACTCATAAAGCAAGGACCTAACATGACCAATTGGACTACACCCAGTCATCCCGATTTGGTTCAGTCCACCATTGATACCCCTCAGGAGTTGGACAGCTCAGTGAATAAGGACAGTAAGGATTCCTTGGAACACAATTTGAGGGGCATTAAGAATGAACATCAGGAGGAAACTGAGAATGTAAGGGGAGAGGCCTTGGAATCTGAATCTAATCGGCCCAAGAGAGGCAATCCGGTGGGAGCAACAGCCACCATCATAGATGGAGAATGGAGTTACAATTTTAAAGAAATTGATTATGAATCGGTTAGAATCCCCATCACAAATTTAGAGGAGGGTCGAGAGAAAGAATATGATCTAGAGGATGAAATTGACCCTACCTCTAATGCAACCCCAAACAGTGAATCTGATACAAAGGAGGTTGAAGAAAATATTCTTGAGATCAAGGTCTTGGAGGGAATGAGCAATGAAACCATAGTTGCGGAAGAGATGGATTCGTCTTTGAAGAGAGGCCTCATGCTTGGTTGTAGGGCTCAGTATGAAACTCTGGACTTTGTTACCTGCCCTACCAGAATAAGAATCCCGCAACCCGAATGCACTGGAATTGATACACTTTCGATGGATTACAGTTTTATGGGGACACAAGCTGAATATAAGACCTACATCTTTAGTGTTTGGCATGTCATATTTGGGGTGCGTTCGTCCACAGCAACTTGTTTGCATGCCCACAAACTAAGAGAGGATCTGACACGGGCATGCATGATATATCTGTTACAGAATTCCCGCCCCTTAGGAACGGGACTCCACCACAACCTTATTCGCATCTGCGGACTTCTGATTTTGGGTCTGGTTAACTTTGAACATATCTTCTTCACCCAAACCATTCCTGTTTGTGCACCGCCCAGCTGGAGGCGTTAAACTCAGCGCTTCCTGGGAGGCAACCCAGCGGATTCAGACTGATCTGGCAGTTTACGTCACTCAGGTACTATCTTTTTGAACCCTTCTGCATCCACGCATCTGCCAATGAGGACATTGTCCAACTTAAGCATGGGGGGGATGGTAAACTGCATAATCCTGAGCTTAATTAATCAGTCTGAATGAATAAATTAATTGATTAAAAAAAAAAATTTGAATTTAGGAAGAAAAACTTAGCCATTAGAAACTTGTCAATAGTGGGAAATAATACAAAAAGAACTTAAACACTTAGACTTTTCAGGCCTTCAGGCTTAATTAGCCCTGGTGTCCATTAAAATATGGATTTAGCGGCGAATCCTTGCAACTTTAAGCTATTCTAATCCACCTAATAAATAAGGTAATAAGTATACGACTTATCAACTCACCCTCTAACTCAGGAAAACTTTGAGTCTAAGCATCTACACACATTTTTGCACAGACTCACTTCTCGGAGATTTTGACAGAAATTGGGTAGCTAATGAACTCTCTAGGGTGGTATGGCTGGCAAGTTGTCGTGGGTAACAGCCCATTGGCAGGTTGTCCAGAACCCAGCCACAGGCCATTTCTTTTTCGTTGCCTCTGGGTACATTTGAGATTAGGGAAGCCACCTACGAAAAAAAAAAAAAAAAAAAGAAGAAAAGAAAATAAACCACACTTCACCGCACAAGTATAGCTGGCAAGTGATCGTGGGTAACAGCCCATTGGTCGGTTGTCCAGAGCCCAGCTCAATAATTGCACAAAAAAGATCAAAACACCTAAGGACGAAGCGGGGAAGTAGTACAAGCCGGGGAGATATACACTGGAAAATCCTTGTGTTGACCCCAAGTAAAATGAACGTAGGGAGAAAGCTACCAGTCGAACAAATACACCTTCAGGCAAAAATTTATTTTCCGGACACCTAGAGGCGTAGAAACTCGAAGTCTGTCTCAATTACCGTTAAGTGAGTCTATCACAACATTCACACCAAGATGCTTAGCACTTAGGGTTTTGATCGAGTTTTGGGTGGGTTGGGTAGCCGTAAAAAGTTACCAACCCACACTGAATTCCGAAAATTCTAAAAAGACATATATAGATATATACGTATACATATGTATAGTTATATATACAAAGCAAGGATTCGGGCGATTTGTATTTTGGAAGACACCCGGGCGCTGCTTAGTCTTTGTAGATTAAGATCTTCGTATATTTCCTCTTATTGACGAGTAATGAAGTGCCGAAGCAATTACTTCTTGAATTCTCCAAAGAAATAAAGGCTAGAATAAACCTTGCTAGGGACTAGCAAGGAGTAAGCATGGGGGTATGATAACACCACTCAAGGGGGTAGTAATTAGGTTGAATATGGCCCATCTTTAGAATAAAAGGCACAACATAAAGTAGAATAGGAGCATTGCATGCATCAAGTACCAAGATTGCTTATAAACTGTATTAATGGCCATTTGTGTAAAGCATTTGTCAAAGCAGGCCTCAGATGAGCAATCGGACCGCACGGATGGATTCAGGACGACGAACGGAGTCTAACGGACTCAAGATCGGCCAAATCCGACATCCGGAGCTCCCACAATGGGCCCAAGAAATCCTGACCGTTGATCTGGAGATCAACGGCCCAGAACGCACCACGTCGCCCCGCCCCCGCCGCTCGCACACCCCCAAGCCAGCCAAGGACGAATCTCGGCCGTTGATCTTCGATCGAACGGCCGAGATCCGCGCGCTCGCACGCGGTCGCCGCGACAAAGCGCGGGCGTGGCGCAACGGTTAGCGCGCACGCCCGCGTCGCGGCGACGCGCGTTCGAATCGCGTGGAGCGGAAATCAATTGCAAGCGAAGGGCGCGGCAAAATTGAGCCGCGCGATCAGCAGCGAGCGGCTAGGATTGCGCCACGCGGCGCGACGACAGCGCCCCACCTCCGACGCGCGCGCGCACGCCGGGCGGAAACGCGCGCGCGCACGCGCGCCCGAAGCACGATCTTAGCGCAGGCGCGGGAGGATCTCAGCCGTCCGATCTTCAATCGGACGGCTCTCGTTCATCATCCACGGATCGCGCTTGGAGAGAGAGAGGGGGCGGGCGGCTGACCGGCGGCAGAAGGCCTTCACCGACGTATCTGGAAGCGGTTTTAGCGACGTTCTGGATGTCGCTAAAGCACATTCTTCTTTTAGGAAGCCCTTAACTCTATTTAAACCCCATTCTACCACCATTCAAGGCATCCTCTCCCACTTGCAACTACTCCACTCCTCTCCTAGCTAGTCTTAGGCACTCTTGTAATCACCGGAGACGACGAGCCGCCGACGGAGCCTCCTCCACCGCCGTGGCTGCCTCGTCGCTCTCCACTCTCTCTCTACCTCTCTCTCTCTCTCTTTTAAGCTTTCATTTACTTTTGTTGAAGCATGTATTTAATATTATAAACCATGAACTATGAATGCATGTTTAATGAAATTATTTTCCATTTAGTTGCCATTTTAATTTCTGTTTAAAGTGCATGATCAAAACCAAGAGCTTTCTAACCCTAAACTCTCTCTATCTCTCGCTTTTCAAAATCGTCTCTTTCGCAAGCAAAACTCCACCTTTTTCGTGACAACAAGTGGTAAACAAAATCCGATTTCCACGCCTCCCTGAGATCGACACTCGGACTCACCTCCATTTACTTCTTTTAAAACCGACGTATCAAGTGCAACTATAACGACACCTCTTAACACACACGCACGAAGGCACGTCAGATGTAAAAATTAGACGTCTTAAGTGCTTAGTGCTACAATGTTTCTTTAATTTCTCTTCTATTCTCTATCCTCTTTCTTCTTCTGTCTTCTTCTTTCTCGGCTCTTCTCTCTTCTCTGATTTGCTCTGGCCTTAGCTTCTTCTTTCTCTTCTTTCTTCTTTCTCCTTCTTGCTTCTGACTTCAGCCTTGCTCTTCTCTTCAGCCGAGCCTTCTCTTCCATAATTGCTCAAACTTCTGGCCTTCTCCTTCTTCTTCCTTTGGCTTATGCTACGGCTTCCTCCTTCCTCTTAGCTTCCTCTGCAGCTTTCTCCTTGCGGCTTCACCCTTAGCTTTTCTTCTTCTTCTTTTTCCCTTAGAGCAAAACCTACCCCCTACCCCCCCCCCCCCCCCCCCCCCACGATCTCTCTTCTTTCTTCTCTCTTAGGCTTGCTCTCCCAGAGCCTTCTCGGGTTAACGAGTCGGGTCAGTGCGCTCGGGACCAGGCCCACCGGCGTGCGGTGGTGGGCGAGGAGTGCACGGGTAGTCGGGTCGATAACCAAGTCCATGAAGGTGTGGGTCGCGGACGAGGCGAGTGGGACGAGTGGGACCTAACCCCATGCCAGGAGGCAATAAGAACATGGCACTTTTTCCACTTATAGCGCACCGCCCGCTTCAAATCTTCTGAGGTGGGACTAAATGTCCCACCTTCTTCTCACGTGTGCCCACAGCAGGTGGTCATTCAATTGCAGCAGATGCAGGAAGGTTTGTACTCCAATAGCTGGCTAGAAACGTTCGCGAAGGAAGCCGGCACGTCTGTGAACCTGGAGCCTGATGCCTGGGGCCTGAATGAAGCTTGCAAGCTTCTTCGAGCTTGTTCCAATGGTGGCCGAGCACCTGAACCTATCCACAAGCAAAACGGCCTTACAGACTCGTCAAATCACACAAAGGGCCTTCGTCGTGACACTACGAAGGTGTCTCGGTGGTTGGCGTGGCACGGGGCGGCCTGGGCATGCGTGCCTAGGTCACCCTGTGGCGTGAAGATGGGTGTGTTCAGGGGATGTGCAGGGAGTGTGTGGTGGTGAATAGGAAGATGGGTGATGATCAGTGAGTTGAGGCGGAGCTTTTGAGGTGGCTGGCGAGGTGGATGGGTGCATGGAATGGCAGAGCACCTCGCCGGTGGTCTGCCGGAGGTAGAGAAGATGGCGGTGGTGTGTGAGCGTCGGGGCGTGATAACAGAAAATAAATGAGGGAAAATAAAGACCAGAGGGAGAGGACTTATCTAAAATGGAATAGACGAAGGGGGGAGCGGAGAAGGCAGACGGCTCGTATGTGCCGTCGCCAGAGACGAAGGCCCAGTGAGAGGAGGACGGCGACGACGAGAGGGAGGCAAGCACGTGCGCAGGTGTGGCGCGACGTGGACGAAGGAGGCAAAGGCAACTCTACCACTGGTGTTGTGGTAGAGCAACGAGAGGAGGAGATAGGAGTCGCCGGAGCTTGTTGGGAATTTGGCCGAAGGGGAAGAGAGGAAATTTGGGAGTTTTCTCAGGCCAAATCAAGCTTCAGAGGAGAGGAAGGATCTGGGGGCCTTGTTATAGCTTCTGGCAGAGGACCTTGTGCTTGGAAGGCAACCTTCCAAGCACGGTAACCTCGCTAGACTTGGAAGGTCAGAAAAGACCCAAATCTCTCATGCATTTGCATGAGAGATTGGGTGGAAATTGCAGCTCCAAATTGGGTTCACACAAACGGGAATTCTTCAGAAAATCTCCATTTCATTTGAGAGGGATTCTCTGAGGAATCAGGGAGTTGTTTCCCTTGAATCCTCGCTGGAGTAGGATTTCCTCTGCTATAATGGTGCAGGGACCTAATTGCAAAGAATGACAAGGAATATAAGGGGGTATCTGCAAGAGTTTTCAAAAGTTAGGGGTATAAATGTAATTGGGCTGAACTGATTTGCAAAGTAGGCCAAGGTGAACTTCGCTTAGGCCCAAATTTTGGTACAAACCTAATTTGGACCTAAGGAATCCAATGGTGAAGTTGAATTTTAGGTTTGACCACGTTTGACTGGAAAATTTATACAAGAACCCAATTTAGGGTAAACATTTGACTGGGACCCCTATTTAGGTCAAAATATGTTCTAAAGGCCAAATTGAAGGTTCTCAACCCTAGAGGATATTTTTCAATGATTTTTTTGGGGTTTAGGTGAATTTTATCTCGACCAGAACCTTGCTAAATTAAGTGGGTCTGTTTTAGGGTTACAAAAAGTCATTTAATTCCCAGATTTCACATGAACCCTTTTCTGTTTGAACCAACCCACTTTTTATCTTGTTAAGATCATTTGACCTATGTTTACCCCCTAAGAAATCCCGTTGTTGTACTGCGATGGTAAAATTACAGTTTTACCCCTTGTTTCTTACTTTTCTTTTAGAAGGGTTTTTCCTTGAGTTAGGTCCTCCCGTTGGTTATGTAGGATCTTTTATTCTCTTTTCTAGGTCAAAATGAGATAGTTATGACTCATGATGATGTTCCCATCAATGCTACAAAGCTCATCCAGGTCAGAGTGAACCTTGCTCCCTCCGAAGTGTAGGAACTTCTGCTCTTACTTCGGGCCAACATGGATATCTTCATTTGGTCCGCCAATAACCTAACCGAGGTTGACCCATCCCTGATTCAGCACCATCTGAACACCCAGGTAGGCACCCGTGTAGTCAAACAAGCACATCGACACAAGTCGACTAAGCAGTGGTAGGCGGCGAAGCAGAGGTACAAAAGCTCTTGGATGCGGGATTCATAGAAGAATCCTTATATCCAGCATGGCTCTAAAACATCGTAATGGTAAAGAGGGCTAATGGCTAGTGGTGCATGTGCGTTGACTTCACCAACTTGAATGAAGCTTGCCTGAAGAATGAGTTCCCCTTGCCAAGGGTTGACTCCCTGGTGGACTTCAGTAACAGCTAATCCTATATGTCCTTCCTGGACGCTTACAGCAGATACCACCAGATTAGCCTCGCCCCATCTGACAGACCTCACACCTCCATCACGAATAGGGGTTTGTTCCAGTATAGAGTTATGCCCTTCGGTCTAAAAAATGCTAAGGCCATATACCAGCGCCTTATAGATATGATTTTCGCAAAAATAATAGAAAAATCATTTGAGGTGTACATCAATGATATACTAGTTAAGGGATCGAACTTCCCACAACATCTTGAGTATTTGGCTAAGGTGTTCCAAGTTCTAAGGAACACCCGCCTCTACCTGAACCCCGACAAGTGCACCTTTGGGGTCTCGACTGGGAAGTTTCTGGGGTTCCTAGTCTCTAGCTAGGGAATCGAAGCCAACCCGGAAAAGATCCAGGCGATCAAAGGTCTACAGCCACTAGGCATATTGAAAGGGTTGCAGTCGTTGGTCGGCAAGAATGCCTCATTAGGTCGATTCTTGTCCCGATCTTCTGACATATGCCTACCTTTCTTCAAGTACATAAAGAAGGGCAAAGGCCACACACTGCCCACTAGAGCCCCCATTGCCAAGAAGGCACTGGAGGAAGTCAAAAATGTACTCCGAAGTCCCCCTGTCCTAACGGCCCCCCAACTTGGGGAAGTCCTTTCCCTATTAATCGATGAACTACGACCACCGTCAAACAATCACAATGAAAACTCCATTGTCGAGTTTTTGTCCCCAGCAATAGCGCCAAAAATATAATCGTCAATGATCGATTTGCAATAAAAACATTTTTTAATGTGTCCTTATTGTAGTATAGATGTCACAAATGCAAATCGATGTCGCGTCAATTTTATTTATTTACAATTTTTACTGGTTTGTTTCCAGATTGTTCACTGGGAGACAATTATTGATGTACATCACTCTATAATTCCAAAAATGTTCTTTTATTTAAAAAATGTTAATTTTATTTACAAAATGAATCAATCAGTCAAATAATAAATGAATGCGTTAATTATTTACAAATGAAAAAGTTAATATGCATCACAATGCTTGAAACATATGTACAATAAACTTGCATAAAAAACTGTCTACTATTACAATATGTTAGTTATATACAATTACTACAAGGAATACTTATGTATAGGTACAAAAATATCTAATAATATCTACTATACTAAATCATAATAACATACTAATGTCTATAGTAACATATATTACATATACAGTAACATAAATAAATATCGCTATAACCTTAGTAAAATATGTACAGAATCTAAGGCAAAAAATAGTGATCTATACTAACATATATTCATATATACAGTGACGGACACAACTATCACTAAAGCTCTTAGGTATTTATATCCATTTATAAGAGCTCAAACATACTATGCTATTCTATTATACTTACACTTTATATTCATTATATATGTATACATATTTATATTTACTTATTTACATTATTTATGTACACATATTTTATACGTATACTATACATATTATATTTTGCATGTACACATATATACAAATGCACACAGATACAACACAAGCACACTTGGGAACTCAACACTTAGCCGCACAACATCTAACCCTTTCTTCTCCTCTCAACACTTGGATTTTTTTTAGGGCCTCTCTCAACACACAAACATGGTTCAATCCACTTAACCAAAAATTTGGTTTTAGTTGGCGAACCGGCTTTTCGTGAGATACATAGCACCCTTCACTACTAGGAATATGTGATATGCCATCAGTTCCTCGCCGTCGGTTTATAAAATCGACGGCAATAATATTTTTCCTGTCGCTTATTAAAATAAGCGACGGAGAAGGCCTGTAATCGACAAACCGCCAGTTGAAGAAAAGCAATCGGGCACGCGGCTGTCATTAATAGTCACCTTCGCTTTAGTAATCGACGGCAATACTATTTTTACAGTCGCTTATTAAAATAAGCGACGGTGAATGCCCATACTCTATCGATCGCCAGTTGAAGAAAAGCGATCGTGTGTGCAGCTGTCATTAATATTCGACGTCGCTTTAGTAATCGACGGCAAATATATTTTTTTCATTGGTTGATGCAATAAGCGATGGTAGAGGAATGTATTCGTTTGTCCTAAATCCATTTCCGCAGTGATTTCTCTACCCAGATGTTCGACCTGTCGTCTAGGCAACTTATCTAGAACCATGTTTCGATCTTGTGAAAACAGGAAGAAAGAATCTTAGTATTAGACATCTGACACTTTTTCCAGTCGTCTTATAATTGACACTTTCCCATCGGTTATATGAAAAAGCGATGGAAAAAATTTAGGGTTTAGGTACCATTTCTAAATTTTGGGCGTGGTTCAATTCATCTTTTGCCGTTGGTTGTTAATATAACCGATGGTATAGGTTCCTAAATCTATAACCGTGCTGCGGCCCACTGTTCATCTTCGTCCTCCAAACCCTCGTGCAAGTCCTCGCATCGCCCCCCTCGCACCGAGCACCTCCACATGGTCCTCCTCACATCGCCCCCTACTCCTTGGGTGAATCCCCATCCTTGTCGTCGTCGTCCCCCCCTCCTTCTCCTCCTCCTCCTCCACGCGCCACTCCCTACCCCCTCTGCGGCAGCTTGCCCTGCTCCTCCTCCGCCAATGCTGTTGCCAGTGCCCACGCCCATCCTTCTCCTCCGCTAGCACCCTCGTTCTCCTCTCCGGCTCGGCAACGCCCTCCTCCTCCTCTTTTATTTCAGTTCTGACCCATTCTCCTCCTCCGCCTACGCCCCCTTCCTCCCTGGTTCCTCCCCCTCCTCCTCCTCCGCAGCTCCTCACCTTCCTCCTCCTCATCCAGCGGCCTCATCCTCCTCCTCCCTGGCTCGCCGGCGTTGCCATCCTCCTACTGACCATCCCCTCCTCCTCCTCAACTCCCCCCCTCCTGCTCCACTTCCTTACTAGGCCCCCCTCCTTGGTTCCTCCCCTCCTCCTCCTAACTCCTTACAAATCTAGAGCATCGTAGATTTAATGTATGTAGTCAAGGTATCATAGCTGAATACATGCCAATGAGGTTAATTTGCTTATATCATATTAAAGGTAAACCTTCTTTTCCTGAAAACAATGAAGAGTTAGCCATAATGTAATGCTTCAAGCATAAGTTCTAATTGACTAAGGATAACCGCTTCAAATCCTTCCAATCCTGAAACTATATGGAGTTGTCGTTTGAAGTGCTTAAGCTCTACTTTAGAGGTGGAAATTCCTCGACAGTAATGTGCCGTAGGTTATAGTAGGACCAAGCACCAGAGGATGCCTTGAACAGACATATCTGGTTGATTTTGGCTTTGATCTAATAACCTGTCTCTAGATTCTAGTCTATAGAGGAAGCGTGTCATGACTTATTAGGTTTAGGTCCAACTTACTGCAAGCCAAGAATCAAAGATTTTCAACACTAAGGTGATAGTTTGAAATGTCTTGATTCTTGTGTCTTATTATCATATTTGAGGGGTAAGGCCTGCCAAGGTCATATGGGATGAGGATTGGATCCTTTCTATTGCTTAAGCAAAATGAAAAGTGAATCTTTTTGCTTTAATTTGATATTTCAAACGACTTGATTCCTTTCTCTTTGATGCCCTTTGTTTCTAAATTTGCATAGGGAATGCTTTACACCGAGAAGGTGCCATCGTAATGTTATACCTATTCTTTCCATCAGCTTAGATTGAATTTTGAAGGCTTTGATTTCATGTCTCAACTTTATAAAGCCCTTGTTCTTACCAAATAGGGGTTCCTCCTGTCCTCCTCCTGACCACCCCTCTCCACCTCCTCTCCATCTTGCTAACTCTCTCCACCTCTCCGTCTTGCTAACCCCCTCCTCCTCCTCCTCCTCCTACTGCCAACCCCCTCCTCCTTAGTTTGGGTCAGGGTTAGGGTTTTATGATTTGTTAAGAGTTTGGGTCAGGGTTTGGGTTTTTGCTTGCTCTAGCTCTTGGTTTATATGTTTAGTTTGGGTTAGGGTTTAGGATTATAATTAAAATTTATTATTTAATTAATTTTACTTTTGAAATTGCAGGTTATCAATGTCAGGTATACTTGGAGGTTTCAGTAGTTTGAGGTATATATATATACATTCAATCTTTCTAATTTAATTGAATGATTTTTTAGTTTTTTGGTAAATTTTTTTAATGTTTAAATTAGTTATTGTTTAGATACACACACTTGCTAAAGAAGATTTATGCACTTGAGGCCAAACATTAAGTATTCTAACCCCTAGGGTAAAAGTCCTCCGAGCCAAAATGTTTATCTCCAGCCATTAATCGATGAACTAAAACAGTTGTGGTTCACCGACGAGAAGACGTATGATGCAGAAAAGAAAGAATTTTACAATATGCATGCAGCATTGTTGTGGACCATAAACGACTTCTCAACGCATGTAAATTTTTCAGGTTGGAGCACTAAAGGAAAGCTTGCTTGCCCAGTCTGTATGGAAGGCACTCATCACCTACGACTATCGGAAAGTAAGAAGTTCTGTTACTTAGGACATCGTAGATTTCTACCTATTGAACATAGATGGCGAACATCACATTTTAGAAGTAAATTTGATGGAAGGACATGTCTGTATTCAAAGAAAAATCCAAAAAATAAACTTAGTATAGATTCTATCAGGTTGCCAGGTCAAGTTATAATTGAGAGATTACAAGAAATGGGTGAGATACGGTTGGAATGACCATTCAAACAAAACCAGATGGCCTCAAGGAATTCTAGATTTCGAAAGAAAAGATTTTCTTTTTAGAACTATCATACTAGAAATATCTTAGAATATGTCATAATTTAAATGTTATGCACATCGAAAAGAATGTGATGGATAACAACTTAGACATATTAAATCTGATCGATGATTCAAAGGACACTGTCAAAACAAGAAAAGACATGAAAAATTTGGGGATACATCTAGAGCTGCATATTCATGAGGATGATAGCTACTTCTCACCTACTACTTACAGCTTGAATCATGACCAGAAGAATAGACTGCTCTCCTTCTTAAAGGAAATTCGGGTGCCAGATGGATTTTTCCTCGCAGCTTTCTCATTGTGTGAATGAAGGACAGAAAAAGATATCTAGCGTGAAAAGTCATGACTCATACGTTTATATACAAGTATTGTTTCCACTAGCGATACGAGGAATACTGCCAGAGCCAGTTGTTGATTCATTCACAGAAATGAGCAAGTTTTTTAAAACTGTTTGTTCGAAGATGCTACAAAATGATATGCTGGAATACTGGGATAAACAAATAGTCATTACTCTCTGTAAGATGGAATAGATTCTTCCCCCAGCCTTCTTCGATATAATGGTTCATCTCACGTTGCATCTTGCAAATGAAGCGAGAATCAGTGGACCTATACAATTCAAATGGATGTATCTTGTGGAGCGATTTTTGAAAAAGCTTAAAGATTATGTTTTGAACAAGACAAAGCTAGAAGGATTAATTATAGAAGGCTATCTCATGGAGGAGTGTATTAATTTTACGTCCATGTATATGAATAAAACAGACAACCACTTTAATAAACTTCAAAGAAATTATGAGGGGGAATACAATGACATTGATGAAGAATGTTTGTCAATTTTTGATATCAGAGGAAGGTCAATCCTTCATATAGAGTACAAGGCTATTTCAGAAAATGACAGGCATTGCGCGCATCTATATATTTTAAAATAAATTCCTGAAATTGATCTATTTTATGAGGAATTCGAACGATTACCATTTCTAGGACGAACGAATTTTGCTTCTTAGATTGGTTTAAAGATCGGTTTCATCAATTGAAAGAGGATAAGGACTCATGATGGATACCAGATTTTGATGTAATTATTGATTCACCATTACATCATGCATATTACCACTCTGGGTATATAATAAATCGGTTCAAATTTAGAATAAAAGAAATTGATGATAGGAAGGTTACACATCAGGCCAAAGTTATTGATTTAGATCTTTCCGCCAGTCCAGATGGATACTATGGTAAAATTAAAGAAATTGTGGAGATCAGCTTCAGATATGATCGTAGAGTTGTCCGATTTCAATGTCATTGGTTTAATATTTTCAAAGAGGGCAGCAATTTCAAAATTGATAAGAAACACAATTTCTTAAGTTTAAATTCTAATCGTCAAATTCTTCAGTCAAATGAACCATTTACATTGGCATGTCAAGCGGCATAAGTTTTCTATGTCCTTGATAATTGTCAAAGGGGATGGGTTATACCCATAAGAACAGTACCACGCAACCATTTTGACGCATAGTTTGAAGCATACCAAGAATTAACAGAAGAAAGTTATATAGATTCAAATGCAATAGATGCGGACATTTAAAGTTAGTAAAAGTTTGTTTACTTTAATTCATTTCTGTTTATATCAAATTCATAGTAAAATTTAAGAAACCTAAAGTACAACCGGCATTTTCTATACATTAAAAATAACTAAACTTAAACCAATCAAACACACACGTTCAATATTTGTTACCTTGCTCTATTGCCATTTTAATTACTTCTACTTTTCAAATTACAGTTTATCGGTGACGAGCATACTCGAAGGTTGTTGTACATAGAGGTATAATTTCAATGTTTTAAATTTGATTGGATGAAATTATAGGTTTTTTTCTAGATGTGGGGAGTACTGTTTGCACCTCAAAACACGCCTATAAGAACGCCTTCTTATGCTATTTTCTATCATTAACTATGTATATTATAATCCTGTAGTTGCATTTGTAAAAACGCTTGCATGCATGCATTTAATTGAGAGGAGAAGAGAATGGAATAAATGGCTTGCATTTTTACATTTTTCTTCAAGTGTCTCTTTGCAAAAGTCCCCTCTCCATATTTTCATCTTTCTTTCTTCTTCCCACGGCTTTTCTCTCCTTCCCGCGGCTGCGTCCTTCCCGCAGCTGCACTCTTCCCGCAGCTGCATGCAGCAGCCACGCAGCACCTCTTCCCGTCACGTCTCCCTGCCAACGCCGCTCCCTACAGCTGCAACTCGCACGCCCTCTCCCTGCTGCAGCCAACACGCCCCTCTCCCCTCCTCTATAAGTAGCTGCAGCTTCATCATCGCGAGGGAGCGGTTGCAGCTACTGAAAAAAACCCGCAGCCACCTTCCTCGCCCGTTCTCCCCTCCCATGCGTCGGCCCTCCGTCGAGGAGGCACCCGACGAGCAGGAGAACCCACTGTGGTGCTCACCACCACAGTGGGAACACCACCGCCCAGCTCTTCAACGAGCCGGTGGGCGTGGTGTTTTCTTTTCTCTTCGTTTTCATCTCCACGCCATTGCTGTCGCTTCAAGGTCCGAAGCTTGAAGCAGCAGCAGCAGCAGCAGCCCAGCGGTGACAGCAGCAGCAGCAGCACCCCCGCCTCCTCCGCGACCTTCCCCGCAGGCGCGCAACCCTCCGCGCGCGCCTGCAGGCCCGTTCCCCGTCTCCGCCTCTGCTCTGTCGCCTCTGCAATTCCACCCGCGACAGGCCGCTGCGCGCACTGCAGCGGCCGGCTACGGCCTCGCGCCGACCCCCGCGAACCTCTGCAACCCTCCGCGACCGACTGCAGACTCCCCGCCGCCCTCTCCGAGCACGCCATCGCCCGCTCTCCTTCCTCGCACCCGGCCTGCAGACGCGTCACCTTCTCCGCGCGAAGACGCGCCTGCATCCGCGATCTTCAGACGTCCGCCTCCGCCTTCAGACGACGCGGCGTCAGACGTCCGCCGCCGCGAGCAGACGCCTTAACTCGCTGCCATCGTCCGCGCTCTCTCTCTCTCCGCGATCTCTCCCGCCCGCTCCCTCTGTCTCCCGCTCTCTCTCTCTCACGTATTCTCTATCTCTCTCTCTCTCTCTCTCTCTCTCTCTTTTTTCACTTACAGCAACACACACACACCCATTCACCGACACACACACTCACACACTAATAGTAACTTATATACATACATATATATATATATGTATATATATATACATATACATATATCTATATATATATACTTATATATACATAGTATATCTATATAGTTATGTATACATACATATAATATAATATATATATATATACATATATAATATATATATATATATATCTATATATACACATACTCATATACATATATATATATATACATATCTATATACTTATACATATACACATATATATATACATATATATCTAGATACATATATACTTATATACATATATACATAGCTATATACATATATACATACATATATATATATATATCTATATATATCTATACATATATACTTATACATTTATATACATACATATGTACATATACTTTCATGTTATTTATTATACGCTGTATCGCGGGGATATCTGCACCAGTTGCTGATATTCCCTGATACACGCGTACAAAAAGCGTGGTCCCATACATCATCCATCCTTCATCCACACTCCACGCGGCACCTAGTCGTGTTGGTTGCGTCTCTCTAGACGTCGGCTGACTCGACATAGTGCTACACTCCATCGTCACCTCCACCCCCACCCCTTTATATATATACTACATATAAATCTATAGCTACTATATTTACTTTCTATCTGTTAGCTTCCTTCTTAGTAAAAAGATAAAAAAAGGTATAAAAGTGAAAAGATAATCTTTGATTTGCAGGTACCCCCGTCTTGCAAGTAGCAAGACGTGTTTTGAAACTCTATTTTGGCTAAAAGCCAAGGACACAATTTTGAGGGTGTGCCTCAAGAACAAGGATTACCAGAAAAAAAACCTAAATAAGAAAAATACCAAAAACAGAATAAACAAACGGAAGAGACGCGTTTTAAGGAAAACGTAGAAACTCGACTTGAACCCCACTTCCCTGAGTTCGACCCTGGGCTTAAAAGTGACAAGATAAAATCAATTAGGCCAGGTTAAAAATTTTGTAAAGAGATGGTTAGGTCTGAATTAGGTTAACCACTATACATATTTCAACGATAAAAACATCATATTAACAACCTATCCAGGCCGACCCATCATGACTTTTCTGGCGCCGTTGCCGGGGAGGTGCGCTTTCGAGTAAGTTTCTATCCAATTCCTTTAAATTTGTCTCTTCTCTCTTCACGGGTATTGTTGTTTTTTGGTGTGCAGGTGAACTTGGTGGAAGGAGAAGGAAAGCAGACGAAGTCGGGAACGAGAGCAGATCCAAGGCGGGAATGAGAGCGTGAAGACGCCGACATCGCATTGGAGCTCCGCACACATTGCCGAACAAGTAGGTTTTCTTTTCTCATCAAATTAGGGTTAACTTGCCACCACAAAAAAAAAAAAAAAAAATTTAAAAACTAAATGCTAGAAAAACTTCTTGGGATTTCTTGAGGGCAAGTGGATTAAAATTAACTTGATTGATTGGTTGTCTTCACTCCCACTGCCCCGGGATTTCCCGCCTTACTTCGCATAGCGAAAATCCGAGAATCTTGATTCTTAGATTTTTCGCCGTGGGAAGTATTCTTTGAGGCAAAGAAAAAGATTGCTTGTATCCCTCTTTTGCCTCACTTATCTTTAATTCAGGATCACATTTTTGGTGGGGAGACTTGGAATTGAGTTGATTCCAACCCCACCACGACTTTTCAAACTTGCCTGTGATTCGATCCTGAATACTTCAACCCCAACAATTTTATTTTCTTTATCTTTTGGTTGAAGCCTTGTGTGTGGAAATCATTTCTGGTGATTGGGAGCACTTGAATTGAAGTGCTTTGGCTCCCTGTCACATTGATATAAAACTGATTCGTGCATCCACACTTAGAAATCTCCATTTAGGGTAGCCCATTGCATTTTAGCATGCATTAACTAACTGATAATTGAAGAAGGGTTTCTTGGGTTTTAGAAGGAAAACCTGTATTTTTGCAAAAACCCGGAGATTGGTTGAATTGGTAATTCAGCAAAACCCTAAAATTCATACTACTTAAGGCTGAACTCTAAAAACCATTCGCCAATAAAAACTTCAATTCGGGGAGATTTCCCCGTTGCATGCTTGTTCTTACACACTCTTAAAATCAATCACTTGGGCATTACCCGTAAACAACGCCCTTCACATTCCAAAAGCACTTGACCCTAAGCCTCTAATTAAAACTGGTAGTAACTTGACCCTTACTGAGGATTGGAGGTCTAACTACCTGTGTGTAGCGACTACGTGCTGGTGAGAGTTCCCGCGTGCTATCGGGTGTCTAAGACTGGGGCAAACGGCCTTTCAATCTGGCCCGGTGGTTCCGCGGTGCTCGCATTCGGTTCCGTAATTCGTGATAGTAGGTAACTTAGATCTTTAGGTCTAAGGGCACACTGTAGAGGTTAGGAACTTGACTGTATTGATTTGTAATCAAGTGTACCTTTGCGGCGTCATTTCTCTCATCCCTATTCCCTTCTCATCTCCCCAATTCTTCCTGCGGTAGTGCATGTTTGGGAGGAGGTCACAAAACCCTGAACTATTTGAATTGACTGATAAATCTAGAAAACAAGTCGAATCGTCCTCCTCCTCCACAAACATGGCTGCACGCCCACCCCCAAATCCCGAGGGAGGAAACCGCCCTCAGAACCCACCAGGTGGTGGAGCCTTAGATCCCATAACCCGCCTCCAAGCCCAAATGGAAATGTATAATGAGCAAATCGAAGCCATTCGGGAAACATTGGAGGAAATGCAGAACCCTCCCGAACGGGAGGAGCCTAGGTCTCTTAGCTCTTATCAGAATCCCGCTGCTACAGAGACCATAGGACAAATTCGGGTCCCCATGGGCGGGGACGACTTTGAATTAAAACCAAATATAATTGGCCTAATCAATTTTCACTTTCATGGTCTTGCAAGTGAAGACCCATTTCTCCACTTGGAAGACCTAACCCGACTTGCTGAAACCGTTAAACCAAGAAATGTCGGGTTATCTATAGTCCTCATGAAGATGTTCCCGTTTTCATTACGGGATAAAGCGTCGCAATGGTTACGCACCCTTGGGAGAACCATCCACTCGTGGGAAGAGATGCGAACAGCGTTTCTCAAGAAGTTCTTCCCAATCGGGCGGACCAATGCGCTTCGCCGTGCTATCACTTCATTTACGCAACAAAACGGCGAACAATTTCATGAGGCATGGGAGAGGTATAACGACCTCCTCAGGAAGTGTCCGCACCACGGTCTGCCTAAGTGGCATATAGCCCAGATTTTCTACTATGGGCTAAATGAGACTTTGAAGCAGATTGCAGACGCTTCCTGCGGAGGGAACTTTATGAATAAAGACGAGAATGGAGCATTCGAGCTGTTTGAAAATATGAGTGAAAACTCGATGAACAATACTTCCATTGTCGCCTTTAATCGTACCAGCCAGCCTCGAAATGTCCACGAAGTTGACATGGGACCCTCCCATTCATCCACCGATCTAAGCCTTATTGCACAAAAATTGGATGAAGTCTCCGTCGTGCACAAGAAGCTGGACGAGCTTCTGGCCAACCCCGCTCGATCTATGGCAAACACCACCTCTTCACCACTTCGTCACAATCCAAGTTCTTCTAATACCAGGCTTATCCCGAGAAACCCCGTTAGACCTTCCTTACCGAGTGTCGCGCCAAGCGACTCGGTAAGTCATGTGGAACTGGCTTCTGCGAGCCAGTATTTCGACACGGAGGACCAAGCCTCCGTGGGCTCGGACGCATATCTACATGCGGACGCGTCTACTGGCATAGAAGATGCTTGCGCCCTGGGGAACAACCCGTTCTCTACCACTTATAACCCGGGGTGGCGTAATCATCCGAACTTTGCATGGTCCAACAACCCGCAGCGCCAAAACCCCGCGGGTGGACCAATGCGACCGTCCGCACCCGTCATCCCAAGGGTCCAGTTTAATCCTATGGCAAATCCGCCATCAGGCCCTTGCGTACCACAAACTGAACACGCATCAAGCCCTCTTGACAAATTGATGCGAATGATGACGGAAATGTCAAAGCGCCATGAAGAGAACATGACCTCTCTTCAGCACCAATTGGCGCAGCAGAATGCCGAGATCAGTCAACTACGCATGGCGACTCGATCTCAGGGCACTCTTCCCGCCCAACCTGTTCCAAACCCGCGAAATTTCGTGCCCCGTGGTTCTCAACCACAGGTACGACCTTCTCAGGGACAGGTTAATCAAGTTCTGCAAGCTCCGAGCATTCCACCGGGATTTCAGGCTAATCCTACTGCAGCACCACACTCTTATATCCCCATTGCAAACCCTCCTCCACCGTATGATCCCACTGGACCCGCATCGTCCAATGCTATCACTACGAGGAGCGGTAAGCAGACCGTCGATCCGCCTCGACCTGATCCTGGCCCATCTTCTTCATCACCCTCTCATTCGGGATGCATACCGCATTCGCGAGAGGATGATGCACCAAAACTTGTGCCAGAATCAGTCCCATTCCCTGAGGCTCTACTAAGGGAGCCAAAAGGCAAAAAGAAAAATACGCAGGCCTTTGACAACCTACGTAATTTGTTCAGGGATGTAGAAATCAAGGTACCCCTGCTCGAGGCAATCGACCACATACCTACTGTCGCTCGATTTTTCAAAGACTACACAACACCCAGACGACAGTCAAAGAGGACTAAGAATCCGGTGGTTCTCTTGCCTCATGCGAGTTGTGCTATACTGTCAAACTTACCACCGAAGCAGAAAGATCCGGGCACACCACTGATTTCCTGTAGCATCCAAGGCAGCAGTTTTAACCGTGCCTTGCTTGATCTAGGATCTTCCATCAATCTCATACCGACCATCATGCTCAAAAAATTTTCCTTGGGAAATCTGAAACCCACCCCTGTCACGTTACAGTTGGCAGATCGTTCTGTCAAAATCCCGAAGGGTGTGGTGGAAGACGTGGTGGTTAGGGTCAACAGTCTCTGTTTTCCTGTTGACTTTCTTGTTTTAGATATGGAAGTTCCTAGTTCACTTTCTGATTGTCCGATCATCCTCGGTCGACCTTTCTTGGCCACAGCCCGCGCCCACATCGACTGCGAGTCGGGCTGTATTGAGATTGCCGTTGGATCTGAGAAGCTCAAGCTTAACATATTCAAGGCAGCCAAAAACTTTGATTGCGATTGCATTGAGGATGACACGTCTGACGAGGATATGGCCGTCAGCGCGTGTATCGGACTAATTGGGACCTATTCGGACTACTGCGGATTACCTATAAACACTGATAACTGCCTGACCAACGCATACTGTGACGTTCCCCAATCCCTCCCTTGTCCAGTACCTTCTCCTGGCCAGACTTCTGACGAGGTTTTCTCCGCTTCCCATACCTCGTGGTCTGAGTCATATCCGGGCTACTCACTGTCGGTCCATACTCATGAAGACCGAATTGCCCTTTCTTCACCGCCAAATCAGGCGGATTTACAAATCCACACTGGGACCTTGAGCCCATATACTTCTCACTGGGGCTATTCATTTTTGGATCCATCTATCCAAGAAGCCCCTCTTCTTGGCCAATCTGAAGGCCAGTTTCTTCCTCCTAACTTGTTCTCCTACCCGTCTGGGACACTCTCGTCCCAAGAAATGCCAGATCCTTCCCCATCCACTCCCGAGCTAAAAGTGCTGCCTAATACACTCAAGTATGTTTTCCTGGGACCAAATGAAACGCTCCCTGTAATCATCAGTTCAAAATTAACCATGGAGCAGGAGTGCAAACTAACTAAGGTCCTCCTAGAACACAAGGCAGCTATTGGGTGGTCCTTATCAGACTTATCTGGTATTAGTCCCTCCTACTGCACTCATCGTATATATACGGAGGAGGAGGCTCGACCTTCTCGCGAGATGCAGCGACGTCTCAACCCTAACATGCGGGAGGTCGTTAAGAATGAAATCATTAAGTGGCTGGATGCGGGTATAATCTACCCGATCAGCGATAGCCCCTGGGTGAGTCCGATTCACGTTGTGCCCAAAAAGGCAGGACTCACCATCCGTGTCAATGACAGGGGCGAATCCATCCCTACACGCACTCCTACATCTTGGAGAGTGTGTGTAGATTATAGGAAACTCAATGCTGCAACCAAGAAAGATCACTTCCCGCTACCATTTATTGACCAAATCCTAGAGCGGTTAGCGGGAAATAAATTTTTCTGCTTCCTGGATGGATTCTCAGGATATAACCAGGTGGCAATAGACCCCCGAGACCAAGAGAAAACCACTTTTACCTGCCCTTTCGGCACCTTCACCTTTAGAAGGATGCCGTTCGGACTTTGTAACGCGCCAGCAACTTTCCAGAGATGCATGCTGGCGATATTTCATGACATGGTGGGTGACTTTCTCGAGGTCTTCATGGATGACTTTTCAGTCTTTGGACCATCTTTCGACGAATGTCTTGCCAACCTGACTCGCATCCTTAGGAGATGTATTGATGTAAACCTCGTGCTTTCCTGGGAAAAAAGTCATTTTATGGTGCACGAGGGAATTGTTCTTGGACATATCATCTCCGATAGGGGTATCGAGGTTGACAGAGCTAAGCTCGATATCATTGCTGATTTACCTGTGCCTGGTTCTGTCAAACAAATCCGCTCCTTCTTGGGACACGTCGGTTTCTATAGGAGATTCATCAAAGACTTCTCCAAAATTTCTCGACCCTTAACTCATCTCCTATCAACCGACGTGCCCTTCGACATGGGCCCTGACTGTATACAAGCATTCACGCAGCTGCGTAATGCTGTCACCAAGGCCCCTGTTCTCCAGCCGCCTGATTGGTCCCTCAACTTTGAACTTATGTGTGACGCTTCAGACCTTGCAGTCGGAGCCATCCTGGGACAAAGACGCGATAGACACCCCTTCGTGGTATACTACGCCAGTAAGACGTTGGACGAGGCCCAGCGTAATTATACTACCACTGAAAAGGAACTACTGGCAGTCGTCTTTGGGCTGGAAAAATTCTGTTCTTACCTTCTGGGCTCTCACGTTATTGTTTTCACTGATCACGCGGCCATTCGCCATCTCATGCACAAGAAGGATGCCAAGCCTAGACTGATTCGTTGGATCCTTCTGCTCCAGGAATTTGACATTGAGATTCGTGATAAGGTCGGAGCCCAGAATGTTGTGGCTGATCACCTTTCCAGACTGGACCCTGACCATATTGGACTTACTCTGCCAATTAATGAAGTTTTTCCTGATGAGCACCTATTGGCAATAAATGTGGCAAGTGGACCGTGGTATGCCGACATTGCCAATTACCTTGCTTCTGGATCTCTTCCACGTGGCTGGCCTAAAAACCAGCGCGAGCGTCTCATGGCAGAAGCAAAGTATTATTTCTGGGATAATCCACTTCTTTTTCGGATAGGTGCTGATCAAATCATCCGTCGCTGTATTCCTGACAGTGAGTTCCCCAGTGTGCTATCCTTCTGCCACGATCAGGCCTGTGGAGGCCATTTCTCTGGGAGGAAAACTGCAGCCAAGGTGTTGCAGTGCGGTTTCTTTTGGCCCTCCCTTCACCAGGACGCGCACACTTATGCCAAACATTGCACTAGGTGCCAGTCATTAGGGTCGATGGCACGTCGTGACATGATGCCCTTGCAACACATCCTAGCTGCGGAAATCTTCGACATCTGGGGAATTGACTTCATGGGTCCCTTTCCTCCATCCAACGGCTTCGAATTCATCCTCGTGGCCGTCGACTATGTTTCAAAATGGATCGAGGCTATTCCCGCGCGCCGTGCTGACCATGTTATCTCCACCTGATTCGTCAAAGACCATATCTTTGCGCGTTTTGGGATCCCTCGGGCCATTATCTCGGATGGAGGAAGCCACTTTACCCATGCTTCTTTTCGGGCACTTCTGAGGAGGTACGGAGTCCACCATCGTATCGCATCCCCGTATCATCCTCAGACGAACGGCCAGGCGGAAGTGTCGAACCGGCAAATCAAGCAGATTCTCCAGAAAACGGTTCGGCCTGACCGTAAGGATTGGTCCGACAAGCTGACTGACGCACTTTGGGCGTATCGGACCACCTTCAAGGCCCCCCTTGGTATGTCTCCATATAGAATCGTTTACGGGAAGCCTTGTCATTTACCTGTAGAGTTGGAGCACCGCGCTTATTGGGCGGTTCGCCAATGTAACCTCGACCCAGACTTGTGTGAACGAGAAAGGAAACTCCAACTCCAAGAGCTGGAAGAGCTCCGTCGTGAAGCCTATGATTCTGCTCTAACCTTTAAACAACGCACTAAGGCTTTTCACGACAGCCATGTTCGGCGGAAGGAATTTGAGCCATCTCAGCAAGTTTGGCTCTATAATGCCCGACTCAAATTCTTTCCTGGGAAATTAAAGTCCAAATGGACTGGTCCTTTTCTGGTCTCAAGACCATTCCCCAATGGGGCCGTCGAAATCGAAGATCCCAAATCTGGGCGTAAATTTACGGTCAACGGGCAGCGTTTGAAACCCTATCTGATTCATGAACCTGCCCCCGTTGGAGAAACCGTTGCCCTGCTGGAGGGTAACTAATTCTTTGCCTCATTCTGAGTCCAGCTGGGGACATTAAATTCAGCGCTTGTTGGGAGGCACCCTAACAGCACTCACCATCCACCATCACTTTTCACACCTCTATCGCAATCACTTCACTTTTCTCTTCACCACCCACCATCCACCCACCCTTCCACCCTGATCTATACCCTGAACCTCAGCTCTTGTTACCCGATCTTCCATCCTTCCTCTGCCTTTCCCTGCATGCATATGAGGACATAGCATTGTTTGGCATGGGGGGGTGGATAGGCATCCATAGGATCCGGGTATGTTATGGTATTATACAGTTCCCACCTATTTATAAATATGCAAAAAAAAAAATAAAATAAAATAAAATAAAATAAAATAAAATAAAAATAAATGGTGTTTAATAATGATCTTGAAGCTGAAACAAAAAGGCAATAAGTGTTTATGGATATTCAACCTCTGTTTTGAAGACTTTCCAGGCCACAAGAGCTTGATTCGCTCAGGCTCGGCTTAATTCACTTAAAGCATTGACAAAATAGATCAAGATCTCTCCTAACTAAGGATGTATTCTTGTACCTGAGACACCAGTACAGGATCCGTTGGTTTGCTTTTTCTTGAGAGCTTAAGTAAACTTGGTTCACACTACACATATCAGGAAAGACCAGGTGAACATAAGATCCAACCCTAGTGTTCATTAGGGAAGGTGGAGTCCTTACCTGTGTGCGCAGGTAGACTTTTTATCCCAGGCTTTAGTCTTGTGTTTAGGAGCGACTCTTTCCACCAAAAAGAAACTCTCCCACAAAAAAAAAAAAAAAAGATGTGTGTTTCAAAATGTGTTGTAAGAGATATACTGACACGTGTTTCAAAAAAAAAAAAAAAAAAATCAATCAGAAAAGAGATGTTTTAAAAGAGTCAGTATATCTCATAAATGTCTATATACTTTGTTTTTCGGTGAGTCACAAAAAAAAAAAAAAAAAAAAAAAAAAAAGAAAATCATAAAATGGGAGTTGAGTTTTCCGTCATCATCTTAAGGGTCAATTCGAAGACATGAGCTGAAACTGGGACCAACCTGTACTTAAAAATTCGTGAAACCCTGGGATTGAGTCTTAATGTTCATCTGGTCAGTCTTGATCCTTCACTATGCACAAACCATAATTTCTTGAGCTCTCGAGTACGGCAAAAACCTCCTGGGTCCTGGAAATTGTACTTAAGGTTTAAATATCAAGAGTCCTGGTTAGTTGAGAGATGATCTATGTCATGTAAGACTTAAAGTACTGGTAGTCTTCTTTACAATTGGTTCTCACAATATTCGATAATAAACACACCTATATCACCTCAAAAGAAAATTTTCAGCTTAAGATCATTTCTAAATACGGTTTTGCTAGGGACTAGCAAAAGATAGGCATGGGGGTATATGTTTGCACCTCAAAACACGCCTATAAGAACGCCTTCTTATGCTATTTTCTAGCATTAACTATGTATATTATAATCCTGTAGTTGCATTTGTAAAAACGCTTGCATGCATGCATTTAATTGAGAGGAGAAGAGAATGGAATAAATGGCTTGCATTTTTACATTTTTCTTCAAGTGTCTCTTTGCAAAAGTCCCCTCTCCATATTTTCATCTTTCTTTCTTCTTCCCACGGCTTTTCTCTCCTTCCCGCGGCTGCGTCCTTCCCGCAGCTGCACTCTTCCCGCAGCTGCATGCAGCAGCCACGCAGCACCTCTTCCCGTCACGTCTCCCTGCCAACGCCGCTCCCTACAGCTGCAACTCGCACGCCCTCTCCCTGCTGCAGCCAACACGCCCCTCTCCCCTCCTCTATAAGTAGCTGCAGCTTCATCATCGCGAGGGAGCGGTTGCAGCTACTGAAAAAAACCCGCAGCCACCTTCCTCGCCCGTTCTCCCCTCCCATGCGTCGGCCCTCCGTCGAGGAGGCACCCGACGAGCAGGAGAACCCACTGTGGTGCTCACCACCACAGTGGGAACACCACCGCCCAGCTCTTCAACGAGCCGGTGGGCGTGGTGTTTTCTTTTCTCTTCGTTTTCATCTCCACGCCATTGCTGCCGCTTCAAGGTCCGAAGCTTGAAGCAGCAGCAGCAGCAGCAGCCCAGCGGTGACAGCAGCAGCAGCAGCACCCCCGCCTCCTCCGCGACCTTCCCCGCAGGCGCGCAACCCTCCGCGCGCGCCTGCAGGCCCGTTCCCCGTCTCCGCCTCTGCTCTGTCGCCTCTGCAATTCCACCCGCGACAGGCCGCTGCGCGCACTGCAGCGGCCGGCTACGGCCTCGCGCCGACCCCCGCGAACCTCTGCAACCCTCCGCGACCGACTGCAGACTCCCCGCCGCCCTCTCCGAGCACGCCATCGCCCGCTCTCCTTCCTCGCACCCGGCCTGCAGACGCGTCACCTTCTCCGCGCGAAGACGCGCCTGCATCCGCGATCTTCAGACGTCCGCCTCCGCCTTCAGACGACGCGGCGTCAGACGTCCGCCGCCGCGAGCAGACGCCTTAACTCGCTGCCATCGTCCGCGCTCTCTCTCTCTCCGCGATCTCTCCCGCCCGCTCCCTCTGTCTCCTGCTCTCTCTCTCTCACGTATTCTCTATCTCTCTCTCTCTCTCTCTCTCTCTCTCTTTTTTCACTTACAGCAACACACACACACCCATTCACCGACACACACACTCACACACTAATAGTAACTTATATACATACATATATATATATATGTATATATATATACATATACATATATCTATATATATATACTTATATATACATAGTATATCTATATAGTTATGTATACATACATATAATATAATATATATATATATATACATATATAATATATATATATATATATATCTATATATACACATACTCATATACATATATATATATATACATATCTATATACTTATACATATACACATATATATATACATATATATCTAGATACATATATACTTATATACATATATACATAGCTATATACATATATACATACATATATATATATATATATCTATATATATCTATACATATATACTTATACATTTATATACATACATATGTACATATACTTTCATGTTATTTATTATACGCTGTATCGCGGGGATATCTGCACCAGTTGCTGATATTCCCTGATACACGCGTACAAAAAGCGTGGTCCCATACATCATCCATCCTTCATCCACACTCCACGCGGCACCTAGTCGTGTTGGTTGCGTCTCTCTAGACGTCGGCTGACTCGACATAGTGCTACACTCCATCGTCACCTCCACCCCCACCCCTTTATATATATACTACATATAAATCTATAGCTACTATATTTACTTTCTATCTGTTAGCTTCCTTCTTAGTAAAAAGATAAAAAAAGGTATAAAAGTGAAAAGATAATCTTTGATTTGCAGGTACCCCGTCTTGCAAGTAGCAAGACGTGTTTTGAAACTCTATTTTGGCTAAAAGCCAAGGACACAATTTTGAGGGTGTGCCTCAAGAACAAGGATTACCAGAAAAAAAACCTAAATAAGAAAAATACCAAAAACAGAATAAACAAACGGAAGAGACGCGTTTTAAGGAAAACGTAGAAACTCGACTTGAACCCCACTTCCCTGAGTTCGACCCTGGGCTTAAAAGTGACAAGATAAAATCAATTAGGCCAGGTTAAAAATTTTGTAAAGAGATGGTTAGGTCTGAATTAGGTTAACCACTATACATATTTCAACGATAAAAACATCATATTAACAACCTATCCAAGCCGACCCATCAAGTACCCACATATTATTTTTTATTTCATTAATTAGATGTGAGGTGTACCCACTTGTATTCCATGTTTTATTTGAAGGGATGTAGGGTGTACCCACTTGTGGTTTGTTTTTGCACTTTTTGTTTATGTGGGGTGTGCCCATTTTAATTTAAATATGCAGGTATTTAGAGAAACCTCTAAATTTAAGGGGAAACTCTATTGAAATTTTTAAATTTTCTTTTTTGTTTTGTAATAGATGTTAACATAAAAGGATAGTAATAATTTCTTTGCTTTGTTTCATTTTTGTTTAAATGTTTTTTTTATGTTTAGCAAACTTTTTTCATTAATGATTTATATATTAGTGATTTTTCACTCGAATAATTATTAAATTTTTACTTGTTACAGATGTTGTTTAAGAAAAAAATCCAAAAGAAAGGGTCCTCCAGAGACACAACCCTCCACGCAGCCTGATTCGTCTCCTCAGGCTCAGCCACCCCCCCCACAGCAAGCTCAGCCACCTCTTCGACAACAACTTCAGCCACCCCCCCAGTCATGTTTCGTACGACTCGGGGAGATGGCACGTTTACTACATGCGGGGGGGAAGGGAAAGGGGAAGGAGATTGCTCAGACCTTCCCAGACCAAGTAGAGGATGATCCATATTATGGAGGATCAAATGAGGTTGAGTGGGAGGAGGAGGGGGAGGAGGCAGCAGAGGAGGGAAAGGAGAAGAGCGAGAAGGCTAAAGATGAGATGATGGGGAGTACTTCCCCAGTTCATGTCGACCCCTCACCGATGAGCTCAAGTTTTGGTAAGAAATCATATACCTTTAAGAATTAAATTATATACCTTCAAAAATATATAATAAATATGATTAATGTTTATGCAGGTAGACTAAGAAGAGGAAGGGGGAAGACAAAAAATCTAGACCTCCAGCGTATCCCCGAGGGTGCCAGATTAATGATTAGGCTCAGATCCACAGGGGAGGCGGAGAATTACCCAGGCTTTATCAGTCACGTGGGAGTAATTGTTAAGTCCATTATGCATATTTTCTACTTCGACTGGAGGAAGGTGCCCTCAAAGCCGAAGAGACAGTTGATCCGTCAGCTGGAGGTAATTTCATTTACAAATGTTATTTCTTTCATAAATTTATCTTAAATTTATTTTAAAGTAACATTGACATATTTTTTCAAAATTAATGTAGCAAAGTAATGATTGGGGTGACGACCCCGATGCCTCCCAATACATCCTTAAGCTTGCCGCAAAAATGCATAGGGATTGGAGGACAGAGACCAAGAGAAATGTAAGAATTTTTAAACATTTACATTTTTATTATATACATAATGTCTTATATTATTTCTAACAATTTATATTTCGTATTTTATTTTTCTCGAACATGAGTTCACTTGAGGAGGCAATGGAGAATTATCCTTCTGATGTCATGCCTGAAGATTGGAAGAAGGCAGGCAAGCATTGGATGAATCCAAAGATGGAGGTTAGTAAATGATTACAAATTATTCTATTAATTTTATATATCTTAAATTCATAAAAATATTATTATATATGTCTACAAGAGCAAGCACAAAAAAATAAGGCCAATAGGGCTAAAGCTCCACTACAGACCTATTGTTTGGGTCGAAGGAGTATCGAGATAGTCAAAAGCTGTTATGTAAGTATTGAAATTACTTTTTAATTAAATATTACTTAATTTTTAAGTTATTTTAACTTAATTGTATTATTTTTATTTTTTCAGTCCGCTACACATGATGGGATGGAAATGACTAGAATGAAAATCTACGAGATCTCCCACAGTAAGGCTGCAGCTGAGGGTGCTCGTAAGTGGATTCATCAGTCATACCAGGAGAAACACATAAGTTTCCTAAACTCAAAAAATTTATAACTTTGTACATATATATTTTAATAATATTATGTAATACATTTAGGATCAAATGGTGCAACTAGTACATCCCCCCGCTGACGAGGCCTCCGACAGCATCCAGCAGCCTTCGGATGCAGAGGAGGCATTTAGGAGAGTGATGTCACCAGACCACAGTGGTTTCGTTTGTAGTGCGAGGAGGGCATACTCGTTATCCACCTGATATGAGAGGAAAGGTGTCGTCTCATCTAATGTTGTCGATCAGCAAACTACAGAGATGAGATGAGGAGAGAGAGAAGAGAGAGGTAAAGATGAAGAATAAGATGAATGCGATGGATGATAAGCTTCAGCAGCTTATATCCCTTATTCATAATAAGGGTCAGCCAGAGCATCCATCTTCTATGGATCCTCGCAGCAGCAGACGAGACAACGACAACTCCATGGGTGGTGGAGGTTGCATTAGGGTAGCTGTATTTTGATTTCTATGCATTTTCTTTTCTTTTATTTTTCATGTAATCTTTTATGTAAATATCTCTTTTTCAAACTTTTAATGTACTACATTTTATATTTATTAAATAGAAATTTTTGTTCATTTGCATTACTTATTTTTCTATAAAAGCATAACTAAAATTTAAGGTTTAGTAGTTAGTTTCCATCCGCTGGTAATTAAAAAAAAAACCCATACATTTTCCGTCGCTTATCAATATAAGCGACAGAAAAAATATTTTCCCAATCACACGTATGCCGTCGCTTACTCAAATAAGCAACGACATTTAGGGTTTGATAAAATTGCTATTGTAATGTTATACCGACAATTATCATAATAAGCGACGATAATAATATTTTTGCCATCGCTTCTATAATCGGCAGTAAAGGTTATTAAATGATGGTGTAAATAAAAAAAGGGTGTGTAATGGCGGGAAGAAGTGACTGACATATACCGTCGGTTATTCAATAACGGATGGCATTTGTTTTTACCGTCAGTTGTAAAATGACGTCGAAGGCTCTAATCCGTCTAATGGTCATACATTATTTCCACGTTGGATTATCCCTGTAACCGACGGCAAATATAAACAGTGACAGTATTAGCGGCGTTGCTTATTGCCGTCAATTATATAGGAATTTCCATCGGTTTTGAACCGACGACAAAAGTCCTGTATGTAATAGTGCTTACGGGTAGGATTAGACCACTACTAAACCTAGTTCTAGTTGAACTATTGTACATTTAACCCGGTTTCAGGCCCAATATTGGGCCCACACAGGCCCTAGCACAGTGGGTGGCCCCTTGCCCACCACTGTGCAAACATATCAAATATGCTCAAGAGTATCAGAGAGGTAATGGTATGGGATTTATTTCGCGCCCTGTGCTGACGACTAAGTAGTATAGGGCACAAGAACATGTTATACCACTGCGCCGATTCTAAAGCTACCGATGTGCTAAACAAGCGCCCAAATTGGCATTGCCGTGCCCGCGATTGCGTTCGAAAAGTTTGATTTTGGCCCTCGATTTGAGGGTCATAAATTATTTTAAATTAAAACTAAATTATGGAGTTACAAAGCCCTTATATAGGGCTACCTAATTGTACAATCAATTTACAAAAGTAAGTTATTTAATTATATAATAAAATTAGCTAAAGTTTATGGTTTATACATGTTAAGTTAGATGTTAAACACTTAATTAATTTATAAATTAGTTAAGTAATAGTACAATTGACCTTATACAGGGTTTATATACATAAATTATTTATTACATATTTTTATTATATTTTATAAACTTTATTTTAATTTATATATAATTAAATATCAGTTTAAGTTAGTTATATGCATAGATAATTTATAAATACTATAATACAGTATAAATACAGTATAAATAGGATGAAAATATTTAATATAATATTATACAACTATACATTATAGATTACTTCAGTATTAGATTAAATTACTAATTTATTTTATTTTAAGTTAATAATTTACTTAGTTAACTAAATAACTTATTTATTTACTGTAAATATATAATTAAATTAAGTTACAGGTGTTGTACAGTATATATTGCATATTTAAATATGTATATACAGTATTAGACTTAATTATGCACATATAGATAGGTTTCTATAATTACTTAGATTATTATATATTTAATTTATATAAATTAATAGATAATAATACAATAAGATTATATATACAATAAATTATTCTAAATACTTAATTTAATATAAAGGATACATATATAAGTTATATATACTTATTATGCACATATTATACAATATATACACTTAGCTTAGGTTTAATATATATATACAAGTATATACACAATATACAAGATATTTTTTGGGTTTTTCTAATTTTTATGATTTTTATAGGTTTATGGGAGGTAGGGAATGAGAGAGACAGAATGAGGTGTGAGAGAGAGTTTCTTTTTGGTGTTTTTCATATTAGGACTTTTATTAAATTCCAAGATTGACTGAACTGTCAACTGACATGTTCTACCAAGTCAGGGATTCAGATTACTTTGAAACTTTGCACACACCTAGAAAAATATCTAATCCTACTCAAGACACCTTTATTTTATTTTTTTTAAATTTTTTTATAATTTTTATTTATTTACAAAGTTCACACATTCTAGGCCTAAGTGGATATGAAGCTAAGCAACCTAAGGCCTAAAAGGAGTTCTATGTGTTGATCATAGGGTGCAAACACTCAGTAGGATTCAACACATAGTATGAAACATGTTTGAACTCTTAAACATGATTTTTGCTTTGATTTCATTAAAATTCTCATTTTGACAGTTATACTTAATACAAGTAGCAAACAAAAGAATTTAACCTAAGATTACAAACAATTCTAGTTGAATTAAAACCCAATTTCAGTACATGAATGCTTGTACATGAAACTCAAACATTACAAATCAAGTCAGCTCATTTACATCCTCAAAATCCAGCTCAATTCCCAACTCAGACCCTTTGATTTGGCTTGCAGTAGCTAAACCAGCTGCCATTGCTGCTCAAATGCAACAAATCAATGCTGTTGCAACTACTACTCAATCTATAGCCAGAAGCTCATCTGCTACTATTTTCGCAGCAACCCAGCAGCTAATTTCAGCTGAATCAAACCTGATTTAGGTCTGATCAATCAGATTGAGTGTGCCATTAAATTTTGACATCTTTTCATTCCAACATCAAGATCTATATTCAAATCAGATCACACAAAAATCATAGACTGAGAACTTGCTCATATCAAAATCCAATAGAGAAATTTCTGTTGAACTTCATCCCATTAGATCTATATCACACACTGAAATTTTCATTGAAATATATTGCAAACACTCATCAGAGATTCTGAAATCAATAGAGAACAAATCAGAAATCCCGTGAACTCTAAAGCCTTAGATCAATCCTTTTCTCTTTGCCATAGAAAACACAAGAAAATCATATTGATCTAGTCTCTAAATCCACTTATACATCTAGTTAAAACCTCATTTTACTTTTAACTATCAGACTAAAATCAATTTGAATCAAGAAGCCATGTTGCCCATGATTTGGGCTTTTAATGTGATTTGATTTATGAATAAATCATCTTATCTTCTTAAGCATCATTGATTGGTGTTCAAGGCAATCTAGCAATTAATTTAGATTCATTTGGGTTCTCGTTTAACCTCAAATTAGTATACTGATTCTCCTTGGTCAAACTATCTAAAACAAGGCTTAAATTAAGTGCATGCTCATCCACAAACTGAAAACCAAATTCAAAACCTTGGATTCATTGCATGACACCCAATTTAGCAATTAAAACCTATAATCGCTCGATTAAACTCAAATAAACCAACTTGACTCTAAATCGCGAGATTAGGCATGAAACACTAATTTGAAAGAAATCGAGCAAATCAAGATAATCAAATTAGATAGGGGGGTCTTTATGAGTTTATGGAATGAATGGGAGAACCCACATGTGGATTTTTGGCGCAAATTCAGATTTAGAAGCCAAGACTTTAGATCTGAATTTGACATTAATGAAGGGGTGAACAATGAATAAAATGCGAGGGAAAAATCAGAAATGAATTGTGAGGCATAGGGAAAGTTGTATGAGTCAAAATGGAGGTGGAAAAACACCTCTTTGTTATGAATTGATTAGAAAGGGCGAGATAGAATCTAGGCTAATTCTACTCCTACCCTACACTAAACCATCACTGAATTTGATTTCTGATCTACTCCTAGTTAATCTAATTATACAAATTATTAATCTAAGCTACTCTAGAAAGCAGGAAATCCTATCTAACAGGAGGGAAGGGGTTGCCTGGATCCAAAGCCGACGATTAAGGAGGAAGAAGGGAGGGAGGTCTCTAGCAAGTAAAGAGCCCACAAGAGGAGATCCAGGGTCGTCCTCAGGCGTACGTCATCCCTGGTGGCGAGGAGGAATTGGAGGTGAAGAACCACGCCAATGTCACAGGCGTGGTGAGTGAAAGAGATAGAAGTTGCTGGAGAAGGAGGAAAGTGACCAACTCAAGAGGTGTAGGGGGGAGTCGATGGCGTGCGCTCGAGTTGGGGAGTAGCTTAAGTAAGCAAATCAGCGAATCACATCACCGTGAGGGTGTGATTAAGCACATAGGGTTTGGGCGGTGGTGATGGGAAGGGTGATGCGCGTGAAGCAAATAGATGAAATCTAGTCATAGGATTAGATTTGGGATGGGAGGTGATCACACAAGCAAAGTCGAGCGAAGCTTCGATTAGGAATGGTTGTTGATCAAGGGAAACAAGGGAACGACGGCAAAGATCGACCATGTTCTTACACCGCTACAGTGGTCCGCGGGTGCAGGTCTAAAGGGAATTTTGCACGGAAGTCCAAATGGGTGAAGGGGTAGAGAATTTAGGAAGAAACCCAAAAATGATGAAAAACACTTGTAGTGCGGTCCCTAAGGTTTTCAAAGAGGTCCCTGGTGGCTTTCAGAATGGTCCTTGAGAAGTTTAATGTGAATAAATTCTATGACCTGAGGACTTAGATGTAAAACTCTAAATGCAGGGTCCTAGTGATGTCCAAAGGCAACCAAGTTTTTCTTGAAGCCTAATTGAACATTTATGAAGTCAATTTCTCTTTCAATTTGATCTTTTGAACCTAAATGCGTGTTCAATATGCAATTGGATAATCAATTTGTATTAATGAATAGAATATCTGATTTTATGACATAATTTTGTGTTTTTAGCACAAATTTGTTGTTTTAGGTCATTTCCACTATTTCCCACACTTAATGCATTTCATGTGTTAATTATGTAGTGTTTAACATAATTTCTAGATTAACTTGAACATTTTAGCTATGATGAGCAACACCTCATCACCTTTACCTGGCCACCTCCACATTAGGCATTAGCGTCGTCCTAGTCAACGATCGGGACAGAGCTCAGTGGCCCGTATACTTCGTCAGCAAAACCTACCAAGGTGCGGAAGACAAGTACGCAGTCATTGAGAAGCTCGGCCTAGCCCTCGTTACTGCAGCCCGAAAGCTACACCTGTACTTCCAAGCCCACACAATAACGGTCCTGTCAGACTAACCCCTTCGGCGGATGCTACACAAGCCCATGGGGTCAGCATGACAGGTCAAATGGGCAGTGGACCTAGCCGAGTTTGATGTTAAGTATTAGCTGCGAAGAATGATTAAGGCACAAGTCCTAGCCGACTTTGTTGCCGAGTTCACCAATCTCGATGCCTCTCTCTCACTCCCCTGGTGACTATATGTCGACGGCTCGTCTATGATAGCTAGGTCTGGGGCTGGGATAGCCTTGACCGCCCTAGACGGTGCTACTCACAAGTACGCCATAAAACTAGACTTTCCTGTGTCCAATAACCAGGCGGAATATGAGGCCATGATAGTAGGCATCTGGGTAGTGAAATCCATGGGAATCACCTCTCTTGAAACCCACATGGACTCCCAGCTGGTGGACAATCAAATAAATGGCAAGTACTAGGCTCGGGATCCGAACATGATATTGTACGTAAACAAAGTCAAGGAGGAGTTAGCAGATTTCAAAATCATCTCCGTTAGGCAGGTACCTCGAGTGGACAACCCCTTGGCAGACACATTAGCAAAACTCGTCATCGCCATCCCTTAGGGGCAAGACGAGGACTTCTGCCTTTAGACTTTGAAAGAGCCAACTGTCCTCTCTCCCAAAATGCTCATGATAGAGCCGTCCACCTCCTGGACAACGCCTATCGTTATTTATCTAAGCTCTGGTGAGTTGCCTCTGGGAGATCCCCGGCCTAGGGCCTTCAGCCTCACGGCCTCCAGGTACACCTTGATTGAAGGATAGTTGTACAAGAGGGGGTATTCCACCCCCCTACTACGCTGCCTAACCCAAGACGAGACAACCCAAGCCCTACACAAAGCCCATGAAGGCAATTGCGGGAACCACGAAGGGTACAAAGCGCTCCTTGCAAGACTATTCCAGGTAGGCTACTTCTGGCCCTAAATGAAACATCATTGTAAAACCTTTGTGCACAAGTGCAACAAGTGCTAGCGATTCGCCACCCTGCACCACTTGCCACTTGGAAAGATGGTACCTGTATTGTCACCCATCCCCTCTGCCAAATGGGGCATGGATTTCATCGATCCTCTCCCATAAGCGCCAGCTCAAAAGTGGTTCATCTTCATAGTCGTTGACTACTTTTCCAAGTGGGTCAAAGCTGAGGCCATGGCCAACCCTACGACCAACAGGGTCATATCCTTTGTCCAAAAGAGCATCATAGCTCAGTACGTGATACCCCACTACATAGTCACAAACAACGAAACCCAGTTCACTTGCAAAAAGTTTAAGGAATTTTGCCTAGCTGGGACATCCACCTGTGCTTTAGTTAATGGGTCATCCCCTGACGAATGGACAAGCTGAAGTAACCAACCGCACCATCATCTCAATGCTCAAATGCCAACTGAATTCAACCAAAGGGAGATGGGCGAAGGAACTTCTAGATGTTCTTTGGGGATACAGGACTTACCAAAGGACTACCACAGGCCACACACCATTTAGCCTGGTATATGGCATGGAAGCCTGGCTACCCATCAAAACAGTCGTCCCCACCTACAGAACACAACTTTACGACCCTGCTACCAACGATGACCAAGTTTGCCTATCCCTTGTTCTCCTAGACGTGCTAAGGGACAAAGCCACCGAGATGGCCCTCAAGCGCAAAGAAGCCACAACTGCTTCATACAATAAGCGCGTCAAGGTGCGAAAGTTCTCATAAGGAGACCTAGTTCTACATAAGTGTGAAGTTTCCATGCCAACCCAATCAGGAGGGAAGTTAGACCCAACATGGGAAGGTGTTGAACATATACGAATGGCTACGCTAACGTGTTTGGTTTTGGAAAACCTGTCGTTGTAGTTCGAAAGCGAAGAATTCGTGTTCAACAAATAAAATTTATACCGAAATGAATTCCGGGTCGAACACAGGGAGGCTACGTTGATCTATATTCGCAATTATATTTTTTTAGGATTTTTGATAAGCAAGGCGATATAATTATAATGGAGCTATCAGACTAAGAGAGAGAGAGAGAGAGAGAGAGAAAAAAAAAAGAGAACATGCATTCAATATTTCAATTGTTTATATAATCAAACTAAATAAAAGTTACACTAGAAAGCGGAAAATCAATTACACTATAAAGCAGGAAATTTCTACACTAGAAAAGCTGTAAATAAGAATGGGAGAGAGAAGTTATCCTCCTCGATGATTGCTTGAAGGACGAGCCGGACGGGACGACGTCTGGACGAAGGAGAACGAAGCAGGACGAAAGAGGACGAAGCAGAAGAACGGGAACGAAGCAGCACACCATCGTCGTCGTGGGATCCACTTCCGAAGGGGAACGAAAATTTGGACTTTATCTCGCGAGAAGCATCCCGGGTGTGGGACAAGCTTCTCTTGAGCTTTGGAGGGGTAGAGAGGAGAAGGAAGGGATGAGAATTTCGTATGGAAGGGGTCTCCTTTTATAGTTGCAAGGAGTAGCGGCAACATGGACATTACAACTTCAAAATAATAAATGAGGGGTCTTTAGTGACGAATAAATCCGTCACTAAAGCCCCCAACGTGGGCGTAACTTCCGCGCCCACGCGCGCCGCTTCAGCTGTACGTGCGCGCAATGGCTTCCCACGTCCTTTGAATCTCAGCCGTCCGATCGCAAGATCGGATGGCTTAAGTCACGCCATCACCTGTTGCGCTGCGTCCCATCCGCGTGCGATCGCGCGTCCCTGCCGCGCGGGTAATAGCGCGTCGACGCTATCGGGCGCGCGCAACTGTTGGATCTCCATCTGACGCTCCACACGCCAGCTTGCTTGCACCCAATTTAAGGCTCGCGGGACTGGATCCCGCGACCTCTGCTTCGCCCGCAGCTGCGTCTCCGCTGCGCTACACCGTCGAAAAGGTCGCGCGGATTAATTAGCCAGCCGCATCCACAGCCGTTGGATCAAGATCCAACGGCGGAGAGCGAGCGGGTGCGAGGACTTCGTAGAATGCGTGCGGCCGTTTGGGCGACCGACATGGCACCACGTGGCGCCATCTTGGCCGTTCATCTTCTGGAAGTTGTAGATGGTGCCACGGATGTCGGATTGACTTGATTTTTGTGTCGTTGGGCTGCGATCGTCGATCCGAATTCATCCGTGTGATCGGATTTGTCATCTGAAGTGTGGATCTTCACCATCCTAGCCCTTGATCTTCTAGGGTTCCCCGGTCACTATCTGATGCTACGGATGCCTGATTAGGGCGATCTTGGAGTCGTTGAACTCCAATCGTCACCCTGATCACATCCATACGGTTGGATCTTTGATCCAAGGCCCTGATAAAATGTTTGCCATGTCCAAGCACATAAAAGGAGACAATTAACCTCCATTTTATTCAAACTACTCTAAATGCAAGATGATGCATGTTATGCAATATTTATATCATGAAATGCAATCCTATGCTTAAGAACATGCATAAATAGACATTTTAAGTAGTGTAAATGTGTTTACATCATACCCCCATGCCTATCTTTTGCTAATCCCTAGCAAAAACTGTATGCTATTTATAAAAGAATTAGGTTGGATTATTTGGACCTGAGTTATTTTCAATCATTAAGAAATTATCTACTTAGGAACTAAACTTTCAAAGACACAACAGCGCCTGGGTATCAACCAAAATGCAGACCGCCTCAAGCCCTCGCCTTATTCAAAGAAAATTTTCTTTTTCTCTTTTTACTCTTTTCTAATTTTTTTTTTATTTTCAAATTTTAGGGTTTAAGAGTGGCTTTCTACGGCCATTCAACTCACCCAAGATTTGATGAGAACCCTAAGTTTTAAGCATCTTATTGTGATTGTGATAGACTTGTTGACTGGCAATTAAAATGGACTTCGGATTTCTACGCCTCTAGGTGACCTCAAAAAGAATTCTGCCTAAAGGTGTATCTTTACGACTGGCAGCTTTCTCCCTATTTTTATTTTTTACGGGGTCAACATAAGGGTGAATCCAGTGTATATCTCCCCGGTTTATTCTACTTCTCCGCTTCTTCCTAAGTGTTTTGGAAATTTTTAGTGCTTTTTCTGAGCTGGGTTCTGGACAACCGGTCGATGAGCTGTTACCACCGACAACTTGCCAGCCATACTCGTGCAGCGAAGTGTGGCTTATTTCTTTTTGTTCTTTTCTCCTTTCCTTTTTTGATTTTTTTTTTTTAAGTAGGTGGCTTCCCTGGTCTAAGATTTACCTAAAGGCAGCAAAAAGAGAAAGGTCCAGTGACTGGGCTCTGGACAACCTATGGACTGTTACCCACGATAACTTGCCAGCCATATCACCCAAGAAGGTTCATTAGCTACCCAATTTCCGTAAAATCGTCGAACAACGAGTCAGTGCAAAGAAAGTGTACAGATGCTTAAGACTCAAAATTCCCTCAAATCAGAGGGTGGGTTGATAAGTCGTGTACTTATCACCCAAACTTATTTATTCCAATTATAATAGAATTAAGATGGTGGGTCTCAAAGACAAATCCACATTTTAGTGGATACACAGGCTAATTAAGTCCAAAGACCTGAAGGGTCTTTGTGTTCAGATCCTAATGTAAAATTTCTTAGGATTGAAAAGTCCTAATGTCCAACTAATCCTTCCTAATTTTTTTTTTTTTAAATAAGAAGAGAAAAAAAATTTGTATAGATTTCACAAAGCTGACCAAATAATTCAAAAATGAATCCACCCCCCCATGCCTAGCTGATGCAATGTCCTCATTGAAAAAGAGACATGAAAGAAAGGGTAGAATATGAAAGATATCACCTGGATATGAAGCTCGTATCAGCCTTGTGTCATACGTACAACTGCTGAGTTTAACGCCGTCAGCTAGGCGAAGTCTAGCCAAAGAAGTCACAGAATGGCTAGAGCAACAGAGTTTGAGATGAGTTCTAGAAGATTACGGTCAACAACAGGCTTTAAACGTTCACCGTTGACTTTAAAGGTGTTACCCGTCTTTGGGTCAGAAATCTGAACAGCACCATTTGAAAAAATCTGATCAATTATGAATGGGCCATTCCATTTAGATCTAAGTTTGCTAGGAAAGAGCTTAAGTTTAGAATCGAATAACCAAACCTTTTGGTTTGGCTAAAAGCTCTTGCGGGAAATCAATTGATCATGTAGAGCTTTGGTCCGAGCCTTGTAGATCTTGGCATTCTCATAAGCATCATTTCTAAGCTCCTCCAACTCAGATAGTTGGAGTTTCCTGGTCTTCCCAGCTAGATTCAGATCTAAATTACATTGTTTGATTGCCCAGAATGCCCTATGTTCAATCTCTACGGGTAGATGGCACGCCTTTCCATACACCAAACAAAATGGAGACATGCCGATGGGCGTTTTATACGTCGTACGGGAGGCCCAAAGAGCGTCCTCAAGCTTTTGAGTCCAATCCTTGCGATCAGGCCTAACCGTTTTTTGCAGAATGTTCTTGATCTCTCTATTGGAGATCTCGGCTTGTCCATTCGTCTGGGGATGGTAAGGTGTGGAAATACGATGATTAACCCCGTATTTGGCCAATAAATTCTGGAATTGGGCATTAGTAAAATGAGTGCCACCATTACTGATGATAGCCCTCGGAATCCCGAACCTACTGAAGATATTGTTCTTGACAAAATTAATGACCACCTTGTGGTCATTGGTTCGGGTGGGAATCGCCTCAATCCATTTGGACACATAATCAACAGCAACAAGAATGTACTGATATCCAAATGAAGGGATAAAGGGTCCCATGAAATCGATGCCCCAAACATCAAAAATTTCTACAGGAAGAATAGGGTTTAGGGGCATCATGTCTCTCTTAGTTATGTTCCCAAGTGACTGACATCGAGAACATGACCTTGAGAAGTCCTGGGCATCCTTGAATAAAGACGGCCAATAGAAGCCAGATTGCAAGATTTTTGCAGCCGTCTTTCTCCCGGAGAAATGTCCACCACACCCAGATGCTTGGCAGAACTCGAGTATACTGTTGAATTCATTCACCGGTATGCATCGGCGAATAATCTGATCAGAGCCTATGCGATACAGTTCAGGGTCCTCCCAAAAGTAGTATTTGGCCTCAGATTTGAGTCTATCCCGTTGTTGCTTGGTCCAATCCGGGGGGATTTGACCAACGGCCAAATAGTTAACAATGTTAGCAAACCATGGGGTGTGGACACCTAAAACTGTAAGAATGGTTTCGTCCAGAAAAGTGTCAACAATCGGAATGTCCGGACAAGAAGAATCACCTACGAGTCTCGACAAATGATTCGCCACCGCATTTTGTACCCCAATTTTATCCTTAATTTCAAGATCAAATTCTTGAAGAAGAAGAATCCAACGAATAAGCCGGGGTTTAGCATCCTTTTTAGCTAAGAGATGTCTCAAGGCCGAGTGGTCGGTATAAACGATAACATGAGACCCTAAGAGATAAGTCCTGAATTTTTCCAAAGCAAATACTATAGCTAGTAATTCCTTCTCAGTAACAGTGTAATTCCTCTGGGCTTCATCCAAAGTTTTACTAGCGTAGTAAATGACAGAGGGCTTTCGATCAATTTTCTGACCTAGGACAGCCCCGACCGCGTAATCAAAAGCGTCGGTCATGATCTCAAAAGGGGCTGTCCAAATTGGTGGTTGCAAAATTGGAGCACAGGTGACTGCCGTTTTCAGGAAATCAAATGCCTTTCGGCATGATTCGTCAAAAACAAACAGCGTTTCTTTGGCAAGAAGATTGCTCAAAGGACGAGCAACCTTCGAGAAATCCTTGATGAATCTTCGATAAAATCCCACATGGCCAAGAAATGATCTGATTTGTTTAACAGATGTGGGAGGAGGAAGTTTAGCGATAGCATCAACCTTAGCTTTGTCCACTTCAATTCCCCGTCAGAGATCACATGACCCAAAACGATGCCCTCTTGGGTCATGAAATGACTCTTTTCCCAGCTAAGGACCAGTTGTGTCTTAATACATCGCTCTAAGAATCATTTCTAAATTAGCCAAACAAGAGTCAAATGATTCTCCGAAAACAGAGAAATCATCCATGAAGACTTCCATAAACTCTCCCACCATGTCGGAGAATATAGCTAGCATACACCTTTGAAAAGTCGCAGGTGCATTGCATAACCCGAAAGGCAACCTACGAAAAGCAAAGGTTCCGTAGGGACAGGTGAAAGTAGTTTTTTCCTGATGATCGGGATGGATAGGAACTTAGTTGTATCCCGAGTAGCCATCAAGAAAACAGAAGTACTTCTGCCCGGCTAATTTTTCCAAGATTTGATCAATGAAAGGCAAGGGAAAATGATCCTTTTTAGTGGCTGTGTTCAGCTTCCTATAATCAATACAAACTCTCCAAGAGGAAGCTGAACGAGTTGTGACAGATTCTCCTCTCTCATTAGTCACAACAGTAATCCCGGCTTTCTTTGGAACAATCTGAATGGGACTTACCCAGGGACTGTCAGAGATTGGATAAATAATTCCTGCATCGAGCCACTTGATGATTTCCTTTTTGATCTCTTGCTCCTTAATCAATTTAATCTCTTGCTCCTTTGTCAATTTAGCACTAATAATCATAGGGAGCGTATTCTGTGGTCCTAAAAATTGATATTTTAAATTCTCGGGCAATGGTTTCAATTCAAGCTGGGGTGGGGTGATGATTGATGGTAGGGTAGATGCTGAAGATTCAACAAGAGGAAGAGGTTTTGAGTGAACAAAATCAGTAACCTCTTCCGAAGATGTCAGGTCAGAGGGTTGCGGGTCAAATTCATCAACCGAAGAGGAACTTTCAATTGAAGAAACTGTCAAACAAGTTTCAATATTAACATTATCCTCATCAAGTTCCTCAATAAATCCACAATCCTCAAATTTGTTGATCGCCTTAAAAATATCCAATTTCATTCGTTGGTCCCCAAAGGCGATTTCCATGCTACCGCTTTCACAATTAATGTTGGCCTTTGCGGTAGCCAGGAACGGACGCCCCAAAATGATGGGCGTGTTCCTCAGATTATCTAGGACGTCCATGTCAAGGACAAGGAAATCTACAGGGAAATAGAAATCCTTGACCTTAACTATAACATCTTCAATAACGCCTCACGGGTTTGTGACCGAACGGTCTGCTAACTGTAGCGTTACTGAAGTTGGCTGAAGTTCACCTAACCCAAACTTCTCATAAAGAGAAGTCGGAATTAGGTTGATGGATGCACCGAGATCCAAAAGTGCTCTATCAAATGTGTAATCTCCGATAACGCAAGAAATGAAAGGAGCACTAGGATCTCTCTTTTTCTGAGGGAGGTAGTGCAGGATAATAGAACTAGCCTGCTCAGAGAGTACCACCTTCCTCGAAACAGATTCTCTCGACTTACGCTTTTGTGTACATAATTCCTTTAAAAATCTTGCGTAAGCCGGTATGTGCTTGATAGCATCAGGGAGCGGGATATTAATCTCAACATTCTTAAATAAATTCAGAAGCTCCTCATTACTATCAACAGACTTCTTCTTCTTTGCTTTGGTTAAGGCTTCAGGAAAAGGAACATGAGTCAGATCTTTGGAATCAGGTTCCTGAGCCTTGATTTCACCTCTAGAATTCTCCTCTCTCCTCAGATTCTTCAGGATTCAAAAGATCAGAATAGTGCGGTTGTGGATCCTGAGTCTTTTTACCACCCCTTAAAGTTATAGAATTTGCAGAAGCGTAAGAATTTGGGTCTTGGGGAGGATTAGGAAAGATTGGAGGGGCTTGATTGACCATGAATTGTTGATTTGCATAAGAAGAAGACGAGAAACCCTTCTCAACCACCTGAGCATGTGCGTGCGGGTCCCTCTGATTTCCGTACCCTTGGGCTTGATTGCCCGAATTTATAATGTTTCGCGGGTTGGGTACGGGTTGGGATAGTAGAGATCCGGGTTGACGAGAGTTAGCAATGAGCCCGGATTGCAAGTTGTCCAATGAGTTTTTCATTTGCTGCATGAGCTGGAGCATAGATCCTTGCATCTCTACCATTTGACGGTTCAAATAAGCCTGCCCTACGGGTTGATGGGCATTCCAAGCTAGCTGATTGACCTGATTCGGAGGCAACTGAGTATATACTTGACCCTGACCCATTGGTCATTGCGGAGCATAGTTGCCGAGTCGGAATTGGGTCTGTTGCCCCGGATTTTTCCAAGAGAAGTTAGGGTGGTTTCTCCAACCTAGATTATAGGCATTCGAGTAGGGGTTAGATCTAACATTCTCTTGTATAGCATAGACATCCTGATAGGGTGAGGATGGAGAGAAAGAAAGGGAAGGATCAGAAAAACTGGGATCAAAGGCCCCAGTTGGGAACCCATGGGGTTCTGAAAAATGCTAAGTCATAGGTTGAGTCGCATCGAGTTGATTCACGAACTCCCATCCAAAAGGAGCTCGTGAGGAATGGAATCCCGAATTTTGGGATTGAGTGGATTGAGAGTTGTTAACAGAATTGCCAGCCATCCACTCTTCCATTCTTTTAGCAACTAAGTCCACCTTATCAAGTTTATTACAAATCAATTCCATATCAAATGAATGAGAGTCATGGACTTCATTGACATTTGATCTGGGTTATTGGGACCGATTAAAAGTATCCATGGAGGCATGATTAATTGAATTCTCACTATTTCCTCAAATAAATCATGTGCACTATCTGCATCTTTATTGAGGAAATTGCCTCCACAAGAAGCATCCACATGGTTTCTGAGTTGCTCATTCAACCCATGATAGAAGATCTGCACGAGTTACCATTTCGGCACCTCGTGGTGTGGACACCTCCGCAATAAGTTCTGGAATCGCTCCCAGGCCACATGAAACTGCTCCCCTGGCCGCTGGGTAAAGGTAGTGATTGCCCATCTCAAAGCATTGGTACGACCGACTGGGAAGAATTTCTTCAGAAAGGCCGATTTCAACTCATTCCAAGTTGTAATTGGTCTTCCTATTGTCCTATACCAATGCGCGGCTTTATCCCTAAGAGAGTGGGGGAAGAGCCTCATGATCATTTGCTCCTCGTTAACGTTTCGAGCCTTGGTGGTCTGGACCAAAGTAGTCAAATCTCCCAAGTGCTGAAAAGGATCTTCGGAGCCAAGCCCATGATAATGTTTAATCAGGCTTAACACCTAGGTCTTGATTTCTATGTCACCGGCTGGAATCTGGATGCCGGGACGTTCCCCGTAATTTGAAGGATCATAAAAATCCTTCAAGGGCTGAGCACCCTGCATTCTCTGGAACCATTCCTGCATTCTCTGCATTTGTTCCAGCTGCCTTCGAAATTCTTCCTGTGGATTTTTAAGTAGAGGAGGCTATTGTTCGGCCATGGGATCAAATTGACAAAAATCTAACTTGCGCCTTCTAGAATGTTCTAACGGTCCTTCCAATCGGGGATTCAATGACCGTTTTCCTAGCATAAACTAGGAGAAGGTCGGAAGGACTGGGGATAGGGACCCTGCACCACAACAAAACAAGGCTGTCCTTAAGTGGGGTAACCTAAGGATCTACTAACTCCCAAAACCAGCCTTAAGACTGTAAGTGATTTACTCTACTTGCGTCTGTTTAATCCAACCAGTTAGAAGGAGGGGCTGGGGAGAAGGTTCTTCCTTTGGCTTTCGCCTCCGGTTCCTAGTGTACCCCCCAGCCGCGGTCGTTTGACGCTACTCCCCTAGCTAGACATCAGATTAATCCGTACAAGTAGGTTAATCAAAAACAATCTCAGACTAGGCCCTGAAGAGCGAATCAAACCTTAAAGCCAACGTCTACTCAATTTTATTAAGGCCTGGGATTGTGGTGCTTATGGAATGTGATGGGCCCTTACAATAGGTTGTGCCCTTAATGATTGATTGAGATTTGTGTAAGTGCATGCACAACCAGGGTTTTCAAGCAAGATTATTGATAATGCGTGAATTTTAATGTTCAAATCTTGCTTAAGTAGCTTTTAGGGTTTCAAATTAGGTGAATTGCAATCAAGTTTCTAGGCAAACCAAGTTGTAAATACGGGTGAAAATTATTTTCCTTTAAAATCAGAAAGAAAGTGGAGTGCCTGGAATATACCTAGATTGAAAATCCTAAGGAGTAGCTACTTGATGAGTGGTTTTAAATAAAGTGGTGCGGCCCAAACAACTCAAACAATTGGCCACAAATGCACCACTAAGTTAGGCACTCAAAAATGGTTAACCTAGAATAATTTCTACTCTGTTATGTGTTGCTTTGTGTGTACCGGTTCCACAAATCAGAACCTGGTTGAGTAGAAAACAAATCAAGTTGATCAAGTGCCTTGAATGTGGGTGTGTGTTGTGTGTTTGTTGGAAATTACCCCACAAGATTATCTTTTTGTTATTTTTTTATGAATGAGGGTGGAATGAATGTGAGTGGAAATCCAAACAACCAAACTATTCCTAGGATTTATGCAAACACCTAGGTTAATTGGGATTTGGATTTAATGTGGCGAATGAAATCTATGGAGGGGGAAAGAATGGGGGAGCACTTACAGTTGTCTTTAACTGCACTTTACTCCAGTCTACCGCTTGTTGATTCCTTGATGGAGGTCTCTGCAAAACAATAGACACAAGAGAAAGCTAGTTAGAAAACAACATAAAGTGCAAGAAATGCGAAGAAAAGATCGAGAATCGTTGCCTCCCCGGCAACGACGCCAAAATGTTGAACGTAAACGAATGGCTATGCTAACGTGTTCGGTTTTGGAAAACCTGTTGTTGTAGTTCGAAAGCGAAGAATTCGTGTTCAACAAATAAAATTTATACCGAAATGAATTCCGGGTCGAACACAGGGAGGCTACGTTGATCTATATTCGCAATTATATTTTTTTAGGATTTTTGATAAGCAAGGCGAAATAATTACAATGGAGCTATCAGACTAAAAGAAAGAGAGAGAGAGAGAGAAAGAGAACATGCATTCAATATTTCAAATGTTTATATAATCAAACTAAATAAAAGTTACACTAGAAAGCAGAAAATCAATTACACTATAAAGCAAGAAAATTCTATACTAGAAAAGCTGTAAATAAGAATGGGAGAGAGAAATTATCCTCCTCGACGATTGCTTGGAGGATGAGCCGGACGGGACGACGTCTGGACGAAGGAGAACGAAGTAGGACGAAGGAGGACGAAGCAGCACGCCATCGTCGTCGCAGGATCCACTACCGAAGGGGAACGAAAATTTGGACTTTATCTCACGAGAAGCATCCCGGGTGTAGGACAAGCTTCTCTTGAGCTTTGGAGGGGTAGAGAGGAGAAGGAAGGGATGAGAATTTCGTATGGAGGAGGTCTCCTTTTATAGTTGCAAGGAGTGGGGGCAAAATGGACATTACAACTTCAAAATAATAAATGAGAGGTCTTTAGTGACGGATAAATTCGTCACTAAAGCCCCCAACCTGGGCGTAGCTTCCGCGCCCACGCGCACCGCTTCAGCTGCCCGCGCACGCAACGGCTTCCCACGTCCTTTGAATCTTAGCCGTCCGATCGCAAGATCGGACGGCTTAAGTCACGCCATCACCCGCTGCGCTACGTGCCCATCCACGTGCGATCGCGCATCCCTACCCCGCGTGTAATAGAGCGTCGACGCTATCGGGCACGCGCAGTCGTTGGATCTCCATCTAACGCTCCACGCGCCTGCTTGCTTGCACCCAATTTAAGGCTCGTGGGACTTGATCCCGCGACCTCTGCTTCAGCCGCAGCTGCGTCTCTGCTGCACTACGCCGTCGAAAAGGTCACAGGAATGAATTAGCCATCCGCATCCACAGCCGTTGGATCAAGATCCAACGGTAGAGAGTGAGCGGGTGCGGGGCTTTCGTAGAATGCGTGCGGCCGTTTGGGCGGCCGAGATGGCACCACGTGGTGCCATCTTGGCCGTCCATCTTCTGGAAGTTGTAGATGGTGCCACGGATGTCGGATTGACTTGATTTTTGTGTCGATGGGCTACGATCGTCGATCCGAATTCATCCGTTCGGTCGTATTTGTCATCTGAAGTGCGGATCTTCACCATCCTGGCCCTTGATCTTCTAGGGTTCCCCGGTCACTATCTGATGCTACGAATGCCTAATTAAGGCGATCTTGGAGTCGTTGAACTCCAATCGTCGCCCTGATCACATCCATACGGTTGGATCTTTGATCCAAGGCGTCGATAAAATGTTTGCCCTGTCCAAGCACATAAAAGGAGACAATTAACCTCCATTTTATTCAAACTATTCTAAATGCAAGATGATGCATGTTATACAATATTTATATCATGAAATGCAATCCTATGCTTAAGAACATGCATAAATAGACATTTTAAGTAGTATAAATGTGTTTACATCAGAAGAGCCTTACATGATTCGTAAAGACAGTCCAGGCGACTTCTACAAATTACAATCCCTAGACGGTAGGGATATCCCCCTCACTTAGCACGTGAGTAATTTGCGAATGTACCATAGATAAGCACCCGTGAGCAATAAAGAAGGGATTCTTTCTTTCATTCCAATAATATCTTTGCTACATCCCTAAAAACAAAAGGAAGAGGCAACAACACATATGCTGCCGAGGGTTCTACTCCCACGGCTCGAATGTGTCCTGCCCAGTCGCAGGCGAGTGGTGGAGTGGACTAACAACCCCCACAGCTGGGTTGGCAACATCTGCTGGGCTAGCCTCCTTGGAAATCGACAGCACTGCCCATTCAGTAGCTGATGGGGACACCACATCGTTAGGCGACCGATTCGCAGGCGAGTCCACACCCTGGTCATCAGCAATGGGACCGCCCCCTTGAGGCGGTCATATTCTGACATCAGGCAGTCGATCGACTAGCTATACACCTCCTTCGTGGAGACTTGCTTCCCCCTATAAGGGCCTGAATGGAAGCCAAAGTCTACTTCCCGATATCACGAGCAAGCTCCTCCTAGATTGCTCCCATAGACGAGTCCCTAGTGAAGAAGTCCATGACCACTGTTCGAAGTGTAGATCATGTTTAAAAGAATAAATACATCGTAATATAGCACGAAATACATCGAAACAAATATAATTTTAATGAAAGGCCAATCCCGGTCGAACTCAGGGGGGTAGAAAACACTTATGATTTCATAAACTGAATTAGAATTGCATGCTACTACTTGCAAACTAATTAATATATATATATAGATAAACCAAATCAAGTAAGATGGTTGATTATGAAGTGCCAAATAGAATTAGAGTTTATGACTAATAAAACTAAAACATGAATAAAATCGCTATCTAATCTAGCATAATAAGAGCACCACGGGTGGTTCATGATGGCCTTATGGAGAGGTTGGGGAGAGCAACAGCGGTGCACCAAGGTGGCTTGGTGGGTGCTCCAGAGGGAGAGAGTCGAAGAAGTAGATCTGGAGAGTTGGAGAGGGTCTGAAGAGAGTTGTTCTTCAACTAGGGGCCCTGTAGCTCTTTTTATAGCTTCATAGAGGGGCAAGATGGCCATTTGAGCCCTCCAACTCGTGCAACAACCTCAAATTGATCAAATCCGTCGATCGGGAGATCAACAGATCAAATCACTCTTCAAAAGACCTTCCAAAACACCTCCAACTCTCGGATGTGCTCTAGTGCTAACATGTGGTGCACCCTCGTCCCTTGGATTGTCATCGCACAGCTGTGCCTCGCACACACCCGCACCTCCTTCATGCTCTTCAACCAAACATGCCTTAATCGCGTGCTCAAGCCTCAGTAGTCCGATCGCGAGATCAGATGGCTTTAACGCCTCGCAACCACCACCTTTAGATTTCAAACGTGCACGATGCATTCAGTTGTGCGTAATCGTGCGCATCTCCATCAAATGCATGGCAACGCACCGCACGGTCGCGTCTCTAATGTAAACATTTTTATATTACATAAAATGTCTATTTATGCATGTTCCTAAGCATAGAATTGCATTACATACTATAAATATTGCATAGCATGCATCATCCTGCATTTAGATTAGTTTGAATAAAATGGAGGTTAAATGTCTCCTTTTATGTTCAAGGAAAGGGGAAAATTTTTATCGGGGCCTAGGATCGAAGATCCAACCGTACAGATCTGATCAGGGTGACGATTGGAGTTCAACGACTCCAAGATCGCCCTAATCAGACATCATAGCATCAGATAGAGATTGAGGAACCCTAGAAGATCAAGGGCTAAGATGGTGTGAATCCACACTCCATACGACAAATCCGACTGCACGGATGGATTCAAATCGACGATTGCAGCTTAACGACGTGAAAATCGACTCAATCCAACAACCGTGGCACCATCTACATCATCAAAAGATGGATGGCCAAGATGGCACCACGTGGCACCATCTCGGCCGCCCAACTGACCGCACGCATCAGCTGAAGGCCCCTGCATCAACACTTCCCCGCCGTTGGATCAAGATCCAACGGTTGCGACACACCCATGCTTAAGTTAAGTGCTCGAAACAAACGCGTCCACAGCGCGTTGGTCGAGCGCTCTAACGCGAAGCGCAGGCGCACGTTTGAGCCTTACCACGCATAAATTGGTGCGGAGGCACGTGCCCGATCGACCGCATGATCGCGATCCAACGGCCATGCGTGCCCAATAATGCCCACGCGCCATCAAACGTGCGGCGAGAACGCTGGATCGCACGCGCTAGGCGTGCGTTGAGGTGCTACGGTTATCAATTCTCAACCGTTCGATCTCACGATCAAACGACTGAGATTTGATGAATGTGGGCGGTGCAAGAGGTGAGAGGGTGGCAGGCGCAGTGCACGTCGCCCACGACCTAGGCTTTAGTGACACTTAATTCCGTCACTAAAGACCCCTTAGTTAATATTTTGAAATTATAAAGACCAAATTGCCCTCATTCCTTGCAACTATAAAAGGGGATCCCCTCCATACGAAATTCTCATCCCTTCCTTCTCTCCTCTCCCTCTCCAAAGCTCAAGAGAAGCTTGTGCCACACCTGGGATGCTTCTCAAGAGATAAAGTCAAATTTTTGCCCCCATTTCGAAAGCAAATCCCGCGACGACGATGACGTACTGCTTCGTTCCCGTTATTCCCGCTTCGTCCTCCTTCCTGCTCCGTTCCCGTCTTCCAGGCGTTGTCCCATCTGACTCATCCTCTAAGCGATTGTCGAGGAGGATATCTCTCTCTCCATTCTTTTTATTGCTTTCTAGAATATATTTACTGCTTTTTAATGTAATCATTTCCCACTTTCTAGTCGTAATGAGTAGTGTAACTAACAACTTTTTGATAATGAAATCCATGTTTATTCTACATCCCTTTTACTTTTATTTGTAATATTCTCTCTCTCTTCTATTTATTATTTGTTAATTAGTTTTCAACCAATTATTCTGTTTCGTGACAAATAAAACAAACATGTATTTTTAATCAAACGTCCGCCTCCCTGAGTTCAACCCAGGATTTCTTTTCTGGTATAAATTTTATTTGTTGAACACGAATTCTTCTCTTTCAAACTACAACGACAGGTTTTTCAAAATCAAATACGATAGCGTAGTAACACGTAGCTTCAACAGTCTCCATCGCTTGATGCCGATCCGACGCTTGAGATTCATCAACGCGCTCTCTCGCCTTGATTTCCCGTGAATTACACTTTGAACGCATGTCACAACCTTTTGCTCAGTGCGCTAACCAGCGTGCTAAGGGCCCGTTTGTGTCGTGCTTTCCTTTCTTCGTACGGCTGCTCTTAGGATTGAATGAAGATCCAACGGCTGAGGATAACCCTTCCTTAATGAAGCACAAGGGAGCTACGACGTGGGTGTGTTATGGCCACTAGATGATGATCCAATAGCCCACAATGTATGGGGGAGGTGCCTTCAAAGGTTAGGGTGGTGACACTGGGTGGCTACGATGGTGCCACGTGGTGCCATTGTGGCCATCCATCTTTACTTTGTAGATGGTGCTCTAGGCCTCCAATCAAGATGATTCTTGTGCCGTTGGACTGCGATCGTTGATACGGATCCATCTATGGGGTTGTATTTGACATTTGAGGTCTGACTTTCCACCTATTTGCCTCTTGGCCCTTACTCTTCTGTGGACTCCATAGGATGTTGCAGGAGTCTGATCGATGCGATCTTGGAAGCATTGGACTCCCATCGTCGTTCTGAACAGATCAATATGGTTGGATTGGTCATCCACAACCCCAAATTACCTGCGATTGTTAATACCTCTCAATTAAAACATAATATGATATTATTATTTACAAAACTAATAAATCAACTATGGTGCAAAATATGATGCAAATGTATGCAGCATGCCTAAGTTAAGCTAGGATCTAACTTAATTTAGGTATATTAGGACCTATGATTGCTGTGTAGTCATACCCCTATGCTTAAATATTGCTAGTCCATAGCAAGAGAAAGACTAAATTCCTTCTACCAAGAGTTTGACTAGAGACTTATTTCTTTGACTTCATCCAAAAATTTAGAATCCAAATAATCGTGAAAGTATAGTATTGTAGCCTATGCAACAAATCCAAGCAAAAATTCGATATGCATTTAAAGCTTGTGCTTGACTCTTAGTAAAATTCTGTTGGGATAGGCAACCTCTTCTCTCGAGGACATTGAATAACCTCTAGTTTTAACCCCAGCTTTTTGGCTTAGGTAGAAGATATCTGAGTTAAATGGATTTGTATTTGGTAGCTTACTCTCCTTTAGTGCTACATAGAGACTAGCATTTTAGAATCTATATTTCCAGATTATCAAATAAATTCAACTTAGAGAGAGGCTAGAAAACTATGCTCTCTTAAGTCCTTTGCACTCATTCTTTTCTCTTTTTCCTCTCCTTTTCTTTTCTTTTCTTTTTCTTTTCTTTTTCTTCTTGAGCTCACATCTTACCAGATTTGTAAATATGTTTGGTAGTCTCTCGTGGCATTACACTTCGATTAGATTCTGATAACCCTATACTAAGTTAGAATCCCTCAGCCCATATTCAGGCGGTCAGAAATATAGGACAAGTAGGTAAAGGCTGTATTTGGTGGATCGTGAGGGTGATAGGTGTTGTTGCCTCAATGTACTTTACTAAACTTAAACATAACTCACACTTTTTAACATTGTAATTTTTTTTCCTCTCTTTTTTCTCTCTTTTTTTTCTTCTTTTTTTATATATTTTCTATATACTTTTTTTTAATATCCATATTTACTATCATAACGCCATATCTACTAACACAACGCAATATGGCATACGTACTTTTATTCACGAGGCATTATTTGGGATTGGGGATGTTCAAGAGGAAATCAGATGGCTTATTTGGTGGAAGTTCGTATTCTCGGCACTAGGAAGGGAATGGATAGGACAGCATATTTCTGACCTTGACATTGGTACCCTCCTTCAGCCTTGAATTCCGTAAAGGACAGTTATGACCATCCACTTTAGTCTTTGTTTCATCAGAACCTGCTTTTTGTGTATTTGCCTTATTTGGTGGCTCTCACAAGGATTCTCACAAAAAATTTGTACGTAAGAATTGAGAGCGAAAACTGTGCCTAAGTCCAAGTATCATTATCCAATTATCCATAAATTAAGATTCCTCACACTAGTCTTAGAGCACCAGTGACTCTATTTTCACCTCACACATGTTTAGTGGATCAATTAGAAGATGGTTTGCCTGACTCCCTGATTACTGTCCAAAGGTTCAAGAGAAGAAGCAATGCTTCTTCTTGACAAACTAGAGATGTCTATCGATCTTCACAGTGGATCCATTGCAAATTCTACGTGTAAGAGTGAAATTGTACTGCACTCTAAGTTCAAGAATCAACTAAAGAGTAAACCCCTAATAAAACCTCTTGATAAAAAGATTTATTTCCCTAAGTTGTTGGCAGAAAATTTTTTAGTTTATATGTACTACCCCCCCCCCCCCATGCCTAAGTTCTTGCATGTTCTTATGCATGAATAAGAGAAAATGAAATAAGACAGGGTGTAAGTGGCTAGAAATCACCTAAAGCTACTCCTGATTTGTTGTTCAGCTCATGCCAACACAACAATGGTAATCACAATATGCATAATAATATGCCAGAATGAAATATGCTATGTATAAAGGATATATATATGTATAAGTGTTGAGTTTAAATGCTATGCCTAAATGTTGAGCCTAAATGCTAAGTTAAAATGCTATGTTGAGTTTAACTCCTTCAGTTGGGCGAAACTCTCTCAAATGGATCAACAACTGCAAGAGATAGAGTCAAGATGGTAAGCACTTAGAGTTCCATCGTCATCCACCGGCCAAAAATGTAGAGCAGCTGCCCGTGAATACCAAGCCTACAAGGTCAGCAGAATAAAATATCAAGTCTTGGAATTGGTTGTAGCCAAGTGCTACAAGAGGAATAAATCCGAGTGCCAAGGTGATAGATAGCAAGTGGCAGCCTTGAAGAGTGATGTATAAGTAATGCAGATGAGATGGATAAGGAGTCAGGAGTAGGAGACAAATCATATGGGTCCTGAAAATGGTAGAAAATGAAAGGAGGGACCCGAGTGGTGTAATCTGAAATGGAATAAAGAACCATTTCATGAGTGGATCTGGGTGCTGGTGGTTGTGGAGTGGGTGTGTTGAATAAGATGCAGTGCTCTATCCCAGCAGTTACATACTCACCCAAATCGTTCTCCTCTCTAGGTTGATTAGAATTCTTGTACAAGTTGCCCAAATTCTGGTCGTGATGCGAATCTTCAAATGTAATGGGTGGCAATTCATTTTCCTTAAGGTTTGAAGAATCATAATCTATATTCAATAAAACCTCAAATTCTTTCATCTTGTGCTCTATGGCTTCTGTGAATCCTTGATATCCAAGAGCAAAGATGTGAAAGAAGATGTGATAACTTCGTTTAACTCCAAATCCAAAAATGCCTCCAGATTTTTTAGATTTTCCTTACAATCAGAAATGGAGTTTTTAGTAGATTCTTCCTAAATTTCGATTGGATTCTTTGACAATTCGAAATCACCCCCATGGATGTATGGAATCTCATGTAAATCAATGTATTTATCATCTAAGCTTGTCATGAGGGTTTTAGGCAGTTCCACTCCAAATCTCCTAAAATCATGTGTCTCATCAATTGTCCTCGACTGATTAGTGTACACCACAGTGTCAAAATCATTCAAATCAATGAGCCCAACAGAAGCTGTGTGTAGAGTTACTTCACCAAGAAGTTCTATGTTCCTACAGTGTTCAGGTTCATCATCATCTAAGTCCTCGATAAAGTTGCAATGAGGGTTCTTGCTTGCCCAAAAAATATCCAATTTAAGTTTTTCATTCCCTAGGGCGATCTCCATACACCCAGATGCACAATTAATGTTAGCCTAGGCAATCGCTAAAAACGGCCGGCCTAAAATAATAGGTGCATCACGAAGACTAAGAGGAATGTCCTTATCTAAAATGAAGAAATATGCTGGGAAGCAGAGCTCATGGATTTTCACAATGACATTCTCTACCACACCTCAGGGCATTTTGACTGATCTGTCAGCCAACTGGATACTGATCGAAGTGGGTTTTAGCTTCCCAAATTGGAAGTGGTCAAAAATAGCAGTGGGGGTTAAATTAATGGCTGAACCCAGATCAAGCAAGGTCGAATCAAAAGGAGCATCCTGTAGCTAACAGTAAATGAATGGGGCTCCCGGGTCTTTCTTCTTAGGTGTCAAGTTAGACAAAATGACTGCACTAGCTTCCTTGGATAAAACCACCTTATTACTTTTCCTCGACTGTCACTTGGGTGTCCAATGTTCCTTACAGAATTTAGCAACAATGGGGATGTGATCAATGGCATCAAGGAGGGGAACCTTAATGTGAACATCTTTGAAGATTTCCTTTAAGCCCTCATTGATTTTGATTCCCTTTATCTTTCCTTTGGGTTCATGAGTTATGGCTCTAGGGAAGGGTAAAGGGATGTCGGTGATCTCATTGATTGGTTCCTTTTCCTTAGGCTACTCCATTGAAGGGATAGAATAGGAAGAGGAGCTAGCTTGAGAAGTATCATGACCCTCCTGCCTACATGGTGGGTCCTTTGTAGCTTTTCCACTCCTCAAGGTGACAACATTTGCATCGACATACTGTCTATGAGGTGGGAGAGGACCAAAAGGGGCAGAATGGGCGAGATTTGATGATAAGGCTAGTTGACTTGCAATATAGCCAGGAGATACAGGAGGTGCTTGTAATATTGCATGTGCCTGTCCCTGTGGTGACTGGAACCTAAGCGAGGTACCTTGGTTCTGTACATGTCTTGGGTTAGGGATGGGTTGGGAGGGCAAGGTTCTTTGCATTCTATGTTCCTATAGCAGTTGGTTCTACATATTCTGAATGTTTTGAATATGATCCACCATCATTTTCATGAATTTCAAGTTGTCATAGTTCGATTGACGCATAGACTCTTTCAATTCCTCTCTCAATGCCTCGAGAGGTTCAGCCTACCTTTAAGGATGATTGGCAGCTTGATGTAGTGCAGATAAGTAGAGCATATTTGCTGCTAAGATGCGAATGGCTACTTCCTTGGGTATGTGTTTTACGCATTCCCGTATTGTCTAGTCTAGTAGTGTGGATCTTGATTTGGTCTTTATGAGTTACCAAACCAGGAGAAGTTAGTATTGGTGCTAGAGCACTACGATCATTTATTTTGATGATAACAAAACATGTGTTATTTAACATTTACATTTGAAGTCTTAGATTTCAGGTTAATTGCAAATGGAGACGTGTTTAGAAATAGTTTGAGCTCGCATCCATGGCGGATTGGAGGAGCTTGACGGAGGAGGAGGAGCTTCGCAAGGAGTGAAAGCTTGAAGAAGAAAGAATAGGATAGATTTCCCTTCTTATTCATTGTAATTTGTCTTTATTTCTTTAGTTGCTCTTTATCTTTCTTAGATTACTTGTTAAAGAGCCTCAAAGAACCCTTAAAGTAGTCCTAGGAACACTTGCACAACCCTAGGATACTTAGGTTTTCGTAGAGAATTTAGAAAACCAAAATAGGGTTTTGACAGCCTAATCAAACATCTAAATTAAATAGCAGACGTCTGATAATGACTTTTAAGACGTCTGACTGTTGACTCAAATGTCTAATAACTTAGGCTGGACTTAGTAGGTTCTGTCTGTTGAAATCAGACGTCCAAACCTTAGTTCAGACGTCTGATGAAGTTGCCAGACATCCAATTAGTGGAATATTGGCTAACAAACTGATCGTTGAGGTTATAACCATTAGGCTTCTATCAAACGTCCGTAGAGGACCCCAGACGTCTGATTTATGACCGTTAAGCCTTGTTGTGAGCCAAAATCACCTTTGTCAGATTACCTAGCCGTTTGGACCTTAGGAAATCCATTCCCACAGTACAATAGATTCCTAGACGTCCAGACCTAGTGCCAGACGTCCTGTACATCGTCTGATGGCCTTACACTAGAACCCTGTTTAGTTCTGAACCTAGTCAGGAAGGAAACCCTCCTAGAATCAGACGTTTGACTTAGTTCCCAAACATCTTAAACTAGTTTTCCAATCGTCTGATCCCTGGACCAGACATCTGATGACCTTGTCAGAATCATAAATGATTCTGATTATAACCTGTTTTGCCTTGGGTTCAACCCCAACGGCTATGGAAGCCTTCTAAGGCCTTCCAAAGCCTTCCTAGGCCCTCTATAAATAGAGGACCCTTGCCTTGTGAACACACATCAAGCAACACACTTTCATACCATATTGTGTCCTTTTGATCTTAAGAAGAAGATCTAGCACTCTAAGCCTTTGTTCTACATCTAGAGAGCTTCAATTAAATTGCGTACCCGCTCTCCCTCTCCGATTACGAGAGCGACGAAGCATCGCCGCGTGGTTCACGCATCCGCATCAAGTCGACGCACTTCCAGCAAAGGGAAGTTCCGTTACCTATAGTAGCTAGATTTAAGCATATATTTTGTGGTCTATAGGTTGTATTGTATTTTATCTTTGCTTGTGTTGGATATTCGCTTTGCGAATCCCTGTCTCCATCGAGGGACAAAATACTCCTCGTGAAGAGGGGTGGTTTTGAGGTACGCTACCCTCGGGTATAAAGTAGCGTGGTTGTACTGAGGTTGAACTACCCTCGTTTTAAGTAGTTCGTTTAGTGGATTTGATTGACTTTGTCGATCGGGAAATCCGATCTTGAAAGGGTTAGGTGGTAGTTTTTACCCGATTTGGGTTTCCACCTAAAAACCACTTGTGCCATTGTGTGATTTCTTATTTTTTGTGAGATTTTTATTTTAATTCAGCATTTTATATGTCAGGCATATCTCACCCTTCCTGTAGGGAATTACAGTTAGGATGCTTGCGCCAACCAGGATTATACGTCTCGAAATACAGGTTATTACACCCGTGACCTTGAATAGCATTGACATCTTCGTAGGCTGAGGATGTCTCAGATGTAAATTCATCAAAGGAACCCTGATTATACGATGCCAAATCCAGATTATTCACGGGTTCCTGATACATAGGATCCCGCAGAGATGGAGAAGAAACATCCCGAGTGAAAAGATGTTCACGAGCAAAAGGGGCTTGGGATGCAAGAGAGGAGTGTGGTGCAGCCATACTACCAGAAAACCCAGATCTTGCTCGCATTAATTCGTCGAGCTTCTTATCGAGTAGATCCACCTTGTCCAACTTCTTGTGGTAATGTCCATATCAGCTTAGGCAGATTCGACATGAGCTTCGTGGACACTAACTCATTGTTGTCCAGGTCGCCGGAATTAGTTCATAGAGGCGGCATTCATCAAGTTCTCTAATAAGGATTTGAACAGTTCGAATGCGCTGTTCTCATCCTTCGTGAGGAAATTCCTGCCACTAGATGCATCGGCCAAGTACCGATGTGTGTCATCCAGCCCATGGTAAAAGACTTGTGCAAGGTGCCATCTAGGTACACCATGGTACGGGCATTTCCTGAGAAGATCGTGGAGTCTATCCCAAGTGTCATGCAGTTTCTCTCCTGGGCCTTGGGACAAGGTCGTGATTGCACGCCTCATTGCATTTGTTCGACCAATCGAGAAGAACTTTTGGAGGAATTCGCGACGTAATTCCTACCAGGTTCCAATCGGCCTCCCGATAGTCTTGAACCAATAGGAAGCTTTATCCCTAAGAGAGAAAGGAAAAAGCTTCATGAGAACAATTCCAATGTCTACATTTCTAGGTCGAACTGACTCTGCAATTCGACTCAGATCTTCGATGTGCTGGAAGGGAACCTCATTCGAGTTTCCATGGAAATGAGTCTGAATTAGACTTATGATGTTTGGCTTTAACTCGAATGCATCTCCTCCTGTAGGAATTCGGACTTGAGGTGCTATAATCATCACCGTTGGATCGTAGAAGTCCCGTAGTTGTTCTCTGCATGGTGGATGCTGCATCTTGTTTAGAATCATGAGGATCCTGTCAATGCTCTGCTTGTATCTTTGCTCAGACTCCTTGACCCTAGCTTCCAGACGAGCCATTGGGTCTTGATTCTCAAGGCCTTGACCAACTCCAGGACCGGGATTAGCCATCTCAGCTAATCGAGAGGAAGAGGGTTGGGAAGAAGGATTAGGCAAGAGTCACCTTTGCCGCCTTAGGTTTAGTTCCCAAGGTCCTACAAGTCTAGGTCTTAATGACCTTCCTCCTAACATACACCAACACAAAGGGTTGGTGTAGTCAAGCCAAACAAGGCTAAGGCCTTGTCAATCAGATTCGTCCTTAAGATCAGATGACCAGATTTTTCGTTCAAGTTTGAATTATTGAAGAAATTCGTCGAGAAATCAACTGAAGATAATCACCGCCTCTTAAGCTAATCCAGCCAGTCTGGTTACGAGGGGACTAAGAGAAAGGTTCTTCCTTCATCTTTCGCCTAAGGTTTCTCAATACCCCTTAGCCGCGGTTGTTTGACACTACCCCGCAAACTTAGTCACCAGGTTTGGTAGAAGAGGTTGAAATCACCCAGTAATTTCAAGACAAATGCTAGTTATTAGATATGTTCTTGTGATTTTTAACCTTGTTCTTCAATTTAGTAGGTCGTGAGCAGTCCACAAGGTGACTCGGCTCACCACTAACCACTAGCCTCAACTGAATCCAGGCTAGTCAAATGTGGTCCTTGGGCTCATGCACTTCTATATTTTTTCATATTATGGACCACTAATTAAAAATATACCCTCAAGTAGGAATCCAAATGATTTGAAAATTGGCAGAAATATTCCTTTTTCAATAATCTTTTCAGAGAGTTTTTTTATATAATTTTTACTATTTCCAATAAATAGTTATAAATTTTTAACTAACAGGGGGTCAGATCTAAGATTTTGACCCTGTGTTGGCTTTTTTGCTGGAAACAGTATCAAATATGATCCACAAATTTGGAAAAAATATGAGAATGAAAGCTAATTGGATTATCTTTCAAACCCCACCATTCTTAGGTCAATGAAATTTGTGAGTTGGTCAGAATCGATCTTTAAAGTTCATAAAAATTTAATTTTCAATCTATCTAACCCCTGTGTACTCCATGAATTTTCAAAAAATCCACAAATTGAATTTCCTTTTGGGAATGGAGGCATTAGAAAGATAGTTTGAAAATATAGCTCCTCCTCGAATTTAAGATTTTTGGACTATTAAAAATATGGCAATTGAATTTTAAAATCGTGTTCAATTTTTAGCCAAGTTTCTAAAAATAGCAAAGAATTTTTTTTTTAAGGCAAAACAAATCCTAACTAACTAACAATCCCTAATTTTATTTTTTTTTCAAATAACTCCTGTCCTAATCAAATATAAAATTCTACCAAGATGATTATGTGCACCTGATAATCTTCACCTATGCTCGATGTGTAAACAGATCCTCGCTTCATTATGCACATAAAAGAAATACACTAAATTAGATATGAAACCAAAAATCGTCGTGCCTCCCTGACAACGGCGCCAATTTATTCGAAGCATACATCATGTTTAAAAGAATGAATACGTCATAGTATAGCATGAAATACGTTGAAACAAATATAATTTTAACAAGAGGTGAGTCCCTGTCGAATTCAGGGAGGCAGAAAATGCTTCTGTTTCATAAACTAAATAAGAATTGCATGCTACTACTTGTAAACTAATTAATATATATATAAACCAAATCAAGTAAGATGGTTGATCATGAAGTGCCAAATAGAATTAGAGTTTATGACTAATAAAACTAGAACATGAATAAAATCACTATCTAATCTAGTAGAATAAGGGCACCACGGGTGGTCTGTGGTGGCCTTTTGGAGAGGTCGGGGAGAGCAGCAGCGGTGCAACAAGGTGGCTTGGTGGGTGCTTCAGAGGGAGAAAGCTAGAGAAGAAGATCTAGAGAGTTGGAGAGGGTCTGGAGAGAGTTGTTCTTCAATTGGGGGCCCTAGGGGTCTTTTTATAGCTTCATAGAGGGGCAAGAAACAACCTCAGAATGATCAGATCCGTCGATCGGGGGATCAACGGATCAGATTGCACTTCAAAAGGCCTTCTAAAATGCCTCCAACACTGGGATGTGCTCTGGTGCTGACATGTGGCACGCCCTCTGATTAGCCCATAGTTGTGGGCTATTTAAGTATTTAAATGCCTAAACATTAGGATAATTCTAACATTTATTTAGCATAAATTAGGATATAAATAGATTAATTCATATTTTTAATTTAATTACATAATCCATGCATTGCATTCATATTTTAAGTGCATTTAGAATTAGCTTAGAATGCCATTCATCTAATTAGTTAACTAATTAAGTACATTGTTTTAGTTAACATAAAACTTGAGGGTTTGTATATAAATAATCATAATATTTTAATAATATCCTTTATTCTTCTTCTTCTCAGCAATGGCTCGGCTGCCGCTGCAACGCCTCCGGCCTCACTAAAAGCGCATTCATGGATCGGCGGAGAAGGTGGATCTGCTCCCGCCTCTCCATTCAAATTTGTGCAGGCCGCTACAAAAGGAGGAGAGAGGATGCTGAGCGAGGCAGGCCTCCACCACCGACCCACCACTGTGCAGAGAGAACTTCTCTCTTCCACTCCATACTGCCGGCCTCTATTGTGGCGGCGAGTCTGCACCACCGTGGGCATGTGGTGTGACAGGCCACACCGCCATCCGGAGCTCGTTCGCATCACCGTGAGCACATTAGCGTGCATCTCCCTCGCCGTCGTCGCCAACCACCACCACCGCAACAACCGTCAGCCACCCTTTCTGTAACTTAAGACGTCCGGGAAATTTCCCGGACGTCTGAAGTTACTCGCTCACTTCCACCGCACACATCTGAAGTCGCCTGCAGACCCTCTCCCGCGCCTGCAGAACCTTCAGCTCAACCCGCGCCCATCAACCTTCAGCTCAACCGCGCCTGCACCCTCCAACCACGCACGCCCTCCTCAACCGCGCCCATCTCCACGCGCTCACCGGCTGCAGCGCTCTCCACTCGCCTGCAGACCCACGCAACCATCCTCCCGCGCCTGCAGACTCGTCCAACCGCGCCTGCAGAACTTCACCCGCTCCCAACCCCGCGCCTGCAGATCAGCACACAGCTGCAAAATGCCAACCGCTCTTCCCCGCACCTGCAGATCAGCACACAGCTGCAAAACGCCAACCGCTCTTCCCCGCGCTTGCAGATCAGCGCTTACCACGCCTGCAGATCCCTTCGCCCACACGCCCGCGCCTGTAGCTCCCACCCCCACGCCTGCAGAGCCGCCAGCAGCAGCGCGCGGCATATCTCACGCTAGCAGGCCGCACAAGCTCACCGGCTGCAGCACCTCCGCCGGAGCTCGTCCGGCCACCTCCGACCGCCACGCGACTCGCCGCCACCACCGATTTGAAGCCCTCGGTCCAAGGGACCTCCTCCGAGCTTCCCGCGCCCGGCCATCCGCTCCTCATCGCGCAAGACAAAGGGGAAAAATTCCCCTGTTTTGCTACAGTAAACCATCAATTAGAAATTACATTTTCTGCCATTGCCACTTTTTAATGATATTTTATTGATTCTGCATTGCGGAAAATATCCTCTAGTTTCTCATAATTGCCATTTCAACATTGTTTCTTGCTTAAACCTTAATCTAAAGGCAATCTTGGCTTGATTCTTGTCCAAACTAACTACGAATGAACGTTTTTAATTGGTGCGAATTTTAATACGTCATTGCCTCTCTGTGGATACGACCCGCTCCTCTACGAGTGGTTATTTCTTGTTAAATATTGATTAGCCGATTTTTCCACCACATTAAACTACAAACGACTTTAAAGCGAAAGATCGACTAGTCAAATGGCGCCGTTGCCGGGGAGGCAACAGACGCAATAATTTCGCCTAATTTTATTTCGATTATTTGTCAATTGCACAGAGATTTGACCATTTATTATTTTCTTTTCTGTGCGAGAAATTTTGTATAAGAATCAGCCTGTGTGAGAGGCGACCCTTGACATCGCCAGATGAGAAGTGGACGAGCAATTTTGAAAGGAGGAGAAGGACGAGGACGCGACGGACACCTTTGTATTTAGTCGCTAGTTTAATTAGAATAGAATTAAAACTGTAGACTTAATTTTTCATTGCAGTTAGTTTGAAACCCTTGTTCTGGGGCGTATTTTGAGGGGTTTGTTCCCCGATTTTGTTTTGGGCCCGTGTTGGGTTACTTTTGGGAGCCTGTTCCCTTTTCTTTAGATTTAGGTTTATTTTTTTTTTATTATTATTACTTTTATTTGCTTGTGCATAAGTAGTTCTAAAAAAAATAGAAAAAGAAAAAAATGAGCTGCCTACTAGAAGCTGCCTGCCCTAGGACGAACCATTTAGGTCTGTATGAGCAGCCTCTAGATTTACTTTTCTGCATTGCGTGCATTTTTGCATCGAAGATCACTGGAGGCAAGGTACGTATTCTCTTACTTTGCATCCTCTTTTTGATCACGCATTGCATTTAGGATTTAATGCAAAGACCACAAAGTTTGTCTTGAAGCGATCTAACAAGTGGTCACATATATTCGAAAAAAGGACTAATTAAAGGAGGGACATCTAAAAATCAAGGACTTGATTGTAAAACGTGGTGTGCGATTTAAAATTCAAAATCATTTTGCGGTGAATGCACACTTATATCTGTTGCACCATAGCACTCATTTAGACACTCCTAAGTCTTGAAACGACTAGGACAAGAGCCCTCTTATCGTTGGATTCTGAAGTATTCAGAACTAGAAATCAAAGGTTTTGTAAATCCAAAGAGGGGGATACCCTGTCACGGATTTTTAGGGGTAGTTGAGGAGCACCGCGAAAGCACAGTTTCAAAGGAAGGCTTAGGCCTACTTGCATCCCTCGATCTTCCATCTTTGGATTTACTTGACCATTTGAGATTTAGGGAAGAATACCTAAGTTCCAACTAGGTCTTTTTAGGCATTTCGAAGGTTGACAATAGGCGCGTAATTGATTGGGCAACTTGTTTTGTCACCTACAATTTGAACTAAATTCAAAAGCCTAAAATCTGTAAAGACCAAACAAGTCCATTTGAATTGTGTTTGTAGTGCATGCTTGGTAGGCGTTCTCTTAGGAGACAACTTGTATTTGATCCTGAACCTAAAAGAATCCTAAGAAAAGACCTCCCAAGGGTAGAAATGGCCGGTCAAAGGAGCCTTAAGGAATATTTCATCCCAACCAACCAAGCTGGCCCAGCACTACGTAGACCTGGAGGGGACAATCCATATGAGATCAAAAGTAGTACCATATCCTTGCTACCCTCCTTCTATGGTACTACTAGGGAAGACCCTTACAAGCATATCGAGGAATTCACCGAGGTCTGTTCCACGGTGAAGCTGCAGGGCGTTACTGATGACGCTCAAATGCGGACCCTCTTTCCCTTCTCCCTAAAGGACAAAGCCAAGTATTGGTATCACACCCTTGATAATATAAATACTTGGGATGCCCTGAAGGAGTTTTTGAAGTACTTCCCCATGAGCAAAACAAATCACTTTAGGATGAGGAAGCATTCCATGATGCGTGGGAGCACTTTGACTTGCTGAGACTGCCCACATCACCAAGTGCCTAAATGGCAACTGGTTGAAAGGTTCTACACCGGACTTAATGATTCGCATAGGCAAACTGTGGATGGTGCCTGTGCAGGAACCTTTCTATCTAAGACTGAGGATGAAGCTTGGAACTTATTTGATACTTTGAGTGAGAATTCTATTCACTTGAATTCTGCCTACATAGATAGAAAGCCCACTCTCATGCAAAGAAAGTTGGAGGTGAATGAAGCAAGGGACACCCAGAATTTAGCCTATCAAATTCAATTACTGAATCAAAACATGGAAAGGCTTATGTCGAACCCGAGTTCATTCGTACCTAACACCTCCACATCCCAAGCTTCCGAATGCGTAATTTGTCAAGGCAATACACACGCCACTGTGGATTGCCACTTGGCCTCCCAATTCCCTGAGCTTGTACAAGCGGATTTGAATGCCGCTCAAGGGTTCCGTCCAAGACCTCGTAATGATCCTTTCTCCAACACTTATAATGAGGGATGGAGGAACCACCCAAACTTTTCATGGAGACAAGGAAATGTCTCAAATTCAGGGAATTACAAACCACAATCCTTTCAAAACCATCAAATGAACCAACCTCAGACCTTTGCCCAACCTAAAACCTCTGAGATGGATGAATTGAAGGAGATGTTGAAAACTATGCAAGAAAGTCAAAGTGCCATCAGCCAATCTCATGACAAGGCTATACATGAGATGAAATCACAAATTGGACACCTTGTTGAGGCCGTTAGACAGAGGGAGACTGGGAAGTTTCCCAGTGCTGCTGAGGAAAATCCTAAGGGAAAAGGGATTGTCTTTAGGGAGCATGCTCAGGCGGTGACTATTCTGAGTGGGAAAGAAATTTCCAAACCCGATGCTCCTATAGTCTCACCCCCTAAAAAACCATCCACCCCGACTTTCACCCCCACTGGAGAAGATTTGCCCAAATCTTCTCCACTTGAAATCACCTCACCGGAAGAAGTTGCCCCCGTTCCACCCCTTACTCAACATGACAACCCTTCCACCCAGAGATCGAGAGTGCCTTTTCCAGAGCGCTTATCCACCTCTGGGCAGACTTCTGCTGGCTCATCTACAGCCAAAGATAAGATGGATGAGATTATGGAAACTTTCAAGCAAGTGCAGATTAACCTACCTTTGCTTGAAGCTATCAGGCAGATTCCGTCTTATGCCTGCTTCTTAAAGGACTTGTGCACGAAAAAGCGGCAATCTAGAAAATAGGTCCAATCTAAAGTTGTCCTGCCTGATTCTATTAGCTCAATTGTTCAACATGGCACACCCCCGAAACTTAAGGACCCAGGAGCCCCATACATCTCTGTAGTTATTGGTGACTTACAAATTGATGAGGCTCTACTTGATCTGGGTGCGGGGGTGAACATCCTTCCGAGCTACGTGTATGAACAACTTGGGGGAGGCAATCTGAAGCCTAGCCCTGTAATCCTTCAAGTTGCTGATCGATCACTTAAGACACCATGGGGAATTTTGGAAGATGTCCTCGTAAGGGTGGAGGATTTCTTCTTTCCCGTTGACTTCTTAGTTTTGGACACTGACCCTACCAACAAGCCAACCAAACCCTCCATCATTTTGGGCCGCCCCTTCCTTGCAACTTCCCATGCTTCAATTAATTGCAATACTGGGGCATTGAAAATGGGCTTTGGGAACAGGAAAATCCGGCTTAATGTGTTTGATGCTTACAAACAAGCTGGACTTGAGGATTGTTCTCAAGTTGAGGTGATAGATGACCTGATTGAAGAGGCAACTCTTGCAATGTTATGTGATGACCCCCTTCAGCATGTCATGCTAAATGAGCATTCCCATCTCTTGGAGGAATGTGAAGGGGATATACTTGAACTTGAGGAGTTGCTGGGTGTAACGACCCGGATCCCGAGTCCCTACGAGACACGAGAACCGGACCGACTCGACTAATCCCAAGACCCAGTCGTCCAACGAGGAAGTAACCAAAAGACAGTAAAATAAACCACATTCAGCATGAATATAACTAACAGTAAAAAGTACAGCAGTAAGGAAAGAAACTACTACAGTAGGCACCACCACAACAGTAAAACAACATTTATCATATAACAAAAACTGCAGGTAAAGAAGGTACAGCGGAAACAAAACTACTCACTAGAACAGAAACAAAAGAAGGTACAAAGCTGTGGCAACTCTACTGGACCCTACTCGGCCCAGCGTCCCCTGCAGCCGCCGACCCTGGCTGCTCAACACCTGGTCCTGAAAAAAGGTAACGAGTGTAACACGTCAGCAAAACGCTGAGTAGAGTGGCAAACTAACTAAAGGCAACAGTAGAGTGTACAGTAGCTGTTATGTTCTATTACTTCCTTTATTTACATCTTTCAATTTTTCTCACTATTTCATTTACTTCTCAGATCCTTTACTTGATCTCGAATGTCCTCGTGGGACGATCTTGATTGCAGTCTTTTCCAACAGTAGAAGTAGCACGTGGTGCTCTCCTGGCCGGGAGAGTCCCCCGTGGTGATCCTACCCTCAGTCAACCACCCCAAGGTCACTGACAGACGTAACGGTGACTACGGCACGCGCGATAAACGCACAGGTAGCTAGCCCGTACTGGCACGCGGTCAGTCGTTTCCGTTAACGGGTGCGCCCAAAGCACAGCACGGAACCAGGGCAGAGCCCTCTCAGTAACAGGGGTCCAACCCCTCCACAGTAACCAAACCGGGGCCTTGCCCCTCCACAGTCCGCGCACCCTCGTCTGACTACCCTGGTTTGCCCTAGTGGGCCTAACAAGTCGGTGAAGGAGGCTAGCAGAACCCCGGGGCCCGTGGGGTAGCTAGTACTCTCCTAACACTACTAGCTCTCCTCGGTACTACGTACACGAGGGCCAACAAGTCGGTACAGAGCGACCAAGCCTAACCCCGGGTCCCTGGGGCGGCTGGCCCCACTCTGCACTAAAACAGGTACAGGTACTTCCCTTGGTACTGCGTACCCAAGAGACAGTACAACTACATCTCAGTTCCATTCCTTTTCTTTCCAGGAGTTCCACTCCTAATTCCCCGTAGGGTTCCAGCCCTTTATCTCAGAACATCATATGTTTCACTTTCCAGATTCACGTTCTCAATTTCCATGATCTCAAACATGTTTCTTTGTTCATAACAGGCAGCTGTTAATTAATTTCACAGGCAGCTTATATATTCCTTTCCATTTTTCCAAGACTGCAGTAATATACATTCCACTAGTTTTTCCATCCTAGGATTCATGCCATATCCTAGGATCTATCATACAATCTAGTTTTCCGGCCCTAGGATTCATGCAACACCTAGGAGCTATCATTCCATACATTTCTCATTCCTAGGGTTCATGCAATGCCCTAGGTTCTAGTTATGGTTCCATACTTTAACAGATTTTATTAATGCTTAAAACCACTCTACCAGGTACAACGGAAGTAATGGGGGCGTGGTCGGGAATCCCGCGCGCCTCCGCGACTCTCAAGACGGCAACCGAACGAGGTCCTATCACAAGGATCAAACACAAGGAGTGTCTCAAAACAGTGTATAGCTACTGTAGGCGGGTAGAGGAATAAATTCTGAATCGAACGCAACTCGAATCGTGGAAGACGGAGCCCAAACGGGCCCTAAACGGGTCGAGAAAGACAATACTGTGCAAAATCAGACGTCTGGAACTCCTTCCAGACGTCTTAAACGGTGGATCAGAGAATTACCTGTTCGGCGTGGTTCCCCGGACGTCCAGAAGTCTGTGGCGACGTCTCTCCTAGATCCCAGACGTCCGATGGTCTCTCCGGACGTCTGGAGGTCGCTCCCGCCGTCTGGTACAACTTCCAGACGTCGGATTCGCAAAGGATGACGAATCCGAACACCTGCGCACAGCCAACCCTCCTCCTTCAGTACGGTCAGTCGACAAAAGAAGAAGGAGAAAGCGGAACTCACCTTTCAGACGTCTGTATGATCACACAGACGTCGACCTTGCCGTCTGGATATCAGTCCAGACGTCTGATTCTGGAGATTTTTCCAGAATCAGAACCTCGCTCGGCCTCCGCTCGCGACGCCGCCTGCGTCGCACCTCGCGCGTCCGCTGCTCCGCCCGCAGCAGGTCCCTCTTCGCGACGCTCTGCGCCCCCTGCGCCCTCCGCCGGCCGGCCAAGCCGCTCCCGGCGAGCTCGCCCTCACGGCAGAGCCCCGCCCTCGCACGCCGCAGCTCCTCCGCGCCTTTGCTGCGCCGCTGCCGCTGCGCCCTCGCGTCCGCTCGCTCCGCCCGCAGCAGGAGAGGAGGAAGATGGTGGAGACGGGAGGGGAGGCGCGCCCCCTCCCCCTTTTAACGCCGCGCGGAGAGGAGGAGAGAGACGGCCGCAGTCGCCTGCAGCCGCAGAGAAGATGCGGATCGCAGGTCTGCGCGCACAGGCGCGCAGACGAATATCCCGTGCGAGTATAACTGTTCGTCAGACGTCTGTAAACTATCCCGGACGTCTGGTCAGACGTCTGGATGTGATCCCAGACGTCTTGACAGACGTCTGGGCCACCTCCCAGACGTCTTAAAAGACGTCTGGGGTACGCGCTCGTTACAATATAACAAACTCAAAGGAAGTTTCGTCCCCGAAACTTGCGCCAACTAGGGTGCGGAAAAAGGATGTCCAAATAACCATAACAAACTCAAAGAGGACCGAAGCCGGTCCGAAAAGACGTACCCGCGAAAAGCTCTGGGTACCGCTCCCGCATTGCCGCCTCAGGCTCCCAGGTAGCCTCCTCGTACCGCTGGCTCCTCCACAAAACCTTTACCAGGGGTACTTGCTTTCGTCTCAACCTGCGGACGGCTCGGTCTAGGATCTGCACTGGCCGCTCGGGGTAGGTCAGGTCGTCGCTCACCTCGACGCTCTCGTGACTCAGTACGTGGCTGAGATCGGCTACGTACTTCCTGAGGTTGGACACGTGGAACACGTCGTGCACACCAGAAAGCTGCGGGGGAAGGGCAAGTCTGTAAGCAACGGGTCCAACCCGCTCCAGGACCTCGAAGGGCCCCACGAACCTCGGCGCGAGCTTCCCTCTCACCCCAAACCGCTGTAAGCCCTTCATGGGCGAAACACGAAGAAAGACGTGGTCCCCAACCTCGAACTGCACCTCTCTGCGTCTGCGATCTGCGTAGCTCTTCTGTCTGCTCCTGACAGTGCGGAGTCGTCTGTGGATCTGTTCAACTACCTCCTGACTCTGCCGGATCAACCTGGGGCCAACCTCCCACTTGGTCCCCACCTCAACCCAACTCAAGGGTGCCGTGCATTTCCGTCCGTACAGAGCCTCGTAGGGAGCCATGCCGATGCTCGAGTGATAACTGTTGTTGTATGCAAACTCTGCCAGGGGCAGGTGTTCCTCCCAAGAGCCCCTCCAGTCTAGTACACAGGCACGCAAAAGATCCTCAAGTGTCTGTATCGTGCGTTCCGACTGTCCGTCCGTCTGGGGGTGGTAAGCCGTGCTAAACCTCAACCTCGTCCCCAAAGCCTGCTGAAACTCAGCCCAAAATTGGGACGTAAAGCGGGTATCCCGGTCGGATACGATCTCCCGCGGAACTCCGTGTAGTCGCACCACAACACGGATATACCTCTCTGCCAACTGTGCTGGTCCCAAAGTGACTCGGATCGGCAAGAATCGTGCCGTCTTCGTCAACCTATCCACTATTACCCAGACCGCGTCGTGTCCTCGCTGGGTAACAGGTAAACCCACCACCAAGTCCATGGTGATGCTCTCCCACTTCCACTCCGGCACTGGAAGCGGCTGAAGCGGCCCTGCAGGCCTCTGATGCTCGGCTTTCACCTGCTGGCACACTAAGCACTGCTGCACGAACTCACCCACATCCCGCTTCATCCCTCTCCACCAGAACTCGCGTCTCAAGTCATGGTACATTTTCGTGTTTCCGGGATGTATGGTGAATCTGGAACCGTGTGCCTCAGTCAGGAGCTCTCTCAACAGCTCCTCGTCTCTGGGGACGCACAGCCGTCCCCTCAAGCGTAACACCTGGTCTGTGAAAGAGAAGTCCCCTGGGTCCCCTGACAGTACTCTGTCGCGCAAAGACTGCAAGTACGGATCGGCCATCTGTCCCGTGATGATGCGGTCTATCAACTCTGGTCTGGTCTGCCGTGTCACCGTCACTGCCCCACAGTATCCTCGTAACTCTAGAGGTCGCCAACTGCCCACCTCCTCCAAAAGGCTCCAACTCTGTAACTGTAGACTGGCCAAGCGTGCGGGCGCCTTACGGCTCAAGGCGTCAGCCACCACATTGGCCTTTCCTGGGTGGTAGGAGATGCTGCAGTCGTAGTCCTTCAGGAGCTCCAACCAACGTCTCTGTCTCATGTTGAGCTCCTTCTGGTCAAAAAGATATCTGAGGCTCTTGTGATCTGTAAAAATCTCGAAGGTCTCACCGTACAAGTAGTGCCTCCATGTCTTCAGCGCGAAGACAACAGCTGCCAACTCTAGGTCATGGGTAGGGTAGGTATGCTCATGGGGCTTCAGTTGCCGCGAAGCGTAAGCGACCACGTGACCCCTCTGCATGAGCACACCTCCTAACCCCTGCAAGGAAGCGTCCGTGTACACGACGAACCCGCCACTACTGTCAGGAATGGTGAGCACGGGAGCCGAGGTCAACCTCTCCTTCAGCTACAGAAAACACGCCTCACAGGCGTCTGTCCAAGTGAAAGGCACATCCTTCCGAGTCAACAGTGTCATAGGACGTGCAATCTGCGAAAACCCTCTGATGAACCGTCTGTAGTAACCTGCCAGTCCCAGGAAACTGCGAATCTCAGTGACTGAACGCGGTCTCTCCCACCTGAGCACTGCCTCGACCTTGGCGGGATCCACCGCCAGGCCGTCTCCAGAGATCACATGACCCAAAAAGGTCACCTCCCTCAACCAGAACTCGCACTTGCTGTATTTGGCGTACAGCCTGCGTCGTCTCAGAGTGTCCAGAACCATCCGCAAGTGCTGTCCGTGCTGCGTCCGATCTCTAGAATAGATGAGTACATCATCTATGAAAACCACCACAAACTGGTCCAAGTACGGTCTGAACACCCGGTTCATCAGGTCCATGAAAGCAGCGGGGGCATTGGTCAGCCCAAACGGCATGACCAAAAACTCGTAGTGTCCGTACCGGGTGCGGAAAGCTGTCTTGGAGACGTCGGTCTCCCTGATCCTCAACTGGTGGTATCCAGACCTCAAGTCGATCTTGGAAAACACCGTGGCACCCCGCAACTGGTCAAACAAATCGTCAATCCTCGGCAGCGGATATCGGTTCTTGATGGTGACCCTATTCAGCTGTCTGTAGTCCACACAAAGGCGTAGGGTCCCATCCTTCTTCTTCACAAACAGTACCGGGGCTCCCCAGGGAGACGCACTGGGCCTCACGAAACCCTTCTCCAAAAGGTCCTGCAACTGAGACTTGAGCTCTCGCAGCTCAAGCGGTGCCATCCTGTATGGCGCGGTGGAGATGGGGTTGGTCCCTGGTACTAGTGAGATCTCAAACTCGATCTCACGCTCGGGCGGCAGTCCTGGTAACTCGTCTGGAAACACGTCGGGGTACTCTCTGACCACCGGGATGCTCTGGAAGTCTGCCTCGGGGCTGTGCTCTGCCACCACACAAGCTAAGAAGCCCTCACACCCCTGGCTCAAAAGTCTCGCCGCCCGAAGTGACGAAATGCACCTGAAACCTCCGTCCACTGGCTGCCCGTGAAACTCGAAGGAAGGCAACTCCGGAATGGAGAAGACAATCTTCCTCTCAAAGCAGTCTACCAATGCGTGGTAAGCGGACAGCCAATCCATCCCCAGGATCACCCCAAAGTCCTCCATCTGTATCATAATCAGGTCAGCTGGCAGGCTGTGTCCCCCGATGCTGACCCCGCAACCCGTGTACACCTCCTCAGCTACAAACAGCTGACCACTCGAACCTCTGATTACGAACGGGTTCTCTAACAATGTATAATCCTGGTCCAAACTAACTGCGAAACTGTCTGCGACAAACGAGTGCGTAGCGCCGGAATCGAAAAGCGTGTAAACGAGTCTGCCAGAAACTGAAACCATACCTGCTACCACGGATCCCGAAGCTCTGGCGTCCCTGTGTGTTAGGGCGTTGATACGCCCCTCAGCTCTAGGTGCGGACGAAGCAGCCACACTCTGCGTCGGACGGGTAGGTGCTGGCCGGTACCCTCCTCGCGACTGCGGTCCTCCTCCTCGCGCCTGGAAACCGCGGCCTCCTGCGCGCCCTCCAGTGCTCTGCGCGGGAAGTATCTGCTGACCTCCTGCCCTAGATGGGTGATGGTCGGCCTGGATAGGTTGTTAAGATGATATTTTTATCGTTGAAATGTGTATAGTGGTTAACCTAATTCAGACCTAACCATCTCTTTACAAAATTTTTAACCTGGCCTAATTGATTTTATCTTGTCACTTTTAAGCCCAGGGTCGAACTCAGGGAAGTGGGGTTCAAGTCGAGTTTCTACGTTTTCCTTAAAACGCGTCTCTTCCGTTCGTTTATTCTGTTTTTGGTATTTTTCTTATTTAGGTTTTTTTTCTGGTAATCCTTGTTCTTGAGGCATACCCTCAAAATTGTGTCCTTGGCTTTTAGCCAAAACAGAGTTTCAAAACACGTCTTGCTACTTGCAAGATGGGGTACCTGCAAATCAAAGATTATCTTTTCACTTTTATACCCTTTTTTTATCTTTTTACTAAGGAAGCTATCAGATAGAAAGTAAATATAGTAGCTATAGATATATATTTATATGTAGTATATATATAAAGGGGTGGGGGTGGAGGTGACGATGGAGTGTAGCACTATGTCGAGTCAGCCGACGTCTAGAGAGACGCAACCAACACGACTAGGTGCCGCGTGGAGTGTGGATGGAGGATGGATGATGTATGGGACCACGCTTTTTGTACACGCTGTATCGCAGAATATCAGCAACTGGTGCAAATATTCCCGCGATACAGCATATAGTAAATAACGCGAAAATATATGTACATATGTATGTATATAAATGTATAAGTATATATGTATAGATATATATAGATAGATATATATATATATATAGGTGTATATATATATATATATATATATATATATATGTATATATGTATATAGCTATGTATATATGTATATAAGTATATATATATAATACTATATAGATATATATATATATATATGTATATAGGTATATATGTATCTAGATATATATGTATATATATATATGTGTATATGTATAAGTATATAGATATGTATATATATATATATATGTATATGAGTATGTGTATATATATATATATATATATATATTATATATGCATATGTATATATATATTATATTATATGTATGTATACATAACTATATAGATATACTATGTATATATAAGTATATATATATAGATATATGTATATGTATATATATATATATATATATATATATATATATATATATATGTATGTATATAAGTTACTATTAGTGTGTGAGTGTGTGTGTCGGTGAATGGGTGTGTGTGTGTTGCTGTAAGTGAAAAAAAAAGAAAGAGAGAGAGAGAGAGAGAGATCGGCAGAGGGAGAGAATGCAGGAGAGAGCGGAGAGAGAGGAGAGAACGGAGGAGAGAGCTGGCAGGAGAGAGCTGGCAGGAGCGGAGAGAACGGAGGCAGCCGCACTGCAGGAGGCGAGTTAAGACGTCCGGAGGTGAAGACCGTCGTCTGATGGTCGCGGGCGCACGGGCGCGTCTTCGCCCAGAGGAGGAGAGGAGTCTGCGTCGCCGGCTGCGAGCGCGGAGGCTCGCGACAGCGCGCTCAGAGAGGGAGGCGGGGAGTCTGCAGGCGGGCGCGGAGGAGGTCTGCAGGCGCGCGCGGACGCTTGCAGAGGTTGGCAGGGAGCCGGGAAGGGGCCTGGCCGGCCGCTGCAGTGCGCGCAGCGGCCTGTTGCGGGCGCAGAGGCGGGCGACAGAGCAGACGAACGGAGGCGGGGAAGGCCTGCAGGCGCGTGCAGAGGGGCTGGGGCGCCTGCAGACGCTCGCGGAAGCTGCGGGGGCCGCTACCGCTGCTGCTGCTGCTGCCGCCGCTTAGCTGCTGCTGCTGCTTCCGCTGCTTCTGCTGCTGCTTCCAGCTTCAGACTTTGAAGAAGCAGCAATGGCGGGAAGGGCAGGAACGGAAAACAAATGAAAACAGAGAGCCACCACGCCCACCGGCTCTTTGAAGAGCTGGGCGGTGATGGTCTCACTGTGGTAGTGTGCACCACAGTGAGCTCCTGCCCGTCGGGTTTCTCCTCGAAGGAGGTCCGGCGTATGGAGGGGAGAGGGAGGAGAGGAAGGTGGCGGCCTGCTGGTGTGATTCTTTCTTGCTGCAGCCAGCCGCAGCTGCGTATTGCAGCAATGTTCCCCCCTTCTCTGCTTCGTCGCGAGGAAGAGCTGCTGCTTTATAGAGGAGGAGAGCATGGCGGGGAGGCATGGCAGCAGCAGGGAGAGGCGCGGGAAGTTGCTGCTGCAGGGAGAGGCGCGGGAAGTTGCTGCTGCAGGGAGAGGGGAGGAATGGCAGCCGCAGGGAATGGCTTGGGCAGGGAGAGGGCGGACGCGCGCGGGAAGGACCGCAGGACAGCAGGGAGAGGCGGGACTGCTGCATGCGGCTGCGGGAAGGCGCATGGCGGGGAGATGCAGCGGAGAAGTTGCAGCCGCAGGAGAGAAAAAAAAAAAAAATAGAAATCAAGAGGAAATAAAAATAGAGAAGGGAATTTTTGCAAAGAGGCACTTGAGGAGAATGTAAATTATGAAGCCCTTTTATTCCAATCTTCCCTCCTCTTAATTAAATGCATGAATGCAAGTATTTTTACAGATGCGACTATAGGATTATAATATACATAGTTAATGCTAGAAAATAGCATAAGAAGGCGTCCCTATAGGCGTGTTTTGAGGTGCAAACATATACCCCCATGCCTATCTTTTGCTAGTCCCTAGCAAAACCGTATTTAGAAATGTTCTTAAGCTGAAGATTTTCTTCTGAGATGATATCGGTGTGTTTATTATCGGATATTGTGAGAACCAATTGTAAAGAAGACTACCAGTACTTTAAGTCTTACATGACAAAGATTATCTCTCAACTAACCAGGACTCTTGATATTTAAACCTTAAGTACGATTTCCAGGACCCAGGAGGTTTTTCCATACTCGAGAGCTCAAGAGGTTATGGTTTGTGCATAGTGAAGGATCAAGACTGACCAGATGAACCTTAAGACTCACTCCCAGGGTTTCACGAATTTTTAAGTACAGGTTGGTCCCAATTTCAGCTCGTGTTTTCGGATTGACCCTTAAGATGATTACGGAAAACTCAACTCCCATTTTTGAAAAACAAATTATACCGACATTTATGAGATATACTGATTCTTTTGCAACATCTTTTTTTTTTTTTTTTTTTTTTTTTTTTTTTTTTTTTTTTTTTTTTTTTTTTGAAACATATGTCAGTATATCTCTTACAACACATTTTGAAAGAGCACACTTTTTTTTTTTTTTGTGGGAGAGTTTCTTTTTGGTGGAAAGAGCCACTCCTAAACACAAGACTAAAACTTGGGATAAAAAGTCTACCTGCACGCACAGGTAAGGACTCCACCTTTCCTAATGAACACTAGGGTTGGATCTTATGTTCACCTGATCTTTCCTGATATGTGTAGTGTGAACCAAGTTTACTTAAGCTCTCAAGAAAAAGCAAACCAACGAATCCTGTACTGTGTCTCAGGTACAAGAAACGTTCTTAGTTAGGAGAGATTTTGATCTATTTCGTCAATGCTTTAAGTGAATTAAGCCGAGCCTGAGCGAATCAAGCTTCTGTGGCCTGGAAATTTTTCAAAACAGAGGTTGAATATCCATAAACACTTATTGTATTTTTGTTTCAGCTTTTAGATCATTACTAAACACCATTTATTACTATATATATATATATATATATATATATATATATATTTTTTTTTTTTTTTTTTTTTTTTTTTTTTTTTTTTTTTTGCATATTTATAAATAGGTGGTAATTGTCTGATACCATAAAATACCCGGATCCTATGGATGCCTATCCACCCCCCCATGCCAAACAATGCTATGTCCTCATATGCATGCAGGGAAAGGCAGAGGAAGATCGGGTAACAAGAGCTGAGGTGCAGGGTATAGATCAGGGTGGAAGGGTGGGTGGATGGTGGGTGGTGAAGAGAAAAGTGAAGTGATTGCGATAGAGGTGTGAAAAGTGATGGTGGATGGTGAGTGCTGTTAGGGTGCCTCCCAACAAGCGCTGAATTTAATGTCCCCAGCTGGACTCAGAATGAGGCAAAGAATTAGTTACCCTCCAGCAGGGCAACGGTTTCTCCAACGGGGGCAGGTTCATGAGTCAGATAGGGTTTCAAACGCTGCCCGTTGACCGTAAATTTACGCCCAGATTTGGGATCTTCGATTTCGACGGCCCCATTGGGGAATGGTCTTGAGACCAGAAAAGGACCAGTCCATTTGGACTTTAATTTCCCAGGAAAGAATTTGAGTCGGGCATTATAGAGCCAAACTTGCTGAGATGGCTCAAATTCCTTCCGCCGAACATGGCTGTCATGAAAAGCCTTAGTGCGCTGTTTAAAGGTTAGAGCAGAATCATAGGCTTCACGACGGAGCTCTTCCAGCTCTTGGAGTTGGAGTTTCCTTTCTCGTTCACACAAGTCTGGGTCGAGGTTACATTGGCGAACCGCCCAATAAGCGCGGTGCTCCAACTCAACAGGCAAATGACAAGGCTTCCCGTAAACGATTCTATATGGAGACATACCAAGGGGAGCCTTGAAGGCGGTCCGATACGCCCAAAGTGCGTCAGTCAGCTTGTCGGACCAATCCTTACGGTCAGGCCGAACCGTTTTCTGGAGAATCTGCTTGATTTGCCGGTTCGACACTTCCGCCTGGCCGTTCGTCTGAGGATGATACGGGGATGCGATACGATGGTGGACTCCGTATCTCCTCAGAAGTGCCCGAAAAGAAGCATGGGTAAAGTGGCTTCCTCCATCCGAGATAATGGCCCGAGGGATCCCAAAACGCGCAAAGATATGGTCTTTGACGAATCGGGTGGAGATAACATGGTCAGCACGGCGCGCGGGAATAGCCTCGATCCATTTTGAAACATAGTCGACGGCCACGAGGATGAATTCGAAGCCGTTGGATGGAGGGAAGGGACCCATGAAGTCAATTCCCCAGATGTCGAAGATTTCCGCAGCTAGGATGTGTTGCAAGGGCATCATGTCACGACGTGCCATTGACCCTAAAGACTGGCACCTAGTGCAATGTTTGGCATAAGCGTGCGCATCCTGGTGAAGGGAGGGCCAAAAGAAACCGCACTGCAACACCTTGGCTGCAGTTTTCCTCCCAGAGAAATGGCCTCCACAGGCCTGATCGTGGCAGAAGGATAGCACACTGGGGAACTCACTGTCAGGAATACAGCGACGGATGATTTGATCAGCACCTATCCGAAAAAGAAGTGGATTATCCCAGAAATAATACTTTGCTTCTGCCATGAGACGCTCACGCTGGTTTTTAGGCCAGCCACGTGGAAGAGATCCAGAAGCAAGGTAATTGGCAATGTCGGCATACCACGGTCCACTTGCCGCATTTATTGCCAATAGGTGCTCATCAGGAAAAACTTCATTAATTGGCAGAGTAAGTCCAATATGGTCAGGGTCCAGTCTGGAAAGGTGATCAGCCACAACATTCTGGGCTCCGACCTTATCACGAATCTCAATGTCAAATTCCTGGAGCAGAAGGATCCAACGAATCAGTCTAGGCTTGGCATCCTTCTTGTGCATGAGATGGCGAATGGCCGCGTGATCAGTGAAAACAATAATGTGAGAGCCCAGAAGGTAAGAACGGAATTTTTCCAGCCCAAAGACGACTGCCAGTAGTTCCTTTTCAGTGGTAGTATAATTACGCTGGGCCTCGTCCAACGTCTTACTGGCGTAGTATACCACGAAGGGGTGTCTATCGCGTCTTTGTCCCAGGATGGCTCCGACTGCAAGGTCTGAAGCGTCACACATAAGTTCAAAGTTGAGGGACCAATCAGGCGGCTGGAGAACAGGGGCCTTGGTGACAGCATTACGCAGTTGCGTGAATGCTTGTATACAGTCAGGGCCCATGTCGAAGGGCACGTCGGTTGATAGGAGATGAGTTAAGGGTCGAGAAATTTTGGAGAAGTCTTTGATGAATCTCCTATAGAAACCGACGTGTCCCAAGAAGGAGCGGATTTGTTTGACAGAACCAGGCACAGGTAAATCAGCAATGATATCGAGCTTAGCTCTGTCAACCTCGATACCCCTATCGGAGATGATATGTCCAAGAACAATTCCTTCGTGCACCATAAAATGACTTTTTTCCCAGGAAAGCACGAGGTTTACATCAATACATCTCCTAAGGATGCGAGTCAGGTTGGCAAGACATTCGTCGAAAGATGGTCCAAAGACTGAAAAGTCATCCATGAAGACCTCCAGAAAGTCACCCACCATGTCATGAAATATCGCCAGCATGCATCTCTGGAAAGTTGCTGGCGCGTTACGAAGTCCGAACGGCATCCTTCTAAAGGTGAAGGTGCCGAAAGGGCAGGTAAAAGTGGTTTTCTCTTGGTCTCGGGGGTCTATTGCCACCTGGTTATATCCTGAGAATCCATCCAGGAAGCAGAAAAATTTATTTCCCGCTAACCGCTCCAGGATTTGGTCAATAAATGGTAGCGGGAAGTGATCTTTCTTGGTTGCAGCATTGAGTTTCCTATAATCCACACACACTCTCCAAGATGTAGGAGTGCGTGTAGGGATGGATTCGCCCCTGTCATTGACACGGATGGTGAGTCCTGCCTTTTTGGGCACAACGTGAATCGGACTCACCCAGGGGCTATCGCTGATCGGGTAGATTATACCCGCATCCAGCCACTTAATGATTTCATTCTTAACGACCTCCCGCATGTTAGGGTTGAGACGTCGCTGCATCTCGCGAGAAGGTCGAGCCTCCTCCTCCGTATATATACGATGAGTGCAGTAGGAGGGACTAATACCAGATAAGTCTGATAAAGACCATCCAATAGCTGCCTTGTGTTCTAGGAGGACCTTAGTTAGTTTGCACTCCTGCTCCATGGTTAATTTTGAACTGATGATTACAGGGAGCGTTTCATTTGGTCCCAGGAAAACATACTTGAGTGTATTAGGCAGCACTTTTAGCTCGGGAGTGGATGGGGAAGGATCTGGCATTTCTTGGGACGAGAGTGTCCCAGACGGGTAGGGGAACAAGTTAGGAGGAAGAAACTGGCCTTCAGATTGGCCAAGAAGAGGGGCTTCTTGGATAGATGGATCCAAAAATGAATAGCCCCAGTGAGAAGTATATGGGCTCAAGGTCCCAGTGTGGATTTGTAAATCCGCCTGATTTGGCGGGGAAGAAAGGGCAATTCGGTCTTCATGAGTGTGGACTGACAGTGAGTAGCCCGGATATGACTCAGACCACGAGGTATGGGAAGCGGAGAAAACCTCGTCAGAAGTCTGGCCAGGAGAAGGTACTGGACAAGGGAGGGATTGGGGAACGTCACAGTATGCGTTGGTCAGGCAGTTATCAGTGTTTATAGGTAATCCGCAACAGTCCGAATAGGTCCCAATTAGTCCGATACACGCGCTGACGGCCATGTCCTCGTCAGACGTGTCATCCTCAATGCAATCGCAATCAAAGTTCTTGGCTGCCTTGAATATGTTAAGCTTGAGCTTCTCAGATCCAACGGCAATCTCAATACAGCCCGACTCGCAGTCGATGTGGGCGCGGGCTGTGGCCAAGAAAGGTCGACCGAGGATGATCGGACAATCAGAAAGTGAACTAGGAACTTCCATATCTAAAACAAGAAAGTCAACAGGAAAACAGAGACTGTTGACCCTAACCCCCACGTCTTCCACCACACCCTTCGGGATTTTGACAGAACGATCTGCCAACTGTAACGTGACAGGGGTGGGTTTCAGATTTCCCAAGGAAAATTTTTTGAGCATGATGGTCGGTATGAGATTGATGGAAGATCCTAGATCAAGCAAGGCACGGTTAAAACTGCAGCCTTGGATGCTACAGGAAATCAGTGGTGTGCCCGGATCTTTCTGCTTCGGTGGTAAGTTTGATAGTATAGCACAACTCGCATGAGGCGAGAGAACCACCGGATTCTTAGTCTTCTTTGACTGTCGCCTGGGTGTTGTGTAGTCTTTGAAAAATCGAGCGACAGTAGGTATGTGGTCGATTGCCTCGAGCAGGGGTACCTTGATTTCTACATCCCTGAACAAATTACGTAGGTTGTCAAAGGCCTGCGTATTTTTCTTTTTGCCTTTTGGCTCCCTTAGTAGAGCCTCAGGGAATGGGACTGATTCTGGCACAAGTTTTGGTGCATCATCCTCTCGCGAATGCGGTATGCATTCCGAATGAGAGGGCGAAGAAGAAGATGGGCCAGGATCAGGTCGAGGCGGATCGACGGTCTGCTTACCGCTCCTCGTAGTGATAGCATTGGACGATGCGGGTCCAGTGGGATCATACGGTGGAGGAGGGTTTGCAATGGGGATATAAGAGTGTGGTGCTGCAGCAGGATTAGCCTGAAATCCCGGTGGAATGTTCGGAGCTTGCAGAACTTGATTAACCTGTCCCTGAGAAGGTCGTACCTGTGGTTGAGAACCACGGGGCACGAAATTTCGCGGGTTTGGAACAGGTTGGGCGGGAAGAGTGCCCTGAGATCGAGTCGCCATGCGTAGTTGACTGATCTCGGCATTCTGCTGCGCCAATTGGTGCTGAAGAGAGGTCATGTTCTCTTCATGGCGCTTTGACATTTCCGTCATCATTCGCATCAATTTGTCAAGAGGGCTTGATGCGTGTTCAGTTTGTGGTACGCAAGGGCCTGATGGCGGATTTGCCATAGGATTAAACTGGACCCTTGGGATGACGGGTACGGACGGTCGCATTGGTCCACCCGCGGGGTTTTGGCGCTGCGGGTTGTTGGACCATGCAAAGTTCGGGTGATTACGCCACCCTGGGTTATAAGTGGCAGAGAACGGGTTGTTCCCCAGGGCGCAAGCATCTTCTATGCCAGAAGACGCGTCCGCATGTAGATATGCGTCAGAGCACACGGAGGCTTGGTCCTCCGTGTCGAAATACTGGCTCGCAGAAGCCAGTTCCACATGACTTACCGAGTCGCTTGGCGCGACACTTGGTAAGGAAGGTCTAACGGGGTTTCTCGGGATAAGCCTGGTATTAGAAGAACTTGGATTGTGACGAAGTGGTGAAGAGGTGGTGTTTGCCATAGATCGGGCGGGGTTGGCCAGAAGCTCGTCCAGCTTCTTGTGCACGACGGAGACTTCATCCAGTTTTTGTGCAATAAGGCTTAGATCAGTGGATGAATGGGAGGGTCCCGTGTCAACTTCGTGGACATTTCGGGGCTGGCTGGTACGATTAAAGGCGACAATGGAAGCATTGTTCATCGAGTTTTCACTCATATTTTCAAACAGCTCGAATGCTCCATTCTCGTCTTTATTCATAAAGTTCCCTCCGCAGGAAGCGTCTGCAATCTGCTTCAAAGTCTCATTTAGCCCATAGTAGAAAATCTGGGCTATATGCCACTTAGGCAGACCGTGATGCGGACACTTCCTGAGGAGGTCGTTATACCTCTCCCATGCCTCATGAAATTGTTCGCCGTTTTGTTGCATAAATGAAGTGATAGCACGGCGAAGCGCATTGGTTCGCCCGATTGGGAAGAACTTCTTGAGAAATGCTGTTCGCATCTCTTCCCAAGAGTGGATGGTTCTCCCAAGGGTGCGTAACCATTGCGACGCTTTATCCCGTAATGAAAACGGGAACATCTTCATGAGGACTATAGATAACCCGACATTTCTTGGTTTAACGGTTTCAGCAAGTCGGGTTAGGTCTTCCAAGTGGAGAAATGGGTCTTCACTTGCAAGACCATGAAAGTGAAAATTGATTAGGCCAATTATGTTTGGTTTTAATTCAAAGTCGTCCCCGCCCATGGGAACCCGAATTTGTCCTATGGTCTCTGTAGCAGCGGGATTCTGATAAGAGCTAAGAGACCTAGGCTCCTCCCGTTCGGGAGGGTTCTGCATTTCCTCCAATGTTTCCCGAATGGCTTCGATTTGCTCATTATACATTTCCATTTGGGCTTGGAGGCGGGTTATGGGTTCTAAGGCTCCACCACCTGGTGGATTCTGAGGGCGGTTTCCTCCCTCGGGATTTGGGGGTGGGCGTGCAGCCATGTTTGTGGAGGAGGAGGACGATTCGACTTGTTTTCTAGATTTATCAGTCAATTCAAATAGTTCAGGGTTTTGTGACCTCCTCCCAAACATGCACTACCGCAGGAAGAATTGGGGAGATGAGAAGGGAAAAGGGATGAGAGAAATGACGCCGCACAGGTACACTTGATTACAAATCAATACAGTCAAGTTCCTAACCTCTACAGTGTGCCCTTAGACCTAAAGATCTAAGTTACCTACTATCACGAACTACGGAACCGAATGCGAGCACCGCGGAACCACCGGGCCAGATTGAAAGGCCGTTTGCCCCAGTCTTAGACACCCGATAGCACGCGGGAACTCTCACCAGCACGTAGTCGCTACACACAGGTAGTTAGACCTCCAATCCTTAGTAAGGGTCAAGTTACTACCAGTTTTAATTAGAGGCTTAGGGTCAAGTGCTTTTGGAATGTGAAGGGCGTTGTTTACGGGTAATGCCCAAGTGATTGATTTTAAGAGTGTGTAAGAACAAGCATGCAACGGGGAAATCTCCCCGAATTGAAGTTTTTATTGGCGAATGGTTTTTTAGAGTTCAGCCTTAAGTAGTATGAATTTTAGGGTTTTGCTGAATTACCAATTCAACCAATCTCCGGGTTTTTTGCAAAAATACAGGTTTTCCTTCTAAAACCCAAGAAACCCTTCTTCAATTATCAGTTAGTTAATGCATGCTAAAATGCAATGGGCTACCCTAAATGGAGATTTCTAAGTGTGGATGCACGAATCAATTTTATACCAATGTGAAAGGGAGCCAAAGCACTTCCATTCAAGTGCTCCCAATCACCAGAAAGATATCCACACACAAGGCTTCAACCAACAGATAAAGAAAATAAAATTTTTGGGGTTGAAGTATTCAGGATCGAATCACAGGCAAATTTGAAAAGTCGTGGTGGGGTTGGAATCAACTCAATTCCAAGTCTCCCCACCAAAAAATGTGATCCTGAATTAAAGATAAGTGAGGCAAAAGAGGGATACAAGCAATCTTTTTCTTTGCCTCAAAGAATACTTCCCACGGCGAAAAATCTAAGAATGAAGATTCTCGGATTTTCGCTATGCGAAGTAAGGCAGGAAATCCCGGGGCAGTGGGAGTGAAGACAACCAATCAATCAAGTGAATTTTAATCCACTTGCCCTCAAGAAATCCCAAGAAGTTTTTCTAATTTTTAGTTTTAAAATTTTTTTTTTTTTTTTTGTGTGGTGGCAAGTTAACCCTAATTTGATGAGAAAAGAAAACCTACTTGTTCGGCAACGTGTGCGAAGTTCCAATGCGATGTCAGCGTCTTCACGCTCTCGTTCCTGCCTTGGATCTGCTCACGTCCTCGACTTTGTCAGCCTTCTTCTCCTTCCACCAGGTTCACCTGCACACCAAAAACAATAATACCCGTGAAGAGAGAAGAGACAAATTTAAAGGAATTGGATAGAAACTTACTCGAAAGCGCACCTCCCCGGCAACGGCGCCAGAAAAGCTATGATGGTCGGCCTGGATAGGTTGTTAAGATGATATTTTTATCGTTGAAATGTGTATAGTGGTTAACCTAATTCAGACCTAACCATCTCTTTACAAAATTTTTAACCTGGCCTAATTGATTTTATCTTGTCACTTTTAAGCCCAGGGTCGAACTCAGGGAAGTGGGGTTCAAGTCGAGTTTCTACGTTTTCCTTAAAACGCGTCTCTTCCGTTCGTTTATTCTGTTTTTGGTATTTTTCTTATTTAGGTTTTTTTTCTGGTAATCCTTGTTCTTGAGGCATACCCTCAAAATTGTGTCCTTGGCTTTTAGCCAAAACAGAGTTTCAAAACACGTCTTGCTACTTGCAAGATGGGGTACCTGCAAATCAAAGATTATCTTTTCACTTTTATACCCTTTTTTTATCTTTTTACTAAGGAAGCTATCAGATAGAAAGTAAATATAGTAGCTATAGATATATATTTATATGTAGTATATATATAAAGGGGTGGGGGTGGAGGTGACGATGGAGTGTAGCACTATGTCGAGTCAGCCGACGTCTAGAGAGACGCAACCAACACGACTAGGTGCCGCGTGGAGTGTGGATGGAGGATGGATGATGTATGGGACCACGCTTTTTGTACACGCTGTATCGCAGAATATCAGCAACTGGTGCAAATATTCCCGCGATACAGCATATAGTAAATAACGCGAAAATATATGTACATATGTATGTATATAAATGTATAAGTATATATGTATAGATATATATAGATAGATATATATATATATATAGGTGTATATATATATATATATATATATATATATATATGTATATATGTATATAGCTATGTATATATGTATATAAGTATATATATATAATACTATATAGATATATATATATATATATGTATATAGGTATATATGTATCTAGATATATATGTATATATATATATGTGTATATGTATAAGTATATAGATATGTATATATATATATATATGTATATGAGTATGTGTATATATATATATATATATATATATTATATATGCATATGTATATATATATTATATTATATGTATGTATACATAACTATATAGATATACTATGTATATATAAGTATATATATATAGATATATGTATATGTATATATATATATATATATATATATATATGTATGTATATAAGTTACTATTAGTGTGTGAGTGTGTGTGTCGGTGAATGGGTGTGTGTGTGTTGCTGTAAGTGAAAAAAAAAGAAAGAGAGAGAGAGAGAGAGAGATCGGCAGAGGGAGAGAATGCAGGAGAGAGCGGAGAGAGAGGAGAGAACGGAGGAGAGAGCTGGCAGGAGAGAGCTGGCAGGAGCGGAGAGAACGGAGGCAGCCGCACTGCAGGAGGCGAGTTAAGACGTCCGGAGGTGAAGACCGTCGTCTGATGGTCGCGGGCGCACGGGCGCGTCTTCGCCCAGAGGAGGAGAGGAGTCTGCGTCGCCGGCTGCGAGCGCGGAGGCTCGCGACAGCGCGCTCAGAGAGGGAGGCGGGGAGTCTGCAGGCGGGCGCGGAGGAGGTCTGCAGGCGCGCGCGGACGCTTGCAGAGGTTGGCAGGGAGCCGGGAAGGGGCCTGGCCGGCCGCTGCAGTGCGCGCAGCGGCCTGTTGCGGGCGCAGAGGCGGGCGACAGAGCAGACGAACGGAGGCGGGGAAGGCCTGCAGGCGCGTGCAGAGGGGCTGGGGCGCCTGCAGACGCTCGCGGAAGCTGCGGGGGCCGCTACCGCTGCTGCTGCTGCTGCCGCCGCTTAGCTGCTGCTGCTGCTTCCGCTGCTTCTGCTGCTGCTTCCAGCTTCAGACTTTGAAGAAGCAGCAATGGCGGGAAGGGCAGGAACGGAAAACAAATGAAAACAGAGAGCCACCACGCCCACCGGCTCTTTGAAGAGCTGGGCGGTGATGGTCTCACTGTGGTAGTGTGCACCACAGTGAGCTCCTGCCCGTCGGGTTTCTCCTCGAAGGAGGTCCGGCGTATGGAGGGGAGAGGGAGGAGAGGAAGGTGGCGGCCTGCTGGTGTGATTCTTTCTTGCTGCAGCCAGCCGCAGCTGCGTATTGCAGCAATGTTCCCCCCTTCTCTGCTTCGTCGCGAGGAAGAGCTGCTGCTTTATAGAGGAGGAGAGCATGGCGGGGAGGCATGGCAGCAGCAGGGAGAGGCGCGGGAAGTTGCTGCTGCAGGGAGAGGCGCGGGAAGTTGCTGCTGCAGGGAGAGGGGAGGAATGGCAGCCGCAGGGAATGGCTTGGGCAGGGAGAGGGCGGACGCGCGCGGGAAGGACCGCAGGACAGCAGGGAGAGGCGGGACTGCTGCATGCGGCTGCGGGAAGGCGCATGGCGGGGAGATGCAGCGGAGAAGTTGCAGCCGCAGGAGAGAAAAAAAAAAAAAATAGAAATCAAGAGGAAATAAAAATAGAGAAGGGAATTTTTGCAAAGAGGCACTTGAGGAGAATGTAAATTATGAAGCCCTTTTATTCCAATCTTCCCTCCTCTTAATTAAATGCATGAATGCAAGTATTTTTACAGATGCGACTATAGGATTATAATATACATAGTTAATGCTAGAAAATAGCATAAGAAGGCGTCCCTATAGGCGTGTTTTGAGGTGCAAACAATGGGCAGTCCCTCCTGACGTGGCCCGGCTGGCCACACTGGTAGCAGAGGGGAACCCGACTCCCGCCCTCAGTGAGTCCCTGCTGTCGGCTAGGCGGGGGTCCGGTGCTGGCGACTGGCCCCTGTCGAGGGCCCCCAAAGGCCAGTGATGGCCCTGCACAACGTGACGGCTCTCCTGCGGACGCCACGTGTCTCCGTTCTCGCCGGCCCTGTGAGAAGTCTGGCTGAAAGGGCCTCTTCCGCCCGCCGTCGGTCTCTCGCGCGGACGGGTTGGTCTCCTCGTAAGTCATGGCTGCCTCTACCACCCTCGAAAACGTCGGCAGCTTCAGGGGTTTGACATACCCCCGGATCGCAGGCCGGAGCCCCTCGGTGAACCTCCAAAGGCGCTCCTCCTCAGTGGCTACCGCTGTCGCTGCAAAGCGGGACAGCTCCAAGAAACGCGTGCGGTACGCGCTCACGGTCATCGTCCCTTGGCGGAGAGTGTGGAACTCCCGCCTCCTCTGGTCCTGCCACGTCTGGGGAAAGTACTGCTCGCAGAAGAGGGTGACGAACTGGTCCCACGTCGGCTCGTCCCTCTCCTGTCCCCGGACCGCCCTCCACCACCGGTGTGCCGCACTCTCCAGCTGGTACGTGGCAAAGGCCACGCGGCACTCCACCGGGGGGCGAAGGGTGTCGAAGATCTTCTCCAGCTGCTCAAGCCAGTCCTCTGCCTCGGTCGGGTCCTCATCCCCCTTGAAGGAGGGGGGCTTCAGCTTCCGGAACTGCCCGAAAAGCTCGAAGTGGTGCTGTAGGGGAGGTGCTGGTGCACCTCCAGGCGAAGGTGCCTCGTGTACAGAAGTGTCGGAGGAAGGTGGGGGCGGCAGGGGCCCATCCCCTCCCTCGTGTCCGGCGCCGCGTCCGTCGCGTGGTCCCACAGAGGACTCCCCCTCTGCAACCCCAGGAGGAGGTGCTCGGGGCGGTGGGTGGAGCTCCTCTCGTACAATATCCCGTATCAGTCGGGCGAGGTCCTGGGCCTGGATGCCAGGGAGTGGTGGCTGGTCCACCGAGACGTCAACGACAGCACGTCCACCTCGCCGTCCTCGCCCTCGGCCGCGCCCGCGGCCAGTCTCGCCAGTCCCACGACGAGGCATCTCCTGCAAGGAGACGCGAAACAAAACGGAAACGTCAAAACAGACGGTACCTAACAACACTTCTAAGAGCTCATGTCAAGAGATATGTTGTGGTGGCTACTCTAGCTATAAACATTGAATTGGTTATTTTCCAGTCAGTTGATTCACTTCTCGGGACGACCTTGCTCTGATACCATCTTGTAACGACCCGGTTCCCGAGTCCCTACGAGACACGAGAACCGGACCGACTCGACTAATCCCAAGACCCAGTCGTCCAACGAGGAAGTAACCAAAAGACAGTAAAATAAACCACATTCAGCATGAATATAACTAACAGTAAAAAGTACAGCAGTAAGGAAAGAAACTACTACAGTAGGCACCACCACAACAGTAAAACAACATTTATCATATAACAAAAACTGCAGGTAAAGAAGGTACAGCGGAAACAAAACTACTCACTAGAACAGAAACAAAAGAAGGTACAAAGCTGTGGCAACTCTACTGGACCCTACTCGGCCCAGCGTCCCCTGCAGCCGCCGACCCTGGCTGCTCAACACCTGGTCCTGAAAAAAGGTAACGAGTGTAACACGTCAGCAAAACGCTGAGTAGAGTGGCAAACTAACTAAAGGCAACAGTAGAGTGTACAGTAGCTGTTATGTTCTATTACTTCCTTTATTTACATCTTTCAATTTTTCTCACTATTTCATTTACTTCTCAGATCCTTTACTTGATCTCGAATGTCCTCGTGGGACGATCTTGATTGCAGTCTTTTCCAACAGTAGAAGTAGCACGTGGTGCTCTCCTGGCCGGGAGAGTCCCCCGTGGTGATCCTACCCTCAGTCAACCACCCCAAGGTCACTGACAGACGTAACGGTGACTACGGCACGCGCGATAAACGCACAGGTAGCTAGCCCGTACTGGCACGCGGTCAGTCGTTTCCGTTAACGGGTGCGCCCAAAGCACAGCACGGAACCAGGGCAGAGCCCTCTCAGTAACAGGGGTCCAACCCCTCCACAGTAACCAAACCGGGGCCTTGCCCCTCCACAGTCCGCGCACCCTCGTCTGACTACCCTGGTTTGCCCTAGTGGGCCTAACAAGTCGGTGAAGGAGGCTAGCAGAACCCCGGGGCCCGTGGGGTAGCTAGTACTCTCCTAACACTACTAGCTCTCCTCGGTACTACGTACACGAGGGCCAACAAGTCGGTACAGAGCGGCCAAGCCTAACCCCGGGTCCCTGGGGCGGCTGGCCCCACTCTGCACTAAAACAGGTACAGGTACTTCCCTTGGTACTGCGTACCCAAGAGACAGTACAACTACATCTCAGTTCCATTCCTTTTCTTTCCAGGAGTTCCACTCCTAATTCCCCGTAGGGTTCCAGCCCTTTATCTCAGAACATCATATGTTTCACTTTCCAGATTCACGTTCTCAATTTCCATGATCTCAAACATGTTTCTTTGTTCATAACAGGCAGCTGTTAATTAATTTCACAGGCAGCTTATATATTCCTTTCCATTTTTCCAAGACTGCAGTAATATACATTCCACTAGTTTTTCCATCCTAGGATTCATGCCATATCCTAGGATCTATCATACAATCTAGTTTTCCGGCCCTAGGATTCATGCAACACCTAGGAGCTATCATTCCATACATTTCTCATTCCTAGGGTTCATGCAATGCCCTAGGTTCTAGTTATGGTTCCATACTTTAACAGATTTTATTAATGCTTAAAACCACTCTACCAGGTACAACGGAAGTAATGGGGGCGTGGTCGGGAATCCCGCGCGCCTCCGCGACTCTCAAGACGGCAACCGAACGAGGTCCTATCACAAGGATCAAACACAAGGAGTGTCTCAAAACAGTGTATAGCTACTGTAGGCGGGTAGAGGAATAAATTCTGAATCGAACGCAACTCGAATCGTGGAAGACGGAGCCCAAACGGGCCCTAAACGGGTCGAGAAAGACAATACTGTGCAAAATCAGACGTCTGGAACTCCTTCCAGACGTCTTAAACGGTGGATCAGAGAATTACCTGTTCGGCGTGGTTCCCCGGACGTCCAGAAGTCTGTGGCGACGTCTCTCCTAGATCCCAGACGTCCGATGGTCTCTCCGGACGTCTGGAGGTCGCTCCCGCCGTCTGGTACAACTTCCAGACGTCGGATTCGCAAAGGATGACGAATCCGAACACCTGCGCACAGCCAACCCTCCTCCTTCAGTACGGTCAGTCGACAAAAGAAGAAGGAGAAAGCGGAACTCACCTTTCAGACGTCTGTATGATCACACAGACGTCGACCTTGCCGTCTGGATATCAGTCCAGACGTCTGATTCTGGAGATTTTTCCAGAATCAGAACCTCGCTCGGCCTCCGCTCGCGACGCCGCCTGCGTCGCACCTCGCGCGTCCGCTGCTCCGCCCGCAGCAGGTCCCTCTTCGCGACGCTCTGCGCCCCCTGCGCCCTCCGCCGGCCGGCCAAGCCGCTCCCGGCGAGCTCGCCCTCACGGCAGAGTCCCGCCCTCGCACGCCGCAGCTCCTCCGCGCCTTTGCTGCGCCGCTGCCGCTGCGCCCTCGCGTCCGCTCGCTCCGCCCGCAGCAGGAGAGGAGGAAGATGGTGGAGACGGGAGGGGAGGCGCGCCCCCTCCCCCTTTTAACGCCGCGTGGAGAGGAGGAGAGAGACGGCCGCAGTCGCCTGCAGCCGCAGAGAAGATGCGGATCGCAGGTCTGCGCGCACAGGCGCGCAGACGAATATCCCGTGCGAGTATAACTGTTCGTCAGACGTCTGTAAACTATCCCGGACGTCTGGTCAGACGTCTGGATGTGATCCCAGACGTCTTGACAGACGTCTGGGCCACCTCCCAGACGTCTTAAAAGACGTCTGGGGTACGCGCTCGTTACACTGGGTGCTTCTGCTGAGTCTCTTCCTCCATCATCTCTGCCTAAGGTAGATCTGCTACCTGAGATGGGGACATCTATTATGAAACCCTCAACCATACAAGCCCCCAACCTTGAGTTGAAACCCCTCCCTGACACTCTCAAGTATGTTTTCCTAGGTGCCAATGATACGCTCCCCGTTATCATTTCGACTGTGCTGTCTGAGGCACAGGAGGGAGCCTTGATTGAATGCCTGTCTAGGCACAAGGAAGCTATTGCTTGGAGCATTGCTGACATTAAGGGTATAGACTCTACACTCTGCATGCACCACATTTATACTGATGATTCCATCAAGCCTTTTAGGGACATGCAGAGACGTCTGAACCCTAATATGAGGGAGGTTGTAAAAAAGGAAATGCTGAAGTGGTTGGACGCTGGGATCATATATCCCATTGCTGATAGTAAATGGGTCAGTCCCATTCATGTGGTGCCAAAGAAGGCAGGCTTTACTGTGGAACTCAACGACCAAGGTGAACAAGTTGTCACTAGACCCTCAACTGGATGGAGGGTCTGTATTGATTACCGCAAGCTGAACACCGCTACCCAGAAGGATCACTTTCCTTTGCCTTTTATTGATCAAATTCTCGAATAATTGGCAGGGAATAAGTATTATTGCTTTCTCGATGGATATTCTGGGTACAATCAGGTGGCAGTCTTTCCTGATGACCAGGAAAAGACGACATTCACGAGTCCTTACGGTACTTTTGCATTCAAGCGTATGCCATTTGGATTATGTAATGCCCCTGCAACTTTCCAGCGGTGTATGATGTCTATCTTTTCGGACATGATTGACGAGTGTGTTGAAGTATTTATGGATGACTTCTCTATTTATGGCTCGTCTTTCGACCAATGTCTCCTGCACCTGGAGAATGTGTTGAAACGATGTAAGGAGACTGGTTTAGTCCTCAGCTGGGAGAAAAGTCACTTCATGGTACAGAAAGGAATTGTACTTGGGCATGTTGTATCCGAGCAAGGTTTGGAAGTAGATAAAGCCAAGATTGATTCTATTTCCAAACTTCCATTTCCTACGAATGTCAAACAGATTAGATCCTTTCTGGGCCATGCTGGCTTTTACAGGCGCTTTATTAAAAATTTTAGTAAGATTTCTAGGCCACTTTGTGACTTAATGGCGAAGGAATCTTCCTTCAGTTTTGATTCAAAGTGTGCCGAAGCCTTTCAAACTCTAAAGGAGGCCTTGATCTCTGCGCCTGTTCTCCAAGCTCCTGATTGGACACTCCCATTTGAACTTATGTGTGATGCTTCGGATTATGCAGTGGGAGCAGTTCTTGGACAAAGGGTTAAGGGAAGATCTCATGTGCTACATTATGCAAGCAAGACTTTAACTGAACCTCAGCAAAACTACACAGTCACTGAAAAAGAATTACTTGCTGTAGTTTTTGCTCTGGAGAAGTTTAGGTCTTATTTACTTGGGTCTAAGGTGGTTATTTTTACTGATCATGCAGCAGTGAAACATCTCATTGCTAAGAAAGATTATAAGCCACGTCTGATTAAGTGGATCTTACTCCTTCAAGAATTTGACTTGGAAATATGAGAAAAGAAAGGAGTAGAAAATGTTGTAGCTGACCACCTGTCTCGCCTTCCTCTTAATGACTCTATTTCTGAAGACATTCGCGAGACATTTCCCGATGAAACTCTGTTGGCGGTAACATCAACTTTACCTTGGTATGCAGACATTGTAAATTACTTGGTCACTGGACAAACTCCTGGCTCTTGGGATGAGCAGAAAAGAAAGAGATTCATTTCTCAAGCAAGATATTTTCATTGGGAAGAGCCAGAATTATTCAGAATTGGACAAGACCAAGTATTGAGACGTTGTGTGCCTGAAGAGGAACAACAAAGTGTGCTGACTTTTTGCCATGAACTTCATTATGGAGGACACTTTGGTGCTAAGAAAACTGCTTTTAAGGTTCTCCAGTCCGGTTTTTGGTGGCCTTCCTTATTTAAGGATTCTCATAATTTTGTTAAGGCCTGTATTAGATGTCAACAGACTGGAACGATTGGGAAGAAGAATGAAATGCCTCAACATCCTATTCAACCTGTTGAAATTTTTGATGTGTGGGGAATTGACTTTATGGGCTCCTTCCCGTCGTCCCATGGTTTTGAATATATCTTGGTGGCAGTTGATTATGTCTCTAAATGGATAGAGGCCACTCCTACGCGCACAAATGACCACTCTGTGGTTTTGAAATTTGTGAAGGCCAATATCATATCCCGTTTCGGCTGCCCCAAGCCTATTATAAGTGATGGGGGACCTCATTTCCGAAACCACCACTTCAATCGGTTAATTAAGAGTTTGGGAGTGACTCACAAAGTTGCTACCCCTTACCACCCTCAGACAAGTGGCCAGGTTGAAGTATCAAATAGGGAGATAAAAAATATTTTGGAAAAGACCATTAGACCTGATTGGAAAGATTGGTCCCAAAAGCTCGATGATGTTTTGTGGGCCTATCGAACGGCCTATAAGACCCCTTTGAGTACTTCTCCCTTTCGGATTGTGTATGGAAAAGCGTGCCATTTACCTGTTGAGTTGGAACATAAAGCACTTTGGGCTATTCAAAGTGTTAACATGGATTTAGAGAAGGCAGGTAAGGCACGATTTCTAGAATTAAGTGAGCTTGAGGAGCTAAGGAATGATGCTTATGACACCTCTCAAGCTTATAAAGAAAAAACTAAGGTCTTGCATGACAAGTTTATTCTTCGAAAGACCTTTGAACCCAACCAACAAGTCTGGCTTTTCAATTCCAGACTTAAGCTTTTTCCTGGGAAATTAAAATCTCGTTGGGATGGGCCGTACATAATCACCAAAGTATTCCCCCATGGAGCTGTGGAGATCAAAAATCCTTCCTCTTCAGCAACTCCCTTTATCGTCAACGGTCAACGGTTAAAACCGTACATAACTTTAGATGGCCATCTGGTTGACGAAGTCACTCTTGAGGAGCCTTAGCTCCTACCTTTCTCCGCCTCAGGTAATATCTTCCTTTAGCTATTTTTTTTTGTTTTCAATGAGGACATTGTTTGAACCAGGCATGGGGGAGAGGACCTGAGGCATTTTGTTTATAGCATATAAAAAAAAAAAAAAAAAAGATTTTGAGCTTAACTGGCTAGATCTTGCAGTCTTAAGCAAATCAGAACTCTAGGGTAGACTAAGTTAATTCTAGGGTCAAACTTTAGAAGCTAAATGAGCTACTAGCTTTAGACCATTAGGGTCCTTTGTGGACTTAAAAACTTAAGTAGGAGTTAAGTTGCGAACCATTCCTCAAGAGGTTGAGGAAGGGAAGCTAGGGTTTAAGTTAAAAGGTGGGCTAGTACCTGGAGTCTTATTCTACCTTTTGGTTTACGGGTCCTTGTAACCCAAGCATCTAAATTTCACACACTTGGTCTGGTAATCAACTTAATTTCTGTCTTTCTGAAAAGAGATTTGGTTCTCTTAGTTTTGACTTAAGAGAGGCTTGAAAACACATTTTGATTGGAAGAGTTCCCGCCACCGGAGAGGTCGAGTATATACTCACCTTGAGGATGCGATGATAACACATTACCTCCTCGGCGCTTGTCTCTTAGGATATCCATCCTACTGGGGGCATGTAAGCGTATTGCGCGGTTCAGGTACCATGGGTGGCCCTATCACGAAGTGCCGATTGCCATAGGCCTGAATTCGCTTAAGAAATCCATGGGCGATACTATCTCGAAGTGTCGATTGCCAGGAGTTCTTGGGGTCGTTATGGGCGGTGCTATCTCAAAGCATCGAAAGCCAGGCACCCTTCGAGGTATGGTAATGGGGACAATGAATCCGACATAGACCGTGTTGATAGCTGATCTGAGGTTAGACTTAGAAGAATAAAAAAATAAAAAAAAAAAGTAAATAAAAAAAAATCCTTTAACTCAAATAACTCAGACCAATACACAGGCACGGATGCTTTAATCTCAGGGATCATTAAAATTTAGGGTAGAGTCAGAAATCAGGGAAACTTGTGCCTGCAACTCGTCTTTAGCCAACCTAGTCTGTAACTTAGAAACTACTTAGGAACCTTGGGTCTAGAGCCTGAACTTAATATGCTTCTAAAGGAAGACTAAGTGAGTTGACTAGTCTACTTAGAGTGCTAGGTTTCGCTTAATTTTGCTAGGGACTAGCAAAACTAGGCATGGGGGTATTTGATTAGCCCATAGTTGTGGGCTATTTAAGTATTTAAATGCCTAAACATTAGGATAATTCTAACATTTATTTAGCATAAATTAGGATATAAATAGATTAATTCATATTTTTAATTTAATTACATAATCCATGCATTGCATTCATATTTTAAGTGCATTTAGAATTAGCTTAGAATGCCATTCATCTAATTAGTTAACTAATTAAGTACATTGTTTTAGTTAACATAAAACTTGAGGGTTTGTATATAAATAACCATAATATTTTAATAATATCCTTTATTCTTCTTCTTCTCAGCAACGGCTCGGCTGCCGCTGCAACGCCTCCGGTCTCACTAAAAGTGCATTCATGGATCGGCGGAGAAGGTGGATCTGCTCCCGCCTCTCCATTCAAATTTGTGCAGGCCGCTACAAAAGGAGGAGAGAGGATGATGAGCGAGGCAGGCCTCCACCACCGACCCACCACTGTGCAGAGAGAACTTCTCCCTTCCACTCCATACTGTCGGCCTCTACTGTGGCGGCGAGTCTCCACCACCGTGGGCGTGTGGTGTGACAGCCCACACCGCCATCCGGAGCTCGTCCGCATCACCGTGAGCACATTAGCGTGCATCTCCCTCGCCGTCGTCGCCAACCACCACCACCGCAACAACCGTCAGCCACCCTTTCTGTAACTTAAGACGTCTGGGAAATTTCCCAGACCTCTGAAGTTACCCGCTCGCTTCCACCGCACACGTCCGAAGTCGCCTGCAGACCCTCTCCCGCGCCTGCAGAACCTTCAGCTCAACCCGTGACCATCAACCTTCAGCTCAACCATGCCTGCACCCTCCAACCACACATGCCCTCCTCAGCCGCGCCCATCTCCACGCGCTCACCGGCTGCAGCACTCTCCACTCGCCTGTAGACCCGCGCAACCATCCTCCTGCGCATGCAGACTCGTCCAACTGCGCCTGCAGAACTTCACCCACTCCCACCCCCGCGCCTGCAGATCAGCACACAGCTGCAGAACGCCAACCTCTCTTCCCCGCGCCTGCAGATCAGCTCTTACCACGCCTGCAGATCCCTTCGCCCGCACGCCCGTGCCTGCAGCTCCCACCCCCGCGCCTGCAGAGCCGCCAACAGCAGCGCGCGGCATATCTCACGCCAGCAGGCTGCGCAAGCTCACCGGCTGCAGCACCTCCGCCGGAGCTCGTCCGGCCACCTCCGGCCGCCGCGCGACTCGCCGCCACCACCGATTCGAAGCCCTCAGTCCGAGGGACCTCCTCCGAGCTTCCCGCACCCGGCCATCCACTCCTTGTCGCGCAAGACAAAGGGGAAAAATTCCCCTGTTTTGCTACAGTAAACTATCAATTAGAAATTACATTTTCTGCCATTGCCACTTTTTAATGATATTTTATTGATTCTGCATTGCGGAAAATATCCTCTAGTTTCTCATAATTTCCATTTCAGCATTGTTTCTTGCTTAAACCTTAATCTAAAGGCAATCTTGGCTTGATTCTTGTCCAAACTAATTACGAACGAGCGTTTTTAATTCGTGCGAATTTTAATACGTCATTACCTCCCTGTGGATACGACCCGCTCCTCTGCGAGTGGTTATTTCTTGTTAAATATTGATTAGTCGATTTTTCCACCACATTAAACTACAAACGACTTTAAAGCGAAAGATCAACCAGTCACCCTCGTCCCTCGGATCATCATCGCATGGCTGTGCCTCGCGCTCGCCCGCACCACCTTTGCGCTCTTCAACCGCACATGCCTTAATCATGCACTCAAGCCTCAGTCGTTCGATTGCGAGATTAGACAGCTTAAACGCCTCGCAACCACCGCCTTTAGGTTTCAAACCCATACACACGTGCATTCGGTTGCACGTAATCGTGCCCGTCTCCATCCAACACACAGTAGCGCACTGCATGTTCACGTCCCCATCGCTTGATGTTGATCTGACGCATGAGATTCATCCGTGCGCTCTGCCGCCCTAATTTTCCGTGAATTGCGCTTCGAACGTGCGTCACGGCCTTCTGCTCCAGCATGCTAACCAATGCTCTAAGGGCACGTTTGTCTCATGCTTTCCTTTCTTCGCACGGCTGCTCTCAGTCAGTGGATGAAGATCCAATGGCTGAGGATAATTCTTCCTTGATGAAGCACGAGGGAGCAGCGACATGGGCACGTTGTGGCCATTGGACGATGATCCAACGGCCCACAATGTCCGGGGGAGGTGCCTTTAGAGATTGGGGGGTGACGTTGGGGGGCTGCGATGGCGCCACGTGGTTCCATCGTGGCCGTCCATCTTCTTTTCTTTGTAGATGGTGCTCTGGGCCTCCGATCAAGATGATTCTTCCGCCGTTGGACTGCGATCGCTGATCCTGATCCATCTGTGCGGTTGGATTTGATATTTGAGGTCTGAATTTTCACCCTTTTGCCTCTTGGCCCTTGCTCTTCTGTGGACTCCATAGGACGTTGTAGGAGTCTATCGATGTGATCTCCGAAGCATTGCACTCTTGTCGTCATTCTAAACAGATCCATATGACTGGATTGGTCATCCGCAGCCCCGAATTACCTATGATTGCTAATACCTCTCAATTAGAACATAATATGATATTATTATTTATAAAACTAATAAATCAACTTTGATGCAAAGTATGATGCAAATGTATGCAGTATGCCTAAGTTGAGCTAGGATCTAACTTAATTTAGGTATATTAGGACCTATGATTGTTGTGCAATCAACCACCTCGGCGTTTAGCTTTGGCTCTCCGGCTGCCTCTGCGACCTCCTTCGGCCCCTCCTGCAGCTAGGAAACCCACTCTTAAGCCTTGACGAGGTCAACCTATAGCCTCCCCACATCCTTTTCTGCCTTCTCTAGACTTTCTCATATGGAGGCAAGTCTATTGATAGAGGTGCCTAGATGGACGCGCTCCTCCTCAAGAGCCCCCTCGTACACTTCCACGAAGGAAGTGTGCCTAGTCTTCAGCACTTGCACTTCCTCCTTCAAGGAGATGACCTTAGCACAAGCAGCCAAGAGGCTCTCGGACATACCCCCTAGAGTTGCTAGGTGGACGCGGTGCTCCCCCATGAGCCTCTCCTTCAACTCCTTGCCAGTGGTAGAAGCCCTCTACAGTAGGGAGAGGGTCTCCTTTAACTCCCCTTCTAGCCAGCTTGCCCATCTAGCAGCCTCCTACCGGGAGCGGAGCCTTCACTCCTCCTCCTTGACCAACTTCTCTACCTTCTCGCATGCAACAACAGCCTCTGCCACTTGCCGGAGCAATTGCCGATGCTCCGCTTTGGCCGTCTCGACCTACTGGGCGATCGGTCTACCGCATTTCCTAGGCTAGTCGAGGCAGGAAGGTCTAGGGGAACCTCGCCACGGGGAATGCAGTGCAACCCAAGCATCTCCGCCTAAAAATCACTAGCGAGTCAAAAGACGAGTGGCTCTAGTCCAGAAAAACAATAATCAACAACAGGCCTCTCGAGCTTACCACGTGCATGTAGTAGAACACGTGGTTCTAGTCCATGCCTCAAGGCCCAGAAGTGGCCCAAGACACGGCATCATTCAGGTGCCTTAGCACCTGCCTCTGCAAGTCAGGGGCTCAGCTGGATGTCCCCGACTGAAAAAGCGCACTGGGCCCGGGCCCAGATCCCTCGAAGCACCCTCCAGCACAGATCCAATAGCAGACCCGACGATACAGCCAATTATCCCCAAGATACCCCCTGCCCAGAGGGATCCACTAGAACCCACACACCAGTAGAGCTTCGTCGGTAGTAGGCTTGGCCAAAAACGTTGCCTGCGCCAGTCGCTTCCCGAGCTAACAAGGTTGTTGTACACGATAAATCAATATTTTAAAAGTTGTGCCGTAGTATAGCCAATAAGTCGCGAAAACAACAATTACAATTTATTACTCGAATTCAAAAGAGTACCCGAGGTCGAACACAGGGAACAAGTATTTCATTCACGTGCTAATCTCAACATATAATATAAATGAGCACAAGAAATTGAGCAAAGTATACATTTTCAATGAATAATAACCTGTCACATTAAATATCCAATGAAGAATAACTACTCAAATGATATTTAATACTAAGAAAGAATATATCAGGAGTTTAATGAGGCAAAAAGACATCTAAGACAAAATAATGGTGATTTGAATCACCAATTATTAGCTTAGATACACATATAATAATTACTTAATGATCTAAATAAATGAACAGTATCAACTACTTTAAATCCACAAGCATTAGCGCACAGTGCACTATCAGACGACAGCAGTTTCAATCAGACGACTTAAGTATCCACTGCTACAGTGCCAAGAGGGCATTGTACTTCTTCTCTTCTTTCTCTTGGCTTCTTCTGCCTGTCTTTTTCAGCCTCCTTGCAATGAAGTGTCACACAAGTTCCTGTGAGAGCAAAACCCCCTGACCCCGCACTCTCTCTTTTTCTCTTCCCCCTTCTCTTTCTAAATGTCCAGTCATATTCTTGGGTAATCAGGTTTTAGGGATCCACGTACCCGAGACCAGGGCTACTGGCGTGGGTAGTAGCCAAGGTGTGGGAGTAGGTTAGGTGGGTCGGCCAGTGCGGGTAAGGAGGACCTCACCCTCATGTTAGGAGGTGAAGAGACTGTGTAACTTATTCAATTTACACCACTGCAACTGCTCTTCCCTATCCGAGGTGGGACTAAATGTCCCTCCTCTTCGCGTGCATGCAACTGGTAATGGCTCCTTCAATTACAGCAACTATTGGGGTTCATACCCCCAATCAAGGACCTGGGAAGGTACTTGAGGCTACTCCACATAGCCTGGGACCAAGATATGGAGCTATCGTGGTCTCGAACATGAAGAACAAGGCAGCGATGACGGTGGCAACGATGGAGGATGGCGAACCCTGAAAATCAAGAACACGGCCTCTCAACCCAATTAAAAGGATTCAGGAGCTTCGCGCTAATGCAGAGAGAGCGGTGGTGGTGGTGGCGTGCTGCGAGGGGGAGATGGCTGGCAAAGGTGGAGGAGGTCAAAAATTGATGGGTTGTTCGGTGGGTGGTTAGGATGAGTAATAGGAGGGGAGATGTTAGGGATTTTGTGCGGGTGTATGTGGTGGAGGTGTAGGGCGTGGTGGCGAGGCGGATGGAGGGGTGTAGCGACAGAGATTCCTCCGCGATAATGGTAGACGAACCTATTTGCAAAGAGTGACGACAAAGCTAGGGGCATGTTTGTAAGGAATTCAAAAGTTAGGGGCATGTGTGTGACAGAAAAGACTCAGACAGGACCAAATTTCAAACTAAGTCAAGATGATCTCAAATTGGGCCTAAATTTTGGTACAAACCTAATTTTGACCCAAGAAATCCAATGGTGAAGTTAGATTTTGGTTTTGACCAATTTTGACTAGGTAATTTATGCAAAAACCTAAATTAGGGAACTGTCTGTCAGAGACTCTATTTTAGGTCAAATTGGATTTCAATGGTAAAATTGAAGGTATCAAACCCTAAAGAATATGTTTCTATGAATTTTAGAGGGTTTATGTAAATTTTATTTTGACCAGAACCTCAGTAGATTAAGCAGGTCAGTTTTTAGGATTTCAGATATCATTTAATTCTTGAAACGCGCAAAAACTCATTTCTGTCTGCAGGGACCTACTTGTTAAACATTTATGATCATTTGACCTTTAATTAACCCTTGGAGAAATCCGCGATTATTTTGCAATTGAGATATGTTGTTAAATTATAGTTTTACCCCTATTTTCATGTTATTCCCTCAGAATGGATTTACAATAAATTACTGTCTTCTAGCAGTTATGGAGGAGCATTTAATGATGAAATATGACTAAATAAAGCTAGATATGGCTAATGATGACGTTATCATCATACCCCATGCCTAACTTTTGCTAGTCCCTTAGCAAAATCTCATGGAATCAACTCAAATTCTAGACCATGCCCTTTTATGCTCAGATTTCTGATGTGTGCTTTTTTTTGCACATTAGGTCAGAATGCTAACAATAGGCCTAGAGGTACTCAAGTACCAACCAAGATCCGGACCTGACTAGCTTTAGCCTCAGTCTACCGCAAAGGTTTCTAAGGCCCACAAGAACTAACCTAAGGTTCATTGAACTCCGCGGTCAACGCACCCGTGCTTAAAACATGGTTAACCCAGGTTCAATTTGCAGTGCATTTTTGTAAGAGAGTGATTGAAGAATTTTTTTACATTTTTTTGGAGAATTTTCTCTCTCTTTTTCTTCTTTATTTCTAGCTTTGGATTGGCTTTACAACACGGTCTGTATCGGATTCCTAACTCCCACCATCAATCCCCGTAGGGTCCCTAGCTTTCGATGCTTCAAGATAGCACCGCCCACGGCAACCCCCAGAACCCTGGCTTTCGACACTTTGGAATAATGCCGCCCATGTTGTTCTATAGCCAAATTCAGGCCCTAGCAATCAACATTCGGGATAATCCTACCCATGGCACCTTAATCAGCACAAGGTGCTTACGTGCCCCCGGTAGGATATTTAGATATCCTAAAAGATAAGCACCGAAGAGATGGTATGTCATTGCGTATCTTCGAGGGGCATTTCCTACCTCTCTGCACTGGGAACTCATCCAAATCAACTTGTGTTGATAATCTGCTCCTAATCTAGGTGGCTTTCTCATAACAAAATTAACGCTTTACATGATTTTGATTATTAAGCGTACTGAACCAAACTGTGTGTGGATTAGGGTGCTTAGGTTACTGAGTCTTGCAAACCAGAGGTTAGTTAATAAGGCCAAATAATCCCTAAGCCTTAAAACTAATACTTAAGCTTCGCATTTTCCTCAACCTCTTGAGGACTATCCAGATCTTAACGGATACGTGAATTTTTAAGCCTAAACACAGCCCAAGAGGCCTAACATCAGCACTCATACTAATCTTTGTGTCTCTTAGCACTTGTTGACTTTTGTTTCTTTCTTTTAATTCGGTCTAGAACAAAAATAGATTCCATAATCTTCTACTAATGACTAACTCTTTTCTATTTCAAATTGTTGCTCCTTTTTGACATTTAAATCACCTCTTCCTCCTCTCAAGAATGATATGCATTTAATTTTCAAAATTTCCTCCCCTTTCTCCATTTTTTTTGTTCTTTTCAAAATTTTATTTTTTTATTTTTTGGAATCTGTATTTTTTTGTGAGAATCCTTCAGAATTTTGAATTTTTATGTGTTTGCACTTTAATACCCCCCATGCATAAGTTTTGCAATGTCCTTATTGTAAACCAGAGGGTATGAAATCAATTTGGGTTCAGGGATTAGGATAGGATAATCAAGTGGGTGAACAGGTCGGGATGACTATTACAAATGATTTCAAGCTATGGTACAAGTACCAAAGATGGAGACGATTGTTCTAAAATTGAACTCGAAGTGCAATAAACGTGAAGTACAAAAGGATAATCAGAAGGATCTCAAGTTTTTGGAATAGTGGGTTGCCTCCTGTTAAATGCCAAATTCAATAACTTCAGCCGAGCAGAAAACAATACGGAGGAGTGGTCAAATCATATGAATTTTGTAGAACAAGCACCTTGATCAATAGCATGGTTGGTCCAACCAGGTGCTTGTTCAAGTCAACAGGTTGATGATGCAGCCCAAACCCAATCAATCTAGTGGGTTAATAGATGTGAATCAGTAGATGTAGAACCCACCTTATGCTGTGGAGCTCAAGTAGATGTGGAAGTGTGAAGCAGGGTTTAGCTGAATCGGATCAGCCTGGTCAGAGTAGGGATCCACGAAAGAGAATGGATCTATGGAAGATGTAAGGTCCCTACAAGGGTGATCAGAGAAAGATGGGGAGTGATTATCAGTCTGATCGAAGTTCGAAACCCGATTAAAAGATGGAGGAGAATCATCTTCAACTGGTTCATCAAGAGGAGAATCAGAGTAAAAATTGAGTCCGGTTGCAGGTTGGGGTTGAGAACGGGTTTTGGAAGGCTTTGTATATGTAGAAGAGGTGGCATCAATAAAAATTGTGTGTAAGGGCTCCTCTAGGAAGGATTCCAAGGTAAGTTCATCTAGAGAGTCCCCATAATGGCCATCAAAATTAAATGTAAATGCCTGAGGAAAGATTCAAACTTTGGATTGCACACACTCTCGGCAATTACTATTTCTGATTCCTGAGGATAAAAAAGGAATGATTCCATCTCAGTGGAACCTGATTTTGAATTAATGATCTCGGGATCAAGGACCTCAGAGTTAGAGTCGAAGAATGGATCATGTATGCTAAGGTCGTAGATTGGCTTAGAGTTGTCAGGAAACAACAGTTCTCCGAAATCAGGGTAAGATTTGAAATCGTCGGAGAACTTGCAAGAATCATGTTCGGAATCTAATTCGGGATCAGAGGTTCCACCACAGAGTAAATCAAGATGTGGACAATCAGCAACCTGACTTGGATCTAGCCTATTTTCAGAATCCAAACTCAAAAAGGTGTCCCTATTAGGCATGGGCTCAGGTTCTTGGCTTGTAGGGAAGACCTAATCGAGTCCCAACTCTTCCAACTCCTCAGTTTCTGTATCATAGATTGGCGTGAATTCCGAAAAATCAATTCGTATCTTTGAGGAGCATTAAGAGATGCAATCATCAAATATAGGCCTAAAATCATAATCCAGATTCAAAATCTAATTTCCATCACACAGGGCCTTGTAATCATCCCAATAGGGCTTAGATCCAGATTCTAGGTTAAGGGTGTGGGTTGGATCACTAGAATCTAGGTTGGGAATGTCAAAATTGCTCTCGAGAGTCACCTTATCAGAATAAGGGACAGAATTTACACCCTTGAGAGGTTCTGATTCAATCTTAGTATCACAGGTGTTTAGGAAATCTAAGCTCGATGAACCTGGTTCTTGATTTTCTAGGGTTGGTTCAAAATTATGAACACCTATAATTGAATCCTCCCAACTTGTCTCAAGATCAGGAATGTCAATTTGTTCGCAATTTGAATCAGATTCCATTTGGGTTGGGGGTCCATAACAAGCTTGATCATCAAATCCGGGATTTGGGAAATTACATGGATTACTGGAATTTCTCCAAGATGTCATCTTAACTTCTGATGGGTATTTTTGATCGATGGATCTATACAATTTATTCAGAAATTCTCCCCGTTTTCCCAAAAAATTCTGGAGTTCTTCCGAAACTGAAGGATTTGACCAATATTACATACAATCATTATTGTGTAATTTCACCAATTCCATGTGTTCTGCTAAGAGATCATCCCAGGTTAAACTGTGATTTAATTGTATCCATATCATCTCCATACGGATTAAAATGCGGTTCATTGTTTTCTTGAATTTATCATGAATGTCCCTTTTACAATATTCTTCGTGGTTTCTATAAGCATTCTCAATTATCTTTTCTTTCATACTCATTTGAGACTTAGGTTTCCTAAACAGTCTTCCTATATAGCCAGGCTGCATTTTTGAATCAAGTGGTGGAATCAAGATGTAGAATCAAACTCAAGAATAGATTTGAAGTTGATTAGATCAAATTAGAAATTCCTAAGAAGATCTGTGTATGTCCTCTAATAGAAAAGATGAGGGACTGGATGTGAAATTTGACCCAATCAAGGCACCCAAAGATTTTTGGATGATTATAGAGGTTCGGGGAGGATGATACCCCTGGATCAGAAAGTCGTCCACCTAAGAATTACCTGGGTAGCCAGGAAGGGAGAGTCCCGCAAAGACCCCTACACGGTAAAGCGTCCTCACAGGTTACAAGGTTTCCCCCACCTGCCTTCCTTGTCACTGAGGGTCCAGGTAAACCAGAATGGATAACTTGACCTCTTAAGTCTACCAATTTTAAGTCCTAATTTGTGCCTTTAATTTCACTTGATTGGAAGTTAATTTGACTTGTGACCTAATTTGGAGGTTGGTTGGCCTACTAGGTAGACCAACATCACCTGACCTGCCCTAAAAGACGGCAGAATGACATCTAGGTCAAGACCTAGAAATCACCCTGAATTGACTCTCAAGTTATTAGGTCCAAGAGTTTTAGGGTTCAAGTGAATTTAATGCCTGATTTTAGGGTTTTTCTTGATTAGAACTTTTCAACCAAGGGCTTGGACAACACACAAACGTGGGAGGGTTATTTCTTTTTATGCAGGCAAGTGTGAACTAACACTCCAAAACCCTAAAATTGAAACCCTAATTGGCTCTATTCTGCATCCAATTTAATCTTAACTTGTTCACCTTGGGCTTCAAGCAAGAAAGATGTTAGCCCAAAGTGATTTAGAATTTAAGCATAGTCCATAATAGGTACAGGCAAATAAGGTAGGGAATTTCTAAACAGAATCGTCTCAAGCTTCAATCATATATGAAATTTGTTCGCAAATCAGGAAACTTGCCTTTCTAAATGATGATTACTATAAAAATAAGGCAGGTGATTCCTAATTGATTGTTTCTTTTTTTATCTTCCCAAGATTAAGTGGTTGATTAAGGAAGAATAGAAAAGATACCTCCCTGGATTGGTGGTTTTGCGCAGAAGATCGCCTCGTGATATACCTCGCAAAATCACAAGAAATCAAATAGGGCAAGTTAGTACTCAAATATAATCAAAATATAGCAAGAGAATAGCAGTGAATTACGCGTTGCTCCTCGGCAATGTCACCAAAATGTTATACACAATAAATTAAATCACAAAAATAACAAATACAATTTATTACTCGAATTCAAAGAGTATTCGAGGTTGAACATAGGGAGCAAGTACTGCGTTCATGCGCTAATCTCAACATATAATATAAATGAGCACAAGAAATTGAGCAAAATCTAGATTTTCAATGAATAATAACTTGTCACATTAAATATTCAATGAAGAATAACTACTCAAATGATATTTAATATTAAGCAAGAGTATATAAGGAGTTTAATAAGGAAAAAATGCATCTAAGACAAAATAATGATGATTTCAATCACTAATTATTAGCTTAGATACACATATAATAATTACTTAATGATGTAAATAAATGAACAATATCAACCACTTTAAATCCACGCAAGCATTAGTGCAAGTGCACTATCAGATGACAGTACTTTCAATCAGACGACTTATGTATCCACTACTACAATGCCAAAAGGGCACTGTACTTCTCTTCTTTCTCTTGGCTTCTTCTACCGGTCTTCTTCTTCAGCCTCCTTGCAACGAAGTGTCGCACAAGTGTCGGTGAGAGCAAAACCCACCTTGACCCCGTGCTCTCTCTTTCTCTCTTCCCCCTTCTCTTTCTAAATGTCCGGTCATATTCTCGGGTAATCGAGTTTCCAGGATCCGCGTACCCGAGACCAGGGCTATCGCCGTAGGTAGTAGCCGAGGTGTGGGAGCGGGTTAGGCAGGTCGAGCAGTGCAGGTAAGGAGGACCTCACGCTCATGTTAGGAGGCAAAGAGGCTGAGTGACTTATTCAATTTATACCACTTCAACTGCTCTTCCCTATCCAAGGTGGGACTTAATGTCCCTCCTTCTCGTGTACGTGCAACTGGTGATGGCTCCTTCAATTGCAACAACTATTGGGGTTCATGCCCCCAATCAAGGACTTGGGAGGGTACTTGAGGCTATTCCACACAGCCTGGGACCAAGATCTGGAGCTATCGTGGTCTCGAACATGAAGAACAATGCAGCAACAACGGTGGCGACTGCAGAGGACGCCGAACCCTGAAAATCAAGAACATGGCCTCTCGACCCAATTAAAAGCGTTCAAGAGCTTCGTGCTAATGCAGCGAGAGTGGTGGTGGCGGTGGCGTGCTGCAAGGGGGGTCAGAGATGACTAGCGAAGGCAAAGGAGGTCGAAAATTGATGTGTTGTTTGGTGGGTGGTTAGGATGAGTAGTAGGAGGGGAGATGTTAGGGATTTTGTGCAGGTGGATGCGGCGGAGGTGTAAGGCATGGTGGCGAGGTGGATGGAGGGGTATAGCAGCGGAGACGCGTCACCGGAGGAGTGGCCGGAGACGGAGAAGGCGAGGGTGATTGGTGTCATCAGTGGTCGAATTTGAAGAATAGAGAGAGGAGAATTAACCTAAGAGTCTAATGGAACTAAACTACTCCTAAACTAATGGACGAAAGGGGGGAGATTGACTTGCTGGGGGTACATCGGCGCCGAGGACGAAGGTGCTCTGGTGGGGGTAGGACGGCGAGGACGATGGAGGGAGAGACGTCGGCTGGTATGGCACAACGTGGAGGAAGACGAGGAAGGAGAATCCATCGCCGGTATTGCGGGCAGACGATGAAGGAGGTCAAAAGATGTTGCCGGACGTCGAGGAGCTATTTGACCGGAGAGGAGGGAGGAATTGAGGGTTTTCCAGCCAAATTCAAGCGTGGGGAGGACGAGCAGGACAAGGGGATCCTTATATAAGTCTCAGGGAGTCGGATTAGCTTGGGAATCAAGCTTTGGGTGCTTGGAAAGCTCGTCGAAGTTGGAAACTCAAAAGATACTTGAATCTCTCATGCATTCGCATGAGAGAATGGGAAGGTTATGGAGATTGAAACTTGATCCGTTGGAAAGAGAACTTCTCAAGGAATCTCCTTTCCAATTTTGGAAAGGATTCATTTATCAGAGGAGTTCTCTTCAATCAAAGGTCGCCGGAGAAGGATTCCTCTACGATAATGGCAAAGGGACCTATTTGCAAAGAGTGACAACAAAGATAGGGGCCTGTTTGTAAGGAATTCAAAAGTTAGGGCATGTATGTAAGAGAAAAGACAAACAAGACCAAATTGCAAAGTAGACCAAGATATCTTAGATTGTGTCCAAATTTTGGTAAAAATCTAATTTAGACCCAAAAAATCCAATAGTGAAGTTAGATTTTGGTTTTGACCATGTTTTAATGGGTAATTTATGCAAAAATCTAAATTAGGGCAACTATCTATCTGAGACTCTATTTTAGGTCAAATTGGGTTCCAGTGGTAAAATTGAAGGTACCAAATCTTAGAGAATATTTTTCTATGAATTTTAGAGGGTTTATGTGAATATTATCCTGGCCAGAATCTCAGTAGATTAAGTAGGTTTGTTTTTAGGGTTTCAGATGTCATTTAATTCTTGAAATGCGTCAAAACTCATTTCTGTCTGCACGGACATACTTGTTAGACATTTATGACCATTTGACCTTTAATTAACCCCTGGAGAAACCCATGGTTATTCTACAATTAAGATATGCTGTTAAAACTGTAGTTTTACCCCTATTTTCTTGTTATTCTCTCAGAATGGATTTGCAATGAATTACTGTCTTCTGACAGTTATGGAGGAGCATTTAATGATGGAATATGACTAAATAAAGCTAGATGTGGCTGATGATGACGTTATCATCAAAAGTGAAGGCCCGAGGTGAAGTCGACGGAGCAGCAAATCCAGAGATACCAGATGCAAAAATGTGTGATTTGATAAAATTAGGGTTTCAAGTTGTTACAACACACAATTTCGCAATCACTTCTAAATTTGTAATACCTAGATAGTGGAGTATCTAGAGTCATCCAAGGAGGTCAATTTGTTAATAACATGAATTGGTTCTCTCTCTCACCTCCCAAATCAACACATATATTTTTGTGATTTTCGTTTTGTTGTTTTTATATTTTTCAAAACAATCGGGCAACAGAATGCAAGGTGATAATTATGCTAACAATTACATCTATCACTAATCCTAAGTGACATGGATGAGTCTTTTCTTCTAAGCTAACCCTAGGCAAGTATGCCTAGGGTAATTATAAGAAGAAGATGTGATGTACTAATAAACTAATAGCAACATGAAAGACACACTAAACTAGAAAGCATGAAATTGAAGGCAATAGACAACTTTGTATTACTAGCAAAGTAAGGGACAAGTAGTTGAATGCTTCTTAAAACAAAAAGAAAAACTACACTAGATAATACGAAGAAAATAGAGATGAAGAAAACTCCTCCAGAGATGGTGAAGAAGGAATGGTCCATGCTCTAAGCACAGCAGGTCCTATGCTTGAAAAGAATTCTTCCTTGCTTCTGATATGATGACTCCTCCAAGCTTTCCTCCAAGGTGGGTGTCAACCACCTTGCTCCTCCTCTTTCCTGGCCATCCCCTTAGTGTTGAAGATCTCCTCCTTTGGCATGGCTAAGGGAGAAGGAGAGGAAAGGCACCAAGGGGGTGAGTGTGTGCCCCCCTGATCTTCATCTCTTCTTCTTCCTCCTTGGGGTGAAGATGGAACCTAAACTAAATGAAGAAAATGGAACCTAACTAATGGAGAGGGGATGATTATAAGGTGGTGGTTGGATGTGTTTTATAGGAAGGGAAAGTGGTGGTTGGTGTGGGAATTAGGTGTAGGGCTAGGATTAGGTTTGGTGGGTAGTTAAGGGTGGTTATGGATAGTTGGTGCCATTCTTAGGGATGCAAAGGGGGGTAGTTATGGGTGGAAGGGAACCTAAAAGGTGGCGACAAAAATGAAGAGAAGCCTCCATTTTGGCACCACCAAGGAGGGTTCTAGAAGGGGGGTTATGTGTAGGGTAGGGATGGCTTGTAGGGTAGGTGTATGGCTAGGATGTGGGGGGTTTTGGAGGAAATGTGTTGGAGCCAAGGTAGGGTGGTTATAGGCTTGTTGACGCCAACAACATGGTGTCCTTTGGAGGGGGTGGTGGTGTGAAGGGTTGTGGTTGACATGGTGCCAAGGTGAGGTGGAAGTAGGGGTAGCTTATGTGGAGCTTAGGTGGGCCTCTTTGGTGGAGCTAGTTAGGTGGGTTTTAGGGTTAGGTTGGGATGCCATGGAGGTGGAGTAGCTAAGCTAAGCTAGCTTAGCTTGTAGGGAATTGGGGAGAAAGGTAGAGGGAGCTAGGGTTTTGGAGGTGATGCGCTAGAGGAAGCTGTCTTGAGCTACACTGGAGCTGGTGGCTACTGAAGAGAGCTACAAGGAGATACCTTAGCTGGCTAGTTCTTTGCTAGCTGCTAAGCCAAACTATGATGAGCTAGCTTCATCTGATGTGAGCTGAGATGAGCTAGGTCTGGTCTTCCTGGAGATTACCTAGCTAGCTGGAGTAGCTAGCTTAAGTCAAGTAGCTCAGCTTAACTAAATTGAGTTGAGTTAAGCCTTTAGGAGTTGGATTTAAGCTGGCCTGAGCTCGTTAAGGTCATCTTCAGCTGACCAGGTCTAGCTAGTAGCTAGTCCTAGTCAGGTTGAGCTTCCACTAAACTCTTCTGAGCTGGAGGAGCTGGAATGGAGTTGGGATCAACTGACTTGAGCTAGTTTGAGCTGCCATCTGATGACTCTACATGTAATAATGATATTTCCATCAACTAGAGTCAATCTTAAGGGTATATGTGCATTAATGACATATCATAATGGGCTTAGGATCATTTCATGCATAATGAGTTGAGATTGCTTATATCAATGTTTAATGGCCATGTGTACAAGTGCATATTCAAAATAGGCCTCAGATGAGAAATCAAACCGCACAGATAGATCTAGATCGATGAACGAAGTCCAACGGACTCAAAATTACCTCAATTCGACCTCCGTAGCTCCCACAAGAAGCTCGGGAAGTTCTGGCTGTTGATCTGATGATCGACCCAAAGCTGGCCATGGGTTGCGCATCCACACACCTGCACCAACATCCATAATGTGCCCCACTGATGAGAACCTCATCATGAGCCCTAACTAGATCATTTTGACTTGAGAAAGTAAACAAAAGCTCCTACATAACCTAAAGGAAGGCCTAATTCAAGGGATTACTGTTCTGGGAAGGAAACATGAACTAAAAGGTAGAATTGCAATTTTACCATTGCAGTACATCAATGAGATTTCTTATGGGCTAAACATAGGCCAAAATTACTTAATAAGAGGAAAAGTGGGATGATAAAGGTTATTGTGAGATTTAAGAATTAAATGATATTCTGTAACCCTAAAACAAACCCACTTAATTTCACAAGGTTCTAGTCAGAACAAAAATCAATGAAACCCTATAAAATTCATGGAAAAATATCTACGAGGTTTTAGAACCTTCAATTTGGCCTTTAGAACCTATTTTGACTAGATAGGGGTCCTAGCTCGGTATTTGACCTAATTTGGGTTTTTGTGCAAAATGTCTAGTAAAACGTGGTAAAATATAAAATCCAACTTCACCATTAGATTCCTTAGGTCCAAATTAGGTTTGTACCAAAATTTAGGCCTAAGGGAAGGTCATCTTAACCTACTTTACAAAATGGTCCACCCAATTACATTCTGGTCCCTAACTTTTGAAAACCCTTGCGCAGAGCCTCCTATCTTCCTCGCCACTCTTTGCATTCAGGTCCCTCCGCCATTACAGCGGAGGAATCCCACTCCGGCGAGGATTTGAGGAGGATATCTCCTTAAATCCACAGAGATCTCCCAGATTTGGAAGGGAGATTCTCTGAGGATCTCTCCACCGTCTAAACAGGATACCATGATCAGATTTACACCAATTCTCTCGTGCAAATGCTCGAGAGATTTGGGTGTCTTGAGCACCTTCCATCTTCGACGAGACCTTTGCTCTTGAAGGCTTGCCTTCCAAGCACAAAGGGTTCGGCCAGCAACTATAAAAGGACCCCCGGTCCTTGTCGCATCTTCTAAGCTTGAATTGGCCTGAGAATTCCCCCAAATTTCCTCCTTCCTCATCTCCGGCCAACCGCCTGCAAGCCCTGGCGATCTCTCCTCCCTCCTCTCGTCACTCTTCTACCATACCAGTGGCAGAGTTATCTTTGTCTCGTCCTTCCGCATTGCACCGTACCTGCACACTCCTCTCCGACCTCCTCCTCGTCGCCGTCATCCTCACCTCAGGGCCTTCTTCCCCGACGATGGCACATACGCACCGCTCGTCTCCTCCGCCTCCCCTTCATCCAACTACCCTCAGTAAGGTTCTCTCTTTCCACTCTCTATTTTCCCCCACTTAATTTTAGAAACACCCCTCGACAGCCACTGTCCACCTTCGTCTCCCTCATCTCCGACCGACCACCGGCGAGGTGAATCCGTCACTCTCCCACTCCACATGCCTCGCCACCGACCTCATCACCTTCGCCATTACTCACTGATCATCCTCCGCCCCTTCACCAACCGCCACACACGCCCTACACTTCCACCGAACACACGCACCTTCACAGTCACAGTCTGACCTAGGCACGCACACCTAAGCCGTTCTACGCCATGCCAACACTTGCCTCACCTTCGTCGTGACATGGCGAAGCTTCCCACATTATTTAATAGGGCCGCGAGGCTGTGTGTGTGTGTTTCAGGTTCACACCTCTACCGCCATTAGCGACGACGCGAAGGAGCTTGTGAGGTTGCTCCAGGCTCCCAGGTTCAGAAGACGCAGGTCACCCCCAGGTGATTAGCGCAGCGAAGCTCCCCGTTGCTCCACTTCAACGAACCTTCCTCCTGCAGGCACAAGTAGAAGCGGGTGGGACTTTTAGTCCCACCTCGTGAACTCAAGAGTGAGGTAAGTGGTATTTATTGTTTTTCTGTTTTTAGCTTATCACCTCCAAATGACACGGGGTGAGGTCCCTCGCCCATACGCATGCCTTGTCCGCGACCCCTGCCCCCGCGGACCTGGCAACCGACCCGTTTACCTACCACTCCTTGTGCACTACACTACGCCGGTGCGCCTAGACGTGGGCACGCGAAACCTGACCCGATTACCCGACTCTGGGAGAGCGAACCTAAGAGCGAAATAGAGAGAGAGAGAGATGCAGGGGAGGGTAGGGGTAGGTTTTGCTCTTGTGTGCGTGCGCAGGGAAGAAGAAGAGGAGGCTGAGGGTGCAGTCGCAACCAAAGCTAAGGAAGCCAATAAGGAAGAAGAGGAGCGGCTGAAGAAGAAAACCAAGGGCAGAGGCTGAAGAAAAGAAGAGAAGACAAGAGCAGCTAAGGAACGAAGGAGAAGGAAGGACTTAGCCGCAAAGAAGACTGCAGAGGAAGAAGAAAGAAGAAGAAGACAGGGAAGCCAAAGCTAAGGAAAAGCCAAGTGCAGAAGGAGAAGAGGTAGAAGCCTAAGGAAAGAGGCGGCACTGTAGCAGAGGAAAGGAAAGCCAAAGAACAAAAGAATAAAGAAGAAGGCAGAAGAAGAGTGGCCACAGAGAAAGAGAAAGAAGAGAGAAAATTAGGAGGCAGAGTCAGAAGGACAAGAATAAGCCTTGCACTGTAGCAGCAACAACTTAAGTCGTCTAATTTTACATCAGACGTCCATTTTTTTGAGCTTATCTATTCATTGACCTCATTTTTACTTCATAATTTTGATTGGATTGGTCATTGCCTCTTATTAAATTGTGAGTTGTGATCTTACTTTTTAAATATCAATTTGCTCCCTACGTTTGACCTCGAATACCTTAGTTTTCGAGCAATAAATTCTTATTTATTTTCGCTGTCATTTCATTTATACTGCAATGAACATCTTTTAAAACCACGATCTCGCCTCGTTAACACCTGCTCTTCTTCATCGCATGCAGGATCAACCATGATCGTCCGATCTTCGATCGACGGCTAAGGGACCACAAGACTCGCAACCTTATCGCAGGTGTGGCGCAGCGGGTGCACCTCCACCTCAGACGCAAGTGGTGAGCATTCGAGCCCCACTGCACCCCCAAATCATGCTCTAGCCCGCATCGCAGCCGATTAGAACCGTCTGACAGCCATCGAATGGCCCTAAGGTGAGCTATGTGGCGCACTCTCACGTGCCCGATGATACGCGTACGATAACGCCGCATCTGATGCGCACCCAAAGTGCACAAGATGCGATCTGAAGTAGCGCTCAAGGCGCGATCTCAGTCGTCCAATCTTTGATCGAACGACCTATGTTGTGTGCACACGGATCGTGCGAAGGAAGAACACACACGTGCATGAATCGGCGGGAAGGAGGCTTCACCAACGTTGCTAAAACCCCTGCTTGATTTAGAAACCCTTCCTTCTCTATAAAAACCCCTACACCCACTCCATTTATGAGCATTCACTCCTAGATTCTTCCTAGCTCTACCAAGCACACTTCACACCCTCCCAAAGTTGTTGAGTCATCGACAGAAGCCTCATCCACCACCGTGGCTTCCTTACCTCTCCCTTTTGCATTTCTTTACCCTAGTTTAATGTTTACATTGTTTCAAGCTTTCCTCTATCATTGTAATTGTAAAATGACTTTATTTGTGCAATATATTTCATCATGTCATGTTTCATGTCTAGCTAAGTAATCACCATGCTATAATCCCAAGTCTCTAACCCTACTCTCTCTCTCTCGATTTTTCACAAGAAAACAAAACAAACATTTTTGTGACACCCTAAAGTGACAAAGTAGTCTGATTTCACGCCACCTCATGTTCGACACTTGAACTCACCTAATCCATATCTTCATTTAAAATTGATGTCGCAAACGCATGCTATAACGACGGATCTAACTTAACGTGTTTCGTCGACGTTACCATCCAGCTAAGGTGAGCTGAATGGAGCTAAAGTGAACTAGCTAGAGCTACCATTCAACTCAGATGAGCTAAATGGAGCTAGGGATGAGTTGATCTAACTAGAATGAGTTGGGATCTAGTTGGGATGAGTTGGAACTAGCTAGAATCTAGCTGAAAGGAGCATCTTCTTCATCTTCTGCCCTCCTGAGTGCCAAGGTATGTGGGATTTGACTCTCTGCTTATCCCTGACACTCAAATAAACTTATCAAAAAGACAATAAAATACAATGCATGCCTATCCTATGTAGATGCATAAATGCAGCCCGAAAGACCATTTACGGAGTTAAAACCTTAAGAGCTAGATATATTTTAGGGCATGAGAATGATGATAAACTAACGTTTATCACACCCTTATGCTTATATTTTGCTAGCCTCTTAGTAAAACTAATTTCACAAAATGGATTTTTGGGAAAGTCTAATTTTTTTACTTTTGAGGAGAAGATTACGAGACTTTGGTTGATTAAAAACATGAAAGCCACGGGATTTGTTAAAGATAAAACATTGGGATTTGTTTTTAGATCAGAAAATTTTATGAATCGGGATCAGTGTATCCTTCAAATTTTCATATATTAACTCATTGTTAATTCAAATGACCTGAAATCATTTTGCAGTTAGGATTTCCTTGCCTCTTGAATCTAACTCACAATTTGCATAATCCTTTAAAATCTTTTCTCTGTGCTTGTGAATGCCAACATTTATAAGGATATTTATAAGGTCGTGTTTTTGAAACCTTTTTTTTTTGTCTCCCCATGATTACTCCTAGCTTAATCTTACAACAGATGTGTTGGAATTATCATTCCTGTTACTAATCCTTGAGGGTTCTCTGATGCCAGCACTTTGAGATAGTACTGTCGAAGACACCACCCAGGAGCTCACAACCCCAAAACACAATGCGGTGTAAAGGGGCACTCCAAGGAAACTCGAGCTCTTGCTCCGACGCTATAGGCAGAGCATCGTCCAAGACACTTGAGGCACAAAAATATGCCTTACTGCTCCATCTAAAGATATGAAATATAGATATAAAGCAGTGTTGAGGCGGCAACATGTTGATATTGCATCATCAAAGGATGCATTTTCTTCCTCGACAGTGAGAACTCAAACCAATGATCTACTTCGGATTTCACTAAGACTAGACAAGGGCCTTTTCTAATTTTTTTAATTTGTTTTTAAGTGTTGGCTGTGTGAAATTTGACACAAGAATTTAGTAAGAGATGTAAGTTTTTGGATCAGAAACTAAACCAGGTAATTTCCAGGTCACAAAAGGAAATCAAGTCAACTGAACCATCATGAGTTCAGGTGGAATTTAAAGAAGGATACTTGATCTAGTCTAAAAATAGACCCAAAGATTCCAACAATCAAGTTTGTATCCTTATCCGTAGTTTGTTAAAAATTAAATCTCATTGTGCCTTAAAATGAATCTTTCAATCTTTGTCTCGATTTCGAAATTTCCTCGAAAAGTTTACAACATTTTTATTCTTTTTTAGGTATGCATGCAGAAAATGAAACAACAAAATTGCATATTTTTAGGTTTTGAAAATTTTGAATCGATCGTCAAAATTTGAAAACACCCCCCCATACTTATGATATGCAATGTCCTCATGCATTAGGAGGGAAAAGAGATCATCTAGTGTTAAGCGGTCTGATTTAGAATGGTCAAAACTTGGAAAAGAAAGAAAAAGGAAAGCAGAAAAAATGATGGGTTACCTTCCATCCAGAGCTATCTTTTACACCTATTCAGCTGGGTGTGAAGCAATGCACGAAAGACAGACAATCATGTAAATAATTGGACACTTGAATGTCTTCAAGAAATGTGTCTTCCTCAGGATCCCTTAAAAGATGATTGGTAAAAATATAGGGATCAAAATGAAATGAAAAAATGGAAGAATGACCCGAGTCTGGTCATAGTTTGAGTTCACGATAAAAGCCAAACTCGGGTGGTAGGTCCAATGGAAAGGGAGTAGGAGAGAAGTCAGTGTGATGAAGGTGTTGGTGCTAGAGCACCGTGATCGGTTGTTTTGATGATAACAAAACACGTGTCATTTAACATTTGCACTTGAAGTCTTAGATTTTAGGCAAATTACAAATGGAGACGTGATTAGATGGAGTTCGAGCTCGCATCCAGGATGGATTGGAGGAGCTTGATGGAAAACAGAGGAGATTCGCGAGGAGCGATAGATTAAAGATGGAAGGACAAGAAGAATAGGATAGAATTCTGTTTATTTCTTTCATGTACTTTTGTCTTTATTTTCTTGCTCTTTTTGTTCCTTAGAAAATCATGTTAAAGAGCCTCAAAGTACCCTAACAGTAGTCCTAGGAACACCTGCACAACTTTAGGATACTTAGGTTTTCTGTAGAGAACTTAGAAAACCAATATAGGGTTCAAACAGCTTTTTCAGACGTCTAATTATAAAATCAGACGTCTGATAATATGTTTTAAGATGTCTGACTGTTGATTTAGACATCTGATAACATTTAGGCTAGACTTAGTTAGGTCTGTCTGATGAAATCAGACGTCCAGACCTTAGACCAGACGTCTTAGAAGACATCTGATGTTTTTGCCAGACGTCCAATTAGTAGACCGTTGGCTGGCTTAACAAACATTGGAGGAAATGACCGTTAGAGCCTTATCAGACGTCCTTAAGCCTTTCCAGATGTCTGATAAATGACCATTTTGCCTCGGCTGACCTAAAATCTCTTCTCAGAGATTTTCTAGCCGTTGCAACTCTTGGAAATCCATTCCCACAGAAAAAGTAGGTTTCCAGACATCCAGACATAGTGCCAGACATCCTGTATGTCATCTGATGGACTTGCACTAGAACCCTGTTTAGATCTAATTCAAGTCAGGAAGAAACCTGCATAAAATCAGACGTCTGACCTTATTTTCAGATGTCTTAAACTGGTTTCCCAGACATCTGATGCCAGGATCAGACGTCTGATAACCCTGTCAGTGCAATCATTGTTCCTAATTTCGGCCTGATTCTCTTGGGCTTTGCACCCAACGGCTATGGAAGCCTTCCTAAGCCTTCCAAAGCTTTCCTAAGGCCTCTATAAATAGAGAGTAACCTCTTGCACACAAAGACACACCTAGATACACAAGACACACCTAGTAATACACTTTCACACTCTTTTGTGTCCAAGAAAAGCTCTTGCTCTCCAAGCTCAAGTTCTACATCTTGAGAGCATCAAGCCTTTGCGCACCCGCTCTCCCGACGTAGTTCACGAGAGCGACGTTGCGCCGTCACGTGGCTCACACACCCGTGTCATCGATTCGACGCACTCCTTGCAAAGGGGAATTTCCTAATTCCTATAAAAGTTAGGTTTAAATCCTTGTTGGCTCTATAGAACTATATTTGTTATTTTATCTTTGTTATTTGGTTGGGTATTCGCTTTGCGAATTCCCGTCTCCTTCGTGGGACAAAATCCTTCTCGTGAAGAGAAGGGGTTGAGGAACACTACCCTCGCACTTGTAGCGTGGTTGTAATTGAGGTTGAATCACCCTCGTTTAACTGATTCGTTTAGTGGATTTGATCAACTTGGTTGATCGAAAAATCCTAACTCGAGAGGGTTAGGTGGTGGTTTTCACCCGGTTTGGGTTTCCACCTAAAAATAATTGTGCACATTGTGTGATTGAATTTTTTGTGAGATTGTTTATATTCTATTCCGCATTTTATTACGTCACCCCTCCTAATAGGGAATCTACAGAAGGTTGGGTGAAGTTAAGGTGAATGTCTTTGGTGATAAATCAGGAAGATTAGAAGAGTAAAAGTCAAACCCTAGTTGATCTAAAATGTCTTGGACCCCATTATCATAATCAGAATCTAAATCAGTGAAATCAGATGCAATGGTGATCAAAGCATAGTAAGAGTTATCAACATAGATTCCTCAATTACTACTTCCATGTCATTATCAGAGTCCTAAAAAAATTCATGATCAATGGACCTTCTAGAAGCTTTGAAAACATCTAAAGATACAGTTTGGTTATCGCAAGTTATATCCATTTTTCTAGAATGACAATTAATATTTGCTTTTGCGGTAGCCAGAAAAGGCTTTCCAAGGATAATAGGGGCATTTTCAAGTGCCTCAGGTACCTCTATGTCAAGGATCATAAAATCAATTGAAAATAGACAATTCTAGGCCTTGACAATACCATCCTCGATAACTCCCCATGGTTGAATGGTAGATCAGTCTATCAATTGAAATTAAACCTTAATAGGTTTTAATTCACCAAATCATTCCTCGAATAAGACCGGGGGGATGAGATTAATAAAGGCACCAAAGTCAAGAGGGGCATGATAAAAGTTGGTGTCATTTATGACAATCGAAATGAGTGTTGCGCCTAGGCCCTTTTTCGTGAGAGGTAGCTTGCTATATACAACTGAGCTCATTGTCTCAGAAAGGACCACCCTTCCTAAATTCTAGGCCTGTCGTTGGAGTATATATTTCTTTCAAAAACTGAGCATAGGCAGGGAAGGTATCTAGGAGGGGGATGTTAGTCTCGACATGCCCACATAAGTCCAAAACATCTTGGTGAGAGGGCTCTAATTTCTTTTTAGCAAGATTGAAGTGCAATGCTTGAGGGGAAACAATAGGATTTGAATCTTATGTTTTTGGTGTATCTTTTTCTTTTTCCTGATTAAGGTTAGGAGAGTTAATTTGCATAGGTTGAGAGTGGGTTTCACTAGTTTCATATGAAGGCCCTGAATCAGTGGTGCTTTTCCCACTCCTCAATGTAACTGCATGTGCAGTTTAGTTATCACTAGGAGGAGGTGGGGGGGTAATAAGAATCTCTTTTGTGACATGTGTTAAGTAGTCAAGTTAATCAATCAATCGCTTCACAAACAAATGCTGTTGTTGGGTTTTGATCCCCAACAACAGCGCCAAAAATAATGAAGCGAACGATCGACCACGGTTCATATCAAAAAATCATCGTTGTAGTATATGTCACAAATACAAACCGTTATCGCATCGATTTTATTTAATTTACATAATTTTTACTGATTTATTCCAGGTCATTCACTGGGAGGCAGTTATTGATATACATCACTCTCTAAGTCCAAGATTATTCTTTAATTCCAAAAAGATAAGTTTTATGCACAATAAAGAATGAATGAATCAATCAATCAATAATGAATAAATTAATGGTTTAATTATGTACAAAAAGAATCAATGAAAATGCTTGCAAATACTAATTACAATCAAGCATCAAACACTACATAAATATACTCTATACTATCTACTTATAAGTTATATTACTAATACTTACATATATATACAAACTAACTAATAATACATATCATATTAACTTAACTTAATATACTAACATATATAGTAACATATATAGGAGCTACAGCGACAGATACAAGCGTCGCTAAACCCTAGAAAAACTATCTACAAGTTCTAAAGTAGAAACTAGGGTCTATAGTGACATTTATTTTACCTTTAGCAACGGTTTATTCTGTTAGTAAAAATATGAAGTTACTTATACATATGTATACCTGTACTACTTACATATACATACTATACAACTTATTTAATTATACATATTTATTTAGATATACATATACGCTATACACATTATACATTTCTTCTCTATTCTCTTTACTAAGCCTCTTTTTAGCTTTCTCTTGTTCTTTTACACTTAGCCGTTTCTCATACTTAGCTTCTTTCTTCCGTGTTTAATGATTCATTAGGGCCTTTCACTTAACAACAAAAAATTGTTTAATTAGCATGCACGTTTTTCGAGGGATACACAGCACCCGAGAAGGGTGGGACCAGACCTCTACTAGGTGCGTCCTAATTTCTTAATTAGGCTGATTAATTACGTTTTAAGCTCAATTTTGGGCATAATCAAGCCCTAGCACAGTAATTTGCCTTCGGCCACACACACATCTCAAATATCATCACAATGCTCATATAAGGTCAGAAGTAATGCTCAATAGATATGCTCGGTTGTTTCGGGCTCCCAACACCTGTGATGACTGAGCGGTAGAGAAACTTTTTCAATTTATAGCGCTATGAGTGCTTTGCAGCTTCCGATATGGCGTTATTCGAGTGTATGTTCTGTGCAACAATTCAGGTGCGGCTGTGCCAAATTCATGATTTTGGCCCTCAATTCGAGGACCATAATTTATTGTAAATTAAAATTAAATTTTAGGATAATAAAGTATTTACATAATACTACTTAATTGTATAGTTAATTTAGAAATTTAATTATATTTAATATATAAATGAATTCAATAAAGTATACAGTTTATACAAATAGAATTGTAGGTTTTATTCCTTAATTACATATAAATTAGTTAATATATGGTCTAATTGACCTTATACCGAGTTAGTATACACGTTAAGGTATTTTATAAAGATTTTTATTGTATTTTAGAAGCTTTATTTCGATTTTATTTACATTTAATTGGCATATTTTGGACTATCTTATGTATAAATAAAGTTTAAATAGTATAATACATTATAAATATACATAAATTAGCTTAATTTACTTAAAATACATTAGTATAAATGTACAGTATAAGTTAACTTAGTTTTAACTTAACACACTAATTTATTTTAATTTAACTTAATAACTTAAATAGAAATTTAATAAATTAATTATTTATTCTATATATATAATTAAATTATGGTACCTAGTTTAATATGTTCATAATAAACATATAAATGCGTATGTACAGTATCATTACTAAATATGCTTATTTATAGAGTTTATTAATTTATATAGCTCATTAGTACATAGAAATTAGTTTAATTAATAAATAGTTATACAATTAAGTTATATACAGTATAATCTAACTTAAATACTTAATTTACATGCTACAATATATACATAGGCTATTTATACTTTATATATGTATAATTTACACTATAGATATTTATATGCTTACAATATGGCTTATATTTACACTTATATAGATTTTTAATATTTTTAGGGTTTTTTTCACTTTTTATGGCTTTTATGTCTTTTATGAAGGTAAGATATGAGAGGAAAGAAATAGATGAGGAAAAGGAAATGTTTGTGGCGTTTTTATGTTTAGTTTCTTTTATTAAGTTCCATCGTATACAAAACGTCGGTCGGTTTGTTCTATCAAGCTGGGGGTTCGGATTACTATGAAACTTGGCATGAAATTAGAAAAATACCTGATCTTCACCAAGACAGGTTTATTTTATTTTTTTAGATTTTTTATCTAGTTTTTATTGAATTACAAAATTCACACACTCTAAGCCTTTTAAGGGTTTTCTAGGGTGTGTTAAAGGGCTTAGAATGGAACCTAAGGTGTCTAAAAGGAAGTGGACTTCCTCAACAAACTCAGTGTAATATATAGCAAAGATATAAACATCTAAGCACACAATTCTACATGGATTTCAATTAATTGTAATATAAGGGCAGTTAGGTACTAACAACTAGCTGACAAAAGATTAAAATCAAGATTACAAGCATTCTAGATGATCATAAAAATTTGTTGAGTTTACATGAATTCTTGTACACAACATTCAGCTCAATTCAGCTATCTATAGAGCTAAAACTAAGCTATTGTCCTTGGATCTCTCATATCAGAAACTACTGCAGCAGCAACAGCAATAATAGCGAAATCAGCAGCAAGATAACTGTTGGAAACACTGCTGCAAATAGCAGCAACTACAAACGCCAACAAGTGTAGCAGATCAGTCTTGATTCCAAACAACTTAACTATTGTTGCAGTTAGTCCATCTGGAAGAAAAGTAGGTCTGCAGCAAGGAATGGAATGTAGCTGCAATTGCAGCAATTTGCTATGAGTGCTAGGACTTACAAACATAAAACAGAAATCAGAAATCCCCTCAACACAATCTGACAAGGGTTTCAATTAATATAAAAACCACTAGGGAATACAAATCAAGATCAAGATCCCTTACAGTAGCATCTGAACCAATCAAAGTAAAATAAAAGCTGATCTAACTCTTTCTAATGCTATAGACAGCATGTAGAAAACGTTAAATCCGTCCATCTAAAACATTAATCAAAATCCTAGAATTCTAAAACCTTAAGGAATATGGAGAATTCCTTAGGTTAGAAAATCTAAATTGCCCTAAAACAAATAAAAGATGCATGGTAGAGTCTCAAATCAACTATAATGAATTAAAGACATTCAATTCCTCACGAAAATCCAGATCAGATTATGGCTCATCTGAGGTGAATTCTGATCTCAGAATCACCTCAAATTCCCAGCCAAACAGTGAATCGCAATCAAAATATTTCAGTTAGCTAGATCCAAGCAATCAAAGCTCAATTAGTTAAAAATCTTTACAATCTAAATTCAACACAAATCTAGCAAACCAGTTCTATTTTAAGCTCAAATCTGGGGCTTTTATGACAAAAATGAGATGAATGGGAAGCCCCTAATGTGATTTTCGACGCTAATTTCAGATCTGAGATTGGAAACCAATCAGATCTGAAATTAGATCTAATGAGTGGGTGAATTGCGAGAAACAAATCGCGAGAATCAGAAGTGATCTGAAAAATACGTAGAGGGAGAAAGATGTTCAGTGATGACTATATGACAACATTCCCTCTAATCTGGAATGATTAGAGGAGGTGTGGGAGGTGGAATTTACTCTAATTCTACTCCCAATGCTAAACTAACAGATCAGCAGATCAATCACTAATTCTAATTCTAATTCTACTCTAATCTACCTAACTAAAGCTACAGCTAAACTACAAAACAGTAAAACTATTCTAAAAGGAAGAATGGGACCTGTGGATCTCCACCCGACGAATGGAGAGGAAGAAGGGAGGGGGAGCTCCAACGAATGAAAAGCTTGCTAGTGAAGCTTCTGACTCATCCTCAGGCATACGTCATCCTTAGCGACGAGGAGGAAAAGGAGGCGAAAAACTACACCTCTGTCATAGCTACAGCGTGTGAACGGATTAGGGGAACTGGAGGGGAAGAAAGGATCGCTCACAAGGAAGTAGGAGAGAAGGCGATCCTTTGCGCGCGCGACCACTGAGGTGCTTAAGTAGCGATTGCAGTGATTCTAGGCACCGCGCGAGTGAGATTACTCGACGAGGGCACAAGCGGCGGGGATGGAAGGTGAGAACGTGCGGGCTTCCAAGTTGAAATCAGACCGTAGGATGGGATCTGGGGGTTGGGGTGAGCATACGCGCTGCTTCGAGCTAAGGTTTGAATCAGATCGAGCTGCAAATCAAGATCAATTAGAAAACGAATGGTCGAGATGGTGCGGGTTCTTCGCGTGCTACGATGCACGTGCGAGAAGCAACAGGTGACGGTTTCTATTGGGTAAATTGTAGGGTTGGCCCTTCATCAAAGGGGAAGAAACTTTGCACAAGAGCCCGTAAGTGGTAGAACGTAGTAACTGAATGGTCCCTAAGAGCTTTCAAAGAGGTCCCTATGGGTTACAAATAGGTCCGAGGAAGTTTTCTAATGAAGAAAATGTGATGCATAAAGGACCTAAATGTAAATCTTCAATTTCAAGGCCGTAATGATGTCCAAATGCCTTCAAGTTTTTATATGTGCTTAATTGAACTTTCGAGAAGTTAAGTATACTTTTGATTTGAACTTTTAAACTTGTTTGTGTGTTTAATTAACACTTGGATCACCATTTGACCTTTTTCTCAATAATATCTCATTTTATAACCTAATTGTGCAATTTTAACACAAAATTAATGTTTTAGATCTTTTTCTTTGATTCCCACACTTAACCCTTTTTATGTGTTAATTTGGTATTGTTTAACCTAGTTTCTAACTTAACTTTAGCTTTTTAGCTATGATGACTAGCCACCCATCAGGGGGCCTATTGTTGATAGAAATTGGGTTGATGTTGAGTTATCGAGTTAATGGGAGGCTGATTAGTGTGCTTCTGATTTTGATTTCCACTCAGATATTGGTTCCTTTGATTGAAAAGGTTGGGTATGGGCTGGGATGGTAAATGTCCTATAGGTCTTTGGGTCGAAGTAACCACAACTTGATCATGGAGATTGTTAATAACATGGGTTACTTCGGTCATTTTCCCTTGCATTTCCTGCAAGGTTTTCATCATTTAGGCATTGATGCCTTCTTGAGATTGTCCAGATTGATAACAAGTCTTATTTGAACCATTCCCTCCAAACGGGTTTTGTTGTTGCTGAGGAACTGGATTGGTCCAGGAGTGAGTCGGATAATTCCTTGAATTATAGGAATTTTTAAATTGCTCCCGGAGGATGGAGATGGGTTGAAGGGGGCGATGATTTGGATATGTGTAATTCCCCATTGAACCATAAAAAGCCTCAAAATATTGATTATACTCAGCACGGGCAGTATTTAGATTATGCAAATTTTCTCTCTTTGGGGAGTTAGATGGGGTTAGATGTGGAACTCGTGGAGCTTGGGTAGGTTTGGCAGGTCTCCTTTGGTTGGCTAGGTTTGTTATACCTCTAGTCAACTATTGTTGATTAGCTTGTAGCTGAGCCATCTGCACAGCTATCGTGGAGTAGAGATGAGGTGGGGGGCCTTGATTAGGTAGCTCCAAGGCGGATAGATGGGGGATAGAAAAATCAACATGTGGGTTAGAGGACCTATTTTGTTTTTCCATTTTTTTTAAAATGCAAAGAAGAGGAAGAATGCGGGAAAAGAGGTCTTTGTGTGGGGGAGGAAAAAATCAAGTGGTCCCTCCAAGTGTGGAGTTTGGAACCGCCGCCTGTGCAAAAATGGAAGAAATAGGGAGGAGGGAAGGGAGAGATGAGAGAAAGTGTGCAATCAAGCAAACAAAATTCTAGACCTAACTTAAATGTGAATCCCTAAAAATTAACCTAAGACTTGGTCTACCTAGGAAATAAGAAATCAATAGTGGATACCTGTTCCCTCAACAGCTCTGGTTAGGCTGAATAAGGAGAGGGTTGGGCCCAAGCATGTCCCAGGAAAATCATTGGGGGATTGTATAAACCCACGCCTGGTCGTTTGACATGGCCCTCAGCCTGGCACCAAATATAGATGAAGGAATTGATACCAACAAAAGAAAACTTAAGACGTAGGTAGCAAGCCTAAGTTGGATGAAACCTTAGGGGTCAAATTGCTACAGATTGTAATTAGGTCTAACAGGCCAAAGTGCACAGGGAATGTGATGGGTGTTGTTGGGGTAATGCCCGATTATTTCTTTCTTTATGTGTGTGTGAATTGGGCGGGAAGTGGTGCCCAAGCCAAATCAAAAGGATTTGCAAACAAGGATTTTTTGGTTGAAGCGTTTTAGGGTTTTAAAAAAGATAATGTGGATTGTAATGTTCTCTTTTGTTAAGGATTCAAACAAGGTTTTCGAGTTCCACAAATAATAGCACACAAGTTTTTGTTGGTGGAAGTCAATTCCTTTAAAGTTGATGTAACTAAGAGAATAAAATCAAAAACAAGAATTGAAAATCCTAGTTATGCAACTCCTAAATGAATCTATTTTTATGAAATCTTTAAAAGTAGTGATCAAAAAAAGGGAAAAAAACACCACCACTTAATGTAAAATCAAACAAGGAATCAAAAAATGATTTTTTTGAGATCTCAGGAAATTATTTGATATTTTTTTTCGAATTTTCTTATTATTGATGTCAAGAGTTAGAAATGATAGATTCGGGAAATTTATTCAGTAAAAACCTCAAATGATACCAAAAATTTTTGATAATTTTATATGATGTAGATAATTTCTTAAGGTTTCTAGAAATATAAAGTTTGCCCAAATATGATGAGCAGAAAAATTTATAAAATCCACGAACAGTAAGAAAATAGTAAGGAAACAAGGTCTGACCCCTATTCAGTTCATGAATTTTTTAATTTTTTTAATTCAATAAAATTACTTGAAAATTAGACTCAAGGTTACTGACTTAAATGGGCTTCCCTAGATGAAATGTTGTGATTTTAGGAATCTCCTAGGTGCCCGAACTTGATTTTTGAAAATCAAGATAGAAGTTTGGATTTTCAAAAATTAGACACCAATAAGGCAAAGGTGGTGGAAAATTGCAGCAAACAAGCAACAAAATGAATTTTAGGGTTCCACCACCCTTAATTTTTCTTGTTTTTCATTTTTTTGATAATTTAAAGATTTTTTAAATATATTTTATTTTTGTTTTTGATAAGAAAAGACCTAGGTTACTACCTGAAGTACGCAGGAAAAAGAAAAACTTAAAACTTTCGCTCCAAGTGCTCCAAACCCTCTCCCACTCTTGATTCGCACCTGAAATCAAAACAAACAAAATTTCGTGAAGATCAAGCAAGCAAGAGAGAGATTAAATGTGTGACTAAGCCATGCCTACCCGGCAACGGCATCGAAAAGTGATGCGAAAATGTGTGATTTGATAAAGTTAGGGTTTTGAGTCATTGCAACACACAATTTTGCAATTGCTTTTAAATTTGTAATACCTAGATAGTAGAGTATCTAGAGTCATCTAAGGAGGCTAATTTATTAATCGCATGAATTGGTTCTCTCTCTCGCCTCCCAAATCAACACATATATTTTTGTGATTTTTGTTTTGTTGTTTTTATATTTTTCAAAACAATCGGGCAACAAAATGCAAGGTGATAATTATGCTAACAATTACATCTATCACTAATCCTAAGTGACATGGATGAGTCTTTTCTTCTAAGCTAACCCTAGGCAAGTATGCCTAGGGTAATTATAAGAAGAAGATGTGATGCACTAATAAACTAATAGCAACATGAAAGACACACTAAACTAGAAAGCATGAAATTGAAGGCAATAGACAACTTTGTATTACTAGCAAAGTAAGGGACAAGTAGTTGAATGCTTCTTAAAACAAAAAGAAAAACTACACTAAATAATACGAAGAAAATAGAGATGAAGAAAACTCCTCCAGAGATGGTGAAGAAGGAATGGTCCATGCTCTAAGCACAATAGCTCCTGTGCTTGAAAAGAATTCTTCCTTGCTTCTTATATGATGACTCCTCCAAGCTTTCCTCTAAGGTGGGTGTCAACCACCTTGTTCATCCTCTTGCCTGGCCGTCCCCTTAGTGTTGAAGATCTCCTCCTTTAGCATGGGTAAGGGAGAAGAAGGAGAGGAAGAAGGCACCAAGGGGGTGGGTGTGTGCCCCCTTGATGTTCTTCTCTTCTTCTTCCTCCTTGGCATGAAGATGGAACCTAACTAATGGAGAGGGGATGATTCCAAGGTGGTGGTTGGATGTGTTTTTTATAGGAAGGGAAGGTGGTGGTTGGCGTGGGAATTAGGTGTAGGGCTAAGATTAGGTTTAGTGGGTAGTTAAGGGTGGTTATGGATAGTTGGTGCTATTCTTAGGGATACAAACGAGGGTAGTTATGGGTGGAATGGCACCTAAAAGGTGGCACCAAAATGAAGAGAAGCCTCCATTCTGGCACCACCAATGAGGGTTCTAGAAGGGGGGTTATGTGTAGGGTAGGTATGGCTTGTAGGGGTAGGTGTATGGCTAAGATGGGGGCATTTTTGGAGGGAAAGTGTTGGTGCTAAGGTAGGGTGGTTATAGGCTTGTTGGCGCCAACAACATGGTTTCCTTTGGAGGTGGTGGAGTGAAGGGTTGTGGTTGGCATGGCACCAAGGTAAGGTGGAAGTAGGGGTAGCTTATGTGGAGCTTAGGTGGGCCTATTTGGTGGAGCTAATTAGGTGGGTTTTAAGGTTAGGTTGGGATGCTATGGAGGTGGACTAGCTAAACTAAGCTAGCTTAGCTAGTAGGAAGTTGGGGAGAGAGGTAGAGGGAGCTAGGGTTTGGGAGGTGGTTAGCTGAAAGAAGCTGTCTTGAGCTACACTGGAGCTAGTGGCTGCAAGGAGCTACCTTAGTTGGCTTAGATGCTAGTTCTTTGCTAGCTACTAAGCCAAGCTAAGATGAGATAGCTTCTACTGATATGAGCTGAGGTGAGCTGGATTTGGTCTCCTTGGAGATTACCTAGCTAGCTGGAGTAGTTAGCTTAAGTCAAGTAGCTCAGCTCAACTAAGTTGAGCTGAGTTGAGCCCCTGGGAGTTGGACTTGAGCTAGCTTGAGCTGGTTAAGGTCATCTTCAGCTGACTAGGTCTAGCTAGTAGCTAGTCCTAGTCAGGTTGAGCTTCCAGTGAACTCTTATGAGCTGGAGGAGCTGGGATCAACTGACTTGAGCTAGTTTGAGCTGCCATCCAGCAAAGGTAAGCTGAATGGAGCTAAGGTGAACTACCTAGAGCTACCATTCAACTGAGATGAGCTGAATGTAGCTAGAGATGAGTTGATTCAACTAGAATGAGCTAGGATGAGCTGGATCTAGCTGGAATCCAGGTGAAAGGAGCTTCTTCTTCATCTTCTACCTTCTCAAGTGCCAAGGTATGTGGGATTTGAATCTCTACTTATCCCTGACACACAAATAAACTTGCCAAAATGACAATAAAATGCATGCATACCTATCCTAAGTAAATGCCTAAATGCAGCCTAAAAAATCATTTGCGAAGTTAAAACCCTAAGAGATAGATATGTTTTAGGGCATAAGAATGATTATAAATTGACATTTATAAGCACCCTCAGGTCGAACCACTCCCACCGGTGCCTCTAAGGGAGAGTCACCAAGGGAAATCACCTCTAGTGGCTCACACCAAGCCAGAAGAGCGAATGACTCATCCTCCCCTCGGCCTCATCCGGGCTTCATGGTGAGGATGTCACTAACTTCTCCAACAAAGGCTCCACGCGATGACCTTTCTTCGCTCGCCTCAGGGGGACCTCTGGCTCCTCCATGGCCATTTCAAGGGCCTCTTCCTCCTCATTGAGCTTCATTCCTTGCCGGTGAGTAGATTCACTCCCCTCTCCATACTCCTTACTCCACTCCTCACTTTGCCATAGCCCATGATGGGCGACGAGGCTACCTTGACGCTTAGGTGTGCCTGGCCGGGCAAACCGCTCGAAAGCTGCAACTAGAGATACCAGATTTATAAGGGGCGGGTGCTATGTACGACATAAAAACTGTGATCTACTTCCCCCTACTTACATGGCATCGGCAACTCATCTTCCACCCATGACAACGCCTCCCGAACCTCCTTCCGCTTAAGCTCCGACCGAGAGATCGGACCAAACTTAACCAACTTCTCTGTGTCCTGTCACACAGACAGGTCAAGATCCTCGACTCAAGGCAGATGGTGCTTCTCAGGTAGACCTTGCCAAGTGGAGGGGAATCCAAGGTCTTCAAGATTAGAGAGGAAAAAGAAATGATGGTCCTGCCCCTTCAAGCTATCGAGGAGGTCTACTATCTGGTATCCAGCTTGCCGGCTATACAATGTATAAGTGCCGAAGGGAGGCTTGCCCTTTTTAACCTTCAAGGGCATCAACCTAAAAAGCAAGCAAAACAAGGTGAGACGAGGAGCAATCCAGAAATGAAGGTAGAGGGCAGTAAAAGCATTCAGCACCAGCCAACAATTAAGGCTAAGCTGCAAAGGAACAAGGTGGTAAAAGCAAAGAAAGGAGATAAAGGGATTCAAGGGCACCCATAGACCGTGCTCTATAGCAATTTACATATGATAAATTTATCCCTCATCCCATCTAAACACAGACGAGTCTCGAACCCACAAGCCTTAAACGACACCCCGCCAAGCCTGTGCTCCCCAAAAATGACAAAATAGCTGACCAACTACGAAAGTTAGATGGAAAACCATACAGGGGCCTAGTCTTGGTAGAGACTCCAGACGAAGAAAAAGCAATGGACTTACCCTTGCTTGTGAAACCTGACATAGTGGCTTTCGCCTTTAAGAGGTCCCGACACTATGGTGCTCTGATGAAGGACGTCCCCTCACAACGCTTTGCCATGAGTAAAAGCTCTCCACGTAGACACTCTCCGAGGTAGGTGGATCATTAACTATGACCCACCACCAATATATATATCCCCCATGGAGAGCGGTTCCCCCCTTATGGGGAGCGACTTTCAAAAAAATGCAATCCCGCTGTATCTGGTGCAGATTCCAAATGAATTGCCAAAGGTGAAGAAAACCTCGGCCATCAATGTGGGTATTTAATACCCCTGCATACATTCCCACTGCCGCAAGAAAGGGGTGGTCCCATCAATGGTGGGCACGTCGCTTAAGGTCTTCACCTCATCACAATGGCAATAAATGCCGGTCTCTTCAAGTGATGAGACACCATTTCGACCAGGCGTAACTGGCCATTACCAGTGGAAAATAGCGAGCAGACAAGCTCTAGAACCGCTTCATAAGGCTGGCAACACAGCGAGCCGACGCACTCTAGAACCACTTCTTAAGGCCAACAACATAGCAAGCCGACGTGCTCCAAAACTGCCTCTTAAGGCCAGCAACATAGCAGGAGGATGCACTCCAAAACCGCCTCTTAAGGCCGACGACATAATGGGTGGACCCCCTCCAAAACCACCTCTTAAGGTTGGTAACTTAGTGGGCGGAATCACCCCAAAATCTCCTCTTAAGGCCGGCAACATAACGAGCGGACATGCTCCAAAATTGGCTCTTATGGCTAGCAACATAACAGGCAGATGCGCTCTAAAACCAGCTCTTAAGGCTGGCAATATAGCAGGCGAACACGCTCCAAGATCACCTCTTAAGGCCGGCAACATAGCGAGTGGATGCGCTCCAAAACTGCATCTTAAGGTCGTCAACATAACAGGCAAACCCCCTCCAAACCTGCCTCTTAAGGACGGTGGCATAACAAGCCTATGTCACCCATCCGACTATGGGCCTTCACCCCAAAAACTCCCACTAAATATCAAATGCTCCCCTGCTTGTGTACACAATTGGGGAAACATTTGGGGGCATCACCTACCGTGGAGTTTCTACTCCAAGTGTTTCTCTCTCAGCAAGCAGATGCTAACTCGAGAGTAAAAAGCATATGATGAAGGGTAAAAAATGCCCTTGAACCCTGATAAACACACATGAATTCATGATAAAATGCTTATTTATGATAATTCTTAGGCTTAGAATTCATATCATGTTATAATTACTACATAACATCCATTGTATGGCATTTAGGATAGTGGTATGTTTTGTATATTAATTCCTTCATTTTATATGGCCATGAGGCAATGCGACATCCTTATGGACTTCGAATGAAAAATCTGACCATACGGATGGATCTGGAGCGTCGATCGCAGTCCGGCAACATAGAAATCACCTCGATCGAAGCACCGTGGCATCCTCTGCAAGCAATGAAGGGTGGACGGTTCAGATGGTGCCACGTGGCACCATCTGAACCGTCTGGAGCACCCAACGCCACCCGCCACTTCTCCAAAGGCCGATCATCAAGTGATCTCAGCCGTTGGATGAGAATCCAATGGTAGAGAGCTCGCCCTCACCACGCAGCTGCGGCTCTTCCTCACGACGCATTGGCGAACTTGGCACAATGGAGGGAGCGACGTTTCTCAAGGGAGGCGCGCAGGTTCGAATCCCCACAGCTCCCCCAATCTCAATTCAACACTGCACGTAAGCAACAGAGGCAGTAGACTCCAGCGCATGCCGGCGCACATACCAGTAGGGCACCGCGCGATCTGCACGCGTAATGGGTGAACAACGCGCGGGCACGTAGCGGTTGGTGCCAGCTTTCAGCGATAGCTTGGCTGACCTACAGCGACGCTTACATCCGTCGCTATTTCATCGCAAGCCAGCAAAGCCAACTATGGGCATGAGCAGGTGTGAACTGTCTACAGCAACGTTTCTAGCAATGGTCTGGAGGTTGCTAAAGGTCCTTTACCTATTTTAGCCTCTTCTCCTCCACTATAAAAGGACCTACACCCCCTCCCTTCCAAGCCATCTCTACCTACTCTACTAACACCTACTCTCAAGCTCTAGCAAGCCTACCAACGCTCCTAAGGCGCCTATTAGGATAGCGAACCTCTGCCCCACCAAATACTCCTCCAACTTCCCATCCCCCTTCATAGGTCGCCTTAGAGCCGTCCTCCCACCTCCATTCCGGTAGCAGATCATCTCTGCCTTCTCACCTCCATTCCAGAGCTATGCCGAAGCTTTCCTCAACCCAACATCCTCCTGCGTCTCACCTCTGTCGTCCCGCTCACCTCCTTCATTCGAGCTTCTGCCAGGCACCGTCGTCTCGCCGAACAGCCGATTCGGAAGATTTCCTCTCACCCTCCTCTCTTTTTATGCTTTCATAGTTGATTGTAATAGACATTGAAGTGATATCTATACCATTTTCATTCCATCTCTATCTTGTGATTCGTTTGCTTGTTTTCTTCTTACAAAAATACAAAAAAATAACAAAACCCTAAAATACCAAAAAAAATAAAATGAAGCACGGTTTTCAATTAAAGTAAACGTCGCCTCCCTGTGTTTGACCCGAGACTCCCTTGGAGTTTCGGTATAAATTTTACCCGATCAACGCGTTTTGCAACTACAACGACGGGTTACTTGTAACCCTTATTTCAAACTTGTGAAACACGTGCGACCAAACCCGAAACACCATGATAGGCTCAAAAGGAAGGATCCGGCACAGAGCAGCTTGGATACAGGCGAGTTTGGAGACCTGACCCTCCTACATCCAAGAGTACTCCCAGTGCAAACGGCTCTGGCAATCTAATCGGCCTACATAGAAGCAGGCGGGGTACAGCTGGGAGGTCTTATTTGTTAGAGGTTTAACAGGAGTACAGCAGGCTTGCACCTCCAATAAATGCTGACAACAATAGTTGCCATTAATAACCTAGAAGTGTATCTGCTCAGAAGATCCTGCTAGAAGCGTGATCTAGTCAGGAGATCCTACTTGGAGCTCGAGCCTGATTCGGGCGGAAGATATCGCTCGGATCTCCATCCCGACACCATAAATAAGTGAGAGCACACTCAAGTCCCCCCTAAGCAATCAGAGAGAAATCGAGAGATTGTATACTCTGTAATCTCATAAAATTCTAGTGCATAGTTGGGAGTCCTGCCCTCCCTTCAAACATACACCCCTCAAGGTGGAACTTGGTAATCAAATCTTATGCCCTTTGTGAGATTGCTTTCATTCTTTGATCAGACCACCCATTCTAAGGAGTCCGACCACTTCTTGAGTTGGATCTGTCGTCTCCACAAGGGGCTAATCAGGAGTGAACTGGTGTATTTTGCTTTTTTTTGTGAGGGCCCATGTGGTTGCCTTTTTGGAGTGAACTGATGTGTTTTACTTCTTCTTGATAAGTGGGGGTGTGAGTGCGGGCCTGTGCATTGCAAAACACCTTTTTTACTTTCACTTTGTGGTTTCTTCCTATTTTATTTGGTTAAGTAGGAACAAAGCAAATTTCATTTAAGTTAGTCATGGTAAATGTAAGCAATGGCTTACGCACCACCTTACGCAGCAGTCATGACCATCCGGAGGCCCTCATCCAACACCTAGGAACAAGTCAAGTGGGTCCCTTTTTTAAAGTGCAAATGTGCATTAGTGCAAAAGTTCACATTCCCTCCTTTAAACTAAATCATCCACTAGTGATGATTAAACATGAACATGCATGTGTTATTTCAATTCTAAACCAAATATCACTAATAATATTTGAAATAACACCCGTGTTATTTAATTCTAAATCAAATCACATGTGATTTTCAAAAATCAAATGTGATTTTTTAATATTTGAGTCTTGAATCAAATATCACTGATGTAATATAACAAATATCACTAGTGATATTCACCTTTTAAAGGATGCGTGAAATTTTGCTTGAACTATTGCATTGTTAAATTTCAATCCTTTTTCTAGTGGGGTTCAAAATAGATCTGAGTGAAAGTAAAGAATCTCTATAGTCGACCCCACTTTGTGTAAGACAAGACTTGATTATTGTTGTTATAATCCTCTTTTTAATTGGTGGTGGTGGGGGGGGGAGGCTTTAGTCTTGTACTGACTCATGCAACATGCACGTTTAGACTTTTACGATTTGATTATGTTGCAAACTATAATTGATTTGATGGAAGGACCAACTAGCTAGGCAAAAATTACCAAACCAACATATTAGGGCCAACTTGGATGAGTTATAGATTTACTTGACATGAAGGATGTAGTAATATGGGCTTTTTTAGGAGAAGAGACAAGGGTACGATAGTCATTTAGGAAAGGGGACATAAGTCATGCGAATTTGGCAGAGGGCAAGATGTCATTATAGGTTGCTGGACGATCCGATGACCTTCAACTCTACTACAACCACTAAGTGAGGTTATTGGTTGATCTAGTGTTTACACGCTGAAATGGTGTTTTAGAAGTCATTGCATTGTATATGGGTCGTAATAGTGCAAAAATAGGTAAAATTTATACTTGAATAAAATCCAAGGTCATTCACTGGGAGCAAGTAGCAAAATACATCTCAAAATTGCAATTCTATCACAGGTATCAATATATGATGAAATTTCCAAGCACAAATAATATGTATATAAAAGCCAATGTTAATAGTGAAAAAGATTAGGATAAAATGATGATCTGAATCACCAATTTACCCTAGTTATAATAATATCAAATAAAGCAATAGTTTCAATCAACCAAAGGCATGTAATTAAATAATGCAATAGTGCCAGACGGCTGAATTTCCAATCAGACGGCTTAACCGTCTCCTGCTACAGTGCCAAAGGGACACTGTTCCTCTTCTTCTGCCTTGGCTCCTCTCTTCTTCTTCTTCTCTTCTTTCTCTGCCTTGGCTTTTTCTCTTCACGCACAGGGGGAATACTTCGTGAATTTCACTAAGTGTTAGGATCTCTTTGAAGCAAAACCCCCATCAACCCCGTGCTCTCTCTCCCTCTCTTTCCTAGACTCGGGTGTATAAGCAGGTCAAGTAACAAGATAATTGGGTCAGGGTCTAAGTCCGCGGGCAGTGGTCACGAACGAGGGTGCGTAGGGTGTGCAGGGGACCTCACCCCGCAGTGTCGAGGCAGTAAGGCCCTGGCACTTTTTTCTTTTATGCTGCTGCAGGAGCTCAATCACGCATGATGTGGGACTAAGTTCCCCTTCTTTCTTGAGTGCAACAGCAGGTAGCTTCCTCCAGCTAATTCGTTCAATGCGAATAGTCAACGCCTTAATTGCTGGTCTCCTCGCACTCCTGGGTTGTTTTCGTAGTTGCTGGAGTTGGTACCTGGAGCGAGCGTGTGCTGGAGCATGCTTCAAGCTTTGCTCGAAGCTTCTGTCAATGGCGGTGAAGGAGCAAACACCTAAAACAGTGAAAACAGCCTAAAGGCCATGTCAGAAGCACTCAGGAGCTTTGCACGAATGTGGCGAAGGTGTTGGTGGCTGTGGCATGTGGTGAGAGTGGTCGGAGATGGTTGGCGAAGGTGGAGGAGGTCGGAAAAGGTGGGTTTGTTCAAGGGGTTGTGTGAGTGCGTAATAGGGCAAATAGGTAGAGGGCTTTGGATGGTGGAGTCGAGGCAGAGGTAACGGGTGTGTCGGCGAGGAGGATGGAGGTGTATAGCACACAAAAGTCCTCACCGGAGTGTTCGTCGGAGGTGGAAGGGATGACGGTGAACAGGCAGTGTGGTGGTTGTGTGATTGTGTAAGTTCGTGGACAGAGAGTAGGGACAAAGAGCGATCGATAGAGCTAACTAACGGATGAAGTGAGATAGAGGAGATGCCGGGTCTGGTATGGCTGGCATCGAAGACGAAGGCTACTCTGATGAGTTGGACAACGACGAGGACGGGGTTAGGAGACGTCTCACTAGTATGTTGAGATGCGGAAGACGATGGGGAAGAAGATCCGACCGCTGGTATTACGAGTAGATGAAGAATGAAGTCGAAGGGAGTCGTCGGATGTCAAGGAGCCTTTCGGCCAGAGAAGAGGGAGGAAGGAGGGGCATTCCAAGATGAAAACGAGCATAGAGAGGATGGTTTTTCCTCAAGGGTCTTTAAATAAGTCTTAGGGGATGCTTGAAGCTTGCAAACCAAGCTTCCGAGCTTGGTAAGTTCACCAGAGTAGCAAACCCACATTTCTCATGCATTTGTATGAGAGATTGGGAAAGAGTTGGAGCCCACGAATAGGTTCAAATCATAGACAAATCTCTTAGGAATCTTCCTTCCAAATTTGGAAGAGATTGAGCGTGAAATTAGGAAAAGATCTCTGATTGAAGGTCACCGGAGTTGTAGGAATAGGACTTCTGCATTGATGGAGGTGGCGGGGACCTTTTGGCGAAGAAGACAACAAAGATAGGGTCCTTTTTGTAATGAATTTCAAAAGCTAGGGGCACTTATGAAATGGAAAGAATCAGACAGGACTGAAATGCAAACTTGGTCAAGACGACCTCTGATCGGGTCCAAATTTTGGTACAAACCTAATTTGGACCCAAGGAATCTGATGGTGAAGTTGGATTTAGGTTTTGAATAAGTTTGACTGGGTAAATCGTGCAGTTACCCAAATTAGAGCAACGTTCCATCTGTAACTCTCTTTTAGGTCAAAACGAGTTCTGATGGTCAAATTGAAGGTACCAAACCCTAGAAAATATTTTTCTATGAATTTTAAAAGGTTTAGGTGAATTTTATCTTGACCGAAACCTCAGTTAGCTAAGTAGGTCTATTTCTAGGGTTTCAAATGTCATTTAATTCTTCAAGTGCGTGAAAAACCTATTTTGTTCTGCATGGACTCTCTTGTTAGACTCTAAAGCACATTTGACCTTTAATAAACCCCTGAAATATCCCGTGGTTATTCTATTTTTTGTGGATTACTGGTAAAATTGTAGAAATAACCTTTTATTCTTCTTTTCTTCTCAAAGCAACTCAACCTACCCAAAAGACCTTATGACTGATATGTAGGAGCTTTTATTGACTTTATTAGATCAAATTAAGCTAATTATGTCTCATGATGGTGTTCCCATCATATCCCCATGCCTAGCTTTTGCTGGTCCCTTAGCAAAACTCTATGAATCAAACTAATTATCTAGGTCGGATGTAACCATCAAGATGCCCTACTAAGCCGCATCTCTAGGAATCAGATCTTAATACTAACAATAGGCCTAGAGGTACTCAAGTACTAGCCCAGATCCATACCTAACTAGCTTTCCCCTCAATCTGCTGTGAAAGTTTCTAAGGCCCACAGGAACTATCCTAAGGTTCGTTGGACCCAGCAGTTAAAGCACCCATGCTTGAAACATGGGTAGTCCAGGTTCAGTTTGCCAGTGCATTTTTGTAAGAGAGAGAAGGGTAGAATATTCTCATTTTCGGAGAGTTTTCTCTCTCTATTTTTTTTCTTTTATATTTTTCCTTAAATCCAACCTCGGATTGGCCCTAAACACGGTCTATATCAGACTCCTTGTCCCCACCATCAATATTTGAAGGGTCCCTAGCTTTGGATGCTTCAGGATAGCACCGCCCATAGTAACCCCCGGAACCCTAGCTTTAGACACTTCAAGATAGTGCCGCCCATGGCGTTCTGTAGCTAAATCCAGACCCAAACAATCGAGATTTTGGAATAATCCCGCCCAAGGCATTTGAACCAGCATAGGGAGCTTACATGCCCCCGTTAGGATATTTAGATATCCTAGGAGACAAGCACCGAGGAGACGGTATGTCGTTGCGCATCTTCGAGGGGAATTTCTCACCTCTCAACATCGGGAACTCATCCAAATTAACTTGCATTTTCGAGCCTATCCTAATCTAGATCTTAGGACAATTTTCAAAACAGAAGAAATGCCCTTTGGCATGACTTCATTATTAAAGCGCACTGAACCAGACTGTGTGTGATTTAGGGTGCTTAAGTTACCAAGTCCCGCAAACCAGAGGTCAATTAGTAGGGCTAAATACTCCCTAAGCCTTAGACCTAATACACAAGCTTTGCATTTTCCCTAACGTCTTGATAACTAATCCGGATCTTAACAAGTATGTGAGTGTTTAAATCCAATCAGATCCAAGAGGCCTAAGGTTGATATTTGCCACCAATCCCTTAAGTTTTAGACTTCCAAGTCTTAATTCATCATTCGATCCAACCTAGAAGTTAGGTAAGTTCCATATTACTTTAAAGGGACTCAATTTCTTTCTTTATCTTTTTGCTCCTTTCTTTTCTTTTCAATTTTTCCTTCCTCTTTTTCTAATTTTCTCTCAAATGGCTCTTCTTTTTCCTCAACCTCCTTTTCTCATTTTTTTTCTATTTTTCAAAAAAAAAATTCATTTTTCTAGTTTTTGGAATATGTATTTTTTTTTATTTTCTTTTGATGAAACCCTCTTTGTGAATTGATTCTCATAGTGTTTTGCACCTTAATACCCCCCCATGCCTACAATTTGCCATGTCCTCATTGTAAATTAGGTGGGTTCGAATTCAGCTTAGATCATACATTAGAGTAGGTTCAAAGGGTGGGTGGACGGGTCGGGATCACTGTTGCAGACGATTTCAAGCTCTGGTACGAGTACCAAAGGTAGAGTCGGCTGTTCTAATGGATGAACCCTAAAGTGCACTATGGGTTTAGCAAAGAGATGTGCCAAAGGGTTTCGGGTTTTTCAAAAGATGATGAATTGCCTCCTGTTAAGTGCTGAGTTTAGCACCATCAGCCGGGCAAGTAGCAAAATAAATCTCAAGATTGCAATTCTATCATAAGATATCAATATATGATGAAATTTCCAAGCACAAATGATATGTATATAAGAGCAAATGTTAACAATGCAAAAACATTAGGGTAAAATGGTGATTTGAATCACCAATTTACCCTAGTTATAATAATATCAAATAAAGCAAAAGTTTCAATCAACAAAGGCCATGTAATCAAATAATGCAATAGTGTCAGACGGCTAAATCTCCAATCAGACGGGTTAACTGTCTCCTGCTACAATACCAAAGGGACACTGTTCCTCTTCGTTTTCCTTGGCTCTTCTCTTCTTCTTCTTCTCTTCTTTCTCTGCCTTGGCTTTTCTTCTTTGGCTTTTTTTCTTCACACACAGGGGGAATACTTCACGAATTTCGCTAAGTGTTAGGATCTCTTTGAAGCAAAAGCCCCTCAACCCCGTGCTCTCTCTCCCTTTCTTTCTTAGACCTGGGTGTATAAGCGGGTCGGGTAACCGGATAATCAGGTCAGGGTCCAGGTCTGCGAGCAGTGGTCACGGACGAGGGTGCGTAGGGTGTGCAAGGGACCTCACCACCCAGTGTCGAGGCAATAAGGCCCCGTCACTTTTTTATTTTATGCCGCTGTGGGAGCTCGGTCACACACGATGTTGGAATAAGTTCCCCTTCATTCTTGAGTGCAGCAGCAAGTAGCTTCTTCTGGCTAATTCATTTAATGCAGACAGTCAAGGCCTCAATTGCTGGCCTCTTCGTGCTCTTGGGTCATTTCTGCAGTTGCTAGAGTCAGTACCTAGAGCGAGAGTGTGTTGGAGCAAGCTTCAAGCTTTGCTCGAAGCTTCCATCAATGGCGGCGAAGGAGCGAACACCTGAAACAGTGAAAACGGCCTAAAGGCCACGTCAAAAGTGCTCAGGAGATTTACACGAATGTGGCGAAGGTGTTGGTGGCCGTGGCATGTGGTGAGAGTGGTCGGAGATGGCTAGCGAAGGTGGAGGAGGTCGGAAAAGGTGGGTTTGTTCGAGGGGTTGTATGAGTGCATAATAGGGCGAATAGGTAGAGGGCATTGGTTGGTCGAGTTGAGGTGGAGGTAATGGGCATGTCGGCGAGGAGGATGGAGGTGTATAGTGCACAAAAGTCCTCGTCGGAGTGTTCGCCGGAGGAGGAAGGGATGACGGTGAACGGGTAGTATGGTGGTTGTGTAATTGTGTAAGTTCGTGGACAGAGAGTAGGGACAGAGAGCAATCAATAAAGCTAACTAGCGAATGAAGTGAGACGGAGGAGATGCTGGGTCTGGTATCGTCGGTGCCAGAGACGAAGGCTGCTCTAGTGAGTTGGACGGCGACGAGGACGGGGTTAGGAGACGTCTCCCTAGTATGTTGAGACACAGAAGACAACGGGGAAGAAGATCCGGCCGTTGGTATTGCAAGCAGATGAAGAATGAGGTCGAAGAGAGTCGCTGGACATTGTGGAGCCTTTCAACTAGAGAAGAGGGAGGAAGGAGGGGTATTCCAGGCCGAAAACGAGCATAGAGAGGATGGTTTGTCCTCAAGGGTCTTTAAATAGGTCTTAGGGGATGCTTGAAGCTTGGAAACCAAGCTTCCAAGCATGGTAAGTTCATCGGAGTAGGAAACCCACATCTCTCATGCGTTCGCATGAGAGATTGGGAAAGAGTTGGAGCCCACGAATAGGTTCAAATCGTAGAGAAATCTCTTAGGAATCTTCCTTCCAAATTTGGAAGAGATTGAGCATGAAATCAGGGAGAGATCTTTGATTGAAGGTCACTGGAGTTGTAGGAATAGGACTTCTGCATTGATGGAGGTAGAGGGGACCTTTTGGTGAAGAACAAAACAAAGATAGGGGCCTATTTGTAATGAATTTCAAAAGCTAGGGGCACTTGTGAAATGGAAAGAATCAGATAGGACTAAAATGCAAACTAGGTCAAGACGATCTCTAATTTGACCCAAATTTTGGTATAAATCTAATTTGGACCCAAGGAATATGATGGTAAAGTCAAATTCAGGCTTTGACTAATTTTGACTGGGTAAGTTGTGCAGTTACCCAAATTAGGGTAACTTTTCGTCTGTGACTCTATTTTAGGTCAAAACGGGTTCTGATGGTCAAATTGAAGGTATCAAACTCTAGAGAATATTTTTCTATGAATTTTAAAGGGTTTGGGTGAATTTTATGTTGATCAGAAGCTCAGTTAGTTAAGCGGGTCGATATTTAGGGTTTCAAATGTCATTTAATTCTTAAAGTGCATGAAAAACCCGTTTTGTTCTACATAGACCCTCTTGTTAGACTCTAAAGCACATTTAACCTTTAGTAAACCCCTGAAATAACCTGTGGTTATTTTATTTTTCACAGATTACTGGTAAAATTGCATAAATAACCTTTTATTCTTCTCTTCTTCTCAAAACAACTCAACCTGCCCAAGAGACCTTCTAATTGATATGTAGGAGCTGTTATTGACTTTATTAGATCAAATTGAGCTAGTTATGGCTCATGATGGTGTTCCATCATCTAGCAACCTTATCTCGATCGCTGAATCAACCAACAACCTCCCTTATGCCCGCATTTCCTCTTTTGACTGCCATAAGCATCTCTGACATTTAGATCCCTAAGATCATCCAATTCCTTACCGATATCGTCCCTGCACTAAAAGACTCACTTCACTACATGACTAGATAACTCACTCTATAGCAAGTTGTACTTACAAGCAAGAAAGTGAGCTCACTCATTTTGCATTAAAAGGCTCACACCGCTACAATTCATACCTCGCTCCGCGATTCCAGTGTGTCACTATTTGTTGGGGATAATCTTTACTTCACTTGGCTGGACACTCTCCATTCCCACGCTTTTCTTGGTTGGACCAATCCAACCAGCAATTTTCAACAAGTCTTTCTTCAACCTTTATGTTTAATGGATCTTACAACCTTCGGTATGGGTATGGGTTTAGATGTGGAGACCTAATGGATAAATGGGTAGGGTATGGATAGTGGATTTGTAAATGTATATGAGTTTGAATATAGGAAATTACATAAATGTTTTAGAACACATTTTGCTTATAAAATGAAGATGTGTTAATGTAAAATTCTAAAATATATGAAATGGCACTTCATACATTTATCTTTACGTAACATCGCATAACATTTTTTACAATCAAGGTCACCAACGCAGCCAAACAACACTACTTACAAACTCATAACAGTAGCAAATATTCCCCTATGACTTTTGCTTTCTCTCCCTCCGCATTCACCTATAGTTGACTTCCCTGCGAAGATTCTTCTTGTGCTACTCTTCCTCTTTCTCTCTCAAGATTAGCTATGTTTAGGTGAATGGACTTTCTTGCACTATGGGGTCAGCCACGTGCATTTCTACTTTTGGGTATGTAACCCTCATCATCAATATAATATCATGGTCACCTTCTTCTTGTTGCACTCGTGGTTCTATCTAGACAGGTGGAGGTGCCAGCTGTTGAAAGATATTCATATCCTAGTATAGAGGATCTTGCCGAAACAGCTGTATTGGTGGACCTGAAAGAAAATACCTTGATAGGTATCGATCTTGCGATGGACCTTTGATTCAACGTGTTTCATGAATTAAAATTAGGGGTTTGGAGGACCCGTTGTTGTAGTCGCAAAACTCGTTTATCAAATAAAATTTTACCGAAACTCCAAGGGAGTCCCGGGTCGAACGCAGGGAGGCAACGTTTACTTTAATTGAAAATCGCATTTCGTTTTGTTTGCTTTTGGTATCTTGAAGTTTTGTTATTTTTTTGTTTTTTGAAATAAAAAGACAAGTAGAATAAATTCACAAGAGAGATGGAACAAATATGATATATTTCACAATTGTCTAGTACAATAATCTACGAAAGCATAAAAAGAGAGGGAGGTGAGAAGGAATCTTCCGAATTCGCTGTTCGGAGAGACGACAGTGCCTGGCGAAAGATTGGACGAAGGAGGTGAGGAGTGGGATGACGGAGGTGAGATGCAGGAGGACGTTGGGTAGATGAAAGCTTCAGCGTGACTCTAGAATGGAGGTAAGGGGATGGCTTCAAGGTGACCTATGAATGGTGATGGGAAGAAGGAGAAATATTTGGTGAGGCAGAGGTTCGTTACACTAATAGGCACCTTGGGAGCTTGAGAGTAAGCTCTAATGGAGCGTTGGTAGGCTTGCTAGAGCTTAAGAGTAGGTGGGAGTAGAGTAGCTAGAGATCAAGAGGAATGGGGGGTGCAGGGGTGTTTATATAGTGATAGGAGGAAGAGCATCCCGCGTAAAGACATTCAACGATAGCTACAAGCGTCACTAAAGGCCGCTTAAGCTGTCGACAAAAGATTCTTGCCTCTTCATTGCCTTGGCTAGCACACGCACTGCGTAGGCCATTTAGTGACAGCTGCAAGTGTCACAAAAGGCTCGCTCTTCTATCAATGCAAATCCCGTGCCCACCACTTACACCCGCCTACTGTCGCTGAGGTTGGATGCCACGCAGCCGTTGGATTCAGAAAGAATGGTTCAGATGGCGCGGAGATTGCGCCTCTTGATCACGTGTGAGATGGTGATTCTCGAGGAGCGTTGACGGCCGCATGCAGCATCCGCGCTCATCCAACGGTGCCACGTGGTGATGCCCCATCGCCTGATTGCACCTGCGCTCGCGAGATTGCCTCCCCCTCACCGCGGCTCGAACTTGCGCTCGTAGTTTGCGAGCGCATGTTTTCACCAATGCGCCAAGGTCGCAGTTTGTCGAGTGGAGTAAGTGGTGCAGTCGCGCATCTCAACCGTTAGATGAAGATCCAACGGCCGAATGAGGCCATCCTTGAGCTGGCTGAGGCCGGCTGAGGAGTTTAGTCATGGAGCGCACATCTCAGCCGTTGGATTGAGATCCAACGGCTGGGATCTCACCTTGTGGTGAGCTTGGGGACGCCTTGGCTCCAGTGGGGCGGCCTGGATGGCACAATGTGGTGCCATCTAAGCTATCCGCCTTCTTCTTCTTGCAGAGGGTGCTACAGAGCTCTAATCGGGGTGATTCTCGCGATGACGGACTGCACTCATCGCTCTGAATCCATTCGTACAGTTGGATTCTTCATCCGAAGCCTGTAAAGATGTTGCATTGCCTACTGGTCATGTAACATGACGGAATTAATGTACATAATATACAACTATCCTAAATGCAATGCAATGGTTGTTTATGCAATATTTATATCATGAAATGCAATGCTAGGCCTAAGAACTATCGTAAATAAGCATTTAATGATGAATTTATGCATGTTTATCATACCCCCATGCTTAGTTTTTGCTAGTCCCTAGCAAAATTAACCTAAATGTTATGCATAAAAGTAGAGTCAGGATTCAATTATTTAGGCAAAATTCGTTGATTGCTTTAGAAAATCTCAACCCCAAGGCCTAATTACAAAAACTCAACAATGCCCGGGTGTCTACCAGAATGCAGACCATCCAAGCCCTCACCTTATTTGGAAAAAGAAGATGCATTTTTTCTATTTTTATTCTTTTTCTTGGATTTTTTAGAGTTTGGGAGTGTCGGGATAAATTTTTACGGCTACCCGACCCGCCCAAGACTTGAAAAGGACTCTAACTGCTAAGCATCTTGTGAATACAGTGAAAGACTCCTTAGGCGACTGTTAAAACGAACTTCAGGTTTCTACGACCCTAGGTGACCTAGCCTAGAGGTTTATCTTTTCGAACAATAGCTTTCTTTCTACCTCTTTACCTTATGGGGTCAATACAAGGGCGAACCCAGTATATATCTCCCTAGTTTATTTTACTTCCCCGCTTCTTCCCTAAGTGTTTTCAGAATTATTGTGCATTTTTGTGAGCTGAGATCTAGACAACCGGCCAATGGGTTGTTACCCACGACAACTTACCAGCCATACTCGTGCGGTGACGTATGGTTTTATTTGTTTTTTTCTCTCCTTTTTCTATTTTTTTTCTTTTTCTCTTTTTTCTTATGTAGGTGACTTCTCTAATCTAAGATTTACCTAAAGGCAATACAATGAAAATGGTCTTGTGGCTAGGCTCTGGACAACCGACCGATGAGCTGTTACCACCGACAACTTGCCAGTCATACCACCCTAGATAGTTCATTAGCAACCAAATTTCTGAAGAAACCGTCGAAAATTAAGTCAGTGCAAAAAAGTGTGTGATGCTTAGACTTAAATTTCCCCCAAATCAGAGGGTGAGTTGATAAGTCATATACTTATCACCCCAATTTATTGACCAATTTAAGATAAAATTATTTGGCGAGGACTCGAGACTAAGTCCACATTCGAGTGGACACCCGGGCTAATTAAGCCCGAAGACCTAAAGAATCTAAGTATTCAGGTCTCAAAGTATCAATTCCTAAAGTTTGCAATTCCTAATGCCTAAGTTCTCGTCTCCTAATTCTATTTTTTTTTAACTAAAATAATAGGAAATTACTGTTACAGCTGACAAAAAGATTATAAGATATACCCCCCCAATGCTTAGCTAATGCAATGTCCTCATTGTTAAAAATGAAAGCATGCAAGAGAGTAGACGTGGAAAAATTGCACCTGGTTTCCATGAGATTCTGGTCAGCTTGGAACAGTCTTTACACATGCTGAGTTTAGTGCCTTCAGCTAGGCGAGGTCCTCAATCAAATATAACTAACACTGAGGTTGCAATAACACAATTTTCGGGCCCCAAGATTTGGGTCCCGAAGAGTAAAAATGGGCTTGCCAAAGAGATGATCAATGAAAGTGGCAAGTTGGTGGTGCTGGAAGAGCCCAAATGGTCTCCAATAGGAGTTTTGTTGATTCATTACAGAGGAGGTGTGGGTGGATATAGAATCTGTGCAATAGTTGGGTGAAAAAGGATGATGAGGGTTTGGTGATGAGTTGGGGGTTTGTGGGTACTCTAAAATATCTATCATTTCAGAGTTTCTCCCCAAAATTCAATTTCATCCTCACAATTTGGGTGCTTAATCCAACCATCCTGATCTTCATGATTCCCACCTAAATGTTGAACCTCAAACTCTAAAAATTCAGGATGAGGACATTGTTGGGTTTTAACTTGATCATGTGAATCATCCAACAAATTTCCAAGTTATAAATATCTTCCTCATCCCAGGTTGCCACAGTTTATTGTATGTCTTTATTGTCCTCAATTATCCCTGCAACCATGTGATTTTCTTCCTGAGTTTGGGTTGAGTTGGCCTTTAAAAGGTTATCTAAGATATGTATGGCCATTACCTCCTCTATTCTACCAAGCTCCTCCATCAAACCACACTTAATTTTATCCTTCTTTGAGACCTAAAAAATATTAAATCGTTTTGTTTTATTCCCAAGGCCATTTCTATATTTCCCGATTCACAATCAATCCTTGCCTTGGCGGTAGCTAAGAAAGGTCTTCCCAAAATAATCGGGGTGTGGTTGAGCCGTTTTTGTGCTTCCATGTCCAGGACCATAAAATCAGCAAGGTAATGCAAATCATTAACCTTAACTAAAACATACTCTAAAATACCCCTTGGTTTTGTAATGGATCTATCGGCTAACTGCAAAGTTATGTCGGTGTGTTTCAGATAGCTTAGACCCAATTCCATGTGCAGTGAGGTGGGGATCACATTAATGGAAGCGCCCAAGTTGAGAAGGGCCCGATCAGAAGTGATGTTTCCTATTATGCACGAAAACAATGGGGCTCCCGAGTCCTACTTCTTAGGAGGTAGCTTGTTTAAGATCAATGTTCTTGTGTTATCAGACAAGACTACTCTCCTAATGTTTTCATATTCCGCTCTACGCTTTGCTTTATAAGAATTCAGTAAGCCTATGGCATAGGTGGGGATTGATCCGATAGCCGTAAGGAGTAAAATGATTGTCAATTTGAAAGCCTAAAGTAAGGACATCCTTTCCTCCAATTTCTCCTCCGACTTTTTCTATTTTCCCAAACAACAACAACATACTCCCAAATCAGACTCTGATGTTTTGTTGATCACATTCTTAGTTGGGAGTGTGGAATTCTTGTTGCGGGGCCTAATGGTGTTGACATGGGGTTGGGTAGGTCCCTTGTGTCTACTACCACTCCTCAAGGTGATAGTGTTTGCAGTGGCAAAATGCTGTTGGTTAGTGTCATGGGGAGGGTTGGGAAAAATAGGAGGCTCCCGATTGATTATGGTAGGAACATGATTTGCTCCGGGAGGGGCTGGGGTAGCTTGATAGATAGCATGAGCTTGAGCATATGACTCCCCATTATTACCAAACCCTTGAGGCCCAGCGCCTCAATTCTGTACATTCCATGGGTTTGGTACAGGTTGTGATGGTAGGGATCCGGGCTATCAGTTGTTTACACCAAGTCCTGATTGCAAGGTATCCAGCAAAGTTTTCATCTGTTGCATGAGCTGGAGCATTGGCCCTTGCATTTCTACCATTTTCAGGTTTAAATAAGCCTACTCGGTGGGTTGTTGAGCATTCCACATGGACTGATTAACCAGATTCAAGGACAACTGAGTATATACATGACCCTGACCCATTGGTTTTTGTGGTACATAGTTGTTGGGTCGATATTGGGTCTGCTACCCCTGATCTTTCCAACAGAGGTTAGGGTGATTTTTCCAACCAAAATTTTAGGAATTCGAGTAAGGGTTGGACCTAACATTCTCCTGCATAACCTGAACATCCTCATAAGATGAGGATCAAGAAGGATCAAAAAAACTAGGATCAAAGGCCCCAGTTTGGAACCCATAAGGTTCCAAGAAGAGTTGGCTCGAAGGTCGAGCCGACTCCAGCTAGTTCACAAACTCCCGTCCCATAGGAGCTTGCAAAGAATGGAATCATGATCCCTGGGATTGAGTGGATCTAGAAAAATTAGAGTTTCCAGACATCCACTCTTCCATTCGTTTAGCAACCAGATCCATCTTATCTAATCTATTGCAGATCAATTCCATATCAGATGTATGAGAATCTTAGACCTCATTGGCATTTGATCTAGTTTGTTGGGATCGGTTGAAGGTTTCCATGGAGGCATGGTTTAAAGAATTGTCACTCATTTCCTCAAACAAATCATATGCGCTATCTGCATCTTTGTTGAGAAAATTGCCTCCACAAGAAACATCCACATGATTACGGAGTTGACCATTCAACCCGTGATAAAAGAAATGCACAAGTTGCCATTTAGGCACCTCGTGGTGTGGACACTTCCGCAACATATCCTGGAATCTCTCCCAGGCCCCATGAAACGATTCCCCCTGCCACTGGGTAAAAGTGGTAATTGCCCGTCGCAACACATTGGTTCGCCCAATTGGGAAGAATTTTTTCAGGAAGGCCGATTTCAAAGCTGTCCAGGTTGCAATCGGTCTTCCAATGGTACGATAGCAATGTGCGGCCTTATCCTTGAGTGAATGGGGGAAAAGCCTCATGAGCATCTGCTCTTCATCCACATTCCGCGATTTGGTGGTCTGAACCAGAGTGATCAAGTCCTCCAAATGTTGGAATGGGTCCTCTGAGCCAAGCCCGTGGAAGTGTTTAATTAGACTCAAAACCTGAGGCCTGACCTCAACATCTCCGGCGGGGATCACAACGTCAGGACGATCCTCATAACTTGAAGGATCATAAAAATCCTTCAAGGGACGAGCACCCTGACCATTCATTCGTTGAAACCATTGCTGCATCCGTTGCAATTCTTCCAATTGCCTCTGAATCAGCTCCTACTAGTTCAGGGGCAGGGGAGGTGGCTGTTGATCAACCATGGGATCTACTTGGCTAAAACTCAACCTCTGCCTCCGAGAATGGTCAATAGGTCCTTCCAAACGAGGGTTCAATGACCTCCTTCCAAGCATACACTAGAAGGAAGTCGGAAGGACAGGGAAGAGAAGGAACCCTGCAGCACAAAAATACAAGTCTATCCTTCGGTTGGGTAGCCTAAAGATCTATAGACTCTCAGAATCCATCTTAAGATTATAGACAATTTACTCTACTTATATCCAGGCAATCCAACCAGTTAGAAGGAAGGATTGAGGAGAAGGTTCTTCTTTTAGCTTACGCCTTCGGTTCCTAGTGTACCCCCCAACCACGGTCGTTTGACGCTACTCCCCTAACTAGACATCAGATTGACTAGTATAAGCAGGTTAATCATGAACAATCACAATCTGGATCCCGACAGGCGAACCAGTCCTTAGGGCCAAATCTACTCAATTTTAGTTAGGCTTGGGATGATCGTGCTCTTGGAATGTGATGGGCCCTTAGGATGGGTTGTGCCCTTAATGATCAGTTAAAATGTGTGTGTATGAACAACCATGGTTTGCAAACAAGGTTATTTGTCGATGTGTCTTTTAGGGTTTAACCTTGTTTAGTAGCTTTTAGGGTTTAATTCGTAGGTTGGTTCAATCAAGGTTTAGTAGAACACTCCAAGTTTTGAAAACACGGGTGATGATATCTTCCTTTGAAAATCAAAAATAATGTGGAGTGTCTGGTTCAACTCTAAGAATCAATCCTCAGTTGCAAGCTACTTGATGGATGCTTTTATCTTAAGTGGTACAACTCAAACAGTTCAATCAATTGGCCTATTGCACCACTTAGTTAAGGCACACAGAAATGTTTGACCTATTCAAATTTCTACTCACTTATCTGTGTGTTGAGTTAAGTGTACCGGGTCCACAGGTTAGATCACGGTTAAGTGGTAGAATCGATGTGATTGTGCGCCTTAGAGTGAGAAGTTGTGGGTGTTAAATGTGTAGCTTTCAGAAAATCCCACAAGAGAAGAGTTCATTTTTTGATATATATGCGGGGGTGAGATGAGTGGAGGTGGCAAACAAACAACCAAATCTATCTTAGGGTTTATAAAAAGCACCTAAGTTGATTTGGGTTTGAGTTATTAGTGTGGTGAAATGAACTAGTGGGTGGGAGTGGTAGGGATAAACTTACAAAACCTTCATCCGCACTTTTCTCCGATCTAACCGCTTTGGCCCGCCTCGGAAAAGTACCTGCAATCACAGTAAGATCAAAGAAAAAGTGAGATAAAAGTTAGGTAAGGTGGAAAAAATGCGAGAAAAATCAAATAGCGTTGCCTCCCTGGCAACAACACCAAAATGAACTCGTCGGATTTCATCGTGTAAAGGATTGGATTTTGGAAAACCCATCATCGTAGTTCGATCCGCGAGAAAATCTGTCGATCAGATAAAATTTATAATCGAAACTCCATGGGAGTCCCGGGTCGAACACAGGGAGGCAACGTTTACTTTAATTGCAAACTGCGTTTCGTTTTATTTGTTTTTGGTATTTTGAAGTTTTGTTATTTTTTTGTATTTTTGAAATAAAAAGACAAGCAAAACAAATTCACAAGAGAGATAGAACAAATATGATATATTTCACAATTGTCTATTACAATAACCTACGAAAGCATAAAAAGAGAGGGAGGTGAGAAGGAATCTCTCGAATCGGCTGTTTGGCGAGACAACGGTGCCTGGCGAAAGCTTGGATGAAGGAGGTGAGGAGCGGGACAACAGAGGTGAGATGTAGGAGGGTGTCGGGTATAGGAAAGCTTCAGCATGGCTCCGAAATGGAGGTGAGGAGGCGGAGATGATCTGCTACCAAAATAGAAGTGAGAGGACGGCTCAAAGGTGACCTATGAATGGTGATGGGAAGAGGGAGGAATATTTGGTGAGGCAGAGGTTCATTACACTAATAGGCACCTTAGGAGCTTGACAGTAAGCTCTAACGAAGCATTGGCAAGCTTACTAGAGCTCAGGAGTAGGTGAGAGTAGAGTAGGTAGAGATCAAGAGGAATGGGGGGTGTAGGGGTGCTTATATAGTGACAAGAGGAAGAGCATCCCGCGCACAGACATTCAGCGATAGCTACAAGCGTCACTAAAGGCCGCTCAAGCTATCGCCAAAAGATCCACACCTCTTCATTGCCTTGGCTGGCGCACGCATTGCGCAAGCCATTTAGTGATAGCTGCAAGTGTCACTAAAGGCCCACTCGTCTGTCACTGCAAATCCCATGCCCACCGCTCATGCCCGCCTGCTGTCGCTGAGGTTGGATGCGCCCAAGCCGTTGGATTTAGAAAGAACGGCTGAGATGGCACGAAGATCGCGCCTCTTGATCACGGGTGAGATGGCACGTTCTCGAGGAGCATGGACGGCCGCGTGAAGCATCCGCGCTCATCCAATGGTGCCACATGGTGACGCCTCTGCCACTTGATTGCACCCGTGCTCATCCAACGGGTGCAATTCGATTGCGCCTGCACTCGTGAGATTGCCTCCCCCGCACCATCACTCAAACTTGCACTCGCGGTTTATGAGTGCGTGTCTTCACCAATGCCCCAAGGTCGCGATTTGTCGAGTGGAGGGAGCGGTGCAGTCCCGCATCTCAACCGTTGGATGAAGATCCAATGGCCGAGATGAGGCCATCCTTGAGCTGCCTGAGGTCGAGTGAGGAGTTCAGCCGTGGAGCGAACATCTCAGTCGTTGGATTGAGATCCAACAGCTGAGATCTCATCTTGTGGTAGGCTTGGGGACGCCTTGGCTCAGGTGGGAGAGCCTGGATGGTGCCACGTGGCACCATCTGGGCCGTCCGTCTTCTTCTTGCGGAGGGTGCTACAGAGCTCTGATCGGGGTGATTCTCGCGATGACGTATTGCAATCGTCACTCTAAATCCATCCGTACGGTCAGATTCTTCATCTAAAGCCCGTAAAGGTGTCTCACTACCTCGTGGTCATGTAACATGATGGAATGAATGTACATAATATACAACTATCCTAAATGCAATGCAATGGATGTTTATGCAATATTTATATCATGATATACAATGCTAGGCCTAAGAACTATCGTAAATAAGCATTTTATGATGAATTTATGCATGTTTATCAACCTTCAAAAAGCAAATCCATAAAACTAGGTTGCGGACTCTTATACGTAGAGAAATGTGGTGGCTGCAAGGAAGATCCTTCTCCAAATAGAACGTATATATACAATGGTTGGCTGTACTACATCAAAGGCTAAGTGTACTGATGGGACCACCATCATAGGACATAACTAGCCACTTTTAGTTAGGTTTGAAGGATAAATGCCCCTACATAACCATCTGAGAACTCCACATTATTCTATTTTGAGAAGAGAACAGGAAAGTAAGGTTAATTCCGTAATTTTAGCAGCGTATCATGAACACAAAATAACCACAGGATTTGATAGGGGCTAATTGAAGGTCAAATGAGCATTAAAGTCTAATAAGTGGGTCCATACAGACAGAAACGGGGTCTCACGCATTTCGAGAGCCACAACAGCACATAAAACCCTAATTTTAGACCTGCTTAAATGAAAGAGGTTTCGATCAGGATAAAATTCATTTAAACCTCCTAAAATTCATATAAAAATATTTTGAGAGGTTTTGTATCTTTGGTTTGACCATCTAAACCTATTTGACCTTGAAAAGAGTCTCAGACGAAATTCTACCCTAATTTGGATTTCTGCACAAATTGCCCAGTCAAACTTGGTCAAAACTAAAATACAACCTTTCCATTAGATTCCTTGGGTCAAAATTAGGTTGGTAATAAAATTTGGGCCCAATCAGAGTCCATCTTGACCAAATTTGCATTTTAGTCCATTTAAACTCTATTCCTCTCAATTAAGCCCCTAATTTTCGAAATAACTGCAAATAGCCCCCTAATTTCTCATCATTTTCTTCAAAATAGTCCCTACCACCATTGGCAGGAGGAACCCCAAGCACCAATCTTCAATCTGGGATTTCTCCCTGATTTCTCGACCAAATCCTTCCAAAATTGAAAGGAATGACCTTGAAAAAATCCCCAATCATCTGAACCACACCTTGTATTATGATTCACACCACAAAGCTCATATGAGCTCCTCAAGATTAGGGATCTTCTTCTCCAAAATTTCGAGCTCCTCAAGCTTGTTTCCAAGATTGGAAGCTTTCCTTAGACCTTTAAAAGGCCCCCATAGCGAGGCCTTGCTCCTTAGCAACTTTTAGGCCTAAAAACTTCTCTATTTCCTTGACCTACGGCCTACTCCACCTTGCTCTAGCGACCTTCCTCTTCCAGCTTCCTCGCTTGCTGCCACGTACTACAGGAAGCAGGAACCTCTTCTCCGTTGTCTGCACCTCGCCATACCTGCGAGAGGCGTCCTCCTCCTTTAGACATCGCCGTTCCCTTCTTCGGAACCTCCTTTGTCTTCGGCGTCAGCCAGTCATAGCCGGTGCCATATCCACTTCCTCTTTGTCCGCAGCTACCCCAATTCTCTTATTCTCGCCTCCCTACATCTTCCTACGCCCTTAGACCTTAAGATCGAACACAATCACACCTGCAACATCTCTGTCTTCCTCCGCTCTGGCCTAGCCTCTGGTGAGGCCCTCCATGCTCCACACACCTCCACACACCCTCGCACCACCTCCATTAGCTCCGCCATGACTCACCCTCCAAAAGCCCCAAAGAAATTTAGGGTTCTATGCACTCCAACACCCTACCGAACAAACCACCTCATGGTCACCTTCTTTGTCACCGTCAGCACTCCACAGACCACCACACGCCACACGACTGCCACCACTGCACTCACCGCTTCACGATGAAGCTTCTGAACTGTTTTGACAAGGGTGTAAGGCCATGTTCTTGGTTTCAGGCCTTCACCGGATGACCACAGTCGTCACCATCTTCTCCGACCTCGGCATCACCACTCCATCCACCAACCACCCAGTTGCTGCTCTCAATACTTGTGGCCCAGTCCCAGGAGTCATCCCAGGGCTTCAATTGGGATGTGAAGCCACAACAGCTACGTTGATTTGGCAAAGAAGTCACCTGCATTTGCTCGAGACGAAGACCTTGTGGGATAGTCCCACATCGTAGAGAGCAGACCTCGCCGCAGCACATAAGTAGTTTTTGTGATCTCACCCAATTGCCTCCGAAAGCACCGAGGAGAGGTCCCGCTCACGCACATGCATACGCATGCCCTCGCCCGTCACGCACGCACGCGGGTCTGGATTGATCTAGTTACCTGGTTACCCGAGTCTGGTCTATTTTGAGCAGGGAAGAGAAGAAAGAAAATCAAAGAGAGGGGAGCAAGTTTTGCTCTACCTTGGGATCCGTGTCCTCTCTCCTCTCTGGATACTTAGTGAAATTCTGAGAGGCCCTTGAGCCTTTGTGGTTGCTGCTGTGCCTCTTCTGTGGCTTGAAGAAGAGAAGCCCTTGTGCTTTTACCGTGGTACTTAGCTTCTGCTGAGGCTTTGAGGTTGATTCTACTAGTTACTGTTGAAACATTTACTTGACCTGACATGGATTATTAGTTGAAGATTACGATTGAAATATTTAAGTAGATTGTGAGATTAACATTGAAAGTTAAATTGGTGATTCAAATCACCATTTTAACCTGATCTTTTTGCACTGATACTCTATTCTTCATTGAAATATCATTCTAAGCATTTTATTGATTTCAATTGCACATATACTTCTTACTAAATTGTGATTGGCGAATTGAATTGCACAATTGCTCCCTAAGAACAACCTCGGACTCACTTTTAATTCTGAGCTTTATAAATTTAAGTGTTTTGCATTTTCGTTAACTATACTACATGCATTTTCTTAAACATCGACAATTTCGCGTAAACATGTACTACGTCAGAGATTGACTGTATTGCATCAGAGGTGTTGGCTTTTGTATGCCCTAGGAGAGCATTCCGAATAATGTTATATGATTACATTTTGCATCTGAATAAAAGAATTTGATTATTTTCCAATAAATGGATTAGGTCCCTTAATACAAATATGGTAACGTACTTAGCTAGATTGAATAAACTCGATGTGTGTTAATTCAGAGATCTAAATAGTTTAGAAGATCCAATAGAACATTGACAAAACATTTGATTCAATTAATTGTTTTCTCTCTGAGTTTGCATGGCAACCTTCTCTAGAGTTCATCACTTGATTGATGTTCTTGAACAGAGATTTAAGAACTGTCATATGGCTCAAGTTAAGGAGTTAACTTGACGAAATAAGAGATAAATGAAGTCCTTCTCCAATGCTATCATGAAGAAGGAATATCCTTTGACTTGAGATAGATGTACCTCTATTCACAAACATGTACATTTGGTGGATCGGTAGTTGAGGACCTTGGTGTTGATATTGGAAAACTGGTGCATGTGGGAATGGATAGGAAGTGCATGATCTTTCGAATGAATCACACAAATCTATTACATAAGTGCATATAACAGACCCAAGGGATGAACTCACTCCGCATATATTGAGAATGACAATCTCACATGTGGTTGCAGGGTCTTGATCAAACTCAATGTAAGAAGAGATGAAGATAGACCTTTGGAAAATGATCTAATCTTTCTCTCAACCCAATAATACAAAGAGATACTGAAAATAATATTTTCCAAGGAGGAATGATGACAATCTAATGGGATTAGTTAATATTATGCTCAAAGTGTGAAGAATTCACGAGTATTTGGAATATTTGAGGAGGCATAGTGCCAAAATTCCATGATTCCTATAGCCTCATTATTGGTGTGATAAAATCAATAATAATTTTGATGGGTTCTAGCATGAAATATAATTTAAAGAGTTACATTGCACATGATTTGGTGATTAATTGCACCTAATTTTATTAGGTAGAAAATCCAAGTGTTGTATTGCAAGTAATTTAAGTTTCGATACTAAATCTAAACATCCCATAAGTTGTTATGGGCTTATCTTGCAAAATTCAAGTACAATTTGATCCCCATTCTTGGATGGAGATCCATGGGTTTCCATAAAAAATAGCATTAGGGTTGGAACCTAGCGAGTCAATTTTCTCTTTGAAATAATTTTCACACAAGAAAATATGTCGTCAAAGTAGAAATTGAGAGGTGGAAATCTATCGTCAACAATTAAAATAAAGCTACTCACAGGAGAGTGGGTCATATCCACAGGGAGGCACAGAACCAATAAGAACACAGATATGTAACAGTCATGTTCGCAAAGGTGAAAGATGGTTGCATAGAAATATTTATCAAATCAATCAATGGATATGCTGCTCTGAATTTAAACCCCCAATTTACGTAGAAGTTAAGGCTATTTACTCAAATTTCACTTAATAAATCAAATCTCCAAATATGTGAATAGTGCATGTGTAGTGGTATCTCATTTAATTTTCAATTACATATGTATTAGAGTGCAAATATGAATCCAATTTGGTGCAATCAAAGGTGATCAGTAAGAGTTGAGTAATAATGTAATTCTACAGGGGTTACCAAGCAAATTCACCATAACAAACAACTCGTTAAATATGTGAATAGAATTTGGCATTGGTATATGACGTAAATACTAATTGAGGTTCTCCGTAGCAAAATAAGGGATTGTTTTCATGGAGGTCACACCTGCAAGAGGAGCGGTTGGCCGTGCGGAGCTCGGATAAGGTCAAGGACGCGGAGAGCTTCACGATGGCGTTGGTCCCTCGGCGAGAGGTGGCCGATGTATGTTCTGACGGAGGGAGGTGAGATTTGCGTGATATGAAATAAAATGCAAAAATATAACTAATCAATCTCACAAAAAGCAATCACATAGGTACACGATAACTTTTAGGTGGAAACCCAAACTTGGGTAAAAACCACCATCTAAGTCTGTCAATAGGATTTCCCGATTGACTTAGTCAATCAAATTCACTAACCGAGTCACTTAAACCAACGGTGACTCACCCTTTTACAACCACACAACTTAAACGAGGGTAGCATACCTCAAATCCCTCCTCTTCACAAGGAGTATTTTGTCTTGTAAGGGAGACGGGAATTCGCAAGCAAATACCCAAACAAAGATAATAACAAATATTCTATAGAGCCTCAAAGTAATCATCTTAAACTTAGATTCTATAGGCAACGGGTACTTCCCTAAGATGGAAGTGAAGTGTGACGTGAAGTCGGCAGTGTGACGGTGTTCTCGAATAGATGCTAGAGGGCTTGGAGAGCAATAACACTTCTCTAAGTGATTTCCTTCTTCTGGACACAAATCGATGTGGAAATAGTTTCCCAAGGCATGTCTAACAAAGGGAGGGTCCTCCTCTATTTATAGGTGGCTTAGGAACCCCTAGGAAGTCTATGGAAGCCTTAGGTAGTGGTTGAAAACAAATGCAAGGCTAATCAAGCCAGAATCAGGGCAATTAATGATTCTGATAGTGTTATCAGACGTCTGGACTTAAGGTCAGACGTCTGGGTCTTTGTCTAATTCTAGGATCAATCGTCTGAACTAGAAGAGTGGAAGATTTGGATTGAATTAAATCAAGACGGACGTCTAAAGAAGTGTTTTAAGACATCTGGAAAATTAATCAGACATATAATTAAAAAGGAGTTTCCTTCTTGTTTTTGTCCAGACCTAAATAGGGTTCTAGGTCTTGTTGGTCAGACAACAGGTCAGACGTTTGGAAACACAAATCACTGTGGGAATCGATTTCCCGAGGCTCAAACAGCTATAATCACTGACAAAAGTGATTTGGGGATGGATTCAGCCTAACGTCTATTTATCAGACATCTAGAGACCTCTACGGACGTCTGAAAGTGAATGTAGGTCAGATTATAGAATGATCCTCAATGATTAAGTCTGACAAATCCAACGGTCCTCTAGTTGGACATTTGGCAATGTCATCAAACGTCTTCTAAGACGTCTAGACTAAGGGCTGGACGTCTGAAACTAGCAAACAGAGAGCGGTTCTCTAGCCTAAGTGTTTTGAACATCTGATCAAATTATCAGACGTCTTAAAGTCAAAGATCAAACATCTGATTTTCAGATTGGACATCTGATCAAGCTGTTTGATGCCTAGTTTGATTTTCTAAGTTCTCTACGAGAAGTCTAAGTATCCTAAGGTTGAGTAAGTGTTCCTAGGACTACTGTTTTGTTACTTTGGGCTCTTTAACACATAATTTAAGCAAAAATAAAGAGAAAAAGAAACAATAAATACAAATTATAAGAATAGAATAGACTTCTATCCTATTCTTCATGACTTCAAGCTCTCGCTCTACACGAAGCTCCTTCTCCTCCAATGAGCTCCTCCAATCCACTATGGATGTGAGTTTGAGCTCTTTCACACTTGATTCCATTTGCATTTTCCTGAAACCTTAAACTCAATGCAAATGTTAAATAACAAGTGTTTTGTTATCATCAAAATTAACGATCGTGGTGCCCTTGCACCAACAGCCAAAGCATGCCAGACAGTGGCTTGAAGGTCATCGGCGGTGGGTTCCTCCGCAAGAGCTGCCATCGGCAATTCTGATGGCCTGGCGAGGTTCGTGGAGTTGAGGCGAGCGCGGGGGAGTCGACAGCATGAAGGATCTTCCCCGGAGGTGACGGTTGTGTGTGGAGGAGATCGGTGGTCGTTGGGTTCTATTTGGGGAAGACGATGAATAGTGCATGAAGAGGAGGCGCCTGCAGACGTCGTACATGGCCACGCAAGGGCACACGTGGCTAGTGGCGTTGGTGGCTGCGCGCAAGGGTCTGGGTGTGTTAGCGGCTGCATGAAAGGGTGCATGCGAATGTCTCACGGCTACGGTGCGCAGAGGAGAGGGCGGCGCTGGAAGGTCACACACAGCGAGGGGAGGTGGCAATGCTGTAGCCACGTGCGAGGGGCTAGTTGTTCACATGGGGTGGCTGCACGCACGACAAGGGCACAGTGCAGGTAGTGTAACGCCCCGAATTTGTAATACTCTTAATAGGCTAATTAAAACCTTAATTGGTTGCTTAATGTGAGATTAAGGGTTTAAGGAACCCTAATTTAGTGATTATTAGCTTTGAATTAAACAAATCCCCTAAGTCTTTAACAAAATGTTAATAATTTTTTTTGAAAAGAATGAGGAATGCTACCGAGAGACGGTAGCAAACCAGAAATCTTTTATTTATTTAAAAGCCATAGTATTACATGAAGTTTTCCCAATCTCTCACATGCCCCCAACAATTCCTTAATCTCTCTCAACAACAACAAACGGAGGAGGAGGAAAAGAGAGAGATATCTCTCTCAACAACAACAACGAGGAGGAGGAAAAGAGAGAGATGGATCTAATGCCAACCCTCCCTTCGAGCGAGGTCTACAGATCTATACCCACTTCACCGGATGTAGGAATCTGCCCTCAACCTTCGCTCCTTTCCAAAAGAACCTCTTCCTCAATACATCCATCCTTTTCCATATAGCTTTCGGTGATCTGAAAATCGAAAAGAAGAAGATCGGAATTGCAGTTATAACTGAATTGAGCAGAATCAATCTTCCACCCTTAGAAAAAATCTGCTGCTACAGGATTCCAGCTTAGTGTTCACTCTCTCAAAAAAGGAAGCCCAATCACTCTTCTTGAGTTTCTTATCTGTTAATGGTAATCCTAGATATCTCACGGGGAGGGTTGTGACAGGTGAGTGCATTGTGACAGGTGAGTGCATTGTGGCAGCCAATGTCTCCCTGTCCTGTGCAAACATACCGAAGCATACTAAAGATGACTTCACCCCATTTAGCCTCAAGCCAGTAATCTTGCCAAAAATATTGACCAAAGAGAACAAGATTTCAGCTTCATGCTGTCCATCTTCAACGAAAAACACCGTATCGTCTGCATATTGGAGTATAGGCACCAAGACTCTTGAACTCGACAGCGAATACCCCTTAATCATGCCACCTTCTGCCAGGCTGCATGTAAAGTGAGCCAAGGTGTCCACTGCCAAGTAAAAAATAATAGGAGCCAGGGGGCATCCTTGTCTCACCCCTTGTTGAGGTTGAATCACACCCCACACGGCCTCCCATTGATGAGAGGGGAGAAAGAGGAGGTGATAATGCACCTCTTCATCCATTGTATCCATATGGGTGGAAAACCACTCCTCTTCATGATCTCCCAAAGGTAAGACCATTCAATTGTGTCATAGGCTCTACTAAAGTCTACCTTCCACAAGAAAGCTTTGCTTTTTCTCCTGCTCCACCCCGCAACCACCTCTTGCGCCACGATGAAAGATTCTTGCAGTGATCTATTAGGAGGAACACCGATTGCACTGAGCTAATTAAGACAACAAGAACACCCTTTAGCTGATTAGCCAGCACCTTGCTAATGATTAGGTAAATCAAATTTGTAAGTGCAATGGGCCTGAAATCATGCAGGGTCTCTGCCCCACTACACTTTGGCAGCAGAAATAAATAGGACTTGTTAATTCTCTCCACTCCAGAATTACCCCTCTAGAATTATGCAAGCACCTCCATGACCTCTCCTTTGACCACACTCCAAAACTCCTTATAAAATGGTACCTGAAATCCATCTGGTCCCAGCGAGCCCTCTGCATTCAGCCCTACCATAGCATCCAAAACTTCCTGCTCCGAGATAGAATCAGTCATTTTAGTAGCTGCTGCAGTGTCCACTTGAGAGAGATTGGATGTTGTCACCTTCCACGCACCATTCCCATTCGATCTTGAGACTTCTCTGAAGTCTAGCCGTCTCCTTTCTAATCTCATCAGGTGAGGTCAAGATTGAGTCTCCTATCTTTAAAGAGGATATGAAATTCACTCTCCTTCTGGATATCGCAACCATGTGGAAAAATTTCGTGTTTGCATCACCCTCTTTCAACCAAAGTTGCCTCGACTTTTCGAGCCAGTCCATTTCCCTTGTCAAATCCTCCATTTGAACCACTCCTTGCCAATGTTTCCGTTGTGTTGTCTCCCCCTCAGTCAAATTACCTCCATTCTCTTTCTCATCCAGCATTTACACCATGGAGAGAGCTTCAGAATGCCGCTGACTCCTCACCATTTCCACTATGCATTTATATTCCTTCAGCATAACTCTTAGCTCTTTCAATTTTCTGGCCAAACGACAGGTGGCTGAACCGTCCACCTGCTAGTGCTCCCACCACCGACTAACCATCTCCTTAAATCCCTCTTCCCGCAGCCATGATTTCTTGAATTTAAAATATGTGCCAACAAAGGAATCCTCCCCACTGTCCCACAACAAGGGCGTATGATCAAAAAAGGGGCGAGCGAGACCCATGATTGACGACAGTTGGAATCTTTCCAGCATCTCCACACTCCCAAAAAATCTATCTACCTTTGAGACCAGTCCATTCCCTCCCCTCCAAGTGAATTCTGCCCCTGTTACTGGATATTCATTCAGGCCAATTTCTGAAACAACCAGCTAGAAGCCAAGTGATGACCTGTCTACCCTCCCATTTCTTCGATCGTTCACTAATGTGGTACTGTTAAAGTCGCCATCAACAAGCAATGACACTCCGTTGGTATTTCTCACCAACTCACGTAGTTCCTGCCACAACTCACTCTGACTGTTAGCATAGGGGTCATATACACAAGATAGGATCAACTCCAGATCAACTCCTAAACATCTGAATCTGCACGAGAGCATGAAGCGGCCGCTCCACTCCTCTCGCAGAACCAGCCTGGATGTCTTCCACCACACCGCAATTCCTCCCGCTCTTCCCCGCGCATCCACTACTCTGAAATCCGCTTGGCCCCCTTGAAGAAGAGTTTGCCATGCAGTGTCCCCCCCGTCTTCCAGGTGTCTCTTGAATTAGAGCACAATCTACCTCCCATTCATGGAGATATCTAGCTAATGATGCGCTCCACAATCGATCGCGCAACCCACACACGTTCCATGTGAGCACCTTCATTCCTTGGACATAGGGGTCCTCTGGGGTTCCCCAGACCTCCTCTCAACATTCAAAATGGCTGCCACTCTCCCTTCAGTGGATCTCTAGTTGCCACCACCTCTTCTTTCCCTTAGTTTATAGGGAGAACGCACAGCTTTCCCCATTGATGAAGACCCCACTCCATGCTTCAAAACTCTAGGCACCGTAAAGGAGAATTTATTTGGATTTTCCGACATGTGCTCATGCTCCTCTAGTTGTCTCATTGGATCAATAGGAACAATCATGAGTTCTTTATTCCCAACATCATCTTGTATCATCACCTCCTCCGCCTATGGTTGAGCCATCCCATTCATTTCGACATCCTGGATCATTGAACAGTGAAATCTTTCCTCTTCTTTGCCTCTTGTCTTTCAGTACCCTTCAGAACACCTACTGGGTCTTCCCCTCTGCCTACCCCACAGGAGGTTTCATCTGTTGTTCCACCCCATTAAGGAGACCAAATTTCATTCTGAGAAGCCAGGAACTCCCGCCACACCTAAGGATGATTTTGTCAAGAATTGGTCCTCCCCTTGTCACCTTCACCTCAACTCTAATGGATCTCCCATCCCCTTCACAGAGACCCACGTTAGCATTCTCAGCTAGTGACGTAAAGTTAGCCACCACACCTGCTACCACCCCATTCGACCTTAGATGCAAAGGCATTCCCCATATCTCCAACATTCCCCTTCTAACCTCAGCTCTTTAAGGAGGGTGATCTTGGAGAGCTCCATCAAAAGGTGAGACCAATCTCCACATCACCGTAAGTCCCTTTGAGATAGTAGTGTGAAATCGGAGCCCTTCCACATCCAGGATACCCAAATCAAACAGAACAAACCTTGCCCCCCCCCCCCAAATGCGCCACCTTCCACCCTTGAGACGACAGAGACAGTGATCTTACCGGAGATAGGACCCACTCGCATTCATATCTTCCCACCATGAGACCCTTGAACCGCCATCTTCGCAACCCTAATCTCCTCTAATTGTGGGACTTCCACGTCGTACATCTGATCGAGATCTGTCAAGGGAGGCGGTGGTACACCACCACCTGTTGCCTGAGCCCTAGCTTGTCTGCCATTTTGCTGCGTTGCACTTCCCTTCTTTTTGCACTCCGCCTTCTTATGCCCCCAGCCACCACAGGCCAAGCACAGGGTCGGCGATCTACACACCACCGCAAAGTGTCCTCTTCTTCTAAATCGATAGCACACGATGTCCACGTTCCCCCCTCTCCTGCTTCTCCAGAACCCACCCACTCCTAGTGTAGCATGCAGCTCAACCCCTCCTGCTTCCATCCTCTCTCTTTGCCGTCGTCGCCGAGACCGCCAGACCCTCCACCCGTCGTCTCCTTCCCTAACCCTAGAAACCCCTATCCTCTCCATCCAACAAAATGTTAATAATTGAAAAGTTGAGGGGCCATTTGTGAGAAAAACATGTTTTGAGGCTTTTCTTAAGGCTCAAGAAAGAAGCTGAAGGGCTTGGATGCAAAATATTCAACCCTTATTTAAGAGAGAGAGAGAGATTTAAAAATTTAAAAGAAAATCTCATTTTCTTCTCCTCCAACCGATGCACCCCCATCCCCCTCCTCCCTGTCGGTTGTTGCTACATGAAAGAAAGGAGAAGAAGAGAGGAAATGAGGTGGTGCTGCTATTGTAGCAGCCACCATTGCTGCTGTTGATGTTGCTACTACGATTAGGAGAAGGGAAAGGAGCTCCAACTATGGTAGGGTTTATTTTCTTGTTTCATCCTCTAGTTCCCATGTCTAGAAGTAGCCAGAAAGGGTTCTTTTGGTTAAAATTTCCATGTTTCTTTTGATAATGGTTGGGTTATGCCCTAGTTATGGGTTAAATCTTGGGAATGCTAAATGGAGGGTTTCCATTGTGGATTGAAATTGATGTTGAGGTCTATAAATTCATGTGGTTTTACGTGTTTACCAACGATTCCGGGTTGTAGATGTAAATGGTGGTTTGGATTAGGGTTAACTGGGTGTTTTGATATGTTTAACTGGGTGCCTAGAGCACCTAGTACTTATACTAATGATCAGTACCGATACTAGTTGACCTAGCACCACAATGTAACACACTAAAATGGGGACTGAGAGCACCCAGTACCGGTACTGGTCATCAGTAATGATATTGGATGATTCCAGTTGATGAACTGGGATAGCCCAGTACCGGTACTGGCTGGGTTATGTTGGTTTAGGCCGGTGGTGCCCAGTACCGGTACAGGCCAGAACCTGGGATTTGGTTCTAGGGGTTATCAGACGTCTAATAAATTCATTAGAAATCTGATAGCCCTAATCTCGATGTCTGATCTCTTGGTTAGACATCCCTGCAACTCGATTGTAGTTCCAGGGACTAAGCCCCTAGCAATTGGACGCCTAACATTGCATCGAACGCCTAATGTGCTCATTTGGACATCTAACCAAGGAATCAGACAGTTGTCTGTAATTGTTTGTGGCTTTTGGTGTGAAGCCATTGTTGGATGTTTGTTCTTCCAGTTAGACATCCAGACTAGTCTTTAGACGTCCAAGGAAGAGTTTGGATGTCCAATATTTTTGGCTTGGGATGGGTCTCCCTGGTATTTTATCTCCAGATGTTCAGGTTGTGTATCAAACATCCTATGATGCAATTTTGGACAATTGACACTTGTGTTGGACATCCGATAAGATACTTGTGGTCTTGTTGTGTGTGGAATTTCCCAACATGAGTTGGGAACTTAAAATGATTAGTTAAATCCTTGTCTGGTGCCTAGAATGGAAGGTATTAATCCATGTTAACGTCTAATGTTAGAAACTTGGATTTTGGGCATAATCGAGACTTACAATGATTAGTCCTGATGAGAAATGGAGTGAACCTAAGTATGATGCATGAGGCCATATTGGCAAGATATCCGCGAGGCCAGATGCATGATATTAAACAAGGTTTAATATGAAATGTGGAAAGGGTATAAGAAACCCAAATTGGCGAATAAGCATAACTCTGGGATAACAGAGTGTGGGTTCTGTCAAGAACCTTGGTAATAATGGAATATGAGAAACTGAATGGGGAATTTAAGGTTTGGAACTTGATGTTGGAGACACCTAGTACCAATACTTATAACCAATGTCAGCACTAGCTAGCTTAGCATGAGCTAGAGATGGAACTTAAGGAAGGTACTGAGGGCACCTAATATCAGTATCAGTGACCCGTATCAATACTGGATGGGTTCAGTAGCTACGACAGAGGATGCCCGATACCAATATTGATACTCAGTACTGGTATGGGCTGGATTATTTGGAAAGGTGTGGTTGGTGCCTGGTATCGACATCAGTGTTCGGTACCAGTACTAGCTAGGGTTGGAAATTGTATTGAGGTTGCCCAGTGCTGGTACTAGTGTCTAGGACCGGTACTAGCTGGCCTATTAGAGGCTGTGCTGTGGGTGCACAATACCGGTACCAAAGATTAGTATTTGTATCGATTCTCTATAACCTGGTGGGTGTAGAAGGTGCCCAGCCCTGGTGCCTAAGACTAGGACTGATACTGGTGTACTCGTTCTACATCATTAAACTCTAAAGAAGGATAAAGTTGGCTAGCTGAGGGTTGAAGTTAGAACTTTGAGATCAAGGATTTCCTGGGTTTGTATTACAGACACGTGTGTGTGTACTGGTGGTCTCAATTACAGAGGATCTTGGTGGTGCAAAACCTAGGTTTTGGGTGTAAAAGGCGGGTTTTGCAGTCCTGGTTTGGACAAGCTTCTTGACTTAGAGATAGGTCAAGCTTACCTAATAACAGATGTATGTTGTTTGCGTGTACTAATGATAGGGAGTAGGTCATTGATGTTTGATAGTTTTTAAATGTAATAATTGTATTGAACTGTATGATTCTAATAATTAGAAATCCCATGTAATGTTAGAACCTAATTAGGGGTCTAGCAGGTAGCTCAATGGATAAGGATGAATGGGAAACATGCAATTAAACCCTAGAGGGGTGAAGCGTATGTGTGGGTGTGTGTGTGTGTGTACACCTATAATTTGAGCATAAAGCTCCCTGAACATAATAAAAGCAATCTGAATTGACTAAGTAATGGCTTGAATCTCACAAGATGACACCTATGACTCAATCTGAGTCTAACAAGAGAAAATGTTTGGATCCTAAGGTCTTGAGTAAGACCCCAGGAGATCCACGAGGTCCTTAGGACTGCGTTCCGGGCACGGAACCGAAATGAAATCAAAGAGATGGTAAGTCAACTAGGTGAGCTCGTAAGGCTACCCCCTTAGACTTGGTGAACCACGGGTTCACTACTCGGGTAGAAGACCCAAGTTGTTGCAATAGCAAGAGGCTACGAAGGAGATCTACCTCGGAACATGAAAGATTCCTAAGTTTGGTGACAAGTCATGGGGTTGCTACATGGATGTACCTGAATCTGACTCGATGTGAAGGTACTCGAACAAGAGGCTCACTAGGCACCTGCATGTGCAGAGGGGCTGGGGTACTTGGATGGATTGGTTGAGATCTCATCCGATAGCGGATTGAGAGGGCACATCCGAGGACTGCGCTCCTACTAGAAGCTGCTCCTAGCGAGAGCATTGGTGTGGCTTGACTATTTTGGCCAATCCTACGATAATGATCTAGTCTGATCTGTGACTAGTCCTTATTGGACATAGATTGGGCTCGTGTTTCGTGATCACAAGCAATAGGCCTGGGTATCTCCTAAAAGGCCCGACTCTTCTGACTGAAGTCAACAACTTACTCAATACATCTAGAATGGGCATGCGTTTCTAGAGGAATAACAAACTGCTAGCCTCTCCTTTGGCTAGGGAAAGACTATCAGGCTGGAATTCAAAGAAAAAGATGAGTCCTAATCTCCTCTAGAAGAGAGGGACAAATTCCCAAAATCTGATCATTGAGGTGAGTAAGGGAATAAATTATTATATCAAATCGTGGGAAGAACTTGGGTAACTTGTTAATGGATTACTGGACCAAGGTGATTGGTTGTGCCAGGTAAGGTTCGAGAAACTAGACCTAGATGTGGGTTGGGCTAGGAACTAACCGGTAAATGAAATTGTACACTATCCTATTTGGTTGAGATAAAGTAGATGATTGTTCCCTACTAAGCCGATTGGCTCATCCCTACTTTGTGACCTACTTTCAGATTGCTGTCATGGGTCATCGACGTACAAAATTTGTTGCTGCACAAGTTTGTGCATGCTCTGTTGACCGATACGTTTATTTTTATGTCTTAGTTTACAACAAATTATGTTTTTGTTATTGCTTTCTTGTATCAATTATGTGCCATTCTTTCTGTACTTTCTTCCATTTTATGTCATAAATGGAACTCTTTTTAGCTTGACTTAGTTAAGTATAACCCGAATTAAATAAACCAGCACCTCTTTCCTTTCCATCCCTCAGGACTCCAACCCTCATTTTGGGGTGTGAGCTTTGGGGCAACAAGTGGGGTGGAGTAAGGGTCATCGCCAGCGAGCAGAAGTAGCCGGTGGGGGGAGGTTGCTCTGTTGCTGCTGGAGCAGCACTTGGAGAGGGGCTGCGGGCGTTGCAGTGGTGCAGTGGTCACTACATGCTGTCACCGTGTGGCTGTCATGGTAGTTTGCGAGAAGGAGATGAAGGTCGACTTGTGGTGGCTTGTGGGGAGGAGGCTCGCGGTGGTGACTCGCGGTCATGGCTTGCAGTTGTGGTGGTGAGTAGTCATCGCGGTGGGTGGCTGTTGTGGTCGTGACACAGAGGGATGATGGTGGAGTGGTACTGTTGGATGAGTGGGAGGAGGATGATGATGGTGGAGAGGGTGCTATTGGCTTTAAAAAGGGAATAATGTAAATCCCTACGGGAGGGGGTGAGATATGTATAACGTATAAAATGTGAAATTAAAATAAACAACCTCACAAAAATAAGCAATCACACAATGGCACAAGAGATTTTTAGATGGAAACCCAAACTAGGTGAAAACCACCACCTAACCCTTTCGAGTTAGGATTTCCGATCGACCTAGTTGATCAAATCCACTAAATAAGTCACTTAAAATGAAGGTGACTTAACCTCTTACAACCACACTACTTTGAACGAGAGTAGTGTACCTCAAAACTCCTCCTCACAAGATGGATTTTGTCTCGCGAAGGAGACAGGAATTCGCAATGTGAATACCCAACCAATAAGAAAGAAAAAATACAACAGACCTATAGGGCCAACAAAATATATAAAGGAACCCAACTACTATAGGTGAAGAATCTTTTCTTAGGTGGGAGTGCGTCGGCGTGACGACGCGAGTGCGTGAACCACACTTTAGCACAACAACGCTCTCGCAACATTGGCAGGAGAGCAGATGCACACAAGGACGAAGCTCTCAGGTGTGGAACGAATGCTTGGAGAGCTAGAGCTTCTTCTATTTGTCTTGGACACAAAAATGTGGAAAATGTGTTGCTTGGTGTGTATTTTGCGAGGCAAGGGTTCTCCTCTATTTATAGAGGGTCTAGGAAGGCTTTGGAAGACCTTAGAAGGCTTCCATAGCCGTTGGGGTTGAATTTAAGGCAAAACAGGCCGTAATCAGAATCATTTATGATTCTAACAGGGTCATCAGACGTTTGATCCAGGTACCAGGCGTTTGGAAAACTAGTTTAAGATGTCTGGGAACTAAGTCAGACGTCTAATTCTAGGCGGGATTCCTTCCTAACTTTGATCAGACCTAAACAGGGTTCTAGTGTATAACCATCAGACGACATACAGGATATCTGCCACTAGGTCTTTACATCTGGAAACCTATTGTACTTTGGGAATGGATTACCAAGATAGGTTAACGACTAGAATATCTCACAAAGTGATTTTGGGTCAGTCGAGGCTCAACAGTCACATATCAGATGTCTGGGGTCCTCTATGGATGTCTGATAGAAGCCTAACGGTTATTTTCCTCAACGTTTATTTTCTTATCCAACGTTCCACTAATTGGACGTCGGGCACAACCATCAGGCGTCTTCTAAGACGTCTAGATTAAGGTCTGGATGTCTGATTTCAATAGACATAACCAACTAAGTCCAACCTAAGTTATTGAACGTCTGAGTCAACAGTCAGACGTCTTAAAAGTCATTATCAAACATCAGATATTCAGTTTAGATGTCTGAAAAGGATGTCTGAAGCCCAACTTGGCTTTCTAAGTTCTCTAAGAAAAACCTATGTATCCTAGGGTTGTGTAAGTGTTCCTAGGACTACTTTGAGGATACTTTGAGTCCCTTTAACATAAGATCTAAGAAAGAAATAAAGAGAAAAAACACAGTACAATGAAACAAGAAAGGAAATCTATCATATTCTTCATCTCCTTCCTTCTTCAAGCCTTCGCTCCTCGCAAAGCTCCTCCTCTGTCAAGCTCCTACAATCTGCCATGAATGCGAGCTCAAACTCCGTCTAAACACGTCCCCATTTGCAAATATCCCGAAATCTAAGACTTCAAATGCAAATGTTAAATAATACGTGTTTTGTTATCATTAAAATAAATGATCTTGATGCTCTCGCACCAACAATCTCCCCCTATTTGATGATGAGAAAATCATAAATAATAATACATAAAATTCTCCTCCTTTTAAACATTATCAAAAGGGTGCTATAATTTTTAATTATCCTAAACTCCCCCTTAAAACATGCTCTTCTAATTTCATCTTTTCATAAAACAAGATAGCTATGTTATTACCTCCCCCTTTCTAAAGGCAATATAGCTAGGTTATTTTTAAAACCTCCCCTTATCTAGATGGACAAATAGCTTCATAAATTTTTGACTCCCCCTATCTAGATGCTACAAATTAAAAGATAAGGTAAAGAATTTACCTCACCTACCATGGCCAATAGAATGGCCCAAATGAAGGCGGATGCCAAACCGGATGGGGTTCCCATCCGTAGCTTGGAGGTCCGGGCATTGGCGCCGATCTCCAATCGGGCGGTCAGCGTGCGGCGATTCGATTATTTATTCGCCATCTCATTAGTCTTCTTGCAAATCTTCTGGTCTTCCTCCTTGGTCTTGATGTTGGTCCACCTATCTCGAGTTGACTATTTTTTATCATGTAGGTCCAATCTTTGAAGTTGTAGTCTCCCTTGAAACCAACAAAACAAGATTCTATTTGTCTCTTCAGCATCCAAGCCAATTTGGATCCGGTTCTGTTAGCGGGTCTCCATGAAGGAGACCCTTTCTCAACCTTAGAGCTAGACAGATTATCTACTTTATTTATCAATTTGTTAGAATATTCCCTAAGGCATGTAAGTTCATCTTCTAAAATATGCATTTTTATTTTTAAGCCAAAAATTTCAATTTTTAAGTTAGTATTTTCATCAATCAACTTACTATTCTCATTGATTAAGTCTCTATTTTCTAACACAAAGTTATTATCCTTAGGACTAGAACTAGTTTCTAGATCCTTAAGTTGTTCTTCCAATCTGCCATTTTCTGATTTAAGTAAACTAAGATTCCTTTTCAAGTTTTTATTTTCTACCTTTAATGATTTACTAATTTCATAGAGTTCATCAAAGGCATCTTAGAGTTCATAATTTACCTCATTGTCGCTGTTGTCACTGTCGCTTTCTGCGATTGCCATGAAACCCATGTAAGCGATTTCATTCTTCTTCTCAGGATTTTCTTCTTCCTCCGAGCCCGAGTCATCCCAAGTTGCTTGGAATGCCTTCTTCTTATACTTCTTCTCCTTCTCCTTCTTCTCCTTCTTTTGAGAAGAGGGCACTCAGGTCGAAGATGACCCTTTACGTTGCAATGGTAGCAACGTCTCGGGCTTTCCTTTTCCTTCTTCTCCTTTTCTTTCTTTGATTCCCTACAAAACTTGGAAAACATTTTAAGTAAAAATTTAAAATATTCGTCATCAAAGCTTACCTCGCTATCCGACCTAGCTCTGAATGTGAGAGACATCCTAGGCTTTGGTTCAGGTGTGTCCTTCTTCTGCTTCAATTTTCTCTCATAGGCCAAGAGGTTGACTAGGAGATCCTCCATGATGAGCTCCTCTATGTCGTTCGCCTCCTCGATCGTGGTGACATTTTGTTCCCACTCTGGTCCGAGGGAACGAAGAAGCTTTCCTTGAAGCTCCTCCTTGATAAAGGTCTTTCCTAAAGCTTTTAATTCATTCACAATGAGAGTGAACCTAGTGTTCATCTCACTTAAGGTTTCGTTAGTCTTCGTAGAAAATGATTCAAATTCTTGTGAAAGTAGATTAATTTTAGAAGACCTTACCTTGGAGGTACCCTCGTGAGTTACCTCGAGTGTGTGTCGAATCTCATATGCGATGGCGCATTGCAAACTTCTGTTGAATTCTTCCGGGCTCAACGCGCAATACAATGCGTTCATTATTTTTGCGTTGAGAGAGAGCTCATGGATTTGTTGTTATAAGTAGCCTCCCGCGGGTTTCTTCGAGGTGTCAAACGGTGTCTCAGACATGGCCCAACTCGTGAAGTCGTTAGCTTGAAGCCACGTCTTCATCCAGAGCTTCCAATAAAGGTAGTTGCTCCCATCAAAGAACAACGGACGAGTAGTAGATTGCCCCTCAAGAAACCTCATCGCAGAGCTGCTTCCCTCCATGATCTTCTTGCTAGGTTGTTACGCCGAAACAGTAAGAACCTACTCTGATACCAATTGTAAATCACTATGGGAGGGGGTGAGATATGCGTGACATATAAAATGCAGAATTAAAATAAACAATCTCACAAAAATAGGCAATCACACAATGGCACAAGAGACTTTTAGGTGGAAACCTAAAATCAGGTGAAAATCACCACCTAACCCTCTCGAGTTAGGATTTCAAATCGACCTAGTCGATCAAATCCACTAAACCAGTCATTTAAAATGAGGGTGACTTAACCTCTTACAACCACACTACTTTGAATGAGGGTAGTGTACCTCAAAACCCCTTCTCCTCACAAGAAGGATTTTGTCTCGTGAAGGAGATGGGAATTCGCAACGCGAATACCCAACCAATAACAAAGAAAAAATACAATAAACCAATAGAGCCAACAAAATATATAAATGAACCTAGCCACTATAGGTGAAGAATCTTCTCTTAGGTGAGAGTGGGTCAACGTGACGACGCAAGTGCGTGAACCACGCTTTGGCACAACACACTCGCAACGTCGGCAGGAGAGCGGGTGCACAGCAGGACGAAGCTCTCAGGTGTGGAACGAATGCTTGGAAAGCTAGAGCTTCTTCTATTTCTCTTGGATACAAAAGATGTGGAAAATGTGTTGCCTAGTGTGTATTTTACAAGGCAAGGGTCCTCTATTTATAGAGGATCTAGGAAGGCTTTGGAAGGCCCTAGAAGGCTTCCATAGCCATTAGGGTTGAACAGAAGGCAAAATAGGCCGTAATCAGAATCATATATGATTCTGACAAGGTCATCAGACGTCTGGTCCAGGTATCAAACGTCTCGAAAACTAGTTTAAGATGTCTGGAAACTAAGTCAGACGTCTGATTCTAGGCGGGTTTCCTTCCTAACATGGATCAGACCTAAACAGGGTTCTAGTGTATAACCATAAGACGACGTACAAGACGTCTAGCACTAGGTCTAGATGTCTATAAACCTATTGTACTTATGGAATGGATTCCCAAGATAGGTTAATGGCTTAAATATCTCACAAAGTGATTTTGGGACAGTTGAGGCTCAACGGTCACATATCAAATGTCTGGGGTCCTCTACAGACGTCTAATAGAAGCCTAACGGTTATTTTCCTCAATGTTTATTTTGTTAGCCAACGATCCACTAATTGGATATCTGGCACAACCATCAAACGTCTTCTAAGACGTCTGGACTAAGGTCAAGATGTCTAATTTCAACAGACAGAACCAACAAAGTCCAGCCTAAGTTATTGGACGTCTAAGTCAACAATCAGACATCTTAAAAGTCATTATCAGACGTCTGATATTAAGTTTAGACGTCTAAAAAGGTTGTCTAAAGCCTAACTTGGTTTACTAAGTTCACTAAGAAAAGCCTAAGTATACTAGGGTTGTGCAAGTGTTCTAGGACTACATTGAGCATATTTGATAGGAACACCATCATGAGCCATAACTAGCTCATTTTGACCTAATTAATTCAGTAAAATGCTACTACATAACTACCAGAGAGCCATATTTCACTGCAAATTCATTCTGAGGGAAAGACAAGTAAATAGGGTTAAAACTGCAGTTTTACCATCATAGCATAAATGCAGTACAATCACGGGTTGTCCCAGGTGGTTATTAAGGGTCAAATGGTCCTAAAAGGCTAACAAGTGGGTTAGAACAGACAAAAAAGGGTTTACACGTGTTTTGAGAATTAAATGACTTTTAAAACCCTAAAAATAGACCCGTGTAATTTACTAAGGTTCTGATCAGGATAAATTTCACCTAAATCCTCTAAAATTCATTTAAAAATATTATCTAGGATTTGGAACCTTCAATTTAACCATCAGAACCCATCTTGACCCAAAACAGTCTCAGATAGACATTTACCCTAATTTGGCTTTTTGCATAAATTATCCAGTCAAACTTGGTCCAAACCAAAATCTAACTTCACCATTGGATTTCTTAGGTCCAAATTAGGTTTGTACCAAAATTTGAGCCCAATCTGAGATCATCTTGACCAAGTTTGTATTTTGATCCAGTCAAACTCTTTCTATCTCATTCAGACCCTTAACTTTTGAATTCTCTTACAAATAGACCCCCAACTTTCTCTTCTTCACACGCAGGTCCCCACGCCACTTTTGGAAGGTTAAACCTTCACCATCAAGTTTCAAGCGAGGATTTGTTGCTCAATTCTAAATCAATCAATCCCAGATTTGAAATACAGATTCCTTGGGAAATTCCCTTCCAAATGAGCCCATTCAAGGATCCCAAGTCCTTTCCAAAAGCTCATGCGAACCTTTAGAAGGAATGGGTATCATTCGTTTATGTAATCTTAAAGGTTTCCAAGCTTGGAACCTCCTCTTAAGCCCTATAAAAGCACCTCCGCGGCCTTTCGTAATTTTTCAGCAAATCTTGGCGCGTCTAATGGCATAAAAACCCATCTCAGACCACCGAAGACCCCTGCTCCGGTGACCCCCTTGGAACCCCCTCCAGCCATCTAACCATCAAATTGGACGGCCTAAACATTTCCTCTCTTCATCGCGGCCCTCCCCAGCCAAAGGGAGGGTGTTCCTCCATCTACATCACCGTCGCCATTTTGCCACATCTCCCTCCTCCGCCTCCGGTCGAACAACACCGGAGCCCTCCACCTCTCAACCACCTCGCTAAGTGACGTGCCTTCGTGCGTGTGTGTTAAGAGGTGTCGTTATAGTTGCACTTGATACGTCGGTTTTAAAAGAAGTAAACGGAGGTGAGTCCGAGTGTCGATCTCAGGGAGGCGTGGAAATCGGATTTTGTTTACCACTTGTTGTCACGAAAAAGGCGGAGTTTTGCTTGCGAAAGAGACGGTTTTGAAAAGCGAGAGATAGAGAGAGAGTTTAGGGTTAGAAAGCTATTGGTTTTGATCATGCACTTTAAACAGAAAGTAAAATGGCAACTAAATGGAAAATAATTTCATTAAACATGCATTCATAGTTCATGGTTTACAATATTAAATACATGCTTCAACAAAAGTAAATGAAAGCTTAAAAGAGAGAGAGAGAGAGGTAGAGAGAGAGTGGAGAGCGACGAGGCAGCCACGGCGGTGGAGGAGGCTCCGTCGGCGGCTCGTCGTCTCCGGCGATTACAAGAGTGCCTAAGACTAGCTAGGAGAGGAGTGGAGTAGTTGCAAGTGGGAGAGGATGCCTTGAATGGTGGTAGAAGGGGGTTTAAATAGAGTTAAGGGCTTCCTAAAAGAAGAATGTGCTTTAGCGACATCCAGAACGTCGCTAAAACCGCTTCCAGATACGTCGGTGAAGGCCTTCTGCCGCCGGTCAGCCGCCCGCCCCTCTCTCTCTTCAGGCGCGATCCGTGGATGTCGAACGAGAGCCGTCCGATTGATGATCGGACGGCTGAGATCCTCCCGCGCCTGCGCTAGGATCGCGCTTCGGGCGCGCGTGCGCGCGCGCGTTTCGCCCGGCGTGCGCGCGCGCGTGGGAGGTGGGGCGCTGTCGTCGCGCCGCGTGGCGCAATCCTAGCCGCTCGCTTTTGATCGCGCGGCTCAATTTTGCCGCGCCCTTCGCTCGCAATTGATTTCCGCTCCGCGCGATTCGAACGCGCATCGCCGCGACGCGGGCGTGCGCGCTAACCGCTGCGCCACGCCCGCGCTTTGTCGCGGCGACCGCGGGCGAGCGCGCGGATCTCGGCCGTTCGATCGAAGATCAACGGCCGAGATGCGTCCTTGGCTGGCTTGGGGGCGTGCGAGCGGCGGGGGCGGGGCGACGTGGCGCGTTCTAGGCCGTTGATCTCCAGATCAACGGTCAGGATTTCTTGGGCCCATTGTGGGAGCTCCGGATGTCGGATTTGGCCGATCTTGAGTCCGTTAGACTCCGTTCGTCGTCCTGAATCCATCCGTGCGGTCCGATTGCTCATCTGAGGCCTGCTTTGACAAATGCTTTACACAAATGGCCATTAATACAGTTTATAAGCAATCTTGGTACTTGATGCATGCAATGCTCCTATTCTACTTTATGTTGTGCCTTTTATTCTAAAGATGGGCCATATTCAACCTAATTACTACCCCCTTGCGTGGTGTTATCATACCCCCATGCTTACTCATTGCTAGTCCCTAGCAAGGTTTATTCTAGCCTTTATTTCTTTGGCGAATTCAAGAAGTAATTGCTTAGGCACTTCGTTACTTGTCAATAAGAGGAACTATACGAAGATCTTAATCTACAAAGACTAAGCAGCGCCCGGGTGTCTGCCAAAATACGAATCGCCCGAATCCTTGCTTTGTATATATAACTATACTTATGTATACGTATATATCTACATATGTCTTTTTAGAATTTTTAGAATTCAGTGTGGGTTGGTAACTTTTTACGGCTACCCAACCCACCCAAAACTCGGTCAAAACCCTAAGTGCTAAGCATCTTGGTGTGAATGTTGTGATAGACTTACTTAACAGTAATTGAGACAGACTTCGAGTTTCTACGCCTCTAGGTGACCGGAAAAGAAAATAAATTTTTGCCTGAAGGTGTATTTGTTCGATTGGTAGCTTTCTCCCTCCGTTCATTTTACCTGGGGTCAACACAAGGATTTTCCAGTGTATATCTCCCCGGCTTGTACTACTTCCCCGCTTCTTCCTTAGGTGTTTTTGGTCTTCTTATTTTTTTTGTGCAATTATTGAGCTGGGCTCTGGACAACCGACCAATGGGCTGTTACCCACGATCACTTGCCAGCCATACTTGTGCGGTGAAGTGTGGTTTATTTTCTTTTCTTCTTTTTCCTTTTTTTTTTTTTTAATTATTATTTTTTTTACGTAGGTGGCTTCCCTAATCTCAAATGTACCTAGAGGCAGTGAAAAAGAAATGGCCTGTGGCTGGGTTCTGGACAACCTGCCAATGGGCTGTTACCCACGACAACTTGCCAGCCATACCACCCTAGAGAGTTCATTAGCTACCCAATTTCTGTCAAAATCTCCGAGAAGTGAGTCTGTGCAGAAATGTGTGCAGATGCTTAGACTCAAAGTTTTCCTGAGTTAGAGGATGAGTTGATAAGTCATATACTTATCACCTTATTTAGTAGGTGGATTAGAATAGCTTAAAGTTGCCAGGACTCACCGCTAAATCTATATTTTAACGGACACCAGGGCTGATTAAGCCTGAAGGCCTGAAAAGTCTAAGTGTTTAAGTTCTTTTTGTATTATTTCCCACTATTGACAAGTTTCTAATACCTAAGTTTTTCTTCCTAAATTCAAAATTTTTTTTTTTTATTCATTCATTCAGACTGATTAATTAAGCTCAGGATTATGCAACTTACCATCCCCCCCATGCTTAAGTTGGACAATGTCCTCATTGGCAGATTCATGGATGCAGAAGGGTTTAAAAAGATAGTACCTGAGTGACGTAGACTACCAGATCAGTCTGAATCCGCTGGGTTGCCTCCCAGGAAGCGCTGAGTTTAACGCCTCCAGCTGGGCGGTGCACAAACAGGAATGGCTTGGGTCAAGAAGATATGTTCAAAATTTACCAGACCCAAAATCAGAAGTCCACAGATGCGAATAAGGTTGTGGTGGAGTCCCGTTCCAAAGGGGCGGGAATTCTGTAACAGATATATCATGCATGCCTGTGTCAGATCCTCTCTTAGTTTGTGGTCATGCAAACAAGTTGCTGTGGACGAACACACCCCAAATATGACATGCCAGACACTAAAGATGTAGGTCTGATATTCAGCTTGTGTCCCCATAAAATTGTAATCCATCGAAAGTGTATCAATTCCAGTGGGGATCTTTATTCTGGTAGGGCAGGTAATAAGGTCCAGAGTTTCAGAATGAGCCTTACAATCAAGCATGAAGCTTCTCTCCAAAGACGAATCCATCTCTTCCGCAACTATGGTTTCATCGCTCATTCCTTCCAAGCCCTTGATCTCAAAAATATTTTCTGCCACCTTCTTTGTATCAGATTCATTGTTTGAGGTTATATTAGAGGTAGGGTCAATTTCATCCTCTAGATCATATTCTTTCTCTCGGCCTTCCTCCAACTTTGTGATGGGGATTCCAACTGATTCATAATCAATTTCTTTAAAATTGTAACTCCATTCTCCATCGATGATGGTGGCTGTTGCTCCCACCGGATTGCTTCTCTTGGGCCGATTAGATTCAGATTCCAAGGTCTCTCCCCTCACCTTCTCAGTTTCCTCCTGATGTTTGTTCTCAATGCTCCCCAAATTGTGCTCCAAGGAATCCTTACTTTCCTTATCCACTGAGCTATCCAACTCCTGAGGGGTATCAATGGTGGACTGAACCAAATCAGGATGACTAGGTGTAGTCCAATTGATCATGGTAGGTCCTTGCTTTATGAATTCCATGAATGGCGTTGTATGCAACAGCTTTCTTTGGCCTTCTTCCCCCAATTGTTGGAACAACTCCAACATGGCATGTTGCCCTTTAACCAATTCTTGATTCTGTCTGTGTAGTTCTAACTGGAGGTTATCAAGAATTGACATGGTGTCATTTGGTGTCCTTTGGATTTCCTCCTTGAAATCCAGGTTAAGAGAGTATGGTTGAGGTTGTGGATCAGAATCCATATTGGTGTTTAGGTTCTTGGGTGGGTCCTCTATTCTGTCATGTTCAGGGTCCAGTTCTTCAAGAGGAACCATTCTTTGTTTGGTCCTACTCCAGAATAGTTGAGGTTCTAAGTCCTCCTCCCAGTCAGATTCTTCATCAGGGGACCAAATCAGAGGTTGATGATCCTGGGCTTGCTTAGATTTCTGAGCATTTTCTGATTTCCATTTGTCTAGAACTCCTTCTAATCCAAAGGTCAAGTAGGCAAGGTTGTTGAATTCAGATGACCTTTCTTGGTTATTATCCTGAGATGGGTAGGGTTCTTGGTGTTCTCCTAAAGTGTAGGTCCTATCACAGTAGAGCGGGTCGGACCTAAATGAGGAGGCATCGTGAGGACAATCGAGATATGGAGCCCCACAATTTGAATCATACCCTTGGGTGGCTATGTTGGGTGTATTCCAATAAGAGGTTGGTGTGGTTTGGTCATAGTTGGGCCAAGAGGGATATTCCAGGTTGCATCCCCAACTTGGTGGTTGGTTAGCCCAAGTCGGCTGTGGGTATGGTCTACTTGGGTTAGCATACAAATCTTGTTTGGGGTAATTTGGGTAAGATGGATAGGCATTGAAATCCATGGAGGGATGCGGGAAGAACAGATGAGAGAGAGTTGTGCACTCAATCAAACAAACAAGCCTAATCCTTATGGTGTATTCCTTAGGAGACCTAGAAATCTCACAAAGGTTGATTAAGTCTGTAAACACTGGACTCCCCTTCCCAAGGCTAATCTGGCCAGGTTGATTACGAGGGGATTGCAGGGAAGGTTCTTCCTTTGGCTTGCGCCTCCGGTTCCATAGACCCCACAACCGCGGTCGTTTGACACTGCCCCGCAGCCTAGCCACCAGATTCTACCAAGGGAATGAAAGGCAAGTGCCTAGCGAACAAAACCTCACCTTTTGAGACTTAACTTAGTCCTGCCTAGGGCACGTCTACTCAGTTTTAACGGGTTAGGATAGTGCTTGTGCTTAGGGTAATGTGATGAGGCGTTGATTGGGTTGGTGCCTCTTAATTTTCCACTTTTCAAGGTGTGTGCTTCTACAAAACAGGGTTTTAAAGCAAGAATTTTTAGGGTGTGGTGTCTTTTAATGTTTCATCCTTACTTTAGTGTTTTTTAGGGTTGACGTGTCTTAATGCTTTCAGACAAGTTTCAATGGGCACGTCAAGTTCTACACACAACTTGATGAAAGTAGATTTCGTTTTTATCTTGTAGAGGCTCTAAAAACCGTGGTGTATTCATCCTAAAGATCGTGCAGCTTCTATTAGATGAGTTAGTTTTTAGGGTTTAGTACTGCGGCTCAGGTCAACTCACGGTGGCTTCGCAAACACCACTCAAGAGAAAGAGAAAAGAACACTCCAAGAATTTATCCAGCATATTAGAGTGTACATTTTTTTGTAGGGTGATGTGTTAAGAATGTGGGTCAAGCAATCATTCACCACGCCAATTTTTTTACTTTTTATGATTTTTTTTTAGCTTTTTCACGCAAGCAAACAATGAGAGAGAGAGTACTCACTATCGGTCCTCGAGGTGCCTACTTCCTTGCTACCATAGTGGAATGCGTCGCTTCGCCGTCCATGCGCCGAATTTCTGCAACCGTCAAGTAAAAAGGAAAATAGGGCATTAGACGATATGAGAATGAAGGTGGAATGGAGGTGATAAAACAAATCCGTTGCCTCCCCGGCAACGGCGCCAAAAACTGACGTGCCTTCGTGCGTGTGTGTTAAGAGGTGTCGTTATAGTTGCACTTGATACGTCGGTTTTAAAAGAAGTAAACGGAGGTGAGTCCGAGTGTCGATCTCAGGGAGGCGTGGAAATCGGATTTTGTTTACCACTTGTTGTCACGAAAAAGGCGGAGTTTTGCTTGCGAAAGAGACGGTTTTGAAAAGCGAGAGATAGAGAGAGAGTTTAGGGTTAGAAAGCTATTGGTTTTGATCATGCACTTTAAACAGAAAGTAAAATGGCAACTAAATGGAAAATAATTTCATTAAACATGCATTCATAGTTCATGGTTTACAATATTAAATACATGCTTCAACAAAAGTAAATGAAAGCTTAAAAGAGAGAGAGAGAGGTAGAGAGAGAGTGGAGAGCGACGAGGCAGCCACGGCGGTGGAGGAGGCTCCGTCGGCGGCTCGTCGTCTCCGGCGATTACAAGAGTGCCTAAGACTAGCTAGGAGAGGAGTGGAGTAGTTGCAAGTGGGAGAGGATGCCTTGAATGGTGGTAGAAGGGGGTTTAAATAGAGTTAAGGGCTTCCTAAAAGAAGAATGTGCTTTAGCGACATCCAGAACGTCGCTAAAACCGCTTCCAGATACGTCGGTGAAGGCCTTCTGCCGCCGGTCAGCTGCCCGCCCCTCTCTCTCTTCAGGCGCGATCTGTGGATGTCGAACGAGAGCCGTCCGATTGATGATCGGACGGCTGAGATCCTCCCGCGCCTGCGCTAGGATCGCGCTTCGGGCGCGCGTGCGCGCGCGCGTTTCCGCCCGGCGTGCGCGCGCGCGTGGGAGGTGGGGCGCTGTCGTCGCGCCGCGTGGCGCAATCCTAGCCGCTCGCTTTTGATCGCGCGGCTCAATTTTGCCGCGCCCTTCGCTTGCAATTGATTTCCGCTCCGCACGATTCGAACGCGCGTCGCCGCGACGCGGGCGTGCGCGCTAACCGCTGCGCCACGCCCGCGCTTTGTCGCGGCGACCGCGGGCGAGCGCGCGGATCTCGGCCGTTCGATCGAAGATCAACGGCCGAGATGCGTCCTTGGCTGGCTTGGGGGCGACGTGGCGCGTTCTAGGCCGTTGATCTCCAGATCAACGGTCAGGATTTCTTGGGCCCATTGTCGGACCTCCGGATGTCGGATTTGGCCGATCTTGAGTCCGTTAGACTCCGTTCGTCGTCCTGAATCCATCCGTGCGGTCCGATTGCTCATCTGAGGCATGCTTTGACAAATGCTTTACACAAATGGCCATTAATACAGTTTATAAGCAATCTTGGTACTTGATGCATGCAATGCTCCTATTCTACTTTATGTTTTGCCTTTTATTCTAAAGATGGGCCATATTCAACCTAATTACTACCCCCTTGCGTGGTGTTATCACTAAGTCCCTCTCTTGCTCTCTCTATTTCTATCTCATTTTTCCACCCTCTCAAGCACGCACAACCGCTAACCGCCGCCTACCGCACTTCATGTTCTCCGCCTCCGGCGAAGCTCCAACAACGCCTACACACCGCCACACTGCTCAAAACTTGCCATTGTCACCTTCATCATCTCCGTCGTGCTCCACAAACCAAAACCCCTCAAGAAATTGGGGGATTTGGTCCCCCACTCGCTCCGCCGAACACCGCACCTCCGCACTTCATTTTCCGACGCCGACAGACCACGTCACACACATTCACCCCTCACAGACACCGCTGTTGCATTCGCCTCATCAAGGCAAAACTCCTGAGCGTACTGACTGGGGAGTTTAGCCCATATTCGTCTCTTTCAGGTCTCGAGCCGCAGCACCATTAGAGGAGCTTCTTCGAAGACCTCCAGGTGTTGCTCTTATGCCTTCAGCTCCAGGTGCTACGCCCAGGTCGAGTGGAAGACTTCCAGGAAGGAGTTCAGGGTGACAATTGAAGTCCCCAGACCCAGCTGCTACCTTAATTCGAGCCTTCAACCCAGCTACTGCGACGTGCAAAAGAAAGGTTGGACTTTAGTCCCACCTCGGAAGCTAAAGAACGCTTGCGGCCGCATAAATTGAAAAAGTGTCTAGGGCTTATTGCCTCAAACACTTGAGGGGTGAGGTCCCCCGCTCACCCTTCACCAGCGCCTCACCCGTGACTCGTCCCCCGCAGACCTGGCGTTAACCTAACCCGCCTAACCCGACTTCACTCCTCGGCTGCGATATCACGGCTGCAGCCTTGGACCCGAGTGCGCTCTAGGCCCGAAACCCGATAACTCGGTATTGTTGGAGGCTCTGGGAGAGCGTAACCTAAGGAGAGAGAGAGGATCGTGTGCGGGGGCAGGGGGTTTTGCTCTGAGAAGATCTAGCTAACACTTAGCCAAAATTGAGGAACCTTCCCCCTCTATGTGAAGACGAAAAGCAAAGAACCAAAAGAAAGAAGAAGAAGAAGAGAAGACAAGGCTAGAGAAGTAGAGAGGCAGAAGAAGAAGGAGAGCCACACAGGAAGAAAGGCAGAAGAGAAAGAGAGAAGAAGAAGAGTAGAGAAGGAAAGCAAGAAGAAACAAGACGTTTAAGATGTCTCATTAGATATTCAAACAGCTGAAATCATTTCATATATATATATATATATATATATATATATATTGAGTTCTATTTGCCATTATTGTAGGGAGTAATTGGTGATTCAAATCACCATTTTATTCCATTCCTTTTGCAGTCTGATATTTGATCCAATTGGTACATTATTGTTTTAAATTGTAATTTTGAGAACTGAATTCCAATTTGTTCCCAGCGAACGACCTCGGACTTTTTCAAGTATAAATTTATTTGTTTGAAGGCTATTTTGGCTATATTACAACAGAGCAATTTTAAAACACCGATTTATCGCTTAAACATTTTGGCGCCGTTGCCGAGGAGCAACGAGCAATTTAGATCTCTTAATTGCAATATCAGATTGGATTCTAACTTGCTACATCTCTTTTGATTGTGATTTGTTTCAGGGACTCATTAAAGGAAGATTAGCCACACATCAACCACTCTAGAGACAGGTAAACTCCATCTACCTTCTTCTAAGCCCCTGAATCTGAAAAGGCTAAAAAAAAGAAAAAAATTAATTAGGGCTACTTGCATTCTATTCTTAGACAAATCATTAAGTTGCTTGATTTAATACATTCTAGAGAACATCCAAACCCTGATTTGTGCACCTACTTAAGATCTTAAGGTATCTAGGGCTATCATATTCTTGTTTGAGCCCTAGGTACCACATTTTAACAAATTAAATTGGATCAAATCAAAGCTAATTAAGGATTCCAATTTAGGGTTTTAGAGACACTTGCTTAATCAAGAATTGATATTTCCAAACAATGTGTGCCTAAGCCTTGATTGAACTGATCTATTCAAGAAAAATCCTAAAATCAGGCTCTTAAATTCATTTGAACACTAAAAGAGGCACCTAAATTTTTCAAAAGGACAATACAGGTAAAGTTGACCCACCTTATTTGGGTTGACCAATCTTCAAATTAGGTCACTTTTCACAAAAACATCTTAAAAGTTCAAGTGAAATCATAAGCACCCTTGCTCTTAATTAAAACTGGTAGACTTAAGAGGTCAAGTCCCCATTCTGGTCTACCTAAAACATCAGTGACAAGAGAGGTCGAGTGGGGTAAACCCTATAACTCATGGGGGCACTCTACTGTGTAGGGATCTTTGCAGGACTCTCCCTCTCTAACTGCCCATGTAATTCTCAGGTGGACAGCTTTCTGACTAAGGGGCATCATCCGCCCCGAACCTCTATAGCCATCCAAAAAATTTTTGGGTGTCTTGATTGGGTTCATTACATTCTACCTCTCATCTACTCCATCGGTGCATGTTCGGGAGGAGGTCTCTAAGATCATCCTTGAGGCCTCCATTAGCTACTCATTCCCATCGAGGCCAAGCCTCGACATCTTTATTTGTGCAACAACCCAATCCAATCGATATCTCTTTTGATTCATCTGAACCTAATTATCCTCCATCCATCATCATGGCACAACCAACAGAAGAAAATAATCTTGAAAATCAGCTTCAGCGACTCAATGATTTATTCCAAGCCTTTGTGAACCCACCGCAGCATCCAATGATGCGAGATCACTATAATCCCGCTGCGGTGGCAATCGAACCTCGAGTACAAATCCCTGCTAGAGGCCCTGACACTGAACTCAAGCCCAACATGATTCATGCCATTCCTAAATTCCATGGGCGTGATTCCGAAGCTCCATTTCAGCATATCAAGCAACTCAAGCATCTGGCCCAGACCTTTGGATCAGAAGCTCAAAATCGGGATGTTTTACTCATGAAAATGTTCTCCTCTCTCATGGATAAGGCTCTCACTGGTACCAAACCCAAACACATCCAATCAACACCTAGGTAGAACTTCAATCCGAGTTTTTGAGAAAGTTCTTCCATGTTGGTCCGACAAATGCTTTACTGCACCAGATCACGCATTTCACACAGCAACCAAGAGAACCACTTCACAAGGCATGGGATCGTTTCCTAGATCTCATGCGAAAGTGCCCCCATCACGATGTTCCTAAATGGGAACAAGTCCAGTCTTTTTACCAGGGACTCCGTGAGGATATTCGATTATTCATCAACGCGACCTACGGAGGAAACATCCTGGGTCAACACGAAGACACTGTGAGGGAGATTCTCGAGAATATGTGCGAGAACTCCATCAATAATGAATCCATGGGCATGTTCAACCGAGCGAATGCCCGTGCATTGACGAATCCAAAGGGAGCACATGGGACGCAGGGCCTGTCTTCTTCCGTCGACTTGGAACTAATGACCTGTCATCTGGACAAGGTCTCTATTATTGAGAAAAAGGTGGATGAGCTAACTCAACACTTACAGCGAGCCACCTCTGCGCAAAACCCGTTCGCGCAACCACCCTCTAGCAGGAGGCTGTGCACATCTATCATCGATCTTCTCAGGGGATGGACTCATATCCACCCCCATCTGATTCGGGTTTCGGAGAAAACTCTGGACCCACTTATTCTAGTTTGGGGAACTCTGAACCCTCGTATTCTGACTTTTCCGAGGTTCCTCCGACCTGCGAGGACCTCAACGCCATTCAGAATGATCCATTCTCAAACACCTACAACCCTTGATGGCATAATCATCCTAATTTCACGTGGTCATGAAGTAATCAAAATCAGAGACCTCTATATCATCCCCGACCACAAGCTCCTCGTCCACATCAGCCACCTCAGCCTCGGTCTAACCCAACTTATCAATCTGGGCCGACTCATGCAGATCAAATGACCATTATCCTTCAGACTTTAGCTGACATTCAGAAGACAAATGTGGCTATGCAAAAATAGCACAGAGACGAGATCACAGAGGTTCGCAATCAACTCACCCAGATAGCAAATCCTCGCCAACTTGGCGCACTTCCTTCACAACCTCTACCTAATCTGAATAATGTGCCGAACCAGAGGCACGTTATGAACCCAAATCAGGGCCAAGCTCACTTTGTTTATCAAGTCCCTTCTACTCCACCCGACGGGATGGAGACTTCGACATCATATGCGGGTTACCAGCAGCAAGCACCTCTTTTGCCCACACCAAACCAGAACCAGGCAGGATTGAATTCTGATACTACCTAGAGTGGCAAAACAACACAGGACCCACCTCATCCCCACTCCCAACCTGGTAATACAAACCCTAACCCTAGGATAGTCATCCAGGATACCTCTATCCCAAATCAAGAACCTGGATCCATTCTAGAGGAACCATCTAAGGTTCCATTTCCCGAGACCTTGACCAAGGGAAAAAGGATAGCCAAACCCGTGGCACCTAAGGAGGACCTGGTTAAGCTCTTTGAGCAGGTCCATATAAACATCCCCTTGATGGATGAGATACGCCACATATTGGCTTACGCAAAATTTCTAAAAGACGTGTGTACACCTAAGCGTAAGCCGCGAACCAAAGGCGGGAACCCGATCATACTGTTGGAGTAAGCTAGCTCCATCATTTTGAGCAAACTCCTGCCTAAGGCAAAAGACCCAGGTACCCCTCTGATCTCCTGTGCAATCGAAGATATACAATTCAACCAAGCTTTATTGGACTTAGGAGCCTCCATAAATTTGATACCTACATCCCTACTAGACTACTTCGAGGAATTTGAGCTTAAACCGATAGAAATGACTTTGCAACTAGCTAACCGATCTATTAAGTCACCAAAAGGAATTCTCGAGGATGTCATAGTTAGGGTACATGACTTCTATTTTCCAATGGATTTCATTGTCTTAGACATGGACACTCCTGAGAATGTGAAGAATACACCGATCATACTAGGGAGACCCTTTTTGGCTACTGCTAAGGCCAATATCAACTGTGAGGAGGGCCAAATTGAATTAAAATTTGGGAGCAAGACACTAAAGATTGACATCTTCAAGGCTCAACAAGGAATTAATTGTGAAGTTATAAAGCAGATTTGCGATATCGAGGCTGTGGTTGACTACTTATGTATCGAGGAAAACCCGACTATTTCTGATTAACCACAAGAGGATCAAACCCACAATTAGAGGAGTCCGAACTCAACCTAGACACATCCATAGCTCCTTCCTTTGCTCCCAACACCCACCCTGAATCACCTGCTGCTGCTGACAACCCAGTTATGGAATTAAAGCCTCTACCCGATCATCTCAAATACATCTTTTTGGGTTCCAATCAACTCCCGACTCACACATGATCAGGAAACACGCCTGATTTTGATTCTCCAGCAGCATCGGAGAGCCATTGGATGTACTCTCGATGATCTGACTGGTATCAGCCATTCATGCTGCACACATCACATCTACACTAAAGAGGGCTCACGACCATCCCATGAAATGCAGAGACGCCTAAATCCAAATCTGCAGGATGTCGTGAAAAAGGAGATCATCAAGTGGTTAGATGTAGGGATCATCTACCCGATCTCCAATAGTCGGTGGGTGAGTCCAATCTAGGTTGTGCCTAAAAAGGCAGGGCTCACCGTCATCACGATTGAAACCAGAGAAACCATACCGACCCGTATAACAAACTCGTGGAGTCTACATTGATTACAAAAGACTCAATTCCTCCACAAAGAAGGATCATTTCCCACCACTGTTCAATGATCAGATTCTCGAGAAACTAGTGGGAAATCGATTCTTCTGCTTTTTGGACGTGTACTCCGGTTATAATCAGGTCGCAATCCATCCCGAGGACCAAGAGAAGACCACTTTCACCTACCCCTTCGAAACATACGCATTTCGAAGGATGTCGTTCGGTCTCTACAATGCACCCGCCACTTTTCAGCGGTGCATGCTTGCCATATTCAAAGATATGGTAGGTGAATACCTTGAAGTCTTCATGGATGACTTCTCGGTATTTGGTGAATCATTTGATGATTGCCACCTACACTTGGTCTAAATCCTTAGGCGGTGCATCAACATGAACTTGGTTCTTTCCAGGGAAAAAAGCCACTTCATGATGCCTAAGGGAATTGTCCTGGGACATCTTATCTCTGAAAAAGGCATCTAGGTTGATCGAGCCAAGGTGAATCTGATTTCTAAACTCCCTATGCCTAGCTCAGTCAAAGACATCCGATCCTTTCTAGGGTGAGTCGATTTTTATCATCGATTCATTCTCGATTTCTTGAAAATCACACGCCCCCTAACTAATCTTCTATCTAAGGATGTCTCCTTTGAAGTCTCTAAGGAGTGCGCTCAGGCGTTTGAGATCCTGCGTGAACGAGTTACCCAAGCACCTATCCTGCAGTCCCCTAATTGGAATCAACCCTTTGAGATCATATGCAATGCAACTGATTATGCTGTAGGGGTGGCACTTGGGCAGAAAATAGATGGGAAACCAGTGGTCATATACTACGCTAGGAAGACACTCGACGAGGCTCAGCGTAACTATACAGTTACTGAGAAAGAGTTGCTAACTATAGTATTTGCCCTAGAAAAATTCAGATCATATATTTTGGGTTCCCGTGTTATCATATACTCAGATCACACTATAGTGAGGCAACTCCTTGCGAAGAAGGATGCGAAACCTTGACTAATCCGCTGGATCTTACTATTGAAAGAATTCGATCTCGAGATTCGCGATAAAGCAGGAAAATAGAATGTGGTAGTGACCACTTGTCCCGTCTTGGTACTTCCAGCATCGAACCGTCTAGTCCAATCACCGAGCATTTTTCAGACGAGCACCTGCTAGCCATTCACAATCTCTCATGGTTTGCTAATATTGTAAACTACTTGGTTACAGGGAAAGTTCTGCTAGATTGGCCGACTTCCAGGCGGGACAAATTGATTGCCAAGGCCAAGTACTATTTTTGGAAGAAACCATACTGTTGGAAAGTCGTAGATAGCATTTTTGATAAAAGCGTCGTAGTATAGTTGCGAAATACGATCCAATAAAGATATTGTTTTGTAAAAATAACGAGACTTTGAGTCCCGGTCGTTCATCTCTGGGAGGCGTTGTTTTTGCTTTTGAAATCGATCTTAAAGCCGCTCTACTTTATTTAAACGGCATGCTGGTGCGTAATATATAGGCAATTAAAGAACAGGCACTTAAATTACGCAAATATGATAATCATTCAACTCGTGGTGATTTCGAACACATAAGAGATATATATATATATAAAGTGAAATTTCATTCATCATTGGAGAGTTGTTGCACAAGGAAATCTAGAGGAAAACTTATACATGAATGCTTAAAAATTAAACCTAACTACCAGAAAATGATTGCATACAAGAATCAACGGGGGGATTTCGCATGCATCATTGGGGGAGAAGTAAGACTACACTACTAAGCAGTACATGAAAGCAATAAAGATTATGAAGAGCATGATTTAAAGCTAGAAGAATAGAGGGCATTAAGGGGTGGTCCCCGATGGCCTTGGAGTGGTCGAGAGAAGGAGGGGCAGCCAATGAAACTTAGGCTGGCCCTTGGAGAGAGGTAGGGTTCATCCAGCATCCCAGCATGGTGTCCTCCATGGTGGTGGTAGTGAGCTCGTGGAGGTGGAGTGACTATGGAGGTGGCGTGAATGGCACCAATGGAGTGCAATTGCTAAAGAAGTGAATGGTTGCAAATGGCCACCCAAGGGGTCTTTTTATAGACCTAAGGGAAGCTCTCTAGAGAATTATGGAATCTCTAGAGAGGCCTATGGTGGGAGCTCGTGGGAGAGTGAGAGAGAGAGGGTGGATGGTGGTTTTTAGATCCACCAAATGTGGATCTAAAAATTGAATGGCTCTTGGTTGCTATTTTTGGCAACCAAGGCAACCACACATGGTAGAGAGTTCTAGAGAACTCTAGGCTAGATATTTTCGGGTGGATGGTGTGTGTGGGTGTGTGTGGGTGTGTGTGGGTCGAAACTTAGGTGGTTAGGTTGATTAGGTTGGGTTCTAGTGGGTTTAGGTCAAGGTAGGTCTCAAATTAGGGTTATAAACCCTAATTCACTAAGGTAAAGTGCAATTAAACTTAATACAAGTTTAATTGGGTGTGTGGAAACTTAATTGAGAGTAAAACAACTCAATTAAGTCAGGTCTAGGTCAATTGGAATCTCACTGAATCCAATTGGACAGTGTGTGCTAAGATCGGGGCTCAATTGGACTCAATGAGTCCAATTGAATAGGTGTTTACACCTCAAAACACGCCTATAAGGACGCCTTCTTATGCTATTTTCTAGCATTAACTATGTATATTATAATCCTATAGTCGCATCTGTAAAAATACTTGCATTCATGCATTTAATTAAGAGGAGGGAAGATTGAAATAAATGACTTCATAATTCACTTTTTTCCTCGAGTGCATATTTGCAAAAATTCCCTTCTCTATTTTTATTTCCTCTTGATTTCTATTTTTTCTCCCTATGGCTGCAACTTCTTCTCCGCTGCCTCTCCCTGCCGTCCTTCCCGCTGCTGCAACTTCCCGCGCCCTCTCCCTGCCCAAGCCATTCCCTGCGGCTGCCATTCCTCCCATTCCCCGCATGCTGCATGACCATGCTCTCTTCTTCTATAAGAAGCCACGGGTTCTTCTTCTTCAGAGGCTGGCTGCAGCAAGAAAAAAACCCACCTTCAGCTCATCACCACCACCGTCCTCCCCTCCATACGCCGGACCTCCTTCGAGGAGACACCCGGCGGGCAGGAGCTCACTGTGGTGCACACCACCACAGTGAGACCACCACCGTCCAGCTCTTCAAAGAGCCGATGGGCGTGGTGGCTCTTCTCTTTTTCATTTTTTTTCCCATTCCCGCACTTCCCGCCATGGCTGCCGCTTCAAGGTCTGAAGCTTGAAGCAGCAGCAGCAGCGGCCCCCGCAGCCTCCGCGAGCAACTGCAGGCGCCCCAGCCCCTCTGAGCGCGCCTGCAAGCCTTCCCCGCCTCCGTTCGTCTGCTCTGTCGCCCGCCTCTGCGCCCGCAACCGGTCGCTGCGCTCCTCAGCAGCGGCCGGCCAGGCCCCTTCCCGCCTCCCTGCCAGCACCCACAGAGCCCCGCGCGCACTGTCGCGAGCCTCCGCGCTCGCAGCAGGTCGACGCAGACTCCTCATCTCCTCTGCGCGAGTACGCCCCCGTGCGCCCGCGACCTCCAGACGTCGGCCGCCATCTGCAGACGACTTATCGTGCCTCCTGCAGAGCGGCTGCATTCTCTCCCTCTGCCGATCTCTCTCTCTCTCTCTCTCTTTTTTCACTTACAGCAACACACACACACCCATTCACCGACACACACACTCACACACTAATAGTAACTTATATACATACATATATATATATATATACATATACATATATCTATATATATATACTTATATATACATAGTATATCTATATAGTTATGTATACATACATATAGTATAATATATATATACATATACATATATAATATATATATATATATATATATATATACACATACTCATATACATATATATATATATACATATATATATATACATATATATCTAGATACATATATACTTATATACATATATATATATATATATATATAGTATTATATATATATACTTATATACATATATACATAGCTATATACATATATACATACATATATATATATATATACACCTATATATATATATATATATCTATATATATCTATACATATATACTTATACATTTATATACATACATATGTACATATATTTTCACGTTATTTATTATACGCTGTATCGCGGGGATATCTGCACCAGTTGCTGATATTCCCTGATACACGCGTACAAAAAAAGCGTGGTCCCATACATCATCCATCCTCCATCCACACTCCACGCGGCACCTAGTCGTGTTGGTTGCGTCTCTCTAGACGTCGGCTGACTCGACATAGTGCTACACTCCATCGTCACCTCCACCCCCACCCCTATATATATATACTACATATAAATATATATCTATAGCTACTATATTTACTTTCTATCTGTTAGTTTCTTTCTTAGTAAAAAGATAAAAAAGGTATAAAAGTGAAAAGATAATCTTTGATTTGCAGGTACCCCATCTTGCAAGTAGCAAGACGTGTTTTGAAACTCTGTTTTGGCTAAAAGCCAAGGATACAATTTTGAGGGTGTGCCTCAAGAACAAGGATTACCAGAAAAAAACCTAAATAAGAAAAATACCAAAAACAGAATAAACGAACGGAAGAGACGCGTTTTAAGGAAAACGTAGAAACTCGACTTGAACCCCACTTCCCTGAGTTCGACCCTGGGCCTAAAAGTGACAAGATAAAATCAATTAGGCCAGGTTAAAAATTTTGTAAAGAGATGGTTAGGTCTGAATTAGGTTAACCACTATACACATTTCAACGATAAAAATATCATATTAACAACCTATCCAGGCCGACCATCATAACTTTTCTGGCGCCGTTGCCGGGGAGGTGCGCTTTCGAGTAAGTTTCTATCCAATTCCTTTAAATTTGTCTCTTCTCTCTTCACGGGTATTATTGTTTTTGGTGTGCAGGTGAACCTGGTGGAAGGAGAAGAAGGCTAACGAAGTCGAGGACGTGAGCAGATCCAAGGCGGGAACGAGAGCGTGAAGACGCCGACATCGCATTGGAACTTCGCACACGTTGCCGAACAAGTAGGTTTTCTTTTCTCATCAAATTAGGGTTAACTTGCCACCACACAAAAAAAAAAAAAAAAAAAAAATTTAAAACTAAAAAAATTAGAAAAACTTCTTGGGATTTCTTGAGGGCAAGTGGATTAAAATTCACTTGATTGATTGGTTGTCTTCACTCCCACTGCCCCGGGATTTCCCGCCTTACTTCGCATAGCGAAAATTCTAGAATCTTGATTCTTAGATTTTTCGCCATGGGAAGTATTCTTTGAGGCAAAGAAAAAGATTGCTTGTATCCCTCTTTTGCCTCAATTATCTTTAATTCAGGATCACATTTTTGGTGGGGAGATTTGGAATTGAGTTGATTCCAACCCCACCACGACTTTTCAAACTTGCCTGTGATTCGATCCTGAATACTTCAACCCCAACAGTTTTAGTTTCTTTATCTGTTGGTTGAAGCCTTGTGTGTGGATATCTTTCTGGTGATTGGGAGCACTTGAATTGAAGTGCTTTGGCTCCCTTTCACATTGGTATAAAATTGATTCGCGCATCCACACATAGAAATCTCCATTTAGGGTAGCCCATTGCATTTTAGCATGCATTAACTAACTGATAATTGAAGAAGGGTTTCTTGGGTTTTAGAAGGAAAACCTGTATTTTTGCAAAAAACCTGGAGATTGGTTGAATTGGTAATTCAGCAAAACCCTAAAATTCATACTACTTAAGGCTGAACTCTAAAAACCATTCGCCAATAAAAACTTCAATTCGGGGAGATTTCCCCGTTGCATGCTTGTTCTTACACACTCTTAAAATCAATCACTTGGGCATTACCCGTAAACAACGTCCTTCACATTCCAAAAGCACTTGACCCTAAGCCTCTAATTAAAACTGGTAGTAACTTGACCCTTACTAAGGATTGGAGGTCTAACTACCTGTGTGTAGCGACTACGTGCTGGTGAGAGTTCCCGCGTGCTATCGGGTGTCTAAGACTGGGGCAAACGGCCTTTCAATCTGGCCCGGTGGTTCCGCGGTGCTCGCATTCGGTTCCGTAGTTCGTGATAGTAGGTAACTTAGATCTTTAGGTCTAAGGGCACACTGTAGAGGTTAGGAACTTGACTGTATTGATTTGTAATCAAGTGTACCTTTGCGGCGTCATTTCTCTCATCCCTTTTCCCTTCTCATCTCCCCAATTCTTCCTGCGGTAGTGCATGTTTGGGAGGAGGTCACAAAACCCTGAATTGCTTGTATTGACTGATAAATCTAGAAAAAGAGCCGAATCATCCTCCTCCTCCACAAACATGGCACACACCCCCGCCTCACCACTTCGTCACAATTTCAATTCTTTCAACACCAGGCTTATCCCTGGAAACCCTGTAAGACCTTCCTTATCGAGTGTCGCGCCAAGCGACTCGGTAAGTCATGTGGAACTGGCTTCTGCGAGCCAGTATTTCAACATGGAGGACCAAGCCTCCGTGTACTCGGACACATATGCGGACACGTCTTCTGGCATAGAAGATGCCTGCACCCTGGGGAATAACCCGTTTTCTGCCACGTATAACCCAGGGTGGCACAATCATCCCAATTTTGCATGGTCCAACAACCCGCAGCGTCGAAACCCCGCTGGTGGACCAATGCGATCGTCCGCACCCGTCATCCCAAGGGCCCAGTCTAATCCTATGGCAACTCGGCCATCAGGCCCTTGTGTACAGAAAACCAAACACGCATCAAAACCTCTTGATAAATTGATGCGAATGATGACGGAAATGTCAAAGCGCCATAAAGAAAACATGACCTCTCTTCAGCATTTGGCGCAGCAGAATGCTGAGATCAGTCAACTAAGCATGGTGACTCGATCTCAGGGCACTTTTCCCGCCTAACCTGTTCCAAACCCGCAAAACTTTGTACCCTGTGGTCCGCAACCACAGGTACAACCTTCTCAGGAACAGGTTCATCAAATTCTGCAAGCTCCGAGTATTCCTTCGGGATTTCAGGTTAATCCCGCTGCAGCACCGCACTCTTATGATGATAGTGATCACATCAAGGATGACACGTCTGACGAGGACGTGACTGTCAGTACGTGTATCGAACTAATTGGAGCCGATTCAGACTGCTGCAAATTACCTGACGACTGCCTGACCAACACAAACTGTGACGTTCCCCAATCCCTCCCTATTCCTGTACCTTCTCCTGACCAGACTTCTGACGAGGTTTTCTCCACTTCCCATACCTCGTGGTCTGAGTCATTGTTGGGCTGCTCACCGCCGGTCCACACTATGGAAGACCGGATTGCCCTTTCTTTCCCGCTAAATCAGGCGGATTTGCAAATCCACACTGGGACCTTGAGCCCACATCTTACTCACCGGGGCTATTCCCTTTTGGATCCATCTATCCAAAAAGCCCCCCTTCTTGGCCAATCTAAGGGCCAACTTCCTCTTCCTGATCTGTTTTCTGATCCGCCTGGGACACTCTCGTCCCAGAAAACGCCAAATCTCTCACCATCCACCATTACTTTTCACGCCTCTATCGCGATTACTTCGTTTTTCTCTTCACCACCCACCATCCACCCACCCTTCCACCCTAATTTATACCCTGAACCTCAGCTCCTGTTACCCGATCTGTCGTCCGTTCTCTGCCTTTCCTTGCATGCATATGAGGACATAGCATTGTTAAGCATGGGGGGGTGGATAGGCATCCATAGGATCCGGGTATTTTATGGTATCAGACAATTACCACCTATTTATAAATATGCAAGAAAAAGAAAAAAGAAAAGAAAAAAAAAATAAATATATATATATATATATTAGTAATAAATGGTGTTTAGTAATGATCTAAAAGCTGAAACAAAAAAATACAATAAGTGTTTATGGATATTCAACCTCTGTTTTGAAGAATTTCCAGGCCACAGAAGCTTGATTCGCTCAGGCTCGGCTTAATTCACTTAAAGCATTGACGAAATAGATCTAAATCTCTCCTAACTAAGAACGTTTCTTGTACCTGAGACACAGTACAGGATTCGTTGGTTTGCTTTTTCTTGAGAGCTTAAGTAAACTTGGTTCACACTACACATATCAGGAAAGATCAGGTGAACATAAGATCCAACCCTAGTGTTCATTAGGAAAGGTGGAGTCCTTACCTGTGCGTGCAGGTAGACTTTTTATCCCAAGTTTTAGTCTTGTGTTTAGGAGTGGCTCTTTCCACCAAAAAGAAACTCTCCCACCAAAAAAAAAGTGTGCTCTTTCAAAATGTGTTGTAAGAGATATACTGACATATGTTTCAAAAAAAAAAAAAAAAAAGATGTTGCAAAAGAGTCAGTATATCTCATAAATGTCGGTATAATTTATTTTTCGAAAATGGGAGTTGAGTTTTCCGTAATCATCTTAAGGGTCAATCCGAAAACACGAGCTGAAATTGGGACCAACCTGTACTTAAAAATTCGTGAAACCCTGGGAGTGAGTCTTAAGGTTCATCTGGTCAGTCTTGATCCTTCACTATGCACAAACCATAACCTCTTGAGCTCTCGAGTATGGAAAAAACCTCCTGGGTCCTGGAACTCGTACTTAAGGTTTAAATATCAAGAGTCCTGGTTAGTTGAGAGATAATCTTTGTCATGTAAGACTTAAAGTACTGGTAATCTTCTCTACAATTGGTTCTCACAATATTCGATAATAAACACACCGATATCATCTCAGAAGAAAATCTTCAGCTTAAGATCATTTCTAAATACGGTTTTGCTAGGGACTAGCAAAAGATAGGCATGGGGGTATATGTTTACACCTCAAAACACGCCTATAAGGACGCCTTCTTATGCTATTTTCTAGCATTAACTATGTATATTATAATCCTATAGTCGCATCTGTAAAAATACTTGCATTCATGCATTTAATTAAGAGGAGGGAAGATTGAAATAAATGACTTCATAATTCACTTTTTTCCTCGAGTGCATATTTGCAAAAATTCCCTTCTCTATTTTTATTTCCTCTTGATTTCTATTTTTTCTCCCTATGGCTGCAACTTCTTCTCCGCTGCCTCTCCCTGCCGTCCTTCCCGCTGCTGCAACTTCCCACGCCCTCTCCCTGCCCAAGCCATTCCCTGCGGCTGCCATTCCTCCCATTCCCCGCATGCTGCATGACCATGCTCTCTTCTTCTATAAGAAGCCACGGGTTCTTCTTCTTCAGAGGCTGGCTGCAGCAAGAAAAAAACCCACCTTCAGCTCATCACCACCACCGTCCTCCCCTCCATATGCCGGACCTCCTTCGAGGAGACACCCGGCGGGCAGGAGCTCACTGTGGTGCACACCACCACAGTGAGACCACCACCGCCCAGCTCTTCAAAGAGCCGGTGGGCGTGGTGGCTCTTCTCTTTTTCATTTTTTTTCCCATTCCCGCACTTCCCGCCATGGCTGCCGCTTCAAGGTCTGAAGCTTGAAGCAGCAGCAGCAGCGGCCCCCGCAGCCTCCGCGAGCAACTGCAGGCGCCCCAGCCCCTCTGCGCGCGCCTGCAAGCCTTCCCCGCCTCCGTTCGTCTGCTCTGTCGCCCGCCTCTGCGCCCGCAACCGGTCGCTGCGCTCCTCAGCAGCGGCCGGCCAGGCCCCTTCCCGCCTCCCTGCCAGCACCCACAGAGCCCCGCGCGCACTGTCGCGAGCCTCCGCGCTCGCAGCAGGTCGACGCAGACTCCTCATCTCCTCTGCGCGAGTACGCCCCCGTGCGCCCGCGACCTCCAGACGTCGGCCGCCATCTGCAGACGACTTATCGTGCCTCCTGCAGAGCGGCTGCATTCTCTCCCTCTGCCGATCTCTCTCTCTCTCTCTCTCTTTTTTCACTTACAGCAACACACACACACCCATTCACCGACACACACACTCACACACTAATAGTAACTTATATACATACATATATATATATATATATATATATATACATATACATATATCTATATATATATACTTATATATACATAGTATATCTATATAGTTATGTATACATACATATAGTATAATATATATATACATATACATATATAATATATATATATATATATATATATATATATACACATACTCATATACATATATATATATATACATATCTATATACTTATACATATACATATATATATATACATATATATCTAGATACATATATACTTATATACATATATATATATATCTATATAGTATTATATATATATACTTATATACATATATACATAGCTATATACATATATACATACATATATATATATATATATATATATATATATATATACACCTATATATATATATATATCTATATATATCTATACATATATACTTATACATTTATATACATACATATGTACATATATTTTCACGTTATTTATTATACGCTGTATCGCGGGGATATCTGCACCAGTTGCTGATATTCCCTGATACACGCGTACAAAAAAAGCGTGGTCCCATACATCATCCATCCTCCATCCACACTCCACGCGGCACCTAGTCGTGTTGGTTGCGTCTCTCTAGACGTCGGCTGACTCGACATAGTGCTACACTCCATCGTCACCTCCACCCCCACCCCTATATATATATACTACATATAAATATATATCTATAGCTACTATATTTACTTTCTATCTGTTAGTTTCTTTCTTAGTAAAAAGATAAAAAAGGTATAAAAGTGAAAAGATAATCTTTGATTTGCAGGTACCCCATCTTGCAAGTAGCAAGACGTGTTTTGAAACTCTGTTTTGGCTAAAAGCCAAGGACACAATTTTGAGGGTGTGCCTCAAGAACAAGGATTACCAGAAAAAAACCTAAATAAGAAAAATACCAAAAACAGAATAAACGAACGGAAGAGACGCGTTTTAAGGAAAACGTAGAAACTCGACTTGAACCCCACTTCCCTGAGTTCGACCCTGGGCCTAAAAGTGACAAGATAAAATCAATTAGGCCAGGTTAAAAATTTTGTAAAGAGATGGTTAGGTCTGAATTAGGTTAACCACTATACACATTTCAACGATAAAAATATCATATTAACAACCTATCCAGGCCGACCATCAATAGGCTGATGGAATTGACTAAGATCCAAGTCAATTAGGTTTAGTGAGGACCTAATTAGGTCCTTAGGGAGGTCTAAAGGTGATGTACTAGGGTTAGGGCACCTTAATTTAGGTTCCTATTGGGTTGGAATTGGGTTTAGGTACCTAGAGATCCAAGATCAAGGCTTAAATCTCAAAACAGAAATTGGAGAGCAGTATCAGACGTCTAATAATAGAATCAGACGTCTAATACTCAAAAATCAGAAGTCCAGACTTGTCCAGACGTCCAATCAGAGTCAAGAAAGATTTCAGGTTCTGTTTTGGGTATTCTGTAGAAATTAGACGTCTGACAAAGTGTCTGGACGTCCAATAACACTACAGAAGTGGGTTTGAAGTGTGCGGGAGTTGGCTAAGGGTCCTGGATGTCTTAAAACTTATTTGGACATCCAGAGAAGGGTTGGAACTAGGGTTTTAGGGCTTCCTAGGGTGTTGTGACCTAATCTAAGGGTGGCTAAGGCTTGGGGAAGTCTCTAGGCTATCCTAGGGCTAAGATGGACCTAAGCTCTTCACATTTTACTGCTTTATTTCTACTTAATAGGATAGAAAACCTTTAACCCCCTTACATTATTATTCCTACATCTAAACTAGGCCTTCTGCTCCAGTCTGCTACAACTCCCGTTATTCCTGATCCAGCTTCAGATCCAGCTCCTGATCAGCTTATTGCCTGCAATTGACATAATGCACTTAATCAGCACATTATAACATTATTTCATGCATAGCTAAAGGAAAGCGGTAAAGATGCAGATAATGCGTATGCATGCACGAATAACCCTAACTTATGCTAAGTCCTAGCATAATCTAGGCCAATTAAGACCTATGATTACTGCGCAATCACATACATTTTCCATATTGGCAATGATCAGGTGATCTGAAGATGCATTCCTGACAACGAGGTCAATGACATTATATCATTCTGTCACGACCAGGACTACGGTGGCCATTTCTCTAAGCGTAAAACCGCAGCAAAAATTCTCCAGTGTGGGTTCTTTTGGCCAACCTTGTTCAAAGACGCACAGATGTTTTGTAGGGCATGCACTCGTTGTCAGACCCTCGGCAACATGGACCCGCGGGATATGATGCCCTTGAACCTGATTATTGTCTGCGAAATCTTTAACATATGGGGAATTGATTTCATGAGACCCTTTCCCTAACCTAACGGCTTCGAATACATTCTACTTGCTGTTGATTACGTCTCTAAACGGATCGAAGCTGTCCCCACAAGAACTAGCGATCATAAAGTTGTCCTCTGATTTATCCAGGAGAACATTTTTACCAGGTTTGGGGTTCCTAAGGCCATCATCAGCGATGGCAGGTCTCATTTTACCAATGTGCACTTCCAATCCTCGATGAAAAAGTACGAGGTGTCGCATCATATCACGACTCCTTACCCCCCAAACTAATGGACTGGCAGAACTGTCAAATCGAGAGATCAAAAAGATCATTCAGGTCACTATTCGGCCTGATAGAAAAGATTGGTCTACTCTCCTTCACGAAGCCTTGTGGGCCTATAGGATCGCCCACAAAACCCAATTAGGCATGTCTCCCTTCATATTAGTGTATGGCAAGGCATGTCACCTTCCCGTCGAGATGGAGCACAAAGCTTATTGGACAGTACGGAAGTGCAATCTGGATCTAGTAAAGCCTAGAATACACCGTCGGTTGTAATTAAGCGAGATCGAGGAACTACGCAATGATGCATATGAGAACTTGCGTATCTACAAAGAGCGGGTTAAAACCTTCCATGACAAGCACATTGTACAAAAATCTTTCCACCCTGGTCAGAAAGTTCTACTCTTTGATGCCAAACTCAAACTTTTCCCAGGAAAACTCAGATCAAAATGGATTGGACCATTCTTGGTAAGACGAATCTTTGGAAATTAAGCTATTGAAATCAGCCAACCTAGCCTAGATTCAGAACCCTTTGTTGTGAATGATCAGTGACTTAAGTAGTTCATTGAACTCACCGATACGAACAGGGCTACGGTATCTTTTGATCTCCATTCCCCCTGAGCTTATTGCACCCGGCTGATGGCATTAAACTCAGCGCTTAACGGGAGGCAACCCGTCATCCCTTTGAAAAACCCGAAACCCTTCTTAACACATCTTATGCTGAACTCATATTGCACTTTAGGATTCATCCATTAGAACAGCCGACTCCACCTCTGGTACTCATACCCGAGCTTGAAATCGTCCGTAATAGTCACCCCGACCCGCCCACCCATCCAAAACCTGTTCCAATGTATGATCTAAGCTGAACTCGAACCCACCTAATTTACAATGAGGATATTGCAAATCGTAGGCATGCAGGGGCATTAAAGTGCAAAACACTGTGAGAATCACTTCACAAGAAAGGGTTTCATCAAGAAAGCACATATTCCAAAAACCAAAAAAATAAAAAAAATTGAAAAAGAATAAAAATAGAAGGGAGGAAATTTTGAATTGATTGCATATCATTTTTTAGGAGAAAAAGGGGAAGAAATAAAAATGTCAAAAAGGAGAAACATTTGAAAAGAAAAGAAAGAGAGATAGTCATTAGTAAAATATTAAGGAATTGACCTAGTTCTAGACCAAATCAAAAAGAAAGAAAATGAAAGATCAAAAGTGTTAAGAGACAAAAAGAGATTAGTATGAACGTTGATCTTAGACCTCTTGGGTTGGAATTCTAGGCTTAAAAATTCAAGTATTCTGGATAGACCTCAAGAGTTTGAGGAAAATGCAAAGCTTAAGTATTAGGTCTAAGGCTTACGGATTATTTGACCTTGTTAAATGACCTCTGGTTTACGGAACTCAGCAACCTAAGCACCCCAATCTACACGCAGTCTGGTTCAGTGCGCTTAATTATCAAATCATGCAAAGGTGTTAAATCTATTCTGAAAAAGTTACCTAGATTAAGAGCAGCTAATCAACACAAGTTGATTTGAATGAGTTCCCGGCACGGAAAAGTAGGAAATCCCCCTTGAAGATCGCAATAACATATCGTCTCCTTGGTGCTTGTCTCTTAGGTTATCTAAATATCTTACCGGAGGCATGCAAGCACCTTATGCTGGTTTAGACGCCACGGGATGTATTATCACGAAATGTCGATTGCCAGAGTATGAATTTAGCTAGAGAAGGCCATGGGAAGGATTATCTCGAAATCTCGAAAGCCAGGGTTCTGGGGGTTGCCATGGGCGGTGCTATCTCGAAGCATCAATTGCCAAGGACCCTGCGAGGATTGATGGTGGGAACTAGGAATCCAGTACAGACCGTGTTGTGAAGTTAATCCAAGGCGAGAAATAAAAAGAAAAGAGAGAGAAAACACTACAAAAACAAAGAAAAATTCTTCTATTTCTCTCTTACAAAAATGCACTGCAAACTGAACCTTGGCTAAAACATGTTATAAGCAAGGGTGCTTTAACCGCGGAGTTCAACAAACCTTAGGTTAGTTCCTGTGGGCCTTAGAAACCTTCATGGCGAACTGAAGCTAAAGCTGATCAGGTCCGGATCTTGGTTGGTACTTGAGGACCTCTATGCCTACTATTAGCATTCTGACCTAATCCACAAAAGAAAGCACACATATGAGTTCTAAGCATAAAAAGGCATATGGTCTAGAATTAAAGTTAATTTCATGAGATTTTGCTAAGGGCCAAGCAAAAGCTAGGCATGGGCGTATGATGGGAACGCCATCATAAGCCATAACTAGCTAATTTTGACCTAATTAAGTCAGTAAAATGCTCCTACATAACTACCAAAGAGCCATATTTCACTACAAATTCATTCTGAGGGAAAGATAAGAAAACAGGGTTAAAACTGCAATTTTACCTTCATAGCATGAATTTAGTACAATCACGGGTTTTCCAAGGGGGTAATTAAGGGTCAAATGATCCAAAAAGGCTAACAAGTGGGTTAGAACAGACAAAAAATGGTTTACACGTGTTTTGAGAATTAAATGACTTTTGAAATCCTAAGAACAGACCTGCTTAATTTACTGAGGTTCTGGTCAGGATAAAATTCACCTAAACCCTCTAAAATTCATAGAAAAATATTCTCTAGGGTTTGAAACCTTCAATTTGACCATCAGAACCCGTCTTGACCCATAACAGAGTCTCAGATAGATATTTACCCTAATTTAGGTTTTTGCATAAATTACCCAGTCAAACTTGGTCAAAACCTAAATCTAACTTCACCATTGGATTCCTTAAGTCCAAATTAGATTTTTACCAAAATTTGGGCCCAATCTGATATTATCTTGACCAAGTTTGCTTTTTGGTTCAGTCAGACTCTTTCTATCTCATTCAAACCCTTAACTTTCGAATTCTCTTACAAATAGCCCCCCAACTTATTTGCCTTCTTCACAAGCAGGTCACCATGCCATTTTCGGAAGGTTAAACCTTCATCATCGAGTTTTGAGCTAGGATTTCTCACTCGATTCTCAATCAATTAATCACAGATTTGAAACACAGATTCCTTGGGAAATTCCCTTCCAAATGAGCCCATTCAAGGATCCCAACTCCTTCCCAAAAGCTCATGCGAACCTTTAGAAGGAATGGGTATCGTTCGTTTACGTAAGCTTCAAGGTTTCCAAGCTTGGAACCTCCTCTTAAGCCCTATAAAAGCACCTCCGCGGCCGTTCGCAATTTTTCAACAAGTGTTGGCACGTCTAACAGCCTAAAAACCCATCTTCGACCACCGAAGACCCCTGCTCCAGCGGCCCACCAGGATCCCCCTCCTCCGGCCGTCCAACCATCAAATTGGATGGCCAAAACTCTTCCTCTCTTCTTCGCGACCCTCCCAAGCCAAAGGAGGGCATTCCTCCATCTACTTTGCCATCACCGTTTCGCTGCATCTCCCTCCTTCTCCGACTTCAGTCGACCAACACCAGAGCCCTCTGCCTCTCAACCACCTCGCTAAGTCCCTCTCTTACTCTCTCTCCCTTTCTATCTCATTTTTCCACCCTCGCAAACACGCACAACCGCCAACCGCCACCTACCACACTTCATCTTCACCTCCGACGAAGCTCCGGCGACGCCTACACATCGCCACACTGCTCGAAACTTGCTGCTATCACCTCCATCAACTCTGTCGTGCTCCACAAACCAAAACCCCTCAAGAAATTGAGCGATTTGGTCCCTCACTCGCTCCGCCGAACACCACACCTCCGCACTTCATTTTCCGATGCCGACAAACCACCTCACACACGTTCACCCCTCACGGACACCACCGTTGCATTCACCTCATCAAGGCGAAACTCCTGAGCGTACTGACTAGGGCATTTAGCCTGTATTCGTTGCTTTTAGGTCTCGAGCCACAGCGCCATTGGAGGAGCATCTTCGAAGACCTCCAAGTGTTGTTCTTGTGCCTTCAACTCCAGGTGTTGTGCCCAGGTCGAATGGAAGACTTCCAGGAAGGAGTTCAGGGCGACAATTGAAGTCACCAGACCCCACTGCTACCTCAATTCGAGCCTTCAACCCTGCTGCTGCGACGTGCAAAAGAAAGGTGGGACTTTAGTACCACCTTGGAAGCTGAAGAACTCTTGCGGCCACATAAATTGAAAAAGTACCTGGGGCTTATCACCTCAGACACTTGGGGGCTGAGGTCCCTTGCTCTCCCTTCACCAACGCCTCACCCATGACCTGTCCCCCGCGGGCCTGGCACAGACCCTACCTACCTAACCCAACTTCACTCCTCAGCTGCAATATCACTCCCACAGCCCTGGACCTGGGTGCGCTCTAGGTCTGAAACTCGATAACCCGGTGCTGTTGGAGGCTCTAGGAGAGTGTGACCGAAGGAGAGAAAGCGAGGATCGTGTGCGGGGGCAGGGGGTTTTGCTCTGAGAAGATTTGTTTAACACTTACCCAAAATTTAGGAACCCTCCCCCTCTACGTGAAGACGAAGAGCAAAGAAGAAAAAGAAGAAAGAAGAAGAGAAGACAAGGCAGGAGAAGCAAAGAGGCAAAAGGAGAGCCGCATAGGAAGAAAGGCAAAAGAGAAAGAGAGAAGAAGAAGAAGAGCAGAGAAGAAGGAAAGTAAGAAGCAGAAGAAGAAGAAACCAGACGTTTGAGATGTTTCATTAGATATTCAGATGGCTGAGATCATTTCATATATATATATATATATATATATATATATATATATATATATATATATTGAGTTCTATTTGCCATTATTGTAGGAAATAATTGGTGATTCAAATCACCATTTTACTCCATTCTTTTTGCAGTCTGATACTTGATCCAATTGCTCCATTACTCTACTCAATTTTTTATTATAATTTCGTATCTCTATTATTTTAAATTGTAATTTTGAGAACTGAATTCCTATTCTCTCCCAGCGAACAACCTCAGACTTTTTCGAGCATAAATTTATTTGTTTGAGCACTATTTTGGCTATAGTACAACGAAGCAATTTTAAAACACCGATTTATCGCTTAAACAATACTTTGAGGCTCTTTAACATAAGATCTAAGAAAGAAATAAAGAACAAAAACATAGTACAATGAAACAAGAAAGGAAATCTATCATATTCATCATCTCCTTTCTTCTTCAGGCTTTCGCTCCTCGCGAATCTCCTTCTCCTCTATCAAGCTCTTCCAATCGGCCATGGATGCGAGCTTGAACTCCATCTAAACACGTCTCCATTTGCAAATATCCTGAAATCTAAGACTTCAAATGCAAATGTTAAATAACACATGTTTTGTTATTATCAAAATAGATGATAGTGGTGCTCTAGCACCAATAATTTAGGGAGTTAACAGCAACTCCTTCCAAAATTGTGAGATTCCAGAATTGTCGAGGATCTTTAATGATTCTTTCTTCCTGGTTTATATTTTTGATGTTAATCCCTAAGATGGCATCTAAAATCGAAGCTTGATATGTTTCCTGCAATGCCCCTTTATACAAAATACATAATCAATCAAATTATATCAAAATTGATGGAATGTAGAGAATAATGATTCTAAGACTTAATTAATTTTATCAATATAATGCATACTTCAAATTATATTTTTATTTGAATAATGATGTACTTAGGCTCTAATTTAGTCCACTGAAGCAAACTTATCAAATACCCCTATGCCGAAGTTTTACTAGTCCCAAGCAAAATTAAACGAATTAGACCAGGTCTCTAGGCTAGATTTTATTATCAGGATGCTTTATTGTACCACACCTCTAAAGGCTAGATTGAAATACCAACTATAGGCCTAAAGGTACTCAAATACCAGCCAAGATACGGACTTGACCAGCCTCAACCTTAGGTCTGCCGCAAAGGTTTCTAAGGCCTGCAAAAATTACCCAGAGGTTCGTTAACCCCAGCAATTAAAGCACCAGTGCATTGTTGGTGCAAGGACACCACGATCGTCAATATTGATGATAACAAAACACTTGTGTTTTAACATTTTTATTTGAGCTTTAGATTTCAAGAAAATACAAATTGATATAAGTGTAAAGGACCATAGAGCTCGCGTCCATGGTGGATTGTAGGATCTCGTTGGAGGAGAAGGAGCTTCACAAGGAGCAAAAGATTGAAGAAGGAAGAAGACAGAAGAATTGGATAAATGTTCTTTTGTCTTATAGTCTGTAATTTGTTTTCGTTTGTCCTTTGCTCTTTATTTTCGTAGAGTACATATTAAAGAGCCTCAAAGTATCTACACTGTAGTCTTAGGAACACTTGCACAAGCCTAGGATACTTAGGTTTTCCTTAGAGAACTTAGAAAACCTAGGCTTCAGGTAGCCTTATCAGACATCTAATCTGATAATCAAATGTCTGATAGTGAACTTTAAGACGTCTGAATGTTGAATCAGACGTCCAAACATTTAGGGCTAGTCTTAGAGCCTTCTATCTATTGATTTTAGACGACTGACCCTTAGTCCAGACGTCTTTGCAGACATCTGATGACTTGGTCAGACGTTCAATTAGTGGAACATTGGCTTAAGTATATGATCATTGAGAAATGACCTTTAGGCATCTATCAAACGTCCATAGAGGACCTTAGACGTTTAATAAGTGACCGTTAGCCCCCGATTGAGCCGAAATTACTTCTCTTGAGGGGTATAGCCGTTTGTGCCTTAGGAAATCCATTCCTGTAGTAAATTAGGTTTCCAGACATTCAGACCTAGTGCCAAACGTTTGATATGTCGTCTGACTGAATTATACAATAATCCTGTTTAAGTTTAACTCAAGTTAGTAAGAAAACCCGTATAGAATTAGACGCCTGATTTAGTTTCCAAACATCTTAACAGTGTCTTCTAGACGTCTGATACTTTTCTCAGACATCTGATGACCCTGTTACAATCATTAATAACTCTGATTGCAACCTATTTTGCCTTAGGATGATTTCCAACAGCTATCTAAGGCTTCCAAAGCCTTCCAAGGCCTTCCTAAGCCATCTATAAATAGAAGAGGCCCTTTCCTTATAGAAACACACCAACTAACACTACTTTCACATTCCTTTCTGTCATAGACAAGAAATCATCAAGAAAAGAAGTGCTCTTGCTCTCCAAGCTCCATTCAACAAATCTGAGAGCGTCATTACTCTGCTGAGATCACACCTACGTTCTTGCATCTAAGGGAAGTCTCTTTTGCCTATAGAAGCTAAGTTTAGGATATATACTTTGTGTCTCTATAGGTTTGTGTTGTTATATTTTATTTTTTATTTGGTTAGGTATTTGCTTTGCGAATTCCTGTCTCCTTCATCAGACAAAAACATTCTTGTGAAGAGAAAGGGTTTGAGGCACGCTACCCTCAAGTTCAAAGTAGTGTTGATTATAAGAGGTTGAACTACCCTCGTTAAAGTAGTTTATTAATGGATTTGATCTACTTAGTCAATTGGGAAATCATAACTCGAGAGGGTTAGGAGATGATTTTCATCCGGTTTGGGTTTCCACCTAAAAATCACTTGTGCAAATTATGTGATTGATCTTTGTGAGATTGTTTTACATTATTTCCACTTATTTTTTACATCATGCAAATCTCACCCCCTCCCATAAGGAATTACATGCTTATGTGCAACAAGTCTAAGTTCAATTTACCAGTACATTTTTTGATAAGAGAGAGAGAGAAGGATATTTATTTTGAAAGTTTTCTCTCTTTTCTTTTTAAATTCCCCTAAGTCAAACATCGGATTGACCCTAAACACGATGTGAAAGACCCTCAACGTGTCTTATCGCCATGATGCTTCCCTCCATGGATCCTTGTCGGGTTGCAAAATCGATGTGCAAGACCTACTCTAATACCAAATGTAGATTTTGCACCGGAGGGGGTGAGATTTGCGTGATACGAAAAATAATGCAGAAAATATCATAACAATCTCACAAAAGAAAGCAATCACAAATGCACAATGATTTTTAGGTGAAATCCAAACCCGGGTAAAAACCACCACCAAAACCTCTCGATTTAGGATTTCCCGATTAACCGAGTCGATCAAATCCACTAACCAAGTCACTTAAAAAAGGATGACTTAACCTCTTACAACAACGTTACGTGGACGAGGGTAGCGTATCTCAAACCCTTCCTCTTCACGAGGAGTATTTTATCTCACGAAGGAGACAGGAATCCACAAAGTGAACCCAACCAACAACAAACAAAAATAACAAGCACCTATAGAGCCACAAAGTAAATATGATGTTATGCTACCATAGGTAAGAGTCTCCACTTAGTAGGAAGTGTGTAGGCATGATATTGGCAAAGTATTGGTGCTCTTGGATTGGGAGCCTTAAAAGCAAAAGCATTTCTCTTTGATCTTTGTTCTCTTGGACACAAAAGAGTGGAAAGTAGTTTCTCAAGGTGCATGTTACTTAGGAAGGGTGTTCCTCTATTTATAGAGCCCTTAAGGAGGCTTTAGGAGCCTCTTCTAGCTGTTGAAAGACTTCTCTAGCTATTGGGAACAAATCCAAGGCAAATCAGGCCAGAATCAGGGTCATTTACAATTCGAATAGGGTTATCAGACGTCTGAATCTATTATCAGACATTTGGGTCTTCGTCTGATTTAGGAATTAGTCATTTGATCTAGGAATTAGTCGTCTGATCTAGAAGGGTGGAAGATCTGAACTGGGTTAAATCAAGACGGACATCTAAAGGTTCCTTTTAAGATGTCTGGACTTAAGATCAGATGTCTAATTTAAGATGGGTTTCATTCCTGATTTTGTCTAGACCTAAACAGGGTTCTAGGATAAGTTGGTCAGACGACAGGTCGATCGTCTGGCACAAAGTCTGGACGTCTAGAAATGCAATCTTCTACGGGAATGGATTTCCCGAGGCTAAATGACTATGATCATCTAACAAAAGGTGTTTTGTGCCTAACGTCTACTTATTAGACGTCTAGGGATTACTATGGATGTCTGAAAGTGTATGTAGGTAAAATTAAAGGTTAGTCCTCTAAGATTAGTCTGATAAAGCCAATGGTCCTCTAGTTGGACGTCTAGCAAGATCATCAAACATCTTCTAAGACGTCTGAATTAAGGGTTGGTCGTCTGAAATTAACAGACAGAAAGCATTGAGTCCAGCCAAAGTGTTTGGAAGTCTAATCAAACAATTAGACGTCTTAAAATCAAAGATCAGATGTCTGATTTCCAGATTGGACGTCTGATCAAGCTGTCTGTTGCCTATTTTGGCTTTCTAAGTTTTCTACGAAAAGCCTAAGTATCCTAAGTTAGAGTAAGTGTTCCTAGGGCTAAAGTTTAGTTACTTTGAGGCTCTTTAACATATACTCTAGACATAAAATAAAGAGCAAAAGGAACAACAAATGAATACATGAATAAATGATCTATCATATTCTTCATCTCCTTCCTTCTTCAAACTTTTGCTCCAAGCGAAGCTCCTTCTCCTCCATCAAGTTCCTCCAATCTACTATGGATGCAAGCTTGAGCTCCTCCACCATACTTGAATCCATTTACATTTTCCTGAAACTTATAAACTCAATGCAAATGTTAAATAACACGTGTTTTGTTATCATCAAAATTAACAACCGTTGTGCCCTTGCACCAACATAATGACCATCCTCGGGCAGCCAAATCGAGAAATGATATTAGCCTTAACGAAATTCAGGACCACGGAGTGAACATTGGTCCTAGTCGGAATAGCCTCTATCCACTTTGCCACATAATCAACTGCCACGAGAATATATTCATAGCTGTGAGAAAATGGGGAGGGGCCTATGAAATCTATGCCCCTGACGTTGAATATCTCGACCAAAAGAATAAGCTGTTGGGGCATCTCATCCCGCTTCCCGACCATTCCAGTTTGTTGACAACGAAGACATGCCCCCACATAAGTATGTGTCCTTGAATAATGAGGGCCACAAGAAACCAGATTGGAGAACCTTATACGCAGTTTTCTTTGCACTAAAGTGTCCTCCACAGTGCAGTGTGTGACAGAAATTCAAAACACTCTATTGTTCCTCCTCTGGAACACACCTATGTAAGACCAGGTCACGGCCTATTCTAAAGAGCTTGGGGTCCTCCTGGTGATAATGCTTAGTGTCAACAAGAAATCTCTCGCTTCTGCTTATTCCACGTACTGGGGGTTTCGCCAGTGACTAAGTAGTTGACGACATCAAAATACCAAGGTGTCGATGGCTATACTGCCAACACCGTTTCGTCAGGAAAGGTCATGAATGTTGCTTGAAGGGGTTGAAGCCTCAACTGGGATCCTAGATAAATGATTAGCGACTACATTTTCGACCCCTTTCTTGTCACGAATATAAAGGTCGAACTCCTGTAGTAACAGAATCCATCTAATCAGCCTAGGTTTGGTGTCCTTTTTAACGAACAAATGCTTCAAGGCCAAATGATCAATATACACCACAACCTTAGATCCCAAAAGATAAGACCTAAACTTCTCCAAAGCAATTACTACCACAATAAATTCTTTTTCTGTCACAGTGTAGTCTTGTTGTGGACAAGTAAGGGTCTTGGTAGCATAGTACAACACATGATGCTTTTTATCAACCCTTTGACCTAGGACCACTCCCACGACCAAATCTGAGGCATCATGCATCAACTCAAATGGGAGGGTCCAATCAAGTGCTTGCAGGATAGGTGCGATTATTAGGGCCTCCTTGAAGACTTGGAAGGCCTCAGCACACTTTGCATAAAAAATGAAGGCAGTATCCATCTCTAGTAAGTCGCAATGTGGCCTAGAAATCATGCTAAAGTATTTAATGAAGTGCCTATGAAAGCCAACATGGCCCAGGAATGATCGGATCTACTTGACATTAGTGGGCGGTGGAAGCTTTGAAATGGACTCAAACTTGGCCTTATCCCCTTCTAAACCTCGCTCAGACACTACATGCCCAAGAACAATGCCCTGCTAAACCATAAAATGGCTTTTCTCCCAGCTAAGCACCAATCCTGTCTCTTCGCAGCAGGTGAGAACTTTTTCTAAATGCGAGAGACAGTGGTCAAACGACGAGTCGTATATGGAAAAGGCATCCATGAAAATCTCTATGAACTCGTTAATCATATTTAGAAAGATAGACATCATACACTGCTGAAATGTTCTCAAAGCATTACATAGTCCCAATGGCATCCTACGGAAGGCAAATGTGCCATAAGGACTCGTGAAAGTAGTGCGCTCCTGGTCATCTAGAAAGATGGTAATCTGATTATACCCAAACTATCCATCGAGAAAACATAAGTATTTATTCCTTGCCAATCTCTCCAGTATCTGATCAATAAATGGCAAAGAGAAGTGGTCTTTCTAGGTAGCGTTGTTAAGGCAGCGGTAGTCTAAGCATACTCTCCATCCTATTGTGGGTCGAGTGGTGACTTTCTCCCCTTTTTCATTGGTCTCCATCGTGAATCCCACCTTTGTAGGCACCACGTGAATAGGATTAACCCATTTACTATCAGAAATGGGGTAGATTATCCCTGCATCCAACCATTTTATGATTTCCTTCTTCACTACTTCCCGCATGTTGGGGTTTAATTGTCTCTGCATATCTCGAAAGGGTTACACAAAGTCATCCATGTAAATGTGATGCATGCAGAGAGTTGAGTCAACCCCTTTAATGTCTACTATAGTCCAAGCAATGGCCTCGTGTCATTTTACGCATTCAATCAATTCACCCTCTTGTGTCTCAAATAGAGCAATCGAGATGATTAGAAGGAACGTATCATTGGGCCTAATGAAAACATATTTGAGGGTCTGTAGAAGTGGTTTAAGCTCCAAGTTGGAAGCTTTCTGAATTGAGGGAATTATGTTCAATGTCCCCGCCTCTGGTAGCGGATCTACCTTGATTGTCCATGGCGAGGAGAGGGACTCGACTTTGACACCCAACAGCTCTTCTAATTCTGGCATACCTCCCTCTCCTTCTTCAATATTGAGGGTATGGTCCTTAGAAATGACCACTTGGAGGGGATCATCACACAAGAGCTGGTGTCATCTCCTCTACAATTTCATCAATCACCTCGATTTGGGAACAATCTTCCAATCTAGGTTACTTATAGGCATCAAACACATTTAGCTAGATTTTCCGGTTCCCAAAGCCCATCTTAAGCGCCCTTTATTTACAATTGATGGATGCATTGGCCGTAGCAAAAAAGGGACACCCTAAGATAATCTAAGGTCTGGTGGGCATGTTGGATGGGTCAGTATCCAATATCAAAAAGTCAACAGGAAAGAAGAAGTCCTCCATGTCACCAAGACATCTTCTACAAGTCCATGCGGCGTCTTCAGCGATCTATTAGCTACTTGGAAGATAACATGACTAGGCTTCAATTCACCTCCTCCTCATAGCTCATAGACCGAGCTTGGCAATATATTAACCCCCGCACCTAGATCAAGGAGAGCCTCATCGATGCATTGGTCTCCAATGATCATAGAAATATACAAGGCTCCTGGGTCCTTCATTTTGGTGGGTGTACCTTGTTGTAGGACTAGCTGACTAGGTCGGGCAGGACGACCATAGCCTGGACCAATTTCCTTGATTTTCTATTCTTCATGCACAGGTCCTTCAAAAATTTAGCATAGGATGAGATTTGCTTGATAGCATCCAATAGAAACAAGTTAATGATAACTTGCTTGAATGTCTCCATTATTTCTTCCATCCTATCTTTGGCTCCAGATGAGCCAGCAAAAGGTGCCTCAGGGGCGGATAAGCGCTCAGAAAAGGACACTCTCATCCTCTAGGTGGAGGGGTTGTCATGGTGGGGTAGGGGCAGAATGGGGACAACATCCTCCGGATGGATGATTTCAAGCGAGGAGGGGCTGAGTGGCTCTTCCTCGGTGGATGTGTAAGTGATCGTCGAGTTGATAGAAGGGGTGACCATAAGAGTGAGTTTAGGTTTGGAGAGTTGTTTGCCACTCCTCAAAACGGTCACAGCCTTAGCGTGCTCCCTTATAAAGGGTCCTTTACCCCTAGGATTCTCCTCAAATGAGTTGGGCAACTTCCCAGGATCATGTTGTCTAACTGCCTCAACAAGATGGCCAATTTGAGATTGCATTTCTTGGATTGCCTTATTCTGAGATTGAATGATCATACTCTAGCTTTCCTGCATGACCATCATAGCTTTAAGGTCATCCATCTCAGAATTGTTGGGCTATGGAGGAGGCTAGAATTATTGTGCCTGAAGGGTTAGGTGGGTTGGGATCTTGAATTCCTCGAGTTGGAAGCATCACCTTGCTTCCATGAGAAATTGGGATGGTTTCTCCACCCAAGATTGTTGGTGTTTCCAAAAGGTTATTCCTGAGCGATGGACGAAACCCTTAGGCAACATTTAGGTCTACCTAAACGAATTTGAGGAATTGATTAGCCAAATGGCACTCAACAGTGGCATGAAGAGTGCTTTGGCAAATGGAGTATTCAAAAATGGCCTGGACTTGGGAAGCTGATTGCAGGAATGTGTTGAGGTTTGATATGAGTCTTTCAAAGTTTTGTTTCAACAATTGGATTTGGAAAGCTAAATTCCGAAGTAGCCCCGATTTCCCTAGCTTCCACTCTCTTTTGGAGGATGGAAAGTTTTCTATCCTGATAGGTTGAGGTCAAGTGGATAGAATTATCACTCAGTGACTCAAATAATGTCTAGGCCTCATCCTTCTCTTTGGTAAGAAAGGTTCCAACACAGGCAGCATCCACTATTTGCTTATGCCTATCAAATAGTCTAGTAGAAAACCTCTGTACCAATTGCCATTTAGGCACTTGATGATGGGGGCATAATGGAATCAGATCATTGAAGCGCTCCCAAGTCTCATGGAATTGTTCCTCATCTAATTGAGTAAAACCTGTGATCTCCCTCCTGAAGTGGTCGGTTTTGCTCATCGGGAAGTATTTCTTCAAGAATTCTCCCTTAAGGGTGTTCCAATCATTCACCCATGCATCCAAGGTGTGATACCAAGGTTTTTCCTTATCCTTAAGGGAGAAGGGAAAGAGAGACCTTATCAGAGCTTTGTCAGTAAAGTTCTAAAGTTTCACCATGGAGCTGACCTAAGTGAATTCCTCTAAATGCTGGTAGGGGTCCTCTAGCAGTACCATAAAAGGGGGGCAACAAGGATATGGTACTGCTCTTGATCTCATATGGATTATGCCCTGTCAGTCGTCTCAGTGCTTGAGCGGGTTGGTTGGTCAGAATGAAGTAGTCTTTCAGGGTCCTTTGTTGATTTGGTCCTTGATCAGCCATCTCTTCTCTCTTTTCTCTCTGGTGGGCTCTCCTAAGGATTCCCTCAGACTCAGGATCAAACACTAGATTACCCTCAAGAGAGTGTCTACCAAGCAAACAATATCTACTAACCCCAATTCAAGTTCTTGCCAATTGAATAAGTGAAACCCCCACTCAACAGATCAGTCAAAAAGGGTCAAGGCGACGTCCCTCTGCTCCCACGTAAGTGGTATAAGAGGAAAGTGGCTACTTGAGATCCTGACCAACTTTGTTTTGAGGGGGCTAAGGTAAAATTGGTTGATATAGATGGTCAACTAAGTTATTCAATGCAATTATGCAACCTAAGCCAACCTTCGAGTGCCCTACGACCTATACTTTAATGATACTCTCAGGTGATCTAGTGAGAAGTTACTCCAAAGACAGAACTAAGGGATGCAAGTAGGGCGAACTCTTCCTTTGAGGCGATGTGAATGTAGTGCCTCTTAACTACCCTTTTTTTCCTTTAAGGGGTGTCCCCCCTCCATGAAGTATCAAAACACTTGGTCATAGGATAGTATCACCACCACAAAGTGAAATAGGAGTGTTTGCACCGATAAAGAAATTAGTGCCTATAGCCTTAAGGGACCGAGACCTAGTGTGGTGCCTAGTGTGTGTGCTTAGTGACAGAAGTGCACATCACACCGCCAATCAATTTATTTTTTAGAAGAATTGCACACAAGTCCCTTTTGATCAGATTAAATGTGATTTTGATTCTAAGGTCGAATCTGATTAGCAGTCCCAATTTCAATTAGGCAACTACTGAATTAGGTCAATTCAATCAATTTGGTGGTCTTGAAATTTAATCGCAATGCAATGCATGACAAGAGCCGGTTGCAAAGATAGAAATGTATACTTGACTCAAGCAATCTTTGTGCAGATAATGGATGCAATGCAAAATGTGATCTAACGTGCTACTCAATCACCCCTAAATGTGTGTGCCTAAGGGTATGCAACTCCTAAATAGGAAGCTCGATATTTTTTTATCTTTTCTTTTTATAGCAAGCAAGCAGAAACTAAACCGCTCACAACACAAAGAAAAAGCCCTAGTTGCTAAAGAAAGTGGGGACAAACCCCCGTAAATTAACCCCGATGCTACAAGGGCAAGAAGACTGAAATGAAATAAAATTCGCGACGAAGGAGAATCCCAAATAAAAGTAGGATCCAGGTCTCCTCTTCGAGTCCTCTCTGCATGTGTAGGCGACGCTCAAGGTCGACGTCTTCGCTCAGCTGCACATATAGACTCATCAGATTCCTCGCACAGAAAAATAGCCAATAGTTAGATCAATGTGCACCTTAAAATAAATTAAAAATAAAATCAAGTGAACCTATTGCATCTGTTGCCTCCCTGGTAACAATGCCATTTGGCAAGTCGATTTTCTCTTTGAAATAATTTTCGCACAAGAAAAATTCATCGAACTAGAAATTGAGCAGTGAAAACTGGTCGTCAACAGTTAAAATAAAACCACTCACAGGAGAGCGGGTCATATCCACAAGGAGTCACAGAACCAATAAGATCACAGATATGTAGCAGTCATGTTCGCAGAGGTGAAAGATGGTTCCACATAAATATTTGTCAAATCAATCAATGGATATGCTGCTCTGAATGTAAACCCCCAATTTATGTAGAAGTCAATGGCCGTTTAAGTAAATTTCACTTAATAAATTAAATCTCCAAATATGTGAATAGTGCATGAGCAATGCATCTCATGTAATTTTCAATTGTATGTGTATTAGAGTGCAAATCTGAATCCCAATTTGATGCAATCAAAGGTAATCAGCGAGTTGAATAGTAATGTAATTCTACAGGGTTACCTAGCAACTTCACCATAATAAAACAACTCATTAAATATGTGAATAGCATTTGGCAATGGTATATGAGCTAAATACTAATTGAGGTTCTCCTGTAGCAAAATAGGGGATTGCTTTCATGGAGGTCACACCCGCAGGAGGAGCGACTAGCCATGTGAAGCTCGGAGAAAGTTGAGGACACGAAGAGCTTCACTATGGCAATGGTCCCTCCACAAGAGGCAGCTGAAGCTCGTCGGACGGTGGCTTGAAGGTTGCCAACGGTGGGTTCCTCCACGGGTGCACTGGGGCTACCATAGGCGATTCTGATGGCCTAACGGGGTTTTTGGAGTCGAGGCGAGCGCGAGGGAGTCGACAGCATGAAGGATCTAGCCCAGAAGTGGAAACTACGTGTGGAGGAGACTGATGGTCTTTGGGTTATGCTTGGGGATGACGATGAATAGCGCATGAGGAGGCACCTGCGGACGTCAAGCGTGGCTGGTGGCGTCGACGGCTGCACGCTAGGATGCACGCGAAGGTCTCACAGATACAACGCGTGAAGGAGAGGGTGACGCTAGAGGGTCACGCGTGGCGAGGGGAGGTGGCAATGCTGCAGCCACGCGCAAGGGGCTAGTTGTGTGCACGGGGTGGCTACGTGCACCATGAGGGTGTGCGTGGCACGTGGGGTGGCGCGAGGGTTGTCGCCGGTGAGAAGTAACCGGTGGGGCAAGGTTGCTCTGTTGCTGCTAGAGAAGCACTTGGAGAGGGACTGCAGGCATTGTGGTGGTGCGGTGGTCGCCACACGCTATCACTGCGTGGCTGTTGTGGTAGTTTGTGGGAAGGAGATGAAGGTCGGCTCACAGTGGCTTGTGGGAAGGAGGAGGCTCGTGGTGGTGGATCGCGATCATGGCTCGTGGTTATGGTGGTGAGTGGTCATCACGATGAATGGCCGTTGTGGTGGTGGCACAAGGGGAAGTTGGTGGAGTGGTACTGTTGGGTGAGCGGGAGGAGGATGATGATGGTGGAGAGGGTGTTGTTGGTTTTAAAAAGGGAATAAGAGAGGGTGGTGGTGGTTGTTTCCATGGTGAGAGGGAGGCAGTGCAATTTAGGGAGTTAACCAACAGCTCCTTCAAAAAATGTCAGATTCCAGAATTGTCGAGTATCTTTAATGATTCCTTTCTTCTTGCTTTATATCTTTGAAGATAGCATCTGAAATCGAAGCTTGATATGTTTCCCACAATGCCCCTCGATACAAAATACATAATCAAGAATAATAATTCTAAGCTTAATTAATTTTATCAATATAATGCATGCTTTAAATTATATTTTTATTTGAACAATGATTTACTTAAGCTCTAATTTAGTCCATTGAAGTAGACTTATCAGAACCCCTATAAATATCTCCCAAGTACATACCCTAATCTCCACAATTCCATAATTCCCACCAACTCTAGATAGCCACAACTGCCAAAATAATGAAAGAAAAGTTCCTTCAGAAGCCAGACGTCCAATAGCCTTGTTGGACATCCAAATTTTGGAATTAGACATCCAACTAGTGAAGAGCCACCGCAATTTGTTTCTCCCCTTCACAAGCCATCTGACCAACACCTCTTATTGGTCATCCGGTTAATGAAGGGCCATGGTTTTGTGGTCCCTTTGGAGGAGTCCTTGTCTATGCTCAAGGTTCTGAGGAGAAAGGTTGCCTCAGATTCATGAAGGGTTCACTGATTATGTCCTGGATTAGATCTTCTCGACATGAGGTCTCATCTGCTCGTCAAGGAGAAGAGATTCAGGTCTACCAGTTTAATGAGCCATCTCAGAAATAAAGCCCCATAATTGGATTGTGCACACCAAAACAAATCTGGTGACACTCGTTGAGTGCGGTTCAGAAACCATTGAAGTAACGATGCACAATTAAAGTGGAAGCCTACTTAATTCTCATTTTTATGATCCAAACCTTAGATTGATGATCCAAAAGTTTATTTGAATTCCTAGCATCATGGGGACTCTAAAGGTATATGTTACGTGGGGATCAAACCATAGATATGCAAAACTGACCTCGGATTCGTGATTCAAGGGTTGCATCGAATTCTTCGTCTTGAAACGATTTCAACGATGCCTATTGAGAAAGAATCAGAGCTTATTTGTCATATCCACAAAGAGTGCTCATAGGTAAGGAAATAAATAAAATAATATAAATTTCCTAATCCTATAATCCTTCTCAATCAAAACCCCTCCCACAATTTCTCTTTCTCCTCACTATATAAAACCATGCACACTTCCCCTTTCCCCTACCTTATCAATGTAAAACTTTTTCCACCACTACCAATCTCCTTTACCCCTCTCCCTCTTTTCGTTTTACTACACCCATGCACATAAGAGATAAAGAGACAGAAGGACAGACTGAGAAGAAGATGCAAGGAAGAGAGAGGGACTGAAACAATAGGGTGACCAAAAGGGAGATCTTGATAAAGAGAGAGAGGAGCAAAACAATAGCAATCAAGTCAGTAGTGTAGGGCAGCATTAGAGTGCACGGGAGGTGATGCACATGCCAAAAGTAGTGGCTGGTCAATACCAGGATCCTAGAGAAGAACCCATCTTACATTGGGTTTCCTTCCATGCAATGAGAAGAGAGGAGGCTATCGGAGTGCATGGACAATTGTCGAGGCTCATTGGAGGCTATTGGTCATTAATGGGGAAGGTGGACAAAGGAGAGAGGAAGGCTTTTGATGACCCACCAAAGGCCAGCGACGATAGTGGAGATCGGTGAAGGCTGATGGAGGTTAGCTGCCATTCCCCAAAATCCAATCCCCAACAAGGGTTAGAATTTTTAGTGGAAACAGAGGAGGCACTAGTTTATTTAATTCAAGAATCTCAAAACATAGTTAAGATACCAAAAAGTTCCATTGATCAACAAAATGGAAGAGTGTCGGAAAAAAAAGAAGATGCATAAATGACAATTCACAACACAATCTAAATATCCATCAAGATGGCATATAAACTAGAAATTCCACCGTTAAAGCAAAGCGTAAAGGTTACCTGCCAAGAGTCACTCAGCAATCCTAGTACTGCCACAAATCCCACGCATCGGCAATGCATGACATCAACAACCTGAAAGTAGGCTACAAAAATAGGGAAGTGCCAATCAGCCCATCATGGATATACAATGACTATTTCAAATAAAACAAGGTAGTATGTGGGTTCACTACTTGACTAGATCCATAGCCTAAAACACCAAACCCCAAGTTTTGACTCCCAAACTCAGTTTAGCTTTACCAACCCTAATGGTTCAACCCCATTAATCATTCTCGTTGATTAAGGCTAACTCATTCTAACGTGGCTATGATAAAAGTCGAAGATCATGTCACCTACCTCTCTAATCCTTGGAGTGATAAATCAACCCTTCATACTGAAGGAGATCTTGATGTACCCTCTCCAATGTTACACTTGTACTAATAACCCCTCCTCAGCCTTCGGAGAGATTAAAGCACTCATGCCCACCAGATAAAGATACCCGCTTCGAGCACTGGAACATTGACTACACTCAAGGTAAGGTCCCTGGAAAACTATTCCACATAAGAGTCCTCGAGCACTGATCCAATTGATTTGGCGGAAGCGACTTCTCGCTTCCCTTTCGTGATCCCTGGAAAGCTATTCCACACAGGATCACCAATGTTTCCCGATGCCTGAGATCCTTAGAAGGCTATTCCACACAAAATCCCTCACATATCGATAGCTGAGATCCTTGGAAGGCTATTCCACACAAAATCCCTCACATATCGATAGCTAAGATCCTTGGAAAACTATTCCACACAAAATCCCTCACATATCGATAGCTGAGATCCTTGGAAGACTATTCCACACAAAATCCCTCACATATCGATAGCTAAGATCCTTGGAAGACTATTCCACACAGGATCCCCCATAGCTTTTGTCAACTCGGATACTTGGAAAGTTATTCCACATAGGATCGTCATGTGTCTCGATAACAAAGATCCCTGGAAGACTATTCCATATAGGATCTCAGGGTACCTCACATTGAGTCGGACATAGGTCTTTTCGAATGCCTCATTCCAATGGCGACACATGGCTCGTCACCGCAACTAGGAACTACTCGAGTTTCGAGGTTGAACTCAAGTAGCCTTTAACTACCCTAGATTCCCAGGTCAACCAGCAACAATGAACCCTCGGTTCACGAGGTCAAGGTATCCAACCTTACTAGCTCACTTATTCAACCTAGTCGTTCCCTGGTCCTCTTTCCCTAATCCATACCAAGATAAAACAACCCTAATGACCTATTGGATCACCTAAGGTCTTACCTTAGACCCTATAGGATCCAAACATTCCACCTATTAGACTCTAACCAAGCCATTAAAAGGTTCAACATTTCGAGTTTAGACCTTTACTTAGTTGGATTAAATCGACTTTTAATCGTCATCTTAGAGAACTCAAGAGTTCCTTACCTCCTTAGCTCAACAAGGTGGATATGTGCACTAGTATTGCTACTAAGCCTTAATACCAATGCTGGGCAACCACTGACCCAACCAAACAATAGTGTGCCAGTACCAGTATTAAGCTTCAATACCAATACTGGGCACTGATGGACTCATCATGGCTCCCAATTCATCAATATTAACTAGTTTTCCTAGTTAAATTACTAGTGAATAACATTATATTAGGGTTAATTATATATTTAAGGTAATAATAGCAAGGACCTCATTTATATGTTAAAATACATAAATTAAGGGTTAGATCAATTCATTAGGATCTCTTGAACATATCTAGGTCAGTTCTAAGGGTTCTTATCTCTCTGATAGACCAATTGATCTTCTAATTCATCCATGCTTTCTAAATTGCTATTTCGAACTCCAATTCCACTCCAGGATGTGCGGAATGATCTTAAGAACTGAATGGATTCATTAAACGAGTGAGAAAGAGAATTGATAGGTGAATTAAATTTACTCTCTGCTGGACTGCAGTAGAACACTCATGGTGATAGGTCATCTTTAGAGTCTAAATCCGAGGTCAATTTGTGATCTTCTGATCAAATTAATTAATGCAATCGAAAGACAAATGTAAAGGCTTTTGATTGAACCCTTAATCTTAGGATTTGGATCTGTAAGGCAATCAGAATCGAGTATAGAAGTTGGCATTGGAAACAATGACGGACAGAAGAAAATGATGATCTTTAGTCCCACATGAATAGCTGAAGACCTCTTTATGCGGTATAAAAGTACTTGCCTCCACAGGCTGTTCGTCCAAATGGGGGCAGGCTCCCCAAGTAGCACACATGTGTGCTACTCTATTCATTAATTTAACCATGTGCTCTAGGAGAGTGGCCTCCGGGCACCAGGTGGAAGGCTAAGATGGTGACATGTAGCCTAGTAGTGGTACCGATCCGACCCATTTTGCTTGTTGATCCTGTGAAAGGCTACGTGGATTGATGGGAACACAATAATGAGCCATAACTAGCTCAATTTGATCTGCTAAAGTCAATAAAAGCTCCTACATATCAGTCAGAAGGTCTCTTGAACAGGTTGAGTTGTTTTGAGAAGAAAAGAAGAATAAAATGTTATTTATGCAATTTTACCAGTAATCCACAAATACAAAATAACCACGAGGTTATTTCAGAGGTTTTCTAAAGGCCAAATGTGCTTTAGATCTAACATGAGGGTCCATGCAGAACAAAAAGGGTTTTTCACACAATTCAAGAATTAAATGACATTTTAAACTCTAAAAATAGACCCGCTTAACTAATTGAGGTTCCGATTAGGATAAAATTCATCCAAACCCTCTAAAATTCATAGAAAAATATCCTCTATGGTTTGGTACCTTTGAAGTGACCATCAGAACCTATTTTGACCTAAAACAGAGTCTCAGGCAGACAATTATGCTAATTTGGGTCAAAACCTATATGCAACTACACCATTAGATTCCTTGGGTATAAATTAGGTTTATAGCAAAATTTGAGCCCAATCAGAGATCGTCTTGACCTAGTTTGCATTTCAGTCCTATTTGATTCTTTCTATTAAACAAGTGCCCCAAGCTTTTGAAATTCATTACAAACAGGCCCCTATCTTTATTTTCATTCTTTGCAAAGAGGTCCTTCCACCATTGTCGCGGAGGAATCCTACTCCAGTGACCTTCATTCAGAAAGTTCTCTATGATTGCTTGACGAAACTCTCCCAAACTTGAACCACAGATTCCTTAAGAAATTCTCTTTCCATCGCACCCGGTCTTGGATCCCTTAACCTTCCTAATCTCTCATGAAAATGCATGAGAGATTTGGGTATCTCTTGTGCATCAAGCTTACCAAGCTTGAAAGCTTGGTTTCCAAGATTCAAACCTCCCTCTAAGGCCTATATAAAGACCCATATTGCACGCCAATCTCCCTACGCTCATTTTTGGCCTGGAATACCCCTCTTTCCTCCCTCTTCTCCGGCTGAAAGGCTCCACGACGTTCGGTGACTCCCTCCGACTTCATTCTTCATCCGCTCACAATACCAGCAGCTAAATCTTCTTCCCCGCCGTCTCCCGTGTCTCAAATACCACGGAGACGTCTCCTAACCCCGTCCTCATCATCGTCCAACTCACCAAAGCAGCCTTCGTCTCCGACGTCAGCCATACCAGACTCGGTGTCTCCTCCATCTCACTTCATCCTTTAGTTAGCCCTAACGATCACTCTCTATCCATATTCTTTGTCCATGAACTTACACAATCACACAACCACCACACCGCCCATTCACCGTCATCCCTTCCACCTCTGGCAAACACTCCAACGAGGACTTTCGTGCACTATACACCTCCACCATCCTCACCGACACGCCCGTTACCTCCGCCTCAACTCCACCAACCAAAGCCCTCTACCTATTCGCCCTATTACATAGTCACACAACCCCTCGAACAAACCCACCTTTTCCGACCTCCCCCGCCTTCGCCAACCATCTCCGACCACTCTCACCACATGCCATCGCCACCAACACCTTCGCCACATTCGCGCGAAGCTCCTAAGCATTTCTGATGTGGCCTTTAGGCAATTTTCACTGTTTCAGGTGTTCGCTCCTTCGTCGCCATTAATGGAAGCTTCGAGCAAAGCTTGAAGCTTGCTCCAGCACACACTCACTCTAGGTACCAACTCCAGCAACTGCGGAATCGTCCCAGGACCGCACTTGGACCACCAATTAGGAGCGTTGACTGCTCCCTTGGGAGAATTGCACGAGGACAACCATCCGCTGCAGCTACACGCAGAAGAAGCTGTGGGATTAATCCTACATCGTTAGTTCACAAAGCAGCGTGCGGGGATAAATTGAATTTGTGTCTATGGCTTATCGCCTCAGACACGGGGTGAGGTCCCACTTACCCCTCTCACCCGATTACTCGCCTACTCTCTTACACCTCATCTGTGACCCACGCCACGCAGACTTGGTCCCGAGTATCTGCGTACCCGAGTGCCCGATTACCTGCCTGATTGAGAGAGAGAAGAGAACAGGAGAGAGAGAGTGTGCGGGGTTAAGGGGGTTTTGTTTCAGAGAATATTGTCTGACACTTAGCCAATTTCGTGAATCCCTCCCCTTTGCATGAAGAGAACAAGCAGAAGAAGAGAAGTCGAAGAAGAAGAAGAAGAGAAGAAGCAGCCAAAAGAGGAACAGTGCTTACTCACTGTAGCATCAGAGAGAAGTGCACTGTGCACTCATCATATATGGCATTTGATTGATTGATACTATTGCATTATTTAAGTATAATTGTGATAGGGTAATTTGGTGATTCAAATCACCATCTTACCCTAATCTTTTTGCCACATTGACTCTTGAATTTATATTTACACCATTTGTGCTTGAAATTGCTATTACATTGTTCTTTCTTGTTTTAAATTGTGATCTTGAGATAAATTGCCATATTGCTCCCTACGTTCGACCTCAGATTTCTTTCGAGCTATAAATTTTAAGTATTCTACTTGATTTATCAACTATACTACAACGCATTACTTTTAAAACATCGATTCAGCGCGTGAACATTTTGGTGCCGTTGCCGGGGAGCAACGCACAATTTGATCTCTTGATTGCAATTTCTGATTTGGTACTAACTTGCTCTATCTCTTTTGTTGTGATCTGTGCAGGAATCCAATCAAGGAGAGTCAGCCACGCACCAAACACTCCAGGGGCAGGTAAATTCCATTCCCTTTTTCCTTAAAGGCCCCTAATTCTGAGAAGAGATAAAAAAGGAAGAAAATCAATTAGGGATAACTTGCTTTTCATTATTAGAACCAATCCTCACAAGTTGCCTCTTTTGAAGACAAACCCTAACCCTAATTTCTACACCTACTTAGGGTTTAAGGTATCTAAGGCTATTACCTTCTTGCTTGAGCCCTAGGTATCAAATTTGGACATAACTAATTGGATCAATCAGGGCCAAAATAGGATTTCTATTCTAGGGTTAAGGACTCCACCTGCTTAATCAAGAATATATTCTCCCAACTTGTGTGTGTCCCAAGCCTTGCTTGAATTGACCTAATCAAGCAAACCCTAAAATCAGGCTCTAAATCTCACTTGAATCCTAAAAGTAGGACCTAATAATCTCAAAGGACAAACAGGTAAAGTTGACCCACCTTGCAAGGTCAACCAATCTTCAAATTAGGTCACCTTGCACAAAAATATCTTAAAAGTTCAAATGAAATCATAAGCACCCTTGCTCTTAACTTAAAATTGGTAGACTTAAGAGGTCAAGTCACCATTCTGGTCTACCTGGACCCTCAGTGACAAAGAAGGTCGGGTGGCGGAAATCCTGTAACCCGTAGGGATACTCTACTGTGTAGGGGTCTTTGCGAGACTCTCCCTTCCTGGCTACCCAAGTAATTCTCAGGTAGACGCCTTTCTGATCAAGGGGTATCATCCGCCCCGAACCTCTAAAGTCATCCAAAAATCTTTGGGTGCCTCAATTGAGTCCATCTAACATTTTATCTCTCATCTTCTCCATCGATGCATGTTTAGGAGGAGGCCCTTAAGACCACCCTTAAGGCCTCCATTAGTTATTCACTCTCGTCGAGGCCAAGCCTCGACCTCTGTGTTTGTGCAACAACCTGATCATATTGACATTACCTCTGATTCTAAGCCTAAACCTCCAATCACAACCATGGATCGGCCAGAACGACCTAACTTCGAACCACAACAATTCCTTGATTTCAGAGATCATATCAATGCCTTTATCAACCCACCACCACGTCCTCAAATGTGGGATCACTACAATCCTGCGGTAGTGGAGATCGAACCATGAATCAATATCCTTGCGGGAGGACCCGAGGTGGAGCTCAAGCCTAGTATGCTTCACATGACTCCAAAATTCCATGGCTTGAACTTCGAGGATCCTTTCCAACACATCAAGAATCTAAAGCATCTAGCCCACACCTTTGAGGTAGACATGCAAAATCGAGACGGCTTGCTCTTAAAGATCTTCTCCTCTCTAGCTGACAAAGCCGCCTACTAGTTTCAAACTTATCCACACGTGATCAACACATAGGAAGAACTTCAAACTACTTTCCTACAAAAATTCTATCCCATTGGTCGCACAAATGCTATGCGGCACCAAATCACGCACTTCTCCTAAGGAGTGGGAGAATCTCTACACGAGGCATGGGATCATCTTCTGGATCTCATGCGCAATTGCCCCCATCACAGAGTCCCAAAGTGGCAACAAGTCTAATCCTTTTACCACAGGCTCCGTGATGACATCAAGCTATTTGTCAATGCAACCTGTGGTGGCAACATCATGGGTCAACATGAAGACGAGATTTGGGGAATTCTCAAGAACATGTGAGAGAACTCCTTGAACAATGAGTCACTAGGTGTGTACGACCGGACGTCTTCTAATGCATTGACAAACAATCGGGGGGTACAAGAATCTCAAGGCCTTTCTGCATCCGTTGACTTGGAGTTGGTAGCCAGTCAATTGGATAAGGTCATCATCATTGAGAAGAAGGTGGATGACATCACTCGACATCTACACAAGACCACCTCTGCACCACAAAACACACATACACACCCACCCTTAGGTAGGGAAACTGCACACAATATCTACCACTCTCCAAGGATGGATGTGTATCCACCCCTGCCTGATTACGATTTCGGAGGCAACTCCGAGGCAACCTACCACAATTGGAGGAACTCTAAACCATCGTACCCTGATTATTCTGGGGATCCTCAGACCTGCGAGGATCTCCATGCCATCTAGAATAATCCCTTCTCTAATACCTACAACCCTGGATGGCGTAATCATCCAAACTTTGCATAGTTGGAAAATAACCCAAATCCAAGACCTCAATTCCAACCCCGACTACAAAACCTGCATCCTTATCAACCCACTCAACTAAGGCCCAAGCAAAATTTCCACTTTGGACCACCTAAGGAAGATCAAACATCTTTGATTCTCCAAACCTTGGTTGACATGCAAAAACAACATAAAGAAGAGATCTCTAAGTTGCGCAATCAATTGGCCCAGCTGACAAGTACTTGCCAACCAGGTGCACTCCCTTCCCAGCCTCTTCCGAATCCAAATAACGTGCCAAACCAGAGGTGTGTTATAAATCCAAATCAGGGACAAGCCCACTTTATCTATCAGGCCCCTTCAGCTCCATCCCCTGACGGGACGGGTGCTTCAACCTCTTATTCTGGGTTTCAACAGCAAACACCTATCCTTCCTAGCCCAAACCAAAATCAAGAAGGATTAAATTCCATCACCACCCGTAGTGGCAAAGCAACACCAGACCCACCTTTTCCTAGCCACAACTAGCCTGAGACTGTAGACCCTAACCCTAGATTGGTTATCTAGGACACGCCCATCCTTGATAAAGAGCCTAAGCCAATTCTAGAGGAACCATCTAAGGTTCCATTTCCCAAGGCCTTGAACAAGGGAAAGAAGAAAACCAAACCCGTGGCACTTGACGAGGACCTGGTCAAGCTCTTTGAGCAGGTCCAAATAAACATCCCCTTGATGGATGCGATACGCCACGTACTGGCTTACACAAGATTCATGAAAGATATATGTACACCAAAGCGTAAGCCGTGAACCAAAGGCAGGAACATGATCGTACTATCGGAGCAAGCCAACTCCATCATTTAAGCAAAGTCTCGCCTAAGGTAAAAGACCCAGGTACCCCTCTAATCTCCTATGCTATCGGTGATATACAGTTTGACAGAGCCTTATTGGACCTAGGAGCTTCCATAAATTTGATACCCACATCCCTATTAGATCACTTTGAAGAATCTGAGCTAAAACCAACAGAGATGACTTTGCAGTTGGTTGATAAATCTATTAAGTCACCAAAAGGAATTCTCGAGGATGTCATAGTTAGGGTACGCGATTTTTACTTTCCCGTGGATTTCATAGTCTTAGACATGGATGCTCCTAAGAATTTGAAGAACACACCGATCATTTTAGGGTGACCTTTTCTGGCCACAGCTAGGGCCAATATCAATTGTGAAGAGGGCCAAATTGAGTTAAAATTTGGGAACAAGACACTAAAGATCGACATCTTTAAGGCCAAAAAGGAATTAATTATGGGGTTATTGAGCAGATCTGCGATATCGATTCCATGGTTGAAGAGCCCTTTGTTGAGGAAAACCTGCATATCCCTGGTATTCAACCACAAGAGGATCAAACCCCACACTTAGAGGAGCCTGAACCAGACCTAGAGATACCTTTAATGCTTGTCGTTGCTCCTGAACTTCACCCTAAACCACCTGCTACTGCTAAAAATCTAGTCATGGAGTTGAAACCCCTCCCTGACCATCTCAAATATGTCTTCATGAGATCAAATCAAACATTGCCTATGATCATCAATTCTCGCCTTACCTCTGATTAGGAAACCCGCTTGATTTTTGTCCTTCAGTAGCATCAGAAAACCATTGGATGGACTCTTGATGACCTGACTAGCATTAGCCCCACATATTGCATGCATCACATCTACACCAAAGAGGGCTCATGACCATCCCATGAAATGCAAAGATGCCTGAATTCAAACCTGCAAGATGTCGTGAAAAAGGAGATCATCAAGTGGTTAGATGCAGGTATCATCTACCCAATCTCCGACAGTCATTGGGTGAGTCCAATCCAGGTTGTGCCCAAAAAGGCAGGACTCACCGTCATTACAACTAAAACTGGAGAGACAATACCAACCCGTATAGTGAACTCGTGGAGAGTCTATACTGATTACCGAAGACTAAATGCCTCCACAAAAAAGGATCATTTCCCACTGCCATTTATTGACCAGATACTCGAGAAATTGGCAAGGAATCGATTCTTTTGCTTCTCGGACAGGTACTCCGGTTATAACTAGGTGGGAATCCATCCTGAGGATCAAGAGAAGACTACCTTCACCTGTTCCTTTGCGACGTACGCGTTCTGTATGATGCCATTCGGTTTTTGCAATGCACCTGCTACTTTTCAAAGGTGCATGCTTACCATATTCTCAGATATGGTAGCTGAGTACCTTGAAGTCTTCATGGATGACTTCTCAGTATTTGGGGAATCTTTTGATGATTGCCTCCTACACTTGGTCCAAATCCTTCGACGTTGTTTGGACGTGAATCTGGTTCTTTCCTGGGAAAAGAGCCACTTCATGGTACCTGAGGGAATTGTCCTGGGTCACCTCATCTCCAAAAAAGGCATCTAGGTTGATCGAGCTAACGTTAATTTGATTTCCAAACTACCCATGCCTAGCTTAGTCAAGGACATCCGCTCTTTACTGGGGGCACATTGATTTTTACCCTTGATTCATTCCCGATTTCTCGAAAATCATGTACCCCCTAACTAATCTTCTCTCAAAGGATGCCCCTTTCGAAATTACCGAGTGCACTCATGCATTTGAGAGCCTGCATGATCAAGTTACTTAAGCACCAATCCTACAATCCCCTGACTGGTTTCGACCCTTTGAGATCATGTGCGATGCGTCTGACAATGCAGTGGGTGCAATACTTGGGTAGAAAATATACGGGAAACCTATGGTCATCTATTATGCTAGTAAGACACTTGACGAGGCTCAGCGTAACTACACAGTTACTGAGAAAGAGCTACTAGCTGTAGTATTTGGCCTCGAAAAATTTCGATCCTATCTTTCGGGTTCCCATGTTATCATAAACTCGAATCACACTGCAGTGAGGCACCTCCTTGCAAAGAAGGATGCGAAACCTCGACTAATCTGCTGGATCTTGCTGTTGCAAGAATTTGACCTTGAGATTCGTGACAAGGCGAGCAAAAAGAACGTGGTAGCTGATCACTTGTCCCACCTTCCTTCTGATATCATCGACCCTTCCGGACCAATCACAGAACACTTTCCTGATGAGCACCTCCTGACCATCAGTGCAGGACTTCCCTGGTACGCTAATTTGGTTAACTACTTGGCATCACATCAAATCCTGTCTGATTGGCCAAAGCCAAGAAGGACAAGTTGCTTTCTGATGCCAAGTACTACATCTGGGAAAACCCGTACCTCTTCCGCATTGGTGCTGATCAGATCATCAGACGATGCGTCCCAGAAGCAAAAATTCAGGACATTCCGTACTTCTGCCATGACCAGGCATGCGGCGGACACTTCTCCGGACACAAAATCGCAGCTAAAGTCCTCCAGTGCAGTTTTATTGGCCCACGATCTTCAAGGATGCATACGACTACTGTAAGGCATGCACTCATTGCCAGACCTTGGGCAACATGAACTACCATGATATGATGCCTTTACAGCTGATTCTCGTATGCGAAATCTTCAATATATGGGGGATTGATTTCATGGGACCCTTCCCTAAATCGGATGGCTTCGAATACATTCTCCTTGCCGTAGACTACGTGTCTAAATGAATCGAAGCTATTTCGACCCGAACCAATGATCATAAGGTGGTAATCAAGTTTATTCATCAGCACATCTTTTCTCGATTCAGTGTCCCACGTGCCATTATCTCTGATGGAGGGACCCATTTTACAAATGCACAGTTCAGATCCCCGATGACCAAGTATGGGGTGTCGCACCGAATATCGACTCCTTATCACCCCCAAACCAATGGATTGGCTGAACTGTCTAATCGGGAGATTAAGAAAATCCTTCAGGTCATTGTCTAACCTGATAGGAAAGATTGGTCGACCGGACTTCCGGAAGCCTTGTGGGCTTATAGGACCGCCCACAAAACACAATTAGGTATGTCTCCGTTCAGATTGGTGTACGGGAAGGCATGTCACCTCCCCGTCGAAATGGAGCACAAGGCCTATTGGGCAGTATGAAAGTGCAATCTAGATCTTTCTAAGGCTAAAACCCATCGTCAACTTCAAATGAGCGCGATTGAGGAACTACACAATGACGCGTACGAGAACTCATGAATTTATAAAGAGCGGGTGAAGGCCTTTCATGACAAACACATATCTAGAAAAATTTTCCATCCTGGTCAAAAGGTCCTCCTCTTTGATGCCAAACTCAAATTATTCCCAGGCAAGCTCCGATCAAAATGGAATGGACCATTTCTTGTCCGATGTGTTTTTGGAAATTGAGCTATCGAAATCAGTCAACCCAACTTTGATTCTAAACCTTTCATTGTGAATGGCCAGCGATTCAAGCCGGTCATTGAACTCACTGATACAAACTTGGCTAAGGTATCTTTTGATCTCCATTCTCCCTGAGCTTATTGCGCCCGGCTGATGGCGTTAAACTCAGTGCTTAACGGGAGGCAACCCGTCATCTTTTGAAAAACCCGAAACCCTTTTGACACATCACTTTGCTAAACTCATATTGCACTTTAGGGTTCGTCCGTTAGAACAACCGACTCTACCTCCGATACTCATACTAGAGCTTGAAATCGTCTGCAATAGTCATCTCGACCCATCCGCCCACCCTTTGAACCTATCCTAATGTATGATCTAAGCTGAACTCGAGCCCACCTAATTTACAATGAGGACATTGCACATCATAGGCATGGGAGGGTATTAAAGTGAAAAATGTCGTGAGAATCAATTCAGAAAAGGGTTTCATCAAAAAATTATATATTCCAAAAAAAAATGAAAAATAGAAAAATGGAAAAAAAAAAGGAGGTTGAGGAAAAAGAAGAGCCACTTTAGAGAAAAATGAGAAAAGGAGGAAAAAATGAAAAGAAAAGAATGGAGCAAAAAGATAGAGAAAGAAATTGAGTCCCTTCAAAGTAATATGGAACTTACCTAACTTCTAGGTTAGATCAAATGATGAATTAAGACCTGGAAGACTAAAACTTAAGGGATTAGTGGTGAATACCGACCTTAGGCCTCTTGGCTCTGACTGGATTTAAACACTCACGCACTTGTCAAGATCTGGATTAGTCCTCAAGAGGTTGGGGAAAATGCAAAGCTTGTGTATTAGGCTAAGGCTTAGGTAGTATTCGGCCTCATTAACTGACCTCTAGTTTGTGAGACTCGGTAACTTAAGCACCCTAAATCACACACAGTCAGATTCAGTGCGCTTTAAATAATAAAATCATGCCAAAGGGCATTTAATCTATTCTGAAAATGGTCCTAACATCTAGATTAGGAGTGGCTCAAAAACACAAGTTGATTTAGATGAGTTCTCGGTGCGGAGAGGTAGGAAATTCCCCTCGAAGATGTGCAATAACATATCGCCTCCTCGGTGCTTGTCTCCTAGGATATCTAAATATCCTATCGGGGGCACGTAAGCACCCTATGCTGGTTCAGATGCCATGGGCGAGATTATCCCAAAATCTCGATTTCCAGGGTCTGGATTTATCTACAGAATGCCATGGGCGACACTATCCCAAAGTACCGAAAGCCAGGGTTCTGGGGGTTGCCATGGGCGGTGCTATCCTAAAGCATCGATTGCCAGGAACCCTGCGAGGATTGATGGTAGGGACAAGGAATCCGATACAGGCCGTGTTTAGGGCCAATCCGAAGACAGATCTAAGGAAAAATATAATGAAAAGAAAAACAGAGAGAAAGCTCTCCACAAATAAAAATCTCCTTCTATATCTCTCTCTTACAAAATGCACTGGGAAATTGAACCTGGACTAACCATGTTTCAAGCATGGGTGCTTTAACCGCTGGGTACAACGAACCTTAGGTTAGTTCTTCTGGGCCTTAGAAACCTTCGCAGTAGACTGAGGTGAAACCAAGTCAGGTATGGATCTAGGCTAGTACTTGACTACCTCTAGGCCTATTGTTGGTATTAAAATATGATTCCTAGAGAAGCGGCTTAGTAGGGCATCCTGATGGTTACATCCGACCTAGATAACTGGTTTAATTCATAGAATTTTGTTTAAGGGACTAGCAAAAACTAGGCATATGGGTATAATGGGAACACCATCGTGAGCCATAACCAGCTCAATTTGATCTAATAAAGTTAATAAAAGCTCCAACATATCGGTCAGAAGGTCTCTTGGGCAAGTTGAGTTATTTTGAGAAGAAAAGAAGAATAAAAGGTTATTTCCGCAATTTTACCAGTAATCCACAAATACAGAATAACCACAGGTGTTCGCTCATCCACAAATTCATCATCCTCGTCGACTCCACCAACCAAAGCCCTTTACCTATTTGCCCTATTATGCACTCACACAACCCCTCGAACAAACCCACCTTTTCCAACCTCCTCCACCTTCGCCAGCCATCTCCGACCACTCTCACCACACGCTACCTCCACCAACACCTTTGCCACATTCGTGTGAAGCTCCTGAGCATTTCTGAGGTGGCCCTTAGGCCATTTTCACTGTTTCAGGTGGTTGCTCCTTCGCCGCCATTGACGGAAGATTTGAGCAAAGTTTAAAGCTTGCTCCAGCACACACTCGCTCCAAGTACCAACTCCAGCAACTGCGGAATTGTCCAGGACCGCACTTGGACCACCAATTGGGAGCGTTGACCGCTCCCTTGGGAGAATTGAATGAGAACAACCATCGACTGTAGCTACACGTAGAAGAAGCTGTGGGATTAATCCCACATCATCAGTTCACAAAGCAGCGAGCGGGGATAAATTGCATTTGTGTCTGTGGCTTATCGCCTCAGACACGGGGTGAGGTCCCCCCTACCCCTCTTACCCGATTACCCACCTACTCTCTCACACCTCGTCCACGACCCACGCCACGCGGACCTGGTCCTGGGTATCTGCGTACCCAATTGCCTGATTACCTGCCTAATTGAGAGAGAGAAAAGGAGAACAGGAAAGAGAGAGTGCACGGGGTTAAGGGGGTTTTGTTTCAGAGAATATTGTCTGACACTTAGCCAATTTCGTGAATCCCTCCCCTTTGCATGAAGAGAACAAGCAGAAGAAGAGAAGTCGAAGAAGAAGAAGAAGAGAAGAAGCAGCCAAAAGAGGAACAGTGCTTACTCACTGTAGCATCAGAGAGAAGTGCACTGTGCACTCATCATATATGGCATTTGATTGATTGATACTATTGCATTATTTAAGTATAATTGTGATAGGGTAATTTGGTGATTCAAATCACCATCTTACCCTAATCTTTTTGCCACATTGACTCTTGAATTTATATTTACACCATTTGTGCTTGAAATTGCTATTACATTGTTATATTCTTGTTTAAAATTATGATCTTGAGATAAATTGCCATATTACACCCTGCGTTCGACCTCGGATTTATTTCGAGCTATAAATTTTAAGTGGTCTGCGTAATTTATCAACTATACTACAGCACATTACTTTTGAACACCGATTCAGCGCGTGAACATGAATCCACCTCTCCTTTTGTTCTGTGAAGGACTTGAGCTTTGCGAGAAATTGGCAAAGTGTTAAGTGTTGTGAAAACTTAGTGGAACCTTTGTAAAGGCTATGTGTGTGGGAATTGTGAAGGCTCTTTTGCCTAATGTTCTTAATGAGAATAAGCCTTAAGTTATAAATAATTGAATGTGACTTTGTTGTTCTAAAACAACATTTTTTTAGGATAAATTTCTTTTTAAAATTCAATACAAAATCTTTCCGTTCATTATGGAATGATTTCCATGCTATCATTGTTCATTTTTTATGCAATTATTCGTGTGGATAACATATTGTAGAAATTAATTAGTTAATTAAGTAGTTAGTTAAGTATGTAATTAATTATTATAGTTGACTTATACTATAACTATATTTATACTACATTGATTAAGTATTAAGTAGTATTCTAATCTAAGTAATAATCTTAACTTAGTAATTATAATGTAATTAATGCAATAGTTAAGTTAGTATTATGCTTATAGTTTAGTTAAGCAAATCCAGCATCTATTTGACTAACTTAAGTAAGTATAACTTAAGTAATTAAGTTCTAGCTAAGTATTTATAATGACTAAATATTAATTAAGTTATTTAAGTTAAGTACTTAAGTAAACATTAAGTTATATAAATAGTAAGTATATATTTATAATAGGAATTAAGTAAGTTATATAAGTTCTATCTATATATGTTAAGTATGTAATAGTTAATTAATTATTGTAATTAAGAATAAGAATAACTTAAGAATAATTGGTGAATTTAATGCTAATTTAGACTCCCAACGAACAACCTGGACCTAATTAGTATAAATTTATAAAATGTGTCAATTACATTGCTCGCTATACTATAAGTTAAGAACGACTAATTAACTATATGAGGTAGTTGCATGTCAGGTACCCACAGTCATGGCCACCTAAAACCATCCAGTACCAATACCTAGCACTAGTATCAGTACTGAGTGCCCTTAGTTCCAGACTTGTGGCCTTTCTAGTCGATGTTGAGCCAGCCAGTTCTGGTATTGAGCACTAGTGTCGGTACTAGGTGTCTCTAACAACCAGTTTTGAACACCCAATCCCCCATTCATCTACCAACAATTACTGCATAATACCCAGGCATTTAAGACACCATTCTGTGCATTTACAAGCATTTGAAAGGCACATGCAACAAGGGAGATCGAGAAAGTTCCATTTCAATTCACTAAAACCCTAATGCAATAAGGAAACCCTCAAAATCCTTGAGATCGATGACATGCAAAGGGTTTGCCCACAAGCAACCCAAAAACCCACATGCAAGGACTAATTCTAAGCCCAAAACCTTCCCTCTACTATTACTAATCATAGGAAAACAAGAGGAAGATTTTCAAGAGGGAGATCCCTACCTTAGACATCAAGCTTTCCTTCATTTTCTTTTTCTTTTCTCCACTAAGTGAGCAACAATGGTAGAAGCAACTCCAGTCATAATAGTAGTAGTAGCGGTCTCGTCTCCAACAACAACGGTGGTGGAGGCAGTGGCAGCAGTCAGTGGTCGACGAGGTGGTCAGGCTAGTGCTGGAAAGGAGAGGAGAGAGGGAGAGGGTTTCCACCAGTGGGGAGGGAAGTGGCCTGCAAAGGAAGAAATGAGGCTTTTGTTTTATTTTAAATTCTCTCCACCTTATATAAGAGTTAGAAAAATTACAGCAAAGTCCTCCCACCCCAAAACTCACTTTAATAAAAGTTTACAAACTCTGTTCATATAACCAATTGCCCCTCATCTTTCATTACTTAAACATTTGCTAATGATTTCAAGAGGTTACTTATCCTTATTGTTAAAATTTTGATGAATAGGCATCCCAATGCCCCTAATCCACAATTAGGCAAGCAAAATAGCATTTTAATTGGCCCATTAAGCACATCAGAAATCCAAGCCCTTGCACCAGTAGTGGCTGAGGGGTCCACACCTAGAGACAACAGGTGGGTTCCTCCATCTACTATGAAGAAGAAGAAATAGAGGACGAAGAAGAAGATACTAGAGGGAAAGGTTAATATTTATGGAAAAATTATGGATCTAATATTAAAACTTGTAGTTATTATATTTAAGTCCCCAAAGTGAAGTGTTTATATTGTTACTCTAATGGACAAAATTTAATCACACATATGAAGTCCTTCTGGGACTGGAATTTGGTGATCCATGACCCTATCTTTGGCGTGTTCGAATGTGTTGGACACGTCCACACGGTTAGATCGAATAAATTCCACTATGATTTTTGAGGCATTGGTTAGACGGCACATTTGTATGTAATCACGTGAAAGGGGAGTCGTGCGCATGTGCTCTCATGCACGTGAGGTAGTGATCCGAAGAAACTGCAAAGTAATAAAACATTCGTTGTAGTGCGATTTTTCGAGAATAGAAGTAAAAGTAACCGAGACCTTGTTGAGCCCTAGGTCAAAGACAAGGAGGGGTAGATCTATCTAACTAAATGCAAAACGTAAAGCAAATATGAACTAACTAAGAAAAAGGAGATGAGAAGGAAATCACAATCAGGAAATTATATAAAGAAGGGGGGTGAGAAGCAGGATTTGCAAATGATAAAGATGAAAAGTAAACTTTTATTGCTAGAAGAGAAGATGTCAATATTACAACTAGAACAAGTAACAGAATACCTATTAAAACTAGAAATCCACTAGAACTATAAATAAAAGACTGGAAGAAGATGATGAGTTGTAGCATAGCCCGTTGCAGCAACTACCTTGAAGATGAGGATGAAGCAGAGATGAGGACGAAGCAAAGGAGGACGACCACCAGGAAGCAGTAGAGTCTGGGTGTGAATGAAGCTTTTTAATGGAGGTGAGAGGGTAGACTAAATAGGAGGGCTAAGGACAACGTGATGATATGTGAGATTTATTCTCATCTAAGGAAGACTTAATTAAGGAAGGGGAGAGGGGTAGGCTCCTATTTATAGAGTTTCCTAGGTGTTTGATGGAGGGCTAAGATTTAATGGTAGGATGATGGAGGGTGAAGATTAAAGAAGGATTAGGATGGAGGTTATTGCAGTAGCCTTATAAGATTACCCTCACTTGTCTTGAATTGTTGGTCTTGTTTTATTCCAATTTTCAAATTGCACATCAAATCAAAGTTGTAGCCCTCGAAATCATCTTTCCAATGCAACTTGAATCACTCAATTTGGATTTAAATGCAAAATTTATGGTTAAAATACTAGACATGTGTCAAGCTATTACGAATTTTGAGATTAGGAATAGGATTTGGTTTAGGGTTTCAGGATAGGGCTTTAGGTAGGTAATTTAGGACCCTAGGACGTAGATCTAGTGGTGGAAAAATTATGGTACAATTTGGCCATCCAAATTAGTATTTATTTGAGGATAAATGGGATGGCCAAATAAGATTTGTTGGGTTAGGATATAGTAATAGGTTGGGTTTAACCGATGGATTTATAAAATCAATTAGACTAGCCAACCAAATTGGTTGATTAATTAGTCTCATGGCTAACCATCTAAGGTGGGAAATTAGTCTAGGTACTTGGATCTTGAGTTAGGGAAAATTGTGTCTCTAAATGGGTTAACCTAATTGCTACATAGGTTAGGTCAGATAAAATAGGCTCATCCTCTCTGCATAAGTGAACTCAAACATGAAAGTCCAATCTCCAAGGCTCAAAATTGCTCCAAACCTGGTACCTACACATAATATAACAAAGACATCAAGGTACTAGATATAAATTTGGAAAAATTTGTAGAAAAATCCAAAATTATGCAATATTTACAAAATGCACCTATATGACTAAAGTAACCTAGCTAACTAAATGCAGTCGACCCTAATCAACCCTCAGATTACAATTAGTTAGGCATAATTAATGTAAATATACATAGAAATATCAGGTAGAATGCTACCACTTGTTCTATTTGTTCTCCTTGGGCCCCTAAACGCTTTCCTGAATTTGGTACACAGGTTGAACATCATACAGATCTGTTTGATAGGTACTCCTTGAAATACTACCTTTTGGATATCTTGACATCCATATTTGTTACCACTATTAAAATGCATGATTAATTATAGATTGCTAATATGAGAGTGGTGAGTGTCATGATTAGCTTTTAGATTGAAAATGATTGATTTCTAATTTTGTTAATAATATCCCAATTTATTTCTACTAATTGATTATTGAATCAAAATTGATTAAGACCTTAACATTGCTTATATTAATTAGGATCCATTTTGTGTAAAACTTATACTATTATGTTCCATCATTGATACTTGAATTATGCAACTAATAGAACCTGAATACAAAATGATTAAATGTTGAATTTTGGGATAATATCTTGAATTGTTTATTTATAGAATCATCACTAAATTCAGAGGGAACTTATTATCACATGTATTAAATGAACATCATTTTTCATAAAATTGGTAACTTGGCTAATACAATTGATAGAATAGGAAAATAAGTAGCTTAACAACTATTTTGGTTAATGATGTGCATTGATTATCTTTTACATCTAAGATATAGAGCAAGTGAAAAAATGAAGATATTGTGAACATTTTGCCATAAATAATCTAATGATGGTTGATATTTTCATAATTATTTATGTAATTAATGCCTAACTAATGTTAATTTAAGAGTAATTTGGGTAAGATTGCATTTAATTAGATCAGAATAGGGATTTTAGGTCATGTAAATAGGGCATACTTTTGGGCTTTCAAACAATTTTTTCCGCAATTGTATATGGCACCTTGATATGTTTATTTTTATATGTGCAGATACAAAATTTGAGGTTGTTCGGAGCATGGCTAATTGGGTTTTTGGACTTGAGCTCATTTGAAGAAAACAAGCCTAGTTAGTAGACCTATTTGGAAACCAATTAATCCTATCACTCTAGTGATGATAACATCATCATGAGCCATAACAAGCTTTAATTAACCAGAATCAATTGACAAATGCTCCTACATAAATGTCGGAGAGTCATAACTCACTGCATATCCTTTCTGAGAAGAGTACATTAAATCAGGGTTAAATCTGCAGTTTCAACAGCATATCATGAATGCATAGCAATCATGAGGTTCCCGAAGGTTTAAATAAAGGTCAAATATTCATTAATGACTAATAAGAGGGTCAATACAGATAGAAATGAGCTTTCACACACTTTGAGAGTCAAAACAATACCCGAAACCTCAATTTCAAACCTTCTTAAATAACAGAGGTTCTGGTCAGGATAAAATTCACCTAAACCTTCTAAAATTCATATAAAAATATTCTGCAAGATTTGGTATCCTTGATTTGACCATCTGAACCTATTTTAACCTAAAACAGTCTCACATGGAAAGTTGCCCTAATTTGGGTTTCCATGCAAATTACCTGGTTAAACTTGGTCAAAACTGAAATCCAATTTCACCGTCACATTCCTTGGGTCCAAATTAGGTTTATACCAAAATTTGGGCCCAATCAAAGTTCATCTTGACCTAGTTTGCATTTCAGTCCAGTCAGACTCTTTCTATCTCACACAAGCCCCTAGCTTTTGAAATTCTTACAAACAGGTCCCTAGTGTTGGTGCAAGGGTACCACGATTGTTTATTTTGATGATAACAAAACACTTGTTATTTAACATTTTCTTTTTGGTCTAAGATTTCAGGACAATTGCAAATTTATACAAGTGTAAAGACGAAGTTCGAGCTCGCATCCGTGGCAGATTGGAGGAGCTTGACAGAGGAGACGAAGCATCGGGAGGACCGATAGCTTGAAGAGGGTGTGAAGATAAGAATAGGATAGATTTTGTTTTATCTTGTTATATGTATCTTTCTTTTGTTGCTCTTTATTTTTTTTTTTCTTAGATTCATGTTAAAGAGCCTCAAAGTACACTTATAGTAGTCCTCGGAATTCTTGCACAACCCTAGGATACTTAGGCTTTCCGTAGAGAATTTAGAAAACTTGAATAGGCTTCAAACAGCCTTATCAGACGTCTAATCTGATAATCAGACGTCTGATAGTGAACTTTAAGACGTATGAATGTTGTATCAGACATCCAATCATTTAGGGTTGGTCTTAAAACCTTTTGTCTGTTGATTCCAGACGAACGACCCTTAGTCCAGCGTCTTAGCAGACATCTGATGATTTGGCTAGACTTCCAATTAGTGGAATGTTGGCCTTCAAAATGTGATTGTTGAGAAATGACCTTTAAACTTCTATCAGACGACCGTAGAGGACCTCAAACGTCTGATAAATAGACGTTGAGCCTCGTTTGGCGCCAAATCACTTTTGTTAATAGTTATAGCCGTTAAGCACTCTTGGGAATCAGTTCCGTAGTTTCCAGACGTTCAGATCATGTGCCAAACGATCGACCTGTCGTTTGATCACTTTGACCTATAACTCTATTTAAGTCTGATGAAAGTCAATAAGGGAACCCATCTAGTATTAGACGTTTGATCTAGTTTCCAGACGTCTTAAACATGACTTCCAGACATCTGATCTTTTTCCCAGACATCTGATGACCTGGTCAGAATCATTAATGACTCTGATTTCGACCTGTTCTGCCTTGGGATAATTCCAACGGCTATGGAAGCCTTCCAAGGCCTTCCAAAGACTTCTTAGGCCACCTATAAATAAAGGGGTAGCCCTCCCTTGTCAAGATACACCTTGAAACACTACTTTCACATTCCTTTGTGCCATTGAGAATAAATCATCAAGACAAGAAGTGACCTTGCTCTCCAAGCTCCATTCAACAAATACGAGAGCATCATTACTCTGTTGAGATCACACCTACATTTTTCCATCTAGGGGAAGTCACTTTTTCCTAGAGAAGCTAAGTTTAGGATTTATCTTTGTGGCTCTATAGGGTTGCTTTGTAGTTTTACTTTGTAAATTGGTTGAGTATTCGCGTTGCGAATTCCCATCTCCTTCGTGAGACAAAAACCTTCTCATGAAGAGAAGGGATTTAAGGTACACTACCCTCGTATAAAGTAGTGTGGATGTAAGAGGTTGTACTACCCTCGTTTAAGTAGTATGTTAGTGGATTTGATCGACTCAGTCGATCGAAAAATCCTAAGTCTAGAGACTTAGGTGGTGGTTTTTACCCGGGTTTAAGTTTCCACCTAAAAATTCTTGTCATGTGTGATTATCTATTTGTGAGATTGTTATTTATTTAATTCTGCATTTTATATTACAACACGCAAATCTCACCCCCTCCCGTAGGAACCTCCATTTAGTATCAGAGCAAGTTTCACCTTTTAGAGTAACATCTATAGAAAGATCAATGGAGGGAAGCGTCACCGCCATCAGACTCGTCGAGGGGTAGTCCGCCACCTATCTTACCTACTTCGACGGGAGTAACTACGGGTATTGGAAGCTCAGGATGAAGACGTGGCTTCAAGCCAACAACTTCACAATTTGGGCCCAATGCGAGACCTCCTTCGACATCCCGAAGAGATCGACCGCAAGCTACTCGTAGCAGCAAATTCAGGAGCTATCTCTCAATGCGAAGACGATGAACGCATTATATTGCGCGCTTAGCCCAGAGGAGTTCAACCAAATCTCACAATGCGCCACCGCATATGAGATTTGGCATACATTAGAGGTAACTCACGATGATACCTCCAAGGAAAAGTTTTCTAAAATCAAAATTCTTTCTCAAGAATTTGAATCTTTTGTTATGAAGACTAATGAATCTTTAAGTGAGATGTATACTAGGTTCACTCTTATAATGAACAATCTTAAGGCATTAGGAAATACCTTCATCAAGGGGGAGCTTCAAGGGAAGCCTCTTCGTTCCCTTAGACCGGAGTGGGAACAGAAGGTCACTGCCATTGAGGAGGCAAACAAAGTGGAGGAGCTCAACATGGAGGATCTCCTAGGAAATCTAATGGCCTACGAGATGAAGTTGAAGCAGAAGGACGCACCAGAACCAAGACCAAGGAAGTCTCTCGCATTCAAACCACTTCAGACACTAAGGTAAGTTTCGATGACGAAGACCTTAAAATATTACTCAAAAAATTTTCCAAGTTTTATAGGGATTCTAAGAGAGAAAAGAAAGAGAAGGTAAAGGAGCAAGGTAGCCCGAGACGTTGCTACCACTGCAACGAAAAGGGGCATCTACGACCCGAGTGCCCTCTTCTAAAGAAGGAGAAGAAGAAGGAAAAGAAGTATAAGAAGAAGGCATTCCAAGCTACTTGGGACGGCTCGAGCTCGGAAGAAGAAAATCCCGAGGAAGAAATCGCTTGCATGGGTTTCATGACAATGACAAATGATAGCAAAAGCGACTTTGACAATGAGGTAAACTCAAATTTACAAGATGCCTTTAATGAGCTTTTTGAAATTAGTAAGTCATTAAAGAGAGAAAATAAAAACATTAAAAAGAAACTTAGCTTTCTAAAATCTGAAATGATAGGTTAGAAATTAAACTTAAGGATCTAGAAACTAGTTCTAATCCTAAGGATAATAACTTGTTGTTAGAAAATAGAGATCTAATCAATAAAAATAGTAAGTTGATTGAGGAAAATACTAACTTAAAAATTGAATTTCTAGTTAAAAAACAAAATTGCATGTTATAGAAGATGAACTTGCATGTCTTAGGGAGAAATCAAATAAATTGATTAATAAGGTAGAAATTTTGTCCAGCACTAAGGTTGAGAAAGGATCTTCTTCAAGAAGACCAACTAACACCTCCGTATCCAAGCTACCTTGGATACCAAAAAGTCAACTAGACTCTTCTTTTGCAAGTTCCAAAGATTTCAACATCAAGGATTAGAATTACAAGATGAAAAATGGTCAACTCAAATTGGGAGAACTAAGGAGTAAACCGAGGAAGGAGAAGAGGAGACCGACGAGACAACGAACAAATATCTTAGCCATCTCGTGGCGATTGCCCGATTGGAGACTGGTGCCGATGCCCGAACCTTCAAGCTACGAATGGGAACCCCATTCGATTTGGCATCCACCTCCATTTGGGCCATTCTATTGGCCATGGTAAGTGAGGTAATCCCTTTTTCCTTATCTCTTTATTAATAGCATATAGATAATGGAAGTTAAAACTGATGAAATAATTGTCTATCTTTAAGGGGGAGTTGTTAACATAGCTATATTTCCTTTAGAAAGGGGGAGAAAATAAGATAGCTATCTTGTTGTTTTAAAAGGTGGGAGAATATTATTCTTGTTAAATGAAAGTAACCCAAGTTTAGAAGTTTATGCTTTAAGGGGGAGTTTTAGGAGCATTTAAATTGGATAAACCTTTTTGCTAATGTCAAAAACGGGGAGAATGTTATGCATTATTATTTATAGTTTTGTCATCATTAAAAGGGGGAGATTGTTGGTGCAAGGACACCACGATCGTTTAATTTGATGATAACAAAACACTTGTTATTTAACATTTACTTTTGAGTCCAAGATTTCAGGATAATTGCAAATGGATATAAGTGTAAAGATAAAGTTCGAGCTCACATCTGTGACAGATTGGAGGAGCTTGATGGAGGAGACGGAGCGTCGCAAGGAGCAATAGCTTGAAGAAGGCATGAACATAAGAATAGAATAAATTTCATTTTATCTTGTTATATGTATCCTTCTTTTGTTGCTCTTTATTTTTTTCTTTCTTGATTCATGTTAAAGAGTCTCAAAGTACCCTTACAGTAGTCCTACAAACTCTTACACAACCCTAGGAAACTTAGGTTTTCTGTAGAGAACTTAGAAAACCTAAATAGGCATCAGACAGCCTTATCAAACGTCTACTATGATAATCAGACGTCTGATAGTGAACTTTAAGACGTCTAAATGTTGTATCAGACGTCCAATCATTTAGGACTAATCTTAGAACCTTTTGTCTGTTGATTTTAGACGATCGACCCTTAGTCCAGACATCTTAACAGACGTCTGATAACTTGGCCAAACGTCCAATTAGTGAAACGTTGGCCTACAGAATATGATTGATGAGAAATGACCTTTAGGCTTCTATCAGACGTCCGTAGAGGACCTCAGACGTCTGATAAATAGACGTTGAGCCTCGTTCGACGCCAAATCACTTTTGTTAAGAGTTATAGCCGTTAAGCACTCTTGGGAATCAGTTCCCACAGAGTTATTAGTTTCCAGACGTCCAGATCATGTTCCAGACGACCAACCTGTCGTCGATCACTTTGACCTAGAACCATGTTTAGGTCAGATGAAAGTCAGTAAGGGAACCCATCTAGTATTAGAAATCTGATCTAGTTTCCAAATGTCTTAAACATGACTTCCAGACATCTGATCTTTTTCCCAAACATCTGATAACCCTGTCAGAATCACTACTGATTCCGATTTCGACCTGTTCTGCCTTGGGATAATTCCCAACGGCTATGGAAGCCTTTCAAGGCCTTCCAAATCCTTCTTAGGCCACCTATAAATATACGGGTAGCCCTCCCTTGTCAAGATACACCTTGTAACACTACTTTCACATTCTTTTGTGTCATTGAGAAGAAATCATCAAGACAAGAAGTGATCTTTCTCTCCAAGCTCCATTCAACAAATTCAAGAGTGTCATTACTCTGTTGAGCTCACGCCTACGTTCTTCCATCTAAGGGAAGTCTCTTTTGCCTATAGAAGCTAAGTTTAGGATTTATCTTTGTGGCTCTATAGGGTTGCTTTCTAATTTTACTTTGTAAATTGGTTGGATATTCGCGTTGCGAATTCCCATCTCCTTCGTGAGACAAAAACCTTTTCCTGAAGAGAAGCAGTTTAAGGTAACTACTTTCGTATAAAGTAGTGTGGTTGCAAGAGGTTGTACTACCCTCGTTTAAGTAATACGTTAGTGGATTTGATTGACTCGGTCGATCGAGAAATCCTAAGTTGAGAGACTTAAGTGATGGTTTTTACCCGGGTTTGGGCTTCCAACTAAAAATTCTTGTGTCTCGTGTGATTGTCTATTTATGAGATTGTTATTTATTTCATTTCGCATTTTATATTACATCACGCAAATCTCACCCCCTTCCATAGGAACCTTCACCTAGGTTTATCATCACCTTCACGTTCAGGTCCCTGTCGCCATAGTCGTGTGAACACAAGCTTGCCGCCGACCTTCAATCGAGGAGTTCTCCCTAATTTCACGCCCAATCTCTTCCAAAATTGGAAGGGGAACTCCTGAGAAAATACTCTACAATCTGAGCCGCATCTTGGGCTCTGATTCTTGCCCAAAAGATGATGTGAACATTTGAAAACAAGGGTTTTCTATTTCGCAAAGGTCTCAAGCTTCCAAGCTTGGAACACCCCCCTAAGCCCTATAAAAGCACCCCCTATGCATGACCATCCTCCTTAGCTTGGTTTGGGCCGGAAATCCCCCTTCTTCCACTCTCCTCGGCCTAACTCTCCGCAAGCTCCGGTGAGCTTCTCTGTCTGCCCTCTTCGCCGGCCGCCAAAGACCATAGTTGGCCGGTTCTTCTTCCTCAAGCTCGTTCGCGCCTTGCCAACCACAGCGAGGGCGTCCTCCCCTTCTCCTCGCTGCCATTCTCCCCCACCGAAGATTTTGACTTCCTCGCAATCGACCAATCAAAGTCAGTGTGAAACCTTCAACTCTTCATCCTGTAAGTAGGTGTTGCAGTGGAAAAATCATCGTAAAAAGAGTTGAGTTTGGAAAACCCATCGTTGTAGTTTGATTTGCGAGAAAAACCATCAACAAATAAATTTAATCGAAACTAAAAAGGAATTCCGGGTCGAACACAAGGAGGCGGACGTTTGATTAAAAACCACATTTGATTTGTTTTCACGAAGCAAATTAGCTGGTCGAATTAAATCAAAACTAGCTATATAGTTAAAGAATAATGAATAGAAGAGAGAGAATATTATAAATAAAGACAAGATAGAGATAGACTAAACAGATATTTCATAATGACAGAATGATGTCTATTACAATTAATCACTACAACTACTCATTACACTAGAAAGCAGGAAATCTACACTAGAAAGTAATAAAAGACAAGGTGGAGAGAAGTTATCCTCCTCGACAGTTGCTTGCAGGATGAGCCGCGTTGACGGAGCACCCGGAAGAATGTGGTGAGATGCGATACGAGGGAGAATGAAGACGGACGACGGAAGATAGGGCAAGGCGACGTCGCAGCAGGATCCGCTTCCCGAACAATGGTGAGAAGACAACCGTAGAATGCTACACGAACAGGAAGAGAATGTCAAAAAATTGTATTTTTAACTCTAGAGGAGCATCCTGGGTTTGGGACAAGCTCTTACAGCGTTGGAGGGGGTGAGAGAAGAGAGGAAGGGGTGAAGAATTCAAGTGGTAGGGGTCTCCTTTTATAGTTGTAGGGATTGAGGGCAAATTGGTCATTTTATACTTGAAAACATTCATTCAGGGTCCTTAGTGACGGATTTAAGCATCACTAAAGCCCCTGAACATGGGCGTGGTTGCGTGCACGTGCTCGCCACTTCCTCTTCTGCGCTTCAATGCTTCACCCACGTTAAATCCTCGGTCGTCCGATCTCACGTAGGAGCGATCCTACCCACACCCTCTCACACGTTAAGAGGCAACGCAGCCTCTTTCATTGTCGTTGGATCAAAGATCAATGGCTCATAACACACGATCGTGAGCCTTCACAATCACGCCTCCCGCGCGTCCGATCTCGCGTGAGATCGAGCGTAATCTCATGCATGCGGCCGATTATCCATCTGAGCCGTTGGCGTTTGATCGAGTGGCTAGATTTTGCACTAGCACGCGAGAAGGAAGGCATAGTGTTGTGATTCGAACGTGCGCTCCTTGTGGCAGAATGCCCTAACCACTGCACTAAGCAGCAGTTTGAGGCGCGCGGAGGTTTTTGTGCACAGCCGATCTCGAACGTTGGATCTTCATCCAACGATCGAGATCAAGTGTTGATGATTGCTTAGAGCAGTGGAGCGAGAGGCCTTGGTGAGAGTTGGGTAGCTGGGATGGCACCATGTGGCACCATCATGGACGTCCATCTTTTGTGAGTTGTACATGGTGCCACGAATGTCGGATTGGATCGATTTTCGCGTAGTTGGTTTGCGATCGTCAATCCGAACCCATCCGTGCGGTCGGATTTGTCATCTGAAGTGTGGATTTACACCATATTGGCCCTTGACCTCTGATCTTTCTCTGACTGTATCTAATGCTACGGAAGTCCGATCAAAGCGATCTTGGAGTTGTTGAACTCCAATCATCGCCCTGATCAAATACGTACGGTTGGATCTTCAATTAGAGGCCCTAATTAAATATTGCTTTGTTACATGACCATAAAAAGGAAAAATTAACCTAAAATTTATACAATCAAGCCTAAATGCAAGATGATCCATGTTATGTAATATTTATAATGTATGATGCAACGTTATGTCTACGAACATGCAAAAATATATGATTTATGTGATATAAACATATTTACATCACACCCCCGTGCCTATCTTTTGCTAATCCCTTGCAAAACTACATTCTATTTATAAGAAAATTAGGTCGGATTTCTTGGGCAAAAGTTATTTTTCAACACTTAAGAATTTCAACTAAAACCTGAACTATAGAGACACAATAGCGCTCGGGTGTCTACCAAAATGCAGACTGCCTCATGCCCTCCCCTTATTCAAAGAAGGATCTTTTTCTTCTTTTCTTCTTTTCTAAATTTTTTTTAGATTTTTGAGTTCAGGGTTTCGGAGCAGCTTTCTACGGCTACCCAACCTACCCAAGACTTGAAGAGAACTCTAAGTTCTAAGCATCTTTTCGTAAATGTGATAGACTCACTGATCGGCGATTAGAACGGACTTCGAGTTTCTACGCCCCTAGGTGACCTTAAAAATAAATTCTGCCTAAAGGTGTATCTATTCAACTGGTAGCTTTCTCCCTACATTTATTTTTATGGGATCAACACAAGGATGAACCCAGTGTATACCTCCTTTGTTTAATCTACTTCTCTGCTTCTTCCTAATTGTTTGGGAAATATACGTGCATTTCTTAAGCTGTGATCTGGATAACCTACCACTGGACTATTGCCCACGATAACTTGCCAGCCATACTTGTGCGGTGAAGTATGGCTTATTTCTTTTTTTCCTTTTCTTTTCTCCTTTTCAATTTCTCTTTCTTTTCTTTTTGGATCTTTTTCTTTTCATTATTTAAGTAGGTGGCTTCCCTGATCTAAGATTTACCTAAAGGCAACAGGAAAAGAATGGTCGTGTGGTTGGACTCGGGACAACCAACCATTAGGCTGTTACCCATGATAACTTGCCAGCCATACCACCCTAAAAGGTTCATTAGCTACACAATTTCCATAAAAACTGTCGAACAACGAGTTAGTGCAAAAAGTGTGTAGATGCTAAGACTTAAAGTTTCCTCAAATCATAGGACAAGTTGATAAGTCGTGTACTTATCACCCAAACTTATTTAATCAAATTAGAAATATATTTAGACTGGTGAGGACTCGAGAAACAAATCCATATTTTACTGGACACCCGGACTAATTAAGCCAAAAGAACTGAAGGATCTAAGTGTTCAAGTCATACAGTTTTATTCTCTAAGATTGAAAATTTTCTAAAGCCCAAGTTCTCTTTCATAATTCAATCTTTTTTCAAAAATAAAGAGAAAATAAAAAGAATCAATGGAGTTAACAAGATGATTCAGATAATGATATCCACCCTCCCATGCCTATCTAATGCAATGTCCTCATTGTATTAAAAAGATAATGATATCCACCCTCCCATGCCTATCTAATGCAATGTCCTCATTGTATTAAAAAGACATGAAACAGAGTGGAGTAAAGAAGAAAGCACCTGAATTTCGTAATTAACAAGTCGGCTCCGAGATGAAAAAGAAATTGTATACATGCTGAGTTTAGTGCCTTCAACTAGGCACACTATAAAAAGAAATAAAGAATTCAAAGGTGTAAGTTAGAATTAGAATAAGAAAATCTATCTTTGGACCTGCCAGGAGAAGATGTCCACAGATGTGGGATAGATTGTGGTGCAGACCCATGCCCTATGGTCGAGTATATCTAAGGTTCTGGATAAAAATTACCCAGAACCTGAGATCAGTATACAAGTAGCGTCAAGCCTACGATTTGTAAGGATGCAACCCAAGACCAAAAAGTCGGATTACAGAGAAATTAAGCTGAAAAGGATAATCATTGAATATACACTTGGGTTGGACATCCTCTGAATCAAAGATGTCATAAGGGTCCTGGTAGAGAGTTTGTGATTTCAGACAAATAGGCACCCTTAGACTCGATCTTCTGCTTCCTCCAGAATTTCCTTCTCATATCATCATTTCCAAATTCCTATCCTCCACAATCATGATTTCAGATTCCGAAACCTCTTGCATGTTATCACCCCATCTAAAATGTCCAAGTCCAAGATTTGTTGCTGAATCAGAATTGACTTGGTCTAATGATCTCAAAATCAAAATCGTCATTATACTCGAAGGGGTGTGATTGAGGATTGGGGCTTTGAATTGAATCCTTAATAACAATTTGAATTTGCCATGAGAGCCCCAATAGGATTAAATTCCTCAATTTTAGGGCCATCAAATGATTCATCGAATTCCTCAGGTCCATTCGTCTTATTGAAATCGTGTGCTGTAAACTCAGGTGAGACTTCGCATAATGATTCTTCACCTTCAAAATCAAAGAATTCTAAATCCGCATTAATGTATGTCTCAAAATCATCAATCACCTTTTGTTCCATGGAGACATACGTTTCCTCGTACCCCGGCATAGGGATCTCAACAAAAATTCAAAAGAAGGTAACTTTATTAATGCAAAAGTGTTTTACACAAAGCCCTAGTAGAGGAATGCTTCTACTACTAGCAACAAAAATAAAAATAAATAAAACACTAATCCTGATGATGTTGGTGAAGAAGAGGGGCTTCTTTCTCCAAGCCTAGTAGCTCCTTGACTTGAAAAGAAGCTCCTTCTTCTCCTTCCTTAAAAGGCCCCTCCAAGGTGTGGTCTCCTGGCAAGCACACAAGGGGGGTGTGCACTTGCTCCCCTTGGGTGGGCGTGCACCACCCTTCCTCCTCCAATGCCTGGCCGTCCTCCAAGATAAGAATTTGCTCCTCCTCTTGGCATGGCACAAGGAGAAGAGAGAAGGGGAAGAAGTCACCAAGGGGGCGAGTAGGATGCCCCCTTAATCTTCTTCTCTCCTCCTTCTTCTTGGCCGTGAGTTAGGGTGGATATAGCGTGAAATTAAACTAATGGAGGATGGGGAAAATGGTGGTGGTTAAGGGTCTTTTTATAGAGTAGGATGGGGGGTATAGGTGGCTCTTGGAATGGATGGCTAAGATGGAGTTTGAAGTGGTGGTTATGGGATCTATGATCATGGATTTTTGGCACCATTCAAAGAGATGTGGAGGGGGGTAGGCACCCCATGGGGGACGTCCATGGTGGAGGGCGTGCCTCCATTTTGGCGCCAAAATGATGTCCTAGAAGGGGGGGAATTTTGGAGGGAAAATGGAAGGTGGAGATGGACTTTAGGCTTAAGTGTAGGGTGGAGATTGATGGATTTTGGAGGGAAAAAGGTGGCACCAATATGGAGGTGGTTATGGTGGTTTTGGCACCGCCTTGTTGGTGCCTTTTGGTGGTGGTCATGGGGTGAAGAGGTGTGCTTGAGGTGGTACCAACATGGATAGCTTAGGTGGACTATAGGTGGGCTTAGTTGGCGGAGCTAGTTAGGTTGGGTTTTAAGGTGGTGGATGGCCAAGGGAACTAGAGCTTAGCTAGTAGTAGAGTAGAGGAGGAGGCAATTGGAGCTAGGGTTTAAGGGGAGAAGCTGGACATAAGAAGTTTGGAGCTAAACTGGAGCTGGCAGCTGCTGAAGAGGGTGGCACAGAGCTACTTTAGCTAGCTTAGCTTGCTAGTTCTTTGCTAGCTACTAAGCCAAGCTAAAGCAAGCTAGCTTTTGCTGAAAGGAGCTGAGGTGAGCTGGGTCAGATGCTCCCAAGGAGGACTTAGCTAGCTGGAGTAGCTAAGATAGCTTAGCTCAACCAAGTTGAGCTAAGCTGAGTCCCTGGGAGCTGGACTTGAGCTTTTTGAGCTGAGATGAAGTCATCTTCAACTGGCTGGAGTTGAGTAGAGCTAGATGTAGCTGGTCCTGAGCTAAGGTGAACTCCAGTCAACTCAGTTAAGCTAGCTAAAGCTCCTAGTAAACTGATGGGAGCTGAGATGAGCTAGACTCAGCTAAGTTGAGTTGGATCTGAGCTGACTTGAGCTAAGGTAAGCTAAGATGAGCTCTCTTGAGCTGCCATTAAGCTGAGATGAGCTGAATGGAGCTGGGATGAGCTAACCCTAGTTCAAGTGAGCTGGATTCTAGCTATGGTGAGCTGGATAAAGTTGAGTTCCACCTGGTTTGAGCTTCTCCTTCACCAGTTGCCTTCTTGAGTGCTAGGATTTTAGGGATCTGTCAATCTGTATATCCCTAACACTCACAAAAACACATCAAAAAGACAATAAAAAGTAAAATGCATGCCTAACCTAATTTATGAATAAATGCAACCCTAAAACCCATTTGCGAAGCAAAATCCTAAGAGCTAGGTTTGTTTTAATACATAAGAATGATGATAAACTAGTGTTTATCAATGATGGGATGAAATCTAGTGGGTGGGGAGGTGGGGGTAAACTTACTGACCCTACAACAGCACTTTACTCCAATCTACCGCTTTTTCCCGTCTCGTGAGAGTACCTGCAATCACAATAAGAAAGGAGAGAAGTGAAGTAAATGATAAGTAAGTCGGAAAACACGAAAAATCAAAGAGTCTCACCTCCCCAGCAACAGCGCCAAAATGTTGCAGAGGAAAAATCGTCACAAAAAGAGTCGAGTTTGGAAAACCTGTCGTAGTTTGATTTGCGAGAAAAACCATCAACAGATAAATTTAACCGAAACTCAAAAGGAATTCCAGGTCGAACACAAGAAGGTGGCCGTTTGATTAAAAATCGTGTTTGATTTATTTTCATGAAGCAGATTAGTTGGTTGAATTAAATCAAAACTAGCTATCTACTTAAAGAATAATGAATAGAAGAAAAAGAATATTACAAATAAAGATAAAAAAGAGATAGAATAAACAGATATTTCATAACCACAGAATGATGTCTATTACAACTAATCACTATAACTACTCGTTACACTAGAAAGTAGGAAATCTACACTAGAAAGCAACAAAAGAGAAGGTTTATCCTCCTCAACAGCTGCTTGGAGGATGAGCCGCGTTGACGGAGCACTCGGAAGAACGTGGTGAGATGTGAGATGGACGACGGAGGATGGGCAGGGCGACATCACAGCGGGATCCATTTCCCGAACGGCGATGAGAAGACAACCGCAGAATGCTCCACGAACAAGATGAAAAGATGAAAAATTTGTAATTTTAACTCTAGAGAAGCATCCCGGGTTTGGGACAAGCTCTTAGAACTTTGGAGGGGTTGAGAGAAGAGAGAAAGGGATGAAGAATTCGTGTGGTAGGGGTCTCCTTTTATAGTTGTAGGGATTAAGGGCAATTTGGTCATTTTATACTTGAAAACATTCATTCAGGGTCTTTAGAGACGAATTTAAGTCACTAAAGCCCCTGAACGTGGGCGTAGGTCGCATGCACGCGCCTGCCACTTCCTCTTCTGTACTTCAACGCTTCATCCACGTTCTTAAATCCTCAACCGTCCGATCGTGAGAACAAACGGCTTAGGAGCGATCTTGCCCGTGCCCTCTTCACATGTTAAGAGGCGACGTGGCCTCTTACATCGCTGTTGGATCAATGACCAACGGCTCATAACGCGCGATCGTGAGCCTTCACAATCGCGCCTCCCACGCATCTGATCTCACATGAGATCGAGCATAATCTCATGCGTGCGACCGATTGATCCATCTGAGCCGTTGGTGCTTGATCGGGCGACTACATTTTGCACTCGTGCGTGAGAAGGCATAGCGCAGCGATTCGAACGCGCGCTCCTTGTGGCAGAACGCCCTAACCACTGCACTAAGCAGTGGTTTGAGGCGTGTAAAGGTTTTTGTGCACAGCCGATCTGAAGTGCAGATTTACACCATCTTAACCCTTGACCTCTGATCTTTCTCGGACTATATCTGATGATTCGGAAGTCCGATAAGGGCGATCTTGGAGTCGTTGAACTCCAATCGTCACCTTGATCAGATCCGTACAGTTGGATCTTCAATCAGAGGCCCTGATTAAATATTGCCCTATTACCTAACCATAAAAAAGAGAAATTAGCCTAAAATTTATACAATCTAACTTAAATGCAAGATGATACATGTTATGCAATATTTATAATGTATGATGTAACTTTATGTCTAAGAACACACAAAAATAGGCGATTTATGTGATATAAACATGTTGACATCAATAGGTAAACCCTTTTCCTCTACCCCTCTACTCTCTTTCCCCTCATTATCCTCTTATTTCAACCTACGATCTCCGACCTCCCCCATCGCCTTCCTTTGCTCCGGCAGAGCTCCAACTAGGTCGTAAGCTCGTTATACACCACCAAATACAGCCACTCCACCTCCAAAACCTCCGTCACACCTCACCGCACAAAAATCCCCACCTAATTCCATGTTTCCACCACCAAGAACGCCCACCGAACACACCCATCACCGCACTCCGTTCTCACCTCCGTCTAACCTCCATGACCACTTTAATGCCACGCAACCACTGCCATCGCACTCGCTGTGCTTCAGCGAGCCTCCTGAGATGTTTTAACGTGGTCATAAGGCCTTATTCCTTGTTTCAAGGTGTGACCGGACCTTCGCCATCACCGCCACTTCGTCCGACCACGACCACCTGCCTCCGGTTGCAACAGCCCTCAAGTCCACCTCCAGGTCTCACGGAACACCTCCAAGACCTTTCCCAAGCCCTCAATTAGAGACCATGACTTCGCCTTCACCTCAAATTAGATGAAGTTTCATCCTACAACTACACGCGAAGAATCCGGGCGCTTTAGTCCCACATCGTGGGATCTTAAACACTTTGCAGCAGATAAATTGTTTCCATGCATTGAGCTATTCGCCCAACACACAAGGGGTCGAGTCCCTCCTACCCCCTTCACCCAATAGCCTGCTTATCCTCACTCCCCGGTCACCACACATGCCGGTGACCTTGAACACTATTCGAGACCCGTTTACCTGTGTACTTGGATCCGAATATGTGCTGGGTCTATGAGAGAAAAGAGGATGGGAATTTGTGAGAGAGCGGGGGAGGGTTTTACTCTCTTAACCTTGTGCCCCTATGCGATACTTAATCGTTGAGCGAATTAGTTCCCTTGTGCTAAGAGGGGAAAGCTTTGAGAAGGTTCCCTTTTGTGCTGTGAAGGAAAGAAGAAGCCCTGAAGAAGAAAAGAAGGGAAAGGCTCGTGAAGAAGAGGTGCTAAAGAAGAAAAATAGAGAAGAAAGAAAAAGCTCTGAAGAAGAGAGAGAGAGAGGCTCTGTGACTGAGAAAAAGAGGAGAAGAAAGGAGAAGCCTTGTGATGTTAAGTCATCTGAACAAAGAAACCAAAGTCTGATCTGAGTTGATTTGAGATACTATTGCATTATTTAAGTACTATAGTTTACAATTGAAATAATTGAGCAATTGCATGCTTGTTTGATAAAAGAGGATTAGACGTCATTCAAATAGCATTGTTTTCATTCTCTTTTCTTTTTTGATTACATGAAACCTTGAGATACATTGACTGATATTTAATTCTAATCAATTTCCTTCATTGACTAGCTTTATTGTGCTCTTTGGTTCTGAATGTGATTAATATTGTGCATTCCATATTTGCTCCCTGTATTTGACCTCGAACTCCATTTTAAAATCTGAGTTATAAATTTAAGTGTTAACTTTCTATTTGTCGACTGTACTACGACGCATTTCCTTAAACTCGACAAAAGATTATTAACATTTTCTAGCCAATTTCGTGATCCTAAGCACTCTAGATCAACCAATAGGAAGCCTCCCTATTTCCTATAAATACACCTAGCTGCCCCCCACCCCCCGAGGCATTCCATCTACTACTTAGAAACCCCTACGTCCAAATAGCCTCTACCTACTAGCACTAGTCTTCTTCCACACCAACTCTAGTGGTTCTGGCAAGTGTGCCTTTGCATCCGCATCTATATCGACACTCCGAACGTCGCCTTCGAAGCCCATAGTCTTAGATTTTATTTTTCTAGTTGTAATACATTTACTTTCAGAAGCATTCTTCTAGTTGTAATCTGAGTTCTACTTATTCTGGCTTTCTATAGCACTAGTTCTTTTTCAACTTATCTTCAAGTTGATCGCTTCCTTCTAGTTTTAGTAGTTTCATGCCATAGTTCTAGTCCATTTTATTTGCATCCTAGTAGTAGTGATCTCATATCCAAATCTCTTTTCCTATTTCTTAGTATTTAGGAAAGGGAATTGGTCCAATAGCCTCCCTGTGAACAACTTCAACTCCGTTTTGAAAACATTAGCTTCATATCTTTTGAGTTCTATTTGAAATAAATTTAAGAGTTTTTTACGTAATTTTACTACGACAAAAGTAAATTTTCGCAATCATCTTTGCATTCACAACACCTTTTGGCATCGTTGCTGGGGAGGTAGCACGATTATTTCGCTTTCATTAGTCGTATTCAGTATTGCATTCATTTGATCTAACTCACTTCTTTCTTCTATGATTATTTTGTGTGAATGAGACAAGCATCTGCTCGGATTTGGATCACGAAGCAATCTTTAAATAAAGTGTGAGTGAAGATCCCAAGGTTAGTATCTTGTATCTTAGTATTAGGTTTCAACTTTTAACCTTAGGGTATTTGCATCTAGTTGCATATATATATAATAAATAAAATTAAAAAAAAGCGAAAATCTCTTATCCTACTCTACTTGTGCTTTAAAGATCATATCTCATCCGAACCAAGTTTGGATTAGTTTTTCTTGTTGATTTAAAATTTTAATTCTAAACTATTGGTGCATCTAAAATTTCTCAAATTTTTACTAAGTGATTCCCTTGAAATCAGCAACGAACCCACCAAATTTGACATGAAAATTCATTTTGTACTATCCTAGAAAAATATTTTATTGTCAGTGGGTCAATCTGAAAATTTTCTCTTGGAGATCCAGATTCAATGAATTTTCCTAAATTCTATACAACTCCAAATTCGGTGAAATATCTTTCATTGGATTTCTGATCAAATCTAGTTTTTTTAAAAAAATGGAAAAATTTTCTGACTAATGTATCATTACTATTTTTGGAAAATACTCATTAGGGGGTTTATTTGGACTATTTTGGCATTTTGAGTTACAAAACCTGGAAAAAAAAATTTATGCCCCTAAAAATTTTGAAAAAAATTATTTCGTGTGTACTTGATCAAGTGGTGCTTGGGAAGCCTTTGTTGCATTGTTTAGGCTGCACCACTTGAAATAAAAGTGATTCACTTAAAAACTACATGCTAAGGTGCCATATTAGGGTTACCAGATTCACAATCTAAAGGACAACGATCAAGGTCCCATGATTGCAAAATAGTATCTGTTCCACACAAAACTTGTTTTAAAAGATCTTGAAATTTGAACCGTAAAATTGGTGAATTAATTATTTGAACATTAAAAGATACTTCACCAATTAAATTTGTTTGTGGACCCTTGTTTGGCATGTACACATAATTCAAGTGATCTAATTGAGCAACCACCCCCTCATGCCCATCATCTAATCTTGTGCACTTTAAATCCCAAGACCTAATTAACTTGATAGACACAACAACTAAGTTGGATTTTATTTTCCAAACTGCAGCAATACGTAATTAATTGTATCTGAGGCCTTATCTATTTGGACCAACTGGTGATAAGAAAGGTTGGTGTGGTAACCACGTTAACATTTAATGGTGTCCTGCCATGTAGGGTGTCTTAGGGGGTCCCACCCTTTTGCCCAGCCAAGTAATTCAAGGATCAGGTCACTTAGCTAAGGTTAGAGAAATTTGGATTAGGTCCAATAGGTGTAACCTTCTAGGACTAGAATTGATTACTTGTATTGTGCACACACTTCTCTGTCCTATTCTCTCTGTATCTATACCATTCTTCCAAGTGTATGCACGGAACAAGATCACAAAATCCACACTTTATACAACTTTGCAAAGAGAACCAAGGAGGAGATTGATTATTGGTGAATCCAGTTCTACTTCTAACTCGAACTCTAATCTTGATTTGATGGCTAACCCAGCCAATGAGAATCCACAACTGAATTAGATGAATTCTCAGGCCTAGACCCAGAACCTCCAACTCCAGTTGAATCAGTTCCAGCAGAACCATTAGACCCCAATGCAAAAGTATCTTGAGATTTTACAGATCCAATAGAGAAGACCCTTGACGGAATTCTATAACCCTGCCCAATACCAACATCAACATTATGTTAGGGTCCCACCTATAGAGGCTCAATTTGAAATTAAGCACTCCACTATACAACTCCTACCTCACTTTAAGGGCAACAATGATGAGGATCCCTTTCAATTCTTAGAAGAGTTCACAGCCATTAATGAGACAATTAGGATTCCTAACCTACATGATAATGTGTTAAAAATGAAACCCTTCCCTTTTTCGGTAAAAGAGAAAACTAGCCATTGGTTTAGGCCTATAGGAATGAGACAATTAGGATTCCTAACCTACATGATAATGTGTTAAAAATGAAACTCTTCCCTTTTTCGGTAAAAGAGAAAACTAGCCATTGGTTTAGGCCTATAGGAAAGCCCATTAACACATGAGGGGAGCTAAGAAGCACCTTCCTAAATAAAATTTTCCCAATTAGAAAAATCAATGCACTTGGACAAGCTATTACCATCTTCTCCCTACAACCAAAAAAGCCATTACATAAAGCTTGGGTAAGATTCATGGATTTAATTAGGAAATGTCCGCATCATGAGGTTCTTAGATGGCAACTAATACAGATCTTTTATCATAGGCTTAATGATCATATGAGGATCCTTGTGGATGCCGCTTGTGGAAGCAACTTTATGAGTATGTACGAAAATAGTGCTTTTGATTTATTTGAGAATATGAGCGAGAATTCTATGAATAATGCCTCCATAGAAACTTTTGGCAGATCCATGCAACCTAGAAGTGAAATTTATGAGGTCCAGGAGACTTCTAGCAATGTGGAAATGAACTTGATCTATGAAAAGCTGGACAAAGTTGAGGTGGTTTTGAAAAAATTGGATGAACTAATGAGCCAAAATAGGAAGGGAGCAACCCTCCCATCACCCACCATCCAAGCTCCCTCAGGGAGGGAGTTTGTGAACAAGCTGCACATGGCTCAAGATGCGAGCCAACTGACCCAGGACCCTTTGCATGGGACCCACGCAAGGATCTTTAATCCCTGCTATCCTGACTCCACACTCCTATCCTCATCATCATCTAGATATGAGGATGTGTCGGCTATCCAAGGGAACAATAGAAACAATCATTTCTCCAACACCTATAATCCTGGTTGGAAAAACCACCCGAATTTCTCTTGGAAAAGCCAGGCGCAAGTGAATCAGCAGATTACACAACCCAGACCCTATCAGATGAACCCTAACTTACCTAACACTTATAACCAGGGTCGAAATTATCAACCCTTGCCCCCTAACTAGCCTAGCCAAACTGAATTGGCTATATTAAATCAGAACTTCCATGTTGCAAGCTACACAACAATTAACTCAATCCATCAAGGATCTAGAGAACCAGATAGGGCCTAAGCCTAATGATAGACATATTGGTGCCCTACCCTCACAACCCCTTCCAAACCCTAGAAACACACCAATTAAAGGAAATTTTCCTTAAGGGGTTAATCAAAATCAAGCTCACATGATTCAGCAAGCTCCTCCAACTCCACCTAGTTTCAATCTTCCTCCACCTATTTACAATCAGGATCCCCAACCAGATCTATACTCTATGCCTAGCTCTTCCCAAAATCCAAATCAGTATCGACCTACTTCAGCCAACTCAATCACTCTAAGAAGTGGAAAGACTACCCAAGATCCTGTTATGACTCCTACTCTACACTATAAGGATCCTGGTACACCTAACTTGGGAAAAGGAGCATGTTTTGGAGGAGGATCAAGCACATGGTTCTGAGGACTTAGAAGTCCAAATCCCTTTCCCTGAGGCCTTGAATAGGCCTAGGAAGAAGATGCCTGAATATACTACTAAGACTTGGTTGGATGTGTTCAAACAAATACAAATTAATATCCCCCTCTTGGAAGTCATTGAACACATCCCAGCTTACGCTAAATTTTTTAAGCAATTGACTACTACAAAGCACAGGTTGAAATCTAATAATCCTAGGAAGGTTATATTGACTGAACAAGCCAGCTCAATCATCTTAAATAACCTTTCCTTTAAGAAGAAGGATCTAGGAGCCCCTCTGATTTCTTATTCGATTGGGGACATGACTTTGGATAAGGCTCTATTAGATCTAGGTGCCTCCATTAATCTAATCCCAACTGTATTATATGAGAAATTTAGTATAGGTGATTTGAAGCCCACTAATGTGACACTTCAGTTGCTGATCAAACTATCACCAAGCCACGTGAGATTCTGGAAGATGTGATTGTGCGTGTCAAAGACCTTTACTTCCCTGTTGATTTTCTTATTCCTGACATGGAGGTGCCCAAATGACTCTACAATACCTCGATCATCCTGGGCAAACCCTTCCTTGCTACTGCTCAAGCCCACATTGATTGTGAATCTAGAAAAATGATAATTGCCTTTGGAGATAGAAAGATGAAAATTTTTGATGATTGTGGAGCTATTGAGGACTTAGAGGATGATGATATTGAGGAAAGCATGGCTATTAATCTTATTAAGGATCCTTTGCTAGCATGTTTGACTCAACCAAGGAAAGAAATTGATTTGGAACCAAAATGTAAGGAGGTCTATAAGTATCTGAATCCAGCACCTGACTCTAGACTCACTTTGACTCCTCTTGTGGAGAGGTTACCTAAGCCTAAGCCATCTTCACCTACTCAGCTACCCTCTCTGATGGTCCCACGAATTGGAATTAAAGTACCTCCCAAGTAGTGTGAAATATGTCTTCTTAGGACCTTATCAGACCCTCCCTGTGATTATTAACTCCCATCTGACCAGGGATCATGAGCTTAAATTGACTAAGGTCCTAAGTGCAAATAAGCAAGCTATTGGGTGGACCATTTTTTATTTGAAGGATATTAGTCTTACTTGTTGTACCCACAAGATATACTTGGAAGAAGATGCACGACCTTCTCATGAATTACAAAGGAGACTTAACCCGAATATGCATAAGGTCGTCAAAAAGGAATAATTAGGTGGTTTGATGCCAGCATTATTTATCCCATTTCTGACAATCCTTGGGTAAGCCCAATTCAAGTTGTACCTAAGAGAGTAGGGCTAACTGTGGTAACCAATGACAAGGGTGAATTCATCTCGACCCGCTCCGCAACTACGTGGTGAGTCTGCATTGATTATAGATGACTCAATTCTACCACCAAAAAGGATCACTTCCCACTACCTTTAATTGATCAGATCCTGGAGAAATTGGCAGGAAGGAAAATTTTCTATTACTTGGATGGATATTCTGGATATAACGAAGTTGCAATTAGTCCAAAAAACCAAGAAAAGATGACCTTTTCATGCCCCTATGGAACCTTTACTTTTTGTAGAATGCCCTTCGGATAATGCAATGCACCTACGACTTTTCAAAGGTGCATGATGGCAATTTTTTCGAACATGATCGATGATTATTTGGAAGTCTTCATGGACGATTTTTCGATTTTTGAAGATTCCTTTGATGAATGTCTAAGCAACCTAGAAAAGATTTTAAGGAGATGTGTAGAAGTGAACCTAATATTGAGTTGGGAAAAAAGTCATTTTATGATCCAAGAAGAGATTGTGTTTAGACATATATATATGTCTGAAAGATGATTGGAAGTCGACTGAACTAAAGTTGATTTGATCTCTAATCTACCTCCTCCTAGCTCGATTCGATAAGTTAGATCTTTCTTGGGATGTTGGCTTTTATAGAAGATTTGTAAAGGATTTCCCGAAGATTTCTAGGCCCCTAACAAATCTTTTGACCAAGGATAACACCTTTGATTTTACTCCTGATTGCACCCAATCTTACCAAACTCTTAAGGACTCTGTGACCAAAGCCCCAATCTTATAATCACCTGATTGGTCTCATCCTTTTGAAATCATGTGTGATACATCAGATTTTGCTGTTAATGTCATCCTTGGATAGAAAATTGAGAACAAACCCATGGTGATTTATTATACTAGCAAAACCATAGATGATACTCAAAGGAATTACACAACTATAGAAAAAGAATTGCTAGCTATGATTTTCAAACTTGAGAAGTTTAGATCTTACATTATTGGATTCCACGTAGTTGTTTATACTGATCATACAGCTCTGTGACACTTGTTGATGAAAACAGATGCTAAACCAAGCTTAATTAGATGGATTTTACTTTTACAAGAATTTGACCTTGATATCAGAGACAAGGTCGATGCTTAGAATGCTGTGGCTAACCATCCTTCACGACTCAATCTGGATAACCTTAGCCCTGCACCTCCAATCCGAGATCAATTTCCAAACAAACAAATCTTGACCATAGGCCACAAAGGACTTCCCTAGTATGCTGATTTGGCAAATTACTTAGCTATAGGGAAAAAACCCCAATGAATGGACTAAACAACAGAAACTAAGGTTTATCTCTGAAGCTAAATATTATTTTTGGGAGGATCCTTTGTTATTCAGGCTTTGTACAAATCTGATTATTAGATGTGTGCTTGAATCTGAATTTTAGAGTATCTTAACCTTTTGTCATAATATAGCATGTGGAGGTCAATTCTAGAGAAAGAAAATCGCTGCAAATTTGATGAATGTGTATTTTATTGGCCAACTTTATTCAAAGATGCACATAATTTCTATAAAGCTTGCATTCGATGTCAATCTTTAGGAAGTATGACAAAAAGAGATATGATGCCCCTTCAATAAATTCTGAATATTGAAATATTTGAAGTTTGGGGTATAGATTTTATGGGTCTTTTCACAACATCACATGGATTTCAATATATATCACTTGCTATGGATTATGTTTCTAAATGGATTGAAGCAATTCCCACTAGATCAAATGACCATAAAATTGCTACTGATTTTGTGAAGAAGAATATCTTCTCAAGATTTGGGATGCCTCAAGTTATAATTAGTGATGGGACTCATTTTACTAATGCCTAATTTTGAGGATTATTGAGTAAACATGGAGTGCAACATGAGATGGCTACACCTTATCATCTCCAGATTAATGGGCAAACGGAAGTCTCAAATCTGGAGATTAAGAACATACTACAAAAAACTGTCAAACCTAACAAAAAGGATTGGGCCCTAAGATTAAATGATGCTTTATGGCTTATAAGATCGCCAACAAGAACCCGATTGGGATGTCTCCTTGTAGATTAATTTATGGTAAATCTTGTATCTTCCTGTTGAGTTGGAACATAAAGCCTACTGGCCTATCAAGAAGTGTAATCTTGATTTGGATAAGGCTGGATGACAAAGGGAACTCCAACTCAATGAGCTAGAGGAAATTAACAAGGAGGCCTATGAGAGTGCTAAGATCTATAAAGAAAAGACTTAAGCCTTTCATGATAAGCACATTAGCAAGAAATCTTTTGAACTTAATCAAAAGTCTGGCTCTTTGATGCTAGACTTAGACTCTTTCCTGGAAAGCTTAGATCCAAATGGACTGGACCATACACTGTGGTTCAACCATTTTCTAATGGAGCTGTTGAAATCTCTGATCCCAAAACTGGGCAACAATTTGTGGTGAATGGACAAATATTGAAGATTTATTATGAGATTGTTGCCCAAGAGCCTCTAATTGAAAGTATAACACTTTCTAGTTGTAAATATAAAATTCAACACTTGTTTGGAAGCAACCCAACATTTGTAAATAATCATGTTATTTACTTTAAAATTTTTATTTAGGTCCGGAGATGATCAAGTCTTGATTTCTTTAGAATTCTTTGATTTTCAAGTAACAACTATCATTCTTTTATGTATATTACATACATTGAGGACATTGCATGAAATATGCATGGTGGGGATAGATAATATTGCTCAAAATCATTCTTATTTATCTCCAGAGTTATTAGTGACTTTTCTCAAATTCGTTGTCATCAAAAAGTAGCTCTTTTTCAAAAAAAATTGTGATTTTTAGAGTTTAAGCTACAAAAATTTTGAAAAATTCAATTTTGAGGATTACTGGTCTTAGGAAAGTACGAACAAAGTCTTTTCGCTTAGACTCTTCAAGTCATATATTGACTTAATTATCTCAAGTATTTACCTAAATTTAGATTTCTTTTCCCGAGACTTTGAAAGGAATCTAAAAAAACTAGAAGTATTAAATCAAAGGAGTGATGACTGAATGTCTTATTGCTCCACCCTTGGGTTTGGATAGTCCTAGAATTTCAAGCATCTTCACTTACACAGTGTACTAACTCATCTTTTAAGCAATTTCATTGAATCCTTAGTGCACTACAAAAAAAATTACCTTTAGTGACATTTAATATTTGCCACTATAGACATTATATTTGCAATTATATGTAATTAGCGACACTTAAAATAATTGTCACTTAATTGCCGCCTTCATTAGTGTCACTAAAAAAATAGCACCAATTATACAATCGCTGCTAAATCAATAGTATTAACAGGACTTTAATTGCCACAAATATTATCGCTAATGACCTTTTTTAATGACAATTTGTCACTATTTTGACACTATTGATTTATATTAGTAGCAATTTAATTGACGCTATTAATGCCACTATTTACTTCATTTAATGACCTTTTTTTGTCACTAAATTACCATTATTGATTTACTTTAGTAACACTTTATTTTATCATTTAATTGCCTCTATTGATATTATTTAGTAGCAATTATTTGTCTCTAAATCATCACTATTAATTTACTTTAATAATACTTTCTTATACCACTAAATCGTTATTAATTATTTACTTTAATGACACTTTTTTGCAATTTAATTGTCAATGTTAATTTACTTCAATGATGCCTACATGATTTAATTTTATTCCTTACTAAGAAATAAATTTTTTTAACAAGAACAAAACATAAGAGCCTAAGCACAAAATCCCTTTTATTGACTTCCAGATCATTAAATTACATATTCCCCTCTTAAGGGTAATACAAGAGAAGAAAAATACAGAAAAAGTAAAAATACAATGAGTTCACGCATGACATATTGTATCTTCTGAAGATCTTTCATAAGTAGCTCCTCCCTCTTGTTAGCCTCCTTCCCCTTTTCCTTTTGTATCCTGAAATCTTCGTTTGGTTGAATATGACCATGTGATTTGACATTTCCAAACCTTTCAATTCCAACTCTAGGAGATCGGCTTAATCTTGCTTAATCTAAAAGCCAATTGCCACAAGAGGATCCTACATTTATAAAAAGAAGAGATTGCCATGATAAGATACGAAACAATCAAATACATGAATAACTTCATTGAAGGGAAGGGATATACCAAATTGGAACCAACATGCCCTTGCATCTCTCACTTCTAATGTCCCTGAGAATCAAGCCCTTCATCCTATGGTTCTAATTAAATTTCAATGGGATAAAGCAATATCTCAGTATCTTAAAGAGCCATTGCTTGTGCTGCTTCAGAAAACCACTAGTGCCAACAAATAGCTACGACAAAGTTTTAGAGACATCAATGCAAACATGAAAATTTCCTTCCATGATCTCAAAATCAATAATTTAGGGTTGAAAAATTTTAGCTAGATGTGCTTCCATGATTTTTTTTTTATACAAAGAATGGTACTATTTGATTATAAAAACATTGATGTTGCATCCAACTAATGCAAAAATAATTTAAAGTAATAGACACATTTACTATTGTGAAAGCCATATTTAGCATATTTAGTTGGAACTATTTTTGAAGGGGATATCTAGTAAGATCATAAGATGTTTTTCCAAAAAGTAAAGAATAATATGAATGCAACCATGTGAATAAAAAATAATATAATGAAATTAAAATGACACAGTTACCCATGAAAGCAACCAATCATGGAATCATCTATTGTAAACAACACACATCATTAAGTAGATAATAGATATTACCATTCTGTGGTTATAAATTACATAGCACATGGTTGTGAAACACACATCCAAAAAAATGCATAGCAACTTTCAAGCAATAAGTGACAAATGGTAAGTTAATCAAGAGAATTAAATTCCCATTTAGGTCTGATTTGGATCTCTCTGTTGTTTTCCTTTCTCTCCGAACCTTTTTCTCGAAATGAAAAAGAAGATGGTACACTCGAATTGTATTATTTAAGTGCTTATTGCTTGCCAAAGATCCTACTTCTACAATTGGTGGGTCACTGGGTGAGGCAGATTCCATTTCCATTTCAAGGATGTCCGCCGCGAGGCATTAGGATTTGGGTAGTTATTATTATTCTCCGAGAATGAGTAGTGTCGGATTCTGATTAACAGAATGAGTCGAGGTAGGAATCAATTAGGTCTGACATGATTGTGAAACACACATCCACAAAAATGCATAACTTTCAAGCAATAAGTGACAAATGGTAAGTTAATCAAGAGAATTAAATTCAGTAAGATTTAAAACATAGATGATGGGTACTAACTCTTCATCATCAGGATCTATGTCACAATTACTCCCAGGAGTAAATTTACGAGGAGCACATCTTGAATCTCAAACTAGTGTAGGACGTTAACAAATAACAAAATAGAAAGTGGCATGGAAATAAATCCATAAATGGGCCTAGCCAAGCTAGTGATGTAGTCCTAGGCTCTAGTTCAAAGCTAACTCTAGTGGAGTAATTAAGTTAGCAGTGGCATTTGTACTATAATAAAAGTTTCAGTGACACATGAAGGGGAATCAACACGTATTTTCAATGTGAATTTAGTCCTGTAAGATCCTGCTTCTACCATTAATGCATTTATATGGAATGGAGGCTTGAACTCTTGGATCATCCTATAACTCGTCACAAAAAATTCTCCATCAGAGTCAAAGCATGATCAATCCTTTGTAAGAGCTCCAAAACAAGTGATGGTGATACATAAGATAAATCATTAACAGCTCTTGTTTGTAGAAGTTTAGAAGAACAAATGTAATCTTCTACTTGCTGAGATTTTTGTAAGCCATCAAAAGCTTCATTCAGAACTTTTGCATCAGTATCCACTTCCATCCAATTGAAGGAAACTTCTATAAATTTTCATAGCATCCTCAGATTCTCTAAGTAGAAGATGACAATTTGCTGCTCTAAGCTGAGCCTCGAAAAAATTGTTGTCTTCAGAGATATCCATCATTCAATCATCAAGGACTTCTGGTATCTTCCAGATTCACATCCATGCTGGTGCATAGTTTCTAAAGCACAACATCGAAGCCTGACTACAGCTTCTAGAACTTTCGTTTGGAGAAACACAATCCAATCCTCATGTGTAATACATTTCAACTTTGAAAACATTTCCATAGGCATAGACTTTATTTCTCCTTAACCTCCATTTTTCATAGGCCTTTTGTTATGCTGGATTTACACCTTTCAACTTTTGGGGCTTCTTTTGCCTAATTAAGTTATTTCTCCAACTGCCCAACAGGGCATAGAGTAATGGTGGAATGTCGCTCTTGCAAGTTGAGGTCCTAAGTTTGAGCCTCCCTGATGTCAAATAACAAAAAAGGTTGTTGCTCCAACTTGCTCCCCAAGTCCATTGGAACATAGTTCCACTCCTTCACCTTGTGGCTGATCCACCTTCATTGCACCACTTGTCAACGAAAAGAGATCCATAGAAATAAAAGCCACTAGTAGTTTCGGTCGAGCCATGCATTTCGACATTGATGCAAACATGGTCAGGTGTAGGTTTTCCTATTTTTCTACCTTGTCTAGAGGTCTGATGATCTAGCAAACAAGATTAAATAAAAGAAGCTTTATTGTCAGAAACATATCCATACAGGCCAAATTCCATACCTGAAACTACATCATGCAATGTATGAGTGGTTTGTTAGATATAGAGTTTCCTGCATTTGTGGGGTTCCTTTTTAAGAGATTGAGCTACACGATCGGTCTCTTGGAAAGGAGAAAAATCCATGGGTGAATAACTTCCTGTAATCTATCTGATTTCCTCACATTACGGCCATTGCTCTTAGAAGCAGAAAAACTATTGCTTGTTTTCTTGTGTTACAAAAGGCAATCTTGGCTTTTGCATCTTTTCTCTGCCTAGCATCTTTAGACGGTCATCTACTTTTATCAAATGCCAAATTTTGGTTCATTGCTGAAAAGATATTCTCCTTTGTGGTACATTCATCAAGTAATCAGAATTCAAAATGTGTCACATTGCTTCCTTGTTGAGAACCAAGAGAAGTATCTAAACTAGAGTTAGTAGATGATGAATGCAAGGAAGATTTTTCAAAACCACTTCACACATCGTGATTCAATTTGGTTGAACCTCCACAACTTGCACACAATTTCCATCCCCCTTTACTGCCTAGAACTTAAATTTGCAGAAATCATCATTTCTTGTAGTAGAATCAACACGAGTAAATGCCATGTTCCCTTTGCCAAAATTGCCTTCTGTGCCTTTATAATTCAACTTTGACTCATCAACAATTCCATTCTTGCCAAACCTATCCATTATGTTTGAAAACGAGTGGGCATTCTTCCTATTAACTTCAGGAGGAAGACTACTCTCACTGTTCTCCACACCTTTACTCTGGTCACTTGCAACTAACACATTCCCAACACCATCTGGAGGTTTTGTGGCAAATTCATCCAAACCAACTATCTTATTCAAAGCAGAAGAGGAGCTTTTCACATAAATGATTCCGAATATCAACACACTTTCCTTTAAATTATCCTTATAACCTTTAAACGACTGATTTGTCACTCCAATCTCACTTCTCCTACCATCATAGCAATCCCGCATGCTCTTCTTACTACCAAAAATGAAAACCTCAAGTGCAGCAGAACTCAAGCACTCCTTCCCACCTCTCGTCAACTCCTCTAACATCTCTAAACCAACTTCTCCAATAGAATTCCCTATGTTCAACTTCATTTCCTCGTGAAGCCTAGCATCTGCCTTCTCAAAAAAGGGATAATTTTTCTTCTTCTTGGACCTCAATCTCCAATCACCTGCACCAACGAGTCTGTGCAGGCCGCTCCCACCTCACGAACTGAAATATGCTAGATTTTTGAAAGCACACGCATTTTGTGACTGCTATGCCTGAAATGAAATATGTTAAAACCTAACTTAAAATAAGTTTGTCTTTTGATTTCATTAGTAAAAAAAGACAAGTACAAGCCTTGTAGTAGGACTTTACTTACTGATCTGGAATCACAATATCACCTAGTCCAAGCATTGAAAATGGCTGAGCAGTTGGAAACAATAGTTACACCAAGAAGAGTTACTTGACTAACAATGTTTCTCTTGGACTGACACATCATATATCTTATAGTTGTACTTTTCAAAAATAAACTTTTAAAAACTATTTTGTAGATACTTGCTGGTATCATGGCACAGTATTCAGCACATTCTTTGTGACAAATGAAAACACAAAATGTATAACAGCAACTGAGAAATGCACTCATAAGCATATAGCAATGGTAAATGATGAAACACTCACTAGTGCACCTCATCATGAAGCATGCATTTTTATGAAGCCATAAAGAACATATCTGCTTTTTTCCAGATAATATGGTAGAATATCTATACTAAGACTAAGACATGCATGAAACTGACCTTGATGGGAGCATTGAAAGATTTTGCAACACTGACCATAATTGGAGTAAAGAACACTTGGAAAATATCATAAAAGAAAAGACCAACCTGCAAACAAAAATAAAATAAAGTTGTAAATAGTGCCAACAAGATAACTTATCTTCTTCACAGCCTCTGTGACATCCCAATTGCATATAATCGGATGTATTCGAATTGATGCATTAAAATAATAAATTGACAACTTAACTGGTAGTGTTCCTAGTGATCTTCTAATGAAGTTTATCTGAAATGGTTATTAAACAATTGCAGCAAAGAATATTGGAAGAAAATTTGATCTAAGATCTTATGATAACCACTTTAAACAAATCAAAATGACATAAAATAGTTGTTTCTCAAAAAAGTATATATATAAATAGATGTATAAGTGAGGTAAGAACACCCAACAAATTATACCTTGGCCTACTGTTTCTCGACCAATGACTGAGAATTATGTGCATTAGGTAACTTTGAAGTCATACTAAATCATTAGGATTCTTGTGTCTCTAAACTCTTGGAACAAAAGAAAAAGACAGATAACCATCATTTTGCTCCATTCCCAAACCCAAATTGATTCAGAAATTTGTAGTGGAAGGCTTATTCCTATTTTGTAATATATAATGGTGACTATCAGCCTTTATAGCAAAGTATAAACCCAACTTCATGGGCTGGCAGGAATAGTATCCTCACAATACTCAACACAATTATTTTTTTTCCTTCTAAGTAACAATATAGGGATTTATCTTATCATTAATTTAGTACCCGGAAAGGATCTTCAAAGCAATTATCTTAAAATAATCCAAAATAGATTTTTTTTCTCAAAAGAAAAGGATAAAGTTTCTTTCCTTACTTTTGATAGAGGAAAATGTTCCTAATAAATTCTTAATAATTGTCCAAATAGTATTCTATGTAATACTTAGACCTATCTTCAAGTCTCTCATAGGAATGTGAGCAACTAAATAGAATTGACACCATTCTTGAGAAAAAAATCATTCCTGAGAACTTCTATGAAATCCATTCCAAGCCATATACATACTATAGCTATAATACCTGTCCATATTGAAATATTCTCTTCAGTACTTCATCAAGATGTTGTTCATCTCCATAGCGACACCTTATAACATCACTATGAACCTAAACCAGAATGGCAACATGCTCATGAGTAATTCCAAAAGTATGCAACTAAAAAACCTGCAGTTATAGATCCAGTTCTACAATCTCACACTGAGTTAAAACCAAGCTAATTATAACAAATTACAAAATAAAGATTAAAATTCCTTGGTATAAAGCAGAAACCAGAAGGACATCACACTTGGACATTTTTCTACATGAATGCATTACTTTCAGCATCTAGATTTCTGCGAAGCAAATATTAATCTATTCCATGAATAATCCTATCTAAAATATAAACATAAGTTAACTATAAAGCTATACACTGCTATATGTGCCCGATGTACCCCTCCTATTCTCCAATTACCCTAGAAATTACTCTTCTTCTGACCATGTTTACATGACTCATGATGCCCTATGATTGTTATGAAGAAGCTAGACTACGTTCAAAAGATTCTGATCACTTATAGTTAAGTCAGCAACAATTTGCAAATTTGGCGGCACGTCTCAGTGAGAAATAACATTAACAAGTTTCCGAATGAGGAACTGCACATAAGCATGACATTTAATTACTTTAAAATGAAAATCTACATCTATATAATATGCATGATAGCATACTTGACAAAACAGGGTCTTGCTATCAACATGCAAAACAATCAACAAATAAAGTTTTGATGGAGAATTCAAGTCAGAAAGCAAGATACCTTCTTAAGAACCGGCGTCGCACATTTTTCCCTTAGGAGTTGAGCATCGGCATATGTTGTGCAAGGAACTGGCTTAAGCTCTGCATATTGCAAAACATACCAGTCAAAATCTAATATTTACATTCAGGCTCAGGGTAAACATATGAATCAAAACTGCAATCTTTGATAACAATTCGCATTTTGAGTATTCTTGTAAGCAATCTAATTTGGGTGAATTTAATTATGTAATTAATAGCAATTAGTAAAACAAAATCCAAATAGCAAGAAAAAAGGCACCATAATAATAATAACAGACCATCAGCAAGCACAAACACATTTGATCATTTAATAATTCATTTCACAAGGAAAGCATTTGACCAGTTGGGACTCTATTTGTAAGCCCATTTCTGAAGGTGGTTTAAGCATTAGAAGACTATATGGGGTTATAAGGAACAAGGTAAAAGATGATCTGACAGAGTCAATAGTAGGGGCAAGGGGGGCAGGAAGCACTAATTTAAAAGTAACATACCACATATGGCAAATCTGACCTACTTCTAGCATTTTCTTATAAAGATAATGGATCTTCTAACTACCTTGTACTAGTGGCATTAATGTAAAAGGAGTTATGTAGCATTCATGTAACTATGAATTTGCAATAGCATTTATGTAATATCAAAAGCTTTCAATAACACATGTAAACATGCCACTTCAGATTTTGGCAGTATATATATTTTGTGGTGGATGTGGAGCTTCAATTAGAGGTATGATGATTTGGAGGAAAAGCTTATTGCAGAAGAGTGCATTAATTTGTATATCATTGAACCCACTGTCCTTATTAATGCATACTCAAGTACCCACCACAAGCCCTGCTTTAGGTGCTCCAACAGCCATAGTATCCAGAAGGTAGCCCAATCATTGAAAAAAGACACTATGCAAAGTAAAATAGGATCCACACTGAAATTCCAATTGATAAACAACCTCCACTTTTTTTCAAAGGGATGACACTCTAGATCTCCCTTTTCTTAAATATAACAATGGCAACAATAAAAAGCAGTGAACTCTAGGATGGAAGAGGATTGACCTCGAAGGAACTGCCACTATTTCAATTTCAAAAATACCTTAAATCATTTTGAAGTTGCCTTCTCAGTAGAAAGAACCAGATGCTTGCAGATTAAGTTGTCCTTTATGATATGAGCCAATTCCTCAACTTGAAACTAAGAATGCTTAAATGAGAAAATAGAGCTATTCAATACTACAACGGCATCAATTTGCAGTAAAAGTTCCAAGCAACCAAAATAAAACAAAAATCGCATGCATGAAAAATCATTCAAACTCAGATATCCAAACTATATGCTTTCAGTTTTTCTAGCAAACTCTTGTATCAAAGGAAGAACTTAGAAAGCATACACACAAAAGCACAATCAGAGTACTTCCTTTTGAGACCAAAAATAGTCTACTTCTTTCACCTTTTGTTGACATCACAGTACTTCATGGTCGAAATCAATTCCACATACAACTTCCATCATTATCCCCATCATGGTCCTAAGAGTTACATGTAATGCCCAAATATAACAAGCAAAGTATCTTTTTGCTCAGAAATCCAACAGTAGTAACCAAATTTTTAATATCCCATCAACTATTTTGACAGTCAGAACATAGGAAGATTGAACTAATCCCGTATTTTTCGATAGATCAAAGACAACAAAACCCTCACAAAAGGGAAAACTATGATTGTTTGCATTGCGCTTAACATCAGCAGTCCAAGATTACTCACAACCCTACAATCACCACATCTTCAAGCTACTACATGTCACAAAATCACTACACACTCAAGGAAATTTACAAGTGTACGTGAACAATATTATTCTCTATCTGAAACCAAACACAAAGTTGTCAGTAAAAATCCAAGAAAGGAGCCAAACCTTTTTGCTGATCAAAATCTGCAGATAACCAATAGGAGATTGATTAAAGGGGATTGGAGGAACAGCGGTTCGGCAAAGAGGAGGAGGAGGAGAAGGAGGAGGAAGCTACTAGTTTGCTTTTATGCAATGACCTAAGTAGACGAAGGCTAACCGTAGCTAAAGAAGAGGTGTGCAATCGATGAACATGCAATCAATCGGTGATGACAACACATTGGCGTAGTTGAGATTGACGAGGGCGCGGTGGGCTGAGGTCGACGATGAGCGGGGTTGAGAGAATGGCAAGGGCGCAGTGGGCTGAGGTCGGCGAGGAGCGAGCTTGTGAGATTGACAAGGGCGTGGTAAGTTGAGGTCAGCAACGAGGATGAACGGGCAGTGGGTGCAGTGGGCTGAGGTTAGTGCAGTGGGCTGAGCTTTTGAGGATGAACTAGTTTGTGAGGTCGGCGATGAGGGTGAGGAGAACGGGCTGAGATTGGGGATGAGGATGACTGAGGATGAGCGACGACACTGGGTCGTTTTAGGGAAGGGAGCAGTGAGTGCGATGCTTGTTTTTTGAGAGGAGCGGATGAGCGTGCTCGAGGGTTTCGGGGGAAGGAGCCAGCGAGAGGTGTTTCGAGGGTGGAAGGGTTTTGGGGGAAAGCGTGGGTACGTTTTCATCCTGAGGAAGGGGAAAAGCAGCAGTAGGAAAGTCGGGAAGAGGGAAATGGCGATTTGGGAGGGAAAGTGAAATTTTGTATTTTTTATTTTAATTAATTACAATTATTTTTATCCACCTCAAAAATTATTACGATGAAAATGGTAAGAACTTATCGATATCATGGCAAAAATGAATATTTTTATGATAATAGATGTTATAATTATGTATAATTACCTTGAAAGGATTGTTCTCCTGTAGTGAAGGGAGGTGGAATTAAAGTACATTAGGTAAATATATTTTGTAGTGATTTAAAGAAGACTTTTAGTGTTATATATGTTTATTGTTACTAAGTTACTTTTGAAAGATTAGTATAATAATATACATTATACATATAGAGTCAAATATTTTTACCATTAACATTAATTGTTGTTTGACAAAAACAAAAATAGTACCACAATTTTATTTTATCTCTAAATCATACGTATAGCAGTACATATATTTGCCACAAAAACTAATTATCATCTATAAAAATGTTACAGTGGCAAATACAGACATTTACCACTAAATCAAAAGAATTAGTAATAAATGCATTATATGCAACTATCTAATTTTCCATTAAATGTCATTTTTTTGTTCTGTGATTGTACTAATTCCTACCTATATGTATCTTAAATAGATAAAATCAAAAGTTTTTTTCTGTTTGAATGGATAAGTTTTAATTTAGGTTTTCTCTATGTTATTAAAAAAATGTTGAAAATGAAATAGTGGCCTCATTTCATTCACACCAATTTATAATTCAAAAAAGATATTATAATAGCATAAGTAACAATTGCCACTAAATCAAAGACTATTGTTACGACCTGGTTCCAGAATCCCTAAAGGATCCGAGATCGGCTCGACTCGACTAATCCCAACAGTCATCAAATAAGAAATAAACGAAAAGTAGGAAAATAAATCACATTCACTATGCAATGTAACTAACAGTAAAAGCGTACAAGCAGTAAAGGAAATAGAAGTTACTAGTCAGTACATACCATCACAACAACATGAAAGTAGAACACAAGTACAGTAACAGGAACAGTAAACAAAGTCTGAAACTCACTAGCAGAAAAGAGTGTACAACAATAGCAAGAAAACTACTGGTGGGCTTAACTGGGCCCAGCACCCTCTGCAGCCAGTAACTCGGGCTGCTCAACTCTTGGACCTGTAAAAGGTTATGAGAAAACGGAGTCAGCGAACACTTAGTAGAGTGGTAACCAGACTATCTAATGCAGTAAAAGCTAGCAGGTAAATTTATCTTTTCCAATTATTTTATTTTATAAGTAATTTTTTTTCACCTCATTGATTTACTTTCAGATTTTTTTCTTGATCTCGCATATTCCTCGTGGGAACAATCTTGATTGCAATCTTTTCCGAAGAGTAGAAGGTACACGTGGTGCTCTCCTAGCCAGGAGAATCCCCCGTGGTAGTCCTACATCCAATCAACAACCCTAAGGTCACAGACAGACGTAGCGGTGACTACGACGCTCGCAATAAGCACACGGGTAGCTACCCCGCACTGGCACGCGATCAATCATTTCCACTAGTGGGTATGCCTAAAGTATAGCACGGAACAGTATACAGCCTAGCCCTCTCAGAAACAGGGGTCTCGCTCCTCCACAGTCCACACACCCTCGTCTGACTACCCTGGTTTGCCCAGTGGGCCTAACAAGTCGGTGTAGGGTGGCTAGCTGAACCGCGGGCCCCGTGGGGTGGCTAGCTCCCTCCCTACACTAGTAGCTCTCCCCGGTACCGTATATGCAAGGGCCAACAGAAGTCGATGTAGAGTGGTCAATTCTAACCCCGGGTCCCAGCCCAAGGGCAGCTAACTTCGCTCTACACTAAAAAAAGGGGACAGTCGCTCTCCTTGGTACCACGTACTCAAGGGCCAGCACACTTCCCGTCCACAGTTCCAGGCATTTCCATTCATCCACAGGAGCTCTACTCCTAACTCCCCATAGGGTTCGTGCTCATATTCACCATATTATTCCATACCAGGTTTCATCATTCACAATTCCATTCGTATTATACACATGCAACTCGTATTTCCATAATTTAACACTTGCAGCTCATATTTCCACAATTTAACACATACACAAGCGATATCACAAGTAACTGTTTAGTTATCTCAGGCACTTCATATTTTAACAGGTAGCTCGTGTTTATTAACAGGCAGTTGCTAACAATTCATCTCATTCATTTATGAATAAATCTCAAACACGCACACAAACAGTGCAACTATTTCTCGTCCTAGGAATCATGCCACATCCTAGGTTTCTAGTTATCTAATTTTCATGGCTGCATTCATGTTTTATAACTAAAACAAGGGAAACCACTCTATCAGACAATCTAGGAGTACTGGGGGCTCAAACTGTAAGCCACGTGCCTCTGCAAGCCCCAGACACGCAACAGGTCGAAGTCCTATACCAAGGTGCACATCACAACGGAACATTCAGAATAGTATATAAAGGTTTCTAACATGTAGTGGAACTCACAAGGAAACCACAAATATTTCGTTTGCGTAAAACGAAACCTGATCGGACCCTAAACGAGTCAAAAACACGTCTGCAGACCCAAATCAAACATTTGGAACCAAGTCCAGATGTCTTAAAAGTCATCAAAGACTCACCTCAGGTTCCTGTGATGACCTCAGACGTCCAAGACTCCTCCACGACCGTCTGGACTCAGTTTCAGACGTCCGACCTGACCTCTGGTCGTCTGGGAATGCCTCCGGTCGTCTAATAAGCTGTCTAGACGTCCGAAAAGCATGCTGCGCACGAAAAAGCAACACACCCCTTTTTAGCCAAGCAAAATGCCCCTGCAGTGCTACCTGCATGGTCGTAACCGCGAGGAATACGTACCTGCGTGAATACCCTCTTTCAGACGTTCGGTGTCGTTGCCAGACATCCAAATCGTCATCCGAAAGGCACTCTGGATGTCTGATACTGGAAAAACTCCAGTATCAGACCGCGCTCCCGCTTCTCTCGTTGTGCTCCACCGCTGCTCCTCCTTCTCTACTACAGCTCCGACCGCTACAGGAAGTCGGGGACGACGCCTGATAACACTACATTGTACAATGCTAACTCTGCCAAAAGAGGATGGTCTTAAAGGTAAAATGCACAGTGGATACATCATAAATAGGAACAGGAGCATCGCATGCATTGCACATCAAGATTGCTTATAATGCATTATTAACGGCCATGTGTACAAGAACATGTCAAAACAAACCTCAGATGAGCAATCGGACCACATGGATGGATTCAGAGTGACGAACGGAGTCCAACGGACTCGAAATCGGCCAAATCCGACATCCGGAGCTCCTGCAATGGGCCCAAGAAGTTTTAACCGTTGATCTGATGATCAATGGCCCACAGCACGCCACGTGGGCCCGCTCGTCGCACCCTCACCACCGCCCATTTTTGCCTTCACCTGGAGGATAACTCTCAACCGTCCATCTTCGATCGAACAGCTGAGAGCCGCCCGCGCACCCGCCCTCTCTGCGAGCAACCGCTGCGACAGCACAGCGATCGACCGCTCCATGCCTGCACATCTGACACGGGATCGAACCGCGCTGCGCAGTAAATGGAAGGTGAAGGCACGCTGTGGGAAAATCGAGCCGCCTGATCAGCAGCGAACGTCAAAGATCGAACCGCGCTGCGCAACGGATGCGCCCGAACGCTCACGTGTGCGATGACGAGGCAGAAGCACGTGCCTCAGCAGCAATCCGCGAGCCCTTCGCAAGATCTCAGCCGTCCAATCTTCAATCGGACGGCTCACAATGCGCACGTGCAGATTGCCACAGAGGAAGCACCGGGTGCGCTAACGACCAGCGGGCAAAGGGGGCTACACCGACGAATTTGGTATGGGTTAGCGACGTCCCGGATGTCACTAAAGCCTATACTTAAATTAGAAAACCCTTTTGCCTATATAAACTCCATTCAACCACTCATGGGAGGGCATTGAATTCACTTGCAAGTGCTCTATCCCACTCCTAGCCACCATTAGCTCTCTTTGTAATCATCGGAGCTGACAAGCCGCCGACGAAGCCCCTCTCCACCACCGTGGCCGCCTCGCCATCTTCTCTCTCTCTTTCCCTCTTTATCTGAAACTTTACTTTACTCGTTTTTAAGCATTTATCTAGTGTTGTAACTGTAAAACCAAAGTTGCATGTCAAATGAAGTTGCTTCCTATCTAGTTACTTGCCCTCTTTTGTGTTTAAGTTGCATGTTGTGAATGAAAGATTCTAACCCTATTCTCTCTCTCTCTCTCTTTCTTTCTCTCTCTCACTCGCTTTTCACCCACGTCTTCTCACAAGCAAAACCCGTCATTTCCGTGACATTAAGTGACAAGAAAAATCTGGTTTTCATGCCTCCCTGAGATCGACATTCGGACTCACATCCGTTTCTTCATTTAAAATCGACGCAGCAAACGCAAACTACAACGACCCTTTTTAAACACATGCGTTTTGTGCGCGTCAATGCCCCAACGCTCTCCTCCTCTTACACGCACTGCAGTGGCTGTGCAACCCTCCGGCGAGCTCCCACGAAGCTCGCGAGCTTGGCCTCCCCTTCTCTTCACTCCCTCTCCTCCTCCTCGCTCTCACTCTCACTCTCTCGCACGTCTCTGCTCACGAAAATGGGGTGGGGAGGTGGAGTAGAGAGGTGAGGTAAGGGGCCTCTTATAGGCGAGGGGTTAGGGTTCGACAAGGGGGGAAAAAGGAGAAGAGAGGAGAGAGAGACGGGCTGCGCGCTGCCTGCCCGCAGAAAGCAAATGTACGTACAGGTTTTTCAATTTCCAAACGTCTAACTGACAATCCAGATGTCTTAAAAGGCTTAAAACAGAACGGATCTTTACAACTATAGTTGCAATTTATAAAAAATATTATAGTGGCATAAGCAACAATTGCCACTAAATCAAAGACTATAGTACCAAATATTTGCCACTAATGCAAATTATCATTTGACAAAAATATTATAGTGGCATAAATAACAATCGTCACTAAATCAAAATCAATAGCAGCAAATATAAATTATTATAGTGGCAAATACAAAAAATTTGCCACTAAATCTAAAGAATTAGTTGCAAATGCATTATATGCCACTATTTAATTTGCCACTAAAGATCATTTTTTTTGTAGTGGTGGTTAACAAGATTTAGTCTTTGGGCTTGCAGATCCAAAGGACCTTGTGGTAGTTCTAGCTCTTAGGACTATTCCCATTTGTAGGGAATGCATTTAGAACAAATGAAGGAGAGTCACTCACCTGGAAACATGATTTGGAGAAAAAATACATGTACATATTTAGCCTCGAAAAAAATGAGCAGAAAAAAATTCCACCAAATAAAGGATCTCGCGACAAATGGGTGCAATTCCACCAAATAAAAGCATCTCACTACATATGGATGCTACCCTTTCCATTTCCAAAATAAAGACACCTTGCTACAAATGGGTGTTTATCCTATAGAAAAAAGAGAAAAAAAATACGGAGAAAAAAAATTACGAATAAGAGACCAATAGGTCCAGCTGGGGAGAAATACACTTAGTGTGTTGACCTCAAGGTAGAAACGTGGTGAGGAGAAAGCTATCAAATCTTAGTATGACCTAACCGAAGATAAGATTGTCTCAGAGAGAGCATAGAAATATTCTAAATTTTATTGAATACTAAGGATCAATTTAATTGCTCATCTGCTAAGTTACATTATTTCACGCATAAGATACTTGTTTCTCACATTTTATTCAAACCTTGGGTGGGTCAACTTAGTCAAAGAAAGTTACTCTAATGACCCAAGCCAGATGACTAATAAGATTACTGATTTGATTTGAGAGGTTCGGATTTAAGTCGATACTTTAAAACTGCTGAGTCTTTGACTTTAAGGTTTTGTGTATAATTTCTTTGTTTTGTTGAAGAATCGAGATTGATGATTTTGATATGGTATAGCTCAAAACTTGCAAGTTGGTTTCCCGTGTAAATACTATTTTCTCACAATTTTTTGCTTAGTGTTTTGCTTAAGGACTAGTAAAAGATAAGTATGGGGGTGTGATATTTCCATAATTATTTATGTAATTAATGCCTAACTAATATTAGTCTAAGAGTAATTTAGGTTAGATTGCATTTAATTAAGTCAGAATAGGCATTTTAGGTCATTTTGTAAATATGGCATACTTTTGGGCTTTTATGCAATTTTTCCCACAATTATTTTTGGTACCTTGATGTGTTTATTTTTATATGTGTAAATACAAAATTTTAGGTTATTTTGAGTGTGGCTAATCAGGTTTTTAGACTTGAGCTCAATTGAAGAGGACTAACCTAGTTAGCAGTTCTATTTAAAAACCAATTGATCCTAACACCCTAGACAATTTAGGAACCCAATTAGAACAGTGCCACCCATCTAAGGGTTTCCCTAACCTATTAGCCATCCCCTCAAGCCTCCATTCCTACCTTCAGATCATAATCCTAGGGCCACCACTTATATCTTATCCTTTGGTTCCAAAAATCCTATGTAGAACTTCTCCTTCCTAACAACCTGCCTAGCCAACCGTAACCTAAACCCTAATACCCACCTAGCCACCACCTAATAGCCTCCAAACACCCACTTGGTGGCCTGCCAACCAACCTAGAAACAACCATTAGTGGTCGGCCACTTAGGTTGTTCCTATACCCAACAAAATCCCCCCTTATCCTAACAATTCATCTTAGATCCTAAGGACCTTATCCTACCTTTCCTAGCCACCCCTTAGGATTTAATCTAGACCATCCAACTTAGTGATCCTAGGCACTCTAGATCAACCGATAAGAAGACTCCCTATTTCCTATAAATACAACTAGCTCCCCCCCCCCCCCCCCCCCCCCACCTCGAGGCATTCCATCTACTACTTAGAAATCCCTACTTCCAAATAGCCTCTACCTACTAGCATTAGTCTTCTTCCACTCCAACTCTGGTGGTTCTAGCGGGTGTGCCTTCGCATCCGCATCTACGCCAACGCTTCAGACTTCATCTTCAAAGCCCATAGTCTTAGATTTTATTTTTCTAGTTGTAATAGATTTGCTTTCAGAAGCATTCTTCTAGTTGTGATATGAGATCTACTTGTTCTTACTTTTTATAGCCATAAAGTTCTAGTTCTTTTTCAACTTGTCTTCAAGTTGGTCACTTCCTTCTAGTTCCAGTAGTTGCATGTTCTTAGTTCTAGTTAATTTTATTTGCATTCTAGTAGTAGCAATCTCATATCCAAACTTGTTTTATTGTTTCTTAGTATTTAGGAAAGCGAATTAATCCAGTAGCCTCCCTACGAACAACTCGAACTCTGTTTTGGAAACATCAACTTCGTATCTTTTGATTTGAATCTAAATTTAAGAGTTTCTGTCACAATTTTACTATGACGAAAGTGAATTTTCGCAATCATCTCTACGTTCAGAATAATGGTATCACGAGATAAGATTTTTCTTGACAAAAGTTATTGGTGAATAAAAGGTTGTCCATCGAGCTTACAATCAACGATCATTGTTTCCAAGGAGTATCCCTACGACTTAGGCTTGCAGCCATGTCAAGTACGACCTCAGCTTTCTCTTTTTGCACCTGACATTGAATGTTTTGTATGTCAGTGTTGTAGGGAGAAGAGCTATCTAGGGCAGACACCTTACGTCTGTGATAAAGTTGCCCCAAGTTTGTTGGGAGGTCGTATGCTGATTGCGTCCTACAACATGGGTTCTCAAAGCGGGCAAGATATCGTTGGCCCTGATTAAGTCCAACTCGAGTGCCCTTATAAGTAGCGACGTGTCTAGACCAGTAACTTAGATTTTTCATCAAATAAGACAATGATAATTGATAAAATAATTAACAAATCAATGATTTAAGAAGCCCACTAATTGATGTTACTAAGTTCTAAATAATAAACTGAATCTTAACCATGCAGTCCTACCAAACTGTTATTTTAAATATTCATATCCTTTTGAGCTTTCTAGTATTCCTATCCTTTGGTTATTTCTAGTATTCGTGTCATTCATGTTAAATCTTATTCTTATTGCCTTAAAAATTAGTTACCTAAATCTAAATACGTTCTACTAGGAGATCTTCTCATTAACCTAACTTCAACTGCAAGTGGATTGTCCCAAGTTCAAGCGATAGTTAGGGAAATCATGACCATAAGGCAAGTGGATTGTCCCAAGTTGAGTAGGAAGTGAACTGTGAACCATAAGGCTATTACTTACTTTTCTGCTTGTAGATGGACCTGTTATTTATTACTTTGCAATATTTTGTTTAGTTATGTTATTTGATTATGGTTGTATTTCTCATGTTTGTGAGTTGGACAATGGGTAACATAGGTTTGGAATCTGTGACCCAATACCACAAGATGTCAAGTCACCACAGTAGAGGCTTGTTTGAGGAGGCACCACATGTGGGGTGCTGTAGTACGCTACCCACAAGGTATACTTCAATATCTCATGGGATCTCGAAATAATTGGAATTAGTTCTAGGCATGTGGTTCTGATATATTAGGGTGCTTTATTTCATAAGCTTGATCGAGTTTTCAACATCAATTCGATCTTGTGATTTGAAACTTTAAAACACTTATTTTTACGCTTCTGCAATGCCATGGGTTGATATAGTTGATCCCTATAGTGGTCTCAAAGCCTTAGTCAATTTGATTTTTTGTAAAAAATCATGACTTTTGGTTTTAATTGCAGTTGACAATCTAATCAGACGTCTAATGTTGCAGTTGGATGTTTGGTGAGGCTCTGGTCAAACGTCTGATCGTCGAATCAAATGTTTGACATGAGACCCCGCATGTCTGATTCCTGAAACCAGACGTTTGGAGTCAAACATCAAGGAACTAGTCAATAGTTAGGCATACCCAACAATTGATATTGTCATATTAGATGTCAGATGTTGAAGTCAAACGTCTAACTACAACAAGAAGCATTATTGTTTTCACAATACAGCCATGATAGTGTTGTTGGACGACTAACTCAATCGTCAACTGTCTGATTTGTGAAATCAGATATTCGATAAGAGAGCCAGATGTCTGATTATTAAAGATTAATTTTTGAAATCATGGTTGTTGCGATCATATGACCAATAAGAGTTGTTGGTCAACTAGGCAGTATTGGAACCTTGATTCTAAGTGATTTTTTTTCTCCAAAATTGAATTGGATCAATTTGATCATCAAGGAAAAATATGATATGATTGTTGGTGAACATTTCTTTGTTTTCCAGCATTTTTGAAGATTTGTTTGTGGTTTTGAATGTTACCCTCATTTGTAGATGTGATCCATATAAAAATTATATAGGTGGGTAGTATTTCAAAAATCAAACAAATCGATAAACTATACTGAAATTTTTAATTTCAGAATTAATTAGATTAATTTCTAGATTAAAAGGATTTAAAATCAATAAGATGCCATTATGTTCCATCTTAAATGAGGATTATAATTAGTAAAATAACCAATCGCGTTCACTTAATTAATTAGTGATCATAGGAGAAAAGGCAATTTCATCCCTCGACATGTGATGTTATGGGTGTTTTATCTATATGCCAAATTTGTTCTGCGATTTTGATAGTTTTGATTGTAAAATAAATATGATGATGTGATAATTTGGGTATACAATGTGGAGCGATTGTGAGCAAGTTGAGTTATTTTCATGTAACCACCTTGATTTGAATGCTGGGGAATATGTTGGACCCACTATTCAATCCTTGATTTCCCATGGTATTGCAAAAGCATGAAACATAAGCGTTTACAAATTTTCTTCGAATCGAAACTTGAATTGATCACTAGAAATCTGATAAATTGAAATCGAGAAATACCGACAACCTATGTAACTAGAACAACATGGGAAGAACTATCTTGTTCTCATTCCAGAATCCCCACGAGTAAAGAGATATTCTTGTGGGTGGCGCAACACAACACCCCTAATGTTGTGCCTCCTACAACTAGTCCTAGTGCCTCCTGAGACCTTCTTATGGATAGGAGGATAAGACCCTTGATGTTGAGAACACCCAATCTTCCTCGTGTGTAGTATGAACCTTTCTCACCCTGTAAACTCCTTCACGATCTTTGAGGCAACCCTCTCCTTAGAACCACCTTCATACAACCAGAGCACCACCAGTAGGGCCTCAAAATCTCGGGCCAATAGTAGTTAGATGACCAACAACACTAGTTAGTCATTTGGCGACAAGAGAAGACTACAGAAATTAATGTTTTACGTAGCCAATCGTCCAATATGAAAATTGGACAATTGGCTACTAATCATTAGAAAACTGCTAAGTAAAATAGTCCACTATAATAAAATATGTCTTTAGTGACCATATTTGAAAGACTGAACTACTTTTAGTGACCAAGAAGAGGTGAGTGATAAAAATAATAATCTTAAAAAATTAGTTAACTTTTTTGGGACAGATTAGACATCTTTAAAATTTGGTCACAATATCTTTCAAAGATCTTTCCCTTCTATCTACCTTCGTCTCCCACTGAAATAGATATTTTCCCTCCCCTAAGCCCCTCCACACCCCCAAGCCACTTGAAAAAAATTTATATGGATGGTGTAAATAAATAATTAATCATTAATTTTGATTCGAAAAAATATAATTAGGTAGAGGTCACAACAAAGTTTATTTTTCAAAAGTCAACTTTGATTAAACAAAGTTGACTTTTAAAAGGTCAACTTTGTTGATAGTCAAAGATAAACAAAAAAAAATTGATAATTTGATGATTAATATCTTGAGCACTTATTTAAGTGATCAGGATTCAACTCCAATAATCAACCCAAGAATGTAAATCTCAGGTCTTGCTGAATCTTAAATTTTTTTTTTTATCCAATTATATTTTCCCCTGTCATCAACGATTATTTATTTATATAATCCGTACAAATTTTTTTCAGCCACTTCTCTCCCGCCAGTCCCCCAAACCAAACCCTACCTGCGCCTCCTTGGTCCCCTCCTCCGGGACCCCCCCGTGCCTCCCTCCTCTGATGACCTCCCCGGCCCCTCCAAGCCCCGCAGCCGCCCTCGGGAGGACAACCACTACTCTACTCGCTGCCCCTCCCTCCTCTCCTAAGAGTCGCTTACGCCGCCGCCGCCCCTCTAGCCCCTCCTCCCTGCTCGTCGCCGTGGAGAACAACAGCGGCGTCGGACTCGGGCACGAGCCCAACACGATATCGTCCAAAAGACGTGGTCTGTGGACCTGCATGGGTGAGGCAAGGGATCGAGCAAGAGCCCTGTTACGTGATCATGAGAGGCTACTGCTGATATGAAGCCGAGCACGAGCTCTATTAGGTGATCGCGACAGGTTGCTACTGATATGAAGCCCTCTACTGTTGGTTTTGGGCAGCCCCCACTACAAGGTACTGTTGGTTGTGGTGGATGCAAGTTTGTTTCCCCTTACGGTTAGGTGAGACGAAGCCCTGCGCCTCTATGTATGCCTGTTGCAGTTGCTTCTCAACAAGTTCACAAGCTTTGATATCAGCTTCCATTTTCTTGTTGTGCTGCAAGGAGTTCATGCCTCAAGGCTCCATGCGTTGCTGCAACTCTGTGATACTCCCTGAATGGTTTATCGATCTCTGCACCTTGAATGGGCAAGTTCTTCTCAAGGATTTCAGGAGGTGGCAAAGGCGGATCTATAGGGTGGTGAAGTGGAGGACCAAGCGTAGGAGCAGGACCATGTTGCATCATTCCTGGAGCTTAGATTGATCTTCCCTCAAATGCTACAAATCCATATCCTCTTGCAAACATTGCTGCTTCACTACGAGAACACAATCACCTCTAAGTAAATTTTGTCCAACTCCTCGTAAGGAATCACCGAGGGGAGGAGGGGCGAGTGGAGAAGGGAAGGTTCAACAACTTTATGTCCCATTCCATTGTTGATAATCCACATGTAAATGTCCTCTTGGAGTTTTAGTTGATTCAGTAATTCATGCGACAATCTTGGATTCCTTGTGGGATACAACTCTTTTTTATTTCCAAAGTTCTGTTCTTTGAAACAATGCTTGTTAAAAACATATAGCAATTAACAAAAATTGACTCTTGTACAAACATTTTGATAGCAAAGCAGACCTTGCTAGTTGATAGGTTGAGTGTGCTAGCTTCACATGTGCATCCCTTTGTGGCAACCATGGCTCATAGCCTCATTCGTTGTTATGTGGTGCCAATATTGTGTACAACGGTGACCCTTTGAATGATTTGTCGTTGTCTTCATTTCTCGATAAATTCATAGAGAAAAAACCAAAGAAAAACTAAAGAGCAGATGGTGTTTGGCATGATGGTTCCCACTATTGCAGGGAATGCAGTGGTGCATTCACTTCTGAGACTTTCTCCAACTTGTCAGAGTTTGTATCTAATATCATTTGTAGTGATCCAAGGTCAAATCCTAGTCTAACCAGGAAAAATTAATTCTTTCAACTTGTTAGTTTTGCATCTGGTGTTTCCAAGACAACCACCTAAATTTCTTTAGCCCAAATCGTAAAGCTGGAATCTTCAACCTATATTATTCAGCATGTGTCCAATGCAAAGCCATTTTTGAGTTATGTAAATGCCTACTAGTAAAACTTACCAGCTAACCTTTAGTTTATCAAATGTAGATGCAACACAGAATCGTTGCTTGCTTTATTAATAATTTGCCTGAGCATTTGTCAATCAAGGAATCTCATAAAATGTCTTTGAGCCCAACAGGAAGACTCCAAAAGTTTGAATCATTATGCTTCTCAGTTATCAAAGAGAGAATGGCGTAAGAATATGTTCATTAGAGTTCACCTACCAATCTAGTTTGAATCACGCTTCTCATTCTCTGTTGTATTATCAAATTAGTTGTTATTCTTTGATTATGTATTAGTCTTGCCACCCCTTTGGGGCAATTAATTTCTATTCAAACTTCACCTTTGTATTCATTGGTATGTGCAGTATTTTTAGTACTGAACTTCTGATATCCTAAATTCAATTGGAAGGAAAAAAAAAAAATGAATTGTGCAGTACCTCTTTCAAGTCAAATGACCATTTCTTTTTTTTCTTTCCGTCACCAGGATGCTTTTCTCATTGGTCAATTTGACAGGGATTCTGGAGAGGTGATGTTCCTGCTCATCTGATGGTCATTGGTCATGCCCTACACGACTATACAGTTTACAGTACTGCTAGTACAAAATAAAATCAATGGCTGCAGGTTCTTTGAAATCCGGTATCTTTGCCTTTCTTAAGACTTCATCACAGCATTTCAGTTTTTTCTTCAATATGTTTAAGAGGTGTTGAAGATTTCTGAAGATTAATGTCACAAAAATCTTGATTGTTGTTAGGGACTTTTTTTCTGGTGGCTGTGAAATCCATTGTTGGCCTTCAATTGGTAAGCCTACCTTAAATCTTGCTTCTTTCAACTATATATCAATATGGGCATGGATGTTCAATTGCTTGTTTCCTGCCAATAGCTGAGAGCCAATACATGTTTGCATGGCACCTACTTGTGCTTCCACCCCATATTTATCCTATCTTGCTTCAGGGATGGGCGAGGTACACCTAGTTAGAGCTCACTTTCGCTTCCTAAGGAGGCCTTTTTCTTTTGGTGGTGAAGCTCAATTTGGGGCTTATTTTGGGAGGCCATTTTTCTAAATAAAACATCAATATCTCAGTTTAGTTTTATTCATGAATATAGTTAAATGATTATATGATTCAGAATGAAAAGCAAAAAAAAGTTAAGATAATCAAATGTCCCCGTAATTTTTCCTTGGCTTGAATTCCATAACAATTGTCATCTTCTTGAATGTATATGGAGTAATCATCCATCTGTTAATGCTTGGAACTCAATTAACATGCTCCAACTCTAATCCACAACGTTTAAGCTTTATGACACTTGCTTCAACTCTCTTAAATCAGAGAGTATACCCTCTACTCATTACAAGCAAGCCAAATCTAAGCAACCTATTTTTGTATGAATTCTTCTAGGAGCTCAAAATGTGGTTTACTCAACAAATACTTTATTTGGAATGGTCATCATTCATGACACCAATTGTAAGACAACCTCACTTTTAAGGGGTATAACATAGCTGAATGCGAGTCATGGAACAGTCTATGAGAGCCATCATGCGGTTCACACATCATAGCTCTTGACTATCGTCAATATACTTGCCAACTGCTTAACACCTCAGCAACAACTTGCCTCCATCAAATCAACACCATTGGATTCCTTTTCTTGGGACTCTTATTTGTACCAATGTAACTAGCTTGTTTGATACTTTTTCCTGCAACTTGATAAGAGGTTTATCTACATTCTCTCATTTTGACAACCATATGCCATCTACAAGTTGGTGCCTCAAGGCACTCATCATCATGGTTTAATTGATACAATCTTGGTTGAATGTCCTGCAAATTCACTTCTTTTATTTAATTGATCTCAATCTTCTGAAATTATCATCAATCATGGTTGACATGAGATAACCACTTGATTTGCTATTATTTGTATCTAGTCTGGTCAAGTGATGTTATTTTACACATTTGAATTATCTAATGCCCTGATCTGGACCCTGGGCTCTTTTGCTTTGTGGTTCATCACTCCACTTGATCTAAGCTCCAGACAATACCCACAACTACCATGAACTTCAATGCAACTCTATGTTGCCTTACAACTACATGCGCCTCTGTTGCATGTACTTTTGGTGCTTTAATCTTTTGACTTCGTTTTGGATGATCAATTTAAATCGTTTGGTCACTCTTTGTTCAATCAGGGCTCCCAAATAATACCAACAACTACCAAGGACTTTAATGCACATCCATGTTGCTTTATGTCTATGTGCAACTCTATCAACTAATGCTACTCGTGCATTGTCTTTACAGTGCTTTAATCATTAGAATGCAGCCTCATCAATGACCTTTGTAGCCTCAACAACAACTTCCTTTCATAATTGTGCAGATCTTCCATATATGCACACTTTGCATGGTCGAGCCATCTCCACTATCCATGTGGTCTCTACTTGTGGTAATCTCCTCCTAGGTGCCATCCACTACATGCCTCCATACATGATTATCAAGTCAGTTCTTTCTAATTTATTTATATCTGATAAGTTAGTTGCAAAATCATGACACCTCCAACTTATCGTGGATTATGAAGCAGATCTTTTATAATTGTGCAGTAGCTCTTCTCCATATGATTTGCATACTTCCATGTGCATGTCATCAAAAGATCTACTTTTGATACCACTTGCTATGGATCAAATGGCACACTCGTTCTAAACCCTGTTTTGAACTGATACAAGACCCTGTCTAATCGAAAAAGAAGTCCTACTAACTCTGTTTCTTTCAGGTCAAGCTGGTGGAATCAGATCAAGAACCTGAATCGAACAAGAAATAAAGTGACAGCTTTTATACAGGCTACCTTTTGGTCTGTATTCATATTGATTATATGCAAGCTGAAAATACATCAGTTTGGATTACTTAACCACCCCCGAAAAAAAAAGAGGAAAAGAGGAAGAGATTTATCTCAAAGAAATAAAGAAAATCAGATAGGTATCATGCTAACTTCCAACCAAATCCTCAACAAGTGTTTTAACATATATAGTATGCATTAAACTTTTCTTTATTATGATCTTTTTTTTTCTTTTGCCACTATGATGAATTAATAATTCTCAAGTGATCAACTACATATTTATGAATCAGAGAAATTACTTTTGTAGGGAGAATGGTTAATGTTGTTTTTCACTAAAATAGTGGAACTTCTGTAAAATAGTACAAGATAATAAAGCACTTGCATTTTACTGGTTCACAGGAAATCCCCCACAAGCAGATTACCAACATTGACAGCTATGGGAACCAGAGGGAAGGGGTGCAAAGCAAAAGGGTGCTGGTCAACAACCTTGCACTTCTTGCTGTACTCATTGCCACGGTCTCCTTCACTACTACTTTCACGTTGCCTGGCTGATACAATGTAAATCTTGGTGTTGACAAGGGAGAGGCACTGCTGGCTAAAAGTTAATTTGTTGAGTGCTTAGCTTTGCACTAAATAGGCTTAGATTGGAATAGTTTAAACTTCAATTATAAAAAGGAAAAAAAAAGTAAGAATTGAGTGTTCTTTTGTATTGTGATGTATTCTTTTTATTGTTTTTTATTGTATTTTCTTCGTAATATTGTAACAAATACTTTATATTTTAATTTAAATAAAAATGATGTGTTATGTCAAAGATCACTTTTGTACGTTATTCTTGTTATGCGTTACTAAAATTAAAAATATTTTGATGTCTTATCTTAATAATTTATATTCATAATTATATAATCCTTGAAAGATTATGGAGGGTAATTATTTTTGTTCTTAAAACTTGTAATACTAGAGTACTCTGCCCTTAGGAAAATTAAATATCACGTCATTAATTTTTTTTGTATCTAATCTATTGTGACTAATTTTCTATTTAGTGGCCCTCATTTGGAAGTAGATTTTTGGAGATGGAGTTTCCATCCTTCATCCTAAAATCTATCCTCGTAGCCTTCATTTTTGTCCTTAAAGGCCATCACTATAGGTGTATTTTGTTGTAGTGGTCGATCGTTGTGTGATTTTCATGATCAAAATAAGTAATCGAATCTTTAATGAGTCCGAGTCAAACACAAGGAGCTAATCAAGGTGGTAATTAGGCTAAGATGGCTAGCATTTAGGTTAAGAAAATTGGGTTCCTAATTGGGTTAAGTTTAGAGATCAAATAAGCTAGCATTTTGGGAATTGATTCAGCCTCATCTACATAATCGAGCTTAATCAAAACCTACCTCATTGTAGATCTCCAATCAGTTCCACACCTAGTACTTGCATACATATAAACAAGGACATCAATGCACCAGCTATAGATAATGGGAATATTACATAAAAATCCCTAAAAATGCATAATTTACAAAATGATGTTAAATGGCTAATCTAATATAATCTAATGCAATATGACCTAATTTACCCTCAAGCTAACAATAGTTAGGTGTAAATTAAGTAAATAAATATGAATATATCAGCTAATACATGGCTGGTCATCTGACCCAAAACCAATCAACATCCTTGAGAGGGGTGCCTGTGAATACCCTCTTCTCCTCTAGCAGCTATGGATTTAATGAGAACTCAATTCATAAAGGATTAGTTAGGTTTAGGGTTTGCTTAGGGGAGATATTTATAGGGATTCCATGCCTAATCCTAATATAATGAAGACCCTTAGTTTTCCATCGAGGAGCTGGGATGTAATCCCACTTAAATTCCATGGGATAAGCCCATAACAACTTTTGGGGTGTTTATATCTAGTATTTAAACATTAATTAATTGCAAGCAAACCCTTGGATTTTATACCTTATTAAATTAAGTGCAATTAATCACCAAATCAAATACAATTAAACTCTTTAAATAGCATTTGACTTGTCCTTCAAGTAGGAACCTATTAAAATGATTATTAGTTTTATGATGCCAATAATCAAGGGTTTAGGATTGTAGAATTATGACACTATGCCTCTCTTAAGTATTCCAAATACCTGTGAATAGTTCACACTAGAAAACATATATAACCCTTAGAATTAAATTCCAGGTTCACTGTCCATCCCATCATGAGTTACATATTTTTCATATATTCTTTTATCATTAAGATGAGAATAAAGATTAGATCCTTTTCTAAAAGACTGTCCTTTTCTCTTTCATGCATGAGTCTAATTAGAACCCCTACGATCATACATGGAATTTCATAATTTTCAATATATGCAAAACGATCATGATTCTCCTGATCTATATATACCTACAACAACCAATTTGTGTGATCTCTTCGAGAGATCATGTGCCTCCTATGCCCTCATATGCATACCAGCTTTCCAATCTCAATACCAAGGTGGGTGCATTAACTATCTGTCCATTAAATATGCATATTAACACAAAGAGACACATATCTATCTCAAGTCAATGGATACGCCTTCTCCATAACAATGATAAGAGAAGGAATTTTGCATCTTCATTTCGTCAAGTTAACTCCTTGACTCAACTTGCATGACAGCTCTGAATCTCCATTCTCATGTAGAGGATATGCATCAAGAGCATTAATCAGACAACATTCTCTAGAGAAAATTGTCATTCTTCTCAAACTGGAGACAACAGTTAGATATTATGATGATTCTTGACGACTTATCTAAATCATTGATCAAAATCGCTTGGATTCTTCAATACCTACCTTGATTATATCCAACATGAACACATTACATTAACCCAATTATTTCGAGGGACCCATCTAACCTCACATGTCCACATGGTCTGATGTTCAAATCTAAATCACTGATTTGACTCAAGTTGATTCACTTAAGGCACATAACTCCAATAGACTCTCACTTACCCTAAGAACCAATCCTGAATTATTTCTTCGGTCCATGATGCCAACTCAACACTCAAGACTTTACCATAAAGCCTTGATCAATTGAAGTGTCACGCTATAAGTTGAACCATTACATATGATAACTTTATCATACATGGCATCAATTTTATGACGACTTTTTTCTACGTAGACACGCTTTTGTTCTAAGAAATCATTTCTCAACAAGAGCGAATGTCTTGTTGTCATCACAACAATGGGAGTTTCAATAGAAGAAACTACCTTAAGTCCTTCCAGGGCCCTTATGTATCCACACCACCCATGTGCCAGCTTCATAAGCTACAACACATTCACTTTAGCATTCTTATGGTGATGTATCTACTTCCAAAGCAAATATTATACCATACAAGTGGATCATATGTGGACTATCCACATTAGACCACAAATGTCTCATCTTAACTCACAGCTTCATAAGCTACACAACACATTCACTTTAGCATTCTTATGGTGATGTATCTACTTCCAAAGCAAATATTATACCATACAAGTGGATCATATGTGGACTATCCACATTAGACCACAAATGTTGCATCTAAACTCATTAACATTGACTAAATCAGTGCATCTCAACTCTTTTGATCATCGCATTCCTTTTTCAAGGAACATTAGGGACAACTCCACAATTCATCCAAAGTGTCTTGTTGGTTGATAACATTTTATCCTCCCTCGATCTTTGACATCTCTAGTTGAAACTATGCTTGGTACATGCATGATATACATGCATCATGTTTTCTCCCTCAACCCTTTGAGCTGATATCTTCTTCATAAGGAGTATGGTACTATGCTCCCACCATTTCTCATGAATCTGGGCATTATTGAATGTATCCATAACACCTTATGAATTATTCAATTCTAGATTCTTATTTGGATGATGATTGGGTTCAAGCTCGCAGCTTTTACCCAATCTCTCATGTTATGATCCTTAAAGCTTCATCATATGAAGGTGGATCATTCCTCGGACTCATTTAAGTCATTAGATCCAAAATATCATAAGTGGATTCTACTATCTTGAAACTCTTTCAAGTAGTACAACATATTTGCTAGAATTGATTTCCTTCATATTTGGTCTAAGATCTTGACTAGCTTCTAGTAACCTCGCAAGATGCCTCGTTTCTCTTTGGTCAAATTCTCATTATAAGTATCAATCTTCATGAAATCTAATCTTTCACAAGTCGAATACTTCTTGAGAATTCTAGTTTAGGAATAGGAATATTTCCATATCCCTTATGGCTAATGAAACTTATAGCTAGTTTGGATATACTACGGCCTAACCATATATTTGTATGGATTGATCAAGACAAGTTTTGTAACACTCCTATCATGCATTATCCTTGGATTGCATTTTAATAGGTGATTCATCACCACGAAATCTAACATTCCACAAGACAAAATAACCTTTTGGAATTCTCATCACACGGTTGACAACTATTGTCATGTGCAAAGTCCTCGAATATTCAAATATTATGATTTTCTTTCTGTCTATGTTCAAGCCCACCAGAACCATGGTTCAAAGGTTGGAGGTGGTGCAAAAGTGATTTTTTTGGAAAGGGCCCCATTCTGAGAGTCACTTTACGTAGCTTACTAGGTGGGACCTTATTTGCAAACCTAAGAAGGCAAGTGGCCTGGAAGATCATAGACTTAAGGAGTTTGGTGACTCTCTACTCCTTAAGTGGGCAGTTAAATTTATGCAAGGGGAAGGAGGTTTGTGGCAGGATCTTTTTCTTGATTCTTATGGGGGCCTACGTTTGGAGGCCAGATTCATAATAAGGCTTTGCCCTTTTTGGCACTCTATGATGATGGCATTAAGGGAGCATTTCATGTCATCTTTGGGCAATGGCATGAAATTTTGTTTCTGGCTAGATGACTGGACGAGCCAGGGCCCATTGGCTTCTCGTTTCCCAAGGTGCTATGGTCTTTCTCATGATAAGAACATTGTGGTGGCCAATTGTTGGGACAATGTTGGGGTTTCCTAGACTCTCCCCTTACCAGATGGCCCTCTTGTGGGGTGTTCTGCAGAGGAATGGGGGCAACTGCTTCTTGCAATTCAAGATTTTCACCTCTCTGATGGATCAGATGGGTTTCATTGGAGGCATGGCCCATACTCCTCGACGAAGGCCTACAAGTAGCTTCTCTCTCTAACCCAATTCGAAGGATGACCAGATATGTGGCAACTTGTGTAGGATACGGGTCCCTTTGAAAGTCAAGATTTTTCTTTGGCATTCGAGGAGGCATGGATTAGTCATGGGGAGCTTACGGCATAGGTTGATGGAAACTCCCTTGTAGCAATGTCCACTTTGCCATATTGAGGAAGACGATATTCAACATTTATTTTGTATTGTCCTTTCACAAAGGAGGCCTGGTCCAAGCTGTGCAAGGGGCCACTTCCATCTTGGGATAAATTGTGGGGACGACTTGGGAACATGTAACAAAAACCACACAGTGTGGGGGCTCTTCTCTAGTGCATTTGGCATGCAAGAAATGATGTACTTTTTTAGCGGGGAAGAGTGTGGGTTGAAAATGTGTGTGGGGAATCTATTTTTTTGTCCGACTTGTGGACTCGTTTTTTAAACTAAGCTTGTACCATGTTACTTTGGTATGAATATAATTTTCAGATGACTATTGCTACCAATAGTCATCCTTTCTTTCTAAAAAAAAAGTCGAATATTGCAATGTGTTATGAGATCCAGCTCACTTGGATAGGACATGAGCCAAGCAGATTCAATCTTGGTAGCCTTATCTTGCTTTAGTTCAAGTATTCATTCTTTGGGAATCTAGCATTCCGCAAATCAAAATGCTTGACTAATTCATATCACAATGTCAATAACCATTATCATGCTTGTGACACCAATGATTATCCTAGAGACCAACTAATTTAAGCTCAGATATACAGGCAAATAATACCAAATACAAATATCCAGATCCTTGTCCAAATCATATGTGAATAAGAGATCTTGATTCGAATCCCTAAGGGATATGCATTCTCTAATGTGAATCCTCATTGGATTCAAGAATCCAACATCCACCATCTTTTAAACTTCCCTAAGTTTGATCTTGTCTGAAGAAGACAAGTGCAAGCTAAGGTGTACAAGAGGAATGAGTTAGAAACAATTTCTCACTCATCAAGATACTCCTTTTGATTCAACCAACTAAGATCTACTATCTATGTTAGATCGAATCTCACATGATGTGTTCATGGTTCATGGAATTCACTAACTCTATAACCAACATGTAGAAGTCATCAAACTTTCCACAAGATCTATGACCTTTCCACATTTAATGATTATCATATTGGAACGATCATTAACGGATGTCGCCATCTAGTAAAGATATTTTTCATAGTGCACACATCGCTATGTGTCACTGATATTTTCATTTTTATTGACATAAATTATGCATAACTAATGTTAGTTTAAGGGTAAATTAGTCCATACTGCATTTGTATAGGTTAGATTAGTCACTTAGTAGCATTTTTTAAATAATACATATTTTTGGATTTTTATGCAATATTCCCCTTATCTATATCTGGTACCGTGATGTTATTATTTATATGTGTGCAGGTGCTAGGTATAAGACTGTTTGGAGCTTGGCAGAGAGGAGAAATTGATTTAAGCTTAGATGTGCAAAGAAGCTAAGTCAATTTCCAACCTAGCCACCTAACCCAATAAACCCTTAACCCCAGCCTAATTAGGAACCTAATTTTCCTTGCCCAATAATCAGCTAACCTAGTCCAATTCCCCAACCTATGTGGTCGGCCATGTACCTTAATTCCTACCATAAATTGTAACGAATGTGTGCCCCAGACGTATTTTAAGACGTCTGGGAGGTGGCTCAGACGTCGTACAAGACGTCTGGGATCACAACCAGACGTCTGATAAGACGTCTGGGATAGTTTCAAGACGTCTGGAAATCCATTATTTTCGACACACGCGAGTCGCCTGCGCGCCTGAGCGCGCAGACCGCATATTCCCCCTTTTTCTCTCTGCGGCTGCAGGCGGCCTGCCACCTCCTCTCTCCTCTCCGCGCGGCGTTAAAAGGGGCGCGCCTCCCCTCCCGTCTCCACCGTCTCCTCCTTCTTCTCCTTCCTGTGCGCGAGAGCGAGCGGACGCGAGGGCGGCAGCGACGGCCGCAGTGAGCGCGGAGGTGCGGCGTGCGAGGGCGGAGCTCTGCCGTGAGGGCGAGCTCGCCGGAGCGGCTTGGCCTGCTGGCGGAGGGCGCAGGGGGCGCGGAGCGACGTGGAGAGGGACCTGCTGCGGTCTGAGCAGCAGGAGCGCGAGGTGCGACGCGGGCGGCGTCGCGAGCGGAGGCCGAGCAGGGTCCTGATTCTGGAAAAATTTCCAGAATCAGACGTCTGGATTGATAGCCAGACGGCAAGGTCGACGTCTGTAAGATCATACAGACGTCTGAAAGGTGAGTTTCCGCCTTCTTCTTCCTTCTTGTCGACTGACCGTACTGAGGGAGGGGGTTGGCTGTGCGCAGGTTCGCTGATTCGCCATCCTTTGCGAATCAGACGTCTGGAAGTTGTACCAGACGGCTGGAGTGACCTCCAGGCGTCCTTAAGGACCATCGGACGTCTGGGATCTAGGGCAGACGTCCCCGCAGACTTCTGGACGTCTGGGAAACCACGCTGAACAGGTAATTCTCTGATCCACTTTTTAAGACGTCTGGAAGGAGTTCCAGACGTCTGATTTTGCACAGTATCGTCTTTTTCGACCCGTTTAGGGTCCGTTCGGGCTCCGTTTTCCGCGATTCGAGTTGCATTCTTTTCAGAAGTAATTCCTCTACCCGTCTACAGTAGCTATACACTGTTTTGAGACACTCCTTGTGTTTGATCCTTGTGATAGGACCTCGTTCGGTTGCAGTCTTGAGAGTCGCGGAGGCACGCGGGATTCCCGATCATGCCCCCATTACTCCCGTTGTACCTGGTAGAGTGGCTTTAAGTATTAATAAAATCTGTTAAAGTATGGAACCATAACTAGAACCTAGGACATTGCATGAATCCTAGGAATGAGAAATATATGGAATGATAGTTCCTAGGTGTTGCATGAATCCTAGGGCCGGAAAACTAGATTGTATGATAGACCCTAGGATATGGCATGAATCCTAGGATGGAAAAACTAGTGGAATGTATAATAATGCAGTCTTGGAAAAAATGGAAAGGAATATATGAAGCTGCCTGTAAATTGAGTTCACAGCTGCCTGTTATGAATAAAGAAACATGATTGGGATCATGGTTTGTAAGAACGTGAAACTGGAAAGTAAGACATGAGATGTTCTGGAACCCTACGGGGAAGTAGGAGTAGAACTCCTGGAAAGCGAATGGAATAGAATTGGGGAAGTGAGCTGGCCCTTGAGTACGGAGTACCAAGGAGAGCGACTGTCCCCCTGTTTAGTGCAGAGCTGAGCTAGCCACCCCAGGGACCCGGGGGTTAGGACTGGCCACTCTGTACCGACTTGTTGGCCCTCGTGTACGTAGTACCGAGGAGAGCTAGTAGTGTTAGGAGAGTACTAGCTATCCCACGGGCCCCGGGGTCCTGCTAGCCTCCTTCACCGACTTGTTAGGCCCACTAGGGCAAACCAGGGTAGTCAGGCGAGGGTGCGCGGACTGTGGAGGGGCAAGGCCCCGGTTTGGTTACTGTGGAGGGGTTGGACCCCTGTTACTGAGAGGGCTCTGCCCTGGTTCCGTGCTGTGCTTTGGGCGCACTCGTTAACGGAAACGACTGACCGCGTGCCAGTGCGGGCTAGCTACCTGTGCGTTTATCGCGCGTGCCGTAGTCACCGTTACGTCTGTCAGTGACCTTGGGGTGGTTGACTGAGGGTAGGATCACCACGGGGGACTCTCCCGGCCAGGAGAGCACCACGTGCTACTTCTACTTTTGGAAAAGACTGCAATCAAGATCGTTCCCACGAGGACATTCGAGATCAAGTAAAGGATCTGAGAAATAAATGAAATAGTGAGAAAAATTGAAAGATGTGAATAAAGGAAGTAATAGAACATAACAGCTACTGTACACTCTACTGTTGCCTTTAGTTAGTTTGCCACTCTACTCAGCGTTTTGCTGACGTGTTACACTCGTTACCTTTTTCAGGACCAGGTGTTGAGCAGCCAGGGTCGGCGGCTGCAGAGGACGCTGGGCCGAGTAGGGTCCAGTAGAGTTACCACAGCCTTTTGTACCCCTTTTGTTTCTGTTCTAGTGAGTAGTTTTTGTTTCCGCTGTACCTTCTTTACCTGCTGTTCTTGTTATATGATAAATGCTGTTTTACTGTTGTGGTGGTACCTACTGTAGTAGTTTCTTTCTTTACTGCTGTACTTTCTTACTGTTAGTTATATTCATGCTGGATGTGGTTTATTTTACTGTCTTTTGGTTACTTCCTCGTTGGACGACTAGGTCTTGGGATTAGTCGAGTCGGTCCGGTTCTCGTGTCTCGTAGGGACTCGGGAACCGGGTCGTTACATAAATGGCTGGCTACACCATTTAACCAATTAACCTAACCATCCCACATATGAAACGGTCTGGGACAACCGGGTTTTATTGTTATAACGTTGTAGTATAGCCAGTTATTACCAACATTTCAAATATATAAATTTTTTGCTCGGAAAGTAAAAGAGTTCCCGAGGTCGAACTCAGGGAGCAAGTTGTATTCTAGGGATACACATGTTTCTTTTACAAAAAAAATAAAGAAAGAGAGAGGGAAAGAATTTGTTGTTCTCTTTGTTTTCTCCTCGTGATGTTCTTCTTTCTTTCTTTCTTCAGATCTCCTTTTTCTTCTTTGTTCTGCAGAGGTGATGCTCTTCTTCTTTTTCTGCAGTCTCTTCTGTGAAGGTTTCTTCTTCCTTGGCTCTGCTGTACTTCTTCTCTGCAGCCTTTCCTCTTCTTCTGTCTTGCTCAGCCTCTTCTTTAGAGTTTCTTCTTGTTTCTCCTCCCTGCGGCTAAGTGTCAGCTTCTTCTTTTCTTTTTCAGCCGGGGACGTCACCCCTCCTTTCTTCTTTTCCCTTCAGGCCGTCGTCTGATTTCCAAATCAGACGACTTAAACTACCTGTTGCTACAGTCAGCTTCCTTCTTCTTCCGCGGGTCTTCTTCTTCGCCTGTGCCTGCACACTTCAGAGTTTTTCGTCAGAGGTAAAACCTACTCTACCCTCCCCCCCCCCCCCCCCCCCCCCCCGCGTCTCTCTCTCTCTCTGAAACCACTCTTGGGAAAGCTCTCCCAGAGCTGCCGGGTAACCGGGTTCGGGTCAGGCCCGGGTCCAGGCCCACCGGCGTGCGTGGTGGGCGAGGAGTGCAGGTCAGTCTTAAGTCGGGTCGGGTCAGGTCCGCGGGGCGTGAGCGCGGACGAGACCGGGTAACCGGGCGGGTGAAGGGGACCTCACCCCGTGTGCTGAGGCAGTAAGCCTTCAGCACTTTTGCATCTTATATCGCTGCGCCTCTTCAGGCTTTTCCGAGGTGGGACTAAATGTCCCACCTCAATTGCGCGCCCGCAGCGGGGAAATCAGCGGGAGATTGCGGCGTCACGCGAAGCCTTCTGCCTTAGCTGCGAGCCTGGTGTTTTGTCGAAACGCCTCGCAAGGCCTGGGAGTTGAATCTGGGCGTGGCGCTGAGCGTGGCGCGCCTGTAGCTGCAGGCGGAAGCAGTTCCTCCTGCTCGGCAATGGCGGCGGAGGTCGGGTGGCCTGTTCACAAGAAAACGGCCTCCCGGCCTAATCAGAAAGTGCCAGGGGCTTCGCCAGGGTGCGGCGAAGCTCGTGTGGGTGGTGGCGAGGCGCGGGGCGGCGTGCAAGGGCTACCCTAGGACGGACTGTGGGTCGGAGGATGGGTTTGTTGGGGGAAGCGTTACGGAGGTGTGGAGTGGCAGTGAGGGGGTGGGGGGTGCTCAGTGTGATGAGGCGGAGGTTCGGTGATGGTCGGCGAGGTGTGTGAGGCTGTGGAGCGATGGGAGCATCTCGCCGGAGGGTGGCCGGAGACGAAGGGGGTGACGATGGTCAGGGTCGGTCGAGGGCTTAATTGAATAAATTGAAAGTGGGGAAAGAAAGAGGAGAAGAAGGGGAGTAGCTCTAGCTTACTTGCAGGGACGAAGGGGGAGGAACAGGGAAAGGGGCGGCGGCGAGCAGAGAGCCGGAGAGGCGCCAGCTGGGTGCGGCGTGGCGCGGGAAGAGCAGGGGAGGAGGTCTCTGCTGCTGGTATTGCGGCAGAACGGAGAGGTGGAGGGGGAGGAAACCGCCGGAGCTGGTGAGCGTCTGCCGGAGGGAGAAGAGAGGAAAGTTGAGGATTTTCTCCGTCAGATCCAGGCTGCTCCGGTTGGTGGAGCAACGGGGGGTATTTATAGGGATCAAACAGGGAGGAAGGCGGAGGGAGACGACGTGTCTCCCTCGCCGGAGGATGGCCGGAAACAAGAACCCATACCGTCCGTGCGTTCGCACGGCCGGTATGGTGGGTTACAACGACCAGGGGGGTGTCCCTGCGACGGCTGACGACGCAGGGCACCCCCGGTTTACTTGCCAGGTCCCCCACCTCACCCTGCGCGGCGCCATGCTCCGCGCAAGGTCGCCGGAGCATGGTGCTGGCAGGTTTTGCAGGGGGGACCTGATCGCAAAGAACGAAGGAGAGTTAGGGGCCAAAATGCGAGGGTTCAAAAGTTGAGGGCCAAAGAGTAAATATATGAGGACCAAAGTGTAAAGTCGGTCAAGGAGGTTTCTTCTTAGGCTCAAGTTTTTATACATGACTAATTAGGACCTAAGGAATCTGATGGTGAATTTCATTTCTATATTAAACCTTGTTTGACCGGTCAATTTACGCAAAAACCCAAATTAAGTTATTAATTGGGCATGGTTCTCAATGTAGGTCAAAATGGGTTCTGAAGGCCAAATTGAAGGTTCTAAACCCTAGAGATTATTTTTCTATGAATTTTAGAGGGTTTATTCTATTTTTACTTTGCCTCGAACCTTGTGAATTGAAGTGGGTTGTTTTAGGGTTACAGATTATCATTTAGTTTCTTGGAATTGTTGTAGCCCTTGCTAGATCATTTCATCCCACTCTTATTCTTATTAAGCTGCTTTGACCTATGTTTGGGCCCTGAATTACCCTGTATGCAGATTATACTGGTAAAATTGCATTTTTACCCCTTATGACTTGTTTTCTTCTCAAACTCAGGATTCTCTGAGTTAAGCCTTTCCTTGAGATATGTAGGAGCTTTTATCCTTTGTATTAGGTCAAAATGAGCTAGTTATGGCTCATGATGAGGTTCTCATCAACATACAAACTGATAAATACTAGTTTATCATCATTCTTAAGCTAAAATCACACTTAATTCCTAGGGTTTTTGAATTCGCAATATGGTATTAAGTTGCATTTAGGCATTTACATGCATTTAGGGTTTAGGTATCCATTATTAGGTTTCTTGTCATTTTATGTATTGATACATCTCATTTGTTTGTCAGGGATGAGGACATAGTAGAAATCACCTGAACCTTGACAATGTGAAAGGCAAAATCATAAAGAGAAGAAGATAGAAGTCTCAGCCAGTTGGATTCCAGCTCATCTTAGCTGGATCCCAGCTGATTCTCAGCTCATCTCCAGCTTAAGAAGCTCAATTCAACTCAACTCCTTCAAGCTTAGCTACTAGTTGAGAACTAGCTAGTTAAGCTAGCTAAGGAGTCTTCAGGAAGCTTAGTCCCAGCTCATCTCAACTCCAGGCATGCTAAAGTCAGCTCCTTGCAACTGAACCCTACTCAGCATAGCTACTAGCAAAGAACTAGTTAGTTGAGCTAGTTGTTAAGTCCAAGGAAGCTCTTCATCAACTTCCCTCAGCTCAATGCAAGCACAACTTAGCTCAAGATAGCTTCTCACAACTCCTCCCAACTCCTACCCTCTACTTGCTAGCTAAGCTAGCTCCACCTAGCTAGCTCTCTACCCTACCTCCCTCCTACTTGTTGGCTCGAAATCCATTGTAGTTTAGAAAAATGTGTCGTAGTATAGCAGCAAAAATCAAATCGACATTTAAATTTGTAATTGCTCGAAAAACTGAGTTCCAAGGTCGCTTGCAGGGAGCAAATATAGCAATTCAATCAACCAATCATAACAATCACAAATAATGATGTATGCAATTAATATCAATCACAAATATGAGAGTAATCAATTAATGCTCAGAATTGTATCTCAAAATAAAAAAATAAAGAGAATAAAAATGGTGGTTGGAACCACCGATTATCCTCAACAGTAAGCACAATTCTCAATTCAAGATTAGATCTCAAGTTCAACCATAGTCTCCAATCAAAGTCAATTCCCTTCTCAGATTAAACGTCCCCAACAAGCCTTAGACGGCTTAAGTATCAAGCCCAACAACCTCTGAAATTGCCAAAGTATAGGCATGAATCCCGAGGTAGCACAGTGCAAAACCCCCTTCCTTCCCTCAGAAATTTCCCTCTCTTTCTCTTCAGAATTGGGTAATGGGTATTCAGGTAATCAGGTCCGGACCTGGGACCAGGCCCACCCCGGTGTGGGCGGTAGGAGAGGTGTGAGCGGGTGAGTGAGGGACCTCACCCCGTGTGTACTGAGGCAATGAGGCTGCAAGTGTTGTTCAATTTGTATCAAAAAAAAGTTTAGACATGCCCGATGTGGGACTAAGTCCCAGGTCTTTCACGCGTGTTGGCAGCAAAAGCTTGTTCGAGCAATTGAGGCTACTGTGTTCACTACTTTGGCCAATTGAAGGTGCGTGTGCCTTCGTGGTGTTGAGCCACGTCTGCTAGAGGTGGAATTAAAGTTGGAGCTGACTGGTTGACGGCGGATGATGTTGGAGATGATGATTGGTGATGGCGACCTGCAAAGAAAATACGACCTAGGGTCCAATAAGAGAACTTAGAAGTATCGCCGAAGTATAGCGAACGCGATGGTGGTGGTTGTGTGGAGTTTCATGAGCTGTGGAGCACGTATGACGTCGGTGAGGGTGTCCAATGGTGGGTGTGTTCGGTAGGGCTAATTCATGATCAAAAGTCCTAATAATGTTGGGGCATTTATTAGTGGAAGGAGAGGAAGATGTGGGTGGTCGTGGCGAGGTGTTTGGTGGTATGGTTTGCTTGCACGAGCTCGCTAGAGCTCTTGCCAGGCTTGGGGAAGATGGGGTTGGAACGGTGGCGGTAGTGGATGAAACCTAATTCTTAGGGCTTAGAAAGAGTCTAGAGAGGGAGAAGGAGAAGTTAGGGGACTTAGTGAGGTGAGAGAAGGCAAGAGCACGTCCGGCGTTGGTCGACCGAACTTGGGGAAGATGAAGTCATCAGCGGAGGAAACAACGTTGAAGAGGTCGGCGGTGCCCTTGCTTTGGTTGGCAAGGTGCACGTGGAAGAGGGGAAGAAGTTGGTGCTGCTATTTGGTCGGATGCAAGATGGAAGAGGGAAGCGGAGGAGCTCGCCGAAGCCAAAGAAGGAAGTGGCTGGAGAAGGAGGAAGAAGAGGATTCTCGGACTTTCCTTGGCTGAGGAGTACGCTGGGAGATGGAGGAGTTTATATAGAGGAAGAATTAGGCTTCAAATGCGAGGAAATCATGAGTTGGAGTCATGCTTTTGGAAACAAGAATCCTTGATTTTTTAGAGCTCGTCGAAGCTCTATGCTCCATATCGGAGCCTAAGATTATGTTCAAATGGTAGAGAATTTCCTTCGGATTCACCTTCCAAGTTTAGAAGGATTTAGTTGCGGATTGAAGGAGAAATTAGACATCGAAGTCGGCTGCCATCGGTTTGAAGATGCCTTTCAGACTGTAATGGCGACAGGGGCATTTATGCAAAGATGATGAGAAATTAGGGGCGTGTTTGTAAGGAAACTTGAAACTTAGGGGTTTGAATGTGAAAAATAGAGATTTTAAGGGCAAAATGCAAACTACATCAAGATGGACCCTGATTTGGTCCAAATTTTGATGTTAACCTAATTTTGACCAAAGAAATCTAATGGTGAATTTGGATTTGAGTTTTGACCATGTTTGACTAGGTAAAGTGCACAAAAGCCCAATATAAGGGTAAATTCTAGTATGAATCTCTATTGTTAGTCAAATTGGGTTCAGATGGTCAAATCAAATGTACCAAACCTCTTAGAATATTTTTTAATAAAGTTTAGGAGGTTTAGATTGAATTTATCTCGACCAAAACCCTTTTAATTTAAGCGCAGCTGATAATTAGTGTTTTTAGTGATATTTTAATCCTCAAAATGCATGAAACCCTGATTTAGTCAGTGTGAGCCCACTTCTTGATCTTTTAAGTTCATTTGACCTTAAATTAGCCCCTGATCAATCTGCATTAATGATGGAATTGTAAAATAGCAGAATTAACCCCATTTTTCTATCTTCTCCTCAGAACAGTTCGATATGGAAATGTGATCCTTAGATGATCATTTAGGAGCGTTTATCACTTGATTTTGATTGAATTAAGTTAGCTATGATGAATGATGGCGTTACTGTCATACTTCCATACCTAACTTTTGCTAGTCCCTAGAAAAATCCTATGGCCCAAACCAGATCTCTAAGCCGAATTTTAACTATTAGGATGCCTTACTGAACTGCATCTCTAGAAATTAGATCAAAATATCAACAAATAGGCCTAGAGGCACTTAAGTACTAGCCAAGATATAGACCTCACCAGCCTCAGCCTTGGGTCTTCCACGAAGGTTTCTAAGGCCCACAAAAACTTCCTAGAGGTTCGTTGACCCTAGCGGTTAAGGCACCCGTGCGTATACGTAGCAAGTTTAGGTTTAGTTTGCCAATGCATTTTTTTAAGAGTGATAGAGAGGGATATTTATTTTGAGAATTTTCTCTTTTTTCTATTTGTATTCCTCTAAATCCAACATCGGATTGGCCCTAAACATGATCTGTATCGGACTCCTTGTCCCCACCATCAATCCTTAAAGGGTCCCTGGCAATTGATGCTTTGGGATAGCACTGCCCATGGAAACCCCCAGAACCCTGACTTTCGACACTTCAGGTTAGTGTCGCCCATGGCGTTCTATAGCTAAATTTAGGCCCTGGTAATCGACAATTCGGAATAATCTTGCCCATGGCACCTGAACCAGCACAAGGCCTTTACGTGCCCCTGGTAGGATATTTAGATATTCTAGGAGACAAGCATTAAGGAGACAATATGTTATTACGCATCTTCGAGGGGAGTATTTTTCAGTTCGTCTCTCTGCGTCGGGAACTCGTCCAATCAACCTGTGTCTTTGAAATGCTCCTAAAACAGATCTTCGGGAAAACATTTTCAGAATAGAACACTTTTGGCATTATACTTCATTAAGTGCACTAAACCAGACTGGTGTGTGATTTTTGGGTGCCTAGGTTACCAAGTCCTGAAAACCAAAGGGTAGACAATGGGGCAAAATAATCCCTAATAAGCCTTGGACTTAATACATCAGCCTCGCACTTTCCTCAACCTCTTGAGGATTAATCTGAATCTTAACAAATACGTGAGTGTTTAAGCCCTAGAATAGGCCCAAGAGGCCTAAGGTCGGCATCCGTCACTTATCTCCTAAGCTTTAGCTCTTCAAGTCTTAATTCATCATCCGATCCAGCTTAGAACTTAGGTAAGTTCCATATTCAATTACAAGACTAACACAATTTTTTTTTTCTTTTGTTTGCTCCTTTTTCTCTATTTTTTCTTTTCTCCTCTTCTTCCTCCTCAATTCAAATCTTTCAATTCAGCTCTCCTCCTTTCATCTCTCTCTATTTTTTTTTGATGAAACCCCTCCATGAACCGAATTTCACAGCATTTTGCACTTTAATACCCCCATGCTTAAGATTTGTAATGTCTTCATTGTAAATTGGGTGGGTTTGAGTTCAGCTTAGATCTTACATTAGAATAGGCTTGGGTGGGTGGCGAACGAGTCAGATGATTGTTGCGGACGATTTCAAGCTCTGATACGAATATCGGAGGTGGAGTCTGATAACTCTGCATTCAATGATGATAATTCTGTCAACCAGGGTTTATCTTGAGGATATATGTGCACTAATAACACACCATAGTGGGCATGGGAGCACTACATGAATCGCAATTTATGATTGCTTATAAATCAATGTTTAATGACCATATGTACAAGTTCATGTTGAAACAGGCCTCAGATGAGCAATCAGACCACACAAATGGATTTAGATCGACGAATCGAGTCCAATGGACTCGAAATCACATAAATCCGACATCCGGAGTGCCCTCAATTAGCCCAAGAAGTTCTGGTCGTTGATTTGATGATCAATGACCCAAAATGCGCCACGTGGCGCTCGCCTACCTGCATCCACTGCGCCCAAAGCTCCTTCAGTGTGAAAATCTGATCATTGGATCTCCATCCAACGGTTGATAGAGCCCGCACTTGATCTTGCCTCAGCGACTAATCGTGAAGGCAGCACAGCGGGTAGCACCTCGCCCTTGCAAGCGAGTGGTGAGCATTCGACTCTCGCTGCACCCTAGCCCGCACCGCAGTTGATTCGGGCCGTCCGATCACCATCGAATGACTTTAAGGCAGGCTACGCGGTGCATTCGCAAGCGTCCAATGCTGACGCGCGTGATCACGCGTGAGGCGCGCGCTCACTGCATGCGAAGTGCAATCCAAGAGCTCCTTGCTCGCATGATCGCAGCCGTTGAAGTGAAATCCAACGGTCGACGCGCATCCATCATGCGACCGCTTATCCTTCTGCGGGTGCGAGAGGGCGACGTGGCGCACCCTCAGCATTTGATGGCGATCTTCGCCTCGGATTGGATAGTTGTGGGACCATGAGCGCGGATTGAGGAAGAAAGCACACGCACCTCAAGGGACCGGCTGGTGAGGGCTTCACCGACATTTTTGGAATGGGTTTAGCGACATCCCGGACGTTGTTAAAACCCTTACTTAGTTTGGAAACCCCTTCTCTATATAAACCTTCTCAACCACTCCATTCAAAGGCATTCAATTCACACACACTCTACATGCAATACTAGCCCTCTCCTAGCTCCACTATACACTCCATATCCGCCCCGGAGTTGTCAAGCCGCCGACGGAGCCCCCCTCCACCGCCGTGGATGCCTTGCCTCCTCCTTGCACTCTCTTTTCTTTAGTTTTATGTTGCACTTGTTTAAGCTTTCATCTATTGTTATAGTTGTAAACAAACTCTAATTGCATGTTATATGTTGATGATGTTTCATATATCGTAGCTCACATCCTCTTAGATTGATTGTCATGCTTTAAACACGATCTCTAACCCTACTCTCTCTCTCTCTCTTGTGTTTTCTTGCAAGCAAGCAAACCAAACATTCCTCTGACAACTAAAGCAACAAACTAATTTGATTTCACGCCTCCTCGTATTTGACACTTGGACTCACTAAATCCACATCTTAAATTAAAATGGACGTCGCGAACGCATACTACAATGGCATAATTAAACCAACGCATTCCGCACGCGTCAGTTTTTGGCGCTATTGCCAGGGAGGCAACGGATTTCTTTTGTTGCTTTTATCTCGCATTTGTATTCATTTCTTCTAACTCATTTTTGCTTTCTCTACTTGATTGGTTGCAGGAACTCGATGCTTGGGCAACGGAGGAGCGCAATTCAAGACAATGGACCGAGAGGGAAGTGCTGTGAAGACGGTTGTGAGTATCACTCCATCCATTGATTGCTTGTTTGCCTAAAAGAAATACAAAAAAATATAAATCTAAAATTGGCGTGGTGAATGGCTACTTGACCCACATTCCAAACTCATCACCCAACCCAAAAAATACACTCCAACGTTCTTGAAGAAAAAAATCTTTTTGGAGTGTTTTTCTTTCTTTTGAGTGGTGTTTGTGAAGCCACCATAACCTGACTTGGGCCGCACCACTCACCATAATTAAAATCAACTCACCTGGTAGAATTGCATGAACACTAGGGTGAATACACTAGGGTTGTTTTTCTAGGGCCACATCATTCTAAAGGAAATTGACTTTCGCTCATTGTGTGCAAAACCTTGTGTGCCCACTTGAACATTGTGTGAAAATATTAAGGAACTTCAACCCTAAAAAGCACTAAAGCAAGAACAAATCATTAAAAGACACCACATCCTAAAATCCTTGCTTGAGAACCATGTTTTGTTAAGTGCACACACACTCTCAAATCGGTTAACTAAGAGGCATAACCCCAAACAACACCTCATCACATATCCTGAGCATAAGTACTAACCAAGCCCTCATTAAAATGGAGTAGACGTGCCCTAGGCAGGACTAGTTCAAGTCTTGGAGGTGTGACTGGGTTTTTAAGCACTTGGCCTTCATTCCCTTTGTAAAAATTTGGTGTCTAGGTTGCAGGGAAGTGTCAAACGATTGCGGTTGTAGGGTCTATAAAACCGGCAGTGCAAGCCAAAGGAAGAACCTTCCCTTCAATCCCCCTGTAATCAATTTGGTCAGATTAACATCGGGAAGGGTGGTTAAGTACCTGCGGATCTAATCATTCCCTTGGAGGCTTCTAGCTCACCTAGGTCTACACTGTAGGGCCTAGATTTGCTTGCTTGGTTGTGCACACACAGCTCTCTCATATGTTCTTCCCTCATCCCTCCATTTCTTCCAAACCATGATTTCAATGCCTATCCATCTTACCTAAACTACCCCCAACATGATTTGTATGCTAACCCAAGTAGACCATATTCACAGCTTACTTGGGATAACCAATCACCGAGTTGGGGGTACAACCCAGAATATCCATCTTGTCCTAACTATCCCAATTATGACCAACCCGCACCAACCTCTTATTGGGATACATCCAGCATACCCACCCTAGGGTATGATCCAAACCTTGGGGATCCTTATCTTGATTCACCTCATGACGACTCTCCAGTTAGGTCCCTCCCACTCACTAACCACTTTGATGGGACCTACACTCTAGGAGAACACCAAGATCCCTACCCTTCCTAGGACTATAACCAAGAAAGGTCATCTGAATTCAAGGATCTCTCCTACTTGACCTTTGGATTGGAAGGGCTTCTAGACAAATGGAAATCAAAGGATGATCAGAAATCTAGGCAAATAAAGAATGATCAACCTTTGATTTGGTCCCCTGATGAAGAATTCGATTGGGAGGAAGACTTAGAACCTCAATTATTCTGGAGTAGGATTAAACAGAGAATGGTTCATCTTGAAGAATTGACCCTGAAAATGATAGAATAGAGGACCCACCTAAGAACTTAAACCCTAATGCAGATTCTAGTACACATCCTCAACCACACCTTCCTAGCCCTGATTTGAAGGAAAAAATTCAAGGGAAACCGAATGATACACTGTCAATTCTTGATAACCTCCTGTTAGAGTTACATAAATAGAATCAAGAATTGATTAAAGGGCAATAGGCTGTGATGGATATGTTCCAACAACTGGAGGAAGAGGGCCAAAGAAAATTGTTGGAAACAACTTCGTTTACGGAATTTGTGAACCAAGGCTCTGCCGTGATCAATTGGACTACACCTATTTACCCAAAATTGGTTTAGTCCACCATTGATACTCCCCAGGAGTTGGACAACTCCATAGAAGATGTCATTAAGGATTCCTCAGAACATGATTTGGGGAGAGTTGAGGACACATGTCAAGAGGAAACTGAGAATTTGGGGAGTAATGTCGTGGAAACCAAATCTAATCTCCTTGAGGAAAGTGATTCAGTGGAAAAGACATCCAACATTGGAGATGGGGAATGGGATTGTAATATCGAAACAATCGATTTTGAATCAGTTGAAACCCCCATCACAAATTTAGAGGGCTAAGGGAAGGAATCTGAGCTAGAGGATGAAAATAGCCCTACCTCTAAAGCAACCTCGAACATTGAGTCTGATATGAAAGAGGTTGCAAAGAATACTCTTGGGGTCAAGGACTTGGAGGGAATAAGCCATTAAACCCTAGTTGAAGAAGAGATGGATTTTTCTTTGGAGAGAGACCACATGCTTGATTTTAGGGCTTATTTTGAAACTCTTGATTTTGTTACGTGCCCTACTAGAATAAAAATCCTGCAACCTGCATGCACTGGAATTGATACACCTTTAAGGGATTACAATTTTATAGGGACACAATTTGAGTCTAAAACCTACATCTTCAGTGTCTAGCATTTTAGAGTTGGGGTGTGCCCATCCACATCAACTTCTCTGCATGCCCGTAGACTAAGAGAGGAACAAACACGGGCATGCATGTTACATCCGAGGTAGAGTTCCCGTCCCTTCGGGACGGAACTCCACCACAACCTAGTTCGCATCTGTAGACTTATGATTTTGGGTCTTGCTGATTTTGTCTTCACTTTCTTGACCCAGACAATTTGTGTTTGTGCATTATGCCCAGTCGAGGGCAATAAACTCAGCGCTTCTTGGGAGGCAACCCAGAAGATTCAGACTGATTAGGTAAACTGCAGCACTCAAGTGATTTCTTTCTGTACCCCTTTGCATACATTTATTTGCCAATGAGGACATTGTCCAACTTAAGCATGGGGGGATGGTAATTCGCATTCTCCGAGTTTATATTATCAGCCTGAATTATATAAAAAAAAAATTAGGAAGGAAAACTTAGGCATTAGGAGCTTGTCAACTGTGGGAAATAATACGAGAAGAACCTGAAACACCTAGGCTTTTCAGGCCTTCAGGCTTAATCAGTCCTGGTGTCCACTAAAATGTGGATTAAGCCCCGAATCCTTGCAACCTTAATTTACCTTAACCTGATCAATAAAGAAAGGTGATAAGTATACGACTTATCAACCCGCCCTCTGACTCGGAGGGACTTTTAGTCTAAGCATCTGCACACATTTTTGCACTGACTCACTCCTCGGAGATTCTAACAGAAATTGGGTAGCTAATGAATCTTCTAGGGTGGTATGGCTGGCAAGTTGTTATGGGTAACAACCCATTGGCTAGTTGTCCAGAGCCTAGCCACAGGACCATTCTCTTTTATCTCCTCGAGGTAAATCTTAAATCAAGGAAGTCACCTACTGAAAAAAAAAGAAAAAAGAAGAAAAAGAAAATAAATAAGCCACACTTCACCGCACGAGTATGGTTGGCAAGTGGTTGTGGGTAACAACCCATTGGTCGGTTGTCCAGAACCCAGCTCATTAAATGCACGAAAAAGCCCAAAACACTTAAGAAAGAAGTGAGGAAGTAGAGCAATCCGGGGTGATATACATTGGAAACACCCTTGTGTTGACCCCACTCAAAATAAAAGTAAGGAGAAAGCTACCAATCGGACAGATACACCTTTAGGCAAGCATTTTTTTTTCAGTCATCTAAGGGTATAGAAACTCAAAGTCTGTTTTAATTACCGTTGAGTGAGTTTATCACAATCTTCACACCAAGATGCTTAGCACTTAGAGACTTTTTCAAGTTATGGGTGGGTTAGGTAGCCTTAAAAAGTTACCTGCACACTCAACTCCAAAAATCCAAAAAAATCAGAAAAGATGAAAAAGAAAAAAAAATGTCTCTGTATATATGCTTTAAAGCGAGGACTTAGGCGGTTTGCATTTTGGCAGACACACTGGCGTTGTTTAGTCTCTGTGGATTAGGCTCTTAGTATATTTCCTCCCGTTGACAGGCAACATATGTCTAAGTAATTGATTCCTAATTCCAACTGAAAATAACGGCTAGGATAAACCTTGCTATGTACTAGCAAGAGATGAGCATGGGGGTATGATAACTTTGCATTCAATGATGATAATTCCGTCAACCAGGGTTTATCTTGAGTATATACGTGCACTAATAACACACCATAATGGGCATGGGAGCACTACATGTATCGCAAATTAAGATTGCTTATAAATCAATGTTTAATGGCCATCTATACAAGTTCATGTTGAAACAGGCCTCAGATGAGCAATTAGACCGCATAGATGGATTTAGATCGATGAATCGAGTCTAACGGACTTGAAATCACTTAAATCCGACATCTGGCTGTTGATCACCCAAAATGCGTCATGTGGCGCTCGCCTGCCCGCATCTATCGCACCCAAAGCTCCTTCAGCGTGAAAATATGATCGTTGGATCTCCATCCAGCGGTCAATAGTGCTCGTGCTTGATTTTTCCTCTGCAACTAATCGCGAAGGCAGCACAGCGGGTAGTGCCTCGCCCTCGCAAGCGAGCGGCGAGCGTTCGACTCCTGCTGCACCCTAAATCGTGCCCCGGCCTGTACCGCAGCTGATTCAGATCGTTCAATCACCATCGAACAGCTCTAAGGCAGGCTACGTGGTGTGCTCTCAAGCATTCGATGCAGACGCGCGTGATCATGTGCGAGGCGCGTGCTCACAGCACGCGAAGCATGATCCAAGCACTCCCCGCTCGTGCAATCGCAGCCGTTGAAGTGAAATCTGACGGTCGGCGTGTGTCCATCATGCGACCGCTTATCCTTTTGCGGGTGTGGGAGGGCGACGTGGCGCGCCCTTAGCCATCTGATGGCGATCTGCACCTCGGATCGGATGGCTGTGGGCGCATGAGCACGGATTGAGGAAGAAAGCACATGCACCTCAAAGGACCGGCGAGTGAGGGGCTTCGCTAACATTTCTGGAATGGGTTTAGCGACATCCCAGACGTTGCTAAAACCCTTAGTTCGGAAACCCCTTCTTCTCTATATAAACCTCCTCAACCACCCCATTCAAAGGCATTCAATTCACACACACTCTACATGCAATACTAGCCCTCTCCTAGCTCCACTATACACTCCATATTCGCCCTGGAGTTGTCAGGCTGCCGACGGAGCCCCCCTCCATCACCGTGGCTGCCTTGCCTCCTCCCCGCACTCTCTTTACTTTAGTTTTATGTTGCACTTGTTTAAGCTTTCATCTATTGTTATAGTTGTAAACAAACTCTAATTGCATGCTATATGTTGATGATGTTTCATATATCATAGCTCACATCCTCTTAGAATGATTGTCATGCTTTAAACACGATCTCTAACCCTACTCTCTCTCTCTCTCTCATGTTTTCTCGCAAGTAAGCAAACCAAACATTCCTGTGACAACTAAAGCAACAAACTAATCCGATTTCACCCCTCCTCGTGTTCGACACTTGGACTCACCAAATCCACATCTTAAATTAAAATGGACGTCGCGAACGCATACTACAATGGCATAATTAAACAAATGTGTTTCGCACGCGTCAGAGTTGACTGTTCTAATGGATGAACCCTAAAGTGCAATATAACTTCAGCTCAGAGATAGGTCAGAAGGGTTTCGAGTTTTTACAAAATAACAGGTTGTCTCCCATTAAGCACTAAGTTTAATGGCATTAGTTGGGTGCAATGTGGCTTAGGGAGAATGGAGATCAAAAGATACCGCAGCCAGATTTGAATCGGTGAGTTCAAGGAATGATTTCAGTCTTTGACAGTTCAAAACAAATGGTTCTAAGTCATGGCTGAGTCTACTAATTTCGACAGCTCCATTTCCAAAGATTCTTCGGACGAGAAAGGGTCTGATCCATTTTGAACTTAGCTTTCTTGGCAGAGCTTGAGCTTGGCATCAAAGAAGAGCACTTTCTGACTAGAATGGAATGATTTTCGCGAGATGTGCTTGGCATGGAAGGATTTGGCTCGTTCTTTGTAGATACGCGAGTTCTCGTACGCATCATTGCGTAACTCCTCAATTTCGCTCATTTGAAACCGGCGATGGATTCCAACCTTCATGAGATCTAGATTGCACTTCCATACTATCCAGTAGGCCTTATGCTCCATCTCTACAAGGAGGTGGCATGCCTTCTTGTATACAAGCCTGAATGGAGACATATGTAGAAGGTCTTATGGGTGGTCCGATAGGCCCACAAGGCTTCCGGAAGTCGGGTGGACCGATCTTTCCTATCAGGTCGAACAGTGACCTGAAGGATTTTCTTAGTCTACCGATTGGATAGCTCACCAATCCATTGGTCTGGGGTGATAAGGAGTCATGATACGATGCAACACCCTGAATCTTTTCATCAGGGACTGGAAGTGCACATTTGCAAACTGAGACCCTCCATCGCTGATGATGGCTTTAGGAATCCCAAATCTGGAAAAGATGTTCTCCTGAATGAATCGAAGAAGAACTTTATGATCATTTGTTCTTGTGGGTACGACTTCGATCCATTTTGAGATGTAGTCAATAGCAAGTAAGATGTACTCGAAGCCGTTAAATCTAGGAAAGGGTCCCATAAAATCAATTTCCCATATGTCAAAGATCTTGCACATGATAATCAGGTTCAAGGGCATCATATTGGACGAGCCCATGTTGCCGAGGGTCTGACAACGGGCACATGCCCTACAGTAGGATTGTGCGTCTTTGAACATGGTGGGTCAAAAGAACCCACACTGGAGGATCTTCGCTGCAGTTTTATGTCCAGAGTAATGGCCACTGCAGGCCTGGTTATGGCAGAAGGAGATAACATCATTGACCTCTTCATTGGGAATGCATTTTCAGATTACTTGGTCATTATTGATGTGAAATAGATAAGGATCTTCCTAGACATAGTGCTTAGCATAGAAAATCAGCTTCTCCCACTGAGAGGTCACCCAATTAGGTAGGACTTTCCCCGTAACCAAATAATTCACGATATCAGCGAACCAAGGAAGTCCATTAATGGCCAAGAGATGTTAATCTAGACAATGCTCGGTGATAGGTCTAGACAGGTCAGTGATTATAGAAGGAGGGTGAGACAAGTGGTCAGCTACCACATTCTGCTCGCCTTGTTGCAAATTTCGAGATTGAATTCTTGCAGCAGCAAGATCCATGGGATTAATCTAGGTTTCGCGTCCTTCTTCGTAAGCAAGTGGCTCACTGCAGTATGATCTGAGTAGATGATGACATGGGATCCGAGGAGGTATGATCTGAATTTCTCTAGACCGACTACTACAGCTAGCAACTCTTTCTCCATAATCATGTAATTATGCTGAGCCTCATCCAATGTCTTATTGGTGTAATATATTACCACCGGTTTCCTATCGATTTTCTGCCCCAACACCACTCCTACTACGTAGTCAGATGCATCACACATGATCTCGAAGGGTTGAGATTAATTAGGGGATTGTAGGATTGGAGCTTAGGTAACTTGGTCACGCAGGATTTCTAATGAGTGAATGCACTTGCTTGTCATGTTGAAAGGCGTGTCCTTTGATAGAAGATTCGTTAAGGGGCACATGATTTCGGAAAAATCAGATATAAATCGACGATAGCAACCAACGTGCCCCAAAAATGTTCTAATGTCTTTGACCGAGGAAGGCACAAGTGTTTGGGACGCTGAATCGAGTTTTAAGAGTGTTGCGTTGTAGTACAGCCGAACAAGCGTTCAAAACAAATACAATTTTATTACTCGAATAGATTTCGAGGTTGAACACAGGGAGCAAATGGAAGCCACACAATCTCAACAATAAATGCAAATTAAACACATAATACTACTCAAAATCTAATTAGGAGTGTAAAGCGTGAGTATATGAAGAGTAAAAATAATTGTAGATAAAATAATGGAGAGCTTATGAAAATTGGATGTCTGATTTTAAAAGTCTTGTGCTACAGTGCCTTGCTTTGATTTCTCTTTCTTGATTCTTCTTCTTCTTCCTTTGGCTTCTTCTGCCTTCTCTTCTTCTTTCTCTGTCTTTGGTTCCTTCTTCTCTTTCTGTCTTTCTTTCCTTGCTTTCTCTGTCTTCTCCTTTCTTCTTCTTTGGCTTTTCTTCTCTTTCTTTGACTTCTGCCTTTAGCTTCCATGTTCTTCAGCTTCTTCCTTTGTCGCTGCTTTGGCTTAAGCCTTTGCGATCCTTCTTCTTCAGCATCTTCCATCTTCTCTGTCCTCTCCTTCTTCTCTTTTCTGCCTGACCTCCTTGATGAGACTATTAAAATGGACTATTATTAAGCCTAAGTATCTTTAATTATATAATTTAGGTGTGTTAATAATGGTAACTAAGTTATAGAAGATTTGTACACCTCATAATTTAAGTTATAACATTCTATAACTTCATGATTCTATTATTTTTATGTGCAGGTAATAAAATACACAAAGAGCAAGGGTGGGGGGATAAAATTTCCCAAACAACCGCAACTCTCTTTCCCCCCTCCCCCGCCGGACATTGGGCAAAACTTCTGGCGTCGCCTTTCTCAACAGCCATGACCGGGGATTTGGGAAAATCCCTAAACTAACGTGGTGAGGGGAGAACTTAAAAAGAAGACGCGGGGAGAGAAGAAGGGATCCAGAAAAAAAAGAAAAGCGTGCATTGTGCTGCACTGCGTCCTCTTTCCCCTTGCGGGGAAAAAGTCTCTCCGCCCGCACACTGCCGCCGGCGCATCCTCCTTGCACGCTGTAGGCAACCGCGCGCCAGCCCCAACACCCTCTCCATTGCTTGCAGACCTGCAAAGCCACGCCGCCCACAACGCCCGCACGGCCTCCTGGCTGCGTCCCTGCCGCCTGCACGGCCATCTTCTAGCTCCTGTAGCCGCACGCCATCACCTACCTGCTCCCAACACCGCACCCGCACATCCCGTAGCGCATCCTCCTTGCGCGCTGCAGAGCAACCGCACGCCATCCCCCGCACCTCAACTCTGCTTGCTCGCCATCTTCCAACCACTGCAGGCGCACACCAGTGCTCGCGCCTTCCTACCTTCACCGCCCCCACGCCATAGCGAGCGCTCGCACCCAAGCCCACGCCTCTCCTCCAGCGCGCCCCATCGCCAGTTGCAGGCGCACTCCACCCTGCGTGCCTCCACGCCACTTGCAGGCGCTCCTGCCCGCACACCAGCGCGCGTGCGCCCGCTCGAACAGCCGCAGCAGCAGCCGCCCTCCAGCAGACCGGCGTTCTTCACCTCCGACCACCTCCAGCCACCGCTTCCGGCCACCTCCGCAGCCGCCGCTACCACCGTCGGAAAGCTCTCGACCTCGCCGTCCTCTTGAGCCCTGCATCGACCCTCGTGGTTCTCTCTCTCTCGTGAGGAGGAGAGAGGAAGAAAGCGTTGTTTTTGTTGGAATTAAAAATTACATTTAATGCCATTGCCACCGATTTGATTTATTATTATTATTATATTGTGGTAGAATTACATTCAAGCACTCACAGTTCTTTCTAATTGCATGGTATTAATATTGGCTAGTTTAAAGATTGATTTTGGACTTGATTTAGGTACTAATTGTCTTTAGTACACATCATGTGAAAATTGCACTAATTCATCCTAAATTTATTGAGGATTTCTGTGAGCGAAAACTGCACTTACACCCTTAACTTTTTAGGTTATTGCAAATCTACTTTCCTTCACATTTTAAGTCCAATTTGAAAAGGAATTTCGCACTATCCGAAATAACATAAAATAATTAAGTATTGATTGCATCATTGCCTCCCTTTGGACACGACCCGCTCTTCTGCGAGTGGTTATTTTCATTATTTTTGATGCGTCGATTTTTCCACCACTTAAATACTATAACGCTAAGCGAAAAGTCGACTATCACTCCTCTTCTTCTTCTTCTTTGCCTTAAGCCTTGTGGTACTCTGTGAATTCGACTAAGTGTCGAGCTAAACTCTCCAAGGCAAAACCCCCCTTCCCCTGCGTAGCTCTCCTCTCTCTTTCTCTCTTTTCTATTTCAGCTTCGCTCTCCCAAAGCCTTTAACTGGTGGGGTAATTGGACCTAATAGAGACTCGGGTCCAGGCTCATCGGCGTGTGTGGTGAGCGAGGAGTGAATAGGTCGGGTAATCGGGACGTGGCAAAATCCACGTGGGCAGTGCCGCGGACGAGTCCGTGAGAGGGGGGAGGAGGACCTCACCCTCAGTGTTGGAGGCGATAAGTCTCTAACACAAAATCAACTTATGCGCACACGGGCTCCCTTCCAGTTCCGAGGTGGGACTAAATGTCCCACCTTTGTTCGTGTGTCATGGCCTGAACCTGAAATCAACAGCACAGCCTTGCGGCCACGTTAAATCGCTCAGGGAGCATTGCCGAACCACGACAGATGTGGTGGGTGTGGTTTCGTGACTTGTGGGTGGCTGTGGTGGCGTGTCTAGGGTTCACTGTGTCCATATGTGTGGGTGTGTTCGGTGGAGTGTTTGGGTGGTCGATGGAGAGATTGGAGTGAGGGGACGTGATCAGGGAGTCGAGGCGGAGGTCGTAGGGTGGTTGGCGAGGTGGATGGAGGTGCAGAGCGACGGGGGCACCTCGCCGGAGGTATCGCCGGAGGTGGAGAAGGTGATGGTGGTCAGTGGCGTCGGTGGGTTGTTTAGGGAAATAGAGAGAGGGAAAGAAAGTGTGTGAGAGAGAGAATAAAAAAACCTACTTTTAAGGGACGAAAGGGACAGGGGACCCACGTCGATATGGTCGCCGGACGTGGGGAAGATGAAGACCTCCATAGATGAGGCGGCAGTGAAGATAAGGCAGAGGCGACATCGGTCGGTGTTGCACGACGCGGAGGATTGAGTGGAAGACAACCCGACCACTGGTATTGTGGTTGGGCGACGAGAGAGCAAGGGAGAAGCTGCCGGATCTTGCGGAGTTGTTGTGGCCGGAGGGGAGAGAAGAATGGAGGGAATCCGACCCAATTTCAAGTTGAGGGAATGCGGTTGGATCTAGGGAGTCTTTAAATAGGTCTCTGAGGAGGTTTTGTGCTTGGAAGCTAAACTTCCAAGCAAGGTAGGCTTCACCGGAGATGGAAACTCAAAAGTGACCCAAATCTCTCATGCATTTGCATGAGAGATTGGGTAACAATCAATGATCACAGATGGGTCCAGATTGGAGGGAATTACCGAATCTCCCTTCCAATTTTGGAAGGGATTTTCTGAGCAATCAAGGAGAAATCTCCTTTCAAAGCTCGTCGGAGTAGGATTGCTCCGCTATAATGGCGGAGGGACCTATTTGATGAAGAAGTTAGGGGGCTAAATGCAAGGTTTTTTGAAAGATAGGGGTAGAAATGCAATCAGATTGGACCTTTTTGAAAAGTAGGTCAAGATGAGTTCCCTTTAGGCCCAAGTTTTGGTACAAATATAATTTAGACCTACGGAATCCAATGGTGAAGTTGGATTTTGGGTTTGACCATGTTTGACTAGGCAATTTATGCAAAAACCTAAATTAGGGCAAATATCTGTTTGAGACCCCATTCTAGTTAAAGATGGGTTCCAATGGCCAAATTGAAAGTTCTAAACCCTAGATAATATTTTTCTATGATTTTTAGAGGGTTTAAGTGAATTTTATCCTGACTAAAACCTTGGTTAATCAAGTGGATCTATTTTATGGTTTCAAGAAGTCATTTAATTCACAGGATACACACAAACCCTTTTCTGTCTGATCCAACCCACTTATTATCTTATTAAGATTCTTTGATCGTTGTTTAGCCCTTGAGAAAACCCTTGGTTGTATTGCAACGGTAAAATTGCAGTTTGAACCTTAGTTTCTTGTTTTACTCTCAGAATGTTGCGTAGTGAATTATGACCTTCAGTAGGTTATGTAGGAGCTTTTATTCTCTTCATCAGGTCAAAATGAGCTAGTTAGGGCTCATGATGGTGTTCGCATCATACCCTCATGTCTAGCTTTGACTAGTCCCTTAGCAAAATTTTAAGATTTTAACTTTGATTCTAGACCATGTAATCCTTTTGATGTTCAAAATTGTGATGTGTGCTTTCTTCTATGGATTAGGTTAGAACGCCGATAGCAGGCCTAGAGGTATTCAAGTACCAACCAAGATCTGGATCGGACCAGCTCTAGCCTCAGTTTGCCGTGAAGGTTTCTAAGGCCCACAGGAACTATCTTAGGATTCGTTGAACTCCGTGGTTAAAGCACCCGTGCTTGTAACATATTTTAGCCTTGGTTCAGTTTGCAGTAGATTTTTGTAAGAGAGAGACAGAGGAATTTTCTTTGTTTGGAGAGTTTTCTCTCTCTTTTCTTTTTATTTCTAACTTTGGATTGGCTTCTCAACACGGTTTGTATCGGATTCCTAGTCCCCATCATCAATCCTCGAAGGGTCCCTAGCAATCGATGCTTCGGAATAGCACTGCCCATGGCAACCCCCGGAACCCTGGCTTTCGAGATTTCGAGATAATCCCGCCCATGGCGTTCTGTAGCTAAATCCAGACCCTGGTAATCGACATTTCGTGATAATGCCGCTCATGGCATCTGAACCAGCATAGGGTGCTTACATGCCCCCAGTAGGATATGTAGATATCCTAGGAGACAAGCGCCAAGGAGATGATATGTTATTGAGCATCTTCGAGGGGAATTTCTCGCCTCTCCATGCAGGGAACTCTTCCAAATCAACTTGTGTTGATCGTCCGCTCCTAATCTAGGTGACTTTTTCAGAATAATTTAAACGCATTTGCGTGATTGCGCATTGAACCAGACTGTGTGTGGATTGGGGTGCTTAGGTTACCGAGTCCCGCAAACCACAGGTCAGTTAACGAGGTCGAATACTCCCTAAGCCTTAGACCTAATACTTAAGCTTTGCATTTTCCTCAACCTCTTGAGGACTATCTAGATCTTAACGGATACTTGAATTTTTAAGCCTATGGTCATAGCCCAAGGGGCCTAAGATCAACGTTCCTACTAATCTCGTCTATGTTTCATTAGCACTTTTTGCTTCTTTTATTTTCTTTCTTTTGCTATTATTTAGAACTAAGTCAATTCCTTAATTTCTTACTAATGACTATTTATTTTTCTTTTTCAACTTGTGCTCCTTTTTGACAGTTTTCCCTTCTCCCCCTTTTCTCCTTAAGATTTGTATGGCCTCAAAATTTTCACTCTCATTTTCTTTGTTCTTTTTCACAATTTTCTATTTTTTTGGTATTTTTCGAATATGTGATTTTTTTTTATGAGAACCCTTCCAAACTTTGATTTTTGTATGTTTTCACTTTTCCACCCCCCCATGCCTAAGTTTTGCAATGTTCTCTTTGTAAACAGAGGGTGTGAAACAGTTTTGGACTTAGGAATTTTAGAACAGTATTATTGGGTGGGCGAACGGATCAGGAATGACTGTTGCGGATGATTTCAAGCTTGGGTACGTGTACCGGAGGTGGGATCAACTGTTCTAAAACTGAACTTAGGGTGCAATAGACATGAAGTACAGAAGGATAATCAGAAGGATCTTGGGTTTTTTGGAATGACGGGTTGCCTCCCGTTAAGTGCTAAATTCAACGCCTTCAGCAGAGCGGGAAATGATCTGGAGGAGTGGTCAAATCAGATGAGTTTTGTAGAACAAGCACCTTGATCAAAAGCCTGGTTGGTCCAACCAGGTGCTTGTTCAGATCAACAGGCTGATGATGCAGCCTAAACTCAATCAATCTGGTGGGTTCATAAATGTAGATCAAGAGATGTGGAACCCACCATATAATGTGAAGCTTGGAATGATGCGGAAGTGTGAATCCAGGGTTTGGCTGAGTCGAATCAGCCTGATCAGAGTAGGGATCCTTAAAATAATTAGTGGATGATACGGAAACCCTATAGGAGTGATCAGAGAATGATGGGGCATTATTTGTAGTCTGATCAATGTTCGAAACCCAATAAAGATGTGGAGGGAAATCATCTGCAATCGGCTCAGTAAGAGGGGAATCAGAATAGAAATTGAATCCGGTTGCTGGTTGGGGTTGAAAATGGGTTTGGATAGGTTTTGTATATGTAGAGGAGGTGGCTTCAATAAGAATTGTGTATGAGGGCTCATCTAAAAAAGAATTAAAGGTGGGTTCATTTATAGAGTCCTCATAGTAGCCATTAAATTCAAAGGTGAATGCTTGAAGAGTGTTTATAGGATGAAGAAAATCTGGGTCAAGAAATGATTCGAATTCTGGGCTGTAGTCACTCTTGGCAGTTTCTGGTTTTGATTCCTAAGGATAGAAAAGAAATGATTCCATCTCAATGAAACCTAAATTTAAATCAATGATCTCGAGATTAGGGACCTCAGAGTTAGAGTCGAAGAATGAATCATGTGAGCTGGGGTCATAAATTGGCTCGTAGTTGTCAGGAAACAATGGTTCTCCGTAATCATGGTAAGATTCGAAATCATCGGAGAAATTGCAAGACTCAAATTCTGAATCAGATTCGAAATTAGAGGTTCCACCACAGAACAAATCACAAGATGTAGACTCAGCAACCTGACTTGGGTCTAGCCTATTTGTAGATTCCGAGCTTAAAAAGGTGCCCCTATTGGTTCTGGGCTCAGGTGTTTGGTTTGTAGGGAAGACCCAATCGAAACCCCACTCTTCCAACTCCTCGATTTCTGTATCGTAGATTGGCATGACTTTCGAAAAATCAATCTGTTCCTCTGAGAATGTTGGAGAGGGATATTCATCGAATAAAGGCCTAGAATTTTAATCCCAATTTAAACTTTGATCTTTGTCATACGAGGCCTTGTCATCATCCTAATAAGATTCAGATCGAGATTCTAGACCAAGGATGTGGGTTGAATTACTAGAATCTAGGTCATAATTGCCTTCGAGGGTCACCTTATCAGAATAAGGGGCGAGATTTACACCCTCGAAAGGTTCTAATTTAATTTCATCATTACAGGAGTCTAGGAATTCTATGCTTGGCTTAACATCGCGTTCTCTTGCAATCGGGACTTCCCAACCTAATTCAAGATCAGGCATGTTATATTTCATCTAGATTGGGAATCCATAACAACCTTGTGTCTCAAACCCGGGATTTAGGAAATCATGTTGATCTTCAATACTATTCCAAGATGGTTCATTAATTGTTTGGGGCATGTACGGGTATTTTTGATCGATAACTTGTTTCAACAATTTCATCATTTCTACCCATTTTTCAAGATCATCTTGGTGTTTTTCCCAAAGTATAGGATTTGTTATGCATTGGAGATATTCAAAGTTATGCAATTTTTCTATCTCAATGTATCCTGTTATGAGAATATCTCGGGTTGATCCATTAGTTGCTTTTGTTAATAACAATTGGGCACAGTTTATGATGAAGGTTGTTGTTATTGGTATACTAACCTGAATGTCTTCTACTGGTTTTGAGGTTTTGTACTCAATCTCGTAAAATTCAAGGGCATCCTCAACCATTCTATCTCTCATGGATCTTTGTGATTCAGGTCTCTTCAATGATCTTCCTAAGTAACTAGGCTGCATATTTGAATCAAATGGTGGAATCAAGATGTAGAATCAAAATTCAAGTTTATAATGAAGTGATTTGATTTGAAAGAGATTCCCAGTGAAAATATGTGTGTGTGCTCTACATAGAAGGGATGAGGGACTGGATGTGATGTTAACCCAATCAAGGCTCCCAAAGATTTTTGGATGATTATAGAGGTTCGGGGCGGATGATACCCCTTAGTCAAAAAGCCATCCACCTGAGAATTACCTAGGCAGCCAGAGAGGGAGAGTCCAGCAATGACCCCTACATGGTAGAGCACCTCCACAGGTTACAGGGTTTCCCCCACTCGACCTCTCTTGTCACTGAGGGTCTAGGTAGACCAGAATGGATAACTTCTTAAGTCTACCAGTTTTATGTCCTAATTTGTGCCTTTGATTTCACTTGAATTAGCAATTGATTTGTCTTGTGACCTAATGTGGAGGTTGGTTGGCCTACAATGTAGTCCAACTTTACTTGACTTGCCCTAAAGATGGCACTATGACTCCAAGTCAAGACCTAGAAATCACCCTGATTTGACTCCCAGGTTCTTAGGTCCAAAAATTTTAGGGTTCAAGTGAGTTTAGAGCCTGTTTTTAGGGTTTTTCTTAATTAGATCTTTTCAATCAAGGGCTTGGGTAGCATACAAATGCGGGCAGGTTTGTTTCCTTTTATGCAGGCAAGTGTGAACTAGCACTCCAAAAACCCTAATGTAGAAACCCTAATTGGCTTTATTTCCAAGTCCTTTTTGATTTTCAAAAATGTTCTCCTTGGTCTTCAAACAAGAAGTGCGTAGTCCAAGAAGATTAGAAATTAAGTGTAATCCGTAATAAGCACAGGAATTTTGGGGTAGGATCTCTAAAATAGAATTGCTTCAACTTCAATAAGATTTGAAAAAAAAATTCGCAAATTAGGAGACTTGCCTTCTAAATGATAATTACTATAAAAAATAAGGCAGGTGATTCCTAATTGATTGTTTCTCTTTTTTTTTTTGTCTTCCCAAGATTAGGAGGTTGATTAGGGAAGAATAGAGAAGTTACCTGCCCTGGAGTGGTTGATTTGCGCGGAAGATCTCTTCGTGAGGTACCTCGCAAAATCACAATAAAGCAAATAGGGCAAGTTAGTGCTCAAATATAATCAAATAATGCAGAGAATAGTGGTGAATTGCACGTTGCTCCCTGGCAACGGCGCCAAAATGTTTGGGACGCTGAATCGGGTTTTAAGAGTATTGCGTTGTAGTATAGCCGAAAAAATGTTCAAAACAAATACAATTTTACTACTCGAATAGATTCCGAGGTCGAACACAGGGAGCAAATGGAATTCACACACCAATCTCAACAATAAATGCAAATTGAACACATAATACTACTCAAAATCTAATTAGGAGTGTAAAGCATGAATATATGAAGAGTGAAAATAATTGTAGATAAAATAATGGAGAGCTTATGAAAATTGGACGTCTCATTTTGCAATCAGACATCTTAAAAGTCTTGTGCTACAATGCCTTGCTTTGATTTCTCTTTCTTGATTCTTCTTCTTCTTCCTTTGGCTTCTTCTGCCTTCTCTTCTTCTTTCTTTGTCTTTGGTTCCTTCTCTTTCTGTCTTTCTTTCCTTAGCTTTCTCTGTCTTCTCCTTCCTTCTTCTTCTTCTTTGGCTTTTCTTCTCTTTCTCTGACTTCTGCCTTTAGCTTCCTTATTCTTCAGCTTCTTCCTTTGTCACTGCTTTTCCTTAAGCCTTTGCGATCCTTCTTCTTCAACGTCTTCCTTCTTCTCTGTCCTCTCCTTCCTTCTCTTTTCTGCCTGACCTCCTCTTCTTCTTCTTTGCCTTAAGCCCTGTGGTACTCTCTGAATTCGACTAAGTGTCGAGCTAAACTCTCCAAGGCAAAACCCCCCTTCCCCTGCGTAGCTCTCCTCTCTCTTTCTCTCTTTTCTATTTTAGCTTCGCTCTCCCAAAGTCTTTAACTGGACGGGTAATCTGACCTAATGGTGACCCGAGTCCAGGCTCACTGGCGTGTGTGGTGAGCGAGGAGTGAACAGGTGGGGTAATCGGGTTGTGGCTGGGTCCGCGTGGGCAGTGTCGTGGACGAGTCCGTGAGAGGGGGGGAGGAGGACCTCACCCTCAGAGTTGGAGGCGATAAGCCTCTAACACAAAATCAACTTATGCGCACACGGGCTCCCTTCCAGTTCCGAGGTGGGACTAAATGTCCCACCTTCGTTCGTGCGTCGCAGCAGCAGATGGGGCTTCCAATTGGTGAGGTTGCAGAGGCTGGAATCTTTGCGCGAGGGCTTGGACGCGTGCGCGACTTAAGTCCGTACATCCTGGAGATCTCACCTAGAGCAACGCAAGGCCTGGGACCGCTTGAAGCTTGCTTTAAGCTTGTCAGTAATGGTGGATCATGGCCTAAACCTGAAATCAACAGCACAACCTTGCGGCCACATCAAATCTCTCAGGGAGCGTCGTCGGACCACGGTGGATGTGATGGGCGTGGTTTTGTGGTGTGTGGGTGGCTATGGTGGCATGTCTAGGGTTCACTGTGTGCGTATGTGTGGGTGTGTTTGGTGGAGTGTTTGGGTGGTCGATGGAGAGATTGGAGTGAGCAAACGTGATTAGAGAGTCGAGGCGGAGGTCGTAGGGTGGTTGGTGAGGTGGATGGAGGTGCAGAGTGACGGGGGAACCTCGCCGGAGGTATCGCCGGAGGTGGAGAAGGTGATGGTGGTTAGTGGCATCGGTGGGTCGTTTAGGGAAATAGATAGAGGGAAAGAAAGTGTGAGAGAGAGAGAATCGAAAAACCTACTTTTAAGGGACGAAAGGGATAAGGGACCCACGTTGGTATGGTCACCAGACGTGGGCAAGATGAAGACCTCCGTAGATGAGGTGGCAGCGAAGACAATGCAGAGGCGATGTTAGCCGGTGTTGCACGACGTGGAGGACTGAGAGGAAGACAACCTGGCCACTGGTATTGTGGTTTGCCGACGAGAGAGCAAGGGAGAAGTCGCTGGAGCTTGTAGAGTTGTTGTGGCCAGAGGGGAGAGAAGAATGGAGGGAATCCGGCCTAATTTCAAGCTGAGGGAATGCGGTTGGATCTGGGGAGTCTTTAAATAGGTCTCTAAGGAGGTGTCGTGCTTGGAAGCCAAGCTTCCAACCAAGGCAGGCTTTGCCAGAGATAGAAACTCAAAAGAGACCCAAATCTCTCATGCGTTCACATGAGAGATTGGGTAACAATCATGGATCACAGATGGGTTCAGATTGGAGGGGATTACTCAGAGAATCTCCCTTCTAATTTTTGAAGGGATTCTCTGAGCAATCAAGGAGAAACCTCCTTTCAAAGCTCGTTGGAGTAGGATTCCTCCGCTATAATGGCGGAGGGACCTATTTGATGAAGAAGCTAGGGGGTTAAATGCAAGGATTTTTGAAAGATAGGGGTAGAAATGCAATTAGATTGAACCTTTTTGCAAAGTAGGTCAAGATGAGTTCCCCTTAGGTCCAACTTTTTATACAAACCTAATTTGGATCTAAAAAATCCAATGGTGAAGTTGGATTTTGGGTTTGACCATGTTTTACTGGGCAATTTATGCAAAAAACCTAAATTAGGGTAAATATCTGTCTGAGACTCCATTCTAGGTAAAGATGGGTTCCAATGGCCAAATTGAAAGTTCTAGCCCTAGAGAATATTTTTATATGATTTTTAGAAGATTTAAATGAATTTTATCCTAACCAAAACCTTGGTTAATCAAGTGGGTCATTTTTAGGATTTTAAGAAGTCATTTAATTGACAAGATACACACAAACCCTTTTCTGTCTGATCCAACCCACTTATTATCTTATTAAGACTTTTGACCTTTGTTTAGCCCTTGAGAAAACCTTGGTTGTACTGCAATGGTAAAATTATAGTTTCAACCTTAGTTTCTTGTTTTACTCTCAGAATGGTTGTGCAGTGAATTATGACCTTCAGTAGGTTATGTAGGAGCTTTTATTATCTTCATTGGGTCAAAATGAGCTAGTTAGGGCTCATGATGATGTTCCCATCAACAGGTAATTGGGAAATCAAATTTACCTTAGCTCAGTGAACTTGGATACCTTTCTCAGATATGAAGTGTCCAAGCACAATGCCCTTAGGAACCATAAAGTGGTTCTTTCCCTAGGAGAGAACCAGGTTCACTTAGATGCATCTTCAGAGGATTTGGACCAACTGTAGGAGGTAATTATTGAAAGATTCACCGAAAATCGAGAAGTCGTCCATGTAGACTTCATGGTATTTACCAACCATATCAAAGAATATGGCTAGCATGAACTGCTGAAAGGTGGTAGGTGCATTGAAAAGCTCGAATGGCATCCTGCAAAATGCATATGTACTGTAGGGGTAGGTAAAGGTGGTCTTTTCCTGATCTTCGGGATGGATTGCCACTTGGTCGTATCCGGAGTACCCATCCAAGAAACAAAAAAGTCGATCTCCCACTAGTTTCTCGAGAATCTAATCAATGAATGAGAGTGGGAAATGGTCTTTCTTCGTGGAGGCATTCAATTTCTGATAGTCTATGTAGACTCTCCACGAGTTCGTGATTCGAGTCGGGATGGTTTCTCCAGATTCGATTGTAATCACGGTGAGTCCTACCTTTTTAGTCACGACTTGGATGGGGCTCACCTAGTGGCTGTCAGAGATCGGGTAGATGATTCCTACGTTGAGCCACTTGATAATCTCCTTTTTCACGACCTCCTCTAGATTTGGGTTTAGTCTTCTCTACATTTCTCAAGATGGTCGTAGGCCCTCTTCGGTATAGATACGATGTGTGGAAAATGAGGGACTTATTCCAGTCAAGTCATCTAGAGTCCATCCAATGGCTCTTTGATGCACCTGGAGGACAGAAATCAACTTTGTTTCCTGATCAAGAGTGAGTTGAGAGTTGATAATCATGGGAAATGTTCTATTCGAACCTAAAAATCCGTATTTCTGATGATCCGGGAGGTGCTTTAATTCAAGCATCGGGTTATCAGCAACAGATGGGGGTTCGAGATTGGCCTCAGAAGACAAGGTGGAAGCTAAGGATAGATATGGATCAACTTTGGGCTTCTCGATCTATGGGTCAAGATCTTGTGGTTAAGGTTATGTGAGAATCTGGATTTCCTTTGTAATCGGGTCCTCAACCAAGGAACTAATGTTGGAAACTTCTTCGATTGCCCCACAAATTACTCCTTTCTAGGCCTTAAAGATACTGATCCTTAATGTCTTACTCCCAAATTTCAATTCGATCTGGCCCTCTTCGCAATTGATATTTGCCCTAACTATGGCTAGGAAATATCTCCCTAAGATAATCGGTGTCTCTCCAATTTTCAGGGGTATCCATGTCTAATACAATGAAGTCCACAGAGAAGTAGAAATCTCATATCCTAACTAGAATATCCTTGAAGACTCCTCTTGGTGACTTTATTGATCTGTCAACCAGCTGTAGAGTCACCTCAGTCGGTTTGAGCTCGGTTTCCTCAAAATGATCTAGTAAGGATGTGGGGATCAGGTTTATGGAGGCTCCTAAATCTAATAAAGCTCGATCAAACTCTAGGTTGCCTACCTTACAAAAGATCAGAAGGGTGCCATGATCTTTCACCTTTTGTGGGAGTTTGCTCAAAATTGTAGAGTTGGCTTGCTCAGACAACACAATCAGACTCTCGTCTTTGTTTCACGGCTTATGCTTTGGTGTACATAAGTCCTTCAAAAATCGTGCATAAGTTGGTACATGGTAGATCGTATCCATCAAGGGAATGTTTATTTGGACTTGTTCAAAGAGCTTGACCAAGTCTTCCTCAAGTGCCACGGGTTTTGGTTTCTTATTTCCTTTGGTCAAGGCCTTGGGAAATGGAACATCTGTTGGTTCCTCTAGGAATGGTTCAGGCTCTGGATTTGGGATAGGTATGTCCTGGATAACTGTCCTAAGGGTGGGCTTTGAACTACTAGGGCTAAGGTGGCTAGGATAAGGTGGATCCTGAGTCGTTTTACCACTACATGTAGTAATAGTGTTTAGGCCAGCCTGGTTTGGGTTCGAAGTTGGCAAGAGTGGTGGTTGCTATTGGTATCCCACATATGATGTGGAAGCCTCCATCCCATCGGGTAATGGTGCAAAAGGGGCTTGATAGACATAGTAAGCTTGGCCCTGATTTGGGTTCATAATGCGCCTTTGGTTTGGCACGTTATTCAGATTCGGTAGAGGTTGGGAAGGGAGTACACCAAGCTGGTGAGTCCTAGCCATCTGTGCGAGTTGATTTCAAACTCTGTGATCTCTTCCATGTGCTATTTCTGCATAGCTGCATTAGTCTTCTGGATGTCAGCCAAGGTTTGCAAAATCAAGCTCATTTTCTCTTCCTTGGTAGCCCTAGATTGGAAATTTGGGTTGGGCCTAGGCTGAGTGGGCTGATATGGTCGCGAAGCTTATGGTCGGGATTGGAATTGAGGTCTCAAGTTCTGATTATTTCCCAACCATGTGAAATTCGGATGATTGCACCATCAAGGTTATAGGAATTGGAGAATGCATCATTCTAGATGGCGTGGAAATTCTCCCAGGTCTGAGGAACTCCAAAGTAATCAGAGTATGAGGGTTCAGAGTTTCCCTAACTAAAGTAGGATGGTCTACAGTTTCCTCTGAAACCAAGATCAGACGGGGTTGGATACACATCTATCCCTTGATATGCATGGTGGTGAATGTTATGCACTGCCTCCTACCTAAGGGCGGATGTGCATACATGCTTTGCTACAAAGAGGTGGCTCTCTGTAGATGTTGAGTCAATTTGTCCACCTTTTCGATGATGGAGACCTTATCCTGGCGACTTGCCATCAACTCCAAGTTGACGGATGCGGATAGGTTGCATGTTTCGTGTGCCCTTCGCGTGTTTATCAATGCACGGGTGGTCGTCCGATTGAACACACCCATAGACTCATTGTTTATAGAGTTCTTGCACATGTTATCGAGAATCTCACAAACAATGCCTTCATGTTAACCCATGATGTTGCCACCACAGGTTACATTGATAAATAATCGAATGTCCTCATGGAATCCTTGGTAAAAAGACTGGACTTGTCCCATTTAGGAACTCCATGATGAGGGCATTTCTGTATGAGATCCAGAAAGCGGTCTCATTCCTCATGAAGTGGTTCTCCCACATTCTGTATGAAATGTGTGATTTGGTGCCTTAAGGCATTAATGCATCCAACTGAGAAGAATTTCTTCAGGAATTCAGATTGGAGTTCCTCCCATGTATTGATCAGTCGAGTTAGGGTTTGATACCAATGAGCAGCCTTATACATAAGAGAGAAGGAGAACATCTTCATGAGCAGGATGTCTTGGTTTTGAACAGGTGGTCCAAAGGTCAAGGCCAGATATTTTAGCTGCTTGATGTGCTGGAAGGGATCTTCTGAGTTCGAGCTATGGAAATTGGGGATCGCGTTGATTAGATTCGGCTTTAATTCAGTTCAGGTCCTCCAGTCGGGATTTGCACCCTGGGTTCGATTGCTATTGTCGTAGGATTGTAGTGATCTCGCATCTGCGGATGCTGTGGGGGATTCATGAATGCATGGAATAAATCAGTGAGGCGCTGCAATTGATTCTAAACATTGGGCATTCTTCTTGATTCTCCATGGATGCAGATGATGGAGAGCTAGGCTCAGATGTGGAAGGATCAGAAGAGATCTTGATCTGTTCAGACGAGAGTACAAACAATTAGGTCGAAGCTTGACCTCGACGAGAGTGAACTGCTAATGGAGGCCTCGAGATTGATCTTAAGGACCGCCTCCCATGCATGCACTATAGAATTAGATGAGGGATAGAATGTATTAGACCCAATCAAGGCACCCAACAAGGCTGGGTGACTATGGTAGTTCGAGGTAGATGGACCTCTGAATCAGAAACTCACTCACTCGAGAATTACTTGGGTAACTAGGAAGGGAGAGTCCCGCAAAGACCCCTACATAGTAGAGCATCCCCACGGTTACAGGGTTTCCCCTACCCGACCTTCCTTCTCATCACGATTCCAAGTAGATTGGAATGTGTGAGCTTGACTCAAAGTCTACCAGTTTTAATCCTATTTGTGCCATGAATTTAACTTGATTTGTGACCTAATTTGGAGGTTGGTTGATTCACAAAGTGAACCAACTTCACTTGACCTATCCTAAAGTTGACGATGAGGTTTGGGTTAAGAACCCAAATCACCCTGAATTGGTTTTCAAACAGGTTATTAGGTCCCAAATTTTAATGATCCACGTGATTCTAGAACCTTGATTTTAGGGTCCCCTTGATTAGATAAATCAACCAAGGGCTTGGGTAACACACAATGTGGGAATATATTTCCTTTTTAAGAAAGCAAGTGTATGCTCCTGGAACCCTAATGTGGAAACCCTAGATTGGATCTATTCCCAAGTCTAATTCTTCCAAAGATGGTACCTTGGGCTCAATCAAGAAGGTGAATAGACTAAGGAACCTTATGTCCTTAATAGGTGCAAGTATTAGGATGGGGATCTCTGGTCAAATCGAATCAAATCTGGAAACTCGAATGATGATTACTACATAAATAAAGCAAGTTGGTCCTGATTGATTTCCTTTTCAATCTTTCCAAGGGAGGTGGAGCTTAAAGAAGGGAATGTGATTACCTGCCCTTGGTGTGGTTGCTTGTGCACTTGATCTTTAGATTCCCAACAAAGTAGTTATAGCAATTTAGAATTAGATCAGAAAGTGTGATTAGTGACTGAACTGCACGTTGGTCCCTACCAACGGTGCCAAAATGTTGGCTCAAAATCCATCGTAGTTTAAAAAAATGCATCATAGTATAGCGACTGAAATTGAAAAATATTTAAAATTGTAATTACTTGAAAAATCGTGAGTTCCGAGGTCGTTCGCAGGGAGAAAATATAACAATTAAATCAACCAATCACAACAATCACAAATAATGATGTATGCAATTAATATTCGATCACAAATATGAGAGTAATCAATTAATGCTCAGAATTGTATCTCAGAAAAAAAAATAAAGAGAATAAAAATGATGGTTGGAACCACCAATTACCCTCAACAGTAAGCATAATTCCCAATTCAAGATCAGATCTTAAGTTCAATCATAGTCTCAAATCAAAGTCAATTCCCTTCTCAGATCAGACGTCCCCAACAAGCCTCAGACGGCTTAAGTATCAAGCTCAACAGCCTCTGAAATTGCCTAAGTGTAGGCACGAATCCCGAGATAGCACAGTGCAAAACCCCCCTCCCCTAAGAAATTTCCCTCTCTCTCTCTCTCTAGAATCGGGTAATGGGTATTCAAGTAATTAGATCCGGACCGGGGACCAGGCCCGCCCGGGTGTGGGTGACGGGCAAGGTGTGAGAGGGTGAGTGAAGGACCTCACCCCGTGTGTACTGAGGCAATGAGGCTATAAGCGCTATTCAATTTGTGTTAAAAAAAAAAGTTTAGCTGCACCTGATGTGGGACTAAGTCCCAGGTTTTTCATGCATGTTGGTAGCAGAAGCTTGCTTGAGCAATTGAGGCTACTGTGGTCGCTGCTTTGGCCAATTGAAAGTGCATGTGCCTTTGTGGTGTTGAGCTGCATCTACTAGAGGTGGAAGAGAAGCTGGAGCTGACTAGTTGATGGTGGACGACATCGGAGATGATGATTGGTGACAACAACCTACAAAGAAAATACGATCTAGGGCCCAATCAGAGAGCTCAGAAGTATCGTCGAAGTACGGTGAAAGCGATGGTGGTGGTTGTGTGGAGTTTCGTGAGTTGTGGAGTATGTATGACGTCGGTGTAGGTGTTTGTTGGTGGGTGTGTTCGATAGGGCGAATTCGTGATCAAAAGTCCCAATAATGTTGGGGCTTTTGATTAGTGGAAGGAGAGGAAGATGTGGGTAGTCGTGGTGAGGTGTTTGGTGGTGTGGTTTGCCAACACGAGCTCGTCGGAGCTCTCGTTGGGCTTGGGGAAGATGGGTGATTGCGCAGCAATCATAGGTCTTAATTGACCTAAATTAGGCTATGACTTAGCATAAGTTAGGGTTATTCATGCATGCATACGCATTATCTGCATCTTTACTGCTTTCCTTTAGCTATGCATAAAATAATGTTATAATGTGCTGATTAAGTGCATTATGTCGATTGCAGGGAATAAGCTGATCAGGAGCTGGATCTGAAGCTGGATCAGGAATAACAGGAGTTGTAGCAGAGCTGGAGCAGAAGGCCTAGTTAAGATGTAGGAATAATAATGTAAGGGGGTTAAAAGTTTGCTATTCTATTAAGTAGGAATAAAGCAGTAAAATGTGAAGAGCTTAGGTCCATCCTAGCCCTAGGATAGCCTAGAGACTTCCCCAAGCCTTAGCCACCCTTAGATTAGGTCACAACACCCTAGGAAGCCCTAAAACCCTAGTTCCAACCCTTCTCTGGATGTCGAGATAAGTTTTAAGACATCCAGGACCCTTAGCCAACTCCCGCACACTTCAAACCTACTTCTGTAGTGTTATTGGACGTCCAGACACTTTGTCAGACGTTTAATTTCTGCAGAATACCCAAAATAGAACCCGAAATCCTTCCTGACTCTGATTGGACGTCCAGACAACAAGTCTGGACTTCTGATTTTTTAGTATAAGATGTCTGATTATATTATTAGACGTCTGATACTGCTCTCCAATTCTTGTTTTGAGATTTAAGCCTTGATCTTGGATCTCTAGGCCCCTAAACCCAATTCCAACCCCATAGGAACATAAATTAAGGTGCCCTAACCCTAGTACATCACCTATAGACCTCCCTAAAGACCTAATTAGGTCCTCACTAAACCTAATTGACTTGGATCTTAGTCAATTCCATCAGCCTATTCAATTGGACTCATTGAGTCCAATTGAGCCCTGATCTCAGCACACACTGTCCAATTGGACTCAGTGAGAGTCCAATTGACCTAGACCTGACTTAATTGAGTTGTTTTACTCTCAATTAAGTTTCCACACACCCAATTAAACTTGTATTAAGTTTAATTGCACTTTACCTTAGTGAATTAGGGTTTATAACCCTAATTTGAGACCTACCTTGACCTAAACCCACTAGAACCCAACCTAATCAACCTAGCCACCTAAGTTTCGACCCACACACACCCACACACACCCACACACACCAGCCACACGAAAATATCTAGCCTAGAGTTCTCTAGAACTCTCTACCATGTGTGGTTGCCTTGGTTGCCAAAAATAGCAACCAAGAGCCATTCAATTTTTAGATCCACATTTGGTGGATCTAAAAACCACCATCCACCATCTCTCTCTCACTCTCCCACGAGCTCCCACCATAGGCCTCTCTAGAGAATTCCATAATTCTCTAGAGAGCTTCCCTTAGGTCTATAAAAAGACCCCTTGGGTGGTCATTTGCACCCATTCACTTCTTTGGCATCCATTTCACTTAGGCTAGCCACTTCCATCTCCACTTCACCTCCACGAGTTGAGCACCACCATGGAGGCCACCATCTCCACGCCAGGAAGCTGGATCAGCTCCCCAACCTCTCTCCAAGGACCGGCCTAAGTTCCATTGGCTGCCCCTCCTTCTCTCAACAACTCAAAGGCCATCAGGGACCACCCCTGAATGCCCTTCCATTCTGCTAGATTTAGATTATGCTCTTCGTATATTTATTGCTTTTATTTACTGCTTAGTAGTGTAGTCTTACTTCTCCCCCAATGATGCATGCGAAATCCCCCCATCGATTCTTGTATGTGATCATTTTCTGGTAGCTAGATTTAATTTTCAAGCATTTATGTACAAGCTTTCCTCTAGATTCCTTGTGCAACAACTCCCAAATGAATGAATGAAAACACATTTATATATATATATATCTCTATCTGTTTGAAATCACTTTGAGCTTAATGATTGCTATTATCTTTTGCGTGATTAATGTTGCATGTTTCTAACTCTTAATATTCTTGCAACTAAGCATGTTGTATGTAAATACGTAATAATCATGAACTGGCATACGATTCTAAACAAAGTAGAGTGGCAAAAAGATCGATTTCAAAAGTAAAAGCAATGCCTCCCAGAGACGAACGATCGGGTCTCAAGTCTCGTTATCTTTAGAAATCAATTTTTGACGAACGTTTTTGCGCGAATATACTACGATTTCCGACGACTTTCAAATGCGCGAAAACGACTTTCTGTCAATGGGGTTGGAATGGTGGCAGTAGTGGATGAAACCTAATTCTAAGGGCTTAGAAAGAGTCTAGAGAGGGAGAGGGAAATGTTAGGGGACTTAGCGAGGTGAGAGGAGGCGAGACCACATTCGGCGTTGGCTGGCCGAATGTGGGGAAGATGAAGTCGTCGGCCGAGGAATAGCGATGAAGAAGTCGGTGGCACCCTTGCTTTGGCTGGCAAGTTGCACGAGGAAGAGGGGAAGAAGTTGGTGCTACTGTTTGCTCGGATGAAAGCACGACAGAGGGAGGCGGAGGAGCTCACCGGAGCCGAAGAAGGAGGTGACCGGAGAAGGATGAAGAAGAGGATCTTGATCTATTCTTGGTTGAGGAGTACGCTGGGAGATGGAGTTTATATAGAGGAAGAATTGGGCTTCAAATGAGAGGAAATCACGAGTTGGAGTCGTGCTTTTAGAAATGAGAATCCTTGATTTTCTGGAGCTCACCGGAGCTCTGTGCTCCAAATGGGAGCCTAAGATTATGTTCACGTGGTAGAGAATCTCCTTAGGATTCATCCTTTCAAGTTTGGAAGGATTTGGTTGCGGATTGAAGGAGAAATAAAAGATTGAAGTTGGTTGCCAATTCAGACTATAATGGTGGTAAAGGCATTTCTACAAAGATGACGAGAAATTAGGGGCATGTTTGTAAGGAAACTGGAAACTTATGGGTTTGACTGTGAAAAAAGTGATTTTAGGGGAAAAAATGCAAACTAGATTAAGATGGACTCTGATTGGGTCAAAATTTTGGTGTTAACCTAATTTGGATCCAAGGAATCTAATGGTAAATTTAGATTTGATTTTTCACCACATTTGACTGGGTAAATTGCATAGAAGCCTAATATCAATGTAAATTTCCGTTTGAATCTCTGCTGTTGGTCAAAATGGGCTCGGATGGTCAAATCAAAGGTACAAAACCTCTTAGAATATTTTTCAATGAAGTTTAGGTGTAGATTGAATTTATCTCGACCATAACCCTTTTAATTTAAGTATGGTTGATAATTAGGTTTTTTAGTGATATTTTAATCCTCGAAATGCGTGAAACCCTGATTTAGTCAGTGTCAGCCCACTTCTTGATCTTTTAAGTTTATTTGACCTTAAATTAGCTCCTGATCAATTTGCATTAATGATGGAATGGTAAAACAGTAGAATTAACCCCATTTTTCTATCTTCTCAAAATAGTTCAGTATGGAATTGTGATCCTCAAACTATCATTTAGGAGCATTAATCACTTGATTTCAACTAAATTAAGTTAGTTATAACGAATGATGGCGTTACCATCACTACTTCACATGGCCGACCACCCTCCTAAAATCCACCAAAAACCACCACCACTTCCTTGTGTTGGTGCCAAAACACATAACCACCACCACCCCTTGGCATCTCTTCACAAATGGCGCCAATCGTGACATCTCTTCACCACCATAACCACCATTAACTACCCTCCTTCTGGTGCCAACTTTAAGGCTACCACCACCTACACAAGCTTCTACATATGGCGCCAAAAACAAGGCTATCATATACCATCCATCATCCTTCAAACCTAATCCCATCCATCCATTTTGGCACCAACTTCTACAACCTATAGTTGGCGCCAACCTTACCTAACCCTACCCCCTTTACACCCTCTCCAATGGTGCCAAACAACCACCACCACCCATCTTACAACCACTACCTTAAGACCACATCTTAGCCCTCCATAAACCCACACCAACTTTAACCTTAGATCAACCACACTTGGCGCCAACCACCCCCTTCCCATCCTATATATACACTACCACACCTTCCCATCTTGATCATCCTGGGCTACATTAATTCCTATACCAAATACACCACATACAAGGACAAGGAAGAGGAAAGTAGGCATGTGAATTAGAAGTTCCCTGATGGGAAAACCATCATGGGTCATAACTAGCTCAATTTGGTCTGATAAAGTTGATAAAAGTTCCTACAAACCATTAGAGGGCCATATAAGCATAATGTTCTATTTTGAGAAGATGAGAAACCAAGGTTATTTTTGCAATTTTAATAATATTTCACAACTACAGAATAACCACGGGGTATTTCAGGGGTTTATTAAAGGTCATATGGTCATTAATAGCTAATAAGTAGGTCCATGCAGAATGAAACGGGCTTTCACGCATTTCAAGAATTAATGAATATTTGAAACCCTAAAAACAAACTCACTTAATTAACTGAGGTTTTGGTTAGGATAAAATTCACCTAAATCCTCTAAAATTTATAGAAAAATATTCTATAGGGTTTGGTATCTTTGATTTGACCATTAGAACCTATTTTGATCCGAAGTAGAGTCATAGACCGAAAGTTACCCTAATTTGGGTTTCTACATAATTTTCCCAGTCAAACTTAGTCAAAAGCTAAATCTGACTTTACCATTAGATTCCTTGGATCCGAATTAAGCTTGTAACAAAATTTGGGCTCAATTTGAGATCATTTTGACCTAGTTTGCATTTTGGTCCAAGTCTGACTCTTTTTCTTATAAAAGGCCCCTCAATTTTTAAAAATCCTTGCGAATTGGCCCCCAACTTTATCTTCTCCTTCGCAGACGGGTCCTTGCCACCATGGCAAGTGTGAACCCACACACCCTAGGTTTCAATCAAGGATTCCTCCTTGATTATTTGACCAATTCCTTCCAAAATTAGAAGGGATGATATTGAGGAAATCCTTGATCTTCTAAACCTATTTCTGGTTTCCAAATTCCCCCTTGCGGCTTGTACGAATCCTTGAATCTCAAGCCTTCTTTCCCTAAAAATCCAAGCTCTCCAAGCTTGTTTCCAAGCTTGGAAACTTGCTCAATGGCCTATAAAAGACCCTAATGGCCAACCTCACCTCCTTAGCAAGCTTTTGAGCCAAAATCCCTCTTCTTTTCCTACCTCCGGCTCGCTCCAAGCTTGACTCCGATGACCTCCCTCCTCCGGCTTCGTCGCTAGCCACCACATACTATAGGTGGCTGGTTCCTACTCCCTGTTCTCTTCCGCACCTCGCAATACCAGCGAGGTGTCCTCTAACCCTCTGTCGTCGCCGTTCTTCATCACCGGAGCTACTTCACCTTCTTCGGTGCCAGCTCATCACGGCCGATGCCTCCTCTGCCCCTTGTCATCCATTAGCTAGCCTCATCACCTCTACTCCATCTATGTATCATCACCGTGCTGCTACAACTCCGCTTTGACCACAGACTCACCCACATGTCCTCCGTCTTCCACCTCGCCGACGTACCTCTGGCGAGCTCGCACGGCCGCTACACTTCACCAAATTGGCTGCCATTGCTCCCAAAAGCTCCGCCACACTCACGTGAGCAAAACCCCTCAAGAAATTGAGGGGATTACTTGCCCTATCCTTCCACCGAACACAACCACCTCCACCTTCATTTTTTGCATTCGTTAGCCATCTCCGACCCCTTCCACAGCTCGCCACCACCACCATCGTCCTTGCCGCACCGCAGCGAAGCCCCTGAGAATCTTTGACATAGCCATCGATTCGTTTTACTCTTTGTAGGTGTTCGCGGTTCACGCCATTAATAGTGCTCCTTCAAGCAACCTGTGAAACCTGGTTTGTGCCGTACTTTCCCTCAATACCATGCCCAAGATACGCAGACAATTCCCAGGTGCCTTCCCAGTCACCCAATTGCAGCTACCAGGGTCTCGAACATCACCAATCGGATGCCCTCTCTGCTATTGCTTCGCGCAAGAAAAGAGCTGTGGGATAGTCCCACATTGTGGGAATTGAGAGTGTTGTAGCCACATATATTGATTTTGTGATGAGGGCTTATTGCCTCAAGCACACCGGGGGTGAGGTCCCTTTACAGCGCTCACCTAACCCGACCTTACCTACTCACTCCTCGGCTACTACCCACTGCCGGTAGCCCTAGATCGGATATTGCTCATACCCGAATAGCCGATTGGATACCCGGTTATCTGAGAGAGAAGAGGAGGAGGAACTTGTGAGCAGGGGAGGGGGGGTTTTGCTCTTCAGAGAGGAAACCCAACACTTAGCCGCTGTGAAGATTGGGAAGCCCCTTGTGCGTGAAGAAGGGAAAGGTGAGGGATTGAAGAGGAAGAGGAGCACACTGTAGCAAGGCTTAACTTAAGCCATTTGATATTGTGATTTGTCGTCTAATATCTCTGACATTATGCATTGTGGCTATAGTGTTTACTTGCATTACGTGGAATATTTGATTGATAAGCACTATGTATTTATTTGAAAAATTGTAATGGGTAATTTGTGATTTAAATCACCATTTTACCCCATTCTTTTTGCACCTTGCATTGATTCTCATATATATATCATTCTTGCATGAAATTTTCATTATAACTTGCTCATATTTGTGGTGATATTATGGTCTTTGAGATTAATTGCAACACTTGCTCCTTACGTTCGATCTCGGATTTCATTCGAGTTATAAATTTTATTTGTTCATGCACTATTTCGACTATATTGCAACGAAGTGGTTTTAAAACCTCGATTTAGTACGTCAATAGTCTCATACCATGTCCTTCTAGCGTCTACACCTTATTTTCGTCTTCCTTGGAACCAAGCCAAGGAGCACTATCTTGGAGGATGGCCAGGCAAGGAGAGGAGGGTGGTGGATGATAAATACACATTTATTCATGATAAAATGTCTATTTATGCGAGTTCCTAAGCTTAACATTGCATTCCACATTATAAATATTGCATAGCATGCATTATGCTGCATTTAGGATAGATTGTCTAAATTATTAGTTAATTTTCTCCTTTTTGTAGCTAGGGAGAAGGAGATTTATTTTGGAACCTCGGATTGATGATCCGACCGTATGGATCTAATCAGGACGATGATCAGAGTCCAACGCCTCCAAAATTGCCTTAATTGGAGTCCTATAGTACCTTATGCAGTCTGAGGAAGATCAAAGGTCAAGGGGCAAGGTGGCTCCAATCCGAACCTCAGATGCCAAATCCGACTGCACGGATCGATCCGGATCAATGATCGTAGCCCAACGACGCATACATCAATCCAATTGGATGTCCGTGGTGCCACCTACAAAGCAAGGAAGATGGACAACCATGATAGCGTCACATGGCGCCATCATAGTGGAGAGGAAGAGCTAGGGAAGAGGACTCCAGTGGAAGGGAAAATCCATTAGTGGGATTTTGGGTCACCCTTAGGTTCTACGATGTTCCTAATGGCGAGGACGATCAGAGAAGGTGAGCTCCACTGCCATAGCAATGGAGTAGAGGTTTGATGAGGAGGAGAGACCGGAGGGAAGAAATGCTTAACTTGAGAGATGTAGGTTGGGATCTAATGGCACGCGTAGGCTTATGGGAGCTTCCTATATAGCCATTGGGACGATTTGGGCACCGGCTAGGTAAGATTAGGCGGGTAGGGTATGGATGGTGGTGATGAAAGGGACTTGTGAGAGGGAAGCTCAAACCAAACTTCAACTGCCAGATCAAATCTGCAATGGAAGGTAATGCTACGCGTGAGAGTGCACAAAGTTTGGATGATGATCTGTCGTAGGATCGATGGATCATTGGATCAACGATAGCTGTAGCGCAAGTTCTTCGCAGCTACAGTGCCTAAGAAGAAAAGATGGCGCTGCAAGTCTTGTGGGTAAATTATGCTCAGGCCTGCATAATTGAAGCGGTAGAAAAAATATATAGAGGTCCATAAGTGTTAAGTATTGTAGCGAGATCCAAAAGTCTTGCAAATGGGTCCCTGGCGGCTTGCCAATAAGTTCCTGGAAGTTTTTAGCTTGTGGAAATGTGAAGGATGGACCTATTTGTAATGTCATGAATGCAAGGTCCTAATGATGTCCAAATGCAATAAAATTTTTATTGAAGCTCAATTGAACATTTAGAGACATGATTTCACTTTCAATTTGAACTTTTGAATCCAAATATGTGTTCAATTTACAATTGGATCATCAAATTACATTTAGTAATAGAAAATCTCATTTTGTAACCTAATTGTGAGTTTTCAACACCAATAGGATGTTTTAGGTCATTTTCCATAATTCTCACAGTTAACCCATTTCTTGAGCTAATTATGTAGTGTTTAACCTAGTTTTTAGCTTAACTTGGGCATTTTAGCTATGATGAGCCACAACTCATCACACAGCCCAACACCAACCTTGATGAGATCTCGGCCGTTGGATCGAGATCCAACAGTCGAGAGTGTGTGCGCACAAATTCGACCGCACGACAATCCACGATCTTGGCTCAGTGGCTGAGAGCGTGACTCTAACACTGGCGACATGCGTTTGAAGACCCGCTCGCGGAATAGTCTGTTGCCGAGCACGCATGGGTGAAATTCACCCATTGGATCTAATTGGACAGCGTTGAAGCTCCCATGTGGCGCATCCTCTCGCACTGGATGAGCGCGGTGCACACACACACGTGATCATGCGCGATTGCACGCATGATTTGACGTGCTCCTGAGGCGCGATCTGAGCGCATGGTGTCTGCGAAATCTTGACTGTTCATCAACGATCGGACGGCGGGCGCCCAATGACAGGCAAGCGTGCACGAGCGACAGTGGGAACATGGGCTGGCCTGCAACGACGATTGAGATGGATCTACATCAACGTTTTTACTGTCGCTAATTGTCCCATACTCATTTTAGCCCCCTCTTCACTATAAAAGGACCACCACCCCTCCCATTCTTCTTCATCTCTTCCTCTTCTTCCCACACCTCCTCCAAAGCTCTAAGGAGTTAGTCCTAAGCTTGAGATGTTCCTTAGAGTAGAAAAGTAAAATATTTTTCCCTTCTCACCCCCTTCATGGAGTATTTGGTGGTCGTCCTCTCACCCCGATCTGGAAGTAGATCCTCGCCGCGATGCCATTCTACCCCTTCCTCCATCCTCCGGCTCCATCCTTCGTCGTCCAGCTTCCCACCACCTTCGTCCAGGCCGTAAAAGAGAGCTGTCCTCCAAGTAGCCGTTAAGGGGGATTCTTCTCACCTCTCTCTATCTTTTATCACTTTCTAGTGTAGTAATTTCTTCCTTGATTAGTTTTAGTAAAGTTTGGTTAGCTAAATATTGATATTTTCTCTCTTTCTCTCTCTCTCTCTCTTATTTTACAAGTAGATTAGCTAGATATTATCGACCTGATCTCTTGCCTTATAAAATACCCAAAAAATCACAAAAGATAAAAACATCAAAAATAAATAAATCAAAACATAGATTTTGAAAACCAAATGTTTGCCTTCCTGTGTTTGACCCAGGGCTCACCTTGAGCTTCGGTTATAAATTTTATCTGGTAGAGGATTTTTACGCACCATGACAAATTGTTTTCAAGCTCAAATCTTTTTGCATACAAAATCTTGCTCACCAGTGGATGTTCACCCTTGGAGCTTGAAGGAGACAATATTATCTTGGGGCCTAGGAGCGAAGGAGGAGCCCTCTTCAAGTTTGGAGCAACCATTCTTGGAGTGAGGTTATCTTCTATCAATTTGGAGCATACAACTTTCTTCTTCCTCAACCTTTTGTAGTTGCATTAATTTGCCTTTAAGCTTTCCTCTACACTTGAGGATTACTTGTGTGGGATCCTTCACACAAGTGATCTTCTCAAGTGCAACAATTTTGTACAACTTCATTTTTCTATAAAAAGTTTGTTTGCCTTTCAAATTTCACTTTTATAATTTTATGCTTCCTTAGTTCTTAAGCACACACACTTCCTAACTACCCTAGGTCACACGTGCCTAGGGTAAGCTTAAGAAGGTTGGTTTGCCACTTTATTTATCCAACTACTTAGCCATGTTTCTATCTTCTGTTGCCTATATTTCAAAAACCCTAAAAAAGACAAAAAGAAGATTTTAAAGAGTGAGAGAGAGAATATTACTTTTATAACAAAAAAGTGGCTTCCTTAGATGACCCTAGATACTCATCCTATCTTGGTTTATAAATTTAAAAGTTGTTCGGATTTTACGCATTGCAACGACTTAATTCGCATCTTTATCAAACTACGTATAATTCATATCACAAACCTAACCCTAAATCTCTTAAGACAAATCCTAATCCTTCCCTTCCTAGCTACCACCTACACCTTGCTTTGCCACTAAATAAAGCCCTTATGGCTGGCCATAGGTAGTTCTATTATCCTTATTTTGGCAGGCCACCACACTCCTTAAATCCCTACCACTAAAACCCAATCCACTGACCCTAAACACTCCACCAAAATCCCTAGCCTTATCCCCTAGCTCCAACCTACCTTAGCAGCCGACCCTATCACTTGGTTGGCTACTAGATGCCATCTCTACCCTCCATCTAACACAACACCACATGTCTATCCTTGATTAAAACATAAATCGAACCTAGCATTCTTTAAATCCCATGCCAACCCTCAAATCCTAGCCTTTCATCTTTTTTAAACCTAATCCTTGCCCTCTAACTCCTTGATCCAAGGCAACTTGGATCCACCAATCACAAGCTACCACTTCCTATATAAATAAACCCTAGCCCCCCAACCTTCCTTCCATCTTTTTTCCTTCCAACACCATTGACTCTAGCCTCTTCTTCTTCAAGGTCGATGCCCCCTTGGTGCTTCTCTCCGAGTGTGCCTTTGCATTCGCTTCATTCTTCATTGCCAAGGCTTCATCTTCAAGGCCACCATCTAGTTTTAGCTTTTAATTTCTTGTTCTAGTTATTTTTTAGTTCTAGTTTGATAATTTCATATTTATTTAAAAAAATTAATGCCTAAGTAATGTTAATCTGAGGGTAATTTGGGTTGGAATGTATTTATATAAGTTAGATTAGTCTTTGGTGCATTCTGTAAATAATACATAAGTTTAGGGTTTTTATTCAATTTTTTCCTTAGCTGTATATGATGCCTTGATGTTCTTGTTCATATGTGTGTAGGTGCTAGGTTTTAAACTGATTGGATCTTGCCTAGAGGGAGAATTGGGATTGAGCTCACTTAGAGGGGAATGCTGAGCCAAGTTGGTGAACCTATTTGGTAACCCAATTAACCTTAAACCCTAGCCTATTTAGGAGCCTAATTTTCCTAGACCCACACCCTGTCACCTAGCCTAATTAACCAACCCAATTGGTCGTCCATGAACCTTGATTGTTAAGCTTAAGTGACCAGCCAAGCTAGGAGTCACCCTTATGTGAAAACCCTAAAACCTAAGCATAATAAAATCCTTTCCTAACAACCCTATTAGTCGCCACCTATGCCTATAAAATACCTATAGTGGCTGACCCTACTTAACTCTTTTTATTCCCTCATGGCCAACCACCAACCTTCTGAAATCCCATCCCTTAATTCTAGATTGTAAGGCCATCTATCTATTACCTAATCCTAGAACTTATCCCTTCCTAACAACATCATCCAAAGCCTTAGATAAAACCTATATCCTTGGCCGACCACACTCTTTCCCTTATCCTCTTATGATTGGCCAAGGGTTACACTAATGAGGTGTGGCTCATCATAGTTAAAATGCCCAAGTTAGAAACTAGGCTAAACACTACGCAATTAACCCAAGAAATGGGCTAAGCGTGAGAATTAACAAAAATGACCTAAAACAACAAATTTAGGTCACAAATTGAGATATTCTATTCAAAGAGTAATATGGTGATCCAAATTACAAATTGAACACATATTTGAGTTCAGAAGTTCAAATTGAAAGTGAAATCAACTTCATAAATGTTCAATTGTGCTTCAATAAAAACTTGGTTGCATTTGGATATCATTAGGACCTTGCATTCATGACATTGCATATGGTCCTTTATTTTTACATTCTTCTACATTTAAAAACCTCAACGACCTAATTGCAAGCCACCAAGGGCCTCTTTGTAAACCACAGGGATTGCGCTGCACTCATTCCTCGCCACTTATGGATTTGTTCCTAAAATTCCTACTGTTTCGCCTGAAGGACCTCTTCACAATTTCTCCACCACACCTGTGTGCAGCGAGTCTATTGTTCTCACAAGAACTTGAGCAATCAGGGCTATCACCTCCATACATCCACGATCCTATGGTCGATCCCAATCGAAGTTTCACGCAACTTTGTGCGTAGGATCACCTCCCAGCCCAGATTCCATCCTGCAGTGGGATTTGACTCTAGTGTTTCCTGTGCCTCCGCGTAGCTGCATCCACCATTGAGGCCTTAATCACCTAATCACACCTCGTGGTGATGTGATTCAGCTTGCACGCCTACTTAAACACCTTCAGCACTCCTCGCGTGAGTGATCGACTCGCTCACTCACTGAGTTGATCATCGTCCGCTCTCCAGCTCTTCTTCCCCTTTCATCAGCAGCACCTGTAACAGGGGCGTGGTTCTCCTCACTCAATTTCGACATTGTAGCGACTAGCTGTAGCCCAGGGACCTCAATCATCGCTGGAGATCTTCTCACCCTCCTTCGTCACCACAGCAACCTGTTGCAGATCTAGACATATCATTCGTCCACTTAGCTTGGTGATGTAAACATGTTTATATCACATAATTTGTCTATTTTTGTGTGTTTTTAGACATAAAGTTCCACCATATATTATAAATATTACATATCATGCATCATCATGCATTTAGATTAGGATGTATAAATTTTAGGTTAATTTCTCCTTTTTATGGTTAGGTGATAGGGTGACATTTAATCGGGACCTTAGATTGAAGATCCAACCGTACGGATCTGATCAGGGCGACGAGAGAAGTTCAACGACTCCAAGATCACCCCAATCGAACTTCCATAGCATCAGATGCAGTCAGAAAAAGATCATAGGTCAAGGGCCAAGGTGGTGCAAATCCATACCTCAGATGACAAATTTGATCGCACGGATGGATTTGGATCAACGATCATAGCCCAACGACGTGAAAATTGGTCCAATCCGACATCCGTAGCACCATCTACAAGTTAAAGAAGATGGACAGCCATGATGGTGCCTCGTGGCGCCATCATAGCCGCCCAGTATCGGCCGTAGCATCTCTTTTTCGCTCGCTCGATGAATCCCAGCCGTTGGATGCCCATCCAACGGCTGAGAACATGCCACGTCGTGCCCCAAGCGGTGCTCTCATCTTCTGAAGGCAAAGGCTCAGATGATCTCGACCGTTGGATTGAAATCCAACGGCTGAGAGAGCGTGTGTAGGAATTCAAGAACGCGCCTCAAGCCACTGCATAGCATAGCGGTTGGGGCACGGTTCACGCAAGAGGCATGCGTCTGAATCAAGCGCGGCACCCTTCCTCCTCTTGCGCGAGCGTGAAATCAAGTTGTCCGATCGAGCGCTAACGGTACTTATCAATTGATCTGCCAGACGTGTAAGATGACGCCTAATCTCACGCGAGATCAGACATGCAGGAGGCATGATTTGTGAAGGCGTGTGAGCATGGTTCTAGGTCATTGATCCTCGCATCCAACGACGATGAAAGAGGTCACGTTGCCTGTTAACGCACGAAGGCGATAAGGCATGCGTAATCTTAAGTTGTCGGATGCGAGGATCGGACGGCTGAGGATTTAAGGATGTGCGCATGCGTTGGGAGCACGGGGAGAGGAGAAGGCGACGCATGCGCGGATCTACGCCCACGTTTAGGGTCTTTAGTGATGCTTAAATCCGTCACTAAAGACCCTAAATTAATGTTTTAAAACATAAAATGACTAAATTGCCCTTAATCCCTACAACTATAAAAGGAGACCCCTACCACTCTAATTGTTCATCCCTTCCTCTCTTCTCTCACCCCCTCAAAGGCTCTATGAGCTTGTCCCAAACCCGGAATGCTCTATTAGAGTTAAAATTAGAATTTTTCCACCTTCTCACCTCCTTCGTGGAGCATCCCGCGTTGTCTTCTCACCGCCGTTCAGGAAGCGGATCCCGCTGCAACGTCGCCCTATCCTGTTCTCCGTCGTCCGTTGTCGTTCTCCTTCATCCTGCATCTCACCACATTCTTCCGGGTGCTCCATCAACGTGGCTCGTCCTCCAAGCAGCCGTCGAGGATGATAACTTCTCTCCACCTTCTCTTTACTGCTTTCTAGAGTAGATTTACCACTTTCTAGTTGTAATCTTTCCAGCTTTCTAGTGTAGTGATTAGTTGTAATGAGCATTATTCTGTGGTTATGAAATCCATGTTTATTCTATCTCTATTTTGTCTTTATTTGTATTATTCTCTCTCTCTTCTATTAATTATTCTTTAAGCAGATAGCTAATTTATATTTAATTCGACTAGCTAATATGCTTTGTAACAACAAAACAAACGTGATTTTTAATCAAATGTCTGCCTCCTTGTGTTCGACTTGGAATCTCTTTTGAATTTCGACAAATTATCTGTTGACGGATTTTTCTCGCAAATTACGCTACAACGATGGGTTTTCAAAACTTGAATCTATTTGTGACAATTTTTCGCTTCAACATTTTGGCGCCGTTGCCGGGGAGGCGACGCTATGATTTTTCACGTTTTCTACCTTACTTATCTTTTACCTCACTTCTCTCCTTTTTTATTATGATTGCAGGTAATCTCTCGAGATGGGCAAAAGCGATAGATTGGAGTAAAGTGCTGTTGAAGGGTTTGTTAGGTTAATCCTACCTCCCACACACTTTATTTCATTCCATCACCTAATAACACAAACCCTAATTAACCTAGGAGCTTGCATAAACTCTAAGGTTAGTTTTGATTATTTGTTTGACACTTCCACCCGCCTCACCCTCCGCATATACAAGAAAAATAAAAAAAAAAATTTCATAGAGGTACACAACCTCTTCTGATTCTTCATACTCAACCGGTAACTCGATCTTTGGGACCGGTACACTCATCAACACATAATTGAGTAGAAATCAGATTAGGTAATCACTTGTGTGCCTAATTAAGTGATGCATCAGGCCAATTATTTTAGTTGTTTGGACCGCACCACTTCAACTAAAAATAACTCATCAAGTAGCTACCACATAGGTTCAACTTTTAGGGATTTACCAGGCACTCCACATTCTTTTAAGCTTTAAAGGAAGACATCTTCACTTGCGCTTTCAAAACCTGGTTTGTCAACTGAACTTGATTGAATATACCTAAAGTTGAATCCCAAAAGCTACTAAGCAAGATTTAAACCCTAAAATTCACCACATCAAAAAATAATCTTGCTTGAAAATCACTAGTTGTGCATGCACACACATATCAATCAATCATTAAGGGCATGATGAACGGCGTTGTGACTAGGTTTGTTGTAGAAATAGCGTTGTAGTACAGCTAGTCATTGCCATCATTACAGATATTTTTTACTCGGAAAATAAAAGAGTTCCCGAGGTCGAACTCAGGGAGCAAGTCGTATTCTAGAAGTACAGTGTTTCTTCTTATGACAAAAATAAAGAGAGAGAGAGAGAATTTGTTGGCTTCTCCTTCTTCTTTCTCGTCTGTCTTCTTTTCTCTTCTCTTTTTTTCTTCTTCTTTCTTCTTCTCGCAGTCCTTCTTTCTTGGCCTTCTTCTTCTTCTCTTCTTTCTTCCTCTTTGTCTTCTCCTCTTTGGCTCTTGGTTTCTTCTTCTTTGTCTATCTCCTCGTGGTCTTCTTCTTCTGTCTTCTGTTCTTCCTTGTTTTCTCTTCTTCTTTCTTTTTCTTCAGATCTTCTTCTTTTTCTTCTTTCTTGTCTTTCCTCTTCTTTGCCGCGGTCCTGCTTCTTCTTTTCTTCTTCTTCCTTGCCTTCAAGACGTCCTCTGATTTTCCAATCAGACGACTTAAACTGCTGCTGCTACAGTGTGTCTTTTCTTCTTTCCTCTGTGACTTTCTTCTTCTTCCTGCCTTCTCTTCTTCTTCTTCTTCTTCACCTGTGCCTGCACACTCAAAGTTCGATCAGAGGGCAAAACCTACTCTATAGGGTCCCCGCGTCTCTCTCTCTTAAAATTCACTCATGGGATAGCTCTCCCAGAGCTGCCGGATAGTCGGGTACGCGGGTCGCGCCCGAGTCTAGGCCCACCGGCGTGCGGTGGTGGGCGAGGAGTGCAGGTCGGGCTAATCGGGTCGGGCCAGGTCCGCGGGGCGTGAGCGCGGACGAGGCCGGGTAATCGGGCGGGTGAAGGGGACCTCACCCCGTGATCTGAGGCGAACAGCTTAAGGCACCTTTTGCCTTTAAGCGCCCGTTCGCCTCAGTGGGTTTCCGAGGTGGGACTAAATGTCCCACCCCAATTTGGGCGCCTGTGCGGAGGAAGCAGCGGCAATCGAGGCTTCGTGCGAGGGCTTCGCCTCAACTGCAGCCTGGCACTTCGCGAAGACACCCCACGCAGCCTGGGAGCCTGATCTGGGCGTGGCGTGCCTGGAGCAGCAGGTCGAAGGAGCTTCTTCACCTCAGCAATGGCGGCGGCGAGCGAAGTTCCTTTTTACAGAGAAAGGGCCTCTCGGCCTAATTAGATACGTGGAGGACCTTCGCCGTGGCACGACGAAGGTGGTCGGAGGGTCTGCAGATGGCGGGGCGGAGCCTAAGGGCCGCCCTAGTTCAAACTGCGGGTTGGGAAATGGGTGTGTTCGGTGGAGTTGCAGAGGGCGATTCGAGGGAAGTGGAAGGGCGGAGGATGATCAGGGTGAGGAGGCGAAGGTTCTGCGAGGGTCGGCGAGTCGTGTGGAGTGGCGGAATGATGGGAGCGACTCGCCGGAGGTTGGCTGGAGGTGTGGAAGATGATGATGGTCGGGTCGGTCGAGGGTGTAATTGATTGTAAAATAGGGAGGAAAAGAAAGAGGGGATAGAGAAGACTAATTCTAACCTAGCTAAAGTGACGAAGGGGACGAAGAGGTTGCCGGCTCGTACCTACCGGAGCTGGAGAAGAAATGCCCAGTGGGGGAGGACGGCGGCGACGACGGGGCTGAAGCAGCGCGCGCCGGTATTGCGCGACGCGGAGGAGAATCAGGAAGAAGTCTCTACTGCTGGTATTGCGGCAGAGTGAAGAGGAGGAGGAGGAATCGCCGGAGCTGGAGGGCTTCTGCCGGAGTGGGAAGAGAGGAAAGTTGTGGGGGTTTTCTCCATCAGATCCAAGCTCGGAAGAGCGGCGGAGCGACGGGGGTATTTATAGGGGCAGAACCAGAGAGGGGGGCGGAGGGAGACGACGTGCCTCCCTCGCCGGAGGATGTTGAAGCAAGGAGACCCATACCATCCGTGCATTCGCACAGACGGTATGGGTGGTCGCAGCACTCAGGGGGTGCTCCTGCGGTGGCTGACGACGCAGGGCACCCCCATTTGACCTGGCAGGCCCTCCCCCTCACCCTGCGCGGCGCCATGCTCCGCGCAAGGTCGTCGGAGCATGGTGCTGGTCAGGTTTTGCAGGAGGGACCTGAACGCAAAGAACGAAGGAGAGTTAGGGGCTAAAATTTGAGGGTTCAAAAGTTGAGGGCCAAAAAGTAAATATATGAGGACCAAAGTGTAAAGTTGGTCAAGAAGGTTTCTTCTTAGGCTCAAGTTTTTATACATGACTAATTAGGACCTAAGGATTCTGATGGTGAATTTTATTTCTAGATTAAACCTTGTTTGACTGGTCAATTTATGCAAAAACCCAAATTAAGTTGTTAATTGGGCATGGTTCTCAATGTAGGTCAAAATGGGTTTCTAAGGCCAAATTGAAGGTTATAAACCCTAGAGATTATTTTTATATGAATTTTAGAGGGTTTATTTGATTTTTTCTCTGCCTCGAACCTTGTGTATTTAAGTGGGTTTGTTTTTAGGGTTATAGGATGTCATTTAATTCTTCGGAGTTGCTGTAGCCCTTGTTGAGTCATTTCATCCCACTTTTCTTCTTATTAGGTTGTTTTGACCTATGTTTGGACCCTGAGTTACCCTGTTTTCAGATTGGATTGGTGAAATTACATTTTTACCCCTCAGTTTCTATTTTCTTTGCAAACTCAGAATCTCTCTGAGCCAAGCCTTTCTAAGGTTATGTAGGAGCTTTTTCTTGCAAATCAGGGTTAAATGGTGCTAGTTTAGGGTTTGTGACGAGGTTCTCATCAGGGAACAACCCAGATAAAAGGGCCCATAACATTCCAAAGCACATTCAAACTTAACCCTAATTAAAACAGAGTTGATGTTGGCCTTAAGGATTGAACTCACTCTTCGGAGCCTAGATTGAGATTATTTTCTATTAGTCTGCTTCTACCGTTCAATCTGATGTCTAGCTAGGGGAGTAGAATCAAACAATCGCGATTGGGGGTATCAAAGGAACCTGAGGTGAAAGCCAAGGGAAGAACCTTCTATCCAGCTCCTCCCTCTAACTGGTTGGATTGACCAGAAAGAAGTAGATCAAATCGTTTCTTTATCTCAAGAGGGGTTCTGGGAGTCTGTAGGTCTTTAGGCTAGCCCACTTAAGGACATGTTTAATTGTTTGTATTGCAGGGCACCTTTCTTCCTCCTGTTCTATCATGGATCATTCCACGTCTTATTCGCACTTCCACTCCTACCCTCCTATCAAAACTTATTCCCAAAATGATTATTATTCCAACCAAACTTATTCTCATCCATCTTCTAGTTGGGATAATCTTGATTGGGGATATAGTTCCGGACCTCCGTGTTCAGGGTCTAACCATAAACACCATGATCTCGATTCTTATCCTTCTTCAAGCTACATCGATTATAGATCACCGCCCTCCTTTTGGACAACCTAATACGATCTACAATCAAGAAGGATACACTGATCCTTACAATGCATATAGGTCATCACCTCTTTATGGACAACCCGAATTGACCTATTATCGAGGAGGGTATCAAGAACCTCAATTTGTTGACTCCCGTGCACTGAACCGAAACCCACCAAACCTTGAACCAAAACATTTGGTTTAGGTTAACCAGTTCCAAGATAAGGTGTTGGCTACTTGAGGAATACCATACAATCTTTAGAAGCTCATTCAACACCTTGACCTGAAGAATTGGAGCCTCTGATTGAAAAGATTGATGATCTTAAGAAATATTTGTTGGATTGGCTCCAGGATGTTAAGGATAAGGACCCGAGTGAGTTTTTACTTGGGAAGTTATCGAAATTGACGATAAGATTTGTGATTGCTTTAATCCAATCTTGGGAGGATTCCCAGGATGAACCCATGACAGGAGAGCCGATGTCAGAATCCGCTCAGGCACCTATAGGGGGACACATTTTACGATACCAGGGTTGACCAGGTTATTCTAGAGCAATCAAATAAAGATTAACTGATTTCTTCACCTAAGATCCCTAAGCCAGGGTACGAGGAAACGTATGTCTCCATGGATCAAAAAGTGATTGATGATTTTGAGACATACATTAATGCGGATTTAGAATTCTTTGATTCTGAAGGTGAAGAATAATTATGCGAAGTCTCACCTGAGTTTACAGCACACGATTTCAGTGAGACAACTGGGCATGAGGAATTCGATGAATCATTTGATGGCTCTAAAATTGAGGAATTTGATCTTGTTGAGGCTAGCATGGTGGATTCAGATCCTGATTTCATGAAGGATTCAATTCATAGTCCTATTCCTCAATTACACCCCTTCAAGCATAATGACGATTTTGATTTTGAGATCACTAGATCCAAGTCAATTTAGATTCAGTAACAAATCTTGGACTTGGACATTTTAGATGGGGTGATTAACATGCAAGAGGTCCTGGAATCTGAAATCCTGACTGTGGAGGATGGGAATTTGGAAATGAAGCTTTGGAAAGCCAATTTCAGAGGAAGCAAAAGACCGAGTCTAAGGGTTCCAATTTGCCTGAAACCACCAACCTTCTATCAGGATCCTTATGACATCTTTGACTTAGAGGATGTGCAACCCAAGCACAAATTCATTGAATATCATTTTGAGCTTAATTTCTCTGTTAGCTGACTTTTTGGTCTTGAGTTGCATCCTCATAAATCGCAGGCCCGACCTCGCTTGCATGCTGATCTTAGGTTTTGGATAATTTTTATCCAAAACCTTAGATATACTCGACCATGGGGCATGGGTCTGCACCATAATCTGGTCCACATTTGTGGACATCTTCTCCTGGCAGGTCTAAAACTAGATCTTTTTATCCTGATTTTAACCTGCACTTGTGATTTTTTTGTTTCTTTTTTGTATAGTGTGCCTAGCTGAAGGCACTAAACTCATCACGTATATAGTTTCTTTTCATCTCGGAGTTGACCTATTATTCACGCAATTCAGGTGCTTTCTTCTCTACTTCACTCTATTTTATGCCTTTTAATATAATAACGACATTGCATTAGATAGGTATGGGGGGTGGATATCATTATCTGAATCATCTTGTTAGCTCCGTAGATTCTTTTAATTTTCTCTTTATTTTTTTTAAAAAAAGGTTGAATTAGGAAAGAGAACTTGGGCTTTAGAAAATTTTGAATATTAGAGAATAAAACTGTATGACCAGAATACTTAGACCTTTCAAGTCTTCGGGCTTAATTAGCCCGGGTGGCCACTAAAATGTGGATTTGTTATTGAGTCCTCACCAGTCTGAATATATTTCTAACTTGATTAAATAATTTGAGGTGATAAGTACATGACTTATCAACCTGCCCTCTGATTTGAGGGGATTTTAAGTCTAAGAATCTACACACACTTTGTACTGACTCACTTTTCGATGATTTTTACAAAAAATGGGTAGCTAATGAACCTTCTAGGGTGGTATGGCTGGCAAGTTATCATAGGTAACAATCCATTGGTCGATTGTCCAGAGTCCAGTCACATGACTGTTCTTTTCTTGCTGCTTTTAGGTAAATCTTAGATCAGGGAAGCCACCTACTTAAAGAAAGAAAAGAAAAAGAAAAATATCCAAAAAGAAAAGAAAAAGAAATAGAAAAGGAGAAAAGAAAGAAAAAGAAATAAGTCACACTTCACTGCACGAGTATGGCTGACAAGTTATTGTGGCTAACAGCTCATTGGTAGGTTGTCTAGATCCCAGCTCAAGAAATGCACGTATAATTCCTAAACACTTAGGAAGAAGCAGAGAAGTAGAATAAGCCGGGGAGATGTACACTGGGTTCGCCCTTGTGTTGACCCCATAAAAATAAAAGTAGGGAGAAAGCTACCAGTCGGATAGATATATCTTTAGGCAGAATTCTTTTTAAGGTCACCTAGGTGCGTAGAAACCCAAAGTCCATTCTGATTGTCGATTAATGAGTTTAGCACTTCACACGAAAAGATGCTTAAAACTTAGGGTTCTCATCGAGTCTTGTGTGGTTGAGTGGCCATAGAAAGTTGCTCCAAAACCCTAAACTCAAAAATCCAAAAAAAGTTAGAAAAGAAGAAAAAGAAAAAAAAAGATCCTTCTTTGAATAAAGCAAGGGCTTGAGGCAGTCTGCATTTTGGTAGACACCCGGGGGCTGTTGTGTCTCTATAGTTCAGGTCTTAGTTGAAATTCATAAAAGTTGAAAAATGACTTTTGCCTAAGAAATCTGATTCTAATTCTCTTATAAATAGCATGTAGTTTTGCTAGGGACTAGCAAAAAATAGGCATGGGGGTGTGATGTAAATATGTTTATATCACATAAACCATTTATTTTTGCATGTTCTTAGACATAAAGTTGCATCATACATTATAAATATTACATAATCTACATCATCATGCATTTAGATTAGGTTGTATAAATTTTAGGTTGATTTCTTCTTTTTATTGTCAGGTGATAGGGTGCCATTTAATCGGAGCCTTAGATTGAAGATCCAATCATACAGATCTGATCAAGGCAACAAAAGGAGTTCAACGACTCCAAGATCGTCCTGATCAGACTTCCGTAGCATTAGATGCGGTCCGAGAAAGATCATAGATCAAGGGCCAAAGTGGTGTAAGTCCACACCTCAGATGACAAATTCAACCACACAGATGGGTTCGGATCGACGATTGCAACTCAACGATGCAAAAATTGGTCTAATTTGACATCCGTAGCACCATCTACAAGTCAAACAAGATGGACGACCATGATGGCTCCACGTGGAACCATCACAGCCACCTAGCACCGGCCGCAGCATCTCTTCTTCGCATGTTTGATGAATCCTAGTGGTTGGATGCCCAGAACATGCCACGTCGTGCCCCAAGCGACATTCTCATCTTCTGAAGGCAAAGGCTCAGATGATCTTGACCGTTGGATTGAAATCCAACGGTCGAGAGAGCGTGTGGAGGAATTCAAGAACGCGTCTCAAACCGCTGCATAGCACAGCAGTCGGGGCACTATTCACATAAGAGGCGGTCGAATCGAGTGCGGCACCCTTCCTCCTCGCGCGCGAGCGTGAAATCAAGTCGTTCGATTAAACGCCAACGACACAGATCAACCAATCGGCCATACGTGCGAGATGACACCCAATCTCATGTGAGATTTGATGCGCGGGAGGCATGATTTGTGAAGGCGTACGAGAGTGGTTCTGGGCTGTTGATCCTTGCAACGGTGATGAAAGAGGTCACGTCGCCTCTTAACGCACGAAGGCAATAAGGCACGCTCGATCTTAAGCTGTCGAATGCGAGGATCGGACGACTGAGGATTTAAGGATGTGCGCGTGCGTTGAGAGTGCGGGGAGAGGAGAAGGTGGCGCGTGTGCGGATCTAAGCCCACGTTTGGGGTCTTTAGTGACCCTTAAATCCGTCACTAAAGACCCTAAATTAATGTTTTAAAACATAAAATGACCAAATTGTCCTCAATCCATACAACTATAAAAGGAGACCCCTACCACTTGAATTCTTCATCCCTTCCTCCCTTTTCTCACCCCTTCAAAGGCTTTACGAGCTTGTCCTAAACCCGCGATCCTCCATTAGAGTTAAAATTAAAAATTTTCCACCTTCTCACCTCCTTCGTGGAGCATCCCACGGTTGTCTTCTCACCGCCGTTCGGGAAGCGGATCTCGTTGCAATGTCGCCTTGTCCTGTTCTCCGTCGTCCGTCGTTGTTCTCCTTCGTCCCACATCTCACCACATTCTTCCAGGCGCTCCGTCAACGCTACTTGTCCTTCAAGCAACCATTGAGGAGGATAATTTCTCTCCACCTTCTCTTTACTGCTTTCTAGAGTAGATTTACCGCTTTCTAGTTGTAATCTTTCCAGCTTTCTAGTGTAGTGATTAGTTGTAATGAACATTATTTTGTGGTTATGAAATCCATGTTTATTCCGTCGTCGTTCTCCTTCGTCCCACATCTCACCACATTCTTCCAGGTGCTTCGTCAATGCTACTTGTCCTCCAAGCAGCCATTGAGGAGGATAATTTCTCTCCACCTTCTCTTTACTGCTTTTTAGAGTAGATTTATCGCTTTCTAGTTGTAATCTTTCTAGCTTTCTAGTGTAGTGATTAGTTGTAATGAACATTATTTTCTGGTTATGAAATCCATGTTTATTCTATCTCTATTTTATCTTTATTTGTATTATTCTCTCTCTCTTCTATTAATTATTCTTTAAGTAGATAGCTAGTTTAGATTTAATTCGACCAGCTAATCTTCTTCGTAACAACAAAATAAACGTGATTTTTAATCAAACGTCCACCTCTTTGTGTTCGATTTGGAATCTCTTTTGAATTTCGGTAAATTATCTGTTGACGGATTTTTCTCACAAATTACGCTATAATGACAAGTTTTCAAAACTCAAATCTTTTTGCGACGATTTTCCACCTCAACATTAGGATTTTTAATTTTTTCATAGAATAGATTTATTGTTTTTTAGGAGTAGAATTAGATAGTAATTCCATGGATTTAGTAATTTAGTTAGGAGTAGATTAGTGTAATGATCCCCCACCTCCTTTGGTCAATTCTGATCAAAGAAGATCAATTCATTCTCTCTCGCTTGTTCATTTTTCTTCCCTACCATTTCACTATCGCTTTCTGATTTTTCCTTGTAATTTACTTCATCTTTTACCCATCCATCAAGGCTAAAGTTAGATCTGAAGCCTAGGATCTTAGATCTGACTTTACGCCTAAAAACCAATAGGGGGTCTCAGATTCATTTCATTTGTCCACAAGTCCTCCATGCTTTGTTTTAAATGTGTTGATTCACTCAATCGCTACGGATTTGATTGCCAAGCCTGATTTGGAGATCAGTGATTCAATTTGATCTAAATTGTGTGTAGTTGAGTGGGTTGATTTTTTTTAGAGTTTAAATGAGCCTATGGTAATGAATGTGAACTCATTGAAATGGATTTTAATCGAGCGTGTTGTTCACACCCAATTTTAACTCGATTCACTATTTTTGGATGTTTCCTAAGGTAGTCGAAGCTTAAGATTTTCGGTGAACTGAAATGAGGCTTTGGTGATGACCTATTTTGTTTTAATGCATCACTAGAAATTTCTGAACACCAATTAATGATGTACAGAAACTCTAGATGATCATATCATCTCAGTGATTTAAGGTTAAAAGTCCTAAGACAAGGCAACATGGGTTTTGATTTTAACTGACATCAATTTTCAAATTTGTTGCTTATCAGAGGATTTAGGTGATTCGAATGAAGATTCTGAAATGGTTGTTCCTTCTTCACTCTCTATAGTGATGAAGGAAGGATTAATTAAGATCTTTAGATATGTTTTGAATCTCAATCTAAATTTAATGGATTTTTAGACAATTTCATGAATGTTTGCAGTGGCTGAGATTGAATTTATAGAGATTTGGTTTTTGTCTAGCTAATATTGAGTTTAATGAGATTTTGAATGAGATTTTGGGATGGCTTTGTAGTGGATTTCACATCAGATTTTTATGGGATTCATAAGTCAATTGGTATGTGTAGTTAATGGCTCCTTATATCTGAATTTTCAGATCTATGGAGAGTTTCTGAAAATCAATTAATCAGGCTTCAAAGCCTGGTTCAGTTGCTGAAATTGGACAACAATTGCTACCATTTTGATAGCAGCAACAACAACTTCTTCACTGATTTAAGCCGTCTGATCATTTGAGACAAATTCTGCAGCATCTACTAGTTGCTAAACCTATTACAATAGTAGATCAGCCTTGATGGCTGATTTTGAGCTGGATTTTGAGGATTTAAAGAAGCTGACATGATGTTTATTGTTAGAATTTGATGTACAAGCATTCATGTACTTGAATTAGATTTAAATTTGATGAGAATTACTTGTAAATTAGATTTCAAATCCATTGCCAGCATTTTTAATGCATTATCTGTCCAAATGGTGATTTTAGTGAAATTGAAGTTGAAATCTATGTTTTAGTGTTTGGAAATGTTGCATTATGATGTCTAGACAGTTCTGAGTGTCCAAACCCTATCTTCAGCCATTAGAAGTGAATTTCAGGGCTTAGGTTCTTAGTTCCCAACTATCTTTAAGCCTTCAATGGGTGAGATTATAAAAATAAAAAAAATTACAAAAAAATTGTAAACAAAATAAAACAACGGTGTCTTGAGTAGGAATAGATATATTTTTAGGTGTATGGAAAGTTGCAAAGTATTCCGAATCTCCAACTTAGTAGAACATACTAGCCGACGGTTCGATTTACTTTGAAATTTAATAAAAGACCTAAGTTTAAAAACACTAAAAATACCTCTTCCTCTCTCATCTCATTCTTTCTCTCTCATGTCCTATCTCTCTTATAGATATAAAAGCTATAAGAATAAAAAAAATACCCAAAAATACGTTGTATACTATGTATATACTTGTAAATATGAATCAACCTAAACTATATGTATATATTGTATAATATGTATATAATGTGTGTAAATAACTTATATATGTATTCTATATATTAAATTAAATATTTAGAATGATTTAATATACATATAACTTTATTGTATAAATATCTATTAATTTTATTAAGTTAAATGCATAATAACCTAAGTAATTATATAAACCTATCTATATGTACATAACTATGCCTAATACTATACATACGTATTTAACTATATAATATATACTATATAATACCTGTAATTTAATTTAATTAAGTAATTTCAGCAGGTGATTAAGTTATTAGGTTAATTAAGTAATTTATTAACTTAAAATAAAATATTTAATAATTTAAACTAATATTGAAGAAAGTTGTAATGTATACTTGTATAACATTATATTAAGTATTTTCATCCTATTTACACTGTATTTAGAGTGTAGTATAGTATTTATAAGTTATTTATGTGTATAACTATCTAAAACATGTATTTAAATGTAAATAAATTAAAATAAAGTTTCTAAAATACATTAAAAATGTATAATAAATAATTTATTGTATAAATTAACTCTGTGTAATGTGTTGGGTTTCGTAAAATGTGTATTTGATGAAGAAAGCATTGTAGTATTGTGTGACTTATGATTCCGACAAAAATTAATATCGAGATGGTGAGTCCCGATCGATCTTAGGGAGGCATATAAAAGTGAAATTGATTTTGATCTCTTTACTTGCTTAGAATTGTAGTTCGATGTTTAGGGTAAAAATATAGGATTTGTCAGTTGCGTTGTTAACTTGTAAAACATGCGCATGAGTCAAAAATAGTATAAATTTGAAGGTGTGTATTAGTGCACACAATTTCAACTCTTCGATGGTGACTTACAAAAAATTTGTTAATCATTAAGTTCTCAATATCCTCCAAAACAGACATTTCAGTTGCATAAAAGATGAGAGTATAAAGCAGGCAACTCTAATTTTTATTTCCTCAACAATAATGTCATTACAATCAGGTTTAAAGGAATGCTTGTATAGGAAATTGAAAATAACAAGAGCTATACTAGCAGAATGGAGATGCACGCATGGAACCCATGAAGAGTTTATGTGTGCACTCTGGAAGGTAGGAACACTACACTACTAAGCAAAAAATTAATGCTAAAATTAAACTAAGAAGAACAGTAATTCTAGACTACTAGAAATCAGGACATTGGAGGTAGTCTCCAATAGCTGTGTGGCTGGAGGTAGTAGGAGGGGAAAGAGGGACGGCCAAGGTGTGAAGGCCGGCCTCTTGAGAAGGTGGTGGAGTTGCTTCTTGGATCTTGGACTTCCAATGGTGGAGTGGAGATGATGGTGGAGCTCGTGGAGGGAGTCGTGAATATGGAGATTGCATCCAAGATGGGTCTCTTGGCCGTCCAAGGAGAGTCTTATATAGACTCTTGGATGGCCAAGGTGCTCTCAAGAGAAGTCTCTCAACTTCTCTAGAGTGGCCAACCAAGAGGTCTAAAAATAGGTCATCTTAGATCCACATTTTGTGGATCTAAGAATGACCATGTGTGGCCATTCTAGATTTTTCTCTAGAGTTGGTGGTTAGGTGTGTGCATTTAGGTGTGTGTGTGTGTGAATGTGTGGGTGTGTGTGTGCATCAATAGGTGGTCAAGTGGACCACCTAAGTCTATGGCTAGGTTGGGTCTAGGTTGGTCTAAATAGGTTTCTAAAAATAGATGTATGTGTAACCTATTACTAAGTTATGGATCCAATTAAATTTTACCAAGTTTAATTGGGTCAATGTGTGTGTACTTGGGAGAGAGAGTTCCCAATTAGGTTAGACTTGAGTCAATTGGACTTTCACTGAGTCCAATTAGACTTGTGTTGGTTGAAATTTGAGCTCAATTGGACTCTAGGAGTCTAATTGACTAGGTGGAGTGTAATTGACTTAGGTCTAAGTCAATTGGGCTTAGTGAGAACCTAATTAGGTTCTTAGGAGGGTCTTAGGGTAGTGTACTAGACTTAGGATACCTTAATTTAGGTTTCCTAGGATGTAGGATTGGGTTTAGGGGCTTAAAAAATCAAGATCTAAGCTTAATTTCAAAAATAGCAATTGGAGAGGGCTTCCTGACGTCTGATTTAATGATCAGATGACTTATACTTCAAAATTAGAAGTCTATGTCTCTAGTCTAGAGGACTAATGTTGGATTAGGGTGGAGTCTAGGTTCTGTCTTGGGTTTCGGCAGAAATTGGACGTTTGACACCTTGTCTGGACGTCTAATTTTCCAGCAGATTGGGTTCTAGGTTCTGTGGGTAGTATCAAAGGGGCTTGGACGTCCAACATCCTACTTGGACGTTCAGAGATGGGCTGGAAGATGGGTTTTGAGGTATTCTAGGCTAAGGTGACCAAATATAAGGGTAGCTAGGGTTTGGGAAGGTGTTTATGGCTGTCCTAGGGCTAGGGAAGGTCCTATGTTTTTCATAATTTAACTTAAACATTAAAACCCTACACATAATGTAGTATACCTATTTATCGTGCTTGATCGGGCTTTAAAAATGTCGCGTTGTAGTACAGCCGATAAAGCATTCAAAACAATTACAATTTTATTACTCGAATTTAAAGTCCGAGGTCGAACACATGGAGCAAATTGGGGTTTAGAAATCAAGATCACAACTTATAATTTAAAAGAATATGCAATAATATCAATGTCTCAATGCAAAAATATAGGAGTAGATGTGTAGCACAAAATACTAAAGGAACCAATGTATATGAATGAAGCTCAAAATTAGATGTCTGATTTTAAATCAGCCGTCTTAAAATGTTGATGCTATAGTGCTTCTTCTGCCGGCTGCCTTTGTCTTCAATCTTCTTCTTCTTCTTCTTTCTTCTTTATCTTTCTTCTTCTCTATTCTCGGGCTTTGTCTCTTCTCCTTTCTTTCTTCTGATTTTTCCTTGGCTTCGTTCTTCTTCAGTTTTGCTTGCCATAACCCTTAGCTTCCTCTACCTTCTTCTTCTTCTTTGGCTTTCTTCTTTCTCTCTCTCTTTCCAGTTGCCTTTCCTTTGCCTTCAATTTCTTCCTTCCTTCCTTTCTCTTTCCTTCAGCTCCTTCTTCTGCCTTAGCCTTCTTTGCTTCCTTGCCTTCTCCTTCTTCTTCCTTAGCTTCTCTTCTTCTCCTCTTCGGCCTGCAGAGAAAAACCTACCCCCTACTCGTGCGAGCTCTCTTCTCTCTTTTCTCTCTTAGGTTTTGCTCTCCCAGAGCCACGCTTCTCGTTAATCGGGTCGGGTATGCACCTGGGACCAGGCCCACTGGCGTGTGGTGGTGGGCTAGGTGTGTTAGTCAGGTCGAGTCACCAGGTCCACGGGGCGTGGTTGCGGTCAAGGTGGTTGGGTCGGGTGAGAGAGGGACCTCACCCCGTGAGTTGGAGGCGAAGAGTCTATGGCAAGAATTCAACTTATGCAGGCACGACTCTCCAAAACTTTCTGAGGTGGGACTATCTTCCCACCCCCTTCGCACGTGCCTACAGCAGAGGCATTCCTTTGATTGTAGTTGCAGCTACGGCCCTCGACACCAATTGGATGCCTGGAGATGTTCGCGAAGACTTTCCACGCAACTTGGGATTGTGACTTGGAGTGGGTGCGGCCTGGAGCAGCTTGCAAGCAAGCTTCAAGCCCGGCGTCAATGGCAGAGAGCTCCTGGACCTGAAATCACCACAACGGCCTTGCAGCCACGTTAAAAAGCTCAGGGAGCTTCACTAAGGTGCGGTGAGTGTGCAGAGGTGGTTGGCGTGGCGTGAGAATGCCTGAGGGAGCGTACCTAGGGCACATTGTGGCCATGTGTGTGGGTGTGTTCGGGGGTGTGTTTGGGTGAGTGGCGGAGTGATATAAGTGGGGGGTTATGATCAGGGCGTCGAGGTAGAGCTTATGGACCGATCGGTGAGGAGGGAGGTGGTCTGTGGTGGTGGAGCAAACTCGCCGGAGGTGAAGGGGATGATGGTGGTGGAGTGCGACAGTAGTCGGTTGAGGAAATAAAGAAGGGGGAAAGGGAGTAGAGGGTGGGAGGAACTTATCTAGCGGTGAAGAGATGAAGGGGGAGACGGAGATGGCATCTGGCTCCTATTGCCGACGTCGGAGACAAGGGTGCTCAGTGGGAACGGTCGGCGAGGACGAAGGGGAGGTAGGGGCGTCGATGGGTGCTGTGCGACGCGGATGAATGTGAGGGAGAGGAACCTGCCACCGGTATTGTGGCTAGGTGACGAGGGAGAGTAGGAGAGGTTGTCGGAGCTTGATGAGCGAGTCGGCCGGAGGAGGAGAGATGAAATTGAGGGGGTTCTCCGGCTAATTTCAAGCTTAGGAGATGCGGGGTGAACTGGGGTGTCTTAAATAGGCCCTGGAGGTCGATTTTGTGCTTGGAAGCCAAGCTTCCAAGCAAGGTAAGGTCGTCGACGATGGCAACTCGAAAGAGACCAGAATCTCTCATGCATTCGCATGAGAGATTGGGTACCAAGTAGGGCCTCAAATTGGGTTCACATTGGAGGGGATTTCTCAAAGAATTTCCCTTCCAATTTTGAAGGGGATTATCTAAGAGATCAGGGAGAAATCTCCTTCTCAAGTTCACCGGAGTAGGATTCCCTTCGCTATAATGGCGGAGGGACTTAATTGCAAAGAACGATGAAGAAGCTAGGGGTCAAATGTAAGGATTTTTGAGAGATAAGGGTAGAAATGTAATTAGGTTGGACCTATTTGTAAAGTTGATCAAGATGGGTTCCCTTTAGGTCCAAATTTTGGTACAAACCTAATTTGGACCTAAGGAATCCAATGGTGAGGTTGGATTTTTGGTTTGACCACATTTGACTAGGAAATTTATGCAAAAACCTAATTAAGTTTAGGTGAATTTTATCTTGATCAGAACCTTGTTTAATCAAGTTGTTCTGTTTTAGGGTTGCAAGAAGTCATTTAATTCCCAGAACTCATACGAACCCTTTTCTATCTGATTCAACCCATTTATTATCTTGTTAAGACCATTTGACCTGTGTTTAGCCCTTGAGAAAACCCGTTGTTGTACTGTAATGGTGAAATTACAATTTTACCCCTTGTTTCTTGCTTTTCTCTCAGAAAGGTTATTAAGTGAATTAGGACCTCAAATTGGTTATGTAGGAGCTTTTGTTCTTTTCATTGGGTCAAAATAAGCTAGTTAGGGCTCATGATGGTGTTCCCATCAATTCCTCTTCCCTACATATGCCTTCTTCTTGGGTTTTATTCCAAGGCTTCTACTCCAGTTCTGCTGTAGTTCTAGCCTCTTCCTTGCTTCAGATCCAGCTTTAGGCCATCTCCTGAGCTTTTATTACCTACAAACCAAATAATATACTAATTAGTACATTATTATAGCATTATTTCATGATTGTCTAAGTAAAGCAGGAAAGATGCAATGTATGCTGCTAATGCATGAATTAGAGTATAATTCTGCTAAGTTCTAACTCAATTCAAGTCTTTTAAGCCCTATGATTGCTGCGCAATCATACCCCCATACCTAAATCTTGCTAGTTCCTAGCAAATGCAAAACTATGTTATCTATAAATGGGTCCCTAGAGGATTGATTATTTTTATCAAGTGTAAAACCAAAGTTTCTTTTCCTTTTCGTTCTCATCCGAGAATCTAGAAATCCAGACAATTGTGAAAGTGCAGCTATGTAGCTTATGCAATGGATTCTAGTGAAAAGTCGATTCACCTGTAAAGCCTCTATTTGACTCCTAATAAAATTCTAGAGGGATAGGCAAACTTCTTCCCTTGGGATATAACAAAATCTTCTATAATTCCTACCCTGGCTTTTAGCTTAGGTAGAGGATGTTTGAGTCAAGTGGGTTTGCATTTGGTGGCTCATACTCATTTGGTGCTACATATAGACTAGTACTACAGAATCTAGATTTCTAAACTATTAAGTAAATCAGCTCAGAGAGAAGCAGGGAGAATAGTGCACTCTTTAGTTCCTTTGTACTTACTCTCTCTTTTCTTTTCTTCATTTCTTGTTCTTTTCTCGAGCTCACAATCTCACCAGATTTATACATATAATCCACATTTGGTGGTTTCACATGGCATTATCACTTTAATAAAGTCCTGATAACCCTAACACTAAGTTAGAATTCCTCAGCCAGTATTCGAGCGGTTAGAAATATAGAAAAGTAGGTTAAGGCCATATTTGGTGAAACACAAATGTGGTGGGTAATATTGCCTCAATGCTATTGAAATAAACACTAAACAAACTCTTTTTTTTTCACTTTTCCTAAAAAAAAATTCACTCTCTCTTTCTTTTCTATATATATATATTTTCTCTTTTTTTTTTCTTTATTTTTCAACACAACTCAATATAGCACACGACATATGCGAATTTTATTTAGGAGGCATTATTGGGGATTGGTGGTGTTCAAAAAAATATTTGGTGGCTTATTTGGTGGAAGTGCCTACTCTCAGCACTAGGAAAGAGACAAATAGGATAGCATATTTTCTGACCTTGATATCAATACCCTCTTTCAGCCGAGGATTCCATAAAGGATAGTCCTAACTATCCACCTTAATCCTAGTTTTATTAGAACTCGATCTCTACGTATTTGCCTTATTTGGTGGCTCTCAAAAATTCACACAAAGTTCATACACGGGAACCGAGAGTAAAACTATGCCCAACTTTTAGTATCATTACCTAATTATCTAGAAATTAAGATTCCTTCCACTAGTCTTAGAGCACCAGTAACACTCCACTCTCATCGCACACTATTTGGTGGATCTTTTAGAAGATGGTTCACTTGGCTCCCTAATAACTACTGTCCAGGGTTTCAGGAGAAGAAGCATTGCTTCTTCTTGACAAACTAAAGATGTTTATTGGTCTTTACAGTGAATCCATTGCAAAATCTATGTGTGCGTGTAAAAATTGTACTAGATTCTAGATTTCAGGAATCAAATAAAGACTAAGATCCCTAATAAAACCTCTTGATAAAAATATTTATTCATGGATGCAGTATATATATGCCATATACAATTAACCTCTTATGATTTGTGAAAAGACGATTTTCACTTTCGTTGTTTCGCACATAAAATGTCATGTTGTAGTATGCAAGTGGTGGAAAACCGCTAATCAAAATAATAAAAATTAACCACTCGAAAGCATAAGTCGTATCCATAGGGAGTGATGAGAACCTCATCATGATCCATAACTAGCTCATTTTGACCTAATACAAAGGATAAAAGCTCCTACATATCTCAAGGAAAGGCTTAACTCAGAGAATTCTGAGTTTGAGAAGAAAATAAGTCATAAGGGGTAAAAGTGCAACTTTACCAGTATAATCTGCATACAGGGTAATTCAGGGCCCAAACATAGGTCAAAGCAGCTTAATAAGAATAAAAGTGGGATGAGATGATCTAGCAAGGGCTACAGCAATTCCAAGAAACTAAATGATAAATCTGTAACCCTAAAACAACCCACTTCAATTCACAAGGTTCGAGGCAAAGTAAAAATAGAACAAACCCTCTAAAATTCATAGAAAAATAATCTCTAGGGTTTAGAACCTTCAATTTGGCCTTTAGAACCCATTTTGACCTACATTGAGAACCATGCCCAATTAATAACTTAATTTGGGTTTTTGCGCAAATTGACCGGTCAAACAAGGTTTAAGATGAAAATGAAATTCACCATCAGATTCCTTAGGTCCTAATTAGTCATGTATAAAAACTTGAGCCTAAGAAGAAACCTCCTTGACCGACTTTACACTTTGGTCCTCATATATTTACTCTTTGGCCCTCAACTTTTGAACCCTCGCATTTTGGCCCCTAACTCTCCTTCGTTCTTTGCAATCAGGTCCCTCCTGCAAAACCTGCCAGCACCATGCTCCGGCGACCTTGCGCGGAGCATGGCGCCGCGCAGGGTGAGGTGGGGGACCTGGCAAGTAAACCGGGGGTGCCCTGCGTCGTCAGCCGTCGCAGGGACACCCCCCTGGTCGTTGTAGCCCACCATACCGGCCGTGCGAACGCACGGACGGTATGGGTTCGTGTTTCCGACCATTCTCCGGCGAGGGAGACACGTCGTCTCCCTCCGCCTTCCTCCCTGTTTCATCCCTATAAATACCCCCCGTTGCTCCACCGACCGGGGCAGCCTGGATCTGACGGAGAAAATCCCCAACTTTCTTCTCTTCTTCCTCCGGCAGACGCTCACCAGCTCCGGCGGTTTCCTCCCCCTCCACCTCTTCGCTCTGCCGCAATACCAGCAGCAGAGACTTCCTCCCCCGCTCTTCCCGCGCCACGCCGCACCCAGCTGGCGCCTCTCCGGCTCTCTGCTCGCCGCCGCCCCTTTCCCTGAGCATCGTCTTCTCCGGCGACAGTCGATACGACTGTCGCCCTGTTCCTCCCCTTTCGTCCCTGCAAGTAAGCTAGAGCTACTCCCCTTCTTCTCCTCTTTCTTTCCCCGCTTTCAATTTATTCACTTAAGCCCTCGACCGACCCTGACCACCTTCACCCCCTTCGTCTCCGACCACCCTCCGGCGAGCCGCTCCCATCACCTCAGCGACCCACACGGCTCGCCGACCACCGCAGGACCTCCGCCTCCTCACCCTGATCAACCTCCGCCCTGCCACTTCCCCCACATCACCCTCTGCAACTCCACCGAACAGACCCATCCTCCGACCCACAGTCCGACCTAGGGCAGCCCTCGCACGCCGCCCCGCGCCTCGCCACCACCCACACGAGCTTCGCCGCACCCTGGCGAAGCTCCTGGCACTCTCTGATTAGGCCGAGAGGCCGTTTTCTTGTGGACAGGCCACCCGACCTCCGCCGCCATTGCCGTGCAGGAGGAACTGCTTCCGCCTGCAGCTACAGGCGCGCCACGCTCAGCGCCAAGCCCAGATTCACTCCCAGGCCTTGCGAGGAGTTTTGGCAAAACACCAGGTTCGCAGCTGAGGAAGAAAGCTCCGCGTGACGCCGCCATCTCCTGCTGAATTCCCCGCTGCGGGCGCGCAATTGAGGTGGGCCGTTTAGTCCCACCTCGGAAACGCCTGAAGAGCCGCAGCGACATAAGATGCAAAAGTGCTGAAGGCTTACTGCCTCAGCACACGGGGTGAGGTCCCCTTCACCCGCCCGGTTACCCGGTCTCGTCCGCGCTCACGCCCCGCGGACCTGACCCGAACCGACCCGACCCGACTCGACTGACCTGCACTCCTCGCCCACCACGCACGCCGGTGGGCCTGGACCCGGGCGTGACCCGAACCCGATTACCCGGTAGCTCTGGGAGAGCTTTCCCAAGAGTGGTTTCAGAAAGAGAGAGAGACGCGGGGGGGGGGGAGGGTAGAGTAGGTTTTGCCTCTGACGAAAAACTCTGAAGTGTGCAGGAACAGGCGAAGAAGAAGACCCGCGGAAGAAGAAGGAGCTGCACTGTAGCAAATGCATAGTTAAGTCGTCTAAGCACCGGGTCAGACGACGGAAGGTCAGCAGCCAGAGCAGGAAAGAAGGCAGGCTGAAGAAGAAAGAAGAGGAAGGGCCAAAGCAAAGAAAAAAAAAAGAGAAGGAGACAGGAAGGAGAAAGAAAGAAAAGAAGAGCAACGGCCAAAGCAGAAGAAGAAGAAAGGAAGACTTAGTAGCTGAAGGCAGAAGCTCTGCAGCCATAAGGAAGAAAAGAAGAAAAGGGAAAAGAGAAAGGGTCACCACAATTGCAGAAAAAGAAGAAGAGAGACCAAGACAGAAACCAAGGACGAAGAAGAAGGAGATCTGAAGAAAAGAAAGAAAGAAGAACATCACGAGGATAAAACAAAGAGAACAACAAATTCTTTCCCTCTCTCTTTATTTTGTAAAAGAAACGTGTATATCTCTAGAATACAACTTGCTCCCTGAGTTCGACCTCGGGAACTCTTTTATTTTCCGAGTAAAAAATTTTTATTTGAAATGTTGGTAATAACCGGCTTTACTACAACGTTATAACAAAACCAAAACCCGGTCATCAAAACGTACCGACATCATTTTGGCGCCGCTGCCGGGGAGCAACGGCTATTCTAGAGGTAAACATTCCTGTTTCTTTTAAGTTCTGATAATCTCCTCTCTTTTGTGCAGCTACAGGAACTCAAGAAGACAAGCAACCACACGACAACCACTCCGAAGACAGGTAAATTTTTCCTCTCACTATTAACCCCTAAACTCTAAAGAGGAAGAAAAGAAAAGAACAAGCAATATAGGGCTAACCTGTCTTCCATACTTAGTAACCATAAAGAGTTGCATGTTTTCAACTCATCACTCCTGCACACTATTAAGGGTATTTAAGGGCTAACACATTCTTGCTTGAGCCCTAATTGCCCAACAAAGAGTTAAATGGACCAAGTAGAGCCAACATAAGGTCAAACATTAGGATTTCAGTAGAGACACACCCCTTAATCAAGAATTGAGGAAATCCAAAAGAGGTGTGCCCAAGCCATTGATTGAAAATAATTAACAAGAAAAATCCTAAACAGTTGGCTCTCTCTCTAAACACTTGAACCCTAAAAGACAGGACCTAAAAGCTCTTAAAGAAAACAAGAGGTAAAGTTGACCCCTTGGGTCAACCAACCTTAAATTAGGTCACTCTTTGCACTTAAAAGACTAAAGTTCAAGTGAAAACCTTAAGCACCCTGATCTTAAAATTGGTAGACTTAAGAGGTCAAGATCCCCATTCTGGTCTACCTGGAACCGCAGTGACAAGAGAGGTCGGGTGGGGGAAACCCTGTAACCCGTGGGGACGCTCTACCGTGTAGGGGTCTTCGCGGGACTCTCCCTCTCTGGCTGCCCAGGTAATTCTCAGGTGGACGATCTTTCTGATCGAGGGGTCCATCAGCCTCGCACCTCTATAGTCACCCAACACATTTTTGGGTGTCTTGATTGGGTCCAGCACCTTCTAAACTTACCTCTTCCAAACAGTGCATGTACGGAAGGAGGTCTCTAAGACCACCCTTAAGACCTCCTTTAGAAATTCACTCTCGTCAAGGCCAAGCCTCGACGCCCGTGTTTGTGCAGCAACACCCTCACATTATTCTCTCTTCTGATTCAGAACCAAGTTCTTCTTCTTCCCCCATCATGGCTCAGCCAGTTGAGGAAGAAAATAATCTGGAACACCAGCTCCAGCGACTCAATGACCTCTTCCAAAACTTCGTGCACCCACCACAGCGTCCTATGATGCGAGACCACTACAATCCTGCTGCGGTGGCCATTGAGCCTCGAGTCAGAATCCCGACTGGAGGACCTGATTCCGAACTAAAGCCCAACATGATTCATGCTATACCTAAATTCCATGGGCTTAATTCTGAAGATCCCTTCCAGCACATCAAACAGCTAAAGCATCTGGCCCACACTTTTGGATCAGATGCGCAAAATCGGGATATTCTTCTCATGAAGATGTTCTCCTTTTCTCTTATGGACAAGGCCGCCCATTGGTATCAAACTCAGACCCGGTCGATCAACACTTGGGAAGAACTTCAATCCGAGTTTTTGAAAAAGTTCTTTCCCGTTGGTCGGACCAACGCCTTGCGCCATCAGATTACACACTTCACTCAACAATCAGGAGAACCTCTCCATGAGGCATGGGATCGTTTTCAGGATCTCATGAGAAAGTGCCCCCATCACGGAGTTCCTAAATGGGAACAAGTCCAATCTTTTTACCAGGGACTCCGTGAGGACATCCGCCTTTTCGTCAATGCAACTTGCGGAGGAAACATCATGGGTCAACATGAAGACACCGTATGGGAGATTCTCGAAAACATGTGCGAGAACTCCATCAACAATGACTCCATGGGATTATTCGACAGGACAAATACCCGCGCAGCGACGAATCTTAAGGGAGCACATGAGACGCAGGGCCTGTCCGCATCAGTCGACCTGGAATTAATGGCCAGTCGATTGGACAAGGTCTCAATCATTGAAAAGAAGGTGGATGAGCTGACTCAGCACTTGCAGCGAGCCACCTCTGCGCGTAACTCCTTTGCACAACCTCCTTCCACACAGGAGACTGTGAAAAACATCCTCCACCGATCCTCCCCTGGGATGGATCCATATCCATCCCCATCTGATTCTTGGACTGGAAGATCATCCGATCCTTTCTACACCAGCCGGGGGAACTCCATTCCTCCTTTCCCTGACTCTCAGGAGGTTCCTCAGATCTGCGAGGACCTCAACGCCATCCAGAACGACCCATTCTCCAACACTTACAACCCTGGATGGCGAAACCATCCAAATTTTCAGTGGGCGGGAAATTCCCAAACCCAAAGACCACCTTTTCAGTCCCGCCCACAGCCCTCTCATCACTACCAGCCGCCTCAGCCTCGGCCCAACCCTACTTATCCATCAGGGCCAAATCAAGATCAAATGTCCTTAATCCTTCAGACTCTGGCTGACATTCAAAAATCGAATGCGGCTATTCAAAAACAGCACAAGGACGAGCTTACTGAAGTTAAAACTCAACTGGCCCAGTTGGCAAATTCTCGCCAGCCAGGCACACTCCCTTCCCAACCCCTTCCTAACCCAAATAACGTGCCAACCCAGAAGCGCGTTATGAATCCAAATTTAGGCCACGCTCAATGGATTTATCAGGCCCCCACTGCTCCATCTCCAGACGAGATGGATGCCTCAACTTCTCGTGCGGGATTTCAGCAGCAGCCACCCCTCCTACCAAACCCAAACCAAAATCAGGCCGGATTAAATTCTGTAACAACACGTAGTGGTAAGACAACTCAAGACCCGCATTATCCAAACCACTCCCAGCCTGATAACCATGACCCTAGGATAGTTATCCAAGGTACCGCTGTTCCAGACCCACAACCTGAACCTATCCTAGAAGAACCAACCAAGATCCCGTTTCCCGAGGCCCTGACCAAGGGAAAGAAGACCACCAACCCCGTGGCCCCTGAGGAGGACCTGGTCAAGCTCTTTGAGCAGGTCCACATAAACATCCCCTTGATGGATGCAATCCGCCACGTACCAGCTTACGCACGATTTCTAAAGAATATATGTACACCCCAGCGTAAGCCGCGAACCAAGGGAGGGAGCCCAATTGTTCTGTCAGAGCAAGCCAGCTCTGTAATCCTTAGTAGACTCCCACCCAAGGCAAAAGATCCTGGAACTCCCCTGATCTCCTGTAAGATAGGTGGTACCCAATTTGATAGAGCATTGTTAGACTTAGGTGCATCTATAAATCTGATACCCACATCCTTACTTGACCATCTAGAAGAATCTGAGCTGAAACCAACCGAGGTGACATTACAATTAGCAGATCGATCTATAAAGTCACCAAAAGGGATTCTCGAGGATGTTATCGTGAGAGTGCGGGATTTCTATTTTCCAGTGGACTTTATAGTCTTAGACATGGATGCACCTGAGAACCCTAGGGATACACCAATCATTCTAGGGAGACCTTTCTTGGCTACTGCTAGAGCCAACATCAGCTGTGAGGAGGGCCAAATAGAGCTTAAGTTTGGAGATCAAACACTGAAAATTGATATATTTAAGGCCCAACAAGGAATTAATTGCGGCGTCATCGAGCAAATTTGTGACATCAAGACTTTGGTTGATGAATCACACCTCCAGAATGACTTGAGTATGCCTCATCAACCACAGAAGGATCTTGACCCGCAAACAGAGGAGTCAAATCCAGATGTGAACAACCCAGTAACTCCCACCCTTGAACCTCACATCTATACTGAACCACCCGCTGCTGCTGAAAACCCCATCCTCGAACTGAAACCCCTTCCTGCTCACTTAAAATACGTCTTTTTGGGTTCTAATCAGACCCTTCCTGTGATCATCAATTCCAACCTCAGTCCTGAACAGGAATCCCGTCTGATTGTTGTCCTCCAGCAACATCGCAGAGCCATCGGATGGACTCTCGATGATTTGACTGGAATAAGTCCCTCTTATTGTACTCATCATATCTATTCAGAAGAGGGCACACGACCTTCTCGTGAGATGCAGAGACGCTTAAACCCCAATCTGCAGGAGGTCGTGAAAAAGGAGATCATCAAGTGGTTAGATGCCGGGATCATCTACCCGATCTCCGATAGTCGTTGGGTGAGCCCAATTCAGGTCGTGCCCAAGAAGGCAGGACTCACCACTATAACGACTGAGACCGGAGAAATCATTCCTACCCGATTAGCCAACTCGTGGAGAGTCTGTATAGATTACCGTCGACTCAATTCCTCCACGAAGAAGGATCATTTCCCACTACCCTTCATTGATCAAATTCTCGAAAAACTGGCGGGAAATAGGTTCTTCTGCTTTCTTGACGGGTACTCCGGTTATAACCAGGTGGCAATCCATCCTGAGGACCAAGAAAAGACCACGTTCACCTGCCCCTTCGGAACATACGCTTTCCGAAGGATGCCTTTCGGTCTTTGCAATGCACCCGCTACTTTTCAGCGATGCATGCTTGCCATATTCTCAGATATGGTAGGTGATTATCTGGAAGTCTTCATGGATGACTTTTCAGTTTTCGGAGCATCATTCGACGATTGCCTCCAACACTTGGTCCAGATACTCAGGCGGTGCATCGATGTGAATTTGGTTCTTTCCTGGGAAAAGAGCCATTTCATGGTGCCTGAGGGAATTGTCCTGGGACACTCAATTTCGGAGAAAGGTATCCAAGTGGATCGAGCTAAGGTTAATCTGATTTCTCACCTTCCTATGCCTAGCTCGATCAGGGACATCCGATCCTTTTTAGGGCATGTCGGTTTTTATCGACGATTTATCCCTGATTTTTCAAAAATCGCACGCCCCCTGACCACTCTTCTCTCCAAGGATGTTCCCTTCGAAATCTCCAAGGAATGCACTCAAGCATTTGAAATCCTGCGTGACCGAGTCACCCAAGCCCCGATCCTACAGTCCCCTGATTGGTCTCAACCCTTTGAGATCATGTGTGATGCATCCGACTTCGCTGTAGGAGCGGTTTTGGGGCAGAAAAATGACAAGAAACCTGTGGTCATTTACTACGCCAGCAAAACACTCGATGAGGCTCAGCGTAACTATATGGTTACTGAGAAAGAGCTGCTAGCTGTAGTATTTGCCCTAGAGAAGTTCAGATCGTACCTTCTGGGTTCCCATGTCATCATATACTCAGATCACACGGCTGTGAGGCATCTCCTTGCAAAGAAGGACGCGAAACCTCGATTGATCCGATGGATCTTGCTGTTGCAAGAATTTGACCTCGAGATTCGCGACAAAGCGGGAAAACAAAACGTGGTAGCTGATCACTTGTCCCGTCTTCCTTCTGAAATAATTGACCCTTCCGGACCCATCACTGAGCATTTTCCCGATGAGCACCTGCTGACTATTGGCACTAGCCTTCCATGGTTTGCTAATATTGTAAATTACTTGGCATCTCATCAGACCCCGTCCGATTGGCCGAAGGCCAAGAAAGACAAATTACGCTCCGATGCCAAGTATTACATTTGGGAAGACCCGTACCTCTTCCGCATAGGTGCCGATCAGATCATCCGGAGATGTGTCCCGGAAGGGGAAGTCAACAATATCCTCTCTTTCTGCCATGACCAGGCATGCGGTGGCCATTTTGCCGGGCATAAAACAGCATCAAAAGTCCTCCAGTGCGGCTTTTACTGGCCCACACTGTTCAAAGACGCATACAGTCATTGCAAGGCATGCAGTCGTTGCCAGACTTTGGGCAACATGAGCCATCGCGACATGATGCCTATGCAACCGATTCTGGTATGCGAAATCTTTGATGTTTGGGGGATTGATTTTATGGGCCCCTTTCCTGTTTCGGATGGTTTCGAATACATTCTGTTGGCTGTGGACTACGTGTCCAAATGGATCGAAGCCATACCGACCCGAACCTGTGATCACAAAATCGTTCTCAAATTCATTCATCAACACATTTTCTCAAGGTTCGGGATTCCTCGTGCAATAATCTCTGATGGGGGGACCCATTTCACAAATGCTCAGTTTAGGTCACTGATGACCAAATACGGGGTGTCTCACCGAATCTCTACTCCTTACCACCCCCAAACTAATGGTCTAGCTGAGCTGTCTAATCGGGAGATCAAGAAAATCCTGCAAGTCACTGTTCGACCTGACAGGAAGGACTGGTCGTCCCGACTTCCGGAAGCATTGTGGGCCTATAGGACCGCCCACAAGACCCAATTAGGCATGTCTCCCTTTAGACTGGTGTACGGAAAGGCATGCCACCTTCCCGTCGAACTGGAGCATAAAGCCTATTGGGCAGTACGGAACTGTAATCTAGATCTTTCCAAGGCTGGGACCCACAGAAAACTCCAAATCAGCGAGATCGATGAATTACGCATAGACGCGTACGAGAACTCGCAAATCTACAAGGAGCGGGTTAAAGCCTTCCACGACAAACACATCTCGAGAAAGATCTTTCATCCTGGTCAAAAGGTCCTACTCTTTGATGCCCGACTCAAACTCTTCCCAGGAAAACTGAGATCTAAGTGGGTCGGACCATATTTGGTCCGACAGGTTTTTGGAAATGGAGCAATCGAAATCAGTCCACTCAGCCACTATTCTGAACCTTTCATCGTGAACGGTCAGAGACTCAAGCCGTTCATTGATGTAACTTCTACTAATTTGGCTGAGGCATCTTATACCCTCCTTTCCCCTTGAGCTTATTGCGCCCAGCCGATGGCGTAAAACTCAGCGCTTAACGGGAGGCAGCCCGTCATTCTCTTTGAAAACCTGAAACTTGTTCTGACACCTTTCAGCACTCGAAGTTCACCCTTGTAGACAGCCGACCCCAACTCAGATGTTTGCATCTGGGATTTGAAATCGTCCGCAAAAATTCAACCCGACCCATTCACTCATCCAAATTTCTGTCTTAAGGAATGAACTAAGACCCCCTAGGTTACAATGAGGACATTGCAAATCTTAGGCATGGGGGGGTATGAAAGTACAAAAACTTGTAAGAAAAGGTTTCAAACAAAAAATTCACATATGCCAAAAACACCATAAAAATTAAAAAAATTTTTCGAAAAAGAATAAGAGGAAAAGAGGAGAAGAAAATTTTGTGAAGGAGAAAAGAAACAAAATGAAAAAGGAGCACAAAAAATTATGAGAAAAAGTGATAGTCATTAGTAAGGAACTAAGGAATTAACCTAAGTTCTAGACCTCATTCAAGAAAAGGGCACAATAAGATTAGTAAAGAATGCAAACCTTAGGCATTCTTGAATAGACTCTTAGTACCCATTAAGATCTGGACACTCCTCAAGAGGTTGAGGAAAATGAAAAGCTGAAGTATTAGGTCTAAGGCTTAGGGAGTATTCGGCCTCGTTAACTAATTTTTGGTTTACGGGACTCAGTAACCTAAGCACCCTAATCTCACACACAGCCTGGTTCAGTAAGCGTAAAAATCAGAAACACGCAGAAGCGTCGCAAAAAAAATCTGAAAAGAACACCTAGAATAGGAGCGGCCGATCAACACAAATTGATTTGGACGAGTTCCCAGCGCAGAGAGGCGGGAAATCCCCTCGAAGATGCGTAACAAAATATCATCTCCTCGGTGCTTGTCTCTTAGGATATTTACATATCCTACTGGGGGCATGTAAGCACTCTGCTGGTTCAAATTCCATTGATGGCATTATCTCGAAGTGTCAATTGCCAGGGTCTGGATTCGGCCACGGAATACCATGGATGGGATTATCTCGAAATCTCAATAGCCAGGGTTCCGGGGGTTGCCATGGGCGGTGCTATCTCGAAGCATCGATCGCCAGGAACCCTTGAGGATTGATGATGGGAGCAAGGAATCTGATACAGACCGTGTTGAAAAGCCAATCCTAGGCTAGAACTAAAAAGAGAAAGAGAGAGAAAACTCTCCAAACAGAAAAACTTTCTATCTCTCTCTTACAAAACGCACTGCGAACTGAGCCAGGGCTAAAATCATTTCAAGCACGGGTGCTTTAACCACGAAGTCCAATAAACCTTAGGTTAGTTCTTGTGGGCCTTAAAAACCTTTGCTAAAAGACTGAGGCTAAGGCTAGACAGATTTGGATCTTGATTGGTACTAGAGTACCTTTTAGGCCTATGGTCAGCATTCTAACCTAATCTATGCTCAAATAAAAAAGGCACTTATCTAAAACTATTAAAAACTTCATGGTCTAGAACAAGGGTTGAAACCTTAAGTTTTTGCTAAGGGACTAGCAAAAGCTAGGCATGGGGGTATGATGAGAACCTCATCATGATCCATAACTAGCTCATTTTGACCTAATACAAAGGATAAAAGCTCCTACATATCTCAAGGAAAGGCTTAACTCAGAGAATTCTGAGTTTGAGAAGAAAATAAGTCATAAGGGGTAAAAGTGCAACTTTACCAGTATAATCTGCATACAGGGTAATTCAGGGCCCAAACATAGGTCAAAGCAGCTTAATAAGAATAAAAGTGGGATGAGATGATCTAGCAAGGGCTACAGCAATTCCAAGAAACTAAATGATAAATCTGTAACCCTAAAACAACCCACTTCAATTCACAAGGTTCGAGGCAAAGTAAAAATAGAACAAACCCTCTAAAATTCATAGAAAAATAATCTCTAGGGTTTAGAACCTTCAATTTGGCCTTTAGAACCCATTTTGACCTACATTGAGAACCATGCCCAATTAATAACTTAATTTGGGTTTTTGCGCAAATTGACCGGTCAAACAAGGTTTAAGATGAAAATGAAATTCACCATCAGATTCCTTAGGTCCTAATTAGTCATGTATAAAAACTTGAGCCTAAGAAGAAACCTCCTTGACCGACTTTACACTTTGGTCCTCATATATTTACTCTTTGGCCCTCAACTTTTGAACCCTCGCATTTTGGCCCCTAACTCTCCTTCGTTCTTTGCAATCAGGTCCCTCCTGCAAAACCTGCCAGCACCATGCTCCGGCGACCTTGCGCGGAGCATGGCGCCGCGCAGGGTGAGGTGGGGGACCTGGCAAGTAAACCGGGGGTGCCCTGCGTCGTCAGCCGTCGCAGGGACACCCCCCTGGTCGTTGTAGCCCACCATACCGGCCGTGCGAACGCACGGACGGTATGGGTTCGTGTTTCCGACCATTCTCCGGCGAGGGAGACACGTCGTCTCCCTCCGCCTTCCTCCCTGTTTCATCCCTATAAATACCCCCCGTTGCTCCACCGACCGGGGCAGCCTGGATCTGACGGAGAAAATCCCCAACTTTCTTCTCTTCTTCCTCCGGCAGACGCTCACCAGCTCCGGCGGTTTCCTCCCCCTCCACCTCTTCGCTCTGCCGCAATACCAGCAGCAGAGACTTCCTCCCCCGCTCTTCCCGCGCCACGCCGCACCCAGCTGGCGCCTCTCCGGCTCTCTGCTCGCCGCCGCCCCTTTCCCTGAGCATCGTCTTCTCCGGCGACAGTCGATACGACTGTCGCCCTGTTCCTCCCCTTTCGTCCCTGCAAGTAAGCTAGAGCTACTCCCCTTCTTCTCCTCTTTCTTTCCCCGCTTTCAATTTATTCACTTAAGCCCTCGACCGACCCTGACCACCTTCACCCCCTTCGTCTCCGACCACCCTCCGGCGAGCCGCTCCCATCACCTCAGCGACCCACACGGCTCGCCGACCACCGCAGGACCTCCGCCTCCTCACCCTGATCAACCTCCGCCCTGCCACTTCCCCCACATCACCCTCTGCAACTCCACCGAACAGACCCATCCTCCGACCCACAGTCCGACCTAGGGCAGCCCTCGCACGCCGCCCCGCGCCTCGCCACCACCCACACGAGCTTCGCCGCACCCTGGCGAAGCTCCTGGCACTCTCTGATTAGGCCGAGAGGCCGTTTTCTTGTGGACAGGCCACCCGACCTCCGCCGCCATTGCCGTGCAGGAGGAACTGCTTCCGCCTGCAGCTACAGGCGCGCCACGCTCAGCGCCAAGCCCAGATTCACTCCCAGGCCTTGCGAGGAGTTTTGGCAAAACACCAGGTTCGCAGCTGAGGAAGAAAGCTCCGCGTGACGCCGCCATCTCCTGCTGAATTCCCCGCTGCGGGCGCGCAATTGAGGTGGGCCGTTTAGTCCCACCTCGGAAACGCCTGAAGAGCCGCAGCGACATAAGATGCAAAAGTGCTGAAGGCTTACTGCCTCAGCACACGGGGTGAGGTCCCCTTCACCCGCCCGGTTACCCGGTCTCGTCCGCGCTCACGCCCCGCGGACCTGACCCGAACCGACCCGACCCGACTCGACTGACCTGCACTCCTCGCCCACCACGCACGCCGGTGGGCCTGGACCCGGGCGTGACCCGAACCCGATTACCCGGTAGCTCTGGGAGAGCTTTCCCAAGAGTGGTTTCAGAAAGAGAGAGAGACGCGGGGGGGGGGAGGGTAGAGTAGGTTTTGCCTCTGACGAAAAACTCTGAAGTGTGCAGGAACAGGCGAAGAAGAAGACCCGCGGAAGAAGAAGGAGCTGCACTGTAGCAAATGCATAGTTAAGTCGTCTAAGCACCGGGTCAGACGACGGAAGGTCAGCAGCCAGAGCAGGAAAGAAGGCAGGCTGAAGAAGAAAGAAGAGGAAGGGCCAAAGCAAAGAAAAAAAAAAGAGAAGGAGACAGGAAGGAGAAAGAAAGAAAAGAAGAGCAACGGCCAAAGCAGAAGAAGAAGAAAGGAAGACTTAGTAGCTGAAGGCAGAAGCTCTGCAGCCATAAGGAAGAAAAGAAGAAAAGGGAAAAGAGAAAGGGTCACCACAATTGCAGAAAAAGAAGAAGAGAGACCAAGACAGAAACCAAGGACGAAGAAGAAGGAGATCTGAAGAAAAGAAAGAAAGAAGAACATCACGAGGATAAAACAAAGAGAACAACAAATTCTTTCCCTCTCTCTTTATTTTGTAAAAGAAACGTGTATATCTCTAGAATACAACTTGCTCCCTGAGTTCGACCTCGGGAACTCTTTTATTTTCCGAGTAAAAAATTTTTATTTGAAATGTTGGTAATAACCGGCTTTACTACAACGTTATAACAAAACCAAAACCCGGTCATCAAAACGTACCGACATCAGGGAGGCACTGACTATTACAAACTCTCAAGGGTCAAAAACCGATGTTCACTATTAATTTTGTCAGGAAATCGAGCCAAATTCGCCTTCAGATTAAGAAAACAACAAGAGATCATGCTGCAATGGCATTTATGAGAAAGAGGGAGGCACTTACATAAATTAGCCATAATATTTAATTAATAAATTCAAAATAAAAAGAGTGGCAATGGCATGTGAATGTAAAAACTATTGGGCTTATCCTGTAGCAAAACAAGGGAGGATCTTCTCCTCAGCTGTGCATGAGAAGGAGACCAAGGCCGACGACGAGCTTCTCATCGGAGGAGCATTGGAGGGAGAGCTTCATAGAGGTGGGTCTAGCGAGGTGCGAGACGGCCTGAGGTAGTGGGGTGAGGTGCAAATGGTGGTGGGTAGCTGCTGCAAGTTGCAGCAGCACGCGCATGGAGGTGGCACGCCTACAGCTAGCGTGCGGTGCTAGTGGAGGCTGTGCGAGCGAAGCTAGCGGAGGACGCGCGGGCGCACACAGGGGAGCTGCTGGAGGAGGGCGGGCATGCGTGGGCGGAGGTGCGATGAGGTGAGGCATGTGTTGCTGGCCAAGCGTGGGAACGCACTGCTGGTTGCTGCACGCGGAGGTGCGCACGCGAGGTGTAGGGGTAGCACAGCACTGTTGGAGGCAAGGAGTGCACAAGGAGGATGCGTACGCTATTGCAGCTACAGTTGCTACGTGTGCGTGGAGATGGGGGTGTTGGCGCTGATGGCTGGCCGGGGCTGCTCGCTGCTATTATGTGCGGAGACGTGGCTGGTGGATATGTTTGAAGGTGTTGGGTTTGTTGGTGGAAGAGAAATAGAGGAAAAGAAAGAAGAAGAAGAAGAAAGTGAAGATGGAGGTGGTGCTGTGGGGCTTCAGACATCTGGGAACATTCCCAGACATCTTAAACGTGCTTTGATGGCTGCTGGTGCGCGGCTGCAGTGGTGTTGATGGTGGAGGATGCACAGTGGTGAAGCATGGTGATGATTGCATGGCCGTCAGAGACACATGCGCACAGTGATGGCTGAGCTCATCGGATTGGTGTGGCAGTCTATCACCCTGCCGGCCCACTATGTGGCAATGCTCAACCATGGAGACACACGGTGGTGGTGATGAAGGTGAGCTCGAAGCTCTTCACGGTGGTGGAGTTGGGGCGGAGTCTTCATGAGCATGGCAGCCTCTCCTCCTCCTTTGTAGCTGTGGCTGCAAGGGTTTGAAATGTGGAGCGTGAGCATTGAAGGGTCCAAATCCACTTTTCAAGGAGGAGGAATGCTCGCAGCTGTGGCTGGAGTGAATGGCTGCAGAGGAAGCAGAGCCATTCCTGCAGAAGAAGAGGAGAATTAAAATAATTAAAATTGGTTTATTTATAGACAAAGCCTAATAAAATATCTAATTATATGTAATGCATGTATTATGTATAATGCAAACTAAGCTAATGCATGCTAAGACCTAGAAATGCGATGCATGAAACAAATATATAATTAATGTATTTATATCCTAATGCATGCTAAATACATGTTAAAATTAACTTAATATCTAAACACTTAAATACCTAAATAGCTTACAAATATGGGCGAATCAAATATCCCCATGCCTAGTTTTTGCTAGTCCCTAGCAAATTCAAGCATGACTTAACACTCCAAGTTATCCAAGCTAACTCAATTGACCTTGTCATAGAAATTAGGTTGAACCATCTAACCCTAGATCATAAGGTACCCAAGTAGTTGTTGAGTTACAGACTAGGTCAGCTAAGGACGAGTTGCAAGCACAGGTTTCCTTGATTTCTAACTCTACCCTAAGGTTTATTGGTCCTAGAGATTAAAGCATCCATGCATGTGCATTGGTCCAATTTATTTGATGCTGGTATGATTGCCAACCTAGAAAGAGAGAGAGAGGATATATATATATATATATTTGTTTGATTCCTCTAAGTCTAACCTGGGATCAACTATCAATATGGTCTGTGTCGGATTCATTGCCCCCATCATCGAACCTCGAAGGGTGCCTGGCTTTCGATGCTTCAAGATAGCACCGCCCATAGCGACCCCAAGAACTCCTGGCAATCGACACTTCGAGAGAGTATCGCCCGTAGATTTCTTAAGCAAATTCAGGCCTATGGCAATTGGCACTTCGAGATAGTGCAGTCCATGGTACCTGAACCACACAATGCACTTACATGCCCATAGTAGGATAGATATCCTAAGAGACAAGTGCTGAGGAGGTGACATGTTGTCATTGCATCATCAAGGTGAGTATATACCCCACCTCTCCTGTGGTAGAAACTCGTCTAATCAAATTGTGTTTTCAAGCTTCTCCTAAGTCAGAACTAAGAGAAGCAAATTTTCTTTAAGAAATTAAGGTGATCATTACTTATACAAGACCAAGTGTATGTGAAATGTGGATGCTTACGTTACGAGGACCTGCAAACCAAAAGGTAGAAAAAGACACCAGATGCTACCCAGCCTTTAACTTAATCCCTAGCTTTCTCTCCTCAACCTCTTGAGGAATGGTCCGCAACTTAGCTCCTACTTAAGTTTTTAAGTCCACAAAGGACTTTAAGGGTCTAAAGTTAGTAGCTCAACTTAGCTTCTAAAGTCAGACACTTAGAGTCAACTTAGTCTAACCTAAAGTTCTGGTCTTATGCCTAAGAATGCAAGGTCCAACCAGTTAAGCTCAATACTACAATTTTTTTCTCTATTTTTTTTTAAAATTAATGCAAATGTATGCAATGCAAAATGCTTTAACTAAATGCATGAATGCACTATGTATAAATGCTATGTATATCCCCAAGTACATCCCTCCATGCCTAAAATCTACAATGTCCCTATTACATAGAAGGATATTACCTGGGTCAGAGTTTGGCTGCCGTTATTTTATTAGCAACTGAGTAGCCAAAGAACCTGCAAGTTAGGTTCCAAAACCAAAGAAATAGGCCCTAAAAATGAGCAAAGAAATGCTGGCCTAGAAAACAGGTAACCTAGGATGTTGGCGAGTTGATGATGAATTTCGATAGCAAATGATCGCCCAACAAAGATGGGAATGAAATCATCCCGGGTCACCAGAGGAGGTTCTAAAGGATAGGTGAAAATTACAACCTCCATATGGGTAGGGGGAGGATGATAAGGATCCTCCAAAAGGAATGGGGATGGAATGGTGCAGAAATAAACCCCCAGGGTGATGGACTGACCATAGAAAGCATCAATCCATACCCGGTACCCCATTACAAGAGATATTGGTCTGTTAAGCCCCCCGGTCAAAATAGTAGTGAGCATGCCTTTAAGACAAGGATCGTCTAGGGTGTCCAAGTTTCAAGGTTGCGGGATGGTCGTAAGATTTAGGTTGGATTTAGTTGGCTCAGTGTCCATCCCTAACAATCTTTCCAATTCCTCAATTGCATCCCTACCTTGTACTAATACATGTATCTTCCTCCACTTCATCAGTGATCATTTCAAAGTATGTAGTCAACATTTCGCCTTCAAACATAGGCGAATCAGAGGGTGACCCCGAATTAAATGAAGACAGGTTGGAAGCAACAGATCTAGGGATTATCCTATCAATGTCATCCCCGGGTTCTTGTTCTTTACTAAAATCCCCCCCGGAGTCTATATGTGAATCCACATTAATCTCAAAAGTTGCTTCCATGTTTTCCATTATTTCGTGATGAGGAGGGATATCATAAATAGATGTTCTAAGAAAACCTAATTTGGTCAAATTTGTGACATCCTCAAGGGATAATTCTTCAAATAAGACATAATCACCCTTAATGTCACTCCAAATCTTGAATGTAGGTTCCTCATATAATTCACACTTTTCCTTATCATACAATTCATCATGTACCCGAGGTATAGAATCATCTAAAATCATGGAAGGTCCCCTAGGGCACTCTATCTGGGGTAAATGGTTCACACTAGTAACATCAGACTGCTCAGATAGGAGAATTTTTTTAGGGTTAGGTTCCCTAAGGGTGGGCTTGAGTTCCGTCTCGTGATCAGAAGGGAGGGTAGGATTAACAGCTTGACTTCGGCCCACTTCATCAAATGTGATGAAATTACTATCATCTGGGTCGAGGACTTCCAATGGTACCATCATTCCCTTCTTTTGACTCCAATATAATTCAAGTGGATACTCAACCTAATCATCATCTTCCTCGGGTTGCCACCTTCCTTCATCCAATGTATAGCTACTTTCATATATATTCTCCTTCCATATAAGGCATGGACCTCTTAAGGAAGTGTCATCTAGCGGGGAGGTTTCAAAATCAATCCTCGAGAAGTAGCTATTCTCCCTTACATAATCCCCAAAATTTCCCTCCAACTTAGAGTGTGGCTCTCCCACGGGAGATGCATCTAGCGTAGAGAGGTGCCTTTCATCCTCAATGGGGTAGATTGGGTGGCTAATTTCTTCTTTTTCTTGTTGGCCTACTCTCGAAGATTCTCCTAATAATTCAATCATTTTGTCTTGCATTTTCTATATTTTCATCTTCAAAGAGGAGAGGTCATCATTACTATCAGGAGAGAAGTCAGTCTTAGGCTTATAGTTCCTAGGAGTTTCTGTCCAACCATTATAATTATTCAGGGAGGGTAGGTTGGGTATTGCTATGGTGTGTGGGATATTGGGTAAGGCAAATCCCACTCCTAGGTTCTGCTCACTGATTTGGGGCTTAACCATGCCAATACTCCTATAATAGGAGTAAAAGGGATCCCACTGGTTGTCATTTTGTCCATCAAAAAATGGACCATCTCGACGTATGGGATTGAAGATTGCAGAATAGGGGTAAGGGTGTGGGCAAGAGGTGAAAGAGAGGTGATCAAATTGGTCCATTCTAACTCACACCCAAGTCAGATTCTTCCCAAGCAAACTCAATTCAAAAGAACTTTTTAGGTCTTTAATCAATTAAGGCCTTTGAGATTTTAGTCCAATTGTAGGTGACAATACAAATTGCCCAATCAATTACGTGCCTATTGTTGACTTACGAAATGCCTTAATAAAGACTTAATTGGAACTTAGAGCCTCTGCCCTAAAGTTCAAATGGTAAAGCACTTCAATGACGGAAGATCAAGGGATGCAAGTAGGCCTAAGCCTTCCTTTGAAGTTGTGATTTCACAGTGCTTCTTAATTACCCTAAAAAATCTGTGATAGGGTATCCCCCTCCTTGGAGTTACAAACTTTTGAACTTAATTTTCAAGACTTTGTTATCCAATGGTAGGAGAGTTCTTTCCTAACAGCTCAAAAACCTAGGAGTGTCTAAATGCGTGCTTTAGTGCGCAGTCATGCACATGTGCATTCACTGTAAAATTGAGTTTGAATTTTTGAACCGCAGCACAATGTCTCAAATCAACTCCTTGGTTTTTACTGTATTCCTCCTTTACTTAGTCCTTTTTCAAGAAAAATATGTGACCACTTGTTAGATCTTTTCGATTCAATTAAGTGTTCTTGCGATTAAATCCAGATGCACATGCATGAACAATATAGAATGTAAAGAAAGAGGACGTACCTTCCCTCTAGTAATCGGCAATGCAAGATGCATGCAATGCAAAATGAAATCAAGATGTTATCATACACACCTATATGGTTTGACCTAGGGGCATGCAGCTTCTAGCAGGTAGTTTGTGATTTTTTTTTTTACCTACTTATGCACAAATAATGAAAAATCAATCCACGAAAGAAAATAAAAATCTAAGTCTAAATAAATGGGAATGGACTCCCGAAAAATTATCTACATAGGGGCCTAAAAGAAGGTTGGGAACAAACCCCTAAAATGTACCCCAGAACAAGGGTCTCAAACCAAATGTATGTGCAAGAAAATAAAGTTCTAAAACCTAAATTCTATCTACAGCTGAATGGATGAGATGAGGATGTGGTTCTCCAGATATCTCCTCTAGTGGTGGAAACAAGGTCCACCAAGGTGTTGTGGAGGCAGGTATGATGCTCCTTCTCCTAGTGTTGCAACCCTTCTAGCGATGTCAAGGATCTCCTGATCTCTAAGGCTAGTGTGACAAGATGGCTCCAAATACGCGTACCTCGCACCAAATAGATAATTGAATTGATATGTGCCTCAAATAAAATATGTGAACCAATAAATAAATAAATGCGAGTTTAATAGGCTCGTTGCCTCCCCAGCAATGGTGCTATTTTAAAAGACGATTTTCACTTTCGTTGTTTCACACATAAAATGTCATGTTGTAATATGCAAGTGGTGGAAAATCGCTAATCAAAACAATAAAAATTAACCACTTGAAAGAGTAGGTTGTATCCACAGGGAGGCACTTGCTATTACAAACTCGCAAGGATCAAAAATCGATGTTCACTATTAATTTCGTCAGGAAATCGAGCCAAATCCGCCTTCAGATTAAGAAAACAACAAGAGATCATGCTGAAATGACATTTATGAGAAAGAGGAAGGTCACTTGCATAAATTAGCCACAATATTTAATTAATAAATTCAAAATAAAAAGAGTGGCAATGGCATGTGAATGTAAAAACTAATTGGGCTTCTCCTGTAGCAAAACAGGGGAGGATCTTCTCCTCAGCAGTGCGTGAGGAGACCAAGGCCGACGGCGAGCTTCTCGTTAGAGGAGCACCGGAGGGAGAGCTTCATAGTGGTGGGTCTAGCGAGGTGCGAGACAACCTGAGGTAGCAGGATGAGGCGCAAACGATGGTGGGTAGCTGCTGCAAGTTGTAGCAGCACGTGCATGGAGGTGGCACGCTTACGGTTGGGAGGCGCGCGTGGTGCTGGCGGAGGTTGTGCGCGCGGAGCTGGCGAAGAACGCATGGGCGCACACGGGGGAGCTGCTGGAGGAGTGCGGGTGCGCGTGGGCAGAGGTGCAACGAGATGAGGCACATGCTGCTGGCCACACGTGGGAGCGCATTGCTAGTTGCTGCACGCGGTGGCACGCACGCGAAGAGTTGCAAGGACAGCGCAGCGCTGCTGGAGGCGAGGAGGGAACAATAAGGATGTGTGCACTACTGCAGCTGCAGCTGCTGCGTGAGCGTGGAGATAGGGGTGTGCGTGCTGATGGCTGGTCGGGGTTGCTCGTTGCTACTATGCGCGGAGGTGTGGCTGGTGGATTTGTTTGAAGGTGTTGGGTTTGTTGGTGGAAGAGAAACATAGGAAAAGAAAGAAGAAAAAAGTGAAGATGGAGGTGGTGCTGTGGGGCTTCAGACATCTGGGAACATTCCCAGACGTCTTAAATGTGCATTGATGTTTGCTGGTGCTCAGCTGCAGTGGTGTTGACAGTTGAGGATGCACAGTGGTGAAGCACAGTGATGATTGCATGGCCGTCAGAGACACACGTGCATGGTGATGGCTGAGCTCGTTAGATTGGCGCGGCGATCTGTCACCCCGTCGGCCCACGGTGTGGTGATGCTCGACCTTGGAGATGCATGGTGGTGGTGATGGAGGTGAGCTCGAAGCTCTTCACGGTGGTGGAGTCGGGGCGGAGTCTTCACAAGCATGGCAGCCTCTCCTCCTCCTTTGTAGCTGTGGCTACAAGGGTTTGAAATGTGGAGCGTGAGCATTGAAGGCTCCAGATCTACTTTTCAAGGAGGAGGAATGCTCGCAGCTGTGGCTGGAGTGAATGGCCGCAGAGGAAGTGGAGCCGTTCATGCGGAAGAAGAGGAGAATTAAAATAATTAAAATTGGTTTATTTATAGACGAAGCCTCATAAAATGTTTAATTATATGTAATGCATGTATTATGTATAATGCAAACTAAGATAATGCATGCTAAGACCTAAAAATGCGATTGATAAGTCCAATTTATTGGACATTTATTTGTCTTAAGTACATATGGAATACATTTCCTTATAGTTTAATGACCTAAGCTAAGAGGTAATTAATCATAGCTTATGAATATTTTTGTATCTGCTTTGCATTCTAATACATACATTTATACTTATTTGATATGTGCATGCAGGAAATAAAAGTGTAATAGGTGGCTGGACATAATTAGTATTTGAAGAAGAACATGCCCATAATTGTTCACCTCCCACCGCTGCTGCCTCCATCGGCATTCAAATCCAGCAGTTGCGCATGCGAAGGGTGAGGCAGAGGTTGTGGATCTGGAGAGGGATAAGAGCTATGGGACTTCCTTGGACGGGGGGGATCTCCAACCGCACCACGGTGGACCTTGCATGCACCGTGAAGCCGAGCCTACATTGTGGCCCTCTCACCCCTCTCACCGTAGCCAGACCGCGCGCTCGCCCTCTCACCGCTCTCACAGCAGCCAGACCGCACGTGCGCCCTCTCATCGCAGCCAGACCACGCGCGAGGTAGCCGCTCCTCGCACAGCAACCCCACCGCGTGCACCCTCCTAGCGTGCGTGTGCATCCACCTAGCGATAGCCTATGCGCGCGCTCCCTCAAGGCCAACAAGCCGTGCGCTCTTGTTTGTGCACGTCCAGCCAGCGGTCGGCCTCTTCGTCTTCTTGTCTACTTCTCCCCTGTTGCAACAAGAGACCCAAACTTGCAGCCACCTACCCCTTCACGGCCACGCCTCTCGCCAGCCACGCTCACGCCAGCTATGCCCTCGCGCGAAGTAGCAGCTCCACGCGCAGCCGCGCCCTCGTGCGCGTGCAACACCTCCACGTGTAGCAACCACCGTGTGCGGCTGCAGTCCCTACCCGCCCTCTCCGCTGCCACCTGCCATCCGGTTGGCCGCCACCGGCCATCTTCCGCCTCACCGCCATCATCTACGAGCTCCTCTCCTCTGATGGAATTCCTCCACCCAAGCAAGCTGCCGGCGAGGCCTCCTCCAATGTGTGGTGAAGAGAGAGGAAATTTCCCCTGTTTTTGCACCTATTAAAATTTACATTTGCATGCCATTGGAAGTTGTGGGATTTTGATTATTATATTCTGGTGGATTTGCAAGCATGCACTTATATTTCCTCATATTTGATTGGTTCTTGTTACACATATCAATTCACATTGAAATTTGATTCATAGTTGCATGCAATTAAGAAGTACTTCCTCTGCTACTACACCAAGTCATTTACAGATTTTGGAAGCTTGAGCTTTGAAACAAAATTTACATAAATAGTCCATAATTTTTCATAAAATCGCAAGTACATTCAGAGCAGCATATCCATTGATTCATTTGGCGAATATTTCTGCAAACATGATTGTTGCTTATCTGTGATTTTTTATAATTGTTCCTCCCTGTGGATACGACATCCTTTTTGTGGTTTAAATTGATATCTATTTTAATCTTTGATTGAGAGATTTCCACCACATAAATTACGACATATCATTCTATTGCTAATTTAATCAAGCGAATTTCTCTCTTTCAAATGACACCGTTGCCGGGGAGGCAACAGACGCGATAGATTCACCTGATTATTTCTGAGTATTCTAAGTTGCGCAATTATCTGATCATTCTTTATCTTTTTGTGCGAGGAATCTGACAGGGCGACAGGCGCAACAGAGCGGTGACATCAACCTTGAGTGACAGCCACACGAGGAGAAGACGCTGGAGACTTGGATCCCGCTTTCACAGGGGATTCTCCTTCGTCACAAATTTTATTTCTATCTTCTCGCCCTTGTAGTAATTGGGGCTGAATTTTTGGGGGTCTGTCCCCACATTATTTAGCTACTAGGGTTTACATTCTTCTGTGTGAGTGATTCATTTTTCTGCTTGCTTGCCTCTAAAACAAACAAAAGAAAATATTGAGCTGCCTATTTAGGAGTTGCATGCCCTAGGTGCACGCATTTAGGGGTGATTGAGCAGCACATTAGATCTCATTGTTGCATTGCGAGAATATTGGCATGAAGATTGCTGGAGACAGGTACACCTTTCTAACTTTTGCATCCAGCTCTTGTTCATGCATTTGCATTCGGATTAAAATTCAAGACCACCTAATTGATTGAATTTACTAATTCAGTGGTCGCCTAACTGAAATTGGGACTGATAATCAAATTCGAGCTTAAAATCAAATCACACTTGATCTGATTCAAAGGGACTTGTCTGCATTTTCAAAATAAAAAAAGATTTGCAGTGTGATGCACACTTCTAACACTGAGCACGCACATTAGGCACTGCACTAAGGCTCGATCCCTTAAGGCTATAGGCACCGATCTCTTTATTGGTGCAGACCCTCCTATCGTGCTTTGTGGTGGTGGTACTATCTTTTGACCAAGTGTTTTGATACTTCAGGGAGGGGGACACCCCTTAAAGGAACAAAAGGGTAGTGAAGCGGCACCGCATACGCATTGCCTCAAAGGAAGGGTTCGCCCTACTTGCATCCCTTTGTTCGACCTTGGAGTAACTTCTCACTTGATCACCTAGGAGTATCATCTAAGCAAAGTATAGGTCCTAGGGCACTCGAAGGTTGAATTAGGTCACGTAATTGCAGTGAATAACTTGTTTGGCCATCTATATCAACTAATTCTACCTCCGCAACAAAGAAGATTAAGATCTTAAGTCATCACACCTCTTGTACCACTTACGTGGGAACAGAGGGATAAGCCTTGACCTTTTGACCTATCTTTGGAGTGGAGGTTTCACTTAATCAACAAGAACTTGAATTGTGATTGATATTGTATGCTTAGTAGACGCTCTCTTGAGGGCAGTCTAGTGTTTGATCCTAAGCCCGAGAGAATTCTTAGGAGAGCTCACCTAGGAGAGAAAAGAGAAGGCATGGCTGATTAAGGAGCAAATCAACAAAGTACCCTGAGGGACTATTTTATTCCAACCAACCAACCCGCACAAGCACTGAGACGACCGGCAGGGGATAATCCATGTGAGATCAAGAGCAGTACCATATCTTTGTTGCCCTCCTTTTATGGTACTACTAGGGAGGACCCCTACCGGCATTTGGAGGAATTCACCGAGGTCTGTTCCATTGTGAAGCTCCAGGGCTTTACTGATGAAGCCCTGATGAGGACTCTATTTCCATTCTCCCTAAAGGATAAGGCCAAGCACTGGTATCATACCTTCGATGCAAGGGTAAATGATTGGGCCACCCTCAAGGGAGAATTCTTGAAAAAGTATTTTCCTATGAGTAAGACCAACCATTACAGAAGAGAGATTATGGGTTTTACTCAACAGGAAGGGGAGCAATTTCATGAGACTTGGGAGCACTTTAATGACCTTCTTAGGCTATGCCCCCACCATCAGGTGCCAAGATGGCAGTTGGTCGAAAGGTTATATAACGGATTATCTGAAAGGCATAGGCAAACCATCGATGCAGCCTGTGCAGGAACCTTCATGACCAAAACTGAGGATGAAGCCTGGGCATTATTTAAAACATTAAGTGACAACTCCATACATTTGTCCTCTGCCTATCAAGAAAGAAAACCATCAATTTTGCAGAGGAAGATAGAAGCCCATGAAGCCAGGGCTTCTCAGGATTTGGCTTATCAGATTCAATTATTGAATAAAGACTTTGATAGGATTTTAGCAAACCCCGGCATGAGCCTGCAAGCAGCCTCTATCTTTCAGGCTTCAAGTGAATGCTCCATTTGCCAAAGCATAACGCACATCACTACGGAGTGCCACCAGGCAAATCAATTCCCTGAGTTGATTCAGGTCGACTTGAACGCGGCCCAAGGTTTCCGCCCACCTCCTCGCAATAACCCTTATTCCAATATCTATAATCCGGGGTGGCAGAACCATCCAAACTTCTCTTGGAAGCAAGGTGATGCTTCTAACTTAGGGAATACAAGACCCCTACCTCCCCAACCCATATACCAACCATCCTATGAAAACTCTCCTTAGGATAAGCCCTCTAAGATGGATGAACTTAAAGCCATGATGAAAGCGATGCAAGAGCATCAGAATATGGTCATCCAATCTCAGAATAAGATGATTACTGATATGCAATCCCAAATTGGTCATCTTACTGAGGCAGTTAGGAAATGTGATCCGGGGAAGCTGCCTAGCTCTTCTGAGGAGAACCCTAAGGGCAAGGGGGTCGTATTCAGGGAGCACGCCCAAGCTGTGACCGTGCTGAGGAGTAGAAAGAAAATTGACAAGCCTGATAACACTCCTACGGTTACGTCTCAGAATTCCCCTCCTACACCCAACCCGACTTCCATCTCCACCGAGGAAGAGCCACACTGCTCTCCCTCGCTTGAAATCACCCACAATGAGGATGTCGTCCTTCCACCACCCCTCTCCCGCCTTGACGACCCCTCTACCCAGAAGCCAAGGGTGCCCTATCCAGAGTGCCTATCTGCTCCTGGGGAATCTTCTGTTGGCTCGCCTGGAGCCAAGGATAGGATGGAGGAGATTATTGACACTTTTAGGCAAGTCCAGATCAACTTGCCTCTGTTGGAAGCTATCAAATGGATCCTGTCCTATGCCAAGTTTCTAAAGGACCTATGCACCCAGAAGCGCCGATCTAGGAGACAGGTCCAAGCCAAAATCATCTTGCCTGACCATGTTAGCTCGGTTCTCCAACATGGAACACCCCTCAAAATGAAAGACCTAGGGGCCCTGTATATTTCGGTGGTTATAGGCAACCAACAAATTGACGAGGCTCTGCTCGATCTAGGGGCAGGGGTGGACATTTTACCGAGCTCTGTCTACGACCTTTTGGGAGGAGGTGAGTTAAAACCTTGTCCAGTTATCCTCCAAGTCGCAGATAGATCACTTAAGACACCTCGAGGATTACTGGAAGATGTCCTGGTGAGAGTGGAGGACTTCTTCCCTGTTGACTTTCTTGTGTTAGATACTAACCCTTCTAATAAGCCCACCAAGCCATCCATTATTTTGGGGCGCCCCTTATTAGCCACAGCCAACGCCTCTATTAATTGTAGATTAAGGGCACTTAAAATGGGCGTTGGGAACAAGAAGATCCGGTTGAATGTTTTTGATACTTACAAGCAATCTGGATTTGAAGATTGTTCTCAGATTGAGGTTGTTGATGAAATAATTGAGGAGACTACTCCATCACTCTTATGTAGAGATCCCCTTCAAAAGGTCATATCTAAGGACCATCCTTCAACTATTGAAGAAACTAAAGGGGAAATACCTGAATTAGAAGAGTTGCTGGGGATACACACAGAGTCTCTGTCCCCACCCTGGATCGTGAAGGTAGACTCGCTACCTGAGGCAAGGACGTATCAACTTAAACCCTCAATCCAAAAGGCTCCTGAGTTGGAGTTGAAACCCCTCTTGAGCACATTGAAATATGCTTTCCTTGGCCCTAATGACACGCTTCCTGTTATTATCTCGTCTACATTATCTGAATCGCATGAGGGAGCTTTGCTTGAGTGTTTACAAAGGCACAAGGAAGCAATTGCCTGGTCAATTGCTGATATTAAGGGTGTTGATCCCTCCCTTTGCATGCATCATATATACACGGATGAGTCCGTGAAACCTTTCCGAGACATGCAGAGAAGGCTTAACCCCAATATGCGGGAGGTTGTTAAAAAAAAGATTCTGAAATGGCTGGATGCAGGGATTGTTATCCCATTTCAGATAGTAAATGGGTCAGCCCTATACATGTGGTACCCAAGAAGGTAGGAATCATTGTGGAAGAGAATGAACAAGGAGAGTTGGTGATCACTAGACCCTCAACTGGTTGGAGGGTCTACATTGATTACGACCTTTTGAACACGGTTACCTAGAAAGACCATTTCCCCTTACCATTTATTGATCAGATTTTGAAACGACTGGCTGGGAACAAGTACTTCTATTTTCTTGACGGGTACTCTGGGTATAATCAGATAGTCATTTTTCCTGACGATCAGGAGCGTACCACCTTCACCAGTCCGTATGGCACATTTGCGTTCCTCCGAATGCCATGCGGGTAATGTAATGATCCTGCCACTTTCCAACGATGTATGTTGGCTATCTTTTCTGATATGATCGACGAGTTTGTAGAAATTTTCATGGATGACTTCTTCATTTATGGCTCGTCGTTTGACCTATGCCTTTTGCACCTTGATAAAGTCTTAACCCATTGCGAAGAGGCAAAGCTGGTGCTTAGCTAGGAGAAAAGCCACTTTATGGTCCAGCAGGGCATGTAGTTTCTGAGAGAGGATTAGAGGTGGACACCGCAAAAATTGATTCCATCTCTAAGCTTCCATCGCTCGCCAATGTTCCTCAGGTTAGATCTTTCCTTGGCCATGTTGAATTTTATTGGCGCTTCATTAGAGATTTCAGTAAAATCTCTAAGCCACTCTGCGACCTATTAGCGAAGGATGTCTCCTTCGATTTTGACTATAGATGTGGTGAGGCTTTCCAAGTCTTAAAGAAAGCCCTTATTACCGTGCCGATTCTCCAAGCACCAAATTGGACCCTCCCGTTTGAGCTAATGTGCAATGCTTCTGATTTTGTAGTGGGAGTGATCTTAGGTCAAAGGGTTGATGGCAAACCTCATGTGCTGCATTATGCCAGCAAGACCCTTACGGATCCTCAGCAAAACTACACGGTCACTGAAAAGGAACTTCTTGCTGTAGTATTTGCTTTGGAAAAGTTTCGGTCTTATCTTTTGGGATCCAAGGTTGTCGTGTTCACTGTTCATTCTGCCTTAAAGCATCTTCTTGCTAAAAAGGACACCAAACCTCGCCTAATTCATTGGATTCTTCTACTCCAGGAGTTTGACCTGGAAATTAAAGATAAGAAAGGAGTTGAGAATGTGGTAGCAGATCATCTGTCTAGGATCCCTATTAAGGCATCAAACCCTGCTGGCGTTATTTAAGAGACTTTCCCTGATGAGTCTTTGATAGCCGTGGAGGCCAAAACTCCTTGGTTCGTTGACATAGTGAACTATCTGGTCACGGGCATTACCCCCAGTACTTGGGACAAGCAGAAGCGAGACAGGTTTCTTGCTAACGATAAATTTTATCACTGGAAGCTTTTTAGAACAGGCCCTGACCAGCTTTTCCGCCGTTGCGTGTCTGACAAAGAACAAATAAGTGTTCTGAGTTTCTGCCATGACCTCCACTGTGGGGGACATTTTAGTGGGAAAAAGACTACCCATAAGGTTCTTCAGTCTGGCTTTTGGTGGCCCACATTATTCTGAGATGCACATACATATGTGGGCGCATGCCTACGTTGCCAGCAGACGGGAACCATCAGAAAAAGGGATGAGATGCCCCAGCAACCTATCCTCCTTGAGATCTTTGATGTTTGGGGCATTGACTTCATAGGTCCCTTTCTTGTGTCCTTTGGATATGAGTACATCCTTGTGGCTGTGGACTATGTATCTAAATGGATAGAAGCCACACCCACGAGAACCAATGACCATTCTGTGGTCTTGGGTTTTGTTAAGGCTAATATCATTTCTTGGTATGGGTGCCCAAGGACGATCATAAGTGATGGAGGACCTCACTTCAAGAACGTACACTTCACAAGACTACTCCAAAATTTGGGTGTTAACCACATGATAGCCACACCTTAGCATCCCCAAACGACTGGACAAGTTGAAGTGTCTAATAGGGAGATTAAATGAATTTTAGAAAAAACTGTCAGGCCCAACCATAAGGATTGGTCTAAAAATCTAAATGATGCTCTTTAGGCCTACAGAATTGCGTATAAGACTCCCTTGGGCATGTCTCCTTTTCGTCTTGTCTACGGAAAGGCGTGCCATCTTCCTGTTGAAATCCAACATAAAGCCTATTGGACTATTAAAAACGTTAACTTGAATCTGGATAAAGCGGGAAAGGCACGTATGTTAGAGCTAAGTGAGCTTGAGGAGCTTCGTAATGAAGCCTATGAAACTTCTCAAGCTTACAAGTAATGTACAAAGGTCTTCCATGATAAGCACATCATTAGAAAGACTTTTGAGCCCAACCAGTGGGTCTGGCTTTTCAATTCCAGACTTAAATTATTTTCAGGAAAGCTCAAGTCCCGCTGGGATGGGCCATACGTTGTTATCAATACTTTCCCTCATGGAGCTGTAGAAATTTGGAACCCTACTTCTGGTGCGGGATTTAAGGTAAATGGCCAGCGACTTAAACCTTATATTACTCTTTCAGATGGCCAGGTTTTGGACGCACTTCAGCTTGAGGAGCCTTAACTCCTCCCACTCTCCTCCTCAGGTGATATTCTTCTATGTCTACATTTTTCCAATGAGGATTTTGTCAATCTTAGGTATGGGGGGGTATAACCTGAGAATTTTTATAACATTTATAAATATTTGCATACATTTAGGATAATGATTTATAAAAATAAAATCTTTTATTTTTTTGAGCTGAATTGGTTAGTCCTTAGCAGAAAATTTATCAAGGAGGTGTCATTAAAGATTTTTCTTCTTAAATTATTTCTTAAGTTTAGAATCCAGTACAGTTACATTCACTTGCACGTAGACTGGGTAATGGATCTTTGTAGAAAACCAACAAGTATTTTTAGTTTATTGAACCCTTGGACAATTAATAGGGAGTCAGGTATACTATCTTCTATTAGATCCACCTCATATTTGTGAGAAGAAAGTAGAGAGATTACTGGTGCTCTAAGTCTAGTGTAAGGACTCTTAAGTTTTGGACAATTAGATAAGGATACCTTAGAGTTAGGCATAGTTTTCGCTCTATATTCTTGTGTGCGTACATTGTGTGAATTCCTGAGAGTCATCAAATAAGGCAGATACATAGAGATTGAGTCTTAATAAAACTATGACTATGGTGGATGGTTACTACCGTTCTTCATAGAGCCATCGGCTGAAGGAGGGTAGTAATGGCAAAGGCCAGAAATACACTCTTTCTATCCATTCCTTCCCGGTGCCGAGAATAGGCACTTCTACCAAATAAGCCACACAATATTCTCTTGACCATCATCATCCCTAATTATGCCTCATTAATAATAGTATGCGTCGTTTTGTGTTAGTGAAAAAAAAAGCAACAAAAAAAAGGAATATTTATATTTAGAATAATATGAAAAAAAAAGAGAAGAAAAAGAAAATAGTCCAAGTTTGGGGTTTATCTTCATGTCATTTTTTTTTCATTATATGTCGATGTTTTTTAGGCAACCACAAAAACACCCATTGAGATCCAAAAAATATGACCCTTACCTACTTTTCAATATTTCTGACCGCCCGAATACTGGCTGAGGTCCTCCAACTTAGTTGTAGGGTTATTAGGACTTTAATTAAAGTGTGAATGCCATGTGAGGCCACCGAACAGTGAGTATATTTACAAAATCTGGTGAGATTGGTGAATCTCAGAAATAAAAGAAGGAAAAGAGTGAGCACAAAGGAACATCAAGAGAGCACCGTTGTTTAGCCTCCCTCTGAGTTGACTTGTTTGATAGTCTAAAGATTTAGAGTCTGTAGTACTAGATTACGTGCAGCACCAGATTAGTGTGTGCCACCAAATACAAATCCATTCAACTCTATATCTCCTACCTAAGCCAAAAAGCTGGGGTCAAATTACAGATTATCTTCTACTTTATCCCCGAGGAAAGTAGTTGCCTATCCCGATAGAAATACCTACCAAGGGATAAGTACGAACTGCAAACCATTACCTAGGCTATTATTGTTATCACTTCACATTTTTCTGGATCTCTAAATTTGTGGAATAAAGAAAGATGAATTCTCTTGATTACTTCCATTATTCTCACTTTTGCTCGAGACTAGCAAAACTTAAGCATAGGGGCATTTGATAAGTCCAATTTATTGGACATTTATTTGGCTTAAGTACATATGGAATATAATTCCTTTTAGGTTAATGACCTAATCTAAGAAGTAATTAATCATAGCTTATGAATATTTTTGTATCTGCTTTGCATTCTAATACATACATTTATACTTCTTATTTGATATGTGCATGCAGGAAATAAAAGTGTAATAGGTGGCTAGACATAATTAGTATTTGAAGAAGGACATGCCCATAATTGTCCACCTCCCACTGCCGCTCCCTCCGCCGACATTCAAATCCAGCAGTTGCGCATGCGAAGGGCGAGGTGGAGGTTGTGGATCTGGAGAGGGATAAGAGCTACGGGACTTCCTTGGACGGGGAGGGTCTCCAATCGCACCACGGTGGACCCTATGCACACCATGAAGCAGAGCTTGCACTGTGGCCCTCTCACCGCTCTCACTGCAGTCAGACCGCGCGCGTGCCCTCTCATCGCAGCCAGACTGCGCGTGAGGCAGCCTCTCCTCGCACAGCAACCCCACCACGTGCACCCTCCTAGCGTGTGCGTGCATCCACCCAGCGATAGCCTGTGCGCGTGCTCCCTTAAGGCCAACAAGCCGCGCGCTCTTGTTCACGCACGTCCAGCCAGCGGTCGACCTCTTCGTCTTCTTGTCTACTTCTCCTCCCCTGTTGCAACAAGAGACCCAAACTTGCAGCCACCTACCCCTTCACGGCCACGCCTCTCGCCAGCCACGCTCGCGCGCAGCTATGCCCTCGCGCGAAGTAGCAGCTCCACGTGCAGCCGCGCCCTCGTGTGCGTGCAACACCTCCACGTGCAGCAACCACCGTGTGCGGCTGCAGTCCCTACCCGCCCTCTCCGCTGCCACCTGCCATCCGGTTGGCCGCCACCGGCCATCTTTCGCCTCACCGCCATCGTCTATGAGCTCCTCTCCTCTGATGGAATTCCTCCACCCAAGCAAGCTGCCGGCGAGGCCTCCTCCAATGTGTGGTGAAGAGAGAGGAAATTTCCCCTGTTTTTGCACCTATTAAAATTTACATTTGCATGCCATTGGAAGTTGTGGGATTTTGATTATTATATTCTGGTGGATTTGCAAGCATGCACTTATATTTCCTCATATTTGATTGGTTCTTGCTACACATATCAATTCACATTGAAATTTGATTCATAGTTGCATGCAATTAAGAAGTACTTCCTCTGCTACTACACCAAGTCATTTACAGATTTTGGAAGCTTGAGCTTTGAAACAAAATTTACATAAATAGTCCATAATTTTTCATAAAATCGCAAGTACATTCAGAGCAGCATATCCATTGATTCATTTGGCGAATATTTCTGCAAACATGATTGTTGCTTATCTGTGATTTTTTATAATTGTTCCTCCCTGTGGATACGACATCCTTTTTGTGGTTTAAATTGATATCTATTTTAATCTTTGATTGAGAGATTTCCACCACATAAATTACGACATATCATTCTATTGCTAATTTAATCAAGCGAATTTCTCTCTTTCAGCGATGCATGAAACAAATGAATAATTAATGTATTTATATCCTAATGCATTCTAAATACATGTTAAAATTAACTTAATATCTAGGCACTTAAATACCTAAATAGCCCACAAATATGGGCTAATCAATTTGTACCTTAATATAGTTCCCTTATCGAGTTGCATTCAGCTTAATCCTAATTTAGAACAAAAAGGTGAGTGAACGAGTCGGAAGTGCTTGTTGCAGATGATTTCTAGCTCCAATGCAAGCATTGGAGGTGGAGTCGGTTGTTCTTGAATTATGGACCCTAAAGTACAATTGATATGCTGCTAAGAGATTTTCTAGATGTTGGCATAAAAAATTTCAGTTTAATGTATACTATCCCCCCCATGCCTAAGTTCTTGCATGTCCTCATGCCTGAATATAAAAGAAATAATTAGGACAGGGAGTAAGTGGGTAGAAATCACTAGAAATCACTCCTTAATTTTCATTCAGCATAAGCCAACATCCTGATGTAAAATATGCAGAAAAATATGCTATGTATAACAAGATATGTATATATGTATAGGTGTTGAGTTTAACACCTTTAGCAGGACGAAAACTCAATCACACAACCTCAATGAGATTAATGATTTCGTCAGCAGGAGGAGGTTCCTAGGCCATAAGTGGTTCAAGGCACTGGCCATTTACCGTAGAATATGCCCAGATCTTGGGTCCATGATTTGGACCACCCCATTAGAGTAGGGGTGAATCACAATGTACGAACCATTCCACTTGGACTTAAGCTTTCTCGCAAAGAATTTAAGGTGTGAATCAAATAACCAGGCTTTCTAGTTAGGTGTCAATTCTTTTCTCCGGATGTTGCGGTCGTGAAAGGCCTTCTTCTTGTCTTTGTAGATTTTTGCATTTTCGTAGGCCTCCCGCCGAATCTCTTTTAGTTCACTGAGATGGAGTTTCCTTTCATAACCTCCCTCATCGAGGTTAAAATTACACTTTCACACCGCCCAAAAGGCGCGGCGCTTCAAGTCAACGGGAAGGTGACAGGCCTTTCCATTTACCATATGATATGGCGGCATTCCGAGTGGGGCCTTGATGTAGCCACAATTATTGAGGGTAAAATGCCTATTCATGCATGTTCCTAAGATTAAATTTGCATTTCATATTATAAATATTTCATAGCATGCATTATTCTGCATTTAGAGTAGTTGTATATAATTTAGGTTAATTGCGTCCATTTTGTGGTCAGGAGAGAAGGATATTTATTTCGGAGTCTCGGATTGACGATCCAACTGTATGGATCTGATCAAGATGACGATCGGAGTCCAACGCCTTCGAAATTGCCTCGATCAGAGTCCCGTAGCACCATATGCAATCCAAGGAAGATCAACAGCCGAGGGACTAGGTGACGCTATCTGGAGAGTCAAACGACGAATCCGATCTCACTGATGGATTCGGGTTGATGATCGCAGCCCAACAGTGTAAAAATCGATTCAATCCGACCTCTATAGCATCCCCTACAAAGGAATGAAGATGGACGGCCCAAGTCGCGCCACGTACTGCAACTCAGGCCGCCCATGCGCACGCACACGCTGCCGCACACGCACAGCAGCGCGGGTGCGTGCACGTGGGTGTGCAACAGCAGCACAGGCTCGGGGGGCAGCGGTGCGTATCGCACATGCGATCGACAAGGGCGCATGCAGCACTTGCCAGCGGTGCGGCAACAGGGGAGCGTAAGCGGGATCTTCAGCGACATTTATGACGGTCACTAAATGTCCTATATATGAGTTTGATTCTTTCCTCCACTATAAAAGGACCCCTACCCCTCCCATTTTTCTTCATCTCTTCCTTTCTTCTTCTCACCACCTCCAAGGCTCTAGAGAGAGCTTGTCCCAAGCCTGGGATGCTCCTCTAGAGTAGAAAACCAAATAGTTTTCTCTCCCCTCATCCCCATTCTTGGAGCATCCTGTGGCCGTCCTCTCACCGCCCTTCGGGAAGAAGATCCTCGCTGTGACGCCGTCCTGCCCCGCCCTCCATCCTCCATCTTCGTCCCCGTTCGTCTCGCTTCTCACCACCTTCCTTTAGGTGACATCTGAGCGAGTCGTCCTCCGAGCGACCGTCGAGGGGGATTTTTCTCACCTCATTCTATCTTTTTACGCTTTCGTAGTGTAGATTTTCCATTTTCGTAGTGTAACAAACACTCTTTTATAAATAGATGATTGTTTCTCTCTCTTTCTCTCTCTCTTATATTGTTGCAAGTAGATTAGCTAGAAGTCATGGACCTGATCTCTTGCTTGCTAAAAATACCAAAAAAAGAAAAGAAAAGATAAAAAAGATAAAAAATAAATAAAGGCGAAGCACGGATTTTTATAATACCAAATGTTCACCTCCCTGTGTTCGATTGGAGACTCACTTTTCGAGTTTCAGTTATAAATTTTATTTGATAGATGCATTTTGCAAGCTACGACGATGGGTCCTCCAAACCTCGATTTTAATTTGTGAAACATGCCTCGATCATTTTGGCGCCATTGTTGGGGAGGCAACGCTCTTTGGTTTTTCTCACGCTTTTTCCGCCTTAACTTTTTAGCTCACTTTGCTCCTTTCTTTCTGTGATTACAGGTATCCTTCCAAGGCGAGCCAAAGCGGATACATCAGAGTAAAGTGCGGTTAAAGAGTTTTGTAAGTTTATCCCCACCACCCCCACCTTAGTTTTCATTTCATAACCTAATAACTCAAACCCAAATCAACTTAGGTGCTTGCATAAACCCTAGGGTAGATTTTGGTTGTTTGATTGTCACTCCACTCACCTCACCCACCCGCATATATAAAAAAAAATACTCTTCTCTTGTGGGATTTTTTGAAAGAGACACATTAACACCCACAACTCTCGACTTAAGGCGCACTACTCCACTTTGATTCTACCACTTAACCGGGATCTGACCTATGGACCTGGTACACTTTATTCAACACACAAATAAGTGAGTAGAAATCTGAATAGGTCAAACATTTTTGTGTGCCTTAACTATGTGGTGCAATAGGCCAATTGATTGAATTGTTTGGGCCACACCACTTAAGATAAAAGCAATTCATCATGTAGCTTGCCACTTAGGGTTGATTTTTAGGATTGAACCAGGCACTTCACTTTTTTTTTCTAATTTCTAAAGGAACATATCATCACCAGTGCTTTCAAAACTTGGAGTGTTCTACTGAACCTTGATTGAATACACCAAAGATTAAACCCTAAAAGCTACTAAACAAGGTTGAACCCTAAAATACACATCATCAAATAACCTTGTTTGTAAACCCTGGTTGTGCACGCACACACATTTGAATCAATCATTAAAGGCACAGCCCATCTAAAGGGCTCATCACATTCCAAGAACACGATCATCCCAAGACTAATTAAAACTGAGTAGACATTGGCCTTATGGATTGATTCACTCTTCGGGTCTCAGACTGAGATTTTTTTTGATTAATCTGCTTTTGCTGGTCCATCTGATGTCTAGCTAGGGGAGTGGCGTCAAACGACCACGATTGGGGGATACACTAGGAACCGGAGGTGCAAGCCAAAAGAAGAACCTTCTCCCCAGCCCCTCCTTCTAACTGGTTCGATTGACCGGATAAAAGTAGACCAAATCATTTATAATCTCAAGACGGGTCTTGGGAGTTTGTAGGTCTTTAGGCTAACCCACCTAAGGACAGGGTTGATTGCTTGTACTGCAAGGCTCCTTTCTCTCTTCTGATTTCCCTCCTACTCCATAATGTATCCTTCCAGATCTTTCACACATTTCCAATCCTATCCTCCTACCACCACTTATCCCCAAGATGATTACTATTCTGACTTGACTTGTAATTACCCATCCACTAGCCAGGATGACTTTGATTAGGGATATGAATCCGGAACTCAGTGTCCAGGGCCTAACCCTGGATAACAAGACTATGATTACTATCCTTCCCAGAGCTACATTGATTATAGATCTCCACCCTTTGATGATCAACTTAACCTGATCTACCATCAAGAAGGATATGTTGACTATAACACCTAACCTCCCCAGTATTCCACTGAATATAGGTCACCACCATTCTTTGAACAACCCGAGACAACCTACTATCAGGGAGGAACCCGATAACCTCAATATGTTAACTCCCCTAGAATGAACCCAAACCCACCCAACCCTGAACCGAACCAGTTGGTTTAGGTGAACCAGATCTAGGATAGGGTGTTGGCTAATTTGAGGAACACTATACAAACTTTAGAAGCTCAGCCAACACCATGCATTGAAGCATTGGAGCTTATGATCAAAATGATTGATGAACTTAATAGTTCTCTATTGGATTTGCTCCAAAATGTTAGGGATAGGGACCTGGGTGAGTTTTTTCTTGGGAAATTATCGAGGTTGAGGATGAAATTCATGGTTGCCGTAGTCCAATCTTGGGATGATTCCCAGGATGAACCCCCTTCAGGAGAGCTAATGTCTGAACCCGCTCAGGTGCTTGTTGGGAGGGATACATTTTTTGAGACTGGGGATGACCAGGTTGGGCTAGAGCAACCCATTGAGGATGAACTGATTGATTCACCCGAGATCCCTGAGCCAAGGAGCTAGGAAAAATGTCTCTTTAAACCAGGAAATGACAATCAATTTTGAGACATATATAAATGAGGATCATGAATTCTTTAACTCTGAGGGTGAAGAATCTCTTGGTGAAGTCTCACTTGAGTGTAAGGATGATGATTTTAGTGAGACAAATGGGCTTGAGGAATCTGATGAACCATTTGATAGCCCGTTCATTGAAGTTTTGGATTCGGTTGGGGCTAACTTGGAGGATTCGAATCCTCATTTACTAGAAGATTCAATCAATAGCCCCATTCTTCAACCACACCCCAAAGGAATTGATTTTGATTTGGAAATCATTGTACCCAAGTCAATTATGAGCCAGCTACAATTTCTGGACTTGGGTAAATCATATGGGGTGAATGATATGCTAGAGGTCCCAGAGCCCGAACAATTGATGTTGGAGGATAGGAATTTAGAAGTGAGGATATGGGAAGTTAACTTCAGGGAAAGCAAGAGTTTGGATTTAAGGGTTCCTGTTGACCTAAAACCACTTATTTTCTACCAGGACCCTTACGATATCTTTCACATACAACCCAAGCTCGAAATAACTAATTATCTTTGTGAGCTGAACTCAAAGTGGACATTTGAACCTAGTGAAACAATCTACCCATTGTCCACACTTTAGTCTTGGGTTGCACACCATAAAACCGTAGACCCGGCCCCGCAAGCTTAACAACCTTAGGGTCTAGGTGGTTTTCATCCAAAACTTGAGAACCACTTGACCCTGGGGCATGGGTCTGCACCATAATCTGGTCCAGGTCTGCGGACATATTCTGTTAGCGGGTCTAAGGATCAATATTTTTATTTTGATTCTGACACGCACTTGTGAATTCTCAATTTCTTCTTTGTATGTATATTATGCCTAGTTGAAGGCATTAAACTTAGCGTGTGTGTATACTCTCTTCTCTCTGTGGAGCTGACCGGGTTGTCGTGAAATTCAGGTGATATTCTGTTTACTCTGCCCTTTTCATGTCTTTATTTTTACAATGAGGACATTGCATCATTTAGGCATGGGGGGTGGATACTTTATCCTGAAATCATTTTGTTAACTCGGTAGAATTTCTTTTAGTTTCCTTTTAAAAAAATTCAAAAAGATAAAAAAAGGAAAAAAAAAGAAAATAGAATTAGGAGAAGAGAACATAAGCATTTGGAAGTTATTAATTTTAGAAAATGATACGATAGGACCTGAACACTTGGAATCTTCAGGTTTTCAGGCTTAATTTGCTCGGGTGTCCACTCGAATGTGGACTTAGTCTCGAGTCCTCACTAAGCCAATCTTATTTTAATTCGGTAAATAATTTGGAATGATAAGTATGCAACTTATCAGCCCACCCTTTGATTTGAGGGGATTTTAAGTCTAAGAATCTACACACTTTTTGCACTGACTCACTTTTCAGCAGTTTCTTTAGAAATTGGGTAGCTAATGAACTATCTAGGGTGGTTTGGCTGGCAAGTTGTCGGTGGTAACAGCTCATCGGTCGATTGTCTAAAGTCCAGCCACGAGACCATTTTCGTCATACTGTCTTTAGGTAAATTTTAGATTAGGGAAGCTACCTACTTAAAAAAAAAGAGAAAATAAAAAAAATAAACAAATAAAACCACACTTCACCGCATGAGTATGGTTGGCAAGTTGCCGTGGGTAACAGCTCATTGGCCGGTTGTCCAGAGCTCGGCTCACAAAAATGCATAATAATTCCCAAAACACTTAGGGAAGAAGTGGGGAAGTACAATAAACTAGGGAGATATACACTGGGTTAGCCCTTGTGTTGATCCTATAAATAAAAGTAGGGAGAAAGCTACCATTTGAAAAGATAAACCTCTAGGCAAGGTCACCTAGGGTCGTAGAAAATCGAAGTTCATTTTAATGGCTGCCTAGTGAGTTTTTCACCCTTTTCACTAGATGCTTAGCACTTAGAGTCCTTTTCAAGTCTTGAGCAGGTTGGGTAGCCGTAAAAAGTTATCTTGAAACTCTCAAACTCCAAAAGTACAAAAAAATTAGAAAAGAAATAAAACAAAAAAATGTATCTTCCCTTTTCAAATAAGGAGAGGACTTGGGCGGTCTGCATTCTAGCAAACACCTGGGTACTATTGAGTCTTCGTAGTTTAAGACCTTAGTTGAAATTTTCGATTGTTAATAAACAACTTAGGCCTAAGCGATCGACTCCTAATTCTATTTTTATACATAGCATGTAGTTTAATTTTGCTAGGGACTAGCAAAAGATAGGCATGGGAGTATGATGTAGCCACAATTATTGAGGGTAAAATGCTTATTCATGAATGTTCCTAGGATTAGATTTGCATTTCATGTTATAAATATTGCATAGCATGCATCATTCTGCATTTAAAGTAGTTGTATATAATTTAGGTTAATTGCATCTATTTTGTGGTCAAGAGAGAAGGATATTTATTTTAGAACCTTGGATTGACGATCCGACTGTACAGATCTAATCAAGACGACGATCGGAGTCCAACGCCTCTGAAATTGCCTTAATCAGAGTCCCGTATCACCATATGCAATCCAAGGAAGATCAATGGTCGAGGGACTAGGTGATGCAATCTGGAGCGTCAAACGACAAATCTGACCACACGGATGGATTCGAGTCGATGATCATAGCCCAGCGGCACAAAAATCGACTCAATCTGACCTCTGTAGCATACCCTACAAAGGAATGAAGATGGACGGCCTAAGTCGCGCCATGTGGCGCAACCCAGGCCACCCATCCGCACACATGCACCGCCACACACGCACAATAGCTTGGGCAAGCGCACGCATGCGTGCGCAACAGCGCAGGCACAGGGGTAGCGGCAGCAGCGTCACATATCGGGCGCGCGCGCGACAAGGGTGCGTACAGCACGTGCCAGTGGTGCAGCAGCAGGGGCACGTGAGCGGGATCTTTAGCGACGTTTACGATGGATCTTTAGTGACGTTGATGACCGTCACTGAATGTCTTGTATACGAATTTGATTCTTTCCTCCACTATAAAAGGACCCCTACCCCTCCCATTTTTCTTCGTCTATTCCTTTCTTCCTCTCAGCACCTCTAAGGCTTCAGAGAGAGCTTGTCCCAAGCTTGGGATGCTCCTCTAGAGTAGAAAACCAAATAGTTTTCCCTCCCCTCATCCCCATTCATGGAGCATCCCATGGTCGTCCTCTCATCGCACTTCGGGAAGAAGATTCTCGCTGTGAAGCCGTCTTGCCCCGCCCTCCATCCTTCGGCTTCGTCCCCATTCATCTCGCTTCTCACCACCTATCTCCAGGCGACGTCAGAGCAAGTCATCCTTTGAGCAACCGTGGAGGGGGATTTCTCTCACCTCATTCTATCTTTTTACGCTTTCGTAGTGTAGATTTTCCTCTTTCGTAGTGTAACAAACATTCATTTATAAATAAAGATTATTTCTCTCTCTCTCTCTCTCTCTTATATTGTTGCAAGTAGATTAGCTAAAAGTTATCGACCTGATCTCTTGCTTGCTAAAAATACCAAAAAAATTAGAAAAGATAAAAATGACCAAAAACAAATAAAAGCCTAATGCGGATTTTTATAAAACCAAACATTCGCCTCCACGTGTTCGACCTGGGACTCACTTTTCGAGTTTTGATTATAAATTTTATTTAATAGATGCATTTTGTGAGCTATGACGACAGGTCCTCCAAACCCCAATTTTAATTCACGAAACACACTTCGATTAGGCCTTGTATGTGGTCCGATATGCCCAGAGTGCATCAATTAATCTAGCGGACTGGTCCTTCCTATCTTGTCTAATCGTCTTTTGGAGAATCAACTTGATTTGATAGTTAGACACTTCAGCCTGCCCATTGGACTGCGGATGATACAGGGTGGCTATACAATAATGTACCTCATATTTCTTTTTTTTTGAAACAAAAAGGAAGGCTATCGAATCACGGATAGCAATCCAAGAGAGCTTTATTTACTATATGAAAAAACTAGCATTACAAGATCGATCCCCACATGTGTATGAGAGACCAACAATTATTTACAATACGTTCCACGCACACGGGCCTCTCCTGAAATAAAAGCTTATTTCTTCCTCTCCACTAACACAGCCACCATAGATGCATGTGTCTTATTACATAATAAAAATGAATCCCATAAGTTTTCCCAAGTAGGGATAGATTCCCTACAAAGAGTCCTCCAGACATAATCTGTCATCATGCATGAGGAAAAAATCTGTCAACTACTATCATTATGTAATCCACAAAGTTGGCAAAACTGGGTGGGAGTTCCCATCCTTCTATGGCGTGGATGATGTGGCTATCCCCATCACTAATCAAAGCGTGGAGTACACCGAATCTCATGAAAATAAATTCCCACATGAAAGAGATGACGATTTTATGATCGGCTCATCTCATCGAGATGGCTTCAACCCACTTCGAAACAATCAACAGCGAGAAGTATGTACTTGAAGCCATGAGAGTTTAGGAAAGGGCCCATGAAATTAATGCCCCGTACGTTGAACACTTCTACAACCAAAATGGGTTGGAGAGGCATCATGTCTCTCCTGGTCATAGAATTGATCAATTGGCATCACTTATAGCATTTGGCAAATTCATGTGTATCTCTGAAAATGGTCGGCTAGAAAAAAACCCAAGTGCAAAATCTTTGCAGCGATTTTTCGACTCACAAAATGACCACCACAGGCCTCACTGTGGCAAAAAGATAACACACTAGCAATTTCAGAGTCGGGGACGCACCTCCTGATAATCTGATCGGCTCCAATGCGAAAGAGCAAGGGGTCATCCCAAAAATAAAATTTGGCCTCAGAAATAAATTTGAGTCTCTAGTCCTTGGATAAGTTCGTGGGAATCTTGCTTGCGACAAGATAATTCGTGATATTTGCGTACCAGGGAAACTCGACAGAATTAATTGCCAACAAAGACTCATCCAGAAATTGTTTTGAAATAGGCGAGGAATAAGGAATGTGGGCTGGGTCTATGTAGATAAGTGATCCACCACAACATTATGCGCTCCAGCTTTGTCACGTATTTCGACATCAAATTCCTGCAAGAGAAGGATCCATATGATAAGATGGGGTTTGGCATCCTTCTTTGCCAACAAATGCCAAAGGGCAGAATGGTCTGTGAAAATTATCACTTTGGACCCAAGCAAGTATGATCGAAATTTCTCCAACCTGAATACTACTGCTTGCAGTTCTTTTTAGTGATTGTATAATTACGCTAAGCCTCATTCAGCGTCTTGCTAGCGTAGTAAATTACAAAAGGATGTTGCTCCCAATGTTGGCCTAAAATAGCTCCGACGATGCAATTGGAGGCGTCGCACATCATCTCGAAATCGAGAGACCAATCGAGTGGTTGGAGAATCGAGGAATTAGAAATAACACTTCGTAAGGTCTCAAAAGCGCTAAGACACAAGGCATAGAAGTCATATGGGACATCGCTACTAGAAGATTTGTCAATGGGCATGCGATTTTCGAGAAATCATGTATAAATCTCCGGTAAAATCCAATGTGGCCCAAGAATGATCTTATTTGTTTAACCGAGCTAGGTGGAGGTAGTCGGGATATGACTTCTGATTTAGCTCGGTCAACCTCAAGTCCATTTGATGAGATCCTGTGACCTAATACAATGCCATCCCTCACCATAAAATGGCTTTTCTCCCATGAGAGTACTAGGTTTACTTCAATGCACCGTTTTAGGATCTTAGTGAGGTTATCAAGACAAGACGAAAAATCATCTCCGAAAATGGAGGAGTCATCCATAAATACTTCCACATAATCCTTAATCATATCAGAGAAAATGACCATCATACAACTCTGAAATGTCGCTGGTGCGTTGCAGAGGTCAAAGGGCATTCGCTTAAAAGCGAATGTTCCAAAGGGACATGTGAAAGTGGTCTTGTCTTGATCTTCCAGGTTAATCGCTACCTGATTATACCTGGAGTATCCATCCAAAAAGCAAAAGAAACTGCACTCGACTAATCGCTCTAAGATATGATCATTGAACAGTAAAGGAAATGATCCTTCTGGGTAGCCATATTCAGTTTCCTATAGTCCATGCAAACCCGCCATGAAGTCGCAGTGTGAGTTGGGATGGATTCACCTTTGTCATTCTTTATGACGGCGAGTCCTGCTTTCTTGGGCACTATCTGGATAGGACTCACCCATTGGCTATCGGAAATCGAATATACAATGCCCGCATCTGGCCATTTAATGATCTCCTTCTTAATAACCTATAGCATATTCGAGTTTAGCCGTCTTTGAGGTTGTCTCAAAGGCTTCACCCCCTCATCTGTGTAAATGTGATGAGTGTAATACGAGGGGTCAATCCCACGGAGATCAGCAATACTCCACCCAATTGCAGCCCTATATTCTTATAAAAGTGAAATCAATTGATGCTCTTGTTCCGGGGTCAAGTGAGCATTAATAATAACTAGGTATGTCTCACTTTCATCCAAAAACGCATATTTGAGTGAGTCAGGTAGGGGCTTCAGTTCAATCACGGGTTGGTCAGAATCAAAATTGTGAGTGGGAGAAGTAGAATAAATAGCAGGAATCTGATGATCCTGATATGCAGCAATTCCCACTAATTCGCCATCGACAAAATAGTTAATCATGACTACATTAACGGGAAACCCGTTTCTCATAGTCATGCCTTCTTGTGTCAGCTGGGGCGATTCAATAATTGATGCATTAGGATGATCAGAATCAGGGGTGTCGTGATCAGATGAGCACCCCAGACAATTGAGTCCACAAGGGAAAATGTGTATTGCAGTGGTCTCAGTCCTGTGTGGATCAAGGTCTAAAAATCCTAACAACGAGGACGAATGCGACATTAGGCCATTACAAAGGAGCCCAATGTTACCATAGAAAGCTGATTCTTTGTCTTCACTGTCCTCCTCGATGTGATCACAGTCGAAGTTCTGTGATGCCTTGATTATATCCAATCTAAGTCTTTCATTTCCTAGGGCAATCTCCATACACCTGGATGCACAGTTGATGTTTGCGTGGGTTGTCGCCAAAAACGGCTGACCTAAGATGATCGGTGCATCACAGAGATTAGGAGGAACCTCCATATTGAGAACGAAAAAGTCCACGAGAAAGTAGAATCCACGAACCTTAACGATTACGTTCTCAACCACCCCCTCGATGTTTTAACTAATCGATTAGCTAGCTAAATAGTAACCGAGGTGGGTTTCAACTCCTCGAATCGATAACGATCATAACGGTAGTGGGAGTTAGGTTGATGGACGAACCCAGATCAAGAAGGACCCGATCAAATGGAGAATCTTGAAAAAAGTAGGATATGAGTGGGGTACTAGAATCTTTCTTCTTAGGTGGTAGGTCAGCTAGAATCATGACACTAGCTTCCTTTGACGATACTGCTTGTCGTCCGTTTTTTTGCTATCGCTTCGGGGTACGATAGTCCTTAAAGAACCTACCGACAGCAAGGATGTGATCTATAGCTGCAAGGAGAGGGACCTGAATATGAACTTCCTTGAACATTGATTTCAGGTCCTCGAAATTCTGCGTGCCCTTTTTCCATGCTACATCTTGTGTCAAAGCCTTAAGAAAAGGGACAGGAATCTCAGGGTCAATTGGCCACTTGCCCTTATCTACCAAAGGTGGCTCCTGAGAAGAGGGAGTCAAACCATCCTACGGTAAAGGGTGAGAAAAATCAGGAGCCTGCTTAAATGGTGGGTTGTTGATTGCATAGAAATCATGGGTCCTAATCAACCTAAATAATGTCTAAACCTAGCTTAATTTGTGGATATTGCACTCATATCTTGCATATCATGCATTGCATTAGTTTATTTAGAATAAGATGAGATATCCTTCTATTTAATGCCTTTTATTGCTATTTGAAGATAATAAAGTGATCCAGGATGTAGGAGATAGTGGAATAAAGCAATAAAGGAAGAAGAAGACTGATCCAGATAAGAGGAGTGAGGAGGATAGCCTTATCCCTACCCTTAGAAACCCTAGGATAGCCTTCCCAAATCCAAAACCACCTCCATTAGGACACCTTAGCCTCAAAACCCAAACATGGATAGCACTATCCATGTTCTTATCCACCCTATCCCTCTCCCAAACACTTAGGAACCCCACCAGACACCCTAGGAAACCTAATTAGAGACCTCCTAAGCCTAGTCCACTATCCATAGCCCTACTTATCCTACCCCTAACCCAATTGAACCATCTCATACCTAATTGGGTGCATCTACAGTTGATTGGGTGCACCCGAGCCCAATTAGATCCACCCAGGATCTTATTGACTCATACCTATTAGGGTTACCCTAGCTTAATCACATGCACACATCCAATTAAACTTGGCCTAGACCTAATTAGGTTCACTCCTATCCAATTAGACTTTCCTAAGCCTAATTAGGTCCATACCCACCTAATCTAGATTGACCCAACCTATTTAGCACCTAATCCTACCAAAACCCACAACCTAGCCCTACGAAAAACACACACACACACACCTTCCTATTCTACCCCTACCAAACCCATGCACACTCTCTTGGAAACCCTAAAGCTTGTGTCAAACCTAGATCCGAAAAAGGTGGCATTGGCTATTTTTGGAGCCACCAAAAGTGGCAACCAAATGGGCCCTTCCCATAAGGACAAAGAGAGAGCCACGAAATTGCACCCCATTTTCCATTCACTCTCTTCCTCTCTCAACTTGTGACCACACCTCCTCCTCTCCCTCTCAAGGCCGTCCTCCTCCTCCAAGGCTCCCTCCATGGACAGCTAGGAAGAAGCTCTCCTCCAAGCTTCTTTAAGGGCGGCAAGAGGAAGAAGGATCCATCAACATCCTCCTCCTCTCTTCTTCTCTTGGGCATGTTTCTTCTTCCTCCATAGAGGGTCCACGCCCCCATTTTCTTTTTCTCTTAGACGGCCATAGAGAAGACCCCCCTTAAGGTCTTCTCAAGGACGGCTATTGGTAGAGAAAGGGTGCAACAACCTCCTCTCTCCACTTGGGTGCACACACCCATCCTCCTCCCTTGGTTGATCCCTTTCTTTAGTTTAGCTTTATTTCCATGTATCCGGATTTTATAGTGACTTAATTTTTGATGCACGATACTCTTGTCTAATGGTTTTATATGCATGCTATTATCTTCACGGGTTACAACTTTGATGCATGCTTATTAGTGTACTTAGGAGCATCCCATTTAGGTTTGTTACACCATGCACGACCACCATGGGCCCACTTAGATCCACGCAATCACTTAGGTTTTCGCTAGCACATCTAGATCTAGGTTTCATTTTGCTTTCAAAATAAAAATCAAAAACACAAAAAGAGCATAAAATACAAAAAGACCAAAAGTATTAGTTTAGAAAAGCCAATCCAATTCTCGACTCATTTTCATGCCTCCTAGAGACGAACAATCGGGACTCAAGTTCTAAAAAGAAAAGAAATCTATGCAAGTTTCGTTATTATAAATAGTTTTGTCAAGGGGATTTCGTGACTATACTATGATTTTCGACAATTTCAAAATGCGTGATTTCCACGCTTGTCTGTCGTGTGTCTTCTTCCCACTCCTAAATGTAACAACCTTCGCATCGACGTGCTATCCGTGAGGTGGTGAAGGAGCGGAAGGGGCAGAATACATGGACTTTTGCAGCAAAGGCGACTAACCTTGAACATAACCAGGTGGTGCAAGAGGCGCTTGTAATATGGCATGTGCTTGTCCCCTTGGTGCCTAAAACCTAGGCGAGTGATGAGTCGTGTTTTGAGAGGTTGAAATCGGGGTTTTAAGAACCCATTGTCGTAGCTCGCAAAACACGTTATCAAATACAATTTATAACCAAAACTCCAAGGGAGTCTCGAGTCGAACACATGGAGGCAACATTTACTTTGGTTGAAACCCGCATTCCGTTTTATTTCTTTTTGGTGTTTTGGGGTTTTGTTATTTTTTTTTCTTTTATTTTTATTGAAGAAACAAGCAAGATAGATCACAAGAGAGATGAAACAACTATGATATATCACACAAATGTTTATTACAATAATCTATGAAAGCATAAAAGAGATAGGGGTAAGAGGAAATCTCCCGAATCAGCTATTCGGCGAGACGACGGCACCTGGAAGAAGCTTGAAGGAAGGAGGTGAGATGCAGGAGGATGCCGGGTAGAGGAATGCTTCACTGAGGCTCTAGAATGGAGGTGAGGAGACAGAGGCAATCTTCTACCGAAATGGAGGTGGGAGGATAGCTCCAAGGCAATCTATGAAGGTGGTGGGATGAAGGATGAATATTTGGTGGGAAATACGAATATTACACTAATAGGAGGCCTTTGGAGCTTGAGAGTAAGCTCTAATAGAGCTTTGGTAGGCTGCTAGAGCTTAGGAGTAGGTGGGAGTAGAGTACGTAGAGATAAAGAGGAAAGGGGGTGTAGGGGTGTTTATATAGAGGTGGAATGGAGGTGGTTTGCACGCTCGGGTCTTTAGTGACATTTAAAACATTGCTAGAGACCCGCCGGTGGTGTCACTATTCATTCACGTGCCTTGGCTGGCGTGGAGAGGCATGGCTGCAGCTGGCGTAGCACGAGGTGATTGACAACCGTTGGATTGGGTGTGGATGGATGAGATTGCACGGAGATTGCGCATGCTCATGGATTCAAATGCACATGCATCACTGGCAGCCGTTGGATGAAGCATCACACGACCGAGAGATGCTCACGGATCACGCCTTCGATGCTTTAAATGAGCGCGGTCGTGCCTTCGCGAAGATCTGATGGACGACAGCGCATCTATTCGACTTAAGTGAGTGCTTTGATTGCGTGCGTACGATCTGGCGTGCGTTCTTGCGTCGGTGGGCAGTGTCATATCATGCGTGAAGAATCTCAACCACTCGATTAAGATTGAGCAGTCTTATTTTAGCTGGCGCTACAACGGTCATGGCAGATTGTGGTTCGAACCTGCACCTTTACTTTGTGAAATGGGCACTTCATCGTTTGGCCAAAGAGATTTGTTGTCGTATGGAGGGCAATGAGGTCACGCATCTCGACCGTTGGATGAAGATCCAACAGTTGCGATGGAGCCTTCCTTGAGATTCTTGAGGTCGGGTGATGGAGCCGTTGGATTGAGATCCAACGGTTGGGATCACTCCATACGTGAAGCTAGGGAGGCCATGGTTCGTGTAGGGTGGTCTGGATGGCGCCACGTGGCGCCATCTGGACCATCCATCTTCTTCTCCTTATAGAGGATACTACAGAGCTTTGATAGGGGTGATTTTCACGTTGACGGGCTGCGATCGTCACTCCGAATCCATCCGTACTGTTGGATTCTTCATCCAAAACCCATAAAGATGTCGCACTACCTTCTAGCCATGCAAGATGAAAGAATTAATGTACATAATATATAATTATCCTAAATGCAATGAAATGGATGTTTATGCAATATTTATACCATGATATGCAATGCTAAGCCTAGGAACTATCATAAATAATCATTTTATCATGAATTCATGCATGTTTATCAGCGAGGCCCCTGGTTTTGCACATATCGTGGGTTAGAGACAGGTTGGGACGGCAAGGCTCCCTATGTCCTATGCTCCTGCAACAGCTGGTTTTGTGCGTTTTGGATGCTCTATATCTGGTTGGCCATTGTTTTCATGATCTGCAAGCTATCTTGAGTAGATTTCCGCATAGATTCTTGCAGTTCCACTTTTAATGCCTCCAAAGGGTCGGCCCACTTTGGAGGGTGACTGGCAGCTTGATGCAGCAGCTGATATATAAAACGGGATTACTGCTGAGATGGGAATCGTTGCTGCCTTGGGTACATGTTTTGCACATTCCCGTATTGTCTGGTTTGGTAGTGTGGATCTTGATGTGGTCTCTACGAGTTACCAGATCAAGAGAAATTCGGATGCTGGCGCTAACCAGGGTTATATGTCTCTGAGTACAGGTTATTATGCTCGTATCCATGAATAGCATTTATGTCTTTGTAGGCTGAAGACGTCTAAGATGTATATTCATCAAGGGAATATGCATTAAAATCATCATGTGGTGCATAACCCTGATTCTGCGGTGATAAATCGAGACTATTCACAGGTTCCTGATATGCAGGATCCTACGAATATGGAGAGGATGCATCCCGAGTGAGTAAATTAACTCGAGCAGGAGGGGCTCAGGGTGCATAAGAAGATCTAGATGTAGTAGAATTACTGGAGAATTGTTGTATGTGAAAAGAGGAGATTTAATATGCGTTTGTTGTAGCACACTCCTAAATCGCACAACAAAACATTTAAATTTATAAACTCAGAATCTAATTGGAGTCCAAGGTCGTTTGTAGGGAGAAAATGTGGAATTCACACATTAATCTTCATTTAGAATAGATAGTTACAATAAATTGAGAACAATAGCAAATATTTAAATGAATACAATTTGTCAGATTGATATTCAATGTAAGTCAATGTATCTCAGAGAATGTAGAGACAAAAAGAATAAAGAAAACCTAAAAATTGGTGATTTAGACCACCGTTTAGATCCTCTAATTAAGCATGCATCTCATGTTTAACTTATTCAAATAATCCAATAGTGCCTCAATTAATTCAACTTAGGTACTTAAATAATCCAACTGTATCAGCATCAACCTTTCAGACTACAGGAACAAGGCATCAGATGCCATAACAAAAGCACAGCTTCACAAGCACAAGGCTTTCTCTTCTTCTTCTCAAGCCTTTCAAAGAGCAAGGCTTTTCTCTCACAAACCTTCAAGCATAGGGCAAACTTCTCCTCAGAGGCTAAGTATAGAGCCTCCCTTCAGTATGCACCCAAGGCAAAGGGTTACATTGAAAAATCCCTCCCCCCTCCTCTCACAGAACTCCTCTTTCTTCTCTCTCAGACTCGGGGTTAATTGGGTCTAGTATCAGGTATTCAGATCCTAAAGATTGGCTAGACCCACATGTTGTGTGCACGGGCGAGGCATGAAGGTGTGAGGAGGTGTGTGAGCAGGGACCCGATCCCCGATGACTTGGGCAAAGAGGCTAAAACACAAAATCAACTTATACACTATCGCACGTTCATCAACTTATGAGGTGGGACTATCCCATTCTCCTTCACTTGCGTACGCAGCAACAGGTGATGCTGCTCGAATTGGTGATGAGGAGAGATCTGGCAATCGCAATTGAAGGCCTGTGGAGACTCCTGGAACTAAGCTGCAGCGTCTGGGTGTGGTAGCAAGGTCGAGGTAGATTGGAGCCAAGTGAATGGAGTTGGAGATGATGGCAACGACAGCGAGCGGAGGCGAGACCTGCACTTCACAAATACAGCTCAAAAGCCCTGGTTAAAATGCTCCTGAGCTTCGCCGGAGGATGGCAAAGGTGATGGTGGGGTTCTTGTGTCATGCGGGTGCGTGTGGTGACGTGACGAAGTCAGGGAAGAGGTGCACGACAGGTGGTATTCGGTGGGTGGTTTTGATTGTCAATCCCCTCAACTTCTTGACGGGTTTTGTTCGCGGAGGTGAGGTAGAGGTTGTGGAGGTGGTTGCAGGTTGTTTGGAGGTTTGTGGCATGCAGATGACTTCGTCGGAGCGTCGCCGGAGCGGAGGAAGACTATACGGTTGAGGGCGAGTTGGCGGTCAAAATAGAAGGGGAATGAGATAGGGAGATTTAGGAGAGGGAGAGGAACAAGTTGGACCTAACTAAAGGACGAAGAGGGTAGGATGGCGCCAGCTATGATTGGCCGATACTGGAGAAGGTGAACTCTCCGGTGGTGGAACAATGACGACGAAGAGGTTGTAGTTGATGAGGTTTTGGCCAACCATCGTTGGAAGAAGGCGAGGAAGAAGGCGATGCTTCCAATTTGATGGTTGGAGGCACGGACGAGGGGGAACAAGGAGGTCACCAGAGTCGGTGGAGCTCAAGGCCAGAGAGAAGGGAAGAAGAAGATTTCCGACCTAGAAATGAATAAGGAGCACGATACGAGGTTCTGGAGCTTCCTGCCCAAGCTTTAGATCAAGAAACAAGTCCAATTTGTCTTGTGATTGAGGCACAAGACACTCACGAATCTCGTGGGTTAGCTAGGGCTATTCAATGTGATTTGGGATCCCAAATTGCCTTCAGAGGATTTCTCACAATGTGAACACCAATCCCATCAATCCCACCATGGCCTAATTGATCCACCAATCACAAACCATCCTATTTCCTATTTAAACACCTAGTCATCCCCCCCTTAGGACTTAATCTTCCTACTTCCAAAAACCACCAACTAGAACTTAAAGTCTTCATCTTTACGCCCTCCCCTTGGAGTTCTTGGATGCACCTTCGCATTCGCTACTACGAATTTGCTTTGGACTTCACCTTCAAATCCCTTTGATTCTAGTTTTCATATTGTAGTTCTAGTTGTAATTAGATTTGCTTCCTAAGCATTCTACTAGTTGTAATCTTTTCTCTACTTGTTCTAACTCTGGTTTGCAATAAAATTCTAATTATTTTTCAATCCTCTACTTGCCTTCAAGTTATTTGATTATTTCTAGTATTTATTCTAGTTGCTAGTTCTAGTAATTGCCTGCTATTAGTTCTAGTTAATTTCTACTTCAGTTCTAATTGCTATAGTTAGTATTGATTTCACATCTAGTTTATTTAACTATTCCATAGATTGTAGGAAAGTGAACTAGTCCATCTACCTTCCTACGAATGACTCAGACTCCATTTTGAAAATCTCGTTTCATTATTCTCAAGTTTTATTTGAATACAAATTTAAGAGTTTCTACGCTCATTTACTATGACACACACGTATTTTTGCGTATATCTCCATGGGTAGAACATAGTTCAATTCTAGTTCTACTTATTCTTCTAGTTGTACTCTCTAGTTATAGTTGCTCTTCTAGTTGTAGTTACTTTATTCCAATCATTTGTCTGGTTGTAAGATTGACTTAATATTTCGATAAAATTATACTCTCATTATCTCTTGTCTCTATTTGCTTTTAATTCTTCGCTTTAGTTCTAGTTGCGTGTTTGCTTCTGTTCATAGTTTCGATCTTGATTTCATAAATTAGTTCAACTACATTATTCGATTCTATATTCAAAAATACAAAAAAATTAGGACTTAGGAAAGCATATTAATTCAATTGCCTCCCTATGAGATGACTTGGACTATGTTCTAATCATGGATATAGGTGTGAAAATACACGTCCGTTGTAATGTTTCAGCATAGAAACTCTTAAAATGTATATTTAGATCGAACTCGTGAGTAAAGAAATCAAAGTTCAAAATATGGAGTCTGAGTCATTCGTAGGGAGGCAGTCGGAATAATTCACTTTCCTAAGTGTTAAGAAATAGATAGGAAAATTCAGATGCGAGATTACTACTACTAGAATGAAAGTTGAACTAACTTGAACTAATAGCATGCAGATTAACTAAAGCACTAGAACTAAAATAAGTACTAGAAGAAAGAAAGCAACTTGAAGAGAAGTTGGAAAGAGAAATCGATAGAACTTTTAGTGCTAAGAAAGAGTTTGACACATGTAGGAAATAAATTCTACAACTAGAAGAATGATTCTAACTACAACTAAAACTAGAATGAAAGCAATAGAAAGTAGGGTCATCGAAGGCAAAGTTCGGTGCGGCAGTGTAGTAGTAGGAGCGAAGACGCACCCAAGATCTCTAAGGGGAGGAAGAAGTAGTAGAGAGGCACTAGTTCTAGTTGGTGGAACTTGTTTGGAAGTAGGAAGAACTAAGGTCTAAGGAGGGGGGCGTAGGAAGAACTAAGGCCTAAGGGGGGGGCGTGCCTAGGTACGTATAGGGATAGGAGAGGCTTCCTATTGGTTGGTTTTTAGTTCCTAGGATAGGTAAGGTGTAGGGTCTATATTTATTCTAAGAGGATGGCTAGGATTGGTGTTTTAGGAGGGCCATTGGATGGAATGCGAAGGGCTAGGATGGAGGCTAAAGTAGTTGGGTCTTTTTCTACCTAAGGTGGCTGACCATAAGGATATGTTCTAAAGTGCGTGGCCAGCCACCTAGCTTGGTTTTAGGAGGGATAAGGTGGCTGCTAGGTTTCTTAGGACTTAAATCATTAGGTGGCACAACCTTAGGTTGTTCGATGAGGGTATGTTCTAGGTTTAGCTAGGTTTTCCCAAGGGATATGATCTATCTAGGTCGGCCAAATTGGATCTAAAATTAAGGCTTATAGCTGACCAATTGGGTTGGCTAATTAGGCTAAGCAGTAAGGTGTGGGTTTAGGATAATTAGGCTCCTAATTAGGCTAGGGTTTTAGGACAATTGGATTTCCAAATAGGTTCACCAACTAGACTTAATCTTTCCTCTAATTGAGCTCAAATTCAGAACTCCCTTCAGCCATGCTCCAACCAGTCTGAAATTTGGTACCTACACACATATGATCAAACACATCAAGGTACCACATATAGCTAAGGGGAAATTGATAAAAAACCCAAAACTTTGCATTATTTACAGAATGCTCTAAAATGACTAATCTAACCTATATGGATACAATCTAACCCAATTTACCCTCAAACTAACATTAGTTAGGCATTCACTAACATAAATAAACATGAAATTATTAGACTCCAATTTGCAAACTTCGATTTCCATATCTTAGAGTTTAATATGAACATTATTCTAAAGTATCTACACGATTTTACGCTACAACGAATGTATATTTACACATATTCCTTCGCATTAGATCACTTTTTAGCATCGTTGTTGGGGAGGCACAGCGATTAGTTACACTTTCACATTTATGTTTTGCTTGCATTCTTTGTTCTAACTTGTTCTATTTCTGTTTGTTGCTTCGTGTGCAAGAAATCGCGCGAACGAAAGAGATCAAAATGGGAGAAAGAGTAGGTGAAGAGTATTCTGTAAGTAGTTTCATCTTAGGATTAGGAATTATGTGTGAATCTTAGTTTTAACTTTGCATTTAGTTAGTCTGAAAAAAAAATCAAAAAGACAAAAAAACTCTAGGATTTGATCGTTTGCATTACAAAAGATCATATCCTATCTCTTCGTACTCGGAACTAAATTCAAGTCAATTTTAAAAATTGTTTTTGAGTATTGTATGGCACTAAAATTTTTGAAATTTTTACTGTAAGTGTCCTATCAAGTAAGAAACAAACCCACTAAATTTCTCGCTAAAATTCCTTCTCTGTTATTATGGAAAATTCTTTTACTATTGATGAGTCAAATTTGAAATAGAATAGAAAATATCCGAATTCTTGGAATTTTCTTGAGTTTTCTACTACTCCAAATCATCTAAAATTAGTGTCGTTGGTTTCCTGATCACATCAACTATCGGTGAAAAAATTGAAAAATTTTTTTCTGAACATAACATAAATACTGATTATCTAATTTTTTGCTTGGGGGTCATTTTTGGCTGATTTAATGATCTAAATTATAAATTTGTTATAAATTATCAAAACCCCCATAAAAATTCTGAAAAAAAAAATATTTTTATGATCTATCCTTAGTAGTGCAATAGAACCTAGAATTTCTTTCTTGATTGACCCAGGCTTGCCCACTTTGGACTTAAAATTGGTTCATCCATATTTTGAAATTGAGTAGAAGTTGCATATTTAGGGAAAACCAGTTCAGGGATTTGCATATAGTGGACACAAACAACAAAATTTGAATATTAAATAAACTTATTTACACCTGTGTTTACAAAACTTTGTGTGCCTACAGAACTTGGACTGAATCGATAAAAAGCAAATCCTAAAATTTGAATTTAACAAGGCTTGGCTTTAAAAGCTACTAAAATCTAATTAAAAGCCTTGTATGTGTGGTTGTTGCACTGCACTTACACTGTACTAATTTATTAACAAGGGTAGCCACCCCCCTAACGCCCATCATTTCCAAAGCACCAAGTACCTAAGTTTAAAATTGAGTAAATGTGCCCTAGGTAGGATTTAATTCTCTTAGCCAATTAGGGTTTAGGTCAAGTTGAATCAAGGCTTTGTCTACCTGGACCAATTGATGCCTAGATGGGTCGGTGTGGTAACTGTGTTAACCTCTAGGGTGTTCCATTGTGCAGGGTGTTCTAGAGGGTCCCACCCACCTGACTGGCCAGGCAATTCAAAGGTAGAGGAGACATGGCTTAAATTTTAATTTTGCTAGGATTAGGTCCTCTTAGGTGTACCAATTAGGCTAGATCTTGTGTGCTTGATTGACAATTAGGAGTTTATCTCCTCTCTTCTGATCTTATCCTTGATTTCTTCCATCTATATCTATGGACTTCAATTCTTATCCTTCGAACTCCTACTATCCTCAATCTAATTTTTATCCCAATTCAACCCAACATGATCCATCTAATTGGGATAACTCTACTTCTAATTGGGGACATAACTCAGGATATCAACATCCAGAATATGCTTCTATTCCTCGCAATGATCTCAATCCTTATCCTAATTCGAGTTTTAGTTCCACATCTTCAAATTGGGATTGACCTCTTTCTAATCCGAGATATGATTCTAATCTTGGATATCAGTATTTGAGATCGAATTCTCATCAAGCTCAATTCCAATCTAGTTCATTATCCCAATATGATCATTCAAACATGACCTGGGACCAAAGAGGAAATCCCCAAAGTGATTCTAACTCTAATCCCAACTTAACTCAACCTTATCCATCTTCCAATTGGGATGCTTCTACTACTAATTGGGGATATCATGATCAAGCCTTTTATCCTCCTAATTATAACTTCCAATCTAGGTTATCATATTCAAATTATTATCCTATCATGACCCACAACCTAGGAGGATATTCGGATCCTCTATATTCTGATCCTCAACAATCGATTGACCCATGCCAAATTGACTCAGATCCATCTAGCCTTGGGTTCAATCAAGATCAATCTTCAGATCAACCCATGGCCTCTCAACAAACACGTGCAAGTAATCAATATGAGCAATGGATGGAAAAGTTGTGCCAGTTGGATAACATAAGGGAGAAACTATTGCAACAAATGAAACACATGGATAATCGAGCTCAAAAGAGCCAAGCTGACACGATGCATCAAGAGATTATCAAAATGAGACCACAGATGGTGGATTTAATGTTACAGACACCCGACTTTGTTGCTTGCATAAAGGATGAACCACTTGAAACAGAAACTGAGGAGCCCAATAAAGGCCCCCTATCATAAATCCAACTCATGACTCTTCCTATGAACCAATAAAGAATAATTTTATTGTACTTAAAGGTGTAATTGATGAGACTTTGGATGATGAGCCTGATTCTGAGGAATCAGGAAATGAGGACACTGAGGTAGATGTCTCAGTTGATATTGAAGTAGAATCTAATTTTGAGACATCCAATTTTGAAAAAGGGCTAATTGAGGAAATCAATTCTGAGGATGTTGATTTTGATGGCCCTTGTCTTGATTTAGGTGAGGTGGCTTATAAGGAATTGATTTTTGAATCTAAAGAGGAACTGATCAATAATCCCACCTCCCAATCAACCCTTGAAGAGCCTAAATATGAATCAATTGGACTTGAATATGATGAACCCAAGTCTAAATTAATTCTAGATGATTTTATAAACTTGGATGCTATAGAAGAGGCTGATGATTATCATGCATTTTAGCTCACCCATTGTTTGACAGTGAAAATGTGAGATGAACCATTGTAATATAATGCTTTAAATGGAATGTCTAAAAGAGGAAGGTCAACTTGCCCGATTTGACCCTCAGGCAATGAAATGAGTGAACCCTAGCCCCAATCATGTCCATATTTTTCATAAAATTTTTTCAAAAAACTATATTGAATCAGGAAAATGTTGGCACAAGTTTCCGTTCAATCAAAGAAGTGTATGATTTATAAAAATTCTTGCAAGTTTGCAAAATAGACTCAAAATTCCATATCAACCCCTTTCAGTATTTGATTTTTATCCTTTTTTATATTTAGAGTTAGACAATGCAATTTATACTGTTAGAAAGCTTGTTTAATGGTCTATCTCCACATAAAATTTCATATTTTTTCATGCAACTGAACATTTAGACTCAAATATTAAAGTAGGCACACAAATCAAGTTGCAGATCCAAATCAAAACATATCATCATTAATAAGCAACGAAAATTTGTCTCAATCATAAATAAGAACTAGAACAAGATGCATAAGAAAATAAACTCTAGAGGTAAACTTAATGCAAACAAATAAATAGAGATAAACTACAAGCATGAAATAAAAAGAAGAGAAGGGGGGAACTACCATGAGGCCAAGAAGGAGGAGGGCAATGGTGGTGCTCCAAGGGAGGAGGCACTACTAGCCAAGGAGGAGGGAGATGACAGCAGTCGATAGTGATGATGGTGGTCGCCGACGAGGAGGGAGGTGGTCAAAGGTGGAGAGCGAGGCGGCGCATAAGGTGTTGGAAGGGGGGTTGTATTTATAGATTTAAGTTTGGTTGTGGTGTCCCTTAGGTGCAACCTAAGAACTAGTCAAGGGAAACATCTTAAGGTAGGGTGTTGGACCATGTTAAAAGGGAGATTAATCACGTTTTAGGTGGGGTGAGCCTGATTAGGAACCAACAAGTCCAATTGAGTTGCAACTAGACCCAATTAGAACTTAATCAGTCAATTGGGCATAGGATTGGAAAATTAGGATAAGGCTATGTTAATTGGAATAGTGGGTGATGAGGTATGGCTTATCATAGCTAAAATGCCAAAGTTAAGCTAAAAACTAAGTTAAAATACTATCAATTAACACAAGAAAAGGGTTAAGTGTGAGAATTGTTGAAAATGGCCTAAAACATCAAAATTGTGTTAAAAATGCATGATTAGGTCATAATTAAAGAGATTCTGAATTAAGGTTAAAATTGGTTGAATCAAAGGGAAATTGAACACCAAATTGAGCACAAAATCACAATCAATGATGGGAATATTTTCTAATGTGTTCATAATACATACCATAAAAGTTACATTGAGATTTGACCTTATTAGGGCCTTATAATTTTTTATTTACATTTAAGTCCTTCCTTATATCAAGCCGTTCACCTTTTCTTCTTCCAAAAGTTGCTAAGGAACTACTTGAAAGCTGCCGGGGACTTCTGTGTAAATCTTAGGGACTACTCTACATTGAAAACCCATCACTTATGGGTCTGAGTATAATTGTTATATTGGTTCACTTCAAGGGCTTTCTCTGCAAAAGGCCTAAAAGACTTGTTGCTTCTCAGCTCAAGAACATGATGAACTCACAACTCATGAGTTATTCATCCTTTCTTCAATGATCCAACGGTTGATCTTCTCTCCACCTCCTAGTGTTAGTGCACACAGCTACGTGATTCCACCTAGATCACATCCTACGACCACTTTTTGTCCTAAGCTCTCGCGTGCGCTCCAGAGTCCATGTCATCCCTTCATTCCCAACGGCTTCCACCCTTAATTGGTAATAACCCCAAGCTCTTACACCTATATAAACACCTTCCTAGTGGCACAGCAACCTTTACCAACTCCCTCCCCCTTGAGCATGCTGACTATCTACCCCTTCTAGCACTTAATTCCCCTTCCTCGGCTATTGGTGACAATAGTAGCTTCTTCCTTCCCTTTCGTCGCCACAGCAACACACTGTAGATCCAAGGATCCCATTCTTCCGCTAAAGGTCTCTCCCATTTCTTCGTTGCAGTGACCAACTGCGGCCCAGAAGTCCCCTTTCATCCAATTAGATTATGATTTTTAATCGCTTTCCTAGATTAGATTTACTGCTTTCTTAGCATAGATTAGAGTAGGAGTTTAGATCAGATTTCACTATTTGATTGCTTCTGTGTAGGATTATATTAGTGTTAGTACCCTCATGCCCTCGATTAGTTCTCTCTGATCAATCATTTTGGATCATAACTCTCCCCCTACACCTCATGACCACCTTCAACTCATTCCCTCACTATTTTAATCGCTAATCACCTTACTCCATTAGAGCATATAATGGATCTGATGCTCAGTAGCTCTCAGATTTATTAGTTCGCAAATGTCATCAAAGGGTCTTCTCATTCACTCTAGAAGATCACAAGGACCCTCCTTGTGATTTGAATTGCACCAATTTGATTGATTGAATTTGATTTGATTTTAGTGATTGATCAAGGAATTTCTAAAGAAATTATGTTTTAATCGGTTCTAATTGATCAAATTGAGTTGATATTTGGTTGATTGAATTGTTTTCAATGGATTTGGGCTCATTGGATTAGATTTTCATTGAGTGGATTTCTCATTGCCAAGGTAGTGTGGACCTATGAATTCAGGTGCACTGAAATGAGGTCCAGACAATGACTTAATTAGCTTTAAAGGATTGCATGGGATTCCTTAACACTAATCCATAATGTGCAGGTTGATTAGATGATCATATCATCTTGGCGATCACATACTAACAGCCCAAGGTGGTTATAGTGTGTTCTTGAATTAAATGTTTTAATCCACCAACAAGGAGTTGCACAAGGTTTAATGGACCTCAATGAAGGTATGAAGTTGGGTTTCAAAGATGTTAGAGAGCTTGATCTAATTTCTTACCTTCACACTGTCTATAGTGTAAGGGTGGGATTGATTAGGGTTTCTAAGGTGCATTGAGTTTCAATCTGATTTTTGTTGAGCTTAAGATTACCAATGACCATTTGCAACATTTAATATTGGGCTTAAAATGGTTTAAATCCGATTTAGGTTCTGGGTTTCAGGCCCCAGGTTCGAGGTCAATTTAGAAAACTTAAGGTGCTAAGTTGATATCAGATACTTTGAGCAAGTCTTAAGATAATTTCTAATGTTTACATCACATGCTTGAGTGATTAATTCAGAGTCTCGAGTTTTTGATCTGAGAGCTTTTGTTTGAATAGTAGCTGCAGATGTTTCATTTTAACTAAAGTGAATGATGCTTTGATTGCGATTTAAAAGAGATCTGATGGCAATGATTTTTCTAGAAGGGATCTAGCATAAATCTACTTTTTTGATTTAATTGAGTGGAGCTTGAATCATGAAACTAGGTTGAGATGGCTTCCAAAGTCCCTTGTCATTAGAAGTATAATTCTCAAAGTCAAAATTGTTGGGATTTCTAGTTTGAGTAATTTTTGGATCTTTTCTGAGTTTTAACAAGATTTTCAAAGATTTCAGTGATTGAACAAGCATTCAGTTATGTGTATGAGTTGTATCTAGTTCTGAACAATTTGTAATTCTTGTATAGAGCTTAATGGGAATGATTGTTAGGAATTATATCTCACACTAACTGGTCAAAATGAAAATTCATATTTTATTTAGTGATTAAAGAGAGTTTTATGCTTGAGTCTATTCTCTAATGATGTCTGGAAGTGTATCATGTTTAGACTTTTTATTCTAGCATTTTTGAATGATTTTATGGCATGGATTCAATTTCTACTCATTATAAAGCCTATTTCTAGCATTTTCTTGAAAAATACAAAAATAATGTAAATGAATAAATAAAATGTGTCTTGAGTGAGAATACCCTATTTAGAGGGTGCGTGTGTGTGATTAGATATAGGTTTTAGTGTGTTTAGTTAGCATAACATACCTGCAGAAGTTCTAAACTTCTCAAGTTTGTAAATAAAGAAAATTAAAAAGAAAAATCAAAGAATGATTTCTCTCTTGTTCTTATCTTTCTCTCATCTTCCTTTCTTCATATAAAACCCAAAAACAAAATAAAAATCTAAAAAAATCAAAAATCCTACAAAAGTACCTATGTATATAATGTAAATACTTATATATATATATATATATTCATAAGTTAAGCCTATATGGTAACTTATATATACTTAGGTATAATGTATATGTTATATTAAACTATAGTGTACAAAGATTATAGATGATGTATACATATATAATAAAATAAGTTATGATTATGTATTATATATGTATATAATTTATGCATGTATATACTTATGTATAATGTATGTATAATAGTGTATGTATATGTATATAACTTAATATACTAATTACAATATTTATTATGTAAAATAACATATTTATGTTATATCTACCTAATTATGTATTGTGTGTGTATATAAAAGTTAATAATGTATATTAGTAAATTAAGTAAATTCAAGTTAATAATTTAACTAAGTAATATAATAAGTTACATTGTACTCTTATAATTTATATTTTAACTTATTTAAACATATTTATAGCATTATATATATTGTATAATAATAAGCTTATAACATATAATTTAACCTATGTATATAATGTGTAAATACATGAATGAATTCAATTAATTAACTTAAAATCTCTAATTAAATGTGTAAATATGTAAATTAGCTAATTATCTTCTAATTATGTTTTGTATACAAGAGTATGTAGTGTAGATAATGGACATTAATCAATATAAGTGACATTATCATTATTTAATACCTTAGGTAAATATGTGTTATAAATTAATTAAAATTATGTGATAAATAGCCCTATATATTAATTACCCTATTGCAACTTCAATTTGTAAATACCACCCTTAATTAATCTGTAATTATGTAGCTAATCCTTTAATTAAGACTCAATTCACTCTCAACTTAGTGCAGCATTGAGTGCTGCTTCCTTTAGTCCCACATCATGGCCTGAAGAAGCGACGCTATGGTATATCACTAATCGAACCCGTAGGCTGCTCGAGTGACTAAGACGCTGCAATGTTGGTGCGTTCGCCTTGCATGTTAACTGGAAACCCCGTGCGCTGCATGTGCCTACGGGCGCGTGTATGCATCTGGGTGCACGTGCATGACAAGTGTGTGTGTGTGTCTGAGTGGGCCTATGTGGCCTGGTTGTGCTGTGCATTATGGTTGTGCCTTCCCCCATAGGAGAAGCCTAGTAGCGGCTAATCTAGCCCATGGGCTATTGATCTGCGCGAAAAGCATCCTAATCTTTCTGGGCCACAAGTTAAAACTAGAAAAAAAAAGACTTATGTGTTATGTGTGTATGTATATATGTTAAGTATTAGGTTGTAAAGACCCGTGCCACCAAAGCCGTTTAAGACGTCTGGGACTTGGGCCAGACGTCTGGAAATTAATTTTTGCGTGCGTACGATCGCAAGTCTACACGCGTGCCGCGCGCAGACTAAAACCCAGCCGCCCTCTTCTCTTTCTCTCCCCTCGTCGACCTACAAGACCCTTTCCCTCGCACCTACAAATACTCCCGTCCTCTCCCCCATGCCACCCCACTCCATCCATCTCCTCCTTCCTCCAGCGCGAGAGCAAGAGTGAGAGCGAGCAGCAGTTGCTGCCAGGTGCAATGGCGGAGAGGAGAGGTGCAGTGAGAGGGAAGAGAAGAGAGCGTGCAAGCCGTGAGAGAGAGAGCTCGCCGGAGCAGCTCGAGGCCGGCCGGCGTGCGCAAGGCGGAGTGTGTGTCGGGGAGGTTTCCCCGACGCTGCTGCAGTAGAGCAGTGGACTAGCAGCTGCGCGGCAAGGATGCACGCAGCGGGAAGAAGACAGAGGTTTTGATTCTGGGATTTTTCCCAGAATCAGACGTTTGGACCTACTTCCAGACGATGTGGGCGACGTCTGGAGGGAGCTCCAGATGACTGAGCGGTACGTATTTCCTCCTCTGCTTCCTTCTGCGGATACGGCCACGCAGGCCGTTCCGCCGAAGTTCGCATCGGGAAGGCGGGGGACATGCTCTCCCACGTGGTTCAAATGTCTGGTCAAGGAACCGGATGGCGGAGAGCATCTCCAGACGTCCGGAGGGATAGTCGGACGTCTGGAACTACGTCCAGATGGTTCAGTAGGACCCCTGGACGTCTGAGGAGTAGCGCAGAGTGAGGTATGACCTGGACCCCTTTTTAAGATGTCTGGAAGATGTTCCAGACGTCTGATTTGAGTCAGAGTTGTCATTTTTGACCCGTTTAGGGTCCGTTTGAGGTCCGATTTCCGCGTTTAAGATTCCGTTTGTCTTCATACAAGTTCCTTCACTTGTTTGAAATACTTTTACCCTATTCTGAGTGGTTTCTTGTGGTTGATCCTTGTGTAAGACCTTGTTCTGTTGCGGACTTGGGGGTTGCGGAGGCACGTAAACCTGCCGATCGAGCCCCATTACTCCCGATTTTGCGGGTAGAGTGGCTTCCCTTAGTTAATTACAAACATAAATGCATATCTAGAATAAATGATAGATCCTAGGGTATGGCATGAATCCTAGGACCAGAAAAACTAGATTGAATGATAGATCCTAGGGTATGGCATGAATCCTAAGACCTGAACACTAGATTGAATGATAGATCCTAGGGTGTGGCATGAATCCTAGGAACAGAAACACTGGAACGAATGTCTTGAATGCCCGAATTGCAGTCTTGGATGAGTAGATAGAATAATGATAATTGCCTGTAATTGGATAATAGCTGCCTGTGAAATGTAGAGTATTGTTGCTAATAATTGCTACATGTAATTCTTGTTGTTTTGAAACTAAATTCGAGCTGCTTGTATATAAATTGGAAAAGAAAGATTAAATGTTGGAAACACGTGCTATATGCGAATAAAACTGAAATGATGAAACCTAGTATGGCATGGCCTGAGAAACATGAGCATGAACCCTACGGGAAATTAGGAGTAGAGCTTTTGGAAATAAATAGAATGGAATTGGAAAAGTGAATGTGAAAGTGTGTTGTCTCTTGGGTACGTACTACCAAGGGAAGCACATGTTACCTCTTAGTGCAGAGCGGAGCCAGCTGCCCTAGGGACCCGGGGTTAGGTCTGGCCACTTTGTACCGACTTTTGGCCTTCGCATACACCGTACCGAGGAGAGCTACTAGTGTAGGGAGGAAGCTAGCCACCCCACGGGGTCCGGGGTTCAGCTAGCCGTCCTACACCGACTTGTTAGGCCCACTGGGCAAACCAGGGTAGGCAGGCGAGGGTGCGCGGACTGTGGAGGGGCAAGACCCCTGTTTGGTTACTGTGGAGGGGCTGAATCCCTATTACTGAGAGGGCTCTGCCCTATACTGGTTCCGTGCTGTGCTTTAGGCGCACCCGTTAACGAAAACGACTGACCGCGTGCCAGTGCGGGGTAGCTACCCTTGCGTTTATCGCGCATGCCGTAGTCACCGTTACGTCTATCAGCGACCTTGGGGTGGTTGACTGAGGGTAGGACCATCACAGGGGACTTTCCCGGCCAGGAGAGCACCACGTGCTACTTCTACTTTTTGGAAAAGACTGTAATCAAGATCGTTCCCACGAGGAACATTCGAGATCAAGAGAAAGACCTGAGAAATAAACCAAGAAAGAGTAAAATAAAGAAAGAAATTAAAAACAATAGCTACTTGTCCACCTTTACTGTTTTTCTTAGCTAGCTGGTTGCCACTCTACTCAGCGCTTCGCTGACATGTCGTACTTACCACCTTTTTCAGGACCAGGTGTTGAGCAGCCAGAGCCTATGGCTGTGGAGGGTGCTGGGCCCAGTAGAGCCCAGTAGTTGTACTTGTGTTGTACCCATTCCTGTAGTAGTGAGTATTTTGTTACACTTTTGTAGTCTGTTTTTGTAAACTTCATATTTTTGTACCTGTTTTTAATTCTCTTCTGTTGTGATGGTGTGTACTGTAGTAGTTCTTTTCTTTACTGTTGTACTTTTGTTACTGTTAGTTACCTGCATGGTGAATGTGATTTATTTTACTTCTTTTTGGTTGCTTTCTCATTGGACGACTGGGTCTTGGGATCAGTCGAGTCGGTTCGATTCTCGTGTCCTGTAGGGATTCGGGAACCGGATCGTAACAAGATGGTATCAGAGCAAGGTCATCCGGAGAGGTGAACCAACTGGCTGGAAAATAACCAATTCACATGCTTGTAACTAGAGTATCCACCACAACGTACCTTTTGACATCTGTTTTAGGGTTCCTTCGTTGAATGTTGATTAGTATTGACGTCTTTTCTGTTCCGTGTTCTCGTCTCCTTGCAGGAGATGCCTCGACGAGGAGGTAGCAAGGTGGGCCGCGGACGCGGCCGAGGACGAGGTCGGAGGGGCGGGTGCGTTGAGCTCGACGCCTCAGTGGACCAGCCACTGCTCCCGGGCATTCAGGCCCAGGACCTCGCCCAGCTGATACGGGAGATCGTGCGAGAGGAGCTCCACCCGCTGCCACGAGCACCTCTCACTGGGGCTGTGGAGGGGGAGTCCTATGTGGGACCATGAGAAGGACACGACGCTGGACGTGGGGGAGGGGGTGGGCCTCCACCGCCCCCACCTTCCTCCGGCACTTTCGAGCACAAGGACTCTTTACCTGGAGGCGTACCAGTGTCTCCCCTTCAGCGCCATTACGAGCTTTTCGGGTAGTTCCGGAAGCTAAAGCCCCCCTCCTTCAAGGGGGATGAGGACCCGACCGAGGTAGAGGACTGGCTCGAGTAGATCGAGAAGGTGTTTGACACCCTTCGCCCCCCTGTGGAGTGCCGTGTGGCCTTTGCCACGTACCAGTTGGAGAGCGCGGCACACAGGTGGTGGAGGGCGGTCAGAGGTCAGGAGAGGGACGAGCCGACTTGGGACCAGTTCGTCACCCTCTTCTGTGAGCAGTATTTCCCTCAGACGTGGCAGGACCAGAGGAGGCAGGAGTTTCACACTCTCCACCAGGGGACGATGACCGTGAGAACGTACCGTGGCTACCGAGGAGGAGCGTCTTTGGAGGTTCACCGAGGGGCTCCGGCCTGCTATTCGAGGATATGTCAAACCCCTGAAGCTGCCTACATTCTCAAGGGTGGTGGAGGCAGCTATGACGTATGAAGAGACCAACCCGTCCACACGCGACATGACAGTGGGCGGAAGAGGCCCTATCAGCCAGACTACTCACAGGGTCAACAAGAGAGGAGGCACGTGGCACCCGCAGGAGAGTTGTCACGCTTTGCGGGGCCGTCAGTGGCCTTTGGGGGCCCCCGACAAGGGGTAGCTGCCAGCACCGGACCCCCGCCCAGCCGTCAGCAGGGACCCACTAAGGGCGGGAGTCGAGTCCCCCTTTGCTACCAGTGTGGCCAGCCGGACCACATCAGGAGGGACTGCCCGTCTAGGGCTGGAGGTCAGCAAATGCTCCTCGCGCCGAGCACTGGAGGGCGAGCAGGAGGCCACGGTTTCTAGGCGCGAGGAGGAGGATAGCAGTCGCGGGGAGGGTACCAGCTAGCGGCTACCCGTCCGACTCAGAGTGTAGCTGCTTCGTTCGCACCTAGGGCTGAGGGGCGTATCAACGCCCTGACACACAGGGATGCCAGAGCTTCAAGATCAGTGGTGGCAGGTATAGTTACAGTTTCCGACAGGCTTGTTTACACGCTTTTTGATTCCGGTGCTACGCACTCGTTTGTCACTGCCAGTTTTGCGGTTAGTTTGGGGTAGGATTGTGTGTTGTTAGAGGATCCGTTTGTGATCAGAGTTTCGGGTGGTCAGCTGTTCCTAGCTGAGGAGGTTTACATGGATTGTGAGGTCAGTGTTGGGGGACACAGCCTTCCCGCTGACCTGATTATGATACAGATGGAGGATTTTGGCGTGATTCTGGGGATGGACTGGCTGTTCGCTTACCACGCCTTGGTGGACTGTTTGAGAGGAAGATCGTCTTCTCCATATCGGAGTTGCCTTCATTCGAGTTCCACGGGCAGCCAGTGGACAGAGGCTTCAGGTGCATTTCTGCACTTCCGGCGGCGAGACTTTTGGGCCAGGGGTGTGAGGGCTTCCTAGCTTGTGTGGTGGCGAAGCCCAGCCCTATGGCAGACTTTCAGAGTATCCCGGTGGTCAAAGAGTACCCCGACGTGTTTCCAGATGAGTTGCCAGGACTACCGCCCGAGCGTGAGATCGAGTTTGAGATCTCATTGGTACCGGGGACTAGCCCCATCTCTACAGCATCGTACAGGATGGCACCACTTGAGCTGCGAGAGCTCAAGTCTCAGTTGCAGGACCTTCTGGAGAAGGGCTTTGTGAGGCCCAGTGCATCTCCGTGGGGAGCCCCGGTATTGTTCGTGAAAAAGAAGGATGGTACCCTACGCCTTTGTGTGGACTACAGATAGCTGAATAGGGTTACCATCAAGAACAGGTATCCGCTGCCGAAGATTGACGACTTGTTTGACCAGTTGCGAGGTGCCACGGTATTCTCCAAGATAGACTTGAGGTCTGGGTACCACCAGTTGAGGATCAGGGAGGCAGACGTCTCCAAGACGGCTTTCCGCACTTGGTACGGACACTACGAGTTTTTGGTCATGCCGTTTGGGCTGACCAACACCCCAGTTGCCTTCATGGATTTGATGAACCAGGTGTTAAGGCTGTACTTGGACCAGTTCATGGTGATATTTATTAATGATGTGCTCGTGTACTCTTGAGACCAGGCACAGCACGGACAACACTTGCGGATGATTTTGGACACACTGAGACGACGTAGGCTGTATGCCAAATACAACAAGTGCGAGTTCTGGTTGAGGGAGGTGGCCTTCTTGGGCCATGTGATCTCCGGGGATGGCCTGGTTGTGGACCCAGCCAAGGTTGAGGTAGTGCTCAGGTGGGAAAGATCGCTTACAGTTACTGAGAACCATAGTTTCTTAGGACTGGCAGGCTACTACAGGCGGTTTATCAGGGGCTTCTCACAGATTGCACGTCCTATGACACAACTGATCCAGAAGGATGTCCCTTTTCTTGGATAGACGCTTGTGAGGCATGTTTTCAGGAGCTGAAGGAGAGGCTGACTTCGACTCCCGTGCTCACCATCCCAGACAGTAGTGGCGGGTTCGTTGTGTACATGGACGCCTCTTTGCAGGGTTAGGGGGTGTGCTCATGCAGAGGGGTCACGTTGTCGCTTACGCTTCGCGGCAACTAAAGCCCCATGAGCATAGCCACCCTACCCACGACCTGGAGCTGGTAGTTGTCGTCTTCGCGCTAAAGACTTGGAGGCACTACTTGTACGGTGAGACCTTTGAGATTTTCACAGATCATAAGAGTCTCAGATACTTGTTTGATCAGAAGGAGCTCAACATGATACAGAGATGTTGGTTGAAGCTGCTGAAGGACTATGACTGCAGCATTTCCTACCACCCGAGAAAGGCCAACGTGGTGGCTGACGCCTTGAGCCGGAAGGCGCCCGCCCACTTGGCCAGTTTACAGGCGCAGAGTTGGAGCATCATGGAAGAGATGGGCAGTTGGCGGCCCCTAGAGTTACTGGGGCACTGTGGGCCAGTGACTATGACACGACAGACGAGGCCAGAGCTATTAGACCGCATCATCATTGGACAGATGGCCGACCCGTACTTGCAGTCATTGCGTGACAGAGTGCTGTTAGGAGACCCTGGAGACTTCTCATTTACAGACGAGGTGCTGCGCATGAGGGGACGCTTGTGCGTTCCCAGGGACGAGGAGCTGTTGAGAGAGCTCCTAACTGAGGCACATGGTTCCAAGTTCACCATACATCCTGGAAACACAAAGATGTACCGTGATTTAAGACGCGACTTTTGGTGGAGGGGAATGAAGCAGGACGTAGGTGAATTCGTACAACAGTGTTTAGTGTGCCAGTAGGTGAAGGCCGAGCATCAGAGGCCTGCAGGGCCGTTGCAGCCACTTCCAGTGCCAGAGTGGAAGTGGGAGAGCATCACCATGGACTTGGTGGTGGGCTTGCCCGTTACCCAGCGAGGACACGACGCAATCTGGGGGATCATTGACAGATTGACGAAGATGGCTCGTTTCTTGCCGATCTGAGTCACCTTGGGACCAGCACAGTTAGCAGAGAGGTATATCCGCGACGTGGTACGTCTACACAGAGTTTCGCAGGAGATCATATCTGATCGGGATACCCATTTTACGTCCCAGTTTTGGGCTGAGTTTCAGCAGGCCTTGGGGACACAATTGAGGTTGAGTACAGCATACCACCCCTAGACGGACGGACAGTCTGAGTGCACGATATAGACACTTGAGGACCTTTTGCGTGCTTGTGTACTGGACTGGAGGGGCTCTTGGGAGGAGCACTTGCCCCTGGCAGAGTTTGCATATAATAACAGCTATCACTCGAGCATCGACATGGCACCCTACCAGGCTCTGTACGGACGGAGGTATACGGCACCCTTGAGTTGGGTTGAGGTGGGGACCAAGTGGGAGGTTGTCCCCAGGCTGATCCGGCAGAGTCAGGAGGTGATCGAGCAGATTCACAGGCGACTCCGCACTGTCAGGAGCAGACAGAAGAGCTATGCAGATCGGAAACGCAGAGAGGTACAGTTTAAGGTGGGGGACCATGTCTTCCTTCGCGTTTTGCCCATGAAGGGCCTGCAGCGGTTTGGGGTGAGAGGGAAGCTCACGCCGAGGTTTGTGGGACCCTTTGAGGTCCTGGAGCGAGTTAGACCTGTTGCTTACAGGCCTGCCCTTCCTCCCCAGCTTTCTGGTGTGCACGACGTGTTCCACGTGTCCAACCTCAGGAAGTACATCACCGATCCCAGTCACGTTCTGAGCCACGAGAGCGTGGAGGTGGGTGACGACCTGACCTACCCCGAGCGGCTAGTGCAGATTCTCGACAGAGCCGTTCGGAGTCTGAGACGGAAGCAAGTACCCCTGGTGAAAGTCTTGTGGAGGAGCCAGCGGTACGAGGAGGCTACTTGGGAGCCTGAGGCAGCGATGTGGGAGCAGTACCCGGAGCTCTTTGAGGGTACGTCTTGTAGGATCGGCTTCGGTCCTCTTTGAGTTTGTTATGCGTATATTGTTCTTTTTCCGCATCCTACTTAGCGCAAGTTTCGGGGACGAAACTTCCTTTGAGTTTGTTATGTTGTAAAGACCCATGCCACCAAAGCTGTTTAAGACATTTGGGACTTGGGCCAGACGTATGGTCAGACGTCTGGACACCTTTCCAGACGTCTGAAAATTAATTTTTGCATGCGTACGATCGTGGGTCTACACGCGTACCACGCGCAGACTGAAACCCAGCCGCCTTCTTCTCTTTCTCTCCCCTCGCTGACCCGTAGGACCCTTTCCCTCGCACCTACAAATACTCTCGTCCTCTCCCTCACACCATCCCACTCCATCCGTCTCCTCCTTCCTCCAGTGCGAGAGCGAGAGTGAGAGCGAGCAGCAGCCGCTGGCAGGTGCAGTGGCGGAGAGGAGAGGTGCAGCGAGAGGGAAGAGAAGAGAGTGCGCGAGGCCTGAGAGAGAGAGCTCGCCGGAGTAGCTCGAGGTCGGCCGACGTGCATAAGGTGGAGTATGTGTCCGGGAGGTTTCCTCGACGCTGCTTGATGAGAACCTCATCATGAGCCATAACTAGCTCATTTTGACCCAATACAAAGGATAAAAGCTCCTACATATCTCAAGGAAAAGCTTAACTCAGAGAATTCTGAGTTTGAGAAGAAAACAAGTCATAAGGGGTAAAAGTGCAATTTTACCAGTATAATCTGCATACAGGGTAATTCAGGGCCCAAACATAGGTCAAAACAGCTTAATAAGAATAAAAGTGGGATGAGATGATCTAGCAAGGGCTACAGCACTTCCAAGGAACCAAATGATAATCTGTAACCCTAAAACAACCCACTTCAATTCACAAGGTTCGAGGCAAAGTAAAAATAGAATAAACCCTCTAAAATTCATAGAAAAATAATCTCTAGGGTTTAGAACCTTCAATTTGGCCTTTAGAACCCATTTTGACCTACATTGAGAACCATGCCCAATTAATAACTTAATTTGGGTTTTTGCGCAAATTGACCGGTCAAACAAGGTTTAATATGAAAATAAAATTCACCATCAGATTCCTTAGGTCCTAATTAGTCATGTATAAAAACTTGAGCCTAAGAAGAAACCTCCTTGACCGACTTCACACTTTGGTCCTCATATATTTACTCTTTGGCCCTCAACTTTTGAACCCTCGCATTTTGGCCCCTAACTCTCCTTCGTTCTTTGCAAACAGGCCCCTCCTGCAAAACCCTGCCAGCACCATGCTCCGGCGACCTTGCGCGGAGCATGGCGCCGCGCAGGGTGAGGTGGAGGACCTGGCAAGTGTACCGGGGGTGCCCTGCGTCGTCAGCCGTCGCAGGAGCACCCCCATGGTCATTGTAGCCCCCCATACCGGCCGTGCGAACGCACGGACGGTATGGGTTCGTATTCCGACCATTCTCCGGCGAGGGAGACACGTCGTCTCCCTCCGCCTTCCTCCCTGCTTCAACCCTATAAATACCCCCCGCCGCTCCACCGACGAAGGCAGCCTGGATCTGACGGAGAAAACCCCCAGCTTTCTTCTCTTCTTTCTCCGGCAGACGCTCACCAGCTCCGGCGACTTCCTCCCCCTCCACCTCTTCGCTCTGCCGCACTACCAGCAGCAGAGACTTCCTCCCCTGCTCTTCCCGCGCCACGCCGCACCCAGCTGGCGCCTCTCCAGCCCTCTGCTCGCCGCCGCCCCTCTCCCTGAGCATCGTCTTCTCCGGCGACAGTCGATACGACTGTCGCCCTGTTCCTCCCCCTTCGTCCCTGCAGTTAAGTTAGACCTACTCCCCTTCTCCTCCTCTTTCTTTCCCCGCTTTCGATTTAGTCAATTAAGCCCTCTACCGACCCTGTTCACCCTCATCCTCTCCGCCTCCGACCACCCTCCGGCGAGCCGCTCCCATCACCTCAGCGACCCACACGGCTCGCCGACCACCGCAGAACCTCCGCCTCCTCACCCTGATCCTCTTCCGCCCCTCCACTTCCCACCAAACACCCTCTGCAGATCCACCGAACACACCCACTCCTTCGCTCACAGTTTGACCTAGGACGACCTGTTAGCTCCATCTCGCCCCCTGCAGACCCCCTGACCACCTTCGCCGTGCCACGGCGAAGGTCCCCCGCCTGTCTGATTTGGCCGAGAGGCCGTTCTATTGATTGCAGGTTCCAGGCCTTGACCGCCATTGGCGAGGAAGCTCGAAGCTTGCTTGAGGTTGCTCCAAGCCTAGATATCCCAGGTTGAAGAGCCACGGCCAGCGCGAAAGAGTCTTGCGCACACACCCTGGCCCTCAATTGGAGTTGCGCGCCTCAACAGCTGATGCAATTGGAAGCACCATCCCTGCTGCAGGCGTGAGAGAAAAGGGGTGCGCGGATAGTCCCACCTCGGGAATTTCTGAAGCCACACACCCACATAAATTGCAAAAGTGCCACCATCTGTTTGCCTCAGTTACCACGGGGTGAGGTCCCTCTCACCCGACCCGACCCGACTCGGCCTCGTCCGTGACCACGCTCCGCGGACCTGGCCCGACCCGATTAGACTGACCTGCACTCCTCGCCCACCACGCACGCCGGTGGGCCTGGACCCGGGCCTGACCCGAACCCGATTACCCGATAGCGCTCTGGGAGAGCTTCCGAAGAGTGATTTCAGAGAGAGAGATACGCGGGGGAGGGGGGTAGAGTAGGTTTTTGCCTCTTGACGAAAAAAAAAAACTCTGAAGTGTGCAGGCCAAAGAAGAAGAAGCAGACCCGCTGAAGAAGAAGGAGCTGCTGCACTGTAGCGAAGGCATCGTTAAGTCGTCTCAGCACCGGGGCAGACGACGGAAGGTCAGCAGCCAGAGCAGGAAAGAAGACAGGCTGAAGAAGAAGGAAGAGCAACGGCCATCGCGAAAGAAGAAAAAGAGAGGTCAAGGCAGGTGAAGACAAAGAAGAAGAAGGAATGAAGAGAAGCAAGAAGCAAGAAAAGAAGAAGACGATCTGACGAAAAAGAAAGAAAGGAAACAAGGAAGAACAGAAGAAGAAGAGCACGAGGGGAAGATCTGAAGAAAGCAGAAGAAGAAGAAGAAGAAGAAGAAGAACAGGAAGAACCAAAGACAAAGAGGAAGAAAGAAGAAAAGAAGAAGAAGCCAAATTTTCATCTCTCTCTCTCTCTCTCTTTATTTTTGTAATAGAACTTGTATATCTCTAGAATACAACTTGCTCCCTGAGTTCGACCTCGGGAACTCTTTTATTTTTCCGAGTAAAAAATTTTATATGAAACGTTGGTAACAACCGGCTTTACTACAACGATATAACTGAACGCCGACGTTACCATTTTGGCGCCGCTGCCGGGGAGCAACGGTTATTCTAGAGGTAAACATTCCTGTATCTTTTAATTTCTGATAATCTCCTCTCTTTTGTGCAGCTACAGGAACTCAAGAAGACAAGCAACCACACGACAACCACTCCGAAGACAGGTAAATCTTTTCTCTCACTATTAACCCCTACACTCTAAAGAGAAAGAAAAGAAAAGAACAAAGCAATATAGGGCTAACCTGTCTTCCATACTTAGTAACCATAAAAAGTTGCATGTTTTCAACTCATCACTCCTGCACACTATTAAGGGTATTTAAGGGCTAACACATTCTTGCTTGAGCCCTAATTGCCCAACAAAGAGTTAAATGGACCAAGTAGAGCCAACATAAGGTCAAACATTAGGATTTCAGTAGAGACACACCCCTTAATCAAGAATTGAGGAAATCCTAAAGAGGTGTGCCCAAGCCATTGATTGAAAATAATTAACAAGAAAAATCCTAAACAATTGGCTCTCTCTAAACACTTGAACCCTAAAAGACAGGACCTAAAAGCTCTTAAAGAAAACAATAGGTAAAGTTGACCCCTTGGGTTAACCAACCTTAAATTAGGTCACTCTTTGCACTTAAAAAGACTAAAGTTCAAGTGAAACCTTAAGCACCCTGATCTTAAAATTGGTAGACTTAAGAGGTCAAGATCCCCATTCTGGTCTACCTGGAACCGCAGTGACAAGAGAGGTCGGGTGGGGGAAACCCTGTAACCCGTGGGGACGCTCTACCGTGTAGGGGTCTTCGCGGGACTCTCCCTCTCTGGCTGCCCAGGTAATTCTCAGGTGGACGATCTTTCTGATCAAGGGGTCCATCTGCCCCGCACCTCTATAGTCACCCAACACATTTTTGGGTGTCTTGATTGGGTCCAGCACCTTCTAAACTTACATCTCCCAACTGTGCATGTACGGAAGGAGGTCTCTAAGACCACCCTTAAGACCTCCTTTAGAAATTCACTCTCGTCAAGGCCAAGCCTCGACGCCCGTGTTTGTGCAGCAACACCCTCACATTATTCTCTCTTCTGATTCAGAACCAAGTTCTTCTTCTTCCCCCATCATGGCTCAGCCAGTTGAGGAAGAAAATAATCTGGAACACCAGCTCCAGCGACTCAATGACCTCTTCCAAAACTTCGTGCACCCACCACAGCGTCCTATGATGCGGGACCACTACAATCCTGCTGCGGTGGCCATTGAGCCTCGAGTTAGAATCCCGATTGGAGGACCTGATTCCGAACTAAAGCCCAACATGATTCATGCTATACCTAAATTCCATGGGCTTAATTCTGAAGATCCCTTCCAGCACATCAAACAGCTTAAGCATCTGGCCCACACTTTTGGATCAGATGCGCAAAATCGGGATATTCTTCTCATGAAGATGTTCTCCTTTTCTCTTATGGACAAGGCCGCCCATTGGTATCAAACTCAGACCCGGCCGATCAACACTTGGGAAGAACTTCAATCCGAGTTTTTGAAAAAGTTCTTTCCCGTTGGTCGGACCAACGCCTTGCGCCATCAGATTACACACTTCACTCAACAATCAGGAGAACCTCTCCATGAGGCATGGGATCGTTTTCAGGATCTCATGAGGAAGTGCCCCCATCACGGAGTTCCTAAATGGGAACAAGTCCAATCTTTTTACCAGGGACTCCGTGAGGACATCCGCCTTTTCGTCAATGCAACCTGCGGAGGAAACATCATGGGTCAACATGAAGACACCGTATGGGAGATTCTCGAAAACATGTGCGAGAACTCCATCAACAATGACTCCATGGGATTATTCGACAGGACGAATACCCGCGCAGCGACGAATCTTAAGGGAGCACATGAGACGCAGGGCCTGTCCGCATCAGTCGACCTGGAATTAATGGCCAGTCGATTGGACAAGGTCTCAATTATTGAAAAGAAGGTGGATGAGCTGACTCAGCACTTGCAGCGAGCCACCTCTGCGCGTAACTCCTTTGCACAACCTCCTTCCACACAGGAGACTGTGCAAAACATCCTACACCGATCCTCCCCTGGGATGGATCCATATCCATCCCCATCTGATTCTTGGACTGGAAGATCATCCGATCCTTTCTTCACCAGCCGGGGGAACTCCATTCCCCCTTTCCCTGATTCTCAGGAGGTTCCTCAGACCTGCGAGGACCTCAACGCCATCCAGAACGACCCATTCTCCAACACTTACAACCCTGGATGGCGAAACCATCCCAATTTTCAGTGGGCGGGAAATTCCCAAACCCAAAGACCACCTTTTCAGTCCCGCCCACAGCCCTCTCATCACTACCAGCCGCCTCAGCCTCGGCCCAACCCTACTTATCCATCAGGGCCAAATCAAGATCAAATGTCCTTAATCCTTCAGACTCTGGCTGACATTCAAAAATCGAATGCGGCCATTCAAAAACAGCACAAGGACGAGCTTACTGAAGTTAAAACTCAGCTGGCCCAGTTGGCAAATTCTCGCCAGCCAGGCACACTCCCTTCCCAACCCCTTCCTAACCCAAATAACGTGCCAACCCAGAAGCGCGTTATGAATCCAAATTTAGGCCACGCTCAATGGATTTATCAGGCCCCCACTGCTCCATCTCCAGACGAGATGGAAGCCTCTACTTCTCGTACGGGATTTCAGCAGCAGCCACCCCTCCTACCAAATCCAAACCAAAATCAGGCCGGATTAAATGCTGTAACAACACGTAGTGGTAAGACAACTCAGGACCCGCGTTATCCAAACCACTCCCAGCCTGATAATCATGACCCTAGGATAGTTATCCAAGGTACCGCTGTTCCAGACCCACAACCTGGACCTATCCTAGAGGAACCAACCAAGATCCCGTTTCCCGAAGCCCTGACCAAGGGAAAGAAGACCACCAAACCCGTGGCCCCTGAGGAGGACCTGGTCAAGCTCTTTGAGCAGGTCCACATAAACATCCCCTTGATGGATGCAATCCGCCACGTACCAGCTTACGCACGATTTCTAAAGAATATATGTACACCCCAGCGTAAGCCGCGAACCAAGGGAGGGAGCCCAATTGTTCTGTCAGAGCAAGCCAGCTCTGTAATCCTTAGTAGACTCCCACCCAAGGCAAAAGATCCTGGAACTCCCCTGATCTCCTGTAAGATAGGTGGTACCCAATTTGACAGAGCATTGTTAGACTTAGGTGCATCTATAAATCTGATACCCACATCCTTACTTGACCATCTGGAAGAATCTGAGCTGAAACCAACTGAGGTGACATTACAATTAGCAGATCGATCTATAAAGTCACCAAAAGGGATTCTTGAGGATGTTATCGTAAGAGTGCGGGATTTCTATTTTCCAGTGGACTTTATAGTCTTAGACATGGATGCACCTGAGAACCCTAGGGATACACCAATCATTCTAGGGAGACCTTTCTTGGCTACTGCTAGAGCCAACATCAGCTGTGAGGAGGGCCAAATAGAGCTTAAGTTTGGAGATCAAACACTGAAAATTGATATATTTAAGGCCCAACAAGGAATTAATTGCGGCGTCATCGAGCAAATTTGTGACATCAAGACTTTGGTTGATGAATCACACCTCCAGAATGACTTGAGTATGCCTCATCAACCACAGAAGGATCTTGACCCGCAAACAGAGGAGTCCAATCCGGATGTCAACAACCCAGTAACTCCCACCCTTGAACCTCACATCTATACTGAACCACCCGCTGCTGCTGAAAACCCCATCCTTGAACTGAAACCCCTTCCTGCTCATTTGAAATACATCTTTTTGGGTTCTAATCAGACCCTTCCTGTGATCATCAATTCCAACCTCAATCCTGAACAGGAATCCCGTCTGATTGTTGTCCTCCAGCAACATCGCAGAGCCATCGGATGGACCCTCGATGATTTGACTGGAATAAGTCCCTCTTATTGTACTCATCATATCTATTCAGAAGAGGGCACACGACCTTCTCGTGAAATGCAGAGACGCTTAAACCCCAATCTGCAGGAGGTCGTGAAAAAGGAGATCATCAAGTGGTTAGATGCCGGGATCATCTACCCGATCTCCGATAGTCGTTGGGTGAGCCCGATTCAGGTCGTGCCTAAGAAGGCAGGACTCACCACTATAACGACTGAGACCGGAGAAATCATTCCTACCCGATTAGCCAACTCGTGGAGAGTCTGTATAGATTACCGTCGACTCAATTCCTCCACGAAGAAGGATCATTTCCCACTACCCTTCATTGATCAAATTCTCGAAAAATTAGCGGGAAATAGGTTCTTCTGCTTCCTTGACGGGTACTCCGGTTATAACCAGGTGGCAATCCATCCTGAGGACCAAGAAAAGACCACATTCACCTGCCCCTTCGGAACATACGCTTTCCGAAGGATGCCTTTCGGTCTTTGCAATGCACCCGCTACTTTTCAGCGATGCATGCTTGCCATATTCTCAGATATGGTAGGTGATTATCTGGAAGTCTTCATGGATGACTTTTCAGTTTTCGGAGCATCATTCGACGATTGCCTCCAACACTTGGTCCAGATACTCAGGCGGTGCATCGACGTGAATTTGGTTCTTTCCTGGGAAAAGAGCCATTTCATGGTGCCTGAGGGAATTGTCCTGGGACACTCAATTTCGGAGAAAGGTATCCAAGTGGATCGAGCTAAGGTTAATCTGATTTCTCGCCTTCCTATGCCTAGCTCGATCAGGGACATCCGATCCTTTTTAGGGCATGTCGGTTTTTATCGACGATTTATCCCTGATTTTTCAAAAATCGCACGCCCCCTGACCACTCTTCTCTCCAAGGATGTTCCCTTCGAAATCTCCAAGGAATGCACTCAAGCATTTGAAATCCTGCGTGACCGAGTCACCCAAGCCCCGATCCTACAGTCCCCTGATTGGTCTCAACCCTTTGAGATCATGTGTGATGCATCCGACTTCGCTGTAGGAGCGGTTTTGGGGCAGAAAAATGACAAGAAACCTGTGGTCATTTACTACGCCAGCAAAACACTCGATGAGGCTCAGCGTAACTATACAGTTACTGAGAAAGAGCTGCTAGCTGTAGTATTTGCCCTAGAGAAGTTCAGATCATACCTTCTGGGTTCCCATGTCATCATATACTCGGATCACACGGCTGTGAGGCATCTCCTTGCAAAGAAGGACGCGAAACCTCGATTGATCCGATGGATCTTGCTGTTGCAAGAATTTGACCTCGAGATTCGCGATAAAGCGGGAAAACAAAACGTGGTAGCTGATCACTTGTCCCGTCTTCCTTCTGAAATGATAGACCCTTCCGGACCCATCACTGAGCATTTTCCCGATGAGCACCTGCTGACTATTGGTACTAGCCTTCCATGGTTTGCTAATATTGTAAATTACTTGGCATCTCATCAGACCCCGTCCGATTGGCCGAAGGCCAAGAAAGACAAATTACGCTCCGATGCCAAGTATTACATTTGGGAAGACCCGTACCTCTTCCGCATAGGTGCCGATCAGATCATCCGGAGATGTGTCCCGGAAGGGGAAGTCAACAATATCCTCTCTTTCTGCCATGACCAGGCATGCGGTGGCCATTTTGCCGGGCATAAAACCGCATCAAAAGTCCTCCAGTGCGGCTTTTACTGGCCCACACTGTTCAAAGACGCATACAGTCATTGCAAGGCATGCAGTCGTTGCCAGACTTTGGGCAACATGAGCCATCGCGACATGATGCCTATGCAACCGATTCTAGTATGCGAAATCTTTGATGTTTGGGGGATTGATTTTATGGGCCCCTTTCCTATTTCGGATGGTTTCGAATACATTCTGTTGGCTGTGGACTACGTGTCCAAATGGATCGAAGCCATACCAACCCGAACCTGTGATCACAAAATCGTTCTCAAATTCATTCATCAACACATTTTCTCAAGGTTCGGGATTCCTCGTGCAATAATCTCTGATGGGGGAACCCATTTCACAAATGCTCAGTTTAGGTCACTGATGACCAAATACGGGGTGTCTCACCGAATCTCTACTCCTTACCACCCCCAAACTAATGGTCTAGCTGAGCTGTCGAATCGGGAGATCAAGAAAATCCTGCAGGTCACTGTTCGACCTGACAGGAAGGACTGGTCGTCCCGACTTCCGGAAGCATTGTGGGCCTATAGGACCGCCCACAAGACCCAATTGGGCATGTCTCCCTTTAGATTGGTGTACGGAAAGGCATGCCACCTTCCCGTCGAACTGGAGCATAAAGCCTATTGGGCAGTACGGAACTGTAATCTAGATCTTTCCAAGGCTGGGACCCACAGAAAACTCCAAATCAGCGAGATCGATGAATTACGCACAGACGCGTACGAGAACTCGCAAATCTACAAGGAGCGGGTTAAAGCCTTCCACGACAAACACATCTCGAGAAAGATCTTTCATCCTGGTCAAAAGGTCCTACTCTTTGATGCCCGACTCAAACTCTTCCCAGGAAAACTGAGATCTAAGTGGGTCGGACCATATTTGGTCCGACAGGTTTTTGGAAATGGAGCAATCGAAATCAGTCCACTCAGCCACGATTCTGAACCTTTCATCGTGAATGGTCAAAGACTCAAGCCGTTCATTGATGTAACTTCTACTAATTTGGCTGAGGCATCTTATATCCTCCGTTCCCCTTGAGCTTATTGCGCCCAGCCGATGGCGTAAAACTCAGCGCTTAACGGGAGGCAGCCCGTCATTCTCTTTGAAAACCTGAAACTTGTTCTGACACCTTTCAGCACTCGAAGTTCACCCTTATAGACAGCCGACCCCAACTCAGATGTTCGCATCTGAAATTTGAAATCGTCCGCAAAAATTCAACCCGACCCATCCACTCACCCAAATTTCTGTCTTAAGGAATGAACTAAGACCCCCTAGGTTACAATGAGGACATTGCAAATCTTAGGCATGGGGGGGTAGGAAAGTGCAAAAACTTGTAAGAAAAGGTTTCAAACAAAAAATTCACATATGCCAAAAATACCATAAAAATTAAAAAAATTTTTCGAAAAAGAATAAGAGGAAAAGAGGAGAAGGAAAATTTTGTGAAGGAGAGAACAAACAAAATGAAAAAGGAGCACAAAATTAAGAGAAAAAGTGATAGTCATTAGTAAGGAACTAAGGAATTAACCTAAGTTCTAGACCTCATTCAAGAAAATAACTGAAAAGTGCACAATGAGATTAGTAAGAATGCAAACCTTAGGCATTCTTGAATAGACTCTTAGTACCCATTAAGATCTGGACACTCCTCAAGAGGTTGAGGAAAATGAAAAGCTGAAGTATTAGGTCTAAGGCTTAGGGAGTATTCGGCCTCGTTAACTAATTTTTGGTTTACGGGACTCAGTAACCTAAGCACCCTAATCTCACACACAGCCTGGTTCAGTAAGCGTAAAAATCAGAATCACGCAGAAGCGTCGCAAAAATCTGAAAAGAACACCTAGAATAGGAATGGCCGATCAACACAAGTTGATTTGGACGAGTTCCCAGCGCGGAGAGGCGGGAAATCCCCTCGAAGATGCGTAACAAAATATCATCTCCTCGGTGCTTGTCTCTTAGGATATTTACATATCCTACGGGGGGCATGTAAGCACTCTGCTGGTTCAGATTCCATGGATGGCATTATCTCGAAGTGTCAATTGCCAGGGTCTGGATTCGGCCACGGAATACCATGGATGGGATTATCTCGAAATCTCAATAGCCAGGGTTCCGGGGGTTGCCATGGGCGGTGCTATCTCGAAGCATCGATCGCCAGGAACCCTTGAGGATTGATGATGGGAGCAAGGAATCTGATACAGACCGTGTTGAAAAGCCAATCCTAGGCTAGAACTAAAAAGAAAAAGAGAGAGAAAACTCTCCAAACAGAAAAAACTTTCTATCTCTCTCTTACAAAACGCACTGCGAACTGGGCCAGGGCTAAAATCATTTCAAGCACGGGTGCTTTAACCACGAAGTCCAATAAACCTTAGGTTAGTTCTTGCGGGCCTTAAAAACCTTTGCTAAAAGACTGAGGCTAAGGCTAGACAGATTTGGATCTTGATTGGTACTAGAGTATCTTTTAGGCCTATGGTCAGCATTCTAACCTAATCTATGCTCAAATAAAAAGGCACTTATCTAAAACCATTGAAAACTTCATGGTCTAGAACAAGGGTTGAAACCTTAAGTTTTTTTTGCTAAGGGACTAGCAAAAGCTAGGCATGGGGGTATGATGAGAACCTCATCATGAGCCATAACTAGCTCATTTTGACCCAATACAAAGGATAAAAGCTCCTACATATCTCAAGGAAAAGCTTAACTCAGAGAATTCTGAGTTTGAGAAGAAAACAAGTCATAAGGGGTAAAAGTGCAATTTTACCAGTATAATCTGCATACAGGGTAATTCAGGGCCCAAACATAGGTCAAAACAGCTTAATAAGAATAAAAGTGGGATGAGATGATCTAGCAAGGGCTACAGCACTTCCAAGGAACCAAATGATAATCTGTAACCCTAAAACAACCCACTTCAATTCACAAGGTTCGAGGCAAAGTAAAAATAGAATAAACCCTCTAAAATTCATAGAAAAATAATCTCTAGGGTTTAGAACCTTCAATTTGGCCTTTAGAACCCATTTTGACCTACATTGAGAACCATGCCCAATTAATAACTTAATTTGGGTTTTTGCGCAAATTGACCGGTCAAACAAGGTTTAATATGAAAATAAAATTCACCATCAGATTCCTTAGGTCCTAATTAGTCATGTATAAAAACTTGAGCCTAAGAAGAAACCTCCTTGACCGACTTCACACTTTGGTCCTCATATATTTACTCTTTGGCCCTCAACTTTTGAACCCTCGCATTTTGGCCCCTAACTCTCCTTCGTTCTTTGCAAACAGGTCCCTCCTGCAAAACCCTGCCAGCACCATGCTCCGGCGACCTTGCGCGGAGCATGGCGCCGCGCAGGGTGAGGTGGAGGACCTGGCAAGTGTACCGGGGGTGCCCTGCGTCGTCAGCCGTCGCAGGAGCACCCCCATGGTCATTGTAGCCCCCCATACCGGCCGTGCGAACGCACGGACGGTATGGGTTCGTATTCCGACCATTCTCCGGCGAGGGAGACACGTCGTCTCCCTCCGCCTTCCTCCCTGCTTCAACCCTATAAATACCCCCCGCCGCTCCACCGACGAAGGCAGCCTGGATCTGACGGAGAAAACCCCCAGCTTTCTTCTCTTCTTTCTCCGGCAGACGCTCACCAGCTCCGGCGACTTCCTCCCCCTCCACCTCTTCGCTCTGCCGCACTACCAGCAGCAGAGACTTCCTCCCCTGCTCTTCCCGCGCCACGCCGCACCCAGCTGGCGCCTCTCCAGCCCTCTGCTCGCCGCCGCCCCTCTCCCTGAGCATCGTCTTCTCCGGCGACAGTCGATACGACTGTCGCCCTGTTCCTCCCCCTTCGTCCCTGCAGTTAAGTTAGACCTACTCCCCTTCTCCTCCTCTTTCTTTCCCCGCTTTCGATTTAGTCAATTAAGCCCTCTACCGACCCTGTTCACCCTCATCCTCTCCGCCTCCGACCACCCTCCGGCGAGCCGCTCCCATCACCTCAGCGACCCACACGGCTCGCCGACCACCGCAGAACCTCCGCCTCCTCACCCTGATCCTCTTCCGCCCCTCCACTTCCCACCAAACACCCTCTGCAGATCCACCGAACACACCCACTCCTTCGCTCACAGTTTGACCTAGGACGACCTGTTAGCTCCATCTCGCCCCCTGCAGACCCCCTGACCACCTTCGCCGTGCCACGGCGAAGGTCCCCCGCCTGTCTGATTTGGCCGAGAGGCCGTTCTATTGATTGCAGGTTCCAGGCCTTGACCGCCATTGGCGAGGAAGCTCGAAGCTTGCTTGAGGTTGCTCCAAGCCTAGATATCCCAGGTTGAAGAGCCACGGCCAGCGCGAAAGAGTCTTGCGCACACACCCTGGCCCTCAATTGGAGTTGCGCGCCTCAACAGCTGATGCAATTGGAAGCACCATCCCTGCTGCAGGCGTGAGAGAAAAGGGGTGCGCGGATAGTCCCACCTCGGGAATTTCTGAAGCCACACACCCACATAAATTGCAAAAGTGCCACCATCTGTTTGCCTCAGTTACCACGGGGTGAGGTCCCTCTCACCCGACCCGACCCGACTCGGCCTCGTCCGTGACCACGCTCCGCGGACCTGGCCCGACCCGATTAGACTGACCTGCACTCCTCGCCCACCACGCACGCCGGTGGGCCTGGACCCGGGCCTGACCCGAACCCGATTACCCGATAGCGCTCTGGGAGAGCTTCCGAAGAGTGATTTCAGAGAGAGAGATACGCGGGGGAGGGGGGTAGAGTAGGTTTTTGCCTCTTGACGAAAAAAAAAAACTCTGAAGTGTGCAGGCCAAAGAAGAAGAAGCAGACCCGCTGAAGAAGAAGGAGCTGCTGCACTGTAGCGAAGGCATCGTTAAGTCGTCTCAGCACCGGGGCAGACGACGGAAGGTCAGCAGCCAGAGCAGGAAAGAAGACAGGCTGAAGAAGAAGGAAGAGCAACGGCCATCGCGAAAGAAGAAAAAGAGAGGTCAAGGCAGGTGAAGACAAAGAAGAAGAAGGAATGAAGAGAAGCAAGAAGCAAGAAAAGAAGAAGACGATCTGACGAAAAAGAAAGAAAGGAAACAAGGAAGAACAGAAGAAGAAGAGCACGAGGGGAAGATCTGAAGAAAGCAGAAGAAGAAGAAGAAGAAGAAGAAGAACAGGAAGAACCAAAGACAAAGAGGAAGAAAGAAGAAAAGAAGAAGAAGCCAAATTTTCATCTCTCTCTCTCTCTCTCTTTATTTTTGTAATAGAACTTGTATATCTCTAGAATACAACTTGCTCCCTGAGTTCGACCTCGGGAACTCTTTTATTTTTCCGAGTAAAAAATTTTATATGAAACGTTGGTAACAACCGGCTTTAATACAACGATATAACTGAACGCCGACGTTACCACTGCTGCAGCAGAGTAGCGGACGAGCAGCTGCGTGGCGAGGATGCACGCAGCGGGAAGAAGACGAAGGAGGTTCTAATACTGGGATTTTTCCCAGAATCAGACGTTTGGACATACATCCAGACGACGTGGGCGACGTCTGGAGGGAGCTCCAGACGACTGAGAGGTACGTATTTCCTCTTCTACTTCCTTTTGCGGATACGGCCATGCAGGCTGTTCCGCCGAAGTTCTGTCTCATGCCATGTTGAGAGATTTTGCGTATGCGTGCAGGATTCGCTTCGGGAAGGCGCGGGACACGCCCTCCCATGCGATTCAGATGTCTGGGCAAGGCACCGGATGGCAGAGAGCGTCTCCAGACGTCCGGAGGGATAGTCGGATGTCTGGAACTAGGTCCAGATGGTTCAGTAGGACCCCTGGATGTCTGAGGAGAAGCGCAGAGTGAGGTATGACCTGGACCCCTTTTTAAGACGTCTGGAAGATGTTCTAGACGTCTGATTTGAGTCAGAGTTGTCATTTTTGATCCGTTTAGGGTCCATTCGAGGTCCGATTTTCACGTTTAAGATTCCGTTTGTCTTCGTACAAGTTCCTTTACTTGTTTGAAATACTTTTACCCTGTTCTAAGTGATTTCTTTTGGTTGATCCTTGTGTAGGACCTTGTTCTGTTGCGGACTTGGGGGTTGCGGAGGCACGTGAACTTGCCGATCGAGCCCCCATTACTCCCAATTTTGCGGGTAGAGTGGCTTCCCTTAGTTAATTACAAACATAAATGCATATATGGAATAAATGAATCCTAGGGTATGACATGAATCCTAGGACTAGAAAAACTAGATTGAATGATAGATCCTAGGGTATGGCATGAATCCTAGGACCTGAACACTAGAATTAATGATAGATCCTAGGGTGTGGCATGAATCCTAGGAACAGAAACACTGGAACGAATGTCTTGAATGCCTGAATTGCAGTCTTGGATGAGTAGATAGAATAATGATAATTGCCTGTAATTGGATAACAGTTGCCTGTGAAATGTAGAGTACTGTTGCTAGTAACTGCTACATGTAATTCCTGTTGTTTTGAAACTAAATTCGAGCTGCTTGTATATAAATTGGAAAAGAAAGATTAAATGTTGGAAACACGTGCTATATGCGAATAAAACTGAAATGATGAAACCTAGTATGGCATGGCCTGAGAAACATGAGCATGAACCCTACGGGAAATTAGGAGTAGAGCTTTTGGAAATAAATAGAATGGAATTGGAAAAGTGAATGCGAAAATGTGTTGTCTCTTGGGTACGTACTACCAAGGGAAGCACATGTTACCTCTTAGTGCAGAGCGGAGCCAGCTGCCCTAGGGACCCGGGGTTAGGTCTGGCCACTTTGTACCGACTTTTGGCCTTCGCATACACCGTACCGAGGAGAGCTACTAGTGTAGGGAGGGAGCTAGCCACCCCACGGGGTCTGGGGTTCAGCTAGCCGTCCTACACCGACTTGTTAGGCCCACTGGGCAAACCAGGGTAGGCAGGCGAGGGTGCGCGGACTGTGGAGGGGCAAGACCCCTGTTTGGTTACTGTGGAGGGGCTGGATCCCTGTTACTGAGAGGGCTCTGCCCTATACTGGTTCCGTGCTGTGCTTTAGGTGCACCTGTTAACGAAAACGACTGACCGCGTGCCAGTGCGGGGTAGCTACCCTTGCGTTTATCACGCATGCCGTAGTCACCGTTACGTCTATCAGCGACCTTGGGGTGGTTGACTGAGGGTAGGACCACCACGGGGTACTCTCCCGGCCAGGAAAGCACCATGTGCTACTTCTACTTTTCAGAAAAGACTGCAATCAAGATCGTTCCCACGAGGAACATTCGAGATCAAGAGAAAGACCTGAGAAATAAACCAAGAAAGAGTAAAATAAAGAAAGAAATTAAAAACAACAGCTACTTGTCCACCTTTACTGTTTTTCTTAGCTAGCTGGTTGCCACTCTACTCAGCGTTTTGCTGACGTGTCGTACTTACCACCTTTTTCAGGGTCAGGTGTTGAGCAACCAGAGCCTACTGCTGCGGAGGGTGCTAGGCCTAGTAGAGCACAGTAGTTGTACTTGTGTTGTACTCGTTCCTGTAGTAGTGAGTATTGTGTTACACTTTTGTACTCTATTATTGTAAACTTCATATTTCTGTACTTATTTTTAATTCTCAACTGTTGTGGTGGTGTGTACTGTAGTAGTTCTTTTCTTTACTGCTGTACTTTTATTACTGTTAGTTACCTGCATGGTGAATATGATTTATTTTACTGCTTTTTGGTTGCTTTCTCGTTGGACGATTGGGTCTTGGGATCAGTTGAGTCGGTCCGATTCTCGTGTCCTGTTGGGATTCGAGAACTGGGTCGTAACATAGGTTAAGTATATGTTAACTTAAGTATATGTGCGTGTGTTGTGTATATATATATGTGTTATATGATAGTGTTGTATGTGTTATGTCTATAAGTGTTTTATATATATATATATATGTATGTATGTATGTATGTATGTATGTATATTGTATGTGTATATATCTTTTTGTGGATTGATTGGACATAGGATTTAAGGCATTATATAATATTTTCTAATATAGTTTGCTTAGTTGTAAATAATTAAATACCTATATATATGTATTTTAGAGATTTAGTATCTCAATTAAATTATTCATTTTAGCCTTTATGTTTATAAGGTAATGTTTGTATATAGATCTTCATTCTTTGTTTATTCTTGTATATAATTATTTATAGGTAATTAGATTCTTGTATTTATAATTAATCTAACTTAAATTCTTGTTTTCATGCCTTTATTGTATATGTTCTTGAGGCATTGAATACTAACCTTTATTTATTTGACTTAGCTTGTAATTAATCAAATTAGATTGTTTCCTTGTACATAATTGGATAGATCTTAGGTAATTCTTTTGTAAATAAAATTGACATTTTTGGAATAAATGATTGATTTTCGATCTTAGAGAGTGATGTATATCAATAACTACCTCTCAATGAATGACATGAAATAAAATCAGTAAAAATTATATATATAAATAAAAAGACATCCGTCTGGATTGTGACACTATACTACTACAACGATAATAAATCCTAAATAACTAGCAATCCGGAACTTTCATCATTTTTTGGTACCATTGTCAAGGATTCAAACCCGATAATGGTGCAATTTTATGATGTACTAGATGGATGTGATCAGTGGGGAGTATGATTAAGGTTATGGATAGCAGAATAGGATTGTGGATAATAGGATAAGTAATGCGGATAGTGGATTAAGGCTTAGGAGGGCTATTTGGCTTTGGAGCATAGGATTGGGTTTGGTTTAGGGTTTTGGTTTGGTGTTTGGGATTAAGGTTATCTCCTCTTCTTTCTCTCAATTATGCCATCCTCTCTTCTTCTTCTTATTTATGTAGTCTTCTACTCTCTATTCCTCGCTTTAGTCTTCTCTGCAGGTGATCTTTAGAAGTCTTCTTTGCTACTCTTTATTTTGTACCTGCATCAAGATCATCTAATCTTCTTATTACCTACAAACATAGATAACAACATTAAATACAGGATAATTTTGTATTATTTTATATACAACTATATAAAGTGATGCAATACAATGTATACTAAATATGCATGCAATATACAGAAATTGGCTAGATTTCTAACATAATTTAGGTTAATTAAGTCCTATGATTATTGTACAATCACTTATCATTCTCTTAAGTGTTGCATAATTATTTGGCTTTATTGCTCTTTGATAGAAATTGAGTACCAATTTTGAAAGCTGAATTGTTAGATTAATAAATCTACAATCTAAGATTAAGTAATCACTAGTTTCTTGTTGATTCCAACATAAATAGCATATGGTTGCCATGGAAAGGCCACATTTTTTAAGGAAATGTTGGGTTGGGAAGTGTTCCGATTGGTAAAGAGTTGAGATTTGATGATAATTGTGTTTGTGAACCTGGTGGGTCCATAAGTCCATTTATTTATGTAAATTACAAGCACATAGAGTAAGTCAAGTCAAATCAGCTCAATTTCTTGTGGCAGAGAAAATGCATAGAAGAGGACAAAGCCGAGTGCTTGGAATTAGAGTTATTTCAAAAGAACTTTAGTGGATCAAGCTGGTGAGAGTAGTAGGTGGAGTGTATGGACTGACAATTTGAAAGCTGAGATGAGTGAATTTTGGATCCTTTGACTTGTTTATTACCCTGTTTTTGATGACCTAAAATCCTTTTGATAAATGGGATGGTTAAGAGTCCGCTAACTATCCACCAGATAAATCTTGAGGCTGGGACTATCTGTGGCTAATGGGACCATCCCCACTACTTAAATGCTTACCATTTATCCATGCCTCATCATTTTAGAAAGCATAACATAATATTTTACAAATCATTTCTACTAAGATCATTTCTTATTTTAGAAAGCATGACATAACTTGGAATGACTACGGTAGCTTGGATCTTGACATATTTTAGTTGGTAAAGTAAAATTATTGCCATGCTAATATAGATACATCAAACAATACTGTGTATACCAAAATAATGTATAAAAGAAACTTGAATTAAAAAAGAAAAGAAGGAAAATGGTTTGCCATGATTTTTCCCGGTCTCTATTTTCAAGAAAATGCTTGAAGTCTAATTATAAGTGGAAAGAAAGAAAATAGTAGTTTTAATGCAAATATTTTCCTTCTCTATTTGCAAGAAAATGCTTAAAGTCTAATTGTAAGTGGAAAGAAAGAAAATAGTAGTTCTAATGCAAATATTTTCCTTTTCTTTTCAACAGCAAATTGTTTAAAAAGAAAAAATAAAGACTTAAAATTCTGGCCAAGATTATTGTTTTATGGAGAACTTCAAGAATATCTCCTTGTTTTTTTCTTTTTCTAGAAACTAATTCTCAACTTAGATTCACTTAGGCTTTTTGGCTGATATTAACCTTTTTATGATTTCTTAGTGTAGATTTTTGTGAAAAGGCACCACAGTTGGTCCAGGCCTTAGTGTTCTGCTCTTAAGAGTAATGAGTGTTGCATTACTTGCTACCTAGGTTGTTCATGTAATGGGCTGAGGGAAGAATTCATGAATGCAAGTGTTTGTTGATCCAGGTCATTAATGCTTGATAGTGTAGTTTTTATAGTTGGAATGTTCGAAACCTAATGAGCTCTCAATTGTTATTCGTTCTAAATTGTCTCAAGTTACAGATTTGCTGGTACTCTTCCTATTGATTGTTTTGACTATTGCCAAAAGCGGTATTGGTTGGGATTTGCCAAATGGATAACCTTATCAGATCTGAATAGATTGATGTTTTTCTCATACAATCCAATCCAATTTAACATCTAATATAAGCCAACTTCAAAATCTCATATTGAATCCAACATGACTAATAGAGATGGTGGGGTTGTTGTCTTTATTGTTTATCCCTTACAGAGAGTTCTTGGTCTGAATGGTTACTACTTGCTGAAATGCTCAATTACCACTTTCCAGAGGCTTATTTCTAAGTCACTTGTTCTTGTTCATGGATAGCATTGCCTGGGAACTAGTTTTATACTTTATTTCTTTATGATGTCACTTTATTTTGCTTGGTTATTATTTAATATATGATACTTTGACTAATTAGTAGGTTTTATTCTAGACAAAGTAAAATGTTTTGAACATCGATCAAGTGTTACTTTCATTTACTAAAAAAATTAATGCAGTAATTTGATTATTTGATGTGCTCCCAAGTGCCTGTTTTAAGGTTTATGTTTTTCCTCTCAGTTTTTCCTTTAATATACATACTTAGTTATATGCTCACAAGAAATACATAGTGTTAGAGATATTAGACTCACTAAATTAGGGAAGTTAGGGATTTTCTGTTAAAGATTCGTTTCTTATTATTGAAGTTTTGTTTAGGATTTGATTTAGGAGTGTCCCTCTCCATATAAAGGGACCAACTCCTATTGGTTGTTCTTTGAGATTTACAATATTATTTTCTATTTCTCTAATCTCCAACACATAGTTATAAAACTTTTCTTTTTTTAATATAGATGGGCCAATCAATTCATATTGTACTGTATCATTTTTGTTTCTTCCAATTTGGAAGTTCTAAAGTGTAGACCTATTAGTATTGTTACCTTTAGTGAGCACAAGTGTTGTGAATCACGTCTCAACAAGTATGCATTTTTGGAGGTGTTGCAGTATTTCCATCAGTTTGAGGTTTAAAGAAAAAATATTATGTGGAAGAATATATTTTTAAAAATTAAGGTATCCATATAAAATGTACATGCTTAGATGTACCATAGTAACTCTTAACCTTCTAGCACTTAATATGGCTGATGCTTAGATGCGCTAAATGTAAATTCAACCATTTACAGTTCTTTATGATCATCACCAAGATGGGCCCCGCATGTACTGGGCATACCCTATTGTTTGGTTTTGTATCACATTCATATTTGTAAATTTAGGAGAAATAAATTTTCATGTACATTTTTTAACCAGCCATTCTAACCTGTAGTCACTTCGCTCATGGGACCCACGTAAAACCCCAACTGCAACAACGACACTTCAGCATCCATTCTTTTAGGTGCTTGTTTCTAAGTGTAATTTATTGAATTCAATTTCTTTTTTACAGGATCGTTTTTTTCTTTCCGGGGTTTAGTTTGCATATCTTATGAAACTTATCATATGTTGGCTTTTGAAGTACCAATCATGTTATTACATTCCTCCATCTCTATGAATGAAAGAATCTCTGTTGCTGAAAACTCCTTCAAGCATGTTTCTATGTTGATGACCTTGCCTTTTTTTTTGCTGAGGGGGTGTGTTCATACTCCTAATCAAGAAAATATATCCTAACGTATCTGACTTACTATGTTGTGTAGTTGGAATTGCTAGTGCACTGAATCAGAAGGTCTCTTGAAGATTTACTGGGCCAATATACAACACAAATTCAGCAAATAACTTGTCTATAAAATTCAGCCCTCCTCTGTCTAGGTTTTCATTTTTTTTCCATCTGAGTATATTTTTGTGATTTACGCATTCATGCTTCGTTCATAATTATCGTGCCCCTCCCTTTCAGGGAAAAAAACCAATTATGCTCCCGAAATAAAAAGAAGGAAGAATATTTTAAATAGAAAAGATGGATTTATCATGGATGCTATTGTTGACCTTATGTATGAAATAGTGAGTTTTTTTAGTACTTTTTTGTTGATAGAAGCAACTCCCACTCAAACAAATAACTTGCAAGGCCTCACATTAATGAATGGTATTTAGGAGCTAAAGGACAATGTGAAGATGGAAGTTGAAGTTGGTATTGTCAACATTCCTGTTGGTATTGAAACCCCACTTTGTGTTCTATTAACATTAAGTTATTTGAGACCATAAAACAATAGCAAATGATTTATTTGATGTGTTTTGTTTTTTAAAAATAGGGAAGGATGGGACAAGCACAGGTATATCATCGTTTCTTCATCAATATGCCATATGAAACATGTACTGCATGATAATCATATGGTTTGTTACTTCATAGAATCCCAATACTAGGATTGCTCTAAATAACTCAAGAAGTGAAAGAGGGCCTTCCCTCATGTAATCATCAACCTTTACCCTGCTACTGGTAAGCTTATTATATATGTAGTACTTGCTCCTTGCATTTTTTATTTTCTAAATATTGTCAACTCAACCTATAATGCATATCTTCCTCATTGCACTTTTGCTATACTTTCACCATGATATCATGGTTTCTGGTTGAATAAGTGTATTCATGACTGAGCAAAGTGAATCAAAGGTACCTGATATCATGCATATCTTCCTGTTGAATTAGTGTATTACATGATATCATGGCTTCTAGTTTCAGGTCTTGTGTCTCCTAAAGTTGTTGCAGATTGGAAAGAGCATCTCCTAGTTGATCTTTGAATCAAAGGTCAAAACTAGCAACTACATTCATGGAAGAAGGATGATAGAGTCTATGCTATGAGATATTTCAGAAGGTGCTTGAGATTGCCTGCAAAATTCTTATTCCCAAAAAAGAATAAGGTGATATTCTCTACATTGGCTAGGAGATATGCCATCTTGTTTGACACTTGCTATGAGAAGTTCATGCCATATTGTCCCATGGAGCCTTAAAATCTGCCTATGAGAAGCTCATATCATATTAGCCTCTCTTTTCTACCAAGCAAGAGAATCAAAAAGAGGATATGGACCCCATCGAGTAGCTCAGCTAGTGAGCAGGCTCATACCACTTAAGTGGAAACGGTAGGTCCCCAATTTGAGTCTCGGCTAACTTGGGGTGATAGGTTTGCAAGCTATTTATCCCCCCCGTCTAGGATGAACATCATCATCACAAAGAGGATACGATTGTTGAGTTCCTCTCAGTTATTGGTCCAAAGCACCATATTTGCTCATGCCCAAAGTTGACTTCTAGAAAGACCCACATCAAAACTCAAGTTTAGTGATCCTCCAAATTCACTAGCTGAACATGCATCTTCCATCTAACTAATCAGTAGATGCAAACTGCAGTTATTATGCCTATGACTTGATAAACAGAATCCCATCCTCTACTTTGGATGGATAGGTACCTTCCCCAACTCTCCAGACACAAAAAACCATCTTTACCTTTTCAAAAAATAAAAACACACAACAAAAAGTTTAGCACCAAAGGTTTCTGCATGCATTTGATTTGAGTATAACTTGCAAAATAATATGGATGAAGTTCCTTTCAAAAAAAAAAAATGCATGAAGTTGTTACTCGATCCAACAAAATTATATCTTTTGGAGTACCCTCAAGTCCTAAACCTTGAAAGCAGGTCCTTGAATTGATTATTTTTATGGAAGAGAATGTTAAAGTGAATGTTAGATGTGTACAAGGATATTTTGCAACCCAGAAAGGACAATATGTGCTTGATCCTTTTTTTCTGACAAGGGGAAAGATGGTCGCAGGAGGTTAGTAGGCATCCGCTATTATTAGAGCTCGGGAAAAAGCTACAAGAAGACATTATAACAAAAGCCTATTAGGTCCCAAAGGTAGTCTACTTCCCTAAAGACATTTTAGACAAATGTCCTTTCATCTCTAAAAGTCAACCCATTCCTCTACGACCAAATGGCCCATAACACAAAGAAAGAATCTCGGTCCTTTTAGAACTGAATGTGTCATTCCCAAAGCTCCTTTAGAACTCCAAAAAGAAAAGAACAAATTGGTTGTTGGCAACGAAAGCTATGATGCAATGAGTTGTTTATTTGCCTCTTTATTTTATATGATAATTTTGATTTAAACATTTGAGGGAGCGAATCCTTTCGATATGAAGATTCTATTGTTGGGCTCTGATTTAAACATTTGATGTGGATCTTCAAACTAGAGGAGCTGGTAATATTTCAAGAGAGTTATTTGAGTCTGTATAACTTTGAATATGCTCAATCAAATTTTCTTATTTTTAGGGTTCTTGTTATTAAAAGACCTATGGGTACAACATTGATTGTTTGATTATTGATACAAATTATACAAGCACCAAATCATTTGATTTTTGTTAGGAAATTAACTTTAATTGTATAACAAGTTGCTATTTTCGGCCATCCTCTTTAGCCCTACCGCAATTTAGATAACAAGGAAGATAGATGAGCATGTAGAAGAAAATATAGACTATTTGTTTGTTTGTTTAGGTGAATGAGTTGAAGAGAAATGTTGATTAAAAGACATATGGAGAGGTTGATGTGTATAGAACTGTATAATGATGTTTTTGTTCTTTCTTTTTGGATAATTCTACTAAATCATAAAATAAAAATCATTCCACATTTCCTCTTTGATGATAAATGACTTTATTCATGAAATGCTAGATCATGATTATTAAGACAAGCAAAGTTCAAAATCTTGAATGTGCAAATTTCTTGGAGAACCCTATTTAGGATGCCATAGCAGTCAAGTACTCTTTTCCCATATTATTTCTTTCAATACTAAAGCTTTATGTCATTATTTCAAAATTATTAGGTATAACTTCGAGATTATTCATCTTTTGACCACTCTTAGTTTATGTTATTTTAGGTTTATAAAACATGAATAGTGCCAGTGGTCTAGTAATAGAATGATACACTTCCATGGTACTAACCCAAGTTTGATTCTCAATTGGTGCATCCTTTTTTGGTTCCAAGTTGGAGCATCCATTTCTTAATTTTTATGATTTTTGAATTTCTTTACCTTAAACACAGAAATGGGAGGTTGTTTAATGATAATAAAATTATAAATAATTACATGACATTAATTTCTTGCCTCATGAGAGTGATATAAGTTGTAATTTAAATTTTGGGGAAATATTATGTTCATCCTAGGATGTTTGGTTATTCCTTGTTGGCTTTTATTTCTTATTTTTTACTATTTTGTAAAGATAGCTACTTAAAATTTTATTTCAATATTTATTTACTTTTTTTGTTTCCTTATAAGGAAACTATATACTTTTGGCTTAATAGAACAAATTTGATTTCTATTATTTTTGTTGTAGTATATGAAATAATCACATTTTTGTATCTTATATAATATAGAAAAAACTAGAGCCAAAGATACCTAACAATACATTTATATCTTAGCATATTAAGAAACAATAACAACAATCACGCTAACGAAAAAAATGTCACCGTTTGTGTTCATCAAAACTTTATCTTTCTATAATGACAGTAGCACTAACATTTCTTGTTGTTACCAAATAATAATTTAAACATGAAGTTTTTACTTATAGCAATAGCATTGACAATGTTTTACATTGTTAAAGTTGACAGTTTTGATCTACACCGACGGATAAATCGTCACTGCTAGCATGAAACCCAATTTATACCAACATTTGTAAATTTTTATCGTTGCTATAAAATCAAGTACAATACCGATGGTTTTTACCGTCAAAATAGCCTACAGCAATGCCTCTTACAAGAATGCGAAAGTTGACCATTCGAATAGGCATCTATTGCTATAGTGATAGTATTTTTGACCTACATTGATGGTGTTTGACTGTCGGTGTATGTACAAACTATTGTGGTGTTCCACATTGAAACTGCCTCTTGGCTTTCAATATTATTCTCCACCTCAGTTTGACAATCCTTTTCTAGCATGAAAATCAGATCAATTTTGGTCAACTAAATTCTTATGTGTTACAACACTTGAAATTTTACCGACCAAATTTATCAAGTACTCTAGTCATATCAACACACAATTTAAACATTGATTTTGGCATTTTTAATTCGATCTACGATTCTTTTCTAATATTTTTGAAATTAAAACATGTAAAATATATGAAAATAACAAATATGCCCAATAAAATTTGAAATAAACATAGGAATATCTAATTTCATTACAATCTAACAAGACCATGCAAATAGACATTAAGCATATTTCATCAAGTATGTTCAATAGATATAAATAGAACTGACATAAACATATCCATAATTGATTTAAAACATCAAATTGTGCAAGATCCAGAAAGAATCTCAAAATAAAACACATGCATAAGTAAAAAAAATAAAATAGAGATGAAATTAGAATGTGATACGATTGAAGCACCCACGGAAGGACTTTCCTTAGAGAAGATTCACCCCCACAATACTAGTGTGACGGATCTAGTAATCTTCTCCTAGGATACAACAATCACACCACCACAATTAAAGCACTATGATTGTGCCTGTCCTCAAAAATCACCTCAAAAGAACTTAGTTGAGACAATTTGATCGACCAAATTGGGAAATTGATCGATCAAACTCTATATTAATCAATCAAAATGAGTAATTGAGCGATCAAATGCTGTCAGTTCCTTATTGTACCTTGTGCAAGTTGATCAATCAAAGTGATAAATGGTTGATCAATTTGCGTCCATGCATAGAGAAAGAGAGGGAGACATGAAGGGAAAATGTGGGTTCTAATCTTGTAGCCTCACTGTATTTTAAAGAAGACATTACAAACGCTACGAAATTCAATGTTGGATTAATTAACAAATTAGTTAATCAATTAGTTAAATAAATAATCAATCCAGAAATCAAAGAAATTTTTCTATAGCAAAAAAGTCAAAGTTCCAAAAGTGATTCTCACATGAGCCTGAGCTTGAGTTGGGACAAGACTCACGTGCACGTGCCTGTGGTCCCCAACTCCATCTCTTGCTCTTTTCTACATAAATTATGAGAGTCAAAAGCCTTTGATATCCACCAAAATATTTGTCCACTTTTAATGTAGCAACAAAAACCTTTACTAAATCTCTTTAATTTCAATATAAATTGCTAATGTCACCATCCACCAATTGCATCACAATTGATGTAATAAGACTCTAAAATCAACATCTTCCTCGATCTGACATGAGTTTTTTTGGTGTGTAAAATTCTTGGAATAACTATTCTAGGAAGAAACAAACATTTTAAAAAAATAAAGAAATATATTAAGAATAATCAACCGCACATCCCCTACTTAATAAGTTTGTTTCGTTCATAAAAAAACATAATGAAAAAGTCAAAAAACATGCATTGCAACGCATTATGCAATGTACGCCCCCACTTAATGTAAAATACTGTTAGTGGTACAAGAAGGGAGGTTGAATTATGCAATAAAAAATTTACAAACAATTGCAATAAATAACACAGGTATTCAGAGAGGAAACTAAGATTTTGCCCCCAATTCAATGAAAATCACTAAATCACACCATTGGTGTTCCTCAAAAACAATTCCCCTCTCCTGGACAATCCCAAGGAGAGTTTAGCCCCTCTACTAAGAGAAAATGGAAAACCCATAGCTCGGGCACCTAAACAAACTAATAAAACAAAATAAAATAAACAACCCTATGAGCCTTGAATAATATAGAATATAAAGTATGCTATGATACTCCCATTGCAAACCTATGTGATGAAGAAAATCAGTGTTAAGACTTGTGCTATTAAAGCCCTTTAAGACGTCTGGGACTTGGGTCAGACGTCTGGACACCTTCCCAGACGTCTGGAAATTAATTTTTGTGTGCGTATGTCCTCGAGTCTGCATGCGTGCCGCACGCAGACTGTGCGCAGCCGCCTTCTTCTCTCCCCTCTCACCGACAGAACCCTACCTCACGCCTACATAAACCCCTCTCCTCTCCCTCGTTCACCACCCCACTCCCATCCACCTTCTCCTTCCTCCAGCGAGAGCGAGAGCGACGAGTGCGGTCGAGTGTAACTGCAGAGAGGAGGAGCAGCGAGAGAAGGGAAGAGAGGAGAGCGCGCGAGCCGTGAGAGAGCTCGCCGGAGAAGCTCATGGCCAGTCGGGCATGCGCAAGGCGGAGAGGTGCGCCGGGGAGGTTCTCCCTGACGCTGCTACAGCTAGAGTAGCGGGTGAGCGAGCGCGGCACGGCTGCTTGCAGCACGAAGAAGACAAAGGAGCTTCTGGTTCTAGGATTTTTCCCGGAATCAGACGTCTGGACCTACATCCAGACGATGTAGATGACGTCTGGAGGAGGCTCCAGACGACTGAGAGGTAAATCTTGCACCCTATGCCTCCCTTTGCGGATACGGCCATGCAGGCAGTTCCACCGAGGCACTGATACGTGCCATATTAAGGAGATTTACGTTGCGCATGCAGGATTCGGTTCGGGAAGGCGCAGGACACGCCCTCCCACATAGTTCAGACGTCTGGGCAAGGCACCAGACGGCAGGGAGCGTCTCCAGACGTCCGGAGAGGTGGTCGGATGTCTGGAACTAGGTCCAGACGGTTCAGTAGGATCCCTAGACGTCTGAGGAGTAGCGTAGAGTGAGGTATGGTTCTGGACTTCTTTTAAGATGTCTGGAAGGTGTTCCAGATGTCTGATTTGAATTAGGATTGTCGTTTTTGATCTGTTTAGGGTTCGTTTGAGGTCCGATTTCCGCAATTAAGATTCTGTTCTCCTTCGTATAAGTTCCTCTACTTGTTGGAATGCTTTTATCATGTTCTGAGTGGTTTCTTGTGGTCGATCCTTGTGTTAGGACCTCATTCCGTTGCGGATTTGGGGGTTGCGGAGGCATGTGGACCTGCCGATCAAGCCCCCATTACTTCTGGTTTTGCGGGTAGAGTGGCTTCCCTTAGTTTAATTACAAACATGAATGCATATCTGGAATGAATGTTAGATCCTAGGGTGTGGCATGAATCCTAGGACTAGAAACACTAGATTGAATGTTAGATCCTTGGGTATGACATAAATCCTAGGACTAGAAACACTGGAATAATTGTATGGAATGCATGAATTACAGTCTTGGATGAGTAAATAAAATAATAAAATTACCTGTAATTGGATAACAGCTGCTTGTGAAATGTAAAGTACTGTTGTTAGCTACTGTTGCATGTAAATTCCTGTTATTTGTAATTAAGTACGAGTTGCCGGTATATGATTTGGAAATGAAAGATTGAATGTTGGAAACATGAGCTACCTGCGAATAAACCTGAAATGATGAAACCTAGTATGGCTTGGCTTGAGAAATATGAGCATGAACCCTACGGGAAATTAGGAGTAGAGCTCCTGGAAATAAATGGAATAGAACTGGAAATGTGAATGGGGAAGTGAGCTGGCCCTTGAGTACGGAGTACTAAGGAGAGCGACTGTCCTCCCTGTTTTAGTGCAGAGCAGAGCTAGCCACCCAAGGGTTGGGACTTGGAGTTAGGATTGGCCACTTTGCACCGACTTTTTGGCCCTCGCGTACACAGTACTGGGGAGAGCTACTAGTGTAGGGAGATAGCTAGCCACCCCACGGGGCCCGGGGTTCAGCTAGCCGCCTTACACCGACTTGTTAGGCCCACTGGGCAAACCAGGGTAGTCAGGAGAGGGTACACGGACTGTGAGGGGCGAGACCCCTGTTTGGTTCTTAGGGGCTAGGCCCCTGTTACTGAGAGGGCTATGCCCTATACTAGTTCCATGCTGTGCTTTGGGCGCACCCGTTAACGGAAACGACTGACCGCATGCCAGTGCGAGGTAGCTACCCGTGCATTTATCGTGCGTGCCATAGTCACCGTTACGTCTGTCAACGACCTTGGGGTGGTTGACTGAGTGTAGGACCACCACGGGGGACTCTCCCGGACAGGAGAGCACCACGTGCTACTTCTACTCTTCGGAAAAGACTGCAATCAAGATCATTCCCACGATGAACATTCGAGATCAAGAAAAAGATCTGATAAACAAATCAAGTGATGAAAGAAAGAATAATTAGTTAAATAAAGAAAGAAATTGAAAACAACAGCTACCTATCCACCTTTACTGTTTTTAGTTAGCTGGTTGCCACTCCACTCAGCGTTCGTTGATTTCGTGTACTCATAACCTTTTTCAGGTCCAGGTGTTGAGCAGCCAGAACCTACGGCTGCAGAGGGTGTTGGGCCCAGTAGAGCCCAGTAGTTGTACCTTTTTGTTGTACCCCATTTCCGTTGTAGTGAGTATATTTGTTACACTTCTGTACTCTTTTATTGTAAACATATATTCCTGTACCTGTTTAAATTCTCTACTATTGTGGTTGTGTGTACTGTAGCAGTTTACTTCTTTACTGCTGTACTTTTGTTATTGTTAGTTGCTTGCATGGTGAATGTGATTTATTTTTACTGCTTTTTGGTTACTTCCTCGTTGGACGATTGGGTCTTAGGATCAGTCGAGTCGGTCCGATCTCGTGTCCTGTAGGGATTCGGGAATCGGGTCATAACAATCAGAGTGGGAGTGATGTTGCTCTCAAGAATTTCCAAAAATAAAAGAACACAATGGCTTCAGAAATCTTAGAATAGGATAATAGAAAGTATTTAGCACTAGAATATTTCTTTTCTTTATATGTAGGCTTAAAGCAACCCTTGGTGGGTATATATAGGTGTAGGAGGTCAGATTTAAGGGCAAATAATCATTGGGAAGGTAAAATGGCTACATTGCATTTTCTCAAAGTCTGACTGGATCAGACGTTTGAAAAGTCATGATAGACATCTGAAGGAGTCATTTTAGGTGTCTGAGAAAAAAGCCAGACGTCTGAAAAACTTTAGTGAGAAAGTAGTCGTTACTGAATTACACAAAATCAAATATAGGGATGTCTAAACAAAAAGATAGATATATGAATAGATAGTTTCAGACATCTGAAATTAAAATTGGGCGTCTGACAAACTCAGGGTTAAAGTGATCATTACTGGAATGAGGTTGGATCCAAACAGGGATCTAAAGACATATGGTTAGACGTCTTAAAAAGAATTACATGACTGTATAAATGCAAAGATGTCTAATGGCCTATAACGTTCCAAAATCAAAGAGTAACGAACATAATCAATTGCGGTTAATCTTAATGTTGGATAGAAAGTGAATGTTGGTTGTTTCAAGACGTCTCAAGAAGACATTTGAAAGACAAGGAAAATTATGACCGTTCTTCTGGAGTTAAGGAGATACCAAGAGCTCGAGGAGGCCTCTGAAAGACATAATTAGATGTCTGAAGAAGAGCATAGACATCTAAAAACCTAGGTGACAGAGGTCTAGGATTCTGGACATGATTTTAGGTTCTGGACAGTAGCCTAGACATCTGATAAAGTAGATCAGACGTCTAACCAGGCAGACTCAGACATCTGAAGGAATCATAGGATGTTTGAAAATCCAATCAGAAACAAAGTCTATTATGCTGAATTAGAAGAGTGAAGATAGGATGGTTCTTAAGGTATCATAAGGATAATGCAAAGCTCATTTACATTCTAAAAATGAAATAAAACAAATCTAACTACAACTCCTTCTATCTCCTCATCTCCTTGATGCTCATTTCCTTCCATCTTCATCTCCTCATTTCCTTGATGCTCATCTCCTTCTATCTCCATAGAACTTGATCTTAAGCTTTCATCATGCTTCATCTAACCCTAAGCCTGAAATATTCATCTCCAAATACAATGTTAAATATAATATGTTTTGTTATCATCAAAATCAATGATCGTGGTACTTTATTACCAACAAATATATCAATCTATTTTCACTTAATGCAATACACACCAGTGTATTCTCACTTTCCACTGATGTATTTTAGGTGAAGTTATAGGTTGCCAACTTAAGCAATCTACAACTTTGACCCAAAAGAAATTATTTTATATTCAAAAGTAGGTTTAGGCTTTAGGATTTTAGGTTTAGGTTTATGGAAAGTGATTTTACCAATGGAAAATGTTTTTTTACTTGGAAAGTGGTTTTTCACCTTTAGGTTTAGGGTTTAGAATTTAAGGAATCTAAACTCTAAACACTAAAGATTAAACCCTAAACCCAAAGGTAAAAAATCAATTTCCATGTGAAAAGTTAATTTCATGGATGAAGAGCCACTTTGCATAGGTGAAATCCAGTTGAAAATCAAACTATACCAGTGTGTTATCATTTTCAACTAGTGTATTTTAATTTTCAACAGATGTATTTTGATTTTCAATTAATGGAAAATCAAAACACACCGATTGATTATTAAAATACAGCGGTATGTTTTTCCTTTTCACCAGTGGAAAATGGCTTTCCACTTCACCTAAAAGTGAAGTTGTAGGTTGCTAGCCCTTAACTTTGACTTAAAAGAAATTATTTTTTATTTAAAGTTGATTTTCCACTGGTGGAAAATCAAAACACACTAGTGGAAAATGAAAACACATCGGTGTTTTCTGCCTTTCAATAAGTGGAAAATGACTTTCTTTACCTAAAAGTGAAGTTATAGGTTACCAACCTATAACTTTGACTCAAAATGAAATATTTTATATTCAAATATGGTTTTCCATAGGTGGAAAACTAGAACACACAGGTGGAAAATAAAAATACATCGGTATATTTTATCTTTCCACTTCACGTACATATGTGTGAAAAATGATTTTTTACTTATGAAAGTGATTTTCCAACTATAAAAAATAATTTTCACTGATGAAAAACTAAACACATCAATTGAAACGATTGATTAAAACCATCGACTGAAACCACCGACGTAAGTAAGACCTGCATGCTGTAGACATATATTGCAACGCACATTTTCCTACCCTCACCCAAAATCTTATTACCCAATGGACGTGATGTAAACTCCATCTATTATATGACGTGACCCACCCTTTCATCCAATAGAATATCTTCTATTCCAAATTTCTTCGAAACGTATAGGATTGCGATGCCTCAACCTTGTAGCAAATATGATTTATTTTCTTCATTTATTTGCCTCATATAATTTAATATCATATACCCACTCTACTTAACAACCAATATTTGAAGCTTCTTATATTCATAACTATTTTAAACATCCATGTGAGGAGATTTCTAGTCAAGCTTACAGTATAACAACCATTCTATCCTTCAGGTTGTACTTCTAGCAAACCCCTTCTCCTAATCTACAAGCAATCATAATACCTATCTATAGTCCCTCGGGGTTAAATTACCAAAGATTAGCTTATAATATGAAAAAATTAAGATCGTGGCTTCAGTCCAAATGGCCGAAAAAGTTCCCATCAATTCTCCTCTCCACCAGTGGTCCCTAAGAATAATGTCGGTGATCTATATCTTTCACAAATTTTGCCTTTCAAGTAAATGGACGTGAGAATTTTCCTCGTTGCGACGGTCCATGGATTAATTTATCTCCTTTTCAGTTGCCATCGTTGAATGCGGTGATATGTCTATTATTATACGGTGGATGTTTGTATGGTTCTGGTGATATGTACGTAAAAGAAAAAGGTGTACCCAAGCAAGTCTATTTTGGGCTTGTCTTAAATTTTTGTTGTAAGATATGCAGTTTAAATGTTTTTACAATGTTCACAGCTATATATATATATATATATATATATATATATATATATATATATATATATATGATTAGCTTATCGAATTTCGTGGCTATTTTTGCCACCAATTTGTGTCCTTAACTCACGAGATTTCCGTAGCATGAATGTTTCATCAATGATCAACCTGCCTTGGTGATCCTAATTTTTAAGATCTCCATTGATACTTTCATGGCACATCTCGTTGAAAACAACGTTTATACAGCAAAAAAAATACGACATATGTATACCACACAAACTCATCCCAGGTTGAATTATCCTTTCTTTGATAATTTTGGGCCAAACCCTGGTTGATCCAGATATCCTTCTTGGTAAATGAGAGATACTCTCATTCTGAAGGGATATCTCTCCATGTAAATGGATCCTAAGACCTTGTTTGGATGGGAGGATAGATTTCATGGGATCACTTTATTTACAGAAAAGTTATCCTACATTTCTGTTTAGAAGTCGGAAGAGTTATCCCGATATGTTATCCTGTGATTATTTGAAATGTAGAGGGATAACCTCAAGAGTTATTGTAACGACCCGGTTCCCGAGTCCCTACGAGACACGAGAACCGGACCGACTCGACTAATCCCAAGACCTAGTCGTCCAACGAGGAAGTAACCAAAAGACAGTAAAGTAAACCACATTCAGCATGAATATAACTAACAGTAAGAAAGTACAGCAGTAAGGAAAGAAACTACTACAGTAGGTACCACCACAACAGTAAAACAACATTTATCATATAACAAGAACTGCAGGTAAAGAAGGTACAACGGAAACAAAAACTACTCACTAGAACAGAAATAAAAGAGGTACAAAAGGCTGTGGTAACTCTACTGGACCCTATTCGGCCCAGCGTCCTCTGCAGCCGCCGACCCTGGCTGCTCAACACCTGGTCCTGAAAAAGGTAACGAGTGTAACACGTCAGCAAAACGCTGAGTAGAGTGGCAAACTAACTAAAGGCAACAGTAGGGTGTACAGTAGCTGTTATGTTCTATTACTTCCTTTATTCACATCTTTCAATTTTTCTCACTATTTCATTTATTTCTCAGATCCTTTACTTGATCTCGAATGTCCTCGTGGGAACGATCTTGATTGCAGTCTTTTCCAAAAGTAGAAGTAGCACGTGGTGCTCTCCTGGCCGGGAGAGTCCCCCGTGGTGATCCTACCCTCAGTCAACCACCCCAAGGTCACTGACAGACGTAACGGTGACTACGGCACGCGCGATAAACGCACAGGTAGCTAGCCCGCACTGGCACGCGGTCAGTCGTTTCCGTTAACGGGTGCGCCCAAAGCACAGCACGGAACCAGGGCAGAGCCCTCTCAGTAACAGGGGTCCAACCCCTCCACAGTAACCAAACCGGGGCCTTGCCCCTCCACAGTCCGCGCACCCTCGCCTGACTACCCTGGTTTGCCCTAGTGGGCCTAACAAGTCGGTGAAGGAGGCTAGCAGAACCCCGGGGCCCGTGGGGTAGCTAGTACTCTCCTAACACTACTAGCTCTCCTCGGTACTACGTACACGAGAGCCAACAAGTCGGTACAGAGTGGCCAGTCCTAACCCCCGGGTCCCTGGGGTGGCTAGCTCAGCTCTGCACTAAACAGGGGGACAGTCGCTCTCCTTGGTACTCCGTACTCAAGGGCCAGCTCACTTCCCCAATTCTATTCCATTCGCTTTCCAGGAGTTCTACTCCTACTTCCCCGTAGGGTTCCAGAACATCTTATGTCTTACTTTCCAGTTTTACGTTCTTACAAACCATGATCCCAATCATGTTTCTTTATTCATAACAGGCAGCTGTGAACTCAATTTACAGGCAGCTTCATATATTCCTTTCCATTTTTCCAAGACTGCATTATTATATATTCCACTAGTTTTTCCATCCTAGGATTCATGCCATATCCTAGGGTCTATCATACAATCTAGTTTTCCGGCCCTAGGATTCACGCAACACCTAGGAACTATCATTCCATATATTTCTCATTCCTAGGATTCATACAATGTCCTAGGTTCTAGTTATGGTTCCATACTTTAACAAATTTTATTAATACTTAAAGCCACTCTACCAGGTACAACTGGAGTAATGGGGGCGTGATCGGGAATCCCGCGTGCCTCCGCGACTCTCAAGACTGCAACCGAACGAGGTCCTATCACAAGGATCAAACACAAGGAGTGTCTCAAAACAGTGTATAGCTACTGTAGACGGGTAGAGGAATTACTTCTGAAAAGAACGCAACTCGAATCACGGAAAACGGAGCCCGAACGGGCCCTAAACGGGTCGAGAAAGACGATACTGTGCAAAATCAGACGTCTGGAACTCCTTCCAGACGTCTTAAACGGTGGATCAGAGAATTACCTGTTCAGCGTGGTTTCCCAGACGTCCAGAAGTCTGCGGGGACGTCTGTCCTATACCCCAGACGTCCGATGGTCCATACGGACGTCTGTAGGTCACTCCCGCCGTCTGGTACAACTTCCAGACGTCTGATTCGCAAAGGATGGCGAATCAGCGAACCTGCGCACAGCCAACCCCCCTCCCTCAGTACGGTCAGTCGACAAGAAGGAAGAAGAAAGCGGAAACTCACCTTTCAGACGTCTATATGATCTTACAGACGTCGACCTTGCCGTCTGGCTATCAACCCAGACGTCTGATTCTGGAAATTTTTCCAGAATCAGAACCCTGCTCGGCCTCCGCTCGCGACGCCGCCCGCGTCGCACCTCGCGCTCCTGCTGCTCAGACCGCAGCAGGTCCCTCTCCGCGTCGCTCCGCGCCCCCTGCGCCCTCCGCCAGCCGGCCAAGCCGCTCCGGCGAGCTCGCCCTCACGGCAGAGCTCCGCCCTCGCACGCCGCACCTCCGCACTCACTGCGGCCGTCGCTGCCGCCCTCGCGTCCGCTCGCTCTCGCGCACAGGAAGGAGAAGAAGGAGGAGACTGTGGAGACGGGAGGGGAGGCGTGGCCCTTTTAAGGCCGCGCGAGGAGGAGAGAGGAGGTGGCAGGCCGCCTGCAGCCGCAGAGAGAAAAAAGAGGGAATATGCGGTCTGCGCGCTCAGGTGCGCAGGCGACTCGCGTGTGTCGAAAATAACGGATTTCCAGACGTCTGGAAACGATCCCAGACGTCTTATCAGACGTCTGGTTGTAATCCCAGACGTCTTGTCCGACGTCTGAGCCACCTCCCAGATGTCTTAAAAGACGTCTGGGACACACATTCGTTACAGTTATCCTATATGTGGAAGTTTGTTGTTTAAGAGCTTGGTGATGGTATAAGGTATAGAATGACAATTCTACTCCTAGAGTTGTTGGCTTAAAAATTGGTTAGTTGCTAGTCAAAGCTGCCATGTCTCATGCAAAGAGCCAAAGATTGCAAAATTTCTTTGCATCTAAAATTCTAAACCTCAACAAGTGCAACATGGGAAATTATAGAATACAATGTAAGATTTACTATCTTTCCAAATTATAATATTGTCCATTCTCCAAAGGATGGAAATTATACTATACATTTATTGCTACCATACTTTCAAAGTTTCAATATCTACTCAGGAATTAAAAGAAATTGGACCATGAAGAAAGAACTCTAGTTCTATTAAAATCCCACAAAATTTCTAAATTGCATTGTAACTTTCCAATGCCTATCCAATTCTTATGTCAACAATCATTTAAATTTGATGTCCAACTTGATCTCAAATAGATTACCACTACTACAATTTGTCACAAAAAAAACTCCTCCTCCCTTGATGAGGTCATGAACAAAAATTAAAACATCATAGAATGTCGAACATCATGTATGCTTCTTTAATCTATATTTTTCTCAAGTGATCTCTATAATAACCTTACTTCTACCTTATGTAGTATTTTTTATTTCTAATATTTCACAAAGCCTGGAAGAGTGGCACACATGTTCTAATAACTTTCGGCACCGATAAAGATAGGAATTTCTCCAACGCATGTAATAACTTTGTAGATATTGCAACCACTCTCAACAAGTTTTTTGATTTAGTAAAGAATACACCCAACTTGAAATGAATTAGTGTAGAATCCCGTGTTTTGCATAGTAGATATGCATGCTGCTATTGTACATTCATTTACCACGTAGAATTATAACCACTCTACTATAAATTTATAAAATCTTCTATTCAATTGATTTTAAAGTCTTCAAACCTAGCTGATTGGTTTGGGGGATGTGGGGGTCTGCAAGGTGAAGAAGGCACTAATTAAGATCAAACATTGACCTAAATCTATGATGTCCTCTTCTTGGTTTATGGCAGATCTTGAGTGCCGATGCATGATCATGTACACTATCATCTCTTAGCTTTTCTGCTAGAGCTAGGAATGCTGAATTAAGACCTGGAAACCTGGATACAATTAAGAAAGCGAAAGAGGTGTTATGCTTGTCTCACTACGTTAAAACTTTTCGATTTTGGCCAAGTTTTTGGTATTCTGGGGAGTTGGAACTAAATATCAGAGGACTAAATATCAATGCACTTTTACTTCAGTAGTAAAATTGTCTTAAACATTAAGAAATCATCTTTGAGTCTAGTAGATCTCAAGATTATGAGTATATGTGACTATAAAGGAAGCTAGATAACTGTATAAAAGAAATGCTTTGTAGTTTTTTTGTCTTCATTAGAGGGAATGCCTATATCAAAAATGGAGGCCCCAGAATCCTTCTTTATGATTTTATACCTATATCTATTATTTGATTAAACTGGGAAGACAAGTTAACGAGCAGATTAGTTTCCATTAAAATTGTTCTCAGGAACCTGATTTCCTTATCAATCTTGGGATCAATCTAGGACCAAAATATCTTTTACATTTTTCAACATGAGAATCCTAACCATGGTATTATACTTTGTGTGGAGAATAAAGTGCCACATGGTAGTACCACATGGCTAGTTTATCAAGCCAAGTGGCAGGTCTGTCAGGCCACGTGGCATGTCCTAGCATGCACCCTAGGGTATCAGGCCTAGGGAATTTTGTGAGGGTGTCTTTGAGCCCAAGTCTCTTATTTTTAGTAAGTTAGGTGTCAATTAGTTGATTAATTAGAGGGATTTGCTACTATCTGATTTTAGGAGATTTGATTGATTGTGATTGAGTTTGTTTCCTATTTTAGATAGTAGGATTAGCTCTCTTTATAAAAGTGAATCTATGTAATTGTTCTTCCCTTAAGTTAATGCAATATTTGTTCCAACTACATCAATAACTCCCTCTCTCTCCCTCTCTTTTTCTCTTCAACGTCAGTTGCACCTCTTCTCTCTCTCTGTTTGTGTGCACCAACATCAACTGCAGCAGCCTGCTATTGTGTTTCCTATCCATGTGGAAGAGCCTCCACACCAAGGTTCAAGAAGTCAGTATGCGGTATGTGGTCAGTTGGACCATCGCATAGAGAGTATGCGGTATTTGGACGAGTATGCGGTTTTGTATTTTTTATTTTAAAAAATATAAAATAATTAGTTAATTTATTAAATTTTATGTTACATTCAATACTATAACTATACAACTATCTTAAGTAGTATAATAAAAACACACAGTTAATACTCCTACTTTTTAATTACTATACAATTTAGAATATAAAAGATTAGACATCTTAAAGAAAGAAAATGTAGAGATTAAAAACCTAAAATGAAATCTAGATAAAAAACCTATAATCAGACCAAATATTCTAAATAAAATCAAAATAAATTTAGATGTCAAAAAAGGAAATCTCTCAAATACATCAAAAGAAGAAATCAGACCCAATAACATTATGTCAAACAATACCAGAAATGCTAAAAAAAAGAAATATCTCAAATACTCAAATCAAAATCATCTAACATCTACCTTAAAAGCTTACCTTGCTGCCACTGCCAACCAAAAGAATCTTCACTATCAGCGCTACCTCAAGTTGAAGAAGCTTGACATTGTTGCCAGCGAAAGAAGCTTGACATCGTTGCCAATCGAAGAAGATGATGTTGCTTTCTACTCATCACCACTATCGTGCAAAGACATTTGTTGTCGACCGAACGAAGGCCGTCATCCCCACTCCCAGCCTCGCACAATGGATTCCGGTGGGTAATGGATGGAGGTGTAATGGCTTCCTAAATCTTGAGGATTGACAAGGGTTTTAGTTTTGGGGGTTTTGGGGCTTCCTAATGGGATGAGATTGTGTTTTATTTTAGGGGGTTATCGTGTGGGAGAGGGGTATCGAGGGTGAGGGTTTAATGTGTTACAAGGAGGGGGCTATCAAGGGTGGGATATTATTCATGTGGGTTTTTTTTTTAGAAGAGCCCACTGATGGCTCTATCTCAAAAACGGGTGAGTATGTGGCTGAGAAAATGCCTACTCAGCCCACCTACTCATCTAAACCCGACCATAGGATCGCATGGCATTACTCAATTCTACAAGGGGTCCACTGACGCCTATGTAGGTGCCTACTCAACCTAAGTGACTGACTTCCTGAACACTACTCCACGCCATGCTAGCGCCCAAATCTCCACACTTTGTTTGTAGTCTTGCTTTCTCAACCATCCAGTTGATGCCTATGCAAGATGTATAGCAACTTGACTTTGTACCAATGATGAGAAAATCAGGATACTCTTTTGTGACTTTCTTCTTCGCATAATTATTAGGATAAAATTGTACAAGGTTTTAACATCAATGATAACATGTGTTACGAAGATGAGACTATATCATAAGTTGGCACCGATACACCTTGTAACCACCACCATGGTGGCACCAACTCAACCACCATGGCACCCCTTAAATTGGCACGAAAACCACCTTGCATCCCTTCCCATTTTGGCTCTAACTCCATGCTACAATCACCACACTCACATGCCTTCCCTTCTTATTCCCTTTTTGTTGGTTATGTTTTAATATTCCTCCTTGTTGTCTTTTCTTATTATGCTTTTATTTGTTAAAGTCTTGGAAACGACCCTCATTTAGTGGGTTATGGGTTAGGGTGATTGGACACCAATTGCTTTTAAATCCAAGTTCACTCAAGTTTCGAACATGAAACTTTCTTTTAGTAGATTATGATTTAATGAACCAAACCAACAATCTGATTATTTAGTTGGACACTAGACCTCAAAACAAACCCAATGTCACCAATCGGATACAATTCGAAGCTTGCATATAAAATAAAAATTTATAATCAAAGCAAAAACATGTAGTTCTTTTTTGTTTTTGTGATTCAAACCTCAAATCAAGGATTTGAAAGTATGATTAGCTTCCCAATGTTGCGAGATTCTAATGCTATGTTTCGTTCGACGATCAGATATAGGATACATGAAATATGTATGAATAACTTACGTGTGACCCACCTTAGGAAACACACTATGCAAACGACCTCTATTTTAAATTCAGAAAGAAATTTTGGATTCCTTGTATCGTAATGATTCCGACAATATGAGTTTCGCAGGGATCAAAGTTTGTTTGAACCGATTACAAGAGTCGACATCGCATTAGAAAGTAATATATATATACATTTCCCAATCTAATCAATCCTTAACCATATCAATTAAAATCCCCTTCTTTCCTAATTTTCTTTTTCTCTAAACCTACTTTTTCCCCTCCCCACGTTTCCTTTCCCTTTCCAATGATATAGGTACGTAAACCCTTATTCTTTTTTTTTCTCTCATCACATGAAAACAAGTCGTAGCCGGCACTGCCACCAAGTTTTCTTTCATCCCGAGCGTGTGTGAGAAGAAAGAGGGGCAAAACGAGCATGTGAGCCGAGTTGGACGCGAGCACAGCAGCGTCGAGGCCGAGGTGAGTTCTCTCGTCCATTCTTTTCCCGTTCATGCATGCGTGGAGGCGAGAGGGAGAGAGAGAGACGAAGCGGGATGAAGAAGGGGAGGAGGAGGTCGACCAAGAGGAGGACGGGGAAGACGACGGCCGCGAGGAAGGAAGACCGAGGAGGCTGGCCGTTGGCCGGCGTGGCCGCTCGTCATGAATGCATGTGTGTTGCACCCATCGTGCAGGGACAGCGAGAGGGAAAGAGAGCGACGGAGAAGGGGAAAGCGAGGTAGAGTGAGAGTGAGAAAGGAGAAAAGGCCGGGACGACGACGTCGAAGGTAGAGACGAGACAAGGAGAACACATGTACGTACTTGCTTGGGTTGCGGAGAGATAAAGAAAGGGCGAGAGAGAGAGGGAGGGTGGCCGCCGGTGGCCGAAGGAGGGCTGGCGAGGGCCAACGAAGGCATGTAGCCGGTGGGAGTATGTCGACGATGAGCGTCGACGAGTATGTGCACGGGTTGGCGTCGTGCATGGCGTTGCAGATATGAACGAACGAAGAAGAAGCGGAGGAAGGAGAAGGATGGTAAAAAGTGAGGAAAATTGTATGAGAAAAATCATAGGTTTAAAATATTGCGTTATGGTCGCTGTAAAGGAATTTGGGTTATATTAAGATCCAAGGGTTGTTGTTATTTCGTGTAGTTTGGGGCCATTTGAGGCTGGATTTTGGCTATTTGTGACCCCCTCTTGGGGTTTTCAACCTTGACGAATACATCCATACGGCTAGATTGGTCAATTTTTGCTCTGATTTTTGAAGTGTCAACTAGAGGGTATGTTCACACACTACAAAAAAGTTGACCTACAGCAAAAGTGTACTTACACTGGTATCAAATATATGTTACCATAGGTTTTCATATACGTTGCTAATGATATATCCTACACCAACAGACACCTTTAAGGAAAATAAAAAATTTATGCGGGGCAAATGTGTCTTGAGGTCCTCCCCGATCTCTTTATTTGCCACTCAATCCACCTCAACTACTCATCGTCGTGGGTTAACCCTCCTCCGCTTCCCATTTCTCCTTTCGAAATCCTCCTCGTCGCGCGTCAACCTCCTCTCCCCTCGTTGTTATGACCCGGTTCCCGAATCCTTACAGGACCCGAGACCGACTCGTCTCGACTAATCCCAAGATCTAGTCGTCCAACAAGAAATAATCGAAAAACAAGAAAATAAACCACATTCATATATGTAATGTAACTAAGCAGTAAAAACATACAAGCAGTAAAGGAAAGTAATAACTGCTAATTCAATACATATCACCACAACAACAGGAAAAATGGAACGAAAGCAACAGTAACAGGAACAGTAGCAAAATGTCTGAACTCACTATAGCAGTAATGAGAGTACAACAAAAGTACTGAAAACTATGGCTGGACTCGACTGGGCCTAGCACCCTCCATAGCCGATAGGTCGGGCTGCTCAACTCCTGGACCTGAACAGGGTTATAAAAAAGATGGTGTCAGCGAATAATGAGTAGAGTGATAATCATACTATCTAAAGCAGTAAATGTAGCAGGTATATTTATCTTTTCAAGTTATTTTATTTTTATAGGTAATCCCCTTTTCACCCCTTTTTGTCATCTTTCAGGTTTTTCTTGATCTCGCATGTTCCTCGTGGGAACGATCTTGATTGCAGTCTTTTCCGAAGAGTAGAAGGTACACGTGGTGCTCTCCTGGCTGGCAGAGTCCCTCGTGGTAGTCCTACATCCAGTCAACTACCCTGAGGTCACTGAAAGACGTAGCGGTGACTACGGCACGTGCGATAAGTACACGGGTAGCTATCCTGCACTGGCACGCGGTCAGTCGTTTCCGCTAGCGGGTACGCCCAAAGTACAGCACGGAACAATATAGGGTCTAGCCCTCTCAGAAATAGGGGTCTAGTGCCTCAGAACCAAACAGCCGTCTCACCCCTCCATAGTCTGCGCACCCTCGTCTGACTACCCTGGTTTGCCCAGAGAGCCTTACAAGCCGGTGTAGGGTGGCTAGCTGAACCTCAGGCCCCGTGGGGTGGCTAACTCCCTCCCTACAATAGTATCTCGCCTCGGTACTGTGTACACGACGGCCAACAGAAGTCAGTGTAGAGTGGCCAATCCTAACCCGGGTCCCAACCCAAGGGCGGGTAGCTCCGTTCTACACTAAAAGGGGATAGTCGCTCTCCTTGGTACCACGTACTCAAGGGCCAGCATACTTCCTGTCCACATTCCAGGCCTTTCCATCTAATCACAGGAGTTCTACTCTTAACTCCCCGTAGGGTTCGTGCTCATGTTCACCATATTATTCCATTCCAGGTTTCATCATTCACAATTCAGTTCTCGTTTATACACATGCATCTCGTATTTCCACAATTTAACACATGCAACAAGTAATATCACAGGTAACTGTTTAGTTGTATCAGGCAGCTCATATTCTAGCAGGCAGCTCGTATTTATTTACAGGCAGTGGCTAACAATCCAGCTCATTCATATATATATACAAGTTCAATTACGCAAACAATTGGTTCAACCATTTCTTGTCCTAGGGTTCATGCCACATCCTAGATTTCCAGTTGTCTAATTTTCATAGATGCATTCATATTTAATAAGTATAATTGTAAAGACTCGTTCTATTTGAGCCTTTTAAGACGTCTGGACTGTTAGTCAGACGTCTGGACCTTTTCCCAGATGTTTGGAAATTGAAAAATCTATACGCGAAGTTGGTTCTGCGTGCAGCTAGTGCGCTAAGCTCTTTTCTTCTCTCTCTTCTTCTCTTTCTCTCCCTCACCGGACCCTAACCCACTTCTTATATAAGAGCCCTCTCCCCCTTCCTCTCTTCTCCCCTCCACCACCACCACCTTCCTTCCTCTCCACTGCCGTGAGACGAGCGAGAGAGAGGGAGCGAGAGTAAGGAGTGAGGGGGAGGAGTGGCGTGAAGAGGAGGTTGAGCTCGTGAGCTCAGAGAGGCTCGCCGGAGTGCACACGGCCACCGCGGCATGAGCGAGAGGAGCGCGTCGGGGAGCCGTCCCCGACTTCCTGTAGCGGTCGGAGTTGCAGCCGAGAGGGAGGAGCCGCGGCAGAGCGCGGTGAGAGGAGCGAGAGCTCGTTCTAATACTGGAATTTTTCCAGTATCAGATGTCCGGAGTGCCTTCCAGATGATGGGCTAGACGTCTGGTGACGACACCGGACGCCTAAAAGTAGGTATTCGCACAGGTACATCCTCGCGGCTGCGGCCATGTAGGCCGCACTGCAGAGCCGATTTGTTGGGCTAAAAGGGGATCTGCTACTTCTTCATGCCTAGGAGCAGCTTTAGGAAGGCGCGCAGAATGCCCTCCCACATGTTTCGGACATCTGGACAGCTTCCTAGATGACCGGAGGCACTCCTAGACGATTGGAGGATAGGTCGGACGTCTGAAACTGAGTCCAGACGGTCAAGTAGGAGCCTTGGACGTCTAAGGTCGACGCAGGGACCTGAGGTGAGACTCTGGTGATTTTTAAGACGTCTGGACTTGGTTTTAGACGTCTGATTTGATTCTGCAGACATGTTTTAACTCATTTAGGGTCCGATCGGGGTTCATTTTACGCAAACGAGATATCTGTGGTTTCCTTGTGTGTTCCTCTACATGTTAGAAATCTTTATATACTGTTCTGAACATTCCGTTGTGATGTGTTCCTTGGTATAGGACTTCGATATGTTGCGTGTCTAGGGCATGTAGAGGTACGTGAGTCTACCATTCGAGCCCCCAGTACTCCTGAATTGTCTGGTAGAGTGGTTTCCCCCTGTGTTATTTATAAAACATGGATGCAACTATGAAAATTAGAAAACTAGAAACCTAAGATGTGGCATGAATCTTAGGACGAGAAATAGTTGCACTGTTGTATGTGTGTTTGAGATTGCAGTCATAAATGAATGAGCTGAATTGCGAACTGCCTGTTAATAAATACGAGCTCCCTATTGGAATTTGAGATGCCTGAAATAATTAAACAGTTGCCTATAATATCACTTATTTCATATGTTAATTTGTGGAAATACGAGCTGCATGTGTATAATACGAGAATGGAAATTGTGAATGATGAAACCTGGTATGGAATAATATGGTGAACATGAGTATGAACCCTACGGGGAATTAGGAGTAGAGCTCCTGTGGATGAATGGAAAGATCTGGAAATGAGAGTGGGAAATGTGTTGGCCCTTGAGTGCGTGATACCATGGAGAGCAATTATCCCATGTTTAGTGTAGAGCGGAGCTACTCGCCCTTGGGTTGGGACCCGAGGTTAGGATTGGCCATTCTACATCGACTTTTGTTGGCCCTCGCGTACACTGTACCGGGGAGAGCTACTAGTGTAGGGAGGGAGTTAGACACCCCACAGGGCCCGGGGTTTAGTTAGCCACCCTACATCGACGTGCCAGTGCGATGTAGCTACCCGTGAGCTTATCGTGCATGCTGTAGTCACCGTTACGTCTGTCTATGACCTCAGGATAGTTGACTAGGTGTAGGATTACCACGGGGGACTCTCCCGGCTAGGGGAGCACCACGTGTGCCTTTTACTCTTCGGAAAAGACTGCAATCAAGATCGTTTCCACGAGGAACACGTGAGATCAAGAAAGAAATCTGAAAGTAAACCAATGGATGAAAATGAATTACTTGTAAAATAAATAATTGTAAAGGATAAATTTTCCTGTTATCTTTTACTGCTATAGATAATCTAGTTACCACTCTACTCAGCGTTCGCTGACTTCGTTTTCTCATAACCCTTTACAGGTTCAGGAGTTGAGCATCCCGAGTCACCGGTTGTAGAGGGTGCTGGGCTCAGTCGAGCCCAGCAGTAGTTCTTGCTATTGTTGTACTTCCTTTCTTAGTGAGTTTCAGACCTTGTTTACCATTCCTGTTACTGTACTTTAGTTCTACTTTCCTATTGTTGTGGTGGTATGTACTATTTAGTAGCTTTTACTTCCTTTACTGCTTGTCCGCTTTTACTGTTAGTTACCTTGCATAGTGAATGTGATTTATTTTCCTACTTTTTGGTTATTTCTTGTTGGACAACTAGGCCTTGGGATTAGTCGAGTCGAGCCGGTCTCAGGTCTTGTAGGGATTTGGGAACTGAGTCGTAACAAGATGGTATCAGAGTAAGGTCGTTCCGAGAAATGAACCAACTAGCTTGAGGATAACCAATTCATGTGCATGTAACTAGAGTAACCACCATAACGTATCGCTTGACATCTGTTCTGAGTTCCTTTCGCTGAAATCCGTTAGAGTTGACTTCTTTTGTCCTGTCTTTCGCGTCTCCTTACAGGAGATGCCTTGTCGTGGAGTTCTTGAGGTGGGCCGTGGACACGGCCGTGGACGAGGTCGGAGGGACAAACGTGATGGGCCCGAGGTGCCAGTTGACCCGCCACTTCTCCCGGGCGTTTAGGCCCAGGACCTCGCTCAGCTGATCCGCCTCCACGGGTGCCTCTCCCTGGGGACGTGGAGCGGGAGTCCTCTGTGGGACTGAGAGACTGATGCAGCGCTGGATGAGCAGGAGGGGGAGAGGGTGGTCCTCCACCGCCCCCACTGCACTCTGACACTTCTGAGCGCGAGCCCTCCCTTCCTGGAGGCGTGCCCGTTCCCCCACTGCAGCTGCACTACGAGCTTTTCGGACAGTTCTGAAAGTTGAAGCCCCCCTCCTTTAAGGGGGATGAGGACCCATCTGAGGCAGAGGACTGGCTGGAGCAGGATGAGAAGGTGTTTGAAACCCTTCGCCTCCTTGTGTGGTGCCACGTGGCCTTTGCCACGTACCAGCTAGAGAGTGTGGCACATAGGTGTGGAGGGCAGTCAGAGGCCAGGAGAGGGGAGAGCCGACGTGGGACCAGTTCGTTACTCTCTTCTACGCGCAGTACTTCCCGCAGACTTAGCAGGACCAGAGGAGGCGGGAGTTCCACACTCTACGCCAGGGGACGATGACTGTTAGCACGTATCACACGCACTTCCTGGAGCTGTCATGTTTGCTGCGACAACCGTAACTACGAAGGAGGAGCGCCTATGGAGGTTCACTGAGGGGCTCCGACCTGCTATTCGGGGGTATGTCAAACCCCTAAAGTTGCCCACCTTTTGGAGAGTGGTGGAGGCAGCCATGACGTACAAGGAGACCAACCCGATCGCGCGAGACACCGACAGCGGACGGAAGATGCCCTACCAGCTACAGTATCCACAGGGTCGACAAGAGAGGAGGCATGCGGCACCCGCGAGAGAGCCGTCTCATTTTGTGGGGCTGTTAGTGGCCTTTGGGGGCCCCCGACAAGGGCCAGCTGTCAGCACTGGACCCCCGCCCAGCCGTCAACAAGGACCTACCGAGGGAGGGAGTTGAGTCCCCCTCTGCTACCAGTGTGGCCAGCCGGGCCACATCAAAATGGACTACCCGTCTAGGGCTGGAGCGCAGCAGATGCTCCCCGCACTGAGCGCTGGAGGCTGAGCAGGTGGTCGTGGTTCCCAGGCACGTGGGGGAGGGCAGCAGCCACAAGGAGGGTACCGGCCAACGGTTACTCGCCCAACTCATAGTGTGCTGCTTCTTCTGTATCGAGAGCTGAGGGACGTATCAACGCCCTGACACATAGAGACGCCAGGGCAATTGGTTCAGTGGTGGTAGGTATGGTTACCGTTTCCGGCAGATTAGTTTATGTGCTTTTTTATTCCGGCGCCACACATTCTTTTGTCACTGTGAGTTTTGCTGTCAGTTTGGGACAGGACTGCATGTTGTTAGAAGATCCGTTTGTGATCAGAGGTCCAGGTGGTCAGCTTTTTGTAGCTGAGGAGGTCTACGCAGACTGTGAGGTCAATATTGGGGGACACAGCCTCCCCGCTGACCTGATTGTGATACCGATGGAGGATTTTGGCGTGATTTTGGGGATGGATTGACTGTCCACTTACTATGCCTTAGTGGACTATTTCGGGAGGAAGATCGTCTTCTTTATACCGGAGATGCCTTCCTTTGAGTTTCATGGACAACCGATGGACGGAGGTTTCAGGTGCATATCTGCGCTTCGGGCAGCGAGACTTTTGAGCCAGGGGTGTGAGGGCTTTCTAGCCTATGTGGTGGCGGAGCCCAGCCCCATGGCAGACTTTCAGAGCATCCTGATGGTTAGAGAGTACCCCGACATGTTTCTAGAGGAGCTGCTAGGACTTACCGCCTGAGCGTGAGATCGAGTTTGAGATCTCACTGGTACCGGGAACTAGCCCCATTTCTACTGCGCCGTACCAGATGGCACCACTTGAGCTGCGAGAGCTCAAGTCACAGCTACAGGACCTGGTGGAGAAGGGTTTTGTGAGGCTCAGTGCGTCCCCGTGGGGAGCCCCTGTGTTATTTGTGAAGAAGGATGGTACCCTGCGCCTTTGTGTTGACTACAGACAGCTGAATAGGGTCACCATCAAGAACAAGTATCCGCTGCCGAGGATTGATGATATGTTTGACCAGTTGCGAGGTGCCACGGTATTCTCCAAGATAGATCTGAGATCAGGCTACCAACAGTTGAGGATCAGGGAGATCGATGTCTCCAAGACAGCTTTCCACACCCGGTACGGACACTACGAGTTTTTGGTCATGCCGTTTGGGTTGACCAACGCCCCCGCTGCCTTTATGGATTTGATGAACTAAGTGTTCAGATCGTATTTGGATCAGTTTGTGGTGGTATTTATTGATGACGTGCTCGTTTACTCACCGGATTAGGCACAGCATGGACAACACTTACGGATGGTTCTAGACACTTTGAGACAACACAGGGTGTATGCCAAATATAGGAAGTGCGAGTTTTGGCTGGGGCAGGTGACTTCTTTGGGCCATGTGATCTCAGGAGATGGTTTGGCTATGGATCCAGCCAAGGTTGAGGTCGTACTCAGGTGGGAGAGGCCACGTACAGTGACAGAGATACGCAGCTTCTTGGAACTGGTAGGTTACTACTGGCGGTTTATTAGGGGATTCTCGCTGACTGCGCGTCCTATGACTCAGTTGACTCGGAAGGACGTGCCCTTTGCTTGGACAGATGCTTGTGAGGCATGTTTTTAGGAGTTGAAGGAGAGACTAATTTCAGCTCTTGTGCTTACCATCCCAGATAGCAATGGCGATTTTGTGGTCTACACGGACACTTCGTTACAGGGGTTAGGGGGTGTGCTCATGCAGCGGGGTCACGTTGTCGCTTACGCTTTGCGGCAACTGAAGCCCCACGAGCATAGCTACCCTATCCATGACTTAGAGCTGTCAGCTATTGTCTTCGCGCTGAAGACATGGAGGCACTACCTTTACAGTGAGACCTTTGAGATTTTCACGGATCATAGGAGCCTCAGGTACTTGTTCGATTAGAAGGAGCTTAACATGAGACAGAGACGTTGGTTAGAGCTCGTGAAGGACTATGACTGCAGCATCTCCTACCATCCGAGGAAGGCCAACGTGGTGGCTAACGCCTTAAGCCGAAAGGCGCCCGCCTACTTGGTTAGTTTACAAGCATAGAGTTGGAGACTCATGGAGGAGTTGGGTAGTTGGCGATCTAAAGAGTCACAGGGGTATTGTGGGGTAGTGACGGTGACGCGACAGACGAGATCAAAGCTGACAGACCGCATCATCACAGGACAGATGACAGATCCGTACTTACAGTCGTTGCGAGACAGAGTGCTGTCAGGGGACACAGGAGACTTCTCTTTTACAGACGAGGTGCTGCGTATGAGGGAATGTTTGTGCGTTCCCAGGGACGAGGAGTTGTTGACAGAGCTCCTGACTGAGGCACACGGGTCTAGGTTCACCATACATCTCGGGAACACGAAGATGTATCATGATCTGAGATGTGACTTTTGGTGGAGAGGGATGAAGCGGGATGTGGGTGAGTTCGTGCAGTATTGTTTAGTGTGCCAGCAGGTGAAGGCCGAGCATCAGAGGCCTGCAGGGCCGTTACAGCCACTTCCTGTGCTAGAGTGGAAGTGGGAGAGCATCACCATGGACTTTGTGGTGGGCTTACCCGTAACCCAGCGAGGACACGACACAGTCTGTGTGATAGTGGACAGGTTGATGAAGATGGCACATTTCTTACCGATTCGAGTCACTTTAGGACCAGCACAGTTGGCGGAGAGGTACATTCGTGATGTGGTACGTCTGCATGGAGTTTCGCGTGAGATTGTATTCGACCGGGATACCCATTTTACTTCCCAGCTTTGGGCTGAGTTTTAGCAGGCTTTGGGGACACTATTGAGGTTCAGTACTGCATACCACCCCCAGACGGACGGACAGTCAGAGCGCACTATACAGACACTTGAGGACCTTTTGCGCGCCTGTGTGTTAGACTGGAGGGGCTCTTGGGAGGAGCACTTACCCCTGGCAGAGTTTGCATATAATAACAACTATCACTCGAGTATCGGCATGGCACCTTACGAGGCTCTGTACGGACGGAGGTGTACTGCACCCTTGAGTTGCGTTGAGGTGGGGACCAAGTGGGAGGTTGGTCCCAGGATGATCAGGCAAAGTCAGGAGGTGATAGAGCAGATCGACAGATGTTAAGAACGAGGCATCAGACGGGCTTTTAAGACGTCTGGAACCCTTTCTAGCCGTCTGGTAATCAATTTTTTACGACGTACGGGGTTGCGTCTGCGCGCCTGCGCACGCAGACTGCACTAGCCGCTCGCGCCCCTCTTTTTCTCTCTCTCCTCCTGCAGACACGCCATCTCCCTCTTTTCTCTCTCCCTTCGCTGCCTATATAAGCTCTCGCCCTCTCCCTCACCCTCATCTCCTCCGCCCTTCTCTTCTCCTTCTCCCTGCCAGTGCGAGAGCGCGAGCGAGTGGGGGAGCGGCGTGCGTGGGGTGTCGCGGAGGGCTGCTGCAGCTCGGGCAGCAGGCGGACGGGGCGCGGCGCGGCCGTGCATCGCGGGCGGAGAGCGAGTTGGGCTCTGATTCTGGAAAATTTTCCAGAATCAGACGTCTGGGCTTACGACCAGACGTCTGGCAGGTAAGATATTTCTATCTTCTTCCTTTTTCGCGTGTACGACCATGCAGCCGTCCGCCGCACCTTCATCTGCGATCCGTCGTGCTGAGAGCAGGTGTGGGTGCGTGCAGGTTCTTCTCGGGAGGGCGCGAGGGCTCGCCATCCCACGTGAATCGGACGTCTGGCCGCAGTGCCAGATACGGAGAGGACTTCCAGACGTCCGAGGTGACCATCGGACGTCTGGGAACCGGGGCCAGACGTTCCAGCAGGCTTCTGGACGTCTGAAGGACTACACAGAGCGAAGATACAATCTGACCCACCTTTTAAGACGTCTGGAAGAGGTTCCAGACGTCTGATTTTGGACAGTTTGGTCGTTTTCGACCCGTTTAGGGCCCGTTCAGAGTCCGTTTTCAGCGTTTCGAGTTGCATTCTTTCCAGAATAAAATCCTCTACCCGTTTAGAGTAATTGTATACCATTCTGAGAAACTCCTTGTGTTTGATCCTTGGTTAGGACCCCGTACCATTGTAGTCTTGGGGGTTGCAAAGGTACGCGGGATTGCCGACCACGCCCCCAGTACTCCCATTGTAGCTGGTAGAGTGGCTTTTAATTTATATTAGCATAATTTGTTACAATTGTAGAACAATTAATAGAGTCTAGGGTATTGCATGAACCCTAGGACTGAGAAACTAGATTGAATGATAGATCCTAGGGTATTGCATGAATCCTAGGACTGGAAAACTAGATTAAATGATAGATCCTAGGGTACGGCATGAATCCTAGGACTAGAAAACTAGTGAAATATATATATATTGCAGTCTTGGAAAAGTGGAAAGGAAATAATAGCTGCCTGTAAATTTATAGCTGCCTGTTATGAATGAATAAATATGATTAAGAATATGGGTTGTATGAAAGTAAGACTGGAACAGTGAAACCTACAATGGCCAAACAAAAAGAATACGAACCCTACGGGGAATTAGGAGTAGAACTCCTGGAAAGAGAATGGAATGGAACTGAGAAAGTGAAACGTGGAAGTGTGTTGTCTCTTGGGTACGTGATATCAAAGAGAGCACACATTACCTCTTAGTGTAGAGGGGAGCTTGCCGCCCTCAGGTTGAGACCAGGGTGGGTTTGGCCACTGTACACCGACTTGCTGGCCATCGCGTACGCAGTACCGAGGAGAGCTACTAGTGTAGGGAGAGCACTAGCTACCCCACGGGCCCTGGGGTTCTGCTAGCCTCCTACATCGACTTGTTAGGCCCACTGGGCAAACCAGGGTAGCCAGGCGAGGGTGCACGGACTGTGGAGGGGTTGGACCCCTGTTACTGGAGGGCTCTGCCCTATACTGGTTCCGTGCTGTGTTTTGAGCGCACCCGTTAACGGAAACGACTGACCGCATGCCAGTGCGGGGTAGCTACCTGTGCGTTTATCGCGTGTGTTGTAGTCACCGTTACGTCTGACAGCGACCTTGGGGTGGTTGACTGAGGGTAGGACCACCACGGGGGACTCTCCCGGCCCGGAGAGCACCACGTGTCACTTCTACTTTTCGGAAAAGACTGCAATCAAGATCGTTCCCACGAGGAACATTCGAGATCAAGTGAAGGATCTGAGAAATAAATAAATCGTGAAATAATAGAAAGACGTAATTAAAGAAAGTAAAAATATAACAGCTACTGTACACTCTACTGTTTCTTTAGCTTTTAGTTGCCACTCTACTCAGCGTTTCGCTGACGTGTTACACTTGTTACTTTTCAGGACCAGGTGTTGAGCAGCCAGGGTCAGCAGCTGCAGAGGACGCTGAGCTTAGTAGGGTCAAGTAGAGTTACCCGCAGTTCTTTTTGTACTTTTCTTCCACTGTAGTGAGTAGTTTCCTTGTTACTCCTTGTACTTCTTTATTGTAAGCTTCATGTTATGTACATATTTGTTGTTCTGCTGTTATGGTGGTGTATACTGTAGTAGTTCATTTTCTCACTGCTGTATTTTGTTACTGCTAGTTATATTCATGCTGAATGTGGTTTATTTTACTACTCTTTTGGTTACTTCCTCGTTGGACGACTAGGTCTTGGGATTAGTCGAGTCGGTCCGATTCTCGTGTCTCGTAGGGACTCGGGAATCGGGTCGTTACAACAGATGACTCCGTACTGTTAGGAGCAAGCAGAAGAGTTATGCTGACCGAAAGTGCAAAGGTGCAATTCGAGGTTGGGGACCACGTCTTTCTTCGCGTTTCGCCCATGAAGGGCCTGCAGCGTTTTGGGGTGAAAGGGAAGCTTGCGTCGAGGTTTGTGGGACCCTTTGAGGTCCTGGAGCGGGTAGGACCTGTTGCTTACCGGCTTACCCTTCCTCCCCAGCTTTCTGGTGTGCATGACGTATTCCACGTGTCCAACCTCAAAAAGTACGTCGCCGATCCCAGTCACATTCTGAGCCATGAGAGTGTCGAGGTGGGTGACGACCTGACCTACCCTGAGAGACTAGTGTAGATACTAGACAGAGCCGTCCGGAGTTTGAGACGGAAGCAGGTACCCCTGGTGAAGGTCTTGTGGAGGAGCCAGCGGTACGAGGAGGCTACCTGGGAGCCTGAGGCGGCGATACGAGAGCGGTACCCAGAACTTTTTGAGGGTACGTCTTTTTGGATCGACTTTGGTCCTCTTTAAGTTTGTTATGCATTTGTATTTCTCTCTCCTTACCCTAGCTAGCACAAGTTTCGAGGATGAAACTTCCTTTAAGTTTGTTATGATATAAAGACCCGTTCTGTTTGAGCCTTTTAAGACGTCTGGAGTGTTAGTTAGACGTCTGGTCAGACGTCTGGAAATTGAAAAATCTGTACGCGAAGTTGGTTCTGCACGCAGCCAGCACGCAGACCTCTTTTCTTCTCTCTCTTCTTCTCTTTCTCTCCCTCACCGAACCCTAACCCACTCCTTATATAAGAGCCCTCTCCCCCTTCCTCTCTTCTCCACTCCACCACCACCACCTTCCTTCCTCTCCACTGCCATGAGAGACGAGCAAGAGAGAGGGAGCGAGGAGGAGCGGCATGAAGAGAAGGAGGAGGTTGAGCTCGTGAGCTCAGAGAGGCTCGTGGTAGTGCGCACGGCCACCGCAGCGCGTGTGGGAGGAGGAGTGCATCGGGGAGCCATCCCCAACTTCCTGCAGCGGCTGGAGCTGCAGCTGAGAGGGAGGAGCTGCGGCGGAGCGCGGCGAGAGGAGCGAGAGCTCGTTCTGATACTGGAATTTTTCCAGTATCAAATGTTCGGAATGCCTTCCAGATGATGTGCTGGACGTCTGGTGACAACACCGGACGTCTAAAAGCAAGTATTCGCGCAGGTACGTCCTTCCCGCAACTACAGGCATGCAGGCCGCACCGCAGAGCCGATTTGTTGGGCTAAAAGGGGATCTGCTACTCTGTCATGCATAGGAGCAGCTTTGGGAAGGTGCGTGGATCGCCCTCCCAAGCGTTTCGGACATTTGAACAGCTTACAAGACGACCGATGGCACTCGCAGACGACTGGAGGATAGGTCGGATGTCTGGAGTTGAGTCCAGACGGTTAAGTAGGAGCCCTAAACGTCTAAGGTCGACACAGGGACTTGAGGTGAGACTCTGGTGACTTTTAATATGTCTGGACTTGGTTCCAGACGTTTGATTTGAGTCTACAGACTTGTTTTTGACTCATTTAAGGTCCGATCGGGGTCTGTTTTACGCAAACGAGATATCTGTGGTTTTCTTGTGAGTTCCTCTACATGTTAGAAATCTTTATATACTATTCTGAACGTTCCTTTCTGATGTGTTCCTTGGTATAGGACTTTGATCAGTTGCGTGTTTGGGGCTTGCAGAGGCACGTGAGTCTACCGTTCGAGCCCCCAGTACTCCCGAATTGTCTGGTAGAATGGTTTCCCCCTGTTTTATTTATAAAACATGAATGCAACTATGAAAATTAGAAAACTAGAAACCTAGGATGTTGCATGAATCCTATGATGAGAAATAGTTGCCCTGTTGTATGTGTGTTTGAGATTGCAGTCATAAATGAATGAGCTGAATTGCCAACTGCCTATTAATAAATATGAGCTGCCTATTGAAATTTGAGATGCCTGAAATAATTAAACAGTTACCTATAATATCACTTGTTGCATGTGTTAATTTGTGGAAATATGAGCTGCATGTGTATAATACAGGAATGAAAATTGTGAATGATGAAATCTGGTATGGAATAATATGGTGAACATGAGCATGAACCCTACGGGGAATTAGGAGTAGAGCTCCTATGGATGAATGAAAAGATCTGGAAATGAGAATGGGAAGTGTGTTGGCCCTTGAGTACGCAATACCAAGGAGAGCGACTATCCCCTATTTAGTGTAGAGCGGAGCTAGATGCCCTTGGGTTGGGACCCGGGGTTAGGATTGGCCACTCTACATCGACTTCTATTGGCCCTCGCGTACACTATACCAGGGAGAGCTACTAGTGTAGGGAGGGAGCTAGCCACCCCACGGGGCTCGGGGTTCAGCTAGCCACCCTACATCGACTTGTTAGGCCCACTGGGCAAACCAGAGTAGTCAAACGAGAGGGTGCGTGGACTTTGGAGGGGCAAGATCCCTGTTTGGTTGAGGGGATAGACCTCTATTGCTGAGAGGGCTAGGCCTTATACTGTTCCATGCTGTACTTTGGACGTACCCGCTAGTGGAAACGACTGATCGCATGCCAGTGCAGGGTAGCTACCCCTGCGCTTATCGTGCGTGCCGTAGTCCCCGCTACGTCTGTCAGTGACCTCAGGGTGGTTGACTAGGTTTAGGATTACCACGGGGGACTCTCCCAGCCAGGGGAGCACCACGTGTGCCTTCTACTCTTCGAAAAAGACTGCAATCAAGATCGTTCCCACGAGGAACACGCGAGATCAAGAAAGAAATCTGAAAGTAAACCAATGGATGAAAATGAATTACTTATAAAATAAATAATTGTAAAGGATAAATTTACCTGTTAGCTTTTACTGCTTTAGATAGTCTGGTTACCACTCTACTCAGCGTTCGTTGACTCTGTTTTCTCATAACCCTTTAGAGGTTCAGGAGTTGAGCAGCCCGAGTCATCGGTTGCAAAGGGTGCTGGGCCCAGTTGAGCTCAGTAGTAGTTTTTACTGTTGTTGTACTTCCTTTGTTAGTGAGTTTCAAACCTTGTTTACCGTTCCTGTTACTGTACTTTAGTTCTACTTTCCTGTTGTTGTGGTGGTATGTACTGTTTAGCAGCTTTTACTTCCTTTACTGCTTGTACGCTTTTACTGTTAGTTACCTTGCATAGTGAATGTGGTTTATTTTCCTACTTTTCGGTTATTTTTTGCTGGACGACTGAGTCTTGGGATTAGTTGAGTTGAGCCGATCTCAGGTCTTGTAAGGATTCGGGAACTGGGTCGTAACAATAACAGGGGTGACCACTCTACCAGACAAATCGAGAGTACTGAGAGCTCAAACTGCAGGCCCACGCGCCTCTGCAAGCCCTAGACACGCAACATGTCAAAGTCCTATACCAAGGAATACATCACAACAGAAGGTTCTGAACAGTGTATAAATGCTTCTAATACGTAGAGAAACTCACAAGGAAACCACAGATATTTCATTTGCATAAAATGGATCCCGATCGAACCCTAAATGGGTCAAAAATGTGTCAACATACCCAAATTAGATGTCTGGACACAAGTCCAGATGTCTTAAAAGTCACAGAGGCTCACCTCAAGCTCTTGCAGCGACCTCAGACGTCCAGGACTCCCCCGCGACCGTCTGAAAACAGTTCCAGATGTTTGACTAGTCCTCCGGTTGTCTGAGAATGCCTCCAGTCGTCTGGTAAGCTGTCCAGACATCCGAAAGTGTGTGGAAGGGCGTTCCGCGTACCTTCCCAGAGTTGCTCCTGCGTACGACAGAGCAACAACCCACTTTAGCCTAAACAGAATTATCTGCGGTGCTGCCTGCATGGTCGTAACCACGAGGAAGATGTACCTTCGCAATACAATGCTTTCAGACGTTTGGTGTTGGCACCAGACGTCCAGCCGGTCGTCCGGAAGACACTTTAGATGTCTGATACTGGAAAAATTCTACTATCAGACCGCACTCCACCGCGTCTCCCCCCGCTCCATCGTAGCTCCAGCTATTGTAGGTGGTCGAGGATGACGCTCCAATGCCTTCCTCCTCCGACGAGCTTCCACGAAGCTCTCAACCTCGGCCCTCTCCTCCTCACGCATGCTCCTCCTCGCTCTCGCACTCTCTCTCGCGTGCCCTTGCTCACGGTAGTGGAGTGGGGGTGTTTGTGGTAGTGGTGGAGTGGAAAGGAGAGGAAGGGGGGTGGTCTTTTATAAGGCTGGGTTAGGGTTCTGAAGGGGGAAGGAGGAGGAAAGAGAAAAAGGAGAGACGAGCTCTACGCACTGCCCGTGCGTAGAATGCAGAAGGCGTACAAAAATTTAATTTCTAGATGTCTGGGAAAGGGTCCAGACGTCTGGACAAACGTCTGACTGGCATTTCAGATGTCTTAAAAGGCTAAAAACAGGATGGATCTTTACACTCATCGACCTCGACCTCTGATACGGTCCCGCTACAACACGGGCGTACGGGTAAGGAATGCGGCGTGGTGGACCTACAAACCAGCGTTCTTGCGAGGCGATCGGTGGAAGATGGGGGTGTTGCTAGGCTATCGACGGGAGGTGGACCTTCTACCACTCCAGCTAGTCTAGATGGAAGGGGGAAGATGGATATTGTGAGTGGGAAACCCAACAACCACAAGGTAGAGAGGCCAGTGGCCAAAAGAGTTCTTCCTTCTTGTTGTCATTCATGTTATAGGTGAGTTTTAAGTAGCCGATTACATCACAAAAAGGACAACACAATATCCCACCGAATCTACCTACTACACACTAACCCATGTCATCTTTCCTTCTTAGTGAAGGAGACAACCCCCCTCCACCCCCCACCCCCCCCGTCCAAAATGGAAGAAGGTGCTGTTGTGCTTTTGCCAAAAATGAGCTCTAGTCAGGGCTCGAGTTCCCAACCACAAGTGCTGCTGCTCATTAACCATCTTCCTTAGGCTGCACCCGCTGATGGAGGATACCTGCGGACCATGTCCTAGCAGCTTGTCTTAGGCGATGGCAGCTGGGTAGGTGCTTGCGTGTATCAATCCATCCCCCTTCAAAACGTCATCGTCCTCGATGACCAAGGGTGCGGACACCAAGGGAGCAGAGGGAGTCGACGTGCTCGCGCATGACATCGGCGGTGATGGGGAGCGCGAGGTCGTTGAGCTCGTCGGGGCGGATGTCGAGGCCGCGTAGGATGGAGTAGACCTTAGCTCGTTTGGAGACGAGGGAGGGTGGCGAAGGTTGAGGATGTCAGCCCTAGAGGTTGACCTTCGTACAAGCCCGGCGAAAATAATCGACCATCTCGCCCCCTATGGAGTCGATGCAGCGGAGGGCCATGTAAAGGTTGTCAGTGGAGAGACCGGCGTTGGTGCGGGAGTGGAGGTCGAGGAGGCCTCGGTTGAGACGGTGAGGGGGGCTGAAAACGTCGAGGGAGTTTATATCCGACAGCGTGCAGCTTGAAGGTGGAGTTCGCCAGTGATGGAGGACCCCGCAGGGGAAGAGGAGGGTGAGGAAGTGGTGGAGGTTTTGGCATCCGTGGTGGTAGCGGTGGAGGTCGGTGTTGGGGAAGCTGGAGAAGGAGGTGCCGGAGGAGTCGTTGACGATGTCGGGAAGCTCTCGCAGGACTCCATCTTTGTGAAGACCTGCACAGCCTCGTTGAGGCGGAAGGAACGTGACCCTACGTGGACAAGGGTGGAGGAGAAGGTGGCGGGGTCGGGGTGAACGCTATAGTGGTCTTCCAGCTTGTGGAAGGCACAAGCTACCTCGTCGGGAAGGCCTGCGCGGTCGTAACCGGGGATGAGCTAAAGGGAGGTGCGAACAGGGATGGGGGCACCGCGGCGACGCATGTTGTCGAGGGGGCTCCTGGCGGCGGGACCTACGACACTGGTGAGGATGGTGGTCATCTCAAGGAGCTTGTCTCGTAGATGGTGCGAATGCGGAGCTAGTGTTTGACAGTAAAGACGAGCAAAGGGCGCTGGAAGACAGTGCTAGTGAGGGTCTCAAGGGGGCGGTGGATGCAAGAGAGGTCCAAGATAGGGAAGTGGAGGCAGCCGATGCAGACGTACTCCTTGCCGGGGCCCTGTTGGGACTTGACGAGGCGAGGTTGAAGTCGGGGATGTTGAATTGCTTGACACAGCGCTAGTGCCCAGAGGGGTAATTCGAACAGGAGGGGAGGTTGCCGAGGTCATCGGAGAAGGAGAGCCCGAGTGGGACACGAGGGTGGTGAGGGTGCAGGTGAGGTCCGAGGTGACATGGTCGACAATGGCCTTGGTCTCGTTGCCTTGGTAGGTCGGGTGCTTGGAGACGATGGTGAAGACGAAAGTGGAAGAGGAGGCGGGAGTGAAACTGGGTTGTGCAGCGAGGTGTGCTACATGGGGGAGGCAGTTGAGCTGGAAGAGGTCGGTGAGGGGGGAAAGAGTGAGAGGCGGTGATGGAGTTGGAGGTGCATGTGGGTGGGTGTGGAGAAGAGAGAGTGTGGGTGGTGGTGGAAGATGCTTTGGAAGGGGGTGATGGTGAGGGAAGCGGAGGTGGTGAGCGATGGCCTTGGCGAGGATGGTGGTGGAGTCGGGGCAAATGGAGGAGGTCTTGTGGAATGGGAAAGGCCGTCGGTAGGTGCTAGCATTGGTGGTTGTGGGGGTGGCCAAAAGGTGGTGGTGATGGTGGCATGGGGGTCGGCATCATGGGGAATCACCATGGGAACGACCGTGGTCATGGAAGTTGGTGGTGCTGCTGACGACGAAGGCGGAGACGGGTTACGAGGGCTCTTGGTTTTGAGACTCTCCCCCATTCTGTTGCAGTCGGCTTGCAACTTTGCAAGCATTTCCTGCAAACGCTCCAATCGGTCAAGTCGCTCCTCAACCATTGTGATCGTCGCCGAGGATTGTGAGGCTCTAATACCACTTGATACGGTCTCGCTACGACACGGGCGTACGGGTAAGGAATGCGGCATGGTGGACCTACAAACCAACGTTCTTGCGGGGTGATCGGCGGAAGATGGGAGCGTTGCTAGGCTATCGGTGGGAGGTGGACCTTCAACTACTCGAGCTAGTCTAGATGGAAGGGGGAAGATGGATATTGTGGGTGGGAAACCCAACAACCACAAGGTAGAGAGGCCAATGGCCAAAAAGAGTTCTTCCTTCTTGTTGTCATTCATCTTATAGGTGGGCTTTAAGTAGCCAATTACGACACAAAAAGGACAACACAATGTCCAACGTAATATCCCACCGAATCTACCTACTACACACTAACCCATGTAATCTTTCCTTCTTAGTGAAGGAGAACCCCCCCCCCCCCCCCAACCCTGTCCAAAATGGAAGGTGTTGTGCTTTTGCCAAAAATGAACTCTAGTCAGGGCTCGAGTTCCCAACCGCAGGTGTTGCTGCTCATTGACCATCTTCCTTAGGCTGTGCCCGTTGATGGAGGATCCCTGTGGACCATGGCCTGGCAGCTTGTCTTAGGCGGTGGCAGCTGGGTAGGTGCTTGCTTGTATCAACTTCCTCTCGTCGACATCGCCTGCCCTCCAATAACTCCTCATCCTCCTTCTCCAACTTCCCTCCCCCTCCCTCATCGGCCCACTCATCGCTGCTTCATCACCCCCATGCCACTCAAGCTTACATCGACACCCTAACCTCTGTCGAGTCGACTTGATATGATTGAAGCCCTAATGATCTCTCCCTTAGAGTCACCGCCCCTAATCGAGCACCGCGTTCTCGTCGACTCAGGTTAGTTAAAGTTCTATCTCTCTATTCTTGCTCTCACCGACCATTATTGAAGGTGGATAGATCTTTTTTAGGTTTTTCGATCTGGTCTATCACTTGGATGTTGTCGACATTTTTGTGTTGGATCAATCTCTCGCATAGTTTTTCATTCTAAGGCTTTTGAAATTGGCATTCAAATCAATCCCTCTCTTTCTCGATCTCTCCAACTTCATCGATCTCTCACTGTTCATTGATCTAATCTCCAACTTCATCAAATTGATCTTAAGGTTTCCGATTCCTCGTTGTTCCATCGATGAGATCTCTCCCACTCGATCTCTCTCGCACTTTATACAAGGATCAGATCTTAAGAATAATCTCTCGCTGATGTTAAGGTTTTTGATCTTAAGGTTGCTTCAGAGTGTTTGTTCCCTTTGATACGGATAAGTGTTTGATGAAATGCTTTGAAGTATTTCAATGAGCAAGGCTTCAAACTGAATATGTACAAGGCACTATGCAGATTTCAGTACTCTAAGATATGCCTTCATCTACAACTACTTGTAAAAATTGTTGGGAGTTTTTTACAAACTTTTGAAAGCACCACAGTACAAGCTTTCGTATCTCTTTCTCATCCTAGTCAAGAATTACATGATTCTTGGAAAAATAGTTTGGGTACAAATAGCTTTATTTCAAAAGCAGCTTTGGAAAAATCATAGAGCTAGTAGTACACCCATATTTGGGGCACCTTTGTAAGTACATGTAATGTCAAAAGAAACCCATAGAAATTTATGGAGAAGTGGTTTCAAGAAACACTTTAGCTTGTTATCTTGGGAAAGAAATTTAACACCTTGAAAAGGCCTTACCGACTTCTGGAATATTGTTGGTCTTGGACAGTCCTAGAGCATCCAACTTCTCTGCAGGAAAAGGCCTTACCGACTTCTAGAATATTGGTGGACTTGGATAGTCCTAGGACTTAAATCTTGGATGCTCCCAGATTTGTCCAATCCTTCCATTGGTATATATAGTTTCTCCCATCCATCGGGTCAACCCGCAGACTCCAATTTTTGAATGTTATAAATTAATTTGCTACTAAAGTATAACCTTATTTGACAAATATATACTCGAAGCCCAAAGAATCCAACCTCTTCAATATATATACTTTTGCAACATGACCAAATATTGGATTGCTGTAGTATATATATTGTTGTTATCAACAACTAATTTCTACGCTAATGACTTACTTTCATCTAAAAGTTATTGATACAAGTCTTATACGAAGATATTGCTTCACAAATAAACCAAAAAGAAGATCTGAAAATAGTTTTCTACTTCCTGGAAGGTAAGCTTCAATCCATAGACAAACTAATCAAATTATGCCACAACAGCTTTACTTTATATGTAGTATCTATGTTTATGAGGAAACAAGGATTTTTTATATGTATCTTGGAATTTTATATTTGCAATCATATATATGACTTCTTACCATTTATGGGAGTTGCTGATCGTTTACTGCCAAAAAAAAGTTGGCCTTTTTAATTTGTTGCACTGCGACATAGCAAGCGAGAGATGCTAACAACGAACTAAGAGATGCTATAGGCAGTAGTAAGTAGCAAGGGTTAATTAAATGGTTGCTGCAGCTACTTGAGAGATAGGATGAATTGCACCAACTTGTCTAGATGCCAACAGGAAGACCCATTGGTAGCCTCATTGTTGTTGATTATCTAGCTGAGAGCTACTTTGGCCTTCATATCCTCCCTCCCCTTACCTTCCCCTCTACATCCCCTCCCCAATCCTCGACCCAAACCTTTCCTTGCCCTCGCATACCCATGTTGTTGCCCCCTCCCCATCCTCCTCCTTACCCTCGCTGGCCTTCTCACCCTCCTCTACTACCTCTACATCACCACCCTCCGACCAGCCCACAACCTCCATTGTTGCTACATCTCTGCCACCTCTGTCGCTTCTACATCACTGCTTCTTCAGCACTTGTTGCTGCTGTTGTATAGTATGACTCTCAATAGCATGAAGCCATTCTTCATCTTGCTCCTTATCTTGTTTCACAATTTAGACCCATCAATTTTATCATATTCAAGTGATGATTCTCTTCATTAATTTTATCTTTTTGCTTCTATTCTACATCCACATTCTTTTGCAAATAAGAGTAACTGGGTTGCTGCTCTTCACTTCTCTTGGTCCGTTCAGAAAAGTACTCCTCTTGAATCCTTTGCTGCTGCATAAGAAACCCATTGGTTTGCTGCCCAATTAGCTGCTACTTCACAACTTTCTTGTGCTATTGCTAGTGCTTATGTTCAAAACTTGCTTGTCTTTTGGTCTGCTGTGTTTTAGTGGCATTCCTGGAGGTGAGGAGAAGATGGTGCCTTTCCCTGTGAAGAAGCAGAGTATTTTTGTGTTGTGTAATGAAGTTATTTTATATTTTTCATATCATTACGATGGGCTATGGAAAAAAAAGGAAAAAAATAAGTTGAATTGAATGAGAAAACCGAACTGATAAAATTATTTTCCTTTGATAAATACCCTCTAAGTTTCACAACCAAGAAAATAAATCTCTTTAAGATCACCTCTTTCATTAAAGATTCCTCTCTGGTCCACAGAACTGAGCCTTTTGATTTAGCTGCCAATAGAACATTCCATAAAGTTGAGAATACCCTCTTTTTTTTTGGTTAAAGCTTTATTTTGTGGTCTGCATCTGGCTAAAAAATGGTAAAACTTAGAATTAAGTACTTTTTATGGCCATCAAATCTAAAAAATTCCACAAATTCCACACTATCAGAAGAAAAATTTAAACTCCCGATTTAGCATCTAATACTAAATTGGAAGTACGTTAAAGAGTAACAATGGGGATATTTCTCTTGATCTAAACAAAATATGCTGTGATGTCCTTGACAAATGCTTAATTAAGATTTGGACTGGCTTGACCCGAACTAAATTGGCTCTGAGCTGGCAAATCAGCCAGTTTTGATCACCACAAGATTAGTCCAATTGTGCTATCATTAAAAGTATAAACATAAAACCATGAAAGCTTGAATAATGAGCACTTCTCAGAATTGTTGTGAAATTAACTGTGCTATCCAATGCATCTAAAATTCTATATGTTGTTTTCATTTCTTAGAATTTTTAGATAGCTTGAATTTTGGTTACAATCTGAGATTAAGTTTGAGTAAGTCTTTTTCTTCTCTTGCCCTTCCTATTTCCCAAGATTTGAGCTCCAACTTGTTTTCTTTCTGGTTTTATTGGTTTGCATTAAACTGATATGCCAATTGGTAGTGGGTTGCATTAAAACACAAATCATTTTTAGTCCAAATTCTAATGCAAGTGCCTTTTTGGTTATAGACGTATATAAGATGGCATCCTTCCATTTTCCTTTATGGAAGTCTTCCTTGGTATGTAATTCAAGCCTTATTAGCATTTTCTTTTTCCTTAGCATTGTAAATTCCACTTGCTATAGTACATGAATCTTGTCCAAAGGAGGGATACCAGACTCTGCATGTCTTGTTGGATTCATTGATTGGTTCTCGCAAAGTTGATCCTTGCAAGCTTTCCAATTATTTTTTCATGTCAGTTGCCAGAATGCCCTGCCATTCGAGAACATAGATGCTATAAGAGGATTCATTTGGAAAGGGGCTTCCCCTTTATGCTACTCTGTTGCAGCAGTGTGGATTAGGATATGGTGTGGATAAGGAGGCCGGGGGGTCGAGAGTGCTTTGTCTTAGAAGTGTTAATAAAATAAAGGGCATATGGTGTGGATGAGTGGTTGGGATTTAACATGTCACTACCTTATTACTGAATCAGAGTTTCTGGTTCTCAAAGTTTTACTGGTTGGATTTCGGATGCGACAGCTGAAAAATTTGTAAATCTACCCAAAAGAAAATGTCAAGCAGTTAAATCATACCATCTAAAAAATGGGTTACAATCACACGTAAATGTGGAAATTGGTTTCAATTTGTAAATCTTTTGTCTAAAATTTTGCACTGCCTTGCCAGTAGTAGATGATACACAACAGCATTATGAGTCCACTTAAGTAGAAATATTAAGTGAATTCTATGCAAGAGTAAAACACAGTTGGCATTGTTAGCTTAGTAATAGGAAGATTTATAATGGTGTAGCTGACGTTCCATTTTGTTTCCACGTCTATGTATATAGACCTCATAAATAGGCGATTATTTTGCGCAAAACTGATGCTCGTTCTAGTCTTGGTATCATATATCTTGGATGCCAGTAGGAGGTTTTCTCCATTACAAGCACAGAAGAAGATGTACATCTATCTCCTACGTAAACATTGGAAAACTTTTTTTTTATGACTTAATGAAAAACATTTTACATGCTTCAAAATTCCCTTGAGTCTGATTTTTACCTTTGTTTGAAAGTATTCACATTAATGACACTCTCAAATTCCATTCAGTTCTCTTGCTTAGTTTCTTAAACGCTTACATTCTCCAACAAGCTTGAGTTAAACCCAGAACTTTTTAAATTACTCCCTTCTTAAAACAAAAGGATCAATAGAAAGTTAATTCTACAATTTATATCACCTTTTTGTTCTAACTTACCTTCTCCTTATTAATCATCTTGATGGCTATATGGTCTTGAAGCTTCTTACAGTCTTCATTTTCAAGACATCGATCAGAGCTAAAACTTTTATTTGAGAAAGAAATTGAAGTATAATAAGAAAAAAGAGGAAAGAAGCATACTGGGAGTTGAAGTGAACAAATTTTTCCAACCATTACTAAGAAGTCCCTACACCCCTATATAGGTGTGGGAAAAAGTACATCATAAATTCGCTACTCAAAATAAAATAACATAACATCTCTTACAAATATAAACATAAACATAACTCAATACTCCCTTTCAAGTTAGTGCATATACATCAATCATGCTCAGCTTATTTCTACATTTCTCAAACTGGGGACGTGGCAACAGCTTGGTAAACATGTCAGCAGTCTGGTTTGACGAGGCAAGACAAGTAATACGAAGCAGACCCTATTGAATCAAACTCCTGGTGTAATAACAATCCACTTCCACATGTTTTGTTCTCTTATGGAACATAGGATTGTTTGCAATGTAGGTGGCAACCTGGTTGTCACAATGCATCTCCATAGGTTCCTGAACATCAACATGAAGATCTCGTAACAGAGATCTGATCCATATCATCTCAGCAACAGTATGTACCATGGCCCTGTACTTAGACTCAGCACTAGAGCGTGAAACAACACTTTATTTCTTGCTCCTCCAGGTTACCAAGTTCCCAACAACAAAGGTATATAAACCAGTAGTAGACTGCCTATCCCCGACATCACCTGCATAATCTACATCTGAGTATGCAACAACAACCATAGGTGTCTTTCTCTGGAAAAAAATGCATTTATCTAGACACCCCTTGATGTACCTGAACACCTACATCAGAGCCTGCCAATGAACCTCAGTGGACTTATCTAAGAACTGACTCAGTTTCCCCACGGCAAAGCTAATATCTGGCCTAATGATAGTCAGTTATAACAACATCCTCACCAGCTGTCGATATGCCTTCTTGTCTTTTAACTTTACATTATCCTCAAACAAACAAATTTTAGGATCCATAGGAATATTTACATCTTGGGATCGTAGCATGCCTGTCTCGTGAAGAATATCAAAGGCATATTTCCTCTACGACATAATTGTCCATTACTTACTTGTGGCAAACTCAATACCTAAAAAATATCTCAGCTTCTCAAGATCTTTCATGACAAACTGGTGTGCCAAGTATTCCTTTATTTGAGATATACACTCTACATCATCACCTGTAAGAATAAGATCATCCATATACACAAGTAAAGTCACTGTACCCCTACTGGTCTTCCTTACAAATAGTGAATGATACGATGAAGATCTCTGCATCCCAACAACAGATAATGCCTCAGACAAGAGTTGGAACCAGGCTCTGGGGCTCTGCTTAAGACCATAAATGGCCTTATGGAGCCTACATACACATTCCCGCTGAATCTCAAAGCCAGGTGGCTGCTATATATATATCTCTTCCTCCAAGTCTCCGTACAGAAATGCATTTTTAGCATCTAACTGATGTAACTACCATCCATAATGAGCCGCAACAGATACAAGAATTCGAACAGTAGAGTCATGCAACAGGGGAGAACGTGTCAAAGAAGTCCATCCCATATGGTTGGGTGAATCTTTTGGCCACTAAGCAAGCCTTATACCTTGAAATAGACCCATCTGGGTTGTATTTCAAGGCAAAGACCCATCTGGCTCCAACAAGACATGCGCCAGACGGTAAAGGTGATAGCTCCTAAGTACCTCTGGTAGTAAGTGCAGACATCTCCTCCATAGCTGCCTTCCAATGTGGATGTAGTAGAACCTGCTAGTACAAGGTAGGTAACTCAGCACTGGATACAGCAGCTGTGAATGCATGAAACTCTGAACTTAGAGAATCAGCAGTAACACCACTCCCAGCAACACGATACTGGGTACAAGATCGTGGAGCCTTCCTAATAGCAATAGGAATATCCTCAGTAGTACTCATGAAATCAGGACCTGGAGAACTATCCTCAGGTGACAGACTCCCACCAATTTCATTTGTTGACACTATGCCTGAAAAAGTCTCTTGAGTAGAAACCGCCTCTAGGTTATCAACATAAACCTGAGAAGTCTATGGAATAGATGGAGGGGGCTTTTCCCTATATACAATTGGCAACCGATAGGTGTGACCCTTAAAGGTCCCTTTATTCGCTGGTGCTGGTCTGAATGTGCTGGTAGGTGACTCATCAACCTAAGAAGGGTTATTAGTATTTATGAATATACCAAATGGTATAGGAGCAATTGGTACAGGCGCACTCTTTGGTACACTCTACACGTGCCTAGCAGTAATAGAAAAATAAGGTACAGCTTCATGAAAAGTGACATCTACACTGATATAATATCTTTGGTGTAGAGGATCAAAACACCGACACCTCTTCTGAGTACGAGAATATCCAAGAAACACACACTTGATTACTCTAGGTGCTAATTTATCATGTCCAGGTCCAAGGAGATGTACAAAAACAACGCACCCAAATATCTTGAGTGGAAGATTAAACAACTCATCATTTGGATAAAGCACCTGCCATGGTATTTGCTCATGAATCACTGAGGAGGGCAATCTTTTGATAAGGTAGCAAGCTATGAGAACTGCATCTCCCCAATAGTTCTGTGGCACACTGTTATGAATAAGAAGAGCTCTGGCCATATCAAGGATATGCCTATGCTTCCTCTCTACGACTCCATTTTGCTGAGAAGTGTGAGAACATGAGGTCTGATGAATTATACCATGTATGCCATAGAATTCTGCCAACTGACGAGTACAAAACTCCAGTGCATTATCAGTTCTGAGAGTCTTGATGCAAACATCAAACTGATTTTTGATCATCAACACAAACTTCTCAATTAGTGGACCCACTTCAAACTTATTCTTCATGAGAAATAGCCAGGACAATCTGGAAAAATCATCAACCACAATTAAATAGTACCAATGTCCTGCTCTATCAGGAGTCCTACTGGGACCCCAAACATCAAGATGCACTAACTGAAAACATGAAGTTGAACGTGGTCCTGTAGCAGCTGGAAAGGAAGATCTATGGTGCTTCCCAAGTTGACAGCATCGCAAGAAAGTTGTGTAGTTGGGGACACGTGAGGAATAAGCCTGCGTAATTTTTCCAAAGAAGGATGGCCCAACCGTCTATGCCACTATAAAGCACTCCCAAATGTGGTACTAACTCAACATCCTACAGCCATAGGACCATGTTGAAGTCAGTAAACTCCTTCACATCCACTACCAATAGTCTTCCCTGTCATTCTATCCTAAAAAATACATCCACGCTCATCTAAGATGACCCGACAATTCATTTGCTTAATGATCTCACTGACAGAGAGCAAGTTCATGGATAAATCTAGAACAAACTGAACATGATTAAGCTGCATAGAAGGGGTAACATTAATTTCCCCTTGACCACTAATGGAGTAAGTCACCTATCAGCCACCTGTACTGTATGACCACGAGAGACAGGTTGAATCTGTCCAAAACACTGCAAATTCCCAAATAAATGATTGGAAGCACCTGAATCAATCAACCATGTCATACCAGTGGTTTGAGTATCACCCACGGCAATTCCTAGTGCAATCTCTGACTGAGACACTACCATGTTTACTAAACCACACTACCACAAATAAAGTTCGACGTGCCACAGAGAATGGTACACACTCCTGAACTTCACTTCAGATCTGAAAAATGACAGAAAATGGGGACTACACACCCCAAGAACTATACCAACTAGGGAATACATACCCCAAAAAATCTCCGCTCACACACGGTCAATACTTAAGGGGACTACACACCCCAAAAACATCAACGGGGAATACACACCCCAAATTAGATCAAAAGATCAAGAAGTTCATACCACCCTGTTGAAAGATTTTTGCTTCAAATCCTCATCTCCACGGAGAGAGATCAAGAGCAACTAGTACCAATGACAATCAGGGGGTGGTCCTGCAGCTGCGACAGGGCGGCGGCAGCAATGTCACAAGATGCTGCGACGCGAGAAGAAGCACTGCAGCAAGGAGATCTGCTGGCGGCAGCTACAGCAGAATCACCGTGACGAGGTACTGCAGCGTGAGGAGAGGCGTTGTAGCAAGGAGATCTGCTGGCGGTGGTAGCAGCGGGGGGAGCTGCAGTGCAAGGGGCTGGTTGCGCCTCGATCAGGCTGCTGGCGGCGGCAGCAGCGTTGTGATTGGGTGTTGCGGCGCAAGGAGAGGCACTGCAGCAAGGAGGGCTGCTGGTGACGGCAATAGTGAGGGTACTGCGGTGCAAGGAGCTGGTTGCACCTCGGCCAAGTTGTTGCGCCACGGTCTGGCGTGAAGGGCTGGCTATAGCAGCAGCGACAGTCATTGCTGTTGCTGCTGCGGCGGTGGTCCGGTGTCGGCGTGGCCACCGGTGGTGGTGGGGGTAGCTCCGACGAGAGGGCTTAGATAGGGTTAAGGTTTTGTTTTTTGTGGAGACCTCAACCTTGACTCTGATACCAAGTTGAAGTGAATAAACTTTTCCAACCATTACCAAGAAGTCCCTACACCTCTGTATAAGTGTGGGAAAAAGTACATCATAAATCCGCTACTCAAAATAAATTAACACAGCAACCCTTACAAACATAAACATAAATATAGCTCAACACTTGGAATACAAAAGGAAAAGAAGCATGATAATGCTTTAAACCTAATCGGGAGATATTTTATCAATTGCTTGTGAACAGTTTTCTGGAGTCAGATATTGTAGTTTGGCTCTGTTCTTTTCTGTTGAGATTTTAATGGAGTAAGAAAATTACAAAGTATATCCATTCTGCTTCCTTTGAGAAAGAAATGCTTTTTTAGCTTAGTCGATTAGCTGTGTTCATCTCTATCACTTGGCTTGGATATGTATTTTTCATTAGAGGTCACTAGAATATTGTAATTATTCTATTTCATTTATGTTCTTTTACTCTCCTAACGCGTTAAGTGTCATTTTTATTTATTGGCGCCTTTCTATTGACCATCAGAATGAGGATGGGACGAAGGTTGAATATCGTGTTTGGAATCCTTTCCGTTCAAAGCTTGTGGCTGCCATTTTGGGTGGTGTCGACAACATCTGGATTGTAAGTGGTTTTCTAACTTGACGAATGAGTAGTTGATTTTTTTTGTTTACCTGTTCATGATTGTTTAGATTGTTACCTTTGATGACTAAACCACTCCAGCCTTACATTTATTTTTTGTTATTCCTGAAGGCTCCTGGATCACGAGTGCTTTACCTAGGTGCAGCATCAGGGACTACCGTCTCTCATGTCTCTGATATTGTCAGCCCTGTAGGTTTTATTATCTGTGCAGTGCATTTCTTAAAATAATCTTTGAGGTTTCTCTTACATCAATGTTCTGTTGTTTTGCAGAATGGGATTGTTTATGCAGTTGAATTCTCTCATAGAAGTGGTAGAGACCTTGTAAACATGGTGAAGAAGCGTCCAAATGTCATTCCCATAATTGAAGATGCCAGACATCCTGCCAGGTATCTAATGCTTGTCAGCATGGTGGATGCTATTTTTTCTGATGTTGCCCAACCTGATCAGGTACTTTTGTTTTCACTAGCAAGAGACATAAGGGATTCTCTATACTAATTTACAGTATTTATTCCATATTTTCTATTATCACAGATTTTTCATTTTCCTCGTCTATATGCTTTCATTTTACACTATCAAGCTTCAGCATTTTCAGAAAAGAAATCAAACTTCGGTGTTGTTTTGCTGTTCAGGAAAAGAATAATATTTGTTATTGGGTGAACCATGGAATTAAGGATGATCTGCAATCTGGAGGAGTTACCTTATTTTATGTTTGACAATTTTGACTCTCGTGCTAATGACCGCAATGTTTTGATGTGTTTTATCGTAAGACATAGCAGATGATGAAGTGCTTGGATTCCCCTTCAGGACATCATTGGATGATGCAAAATTCCAAGTCTCTGATGCTAATTAGCATGTCTTCTTTGTTTTGGAATCTTTTTGGATAGGTTTTGCCTTTTGTTGAAACCCAGAACTTTTTAAATTACTCCCTTCTTAAAACCAGAGATTCAGTAGAAAGTTAATTCTACAATTTATATCACCTTTTTGTTCTAACTTACCTTCTCCTTATTAATCATCTTGATGGCTATATGGGCTTGAAGCTTCTTACAGTCTTCATTTTCAAGACATAGATCAGAGGTAAAACTTTTATTTGAGAAAGAAATTGAAGTATGTTCTTGAACATTCTTCTATAAAATCCTAATCAAAGTAGAATTATCCTAAAGCATGATTCCTTTCCTTATGGACAGGACAATAGCTTTACTTTTATTTTGAAGACTATACTTGCACCTGTTCTCCTGCTCCAGGTTGCAAGCTAGTTTTCTTTCTTGTTGGCTGTTCATCCAATCCATGCCTGCTAAAGGAAAAACAACGTAAATGACTTAGTCTTGCTGTAAAAAACTTTTTATCTTTTCTTGTTCATACTTTGGCCATTTGATTTTTAGTATCTTGCTATGAATGTATTGGATTTTGCAATTAGAAAGGTTTCTCAATATTGCCTTTTTTTAGTAAAAAATAATGTAAAAACGTTCATTGCAGGAATATCCATACATGCATTAATCACAAATGAGCATGTAGCATCAGTGCAACTCTTCTGATCCTATATTGCTTTAATTTGAGTTTGTACTCTACGACAGATGGCGGTTCTCGTGCATGTTTTGAAAATAGAGATCTCGTCGTAGTATAGTGTACGAAAATGCTCGTCAAAAATAATTTATAAAATGACTTGAGTGCCGATCGTTCGTCTCTCGGAGGCGTTTAGAAAAGGTAGATTTGAATTTAATCTAGCTCGCTCTACTTATTCAGAAATACATGCCAGTTACAATAATTCGTATTGATGCACAACATCCTTAGTTGCAAAAGAATACAAATTTCACGCATGCAACTTTAATCACAAGGAAATATGGCAACCAGCTCATGATAATTTTCGCACATAGACATAGAGATATATAAATGATGACTTCATTGATTGCATCATAGTGGTTATAGAGTGAAGCTCGCGGAAAGCTTGTACAGGAAAGCTTGAAAGCAATAACTTAGCTAATAGAAAACGACTGCATACATGAATCTATGAGAGGATTATGCATGCATCATTAGGAGAGAATATGGAACTACACAACTAAACAATAGTAAAGTGATAAATCTACGAAGAGCTATTCTACTTAGCTAATAGAAATAAGGGCATTTGGAGGTGGCTCTAATGGCCTTTGACTTGGTTGAGAGGAGGGGCGGTCAATGGTGCTTAGGCCGACCCTTGAAGAGAGGTTGGAGGTGATCTAGACCTGGCGTGGAGGTGATGGAGATGCCATGGTGTGCTCGTGGAGATGGAGCTGGAGTAATGGAGGTGGAATGAAGCTAAAACTAGATGTAAGGCTAGATGGGTGCAAATGGCCACCCAAAGGTCCTTAAGTAGACACAAGGGAGCCTCTCTAGAGATGTGTGGAACTCTCTAGAGAGGCCTATGGTGGGAGCTTGTGGGAGAGTGAGAGAGAGGATGGATGGGTGGTTTTTAGATCACATTTGGTGAATCTCAAAATTGAATGCATCTTGGTTGCTATTTTTAGCAACCAAGGCAACAACAGATGGTAGAGAGTTCCAAAGAACTCTAGGCTAGGTATTTTCGTGTAGATGGTGTGTGTGGGTGTGTGTGAGTCGAAACCTAGGTGGTTAGGTTGATTAGGTTAGGTTCTAGTGGGTTGAGGTCAAGGTAGGTTTCAAATTAGGGTTGTAAACCCTAATTCATTAAGGTAAAATGTAATTAAACTTGATACAAGTTTAATTAGGCGTGTGAAAACCTAATTGAGAGTAAAACAACTCAATTAAGTTAGGTTTAGGTCAATTGGACTCTCAGTGAGTCCAATTGGACAGTGTGTGATGAGATCAGGGCTCAATTGGACTCAATGAGTCCAATTGAATAGGCTATGGAATTGACTAAGATCCAAGTTAATTAGGTTTAGTGATGACCTAATTAGGTCCTTACGGAGGTCTAGAAGTGATGTACTAGGGTTAAAGCAACTTAATTTAGGTTCCTATAGGGTTGGAATTAGGTTTAGGGACCTAGCAATTCAAGATCTAAGCTCGAATTCAAAAACAGGAACTAGAGAGCAGTTCCAGACATCTGACAATAGTGTCAGATGTCTTAAAATGAAAAGTTAGACGTCTAAACTTGTTATCTAGACATCCAAACAGAGGCAGGGAAGAGTTAAAGGTTCTGTCTGCAGAAATTGGACGTCCAGACAGCAGAAGTGGGTTTTAGGTGCACGGGTTGTTGCTAAGGGTTCAGGACGTCCTGTAACTCATCTGGACGTCTAGATAGAGGCTGGAAATAGGGTTTTAGGGCTTCCTAGGGTACAGTGACCTAATCTAAGGGTGGGTAAGGTTTGGGGAAGTTTCTAGGCTGTCTTAGGGCTAGGATGGACCTAAGTTATTCGCAATTTACTACTTTATTCCTGCTTAATAGAATAACATACCTCAACCCCTTATATTATTGTCTACTACATCTTATTTTAGGTCTTCTTCTCCAGCTCTGCTGTAACTCTGGCTTCAGGTCCAACTTTAGATCCAGCTCGTGAGCTTCTTATTTCCTACAATTTATATAATGCACCTAATTAGTATATTATAGCATTATTCTATTCATAGCTATAGGAAGAACAGTAAAGATGCAAATAATGCTTATGCTTGCATAAACTACCCTAACTTATGCTAAATCTTAGCCTAATTTAGGTCAATTAAGACCTCTAATTGCTGTGCAATCATACGTCCATGCCTAAATCTTGCTAGTCCTAACAAATGCAAGACTAAATTATTCACATAAGGGTCCCTAAGGGATTGATTATTTTATCAAGTGTATGCCTAAAGATTTTTCTCCTTTTTGTTTTCATCATATGTTCTAGAAATCCAGACAAATGTGAAAGTGCAGTTATGTAGCTTTTGCAACAGATTCGAGTGAAAGACCTGATTCACCTCTAACGTATGTACTTGACCCCTAATAAAATTCTAGCGAGATAGGTGGACTTCTTCCCTCGGGGTATTCAAGATATTTTATGAATTCCACCTCGAGTTTAAGCTTGGGTAGGGAATGTCTGGGGGATACGGGTGTTTATTTGGTGGCTCACTCTCACTTGGTGCTACATAGAGATTAGTACTTCAGAATCTAGATTCCCGGATTATCAAGTAACTCACTCAAAGAAAGGCGAGAAAAACTATGCTTTCTTATGGTTCCTTTGTATTCATTCTCTCTCTCTATTTTTTTTAGAGCTCACAATCTCACCAGATTCTCACGTATGATCCATATTTGGTGGTCTCACTTGGCATTAACACTCTAATTGAGTTTTCATAACCTTAACACTAAGTCGAAATTCCTCAGCCAGTATTCAGGTGGTTAGAAACACAAAAAAATAGGTTAAGGTCATATTTGGTGGGTCTCAAATTTATTTGATGATATTGCTTCAATGTAACTGAAATAAACATTAAATATTCACTATTTTTTCTTTACTTTTTCTTCTTTTTCTAAAATTTTCTCTTCCTTTTATTTTTCTTTCTTTTTTTTTATGTATAATTTTTTTTAACACAACACAAGTTAGCACACATTCATGAACTTTACTAAGGCATTATTAGGGATTGATGATACTCAAGAGACATTGGGTGGCTTATTTGATGAAAGTGTCTGTTCAAGGCATCGGAAGAGACAGGTAGGATGGTGTATTTCTGATCATGATATCAATACCCTCCTTCAGCTGAGGATACCGTGAAGAATGGTCGTAACTATCCATCTTAGCCCTAATTTTATAAAAACTCACTCCCCGCGTATTTGCCTTATTTGGTGGCTCTTAATATTTCGTACAAAAATGTATACGCAGTAACCGAGAGCGAAAACTATGCCTAATCTTTAAGTATCATCACCTAATTATCTAGGATTCTGGATTTCTTGCACTAATCTTAGAGTACCAGTACACTCTACTCTCATCTCACACTATTTAGTGGATTTTTGGAAGAAAATCTACCTAGCTCCTAAAACACTGTCCAAGGGTTCAGGAAAAGAAGCACTGCTTCTTATCGACAGATTAATGATGTTTATCAGCATTCACCGTGAATCCATTGTAAATTCTACATGTGTGTGAAAAATTATACTAGATTCCAAATTACAGGAATCAACTAGATGATAAAATCCCTAATGCATTCTCTTAATAAGATAATCTTATTCATGGATGCACTATGTATATATGCTATAAACAAATAACCTCTTATATTCGTACTTCATGAAATTTCCCTTATCGGGTTACATTCAGTTTGATCCTAAATTTAGAACAAGAGGTGAGCAGATGAGTCGAAAATAGCTGTTGAGGATGATTTTTAGCTCCCATGAGAACATTGGAGGTGGAGTCGGTTGTTCTTTTATTTAGGATCCTAAAGTATGTTTAACATGCAGCTCCGAGATTTTCCTAAATGTTGGCATAAAAATTTTCAGTTTTGTCGTATCTACCCCCCATGCCTAAGTTCTTACATGTCCTCATGCATGAATATAAAAGAAAATAAATACAACAGGGGATAAATGGATAGAAATCACCTGGAATTGCGCCTAAAATTTTAATGTTCAGCATTAACCAACCTGACAGTATGCAATATACGAAAAGGAAATATGCTAAAAGAAAAATATGCTATGTATAAAGCGAGTATGTATAAGGTGATGGATGAATGTGGGGTAGATGCTGAGTTTAATGCCGTCAGCTGAACGAAAACTCAATCAGGTGTATCAGTTCTTGCATAGGAGCCGGTCAAGATTAAGAGAAAGATGTATTCGTATGCTCCCAGAATCAGTGGTCCAGAGATGCGAACCAGCTGATTGTGCACCCCTACTCCAAAAATTCTAGCTATAAGAAAGTGTGGAGTAGTGGTGGAGAATAGAGGATAATTAAAGGGGGGATCATGATGTTGATTCAGCTGATTTATCATATCCTACAATTCAGCAGGAAGTTGCTGAGTAGATCAAACTGTATCTCAGAACCAGAATCTGAGTCATAAACATCCTCATAACGATAATTGACATCAAAGATCATGCCCTCTCCAGGCTCTGGATCATATGGGGGTATCTGTGAAAGTAGAAGATCTGTACTCATCAGGCTCTGGATCATTAAAATCCTTGTCAAAAATTACTTCGTCCTCATCAGTACTCATCTTTGATCCATCAAAAGCTGACTCTTCCAGATCTGAGTCAAGCCATCCATTAGATTGACTAAGATTGTAGGTGTGTCCCCAGCTCATTCTACTCAAAGCTTCACCCTAATATGCATTGGGTTCCTCAGCAATTCCTACCTCAGGTAGCATATCCATTTCTTCAACCAAGTCATCCATAGCTACTTCTGGTCTTCGAATGTCAGGATCAGGGATAGAAAGTGTCATCTCAGAATCTCTAACATCCGAATTAGGGATGTAGGTGAAAGAAGAGTGCAGATCAGAAGATGTTAGCTCTAGCACAGGTTCACCAACAATGGGAAATGGCTTAGGCTGATCAGTAGTGTCACATGTAATGTTTGCCTCAAGATCCATATCCTCAAATGAATCTACTTCCCTTATCATGGTTGGGTTATCTAACCCAAGAGGTATCTCCTAGAATTCAGGATAATCCAATTGTGGCTCAGTCCTGGAGATATCAGTCCTTTCCTCAGTTTCTTGAATGGAGTTCTCAGATGAACCCATTCAGAACATTTCCTGCTCCTGTCTCATATCCAAGCTGTATTCTTCTTCCCCTGAATGATCTCCCAGCATCTGCTCCCGAGTATCTCCCCTGAATGATCTCCCATTCAGATTCTTCAAGGTCTTCAAGACTATTTTCCACTTGATTTCTCAAAAGCAATGGTTCTTGAGCTTCCCGATTTTGTCCAATTAGCCTTGTTATCCCTGTTGTTTCCTTAAGGAGCTCCATCACAGCTTGTTGATACAAAATCCAGCTTTGTCTTTGGTTCGGCTCAATGGTAGCTTGGATTTCGTGTAGATAGAATGCGGCCTTCTCCTTAGCGCTAGCTATAGCTCTGTATTCTATAATGCGATTGCATATGCATCGGTAGTTCTTCAGGGGTTCCAGGGGTGAATAAGGTCTACGCATATTCCATGTGTGAGAAGCAGGAGTGTGAAATCCATACCCTTAGTTATAAGATGCGGTCCTTTGAGAGATCGACTGGTATGGATCATAATATCCAAAGTCAGGATATGGGTTAACCATTTTGGTAACCTGAGGAGAAGGATCAGGCGAAGCGAAAAGTCGACTTTGCCACCTTGGGTTCTGATCCCAAGGTTGAGCTGATTCAGTAACCTGGGCTCTTAGATAAGCTCGTGGGTACTGATTAGGTCCAGATCCAGAGTTAGCCATTGCGGCAAGCGAGTGGAAGAAAAAGGTGGGGGAGAAGATGGTCCGTGCAAAGCGACGAATCACCTCTGCCTCCTTGGGATCGACTCCCAAGATCCAACTAATTGAGGTTTGAGTAACCTCCTTCCTCGCATACACCAACCAACCCTTAGGTTGATGTAGCCAGCTAGACAAGGCTAAGGCCCTATCAATCAGATGGTCCTTATGATTAAATGACCAGATTTTTCGTTTAAAATACTAATTCCTGAAGAGAAAATTCGTCGTTCAACCGACTGAAAGTAATTCTCACCTCTCAAGCCAACCCAGCTAGTCTGATTACGAGAGGACTAAGGGGAAGGTTCTTCCTTCGGCTTACGCCTCTGGTTCCGTTGGCCCCTGAGCGACAGTCGTTTGACACTACCCCGCAGACTTAGTCACCAAGTTTGGCAAGAGCGATTAAAACCACCCAATAGTACGATAACGAATTCGGGTTTATTTAATGTTTTAAAATTTATTAATCCTTTTCTTTCACTAGGGTTTGGTGAGTGGCCCACAAGGTGACCAAACTCACTGGCCAAACACTAGAATTGACTAAGTAAAAGTTAGCAAATGTGTGGTCTCTAGAGTGTAACCCTAAAGGTTAACCTAAGATTCATGCAATTCTAGGATTTTTTTTTCTTTTTTCTCAGCAGACCACGAAAATAAGAACAATTCTCTGATAAAAATTAGAATCAAAATAAGTTGAAATTTCGCAAATAGATTCCTTTTTCAATTACCTTTTCATAGAATATTTTTTTGTAATTTTCACTATTTAAATCAAATTTATAGAGATTTTTAAACGTCAGGGGGTTAGATCTGGAATTTTGACCCCTGGTCGAGTTTTTGCTTTGAAACAGTATCAAATGATTTTCAAAAATTCGAAAAAAATATGTAAATTAAAGCTAATGAGATCAGCTTTCAAACCCCACCATTTTTAATCAATATAGATTCGCGGATTGCTCGAAATTGATTTTTGAATTTTGAAAATTTTCAAATCTAGGTCAGTTTGATCCCATTGCACTTTGCAAATTTTTAAAAATTTTCTACTTTGCATTTCTTCAAATGAATGGTGTCGTTTGAAAGATGGTTTAAAAATGAGGTATAGCCTAAATTTTAGAATTTTCTGCTATTTATTTTTTTGGCACTTGAATTTTTAAGTCGAAATTTAAAATCTAGCTGAAAATCATAAAATGGTGGGAAAGTTTTTAAAAGGTGTTTGAATTCAAAATTCAAACTTTCCACCAAAATGATTTAAAAAAAATGTTTGAAATAATTTTTTTTTGAAGGGAAAAGCTTTTTTCCAAATTTTTCTTTCTTTTTTTTTCAAGCAAACTAATCTAAGATTCAACCGAAGACTTAATCTACCTGGTTAGTCTTTTTTTTATTTTTTTTCACAAAAATAAATGAACTTTTTTTTTCCAAATGAAATTGCTAGAAGGAAATCTAACCTAGGGTTCGAAAAAGAAAAATCCTAATCTAAGAGATGTACACCTGATGATTTCTCTGCACCCGATGTGTGCGCAGATCTTATTTTTCCTACTTTCCTGCACATCCAACAAACAAGCAGAGGAATATTTGTCACTAAAAGCTCAAAAGATCAAAATCAATTCCGTTACCTCCCCGGCAATGGCACCACTTGACATATGGCGGTGTTAACGTGGCGAGATCGATGTTTAAATAATCGTGTTGCAGTATAGTAGAAATCGCTTTCAAAACATACAATTTTTATTACTCGAATAAGTCTGAGGTCGAACAAAGGGACAAATTGGTATTTAGAAATCAAGATCACAATTCAGAATTAAAATAATATGCAATAATATCAATATCAAAGTGCAAAAATATGGGAGTAAAATGGTGATTTAGATCACCAAATACTCCTACAATATCACCAAGGAACTCCTGCAATGTAAGCTAATGATCTGTCCTCTGATGAAGGAATGAGACGACTTAAAGTGTCTGATCCTTCCTTCTCTTTCTATGCCTTTGCTTCTTTCTTTCTCTTCAGCTTCTTCTGCCCTTAACTTTCTCTGTCTTCTCCTTTCTTCTTCTTCTTCTTCTTCTTCTTCTTCTTCTTCTTCCTTTGCCATGGCTTTCTTCTGCTCTGCTTTCCCTTTCTTCTTCAACTTCTGCCTTTGGCCTTCTCTTGTTCTTCTTCCTTCTTTCTTTGCGAGCCTTCAACCCTGGCCTCCTCTTCTTCAAAATCTGCTAAGTGTCGGCCAAAGATCCTTGTAGCAAAACCCTCCCCCTACCCGTGTGACTCTCCTCTCTTTTTCTCTTAGGATCCACTCTCCCAGAGCCACACATGTATTCAGGTTATCGGGTCGGGTGCGTACCCAGGACCAGGTCCACTGACGTGCGATAGTAAGCGAGGAGTGCAGGTCGAGTCGGGTCAGCCAGGTCCACAGGTGAGTGTCACGGACGAGACTGGTATGGGTGAGTGGGACCTCACCCTTTGGTAACTGAGGCGATAAGGCTACACCACCTTTTCAATTTATGCAGGTGCGGATGCCCCTTCTATTCCAAGGGGAACTATCGCACCCCCTCTTCTCGCGCGCCTGCAGCAGAGGTTGATGCATCCAATTGCAGCAGCTGTGGAGGCTTTTGACTTCAATTGAAGGCCTGGGAGTGTGCGCAAGGGACTTCCGCGTAGCCTGGGAGCCTCAGCCTGCGCTAGGTAGCACCTGGAGCGACTTCAAGCGAGCTTCAAGCTCGCTCGCCAATGGCGGATGGGACATGAACCTAAAAACACAAGAACGGCCTCGCGGCCACGTTAAATCGTTCAGAGAGGATCGCCAGAGCATGGCGAACGTGCTGGGTGCTGGCGTGGCTTGTGGGTGCCTAAGTGCATGCCTAGGGCACACTGTGTGCGAGTGAGTGGGTGTGTTCGGGAGGTGGTTTGGGTGAGTAGCGTGGTGAGTGAAGTAAAGGGAAGTGATCAGTGAAGTGAGGCGGAGGTTGTGGATTTGTCGGCAAGGGTTTTGGTGGCCTGTGGAGGTCGGATGGCCTCACAGGAGTTGATGGTCGAAGATGGAAGGGATGGAGGTGCGACGGGCGTCAATGGCAGATTATGGGAAATAAAGAGAGGGGAAGTAGAGAGAGGAGACAGGGAACTTAACTAGGGCGTTAAGGGACGAAAGGGGGCAGCGAAGGCGTCTGGCTTGGTATGGCCGACGTCGGAGACTAAGGCGGCTCCGGTGAGGTGGGAACGGCGAGGATGAAGAGGAACGGGCGCCTGCTGGTACGGAGAGGCGTGGACGAAGTCGAGGAGGAATCCGCTGCAGGTATGGCGGTCGAACGACGAGGAGCAGGGAAAGTTGCCGGACGTCGAGGAGCCTACGATCATGAGGAGAAGAGAAGAATTTGAGGTATTCGTGGTCGAAATCGAGCGTGGAGGAGTCGAGGCGATCTGGGTTTCTTTAAATAAGTCTCTAAAGGGCGGTTAGGGCTTAGGAAGTAAGCTTCCTAAGCTTGGAAGGTTGCCAGAGGTGAGAATTGTTAGGATACCGAAATCTCTCACACGTTAGCATGAGAGATTGAGAGGGAATCAATGCTCAAAGATGGGTTCATACTGACGAGGATTTCTCAGAGGATCTCCCTTCTAATTTTAGAAGAGATCCTCCAAGCAATCAAGGAGATCTTCTCTGTCAAAGGTCGCCGGAGTAGGTTTCCTCCGCGATAATGGCGAAGGGACCTACTTGTGAAGATGATGAGAAAACCAGGAGGCTATTAGCAAGGGTTTTTGAAAGTTAGGGATAGAAATATAATCAGACCGGACCTTTCTGCAAACTAAGTCAAGGAAAACTCATATTGGGTCCAAATTTTGGTACAAACCTAATTTAGACCTAAGGAATCTAATTGTGAAGTTGGAATTTAGGTTTGACTATGTTTGACAGGAAAATTTATGCAAAAACATAAATTATGGCAAATATCTGTCTTAGACCCCATTCTAGGTCAAGATGAGTTCTAATGACTAAATTAAAGGTACTAAATCCTAGAGAATATTTTTCTATAATATTTAAAGGACTTAAGTGAATTTTATCCTGACCAGAACCTTAGTTAATCAAATGGATCTGTTTTTTGGGTTTTAAAAAGTCATTTAATTCACAGAACACACACAAACCCTTTTCTATCAAATTTAACTCACTTGTCATCTTATTAAAATCATTTGACCCTTGTTTAGCTCTTGAGAAAACCTGTGCTTATACTGCATTGGAAAAATTATAGTTTTACCCTTTATTTTTTGTGTTTCTCTCAGAAAGGTTATGCAGTGAATTATGACCTTCAGTTGGTTATGTAAGAGCATTTATTCTCTTCATTGGGTCAAAATAAACTAGTTAGGGCTCATGATGACATTCCCATCATACCTCCATGCCTAACTTTTGCTAGTCCCTTAACAAAATTTCAAGGTTTTAACTTTGATTCTAGACCATGAAATTTTTTGATACTCAAAAACTTTGATGTGTGCTTTCCTCTGTAGATTAGGTTAGAATGTCGATAGTAGGCTTAGAGGTACTCAAGTACCAACCAAGATCCGAACCTGACCAACTCTAACCTCAGTCTGCCACGAAGGTTTTTAAGGCCCACAGGAACTAACCTAAGGTTTGTTGAACTCCGCGGTTAAAGCACTCGTGCTTGTAACATGCTTTAGCCTTGGTTCAGTTTGTAATGTGTTTTTGTCAGAGAGAGACAGGAATTTTTCTTTGTGGAGAGCTTTCACTCTTTTCTTTATTTCTCTATTTCTGTATCAGATTCCTAGTCCCCATCATCAATCCTCGAAGGGTCCTTGGCAATCGATGCTTTGAGATAGCACCGCCCATGGCAACCCGCAGAACCCTGGCTTTCGAAATTTCGAGATAATCCCGCCCATGGTGTTCTGTAGCTAAATCTAGACCCTGGTAATCGACATTTTGGGATAATGCCGCCCACGGCATCTGAACCAACACAGGGTGCTTACATGCCCCCGGTAGGATATGTAGATATCCTAGGAGACAAGCACCGAAGAGACGATATGTTATTACGCATCTTCGACGGGAATTTCCCACCTCTCTGCGTCGGGAACTTGTCCAAATCAACTTGTGTTCATCAGTCGCTCCTAATCTAGGCGACTTTTTTCAGAACAGTTTAAATGCATTTACGTGATTTTGATATTTAAGCGCACTAAACCAGACTGTGTGGATTGGGGTGCTTAGGTTATCGAATCCTGTAAACCAAAGGTCAGTTAACAAGGTCAAATACTCCCTAAACCTTAGACCTAATACTTAAGCTTCGCATTTTCCCCAACCTCTTGAGGACTATCCAGATCTTATCGGGTACTTGAATTTTTAAGCCTAGGATTATAGCCCAAGAGGCCTAAAATCAACGTTCATACTAATCTCTTCTGTGTTAAATTAACACGTTTTGCCTTTCATTTTCTTTTGATATGGTCTAGAATTAAGTCAATTTCTTAATTTCTTACTAATAATTATTTCTTTTCTTTTATTTTCAACCTGTGTTCCTTTTTTGACAGTTTTACCTTCTCCCCTTTTTCTCCTCAAAACTGATATGCCTTCAAAATTTTCTCACTTTTTTTTGTTCTTTTTCAAGAATTTTTTCATTTTTTTTGGTATTTTTGGGATATGTGAATTTTTTTGATGAAACCCTTTCTTGTGAGATGATTTTCACAGCATTTTGCACTTTCATACCCCCCATACCTACGATTTGCAATGTCCCATTATAAATTAGGTGGGTTCGAATTCAGCTTAGATCATTCATTAAAACAAGTTTTAGGTGGGTGAATAGGTCGGGATGACTATTGCGGACAATTTCAAACTCAGGTACGTGTACCAGAGGTGGAGTCGGTTGTTCTAATGGATGAACCCTAAAGTGCAATATCAGTTCAGTATAGGACGTCAAGAAAGGTTTTAGATTTTTCAAAATGACGGGTTGCCTCCCATTAAGTGCTGAGTTTAACACCATCGACTGAGCGCAATGAGCTCAGGGAGAATGGAGGGTAAAAGATGTCTCAGCCAAATTTGTATCGTAAGTTTAATGAATGGTTTGAATCTCTGATCGTTCACAACAAAAGGTTCTAAATCGTGGCTGAGTTGACTGATTTCGACGGTTCCATTTCCAAAGATTCGTCGGACAATGTAAGGTCCGATCCACTTTGATCTGAGTTTTCCTAGGAATAGTTTGAGCTTGGCATCAAAGAGTAGGACTTTCTAACTATAGCAAAAGATCTTTCTGGATATGTGCTTGTCGTGAAAGGCTTTAACCCGCTCTTTGTAAATTCGCGAGTTCTCATATGTGTCATGGCGTAATTCATCGATCTCACTTATTTGAAGCTTTCTGTAGGTTCCTACCTTAGAAAGATCGAGATTGCAGTTCTGTACTGCCCAATAGGCTTTGTGCTCCAATTCGACCGGGAGGTGACATGCCTTCCCTTACACCAATCTAAAAGGAGACATACCTAATTGGATTTTGTGGGCGATCCTATATGCCCATAAAGCTTCCGGAAGTCGAGATGACCAGTCTTTCCTATCAGCTCGAACAGTGACTTGGAGGATTTTCTTGATCTCCCGATTTGATAGGTTAGCTAGACCATTAGTTTGGGGGTGATAAGGAGTAGAGATTCAGTGTGACATCCCGTATTTGGTCACCAGTGACCTGAACTGAGCATTAGTGAAATGGGTCCCTCCATCAGAGATTATAACACGTGGAATCTCGAACCAAGAAAAGATGTTCTAATGAATGAATTTGATAACCACCTTATTATCATTGGTTCAGGTCGGAATGGCTTCAATCCATTTGGATACGTAGTCAACGAGTAGAATGTACTCGAAGCTGTCTGAAACAGGAAAGGATCTCATAAATTCAATCCCCCAGACGTCGAAGATTTCGCATATGAGAATTGGCTGTAAGGGCATCATATCACGGTGACTCATGTTGCCTAAGGTCTGTTAATAAGTGCATGCCTTACAGTGATTGTATGCGTCTTTGAAAATCGTGGGCCAATAGAAGCCACACTGGAGGGTTTTAGCTGCGGTTTTATGACAAGAGAAGTGTCCATCTCATTCTTGGTCATGGCAGGACAAGATGCCCTGAATTTCCGCGTCCGGGGCACATCGTCGAATGATTTGATTGGCACCGATGCGAAAGAGATACGGGTCTTCTCAAAAGTAGTACCTGGCATCAAAAGCAATTTATCCTTCTTGGTCTTCGGCCAATCGGATGGGATCTGATGTGATGCTAGATAGTTTATTAGATCAGCAAACCATGGAAGCCTTGTACTAATAGTCAGGAGGTGCTCATCAGGAAAATATTCCATAATGGGTCTAGAAGGGTTCATAATGTCAGAAGGAAGGCAGGACAAGTGATTAGATACTATGTTTTGTTTTCCCACCTTGTCACGAATCTTGAGGTCAAACTCTTGCAACAGCAAGATCCAGCGAATTAGTCGAGGTTTCGCATCCTTCTTTGCAAGGAGATGCCTCACAATTGTGTGATCAGAGTAAATGATAACACGGGAACCTAGAAGATACGATCTAAACTTTTCCATGGCAAATACTACGGCTATTAGCTTTCTCAGTAACTATGTAGTTACGTTGAGCATCGTCAAGTGTCTTGCTAGCGTAGTAGATAACCAAGGGTTTCCCATCAATTTTCTGCCCAAGTACTGCTCCTACAGCAAAATCAGATGGCATCGTACATGATCTCAAAGGGTTGAAACCAATTAGGAGATTGTAGGATTAGGGCTTAGGTAACTCGATCAAGTCGGATTTCAAATGCTTGAGTGCATTCCTTGGAGATTTCAAACAGAACATCCTTAGATAGTAATGTAATCAGGAGGCGTGCGATTTTCACGAAATCAGGAATAAATTGACGGTAAAAATCGACGTGCCCCATGAAAGATCGGATGTCCTTGACTGAGCTAGGCATAGGGAGTTTGGAAATCAAATTCACCTTGGCTCGATCAACCTGAATGCCTTTTTCTAAGATGAGATGTCCTAGGACAATTCCTTCAGGCATCATGAAATGGCTCTTTTCCTAGGAAAGAACCAGATTCACGTCAACGCATTGCCTGAGGATCTGGACCAAGTATAGGAGGCAGTCGTCAAATGATTTGCCAAATACTGAGAAGTCATCCATGAAGACTTCCAGATAATCACCTACCATATCTGAGAATATGGCAAGCATACACCAATGAAAAGTAGCAGGTGCATTGCAGAGACCGAACAGCATCCTTCGGAATGCATACGTTCCGAAGGGGCAAGTGAAAGTGATCTCTTGGTCCTCAAGATGGATTGCCACCTGGTTATAATTAGAGTACCGGTCCAAAAAGCAGAAGAATCTATTTCCTGCTAGTTTTTCGAGGATCTGATCAATAAATGGTAGTAGGAAATGGTCCTTCGTGGAGGTATTAAGTCTTCTGTAATCAATGCAGATTCTCTATGAATTTGCCACACGGGTCGGTATGAATTCTCTAGTCTCGGTCGTGATCACGGTGAGTCCTACCTTCTTAGGTACAATCTGGATTGGACTCACCTACTGACTGTCAAAGATCAGGTAGATGATCACAGCATCTAACCACTTGATCTCCTTTTTCATGACCTCTTGTAGATTAGGATTCAGACGTCTTTGCATTTCACGGAAAGGTCGTGTGCCCTCTTCAGTATAGATGCGGTGTGTGCAATAAGGGGAGCCGATGCCAATCAAATCATCGAGAGTCCATCCAATCGCTTTTCGATGTTGCTAGAGAATAGTAATCAGATGGGATTCCTGATCAAGTGTGAGTCTGGAATTGATAATCATAGGAAACGTCTGATTGGAACCCAAAAAGACGTACTTCAGATGATCGGGAAGAGGCTTTAGTTCCAAAACAGGGTTATCAGCAGCAGCGGGTGGTTCAGGGTGTGTCAGGAGCAAAGTAAGGAGTTATGGGTGTGTCTAGGTCAAGTTCGGACTCTGATTGCCGATTTTGATCCTCTTATGATTGATCAGAAGTAGTCATATTTTCCTCAATATACGGATCATCAACCACAACCTTGATATCACATATATGTTATATAACTCCGTAATTAATCCCTTATTGGGCCTCAAAGATGTCAATCTTTAATGTCTGGTTCCCAAATTTCAATTCAATGTGACCCTCCTCACAATTAATGTTGGCCCTAGCAGTTGCCAGAAAGGGTCTCCCTAGTATGATTGGTGTGTTTTTCAGATTTTCTGGAGCATCCATATCCAAGACTACGAAATCCACCGAGAAATAGAAATCCTGAACCCTAACAATGACATCCTCAAGAACTCCTTTAGGTGACTTAATAGATCGGTCTGCCAATTGTAAGGTCACCTCTGTGGGTTTGAGCTCAGATTCCTCAAGATGGTCATGTAGGGATGTAGGTATTAGGCTTATGGAGGCTCCTAGATCTAATAAAGCTCTATCAAATTGGATATCACCAATTGTATAAGAAATTAAGGAAGTACCTGGGTCTTTTGCCTAAGGTGGAAGTTTGCTCAAAATGACAAAGCTGGCTTGCTTTGACAATACAATTGGGCTCCCATTTTTGGTTCACGGCTTACGCTTAGGTGTAAATACGTCTTTCAGAAATCGTGTCTAAGCCGATATGTAGCGAATTACATCCATCAAAGGGATGTTTATATGAACCTGTTCAAAGAGCTTGACTAGGTCCTCTACCGGTGCCATGGGTTTGGTTGTCCTCTTTCCCTTGGTCAAGGCCTCGGGAAATGGAACCTTAGATGGTTCCTCAAGAATAGGTCCAGGTTCTTGATCAGGGACAGGGGTATCCTGGATGACAATCTTAGGACTTGGGTTAGCACTACCAGGCTGTAAGTGGCTTGGGTAAGGTGGGTCTTGTGTTGCTTTGCCACTACGAGTTACTAAATTCAGTCCGGCCTGGTTCGGGTTTGGTGTAGGTAAAATAGGTGGCTGCTAGTGAAATCCCAAGTACGATGTTGAAGCTTCCATCCCGTCGGGTGATGGAGCAGAAGGGGCCTGATAAATCATGTGTGCTTGGCCCGGATTTGGGTTCATAAAGTGCCTCCGGTTCAGCACGTAACTCGAATTCGGCAGAGGTTGCGAGGGGAGTGTGCCAGGTTGGCGGGAATTCTCCATCTGGGTAAGTTGACTGCAAACCTCTGTGATCTCGTTCTTGTGCTATTTTTGCATAGCCGCATTCGTCTTTTGAATGTCAGCCAAAGTCTGAATGATGAGAGTCATTTGATCTGTCTGAGTTGGCCCAGATTGATAGGTGGGGTTGGGTCGAGGCTGAGGCTGCTGATATGGACGAGGAGCTTGTTAACGGAGTTGATATGGTGATCTTTGATTCTGATTATTTCCCGCCCACAGGAAATTGGGATGATTCTGCCATCCAGGGTTATAGGTATTAGAGAATGAGTCGTTCTGGATGGCGTTGAGGTCCTCGTAGGTCTGAGGAACCTCAGAAAAGTCAGAGTACGAGGGTTTAGAGTTCCCCCAACTAGAGTAGGTAGGGTCGGAGTTTCCTTCGGCCCTAGAGTCAGCGGGGGTGGATACAAGTCCATCCCCTGAGAAGATCGGTGGTAGATGTTATGCACAGCTTCTCTCTTAGAGGGCAGCTGTGCGAACGACTTTTGCGTAGAGGTGGCTCGTTGCAAATGTCGAGTTAGCTCATCCACCTTCTTCTCAATGATAGAGACCTTGTCCAAACAACTGGCCATTAATTCAAAGTCGACAGAGGAGGACAGGCCCTGTGTCTCATGTAACCCTCTTGGATTTGTCGATGCATGGGCATTCGTCCGGTCGAATAAGCTCATGGAGTCATTATTGATGGAGTTCTCGCACATATTCTCGAAAATCTCCCACACAGTGTCTTCTTGTTGACTCATGATATTTCCTCCGCAAGTTACATTGACGAATAAATGGATATCTTCACAGAGTCCCTAGTAAAAAGAATGAACTTGTTCCCATTTAGGAACTCCGTGATAGAGGCATTTCCGCATGAGATCCAGGAAACGATCCCATACCTCGTGAAGTGGTTCTCCAGGCTGCTGTGTGAAGTGCGTGATGTGGTGTCGTAAAGCATTCGTCCGACCAACTAGGAAGAACTTTTTTAGAAACTCGGATTCCAGTTCAACCCATCTGTTGATTGGATGCGTTTGAGTCCGATACCAGTGAGCTGCTTTGTCCTTGAGAGAGAACATCTTCATGAGAAGAATGTCCCGATTTTAGACATTTGACCCAAAGGTATGGGCCAGATGCTTGAGTTGTTTGATGTGCTGAAAAGAATCCTCGAAATTGAGCCCATGAAATTTTGGAATAGAATGAATCATGTTGGGCCTGAATTCGGTATCAGGACCTCCAACTGGGATTTGTACTCGAGGTTCGATCGCCACCGCAACGGGATTGTAATGATCTCGCATCATAGGACGCTCCGGTAGATTCACAAAGGCTTGAAATAAATCATTAAAGCGCTAAAGTTAATTCTCAAGGTCATTCTCTTCTTTTGCGGGTTGTGCCATGATGATGGATGGAGAATTGGGCTCAGATGAATCAGAAGAGATGTTTATGTGTTGCTGCACAAACATGGAAGTCGAGGCCTAGCCTCGACAGGAGTGAATGACTAAAGGAGGCCTCAATGATGGTCTTAAGGATCTCCTACTGAACATGCACCGATGGTCTGGATGAGGATAGATGTGATGGACCCAATCAAAACACTCAAAAATTTTGGATGACTATAGAGGTTCGGGGCAAATGATACCCCTTAGTCAAAAAACTGTCCAGCTGAGAATTACCTGGACAGCTAGAGAGGGAGAGTCCCGCAAAGACCCCTACGCGGTAGAGCGCCCCCACGGGTTACAGGGTTTCCCCAACCTGACCTCTCTTATCACTGATGTTCTAGGTAGACCAGAATGGAGACTTGACCTCTTATGTCTACCAATTTTAATTAAGAGCAAGGGTGCTTAGGATTTCACTTGAACTTTAAGATATATTAAGTGCAAAAGTGACCTAATTTCAAGATTGGTTGACCCAACAAGGTAGGTCAACTTCACCTATTTATCCTTTGAGAAGTTTTAGGTCTCTCTTTTAGGATTCAAGTGAGATTAAGAGCTTGATTTTGACGGTTTGCTTCAGTAGATCACTTCAACCAAGGCTTAGGCACACATCATTTTGGAGAGTTGATTCTTGCTTATGTAAGTGTCTAAAAATCCTAACTTTGAATCCTTAATTGACTCTAATTTTGGTCCAATTTAGTTTGCCAAATGTGGTATCTAAGGCTCAAACAAGAAAGTGACAGCCCTAGTTACCTTAAATGGGTGCAGAAATCAGGTTTTGTTGAAATCAGATCAGGCAACATGATGGATTATCTAAGAATGGAAAGCAAGTAGCCCTAATTAATTTTTTTATTTTCAACCTTTTCAGAATGAGGGGTTAAGAGAGAGTAATCAGAATTTACATGCCCCTGGTGTATTTGATGTGCAGCTGACTTTCTTCAATGTATCTTTTCCTTGAAACAACCACAGCAAAAGAGGTATAGCAAGTTAGAATCTATATCAGAAATTGTAATCAAGAATTCTAAATTTCCTGTTACTCCCCAGCAACGGCGTCAAAATGTTAATGCGGTGAGATCGATGTTTAAATAATTGCGTTGTAGTATAGTCGAAATCGCTTTGAAAATAAATACAATTTTCATTACTCGAATAAGTCTGAGGTCGAACACAGAGAGTAAATTGTTATTTAGAAATCAAGATCAAAATTCAGAATTAAAAGAATATGCAATAATATCAGTATCAAAGTGCAAAAATATGGGAGTAAAATGGTGATTTAGATCACTAAATACTCCTACAATATCACCAAGGAAATCAATGTATGAATATACAATGTAAGCTAATGATCTGTCGTCTGATGAAGGAATCAGATGACTTAAAGTGTATAATCCTTCCTTCTCTTTCTCTGCCTTTGCTTCTTCTCTTTCTCTTCAGATTCTTCTGCCCTTAGCTTTCTCTGTCTTCTCCCTTCTTCTTCTTCTTCTTCCTTTGCATTGGCTTTCTTCTACTGTGCTTTCCTTTTCTTCTTCAGCTTCTGCCTTTGGCCTTCTCTTCTTCCTTCTTTCTTTGCGAGCCTTCAACCCTAGCCTCCTCTTCTTCTTCAGAATCTGCTAAGTGTCGGCCAGAGATCTCTGTAGCAAAACCCTCCCCCTACCCACGCGACTCTCCTCTCTCTCTCTTAGGATCTACTCCCCCAAAGCCACACATGTATTCGAGTTATCAGGTCGAGTGCATACCCGGGACCAGGCCCATCGGCGTGCAGTACTGGGCGAGGAGTGCAGGTCGGGTTGGGTCAGCCAGGTCCACAGGTGTCACAAACGAGACCAGTATGGGTGAGTGGGACCTCACCCCGTGGTAACTGAGCGATAAAGCTACACCACTTTTTCAATTTATGCAGGTACGGATGCCCCTTCGATTCCGACATGGGACTATCCGCACCCCCTCTTCTCGCGTGCCTACAGCAGAGGATGATGCATCCAATTACTGCAGCTGCGAAGGCTTTTGGCTTCAATTGAAGGCCTCGGAGTGTGTGTAAGGGGCTTCCGTGTAGCCTGGGAGCGTTAGCCTGGGATTAACAGCACCTGGAGCGGCTTCAAGTGAGCTTCAAGCTCGCTCGCCAATGGCGGATGGGGCCTGAACCTGAAAACACAAGAACGACCTCGCGGCCACGTCAAATCGTTCAAAGAGGATCGCCGAAGCATGGCGGAGGTGCTGGGGGTGTTGGCGTGGCTTGTGGGTGCCTGTAACTGCGTGCCTAGGGTACACTGTGTGCGAGTGAGTGGGTGTGTTCGGGGGGTGGTTTGGATGAGTGGCGCGGTGAGTGAAATGAGGGGAAGTGATCAGTGAAGTAAGGCGGAGGTTGTGGGCTTGTCAGCGAGGGTTTTGGTGGCCTGCGGAGGTGGGATGGCCTCGTTGGAGTTGATGGTTGGAGATGGAAGGGATGGAGCGACGGGCGTCAGTGGCGGATTTTGGGAAATAAAGAGGAAGTAGAGAGAGGAGACAGGGAACTTAACTAGGGCGTTAAGGGACGAAAGAGGGTAGCAAAAGCGTCAGGTCTGGTATGGCCGACACTGGAGACGAAGGCGGCTCCGGTGAGGTGGGAACGGCGAGGACGAAGAGGAACGGGCGCCTGCTGGTACGGTGAGGCACGGATGAAATCAAGGAGGAATCCGCCGCAAGTATGGCGGTCAGACGACGAGGAGCAGGGAAGGTCGTCGGACATCGAGGAGCCTACGGCCATGAGGGGAAGAGAAGAATTTGAGGTATTCGCGGTCAAAATCAAGCATGGAAGAGTCGGGGCGATCTAGGCTTCTTTAAATAGGTCTCTAAAGGGCGGTTAGGGCTTCGGAAGCAAGCTTCCCAAGCTTAGAAGGTCACTGGAGATGGGAATTGTTAGGATACCAAAATCTCTCATGCGTTTGCATAAGAGATTGAGAGGGAATCAATGCTCAAAGAAGGGTCCATACTGACGGGGATTTCCCAGAGGATCTCCTTTCCAATTTTGGAAGAGATCCTCCAAGCAATCAAGGAGATCTTCTCTGTCAAAGGTCGCTGGAGTAGGTTTCCTCCGCGATAATAGTGGAGGGACCTACTTGTGAAGATGACGAGAAAGCTACGGGGCTATTAGCGAGGGTTTTTGAAAGTTAGAAGTAAAAATGTAATCAGATTGGACCTTTTTACAAACTAGGTTAAGGCAAACTCATCTTGAGTCCAAATTTTGGTACAAACCTAATTTGGACTTAAGGAATCTAATAGTGAAGTTGGATTTTGGGTTTGACCACGTTTGACTGTGAAATTTATGCAAAAATCCAAATTATGGCAAATATCTATCATAGACCCCATTTTAGGTCAAGATGGGTTCTAATGGCCAAATTGAAGGTACTAAACACTAGAGAATATTTTTCTATAATTTTTAGAGGATTTAAGTGAATTTTATCTTCACCAGAACCTTCGTTAATCAAGTGGGTCTATTTTTAGAGTTTTAAGAAGTCATTTAATTCATAGAACACACACAAATCCTTTTCTGTCAAATCCAACCCACTTGTTATCTTATTAAGACCATTTGATCCTTGTTTAATCCTTGAGAAAACCCGTGGTTGTACCGCATTGGTAAAATTACAGTTTTACCCCTTGTTTCATGTGTTTCTCTCAAAAAGGCTATGTAGTGAATTATGACCTTCAGTTGGTTATGTATGAGCATTTATTCTCTTCATTGGATTAAAGTGAACTAGTTAGGGCTCATGATGGTGTTCCCATCAGGCGATTCTCGCGTATGTTTTGAAAACAGAGATCTCGTAGTAATAAAGTGTGCAAAACCACTCGTTAAAAATAATTTATAAAATAACGAGACTTGAGTCCCAACCATTCGTCTCTAGGAGGCGTTTATAAAATGTAAATTTGAATTCGATCTAGCTCGCTCTACTTATTCAGAAATGCATGACAGTTTACAATAATTCGAATTGATGCACGACATGCTTAGTTGCAAAAGAATACAAATTTCACGCATGTAACTTTAATCACAAGGAAATATGGAAATCAGCTCATGGTGATTTTCACACATAACATAGAGATATATCAAAGATGATTTCATTGATTATATCATGGTAGCTACAGAGTGAAGCTCGTGGAAGGCTTGTACAGGAAAGCATAAAAGCAACAACTTTGCTAATAGAAAACAACTGTATACATGAATATATGGGGGGATTATGTATGCATCATTGGGGGAGAATATGGAACTACACTACTAAGTAATAGTAAAGTGGTAAATCTACGAAGAACTATTCTACTTAGCTAACAGAAATACGAGCATTCATAGATGGCTCTGATGGCCTTTGACTTGGTTGAGAGGAGCGGCGACCAATGATGCTTGGGCCAACCCTTGGAGAGAAGTTGGAGGTGATCTAGGCCTAACGTGGAGGTGATGGAGATGCCATGGTGTGCTCGTGGAGATGGAGGTGGAGTAATGGAGGTGGAATGAAGCTAAAACTAGATGGAAGGCTAGATTGGTGCAAATGGCCACCCAATAGTCCTTTAAGTAGACCCAAGGGAGCCTCTCTAGATAAGTGTGGAACTCTCTAGAGAGGCCTATGGTGGGAGATCGTGGGAGAGTGAAAGGATGGATAGGTGATTTTTAGATCCACATTTGGTTAATCTAAAAGTTGAATGCATCTTGGTTGTTATTTTTAGCAACTAAGGCAACAACACATGGTAGAGAGTTCTAGAGAACTCTAAGCTAGGTATTTTCGTGTAAATGGTGTGTGTGGGTCGAAACCTAGGTGGCTAGGTTGATCAGGTTAAGTTCTAGTGGGTTTAGGTCAAGGTAAATCTCAAATTAGGATTGTAAACCCTAATTCATTAAGGTAAAATGTAACTAAACTTGATACAAGTTTAATTGGTTGTGTAAAAACCTAATTTAGAGTAAAACAACTCAATTAAGTTAGGTCTAGGTTAATTGGACTCTCACTGAGTCCAATTGAACAGTGTGTGCTAAGATCAGGGCTCAATTGGACTCAATGAGTCTAATTGAATAGGCTGATGGAATTGACTAAGATCCAAGTCAATTAAATTTAGTGAGGACCTAATTAGGTCCTTAGGGAGGTCTGGAGGTAACGTACTAGGATTAGGGCACCTTAATTTAAGTTCCTATGGGGTTGGAATTGAGTTAGGGACCTAAGAATTCAAGATCCAAGCTTGAATTCAAAAATAGGAACTAGAGAGCAGATCTAGAAGTCTGACAATAGTGTCAGGTGCCTTAAGATGAAAAATCAGACGTCCAGACTTGTTGTCTGGACGTCCAAACAGAGGCAGAGAAGAGTTAAGGTTCTGCCTGCAGAAATTGGACGTCCAGACAGCAGAAGTGGGTTTTAGGTGCGCGGGTTGTGGCTAAAGGTTCAGGACGTCCTGTAACTCATCTGAACGTCCAAATAGAGGTTGGAAATAGGGTTTTAGGGCTTCCTAGGGTACAGTGACCTAATTTAAGGGTGGCTAAGGCTTGGGGAAGCTTCTAAGCTATCCTAGAACTAGGATGGTCCTAAGTTCTTCAGAATTTACTACTTTATTTCTGCTTAACAGAATAGCATACCTCAACCCCTTAATTATTGTCTACATCTTATTCTAGGTCTTCTGCTCTAGCTCTGCTGCAACTCTGGCTTTAGGTCCAGCTTCAGATCCAGTCTCAGATCCAGCTCCTGAGCTTCTTATTTCCTGCAATTTATATAATGCACCTAATTAGTATATTATAGCATTCTTCTATGCATAGCTATAGGAAGAACAGTAAAGATGCATGAACTACCCTAACTTATGCTAGGTCTTAGCCTAATTTAGGTCAATCAAGACCTATGATTGCTGCGCAATCACTCTGCAATGCCATGTAAGAACACATGTATTTAGATGTGTTTGCTACTTGGGATGATGCTAGCTAGTAGAGGTCTTGATTAATTAATTATGGTCTTGGGCTTACATTTACATCCAACAATGAGATGTAGTTCCCTTGTTCGAAGCCATTTGCGATGTGAACCATTTATTAAAGAACACTTTGAGTGGATAGGATATCCAACTGAAATAGCACTAGTTAGAAAGCCTTTGTTCATTACTCATGTTATGCATCAATTAGGCAGATCGATGCCACATGATTCAAATTAGGCCTACTGATCGATCGCAACTCCCAAAACCTGCCGTCGACTTAGGTTAGTTGTCTCCCTCTCTATTCTTACGCTCGATGTCTTCTTTTTTGTTGGAGATCATCAAAGGCGGAGAGACATCTTTTAGGGTTTCAGATTGATCTCTGATATTTTCTCGCTACTCCGTATTCCTCCCGATCTTCTTAACCCTTGTCACCCCAAATCCTTCTAATAGAGATCTTATTTCGAGCACATCGGAGATTTGCCTACACGTTGACGATCACCATTCTCCTGATGTGAATAAATGCAGGTTGGTTCATAATAAGTGCAGGTTGTTTTCTAGACCAGGATAAAAGGGAAAAAAATCATAATATCATGCTATAAGCAGCTTTCGTGTTTAAGATAAGAGATGATTTCTTGATCATGGTGTTAGATTCTTTATCAGTTGCTGCTGATGTATTTTTGACTATTATGCAACAAACAAGTCATGCAATAGAATTGATGCAACCTCACTTGTGGGAAGAGATTGCCATGAGTCAACCTGATGTCTCCAATGTGGTCAGAGAATAGCCTTTTATCCCCACCGTTCAGGTAGGAACTCTATTTTTTACTTTTTTGAAACTTGTACCAGGTAGTAACTCATACCCAACCTTTAAACAAGATACTTTGTAGTGATCCACCTTATGCATGCTAGTTAATCAAGCGTGACATTGTGCTGGAATGTAAGTAGGGTATCCTATAGGCTTTGGGTTCGGTTTTCTTGTTTTATTTACTTGAATTTGAACTTTTAGAGTATGGGAGTATCAAATCCTTGATATAGACATAATTATTGAGGGTAAAATGCCTATCCATGTATGTTCCTAAGCCTAGATTTGCATTTAATGTTATAAATATTACATAGCATGCATCATTCTTCGTTTAGAGTAGTATATAACTTAGGTTAATTACGTCCTTTTTGTGGTCAGGAGAGGAGGATTTATTTTAGGGCCTCGGATGGACGATCGGACCATACATATCTAATCAGGACGACGATCGGAGGCTAACGCCTCCGAAATCGTCTAGATTTGAGTCCCGTAGCATCATATGAAGTCTGAGGGAGATCAACGGCCAGGAGGGCAATGCGACATCCATATGGATTTCGAGAGGAAAATCCGACCGTACGGATGAATCCGGAGTGACGATCGTAGTCCGGCACCCTGGGAATCATCTCGATCTGAGCACTGTGGCACCCTCTGCAACAGAAAGAAGATGGACAGCCCGATGGCACCACGTGGTGCCGCATAACACCGGCCAGCACCCACTCTTCATCAGGGCATTACCCATTCTCAGTTGTTGGATCTTGATCCAACAACTGGGGATTCATCTCCACCGTGCGCCCTTAAAACAACTTCACAACATCTCTTGGCCGCAGTGCATTGGTTGTGAAGGCCCCTCTCAAAGAGAGGGTGCGGGTTCGAAACTCGTTGCCCCCTCAATTGGACGCTTGAGGCACAGCGTAGCAGCAAGGCACGCACGCATGTGCGCGGGAGCGCTGCAAAGCGACAGCGCATGCCAGCGCGTGTGCGCAACACGACGCGGGAAGCACGGGGGCATGAAGAGCATAGTGCCAACGGCGCGTGCCAGTGGGGCATGACTAGCGAGGATATGTGTGGATCTTCAGCAACGCGGGCCTTTAGTGACACTTGCAGTTGTCATTAATGGCCTGTCACTAATGGCCCGTGTGCGCCAGCAAAGGAATTGAAGGCACATCTGTAGAGACGTTTACGGACGTCAGTAATGACCCATATATGAATTTGTTCTTCCTCCACAATAAACTGACCTACCCACCATCAATCCAAACCATCTCTTCCTTTCTTCCTCTCACCACCTCCAAGGCTCAAGAGAGAGCTTGTCCCAAACCCAGGATGCTCCTCTAGAATAGAAAATCAAATAGTTTTCCCTCTTCTCATCCCCATTCATGGAACATCCCGTGGCCGTCCTTTCACTGCCAATCAGGAAGAAGATCCTTGCCGCGACGCCGTCCTGGCCTGCCCACCATCCTCTGACTCCGTCCTCCTTCATCCCGCTCCTCACCACCTTCCTCCAAGTGACGTCAGAGCGAGTCGTCCTCCGAACAACAATCGAGGGGTATTTCTTTCACCTCATTCTCTTTTTATGCTTTCGTAGTGTAGATTTCCCGTTTTCGTTGTTGTAACAAACACTTGCTTATGAATAGATGATTGTTTCTCTCTCTCTTTCTCCCTCTTATATTTTTGTAGGTAGATAAAGTTTTCATCGACCTAATCTCTTGCTAAAAATACCAAAAAAATTAGAAAAGATAAAAATGACAAAAACAAATAAAAGAGTAGCGTAGATTTTTCAAACCAAACGTTCGCCTCCCCGTGTTTAACCCGGGACTCACTTTTCGAGTCTCAGTTATAAATTTTATTTGATAGACACATTTTGCAAGCTACGACGACGGTTCGTCCAAACCCTAATTCTAACACGCGAAGCACGCCGTCATCATTTTGATAGTGGTCAATGAAAGTGGACTTATCAAATGCCTCCAAGCTTAAATTTTGCTAGTCCCAAGCAAAGTGAAAAATAATGGAAGTAACCAAAAAATTTCTTCTTTTCTTATTTCAAAAATGTAGAGATCCAGAGAAATGTGAAGTGATAGTAACCTAGGCAACAGATCCAAGTGAAAAGCCAACTCACATTAGAAGTTCATACTTCACCCTTGATAAAATTTTATTGGGATAGGCAACTTGTTCCGTCAGAGATAAAGCAGCAAATGACCTAATTTGACCCCAACTTTTTGGCTTAGGTAAGAGATACAGAGTCAAATTGATTTATATTTGGTGGCTAACACTCATCTGGTGCTACATGTAATCCAGTATTGAAGACTCTAAATCTCTAGACTATCAAACAAGTCAACCTAAAGAGAAGCTAAAAGCTGTGCTCTCTTTGCTTTCCCTGGTGCTCACTCACTTTCTCTTTTCTTTTTTTTTCCTTTCTTTTCTAAGATCACATATCTTGCCAGATTTTGTAAATGCACTCAATACTTGGGGGCCTTACATGGCATTCACATTTCAATTAAAGTCCTAATAACCCTACAACTAAGTTAGGAGTCCTCAGCCAGCATTCGGGCAATCAGAAATACTAAAAAGTATGGGTCATATTTGGTGATTCGCAAAGGGTGTTTTTGTTGTTGCCTCAAAAACATTAACACAAAAAATGACATGAAGATAAAAATCCAAACTTGGACTCTTTTTCTTTTTCTTCTTGTTTTTTATATTTTTCTAAATATAAATGTTTCTTTTCTCTTTTTCTTCTTTTTTTTACTAACACAAAACGACGCATACTTTTATTTATGAGACATTATTAGGAGTAATGACGGTCAAGAGGATATTGTGTGGCTTATTTTGTGGAAGTGCCTACTCTCGATACCGTGAAAGAATGAATAAGACAGGCGTATTTCTGACCTTTGACACTACTGCCCTCATTCAGCTGAGGACTCTATGAAAAATAGTCGTAACCATCAACCATATTTATAATTTTATTAAGACTTAATCTCTACGTATCTGCCTTATTTGGTAACTCTCAGGAATTCACACAATGTTTGCACACAAGAATAGAGAACGAAAACTATGCCTAACTCTGAGGTATCATCATCTAATTATTCAGAACTTAAGAGTCCTTGCACTGGACTTAGTGCACCAGTAGTCTCTCTACTTTTCTCTCACAAATATTGGGTGGATCTAATGGGAGATAGTATGCTTGATTCCCTATCAACTGTTCAAGGGTTTAGCAGACTAAAAATGCTTATTATTTTTCTACAAAGATCCATTACTCAGTCTACATGCAAGTAAAGTAACTGTATTGGATTCTAAACTTAGAAAAAATCTAAGAAGAAAATCTTTAATCAAACCTCCTTGATAAGAACTTTTGCTCGGGACTAATTAATTCAACTCAAGAAACAAAAGATATATATATATATATATATATATATATATATATATATATATTTGTAGGACTAATGCACATATCCTAAATGCATTTAAATATTTATAAATGTTATAAATATCCTTAGGTTATACCCCCTCATGTCTAGAATTGACAATGTCCTCAATGAAAAAATAAAGACATAGAAGAATACCACCTGAGGAGGAGAGTGGGAGGAGCTAAGGCTCCTCAAGCCGAAGTACATCCAAAACTTGGCCACCTGAAAGTGTAACATAAGGTTTAAGTTGTTAGCCATTAACTTTAAAGCTCACACCAGAAGTAGGTCTCCGAATCTCTACAGCTCCATGAGGGAAGGCATTAATAACAACATATGGCCCATCCCAGCGGGACTTAAGCATTCTTGGAAATAATTTAAGTCTGGAATTGAAAAGCAAGACTCACTAGTTGGGCTTAAAGGTCTTTCTAATGATATGCTTATCATAGAAGACCTTTATACGTTGCTTGTAAGCTTGAAAAGTTTCATAAGCTTCATTACAAAGCTCCTTAAGCTCACGTAACTTCAGCATACGTGCCTTTCTCGCTTTATCCATATCTAAGTTAACGTTTTTAATAACCCAATAGGCTTTGTGTTGGATTTCAACGGGAAGATGGCATGCCTTTCCGTAAATAAGACGGAAAGGAAATATGCCCAAGGGAGTCTTATACGCGGTTCTGTAGGCCCAAAGAGCATCATTTAGTTTTTTAGGGCAATCCTTACGGCCGGACCTGACAGTTTTTTCTAAAATTCATTTAATCTCCCTATTAGACACTTCAACCTGTCCACTAGTTTGGGGATGGTAAGGTGTAGCTATCATGTAGTCGACTCCCAAATTTTGGAGTAGTCTTGTAAAGTATACGCTCTTGAAGTGAGGTCCTCCATCACTTATGATCATCCTTGGGCACCCGTATTGGGAAATGGTATTAGCCTTAACAAAATCCAAGACAACGAAATGGCCATTGGTCCGTGTGGATATGGCTTCTATCCATTCGATACATAGTTAATAGCCACAAGGATGTACTCATATCCGAAGGATACAGGAAAAGGACCCATAAAGTCGATGCCCCAAATGTCAAAGATCTCAACGGGGAGAATAGGTTACTGGGGCATCTCATCCCTTTTTCAGATGGTTCCCGTCTACTGGCAATGTAGACATGCGCCCACATATGTATGTGCATCTCGGAATAATGTGGGCCACCAAAAGTCAGACTGAAGAACCTTATGGGCAGTCTTTTTTCCACTAAAATGTCCTCCACAGTAGAGGTCATGGCAGAAACTCAGAACACTCCTTTGTTCTTCGTTAGGGACACAACAGCGGAAAAGCTGGTCAGGGCCTATTCTAAAAAGCTCGGGTTCCTCCCAGTAATAAAATTTAGCACCAGCAAGAAACCTGTCTCGCTTCTGCTTGTCCCAAGTACCAGGGGTAATTCCCGTGACCAGATAGTTCACTATGTCAGCGAACCAAGGAGTTTTACCCTTCACGGCCATCAGAGACTCATCAAGAAAAGTCTCTTGGATACCGCCAGCAGGGGTTGATGCCTCAATGGGGATCGTAGACAGATGATCTGCTACCACATTCTCAACTCCTTCCTTATCTTTGTTTCCAGGTCAAACTCCCGGAGTAGCAGAATCCAACGAATTAAGCGAGGTTTGGTGTCCTTTTTAGAAAGAAGATGCTTCAAGGAAGAATGATTAGTGAATACCACAACCTTGGATCCCAAACGAAAAGACTGAAACTTTTCCAAAGTAAATACTACAGCAAGTTCCTTTTCAGTGACCGTGTAGTTTTACTAAGGATCCGTAAGGGTCATATTGGCACAATGCAACACATGAGGTTTGCCATCAACCCTTTGACCTAAGACCGCTCCTACTGCAAAATCAGAAGCATTGCACATTAGCTCAAACAGGAGGGTCCAATCTGGTGCTTAGAGAATTGGTGCGGTAATAAGGGCTTTCTTCAAGACTTGGAAAGTCTGGCCACATCTACCAACAAAATCGAAGGAAACACCCTTCACTAACAGGTCGCAGAGTGGCCTAAAAATTTTACTGAAATCTCTAATGAAGCACCTATAGAACCCAGCATGGCAAGGAAAGATCTAATCTGACGAACATTGGTGGGTGATGGAAGCTTAGACATAGAATCAATTTTTGCGGTATCCACCTCTAATCATTTCTTGGAAACTACATGCCTTAACACAATGACCTGCTGGACCAAAACGTGACTTTTCTCCCAGCTAAGCACCAGCTTTGCCACTTCACAACGAGTTAAGACTTTATCAAGGTGCGAAAGGCACAGGTCAAACAACGAGCCGTAAATGGAGAAATCATCCATGAAAATCTCAACAAACTCGTCAATCATATCAGAAAAGATAGCCATCATACAACGTTGGAAAGCGGCAGGAACATTACATAACTCGAATGGCATTCGACGGAATGCAAATGTACCATACAGACTGGTCGTTCTCTCTCAACACAGTTAATTAAGTTACTTGTACTTAATTAAGTGTAGAAGAAAGTAACTTAGGTTAACTCGAATTTGTGTCGGTTGTGTAGTATATGGTCAAGTTAACTTAACATTTTAGATCTTATTACTTTTAACTGGTTGAATCCAGGTCGTTCATTGGGAGGTATATATTATTTCATATTCACCAAGCTATTTAAAACAACTCATAGGAGGTATAATTAAGTTAATTTTAATAACATGAATTTTGCAAAATAAATTAAATTTAAGAAATATGCAAAATTCCATATGAAAATATATTTACTCAAATAATCTACTTTATTAGCAAGTAAACATGTTAATTTTCAATTTATTTCAAATGAATTAAGGCAATAAAGAGTTCTTCTAATTAAAACATGCCTTATTACAACATTTAAAAACAAAAAAAAATTGAAAATAATACAAGAAAAATAATTTCCTTTATTTCTTCAACCTCTCTCTCTTTTCTTCTTTCTTTCTCTCTCTTTCCTTTACTTCTCTTTATCTTCTCTCTCTTTTATTTTTCTCTTATATTTTCGAGCTCTTTTCTTTTCTGTTTCTACCTTCCTTAGCTTCTTAGTCCATGCTCAGCCTCTCCTTGCCTCTGCGAGTTCCCTTATCTTCCTTCTCTTCCTTAGCCTTAAGCTTCTTACCCTTTCTTTTTCTTCTAAGCCTTTCTCTTAACCTTCTAAACCTTGGCCTTCAACACTTAGCCTTCTGAACCTTAGCCTTCAACACTTAGCCTTCCATAGCTTCTCTGAACCTTTCTTCCTTCAACATTTCTTCTTATTGAGCCAATCCGATTTTTTTTTATCTTCAACTAAAAATTGGTTTTTAATTTGCTGCCCAGACATTTTGGGGACATGCAGCACCCTTTGCAGGGTAGGACCAGACCCTACTAAGTCTTCGCTTGGTTCAATTATGGTTCGATTTATTTCCGATTCAAGTTTCGAGCCAAACTGACTCAAGGCCTCCCAGGCCTCGCGCACGCCCTCCCAGGGCCACGCATCCGCACGCCCACACAAGCGCACACTCGTAGGCACATACGCACCCACACACACACACATGCAAATGCTCAATTCATTCGGTAACCATGCGCCGAGTGCTAACGACTGAAATGCCCACTACACAAATTCCTTTTGTACTAAGGCGCCCGCTCGTCACTTGCCGATGTGGAACTATAGTTCCCCCTTCCAGAGCGAACTTCAAATGGTGATATCTCCTAGCTCAGAGCTCCAATTCAAGCAAACAAAAACTTGGTGGAAAGCTCTTGAGTTGCTCTACAAGATTATGTTATCAATTTAATGTGAACGAGAAGATTTCCTCTTCGATTTGAAGGACGAATCTATAGGTTTTCTACAAGTATTTTTACCTAGAAATGGATTTAATGCTATAGAGTCCACAGACTGGACTTTCCTCTCTCAGTTAAGGTTCTAAATAGGTTCTACAGGTACTTCCGCAACTTCAGATGTGGGTTTCAAGCTCTTAGAAGCTTCAGGAAACACAGAGAAGGTCGAAGCTTCTCTAAAAGCTTCAGAGAGTGAAATTAAACATGAAAAAGACTTAACAGACAACTAAAGTCATGTTCAATAGATTGAAGCAGCTTCTAAGGGTTGTTATCAACTCTTCTGGGTAGAAATCGCAATCAAAGCTCAACAAAAATTCACTGCCAACAGTTTGGGTTCAAAAATAACCCAAACTGGCAGTAATCGAAATCCAATCGCATTAACCTTCAAAGCTCATCCAATTCACTTTAAAATCGTTCAAATAAATCTCAAAATCAATTTAAACTCATTAAATCATCAGATTGAGTCCAAAACTCAAAGATCAGACACGGGTTTGATTAGAAAGCTTCCCAATTTGACTTTCTGTTTTGAATCCTTTCTCAAGGAATTAACGCCTTAAATCTCTTCTCCTTAATCCCAAAAACATTCTCAGACCCTTAGACAGGTATTTGAACTTAGGATTCTAGGGTTTCAGGCTTGTCGCCTGAAAGTCAAAAGGGGTTTGTTCGTCAGAACAACAAGGAGGTTATTACAAAGATTTGAGGGCAAGAATAACTTCAGTGCATTGCACTGAAGCTTCTAAATCCATTAAATGTGTCTTTAAGCTTTCTAATAGACTTCAACTCTGTCGGAGTTGGGGAAGATGAACTTCTAACTACAACTCCAGATATTAAAACTTCAAAGAAATGACCCCAAAATGACCAGTGATCCATATTTTACCATTTGGAGTTTCTCACCAAGTTTAATAGGCTGAAGAACACTTTCGACTCATCGGAGCTCGCCGGAGCTCCGGTGAGTCCAGAAAAAAATGAAAATTATGCACAGAATGAAAAAGTGTGCCATTTTCAACTTGAAAAGAGCCTTGAGGTTACAAGGAACCTCAGGATCACATTAATTTCTTCATTTGCTCATTAGAATTAAGATTTAACAGTGAATTCGTTTCTTATGAAATTTGAGTTAGTTGAAGTTTAGGACTTGTTTTCCCACTCAATTGAGTGGTCAAGACAAGTCAAAAGTAATTTATGATCATAAATATATAGTTAATTTAAGGTTTCAATTGCTCCTGAGCCGCCATTGACAGCGAACTCAGGAGCTTAATTAGATTTAGGCATTTACATTATATGTGGTATTTACTTGAATTAAAGTGTTGATTAGGATCCTTTAGTGATGAGTAGATGGTGGAGGATCCAATGGAGGTGAAGATTAAGTCAACTACTGCTGCTATGACAGTAGAAGTAGTCGATGGATGTGGAAGTGGATTAGGCAAATTAGTGATCAAATTAGGAATTAAATGTGATAGAAGTGATCGTAGAAGATAGAGGAAGATGATCAGTGGTTTCAAAAGATAAAATTAAGGCTCTGACAAGCTCAAGGAGCTCGCCGGAGTTGAGGAAGACGAAATTTAAAATCAACATTACGGCTAACTAACCTACCTAACTAACTAACTAAACTATCCTACTCCTACTTCTACTCCTATCGACTGTTACCTGGACGAAGGGGTCAGAGAATCTCCATCGACAGCTCATGACAGAGGAGTGAAATCAGAAGGTAGTTGGAAGATCTTCGGCGGCGATTGTGAGGTGAAGCAGAGTATCTCCTTAGTCAGCACCTGTGTCCAGAGACGCGGCTTACCTCAACGGAGTTCCAGAGCCAATAAAGGTGGACGGAGGAAGTCCGACTATGTGGTGGAAGGTTGCCGGAGTTGTGGAGGGAATAGCCTATCGAAGTCAGCTGCAGTGAAGAAGAGGGAAGGGAGCCAACTTGGTGGAAATCAGGGGGGTCAGGGGGTATTTATAGTCGACGACGACGAAGGAGGTGGAATCTGGACGTGATTGAGACTAGGAGGAGGATAACCACCGGCGTCTTCTCCGACGCCGGTGAGGTTATTTCCAACCCTAAATTAGGATAAAAGTGTCATCCAGACCAGTGGATGAAAATGAGATGGTGAGCGCAAGCTCCAGGAGCTTGGAGAAGAGATGACGTCTGATGGGCGGTGATCGTGCGGTGGCTGCACCTTCAGCCGTTAGCCGTTCAGTCGGGTGAAGAGAAGTCAGGGACGTGTTTGCAGTGAAACCTAAGGACCTAAGTGGTAAATAAGGATCCGATTGGAATGAAATGTAAGGGCCAAAATGTAAACTCAGGTTTTCAAGGTTTATTTTAATTTAAATATTTTTCAACTTTTTATATATGATTATAATTAAGATAATTATTAAATTTAGATCTTGAATTTACATTTTTGACCTTTTTAGATTAATTTATTTAATGAAGTAATAATACTTAAGTTATTACATACTTAGGTATATATTATGCTTGAGTTAGTTAACATATTAATTAGATGAATGATCAGTAATATTTCGAGCCTAATTATTAATTAGATTATTAATAATATTAATTGGATGATATATATTAGTGAGCATTTTTAACTTATTTTAAGGACCTTTACTATTTATCCCTTATTTAATAATTAACCCATATATTCACATAATCCTAGCTAATTAACTAAGAAGACTAGTTAATTAGAGGTAACTAGAGACCATGATGAGCTTCTCATCACAGACTCGTGAAGGTGGTACGCTCCTGATTGTCAGGAAAGATGGCTATCTGATTATACCCAGAGTACCCATCAAGGAAACAAAGGTACTTGTTCCCCGCTAGTCGTTCCAAAATCTGATCAATAAATGGTAAGGGGAAAAGATCTTTCTAAGTAGCCGTGTTCAAACAGCAATAATTAATGTAGACCCTCCAACCAGTTGAAGGTCTAGTGGTTACCAACTCTCCTTCGTCATTCTCTTCCATAGTGATTCCTACCTTTTTGAGCACCACATGAATATGACTAACCCATTTACTATTTAAAATGGGATAGATAATTCTTGCATCCAGCCATTTCAGAATTTTCATTTTAATAACCTCCCGTATATTAGGGTTGAGTCTTCTCTGCATGTCCTGGAAGGGTTTCACGGACTCGTCTGTGTACATATGATGCATGCAAAGGGAGGGATCAACACCCTTAATATCAGCAATTGACCAAGCAATTGCCTCCTTGTGCATTTCTAAACACTCAAGCAGAGCTCCCTCCTGCGATTCAGATAATGCAGACGAGATAATAACAGGGAGTGTCGTTAGGGCCAAGGAAAGCATACTTTAATGTGCTCGGGAGGGATTTTAGCTCCAACTCAAGAGCCTTTTAGATTGAGAGTTTAAGTTGAGAAGTCCCCGCGTCAGGTAGTGGATCTACCTTCATGGTCCAGGGAAGGGATAGAGACTCTGTGTGTACCCCCAGCAACTCTTCTAATTTGGGTATATCCCCTTCTGTTTCTTCAACAGTCGGAGGATGGTCCTTAGATATGACCTTTTGAAAAGGATCTCCACATAGGAGTACTGGAGTAGTCTCTTCAACAATTTCATCAGCCACCTCAATTTGAGAACAATCTTCAAATCCGGATTGCTTGTAGGTATCAAAAACATTCAACCAGATCTTTTTGTTCCCAAAGCCCATTTTAAGTACCCTTGATCTACAATTAATAGAGGCATTGGCTGTGGCCAAGAAGAGGCATCCTAAAATAATGGACGGCTTGGTGGGCTTATTCAATGGGTCAGTATTTAGCACAAGAAAGTCAACAGAGAAGTCCTCCACTCTCACCAGGACATCTTCCAGTAATCCCCGTGGTGTCTTAAGTGATCTGTCTGCAACCTGAAGAATGACTGAACTAGGCTTTAACTCACCTACTCCCAAAAGGTCGTAGACAGAGCTTGGTAAAATGTTCACCCCTGCACCCAGAACAAGCAGAGCCTCGTCAATGTGTTGGTTACCTATAACCACTGAAATATACGAGGCCCCTGGGTCTTTCATTTTGGAGGTGTTCCATGTTGGAGAACCGAGCTAATATGCTTAGGTAGGATAACCTTAGCTTGGACCTGTCTCCTAGATCGACTCTTCTGGGTACACAAGTCTTTTAGAAACTTGGCATAGGACGAGATCTGTTTGATAGCTTCCAACAGAGGCAAGTTGACTTGAACTTGCCTAAAAGTGTCCATAATCTCCTCCGTCCTATCCATGGCTCTAGACGAGCCAACAGAAGATTCCCCAGGAGCAGATAGGCGCTCTGGATAAGGAATTCTTAGCTTATGGGTAGAGGGGTTGTCATGGCGGGAAAGGGGTGGTGGAATGACGACATCCTCAGGGTGGGTGATTTCAAGCGAGGGTGAGCACTGTGGTTCTTCCTCAGTGGAGATGGAAGTCGGGTCTAGTGTAGGAGGGGAATCCTGAGAGGTGACCGTAGGAGTGCTATCAAGCTTGTCGATTTTCTTTCCACTCAGCACAGTCACAGCTTACGTGTGCTCCTTGAATACGACCCCCTTGCCCTCTGGGTTCTCCTCAGAAGAGCTAGGCAACCTCCCCGGATCTCGTTGCCTAACTGCCTCAGTAAGATGACCAATTTGGGATTGCATATTAGTAATCTTATTCTGAGATTGGATGACCATATTCTGATGCACTTGCATCACTTTCATCATGGCTTTAAGTTCATCCATCTCAGAAGGCTTACGCTGAGGAGGGTTTTCATACGAAGGCTGGTATATGGATTGGGGAGGTAAGGGTCTTGTATTCCCTGAGTTAGAAGCATCACCTTGCTTCCATGAGAAGTTTGGACGGTTTCGCCACCACGGATTATAGGTATTGGAATAAGGGTTATTGCGAGGAGGTGGGCGGAAACCATGGGCCACATTCAAGTCGGCCTGAATCAACTCTGGGAATTAATTTGCCTGGTGGCACTCCGCAGTGGCGTGCATTATGCTTTGGCAAATGGAGCATTCACTTGAAGCCTAAAAGAAAGAAGCTACTTGTAGGTTCATGCGGGGTTTGCTAAAAGCCTATTAAAGTTTTTGTTCAACAATTGAATCTGATAAGCCAAATCCTGAGAAGCCTCAGCTTCATGGGCCTCTATCTTCTTCTGCAAGATTGATGATTTTCTATCTTGATAGGTAGAGGACATATGTATGGAATTGTCACTTAATGTTTCAAATAATGCCCAGGCTTCATCCTCAATTTTGGTCATGAAGGTTCCTGCACAGGCTGCATCGATGGTTTGCCTATGCCTTTCAGATAATCTGTTATAGAGCCTTTCAACCAACTGCCATCTTGGAACCTAATAGTGGGGGCATAACCTAAGAAGGTTATTAAAGCACTCCCAAGTCTCATGAAATTGCTCCCCTTCTTGTTGAGTAAAACCCATAATCTCTATTCTGTAATGGTTGGTCTTACTCATAAGAAAATACTTTTTCAAGAATTCACTCTTAAGGGTGGCCCAATCATTTACCCTTGCATCGAGGGTATGACACCAGTGCTTGGCCTTATCCTTAAGGGAAAATGGAAATAGAGTCCTCATCAGGACTTCATCACTAAAGCCTTGGAGCTTCACTGTGGAGCAAACCTCGGTGAATTCCTCAAGATGTCTGTAGGGATCCTTTCTAGCAGTACCATAGAAAGAGGGAAGCAAAGATATGGTACTGCTCTTGATTTCATATGGATTATCCACTCCACGTCTTCGGATAGGTAAGGTTTGGTGGGTTGTAGGGAAGAAATAGTCGCTTAAGGTTCTCTGATTTTCACCAACCCTAATCTCTTCTTCAGATCTTTCTTTAGCCATTTTTCTTCCTTCTTGGTTAGCTTTCCTTATAATTCTCTCAGGCCCAGAGTTGAAAAGAAGACTATTTCTAAGAAGGCACCTACCAAGCATACACCAAGCAAACACAAGGCAAGAGGTCTTTTCTTGAGTTAAAGCACTTTAAGCCCTCTTCCAACATTTCTAGTTTGGCCAAATGGAGTCAAGGCAGTATTTCTCCGTTCCCATGTAAGTGGTATAAGAGAAGTGTGACACTTAAGATTCCAAGTCAAAGGCTATTAAGGAGGTTGAAGTTACTTTTAGTCCTTTTTGGGTAATCAATCAAGTTAAGCAATTACGCACGCTAAATTGACCTTCGAGTGCCTAAAAGACGTACACTTTGCTGCAATGATATTCTCTAATGCTCAAGTAAAAAAGTACTCAAAGGATGGAACCAAGGGATGCAAGTAGGGCGAACCCTTCCTTTGAGGCGTTGCGTTAGCAGTGCCTTTTAACTACCCTTTAATTTTTTTAAGGGGTGTTCCCCTCCTTAGAGTATCAAGTCACTCGGGAAAAAGTTAATACCACCGTTTCAAAGCGACATAGGAGGGTTTGCACCGATAAAGAGATTGATGCCTATAGTCTTAAGGGTCCAAGTCCTAGTGCAATGCCTATAGTGTGTGCCCAGTGCAGGAAGCGTGCATCACACTGTGAGAAGTCGTTTTTCTTTTGAAAATCGCAATCAAATTTTTCAAACACTTCCAATATATTTCACTTTCTCTTTTTAGAAGAAATGTGACCACTTAATTAATCTTTTCAACTCAGCTTAAGTAGTCTTCTTTAATTATATCCAAATGCCATGTGTGTACAGATAACTAGTGCAAAAGATAGGAAGTACACACCTTGCTCTAGCACTCTAAGATGCAAAAATGCACGCAATGCAAAAAGAAAATCTAGATGCTGCTCAAGTAATCCTAGATGGTCGTTCTAGAGATATGCAGCTTCTATCAGGCAGTTCAGATTTATTTTCTTTGTTTTTAATAAAAAAAATGTGCAATCAAAAGAACTAACTAAAAATAAACCTAGAGTCTAAAGAATCGGGGACACTACCCTACAAACTGGCCCTAGAGTACAAGGGCGAGAAAACACATAATTAAACTAAACCTAAATAATCTACTCTAAAATGTTGAATCAAAAGTCTAAGGGGAAGAATCTTCCTAGTTGGCCCTCCGCGCGTCTCCACACGTGTGGGGTCAAGTCCCACAGGCTCCTGTGATTATCTCCGCATGTAGACGTCGCTCAAGGTCGGCATCGTATCTCAGCTACGCATGTCGCTTCGTCAGATTCCTTGCACAAAAAAGATAAAGAATGATCAGCTAAATGCGCAATTCACAATAATCAGAAATAAAGTTAGGTGAATTTATTACGTCGATTGCCTCCCTGGCAATAGCGCCATTTGATCGGTGGATTTTCGCTTGGCAGAAATAATGTTGTATCAGAAAAATATGTCGTTGTAGCAAAATCGCGTCGTGGAAAATCCCGAACAAAAATATTTTAATAAAACTAACCACGAAAAGTTAGGTCGTATCCACAGGGATGAACGACTGCAATAAATTCACGAGTCTAGAGCCATCATGTTTGCAGAAGCATTTGCGAAATCAATTTAATGAATATACTGCTCTGAATGTCACTTATAATTTCATGAGAAGCTCAGGGTTATTTATGTAAAATTCACGTTACGAATTAAGCTCCTAAAAATACGTGGATGATGCACATGTAGCGGTAGGGTATGTAATTTTTAATTGCATGCAATTCTTGATCCAATTTGAATGCAAAATGAGATGAATTATAATAGCTAAACAATTATGGAAAAGAATAAGTATGATGCCGAAATTTCACCTCAATTTAACAATAAAAGAAAAATAAGTTTTGGCAATGGCATTCATCGTAAATATTAATTGGTCCTTTCAATAGGGGAAGAACTCCCCTTCTCGCACGCGGAGGAGAAGGCACGACTGGAGGAGAGAAGCCCAGGGGAGGATGGCCGCAACGAGGGCGTTCCAATGGCAGTGGTGGCACGACGAATGGCGATCGGAGTTGGCGCCGGGAACAAGAAGCGGTGGTGGTGCTGGCAAGCGTGGTTGTGGTTGGCTTGCTTGGTGGCGTGGATATGCTCGTGGAGGCGAGGCGACTCCGATGGAGGCGACGATGTGTCGAACGGTGGCGTGTGGAGGCAGCTGCAATTGGAGGTCGATGGTGATTTGTTGGGTTCCTCTTCTTCTGTTGGAGAAGAAGAGGAAGGGGAGGCCGTGGCACGCGGGCGTGCACGCGCGTGGAGTGCGTGCAAGGGGCGCTAGTGTGCACGGAGGTGGCTGCTATGCGCGTGAAGGCGCGGCTTGAGCATGGCCGCTGGCGGTTGCCGACTGCGCAGGAGGCTGGTGGTGGTGATGGTCGGTGGCTACTGCTGCGTGCAAGCAGGAAAGACTGCGCGTAGGGGTGGGCACGCGTAGGTGGTTGCTACGGTTGGGCAATGCACTGCCACCGCACCGCCGATTAACGAGTTTGCGGTGGCGCCACGATGCACACTAAGAGGGCCACAGTGCCCGTGGCTTCCATGGTGTAGGCGAGAGGGTGACGGTGGAGAGGGAGGCCCACAGGGAGAGGATGGCATGGCTTTTTAAAAAAACTCTCCGCTTGTTTCTCTTCAGCTGCCAACTTTTCCAACCACTCGGCAAAGATCGCGAGTGGTTGGAATAGAAGATAAGTTCTAACCGAACTCTATCAGACGTCTGATAAAAATATCAGACATCTTAAAAAATGTAAACTTCAGGGGGTCTACGATGGTAGTTTCCAGACGTCTGATCTGAGCTCTAGACGTCATAAATAAGCAACATGGATGTCTAACCCTTGCACCTAGCCTGCATTCAACAAATAGATCATATCATATGTTATTAAATGCAAAATTAACGCATAAAATTATATACAGACCAAAATGAATTGCCATTTAACTCCTACTTAACAATTAGAATCAACTAATTAAAGAGTACTTAGGTAAAATAATGGTCCACGAAAGTGGACTTATCAATACCACTACTACCAAATCCGCAACCGCAATCAGTAGAAGCATATCAAGGCTCAAGAAGCCTCAGTCAAGGCCACCTATAAGTTCAGACACAAGGTGAGACTTGCACATTCAGCTTGGTGTTTTAGTTAGAAATGAGTTATGATGTTCAGAATTTAAATTCTCTTTTACTTGACATTTAGAACTCCAATGAGAGCTCGTGGTCCATCGCCCTCAATGAGGAAAGTAGTTTCCTATACATCTTTCCATACACCCAATTGGTCATCTAAACCAGCTGATGTAGTTCGCCAATCATCCATTGGTAAGGTAGGTAGTAAGAAGTGAGATTCCAAGAGGTGGCTAATTTGTTTCTCTCTCCTCTTGTTTGGTAGAAGAGATTGGTTGGTCACACTATCAATTCCTATTCGGAGGGCAATACATCTCATTGCTTTGTGTGTCTCTACCCATTGTTCATATGGTTTTGATGAGTGTGTAAACCAGTGGGAATTGATTTGGCAATTTTTATGTAAAGTTGGTTACAAAAAAACCAATTAAGATGGAAGTGGTTTGTAATTTTGCTTCCACCTTTTTGTCACAAAAGGGCCAATTGAGATGTAAGTGGTTTGTCATTTTTCTTCTCCCTCCATTGCCATGAGTTAAACTTCCATTATTGCCAAAACAATATCAAGATTTTTCTTATCAATGCATTCGTCTATATGAATATCTTACCTATCTCTATCAATTTGTTTTCCTTTTCCTTTTCCATTCTTCTTTTGTGTTTTGGTAGGGAAAAATCAGAATGTACCAATGTAAAACCAATAACACTTTGTGAGAGAGACGAGATATCTAATGTGACTTGATTGAAGTGATTGACTAAGCGGAGTGATCATTATCTTTACCTTTTAATCTATTAACCTATGCTTCACTAATTTTTGCAAGATACCTTCCTCAATTGAACATCAGCAGTTTGAGTATTGGTGAACCCTCCATGCAATCAAAATCAATTTGTTGCATATGCTAATATTTGCACAACCTTTCCTATATAACATTACTTAACTCTTAACTAATTTTAGACGAAGATACAGATCATTCGTTTGCTTGTTTGTTTGTTGCATATGCTTGCTTGTTTGTTTCTACAACCCTATTTAGGATGTTGTAGGAGTCAAATATTCCTTTTCCATATCATTTCTTTCAATAGCGAAGCTTTATGTCATTATTTTAAAATTATTAGAAATGACTTCGAGATTATTTAACTTCTGACAACTCTTAGTTTGTATTATTTTAAGTTCATGAAATATGAATAACACTAGTGGTCTAGTGGTAGAATAGTACCATTTTACGGTATAGACCTGGGTTTGATTCCCGGTTGGTGCATCATTTTTTTGTTCCAAACAGGAGCATCCATTTCTTAATCCTTATACATCTTGAATTTCGTTTCTTCAAACAAAGAAATGGGAGCTCTTTAAAAATAAAAGAATTATAAATAACTATATGACATTGCTTTCTTTCCTCTTTCATGACAATGATAGAACTTGTAATCTGAATTTCGAGGAAATGTTATTTCATCCTAGGATGTTTGATTAACTATTTTTAAAACCAAATGGCATGGTGTATAAATTGCAGGAAGGATGCATAGAGAATAACATCAAGCGATCTTCACGTTATTTATTTGTTATTAAAATTGAGTAGAGTCTTACACTTATATAGAGAGATTTTTTTTATTGATATAGTGATTATATCATAAACTAGTTTTGGGAAGGGTGACGATGAAAACAGTATGGCCATTTAACCAAGCTAGTGTACGTGATAAGTGTAATGTAGTGTTGGGTGTTCTTACAAATTAAGGTGTTGGATGTTTGTTGTTGACGTTCAGAACAAGGTCATACTTTCAAGTGGGTAATGATGGATCATATTTTAGTTATGTTAAATACTTATACAAATGTGAATTCCTTTTATTTCAATGCTTACATTTGAAAATTGTTGTAAAGGATAGTTTGACTAATTTGTGTTAATTAAATTAGATGATTTTTTAGTATCTATATTGGAAATTTCATTTATGCATAATATATAGTTTAACAAGAATAAGACATTGTTGGTATATATTGTAGTATGAATATTAATAAATATTACATATAAGACCTACTCCAATGGTTGTAGTAACGGATAGAATTATCATATAAAATCCTCACTTATTTGTCTACATGTCGATCCTGCCGACAATTGTGTTCGTTGGTGTATATATATAGGCATTACACTGACATAATAAATCATTAGTGATAGATCCAAGCTAACCGTTGTTGTTGGCCTAAACACTAGATTGCTTAGCCTTGCAAAGATGACCTTCGCTATGGGACTTGGTATAACACCGACGATTTTTACCGTCGGAGTACCCTACAGCGACACCTCTTAAGAGAACGCTGAAGTTGACCGTCGAAATAGGCAGTGGAAGCTACAGCGACGATCATTTTAACCTATACTGATGGTTACTGACTGTCGATGTAGGGTGCATACTGTTGTTGTAGCACGTGATCGCATAAGAGGAGATTCGTGTGCAAGTGCTCACATGCACCTGAGCTAGAACACCAACTATTTTCAATTATTTAACTCTTTCATACCGTCCCATCCCCCCTAAATTTCGTGCATGTAGAATGAGCGATCTCCCGATTTAATTTCACTTCTTAAAATTTATGCCTTCTCAAATTTTTACTTGTACATGCTGACGTGTGTGAGAATGCATGATTTAATATTAATGATGTCTAATATTAGACCCTTACGGATTAAAAATGATTATTTACAAATTATTATTCGATTTTCATGACTTAATGAAATATGAAATGCTTAAGTGTACTAGACCTAACCTCATCGTTGATGAGGTGCGGCTCATCATAACTAAAATGCCTAAGTTAAGCTAAAAACAAGGTTAAACACTACAGCCTAGTTTACTTGGAAGGTTAACCCCTCTTGTTTACTTGACTACTTAACCCCTCATTTGCTAACCTGGGTTATCAACTTTAACATGGGTTTGTCTAACACCAATTTCAACTGGTGTTAGCCAAACCTACGTTAAAATTCTACACCACTTATGTCTCTGACATTCCTCATGTTTTACATACCTAACACCACCACCAAATAAACACCATAAGGGTTAACACCACAACTTAACACTAATTCAAGTAAACACAAGCTGATGTTAACACCACAACGCAAGTAAACACAATTACAGGTTAACACCAGTTTCACATTTCTTAACACTATTTTCCTAACCCCTCAAGTAAACTACAAAATTAACATAAGAAATTGGTTAAGTGTGAGAATTAACAGAAATGACTTAAAATATCAAATCAATGTAAAAAATGCATAATTAGGTCACAAAATGAGATATTCTATTTAAAAGTGTAAAATGATGATCAACTTGCAAATTGCACATATTTTTGTTCAAAAGATCATGTTCTAATATGTTCAATTATTATTCCATAAAAACTTCATGGCATTTGGACATCAGTAGGACCTTGTATTTAGAGTTTTTCATTTAGCTCCTTTAATCATTGACATTCCATTCACATTAAAAGTCCAAGGACCCAAATGCAAACATCCAAGGACCTACCTACAACACCTGGGGATCGCGTAGCCATCCTTTTAGCCATTATTGGGTTTTCTTGCAATTTTAAAAAATTATTTAATTGTAGTATAGCACGAAAACACATCGACAAATAAATTTGTAAAGACCGACGAGTACCGGATCGTTCGCAGGGAGGCAATCTTGATTTTAACAAAAGCTTTTCAATAAAACTAGTTCTAACAGGTATTTATATATGTATATATGTATAAAGAGACATTAGATATCCATAAGATCAAATTTCATTACATTGATAAAGAGTTTTTCACAATAAAAATTGCTATGCAAAAAGTATAGATAGAAAGAGAGAGAGATAAAAGGAGGCAGAGAGATGACACTGCTTGTAGGATGCTTGTACGAGGTGCGGTGGCACCTCAAATTCAGAGAGCCAGGACGAAGGTCAGAGTTGCAGAGAGAGACGGAGGATTGTGGAGAAGGTGGAAGGGAGATGTCTGGAAGAGATATGCAGTTGATGCTCGGAGTATGTTCTTCAACTGGGGGGTCCTTGGCCTTCTTTTAAAGTTGTGTTGAGGGGTAAATAGGGCATTTGAGCTCTTAAATTTGTGCAACCTCTTGGCTAATCAGATCCGTTGATTCAAAGATCAACAAACCTGATTAGGCCTCAAAATAGCCTTATATGCGCCCTCTACACTCAGATTGACTCCGGTGCTGACACATGGCACGTCCAGCATCGTTGGATCAAGATCAGGCACCTCAAATTCACCTGCATGCAACTGCTTCTCTTCTTCACCCTCGCCGCTCACTCAAAATCAGCGCCTAATCCTCAAACGTCCGATCTTACAATCGGACGGCTTAAATGCGCACGCCCGTTGCCTTTGAGAGCGCGCTTAACTCGCATTTGTTTACGCATGCAGCCGCGAAGCCATCTGATTGCACCACGCGACGCCTTTTTTATTTGAGCGCTGCGTAGATCGAACGTGCGCCTTCTGATCCAGCGAAAGCGCGTAAGCCAATGCGCTACGCGTAAGTTTCGTTACAGTTTCCTCTTTGCATCTATTTGTCCTTAGCCATTGGATGGAGATCTAACGGCTGAAGTTTCTTCTTTTCTTCTTGAAGCTCTCCTGAAGTAGCGACGTGGCCACGTTGTGGCCGTTGGATGATGATCCAACGGCCTACAATGAGCGAGGAATGGCCTTCAGAGATGGAGCGGTGATGAGGGAGCGGGTGTGATTGTGCCACGTGGCACCATCATAGCCTTCCATCTTTTTTTTCTTTTACTAGTGATGTAGACCTCTGATCAGATTGATTTTTGTGTCGTTGGACTGCGATCGTTGATCCGGATCTATCAGTGCGGTTGGATTTTTTATCTGAGGCCCGGATCTTTGTCCTCTCGTTCCGTGGCCTCTATTCTTCTTTGGACTACACAATATGCTTCGGTTGTTTGATCGAGACGATTTCGGAAGCAGTGGACTCCCATCATTATCCTGATCAGATCTGTACAGTCTGATTTGTCATTTGCAGCTTTGAATCTTATGCAATTAAAATCATCTCTCATTAGTACATAAAATAACGATTTTATCAATGCAGCTAATTAAACTAACCATTATGCAAATTACGATGCTTATGCATGCATTATCCCTAAGTTATGCTAGAATCTAGCTTAATTCAAGTGTTTTGGGTTAAATTATTGTGCAATCACTTACTAGTAGAATTTTAATGTAGGAATTAAACTATGAACATAGGACCTTTCCTAGCCTTAGGATAGTCCTATAAACTTTCCTAAACCCTAGCCATAGATTAAGTCACTTTAGCCTAGGATACCTCAAAACCCTTATTCCAGCCGATATTCGAACGTCCAGGTAGGTTTCTGGATGTCCAAGACCCTTAGACACCACCCGCAGAGACAGAACCCAATTTTGCTGGAATATTAGACATCAAGACAAGGTGTCAAACATCTAATTTCTACAGAATTCCAAGACAGAACCTCAACTTCACCCTAATTCAACTTTAGATGTCCAAACTAGAGACTTGGACTGATTTTGAAGTATAAGTTCTCTAACTAATAAATCAGACGTCTAAAACCCTTCTCTAAATACTGTTTTTGAAATAAAGCCTAGATCTTGATTTCCTAAGGTCCTAAACCCAATTCTACACCCTAGGGAACCTAAATTAAGGTGCCCTAAACCTAGAACACTACCCCAAGACCTTCGTAAGAACCTAATTAGGTTCCCACCCAGCTCAATTGACCTGGATCTAAGTCATTGATAGTTCAGCTAGTCAATTGGACTAACGGAGTCCAATTCAGCTCAAACCTCAACCAGCACAAGTCTAATTAGACTCGATGAGGATCCAATTGACTCAAGACTGAACTAATTAGGAACTTTCTATCCCAATTAGACACACATCCACTCAATTTAACTTGTAATAAGTTTAATTGCACTTATCACCTTAGTATTAGGGTTTATAACCCTATCTCTAGAAACCTACCTAAACCCAATCACCTACATATAGAACTTGACCTAAACAACTTAGCCACACCCACATATTCGCACACACAACCACACAAACACCTAGCCGCCCACTCTAGAGACCTCTAGAACCTTCACCTAGTGGCACCACCTTGAAGACTATTTTTAGTCTTTCAAGGAGTCCACAACCACACCCATGAAATGTGGACCTAAGAAGATCCATTTCAAATGTGGTAGCCAGCCAGGGTGGAGGCTCTTCTAGAGAACTCCACACTTCTCTAGAGGGTCTCCCCCTTAGTCTATTTAAGGACCTAAGGGGACAGCTAAGAATCCTATCTAGTCTTGTACTCCATTCATGCGCACACCCTCCACAAGCTCCATCACTACCATCATCACCACCTTCACATCCAAGGGCTAGAGCACCTCCACCACCTTCTCAAGAGGTCGGCCAACCACCTTGGCCATCCTTCTTTCCCTTCCCACCACCACCAGCTACACAACCGGAGACCACCTCCAAAGCCTACTTTCTATTAGCAAGATTTAAAGTTCTTCTTAGTTTAATTTCTGCATTAATTTTCTGATTAGTACTGTAGCAATCCTCTGCCTAAACGAATGCATGCATATTCTTAGATCCATGCGTGCAACAATTTTCTATTAGATAGAATTATTGTTTTAACCTTTCATGTACAAACTTTCCTCTAAACATGATTGTAAGGATGATATATTTTGAAGAAATGAAATCACCACTTATTTGATTTATCTATCTATAGTGTGATTATCAGCTGCCTGATTTACATTCTTATCTTGATGCAACATAATGTCAGTCCCTGAGGATATCAACGAATTAGCGATCGATTTATTTTCCACTAGTCGTCATCACATTATTGAGGTCGTACAAACGCCAACACATACATTCACATTCGTGATATATTTGACGCAACACATGTTTTCCACGTAAACAATGCAACTGACGCATCTCTAATTCACACTTTAGAAACTGGGGTCCAATTTTTACCAAGAATAAAATCGAAATCAATTTCACACCTTAAACGCCTCCCTGAGATTGATCGGGACTCATTATCTCATTATATAATTTTGTTTGAGTCATAATTCACGCTATACTACAATGATTTTCCCACTAAATCCACAAGTTAAAACCACAACAAATGACATCAATGCCAAGGAGGCAACGCGATTTTGATTTTTGATTTCCTTACGCTTAACCTTGACACAACTGATTTTACTTGCTTTTGATGTGCAAGAATAGGAAAAATGGATTCTACGCACACATCAGGCGTAGGTGAAGAAATCAAGTGCACATCCTCATCCTAGATTTAGGTTTTCCATTTTAGCCCTAGGTAGATCTGACTTCTAGGTAATTTTGCTTTCTACAAAAAAATCTACATTTTTTCGTGAGAAAAAAAAGAAAAAAATTATGGGTTTTAGATTTAGGGTTTTTTTGAATCTTAGGGTTAGAGTTTTGTTTGAAAAAAAAAATGAAAAAGTTTGAACGAAAAAGAGTTGAAAAAAAAAGTTGGCAAAAAAAAGTAAATAAATAAAAATAATGTTTTGGTGAAAAAGGCTTAGTTTTTGAAGTTCAACCCCTTCAAAAGCCTTTTCACCATTCCTTGAATTTCGGCCAAACTTTATTTTTGACTTAAAATTTCAATTGCTAAATATATATTAAGCAAAAAAATTTTAAATTTGGGCTAAAGTTATATTTTCAAATCAGATTTTAAATAGCACCGCTAATTTGAAAAAATCTTTTTCTAAAACAAATTTGAAAAAATCTTAATTGTGGAAATTTTGAAAATTTACAAAATACAAGGGATCAAATTGACTTAGATCCAAATATTTTTGAATTTCAAAAATCAATTTTAAACAATACACTAATCATATTTAAGCAAAAATGATGGGGTTTGAAAGGTTATCAAACTATCTTTCATTTCCATATTTTTCCCAAATTTTTGGAGTTAATTTGATATTGTTTCAAATTGAAAAATCAATAAGGGGTCAAAACTCCATACCTGATCCCACGATGGTTAAAAATTTGTATTAATTCATTTGAAATAGTCAAAAATTTCACAAAAATACTCTGAAAATCTAATTGGAAAAGAAATTTTCCTGTCAAATTTCAAATCATTTGGATTCAAATTGTGTTGTAGGGAAGAGTTTTATTTGAATTATGGTCTGCTTGAACACTTAGCCATTGCATGAATCCTAGGTTCAATTTTTAGGGTTGAAATTTATGACTAACCTAAACTTAATCAAGTCTAGTGACTAGCCGGTTAGCTAGGTCACCTTGTGGGCACTCACCAAAATCCCCAATTTGAAGAAAAAGGTTGGTAAAATTTTCGTAAAACACACTAAACCTACATTTGTTAAACTATTGTGTCATCACAACCACCTCAGTCGAACCTTAGCCAAATCCATGGGGCAGTATCAAACGATCGTGTCTAAGGGGTACAAAAGAACCGAAGGCAAAAGCCAAAGGAAGAACCTTCTCTGTGATCCCCTCGTACAAATTGAATGGGTTAACTTGGGGGGTTGGGATTACTTGCAGTTAGTTTTACAATGAATTTTTTTCTTCATAAATTAGAACCTTAACGAAAAATATGGTCACCTAATCTTAAGGACCACTCGATTGACAAGGCATTAGCCTTGTTTGGCTTGGCTGCACCAACCCAAGTTAGTTGGTGTATGCAATGGAGGAGGTCACTTAGACCTCAATTGGTTGGACCTTGGGAACCAATCCCAAGGAGGCGAAGGTGATTCGTCGCATCACCCGGACCACCTTCTACTCACCCTTCATCTACTCGTTTAGCCGAGATGGTCAACCTTGGACTTGGACCTGTTCAAGATCCAACAAATCTGAACCCGATGGCTCGCTTGGAAGCCCGGGTCATTGAATCATTGGAACGTTATCAGCAAAATATCGATAGAATCTTAACGACATTGGACAAAATGCAACATCCACCCTAAGGAGAACAGCTACGAGATTTCTACGATCCTGCGACGTCAATTCTCGCACCTCAAGTCCGGACTCCCGCAGGCAGAGACGCATTCGCGTTGAAGCCCAATGTGATCAGCCTAACCAGAATTATTTCTATGAGAACCCGAATGAAGATCCTTTCCAACATATAGAGGATTTGAGTCGAATCATGAAAACGGTTCAACCTAGAAATGTTGATTTGGGAATTGTTCTCATGAAACTTTTTCCGTTTTCTCTCAAGGATAAAGCCTCATATTGGTTCAAGACCATCGGGAGGCCAATTGGAACTTGGCAGAATTACAACGTGAATTCCTGCAAAAGTTCTTCTGATCTGTCATACAAACGCAATGAGGCACGCGATTACAACATTCTCCCAAGGACTAAAGGAGAAGTTACATGATGTCTGGGATCGATTTCGCGATCTTCTCAGGAAATGCCTAATCGTGTGCCCAAATGACACTTGACTCAGATCTTTTACCATGGGCTAGATGACACATATCGGCATTTGGCCGATGCATCTAGTGGTAGGAATTTCCGTGCAAAAGACGAGAACAGCGCATTTGAGTTGTTCGAGTCTTTGGCGAAGAACTCGATGAATGATGCGTCAATGAACCAATTCCAGCGACCTAGACTGCAACGGGTTAATGTCCATGAGGCTCACGTTGAGTTTGCTCGAGCCGATATGGACATCATCACCAAGAAGCTGGATAAAGTGCATCTACTAGATAAGAAGCTCAATGAACTGATTCGAGCTTGACCTGAATTCTCTGGAAATTCTGCTGCATCTAGGTCCTCCTATCCACCCCAAGCCCCTCCTGCTCGAGTTAATTTACTCACTCGGGATGCATCCTCTCCATATTCACGGGATCCCGCATAATAGGATCCCACGAATAATCTCGATCTAGCACCACAACCAACGTTACACACATCATCATGATCTTAATGCGTATTCCCTTAATGAATTATGTCTCAGACGTCGTCAGCCAGCAAAGACGTCAATGCTATTCAAGGATACGGGCGTAATAACCCGTACTCAAAGACGTATAACCTTGGTTGGCGCCAGCATCTAAACTTTTCCTGCTCTGGTAACTCACAGAGACCACATCAAAATCCACACTACCGAACCAAACAATACAGGAATGTGCAAAACACGTATCCAAAGCAGTAGCCATTCTTGTCTCAACAGCAGCAATCCCATTCCATATATCAGTCACTGCACCAAGCTGCCGGTCACCCTCTACAGCAGGTTGACCCTTTGGAGGCACTAAAGGAGGAACTGCAAGAATTCATGCGGAAATCCACGCAAGATAGCATGCAGATAATGAAGGCAATGGCTGACCAGATACATAGTATTCAAAACACGCAGAACTAACTATTGCAGGAGCATAGGACTCAGGGAGCCTTGCCCTCCCAACCTGTCCCTAACCTACGATATGTACAGAACCAAGGCGCTCGCCTAGGTTTCAGGCACCATAGGGACAAGCGCAAGTTATATTACAGGAGCCTCTTGCACCACCCGGTTATGGCCAACCGCCTTTGCTGCAGAACCCCACATATTCTGCCTCTTCCGCTCCGCCACCTCACCAATAGCATGCTGATGCGAAAGCTGTTACGTTGAGGAGCGGGAAGAAGACATGCGACCCACCATTTAGGCAGGCGGGTCCTGATTTTTCGCACCCTTCACCGCAGGATGGTTCAACTCCTTCCCCATCTCAGGAACCATCTACGGTAGATAAGGGCAAGAGGCCAAATGACCCTAAGATTCCCACCCCTTTTCCTGAGGCTTTGACAAGAGATATAGCACGGAAAAATGGTACAGGGAATTCCGAGGACCTGAAATCGATGTTCAAGGAAGTTCATATTTAGGTCCCTTTCCTCGAGGCTATAGATCACATTCCCATTGTCACTAGGTTTTTTAAGGACTATTATACCCCGAAACGATAGTAGAACGGACGACAGGCGGTACTATCGAAAGAAGCTAGTGCCGTGCTTCTAACTGACCTACAGCCTAAGAAGAAAGACCCTAGCACCATACTCATTTCCTGCTTTTTGCAGGATTGTCCATTTGATCGGGCCCTTCTTGATCTGGGTTCATCCATCAACCTAACTCCCACTGCCATATATGATTATTTACGATTAGAGTAGTTAAAACCCACCTCGGTTACTATTCAGCTAGCTGATCGATCAGTGAAAACATCGAGGGGGTGGTTAAGAACATGATCATTAAGGTCCGTCGATTCTGCACTCCTGCAGACTTTTTCGTTTCTCGATATGAAGGTTCCTCCTAATCTCCATGATGCACCAATCTTCTTGGGTAGCCCATTTTTGGTCACAGCTCGAGCGAACATCGATTGTGCATCTAGGTGTATAGAGATTGCCCTAGGAAATGAAAAACTTAGACTGAATATATTCAAGGCATTAAGGAACTTTGATTGTGACCACATCGAGGAGGATGGTGAAGACGAAGAATCAACTTTCTGTGGTAACATTGGGCTCCTTTGTGATGACCCAATGTCTCATTCGTCTTCATTGTCAGGGTTTCTAGACCTCGATCCACACAGCACTAAGACCATCAAAATGCACATTTTCTCCTACAGATTCGATTGTCTGAGGTGTTCATCTGATCACAACACCCCTGAGTTTGATTATCCTAACCCATATATTACTGAATCACCCTTGCTAACACAGGAAGATGTGACCACAATAGACGAGCTTCCCGTTAATGCAGTCACAACTGACTATTTAGCAAGTGGCTAATCAGTAAGAATCCCCGCATATCAGGATCATCAAATTTCCGCTACTGGTTCTGCTCCTACTCACCTCTGATTCTAACCCATCCGTGATTGAACTGAAGCCCATACCTGACTCACTCAAATATGTGTTTCAAGGTGAAAGTGAGACATACCCAGTTATTTTAGTGCTCACTTGACCCAAGAGCAAGAACATCAATTAATCTCTGTTTTACAAGACCATAGGGCTGCTATTGGGTGGAGTATCACTGATCTCCGCAAGATTCACCCCTCGTATTGCACTCATCACATTTACACAGATGAGGGGATGAAACCTTCGAGACAACCTCAAAGATGACTGAACCCGAATATGCTAGTGGTTGTTAAGAAAGAGATCATTAAATGGCTGGATGCGGGCATTATTTATCCGATCTCCGATAGCCAATGGGTGAATCCTATCTAGATCGTGCCCAAGAAAGCAAGACTCGCCGTTATAAGAAATGACAAAGGCGAATACATCCCAACCCTCATCGCGACATCATGGTGGGTTTGCATAGACAATAGGAAACTGAATACGGCTACCTAGAAGGATCATTTTCCTTTACTGTTCATTGATCAAATTTTAGAGCAGTTAGCCGGGTGTAGTTTCTTTAGCTTTTTGGATGGATACTCCGAGTATAATCAAGTAGCAATTATCCCGAAAGATCGAGACAAGACCACGTTCACATGTCCTTTTGGAATATTCGCCTTTAAGCAAATGGCCTTCGGCATTTGCAACGCACCAGCGACATTTCAGTGTTGTATGATGGCTATTTTCTTTGACATGATTGGGGATTATGTGGAAGTGTTTATGGACGATTTCTCCATTTTCAGAAGCGACTTTCATCTTGTCTTGATAACCTCACCAAGATCCTAAAACGATACATTGAAGTAAGCCTAGTACTCTCTTGAGAAAAAAGTCATTTCATGGTAAAAGATGCCATTGTACTAGGACACATAATCTCATCCAATGGACTCGAGGTTGACCGAACTAAGTCAAAAATCATATCCTGATTACCTCCACCTAACTCGATTAAACAAATCAAATCATTCTTGGGCCACGTTGGGTTTTACCGGAGATTTATATGTGATTTCTCAAAAATCGCATGCCCATTGACGAATCTTCTAGTAGCCAATGTCCCATTTGATTTTAATGCCTCATGCCTCAACGCCTTCAAGACCTTGCGAAGTGTTGTCTCTAACTCTCAAATTCTCCAACCACCTGATTGGTCTCTTGATTTCGAGATGATGTGCAACGCCTCCGATTTCGTCGTCAAAGATGTTTTAGGCCAACGTCGGGAGCGACAGCCTTTTGTTATATACTACGCTAGCAAGACATTGAATGAGGCTCAGCATAACTATACAGTCACTGAAAAGGAACTATTAGCAATAGTATTCAGGTTGGAGAAATTTCGATCATACTTGCTAGGGCCAAAGTGATAATTTTCACAGACCACTTCGCCCTCCGGCATTTGTTGGCAAAGAAGAATGCCAAACATCGTCTTATCGAATGGATCCTTCTCTTGCAGGAGTTTCATGTTGAAATACATGACGAAGCCAGAGCACAAAATGTTGTGGCAGATCACTTATCTAGATTTGACTTAGCCCACATCCCTTATTCTCTATCCATTTTAGATCAATTCCCGGATAAATCTCTTTTGGCAATCCATTCTGTCGAGTTTCCCTGGTACACGAATATTACAAATTATCTTATCGCAAGCAAGATTCCTGCGAATTTATCCAAGGACCAAAAACTCAAATTTATTTCTGAGGCCAAATTCTATTTCTTGGATGACCCCTTGTTCTTCCGCATTAGAGCCAATAAAATTATCAAGAGGTGCGCCCCATACTCCAAAATCTCGAGTGTGTTATCCTTTTGCCACAACGAAGCTTATTGTGATCATTTCTCGGGCTGAAAAATCGCTGCAAAGATTTTGCAGTAAGGATTTTTCTGGCCAACCATTTTGGTCGTAGAAGAACTACAAACGATGCAAGTCTGTTAATTCTATGACCAGGAGAGACATGAAGCCTCTCCAACCCATTTTGGTCGTAGAAGTGTTCAATGTATAGGGCATTGATTTTATGGACCCTTTCCCGAATTCGCATGGCTTCGAGTACATACTTCTCGTTGTTGATTATTTCTCGAAGTAGGTCAAAGCCATCCCAACGAGACGGGTAGATCATAAGAACATCAATTTTTTATATAGGAATGTATTTTTGCAAGATTCGGTGTACCCCGTGCTCTGATTAGCGATGAAGGTAGTCACTTCATCCACGCCCACTTCAAATCATTATTAAAGAAATACAAGGTACATCATCGTACAGCCACCCCATACCATCCGCAGACCAATAGGCAGGCCGAAGTGTTTAACCGTCAAATCAAACTGATCCTCCAAAAGGCGGTCAGAGTAGATAGAAAGGACTAGTTCGATAGATTAATTGATAAACTATGAGCGTATCGGACTGCATACAAGGCCCCACTCAAAATGTCGCCATATTGCATGGTATATGGAAAGGCCTGTCACCTTCCTATCGAGCTGGAGCACCGTGCCTTTTGGGCGGTGCGGAAGTGTAATTTTAACCATGATGTGGGAGGTTATGAAAGGAAGCTTCAGCTCATTGAATTAGAAGAGATCTAGCGGGAAGCCTACGAGAACTTCAAAATCTATAAAGATAAGACGAAGGCCTTTCACGACTGCCACATCCGAAGAAAGGAATTCACACTCGACCAGCAAGTCTGGTTATTTGATTCACATCTAAAATTCTTTACGGGAAAGCTCAAGTCCAAGTGGACTAGCCCGTACAATGTGATTCACCCCTATTCTAATGAGGCGATCCAAATCATGGACCAAAAATCTGGGCATGTTTCTACGGTAAATGACCAGCACCTCAAGCCATTTATGGTCCAAGAACCTCCTCCTGCTGACGAAGTCATCAATTTCAATGAGGACGTATGATTGAGTTTTCGCCCAGCTGGAAGCGTTAAACTCAACCACTTATACATATATACATACCTTTTTATACATAGCATATTTTCTGTTAGTATATTCCACTACATATTACATATCATCAGGTTGGCCTATGCTGAACGAAAAATTCAGGAGTAATTTCAGGTGATTTCTACCCACTTACTCCCTGTCGTAATTTATTTCTGTTATATTCATGCATGAGGACATGCACAAACTTAGGCATGGGTGGGTAGTATATAGAAAAACTGAAAAATTTTTATACCAACATTTAGAAAAACCTCTAAGCAGCATGTTGAATGTACTTTAAAATCCTTAATTTAAGAACAACCGACTCCACCTCCAATGTTCTCATTGGAACTAGAAATCGTTCGTAGCAGCTACTTCCAACTCATTCGCTTACCTTACTGCTCTAAATTAAGTACTAAGTTAAATGTAACACGATAAGGAACAATATTAAAGTACAATCATAAGAGGTTAATTGTATGTGTGTGTGTGTGTATATATATATATATATATATATTACATTCATGAATAAGATTTTTATCAAGAGGTTACATTAGGGATTTTATCCTCTAGTTGATTCCTGTAATCTGGAATCCAGTAAAATTTTCACACTCACACGTAGATTTTGCAATGGATTCACTGTGAAAATCAATAAGCATCTTTAGTTTGTAAAGAAGAAGCGGTGCTTCTTTTCCTGAATCCCTTGACAGTAGTTAGGGAGTCAGGCAAATCTTTCTGTAAAAATCCACTAAATAATGTAAGATGAAAGTAGAGTGGTACTGATACTCTAAGATTAGTGCAAGGAATCTAGAATTCTGGATAATTAGGTAATGATACTCAGAGTTAGACATAGATTCGCTCTCGATTCCGGCTTATAAACCTTGTGTGAATTTTTTAGAACCACCAAGTAAAGGCAAATACGCGAAGATCGAGTTCTAATAAAACTAGGACTAAGGTCGATGGTTATGACCATTCTTTACGGAATCGTCGACTGAAGGAAGGTATTGATATCAAGGTCACAAATACGCTGTCCTATCTGTCTCTTTCCCAATGCTGAGAGTAGGCATTCCCACCTCTTGAACACCACAAATCCCTAATAATGCCTCTAGAATAAAAGTCGCGTATGTCAAGTGCTATATTGCGTTGCATTGCTTGATTTATCAAAAAAAATTAGAAAAAGAAAAAACAAAGAAGAAAAAAATGAGTTAGTATTTATTTCAATAGCATTGAGGCAGTATCACCCACCACATTTGCAATCCACCAAATATGGCATCAACTTACCTTTTTGTATTTCTAACCACCCGAATACTGGTTGAGGTATTCTAACATAGTGTTTAGGTTATTGGAACTTTATTAAAGTGTTAATAACATGTGAGACCACCAAATATGGATTATGTAAATCTAGTGAGATTGTGAACTCGAAAAGAAAAGAAAAAAAGAGAGTGAATACAAAGGAACCCAAAGAGAGGATAGTTTTCCTTGCCTTTCTCCAAGTTAATTAACTTGATAATTTGGAAATCTAAATTCTATACTATTAATCTATATGTAGCACCAAATGAGAGTGAGCCACCAAATACAAACTCACTTGACTCAAACATTCTCTACCTAAGCTAAAAGTTGGGGTAGAAATCATAGAATATTTTGTATACCCCAAGGGAAGAAGTTTGTCTATTCTACTAGAATTTTAATATGAGTCAAGTACAGACTTTAGAGGTGAATCGACTTTTCACTTGAATCCGTTACATAAGCTACGTAGCTACACTTTCACAATTGTTTGAATTTCTAGCTTTTAGAATGAAAATGAAAAAGGAAAAGAATCTCTAGTCTTACGCTTAATAAAAATAATCAATCCCCTAGAGACAGACTTGTAGATAACTTGATTTCGCATTTACTAGGGACTAGCAAGATTTAAGCATGGAGATATAGAACTTAAATGACCTGAATTAAGTTAGAACTTAGCATAATTGTAGTATAATTCATGCATAAATGCATACATTGCATATGTTCTGCTTTACTGAGATATGCATGAAATAATGTTATAATGTACTGATTAGTGCACTATTTAAATTTTAGGCAATAAGAAGCTCAGGAGATGGCCTAAAGCTGGAACTGAAGAAAGGAAGAAGCCGGAGCTGCAGCAGAGCTAGAGTACAAACCCTAGAATAAAGATGAAGATATAACGTAGGGAAGAGGTATACTACCTTACTAGTAGAATTTTAATGTAGGAATTAAATTATAAAGAACATAGCACCTTTCCTAGCCTTAGGATAGCTCTAGAAACCTTCCTAAACCCTAGCCACCCTTAGATTAAATCACCTTAGCCTAGGATTCCTCAAAATCGTTATTTCAACCCATATCTGGACATCCAGGTAGGTTGCTAGATGTCCAAGAGCCTTAGACACCACCCGCAGAGCCAAAACCCATTTCTAATGAAATATTAGACGTCCAAACAAGGTATCAGACGTCCAATTTCTGTAGAATTCCAAGATAGGACCTCTTCACCCTGATTCAACTTTGGACGTCCAAACCAGAGACTTGGACTTCTGATTTTGAATTATAAGTCATCTAACTAATAAATCAAATGTTTGGAACCCTTCTCCAACGATTGCTTTTGAAATCAAGCCTTGATCTTGATTTCCTAAGGCCCTAAACTCAATTCTACACCCTAAGGAAATTAAGGTGCCCTAAACCTAGTACACTAGCCCAAAACCTTCCTAAGAACCTAATTAGGTTCTTACCAAGCCCAATTGACTTGGATCTAAGTCATTCACAGTTCAACTAGTCAATTGGACTCAAAGTCCAATTGAGCACAAACCTCAACCAGCACAAGTCTAATTGGACTTAATGAGAGTCCAATTGACGTAAGCCTGACCTAATTAAGAACTTTCTCACCCAATTAGACACGCATCCACTCAATTAAACTTGTAATAAGTTTAATTACACTTATCACTTTAGTATTAGGGTTTATAACCCTATCTCTAGAAACCTACCTAAACCCAATCATCTAGACCTATAGCACTCGACCTAAACCACTTAGCCACACCCACATATTCACACACATACACCTAGCCACCCACTCTAGAGACCTCTAGAACCTTCACCTAGTGGCACCACCTTGAAGACTATTTTTAGTCTTTCAAGGAGTCCACAACCACACCCATGAAATGCGGATCTAGGAAGACCCATTTCAAATGGGGTGGCCAACCATGATGGAGGCACTTCTAGAGAACTCCACACTTCTCTAGAGGGTCTCCCCCTTAGTCTATTTAAGGACCTAAGGGGATGGCCAGGAATCCTATCTAGTCTTGGAATTCATTCATGTGCACACCCTCCACAAGCCCCATCACCTCCGTCACCACCCCCTTCACGTCCAAGGGCTAAAGCACCTCTACCACCTTCTCAAGAGGCCAGCCAACCACCTTGGTTGTCCCTCTTTCCCTTCCCACCACCACCAGCCACACAGTCATTGGAGACCACCTCCAATGCCTGCTTTCTGTTAGTAAGATTTAAAGTTCTTCTTAATTTAATTTCTGCATTAATTTTCTGATTAGTAGTATAGTAATCCTCTGCCTAAATGAATGCAAGCATAATATTTCTTAGATCCATGCGTGCAGCAATTTTCTATTAGCTAGAATTATTGTTTTAAACTTTCATGTACAAGCTTTCCTTTAAACATGATTGTAAGGATGATATATTTTGAAGAAATGAAATCACCGCTTGCTTGATTTATCTATCTATAGTGTGATTATCAGTTCCCTGATTTACATTCTTATCTTGAAGCAACACAATGTCGGTCCCTGACGATAACAATGAATTAGCGATTGATTTATTTTTCTCTAGTCATCATCGAATTATTGAGGTCATGCGAACGCCAACACACTTTCACATTCATGATATATTTGACACACACATACGTTTTCCGCGTAAACAATGCGACTGATGCATCTCTAACTCGCACTTTATAAACTGCAATCCAACTTTAAGCAAGTATAAAATCGAAATCAATTTCGCTCCTTAAACACCTCCCTGAGATCGACTGGGACTCACCATCTCGTTATATAATTTTTGTTTGAGTCGTAATTTGTGCTATACTATGATGGTTTTCCCACTAAATTCGCGATTTACCACCACGACAGGTTCCAACCTCCTCTCTACCCTAACTTTCCTAACTAACCATCACCTGAGAGAAGTCCACAACCTAATCTTTAACACATGTTTGAAACTCAACCACAAATGAATACCCGTACCCAACAAATGCAACAGCTTACTCAAGCTGTTAATCTATTAGTGAACCCCCAACCTCAACCAAGAGCTCCCCAAGCACCTCAACCTCATAGGCCTCAACTACGGGATTACTATAATCCCACAGTTGCACATCCTATGCCTTTGCTACACTATCCCGCTAGGGGTCGTGTTGCTAAACTAAAGACAAAGCTTATAGCACTTATCCCTTACTTTCATGGTCATGCTTCTGAGGACCATTTTCAGCATCTAGAGGAGCTGAAAAATCTCGTTCAAACCTTGGGTCCGTAGGGTCATGATCAACACACATTATTGATGAAAATGTTCTCCTTTTCCTTAAAGGACAAGGCTGCCTTTTGATTTAGAATACTTGCACAGATTACACCAATAGAGACCTAGGCTTCTTTGGAATATAAGTTCCTTAAAAAGTATTTTCCTGTCGGCCACCTAGCGCTTTGAGGCGTGCTATCACCACTTTTACACAGAGCTCATGCGAACAAATGCATGAGGCTTGGGAGCGATTCCATGGGCTTCTGTGTAAGTGTCCCCACCATGGTGTCCCACGCTAGCAACAAATCTAGATCTTCTACCATGGACTCCATGATGACACAAGGAATTTTGCAGATGACGCATGTGGAGGCAATTTCTTATGTAGGGACGAAGACTCAGCCTTTGAGCTCTTCGAAGGGAACAATATTAACAATGCTTTGATGAGCATGTTTAATAGAAAATCCTCACATTCCCACTCACACAAAGGGGTACACAAAGCCCAATCCAGCACACGAGACTTAGAGATAGTGACTAATCAGCTGGATAAGGTAGGCTTAATAAAGAAGAAAGTAGATGAAGTATGGAAGTTCCTATCTAAACCTTCATCTTCTTCTCAGTCACCTGCACCTTACACCTCTTTTCAGTTTCCCACAGGGAGGGAAACTATGAACAATCTATCTATGACACAACCTGCACTACCGAACTTTTCATTTTCATATCCTTCACCGATTAGAGGAACCATTGTTCCTCCTTATACTGACTTCCTACACCTTCCGAAGTTTTGAAGGAGCTCCACGCCATTCACAATAATCCTTATTCACAAACCTACAATCCTGGATGGTGTAATCATCCAAATTTCTCATGATCGGGAAATTCACAAAGACCAAATTTCCAACAACCTTCTGCACCACCACTCCACAACACGATTCGAGCACCACCTCCACAAAAACACAGGTATCCACCTCATGCCTACCAGCAACCCCAACCTAGACTCACCCAATACTCCCAACCTAGGACTACACGAGATGAACAGTTGGGGTCAATCATGAAAGCTCTTGCTGACATGCAACAGCAAAACATTTCTATGCAACAGAGACAGCATGCAACACTAGTTGAGATGAGAGCCCAACTGTTTGACGCGCTTCTGTCATCTCTTAAAAAATATATTTGCGTTGTAGTACAGTTGACAAAATCGCGACAAAACACTTAAATTTATAAAGTTAGAAAACAATGCGAGTCCGAGGCCATTCATAGGGAGCAAATGGAATTCACACACTAATCGTATTCAGAAATAATGAACATAAGATAAAGATTCGCAATCAATAATCTACTCAGAAATATATTGAATTATAAACCAATGTATCTCAAGAACTAGAGGGATAAAAAAGATAGAAGAGTGCAAAAATAATGATGATTTAGATCACCATATAAATCCTCTAATTAAGCATATATCCCACAACTTAATTAACTCAAATATCACTATAGAGGTATCAACCACTTATCCACATCAGATAAGTCCACAGTATCAGAGTCTCAAGCCAAAGTCAAGCACTAGACATCAAGAAGGCGCTTCAGACAACTTAGAGTCACCAAGGCACAGAGCCTCAACAGACGTACAAGAGCCAACTTTCTTCCTCAAAGGCTAAGTGTTAGCCTTTTAAGCACGTACCCCAAGGAGTCAAACTTGAAGCAAAACCCTCCCCCCTCCTCACAAATTCTCCTCTTCTTTTCTCAAAACCAAATAATCGGGTCATTACATAAGTAATCGGATCCGGGTGTTGGGTCTAGGCCCATGTGCATGTGTGCATGAGCAACGAGTGAGATTTATGATTGCTCTCGTCCAATCTTGGGATGATTCCCAAGATGAACCCCCTTCAGGAGAACCAATGTCAGAACCTGCTTAGGCACCTGTAGGGGGGAACACATTTTACGAGACCAGGGATGACCAAGTTGATATATAGCAATCAATTGAGGATGAATTGATTTCTTCACCCGAGATCCCTAAACTAGGGTATGAGGAAAAGCATGTCTCCATGGACCAAGAAATGATAATTGAATTTGAGATACATATAAATGCGGATCTAGAATTTTTTAATTCTGAGGGTGAAGAATTTTTATGTAAAGCCTCACCTAAGTTTGAGGAAACTAATTTTAGTGAGACAACTGGACCTGAGGAATTCAATAAATCATTTGATGGCCTTATAATTAAGGAAATTGATCCTGTCGAGGTTAGTATAGAAAATTCAGATCCTGACTTCATGGATGATTCAATCAGTAGCCTCATTCCTCACACACACCCTGTTGAGCATAATGATGATTCTACTTTTGAGATCACCTCAAGTTAATTCTGATTCAGCCACAAATCTTTGACTTGGATACTTTAGATGGGGTGCATAACATGCAGGAGATCCTGGAATCCAAAATTATAACTATGGAGGACAGGAACTGGAAAATAAAGATTTGGGAAGCAAATTCTTAAGGAAGTAGAAATCTAAGTCTAAGAGTTCCTGATAAATATGCATTTATTCATAATAAAATACCTACTTAGGTTAATTCTCAAGCTTAACATTGCATTTAACATTATGAATAATGCATAACGTTCCTCATATTGCATTTAGGATGATTTGTATAAATTGCATAGTAATGTGTATATTATTATAGCCAGGAGACAGGGTAATACATTTCAGAGCTTTAAATGAAGAATCTAACCATACGAATAGATCCGGATCAACAATAGCAGCCCAACAGCGTAAAAATATATCCAATCTGATATCTGTGCACTTTCAAGGAGCATTTAAAGATGGATGGCCCAGATGATACCACATAGCATCATCTGAACCGCCCAAGGACTACCCTAAGCGCCCCCATCATCCTGCCCCCGCACCTCAGCCGTTGCATCAAGATCCAACGGCTGTGATGCCTCCGCATTCGAGACACAATCATGGTCACAGCGCAACGATGGGACACAGCACTCGCAAATCGGCGACCAACATTCGAAATGCCCCATGCTCCCCACATCCTCAGCGTGCGTGTGGATTTCAATTAAAGCCGCTTGATCAATATATAGCGACACAAAACATGTCATGTGGCGCAATCAAACCCATTCAACCTTCACGTGCAATGGGACACAATATCCCACGCCATTAGGCGCACGATACGTGCGATCTCAAATGCGCAATGCACGCGAGATCTAGAGCATCCATTACACATCCAACGGCTAGGATGAGTCTTCGCCTGATCCCACCAACACGCGCATATGACAGTGGTGGCAAGTGACGACCTTCAACGACGTCCAAGGCAGATCTTCAGCGACGTCCAAGGCAAATCTTCAGCGACGTTTTAAATGTCGTTGTTGACCTGTACCCGAGATACACCCTCCCACCATTATATAAAGCCCTACACCCCTCATTTTTCTTCATCTCTTCCTTTCTCTCCCTCACCACCTCCAAGGCTTTAAGAGAACTTGTCCCAAGCTTGGAATGCTCCTCTAGAGTAGAAAATCAAATATTTTCCCCACCTCTCACCTCATTCGTGGATCATCCCGTGGTCGTCCTCTCAAGACTTCGTGAAGTAGATCCTCGCCGCAACGCCATCCTGCCCCGTCCTCCTTCCTCCGCCGTCGTCCTCCTTCGTCCAACTTCCCACCACATTCGTCTGAGACATCATTAGAGTGAGTCATCATTCAAGCGACCGTCGAAGGGGATTCTTATCAACCCATTCTATCTTTTCACTACAACAGCTTATACCTACATCGACGATCAAAAATCGTCCGTGTAAGTCCAAAATACTGTCGCTATAGCTCTAGAGTCTTATTCCGACAGTCAGCTTTGGCGTCATGTTAAGAGGCATCGCTGTAAGCTATACAGACGGTAAAAACCATCGATGTTACACCTAATTCTACAGCGACGATCAACTTTCTAAAGGTTGTTCAATTTTACTTTTATGCAGCAGTGACGATTTTATCCATCGGTGTAGGTCAAGACTGTCAACCAACAGTATAAAATGTTAGCAATACCGTCGCCATAGGTAAGAACTCCATCTTTATATTAATATTTGATAACATAAATGTTAGCACTATTATAAAGAAATGACATTTTGATAAGCCCATACATCTTTTTCTGTTAGTGATTGTTACCATAATTTCTTAATATGCTAATGTACAAATGTCATATAATTATTTATAATTTTATTATCTTTAAAAAACCTCCTATTGCTATGTGTTTAAAGTAAAGAAATTCAAGAAGCATAAATATTAAGAAATGGATACTCCAACTTGAAATAAAATAAGGATGCACCAGTCGAGAATCGAACCCAGATCTGTACCATAAAAGGGTACCATTCTACCACTAAACCAGTGATTTAAATGCCAACCGCATATCACCGACATACCGTCGACAAGGGGGTTTTCGGAGCAGAACCATGTCGACACAAAGATAGTGTCGATTTACAAGTAAGCCGTCAACATGCCAAAGATTTCGCCGACATGCCGACAGTTGTCGACGAAACCGCCAGCATGCCAACCATCTGCTGGGCGAGAAAAAGGCTGCACTAGGAATTGGTGCGATAGGAGGGTGAAACTGAAAAGACTTAGAGGGAAATTTTGAAGGTAAAATTCTAGAGGGAAATTTTGAAGGTAAGAATCTGGTCACCCACCCCTTCGTCACACGTTAATTTTTTATCATATAGGCTTAAATAACGATTGTTTTTTGTTATATACAACTGTATACAATTGTAAATATGTTTCTTACATCTTGTTTTCAAATTTTAATCATTTCTGTCATTTCTGTCAACATGCATCAGCATGCCCTCGACATGCCCTCAGCGTACCTCGAAATGTCATTTTTTCGGGTCATCGAAATCGTCGAAATCTACCATCGAAAAACAAGCATTTCCACGATATGCCAAAAAATGCATACCTACAATTTCATTGACATGACGTCGAAATCGACATTTCAAACCTTGTACTAAATCACAGGTGTTATTCAAGTTTCATGAACCTAAAATAATACCAATCCCATTCTTCAATTCAAACAAAATAAAATACACATGAGAATATATGATTGACGATTGATGAGGTTGTGTTAAAATAGAAAGGAGGCCATCTTTAACCTAATGTTGATACAAGTACTGGGATTAGTTATAGTGTGAAGCTATTAAGTATTGTATATATGCTTCACTTTTAGTAAGTAGTGAAAGATCGTAGCTTCCCTGTAGCAGTGTTTACGTAACCAATGATCTATAATGCTACTAGGTAATGTATGGAACATCACTTAAGATGAATATGTACAAAGCATATTAAAAGGATAGATGATCTTTCACAATATGAGGAATTCAAAACACAAATTGGATAAAAGTGCAAAAACGTAGCTACAGAAATCGGACAAACATGAATAATGCAGTTATAAATTTAGAATGAAAATAAATAGAGGTAATAAAAAATTGGAAGTTCTTTCGAGCTCAAAAAGATGACTAGCAAAATCCTTAATAATTATTCATTGCATACTTAATAAATACATGCAATATTCACCATGCCAAAAATTTGAGAGCACATCATATTTTGGTAGGGATGAGCTGAGAATGCAAGACATCAAATTTGGGTTAGCTGGCCTTAATGTGGTTCTGAAGGACAAAGATTGATATTATAAACCTAAAGCATTGCGCCAAAACTGCTGAAAAATCTCATGCTAATTGAGATATCAGAGCAGCTACTAACAATGCAGACCAACGTATCCACGTTCCAGGTTTCTTTCACTTTGTACCAGGGGAAGGAAACACTACCATAACCTCGTGTATTGTAAGTCCTTCACATCTTTTACCAGCAAGATACTCTCTAAGTCCTCTTGGATAACAGTCACTGTAATGACGGCGTGCAGAGTGCCTCTGAAATAGTAAATTTCTAATTAATGATGACCATGCATTAAACCAGCATAGAAAGGCCCTTTCCAGTTGCATGCTCTTCCTTGTTATACCAATATGCAAGGGCATGACGTCACAACTCCTAATCAGCTAGCTAAGAGTTCCATTTATTGAAGGACCAAGGACAAAGTTGGTGAATTCACATGTCTTTTTTTTATATTTAAAAGAAAGGTGACACAACCAGAAATAGGAAAAAACTGCTTCCTGATCCTTTTGAAATGGCAAAGGATGGAGTCAAAGTTCAATGCCCTTCTTCAACGTATAAAAGAGGCAAACGACCATTCAAGAAAAAAATGGATAAAAGGAGATATTATCAGCTTCAGAAGAAGATGCTTCAAGACTAATTAAGCAAATGAGGAAAAAGAAAGGGAAAAACAAATCTTCTATCGATAGACCAGTTAACAATTACTCCCTATGACTTGGTACAACAGAGATGCCAGCCTTCCCAAAATTTATGAGGAATGGACAGAACAATTTAATTAGAAACTAACAAGGATGCATCACATTTAAGAAGTCATACCTTGCCATCCACAATTTCCCTGCATCCAAGCATTCTATTCTAAGGATACTTCTCATATGACATCCTTTGGTAATAATAATAAATTAGCACAGAAACAATGACATCAAATTCATCAAAAATTCGGTTCACTCTTCGGAAAGATCTTAGGTAAAACCAAAAGAATCCTTTCATGATGCTGTTAGATTAATTCCTTCTGTACAATCCACAAAAGCGAGCGTAAATATCATTAACCACATTTCCCAGCTATATGCAATCAACAAAACAGTCATATTAGCTTCCCCAATTGCATAAGCCAATGTTCTCCTAAACACTGATTGCACTTACCGCATTTATAAATGGATCATATGGTTGGTCTACCAAGTAAGCCAATGTTCTCCCAATGGTCTACCAAGTTTATAAGCAACTTTTTCAAGCGAAGGATTAAGGTTTTTTATCATGGATAAATGGCTAAATGTCACTTACTAAATCAGTACGAAGCAAACGTAGAATAATTTTTCCCATTACCCTCTCAAAGAAAAAAAAAATTAAGATGAACTATTACACAAATTAAGATGAACTATTTTGACGTGTCCCATGCAAGATGAACTTTTTTTTTTGAAGTGTCTGAATAATATATTTATATGCATATGGTGCAAGTTATGTGTGTCTATGTATAATATTAATATTAGGTGTGGAAAAAAATGCTATTTAAAATTTCATGAATTTAATGACAGTAATCACTTTTGATTCTTCCTACTTATCCCCCAATGGAGAACAAGGGGGAACAAGGGGGTCACCATTATTAGTCACTTGATTAATGTTGACACAAAGAGGAGATCCATTAGTGAAGCCATCAGTAGAAATCTAGAGGAACAGGTTAAAATTCAGAAACTTTGGAACAAATCATGTGATAAGCTGACACAAGCATAACAACTATGATCACCTGTGGTTCTGATTGCTGATCAAGCTTAAACTTCCAAGAAATCTGTTTGACAAAAAAGAAAAAGGAAAGACAATACCATAAGGAACATTGTGTTTACGAATAACCAAAAAGAACTTCAATCTACAAGCTTAGCTAAATAAAAACAATTATAAAACTTCCTCTGTGGTTTGGGTGAAGCTAACCATCTTTTTTTAAAGGGCATCTAAACCCCCCCACCCCCTGCTGTGAAAAAAGATAAATAAATAAGTAAAGGGCATTTCATCTTTGTAATAAAACTTTGCTGTCAAACTCTCCAGTTTAATCATTTTAATAACAATCTAATTAAAATTCATAAGCTGGAGTAAGATCTTATCATTCCAAAGAACATAAATATCTTTTCTGTTTTGAATAAAGTCTACTTTAAATAGAGAAGAAAATTTTTACTATAAAGATTCTCCAGAGTATAAGAAAAACCCTTCCAATCACCAAAATGTATTGGAAGTTCCACAACCTGTCAAACTCTAGCAAAGTGGCCAGCAACAAGTACTTTGCAGAAAGAAGAATTCCATTTCTCAGAAATGTGTTTCAGCACAAAAAAGCAGCAAAAGCATAATGAAAATGCAACCAGAATATTACCAAAGGCAAGTCAGGATATTACCACAGAACATGGCTAAATGAAACAGTTGATAACATGCATAGAAATTTTGGTTCAGGATATTCCGGAGATCCTGTAACAAAAGCATGGTTAGAGCATCACAAACACCCCGTCTTTGGATTCCCTACATTGGTGCACTTCAATTGGGGAACTTGTACTTCCTATATTAAGGATGCCATCGAGGTTGTATGGGAGGCTAACAGAGAGGATGAGGAGTCATTAGGGAGTGGGAGTACCAAGCACCAGATGAAATTGTCGAATCTTGGATTTACAGGATGCAAGAAAAGAAGCAAGGAAATTAAATCCAGTGGTAGAGTCGCTGTCTCAACTTCCCCAAGGTAAGGAAAAAAAAGGGAACTTTGGGGATTTCAAGCCTCAAGGACATCAATGATAAAAAAGGGTCCTTAGTTTTTCAGATGTCCATTGTTCAATATAATCGTTCTTAATCATTGTGTAGCTTCTGGCTTGCTTATGACATTCAATGTATATGCAATCTATTATATACATCCAACAAAATACCACATCCATTCTAGTATAACATTTAGAATTTTGATGAAAACTAACTGTCACAGATTATTTTTCTTGTTCCAAGACTAACTTTTTACAGTTGGATAAATAGGGAGGCCAACATCAAGATTAAATGAAGAGATTGGCGACGATAGTGAGGGCCACAAGGAGGTGAGATTAGCAATGGTGAGAATGTCCTTGTTTTGATACCAATCATAGGACACTCTAGATATTTGGGACTCTTTGGTCTCACACACTTTTTTGTCTATAAGTCCCATCTTAGGAACACTTATTTGAAAGCCATTCTTGTAGCATGCTTATCCTAACCCACTCCCACACATCCCCACCCAAACCACCCTTTTGATTCGTAATGTACCTTTCCTTCAACACAAGTAAAATGTTCACAATAGTTACATATGGGGGCTTGCCCCAAACCTCTATGACTGCATTGTGTAACCTTGGACAATAGGGTAATATACAGAGTTACTAACCTTGGCCAACAAGATTTATCTGACCACGATAAGTAGGTACCACTTAAAAGAAATAGAATGTTAACATGTTCCCAGAGCTCATGAAAAGATGAGAGTAATGAACTCTAAGCATCCCCATAAATGAAGACTCTCCACAAAGAGGAAGTACGGGAAATTAAAGAACAAACTAAAGTCTATATTGATATGGATGCTGGAAATTACCCCTATATCCTAATTTTATCTTCATCGAATCTCTTCACTAATTGGACAAGCATTCATCTCCAAACTTGTTTGGGATTTTCATAGAAAGAAACTTCATGAACGTGTATGAGCAAGGAGGTGCATCCAGTTTCTTGAAATGGCTTATTGTATTCTTAGCTCCCTGCTTGCAAGCCACAACACACAGTGGCACTTTTTTATCCAAATAGACTTCATCTTCTAAAATATCAATCCTTACATTTCATGAAACATTGAAAAGCACTACAGAGATATTTAGGACCTTATGGTAGCATTTGAAGGATGTTCAAACTATTCTTGCAAATTCTGTTATTGCCTCCCTATGTTTGTAGATATTAAATTACTTAACTTAGATGGTGTAAATATTATGTGTATTGTATATGGTCAAGCAATGTTTTGGGGAAATGATTATTTGATCTTCAGTTTCAAGCAAAAATTTTCTTATGTGGAGTAACAAAACAATATCTGCACCATAAAAGATTCGCATATATAGAGATCAGAAGGCGGCTATCCATGCTCAAAAAAGCCAGCTGGTAATCATTTAAAATACGAGGTGGTGTCAAGTTGCAAATCTAGATGATCCAAGAGTTAATACCAATGCAATAGCTACCATCCAAAGAGCAGAGAAATTACTGGCCTTTGTGGTCCAACGGCAACAAAATGATGCAATCTAAACATAATAATAATTATAAAAAAAAACCTCCTCTATCTGATCCCTGACCAGCACCTGAGGGTTTATTGGAGGAGGTAGCTTCTTCCTCATCTATAACCAAGAGATCCTTAACCAAAGAGCTTTTTTCTGCCTTCAATCTTAGTGAAGAAACAACATCATCCCATGTTTCACTCTCCCCTTTGCTTTCGACCTTCGAAGCTGCAGATGTAGGTGAAGTGAGATTAGAAAGTTCAAAGCATTCCAAAATGGTTTGCTAAGCCACATCGATGACCAAAACTTTAGCATACATTGTCAACTAATACGATGTTCCTCAGGTAATATCGAGTTCTCTGTTGCATTCGCTTAATAAACAATCAGACACAATCTAATTTGATTTATGTTAACATAATCTTCTTGAGATTTGATCAGTAAACTGACAATCTAATCTGTTTAGTAGAAACACAATCCAATCTGTTAACATAAATTGCAGAAACACAACCTTGATTAGCAGTTGAAAATTATAAGCAAACAAAAATAAACAGTAGCTCTTTCAAACATAAATAAATAAAAGATAGCCCATTAAGAATATTTAGGATGCATTAAAGCCAGAAAAAAAAGTCATGTATATATGCATATCATCTTGCAAATATGCTGCCTCTTTTTTTCACTTTTACTACAACGCAGATAAGTTATGAGGCCATCAGTATTCATAAACAAATCTAGTGTCAAAACTGGAAGAAAAGATGTTTGGTAGACATACAAATTATAACTACCGTTGACCCAAGAATGAAAACTCCCCAAGAAGTCATTGCATGATAGATCTCTAAGAAACAAAACTAATCAAGAGTTACAATAATAGCATCAAACTGTTTAATAAATAAGAAATCTGACGGACAAATCAAAGTATGGTTAATATGATACATAAAGTAAGATGCTTTCTTTTGAGATGGCAGTGATCCATGTAGATGGTTGTTCCCAAAGGGACCTACAGGGAAAGAAATAAACCAGTTATCCATTGATGTAGGCTGCTACATAGTTCATTCTGTCAATCGACATTGGCTATTTCCTTACAGGAATTCAAGTGATGGCATATTGAAACGTGATTTGGGAACAAGACTTGTTAGATTACTGAAGCTCAAATCCCTGGCACATTAACCAGGTAGTGAGAAATTTCCAAAGGGTTTAGGGTTATATACACATGCATCTCAAGTTACTTACAGATATTTTAAGCTTGTGTTGCTTCCGAAATCAGATGGAATGGTGCCGGGTATGTTGCAATTTCTCAAAATCCTGTCAAAAGCATAATAGGACATGTAAATGCTGGTAGAAAGTGTGCTCATTAAAATTTTCAAGGTACCAGTGCTGAGACAATAGCTACTCAACAGTTTCTCCAAGACTCTCATATTCTGAATATCCAGCAATGCATAACATGACAAATGCCTATCCTCTATGATCAACAATTCTTCAAGTAAGCATTGATTCCAAAACTGACACTCCATACAAGTTCTATCTACCCTCTCACCTCCAAGTTCGTCATCTCTATAGGAAGAACTCAACATTATAACCTACATTTAGTCCTAACTCAACAAACCAATTGCATTACATATTGTAAGCCTAGACATGCCCAGCAATCACAAGGTCACAAGTCACACAAGCAAATCTACTCCTCGCAAACTCGAACTTGTAGTAACAACAAACTACCATAAATGGATGTAATGAACTACTTACCATGCAAGATCTTCTCCACAACTGTGAAAGATGCCATGAGCGATCTGCCTCAAATAACAAGCCACTGCAAAAAATATCTTCAAATGCACAAGAAGGGAAAAAAAAAAGTTAATCGATTGCAAGAACCAACACAAATATCAAGGGAGATCGAGTGGCAAATCTTTAGCACAAATGGATCATAGGTTTGATTCCAAACCCTAACCGAGAAAATTGCAGAGAGATCCCATCCTCAAGATCTGAGTGAGTCGGATCTAAGAGAGATTAGATCTAAGAAAGTTAAGATCTGAGTGATTTCGATCTAAGAGAGGGATCTGAGACCCAAGCAGTACCTGATATCTGAGCAACGAAGAAGATCTGCTATCTGACATTTTCTGCAATCTGTGATTTCTGATCTGATCTAAGTGATTTGTTCAAGCAACAAATCTGAGAGGGGGGGTAAGGGAGATCTGAGAGAGATAGAAAAGGAGTCATGTGAGGAGATAGGAGATGACCTCTTCTTATTGGTGATGGAGGAGGCAAGGGCAATGAAGGGGGCACAAGCGATGGGAACCTCCTAAGGGCGACGGCGACGACCTTGAGAGCTCCTTAAGGGTAGGCGATGGAGGCAGGACAATGGCGGTGATGGAGAGCTCCTTAGTCATCAGAGGTGAGGCGCGATGCGGAGTTGAGGCGCGATGCGGAGTTGAGGCGTTGGAAGCGGAGGGCGGAGTGGAGAGGGAGAGTGCCTAATAGAAGGAGGGGCGCGTGTTGTGTCGTGTTTCATTTGTGCGTGTGTTCGAGGCTGGGTTGGGGGTGCGTGTGTGTATTTGGGGGTTTGGGGTGGGGTTTGTGTTGGTGTTGTGTGCAATGCGGTGTGGTGTGTTTGTGCTTGTGGGTGACGGTGGTGGTGGTAAGTATTAAGATAATAAAAAATGTGTAAGTAACATTTTTTATAAATTATATTAATATTTTTAAATGTTATTATATATTTTCTATAATTTATTTTGTATTGTTTTGCTTTTTAGTGTAGTTTTCTACTTTCTTTCTTATAGCAAATTTTTTGAAATATATATTGATAATCTCTCTCTCACTCTTTTTCTTATTCTGTTAGAGTATATTAGAATAAATCACAACTCGTCGAATATTCTACCTTATAAAATGCTAAAAGAAATTGCAAAAGATTAAAATAACAAAAAGAAATAAAATCGAAACATAGATTTAAAAACCAATTGTCGCCTCCCTGTGTTCAACTTGAGACTCACTTCGAGTTTCGGTATAAATTTTATCTGGTAGCGATTTTTGCGACTACGACGGTGGGTTCTCCCAAACCTTGATTTTGTCATCGCGAATACACGCCCACCATTTTGGCGCCATTGCCGTGGAAGTAACACTCTTTAATTTTTTTTCCGCGTTTTACACCTTACTTAACTTTTATCTCACTTTTTCTCTGATCTTACTGTGATTGCAGGTATTCTTCCAAGGTAGGCTAGAGCAGTTAGATGGAAGAAAAGTACAAATGAAGGTTCTGTAAGTGTATCCCCACCACCCCTACCCTAGATTTCATTTCGCCAACTAATAACTTAAACTCAAATCAACTTAGGTGCTTGCATAAACCCTAGGTTAGATCTTGATTGTTTGATTGTCACTTCACTTCACCTCACCCACGCGCATAAATTAAAAAAATACTTTTCTCTTGTGAGATTCAATTAAAGAGACACACTTAATACTCACAAACTCTCATCTTATGACGCACAATCACTTTTATTCTACCACTTAACCGAGATCTAACCTGTGGATCCGGTACACCTTAACTCAACACACAAATAAGTGAGTAGAAATTTGAATAGGTTAAACATTCTTGTGTGCCTTAACTAAGTGGTGCAACAGGCCAATTGATTGAGCTGTTTGGGTCGCACCACTTAAGATAAAAGTGATTAATCAGTAGCTTACCCCATAGGGTTGATTTTTAGGAACTAACCAGGCACTCCACATTATTTTTGAGTTTTAAAGGAATATACCATCACCTAGATTTCAAAACTTGGAGTGTTCCACTGAACATTGATTGAATATACCTAAAGATTAAACCCTAAAAGCTAATAAACAAGGTTAAACCCTAAAAAGCACATCATCAAATAACCTTGTTTGAAAACCTTGGTTGTGCACACACACACATTTGAATTAATCATTAAGGACACAACCCATCTAAAGGGCCCATCACATTCCAAGAGCACAATCATCTCAAGCCTAATTAAAACTGGGTAGACGTTGGCCTTAAGGATTAACTCACTCTTTGGGGCTCCAACTGAGATTCTTTTCGATTAATCTGCTTCTACTGGTCCATCTAATGTCTAGCTAGGGGAGCAGCGTCAAACGACCGCGGTTGGGGTTATCAAAGGAACCAGAGGTTCAAGCCAAAGGAAGAACCTTCTCCCCAACCCCTCCCTCTCACTGGTTGGATTGACTGGATAGAAGTAGACCAAATCATTTATTTCATCTCAAGACGGGTCCTAGGAGTCTGTAGGTCTTTAGGCTAACCCACCTAAGGACAAGTTTGATTGATTATACTGCAGGGCACCTTTCTTTCCTCTGTTTTCCCTCCTGCTTCACCATATATGCTTCCACATGCTACACCAATTTCCAACCCTAGCCTCTTACGACCACTTATCCTCAAGATGATTACTATCCCGACTTGACTTATGATTAGCCATCTCCTAGTCGGGATAACTTCAATTGGGGATATGATTCCATACCTCAATGTCCAAGGCCTAACCCTAGACATCATGATTATGATTATTATCATTCCCAGAGCTACACTAATTATAGATCACCACCCTCTTATGAACAAACCAACCCAATCTATAATCAAAAAGGATATGATGATTATAACACCTACCCTCCCTAGGATTATACTGAATATAGGTCATCACCCTTCTTTGAACAACCTGAAACAACCTACTATCAAGGAGGGACCTAAGAACCTTAATTTCTTGACTCCATAGATTTAACCCAAACCCACCCAACCCTAAATCGAACCATTTGGTTCAGGTGAACCAGGTCCAAGATAGGGCATTGGCTAATGTGAGGAACACCATAAGATCTTTAGAAACCCAGCCAACACCCCACAATGAAGAATTAGAGCCCCTGATTCAAATAATTGACAATCTGAATAGTTCGTTATTGGATTGGCTCCAAGATATCGAGGATAAGGACCCGAGTGAGTTTTTGCTGGGAATATTACCAAGATTGAGGATGAAATTTGTGGTTGCCCTGGTCCAATCTTGGGATGATTCTCAAGATGAACCCCCTTCAGGAGAGCAAATGTCAAAACCCACTTAAGCACCTGCCAGGGGGGACATTTTTTATGAAATCAGGGATGACCAAGTTGGTTTAGAGCAACCCATTAAGGATGAACCGATTTTCTCACTCGAGATCCCCGAGCTAGGGAGTGAGGAAAAATATGTCTCCATCGACCAGGAAATGATAGATGATTTTGGGACATATATAAATGAGAATAAAGAATTCTTTAATTCTAAGGGTGAGAAATCTCTTAGTAAAGTCTCACTTGAGTTTAAGGAGAATGATTTTAGTGAGACTAACGGGCTCGAGGAGCACAATGAACCATTTGATAGCTCAACAATTGAGGATTATGATCCAATCGGGGCTGACATGGAGTTCGATCAAAAATTATTGGATGATTCAATCAATAGCCCCATTCCTCAACCACACCCCAAAGAACTGAATGATGATATTCTTGAGATTACCAGACCCAAGTCAATTCTGAATTAGCCACAATTGTTTGACTTGGATATTTTAGATGGGGTGTGCAATGATCTAGAGGTTCCAGAAACCGAACACTTGAACTTGGAGGATAGGAATTTGAAAATTAACATCCGGGAAGTTAACTCTGGGGAAGACAGGAGTTTGGATTTAAGGGTTCCTGTTGACCTGAAACCACCTACCTTCTATAAATACCCTTATGATATCTTTGACGTGCAACCCAACTATAGAATAATTGACTATCTTTTTGAGTTGAACTCTAAGTGGACACCCAAATTTAGTGAATCAGATCTACCCATTATCTGCCACGTTAGCCTTGGGTTGCACACCACAAAACCGCAAGCCCGGCCCCGCAAGCTCAACAATCTCAGGTTCTAGGTGATTGTCATCCAAAACCTTAGAACCACTCTATCCTAGGGTATGGGTCTGCATCATAATCTGGTCCACATTTGTGGACACCTATTGACGGGTCCAGTGATCAATATTTTTATTTTGATTCTGACCTGCACCTGTGAATTCTTATCCTCTTCTTTGTTTATATAATGTAACGACCAGATTCCCGAGTCCCTACGAGACATGAGAACCGGACCGACTCGACTAATCCCAAGACCTAGCCGTCCAACGAGGAAGTAACCAAAAGAGCAGTAAAATAAACCACATTCAGCATGAATATAACTAACAGTAAGAAAATACAACAGTAAGGAAAGAAACCACTACAGTATATACCACCACAACAGTAGAACAACATTCATAACATAATATGGAACTGCAGGTAAAGAAAAGTATAGCGGTCACAAGAACTACTCACTACAGTGGAACCAAAAAGGGGTACAAGAGAACAGTAGTAACTCTACTGGACCCTACTCGGCCCAGCGTCCTCTGCAGCCGCTGACCCTGGCTGCTCAACACCTGGTCCTGAAAGGTAACGAGTGTAACACGTCAGCAAAACGCTGAGTAGAGTGGCAACTAAAACAAAAGAAACAGTAGAGTGTACAGTAGCTGTTATGTTCTGTTACTTTCTTTAATTACGTCTTTCTATTTTCCCACAATTTATCTATTTCTCAGATCCTTCACTTGATCTCGAATGTTCCTCGTGGGAACGATCTTGATTGCAGTCTTTTCCGAACAGTAGAAGTAGCACGTGGTGCTCTCCTGGCCGGGAGAGTCCCCCGTGGTGATCCTACTCTCAGTCAACCACCCCAAGGTCACGGACAGGCGTAACGGTGACTACGGCACGCGCGATAAGCGCACAAGTAGCTAACCCGCACTGGCACGCGATCAGTCGTTTCCGTTAACGGGTGCGCCCAAAGCACAGCACGGAATCAGTACAGGGCAGAGCCCTCTCAGTAACAGGGGTCCAACCCCTCCACAGTAACCAAACAGGGGCCTTGCCCCTCCATAGTCCGCGCACCCTCGCCTGACTACCCTGGTTTGCCCAGTGGGCCTAACAAGTCGATGTAGGAGGCTAGCAAAACCCCGGGGCCCATGGGGAGCTAGTGCCCTCCCTACACTAGTAGCTCTCCTCGGTACTACGTACGCGAGGGCCAGCAAATCAGTACAAAGTGGCCAGTCCTAACCCCGGGTCCCTGGGGCGGCTGGCTCCGCTCTGCACTAAATAGGTACAGGTACTTCCCTTGGTACTACGTACCCAAGAGACAGCACACTACCACGTCTTTCTTTCTCAGTTCCATTCCTTTCTCTTTCCAGGAGTTCCACTCCTAATTCCCCGTAGAGTTCCAGCTCTTTTAACTCAGAACATCCAGGTTTCACTTTCTAGTTTCACGTTCTTACAATCCATATTCTCAATCACGTTTATTTATTCATAGCAGGCAGCTGTTAATTCAATTCACAGGCGCTATTATTTCCTTTTCACATTTTCCAAGACCGCAGTATTCATATATTCCACTAGTTCTTCCCATCCTAGGATTCATGCCATACCCTAGGATCTATCATACAATCTAGTTTTCCAGCCCTAGGATTCATGCAACACCCTAGGATCTACCATTCATTCTAGTTTCTCATTCCTAGGATTCATGCAATGTCCTAGGTTCTATTTATGGTTCCATAATTAACAGATTATACTAATAAACTTAAAAGCCACTCTACCGGTTACAACAGGAGTACTGGGGGAGTGGTCGGGAATCCCGCGTGCCTCCGCAACCCCCGAGACTGCAACGGAACGAGGTCCTATCACAGGGATCAAATACAAGGAGTTTCTCAAAACAGTACATAGCTACTGTAGACGGGTAGAGGATTTAATTCCGAAAAGAACGCAACTCGAAACGCGGAAACGGGACCCGAACGGGCCCTAAACGGGTCGAAAACGACGAAAAAGTGTAAAATCAGACGTCTGGAACTTCTTCCAGACGTCTTAAAAAGGTGGATCAGGGATTACCTTGCTCTGCGTGGGCTCTCAGACGTCCAGAAGCCTGCGGGGGCATCTGGCCTAGTTCCCAGACGTCCGATGGTCACCCCGGATGTCTGGATGTCGCTCCTGTCGTCTGGTAATACAGCCAAACGTCTGATTCGCGGTGGATGGCGAATCACCGAACCTGCACGTACCCATCTCTCTCTCACAGTACGATCAGTTAAAGAAAACGAAGAAGACGGAAATAACTCACCTTTCAGACATCTGGACAGTCTTCTAGACGTCGTGCCAGTCGTCTGGCTAGAAGCCCAGACGTCTGATTCTGGAAAAGTTTCCAGAACCAGGGCGCGACTCGCCCTCCGCTCACGACACCCAGCCACGCCGCGTCTCGTCCGCCTGCTGCTCAAACTGCAGCAGTCCCCCCCCCCCCCCGCGTCGCTCCGCGCCCGCTGCGCCCCCCCGCCGGCCGACCCTAGCAGCCCCGGCGAGCTCACCCTCACGGCCGAGCGCCTCTTCCACGCGCAGCACCTCCTCCCACGCTCACCGCGGCTGTCGCTGTCGCCGCTCACTCGTGCTCGCTCTCGGCACTGGCTAGAAGGAAAAGAGGAAGGGGGTGGAGGTGACGGGAGTGAGGGAGAGGGCGTGGCCTTTTAAGGCTGCGCGAGGAGGAGAGAGAGAGCGGACAGGGTGGGTCTGCGGCCGCAGGAGAGAGGGAAAAAGAGAGGGAGAGAGAGCATACACAGGTCTGCGCGCTCAGGCGCGCAGACGAAACACGCGTGCCAAAAATAATCGATTCCCAGACGTCTGGAAGTGATTCCAGACGTCTAGTCAGACGTCTGGGCCACCTCCCAGACGTCTTAAAAGACGTCTGAAGCGCGCATTCGTAACATATAATATGCCCAACTAAAGGCATTAAACTTAGCACCTATGTATACTTCTTTCTCTCTACGAAGCTGACCAAATCTATCACGAAATTCAAGTGATATTTTATTTATTCCAACTTTTTTATGTCTTTATTTTTACAATGAAGACATTACATCATTTAGGCATAGGGGGTGGATGCTTAGGTCTAAAATTATTTAGTTAGCTCCGTGGAATTTTTTTATTTTCTTTAGAAAAAAACTTCAAAAAAATTAAAATTCAAAAAGAAAAAAAAAAATAGAATTAGGAGAAGAGAACTTAGCCACTAAGCATTGTTAACTTTAGGAAACGATACTTTAGGACCTAAACACTTACACTCTTCAGGTCTTCAAGCTTAATCAGCTTAGGTGTCTACTAAAATGTGGACTTGTTCTCGAGTCCTTACCATGTTAATTTTATTTTAATTTGGTTAATAAATTGAGGTGATAAGTACATGACTTATCAACTCGCCCTCTGATTTGAGGGGACTTTGAGTCTAAAGCATCTAAACATTATTTGCACTGACTCATTTTTTGGCAATTTTTACAAAAACTAGGTAGCTAATGAACTTTTTAGGGTAGCATGGCTGGCAAGATGTCGTGGATAACAACCCATTGGTCGGTTGTCCAGAGCCCAACTACATGACCATTCTCTTTCTACTACCTTTAGGTAAATCTTAGATCAGGAAAGCCACCTACTCAGAAAAAGAAATATATATATACTCAAAAATAATAATAATAATAATAAGAAATAAATAAAATAAAAAACTAAATAAGTCACACTTTACCGTATGAGTATGGCTAGCAAGTTGTCGTGGGTAACAGCCCATTAGCCGATTGTCCAAAGCTCAGCTCACAAAAATGCATAAATAACTCCCAAAATAATTAGGGAAGAAGCGGGTAAGTAGAATAAACCAGGGAGATATACATTAAGTTTGCCCTTGTGTTGATCCCATAAAAAATAAAAAAGGCAGGGAGAAAGCTACCGGTTGAACAGATAAACTTTTAGGCAGAAACTCTTAAGGCCACCTAGGGTCGTAGAAACCTGAAGTCCATTTCAACGATCGCCTAATGAGTCTATCACTTTTTCACGTTAAGATGCTTAAAACTTAAAGTTCTTGTCGAGCCTTGGGTCAGTTGAGTAACCGTAAAAAGTTGCCTCGAAAATCTAAACTCAAAAATCCAAAAAAAAATTAAAAAAAAAAAGAAAAACAGAAAAAATGTATCTTCCCTTTTCAAAATAAGGCAAGGACTTAGGTGGTCTGTATTTTGATAGGCACCTAGGCACTGTTGAATCTTCGTAGTTTAGGCCCTTAGTTGAAATTTTCTAATATGATCAACAAATCTTGCCTAAGTGATCAGATCTTGATTCTATTTTATACATAACATTTAAGTTAATTTTGCTAGAGATTAGCAAAAGATAGGCATGCGGGTATGATGAATATGCATTTATTCATGATAAAATGCCCACTTATGTTAATTCATAAGCTTAACATCGCATTTAACATTGTGAATAATGCATAACACTCATCATATTACATTTAGGATGATTTGTATAAATTACATAGTAATTTGTATATTATTGTGACCAGGAGACATGGCAATACATTTTGAAGCTTCAAATGAAGAATTTAACCATACAGATGGATCTGGATCGATGATCGTAGCCCAACGGTGTGAAAATCAATCCAATCCGATATCTGTAGCACTTTCAATGAGCATTTGAAGATGGATGGCCCATATGAAGCCACGTGGATCATCCAAACCGCCCAAGGACTACCCTAAGCGCCCCCACCATCCCACCCCCACACCTCAACCATTGGATCAAGATCCAACAGCTGGGATGCCTCTACGCCCTTAGCAACAAATTTCTCCTTGAGACACAATCGCGATCGCAACGCAACGGTGGGACACAACACTCGCAAATCAGCGACCAACATTCGAAATGCCCTACACCACATGTGTCCTCAGCGTGCGTATGGATTGCAATTGAAGCTGCTCGATTAGCATCTAGAGGCATACAACGCATCGCGTGGCGCGATCAGACCCGTTCAACCTTCACGTGCAATGGCATGCAATATCCCACGTGATCCAACGACTGGGATGCGTTTTCGTCTAATCCAGCCTACACGCGCGGATGACAACGGTGGCAAGTGATGGCCTTTAGCAACGTCCAAGGCAGGTCTTCAGCGACGTTTTAAATGTCGCTGTTGACCCGTACCAGAGATACACCCTCCTCCTACCACTATATAAAGCCCTATACCCCTCCCATTTCTCTTCATCTCTACCTTTCTCTCTCTCACCACCTCCAAGGCTCTAAAGAGAGCTTGTCCCAAGCCTAGGATGCTCCTCTAGAGTAGAAAATCAAATATTTTTCCCGCCTCTCACTTGCATTCGTGGAGCATCCCGTAATCGTCCTCTCACCACTTCAGGAAGTAAATCCTCGCCACGACACCATCCTGCCCCATCCTTCATCTGCCATCGTTCTCCTTCGTCCAGCTTCCTGCGACATTTGTCTAGGGCATCATCAGAGCAAGTCGTCCTCCAAGTGACCATCGAGGGGGATTCTTCTCAACCATTCTTTTTGCTTTCTAGTGTAGTTTTTCGCTTTCTTATCTGTAGCAAACTCTTTGAAGTATACGTTGATGATCTCTCTCTCTCTTATTCTATTAGAGTAGATTAGAATAGATCACAATTCGCCTGATATTCTGCCTTATAAAATACCAAAAAAAATTACAAAAGATAAAAACAACAAAAAGAAATAAAATCAAAATGTGGATTTCAAAATCAAATGTTCACCCCCCCATGTTCGACCCGAAACTCACCTCGAGTTTCCATATAAATTTTATATGGTAGCGAATTTCGCAACTACGACAATAGGTCTCCCAAACCCTGATTTTTTCATCAGGAAAATACGACCATCAGTTCCTTTATGTTTGAAACCACGAACCTTTTATCAAGACCATTATGATATTTGTGACTTTGAGGATGTGCAACCCAAGCTTAGATTAATGGCTTATCTTTTTCAGCAAATAGTTATGGACAAATGAACCCATTAATCTTGATTTTCCTATTGTCCGACTTTTTGGACTTGGGTTGCAACCTCATAAATCACAAGCTCGATCCCACTTGTATATCGATCTCAAGTTCAGGGTAATTTTTATCCAGAATCTTAGATACACTCAACCGTGGGGCATGGGCCTGCACCACAACCTGGTCCACATCTGTGGACAATCTCTGCTAGCAGGTCTTGAGGTTAATTTTTTATTTTGATTCTGCCCTACACTTGTGAATTTTTTATTTCTTTCCCTTGTTTGTACAGTGTGCCTAGCTGAAGGCAATAAATTTAGCACATATACAATCTGTTTTCATCTCGGAGCTGACGTGTAATCACGAAATTCAGGTGTTTTCTTCTCTACTCTCTATTTTTCATGTCATTTAATTCAATGACATTGCATTAGATAGGCATTATGGGTGGATATTTATCTCTGAATCATCTTGTTAGATCCATATATTCTTTTTATTTTCTCTTTATTTTTGAAAAAAAATTAAATTAGGAAAAGAGAACTTGAGCATTAGAGTTTTTCAACTTTAGGGAATGATAAGATAAGACCTGAATACTTAGATTCTTCAGGTTTTTGGACTTAATCAACCCAGGTGTCCACTAAAATGTGGACTTGTTTCTTGAGTCCTCACCATTCTAAATTTATTTTTAATTGGTTAAATAAGTTAGGGTGATAAGTAAATGACTTATCCACCCACCCTCTGATTTGAGGGGACTTATAGTCTAAGCATCTACACACTATTTGCACTGACTCACTTTTCGATGGTTTTAACGAGAATTGGGTAGCTAATGAAGTTACTAGGGTGGTATGGCTAGCAAGTTGTCATGGGTAACAGCCCATTGGCCGATTGTCTAGAGCCTAACCACATGACCATTCTCTTTCTGCTACCTTTAGGTAAATCTTATATCAAGGAAGTCACCTACTTTAAAAAAAAAAAGAAAAAAATAAAATAGAAAAGAAAAAATAAATAAATAAGCCACACTTCACCGCACGAGTGTGGCTGACAAGTTATCGTGGGTAACAACCCATTGGCTGGTTGCTCAAAACCCAGCTCACGAAATGCACATTTAATTCCAAACACTTAGGAAGAAGCGGAGAAGTAGAATAATCTGGGGAGATATACTGGGTTTGCCCTTGTGTTGACTCCATAAAAATAAGAAGTAGGGAGAAAGTTATTGATTGGATAGATACACCTTTAGGCAGAATTTCTTTTCAAGGTCACATAGGAGAGTAGAAACTCGAAGTCCATTCTGATTAATGATCAGTAAGTTTATCACAATTACAAAAAGATGCTTAGAACTTAGAGTTCTCTTCAAGTCTTAGGTGGGTTGGATACCGATAGAAAGCTGCTCCTAAACTCTAAACTCAAAAATCCAAAAATAAAAAAGAATAAAAAGTAAAAGATGCTTTTGCCTTTGAATAAGGCAAGGGCTTAGGCAATCTGCATTTTGACAGACACCCGAGCGCTGTTGAGTCTAAGTAGTTCAGATTTTTAGTAGAAATCACTTAATGTTGAGAAATAAATATTGCCCAAGCAGTTTGATCCTAATTCTTTTATAAATATCATGTAGTTTTGCTAGGGACTAGCAAAAGATAGGCATGGGGGTGTGATGTACATACAGATAATTAACCTAAAATATCTATTTATGCATGCTCCTAGTGTCATAGAAGCATCATGCATTATAAATACTGCATAACATGCATCATCATTCATTTAAAATAGTTTGTACAAATTCTAGGTTAATTTACTTCTTTTTGTTGTCAGGGGATAGGGTAATATTTATCGAGGCCTCGGATTGAAGATCCAACCAAACGGATCTGATCAGGGCGACGATCCAAGTCCAACACCTCCGAGATTGCCCTGATCGGACTTCCATAACATCAAATGCAGTCCGAGAAAGATCAAAGGCCAAGGGGCAAGGTGATGGAAAATCTAGACTTCAGACGACAAATCCAACTGCACGAATGGGTTCAGATCGATGATCGCAACCCAACGGCTCGAAAATCGGTCCAAGCTGACATTTGTGGCTCCAACTACAAGTCAAAGAAGATGGACGACCAAGATGAAGCCATGTGGAACCATCTGGGCCGTCCAAGGATGCCCGCCCAATCTCTATAGCTCCTCCAATGTGCACTGTGGACCATTGGATCGCCATCCAACGATTCTGGGTGCGCCATGTCACCCCTTCATCTGCACTTCATCTCCAACACACGATTTGGGTCGTTGGATCTTCATCCAATAGCCACGAGGTGCGAGCACAAGAGATATCTTCGCAACAATCCACATGCATAGCGTAGTGGATAAGATTCTCGCGCAAGAGAAAGGGCCATCGGCTCAAGCCTCCGTCCGCCTCAAATCAAAGGTGTGAAGGGCACGGGCAAAATTCAGCCGGACAATCTCAATCAAGCAACCGAGATGCAACCACGTGGAGCAATGGATGAGCGCGATGCCCATACGCGCCCAATCACGTGCGATCGCACACGTGATCGAACGTTGGCGTTTTGTGCACTGAGGAGGCGAAGCACGCACGCCTTATAAGTCGTTCGATCACATGATCAAATGGCCGATAGCACTCGAGCATAATGAAGCGCACAACGGCTGAAGTTGAGGAGGTGGCGATGTGGCGCATTGAGGTCTATCCCATCAGCGACACACGATGGAGATGAAGCGCACGGCTTCAGCAACACTCGCCTACAATGACGTTTATATCTATCACTAAAAACTCCAGCATTAATTTCTAAGCCTTAAAAGACCCTTTTGCCTTCAATTTGTACACCTATAAAAAGGGCACCCCTATCGCTCATTTCACCATCCCTTCTCTTCCCCTCTTACCTCCTCCAAAGCTCTACGAGCTGGTCACATACCTAGGATGTTCTATTAGAGCTAGAGTAAAATAATTTTCCATCTTCTCACCCCCTTCGTGGAGTATCCCATGGTTGTCTTCTCGCCACTATTCAAGAAGTAGATCCCATTGCGACGATGCCCTGCTTCATTCTCCATCCTCCAACTTCATCCTCCTTTGTCCAGCATCTCATCCCCATCATCCAGGCACTCCGTCAATGTGGCTCATCCTCCAAGCAGTCGTCGAGGAGGATTTTCTCATCCCTCCCTTTTTATCACTTTCTAGTGTAGATTTTTAGCTTTCTAGTGTAGTAAGTAGATGTAATGGACATGATTTTATTGTTATAAAATATTTGTTTATTCTCTCATTATTTTCTCTTTATTTGTATTATTCTATCTCTCTCTTCTATTATTAATTCTTTAAGTAGAATAACTAGCGTAGATTAATTTCAACCAACTAATTTGCTTTCGTGACAAAAATTCCAATGCGATTGTTATCAAACGTTCACCTCCTTGTGTTCGACTCGAGACTCACCAGAGTTTCAGTTATAAATTTTATTTGATAGCAGATTTTTACATGACTACAACGACGGGTTTTTAACTCAACCTTTTACACGTATAAAATCTAGCTAATCATCAACCTCCTGAGTCTAGCCTGTAGTTAGAATCAAAACTCTTGCCAGACTCCTTAAATTATGTTTTCATTGAACCAAATCATACCATACCCATGATTTTCAATTCTCATCCTTCTCGGAAACAAGAGGAAAAATTACTTGAAGAGGGTATCCAAGTTCCCAACTACCTCCATAACATTACTGAGCCCTGCTACACACTACGCCAAATTCAAAAGACGTAAAAGACAACCTTTGTTGGGAGGTAACCCATCATTACCTATTTTTCCTGTATTTTTTCCTTTATTTTGCATGCATTACAGGTTTTGCAAAACCTTGATCCAAATCCCGACCATTTCCTTCCTAAGTGATATCTTTTATCCTTTTTTGTGCATGAGAACATTGCATATTTTAACCATGGGAGGTACTTGAATTCAAGTCAAAAACTTTATGCTTTTTAGAACCTAAATTTTGACATTTTATATACATCCTCTAAAAAATTTAAAAATAAATAAAGGGGTTTTTACATAAAAATCCTAATAATCTTTTGATATTACATTTATATCCCTAGGTTCTTGGATATTACATCAATACCCCTGAAATCTTATCACCGTTAACAGATATGCCCTTCTGCTTGTTTTAACTTTAACGACCATTAACTGTAGGTGAAAGTTTTTATTTAAATATCCCTATAATCTTTTAATATGACATACATACCCTTAGGTTCTTGCATATTACATAAATGCCCCTAAAATCTTGTTCCCATTTACATGAGATACCCTTGAGTTAACTTCCATTAGTTTTCACTTTAATAGCCGTTAACTTTGGGTAAATTAACATTTTTACTCCTAAAGGGCAATGCACAACGATGTGATAAGAGAGAGCTTTGTTGGTGTGATGTGTGCCGATGTGTCAGGGTAGTGGTACTGACTACTTGGATCACTGACAGCGTAATCGTAGTGGTACGATGGAATCGCTGACTATGGAAGGTGAGTGATGACTAATAGGATGGAGAGTTAAGGTTTGTTTTGCTCAGTTAAGGCTGTGAGAGGAGCATTGAGAGAGGATGGCAAGAGGTGTGGGCAGTACTGTGGCTTGAAATGTATGTAGAGGTAGTGGATAACTCAAATTTTTCCTGCATTCCCAAATAATGCATCGACCATTGAGTTAACCAAAGGTCATGATACCACGATTAAGTTTAGACAAACTTCAATTAAGTTGCTAACGACACACTAATGGTAGGTCATATCTATTAATGGAGACAACAATTAAGGGCTATTTATGTGATATATATGAAAAGCATAGTTAGTGGTCATTAAGGCTAAAACTAACGAAAGTTCACTTAAGGGTATCTCATGTAAATGGGATCAAGATTTCAGGGGCATTTATGTAATATACAAGAATTTAGGGGTATGTATGTAATATCAAAACATTACAAGAGTATTTATATAAAAACCTCCACCTACAATTAACGACTGTTAAAGTTAAAACAAACGAAAGGGCATATTTGTTAATAGAGATAAGATTTTAGGGGTATTTATGTAATATTCAAGAACCTGAGGGTATATATGTAATATCAAAATATTATAGGGACATTTATGTAAAAAACCCATAAATAAATAAAGTTTTGAGGATTTTCAAAAACTCAAGACTAACATTGTACTTATTCGAACAAAGGTACCGCTTAGGATTTAATCTTTACCAAACTAAAGAATGGATTTAAGGATCTTTAAATTAGACATTTTAGGTCTAGACCCGACTTAAATAATTAGCATATCCCTTAACAACTTAATTTGCTTTAAACCTCTAAAAACAACTAACCCATGGATACCGATTAGCAGTTAGAATAGTACTTGACTTAGTTTTTGACCCGAAAGTTTGGAGACTTTTTAAAACCCAAGTGTCAAAACTCTTTCACTTATTACACAAGGCCTACGAAAAGAAAATAAATCTAAAAAACCAACCCCTTTGTTTAGCTTAGGAGGAAACCCGAAATAGTTTTGATTGGATGAGTTCCTGCCACTAAGAAGGAGGAAAACTTTCCTTCTTGGAAGTGATGATCACATATCATCACCTTGGTGCTTGCTCCATATCAATATTCATATCTATACATGGAGCTTATAAGCACATTCTATCGTTCAAGTGTCCCGGACGGTACTATCTCGAATATCGAAGTGAGAGCCTGAATTCGTTAGGAGTTCCTCTCACAGTGCCATGAGGTGTCGGGGTGTAGGGCTCTCAGGAGGTGCCTTGGACAGTGCTGTCACAGCATTAGAGCAAGGGCCTCTTCGAGGATCGATGATAAGGACAACGATTCTAACACAATTCCATATTAGGGATAATTCGAGGCTAGGCATGGGGGGAACAAAAACAACAAAAAGACAAAAAAAAAATTATAAAAATAAAAATACCTATTGGCCAACTATCACAATACACTAACACTTTAAATTTCAATAACACACAAACAAAGGGTTGAATTCTTAACTCAAGAAGGTTCAAATTGCGAGACAGGATTCCAAGATATCCTTTAAAACAAAAGGAGTGAAGCAATTGGGTTCTTGGGTGAGTAGCCTTAAGATCCAAGATCGAATCCTAAAGTTTTTAAACAAATCCCATAGCTTTCCTTTTCAAAATCAACCAAAGTCCAATGAAAATTTCTCCTCAAAACAAAAAAAGAAATTTTCATTACTATCAATAAATATTGTTTTGAGAACTAAGTTTTGCTAGGGACTAGCAAAAGCTAGTCATGGGGCTGTGATAAAGTCATGTTTATCATAATTCTTAAGCACATTTTACAGCTACTTCCTAAGTATTTTGCACTTGCACTATTAGGCATGCAATAGGCATTATTGCATTATTAGAATCCATGCATGATTGGTTAGGTATTTGTTGTTATTTTGTTTGACTTTATGCATTATATATTTGTCAGGGAATGTGAGATATTTGCAGTTCATCTAAATCTTGACAAACTAAAGAGAAAGGCAAAAACCCTAATTAAAGGAAGAAGATAGAAGCTCCCTCAGCTCCATTCCCAGCTCATATAGCCCCAATGTAGCTCATCTCAGCTTCTGGCAACTCAACTCAACTCAGCTTAGCTACTAGCTCTTAGCTAGTCAGCTAAGCTAGCTACCAAATCCATTACAGCTCTACCTTTGCTCCTCTCATCTATTTCCAGCACCATGTTAGCTCAACTCAGCTCTACCTAGCTATTAGCTAGCTCTAGCTAAGTCCACTACCTCTCCTCCTATATGTCCTCAACCTAGCTCCTAGTCCAACCCTCAACTTCCACCTAAGTTGGCGCCAATACACCTTGTAACCACCACCATGGTGGCACCAACTCAATCACCTTGGCACCCCTTAAATTGGTGTCAAAACCACCTTGCATCCCTTCCCACTTTAGCATCAACTCCATGCTACAACCACCACCCTCATATCCCCTCATGTGGCACCAACCCTACCCTCCATAACCACCACCACACGCCACCTACAGGCCTCCCATTTTTTGGCTCCAAACCAGTATAACCACCTTGCCTTTCCACACTTGTTCACTTGGCGCCAAAAATTTCAAGCCCTCCATCAAGTAACCACCACTCCTATAGCCCTTGATCTTAGCACCAAAAACCCATAACCACCACCCTTCCCCCCCCCCCATCATAAAACCTATTTATAACCACCACCTAGGGGGCATCCTTGGCACGTCATTCTTCTACCTAAAATGTCTACCATAAGCCTTTGGAAGAAGGGTGAGACATGGAGACTAGGAGGGAAGCATCACCACCCCCTCTAGTCTCTACACTCCCATCCTCTCTTCCTGAGAGCCATGCCAAGGAGCACTTCATTGGATGATGGCTAAGAGGAGAAGGGTGGTCCACCACCCTTGATTGTTGGAGAGAAAGCATCATCACCAAGAGCAGGAGGAGCCTCTTCTTCAAGCTCGGGAGCTTCCAAGTCTAGAGCAAAGAGCACCTCAAGCATTATTTTGGAGCCTACTACTACTATCTTGTCTTTATTTCTATATTTCTATTTTGTGGTAGTTAAGCTTTCTTCTACACTTGGGAATTACCTGTGTGGAATCCTTCCACACAGGTGAGCTTCTCAAGTGCTTATTTGTATGGATTCTTCTTTATATTTATAGAAGTTTAATTGCCTTTCAATTTGAGTTTTCATGCTTCTTGAGTTCCTTAGTTTTGTTGCACTTCCTTCCTAATTACCCTAGGCTACACAAGCCTAGGGTGAGCTTACGAAGGTCAGGTTTTCGCTTTCTCATTTTGCATTTCTATTTAGGTATTTTCATCATCCGTTGCCCCATTTATCATTCCTAAAAAATTGCAAAATAGAAAAAACCAACAAAAAGAGAGAAGATTTCAAGAGCGTAGGAGAGAGTTTGATATTTCTATAGCTAGCTTGCCACCTTGGACGACCTGAATACTCATCGTGGTACTCAATTTATAAATTTAAAAGTGTGCGAAAACAAGTGTTGCAATGACACTTAAAACTTGCTTTTACAAATCATGTGTTTTCTTGCATCACAAGGTGATTAGACTACATTTGGAAACATTTTAAAATATTAAAGGTATCCCACCTACTTGTTCTCTAAGAAACAAGACAAATGCCTTCTAAAGCAACAAATTAAAATCAGATGTGATCATAGAAAACAAACCAATCCGTTAGAAGGGTGTAGGTCAAATCTTTGAAAGTAGGAAAAGTTGCATAACACTAACTATACTGAATTTTAAAATCATAATCATGTCCTTGGAAAAGAATTAAGGAAAGATGAAGCTCAACATTGTACCTCCCTATGTAAAACCCAAGAAAAAATGTTTAAGTTATGTAGGACATCCTATTAAAAACTAAAAGCAAGTGAAGGCCTTTTAATAATACTCAAAAATTTCATTGACCATGAAATGATAGAAACGTAGCCAACCTTTTCCTCCCTAGTTTTCCTTAGGAAGTAGAGGACAAGTACAAGGAGAAGAGCTTTAGCAATTGTCCCAACTATGATGGCTATGCTCCTCCCTTCCAAAATATACAAAATTACATGAAAACTTAAACTCAAAAGAAAAAATGAATGAATTCCTATCTCTTCTTTCAAGGTTGCCTCTCTTTAGAACAGTAATTTGATATGCTGACTGAGAAATTTCATATAAATTAAACATTATTAGCTCCTCTTGCTTGCCTATGAAGAAATATGTGCATACATGCATTTGCAACGTGGGTAATCAAGCATACAAATGCAACCCACTTAAAAACAAAAGGAAAAGATCCTTTTCCACTCGATTTTTTTTTTTTGGCTTTTTGAAGCTTATAAAGCTCCCTTTAATTTAAAGTCAAACTTGTTGGCTTTTACGAAGGGCCCTCCCAAATATGTTGTAGGATTTAAAGCACACAAGCACACTAGAAGAGGGGATGAATGGTGTGGTAAACAAAATATTGCAAATAAAATAAATCATAAAAAAATAGTACACCAAATATATAGTGGTTCCCCTCACTTGGATATTCCACTACCTAAGTCTCCCGACTTAAAATTTTTAACCCAATTCCCTCAACTGAGAGGAAATCAATTTACTATAAATCGAGGTAATTAACGGGTTACCTCAACCCAATTACAAGATCAAATAAAAGCAGAAAATTACAGGTGTAAGCAAAAAATTAATTAGCTTATAACTTAATTCCTAAGTCTCCAACAAGAATTAGCTTAATAGATATTTGATATATAAATTTAGCAAAAAACACTAAAACGTAAAAGATGATTTTACGAGAAAGAGCAGATTCACCAGAAAATCTTATTGCAAGATGAGAATCTTCTTGAAGGAAAGATGCAACAAGCCTATCATCCTTGTAGCTAGAAATGAGAAATGTAAAAGCTGGAGCAAGGAGAATTTTGATACTTGTGTTGTGTGCAAATGGCACACAAAAGGTGTTTTTATAGGTCACTAAACACCTCCCCTACGAATACTAGCCGTTGGGGGCAAAATGGGAAGATTAGAGATAGGATTAGTTGCTAAATAGTCGTTCAGATTAGGCACAATGATTAGTTGGTACCGATACTAAAGTTGTAGTACCGATAGTGACTGCTCACAGTAAACCAGTAGCCAGCCCAACAAAGCCTGAGTACCAGTACTCATCATAGGTACTGGTACTCAGTGCTTACAGTTGAGTACCAACTAAGTCACTAGGTACCGAAACTCATGATAAGTACCGATACTTGTGACTCACAGATTTAAGTCAAGTTAAAAACTATGAACAACATATACCAGTACTTGCAAGGTCCAGGCACTACCCCTGTCTACAAACTGTGACATCTGGTACCGGTACTCATGATGAGTACCGCTACTTGTTGTTCACAGTTTGGGATTAGGATCCAAACCTGTACCTAGCATGTACCGGTATTGATGAACAGTACTGATACTTGCAAAAGTACCTTGAATAAATTTTATTAATCAATCTTGGTGCTATTTAAACACAAATACACGATTAATATATCAAAGAAACGATTTTGATACCTAATTATCTCTATTTTGATTTTAACTCCTAAACCAATTTTTCTTGTAAGAGACATACAAAAATCTAAATTACAACACATAAAAACAATCTTCATTCTTCATGCCATCCACACTTCTTCCTTATTAACATCCATTCTTCCTAAATCCTATGATTTTATGTAAATAAAACTTCATAAACTCATTAATTTTAAAACAGTTTTGTTAACATCAAAACATAAAAGAGAAATGGAACTAAGTTCCAGCATACGTTGTTTGCAAAGTGGTCACCATTAAACGTGGTGCTTTAATATGAAGTACAAAATAAGTGTGGTGAGTTTTCCCACACAAATGTAAATTAAACCTAATGGTGGCAATGACATTTGTGTTAAGATAACCCACTAACACTGTCAAACCAAACAAACTTGACCCCATGATATGCAGTTAGCCAAGATGTGCATAATTACAAGTGAAGAAAAACATTTGTGAGACTTCGATATTGATTCAACTCAAGAAAGACCAATAAAATTGAACCTTGGAGGAGAAAATACAAAATATTGTCAAAAATTATGAACTCAGCATACAATCTTGATTTAATCAAATTTCAAATGCTTACAACTTGGTGTAATCTACATTAGTTGATAATGGAACTTCATCCTTGTCCTCTTTCTCATTGCCAAATCTATCTGGACCACCCATGTTTAGCCTCTACAAAATTAAAGATTGTTAAGAATAGAGCAAAACAAAGGTTCTTTAAAGCTCCTGATTGCCAAAGGCATATTGAGAAAATCCATGGATGGCTATATGCATCATATACAAAGGTTGGGCAAGCTTCGTAGATGTCACTTTTCCATTTCTCTAATAAAATTAAACATTATGGATTTAAAGATTTTCATTCGCTTGCTATAAATGAAGTACATTCTTGCATTTTTAATGATTTGAGAAAAAATGATCCAAACAATATATAAATCAAACGGGTGACTCCTTATTCTTTCTTGCATCATTCCCCTTAGCAACCACCACAACCATGCACATCCCATTGCGGCATTTCAACAAACACCTTGCCTGCAGCACCACAACCCTCAGCCTTCTATTGCACCATTTCATTAAACACCCCAACTAAACCATCAAAACACCACTAACGCAACCACCACCACCACCACCACATAGACATCTTCGTCGTCGTCGTCACCACCACCACCTGGATACAACCACCACAAGAAGACCTCATAGGGAAGAGTCAATGGGGGGGAAAGAAAATGGGGTACCTCTATTAAAGGGAGATCAACGGTGGCGAAGTGATCACGTCGATGGAGGGAGATGACGTCGAGGTCTCAAGATCGAGTGAGATCAAAGGGAAGACACTGTCAAGGAATCGAAGTGATTTCGCTAACTTGTCGAGGTATATATAGAGTGAAGGGGAGATCAATGCCAGGGAGGCGAGGGTTAGAGAAGGAAATCATGGTGGAGGGAGATGAGGCGGATGGAGGAGAGAGGGGTACAAGTCGACGATTGAGGAGGAAGAGAAGGAGTTGAGGTTGTGATGTGTGAAGGGGGGTCAATTTGGTTGGCGTGGTTTGTTTAGATTCGGGGGTAAGATTTGGGTCATGTTAAGTCAAAATTTAAAAAGAGAGAACAAAAAAAAAGATGAAAGTCGTTCTAGATCACAAGATTAGCAACGGTTAGGAGAGTTTTTTTTTGAGAAAACAGCTAGGAGAGTTACAGCAACACATTTAAATTGTCATTGTAATCTCTCCATTGGTATAGATAATTAATTTTGTAGTGAACACATAATCAATTTTTTTGAAATTAATTTTTATTTTAAGCGCAATTAAGGTCATAGTAGAGAAGATATTAACAACATATGATATATTTTTATTATTACTTGATAAGTAGTGAATTACTTGATAGTTAATTTATTATTAACAATATATGATTTTTTTTTGAAATAATTATGGATATAATTTATACTAAGATTACATTGATTAAATGGACATGGTTGTATGTATAACTTGATAGGTAAAGAAGGAAAATGTAATTATCAAGATATTCCAATGACCTGGTACTTTGTTAACATATAATAAGATCAACCATTAACTACACAATTGTTTAGTATAATTACAAGTGTTCCATTGACAAATACTACGATTACACAAAATTGTACAATCTTCTTTTCTAAATACACGGATAGGTTACAACAAGAAGGTCATTATTGATTCATACTTTGATAAGGAACGCCAAAATGACGTCAACCTTATAATTAATCATTATTGATGTCTTCGCTTATTTACCTAAAAGCATGCAACACAATGCAAACTAAATGGGTACAAGAAAATAAAATATCAAAATCAAAATAGAATACGTATCGTACCTTTTATCCTTCTAGAAAGTTAGATAAGTTGTTACTTGAATTATTGTAACATAGCAATTTTGAAATAAAAACATAACAAGGAAACAATCTAAACAAGTAGTAGAAAATATATAAGTTTGAATCGTACATGTAACCTTGCAACCCTCCCGTTAACACTAATGACATACATAGGCACAATTTAAATAACTAGACGAATAATGCACATGCAATACTCCTACTACTTGATTATCAATAATCAAGTAGAATTAGATCCATCAAGGAAAAGCTCTTGCAAGCAATGGTGCGGCTCCTTCACCTAAGATGATATAGAGGAGATATTAACAAATAATAAATTTTACATATCAATGAAAATGCACATTAAGTAGACTTTTACTCATTCATTCCATTGAAATGGATCATTCGGCATAATCATATTGATGGTAACGTCATCATTAATCATATCTAGCTTTATTTAGTTATAATCAACAGATAAATGCTCCTACATAATCGCCAAAGAGTCGTAATTCATTATACATCCTTTCTGAGAGAATACATTAAAACAGGGGTAAAACTGTAATTTTAACATAATATCTTAATTGCAAAACAATCACAGGGTTTCTCAGGGGTTAATTAAGGGTCAAATGGTCATAAATGCCTAATAAGTGGGTTCATACAGAAGGAAACGGGTTTTTCACACGTTTTAAGAATTAATGGAATCTAAAATCTTAAAAACAGACCCGCTTAATTAATTAAGGTTATGGTTAGGATAAAATTCACCTAAACCTTCTAAAAAATATAGAAAATATTCTATAAGATTTAGTATGCTTGCTTTGACCATTAGAACCCATTTTGACCTAAAATAGAGTCTTAGACAGACAGTTGCCTTAATTTAGATTTCTACGCAAATTACCCAATCAAACTTGGTCAAAAACAAAATCCAACTTCACCATAAAATTCTTTGGGTCCAAATTTGGTTTGTACCAAAATTTTAGCCAAATCAGATATCACCTTAACCTAGTTTACATTTCAGTTATGCCTGACTTTTTTCTCTCACACATATGCCCCTAACTTTTGAAATCCTTGCAAATATGCCCCTAACTTCTTCATATTATTCACCAATAGGTCCCCCCCACCTTCAACTCCTAAGCCCACTTCACTGGCGACCTTCAATTAGGGATTACTCCCTGATTTTACGGCCAAACTCTTCCAAATTTGGAAGAAAGAATCATGAAGGATTTCCCTACAATCTGAGCCGTATCTTGGGCTCCAATTCCTACTCAATTCCTCATGTGAATCATTTGAAAGAGTGGGTCTCTGAAGCCCTTGTGCCTGAAGAGAAGAAGAGAAAGGGCTGAGAAAGAAGGAAAGAAGAGAAGGTTGCCGTGAAGAAGAAAAGAGGGAAGGCAGAAGAGGAAGGAGAAAAGAAGAAGAAGAAAGAGCAAAGAATAGAAGAAAATTAGAGTACTGTAGCAGGCGATAGTTAAGTCATCTGATTCTCAAATCAGATGTCTAAGTATTGTTCATTTATTTGACATTATTGAGTAATTGATATACATGTGCTTAGAATAATAATTGGTGATCTAAATCACCATTATTTTATTCTAGGTATCTTTTTGTCATCTTTTTATCTTGAAATACTTATGTCATTCATTGAACATCTAATGTGACAGATTCGCATTCATTGAATATAATTATTATGCTCATTCATTGTGCTCATTTATACTTTTAATTGAGATTAGCGTGTGAATTCATATTTGCTCCCTATGTTTGACCTCAGACTTCATTTCAAGATTTTTGAGCTATAAATTTTATTTGTTGAAGAGCTATTTAGGAGACTTTACTACAATGAGACGCACTTAATCTCCTGAAAAGCCATATCAACACATATGATTACAATAATCTCAACTCCTTGTATCATTTGCTAAGAGGGACAATATTGTATAATACACTCGTTGAACAATCTTCCATCTATTTTTAAGATCCTTAATTATGACATGTGCCCAATAGTAGGTTTCCTCAAACTCTTTTGCAACATGACTCCAAGCATTTTCATCGAAAATTCACCGTATAAACTTTCCTTCAAACTTCATTTGTCATAGTATAATCAAGAGAGTCTAATCTTCATACTCGTTCCACGCTACAGGCCCACAGGTCATTGCTAATAAATTATTAAACCAATTTGAAATCACTAGCATCGAGCAAAGCAAGAATATCATACTAGTTAGCATAAAGGATAATTGTTATAAAGTGTAGTACATGGTCATACATCAATGACTGTAATGGTTAATACTCCACTAATATAGCATTGATTAATACTCCACTAATACAACATTGATTAATACTCTACTGAATGCCCTTGAGACACTCCTCTAGGTCATAGACCCTGTGCTTTAATGACTCTATTACACTCATGAAAGCCTTTAAGTCCTTCCATAGGTACTTTACATATGAATCCTTTAACTTCATCATAAGTTTTGAGTTTTTAAGCTCATCCTCTAACTACCTGTAGAGCAGATCCATGAAATTCCACTCCACCTTCATCATGTAGAAGCTACCGGTACAAAATCGTGCCAGATTCTTATACCAACAACCCTACATAATGATGAGGCAAGGTGATTATGTGCAAGTGAAGGCAAATAGTTGTGTCTTATAGGGTAATTATAGACTCATTGTCTCACCCTTAAGGTAGATGTGGAATAAACGATCCAATAGTGTCTTCCCACTAAGATTCTCCCTGTAGAACACTAGGTTGCAAATTTCACCACACAAGCATCATTTGCTAGGATATTAATCCCCTCCTTCATATGGGGTGGTCTCCATCCCTGTGTAGGTATTAGGAAAACAAGATGCATAATAAAACTATGACATAATAAATTATTTAGTATAATCCAACCACTTAATATAGTCCAAATACTTAGTGCAATCCAAGTGTTTAATACAATCCAGCTACTTAAAATACTCCAACTACTTAGTATAGTACAAATAGTAGTACATAACAAAGTCCAAATAATACAAAAATTATCAAAATACGAATAAGAACAACTAGTACAACTAAATATGGACGATCAAGTCCATTAAGTCTTTTTGAGGGAAGCGATAGTTTCAAAGCCAATGCAATCTCTCCTCAACCTAATGCATAATAGAGTTCTCATTAAAAATAAGCTAGCAGGAGTACATTACGACTAAAGTTTAGGTTTACTTACTGTATCCCGTTGTAATTCATGATTTGGACAAGGCACGTGGTTGTGCTCATCCCACATCCATGCATCGTCATCTACAAGGAGTTACATGATCTCAAAGTAGTTCCTCTTGAGGAACTTCCACCTGTTCATAAGTTCCTCCAAGGGGAGGTCTAGTTGACTTTTTTCCTAAAACAATGAAGCAGCACGACACCAACCATCTTTGTTGTATATCTCTCTAACGAAGTCTCCTTCAATCTTGAGTTGGTAGATGATGCACATGTTTCGCGTGTTTGAAATCCAGGTTAAGAGTAACCCATCGTCGTAGTCGCAAAACTTGTTTATCAAATAAAATTTTACCGAAATTCCAAGGAAGTCCCAGGTCGAACACAGGGAGGCAACATTTACTTAATTCGAAAACCACACTTCATTTTGTTTGTTTTTGGTGTTTTAGTTTCTATTATTTTTTTGTGTTTTTGAAATAAGAAGACAAGCAGAATAAATTCACAAGAGAGATGGAACAAATATGATATATATCACTCCAATGTCAATTACAATGATCTATGAAAGCATAAAAGAGAAAGGGATGAGAAGGAATCTCCCGAATCGACTGTTCGGCGAGATGACGGCGCTTGGCGGAAGCTTGGATGAAGGAGTTGAGGAGCGGGACGACGAAGGTGAGATGCAGGAGGACATCGGGTAGAGGAAAGCTTCAGCGTGGCTCTAGAATGGAGGTGTGGAGGCAGAGATGATTTGCTACCGGAATGGAGGTGAGATGACGGCTCCAAGGTGACCTATGAATGGTGATGGGAAGAGAGAGGAATATTTGGTGGGGCAGAGGTTCGTTACATTAATAGAAGCCTTGGAAGATTGAGAATAAGCTCCAACGGAACGTTGGTAGGCTTGCTAGAGCTTAGGAATAGGTGGGAGTAGAGTAAGTAGAGATGAAGAGGAATGGAGGGTGTAGGGGTGTTTATATAGTGATAGGAGGAAGAGCATCCCACGCACAAACATTCAGCGACAGCTACAAGCGTCACTAAAGGTCGCTTGAGCTGTCATCAAAGATCCGTGCCTCTTCAATGTCTTGGCTGGCGCACACACTGCGCAAACCATTTAGTGACAGCTACAAGCATCACTAAAGGCTGCCTTTCTGTCGTTGAAGATCTTGTGCCCACCGCTCACACCCGCAACTATCCGCTTGAAGAGATCTCCACCGTTAGATCCGTCATCGTGCGACTAGGATGCTCCCTCAATTCGTGCCCTTGCGAATTCAAACGCACGCACATCGCACCTTCAAGAAGATTCGACGATTGAGAGAACATCCGGTTGTCTTAAGCGAGCGCCCCTGATTGCGCGTGTGAGATGGCAGGTTCTCGAGGAGTGTCGACCGCGTGCAACATCCGCACGCAGCTGTACATCCACGTAGCCTCATCTCGACCGCTCAAGCGCAATCGGGCGGTCGAATTTGAGGCATTTCTGTTCTACGGTTAATTGGTGGTGCTTGGGAGAGTCGAACCCACACCCTTCCATTGTGAGCAGAGGCACCCACCGCTATGCTAAGGGTCGTGTTGTGCTCTATTTAGGAATTAAGCTTCCGTGCCCACAACCGTTGGATCTTGATCCAACAGTCGCGATTGCGCGAAGGATTCTCTCTACTCGGCTTGAGGCTGGCGATGCGGTGCTTTATCAAACATTGGATTTGAATCCAATGATTGAGACTCCACAGATGTAACTAAGGAAGAGGAGTTGCGGTCGGGCTGGAGGGTTGAGATGGTTCCACATGGCACCATCGTGGTCGTCCATCTTCTTCTTCTTGAGGGTACTACAGAGCTCTAATCGGGGTGATTCTCGCATTGACAAACTGCAATCGTCACTTTGAATCCATCCGTACGATTGGATTCTTCATCCAAAGGCCATAAAGATGTCGCACTGCCTCCTGGCCATTTAAAATGAAGGAATTAATGCATATAACATACAACTATCCTAAATGCAATGCAATGGATGTTTATGCAATATTTATATCATGATATGAAATGCTAAGCCTAAGAACTATCGTAAATAAGCTTTTTATGATGAATTTATGCATGTTTATCAGTAGAGGCATCCTAGGATGTGGATATCATATAGTTGTTCCATTGAAAGACTCGATGATGGCTCATTTCTACGATAATTTGAAATAAAAGTGTTCATTATTGATAAATACCAGTTTATCATCATTTTTATGCCCTAAAACAAATCTAGCTCTTAGGATTTTAACTCCACAAATGGGTTTCTGTGTTGCATTTAGGCATCACGTAGGTTAGGCATGCATTGCATAATTTTGGTATTTTTGATGCATTTATTTGAGTATTAGGGTGAACGGATAGTCAAATCCCTAATACCCTAGCATTCAAGAAGGCAACAAGTGAAGAGGAAGCTCAATTCAGTTGGGACTCAGCTAGATCCAGCTCATCACAACTAGATACCAGCTCACCTGGGTTAGGTTTAGCTCTCTTAAGCTCCATTCAACTCAACTTAGCTGAATGGTAGCTCAGGGTAGCTCAGGGTAGCTCAAGTCAGCTCAAGCCAGCTCAAGTCAGCTCAAGCCAGCTCAGATCCAGCTCAACTTAATTGAGTCTAGCTCATCTTGGCTCCAATCAATTCATTGGGAGCTTTAGCTAGCTCAACTTAGTTGACAGAAGTTCACCTCATCTCAGGTCCACCACTCTCCAACTCCACTCAACTCACAACAGCTGAACTCCCTCCAGCTTAGCTATTACTTGTCAACTTAGTAGCTAAGCTAGCTCGGGAGTTCCTATCAGAAGCAGATCCAGCATAACCCAGCTTCAGATAGGTTGAAAATAGCTCAACTTAGCTCCACTACTCAAGCTTAGCTCCTAGCAGAAGAACTAGCTAGCTAAGCTAAGTAGCTGAGCTCTTTTGAAGATCTCTTCAACAGAATCAGCTCCGGGAAATCCACCGCAGCTCCAATTGTACTGCAGACAACTCTTCCTCAACTCCTCTTCTCAAAAACCCAGCTCTCTCCACTACTACCCTACTAGCTAAGCTAGCTTAGCTAGCTTAACGAAGCTCAACACCTCCTCCAATCTATGGCCATCCACCCTACCCACTTAACCCCAACTTAACCTTAACTCACCAATTTGGCGCCAAAACACACCTCCATGCACCCCTTTCAATTTGGCACCAAATTGAGGCATCCCTTAGCCCCACTATCACCACCAAAAGCCACCTAAAGGTGGCGCCAAAACTACCTCAACCTCTACCCATTTTTGGCACCGCAACATGGCCTCCATCTCCACCTTCCATCTTCCCTTAAACCCATCCTAACCATCCACCTAACCCCCCTCCATTGGAGCCAAAACCCTATCCACATCCTTAGAAGTTGGTGCCAACATCTACCACAATCCTAACCCTACACCTAACCCTATGACCAAATCCTAGCCTTCCCTTTTGGCGCCAACTTCTAGAATTTAGAGTTAACACCAACCTTAACCTAACCACACCTAAACCACCACCTAACACACCCCCTTATGTGTCATTGATGGTAACACCATCATTAACCACAACTAACTTAAACTAGTGAAAATCAAGTGACAAATGCTCCTACAGGATCTCCTAAGAGCCATAATTCCTTTCAGATCCATTTTGAGGAGAGAACAACAAAACAGGATTAATTTTGCAATTTTAACAGCACATCATAAACACAGATTAACCATGGAATTTTTCAAGGATTAATTTAAGGTCAAACGAGCATTGAATTCCAAAGAATGGGTCCACACAGACAGAAATCGGGATTCACATGTTTCGAGAACCAAAATAAAACACAAAACTTTAATTTCAAATCCTCTTGAATTAAAGGGGCTCTAGTCAGGATAAAATTCATCTAAACCTCATAAAATTAATATAAAAATATTCTAAGAGGTTTGGTATCCTTTGTTTGACCATCTGAACCCATTTTGACCTTGAATAGTCTCAAAGGGAATTTTACCTTAATTTGGGCTTCTGTGCAAATTTTCCAGTCAAACGTTGTCAAAACTCAAATCCAACTTCACCACTAGATTTTTTGGATTCAAATTAGGTTGGTACCAAAATTTGGGCCCAATCAGAGTCCATCTTGACCTAGTTTGTACTTCAGTCCCTAAAACCTCTATTCTTTACATCTAAGCCCCTAGCTTTCAAAATTCCTTGCGTTTGGCCCCCCAACTTTGTCATCTTCTTCACAAATGGGTCCCTTCTGCCTGCAACTCCTACTTGAACGGTCAACCGACCTTTGACCGTAGGTATCTCTCTAGTTTTAAGTTCAAATCCCTCCAAATTTGAAGGAATTGTTCGTTAAGGGATTCTCTACGATTTAGACTTTATCTCTTGCTCAATTTGAAGCTTGAGAAGATCCACTGATAGTAGGAATCACAAGTATTAACCACCTCTGAATCCTACTCAAATTTCTCGAATTCTTCCTAATTAAGGTCGTAAACACCCTCTATTTAAGTTCCCCGAACTTCCCACGTCTCCCTTAGCTCAATTAGGCCTCAAAATCTTCAATTTTCTCCTTCCTCACCTGCCTCCAACTGCAACTCCAGTGAGCCCTCTAGTCATCCCTCGTTGCCCTTTGCCACATATGATAGGCAGAAGGGTCTTCTTCCTCTCCTTCGTCCACTCCTCGCCATACCAGCCAAGAGCTCCCAAACCCCTTCTTCCTCGTCGTCTCCCTCACCAAAGGACTTCTTCTCTATGACCAACTAATCAAAGCTAGCGCACTCCTCATCCTCTCCATCCATAAATAGGTTCAACCTCTTCCTCTACCTCTCTAGATCCTCATCGACCCCTTTACCCCTCAATTCGACTGCTTATCCACGCTCTCCCCCTCCGCCTTCTCCAACGTCGACCGCAACTTCGGCGAGGTCGCGTCAACACTACACTCCACCAAACACCTAGCCTACACTCCCAAAAGCTTCACCTTGACTTCACCTACAAAATCCCTAACTATATTGGCTAGACAACCACCCAACTGCTCTGCCGAACAACCCACACTCCGGCCACCTTCCCCGTCACCATCCGAGCACCACACAAACACTCACACCAAATTCCCACCACCAGCACACTCACCGTGGTTTGACAAAGCATATGGGCTCTTTCAATTATGCCATGAGGCTGTATTCGTGTATCTTAGGTACCACCGTCGACGTCGCTCATCTCCGCCTTCGCCCGCCATGTGCCGACCAACTTCGACCTCATTGCCACCTTCAGTAAGGACGGAATCCCTCCATGAAGCAACCTGCAGATGAAATCGAAGATGGACGCACACAACAACATCAATTGAAGCCAAACTCTTGCCTACATCATACGCGAAGAAGAGGGGGACATTTAGTCCCACCTTGTGCATTGCAAGTCCAGGAGAGCCACATAAAGTGTTCTACTGCCTTACGCTTGCTGCCTCCGAGAGCATGGGGGTGAGGTCCCCATACACGCCCATATGCACACGCACTCACATGCGCCCTCACCCGCGAGTCTGGATTGAGGTCCGATTACCAGGTTACCCAGGTTCGACTTGGTTCTTACAACTCTAAGGAGGGTAGGGGTAGGTTTTGCTGCCTCAGGATTTGTGCCCTTCTCTCTCAGCACTTGGCATGCAAGACTCTTATGTCTCTATTGTGGTGCTTTGCCTTGGTTCTCTAAGGTGCTAACTTAAGGCGTCTGAGCCTCATGTGTGACGTTTGATTGAGGCCTTTGGTCCTAACTACTGCAGGTTTATTTGGAATTCTTAACTGATATATGATTCAGATTACTATTGAAATATTTGGTTAAATTCAATACTTGGGATGTATGCTTAATGAAAAGATTAAGTGGTGATTTAAATCACCATTGTTTTTTAGCTTCAATTCTTTTTATCCCATGACTTCTTGAGATATAATTGGAGCTGATATTGCATATATTTTTTATTATTGATTCTTATTGTATATCTTTATTATTGTGCTCATTATTTCTGAATGTGATTAGTGTGTGAATTCCATATTTACTCCCTGCGAATAACCTCAGACTCACATTATTTTCGAGCTTTATAAATTTAAGTATTTGTGTGATTTTCGTCCTATACTATGACGTATTTCTCTAAAAGATGACTTTCGTGCTCAAACAGGCGCCATCAAGCCTTGGCCCTCCATCTCATAACCACCACCATACAACTCAATCCTAGCCCTACAACACACCTTACCAACCCTTAACCCTAGTTCCTACCAAAAGATGGCGCCAACCATTAGGTAACCCTCCATCTTGGTGCCATCAACCCTAGCCCTAGTATCCCATAACTACCCTCCATGAGCCATTCTAACCGTCAATCCCTTAATCACACCGTCCTCCCTCTTCCACTCTATAAAAAGACCATTAACCACCACTTCCAAACCACCTTTGGCTTCATAATTGAACCACTCTTCCACCATACTCCACCAACCATAGCCGGCCAAGAGAAGAAGATTACAGGGACACTCTGTCCTCTTGGTGCCTTCCCCTCTTCCCTTCTCTCTTGTGCCCACGCCAGCCAGAGATCAAGACAGGCAGGAGGACGTCTAGAGGAGGTTCTTGAGGGTGGTTCACGCCCACCTATAGAGGAGATTTTGGAGTGGAATCCTTCCACTCTTGGAGGAGATAAGGCACTCCCATTAATGGCTAGCCAAGGAGGACACACCTTTGGAGGAGCACTTCAAGAAAAGGATTAGGAGAAATCCTTTTCAAGCCCAGGAGCGGCTGTGCTTGGAGCAAGGATCTTCTCCTCTTCACCAACATCACTCGGAGGATTTGTGTTTTCATTTTTTGTATTTTCATTCCTATAGTAGAAGCATTCCTCTACTAGTGATTTTTGTAAAACAATTTTCTCCTTAATCAAAGTTGCCTTTCCATAATCTTTTGTTGCATTTCATTGCTTTTTACCATAGTGCACTCACACCCTCTCTCTAATTACCCTAGGTCTTCACATACCTAGGGTGAGCTTAGGGAGAGGATTTTCTTGTCACTTAGGTTTTAGCTTTAGCAATTTTGGTGTAGTCTTCTTTTGCATTTTATCATTCAATTACCCGTATTTCAAAATTCCAAAAAAATGTTATATTTAAAAATCACAAAAAGTAAGTTGATTTCCTGATTTCAAGCAAGAGTATTAAAATTTGCAAACTTACCTCCTTGAACGACCCTAAATACTCAACTATCTAGATTTTATAAATTTAAAAGCAATTGCGAATTTACATGTTACAATGACTCAAAATCCTAATTTTATCAAATCATGTATTTTCACTATGAATTATTACTAATCTCAACTCAGCACAACTTACATATACTGTAAGTTATTTTAACTAGAAGGGCTCAATTTTTTGAGATTTACTATTTCATTCATTTGGTGCACTAGTAAAATACACAGAAAGGTCCGCCAACATGCACGATCCTTGGGGTTGCTAATTACAAGTGCCTTTTTAATTCTTCCCATATAAGATTAGCCATTTGATCGAGAACCTCATATGGGATACCACTTCCCAACAAATTACTAAGTGGATGTCATTTGTATACGTTTCATCATAACCCTTAATTATAAAATAAATGTGGCAATCTACATCCTAGAATAACTACAATCAAATGAAACCTAAGACAACCATGAAAATTTAAACTACATATTACAAAGTAGGTAAACAAGTGAGATTTCGAAATATAAGTCGAACGAGAAAGGTACACAACCATCTGAATGGAAGCTTAGATAATACTACTATGCAAAAACGACATCTATGTACATGCATCTAAACTACTCTTTAATACATCATTGAGTACAACTACCTCCATGATCTCTTGCCACATTGCATGTGCAATCTCATCATGAATAGCACCTCCATGTTTAATGTCAACTGGCTTTATGACATTGTCATTTTCGAAGGGAGTATATCCAGGAGTGGTGTCCCTCAAATTCGTCCTTTCGTTAGGATTGGGTTGTTGTAGATTTTTATTGTAGTATTCATCTCTAGCTGACCTTCGGAGCAAGTAGTTGTGTACGATACAACAAGCAACAATGGCATCCGCCTGCACGAATTCTTCATAGAAAGATAGTTGTGCCAAGCATTGGTAACGCTTCTTTAGAACTCCAAAGGCATGCTAATTCTGAATCTTCATGTGATGATGGTTGAACAGATCTTTATGAGATTTGTACCAATTACATTCCCTACGAGCATTGAATTTGGGGATATGGTAGGTGACTCCTCTATACAACACTAGAAACTTATCCATGTTAGTGCATCCATAGTCAACAAGGTATTGATCCCTGGGGGGCACCCTGAATCCATCTTGCACATGACATCCCTCGGCACTTTCATATCTGCTGCAAAACCCTTCCATCCACTCAAACACAAAAAGGAATGTAGGTCTAACAACACCACACACATGATATTCTGCGACATTCACTAGTGTCTATTGCGATATTGAACTTAGAGCTCATGAGGAACCATGCATTCAACATGTGACCCATCGATTGCACCAACATCATTCTGCATATAAGAGAGACATCCTAAATTAAGCTAATGAAATGAGTAATCACATTTGATAACTTAACGGGATGAGATACCAACTTGAGAGTGAGGCCACCTGTCTCTATTATGCCTAATTATATCCGATGCTGGTGTGTTATCATCGAGAATGACCATGAACTCCTCGCACAACTTTAGGACTTCATTTAGAACTTTCTTATAATACCAACTGACCATTTTGGCTAACTACTGGAAACGCTCTTGCATCTCCCTATTCGTCACTACATGGTTGGCACCATAGAGAAAATTACAAGCATCTCCATTGTTGTCATGTTCTGTGTCTATTTCAATCCACTTCTGCTCTTCAACAACTATTTTAGGTCGAAAAAGTCATCCGTGGACATTTATAACATGTCCTGTGGATGTTCTTGATGTCCGACTATGACTTCCTTGACACACAAATAATCAATCAGTGAACTGGTGTTCTTTAGTTTATGAGATACTAGAGTTATTGTTGGCTCTTCAATCGTATCCTTATCAATATCATCCATGTCAACACCACAAGCTCCATCCCGATTTCGAACATGTATTACATTATTATGTTGTTCATGGAAATCAGATTCGACATCTTCTAGAATGGTGCAATTTAAAATTCAACACCCAATTTATTTTACAAATGAAAAGTGGAAAACAAGTTCAAATGCATTCATGTCAAGATAGCATCACCCCCAACTACACCTTCATTACTCAAACATGAATGCAACAAAAAATAAAAAATAGAAATGCAAAATGCAAACCTAACACATCATCACCCATCAACAACTATCCATCTCCCACACATCCCCATCACCTACCCTTATGAACTTCGACTAACAACAACCTTCACCATCACCCCTCCATACACCCACACTATGCAGCACTAGGCTTCTTCAATCAGTAATTCCCCCCCACAGGACTACATGGAGGAAATTGAACAAAAGAACCTTATCAGCATCTTTGAAAGCATGGAATATATCCCTAAAGTTCAAGTCCTTGAATTTTGTCATGCATCTCACCAATTCCATCCCCTACAATGAAGGGACAAGAGTTTGTAGGGCTTCCATGCAATCCTATATGCATGTCCTCCCTCTCATGCAACCTTGTTGTTATCCTCACTTGGAATGTCAGCTGCCTCTCCATGAGGTCCTTAATCTGTAACGAAACTGGGATAACGAGAGGGGAACCTCCACTACAATGACACTTGCTTGCCCCTAATTATGTGGACGAGAAACATTTACTACTATTTAATAGCACAGGAGACATGTAACACTCTCCTCTATCCATGGAAGGTTGATAGGGAAGTATGATATCACCATCTAGGGGCACCATATCCTCATGACCCTGTTCATTATACACACACTGGACTTGAGAGAAACCTGCTACTCCAGCATAAGCATATGTTCTCGATTGGGATGATGGCTCCTCTTGTGTAAATACTTTCAAATCTGATTCAGTATCTGGCATTGCCATATGTCTCATCTGACTTGAACTAGCATCCACTCCCTTAGCAAGGTACTGACCGACCATTGCTTCCATGTCCTTGAAATGAGGAAACATCTTTCCTTGGAACTTCCAATATTGCTCGTATAACTACGATAAATTTACTACAGTTAGGCTATTTATAAGACACTATGGGTGATTAAAGGGCAAGCATTGAATTCGTTGGGAAACTACTCAAAAATATGTCGGCCCATGCATTGTCATCTGACACAATCAAGTAGTAATTTGCATAATCCCATCCTCAACCACTCTTGTTCCAAAGGTAGAAGAAATTCTAGAAGTCTCTCTTTAAATTCTTCCATCTATTGAGAATTTGCTCATTCGAGTAAGAGACACCAATAGTATTGTTGAATTCTTCAACAAGGAGCCATTAGCCATTCACTAACATCAAATCTAGTACACAAAATGCCAATAAGGCATGTGTCCTTCGTAGGTGTCCAATTAGGGAGACAAGGGGAGGCATTTGGCTTGCTGAAGAGTCCACTATTGGAACTATCTTCCACTTAATCCTAAGTTTTGGCATTAACAAACCGTCCCCATTTAATAGTTTCAATTGAGTATTGTTATAGAGTATTGATGATGATGGAGGTTGCAAAAGCATGATGGAGGCTGCAAAAGAAGAGGTGAAATCAAATGGCAATGACAAGGATGAAATAACTCGAAGAAAAAATCAACTCAAACAAATTAGCTTGTATAAAGAAGAATCAAGAAGAAGCTAGTGTATTTCCTTTTATTGTTAGTACAGTGTGACCCTCCTAACAAACAAGATTAAATTAGCTCGCATAAAAATAATCTAGAGATAAGGTAAGATTAACTTGATTCGATTCATAACTCAATTTCAAAAATCATTTCACAAATATATCTAAAGTTATAAGATCAAGTTTTTCAAAAATTCACTTAAGATACTTGTTAAAGTCCCACAATACTAGTACTAAAGTTTAGTGTCGATACATGTGAGATACAGGTTTAGGCTCAATCTTGACTAAGAACTAAACCTGTGTCCAACAAGTACCGATACTATGACTTAGTACTGATACATATGGGTTATAGTTTTGGGTCACTTAGTTTTTTAGCTTATCTGTAAGTAACAAGTACTGGTACTAACCCTTAGTACCAATACATATTAGCTACAGGTGTAGTTTTGTGAAGCTCGGAGAAGTATCCTTTAAAAACCTTCAAATTTGTAAGTTCCAAGTACCAGTACCAAAGTTTAATATCAGTATATATAAATTGCAATTTAAGATTTTCTTGAGATAAAAATAAATCTGTACATACCTAGTACCAATACATCTTGTTTACTATCAATATTAACTATACGTTGGGTCAAATCTAGCCATCTAAAATTATGGATCAATGATTTTTAATGACTATTTTTAATTCCAAACGACTAGTACCTAAAACCTATTGATCCTTACTCTATAAATAGACCCTCTTAGCTTCGTTCTCAAAACAACTCAAGCCACAATCATCTTCGATACTCTAAAAAGCTTATCTACACCATTTTCTCTCAAATTAAAATGCTCATTGCTTTATTCCTTCTTCTATTTTCAATCCTCAGCGTGATGAGCTCATGAGCGTGTCAAGTTTTCATTACATATTCTGTAATCTCCGCACGCCTATCGTCTAAGGTTCTTAAAGTGGTAACATCTTTTCTAATTTTGTTGGGGAAGCCTAAGTGATTGTTGTAAGATTTTATTTCTTATCTTGCACCTATGCTTTATTGTACTTAATTATTTTATCTTGTAATTAGGTTGAGATAACCATTAATTATCTTTTGTTTAGTGAAATTGATTTCCTCGAGGTGAGAGAATCAGGTTTAAAAATCCCAAACTGGAAGACTTAGGCAGTGGAGTTCTTGAAGTGGGGAATCACTACATATCCTGTGCATTTTTTTGTGATTTATTTTTTCTTGCAATTTATTTCTGATCCACACTATTCAACTCCCCTTCTAGCATGTGTGCTTATATTTGAGATCCTACATCCACACCCTTCCCTCGACTCTGGTTTTTGGAGTTCAGCCCACACAATAATATTTACCCAAAAGTAACCACTAAAGAAAATGAAATGGAGCTCCATTTCTCACAAATTAGTTAAAAAAAATTTTGTTATGACCCAGTTTCCGAATCCCTACATGACCCGAGACTGGCTCGACTCGACTAATCCCAAGACCCAGTCGTCCAACAAAAAATAACTAAAAAGTAGGAAAATAAACCACATTCATTATGCAAGGTAATTAACAGTAAAAGCGTACAAGCAGTAAAGGAAGTAAAAGCTGCTAAACAGTACATACCACCACCACAACAGGAAAGTAAAATAAAAGTACAATAACAAGAACAGTAAACAAAGTCTGAAACTCACTAACAGAAAGGAAGTACAACAACAGTAAGAAACTACTGCTGGGCTCAACTGGGCCCAGCAACCTCTGCAGCCGGTAACTCAAGCTGCTCAACTCCTGGACCTGTAAAGGGTTATGAGAAAACAGAGTCAGTGAACGCTGAGTAAAGTGATAACCAAACTATCTAAAGCAGTAAAAGCTAGCAGGTAAATTTATCTTTTCCAATTATTTTATTTTACAAGTAATTTCCTTTTTACCCATTGGTTTACTTCCATATTTCTTTCTTGATCTCGCATGTTCCTCGTGGGAACGATCTTGATTGCAGTCTTTTTCGAAGAGTAGAAGGTACACGTGGTGCTCTCCTGGCCGGGAGAGTCTCCCGTGGTAATCCTACACCTAGTCAACCACCCCGGGGTCACAAACAGACGTAGCGGTGACTACGGCATGCGCGATAAGCGCATGGGTAGCTACCTCTCACTGGCACGCGGTCAGTCGTTTCCGCTAGCGAGTACGCCAAAGTACAGCATGGAACAGTATAGGGCCTAGCCTTCTCAGAAACAGGGGCCTCGCCCCTCCACAGTCTGCGCACCCTCGTCTGACTACCTCAGTTTGCCCAGTGAGACTAACAAGTCGGTGTATGGTGGCTAGCTGAACGCCAGGCCCCGTGGGGTGACTAGCTCCCTCCCTACACTAGTAGCTCTCCTTGGTACCGCGTACGTGAGGGCCAACAGAAGTCGGTGTAGAGTGGCCAATCCTAACCCCGGGTCCTGACCTAAGGGCAGCTAGCTCCGCTTTACACTAAAAAGGGGATAGTCGCTCTCCTTGGTACCACGTACTCAAGGGCCAGCACACTTCCCACTCACATTTTCAGACCTTTCCATTCATCCACAGGAGCTTTACTCCTAACTCCTCGTAGGGTTCATGCTCATATTTACCATATTATTCCATACCAAGTTTCATCATTCACAATTCCATTCTCGTATTATACACATGCAGTTCGTATTTCCACAATTTAACATATGCAACAAGTGATCACAGGTAACTATTTAGTTATCTCAAGCATTTCATATTCTAACAGGCAATTGTTTACAATTCAGCTCGTTCATTTATTACTGCAATCTCAATCATGCATACAAAGAGTGCAGCTATTTCTCGTCCTAAGATTCATGTCACATCCTAGGATTCTAGTTATCTAATTATCATTACTGCATTCATGTTTTATAAATAGAACAGGGGGAAACCACTCTACCAGACAATCCGGGAGTACTGGGGGCTCGAATTGCAGACTCACGTGCTTCTACAAGCCCCAGACATGTAACAAGTCAAAGTCTTATACCAAGGAACATATCACAACGGAACATTCAGAACAGTATATAAAGGTTTCTAACATATAGAGGAACTCACAAGGAAACCACAGATATTTCGTTTGCGTAAAACGAACCCTGATCGGACCCTAAATGGGTCAAAAACAAACCTGCAGAACCAAATCAGACGTCTGGACTAAGTCCAGACGTCTTAAAAGTCACCAGAGTCTCACCTTAAGTCCCTATGTCGACCTCAGACGTCCAGGACTTCTATGCGACCGTCTGGACCCAGCTCCAGATGTTCGACCTATCCTCTGGTCGTCTGGAAGTGCCTCTGGTCATCTAGTAAGCTGTCTAGACATCCGAAAAGCATGGAAGGGTGTGCCGCACGCCTTCCTAAAGCTGCTCCTGCGCACGACAGAGCAGCACAACCCTTTTTAGCGAGACAAATCGCCTCTGCGGTGCGGCCTGCATGGTCGTAACCGCGAGGAAGACGTACTTGCGCGAAAACCCGCTTTCAGACGTCCGGTGTCGTCACCAGACGTCCAGTCTGTCGTCTAGAAAGCACTCCAGACGTCTGATACTGGAAAAGCTCTATTATTAGAACGAGCTCCCACTCCTCTCGCCGCGCTCCGCCGCGGCTCCTCCCTCTCGGCTATAGCTCCGGCTGCTGTAGGAAGTCGGGGATGATGCCCCAGCACTCTCCTCCTCCCACACGGGCCGCGGTGACCATGCGTACTCCGACGAGCTCCCCCGAAGCCCGCGAGCTCAACCTCTTCCTTCTCTTCACACCGCTCCTCCTCCTCGCTCTTGCTCCCTCTCTCATACACGCCTCTCTCACGGTAGTGAAGGGGGAAAGGAAGGTGGTGGTGATGGAGTGGAGAGGAGAGGAAGGGGGAGAAGGCTTCTTATAGGCAAGGGTTAGGGTTCGGTGAGGGGGAAGGAGAAAAAGAAGAGAGAGAAGAAAAGTAGTCTACGCACTGGCTGCGCGCAGAACCAACTTCGCGTACAGATTTTTCAATTTCCAAACATCTGGGAAGGGATCCAAACATCTGGCCAGACGTATTAAATGGCTCAAAATAGAATGGGTTTTTACAATTTTGCATTATCAAACCTACTCTAACCTATGAATGCAATTTTACCTTTCTCTTTGACGACATTCCGTCGAACTTTCACTATCAGGTCCGTATAGACTTTCCCTATCCCTTCAACTTAGAGGATTTTTATAACCAATGTAACCTGAGGCATCATAGACCTCCATGTTGGTCACCTTTATGTTAGTAATAACCCAAACACTTGAAGTTTGAATGCAAAATGAAATTAATCAAGGATCAACACCATGGAATTCCTCAAATATCAATTGACAACTAGGTCAAGGAGAACCTGTATGACACCTTCATTCTAAGCATTAAATTTGAAGCCTTCAATATTGGATCTTATCTATCAGATATTTAGGCTAATAATCAAACAACTTGTTATTGCTAATTCAAGCCAACTTAGAATAGGTTAAACAGCAATTATCTTCAGAATAGGTTGCAATCCACAAAGGTACGCGGTAGATCCTCAATATCTATACAACACCTTCGTTATCCATCCGGATCAAGTATTTAAGCTATGTTCACATCAAATATTTCACCTATGTTAAGGAATTTTTTGACTAAACCTTTTCTTGCAACGTAAGTTATCTAAAGAGAGCACGATTAGGATCATTATAAAGAGCAAACCCAGTATAAAAGCAAAGCAAACCCAAATCTATATTGAACTAAGAGAATGGATAAATTTCAACTACGAGCAAGTGATCCACGTTACTTTAAACACAAAGGTGTAATAGTATAACATGTACAGCCAAGGCCATTTATCTGATTTTAAAATCAGTTAACAGAAATTCACAATCTTAATTGTGTAACTCTAATCATCAAGAACCAAATTCACAATCGATGGATATAAGTGGGAAGACGAAAACTATCTACAATAAAAAGAAGCCCACATTGCTAGATACAAATGTCTTCAAATTCCTGGACTGTCTATATGTTAGGGACATTGGGTGGAGACCTAGACAGCGTGATGAATCAGGAGCCCTTTGTTGGCTATATATTTCACATATTCTCTTGGAGGGCATTTACGAGCAGAACACAAGGGTTTAGGATTTAGTTACAATAAACAACCAGACACGTAAAACCAAACCCCGACGATTAGTCATGATTTCAAAGATTAGTTAGCAAAAATTCAATTCTGAAGCACGTGACTGAAGATCGGCTACATGGTAATTTGTCAAAATTTGTTGATTCAATTCTGAAGCACATATCCCCTTGGTTTGACCGATTTTTACTCCTCTTACTTATCTTTCACTTGAAGAGGTTACGATGGTGGTATGGGATTAAACCAAAGTATAGACACAATTCAAATTGCAGGTCCTATGAACAAATTAAATACAAGGCAAAGGTCTCCCACCTGGAAAAATCCACATGATTTCTTTCATGCCAGCAAAATGGTTAAGGAGAAGATCTGAGCATTTCCTCGTAAACTTCAAAGTGTCATGGGTTCTTTTTGCAAAAGGAAGGGGATACATGTTTTATTATTGGAGAACTAAAGTCTATCAAGTCATGAGTGAAGATGGAATTCATGGATCGTAGTGGATTTACAGAGAGTAATGGTTTCCTGATGCCAAAAAATGATGCTGATGCTCCATCGCAAGGCTTAGATCTCCCCCGTCCATTCAGGTGCACGGCGACAAAAATGGAATGCGGTAAGGAAGGAGGTGTCGTTTTTGTCATACCTTGCCTTGAATAGAACTACAAAACATTGACAGCTAAGGCACTGTTTGTTTGGGATTGAGTTTGAAAGATTATAAATTGTGTAGATGGGATTGCGAGGTAATCCTGGGATTGTAGTTGTTTTATATTTGTTTACACTTGTACATCAAATCAAGGGATTGGAGGAATTAATTCTCCATTTGGATAGTTAGAATATTTGTTGGTGGGATAGTGTAGAGAATGTTCAATCCCAAGATGGATGAAACTAAGGGATTGCACAATCCCACCCCTCTCCCCCGAATTGAACAATCCCGAATTAGTGGGCTCAATCTCGGAATAACCCACTCCCGGGATTGTGGAAGCCAAATGCGGGATAGAAAGCTCAATCCCGCGAAACAAACGGGACCTAAAGAAGGCCACCATCTTGCATGGGTCGGGCTACAATGATGTTACTAAACTCAACTAAGTTAGGGTATTAGTTTCAAATTGATTAACTACTTGTTTTCATTTCACGTTGATAAGCTACAGAATTAATTGCTTGATTAACTAATGTTAACTGCTTGTTACTAAGCTCAACTAGGAATTTAGCATAGTTCAACACGACAACTTGAGTGAGTCCAATGACCTCTCAAACAATGCTGAACATAAACCTACAACTTCATACTCTCTCTCTCTCTCTCTCTTCTGGGCCAAACCAAGATCGGGAGAGCAAATGCCCACATTGCCTTAACAAAAACTTTCAACCATTCATAGTTCAAGTGAAGGTGTTGTTGTTGCACTAGAAAAAAGAAAAAGAAAACCAAACAAAGCCACAACAATAGCATAACACCTCGCCGTGCTACATGCCACAGCACACCGTGCCGCATTACACCACGTTGCTTCACACATTGTCAGATCGAACACCTCGCTGTAGCTCGCCTCGCCGCCACCTCACACCATGCCACAGCTCGTCAGCCCGCCTCTATACTCCACGCCATGGCAACATAGCACGACCATACAACCTCGAATCTCCACCGTCGTCACCGCGAAGAACCAAGGCCAAACAAGCACGATCGGCTATGCATGTCTATGCATGTTGGGGAGGGAGGCCGCCCATCGAAGAGGAGAGATCCAAGGGGAAGGAGGAGACTTCCGAAGGTTGGGGGGCGACTGATTGGAGCCCATGCATTTTCTCTATTTCCTCTCTGTCACACAGAATGGAGGGGCCGATTAAAGCCCATGCGTTTTCTCTGTTTCCTCTCTGTCGCACAAAACGAAGGAGCACTGATGCACCGATGCCCCCATACTTATCACGGCTAAGATTATTGACGTGTGTCAGTGGTCAATTTTATTCGGTTTCTCATTAGTGTAGTCTTCGAGATTCATCTCATTGGCGCTTTGTCGTTCCTACGAGCGTAGGGTTAACCTCCTTTGGGAGGTCGTTTAGTTCCCATTCTGGTGACGTGTTTCGTTTTCTTTTTCCTTTATTTCTTATCTTATTTTTGTGTTTTAAGTTCCTCCATTTTGGTTGGGAGTATTTCCCCCTTGGTAAGTGAGGATATTCTATCTCCCTCCACATCCGCTTGTATCGGATTCTTCCCTTTAATAAAATTATTTTAAAAAAAAAAAGGTGAAGGTATTGTTGTTGCAATCTGACCATGAAAAGAAAATTCAAATAAATAACATTGCATCAAAAATCTCGCATACAGAGCCATGTGGTGCAAGAAAATTTTTTAGAAATCTCCCACATAGAGTTTTGTTGTGCAAGTAAAAAAGAAGCATCGAAAATCTCCAATAGAACTTTTACCAGGAACTCACACAATCAAAACATTCTGTGACCCTTCTTTCCCCATGAACCAAAAACACCACGATCGCAACATAGCATGTGAAAAATATCGATCCAACAAACACAAAAAGAAAAAATAAAAAATTAAACTGAGTACATCACTGGCTGTGAAATGAGAAACATTACCTCAAATTGGGGCTTGCAGGGGCTCGCAAGGGATGAAGAGGGTAGCACCACAACCACCAAAAGAGCAGAACAAACACCAACAATAACTGGCCTCAACAAGAACAAGGCGGTGAAAATTGAGGATAACATGTGAAAAACAAGAGGAAGCTTACCCATTGGGAGAGAGGAAAGTGCAGCCTCAAGACCACCCCTTTCTTTCATTATATAGTAGAGCAAGGTGTCAATAACTCCATTCGGCGAGGTCCCCCAAGGTGTGGGTAGATGAGGAGAAAAATCTACAGTTATGGCTCACAGTGGTGAGCATCAATGGTGTGTGAAAAAGCATCTTTGAGGGTAAGGATGATTGGCTACAAACCTTGAAGGCAAAGGCATCTCCACAGTTCATCAATAGAGAAAAGGAGTAAAGACAACTGTAGAGATCATCTTTCTCCTATCGTCACCCCCAAGTAGGGGGCAAGTGAAGAGGTGACAAAGGAGGTCATGGTCAGGGCAAATTAGGAAGGAGATGCAAATTGGGGAAGCATGCGACCTCTAACATCCCACCTCAAGGGTGCGATGGGTTAACTCGGGATAACTGCCCTTGACCCGAGCTAAAAAATTTCCTCGTACAAACAAGGATAACCCTAAACCCTAGGCTTAAAAGAACCGGGACAATTGGTGAAAAAGGAGGTGCGGACCTCTAGAAGTTACCACAGCGGAAGGGTCAAGACTGTAAAAAGAATTAATAGGGTCGTTTCTAATTTCTAAAGACTTGTTTTACCTGCTTATAAGCCCCATAACCAATTGCATACCTACCACATCAAATGCCCCGTTACATGCCACATGGGATTGCGACGTAGGATGTGTATGTTTTTGGTGTAAGTCGAGAACCCTCCATGTTCACTCGACTACTGCACTGTTTTTTTACATCAGCGTTCTAAGGCGTTTGCTTTACACAAACTCTGCAAATCTGCGTACATGACATAATTTTTCTATTTGGGGCCTTTCCATGTATCAATACCCTTGTAAAATATGGTCAGCAGTTAACCAAGCAAAGGTTAAATTCAACCAAAATTTAAAAGCATAAATCGCTAAGCATCATTTTAATTAAAAAAATATAACCTTTTCCAAAAAAATAAAAAAAGAAAAAGAAAAATATAACCAAAGAAATAAGCTTCCAGGTCCTTCCACCTCATCACTCTTCCCTTCATCTACCTCATCCTTTCCTAGCTCCTGCCAGCTGGGCACCATTGTATTCTTGTGCTCGCTTAGCTTCTCCACCTGCTGCGCCCACATGAAGATGTATTTAGCAAGGAGTTTAGATCTTCTCTCTTATATGAGGAGCCGAAGTTTAACGTGTTCAAGCTTCAGGTGCATGTTGAACGTTACATACTGGAGTTGCATGAATGCATGGTTCCCCTTAAACAACCATGTAATGTTTCATCCCACCTTGTTTACAATGTGTTTTGCACAACTACAGCACTTATTTTTCTCCCACCTTTTTTTCGTGAGAAAGTAAACACGGTAACCATTAGATTTGATTCAATGACCTTTTGGATGCTGACGAGAGACGCTTAACACTGTGCCAACCTTTGCTAGGAACTATAAACAGTTTTTACATGAAGAGCCTGTAACCCTTGCTTGAGTGAGATATACGAAAGCATCCAAATGTTCGGTTCTCCTCTCCCACGAAGTTGGATGGCTTTATGTCATCGTGAACCGTGAATTCAAAATCTTAAGAAGGATTTTATTGTATCTCATAAGCCTTAGTCTTCAGAAATTTTGAAGTCCTTGGTTTAAGGCCAATGCAATATTCGTACTTGGAACTATTATGTCATCAATTGATTCGAATATACGAGAAAACTAGTTACATAACTAATAGAAGCTTCATTGTAGTACATAACCAGGTCCAGAGATGTCGCAGGTATCTTTACTCATCCCAAAATTACATGCAGTTCCAGTTACTTACGATAACAACAAAAACAATATTTAGCTTCAAGTGGCCCTTCCTCTGGTCCTCTCTAGCCAAGAGAGGTTTCTCGAGCAGATGGATTGATTGGATAAAGTGTTGCGTCACCACTACCTCCTCCATGCTGATTAATGGCAACCCTACTGGGGGCTGGGTGCAACCGCAAAAGGGGGTTAGGCAGGACTACCTGTTGGCACCCATGCTTTTTGTCCTGGTAGCAGATGCATTGGCTAGGGCAATGACAAGGTCCCAGGTGCATGGATTGTTTAGTGGCTTCAGGGAAGAAGGGTGCAAAGTTCCAATCCTACAATACACGGATGATACTCTATTACTAGTGGAGGGTGTTGCCCTAGAAGCACGGAGAATCTACCTGGTACCACACATGTTTGGGGATGCATAAGGCTTGCATATCAACTATAGGAAATCCACCTTCATCCCCTTCAACTTGTCTCCTCATAAGCAGCAGGCTTGTAGGGTCACCCTTGGCACGAAGGTTGGGGGGCTCCCTCTTCCTTACCTTGGCCTCCCTCTAACGAACAAGAGGCTTCAAATGCAGGATTGGCTCCCGCTTTTGGAAAGAATGGAAACGAGGATGGCTGGATGAGCACCCAGGTTGCCCTCTAGGGGGGTAGATTGACTCTCCTTAGGGCGACCCACTCCACTATGCCATCATACTTTCTTTCGGTCTTCAGGGCCCCTCGGCAAATTAAGAAGATCACTGGCCTCATGCGCAACTTCATGTGTACCAACTACGGTAGCATCGGCCGAGGGGCGAGATTGGTCGCCTGGGAGGAGGTATGTCGACCCCTCTAAGAGAGAGGGTCTTGGGGTCAGAAGCATGGGCAGGGCAAACACGAGCCTCCTCACCAGGTGGATCTCTAGGTTGGTAGACGAATAGGAGAGCCTCTTGGGCAAGGTTATGCAGGGATGGTATGGTGCCTTCCTCTCTTGGGAGTGCTTCACCTCCCGTGTAACTGGGTCATCTTCTTTCATCAAGGGGCTAGCTATAGTGGCATCGAAGGTTTAGGGGTTGGTTCACCCTTGTGCTTGGAAACGGTGATGATTTCCAATTCTGGACAGATGACTGGCAAGAAGATGGGCCGCTGAGCAGCAGATTCCCACGACTGTTCTCCAGAGCAGTTGACAAAGAAGTATCTATCAAGAGTTGCTAGGAGGGTGCCTGGTGCCCGTCCTTTCGAGGGGACCTCTCAGACCCGCTATGTGATGACTTGTAAGAGATGTCACAAGCCCAAGAGGGATGGGAGCCAGATGACGGTAGGGATGCACTAGAATGGGACGACGGAGCCTTCTTCGTGAGGTAGACCTACCGCAAGTTAGCATCTTCCATCCAACTGATAGATGTCAACCTCATGAGGGATTGTAGGCTCCTATGATCGGCGGATTGCACGTTGAAGATTAGATTCTTTGCTTGGCTCTTGAGGCACGGCAAGACCCTTACGAAGGTGCGACAAGCGCAATGGGTACCGTCTAAGGACACCTCCTACTTACTACGCCTCCAATCGGAAGAGGTTAGTGACCATCTCTTCTTCCACTGCCCCTTTTGCCATGCAGGTATGGCAAGGTCTAAGACCTGACTGCGTTAACCCAACCTCCTCTATGGCATTCTGGACATCCTTGCGCAGAGGAGCTGCACTAAGCTAGATGTAATATCTTCAAGACGAGAAAGGAGCAAACCAAAGTGTTGACTATCCTTTGAAGTATTTAGCTAGAGAGGAATGAGATGATCTTTAGGGGAAACCACCCCCATGTTAAAAATGTTATCTCATTTGTCTCCTCCCAATTGGTGTTAATGTAATTTCCATGTAATTTTCCCCTAATTTGAATAGATACACTTGGGTGAGTATCTTTAAAGTACTTCCCCCTTTTTCACCTTCAAAATATATATATATATATTTAGCTTCAAGCACTATACTCGGTAATATTCACAATTGATGCCACACATATTTATATTCATATCTGAATTATATTTTTCAGTTTTCAACATCATTCCAGAACAATGTACAAAAACATCAGGGAAATGGAGGAAAAGAAGCTGTACGAAGAAGAAATGAATTACTTGGAACAAAATTAGAGAAAGGCAGAAAACAAGAGTCCACCCAGCTTTTGTATGATCTTTCTCATCAAGCAGTAACTGCCACCTTGAGAGACTCGAGTACCTTATCATCAATATCAAACTTCATCGGTTTCTTGTCTCTGCCAATGCTCACATACTCCTCAAACCTCTCTTTCAGATCCTCAGGGAGATTGGTGGTGCTGCTCCATCCAAGTATCGATTTGGCTGCCCTTGGCTCGGCATAAAAGTGCTGAAGCAAAATAGACAAAGGAAATGTGTAGAGACATGTTGATACTAGAGCAGGAACAGCATAAACAGATTGTATTTTCTAGGAGCCTATTTGGTTGTAAGGTCTCACACGATAAGGAACGATACATCTCAAATTTATTAGAGACAAAGGATAACAATGACTATCTAGGGAGTAGACATATATTGTCAGAAGAATGGCTCTTTCTCGCACTCAACCGTGGGTTAATCTTATTCTATCTCAAACACTTGCCAGTTGCTTACCTATAACAAACATATTAATACTGAATCAAAGGTCATGTTCTCGTCTCCTTTAGTGCTCTATCCCTCAACCAAATAAAAACTTTAAACTCAAATAGTAATGATATCCCTGTTCCTCAAAAATACCCTTTGTCCCTATTCCATGACCAAAAAGGGTTGAGGAAACATACCATGTTGCGGAAAGGAAATGCTTTCTTTGCATCAACTCCAATGGCCTTCGGGTCATAGTGAACAATTTTTACCTCACACCCAGCAGCCTTGGCGCACATCTGGGCCAACCCATCAAAGGTTACAGCCCTGTCACTAACACAATTAAATATATTGCCACATGCTTCGGCCGGTTTTTCAACAGCCAGAGCTAGCATGCTGGATAGATCTCTAACATGCGAGATATTAGTGACCTTCATCCCAGAGCCTGGAATTGGAACAGGTCTGTCTCGCACAATTCCTGTAATAAAAGACAATTTATTATTGTATCTGAAATGAGATGTTCACAAGAAGCCTCATTATGAAAATCTTCCTGTGGAGATACAGCAGTTGCAAAATAAAGCACTTTGAAAAAGAAAGATGTAGAAAAAAATTTTTGATACATGAGTGAGCCTTATTGACTAGATTAAACTGTAGAGAAAGGAATGCTGCTTTCATTCTCTATAGGAAACCCTAAACCTTCATTTATAGTAAGAGGCTACAGGAAAATTGCGTACATTCCCTTGTACTAGAAACAAATAACATAAGTAACGGGAAAAGAAGCATCTCCCTACATAAACAAATGGAGAAGCATTGCTATGTGAGAGCATCCTATTATTATGAGTTGGGAGATAGATTATGCAAGTAGAGTCCAAGTGATGTCAGCTTTGCAAACAGCAAAATGTTGGCTAATTTCTTACAGTGGCAAAGGAGGCATTGGTTTAGAGGGAAAAGTAAACAACGAAATTCAACTAGTTTGAAGAGACATGGAGGATTTTTAACACTTATTCTTACAATGTTAATTTTTAAAAAGCTGGTGTGGCAGCTTCAAACATGCAGTGAGTTAGTGCCTCATCTTCAAAATCTTTTTCAGTCTCCTTTCAGCAGAAGGGGCCAGAGGCTACTCCCTTGTGAGGTGGAATGTTGGCCGTGTTTTAGGTTATTTGGGCATAAAGGACTCTATTGTTCAGGAGGCACATGCTTATGTCAAAAAGTGTAGTTTTTGAGGCCCGGTAATTGAAGTCCTGGATAAATGCTTTTAACTTGACCTCTAAAGTTACTCATTTTTTTTCCCGAATGGATCAAGTGGCTATTCTTTGCCAGACAAAAAGAAAAGGTTCTAAATGTGCAATAGAGCTCACATTTAAGTAATTAACGCTAGTCGCTAAGTTATAAAGAAATTTTCACTTCGAAAGAGCAATAGCATATGTTAAATGGCATTAGTACTTAGATCAATTCTTTTTACATCGGAACAGATTATGGGCCACTTCTGAGCCCTCACTCGATGTTCTTGGACAATGGAAAATGGAAAAGTAGGAGGAAGAGATAAAGAAACATGGGGCATTCAGTTAAGTGTAGACCCCTCCTAGCAATGCAACCCCCCATTCCATCAGCTTGAGTATCAAAGACCAGGTTGGAATTGAATGATACATTCCAAAGATTGTTAAGAGTCGGACAAAGCAGTGGCTTCCGGATCTCAAAATTTTGGTGAGTGCTTACCACCATGGATAAAATAATCTAGGCTGCCTTGCTTGCTGAATGGATCATAGGTTGGATAACTTGGCTAGTGAAATAAGTACACAAATGGGTGGTGGGATAAGTAGAGGGCTGGACTTGGACATGATACGCAGATGGATATTTTGTTGGTTGGCAGGTAAGTACTAAACTGGATGTGAAAGGTGACTAGATGCATGTACAATTGCGCTACCACTTTACACCTATATCCTCTCAGCATTTAGTAGTTATCCCCCAAAGGGAGTACCCTAAGGGGGATATTTTGGTACAAACTACAAGAGGGAGACAAATGGTTGGTGATTCTTTTGTTCTATCTGAAGAAATGATTGCAGAGGTCCTCTATGTGGGAGGTTGATTTAAAGGTTATGATTCAGTGACTTAGACCTACTTGTGGGATATTCTAAGGAGGGGTTTGGAGCCTTGGGTTCGATTGATGAAGAGAAGTATTACGGCAACCTCTTTCTCAGAATTGGTTAATGGAAGAGCATGTAGAACCTGAGTTTAGCCAGGTGTTAGACAAGGTTGCCCACCGACACCTACGTTGTTCATCATTATTGTCAATACTTTGGCATCTTTGGGTTTCAAGGCATGTGGAGTGACCTTTTTGCTAGGTTTTCTTTGAGGTCTGATGGTTCATTGCTTACCCCTCTACTACAATATGCAGATGATACAGTTTGCTTCATCCAAGGAGGTCTGAGTCAGGTGAAGCACATGGCACAAATGGTGAGGATGTTTGGTAATCTGTCAAGGTTGTTTGTGAATGATAGGAAGTCCATCATTATTCCTTTTCATACGAGCAGTGGTGGGGGGGCATGGGGGTTGTTTCTAGAGCACTTGATTCACCGATTGTCCAACTTCCAATTACCTACTTGGGGCTTCCGTTGAAGGGGAAGAGGTTAGTGGCGGCAGACTGGAAGGTGGTTGAAGACAAGTTGAATAGGGGGTTGGCTAGTTGGAGAGGGAAGCTTCTCTAATGTAGTGGGAGATTGATCTTGATTAAATCAATTCTATCAGCTGTTACAATGTTTTATCTCAGACCCCAAAGAATATTTTGTCTAAATTGGAACTCGCCTGGAAGAGGTCGTTTCGGAAGGGGTCGGATTATGACGGGCACTTTCTTTAGTTGGTCCCATGGAGGGAGATTTATAGGACGAAGAAACATGAGGGACTTGGTATTAGGAGTTTAATGAGGTTCTGTTGATGAAGTGGGTGGTAAGATTTCTTTCTACCGGTGGTGCACTCCTGGAAAGGGTTTTAAGGGACTCTTATGGTGATCCTGTTGATGTGTTTTGTGACCGGTCCAGAAGGGTTAGGTCGTCTGCATTCTAGAGCTCAATTAGATTGTCTTTGGTGAGGGTTGTAGCTTCCAATTTTTTTGTACCGAGGATGGGTAACAACACATCTTTTCAATTTTGGAAAGATGATTGAACTGGTTGTGGAGTCTTCTCTATTTTGTTCCCACGCTTGTTCAACTTGACTGCAACCAAGGACTCTACTATTTCCGAGGTTTGGGATGCAGTTTCAAGTGGTTAGTGTCTTTGGCGAGGGTTGCAGCTTCCAATTTTTTTGTACCAGGGATTGGCAACGACACATCTTTTTGATTTTGGAAAGATGATTGGACTAGTTGTGGAATCCTCTCTGTTTTGTTCCCACGCTTGTTTGGCTTGACTGCAACCAAGGACGCTACTATTTCCGAAGTTTGGGATGTAGTTTCAAGTGCTTAGTCTCCTGTTTTGGAGCCAGGTCTCTGAGTCCTCTTTGTTGTCGTTGCAGTGTATGTTGGAGATGCTACAGGATCTTTCTCCTACATATGACAATTTTGATGGGTTCAATTGGAAGGAGGGGAGATTCTCTGTGTCAAAAGCTTTAAAGGTGCTATCGTTGGAGGGACTTTCGCCATTGTTGTGGGAGGATTGTTCTTTGTTTTGAAAGATATTTGTGCCTTTAAAGATTAAGATTTTCTTGTGGCTCTTTAGACGTGAGAAGTTGGTCACAAAGGTTCTACGAGCTAGATGGGCTTTGGATTCAGATCTATTGTGTCCTTCCTGCGGCTCTGCGGATGAGACGTTGGATCATCTCTTTACTTGTCAGGTATCGATACAGGTGTGGCAAAGTGTTAATGTCAGGATAGCAATTCTTACATCCTCAAATTACTGGTGGGATTCCTTCAAGTCCTTCCTTAGTCCATACGGATGCAACAAGTTAGGTTAAAGCGGTGGCCACTTTGTGGTCTATATGGCGTCAAAGAAATGATGTTGTCTTCTAGAAGGAATGGGTCTTGTTGAGTACCCCTTTGGCCTTGTTTATATTTTGTCTTTGAAGGCTACTTTGTCATTTATTATTTCTTATTGGTTTTGTTTCACAATTGTTTCCACACCTCTCTACATATAAAGAGGTGTAGGGTTTCTTCTTGGAATAAGATTGACCATTATTTCCTACTTAATATCAGAGCGCGATCCTAAGCCAGGTTCTAATATCCTACCCAAACCAAGCCCCAAAACCCTTCCACCCTAACCTTAATCTCCTCTCTTCTCCCACTAGCACCGCCAGGCTCCAGCAGCCACCAACACCACCAACAACCATTGGCAACACCAACGGCGACTGTCACTACTGGCGCTGTGGGGAGGACATCGCCAATTGCTACTGGTGCACCAAGTATGCTACTGGACCTGTAGGTAAAGGAGGAGAGACTCTCGTTGATCTTGCGCTTGCTGTTGGGGCCTGATCTTGGCTTCAACAATGAGTCCTTAATTTTGCAGAGGCTAGTGGGGGACTTAACATGGTTTTTGGGCTCTCTATCGCCCAGAAATCCATGTTGATTACCTGATCAGCACTCATTATAATCTGAAATTAATTTCCTATCTTGGTTTTTGACATATTTTTCGCCTTTCATGTGATCTGGTTGAAGGAAGATGGCCTCCCCTCATGTTGAGCCTTGCTAAACAGAGATCGGCAGGTGATATAGTGGCCATTGCACGGAGTGAGTATGAAAGGCCACCCTGAGATCTTTGCCATCATGATGATTTTCGGGAAGGCACCGACTTAGTGTCTATTACAAATGACAAAATTCAAAAGCTTCCAGACATCTTAGTGGAAATCGAAGTTGGTTTACTAATCTAAGATCTGTACCTGCAGGCAGGACTGTTCAAGTTATGGATGACAGGCACTCAAGGATAGAAGGTCAGGGGGAGGTGCCAGTGACCTCTAAATTGAGATTGCCTAATGTTCTGTTTGTGACAGACTTTCCTATCAGCCTACTTTCGATCGATAGTATCACTAAGGAACTTAAATGTCGAGCTATTTCAACGAAGTGGGATGTGTTTTTGAAGACAAGTTGACAGAAAGGACGACTGGTAGTAACCATGTAAATGGTGGTGTTTATCGTCTGGTTCAGTCTCCACTTGTTGCATGTCAAAGAGAAGTTTCTTTTATTGCTGAGAGTACATTTCAGTGGCATTTTAAACTTAGACACCTTCCTTTGGACAGTCTTCGATGCATTATTCCTCACATATCTCCTACAGCTAAGATCAGTTGTGATGCTTGTCAAATGGGCAAGCACCACTGTACCTCCTACCCAATGAATACTCATCCTAGATCTACAGCCTTGTTTGAATTGCTACATATGGATGTATAGGGTCCAAGCCAAATTCCAAATAAGTAAGATCACCGTTATTACTTTGTAGTTATTGATGACTTCTCACATCTATCATGGATATTTTTTCTGAAAAATAAGTCTAATATTGGACCTATTCTTAAGCATTTTTTGTTGGAGATAAAAAATCAATATTCAGCTGTTAAAGTGATGAGATCTGATAATGCACTTAAGTTATGCACCACCAGGTTGGTTGCATTTTATAAGTCTCATGGAATTATACACCAGACTACATGTACTCATACTTCTCAACAGAATGGGGTGGCTGAGAGGAAGCATCGCCACCTTCTCAATGTAGCCCGCACTTTATTGATTCACTACAGTGTACTTCCGTTATATTGGGGAGATGCATTTCTTACAGCTTGTTACTTGATCAACAGAATGCCCAGTTCAGTACTTTATGAACAAATTCCTTGACATATTTTGCATCCTAACCGAGGGATTTTTCATGTGCCACCATGAGCATTTGGTTGTATTGCCATTGTTCATCTTCTTTCCCCAAGCCGAAACAAGCTTGCACCACAGGCAATCAACTATGTGTTCTTGGGGTATTCAAGGACTTAGAATGGGTATAAGTGCTTGGATCCTATCACTGGTAGGCACTGTGTGAGTGCTAATGTTACCTTTCATGAGTCCATTCCATATTTTTCACTGTAACCCGAGGAATATCTTCTGAGGTTATAAATGTGCCCATGCATATCCCTCCTGTTCCCTTGAAGGAGATACTCATTTCTGCTCCCCCTACTACTACTACTGGACCTATGAGATTTTCTAAACCTATTGTTACCTACAAATATCCTCATAGTACTTTGCAAATACTAGATTCTCTAATGGCCACACAGGCACCACCCTCTCCAGTTCTGGTGACCATAGACAATTTGCATACTGATGATACAAAGTCTAGTGGTGATACTACAGGTCCAAATGTAGATGTTCCCGCCCCAGATCCAGTATAGGAGCATCTGGCAGATCTTGATCTTCCAATTGCTATTCGGAAGGCACCTCGTAGTTGTGCCAGATATCTAGTTACAGGAAATTTGTCTACTTAGGGACTAAAGTCTGCCTTTGGGAGCTTCTGCCGTGCACTTTCTGTCACCCAGATTCTCACTACGTACCAGCAAGCCATGCTTAATCCGAAATAGCGTCAAGCCATGGAGGATGAGATGGTTATTCTTCATTCCAGAGCGACGAAGCTTACTTCACTTCTTGCAGGAGCATGAGTGGTTGGATGTCGTTGGGTCTTTGCGTTGAAAATACAATCCTGATAGATCTATTTCAAGACATAAGGCTCGGTTGGTTGTAAAGGGATTCACCTAAACTTATGAAGTAGATTTCCTTAACACTTTTTCTCCAATGGTATGATTACTGACGGTGCAGATTTTGACGTCAATTGCTACCCACTTCAACTAAGCCCTCTACCAGCTTGATATGAAGAACGCTTTTCTATATGGAGATCTTTAGAAAAAAGTCTACATGCAGCAACCTCCCAGATTTGAGAACTCAGGAGTGTGTGTAGACTTCGGAAAGCTATTTATGATCTAAAGCAAAGTCGACGTGCATGGTTCCAGAAGCTCTCCAAGGTGGTACAGGTGATAGGCCTTCAGAGATCGTCTGCAGATCACTCTTTGTTTGAGTTAAATATAATAAAGTGGAAACATAAATCAAAGCAATAAAATAATAAAAACGCTTGGATTTACGTGGAAACTCCACTCACGAGGAGTGGGGAGAAAACCACGGGAGAAGCCCCGATAGGGCGTGTTTCTCTTTGTTTCTTCTCAAAGTAAAATGGGAGTACACGCCTATTATAGACCATCACACACACACAAGGTGCACACTTTCCAATGTGGTACTAAATAACCACATAATACTCTCAACACTCCACCTCAAGCTGGAGCATGGAATGCTTAGCTTGTAACACAAAGAAACCCACTCTACACAAACAGGAACATAGGTTGGAGCTGCTTCAGGAATTGTGGTTGTCTCTGAAGATTTGGTGCTGATGGCTCCCCGTTCAATATTCCTGAAAATAGATCTTCATCTAAAGACCTCGAAGGTGGATCTCCCTCTCTGGAGTCCACGAAACTGGATCTCTCAAATAGAAACCTGAAATGAGTCCTTCCTCTGAGGATCTCAAAACTCTAAACCTCCCAAAGTTGGGTTTCTCATATGGAGTCCATGAATAAAAGGGACTCCCAAGCGGGGGTGACTACAACAAGCTTCCACACTCCCCCTTTCTCCCGTACTGATATGGGAGAAGATAACAATAACGACGAGAAGAAAATAAAACATTAAAAACTTGGAGAAGACTTCTCCATATCTTCTCTCAAACATGAACTTTCTTTTTTTTTATCATTTTTTTTTCAATTTTTCTCTCTATCTTTTTTCCTTTTCTTTCCTTTTTTTTCTCCTTTTTTTTAAACTCTCTCCTCTCTTTTTCCTTTTCTTCTCTCTTTTATTTCTTCCCTTCTCCGCTTCCTTTTTTTTCTCTTCGATTTCTCCCTTTTTAAAAACAAAAGAGCTTCTCCTCATTTAGGGTACGAGAGAACCAACAACCGCGCTTTCAACTCTGCTGACCCCTCTTCCACGGAGGGCCACCAATCGCCGCTTGATCGCCTCCTCGACCTTCGTCACTAAATTGCCATCGCCTCTATTGTTAGCGGTGCAAGGATTGCGTAGAATCTCCACCGAGATCCACTCGTTGCTCGATCTCGTCGCCATCTTCATCAACTTGCTGCGGTCCATCATTGTGAAACCACCTCGCCATCTTCATTGCCTCCATCTTTGCTGCTAATGTGGGGATCTTGCAACCACGCCATCGTCGAGATCCTCTACCAACTACAGCCGCCAACTCCATCGCCAAGATCATTGATCTTGCAAGATGTTCGCCACGATCCTCGCCTGAGATCTCACGCTGCTTCACACTGCAATCTCGTGAGAGATCTCCGCAGCGATCTCGTCTCACAATATCGCCTCCTTTGGCGCCGTCGATGCTATTGCTACTGCTCCGACGAGTCTGCCTGCGGCTGCACGAGGCTACTCTCCTTCCTCCCTGCGATAACAACCACATGGGACACCTCGGCGTGGCGCCCCTCTTCCACCTCGTAACCGCAGGATGAGGGTTTGGGCGATCGCCTCCAGACCTCCACTCTCCGATCTGACGTCCGAGCGATGCCACCAAACCTCGCGCACCGCACCACAGACATGGGGGCAACGCCACCTGCTGCGATCTTTGACTGCGATTGAGTGAGATCATCGCCACAATCTTACCTTCACCGCGAGCAGCCCTAAGATCCACCTCGTGATAGCGCCTGTAGCGCCATCATGGCCCTGACTCCGCCTCGCAACAAGACCATCGCCTACGACAGGGCCACAATCCTATCCAAGCGATGCTGCTGGGCAAGGGCCACCTCCGTATCGCATCTCCTCTTCTGTTGTAGGGTTCAATGGAACCCATCACATGCTCTTTGGCCCCAGAAGCTCTCATGATCAAGTTTCATCTCTAGGATGAATGGAACTCCAAGAACAAAATGATAAATCATGATAACAAGATAACAAGATAACAAGATAACCCAAGAAAGAACTACTCCGATACCAAGTTAAATATAATAATCAAACGAAAGCATAAATCAAAGCAATAAAACAATAAAAATGCTTGGGTTTACGTGGAAACCCCATTCATGAGGAGTGGGGAGAAAACCACAGGAGAAGCCCCGATAGGGCGTGTTTCTCTTTGTTTCTTCTCAAAGTAAAATGGGAGGAGTACACGCCTATTTATAGGCCATCACACACACACAAGGTGCACACTTTCCAATGTAGCACTAAATAACCACATAATACTCTCAATAGTTTGTTTGGAAGAGTGATAAGGGAGTTGTACTTCTGGTATACGTTGATGACATCTTTATCACTGGTGATGATGAGGCCAAGATAGTTGAGGTAACAAAGACCTTGGCTAACAGGTTTGTAATGAAGGACTTAGGCCAGTTGAGATATTTTCTAGGCATTGAGGTGGCAAGAAGCAAAGAGGACATTGTACTGTCATAGCGCAAGTAGACTCTTGATGTATACAAGAGAGGGATGTTGGGGGCTAAGACTGCCAACATACCCATGGATCCCAAGGGGCATCTGTTTGATGCTGAGTCAACACCGGTGGACAGCAGATCTTATAGACAGCTAATGGGCAAGCTGTTACATCTTACCATCACCAGGACGGACATTTCTTTAGCAGTGGGAAAATTGAGTCAGTTCATAAATAGGTCTACCAAACAACATTGGGAGGCAGCAATGCAAGTGCTTAAATATTTGAAGGAAGCACCTTGGTGTGGCATACTATTTACCAGAGGCACATCAACGACGGCGGTTAGCTATTCTAATGCGGATTATGCTGGTTGCATGGCAGATAGGAAGTCAATTGCTAGTTTCTGTACTTATGTTGCTAGAAACTTAGTCACATGGTGAAGCAAAAAGCTAGGAGTGGTGTCTAGATCCAGTGCAGAGTCCGAGTACCATGCCAATGGCTCAGACTGTTGAAGAGATGGTTTAAGTGAGATCCATTTTACAAGATTTACATGTTCAAGTGGAGGAGCCTATGGAGATGCGGTGTAATAACCGCACTACCACTCATATTGCCAACAACCCAATGTTTTATGAGCACACCAAACATGTCGAGGTTGATGATTATCACTGCACCTAGGATCTGATCCAACATAGAGTCATCTACACCACTTCTATTTTTTCTAAGGACTAGACAGTAGACATTATCACTAAGCCTCTTCTTCAATCTACATTTGATGTCTATTGTTCCAAGCTGAGCATGATTGACATATATACTCCAACTCAAGGGGGAGTGTAGAGTATCCATTTGTCTTGTTTATGTTTTATGTCTTTAATTACTACTTTGTCAATTATTATTTCCAAGGTTTGATATATCGCCGATATATTGGTATCGCTAGGTTGGATGATATCAATATCACCTGAGGTATCTTTTTCCATAATATCGACGATATATCGCTGATATCAAGAGATATCGCTGATATATCGAACGATATCCCCGCGATATCGACGATGCATCGCCGATACCAGGGACTACTAGGCAAGAAAGGGTTCATCCTAAGGCGGGAAACCTATTCTGGTAGGCGGGAAACCTATTCTGGTAGGGTGGGAAAACTATTTACACACGAAATTTACAATTTTCATCTTTTAGGGATCTCTTCATGATGTATTAGTCATTAAAATGTTAATTTTCATAAAATTTGTGACATTTTTGACATTTTTTGACTTTCTGAGCGATTTCCCCAAAATTCAACGATATCAGTGATATATCTCCGATATATCTATTTTTTAACTTGTCAATACAATATCAATATCGATATTTAAAACCTTGACTATTTCTTATTAGTTTTGTTCAGCAATTATTCCCACACCTTCCTCTATATAAAGAGGTGTAGGGTTTTTTCTTAGAATAAGATTGACCATTATTTCCCATCAGTTTGGGTTGAAAATATTGTAAGGCAATCGAGTTGTTTGTCGAAGTCATGACTTGATTTACTATAAATTTATTCCTTTTATTTTTTTAATGATATTTGGATGATTGCCGATATCCAGTAATTTTCCTTTTCCCTTTCAAGAAAGAAACTACAAGAGAGAGACATTAGAACATGAAATATCATTTAAGCATATACAAGCATTAAGGCCGGCATATGAGATAGTGGATATTAAGGGAGCAAAAATTGATCTATGCGGCCAATTAATCGATCTCATAATCATATACAGTCCAAAAACAAACTGAGTACTATATTTGGCCCTAAAATCGGTCTACCCAATTAATCGACCAATTATTTGATTAATCAACTAATTAATCGACCGAGTAAGTTTTAAGGTTTCAATTTTTTTATCTTTGATGCACATGCAATGCACCCCCAAACCAAAGCCCAACTAAACCCGACTTCTCCCATTACCCCAAGTTCCCAATGCACAAAAGACTCAGCCCTAAGCAAAACACTTGATCCTGAGTTCCTCTTCTTGCCTCCTTTACCCCAACTTGTTTCCTTTAGATTTATGATGCACTAAGCTTAGTTTCTTTATCTTATTTTATGTGTTGTAATATTGATAGTTATTTGTTAAAAGCTATATTGAGATAATAAGTATATCAAAAAAATACTATTAATATATATGTGATATTTCAATTCATATATATGTATACTTAACATGTATAATGGTATATATAATTATATTTAAAATTTTAAATATTAAAAAGTGCTGCATCGATTAATCTCCGATTAATCACCTGCATACCATATACTCCTTACTTGGTGACCTCACCGACTGAATATCCACTGCCATATTTTGCAGCTATGGTGGATATGTGACTCTAATCTTGAAACTAAATTGACATCTCAACATGGTATAAACAAGAAGATGATATCCTATCTTCTTGCAATGGCACTATGTATTAACATTTCATCACCAGAATTTAAACAAGAAAATTAGCTAATGCAATCTCCTCTATGAAATTATCCAACATGAAATTCAGGGAGATGGTGAGTGTGGGAAACCTATCAACCATCCCCTTCTTTTTCTTTTGAAAGAATGAACGATCCTGTTCAATTTTTCAACCCAATGAATCAAACAAAAACAAGTTAATCAGATGAGGAGTTGAACTAGGTTACAAACAAAAGGGAGGGAATAGCCATACTATCAAAGAACCACTCCTCACAATCTTTGTTGTTCCCTGATCCTATCATGTACTGAGGTCGGAAAACTGACCAACTGTTAAAAGAGAGCCCAGCAATGTATTTCTCCACTGCCACATGGCTGGCATCATCTTTAACAATATCCTGCATGTCAATCAAGTCATTGGAACAATATGCTAGTCAAAAAGCAAAAACAATACACAATTCTAAAAAATAGAACGATCAAAAGACAGCTAATACCATTGTTATTTCCTCAGAAGCGTAAAAACATTTGTTGTACAGGTAGAATTACATTGAAGAGATGATTTGTCACATGAGCAAAATCACTCAATTCATTTAGGCTCTGTTTGGGGGTGGCATTTGGGGAGGTTTTTCCCATCATAAGGTTTTTGTTGGGATTTTTTCAACCACTTCAACATAAACTTCCACACAATTACTTCCAATCATTCCAATCAAATTACAATAACCTTCACTCACACTTTTACTATTAAATAAATACTCACTACATCCTCTACTTTCACTTTTAATATTAAACAAATATTCACTAACATTTTCCACTCCCACTTATACTATTAAACAAATATTCACTGACATCACATCATTACATCAATCATTTTATCCCCCCACTTAACCCTCCCCTTATTCCACCACCCAAACAAACACCCAATCTCCACTTATTCCATTTTAACATATCCCTACAGGATTTCTACCTTCAAATGGGCCCTTAAAGCATTGATTTAAATGCCGACGGCATGCCATCGGCAAGGCCATTTCTGGAAGGGGGTCATGCCGACATGACTATGTTATCGATTTACAGGTGTGCCGCCGGCATGCCGATGAATTTCGGCGGCATGCCGACGGTTTCGGCGGCATGCCGACGATTTCGCCGGCATGCCGATCGACGCTGCAGGAGATTCGGAGGGACGTTTGCATGCCAATCGACGCTCTGTTTGAAATGCAGGTGCTGGAGATTCGGAGGGACTGAAATCTGAAATAGGGGGGATTAGTCAAGGGCTGAAATTCGAAAATTGGGGGACTGTCACACACTCAAATAGAGCGGTTTGAATGCAGGAGTGGGAGATTCGAAACTGGGAATGTGGGGGGGTTGAAATGACACACACACACACGATGATTAGCTCAACTAGAGACACTCAAGCTTTCCAAGTAAACACATACACACACTTCATTTTGAGTATTTATGTGATTTTCTATTTCATTTTGAGTATTTATGTGATTTTTTATCGGCATGTTATCGGCATACCCTCGGCATTCCCACGGCGTGCCCTCGGCATGGCCATCGGCATGGCCATCGAAAAACGGGCATTTCCACGGCATGCCTTTGGCATGCCCACGAAATATACACTTAAAATTTTGTCGGCACGGCGTCGAAATCGACATTTCGAACCTTACCTTAAAGACAAGCTTAGAAGACGAACAGCAGGCATCAACAATGCACATTTTATAGAATTACAGAACTAATTAATTTTGCTAATAAAAAGGAAATAGTCAATTTGATTAGATATGATTCATCTACACATGAACCTCCTCTCAGTGGTGTCTCATGTTCCTTTGTTGCCGGATATTGCAGACAATAGCTGAGATAGTCTTCAGTGGCAACAGATGCATCTCCGATGGTGTCATCAACTTGCTAATGAGAGCTTTTGTAAGATTTCTCCAAGCAATCAAGTGAATCATGTACCTATATACGGTAGGCCAACACAGACTCCATCCGGCAAACTTATTAAGGGCAATGCAATCCATCCAAGAGCTCAAAACCCTTGCTATCACATCATCCTTCCACCTTGGATAAAGTATGGTCCATTCAGTGGCACCTGCGCCTCATCTCAAGTGTTTTGCCTCTAAAGTCAGATGATGTTTAAATTTCAGTTGAAATGGACAAACTTTTGGAAAAGGACATTCATGATTTGAACTTTCAGGATTTTGATGGGTTTCCATAAAAGTTCAATGGATTTTGGCTAGATTTGCCCACTTCATTTCAATTTTGGCAAAAAAAGACCACAAGGATAGAGCTCCCAGAGTTTGCCCATACCAGGTGAAATCATTTAAGTTTCACCCTATCAAACCCATATGCTGCTTAAGCACGTTGTCCAAGACTCTCATCCTCCTATTAGCTAGATCTAAGCTTTAATAGCTACATGAGCTCTTCTTAGATCCAAGATTGTGCACTAGATCCAACCATCGCACATCACTAATATCTAGCAACAACTCCACAATTCCAACTTGGGTCATCCAGTAGTTGAATTCCATGCCAAGTCCGCAATTACACTTCTTGAGATTGGGAATATGATGAGAATGATGATAGCTAATAGCTATACCATGGCTCCTAATTGGAACTCTAATCAGTATCAAATTTGGCGCTAGCAATTTTCTTTAACAATAGTACTTTAGTTTCATTTATCGTCTTTTTTTTCGGATGGTATTTGTCAATCTTTTATGACTTTATATTACATTTTTATACACTTTATAAATGTTAAGTTTGTAGCACCATATCACAAACTCAACCAAAAGGAATGTAAATTTGTACTTCTTAGGAAATAAATCAGAGATTAACATATAGTTGTCTTTTCTATTTTTAGTCAGTTATTTTTAGTAGTGTAATTGTGGTTTCCTTATTTGGCCTTGCCCAGAGAGCCAAAGACTCTTTTTTCAAATCAACCAAGTTCATTTTTCCCTCAAATCTTCACATAGTATTAGAGCCACCAATCTATATGGCTTAGAGTTAGGAGAGAAGAAGCCCTAGAGAGGGGAGGGGGGTCTCCAACAGTGCTGTCAACCTCCAACGAGCCATCATGGAGGTCCCTCCTCTCTTCTCTTCCACTAATCTCCTTCATCTCTCCTTTTTCTCAACATTAGAACTCACCAACAACAATTGCAACAACAACCGAAGATCATCACCACTGCCACCAACCATTGCTTCGATCATCGTCGACCTCTGTATTATCACGTCGATGGGATGCACTCACGCACCTAGAGCATTTCAACTGACTCTTGGGGCGTTGGAGCAATAACAACGAGACAACCTTATACACACTTGGAAAAACTAAGCATGGTACGCTAGCTTGCAGGGTGTAGGAGCAATGACACCTGTGTGACCTTATGCGTACTCAAGAAGACCAAGCCTCATCATCTTCAGCTCTTTGATGTGGGAGCAGCAACACCCAAGTTATAATCGTGATTTCTCACATACCCAATGCCATAAGCGGGACATACAAGTAGAAACACGATAAGTTGATGCGGATGTCGAAGCTAATTATTCTATTTTGTACAACCTTCGACTACCATCGATCTATGCCATCATGAATGTCTACAAGATCCAAGTCTTTATCATCTCCCGCATCTCGACTTACAGAAGAGTGTTAGGAAATAAATCAGAGATGACATTTAGTTATCTTTTCTATTTTTAGTAGGGATTTTTACACTGATGCCACTGAAAACTGTAACCCTTTTACGGAAATGCCACTTGGGTTAATGTCCATCTAATTTGAGTTAATAGGCGTTAGGTTCCCCTTTCCCTCCCTCCCCATCCTCCTTGACCCTCGTCGAGGCACCATGACCATCATCGCTGCCAAAGCAACAATAGCAACAACATCAATAGCAACAACAACTACATCAACAGTAACGATAACATTAGCAGCAGCAACAACAACAACAAGAGCAGCAATAACATCTATAGCAAAAATAACAACACCAACAGCAACAGCAGCAATGACAACAAGCAAGAACAAAAAAACCACCGCTTTTCCCCTTCCCTCACCAACTATGGTGGTTTGCTAAACCACCTTCTTCACCCCCACCCCCACTGTCTCTCTCGATTGTGATGCAAAGCTAAAGCAAAATCAGAAGAAGGCGATGCCACGCAATAAAGAGAAGGTGCAGTCGATACTGAACCATTTCCCGGCGATGAAGCAGAAGTGGAAGCCGAAGGAGCGGCGACCCTACCTCACCTCTAACTGTTACGGCCTCACTGAGCTATCGCAACGACACGAACTGCATCCACAAGCACCTCGACTGCTCTACCGAGCATGAGATGCACATGAGGGTCAAGGCGGACTGGTAGAGGACGGAGGTCATCAAGAAGGAGACCAGGAAGGCCATGAGGAGTGGAGAGGTCGCGAGCGTGGGGTAAACCCCAGCAGCCAAGATCCGATTTTGGGACAACCGGTAGGGATTTGAGAGTGAAAAATGAGGACCGAAATTGAGTTTGGGATAAAGGGAAGAGTTCGGTAATGGGGCAAAGCAAAGAAAGTGTGTGGGGAGGAAAAGGAGGTGATGGATAGGGAGGAGGAGCTTAACCTCGTCGTCGAGGGCCTAGCCGACGTCGACGATGGAGAGGCTGAGAGAAGGGAAGAGGAATGAGGAATGAGGAAGGGGAAGGAGGAGCTTCACATCCCTAGAGAATCCTAGCCGTCTGATCCATCCCCACAGATGGATTAAATCATTGTTGTCCATTTCCCTTCAGGATTAGCACTTTTAACATAACTCGAGTTAACTTTCCCTAACCTTGGTTAGTGTACTAACCGAGAGATAACGAGTAGCATTTATGTTAACAGCGTAAGTTTCACAATGGTAATAATAACTATAATTGTAACCTAGTGGCAAAAAAATAATTTCAATTATTTTCAATGGCATATGTGTAAAAGTCCCTTTTTAGTAAAGTGCAATTGCGATTTCCTTGTTTGCCCATGCCCTCTATATATAAAAAGAGGGCCAAGGACTCTTTTCATATCAATCAAGTTCATTTTTCCCTCAAATCTTCCCGGTACTTATTTAAGCAGCGCAGGTATGTGAATTATTTAAGAATTTTTAATATACTGGAGCCACAGTTTATAAATTTCATTCATTTCCAACCATTTTTATAGAAACTTCTGGATTTCCTTGGAGTGCCTCCAACATGCCTTTAGAATGCCTACCTTCCAAGGTGTCAAAATAGCCCAAGTCACATCAATAATTGTTTCAGAATTTCTACAGAATGACAGGGCACGTCTATGAAACACATATTCCCAAAATGTCCCCGAAATGTCCAATGACGTCAAAATTGAAATGTAAAACATTGCAAAGTGCCCTTTCAGGAAAAACACCTTGGTAAGTGGTTAGAATGCCCCTTGTGCCTACAATAACAACCTTATGTTTGAGACACCTTTGGACGGGAACACCCAACTCCTGTTTTCAAGGCTCAAACTGAAGATTATGTTCTTGAAAGGAGAAACCATCAATGTTGACTAAACTGCCTTGCCCAACTGGATGTTTGCTTTTGTTAAGATCATATGACATCAGTAAAGAGCGTTCATAATGAACCTCTGACCTCCCATTGTCACCTTCTTAATTTTTCCCCATTTAATTTAGAGTCTAAGATCATTAGCAGGCCTTCCATCACCCACGTGCATTACAGTGGCAAAAGGAGGTAACATTTCCATAGGCTGCGAGTTGTGGGAATCATTCTAGTGGAGGATCCAACTGCCCAATGGAGAGGAAGAAGGATGACCATGGCCCACTACTCAACTCATCTTATTCATGCACAAAGAACCCCAGTTAGTGGAAGATGAGAAGAAAAACACTCTCCGTATCATGTCAATGGCTCTTAAGAAATCTACTTTTACTTCTCGTTAGAATCTACTTTCCAGTTAAAATCCTTGACAAATTATCAGACCAGCAAGGAGCACTTAACAATAACCTCATTTTTGAAAAAAAATCCTTGGTTTGATAAAAGGATGTCCACCAGAGCTAGGGATAGCCTTCGTGCAAGGATCTTAGCAATGAGTTTTGCTAGAGACCTAGATAAGCGATATTTTAGTATTAGTCAAAATAGTTAAAAGTTATGTTTTATCTCTGTCTAATTTAGAGATTGGTTTTCTTTGATTAGGATTGATGAAATCAGGAAGGCTGGGACCACAGTGGAAAATGCAGCATTACAGTTTTCAGCTACACAATTTGTAAGCAATGGCTGCGCAAATTCCATTAATAGTTAGCAGGCCATCATTGCACCTATTTTTGGAAATGGTTGCAGTGGTAGAAGGGATAAAAAAGGAAGGAATGTGGCTGGCTTCGTTAGATATGTAAGCAATAATTGTGAAGATCGGTTAGTTGACAATGATGTGGGATCTTTGGATTTCAATCCATATCTCCTGGTGAGTTTGGTGGGTAATGCAGATTGGGCAAAGTCTAAATCTGGCAATGGATCCTCAGCAATTAAATCTGACAAGTTGAAGATGGGTACCAAGAAGATTTCTTAAACATCCTAAGTGTGAAGCTATGGGTGGAAGCCTGGATTTTGATCCATTTTTGGTGGTCATTGCTGATGATGGGGCCAATTTCTCTCATAACAATTGGTGTGGTTCATGTTCAGCAATAATTCAGAGCCTCAATCTGGATTTTGATCCTACCATAGTTATTTCTTCCTCTACCGTTGTTCCACGGAAAAGAGCCCCAAAGCATTTCTCTTTCCTTCTGGTAGTGGAGGATAGTTCAGGATTCTCATCTGATGTTTTTTCGTCAACATCTTTGGTGCTAGAAGTTGAGGCTGGTATGAAGTCAGTCTATGATCCTAATGTGCAAAAAAAGGGGGGCGGTGCTGAAACATCTGATTGTGCCTATACAACAAGTGGAGAGTCCCGGTGTGTAACCCGAGTGTGGAAGCCAATGTTTCAAACATGTAGGTTGGTTGATTGCCCTAAGAAGCAACGGCTACGTGCACAGAAGAAGGCTGAACATGCATCTTTTTGTTGATTGTTTTTAGTGTTTGGGTAAAACTTTCTCTGGGTGAGGGGTCTGATTTTGTTGTAAGAAGTCCAATTTGATTATTGTTATGACCCTGTGGGTTCTTTCACTATAGTGTGACCTGTGTTGGTCCTTTGATTTCTTTCAGGGGAGTGGGTGGGACCTATTTGTGTGCAGTTTCTTACCACACTACTGCTTTTATATTTGCTATATTTATCCTTATTTTATTTTAATGGAGCTTCCTATTTTCTCAAAAAAAAAATTCTAGTTCTAGAATTCTTTGACAAGTTTGATAAAGAGATGTGTGGCAAACCCAATATCACCAAAATCAAACTATTGATCAAACTACAAGTTCCTTTTCTGGTTGCAGAGAAATAATTTGAACATATTGTGACTGCTAAACTGAAAGTTGAAACAAAATCTTTGCTATTGTTTGCAATAGGATCAAGATCTCCAACAATCCAAGTAAGAATATTAGCTTTACTTATATTTTAGAAAATGGAAAGATAGAATAACGTGCCTGTTGAGTTATTTATTATTTGACTTGTTATGTTTCGTTTAGAGTGAGAGCATACTTGTAATCTTACCCTTTTGTGTCTCTCAATATAAAGACACCTAGGATCTCTAATAAAAAATTGATTGGCATTTCAACCTAACATGGTATCAGAGCAACGGTCCTAAATCAGAGCTTCGGTATCCCATCGAAACCCTAGCCTTCAACTCACCACCTAAACCCCTTTTTCCTCTCTCCTTAGCACTGCTGGCCCCTCCTCAAGCCAGCAGCACCGCTCCTCCTTGCCAGGATAGGTAGCAGGTGCTGCAGTTCACCATCGTCAGTCAACCCAACCCCTGCGCCGCCCTTTGCACCGCCACAGAGGTGTAGGGGCCCCAACAACCCCCTTACAGCACCACCTCCTCCTTGCGCTGCCTACTGCGCCACCACAAGGGGTTGTAGGAAGGTTCATCCAGCATCGTCGCTCCTCCTTAGCCCAGCGCAACCCCTAGAGCTCCCTCTTGTGGGTTGTGCTACCCTAGATCAGACCTTAGGAGAGGTTCTTCTCCGATCTACGCTTGGAAGGCTTGTGATAGTTTCCTATATCGACTAGGACCGGAGGTACCGGTTCTTTCTTCTTCCACAAGTCTTCCCACCACTAAGGCTTGTTCCATGCCCTAGCTCGTGCAAACATACTATTTCTTGGCTTCTATTGCTCACATATGGTTTAACATTGAAGTTCTTGGGCTCTGTATGTCTGATTTGGAGTCTACTTAAGTCTGAAATTGCTATTTTCAGACCCTATGATCTATTTGATTTCTTGATGTTCTAGTTAGATCTGTGAGAGTTTCATATCAGTATATGGTCTAATTTTCTACTACAGTACCTTATTTCTCGTGATTCCCACAAGTTAAGTGATATGGAAGATAAGGGCTCTTTGGGCAACTCTGTAGGGAAGATCTCTACCCCGAGCGCATTCTTTTTCATGCAAGGAACCACTATCAAGTTGGGTGGCTCCAACCATCTTTTGTGGTCTACCTTCCTTTCCCGATTTGTGGGATCGCAACGGAAGAAATACATTTCTCACAGGTGCTGGATAAAACTTAAAGTTCCTCAGGGACATCAGGCCACATCTACCGCTGGTGCTTCTGTTGCTCAAATGTTTGGTACTACTGCTAATGCCCGAAGTGTTCGTAAGCCATCTTGGCTTACAGACTCAGGCGCATCCTTTCACATCACAAGAGATGCTACGCTATTTTCATCTCTTCAACCATTAACTACTCCAATACATGTCAGAGTAGCAGATGATGCCTTATCCCCTGTGACAGGCTTAGGTGACATCTCTCTATCCTCTAGTTTTCCTCTTTCTGATATTATGCATGTGCCCAAATTTGCTTTGAATTTAATGTCTATTAGTTAAATTACTAAGGCATTAAATTACAAAACAGTGTTTCATGATCATTTTTTCTACTTGCAGGATCTCCTGACGATGTAACAGATCAGTGGGGGACTTGAGCAGGATGACCTATATTACCTTGATCTCCCACCTGAACATCATTCCATGGCTGCCACTTTTGCCACTTCAACTTTATAGTGGCATCTTAGACAGGGACATCCTAGTATTTTTGTTCTTCGTCGACAGTTTCCTAACATGCAGTTTCCTGACTCGTTTTCTTGTGATGCCTGTCAACTTGGCAAGTATCATAGAGTTTCCTTTCCTAGTAGTTATAGTAGAACTAAGCCTGTTTTTCGCCTGTTCATGCTGATTTACGGGACCCATGTCAGGTCAGAAGTCTTAGGGATTTTCGATATTCTTTGATTTTGGTGGATGATTATACCCGTGTCAGTTGAGTTTTTATGATGAAGGAGAAATCCGAAACCCCTACTTTGATTAAAAATTGTGTATATAATCAAGATTCAGTTCTCCACCACTATTCACATGTTTCGAACTGATAATGGACTTGAGTTTGTGAATTCTACTTTGACCCAATTTTTACAATCTCTTGGTATTATACATCAGACTTCTTGTATTCATACATCCCAACAGAATGGGGTGGCTAAACACAAATTGAGACACCTTCTTAATGTTACCCGCACTATTATGTTTTAGATGCATGTTCCTACCACCTTTTGGGCTAATACTATGCTTATGGCTGCTTTTTTGATTAATCACGTCTTCTTTTGTTCATGGTAGGAAGACCCTGTATTTTGTTTTATTTCCTGATCAGGAGCTATTTTCTCTTCCTCCAAAGGTGTTTGGATGTGTCTGTTTTGTTCATTTATCCAAGGTGGACAAGCTAGCTCCTAAATCTGTTAAGTACATTTTTCTAGGTTATTCTAGAACCCATAAGGGGTATAGATGTTATGATCCCCGTTCACATTAGTTTTATGTTAGTAAAGATGTGACTTTTTTTGAGGATTTGTCATATTATACTGCTGCAAGAGAGTCAGCCAAGGTCACACAGGATGTCCCATTACCTATGTCCAACGCTGCCCCTCCAGGTCCCTCTGAGCCTCCTGTATCTCATAATGTTCCTCCTATTGCTTATCCTAGACATCCTGAGGTGCCCACTACAGATACCTTTCCTCAACATTTTCAGCGTAGACCTCCTTCTACCACTCTCCAGGAAGAGAAACCACTTTCTACTATTCCTGCTCAGTCCTCTACAGATACTACTGATTCAGATGGAGGTCCAAACCCTACACCAGAGGTACTTAATGTGGATCTCCCTATTGTTCAGAGGAAGCCACAACGATCTTATGTTAAATTTTCTATTTTCAATTATATGTCACTTAATCATTTACCTGCAGAGAGGCTTTTATCACTTATAGTGGATAACAGAAATATTCCTAGGAATCAAGTTAAGGCTTCTCAGGACCCGCCTAGACCTTAGCCATGGAGGAGGAGATGGCTGCTCTTCAGTTTAGGGGTACCTAGAAACTTGTTGACCTACCATAGGGTGCTACTGTTGTAGGGAATAGATAGGTGTTCGCCCTTAAATGCCACCCAAATGGTACAGTGGAAAGATACAAAGCACGCCCGATTGCCAAAGGTTACACACAAACATTTAAAATTGACTATTTTGAGACTTTTTCTCCAGTAACCCAACTCAACTCAATGAGGATACTTCTTTCTATGACAGTCGACAGTGAATGGTCAGTTTCACAGCTTTATATTAAAAATACTTTCCTTTATGGTGATTTAGAGGAAGAGGTCTATATGCAACAACCCCCTGATTTCGTGGTTGAGGGAGAGTGTCAAAAAGTTTGTAGATTGAAGAAGGCAATTTATGGTGTTAAATAGAGCCCTAGGGCTTGGTTTGAGAGATTTAGTAAAGCTGTGCAAGATTTTGGCTTTACTAGATCCACTGCAAATCACTCTATCTTTACTATGCATAGAGCTACTGGATTTGTTATTATTATTGTGTATGTAGATGATATACTACTCATTGGGAGTGATGAAATAGGAATAGAGGCTACCAAAAATTTCTTGCATTCTCAATTTGTTATAAATTATTTTTTAAGCATTGAGATGAAGCATATTGATAGGGGTCATGTTTTGTCACAGAGGAAATATGTTCTTGATATGCTAAAAGAGACAGGGATACTAGGTTGCAAGCCTGCTAGTATTCCTATGGACCCTTCTTTGCCACTTGCAGATTCTGAGAGTCCACTGCTTGAAGATGTCATCAGATATCATGCTATGATGGGAAAACTGTTATATCTAGCTGTCACGAGACCTGACATTTGTTTTGTTGTTGGGAGACTGAGCCAATTTATGCAGTCTCCTAGAAAGGTACATCGGGATGTTGCATGTCAGGTACTAAGATATCTCAAGCAAGTTCCTGGTAAAGGCTATCATTTATGAAACATGGCCATCCGGATGTTTGGGGGTATTCAGATGCAGATTATGCAAGGGCACATGAAGACAGAAGATCTATTACTAGCTACTGTACCTATGTGGGTGGCAACTTAGTCAGCTGGAGACGTAAGAAACAAAATGTTGTCTCAAGGTCCAATGCAGAATCAGAGTATAGGGCTATGGCCCAAACTACTTGTAAGCTTCTATAGGTGAGATCTATTTTATGTGATTTGGGACTGTCTGTTTCTAGTCCTACTCCCATATACTGTGATAACAAAGTAGCTGCATTTATTGGCAATAATTCTTTCACGAGAGAACAAAGCATATAAAGGTTGATTACCATTTTATCAGAGATGCCATTACTTCTAACAAGATCACAAAACCTTATATTGCCACTAAAGATCAGATTGCAGATGCCTTCACCGAAGTACTCTTGAAGAAGCGTTTAGAATTGTTATGTATCAAGCTAAACAAGCTTGATGTTTATTCTCCAACTTGAGGAGAGTATTAAGTTATTTATTCTTTGTTTTGTTATGTTTCTTTTAGAGTGAGGGCATACTTGTAATCTTACCCATTTGTGTCTCTCTATATAAAGGCACCTAAGGTCTCTAATAAAAGATTGATCGGCATTTCAACCTCAGTTACAGTTGACAATCTAACATAACCTTGCCTAGATTGGCATCCTTAAAAGCAAAACAATGGCAAAGTACTAGGGCAAAGGCCAATTTCTTCCTCAAAGAACAGTGCAGATGTCCTGTTCAACTTCAACAACTCTAGTATCATTGTACTGAGTCCTCTTTGTATATGCAATCCTGATATGTACCTCCCTTCCCTAAGCACCTATATCTTCTTGCTTTCTTGACAGCTTTCAAACTTCTATAAATTGATAGTAGCATATCTACATCTTATTTACAAACTTATCACCAGACTGGTGTTTTACTTTTTCTCCATCACACTGCTGCTCTATTGTCATTACTCGACTAGAATAGAAACAACCATGCAGAAAACATGGCTGCCGATATTAGAGACTTTTTGATAGCCACCTAAATCCCCACAAGGGTCTACAGATTCTCCCCCTTGGATTCTCATCATCAAAATATGCAACCTTACGAATCCTCGTAACTTGTAAGTCCAAATTTATTAGCTGTTCAAAGTCTGAGCTCTCCCTGTTTACTTGTACATTTGTCACAGGAATGTTAAAGGGCTTCTACTTCATTTTATTATCATTATTATTCCCTCGAACAACTGACAAATCTGGCTGGGAGTGACTCTCCCCTACCCACACAAGTAGTCACAGGGAACTTCCTATATTTATTTACTCATGGTTTTGGACATAAAAGGTATATCTACTTAATCTGTATCGTTAGAAATCAGATCTCATCAGATACTTTCATGTAAGTTAACAGAAACTTCACTTTTTTTCAAAAAAAAAAAAAAAGCAAGGAAAGAAAGAAGCTTCACCTTTTAAGTTGCAGTGGATAAACAGAAAAGCAATTTATTTTTTATGGGTAAACAGGAACACAAATATCCATCTTTTGTTATAAGAAACAATAAATGAACGAACTTATTTAAGTAATATGATTGATTATGAATTTGATAAACTTAGAACTGAATTACTATATGTATTTTCTGGCATTTATTTCCTCTTGTACCTGGAGTTTTTTGTCGACATGTCCGTCAGGATTTTCTGCTACTTCCTATGGAGCTTTTAAGTAATCAATATCATTGCTAAGCTTATGCAAATAGCAAAGAAGAGTTTGGCAACTTGTCCCTAACAGAAATATATATTGGGAATGTTTATGGGGAAAAGCCACAGTGATGGACAGAATCCATGGTTCCATGAGGACAGTTCCAACAGAGAGCATCAGCAAACAATACAATATGATGGTTGATGCAGTAAGGGTAAAGTGAAGAATAGTTCATTTAAAGGGGAGAAGATTTTATGTCGATAGTGTTTTCACAGGATGGATTTACCAAGAGTTTTGATCAGGTTTGGGTTCAGTTATCAAAGATCTAATGAAGTAAAAGGATGGGTGTCATTACAAGATAACAGATAAGGCCATAAGACACACAAAAGAAGGCATGAACGCATACTATCAACATTAGAATGTGCACTGGTTTATGTTACCACAAAAGGTATTACAAAGCATATATAACAACATGCACCATAGTATCCATGTGTATTTTTGTACATGCATGTGCGTGTCATATATTCTAGGTGCATTGTGGCTAGAGCCTAGAACATCATTTTGAGTTTATGGAAAATTTTCTTCCTCTTGGACTTAAATCCACAAAAACTCCTTTTTTCAAGTAAAATCCTCATTGGAAACATCAATGTCCTTGTTATTGGAAAGAACAAATATTAGGCATCAGGGATTAGACTCTATTAACTTCTTAGTCATGCCAATGGTATCATTTTGACAAGTCCTCAGGATTTTCGCTTTTCAGGTTGAAAAGCAAATGCTGAAAACGTAAGTTTCACAATTATAGGAAGGACCACATATCCTCCATGAGGATAAAAGGAACAACCAATCTACTAAGAAACTAACCAAAAGAACTAGTATAAATCTCAATGATGTACAAAACAAGACTGAGAAATAACAATACCATAAAAGTAACATGCTTCACCTACTCTCAAGGAAAAAAGAAAAAGGTGAATGCCTTACCCCCTCAACATGAGGAAGCTCGTCATTGGGCTTGTAGATTCCAGCACTGCTGATGTAGAGGAATTGTTTAACACCAGCGCTATTTGCCCAGTCAGCCACGGGCCTGTATAATACCACAATAACAAGGCTATAGTTAATCACTTAAAGATCATTTCACTCAGATTGTGCGCCCTCCTGAAGATAAGCATAATTCTAGATCAATATTGTGATGCATCAGCCTGCAAAGAGAGCAAAACACATTGGCTGCCAATAATATGCGTGGTGGACAGGGGAGCTTTGCAATCTAAAGAAAAAATGCGGATAGGGGTCACGCATAGGGAGGGGGGCGATGTGGGTGGCTCCCATTCTCGTCGTCGCCGTGACATAGTGTGCTACAAGTGTCGTAGGAAGGGACACTAGACAAGAGACTGTTGTGACCCCGTGGTTTGTCTCCTTTGCCATGGGTGTGGACATCATCAGAGGTTGTGCCCGCTAAGAGTTGGTGGTGACTCTCCTAGTGCGTGAAGCCTGCCACCTCCACCTTATGAAGCTCCCTCCTTAGGGGTGGAGACTCCATGATCGCACAGGGTGAGGGAAATGGATTTCCTTTTGGAGTTCTCCTTGGTGGGAGTTTTTCTTTGTGGTTCACCGAAGGTGGACGAGGTAAGATCTTATTTGTCTCATTTTGGGCTAGCATCGTCTGATTGGAAGGTAGCGGTGTTATCGGAGAAGAAGGTGGTCATTTTTTATTTGAATGAAGTGGATGTCAATCTTGCTAAGTTCAAGGAGGATATGTTTTGGTCATGTTTGCATTCGATGGAGCTCTCCAAGTATTTACAAAAGTGCTAGTGATGAGCGAATTCCTTTGCATCCTATTGTTACTTTTCGTATTTTTGGAATCCCGCTTAGATTGAGAACAGTGGGAATGGTGGTGCCATTGTGCTCTTCGTTTGCTCATGTTCGGAGATGCCATGGTGTTGGGCTACAAAAAGGTGATGCAACATCGATTGTGGTCGATGGGGAGCTACTAGTCAAAAAAGCCTTGCCTAACAAGGAGGTTCTACATTTCGGTGGATGTGCCTCCGTGGTATCATTCAAGGAGATGATGGAGATGCGTCAGCTTGCAACGTATGTGCGGGTGGTGGCTACTGGCAGTACTAGCGCTACTCCGGTGCTGTGAGGCAATGGTGCTTCGGGCCCTACTCCGACGATACATGGTCTAACGAAGTCACACTGGGTCTAGAGATCGATTTCCAAACCAATCTACCGGCCTAGCATGGTTCAAAATTCGAATCGGCAAGGTCTAGCTAGCCTCCTTGATTTTGGGGCTGACAGTTTTCCTTTTTTGGAAAACCAAAAAGGGTGGCTAAGGTAGCAGAGAATATTCTTGGCGTTGAACAGCGAATCTGGATGTGGTGAGTTGAACTTTCTTGACACTAATTGGTTTCATCTTTTACATTTAGAGGGTCGTGGCTCCTCCTCTGCTACTGCTAACGAATTTTTGCGAGAAATGGGTCTTGCGGTGCATCAAAGGGATCGATGGTCCCCGCAAATGCAAGCTTAATCCATGAAGAAGGATGTCGTGGTTCACGAGGTGCTTATTGGTCGAGAATGTGCTTTTGGCTCTTTATAAGTGGCCGTCGGACACAAATCAAGGTCTAAGTGTGGTGAGTTTACTTCCAAAGCACATTCGTATGATCAGGCGACAAGTTGTTATTATCAAAATGTTGCATCTACTATCATTGCATGTGATGTCTTGCAGGAGGAGCCGATCCCTATTACGTTTGGATCAATTTTTCACAGATCTTGTCGTGGAGAATGCCACTGGTCTAGTCAGAGCAGGCTTAACGTGGAGCTAATGGGAGAAGCGCAACAACAAACCAAAGAAATAGAAGATGCAACCTCTGATGTTGGGGGAAATGGCCAAACAGTGGAGAAGATCATCAACGGGGGGATGAGTATGTTGCATAGATCCTCGTCAAGCAGGTCATCAAGTCCTACTAAGGTGATCTCGTAGAAACATAAGTTGATTCTTGATGCCTATTACAAACATAAAAGAGTCACAAAGGAGCCGTCAGTCAAGAGGGCTCCTGATTGTATTGCGAGGGAGGAGGTTGATGGGCGAGTGGCCAGTGTGATTGGTGCTAAGAAAGTTCACAAGGGAAGGGTAAAGACAATTCTTGATAGTTAAAGTGCTCTCTTGGAATGTTCATGGTCTCCGTGATGAGTGGCAAAGGTCGATGTTGAGAAGGTACTTAGCTGAATAGAGAGTTGATATTGCGTTGTTGCAAGAAACTCATCTAGATAGTTTACCTCCTCAAATGAAGAAGAGTTTGTGTGGTGACCATTTTACTGATTGCCTTAAGGTGAAGGCGGAGGGGAGGTCAGGCAGCCTTGTCTTGATATGGCATAATGATTCTTTTGAGTTGAATTCGTCAAAGTTGGCTGAGAGGGTGGTGACTGCGATTTTTACAAGGAAGATGGATGGTTTGTCTTTCTTCATTTCTTGTGTTTATGGTCCTTGTGATGATTCTTCCTAGGCACAGTTTTAGGAGGTTAGCCAAGCCTCTCTTTTGGTGGATGGAATGCCATAGCTGATTGGGGGTGATTTCAATGCAACTTTATATTCTGATGATAGATCAGATGGGAGATGTGTGATCTACATCAGATTTTCAACAAACCCTTCATGAACTAGAGTTGATGGATCTACCCATGGTGGGGGCCCGGTTTACTTGGAGAAATGGGAGTGATGTTGCATCGTGCATTGAGAGATTTTTATGCAACATTGCAATGGCTAAATCTTTTCATGATACGGAGGTGGTGGTTTGTGATAAGCCTTTTTCATATCATACACCTCTTTTGTGATGTAGTAATGAAGATGCAAATTTTTCAACATATTTTAAGTTCCATAAATCGTGGCTGAAGGAACTTGGTTTCAAGGAATTGATATGGGACGAGTGGACCTCCACACCAGCATCCACATCCACCACCCGCACATTGGCATGTCGAATTCGAGCTGTTCAAAGGGCGATGATTGAGTTTAAGCGTAATCTCCGTTCACAGAGGGAGGCAAGGAGGAATAAGGCCATGTTGAAGATACCCTCTTTTGATGGACAAGAGGAGGCTTTGCCTTTGTCCAGTGATGACTGTCAGGAGCGGAGGATGCAGTAGATTGTGTTGGAAGAGGATCGGAAAAAAGAGATGGATTGGAAGCAAAAGTCCATGCAGTTGTGGCTTAAGGAAGGTGATGCAAATACCAGATTCTTTCATTTGGCAACCAGTTCTAGGAGACGTTCAAACATGATCAACATGTTGAAGGTGGACGACAATGTGTTGAATTAGAGGAATCAGATTTGTACGCCTTCAAGTCCCATTTCCATGACTTCACTCAGAGGCAGCCGGTAGGAGATTGGCGGTTGGGTGATTTAGACATGGAGAAGGTGAAGGAGATGAAGGGGGAGCTTATTGGAGAGGTTGGCGAGGAGGAGGTTGTTAGAGCACTTCATGGCTTGAAGGCGGAGGGCTCTCCTGGACATGATGCATTGCAGATCATTTTCTACAAGGAGATGTGGGATGTGGTCGACCATGATGTTTTGACTATGATTCGAGAATTCTTTGAGGGCAATGAAGGCTTTGAGCTAAATCACTTTTACTTGTTCCTTCTGCCAAAGAAGCCTAAGGCAGATTCAATTGATGAGTTTAGGCCGATTGCCTTATCCAATTCCATATATCTGGTGGTGGCCAAGATTGTGCTAAATAGACTACAGACAGTTATGCTTGATATTATTTTCCCAGTCCAATCGACTTTTATAAAGGATAGATCATTACAGGATTCGTTTATGATAGCAAGATGTTGGTTGTGTGGAAGAGAAGAGGGATCCTTTCTTTTCTTTGGAAAGTGGATTTTTCAAAGGCATATGATTCGGTCTATTGGACATATTTTTGGGAAATTCTTAGGAGAAGAGGCTTCCCGAACCCTTGGATTTAGCTAATGAAGAGTTGTGTCACTACATCGTCATTTTCGATCTTTGTTAACGGCCGATCTAATGGCCATTGGGTCTAACCACAGTGGCGAGTGCGACAGGGGTGCCCATTAGCTCCGTTGTTTGATATTGCCGTGGATACTCTTGCTTTTTTGGCATTTAAGGCTTGCAAAGGGTATCTATTTTCTAGTTTCACTTGTCAAAGTGATGGTTCTTTGCTTACTACTCTGTTACAATACGCAAACGACACGACTATTTTTGTTGAAGGTGGTAGGGTGAAGCAGCTCATGTGTCATCTTTGGTGAGGATTTTCACGACAATATCTAGCCTAAAGATTTATAGGAGAAAGTCTATTTTTGTTCCCCTATGCCAACTCCGATGAGGAGGTGGAAGAAATGTCTAGTGCTTTGGAGACTTCTTGTTTGCCAATTAGATACCTTGGCCTTCCTTTAAAAGGTAAGAGGTTAGTGGCATCCAATTGGAACTCTATGGTCGAGCGACTTACAAATGGACTTTCCTCTTGGAGTGGAAGGCTGCTCTCTAGAGGGGGGCAGCTAGCGTTGCTTAAATCGATCTTATCTTCCATACCGATATTTTATTTTTAAGTTTTTCAACCTCCAAAGAAAATTTTGAAAAAGTTAGAGGTGGTTAGGAAAATATTTTTTTAGAAAGGAGCGGATTCTACGGGGAGATTTGCACAGTTGGTGTCATGAAACGAGGTATGAAGACCCAAATGTGAATGTGGTTTGGGTGTTTGGCAACTGGATGCTTTCAACAAAGTGCTTCTCTTGAAGTGGGTGGTCGGATTGGTCTCAGGAGAGAGGTCTATGGTCACTACAATGTTGAATGATTCCTATGATGTGAATATGGACTTGGTTGAAAGGGCGGTATCTAGAAGAAGGATCTCTTCCTTTTGGCATTCTATTCAGCAGTTCCTACATGAATATGCAAACAACTTTACTCCAATGTTAGGGAATGGGGCTTCTTTTAGATTCTGGTTAGATGAGTGGAGTGAAATAGGCAAATTTTCAGATCTATATCAAAGGGTTTTTCAGCTGGTTATTGATAAGTGTGCTACTGCAAGGATGTGTGGGATGATCAGTTGAAAGCATGGAACATCATACTGCTCCTAAGCCGTTCCAAGTCAACATTTGCTGAATTTCAGCAGTTGTTACAGTGTATTTCAGATGTCTTTCCTGATGCAGGTGAGGTTGGTAGTTTCCATTGGAAAGATGGAACCTTTTCTGCCAGAAGGGTGTACAACAAGCTGACTTGCAGTTCAATTGGATGAGAGTGGATTGGATTTTAAAATCATTTGGAAGTGCAGAATCCCTGTGAAAATAAAATTTTTTCTGTGCCATCTCAGAAGAGAGCGGATAGTTACAAAGGCCTTCAGAAAGAGGTGGACCAATGAAGGAGTTACGGTCTGCTCCTTTTGCCATCAGTTGGAAGAGGATGTGCAGCATCTATCTTTCACGGGTGACTTTTCAAGGGAGGTTTGGCAGCACTTCAATCTTTCCACAGTGGAGTGCTCTGATGTGATTAGTTTTTTGAATTCCTTTAGAAGCCACTTCGATCTTGATGTAGCGGGTTGGACCAGAGCTTTTACTATCCTGTGGTACATCTGGCTTCAGAGGAACGGCAAGATTTTAGTTTTAGCTTAACAATATGTAAGTTCATTCCAATTATTTTAATATGAATGATTACTGATCTCCCTTTTTCCTTCAAAAAAGAATGCATGGTGAACCTCCAAATAGAGAATACTAGTGGGTAGGCCCACATTTCACAGCGGGAGAGGAGAAGTGGGTGGACAATGGTGGCAGTGGCCGACTGAGGGGGGGGGGGGGGTGGGGGTGGAGGTTTGGATGTGGGAGGAGGAATGGATGAGTGGCGCTGATGGTGGCTAATGGTGGTGGGGGAGAGGGGAGGATAGGGAGGAGGTTCAAAAGAGAGAAAATGAATCACCCTCTAAATCAATTGTTAAATCACATGACAAGATTTAAAAATGCATTGAAAGTAAAGCACGATGGAAACTTTTATTTCAGCATTTTTGATTGACAATGATAATGAAGATATGTGAGTACTAAAGAAAATGAAATTCAAAGAAGCATAAATAAGTGAAAGAAATGCATTGAAGCACTTGTGCGAAAATGACTAAAAGAATTTCATATTGAACTCAAATTTTTAAAATAGCTATGAAAATGACTTTATAATTTAAATTCCGCACATAAATAGTTACTTCATAGTGATATTAATGAAGACAAAGGCTTCCCATGTCCCATATAGGCACTAAACATCGAGTTCCACGTCTCAAGAATTTCATCAAACACCTTACATGCAAGGAAAGTACACAATGCTCAGTGACATTCTCCCTCATCACTCAATCTCTTAAAGGAGGTCTATGGATCAAATTGATTCTGTTCGAACGTTGGAATAAAGCCATGTGACCTGTCCATGTGACAACCTCTGGAAAGCCCAACAGGGCCAGCAATCATGGGTTCTAGAACCTAAGTTTAGAGTTTTTTGCTTAGGAGTCAAGTTTTCTATTTTTAGTGAATGTATTTTAGGAAAAGTGTTTGTGATTTGATTTAATTAAAGAGATAAGATATTTCTTTATGGGATAAAATCTTTGGTTTTTAAGAATAAGGATATGTACTCTCTATAAAAGAAAGCCTTCCCTTTGATGAGTCCATTTTATTGAACTATTATTAAACCTAAAAATAATAATCTCGATTGTTCGTAGTTCTTAACTTAAGCATCTTATTATTTAATAAATAAAGATGAGTTGATTTATGTTACATGCATTTACAATACATGATTTAAATTGTGAAGAGATATTGCTCATGTATTTTCATATATTTTATAAATAATTGTCTTTTGCGTGGAATACAGGAAATAACCATCGACAGAGAGGAAAGACACGGTCATGGCTATTTTTAGGGGGCAGCTTAACTGCAGGCGTAAGAAAGGGAGAGGAGAAACGAATTCACGAAGACTTTAAAATGAAGGACTCCTCCTTCGACGGGATGATCCTTCCCCCTAGCGGGGATCTTCTTCCTCACCGGTCGTCAGCACCATGAACGACGCATATACCGTGATGAAGGCTTGCACTGTGACTTTGTAGCGCACCGCCTCCCTCCATGCCATCGCGAGCACTTGCAGTGACAGCACGAGCGCCACCATCCTCACCACAATCATCACCACCTTCATCTTCCCAAACCATAAGTCGTCCAAGAACCTTCCCGGACATCTGAAGACCACCACCATGCTCCATCTCGGCCTTATGCGTGGGCGCACCTCCAGCACTCCGCCTCAGCAAATAGCCGCACGTGTTGACACAAAGCCACACGCGGCCATGCACGACCTCCACGCTTGCGCAGCCGCACGCTCCAGCCTTTGCGTGCGCCTCGCACGCCACTAGCCATCCTAATGCCCGGCTTGATCTTCTTCTCCTTCTTCCCCGCCGACAGAGAAGAACCTAAACTACACGTCTGCTTCTCCATACGCAGCCGGCTCCACGAACCTCCAAGCTCCGCTCCACCGATGCCGTTGAACTCGCCTCGCCCACACGAGGCCACCCACGTCCACGACTGCTGCCATCAACCACTCGCACAACCACAGACCAAACCCACCTCACCGACAAACCTCCTCTCAGACTGGCAACTTCCGACCACCATCCTTCGTGCTACCACCGCCCACGCGTCGACCTCTCCACCAACAACCACGCCTCCAACCAGGCCTCCAGCTCCTCGCAGGAGCAAAGGAGAAAACATCCCCTATTTCTCTTCAGTAAATGACGTATTAATATTTACATTTGATGCCCTTACCGAGAGTTTAATTTTGATATTAATATTTGATATATTAAGTGAAGTTGCATGTGTGCCCCTCTCTTTCTCTCTATTTCGCATGCATGCTTATTCAAGACTCTCTCTCATTTAATGCAACAACGTACTAACAAATTGATTTTTGCATCATTTTTGCCTCGTAGTCGAATAATGTACCAGAAACATTGGTGAATTTATTGGTTTACGCCTCCCTATGGATACAACCTAATTTTGTGGTTCAATTTCAGTATATTCTTAGTAATTTTTTTATTGAGGATTTTCCGTCACTTATTTACTGCGACGACGAATTTTTCTGACATATTTCTGAAAAGCAAAAATCTTCTGCATCACCCTCTTTGTAATCTCTTGAGTTGAGTTAATACAATATTTGATTCCAAAGACGTCAACTCCCTCTCTCTCCCTTTCTTCCTCTCAACGTGGACTGCAACCCCTCTCTCTCTTCCTCCCTACCATGAACAGGGGTTGGTAGCAACACCCTGTTGTTGCCTTTCTCCTTATCATGGAAGAGCCTCCATACTCTTTGCGCAGTTCGCAACATGGTATCAGAGCCTGCGATCTAGGCTCTTCTAGAGGAAGTTTCTGCACGCACGGTATGGAGAAGGGAAGAAAAGACACATTGTGCGTGACTTTTTCCTTGGTGGACAGAAACCACACATGGCCCTTTCCTCCTATTGGGTCACGCACAAGAAGTCCCATCTTGTGCGTAATTCCCCCGAGTATCCGAATCTCGTGTGTCAAGGTATCTTCGTCAACATTTGGAGTTCTCAAAGAACTCCTTGAAGGTCCTTGGCACCTTACACAAGGCCGAAGGAGTCAAGTAGGGGCGAGTGGTTTCTCTCACGCATCCAAGCGCCTTACACGAAGCGTATAAGCAGAGGAAGGCTCGTTGTTGAAGACGGAGATGGACGAAGGCAAGAATCAGATCAAGACCGAGGAAGGAAAGGTGATAGTTCAAGGCACCACGATTACACTTCAAGGTGCCTCGAACTACATCCTATGGGCTTAGGCGTTCAAAATCTTCGTGGGAGAACAAGACAAGTTGCTTGTCCTCCTCGAAGAAGAAATTGAGACCAAGGATTCCACAAAGAAGAAGTTGGAGAAGAGAGTTTATCAAGTTGCATAAAGAAGAGACAATAGCCACGACTACAAAGGTTGCCAGAGAAGCAACGACTATAGAGGTGGCAAGAGGATTCACAGTTACATCAAAAGAAGATGATGGAGCATCTAGTTGCACCATCAACGAAACAAGTAGAGCAAGTCATCGTCCTCCTGACCTCGACTTACAGAGGAGTGTTAAAACATTGGAATAAAGACACGTGGACTATCCACATGGCAATCAGCAGGCCGCGTGGACAACCCACATGGTAGCCTCTGGAAAGCCCAACAAGGCCAGCAGTCATGGGTTCTAGAACCCAAGTTTGGAATCTTTTGCTTAGGAGTCAAGTTTTCTATTTTTAGTAAATGTGTCTTAGGAAAAGTGTTTGTAATTTGATTTAATTAGAGATATAAGTTCTTTCCTTATGAGATAAGATATTTGGTTTCCAAGAATAGAGATATGTACTCTATAAAAGAGAGTCTTCCCTCTTTGTAATCTCTTGAGTTGAGTTAATACAATATTTGATTCCAAACACATCAACTCCCTTTCTCTCCCTTTCTCCCTCTCAACGTGGACTGCAGCCCCTCTCTCTCCCTCCCTGTCGTGAACAGGTGCTGGTGGTAGCACCCTACTACTACCTTTCTCCCTCTTGTGGAAGAGCCTCTATGCTCCTCCTTGCACGATTTGCAACAGATTCTATAGAGACCGTTCACCAAAAGAAAGCTTGCAAAGAGAAAATTAATTTCAAAGTACCCAAATGTTGCAATTAGAACCATCCAACGAACACCAAAGTCAAAAATTGATCCTATCCTATTTAAAGCATGTGAAAAATCAACGAAAAAATGCAACCCAAGAGGAACATCTTTCAAAGTACCACTATTGCGATCTACGCTCAATTTCCTATAGTTAGTTGACAGAGAATATCCGCTCACCTCCACTCTCTTCCACGTCATTCCTTTTTTTGTTTGAATTCTATCCACATCTATTTTTCTTCTTTCATAATCGTAGGCAAGAAGAAGATTTACCATTTATAACCGTAAACACTAAACACTGAAAATTACGTCTGATCGCTATCACAAAAGAAAATATTAAAGAAAAAGATAATAAAGGATCAATTAGGAAATGTTGGGGGTTGTGGGGGAAGTCGACGAAGCATACCACGGCAACCTCGACATGGAGGAGTCCCCATTGGGCTACGTCGAAGGGACCAAGGCAGTGGCAATGGCAATGGGCGGGGCACTACTTAGGATTGACAATGACAAATGCGAGCTCGATCCTCGAAAAGGACCGATGAGTGGCACGTGAAGAGGAGTTGTTGGCGAAGTCGACCATTTTTTGCCTGTCAAGATGTTGCCTTTCCACAATTAAACACACCCTTATCCCCTTGAGCACCGATTACTCCACACAAAATCAATTAACTCTGCATAGAAGGAGACGCACCACGGGGTCGGACCCCGTGGAGGGTTGTCCAAGGCACTTCCAAGCGATCAGAATGGGGAGAGAGGTGGCAAGACACCTCGCAGAACACCCATGGTTTGGGTTTGCAAGGGAGAGCGGAAGCCGATGCTGGCCTAGAGGGCGCCACGACAGCGACAGGAGGGGTCACGGTGAGTAAGATAGAGTGGCCAAAGAAGGCGGAGGTCATTGTGGGTTGGTGTGTGTGGGGAGGGGTGGGGGGGAGGAGGGGGCATTCGTGAGCGAGAGGGTTCACGTAGGTCCTCAGCAATGGCGATGTAGGATGGAATGGGTGGCTTGGGATGAGGTTCGAGCTCCTCCAAAGATGGTGGTGGAGATGAGAAAGGGAGATCTTTGAGTGGTCTTTTTGGGTGGGGGAGGTTGAGGGACTCAATGTAAGATAGATAGATGGGAGAGAGCGACGGGGTAAGGGAGGAGGCCTTCACGCGTTGAGTATCAAAACCCTCCTTTAGTATAAGTATAGAGATAATATACCCCTCAAAATATAACGATTACCATTGGGCAATTTATTTTTGAAAAATGAAAAGGGTGGTTATCCGATTGATAACCACCCAAAGATTATACTAATCTAAGGCCAAAACACAGGCAAATTACAAATTTAGATGAGATACAAGCAATAAAATTTTCAACGTAAGGATGCTGGCCCTTGAAAATAATTGTGTTCCTTCCTAGCCAAATGCCCCAAAGTATCACCAAAGTTTTTGCCTTCTCCTTCTTCGTCCTAAAAACATTCCATCCTCCATTCTGGTTTTTGCTCCTAAAGGACCTCAAAACTTGTATGTGTTAACCACTCCGAATGGAAGTGACTCCTGACATGGGTTGAAAACAATCACCAAAAAAACAAATAATCCACATCCTCGTCTACCACAAGACAAAGCGGGCAATCCTTGTCTACCTCCAGCACCCATCTAGATCTCCAAACTCTCACCATAAGTCTTCCCCTACTAAGCAACCAAGCAAATATTTTGATTTTCAACGGATAAGAAGCCCACCAAATTTGTCTGCAATCCCTAATGAAATCCATGTTCGTCATCGACCCACCACTTCCCAACCTTCTATAAGCCTCCCATACAGAGAACTCACAACCATCCCACGTAAAGGTATCAACACCACCTTCCGACCTGGAACCCTCTAGCTCTTGCCAAAAAGTTTGGAGTTCTCAAATCCTCTGATAAAATAGATTTCTCACAAAGGAAGGGCACCAAGACCCCTCCCAACAATTAACCACCTTGACCGCCCTACAAGTAGCCATCGCTAAAAGCCTTGGAAATCAATCTCTCAACTTTCCTTGTCCCATCCAGCCATTCAATCAGAAGCCCCACCCCAACATATGGGGAGAAGAAGCTTTGTACTTTGGGCCCCACCAACAACAACCTTCTAAAGATATGAGAAGAACCACTATGAGGTAATGCCAAAACATCCTAATTCATGGAGTTGCCATAGCAAGCCTAAATGAATCTCCCCAGAAAATCCCCCTTATGCTCAAGGAATCCGCTTATCCACTTCACTAGAAAACTATCATTCACCTTCCCAAACTCCCTTACCCCAAACATCCTTCCCTCACAAGCCTACAAACCTCTTCCTAGGCCACCATCCTAACTCCTTTCCCAGTCGAACCATAGTTTGTATAGAAAAAATCCCTCATCAGATCCGAAATCTTCCTCTTAACCTTCTACGACAGTTTCAAGACAAACGTGAAATAAGAAGGCATCGAAGCCAAAATTGCCTTCAGGAGCACCAACCTTCCCCCTCTTGATAGGACCTTAGAGACCCATCCTACCAATCTAATCTCCAGTCTATCTATCAAAGGGATCCACTCTTGCACAAAGACCCTCCTATCTGACAAAGGAAGGTCGAGATAAGATATAGGTAAAGAGCCCCCCTCCATATGTAAAGCCACACTGCATCTACAAGCCTCCACAGGCAACATATGGACAAGGAAGAAAATTGACTTAGAGAAATTAATCTGCAGCCCCAAAGCCTCACCAAATAACTCTAGGAGAATGCGCATTCTTCGTGCCTTGACCTCAAAACCTTCCACAAAGAAAAAAGTGTCGTTAGCATACTGAAGACTGGAATCTGATCTCCATCCCCCATTAAGAAACCCTTAAATAGATTTCTCTCACACACCCTAATGGTGGATCTCACCAGTGCATCTACCGCTAATACAAAGAGCATAGGTGCCAAAGGACATCCTCATCTAACCCCTCGCTTCCATTGTATACAACCACCTACTAGGTTTCCATTAAGAATGGAAAAAGACATCGTCATCACACACCGCTTCACCCAATCCACCCATCGAGGAGGAAAACCCATCTTCACCAGAGAGGCCCAAATAAAGGACCACTGCACCGAGTCATAGGCTTTTTTATAATCTACCTTCCAACGAAACACCATTCTTATCTCTCTCTTCCAATAGACTAGAATCTCCAAAGCAATAACAAAATCATCTAGAATATTATGTCCTGGGACAAAAACCATCTACATCGGCGACACAATCCCTTCCAAGACCCCCCTCAACCCATTAGCAAAAACCTTGGCTACAACGAAATAAATAGTGTAATAGGTCTAAACTCTTCAATAGCCTCCACCCCATCCTTCTTAGCAAGTAGGTGTTGGTGCTAACATACCGCAATCATTGATTTTGATGATAACAAAACACTTGTTACTTAACAGTTACATTAAAAGTCATGAGTTTCAGGTTAAATGCAAACTAGAAGAAGCTTAATGGAGGTTCAAGCTCAAGCTCCATGAAAGCATGAAGGAGCTTAAAGGACAAAAGCAACAAGGAGCAAGGAAGAAAGCTTGAAGATTTAAAGAAAAGAAGAATATGATTTAGTTTTTATATGTTGTGTTTGTTGTAATTTAGTTTTACTCTTTTGTTTTCCTAAATACTTGTAAAAGAGCCCTAAAATAGAGTTAATCTCCTTGGTTAGCCTTTAGGATACCTTGGAAACCAAACCCTACAAAGGCTTCAAAACAAATAAACATAGGTGTAGGGCACCATCCAATTTTATTGGTCATCGACTGGCCGCCAACCCATAAACTGGATGTTGGCTAAACAACGTTCAAAAACCCTCAAAACTTGTCCCTAATTAATTCCCTAATCAATTAGCTAATTTCCCTAGGAACCTTCACTAACAAATCGACCATAGCTTATCCAACCCTTTAGTAGGGCACTGCCTAATACTGTATCACCTGTCAACCTATAACCTATTCTAAGGAATCAAAACCAAGAACTCAGTAGCCAAACGACTAGACACCGACCTGCTAGTATAGCATCAGTCGACCGTCAGTCGTCTAACCATAAAAGACCACCTTTAGCTTCCCTCACCCATTGTAGGGTGCCAACCAATATTTCTGATTGGTCGACCGACCCAATGCTAGCTAGCTGACCAGGCGTTGAGTAGTTTGTACTATCTATTGGATCTACTTATTTTTCCAAAAATCTATTCCAACAGCTATCAGTATTAATTGCTCTAACGAGTATATCTTGACCCTAAGCACCTCTAAAGCATTCCTTAACGCTTCTATAAATAGCCATGAACACTCCCTTGCTTAGATACACATTAAAGAGAAGATAAACACTTGTAAACCAATTCTTTCCACTGCATCCACCAAGAGATCAAAGAAAAGGAACTCAGTTCTAGCTCTCCAAGCAATACCCGAGAGCTTTGTTTCGTTGTGCACTCACACCATTTTACTTCCATTTTAGGGAAGTACTCTTTTCCTATAGGAGTTGGTTTTACCTTTATATTTGGACTCTATAGGTTGTTTTGTTTTTGTTTACATATTCACGTTGCGAATTCTCGTCTTCTTCGAAAGCGAAATACTCTTCGCAGAGAACAGTGATTGTTGAGGTACACTACCCTCAATCCAAAGTAGTGCAATTGTACTTAAAGTTGCACTACCCTCATTTAAATAGTATATTAGTGGTTTGATCAACTTGGTCAATCGGAAAATCCTAAGTTGGAAAACTTAGGTGGTGATTTTTACTCGGGTTGAGTTTACCTAAAATAGCTTATGCTTGTGTGATTATTTTATATTTTATTTGATTATCATTTTTATTGTCATTCACTATTCACCCCTCCTCTAATGCCTACTTTCAATTGATATCAAAGCAATATACCTAGGTACACATGAAATCACAATTGGTATCAGAGCCTCATTCTTGCATATGCAGAGTCACCCTCGGCAAGGATCCAACTATGGAGGGAAAAGTGTTTGCAATGGGAAGAGGTGAAGGACAATTAATCTACAGGCCGCCATTCTTAGAAGGTATAGATTTTATGTGATTGCAGGCCTATGACTAACTCATATAGGGCAAGTGTGAGTCCCCGTTCAACATCCTAGAGAAGCCCGTAGGAGAATATTCACAAGATCATACGAAGGAGCTCAACATAAATGCAAAAGCAATGAACACATTATATTACACGTTAAGCCTGAAGGAATTCGAACATATCTCGAAGTGCGCCACCACTTACGAGATATGGAAGAGATTAGAGAACTCACGAAGAATCGAGCTCAGAGAAGGAAGAAGAAGAAAGCAAAAGCCCAAACAAGGAGACATGTCTCATAGCCAACGCAATTAAGAGCAAGAAGGAAAAAGAAGACAACAAGAAGGTATATTATTTTACTTTAGATAATTATGATAAGCCTTCAAAGAGTTTTAGTACTTAAAAATTGACAATAGAAATATGAAAAATTCTCTCAATTCTTTTAAAACTGAAAAGGATGAGCACTTAGAAGAAAACAAAAATCTGGAAAATGCTTGTAGTTTTCTTAAAACTAAAATAAATATTCTTGTAGCTAATAACCAAGGTTTTAAAAAACACGAAGCGATCTGAGGCGGTTTGCCTTCATTAAGGCGAGGCGTAAGCCTCAAGGTGATCGAAGTGTAAGCCTTAGGATTTGAATAAAAAATAAGAAAAAATGATATGACACATACTTGTTAAGTGCTAATAAGGAAATAATAATGTAAATAACACACTTTCATAACCCCCCCCCCCCCCCCAAAGTTATTTTGAATGATTTAGTCTAAACGGAAAAGCCTTTTCTTACAAAAATGTCCTTACATTCAAGGAAGGGTTTGAAAAGTTACACTAATATTCCTACTAAATTCCTTAAATAATATGTTCTTAGTTTGGACTTTCTTTAATGTGACTATTGGCCCAGCATTCAGTTGAGTGACTCCTTTCCTAAGTAAAAAGAGTGATTTCTCTTTCATCTTGACATCTCTATATTTTCTTTTTTGAAAGAAAGGTCCCTGTTTCTGAGTAAAATCGGTGGATTACAAATTAGGTACCAAAATTCATTAATAAGAGGCTGAACAAATTAGGTGCCAAAATTTGTAATCAGTGGATTATAATCTCTGCCAAAGGACCTCCCGTCCAATCATCCTTTTGGCACCTAAACATCTCCTCATCGCCTATAAGAGGATGTAGATAATTTGAAACTCAATGCATGATTGGCACTAAACCTCTCCAAAAAGCATACAAGCTAGTGTGGGCAACAACCTGCTCAGATAGCTTTAATAAGGATGAAGTGATTTCTAGGCCATGACATTGGTCATACAGTTGAGCTTCTGCATGGTTTCATTGGTTTTGATCGGTTTACCATGCTATTCTAGAATGTAAGGGACCATTTCTTGTGTAAATCTGCTTCTACATTATGATCTATCATTTGTTTTACAATCTCTAAATAATTGAGGAAGAATAAAGACTTACCTTGCTCATCTTTTCCAATGCCCTTCCCTTTCCATCACATCTTTCCCAAGCACAAAAATCAGCCAAAACCCTCCAACGACAGCTACTACAACATCGGCGATGCTCCTCCTCCTTCGAAGATGCTACTGCACCTGAGGTGACGCCTCAGATGCGCCTCAACACCTCGAGTGCCTCGACCAAAGTGAGGCGCACGCCTCTTGTCAACAACTCGAGACTACCGCCTCGAGGTGAAATCTTGGTGCCTCGCCTCGAGGCATACGCCTCACACGCCTCGAGGCGTGCCTTTTTAAACCATGCTAATAACACAAATCTCACTTTAGAGAACACCAAGATTGTTGAAGAAAATAGTTCTCTAAAACCAAGTTCAATGTCATTGAAAATGATCTTTCTTATCATAAAGAGAATTCAAATAAGTTAGTTCGTGACCTTCCTAAAATCACTTCGGCAAAGACCAAGATTTCTTAAAACAATCTAGTAATAGACACACTAAAAAGAATTTTCATGCACCAAAGCCAAAAGGTTGAAATCCAAGTGGACTCCGACCTTAATTGAAAAGGACTAACCCAAACAAAGCCAAAAAGATGTGGATACCTAGAAATTTAGTACATTCTTATTTTGCAAATTTCAACATGGACCCAAGGAGCTATCTTTTTAACTTCATCAAGTTAGATTGAAGGTTCTAGGTGAACCAAACATGTGTAGCGGGTGGAACCCATTCCAATGGAAGTAAAATATTTGATTTTGATGATTTATATTCTTTAATATGGCATGAAGATAATAAGAGATTTTGAATTTTCATGTGTTATCTTTTCATTGAAAAGGGGAATGTTAGTCATAGAAACACTTGATTGTTCACAATTTCTTTTGGTATCATAGAAATGCATGTTTTAGGGGGAGAATTGAGAGAATTGTGTGTAATGGTCATTTAGTCCCACATTGTGTAATATGGAGTGTTTTGTGTGTGATGGCCTATAAATAGGTATATACCCTCCACTTGTTTCATTGAGAAGATCATACAAATACTCGCCCTATCGAAGCCTTTTCCCATAGTTTTCTCCCCATTCTTCGTGAATGAGGTTTCCATGTAAACCTAAGTGTTTCTCATTATTTATAGTTTGATATTATTTTGCTTTTGCTTATTTATATCATTCAACTTGCTATCAAAGCAGTTTGATTCTTAGGTTTATTATGTTTATCATTATTTGGAGTTTCCTTTTTCTTGATTCATCTAGAGAAGGTAGCAACAACCGAATCAGAGGAGATGATGACAGCGATAAGAGCCGCTCAGTCCTCCCCTTCTAGCGGTGATCAGTAGTGAAGAAGATGAGGTCGTGGGTGCTACTGAAGGCATACAAGCAAGAAGGCAAAGAAGAGGGTGATGAAGACGATGGCGCTCGCACAATCTGGGCATGATCTCGTGCACGATTGGAACTGTGGACCACAATCTACAGGAGCATTGTTGAAGGTGACGATTGTAGCCACGAGACGAGAAGCATCGAGCTCAAAGCCCAGCGCAAGGCAGCGCTGCTAAGTCTAATAGTGGGTGGCATTGCTGGGTCCTAGCGGAGATTAGCAGAGCCGTTAGGGCCCAGCGGCAGCACTGGTGAAGTTGTTGCAGTGTCGCCTACTAGAGGAAGCAGGTCGGCAAGGAGAGGATCACAATCGAAGAAGAAAGAATCGAAGGGATCTGATTACATGCAGATCGCGGAGAGCATTTCGACAAAGATCTCGCGCAAGATCAATGGAGGAGATTTTAGTAATGACCTAGTGGTCAACTGGCAATGGCGCATTATGGGCATGATCTTCTACGAGATTGGCTCTTGTAAGGCATGCTTGTTTTGGGTTCGAAGGACCAAAGCAGCAACACAACCAATGAGGTATACTTATCTTTTGGGGCTTTCTGCAACACAAGTCATCACCTTTATCTGTGATTGTTAGCCTTAGTAAAGAGGAAGGAGAGAACAAAAAATCAGGAAAAAAAAAGGGGAGGAAGACACAAAAAAAGGGAAAAAGAAAAAACATCAGAAAAAAAAAGAGAGAGAGAAAAGAAGAAAACAAAAGGAAAATAAAAAAGATAGAGAGAAAAATGAAAAACTATTTAAAAAGGGAGAAAAAGAAAAAAAATGATAAAAAATAATAAATATGTTTAAGAGAAGAGGAGGAGAAGCTCTTATCTAGCCTTATTATTTCTTTTCTTTGTTATTTCTTTTACCATAGAGTTTCGGAGAAAAGGAGTGTGGATCCTAGTATAGCCATCCCCCTTTTAGGTCCCTTTGTTCAAGGTCACTACATGAGAAACCACAACTCTAGGAGGTCCAAAGTTTCAAGGTCTTTATAGGAGAAAGATCCAGTTTCGAGGTCCTCATAGGAAGGACCCATGTCATGTTTCTATGTGGGAAATCCAGTTTTATGAACTTCAGATAGGGAGATCCAGCTTTGAGTTCTTCAGAGAAAAACCCATGTCGGGGATACTAAATAGGGACCAGTTTAGGTCTCCAGAGGAGAGGTCCATGTTTGAGCCGACTACAGTAGTTCGTTATCGTCAAGCTCCAGCCTCGCTGATGTGTCGTCATCAGCATGCCTACCTACAGGCATGAACAAGAGTGCAGCTGTCATCTGCAGATGAGAGGCAGTTGTACCAGTTGAGAGTTTTGTTTGTTCTGTTGTGTAAAAGGATTTCTTTGTGTTATAAGATGAGCATTTCATGCTCCAGCTTGAGAGGGAGTGTTGAGAGAATTGTGTGTAATGGTCATTTAGTCCTACATCGTGTAATGTGGAGTGTTGTGTGTGGTGGCCTATAAATAGGCATGTATCCTCCACTTGCTTCTTTGAAAAGATCAATACAGATACTCGCCCTATCAAGGCCTTCTCCCGTGATTTTCTCCCTACTCATTGTAAGTAAGGTTTCCCAATAAACCTAAGTGTTTCTTATTATTTATGCTTTGATATTATTTTATATTTACTTATTTATGTTATTCAACTGGAATTACATATTGCTTTTGTTTTTTTGAAAATGGCCAATTAAATATTTCTTAGAAGAGCATATGTTGAGGAGGAGATTAGAAAGATTAAATCGATCTTTTTGATAATGTCAAAAATGAGGAAAATTTTTTGCTTATGTTTTTATGATTTGTCATCATCAAAAAGGAGGAGATTGTTGGTGTTAACATACCATGATCATTGATTTCAATAATAACAAAACACTTGTTATTTAATATTTGCATTTAGAGTCTTAAGTTTCAAGTTAAATTAGAAGTTTAATGGAGATTCAAGCTCAAACTCCATGGAAGCTTGAAGGACAAAAGCATTAAAAAGCAAGGAAAAAAGCTTGTAGATTTAAAGACAAGAAGAATACAATTTAGTTTTTGTATGTTATAATTTAGTTTTACTCTTTTGTTTTCCTAAATACTTGTAAAAGAGCCCTAAAATAGAGTTAATATCCTTGGTTAGCCATTAGGGTACCTTGAAAACCAGACCCTACCCTTAAAGGCTTCCAAACAAACATAAGTGTAGGGCACCGTCCAATTTTACTAAGCGTTGACTAGTTCTTCAATAACCAGTCAACTAATGGCTGATCTTGACGACCAGCTCCTTAACAGGGTGCCAACTGGCTGCCAACCTATAGACTAGATGTTGGCTGAACAACATTCAAAAACCCTTAAAACTTGTGCTTAATTAGTTCCCTAATCAATTGGCTAATTTCCCTAGGCACCTTTACTAGCAAGTCGACCACAGGTCGTTCTATCCTATAGTAGCACGCCACCTGATACTATATCACCCGTCAACCTATAGCATGTTCCAGAAAATTTGAACCAAGAACACCTTAGTAGCCAGATGACCAGACACCGACCTGCTAGTATAGCACCAATCGACCTTCAATCGTCCGACTATAGAAGACCACCTTTGACTACCCTCATCCATTGTAGGGTGTCGACCAATATTTTAGATTGGTCGACCAGTCCAATACTAGTTAATCAACCAGATGCCAACTAATCTATACTGAATGTTGGATTTGCTTGCTTTTTCAAAAATTTGTTTCAACAGCTATCAGCATTAATTGCTTTAACAAGTATATCTTGCCCCTAAGCACCTCTAAATCTAAAGTGTTCCCTAACACTTCTATGAATAGCCATGAATACTCCCTTACTTAGATACACATTAGAGACAAGATAACACTTGTAAGCCAATTCTTTCCACCACATCCACCAAGTAAGAGATCAAAGAAGAGGAATTTAGTTCTAACTCTTCAAGCAACCCAAGCAATACTCAAGAGCTTTGTTTCGCTGTACACTCACACCATTTCACTCCATTTCAAGGAAGAACTCTTTGCCTATAGGAACTAGTTTTAACTTTATATTTAGACTCTATAGGTTGTTGTAGTTTTGCTTTTGTTTAGGTATTCACATTGCTAATTCCCATCTCCTTCAAAAGCAAAATACTCTTATTGAGATACACTACTCTTGATCCAAAGTAGTGTAGTTGTACTTAATATTACACTACCCTCATTTAAGTAGTGTGTAACTGGTTTGATCAACTCAGTCGATCAGAAAATCCTAAGTTGGGAAACTTAGGTTGTGGTTTTTACCCAGGTTAGATTTCCACCTAAAAAAAGGTTGTCTCTTGTAGTGAATACTTGTGTGATTGTTTTAGATTTTATTTGATTATCATTTTTATCACACACTATTCACCCCCCCCTCTAGTGCCTACTTTCAATTAATATCAAAGCAATATACCTAGGTGCATGTGAAATCAAAGTAAGAACATATAAAACTTGTTGAGCATGTTGAAGCCTTGATTACCATCTGCAAACTAAGACAACCTGCATAACATCCTCCTTAACTAAAGTCCAAAAGTCCTTATAAAAGTGCACCGAGAACCCCTCAGGTCCCAGACAACCATCTGCATTCAACCCCCAAACTGCCCTTCGAACCTCATCCTCGTCAAGAGGCAATGTAAGCTCACATGCTTGCTCCTCAATTATACCCAGAATTTTCATCCCTACCCACCTCCAGCTCCCCCCCACCATCCTTTTGCCTATGAACTCCTTATAGTACCCTACAGCCGTACTACCTACAGCTTCCCTACCCAGAAGCTCCATACCATTCGCCCTGTAGCTTATCAATCCAGTGTTTTATTCGCCTCCATGAAGCCACCATGTGGAAATATCTAGCGTTAAGAGTCACCCTCCTTCAACTAGTTTTGTCTAGATTTAGCCTTCCACTCCACCGCTCCCTTTCAATCCCCCACCTATACTGTATGCAAGTGTAGAGCGCTAGCTACCTAGTCCACCTTAGACATGTTCCCTAGATCCTCCTCCCTATCCAGCCCTACAATCTCAACTAGCACTTCACACGTCCTCCTGCTCCACTCCTCTCTAATCTGCTTTCTATAAGTCCTCAAAAACACCTGCAAATCCCATCACTTAGCCTCCAATTTTGGTGTCGCTAACCCACGCAATTGGATCAACTACTACTTCTCTACCTGCCCCTTGAATCCCTCCTCTATTAACAGGGATCTATCAACTTGACGTACATTCCAAAATGTCTCTCTTCATTTGATTGCCACATCAAAGGTGTATGATCTGAGAACAACCTCTCCGACGATTGAACATTCGCTAAGGGAAAGCTACCATGACTTCCATGCTAGAAAGAAACCTATCACTTTGAGACATCTAGCCCGCCAAACTCCTCCAGGTAAAAGCACTAGAACTTGCAAGTAGATCAAGAAGGCAATGCATAGAAACGAATTTAGCAAACACCTCTGAACCACGACACCTCCTCCCTATCACCCGGCCTATCCTCTGGATCTAAAGTGGCATTGAAGTCACCCCCAATCAACCAAGGGCATCCAAGGACTCTCTCAACAGCTTGATTCAAGCCATCCAGAGGTAGGACCACGCCACCTCATCATTCAACCCATACACCACCGAAATAACCAGCCTAAGGTTGTCCTGACGTCTCAACTACATATAGTCACAACAAAAGATCCCATGAAAAAGTCTTCCATACTAAATGCATCCTCCTACTACCCTACAATCACACCTCCTGATCTACCGATGACATCCAACGCAACATACTTATCCATCCAACCTCCCCCAAGCTCCCTCCAAGTTTGCTAGTCACATCACTCAAGCTTAGTCTCCCGGAGTACATAACCTCAGGCCCCAAGATTGGATGTATCCTCTAAGTGTCATCCACCTTGAAGGGTCATTTAACCACCTCACATTCCAGGAAAGTGCATCATAAAACACCAAAAACACCTCCCTCAAGCACGCGTCTAAATCCCACCGCATCCACAACTTGTCGGTGTTCTTCCACCTCTACATCCCCCTCACCAACCATGGCAAGTACATACCTCCAAGATCACTCCCAGCCACATCATCATCAACTCCACAGACCACAACCTGAACTCCAAGATTGCTACCACCTCCAGCCACACGTGCATCTCTCCCCTCCATCATCTACATCACCCCCACATAATAGCGTTGTTTAGGGTCACTGGTGTCATCATCTCACTCTCCCTTCTCGCCACCTCGCTTCCTTCCCTATCGGAGCCACCATATCGACCACCCCCACAGGCTCTTTCCTCGAACATCCCCGAAAACTCCACTTCATCCTAAAGCACAACCTCGACCCCGGTTGCCTCGTTGGCCTCCATCGCGCCAGCCACAGCTTTACACCATCACCACCAACCCCTGCATCCACCACACCCTTCCCAAGTGCCACGAGACCCATCGAATGCCCACAGAAGTCACCTATCGTCAGGGACCCACACTTCATGCGATCCGGACCCAATAAGACTTGCGAAGGCCTAGCAACCTCCAAACATGAAGGGCCCGATCGCAAAACATGTCGTCCAGCTATCGATTCATAAGAGCACCGAGCAGTCTCAAATCCAAACCCAAATCTGAAACCCCCATCCATAGAAAGCAGCTCTGAACCAATCGAGTGCTCCAGAGCCTTCCTTTCCACAACCTCCCCCCGCAATAAATGGAATGTCACCATAATCACCGCATGCATTCTTCACACGAACATCCTCATCAATCACATCACAGATATCGAGTAGCACAACAAACTCTGTGGATTTCTCGCCTTCCCTGAGATTGTCGCAGCGATCCCTCACTTTCCAAATCTTCCTCGTTGACTCCACAGCAACATTGCCCCCAACCGGCACCCCCGCAGCACCTCCTCCCTCCACTCTCCAACCAACTCCAACAACGACTAGCGCATACGACCTCCCAACCTCCTCGACAAGCCTAATCCCACCTACGAGGACCCACCAAGGCATAACGTAACCTTTCACAGGATTTTCTTGCCTAGGGTGATCTCAACAATTGCCCTGACCACCATCATGTCCCCCTCGACAAGGTTGAGAGTAGTGCACAACTTCACCATCATAAAAGGTTCCACGATCGCCTCGACCACCTCCCTCATGCGAAGCCTTAGAGTGGTCCCCTCCACATCCACTACAACCTCCACCTTTCGCAGCAGTCGCTCTATCGTGGCTCCATCATGCATTGATGGCCACCTCCATCGCACCACAATCCCCTTAAACTACGACACTTCAAAGACATTTCCGTGCCACCTCCAATCACAAGCGAAAGACCAAGAACCTCTTCAGATCAAGTGTCGCCACGTTAAGATCCACCCACAAGCCATGCAAGAGCATTAACCCTTCCTTTAATTCCATTCTCTCCAACCTTCCATGTATCACATCACCCACTAGAGCTCTCGCAAGCTCCCTATCAAGAAGTGCCATCACCTCAACCACTGATGCCCCCTCCAGAGGGGGAGGTAGACACCCGAGCGCCAGTGATTTAAATGCCGACGGCGTGCCTGGGAGGGGACCATGCAAACATGGGAATAGTATTGATTTGCAAGTGTGCCACTGGCATGCCGAGGATTTCGACGGCATGCCGACAGCTGCCGACAATTTCGGCGGCATGCCGGTCGGTGCTGCCTGAAAAGAGGCGGGCCTGAATTTTGAAATCTGAAATGGACGACAGGACTGGATTTCGGTTACACACATGGCGGAAATTTTGAAATCTGAAAAAACACACACACAGATTTAAGTGACATTTGAGCATTTTTACATTATTTTTAGTATTTTTATGATACACACATATTTGAGTGAAATTTGAGCATTTTTACATTATTTTTAGTATTTTTGTGACATACACAAATTTGAGTGAAATTTGAGCATTTTACATTATTTTTATTATTTTTGTGATTTTTTGTCGACAAGTCGTCGGCATGCCCTCGGCCTTCCCACAGCGTGCCCTCGGCATACCCATAAACATAGCTATCGAAAAACGGGCATTTCCATGGCATGCACACTCTAAATTTTATCGGCACGGCATTGAAATTGACATTTTGAACCTTACTGAGTGCCACGTCGCCCTTAGAGACAAGACATCCTACGATGGCCGACACCGCCATAACTCAATCATCACATGAGGTCTCTACAACCCTTCACGAGATGTCCCCATCCAAGGCACTTGAAGCACCTAATCTCCTCCAACCTTCTCCTCAGCAACCTCCTAGATTAGACCTCCATCCATCCCCCGTCATCAACCCGTGCCACCACACCTATCTCTCTCTCTCACTCATTCTCCCTTCTTACTAGCATTTTCGATGGAACATGTTATGGTGTCCAGAGATCAATTTGTTTTACCAAAAAGAAGATTGGCCTAGTATTGGACAGTTATTCCTCTAAGATCATAGAACAACCCTCAATTTGTTGTCCCAATAAGTGCATGTTCCAGATATGACTAGAAGCTAAATCAAGCAGCAGTTATGTGCATGTATTCGATCCCCACAGACACATTTACATCAACTTGCTCTATCACATAGGAAATATACGCACAGGCAACTACATCACCCTTTATTTTTCAGTTTTCAATTTGCAAACCAATAATTTGGGTAAAATTTTTTTTCCAAGTTATAAAAAATAGAGTTTACTGGAGTTCAAAGAATACCAATTGATGGGAGTACAGGCAGATATGGATCTAGGGTAGCAATAGAATGAGGAGAAATATCAATGCAACAAAGTTCATACCGGGGTTGCTACTATGTATGAGAGGTCCAACCTCCAAAAACACAAAATATTGAAGAGATAGGGCTTAGGAGGCCAGGAGGGGCTCAACCTTAGAAGTTTTCCTTGGAAGATTGCTCTTGCATGTGTACAAGTCCCTTCTTGTTGGTTTCTTGCTCAGAGGTTGCCTAAGACATGCACCTTCTTGGTCCCCCCGCTTCCATTTCGAAACATGTGGAGAGTTCGCAATGAAAAAGCTCTAGGAACAAAGGACAAGGTGATAGGACTAGTACTGCTGGTGGCATTCCTAATGGGCTTGTATCAACAGGTCTTAACATCATTTCTTCAATCCTTGGAGCTACCTGGTTCTCCATGAAGTCAATTCTTGGTTCTAAGATAGAATTGGCTGACACAAGGTGTAGGGCAATCGTAGCTGGACTCTGGAGAAAGAAATCATCTCCAGTGGTTGTACATGCATGCCTGAGGTGCATTTTCCTTGGAAGGATCCCGAGGGCTAGAAAAATGCTGTGTAATGGGGGTGATAAGTTGATGAGACCCATAGGGTAGTGCAACTGTAGGTGATGGTTCTTAAGCTCGGAAGAAGGATTGGAATCTAGCCAATCTCCTTCAAAGAAGTCCTCAGGGTACATGAAAAAGACAGACCACTAGGCTGTGGGTGATCTTGTTAAGTGGGTGCCACCACTACATTGGAGCCATGCTTGCACGAGCGGGAGAGGGGTGTGGAAAACTGATTATAAATTGGAGGACAACAGCTCAGTGGTTCTTTTCATAATAAAATATCCATAGGAAATATCTCTTTTTGAAATGCAGCAATTTGAACCAGTTGCAGCTTTGTCCTACCTCACAGTGTCAATGTCCTTGCCATTATTTTCCAACACCACATCAAATGATGCCCCTCTGACAACATTTGCCACATCAGCTGGGTCTCCCCATATTGTGCACCCACCAGTATCCACAATTTCCTACAAAATCCAAACAAATGCCATCACGAAGTTGAGTCAAACAAAGGAGAAATGGAAGAGAAAAGCATGCTGTTCTTTATACAACACAAGCTGAACTGAACATGACAGAACCAATATATAAGCTGCATTCCTCATTGTTCCGGATAAAAACCATAATTTCAAAACTACTGATTTTTTATTGATGCAAATTGAAAGGGATGGCCTTCATGATTAACATTTCCAAAGAGAAAAAAGAGAAATATTGAACAAGAACACAACTCCTAACCAAGATTTTGAGTGAACATGAAAAAAATCCATCAATATTCACCAAAAATCACCTATTGTCTTCCCAAATTTACAGGGATTTCAAATAACAAAAACCTAATATCTTAAAGCTCCCACAAGAAATGAACTTTATCAAACCAATTTCAGGCGTAAGAGTACCCAAGTAAAGATCACTTAAACATCAAGTTGCATGGCCCAACTATTTGAGAACCACATTTTTGCTTTTTGGCATCTTCAGTCATGAGAGTATAGTCTACACAACACCAACCTCACAAGTGGCCTCATTCTGATCCATCACATTCACAAAATCGAGATAAAATCTCTCTTCAAAACTTGACAACTCTTAAAACATGTCTCCATACCCAACTTGTCTTTTGCCTCTTTTCTTTATTCTACCTGCCCCCTTGCATAGGTCATTGTTGAAAAGAACCTCAAACGCGCTCAAGAACAACTAGTGTTGAGATAACCAATTGGGAAACCACTTCCCACTTCATATCATCTTCAGATGAGATACTCTACTCTGCATGGTTATGAAGGCAGTCCATACAATTTGCATCCCTTTTTTTTTCCCAGAGAAGTGGTTGTTTAAGCTCAAAACCGATGGGTACCGAGAGAACCCTTCAAGTTACCACTTCTTCAATGCTCTCCATTGCTACAAAACCATTATGTAGAATCCACATCTCTCTCTCCCTCTCTCTCTCTCTTTCTTGTTTGTGTCCTTTTGGAAGAAATGGCAATTAAAAACCATTCATGTAACCACTTCCTAGTCCTTATATCCTAGAATGAGGTAAATTTGCTCTCTATGGTTACCTTTTTTTCTTGGTTCCTCCTTTTTGACGAGAATTTAAGCTGAAAATAAATTGTTACACTCATCATTCCCCTCCATGATGATTACCAACAGCCAACCCGCATGCAATTCGCATCCTAAATATTCTCCGGTCGAGCGATCTTAGATTAGATGACATCTACCGAAATCCAAAGCGCAAAAGCTGAAAGTAATTTTGGGATGAGATGAGAGAGAGTGAGCTGATTACGGAGAATCTGGAGAAAGGGGGCTTCTTCATCTTGTCGGAGGCCTCGTCGCCGGCGGTGAAGACGGTGACGGCGTGGCCCAACGCGAGGAGCTCCTTGGCGAGGTAGAACCCGATGATGGCGTGGCCACCGCCGTTGGTGTTCACGATCAGCACGCTCCTCCTCGTCCCCGCAACCCCCAACGAAGCCTCCGCGGCCTTAACAACAAGGGCCGAACCGAAGGGGTGCGTCCTTCTGGAGACGAGGCGAGAGGAGAAAGCAGAGGAGGAGAAGGAAGAAGAAGAAGAAGAAGAAGAAGAAGAAGTGAGGGGGAGCGCGAGAGGTTGTTGTTGGAATGGGAAGAGAAGAGGGCGGCGGGGGATTGTGGAGGAGGACGTGAGTGGTGAGAGAGAGGTAGAGCCGAGGGAAGAAGCCATGAGAGGAGTCGTCTCCTTCTTCTCCCATGTTGCTGGAGGAGGGGGTGTGGGTGATATGGGGAGTGAATAGCTCGTGCTCTATCTGCGTTGGAGCGCGTGTGGTCTGGAAAAAGGGGAAGAGCAGCATCAGTCACTGGCCACACACATACCCACGCTGGTCCACATCGTCATCCGCTTACGCTCTGCTCGGGATACATTTTGGAAGATCCGACTAGGTTGATTGACTTGAGGCTAACCTTGCGGATTACTTTGCATTGCGTGTGGATTTAAAAGTAATAAAATTAATTTTTTTGTAAAATTTTTTTTTAAATATTGGTGTTATTTTTATTTATCTTTCACTTTTTCAAGATAATTAAAAAGAGATTCAAGGATTAGATTAATATCTACATATTAAAATAAAAAAATGAATCACAACTCATGATTAAATATAAAAGAGAAGAGAAAATCAAAAGAAATCACCTAACAAAAAGAGGAGTATAAACGATAAAAGCCTAAAAACTAATAGAAGCACAAAACTTCAGTTAATATCGATGAAGTCACTATAAAACCACCATTACCTGCAACAAAATTAGTTGCCAAGAATAACATAGGATATCTGAATTTTATCCGGTCGGAGAATTCCCTTTCTACAGTAGTCAAGCTACCTGTAGTCAGCAAATATCTTCCAGTTGTCCATGCCCAAGTTCGCCAATCTGTAAGCTAGCGTATTAATAGAAGAATGCACAAAAGAAAAGTTTTGAATCTGCACCCTTAATGAGAAGATGCATTCAAAATCTCTTTTGCCTGACCAAGGAACCTGAACATGAACATTTCCTTTTCCACCAATAATATAAGAGCTTAGAGTCAAGTTTAATTTGCAGAAGGATGATCAAGGTTTGAAATATCGCAATATATCAGCGACATATCGCCGATATATTGATATCGACGTGGTCGGGTGATATCGATACCATCAAAGGTATTTTTCTCCCGGATATAAGTGATATATCGCCGATATGGGGAGATATCGACGATATATCAGGCAATATCCCCGATATAGCTTTTGGCGGGAAGGTTGGAAGTTTGAAAGAGCTATTAGTGTTGGGTGGGCAGGAGGTTTGAAAAGAGTTAGGTTTGGGCGGGAGGTTTGAATGCTATACAACAAGAGCTGTTGGTAAACACACACACACACACAAAAATCATCAATATTAATGATGTATCCCTAATATAACATATACACGTTTTTTAGGCATCCTTTCATGATATATTATTCACACACACGTAAAGAAATCTTCGATATTGACGATATATCCTTGGTATAACACATATACACGTTTTTTAGGCATCCTTTTACACACACGTAAAAAAATCATCGATATCGGGAATATATCCCTGATATACCACATATGCACATTTTCTATGCTTCCTTTCATTATATCATATTCATAAAAATGTTAGCCTTTAAATTTTTTGATATCTTGTGATTTTTTATGCCTTCCTGAGCAATTTCCCCAAAATTCACCGATATTAGCGATATATCTCTAATATATCATTTTTTTGACTTGTCGATACGATATCAATATCAATATCGATATTTAAAACCTTAGGGATGATATTAAAAGCAACAATTCGAAGTGAATGCCGAATGGCGCGGATCAGCACAGTTTCTAGTGTGGTTCGAGAAATCCAAATAGCAACACCTTTCATGAAACCCCACAATGGTCCCCAATGACCTAGCCAATACAGGTTTAGAATCCATCAAGAAATGCAACATAATTAGCTTTAAAAGCAGAGGTCGAACGGACCCACCTTAACAGGACAGTAAAAAGTCGATGTTTTTTGAACCAATTAAACATCTCAAAATTATGTCAATTTTACCTAAGAAAATGAGTGGCCTTGTCAAAAGTGTAGCCCTCATTCTTTATCTTATTTCTAAAGTACCAAACATTATGCCAGATAAAAGTTATAAGAACTAAAATTATTTTCCTTTTAATATAATGACAATCCTATTTAAAAATATCCCAATAATGCCAAGGATCAACAAAAGTTATGCCATTTTTCAAGAAAACACCTTTGGAAATGATTAGGACGAGATGACTATGGGAAAAGGGATGATCAATAGTTTCGATCGAGGGGGAATGGGGACAGCAATAACATTTAAAGGGAAGGCAAATGCCTAGCTTGAGAACATTATCATCTATAGGAACTTCTTCAGAATATGCCAGGGGTCAGGGTGATACGAAGAGGAAGTTTTTGTTGGAACCTTGTTCTACATCTTGTTTTGGTGTTAACAAAATTATTATGGATTAATGTTTGCAATTAAGTGTTTTGCATATTTAAGTGAAGGAGCAAGGCAAACAAAAAATGATGGAGGCATGATGGTGAGAAGAAAAAGATCATGTCATGGAGGATGACAAGGATGAGTCGAGGAGAAGATCATCTTCGACCTTAGTTTCTGTAGCTTAGATTTTATATTATAGATTGTATATGCCTCTTAACAAGAGAATTTAACTTAGATCATAAAAATCAATTAGAGATAAATTAGGATTTATATGGCATTCATTTTCGAAGAACGTAATTGATTAAATTACTTAAAATAGGTACTTATAAGCAAGCACCGGTACTGTTCATTAGTACTAGTATTTACAAGGCACATGTTTGAGAATTCGTCTCAAACTGTGAACAATAAGTACCGGTACTAACCATTAGTACCGATATATGTTGGCCACAGGTTGAAGGCTTAATTCTGGCCTGAACCTTACAAGTACCGGTACCCATGATGAGTACTGGTACAGGTAGGTTACTGTGCCCAAGGAATTCCAAACCTGGGAGTCACAAGTACCGATACCCATGATGAATACCGATATCAGGACTCATGTACTGGTGCTAGTGAGCTGCTAGTACCGGTACAGGTTCCAGCTAGCTGTTGGCCCAAAACAGAACAGCAGAAATATTAATTCCGACAATATGAACGTTGGGAATTAAATCCCAACGTCTAGCAGACGAGTATCCTAGGTCCTAAACTCTATAAAATGACCCTAGGACTCTTTGTTTACACACAAGAGACAAGAGATAAGAAATAGAGAAGAAAAATTCTAGAGCTATATTACATTTTTCCACCACATATTCAAGAGAAGAAATAGTTTGCTGCTCTCAATCTCTCTACGCTTTTGAAAACACTTCAACGACGTGTTTTTCTCACGCATCTACGAAGCAATTCACGTCCATCCTAGGCTCTCAAATTGGTAATATTATTTTAATTATTGTTGGGAGGCATATGAATTCTTGTTGTAAGAGTTCTCTTTCTTACACCAGTTCTTATTTGTATTTTGAGCTTGTTGCTCGTTGGGTTGTAATAAACCCATTTTTGTACTTGGGTTGAGGTAACCCATTAATTACCTCGATTTAATAAATTGATTATCTCAGGGTTGAAAGAATCGGGTTAAAAACACTAAGCTAGGAGCCTTAGGTAGTGGAGTACCTAAGGGAGGGGAACCACTACACATCTTGTGCATTTTCTGTGGTTTAATTATTTGTGCAAATCTTTTTTGTTATTACTAATATTGTTCTTGAGTGTTTGTGCGCATAAATAGCCATATATATCATATCTTTAGATCCTATCAATTGATATCAAAGCTAAAGTTTCTTCAATTTTAGCCGCCAAATATTCTTGGCCATTTGATCCAAAGGCGAGCTCATGAAATTTAGGCAATAGGCAGATACAACATTGAATTTTCCAAATGGGTCTAGGGTCCAGATAGGAACATCTCTAAGAGAATCAATAGAAGAATTTTGAATATCCTCCTTGATAGATTCAGGAATATGGAACACTAAATTGGAATCCGTCAGGTTACAGAGCATGTCCCTATAAGAGATGGGAGGAGGGGGAATACCATCAAGGAGAAAATCAGCCAAGGAAGAGTCTCCAATCTAGGTGTCGAACCAAAAGTCAAATTTTCCTTCATGTAATTACCAATGAATATAGGGCTTCATTTCCTTAAGGTAGATCTTTCTAAGAGTTTGGAGTCTAGTAGGAGTGAGATCGTTACCCTCCACGTCATATAAGTCCTTAATAAGTTTGTTATACAAAGATTCCTCAAAAATAATATTCTAAGCATGTTTCATTTCGAGGGCATCCCTTATATCTAATTCAACATATTTACAAGGTTTTGACAACTTATCCCAAGAAACCCAATGTCAACGATGTTCAGAGTCCGAAGAGGCCTAGAAGAAATTGGCAAAAGTTAACTCTAATTTCTTAATAATAATCTTAGGAACATCCAACACCAATAGAATATCTAAAGGAATTGAGATCTGAACATATTTAATTAACAAAGGCCTAGCCGAAAAGGAGAGAAGACTTTTTGCAAGGATATCTAGGATTTTTCTAGGGAGAAGATTTAAATGTCGACAATATTGCTGGTAAAAATTTCTTCGAAATACATGATTTTGGAATTAAATCCATTTTGGCAAGCTTTGTAATTTTTTGAATCAAAAACTCCAATGGGTCAAAGTTTGTTTCATTGTCTCTAACCCCACGGGTCTTCTTTTGCATCAATTAGAGATTCTAAATGCGTACAATGTATTACACAGGTTCTCTCCAAGATATTTTAGAAAATTAAAATATCTTAATCTACTACAATGATTCTTGTGAATTTCTTGAGCATAATGATTTCTTTTATTTCACATGTTATAGTGACATAGTGCTTTCCAATGAACTATTATTTTCTTTTTTTCCACAAACTTAATCCTTTCTAATGGGGAAAGAAAGTCAGTCCCACCTGAGGCCGACCCATGACACAAGCAAGCCCAAGAAGAGAGCCAACCTAGCCCAAAAACAATGTAAGTCCCCCTCCAACTAGATGGTGGTGCCACTATTCATAACAGACCACCCGGAGCTAGTCGACTAATTTGTTTGCCTCAGAGCATTATGCCAACCTAATTGAAATTGCATTAGAGGGGGGTGAATAGTAAAATTGAAAAATAATAGCTAAATAAAATTCAATCACACAAAGGAGGCACAAGAGTTTTAGGTGGAAATCCAAATCGGGTGAAAACCATCACCTAAGTCAATCCCCGACTTAGGATACGATCATAACTGTGATCAATCCACTAACCACATTACTTGAAAATGATGATAATGTACCTCAATTACAATTCCCACCTCTGATTCCAAAACAGAGGTTTCTCCCTTCGCAAGAAAGAGACGGGGATCCGACACATGGGATACCCAACTATAATAAATATATGTAAACTGAAAGTAAAAACACCCTATAGAGCTCCCCAAAAGATAGTATTTTAATCTGGCTACTATAGGTAAGTAAACACCTTGATAATGTTGGCTTTAATACAATCGAAGTATGAGTTTACCCAAGAATGGATGTCGCACAACAGTAGGGTAATACGAATAAGTGGAGCTTAGTGATTCTCTGTGAATTATTTCTCCAAGGTGTGTTTTGCCTAAGAGTGGTCATGAGGTACATATAGTCATGTTAAGAACCTTCAAGAAGACTTGGGAGCCGTTAGAGGCATATTCCAAGAGATTAGGTCGAAATCCAACTCAAATCAGGCTCATGATGACTCTAACAGCAAAATCAGACATTTGATTTTTGGGTCAGATGTCTAATAATCTTTTTGGTTGTCTGATATAAGGGGTCAGAGTTCCTGATTTACTGGGACGGAAACATGGTTCTAGAATAATATATCTGGGTTGTTATTTTAAGACGTCTAGGTAAAATTTTGGATGTCTAATTTTGTGCAGGTTTGTTCCTGTTTTGGACTAGATCTAAACAAGGTTCTAGTGTTTCAAGTCAGACGTCAGATTGGTCGTCTGACATATATTCTAGATGTCTGAAGATCATGATGATATTAGGGTTTGGATTTCTTGCGAATCTAAAAAGCGAGATTTATTTTAACAATCTTTGAAAAGTTTTTTAGGTGTAGCATTCCATTATTAGATGTCTGGAGACATGTCCAAATGTCTAGAATAAAGGTTAACCGTTAGATATGATTTGACTAAAGAAGATTCTGAATGATTAGCCCAACAATACTCTCTAAATACGTCTGACGAACTTATCGAACGTCTAACTAGACCTACAGACGTCTGGAGTTAAGTCTTGTCATCTGAAGCCTAGGTGCTTAAAAGCTTAAGGCAAGGCTAAAGGTGATTGGTCGTCTGAAAAATAAGACATCTAGGGAGATGATCGGACGTTTGATGTGTGTTTCTGAATTGGATTTTTGTTTTTAATTTTTCCTAAATGTTGAGAGCTTAAGTTTAGAAATATATGTATGTTTTATTGGGGCCTCTTTATAACTCTTTCTAGACTCAAATAAATAGAAAATTGCAACTCTTTGAGAACATATAACAAATCCAAAGACCTAAACATAATACATATCTTCATCCTCTGATTCCTTGATTTGGGGATGGTGAAACCTGCAATTAAGTTATGACAAAGAAAAATATGGTATATTTAGTATTTATTTCTTTTACTTTATTTTGTAAAATCATCAAAACATTATTTAGGAAAGGTTGAACTAACACTAACCACCCAAGACCTTGAGCGGTGAGAGATCACATCGAAGGTCAAGACACCATAGCTCGCCACCACACCAATCTTAGTGGTGCTAAGATCCAAAGGTGTAGAAGCTGAGGCACGCGACACAAGAACCGAAGCAATAGTACGGGAATCAAGGCACCAACACGAAGAACAAGGCAACTGAGTGGAAGATAAGGCAACCTGTTGGGAGATAACACTCTATAAAAAATAAATGTTGCCAGTCCTCATAACGAGGGATATCCCCCAATAAAAGACACATCATGCACTTGAGAAAAGGGGACTTCTTCCCATCATGTATTGCCACAAGTTTCTAGTAGACGATTGAGGGTTAGACCCCCTACCCAGAAGTACTCCCATGAGATGGAACTAAGTCACTACATTACCATGGTCATTTCTCCCTACTCATATGTGAAATTGCACACTAGAGGACAGTAAATAGTATAGAAAATAAAATCGACAAACAATTGAAATATAAAATCCAATTGCACAAATATAATTAACCACATGAAACAAGGACTTTTAGGTGGAAACCCAATCTAGGTAAAAACCATCACCTAAACCTCTCAACTTACGATTTTCCAATTTATCGAGTAGATCAAATCCACTAATCGTACCACCTAAACAAGGGTGGCACAACCTTAAGACAACAATACTGTTTTATACAAGGGTAGTGAAGCTCAAACCCCTCTATACGAAGAGAAATATTGTCTAGCGATGAGACAAGAATTCGCCATGTGAATAATCAACAAAAATATAGACCTAGCTCCTATAGGTGTAGATGACTTCCCGAAAATGGAAGCGGATGGTCATGAAAGTGCAACAAAATGATGCTCTCAGATGTTGCTTAGGTTGCTAGGAGAGCTATAACAGAATTCCTCTTCTTTAATCTCGCACTGGATGAATAGGTGGAAGAATTGGCTCGTAAATGTGTATTCTCACTTCTCTTGTTGTATCTAGACTTAAGAGTGTTCTATCCTATTTATAGAGGTGTTTGGAACACTCTAAATAGGTCTTGGAACAAAATATGTCCGTTGGAACCTTTTAGGTTGTCATTGGTTGCAACAAATTTCTAGAAAATCGAGTAACCTGTCTGATAGTCCAAGCCTATCGGCACCCGGTCATCAACAAGACCAACCAACCAAAAACAAATTTTAGTCAACATAATATAATGGGTGGAAATGGCCCTAAGTGGTCTTTACAAGCAGGTCGACTAACGGTTGTTTAGTAGTTGTTGATAGGTCGATTTGATGGTTGGATGAGTAGTAAGGGTCTCTAACTTTTGAGTTCCTGGACTTGGGGATTTTTGGTAACCAATCGACACTCCGACAAAATCAGCTGATGCCCTATAAATGGGTAAGTCAATTGGTGGTCGTCTAGCTATGAAGATCTTCATGGGAAATCTAACTAAATCTTAATGCATTTAATAGGTTCAAGTTCCAAGGTTTTTGAAATGACCCTTCCCGAGGGCAATTCAGGAATTTTTCGGAACCTTAGGGGTGTTGACGCAATTTTAACCCCCTGGGTTTAAGTTTGTGGGCTCTACGGGGAAAAAGGAAACCTTACGGAGACAACCTCGCAATTTTTCCCCTCCACTCCTACCACAACTCACGCACAAACGCACACCAACCCTAAACCCTCTCCTTTATAACACCCCCCTCACCCCTCCACTCTCCCCATGCCACCAACACCACCTCCACCTTCACTCCACCACCTTGCCACCAGCGACCATCTTCTCCCCCATCCCCTTGCAGCCACAAGTGGGGGAGAAGGAGGAGAAGGGAGGAGCACGGAGGAAAGGGAGAGAGAGAGAGTGTGTGTGGGCGAGGGAAGGAGGTGTGAGGAGGAGGAGAGGAGAGGAGCTCGGAGGAGTCGAGCGAGGGAAGCGAGTGTGGCTGAAGGAGCCGAAGGAGCTCGAGAGGGAGGAGAAGCCATGCAGAAGGGAGACTTGCGCGAGGAGGGCACTTTGCTGCGGTTAAAGCAGTTAAAGCTCGCAAGGAGCTTTGCAAAGAGTTCTGCGAAGTCATTTTTCCGCAGTATCAGACGTCTGTTACGCTCTCTAGATGTCTGAAGGAGCCGCAGGACGTCCGGAGTTGACACCGGACGTTTGACAGCACGTAGGGTGCCGAGGATGTACCCTGCACAAGCCTGCATGCATGTATGTTAGTTTTTAGGTGTCGCCTTTTAAGCTGCGCATGCATGCGCAGGTATAAGACGATAGAAAGGCACGTGGCACGCCTTTTAAGGCACTTTAGGACGTTTGGAGACCATGTCGGACATCTAACTTCTCTTCCAGACATCCGGGAGAGGTGTCAGACGTCTGGAAGCTCCCTTAGACGGCTGCAAAGGGGTTTAGACGTCTGAAAAACACGCAAGAAACCAAGGTGAACTTCTGTGATCATTTAAGACGTCTAGGACTCGCCCCAGACATGTGATTTTGGTCAGAGTACGTGTTTTTGGCCGGTTTAGGGCCCAAACGGAGTTGATTTTCCTCAAACGAAGTATCGATCGTTTCCGTTCAGAATTATCTACGTGTTAGTGTCGCACCTATGCTATTTTGGACTTGTTTGACATGATTAGTCAATGGTATAGGTCTCTAGTCCGTAGTGTATATGTGACCCGCGGAGATGACGAGAGCTACCGTTCGAGCCCCCATTCCACCCGTATATCCTGGTAGAGTGGTCTTCTTTAATACTGTGATTTAAATGATTAAAGTGCATGCTATATTAGAATGATCTGATTGAACCCTAAGATATGAAATGAACACTAGGGCTGAAAATAATGAATGTACATTACTTGGGCCATGCGGTTATACTCTGAAATGCATGTTAAAGTCTTTACTACTAGCAATTGAATAGTTAAGTGATGTGGTGCTTGCTTAATTTATTAAATCACGAACTGCCTGTTCTACGATTAAGAACTAGAATGTAAATGGAGATATATGTCGTATCATGGAATAAAACGAATGCTGATTCATGAACCCTACGGGGAACTAGAAAAAGGAAATTAAAATGCTGTGACTTGGAAACTCTGATGGTTACGGAATAATTCGCTTATTGTGAGGCATGACGGTTAGTTGAGCTCTAACTTAGACGTGAGCTGACCCTCGTGTACGCCCATATCGAGGAGAGCTAATTACCCTTCTTCAGAGGATACGCTGGCCCTCGTGTACGTACGTACAGAGGAGAGCTAAATACCCCTCCTGAGAAGATACGCTGGCCCTCACGTACATGGTACTAATGAGAGTTACGGTTACTTTTGTGTAGGAGAGTGCTAGCCACCCTTGGGTTGGGACCCGGGGTTAGGAGTGGCCTCCTTATACCGACTCTTGTTAAACCCACTGGAAAAATCAAGATAGTCGGGAGAAGATACACAAACTATTGAGGGGTGTGGTCCATGTTCTATTCTATGCTATACGTTTGGGCGTACCTGCTAGTGAAAAGAACTGACCGCGTGCCAGTGCGGAGTAACTACCCGTGCGTTTATCGCACGTGCCGTAGTCACCGCTACGTCGCGACCATGACCCTGAGGTGGTAGACCAGGTGTAGGACTACCACGAGGTACTTTCTCAGCCAGGAGAGTGCCACATGTACAATCTACATTGCGGGAAAACTACAATCAAGATCGTTCCCTTAGGGAACAAGTGGATTAAGAAATGTTGTGGATCCTTATTAGAATAATCGAATAAAAAACACATAGATGAGATAAACGAAAACATATGAAAATAAATAACTAGCAAATGTATGATTAGTTAGTTGCTTATTCCTTTATGTTTAATTGTATGTAAATGACTTATCCACCACTCTACTCAGCGTTAGTTGACCACAGATTTATATAACCATGTTCAGGTCAGGGAGTTGAGCAGCCAGTGCCACTGGCTACAGAGGGTGCTGGTCCTAGCTGAGCCCAGTCGTAGTTGTCTTTCTCTTTTCCGTTGCTGAGGCTTTTTGTCAATAGTGAATACCTTTAGCATGTAGTAACTTTTCCGTTATGTTTCTCTCTATTTTTGTGTGATGGCTATGTTAGTGAACATTTCTATTCCGCTTGTAGCATGTAATATCTTTGAGATATTTTATTCTATTTCCATTGTTGTCTATTATCTATGTCTGCTTAGTTACATTGCATGTGCAGTTGTAGAATGTTTTATGCATTTGGTTATTTCTCGTTGGACGACTGGGTCTTGGGATTTAGTCGAGGCAAGCCGATCTCAAGTTTTGTAGGGAGCCAGGATCGGGTCATAACAGTTTCCTGTCATTGTTGGGCCAACATCTAGGCCACTGATCAGCAGCCAGTCGGTGCCCAACATGACAGTCGATCAACGATAAGGCTCCAAGTCGACTAGCTACTGAAGAGCCGGCCGACCAAGTGGGTTCTTGGTTAGCGCCTATGTGCTATTGTGTGTTGTTTTGAGTCTTTTACGGCATCGCTTGGTTTTTTAAAGTATTCTAATTACCATTTAAGGTTTTTAACCTTATTTTGGGCTCTTTTACAAGTAATCTAAGAAAAGAAAAAGCAACAAATAAATACATTGATTTCATCAATTAAAAGCTATCCTATTCTTCATCTCTCTTCTTCTTTAAGCCTTAGCTCCAATGCTTCTCCTTCAAGCTTCTTCCTCCAAGTCCTCCTTGATGCTTTTGTCCAACATTAAGCTCCCCCATCTCCGTGGATTGAGAGCTTGAGCTCCTCTAAACCTTTCTAATCAATTGCATCAACCTAAGAACTAAACACTTAAATGCAATTGTTAAATATAAAATATTTTTTCATCATCAAAATCAATGATCGAGGTGTATTTACACTAACAATATGTTTGCAACTCTCTCATCTCCCACACTCTGTGGAGCCCCTTAGCCTAGATTAGTTGGCATCGTCTATGGGAAATACAACAAAAAGCCAAGCCCCTTCAAGCGAGGGACACAATCCCCACCTGATCCACATTTGAGAGTGATCTCACATAGCTGAAGTACCCTTCGGCTGTCAAACCAACCAAACGAGCACCAAGCACATGCTAGAAACTCAGTGCCACCAATCAAAGGTAAAGGGTTTGTTCAAAATGACCTTGTGGTATTGTGGAAGCATGAAAACACAAGAAATAGGCATTTGAAATTTTGTGCAAACAAGATCGAAATGATGCTAGAGATCGATCAAGTGAAATAAAAACAAAAACACCTAAGACTAGAACCACATGGGAGAAACTGGTTTCCTCCCATTCCGGGATCCTACTAGTAAAGGGATTATACCTTAGAGGTGGTATGTGCAACACCTCACATGGTGGTGCCTCCTCAAATAAGTCCTGAAAGAACCCTCTTGCTCCTCCTCGATGGTTGAATGAGGTCCTCATGTCATGAAAGACAAATTCCACCGATTATCCACAAACTCCTTCGCGAATCAAGGCAACGGTCACCTCGAAATCCAAAACTGATTTCAAGAACTCCTTCAATAGATGCCACAACAGCCATTACCATAGTAGCTGGTCAATGTCCAGATGAGTCGATTGACTGGCTACAAAGGAGAGCAAGATGGGACGCAACAGGAAAAGGCTGTAACTTTAGCCCTTAGTAGTTGATCGGTCAGTTCGCTAATCGATCAACCAACTACTGTTGTGGCACCAACCAAAAATTATTTTGGTTAATTAGCTATCAATTGCGGCAAGGGTGTCACCTTTCTTCTCCTTCCTATTGCTATCGCTTATGGTGTTAATGGATTTTGGTGGGCTTCAATCAACAATTGCTTGAATTGGAATTGAAATTAAGGTTTCTCCCTTTGAGAGATATTTATAAGGATTTCTTTCCAATCTTGAATCAATGGGATCTATTAGATCTCCATCTATGACAATTTGGGCTAATACAGAATTGCAGATATCATATTATCATCCAAGGAATAAGATGTTGGATTAAAATCCAACATATGGACTTATATATGTAAATTCATATACATAGATATGATCAAACAACAATAAGTGAATTGACTGTCATCTAAAGCCCATTTCAGAGTGATCAAATTAAGTTATTTTCAAGGATATGGGCATAAATGCAAATGATTTAGTGTGGTGTTTTAAAACATATGTGCAGAGACCGGTTTGTGAATATACATCTCCTCGATGGGCGGAGATGTAATTCACCCATACAGTAATTAGGAGGACTGATTACTGATTAAGTGATTCTAAGGGTTATGGTCCCCAAAAGGCCCACATGTAATTCTAGGTTTGCACCCCCATCGTGTGCCTAGGTATTTGTGAGGATATTCAAAGAGAGACAGAGAGACCTAACGGCAGGGAGAAGAAGAAGAGGAGAACTCCTTCTGCTGGTCTTTCTTGATCAAGGATTCAAATCCATAGCAAGTGGGTTCTTTTGGAAGCTCCATTTAACAGTCCCCTCCCTTTCTCTTCCCTTAAGATGAGCACAGGTATTTTGAATGCTCTCTACTTCCTTGAATCATCAAAACCATGTCTCCATATGTGCATGTATACTTGTTGGTAGATAGAATCATGTTGTATTGTTCATTTTATTCATGGAATGTATCATTTAATGTGAAGTCCAATATACTATCATGTTTGTATATCTGTTCTCAATCAATTCTTATTTCGTGAAAATACTTGTAACATATCTATAGGTGTTTCATATTCCCAGAAAACACTATATTATATATGTAACTGTCAACAAGTACCGATACTAAAGTTTAATACCGGTACAAGTGAATCTCAGGTAAGGTACTGGGCTTCAGGTCTTCAGGACCTGTAGCTTACAAATACCGGTACTGGTCACTAGTATCGGTACTCATTGGCTACAGGCAATTTGCCGGTACTCAACAAGTACCGGTACTCGTTAAGACCAGTCGGGTCCTGGAGTGTTACCAGTACTCATGGAGTATCGGTACTTAGCATGAGTACCGATACATGATAAGTACTGGACAAGTACTCATTTGGACTTGTGTTCCAAACAGTAATACATGAGTACCGGTACTTGGCATCAGTACCGGTACCCATGCAATATCGAACCTACGACAGTATGTCATGAGTACCGGTATCCAGTCAATATAAAGTCCAATTAAGATCGGATACAGGTCCATCCTAAGTCAGAGGTGGGTTAACTTATGTTAAGCCCCTAAGGGTTTATGGAAATCCTCAACAAGTGGTATCAGAGCCAACCCACTCTCTACTTAGTATATTTCAACCAGGTCTAATTAATAAGGTTTATTACTCTTGGATAACTTAGTTGAAGCAGCATCTCAACAAAGTGAGCACTCCTGTGGATACTAGGATTATCTATGAGTAATTAAAGGATGAATGTGTGATAGTAGATGGGTGTACACTTGTCCAAAGGAAAGTGCATACTCCATCTACTTTCACTCATTTGCGTGGGAGTAATGAGGTGTTGATTATTAGAATTTCTAAGTAGTCATTGAATCGGCCCAAAGGAAGGTTTATGACTGACTTGGATTTGAATCAACAGTCACCTCATATTGCCTTAAAATTTATGCTGAAATTTTCCTTATCAAATCTAGTTTCTAGAACAAAAATTTCTGACTTAGCGCCAAAGGTTATTAGCAGAACTAATAAGGGGTTGAAACAAGCTAATTGACCCATCTGATTTCTAAAATCTGAAATAAATATCTATAAGCCCTAGAAAAATCCACTAAAATTTCTGAGAACCCTCCATTTCTAAGGAAGTAACGTCACAGTTGTATTTGATTTAATTGGATGTTTAGAGCACGTGTCCATATTGCATTCATTATAGTTTCTTATTTATCTCTTCTTTTTTTAGGATGCCCTGCAAAGCCACCCAGGAGGAGTGAAGAGAAGGCTACGAGTGCATTTAGGGTCTAGAAAGACTAATTAGATTTAGGAACTTTAGAATTAATTTCTATTTTCTCAAGTCCTTGTTCTAGGGCATATTTTTGGGGCTTGTCCTACATTATTCAATTTCTTCAAGCCCTTGTTCGGGAGAATTTTTGGGGGAGTGTCCCATGTCTTGTTTTTTCTTTTGTGGATATTGATTGCATTTCTTTTGCTTGTTTTTTTTTTATACTCTCAAGCTATTTGCATATTTAGGGCATTCATCTTAGGACTCATTTTAAGCTGCCTCTAGATGTTTGCATTGTCTTACACGTGCATGTTGAGAGCTAGAGCAAGGCACTCCCCTCTATCTTGTTCATCCATTCTTTGCCATGCATTGCATTTTGTGGGCATAAAGCAAAGACCATTTAATTGATTGAATTGATCTAAAAAGTGGTCACCCTAACAAAGTAGGACTGTTTAAGAGATTGGACTACAAGAACTCAAGTGACCTAAATTGTGTGTAAAAGGAACTTGCGCGCGGATTTTCAAACTTCAAATATGCGTTGTGTGATACACACTTAACACATGAGCACACCACACGTAAGGATCACTATATATTTTTCTATTTGATCTCTTTGCACCATAAGGGATTTTATCTCGAAATCAATGAGTCAATATCACCATAGAATTTTGGTTCCTCGCGAGTGATCTCAATTTGAAGCCTTTTTCCCTTTTGAGAAGGTCTTTTAGGCATGAATGTAAGTCAGCTAGGATCTGTAATGCTGGCATAACTTGATTGGTCACCTATTTGGAACCTTAATTAAAGACCTAAAATCCACTAAAAAGGGGAGTCCCTTTGTGTTTGCATTGGTATTGGTGTGTACTTGGTAAAACCTGATGAGTCCATTTTAATGGACTAATATTACGCTTAAGGAACTTTAATAGTACCGTTTAGGTTTGTTAATAACTACATTAAGTTATAGAATGTTTGCATTCATCGTGATTTAAGTATTCTATAACTTAATATGTAATGATTTACATTTTTATGATTGCAGGAATAATATTTGGAAAGAGGAGGGGGGGGATAAATTTCCCCAACATTTATCTGATCTCCAGCCAGCCGCAACTCCTCCCGCACGTTTATCTGATATCCCACCACCCTCCCTCAACAAACAAGGCCAGAGATAGCTAAGGGATTTGAAAATCCCTCAACTCACGCACACGCAAAGGAGAGGAGTTAAAAGAAGAGGCGGAGAAAGGGGAGGGATCATCATCCAGAGGGTGGGTAACTCCAGTGTGCACTATGGATCTGCATCTTCCCCGCGCATCCAAAGTGCAGGCTCCCCACCACGCACCTGCGGCCGTGCCCTAACAAGCCTCTCTGCAGCCTGCAAGCGTCGCTCGCGCCATCACCTCTGCCTGCTCCAGCCCTCCTACAAGCGCCAGCACCGCACCACCCGCACCTCCCTGCAGCACATGCCTGCAACCGCAGGCACTGTGTCCGCCCCTGCCAGGCCGCACCCGCAGGCGCATCTACCCTCCAGTGCCTCCTTGCAACGCGCCCCCCGCCTCTGCAGACCCGCCTCGCTCCATCCTGCGCACCCTGCCAGGTCGCGCCCGCAGGCGCATCCTCCTTCCAGTGCCTACGCACTCTGCAAAGCGCCTACACGCCAGCGCCTTCAACCCTCTGCACCGCACTACCCTCACCACCTTTCGCACCCGCACAGCGCCTCTCCACAGCCTGCAAGCACCGCCCTCACACCTGTAGGCGCCCGCAGGCGCTGCTCCGCACCGCCACCCACTCCCGTAGGCACGCCTGCCTTCATCCTCCAGCTGCACCCACAGGCGCTGCGTGCCTTCACCACTGCCACGCCCTCCTTCCTGCAACGCGTCCTCCTCTTCGCAACACATCCACCTCGTCGTAGCGCCTCCACAGCAGAGATAGCATCGCCTTCTTCAGCGTTCTCCTCCTCCACCGGCCGACCATCTCCGTCGACGTCGCTACCTCCATCGGATCGACCTCGTCTTCGCCAACTTCCCTTGCGTGTGAATGACCTGCCGGTGCTCTCTCTCGCGAGGAGGAGAGAGAGCAAATGCTCTGTTTTGAGGGAGATTAAAAATTACATTTACTGCCATTGCCACCAGAATTTGATTTTTGATTGATTGTTATTTTATTGTGGCAGAATTGCACATGCACACTCACGCTTTCTGATAATTGCATGTTACTGATATTCACCTGTTTTAAGATTGATTTTGGGATCAACACGTGCACCGATTCTCTCTAGTATATGACAATTGAAAATTACACAAAATCATCATATATTTATTGAAGATTTCAGTGAGGGAAAACTGCACATATACCCTTATCTTTTTAAGTTATTGTGAATCTACTTTCCATCACATTTTATGTCAGATTTGAATAGGGATTTCACACTTAACCGAAAGAATATAAAATAATTGAGAGTTTATTGCATAATTGCTTCCCAGTGGACACGACCCGCTCTTCTGTGAGTGGTTATTTTCATCATTGATTAGTCGATTTTTCCACCACTTAAATACTACAACGCAAAGCGTAAAATCGACTCATCAAAACCTCTATAGGAGGTAATTAGAAATTAAAAATCGTCGAAAAGTGAGACAGTGCAAAGAGTGTGTGGATGCTTAGACTGTAAGTCCTCTCAAATAAGAGGGTGAGTTGATAAGTCATATACTTATTACCACAATTATTTAACTAATTAGAAATGAATTCAGAATGGTGAGGACTCGAGAAACAAGTCCACATTTTAGTAGACACCCAGTTTGATTAAGCCCTAAGACTTGAAGGGTCTAAGTGTTTAGGTCCTATTGTATCATTTTCTAAAGTTGACAAATTTCTAAAGCCCAAGTTCTATTTTCCTAATTCAAAATTCTTTTATTTTATAAATAAAGAGAAAATAATAAAGAATTTATAGAGCTAACAAAATAATTTAGAGATGAATATCCACCCCCCATGCCTATCTAATGCAATGTCCTCATTGTATTAAAAAGACATGAAAAAGAGAGTAGAGAAGAAAACACCTGAATTTCATAATTAACAGGTCAACTCTGAGATGAAAATAGACTGTATATATGCTAAATTTATTGCCTTCAGCTGGGCACACTATACAAACAAAGAAGAAATCAAGAATTCACACATGCGAGTCAACATCAAAATGAGAAAATCAATTTTAGGACCCACCAGGAGAAGATGTCCACAGTTGTGGATGAGATTGTGATGCAAACCGATGCCCCACTATCGAGTAGTTCTAAGGTTCTTGATAAAACGTACCCAAAACCTGAGATCATTATGCAAGTGGGATTGGTCCTACAATTTGTGAGGATGCAACCCATGTCCAAAAAGTTGGACAGAAGGAAAATTTGTATCAAAAAGATAATCAGTTAATTTGTGCTTGGGTTAAACAACCTCAGAGTTGAAAATGTCATAAGGGTCCTGGTAGAAGGTTGGTGGTTTCAGGTCTATTGGAACCCTTAGACTCAAATTTCTGCTTCCCACGGAATTGGCTTCCCAAATCTTCATTTCCCAACTTCTATCCTCCACAATCAGGATTTCCGAGGCCTCTAGTTTATTACACATCCCATATACAATATCCAAGTCTAACAATTGTGACTCAATTAGGATTGACTTGGGTACAATGATTTCAAAAGCATCATCATTCAGCTCTTTAGGGTGAGATTGAGGAATGAGGCTATTAATTGAATCATCCATGAAAATAGGATTTGTATCTTCCAAGCTAGCCCCAATAGGATTAATTCCCTCAATTGTAGGGCCATCAAATGATCCATCATACTCCTAAAGCTCATATGTCTCACTAAAATTATCTTCCTCAAACTCAGGTGAGATTTCACATAAAGATTCTTCACCTTCAGAATCAAAGAATTCTGGATCTGCATTTATATATGTCTCAAAATCATCTATCATTGCCTGGTCCATGGAGACAAACCTTTCCTTGTACCCTGGTTCAAGGATCTTGGGTGAAGAAATCAATTCATCCTCAATTGATTGCTCTAGACCAACCTGGTCAACCTTGGTCTCATAAAATGCGTCCCCCCTACAGTTGCTTGAGAGGGTTCTGATATTAGCTCTCCTGAAGGGGGTTTATCCTGGGAATCATCCCAAGATTGGACTAGAGTAATCACAAATCTCATCCTCAATTTTGATAACTTCCCAAGTAAAAACTCACCGGGCCCTTATCCTTAACATCTTGGAGTCAATCCAATAAATACTTGTTAAGATCATCAATCATTTGAATTAGAGGCTCCAATTCTTCAGTGTAGGGTGTTGGCTGAGCTTTTAAAGATTGAATGGTATTCCTTAAGTTAGCCAACACCCTATCTTGGACTTGCTTTACCTAAACCAAATGATTTGATTCAAGGTTGGGTGAGTTTGAGTTCAGTCAAGGGAAGTTAAGAAATTGAGGTTCTTGGGGCCCTCCTTGATATTAGGCCATTTCAAGTTGTTCAAAGAGGGGTGGTGACAGTTAACACTGCATCTTGGGGTGATAAATATGTCAATTGGCGCTTATCTTAAAAACAAAATGCATAGATAATACATCATAAATAGGAATAGGAGCATCGCATGCATTGCACATCAAGATTGCTTATAATTCATTATTAACGGCCATGTGTACAAGGACATGTCAAAATAGGCCTCAGATGAGCAATTGGACCGCACGGATGGATTCAGAGCGACGAACGGAGTTCAACGGACTCGAAATCGGCTAAATCCGACAGCCAGAGCTTTTGTAATGGGCCCAAGAAGTTCTGACCATTGATCTGATGATTAACGGTCCACAGCGCGCCATGTGGCGCTCGCTCGTTGCATCCATACCACCACCTGACTCTGCCTTCACCCGGAGGACAACTCTCAGCTGTTGATCTTCGATTGAACGGCCGAGAACGCTCGCGCGCTCGACTCTCGCCACGACAATCCGTTGTGATAGTTCAACGGTTGACCGCCTCAGGCCCGTGCAATTGGCGCAGGATCAAATCTCGCTGCATGGAAATTCGAAGGCAAAGGCGCGCGTTGGGGAAATTGAGCTGCCCGATCAGTAGTAAACGGCGCAGATGGAGCACACGTGGCTCAACGGATGTGCGCAGATGCTCACGTGCGCGTTGACGCAGTTGATGCTCTCGCCTCAGCAACGATCCGCGAGCGCACTCTTCACGGGATCTCAGCCGTCCAATCTTCAATCGGACGGCTTACAACACGCGTGCGCGAATCGCCTCCGAAGAAGCACAGGGTGCGCTGGAGATCGGCAGGCAAAGGGGGCTACATCAACAGATTTAGTATGGATTTAGCGACGTCCCGGACATCGCTAAAGCCCATACTTAAATTAGAAAACCCTTTTGCCTATATAAATTCCATCCAACCACCCATGGAGGGCGTTCAATCCACTTGCAAGTGCTCTACCCCACTCCTAGCCACCATTAGCTCTCTTTGTAATCTCCTGAGCCAACGAGCTGTCGACGGAGCCCCTCTCCACCGCCGTGGTTGCCTCGCCGTCTTCTCTCTCTCTTTTTCCCTCTTTATCTTAAGCTTTACTTTACTTGTGTTTAAGCATTTATCTAGTGTTGTAATTATAAACTAAAGCTTCATGTCAAATGAAATTGTTTCCTATCTAGTTACTTGCCCCCTTTTATGTTTAAAGTTGCATGTGTGAATGAAGAAATTCTAACCCTATTATCTCTCTCTCTCTCTCTCGCTTTTCACCCACGACTTCTCGCAAGCAAAAACCCGTTATTTCCGTGACATTAAGTGATAAGAAAAATCCGATTTTCACACCTCATTGAGATCGACACTCGGACTCACGTCCATTTCTTCATTTAAAACCGACGTTGCAACCGCAAACTATAACGACTCTTTTAAACACACGAGCCTCCCGCACCGTCAGTGACCCATATGCAGTGTAATCCTGGGGAAGGTAGGGATTATAATCAGCAAATCCTTCTTGATTGTAGATCGTATTACATTGTCCATAGGAGGGAGGTGATCTATAATCGGTGTAGCTTAGAGAAGGATAGAAATCATGGTGTCCACGGTTAGACCGTGAACACAGAGTTCGAAATTGTATCCCCAATTGAACTTATCCCGACTAATGGATAAATGGTCATAAGTTAGGTTGGGATAGTGATCATCTTGGGAATAAGTGGTGGTAGGAGGGTAAGAGTAGAGATGCGGGTAGAATGTGGAATGATCCATGGTAATGCAGGAGGGAAAAGAGAAAAGAAAGGTACTCTGCAGTACAAACAATCAAACCTATCTTTAGGTAGGATAGCCTGAAGACCTATAAATTCTCAAAACCCGTCTTGAGATGAAAGAAATGATTTGGTCTACTTCTTTCCGGTCAATCCAACCAATTAGAGGGAGGGATTGAAGAGAAGGTTCTTCCCTTTGCTTTCGCCTCAGGTTCCTTTGATACCCTCCAACTGCGATCGTTTGACACTACTCCCGTAGCTAGACCTTAGATGGGCTGGTTGAAGTATATTAATCGAAAATAATCTCGATCTAGGCTCCAAAGAGAGAGTCAAATGCTTAAGGCAAGCGCCTACTCTATTTTAATTTGGCTTAGGTTTGAATGTACTTGGGAATGTGATGTGCCCTTTATCTAGGTTGTGCCCTTAACGATCAGTTTCAATGTGTGTGCGTGTACAACCAATGGTTTTCAAATGAGGTTAATTAATGATGTGTCTTTTAATGTTCAACCTTGTTTAGTAGCTTTTAGGGTTCAACTTTAAGTTTATTCAATCAAGGTTCAGGTGGCACACCAGCTTTTAAAAGCACAGGTGAAGATGTCTTCCTTTAAAACTTAAAAGAATGTGCAGTGAGTGGTTAATTCCTAAAAGTTGAATCCTATGTGGCAAGCTACTTGATAAATTAGTTTTATGTTAAGTGGTGCAACCCAGACAAATCTGGCAAGTGGCCTGATGCACCACTAATTAAGGCACCAAATCAGTTTTAGCCTATTCTGATGTTTAATCACTTCCAAGGGGTGGGAGGTGGGGGGGTAAACTTACAGACCCTTCAATAGCACTTTACTCTAATTTTACAACTCCGACTTGCCTCAAAAGAGTACCTGCAATCATAATAAGAAAAGAGAAAAATGAGGTAAAAGATAAGAAAGGCGAAAACAGAGCGTCACTTCCTCGGCAACGGTGCCAAAATGATGAGCGAGATTTTGTACGCTAAAAGATTAAGTTAAAAATCCATCGTTGTAGTTACGTAAAAATCCACTATCAAATAAAATTTATAACTGAAACTCTGGTGAGTCCCGGGTCGAACACAGGGAGGCAAACGTTTGGTTAAAATCACGTTTGTAATTATTTTTCACAAAGCAGATTATCTGGTTGAAATTAATCTACGCTAGCTATTCTACTTAAAGAATAAATAATAGAAAAGAGAGAGAATAGTATAGAGAAAAAAAGAGAGAAAGTGAACCAATATTTCATAACCGTAGAAGCATGTTCATTACAACTAATTTCTACAATTAGAAAGCTGGAAATCTACACTAGAAAATGGTAAAAAGATAGGGATGAGAAAATCCTCCCCGACAGCTTCTTGGAGAATGAGCGGCATTGACGGAGCGCCTGGAAGAGGGTGGTGAGATGCTGGATGAGGGAGAATGGAGCTGGAGGATGGAACATGGCGGCATCGTAGCGGGATCCGCTTTCCGAATGGTAGCGAGAAGACAACCATGGGATGCTCCATGAAGGGGGTGTGAAGATAGGAAAATTATTTTACTTTTGCTCTAATGGAGCATCCCGGGTATAGGATCAGCTCGTAGAGCTTTGGAGGAGGTGAGAGGTGAAGAGAAGGGATGAAGAACTGGAGAGTGTAGGGCCTTTTTATAGGCATAGAAATGGGGGCAAAAGAGGCATTTCCAGTCCTAAAAATAAATATGCAACCTTTAGTGATGCTTATAAGTGTTACTGAAGAGAAAGGTGGCCGTTGGTGCACACATGGCATGAGCCCTTCGATCAAGATCCAACGCACCACATCCAGCCACGTCTCCAGGTGCTTGATCTTCAGCCATTGGCACGTAGATCGCGCTGCATCACGATCAGTCGTTCGATCGATGGATCGGACGACTTAAAGCCATCAACCCACAGCACCTCTTCTTGCAGCACGTCGGCTCGCGCGTCATCTCGCGCATGATCATCGCATGGCTCTTGGTACTCCACGTCTCGCCTTCGCAACCGCTGGATGCGTATCACACGGTCCAATTGAGCACACCCCGCTCGCCGCTTCAATTTGAGGCACTCGAGGATTCAAACTTGCTCCATCATCTCCTTCTTTGAGGTCGTAGCCGCTGTGCTATGGCCATCTCTTTGTCATGTTTTCGTTTTTCCCTTCAAGAGGTCCAAGTTGTTGGATGATGATCCAACGGTTGGGATCACTCGTGGCTTCTTCATTAGTGCTAAAGAGCTGGATGTGGAGAATGGATCTCAGCCATTAGATCTTGATCCAATGGCTGAGATGCGACAACGCGGATGAGGAGGGCTACGGTAGCTTATGGGCAATCTTAAGCGACTAAGATGGTGCCACATGGCACCATTTGAGCCATCTATCTTCTTTTACTCGTAGGTGGTGCCACGGATGTTGGATTGAACTGATTTTCACGTCATTAGGTTGCGATCGTCGATCTAAACCTGTACGTGTGGTTGGATCTATCATCTGAAGTATGGATTTGCACCACCTTTCCCCTTGACCTCTAATTTTTCTCGAACAGCATCTGATGCTACAGAGGTCCTATTGGGGTGATCTCGGAGGTGTTAGACTCCAATTGTTACCCTGATCAAATCCGTACGATTGGATCTTCAATCCGAGGCTCCAAAATGATAACACTCTATCCCCTTGCCACAAAAAGGAAAATTAACATATATTTTGTACAAACTAATTTAAATGCAGAATGATGCATGTTATGCAATATTTATAATGCTGAATGCAATTATATACTTAAGAACACACATAAATAGATAGTTTATGTGACATGGATGTGTCTACATAAAAAATAGGGACCCATTCTTGAGGGGTAGGTGCCTTTTAGAATCCAATCTTGAAATGTGCCCACAAGAGGATGAGGATGATAACATTGAATACCCACATGAGCTATATTAGAGTCAGAAAAAAGGGAGGATGATGCCATTGGAAGAACTTGACCTTGATGGTACAATTTTCTTCAGTTTTGATGAGCAAGGTTGAAGTCAAATTGTCAACCCTACTTCCCCAATTGACCAAGAGGTGGAACCTAAACCTATCACTAGTGAGCCTAAACCCCAATTAGAGCTACTTGAGGAGGTAGAAGCAAAATCTAAAATTTTTTAGGAACCACTGCCCCAAGTAGATGAGGAGTCTAATTTAGAAGAGGATGAGGAAATAATAGAGGAGTTAGAAATCAGGATCTTGAGTGACTTTCGGGGAGAGTATGTAATGTTTGAGGATTTACCCCTCAAAGATGTCACAGAATTGGTGTGGGTTCCTCCTTGCCTCTACTTTTGACAATAGTCCTCCCCATGAAATAATAAAAAATGATGAAGCAACCCCTACAATTAACAAAGAGTCACATTTACATCTTGGGGAGAAATGGATAGAAAACAAAGAACCTTAGGACAATTCCAAAGACTGTGAGTATTATTCAGGTTGTTTTTGAGGAGGTTGAGATAAGCTAAATGGGGAGTCAACCTTTTATCATGCAAGTATGAATTCAAGGTGTGACTTAATTAATGATGAGAGGCAATTTGATCATAAAGAAATTGCCAGGTCAGCCAGGAAAGTAGCTGAGGAATTGGAACGATGGTTGGGAATGAAAATAGAATTAATTGAACCTCATTTAGAACTAATCACTACCCAACCACATAAGCAAACCATAGTTTCCTTAACTAACATCTAGTTTAAATCATTGCTCAAATTCATTCTATCAGATGAAAATATCAAACTAGTACACCTGAAAGTGGGATGGCAGGTGTCGATAGATGCTTGTAGACAACATCTCGCCATCCATGGGGCATTTTATTCTGTGTCCCCTCCTCTCCCTGAGGATCCTTGTTACCCTCATATTTCAAGTTGTCAAGAGGTCATGTTTTAATCTCTTCATCTGAGACCTCTTACGATAGCCTACAAGGATCTTTATGTTAACCTCTATTGGCGAGTGTTTGGCATCACGCTTCATCATCAGCTTACCAATATCCATGGCTGCCTCATCTGTAGGCCCATTATATTGTGCTTATTCTTAGGGCCTACCCCTCTATCTTGGGAACATGATTTACAGGACTTCAACATCTGGGTGCCGACATTAAATACAACACTTATTGGGAGGCAACCCAACATGGGCCAATGACACAGACTTGACCCAAGTGATCTCTTTCTTTCTCTCTACTTTATTTTTACAACTTCCCACATTATAAGATTTAGGCATGGGGGGAGGCTTCACCTTGCATCATTCATTAGTGCATTTAGCATTGTGCATACATCACTCACTCTCAAAAAAGAAAATAGAATAAAATAAATTTGTTGCAGGATTATGAGAATAGGTACTAAAGAGTTACCAGCCATAGGACTATGTGAGAAGTTGTGAACTTAGACTCTTCAGGTTGTTAGTAACTTAATCAACCCAAGTATTTACTAAGAGATGAACCTGTTTTTGAATTCTAGAGGAGCTTGATTAGCTGAGGTATTAAGTCAAGGGTGTAGGAAGTACACGGCTTACTATTTTTCATCATGTGGAGTGAGAGATCTTGGAGTGTGGGTGTCTAGGCCTTACACAAATACACATATAATGACAATCTTGAATCACCCTCAGACTCTTTCATTTAAGCATGAGTCCCTCACACATGGAAATTAGTATATTTATATCTTTATTCATATTTATATACATATAAAACAAAAATATAAATAATAAAAATTAATCATTATTATTATAAAATAAATCCCATCTCATAGTGGTCAAGTGCCTTTTACGACATCATCTCGAGACGTCGAAGTGCGAAGCCTGACCCCTAGAAGGTCCTCTTACGGTGTTTGATGAATGCATGATAATTATACATAAAATGCTCAAGTTGTGCTAGTTTTGTAGCTTGCATTACATATTTGCATTATAAATATTGTATATTAGGCATTAGTATACTTAGGTAACCATGCATGCATTTTATGAAAAATTATATCATTTTATGTATACTGCTTGCTAATATGCATTTTGATTTCTCTACAGGTATTTTACATCGCCCTTGGCCACATCCTATTTCTCTTCTCTGGATCTGAATCCTAATCTCATCGCAATCCCACAAAAAAAAAAAAAATCCATATTCCATGGCCATCCCCTCCATTTTCTTTTCCCATTTACATAAATAAACCCCCTCATCTCTCCCCGTAAAATACCCCTACATACATGTTAATTCTAGCCACTTCCCATGCACTTGAGACTTCTCTCACTCTGTATTTTCCTCTCGCGTGCACTTTCCTAAAATGCCCACACACATCCTACTTTCTCAAGCCCGACTGCCAGTGCACACCCATTCCTAATTTCCACACCTGCGCTCCCTCTCCTCTCTTTTAGCACCTCGTCAACTCTTGCTTTCCATCCCTCACGTTCCCTATCCTCTCTTTTTCTCTTATCTTTCACGTCAAGCCTCTCCTCTCTCATTATTTCCCTCTCCCTCTCGCGACTATGACCCGCTCTCTCCTCTCTCTCTCTCTCTCACATCTACGACACCCTCATCGCATCCTCATCTTCCTCTCTCCCCAATGCAGCAGCAACTTACGCCCACGACTTCTCTTTCTCTCTCCCTGACGCACCTTCGACCTTCTTCCTCTCCATGCGCGACCATCCTCCTCCAATTTCCTCTGTCTTGCTCCTCCAGGCGCCCCTTCCTCTCTCTTTCCTCATCTCCTCCTCCGATCATCTTCACCTTCTCTTCTTTTTCTTCTTCTTCAACTCCCCCTCCACATCCCCTTCTTCTTCCTCATGTTCTTCTTGTCTCCTACTTTCACATCTTCTTCTTCTCTTCTCTTTTATTCTTTGCACCAAGCACACCCTCTTCTTCTTGTCAAGCAGCTTCTCCTCCTTCTTTTTCTACGTCCTCTTCTCCTTCCTCTCCTCCATGTTCTTCTTCTTCTCCCTTCCTACACTCTCGCTCTCTCTTCCTTTTTCTCTCTACATGTTCTCTCTCTTCCTTTTCTCTTTACACACCCAACACCACCATCACCACCTTATCCTCTCCTTCCACCACCAAGTATGCCCTCATCTCCCTTACTTTCTTTATATCTTCTCCAGATCTTCTTGACGATTTCTTCCTTCTTCAACATCTCGGTGGTTCTTGATACTTGCCACAACATCTCGTGGCAAGAGCTTCTCTCTCTAGGCTTCTCGTTGTGGTTCCTGCTCTTCCTGCATCTGCACATCTTCTTGTGGCTTCTCCAGCTGCTTGCATCCATGTGCATTTTCACCGACGACCGTCAATGGCTTTCTCCGGCCGCATCACAACCTCACCAACAACCTTCCTAAGCTCTTTACTCTCTTCTCCTTTTTCTTACAGTTTTTCATTTCTCGTTATTTGTCATGTAGTGCATGATGAGGGACTCATGGCTCCTAAGTCACCATAATTACCTAGTTTTCCTAGTTAAATCAATAGTAAATAACAAATAATCTGGGTTAATTATATAATAAGATAATAATAGTAAGGACCTAAATTATATGATAAAATACTTAAATTAAGGTCTAATAAACATTTATTTATGATTAATTAATAAATGGGACTTAATCCTAATCATTTAGCTACCTATAAGTATTATATATAAGTTTATAGTATTTATAGTACCTAAGTTATTAATTAAGTTAATAGTGTAAAGCATTTAAATAAATAAAGCTAAAAAGGAGAAAAATGTACTTTCATGCCATACATATATTATTTATCATATTTATAATAACATATAAAAAGCTAGAAAAAGAATTAATTTAATTTAAACCTTAAAATCCATTGTTTATATTTTGGTCCTTAACTTTCATTTCCATTATGTCCTTTTATTGCAACTTGGTCTTTTATTTATTTGCAAATGAGTCCCTGTGTACACAGCAGCCTAATTTCCTCTTCTCCTTGAATGGCTGACATTGGCCGGTTACCACACTCTCCAATCACTGTCCATCCAACAATGGACCGCCACTACCATTGTCGCCAAGCATCCGCTCACTCTACCCTTCCTATCCAACAGCTGCGAGTCGTTGTTCCCTAAGTAACTTTGACGAGGCAACTTCACCATCACCGGAGACGAAGACCTCCAATCTCATGCATCTGGACGTGATTGCGTCTAGATACCTCCCCCCTAACCCTCCCCACCACCTATAAAAACCCACCTAGACCTTTGATTGGAGGTTAGCAACCCCCTCCCCTTCTTCCCCAACTGAGGTTGCTCGTTAGGCTATTCGTCCCAGCTTTAGCGTCTCTTCCCTCCTTTCTTGGGCATTCTCCGCTGAGGAGCGCCGCCTCTCCCACCTCCTTTTCCTCTTCTTCAACCTACCAACGGCGGAGAAGTGCTCCACTTTCTTCTTCTGCTCACTTCGCTCGACCGGAGTTACTGTTCTCCCACGTCTTATTTCTTCTCATTTCTGCTATGCCAACGATGGAATCCCTCACCTCCTTCATCCAGATAAGTAGACCTAACTTCTAAGCGTAGCTTGTGGTTTTGATTTAGACATGTAATTCTTAAGAGTAGGCGTAAGATAGCTCCTCCTTCTCACCTCCTTCTCCGATGCCAACAAGCCAAATTCGGACTCGCCGGACTTTGTTTCATCCAATCATTCACTTTATTACCTTTCTCAACTCTTCACAAACATAATCCACTTTCTAATTTCCCTGAATAATAACCTAAATACCTAATTCACCAAACACATCTACCTGGACCTCCAGTTGTCTATGGAGAAGATCAGAGTCGATTTCACATCCAAATCGGCCCTCCAGCTTCTTCATTACATTACAAGGGCCATTCCTACCTATGTTTCTACTTCAATTAAGCCTTATTCACTAAATACCCAATTCCACCTCAACCTCCGATCGTCGCTATTTATGGCGGAGGTTGGAGGAGTTCCTCCACCTAATTCCATTACTTCTTCACCTTCGCAACCACTCAATGAGTGATTCACCTCACTCAATTGAGTGATCTAACCTCTCCACTGGTTTAATGAACTCAGATTTGATTTTTGAGCATTTTGAGTTTGTATGTCTGATATAAGCATTCAAAGATCAAATTGTTGAGTTCTTGAGCCTTTTAAGCTTCTCAGGAAGTTTTTGAGCTAATTTCTAGAGTGTTTCATGGAGTCTTTAATTCTAACAGCCAACCTCGTTGATAGCGAAATACGCGTGATTTGTAAAAGCAGTTTTTTTACGTCGTTGTAACACGCGAATCCGCTTTCGCTTTTAAAATTTATATCCTAGATAGGGGAGTATCTAGGGTCGTCCAAGGAGGCAAAAATTGCAATAATGATTCTCTTGCTTGGAATACAATCTCAACTTTCTTTTTAATATTTTTCAATATGTAATTTTTTTGTATTTTGAAAAGACGAGGGCAAACGGCAGATTGTAGCGAAAAGAACTAACACCTACAAATGATTAAAATTCTAAAAGATAGAAATATCTTCTTCCTAAGCTCACTCTAGGAAAGTGTAGGCCTAGGGTAATTAGGAAGAAGAGGTGAAATAAGTGCTAGAACCAAAATAAACAACTGCAATAAAAAGCTTAAAAGAAGGCAATTTTTGATTGAGTAGAATGAGTGTTCTTTTCAAGGACAAGTAGAGGAAAGCTTCTACTAGAATTGAACAATTTAAAAGAAAGAAAAGAAACACAAATCCTCTTGTAACAATGGTGAAGAAGGTTGTCTTCTTGCTCCAAGCCTAGCTGCTCCTTGGCTTGAAAAGAGGGCCTCCTTCTTCTCCTTCCTTGAGAGCTCCTCCAAGGTGGAAGCTACCACCTTTAATGCTCTCTCCAAAGGGGTGGGCGTGCACCACCCTTAAAACTCCTCCAAGGTGGCGTGACCACCTTCAAGATCTCCTCCAAGATCTTCCTTGCCTGGCTTCTCCTTTGGCTGGCGTGACCCAAGAGAGAAGGGAAGAGGGGAAGGCACCAAGGGGACAGAATATCCCCTTAATCTTCTTCTTCTTCTTCTCTCTTGGACGTGGGATTCTTGGTGGAATATGAGAGTGAAATGGCTAGCCAAGGATGACTTGAATGGTGGTGGGTAGTGGTCTTTTTATAGGGTAGGATGGGGGGTTAAGGTGCCCCTTGAAATGGAGGGCAAGGATGGAAGAATGGAGGTGGTTGGTGATCCTATGGCTAAGGAGAGTTGGCGCCAACCCAAGAGGTGTTAAAGGGGGTAGTTATGGTGGTGTTGGTGTCTTTTGGTGGTGGAGAGACACCACCATGTTGGCGCCAACATGGGGTCTTCTAGAAGGGGGGTTAGGTGGATGGTGGAGATGGGTTCAAGGGAGATTGTGTGGTGGAGATGAGGGGAGATTTTGGAGGGAAAAGTGGCGCCATTAAGGGGTGGTTATGGGTAGTTTTTGGCGCCACTTTTAGGTGTCTTTTGGAGGTGGTGGGTAGGTTAGGTTGGTGCCAAGTAGGTTAGCTTATGTGGAGCTTAGGTGGAGCTAGTTGGGTGGAGTTGGTAGGTGGGTTTTTGGGGTGGTATAAGCCAAGGAAGTTGGAGCATAGCTAAGCTAAGCTAAGCTAAGCTAAGCTAGCTTAGCTAATGGAGGAGTAGAGGAGAAGGTAATGGAGCTAGGGTTTAGAGGAAGGAGCTGAGGAGAAGAAGTCTGGAGTTGGAGCTGGAGCTGGCTGCTGCTGAAGAGGCTGGCATGGGGCTACTCTAGCTGGCTTAGCTTGCTAGTTCTTTGCTAGTTGCTAAGCCAAGCTAAAGTGAGCTAGCTTCTACCAAAATGAGCTAAGGTGAGCTGGGTCTGGTGCTCCCGTGGAGAATCAAGCTGGTTGAGGCAGCTAAGGTAGCTTAGCTCAACTGAGTTGAGCTAAGCTGAGTCCTTGTGAGCTGGACTTGAGCTTCCTGAGCTGGGATGAATTCTTCTTTAGCTGGTTGGAGCTGAGTGGAGCTGGATGTAGCTGGATCTGAGCTGGGGTGAACTCCTGTCAACTCAGCTGAGCTAGCTAGAGCTCCCTGTGAACTAGTGGGAGCTGAGGTGAGCTAGACTCAGCTAAGTTGAGCTGGATCTGAGCTGACTTGAGCTAGGGTGAGCTAAGGTGAACTCTCTTGAGCTGCCATCCAGCTGAGATTAGCTGAATGGAGCTGGGATGAGCTAACCCTAGTTCAAGTAAGCTAGGTTCCAGCTGCGGTGAGCTAGATCAAGCTGAGGTGAGCTGGATCAAGCTGAGGTGAGCTGGATTAGGCTGAGTTCCAGCTAGTCTGGGCTTCTCCTTCACCAATTGCCTTCTTGAGTGCTAGGGTTTTAGGGATCTGTGCATCTGTACATCCCTAACACTCACAAAAACTCATTAAAATGACAATAAAAAATGCAATGCATGCCTATCCTAAGTTATGCCTAAATGCAGCCCAAAAACCCGTTTGCAAAGTAAAATCCTAAGAGCTAGGTTAGTTTTAAAGCATAAAAATGATGATAAACTGGCGTTTATCACTCGTTAATCACCGGATCTCCAGTGAGCTCCAGCAACTTTATTTGTGAGCCACACTTGTTGAATCACTCTCAAAACCTTCAGATTATCTTTATAGATTACCTCTAATTATTTTTCGCACATTACCTCTGTGTTTCAATGATTTTAACACTCTGAGCTTGATCATCTTCCTCAGCTCCGATTGAGTTGTTTAGAGAGATTTTAACCTTCTCTGAGACCTTCAATTGGCCCTTAAGTTTCAGCAGACTCTCAAGAGTTTAGAATAATCTTTAGGTTAGCCCTTGGATCATTGATCTATTCTACCAATCAAAACACTTTTAGATCTCAGACAGATGACTTGGATTCATAAGGATATGAGTCAAAATCCCTTTTTTATGATCCTAATAAGTTTCTGCAGTCAATTCAAGTTCATCTGAGTGGTTAATTCGATGTGTGTGGATTTAAAGATAGAGTCAACTTTTGAGCCTATATGGTCAATTTTGGTTGTTTTAGGAGCTCAGGGCTTCTGAGCTTAGCTTTACGAGTTTATTTGCATTCTCTAGGTTGTTAGGAAGTTATTAGGGTCTAATCCGGGGAGTTTTACGTTGATTGATGTCTGATTTGATTCTTTGAGATTATTGGGTTCCTACAGCAGTAGATGCGTTCTACTTAACTTTCAGGATGAGATTCCAAGCCATTCAGGGCTTAACTAAGTTGGTTTTAATCCTTTGGAAGTGTTAGAATTGATTTAGAGGATCTGGTTTAACAATTAATTCAATCTGATGTTCTAATCCTTCCTTTGTTGATCCGTGGTTTGAATGAGGATTGCCAGGTGTTCTAAATTCAAAGAAGCTTTCCTTTAAGCTTCTCTGTGTGAGGAAGTGTATTGGGCACTGAGTGTACTCTCAAGATCACGAGAAAGGGATAGAGAACAGGTGAAGAAGTTGTTACAGAACAGTTATGGTGCAAAGCCACTTTTGGCACGTGATTTGGAGCAAATTAGTGAACCAATAATCAATTGATTGGTGAAATCAAGAGATATGATGGAGCTTTAGACATCTGGACCTTCAATTGATGAAGTTCGAGCTAATCTACAGCTATATTGGAGGAAGATTTGAAGGAGAAGAACATTTGTTGTAATGCGCTGAAAGGAAGGGGACTTGATAGTCCCACCTCGAAAGTGGTTTGCCATTTGGAGCTGTATATTAGCAAACACCTCCCTTGCCCCTTCAAGCGATTTGAAGGCAATGCCTACAGGCAGGCTTGTGTGCTATCTAAAATCCTATGCGCTACACATGCATTGCACACGTGTATGCATCCAAGTGCGTGCATGGGTGTGAGAGTGATGTGTGTCCTTTGTAGATGGGCTTAGTAGCGTCTGCTCCAGCTTGGCCATTGAGATTGCATGAAAAGCCCATAACTTTTTAATTGAGCCTAAGACTATGTTGAGCTAAACTCTTAGCCAAATCTAAGGCATGTGTGTGAAGGTTTATACAAAGCCTAAGTGTTTAATGAATACTTGTGGATTAATGTGTTGTTATAAAACAACATTTTTTGTAATTTTCTTGTTACAGTTTAATGCCAATATCTTTCTTTTATTGTATGGAATGATTGCCCATGTTTCTTTCTCTATTCTTATGCAATTATTCATGTGGATAACAGTAATTAATATAATAGTAATTAAGTAATAACTAGGTAAGTTCATTAAGTTAAGTAACTTAAGTACATTGTAAGTTATGAGTAAACTATAGTTAGTTTATATATATAGTAGTAAAGTATTTATTGTAGTAATTCAATTAGGTAATGTATTATAAGTTATATAAGTGTTATAGATATAAGTTAAGTTAATTAGTTAATTATTGTAATTAAAAATAAGGATTAAATTAAGAATAATTGGTGGATAATTTGCTTATTTAGCCTCCCAACAATCTACCCAGACTCAACCAATAAAATTATTTCTAAATTTTAGGTTATCTTGCACCTTATACTACGACATTATAACAACATTGCGAGGTAATCTAAACATCATTTTTAGCGTCGTTGATTGAGTTAATAATCATAATTAACAATGTTGGAAAGATGTGCATCAGTGTGATAATAAAAGTTTTATTTTTGTTTTCGTGTTCTCTTCGTATTTATCTCTGTGAGTTTATTTGTTTTCATTATATAAAAAAATTTCAAAAAAATATTAGTTGTCTTAGTTAGGTTAGGAAACACTTAGACATCATTGTCTTCTTGTGAGACGACTTGTACTTTCGATTTTATACTCTTATGTTTTGGAGATAATTTTATAAATGTAAATAATGTATTTTTGCAATTACAACGACACATTTATCTTTTATGTGATTTTATGATCAACGTCATCCCGAGGCGTCAAAGTGTAGGGTTTTCTACTAGAGTGCCTCTTACGCCATCATCCCGAGGTGTCGAAGTGTAGGGCTCTTCCAAGATGTGTATGAGGGATGATGACTACTTTGTATTTACAAGAGCAGATCCGATGTAGGATACAGGGGGAAACAAGCAGATATTAGCGAGGTTGCCCACTAATGCGAACTCGAATAAGTCTTATTAATATGGTGATATTATTGTTGAAATTAGTATAGTGAGTTAACCTAAATTGAGTTTACACAGTTTTACAAAATTTTTAACCTGGCCTACTTGATTTTATCTTGGTCACTTTTAGGCCAAGGGTCGATCTCAGGGAAGCGAAAATTAGGAGATCAAGGAGTTTCTACACCTTTTCTAAAATGTATCTTTTCTTTACGTTTATTATGTTTTTGGTTTTTCTACTTTTAAGATTTTTTTTGTGATAATGTTGTTCTTGAGGCACACCCTCAAAAATGAAGTCTTTGGCCTTGAGCCAAATGGTCCTTGGCTTGAAGCCAACTTAGGGTTCCAAAATCAATCTTGTTACTCACAAGATCGAGTACCTACAAGACAAGAATTATCTTTTCTCTTTTATACTTTTTCTTTTGGTCTTTTTAATAGCAAGAAATAAAAGAGAAATGAAAGCAGAATAAATTGCAAGGAAAGAAATGAAAAGAAATACTTAGCTTAGTATATATATATGTATATATATAGTAGATATAGAATATATATATATATAGTAGATATAGAATATATATATATATAGTTATAAATTATATAGATAGGGGTGGATGTGGAGATGGAATGTAGCATGGTGTCAAGCTGGTCTACGTCTAGCAAGATGCAACCAACAAGACTAAGTGTTACGTGGAGTGTGGAGCGGGTGTGTGTGAGTGCGGGTGGAAGAGCTTGCTTTACGTGGGTATCGGGAAATATTGGCAACTGGTACGAATATCCCCGGGATACGATGCGCGGTAAAGGGGTGAGTGCACAGGTATGTGGGTAGTAGATGTGAGGTGAATGTGTGTGTATGGGAGAACGTGGATATGTGAATATATAAGTATATATGTGTGTGTGTATATATATATAAGTAGCTATAACTATATAGATATATATATGTATTGGAATATATATATATTTATTTAAAGATATATATATATATATATATATATATATTTATGTATATATAGATATTTAAGGGTGGGAGTGTGTGCGTATATATATATGTATGCGTGTAGGTGTGTGAGTGTCTATGAGTGTGTGTGTCAGGGTGTGTGTGAGTGCGGGAGGAGGGCAGTTAAGTCGTCTAGGGTCAGTGGTCATCGTCTGGGCGCGTAGGTGCGTGGGCGTAAAGGTGATGGTGAACGCGCGTGCGTGGAGAGGGTGAGATGCAGCACACGGGCTGCGCAACACTGAGGGACGCGTGGGCGTGCGGGCGAGCGGACGGTGTTGTGGAGCGTGCGACCGGCTGGAGGCGGTAGCACAGAGGAGAGAGAGCGCAGAGCCACCGGCTAAGTGAGAAACGAGCCGGTGGCTACAGTGTCGCGTAGAGAGGCATGAACAATGTGCTACAGTGCGTGCGTCGAGAAAGTGACCGACTGAGGTGGTGCAGCGTGTGGACGGTGCTGTGGAACGCGTGCGCGGAAGGAGAGCCCGAGTGGTCTGCAGGCGCACGCGGTGGCGCTCAGAGGTGTGCGGAGGTGCTGGGCTCGTGATCTTTAGAGCTTGAAGCCCTGCACTAATGACGGAGGAGAGAAAACAACAAACTAAAACGAAAGAGAAAAAAAAAATGCAAATAAAAAAACAAACAAGAATCCACCACGCCCACCTGCTCATGACGGAGCTGGGCGGTGGTGGAGTTCACAGTGGGGGTCTGAGACCGTTGTGAATTCTCTCCTGCACACAGTGTAACCCTTCTCAACTTGTGAGAAGAGGTGCTGTGTATGGAGAGGGAGAGGGTGAGAGAGTGGCCAGCGGATGGGTAAGGTGTTGTGTTTGTTGTCTAAGGAGTGGTGATGGGTGTGTTTAAGGGTGGAGGCCCACTGCCGCAGCAGGGGAGGGTGCATGGACTTTTATAGGAGTGCACGCCTCTCGCTATGCTGCAACAAGGTAGGGTGCATGGAGATGTGCATAGCAGCAGTGAAAAAAAAGAAAATGAAAATGGCAAAATCGCAATGCAATACACAATGAAGATGTTAATTATAGAAGTAGATTGAATGGCCATTTATTCTCACTCTCTTCCCCTCTTTATAAATGCATGCAAGTACATATTTACAAATGCAAGTATGGTTACATAAGATGCATGGATAATGTTAGGAAATAACATAAGATGACATATTTATTGGCGTAACTTACGGTGCAATCACCCACTTGTTGAATCAACTTTTCAAACATACAAGACACCTAGTTCTCCTAGGTTAATTTACACCTGTGGGTGTAATTCTAAGCCGTGGAACCCTGTGCTTGCGACCCAAAACTAAGGCAAGTTGGAATCTGATCACTTGTAGAAAATTAGGTTTACTCATCGGTTTATTACTGTTGTTTAATAAACCGACCGTAAATCAAGATTTGTCGTGTTTCTTGAATTAAATAACGTGGAAATGACACTTAAAATATCTACGCTCATTGGTCACTGAATTAATCATGTACGCTGTAGAGCAACCGTTGATGAAAGATGGTTGCCATTGCTTATGTAATAAGCAACGACAAAGAGAGGGAGGGGATGTGAACTTCTCGCACCTAGGGTTGGGAAACTTCCACTTGTGTTGTCAGTCTTTAATTAAACTGACAGCAGCGTGCATGTAATGTACCCGTGCAGTGCCCCAACCCTCCTTCCACTCCAATCTTTTTCCTCTCCGTCCTTCTCACCCGTGGAATCTCCTCATCATCACTCCTCAACCCTCCTCCTGCACTACCCCCATCCTCCTCGCTGCTACTTGTCATCACTACTCTCCACCTCAAGTGACTCCTCCCTCCTCCTCCTCAACCTCCTCTAACCTTCTCCTCCTCAACCTCCTCCAAACTCCCCCTCCTCTCCTTCAGGTGTTCATCCTCCTCCTCCCCTCGGCCCCTCTGCCTCTTCGCTCACAGCTCCTCCTCCTCCTCCCCCTCCCCTTAGCGCTTCCTCCTCCTACCCGTCCCCCTTATCCTCCTCCTCCTCCTCCTATCCTCTTGTTCGTCCACCCTATGCTCCTCTCATCCTCCTTCTCCTATTCATCCCCCCACTCCTCCTCTCCCCTCTCTCTGCCCTTCCTTCCCCTCCTCCTCCTCCAATTGTCGTCCCCCATCCTCATCTCCTCCCTACTGCCACCCTACTCCTCATCTCCTTCTCCGCTTCCTTTCATTCTCATTGTATTAAATTAATTACTTAAGTTATTAATAACATAATAGTTAGTTATTTAATTTATTTTGTGTTATTGAAATTACAAGTTTGTTGGCGACAGCCACTCTCAGAGCCTTTTAAGCTATAATTAAAATTTTCAAAATTTATTTTTGTGATATTTTAGGACCATGCTATATGTGGGGTGTGCCCACATATTATCTTTTTTTGAATTGATGGTGGGGTGTTCCCACTTTTATGTCTTTTGAATGCACATTTAGGATTTTATTAGATGTGGGGTGTGCCCACATAATGTATTTTAATTGAATGGATGGTGGGGTGTGCCCACATATGTGGTTTTGTTATGCATTTAGTATTTTGTTTTTTTACACTTTTATTGTGGAGTGTGCCCAACATTATAATTATGTGTGGTGTGCTATTTTGAAATGGAGGTTTATGAGAAAAATTAAATATTTAAGGGGAAATTCTACCAATTTTTTTAAAATTCATTAATGTTCAATATATTGGTTGGTTGGGAGTTTATTGGGTTATGGTTAGGTTATGTTAAGATTTGGGTAGGATGATGCCTAGGATTGAGATGGAGTTGGATGATGGCTAGGAGGTTGGGGTTTAGGTTGAATGATGTTTGTTTTGTATTGGGTTGGGTTTAATATATGTTGTTTAGGTTTGATATTGAGTTGTGTATTGGGTGTTTGAGCTAGGGTTTAGGGATTGAGTTGGGCGAGGGTTAGTGTGGTTGGGTTGGGCTAGGGTTTAGGGATTGAGTTGGGTTAGGGTGTGGATAGTTGGTTTTAGTTAGGGTTTAGGGATTGGGTTAGTCTAGGGTTTAGACGATTGGTTTGGATTAGGGTTTAGGGATTGGGTTGTGGAAAGCAGTTGGGTTGTGTTAGAGTTTAGGAATAGGGTTAGGTTGGTTATGGTTTTAGTGATTTAATTTATTTTGTAATTAAAACATAATTTATTATAATTGTTAGATACACACACTTGCACAATTTTAGATGCACGCAAGGCCAAACATTAGGTATTCTAACCTCTAGGGTAAAAGTTGTTAGAGTCAAATTATGTCAAAATACTCACCTGCCAAGACTTGTGATTATGTTATATGAACAATGCATTAGTGTATGTATACCTCACAAACAAGATACATTGACTTTATAATATGTCATAAGTTTCTATCGTCTTTAGTTCAGTAAAGTACCGGGCAAAAGTGAGTCCTTAAAGATCTTATCACAACTTAAGTGTTATTTGTTACATGTAACGTTTGTGTTGTGAAGTTTCAGTTTCTTCTTCCTGCTCTTCTCCGGTATACCAACTAATCTTATATAGTTTCCTGTGGTGCCCTTAATTTGAAGCTAAATATAATCTAGCTATAGTTAGTTTTGAGAGGTATACCGGAGAAGTGCGGGGAGATGTTGCTAAAATTTCATTGCACAAAAGTTGCATGTATCAAGTAATGTTGTGATCATCCTCAAGGATGGGTTACAAACTAATCAAGAGACACACATCATCGATCCCTATTTCCTTCCTAACTAGTGACTTGTTAACGTTAAATTTTAGGTGATCATGGGTAAGTCTTAGATCGGTTTGAGGACTTCAGATTATCCCCGATATAAGGATGGAGTAATTTTATTCCTGTATAGGGTCTTTCATGATGATAGGAAGTCATTTAGGCGAGGAGAACTCTTTGATAAGATCTTTTGTCTATGTAGAAGATGTTTGAATGGATCCCTCCATTATCATGACACTGCCCTCCAGCACATCATTTGTAATGGCTGGTAGTAGCATTACACTAACTGGGTGGCTCATGGAGAGGATTTAATGAAGTTAGATTTGATGAAATGGATGTTAACGAAGGGATTGTTGACAGCAAGGGTGAAGAAATTGAAGAAATGTTAAATGAGATCAGAGTAGCCGATGTTGTAAATGTGAATGAGGAAGATGGATTAAGAAGTTATGATCAGTTTTATGAAGCTGTTAAGGCGATTGAGGATCCCATTGCTCCTTGAATTTCGAACATGTCTAGATTGTTGTTTTTGTTGATGATATTTCAACTTAAGGTTATGAATAGAGTGATAATTAAATTAATGTTTAAAGTACTTCAATTCATTGTTGAGTTTTTTAATAACCCCAATGATTTTTCAAGTTTATGGTATGAAGCAAAGAAACAAATACACTGGCTTGGTTTGGATTGTTAAAAGATCGATGCATGCCCGAATGACTGCGTTCTACTTAGAAAAGAATACACACACTTGAGTAACTATCTTGAATGTGAACATGAGAGATATAAGGGAGGTAAATTTGGAAGTAATAAGAAATAACCCGAGAAGGCTTGTTATTTCCCATTGACACTTAGGCTGCAATGTCTTTTTATATCAAGTAAAGCTACAAGGTGGATGGCATGGCATGAAGATCACAAATCCCAAGACGAAAGAATACATCATCCTACGGACTGCGAGGATTGGAAGAGATTTGACGATAAACACATTTACTTTAAAGAAGATACACGGAACATAAAATTGGGTTTTATAAGCGATGGATTTAATCCATTTAAAAGTATCTACCTGTCGTACTCAATATGACCAGTGTGGATGATGACTTATAACTTACTTCCGTGGTTGTGTATGAGATTATCATTCATAACGCTGACACTATTAATCCCCGCTCCAAAGAAACCAGGAAACGTAATTGATGTTTACCTTCAACTGTTGATTGAAAAACTTAAACAATTGTGGTACACTGACATTAATACATACGATGCACAAAAGAAAGAGTTCTTCCAAATGCATGTGGCATTGTTGTGGACCATTTTCCTATGAGTACAAATTTGTCAGGTTGGAACACTAAGGGAAAGTTTGCTTGCCCAATCTATATGGAAGATACCCATCACCTGCAACTACATGAGAGTAAGAAGTTTTGTTATTTAGGGCACCGCAAATTTTTGCCCATTGAACACAGATGGTGGATGTCACAATTTTAGGACAAATTTGATGGCAGGACTTGTCGTAATTCAATGAAAAATCCAAATAATAAACTGAGTATGGATTCAATCCGGTTATCATGGAGAGATTACAGCAAATGAGTGATATATGATAGGGTCAGCCATTCAAACAAGATCAAATGACCTTAAGGAATTTTGGATTTAAAAACATTTTCTTTATGGATCTCCTATATTGAAAAGACCTTACAATATGTCATAATTTAGATGTCATGCATATTGAAAAGAATGTGATGGACAATATCTTGGATGTTTTAAACATGATCAATGATCCAAAGGACACGGTGAAAATAAGAAATGATATGAAGAGCTTGAGTATTCTTCCTGAGCTACATATCCACGAGAATGGCGATTATTTCCCAGATGCTATTTACAATATGATTCTGGATCAAAAGAATAGATTGTTATCCTTTTTTAAAGACATTTGTGCGCCAAATGGTTATTCGTCACAGCTTTTCCGTTGTGTAAATGAAGCACAGAGGAAGATTTCTAGGTTGAAAAGTCATGACTCTCATTTTTACATGTAGGTATTATATTCACTAGCGATACATGGGATACTGCATGCACCAATTGTGAATTCCTTCATAGAAATGAGTAGATTCTTCAAAGTTGTATGTTTAAAGACACTAAGCAATGAAATTCTTGACCACTGTAATAAATAAATAGTCATTACTCTTTGTAAGATGAAACAAATCTTTCTCCCAACCTTCTTCGATGTCATGATTCATCTTACGCTTCATTTTACGAATGAAGCAAGAATTGTTGAATCTATACAATTCAAATTGATGTATCCTGTAGAGCGATACTTGAAAAAGCTAAAAGATTATGTCTACAACAAGGTAAAACTAGAAGGTTCGATTGTAAAAGGCTATCTCGTAGAGGAGTGTATAAATTTCACATCCATGTATATGAATGTGATAGACGACCACTTTAATTGACTTCAAAGAAACTATAAGGGAGAATACAATGAAAATGATGAAGAATGTCTATTGATTTTTTATATTAGAGGAAGGCCAATTCTTCGGACAAACTACAAGTCGATTTTTGAAATTGAATAATGTTGGGTACATCTATACCTTCTAAAGTAAATTCCTGAAATTGACTGACTTTACAAGGAATTCGAACGGATGTTGCATTCAAGTAGGTCTGAGTTTGACTTTCGCGATTGGTTCAAATGCTGTGTCCATCAATTGAAAGAGGAGAATGACTCATGATGGAGTCCAGATTTTGATGTAATTGTTGATTCATCATTAAATTATGCACATTACCATTCTAGTTGTATAATAAATGGGTTCAGATTCAGAATAAAAACAATTGATGATAGAAAGGCTACAAAACAAGTTATAGTTGTCAGTTTTGATTTTGCCACTGGTCCAAATGAATATTATGGTGAAATCCAAGAAATTATGGAGATTAGCATCTGATATAACCATAGGGTTGTCTTCTTTAAATGTCATTGGTTTAGAGTTTTCAAAAAAGGCGTTGTCTTTAAATTTGACAAGAAACACGATTTCTTGAGTTTAAATCATAATTGTCAATTCCTTCAATCTTCTAAACAATTTACATTGGCATGTCAAGCAATGTTTTACGTTCCGGACCACAGTCAAAAAGGTTGGGTTATACCAATAAGAACTATGTCGCGTGATCACTATGATGTGCAATCTAAATCATTTCTAGGCTCAAGATCAATAAATGTGAATATATAAGGTTAGTAATAATTTGTTAACTTCAATTCCCTTCTTTTGATTCTTATATTTGGGGATACCTTAAGACAATGTTTTCCCTAGTTTTTGTAGTATTTTGATCAGGCATTAAAACTGTGTTGGAAAATTTAATTAATATTGCGTTGTAATATAGAAATTGAGTGGTAAAAACATGTGATCAAAGCCAATGAAATAAATACTCTGAGGAGAGCGGGTCGTGTCCACAGGGAAACACTAGCCCGTCTAAACTTGCAAAAGTCATAAACAATTGTTCACCGGAAATTTCCCCCAAACACTGAACGGAAAATACCCTCTAGAATATGCTATCAATTACTAGATATGTTGAATGAGCATTTATGTAAAACATGAGGGTTTTTATCATAAAACTACCATAATTAAATATTAGTAAACCAAAAATCCATTGGTGGCAATGGCACTTGAATGTAAAAACTAATGCAATGAAAAATAGGGGAAAACCTTCCCCTTGGCCATGCATGAAGAGGGGTCCAAGGCTGGAGGTGAGGCTCGCGGTGGAGTAGTCGGTCGAGGGCTACGCAGCGGTGGTGAAGTCGTGTCGCATGGTGGCCGGAGTCGGTGGCGGCGAGAAGGTGGTGGGTGCGTGTGAAAGAGTGATCTTTGCTTTCATTGAAGTTTGTAACACAAAATGTCACGTCGTTGTATGTAGTCATGTGGTAGAAAATCATTTTTCAAAATAATTAATATTCGAAATCTAACCAAGAAGATAGTTAGGTCGTCTCCATAAGGAGGAATCAACCGATTGTACCAGTGAGTGGTACCTCAATTATTCGGAAAACTCAATGGGTGTGCATGCTAATTCGTGCAATTCTTTTTCAACATAAGTCATCATTTTATGTAATTAATCAAGAATATAGGTGCGCACATACAAAATCACCATCGTGGAAATATGTCAATCATGATCTTGGTAATAGCAAACAATATCTATATTAATCTCCTACCCAATAACACCCATTTACTATAACCAATATCCCATGTTTTATGTCATTCATAAGAAGAACTCAATCGTATGTAATTTAGATTATAGAGAGGGATGTCCATGCAAATTTACTGCAATATATTAAATCAATAAATAAGTGAACAGTAGAATTTGCAATGGCATGTGTTGTAAATTCTAATTGGGCCTTCACTATAGCGAAACAAGGGATGAACTCACCTTGTGTGTGCACCTAGGAGGATGCACGTATGGAGGAGAGATGCCTAGAGGAGGATGGTAGCGATGAGGGTGTTCCGATAGCGGTGGTGGCATGGCCAACGACGACCAGAGTTAGAGCCGGTGATGAGGAGGACAGGCGGCGGCGGCAGCTCACTGACGTGCAGGTCGTCAGTTGATGGCGTGGATGGTGTGGGAGCACTCGTGAAGGCGAGGGGAGCGTGTTTGCATCAACAGTGTGGAGTTTCAAGGCCTGTGGACATGGCTACGTTTTTGGGTGGTTTAGATTCTTTCAGTTGGTAGAGAGGTGGAAGAAGAAGAAGAAGACGGAGAGGGAAGAGAGGGTGGTCTGCGACAGTGGCTGGGTTGCATTGTGTTGGAGATTTTTGGTTCACGCTAAGGTTGTGGGTGGCGTGTGTGGGGAAGAAGGTGAAGAGGAGGTTGACGGTGACGTAGAAGAAGGAAGAGGATGGCAGTGGGGGAGGGCGTGGTGTTTTTGGTGGTGGACTGGTGATGGTGGTGATGTTCTTTGTCACAAAGCACCATAGGTTGAGGGCAGATTGCAGAGTCGACGGTGGAGCTTGCTCAAGCCTCAGTGCACGCTTTGGGTTCACGGTGCAGGCGAGAGGGCCACAGTGGAGAGGGTGGAGGTGATGAAGAAACCTCGGAGAAGATGATCCTCCTCTCTTTTTAAAAAACAAAGGCCTGCCTGTTTATTTCCTCTGCCGAAAGCTCCTCCAAACACTCACAATCTTCGCGAGTGGTTGGAACAGATGGATAAGTGCTGGTGGTTCCCATCAGACATCTAACGTTAACTCCAAACATCTTAAAACATGTAGAAACAGGAGCTTGCGATGGCAATTTCCCATACGTTTGTACTGATTTCCAGACGTTTTATAGACGCAGAAATGCACGTTTGAACTCTTTCACATAGCCTGCATTCATCAAATAAATTATATTATCATATCATATGTTATTAAATGTAAAATTAGCGCATAAAATTAAATGCAGGCTAAGGTGAATTGCCATTTAATTCCTACTCAATTAACAATTAAGGACAACTAATTAAAGAGTACTTAGTCTAAATAATGGTCCACAAAAGTGGACTTATTAGCGTGCTACTAGTGGCAACCACACACACCCCTGTTTGGGTGCAAAGGGGGGACGATGGCTCTGCTGCAAGGAGATGGAGGCGGCGCTAGTTGCGTGTGGATGCACACGCGGGCAGCATGGGAGGCGCTGGCTAGAGGTAGGGATGGCGAGGAGAAGGTGGTGGGTGCATACTGCTAGCAGCAGTCGCACACGCCCCTGTTTGGGCACGAAGTGGGGGTGGGGGGCGGTGGCTCTGCTACAACTGCGCAAGGGGATGAGGCGGCGTTGGCTGCGCATGGGTGCACACATGGGCTGCATGGGAGGCACGGGTTGGAGGCGAGGACGACGAGGCGTGATGGCGGGAGGAAACACGAGTGGCATGAGGAGGTGTGGTGGTGGTTGCTATTGCGTGCAACAGTAGCTCCACACTGAAGCGTGCTGGGCGCGCGTGAGGGGAGGGCAATTGTTGGCCACTTGTTGGTGGCCGTGAACAAGTGGCGGTGATGTTGGGTGCTTTTGGAAGTGAAGGTGGTTTGTGTTGGTGATGGTGGTGGTGGGTTTCATTGGGAAAGCAGATAAATAGTGGGATTTTGGGTTATGATGAAAGGTGATGGGTGTGGTGTTGGTGGTCAGGCGGGGGCATGGTGAAGGGGCGACAGCTGTCGGCTGCTTAACGTGGTTGTTGGTGGTGTTGCAAGTTGCAGTGATGACGGTCGTGATGGCGATGAAGAAACACGGCGATGCAAGGACTCCGGTTGGCGGTGTAGGTTGTCACACCACACGCCCACAGTGGTGGAGCCTTGTTGCCACAGTTGAGGTCAGCGGTTGTGGAGCGGAGGAGAGGTTGACTCTCTGCATAGTGGTGAATGGGAGTGGTGGCCTCCTTTGTGTGTGCAACTTTCCCTTGTTCTTATAGCAGACAGAGCTTTTGAATTGAAGGGAGCGTCAGAGGGAGGCGATGAAAGCCAAATCCGCTCCTCCCGTTCCTTGCCTTACTGGGATGAGAAGATCACTCCTTGAATGCCTGTCATCAATGGTCACCCAACTGTTGCAAAGAAGGCCATGGATTCCCTGCAGAAAAAGAAGAGGAAAATAAATAATTAAATGGTTGGTTTATTTATGCACAAAACCTCATAGAATATCTAAAATGCATGTGTAGAATGTGCACTAAATTAAAATGCAAACTTACTTAAAGACTAGGCTAATGCATGCTAAGATCTATTTTACATAAAAATGTGATGTATGAAACAAATCTATAATTAATATATTTACATCTTAATGTATGTTAAATAAATGTTATAATTATCTTAATGTCTAGGCATTAAAATACAAAAATAATAGACAAATATGGGTTCATCATATTCTAATTTATTTTTTTCTTCTTTTTCCTTTTTGATTTCTACTCTTTGCTCAAGCTTTCTACGTCATCAAATTCAAGAATTTCAACATTGTATGTAGGTTGTTGTCTAATTAAATAAAATACGTAATTGTATTTCTTGTTTTTATGGTTTTTGTTGTAATAATATTTTTCCTTATAAATTTTAAAAAATCTTAACATTAAGATAAAAAATAAATTAGTTTTACCCTTGAAGTCCATCTCTTGTGACACAATTGTAAAGGCATTGACCTATCGTAGATTCTAATTAGATAACAGGTTCAACCTATTTATTCCCACCAACTTCTATAAGATTTTACATCTTTGCGACTTCTAAAGACCTACTCAACATAGGGTCACATGTATAAAGTTATATGTCACCTACATCATCTAAGTCTTCCTTTAAAAATTATTGTTTCTATTGGATTTTAGGAATTTTGTTATAAATTTTTATAGAAGTTGGTGGGGACAAACAGGTCAAACTTGTTGTTTAATTGTTTCACATACTAGCAATTGGTTGATGTTTATGCAATCATGTCATGAGAGATGGACTACAAGCAAAAAAACTAATTTACTTTTACCTTTATGTTAAGATTTGAAGTAAATTGAATCAATATATAAGACTATTTTCATTTCCGTCAAAATCTAATGAATGATGGGTTGGCCACTTCTTTACTTCTGTATATGTAATTATAATTTTTACTTCTACTAAAATTTTGATATGTCATTGTATATTACATATATAATTACATATGTATATGTAACTGTAGTTTCTTTTTAAAATATCAATATAAATATGTAATATATATGCAGATGAAAGGTTTTAAGAAAAAACCCAATAAGAAGGCACCCTCCCAGTCTCAGCCACCTCCCCAAGCTCAGCCACCCTTGCATTCCCAGCCACCCCCTGATCCCAGCCACCTCCTGTGGCTCAACCACACCTCAAGTCGATATATTTATGACCCAGTGCTCTAGTACATTTTCGTGCCAAGTATTTTGTGAGCGAAAAAGGGAATGTAAAGGGGAAGGCGATTAATGCTCCTAAGTCGGAGTCGAGGCCACATGATCCAGATTATTTCTGGACTTATTGGTAGGAAAGGAGGAGGATGAGGATGAGAATGATGATGATGAGGAGGAGGACGAGGAGGTTGAGAGTGCGTCTCCAATTAACCCTAGCATAGCTGGTACAAGTATCGGTAAAAATCTTGTATATAATTGTAAAGTTTATTACCTTCATATTTAGCAACTTATTATATATGTTTCCCCTTCCATAAGTAGAAAAGGACAAGGAAAGGGAAAGATAATTTAGCTTTACAACGTGTCCTTGATGGTCTTAGAATACCCATCACATTAAAATTGATGGGAGAAGTAGAGAATTACCCCAGCTTTATTAGTCGAGTGGCCACAATGGTGAAGTTCATAGTGCTCCTATGCTATTTCAATTAGAGGAAGGTGCATGTAGAGCTAAAGAGACAGCTCCTCCGACAATTAATGGGAAATCATAATTTTATACTAGATATTTTATTTAGAAATGATATATTCTTCAAATAATTGTAGCTGAGCTACAATTGGGGTGAAGACCCCAATGCGTGGAGGTATATCCTCAAGCACGCCACCACGTTACACAGATTGGAGGACAGAGATGAAGAGAAAAGTAAAAACTTTCTTACATTTACATGTTTATTACGAAATATCATATATCATATATTAACATTTTATATTTGTTATTTAGTATTTTTTGAAAAGGTCGTATGATGAGGCATTGAAGAATGTCCCTTGTGATGTCATACTTGAACATTGGAAGAAGGCATGAGAGCAATGGATTGATCACAAAGGGGAGGTTAGTAAATGATTCAAAATGTCAATATTAAATTCATAATAATAGATCAATTTCTTTCCTAATTTAAATAAGGCTTTCTTGTAGGAGTAAGCGAAAAAAAAAGGTCAATAGCACCAAAGTTTCGCCACAGACCTATTATTTGAGTCAAATGAGCATTGAGACAGTCAAAGCTGATATGTAAGTTTATTGTCACCAGTACTTAGAAGTTATTCAATTTGGAGATGATTTCTAATAATTTTATCCAGATTAAATTTTCGATCTACTATGAATAGGGGGAATAAGGCTAATAGGGTGGATATTTATGAGATTAGTCATAGTAAGGTTGCAAATGATGGTACTTGAAAGTGGATTCATGAGTTATGCTAGTAGAGACACATAAGTTTTATAAATCAAAATATAATTATAATTTCTATATCTTATACAACTCATAATTTTAAATATGTTTAGGAGAAAATGGTAAACTTCGTGCATCCCTCCTTTGACGAAAACTCGAAGAGCGCCAACAACCTATGGATCCAGAGGAAGCATTCAGGATGAAGATACCACCTGACCACAGTGGTTTCGTTCATAGCACAGGGAAGGCACACACCTTATCGAGTTGGTATGTGAGGAAAGGAGCACTGTCATTTGGTGTCGTCGATCAGTTGAAGCAAAGGATCGAGACATTACAATGGCGAGATGAGGATAGGAAAAAGAGAGGCATAAATAAAAGATCAGATGGATGCCATGTAGTCTTAATTGAGTAAGATAGATGAAATGCAAACACAATTGAATAAATTGGATGTAATGCAAACTCAGCTAAGCAAGACGGATGCAACTATTCAGCAGCATCTACTTCTTCAGGAGAAGAGTCAGTTACAACATTCGTCTTTATTTCACACCACCCATCATCAAGATGACGACGATATGGGTGGGGGCCGATGGTATAGGTGCACCAGCATTTCTGTATTATATGTTTACTTACTTTCATCGTTTGTAAACGGTATGTCTCTTCTCTTCCTATTGTATCTTATTATGTACTTCGAGATGATGTATCATTTATCTTCTTCTATATAGTTTGAATATCAAACTTGTTATACATCTTGAAATTCAGCTTTACATTATTATAATGTTGTATCTCTCCCTTTCAGCCTAATTATCGTCATGTATAAATTCATGTTTTTAGTAATGAAAATGTAGGCATTTCACATTTGGAAAATGTACGTATTTTCAAGATAAAAAAAAATTTACATTGCCATTTGTTATTGGAGCGACGTGAATTAGGTAATATCCGATGACATCAGAGGGTAGGACATGCGGGATACCCACCTCTTTATCGTCGGTTATTGTAGAAGTGACGACGTATCCTAATACGTCATCTCTTGTACAACTGACAGCATACCACATTAAACGATGCCAATTAAAAGACTTTGGCACGCAAAGGTGGGAAAACCAAATGACTCTTTGCCGTCACTTATTTAAGAAGCAACGACAAAGACAAACATTGTTGGTTAACAAATGATGGTAGAAGTCCTTCTTGAGTTAACGGTGTACAGGCGATTTACCATTGGATTGGTTTGATAACTGCCAAGAAAATGAAACAACGATGCAAGAATTCCCGTCACTATCTAGCGTCGATTAAAACAACTTTGCCATTGATTTTTGACCAACGACATTACCCTTTCTTCTTGTAGTGGATGGAGCTTGGCAGTTTGTATTTTGATCTATACTTAAGTACTGTTGAGTTTTTATGCATGATCTTGTGTGTAGGTTCTACGATCGATATCGACTCATAGCTTTGAATCGATGAATCCTAGCTCAATTCTTGTTGCATTCGTTTTTCTTGTTTGCATTTTGGGACCAGCAAAACTTAGGTATGGGGGTGTGATGACCACATGGTCATCTACAAAATTTAGGCCTAGTTTAAATTACTTTCATAGCAATCACTGCATAATTACATCAGATTAGGACCTTATGCATATTTATGCATTTGGATAGAATTGCATAAATAATGATTAATCTTGTGTCACTAAGTTTATTCCTTTGTCATATGTTTAATAAGCTATGATTTCAATGTAGGAAGGTAGGATGCATGCCAGAATACACGAGAGAGAGGGCCGTACAGAATTGAAGATATCATATTATTATCTAAGGAACAAGATATCACTTCCCCACATTAATCCCACTTTTCACCTCTCTCTCTCTCTCTCTCCCAAATTAAATTCCCCTTACCTTGGATCTCACCATAAAAACCCATCTACAAATATCACACAACCCCCTTGGGACCACCACACACTCTCTCCATAACCACTTACTCGACACTCTCTCCCTTCACTCCTCTCATGTCGAGCACACCAAATTCCCATCCCTCACTCGCAATTCCTCTCCTCACTCACCCTATCACTTTCCCGGACACCACACCCTCCCTTGCGCAACCATAGGAGACCCCCATTCACATGCATGCTCAAGCTCTAGAGCCCATGCCCATCTCAGCATTGCACTCCCTCTTCATCTCCATATCACTCGCAACACTTGTGCCATTCCCTTCTTGACCCATCGCCAAACTCTCCTCACCTGTCACTCGACCTCATCTCCCAATATCACACGCCCACCCTCCAAGGAGAGGAGCATGACCACTACTCCTCCCTTGTGCGGTGCCATCCATGCCCAACCATGAGCACCATCTTGCCAGCCACCTTGGCATGAAACTCCACCTCCATTATTGCATTGTATGTGATCGCCACACCTCCTCAACTCTTCAAGCGTAGAGCTCCATAGGTGGTGTGCAACTTTGTCATCACTTGCTCATGCTCCAAGCGTAGCATGCCACTTGCGGTGCACTCCATTCGCTCACCACCTCACCGCAACCACTCCAACCTTCATGCCCAGGATGATCACCTCCACACCCCATATGGTGACAGCATAGCGAGGATGCCTATCCCCCACTCCAACCAAGGATGTCCACCATCCATCATCTGGGCATGATTGCTAAACTCGCTTCAATCGTATTATAAAATTATCCTGTTGTAGTATAGTGATCAAATTGAATTAAGCATTTAAATTTATAACTCAAATAAAAATAAATCAGAGGTCGTCTTTGGGAGCAGTTATTCGCACAATTTATCACTATCAAAAAGGTAATATATGCTGAGTAAATAAAGTGCTTCTTTATAAAGATAAAAAATAGGGTAAAAGTGGTGGTTTAAACCACCAAGTTCAGCACAACTATCAATTATCAATGGTTAAGTTAACTCAGCACTTTACCCTCAGACGACAGAGAACAGGCACAGACGCCTTAAGTCTTGAGGGCGAGGGTGTAGTGGGTACTGTTTCACGCTACAAAACCCTCCCCTGCCCCACGCATTTTCTCTCTCTCCTTCTTCTAGGAATAATCGGGTATTCGGGTTTAGATTAGAGCGTACCCGGGACTAGGGCTGCAGGCGTGGGTCGCAGCCGAGGTGTGAGTATAGCTTAGGTGGGTAATCGAGTATAAGCCAAGCTCGCGTGGAGTAATGTCACGGGCGAGGCTGAAGGGGTGCGCGGGGGACCTCACCCCCTATGTTACTTGAGGTGATAAGCTAAGATGAGAAAATCAATTTATGTGCTACAGGGGGCGCTGTGCTCCACGAGGTGGGACTAAATCCCATAGCTTCTTTGCGCAACTGCGAATGAAATGCTCTCCCAATCGAAGCTGAAGTAGCACTCGGTGCTCCAAATTGGAGGCCTGGGTTGCTTCATGGGATGAGTCCGCAGCGCCTGGGGGGTGCACCTAGAGCGAGGACCTCAAGAACAGGGTCTGAAACTTTACAAAGAAGCTCCAACAATGGCGCAAGCAGGTCCTGTACCTGAAATCAATAAGACGATCTTTCGACCACATTAAACTAGTTCAAAAGGTTCGCCAGAGCACGGCGAATGTGGTGGTGGTGGTTTTGTGGTGTGAGAGTGTGGCGGCCGGACGGAGGCGGAGATGGCCGGAGGAAGTGGGTCAGTTAGGTGGGTGTTTTGGGTGGATGGGAAGGTGGGTAGAGAGAGGGGTTTTGATGGGTGGAGTACGGCGGAGGTTATGGGTGTGTCAGCGAGGAGGATGGAGGTGTGTAGCGTGCGAAAGTCCTCGCTGAAGGGGTCGCCGAAGGTGAAGACGAAGGGTGGCTCTGGTAGGTACCTGTGCACAACAAAACGAACCTCTCAGTCCTAGATCAGTCCAGGAGCATCAGGGAAGATCCCCAAAGCTCTTCCCTATTTCTACGTGCTGTGCGAAGGGGCTTGGTGATGTGGCAAAGACGCTCACCGGTGTCCTTAAAGTTGGTGGTTGGTGATGGCTTAAATAGGGTTGGAAGTTAAAATTGGAGAGATGAGAAGGTAGAGGGAAGGAAGGGGAAGGAAAGACCTAACCTAATTTAGAGGAAGGAGAGGTGGAGACTGATGGCTGGCGATGAAGAATCAAAGATGGAATTGAGGTCGACGAAGGAGGTAGAGAACCGGCTGCTGGGCTGAGAAGCCTGGCGAGAGAGAGATGAAGGCGGCTGCACCTTCGTTTGATGGCGAGAGGCAGAGGAGCGAAGTGGTGGAGAAGACCTCAAGGTCTGGCAATGGCGGCGCACGGAGGAAGAAGAGAAGGCAGTGGTTACGCTTGGATTCCAGACGACTCGACTCGGAGGAGCATCTTGAGGCTTTATAGAGTCTCGGCCATGCGTGAATTTGTTGCAGGAGGTAGCAAGAAGACCATGCAACAACTCATATCTTCACATTTGTTTTTGACTAGAGATCGCGGGTTGTTGCAACGACGATAGCTGGCAAGATGTATATTGATCGACTCGGAGCGGAATGGCGAACAACTTCGCCTCAGAGGTCGAGCTCATCCAATGCTCTAAGAGGCTGCAAATGGCGCTGGAAAGTCGTTGACGTGCTTTCGTGCGTGTGTGTTAAGAAGTGTCGTTATAGGTCGCACTTGCAACGCCGATTTTAAAGTAAAGAAACGAATGTGAGTCCGAGTGTTGATCTCAGGGAGGCGTGAAAATCAGATTTTTCTTGTCACTTATTGTCATGAAAATCGCGGAGTTTTGCTTGCGAAAAGGTGTAGGTGAAAAGCAAGAGAGAGAGAGAGCGATTAGGGTTAGGATCGTTTCATTCTTAACATGCAACTTGAATAGGAAATAGAGTAGGCAACTGAATGGAGAACAACTTCATTAATCATGCAGCTTTAGTTCATAAATTACAACATCAGATACATGCTTAAACATAAGTAAAGTAAAGCTTAAAAGACAGGAGGAAAGAGAGAGAGAGGGAGGGAGACGAGGCAGCCACGGTGGTGGAGAAGGCTCCGTCGGCGGCTCGTCGTCTTCAGCGATTACAAGAGGGCCTAAAGCTAGCTAAGAGAGGGGTAGAGTAGTTGCAAAGGGAGTGAATGCCTTGAATGGGTGGTTGGAAGGGGTTTAAATAGGGAGAAGGGCTTTCCAAATGAAGAAGGGGTTTTAGCGACATCTAGGACGTCGCTAAAACCCTTCCAAAAACGTCGGTGAAACCTCCAGCTCGTCGGTCGCTCGCTTGCGCCGTTCTTCTTTGCGCTCGATCCATGGGCGTGGCATGAGAGCCGTCCGATCGAAGATCGGACGGGTTCGATCGGACGGCTGAGATCTTCGCCCGGGCATGCTTGGATCGCACCTTGAGCGCGCGTGCACGCGGGCGTTGTCGTCTGGCGTGCGCGCGCGCGTGGCCGATCGCTGCCTGAGGGGGCACCGCGTGGGGCTATCCTGGCCGCTCGCTGCTGATCAGGCGCCCAATTTTGCCCGAGCGCGAAGTCTTCTTCTGACTTCCGCACTACGCAGCTCGAACTCGTGTCTCGTGGGCGCGGGCGTGCGCGTTAACCGCTGCGCTATGCTCGCTGCCTTGTCGCGACGACCGCGGGCGTGCACTCGGTTCTCAGCCATCCGATCAAAGATCGACGACGAGATCTGATCTCTGGCTGAAGGTGGAGGCGGGCCCACGTGGCGCATCGAGGGCCGTTGATCATCAGATCAACGGTCAGAACTTCTTAGGCCCATTGTGGGAGCTCCGAATGTCAGATTTGGCGAATTTTGAGTCCGTTGGACTCCGTTCGTCGTGCTGAATCCATCCGTGCGGTCCGATTGCTCATCTAAGGCCTGCTTTGACAAGTGCTTACACAAATGGCCATTAATATTGTTTTATAAGTAATCTTGGCATATGATGTATGCAATGCTCTCAATCTACTTATGTTATGCCCTTTTATTCTTAAGATGGGTCATATTTAACAGAATTATCACCCCCATATGCAGTGTTATCATACCCCCATGCTTACTCCTTGCTAGTCCCTAGTAAGGTTTATTCTAGCCTTTATTTTCTGTTAGAATTTAAGAAGTAATTATTTAGACACTTCATCACTTTCAATAGGAGGAAATATACTAAGATCTTAATCTACAAAGACTAAGCAGCACCCGGGTGTCTGCCAAAATACGAATCGCCTGAATCCTTGCTTTAATGTATACATATGTATATGTATATGTATATGTATATATTTAGAATTTTTTTGGAATTCAGAGTGGGTTGGTAACTTTTTACGGCTACCCAACCCACCCAAAACTCGGTCAAAACCCTAAGTGCTAAGCATCTTGGTGTGAAGATTGTGATAGACTCACTCAACGGTAATTCAGACAGACTTCGGGTTTCTACGCCCCTAGGTGACTGGAAGAGGAAGTATTTTGCCTGAAGGTGTATTTGTTCGATTGGTAGCTTTCTCCCTACATTTGTTTTAATCGGGGTCAACACAAGGATTTTTCCAGTGTATATCTCCCCAGCTTGTACTACTTCCCCACTTCTTCCTTAAGTGTTTTGGTTCTTTTTGTGCAATTACTGAGCTGGGCTCTGGACAACCGACCAATGGGCTGTTACCCACGATCACTTGCCAGCGATACTCGTGCAGTAAAGTGTGGTTTATTTTGTTTTCTTTTCTTCTCCTTTTTTTTTTTGTAGGTGGCTTCCATGATCTCAAATGTACCTAGAGGCAATGAAGAAGAAGTGGTCCCGTGGCTGGGCTCTGGACAACCTGCCAATGGGCTATTACCAACGACAACTTGCCAGCCATACCACCCTAGAGAGTTCATTAGCTACCCAATTTCTGTCAAAATCTCCGAGGAGTGAGTCTGTGCAAAGATGTGTGTTTATGCTTAGACTCAAAGTTCTTCTGAGTTAGAGGGTAAGTTGATAAGTCATATGCTTATCACCTTATTTAGTAGGTGGATTAGAATAGCTTAAGGTTGCAAGGATTCGAAGCTAAATCCATATTTTAACGGACACCAGGGTGGATTAAGCTTGAAGGCCTAAAAAGTCTAAGTGTTTAAGTTCTTTTTGTATTATTTCCCACTATTGACAAGTTTCTAATGCCTAAGTTTCTTCCTAAATTCATTTTGTTTTTTAATTTTATTTTATTCAGACTGATTAAATGAGCTCAGGATCGTGCAATTTACCACCCCCTAATGCTTAAGTTAGACAATGTCCTCATTGGCAAATACATGGATGCAACAGGGGTTCAAAAAGGTAGTACCTAAGTGACGTAAAATACCGGATCTGTCTGAATCCTCTGGGTTGCCTCCCAGGCAGCGCTGAGTTTAACGCCTCCAGCTGGGTAGTGCTTCGTGTCATCCCTCAACGAGGGTGACACTCTCCTTTGGGGGAACCTGGGCCAGGAAGTGTTTCAATCTTTGACCATTAACTGTAAAAGTGTGCTCAGTATTTGGATCAGCGATTTCAACCGCCCCATTAGAGTAAGGCTTAACCACCCGAAATGATCCTATCCATTTGGACCTGAGTTTCCTCGGAAAGAGTTTTAGGCGGGCGTCGAACAACCAGACTTGCTGGTTAGGCTCAAAGGTCTTTCTATGGATGAGTCGGTTGTGGATGGCTTTCATTTTCTCCTTATACAGTCGACTATTCTCAAAGGCGTCCCGACGAATTTCTTCGAGGTCAGATAGTTGGAGCGTCCTCTACGCACCGGCTAACTGGGAATCCATGTTACATTTCTTGACAGCCCAGTAAGCCTGGTGTTCCAATTCGACAGGAAGATGGCAGGCTTTGCCAAAGACCAGGCAATAAGGAGACATGCCTATCGGGGTCTTGAAAGCAGTCCTGTATGCCCACATGGCATCATCTAGTCGTGTGGACCAGTCTTTCCTGTCAGGTCTCACAGTCTTTTGTAAAATGTTCTTGATTTGTCTATTGGAGACCTTGGTCTGCCCATTTGTTTGCGGATGATACGGGGTAGCAATGCGGTGGTTCACCTCGTATTTTCTAAGTAGGGCACGGAATTGGGAGTGGATAAAATGACTTCCACCATCACTGATCATGGCCTTTGGTATTCCAAATCGGGAAAAGATGTTCTGCTTAACAAAGTCCATTACAATCCTGTGATCGCATCGGCGGGTGACAACGGCTTCAATCCATTTAGAAACATAGTCTACTAAGACTATGATGTACTCGAAGCCGTCGGATGGTGGAAAGGGGCCCATAAAATCGATACCCCAAACGTCAAAGATTTCAACAATCAAAATGGGCTGGAGGGGCATCAGATCTTTCCTGGTCATGTTCCCTAGCGTTTGGCAGCGTAAGCAAGTCTTGGCGAAGTTGTGTGCATCCTTAAATAGGGAAGGCCATTAGAATCCGGACTGCAGAACCTTTGCAGCCATTTTCTTTCCGGAGAAGTGGCTACCACAAGCCTGGTCATGACAGAAGGAAAACACATTCTGAACTTCATTCTCAGGGATACACCTCCTGATGATATGGTGAGCACAGAGGCGAAACAGCATGGTATCATCCCGGAAATAGTGCTTGGCCTCAGCCAAGAACCTGTCCCATTACTGTCTGGACCAGCTGTGCGGGGTTTGTCCTACAACTAGGTAGTTGACATAGTCAGCATACCAAGGCAGTCTCTTGTCTCGCACAGCCAGGATGTGTTCATTGGGGAAGGCTTCAGATAGAGGTAGAGAGGGCCCAATGTGGTATGGATGAAGTCTGGACAAGTGGTCAGCCACCACATTCTTCAATTTGGCCTTGTCACAGATTTCCAGGTCAAATTCCTGCAAGAGCAGGATCCATCTGATGAGCCTGGGCTTTGCGTCCTTCTTGGCCAACAGGTGACGGATGGCTAAATGATCAGTATAGATGGTCACGTGGGATCCCAGCAAGTACGATCGGAACTTCTCAAGTCCAAAGACTACAGTGAGCAACTCTTTCTCTGTGACTGTATAATTTCGTTGGCCTCGTCCAACGTTTTGCTCGCGTAGTAGATCACCACAGGCTTCTTGTCTTGCCTTTGTCCCAGGATAGCGCCTATGGCAAAATCTGATGCATCACACATAATCTCAAAGTCCTGGGACCAATCTGGGGGCTGAAGTACAGGTGTTGTGGAGACTAAGTCCTGGAGGGTGTGATAAGCTTGGATGCAATCAGAAGACATGTGGAATATGGCGTTGTTGGCCAGAAGGTTGATTAGGGGTTTGGAAAGCTTGGAAAAGTCTTTAATGAACCTTCGGTAGAAGTCAACATGTCCCAGAAATGAGCGAATCTGTCAGACCAAGCTAGGTGGAGGAAGTTTGGAAATCAAATCAACCTTAGCCCGATCTACCTCGATGCCCCCATGTGATACAATGTGACCGAGGATGATTCCTTCTTGAACCATAAAATGGCTCTTTTCCCAACTTAACACTAGATTAACCTCGATACATCGTTTCAGGATTTTCTCCAAGTTGCTTAAACAATGGTCGAATGAATTCCCAATTACAGAGAAATCATCCATAAAGAACTCTAGGTATTCACCCACCATTTCTGAAAAGATGGCTAGCATGCAACGCTGGAAGGTAGCAGGTGCGTTGCATATCTCGAACGGCATTCGACGGGATGCAAACGTGCCGTACGGGCAAGTGAATGTGATCTTTTCTTGATCTTCCGGAGCAATTGCGACTTGGTTATATCCCGAATATCCATCCAGGAAGCAAAAATACTTTTGCCCCGCCAATCTTTCAAAGATCTGGTCAATGAATGGCAAGGGGAAATGATCCTTCTTAGTGGCTTCATTTAACTTCCTATAATCAATACACACCCGCCATGCGGTGGTGGTGCGGGTGGGGATCGATTCACCATGATCATTGGTGACAACGGTGAGCCCGGCCTTCTTTGGAACCACTTGAGTGGGGCTCACCCAGGGGCTATCGGAGAGAGGATAGATGATGTCGGCGTCAAGCTGAAGGTTCTACCCTTGTACTAGGAGGGGTGAGATCAGCGTGACAAAAAAAATGCGGAATGAAATATATAAAGCAATCTCACAAAAATAAGCAATCACAAAATGTACACAGGTATTTTTAGGTGGAAACCCAAACCGGGTGAAAACCACCACCTAACCCTCTCGAGTTAGGATTTTCCGATCAACCTAGTTGATCAAATCCACTAACCGAATCACTTTGAACGAGGGTGATTCAACCTCAATACAACCACGCTACAAGTACGAGGGTAGCGTTCCTCAACCCCTTCTCTCCACGAGAAGGATTTTGTCCCACGAAGGAGACGGGAATTCGCAAAGCGAATACCCAACCAAATAACAAAGATAAAATAAACAATAGTCCTATAGAGCCAACAAAATAATTAAACCTAGCTTCTATAGGAAATAGGAAACTCCCCTTTGCAAGGAGTGCGTCGACGATGACGCGGTGCGTGTGCCACGCGATGGCGCTACGTCGCTCTCGTTAACAACGCCGGGAGAGCGGGTGCGCAACGCTTGATGCTCTCAAGAGAATGGAGTTTGAGCTAGGAGAGCAAGAGAGTCTTTTCTTTGGACACAAAAGGATTGAAAGTGTATTGCAAGGTGTGTGTCTTAGTGTGTATATGTCTCTCTAGGTGTATGTCTTGTGTTTTTGTGTTACAAAGGTTCCCCTCTATTTATAGAGGCCTTAGGAAGGCTTTGGAAGGCTTGGAAAAGCTTCCATAGCCGTTGGGAACAAAGTCCAAGAGAATCAGGCCGAAATCAGGACAATGATTGCATTTGACAGGGTCATCAGACGTCTAACTCTGGCATCAGACGTCTGGAAGGTCACTTTAAGACGTCTGATTCCAAGGTCAGACGTCTGATTCTATGCGGGTTTCTCCCTGACTTGAATCAGATCTAAACAGGGTTTTTGTGCAAGTCCATCAGACGACATACAGGACGTCTGGAACTAAGTATGGACGTCTGGAAACCTACTTTAACGGTGGGAATTGATTTCCAAACGTTGCAACGGCTAGAAAATATCTGAGAAGAGATTTTGGGTCAGCCGAGGCAAAACGGTCATTTATCAGGCGTCTGTAAAGTCCTATGGACGTCTGATAAGGCTCTAACGGTCATAATCTTGAGTGTGTTCTAAGCCAGCCAACGGTCCACTAATTGGACGTCTGGCAAATCCATCAGACGTCTCCTAAGACGTCTGTTCTAAGGTCTGGACGTCTGAATTCATCAGACAGAACTAACTATGTCCAGCCTAGCAGTTATCAGACGTCTGAAACAACAGTCAGACGTCTTAAAATTCTTTATCAGACGTCTGATTTGTGAATTAGACGTCTGGAAAGTCTGTTTTAACCCTATATTGGTTTTCTAAGTGTTCTACAGAAAACCTAAGTATCCTAGGGTTGTGCCGGTGTTCCTAGGACTACTTATTAGGGTACTTTGAGGCTCTTTAACATGAAATATCTAAGGAAATAAAGAGCAACAAAAGAAATGAAAAATACAACAAGTACAGAAGAAAGAATCTATCCTATTCTTCTTTTCCTTCCATCTTCAATCTGTCGCTCCACGCGAACCTCCTCTGTTTTCCGTCAAGCTCCTCCAATCCGTCCTGGATGCGAGCTCGAGTTCCGTCTAAACACGTCTTCATTTGCAATTGACCTGAAATCTAGGACTCAAATTGCAAATGTTAAATAACACGTGTTTTGTTATCATCAAAACAAATGATCGTGGTGCTCTAGCACCAACACAAGCCACTTGATAATTTCTTTCTTAACGACTTCCCGCATGTTTGGGTTTAGACGTCTCTACATCTGGCTGGAGGGTTGTGCCCCGTCTTCCAAGTAAATCTTATGGGTGCAATAGGTGGGGATAATTCCTCTCAAGTCAGAAATGGTCCAACCAATGGCAGCCCGATGTTCTGAAAGGGTCACGGTCAACCTGAGTTCCTGATCCTTGGTTAGATGAGAATTAATAATCACAGGAAAGGTCTGGTCAGGTCCCAGGAAGACATACTTGAGATTCTCGGGTAGTGGCTTAAGTTCGGGTGCAGGTGGAACCACAGTTGACGGAAAGGGAAAAGGCGGGAGTTGATCAACATCAATCTCCTCAAATGGTGTTGTGTGATGGTAGTCAGCCTTATAGAGGTCCATGGGTAGTGACGGTGACGGGTCAAAACAGTCATTACGGGTTTGGTGGTCTGAGACAGAACTAAGGGTGAGGCATTCCTCGACCAGAGTTTCTACGGGATCATGTTCCTCAACACAATCGCAATCAAAAGACTTTGTCGCCCGGAAGATGTCCAATTGCATTTTTCTGTCTCCGAAGGAGATTTTCATACATCCCGTGTCACAATCAATATTTGCCTTAGCCGTAGCTAAGAAAGGTTTGCCTAAGATTATGGGTGCGTTCTGTAATTTTTCAGGGACTTCCATGTCGAGCACCAAGAAGTCGACCGGGAAATAGAAGTCCTTGACCCGTATGATTACGTCCTCGACAACCCCTTCGAGGTTTTCACTGATCTATCAGCCAGCTGGATGGTAACAGGTGTGGGTGTCAACTCTCCGAAACCAAATTGGTGATACAGGGTTGTTGGAATCAGATTGATAGAAGCACCTAAGTCCAAGAGTGCTCTATCAAATGTCATGTCCCCGATATTGCAAGAAATCAGGGGTGCTCCTGGGTCAGTTCGCTTGAGCAGAAGGTTGCTTGATATTATGTAACTTGCTTGTTCGGAGAGCACAACCTTCCTAGGTGCTTGAGGTCTTGGCTTACGTTTGGGTGTATAGGCATCCTTTAAAAACTTGGCGTAAGCCGAGATGTGCTTAACGGCTTCGAGGAGCGGAATATTAATCTGTATCTACTTAAAGATCTCCAAAAGCTCCTCAGTTTCGACAACATTCTTCTTTTTCTTGATTGTTTCCAAGGCTTCAGGGTAGGGTGTCTGAATGAGGATCGGATCTATTTCTAGGTCCTTGGGTTTTTCTGGTGCCTCTTCTGAGTCTGGTATTTCAGCGGGTGAAGTCTCGGGGAGTGTCGGCCATTTGGGATCCTGGGTTTTGGTGCCACTTCTCAAGGTCACTGCATTCGCAGAGGCATTGGGACCATGGGTTGATCCTTGAGAAGACGAGGACAAAGAAGCACCAAACCCAGGGGGTGTTTGCGGGGCTGGCTGGACCATGTGAACCTGCTCGGGATTGCCTTGGAACCCTTGCGAATTGGGGCGTGCGTGTGTGTTAAGAAGTGTCGTTATAGTTCGCACTTGCAACGCCGACATGAGAGCTGTCCGATTGAAGATCAGACGGCTGAGATCTTCGCCCAGGCGCACTTGGATCGCGCCTTCAGCGCACGTGCACGCGGGCATTGTCGTTTTGCGTGCGCGCACGCGTGGCCGATCGCTGCCTGAGGACGCACCGTGTGGCGCTATCTCGGCCGCCCGCAGCTGATCGGGCGGCCAAATTTTGCCCGAGCGCAAAGCTTTCTTCTAATTTCCGCACCGTGCGGCTCGAACTCGCGTCTCGTGGGCGCGGGCGTGCGCGCGGTTCTCGGCCATCCGATAGAGATCGACGGCTGAGATCTGTTCTCCGGCTGAAGGTGGAGGCGTCGCGCGGTGAGCCGGTGCCACGTGGCACATCGAGGGTCGTTGATCATCAGATCAACAATCATAACTTCTTGGGCCCATTGTGAGAGCTCCGGATGTCGGATTTGGTCGATTTTGAGTCCATTGGACTCCGTTCGTCGTGCTGAATCCATTCGTGCGATCTGATTGCTCATCCGAGGCCTGCTTTGACAAGTGCTTATACAAATGGCCATTAATATTCTTTTATAAGCAATCTTGGCATATGATGCATGCAATGCTCCCATTCTACTTATGTTATACCCTTTTATTCTTAAGATGGGCCCTATTTAACAGAATTATCACCGCCATATGCAGTGTTATCAGTCATCAGTTAGTTCGGTCAACGGCCCGTTGGCTGCTAAAGGAGGAAGACGTTTGGGACCAGTTTGCAAGAAGAGAAGGACCTAAGAGTAATGAAATTGGGCCTACTTGCAAGTATTTAAGGAACTTAGGGGCCTAAATGCAAAGTAGGTATGAACATTGTCAAATCAGGTCTAACTTTTTATGGAAGCTCAATTAGGATCTAGGGAATCTGGTGGTCATGTCAATTTTGAGTTTTGAAGTTGTTTGATTGGTAAATCCTCGATTTAAACTCATTGTCATTAATTATTCACCTAGGTCATTATTTTAGGCTTAATTGACTCCTTTGACGTATCTGATCAAATTAAACCTTGTGGAATATTTATTTATAATTTTTAGAAGGTTTAATTTGCAATATTTTCATCAGAATCCTATCAAACTAGGTTAGATCATGCATAGGGTTTAATTGTTCGTTTTAATAGCATAATTCCAAAGGAAACCCTAAATTGGTTATTCTGACCTGTTTTGCGATCTTTTGGGTTTATTCTGATGAATCTTCCTCCAAATGATATTGTACCATTTTTTATGTATTATTTAGGTCAATTTACTTTTGGACTTAGCTAAATTAGGTGAATTAAAGAGCATAATGGTACTGCCATCAACGATCGCAAACACGTTCAACGTGCCACTGCGCCTTCACCTACCTCTGTTTTGCTATTTTTCATTTCACTGTTCTTTCATTTTATTTCTCTTGTTTGTGAACATGTGAACATCGCTTACGATTTGATTGAATGAAAACAGTGATGTGTCGGATGCCTCTCTATGGACGACTCGACCATCATACGTGGTTTGATCTCTTTTTATTTTCTGCATCGAATCGCTACGACCCACACAACAACTAGTCATTTATTTCTCCATTTGTAGCTAGTCTATCTTCTTGTCTTCTTGCTTTGAGTCTGATCAGGACTCAGTAACTACATGTGGAATTTGTTATTCCCAATATATGTGGAGTATGCTCATGCCTCCAATTTGTTATATATACATATGCCGTGATGACCCAGGTTTCACCAATTGACGAGATCTGAGTCGTCGGGTGCTAATGTTAAGCATTACACATTATATGATTGCATTCACCCAAATGTCACGCCCCAAAACCCCAACCCCAAAATGAGGGTTAGAGTTCTGAGGATTGAAAACAAAAGAGGTGCTGGTTTATGTAATTTAGGTTGTAATATCTAAGTTGAGCTCTCAATGAGTTCCATTTATCAAGAAAATGGAAGAAAATATCCGGAGAATGGCACATAAATGATAATGCATGGTACAAACCAAACATTCACTAAACTGGCATATAAAAGAAATTCGCTACAAAACCAAAGCATAAAAGTTACCTGCCAAAAGTCTTCACAAAAATCCCTCCAGTGATAAATCTCGTGCGTCGATGTCGCATGACGGCAACTGTTAGTGGCATAAGAAGGGGGTTTGAATTGTGTTACAAAAAATAATCAAAACCAATCGCAACAACTAACACAAGTATGTATAGAGAAACCCTTGCGGAAAAAACCTTTACTTAGATCTCCCGATTCAAGATTTTGCCCCTACCCAGGTAGGAATTACTAACAACAAGTAATATAACAATCCCCTCTTCATGGACAACCCTAAGAAGAGTTTTACCCTTCTACTAAGGGGAAATGGAAAACTCACAGCTCAGGTACCTAAACAAACTAATAAAAATAATATGATATAAAACCTATGAGATTTGAATGATATAGGAAATAAAATTGGCTAGAATACTCTCTTTGCAAACCTATAAGAAGCTGAAAATCAGAGTAGAAGTGATGTAGCTCTCAAGAAGTTGCTAGGAACACTAGAGCAAAATAGAGCACTATTGAGCACAAACGAGAGCAAGAGCTTTTTGTTAATGAATAGATTGTATTTCCCTGGTGTGTAGGCTTAAGGCAACCCATGGGGGGTATTTATAGGTGTAAGAGGTCAAATTTAGGCTTAGGTAGTCGTTGGGATTTGAATTGGAATGGAATAATTAGAGGTAGAATGGTTACAAATCATTTACTCAAAATTTGACTGGACCAAACATCTGAAAAATTACTACGGATGTCTAAATAGACTATTTTAGACGTTTGAGATGAAAATAGGACATCTGAAAAGGTTCCAGTGTCAAAGTAGTCGTTACTGGATTTTCAAGATTAAGTGCAGGGATGTCTAAATCAAAGAGATAGACATCTTAAGTTGATAGGATAGACGTCTGAGAAAATGTATAGATGTCTGAAGCCTACAACGTTCCAAACTCAATGTGTAACATACAAGCTTAATTGCGATCAATATGAACGTTGGGTAAAAAGTGAAAGTTGGTCATTTCCAGACGTCTTAAGAGGCAACCAAACACCTGAAATAAGAGAAAAATTTTGGACCATTGTTCTTCCAAAGCAAAGAGGCGTCTAAGAGATATCTTGGAAAAAGAGACGTCTAAAAGTTCATGACCAAATGTCTTAGGAGAATTCCAAAGATCTTAAAATATATATCAGACATCTAAACCAAGAAAACAGAGAGCATAGGTTCTGGATGTGATACAGGATGTCTGAAGGAGTAACTTAGACGCTTAAACGATCAAATACAAACGTCTGAAAATCTAGCAAAGGCTAAGTTTTGAATTTTGGGTGAGAAGAGTATGGATAGGAAAGTTCTAACGGTATCCTAAGGATAATTTTGAATGGAATTCAAGGCTCTTTTACATTCTAACAAGTAAAACAACAAAGACATGAATCTAATGAAAATGAAATGTCTCCATCTTCCTTTGCTTTTCATTCTTCATTTTCCAAGACTTTGTCTCTCAATAATTTCTACAATAAGTATTAGTTCTTTCCACAAAAAATAATTATTTGTCATCATCAAAAAATACTTTTAATCAAGTTTACAACAACAACAACCTAAAATTAGGTCACAAAGTAGGGATGTGGCAATTGGTTCAGTAGGGAGCAAACACCTACTGTATCATAATTTAAAAACACAGGGTAGTGTATGGTTTCACTAGCCGACTAGATCCCTAACCCAAACTCAACACCCTAGATTTAGACTCCCAACCACCATGGTCCAATCCCATTAATCATCTTGCCTATTACCGCATGATTTGGTATAATATAATTTATTCTCTCACTCGCCTCAGTGATCAGCTTCTGAGAATCATCCCTCTCTACTAAGGGAGATTGAGATGAATCCTTTCCTTGGATTTCCATACTGATAGTCTCGCCTTGGCTAGGGGAGAGGCTAGCAAGTCTGTTGATCCTCAAGAAAGACGTGTCTATTCTTGATGTATCGAGTACATTGCTGACCTCAGCGAGAAGAGTTGGGCATCTTGGGAGCTATCTAGGCCTACACCTTGCAACCACGGAGAGAAAGCTTGGTTCGTGACCAACAAGGATCAGTCACAGATAAAACCAGATCATCATCGCAGGATTGGATAGAATTGTCAGGCCACACCAATGCTCACGGCAGAAGTAACTCCCTGTAGGAGCGTAGTCTTCGGGTGTGCCTTCTCAATCCACCATCGGACGAGATCTTGACCAATCCATCATAGTACTCCAACACTTCTATACATACGGGTGCCCAGTGAGCCTCTAGATACGAGTATCACGTACCTTGGTGTCCCTTGTTGCACATGCTGGGGCTGATAGAGCTTGGAGCCACGAGTACCTCCACATCGAATTGGGTTTGGGTACATCTAGGTACCTAACATCGATGACAGCCCAAGGCCTATCACCGAACCTAGGAACCCTCTAAGTTTTGAGGCCCGTTCTTTAGTAACCTCTAGCTACCGCAACAACTTGGGTCCTCTAGTCGAGCAGTGAACCCATAGTTCACCAAGTCCAAGGGTGCACCCTTACAAGTTCACCTAGTTTACCTACATTGTTTTATTTCATTGGGTTTCGTGTCTAGAATGAAGTCCTAGAGACCTAATGGATCGTCTGGGGTCTTACCCAAGACCTTACGATCCAAGCATTTCCTGTTATTAGACTTTGGTTGAGTCGCAAATATCACCATGTGAGGTTCAAGTCATTACTTAGCTAATTTAGATTACTTTTAATACACTTAGGGAGCTTCAAGCTCAAATTAAAAGCACACACACACATTACCCATCTAGGGTTAACTGCAATTTTCCCCTGCATATTAGGGCACCTACTAAACCCCAATTAGGTCCTAAGTTAGGCTCCATCATTTCTTAAGGTTATTAGTGTCAGAAACCCTAATTTCAAGCTAATTAGTAGTTTTAAGAAGCTACCTAACATTGGGAGTAGGCTACCTAATGTTAGGAGGCTATCCAATAGCCACATGACATTAGGTAAACCCTACCCAATGTTAGGTCAAGTTGTGGCAACTAGATGGACTTGCAAAGCCGACTTTCCACTCAACCCAACACAATTTTACTATTGTTTATTATAAACCTTCACTAGCCAACTATTGTTTCTTCTAAATCTTTACCGACTAAAAATTGCTATGAAGCAATTTAGTATTTGATCATGGTGATTGATGGGAAAAATAGGAGAGCGAATCACTTATAGAGACAAAGCAAGACCATTGCAAGGAACAACTTATTACATTAAAAAAATGTTTGTGTATTCATGGTTCATTTATAGAATAGCGAATTCGTCTATTAAAATTTGCATTGATTGTACACATTTCAATCATTTAAATGATACATACCTACTATTTCCAATAATTTGAGGCATACATGCTTGCCATTAAAAACAAGTGTATTTTCCAGCAACTTGAATTATTGGTAGTCTGACAAAAAGTTGATTAGATGGTAAAATCAATAATCATAAAATCTTTTGAAATGGAGCCACTTACTCCAAAAGAGATGTCGAGGCTCTAGACATTAACATCTATATAACAAAGATTGCTACCTTAATTATTCACGCATATTCAAAGCCCATTTGGAGCAAGTACTTGGAAAAATTGATTCAAAATTTTGTTTGAGAGAGTAGATTTAGTAGTTTTCGGGTGCTCGATCAATGTGATACGCATATACCATTCATTATGGTCACATGTCTCACATGAGCCAATGACACCTTTACTTATCATATGTTGCTTGTTCTCCCCCTCGCTGAGCTTCCAACCATTTAACTCTAGTCTCTGGATCACCACTTTCTTTCTCATCGGCATTCTGTCCTAACCTTCATGGCAACAATATTTGAGAACTCCCCCGTGGTTACAATGTAATGTCCATACATAGATCATATTTTCTGAAAGGACATACGTAACAAGTACTCCAACTTCTATAACAATTTGCATTGACTCTTCATGAGTGCCTATTCTTATTGATAAAGTCTATCATAACTTAGATTTGTTCTTATTCTCTGATAGTTAATGATGTATTTGTTGAAATCTAAATATAGAAAATTTGATTCGTAGTACCATGTTTCCATACAAATTTGGTTTGCCATATCCTTTATGCCTGTGGCAGTTGACTCAGTTCTACCCATATGACAGAAACATAATGATATCCAGTCAAGAGCTCTATACGTATAGATCAACCAGACAGTTGCTCAATGAGAATGAAATGGATGCAGATTAAACATCTCTTATAATGTAAGCAGATCTAAAATTAGCCATACAAATAACAAGATGGTGCATGCTATAACAATCTTTGTTTAGGATTGCATGTGTTAGGGTAGATTGAAACTGACTTAAGTTGCCAAATACCCAGAGTAGTGTTTGAAAATTAAGAATGGAGCTAAAAAGAATAAAATAAGAGGATAGCCAGCAGCTATTCTTGAAATGCAAAAACCCAAAACTAATGTTAGTTAGCCTAACAGACTTCTACTTAGGTTGCAAATCTCCATTCAAGCTCCATAAACCCCCACCAATCTCTTATCAACTTAAAATAAGGAAAATGAGCATTCAGCTCAAGTATTTGGACTTTGAAAATCAAATGAAAACCAACAAAACCCTAAGGAACACATCAAAACTAAATGCCACAAAATCCCCTCAATCAACACCACGCATGCCATGAACTCAACATGCAACTACCAAATTGATATTTTATTGGCCAACCCCTTTCAATTTCACATGCAAAAGTGATTCTAATCCCTAAAAATCAAGAGGGATTCTCTGAAAAAGGAAGGGGTTATAGTCCCTACTAGGTGGTCTTGAACGACAAAATAGGGGAAGATCAGGTGAGGGGTGGGTAGACCCTCCTCTCTTCCTCTTCATCCAACAGCACCAACGGCATCAGCAGGTGCAACCTCGACAACTACAGCGCCAACAAAGGCGATAGCAGTAGCAGAGAATGGAAGGGAGGAGAGAACTCTCACCCTCTTCCTCTTCACTCCTCTTGCAGCAACAGTAGCAATAACAGTTGCAGCAACAACAACAACGCAACAATAGTGCAGCGACAGCTGCAGTAGCAACGACAGCAGCAGCTCCTTCAGCCTCTCTGGTGACAGTGATGGCGGTGGTGGCGGCCGACGAATAGGAGGTTTGGCTGAGGGAGGGGGACATGGTGGTGGAACTCTCCACTGATGGGAAGGGGAGGGATTGGCTTCAGGAGGAAGCAAATGATTTTTTTTTTTTTGGCTTAGCTTTTATAAGGGGTAGGAAAATTACAAAGGAGCCCCTCCATTCTCAACATGAGTCCAAGAAAGGCCTTCAAACATTATTTTCTCCAAATAACCCCTCAACTTTTCATTACTTAATGTTATAACCCTCGCATCAAACGTCGTTTAAGACGTCTGGAAGCCTTCCCAGACGTCTAGAATTTAATTTTTTTGGCGTACGGGTTCTCGTCTGCGTGCATGCGCGCGCAGACTGAACCACCGCCCTCCTTCTCTTTCCTTCCTCCCTGTAGGCACAGCCACCTTTTTCTCTCTCTCTCTCCCCACGGCAGCCTTCAAATACCCCCCTATCCTCTTCTTCACCCTCACTCCACCGCCTTATTCTTCTTCTTATCAGCGAGAGTGAGCGAGCGAGGGCAGCAGCAGCGGCTGCTGTGAGTGCGTGGGAAGGAGGGGCTGCTGCGAGAGGGAGAGAGCTAGATCTCGAGGGTACGAGCTCGCCGGAGCAGTCAGGGCCGGCTGGCGGGTGAGCAGCAGGAGCGTGGTGTTGGGGAGGAGATGCTGCAACTCAGGCAGCAGGCGAGCGCGGCGCGGCATGGCTGTGCGCTGCAGGCGGACGGCGAGGAGGTCCTGATTCTGGGGAAATTTCCTAGAATCAGACGTCCGGACATACGTCCAGACGACGTAGGAGACGTGGGAGGAAGGTCTAGACGTCTGAAAGGTACGATATTTTTCTATCCCATCTATTTTCGCGTGTACGGCCATGCAGCCGTCCCGCCAAGGAGTTCTACCTCATCTCGTGTTGAGGACAATCGCGTGTGCGTGCAAGTCTCGTTCAAGAAGGCGCAAGGGCACGCCCTCCCACACAGATCGGACGTCTGGGCACAGCACCAGACGACGGAGAGGATCTCCAGACGTCCGGAGTGACAGTCGGACGTCTGGAAGTTAAGTCCAGACGGTTCAGCGGGAGTCTAGACGTCTGAAGGACCGCGCAGGATCAAGGTATGATCTGAGCCACTGTTTAAGACGTCTGGAAGATGTTACAGACGTCTGATTTTGGGCAGACTTGTCATTTTTGACCTGTTTAGGGTCCGTTCGGAGTCTGTTTTTCGCGTTTCAAGTTTTGTTCTTCTCAAATTTAGTTCCTCTACCTATTTATAGTAATTGTATCCCATTCTGAGTAGCTCCTTGTAATTGATCCTTGTGTTAGGACCCTGTTCCGTTGCAGCTCTGAGGGTTGCGGAGGCGCGCGGGCTTGCCGATTATGCCCCCAATACTCCCGATTTTACGGGTAGAGTGGCCCCTTTAAGTATTTATCAAAAATTATGTACTTGTGAAATAATTAATAGATTCTAGGGTATTGCATGAATCCTAGGATTGAGAAACTAGATTTAATGATAGATCCTAGGGTATTGCATGAATCTTAGGACTGGAAAACTAGATTGAATATATATATATTGCAGTCTTGGAAAAGTAGAAAGGAAAACGATAACTGCCTGTAATTAGTTAACAGTTGCTTGTTATGAATGGATAATTATTGTTGAGAACATGAGCTATATGAATATAAAGCTGAAATGATGAAGCCTAAATTGGCTGAGTTAAAGAAAAATGAGCATGAACCCTACGGGGAATTAGGAGTAGAGTTCCTGAGAAGTGAATGGAATAGAATTGGGGAGTGAGCTGGCCCTTGAGTACGGAGTACCAAGGAGAGCGACTGTCCCCTTGTTTAGTGCAGAGCGGAGTTAGCCGCCCCAGGGACCCGGGGTTAGGTCTGGCCACTTTGTACCGACTTTTGGCCCTCGTATACACAGTACCGAGGAGAGCTACTAGTGTAGAGAGAGCATTAGCCACCCCACTGGCCCCGGGGTTCTGCTAGCCTCCTACACCGACTTGTTAGGCCCACTGGAAAAACCAGGGTAGTCAAGCGAGGGTGCGCGGACTGTGGAGGGGCAAGACCCCTGTTTAGTTACTGTGGAGGGGCTGGACCCCTGTTACTGAGAGGGCTCTGCCCTATATTAGTTCCGTGTTGTGCTTTGGGCGCACCTGTTAACGGAAACGACTAACCGCGTGCCAGTGCCAGATAGCTACCCGTGCGTTTATCGCACGTGCTGTAGTCACCTTACGCCTGTCAGCGACCTTGGGGCGGTTAACTGAGGGTAGGACCACCACGGGGGACTCTCCCGGCCAGGGGAGCACCACGTGTTACTTCTACTTTTCAGAAAAGACTGCAATCAAGATCGTTCCCACGAGGAACATTCAAGATCAAGAGAAAGATCTGAGAAATAATTCAATAATGAGTGAATGGAAAAATAAAGAAAGAAATTAAAAATATAACAGCTACTATTTACCTTACTATTTTTTTTAGCTTTTGGTTGCCACTCTACTTAGCGTTTCGCTGACGTGTCACGTTTGTCACCTTTTCAGGACCAGGTGTTGAGCAGCCAGAGTCGGCGGCTGCAGAGGGTGTTGGGTCTTCGGCAACCAAAATGTAATACTTGGCATCAGAACGCAATTTGTCTTTCTTGGCCTTCGGCCAATCAGACAGGATCTGATGAGATGCCAAGTAGTTTACTATATCAGCAAACCAAGGAAGTCTAGTACCACTAGTCAGCAGGTGCTCATCAGGGAAATGCTCCGTGATGGGTCTGGAAGGGTTGATAATCTCAGAAGGAAGGCGGGACAAATGGTCAGCTGCCACATTTTATCTTCCCGCCTTGTCATGAATCTCGAGATCAAATTCTTGCAATAGCAAGATCCATCGTATTAGACGGGGCTTTGCGTCCTTCTTGGCAAGGAGATGCCTCACTGCTGTGTGATCCGAGTAGATGATGACATGGGAACCCAGGAGACAAGATCAAAATTTTTCAAGGGCAAATATTACGGCTAGTAGCTATTTCTCCGTAACTGTATAGTTACGCTGAGCCTCGTTAAGTGTCTTGCTAGCGTAGTAGATGACCACGGGTTTCTTGTCAACTTTCTGCCTCAGAACCGCTCCTACAGCGAAATCAGACGCATCGCACATGATCTCAAAGGGTTGAGACTAATTAGGGGATTGTAGGATCGGGGCCTGGGTGACTCGGTCACGGAGGTTCTCAAAGGCTTGAATGCATTCCTTGGAGATTTCAAAGGGTACATCCTTAGAGAGAAGAGTCGTCAGGGGGCGTGCGATTTTCGAGAAATCAGGAATGAAATGACGGTAAAAATCGATGTGCCCCAGAAAAGAACGGATGTCCCTGATCAAGCTAGGCATAGGAAGGCGAGAGATTAGATCAACCTTGGCTCGATTCACTTGGATGCCCTTCTCAAAAATCAGATGTCCTAGGACGATCCCTTCAGGCACCATAAAATGGTTCTTTTCTCAGGAAAGAACCAAATTAACATCGATGCAGCGCCTGAGTATATGAACCAAGTGCTGGAGGCAATCATCAAATGATGCCCCGAAAACTGAAAAGTCATCCATGAAGACTTCCAGATAATCACCTACCATATCAGAGAATATGGCAAGCATGCACCGCTAAAAAGTCGCGGGTGCATTGCAGAGACCGAACGGCATCCTTCGGAATGCATACGTTCCGAAGGGGCAGGTGAACGTGGTCTTCTCTTGGTCCTCAGGATGAATAGCTACCTGGTTATAACCGGAGTACCCGTCAAGGAAGCAGAAGAATCGATTTCCCGCTAATTTCTCGAGAATCTGATCAATGAAAGGTAGTGGGAAATGATCCTTCTTTGTAGAGGAATTGAGTCGTTGGTAATCTATGCAGACTCTGCACGAGTTGGCTAATCGGGTAGGTATGACTTCTCCGGTTTCAGTCGTAATGGTGGTGAGCCCTGCCTTTTTAGGCACAACCTAAATGGGGCTCACCCAACGATTGACGGAGATCGGGTAGATGATCCCTGCTTCTAATCATTTGATGATCTCCTTTTTCACGATCTCCTGCAGATTGGGGTTTAAACGTCTCTGCATTTCATGGGAAGGTCGTGCGCCCTCTTCTGAATAAATATGATGTGTGCAATAAGAGGGACTTATTCCGGTCAAATCATCGAGAGTCCATCCAATGGCTCTGCGATGTTGCTGGAGAACAGCAATCAGATGGGATTCCTGTTCGGGAGTAAGCTTGGAATTTATAATCACAGGAAGGGTCTGATTAGAACCCAAAAAGATGTATTTCAAATGATCGGGAAGGGGTTTCAGTTCAAGGACGGGGTTATCAGCAGCAGCGGGTGGTTCAGGGTAAATGTGAGGTTCAAGGGTAGGAGTTATGGGTCTGTCTAAATCTGGATTTGACTCCTCTAATTGTGGTTCAAGATCTTTCTGTGGTTGATGAGGTATAATCAGGTTATTCTCAAAATGCGTTTCATCAACCAAAGCCCTAATATCATAAATCTGTTCGATGACACCGCAATTGATTCCTTATTGGTCCTTAAATATATCAATTTTTAGGGCTTGATTTTCAAATTTGAGCTCTATTTGGCCCTCCTCACAGTTGATGCTGGCTCTAGCAGTAGCTAAGAAAGGTCTTCCTAGAATGATCGGTGTATCCCTAGGGTTTTCAGAGGCATCCATGTCCAAGACTATAAAGTCTACTGGGAAATAGAAATCCTGCACTCTTACGATAACATCCTCAAGAATCCCTTTAGGTGACTTCATAGATCGATCTGCTAATTGTAATGTCACCTTAGTCGGTTTTAGCTCAGATTCTTCTAGGTGGTTAAGTAAGGATGTGGGTATCAGATTTATGGAAGCACCCAAGTCTAGCAATGCTCTGTCGAATTGGGTATCACCTATTTCGCAGGAAATCAGAGGAGTACCAGGATCTTTAGCCTTGGGTGGGAGTCTCCTTAGGATTACAGAGCTGGCTTGCTCTGACAGTACAATTGGACTCCCATTCTTGGTTCGCGGCTTACGCTGAGGTGTACACACATTCTTTAAGAATCGTGCGTAAGACGGTACGTGGCGAATTGCATCCATCAAGGGGATGTTTATTTGGACCTGCTCAAAGAGCTTGACCAGGTCCTCCTCAGGAGCCACGGGCTTGGTTGTCTTCTTTCCCTTGGTTAAGGCCTTGGGGAACGGAACCTTGGTTGGTTCTTCTAGGATAGGTCCAAGTCTTTGATCTGGGACAGGGATAGGAACGTCCTGGATTACTGTCCTAGGGTTGGGATCACTACCAGGCTTGGAGTGGTCTGGATAGGGTAGATCTTAGGTTTCCTTACCACTACGGGTTGTTACAGAATTTAGTCCTGCCTGGTTTTGGTTAGGGTTGGGTAAGATGGGTTGTTGCTGATAGCCCGCATAGGAAGTGGAAGCCTCCATCCAGTCGGGTGAAGGAACAGAGGGGGCCTGATAAATTATGTGTGCTTGTCTTGGGTTTGGGTTCATAACGCACCGCTGGGTCGGCACGTTATTCGGGTTAGGAAGAGGTTGGGAAGGAAGTGTGCCCGGTTAGTGAGAATTTGCCAACTGGGCCAGCTGATTTCGAACCTCTGTAAGTTTGTCCTTGTGTTGTTTCTAAATAGCCGGATTCGTTCTTTGAATGTCAGCCAGAGTCTGAAGGATGAGGGACATTTGGTCCTGGTTTGGCCCTGGTGAAAAAGTCGGGTTGGGCCGAGGCTGAGGTGACTGGTAAGGACGAGGGGGTTGTGGACGGGGCTGAAAGGGTGGTCTCAGAGTTTGGGAATTTCCCGCCCACTGAAAGTTGGGATGGTTGCGCCATCCAGGGTTGTAGGTGTTGGAGAATGGATCGTTCTGGATGGCGTTGAGCTCCTCACAGGTCTGAGGAACCTCCAAAGAATCAGAGAATGGGGGAATGGAATTCCCCTGGCTGGTATAGAAAAGATCGGATGACCCTCCGATCCGGGAATTAGATGGGGGTGGATATGGATCCATCCCAGGAGAAGGTCGGTGGAGAATGTTTTGCATAGTCTCTCATGTGGAAGGAGGCTATGCAAAGGAGCTATGTGCAGAAGTGGCTCGCTGCAAGTGCTGAGTCAACTCGTCCACCTTCTTCTCAATGATAGAGACCTTGTCCAATCGACTGGCCATTAATTCTAGGTCGACTAATGAGGATAGGCCCTGCGTCTTGTGTGCTCCCCTAAGGTTCGTCGATGCGCGGGTATTCATCCTGTCGAATAGTCCCATGGAGTCATTATTGATGGAGTTCTCGCACATGTTTTCAAGAATCTCCCACACGGTGTCCTCATGTTGACACATGATATTCCCTCCGCAAGTTGCATTGACGAAAAGCCTGATATCCTCACGGAATCCCTGGTAAAAAGACTGGACTTGTTCCCATTTAGGAACTCCGTGATGGGGGCACTTTCTCATGAGATCCTGAAAGCGATCCCATGCCTCATGGAGAGGTTCTCCCGTTTGCTGAGTGAAGTGGGTAATCTGATGGCGCAAGGCATTGGTCCGACCAACGGGAAAGAACTTCTTCAAAAATTTGGACTGAAGTTCTCCCCAATTGTTGATCGGCTGGGTCTGTGTTTGATACCAATGAGCGGCCTTGTCCATAAGGGAGAAGGAGAACATCTTCATGAGGAGAATGTTCCGATTTTGTGCATCTGACCCAAAAGTCTGCGCCAAATGCTTTAGCTATTTGATGTGCTGGAAGGGGTCTTCAGAATTAAGCCCATGGAATTTAAGTATGGCATGAATCATATTGGGCTTTAATTCAGAATCAGGTCCTCCAGTCGGGATTCTGACTCGAGGCTCAATAGCCACTGCAGCAGGATTATAATGGTCCCGCATCATGGGACGCTCGGTGGGTGCACAAAGTTCTGGAAGAGGTCATTGAGTCGCTGGAGCTGGTGCTCCAGATTGTTCTCTTCCTCAGCTGGCTGAGCCATTGTGGAAGAAGAAGGTGAGTTGGGTTCGGAGTCGGAGGAGAGGTCGAGGTGAAGTGTTGTTTTCTCAAACAAGGGTACTGAGGCTCGGCCTCGAGGAGAGTGAAGTTCTAAAGGAGGTTTCAAGGACCTCCTACCAAACATACACTGTTGGAAGAGATGAGTTTAGCGGGTGCTGGACCCAATCGAGACACCCAAAATGTTGGGTGACTATAGAGGTGCGGGGCAGATGGACCCCTTGATCAAAAGATTGACCACTTGAGAATTACCTGGGCAGCCAGAGAGGGTGAGTCCCGCGAAGACCCCTACACGGTAGAGCGTCCCCATGGGTTACAGGGTTTCCCCTACCCGACCTCTCTTGTCACTGAGATTCCAGGTAGACCAGAATGGGGATCTTGACCTCTTAAGTCTACCAATTTTAGTTTAAGATCAGGGTGCTTAAGTTTTCACTTGAACTTTTAGCTTTTTAAGTGCGAAGAGTGACCTAAGTTGAAGGTTGGTTGACCTAAGGGGTCAACTTCACCTATTGATTCCTTTGAGAACTTATTAGGTCTTGTCTTTTAGGGTTCAAGTGTTTTTAGAGAGCCAATTGCTTAGGGTTTTTCTGAATAGGTATTTTCAATCAATGGCTTAGGCACACTTCTTTTGGGATTTCTCAATTCTTGATTAAGGAGTGTGTCTCTAAAACCCTAGTGTTAATTCCTATGTTGGCTCTACTTGATCCAGTTAACTCCTTGTTGGGTAATTAGGGCTCAGGCAAGAAGGTGTTAGCCCTTGAATACCCTTAATAGTATGTGCAGGAATGGTAGTTTGAAAATATGCAGCTGTTACTAGGTATGAAAGACAGGTTATACCTATATTATTTATTCTTTCCTTTTTCTTCCTCTTTAGAATTTAGGGGTTAATAGTGAGAGGATAGACGTTACATGTCCTTAGAGTGGTTGTTGTGCGGCTGCTTCTTGATTTTCCTGTACCTGCACACAAAAGAGAGAAGAGATTATTAGAAACTCATAAATAGAGAATTTATAGCTCTAGAATAACCGTTGCTCCCCGGCAACGGCGCCAAGAATAGTGACCGGTTAGCTTGTTTATGTTTATTGTACTTTAAATTACAGTCGTTATAGTATGTAATAAGACAGCTACTAGACCACTACAAATTTTTACTCGGAAAAAGTTTTCCCGATGTCGAACTCAGGGAGCAACTAGAATTCTAGAAATATAAAAATTCTCAATTAGGTTACAAAAATATAAGAGAGAGAGAGAGGGAGCTAGAGTTTGTCTTGGCTTCTTCTTCTTCTCTCCTCCTTTTCTTTCTATCCTTCTTTTTCTTTCAACTGATCTCCTTCTCTTCTTTTTCCTACAGAGTCTTCCTTTCTTCTTTCTTTTCTTTTCTTTTCTTCTTCTGCGGCTGTGGTAATCTTCTTATTCTCTGACTTCTTCTTCTTCAGCCTTCTTCTTCTTTCTGCTTCTTTTCTTCTGTTCTTCTCTTTTTTTCTTTCCTTGCTTGCGGCTTCGGTCTTCTTTCTTCTTTCTCTTTTCTTCTTCTTTTTCTTCTCTGCTTCCTTCTTTCTTTTCTTCCCTTACAACTCCTCTTCTTTTCTCTTCTTTCTGTTTTGGCCGCTGCCCTTCCGTCGTCTGATGCAGTGGTCAGACGACTTAACTGTAGGTTTGCTACAGTGCCTTCCTTCTCTTCTTCTTCTGTTTCTCTCCTTCGTTTCTTCTTCTTCAGCTGCCCTGAGCGGCTGAGGCTTCAGCCGCTTCCCTTCTTCATCTTTTCCTTCCTTCCCTCTTCTCCTTCTGTTCCTGCACGCTCACACAAGGGTTAGAGAGCAAAACCTACCCTTACCCTTCCTCGCGTCTCTCTCTTTCTCAGATTTCTCTCTTAGGACCGCTCTCCCAGAGCCGGGTAATCGGGTGCGGGTATTGCGCTCGGGACCAGGTCCACCGGCGTGCGGTGGTGGGCGAGGAGTGCGAGGTTTGGGTAATCGGATCCTGCCCAGACCCATGGGGCGTGAGCGCGGGCGAGGGCAAGCGAGCGCATGGCGTGCAGCATGCGGGAGAGGGACCTGACCCCTGTGTTCGAAGGCGAATAGCCTTAGACACTTTTCCAATTTAAGTGTGAGCGCTTGGCCACGCACTTCCGAGGTGGGACTAAAGTCCCACCTCCCAAATTAGCACCTGTAGCTGAGGAAACCGCAGGCAATTGCAGTAGCTCGCGACGCCTTCGCCCCCACTGTAGGCCTGGGTGCCTTCGCAGAGGTAAACCGCGCAACCTGGGGTGTACACCTGGGCTGGAAAGCACCTGCAGTCGCAGGTGAAGGAGCTGCAGCAGCTCAGTAATGGCGGTGAAGGGGCTTTGACCTGAAAGCAGAAATACGGTCTCTTGGCCAAGTCAGAATACGCAGGGAGCTTCGCCGAAGTGCGGCGAATGCAGTGCAGGTGTTGGTGAGGCGCGAGGGCGCGTGTGGAGGTAGCCCTAGGTTGGATTGCGTGTGAGAAGATGGGTTTGTTCGGGGGGTGGTCGGGTGGTGTTTGGCAGTGAATGGGGAGGGGGGATCGGTTGAGTGGAGTGAGGGGAAGCTTCTGGGGTAGTCGGCGAGAGGTGAGGAGGTCTGTGGAGGTGGGATGGACTTGCCGGAGAATGTGGTCGGAGACGGAGCTGGTGGAGGTGGAAGTCGCGTGCGGTGGAGTAAAAAGGTAAATTAAGAGAGGGAAAATGTAAGGGAGGGGGAGAGGAAGCTATTTACCTAAGTATTAGACGAAGGACGAGGGCGGAGCAACCGGCTCGTATCTGCCAGAGCTGGAGAAGAAGGAGCCCTGGAGGAGTGCAGCGACGAGGAAGCAGGCGGAAGGCGCCGGCGGGTACAGCCCGGCGTGGACGAGGGAGCAAGGCAAACCCTGCTGCAGGTAGGGCAGCAGAGCAACGAGGAGGAAGAGGAGGAAGTCGCTGGAAGCTTCGGGCCTTCTGACGGAGGAGGAAGGGATGAAGGGGTAGGAGTTCTCCATCAAAGAAAAGCTTGAAGGAGCCGGCAGGGGGTGCCGGTCCTTATAAAGGGGTTGGCGCAGAGGGAGGGGCGGGCTGGCGACGTGCCAGCCTCGCCGGAGTGAGGCTGGAGATGACACCCATACCTTCCGCGCATTCGTACAGAAGGTATGGTGGTCGGCAGAGGGCATGGGCGGGTCCCTGTGACAGAGGACGTCACAGGGAACCCCGCTTTTGCTTTGCAGGGCGCGTAACCCTTCTTTGCGCGGTGCCATGCTCCGAGCAAGGTCGTTGGAGCATGGTGCTGCGCAGAGTTTGCAGGGAGGACCATTCTGCAAAGAATGATGAAAAGTTGGTGGCCTAAATGCAAGGGTTTCAAAAGATAAGGGTTAAAAAGTAGATAAAGAGGACTAAATTGTAAAGTCGGTCAAGGAGGTCTCTTCTTAGGCTCAAGTTTTTATACAAGACCAATTTGAACCTAAGGATTTTAATGGAGAATTTTAATTCTAGGTTGGACCATGTTTGACTGGCCAATTTGCGTAAAAACCCAAATTAAGTTATTAATTGGGCATGGTTCTCTTTTTAGGTCAAAATAGGTTTCTAAGGATAAATTGAAGGTTCTAAACCCTAGAGAACATTTTTCTATGAATTTTAAAGGGTTTAGTTGATTTTTATCCTGCCTCAAACCTTGTGAATTGAAGTGACTTTGTTTTAGGTTTACAGAATGTCATTTAATTCCTGGAAGTTGCAATAACCCTTATCTTGATTAGATCATCCCACTTTCTTTCTTGTTAAGCTTGTTTGGCCTGTGTTTGGACCCTTAATTATCCTGTTTGCAAACTGCGTTGGTGAAATTGCAGTTTTACCCCTTATGATTTGTTTTATTCTTAAACTCAGAATTCTCTGAGTTAAGCCTTTCTTTGGGTCATGTAGGAGCTTTTTTCTCACATATCAGGGTTAGATTGTGCTAGTTAGGGTTTATGATGAGGTTCTCATCAAAGTCTTTGTTTCTGATTGGATTTTCAAACGTCTGAGTCTACCTGGTCAGACGTTTGATCTACTTTATCAAACGTTGAGGCTCCTATCTAGAACCTAGAATCATGTCTAGAATCCTAGACCTCTGTCACCTAGGTTTTCAGACGTCTATGCTCTACTTCAAACGTCTAATTATGTCTTTCAGATGCCTCCTCAAGCTCTTGGTATCTCTTTAACTTCAGAAGAACAACGGTCATAATTTTTCTTGTCTTTTAGATGTCTGTTGTCTTCTTGAGACATCTGAAAATGACTAATGTTCACTTTCTATCCAACGTTAAGAATGACCGCAATTGATTAAGTTCGTTACTCTTTGATTTTGGAACGTTGTAGGCCATCAGACATCCTTGCATTTATTCAGATGTCTAATTATTCTTTTTAAGACATCTACATTTTTTACCAAATATCCAGTCAGATGTTTGATCATATGTCTTTAGATCCCTGTTTGGATTCAACCTCATTCCAGTAACGATCACTTTGACCTTGATATTTTTTTAGACGTCTAATTTTATTCTCAGACATCTGGAACTATATGTTCAGATGTCCTTGTACTAAATCTTGAGAAATCCTGTAATGACTACTTTCTCACTGAAGTTTTTCAGACATCCGATTTTATTCTCAGACGTCTGAAATGACTCATTTAGACGTCTATCATGACTTTTCAGATGTCCGATACAATCATACTTTGAGTAAATGCATTGTAGTCGTTTTACCTTAATTTATTCAATTCCAATTCAAATTCCAATGACTACCTAGGCTTAAATTTGACCTCCTACACCTATACATACACACCAAGGGTTACATTAAGCCTACACATAAAGAAAAGAAATATCCTAGTGTTAAATACTTTCTATTATCTTATTCTAAGCTTTCTAAAGCTATTGTGCTCTTTTGTGCTTTTTTTATCTTAGAAAATTTTGAGAGCAACATCACTCCCACTCTAATTTTTTACATCACATAGGTTTGCAAAGGGAGTATCATAGCTTACTTTCTATTCCATATCATTCGAGGCTCTTAGGATTGCTTACTTTATTTTATTTTACTAGTTTGTTTGGGTGCCTAAGCTGTAAGTTTCCCGTTTCCTCTTAGTAGATGAGCTAAACTCTCCTTGGGAGTTGTCTAGGAGAGGGGAATTATTTTTTAGGAACACCACCCCTCGAATTAGTGGTGTGGTTTAGTGATTCCTACTTAAGTAGGGGTAAAATCCTAGATTGAGAGATTTAGGTAGAGGTTTTTCCCGCAAAGGTTTCCTCTCTAAATACCTATGTGTTATTTGTTGTGATTGATTCTTTTACTGAATATTATTTCACAATTCAATCCTCTGTTCTTATGTCACTAATACAAAAGCTCTTGATCCACCATTAATTAATTAATTACGACTTTAATTAGCCCGTTAAGTAAATTAAAAATATACAAGCCCTTACACCTAACACATAGTTATAGAACAATCAATGGCCAAACATTCATTCATAAAGCTTTAAACAAAATAAGTTGATGACAATCAAAATCAAATCCACCACAGTAATAGGAAAGGAAAGTAGTGCTTAAAAACAAACACAATCACTAAAAAATTGGAAGGTAAAAGATTCTACTACCTACAGAAAAGATAAACGACAACAAGACTACATGAGTAACTAGTCTCAGTACGGACTGTCGCCTAAAGCCATGTTCGGTCCCGCAGTAGAAGAACCAATTACATGAGGACACCTAGCTGCTTAGTAACACTTGAGTACGGAATCTACGGAACATATCAGTAAAAATTGAGTAGAGTAGAACCAACAACAATGCATAGTAACAGTAACAAGAAGAACAAGAAAGCGTTGATGCCCTTATTTTGATATAACAAAATTATATTTTATTACAGACTAATCATTTTAGGCTGTATCATGGTAAAATCATGGTGAAATGATTACAAATTAAAGAAATTGGATTCAAAAAGAAGATTGTAATCTTAGAGTTGTATTTTTTATTTTTCTTGTGTCTAGAAATATGTAAGGAACCTCAAATTATTAACCACTTCATTTTGACATTCATTAGATAACAAACTTGGGTCAAAAACTAAGTTTTTAATATTGTTGATCGACCAAATGCCTTTGATTGACCAAACATATTATTTGAATTAATCAAAATCATTCAACGGTCATATCTTGATTTTGTGCTACAAATCGATCAAAATATTCTTTTAATCAACCAATAGTAATCAATCAAAACATATTTTTGATCAACAAAAGTTTATTTTGACCAACTAAATAGTATTTTTATCAACCAACACCATTTTTATAAACTTTCTAAATCAATTATAAATATGACCCCTTGACCCTTATTTCAATGCAGACTTCTCATAGTATTTCTAAAGCAAAAAAATGCTTCTACTCTCTCGTGCTTTCACGCCTTTACTCCTATTCTCAACGCTTTTTAAAGATTAGCTTTCTGATGCTTGAAAAATCATGGTTTGCTTTTTTTTGAGGTTCCATAGGATATTCTATATATTTCTTTATATTCCAATTGTTTTGATTTGGGATTGAAGTTGTTGGGAGTCCCGTTGTTCTTCCCTTGTCAGGTGTAAAAGAGAAGAAGTTTTTGTAAAGAGGTTGTGCCACCTTTGTTGTGAAGTGGTGCGTTAATGAATTGACTAACTTCGATTAGTTGAAAAATTTTAAGTTGAGAGGTTTAAGTAGTAGTTTTTACTCGTAGGGGTTTCTACTATAAAATTGAGGTGTGATCTATCTTACTTTTGTGACTTTAATTTTTAAATTTTATATAACTTGTCTATATATACCATTTACCCCCCTGTAATGTGAACTTATAAGATCCTACAAGTACTCTTAGTACTCACAGAAAGAGGATACTACTCTACAATTTAATCCATTTATTTTTTTTAAAACTTACAATTTAATCCATTTATTAATTCTTATTTTATTTTGTTCACATTACAAGTCCAACTTGTTATGGTCATAACATGTTAATCAACACCTCATGGCACGAAGTGATCTACGCGTGACATTGTGAGGTACAAAATCGATATAAGCTACCTTCTTAGTTGAAAAAACAACTTATACCCATCAAATCACTACAAGCTATCACCCTGGAGTCATTACGGAAAGTAGTGGTGACTACATCGTATGACATGAATACATGCTAACTATACATGCTGAACTATAGATAGCCAATGACTCACCCAGTAGTCGACAAAACCAACTCCAATCTTTGCCATGCATCTTGCTAACCCAGTTAGCCACTAAGCTTAACCAAGAGTCGTAGGGAGGCTAACAATTTCTAAACAACTCAAATTGATTTACAAGACCAAAGCTATGGTCGGAACACTAGTAGGTAGCATGGCTAAAACTAGTTATCTCAATTTAATTCCCGACCAAATTCGTCTTTATAACATCTGAATATTTAATTTCAGGTAATTGCACATGTTTTAGTTAAAGTTTTAATATCCAAATAATCAATCAATTTCTTCCTTGAATGAACTTGTTAATTGGTAAATTAGATTTCTCATACTCAAACCTTGATTTCAGTATTAAAATCATCCCAAAACCCTTAGATCATTGGTTCTAAAAATTTAAGGTTCAAATGGATATAAACCCTTTTCCCATACCTACTTATTCAAGTTAAAACCAATTGTTCAGTTCTCAATTATTCAAAATTATCCATCATTTTAAAGATGCGAAATAGTATCTTAAAATAATAAGAACACACACAACTAGAGTTTTGATCTCAGCAAAATGTAGAATGCACGATTACTCTAAATCGTGTGCACCGAAAGTTAATGGATTCATATTTAGTTAAGTGACTTATAACTAATTTATCTTGGTTAGAAAATATTATCTAGTTAAATTGCATTTTATTAATACATTTTAGATATTAATTCATGATTGGATTAATAATACATTTTAAGGTTATATATATATATTTTTCTTTTTTAAAAGATATATATACACTTAGAAAAGATTTTAAAGATATAGATGTAAATATCTTCTCAACGATGACTTATAATTACATCTCAAACACGACGAGTACATTGTACCGTTGAATACTAACCCATGTAAAAGTAAAAATAAAACTTTTAAGGATATAGGTATATTAAAAAAGGATTTCAGAAATATAAATATAAATATCCCAAGAGAGAAATCCAAATACACCTCTTACCCTCCCCACTTCCGTCATCCCAAGCACCCTTCCACCTCCTTCCCCGCACGACGACAAGGAAGGTAAAATCACCGGCGAAGCACCCAATCCACCCCACCTCTCCTTCCCAGGTTCACCCTCCTCCCCTCGCCGCCGCGGTAATGAAGAGATCATTCGTTCATCCATTCCTGTTCTAGACGAGGAAAGCGAACATCCATCCACTCAGACACTTCGCCACTCCCCTAATCATTCCACCCCCTACCCTTCCCTTTCGTAGGCAATAACCCACCAATCATTGTTGCTTCGACCTCTACTTCCTCCTGTCATACCGTACCATACCATTACCACCATACCTACGAGAACAAGAACAGCATCGAATAGGTTATTCCCCTTCTTACAGAGATTCCCCTTGGAAAAGTGTTGGGAACCTTTTACGTCTGATCCGCATCTTCGATCCTCCTCCTCTCGAGCAAAGAAAGCCGCGGAGTCTTCTCCTTCCCCCCTTATTTATTGTCCGTTCGAGTTCCTTCACATTTATATCCGCATACACATATAAATAAATAGAGAAACAGAAGGTGGGGGGGGAGTGTGGGTGTGTCTATGATGGGTTGACTTCTTCGTGGAGAGAGAGAGAGACGTAGATGTGATCGTTTGGAGGGGAGAGATCTCTGGAGAGGAGATGGGTTGCGTCCATGGGAAGTGCTGTTGCTACAGCTGCTGCCAACCATCCAGCAGACATGAGAATAACGGTGGCGGTGTTGGTGGTGATAAGGACAAGGAGGACCACTCGGTCGGCGCGCGTGGGGACGGGAACCGGCCGTTGATCGAGAACCCGCCGGTCTCGGCGGCATTGGTGCCCTCCCACGGCATCCGGCTGGAATACGCGTCCCTCACGCTGCAGGGCCACTACCCGGACTCCCCCGACCGCGAGAACCAGGACTGCTTCCTCGTCGAAACCCACGTCCAGGGCAACCCCAACGCTCACCTCTTCGCCGTGTTCGACGGCCACGGCCAGTTCGGCACGCAATGCGCCCATTTCGTGAAGGACAGGCTCCTCGAGCTTCTGGTAAATGACCCCTCCCTCCCGGAAGACCCCGCCAAGGCCTACGCCTCGGCGTTCCGTGCCGCGAATGTAGACCTCCACGAGAGTGAGATCGACGACTCGATGAGCGGCACGACCGCGATAGCTGTCCTCGTGGTCGGGGACACCCTCCATGTTGCCAATGTGGGGGACTCCCGCGCGGTTGCGGGTGTCTGGAACGGGGGTGGCGGCGTCGTCGTTGCGAAGGATCTATCCCGTGATCAGACCCCGTTTCGGAAGGACGAGTACGAGAGGGTGAAGATTTGCGGGGCAAGGGTGTTGAGCGTGGATCAGGTGGAGGGAATTAAGGATCCTAGGATACAGAGCTGGGGGGATGAGGATGACGACGAAGGGGACCCGCCGAGACTGTGGGTGCAGAATGGTATGTATCCGGGGACGGCCTTCACGAGGAGCATCGGGGACTCGACCGCAGAGAAGATCGGGGTCACTGCGGAACCCGAGGTCCTGATGGTTAAGATCACTCCTGACCACCTGTTCTTCGTCGTTGCGAGCGATGGGGTTTTCGAGTTCCTCCCGAGCCAAGCTGTAGTCGATATGGTAAGCACCACGTATCGTGAGGAAAACCAGTTACTTTTATTGATCATTTTGTGCTTAGTGTATCTCTAGTTTTTCCTGCTCATTGCATTCATTAATATATTTTTCCTCTCTGTGTTGAAAAAGCTTATGGTTTGTGTAATTACCTTTGGAATCTGTCTGTTATGCCATTTAACATTCTGTATGAACATCTATGGTGTGGTGTGGGTGCTTGCGGAACGATTAAGTGCTTTCACTATCATACCCATTCTTCTCTCTCAAAAAAAAAAAAAAAACTATCATACCCATTCTCCTCTTCACAGGGATCGCAAAATTTGACTGTAATGGAAGTTGCCGAAAAAGGTAGCAACTTGTTATAGCTTAGGCCTACTTCTGCATTCCTTACCGTACACATCCCTCACTCGAAGTTGCTCTCACATTAATCTATGCCACATTGCTTTACCCTTGGAAAGAGGGCAATTGAGGTTTCTATAGGTGTTATGAATCAGTTCTTTATCATTAATGGCTGTTGTTTTTCCTCTTGGAAAGCCTTTATGGTGACAGCTGCCTTTTAAAGTTAATGCAAGATATATGAGGGTCAGTTATAAAGTTGAGGTGAGGATGGGGATGCTCGATCGATAGGTGGCTTGTAAGTAATGGTGGTATGGATGCCCATCCACTTGGCTTAATGTGAGAATTGAAGACATAGCTTGGACTCCCATCCACATTGCTATAGCATATTGTGATTGTACTATTGCTCTTATTTTTATGGAAGAGAAGGAAGATGTGAATCTTGTCATTTTCTACCTAGTCATGTACCTATGGGTGTGATATCTATTTGAAGACTGGGAAACACATGCATAATATCATTCTGAGGAAATCCTAGAAAAAAATGAAGAAAACATTGAAAAGTGCAAATCCATTGAAATTATGACAGTTAATTTGGACCAAACAGGCTTGCAAAAGTAGAAACAACTAAACAAAGAAGAATGAATTTACTTCTCCATTCTTCAAAAGAGAAAAAAAAATTTCCATAATGAATTGGAATGCTATAGACTTTAATCTGGTTAGGGCTTCCGCTTCATTTCAAGGTAATGAGAGGGCTACTCTATGTAGGTACTTTATAGACATGGAAGTTAGTTAAAGCTCTATTAGATTGGACTAACCATAGTATTAGTATATGATGAAACCAAACTAAATGACTTTTGTAGAATGCAGTGGCTCCCTCTATCTATAGAGGAGAATGCAAGATGATTACATAGATTGGCCTGGTCCTTCGGATACCTATATATAGCTTGGTCCTTCAGGCTGAGGAAATAGCATGGCCTACTGAAACAAGAATTGATTCCTTAAGGCTGGTACGCAACTTAACAACTCAAATTAGTCTAGAAAGTGGTTTTGCAAGGATATTGGCAACGGGGACAGCTGAGGAAATATGAGGTGTCGTTGCTGTACATTTGAGTTAATGATAGCACTGCACATATCACATGACAATCCATTTCAATGTGTTTGTTGTGCTTATGTAAATTGGATTTCTTTGTGATAAAAATGGAAGAACAATTGTAAAAAACAGGAGCAAAATCATCATGGGCAAACAAAAGTAAGATCCAAATTCCTCAACATTGTGAATCATAGAAGTTTGCAAGCAGTCCGGGCCATGTAATGGTTTTTATGTTCTGCACACAGATGGGATACCACTTTCTCCTTTTAACTCCTCCATGTTACACGATTTCCATCAACAAAGGTATAAAAACCAGTATTAGCATTGATCTTGGAGAGGACTAGTATAATTTGCATAGGAATATTTGGAAATGTCCAAACGAAGACAAGCCCTTTATCTAGACCTTGAGCTTGTTTGGAAGGTAGGATAGGGTAAATGAAAGGAATTATTCCAAGGAATGCTGCATTTGATGTTTAGATGGTGGAGAATGTCCTATCATGGAATAAGTTTGTCAAATTAAGTAATTCATTTGAAATTACATTTAGTTTAATATATTGGAGCTAGTCTGTGATGTTATACTATAAGTCACATCGGATTTGTAGCACGTGTGGTTATCTTTCAGATTATGGTGGTTGATGCTTGATGGGATAGATCTTATTCTTTTTTTGGAAAGGGGGATAGACCTTATTCTATGGTGGTGGTGAAATAAGCAAAACCTGGGATGAAGAGGCTTGTTCCGAGTTAGCTGTTCTGGAATTCACATGCACTACACAATGATCTCATGGAATAACCTTCTTCCAAGTGGGCCTTAAATTGCCTAATGGTTATACTTGGATTTTTGCATACACTAAATAATCCTACTTATAACAAAACTTATATCTAGACAAGTATCCAAGGGTAGAAGTTTGCCAAAAGCAGAGCTGGACATTTTGACATTTTTAAAATCTTTAAGGTTAGTTTACTTGAGGGGTTAGGAAAGTAGTGTTATGAAATATGAAACTGGTATTAATCCGTAATTGTGTTTACTTGCGGTGTGGTGTTAACACTAGTTTGTGTTTACTTGAATTGATGTTAAGTTGTGATGTTAACCCTTATGGTGTTTACTTGATAGTGGTGTTAGGTATATAAAACATGAGAGATGTCAGAGACATAGGTGGTGTAAAATTTTAACACGGATTTGTCTAACGCCAGTTGAAACTGGTGTTAGACAAACTTGTATTAAAGTTGCTAAACCTGAGTTAGCAAATGAGGGGTTAAGTAGTCAAGTAAACGGAGGTTAACCCCTCTTTTGAGGGGTTAAACCTTCCAAGTAAACGAGACCTTAGTTTTTCCTCTCACTATGTCCAACACATGTCTCACACTAGGCTACCCTTTTATGTCCAACACATACTTTCCTTGAAACAATATTCATGTATCCATATGCTTCTCAAAAGAGTATCAAAGTATCCTTTTCATGAGCAATGTTTAAGCCTAAAAAGTTGTGTAGCTTCCTATGGACAGTGACAAATTTGAACTTGAGAAACACTTCCATAGCCTAGATACTCCTTTGATCAAAGCATTATCAACATAATCAACAATAATAACAATCCTGAATAGCGGCCTCCTGACAAGAAAACAGATGATGAGACACCATTGAGGCTAAAACTCTTGATTTCACTAGCTATGTTTAAGGCCATATAATTTCCTCACCCCAAGTCCCAGACCTTATAACTGGGAGGTTGTTGCATGTAGAGCTCCTTTCAATTACTGAACAAAGGAAATGATTTCTGATATACAACTGACAGATTTTTTTTTTTTTTTTGGTTTTTCTGAAGAGAGATATCTGACGGATGGATAAGTGAATCTTTGATTAGAGCAGTATAAAAGGGAACACAAACAGAATTGTGATGAGCATCAGGTTAGAAATTCTTAAAGTAATCTATCCATTGGTTTGGTTGAAAATTGTGGTGATTGGTTGTGCCTTTAGTTCATGCACCTTGCCATTTGATACCTACTTGATTGTGTAGACCTGATGAGACGTAGCAATAACAGAGTATGCACGAGCATCATCAGGCTTCTAGGTGTCTCACTTCACTAACATGGACATCTAATCCATTGCCTTTTTCCTCCTTGGATCCCATGCAATCTTGAACCAATTTCTAGAATAATAGATTGATGGAAGGATTAAGATGATCAACAGGTAAGAAGTGGGAGAGAAGATATAGAGTACAAGAAAAATACCCATCTCTAAGCAATCTAAAATTTCTAACATATAAATTAATAGTAATCCATGACCTTGCAATAGGAATGTCTCCATTGGAGATAGAAGTCTATCTCCTAAGACAAAACTTGCAGCAGCTTGCCAGTTGGCACATCCTCAAAACTTACTGATTATTCTTCATTTGAAAAGGAAGAGATGCTTTGTAAGAATTTAATATTTTCGCCATTATACTGCCTTCCATTCACAGGTTCAAAACAGTGTTATTCCTTTTGTGTGATCAAGAGTATACTATTACTAGGTAGGCAACCTTCGTAGCTTTAGGTGAAAGATTGTCAGGAGGTATGAACAAAACAAGTATACCCTAATACTTTAACTATGAGAAAGCATGTTGCATTGAGACTCAAAGCATTATAGGAAACTTTCTCCTCCAAAATAAAGGAAGGAATTATTTATGAGAAAGCATGTGGGTTAAAAGAGATTAACTTTAGAAAAGTTTTCCTGCTACTTGGATTTCGTGGACGAAGACATGCATTACTACACATTCATTTGTACTCTTGGTAATGGTAAACTCGAGGGAGGGTTGATTCAACCCTAAAGGGGGTTTAGGTAGGGTTGCTTGCTTGCCTTGCTTATTTTTGTTTTGGTGGTTGATGCCTTGGCTAGGATCACATTTGCAGCTTGTGATAATGGATTTTTGAGGGGGTTTAGCTTGGACAATCATGCGAACCTTGTGCTAGCTTTACAGACAACACAATTTTCTTTATAGAAGTGTCTAAGGAAGCAACGGAGCAAAGTCTAGTTTTATTTCCTTTGGGGTGATGTTTGATGAGGGTGAGAGGTGTGTAGCTATACTTGAGGCACCTGTGTTGGATTTGTAAGTACTTGGGATTTCCACTTTGAAATTGTCTATTTCAAGCTTTTGATTGGAATCTTTTGGTACAAAAGGTTGAGAGTAGATTGAAAGGTTGGAAATCCAACAACGGTTTGCTTGCCTAAATCAAGAGGGGGGCTTGCAGTTTTGGACTTGAAAATAATGAATTAGGTCCTTTAAAAAAAAAAAAAAGAATAAGGCGTTATTTAAATGAGTTGGCTAGGTTGAGGGGGGTTGATGATAGCCTTGTCTCACTGGTCCTTGAAGCCAGTGCTGTCAAGGTGCTCTCCTAAGTGCCAGGTTGAGGCGAGGTGAGGCTTTAGTGCCTTGCTAGGCCTTGCCTTGCCTCGCCTCGCTTGATTTACCTAAGGCGCTGCCTAGGCGAGTGCTTGAACCCAATTTGTTAATTTTTCATTCTTTTAAATACTTTGTTGGGTTTTAATTTCTTTTTACCTAATTATTGAGTACTTGTTCTTAGTTAAACACACATATGCGGATGTATAGGCACATATGCATAGATATAAGTTGAAATTTATAATAAGCAGAAGCATAATAATAAGATATCAAAAGCATAAAAGCAATTAAATGAACATTTGGGTTTACATGGAAACCCTATTCATGAAGAGCGGGGAGAAAACCATGGGATAAGGCCCCAATAGGGCGAGTATTTGTATTGATCTTCTCAAAGAAGCAAGTGGGGGATACATGGCTATTTATAGGCTATCACACACTCCAATACTCCACATCTCATGATGTGGTACTAAATCAACCACACATTCTCCAACAGACATTCACACTCTCCCTTTCTCCCATGCTTTATAGGAGAAGAAATAAACATAGATAAGAAATAAAATAGAGAAGAGCTTCTCCCCCTTTTCTCTTAACATAACATCTCATAATGTGGTACTAAACCAACCACACATTCTTCAACAATATATACATATACACGTGCTTAAATAGATATATACATCTATTAGATGCATATATACATACAAATATTCACATGTATTTTGTACGTTTGTGTATGCAAGGTTCTCAATGTTGATTTCGATACCGTGCCGATGAATTTTTAAGTGTGCATTTTGTAGACATGCCGAGGGCACGTCGTGGAAATGCCTGTATTTTGATGGTAGATTTTGACGATTTTGATGGCCCGAAAATATGTCATTTCAGAAGCACGTCGAGGGTATGTTGATGCATGTCGGGAAAAATGGCAGAAGTAGTCAAATTGATATCAATTTCAAGAAATCAAATACTGATTATGTAAGAATAAGAATGTTATATCATAATATTCATATGCAATATGACCATATCATGTTAAAGTTTAATAATGAAATATCAAAAAATATCGTCATTGCTCTTGCTTACCATTGTACACATTACAACCCATATGTTAGAAAGAACTACCCAATTCAACAAAGAATGAAGTCTTTTTTTAGAAGAAAGGGGTAGTTTTTTTAATAATGGATAAAACCTTATTCTTCTTTTTTCAAAACAACTGTATGGAACCCTCTTTCTTTTTTTGTGTAGGTCTCCACCTAGTTGGGGTGCCAAATTGAACCAAAACACAATAGACCCAACCCAAACATAATTAGTTGAGAGGAACCAAATTAACCAAATAGCATTGGACCTAAATCAACACAACCAACTTCTTTATCAAGTTAGCGGCAACGCAGTGGAGCAACGACAGTGCAATAGGGGCAGCGGAGTAGCATTTGCACTGTAGCATCGATATGTTGCCGTGCCAACCATCTTGTCGACATGCTGATGATAGGGTCAGTATGCCGGCGATATCCCTGAGTTTCGACACCTAAACTATGTTGATATGGCCATGCCCCAAAAGCCACAATTTCGACGTCATGCTGTCGGCATTTAAAACACTGTGTATGTATGTATATGTCAACTTATATATATATATACACACACACACACATTTGCATAAGTATAACATATAAACATAAAAACATATAAATATAATGTGTACATTTACATGTGTATATATAAATTTACGAAATAATATACACACACCTACCAAATATATCAATGCACATATGTATGTGTATTGCACATGTTTGTCTAAGCATTTATATATCATGTATATTATATATATGCATGCGTAATATATTATATTTGGGTTACTATGTGTATATGTATGTATATATGTGTTTGCATATATATCCTTTAGCACCTCATTTTCTCGGGTGAGTGCTTAAGCGAGCACTTAGCACCTTGAGCGTTTTGGACCCTCCTTGCTTTTTAGCACCTTTCGCCTTGACATCACTGTTTAAAGCTTGTTATAGTGAGAAGTTGAATTGGGAAGACGATGCAAGCATGGTGAGGTGATTCTACTTTTTGGAAGGGTTTACTGTGTTATGCCTTATGTAATCTTATACTTTTGCCTAAAGCTAGGGAATGGAGCAAAGAAAATTTTGCCTTTTGGTTTAATAATTGGTCTAATAGTGGTATGTTAACCCTGCTCATCAGCCTTGTCTGAGGATTTACATGTCACTATTCTGGGATTCTTGGGGTAGCACTTGGATGCTGGTGGTTTAGGGGCACCTCTTGGATCATAAGTTCAGTGATTTCTGATGATGTATGGCATCATTTTATTAGTTAGGCCAAAGGAAGACTATTCACATAAATTGATTTGGGAAGGTGGTGAGTTCTTGTTCAAGATTGCTTACAAGTGGTTGCCATCCTAGCTACAACAAGCCATTCTTGCTTAAGAAATTGCAAATGCCTTTGAAAGTTAAATTCTTTGCCTACTACATATGAAGAGGATTATTGTTGGAGGAAATCAAATATTTTATTCCTCAAAAGAAAGCCTAGCCTTTCTAAAATGGAGAGTAAGGATGGAAGAATTATATGAAGAGTCCTCAAGAAATAATAAAAACACTGAAAAGAACATAGAAAGAGAAAATAACATAAGAACTCTAACACTCTCCCTTAAGTTGGAGCATAGATGCCCTTCAAGTCTAACTTGTCACATAAAAATGAATGTCGCTTCCTTCTAGTTGGAGTTCACATGATATGTAGGGTGTTGTAATTTTTCCTTCCATTATTGCATTTTGTATGAATTGGCAGTCTACCTCTATGGGCTTCATCCTCTCATTGGAAACATGATTAGAAGTAACATAGGTGGCTGACTTGTTATCATAGAACATGAGAGTAGGACTCTCCATTGAAAATCCAAGGTTTACTAAGAAGGAAGTGATCTACATCACTTCACAAGCAGTGTGTGTCGTAGCTTTGTACTCTGCTTCTACACTAAACCTAGCAATAATTGTTTGTTTCTTGCAGCGCTAGGACACCAGGTTGCCTCCAAGGAAGATAACAAATCCAGTAGTGGACTTTCTACCCTCAATAGATTCAACATAATCCGTATCAAAGTAGGAGCACAACTCTAAATGGCCATTCTTTTTGTAATACAACCCTTTACCAGGAGATCCCTTTAAGTACATCATTCCATTGTCTATAACATGGTCTCTCCACATGCTAAGTGGCTTTACTTACTGCAAAACTAATGTCAGGGCGAGTAATGGTCAAGTATAGTAATTTTTCCATAATGCTTCTTCTGTATTTGTGAGAGTCTTTAAAAAGGGTGTCCTTAGTATGCGGTGCCTTTTTGCGTACCCCATATAGGGCTCTTTTCTTTGAGGTTCTCACATGAGGGAAACTATTTTCTCTTGGTCCCTATATCAGAGAAACAAAAAATTCTCGTATAGAAGAGACCACACTCTAGGTCTCCAAAGGAGAGACCCCTTTCTTTGAGTTTTTGTGTAGGAGAGGCCTAGTCTCTTGGTTTCCATGGGAGACCCTCTTTAGAGTTTTCAAAAAGGGTGGCACAGGTTCTAGAGTCAGCTTTAATGAGTCATTTCTAAACTCTAACCTACACCCGCCTACAAGAAAAAACAAGGATGCAGGGAAGCTGGTAACCTGGTAGCATCAGTTGAGGTCTTTTTAAATGTTGTGTTTTTTACTTTGTAGAGTGAGGATTTCTTTTGTACAAGCTGAGCATTCTATGCTTCAGCTTGAGGGAGAGTGTTGAGAGTTAAAGAGTTGTTGTGGGCTATTTAGTCCTACATTTTGTAATGTGGGTTTGTGTGTGTTGGGTTGCCTATAAAAGGCTCACATATCCCCCAGTTTACTCTTAAGAAGAATACAGAAATATCTCGCCCCATAGAGGCCCTCTCCCATGATTTTCGCCCAGTCCTTCATGGTGGTTTCCACGTAAACTCAAGTGTTCTTGTTGTTATGCTTTGATATTATTGTCTGTTCTTGTTCTGCTTCTATATTTTTTTTAACAATTAGGATTGTGATTGCTTGTAATCCCCTCTCTAAAAAGGGGTTAGGGTCTTTTTTTCAATCAATTTTCTCATTCTGATGAAAATCCAGCTCTAGAATACTTCAACAATGGTGGTTGTCATTCCCAACTTTCCTTTATGATCAAATGGGTGGATGAGTTTGTGTTGCTGTAGGAATCTTTGGTGTGTTCTCGCTAATGGATTGTGTTATGGATGCTTGGCATTGGGAAGATGGATCCTTCTTGGTGAAGTCGGCTTACAAATGTCTCTTGCCACCTAAAGATATAAATTGGATTTTGAGGAAGGATTGTTGGCTTACTTGGAAAGCATCTACGACTTTAAAGGTGAATATCTTTACTTGGCTACTTAGAAGGGGGATAATTATGATGAAGGTTTATAGATTGAAGATCGCTCTACATTCTAATCCTACGTGTATTCCTTGTGGAGAGGTAGAGGAGGATTATGATCACGTTTTCTTCACTTGTTAGTTTGTCTGACAAGTTTAAGGAGCCTGTGGTGGGCAGTGGCTGTCCCATACTACTTCAAACAACTTTTGGCATTCTTTCCGTGTTGGTGCTTTCAGATCTAGGTGAGAGTGGGCAATCCCTTTCGCTATTTTCTAAACTATTTGGTTACAATGCAATGCCTCTATTTTTCGAGGGGAGAGGAACTTTGTGGAGAATATTTATTAGGATGCCTCCTTTTCCGAGGAGCATCGGGGCTTGTTGGATTTTTTTTTAATCTCATTTATAGTTGTAGCCTATTTCATTTGATTAATACAGTGGGATGATCACTAACCTTATGTGATCACCATATTTCACCTAAAAAAACTTGCTTATCATCCAGTGAACAAGAGTTGATGTGTTGTTATTGATTTTTATTTTTATTTGTAGTGGAAGTAGATGGGATAGGTGATTAGATGTATTGTAAGTAGTTTTTATTTTTATTTGTATTGAGGGCATGTTATTATAGGTAGATGTGATGGGTGAGTTGATATGTTGTAAGTAATAATGGGGATTGTTGTGATAGCCACTAATACATGTTACTATTCATTTACGTCTCCAGTTAACCTTATCATGTAGGATAATACCTCAGTTTAGGACTCTGCCAAATGGGGCCTTAGATTTTTCTGGAGTCATGTCTTGTTACTCATAGATTGTTCCTAATTTTCTATTTGTAACAAATTTCAAAGAAATACTTCCATTTTTAGTATTTTTATATGACGTCCACACCATGTGAAAATACTTGAATATCCATTGCCCTTCAGTAATGTGATAAACTAACACATTCCATTCAAATAAGATATTGGACGATCTTGTACGTGCAGGCTTTTTGGAGCTGTTGCATACTGATATCTTCCCAAAGAAGTGTTTATTAAATCTTTTGTACACATTCTCTTTTCTCTTGCAGATTTTATCTGTCTTTGAATTAAATATTTGGATTTGGTTTTATTTGGTTGTGCCTTTGCCTAACCTCAGACATTTTTGCATACATGGTCGACTACTCAATTATATAGTTTGGCAATGGAGATTGGGGATCTCTGCATCTGGGTGGACACCTCTTCTTGGCAAACATTTGGGTTTATATGCAGTAGTGATGTTTCCATAAAAAAAAATACATGGTTGTGATGTTGTGGATAGTTATTTGACATATCACATTGTGCAAAGTTGACTTGATGTTAATTTGTGCTTAATTTGCCTTGGGATTGTGATATGATGTTTACGAGTGCCTAGATTGTATGTACAAAATGCTTATGGGAGAGTGTCACATAAAGCAAGATGAGAGGTATAGGCAGGACTGGGGAGAATGTGAAGGGGAAAGGGAAGGACAAAAGGTTGGAGGGGAGGGTTAGGAGAAGTGTACCTGGTTATGCCTAGATTAGAATGAAGGGTGTTGATGGGTCGACTATTTTTGTGCAGAGATTGAGGGAAGTGGAGAGAGGTGGAGCCTCTTTCAAGGAATGCAATGGTTGGTAGATCGATGCCATGCTTTTGATCTCTTGTTCGGAAGCATGTGATGTTGGACTAGTGTGATCCTTTCAAGTGCTTGACAAGCGTAGTGATAGCTACATGCTTTATTCTTGCCCATTCTGGAGGTTTGGAGTCCTACTATGATGCAGGTGGCCTCAAATGTTGATGTCAAGGCCGAGATCAACAAAAATTGACCTACTCCGTGCCTCCTTGTAGATGTTTTGATATCTCACAGGGTTTGCTAAATGCGAAGGTCTTGCAGTGGAGCTTATGGGGGTTGCGTAGCAACCCATCAACAGATGAGAACAAGTGCATAGCAACTCGTTGATTTCCTTAATGATGTAGAAGACTTACTGTAGAAAGAATTGAGTTGCGACCCTTGTCTTTTTGCCTCTTACACATAAGATGCTTTTTCTTATGGGCAATCCTACTTTATCTCCACTATTTGGAAACAAAAAAGGCTATCATTTGTGCGATGAAGAAGAAGATGGCCACGTGGCACAGTGGCCACATGGCTGTTCTGCTGGTCAAGAGGGCGTCAACCCTAGTGGTTTTCCTTAGGGATTAAGTTAGGTTGCTTTGGGTCCCTGTTAGTCAAGTTTGGTATGTTAGTTGTCAAGATAATTATAGTTGTTGGGAGAATATTTGGTTATTATTTGTAGTCAATTATGGAGTCTTGATTTTCTTGTTTCTATATTTAGCATTAGATATAATCTCTTTATGTATAGAGAATATCTTGTTATTTGTTTTTGAGTTGAATGTAATTATTTTCATCATCTCTCTCTCAACTCCTCTCCTCTCTCACTGAACACTCTCCTCCCTTTTAGTTCTCACCACGCCACCAGTTCACGTGTGAGATCTTTATACATGATCTTCTACACCAAGGATCCTCCACCATGTTGCGCAATTCTCCACATAATATCAGAGCCTTCGTTCTAGGCTCTTGGGCATGCGTGAATCTAGAAGACATTCAGGAGAAGAGTTTATGCACAAGGAGAATTCTTCTCTCTTGTGTGTGAGTTCTCCACGTTGACATCAAGGTCACATGGTGCGTGGCCTTCTTCGGCATGGGAGTTCGCTTAGCTAATTCCTTGGAAGATCTTGGCGCCTTATGTAAGGCCCAAGGAATCGAATGGGAGATTCCTGACGAATTCTCTCCCTATCACATCTAGTGATTCACGTGGAGTATTAAAGTAGGAGAAGGATCATAGATCAAAGAAGATGATAGACACCGAGGCTCAGTTGTCAACTAGAGGAGGCAAGATGGTCATTTAAGGAATGACTATCAAGCTTCACAGGATGCTTCAAATTATGTCTTGTAGGTCTAAGCATTCATGATTTTCATAAGGAGTCAAGACAAACTCAATGTTCTACTCGAAGAAGCACTCGAGACTAAAGATGGAACCAAAAAGAAGCTTGAGAAGGAGAATTATATTGTGATGAACTGGATCATGAATTCAGTTGATCCGGTCATAGCCTTGAACATGTTATACAAGAATTGTGCATTCTAAATATGGGAGGTCCTAGAGAAGAGGTACTCCTAGAAATCGAGTAATGCATGTATCACCAACCTCTACACGTGCATATGGACAGTCGGTCAAGGAGATCTTTCCTTGACCAAATACTATGTGAAGATGGACGCATTGCTTCAGGAGTTGGACATCTACGAGTTCGTCTGCTGCGACAAACAGGCGGAGACATGCGCCAGGTGGCAGGCAGCCAAGTTCTTGTCGGGGTTACATCCTTGCTACTAATTGGTGCGCGACCAAATCCTTGCATTGGATGCGAAGATGGATCTTGATCTTTAGCCATCTTGAGAAGATGGCAACAGAAGAGGTGGAGGCTACTACAAAGACCAACAACTTTGCACTTGCTACAACTGAAGTTGGCATTGGGATTGGGAGAGGATGGGGTCGAGGCTTAAGCTGAGTCTATCCCCTATGTCAACACTGCGGGCGCACCAATCACCCACAAGATAGATGTTGGGATAAGTTCATGACGCCTCTATGTGGGGCTACTAGCTCCTTTCGAGTGGACTCGCTTACGCCTGCAGATCTTGAGAAAATTCGAGCCATGTTCCAAGAAGAAAAGGAGAAGGTCACGTCAGTCATTGTGATGAATATTGAGGTTGCTCAAGAGGCAATGACTCTGGAGGTCGTAAGAGGCTACACTGTGACTTCCAACGATTCCACGTTTGTAAGCTTTGGGCTCGAAGATGATGAAAAATGGTGGGGGATCTAGCCTCACCATAAGTTGTGCAAGTCATCAACCTACTCCGGCCTTAACTTGAGAGGGAGTGTGAAGAAGATGGCCATGTGGATTGGCCACATGGATTTTGTCTATGTAGTAGTTTTGTTGGCCAAGAGGGCATCGACCTTAGTGGTTTTGCTTAGGGATTAAGTTAGGTTGCTTTAGGTCCAAGCTAGTCAAGTTTGGTATGGTAGTTGTTAAGATAATTAGAGTTGTTAGGAGAATATTTGGTTATTGTTTTTAGTCAATTATTAAGTCTTGATTTTCTATTTTCTATATTTAGCATTAGGTATAATCTCTTTATATACAGAAAATATCTTATGTTATTTGTTTTTGAGTTGGATGCAATTATTTTCATCGTCTCCCTCTCAACTCTTCTCCTCTCTCTTGCGAAACACTCTCTCTCCTCTCTTTTGATTCTTGCGCCACCAGTCCATGTGTGATCTTCCACACCAAGGAGCCTCCACCATTTTGCTTAACTCTCCACAATTTTTATGTTTAGTCGCCTTGTATTGTAGGGGGGTTCAATCTTTTGTAGCATGACTTGTTATGGTAGCTTTGGTTGAGCTCAATTCCTACCACAAACTACCTTAAAGGATGGATGCTTTGTCATCTCTTAGGTATGGTGGTGATAAGTTGTGAGTTGCAGTGGTCGTTGGAAGCAAGGTTTAACATGTTGATTTCGATGTCGTTTTGATGATTTCGAAAGTATGCATTTTGGAGGCATGTTGAAGAGATGGATGTAAATTGACACCACTATTTCGATCATTTCGGTAATCAAAGATGGAGGCATGATGGAGAAATGCTTAAGGGATGCCAATTAATTGTAGAAAAATAGGAAATTTGCTAAAAAAATAGAGCGTAATTTGTTTGTGGCAACATAAATAACATGCTAACATGTAACTAATACTCTTTAATGGTAACAAAGTTTATTATTCTAATTTTCATATATAATAGAAAGAGTACATCGCCACTTTTCCAAACCAAGAATTTACTGTTTGTTAATTAATATTAAACTAGTTAGTATAATATCAAGTACTCATTTAATTAGTAATTTCATGCTTCATATCTTAACTAATACTTAGTAGTTGTTGTACTAGTACTTAGTATCGGTATTTGGTAATTATGACAATGTAGTATGGACAAAATTCAAAATGCTTATGTTAATATATGATGACTTCTAGAGAATAATTAGTTTAGGATATTTTAGGGTTAGATTTGTTAGTGTTGGTTGTCCTATTTTTAGTTTTTCTTATTTTTGGTAAGTGTTTTATTATTTTCCTTTATACATAAGTCCTCTCTTTATATAAAAAGAGGGTTAAGGCTTACTTAACAAAACACATCGAAGTTTATTTTCTCAACATGGTATCGAAGTGATGATCTTAGATCCTACCAAATAATCCTCCGTTCTATGCTCTTGTACACGATCATGGCTTGAAAGGTTGCAGTTCATGCATCATGTACAAATTTGTCCATCCATCGCTTAAATAGTCCATTGCTTGCTGCAGGCGTGCACCCATCAGATCTGATGGGTATAATTTGCTGGTATCATTGTTGTGTTTGAGTCGAGAACCAATCACCCAAATCAAAGATTGGTGAAGTTTCCTACTGTGGTTGTTCCTACTGTTGTCAGTATTGTTGTTTGTATGAAAATGATGGAAGTACTTGGTGTCTTCTTTTTCATGCTTGGGATTGTCTTCCGTATTATGCTTGGGATCGTCTCCTCTATTGTGCTTGGGATCGTCTTCTAGAACGTACAAATCTTCCTCCTGAAAACTATATCATTAGTTGTAGGTTGGGTTGCACATGTCTGGCTACACAAGAAGTATTTGTGTTGTGGTGTAGCCATGGCAGTTTCCAAGAACAAGATATAAAAGACCGAACCCAGTGCTACATCCAGGCAGTGGGTTATAGACTTGGGTGTTTCTATATATCTCACGGGAGATGCTATTCCCTTGAACAATCCTACAAAATTTGGACATGTGAAGTTGGTCAAGGTGGCAAATGGTTCTCTTTCCTCCATCACTACAGTAGGTGATGTCTAGATATCCTCCAGATTATAGCTTTCAAATGTATATTGTGCTCTAGAGTGCCCTATGAACTTCTTATTTGTGAGGAGCATTTGCAAAGATCTTTGATGTCGTGTTATATTTGATGATAAGCAATGCTATTTCCAAGATAAGCAGACAAGTGAGACTATAGGTGGTGGAATAGAGAAGGATGGTCTGTACATTCTTGATATCCTGTCATAGTTTTTAGGTGTAGTTTCTATCTCGGCAGTTTCTCTGTTATGGCACTAGCGGCTTAGTCACCCATCTACGGGGAAGATGCACCAGATGTTCCATGAATTGCCATCCAACACTGCCTTTGACTGCGAGACTTGCCAGTTAGGGAAGCATTACCAAAGCACGTTCCCTTGACATATAGAAGGGATTAGTATCGCTTCTTTTAGTCTTGTACACTGATATTTGGGGGCCCACACATGTCCTAGTGTTAAGAGTCACCGATATTTTGTGGTGTTTGTCGATGACTACAGTAGATCTACCTGGGTCTTCTTGATGGAAAATCACTCAGAGATGCTCTAGATAGTGCGGAGATAAACCTAATATTCCAAGTCTATACAAGTATTTAGAAGTGACAATTTACTAGAGTTTTTGCAAGCGGATCTTCAAGCCTTCTTCACTAGTAGGGGGCTTTGCATCAGACATCATGTGCCCATACCTCACAGAAAAATGAGGTTGCCTAGCGCAAGCTACATCACTTGTTAGATATTGCGAGGACACTTATGGTATACATGAAAGTGGCAAAGCAGTTTCGGGGAGATGCAGTCTTGGTAGCTACGTATCTTATCAATCGGGTTCGATCTTCAGTACTTCGCGGTGGCATACCCTACCAGGTGTTGTATCCTGAGTTTGATAGACCATTTACTTTACCACTTCGTATACTTGGTTGCACGTGCTTTGTTTAGGCTTTTGAGGCATAGGATAAGTTCTCTTGGGTTGTGAAGTGTCTTTTTGGGATACTCGCACACCTAAAAAGGATATAGATGTTATGATCCTTTGCATAAGAGATATATTATGACTGTAGATGCAACCTTCTTTAAGAAAGTTCCATATTTCTTTGAAGGTGTCAACATCAAGATCTTGCTCCTTAGGAGACAAGTATATTACATGAGGCATAACCCACTACCCACAGTGCCGAAGCCTATAGAGGGTTGTCCAACATGGGGATCACCACCAATTACCTAGGATGATGAAGATGATAGGTCGATTGCATTTTGAAAGTCTAATAGGTCGTATGCACTACATCCCATTTCAAATTATACTACGGCGCACTTTCAGAGTGATGTGCAAAACTTTGCCACAGTACTTACAAGGATGCCTAGAGATTATGTAGAGGCATCCCAAGATCATTGCTAGAGAGCTACCATGGACGAGGAGATGATTGCTTTGACTTCATGTAGCACATCGGAGTTAGTGCTGTGTTCTCCAAGTGCAAACCTCATTGATTGCAAATGGGTCAACATTGTCAAATACTTAGTTGATGGGTTCGTGGATCGCTTTAAGGCAAGGTTGGTGGCTAGGGATAGACTTATGGAGTTGATTATCTGGAGACTCTTTCTTAGTCCATAGTGGTAAATAATAGCTGGGCTCTCTACCAGTTACATGCCTTTTTGTATGAAGATCTTAGAGATAAGGTATATATGTGACAACCATCGGGCTATTTGGTTCAAGGGGAGTGTATGTGTAGATTGAAGAAGGTTATATATGGCCTAAAATAGAGCCCTAGAGCATGGTTTGAGAGGCTGAGCATAGAGGTACAAAAGATCGAGTTTAGTCGATCATCCTCTGATCGTTTCATTTTTATCAAGAAGGATGGTGGCATAGAGGTACAGAAGGTGATCATTTTGGCAATTTGTGTGGATGATATGGTCCTGATTGACAGTGATGAGGATGGCATATGACAGAGAAAGGAGTTCCTATGCACTACATTTGTGATAAAGGACCTTAGAGACTTGAGATACTTGGGATTGAAGTAGAGAGGCTGACATCTAATTTATCATTACCCCAAAGAAAGTACACCTTGTAAATTCTGGAGGAGGCAAGACTCTTGGGCCAAGTCATTTGGGGTACCTATGGAACCACAAAAGAAGTCTACGTTATTGGAGGATGATCTATTGTTTGAGATGTTACACGCAACAGAAGTATAGTTGGGAAGCTTCTTCATTTGATGGTAACTTGCTTGGCTATTAACTTTGTAATCAGCTAGGTCAGTTTGTACATGGAGAAGTTAAAGTACAACCATTGGCGTGATGTGTGTCTCATATTAAGATACTTAAAAAGAAGTCTAGGAAAGGGACTTCATTATAGAAATCATGGATCTTTGGACATGGTTGCCTACTTAGATACACACTATGCTGGAACCATTAATGATAGGCCTACCTTAGGGTATGCACTCTTCTTTAGTGGGAACTTAGTGTCATGGTGAAGCAAGAAGCAAGCCATGTGTAACGACCCAACCTTGGAAGGTCGAGTTGGGAAAATCTAACTTAGATTGCTACGACATTGTCCAACAATAAATGCACACTCATCATAACCAAATAATAATAGTGCAAAATTTAAACCATCATCGTTCTATATCACATTGAGAGCACAAAATGAAAATAAGGTAGGACCATAGGAAAAGTCTAAAGGAAGTAGTAGCTACTATAACACCTACCACACAGAGTAAAACTAAAAAGATCTTGCACCAGCTCAACCCTGCAAATCCACTAAAATCCTAGTCAGAAGTCAAACATAGGACGAAATGATCCAAAGAGTTCAATACAGTGCCAATAGTAAAAGTAGGAAAAGAGTAACCCCCATTATTAGGTCCATAAATTTAAGTTCCATTCTTTATTCTTATATGTCTAGTTAACAACATATTTATCTTTTAGGTATGTTATTAACTTGTTTAGTCAGGATTGGGGTAGAATTCAATGAGGCACGCCTGGTGGCCAACCAAGAATACTGTGTCATTTCCCGTCTGAGTCATGACGCGATGTGCAACAACTTGCAGGGGGAGATTGTATCCTATAGTGGATTCCTCCATGCACAGAGTTGAATCATCCCCACTCACTAATTCATCATTATTGCACTGTCCTAACCAAGTACAAGACCGATCAATGGAGGAGAATGTCGTACCCTAGAGTAGATTTCGCATGCATCAAGTTGACAATGTTCTCACTTGCTAATCCACCGTCATTCCACTATCCAACCAATTATAAGCCTCGGCGATACACAAGGCCTGCATGTTGTGTCGAGGAGGCATGCAACTACTCAACTTATTTTAAACATTCAATTACTTAGGCACCTTTTACAAGTGTCATTTCTTGATGCAATTATAATTTATCTAAATCATCAACAGAAGCCCATTTGTTTTCCAAAGATTTTGGAGCAATTCTCCGATGGTAGATCAAGGCACTATCAAATTAATGTAGTTTACCATTCACCATTTTAGTTTTCAGGGTTCTCAACAATGAAGGGAGGGGTGGCGGGATTTATATGCGATTTCCAAACTTAGCAAGAGACATAAATCAAGTAGTTTAAATTACAAATGGAGGGGATGACACTTACACCTAGACCATGCATTAGCTTGAGGTCCACTCGGTTCCATAGTTGGCCTTGGATTTACGCTCCTGGAAACATAGGTGGATAGTGTTACAAGAGTGTGGCTCGCCGAAATATGTTATGGGAAAAAGGGGGAACTCACATACCTTATGGGTCTTGAGATGCTGGGTCAGGAACGCACTCCAATGGCCTTAGAGGGCCCTGAACTCCGTCACTTGTACGATACTAGACATGCGATATCAGTACTTATCCTCAGAAACCCGTACGCATGACACCCACGTATGCTCCCGTGCACCCACTTGCACACTTTGCTACGTATAGACTCATACCCATGCCCACACACCATCGGGTATTCTTGATGTATAGACATATGCAAAGACAGACATATATCTACCTTATACATATGCATATACAATCCAATTGTGTATACCTGTATACAATATATGTGTATATACACACTTGCATATAACTCAAACATATATGTACCGTAAAGGTATACACATCAATAATTAAACTTATGTGCATTGATTACAGATATATAAATACCTATATATGTACCCAGACACATATAACATACATATGTATAGATGAGCTTTTTTCTACTATTGCTTTAATATGTAAACATATATTTCCCTATTTACAAATATTTAACATGTATCATACATATATGCATATCCCATGCATATGGCTACATGTCTATACATAATTATACACACATACATGTATAAAAAAAACTACATGCCACCACCTCTTCTCCCTCTCCCTTTGCCTCTTCCACACACCAACATAGCACACCACAACACGTAATACACAAAAGAAGAAAAACACCATCATTTGACACTACCACCCCCTTTCTCTCTCTTTCCCTTTCTCATTACCTACTCACGTACACACACAATACCAATCAAACGCCACCACCATCTTTACCTCCTCCTCTCCATTTCCTTCACTCTTCTTCCTTTTCCCATGCACCCAACACACATACGCACAACATACCAGCACTTCTCTTCGTCCTCACCTTCGTATTCTCCCTCCCTCCCTCTCACGATCAAGGTTTGAAATGTCGATTTCGACGCAGTGCCGATGAAATTCTAAGTGTGCATGTTGTGGGCATGCCGAAGGCATGTCATGGAAATGTCCATTTTTTGATGGCCACACCGATGGGCATGTCGAGGGCACACTGTGGGAATGCTGAGGGCATGTCGACAAAAAATCACATAAATACTCAAAATGATGTTAAAATACTCATTTTCTTGTGTATAAAATTACATAAATACTCCAAATGATGTTGAAATACTTGTGTGCATGTGTGTGTCCTAGGCAGCCCCCCCTTCGAATTTCACATCTCTCTCCCGTTTGCAGTATGAGAAGTTCGAATTTCAGATTTCCCGCTCGCAGCACCACTCGGCATGCCGTCGAAATCATCGGCACCTGTTGGCATGCCGGCGAAATCGTCGACATGCCACCGATACCTGTAAATCGACATTGTTAGCGTGTCGGCACGACCCCTTCCCAGAAATGGCCTTGCCGACGGCATTTAAATCATTGCTCACGATCACAACTTACACACTCCTATGCACATGCAGAGCACCCAATGCACACCCACTCACACTTCCTCTAGCAGCAGCACCACTACCTCCGCCCTCATCTCTTCTCCTCCCTTCTTCCCTTGTTCCACGTTCTCACACTCACACGGACCCAAACACACCACCTACACAACCACACAACACGGCTACAATAGTTGCACCTCTACCACCAGCCTACTTCACCATCTCTTCTCTTACATACACCCTCTTTTGTTCTTTCCATCTTTCTTATCCTGCTCCTCCTTACAAGAACTCCTTAGGACATTACCCACCTCCTCCTCTCCTTCCCTCTCGTTCTTACTCGCAGTCACACCCATGCACACACAACACGCACACACGCAGCCACCAATTGATGCCTACGTGGGCCAGTTGGTTCCCTGGGGTTGGTCGACACCCATGTGGGTCGGCTAGCGTCCGTTGGCTTTCTCGGCTTCTCTCTTGCTCTTGCACCCGCCATACCTCGTTGGGGCAAGCAAGGAGGACTCATTGGAGGAGGCGAGGTTGTTGGAGGGCGGAGGAGGGGAGGGGGTAGCTGGTAGGGGTGCGGGATAGAGGGGAGGTGGGGTGGTTGTAGGAGGTAGAGGGGAGGGAGGGGGGCTCATAAGAGGGAGGTGAAGGTGGGGAGAGGGGATTTACGTGAGGGAGTGGGGAGGGGGTGGTGCAACGTGATCTATGAATTGGGGGAGAGCATTGATGGCTTATATAGGGGAGGATAGGGTTAGGGTTTCGAGGTGGGGGTCTTTCTTTCTCTATTTTTCTTCTAACAAAAGGGATAGAAATCAAACCCACGTACTCTTATTTCTGGGTCTTGGAAACTCTGATTTTCACGCGATGAAGGTTGTTGGACTCATCTCCTCGAGGGAAACACCAAGGTGATCTTAGATGTTAGGTTTGGTTCTCGGTTTGCGTTTAAAAAATTTTAGGTTAAGACATGGTTAAATTACATTAAAAACACTGTGAAACGCGAAACACGTGGACTTTGAAAATGAGGCTATGGACCTTTGATTTGTCGATTTGTGTGAAATCGGTGTCGGTTTTCAATTTTTACAAAGAGTTCAAAAATGATTTTCGATTGTGGAACATGTGCAAGTTTTAAGATGTAAGTTTTTTTGCAAGATTTCCGCAAAGTGGCTACAGTGCTCTAATAATCTAGATTGGGTGCGAAAATTTAGGTTTAGAGTCATATCGTGGTTGCTAGGTCTAGTGCGGAGGCGGAGTATCGTGCAATGGTGCATGCAACATGTGAGATTATGTGGGTAGTGGACTTGAGTGACATTAGGATATCCATATAGGCACCTGATCCATTGTATTGCGATAACAAGTTTTCCACATATATAGCCTTCAATCTTGTGTTTTATGAGAACCAAACATATTGAAGTTGACTGTGCTTTCGTGTGTAATGCAGTCATGGAAGGGAAGATTAGTATCCCTCATGTTACCTCAGAAATGCAGATTCTAGAAATCCTCACCAAGGCTCTAGAAAAGTAGGGACATGTGTTCCTATGTGACAAATTAAGGCTACAAGATTTCTCCACCCTAACTTGAGAGGGAGTGTTAGAGAATAATTAGTTTAAGATATTTTAGGGTCAGACTTGTTAGTGTTGGTTGTCCCATTATTTTTAACTTATTTTTGGTAAGTGTTTTATTGTTTTTCCTTTTATACATAAACCCTTTCTCTATATAAAGAGGTTATGGTTTGCTTAATAAGACACATTGAAGTTTATTTTCTTAACAATGACAATGCACAATGCTTCTACTTTGTTTTAACCACCAACTCATTCATACTTACCAACTAAATTGAGTTGAGATTGAAGGAAACATGCCTTAGATATCTCGATTTTAGTCAAGTAAAAAGGAATGATATAATTCTAGCGACGAAGGGAGATGAGAGCGGAGGGGAGGAAAGAACTTGGGAGAGGGGAGGTGGATCGAAAAGGAAGGAGGCTGGAGAAAGGGAGGAGGTCGGAGGAGTTCGTTTACCTGGTGGCAGTGGAGAGTAAGCTGTGCGTTGCGGTGATGAGAGCGGGGTCTTGCCATCGGAGAAGAATATTGCATTGGGGAGTGCGGAAGAACCTACTGTCGATCGTGGTAGGAAGCTGGTCCAAGGTAGACGGCATCGCCGTAAGGAAGGGGATCCGTGACCCAAGATGGCAGTGATTGGGGATAGGGAAACCTGGAGACATGGGCGGAGATGCTTTCATTGCCTCGGTTTCGACCATTGGGTGAGCACTTGCAGAGGCCCCCTAAGTGTTAGGGGCATCAGGCATCAGAAAGCGACGTGCCTGCGCAGGCGGAGTCCACATAGACAACATTCTCTTCCTCCACTACCTCCAACTTCGGTCCCCCTGGCGGAGGTGGTTGCTCCTTGGTCGAGGGACGTTGACGTGCTAGAGGCTGAGGTTGCCACAGGGCTTGTTGCAAAGGTGGTATGTTGGAGGAGCAGCCACCGAAGAGACCTCGCCTTCGCTTCCTCCTTGAGGGGGTGCCATGTTGGCTGCGTACCGTGGCCGTGGTTGAGGCCATTGTCCCTCCCTTCATGCATCTTTGGAAGGTCCGTGGGATGGGCCTCTCTACGTCGCCCCTTGAGGCCTATGTTGAGCTCAAAGTAGGCACGGCTCCGCTCGAGGCAGTCCTACTCCGTCATGGTGGCCTCTCGTGGGTGGTGCACTGCATATGTCATGCCAGTGGCCTTTGGGGTTGGCATTAGGGGACCTTGAAGGGCATTGGCCAGTCCTTTGCTGATGTTGTGGCTGCTTAGCGTGGATTGCCGTCGGTAAGGAGTGTGGTTGGCGTTGCTCGACCGTGCCGAACGATGCATCATCCAAGGAGGCCGCGTGCTGATGTGGCGAGCGAGGAACGGCGTGCCAACGTGGGGATAGAGGAGCCCCTCTGCGGGGACTCTGTTGCCGAGGCGAATGTGGCGGCGGGCGTGGTTGGCGAGGATCCCTCAAGGCTGGTGTTGGTTGCAGGTGCCAATGGCAAAGGGTCGCGCCGTAGAGAGAGTACAAGTTCGGTGACCTCGTGGGCAGCGATGGAAGTGGGCGCTGAAGACGAGAAGCTACGCTGTGGTGTTGGTTGTGGTACAAGGAGTGCTTGTGGGCATCAATGGTGAGGAATCGCGTTTGCTGGGGCATGCGGCTTTGGATGACTCAACGACCGTTACCTCCTTGGGAAAATCTCCTATGGGGGTTGCGTTGCCATGCATCTCGAAGGGCGACTTGAGGGTTTCCCTCGATGTGCCTTATTTTCTCGAGGGCCCACCCATTATTACCTGCCCCCTTTTAATACCCCCTCATCAATGCCTTTGGGAGCCTCACATTTCTTCGATGCCCCCCTTTAATGAGGGTCGCTCCCCCCTTTATAAAATCCCTTGTTCTTACTTGGTGTCGATCTTTGTGAGTCGTACCCCCCCCCCCCCCCCCCCCCCCCGCCTTTCAAAGCCTCTCCCTCTCCCCCCAGGTTTGACTCCCCTATGTCCCTCCTACAAGAAGATGCCACCTTGCCGCATGATGTAGGCAGGTCCCCTCCACCTGCCCAGGTCAGATCGACGAAGAGCGACACATCTCGACCCCCCCCGATCTGGGCCCCACGAGAGAGGTAGGCGGTGCACTGGGCCTTACTGCGAGTTTGGATGAGGTGCTTGGTGGTGAGCGCTCCGTAGTTGAGTGGCCGAGGATGAGATGCAGATCAAGATGAAAGGCAGTGAACCGCGACTTAGTCACGTGGGAACCCCTCCCAACCCACCCCTTAGGGGGGTTCCTCTAGTTCCATGGTAGGCTGTATTGCAAGAAGAGGACTTCGACCGACCCTCCCCACGTGACGACTAATGCTAGGCTGTGGACCGACTTCGTGGTTGGAGATGACAATGTTAGTGGCGATAGTACCGCTGACGTAGAGGCTGTTGAGGTCTTTAACGTAGCTGGCTTCAGGTCGGTTGGCAAGGTGGTGTTTGAAGCCACCTGATGATGAAGATCTTCACGTGGAACATGTGGGGCCTTAATGACCTCGCGAGGAGGGCAGCCTTGGGGGCCTACCTCAGGAGGTGGAAGGTTGACATTGTCCTACTCCAGGAGTCCAAGCCTGGAGTGGTGCTGCGACAACAGGACTTAGAGGGAGATTGGTGGTGCTTGACTGGGTGGCTTCATCTTGCTCAATGCGGTAGGATGAGCGGGGCGAGGGGATGCTGTCACTATAGGACTCCTTTATGGGGGAACACGTCATCTATACGAAGTTTCTCTGTCGAAGAGATGGTGTTTCGCTCGTGGTAATGGCGGTGTGCGGGCCTTGGGATGCGCACGTGTGGGGCTGACTTTTGGAGGAGCTTGCCTTGGTCGGGGCTGCCACTCATGGCTGCCCTTGGCTGGTGGGTTGTGACTTCAACACCACGCTGCAGATCGAAGACAGGCTTGGCGGCCACGGACGTCAGGACTCGGGCTTCGAACACTTTGCTAAACTGGTGGCAACCTTTGGCCTGGCTGACCTTGCTCCTACCTCCTGCTCCTTCACATGGAGGAATGGTAGCGACTAGCTGTCACGCATTGATAGATTCCTTTGCAACACTGAGCTCATGGAGGTCTTCCTGTTGGCTGGTTGTCTTGCCAATGGAGAGGCTCTTCTCCAATCACACCCCCTCCTTTGGTAGACCAATGAAGGTCAGATGGTTGGCACCTACTTCAAATTTGAGAGATCCTGGTTGATGGAGGCTGGATTCAAAGAGATGGTGGAACACAAATGGAGGTCCTTGGAGGCGGAGTGTACGACGACTACCTACCTGGCCATGAAGTTGGCTTCCCGAAAGAGTCACCCTAGGGAGTACTGTAGAGCACTGAAACAGAGAAGCGAGTAGAGGAGGATGGAGGCGTTAGCCGAGATCAGCAGACTAGACAGGCTAGAGGATGAGGGTTGACTTTCCAAGGAAGATAGGGCTCAGAGGCCTACTGAGATGAAGGCGGTGCAAGAAGAGGATAGTAAGGTAGAGGTGGATTGGAAAACTAGATCCTGATAAAAATGGCTCAAGGAGGGCAACTACAACAATAAGTTCTTCCACCAAATGGCCTTGGCTAGGCGGTGGACTAACTGGATTGACAACCTGCTAGTGGAGGGTACACAGTATCATAGGAGAGAGGACATTGGGAGAGCGGCAGCTAACTATTACAGAAACTTCTCCGGTAGGTGAGGAGTCGATGCCTGGCGCTAGATGGGGGAAGATGCCAAACGCATCTCGGAGTCACAGGCAGAGGCCCTTGTTAGGGGCTTCTCAGAGGACGAAATCAGAGCAGCGGTTTGGGGCCTCAACGTAGAAGGGTGCTCGGGGTCGGACGGTTCCCTGTTCACTTCTATAGCGTATTCTGGTCCTTGGTGAAAGAGGATGTGATGCAGATGGTGGCCGAGTTCAAAGGAGGAAACATTGTCTTTGACAAGTTGAACATATCCTTCCTTTTCTTGCTCTTGAAAAAGGAATGGGCTGAGGCGATTGAAGGCTTTAGACCAATTGCACTTTCCAACACTGCATACCTTATTGTCACCAAAGCTCTCGCAAATAGGTTGAAACAGCTTCTCCCCAACCTCATTTGCTAGACACAAACGACTTTTATCCCTTGGAGGGGAATTCTGGATGGCTTTGTTGTTTCCTTGAAGGCCTTAGCTTGCTAGAGGAGGCAGAAGACCAAGGCCTTTTTCTGGAAGGTGAACTTCTCCAAAGCCTTTGACATGGTACAGTGGTCCTTTCTTTGGTCATTGCTAGCCAAGAGGGGCTTCCTAAGTAGATGGCTTGAATGGGTGAAGCGCTGTGTCACCATGGCCTCCTTTTCTGTGTTGATCAATGGTAACTCGATGGGGGGCTGGGTACAACCATGTAGGGGGGTTAGGTAAGGCTACCTGCTGGCCCCCATGCTTTTTGTCTTGGCGGTGGATGCCTTGGCCAGGGCTGTGGTGAGGTCTTGCATGCAAGGATTGTTCAAGGGCTTCCAGGCAGGCGGGGACTGTGAAGTCTTGATCCTGCAATATGCTGACGACACGCTGCTGCTTGTGAAGGGTGCCACCATGGAAGCGCAGAGGATCTGCCTGGTGATGCACATGTTCGGGGAGGCATCTGATGCAGATCAATTAAACAAAGTTGACTTTCATCCCCTTTAATCTTTTCAGGTAGGAGCAACAGGCATGTGGGGCCTCCCTTGGTACAGAGATAGGTGAACTACCTCTTCCGTACCTTGGACTGCCCCTCATTGATAGAAGGCTTAGGTTACAAGATTGGCTTCCACTATTAGAGTAGATAGAGGGGAGATTGGCGGGATGTGCATCTAGGTTGCTCTCTAGGGGAGGTAGATTAACGCTTCTCAAGGCTACCCTCTCTTCTATGTCGTTGTACCTCCTTTTGGTCTTTAGAGTGCCCTGGTAGGTTGAGAAGATCACTATCATCATGAGTGACTTCCTCTGGACGAGCTTCGGCAATGCTGGTTGAGGTGCTAGCTTGGTCGCTTGGAAGGATGTTTGTAGGTCCCTTCAGGAGGGAGGTCTCAGGTTTAGAGTATGGATGGTGCCAATATGAGCCTCCTTACCAAGTGGATCACCAGGTTGGTAGGAGGTAAGGAAAGCCTCTTTGGGGAGGTCATGCGGGGTTGCTATGGCACCTTCGTTTCTTGGGAGTCGCTCACCTCCCCTATGGTTGGGGCCTTGACCTTCATGAAAGGGTTGGCCACGATGACACCAATGATCTGGGATTGGTTTACCCCTGTGCTTGGGGATGACAACTTTAGATTTTGGATAGATGATTGGCAGGGAGATGGCCGTCTCAAGAGTAGGTTCTCGCGCCTTTTCTCTAAAGCAATGGACAAAAGAGTGTTGGTCAGGAGTTGTTGGGAGGAGGCTTGGTACCCAACTTTCCACGGGGCCCTCTCGGACCAGCAATTTGGAGACTTGCAGGAGTTGTTGCAGGCCCTAGAGGGTTAGGAACTAGAAATTGGTAGGGATGCACTAGGGTGGGACGATGGTGCTTTCTTTGTAAAGAAGGCCTACCGTAGGCTCACCTCCATCTCCCTGCCGGTGGACATTGACTTCATGAGAGAATGTAGGCTTCTCTGGTCGGTGGATTGCCCGTTGAAGATTCAGTTCTTTTCCTGGCTCCTAAAGTGTGACAGGGTACTTACGAAAGTCAGGAAAGCACGATGGGAAACTATGGATGACCGCTCTTGCCCTTTTTGCAGGTAGGTGGAAGAGAGCAGCGACCACCTCTTCTTCAGCTGTGCCTTTGCCTTAAGGGTGTGGCATGGCCTGGGGCCTAATTGGGTGGACCCAACCTCGACAGCTAATTTTTGGGCCTCCTTCAACCGTGGAGTGGTGTAGGCAGGATGTAATACCTTCAGGTCTAAGGAGAGGGCCAAAGTGTTGGCGACCCTATGTGGCATTTAGTGGGAGAAAAACGAGGTGGTCTTTAGGGGAGTCACTCCCTATGTGGAGAATGTTATCTCCTTCATTTCCTCTCAATTGATTTTTTGGGATGTCACCTCATGATGTATCCTTGATGTAACACCCTTGTACTCTAACTTTATTTTATAATACATGGTGGGTAGGTACCTTCAAGGTATCCTCTCTTTATCGCTTTCAAAAAAAAAAAAAAAACCTCCCAACCTTACTGAGCTCTACTATGTTTTAATAGTATATTATGGAAATAAGGAAAATCTAATTCTTTCATAGGTCAAAAAGTAGGAAAAATTACAAAAAATATCTGCATTTCAAAGAAGGATGGATGGGGGGGGGGGGGTGGTGAACCTATTCTCAAAAGAGAGGTTGGTATAGAGAGCTCGCTGATGCACTTCTTAACCACTGTGAAAGTCATCTGCATGGTAGACATGACAGGTTTCCTCTACTTAGGCCAGAGAGGCCTAGCAAGCATGACACCTAGACATGCACTCTGATCGAATTAAAAGACCCATAATTGGCTATACATGCTTTCTTGGTTCATGACTAGTCACTTTCTTCTTCCTTAACAAAGGATTGATAGGCGTCTTCTAGGGAATAAATGAATAGCATAGCTAAAGCCTGAAATTTGGACTAAAAGAAATTTATTGCACAAACAAGTTTAGTTTTGGGTGTGATCATATTAGCATTAATGCATCGGATCCCATTATAACAATTTCATTTTACTCTAATGTGTAGAGGCATCAGAGTATGCATCGGATCATACTAGTGTATTTTACTAGTAGAATCTATAGTAGAAGTAAGACTAACATCCCTACTAGTCAAATGTGTAGAGGCACCTGAGTCAATGATCCAATCAGAAGTACTTGTATATGTAACATTTGCTGCGGTACCTGCGGTAAGTGCAGCAGTAGAGGAAGAGTGTGGCTTACTCAATAACTGGCGTAGGCGATTCAACTCTTCTGTTGTGAATAGAAAGCTAGTATGATCAGAGACAACCTCTATATCAGCAGGAGGATTAGTAGTAGATGAAGTTTGGTTAGCTTAGGCAGGCCTCCTAAACTTCTCTCAACAACGGTCTGAGGGATGGTTAGTCTTTTGGTAGTAGACACAAGGGGGTAAGATCATCTACCACGGCCTCCATCACGTCCTCGTCGAGTCCACATCCCACCAGAATGACCACCTCTCCCACCAGATGTAGCAAGACCAGTCATCTTAGTCATTGTCATAGTAGCAAGTGGTGCAAAATCAACATCAAGTTTTTGAAGATGGTTATGAAGCGTTTCTAGATTGGGAATTGACTAAACAAATAATATCTGGTCCTAACGGACTTATATTTGACAATCCGTAAAGAACTTAGTAAGTTTGCCACTCACTATGCTCTTAAACCTGCTTGTCATAGCGGGTAGGTGGAAAAATAGTATGTTCCTTATACAACCCCTCAAGCGTGGTAAAATAATCAACTAGAGACATATCTTCTTGGTTAGTGCTCTAATCCTTCGATAGATGTTTGCCTACCGTGAACTTCTTGACTTGATAGAGTATCGTGGTTCCAGAGCCTCTTAGATATCTTTAGCGGTTTTCTTACACAACACATTAGTCACTATCTTCAAATCTATGCTATTCATGACCTGGTTCATGACCAACGAAATAATTGTCTTTCTCCCACTTTTGATATTTGTTATCCTTGTCAAGAACATGGAGTTTCTCATGTCTCCTAACAAAAATTTGGAATGCTTTTGACCACAAAACATAGTTTTGGGACCCTATCAACTTTATGGTCGTCCTTAAAACTAAGGCAAAAGTAGAGACCTTAGTCTTAGGCAAAGATCAAAGCATTCTCATTAGCCATGGGGAATAAAGATCACACTACCAGAAGTCCAAATAAGTCATGCAAAAAAAAAAAAAAATTACAACATTAGTAATTGGTTGTAATGACTTAATTCTTTATTGAAACCCTAAGGCTCTCTTATATAGAGAGAGACCGAAAGGGTGAAAGTACAGAGATGCCCCCGAGGAGCTAGAAACCCACAGCCGTACAAACAAATAAATAAAAATATATGCTAACACTCCCTCAAGTTGGAGCGTAGATATCTATCATACTCAGCTTTGATACACATAAATCAAATAAAGATCTGGCTAGGGGCTTGGTGAAAGTACTGGTAATCTGTTCTTTAGATGTGATTGGTGTGGTATATAGCAACCCCTTCTGAATGATGTCCTTGGTTTAGTGGCAATGAACCTCACCATGTTTCGTCCTCGTGAAATGCTGGGTTGTTGGCAATGAAGGTGGTTGTTTTGTTATCACATCTCATCCCCATTGGGTTAGAAAACTGTATCTGTAAGTCAGTAAGCAGGGACCTAATCCACATCATTTCTACAGTTGTCTGAGCCATGGTTCTGTACTCAGACTTGACACTAGATCTCGCATCTGTGCCCTATTTCCTGCTCCTCCAAGTGATCAAACTCCCTGCCAAAAAGGTGCAAAACCTAGTAGTGGATTTGTGGTCCACATGACATTTGGCGTAGTCCGCGTCAGAGTAGCCAACTAAGGTCATAGAAGACCCCTTGGAGAAGAGGAGACCCTTCCCAGAAGCCTTCTTGATGTATCTGAGCACCATCAATGTTACGTCCCAGTGCTAACGTGTTTGTTTGGCCATGAACTGGCTCAGTCTCCCCACCGCAAAGGAGATATCCAGCCTCGTGATAGTAAGATATAACAGCTTGCCCACAAGCTACCTGTACTGTCTGCTGTCTACCAACTGTGCATCCTTATCATAGAGTGGCATCTCGGGGTCTACAGTAATATTGGCCTCCTTGCCCCAAGCATACCAACCTCTTGTAAGATGTCAAATGCATACTTCCTTTAGGTTAAGATTGTGTCCTTTTTACTGTGAGCCACCTCAATGCCAAGAAAGTACCATAGAGCTCCCAAGTCCTTCATGACAAACTGATCCGCTAGGATGCGCTTAATCTTAGCTACACCTTGCTTATCATCACCTGTGACAATTAAGTCATCAACATAAACAAGAAGTACCACAGTACCTTGTCTAGTTCTCTTGACAAAGAGAGAAAAGTTGGTTGTCGATCTCCTGAATCCAGTTGCCTCTACAACCTGTGGCAACTTTTGGAACCAGGTTCTGGGGCTTTGCTTAAGGCTATAGATGGCCTTTCGTAGTTGGCATACAGACTCTTCCTGAGTCTCAAAGCCAGGTGGCTGCTGTATGTAGATTTCCTCTTGGAGATCACCATAGAGGAAGATATTCTTCACATCCAATTGATGTAAAGGCCAATCTAGCTGAATTGCTACTGTAACTAGCACCCGAACCTAGGAAGTTTGGCATCTGGTGAGAAGGTGTCAAAGAAATCCACCCCATAGGTTTGGGTGAACCCCTTTGCCACGAGACGTGCTTTGTATCTAGCAACACCGTCATTTGGATTGAACTTTACTGTGAATACCCACCAACAACCAACAAGTGTAGTACCATCAGGAAGTGGAGTGAGCTCTCAGGTCCTACGACCTCTAAGAGCGGCCATTTTTGATCAAGCAAGGCTTCACGATGAGTAATTGGAATCTAAGTAGCTGCTAACGCCTGAGTGAATCTAGCAAACCTAGGGGCTAAGCCATCAGTAGCAAGTGCCTCGGCCATGGGGTAAGTAGTGCAGGTCTGTGGTCGCTTTCTAATGGCTATTGGAAGATTCAGATCATCACCGGCCACATTATCTGCCCTGCCCCTGTGATCATTACATGACAAACATGCGTCAGTGTTTAGAGGACTCACTTGAGAAGCTGATGGTGAAGGCGAGGGTAGGGGTCCTTGATAAGTAGTATGAGGGTGGACATACGTCTGAAGTGGCTCAGTCAGACGAGGAAATGGATGCGTAGTAGGAGGTGGTGGTGTAATAGGAATAAGAATCTTGGGAAAACTCCCAAAATGAAGGGTGTAAATGGCATAGGTGCCATATTACCCTCAGAAGGCATCTTAGCAGTAGAAGTGGAAAAGAAGGGTATCACCTCATGAAAGGTAAAATCCGTCGAAACAAAATGCAGAGAAAAAATCTGATCAAAGCACCGATACCCTTTTTGTGTCAAAGTATACCCAGGGAAAACACACTTAACTGCTCTCGATGCTAGCTTATCTCAACCTGGTTCTAACAAGTGGACAAAGGCAACACAACCAAAAGTCCGATGGGTGACGTGAAACAAGGAGCGATTAGGATACATAATTTGCAACGAAATCCATTCATGTAAAGCACATTAGGCACCCTATTTATCAGAAAACAGGTAGTCAAAATCACGTCACCCCAATAGAGGGAATTGAATGGTGACTCGGCAATGTACGAGCAACATCAAGAATGTGGTGATGTTTCCACTCAACACCATTTTGCTGAGGGGTGTGAGGGCACGTGGTTTCATGAATAATGTCACAACTGGAAAAGAAAGTGTGCAAATGAGTTGTACAAAACTCTTAAGGCATTATCAGATTGAAAATGTTTAACCAAACAAGAATGCCGAGTCTTCATTTTTTTAAACAAAATTCTCAATAATTTGTCCACATCGGACTTATTTCTCAAAAGAGACATTTAGGAAACACGTGAAAAATCATCTACTATAACAAGATAATATCTGTTTCCAAGTCAATCAGGAGTACGATTGTGACCCCAAACATCCATATGGACCAAATCAAAAATAGTAATAGAGGAAACAGAAGTAGAACTGGAAAAACTTGTCCTGTGGTGCTTACCCAACTGACAAGCATCACAGGTGAGAGTAGTAGTGGAAGGTATGTGTGATAGGACATGTTTGAGGCAATCAATAGGCAGGTGGCCAAGGTGGTAATGTTACTGGAGAGGAGATCCAGCAGAAGCAAGGTCCTAGGTAGTAGAGGCAGCAATAACAGTACGACTCAGATGGTACACCCCCTTTCTTCATGCCCTCCACCAATTGCCTTCTAGTGAACTTGTTCTGCAAGACATAAGAAGATGCATCAAATATAGCTCGGTAGTTCAGATCTCTAGTAATGTTGCTAACAGACAATAAGCTCAAAGGAAAATCAGGTACACAGAAAACATCTGTCAATCTCAAGGTAGGAGATAAAGACATATCTCCTTTGCTAACAAGTGGCGAATGTTTCCCATCTGCCACCTGTACGGTCTTGGCTAGTGTAACTGATGCTAACTGACAGAAAGAACTCCTGTCGCCACATAGGTGCTTGGACGCACCAGAGTCAATCAACCAATTACCAGAAGGCAAGAGTGACGATATACCAGTCGCAGGTGCCTTGGAAGAGGTGACCATAGCTACTGTATCTAGAGACTGAGAAGATGCCTGAGTAAGCTGTGCAATTTGCTGTCGCAAGGTCTCAATCTTTGTGCTCAGAGAATTGACATCAAAACTGGGGAGAACTCCATCTGAGATCTCAGCTTTTGCCTGATTGGCCACAGGTGGCCAGCCATGCTTCTACTAGCATGTATCCTCAGAGTGGTCAAGTTTTCTATAATAGGTACACGGAATCCTTGTACGTGTACTAGACGAGCATCCTCGTCCACGACCACGTGCAGGTAAAGGAGTTCCCCTGTCACGTCCAGGGATCGCAGCTAGTGTGGACGTCTAAGTACGAGAGTTAGCAGCAGGAGTGCACATTGAAACCCTGCTGAATCTACTATAGGCCTCCTCCAGGGTAGGAAGTTTTGAAGCGGTGAGGATCTGATCTCTGGTTGCCGTATACTCAGGTCCAAGGCTTGCCAGAAAAAGAGTGACTGCCAGCTATCTTCTAAAGCTTTTCCAAGACTCACAGGCACACCTCGGCAAATAGGAGTGATGCCTCTCCAGCATTCCCTTCAGGAAGTAGTACTGTGGCAGTGTGCGTCCTTCCTGACGCAAGTAGAAGAGGTCATAGAAGACCTGGCAAATCCATGCAGAGTTCTTGGCATGAGAGTAAATATTACACAAGGACTCTCACATCTCCTTCGCTGTTGCATAATACATGATCTCATCCCCTATTTAGGGAATAACAGTCTGCATGAGCCATGCAGAAATCATAGCTTTGTCTTTGTCCTAGTTGGCATTCGCACCAGTCTTGTTTGCAGGTTTGGATTTGTAAGGATGTGGTTCTTCCCATGACCCCTGGCGGTTATGAGGAAAGTTTGGGACTATTGCGGGTGGTAGGTTTCGTCCAACATGACTATGGGATCGAAAAACGGATTCTTAAGTACCTCGGTGTCTGAAAGAGAGCTCGATGTCACCTCAGACTGATCATCTGAAGCCATTTTCGCGATCTGGAAGCCTCAATCAGTCTTCTATGTCCAAGAAATCATCAATAGATTTGAAATAAGAGATATTTAGATCTGCATCTTCAATGAAAGGTCCCCTCGGACAAGCGTTGGCCTAACCTGCGTGCGAGGAGAGCACTCGAGAAGGCCCCAAGGAGACCTAGGTCTCTTTCTCCCTGCTGTAGGGGAGGAAAGTAGCCCTAGAAAGGGGCTACAGTCCCCTCACATGTGCAGCAACACGTCGGTTTGCTACTTTGAACGTCGTTGGGGCTGCCTCAGCTGAGCAGAGCTCCGCCGCGTCGCTTTGAATGTCGTTGTGCCGCCTAAGATGCGCTGGATCACTGCCTCAGGCGTGCAAGACCACTGTGTGAGCTCGCTGGAGCGTCGCTTTGTGTGAGCGCTACTGTCGCGCTGCCTTAGATGCGTGAGACGGCCGCGTGTGATTGTTGGTGTGCCTTCGGTGAGGTGTTGTCGCCTTAGGTGCACTGGGTCACCGCTAAGGTTTTAAATGTCGATATCGATGTCATATCGAGAAGTCAAAAAGGAGATATGTTGGGGATACATCGAGGATATGTTGCTGATATCAGTGAATTTTAAGGAAATCACTCAAAAAGACCCAAAATGATGTAAAATGTCATAAATTTGATGAAAATTAACATTTTAATAAGTAATATATGCACGAAGAAATGCTTAAAAGACGAAAATCATAAATTTTAAATGAAAATATAATAGAAACGTGCAAAACCATAGTGATTTAATCCACAAATCATCAGCAAATTGGGGATTAATTAGGTATCTTGCCTAAATAATGTGCAGACCACATCAATTTATACAATAATCAAGTCTAACACAAGATTTAACCTTAATATGAATAGTAACCGAGGTTAAATTGAGGTTATTTAGGTTTAATGATGCAAAAAATGATAATATTAAAGTGATTACCTTATTGAGAGATGAACAAGGACTCCAAATCACCTAATAATCGAGGCAAACGAATCAATGAATGCTCACAGCGGGTAGCAACAGAGAATGAAGGAGAGGAGAGGAGAGGAAGAAAGCAAAAAAAGAGGAGACTATAGAGCAGCTGCAGAGGTATCATCCGATGTCATCAAAGATTAGCAATATTTAGGAAAAATTGCACTTATGTGCTTTAGCTTTGACGATATATCGTCGACACACATCAACATGGGTAATATTTCTCCTGACATCCTGGAAAAGAGACATTTTTGACAATGTCAACATGAGTATTGTTGGTGATATCGACATATCGGCAACATATCGCAGGTATGTCGTGACATCTCTTTCATTTCTCGAAAGATGTTTTTATGAGATCCCTATCAATCACATTGATATCCCCCAATATTTAGGGATATCGATCATGACCCATTGATATGGGTGAGATATCGTCGATGTTATGTAAAAAAGATATTCTCGTGATATCGATATGAGTCATTCATGGTCATTTGCCTCAGGCACGCATAACCGTTGTGCGAGGCCGTTGGAGCGCTGCCTCCAACGGCCTCGCACGAGCGCCACTGTCGTGTTGCCTCGGACATGGGAGACGGCCGCGTGCAACCACTAGTGCACTGCCGGTGAAGTGCCGCCGCCGATCAGAGAGAGAGAGAGGAGGGATTTGGTAGTAGGGTTCAGAGGCTTTGGGGGTGGGATACCTAGAGCCATGGTCTAGGATCGGTGTTCTAATACCAAATTAGTTGTAATGGCTTAATTCTTTATTGAAATCCTAGGGCTTTCTTATATAGAGAGAGATCGAAAGGATGAAAGTACAGAGATGCCCCCGAGGAGTTAGAAACCCACAACCATACAAACAAATAAATAAAAGCATATGCCAACATTAGTAGATCATGACATTAGGAACACGTAGGTAGTCATATCATTGTATCCACGTGCTAATTAGAGGTAGGATTAGGAATTGATTTGATCCTCCTTTGATCTAACTCTTAGATTAGGATCAAATCAATTCCTCCTAATCAGAGAGTCAGCCTAGCCTTGGAACAGGGTGGTAACAACCCCTAGGGTGACTGGGTGACCACCATCGCCCTGCAGGTCAGTGGGGCCATCGACGAAGGCCCAGTAGGCACGTTGCCCAAGTTGGCTGGCGACGCTGGAGAAGTCACCTCTTATTGGTGGTGCGGTGAGTGTGGAACTTGAAGAAGGGGAGAAGAGGGCCCTGGATCTCAATTCTAGAATGAGAAGATATCAGGTGGGGTATTTAGTGGGATACTAGGGTGTCGGTCTAAGATCGCTGCGCTGATATCGTGTTTAGATGAAAATAATTTCACTAAATGAAAAGAGAAACCTTAACCTTTCTTTGATAGAGAAGAGACACTCGTTAATTATAAGAAGAGTCCACAATAATAAATAAAACAAGTGAGGAAAAGAAGAGATGGGAAGAGAAATAAGAAATAAACTCCAACAAAGGCAATAGAAGAAAAAAAAAAGGCCGTTACAAAAGTAAAGGCAAAAGCCTAGATCCTCTGTACGTTTAAGATTGATGTCAAAGATGGGGAGCAAGATATCATCAAGCCAACTGAAAGAAAGGAAATGGAGAATGATGAAAGATGCTTGTAGATGGTGAAGATATTTGGAAAAGGTGGAAAATTCACTTTTGAAAGTTCTTTTTTTAAGGATAAATATTGTAGGCATGAGATTTGATCCCATGACCTCTTGGATGTTTTTGGAGGGCTCTACCACTGAGCCAACCCCCTTGGTTGGTGGTTACTTCTAAAAGTTTTTGAGGACAAAGTGTAATTGAATTTACTTTGGTAGAATTAGCAGCAAACTTTTATGCCTATCCAAACCACATGAATTTTTGAAACAGAGACAATGTAAAAGAGTTCTGAAAAATAATGAAAGGGGGTAAAGTAATGGGACTTGATAATATCCTGATGGTGCCACCAAGGGGTTGGCTCAGGTAAAGCCTCCCATTAGCATATGAGAGGTCATGGGTTCAAATCCCATGGCTCACACATTTACCTTTTAAAAAAAAAATTCCAATGAATGATTGAAAATTGTTGTGGGAGGACGGAATCACTTAGCTTGCAAAGTTCTTTAACATTATGTGGAGAAGCAAGAGGACATTCTTATATAATGACAGAAGATAAGTTAGAACTGTCGACTTGACAAGTCATATGATTGAAACTTTGGGCGAAGGTAATTGAAAGGAGTTTGGAACAAATCTTCAATGTAACAAGGAATGGGTTTAGCTGCACGCCTGGTAGATATATAATTGAAGTGATAAACCTTTTTGATGCACTTGATATAATTTTTTAGAACTGGTAAGAACTTTTCAAGTGTGGTTATTGTTTATCTGAAGAATGTTTATGATACGGTATGGGGACAGCTGCCGAAGAGAGGTTTGCTGGTTCTATATATCAACTGCATTAGAATAGTATGATATTTTTCTTTTGAAATATCAATGAAGCGGATGGTTACCACAGTAAGTTAATCATCCTTCCCCCTTTCAAAAAAAAAAAAAAAACTTGTAGCTTGTGTAAGGACTTGGGTTGTATTTGTTTTGACATCAGTATTGGCTTGGCTAAGATTCAGGCTCGGGAGTTTATCTCTTCATTTCAGCAATTGATGAGTTAATGAAGCACATCCAAGATAGGGTGTCATGGTGCATGCTGTTTGTAGATGATGTTGTACTTGTGGATGAGACAAGAAATGGAGCAAATAACAAATTGGGGTAATGGAGTAAGCCAGTGAAGCCCTTGAACGTAAGTGTTTCTAAGTAGGATAAAACCTGTATGTTAGGAATACAAGTTCGTGACAAATAACATGTAAATTGGTTAGAGGTGAAAGTTGAGACCTTTATTTTGAAGAGACTTTCAAATACTAGAAGTCAATTCTTCTACTAGATGGAGGAATTGTTGAGTTGCCACAAAAAGAATCAATGCAAGTTTTTTCGAGTGGAGAGGGGTTCTGATGTTGGTATGCATTGAGAAAATTCCTTTGAAAGTTAATGGTAAGCAATACAAAGCAATATTACGGTCTTCCATGCCATACTTGATAAAAAATGTTGGTCTCTCAATTATAGGGATTTGCAATGAAGATGTTTGGCCATACAAGGATAAGGTTTGGAATGAGGTCACAAAAATGGTTGGTGTGGCTTGCCATAGAGGATAAGACCTTGCTTAAGGTGGTTTCAACAGAGCGAAGATCTGCTAATGTGCTATTCTAAAGGTGTAAGAAATGGATTCTGAACTTGTGAAGGGAAGACTGAAGTGTGTCAAAAAAATTCTGTAAGGTGTGATCTTAATTTTTCATGTTTAATTCTTAGAATGATCTAGAGTAAATCTTGGTGGAGCTAACGAATTCATGTAACCAACCTCACTTAATGTGGTAGAAGACTTTGTTATTTTTTTTGTTCAGTTCCATGATGAAAATTACATTCATCATAATTACCACTTATGTCGATGCCAACTCTCGATGGATGGGTAGTTAATAGTTACCCCTATGAGAAGGTTCTAAGTATGTTGTAGTTTCATGCACTAAAACCTAAATCTACTTGTATCTGTGCTCATTTTTCCTCGTATAGATTGTTTAAACTTGTTATGTTAATATTGAAAATAATAAAAAATCATTGGGCATGACTCTTGGATTTTGTACTTTTGTGGACTTTCTTAGAAAATTGATTGTGAAGTTCGACCTTTTTGAATTAGAATACTCATCCACACTATTTGCTTTTTCCATTTGCAAGCATTGTTTTGTTGTTCGTGTCTGTTAAGAATGGCGCACATGGAGCGTGGAGGCTCCTACGTGTGGGAAAAATAGTTCAATAGATGGACTATTCCACGTTGGAGTAGGGAGAGGAAGAGCTGCAGCTATCGGCCACTATGGCTAGTGGCCGATGATATTGAGACAGAGGGAGAGGAGTTTGAGAATGTGGAAAATATTATTGCTGACTCAAAAAAACAAATACAATAGGAAGGCTCTTTTTTATAGAAGAGTGAAGATATCCTCTAAAACAAGAAACTAATATTCTCCTAAATAAGGAAGAACAAATTTCAAATAAAACAAAATCCTTTCAACAACTTAACAAATGAACAAATTTGCAAACTAAGCAAAAAACCAAATCCTAGGACTCTAGGGCTCAAAACCGACAGCCTTAGTGGCCTTTTGATCAACTGTCATGTGGCATTGCCATGTGGCCTCCCTTATTCCCAACACTCCTTAAGTTGAGGTCGGGAGGATGATGACTTGGTCTTCAAACTTGTGAGGCTAGATGCCCAATCACTTTTGTTCTTCAAGAGTCGTGCTCTTGACCTTGTCTTTGGAAGAAGCAACGGTGTAACCTCTTGCGACGTTCGAAGTTGCGTCTGTAGCAACCTCTATAGTCATCGCGACGACAGTTGTCTTCTCCTTTTCTTCACAAATCATGGCCTGTATCTCCTCGAGATCCTCGGGAGTCAAGGAGTCCATCCGTGAGGTGCTAGTAGCCCCACGTGGAGGCCTCTCGAACTTGTTTGAGCATCTCTCTTGTGGATGATTTGTACGTCCACAATACTAACACTTGGGGTAGACATGGCTAGGGCCTCGGCCACTCCCCCTTTCACACCCTACACTTGTCTCTGGGATCGCAAGTGCGGAGTTGTTGCCTTTGGGTGTGACTTCTTTTGGAATCTTCATCTTCTCAAGACGACAGAAGATGGTCTTAAGATCCATCCTCTTGTTGGATTCAAGAATTTGATCGCGGGCGGCTCGATAATGGAGATGCAACCCCGACAAAAACTTGGCAAATTGCCAAACTGCCCATGTCTCCCCCTATTTGTCGCAGTATAAGGGCTCATAGATGTCTAACTCCTTGAACAATGCCTCCATCTTCTCATAATATTTTGTCAAGGAGAGATTTCCTTGACTTGCTGTCCATATAGGAGTATATGAATTAGTAGATTTTTGGGTATACCTTTTCTCTAGGGTCGTCCAAATCTTGTACGCGCTCCTTTTATAGAGCATGTTCGAGGCGATGGATCTACCAAATTCATGAGCTAATTTATGACGATGTAGTTCTTTTGTTTCTTTTTCTTCTTATCATTCTTCTGCTCAGGTGGTTCCTCTAGGAGAATATTTTCTCTTGGCCTCCAATGAATATCTTGAAGGTACGAGCCCACAAGACATAGTTGGAGGCACCTTGCAACTTGATGGTTGTTCTCAAAATAACCACTTTGCCTTTGCCTTCTCCCGGGGCCAATGTGGCATTGGTGACTGTAGTGGTGGTGTTCGTTATCTTCTATGATCTTTCTTCTCCACGTAAGGTGCTGGATTTGTTGAGGAAGACTCGTAGGTGATGGAAACCACACCCGTGTGGTCATGAACACATGTATGCTAAGGAGCTTAGACCGTAGGCTCTGACACCATATTAAGAATGGCATACGTGGACTGTAGGGGCTCCTAGGTGTGGGAAAAATAGTCCAATAGATAGACTGTTTCACGTTGGAACAGGGAGAGGAAGGGCAGCAGCCACTGACTTCTGTGCCTAGTGGCCAGCGGTGATGAGGCCGGTGGTGATGGTGGCCGGTGATATTGAGAATTTGAGAGAGAGGGAGAGGATTTTGAGAATGTGGAAAATATTATTGCTAACTCAAAAAAACAAATACAATAGGAAGGTTCTCTTTTATGGAAGAGAGAACATATCTTTTAAAATAAGAAACCAATCTTATTTCTTAAATAAGGAAGAACAAATCTCAAATAAAACAAAATCCTCTAAACAATTTAACAAATAAGCAAACTTGCAAACTAAGCAAAAGATCAAATCTTAGGACTCTAGAGCTCAAATTCGGTGGCCCTAGTGGCCTCTTGATCAACTGCCATGTGGCCTGGCTGGCTGCTACATGGCCTCTCTTATTCCCAACGGTGTCCTTTCAAAAACATAAACAAAAATCTTGTTGGATGTAAATGAGCTTGCTTGTGAAATTTCTCCAGTTATTTTTTTCTCTCTGCACACTGCATTGCAACACTAGTGACATATAAGGTGTCTTACATGATTCAAAGAAAATATTCAGAAAAATAGGAACCTCTTAGTGGTTCTTCACATTCTCCACAATGGAACCTCTGGTCTCAAGGCAAAATACATGGTTGGGTGGGGGAATACGATGGAGAAGTTCCTGTGCATTCTAACTATTACTGAACCACAAATTGCATGCTTCCTTTTTTCTCAACATATCCATTTCATTATAAGCTGTTTTTCTATTACCTTTCTCATTTTGTTTTATAAGCTGTTTTTCTTTTCTTTTCGCCATTAGAGTTTTGGCTTAATGCAGTTGTTCTTCACTATTTTAATGTAGGTTGCCCAATATAAGGATCCACGCGATGCTTGCTCTGCCATCACAACAGATTCCTACAGAATATGGTTAGAGCATGAAAGCCGGACGGATGATATTACTGTAATTGTTGTTCATATCAAGGATGCATGTAATGTAGGTACAAACTGCTACTGCATTAAATACCTGAATAAACCATCTTAGGGTTCGATGATGGCCTTAGCTTTTAAAAATTTCAATAGTCAGGCACTGCCTCAGCATCAGATGGATCAACTCATGGAAATAACAAGGCGTCTCAGTTGGCGGGAGACATGCCAACAGTTGGAGGCCATTCCCCATTAAAGGCTATTCTTCATGAAGAAAGTTCTTCACAATCACAGGGCTGTCCTGTTGATGCTATTGTGGAAAAAACTTCTGCAAGTGTTGCCACCCTGCCAACCCCTGCATAGAACGGTACATCCTTTGATGATTCTGGCTTTAATTTTGAAGATAGACATTCTTGTCTGATCTTTTGTCTCTTACTAAAGGTTGTCAATGTCCTCAAGTTTGTCAAGTTTCTCCTACGTCATTTGTCCTTAACAGGTAATTTGTCTTCTTCAACTCAAATTGGGATTTGATATCATCACTTCCTGAATTATTATCAAATGAGCAGATTACTGGACTTCAGAGGAGTTTTATGAGTGGGTGTTTTGGGTTTAACGTATTGTTAGATTAGTAGTATGACAAACTCTCTTATCATGGTAGAATCTTTTATTGAGGGTGGCTGGCTAGTTGCATCCATGGGGGGGGTGGGGTTGGGGGCACATGCTCCTCCTGGATCCATGTGCAATTATAACAAAGGTTGGGGTTCCTTACTGAAAATATTCACAAAAAGAAATTACACAGAATGTGGTGCCCGTTTCTGAAAGCTAGACCAAAATCCAAATGTGCTATTTCCTAAGCCTTCTTATGCAAACTATGTACCTCTAAATTAAATAAACCCCCCTATTCCGCCCCCTGTGCTCCATCCTTTCCAACACTACTGACAACTGCAGGTGTCATCTCTCTCCCTCTTCCTGCGTTGCTGCGCTCGGCGCAACCCCCCGCCACACACACACACACACACACACACAAATTCAAAGGCATCCCAATGACTTCCACCATACTTTTTCAATAGACTTATTCTTCATTCAAACTTCACTCGAGGTTTAAAAGAAAAACTTCAATCAAGAGTAATCATTTTCAGGATAAAATCACATATATTTTGAAAGGAAAAACCATAGTAGTTTTCCTTGTTTTTGGATATGCCCCTTTTATTTTGCACCAAATTTTCAATGGTCATCTAGCAAGATGTCTTCATGAATCAATGAATAATCTTGTTCTTATTAGTATTGGTTTCTTTAATTGGCAATGGACTCTTGTTCATCTAGTAGTGGTATCACTTTCTTGTCAATATTAGTTAAAATAAATACGATTGGATTGCATTTTCCTACTCTCCAGTTCGATTTAAGGTAATTATTTTTCCTAGAAACTTATGGCACATGTAGTAGCAGATATACCTGGGATATCTTGTTTGGGGGATAAGTTGGTGGTAGTTAGATCAAGATGTTCCCTTGTGTGAAGGGATAGGTGATGGGGTTGAGTTTGATAGCTGAAAGGTATTTGATTAGATGATGGGATAAGCCATGAGATTGGATGTGATGGTTGAGTGGAAGATGTTGTAAATATATTTATCCTTGTAGGGCTTATCCTACTACCAAATGCAGCTAATGAAATCCTTAGAGACATCAGCCAACCCACATCATTCATGTCTGTCGCATGGTTTTCAATTTGTGCTCCCCCTCGAAATTTCTTCTGGCTCCATCCCTGGTTGTATCCTGCACAATCTGAAATATGCAGGTATCCCTAGGCATGGTTGCAAATTCCAGGTAGGGAGGGAGCAAAATTCAACCTATCAAAATCTTATATCATTTTTTACAAAGTGCCGTGTTGCTGGGTGCTTGAAGGAAGACTCAAACAATGGTAGTTGATAGTCAGAATCCAATCAGGACGGACTTGCAGGAATAGTTGGTTTTGGTACTTTTGAACTTCTGAATGCAAACGTAACTGGAGGATGTAAAAGCACTAGAATATGAATAAATTATCATGTCTTTGTTTTTCATCTATTTTGGGTAAATTGGTGAAGAAAAAATAGATAGTGTAGAATGTGGACGCTTGATATAGGATTCAGTTGCAATATAAGGTTATTTTCGTTAATGTTCGAATAACTTTCTTCTAATATAATGCCCCAGATCATGCTATCCCCATTCCACTGATTAAGTGGGGATATTCAGGCTGGTTATGTCATATATGCTAATAATTTCTTGAGACATAAGTAGCGCATCTTACTTATACCAAAGACTACAGTATTCTAAAATAATTCCAGAAAATTCAATCTGCAACTTATGTTAATCCTCCTGTAATTGTCTGCAGGTGCATTGAAGCACTTGCTATGTGGAGAAATCGGAGGCTGCCATGATCTTGCAGAGTGTTGTCATGTTTGCGAGTCTGCGGCCATCCATCGCATTCTTGGTGTTTTTTTGACCTTCTTAGATGCGATGAAGTTGCAACTTTTTCACCTCTTCATTCCTCTCTTTATATTCACATTGAGTGTTGCAGTTGCACAAATCAAAATTGATTGTGGAAGTACTGAATTCTAATGTTCTAATTGGAGGTAGATCTTCTAGCAATGATCTAATGGCCGTTTGTCAACACGTGTTCTTGGTTGTTCAGATATGTGAATTTGCTATTCCAGGTATCAGTATCCTCACTTGAATTGTCAGCAGACTTAGAGCTCCACCAAGAATTTGATTGCCAAGGCTCACAGCATGGGTTGGTGTAGTGACAAAATGGCCTTTTGTATGTCATCTTGAAATGAAGCTTGCAGCATTCGATTAAGAAGATAGAAGCTGGTGTTTTGTTGTAATATATGAGAACTCAAAGTCATTCTACTAAGATTGATCATCCATTGTTCCATGCTTTGTAATTTTGTGGTATCTATTGCAGTTATTCAAAAGCTACGTAGCATTAGCTTTTGATCCAAAAGCAAGGCTGTTGACAACTTATTGCCTGTTGGCTATTTATATTGATAGAACGGTTATAGGTGTAACAAACTGAGGTCTTGCATGCTCTTCAGTTGGTCGAGTCTTCTGTTTGTAAGCAAGTAATTCCAACTATTTACAGTAACACCATTGCACTACATACAATATTACAATGTTAAATATAATACATTAACACAGAGTTACACCTCACCTCAAGTCAAGGCTTCAAACGAAGATGGAGCTGATCTTGATGTTTGCTGGAAATTTGCCAGGAAAGAGCCTTGGTCATCAAATTTGCAATCTAGTCTTTTGATGTAATGAAGCGAACTTGAAGGTCCTTTTTGGCCACCTTATTATGCACAAAGTGGTGGTTAATCTTGATGTGTTTTGTGCATACATGGAATGCAGGATTAGTTGTTATATATGTTGCATCAATATTATTACACAATAAGTAAGGAGGTGTAAGAATAGAAATTGAGAGTTCACATAGCATGAATTGCAACCAAGTTAATTCAACAATTGAATTGGCCAATGCTTGATATTTTGCTTTGGTACTAAATTATGCAACTGTGTGTTGCTTCTTGGTCGCTTAAGAGATAATATTGGGATCACAATAAATTACATAGCCTGTGGTAGAATGTCTATCATTAGGGCAACTTTCCCAATTGACATTAGAATAAGCAAATAGTATGGTATATGGATGTCTTGAATAAAACAACCCATAAGCAATTGTTCCTTTGAGATAACTAAGGATTTGTTTTGCAGCTTCAAAGTGTGTAATGGTTCGTTGATGCATATATTGGGATAACTTCTTGGTGGCAAAAGTAATATTTGATCTTGTAAATGATAAATATTGGAGGCCACCAACCACTTGTTGATACAGAGCAGGGGAATCAAATAGGTTGCATCATATTTGGATACTTTGACGGTTGTCATTGGTGTTTTCATAGGTTTGCCATTAGAGGAACAAGAGAGTTCAATGCCAAGAAAATAATTTGGATGTCTAAAATTTTTGATCGGAAACTCCTTACTAAGGCATGAAATAAGAAACTTGATTGCATCCTTATGAGATCCCATCACATGAATATCATCAACATATACTAAGAAGTAGATGTAAAGGTACCCTTGCACATAATAGAATAATGAAGAAATGTCTTTAAGCCTAAGAATTCTCAAGTTGTAAGAAACATGCTTAAACGTTGGCACTAGGCTCTAGGTGCCTATTTTAGGCCATATAAAGACTTATCCAAGGCACACACATGTTTAGCAAAATTTGGATGTACAAACCCTTGGGGTTGTGTGTTAATACGCTAAAGTCAAATTTAAAATACGCGTTGTAGTACAGTGACCAAAGTGATGAAAATATTTAAATTTATAATATTGAATTTGAGTCTGAGGACATTTTAGGGAGTAAAATAATCGTAATTCAAATTACTAATTAATTGAATAAAATGAGGCACAGAGAGCTTGATATAAAAAAAAATAATACTGAAAAATAAATGTAAATGTCAAGGCAAAAAATGATTTTCTAACTCAATGTAAAGCCTTCAATAGTTAAATGAATTATCAACTCAAAGAGCTTCTCTTCAGCCAAGCCAAAATCAGCTCAATGCCCCAGCTAAAGGCTCACCAATGTAAGCCAAGCCTTCAGCCCAAAATTCCGTGCAGACCTAGTTCAAAATCTAGCCCAAAATCAGTTCATGCCCACGTGTGTGTGGGCGTGAGTGCACGTAAGTATGGATGGGGACTTAACCCCTTGTAATCTCAAGCAACACTTAAGGGAGCACGTGCCTTATAAGTGATGGTCCAACTGCCTTCCCAAATGAGGTGGGACTATTAAACGAGGTGGGATTATTAAGTCCCCCTCTCTTCTTCGTTCTTCTTCTTCTTCTTCATCGTCAGGAGAGGGTCTTCGATTGATGCATGATTGGCCGTTGGATCTGTAATCCAAGGGCCCAGATTGTCTCCCACGATGATTTAGTGTGTAGAGAGGGAGGTCTCTTTGCTGATGGCTCGCTGGAAGATGCCTCGCGATGTCGGAGAAGATGTTGTCGGTGGGTCACTTGAAACTAAGAACATGGGCCCTTGGCCCCAATTAAATCCAACAAAACCTCCGACGCTACTCGCAAGAATAAAGCCTTAACAAAATTGCACATGAGGGTGAGTGTGTGTGGCCAGTGGTGAAGCTTTGAAGAAGCTTCATTGGCGGCAATGGTGGAAGGTGAAGATGATGATGTAATGTCAAATTAACTTGGGAAAATAATTCGTGGAGGTGTGGAGGTCCTTTTGCCAAAGTTAATTTGGTCGGAGGAAGGTAAGGAGGGTGGGATGATGAAGGTGGTGGTAATGGCGGTTGTTAGTGTCTGAGAATTAGTTGAAGAATGGAGCTAGGAAGCTCCCTAAAGCTAATTGGGGGAGAGGTAAACAAAAGCCCTAACCTAATTTAGCTAAAGGAGGACAGGGAAGTGGTCGCTGGTTTGACTGTTGGCGAGGACGAAGGAGGAAGATTGGAGCCGAAGAAGAATTAGGAGCCCAAGCTTCATGTGAAGCTTCGTGGAAGCATGGGAAGGCAAAGCCCTCTACCTATTGTACGTGGTGGAGGGCGAAGAAGGGTGGAGGAGAAGCTCTGAGGTGTAACGCCTTCCGCCGGCGAGGAAGAAGAAAGGGGAAGACACTGGCCAAATTCGTGCATGAGGTCAACTTGCATGGGTCAAGGCCTTTATATAGAGAAGAAGTGCCTTCACAATTTAGCCAAAACACACAAGTTTGGCTTGTGTTTTGGCCGACTTTAAGATCGCAATCCTCGAGCTCACCGGTGAGGATTCTGACCAAATTAGGTCTCGTGGAGATGCTTAAACGATTGGGAATGATCTCAAGATCAATCCCACCAAATTTGGTGGGATTTGATTGAGATTTGGGTGTTCAATTTGTCAATCCAATCTTGCCATCATGGGTTCTCTTCGTTGCTGTAGATGCCATTCTTGGCACAAGAAGGGAAGGAGGGGTCTTAATGTAAGAAGGAACAAAACCTAAGGGCTTCTATGTAATAAATAGAGTTAGTTGAGCTAAAATGTAAACTGAGTCAAGATGAACTTCAATTGGGCTCACAATTTAGGGTTAACCTAATTTGGATCCAAGGAATTTAATGGTGACCTCAAATTTGGTTTTCAACGACGTCTGATTGGGTAATTTACACTGTAGCCCAAGAATGATGTAATTTCCTGCCTAAGTCTCTGTTTTTTGTCAAAATGGGTTCCTTTGGTCAAAGTGAAGGTTTCAAACCTCATAAAATATTTTTCAGCAATTTTTGAGAGGTTTATATTACATTTATTTCCACCAGAACACATTCAATTGAAGTGAGGCTGTAATTAGGATTTTTATTATTAAAAAAATCTTTAAATATCAGAAAATCATGATTCGATCAGTGCGAGCCCGCTTCTTGGGAATTTAAGTTCATTTGACCTTAGATTTGGCATTGATTAATCCCTTAGTTAATTTGCATTCGTGATTATTCATTAAAATAATAGAATTAACGGAATTTCCTATCTTCTCGCATTCAGCTTAGAATAGAATTACGACCTTCTAATGGTTATTAAGGAGCATTTATCATCAAAATTAGACTAAATTAGGCTAGTTATGGCAAGTGATGGTGTTACCATCATTGTGTCATGTAAACTGCCTCTTCAAGAGATCCATGCAAAAAGGCATCATGGACGTCCAATTGAGCCATATACTAGCTGTGGCTAACAGCTAAAGAGAGAAGTAGATGAATAATTGTAGGTTTCACAACTGAATTGAATGTGTCAAAGAAGTTGATGCCTTCATGTTGGTAGAAAACTTGAGTCACTAATCTAGCCTTATTGCAGTTAATTGACCCATTTTTATTTCTTTTCACTCTATAGATCCATTTGTTGCCTAAAATGTTCACAGTGGGATGGTGAGAAACTAAGGACCATGTATTGTTTTCGAGAAGCGGATCAATTTCTACAGACATGGCATGCCTCCATTTGTTAGATTTTGATGGTTCAGTAAAATTGGAGGGTTTAGGAGCAGTCTGTCAAATAAATTTGCGAAAGAGGATGCAATGTTGTTACGACCCGATTCCCTACTGGACACGAGAATTGGACCGACTCGACTGATCTCAAGACCCAGTCATCCAACGAGAAAGTAACCAAAAAGCAGTAAAATAAACCACATTCACCATGCAAGCAACTAACAGTAACAAAAGTACAGCAGTAAAGAAAAGAATTACTACAGTACACACCACCACAACAGTAGAGAAATTGAAACAGGTACATAATATGAAGTTTACAATAAAACAGTACAAAAGTGTAACAAAATACTCACTACTACAGAAACGGGTACAATACAAGTACAACACTGGGCTCTACTAGGCCCAGCACCCTCTGCAGCCGTGGGCTCTGGCTGCTCAACACCTGATCCTGAAAAAGGTGGTAAGTATGACACGTCAGCGAAACGCTGAGTAGAGTGGCAACCAGCTAGCTAAGAAAAATAGTAAAGGTGGATAGGTAGCTGTTGCTTTTAATTTCTTTCTTTATTTATCTATTTACTCTTTCGTGGTTTATTTCTCAGGTCTTTCTCTTGATCTCGAATGTTCCTCGTGGGAACGATCTTGATTGTAGTCTTTTCCGAAAAGTAGAAGTAGCACGTGGTGCTCTCTTGGCCGGGAGAGTCCCCCGTGGTGGTCCTACCCTCAATCAACCACCCCAAGTAGCACGTGGTGCTCTCCTGGCCGGGAGAGTCCCCCGTGGTGGTCCTACCCTCAGTCAACCACCCCAAGGTCGCTGACAGGCGTAATGGTGACTACGGCACACGCGATAAACGCACGGGTAGCTACCCCGCACTGGCACGCGGTCAGTCATTTCCGTCAATGGGTGTTCCTAAAGCACAGCACGGAACCAGCATAGGGCAGAGCCCTCTCAGTAACAGGGGTCCAGCCCCTCCACAGTAACCAAACAGGGGTCTCGCCCCTCCACAGTTCGCACACCCTCGCCTGACTACCTTGGTTTACCCAGTGGGTCTAATAAGTCGGTGTAGGATGGCAAGATGAACCCCGGGCCACGTGGGGTGGCTAGCTGTCTCCCTACACTAGTAGCTCTCCCTGGTACTGTATACGCGAGGGCCAAAAGTCGATACAAAGTGGCCAGACCTAACCCCGGGTCTCAACCCTAGGGTAGCTAGCTCCGCTCTGCACTAAGAGGTAACATGTGCTTCCCTTGGTACCACGTACCCAAGAGGCAACACACTTTCCCATTCACTTTTCCAGTTCCGTTCTATTCATTTCCAGGAGCTCTACTCCTAATTCCCCATAGGGTTTGTGCTCATGTTTTTCAGGCCAAGTCATACTAGGTTTCATCATTTCAGGTTTATTCGCATATAGCACGTGTTTCCAACATTCAAACTTTCTTTTCCAATTTATATACATGCAGCTCGTATTTAATTTCCAAACAACAGGAATTACAGGTAGCAGTTACTAAGAACAGTACTCTATATTTCACAGGTAGCTGTTATCCAATTACAAGCAATTATTATTCTATATACTCATCCACGACTTCAATTCCGGCATTTAATACAATCGTTCCAGTGTTTCTAGTCCCAGGATTCATGCCATACCCTAGGATCTATCATTCAATCTAGTGTTTCTGGTCCTAGGATTCATGCCATACCCTAAGATCTATCATTTATTCCAGACATGCATTTATGTTTTGTAATTAACTAAGGGAAGCCACTCTACCTGCAAAACTGGGAGAAATGGGGGCGTGATCGGCAGGTCTACGTGCCTCCGCAACCCTCAAATATGCAACAGAACGAGGTTCTAACACAAGGATCAACAACAAGAAACCACTCAGAATAGGGTAAAAGTATTTCAAACAAGTAAAGGAACTTGTACGAAGACAAACAGAATCTTAAATGCGGAAATCGAACCTCGAACAGACCCTAAACGGGTCAAAATGACAACTTTGACTCAAATCAAACGTCTTAAAAAGGGGTCCAGATCATACCTCACTCTGCACTACTCCTCAGACATCCAGAGATCCTATTGAACCACCTGGACCTAGTTCCAGACGTTCGATTATCACTCCGGATGTCTGGAGATGCTTTCCGCCGTCTGGTGACTCGTCCATACGTCTGAACCGCGTGGGAGGGCGTGTCCCACGCCTTCTCGAAGCGAATCTTGCACGCGCACGCAAATCTCTCAACACGGCATGAGACAGAACTTCGGCGGAATGGCCTGCATGGCCGTATCAACGAAAGGAAGCATAGGAGGAAATACGTACCTATCAGTCATCTGGAGCTCCCTCCAGATGTCACCTACGTCGCCTTGTTGTAGGTCCAGACGTCTGATTCTGAAAAAAATCCTAGAATCAGAAACTCCTTCGTCTTCTTCTCGCTACACGCGACCTCGCTGCGCAGTCGCTCGTTCGCTGCTCTATTGCAGCAGCGTCAGGGAAACCTCCCCCGGCACACACTCTGCCTTGCGCACGCTGGCCGGCCTTGAGCTGCTCCGGGGAGCTCTCTCTCTCTCACTCACGGCACGCGCGCTGTCTTCTCTTCCCTCTCGCTGCTCTTCTCCTCTCCACCGCTGCATTTGGCCGCACCTGTTGCTCGCTCTCACCCTCACTGAAGGAAGATGGGGGATGGATGGATGTGGGGTGGCGAATGAGGGAGAGGGAAGGGGATATTTGTAGGTGCGAGGGAAAGGGTCCTGCAAATCGGCGAGGGGAGAGAAAGAGAAGAGGGCGACTGGATTTCAGTTTGCGTGCGGACTCACGATCGTACGCACGCAAAAATTAATTTCCAGACATCTGACCGGACGTCTGGACCAACTCCCAGACGTCTTGAAGTATTTTGATGTCATGGTCTTAACAACATAATAAACTCAAAAGAAGTTTCGTCCCGAAAACTTACACTAACTAGGGTACGGAAAAAGAACAATATACGCATAACAAACTCAAAGAGGATCGAAGCCAGTCCGAAAAGACGTACCCTTAAAGAGCTCCGGGTATCGCTCCCGCATTGCCGCCTCAGGCTCCCAGGTAGCCTCCTCGTACCGCTGGCTCCTCCACAAGACCTTCACCAGGAGTACTTGCTTCCATCTCAGACTCCGGACGGCTCTGTCGAGAATCTGCATTGGCCGCTCGGGGTAGGTTAGGTCGTCACCCACCTCGACGCTCTTGTGGCTCAGAACGTGACTGGGATCGGCGTCGTACTTCCTGAGGTTGGACACGTGGAACACGTCGTGCACACCAGAAAGCTGGGGAGGAAGGGCAAGCCTGTAAGCAATGGGTCCAACCTGCTCCAGGACCTCAAAGAGTCCCACGAATCTCGACGTGAGCTTCCCTCTCACCCCAAACCGCTGCAGGCCTTTCATGGGCGAAACGTGAAGGAAGACGTGGTCCCCAACCTCAAACTGCACCTCTCTGCGTTTTCGATCTACATAGCTCTTCTGTCTGCTCCTGACAGTGCGGAGTCGCCTGTGAATCTGCTCGATCACCTCCTGACTCTACCGAATCAGCCTGGGGCCAACCTCCCACTTGGTCCCCACCTCAACCCAACTCAAGGGTGCCGTACACCTTAGTCCGTACAGAGCCTCGCATGGTGCCATGCTGATGCTCGAGTGATAACTGTTATTATATGCAAACTCCACCAGGGGCAAGTACTCCCCCCAAGAGCCCTCCAGTCCAGTACACAAGCACGCAAAAGGTCCTCAAGTGTCTGTATCATGCGCTTAGACTGTCCGTCCATCTGGGGGTGGTATGCTGTACTGAACCTCAACCGTGTCCCCAAGGCCTGCTGGAACTCAGCCCAAAATTGGGACGTAAAATGGGTATCCCGGTCGGATACGACCTCCCACGGAACTCCGTGTAGATGTACCACGTCCTGGATATACCTCTCTGCCAACTGTGCTAGTCCCAAGGTGACTCGGATCGGCAAGAAATGTGCCGTCTTTGTCAATCTGTCAACGATCACCCAGACTGCGTCGTGTTCTCGCTGGGTAACGGGCAAGCCCACCACCAAGTCCATGGTGATGCTCTCCCACTTCCACTCTGGCACTGGAAGTGGCTGCAACAGCCCTACAGGCCTTTGATGCTCGACCTTCACCTGCTGGCACACTAAACATTGCTGTACGAATTCACCCACATCCCGCTTCATTCCCCTCCACAAAAAGTCGCGTCTCAAATCATGGTACATCTTCGTGTTTCCGGGATGTATGGTGAACCTGGAACCGTGTGCCTCAGTCAGGATCTCTCTCAACAGCTCCTTGTCCCTAGGAACGCACAAACGTCCCCTCATGCACAGTACTTGGTTTGTAAAGGAGAAGTCCCCAGGGTCTCCTGACAGCACTCTGTCACGCAACGATTGCAAGTACGGGTCGGCCATCTGTCCTGTGATGATGCGGTCTATCAGCTCTGGCCTCGTCTGTCATGTCACGGTCACTGCCCCACAGTGCCCTCGTAACTCTAGGGGTCGCCAACTGCCCATCTCCTCCAAGAAGCTCCAACTCTGCACCTGTAAACTGGCCAAGTGGGTGGGCGCCTTCCGGCTTAAGGCGTTAGCACCACGTTGGTCTTCCCCAGATGGTAGGAAATGCTGTAGTCATAGTCCTTCAGGAGCTCCAACCAACATCTCTGTCTCATGTTAGGCTCCTTCTGATCAAACAAGTATCTAAGGCTCTTATGATCTGTGAAAATCTCAAATGTCTCACCGTACAAGTAGTCCCTCCAAGTCTTCAGCGTGAAGACGACAGCTGCCAGCTCCAGGTCGTGGGTAGGGTAGCTATGCTCATGGGACTTTAGTTGCTGCGAAGCGTAAGTGACAATGTGACCCCTCTACATGAGCACATCCCCTAATCCCTGCAAAGAGGCATCCGTGTACACAACGAACCCGCCATTACTGTCTGGGATGGTGAGCACGGGAGCCGAAGTCAGCCTCTCCTTCAGCTCCTGAAAACATGCCTCACAAGCGTCTGTCCAAGAAAAGGGCACGTCCTTCCGAGTCAGCTGTGTCATAGGACGTGCAATCTGCGAGAAACCCCTGATAAACCGCCTGCAGTAGCCTGCCAGTCCCAAGAAACTGCGGATCTCAGTAACTGTACCCGGTCTCAACCTTGGCTGGGTCCACAGCGAAGCCATCCCCGGAGATCACATGACCTAAGAAGGTCACCTCCCTCAACCAGAATTCGTACTTGTTGTATTTGGCGTACAACCTACGTCATCTCAATGTGTTTAAAACCATCCGCAAGTGCTGTCCGTGTTGCGCCTGATCCCAAGAGTAGATGAGCACATCATCAATAAATACCACCACGAACTAGTCCAAGTACAGTCTGAATACCTGGTTCATCAAATCAATAAAGGCAGCGGGGGCGTTGGTCAGCCCAAACGTCATGACCAAAAACTCGTAGTGTCCGTACCGGGTGTGGAAAACTATCTTGGAGACGTCTGTCGCCCTGATCCTCATCTGGTGGTACCTAGACCTCAAGTCTATCTTGGAGAATACCGTGGCACCTCGTAGTTGGTCAAACAAGTCGTCAATCCTCGGCAGCGGATACCTATTTTTGATGGTAACCCTATTCAGCTGTCTGTAGTCCACACAAAGGCGCAGGATACCATCCTTCTTTTTCACAAGCAATACCGGGGCTCCCCACGGAGACACACTAGGCCTCACAAAGCCCTTCTCCAGAAGGTCCTCCAACTGAGACTTGAGCTCTCGCAGCTCAAGTGGTGCCATCTTGTACGGTGTTGTAGAGATGGGGCTAATCCCCGGTACCAGTGAGATCTCAATCTCGATCTCACGCTCGGGCGGTAGTCCTGGCAACTCATCTGGGAACACGTCGGGGTACTCTCTGACCACCGAAATGCTTTGGAAGTCTGCCACAGGGCTGGGCTCTGCCACCACACAAACTAGGAAGCCCTCACACCCTTGGCCCAAAAGTCTCACCGCCCGAAGTGCAGAAATGCATCTGAAGTCTCCGTCCACTGGCTGCCCGTGGAACTCGAAAGAAGGAAACTCCGGTATGGAGAAGACGATCTTCCTCTCAAAGTAGTCCACCAAGGCGCGGTAAGCGAACAGCAAGTCCATCCCCAGAATCACGCCAAAGTCCTCCATCTGTATCACGATCAGGTCAGTAGGAAGGCTATGTCCCCCAACACTGACCTCACAACCTGTGTACACCTCCTCAGCTACAAACAGCTGACCACCCAGACCTCTGATCACAAATGAATTGTCTAACACACAATCCTGCCCCAAACTAGCCGCGAAACTGGCTGCGACAAACGAGTACGTAGCGTCGGAATCGAAAAGCGTGTAAACAAGTCTGCCAGAAACTGAAGCCATACCTGCCACCACTGATCCTGAAGCTCTGGCATCCCTATGTGTCAGGGCGTTGATACACCCCTCAACCCTAGGTGCGGATGAAGCAGCCACACTCTGAGTCGGACGGGTAGCCGCTGGCCGGTACCCTCTTCAAGACTGCTGTCCTCCTCCTCGCGCTTGGAAACTGCGGCCTCCTGCTCGCCCTCCAGTGCTCGGTGCGGGGAGCATCTACTGACCTCCAGCCCTAGACGGGCAGTCCCTCTTGATGTGACCAAGTTGGCCCTAGACTGGGACTCGACTCCCACCCTCAGTGGGTCCCTGCTGATGGCTGGGCGGGGGTCTGGTGCTAGCAGCTGGCCCTTGCTGGGGGCCCCTAAAGGCCGCTGATGGCCCTGCAAAGCATGACGGCTCTCCTGTGGGCGCCACGTGCCTCCTCTCTCGTCGGTCCTGTGAGTAGTCTGGCTGATAGGGCCTCTTTCGCTCGCTATCAGTGTCACGTGCGGATGGGTTGGTCTCTTCATACGTCATAGCTGCCTCCACCAACCTCGAGAACGTAGGCAGCTTCAGGGGTTTGACATACCCCCGAATAGCAGGCCGGATTCCCTCGGTGAACCTCCAAAGGTGCTCCTCGGAAGCCACGGCTGTCGCTACGAAACGAGACAGCTCCAGGAAATGCGTGCGGTATGCGCTCACAGTCATCGACCCCTGGCGGAGAGTGTGGAACTCCCGCCTCCTCTGGTCCTGCCACGTCTGGGGAAAGTACTGCTCGCAGAAGAGGGTGACGAACTGATCCCAAGTTGGCTTGTCCCTCTCTTGACCTTTGACTGCCCTCCACCACCTGTGTGCCGTGCTCTCTAGCTGGTACGTGGCAAAGGCCACGTGGCACTCCATAGGGGAGCGAAGAGTGTCAAACACCTTCTCGATCTGCTCGAGCCAGTCCTCCGCCTCGGTCGGGTCCTCATACCCCTTGAAAGAGGGGGACTTCAGCTTTCGGAACTGTCCGAAAAGCTTGTAGTGGCGCTGAAGGGGAGACACTGGTACACCTCTCGGTAAAGAGGCCTCGTGCTCAGAAGTGCCGGAGGAAGGTGGGGGCGGTGGAGGCCCACCCCCTCCCCCACGTCCAGCGCCGTGCCCGTCTCGTGGTTCCACTGAGGACTCCCCCTCTGCAGCCCCAAGGAGAGGTGCTCGTGGCGGCGGGTGGAGCTCCTCTCGCACAATCTCCCGTATTTGTTGGGCGAGGTCCTGGGCCTGAATGCCCGGGAGCAGTGGCTGGTCCACTGAGGCGTTGGGCTCAACGCACCCGCCTCTCCGATCTCGTCCTCGACCGCATCCGCGGCCCACCTCGCTACCTCCTCATTGAGGCATCTCCTGCAAGGAGACGCGAATACAGAACAGAAAAGACGTTAATACCAATCGACATTCAACGAAGGAACCCTAGAACAGATGTCAAAAAAAAAAGTTGTGGCGGTACTCTAGTTATAAGCACGTGAATTGGTTATTTTCCGACTAGTTGGTTCACTTCTCGGGATGACCTTGCTCTGATACCATCTTGTTACGACCCGATTTCGAATCCCTACAAGACACGAGAATCGGACCGACTCGACTGATCCCAAGACCCAGTCGTCCAACGAGAAAGTAACAAAAAAGTAGTAAAATAAACCACATTCACCATGCAAGCAACTAACAGTAACAAAAGTACAGCAGTAAAGAAAGGAACTACTACAGTACACACCACCACAACAGTAGAGAAATTAAAACAGGTACAGAATATGAAGTTTACAATAAAAGAGTACAAAAGTGTAACAAAATAGTCACTACTACAGAAACAGGTACAACACAAGTACAACTACTGGGCTCTACTAGGCCCAGCACCCTCTGCAGCCGTGGGCTCTGGCTGCTCAACACCTGGTCCTGAAAAAGGTGGTAAGTACGACACGTCAGCGAAACGCTGAGTAGAGTGGCAACCAGCTAGCTAAGAAAAACAGTAAAGGTGGATAGGTAGCTGTTGTTTTTAATTTCTTTCTTTATTTATCTATTTACTCTTTCGTGGTTTATTTCTCAGGTCTTTCTCTTGATCTTGAATGTTCCTCGTGGGAACAATCTTGATTGCAGTCTTTTCCGAAAAGTAGAAGTAGCACGTGGTGCTCTCCTGGCCGAAAGAGTCCCCCGTGGTGGTCCTACCCTCAGTCAACCACCCCGAGGTCGCTGGCAGACGTAACGGTGACTACGGCACGCGCGATAAACACACGGGTAGCTACCCCGCATTGGCACGCGATCAGTCGTTTCCGTTAACGGGTGCGCCCAAAGCACAGCACGGAATCAGCATAGGGCAGAGCCCTCTCAGTAACAGGGGTCCAGCCCCTCCACAGTAACCAAACAGGGGTCTCGCCCCTCCACAGTCTGCGCACCCTCGCCTGACTACCTTGGTTTGGCCAGTGGGCCTAACAAGTCGATGTAGGATGGCTAGCTGAACCCTGGGCCCCGTGGGGTGGCTAGCTCTCTCCCTACACTAGTAGCTCTCCCCGGTACTGTGTACGCGAGGGCCAAAAGTTGGTACAAAGTGGCCAGACCTAACCCCGGGTCTCAACCCTAGGGCAGCTAGCTCCGCTCTGCATTAAGAGGTAACATGTGCTTCCCTTGGTACCACGTACCCAAGAGGCAACACACTTTCCCATTCACTTTTCCAGTTCCGTTCTATTCATTTCCAGGAGCTCTACTCCTAATTCCCTGTAGGGTTCGTGCTCATGTTTTTCAGGCCAAGTCATACTAGGTTTCATCATTTTAGGTTTATTCGCATATAGCACGTGTTTCCAACATTCAAACTTTCTTTTCCAATTTATATACATGCAGCTCGTATTTAATTTCCAAACAACAGGAATTACAGGTAGCAGTTACTAACAACAGTACTCTACATTTTACAGGTAGTTGTTATCCAATTACAGGCAATTATTATTCTATCTACTCATCCAAGATTGCAATTCCGGCATTCAATACAATTGTTCTAGTGTTTCTAGTCCTAGGATTCATGCCATACCCTAGGATCTATCATTCAATCTAGTGTTTCTGGTCCTAGGATTCATGCTATACCCTAGGATCTATCATTTATTCCAGACATGCATTTATGTTTTGTAATTAACTAAGGGAAGCCACTCTACCTGCAAAACTGGGAGAAATGGGGGCGTGATCGGCAGGTCCACGTGCCTCCGCAACCCCCAAATCCGCAATAGAATAAGGTCCTAACACAAGGATCAACCACAAGAAACCACTCAGAATAGGGTAAAAGTATTTCAAACAAGTAAAGGAACTTGTATGAAGACAAACAGAATCTTAAATGCGGAAATCGGACCTCGAACAGACCCTAAATGGGTCAAAACAATAACTTTGACTCAAATCAGATGTCTAGAAGCACAGAGTGAGGTATGATCTAGACCCCTTTTTAAGACGTTTGGAACATCTTCCAGACGTCTTAAAAAGGGGCCCAGATCATACCTCACTCTGTGCTACTCCTCAGACGTCCAGAGATCCTGCTGAACCATCTTTACCTAGTTCCAGACGTCCGACTATCACTCCGGACGTCTGGAGATGCTCTCCGCCGTCTGGTGACTCATCCAGACGTCTGAACCATGTGGGAGGGCGTGTCCCGTGCCTTCCCGAAGTGAATTCTGCACGCGCACGCAAATCTCTCAACACGGCATGAGACAGAACTTCGGCGGAATGGCCTGCATGGCCGTATCCGCGAAAGGAAGAATAGGAGGAAATACGTATCTCTCAGCCGTCTGGAGCTCCCTCCAGATGTCGCCTACATCGTCTGGATGTAGGTCCAGACGTCTGATTCTGGGAAAAATCCTAGAATCAGAACCTCCTTCGTCTTCTTCCCGCTGCGCGCGACCTCGCCGCGCAGTCGCTCGTTCGCTGCTCTGCTGTAGAAGCATTAGGGAAACCTCCTCAACACACACTCCGCCTTGCGCACGCCGGCCGACCTTGAGCTGCTCCGGCGAGCTCTCTCTCTCTCTCCCTCATGGCATGTGCTCTCTCTTCTCTTCCCTCTCGCTGCTCTTCTCCTCTCCACCGCTGCACTCGGCTGCAGCAGCTGCTCGCTCTCACCCTCGCTGAAGGAAGACGGGGGATGGATGGATGTGGGGTGGTGAACGAGGGAGAGGGAAGGGGATATTTGTAGATGCGAGGGAAAGGGTCCTGCAGGTCGGCGAGGGGAGAGAAAGAGAAGAGGGCGGCTGGGTTTCAGTTTGCGCGCGGCACGCGTGTAGACTCGAGATCGTACGCATGCAAAAATTAATTTCCAGATGTCTGGGAAGGCATCCAGACGTCTGGACCAACTCCTAGATGTTTTAAAGTGTTTTGATGTCACGGGTCTTAACAAATGTACTAGTGTAAATTTTTTTCTTAACAATTCCTCGCATGGACTTGGTAACCATAGAATGTTGTCGTTAAGGTCCTGGTGGTGGAGCTAATGACTGAGGCATGGTAGTTGAAGAAGGAGCAATAGACATAGTCGCATCTTCAAAGGCAACCATAACTTTAAGAACACTTGTAGTTTCAGGAACAACCATAGCCTTAGGAACACTTGTAGTTTCAGGAGGGCTCTCAGAACTTGAGCAATCAGTTGTCACTAATGGACCGAAAACATTTTGTTTGAGAGCTAAAGAAGTCTCAGTTGCTGTCATTGAAGTGGTTTGAGATGGCTACAGTGGCTAGAGTTTATTCATTGGTGCTGATAGTAAGGTAGGAGCATTAAAGTTTTTCACTAGCTGCTAAATTGAAGAACCTTAAAGTTGTTTAAAGGGAATAGACCTTCATCAAATAATACAAGGTGTGCAATAAATAAATTTCCTATCCTTGGATTATAGCATTTGTAAGCCTTATGAGGTGAGCTATAACTAAGAAAATATGAAGAGTAGCTCTAGGTTGTAGCTTGTGAACTGTATGTGGCTTAAGAAATGGATAATAACCTAAGCCAAAGACCTTGAGAAAATGGTAATTAGGAATTGGTAAACAAGAGCTCATAAGGGGATGTATTAGTCATATTCACAACTAGTAGAATGTTGATAACATTAACTGCAGTTTGGAAGGCGTAAAACCAGAATCGCATAGGAACATCAGCTTGGAACATCAATGCTCTGACCAATTCAGTGACATGTCTATTTCTGCACAACTATTTTGTTCTGGAGTGTGAGGAGCAGACACTTTATGGATAATTCCATTATATTTTAGCCAAGTAGATAATCTTTGATATTCACCTCCTAGTTAGAGTGAAAACTTTTACTTGATGTTGAATTGTGTATTGACATAAGTAAAGAATTGAAGACATCTCATAAACATCAGATTTATTTTTCATTGGAAGAATCCAAGTAAACTTCATGAAATCATCAATGAAAGAGATGGCATACTCATAGCCATCATGAGAAACAATTGGAGATGTCCATACATTAGAATGTAAAATTTCAAAGGAAGACAAACTAACTGAATCAGTAGGGAGCAAGTACAAACAATGAAGCTTGCCCTGCATATAAGCATCGCATACGTGATCCTGGACAATATCAACAGATGAAAGATCACACTTCTCTATTATAGTTTTGACAGTAACCAAATTTGAATGCTTAGGTCTCAAGTGCCAGAGAGTAAGAGACACTTTATTAGAGATTGAAATAGCAGCAACTATAGGAGCTTGTTTCTGAACTGAGCATGTTGGTAGTCACATTTTCTATAAGCCATTACTGACTAGGCTATGGAATAGAGTAGTTTTGATGTGCTTGTCCTTAACAACAAAATAGTTAGCATGCATTTCAAAGAAGCATGAATTTTCTTTTGCAAACTTTCTTACAGCAAGAAGATTCTTGCGTACTTTAGGAACACGCAAAATATGATTTAGATGAAAATATTTATTATTAAAAACAAATTTTTTTTACAAAGATGAGATACATGCTTACCTTCACCATTTCCAAATTGAACCTCCTCAGAACTAGTCTAATTGGAGGCGATATCCAAGTTTGCTATAGAATTAGTGACATGATTTGAAGCACCCAAATTCGGGTACCATGGTTGCACAAGTGTATCAGATATTTCACTAAATTGAGTAGGAGTAGGTGAGCTAATGTAGTGCTAATAGCATGTCAATGATGTGTGGTTGAATTTTCCACATATCTCACAGGCTACACCAGAGAAAGATTTGTAAAAATATTTATTACATCCTCCTCTTCCTCCATAACGACTGTCTCTATTGAATTGAGGACCAAATTGTGCATGAGAAGAGCCTCCCCTCCCATGAAAGCCACCTCTACAACTGCCTCTAGTGGGTTGAGTGACAACATTGTTGATTAAAGGATCAATTTGTGGCTGATTACGAAGAAGTTGCTGCTCATGTGTGATAACAAGGCTTATGGATTCTTCATAGGAAAGAGTGGTAATTTGGCTCATAAGTGTAGAAACAATAGGATCATAATTAGATTTGAGCCCATTCAAAATGGCAACTAGCAAGTTATTAGTATTAAGGGCTTTACTTGTGGTAGCAAGATTAATAGCTAAAGCCTTAGCCTTGTTAACAAAATCAGAAATAGAGAGGTCTTCTTTAGTTAGAGAACTAAGCTCAGATTTATATTGAAATGACTACGCTTTGGTTTGTGTAGCATAATAATTCTCTAAGAATAGCCGAATAGATCTAGCAAAAGTAAGGTCAATAATTTGTACGCAAATCTCTTCGAAGATAGAAGAAATTAACCAACTAAGAACTATTTGGTCTTTTCTATGCCAAAGAATATATTCTTCATTATAAATTTTAGCATTAGATTTGGAATCTAGAAGAAACTTCAGAGGAGAATAGCAGAACTATTAACAAATCCCATCAGCACATAGGCATGGAGAATAGGAACAAATTGAGCTTTCTAAAGACTATAATTGCTTGAGATGAGCATGTAGGGAACACTGTGATGAATAGTGGCGGAAATTGAATCAATAGGAAAGGATTTTAGAGCACCAGAGACAATTGGTTGAATAGAACTAGCAGTATCATTGGCCATGATTATGAATCGATGAAGAAAAACTTTAAGTCTTGAAATCACTACAAGAGAAAACCAGGAGGGAAATCGCCAAAGCACTATATCAGAATTGATCAATACTCTAGATTGGAATTGATCAAAACTCTAAATCGATGAAAAGCTTGATTTGACAAAAAGAAAATGTGATCGCCAAAGAAGATAGAATCATATTAGGTCTCTAGAGCTTGTGAGCAGATCAAACCTCCATATCAAAATAGAGTTGATGTGCAAAAACCCTAAGATGATAAAATTGTCGTTGTAGCCTAGGTTTTCGCAATCATTTTAAATTTGTAAGAATTGAACTCAAATGACTTTGAAAATAAAGACAGGGAGTTTGGATCGTTTGCAAGGAGGCAATCGGAGTTTCAAATCGTTTTCAAAGCGCACAAAGGAAATATTTTTGGTATTTTTGGATTTTGTATTTTTTTTTGGAGTTTTTGAATATGAAGCGAAAACACGGGAGATATGAATTAACTACGAACTACGAATGCAAACTAGTGAAAGCAAATAAAGCAAAAGTGAATACTTGCAAGTAAATAGAAAGGTAGAGATAAGAGAGAGATGAAATAAATTGAAATTTTATTACTAATGGAATTCTGATTACAACTAGAAGAAAGATTAATACTAGAAATTGAATAAAACACTACTAGAAATAAAATTGCAAGTAGAACTACTAGGATAACTAGAAATAACATGCAAAATAAACTAATAGAGAGAGTAGAATCACAGAGGTGGGTACAGAAGACTTGGGATGGTGGTGGAGAGATCCACCTGGTCCCCTTACCCAAGTAGAAGAAGTGGAGATTCGGTGAAGGTGAATGCGGGGACTAGGGTTTAGAGGAGAGATAGTGGACGACCAAGGGAGAATGTGTCGAGGTTTTGGAAGGGAGAAGAGTGCCTTCAAGTGGCGAGCGATGTAGTGCTTTTATAGAGGTGATGGAGGATTGTGATTGGTGGAAAGTCTTGGCCTTGCATCAAAGCTAATGGGCGACTAGGATTGATCTTAGAGGAGGGGATGACCATGATTAGAAGATGAAGTGGCATAGGATAGGGCTAGGTTGTTTTGGTTTATGATGAAGGGTTAGGATGCAATGATAAAGAATTGGATGGAGGGTGGAGATTAAAGGTCCATGGCTCTCCATGAAGGTTGTTTGAAAGGCTAAGTGGCTGCCCACATAATGGTGGAATGTGGTCCATTGGATGAGGCTTGTATGGTATGGATTAGGCATCAATAGGTGGTTAGCTATAGGTAGTTTTAGGAGGAAATTAGGCTAAGGTTTTGGTGGGTAAATCAAGGCCCTTGGGTGAGATTTAGATGGAGATTAAATCTAAATATGTGAGCGACCAAGTGGTTTTCTAGGAAGGGATAGGAGGCCGACAACCTAGGGTTGTTGGGTGGATTTTGATAGGATTTAGGTGGATGATTTAGGGCCTTAGGATCTAGACTTAATGGTGAGGATTAAAGGCCATGAAGTGGCCGTCCAAGGTGGGGCTTTGGAAAGCAAAGGGGACGAACAAATATAGGTTTGTTGGGTTGGATATAAGGTAGGTTGTAGGCCATTGGATGGAAAAAAAAGATCAAAGGTTGGGATTAATCAAGGGTTGGCCTTTCATATTAAGGTTGGAATTCAATGTGCATTGGCCAACCATATAGAGGTGGTTAGGGCTAGGTTATGTAGGATTTTTGTTGGTGGAATTTGGGTGTAGATCTAGGCTAGGTGAAGAGTCAATTAGGTTAGCTTAGAAATTAGGGTTAGCCCTCAACTAGGCTCAATTGATTTGGCTCTAAAGTGAAGCTTTAATTGGGACTAGACTTGGTACCTGCAAAGACAACAAAGCACACATGAAGGCACCAGATATAGCTAAGCAAAAATACTACAATAAAATCCTAAAAATGCATTATTTATAGAATGATGCAAAAATAACTAAAGTGACCTAATGTAGTTAGTCCTCAAAAACCCTAAAACTAACATAAGTTAGGCATGAATTGTACAATTAAATAGGAATTCATCAAGAGCATCATGGATAAGGAGGTCACCAGACTATCCCTTAGATAGACAAATGATTGGTGATCACAATTTGTCGAAGAAGTCTTACGATCTACTACAGCTACGTTAAGATCTAGCGAAGTGTGATCATCATGGTGGTTGATCACCCTTAGCTCTAGGTGTCAAGCTTTGATACCATGACAGAACAAACATAGGTGTAACAAACTAGGTCTCGCACACTCAGTTGCTCGAGTCTTCTATTTATAAGCAAGTAATTCCAACTATTTACAGTTACACCCTTGGACTATATATAATATCAAAAATGTAAACCATAATATACTAACATATATCTCATCCTCCATCTTGCCACCACTTCACCTTTCCTCATCATCTACTTTGACTTCTTTTGAACTTTAAATGAAAAGTTCTTTACATATGTATCATTGAGAACTTTTGATGATATCTTGCATTTGGCTTGTCCAAAAAAAAAATAATCATTGAAGACTTGTGATGTTAGAAAGATGTCACTCTCAATGTTGTATCATGAATTCCTTTTATATAAATGCTATTAGGGTTAAGTTCTGTTAAAAGGAAATTGGAAGGTTTATCTTGAAGAAGAGAAAATTCAAGAAAGGTGAAATTTACCTATATTATTTCAGGCTTCAAATTAGTGCCATCCTCCAGTAAATTTTCCACAAGAATCTATATCACCTCATCTTCACCATCGACTTTGACTCTTTTTTGATCACCATCACCACCTTCCTCTTGTCCATTGTTGTTGTACATCATCTTCTCCCCATTAGCACCATCATGGTTCACTCTCCCTCAACCACCTTTATTATTGTTTTTTTCTTTGAAAAAAAAGGGGTTTTTACTTATATGCCACTGTAAACTTTCGATAAGATGCATATACCCCTATATACTTGGTATTTACATATGTACCCCTACAAAGTTACTCCGTTACGACCATATACCCCTGCTTTGTTAAATCCAATGGAAAATGTTTAAAAAGAACTAAAAAAAAGAAGAAACTTTATGTTTATCTCCCTATTTATTCTAATTCCTCTTCCCCTTTCCTTTCACCTTTCCCTCTTCCCCATCCTCCTCTTCCTTCATGATTGACCACCACCACCGATCGCCATCATTGACCTCAACTCCTCAAGCACAAATATCCTACATGATGACAGCTTCTCCGACATCGGTGAAGTGTGCAGTGTCAAGCCAAGGAGACAGATCTCGAAGATGAGATAGCTTCTTGAGATCCCCATCTCAAGCCCCATTCTTGGAAAGGATCAGATCCCAGTCGTGAGCCTCATAGTGGAGATCAACCTGTTGTCCACTGGCACTGTTGTCGATCTCTACCAGATCATGAAGCAATGAATGCTGGGGGAGGGGGGTACAGGAAGATTTGCGTGTTGACCCACGGCTGCATATACGTCAGGTCCCTCTAGAGAAGGTGTATTGACCCGAAAATTTTGGGTAAAATTTTTAACCTAGTTAAGTAAGGTGTTTAATGAGTTAAAGGACCCTTAAAAACATGACATTCATTTTGTCAACTAAGACTTTACTTTTGTGGTCGTGAGGGGCCCTTTGCAAGAGAAGTTGGTTTGAGGGACTTGCTTGCCCCTCAAGTAAGAAGTGGGAGGGGGTATGGGCAAAATGACCCTTTAGATATTTAGGTGTTGGCTTCCTTAGGAAGCCAACGGCTACTCTTGGGTCCACCCTTTGGTAAGAGGGGAGGAGAGACCATCACCATCCTCCTTGGTGGCTATTCCAGTTGCTGCTAGTGCCTTGTTGCTGGTGCTGCTAATGTGAGGGGAGGAATAGGAGAAGAGGCCGAAGTACAGGAGTAGCTGCTGCACTTGTTCCTTCTGTGTGGTGATCGCTACTGTGATTTCAATGAGTAGGAAGGAGTAGAAGGCAGGAGCTACAGCCAAAAGCTTAAGGTAGGGATGTTAACTCCTTTCCTTTGAGTGCCTCTTCGGATTTCGAGTTAATGGTGGCTAGAGGTATAATGGAATACACACCTAGGGTTGATGGGTGGGAAAAGGGGGGGGGGGGGGTTGGAGACACATTGGGAGGATTAGAAACCTTATCGTGTTGTTTGCGAGGTTTCACCGGGCACTAAATGCTTGTTTTATACCTAGCATCATTAGGATAATGGAATCCATATAAAGAAACTTCAGGTTGTGATGTAAGACTGAAATCGTGCTGGAGTAGGGCTTGGAACCACCCAGTACCAATACTGATCATCGATATTGATGATCAGTACCAGTACTAGATGGTTCCCATGACCCCTGGTCTGAAGGGCTATGATTCGGCAGTAGCTAGGGCAAAACCAGCCCAGTACACCGTACTGAGGGTCAGTACCGATACTGGCCTGAGTGAGCATGCTCTTGCTTCAGCACTTGGATAAATGTGGAAAATATGCAAGCCTTGACATGCGATATAAGGTTAAGAAGAATATGTACATCTGCTACTACCTGAAAGACCACCAGATAAAGGAGGTGATAAATCAATCTTGGGAGGGTACGAATGAAACCTAGATAAATGAATCAAGTGTATGGTAAATATACAATACGTGAACTAGTTGTTTCTGATAGGATCTAAATGAAAAAGCCACTTGGATTCCAAAGGTCTACGGTCAGACCCTAGGAAATCCACTAGGACCTTAGGATGTTATTCCATACTCGGGACCAAATGAAATAAAAATATAGTAGGTTTGCTAGGTGGGCTCGTAAGGTTGTGCCTTAGACTTGGTGATCTGGGTTCACTACTCAGGAAGAAGACCTGAGATATTGCGGTGGCTAGGAGCTACCTAGGGATCTACCTTGGAACTTGAGAAGTTCCCAGGAGTGGTGGCGAGCCTTGGGCCATCATCAAAAGAAGGTACCTGAGCGTACTCGAATATGACTCACTGCAAAAAGGGTACTCGAGCGAGAGGTTCATCAGGCACCCGCATGTGCGGAGATTGTTGAGGGTACCATGATGGGTCTGGTTGAGATCTTGTCCGATGATGGACTGAGAGGGCACGCCCCGTTGTCTCGCTCCTAGCGGGAGCGATGGTGTGGCCCGACAATTCTGACCAATCCTGCGACATGATCCAAGTAGATTACTACTAGGCCTTACTGACAGCGAATGGGGGTGCCTCCTCCCCGACACGAGGCACTGGCCTAGGTAGCTCCCAAGAGGCCCGACTCTTCTGACGGAGGTCAGCATCATTCTCGATATGTCGAGAATGGGTGTGCCTTTTGCAAGGGTCGCTCGTCCTGTTAGCCCCTCCCTTGATCAGGGAGAGGTCACCAGGCGAGGATCTAAGGGAAGGATACGTTGAAATCTCCTATAAATAGAGAGGGATGATCTTCTAAATCTGACACATGTGGCTAGTGAGAGAGTAAATGTTAGCACCAAAATAACCCATCTTATGAATCCAAATAGAATTTTATGATGGAAAGTGGTGGAGAATGAATATAAAAAAAAAAAGAGAAGAGAACCCTCTATATCACCTCTTCTTGCTGAATTTCACAAGTAGCTCGATCCTTACTGAGTTGTATAGCTCGTCCCTATTTTCTTGTGACCCATTTTGGGTTTTGATGCTATGGGCTCGCGAATTCCGCCTTACCCACGAGTAGTGCCGACGCCTAGCGGCGGCGGATTAGCTATTCATGATGACACTCATACGCTTGGAGAGGGTGATAATGGAAGCCCAATACCCGGGAAGGTGGGCGGACCCACCTACTGAGTCTCGTCAGAGTGCTATTGCAGAATTTGTGAGGGCTGCTTGCTAGCTAGAGCAGGCGATCTGTTTTGTGGGTTTTCAACCCAGGAGGTCATGGGAGGACTTTTGAGTGACTTGCTCCTCCTTTTCACTTGGGGCCTTTTTATGCAAGCCATCTTTTTCTTTTGTGGTTGTTGACAGTTGTGGCTCCCCTTTTGTAGTCCTTCCCTCTGGTTGATGTTGTTACTTTTATGGTAGGGGAAAGAACGAGGCTTGTATAAATATGCATATGTGTGTGTATGTCAGTATGTATCAGGGAACACTGTGTGTCTTTATAGTGAATGATGTTCTACTTGCGTGGTTTTTGCTTTGTCTTCAGACTGCTAAGATGGTACGGTTGCCGGTTCTTCTTGCAAGTGGGGGAGTTTGGAAACTTCGATCCCCTCCAATAGGGATACTTTGCCGACGTTACTTTCCTCTGTTCCATTTTATTTTACTTAGTTTGATAAAATTAAGCGCCTTTCGACTTGTCATGAACTGCTTTTGACCCTAACCATCTTGCTGCTGGGCCATTTTTTTGCCTTCACCTTCGGTAATCCATTGAAACGATTTTCGGGGTATGACAGAAGCCTTGTGCATGTAGGTACTGCAACAAGTGGTTGATTGGGGAGCTCTAGATGTGGCTGTGGCTGAGGCTCCACAAGGAGATCAATAAGTGGATCTTCGCAGCAAGGGTCGCGTTCCACGTGGTGTTTCCTAGCAAGCATTGACCTTGCAGCCGCATGTTCATCGACCTTACCCCCATTGTGGACCTCTCATTCTTCGAGATATGTTGCAAGCCTACACACTACAGCTTCTGGTGCTCCTAAGCTCCATTGACAAGCTGACCTTGCAATAGAGAAGTGCCCTCGCGGCGACGTGCACTGGGTCACAGCATCAAGTCGAAGCACTTCACTGGTGTTAGAGAAGTTGTCGTTGTGGAGGAGATGGGCATGTACTCGAGGAGTTGAGAAGGAGGAGGTCAGTGATGGTCGCCAGTGATGGAGGAAGAGGAGGTTGGGGATGAGGGAAAGGTAAAGTTGGAGGAACAACAGGAGGAAGGAAGGGGGAAGAGGAATTGAAATGAATAGGAAGATAAATATAGGGAGACAAACCTAAATGTTCTTCTTTTCTTTTTAAGTTTTTTAACATTTTCCGTTGGATTTAACGAAGTAGGGATATATGGCCATAACAGAGTAACTTTGTAGGGATATATATGTAAATACTAAGTATATGGGGGTATATATGTCTTATCGAAAGTTTATAGGTATATATATGTAAAACCTCCGTAAAGAAAAGGAAAAGTTCTCCATAACCCCTCAACTCAAACCTCTTCCTTTGGTCCATTATGCTTGACTCCTCCCTCCCCCACCTTATGACACCTCTTTGCTTAACCATCATCCCCATCATCTCGACCTCCCATTGGTCTCCATTGTCGATGCTATTCTTGCTCTGCCCTTTCCATTGTTGCTTCTTCTACGAACATTTTCTTTAATGTGTTGACAAGCTGAAATGACCCGTTGCCTTTTTAGTCGAATAAGACATCTAAAATTTTGGTCATATGTTTGTCCAGACGTCTGGACACGTGTTCGGACGTCTGAAAGTGAGATTTTTGTACGTCCCTTTTTCGCTCTGTGCGCGGATGGCACACAGCAGCCCCTCTCTTCTCCGCACCCTCACCCCCTTAAACCCTAACACACACACTATAAAAACCCCCCTTCTCTTCTTCTCACCCCCTTACACCACTCAAGCCACCGCCATCTTCACCTTCTCCTTGCGACGGCCGTGCCCTCCAGCGTCCCATCCCTGTTGCTGCAGTCGCGGCAAGGAAGAGAGGAGTTGGCGAGGGAGAACGGGGGAGAGCAAGAGCAAGAGAGTGCAAGGGAGTGAGAGTGGGGGAGGAGGGCGACGACTGCGGGAGCTCGAGGAGGAGCTCGTGGGAGAGAGGAGGACGTTGGCGAGGAGCTTCTCAAGCTCCTGCAGCTGCTGGAGCTGCCATTGCGGGCGGAGGGCGAGCGGGGCGAGCTGCGTGGAGGAGTTCTGGTACTGGAAGTTTCTAGTATCAGACATCGGGAGTGACGTCTAGACGCCTAGCGAGGCATTAGGACGTCTGGAGTTGAAGCCGGACGTTTGAAAGCGCATATCGCGCGAGGTATGTATCTTCCTGCGCTACTTTTCCGCCATGCAGATCGTAGCGTAGGGGATGTCGGCTAATATTTGTGCTTGCGTTGTTCGTACGCAGGTGAAGGCTTTGGGAAGGCGTGCGGTGTGCTTTCCTAAGTACTTTTGGATGTCTGATCACGTCGCCAGACGTCCAGTGGTACTTCCAGATGACCGGAGACCTTGTCCGATGTCTGGAACTGCCCCCAGATGGTCACAGAGGGAGTTTGAACGTCTGAAGCAGCCACAGGAAGTGTAAGGTGAGTTTTGACGTCTTTAAGACATCTGGGACTAGTTCCAGACATCTGATTTTGGCCAGTAACCACATTTTTGGCCCAAGTTGCGAGATGCCGCAATGTTCTCCAAGATAGATCTGAGGTCAGATTAGCACCAGTTGAGGATCAGAGAGACCGACGTCTCCAAGATAGCTTTTCGTACCCGGTACAGGCACTATGAGTTCTTGGTCATGCTGTTTATGCTGACCAATGCCCCTGCTGCCTTTATGGATTTGATGAACCATGTTTTCAGGCCGTACTTAGACCAGTTTGTGGTGGTGTTCATCAACGACGTACTCGTTTACTCGTGAGATCAGGCGCAGCATGGACAGCATTTGCGCATGATCCTGGATACCTTGAGGCGACGCAGGCTATATGCCAAGTATAACAAGTGTGAGTTTTGGTTGAGACATGTGACTTTCTTGGGCCACGTGATTTCAGGGGATGGATTGGTTGTGGATCCAGCCAAGGTAGAGGTTGTACTCAGGTGGGAGAGGCCACATACAGTGATAGAGATACGTAACTTTTTAGGACTGGCAGGTTACTACTGGCGATTTATCAGAAGATTCTCTCAGATTGCACGTCTTATGACCCAGCTGATCCAGAAGGACGTTCCCTTTTCCTGGACAGATGAGTACGAGGCATGTTTTTAGGAGTTGAAGGAGAGACTGACTTCAACTCTTGTGCTTACCATTCTAGACAGTAGTGGCGATTTTGTGATTTTCACCAATGCTTTGTTGCAGGGGTTAGGGGGTGTGCTCATGCAGCAGGGTCACATTGTTGCTTACGCTTCGTGGCAACTGAAGTCCCATGAGCATAGCTACCCTACCCATGACTTAGAGTTGGCAGCAATTGTCTTCGCATTGAAGACATGGAGGCACTACCTTTACGATGAAACTTTCGAGATCTTCATAGATCATAGGAGCCTTAGGTACTTGTTTGATCAGAAGGAGCTTAACATGAGACAGAGACGTTGGTTAGAGCTCTTGAAGGACTACGACTGCAGCATCTCCTACCACCTAGGGAAGGCCAATGTGGTGGTCGACGCCTTGAGCCGGAAGGCGCCCGCCCACTTGGCCAGTTTACAGGCACAGAGTTGGAGACTCATGGAGGAGTTGGGCAGTTGGCGACCCCGGAAGTCACAGGGGTATTGTGGGACAGTGATAGTGATGCAACAGACACGACCAGAGCTGATAGATCACATCATCGCAAGGTAGATGGCCGATTCGTACTTACAGACGCTGTGAGACAGGGTGTTGACAGGGGACCCAGGAGACTTTTCCTTCTCAGACGAGATACTACACATGAGGGGACGCTTATGCGTCCCTAGGGACGAGGAGTTGTTGAGAGAGCTCCTGGCTGAGGCGCATGGGTTTAGGTTCACCATACATCCCGGGAACACAAAGATGTACCATGATTTGTGATGCAACTTTTGGTGGAGAGGGATGAAGCGGGATGTTGGTGAGTTTGTGCAGCAATGTTTGGTATGCTAGTAGGTGAAGGCCGAGCACCAGAGGCCTGCAGGGCCATTGCAGCCACTTCCTGTGCTAGAGTGGAAGTGGGAGAGCATCACCATGGACTTGGTGGTGGGTCTACCAGTTAGCCAGCGGGGACACGATGTAGTCTGGGTGATAGTAGATAGGTTGACGAAGACGGCGCGTTTCCTGTTGATCTGAGTCACCTTTGGACCAGCACATTTAGCCGGGGGATACATTTGAGATGTGGTGGCCTACACGGAGTCCCACATGAGATTGTATCTGATAGGGATACTCGTTTTACTTCCCAGTTCTGGGCTGAGTTTCAGCAGGCCTTGGGGACACGTTTGAAGTTCAGTACCACTTACCACCCCCAGACGGACGGATAGTCAGAGCACACCAAACAGACACTTGGGGACCTTTTGCGCGCTTGTGTGCTAGACTGGAGAGGCTCCTGGGAGGAGCATTTACCGCTGGTAGAGTTTGCATACAATAACAGTTACCACTGGAGCATCGGCATGGCACTTTACGAGGCTCTGTACGGATGGAGGTGTACTGCACCCTTGAGTTAGGTCGAGGTGGGGACCAAGTGGGAGGTTGGTCCCAGGCTGATCCAGTAGAGTCAGGAGTGATAGAGCAGATTCACAGATGACTCCACACTGTCAGGAGCAGACAGAAGAGCTACGCTGACCGGAAATGCAGAGAGGTGTAGTTCGAGGTTAGGGATCACGTCTTTCTCCGTGTTTCACCCATGAAGGGCCTGCAGCGTTTTGGGGTGAAAGGGAAGCTTGCGTCGAGGTTTGTGGGGCCCTTTGAGGTCCTGGAGTTGGTGGGACCCGTTGCATATCGACTTGTCCTTCCTCCCCAGCTTTCTGGAGTGCATGACGTGTTCCACGTGTCCAACCTCGGAAAGTACGTCGCCGATCCTAGTCACGTTCTGAGCCACGAGAGCCTCGAGGTGGGTGACGACCTGACCTATCCCGAGAGGCCAGTACAGATACTAGATAGAGCCGTCCGGAGTCTGAGACGAAAGCAGGTACCACTGGTGAAGATTTTATGGAGAAGTCAGCGGTACGAGGAGGCGACCTGGGAGCCTGAGGCGGCGATGCGAGAGCGGTACCCAGAGCTTTTTGAGGGTACATCTTTTTGGACCTACTTCGGTCCTCTTTAAGTTTGTTATGCGTTTTTACATTCCTTTTCAGCACCCTAGCTAGCTCAAGTTTCGGGGACGAAACTTCCTTTAAGTTTGTTATGATGAAATGACCCGTTGCCTTTTTAGTCGGATAAGATGTCTGAAATTTCGGTCAGACGTCTGTCTAGACGTCTGGACATGTTCTCAGACGTCTGAAAGTGAGATTTTCGTACGTCCCTTTTTCGCTCTACGCGTGGGCAGCATGCAGCAGCCCCTCTCTTCCTCGCACCCTCACCCCTTAAACCCTAACACACACACACACCATAAACCCCCCCTCTTTTCTTCTCACCTCCTCACACCACTCAAGCCACCACCACCACCTTCTCCTTGCGACGGTTGCGCCCTCCAGCCTCCCATCCCTGCTGCTGCAGCCGCGGCGCGGAAGAGAGGAGTCGGCGAGGGAGAATGGGGGAGAGCAAGAGCAAGAGAGTGAGAGGGAGTGAGAGCGGGGGAGGAGGGCAACGACCGTTGGAGCTCAGTGGAGCTCGAGGAGGAGCTCGTAGGAGAGAGGAGGACGCCGGCGAGGAGCTTCTCAAGCTCCTGCAGCTGCTGGAGCTGTCGTTGAGGGTGGATGGCGAGTGGGGCGAGCTGCGTGGAGGAGTTCTGGTATTGGAAGTTTCTAGTATCAGACATCTGGAGTGACGTCCAGACGGCTAGCGAGGCATCAGGACGTCCAGAGCTGAAGCCGGACGTCTGAAAGCACGTATCGCACGAGGTACGTATCTTCCTGCGCTACTTTTCCGCCATGCAGATCGTAGCACAGGGGATGTCGGCTAATATTTGTGCCTGCATTGTTTGTACATGGGTGAAGGCTTTGGGAAGGTGCGCGGTGTGCTTTCCCAAGTACTTTTGAACATCTAATCACGTCGCCAGACGTCCAGAGGTACTTCTAGATGACCGGAGACCTTGTCCGACGTCTGGAGCTGCCCCCAGACGGTTGCAGAGGGAGTCTGAACGTCTGAAGCAGCCACAGGGACTATAAGGTGAGTTCTGACGTCTTTTAAGACGTCTGGGACTAGTCTCAGACGTTTGATTTTGGTTAGTAACCGTGTTTTTGGCCTGTTTAAGGCCCAAACGAAATCGGATTTTCGCAAACGAAGTACCGTTGTTTTCCACTCGAGTTCCTCTACGTGTTCGTGTTAAGTATCTACTATTTTGATCTCGTCTAATGTAATTAGTCGCTAGTACAGGTTATCAACCGGTAGCGTGTTCGGGACCTACGGAGATGACAAGATTTGTGGCACAGGCCCCCATTCCTCTCGTGATACTCGATAGAGTGGTTTATTGCAATTATTAAGATGTGAATAAAGAATATGTCTCCTTAGATTAAATTGATTGAAACCCTAGGTTGTGAAATGAACCCTAGGGTAGAAATGTCTAAGCATGATATGAAACTACTCTGGTTTACTTGAGATGCATGTTAAAATACGAGCTGCCTATATGTAAGTGAGAAATTGAATTGTGAAACCATAAGTTGCATGTTTATGATTGAGAACTGAATTATGAAAATACGAGCTGCCTGTATATGGATGATGAACGAGTTATGAAACATGAGATCCGAATATGGATAAATGAGGTGAATATGAGCATGAACCCTACGAGGAATTAAGAGTAGAACTCTTGTGAATGAAAGGAATTTGGAATGTAGATGGAAAGTATGCTGGCCCTTGTGTACGCGGTACCAAGGAAAGTGTTATGACTCGGTTCCCGAATCCCTACAGGACCCGAGACCGGCTCGCTTCGACTAATCCCAAGACCCAGTCGTCCAACAAGAAATAACCAAAAAGCAGGAAAGTAAACCACATTCACACATGCAATATAACTATGCAGTAAAAACGTACAAAGTAGTAAAGGAAGTAAAATTGCTGTTCCATTAAATACCACCACAACAGAAACAATGGAAACTTGGTAACATTAGAGACAACAGTAGCTATAAAGTTTGATATTTACTACAACAGTACGGGTACAACAAGAAAGTGCAGAAAAACTACGGCTGGGCTCGACTGGGCCCAGCACCCTCCGCAGCCAGAAGCTCGGGCTACTCAACTCCTGGTCCTGAACAGTGTTATGAAAAGACAGAGTCATCGAACGTTGAGTAGAGTGGTATCTATACTATCTAAAATAGTAAAAGCAACATGTTTAATTCTATTGTCTATTTATTTTGTTTTATGTGTATTTCATTTTCGCCCATTTTTCTCAATATCCAGATATTCTTGATCTTACATGTTCCTCGTGGGAATGATCTTGATTGCAATCTTTTCCAAAGAGTAGAAGGTACACGTGGTGCTCTCCTGGCGGGGAGAGTCCCCCGTGGTAGTCCTATACCAGTCAACCACCCCGAGGTCACTGTCAAGATATAGTAGTGACTACGGCACGTGTGATAAGCGCACGGGTAGCTACCCCGCATTGACATGCGATCAGTCGTTTCCCCCTAGCGGGTACGCCCAAAGTACATCACGGAACAGTATAGGGCCTTGCCCTCTCATAACAGGGGTCTCGCCCCTCCACAGTCCGCGCACCCTTGTCTGAGTACCCTGGTTTGCCCAGAGGGCCTAACAAGTCGGTGTAGGGTGGCTAGCTGAACCCCGGGCCCAGTGGGGTGGCTAGCTCTCTCCTTACACTAGTAGCTCGCCTCAGTATCGTGTACATGAGGGCTAACGGGAGTCGGTGTAGAGTAGCCAATCCTAATCCCGGGTCTCAACCCAAGGGCAGCTAGCTCCGCTCTACATGAAAAGGGGACAGTCGCTCTCTTTGGTATCACGTACTCAAGGGCCAGCACACTTCTCGTCTACATTCCAGGTTTCCAACTAACCATAGGAGTTTTACTCCTAATTCCCCGTAGGGTTTATGCTCATGTTTATCGCATTTATTCCGATCCAGATTCCACCATTCACAATTTAATTCTCATTTATATGTAGGTAGCTCGTGTTTCCATAATTCAATACATGCCACTGGTGATTTCACATGTAATTGGTTATAAAATACATGCAGCTCGTATTCTAACAGGCAATCCACAATTATTTTATAGGCAATTGCTAGTAGTGTATCTCAATTTTGCATATAAGTACAAAACGGTGCATTCATTTCTCTACCCTAGGGTTCATGCCACATCCTAGGGTTCCAGTCAGTTAATTGTACAACACATACTTATTGAATATTATTAAAAGCATTAAACTACTCTACTAGACAATTCGGGAGTACTGGGGGCTCGAACCATAGACCTAGGCATCTCTGCGAGCCCCAAACATGTAGTAGGCTGAAACCCTATACCAGGGAATACATCACAAAAGGAAGGTTCAGAACAATGTACAAAGATCTCTAGTACGTAGAGAAACTCGCAAGGAAACTATAGGCACTTCGTTTGTGTAAATCGGATCTCGATCGGACGCCAAATGGGTCAAAATTGTGTCTACTGTGCAAAATCAGATGTCTGGGAATAAGTCCAGATGTCTTAAAAGATACAGAACCTCACCTCAAGTCCCTATGGTGTTCTCAAACGTCCAGGCCTCCTCTGCGATCGTCTGAAGGCAGTTCCAGATGTCGGACCACTCCAATCGTCTGGAAGCACCTCCGGTCGTCTGGTGAGCTGATCAGATGTCCGAAAGTACGTGGGAGAGCGTTCTTCACTCCTTCCCAAGGCTGCTCCTGCGTACGACAGTTGTAGCCTACACATCAGGCCCGACAACCACTCTGCGGTGCGGCCTGCATAGCCGTAACCGCGAAAAGAATGTACCTTCGTGATAAATGAGCTTTCAGACGTCTGGTTTTAACTCCAGACGTCCAGATGCTCCACTAGCCGTCTGGACTCCGCTCCAGACGTATGATATTAGAAAGTTTCTAGTACCAGAACCCACTCCCAGCGCTCTCCGCTGTGCTCCTCCTTGCTCCACTGCAGCTCCAGTCGCTGTAGATGGTCGAGTTCGCCTCTCTAGACTCTCTCCTCCTCCCGCACGCGCTCGCGGTGGTCATGCGAGCTCTGCTGAGCTTCCACCGAAGCCCTCTGACCTCGACCTCCTGCTCCTCCCACACTCTCCTCCTTCTAGCCCTCTCGCTCTCCCTCGCTCACCTCCTCTCACGGCTTTGAAGGTGGGGGTGGTGGTGGTGTGTGGAGTGGAGAGGAGAGGAGGGGAGGGGTTTAAATAGGTGGAGTGGGGGCTTAGGGTTCGGGGGAAAGGAGGAAAAAGGAGAGAGAGAGGATAAGGTCCTGCGCGTCGTGAGCGCACAGGGCGTAGTACGTGTATAGAAATTTCATTTTCAGACGTCCGGGAAAGGGTCTAGATGTCTGGACAGACATCTGATTGATACTCTAGATGTCTTAAAAGGCTAAAAGTGGGACGTGTCTTTACAGAAAGCAATTGTCCCTTTTTAGTGTAGAGCGAAGTTAGCCTCCCTTGGGTTGAGACTCGGGGTTAGGATTGGCCACTCTACGCCGACTCTTGTTGGCTCTCGCGTACGTGGTACCGAGGCGTGCTACTAGTGTAGGGAGGGAGCTAGCTACCCTACACTGACTTTGTTAGGTCCTTTGGGCAAACTGGGGTAGTCGAACGAGGGTATGCGGATTGTGGAGGGGCGAAACTCCTATTTGGTTCTGAGGGGCGAGACCCCTGTTCTGAGAGGGCAAGGCCCTATACTATTCCGTGTTGTACTTTGGGCGTACCTGCTTGTTGGTGCTAGAGCACCAGGATCATTTGTTTTGATGATAACAAAACACGTGTTATTTAACATTTGCAATTTGAGTCCTAGATTTCAGGTCAATTGCAAATGTAGACGTGTTTAGACGGAACTCGAGCTCGCATCCAGGACGGATTGGAGGAGCTTAATGCAGAACAGAGGAGGTTCGCATGGAGCGACAGATTGAAGATAGAAGACAAGAAGAATATGATAGATTCTTTTTAATCCTTTCTTGTATCTCTTGTCTTTATTTTCTTTCTCTTTTTATTTTCCTTAGAATATTATGTTAAAGAGCTTCAAAGTACCCTAACAGTAGTCCTAGGAACACCTGCACAACCCTAGGATACTAAGGTTTTCTGTATAACACTTAGAAAACCAATATAAGGTTCAAACAGCACTTCCAGACGTCTAATTCCCAAATCAGACGTCTGATAAAGTATTTTAAGACGTCTGACTATTGTTTCAGACGTCTTATAACTATTAGGCTGGAGTTAGTATTCCGTCTGATGAAATCAGACATCCAGACCTTAGTCCAGACGTCTTAGAAGACGTCTGATGGACTTGCCAGACGTCCAGATAGTGGACCGTTGGCTAGCTTAGCAGGCACTGCTGATTATGACCGTTAGAGCCTTATCAGACGTCCATGGGACTTACCAGACATCTGATAATTGACCGTTTTGCCTCGGCTGACCCAAAATCTCTTCTCAGAGATTTTCTAGCCGTTGCAACGTTTGGAAAATCCATTCCCACAGTAAAAGTAGGTTTCCATACGTCCAGACATAGTGCCAGACGTCCTGTATGTCGTCTGATGTACTTGCGCAAAAACCCTGTTTAGATCTGATCCAAGTCAGGGAGAGATCCGCCCAAAATCAGACGTTTGACATTTGAATCAGACGTCTTAAAGTGGCCTTCCAGACGTCTGATGCCAGAGTTAGACGTCTGATTACCCTGTCAAGCGCAATCATTGTCCTGATTTCGACCTGATTCTCTTGGGCTTTGCACCCAACGGCTATGGAAGCTTTTCTAAGCCTTCCAAAGCCTTCCTAAGGCCTCTATAAATAGAGGGGAGCCTTTGACACACCAATATACACTTAGAGACACAAGACACACACTTGGATACACTTAGCTACACACTTTCACACTCTTTTGTGTCCAGAAAAGATCTTGCTCTCTAAGCTCAAGTTCTACATCTTGAGAGCATCAAGCTTCGCGCACCTGCTCTCCCGCCGTTGTTTACGAGAGCGACATTGCGCCATCGCGTGGCACACGCACCACGTCATCAACTCGACGCACTCCTTGCAAAGGGGAGTTTCCTATTTCCTATAGAAGCTAGGTTAAAATTCCTTTGTTGGCTCTATTGGATTACTTGTTTTATTTTATCTTTGTCTTTTGGTTGGGTATTTGCTTTGCGAATTCCCGTCTCCTTCGTAGGACAAAATCCTTCTCGTGGAGAGATGGGGTTGAGGAACGCTACCCTCGTACTTGTAGCGTGGATGTACTGAGGTTGAATCACCCTCGTTTTAAAGTGATTCGGTTAGTGGATTTGATCAACTAGGTTGATCGGAAAATCCTAACTCGAGAGGGTTAGGTGGTGGTTTTCACCCGGTTTGGGTTTCCACCTAAAAACATTTGTGTACATTGTGTGATTGGTTTTCTTTGGTGAGATTGCTTTATATTTTATTTCCGCATTTATTACGTCACCCCTCCTCGTAGGGCCAAACCTACATTTGGCATCAGAGCAGGTTCTTGCAAGATCGGAGTAACACCCGGCAAAAAGATCATGGAGGGAAGCTGTTCCACAAGCAGGATTTCCGAGGGGCAGTCCACAACCCGTCCGCCATTCTTCGACGGGAGCAACTACCCCTACTGGAAGTTGCGGATGAAGACCTGGCTTCAAGCCACCGACTTCACGATATGGGCCAGATGCAAGACGCCATTTGAGATCCCAAAAAAACCTGCGGGAGGCTACTCGCAGCTGCATATTCGAGAGCTTTCACTCAACGCAAAGGCAATGAATGCCCTGTATTGCGTGTTGAGTCCGAAAGAGTTCGAGAAAATCCAAGAGTGCACTACCGCCCACGAGATATGGAGGAAGGTAGAAGACACTCATGAAGAGATGAGCTCGGAGGAAGAAGAAGAAGAAAAAGAAGAAGAAACCGCTTGCTTTGGTTTCATGGCCAGAGGAACCAATAGCGACAGTGAAAGTAGAAGCGACAGCGACAACGAGGTAAATTTCGATTTACAAGAAGCTTTTAATGAACTATTTGAGATTAGTAAATCACTTAAAATAGAAAACAAAAGTATTAAAAAGAACCTTAGTTTTCTTAAAAATGAAAATGATAGGTTAGAAAAATAACTTAAGGACATAGAAGCTAGTCCTAGAATTGATAACCTATTATTAGAAAATCAAGACCTCATCAATGAAAATAATAAATTAATTGAGGAAAATGATAGTCTAAAGTTAGAAATCTCTAATTTAAAGACTAAGATGAGTATTATAGAAAAAGAAATTGCATGTCTTAGGGAAAACTCTAACAAATTAATCAACAAAGTAGATGATTTATATAGCCCTAAGATTGAGAAAGGATCTCCGTCAAGGAGACCCGCTAACAAATCCGGATCCAAGCTCACTTGGATACCGAAGAAAAAATTAGAATCTTGTTTTGTAGGGTTCAGGGATAACTACAACACAAAGGACTGGACCTACAAGCTCAAGGTTGGTCAACTTGAGTTGGGAGAACCAAGGAGTAGACCAAGGGGGAGAACAAGAAGATCGACGAGACGGCGAACAAGCGACGGACCCGCCGCACGTCGACCACCAGATTGGAGACCAGCGCCAATGCCCGGGCTTCCAAGCTACGGATGGGAGCCCCATCCGATGTGGCCACCACCACCATTCGGGCCATTTTATTGGCCATGGTAGGTGAGGTAAAAATTCTTGACCCTATCTTTGTTTACCAGTAGCATTTAGATAGGGGGAGTTAAAATTTATGAGCTAATTGTCAATTTTTTAAGGGGGAGATATAAGGTAGCTAAATTTCCTTTAGAAAGGGGGAGAAAAATAATAGCTATCTTGTTGTTATAAAAAGGGGGGGAGGCATTACCTTTGTCAAAAGAAATTTATAGAAGAGCATGTTTTAAGGGGGAGTTATAAGAAATGTAAAATCAATTAAACCTTTTTGATAATGTCAAAAAGGGGGAGGATTTTCTGCATTATTATTTATGGTTTTGTCATCATCAAAAAGGGGGAGATTGTTGGTGCTAGAGCACCACGATCATTTGTTTTGATGATAACAAAACACGTGTTATTTAACATTTGCAATTTGAGTCCTAGATTTCAGGTCAATTGCAAATGTAGACGTGTTTAGACGGAACTCGAGCTCGCATCCAGGACGGATTGGAGGAGCTTAATGCAGAACAGAGGAGGTTCGCGTGGAACGACAGATTGAAGATAGAAGACAAGAAGAATATGATAGATTCTTTTTAATCCTTTCTTGTAACTCTTGTCTTTATTCTCTTGCTCTTTTTATTTTCCTTAGAATATTATGTTAAAGAGCCTCAAAGTACCCTAATAGTAGTCCTAGGAACACCTGCACAACCCTAGGATACTAGGGTTTTCTGTAGAACACTTAGAAAATCAATATAGGGTTCAAACAGCACTTCCAGACGTCTAATTCCCAAATCAGACGTCTGATAAAGTATTTTGAGACGTCTGACTGTTGTTTCAGATGTCTGATAACTATTAGACTGGAGTTAGTATTCTGGCTGATGAAATCAGACGTCCAGACCTTAGTCCAGACGTCTTAGAAGACGTCTGATGGACTTGCCAGACGTTCAGATAGTGGATCGTTGGCTAGCTTAGCAGGCACTGCAGATTATGACCGTTAGAGCCTTATCAAACGTCCATGGGACTTACCAGATGTCTGATAATTGACCGTTTTGCCTCGGCTGACCCAAAATTTCTTCTCAGAGATTTTCTAGCCGTTGCAACGTTAGGAAAATCCATTCCCACAGTAAAAGTAGGTTTCCAGATGTCCAGACATAGTGCCAGACGTCTTGTATGTCGTCTGATGGACTTGCGCAAAAACCCTGTTTAGATCTGATCCAAGTCAGGGAGAGACCCGCCCAAAATCAGACGTCTGACATTTGAATTAGACGTCTTAAAGTGGCCTTCCAGACGTCTGATGCCAGAGTTAGACGTCTGATTACCCTGTCAAGTGCAATCATTGTCCTGATTTCGGCCTGATTCTCTTGGGCTTTGCACCCAACGGCTATGGAAGCTTTTCTATGCCTTCCAAAGCCTTCCTAAGGCCTCTATAAATAGAGGGGAGCCTTTGACACACCAATATACACTTAGAGACACAAGACACACACTTGGATACACTTAGCTACACACTTTCACACTCTTTTGTGTCCAGAAAAGATCTTGCTCTCTAAGCTCAAGTTCTACATCTTGAGAGCATCAAGCTTCGCGCACCCGCTCTCCCGCCGTTGTTTACGAGAGCGACATTGCGCTACCGCGTGGCACACGCACCGCGTCATCAACTCGACGCACTCCTTGCAAAGGGGAGTTTCCTATTTCCTATAGAAGCTATGTTAAAATTCCTTTGTTGGCTCTATAGGATTACTTATTTTATTTTATCTTTGTCTTTTGGTTGGGTATTCGCTTTGCGAATTCCCGTCTCCTTCGTGGGACAAAATCCTTCTCGTGGAGAGAAGGGGTTGAGGAACACTACCCTCGTACTTGTAGCGTGGTTGTACTGAGGTTGAATCACCCTCGTTTTAAAGTGATTCGGTTAGTGGATTTGATCAACTAGGTTGATCGGAAAATCCTAACTCAAGAGGGTTAGGTGGTGGTTTTCACCCGGTTTGGGTTTCCACCTAAAAACATTTGTGTACATTATGTGATTGGTTTTCTTTGGTGAGATTGCTTTATATTTTATTTCCGCATTTATTACGTCACCCCTCCTCGTAGGGCCAAACCTACACTGCTAGCGAAAATGACTGACCGCGTGTCAGTGCGGGGTAGCTACTCGTGCGCTTATCACGTGTGCCGTAGTCACCGCTACGTCTCGACAGTGACCTCTGGGTGGTTGACTGGGTGTAGGACTACCACGGGGGACTCTCCCGGCCAGGAGAGCACCATGTGCTCCTTCTACTCCACGGAAAAGATTGCAATCAAGATCGTTCCCAAGAGGAACAAGCAAGATCAAGAAATACTTGGATACTTTGGGAAATAGATAAACCAGAACCACTCTACTCAGTGTTCGCTGGCTCCGTCTTTTCGTAACACTGTTCAGGACCAGGAGTTGAGCAGCCCGAGTTTCCGGCCGCAGAGGGAGTTAGGCCCAGCCGAGCCTAGCCGTAGTGGCTTCTTTTACAGTTCTTTGTTTCCGCTGTAGTTGTGAGTACTAGACCTTAAATTACTGTTCTCGTACTTCCTATTTTCTGTTGTTATTATGGTAGCATGTATTATTTTGAGACAGTTGTTCTACTTTGTTTACTGTTTCTTTCTTTTCTTCTGCTTAGTTATATTGCATGTGTGAATGTGGTTTATTTCCCTACTTTTGGTTATTTCTCGTTGGATAACTAGGTCTTGGGATTAGTCGAGGCGAGCTGGTCTAGGACCTTGTAGGGATCTGGGAACTGGGTCGTAACACAAGCTATTCTAAGCTCTTATATATTTTTATTAAGCTTTTCGGTTTGCCGTATAATTAAACTTCTAATACATTTTCTAATATATCCTTCATGCGTAACTCCTCCCTCCCCCACCTTCCATCACCTCTGCTTAACCATCATCTCCATCATCTTGACCCTTATCGTCGTTGGTCTCCATTGTCGATGCTATTCTTGCTCTACCCTTTCCATTGTTGCTTCTTCTACGAACATTTTCTTTAATGTGTTAACAAGCCATTCTAAGCTCATACATGTTTTTATTAAGCTTTTTGGTTTGGCGTATAATCAAACTTCTAAATACATTTTCTAATATATCCTTCATTCCTGACTCCTCCCTCCCCCACCTCCCGTCACCTCTCTGATTTAACCATCATCCCCATCATCTCTACACTTATCGCCATTAGTCTCCATTATCGGCGCTATTCTTGCTCTGCCCTCTTCATTGCTGCTTCTTCCATGAACATTACATTTTCTAATATATTCCTCTTGCTTGGCTCCTCCCTCCCCCATATTGCCATCAATTTCTATTGTCAATACCGTTCTTGCTCCTCTCTTTTCATTACTATTTTTCTTGTGTATATTTTCGCTAACGGGTTGACATGTCATTTCAAGTTCTTATATATCTTTATTAAATTCTTAATTTATCAAGTAGTTAAACTTTTAAAAATGTAATATTTAATAGATATAAAACTTTTCTTATCAATTAAATTTGAAACTATCTTAATTAGATCAATGTAAATCAAATCAAAAGGCGTAGAATCTGATTCTTTTTTATTTTTATAAGTGATGATATTCATACAGGATCATTAAAAATCAAAATCAAAGCATTTCATATTTAAATTTTTAAAAGATTGTAGTGAGTAATTTAAAACAGTTCAACAATAAGATTATGATGAAACAATATTGGTGGAAATCACATGCAGCGGCATAAGGTTCGTGCGACTCTCGATGCAAGTACTGAACGTAAAGAAAGCCCTATCATTAAAGAAGACTATAGCAAAAATGTACAGCAAAGCAAACGAAAGGATACGATAGCAAAATCGAAAAAGAATATCGACAACACAATTCGAATCCGCGCGGGCGAAACCGAACCGATTTCAATTGTATCTCCTTACCCACTCGTGCACATCAACTTTGTTGTTCGAATTTCAAATAAACTCAAATTTAAAATATAATTTTTTGACGGGCAGGCATAGACTTTTTTTGACGGAAATTAGAAAGAAATAAATATATAATTATTGTAGAATAGTTGGATATTTCCTTGCTTCCTATTTTTTTTCGAGTTATATATATATATATATATATATATATATAGTTCTTTTATAGATTCCTTATTGGTAGAAGATAAGTTAGCATTGATAACAATTTAGTTCAGCAGTCAAATGAACTTGATTCAGTGCCCTATTTATATACATGTATCAAATGGTTGAAACAAGGATCTTTAATCGATGAAAGGCTATTTATATATCAACGTGTAGGAATCAAAGGTTAAAAGATCTTGTTCCAATTATTAGAGTCATATTTGTCAAGGAATCTCTAATTATGCAAATAATGATTTAAGAAACTCATTAAACCTTACTCAGACGCTTAGGACCTTAAAAGACTCACAAACTCACGGTATTGAAAAACAATAGATTTTTTGGAGAAAAAATCAACTTTTCAACTCAATTGACTCATCAACACAAGTCATATAGTGATTATTTTGTAAGAATTTCAACTTAGGATTTTTATGCACAAATTGATTGAACAAACAAAATGATTGATCAGCCAAAACATAATTGATCGATTAAATAAATCTTTTAATCAATTAAAATGTAATAGTTTTTCACATCAACTTTTGGAAAGAATTTGATTGATCAATACCCTTTTGGATTGATAAATATATTTTCTTAATTTGTCATTTTGAGAACTTTTCTTGACAAAAATCTTTGAATGAACATTGGTTGACAAATATTAAACATTGATCAATCTTCCTCAATTTTAGAAATTCAAACTAGAACAAAAGTTGATTCGATTAACAATAGTTGACTCTAATGGTTTGATAATTTATAGTCATTATTTTTACTTAATTGGGATTGTTGAACAATGGGGGCCAAATCCTTGCTCATTAACTAAAAAGGAAACTTTGACCCTATACACAACTTAGATCTAATCCAACCACATGTTTATTCTATGCTCTTCTCAACTTTCTTGAAGAGTTCTTCATTATGCTAATCTCCTTCAACTACATTCAAAGGAGCCCCATGATTTTTGATTTGATTTGTTTATTACATTAAAAAATCATTCGTGAATATACTAAATTATATTGCATTGTTTTAGGTTCCAAATTTCTTGCTCTACTCTTTTCTATTTTCCCTTGCAGCAAGATACTCGACTTGCTGGGAAACATTTCTCTAGTGGAGTAAAAATTCTCTCCATAAGGTTGGAGAGGGAGTTGTAAGAGATTACACCACCCTTTGATTAAGTGGTGTGGTTGTTTAGTAGTTTGATTGGAGATTAATCGATTATAGAAATTCTAAGATCATTAAACTTAGGTAGTGGTTTTGTCCAAAGAGGATTTCCACTCTAAAATCCTTTGTTTATCTTTTTGTGTCTTGCTTATTGTTATTTCATTTTTTTTAACCATCATTTGTGAGGACTACACTATTCATCCCCCTTACCCTTTGATGTAGTCACATGATCAACAGTGAATTTTAGTAGATGGGATTGTCTTTCCAAAGCATGCATGAGGCATCTTGCTATAACGATTGATCACAGAAGCAAATATTTTGTTGGTTGTTAACTAATCCTTGAAACAGTCATTCTTGGGAGCTGAGCTTATCAAAGAACTACATGTTCATTCATATAGGCATGTCGTATGGTACCTCTAGGAGTAGATGATGTGCAGTGTGATCTATTTAGCAATGAGGTTTGTAATCACTAACTACTGTACCAAGGCTTCATGCTATTCACTATTCAAGTGATCACAAGTGCATTGTTCAACTCCTAATTTGTACTATGGTCAGCATTCTCCTTCTATTCGTGCCAAGTTAGTATATGCTTCCTTTTTTAGTTTGTAACAAATTAGAAGCAAGTATGTAATATGCTAAAAACTTAAGGAATTAAATGCAAATTACACTTTTATCATATATATAATGTAAATTAGTAGAATATACAAATGCTTGCATAAAGCAGACTTAAAAATACTAGTTTTTAGTGTTTAGCTAGTTAAGGATGTTATTTGGTACTTGATTATGCCTCGCTATCTTGAGTCACCCTTGTTAGCCTAATTATCTAGTTAGGCAAACTTACAACCAACTATGGCTTTAAAGCCGTACATTGATAGTTGCCTCCTCACCTTGAATTGTGTGTGATTTTTATTGTAATTCACATGAACATCATTCCCATGTGTATTCACACTTGCATATATATACATCTGATTAATTGCAATTGGGGTTATTAGTGTGGGGTCTGCAAGGTATTTAGTGAAAATCACATAAATGCAACTAGAACAAGGTGAAAGTGCACTCTTTGACATGAAAATTAAAGATATGATTGTTATAGTCACAAGTCATGGGTTAACTAGATAAAAAAGAGATAGTAGGTCTTTCTGCAAGCAACCTATGGGGTTGGAATGGTAGGAAATTACTTCAGATCAAGTGATTTTATTATTAAGTGAGAAAGAGTTGGATGTAGTCTTTGTCGAACTTCCCATATGAGAGGTAGATACTTGGTGGAATTTAAGAGCTTGTGAGGTGATTGATTCAATCAAACTCTTCTTTACTTTAGTAGGTAACATTTAATAGTAATTAAGGGGAATTCTCTTTCCAAAGAGGTGAAATGATATGGTGGTGTGTGAACATGCAGCACCAATATTGCCAAATTTGGGTGTAGAAAGAGGAGAAGATCACACAAGCAATATTTTCTTAGTTGTGAGAGGAAAACGAGGGAGAAGGAGGAGGAAAAGGACAAGAGAGGGAGAAGAAGAAATGTTGCATGCGTACTCTGGAGGGAGAGAGAGAAAGAGAGAGAGAGAGACACATTTTCTCCTTGGTGTGGGTGTACGTTGGAGGGTGATGGAAAGAGATCCAGAGAGACACTGAGAGAAAAAGAGAATGTTAATTGGTGAGATTTAAATTTTGTTGATTTACCAGAGGTGTTATTATATAATTATATATATATATATATATATATATATATATATATAGAAAGGGACGATGCAGGTGATCATTTCCTACCGTTAGATTTAATCGATGGCCCAGATGCAACTCTCCTCACCACCTCCCAAACCCTCCCGGCGCACCCTCCGTTCAACCTCCCAGCGCTTCCTGCACCGACCTCCCTCTCCTCCTTGTCGTCCAACGACGCTCGATCGCCTCCTTGCTCCTCTCACACGCCGTCATGCCAAGGTATGCTTTCTCGCCACTTCCTCCACCTCTTCGTCGTTCTCCTTGTCCGAGCCCCTCCCTCTTCCCCTTCCTCCAGCCGACCACCACCACCATGCCCCACCGGCCACCACCAATGCTCCCTACTACCAAAGCTCCTCCATCTTCCTCTTCCTCCTCCTTCGTCCTGCTGACCATCACTACCACTCTACCACTCTACCCCTTCTACCCGCCCCTCCCTCTTCCTCTTCCTCTCCTCATCCTCATCCTCGTTCTCCTTCCTGCGGATGTCCACCACCACAGCCCCTCCATCTTGCTCTTCCTCTTCCTTCCTCCAGCCACCACCCTGCCCCTTCTGTCCGCCCCTCTCTCTTCCTCTTCCTCTTCCTCTTCCTCCGGCCGTCCACGACCACCTCCCTGCCCCACCACCATGGCCCCTCCCTTTTCTAGGAAATGTATACCTTAATGTTCTCATATTTTAGCATATTACTTGCAATTTTAGGTCTGCTGGATCATCTCTAGTTGCAAAGTCCCTAGGATCAAAAAAATGTGATGGCTTATCTCTTCCTTTAACCTTCAATTTATTTGTGTGATAGTTTTGGATTGTCTTCGTTAGCTCAAGGTTGAATATCTTACAAAAAACAATTGCATCATTGTTTTCAGTTTGCTCATGCTGTTAAACTTCACGTTCTCCTTACTCTATGGGTTCAAAACATATTCCAGTAGCTCTTTACCTGCAATTGAAACATGCTTGCTATAGAAGCAGCCCCAAAATAATTGTCAGATGGCAGTTTTCAAATGTACTCTCAAATGGTAGCTACTTTCGAAACTTAATTCTTAGATTGGTGGTGCCTGTTGACTTCCAACTCCTTGAGCAGTAAACCGCCAATTGACATCACTCAATCCACCATCAAAATATTGACTTTAAACATATAGACGAAACAAAACATATCGATGTCGACACCTAGCTTCTGTAGCTCCTTAGATTACAAATTTCGAAGACTGCCATTCCTATACATTTGTTGCTGCAGTTACGGAACGGACAGGCAGTCTTTATATCTCTCCGACTATGGCTGGTAGCAGGCCTAGAGGACTGATTGCTGCTGCTTGGGCAGCTATGATGTCAGTAGGCCTGGAAGGCAAGTAAAATTGTAGCAAATGTAATTATTTCCCACATGTTTTAATTTGTCATTCTTCATGTCTTTGGTTATTGCACTGAATTCAATGTTTTTTTCCCACTTATAAGTAGAAGCTTATTATCCATTGAATCAAAAGATTATTGGAGAATACATGGATCATCATGGAAGTATCCAAGAGGATCGGGGAGGGGTATGGATGTTCCTCTATTTTGTTTCTATTTATATAAGTATTAAAGGCTCATGTTTCTATTTTCTTACCACATGTTGTAAGTGGCATTGTTCGAAAAAGCCAAACCAGACCGGCCGGTCCAACCGGTTGGACTAGGAATCGTGGAGGAACGACCAATTTTTGCAAAGCAAGCTTCGAATCATTTGAACCATGGGAAATCCGGTTCGATCGGTTCAAACCGGTGGATCGGATCCCTGGTTTAACCTGCCCTCAACAAAAAAAGAAGCACGCAACATGGTAGAATTGCGCCTCTTCGTTTCTCTGTTTCTCCGTATCTTAGCCTCTTCGTTTCTCGGTTTCTCCAAGCCTTGAGTTGACAAACGATGCCCTGACTCCTCAATCGAGTCCATGGCGATGTCCCGATCATCTGATTATGACGTCGACAATGCGCTGACGACCAATGACGAGATGACAACGATGACGACAATGATGACCTTGTTAATGTCCCTCCTCCTCCTCACCCCTCACCAGATCTATCACCGCCATCAGCCATTCCAATGTAAGTATAAACTTTTGCCACATGATTGATGTGATCGCAAGGTTTTTTATGCTAAGAGACAATGTTGTTATAGGATAGATCGAGTTCTGGCGTTAAGAATTTGTTTCATATTTGCCAATCAATATGTTATAGGATAGATCGAACTATATTAAGAGTTTTTTTTAGAGTTGTGCTGAGTCTTCTGACCCTGACAATCTCCAAAAGAAATTTGTTGCATATCAATAGAGGGGCATAGTGGAATTGGACATCTACAATGTGAGTATTGTTGTGCTATGGCTGTTGACAACTTTTTTTAAAGGTGAATATTGAGTCTTCTACAATGTAGGGAATATGATAAACCTAAAATTCTTAAGTAGTAATCAATAAATAAGTGATAATCTTCACAATCTATCTGCTCCAATATCTTTTAGCTATGTTGAATTGAATCGAAGTGTGAAAGCTTTCCTCTTCAAATCCATTATTGCAAGGGGTTGGGGGGTTGTCATCAATAGGGGGCGAACAATCTTTATCATAGTCTTTCTTTCATGGTTGATATGTACTGATGTGTAATATTTGATATGTAATATGTAATTTGATTGTTCATGTATTTGAATTTTGATGTGATATGATTGTGTGAAAATGATGAGTAACGAGCAAGAATCATGTTTTATATTTTTTGTCTTATTTTGTTTGTAGAATAATGGATAGAAATAAAGAAGAAATCCCTAATGAGTGTCATCCCACTCTTGAAGGTAATAAAATGGTAGTTAGAAGAAAATAAGATATTGTTGGGATCATTGTACATTGATTTCATCAAAATCTTTCAAGGTGAAATACAATAACTGTCCTAAGATTATCAGTAGGTGTTACGACCCGATTTTCGAATTCCTACAGGACACGAGATCGGACAAACTCGATTGACCGCAAGACCCAATCGTCCAACGAGAAAGTAACAAAAAAGCAGGAAAGTAAACCACATTCACTATGTTAAGCAACTAACAGTAAAAAATACAGCAGTAAAGAAGTAAAAACTGCTACAGTACATACCACCACAACAGTAGAAAAGTAATCAGGTATAAGAATATAAAGTATAGAATGTAAGAGTGCAAATGTAAAGGTATAAGAGTTTACTTACAACTATAAAAGAGTACAATAAGAGAAACTACAACTACTGGGCTCTATTAGGTCCAGCACCCTCCGCAGTCGTAGACTCGGGCTGCTCAACACTTCGACCTGAAAATGGTTATAAGTACACGAAGTTAGCGAACTCTGAGTAGAGTGGCAACCAACTAACTAAAGCAGTAAAAGTGGACAGGTAACTGTTTTCTAATTACATTATTTCACAAATTATTCATTTTCACCAATTTATTTATTTATCAAATCTCTTTCTTGATCTCAAATGTTCCTTGTAGGAACGATCTTGATTGCAGTCTTTTCTGAAGAATAGAAGGCACACGTGGTGCTCTTCTGGCTGGGAGAGTCTCCCGTGGTGATCCCACACCCAATCAACCATCTCAAGGTCACGGATAGACGTAACGTGACTACGGCATGCGTGATAAGCATAAGGGTAGCTACACTGCACTTGCACGCGGTCAGTCGTTTCCGCTAACGGGTGCGCCCAAAGCACAGCACGGAATAGTATAGGGCCTAGTTTTCTCAGTAACAGGGGTCTAACCCCTCACAGTAACCAAACAGGGGTCTCGCTCATCCATAGTCCGTGCACCCTCGCCTAACTACTATGGTTTGTCCAGTGGGCCTAACAGGTCGGTGTAGGGCGGCTAGCTGAATCCCAGGCCTCGTGGGGTGGCTACTTTTCTCTCTACACTAGTAGCTCTCCCCGGTACAGTGTACACGAGGGTCACCGAGTCGGTGCAAAGTGACCAAATCTACCCCGAGTCTCAACTCGAAAGGCGACAAGCACCTTTCTACGATAAGAGGTAACGTGCGCTTCCCTTGGTATCATGTACTCAAGGGCTTGTACATTTCCCAATGCATTTTCAAATCCATTTTATATATTTTTCAGGAGCTCTACTCCTAATCTCCCTATAGGGTTTATGTTCAAATGCCTCATGCCATTCTATACAAGGTTTCATCATTTTCATTTCCATTCGTAAGTTATACTCATGCAACTTGTATTGCTATCGTTTACATTTTCATATTTGGGTTATACACAGGTAGCTCGTAATTCCATCATTCACATTATCATTCTTGATTTATGTACATACAACTTGTATTATGTCATTTAACGTATACAACATGAAAGTTACATGTAACAGTTGACCAACATAAGTACTTTATATTTCACAAACAGCTGTTATTCATTTACATGCAGTTATCATTTCTATCTACTCATTCAAGACTGCAATTCATCAAATACAGACATTTTCAGTATTTCTCGTCTTAGGATTCATGCCATAACCTAGGTTCTAATCATTCATTCCACAAATGCATTCATGCTTGTAATTAAATTAGGGGAAGTCACTCTACCAGTAAACCCAGGAGTATTGGGGGCTTGAACGGCAGGTTCATGTGCCTCAACAAGTCCCGAACCTACAACGGAACGAAGTCTTATAAAAAGGAACAATCACAAGGAAACTATCAGAACAGTATAGAAAATCTTCTAACAAGTAGAGGAACTTACAAGGAATACAACGGTATCTTATTTGCAGAAAATGGATCTCAAACGAACCCTAAATGGGTCAAAAATAAGGTTTCTGACTCAAATCAGACGTCTGGAACAACTTCCAGATGTTTTAAAAATGTCCAGTATCATAACTCAAGCTTTGCGCCAATCCTCAGACGTCTAGGAACTCTTCTGGACCGTCTGGGCCCAGCTCCAGACGTCCGACCACTTCTCCAGATGTCTGGAAGTGCTCCCAGTCGTTTGGTAAGATTCCTAGATGTCTGAAATGCGTGGGACGGCGTGTCCCGTGCCTTTTCGAAGTGAATCCTGCATGAAATCCACATAATCTCCTCAAAATAGGCATGCAACAGGGTAGCAGTGGAGTGGCCTGCATGGCCGTATCCGCAAAGAGGACGTACCTTTGCGAAACCCTCTCCTCAGACGTCTGGAACCACCTCTAGACGTCCTCTCTGTCGTCTGGACGTCGCTCCATACGTCTGATTCTGGGAAAGACCTAGAACCAGAACCTGCTTTTGCTCTCCCGTGTCGCGCCCCCTCGCCTGCAGCTTTGGCTGCAGTAGTGTCGGGGATGATCTTCCCAGCGCACTCCTCGCGCACGTGCCGCTCCAGCCGTGCGCGCACCAGTGAGCTCCCACGTGAGCTTGCTCTCCTCTCCTCACGTCGCTCCTCGATGTCGCTCTCGCGCTCTCGCTCGCGCTAGCTCTCTCGCTGTAGTGGAGAAGAAGAGGGGAAGATGGCTGGTGTGGGGGAAGAAAGAGAGAGGGGGAGGGGTTTATAAAGTTGGGGTTTTAGGGTTTGTTGTGGGTGGAAAGAGAGAGAAGTGGAGGAAAAATGAGAGTACTGTCTGCGCGCAGCCCGCACACAGACGTGAGCTCGTACCCAAAATTTTTGATTTCCAGACGTTTGGGAAGGTGTCCAGACGTCTGACTCATAGTCTAGACGTCTTAAAAGGCTCAAATAGCGTGGGTCCTAACATCATAACAAACTTAAAGAAAGCTTTGCCCCCGAAACTTGAGCTAGCTAGGGTGCGGAAAAAGAATAAAAATACGCATAACTTAAAGTGGACCGAAGCCGGTCTGAAAAGACGTTTCCTCAAAATGCTCAGGGTACCTGCTTTCGTCTCAAACTCCGGACGGTTCTGTCTAGTGTCTGTACCGGTCGCTCGCGGTAGGTCAGGTCGTCACCCAGCTCGACATTCTCGTGGCTCAGAACGTAACTGGGATCGGCAGCGTATTTCCTGAGGTTGGACACGTGGAACACGTCGTGCACACCAGAAAGCTGGGGAGGAAGGGCAAGCCTATAAGTAACGGGTCTAACCCGCTCCAGGACCTCAAAAGGCCCCGCAAATCTCGGTGCGAGCTTCCCTTGTAGCCCAGAAAGCTGCAAGCCCTTCATGGGTGGAACGCGAAGAAAGACGTGATCCCTAACCTAGAACTGCATCTCTCTACGCTTCTGATCGGCACAGCTCTTTTGTCTGCTCCTGACAGTGAGAAGTTGTCTATGAATCTGGTCTACCACCTCCTGACTCTGTCAGATCAGCCGGGGGCCAATTTCCCACTTGGTCCCCACCTCAACCTAACTCCACGGTGCAGTACACCTCCGTCCGTATAGAGTCTCGTATGGTGCCATGCCGATACTCGAGTGACAGCTGCTATTATATGCAAACTCTGCCAGGGGCAACTACTCCTCCTAAGAGCCCCTCCGGTCTAGCACACAGGCACGCAAAAGGTCCTCAAGTGTCTGTATCGTGCGCTCTGACTGTCCGTCTGTCTGGGGGTGGTACGCCATGCTGGACCTCAACCGTGTCCCCAAGGCCTGCTGAAACATAGTCCAAAACTAGGATGTAAAGTAGGTATCCCAGTCGAATACAATCTCACGTGGAATTTCGTGCAAACGTACCACGTCGCGAATATATCTCTCTGCCAACTGTGCTGGTTCCAAGGTGACTTGGGTCGGCAAGAAACGTACCATCTTCGTCAATCTGTTTACAATCACTCAGACTGCGTCGTGTCCTTGCTGGGTAACGGGTAAGCCTACCACCAAGTCCATGGTGATGCTCTTCCACTCCCACTCTAGCAGTGGAATTGGTTGCAATGGCCCTGCAGGCCTCTGATGCTCGACCTTCACCTTCTGGCACGCTAAACACTGCTGCACGAACTCACTTACATCCCGCTTCATCCCCCTCCACCAAAAGTCACGTCTCAGTTCATGATACATCTTCGTGTTCACGGGATGTATGGTGAACCTGGATCCGTGTGCCTCAGGAGCTCTCTCAACAACTCATCGTCTCTGGGAACGCACAAACGTCCCCTCCTACGTAGCACCTTGGTTGGGCTCGGATAGGTTGTGTTAATATGGTGATTTAATCGTTGAAATGAGTATAGTGGTTAACCTAAATCGAGCCTAACCATCCTTTTACAAAATTTTTAACCTGGCCTACTTGATTTTATCTTGGTCACTTTTAGGCCCAGGGTCGAACTCAGGGAAGCGGGATTAGAGGTGAAAAAGTTTCTACTCCTTTCTTACAACGAATCTCTTCCGTTCGTTTATTATGTTTTTGGTATTTTTCTATTTAAGATTTTTTCTTAATAATTTTTGTCCTTGAGGTACACCCTCAGAATTAGGTTCTTGGCTTTGAGCCAAATTAGGGTTTCAAAATTGGTCTTGCTATTCGCAAGACTAAGTACCTGCAAGTCAAGGATTATCTTTTCTCTTTTGTATATTTTTTTATCTTTTTAATAACAGGAAAGAGAAATAGAAATAAGATAAATATAGTATATATATATTCTATATGTATATAGGGGTGGGGGTGGAGGTGGAAATGGCGTGTAGTATGGTGTTGAGTTGATCGTCGTCTAGGAAGACGCAACCAACAAGACGAAGTGATGGGTGGAGTGTAGGATGGATGGGTGGAAGATGTGTGTGGAGACGCTTTCTGTACTCGTGTATCGGAGAATATCATCAACTGGTGCAGATATTCCCGCGATACAACGTGTGGTAGGTGATATGAAAATATATATGTATATATATAAATATATATCTATATGTATATATATAGCTATGATTATAATTATATAGGTGTATATGTAGTTATATATGTGTATATATATATATATGTATGTGTGTATATATATATATATATATATGTAAATATATATATATATATTTATAATTATATACATATATATATATATGTAAAAATATATATATGTAAATATATATATATATATATATATATTTATAATTATATACATATATATATATATATGTAAAAATATATATATGTAAATATATATATATATATATATTTATAATTATATACATATATATATATATATATATATGTAAATATATATATATATATATATATATATAATTGTGTATATAGGCGTGTACAAGTGAGAGTGTGTGTGTATGTGTCTGCGGGAGGGAGTGAGAGTGCTGTGAGAGAGACAGAGAGAGCGTCTGCTGGAAGAAGATGACGCTGCGAGTTAAGCCGTCTGAAGGTAGCGGCCGACGTCTGATGGCCAACGCGTAGGTGCAGGCGCGTAGGTGTGCGAAGATGCGCGCGCATGCTGGAGGAAGCTGGCGTGAGGGAGACTGCAACGCAGCGCGCTGCTGGTTGGAGTGACGCGGGCGAAGACGTGGATGCGGGAGCGGGCGGGTGTAGATACAAGCACAGGCGCGGGGAGAGATGCGGGTGCGGGCTAGCGACGGTTGCAGCGCGGAGAGAGAGTGCGTGGTGACGGGATAAGTGAAACTTTCTGGTCACCGCACTGTAGTAGCGTGAGATCGCGGCTACAGTGCAAGGGCAAAAAGTTGACTGGCTGGTGCGTGAGGAACCGGCTGGGCCGCGGGTGGGGATTTGCGGCAGGGCGCGCGGAGAGGGGCGAGGGCTACCTGCTGGCGTGCGCAGAGCACGCGGAACAGGCACCTGAGGCGCGTGGTGGCCTGCGCTGCTGCTGGCTGCCGCTGCTTCTGCTTGAGCTTTCGAGCTTGAAGCTCCTGTAAATGGCGGCGATGGGCTGGAACGACGAAAACAGAGAGGTGAACCACCGCGCCCACCGGCTCTTTGATGAGCTGGGCGGTGGTGGGACTCACAATGGTGGTTGTGTACCACTGTGAGCTGCTCCTGCCTGCAGCGTAGCTCTTTAGGAGGAAGAGAGGCTATGTATGGAGGGGAGAGGGGAGGAGATGGCCTGGAGGAAGGAAGGGTGCTGTGTGTTGTGTGGACCAGGCTCTCCACAAGGAAGACAGCTGTGCCCTTTTTAAAGAGGATGGAGGCAAGCTCAGCCATGCCCTGGGCTGTGCGTGGCTGAGCATGCGGTTGGCAGGGCAAGCCGTTGCAGAGAATGGCGCGAAGAGGAAGCTGCCATGCCCTGTAGCGCGCGGAGAAATTCAAAGGCAAATAAAAATAAAAATAATGGAGATTTTGCGAGGCAGCACTTGAGGAATACGTTAATTTTAATGCCATTTTATTCACTCTCCTCCCCTCTCAAATAAATGCATGCACGCGTTTATTTTGACAAATGCGACTATGGCTACCTAATATACACTGGCAATGCTAGGAAATAGCACAAGATGGCATAATTGTTGGTGCATTTTTGCTGTGCAATCACACCTCGTCTGTAAAGGAGTCTCCTGGATCCCTTGACAGTACTCTATCGTGCAACGACTGTAGATACGGGTTTGTCATCTGTCCTAAAATGATGCGGTCTATCGGCTCTGGTCTCGTTTGTCGTGTCATAGTCACTGACGTGCAATGCCCCTGTAACTCTAGGGGTCGCGAAATGTCCAACTCCTCCATGAGTCTCCAACTCTGTGTCTGTAAACTGTCCAAGTGGGCGGGCGCCTTCCGGCTCAAGGCGTCAGCCACCATGTTGGCCTTCCCCGGATGGTAGGAGATGCTGTATTCACAGTCCTTCAGGAGCTCTAACCAACGTTTCTGTCTCATGTTAAGCTCCTGATCAAACAAATATCTGAGGCTCTTTTGATCCGTGAATATCTCAAAAGTCTCACCGTATAGGTAGTGCCTCCAAGTCTTCAGCGTGAAGACGACAACTATTAGCTTTAAGTCATGGGTAGGGTAGTTATGCTCATGGGGCTTTAGTTGCCGCGAAGTGTAAGCGACAACGTGATCCTGCTGCATGAGCACATCCCCTAACCCCTGCAATGAAGCGTCCGTGTACACAGCGAAACTACCACTGCTGTCTGGGATGGTAAGCATAGGGGTCGAAGTCAGCCTCTCCTTCAACTCCTAAAAACACGCCTCACAAGCGTCTGTCCAAGAAAAAGGTACGTCATTCCGGGTCAATTGTGTCATAGGACGTGCAATCTGTGAGAAACCCCTGATAAATCGCCAGTAGTAGCCTGCTAGTCCCAAGACTCTGCGGATCTCTGTCACTGTACGTGGTCTCTCCCACCTGAGCATTGCCTCAACTTGAACTCGCACTTGCTGTACTTGGCATACAGCTTACATCGTCTTAACGTGTCCAGAATCATCTGCAAGTGTTGTCCGTGCTGCGCCTGAACCCGTGAGTAGATGAGCACATCATCGATAAACACTACCACAAACTGATCCAGATACGGTTTGAACACCAGATTCATCAAATCCATGAAATCAGCGGGGGTGTTGGTCAGCTCAAACGGCATAACCAAAAACTCGTAGTGTTCGTACCGGGTGCGGAAAGCTGTCTTGGAGACGTCAGTCTTCATGATCCTCAACTGGTGGTAACCAGATCTTAAATCTATCTTGGAGAAAATCGTGGCACTTCGCAACTGGTCAAACAAGTTATCAATCCTCGGCAGCGGCTATCTGTTCTTGATGGTGACCTTATTCAGCTGTCTGTAGTCCACACAAAGGCGTAGGGTACCATCCTTCTTCACAAATAATACCGGAGTTCCCCACGGAGACGCATTGTGTCTCATAAAGCCCTTCTCCAAAAGGTCCTGCAACTAGGACTTGAGCTCTCGCAGCTCAAATGGTGCCATCTTGTAAGGTGCTGTAGAAATTGGGCTGGTCCTCGGTACCAGTGAGATCTCGAACTCGATCTCACGCTCAGGCGGTAGTCCTGGCAACTCCTCTGGAAACATGTCGGGGTACTCTCTGACCACCGAGATGCTCTGAAGGTCTGCCACGGGCTGGGCTCTGCTACTACACAAGCCAGAAAATCCTCACACCCTTGGTCGAAAAGTCTCGTCGCCTGAAGTGTAGGAATGCACCTGAAGCCTCCGTCCACTGGCTATCCATAGAACTCAAAAGAAGGCATCTCCGGTATGGAGAAGACGATCTTCCTCTCGAAACAGTCCACTGAAGCGTGGTAAGCGGATAACTAGTCCATCCCCAGAATCACGTTAAAGTCCTCCATCGGTATCATAATCAGGTCAGCGGGGAGGCTGTGTCCCCCAACATTGACCTCATAGTCTGTATTAATCTTCCCAACTACAAACAGCTAGCCGCCTAGGTCTCCGATCACAACAGATCCCCTAATGGAGTGCTATCGGACCCCAAAGTAGCGATAAACTTGTGGAGCAAGAAAGTATGTTGTACTAGAAGCAAGAAATACGTACTCCAAAATGACCAAAAATTGTAACCATACCTGTCACCGTAGAAACTGAAGCTATGACGTCTCCGTAAGACACGACGTCGCGACACCCCTCAATCTTGGGATGGGAGAAAACAACAAGGCCTGGGGCGGAGCTAGTGATAGCTGGCCGGTATCCTCCCTGTGACGGCTGCCCTCCCTTATTCACCTGGAACCCACAACCACCCGATCGGCCTCCAGCGCTCGGTGCGGTGGGTGTCTGCTGTGCTCTAGCCCTAGACGGGCAGTCCCTCCTGAAGTGGCCCGGTTGGCCGCACTGGTAGCAGAGGGGGACTCGACTCCCTCCCTCGGTAGGTCCCTGCTGACGGCTGTGTGGGGGTCCAGTGTTGACAGCTGGCCCCTGTCGGGGGCCCCCAGAGGCTAGTGATGGCCTCGCAAAACGAGACGGCTCTCTTGCGGGTGCCGCGTGCCTCCCTGGAGCTCTTCTGACTAGCCTGGTTCTACGGTGACATTGCCGTTCCACGAAAAACTCCCCCTCCGTACCCTTAGAAGGGAGATGAGGGGGCGGCGGAGTAGGCGGAAGTTGAAATTCTTCTCGAACGACCTCTCGGATCAACTGGACGAGGTCCTGAGACTGTACGCTCAGGAGGAGAGAGGGGGTAGCATGTACTCCAAGCTCGACACGTCTGCCCCTCCGACCTCATCCGGGGCCATGTCCACGGCCTCATGCACGACCTGTCTCAATGGCTCCACGTCGAGGTATCTCCTACTAGAAGACGCGAGCAGCACAAGAAGACGTCAATTCTAATGGACATTCAGCAAAAGAACCTCAGAACATACGTCAAAAGGTACGTTGTGGTGGTTACTCTAGTTACAAGCACGTGAATTGGTTATTCTCAAGCTAGTTGGTTTACTTCTTAGGACGACCTTGCTCTGATACCATCTTATTACGACCCGATTCCCGAATCCCTAAAGGACACGAGACCGGACGGACTCGACTGATCCCAAGACCTAGTCGTCCAATGAGAAAGAATCAAAAAGCAGGAAAGTAAATCACATTCACTATGCTAAGCAACCAACAGTAGAAAGTAATGCAGTAAAGATGTAAAAATTACTACAGTACATATCATAACAGTAGAAAAGTGTAACGACCCGATTCCCGAGTCCCTACGAGACACGAGAACCGGACTGACTCGACTAATCCCAAGACCCAGTCGTCCAACGAGGAAGTAACCAAAAGAGCAGTAAAATAAACCACATTCAGCATGAATATAACTAACAGTAAGAAAGTACAGCAGTAAGAAAAGAAACTACTACAGTAGATACCACCACAACAGTAGAACAACATTTATCATATAACATGAACTGCAGGTAAAGAAAGTACAGCGGAAACAAGATCTACTCACTGTAACAGAAACAAAAGGGGTACAAAAGACAGTGTAACTCTACTGGACCCTACTCGGCCCAGCGTCCTCTGCAGCCGCTGACCCTGGCTGCTCAACACCTGGTACTAAAAAAGGTGACGAGTGTAACACGTCAGCAAAATGCTGAGTAGAGTGGCAACTAAACTAAAGACAACAGTAGAGTATACAGTAGCTGTTATGTTCTGTTACTTCCTTTATTCACATCTTTCAATTTTCTCACTATTTCATTTATTTCTCAGATCCTTTACTTGATCTCGAATGTCCTCGTGGGAACGATCTTGATTGCAATTTTTCCAAAAGTAGAAGTAGCACGTGGTGCTCTCCTGGCCGGGAGAGTCCCCCGTGGTGATCCTACCCTCAGTCAACCACCCCAAGGTCACTGACAGACGTAACGGTGACTATGGCACGCGCGATAAACGCACAGGTAGCTAGCCCGCACTGGCACGCGGTCAGTCGTTTCCGTTAACGGGTGCGCCCAAAGCACAGCACGGAACCAGGGCAGAGCCCTCTCAGTAACAGGGGTCCAACCCCTCCACAGTAACCAAACCGGGGCCTTGCCCCTCCACAGTCCGCGCACCCTCACCTGACTACCCTGGTTTTCCCTAGTGGGCCTAACAAGTCGGTGAAGGAGGCTAGCAGAACCCCGGGGCCCGTGGGGTAGCTAGTTCTCTCCTAACACTAGTAGCTCTCCTCGGTACTACGTACACGAGGGCCAACAAGTCGGTACAGAGCGGCCAATCCTAACCCTGGGTCCCTGGGGCGGCTGGCCCCACTCTGCACTAAACAGGTACAGGTACTTTCCTTGGTACTGCGTACCCAAGAGACATTACAAACTACATCTCAGTTCCATTCCTTTTTCTTTCCAGGAGTTCCACTCCTAATTCCCCGTAGGGTTCCAGCTCTTTATCTCAGAACATCATATGTTTCACTTTCCAGTTTCACGTTCTCACAATCCATGATCTCAATCATGTTTCTTTATTCATAACAGGCAGCTGTTAATTCAATTTACAGGCAGCTTTATATTCCTTTCCATTTTTCCAAGACTGCAGTATTATACATTCCACTAGTTTTTCCATCCTAAGATTCATGCCACATCCTAGGATCTAGCATACAAGTAGTTTCCAGCCCTAAGATTCATGCATCACCTAGGAGCTATCATTCCATACATTTCTTATTCCTAGGATTCATGCAATGTCCTAGATTCTAGTTATGGTTCCATACTTTAACAGATTTTAAAAATAAACTTAAGCCACTCTACCAGGTACAATGGGAGTAATGGGGGCGTAATCGGGAATCCCGCGTGCCTCCGCGACTCCCAAGACTGCAACTGAACGAGGTCATATCACAAGGATCAAACATAAGGAGTGTCTCAAAATAGTGTATAGCTACTGTAGACGGGTAAAGGAATTAATTCTGAAAAGAACGCAACTCGAATCGTGGAAAACGGAGCCCGAACGGGCCCTAAACGGGTCGAAAAAGTCGATACTGTGCAAGATCAGACGTCTGGAACTTCTTCCAGACGTCTTAAAAAGTGGATCAGAGAATTACCTGTTCAGCGTGGTTTCCCAGACGTCCAGAAGTCTGCGGGGACGTCTCTCCTATCTCCCAGACGTCCGATGGTCACCCAGGACGTCTGGAGGTCACTCCCGCCGTCTGGTACAACTTCCAGACGTCTGATTCGCAAAGGATGGCGAATCAGCGAGCCTGCGCACAGCTAACTCCCTCCCTTAGTACGGTCAGTCGACAGGAAGGAAGAAGAAAGCGGAATACTCACCTTTCAGACGTCTGTAGGAGCTACCAGACGTCTTCCTCGCCGTCTGCCTATCAACCCAGACGTCCGATTCTGGAAATTTTTCCAGAATCAGGGTGCTGCTCGGCCTCCGCTCGCGACGCCGCCCGCGTCGCACCTCGCGCGTCTGCTGCTCAGACCGCAGCAGGTCCCTCTCCGCGTCGCTCCGTGCCCCCTGCGCCCTCCGCCGGCCGGGCAAGCCGCTTCGGCGAGCTCGCCCTCACGGCAGAGCTCCGCTCTCGCACGCCGCACCTCCTCCGCGCTCACTGCGGCCGCAGCTGCCGCCCTCGCACTCGCGCTCACGCTGACTGGCTGAAGGAGAAGGAGGAGACGGTGGAGACGGGAGGGGAGGCGTGGCCCTTTTAAGGCCGCGCGAGGAGGAGGGAGAGAGAGCGCGGCAGGTCTGCAGCCGCAGAGAGAGAGGGAAAAAGAGAGAGAGAGAGGGGAATCGCGGGTCTGCGCGCACAGGCGCGCAGACGAATCTCCCGTGCGAAAATAACTGTTCTCCAGACGTCTGGAAACGATCCCAGACGTCTGGTCAGACGTCTGGATGTGATCCCAGACGTCTGGGGCACGCGTTCGTTACAAAAAGTAACTAGGTACAAGAATATAAAGTACAGAACGTAATAATGTAAACGTAAAAGTACGAGAGTCTACTCACAAATACAAAAGAGTACATGAGAAACTACAGTTACTGGACTCTACTATGCCCAGCACCCTCTGTAGTTGTAGACTCGGGCTGCTCAACACTTGGACTTGAAAAGGGTTATGAGTACACGAAGTCAGCGAACGCTGAGTATAGTGGCAACCAACTAACTAAAGCAGTAAAAGTGGACAGGTAGTTGTTTTCTAATTACATTATTTCACAAATTATTCATTTTCACCATTTGGTTTATTTATCAAATCTTTTTCTTGATCTCGAATGTTCCTCGTGGGAACGATTTTGATTGCACTCTTTTCCGAAGAGTAGAAGGCACACGTGGTGCTCTCTTAGCCGGGAGAGTTCCCCCGTGGTGATTCTACACCCAGTCAATCCCCCCAAGGTCACGGACAGACATAACGGTGACTACGATACGCACGATAAGCACATGGGTAGCTACCTCACACTGGCACACGATCAGTCATTTCTGCTAATGGGTGCACCTAAAGCACAACATGGAACATTATAGGGCGTAGCCCTCTCAGTAATAGGGGTTTATCCCCTCACAGTAGCCAAACTGGGGTTTCACCCCTCCACAGTCCGCGCATCTTTGCCTGACTACCCTGGTTTATCCGGTGGGCCTAACAAGTCGGTGTAGGGCGGCTAACTGAACCCCGGGTCTCGTGGGGTGGCTAGCTCCCTCCCTACACTAGTAGCTCTCCTCGGTATAGTGTACACGAGGGCTATCGAGTCGGTGCAAAGTGGTCAAACCCACCCTGAGTCTCAACCTGAAAGGCGGCAAGCACCTTTCTACACTAAGAGGTAACATGCGCTCCCCTTGGTACCACGTACTAAACGGCCAGCACGTTTCCCAACGCATTTCCAGATCCATTCTATATATTTTCCAGGAGCTCTACTCCTAATCTCCCCATAGGGTTCATGTTCAAATGCTTCATGCCATTCCATACAAGGTTTCATCATTTCTATTTCCATTCGCAAGTTATACACATGCAACTTGTATTGCTATCGTTTACATTTCTATATTCAGGTTATACACAGGTAGCTCGTAATTCTATCATTCACATTACCATTCTCAATTTATATACGTATAGCTCGTATTATGTTATTTAATGTATACAATAGGAAAGTTACATGCAACAGTTGACCAGCACAAGTATTTCATATTTTACAGTCAGCTGTTATTCATTTATAGGCAGTTATCATTTCTATCTACTCATTCAAGACTGCAATTCATTCATCAAATACAGACATTTCCAGTATTTCTTGTCCTAGGATTTATGCCATAATTTAGGTTCTAATCATTCATTCCACAAATGCATTCATGTTTGTAATTAAATTAGGGGAAGCCACTCTACCAGTAAACCCAGGAGTATTGGGGGCTTGAACGGCAGGCTCACGTGCCTCAACAAGTTCCGAACCCGTAACGGAACGAAGTCTTATAACAAGGAACAATCACAAGGGAACTATCAGAACAGTATAGAAAACCTTCTAACAAGTAGAGGAACTCATAAGGAACACAACGGTATCTTATTTGCGGGAAACGAACCTCAAACGGACCCTAAATGGGTCAAAAAGAAGGTTTCTAACTCAAATCAGACGTCTAGAACAACTTCCAGACGTCTTAAAAGTGTCCAGTATCATACCTCAAGCTCTGCGCCAATCCTCAGACGTCCAGGAACTCTTCTGGGCCGTCTGGACCTAACTTCAGACGTCCGACCACTTCGGACGTCTAGAAGTACTCCCAGTCATCTGGTAAGATTCCCAAACGTTTGAAATGCGTGGGAGGGCATGTCCCGCGCCTTCCCGAAGTGAATCCTGCACTAAATCCACACAATCTCCTCAAAATAGGCATGCAACAGGGTAGCAGCGGAGCGACTTGCATGGCCGTATCCGCAAAGAGGACGTACCTTCGCGAAGCCCTCTCCTCAGACGTATGGAATCGCCTCCAGACGTCCTCTTCATCATTTGGACGTCACTCCAGACATTTGATTTTGGGAAAAACCCAGAACCAGAACCTGCTTCCGCTCTCCTGCGCCGTGCCCCCTCACTTCTAGCTCCGGCTGCAGCAGTGTCGGGGATGATCTCCTCGACACACTCCTTGCGCAAGCGCCGCTCCGACCGTGCGCACACCGGTGAGCTCCCATGCGAGCTTGCGAGCTCACTCTCCTCTCCTCACGTCGCTCCTCCTTGACGCTGTTCTCGCGCTCTCGCTCGCGCTGGCTCTCGTTGGAGTGGAGAAGAAGAGGGGAAGATGGCTGGTGTGGGGGAAGAACGAGAGAGGGGGAGGGGTTTATAAAGTTGGGGTTTTAGGGTTTGCTGGGGGCGGGAAGAGAGAGAAGGGGAGGAAAAACGAGAGTACTGTCTGCGCGCAGCTCGCACGCAGACGCGAGCTCGTACTCAAAATTTTTGATTTCTAGACGTCTAAGAAGGTGTCCAGACGTCTAACCAGATGTCTGACTCACAGTTCAGACGTCTTAAAAGGCTCAAACAGTACGGGTCCTAACAGTGGGGGAGGAATTCACAGATTTAAGAAACATTTGGCAAAGAAAAAGGGGCAGATCGAGTCATATAGAAATGTCTCAAGCCATGGGAAGTATCAAATGAAAAATACATTGGAATCATATCAAATAGAAAAAGGAGAGTTGATGAAACTTTTGCAATGACTCCCACTAGCTGTTAGTCAGTTACATTCCATTGTTTACTTGAGCAGCAATCAGACCCATGAAGTAGTGTTACAGCAAAGGATTCACAAACTCAGCTTAGAAAATTTTTTCCTTTCAGCTACTATACCTGGAACTCATTGCTGCATCCGTTGGATTTGGTTATAAAGCACTATCTGCATATAGGGTAAGTGGATCTTTATTAGAAGAAAATGTGAAGGATATGTTTGATTACATTGTAACATTTAGAAGACATTGGCAAAAATTTGATTGTACACTCATGGCAGATGATGGACAGATGGACGATAAAGCACATTAATTGATTTTTGGCATAATGTCCTGAAGGAACTATTTTTCTTAAATCAGTTGATGTTTTTAATCATTCACAAACATTAGAATATTTATGTGGCTTATTCAAAGAAGTGATTGAATTTGTGGACTACAAAATGTCATCCTTGTGTAGCTCACTGCATTGATCTTATTCTTAAGAAATCCGATGATTTGCCTTCTGTTCAGTCTGCTATAATCGAGGGGAGAAAGATGACAAAATTCATCTACAACCATGGTTGTATATTGAATTTGATGAGAAAACATTGTAAAAAAGTGTTAATTAGACCAGTAACCACTAGATTTGCGACAAATTTTGTTGCACTGCAGAGTTTATATGAGCAAAAAGATTTCTTAATATCTATGGTTGCTTCTAAAGAGTGGTTGGAGTATCAGATCTCAAAGACAAGAATGACTAATGAAGTCAAAGATGTCATATCAAGCTCCTACTTTTGGGATTTATGCTTGAAAGTAATTAAGGTTGTTGAGCCTCTTACAAAAATTTTGCTGATGATAGACAGTGATGAATGCCTTGCAATGGGTTACATTTATGTTGGGATGCATGCAACGAGAGCAACAATCAAAATCGCATTTGATGATGATTAAAATGAGTACAACTAATATTTGAAGATATTTGATGAAAGTGGGAAAATCAGCTTCATCACCCTTTTCATGCAGCAGCTTCCGTTTTGAATCCCGAATTTTATTACAAAGACTGTACAGAGATTTCATATGGGGAGCATAAGATAATGATTTTTTTTTTTTGATGTTGTGCTTATGATGCTTCATGATCAACAACCTAGTGTTGATCAAATAAATAAAAAGCTTGGAATGTATCGTAATGCTAAGGAAATGTTTGGTCATCAATGACAAAGTGGGCATATAATCAAATTTCTTCTGGTAAATCATTATAGCTTCTAAAAATTTACTCAATTATTATTATTTATACTACTTCACATTATGAATCATGATTATTTAGTTTTTATTATAGTTGAGTGGTGTCAGAATTTTGGTGGAGAAACTCTCACATTTTAAAAAATGGCCATTAAATTAGCAAGTTAGACTTGTAGTGCATCAGCATGTGAGAGAATTAGAGTGTATTTGAAAATATTCACACTGCCAAAAGGAATGTGTTGTTACATGCAAAGCTAAATGACCTTGCATATATACGTGTACAATTTGAGATTAAGGTATAAAATTATAAATGAAGTTTTGTTTGTTAAATTTTTTAATTTTAATTGTATAAGTCTTTTACTTTAATCATAATTGTTGATTTGAAATTCAAGGGAGAATCAAAATGAAAATCGATGGGAACCTATTTCATTTGAAGGGATGAACTTAGTAGAGAAATGGACAGAGGAACTTGAGAATATCCCTTTACAAGATTTAGAAGCTTGGCTGGATTAGGAGGGCTTGAGACATATGTTTGCAATTATATTATTTTATGCAAATTTTAATAGCTCAGAATTATATTTAAATTATTGTAAAGTTAACATTTAGTTAATTTTCTCTCATTTGCTCTTTTACAGGATATCAATGATGTTGAATGATCGTCACGAATATCAATTTGGATTTTTTTTTCGATTTTGTTTATGTTGTCTTGAAATTATAAAATTCTTCTATTACAACTTAGTTTTTCTTTTTTTATATATTGTCCTTTCTGTATTTTATTACCTCTATTTTATTTTATAGTGTGATTTTATGTTTCATATTCAAAGTAACATTTTGTGATAGTTATATTAAGTTTTTTATACATTAAATTTTGGTTTAACCAAGTTCAACCCGGTTGGACCAATACAAACCAAACCTAAGCATGATCGGTCTAATTTTTCTTGGTTTGATTTTAAAGGTGATGTTAATAAACGTCAGTTTATTATCATTCTTATGCCCTAAAATAAATCTAACTCTTAGGATTTTAACTCTATAAATGGATTTCCAGGCTGCATTTAAGCATCAATTAGGTTTGGCATGCATTGCATGATTTTTTGTATTTTTGACACGTTTATTTGAGTGTTAGGGATGAACAGATAATCAGATTTCTAAAACTCTAACATTTAGGAAGGCAACAGGTGAAGAGGAAGCTTAATTCAGCTAGACCTCAGCTAAATCCAGCTAATTATAGCTGGACACTAGCTCCCCTCGATTAGGTTTAGCTCTCTCAAGCTTCATTCAGCTCATTTTAGCTGGATGATAGCTCAAGGTAGCTCAACTTAGCTCAAGTCAGCTTAGATTCAGCTCAATTTAGTTGAGTCTAGCTCATCTTAGCTTCAACCAGTTCACTGGGAGCTCTAGTTACCTCAAATAAGTTGATAGGAGTCCACCTTAGCTCAGGTCTAGCTCTTTCAAGCTCTAGTCAGCTCTAGTCAGTTGAAGATGACTTAAACCAGCTCAAGCCAGCTCAAGTCCAGCTTCCGAAGACTTAACTCAGCTCAACTTCGTTGAGTTGAGGCACTTAACCTAAGCTAACTACTCCAACTAGCTATGTAACCTCCGGGAAGACTAGATCCAGCTTACCTCTGCTCAATTCAGTAGAAACCAGCTCACTTTAGCTTGACTTACCAACTAATAAAGAACTAGCAAGTTAAGCCAGTTAAGGTAGCTCCTTGCTGTGCTCTTCAACAGTCACTAGCTCCAGTGTAGCTCTAGACAGCTCTTCCTTAGCTCTTCTTCTCATAACCCTAGCTTCCTTCTACCTCCTCCTCTACTCACCTACTAGCTAAGCTAGCTTTGCTACATTATCCACTCCATGGCTGCCCACCACCAACCTAAATCCTAACCTAATTTCATCCTAACTCTACTCCTAGTCCACCACCTAAACTAACCACCTACCTCCACCTATAGTTGGCGCCACCATCCTTGTATCGCTTCACACCACCACCTCTAAGAGCCACCACAAAAGTAGCGCCAACTTTCCCTCCAAAACCCCGTCACATGACCACCATCCATCTCCTTTGAAACTCATCTCCACCATCCACCTAACCCTATTCTAGAAGGCCCCCTTGGTGCCAACTTTAACCCACCGTTTCACCACCTTAACCACCCTATAACTACCACCTAAGTTGGCACCAAAAACACCTATGCATCCCCCCATGTGGCGCCAACTACACCTAGCCCTTCATCTTGCAACCACCACCACATGGAGCCATCCTCACCCTCCATAAGTGGTGCCACCCTTAACCCAACCTAAAATTGGCACCAACCCCACCTAACACCACCTAACCACAATTCCATACACCCTTTCCCTTGGCGCCAAAAACACCTAGCCCTCCATCTCATAACCACCACTTAAAACACCATTCTAACCCTACACGCCCTCCACGCCACCTTAACTCTAACCACATTAAGAGTTGGTGCCAACCTTAACCTAACCACACCTAAACCACCACCTAACACACCTCCTCATGTGGCGCCAATAAACCCTAGCCCTCCATCCCATAACTTTCACCCTACAACTTCATCTCAACCCTACAACACAACACACCAAACCCCTTAGCCCTAGTTACCTCTGAGGATGCCACCAACCACCAAGTAACCCTTCATTTTGGCGCCATCAATCATAGCCCTAAGATCTCCTAACCACCCCCTATGAGCCATCTTAACCATCATTTCCTTAACCATACCTATCTCCTTAGCCCTTCTATAAAAAGACCAATAACCACCACCATTACCAAGACCTTTGGCTCCATTATTGTCACATATTTCCTCCCACCATCCATCCTACTCTACGGCTAAGAGAAGGAGAAGAAGAAGATTAAGGGGATACTCTATCCCTTTGGTGCCTTCCCCTCTTCCCTTCTCTCTTGTGCCCTTGCAAGCCAGAGGTCCAGCCAGGCAGGGAGGACGTCCAGGAGGAGGTTTTTAGGGTGGTGCACACCCACCCTTGGAGGAGAATCTAAGGTGGAATTCTTCCACCTTTGGAGGAACCAGAGCACGCCCTATTTAGGGTTTGCTAGGAAGGAGAGTCTTCATCTATTGGAGGAGCACTTTAAGGAAGGACTTGGAAGGCTCTTTCTAAGCCCAGGAGCAACCGAACTTGGAGCAAGAATCCTTTCATCTTCGCCATCATCTTTGGGAGAATTTTTTTTTTACTTGCTTTTCTTAAATTTTGTAGTAGAAGTATTCCTCTACCATTTTTGTAAAACAACATTTCTTCTTTTATAAAAGTTGTCATTCCATAATTTTGTCGCATCTTAATTAATTGTTTTTATTCTAGTACTTTTCACTCCCTTTCTCTAATTATTCTAGGTCTCCACGTACCTAGGGTGAGTTTAGAGAGGTTACTTTTTGTCACTTAGGTGTTAGTTTTAGTAATTTAGGCGTAGTCTTTTCCTGCTCACTATATTGTCGTTGCCCGTTATTTCAAACTCCCAAAAAAATTTTATATTTAAAAATTATAAAAAGAAAGTTGATATCGCGATATAAAGTGAGTGTTTAAATTGCATTTCTACCTTCTTCAAGGTTCGAAATGCCGATTTCGATGCCGTGCCGATGAAATTCAAAGTGTGCATATCGTGGGTATGTCGAGGGCACCGTGGAAATGCCTGTTTTTTGATGGGCATGCCGATGAGCATGCCGAGGGCATACTGTGGGCATGTCGAGGGCATGCCGATGCATACCGACAAAAATAGCAAAAGTAATTAAAAAACCAACAGCAACCTTGGCATGGGCACCAATTTTGCCAGCATGTCGACCATGCAAACGGCATGCCGACCGTGCTGAGGGCATGCTGACGATATCCCTGTATATTGACATTTTATTCATGTCGGCACGACCCTTGCTCGGAAATGGCCTTGCCGACGGTATGCCGTCGGCATTTAAATCAATGACCTTCTTTGAGACGACTCGAATACTTTCCTAAGTATTCAATTTTTATAAATTTTAAAAGTAATCGGAATTGCACGTTACAATGATAAAAACCCTAAATTTAATTTGTGCATTTTTCGCATCAAATTTTATCACCGATTTGACTGATTCCAACTTGCTGTTGAATCACTCAAAATCTAAATTGGAGCTTGATCGCTTCAATGATTGATCTGATTTTTAAATGCTTACTAAGTGTCCTTTTTAAATAAAAGAATTCAAAAAGTTTGTCATTTGCCATCATTATCTAAAAAGGAACATCAAATAAGGCAATTGACCCACTAATATGGCATTGAGTATAGTGCATTTCAAACATCATAGTAGCATTCGAATAGCCTTTGCTGACAAGTGTTGTTGCTGTGGGAGATCAAATGGCATTCGAAGTTGTCAAAACTTTGAAATTAGTAAAGTTAGGATCAACACAAAGCATGTGGCTACATGAAGCTATCTTTTGTAGTAGAATTTGTAACAACAACGAAGTTCCTGTTGAAGGAAATGATATAAATCTAGTGCTTAATGCACAAGCCTTGATTCCAAATTAGGCACTGAAAGCCTTGACTAGCATTAGGCACCTCACTAATATGAAGGTCGAAAGTAGGTGTTAATTATCTTGTTATGGCCTATAGCCTTGGAGGGAAAACGATCATGCCCTGAAGCCCTAATTTGTCTTTATGAACCATTTTGAGAAGGAGCATTTGACAAACCAAACCTTCTTGGAAAATCTTAAAACCTATAGACTCGAGGCTTAAATCTAGATTATTAAGAACACAAGCCTCGTATTATCGAGTATTAAGCCTTAGGACATCTCAAGTGAACTTTAAGAATTTGATTGTTCATGATCTTAGAGTCAAAGTTACCATCCATGTTGAACCATGTCACAGTAAAGAGTAAGGATAAATGATAGGGGTAAGGTTTTGGTTCACTCCCTAGAATTAGTTCAGTGTTTAGATTGTGAAAATCATACATAAGTATCGCATAACTAATGAGTGATATGAGTTAGTAGTTAGATTTGGCATGTGGTATGATCCAATTTTGAGATAGGTTCGCACAAAAGCAAACTTGTGCCCTTTGAAACATTTGAATGCCCTTGGATCTTGGATACCCTGCACAGTACATAAGAATTAGATTGCTGCTTTGGCTAACCTTGACAGTTGCCTTGGGATCTGAATTGGCATTAATAGAGATTGCATTAGTTACCAAAGTATGGATGTGATACTCGATCTAATCAAGTATTTATTTGCTTGACAATGCATGCCCATTAAAGATAATGGTTACTTGTAACCATTTTAATCGAGATCATCTTTCTTGCCTCATGGGCTATCAAAGGATATTAGAAAAGATCCTTTGAGCTCCCTACGAAAGACATCCAATTTTGGGGAGAACTTTATTATGCTTACATCCACTCTAGAGCAAGGAGAGACCAATATTTCTTTTTAAACATAGCATCGAAGTTAGTGCAAACTAGATAATCAACCTTCTTGTGTTCTATGGGCTTGCTTTCCTAATTCCTCTCTTTCTCCATGTCTAAATCCTAATTCAAGCTTGGAGACATTTGAAGGTGATTCTCATGAACCATATTTAAACTAAAAGACTCATCATTAGCTAAAGGTTGATGCATCTCCTCTTCATGCCATTGTCAAAATTCATGCCACGTGATGACCTCTCATCCTCGTACCTTGCTCCAGTAATAGCTATTGGAACATGAACTATGGTGATCAAACATGTGAATATACACAACAAGCATTGGGGACATCTTTTACAACCATTAGAGAAGAAGACTTCAAGGAGAAACATGAAGTCCAACTCTTGACCTACACTCTTTCTTTTCCCTTTTCACTAAATATAAGAAAATTTGAGGTTTTATTCCTCTACGTGCAAGCCTAATATAGGACTCTATCTTAAAAAAGCTTGGAGTACCATAGACCTGTAACTCAAGTCAAAATTGTATTAAAATTTTTATGTCTACCTTTTGCCATTTTGAACCTAATCTTACTCTACCATTGACAAACAACATGTAGTTCCCACGTTTTTTGGCTGCTTCATTCATGGCTTTTACATCATTTGAAGCAACCAAATTAAGATCGAAGTAAGAAGTAGTAGTCAAATTTTTATACGTTACGCCTATTCTGGATTCTTTTAGACGGAACTATATATATATGTATGACGTTGTTACAAGCCAAAACTAAACGCTAGTCAAATTAGGAATAAAGATAAAGGGTTGACAAATGAAAGGAGGATGCATGCATGCCAAGATTACCATAACTTTATGTCTGTGCATCAACAAAAGTGGGGAAGGAAAATGGGGTAGCTAGAAGCCTGCGAGTGCATCACGGAGCTTCATAAGAACTAGTTTTTGTATGTGCTTTGCTGTAGAAGCATGAAAGTCAATTGCAATTTTGATTGAGGAAAAGTTTTAAAAAGAAGTGATGTATGAGTTTATTTTGAAAATCAGAGTCGGTGTATAATGATTTTCAATCGATGGAAAATAAAAAATATCAATTGGAAATTAAAATACGCTGTACGTTGTAAAATATATTATTCGATATTTTAGATTGTGTTTATATTACTTAGTTTTGTATTGATTAAATATCAATATAATTGTATTTCATACTCTTACAGAAACACACTAATATTGATCTCTAATGAAAGAATGCAAAATAAGGAGGTTGATAACGAGGACGAAATTCAAAATGAATGTATTTGTTAAATAATATGTAAGAAAAATGAAATAAGTAAAATGTAAAAGGAAAGAAAAATAGAGAGGAAAGAGGAGATAGAGATAAGAAAATTTTAAAAAATAAAAATAAATGAGAAACGATCGGTCGCTTGAAATAAAATTAAAAAAAAAATCAACAGTGACTACAATGTCATGAACCATGCCAGTAGCCATAGTGGTTCAAGGATCTAAAAGTAAAAATCATATCTTACGTTCCATCAGAACCTCTCCTCGACAAAACTTGGTGCGCTCATACAGGCTCGATTAGTCATTTGGGGTCGATCGGAGCCCCCCTCCTTCTGGTTCTTCTCTTTCCCTAGGACCTCTCCTTCTCCTTTGACAGCAACATGTATGGTCGGTTATGATGATGGCTGGCGCAGGCATGGCTTCGGCGACTGCAGCAGCGAGGGGAGTTGGCAGTTGATGCAAGCGGCGGTGCATCTTTGTTGAGGCTCAGCCGGAGGTGTAGGCTCATCGGTGTTTAATGCGTTCCTTGATTGTGTGCATGGGGGTGAGGGTGTTGGCAATGGCAGAGGGAGTCGACAGCGATAGCGTGTTGGTGGCAGAGGCGTGCTCGATGGTGAGTGAACAGTGGCGTGCACAACGACGAGCAACGGTGGCGGTCAGTCTCTGGTGGCATTGCGTGTTGGTGTTTTGCTTTGGATTGCGTGCAGGATGTGGGTTGCAGCGGTCTCTGTGTTTACTTGTTTATTGGTACTTGGATTGATCCTTTTTTTTGTGGTGATTTTTGGTTGGGTACCACGTGTGACCTCGAGCTTCATACGGCCGAGATTCTGACGAGAGTTAGGGTTCGAAATCGTCCTTTGGGTCGTCTTATTTCAACTTTCTTGTTTGCACATTCTTTGAGTTTATTCTTGTTGGCGCTTGCCGTATTTATGAGCGTAGGGTCGTTCTCCCTTGGGAGTTCATTCGGTTCCCGTTCTTGGGATGCTTTCTTTTTCTTTCTTCTTTTTTTCTTGTCTGTTGGTTTCTGAGTTTTGGCGTCCCCCCGTTTCTATGGGACGAAACCTCCTCCTATTGAGGGTGTAAGGACTTTTCTTCTCTCCTTACTTGCTGTAGTGCATCTTGTTGTATCGAGTATTTCCCCTTTTAATGAAATTATCTTTTCATATATATATATATATATATGTGGGGTCTATGTAGAGAGTATTGTGTTCAAAAATCCTGAAATAAGCACTCTGTATAGGCTATTAGATTTTAATTTAGTGAATGTAATAAATATCACCAACTTAACCAATCGTGGTATTGTAATGACGCGAACAAAGCGGATGTTACAAAAAAAAAATCTACTATTCGTAACTTCTTAAAATCTATTCCTAAAATGTTGCAACTGATCAAATCAATTAATATTAATAAATACTAAAAATAGAATTTGAATACAACTATTTGCATAATAAAAATTACACGTAACAAGTAAAAGAAAAATAAAAAAATTATAATGACATGGTATATGATTTGTAATAAGGTTTGTGTATGGTTGTAACAAATAAATTTTATAGGTGTAATAGAACAAATGATTATTGTAATAAAAACATGATTAAGTTGTAATAACATCATAATAGATGAAGTTGTAATACAATTGGTGTTAATAAAAAAATATACGTCAAAGAGGATCTAATCGAATAAACTGATTTAATATATACAAATGACATTACATATATAAAGAACACTAATAAAACATTATAAAAGCTTCTATGAATCATTGTAATATAAATTTATTTTATTTATAATCAAATAGCTTAAATGATGTAATAAGATAAATGTAAGTTGTAATGAATATATGTACAAGTTGTAACATTGTCAGGGTAAATGATGTAATACAATCTATGTAATTAATAAGGTGATTATTTAATTGGTAATGAACTTAATGTGTGTTACAAATAATACAAATTAAGTGTTATAGTTGTAATATGTTATGACCCGATCCCAGATCCCTACAGGATCCGAGACTGGCTCGCCTTGACTAATCCTAAGACCTAGTCGTCCAACGAGAAATAACTAAAATTATGAAATAAATCACAACCACACATGCGATGTAACTAAGCTGAAATAAATCAAAAGACGGTAAGAGAAACAGACCGATATAGTCTATCAATATTACAAACCATCACAACTACGATAGAGAAAAATACAGCTGAAAGTACTGAAATAGTATTACATAAAATAAAAATACTCATTACTACAATAGGAGTTAAGGAAAATAATAAGAAATGTAGCTAAGGTTGGGCTCGACTGGACCCAGCTCCCTCTGCAGCCGGTGGCGCTGGCTGCTCAACTCCTTGACGTGAATAAGGTTATAAACTTTTCGGAGTCAGCGAACGCTGAGTAGAGTGGTAATTTAGCAATTTATATGTAATTAAGACAATCAATTAATTTATGCAATTAAACAACTATCCATTTTCATTCAGTTCAACCAAGTACTTTTAATTTGTTGTTTCTTTATTCACTTAGATCATTTCTTGATTTGGTCTGTTCCTCATGGGAACGATTTTGATTGCAGTTTTTTCCATGATGTAAGAGGTACACGTGGTGCTCTCCTGGTCGGGAGAGTCCTCCGTGGTAATCCTACATCTAGTCAACCACCTCGAGGTCATGGTCGCGACATAGCGGTGACTATGGCACGCGTGATAAACGCACTGGTAGTTATCCTGCACTGGCACGCGGTCAGTCGTTTCCGCTAGCGGGTACGCCTAAAGGTACAACACGGAATAGTACATGGCCTTTCCCTCTTAGAACATAACAGAACAGAGGTCTCGCCCCTCCACAGTCCGCGTACTCTTGTCCGACTATCCCGGTTTGCCCAGTGGGCTTAACAAGAGTCGGTGTAGGGCAGCTAGTCTTATCTCCGGGCCCCCTTGGGCGGCTAGCATCTCCCTACACTAAATAGCTCACCACGGTACCACGTACACGAGGGTCAAACAGAGTCAGTGTAGAGTCTCTAAGCCTGACCCCGGGGCTCAACCTAACGGGCAGCTAGTACCGTTGTACAGAAAAGGGATAGTGGCTCTCTTGGTACCGCGTACACAAGGGTCAGCTCACTTTCCGTTTACAGGAGCTTTCCTCCTAATTCCCCGTAGGGTTTATGCTGATATTCCTTTCATTTCATATTCCAGTCTTTCTGATTTCTCTATTTACCTTACCGGTTTCGTTCTGAAAACAGGTAGCTCGTGATTTTCTACTGACAAGACATCATACTAAGTAACCAGTACATTTGCTAGCATTTAAAGTTTTTACAGGCATCTCAAGTAAACAGTATAGCTCGAACTACTTGTTTCTATCCTAGGGTTCATTTTCATCCTAGGGTTCTACATGTTTCTCAAGTATATAGTATAGTTCAACCAGTTGTTTCTGTCCTAAGGTTCATTCTCATCCTAGAGTTCTACATGTTTCTCAAGTATACAGTATAACTCAACAATCTATTTCTGTCCTAGGGTTCATTCTTATCCTTGGATTTATTTAAGTTATTCTAAACATGCAGTTCATTTATTTAAATCATAATATTAATGTAAACCACTCTACCGGCAAATACGGGAGGAATGGAGGCTCAGATCACAGGTCCCGTCGCTTCTGTGGCTCCCACTTACTCGACTGGCAGGAGACCTATACAATTGACCAACCACATCAAACGAGTCTAAAATCGTATACAAGTGACACTAACTCGTAGAGACTCAAGCGAAAAACAACAGTATTTCGTTTGCGGAAATCCGATTTCGTTTGGGCCTTAAACGGGTCAAAAACACTCACACTATCCAAAATCAGACGTCTGGATCTAATCCCAGACGTCTTAAAAGATGTCAACACTTACCCTGGGTTCCCTGCAGCTACCTTGGACGTCCGGACCCCTCCGCGATCGTCTGAGGTGAGTTCCAGACGTCGGACTCTTCTTTCAGTCGTCTGAAGGTATGGTCAGACGTCTGGTGATGTGTCCAGACGTCCAAAAGTACCTCGAAGGGCGCACCCCACGCCTTTCCAATGGCTTGCCCCCTGTGTACGTATGCACTGACCTCAAAAAAGGCCGAACAAGATCCCTGCGGTGAGGCCTGCATGGCCGTAACCGCACAAAAGCACGTACCTTAGCATAGAGCATGCCTTCAGACGTCCTGCTTTAGCTCCCGACGTCCTTCTGCTATTGCAGACGTCTGGGATGTGCTCCAGACGTTTGACACTGGAAAATATCGAGTACGTAGAACCTCTGTGAGCTTCTCCTCCACGTAAAATCCCTCTGCGCCGCCCGTAGCTGCTATGCCGGCAGCTTCAGGTTGCCGCGAAGCTCACCTCGACGTGGTCCTCTTCAGGCACGAGCTCCTCTCATGCTCTCGTGGCTCCCTCGCGAGGTCTCTCCTCCCTCGCGTCCCGTCTCTCTCTCTTCTTCCTCTCCTATCGCTGTGCTGGATGGTAAGGGAGGAAGGTGGTGATCGGTGGGGATGGAGAGAGTGGCGTTGGGGGGGGGGGGGAGTGGGGGTTTAAATAGATAGAGGGTTAGGGTTTGAGGTGAGGAGAGGGGAGAATACGTGTGTAGCGAGCGCGCGGAAAAGAAAGAAGGTACGGTTCTCTACTTTCAGACATCCATCACTCTGTTCAGACATTTGGACAGGTGTCTAACGGCTAATCTAGATGTCTTAAACAACCCAAAAAGGTAGCGGGTTATTTTAACATAACAAACTTAAAGGAAGTTTCGTTCTTGAAACTTGAGCCAAGTAGGGTGCGGAAAAGTAGTGTAAAAGCGCACAATGAACTTAACGAGGATCAAAGTAGGTCTAAGAAGACGTACCCTCAAAAAGCTCCAGGTACTGTTTTTGCATTGCCGCCTTAGGCTCCCAAGTGGCCTCCTCATATCGCTGGCTTCTACATAAGACTTTCACTAGTGATACTTGCTTACGTCTCGGACTCCGGACGGCTCTGTCTAATATCTGTACTGGCCTCTCGGGATAGGTCAAATCGTCTTCCACCTCGACGCTCTCGTGGCTTAGAACGTGGATGGGATTGGTGACGTACTTCCTGAGATTGGACACGTGAAACATGTCGTGCACTTCAGAGAGCTGGGGAGGAAGGGCAAGCCGGTAAGCAATGGGTCCAACCCGCTCCAAAACTTCAAAGGGTCCCACAAACCTCGACGCAAGCTTTCCTTTCACCCCAAAACGTTGCAAGCCCTTCATGGGTGAAACACGGAGAAATACGTGATCACCAATCTTGAACTGTACCTCCCTGCGTTTTCTATTGGCGTAGTTCTTCTGTCTACTTCTGACAGTGCGGAGTCGCCTGTGAATCTGCTCTATTACCTCCTGACTCTACTAGATCAGCCTGTGGCCAACCTCTCACTTGGTCCCCACCTCGACCCAACTCAATGGTGCATTACACCTTCGTCTGTATAGGGCCTCGTAAAGTGCCATGCCGATGCTCGAATAATAGCTGTTATTATATGCAAACTCTGCTAGGGGCAAATGGTCATCCCAGGAGCCTCTCCAGTTTAGTACACAAGTGCGTAGGAGGTTCTCGAGTGTCTATATGGTGTGCTCTGATTGCTCGTCGGTCTGGGGGTGGTATGCGGTTCTAAACGTCAGACGAGTCCCCAATGCCTACTGAAACTCTACCCAGAATTGGGAAGTGAAACGAGTATCCCTGTCGGGTACGATTTCGCGAAGGATTCCGTGCAGACGCACCACATCTCTGACGTATCTCTCTACTAGCTGTGCTGGCCCAAAGGTGACTCGGATGGAAGGAGCTGTGCCGTCTTTGTCAACCAGCCTACTATTACCCAAACTACGTCATGTCCCCACTGGGTAACTGGTAGACCCACCACTAAGTCCATGGTGATGCTCTCCCACTTCCACTCTGGCACATGAAGTGACTGTAACGGCCCTGCAGGTCTCTGGTGCTCGGCCTTCACCTGCTAGCATACCAAGCACTGCTAGACACTCACCAACATCTCACTTCATCCCTCTCCACTAGAAGTCGCGTCACAAGTTATGGTACATCTTTGTATTTCCGGAATGTATGGTGAACCGGGACCTGTGCGCCTTGGTTAGGAGCTCTCTCAACAACTCCTCGTCTCTAGGAACATATAGGCGTTCCCTCATGTGTAGTATTTCGTCTAAGGAAAAGTCTCCTGGGTCCCCAGTGAGCATCCTATCTCGCAGTGTTTGCAAGTATGGATCGGTCATCTATCCTGCAATGATGCAATCTATTAGCTCTGGTCGTGCCTGTCGCGTCACTGTCACTACTCCGTAGTACCCTAGTGACTCTCAGGGTCGCTAACTGCCCACCTTCTCTATGAGTCTCCAACTATGTGCTTGCAAGCTGGCCAAGTGGATGGGCATCTTTCGGTTAAAGGCGTCAGCCATTACATTAGCCTTCCCTGGGTGGTAGGAGATGCTGCAGTCGTAATCCTTCTGGAGCTCTAACCAACGCCTCTGTCTCAGGTTGAGCTCCTTCTGGTCAAATAGGTACCTGAGGCTCTTGCGATCCGTGAAGATCTCGAATGTCACACCATACAGGTAGTGCCTTCATGTCTTCAGCGTGAAAATAACTGCTGCCAGCTCTAAGTTATGGGCGGGATAATTATGCTTATGGGGCTTCAGTTGCTGCAAAGCGTAAGCGACAACGTGACCCCTCTGCATGAGCACACCACCCAACCCCTGCAAGGATGTGTCGGTGTAAACCACGAACCAGCCACTACTGTCTGGAATGGTAAATACAGGAGCTGAAGTCAGTCTCTCCTTCAACTCCTGAAAACATGTCTCGCACTCGTCGGTCTAAGAAAAGGGCATGTCTTTTCACGTAAGCTGAGTCATAGGACGCGCGATTTGAGAGAACCCTTTGATAAATCGTCGATAGTAGCCTGCTAGTCCTAGAAAACTGCGTACCTCTGTCACTGTGCGTGGTCTCTCCCACCTGAGCACAACCTCAACCTTGGCTGGATCCACAGCCAATCCGTCTCCCGATATCACGTGGCTTAAGAAAGTCACCTATCTCAGCTAAATCTCGCACTTGCTGTATTTGGCGTACAGCCTGCATCGTCTCAAGGTATCCAGGACGATACGTAAATGCTGTCCATGCTGCGCATGATCCCGTGAGTAGACTAGGACGTCGTCGATGAACACCACCGCAAATTAGCCTAAATACGGTCTGAAAACACGGTTCATCATATTCATGAAAGCAGCGGGGGCGTTGGTTAGCCCAAACGGCATGATCAAGAACTCATAGTGCCCGTATCATGTACGGAAAGCTGTCTTGGAGACGTCGGTCTTCTTGATCCTCAACTGGTGGTAACCTGACCTCAGGTTTATCTTAGAGAACGCTGTGGCGTCTCTCAACTGGTCAAATAGGTCGTCGATACAAGGTAGCGGGTACTTGTTCTTGACGGTGACCCAATTCAGCTGTCGGTAGTCGACACAAAGTCATAGGGTAACGTTCTTCTTTACAAACAACACGGGAGCTCCCCAAGGGGATGCACTGGGCCTCACAAAGCCCTTTTCCAACAGGTTCTGTAACTGTGACTTGAGCTCTTGCAGCTCAAGCTCCGCCATCCTGTTAGGTGCAGTAGAAACGGGGCTGGTTCCCGATACTAACGAGATCTCAAACTCGATCTCACGCTCAGACAGTAATCCTGGAAACTCCTCTGGGAAAACGTTGGGGTACTCGCAGACCATCGAAATACTCTGAAAGTCGGCCATGGGGCTAGGCTCTACTACGACACAAGCCAAGAAGCCCTCACACCCCTGGCCTAAAAGCTTTGCTGCCCGAAGCGCGGAGATGTACCTAAAATCTCCATCCACTAGTTGGTCATGAAACTCAATGGGAGGGAACTCTGGTATGAAGAAGACGATCTTCCTCTCAAAACAGTTCACCAAGGCGTGATAGGTAGACAGCCTGTCCATCCCTAGAATCACGCCAAAGTCCTCCATCAGGATCACAATCAGGTTGGCAGGAAGATTGTGTCCCCCCTATAGCGACCTCGCAGTCTGTAAAGACCTCTGTTATGAACAACTGTCCACCTGGCCCTTTAATCTGGAACAGAACTTCTAACAGTATACTGCCCGGTCCCAAACTGATAGCAAAACTCGAGGAGACAAAGGAATGTGTGGCACAAGAATAAAAAAGAACATATAATAATCTGTCAGAAACAATAATCATATCTGCCACCACAAAACATGAAGCCTTGGCGTTTTTGTGTGTTAGGGCATTAATGTGCTCCTCAGTCCTAGGTGCAGACGAAGCTGCCACGCTCTGGGTCGGGTAGGAAGCAGCTGGCCGGTACACTTGTTGTGACTGCTGTCCTCCTCCACGTGCCTGGTGACCGTGGTTGCCAGTTCGGCCTTCAGCACTCGGTGCGGGGAGTATTTGCTGTGCTCCGACCCTAGATGGGCAGTCCCTCACGATGTGGCTCGACTGGCCACATTGGTAGCAGTGAGGAACACGGCCTCCTCCCTCAATCGGTCTTTGCTAGTGGTTGGGCAGGGGTCCAGTGTTGGCAGCTGGTCCCTGTTTAGGGTTCCCAAAGGCCACTAGTGGTCCTACAAAACGAGACTACTCTCCTGCGACCACCGTGTGCCTCATCTCGCAACAACCTTGTGAGTACTCGGGCTAGTAGGGCCTCTTCTGTCTGCCGTCAGCGTCTTGCGCGGCTGGGTTGGTCTCCTCATAAGTTATGGCTGCCTCAACCACACGAGAGAAAGCGGGCAACTTCAGGGGTTTCACATACCCCTGAATCGTCGGTCGAAGCCCCTCAGTAAACCTCCATAGGCGCTCCTCCTCAGTAGATGCAGTTGTCGGGGCGAAGCGTGACAACTCCAGGAAACACATGTGGTATGCGCTAACTGTCATCGCCTCCTGACGGAGAGTGTGGAACTCTCGCCTCCTTTGGTCCTGCTAAGTCTGCGAGAAGTACTGCTCGCAGAAAAGAGCTACGAATTGGTCCCACGTCGGCTCTTTCCCCTCCTGGCCTCTGACTGCCCTCCACCACCTGTGGGTTGCGCTTTCTAGCTAGTACATGGTAAAGGCCACGCAGCACTATGCAGGAGGGTGGAGGGTGTCGAACACCTTCTACATCTGCTCCAGCCAGTCCTTTGCCTTAGACGGGCTCTCATCCCTCTTGAAGGAGGGGGGCTTCAGCTTTGGAACTGGTCGAAGGGCTTGTGGTGGAGCTGCAACGGGGAAACAGGTATGCTTCCAGGCAAGGAGGGCTCGGGCTCAGAAGTGTCTGAGGGTGGTGGAGGATCACCCCCTCGCCCTCCAGCTTGTACGGCGCTGCGGTGGTTCCCCTGTCGCATGTAGGACTCTCCCTCCATGTCCTCAAGAAGGGGTGGCCGAGGAGGTTGCTGGAGCTCCTCCCGTACGATATCTCGGATAATCTGGGCGAGATCCTGAGCTTGAATGCCTGGAAGGAGAGTTGGGTAGGCTGGTGCCTCAGGTTTGGCACGTCCGCCCCTTCGACAACCCCGCCCACGGCCACGTACACGGCCTACCTCGGGAATTCCCCTACGGGGCATCTCCTATAAGGAGACACAGGAAAAAGAGCATGAACTGTCAATGATAACAGATTACATCAAGAGATAAGACTCGAAGCGAAGATCAAAGCGACATGTTGTGATGGCTATCTTACATGCATGTGGGTGACTAGTTATCAAACCATTTGGTTCTTTTCTCGAGATGACGTTGCTCTGATACCATCTTGTTACAACGCGATCCCAGATCCCTACAAGACCTGAGATCGGCCCGCCTCGACTAATCCAAAGACCTAGTCGTTCAACGAGAAATAACCAAAAGTATGAAATAAATCACAACCACACATGCAATGTAACTAAGCAGAAATAAATCAAAAGACAGTAAGAGAAATAGAGCGATATAGTTTCAATATTACAGGCCACTACAACTACAACAGAGAAAAGTACAGCTGAAAGTACTGAAACAGTATTACATAGAACAAAAATACTCACTACTACAACAGGAGCTAAGGAAAACGGTAAAAAACACAGCGTCGGCTGGGCTCGACTGGGCCCAGGTCTCTCTACAGCCGGTGGTGCTAGTTGCTCAACTCCCTGACGTGAACAAGGTTATAAAATTTTCGGAGTTAGTGAACGCAGTGTAGAGTGGTAATTTAGCCATTTACATGTAATTAAGACAAGCAATTAATTTATGCAATTAAACACTATCCATTTTCATTTAGTTCGACCAAGTACTTCTAATTTGTTATTCCTTTATTCACTTAGATCATTTCTTGATTTGGCCTGTTCCTCGTGGGAACGATCTTTATTGCAGTCTTTTCCATGATGTAGGAGGTACACGTGGTGCTCTTTTGGTCGGGAGAGTTCCTCATGATAATCTTACACCCAGTCAACCACCCTGAGGTCACGATAACATAGCGGTGACTTTGGCACGCGCGATAAACACACGGGTACTGACACGCGGTTAGTCGTTTCCGCTAGTGGGTGTGCTTAAAGGTACAGCATGGAACAGTACAGGGCCTTGCCCTCTCAGAATAGAACAGAAGAGGGGTCTTGCCCTTCCACAGTCTACGTACCCTCGTTCAACTATCCCGGTTTGCCTAGTGAGCCTAACAAGAGTCGGTATAGGGTGGTTAGTCTTATCCTCGGGTCCCCTAGGGTGGCTAGCACCCTCCCTACACTAAGTAGCTCACCCTGGTACTACGTAGACGAGGGCCAAATAGAGTCAGTGTAGAGTGTCTAGGCCTGACCCTGGGAGTGAACCTAACGGGCGGCTAGTACCCCTCTACACAAAAGGGACAATGGCCCTCTTTGGTATCGCGTACACAAGGGCCAGCTCACTTCCCATCTACAGGAGCTCTCCTGATTCCCCGTAGGGTTCATGTTGATATTCCTTTCGTTTCATATTCCAGTCTTTTCGATTTCTCTATTTACATTACCGGTTCCGTTCTTAAAACAGGTACCTCGTGATTTTCTATTGACAAGACATCATACTAAGTAATCAGTACATTTGCTGGCATTTAAATTTTTACAGGCATTTCAATTAAACAGTATAGCTCGAACGACCTGTTTCTGCCCTAGGGTTCATTCTAATCCTAGGGTTTTCCATGTTTCTCAAGTATACAGTATAGCTCAACCATTTTCTTCTACCCTAGGGTTCATTCTCATCTTAGGGTTCTACATGTTTCTCAAGTATACAGTATAGGTCAACCATTTATTTCTGCCCTAGGGTTCATTTTCATCCTAGGATTCATTCAAGTTATTCTAAACATGTAGTTCATTTATTTAAATCATAACATTAATGTAAACCACTCTACCGACAAATACGGAAGGAATGGAGGCTCAGATCGCAGATCCCGTTGCCTCCGCGGCTTCCGCGTACTCGACTGGTAAGAGACCTATAGAATTGACTAACTATATCAAACGAGTCCAAAATCGTATACAAGTGACACTAACTTGTAGAGAAACTCAAGCGAAAAATAACGGTACTTCATTTGTGGAAATCCGATTCCGTTTGGGTCCTAAACGGGCCAAAAACACTCACACTGTCCAAAATTAGACGTCTTGGTCTTATCCCAGACGTCTTAAAATATGTCAACACTTACCTTGGGTTCCTTGTAGCTACCTCGGATGTTCGGACCCCTCCGCGATCGTCTGAGGTGAGTTCCAAACATCAGACTCTTCTTTCGGTCGTCTAGAGGTATGGTTAGACGTCCAGAAGTACCTCAAAGGGCACATCCCGCACCTTTCCAACGGCCTGCCCCCTGCGTACGTATGCACAGACCTCAGAAAATGCCGGACTAGATCCCTGCGGTTAGGCCTGCATGGCCATAACCACACAAAATTATGTACCTTAGCATAGAGCGTGCTTTCAGACATCCGGCTTCAGCTTCGAGCATCTTTCTGCTACTCCAGACGTCTGGGATGTGCTCCAGACGTTTGATACTGGAAAATATCTAGTACGTAGAGCCTTCGCGAGCTTGGTAGGTTTAATTCCTTAACATAGTTAATTAAGTTATTTAGACTTAATTAAATGTAGTAAAAAGCAACTTAGGTTAACTTGATTTAATGTTGATTGTGCATATAGGGTTAAGCTAACTTAACATTTTAGATTTTTAATTCTTTTTTTAACTGGTTGAGTCTAAGTCGTTCACTAGGAGGCATAACTTAATTTAATTCACCATTTATTTTTAAACATAAATTGCTAATTAGTTAATCAATTAGAATTATAATTATATTACTTTATGAACATGAATCTTGGACAAAGGATATTCAATTAAAAGACATGCAACATTATATAAGAAAAGCATATTTACACATGTGATCAATTATTAAAAACAAGTAAATATGTTTATTAATACTAATTTCATTTCATTTATAAAAGATTAAGGCAATAAAAAGAAATTCAATTAAGTACAAGTGCTTTATTCATCAATTAAGTTCTAAAAGAAATTGTATTGAAGTAAAATACAAAATTAGACGTTTTAAAAATGAGCATAAATTTATCAGACGTCTAAAACTCTTAATTTTCCATTTATCTTTCTTCTTCTATCTTCAGCCTTCTCGTCTTCTCTTCTGTCATCTCTTTCTCTCTCTCTGTTTACCTTCTTTGTTTACTCTCTCTTTAGCTTTTTGTCTTTACCTTTCTCTTTCTTTACTTCTCCCTTTAGCTTTCTATTTTTACCTTTCTCGAGCCCTTCGTCTCTTCTCTGAAGTCAACCTTTTCTCTTCTCTTTCTTTTCAACACCTTAACTGTGCGCTTGAACCACACTGAACCAAAATTGGTTTTATTATGGGCGGCTTGGATCGGTTGGGGATACGCAACACCCCTCTCAGGGTGGGACCAGACCCTACTAGGTTCAAGCCTAGTTCACATTAGGTGGTTTATTTCCGGTTTAAATCATCACATGCACAGTCTCCGACCTCCCAAGCCCACACACACGCCCGCTCACGGGCGCACGGCCGCACACCCACAGGCGCACACACTCGGGCACGTGCACCGCATGCACCCACACACACACACACGCTCTTTATGCGCCTAGCGTCGACGACCGAACAGGTCGTATCACCTTTTGCATTTATACTAAGGCGCGCACTCACGTTTTTTCGATGTGACACTAACTTTGTCCCCTTAAGGCCAAACTTTGGCTGGAGACACAGGTCGGCTCAGAGCTCCAAATCGAGCAAGCAATAGCTCGTTGGAAAGCTCTAGAGATGTACTACAGGATTGCAGCATCAATTTGATGCTGAGAACAGAATTAACCCTTCGATTTGAAGGGTGAAAGTTGGAGGTTGTCACAGCCATTCTGGCCTGCTGTGAAGTTGCACAGGTCTGACCTGCAGCAAGGCTCTTTGACCTTAGATGAGGTTTTGAAAAGATTTAAGAGTTGACTTCGCTCCTAGGGGTGTAGGGAAGAGATGCAGGAAGCTATTGGAAGATGAAGAGGCTCAAGAGCTTCAAGTAGAAGCTTCAGAGCTCCAAATCGAGCTATGAAAAGCTTGACAGATAGCGAAAGGGCAGCTAAATTAAAATAAACAACCTCTGAAGGTTGTGAAGAATCCATCTGGGCAGAATTTGCATTGGAATTTCATCAGAAAAACACTGAAGTCAATATTGGGTTCAAATGAACCCAAACTGTACAGAAGTTTGATTCATCTGAAACTCTAAATAAAACTCATTCAAATCAATCTTAAATCATTTATTATCATCCCAGAAATTATTTAAACTCATCAATTTCTTTAATTGAAACCTAAATCATTCAATCAGACCTATGTTTGACCACTGAACCTCAAAAATTGACTTTCTTCATTGAGTTTTTTTAGATGAAATTTACACCTCAATTTAACTCTATTTATCCTCAGGAATTAATTAAGGGTCTTAAAAGAAATTTTAACTAAGAAACCCACGGTTTCAGGTCTATCGCTTGAGCTCTAAAGTTAGTTTGTTCGACAGAACGAACTAAGGCTTTTCTAGGTGTTTGATGTACATAACTGATCTCATAGCATCCTCTTGATCCTTCTAGGCTCTAAAATCAAGCTTAACCTTAATGAACAGTGTTCTCCAACTCTGCCAGAGTTGGAGAAGACAGAGGTCTAAATCTAGCTCCAGACTTTAAAACTTCAAAGTAAACACTACAGAATGATCATTAAACATCAATTAAGCGATCTGGAGCTTCTCAGGAAGTTCTATAGGCTGAAGACAATATTTTGACTTGCTAGAGCTCGTCGGAGCTCCTATGAGTCCAGACAATGGCTAAAAATATGTAAAAATCATTTAATCAGGCCATGGAAGATCTAAAAAGTCTCCTGAGCTTACAAGGAACCTCAGGAACACATTAATTCATTCAATTAATGATTACACTGAAAGTTATGCATTGAATTCATAAGGGCTGTGACCTAAGTTCGCTGGAACTCAAGACAAGTTCTCTCACTCAATTGAGTAGAGAGAACATGTCAGTGGAGTGTGGCGAAGGTGTACAGATGATTAATTAGGTGGAGGAACTCCTCCTGAGTCGCCATTGACAGCGAGCTCAGGAGGTTGAATGAATTTTAGGCGTTTTAGTTATAGGTGATTTTAAGTCAAATTAATGGGAAGAATGGGGCCCTTAGATGATGACTAAGTGGTGGAGGGCTCCAGTGGAGGTGAATTGCCCTCAGTTACTTTCGCCATGGACAGCGGAAGCAGCCGGTGGAGGTGGAGATGGATTAGGCAATTAGATGTTAAAATAAAGGAATTAAAATGTCATAGATGATCATGGAAGATTAAGGAAGGTGATCAGTAAAATAAAAAGACAATAATATTCCAGTCAAGCTCAAAGAGCTCGTCGGAGTTGAGGAAGACAGTGAAAAAATAATTTACAACAACTACTCTAAGCTACCTAATCAAGTAATCTAACTAATCTAAACTTACGTAAGATGCTAATCTACTGTTACCTGGACGAAGGGGGCAGAGAATCTCCGTGGATGGCTTGTGACGGAGGAAGAAATCAGAGGATGTTGGGAAGAGCTCTGGCGAGAAGTTGAAAGCAGCAAGGAAGAAGAATTGTTGCTCGAGGTCCTGTCATGACCATCCGGAGAGGAAGAGGAGGTGAGGGAGACGAGTTCCTCGTGCGGAGGAGCTCCGAAGGAGAGGTGAGAGGTTGCCGAAGGTAGTTGATGAATAACCTATTTGTTAGCTCAGCGGGGGAAGAGGGAAGGGAGCTAACCTCTTGAAATTGGAGAGGTGGAGGGCTATTTATAGGTTGCGACGGCTGAGGAGGAGGGTGAATCTGGATGGAAAGGAGTCTAGGTGCGAAGTAACCACCGGCACTTCTCCGACGCTCGTGAGGTTAACTTCAAACGCTAAATAGGGTTCAAGCATCATCCAGACCAATGGATGAAAAGAGGGCGGTGAGCGCAAGCTTCAAGAGCTTGGCAGGGATGGGCGGACGTCAGTTGGACGGTGATCGGCGAGTGAAAACACTTGTCGTCAGCCGTCGAAGAGGCTAAAGAAGAAATGAAGAGGAAGAAGATGTTTACAGGGACCTGACTACAATGAAAACTAAGGACCTAGGTGAAGAAGGACTTGATTGAAATAAAACTTAGGGACTAAAATGTAAACTAAGGTTTTCAAGACTTATTTTAATTTAAATCTTTTTCAAATTTTTATATATGATTATAAATTGGACAAATATTATATTTAAATCTTGGTTTTACGTTTTTGACCTTTTAGCTTAATTTATTTAATTAAGTAAAGTTACTTAAGTTATTATATACTTAGTTATAATTTGTTACGAATGTGCGTTTCAGACGTCTTTTAAGACGTTTGGGAGGTGGCCCAGATGTCTGACCAGACGTCTGGAACCACTTCCAGACGTCTGGGAATCGGTTATTTTTGGCACGCGTGTTTCGTCTGCGTGCCTGAGCGCGCAGACCTGCGTACGCTCTCTCTCCCTCTCTTTTTCCCTCTCTCCTGCGGTCGTAGACCCACCCTGTCCGCTCTCTCTCTCCTCCTCGCACGGCATTAAAAGGCCACGCCCTCTCCCTCACTCCCGTCACCTCCACCCCCTACCTCTTTTCCTTCCAGCCAGTGCGCGAGAGCGAGCGCGAGTGAGCGGCGGCAGCAACAGCCGCGGTGAGCGTGGGAGGAGGTGCTGCACGTGGAAGAGGCGCTCGGCCGTGAGGGCGAGCTCGCCGGGGCTGCTAGGGCCGGCCGGCGGGGGGTGCAGCGGGTGCGGAGCGGCGCGGGGGGGGGACTGCTGCAGTTTAAGCATCAGGCGGACGAGACGCGGCGCGGCCGGGCGTCGCGAGTGGAGGGCGAGTCGCGCCTTGGTTTTGGAAACTTTTCCAGAATCAGACGTTTGGGCTTCTAGCCAGACGACGGGCACGACGTTTGGAAGACTGTCCAGACGTATGTAAGGTGAGTTATTTCCGTCTTCTTCGTTTTCTTCGACTGACCGTACTAAGAGAGAGAGAAATGGGTACGCGTAGGTTTTGAGATTCGCATCCAACGCGAATCAGACGTCTGGCTGCAGTGACAGACGACGGGAACAACTTCCAGACGTCCGGGGTGACCATCGGACATCTGGGAACTAGGCCAGACGCCCCCACAGGCTTTTGGACATCTGAGAGACCACGCAGAGCAAGGTAACCCCTGATCCACTTTTTAAGACGTCTGGAATAAGTTCCAGACGTCTGATTTTGCACTGTTTCGTCGTTTTCGACCCGTTTAGGGCCCGTTCGGGTTCCGTTTTTCGCGTTTTGAGTTGCGTTCTTTTCAGAATTAAATCCTCTACCTGTCTACAGTGGCTATATACTGTTTTGAGAAACTCCCTGTGTTTGATCCTTGTGATAGGATCCCGTTCCGTTGCCGTCTCGGGGTTTGCGGAGGCACGTGGGATTTCCGACCATGCCTCCAGTACTCCTGTTGTAACCGGTAGGGTGGCATTTAAGTTTATTAGCATAATCTGTTAAATTATGGAACCATAAATAGAACCTAGGACATTGCATAAATCGTAGGAATGAGAAACGAGATTGAATGATAGATCCTATGGTGTTGCATAAATCCTAGGGCTGGAAAACTAGATTGTATGATAGATCCTAGGGTATGACATGAATCCTAGGATGGGAAAACTAGTGGAATATGTGAACACTGCAGTCATGAAAATGTGGAAAAGAAATAATAACTGCCTGTAAATTTGTTTAAACAGCTGCCTGTTATGAATGAATGAACATGATTAAGAATATGGGATGTATGAATGTGAAACTGGAGAGGTGAAACCGGAATGCGCTGAGTTAAAGAGCTGGAACCCTACGGGGAATTAGGAGTAGAACTCCTGGAAAGTGAATTTAATAGAATAGGGGAAGTGAGCTGGCCCTTGAGTACGGAGTACTAAGGAGAGCGACTGTCCTCCTGTTTAGTGCAGAGTGGAGCCAGTCGTCCCAGGGACCCGGGGTTAGGACTGGCCACTCTGTACCGACTTACTGGCCCTCTTGTATGTAGTACCGAGGAGAGCTACTAGTGTAGGGAGGTACTAGCTACCCCACGGGCCCCGGGGTTTTGCTAACCTCCTACACCGACTTGTTAGGCCCACTGGGGCAAACCAGGGTAGTCAGGTGAGGGTGCGCGGACTGTGGAGGGGCAAGGCCCATGTTTGGTTACTGTGGAGGGGTTGGACCCCTGTTACTGAGAGAGCTTTGTCCTGTACTGGTTCCGTGCTGTGCTTTGGGCGCACCCGTTAACGGAAACGACTGACCGCGTGCCAGTGTGGGTTAGCTACTCATGCGTTTACCGCGCGTGCCGTAGTCACCGTTACGTCTGTCAGTGACCTTGGGGTGGTTGACTGAAAGTAGGATCACCACGGGGGACTCTCCTGGCCAGGAGAGCACCACGTGCTACTTCTACTGTTTGGGAAAGACTGCAATCAAGATCGTTCCCACGAGGAACTTTCGAGATCAAGTAAAGGATTTGAGAAATAGATAAATTGTGAAACAGTAGAAAGACGTAAATAAAGGAAGAAAGAAACTAAAACAGCTTTTGTACACTTTATTGCTTTTGTAGTTTAGCTGCCACTCTACTCAGCGTTTTGCTGACGTGTTACATTCGTTACTTTTCAGGACCAGGTGTTGAGCAGCCAGGGTCTGCGGCTGCAGAGGACGCTGGGCCGAGTAGGGTCCAGTAGAGTTGCCACTGTTCTCTTGTACCTCTTTTTGGTTTCACTGTAGTGAGTAGTTTTTGTTTCCGCTGTTCTTTTCTTTACCTGCAATTCCATATTATGTTGTGAATGTTGTTATACTGTTGTGGTGGTATTTACTGTAGTGGTTTCTTTCCTTACTGCTGTATTTTTTTACTGTTAGTTATATTTATGCTGAATGTGGTTTATTTTACTGCTCTTTTGGTTACTTCCTCGTTGGACGACTAGGTCTTGGGATTAGTCGAGTCGGTCCGGTTCTCGTGTCTCGTAGGGACTCGGGAATCGGGTCGTTACAAGATGGTATCAGAGCAAGGCCGTCCTGAGAAATGAATCAACTGACTGGAAAATAACCAATTCACATGTCTATAACTAGAGTAGCCACCACAACATATCTTTTGACATGAGCTCTTAGACGTTTCCGTTCGGTATCGTTCCGTAGTGACGTGTTCCGTTTTGTTTCGCGTCTCCTTACAGGAGATGCCTCGTCGCAAGACTGGTGAGGCTGGTCGCGGGCGCGACCGAAGACGAGGTCGGCGAGGTGGGCGTGCCGTTGTCGACGTCTTGGTGGAACAGCCACCACTCCTGGGCATTCAGGCCCAGGACCTCGCCCGACTGATACGGGATATTGTACGAGAGGAGCTCAACCCACCGCCCCGAGCGCCTCCCCCTGGGGTGCGGATGGGGAGTCCTTTGTGGGACCACTCGACGGATGCGACGCTGGTCGCGGGGGAGGGGATGGGCTGCTGCCGCCCCTACTTTCCTCTGACACTTCTTTGCACGAGGCACCTTCGCCTGGAGATGCACCAGCACCTCCGCTGCAGCGCCACTTCGAGCTTTTCGGACAGTTCCGGAAGCTGAAGCTCCCCTCCTTCAAGGGGGATGAGGACTCGGCCGAGGCAGAGGACTGGCTTGAGCAGCTGGAGAAGATTTTCGACACCCTTCGCCCCCCGGTGGAGTGCCGCGTGGCCTTTGCCACGTACCAGCTAGAGAGTGCGGCACACAGGTGGTGTAGAGCGGTCTAGGGACAGGAGAGGGACGAGCCAACTTGGGATCGGTTCGTCACCCTCTTCTGCGAGCAGTACTTTCCCCAGATATGGCAGGACCAAAGGAGGCGGGAGTTCCACACTCTCCGCCAAGGGACGATGACTGTGTGCGCGTACCGCACGCGTTTCCTGCAGCTGTCTCGCTTTATAGCAACAGCGGTAGCTAGTGCGGAGGAGCGCCTTTGGAGGTTCACCGAGGGGCTCCGGCCTGCGATTCGGGGTTATGTCAAACCCCTGAAGCTGCCTACGTTTTCGAGGGTGGTGGAGGCAGCCATGTCTTACGAGGAGACCAACCCGTCCGCGCGAGACACTGACGGCGGGCGGAAGAGGCCCTTTTAGCTAGACTTTTCACAAGGCTGGCGAGAGAGGAGACACGTGGTGTCCGCAGGAGAGCCGTCACGTTTTACAGGGCCATCAGTGGCCTTTGGGGGCCCTCGACAGGGGCCAGTCGCCAGCACCGGACCCCCGCCCAGCCGACAGTAGGGACCCACTGAGGGCGGGAGTCGGGTTCCGCTCTGTTACCAGTGTGGCCAGCCGGGCCACATCAGGAGGGACTGCCCGTTTAGGGCAGGAGGTTAGCAGATACTCCCCGCACAGAGCATTGGAGGGCGCACAGGAGGCTGCGGTTCCCAGGCGCGAGGAGGACAGCAGTCACGAGGAGGGTACCGGCCAGCACCTACCCGTCCGACGCAGAGTGTGGCTGCTTCGTCCGCACCTAGAGCTGAAGGGCGTATCAACGCCCTGACACACAGGGACGCCAGAGCTTCGGGATCGGTGGTGGCAGGTATGGTTTCAGTTTCCGGCAGACTCGTTTACACACTTTTCGATTCCGGCGCTACGCACTCGTTTGTCGCAGCCAGTTTCGCAGTTAGCTTGGACCAAGATTATACACAGTTAGAGAATCTGTTCGTAATCAGAGGTCCGAGTGGTCAGCTGTTTGTAGCTGAGGAGGTGTACACGGATTGCGAGGTCAGCGTCGGGGGACATAGCCTGCCAGCTGACCTAATTATGTTACAGATGGAGGATTTTGTGTGATTCTGGGGATGGATTGGCTGTCCGCTTGCCTCGCCTTGGTGTGCTGTTTTGAGAGGAAGATCGTCTTCTCCATTCCGGAGTTGCCTTTTTTCGAGTTTCACAGACAGCCAGTGGACGGAGGTTTCAGGTGCATTTCGGCACTTCGGGCGTTAAGACTTTTGAGCCAGGGGTGTGAGGGCTTCCTAGCTTGTGTGGTGGAAGAGCCCAGCCCGGTGGCAGACTTCCAGAGTATTCCGGTGGTCAGAGAGTACCCTGACGTGTTTCCAGACGAGTTACCAGGACTACTGCCTGAGCGTGAGATCGAGTTTGAGATCTCACTAGTACCAGGGACCAGCCCCATCTCCACTGCGCCATACAGGATGGCACTGCTTGAGCTACGAGAGCTCAAGTCTCAGTTGCAAGACCTTTTGGAAAAAGGTTTCGTGAGGCCCAGTGTGTCTCCCTGGGGAGCCCCGATACTGTTTGTGAAGAAGAAGGATGTGACCTTACGCCTTTGTGTGGACTACCGACAACTGAATAGGGTCACCATCAAGAACAGATATCCGCTGCCGAGGATCGACGACTTGTTTGACCAATTGCGGGGTGCCACGGTGTTCTCCAAGATCGACTTGAGGTCTGGATACCACCAGTTGAGGATTAGGGAGACCGACGTCTCCAAGACAACTTTCCGCACCTGGTACGGATACTATGAGTTTTTGGTCATGCCGTTTGGGCTGACCAATGCACCCGCTTCTTTCATGGATCTGATGAACCGGGTGTTTAGACCGTACTTGGACCAGTTCGTGGTGGTTTTCATAGATGATGTACTCATCTATTCTAGAGATTGGACGCAGCACGGACAGCACTTGCGGATGGTTCTAGACACTTTGAGGCGACGTAGGCTGTACGCTAAATACAGCAAGTGCGAGTTCTGGTTGAGGGAGGTGGCCTTCTTAGGTCATGTGATCTCTGGAGACGGCTTGGCGGTGGACCCAGCCAAGGTCGAAGCAGTGCTCAAGTGGGAAAGACCGCGTTCAGTCACTGAGATTCGCAGTTTCCTGGGACTGGCAGGCTACTACAGACGATTTATCAGAGGTTTTTCACAGATCGTGCATCCTATGACACAGTTGACCCGGAAGGACGTGCCCTTCGCTTGGACAGACGCCTGGTAGGCGTGTTTTCTGGAGCTGAAGGAGAGGTTGACCTCGGCTCCCGTGCTCACCATCTCTGACAGTTGTGGTGGGTTCGTTGTGTACACGGACGCCTCCTTACAGGGGTTAGGAGGTGTGCTCATGCAGAGGGGTCACGTTGTCGCTTATGCTTCGCGGCAATTGAAGCCCCATGAGCATACCTACCCTACCCACGACCTAGAATTGGCAGCTGTTGTCTTCGCGTTGAGGACTTGGAGGCACTACTTGTACGGTGAGACCTTCGAAATTTTCACAATCACAAGAGCCTCAGATACCTTTTTGATCAGAAGGAGCTCAACATGAGACAGAGACGTTGGTTGGAGCTCCTGAAGGATTACGACTGCAGCATCTCCTACCACCTGGGAAAGGCAAATGTGGTGGCTGACGCCTTGAGCCGTAAGGTGCCCGCACACTTGGCCAGTTTACAGTTACAGAGTTGGAGCCTTTTGGAGGAGGTGGGCAGTTGGCGACCTCTGGAGTTACGGGGGCACTGTGGGGCAGTGACGGTGACATGACAGACCAGGCCAGAGCTGATAGACCGCATCATCACAGGACAGATGGCCGATCCATACTTGCAGTCCTTGCGCGACAGAGTACTGTCAGGAGACCCAGGGGACTTCTCTTTCACAGACCAGGTGTTGCGCCTGAGGGGACGGTTGTGCGTTCCCAGAGACGAGCTGTTGAGAGAGCTCCTGACTGAGGCACATGGTTCCAGATTCACCATACATCCCGAAAACACGAAGATGTACCACGACTTGAGACGCGAGTTTTGGTGGAGGGGGATGAAGCGAAATGTGGGTGAATTCGTACAGCAGTGCTTAGTGTGCCAGCAGGTGAAAGCCGAGCATCAGAGGCCTACAGGGCCGCTACAGCCGCTTCCAGTGCCAGAGTGGAAGTGGGAGAGCATCACCATGGGCTTGGTGGTGGGCTTACCTGTTACCCAGCGAGGACACGACGCTGTCCGGGTAATTGTGGATAGACTGACAAAGACGGCACGATTCTTGCCGATCCGAGTCACTTTGGGACCAGCACAGTTGGCAGAGAGGTATATCCGTGATGTGGTACGACTACACGGAGTTCCGCGGGAGATCGTATCCGACCGGGATACCCGCTTTACGTCCCAGTTTTGGGCTGAGTTTCAGCAAGCCCTGGGGACGCGGTTGAGGTTTAGTACAGCTTACCACCCCCAGACAGACGGACAGTCCGAGCGCACAATACAGACACTTGAGGACCTTTTGCGTGCCTGTGTACTGGACTGGAGGGGCTCTTGGGAGGAACACCTGCCCCCGGCGGAGTTTGCATACAACAGTTATCACTCGAGTATCAGCATGGCTCCCTACGAGGCTCTGTATGGACGGAGGTGTACGGCACCCTTGAGTTGGGTTGAGGTGGGGACCAAGTGGGAGGTTGGCCCCAGGTTGATCCGGCAGAGTCAGGAGGTAGTTGAGCAGATCCATAGGCGACTCCGCACTGTTAGGAGCAGACAAAAGAGCTACGTGGATCGGAAACGCAGAGAGGTGCAGTTCGATGTTGGGGATCACGTCTTTCTTCGTGTTTCGCCCATGAAGTGCTTGCAGCAGTTTAGGGTGAGAGGGAAGCTCGCGCCGAGGTTTGTGGGGTACTTTGAGGTCTTGGAGCGGGTTGGACCCGTTGCTTACAGGCTTGCCCTCCCCCCGCAGCTTTCTGCTGTGCACGACGTGTTCCACGTGTCCAACCTCAGGAAGTACGTAGCCGATCCCAGTCGCGTACTGAGTCACGAGAGCGTCGAGGTGGGCGACGACCTGACCTACCCCGAGCGGCCAGTGCAGATTCTAGATCGAGCCGTCCGTAGTTTGAGACGAAAGCAAGTACCCCTGGTAAATGTTTTATGGAGGAGCCAGCGGTACGAGGAGGCTACTTGGGAGCCTGAGGCGGCAATGCGGGAGCGGTACCCGGAGCTCTTCGCGGGTACGACTTTTCGGATCGGCTTCGATCCTCTTTGAGTTTGTAATGGTTATTTTGACGTCTTTCCCGTACCCTAGTTAGCGCAAGTTTCGGGGACGAAACTTCCTTTGAGTTTGTTATATTGTTACGAACGCGCGCTTCAGACGTCTTTTAAGACGTCTGGGAGGTGGCCCAGGCGTCTGACCAGACGTCTGGAACCACTTCCAGACGTCTGGGAATCGGTTATTTTTCGCACGCGTGTTTCGTCTGCGCGCCTTAGCGCGTAGACCTGCGTACGCTCTCTCTCCCTCTCTTTTTCCCTCTCTCCTGCGGCCGCAGACCCACCCTGTCCGCTCTCTCTCTCCTCCTCGCGCGGCCTTAAAAGGCCACGCCCTCTCCCTCACTCCCGTCACCTCCGCCCCCTTCCTCTTCTCCTTCCAGCCAGTGCGCGAGAGCGAGCGCGAGTGAGCGGCGGCTGCGACAGCCGCGGTGAGCGTGGGAGGAGGTGCTGCGCATGGAAGAGGCGCTCGGCCGTGAGGGCGAGCTCGCCGGGGTTGCTAGGGCCGGCTGGCGGGGGTGCAGCGGGCGCGGAGCGACGCGGGGGGGACTGCTGCAGTTTGAGCAGCAGGCGGACGAGACGCGGCGCTGCCGGGCGTCGCGAGCGGAGGGTGAGTCGCGCCCTGGTTCTGGAAAATTTTCTAGAATCAGACGTCTGGGCTTCTTGCCAGACAACGGGCACGACGTCTGGAAGACTGTCCAGACGTCTGTAAGGTGAGTTATTTCCGTCTTCTTCGTTTTCTTCGACTGACCGTACTAAGAGAGAGAGAAATGGGTATGCGCAGGTTCTGAGATTCGTATCCAACGCGAATCAGACGTCTGGCTGCAGTGACAGACGACGGGAACGACTTCCAGACGTCCGGGGTGACCATCGGACGTCTGGGAACTAGGCCAGATGCCCCCACAGGTTTCTGGACGTCTGAGAGACCACGCAGAGCAAGGTAACCCCTGATCCACTTTTTAAGACGTCTGGAATAAGTTCCAGACGTCTAATTTTGCACAGTTTCGTCGTTTTCGACCCGTTTAGGGCCTGTTCGGGTTCCGTTTTCCGCGTTTCGAGTTGCGTTCTTTTCGGAATTAAATCCTCTACCTGTCTACAGTGGCTATATACTGTTTTGAGAAACTTCCTGTGTTTGATCCTTGTGATAGGACCCCATTCCGTTGCAGTCTCGGGGTTTGCGAAGGCATGCGGGATTTCCGACCACGCCCCTAGTACTCCTGTTGTAACCGGTAGAGTGGCATTTAAGTTTATTAGCATAATCTGTTAAATTATGGAACCATAAATAGAACCTAGGACATTGCATGAATCCTAAGAATGAGAAACGAGATTGAATGATAGATCCTAGGGTGTTGCATAAATCCTAGGGCTGGAAAACTAGATTGTATGATAGATCTTAGGGTATGACATGAATCCTAGGATGGGAAAACTAGTGGAATATGTGAACACTGCAGTCTTGAAAATGTGGAAAAGAAATAATAGCTGCCTGTAAATTTGTTTAAACAGCTGCTTGTTATGAATGAATGAACATGATTAAGAATATGGGATGTATGAACGTGAAACTGGAGAGGTGAAACCGGAATGCGCTGAGTTAAAGAGCTGGAACCCTACGAGGAATTAGGAGTAGAACTTCTGGAAAGTGAATGGAATAGAATTGGGGAAGTGAGCTGGCCCTTGAGTACGGAGTACCAAGGAGAGCGATTGTTCCCCTGTTTAGTGCAGAGCGGAGCCAGCCGCCCCAGGGACCCGGGGTTAGGACTGGCCACTCTGTACCGACTTACCGGCCCTCGTGTACGTAGTACTGAGGAGAGCTACTAGTGTAGGGAGGTACTAGCTACCCCACGGGCCCCGGGGTTCTGCTAGCCTCCTACACCGACTTATTAGGCCCACTGGGGCAAACCAGGGTAGTCAGGCGAGGGTGCGCGGACTGTGGAGGGGCAAGGCCCCTGTTTGGTTACTGTGGAGGGGCTGGACCCCTGTTACTGAGAGGGCTCCGCCCTGTACTGGTTCCGTGCTGTGCTTTGGGCGCACCCGTTAACGGATACGACTGACCGTGTGCCAGTGTGGGTTAGCTACCCGTGTGTTTACCGCGCGTGCCGTAGTCACCGTTACGTCTGTCAGTGACCTTGGGGTGGTTGACTGAGAGTAGGATCACCACGAGGGACTCTCTCGGCCAGGAGAGCACCAGGTGCTACTTCTACTGTTCGGAAAAGACTGCAATCGAGATCGTTCCCACGAGGATCATTCGAGATCAAGTGAAGGATTTGAGAAATAGATAAATTGTGAAACAATAGAAAGACGTAAATAAAGGAAGAAAGAAACTAAAACAGCTTTTGTACACTTTACTGCTTCTGTAGTTTAGCTACCACTATACTCAGCGTTTTGCTGACGTGTTACACTCGTTACTTTTCAGGACCAGGTGTTGAGTAGCTAGGGTCAGCGGCTGCAGAGGACGCTGGGCCGAGTAGGGTCCAGTAGAGTTGCCACTGTTCTCTTGTTCCTCTTTTTGGTTCCACTGTAGTGAGTAGTTCTTGTTTCCGTTGTACTTTTCTTTACCTGCAGTTCCATATTATGTTATGAATGTTGTTCTACTGTTGTGGTGGTATATACTGTACTGGTTTCTTTCCTTACTGCTGTATTTTCTTACTGTTAGTTATATTCATGCTGAATGTGGTTTATTTTACTGCTCTTTTGGTTACTTCCTCGTTGGACGACTAGGTCTTGGATTAGTCGAGTCGGTCCGGTTCTCGTGTCTTGTAGGGATTCGGGAATCGGGTCGTTACATAATTTATACTTAAGTTAATTAACACATTAATCAGGTAAATAGTTAATAATATTTCGAGTCCATTTATTAATTAAATCATTAATAATATTATTTGGATAATAATTTTGCATTTTAAACTTATTTTAGGGTCCTTTAATGATTTATCTCTTATTTTATAATTAACCCATATATTTATATATTCATAACTAATTAACTAGGGAAACTAGTTAATTAGGGATAATTAGAAGCTATGATGAGCCTCTCATCATCATCTCCTCCGCGCGAAACTCCGCGCCGCCTCTACGTCGGCAGCTTTAGGAGGCCGCGAAGCTCACCTCCGCGAGCTACTCGGGCACGAGCTCCTCCGAGCTCTCATGCTCTCACGGCTCCCTTGCGAGCTCCTCCTCTCGAGCTCTCTCCTCCTCCCTCGCGTCCCGTCTCTCTCTCTTCTTCCTCTTCTCTCGTCGGGCTGGAAGGTAAGGGAGGAAGGTGGTGATCAGTGGGGATGGAGAGAGTGGCGTGGGGGGGGGGAGAAGTGGGGGTTTAAATAGATAGAGGTTTAGGGTTTGAGGTAAAGAGAGGGAAGAATATGCGTGCAACGCGTGCGTGGAAAAGAAAGAAGGTATGGTTCTCTACTTTCAGACATCTAACACTCTATCCAGACATCTGACGACTAATTCAAACACCTTAAACAACACCAAAAGACAGCTGATCATTTCATAATACAAGTGTGACCTTAAAATATGAGATCATGAGAATCATGATGTGAGCAACTCCAAAATAATAATATGTAATTTGCATGAGATAATAATGGTTAATTGTCAAAAATAACTTAACATTTAAGATATCATAAAAATTTAAACTTAACAAAATTAGAAATAAAAACAACTAAAATAAGATCAAGGACATTAAGTGGCCACATGATCACGTGGTTACTGAGCTGCACATTTTTTGTATTTTATGAATAGTATACTCTCTGGATATATTTCCAATGAATGTATATAGCCAAAGAACCACGTGATCATGCACTTGTTGTCGTATTACACATATTCAAACCAATCAGCAAGTAGGTCAAATGCTTAAAACAATCTTCGTGATTGTGAACATCTGAGTCCACAAGGTGAAATATAAGCGAGTTAAGGTCGCATTTATTCCAAGCCAACCTATATGAATATGAAGGTACGAGTGAACAATGCATACATGTATACCAGATACAAATATGCAGACTAATTTGTCAAATTGGTCAAGCCATTTGGCTCTTTCATGTTATGAGCTCTTATTTAGTTTACGTCAAGATGATCGGCATCGTGAGTGCTCTCCTTGGTGGTGTCATGTTTGAGTCGTAACTTTGCTTTACGTAAGATAAGAGGTTCGACGTAGATTTTTTTCTTTTTCCCTTCTGGAGATGAATCTATATTAAAAAGAAAATCGTTTGATATAAGAGATGCATCTTTAAGGAGACAGGTGAGACAGCGAATTTTCACCCATGAAAAGAGAAATACGTCCCATCAAAATGGGGGAATACAAAATCAAAATATAGGACAAGAAATAAAGGACAAAGAAAATAGAAAGTATCTCGAGTTCGGAAACTGGATGATCTTCTGAAGGAAATCGATCTCACGCTTGTTGTTCGTAGAATGGCAAAATGTCAATGAGAAAATCTCGAATATCGTGCTAACGAGTTTATCGAAATAAATCAAGACCTGACACATATTAGGAGAATTCAATCGTGATAAGTACGGGATCATACGTGATCCTTAGGTAAAAAAAAAATTACACTAGAAAAAAGAAATAGAAAGATTATTCCCAAAAAAAATGTACAAGACAACACCACTAACAACCACTCGCTTGCCACCATGCATGCAAGCACCGTGAGCTGTAGCGATCGCATCCTCCAAATACGTCGGTAACGAGCATAAGATGGTCACCGGTCGCCACCATAACCATAAACCCTGCTCTCGGCCTCCACATCGTCTCAAGCTGCATTGCCTCCTCAACCATGGCTACGCACAACTTCTTTGGGCCACAATCGGTCGTGCATGTTGGTGTAATAGTTCACACATCGGAGGGCATAAATCAAAGAGAGAGATAGGGAAGATCCGTGATCGGAGGGGACTCTGGTCAGCCTGTACGGTCAATTGAAGTCCAACTGAAGCCGTTGTGTACCGCTTTCTCACTCTCTGCTTTTGGGTGAAGGGGAAGTCGGGAGGAGATTGGGAATTAGTCGGGGGTTTTGTTTGACTTCTCCCAACATTTGAACCTTACAAAATAACACGACGCTCCAGCTAGCGCCAGTGTACCGCAAAAAAAAAAGTGGGGCATCAAACTTAGCCATCAACTGCCTCATTCATCATACTGAGATTCTCTGTCACCTTACCCCCAACCACTCCACCCATGTGCCAACAACTTTTTTATTTCTTTTATCTTTAAAAAAAACTTTTTTGAGTCGAGCAAGTGCAAACTTCGCTTGCACCCACCGAACCCAACCCATGAAACCCCACTTTTGGCATCTCAGACTCTCAGCACACAAAAGATACAATATTTTTATTCCAACGTGACGTTCCACGCGAAAAGTCAGATTACGCTCCGCACACCCTCCCCCCACCCCCCCCGCCACCAAAACACACACGCACACCTCTCTACAATCACACACAAATGGAAACAAAATCAATAGCACGGAAGAAACCTGCCCTCATGTACAAATATCTCCATCACTCAACAATTAATTTCACAAGAAATCGATCAGCACTGTAGATAAATTAAAGAGACCCCAATCAAGTTGATTTTATTTTTAATAATTAATTTTTCCATTCTACCTTGGTCACGAAATTCTTCTTGGCACCACCACCTTGGGTTTCCGTCTCACCGGGCTAGCCACCTTGACGTCGACCCTCACGATGTGGTGATCGGAGGTCCCCTTCGACGAGACGACCATGTACGAACCCGGGACGAACTTATACGGCGAGCTCGGCGACGCCAGTATATAATCCACCCTTGTCCCATACTTACATGTCCCTTGCACATCTGCACAAAATCCACAATATATATATTGGATGAAAACTAATTAATTAACATGCACGACAAAGGCCGACGTTTGTACCCTCAATTCTCACCTTGCCCTTTCGCGAGGACCACCACAGGTTCGCACTCGCCGGCGAAGCCCTTGGCGTCCACGTACCGCCTCTCCCTCAGGAACTTCATCACCTCCGCCTTCGGTGTTGGCTTCCCGATCTCCTCGTAGTACTGATCGCAAGAACAGCAATTACTAATCCATTAATCTCCCTTGGTAGATAACATCCATAAAAATGGGTTCTACGTACGTATCGTATAATCTAAGGTTGCATTTGACCGGAAAAGTTGAGGTAATTGATTTTAAAGTTAAAAGATATAATCTATTTTATTTTGTTAATTAAGATTATTCAACTACATTATATTAATATCCATATATATTAAAATATATTTATTTAATATAATATATATATTAAAATATATTTATCATATCACATTAACCTATCCATACTTAAATCATAATATTAAAAAATTATCCCCTAATTTATATCAACCATTTTATCGGATCTTTTATTCGTATGTCCAAGTTAAACATCGCTCTCACACTTACCCTTACAGCACTTTCTCCCGATACGACGCTTATCCTCACGTGAAACGCAGCCTAAGTGAAAGTTACCTTGACAATATCAGCCCATCTCTCGGGGGAGTAGTCGGTCTCGTCAAGGGAGTTGAGACCACCGGCGAGGATGTGGGGCCCGTCGGTGGACTGGAGGATCTTGCCGATCTGCTTCATCCTCCAGCTCTCGTCGAGGTGGTCGAGATGCGTGCAGTGGACGTTCACCTCCCCCACCCTCGGCACCTCGATCGTCGCTTTCAGCACGTTCCTACGATGATCAACTATGGTGGTTACCATGTATGTACATGCATATACGTACATATCTATGTGTGTGTGAAGATCGATCGAGTCACCGGAAGTCGGAGTCGTCAAAGATGCGCTGGATGCGGCAGCGCTTGATGGGCCACCGGGAGAGTATGGCGTTGCCGTACTCGGGGGCCCAGCTCTCGGCGAAGGCGTACCTCATGCCGAGCCCCTGGGCGAGCTCCGAGAGCGGCCTCATGCCGTCCTCCTCGACGGCCTTGACGTTCTGGAGCGCGACCACGTCGGCGCCGACCTCCGTTAGGACGTCCATGACGGCCCGGTTGGCGGCGGTGTCGGCCACCCACCGGCCGCTGGGGCAGCAACGCAAGGGGGCCTTGCCGCGGTTGGCGGCAGAGATCTCGTTGTCGGGGAGGTTGATGGAGACCTTGCGCTTGGGCTTGCCGTGGCTGCGCTGCTTGAGGATGCCCCTCGGGCGGTCGTTGGCCACCGCGTCGTGGTCGAACGGGGAGTGGACAGGCCGGCAGGCGGGGGCCATGGAGAACATGGCGGCGTTGAAGGTGGCGAGGCGAATGGAGGTTGCTGGGAGTAGCACGTAGTAGTCCTCGTCGACGATGATGTCCCGTTTGGAGACCAACTGCTCGCGGGACCGGGGGTTGTCTGCTGCTGCTGTAGATGAGGAGGAGCGAGCCCGCGAGAGGTGGGAGCAGAGGCGGAGGAGGCCGGACTTGGCGGTGCCGAGCATCGCGGCGGCGGCGGCGGAGGAGGAGGAGGAGGATATGAATTTGAATGATGATGGGAGGAACTTCTTTCCCAAGTAGCTAGACGATGATGATGAGCTGTTGCCATTGTTTTTGTTTTCCACGTGATGATGATCATGGTGACGATGATGATGCCTGCGCATGATCTTGCTTTGAGATTGCTTCTGGTTGCGCGAGGTATGTAACCTCTAATTAAAAATGGGAAGAAGCGGTGGGGAGCGAGATAATGTGCATGATAGTTGGGGGAATTAAATGGCGCGTTTTAGGGAGGTAATAAGTGGGGGCCGTAGTGGAGTATGGCGAAGGCTATGGGAGTATCTCACGGTGGAATGCTGTCGTTGGGTGCCGTGTGGAGACTAAAGTGGGGGAACCTTGGAAAAGTCGTCCTCCTCTGTGGGGGAGCGTTGCAAAGCTGAATGACCCAATCTTTCGTTTCAGGGATTTTCCTTCCTTTCGTCGATATTTCGCGTGTATATATATATATATATATATATATATATATATAGAAAGTATACGTGAATATTGTGTTTATAAATAGTCATGTAAGTATTAAATAGTGTTTATTGAATTGATGTTATGGTTGATGAATTCGTTAGCGGAGTATGTTAGTGATTTTGATAAGTTGAAGGAAATCACCATATCAAATATGGTAAATAATTATTTATTATTAATAAAATATAAAAAGATATTATAGATATTGTGCATATTCATAATGAAAAAGTTTTCAACATATTATAATACGACACTTATTATTATACGTTACTAATATGTATTACAATCTTGTATTTCGTTTATGTTGAACCACTAAGCAATTCACATATTTGCATTACAACAGTCGTTTAATTTTTATTATAATTCTCAGATGTATATTATGATATTTGATGTTTGTTGTATTATCCTAAACTGTATTACAACTTCGAAATCTACTTATGTAGAACCACTAAATAACATATATATATATATATTATAATTGTCGTGTAATTTGTATTACAATTTTCAGATGTATGTTACGTCATTTCATATTTGATGTGTTACATCATTTCATGTTTGATGTACTACCACAATTTGTATTACAACCCTCCAAGATCACTTATGTTGAACCACCGAACAATATACATATCTGTATTACAACTGTCGTGTAATCTGTATTACAAATATCTGACTTTTATAGTTACAATGCTCACATTTTATCGTTACAAAATGTATAAGAAATTTTACAAGTCGAGTATACATTTGTTACAAGATATGATCATTTTATTACAAAAGACCTATTTTGTTACAATTATTTTCCATGTTTTAAATGAAAAATGTACTGAGTGTTAGTGCTAGAGCACTACGATCATTTGTTTTGATGATAATAAAACACGTATCATTTAACATTTGCACTTGGAGTCTTAGATTTCAGGTCAATCGCAAATGGATACGTGATTAAACGAAGTTCGAGCTCGCATCCAGGGCGAATTGAAGGAGCTTGATGGAGAACAGAGGAGATTCGCGAGGAGCGATAGATTGAAGATTGAAGGACAAGAAGAATATGATAGAATTTTGTTCATTCATTTCTGTTGGTGCTAGAGCACCACGATCATTTGTTTTGATGATAACAAAACACGTGTTATTTAACATTTGCAATTTGAGTCCTAGATTTCAGGTCAATTGCAAATGTGGACGTGTTTAAACGGAGTTCGAGCTCGCATCCAAGACGGATTGGAGGAGCTTGACGGAAAACAGAGGAGGTTCGCGTGGAGCGACAGATTGAAGATAGAAGACAAGAAGAATAGGATAGATTCTTTTTAATCCTTTCTTGTATCTCTTGTCTTTATTTTCTTGCTCTTTTTATTTTCCTTAGAATATTGTTAAAGAGCCTCAAAGTACCCTAACAGTAGTCCTAGGAACACCGGCACAACCTTAGGATACTTAGGTTTTCTGTAGAATACTTAGAAAACCAATATAGGGTTCAAACAGCACTTCCAGACGTCTAATTCCCAAATCAGGCATCTGATAAAGTATTTTAAGACGTCTGACTGTTGTTTCAGACGTCTGATATCTGTTAGGCTGGACATAGCTAGTTCTGTCTGATGAAATCAGACGTCCAGACCTTATACCAGACGTCTTAGGAGACGTCTGATGGACTTGCCAGATGTCCAGATAGTGGACCGTTGGCTAACTTAGCAAAGACTCAAGGATATGACCGTTAGAGCCTTATCAGACGTCCATAAGACTTACCAGACGTCTGATAATTGACCGTTTTACCTCGGCTGACCCAAAATCTCTTCTCAGAGATTTTTTAGCCGTTGCAACGTTTGGAAATCCATTCCCACATTAAAAGTAGGTTTCCAGACGTCCAGACATAGTACCAGAAGTCCTATATGTCGTCTGATGGACTTTCGCAAAAACCCTGTTTAGATCTGATCCAAGTCAGGAAGAGACCCGCCCAAAATCAGACGTCTGACCTTGAAATCAGACGTCTTAAACTGGCCTTCCAGACGTCTGATTACCCTGTCGAGCGCAATCATTGTCCTGATTTCGGCCTATTTCTCTTGGGCTTTGTTCCCAACGGCTATAGAACCTTTCCTAAGCCTTCCAAAGCCTTCCTAAGGCCTCTATAAATAGAGGGGAGCCTAAGACACACCAAGAGAAACACAAGACATACTTAAGCAACATAGTTCCACTCTCTTGTGTCCTTGCTAGCTCTTGCTCTTCAAGCTCAAGCTCCATTCTCTTGAGAGCATCAAGATTTGTGTACCCGCTCTCCCGCCGTTGTCTACGAGAGCGACATTGCGCCATCGCGTGGCTCACGCACCGCGTCATCAACTCGACGCACTCCTTGCAAAGGGGAGTTTCCTAGTTCCTATAGAAGCTAGGTTTAAATTCCTTTGTTGGCTCTATAGGATTACTTGTTTTATTTTATCTTTGTCTTTTGGTTGGGTATTCGCTTTGCGAATTCCCGTCTCCTTCGTGGGACAAAATCCTTCTCGTGGAGAGAAGGGGTTGAGGAACGCTACCCTCGTACTTGTAGCGTGATTGTACTGAGGTTGAATCACCCTCGTTTTAAAGTGATTCGGTCAGTGGATTTGATCAACTAGGTTGATCGGAAAATCCTAACTCGAGAGGGTTAGGTGGTGGTTTTCACCCGATTTGGGTTTCCACCTAAAAATTCTTGTGTTCTTTGTGCGATTGATTTTTTGTGAGATTGTTTATTTTATTTCCGCATTTTATTACGTCACCCCCTCCGAGTAGGGCCAAACCTACACTTTCATGTACTCTTATCTTTATTTTCTTACTTTTTTATTTTCTTAGAACATCATGTTAAAGAGCCTCAAAGTACCCTAACAGTAGTCCTAGGAACACTCGCACAACCTTAGGATACTTAGGTTTTCTGTAGAAAACTTAGAAAACCAATATAGGGTTCAAACAGCATTTCCAGACGTCTAATTCCAAAATGAGACGTCTGATAATAAGTTTTAAGACGTCTGATAACAATTAGGTTGGACTTAGCTATGTCTGATGAAATCAGACGTCTAGACCTTAGACCAGACGTCTTAGAAGACGTCTGATGATTTTGCCAGACGTCCAATTAGTAGACCGTTGGCTGGCTTAACAATCACTGAAGGATATGACCGTTAGAGTCTTATCAGATGTCCTTAAGCCTTTCCAGACGTCTGATAAATGACCGTTTAGCCTCGACTGACCCGAAAATCTCTTCTTAGAGATTTTTTAGCCATTGCAACACTTGGAAATCCATTCTCACAGAAAAAGTAGGTTTCCAGACGTCCATACATAGTGCCAGACGTCCTATATGTCGTCTGATGGATTTGCACAAGAACCCTATTTAGATTTGATTCAAGTCAGGAACAAATCCACCTAAAATCAGACGTCTAACCTTGTTTTCAGACGTCTTAAAGTGATCTTCCTGACGTCTGATGCCAGGATCAGACGTCTGATTACCCTGTCAGTGCAATCATTGTTTCTGATTTCGGGGTGATTCTCTTGGGCTTTGCACCCAACGGCTATGGAAGCTTTCCTAAGTCTTCCAAAGCCTTCCTAAGGCCTCTATAAATGGAGGGAAACCTCTTGCACAGCAACATACACCTAGATACACAAGAAACACCTTGTAATACACTCTCACAATCTTTTGTGTTCAAGCAAGCTCTTGCTCTCCAAGCTCAAGTTCTTCATCTGGAGAGCATCAAGCTGTTGCGCACCCGCTTTCCCGCTGTAGTTCACGAGAGCGACGTTGCGTTATCGCGTGGCTCACGCACCCGCGTCATCAACTCGACGCACTCCTTGCAAAAGGGAGTTTCCTAATTCCTATATAAGTTAGGTTTAAAATTACTTTGTTGGCTCTATAGGATTATTTGTTATTTTATCTTTGTTATTTGGTTGGGTATTTGCTTTGCGAATTCCCGTCTCCTTCATGGGACAAAATCCTTCTCGTGAAGAGAAGGGGTTGAGGAACGCTACCCTCGCACTTGTAGCGTAGTTGTAATTGAGGTTGAATCACCCTCGTTTAAAGTGATTCGTTTAGTGGATTTGATCAACTTGGTTGATCGGAAAATCCTAACTCGAGAGGATTAGGTGGTGGTTTTCACCCGGTTTGGGTTTCCACCTAAAAATAATTGTGTCCATTGTGTGATTGATTTTTTGTGAGATTGTTTATATTTTATTTCCGCAATTATTACGTCTCTCCCTCTTAGTAGGGCGATTCTAAAATTGGTATCAGAGTAGGTTTCACGTTATCGGCGTTACACACCGGCGAAGATCCTATGGAGGGGAGCAGTTTCGCAGGTAGGATTTCCGAGGGCCAGTCTATGACTCGTCCGCTGTTCTTCGACCGGAGCAACTACCCCTACTGGAAGCTATGGATGAAGACTTGGCTTCAAGCCAATGACTTCACGATTTGGGCCAGGTGCGAGACGCCATTTGAGATCCCAGAGAAACCTGCGGGAGGATACTCGCAACAGCAGATTCGTGAGCTCTCTCTCAACGCAAAAACAATGAACGCGTTGTATTGCACGCTCAGCTCGGAGGAGTTCAACGGAATCTTGCAATGCGCCACCGCATACGAGATTTGGCACACACTTGAGGTAACTCACGAAGGTACCTCTAAGGTAAAAACCTCTAAAATTAATTTACTTTCTCAAGAATTTGAATCTTTTTCTATGAAGCCTAATGAATCTTTAAGTGAGATGAATACTAGGTTCACTCTCATTGTAAATAATTTGAAAGCATTAGGGAAGACTTTCATCAATGGGGAGCTTCAAGGGAAGCTTCTTCGTTCCCTAGGACCGGAGTGGGAACAGAAAGTCACCGCCATCTAGGAGGCGAATGAAGTGGAGGATCTCAACATGGAAGATCTCCTAGGCAATCTAATGGCCTACGAGACTAAGTTGAAGCAGAAGAAGAAGGATGCACCGGAGCCTAAATCAAAGAAGATTCTCGCCTTCAAAGCCGCGTCGGATAGCGAGGTAAGTTCCGGCGACGAAGAGTTCGGAATTTTACTTAAAAAATTTTCCAAGTTTTGTAGGGAATCAAAGAAAGAGAAAAAGGAGAAGAAGGAAAGCCCAACACGTTGCTATCACTGCAACGAGAAAGGGCACCTACGACCAGAGTGCCCTCTTCTCAAAAAGGAGAAGAAGGAAAAAGAGAAGAAATCTAAGAAGAAGGCGTTCCAAGCCACTTGGGACGATTCGAGCTTGGAGGAAGAGGAAGAAGAAAAGTCTGTAGAAGAAACCGCTTGCTTCGGTTTCATGGCCAGAGGAAGCGAAAGTGAAAGCGAAAGCGACTCAGACAATGAGGTAAATTCTGATTTACAAGATGCTTTTAATGAGTTGTATGAGCTTAGTAAATCACTAAAAATAGAAAGCAAAAGCATGAAAAAGAATCGTAGTTTTCTTAAATCTGAAAATGATAGGTTATAAATAAAACTTAAGGATCTAGAAGCTAGTCCTAAAAATGATAACCTATTATTAGAAAATCATAACCTCATCAATGAAATAATAAATTGATTGAGGGAAATGTTAGTCTAAAAATAAAAATTCCTGATTTAAAGACTAAGATGAATATTATAGAAAAAGAAATTGCATGTCTTAGGGAAAACTCCAACAAATTAATCAACAAAGTAGATAATTTTTATAGTCCTAAGGTTGAGAAAGGATCTCCGTCAAGGAGACCCGCTAACAGATCCGGATCCAAGCTCACTTGGATACCGAAGAAAGAATTAGAATCTTGTTTTGTAGGATTCATGGATAACTACAACACAAAGGACTGAACCTACAAACTCAAGGCTGGTCAACTTGAGTTGGGAGAACCAAGGAGTAGACCAAGGAGGAGAACAAGAAGACCGACGAGACAGCGAATAAACGATGGACCCGCCGCACGTCGACCACCAGACTGGAGACTGGCACTAATGCTCGGGCCTCCAAGCTACGAATGGGAGCCCCATCCGATGTGGCATCCACCACCATCATTTGGGCCATTTTATTGGCCTTGGTAGGTGAGGTAAAAAATTTTTACCCTATCTTTTTATCATAAGCATTTAGATAGGGGGAGTTAAAAAATTATGAGCTAATTGTTAATTTTTAAGGGGGAGATGCAAGTTAGCTAAATTTCCTTTAGTAAGGGGGAGAAAAATAATAGTTATCTTGTTGTTACGAAAAGGGGGAGGACATTACCTTTGTTAAAAGAAATTCATAGAAGAGCATGTTTTAAGGGGGAGTTATAAGAAATTTAAAATCAATCAAACCTTTTTGATAATGTCAAAAAGGGGGAGGATTTTTTTTTACATTATTATTTATGATTTTGTCATCATCAAAAAGGGGGAGATTGTTGGTGTTAGAGCACCACGATCATTTGTTTTGATGATAACAAAACACGTGCCATTTAACATTTGCACTTGGAGTCTTAGATTTAGGTTAATCGCAAATGGATACGTGATTAAACGAAGTTCGAGCTTGCATCTAGGATGGATTGGAGGAGCTTGATGGAGAACAGAGGAGATTCGCGAGGAGCGATAGATTGAAGATGGAATGATAAGAAGAATATGATAGAATTCTGTTCATTTCTTTCATGTACTCTTATCTTTATTTTCTTGCTTTTTTATTTTCTTAGAATATCATGTTAAAGAGCCTCAAAGTACCGTAACGGTAGTTCTAGGAACACCCGCACAACCCTAGGATACTTAGGTTTTCTGTAGAAAACTTAGAAAACCAATATAGGGTTCAAACAACATTTCTAGACGTCTAATTCCAAAATCAGACGTCTGATAATAAGTTTTAAGACGTCTGACTGTTGATTCAGACGTCTAATAACAATTAGGCTGGATTTAGCTATTCTGTCTGATGAAATCAGACGTCCAGACCTTAGACCAGACGTCTTAGAAGACGTCTGATGATTTTTCCAGACGTCCAATTAGTGGACCGTTGGCTGACTTAACAATCACTGAAGGATATGACCGTTAGAGCCTTATCAGACGTCCTTAGGTCTTTCCAGACGTTTGATAAATGACCATTTTGCCTCGACTGACCCAAAAATCTCTTCTCAGAGATTTTCTAGCTGTTGCAACGCTTGGAAATCCATTCCCACAGAAAAAGTAGGTTTTCAGACGTCCATACATAGTGCTAGACGTTGTGTATGTCGTCTGATGGACTTGCACAAGAACCCTGTTTAGATTTGATTCAAGTCAGGAAGAAATCCGCCTAAAATCAGACGTCTGACCTTGTTTTCAGACGTCTTAAAGTGATCTTCCAGACGTCTGATGCCAGGATCAGACGTCTGATTACCCTATCAGTGTAATCATTGTTCCTGATTTTGGGGTGATTCTCTTGGGCTTTGCACCCAACGGCTCTGGAAGCTTTCCTAAGCCTTCTAAAGCCTTCCTAAGGCCTCTATAGTAGAGGGGAACCTCTTGCACACCAACATACACCTAGATACACAAGAAACACCTTGTAATACACTCTGACAATCTTTTGTGTCCAAGCAAGCTCTTGCTCTCCAAGCTCAAGTTCTTCATCTAGAGAGCATCAAGTTGTTGCGCACCTGCTCTCCCGCTGTAGTTCACGAGAGCGACGTTGTGCCGTCGCGTGGCTCACGCACCCGCGTCATCAACTCGATGCACTCCTTGCAAAGGGGAGTTTCCTAATTCCTATAGAAGCTAGGTTTAAAATTACTTTGTTGGCTCTATAGGATTATTTGTTATTTTATCTTTGTTATTTGGTTAGGTATTCACTTTGCGAATTCTCGTCTCCCTCGTGGGACAAAATCCTTCTCGTGAAGAGAAGGGGTTGAGGAACGCTACCCTCGCACTTGTAGCGTAGTTGTAATTGAGGTTGAATCACCCTCGTTTAAAGTGATTCATTTAGTGGATTTGATCAACTTGGTTGATCGGAAAATCCTAACTTGAGAGGGTTAGGTGGTGGTTTTCACCCGGTTTGGGTTTCCACCTAAAAATAATTGTGTCCATTGTGTGATTGATTTTTTGTGAGATTGTTTATATTTTATTTCTGCAATTATTACGTCACCCCCTCCTAGTAGGGCGATTCTACACTGAGTATAAAATGTTACGGCACAATCAATACAATGCTTGTATTATGTATTAAAAAATCATACAAGGAGTTATTTGCAGAACCATATTTAGAATGCTTTGATTAGATGCCAACGAATCCCTTACTTACAGGTAGTAATTAATTAATTAATTAATCAAATCTTTACTATTTTGGTAACTATCATTATAGACGACAGAATGCAAAATTACCTATCTCATCATTGTCGACTTTTGTATTGACCAGAAGATTTTCACCGGATGGCTATTATGTGGTGCTCATTTGGGTGTTTTCAAGAATAGTGCTCAGAAGATAGGGTCCATATATATATATCTATATTGGGAGTGTGTTGGTGACTTGGAGGTAAATTACGTATAGGTGCAGCAATATCTTCTACCACGAGTAATGTTTTAGATTAAAAAATTTGGGGATTGAGATCACTTCATATGAATATATTATGTACTAAATTTAAAGCCAATCCGATACTTTTAGCGCATACATCAAACGGGGTTCATTTTTTACAGCCTAAGTATCACAAAATTTGACCTTATTAGATGTATGTATTAGGAGTGTCAGATTAACTTCAAATTTAGTGCATAACAAGTTCATATGAAGTGATCTCAATCTCCAAATTTTCAATCTAAAACACTACTTGTGGTGAAAGATATTACTACACCTACGCGTAACTTACGTGCAGGTCACCTATATGCTTCCTTTTCCTTATATATATATATGGGTGAGCATTGGGTCGGGTCAGCTTGACGCAGTATGGGGTACTAGCTTGATTGTATCGGTTCAAGATTAAACTTAAATTAACTTAGGTTAGATTTGGGTTGCAAATATGACCCATTTAATTATTAAATGAGTTCAGTCTTGGATCAATGTGGCCTAAACCCAACTTGGCTCATGTGGCCCATTTATGGGGTTGGCTTAAGGCCTAACCTATTAGTCAAATTACATCAGTATATATCATATATGTATGTATATATATTCACAGTATATTTCAAAATATGTATTGTATATGCATGATATATTACACATTAAATAAATATGGACTACTCGTTACTTTTCACCAGCAAAACCTTAAAAACCATTGTGCTCCCTGCGACTACAAGTTGTGCAATCCTTTGATTTTGTTTGAACTAGATATGAATCATTGACTTTTTACCATAAAAAAGTATGTGCATCTAAGTTTGAACTAAATACGAACACATAAGATGAGCAATCTTATTTTTTATTATAATTTTCTCTTGCTTGATTACATTTAGTTATCTTGGTATATGCTATATATGTAAACTATTCAACCCAAAATATTTGCATTGCAAATAGGTGAATCATTTTGATTGTACATGTACCTACAAGAACTTAAAGATCTTTTAATCTATATAAAAGGCAAATATAATAAACCCGTCGATTACATAATTGAAAATGTTAATTGTCCTTTACAAGTCATTTTTTTACTTGTAATAAGTTATATTGCTAACCGTATTTTTAAAATAATTATCGAGTAAGTATTCTATTTACATATTATTTTGTAGGCATCGATGAAATAAATAACGAGGCCATGAATAAATGAGCTGACCCAACACAACCTGAGCTCATTTTTTTTTGGGTCAGGTCATGCTTGGGTCAAAAAAATTTAGTTTGGATCGAACCTTAAGCTATCTTTTCAATTCATTTATTAAATGTGCTTAGATCAAATTGAGCTCAATTCACTTGGTCTAATGCTCATCCTTATATATATATGATGATGATGAAGATGAATGCTTGATTTTTTTTTTTGATGATTTGGGTTGTCTTAGTCATTTGGTTGCTAAACATAGGAGCTACTTTAGGTCCCTTTTCTCTTGGAATTTTTTATGGCATCTTTGTTTACTCGAACAACTTACATTTTTCTCAGTTTGGTGAGGTCTTACATCCTTCAATTTGGTGTAGATTGCATTCGCTTGCTACATGAGTAGGGCACATTTGATTGTAGGAAAATCCTACGTCTAGCTAAATCTATTTCAATTAGGTTATGTGGGAATAGGTCCTTCCATTTTAGCAAAGATTATTCCTCTACTTTTCAGTAATTCAGTTTTTCCATAATAGGGTCCAAACAAGATTCCATTTTAATTTTGAAATTGATGGGATTCTGATACCGATGTCCATTAAAGAATGTATATATATGAGAACTGAAATATAATCATAAATAAATAAAAATAAGCACACAATCATATAGAAATAAATGGATTGTTGTTTCAATTTTATCTTTGATGAGTGTACATCTAGAGAGGGGATCAAACTCTTAATATCCATTATATGTAGAAATAATATATGGAGTAGTGGACTATAGAACCTTTGAGTTGCCCCCACTGGGTGCGCCTCTCCTCTACGATGTGTAGGCAAGAGCTAATTTATAGAGTATAAATTATGGAAGGTTACACATTTGGAGGTATAACCTCTGAAGTAATGAAGGATAATGAATAATAATGGAGAGTTATTTCGTTGACTCGTAATCGCTTGGTGGGTTCATGCCTCTTTTCATTCTCACGCAGACTGAGTCTAAGAGGGTTCTATTGGTCTAATCATAAGCTGACTAAGCTTATTTTGTGAGGATAATTCCTTGTCTCATCAGAAATTAGGCCCAATTTGTTGTTTATAATTTTGGAGTTCCTATTCTGGACACCAAACGCCAACTAAGTGAATAGGAGTTAGTAGGAATTCCTTGTGTTGACATATATATGTAGTTATAAAGCATAGTTGTTACCAACTTTGGAATGAGCTCATGCTTGGAGTTATGAGTACTACAAAGGAATTACTTAAATGAATAAAATGAAGATTTATTTCATTATTTGGAGATAATTCCCTAAAATGAATAGTGTGTAGATGTTTTAGGTAAATATAGTGAGTATGAAATTTGATTTCATGACCTTGTGGATGTTAGTGGAGTGCTTTGCCACTGAACTAACCCCTTGAAATCTTAAAATTGGTCATTTTCCTTTATAATTCTCGTGATTTTAGTGCCTTTCAAGTCAAGCATTTGAAAATGTGGTTGAATGCTTCCTTCTACCAAATGCATCATTGCATTGCTTTTAAGGCATTGAAATGTGCACCCAAAGCGCAACCCTCAGTTGGCTATGTTCTTGCACTAACACATTCGATCGCCTCGCAAACTATGCCCACCCTTTAGTCTTAGGGGTGGATTTAAAAAGGACATAGATTGTGGCTGGCGTTCTCCATAACTTTGTGATTGGATAATGATGTACAAACATTATATTATATATGTGTCTGTTGTGTCACATGATATGTCATGTTTCATGATGCAACATGGCACTCTCTAATATGGTACACGACGCACTCTAGGAAAGCACATCAGGATGTGTCATGATAACTGCAAATCGTATGATGAGATGTGATATGACCTGTCACATTTCAAATTCAAAGTAAGTATAGGAGAAATGACAAGATTGACCACCGGTCATTAAAAGGTAGGGTATGATGAATTAAATAAAATGATAGATGAAGATCATCATGACAACGTACCTTATTATTACCGAACGTATCAAGTAATGTTCAACTTTTATTACTCCTTCATTCTCTCTATTGTAATGTTCCCATTATGTAAGATTCTTGAAATTATTGGATAGGGTACAATCAATATTAGCCTCGCTGCATAAATAACAATGACTATTAACATTAACTATATCCATGTGATGATCATCTTCCTGAGAAATATAGGTGAAATGTGGATGTCATGTGTTAGTTCACTTTGCATTTAATATTGTAATGGCATAACCACTTATTCAAGGAGGATCATTGATGTGTTACAGATGTTCTATGAATTCTAACTACATTATCTATTGATTTTCGTTCAGAGACACAACCAATTTCCAGCAACTGAGAAGTTTAATGGAGACATTATGAAAATCTTATAAATCAACTTCATATTGTGTGACGTGTTTGATTTAATGTAGTAGATAGTACAAGTTATGAAAAGTACAAACAAACAAAAAACATCTAGGAAAAAGTTGCAAAATCTCACATCTTCCTTAGCATTATCAACAAGATTAGACGGAAGACCAAAGAACATAAGGATATTGAGTGAGAAAGCAAAAGCCATGGGTTTATTCTCCAAAACAAAGAAAATTCACTGCAAAATATGTTACCTACACTGACGGGATCCTGTAATGACATTTAATATGTATCATTAAAAGTCTATTTAAAATATTGGTGATTGTAATTTCTTTGGCAACAGTAAAAACCTTGTCCCATACTCATGCCCACACCCACACCAGAACACCACGACCCCAACTCGTCTCCATAGCCAACACCCATACCCCGCACCAACACCCACACCCATAGCGCAGCAGACCCCCTTCCCGCTACCTCTCTTCCTCCTGCCAACGCTGTCGCCCACCTCGTCGATTCTCATTTGTTGAAGACGCTCTCCTCGTCGATTCTCTCCTCGCCACTACTTCTCTTCGACGATCTCTCTCTTCTGCAGGTTATATCTCCATCACTCTCCCTCTCTTCATTGCTTTTCTATCGAGTCTTTGGACATATCTTAGATCTCTCTATCTACTGTTAGATCTCTCGCTCAAATCTCTCACCACCTCGATCTCTCTCCTTTCATTCGGTTACCTGCGATCTCTCTCCCTCAATCGCTCTCTAGCTCGATCTGAGCTTAACGAGGGTTAGGGTTGAGGTTTTTGTTATCTTATTGACTGCAATAAAGAGGTTTAGGGTTAGGGTTATGTTGGTAAGGGTTAATATAATGTCAATAGTTGCATCGAGTGGTCAAAGGAATGGCTGGGATATTGGTTCACTCAATGCCTACAAGGTGTTTGTCGAAATGTCTCCTAAGGTACATTCACAACTAGGAATGCCTACAAGGTGTTTGTTGAAATGCCTCATAAGGTACATTCACAACTAGGAACGCCTACAAGGTGTTTGTCGAAATGCCTACAAGGAATAGGGTTAACATGTTACTAGGTAGGCAGGAGAAAAATTAGATTTCTTGCTTCTACTTAAAAAAAAAGGATTTCTACGAGTCCTAAAATATATCCTTCTATGTTAGACAATGCATTTGAGAGTGGAGTGTTGGGAACAGTACAAAAGGGATATGGGTCAGGGGAGGGGAGATCAAGATGGAAATTGGAAGAGGGACTTGTAGGCTGCATAGGTGGTTATTTCAATTAAGCTGGTTATCTACATTGATGCACATTACTTAATGGTTAGTTGAGGAGTATTAGTCTTGAGTTGCAGGGAGTTTTTTTTTTTTTAGCAGGATTATGTCTCAGTTATTTGCTATGTAAAGTCATTTTTTAATGATTTAAATTTAATTTTGATGGCACTATCATACTTTTTCAATTGGAACTGAATAAATATTTGATACTATGATGGTGCATATGAGCCGGTATGCAATTTTCTTATAGCCTTGCTAATGTTAATTCTTCTTTTGAAGAAACCTTGCTGATGTCAATAGACGCATCTTGGTCACTTTGTGTATTGTTTTGATCTTTATTGTGTAATTATACACGTAGCTTTTATAGTCATTGCATTGGTGATGTTTTTGATTTGTTTTTTTGTGATTTATGATTGTGTGTCGTGGCTTGTGATTGGAGATGAATCTCTCATGGGGACATTCACAACCATCAAGAGGATCTTGAGTGGTAAGCACTAGTTTTATATATGCAACCACTCCTATCTTAATAAACTTTCAATACAAAGATCTTGATAAATTTTCATCTACAATTGATGCACATACGGCCGCTTGATGCTAAAGATAAAATGTCACATAGATTGCTTCCTCTCAGGCTTCACCATTGATAAGAAAAAGTTGCATCTCCTCGGGGTCTCGTGCATGTTCATTCCTTTCAAGTATGAGGAGCTCAACCCTTATACCATTCATCCCCCACCCCCACCCCCACCCCAACCCAACCCAACATGCATGTGCATGCGTGCATTCATTCATTCATCTATACATTTAGTGCCATTATAACTATATGCTATGTGAGTGTTTTCTTCTTCTTCTTGTATAGACATCATGCACCATGTCTTTCGTTGATGTGTGGTATATCTGATGTTTGATATATCTAATTGGCTTAAACTGTTTCGGCAGGTATCCAGGGACTAAGATGCTTGGCAAATTTTGATGCATTGAGATTTTCTCAGCCTATACGAACACTTGCTGAAAAAATGGTGGAAAGTATGATGAGAAATAGTTCAACACATGGTGGGAAGTATATCTCTATGCACCTAGGATTTGAGAAGGTGTTATTTTGCACTTGCTTTACCATTTCTAGTAGTTAATGGCAACGACTTACATAACACCACAGTTTTATTGTAGGATATGATTGCTTTTTCCTTATGTGTTTATGATGGTGGTGCTGATGAAAAATGTGAAATGGATGAAGCTCAGAGAGTGGTTGGAGGGGAAAGTTCAAAAGACCTCATCGAGTACTAAAGCCAATTAGCTTGAATTCAGAGGTCCAGCTTTGTCATTAACCATATCTCTTTTTCACTTTCCATGTGTTTAGATATTGACTCTTTTCTCAACTTGTCGTTCAGGTATGACCTTTTGTGTATCTGAACATGGACACATTGTCAGTGTCATGGAAGTTAAATTTTGATGTTAAACTTATATGGCTTTGATAACTTAGAATCAGGTGAGTGGAGAAGCTCTAAATTAATATTATAGCCGTAATTACTGAACCCCCATGGCTGATCTAGTCCTAGTTCCTTTCTTCCTATAATTGGCATCAACTATCATTATGATATCAAAGGTTAACATGGCCTCTATGTCACTTTACAGTTTTACATAGGGACATGAATTTCTATTGAAGTTCTGCGACATTTTCTCCCTTCCTTTTTTCTTTCCCTTTCGTTTCCTAAAAGGAATGATGTTTTGTGATGTTGGAAAGCAACATACTATTACCTTTTCATGGTCTTATCAATATGTTGGAATGACTTTCTTCTCTTTATTTTCAGAAACTCCATATTGTCCCCATTATTTTGGATAGTCTATTGTATTGACAGAGTGAACATAGCTTCAAAAGAAGTAATTCTTTGTAGAACTAGCATCAAAAAAGCTCTTCAAGAAAGAACTGGCCTCGAAAGAAAACTTTTAAAAGTACTTATAGAGGCCTTTTCCTCTTGGATGGCCATAGAATATTCCAACTTGGAATCATGTCATGAAAACAAGGTTTTAGTTGTCAAACCATTGTAGCATGAGGCAGCTTCAGTTTAGTATTGTTGCTTGATTTTTTTTGATGTCATGTTTCATAATCTGTGTGCATCTGATTTAGGAACCATGTATGAATGCTTGATTTTTTCGATGCCACTTTGAATATCAGTATCAAACTTTCTTGTGAAGCAGGATCTATTTTGTGGATTCTCAAATCCAGAGATTTTTTTCCCTTCCTGTTGGATTCTCATTATTGATTTTACTTGATTGTAGAGTCATTTCTTATTAAGGACTTTATCTTTGTCAAGAATATGTAAGAATCACTTTTCAAAAAAACAGGAATATGCAAAAATCAATGAAAGGAAATTAGGAACAAGTTTTTCTATTTGAGAATTCTAAGAATTTATATTTATTATTGAAAACCATACTAATTGCACCTCTCAAGACAACTAAAAGAATTATATAAATGAGTTCAAATTGAAGAAAAGAAAGGTGCATCTTGCATTGCCTGATAGGTGACACTACATTTCCAAAATAAATAACTCTTCCATTTTGTCCATAGGAGTTCCTTTGGTCCAACTAATATGCAAGAGTTTGGTGAGATTTAACATGCTCAATGCAGACTTTTGTTCTAATTCGAAACCTTGTGAATGCGTGTTCTTTTTGTTAAGAATTTAAATAATTAGCGTGAACCTTGTTGCCTATTTTCAATTGTATAAAATTGATTCTGGTTCATCTTTCATTAGAATTGTTTTTTACTTGATTGGTAGAATTTCCCCAACATCAAATGAAGGCTACAAGTAATGTTAATTGAATTGTTAGCAAATTTTGGGTTCTAATAAAATGAGTGTGTGTAGTGGCATGCTTTACACATTATTCCAATAGAGAATTAAATAAAAAAGTTGGAATTTTATACTAGAATTAGGGGCTACTACACTTCATTTATTTATGGCCTAAAGGTCATGAGCCTTCTTAGAAATGAATTTCAGTGCATGGCTTGTGTCCTAGGCTTATAGATGAGGATCTGAATTTTAATAAAACTGTTAGTTAAAATTGCATAGGAAAACTGATAAATGGAATTCCTAAAATTCAAAGGAAAATCAAGACTCTTGATTGATGTCAAAATTGCAAATGAGTTGTTGCTTCTACCAGGCCTGTAATATAGGAAAATTTCTACAAGCATAGGATCCCTCCCTTGGCCTTGTTAGGAAAACCAGCCAAGGTTTTAGAACCCAAACAGGCAGTAACAAAAGCTAAATACACACAAGGACTAGCTTAAGTTCTTTATAATAAAGCATAAGCTCAAGAGCTACTTCGAAAGAAGAGGATTTCACGAGCACTTTTGGAGGCAAGTGCAATGTTAAACCATGTTGCTATTTATCCTAGGATGATGAACTAGAGGTGAATTCATGGAGAGCAAGACCCCATGGGCACAATTTCCATGGATTGTGACCTTTGCATATATATTCTCACATATATTCTCAGGAACCCGTGCTATTCCTTCAAGGACTATCTCAGCCCTCACTAACTTGCTATGGGAGGACTTTGTTAATCAGTCAAAGAAGTGCGACCCTGATGGCAATAGGCCCAACATCAACAAGACCAAGCTCCATCGAGCCGAGAAGATGATTCGTGGGGCCTTCATTGAGCTATATAAAGGTTTAGGCTACATAAGCACATACAGGTATTCACTTGGTATATAAAGTATCATCGATTCTTTTGCATTGAATGCGTGTGTACATTGTTCATATCCTGTTATGCAATTTGACTGACAGGAACCTGAACTTGATGGCCTTTGCAAAGATACTCAAGAAATTTGATAAGGTATAAATTGTTTGATTCATGATCACGAAACATTGTGTAGGCTTGGATTTTTTTTTTTTCAAATACTGGGTGCTTTATATCTCAGGTCATAGGGAAGCAGGTACTTCCCATTTATCTGAAAGTCATGGAAAGCTCCTACCTCAACAGCTTAGGTAAGGCAATTGGGTTAGCAGATGAAGTGGAAGAACTTTTCATTAAACACTTCGCACAAGATGATCGTTACAAGGCCAAGAAGTACCTAAAACCAAACCAGCGCAAGGAATCGCATGGTGTCACATACTTTATTGGTAATCTAGTTGCAATGTCGTTCATAGATTTCCTCATACAAAAAAAATAAAAATAAAAATCGAATTATGTTTGCTCTTGTGGTCAGGTGTCTTCACTAGTTTCACTGCACTGTTCATTGGTTACTGCATCATGGCACATGTTGTAGGAATGTACACAGGGCATTTAGATACTATCTATATGGAGGCTGTCTACCCTGTACTCAGGCAAAGTGCAAAACTCTCGGTTCCTTGGGATTATTTTGATTGTATCATAAGCTTGAAATCTAATGTGTGAGACATTAATCATGTGCAGTATGTTCAGCCTCATATTTCTGCACCTATTCCTCTACGGCTGTAACTTCTTCTTCTGGAGGAAGACGTGCATAAACTATGTATTTATATTCGAGTTTGCACCCACAAAAGAGCTCAAGTACATGGAGGTGTTCCTTATATGCACCACATCCATGACTGTGGTGATAGGGGTTTTATTTGCACGCCTCTCCCTCATTGCCAAAGGGTACACTTCGATGCAGATCCAAGCCATTCTCGACCTTCTATTCTTGGTGAGTATCTCCCAACGATCTCAAATCCTTCTTTCTTTATCAACAAGGGAAAACACAACAAGCTTTTCTGAAGAATGTCATTCATGCAGTTCTTCTTGGTTGTGTTGTCGAAAGCACAATCACTTTAAGGTATATAAAAGTTTAGTCTTGGTGTAGCCATTTTTTTCATCATTATTATTTTAGAATTATTAGGTATGACTTTGGAATTATTTATCTTCTGACTACTCTTAGTTTGTGTTATTTTAGGTTCATAAAATATGAATAGCACCAGTGGTTTAGTGCTAGAATGTTACGCTCTCACGTACAGACCCGAGATGGATTCCCGGCTGGTGCATCCTTTTTTGATTTCAACTTGGATCATCTATGTCTAAATATTTATGCTTCTTGAATTTCTTTACTTTAAACACATAGAAATTGGAGGTTTAAAGACAATAGAATTATAAATAATTATATGACATTTGTACATTAGCATATTAAGAAACTATGGCAGCAATCACTAATGAAAAAAAAAGTTGTATGGGCTTATCTAAACTTCATTTCTCTATAGTGACGGAACTAACATTTCTTACTATTAACAAATACTAATATAAAGATGGAGTTCTTACCTATAGCGATAGCAGTGTTGACGTTTTATACCATTAAAGTTGACATTCTTGATTTACATCGGTGGATAATACCGTCACTGTTGCATAAAAGCAAAACTGAATAGCCTTTGGAGAGTTGACCGTCGCTGTAAAATAAGGTGTAACATTGACGGTTTTTACCGTCAGTATAGCCTACAGCGATGCCTCTTAACAAGATGCCTAAGCTGACCGTCGGAATAGGCCTTTAGAACTATAGCAATGGTATTTTGGACCTTCATCGATGATTTTTGACTGTTAGTGTAGGTATAACCTGTTGTGACTTGAGATAGAAAATACAAAAAAATCTCCGCAAAGGGCTTCCAGAAGAGGAGAAAACACTTTAGACATCAAGGGTTGAAAAGGGGAAGAAGCTTGATGACATACTTTGGACAAAGAATGGAGAAAATGTTACCTCATGACACTACTAACAAAGTAGGGCTTCACACTAAGCCAAGTAAGTTGGTCACACCTTTCCTTTCGAAACCAATACCATACAAAAATATCATGTATTAATTAGTATGCTTTTTAGGTAACCAATGCAATAGCCTTAATTTTGATGCAGAAAGATAGTGAACCTTACGTTATGATAATAATGGACACACAACTAGCCAAAGTACTAGCAATGAAGAATACTTCCCTTGTGAAGAAGATACTAGAAAGAAATAAATTTAGACTTACACTTTCTTGGGTTCTTATCATACCAATTTGTTTCGAAGATCACTGTCATATAATCTCAACGGATAAGAATGCACAACGTGAAGAATACTTCCCTTGTGAAGATGATACTTGAAAGAAATAAATTTAGACTTACACTTTCTTAGGTTCTTATCATACCAATTTGCTTCGAAGATCACTGTTATATAATCTCAACGGATAAGAATGCACAAATGACGTGCTACAGATGCGTTTGTTTAAGAGTGTCATTGTAGCTCGCGTTCGCTGTGTCGGTTTTAGATATAGAAATAGATTTGAGTTCGAGTGTCGTACAAAGGGAGGCATGAAATTGGATTTTTCTGTCACTTAGTTGTCACGGAAATGGTAGGTTTTTGCTTGCACAAGAAAATGCTAGTGAAAAGTGAGTAAGAGAGAGAGAAAGAGAGAGAGAGTAGGGTTAGAGTTCTTTTAAGGCATGGCATTCACTTAAATCAAGATGAAAACAACATCAATACTATATTTAACATGTAACTCGAGTTTTACAATTACAACACTAGATAAATGCTTAAGCATAAGTAAAGTAAAACTAAGCTAGAGAGAGAGAGAGAGAGAGAGAGAGGAGATGGCGAGGCGGCCACGGCGGTGGAGGGCTCTATTAGCGACTCGTCGACTCTTGTGATTACAAAAGTGTGCTAAGGGTGGCTAGGAGTGGGGTAAAACACTTCCAAGTGAATTGAATGCCCTCTATGGGTAGTTGAAAGGGGCTTATATAGGAAGAAGGGGTTTCTAATTCAAGTATGGGCTTTAGCAATGTCCGAAATGTCGCTAAACCCATGCCAAAACCGTCGGTGTGGCCCCCTGCCTACCGGTCTCATGTGCGCGCCGTTCTTCTCCTTCGCGATCCGTGTGTGGCCACTGAGGACTGTTCGATCGAAGATCGGACGGTTGAGATTGCGCACTGAGCGCGCTTCAGATCGCGCCTTATGAGCGCTGTGTGCTCGCGTCATCATGCACGTCTGGAGTGAGCGTTCGCAATCGTGTCGCGTTGCTTGCTTCCGCGCTGTTCGATCGCAGATGAGTGGCTGTAATCGCGCGCGCCTTGCGATCGCTCGAATTTGAGGTGCGGTGGGTGCCTTGAATCCGTGCCCCTTAGCGCGAGGGTGAGGCGCGTACCACTGTGCTGCGTCCTTCGATTGTCGCGGATTCGACGAGCTGGCGCGGTGCTGGCGACGTTGGACGAAGATCCAACGGTCGTTATCTGCTGCAGGTTCGTGGGCGCTGCGGATGTGGGGGCGAGGGGCGTACGCTCTCAGCTGTCCGATCCGTCGATCGGATGGCTTAAAGTTGCTGAGCGTGGTGAGGTACTGCTGTGCTGCAGGCGAGGAGCGTGGCGATGGTGCCACATGGTAGCTTTGTGGTCATTGATCATCAGATCAACGGTCAGAACTTCTTAGGCCATTTGTGGGAGCTCCGGATGTCGGATTTGACTGATTTTGAGTTTGTTGGACTCAGTTCGTCGTTCTGAATCCATCCGTGCGGTCCGATTGCTCATCTGAGGCTTGTTTTGACATGAACTTGTGCAAATGACCATTAATACTGGTTTATAAGCAATCTTAACATGTGGTGCATGCAATGCTCCCATGTCCATTCATGATGTGCTATTCGTGCATATTATCTTTAAGATAAATCCCAATTGACAGAATTATTACCCCAAAATGTAGTGCTATTAACAACATATTGTGCATTACAACAACTTAATTAGATCAAGGAAAGAATAGACATGTAAGACAATGGCACAAGAACTCTTAAGTAATAAACATTTACTTAGAGTAGCACACATATAGAAATCTCAATGAAGAATTCTATATATGACAATAAATTCTTTTGTAGGTTGGTCATATTGAGAGATTTCTTTAAACATTGATGGATATCGCAAAGCAGATGCCTGGTGCATCCTGATTGAGCTAAGTTGCCCCCAACAAGCAACAGACAGTATAGATTGCAGGGATCTTTGTCATGAAATGGATGGAACTCATGTATATAGATGAGGACCACCTTGAAAGAACAAATGACGTCAACGTACATAAATTTTTAGCAATCTACACATCGAAGATCTTACGTCATGATCTTGCATTAAAAGATAGAATTTAACAAACATATCCTTATGACAGTAAATGTAATAAAGGCACTTTGTATAATTGTATTCCAATATACATTTTGTACCTTAGGCATTGTCATTGTTAGAAGAAACATTTGTCTTTTACAGGCTTTAAAACATTATAATGGAGAAGCGATCCTCTATACATGATCTTCATTTGCACATCAAGTAATGATTTGCATGATAGAAAGAATGTTCATTACTCGATACACATCCCATTTGAACAACTACATGCTACTGCGACACCTTGTACATAGTCTTGTAAATCAAGACTAATAGTATTCAAGATCTCAAGCTTAAAAATATGATCATCACAAAGATGTAGATTCTGCATTTTCTTAAGCACCATTCCATGTATCATGTTTGTAAAGACTCGTCCCACTTTTAGCCTTTTAAGACGACTGGAGTCTCAGTCAGACGTCTGTCCAGATGTCTGGATCCTTTCCCAGATGTATGAAAATGAAATTTTTGTACGCGCTTTGCGTTCTGCACGCGGGCGGTGCGTAGAACTTTTTTTCTCTCTCTCTCCTTTCTCCTCCTTCCTACCCGAACCCTAATCCCTCAACTATAAAAAGCCACCTTCCCTTCCTCTCCTCTCCACTCCACCACTACCACCACACCCCTCCTTCACTGTCGCGAGCGAGGGTGAGTGAGAGGGAGCGAGAAAGAGAAGTGCGGGAGGAGGCCGAGGTTGGGTGCTTCGGTGGAAGCTCGTCGAAGCTCGCACGACCACCACGGGGGGGTGCGGGAGGAGGGAGTCCGGAGTGACGTCTTCGACCACCTGCAGCAGTTGGAGCGAGGAGAAATGTGGCGGAGCGTGGCGAGGAGCACTGGGAGCACATTCTGATACTGGAATTTTTCCAGTATCAGACGTCTGGAGTGCAGTTCGGAGGACTGCTGAGCATTTAGATGTTTGGAGTCAACACCAGACATCTGAAAGCACTTGTTTCTCAAAGGTACGTTCTTTCTGCGGTTGCAGCCATGCAGGCCGCACCGCAAAAGATATGCCGACCTGATTTTGGGTGGTTACTCTGTCATACGTAGGAGTAGCCTTGGGAAGGAGCGCGGAACACCCTCCCACGCACTTTCGAACGTCTGACCAGCTCACTAAACGACCGGAGGAGTGGTCTGACATCTGGAACTACTTCCAGACGATCGCAGGGGAGTGTTGACCGTCTGAGGACATCGTAGGAACTTGAGGTGAGATTCTGTAACTTTTAAGATGTCTAGACTTATTTCCAGACGTCTGATTTTTGTCAGTAGACATATTTTTGACCCGTTTGGGGTCCGATCGGGGTCCGTTTTACGCAAACGAAGTGTCTGCAGTTTCCTTGTGAGTTTCTCTATGTAGTAGAAACCTTTCTACACTGTTCTAAATTTTCCTTTGTGATGTGTTCCTTGGTATAGGATTTTGACCTACTGCGTGTTTGGAGCTCGCAGATGCCTGGGTCTGCGGTTCAAGCCCCCATTACTCCCGAATTGTCTGGTAGAGTGGTCTACCCCTGTTAATCTTATTAAATAAGAATGTATCTGTGGAATTAGCCAATTGGAAACGTAGGATGTGGCATGAACCCTAAGACAGAGAAATGAATAAACCAATTGTACTGCATGATTGTATACATGAATAAGTTAAACTGCTAGCCATTGCCTGTAATAAAGTATGAGCTACCTGTTAGAATATGAGCTGCCTGAGATAAATGAACATCTACCTATGAAATCATCAGTTGCATGTATTAAATTATGGAAACATGCGCTGCCTGTATATAAACGAGAACTGAATTGTAAATGATGGAATTTGGATCGGAATAATGTGGTGAATATGAGCATGAACCCTACGGGGAGTTAGGAGTAGAGCTCCTGTAGTTAGATGGAAAATCTGGAATGTGGACGGGAAGTGTGCTGGCCCTTGAGTACGTGGTATCAAGGAGAGCGACTGTCCCCTTTTTGTGCAGAGCGACGGTAGCCGCCCTTGGGTTGGGACCTGGGGTTAGGATTGACTACTCTACACCAACTTTTGTTGGCACTCGTGTACACGGTACCGAGGCGAGCTACTATTGTAGGGAGGGAGCTAGCCACCCCACGGGGCTCGAGGTTTAGCTAGCCACCCTACATCGACTTGTTAGGTCCTTTGGGCAAACCGGGGTAGTCGGATGAGGGTGCGTGGACTGTGGAGGGGCGAGACCCCTGTTTGGTTCTGTGGGTCTAGACCCTTATTTTTGAGAGGGCTAGGCCCTATACTGTTCCGTGCTGTACTTTGGGCGTACCTGCTAGCGGAAACGACTGATCGCGTGTGAGTGCGGGGTAGTTATCCGTGCGCTTATCGCGCGTGCCGTAGTCACCGCTACGTCTGACAGTGACCTCGGGGCGGTTGACTGGGTGTAGGACTACCACAGGGGACTTTCCCGGCTAGGAGAGCACCACGTGTACCTTCTACTCTTCGGAAAAGGCTGCAATCAAGATCGTTCCCACGAGGAACATGCAAGATCAAGAAAATATGAAAGTTGATGAAAAGGGTAAAAAGGAAATGCATGTAAAATAAAATAACTAGAGTAGATAATTAAACCTGTTACTTTTACTGCATTAGATAGCATAGTTATCACTCTACTCAGCGTTCGCTGAATCTGTCTCTTTCATTACACTGTTCAAGTTCATGAGTTGAGCAGCCTGAGCTTCCGGCTACGGAGGGTGCTGGGCCCAGTCGAGCCCAGCCGTAGTTTTTTCTGCTCTTCTTTTTGTACACCCTTATTGTTGTAGTGAGTTTCTGACTTTTAGCTGCTATTTTTTTTTCTGTTACTTTCATTTCCGTTGTCTTTGTTGTTGTGGTATGTAATTGAACAACAGTTTTACTTTCCTTTACTATTTCGTACGTTTTTACTGCTTAGTTATTTTGCATATGTGATTGTGGTTTACTTTCTTGCTTTTTGATTATTTTTCGTTGAACGATTGGGTCTTGGGATTAGTCAAAGCAAGTTGATCTCGGGTCCTGTAGGGATCTGGGAACCGGGTTGTATTAAGATGGTATTAGAGCAAGGTTGTCCCGAGGAATGAACCAATTAGCTTAAGAATAATCGTTCACGTGCATGTAAGTAGGGTAGCTACCACAACATATCGCTTTGATATCGGTTTTAAGTCCTCTTTCGGAGGAATTCGGTAGTGTTGACCCTTTTGTTTTATCTTTCGCGTCTCCTTTTAGGAGATGCCTTGTCGGGGAGTTCTCGAGGCGGGCCGTGGTCGTGGCCGTGGACGAGGTCGGAGGGGCAGATGTGCCGGGACTGAGGTGCCAGTTGACCCACCTCTTCTCCTGGACGTTCAAGTCTAGGATTTTGCTCAGCTGATTAGAGACATAGTGCGAGAAGAATTCCATCAGCCTCCACGGGCACCTCTCCCTGAGGATGTGGAGGGGGAGTCTTCGGTGGGCAGAGAGACCATCGCAGTGTCGGACGAGCAGGAGGGGGAGGGGGTGGTCCTCCACCACCCTTACCGCACTTTGACACTTCCGAGCACGAGCCCTCCTTGCCTGGAGGTGTGCCCGTTCCTCTATTGCACCTGCACCACGAGCTTTTCGGACAGTTCCAGAAGCTAAAGCCTCCCTCCTTCAAGGGGGATGAGGACCCGTCTGAGGTAGAGGACTGGCTGGAGCAGATATAGGTGTTTGACACCCTTCGTCCTCTTGCGGAGTGCTGCGTGGCCTTTGCCACGTACCAGCTAGAGAGCGTGACACACAAGTGGTAGAGGGCAGTCAAAGGATAGAAGAGGGGAGAACCCACGTGGGATCAATTCGTGATCCTCTTCTGCGAGCTGTACTTCCCGTAGACTTGGTAGGATCAGAGGAAGTGGGAGTTCCACACTCTCTACCAGGGGACGATGACTGTCAGTGTGTATCGCATGCGCTTTCTGGAACTGTCACGTTTTGCTTTGATAGCCATAGCTACAGTGGAGTGCCTGTGGAGGTTCACTGAGGGGCTCTGACCTGCTATTCGGGGGTATGTTAAACCCCTGAAGTTGCCCACCTTCTCAAGAGTGGTTTAGGTAGCCACGACTTATGAGGAGACCAACTCGACCGCGCGAGACACCGACGGTGGACGGAAGAGGCCCTACCAGCCAAAGTACTCTCAGGGCCGTCGAGAGAGGAGGCACGCGGCATCCGCTGGAGAGCCGTCTCATTTTGCGAGGCCGTTAGTGGCCTTTGGGGGCCCCAGACAGGGGCCAGCTGCCAGCACTGGACCCCTGCCCAGCCGTCAGCAAGGACCTACCAAGGGAGGGAGTCGAGTTCTCCTCTACTACCAGTGTGGTCAGCCGGGCCACATCAGAAAGGATTGCCCATCTAGGGTTGGATCACAGCAGATGCTCCCTGTACCGGGCGCTGGAGGTCGAGTTGGTGGTCGTGGTCCCCAGGCGCGTGGGGGAGGGCAGCAGTCACATGGTACCGACCTACGGCTGCTCGCCCGACCTAGAGTGTAGCTTCTTTATCTGCGCCGAGGGCTGAGGGGTGTATCAACGCTCTGACACACAGAGACGCTAGGCCTTCCGGTTTAGTGGTGGCAGGTATGGTTACCGTTTCCGGCAGATTAGTGTACGTACTTTTTGATTCTGGCGCCACACACTCTTTTGTCGCTGCGAGTTTTGCTGTTAGTTTGGGATAGGATAGTGTGCTGTTAGAGGATCCGTTTATGATCAGAGAACCAGGTGGCTAGTTGTTTGTAGCTGAGGAGGTATACACGGACTGCGAGATCAGTATAGGGGGACACAGCCTCCTCGTTGACCTGATTGTGATACCAATGGAGGATTTTGGCGTGATTCTTAGGATGGATTGGCTGTCCACCTACCACGCTTTGGTAGACTGTTTCAGGAGGAAGATCGTTTTCTCCATACTGGAGTTGCCTTCCTTTGAGTTCCATGGATAACTGGTGGATGGAGGTTTCAGATGCATCTCCACACTTCGGGCAGCGAGGCTGTTGAGCCGGGGGTGTGAGGGCTTCCTAGCCTGTGTAGTGGCAAAGCCTAGTCCCATGGTTGACTTTCAGAGCATTTCGGTGATTTACAAGTACCTTGACGTTTTTATAGAGGAGCTGCTAGGACTACCGCCTGAGCGTGAGATCGATTTTGAGATCTCACTGGTACTGGGGACCGGTCTCATTTCTATTGCATCGTATCGGATGGCACCACTTGAGCTGCGAGAGCTTAAGTTACAAGTACATGACCTGTTGGAGAAGGGCTTTGTGAGGCCCAGTGCGTCCCCGTGGGGAGCTCCTGTGTTGTTCGTGAAGAAGGATTGTACCTTGCGACTTTGTGTTGACTACTGAGCTGAATACGTTCGCCATCAAGAGCAAGTATCCGCTGCCGAGGATTGATGACCTTTTTGACCAGTTGCGAGATGCCACAGTGTTCTCCAAGATGGATCTAAGGTCAGGATACCACCAGTTGAGGATCAGGGAGACTGATGTTTCCAAGACAGCTTTCCATACACGGTACGACCACTACGAGTTCTTGGTGATGTCGTTTGGGCTGACCAACGCCTCCGCTACTTTTATAGATTTGATGAACTGGGTTTCTAGGCCATACTTAGATTAGTTTGTGGTGGTATTTATCGACGACGTACTCGTTTACTCGCGGGATGAAGCATAGCACGGGTAGCATCTACGGATGATTTTGGACACTTTGAGGCGACGCTGGCTGTATGCCAAGTGCAGTAAGTGCAAGTTTTGGTTGAGGCAGGTGACCTTCTTGGGCCATGTGATCTCAGGGGATGGCTTGGCTATGGACCTAGCCAAGGTTGAGGTAGTACTCAGGTGGAGAGGCCACGTACTGTGACGGAGATACGCTTCTTTTTGAGACTGGCAGGTTACTATCGGCGATTTATCAGAGGATTCTCACAGATTGTGCGTCCTATGACCTAGTTGACTCGGAAGGACGTTCCCTTTGCTTGGACAGATGCGTGTGAGGCATGTTTTCAGGAGTTGAAGGAGAGACTGACTTTAGCTCCTTTGCTCACCATTTCAGACAGCAGTGGCGGTTTTGTGGTCTACACAGACACTTCGTTGCAGGGGTTAGGGGGTGTGCTCATGCAGCAGGGTCACGTTGTCGCTTACGCTTCGCGGCAACTAAAGCCCCATGAGCATAGCTACCCTACCCATGACTTAGAGCTGGCAGCTATTGTCTTCGCGTTGAAGGCATGGAGGCACTGCCTTTTTGGTGAGACCTTTGAGATTTTCACAGACTATAAGAGCCTCAGGTACTTGTTTGACCAGAAGGAGCTTAACATGAGACAAACATTGGTTAGAGCTCCTGAAGGACCATGACTGCAGCATCTTCGACCATCCAGGAAAGGCCAATATGGTGGCTGACGCCTTGAGTCGAAAGGCGTCCGCTCACTTGGCCAGTCTACAGGCACGGAGTTGGAGGCTTATGGAGGAGTTGGGTAGTTGGCGACTCTGGGAGTCATAGGGGTATTGTGGGGCAGTGACAATGACACGGCAGACACGACTAGAGCTGATAGACTGCATCATCGCATGGCAGATGACAGATCCGTACTTACAGACGTTGCGGGACAGAGTGCTGTCGAGGGACTCAGGAGACTTTTCTTTTACGGATGAGGTGTTGCGCATGAGGGGGTGCTTGTGCATTCCCCGGGATGAGGAGTTGTTGAGAGAGCTCCTGATGGAGGCGTACGAGTCCATGTTCACCATACATCCCGGAAACATAAAGATGTGTCATGATCTGAGGCACGACTTTTGGTGGAGAGGGGTGAAGCGGGATGTGGGTGAGTTCGTACAGTAGTGTTTACTGTGCCAGCAGGTTAAGGCTGAGCACTAGAGGCCTGCTGGGCTGTTGCAGCCACTTCCTGTGCCAGAGTGGAAGTGGGAGAGCATCACCATGGACTTGGTGGTGGGTCTACCTGTTACCCAGCGAGGACACGACACAGTCTGGGTGATAGTAGACAGGTTGACGAAGACGGCGCGTTTCTTGTCGATCCGAGTTACCTTTGGATCATCACCGTTGGCAGAGAGGTACATTCGCGATGTGGTATGCCTGCACGGAGTTCCACGTGAGATTGTATTCGATAAGGATACTCGTTTTTACTTCCCAGTTTTGGGCTGAGTTTCAGCAGGCTTTGGGGATACGGTTGAGGTTCAGTACTGCATACCACTCCCAGATGGACGGACAGTTAGAGCACACCATACAGACACTTGACCTTTTGTGCGCCTGTGTACTAGACTAGAGAGGCTCCTGGGAGGAGCATTTACCCCTGGCAGAGTTTGCATATAATAACAGTTACCACTTGAGCATCGGCATGGCATCTTACGAGGTTTTGTACGGACAGAGGTGTACTGCACCTTTGAGTTGGGTCGAGGTGGGGACCAAGTGGGAGGTTGGCCCTAGACTGATCAGGCAGAGTCAGGAGGTGATAGAGCAGATCCACAGACGACTCCGCACTGTTAGGAGCAGGCAGAAGAGTTATGCTGATCGGAATCGCAGAGAGGTGTAGTTCGAGGTTGGGGATCACGTCTTTCTCCGCGTTTTGCCCATGAAGGGCCTATCGCGTTTTAGGGTGAAAGGGAAGCTTGCGTCGAGCTTTGTGGGGCCCTTTGAGGTCTTGGAGTGACTATGACCCGTTGCTTACTGGCTTGCCCTTCCTCCCCATCTTTTTGGAGTGCACGATGTGTTGCACGTGTCCAACTTTGGGAAGTACGTCGCCGATCCCAGTCACGCTCTGAGCCACGAGAGTCTCGAGGTGGGTGACGACTTGACCTACCCTGAGAGACCAATGCAGATACTAGACAGAGCTGTCCGGAGTCTGAGACGGAAGCAGGTACCCCTGGTGAAGGTTTTATGGAGAAGCTAGCAGTATGAGGAGGCTACTTGTGAGACTGAGGCGGTAATGCGAGAGCGGTACCCGGAGCTTTTTGAGGGTACATCTTTTAAGACCTACTTCGGTCCTCTTTAAGTTATGCGTTTTATGTTCCTTTTTCCGTACCCTAGCTAGTTCTAGTTTCGGGGATGAAACTCTCTTTAAGTTTGTTATGATGTAAAGATCTGTCCCACTTTTAGCCTTTCAAGATGTCTGGAGTCTTAGTCAGACATCTGTCTAGATGTCTGGACCCTTTCTCCTTTCTCCTCCTTCCTACTCGAACCCTAATCCCTCAGCTATAAAAAGCTACCCTCCCTCCTCTCCACTCCACTACTACCTCCACACCCCACCTTCACTGCTGTGAGCGAGGGTGAGCGAGAGAGAGCGAGAAAGAGAAGTGTGGGAGGAGGCTGAGGTTGGGAGCTTCGGTGGAAGCTCGTCGGAGCTCGCATGGCCACTGCGGGCGCGTGCGGGAGGAGGGAGTCCGAAGTGACGTCCTCGACCACCTGCAGTAGCTGGAGCTGTGACGGAGAGAGGAGAAACGCGGTGGATCGCGGCGAGGAGTGTTGGGAGCGCGTTCTGATGCTAGAATTTTTCCAGTATTAGACGTCTAGAGTGCTGTCCAGATGACTGCTTTGTATCTGGACGTCTGGAGTCAACACCAGACATCTGAAAGCACTTGTATCGCAAAGGTACGTTCTTTCCGCGGTTATGGCCGTGCAGGCCACACCGCAGAAGATATGCCGGCCTGATTTTGGGTGGCTGCTCTGTCGTACGTAGGAGCAGCCTTGGGAAGGAGCGCGGAACACCCTCCCATGCACTTTCGGACGTCTGACCAGCTCACCAGACGATCGGAGGTGCTTCCAGGTGATCGGAGGAGTGGTCCGACGTCTGGAATCGCTTCTAGACGATTGTAGGGGAGTCTTGAACATCTGAGGACACCGCGGGAACTTGAGGTGAGATTCTGTAACTTTTAAGACGTCTGTACTTGTTTCCAGACGTCTGATTTTGGTCAATAGACACATTGTTGACCCGATTGGGATCCGATCGGGATCCATTTTACGCAAATAAAGTATTTGTAGTTTCTTTGTTTCTCTACGTAGTAGAAACCTTTATACACTGTTCTGAATCTTTCTTTGTGATGTGTTCCTTGGTATAGGATTTCGACTTGCTGCGTGTTTAGGGCTCGCAGAGACGCATGGGTCTACGGTTCAAGCCCCCATTACTCCCGAGTTGTCTGGTAGAGTGGTCTACCCCTGTTAATCTTATTAAATAAGAATGTATCTGTGGAATTAGCCAACTGGAAACCTAGGATGTGGTATGAACTCTAGGACAAAGAAATGAATAAATCAATTGTACTGCATGATTGTATACATGAATAAGTTAAATTGCTAGCCATTGCCTGTAATAAAGTATGAGCTGCCTGAGATAAATGAACAGTTACCTGTGAAATTATCAGTTGCATGTATTAAATTGTGGAAACACGAGCTGCCTGTATATAAATAAGAACTGAATTGTGAATGATGGAACCTGGATCGGAATAATGTGGTGAACATGAGCATGAACCCTACGGGGAGTTAGGAGTAGAGCTCTTGTGGTTAGATGGAAAATTTGGAATGTGGACGGGAAGTGTGCTGACCCTTGAGTATATGGTATCAAGGAGAGGAACTGTCTCCTTTTTGTATAGAGCGGAGCTAGCCGCCCTTGGTTTGGGACCCGAGGTTTGGATTGGCTACTCTACACCAACTTCTGTTGGCCCTCGTGTACATATGGTACCGAGGTGAGTTATTAGTGTAGGGAGGGAGCTAGCCACCCCACGGGGCTCGAGATTCAGCTAGTCACCCTACACCGACTTGTTAGGTCCTCTAGGCAAATCAGAGTAGTCAGACGAGGGTGCACAGACTGTGAAGGGGCGAGACCCCTGTTTGGTTCTGAGGGGTTAGACCCCTGTTTGTGAGAGGGCTAGGTCCTATAGTGTTCCGTGCTGTACTTTGGGCTTACCCACTAGCGGAAATGACTTACCGCGTGTCAATGCAGGGTAGCTACCCGTACGTTTATCGCACGTGCCGTAGTCACCGCTACGTCTGACAGTAACTTCGATTTGGTTGACTGGGTGTAGGACTACCACGGTAGACTCTCTTGGCCAGGAGAGCACCACGTATACCTTCTACTCTTCGGAAAAGACTGTAATCAAGATCGTTCCCACAAGGAACATGCACGATCAAAATAATTTGAAAGTTAATGAAAAAGGGTGAAAAGGAAATGCATGTAAAATAAAATAACTAGAGAAGATAATTAAACCTGTTACTTTTATTGCATTAGATAGCATAGTTACCACTCTACTCAGCGTTTACTGACTGTCTTTTTCATAACACTGTTTAGGTCCAGGAGTTGAGCAGCCCGAGCTTCCAGCTGTGGAGGGTGCTGGGTTCAGTCGAGCCCAGCCGTAGTTTTTTCTGCTTTTCTTTTTGTGCACCCTTACTGTTGTAGTGGGTTTCTGACTTTTAGCTGCTATTGTTATTTCTGTTGCTTTCGTTTCTGTTGTCTCCGTTGTGGTGGTATGTAATGGAACAACAGTTTTACTTTCCTTTTCTGTTTCGTACGTTTTTACTGCTTAGTTATTTTGCATATGTTAATGTGGTTTACTTTGTTATTTTTTGATTATTTCTCGTTGGATGATTGGGTCTTGGGATTAGTTGATGCGAGTCGATCTTAGGTTCTGTTGGGATCTGAGAATCAGGTTGTATCAATATTTAAGTACAAATGTGCATGACACTTCAACATTTCTAGTTATAGTCTTGAAAATTATGACTTACAGAATTCATGATGATGTTATACATTTTGTACATAGGCATTATCATTTTCAGAAAAAAACATTTGTCTTCTATATGCTTTAATGCATTACAATGGAGAAGCGGTCCTCTATGCATGATCTTCAATTGTACATCAAATAATGATTGTATGATAAAAGGAATGTTCATTACTTGATACACATTTCATTTCAACCACATGTCACTGTGACAACTTGTAGATAAAGTCTTGTAATCATTACTAGCAGCATTCATGACCTCAAGATTAAAAATATGATATCAGAAAGATGTAGGTCCTACATTTTCTTAAGCACTAGTCAATGTATCATGTTTAAATACAAATGCTATGATGATAGTCTCCTAGAAACAAGGTTTATGACTCAATATAGATTCCACTTCAACAGATGCATGACACTTCAACATGTTCTAGTTATAGTCTTGAAAATTATGACTCAATACAGAATTCATGGTGATGTTAAGTAGACAACAATATATGATGTCTAACTACACATGATGTAATGCTAGTCTCTTATAAACAATTTGCATCATTGATAAAGATCTCATTTCAACAACTACATAATAATGGGATAGCTTCTACTTTCACTCTTCAAAATCACAAGTATCGAGATTCATCAAGTCACGACTACTATAGTGAACTCAAAAAAGTAATTTTAGCAATTTGAAAATTATGAGCCAAACACACATTACAGCAGATACATACATGTTTTTAACTCAAAAAGTGCGAAGGGCAAATGCACTAATCTAAACAAAACCTAGACAACCATATATCAATAAATGAAGTATATAGAAGCACGTAAGCCATACATTTTAGCTCACAATCCACATCATCTCACAAGTAGAAGAGGCCTGGGAAATGACATTTCATGATGTACAATAAAGACATGATAGAATGATTTCACAATAAGTAGAAATGAACATCATGAACCACCTAAAATGATAAAATATCATTTGTAATGCGACAACATTCAGAATAATGAAAGTGTAAGGATATAGGATATGATGACAACTCCCAACATAGCCAAACTATAACCAACATTCCTAAACTCTCCCCTGTTCTTTTAAAACATGACAATATTCAAAAAACCACATGTATTGATTAAACATGTAGGATAATGTAACAGGTTGTTTCTGTTTACTAGTCTTCTTTAAAGCTTTTGGGAATGGGACGTGGATTTCCTGTTCTACTGAGGTATTTTCCTGATCTCGTGAATTAGCAGGAATTGCGGGATCGAGTTCTGCACCTCTTTCAGGTGTAGAAATAGGGGTTGATCTAGATGTACTAGGGTCTTGGGATAGGTTCCTTGGAAAAATTGGATCCCTAGTGGAAGTTCCACGGTGGGTTGTAACAGAGTTAATACCTGCATGAGAAGAAGCAGCTGATGAAGAAGAAGATGCTTGTGTACTTTGAAAAGATCTATTATTGATTAATGGTTGATTCATAATTGATTGCTGTTGATTTGGATATTGAAAATCAAGATTAGAAATAGGTGGATTTAGATTTGGATTCAGGGGTAATTGATTAAGAAGATGGACATGTCCTTGATTTGGATTTTAAACTCCCGGGTGTTGTCTTTGCTATATATTCCTAGGGTTTGAAATTGGCTGGGATGGAAGGTTCCTTAGCTAACGAGATTCAGCTAACTGCGTGATTTGACCCCTAAGATCAGTCAATTCTGCCGAACATTGTCGTTGGACTTAAGCAAGAGCTTCAGCATTTTGTTGCTGGCTTTCAGTCACAGCTCTTAAAATCTGATCTAGCTGTGAATTTTTATTTGGCCCTACGGGGTTTTTCGAACTCGCGTAAAATGGCCTCGCATTGTGTTGCTGAAACGACAATGTAGGCAGGTTTTGTCTGGTCTGAGTCGGATATGATGGTCTTTGTTTATGGTCAGACCAAGAGAAATTAAGGTGATTACGCCATCCAGGATTATAGGAATTTGAATATGGGTTTGATCTTGGTGTGTATCCCTGAATGGTGTTCAAGTCAAGAGGATAAGATGTGTTTTCTGCAACAGGAAAGGGTTGGGAAAATGGTGGGTAAGATTGTGGGACAAAGGTCCCTCCTTCAGTTGGTGCAGTAGATAGAAAATCAAAGGAAGATGGATCTCTAGAATCCAGATGATTCACAAATTCCCTACCCGTGGGAATTTGCGAAACAGGTAGATGCGTGGGATTCGTAGCAAGTAGAGGTGTAAGCGTCTTCATTGTATTTTTGACCTTGTCGAGATGCTTTGCCATGATATTGACTTTGTCCAGTTTTTCTGCAATTATCTCTAAATCCTTTGAACTGGACGGGTTACCGATCTCGTGAATGCCCTTGTGCTGAATTTGATGATTCGTGTTTGCGTCCCGCGTAAATTGTGACATAGATGCGTTATTGATCGAGTTTTTCGCCATCCCTTCAAATAATTCTGAGGTGGATTCTATGTCGCGATTTAGGAAATTCCCTCCACAAGAGGCATCGACTAGATTTTGAATGCCTTCTTGTAAACCATAGTAAAAGATGTGCATGATTTGCCAACGAGGGATATCATGATGTGGGTCTTTCCTTTGCAATTCATGAAAATGTTCCCACGCTTCATGAATTGGTTCTCCTTGGTTTTGATTGAAAGTAGTAATAACTCGCCTTAAAGTGTTAGTTCAACCAATTGGAAAGAATTTCTTTAAAAAAGCAGATTCGAGTTCTGCCCAAGTTGAATTGGTCTTGTAATAGTCCTATACTAATAAGTAGCTTTGTCTTTAAGGCTAAAAGAGAACATTTTCATTAGTAGGATTTTCCTATTTTGATTTCGAGGTCCAAGAGTTTGAGATAAATTCTTTAGATCTTTTATATGTTGAAATGGATCCTTGGATGCAAATCCGTGAAAGTGAGGGATTAGACCAATGATGTTTGGCTGCAATTCAGGATCATTTTCCCTAATAGGTATCCTAACAGTAGGCTCTACTTGTGCATTAGATGGGTTGTAGTAATCTCTAAGTAAAGGCCTTGGACGAGGAATCGGTAAATCAGGGATATCAAAACCCGCCTCAGGTTGAGGTGGAGGACGGGTTTGAAGTGTCTACAAATTGTTCAAGGCTGCCGTTAAAAGATTGATCTGTCTAGTCTGCTCAAGCATCCTAAGATTCTGGTTCAGGAGCGCCTCATGAACATCAAAAGGTGGCATCTCCCCTTGACCAGAAGAAGGGATCTCGGGATTTTGATTCTGCATCTGATCCATAGAAGTAGATGGATCAGACGGGAAAACCATTGGTTGCTTATCTGCAACTAGCCTGGGATCACCTGTCAACGATGATGCAAGAGGCGGATGCAAGGATCGCCTCCCATCCATAAAACGGGAAATAATGTGCAAGTGCACACGCACACCACCGATAAAAACAGCGGCACAAAATTCGCAAAACAGCGTAAAGACGTGGGTTTTGCTCTTCTTTCAAAGGAAAGAAGAGATTCCTAGGATACGCAAAAGTAATTTGACGTAAACAAATAGAGTAACTGTATCAAAATACGCATCCTAATCTGTGTCTACGCAAGTGCGTAACCTTAAGGCTCAATGGTCTAAGGTCTAGGATCGAGATCGCTCATTACTGGCTCCCCGGGGCTCTAGTAGTGGAACCGAGTTGTTGATTTTTGACCAAAGCCCTAAGAGTTGCAAAGAGGAGAGATAGAAAAATAGACCCGTGTGACTCTAGTAATCGCGTTGTGCGCGATAGCATGCAACATACGATAGCAATAAAACCCGCATGCATTCTGCAATAAGATTTAGTCACAATTTTTAACTTCCTCTTTTTAGTTAATCTTTTACAAAAATATATCAACTAAAATTCAATAGCCACTTTTTAAGTCTTTTCAAACAAAATATATGGTCTTTTTGAATCTCAAAGGATAGGGATTTACGCGAATTTTTTCGTATTTTCCCGCTGATGCGAGAAAAATAGTAAAAATTTCATGAGTCAGATTCGCACTAATACTAGCAGAAAATGCACTCCTAAGAGTGTATGCCTATTGTATGCTGCTGCTAGTTAGATATAATGTATTTTTGTATTTTTTTTAATTTTTAATGCAACAAAACAAAAGTATAGAAACTCGCAAAAGAAAAAAGAAGCAACAAATTCCCGCCTTCTCCTGAAAATAAGACAAAAAATAAAAACAAAACAAAATACAACTAATTAGAACAACAACATTAAAAAAAAAAATATAATTACAAATACCTCTTAATTAAATAATTAAACCAACTAAATTTTAGTGAATTAAAGGATTGCCTCCCCGGCAATAGTGTCATTAAAATGGTTGTTTCTTACATCGACTTAGTTAATTAAGTTAATTTTACATAATTAAGAGTAGAGAAAAATTACTTAGGTTAACTCGAAGTTGTATCGATTAGTAATATTGGGTCGAATTAAGCTAACATTTTAGAAAAGTTTTACTCGTTGAGTTTAGGTCATTCGTTGTGAGGTATAATTCATTCTAAATTCACTAGTTATCTTTTATTTTTCTCTATAAGTGTAGGAGGTAAATCTAAGTTAATTATAAAGTATGAATTTTGCCAAAAATTTGATTAAAGTGAAATAGCAAGCAAAATTTCGTATAAACTTTCATTTTCAACATTTCAAACATGTAAATTCTTTATTTGTTTCAAATGATTTAATGTAAAGAAGAGTTTTTTAGTCAAAACATGCCTTAATACAACAATTAAGAACAAAAAGAAATTAAAATCTAATAAGAAAAATTAACTTCTTTTCCTTTTTCTTCAGCCTCTCTTTCTCTTTTCTTCTTCTCTTTATCTTCTTTTTCTTTTATTTCTTAATCCTATGTTCTTTCTTTCTTTCTCTTTCAATTTTTCTCTTATTCTATTTTTCTCTCGTTCTCTTTCTTACTTCTCTTATACTTCTGTTTCTGTCCTTCTCTTCTTTCTCTTCTTAAGTATTTCCTTATACTTGCCTTCTTTCTTCTTCTCTTTCTTTAGCGAGTTCTTTCTCTTCCTCCTCAGCCTTCCTTCTTCAGCCCTTATCATTTTTCCTTCGACACTTAGCCATCAGAGTCTTCAACACTTTAACTCTTCTTTCTTTCTTAACCTTTTGCTGAACTGGGTTAAATTTCCTTCTCAGCCAAACATTTATTTTTAATTTGTGGCGAGGTCCTTTCGAGGATACACAACACCCTGAGATTAGGGTGGAGCTAGACCCTACTCGGTCCTCGCCTAATTTCATTAGGGTTTATTTTCGATTTTTTTTCTCTTGAGCCAAACCGACCCTCTCTCGAGCCGAACCGGCTCAACGCCTCCCAGGCCTCGCCCTTCCAGGGCCAATCGCACGCACACGCCCACTCAGGCGCACACCCGCAGGCGCACTCGCCCACACACACACACGCATGCTCAGAGGATCAAGGTTTCTTTTCACGTCGAACGCTGACGACTGAATCACCTATAACACAAAACACTTTGATACTAAGGCAGGCGCTCGAGAATTTTCGATGTGGGACTAATGTTCCCCCTTCAGTGTCAACTTCAAACAAAGATTTCTCCTTACTCAGAGCTCTAAATCAAGCAAAATAAAGCTTGATGGAAAGCTCTAAGGTAGCTTTATAGGATTCCAGGGTCAATTTGATGTTTAGAGTATGATTTCCTCTCTGATTTGATTGGTGAAATTAGGGGGATCCTACGGGTTAAATATGCCTGGAAATGGAAATGGAACTACTGTGTCTATAGGATAGGTATTTTAGCTTATCTAAGGGTCTGGACAGGTTATACAGATGATTCCGCAGCTGTTTGTATAGGTTTGAAAGCTCTTGAAGCTTCAGGAAGCATAGGGAAGCTTCGACACTTCTTTGAAAGCTCAGAGAAAGGAATTCAGATGAAAGAAAAGGTGTAACAGACAGTTAAGGGCATTTTTAATCGATTGGAATAGCTTCTAAGGGTTGTTACAAGCTTTGTCTGGGCAGAATTTAACTTCAAATTTCATCCAAAATTTACTGTCGACAATTTAGGTTCAAAAGCAACCCAAACCGACAGATTTGAATTTCAACCAAAATTACTCATATGAGATTAATGAAATCATTCTAAAATCATCCAACAAATTCTCAGAAACAATTCTAACTCCTCAATTTCATCAGATTATGTACAAAACCCAAAGATCAGACTCAGGTTTGACTTGAAGGCTTCAAAATTTGACTTTCTAATTAAAGCCTTTTCTCAGGAAATTAAAACCTAAAATCTCTTCTCCTCAACCTTAGAAACATGTTCAGACCTCTAAACAGATGTTTCGACCTTGAATTCTAGGGTTTCAGGTTCATTGCCTGAGATCAAAAATTCTTTGTCCGTCAGAGAAATTGAGAGTTTGTTACACTGGTTTGAGGGTACATTTAGCTTTAGTGTACTGCACTGAAGCTTCTGGATCTGTTAAATATGACTCTTAGGCTTCTATATAGGTTTCTCCAACTCTGCCGGAGTTGGGGAAGATGAAGACTAATGTGTAGCTTCAGATGTTAAAATCCTAATTTAAGTATCTCGGCATAATCAGTGGTCAATATCATGTCAATCTGGAGCTTCTTAACAAATTCTAAAGGCTGAAGATCAAAAATGACTCGTCAGAGCTCGCCAAAGCTCCGGTGAGTCCAGAAAAAGATGAAATTCATGTTCAGAAAGAGAAATCATGCCATTTTCAATTTGAAAAGGTTCCTGAGGTTGCAGGGAACCTCCGGAACTCATTAAATTATTTAATTGATCATTAAATAAAGATTAAGCAATGAAATCAGTTAAAATGGATTTTGAGTGAGTTGAAGCTTGGAACTTGTTTTCCCACTCAATTGAGTGGTCAAAATAAGTCAAAAGTAATTTGCAATACTAAATATTTAATTAATTTAAGATTTCAACTACTCCTGAGCCGCCATTAACAGCGAGCTTAGGAGCTTAATTACAAATTGGGCGTTTAGATTATAGGTGGTAATTATACAAATTAAAGTGATAATTAGGATCCTTAGATTGTGAATAGGTGATGAAGGACCCAATGGAGGTGGATCTAAGCTCAGATATTGTTGCCATGGACAGCGACAGTGTCTGTTGGAGGTGAAGGTGAAATAGGCGAAACAGTGATCAATTTGGTGTTTTAATGGATTAGAAATGGTTGTGAGGGTTAGAAGAAGGTGATCAGCGAGTTAAAAAGATAAAATCAAAGCTCTGGCGAGCTAAAAGAGCTCACCGAAGTCGAAGAAGACGAACATTCAACTCTGAAATTACAACTAAACTACCTAACTAACTACCTACTTAAACTACTACTCCTACTACTCCTACTTACTGTTACCTGGACGAAGGGGTCATCGGGATTCCGCTGATGGCTCATAGCGGAAGTCGAAATCAGAGGGTATGAGAAGATCTCTGGCGGCAGATGTGAGGTGAAGCAGAGGATCTCCTTAGTCGTCGCTTTTGTCCAGGGATGTGGCTGACCCCAGTGAATCTCCTCGGCTAATCTAATTGGATGGAGGAAGTCGGAAGATGAAATGGGGAGTTGCCGGAGTTGCGGAGAGAATAGCTTATCGAAGTCGGCTGCAGTGAAGAAGAGGGAAGGAAGCCAACTTAAGAGAAATTGAAGGGGTAAGGGGGTATTTATAGTGAATGGCGACGAAGAAGGTGGTGAGGTCTGGATGAAGAAGAAGCTTGGGGAGCTTAACCTCCGGCATCGTCTCCGATGACGGTGAGGTTAACTCCCACCAAAAATTAGGATTTCAGAGTAATCTAGATCGATGGATGAAAATGGAGTGGAGCGCAAGCTCCAAGAGCTTGGAAAAGGAAGAATGATGTTGGTAGGGCGGTGATCGTGCGGTGGAGTCACTCTCCGTTGTCAGCCATTCAATTGGCTGAAGAAGAAGAAGAAAGGGATAGGGACCTATGTGCAGTGAAACTTAAGGACCTATATGAAAATTAAGGACCTGATTGTAAAACATTTTAAGGACCAAAATGTGAACTCAGGTTTTAAAGGTTTACTTTAACTTAGGTCTTTTTCAACTTTTTATATATGTTAGTAAATAAGGTAACTATTATGTTTTCACCTTGAATTTACATTTTTGACCTCTTTAGGTTAATTTATTAGGTTAAGTAAAGTTACTTAAGTTATAACATACTTATGTATACATTATGTTTAAGTTACTTAACTTATTAATTATGGGAATGGCTAATAAGATTTCGAGTTCAATTATTAATTAGATTGTTAATAATATTAATTGAATGTTAAAATATCATTTTAAACTTATTTTAAGGTCCTTTACTATATATCTTTTATTTCATAATTAACCCTTATATATTCATATCCTTAACTAATTAACTAGGAAGACTAGTTAATTAGGGATTTTAGAGATCATGATGAGTCTCTCATCAAGTACACACAATATTGTACGCAATAACGTGAAGAAAGTATGAAACATCACCCACAATGGAAAAATGACATGATTAATTATGTTGAACATAACCAATGTATTACAAACACTTAGGTTCACTTTCACATTAGACATGTTCTTTGGAACTATTCACAACAAACTTCACTTACAACAATTTTGAGAGCATAATTACATTTTGTCTTGTAGTAGAGTAACAAAAAAATTACACCTTACAATAATACAGCAAAAAGAGGACACACTCTCCATATGCTAGCTGAGAAAAACATAAATAACTACAATGAAGAAGTTTACAAAAGCATTACCAAAATTACCAACATAAAGTAAGAGCATAAAGTTAACAACAGTTTAATTGAAGCTTTCCCATTATACAATTGCTCATGCATTTCCACGTAAATGAACAATTCTTTCATTTGAAAATCAACTTCAACTCGAATTACGATAAGGAGGAATTATATACGTTCATTCATAAGTTCTCGTACAAGATCATGACTCTTGAAAGAAACATCATGTTGACATGAAGTATTTAATTAATCATACTACAAAGTAAAAAAAAACATTGTAAATTGCAACATTAAAGCTCTACTGAGAATAGTCATAAATAAATATATGATACGAAAAAAATGTAATTTTACAAAAGATATGGATTAAGTCATTGCAACATGTAAATTCGACTGTCTTTTAAATTTATGTTCATAGATAGTGGAGTATTTAGGGTCGTCTAAGGAGGTAACTTTAGTTATGAAGATGATGAAACTCTCTCACTCTGTTGAAATCTTCTCTTTTCTTTTCGCTTTTTATATATTGCGATTTTTAGGGTTTTGAAATATCGAACAATGAAAGATGGAAATAATGCCTAAGTGAAAGTGTAAAATATAAAAGCGAAACCTGACCTTCCCAAGCTCACCCTAGGCACGTGTGGCCTAGGGTAATTAGGAAGGAAGAGAGTGCACTAAGGAAACTAAAGAAGCATGAAACTAAGCGACACAAAAATTGAAAGGCAAATGAAATTTTATAAAGATGAATTTACACAAGTATGGTACTTAGGAAGCTTACTTGTGTGGAAGGGTTCCACACAAGTAATTCCTGTGTATAGAAACCTTAACTACTACAAAATTGAAATACAAAAGAGAATAGAAAAAGTGGTAGTATTCTCAAAACGTGGTGCGGGAGTTGGTCTTCGCTCCAAGCTCGGTTGCTCCCGGGCTTGAAGTAGATGCCCCTTCTGCTCCAATGGTGATGTTGCTCCTCAAGATGAATCAAGGGTGGACGTCCACCCTTCCTCTGCCTAGTCATCCTCTTGGTGTGCTCGGTGGCCTTGCTCCATGGGAGATAGAATGGAGTATTGGAATCTAGTGGGGGGTGGTAGACTTCCGTCCTAGACCCAATGTCCAACCTATCTTTCTGGGTTGATGGTGGATGTATTTGGTGGAGGAATTAATTTGACCAAGGATGGGTTTGTGTGGTGGTTATGGAGGTCTTTTGTAGGAATGAAGGGGAGTTGGTTGTTGTAACGACCCGATTCCGGAGTCCCTACAAGACACGAGAACCGGACCGACTCGACTAATCCCAAGACCTAGTCGTCCAACGAGGAAGTAACCAAAAGAACAGTAAAATAAACCACATTCAACATGAAATAAAACTAGCAGTAACAAAATACAGCAGTAAGAAAAAGAACTACTACAGCATGTACCACCACAACAGTAGAACAACATTCATAACATAACAAGAACTACGAGTAAAGAAGAGTACAGAGAGTAACAAAAAGTACTCACTACAGTGGAATAAAAAGGGCACCAAAGAACAGTGGTAACTCTACTGGACCCTACTCGGCCCAGCGTCCTTTGCAGCCGTTGACCCTGGCTGCTCAACACTTGGTCCTGAAAAGTAACGAGTGTAACACGTCAGCGAAACACTGAGTAGAGTGGCAGCTAAACTAAAGAAGCAGTAAAGTGTACAGTAGCTGTTTTATTTTCTTCCTTCCTTTATTTACGTCTTTCTATTGTTTCACAATTTATCTATTTCTCAGATCCTTCGCTTGATCTCGAATGTTCCTCGTGGGAACGATCTTGATTGCAGTCTTTTCCGAAGAGAAGTAACACGTGGTGCTCTCCTGGCCGGGAGAGTCCCCCGTGGTGATCCTACTCTCAGTCAACCACCTCAAGGTCACTGACAGACGTAACGGTGACTACGGCACGCGCGGTAATTGCATGGGTAGCTACCCCGCACTGGCACGCGGTCAGTCATTTCCGTTAACGGGTGCGCCCAAAGCACAGCACGGAATCAGTATAGGGCAGAACCTTCTCAGTAACAGGGGTCCAACCCATCCACAGTAACCAAACAGGGGCCTTGCCCCTCCACAGTCCGTGCACCCTCGTCTGACTACCCTGGTTCACCCAGTGGGCCTAACAAGTCGGTGTAGGTGAGCTAGCAGAACCCCGGGGCCCGTGAGGTAGCTAGTACTCGCCCTACACTAGTAGCTCTCCTCGGTACTGTGTACACGAGGGTCAACAAGTCGGTACAAGGTGGCCAGACCTAACCCCGGGTCCTTGGGGTGGCTGGCTCCACTCTGCACTAAGCAGGTAACAGGTGCTTCCCCTAGTACTACGTACCCAAGAGACAGCACACCTCCACGTCTTTCTTTCTCAGTTCCATTTCATTCTCTTTCTAGGAGTTCTACTCCTAATTCCCTGTAGGGTTCCAGCTCTTTTAACTCAGCATATTCAGGTTTCACCATTCCAGTTTCACGTTCTTACAACCCATATTCTCAATCATGTTCATTTATTCATAACAGGCAGCTGTTAAATCAATTTACAGGCAGCTATTATTTCCTTTCCACATTTTCCAAGACTGCAATATCTATATTCATATCACTAGTTTTCCAGTCCTAGGATTCATGTCGCACCCTAGGATCTATCATTCAATCTAGTTTCCCAACCCTAGGATTCATGCAATGCCGTAGGATCTATCATTCAATCTGGTTTCACATTCCTAGGATTCATGCAATGCCCTAGGTTCTATTAATTGTTCCATAATTTTAACAAATTATGTTAATAATTCTTAAAGCCACTCTACCAGCTACAACGAGAGTACTGGGGGCGTGGTCGGAAATCCCGCGCGCCTCCGCAACCCCGGAGACAGCAATGGAACGGGGTCCTAACACAAGGATCAAACACAAGGAGTTTCTCAGAACAGTATATAATTACTGTAGACGGGTAGAGGATTTTATTCTGAAAAGAACACAACTCGAAACGCAGAAAACGGACTTCGAACGGGGCCTAAACCAGTCGAAAACGACGAAACAGTCCAAAATCAGACGTTTGGAACCTCTTCCAGACGTCTTAAAATGTGGGTCAGATGGTACCTTTGTTCTGCGTAGTCTTTCAGACGTCCAGAAGCCTGCGGGGGCGTCTAGCCTAGTTCCCAGACGTCCGATGGTCACCCCGGACGTCTGGAAGTCCTTCCCGTCGTCCGGCACTGCGGCCAGACGTCTGATTCGCGTTGGATGCGAATCTCAGACCTTGCACGTACCCACTCCTCGCTTTCAGTACGAACGGTCGCAGAAAAGGAAGAGGGTGAAAATAACTTACTTGCCAGACGTCTGGACAGTCCTCCAGACGTCTTCACCGTCGTCTGGTTGGAAGACCAGACATCTGATTCTGGAAAAATTTCCAGAATCAGAGCTCGACTCGCTCTCCGCCCGCGACGCACGGCGGCGCCGCGCCTCGTCCGCCTGCTACTCGAGCTGTAGTAGCCCTCCCGCGACACTCCTCGCCTGCTGCTCCCCCGCCGGCCGGCTCTAGCTGCCCCGGCAAGCTCGAGCCCTCACGGTCGAGCGTCTCCTCCCTCGCGCAACACCTCCCCCCGCAACTCGCCGCGGCTGCCGCTGCCGCCGCTCGCTCGCTCTAGCGCCGGCTGAAAGAAGAAGAAGGGAGTGGAGGAGATGAGAGTGAGGGAGAGGGCGAGGGCCTTTTTAAGGCCGCGCGGGGAGAGAGCGAGAGAGAGAGGGTGCAGCGCTGCACCTGCAGGGTGAGAGAGGGGAAAAGGAGTGGCGTCGCAGGTCTGCGCGCGCAGGTGTAATCCTGTGTGGCGCAGAAAATAAATCTTTAAAAAGGCGTCTTGAAAGCACGTTCGTAACAATATAACAAACTCAAAGGAAGTTTCGTCCCCGAAACTTGCGCTAACTAGGGTGCGGGAAAAACGCCATATGAAAACGTAACAAACTCAAAGAGGACCGCAGTCGGTCCGAAAGACGTACCCACAAAGAGCTCCGGGTACCGCTCTCGCATTGCCACCTCAGGCTCCCAGGTAGCCTTCTTGTACCGCTGGCTCCTCCACAGAACCTTCACCAGGGGTACTTGCTTTCGTCTCAAACTGCGGACGGCTCGGTCAAGAATCTGCACTGGCCGCTCGGGGTAGGTCAGGTCGTCGCCCACCTCGACGCTCTCGTGACTCAGTACGTGACTGGGATCGGCTACGTACTTCCTGAGGTTGGACACGTGGAACACATCATGTACACCAGAAAGCTGTGGAGGGAGGGCAAGTCTGTAAGCAACGGGTCCAACCTGCTCCAGGACCTCAAACGGCCCCGCGAACCTCGGCGCGAGCTTCCCTGTCACCCCAAACCGCTGTAGGCCCTTCATGGGCGAAACACGAAGGAAGACGTGGTCCCCAACCTCAAACTGCACCTCTCTGCGTTTTCGATCCGCGTAGCTCTTCTGTCTGCTCCTGACAGTGCGGAGTCGCCTGTGGATCTGCTCGACTACCTCCTGACTCTGCTGGATCAACCTGGGGCCAACCTCCCACTTGGTCCCCACCTCAACCCAACTCAAGGGTTTCGTACACCTCCGTCCGTACAGAGCCTCGAGGGAGCCATGCCGATGCTCGAGTGATAGCTGTTGTTGTATGCAAACTCCGCTAGGGGCAGGTGCTCCTCCCAAGAGCCCCTCCAGTCCAGTACATAGGCACGCAAAAGGTCCTCAAGTGTCTGTATCGTGCGCTCAGACTGCCCGTCTGTCTGGGGGTGGTAAGCTGTACTAAACCTCAATCGCGTCCCTAGGGCCTGCTGAAACTCAGCCCAAAACCGGGACGTAAAGCGGGTATTTCGGTCGGATATGATTTCCTGTGGAACTCCGTGTATTCGTACCACATCGCGGATATACTTCTCTGCCAACTGTGCTGGTCCCAAAGTGACTCGGATCGGCAAGAATCGTGCCGTCTTCGTCAGTCTATCCACAATTACCCAGACTGCGTCGTGTCCTCGCTGGGTAACAGGTAAACCCACCACCAATTCCATGGTGATGCTCTCCCACTTCCACTCTGGCACTGGAAGCGGCTGTAGTGGCCCTGCAGGCCTCTGATGCTCGGCTTTCACCTGCTGCCACACTAAGCATTGCTGCACGAATTCACCCACTTCCCGCTTCATCCCCCTCCACCGAAACTCGCGTTTCAAGTCATGGTACATCTTCGTGTTTCCAAGATGTATGGTGAATCTGGAACCGTGTGCCTCAGTCAGGAGCTCTCTCAACAGCTCCTCGTCCCTGAGAACTCACAACTGTCCCCTTAGGCGTAGCACCTGGCCTGTGAAAAAGAAGTCCCCTGGGTCTCCTGACAGTACTCTGTCGCGCAAGGACTGCAAGTACGGATCGGCCATCTGTCCTGTGATGATGCGGTCTATCAGCTCTGGCCTAGTCTGTCGTGTCACAGTCACTGCCCCACAGTGCCCCCATAACTATAGGGGTCGCCAATTTCCCACCTCTTCCAAGAGGCTCTAACTCTGTAACTGTAAACTGGCCAAGTGTGCGGGCGCCTTCCGGCTCAAGGCGTCAGCCACCACATTGGCCTTGCCCGGGTGATAGGAAATGCTGCAGTCGTAGTCCTTCAGGAGCTCCAACCAACGTCTCTGTCTCATGTTGAGCTCCTTCTGATAAAAAAGGTATCTGAGGCTCTTGTGATATGTGAAAATCTCGAAGGTCTCACTGTACAAGTAGTGCCTCCAGGTCTTCAATGCGAAGACGGCAGGTGCCAACTCCAGGTTGTGGGTGGGCTAGGTATGCTCATGGGGCTTCAGTTGCCGCGAAGCGTAAGCGACAACGTGACCCCTCTGCATGAGCACACCTCCTAACCCCTGCAAGGAGGCGTCTGTGTACACAACGAACCCGCCACTACTGTCCGGGATGGTGAGCACGGGAGCCGAAGTCAACCTCTCCTTCAGCTCCTGAAAACACGCCTCACAGGCGTCTGACCAAGTGAAGGGCACGTCCTTCCGGGTCAACTGTGTCATGGGACGCGCAATCTGTGAAAAACCTCTGATGAATCGTCTGTAGTAGCCTGTAAGTCCCAGGAAACTGCGAATCTCAGTGACTGAATGCGGTCTCTCCCACCTGAGCACTGTCTCGACCTTCGCTGGGTCCACTGCCAAGTCGTCTTCAGAGATCACATGACCTAAGGTCACCTCCCTCAACCAGAACTCGCACTTGCTGTATTTGGCGTACTGCCTATGTCGTCTCAGCGTGTCCAGAACCATCCGCAAGTGCTATCTGTGCTGCGTCCGATCTCGAGAATAGATGAGTACATCATCAATGAATACCACCACGAACTGGTCCAAGTACGGTCTAAACACCCGGTTCATCAGGTCCATGGAAGCAGCGGGGGCATTGGTCAACCCAAACGGCATGACCAAAAACTCGTAGTATCCGTACCGGGTGCGGAAAGCTGTCTTGGAGACGTCGGTCTCCCTGATCCTCAACTGGTGGTATCCAGACCTCAAGTCGATCTTGGAGAACACCGTGGCACCCCCAACTGGTCAAACAAGTCATCGATCCTCGGCAGCGGATATCTGTTCTTGATGGTGACCATATTCAGCTGTCGGTAGTGCACACAAAGGCGTAGGGTACCATCCTTCTTCTTCACAAACAGTACCGGGGCTCCCCAGGGAGACACACTGGGCCTCACGAAACCCTTCTCCAAAAGGTCCTGCAACTGAGACTTGAGCTCTCGTAGCTCAAGCGGTGCCATCCTGTATGGCGCAGTGGAGATGGGGCTGGTCCCTGGTACTAGTGAGATCTCAAACTCGATCTCACGCTTGGGCGGCAGTCCTGGTAACTCGTCTGGAAACACGTCAGGGTACTTTTTGACCACTGGGATGCTCTGGAAGTCTGCCACAGGGCTGGGCTTTGCCACCACACAAGCTAGGAAGCCCTCACATCCTTGTTGTGGTGGTGTATACTGTAGTAGTTTCTTTCCTTACTGCTGTATTTTCTTACTGTTAGTTATATTCATGCTGAATGTGGTTTATTTTACTGCTCTTTTGGTTACTTCCTCGTTGGACGACTAGGTCTTGGGATTAGTCGAGTCGGTCCGGTTCTCGTGTCTCGTAGGGACTCGGGAACCGGGTCGTTACAAGATGGTATCAGAGAGTACCACGACGTGTTTCCAGACGAGTTACCAGGACTACCACCCGAACGCGAGATCTAGTTTGAGATCTCACTAGTACCAGGGACCAGCCCCATATCCACCGCGCCATACAGAATGGCACCGCTTGAGCTGCGAGAGCTCAAGTCCCAGTTGCAGGACCTTTTGGAGAAAGGTTTCGTGAGGCCCAGTGCGTCTCCCTGGGGAGCCCCGGTACTGTTTGTGAAGAAGAAGGATGGGACCCTACGCCTTTGTGTGGACTACCGACAGCTGAATAGGGTCACCATCAAGAATAGATATCTGCTGCCGAGGATCGACGATTTGTTTGACCAGTTGCGGGGTGCCACGGTGTTTTCCAAGATAGACTTGAGGTCTGGATACCACCAGTTGAGGATCAGGGAGACCGACGTCTCCAAGACAGCTTTCCGCACCCGGTACGGACACTACGAGTTTTTGGTCATGCCGTTTGGGCTGACCAATGCCCCCGCTGCTTTCATGGACCTGATGAACCGGGTGTTTAGACCGTACTTGGACTTGGTGGTGGGCTTACCTGTTACCTAACGGGGACACGACGCAGTCTGGGTAATAGCGGATAGACTGACGAAGACGGCGCGTTTCTTGCCGATCCGAGTCACTTTGGGACCAGCACAGTTGGCAGAGAGGTATATCCGTGATGTGGTACGACTACACGGAGTTCCGCGGGAGATCGTATCCGACCAGGATACCCGCTTTACGTCCCAGTTTTGGGCTGAGTTTCAGCAGGCCTTGGGGACGAGGTTGAGGTTTAGCACGGCTTACCACCCCCAGACGGACGGACAGTCTGAACGCACGATACAGACACTTGAGGACCTTTTGCGTGCCCGTGTACTGGACTGGAGGGGCTCTTGGGAGGAGCACCTGCCCCTGGCAGAGTTTGCATACAACAGTTATCACTCGAGCATCGGCATGGCTCCCTACGAGTCTCTGTACGGACGGAAGTGTACGGCACCCTTGAGTTGGGTTGAGGTGGGGACCAAGTGGGAGGTTGGCCCCAGGTTGATCCGGCAGAGTCAGGAGGTAGTTTAGCAGATCCATAGACGACTCCGCACTGTCAGGAGCAGACAGAATAGCTACGCGGATCGGAGACGCAGAGAGGTGCAGTTTGAGGTTGGGGACCACGTCTTCCTTCGTGTTTCGCCCATGAAGGGCCTACAGCAGTTTGGGGTGAGAGGGAAGCTCGCGCCGAGGTTCGTAGGGCCCTTTGAGGTCCTGGAGTGGGTTGGACTCGTTGCTTACAGACTTGCCCTTCCCCCGCAGCTTTCTGGTGTGCACGACGTGTTCCACGTGTCTAACCTCAGGAAGTAGGTAGCCGGTTCCAGTCACGTACTGAGTCACGAGAGCGTCGAGGTGAGCGACGACCTGACCTACCCCGAGCGGCCAGTGCAGATCCTAGACCGAGCCGTCCGCAGTTTGAGACGAAAGCAAGTACCCCTGGTAAAGGTTTTGTGGAGGAGCCAGCGGTACGAGGAGGCTACCTGGGAGCCTGAAGCGGCAATGCGGGAGCGGTACCCGGAGCTTTTCGCGGGTACGTCTTTTCGGACCAGCTTCGGTCCTCTTTGAGTTTGTTATGGTTATTTGGACATCTTTTCCCCGCACCCTTGTTGGCGCATGTTTCGGGGACAAAACTTCCTTTGAGTTTGTTATATTGTTACGAACGCGTGCCCCAGACGTATTTTAAGATGTCTGGGAGGTGGCCCAGACGTCGGACCAGACGTCTGGGATCACATCCAGACGTCTGACCAGAGGTCTGGGATCGTTTCCAGACGTCTGGAAAACAGTTATTTTTCGCACGAGAGATTCGTCTGCGCGCCTGTGCGCGCAGACCCGTGATTCCACTCTCTCTCTCTTTTTCCCTCTCTCTCTGCGGCTGTAGACCTGCCGCGCACTCTCTCCCTCCTCCTCGCGCGGCCTTAAAAGGCCACGCCTCCCCTCCTGTCGTCTCCACCGTCCCCTTCCTCTTCTCCTTCCTGTGCGCGAGAGCGAGCGAGTGCGAGGGCGGCAGCGGCGGCCGCAGAGAGCGCGGACTAGGTGCGGCGTGCGAGGGCGGAGCTCTACCGTGAGGGCGAGCTCGCCGGAGCGGCTTGGCCGGCCGGCGGAGGGCGCAGGGGGCGCGGAACGACGCGGAGAGGGACCTGCTGCAGTCTGAGCAGCAGACGCGCGTGGTGCGACGCGGGCAGCGTCGCGAGCGGAGGCCGAGTGGCGCCCTGATTCTGGAAAAAATTTCCAGAATCAGACGTCTGGGTTGATAGCCAGGCGGCGAGGGAGACGTCTGGAAGCTCATACAGACGTCTGAGAGGTGAGTATTCTGCTTTCTTCTTCCTTCCTGTCGACTGACCGTACTGAGGGAGGGAGTTGGCTGTGCGCAGGCTCGCTGATTCGCCGTCCTTTGCGAATCAGACGTCTGGAAGTTGTACTAGACGGCTGGAGTGACCTCCAGACGTCTGGGGTGACCATCGGACGTCTGGGAGCTAGGCCAGACGTCCCCGCAGACTTCTGGACGTCTGGGAAACCACACTGAGTAGGTAATTCTCTGATCCACTTTTTAGGACATCTGGAAGAAGTTCCAGACGTCTGATTTTGCACGGTGTCGTCGTTTTTGACCCGTTTAGGGCCCGTTCGGGTTCCGTTTTCCGCGATTCGAGTTGCGTTCTTTTCAGAATTAATTCCTCTACCCGTCTGCAGTAGCTATACACTGTTTTGAGACACTCCTTGTGTTTGATCCTTGTGATAGGACCTCCTTCAGTTGCAGTCTTGGGAGTCGCGGAGGCACGCGGGATTCCCGATCACGCCCCCATTACTCCCGTTGTACCTGGTAGAGTGGTTTTAAGTTATTAATAAAATCTGTTGAATTATGGAACCATAAATAGAACCTAGGACATTGCATGAACCCTAGGAATGAGAAATAGATGGAATGATCGCTCCTAGGTGTTGCATGAATCCTAGGACTAGAAAACTAGATTGTATGATAGCTCCTAGGATATGGCATGAATCCTAGGATGGGAAAACTAGTGGAATGTATAATACTGCAGTCTTGGAAAATGGGAAGAGATATAAAGCTGCCTGTAATTTGAATTAACAGCTGCCTGTTGTGAATAAATAACGTGGTTGAGAACATGGATTGTAAGAATGTGAAACTGGAAAGTGAAACCTGGATGTTTGAGTAAAAAGGATGGAACCCTACGGGGAAGTAGGAGTAGAACTCCTGGAAAGTGAATGGAATAGTATTGGGGAAGTGAGCTGGCCCTTGAGTACGGGGTACCAAGGAGAGCGATTGTCCCCCTGTTTAGTGCAGAGCGGAGCCAGCCGCCCCAGGGACCCGGGGTTAGGACTGGCCACTCTGTACCGACTTGCTGGCCCTCGCGTACGTAGTACCGAGGAGAGCTACTAGTGTAGGGAGGTACTAGCTACCCCACGAGCCCCGGGGTTCTGCTAGCCTCCCACACCGACTTGTTAGGCCCGCTAGGGCAAACCAGGGTAGTCAGGCGAGGGTGCGCGGACTGTGGAGGGGCAAGGCCCCGGTTTGGTTACTGTGGAGGGGTTGGACCCCTGTTACTGAGAGGGCTCTGCCCTGGATTGGTTCCGTGCTGTGCTTTGGACGCACCCGTTAACGGAAACGACTGACCGTGTGCCAGTACGGGTTAGCTACCTGTGCGTTTATCGCGCATGCCGTAGTCACCGTTACGTCTGTCAGTGACCTTGGGGTGGTTGACTGAGGGTAGGATCACCATGGGGGACTCTCCCGGCCAGGAGAGCACCACGTGCTACTTCTACTTTTTGGAAAAAACTGCAATCAAGATCGTTCCCACGAGGAACATTCGAGATCAAGAAAAAGATCTGGGGAATAAATGAAATAGTGAGACAATTGAAAGATGTGAATAAAGAAAGTAATAGAACATAACAGCTACTGTACACTCTACTATTGTCTTTAGTTTTAGTTGCTACTCTACTCAGCGTTTTGCTGACGTGTTACACTCGTCACCTTTTTCAGAACCAGGTGTTGAGCAGCCAGGGTCAGCGGCTGCAGAGGACGCTGGGCCGAGTAGGGTCCAGTAGAGTTACTACTGTCTTTTGTACCTCTTTGTTCCCGTTATAGTGAGTAGTTCTTGTTTCTGCTGTACTTTTCTTTACCTGCAGTTCATGTTATATGATAAATGTTGTTCTACTGTTGTGGTGGTATATACTGTAGTAGTTTCTTTCCTTACTGCTGTATTTTCTTACTGTTAGTTATATTCATGCTGAATGTGGTTTATTTTACTGCTCTTTTGGTTACTTCCTCGTTGGACGACTAGGTCTTGGGGTTAGTCGAGTCGGTCCGGTTCTCGTGTCTCGTAGGGACTCGGGAACCGGGTCGTTACACACTGGCTGTCCGTGAAACTCGAAAGAAGGCAACTTCGGCATGGAGAAGACAATCTTCCTCTCAAAACAGTCTTCCAAGGCGTGGTAAGCGGACAGCCAGTCATCCCCAGAATTACGCCAAAGTCCTCCATTTGTATCAAAATCAGGTCAGCTGGCAGGCTATGTCCCCCGACGCTGACCTCGCAATCCGTGTACACCTCCTCAGCCACAAACAGCTGACCACTCGGACCTCTGATTACGAATGGATTCTCTAACAGTGTATAGTCCTGGCCCAAACTAACTGCGAAGCTGGCTGCGACAAACGAGTGGGTAGCACCGGAATCGAAAAGTGTGTAAACGAGTCTGCCGGAAACTGAAACCATACCTGCCACCACCGAGCCTGAAGCTCTGGCATCCCTGTGTGTCAGGGCGTTGATACGCCCCTCAGCTCTAGGTGCGGACGAAGCAGCCACACTCTGCGTCGGACGGGCAGGTGCTGGCCGGTACCCTCGTGACTGCTGTCCTCCTCCTCGCGCCTGGGAACCGCGGCCTCCTGCGCGCCCTCCAGTGCTCTGTGCGGGAAGTATTTGCTGACCTCCTGCCTTAGACGGATAGTCCCTCCTGATGTGGCCCGGCTGGCCACACTGGTAACAGAGGGGAACCTGACTCCCGCTCTCAGTGGGTCCCTGCTGTCGGCTGGGCGGGGGTCCGGTGCTGGCGACTGGCCTCTGTGGAGGGCCCCCAAATGCCATGGATGGCCCTGCAAAACGTGACGGCTCTCCTGTGGACGCCACGTGCCTCCTCTCTTGCCGGCCCTATGAAAAGTCTGGCTGAAAGGGCCTCTTCCGCCCACCGTCAGTGTCTCACGCGGACGGGTTGGTCTCCTCGTAAGTCATGGCTGCCTCCACCACCCTCGAAAACGTAGGCAGCTTCAGGGGTTTGACATACCCCCGAATCGCAGGTCGGAGCCACTCAGTGAACCTCCAAAGGCGCTCCTCCTCAGTGGCTACCACTGTCGCTACAAAGCGGGACAGCTCTAGGAAACGCGTGCGGTACACGCTCACGGTCATCGTCCCTTGGCGGAGAGTGTGGAACTCCCGCCTCCTCTGGTCCTGCCACGTCTGGGGAAAGTACTGCTCGCAGAAGAGGGTGACGAACCGATCCCAGGTCAGCTCGTCCCTCTCTTGTCCCCTAACCGCCCTCCACCACCTGTGTGCCACACTCTCCAGCTGGTATGTGGCAAAGGCCACGCAGCACTCCACCGGGGGGCGAAGGGTGTCGAAAATCTTCTCCAGCTGCTCGAGCCAGTCCTCTGCCTCAGTCGGGTCCTCATCCCCCTTGAAGGAGGGGGGCTTCAGCTTCCGGAACTGCCCGAAGAGCTCGGAGTTTCGCTGCAGTGGGGATGCTGGTGCACCCCCATGCAAAGGTGCCTTGTGCATAGAAGTGTCGGAGGAAGGTGGGGGCGGCGGCGGCCCATTCCTACCCCCGTGTCTAGCGCCGCGTCCGTCGGGCGGTCCCACAGAGGACTCCCCCTCCACATCCCCAGGGGGAGGCGCTCGGGGCGGTGGGTGGAGCTCCTCTCGCACAATATCCCGTATCAGCTGGGCGGGGTCCTGAGCGGGGACGCTCGGGAGTAATGGCTGGTCCACTGAGGCGTCGGCAATGGCATGCCCACCTCGCCGACCACGTCCTCAGCCGCGCCTACGGCCCGCCTCACCAGTCCCGCGACGAGACATCTCCTGCAAGGAGACGCGAAACAAAACGGAACATGTCATTAAGGAACGATACCTAACGGAAACGTCTAAGAGCTCATGTCAAAAGGTATGTTGTGGTGGCTACTCTAGTCATAGATATGTGAATTGGTTATTTTCCAGTCAGTTGATTCACTTTTCGGGACGACCTTGCTCTGATACCATCTTGTAACGACCCGATTCCCGAGTCCCTACAAGACACGAGAACCGGACCGACTCGACTAATCCCAAGACCTAGTCGTCCAACGAGGAAGTAACCAAAACAGTAGTAAAATAAACTACATTCAACATGAAATATAACTAGCAGTAACAAAATACAGCAGTAAGAAAAAGAACTACTACAGCATGTCCCACCACAACAGTAGGGCAACATTCATAACATAACAAGAACTACGAGTAAAGAAGAGTACAGAGAGTAACAAAAAGTACTCACTACAGTGGAATAAAAAGGGCACCAAAGAACAGTGGTAACTCTACTAGACCCTACTCGGCCCAGCATCCTCTGCAGCCGCTGACCCTGGCTGCTCAACACTTAGTCCTGAAAAGTAACGAGTGTAACACGTCATCGAAACGCTGAGTAGAGTGGCAGCTAAACTAGAAAAGCAGTAAAGTGTACAGTAGCTGTTTTATTTTCTTCCTTCCTTTATTTACGTCTTTCTATTGTTTCACAATTTAACTATTTCTCAGATCCTTCGCTTGATCTTGAATGTTCCTCGTGGGAACGATCTTGATTGCAGTCTTTTCCGAAGAGTAGAAGTAACACGTGGTGCTCTCCTGGCCGGGAGAGTCCCCCGTGGTGATCGTACTCTCAGTCAACCACCCCAAAGTCACTGACAGACGTAACGGTGACTACGGCACGCGCGGTAATTGCATGGGTAGCTACCCCGCACTGGCATGCGGTCAGTCGTTTCCGTTAACGGGTGCGCCCAAAGCACAGCACGGAATCAGTATAGGGCAGAACCCTCTCAGTAACAGGGGTCCAACCCCTCCACAGTAACCAAACAGGGGCCTTGCCCCTCCACAGTCCGTGCACCCTCGTCTGACTACCCTGGTTCGCCCAGTGGGCCTAACAAGTTGGTGTAGGTGAGCTAGCAGAACCCCGGGGCCCGTGAGGTAGCTAGTACTCGCCCTACACTAGTAGCTCTCCTCGGTACTGTGTACACGAGGGTCAACAAGTTGGTACAAAGTGGCCAGACCTAACCCCGGGTCCCTGGGGTGGCTGGCTCCACTCTGCACTAAGCAGGTAACAGGTGCTTCCCCTAGTACTACGTACCCAAGAGACAGCACACCTCCACGTCTTTCTTTCTCAGTTCCATTTCATTCTCTTTCTAGGAGTTCTACTCCTAATTCCCTGTAGGGTTCCAGCTCTTTTAACTCAGCACATTCAGGTTTCACCATTCCAGTTTCACGTTCTTACAACCCATATTCTCAATCATGTTCATTTATTCATAACAGGCAGCTGTTAAATCAATTTACAGGCAGCTATTATTTCCTTTCCACATTTTCCAAGACTGCAATATCTATATTCATATCACTAGTTTTCCAGTCCTAGGATTCATGCCGCACCCTAGGATCTATCATTCAATCTAGTTTCCCAACCCTAGGATTCATGCAATGCTGTAGGATCTGTCATTCAATCTGGTTTCTCATTCCTAGGATTCATGCAATGCCCTAGGTTCTATTAATTGTTCCATAGTTTTAACAAATTATGTTAATAATTCTTAAAGCCACTCTACCAGCTACAACGGGAGTACTGGGGGCGTGGTCGAAAATCCCGCGCGCCTCCGCAACCCTGGAGACTGCAATGGAACGGGGTCCTAACACAAGGATCAAACACAAGAAGTTTCTCAGAACAGTATATGATTACTGTAGATGGGTAGAAGATTTTATTCCGAAGAGAACGCAACTCGAAACGCGGAAAACAGACTCCGAACGGGGCCTAAACGAGTCGAAAACGACGAAACAGTCCAAAATCAGACGTCTGGAACCTCTTCCAGACGTCTTAAAATGTGGGTCAGATGGTACCTTTGTTCTGCGTAGTCTTTCAGACGTCCAGAAGCCTGCGGGGGCGTCTGGCCTAGTTCTCAGACGTCTGGAAGTCCTTCCCGTCGTCCGGCATTGCGGCCAAACGTCTGATTCGCGTTGGATGCGAATCTCAGACCCTGCACGTACCCACTCCTCGCTCTCAGTACGAACGGTCGCAGAAAAGGAAGAGGATGAAAATAACTTACTTGCCAGACGTCTGGACAGTCCTCCAGACGTCTTCACCGTCGCTTGGTTGGAAGACCAGACGTCTGATTCTGAAAAATTTCCAGAATCGGAGCTCGACTCGCTCTACACCCACGACGCACGGTCGCGCCGCGCCTCGTCTGCCTGCTTTTCGAGCTGCAGCAGCCCTCCTGCGACACTCCTCGCCCGCTGCTCCCCCGCCGGCCGGCTCTAGCTGCCCCGGCAAGCTCGAGCCCTCACGGCCGAGCGTCTCCTCCCTTGCGCAACACCTCCTCCCGCAACTCACCGCGGCTGCCACTGCCGCCGCTCGCTCGCTCTCGCACCGGCTGGAAGAAGAAGAAGGGAGAGGAGGAGATGAGAGTGCGGGAGAGGGCGAGGGCCTTTTTAAGGCCGCGCGGGGAGAGAGAGAGGGCGTAGCGCTGCGCCTGCAGGGGGAGAGAGAGGGGAAAAGGAGTGGCGTCACAGGTCTGCGTGCGCAGGCGCGCAGACGTAATCCTACGTGGCGCAGAAAATAAATCTCAGACGTCTGGAAGTGGTTCCAGACGTCTGGTCAGACGTCTGAGCCACCTCCCAGACGTCTTAAAAAGGAGTCTTGAAAGCGCGTTCGTAACAGTTGTTTTGTGAAAGGATAGCATAAAGTGGCATCAACCATGGAAGGATGCCAACTTATGTTGGCGCCATCTATGGCTTCTAGAAGAGTGGTGGTTGTGGGAATTTTTGGTGCCAAAACCAATGTGTAGGATGATGGTAGCTGTAGGATGAAGTGTTGGATGTGGTTTGATGATTTTGGTGCTAATTTGGTGGTGTTTACAAGGCATAGGTGGCGCCAATTATGAAGAGTTGCATGGTTGTTTTTGGAAGGAAAATGAAGCAGTGTGACGAAGGTGGTTGTGGTGTATTTGTTAGGGAAAAATGGGGGGCCTTGGTGGCACCTTTTTTAGGTGGAAGTAGGGTGGACTTAGGTGACTAGGTGGAGGACATGTACGAGGAGAGATAAATAGCTAGCTTAGTGATGTACCTTTTGGATTGCTAGTTAACTAGGGTTAATTAATAATGTTGTAGTATAGTGTCGCAATCAAGATAGATGTCATTTATTTATAAATAATTTTTACTGATTTTATTACAGGTCGTTCACTGGGAGGCAATTATTGATATACATTACTCTTTATTATCCAAAAATTATCTTTTATTTCAGAAATGTTAAGTTTGTTTACATCAAAATGAACAATGAATGAAAGAATAATAAAATGAACTAATATAAGTTAACTATCTACAGTAATGAATGAATTATCTTAATGACAATGTCTCAATAATATATACAAGTATAAAGGCATTAAAAACTAATTTAAATTAATCTAGGTTAATTATGTACAATACTATCTAAGTAATGCTTTAATATAGGCATTGATGTAAACATGTTTACACTACATAAGATGTCTATTTATGTATGTTCTTAAGCATAGAATTGCATTGCATACTATAAATATTGCATAGCATGCATCATTTTGCATTTAGATTAGATTGAATAAAATGGAAGTTAATTGTCTCATTTTATGTTTAGGGACAGGGCAAATTTTTATCAGGGCATCGAATCGAAGATCCAACCGTACAGATTTGATAAGGGCGACGATTTGAGTTCAAAGACTCTAAGATCACCCTAATCAGACATCTATAGCATTAGATAGAGATCGAGGAACCTTAAAAGATCAAGGGCCAAGATGGTGTGAATCTGCACTTCAAACGACAAATCCGATTGGATGGATGGATTCAGATCCACGATCGTAGCCTAACAGTGTGAAAATCGACTCAATCCGACAACCGTGGCACCATCTACATCATCCAGAAAATGGATGGCCAAGATGGTGCCACGTGGTGCCATCTCGGCTGCCCAACCAACCGCACGCATCTGCTGAAGGCTCCCGCATCAACGTTTCCCCACCATTGGATCAAGATCTAACGGTTGCGACTCACCCACACTTAAGTTGAGCGCCCACCCACCCACGCGTGTAGCGTAGTTGGTCGAGGCACTTATGCGAAGCGCAGGCGCGCGTTCGAGTTGTAGGAGGCAGGCACTGGGGCGTGGGCGAGCGAGCGCGATTGACCGCTCGATCGCGATCGAGCGGTTGCGCGCGCGCAATAGCGCTCACGCCGCATCAGACACCTGCACGTAACGTGGGGTCAGACGTGGCGAGCACTTGATGGGAAGGCGCGACGAGCATGCATCACGGCTGTTCGATCTCGCCATCGAACGACCAAGATTTCAAGAATGTGAATGCGTGTTTCACGCGCGGGAGGCGAGCGGGCGTGCGAGCGTTGCCCACGAAGGCCACGTTTGGACCTTTAGTGACGTTTTGTCCGTCACTAAAGGTCCTGAATTAATGTTTTTCAAATTAAAAAGTCTAAATTGCCTTCACTCCTTGCAACTATAAAAGGAGACTCCCTCCATATGAAATTTTCATCCCTTCCTTCTCTTCTCTCCCTCTCCAAAGCTCAAGAGAAGCTTGTCCCACACCCGGGGTTGCTTCTCAAGAGATAAAGTCAAAATTTCGCCCCCATTTTGGAAGTGGATCCCGCGGCAACGATGACGTGCTGCCCCATTCCCGTTCTTCCCGCTTCGTCCTCCTTCGTCCTACTCTGTTCCCCGTCTTCTAGGCATCGTCCCGTCCGGCTCGTCCTCCAAGCGACCGTCGAGGAGGATATTTCTCTCTCCATTCTTTTTAATGCTTTCTAGAGTAGATTTACTGCTTTCTAATATAATTGATTTCCCGCTTTTTAGTCGTAATGAGTAGTGTAACGAACAATCTCTTTGATAATGAATTTCATGTTCATTCTACATCTCTTTTTGGTTTTTGTTTGTAATATTCTCTCCCTCTCTCTCTTCTATTTATTGTAAATAGATAGCTAGTTTCTAATCAATTATTCTTCTTCGTGACAAATAAAGTAGATGCGTATTTTTAATCAAACGTCCGCCTCCCTGAGTTCGACTCGGGATTTCTATTCCGGTACAAATTTTATTTGTTGAACACAAGTTCTTCGCTTTTAAACTACGACGATAGGTTTTTCAAAAACTAAATATGATAGCGTAGTAACTCGCAGCTTTAACATTTTGGCGCCATTGCTAGGGAGGCGACGCTCTTTGATTTTTTTTCGCATTTTCCAACTTACGAATCAATTACCTCACTTCTCTCCTTTCTTATTGTGATTACAGGTACTCTTTTGTGACGAGCAAAAGCAGTAGAATGGAGCAAAGTGCTGTTGAAGGTTCTGTAAGTTATCCCCCACCTCCCATCCATTAGTTTTCATTTCACCACATAATAACACAAACATCAATCAACCTAGGTGTTCTTATAAACTCTAAGCCACACCTGCCTCAGCCTCCACATTTAAAAAGAAAAAAAAATCTCACAGAGGTACACAACCTCATCTAATTTTCAAACTTAACCGGTAAGCCGATCTTTGGAATCAGTACACACATCTAAGCACATAATTGAGTAGAAATCAGATTAGGTAATCACTTGTGTGCCTAATTAAGTTGTGCAATAGGCTAATTGTTTGAGTTGATTGGGCCGCACCACTTCAATTAAAATCAAGTCGTCATGTAGCTGTCGCTTAGGTTCAACTCTTAGGGATTTACCGGGCACACCACATTCTTTTAAGTTTTAAAGGAAAACATCTTCACCTGTGTTTTGAAAATATAGTGTGCTAACAAAACTTGTTTGAAAAAACCTAAAGTTGAATCCTAAAAGCTACTAAGTGCGATTTGAACCCTAAAATTCACCGCATCAAAAACAATCTTGCTTGAAAATCACTAGTTGTGCACACACACACATATCAATGAATTATTAAGGGCACAACCAAGATAAATGGTCCATCACATTCCAAAGCGCATTCAAACCTAGCTCTAAATAAAATAGAGTATACATTGGCCTTAGGGATTCGACTCGCTCTTCAGAGCCCAAGACGAGATTATTTTCGATTAGTCTATTTCTACTGTTCAATCTAATGTCTAGTTAGGGGAGCAAAGTCAAACGATCGCGGTGGGGGTGTACACTAGGAACCGGAGGCACAAGCTGAAGGAAGAACCTTCTCTTCAGTCCCTCCTTCTAGCTGGTCGGATTGAACAGACTGAAGTAGATCAAATTGTTCCTTTATCTCAAGATGGGTTTTGGGAGTCTGTAGGTCTTTAGGTCAGCTCACTTAAGGACAGGTTTGATTGCTAATATTGCAGGGTGCCTTTCTTCCTCCCATCTATCATGAATCCTTCCACATTTTATACGCATTCCCGCTCTTTCCCTCCTGTTATGAGTTATCCTCAACATGACGATTATCTCGACTCGTACTGTAATCAACCATCAGTTAGTTGGGATAACTCGGATTGGGGATACAGTTCCGGACCTCCGTGTTTATGGTCTAACCCTGAACACTATGATTGTGATTTCAATTCTTCTCAGAGCCACATTGATTATAGGTCGTCAACCTTTCATGGACAACCTAATACGATCTATAATCAAGAAGGATACACTGATCCTTACCCATCCTCTGATTACACTGCCTTTAGGTCATCACCACCTTTTAGACAATCTGAAATGACCTATTATCAAGGAGGGTATAACGAATCTCAATTCGTTAATTTCTCTCCATTGATCCCAAACCCGCCTAACCCTGAACCAACTCATTTGGTTCAGGTTAACCAGGTTCAAGATATGGTTCTGGCTAACTTGAGGAATATTATATAATCTTTAGAAGTTCAGCCAATACCTTGCATTGAAAAATTGGAGCCCCTGATTGAGATGATTTGAACAAGTATTTGTTGGATTGGTTCTAGGATGTTAAGGATAAGAACCTGGGTGAGTTTTTACTTGGGTGGTTAGCAAAATTGAGAATGAGATTTGTGGTTGCTTTGGTTCAATCGTGGGATGATTCCCAGGATGAACCCCCTTCAGGAGAGCCAAGGTCAGAACCCGCTCAGGCACCTGTTGGGGGGGACACGTGTTATGAAGCTAACCAGATTGAATTAGAGCAACCAATTAAGGATGATATGATTTCTTCACCTGAAATCCCTGAGCCAGGGTACGAGGAAACGTATGTCTCCATGGACCTGAAAATGACAAATGATTTTGGGACATACATTAATACGGATTTGGATTTCTTTGATTCTGATGGTGAAGATTCAAGTTGTGAAGTTTCACGTGAGTTTACAGAACATGATTTCTGTGAGCCGATTGGGCCTGAGGAATCTGATAGATCATTTTGTAGCCCAATAACTGAGGAAACTGATATTATTTGGGCTCACATTACGGATCCAGAATCGTATTTTTTGGAGGATTCAATCCAATGTCCTGATTGTCAGTTACACCTCATTGAGCTTATCAATGATTCTGTTTTTGAGATAACTAGACCAAAGTCAATTTTGATTCAGCCACATCTTTTAGACTTGGAAATTTCAGACGGGGTGATTAATATGCAGGAGGTCCCAGAATTTGACATTCTGAATGAGGATAGGAGCTGGGAAATTTTGATTTGGGAAGCAAATTTTGGAGGAAATAGAAGACTGAGTCTAAGGATTCCAATTCATCTGAAACATCAAACCAAAACTCTTATGACATTTGTTCTAAGGATGTTCAAGCCAAGCATATATTCATTGATTATCCTTTCGATATCGAATTTTTTGTAACTTGACTCTTTGGTCTTGGGTTGCATCCTCATAAAACGCAGGCCCGACCCCATTTGCATATTGATTTTAGGTTTTGGGTAATTTTTATTCAGAACCTTAGATATTCTCGATTATGGGGTATTGGTCTGCACCACAATTTGGTCCACATTTGTGGACATTTGCTAGTAGGTCGGAGGTTTCTTCCTTTTATTCTGATTCTGATCTGCACTTGTGAATTCTTTATTTCTCTTCTTTGTATAGTGTGTCTAGCTGAAGGCACTAAATTCATCACATATATAGTTTTTGTTTATCTCGGAGCAGACCCAACATTCACGGAATTCAGGTACTTTCTACTCTATTCCACTCTGTTTTATATCTTTTTAATATAATGAGGACATTGCATTTGACAGGCATGGGGGGTGGATATTCATCTTTGAATTTATTTGTTAGTTCCGTAGGTTTGTTTTATTTTCTTTTATTTATATATATTAAAAAGAAATTTGAAATTAGGAAAGAAAACTTGGGTTTAAGAAAATTTTCAATCTTAGGAAATTTTACATTAGGATCTGAACACGAAGACTCTTCAGGTCTTCAGACTTAATCAGCCTGTGTATCCATTAAAATGTGGATTTGTTTTTCGAGTCCTCGCCAACCTGAATTCTATTTTAATTCGAGTAAATAAGTTTGGGTGATAAGTACACGACTTATCAACCCGTCCTCTGATTTGAGAGAATTTTAAGCCTAAAGCATCTACACACTATCTTGTCACTAACTCGTTAATCGGCGGTTCTAACGGAAATTGGGTATCTAATGAACCTTCTAGGGTGATATGGCTGGCAAGTTATCGTGGATAACAACCCATAGGTTGGTTGTCCAGAGTCCAGTCGCTGGACCATTCTTTTCTTGCTTCCTTTAGGTAAGTCTCAGACTAGGGAAGCCACCTACTTTAAAAAAAGGGGAAAGTTAAAAAAAAGAAAAGAAAAGAGAAAAACAAAAAAGGGAAAAGAAAAGAAACAAAAGAAATAAACCACACTTCGCCGCACGAGTATCGCTGGTAACTTGTCGGTGGTAACAGCTCATTGATCGGTTGTTCAGAACCCAGCTCAATAAATACATTGAAAATTTTCAAAACACTTAGGAAGAAGCGGAGAAGTAGAATAAACTGAGGAGATATACACTGGATTCACCCTTGTGTTGACCCCATAAAAATAAAAGTAGGGAGAGTTACCGGTTGTAAAGATACACCTTTAGGCGGAAGTCTCTTTTTACGGTCACCTAGAGGCATAGAAATCTGAAGTCCGTTTTAATTGCCGATCAACGAGTCTATCACATTCACAGTAAGATGCTTATAACTTAAGGTTCTCATCAAATCTTGGGTGAGTTGAATGGCCGTAGAAAGCCACTCTTAAACCCTAAAACTCAAAAATCCAAAAAAATTAGAAAAGAAGAAAAGGAGAAAAAGAAAGTTTTCTTTGAATAAGGCGAGGGCTGGAGGCGGTCTGCATTTTGGTAGATACCCGGGCACTGTTGTGTCTTTGAAAGTTTAGATCCTAAGTAAATATTTTCTTAATGATTGAAAATAATTCATGCCCAAATAATCTAACCTAATCATTTTATAAATAACATATAGTTTTTGCTAGGGACTAGCAAAAGATAGTCATGGGGATGTGATGTAAACATGTTTACACTACATAAGATGTCTATTTATGCATGTTCTTAAACATAGAATTGCATTGCATATTATAAATATTACATAGCATGAATAATCTTGCATTTAGATTAGTTTGAATAAAATGGAGGTTAATTGTCTTCTTTTATATTCTGGGACATGGCAAATTTTTATCGGGACCTTGAATCGAAGATCCAACTGTACAGATTTGATCAGGGCGACGATTAGAGTTCAACGACTCCAAGATCTCCTTAATCAGACATCTATGGGCAATCAGCATCAGGTAGAGATCAGGGAACTCTAGCAGATCAAGGGCCAAAATGGTGTGAATCCACACTTCAAACGACAAATCCGACCGCACAGATGGATTCAGATGGACGATTGCAGCCTAATGGCACGAAAATTGACTCAATCCAACAATCGTGGCACCATCTACATCATCCAGAAGATGGACGGCCAAGATGGCGCCACGTGGCGCCATCTCGACCGCCCAACCAACTGCATGCATCCACTGAAGGACCCCGCATCAACGTTTCCCTGCCATTGGATCAAGATCCAACGGCTGTGATGCACCCGCGCTTAAGTTGAGTGCTCGCCCATCCACGTGCGTAGCGCAGTTGGTCGAGGTGCTTACGCGAAGTGTAGACGCGCGTTCCAGTCGCAGGAGGTAGGTGCTGGGGCGCGGGCGAGCGGGCGTGATTGACAGCTCGATCGCGATCGAGCGGTCGCGCGTGCGCGATAGCGCTTACGCCGCATCAGACGCCCGAGCGTAACGCGGGATTAGACACGGTGAGCGTGCGGTGAGAAGGCGCGGCAAGGACGCATCTCAGCCGTTCGATCTCACGATCGAATGGCCGAGATTTCAAGAACGTGAACGCGTGTTTCACGCATGGGAGGCCAGCGGTTACGCGAGCGCCGCCCATGAAGGCCACATTTGGACTTTTAGCGACTGTTTTATCCGTCACTAAAGGTCCTGAATTAATGTTTTTCAAATTAAAAGAACCAAATTGCCCTCACTCCTTGCAACTATAAAAGGAGACCCCCTCCATACGAAATTTTCATCCCTTCCTTCTCTCCCTCTCCAAAGCTCAAGAGAAGCTTGTCCCACACTCGGGATGCTTCTCAAGAGTTAAAGTCAAAATTTCACCCCCATTTCGGAAGTGGATCCCGCGACAATGACGACGTGCTGCTCCATTCTCGTTCTTCCCGCTTCGTCCTCCTTCGTCCTGCTCTGTTCCCCGTCTTCCAGGCATCGTCCCGTCCGGCTTGTCCTCCAAGCGACCGTCGAGGAGGATATTTCTCTCTCCATTCTTTTTAATGCTTTCTAGAGTAGATTTACTGCTTTCTAGTATAATTGATTTCCCGCTTTCTAGTCGTAATGAGTAGTGTAACGAACAATCTCTTTGATAATGAATTTCATATTCATTCTACATCTCTTTTTGGTTTTTGTTTGTAATATTCTCTCCCTCTCTCTCTTCTATTTATTGTAAATAGATAGCTAGTTTCTAATCAATTATTTTGCTTCATGAAAAATAAAACAAACGCGTATTTTTAATCAAACGTCCGCCTCCCTGAGTTTTACCCGGGATTTTTATTCCGGTACAAATTTTATTTGTTGAACATAAGTTGACTTTCAACTACGATGACAGGTTTTTCAAAAATCAAATACGATGGCGTAGTAACTCGCAGCTTCAACATGCACAAAAAGAATATATATACAACTATATTACATATTATACTAACATATATAAACTATATACATTAACACATCTAAACATCACTAAAGAGCCTTAAAAACATTTATATACAAAATAAGGTAAAACTATATAATATCTACTCTATACTTATGTATATACGTGTATACTATATTGATATATGTATTAAATATGTATTAACACAATATAACACACACACTATACACTCAACACTTAGAACACATTCGTACACACATATCCTAACTCTCTAACACACTTAGTTGCTGGCACAACACAAATACTTATAACGCACACACATAGACTAACACATATAATCAACCCAACACTTAGCCAATTTTAGCCCTTAACTTAACCTAGTTAACCTACACTTAACCAAAAATTGGTGGGCCCAACCCTTCACAGGATCAGCAACCCACAGGAGTTGGATCAACCACTACTAAACTTGGTCTCTAGTTTGATAATTAGTTGATTTTTGTATAGTTTCGGGCCAATACCGACCAACAAGATTGACCTGGCCCAGTCGGACTCAGTTCCCAACCTAACCTCTTTCTCTTTCTTGCTCAATGGGATCAAATGGTCAGATATGCTATAGGATTTGACCCCGTATTTGGACGAGAGGCCTTTACACATAGTTCGTTTTTTATCGCAGCGGCAGCTTTACGATCCACGATGTGGGACTAAAGAAAGTGCCCAAATGTGGTGCTTCGCCGTGATTTTAGGCTAGATTTAGGAGTTAATTAAGGGATTAAATAAATAAATATTTATTAATTAAATTATATATACATGAAGCCTATACATAGGGCTTCTTATTGGTATAGTTTATTTATATTAATTAAATATATAAATATATTTAAAAATTCCTTAAAGTTTGAAATAAATACATGTTGATTTTAACATTAATTCCTTAATTAAAGTATAAATTAATAAATTAATGGTTCAATTGACTTATAGATTAGTTGATTTACATTATTAACTTATTATTACAGATTTTTAATTTACTTTTATTGATTTATTTCTATTTATATACATTTAAATACATGATCTATACATATACACACATATATACGGTATAAATACTATTCTACGGTATAAATAGGTTATAAATATACTGAAAATACTTTAAATTATAATATTCAACTATACAACATAATTTATTTCATTAGTTTATTACTTTACTAATTTAAATTTTATTAACTTACTAATATACTTAATTAACTTATAAATACAAATATGTACAATATATAGATAATTAAATAAATATAGGAGTATATTTTTGTACATAATAATTACTTTAAGTTATATCTACAGTTATAATTATAATTCTAAGTATATACATCGCTACTTGTATTTACATATGAATTAAATACATATAATATAAATAAATAAATATATAATTATATTATTATAATACAGAATGTATAACTCAATATGGATATCTTCCTATAAGTTTTTTATATACTTTATGTACACATAAATTACTATATACACTTAATTTAGTGTTATTTACAAGTATAAATACACTCTACAAAGGTATTTTTATGGAATTTTTGGTATTTTTCATATTTTTATTTTTTTTTTGTGTTTTATAGAGATAGGAGTGTTGTTATAATTGTATTTTTTGATAATGATAAATGAGCTATTTCTTGGAAAAGACTAACATGTTGCAGGAAGAATTTAAAGTGCAGGAAGGACTTAAAGATTAGGATCGAGGAAAAGGAAGGGCAAAAGATTTTATTTCTAGTTTATTTTAAATTTTTTAGAATGTAAAAAGCCTTGATGTCTTTTGCTCTACTTGCATTCTTTAAAGTCTCATTTCTGTTGGTTTTTCAGACGTCTCTCTTTACCTTCAAATGTTTGAATTTGATTTTTAAGACGTCTAATGCATTTTTCCAGACGTCCAGGATCATGTCCAGAACCTATATTCTTTTCCAGATCGTGCAACCTCTGTCATCTGAGTTTTTCAGACGTCTGGTTTATTGATTTTCAGACACCTCGTTGAGATTTTGATAATCTCTTTAACTCTTTAGAACAACAGTCATTATCTCAAGAGGTATTCAGACATCTAACATTGTCTTTGGCCGTCTATATCCATCCAATGTTCACTTTCTTTCCAACGTTTATTTTGATCGCATTTAGGTACTTTTGTTACACTTCAATTTTGGAATGTTGAAGGCCATCAGACGTCCTTAAATTTATCTAGACGTCTGCTGGTTCTTTTTAAGATGTCTGACCATATATCTCTAGATCCTTGTTTGGGTCTAATTTCATTCCAGTAACGAGCACTATTTCCCTGATGCCTTTTTAGATGTCTGAACATTTATATTCAGATATCTAATTTTTGTTTAGACGTCCCTGTATTTGATCCAGTAACCACTTTGCTTTCCTAGAGTTTTGTTAGACATCCTAGTTTATCTTCAGACACCTGGAATAGTATTTTCAATTATCTATCCTTATTTTTCAAACATCTGATATAGTCCAAATTTGAGTTAATGCTTTATAGCCGTTCTTTCTCAATTTATTCCAATTCAATTTAAATTTCAATGACTACCTAAGCTCAAATATGACCTCCTATACCTATATATACCCCCATAGGTAGCCTTAAGAAATTACAACGAAGAAATTCACATTCTACTCATTTGAAAGCTCTTGATCTCATTTGTGCTCTCTTGTGTGCTTTCTTGTGTGATTTTTTTGTGCTACTGTTCTTGAGAGCAACTCTTCTTTCTGCTACTCATAGGTTTGAAGGAGGGAGTATTCTTATTCTTTCATTCAAGGCTTATAATTTATATTTCTTTTGTTAGTTTATTTGGGTACCCGATTTGTGGGTTTCCCATTTCCTCTTAGTAGAGGGACAAAACTCTTCTTGGGGTTTGTCCAGGAAGAAGGGTTTTGTAATATTACTTGTTGTTTGTAATTCCTACTTGGGTAGGGGCAAAATCCTAGACTCAGAGATCTACGTAGAGGTTTTTCCCGCAAGGGTTTTCTCTCTAAATACTTGTGTTCTTGCTGTGATTGTTTTTAATTTTGTTGCACAATTCAACCCCCCTTCTTGTGCCACTAACATTTGGTATCAGAGCCTTGTTTATTCTTGTGTGTAGGTGTTAAAGCCTGTGCAAGACGATTTAATGGCATCTAGGGTGGTAGCAACGAGCAGCAACTGTGGTTTCTCAATGACAAAACCACCTTACTTCGATGGTATGAATTACTCGTACTGGAAGCAGAGGATGATAGTCTTCCTTCAGTTGGGAGATTATTCTATTTGGGAAATTGTGGAAACATCATTTAAAAGGCCAGTGAAACTAGAAAATGGAGCTTTGACGGATGATGATAAGAAGAAGCTCTCACTCAACTCCAAGGCTATGAATGCCTTATATTGTGCACTCAACCCAAACGAGTTTAACCGGATTTCTCAATGCACAAGTGCATATGAAATCTGGAAAACTCTTGAGGTTACACATGAGGGAACCAATAAGGTAAAGAATTCCAAAGTTGTTTTACTAACTCAAGAATTTGAGAAATTTGAAATGCAGGAAAATGAAAGTGTGAATGATATGTACACCCATTTCACTTTCATCGTCAACAACTTAAAGGCACTAGGAAAGACCTTCATAAAAGGTGAGCTTGAAGGTAAAATTTTACGCTCTTTGACTAATATTTTTGAACCTAAAGTCACAGCTATAGAAGCCAATGAAGTTGAAAACTTAAACATGGATCAGCTTCTTGGAAATCTCATGGCATATGAGACCAAGCTTAATCAAAAGAAGAAAGGAATGGAGGAAGTGAAGAAAAAGCAATTAGCTTTTGAAGTGTATTCAGAATCCGAAGATAGTGATGATGAAATGAAGACCTTGCCATGCTTACTAGTAAGTTTAGAAAATTTTTGAGATATAATAAGAATTTCAGGAAAGAGGGATCAAGAGAGGATTCAAAGGTGGAGCCAATCATTTGTTATCAATGTGAAGAGGGACATATTCGAAAGGATTGTTCACTTCTTAAGAAGGATGGAGAAAGGAGCAAAAAGAAACAAGAGAAGGATTCAAAGAAATCCTTTAACAAGTACAAGAAAAAGAAAGCTATGCAAGCTACATGGGATGATTCAGATTCAAGCGAGAGTGAATCGAAGACTGATTCAACCACGGAAGAAGCTGCATGTCTTGGACTTATGGCATTAGAAGATGAGGTAAACGATTTATCATTAGAAGAACTTGTAGAAGCCTTTGATGATTTATATTGTACTTTTAAAAAGACTAAGTTGGAAAATAAAGATCTTAAAGAAAAATATCAAGATCTTGAAAATGAAGAAGACAAGATTATGCAAGAAATTTTTTTTTTATGTGATGAGACAAAAAGTTTAAAGAATAAAATAGAACTTCTTGAAACTAATGTTCAAGATCTTAAAAATAATTCAGAAAGGTTATTAGAAGATCTTGCTAGGTTTACTAATGGAAAAGAAAACTTAGATAAACTCTTATCATCACAAAAATCTTCTTCTTGCAAATTTGGTCTTGGATATTCTCATGAAGCTAGTTCATTAAAAGGAAAATAAACTAATTTTATATTTAGTCAAAAGGAAGAAAGTAAGTTTTCATATTCAACTATGAAAATAAAAACTAACCAATTTGGACCTAAGAAAAAATGGGTACCAAAGAAACTTGTTCAATCTTGTGTTGTAGGTCAAGAAGAAGTAGATTTATTAAGATATATCTTTAAGAGAACCAAAGAAGGACTATATGCCTATAGTAGATTTATCAAGATATATCTCAAAGGCGATCATGTTTTGTAGGACAAAAACAAAGGAACTTGGATCATGGACATTGAATGTTCTAAGCATATGACGGGCAACAAGGAACTTTTTACGGAGGTAACATACAAGGAGGGTGGTTCCGTTACATTTGGGAACAATCACAAAGGACAAATTATAGGTACAGGTATTATTAGTAAAGGTAATGCATATTTTAGTCATGTTGCATTAGTAAAAGGATTAAAGTACAATCTGTTAATTGTAAGCCAAGTTTGTGACAAAGGATATGATATTCTATTTAGTGCTAAGTTTTTTAAGATATTTGATAGTATAACAAATGAAATTCTGCTAATTGGAAAAAGGTATAAGGATATTGTTGAAATAGATAAAAATGGAACTTATGATTGTTTAGTAGCTTCAAATGATGAAATTTTACTTGGCATAAACGATTAGGTCATTTGCACTTCAAATACTTAAATAAATTAGTCAAGTATGAATTAGTTAGGGGATTGCCTAAGAAAAAGTTTAAGTCAAATACTTTTCGTGATGCATGTACTCTTGGTAAGTTGAACAAAAGTTCTTTCAAAAGCAAAAATATTATCTCTACATCTAAACCTTTAGAACTCTCACATTTAGATTTATTTGGACCAACTAGAACAAGTAGTTTAAATGATGGTAGATATTTTTTTGTAATTGTAGATGATTATTCAAGATTTACATAGGTATATTTTCTTAAACTTAAAGACCAAACCCTAGAAACTTTTAGCAAGTTTTTAAAATTTGTTCAAAATGAGAAAGGATATATGATTTCTCGAATTTGATCTGGAGAAGAATTTGAAAATAAAGATTTTTCTCATTTTTGTGAAGAACTAGGAATAAAACATGAGTTTTCATTTCCCAGAGCTCCACAACAAAATGGTGTAGTGGAATGGAAAAATTGGACTCTTCAAGAATGTGCTCGCACACTTATAGAATCTGGTCTTTCAATGTATTTTTGGGCCGAAACCACTAACATGGCTTGCTATGTACTAAATAGAGTCTTGATTAGGCCTATGCTTAATAAAATAAGGTATGAACTTTATTATAATAGAACACCTAAAATTAGTTATTTCAAAATATTTGGAAGTAAGTGTTATATGCTTATCACTAAAGAAAATCTTGATAAGTTTGATGCTAAAGGAGATGAATGTATATTCATAGGATATTCATCTCGAAATAAAGCATATCGGGTATTCAATAAGAGAACTCTATTGGTAGAAGAAACACTTCATATCAAGTTTGATGAAAATTCTTCTATAGATAATAAACAAGATGAAGTAGTAGATAGTGATAATGAGGACACACCCTTTATAGATGTATCTCACATTAAAGATCAAAATACACATAATCTTCCTAAAGAATGGAGCTTTCATAAAGATCATCTAAAAGAACAAATAATAGGAGAGATTAATGACAAAGTCAAAACTAGATCACAAGTTAATTTTGTTCTAAATGCTTTTATATCTCAACTTGAACCCAAAACTGTTGATCAAGCTTGTTTAGATTCTTCATGGATACTTGCTATGCAAGAAGAACTAAATCAGTTTAAAAGAAATCAAGTATGGGAATTAGTTTCTAAAGCAAGTGATAATTCTATTATAGGAACCAAATGGATTTTTAGAAATAAAACTAATGAAGAAGGTTAAGTAGTAAGAAATAAGGTTAGACTTGTTGCACAAGGTTATAATCAACAAAAGGGTATAGATTATGGGGAAACTTATGCTCTTGTAGCTAGGTTGAATGGATTCGAATGCTTCTTGCATTTGCATCGCATTTAGGTCTTAAATTATATCAAATGGATGTAAAATCAGCTTTTTAAAATGGATTCATAAAAGAAGTTTATGTAGCATAACCTCCTGGGCTTATAAATTTTGAATTTCTTGATCATGTGTATAAGCTTAAAAAGGTTCTTTATGGTCTCAAGCAAGCACCTAGGGCATGGTATGAGAGATTAAGAAATTATGTCACTAAATCAGGTTTTATAATGAGAAAAGTAAATCCAACTCTTTTTATCAAGAATCAACTTAATGATTTAATAGTTATTCAAATTTATGTAGATGATATTATTTTGGTTCTACTAATGAAAATTTGTGTAGAGAGTCTTCAAGGATTATGCAGGATGAATTTGAGATGAGTTTCATGGGAGAATTAAAATTCTTCCTTGGACTTTAAATCACACAAATGGATGAAGGAATCTTTGTATGTCAAACAAAGTATACTAATGACACATTGAAGAAAAATGGAATGGAAAATGTGAAGGGCAAAACCACACTGATAGCTACAAACATAAATCTCAACTTGGATGAAAATGGTAAGCAAGTTGATGAAAAGATATACAGAGGTATGATAGGATCTTTACTTTATCTTATTGGAAGTAGACCTGATATAATGTTTGCTACTTGTCTTTGTGCACGTTTTCAAAATTCACTTAAAGAATCTCATATGTCTGCATTGAAAAGAATCTTTAAATATTTAAAAGAAACTAGTGATTTTGGTTTGTATTATCCTAGAACTCATATCTGGACTTACATATAGTGATGCTGATTATGCTAGTAGTAGGACTGATAGAAAAGGTACTAGTGGTACTTGCCATTTTTTGGGTATGCACCTGTTTCTTGGTTTTATAAGAAACAAAATTGTGTTGCATTATCGACCACTAAAGCTGAATATATTTCAGCTGCTTTGGCATGTTCTCAATCACTTTGGATGAAATAAACATTATTTGACTTAGGATTAGATTTTAAACAAACTAAAATATGTTGTGATAATACAAGTGCTATAAATATATCCAAAAATCCTGTAAATCATTCTAGAACTAAACATATAGATGTAAGATATCATTTTCTTAGGGATAATATATTAAAAGGAGAAATTAAGTTAGATTTTGTAAACACTGAGGACCAACTTGCAGATATCTTAACAAAACAACTTAGTTTAGAAAGATATAGTCACATTAGAAGGCATCTAGGAATTTGCAAGTTGAAAGATTTAGAAAACTATGTTTTTCGGATATCTGAATGTCCATATCAGACGTCTTATTATCTTGTGTATGCAATTTTCTTCATTGGAATAAATTTCTAGGAATTTTAGATGTTTGAGAAGCATTCAAGACGTCCGTGTTTCTATCTGATCGTTGTTTAATGCATTCTTTGATCATTTAGCAGTCATCTTTTTGAATTCAAATTCAAACGGTCTTTCAGATGTCTTTTTCATCTGTTAGACGTCTGATTATCTAATTTCAGATGTTTGTCTTTATCAAAAGACGTCTGATATTTTAAATACTCTTGATTTCGAAATTTGAAACTACCTCTTTCTTTTAACCAATGGGTATATGTGACCTCTTTTTGAAATTTGAAATCTACTCTATTAAAAGTGCAACACCACTTCATGGTCATTCCCATATCTTTTTACTTTCTACCACACTCAAAGGAGCTCTTCCACTTTCACTTCTCATTCTCCATATTCCTCCATTGAAGAGCACCTGAGAGCACCGGACGCCTCCTGATCATCTCCTGGCACCTCTTGTGTCTCATCAGATGTCTTCTATGCTAACCAGACATCTGCAGCTGCAGCTTCATCCCTTTATCTACAAAGGCCTCTTTTTAACGAAGATCATATCTTCTTCCTTCGGTAATCACTACATTTTCACTCCTTAATATTCTATTCTAATACGAACTTGTATGAGGATACATTTGTGTGTATGATTAACTCTCTTCCTTGTTTTGGTTTTTGGGGATTCCGTTATTATTGATATAATTCTTTCTGATCGGATGTCTTGTTACATTTTCGGACGTCTATTATTATGATTTCTGTTTCTCAAACTTTCAAACATCTGATTTTTTTTCGATCTTTCGATTTGTGATTTTAGACATCTGACTTTCATTACAGACGTCTGATTGAGGCTGGTTTTAAAAACTTGTTCTTCTCTCATTTTCTCATTATTCCTCGTAGGAAGCAAAAGAGTGCTGGGCTAGTAACCCACCTCCTGTAGAAGAAGAACTATCTAATGTGATGGAACAATTTTGTTTAACCAAAAAGGCCTCCCAAAAACTTAATAATTTTGAGAAATTTAAGGTTAGGTGTGGCAGACCAATTATATGGGATGATCTTAAGGATTATGGTGTCCTAGCCCTATTTCAAGCTTAAGAAATTCAACATTTCTTTGATGAGGAATTTTTTCCTGGTGTAAAAATTCCTGGTATATTTCCTAAGCTTGTGAAATTATTTTATGCCAATCTAGTGAATGACTCCACACCTACTACCTCTATCCTAAAATCTAATTTTTTGAATGTATCCTTTACCGTTACTAATGAAATAATTTCTTCTATTGTTTGCATCGCCGACTCAGGAGTTCATTGGCAGAACATTGTAAAAGAAGTTAGTTTCCCCACTGTTACAAAGACATTAGTTAAAGATGACGTTTATTTTGAAGGGATGCTACTTGAATGTCGTCATCTTAAGATTGTACCTCGCATTTTAGATAGACTTGTCTCTTGGAACTTACATGGAAAATCAGGATCATTTGATCACATTTCTAGGGAGATTGCCTACATCCTATATGCTTTATTAAACCTTACCAAATTGAATTGGTGTGATTTAATCATGGACACATTATGTAGCACACACCGTAGGAACCTTCCTTTAGGGGCCTTTATTTCAAACATGCTTCTCCATTTTAACCTTGATTTGAAACGCCGGTTTGTAGATGAATCTGTTAAGAAGTTTGACCGCACTACTTTACTTCTTATGGGCCTTAAGAAAGGAATTGAAGAAGAACAAGTAGAGGAAGAAGTTCCTTAGTCTCCACCTTCTCCTCCTTCATCACAAGTTCCTCTCATGCTTCCTGATCCTTTTACCCATTCCTTTTATTCCACTTCTTGGGATTACTCTTGGGAGAATATACAGGGAAATCAAGTAGCTTTTCAAAAAGCCATGTTTGATGGGATGAACCTTCAAATGAAGAGGCAACATGAAGATCACAACTATCTAAGGAGCTTCACCAATCAATATGCTATGCAACTATCTCTTCTCACAGACCGCATGAAGAACTTGGAGTTTGCTTACTCCAAAGGAAAGAAGAAACTTTAATTCTTGTCTTTAGATGGTTGCTTTGCGCCAATTAAGAGTTTATCAAAAGCTTTGATATGATCATCATTTGTTTTTAACTTTCATATATTCATGTTTCTGACTCTGATGTATGTTTCTAACTTATATTCATGTCTTAAAGTTTTTTTTGCTAATGCCAAAAAGGGGTGACATGATTGATTGCTAAAAGCAGTTCATAAGCTTTTATTTAGTGGGAGTATGTCATATCAATATTTTTGTCATTATAAAAAAAGGGGGAGATTGTTGTTATAATTGTATTTTCTGATAATAACAAATGAGCTATTTCTTGGAAAAGACTAACATGTTGCAGGAAGAATTTAAAGTGCAGGAAGGACTTAAAGATTAGGATCGAGGAAAAGGAAGGGCAAAAGATTTTGTTTCTAGTTTATTTTAAATTTTTTAGAATGTAAAAAGCCTTGATGTCTTTTTCTCTACTCGCATTCTTTAAAGTCTTATCTCTGTTGGTTTTTTAGACGTCTCTCTTTACCTTCAGACATCTGAATATGATTTTTAAGACGTCTAATGCATTTTTCCAGACGTCCAGGATCATGTTCAGAACCTATATTCTTTGCCAGATCTTGTAACCTCTGTCATCTGAGTTTTTCAGACGTCTACTATTTGTTTCGGACGTCTGGTTTATTGGTTTTCAGATGCCTCCTTGATTTTTAGACACCTCCTTGAGATTTTGATAATCTCTTTAACTCTTTAGAACAATGGTCATAATCTTAGGAGTTATTCAGATGTCTGACATTGTCTTGAGCCGTCTATATCCATCCAACGTTCACTTTTCTTCCAACGTTTATTTTGATCGCATTTAAGTACTTCTGTTACACTTTGATTTTGGAATGTTGGAGGCCATCAGACGTCCTTAAATTTATTTAGATGTTTGCTGGTTCTTTGTAAGACGCCTGACCATATATCTCTAGATCCCTGTTTGGGTCTAATTTCATTTTAGTAACGAGCACTCTTTCCCTGATGCCTTTTCAGACGTTCAATTTCATTTTCAGATGTCTGAACATTTATATTCAGATGTCTAATTTTTGTTCAGACGTCCCTGTATTTGATCCAGTAACCACTTTGCTTTCCTAGAATTTTGTTAGATGTTTTGGTTTATTTTCAGATGCCTGGAATAGTATTTTCAGATGTCTGCTCTTGTTTTTCAGACATCTGATATAGTTAAAATTTGAGTTAATGCTTTATAGTCATTTTTTCTATTCCAATTCAATTCAAATTCCAATGATTATCTAAGCTCAAATATGACCTCCTATACCTATACATACCCCCATAGGTAGCCTTAAGAAATTACAACAAAGATATTGACATTCTACTCATTTGAAAGCTCTTGATCTCATTTGTGCTCTCTCGTGTGCTTTCTTGTGTGATTCTTTTGTGCTACTATTCTTGAGAGCAACTCTTCTTCCTGCTACTCGTAGGTTTGAAGAAGGGAGTATTCTTATTCTTTCATTCAAGGCTTATAGATTTATATTGCTTTTGTTAGTTTATTTGGGTACCCGGTTTGTGGGTTTCCCATTTCCTCTTAGTAGAGTGGCAAAACTCTTTTTGGGGTTTGTCCAGGAAGAGGGGTTTTGTAATATTACTTGTTATTTGTAATTCCTACTTGGGTAGGGGCAAAATCCTAGATTGAGAGATCTAGGTAGAGGTTTTTCCCGCAAAGGTTTCCTCTCTAAATACTTGTGTTCTTGCTGCGATTGTTTATTTTTAATTTTGTTGCACAATTGAACCCCCCTTCTTGTGCCACTAACAAGGAGAAGAGGAAGGAAATGTGAGAAGAGAAGAAGAATGACTCTTTTGTGTTTTGTTTTTTATTCTTTTATTTATAAACCAGTAGATGACCTAGACTTCTGTCACGTCCGTTCCCGGCTCGGTATAGAACCTAAGAACGGCTCGCCTGCCTCACGGAGGACTCCCCTTCCGCATCCCCAGGAAGAGGCGACTGAGGAGGAGGCTGTTGGAGCTCCTCCTGTACAATCTCCTGAATCAATTGGATGAGGTCCTGGGCCTGGATGCCTAGAAAGAGGGGTGGATCGACTGTTGCCTCGAGCCTGGTATGTTTGCCCCCTCGTCCATGCCTATGGCTATGTCCGCGACCTGCTATACGAGTTCCTCGATGAGGCATCTTCTACAAGGAGATAGAAGAGAAAGGACAGGGACTGTCGACGTTACCCAGTTACAGAAAGAAACGAGACTCGAAAGTGAAGATCATGACAATACGTTGTGATGACTGTCCTAGCTACATGCACTTGAGTAGTTACTTTCAGACCATTTGGTTCATTTCTCAGGACGACCTTGCTCTGATACCATCTTGTTGATGTCCTGTAATATTATGGTGATTGTCATTCTCTTGCTTTTCTGTCAGTTTTATATTTACTGCTTAGTTACAATACTTGTGTGGTTGTGGAATGAATATGTATTCGGTTATTTCTTGTTGGACGACTGGGTCTTGGGATTCGTCGAGGCAACCCGTCCTCGGGTTCTATAGGGAGCCGTGAACGGGATGTAATAACTTATATCGGTATGTTCTCCTAACTATTGGACTCAAAACCTAAATCTAATGACTCATACACCTAAAACTAAACCTAAGCTAACTCAACACACTTTTATTTTATTTATTTATATTTATTTTTGATTTTTCATGGTATTTACAAGTTGGGCAAAATGATGGCTTTATAAAGAATTGATAATGAACTCAAAAGCCAAATCAATGTGTCACAAGCTTTGGAAATGAAGATATAAACTCAATAAACTTCCATATACCAAGTAAATCAGATTCAGACATATAAACTTGACTTTCTTTTTGGATTAAGCAACTTTGTTCAATTTGGACAGTGATCATATTTTAAAATTGCAGACAAAGGATTTCAAAGTTAAAAGTACATGCTACTCCATTTAGATTTGAACGATTAATAGTACATAAATGCTTCTTACATCACACTTTAGCATTACAAACTCTCAAACAACTCAATAGAACTTGAAACCAAATCAAATCCATTCAACTTAAAACCTTCCAGTTTCGATTAAAACCCATCAGGTTGCTGTTGCTATCAGACAGAATAAAAGTCAAGCTTTTGAAGCATGATTCGATGAAATTCTAGACAATAAAATGCATTTGAATGGTAGTTGAATGCCTGTTCTAATTCTAGACACATTAAAATATCATTTAAACTCAAAGAGGACTCAGGGACTGCTTGGATCAAACATCCAACAGTCCTGACAGTGTGCTTCTCTGCTGTGAACTGTTCAGATCTTTATTCAGATCAAATCAAAACTTGATACATGTTCTCCAAGATATACTCAAATGACTGAAAGTTTGTATTCAATAAAATCTCATTCCATGAGTTGTTAACAAAGTTCAGAATTCCAAGTTCCCTCTTAAAAACCATGATTATGACCTCATTCAACTCAGTTAAGTTAGAGCAGCAGCTGCAACACTGATAGATTCCATTTAAATCAAAATCAAAACTCCACAGCATTGATGTAACCAAGCAAATCCATTGAATAACCATAGAACTTATTTTTAATTCTAGCTCAGGTCATCAGAGTATGAATTAAATGCTTAATTTCCACAAGCTCGCTCAGACCTGGGCAGTGAAACCCATAAATTTCATATAATGTTTTCTTCAATCAAAAGTCAAACTTAAATGTCGCAAGCTATCTTGCAAAGGTTTGGATCTCATTGCAATCTAGATCAAACATTGAAGAACTCTTAAAAACCCTAATTAATCTTTCTCTTACGCCATGGACAACGTCAAGAAAGAAGATTAAAATAGGCATTAGAACCAACTAAAATTGAATTGTAGATCTTCATTAAGTTCATTATATCCCATTCCAACTTCTAAAGACCAGATTTAAATCATTCTTGATGAAATCAGGATGTTGCCCACCTGAACCTTGATCTGATTTGATCAACCAAAGTCTCTGCACACTATTAACTAATGTTCAGAGACTTATGGCGATCCTTGGAAACCACTTAGGTCATCGCAAGAGCCTCTAATCAGTATTACTATTTTCATTGGCTCCGCTACCTTAGAAAACAGTCGTAGGAGAATAAATTGGGCATGAGCTCAAATCACAATAGAAATCTATTTAAAATAGCTCAAATCCTTCGCATTTAGTTCAATTCGACAAATGTAAACTTATTTTGATCAATTAAAACTGATTGAAATCAAATTGCCCATAAATTCTTCAATCAAGCTTTCAAACCAAATCAGACTTAATCGACCAAATCAGTTCAATTCAAACTCAAGAGAGGGTCCTTGTGAACCTTTGGAATGAGTGGATGAACCCTCTATGATCTAGCATGCCATGAGATCTGGTAGCTAATGAACTTTAGACCTCTTGGCTGCTATGATGGCCAGAGTGATGAGTGAATTAAAACAATGAATAAAGTGGAAGAATGCGATCGTGAGATGATAGAGAAGCTCTATGAATCACAATGGGTGGGTGAGTTTGCCTCTTTGATCTGAATTGATCAGAGAGGCCCAATAGAGGAAACTAAGTCTAAATCTAATCTAAGCTAATTAACATCAAATTGCTAATCAGAATCTATTCTAAACTATCTAAATTATAGAAAGCGATAAATCTAATCTATAAAGCTGTAAATATAACTAAAAAATAGTAATTTTAATCTAATAGAGGAAGGGGATGTCCAAGAGCCATTCGTCGTTGGTTGATGGTGACAAAAGGAGGGAGACCTCTAGTGGAAGAAGGTGGTGTCCTAGATCCATCGACCGTCGGCCAATGGTGAGGGAATGAGAGAGGGAACTAGTGTTGTCACCACAAGTGATCAAGGGGAAATTGGCGCTAGAGGGATGGAGGAAGGGACTGCTTAGAGGAGAGGGAGTGGTAAAGGAGCAAGGGAGCTCAGTGGTGCTCCTTAAATAGGCTTTGAGGGGCAATGTGGCTGGGTAGAGAAGGTTGCAAGCCGTTGAACATTAATGGCTGTGCAGAGGGTTCTGAGAGGCGGGAAGAATTTAAGATGAATCACAGCCACTATATCAGATCTAGGTCGAGGTGCGATCGTGTGTGCACCGGCTCTAGTAGGTTGGTGTCAGATCCACCGTAGATTAGGTGGATCAAAGAATGAATGACTCAGAAGAGTTGTGTTCTTTGTGAGCGAGGAACAACTAAGAAGAGAGAGCATCAGGCTTGTTGGAGAAATTGTGTGAAAAGCCCAAGTGGTTAAAGCAGTAGAACATTTACAAGTAAACCCATAAATGGTTGAAATCGTGACAAGAAGTTCCCTTAAAGCTCGCAAATAGGTCCCTACGACTTTTAAGCTTAATGAAATATTTAATATGGGGGACTTAAATGTATTGCAATGATTTCAAGGCCTTAATGATATCCAAATATAATGAGATTTTTATGGCATGTTAATTGAACATATCAGAATAAAAGCCAACCATTGATTTGTACTTTTAAGCTTAAATTGGTGTTCAACTAATATTTAGATAATCCATGTACATATTTAAATGTAGAATCTCTCAAAATTGACCTAGTTATGTGTATTTAGCATAAATTGCTTGTTTTATGTCTTTTTCCATAATTCATATACTTAACCCATTTCTTGTGTTAATTTGATGGTATTTAACCTAGTTTCTAGCTTAATGTTGGCATTTTAGCTATGATGAGCCACATTTCATCACTTAGCTAGCTAGCTAGAGTTGTTAGCTAAGTAGAGCTAGGTTAAGCTAGGTTGAGGTATGATGGAGTTGAGGGTAGATGAGGGGAGCAGTGTTTTAGGTGCCATGGACTCAACAATTAGCTTAGCTAGCTAGCTGAGAGCTAGTAGCCAAGAGGAGCTAGGTTGAGCTGCCTTGAGCTGGTATGTAGCTGAGAAGAGCTGAGGTAGAGCTAAATGAGGACTCAATAGCTAGCTTAGCTAGCTAGGAACTAGTAGTTAAGTAGAAGTTGAGCTGGCAAGAGCTAACATGGAGCTAAAAGGAGTTAAGATGAGCTGGAGAGGGAGCTCAGAGAGCTCCTATGATGCTAGGGACTTCTTCTTAGTCGAGTTTCTGCTTTTCTCTTTAGTTTTCTAGGATTTAGATGATCTGTAATTATCCCGCATTCCCAGACAAACATGTAATGCACCAATTTTGACAAAACATAACAACTAATCATGCATGATTCCTAACAATGCAGAAATGCGTAATGCATGCGTAATACTAGAGTGCAAGTGTGAAATACTTAAGAACTAGGTGTAAAATATGCTTAAGAATGATGATAAATAGGAGTTTATCAATATACTTTTGTTCATTGAGTTCTAAAGGATAGTTGACTTAAAAATTCACACTTCACATAATTATTGATCGGGAAGCATGACAACACATTAAATGGACAAAGACAAAAATGAAGAACATAGATTCAAAATTTCCATATAAGTAATTTCAGAACCTGCAAAATAACATCAAACAGTCCTACAACACAAATTTTTTGACTCGTAGGTTCACAACCTCTAGTTCCTTGAAATGCAATTCACACAACAAATACATGACTCAATACTTCAAGATACAAAATTATTAAATATGATAACTCCAATGGAAAGTACTCATACATACTGCTTAACACTAACAACGTATAACATCTTACCAAACATCCATTGCAGACATGATTTAATTTAAATATCAATGCAATTAATTAGCAAAGTACCTCAAACACGACAACATGCATAGCATCAGTAACCATGACTTGCATCTGACATTGACTTGCTTTCATTGGCCTGAAAAATATACAGTTGTTATTGTAATAAATAATATTTTTTGAAAGAGAATAATAAATAATATTTACATTGTTACAATGCAAAATTCAAAGATGAGAACTCAGTGCAAAACCTTTTTGAAATTCGAAGGCATCCGAACACCGCCATATGAAGCCATGTTCCGTGACTTATAACACTCTTCATGCTTAGATTTCTTTCGATTGGTTGGTGGCTAATCTTGATGCTTAACTGCAACTGGATTAAGTAATGGCTGCTTCTCCTTTGCACAATTATCATCATTTCCTTGACAATAAGCCTAAAAAGGTAGCACACATTACCAATACAATAATAGTTAAAATACAATGAAAATATTACTAATAAAAATTACAAACATCACAACCATAATAAAAAATATACTTGACTTGGCAATCACCTACGACAACCGTGTCTTTAAAAGCTTTCTCAAGACCATCAACACACAACTTGTGATTTCTTAAAGAAACAAAAGCAAATTTAGCAAACCTCACCTACTTAACACTAATGTCCGTATACCTCTCAATGGGGTCATCAACACCTTTCTTGTTCCCTTTTTAGAAGCATAGGAAGGAACATAAAAATCTTTACACCATTGGCACATCAAATGCTTCTCAGGAATTTGTGACACTCTTGCATCCTTCAAAATAAGAAGAATATGCTTGCAAAAAATACCACACATCTCATAGGAACGGAAATTGCAAGAAACAGTAAAACTATGTGCATTAAATAAAACTCTATATAACTTCTCCAATAACATAAAACTTCCGTCTTCTAAGTCAACTTTGACATTCTCAAAAACATCATATCTTGAACATCCATCAACTTCCTCATAATTGACCTTAGAGTAATAGATTGTATATGAAAGCTCTTGTTGAGGTTTTCGAAAAATTTTGATTGTGTAAACATCACACATCTGCTGCTCCATTAGAAATCAAGTATGAGTAGGAGCCCTTTTATGAATGGACACATAATTCTCCTTTGCTTCCTCATATTGTATTCCAACGCCCCCTAAAATTGAGAAACAAATTGTTTTAGAGATGTCTTGGAGTTAATGTACCTATCAAGAAAACCATTGATGCCCTTTGAGCATTGTGTGGTGGTCATATTAGCCCAAAGCAAATGATTAAGAAATGGACAAACCCACGGATGCCTAATCTCATACATTTTCATCATCCACTTGTTAGACTCAAGATCCTTGGATATGATCAAGTGCTTCTATTGTTCCTCAAAATCATCCACATATAGTGAATCATATACAATCGTCTTCACCTCATCCTTTGTTAAGGAGTCCTTTCTGAACTTGTGTGGTAACTTCTGCATGATATGCCATAGACACTAACGATGTCTAACATTTGGGAACATGACCTCACAACATTCATAATCGATGCCGCTTAGTTTGTAACAATAACTTAGGGATGAATACCTACATCAACAGAAGAACATTAATCGTTGAAAGACATTCATAGGACAACAGCCATCATAAAAAATAATTTGAAAATCATTGAAATATAAATTACATATAATTCATTAGAATGAAGGTAGAAAACAAATGAAATGAAGTAAAACTTACTAAATAAACATTGAAGTCAAGTCTGAAACAACCATGTAGAAGTCTCGGTTGTTTCATTTGATGTCAACACGCAATCCAATAGGACAAACTGACCGTGTTGATTAACACCAATAAAAGGAGCAAATGACATGTCATATTTGTTCATAAGATATGTAGTGTCAAACGTAATGACATCCCCAAAAAAACTCACATGCTAATCTTAAATGGCCATTTGCCAGAAAGATATTATGAGGACTACCCTCGTCATCTACATTCAACAAGTAGAAACAATTTCTACACTTACATTGCATCTTTGTAAAGTAGCCTTGCAAAGCCTCTACATTTCCTTTGCTAAGCTTTAACGCACAAGATTTCTTAAGGGCATTCCGTGCATTACGCTCTATAAAAGGAATGCTCTTAGAATCCCGAAACTCTACGACAAAGGAAGAGTACGATTTGGAGACTCCTATTCTAACTTGATCATTAAGATACAATCGTTGTTCCTTGCACACCGGCACCTTCCTCTTACTCAGCAACAAACGAACCAAGGACTTGTCAAGCATTTCATGGTTATGAGAATCATCAAAAGAAATGACATGACAGTTGCAAAAATCATGTGTGCGGATTTACAATGAACAGGGCATGAAGTTCTTGTGGTTGGTCCATCGCTGGAAACATGCGTCGGATTCTTGGAAGGACAACCAGACTTACAACATGACAAAATAGCTCTTTGAATCTAATCCTTAACACAAACAAAATACCTAATTTTTGTCCCAAATCCTCTCGATGCTGTAAAGTCATTATATGAATCATAATAGTCTTGAAAACTCACACATGCAGTACCAACTTCAAATTCCTTGGAAATTGAATCAGGTCTACTAACACCATGTGCATTTAAATCACCTGGAGCTACTCCTATTACGACTAAATAAAAATTGGAAATAATTAGGACATTGCCTTTCATGGAAATAATAGAATACAAATTATTGAATGAGGATGACATAAAAGAAACAGGTAATGTATCAAGTACTACAGTTATACATGCGACGATTATCGTCACTCTACTAAATGACAAATTATTCATTTAAGTAGTAACTTCAAATAAAAAACATTGAAACTCAAAAGCTCATAAGCAGGTTATAAATCTTTCAACATGACTGAAAAATATGCAGCTTTGCAACTCCGTGCATGTAATTCATGTTCTACATTCCTGAATCTTCGAAATCATAGTGTCTCGTTAAAGCCATTAGTAGAAATTTCACAGTATTATGAACATTGACTAAAATTTACAAATTCAATATCAGGTTTGAAAATCTCAGAATCAGAATGATTAAATCATGGTGCTTGACGTGACCTAAAACAATACGTGACTTGAAACAATCATTATTTCAAAAATTTTCCCCCAAGCAATATATAAGATGTACAAAACTCAATAATCATGAGAACACATGTCTAATAACAAGCATGACGTGAAACAGTCACGACAGTGAATACAACTAGAATGGGAAAACTGTATTACAGAAATTACATAACAACGCATATGTCTAACTTACTGAAAGTCAATAAACCAGCGTAACGAAAAAACCGTCATCGTCATTATCACATCTTCATTTTGAATATAATGACTTCAATTAAGAAGTATGACATAATGTTATTGTAGTATTATGAAGATTCCAAAAAAGTTATAAATTGACTATCACTTTTGTAAATCTGAGAATCATGAGAATTAAATCATAGACTTTAAAATCAAAATATACATTCAATAGAATAGTGTTATAGAATGATTGTTGCTCAGAACGCTCAAAGTGTATTATCAAAAGGGCAAAACGGCAGATGAGTCAAACTTACGCAAATTAGATAAACAGCATAATGAATAAACCATCATCGAAATTACGATAAACATTACTTCAAAAAACATGATTACAATTTAGAATTGACACATCATGACAAAGTATATCATGACAACCCAGAACATATCATGTTCGGGTTCCTATCATTTTGGTAATTGGGAAATCATGAATGACTTTGAGAACCAGTTCACTTATGAAAATTATATAAAACAAGCATGAGGAAAAATCCATCATCGTCATTATGAAGGTCATGATTTCGAATTACATAATTACAATTAAGAACTTACACATCATGTCATAGTATATCATCACAGTGCCTGACATGTCATGAATAGTGATTCATTCCTAAGTTGGAGAATCATGAACTAATTTGACAATGGTAATGTCTTAATCGACGAAAATCATGATTGCAAATGATTAGTGGAATTTCATTAAGGCATTCAACCACACGATCTCCAGACAAAGGATAACACAAGAAAATAGGATTTACACAAATGAGAAGTTTACGAAAGAATCATATACATGAGTACTCCTATAATAGTTCAACGACAATGCACATGAATACCTGACTTGCAAATCACTAAACAATACATGGTGAAGTCCAAATACAACAATACAAGAATCACATTGACCATCTGCAACATCATTAACACCATTAGTGGACATAGGCTCCACACCATCACTATCTACGACAGCATGACCTGCATAGATGATAGATAGAAAACAACAATATCTTGTCAGGTTATACATGACTCAACACAATGAAATAATGACCTACAGCATCCTACACCTTCGTCAAGTTTCTCCATAACAAACTCCTTTGCATCAACGTCTGTAAACAAGGAAGGAGATGGGATCAACATATATGATAGTAGTGACCATGGAAGAGCGTAACACTTGTCAAAACATAGCTGATCGAGGAAGTAGAGAACACAAGAAGACACAAGAACAACGACCACCAGGAATCAAAGCACTGTAAAGAATACAATATAGAGCAACAAGATGAAGAACAAGTAACATGAAAATGCCATAAACCATGAAAACCACACCTTTCTTGGCAAACGAAGGGAAGGCAAAGACAAAAAGCGTGCCATGAATTTACGCCATGTAGCATTTAATGCATCATGACTTACAAAGTGTAACCAGCGAAGCATATCATCTCCTGAGTCACATCACGAATTGAAGTCGTGACACCATGACTCCAGAGAACAGTCGTGTAATGAGAGTCAAAAGTGAAAACAAGTAGTCACGTACGAAGGTTAGTGAGCTGTCGCAGTAGAAGCATGGCATATATATATAGAGCCTCAAGTAGTAATTAATGATGGGAGACTTTTGGAGAAGTCAAATCATGTACTTGTGCATGGAGAAGTGGCGAAATGTTATCGTCATGCATATCATGAGAAGCAAAAATTGAAATTTGCAAATGCATGAGTAATGAATTCAATCATTAATCGACGTGCTAAGACACGGAAGATGCGTACAAGAAAGTGTATAATTTTATGTTATGTAGGTGTTTCCTTCTCTGATTCTTGCAAGAATTATATATTACGACCTTTTAACTTTTAATCAATTTATCTCACATTTTGCTTTTAACTAATTGGCTCACATCGACAAAAAAAGCCCCCTTCAGGTCTTCCCCCTCTAACTGAAATTTCTGGCTCTCCCTCCCCTTGTTCTTAGGCCCCTCGAAACATAACCATTTATTTCTAAATAAGAATATATACTTTAAGTTATATGCGAATATGATTCGTAGAAAATAGGTGACATCTTTGGATTGTTACTTTAGAATCTGTCGTAAGCTTCGGAGGTAGTTCGGAAATTGGTCGCATGGTCGGGAAAATATGTTATTTTTAAAATATTTTTTACAAATGATAAATATTGTTTATGTAATCAGTATTTTTTCTTTATTTGAGTTTTGGCCATTACCTGAATAAACTTCTGTGAACAGTCTGACGTCCAACATAGCTAATCGATAAATAAGTATTTTTGACGATAGGGTGTCATAAGTGGGGGAAAATAGCAAAAGAAAGGTATGTCCCCAATCTATGGTCATCCGTTCATTGGCTCCTATTTTAATCCCTAAACTTCAGTCACATCATGTGAATACTTTTGCAGATATGATTATTATATTTTTTGAATGGATGCAAGAACAAAATTACCAAATGTAAGGAAAGAAGGTTAGAATGTGATCTTCATTTTTTGTATCTTTATTTTACGTAAAAAAAATGTTAATATGCGGTAGGATTTATCGCTATTCAAAATAATTATTTTACATTGATAAATTACTACAATTACCTTTAAAATCATTTAGTATTGTGTAAAATAATTTAACATCAACATAAAATCATCATGTTATCTTCAAAATCAATTTATATCGATGTAAAATTATTTTACACTAATATAAAATCACTGAATCACCTTCTAGTTTATTTTACATGTAACGAATGTGTGCCCCAGACGTATTTTAAGATGTCTGGGAGGTGGCTCAGACGTCGGACAAGACGTCTGGGATCACAACCAGACGTCTGATAAGACGTCTGGGATAGTTTCAAGACGTCTGGAAATCCGTTATTTTCGACACCCGCGAGTCGCCTGCGCGCCTGAGCGCGCAGACCGCATATTCCCTCTTTTCTCTGCGACTGCAGGCGGCCTGCCGCCTTCTCTCTCTCCTCTCCACGCGGCGTTAAAAGGGGCGCGCCTCCCCTCCCGTCTCCACCGTCTCCTCCTTCTCCTCCTTCCTGTGCGCGAGAGCGAGCGGACGCGAGGGCGGCAGCGGCAGCCGCAGTGAGCGCGGAGGAGCTGCGTCGTGCGAGGGCGGGGCTCTGCCGTGAGGGCGAGCTCGCCGGAGCGGCTTGGCCGGCCGGCGGAGGGCGCAGGGGGCGCGGAGCTTCGCGGAGAGGGACCTGCTGCGGTCGGAGCAGCGGACGCGCGAGGTGCGACGCGGGCGACGTCGCGAGCGGAGGCCGAGCAGGGTTCTGATTCTGGAAAAATTTCCAGAATCAGACGTCTGGGTTGATATCCAGACGGCAAGGTCGACGTCTGTAAGATCATACAGACGTCTGAAAGGTGAGTTTCCGCTTTCTTCTTCCTTCTTGTCGACTGACCGTACTGAGGGAGGGGGGTTGGCTGTGCGCAGGTTCGCTGATTCGTCATCCTTTGCGAATCAGACGTCTGGAAGTTGTACCAGACGGCGGGAGTGACCTCCAGACGTCCTGAGGGACCATCGGACGTCTGGGATCTAGGGCAGACGTCCCCGCAGACTTCTGGACGTCCGGGGAACCAAGCTGAACAGGTAATTCTCTGATCCACCGTTTAAGACGTCTGGAAGGAGTTCCAGACGTCTGATTTTGCACAGTATCGTCTTTTTCGACCCGTTTAGGGCCCGTTTGGGCTCCGTTTTCCGCGATTCGAGTTGCGTTCTTTTCAGAATTAATTCCTCTACTCGCCTACAGTAGCTATACACTGTTCTGAGACACTCCTTGTGTTTGATCCTTGTGATAGGACCTCGTTCGGTTGCAGTCTTGAGAGTCGCGGAGGCGCACGGGATTCCCGATCACGCCCCCATTACTCCTGTTGTACCTGGTAGAGTGGCTTTAAGTATTAATAAAATCTGTTAAAGTATGGAACCATAACTAGAACCTAGGGCATTGCATGAATCCTAGGAATGAGAAATATATGGAATGATAGCTCCTAGGTGTTGCATGAATCCTAGGGCCGGAAAACTAGATTGTATGATAGATCCTAGGATATGGCATGAATCCTAGGATGGAAAAACTAGTGGAATGTATATTACTTCAGTCTTGGAAAAATGGAAAGGAATATATAAAGCTGCCTGTAAATTTAATTAACAGCTGCCTGTTATGAATAAAGAAACATGTTTGAGATCATGGATCTTGAGAACGTGAATCTGGAAAGTGAAACATATGATGTTCTGAGATTAAAGGATGGAACCCTACGGGGAATTAGGAGTGGAACTCCTGGAAGGAAAAAGGAATGGAACTGAGATGTAGTTGTACTGTCTCTTGGGTACGCAGTACCAAGGGAAGTACTTGTACCTGTTTAGTGCAGAGTGGGGCCAGCCGCCCCAGGGACCCGGGGTTAGGATTGGCCGCTTTGTACCGACTTGTTGGCCCTCGTGTACGTAGTACCGAGGAGAGCTACTAGTGTTAGGAGAGTACTAGCTACCCCACGGGCCCCGGGGTTCTGCTAGCCTCCTTCACCGACTTGTTAGGCCCATTAGGGCAAACCAGGGTAGTCAGGCGAGGGTGCGCGGACTGTGGAGGGGCAAGGCCCCGGTTTGGTTACTGTGGAGGGGTTGGACCCCTGTTACTGAGAGGGCTCTGCCCTGGTTCCGTGCTGTGCTTTGGGCGCACCCGTTAACGGAAATGACTGACCGCGTGCCAGTGCGGGCTAGCTACCTGTGCGTTTATCGCGCGTGCCGTAGTCACCGTTACGTCTGTCAGTGACCTTGGGGTGGTTGACTGAGGGTAGGATCACCACGGGGGACTCTCCCGGCCAGGAGAGCACCACGTGCTACTTCTACTTTTGGAAAAGACTGCAATCAAGATCGTTCCCACGAGGACATTCGAGATGAAGTAAAGGATCTGAGAAATAAATGAAATAGTAAGAAAAATTGAAAGATGTGAATAAGGGAAGTAATAGAACATAACAGCCACTGTACACTCTACTGTTGCCTTTAGTTAGTTTGCCACTCTACTCAGCGTTTTGCTGACGTGTTACACTCGTTACCTTTTTCAGGACCAGGTGTTGAGCAGCCAGGGTCGGCGGCTGCAGAGGACGCTGGGCCGAGTAGGGTCCAGTAGAGTTACCACAGCTTTTGTACCCCTTTTGTTTCTGTTCTAGTGAGTAGTTTTGTTTCCGCTGTATTTTCTTTACCTGCAGTTCTTGTTATATGATACATGCTGTTTTACTGTTGTGGTGGTACCTACTGTAGTAGTTTCTTTCCTTACTGCTGTACTTCTTACTGTTAGTTATATTCATGCTGAATGTGGTTTATTTTACTGTCTTTTGGTTACTTCCTCGTTGGACGACTAGGTCTTGGGATTAGTCGAGTCGGTCCGGTTCTTGTGTCTCGTAGGGACTCGGGAACCGAGTCGTTACATTACACATTTAAAATAATTTTATACTAATATAAATACATCCAAAAATAATTTAACATCAATATAAAATCACTCAAACACTTATGTAAAACTACTTAAAATAATTTATTACTAATATAAAATAATTTATTATTTATGTATTTATAAGTGATGTGATAATTTTTTATTATAATAAAATTCATCACGTAATAGATATTATTTTATATTTTTACATTAAATATCACGTTTACGACACATTACGTTACAAAACACCTCACCAACTTCGTTTTTCCAGCTTTTGACTTTCCGAATCATCTATGCTTGTTTGCTTTGGTGCTGTCGCATAATCGAATGCCAAAAAAATAATGAAAAATCCGAAAAACCTTTGTTTCCATTTTAGCGGATTGTATTTTCAGGATGTGGGTTGTAAAATTTAATAGTTGACGTTTTGAAAGTGATATATATATATATATATATGGTGGTGTTTCTTATTGTTAAAATTAATAATAAATTATTTTTGTATGGATGTGAATCACTTAAATTATATTTAGAATTATTTTATATCAATATAATTTTATTTTATATCAGTGTAAAATTATTTTTTATATTCAAAATAATTTTACATTAATGTAAAGTAAGATTGTACTGATGTAATCTTACTTTGAACTATTTTATATCGGTGTAATCTTATTTTACATTGGTGTAAAGTTGTTTAAAGTAATATTACACCGATATAAAGTAAGATTGCATTGGTATAAAATTAGATTTCAAGTATTTCTTCACTTATGACAAGTAATTTTATAGTTGAAAGATGATTTTTCACCTTACGATTTAATGTTTAGTCTTTATTATTTAAGGTAAAGCCAAACCCTAAATCTTAAGGTGATAAATAACCTTTTAAGTAAAAAATCACTTCTCAAACGTGAAACTATTTTTCATAATCCTAAATCTTAAGTCCTAAATCCATATGTCAAAACCACTTTGCATAGGTGGAAAATCACTTTACATGGTGAAATCATCCTTGAAATACTTTTGCAGTGGTGAAAAATGAGATTTCACTAGTATAAAGATATCTTAGAATAATTCATCACCTGTGCAAAGTAATTTATCACTGGTGGAAGGTTACTTATCACTTGTGTAGCTTAAATTAAAATGGTATAGTAATTTTTTTTAATGTAATAGGATCTACCATGTAACAAATCTTATATTCTTTTATTTTTTTATATTAAATATCAATTATTAATTAAATCTATATTCATAACATCATGTGAATTAAAAAAATATGATCGGCAAATTTCTCTATATTATTTTTTACATCACCATCCGTATCTTCCTACTTTTTAAAGTATTTTCATATCTTGCGCTCACGCCGTCAGTCTACCAAAGGAAGGAACACAATAATTTTTGCATTGGTTACGCAATTCAATCTTTCCTTCAGCCAGCAAAGGTACATTTGGCTGTGGAATGAATCCAAATGTGGACAAGTTAGTCGGTGAAATAATTAGGAAAAAAAAATTGTTTGGTTGATTGACAAAGTAAATAATAAGGTGCATGAAATAAATTAAATGGGTGGATGTATTATAATTAATTAAGTCGGTATCTTTTAATTTGAGCTTAATTAGCTGAGAATGAAATAAATAATAGGTTAGTTGTAATGTACGTCTTCCCCCAGCAACATGGACTTCTCCCATGTGCTTGAACTAAAACATTGTAGCTTATATGGCTATGCCGAGGCCCCGCAAAAGATGTGATAAGCTGTAACTTGTCTGCCTGGCATTCGTTAGTGATAGGTTCAATTTTTTTTATTAATAAAATGGCATTTATCGTCATAGCGAATCCCGCTTGCTTATTTATTAGTCGTGGGAACAGATATGTTTCATAGAGTGGGGGATGTGTTGCTATCTTGACGCTCTGATAACCGTTGGTGTATTCTTTCGAAAATAATGTTTACATATATGCCTCCAATTAGTATATGTATGTCGAGAACTTTTATTAGACGATTATTAATTACAAATATCAGTATATTATATATGTATGTGAAGAGCCGTGGCTACATGGTTTCGATTGAAATTGTCTCTTTATTTATTTATTTTTATTTTTGAATTTTACTTTCTTCTCTCTCTTGTTTGTTTCTTTAGGGTATATATAAAAGAAATTCCTTTTTTAAAATTATTCTTTTAGATAAGCGATAATACATTTTATAACATGTAATGTATTTTAATTTACAATCAATATTTTAAAATTTTCACTTATAAAAATAAAAATACATCAAGTGAAAATTAAAGTTTCAAATGACAATAAATCATTCTTGTCTTCTACTAACACGAGCTTTTTGCATCCATCACCATTTTTCATAATGGATATGACATCCTTGATGAAATCACAAAAATGTCATCCCATAGCATCTCTTTGTGGAAGGGAGGAAAGATCTTAGTGGGAAAAAAAAGTTGTGTACTAAGATTACTTGACATTTATGGAAAAGGCTTTCACATGTGCTTGTACATATATGGTGTCAAAATACAAGATTATCAGCATGTCGGCAAATTTCAAAACATTTTGACCTTTTAAGGTCAATTGAACGAGCTTGTAGCCCATTTCAATTTATTGCTGTAATTGCATATTTGTTGGAGCAAGAAAAACTCTTGCAAGGGTCTTCTGCTCCCATATACTAGATCTCTGGGGTATCTTAGTTTCTAATGGGAGCATTTAATTAAAGCCAAATATATATGAGTTCAAGAAACCAAGATCTAATTAAGCTAATAGTAGTAAATTGATTGGTCCTAGTGAGTACTCGATTTATGGCTAACAGATCTACACCGTTAATATAGTTAGATTGTTGGATCCTTGGATGGATATGTAAAATTATCCTTTACTTTTTAATGCCAATGTGATGCTTTCTTTTTTTCCCAAGGTTCTCTCTCCATCACAATCAACGACTTCTCATGGAGAAGACAATAAGATTCTTTCTCATTTTTCCCTCCCTGATTCACACTTGTATAACCACCGTTACAAACCACTTCTATAATCTTTTCTGGGGATCCATAAAGAATTTTAATCCTACAAGGAGGTCAAATTCGACTGCCTACCAGAAAAAGCAACTATGTGAAATGTCAATGGGCAAAGTCAACGTATACATAGAGATTGAAAGGCAATGGCCATTGCATGTCATACATAAGATTGCATTCCCAATGATGACCTAGGGGGTGGAATCAACCTTGCATCACAAGACTCAGGCATAAGCTTAGTAGAATCAATCCTCACTAGAGATCTTAGATACTCCATGGCCTTCCTAAAGCTCCTTCATGCACCTACTTGAAGGGATGAACAACAAATATGAAGGGAATAAGAGAATAGACAATCATTATGATAAGGATCAGGACCTGGGTCCATCCCCAAACAGATTTATAGCCAAGTAACTAGGCCACCCCAAGATGCCAACTTGAGCAAGGTGACACAACAGATAAAGTATACACCCGAGGGAGGGGACCTTGCTCAATCCTTACGTATCCCTTCGAGACTAAGTAATACCATTCAAGCCACCACCTGAGAGTCACTCTTGGGCGTGTTGGGCAAGTTGCCATGTCATACATAAGATTGCATGCCAAATGATGACTAATCAACTTTTTGCGACATTTGTCAAACAATCATAATAACACATTATTGTCGAGTTTTTGTCTCCGCCAATGGTGCCAAAAATATGATGTATCGACTACTGGTTTGTATAAAAAGGGTTGTTGTAGTATATGTCACAAATACAAATCGTTGTCGTGTCAATTTTATTTATTTATTTGATTTTTACTGGTTTATTCCAGGTCGTTCACTAGGAGGCAGTTATTGATATACATCACTCTTTAAGTCCAATAATATTCTTTAATTCCAAAAAGATTGGTTTTATGTACAATTATGAATGAATACATGTAATAATCAAAGAATGAAATAATTGTATACAAAAGAATGAATTACAATACTTGCAAATATTTATTTACAAACAAGCACAAAAACTATAATTAAATACTTTATATTATTTATTTACAACTTATAATAATAATACTTAGCTATATGTATAATAATAAGTAATAATATATACTATACTAACTTATCTTAACCTACAAATATCTACAGTAACATATAATGTATCTATAGTGACGTATAAAAGTGTCGCTAAAACCTTAGAAAAATTATATATATAAGCTAAGGTAAAAATAAGATCTATACTGACGTTTATTCTATCTACAATGACAGAGACATATGTCATTAAAGCTCTGATGTTATTTATATACAAAATAGAGCTCAAACAATGTTACGTACACTTACATATATTTGTATTTACATATATACTATATTACTTATATATATACATATATATACATGCTTACACACAAGCACTTAACACACAAGGCTCACGATACTTATGTACAGGCAAAGGGCACAAAGGGGTGTTGGCCAATACTTAGCCAAATTTTTCCTTCTCTTCTTCTTAGCTTCAGATTGGTTCTTAACCCAAAAAATGGTTTAATTTCGAGCGGCCATTTTGAGGGATATACAGCACCCCTAAGGGTGGGACCAGACCTCTACTAGGGCCGTCCTAATTTGTTAATTAGGTGCTTCAATTTTGGATTTTACTCTTAATTGGGCCCAATTAGGCCCACGCATAGTGCACGGCCCCCGACCTGCACTGCACCTAATAGTCTCATGCCAAAGCTCAATCTCATAACATATGCTTAGAAGGGGGAATGGTTGTGTGATCGGGCATCTGATGCTTGTGACGACTGGAACATGGAATGCAGAAAAATAGTTTAAGGTGCTGTGCTCACTCCTCACTAAACGATGTGGCACCAATGCCATCACTCCAGCGTTGGAACTAAGCGTAGTTGCGTTCTGATTTGGTAGATTTGACCCTCGATTTGAGGGCCCAATTTAATTCTATTTTCCAAATAAATTATATGTATGTAAAGCCCTTATATAGAGTTATATAATTATTTAGTTTATTTACAAAAATAATTATATTTACTATATAAATAAATTAGCTAAAGATTGACATTTATACAAGTTAAATTAAGGTTTAATTTACTAATTACAGTATAAATTAGTTAATTAATTATCAAATTGACTTATTACATAGTTAATATACATAATAAAATATTTAATACACATTTTTATTATATTTTACACATTTTATTTTAATTTATATACATTTAAATATGTGATTTCAGGCTATTATACATATAAATTAGGTATAAATAGTATAACACAATATAAATATAGTTAAATTAGTTTAATTACATAAAATACTATAATACAAATATATAGTATAAATTAGTTCAATAATAACTTAATTTACTAATTTAATTTAATTTAATTTAGTAAACTACTTAATAACTTAATAAATTAATTATTTATTGTACATATATAATTAAATTATATTATAGGTGTCTTAGTGTACAATATATATGCATAATTATATATTTAAAGTATCATTAATAAATGAGGTTATTTACGGGGGTTTATTAATTTATATAGGTTATAGTACATATAAGTTAGTATAATTAATTAATAACTATACAAATAAGTTATCTTAAATACTTAATTTACATTAAAGAATATGTGTTAGTTCAACCCCTCATGTATAATATTTTGATAATTTTATAAAATGAAGAAAAAGAGATAAAACATAAGCGTAGCATATTTTTCTCTGTAATATCACGATTGCAGGTTTCATGGAGTTTTCTAAGTCGGAGGATTAAAAGTATGAAGACTAGGTAGCATGAGTACTGTCATAGGTCATAGGCTTTTTTATGTAAACTTTCAAAGGTTGTAATTTTTATTTTATTTGAGTTTAGAGATGTTGTAAAGAGCCCCTAAACATAACTTATAAATAGCTAACTTAGGCTTCCTACACTTAGGATAAATTAGAAACAAAAACCTAATACTAGGTCTCAAATCAGACGTCCATAATAACTGTCAGACGTTTGATTTTCAACTTTAAGACATCTGACAAGTGTTTTAGACGTCTAATCACATATAGCTTTGCCTTTAGTTTCCAACTTCATAAACATCAATCGAAGCAACCTTCTATCAGATGTCCATAGCCTCATTTAGATGTCTAATACTTTTCCTGGACATCCTTAAAACAACCGTTAGACTCAAGCACCCATCTTCCTTCTGAATATAATGGGAAAAATACATTTTCAGACGTTTGGACATGTCTCCAGATGTCTACCTTTAGACCGTTGCTCATTTATTTCTGTGTGAATCTCATTAGGAACCAAAGATCTTCTGTCAGATTTCCAAGACAAGTCCTTTTTAGGTTTCTAGACGTCCATACTGACGTCTATTCCTTCAAATCTAGAACCCTGTTTGGATTTGGTCAAAATAGGAACGAATTCACGTATAATTAGACGTCCAATAATTTTATTAGACGTCTTATGTAAAAATATCAGACGTCTCTGTTTCGATCCAATGAAACCAGTAAAGCCTGGCTAATAGTATCAGACGACCATGGTTGTAATCTGACGTCTGATATTGCTGTCAAACTCATCATTACCTTGATTTGTGGTGGATTTCGTTCCAATCTCTTGGGATTTGCCTCCAATGGCTAGGAGACCTCTCTCAAGCATTCTTGAAGGTTCTAAACTTGCCTATAAATAGGCTAGAATCCCTCTTAGGAAAAATACACCTCTTGAGATTCAATTCCCTTAGAAAATCACTTACTCACTACTCTTAGCCTCTTCTTGCTCTTATGCTGTGCCAACACTCTGATTAAAGGGCAAACCCATACTCCCGGTGCACTTTGTTCTGCAAATTCTCAGGGAGTTCTCTTTATGCTTAATAGATAAGGAAGTAATAAAATTATTGGGGTGCTCTATAGGTGCTGTTTAATTCTTACTTTTGTACTTTGGGTATCCGGCCTGTCGGGTCCCCGTCTCTTCATTGTGAAGGGAGAAACTTCCGGTTAGGAATCGGAGGTGGGATTTGTAATCGAGATACACTACCCTCATTTAAGTAGTGTGGTTAGTGGATTGATCACTTTGTGATCGAAAATCCTAAGTCAAGGGATCGGCTTAGGTGGTGGTTTTCACCCGTTTTAGGTTTCCACCTAAAAATCTGGTGCCTATTTTTGTGATTGAACTTTTTGTCTTACAATATTTTATAAATTCACTATTCATCCCCTCTCTAGTGTAATTTCAATATGCGCATAAGTTATATATACATATTATGTACATATTTTACACTATTTACATATATAGCTTAGTATATAGCTTATATTTACATGTATATACATAGTTTGCATAGTATTTTTGAGTATTTTTCGAGTTTTTCTGCTTTTTATGGATTTTATAAGTTTCATAGGGATAGGGGATGAGAGAGAAAGAAAGAGATGAGGGAAATAGAGTGTTTTTGTATTTAGTTTTAGGTTTGGAGTCTTTTATTAAGTTTTAAGGTAGACTGAACCATCTGTTGGTATGTTCTATCAAGTCGGGGATTCAGATGATCTCAAAACTTTGCATGCACTTAAAAATATAATAAATCCTACTCACTACACATTTATTTTATTTTTTTTTGAATTTTTTATAGTATTTTTATTTATTTACAAATGAAACACATTGTAGGCCTTAAAGAAGAGTTTCATGTGAATCCTAGGGCACTAGGATGTGTATAAGGGGTTGGATATGAAATAGAATGCTTTAGTTATGCTCAACATATAATGTAAAAGGTGTGCAAGTAGTTGAACATGAATTCCTACTCAGATTTCAATCAATTTTGATATTGGACAGTTGGATGCATTTGTAGCTGACAAAGGGGATTTTAAAAATTAGATTACAAGCTAACAAATGAGATCAAAAGATATTTAATTGTACATGAAAGCTTGTACATATAGTATACAACAATTAGAACATATTAGCTAATTAAAGACTCTAAATTCCGATCACTGCCCACTTAAATTCATCCCAACAACAACTTCTAGCAACAACTATAGCTGCTGAAATCAAGCAGCTACAGCAGCAGCAGCTGCATCATCATCAGCAACTACAGCAACTCTCAACAGCTCTCAATGAGCTACTCCAGATGTCTTATAACAATTCAAATGGCTGTGGCAGTGCATCTAAAAATCAATCCAGCAGCTGCAGCAGGGTTTGGATCCTCAATTCAGCATATCTGACAATCAAATCAGCACAAAGATTACCCAAGATCAGACTTGAAAAAGTTTGATCTTAGATCCTAAACGTTCAAATCAGATTATGATTTTGAAGTTAACACCAATTTGTATCAAAATTAGGATTGGAAAACTCATGGAAATAAAGCAGCACTTTAATGTACTCATTTGGGATTCAACACACTTACATCAGTAAATACTTAAAATCTAAAAAGACTTCAAACCCACTTTAAAATCAATTGGAAGTATTAAAATCTTCATAAAAAACTCTTAAATGGCAATCTTCATTTTAAATCAGAGAACGAACACTGATCTAACCCCTTCCTTATGTTATAGACAGCATGAAGAAAGAGACCAAATCAGTCAATTTAATCCAATAACTTGAATCCCAATTGTCTAAGAACCTTAAGGAATACTAAAAATTCCTTAGGTTAAAAATTAGAATCTCACTAAAAAACCAATTAGAAATATTGGGTAGAGATTCAAATCAACAAAGTTGATTCTCCTTGGCTGTCCCACACATTGAAGATCATAAAACCCCAACTCATGACGAATTCAATCATGGCTCATCTAAGGAAAAATTCATCATTAAAATCATCTTAGATTCGCATCCATGGACTGATCTACAAAAAAACATATCGATTCTCTTGATTAAAACTATTCAAACCTCAATTGATTCAAAATCTCGCGATCTTGCTTTGAAACCCAAATTCAAAATCAATCAAGCAAATCGATTCCATTTTAAATTCAGATCAAGGATCGTTGCGGATTTCTGAAATGAATGGGAGACCCCTAGATGATTTTGGGTGCAAGTCCTCATCTCAATGCTAGAGAACAATGAGATGAGAATTTAACTCTAATGAGTGGGTGGATTGCGAATAATTTGAGGAAATCAGAAAATGCGAGTAATGAAATGATGAGGGAGATTAATGGATCGAAATGGCTGCGGAAAAACACCTCTCTGATATGAATTGATCAAAGAGGGTGGGATCAGATCTACACTAATCTACTCCTAAATTACTCTAACTAACACTACAATGAATATAAAAAGCAGTAAATCTATTGCAAATCTACTGCTAGAAAGCATTTAAAATCTAATCTAATTGGGATGAAGATGTCTATGGTCACCTGCCGGCGGCTGATGACAACGAAAGGGTGGAAGACCAGCAGTTGATGAAGATGTCTAATGTCCACCACTTGGTCTGCTGGTGGAAAATCAAAGGAGGAAGGCAAGTCGACGCTGTCACCGCAGATTGAGGAAATTGGGGTGAGGGAGCTACAAGTGTGGACGAAAGGATTGGCTCATGAGGGAGTCAATGGTACACACGCGATCAGGGGAGATGCTTAAGTAGAGTGATCAGTGATTCAGGTCACCTCGCGGTGAGAATAGGTGATTAGGGCATCTACGGTGGGGAATAGAGGAGAGGAGTGCAGGAAGAGTTAAATCAAAGGGGCGCCGTTGGATCAGATTTGTAGATGGGGATGAAGCCATGCGAAAATTCTCTCGAAACTTCCATTGGAGAGCAGCCGCAGATTGAGAGGTGGAAGAGATGAATGACTGGGATTGGGCATGTTCTTCGTGTGAACAGTGCACCAAGGGTGCACCATTTTCTCAGGTTCTATTGGTGCTTTTACAAGAGAGCCTTTCAGCGAAACAGTGGAACAACAACAGAGGGACCGTTAAGTGGCTAGGAATCCTATCAGAGCAGTCCCTAGAATGTTGCAAATAGGTCCCTGTGGGTATCAAATGGGTCCCTGGAGAGATTTCTAAGGATGAAATGTGATGACCTAAGGACCTAAATGAGAATCTCTAATTGTAAGGCCTTAATGATGTCCAAATGCTACCAGATTTTTATTGAGGCTTAATTGAACATTTAAGAAGATAATTATGCTTTTGATTTGAGGTTTTGAGCTCATTTGTTTATTCAATTTGCATTTGGATCATCATTGTGTATTTATTAATAGAATATCTCAATAAATGACCTAATTATGTATTTTTAACACAAATTTAGTGTTTTAGGTCTTTTTTGTTAATTCTCACACTTAACCCTTTCTTTGTATTAATTTGATAGTGTTTAACCTAGCTATGATGAGCCACACCTCATCAATGACCTAGTGGGTGGGATCAACCTTGCATCACAAGCCTCAGCTGTTAGCATAGTAGAAACAATCCTTGCTAGAAATCTTAGGTATTCCATGACCTTCATAAAGCTCCTTTGCGCACCTACTTGAAGGGATGAACAACGAATATGAAGGGAATAAGAGAATAGATAATCATTGTGATAGGGATCAGGTCTTGGGTCCATCTCCAAACAGATCTATAGCCAGGTAACTAGGCCACCCTAAGACGCTAACTCAAGCAAGGTGACACAATAGGTAAAGTATACACCCAAGGGAGGGGACCTTGCCTAATCCCTACATATCCCTCCAAGACCAAGTGAGACCATTTGGGCCAGCGCCTGAGAGTCACTCTTGGGCATTCTGGGCAAGCTGCCATGTCATACATAAGATTGCATGCCAAATGATGACCTAGGGGGTGGGGGGTGGGATCAAGCTTGCATCACAAACCTCAACCGTCAGCTCAGTAGAATCAATCCTCACTAGAGATCTTAGATATTCCATGACCTTCCTAAAGCTCCTTCACGCACCTACTTGAAGGGATGAACGACAAATATGTAGGGAATAAGAGAATAGACAATCATTGTGATAAGAATCAGGCCCTGGGTCCATCCCTAAACAGATCTATAGCCAGGTAACTAGGCCACCCCAAGATGCCAACTTGACCAAGGTTACACAATAGGTAAAGTATGCACCTGATGGAGGGGACCTTGCTCGATCCTTATGTATCCCTCCGAGACTAAGTAAGACCATTCAAGCCAACACCTGAGAGTCACTCTTGGACGAGTTGGGCAAGGCACCATTCACATACTAGAAGACGTGACTCAAGTGATGGGACGAACTGTAAGGTGCAAGTCCACTGCGCTCACTCGAGTTGATGAATTGCACTGCATTGTGCTGGACACAATATAATGTGATCACTGTCATGATGACTGATGAGATGAACAGGCAAAGGTATATAAGGCTAGAGAGTTCCTGACAAAGGGGAGGAGGTTGGATCACATTTATTGTCACTAACCCTCTCATGTACTAGACTCTCCCTTTCTCTTTGCTACGAATTGAGCCCCTACCCTGGTAGGAATCTAAGTCAATTTGCAATTCACCCTAATATCTAGTCATTCAGTACATAAACATAGAATAATTTATATAAGGATAAAAGAATAAAAATCACACACAGTGTAGCACATCACATATATAAGGTTAAAAGTATGAGCTAACTGAACTTAATAATATCCAAGGAAACATTCATAGCCATAATCGTGTGTGAGTACATACCTAAAGAAAATTGAATTAAAATACTACTAAATGATCTAGAAAGAAATACTATGATAACTACCACGATTATAGTGCTGTAGGAACTGTCAGCTCCTACAATCACAAGATCTGGCTACAACTCGCTAAGACCTGACTATAGAGTCTATGGGAAACATCAGGAAACTTTGAGAAGAGTAGCAGAATTAGGATAAAAGAGAACACAGCTAAAGTAATCACTGAAAGTAAGGAAAAAGAAGTACTATTCTCAATTATTCTGATTTACCATTTATTAATTTCGTTTATTTGTGTCTTCCCATATTTCAGTTGTTAGCTTATCCAAAAGCAATTTCCTCGAAAGGCTCGAGGAGATCTTATTGCAGTATCCTGAATAGTAGAGTTGATAGGCATTGCTTAGGTTAGGCATGCATTGCATAATTTTGTTATTTTTGACATGTTTATTTGAGTGTTTGGGATGAATAGATAGTCAGATCCTTATAACCCTAATCTCAAGAAGGCAATCGGTGAAGAGGAAGCTCAATTCAGCTGAACCACAGCTAAATCCAGCTCATCATAGTTGGATACCAGCTCACTTGTGTTAGGGTTAGCTCTTTTAAGCTCCATTCAGCTCATCTTAGCTGGATGGTAGCTCAGGGTATCTCAACTTAGCTCAACCTAGCTCAAGTCAGCTCAGATCCAACTCAACTTAGTTGAGTTTAACTCATCTTAGCTCCAATCAGTTCACTAGGAGCTCTAGATAGCTCAACTAAGTTGACAGGAGTTCACCTCAGCTCAGGTCCAGCTACTACCTACTCTACTTAACTCAAGTCAGCTGAAGATAACCTAAACTAGCTCAGGATAGCTCAAGTCCAGCTCCTGGAGACTCCACTCAGCTCAACTTAGTTGAGCTAAACTATTTAAACTAAGCTAGCTACTCCAGCCAGCTAGGTTATCTCCGGGAATATCAGACCCAGCTTGCCTCAGCTCAATTCAACAGAAGCCAGCTTACTTTAGCTTGGCTTAGCAGTTAGCAAAGAACTAGCAAGTTAAGCCAGCTAAGGTAGCTCCTTGCTGTTCTCTTTAGCAGCCACCAGCTGCAGTGCAACTCTAGATAGCTCTTCCTTATCTCCTCTTCCCTAAACCCTAGCTCCCTCCACTACTACCCTACTAGCTAAGCTACCTAAGCTTAGCTTAGCTCCACATAAGCTCCTCACTCCATGGCCGTCCACCCTCCTCCTTAACTTCACCTTAACCCTACTTAGACCTAACCCTAAACCACCATGGTTGATGCCAAAAACACACCACAATCACCTCTTCAAAGTGGCGCCAACCATGGCACCTTTTCCATCCCATAACCACCAACTTACCACCCATAACCACCACCTTCCTTGAGTTGGCTCCAAAAACACCCCCACACCTCTCCATAATTGGCGCCAACTTAAACGCTATCTCCACCCTACACATACCCTCTCGACACATCCTAACCCTCCACCTAACCTCCTTCTAGAATACTCCCAAGTTGGTGCCAACTTGGTGGTTGCCAACCACCTTGGATGGCCACCTTTTGGCCCATGATCACCCCCTTACACCCATTGGGTTGGCACCAAAAATCCTAAGCCCTAGGATCCTTACAACTACCTCAAAAAGCCATCCTAGCCATTCCTTGTATCCACGCCAACCCATCCCCTTAACCACACCAATGTTGGCGCCAACCTCCATCCAACTACATCTACCTACACCTCTCCAAATGGCTCCAACACCCCTTAGCCCTTGATCCCACAACTACCACCTAAAGATCTAATCCTAACCCTACATCTTCTTCCATGCCAACCCACCTAAACCCAACAACAGTTGGCGTCAACTCCACTTAACCCCACCATAAACACCACTCAACACAACCCTACACTCCATGCCAACCCTAATCCACCCTCCATTCACTAACCACCTAATCCTAGCCATCCACAACATCCTCCCACTCTTAGCCCTAGTCAACACCAACCTCCACCCCTTCCACTCTATAAAAAGACCAATAACCACCACCATTACCTACACTTTTGGCTCCATTATTGTCACATATTTCCACCCATCATCCACCCTACTTTACGGCCAAGAGAAGAAGGAGAAGAAGAAGATTAAGGGGATACTCTGTCCCCTTGGTGCCTTCCCCTCTTCCCTTCTCTCTTGTGCCCTCGCCAGCCAGAGGTCCAGCCATGCAAGGAGGATGTCCAAGAGGAGGTTTTTAGGGTGGTGCATGCCCACCCTTGGAGGAGAATCTAAGGTGGAATTTTCCACCTTTGGAGGAGCTAGGGCACGTCCTATTTAGGTGGAGAATCTAAGGTGGAATTTTCCAAGTTCAACAACAATTTTCATTTAGGATTCCATCATTCACTGAACTTTTATGGTTGACAAAAGATTCTCAACTACCTCACAATTCCAAATTATTCTTGAATATTACTCACTACTAAAAAAAGCTGCGTTTGTGATGCTCAGGATGCGACGGTTTCAACAACAATCATCTTCTATAATGACCATGTGCCCCAATGTGGTCAAGCATTGTCGTATCAAATAGACGACAATTGTAAAATTGTTGTATGTTTAGATTGAACGGCGGTTATGAATGAACCTGTCGCCTACAAAGACTCCGAAAAATTGCCCTTCACAAACTGAAGGGTGCCTCAATAGTTGATATATATGACGTTTTAATAACAGTTGTATATACAAACAAATGATGGTTACGAATTAGACTGTCATGTATACTAAAGGGAAAATTTGGTTTGGCGGCATTTTATTGCGCCATAAAGTAGCTTATACGACAGTTTTCTTTAAAACCATTGTAACAACCTTCTTTTGAGCCGCTGGGCTGCCCTTGCGCTCCCCCACCCTCCTGATTGATCTCTCCCCTTCCTCCTCTTCGATCAGCATCTCCTCATCCTCCTTGTGTAGCTCTCGTGGTGCTCTGCTGCCATCCTCCTCCACCCCACTCCTCCAACGTTCGTCCTCCTCCATCCCTCCGGTGATGACTGTCCTCCTCCTCCTCACCATCTCCTCCTCCTCCTCTGGCTGCCCCCCTCCATCCTCCTCCTTGTCGCCATCTCCTCCTTGTCCTTAGACCACCCCCTCCTATCCTCCTCCTCCTCCTTGCCATCTCCTACTCCTCCAGCCACCCCCTCCATCCTCCTCCTCTGCCTTGCCATCTCCTCCTCCTCGCCATATCATCCTTCTCCTCCGGCTGCTCGACCCCTCCATCCTCCTTCTCCTCACCTTGCCACCAACTCCCCCACCCCATCCGAACCCCCTCCTCCCCCTACCACCACCTTCCTTCCCTAGTCGACCCCCCTTCTTCCCTTGCCACCACTCCCCCTCCCCATCTGACCTCCTCCTCCCCTTGCCACCACCTCCCCATCCCATCCTGAAAGAACGATCTCCGTTTTCGTTTAAATCTTTATCATAAAATGATGTATCGTTGTATTTAATCGCGTGGTAGAAAATCGCTTTTCAAAAACATTTTAATTGTCAGAATCTAACCACGAATAGTTAGGTCGTCTCCACAGGGAGGAATTAGCCTATTTAAAATAATAAATAGTGTCACGTTTATTCAGGAAACTCAATAGATATGCATGCTACTTTGTGCTTTTCTTTTTCTCACCTAAATGCTTGTTTTAACCAATTAATCAAGAATGTAGGTGCTATTATGCAAATTCACCATAATATAATAACATGTAACATAGTGATCTCTATACTGGTAAGCACCGTAAATACTAATTTCTAAAACATAACTTGTTCTCCATAATCCATGCATTCAATCATTCATGTGATATATATGTGCACATAATTTAGGTGAAGTAGAAGGAGGACTAGGCAATTTCACCGCAATAATGTAATGCATAAAATAAATGAATAGGAACTTCCGCAATGGCATTTAAGGTAAATATTAATGGACTAATCACTGTAGCAAAATAGGGGTTTTCGTTCTCTCATGTGCACGCGGAGGAGAAGGCGCAGCTGAGGGTGCGGTGCTCGGAGTCGATCGGCCGGGATGTGGGCTACGTGTTGGTGGTCGTGGCGTTGAGGGAGGTGACCAGCGGCGGCCGGTCGGAGCCTTGAATGCCGTTGGCGGCAGCTTGCGCGCGGGAAGCGTAGGGTCGGCGGGAAGGGCTGCCGCGAGTGTGGGCAGCCTTGTGAGTGCAAGGCGGAGTCGATGGCGTTGTTGGAGTGAAGCTTCGTGGTGCGTGGAGGTGGACGGCCGGTGATGGCTTCTTTTAGGGAAGAAGATGAATAGTGGGATGGCTGGTGGCGCTGCGCGAGGGAGGCTTGTGCGCGAGCGGGTTGTGCGTGATGCAGGGTGGTGCGCGGCGCAGTTGCGCACTGCTCTTGGCCACAAGGGTGCGGCTGGAGGTGCAGTGTCTGTGGGCACTGCAAGGTCGCTTGCGTGTGGCCGGGTTGTGCGGGCGTTGTGGGGTGAAGGCGGGTAGAGAGCGCCTGCTATTGAGGGTGCGCTGAACTGCAGGAAGGAGTAGGTGCTGGTTCTGGAGAGGGCGGAGCGGGCAGAGGCGCTGATGGTGCTTGGCTTGCAGGTGCGTGAGCGGGAGAGAAGGGGCGGGAGATGGCATGCGGGTGCTGCTGTCTACTTGCAGGAAGGAGGCGCGCGGGAGTGTTGTGGCAGGCTGATGGTGCGGTGCCTGCAAGCACTTGATGCGGCGGGGGCGGAAGGTGATGAGGGGCGCTGGAAGTTGGCAAGCGGGAAGGCACTTGCGGAGGGAAGTTGCAGGGCGCAGAGACCACGGTGTAAGCTTGAAACACAGAGTGCATTTGTTCCACAGTGGTGAGAGGGAGAAGATCCCCGCCAGGGGAGGAAGATCCACCCTATCCCCGGAGGACGCCGCCTCTTTTTGAACCCCACTCTCCTCCTTTTCCTTCGGCCGCAAGTATCTCCAACTACTCGCGACGATCGCGAGTGGTTGGAATGGTAGATAAGTACGGCCGGTTCCTCCATCAGATGCCTATAAGGAGCATCAGACGTCTTAAAAATATGATGCCGCGGATTTGCAATTAATAATTCCAGATGTCCAATCCAAGTCCTAGACGTCTTATATAAGTAAAAATTAACTCCTGATCTTGCACCTAACCTGCATTTATCAAATAAATTATATTATCATAAAGTATGCTATTAAATGTAAAAATTGAGGCATAAAATTAAATGCAGGTCAAGGTGAATTGCCATATAACCCTTAATTGATTAACAACTAAGAACAATTAATTAAATAGTACTTAAGCTAAATAATAGTTCACAAAAGTGGACTTATCACATCCTTTGCCATTTTTTTTTGAATTTTTTAGGGTTTAGGTTTATTAAAATTTTATATTAATTATGTTTAATTTTTAAAATTTAATTTAGGTTATCTCGTCGTCTGATACACCATTGTTGATTCTCGTGTCTCGTCGAGGTATGAATGTAGAATTTTTAGATTAATTATGTTGTTAATGTGAGGTTACCCACTTTATTCTATTTTATATGTTGTAGATGTGAATGATTGTAGGGTGTACCCACATAATTATGTAAAATTCTATTATTTTAATTTGTGAATGAACTTAGGGTGTACCCACTTAGTTAGGTTTAGAATGAATTTATTTGAATGATCGTAATGTGTACCCACTTGATTTAGTTGAATGAATTTGCTTAAATGATTGAGAAGAAGAGGGAAAGTGATACATAAAGAAGAATAAGATAGAAGAGAAGGAGGAGAGGAAGGATAGGGTGAAGAGGGAAAGAGATACATAAGGAAGAATATGAAGGAAGGGAAAGAGGAGAGGAAGGATAGGGAGAAGGGGAAAAGTGAGAAGAAAAAAATGGAGAGGAGGGGAGGTAGGGTATTGGAGGGAAGGGAGAGGAGAGATGTGGAGGAAGGATTGCTTAAAAAATTTGTAACTATCTTTATTTTGTATTTATAACTCATTGTATTTATAACATACTTAATTTAGATTTTTATGCATGATTAGAATGTGGACTCTACCCACTTAATTTGTGAATGCTTATATGATTAATTGTGTGTGTTTGTTATAGTAAGAAGTTTATATTGCAGGAGAAACTCTGCCGAAAATTTTAATAATTTATAGATGCACACACTTGCACAAATCTTGATGCACTTGAGTCCAAACAATAGGTATTCTAACCCCTAGGTTATAATACTCACCCATTGAGACTTATGATCATATTATATAGACCATGTAGAGTGTGTGTATACTTCACTTACATGCACGATGTGTTGCCTTTATAGCTTTCCATAGGCTTCGATCGTCTTTAGTTCATTGAAGTACTGGATTAAAAAGGGTCATTGAAGATTTAATCACAACTTAGGATTACTTGTTGCATGTAACTAGTTTGTAGAGGTGATCGAGGCATGCTTCACGTGTTTAAAATCGGAGTTCGGAGGACCCGTTGTCGTAGCTCGCAAAATGTGTATAGCAAATAAAATTTATAGCTGAAACTCAAAAAGTGAGTCCTGGGTTGAATACAGAGAGGCGAACATTTGGTTTTGAAAATCCACATTTCTCTTTTATTTGTTTTCGGTCATTTTTATCTTTTCTAATTTTTTTGGTATTTTTAACAAGCAAAAGATCAGGTTGATGACTTCTAACTAATCTACTTGCAACAATATAAGAGTGAGAGAGAGAAACAATCATCTATTTATAAACGAATGTCTGTTACACTACAAAAGCGGAAAATTTACACTACGAAAGCGTAAAAAGATAGAATGAGGTGAGAGAAATCCCCCTCGACGGTCGCTCAGAGGATGACTCACTCTGACATTGCCTGGAGGAAGGTGGTGAGGAGAGGGACAAAGGAGGACGTAGTCGGAGGTCGGAGGATGGGGCAGGACGGCATCGCGGCGATGATCTTCTTCCTGAATGGCGGTGAGAGGACGGCCATGGGATGCTCCACGAAGGAGGATGAGAGGAGGGAAAACTATTTGATTTTCTACTCTAGAGGAGCATCTCGGGCTTGGGACAAGCTCTCTCTAGAGCCTTGAAGGTGGTGAGAGGAAGAAAGGAAGAGATGGCTTGGAAGGGAGGGGGTGTAGGTCCTTTTATAGTGGAGGAGAAGAGGCAAAAATAGGTATGGGACCATTAGTGACCTCCATGCCATTGCTGGAAGTGTTGCTGTAGGTAGCTCATTCCCACTAGTGTGTGCAGCTGGCCTTGTAGGCGTTCGAATAATTAGCGATGGCTGTAAGCGTCGCTGTAGGTCCATCTCATGCATCGCTGTAGGCTGGCGCCAACCGAGCACGTGCCCGCCCCTTGCTCCGTTAGCGCTGCATTGTACACTCTCTTTGCCGCAAGCGTGCATGCTCACGCGCTGTCGCTGCGCTGTGCGCATGTGTGCCTCCATGCACGTGCTCGCACTCTTGTTGCCGCGCACGTACGGTGGCGCGTGCGTGTGCATGAACGGCCTGGGTTGTGCCACGTGGTGCAATCTGGATCATCCATCTTCTTTTCGTTGTAGGGGTTGCTACAGAGGTCAGATTGAGTCTATTTTCACGCCGTTGGGCTGCGATTGTCAACCCGAATCCATCCGTGTGGTCGGATTTGTCATTTAAAGCTTTGAATTATATCACCTAGTCCCTTGGCCGTTGATCTTCCTCGGACTGCATATGGTGCTATGGGACTCCGATCGAGGCAATTTTGGAGGCGTTGGACTCTGATTGTCATCTTGATCAGATCTGTATGATCGAATCGTCAATCCAAGGTTTCGAAATAAATACCCTTCTCTCCTGGCCACAAAAAGGATGCAAGTAACCTAAATTATATATAACTACTCTAAGTGCAGAATGATGCATGCTATGCAATATTTATAACATGAAATGCAAATCTAAGCCTAGGAACATACATGAATAGGCATTTTACCCTCAATAAATGTGTTTACATCATACGCCCATGCCTATCTTTTGTTAGTCCCTAGCAAAATTAAACTATATGCTATGTTAAAAAGCAGAATTAGGATTAGATTGCTTTGGCCTAAGTCGTTTATTAACAATAGAAAATTTCAACTAAGGTCCTAAACTACGAAGACTCAATAGTACCCGGGTGTCTGCCAGAATGTAGACTGCCCAAGTCCTCGCCTTATTTGGAAAAGGAAGATACATTTTTTTATTTTTCTTCTTTCCTAATTTTTTTATACTTTTAGAGTTTGAGAGTTTTGGGATAATTTTTTACGGCTACCTGACCCGCCCAAAACTCGAAAAGGACTCTAAGTGCTAAGCATCTTGTGAAAATAGTGAAAGACTCACTAGGCAGCTGTTGAAACGGACTTCGGGTTTCTACGATCCTAGGTGACCTTGTCTAAAGGTTTATCTTTTCGATTGGTAGCTTTCTCCCTACGTTTATTTATGGGGTCAATACAAGGGCGAACCCAGTGTATATCTCCCCGATTTATTCTACTTCCCTGCTTCGTTCGTAAGTGTTTTGGGAACTATTGTGCATTTTTTGTGAGCTGGGTTTTGCACAACCAGCCAATGGGCTGTTACCTACGGCAACTTGCCAGTCATACTCGTGCGGTTAAGTGTGGTTTTGTTTATTTTTTTTCTCCTTTTTCTATATATATATATTTTCTTTTTTCTTTCTTTCTTTTTTTTTTTTTAGTAGTTGGCTTGCCTGATCTAAGATTTAACTAAAGGTAGTACAAAGAAAATGATCTTGTGGCTGAGCTCTGGATAATTGGCCAATGAGTTGTTACCACTGATAACTTGCCACCCATACCACCCTAGATAGTTCATTAGCTGCCTAATTTTCGAAGAAACCATTGAAAAGTGGGTCAGTGCAAAAAAAAAGTGTGTTGATGCTTAGGCTTAATGTCCTCCCAAATTAGAGGGCGGGTTAATAGGTCGCATACTTATCATCCTAATTTATTTACCAAATTAAAATGAATTTTAATTGGCAAGAACTCAAGACTAAGACCACATTCGAGTGGACACCCAGGCTAATTAAGCCCGAAAACCTGAAAATTCTAAGTGTTTAGGTCCTCTCGTATCATTTTATAAAGTTAATAACTCCTAAAAGCCTAAGTTCTCTTCCCCTAATTCTATTTTCTTTTTTTTTATCTTTTTGAATGTTCATTCAATTTTTTTTTTTAAAAAGAAACTAAAAGAAATTCTACGAAGTTAACAAAATGATTTCAGAATAAAGTATCCACCCCCCCATGCCTAAATGATGCAATATCCTCATTGTAAAAATAAAGACATGAAAAGGGCAGGGTAAATAGAATATCACCTGAATTTCGTGACAACCCGATCAGCTCCGCAGAGAGAAGAGAGTATACACATGCGCTAAGTTTAATGCCTTCAGTTAGGCATAATATACATACAGAAGAAATTGAGAATTCACAAGTGCGGGTCAGAATCAAAATCAAAAGATTAATCCTGAAACCCGTCAGTAGAAGATGTCCATAGATGTGGACCAGATTATGATGCAGACCCATGCCCCAGGGTCGAGTGGTTCTAAGGTTCTGGATCAAAATCACCCAGAACTTAAGATTATTGTGTTTGGGGGGCCGGGCCTGCAGTTTTTTGGTATACAACCTAAGACCAAAGTGTCGAACAATGGGTTGATCTGATTCATTAAAATTGGGTGTCCACTTATAGTTCAGCTCAGGAAGATGGTCAATTATTATAGGCTTGGATTGCACGTAAAAGATATCAGAGGAGTCCTGATAGATGGCATGCGATTTCAGGTCAACAGGAACTCTCAGATCCAAAATCAAAGTTCCCTCAGAATTAGCTTCCCAGAGTTTTAATTCCAACTTCCTATCCTCCAAAGTCAAGAGCTTAGGCTTCGGGACCTTTAGCATATCATTCACCCCATATGATTCTCCCAAGTCCAGAAATCGTGGCTGAATCAAGATTGACTTGGGCACAATGACCTCAGAAGTCAGCTCTTCGGGGTGCGGATGAGGAATGGGGCTATTGATTGAATCTTCTAGTAAATGAGGTTTCCAATCCTCCAAGTTGGCCCTAACCGAATCAAAATCTTCAATGACTAGGCTATCAAATGGTTCGTCATGCTCCTTGAGCCCATTTGTCTCACTAAAATCATCTTCCTTAAGCTCAAGTGAGACTTCACTAAGAGATTCCTCACCCTCAGAATCAAAGAATCCATGATCCTCATTTATATATGTCTCAAAATCATATGTCATTTCATGGTCCGTGGAGACATATTTTTTGTCATTCCCTGGCTCTAGGATGTCAGGTGAGAAACTCGATTCATCCTAAAAGGGTTTCTCTAGCCCAATGATGAATCCATCTTAATTTATTTGTATTACACTTAAGTAACTCTAATCTTACCTTATAGGTGTGTTAATAACTATAATTAAGTTGTAGAATATTTGTATGCATCATGATTTAAGTTTATAACATTCTATAACTTAATATGTAATGATTTTGTTATTTTTATGTGTAGGAATGATATTTAGAAAGAACAAGGGTTGGGGAGTAAATTTCCCCAACAATCGGCGGCATCTTTTCCCTTTTCTCTGGCCAGCCGCAACTCCTCCCGCATGTTTATCTTATATCTCACCGCCCTCCGTCAACAAACGAGGCCAAAAATAGCTAAGGGATTTGAAAATCCCTTAACTCACGCATGCGCAAAGGAGAGGAGTTAAAAAGAAGAGGCGAAGAAATGGGAGGGATCATCATCCAGAGAGGGTAACTCCAGCGTGCACAGTGGTTCTGCATCTTCCCCGCACACCCAAAGCTGCAGGCTCCCCACCGCGTACCTGGAGCTGTGCCCTAGCAAGCCTCTCCGCAGCTTGCAGGCACGCGCTTCAGCGCCTAGCGCTCTCTGCAGATCGCCTCGCCACCAGCGCTCCCCGTAGGTGCTGTGCGCTCACCGGCCACCGCAGCACAACGCCCCCTCCTGCAGGCGCTTGCGCCCCACTCCAGCACCCGTGCCCCTGCAAGCGCCTGCAGGCATCCGCCCGCCATCACCGCACCAGCCTGCACCGCGCTCTCCAACCAGCCAGTAGGCGTGCCCTCCAACCAGCCAGCAGGCGCGCACCCCTCTGCAGGCATCCTCCCGCCTTCACCTGCCAGGCCGCGCCATCTGTAGCACGACCCCCTCTCTCCTGCACGCTCGCAGGCGTCCAGCGCTTGCTCCTGCACCTCACCGTCCTCACCACCAGGCACCCGCTTTAGCGTAGGCGTTTCCTCCTTCCAGTGCCTAGCGCTCCTCGTCAATGACGCTAATTTGACGAGTCGACTTTCCGCTTTGCGTTGTAGTATTTAAGTGGTGGAAAAATCGACTAATCAATGATAAAAAAAAATAACCACTAACAGAAGAGCGAGTTATGTCCATAGGGAGGCAATTATGTAATAAACTCTTGATTATTTTATATTCTTTTGGTAAAGTGAGAAATCCCTATTCAAATCTGACATAAAATGCGATGGAAAGTCGATTCACAATAACTTAAAAAGATAAGGGTGTATGTGCAGTTTTCCCTCACTGAAATCTTCAATAAATATATGATGATTTTATGTAATTTTCACTTGACAGATACTAGAGAAAATTAGTGCACAGGTTAAGCCCAAAACCAATCTTGAAACAGGTGAATATCAATAGCATATAATTATCAGAAAGTATGAGGGTGCATTCACAATTTTACCGTAATAAAATAATAATAAATAAAAAATCAGGTTTCGGCAATGGCACCAAATGTAATAACTAATTGAAGTCAAAACAGATCATTTGCTTTCTCTCCTCCTCGCGCGAGAGAGAGAGCATCGGTAGGCTGTGGACGTGCTAGGGAGGTTGGCAAGGATGAGGCCTATCCGGTGGAGGCTACGGCGTCGATGGAGATGGTTGGCTGGCGGAGGAGAAGAACATTGGAGGAGGTTCTGGAGGCGGACCTGTGGGGGTGAGGGCGTGCTGCAGATGGCGCGTGTTTGCGGGTTTGGCAGGAGGTGCAGAGGCGATGGCGCAAGTGCTTGCAGGAGGGGGCACGCCTGGCAGGTGCGCTGGAGGTGTTTGGCGTGCGGGCGCCTGTAGGGTGCGCAAGGCGCTGGAAGGAGGAAGCGCCTGCGCTGAAGCAGGTGCCTGGTGGCGAGGACGGTGCAGTGCAGGAACAAGCGCTGGACTCCTGTGGGAGTGCGGGCGAGATGGGGGGGCGCACTGCAGATGGCGTGGCCTGGCAGGTGAAGGCGGGTGGATGCCTGCAGAGGGTTGCATGACTGCTGGTTGGTTGGAGGGTGCGGTGCAGGCTGGTGCGGTGATGGCGGGCGGATGCCTGCAGGCGCTTGCAGGGGTGCACCCCTCTGCAGGCATCTGCCCACCTTCACCTGCTAGGCTGCGCCATCTGCAGCGTGCCCCCCCTCTCGCCTGCACGCCCGCAGGCGTCCAACGCTTGCTCCTGCACCGCACCGCCCTCGCCACCAGGCACTCGCTTCAGCGCGGGCGCTTCCTCCTTCCAGTGCCTAGCGCTCCCCGGCAACGGCGCCAATTTGACGAGTCGACTTTCCACTTTGCGTTGTAGTATTTAAGTGGTGGAAAAATCGACTATGTCTCCTTTGATTTTGATGATAGATGTGGTGAGGCTTTCCAAGTTTTGAAGAGAGCCCTCATTACTGCGTCGATTCTCCAAGCACCAGATTGGACCCTCCCGTTTGAGCTTATGTGCGATGCTTCTGATTTTGCAGTGGGAGCGGTCTTAGGTCAAAGGGTTGATGGCAAACCTCATGTGCTGCATTATGCCAGCAAGACCCTTACGGATCCTCAGCAAAACTACACAGTCACTGAAAAGGAATTACTTGGTGTAGTATTTGCTTTGGAAAAGTTTCGGTTTTATCTTTTGGGATCTAAGGTTGTGGTGTTCACTGATCATTCAGCCCTTAAGCATCTTCTGGCTAAAAAAGACCCCAAACCTTGCCTAATTAATTGGATTTTGCTACTCCAAGAATTTGACCTGGAAATTAAAGACAAGAAAGGAGTTGAGAATGTGGTAGTAGACCATTTGTCTAGGATCCCTATCGAGGCATCAAACCTTGCTGGCGGTATTCAAGAGACTTTCCCTGATGAGTCTTTAATGGCTTGGAAGCTAAAACTCCTTGGTTCGCTGACATAGTGAACTATCTGGTCACGGGCATTACCCCTAGTACTTGGGACAAGCATAAACGAGATAGGTTTCTCACCAACGCTAAATTTTTTCACTGGGAGGAACCTGAGCTTTTTAGAATAGGCTCTGACCAGCTGTTTCGTCGTTGTGTCCCTGATGAAGAACAAAAAAGTGTTCTGAGTTTCTGCCATGACCTCCACTGTGGGGGACATTTTAGTGGGAAGAAGACTGCCGATAAGGTTCTTCAGTCTGGTTTTTGGTGGTCCACATTATTCCGAGATGCACATACGTATGTGGGCGCATGTCTACGTTGCCAGCAGACGGGAACCATTGGAAAAAGGGACGAGATGCCCCAACAACCTATCCTCCCTGTTGAAATCTTTGATATTTGGGGCATTGACTTCATGGGTCCCTTTCCTGTGTCCTTCGTATATGAATACATCCTTGTGGCTGTTGACTATTTATCAAAATGGATAGAAGCCATACCCACGTGAACCAATGACCATTCCGTGGTCTTGGGCTTTGTTAAGGCTAATATCATTTCTCGGTATGGGTGCCCAAGGACGATCATAAGTGATGGAGGACCTCACTTTAAGAATGTACACTTCATAAGACTACTCCAAAATTTGGGAGTCAACCACATGATAGCCACACCTTATCATCCCCAAACGAGTGGACAAGTTGAAGTGTCCAATAAGGAGATTAAGCGAATTTTAGAAAAAACTGTCAGGCCTGATCGGAAGGATTGGTCTAAAAAACTAAATGATGCTCTTTGGGCCTACAGAACTGCGTATAAGACTCCCTTGGGCATGTCTCCTTTTCATCTTGTCTACGGAAAAGCGTGCCACCTTCCTGTTGAAATCCAACATAAAGCTTATTGGGCTATTAAAAACATTAACTTGAATCTAGATAAAGCAGGAAAAGCACGTATGTTAGAATTAAGTGAGCTTGAGGAGCTTCGTAATGAAGCTTATGAAACTTCTCAAGCTTACAAGAAACATACAAAAGTCTTCCATGACAAGCACATCATTAGAAAGACTTTTGAGTTCAACAAGTGGGTCTGGCTTTTCAATTCTAGACTTAAATTATTTCCTGGAAGGCTCAAGTCCTGTTGGGATGGGCCATACATTGTTATCAATACTTTCCCTCATGGAGCTGTAGAGATTAGGAACCCTATTTCAGGTGCGAGCTTTAAAGTAAATGGCCGGCGACTTAAACTGTATATTACTCTTTCAGATGGCTAGGTTTTGGATGCACTTCTGCTAGAGGAGCCTTAGCTCCTCCCACTCTCCTCCTCAGGTGATATTCTTCTATGTCTGCATTTTTCCAATGAGGACATTGTCAGTCTTAGGCATGGGGGGGTATAACCTGAGAATGTTTATAGCATTTATAAATATTTGCATACATACATACATATATATATATATATATATATATATATATATATATAAAGTTCTCTTTTCTTGAGCTGTATGGGTTAGTCCCTAGCAGAATACCTTTGTCATTGGAGGTTTTTCTTCTTAAAATTATTTCTTAAGTTTAGAATCCAGTACATTTATTTCACGTGCACGTAGACTTGGTAATAGATCCTTGAAGAAAACCAATAAGCATTTGTAGTCTACTAAACCCTTGGACAGTTCATAGGGAGTCAGGCATACTATCTTCTAGTAGATCCACCTCATATTTATGAGAAGAAAGTAGAGAGATTACTTGTGCGCTAAGTCTAGTGCAAGGACTCTTAAGTTTTGGACAATTAGATGATGATACTTCAGAGTTAGGCGTAGTTTTCACTCTCTATTCCTATGTGCTTACTTTGAGTGAATTCCTGAGAGTCACCAAATAAGGCAGATACACAGAGATTGAGTCTTAATAAAGCTATAACTATGGTGGATGGTTACGACCGTCCTTCATAGAGTCCTCGGCTAAAGGAGGGTAATAGTGTCAAAGGTCAGAAATATGCCTGTCCTATCCATTCCTTCCCGGTGCCAAGAATAGGCACTTCCACCAAATAAGCCACACAATATCCTCTTGACCATCATCATCCCGAATAATGCCTCATAAATAAAAGTCTGTGTCGTATTATGTTGATTTATATTATTAAAAAAAAAGAAAAGGAGAAAAGAAAAGAAGAAGAAAAAGAAGAAACAGAAAAAGAAGAAATATTTGTATTACAAAAAAAAAGTCCAAGTTATAATGTAACATTATTTCTGAGACATCAGAACACCTATTGTGTTCCACTAAATATGACCCATACCTACCTTTTAGTATTTCTGATCGCCCAAATACTGGTTGAGGACTCTAACTTAGTTGTAGAGTTATTAGGACTTTAATTGAAGTGTGGATGCCATGTGAGGCCACCAAATAGTGAGTACAATTTCTAAATCTGGCGAGATTCGTGATCTCAGAAAGAAAGAAAAGAGGGAGTGCCCAGGAACATTAAGAGAGCATAATTGTGTAGCCTCTCTTAGAGTTGACTTGTCTAATAGCCTAGAGATCTAGAGTCTGCAGTACTAGACTATATGTAGCACCAGATGAGTATGTGCCACCAAATACAAATCCATTCAACTCAATATCTCCTACCTAAGCCCAACGCCGGGGTCAAATTACAGATCATCTTCTGCTTTATCCCCGAGGGAAGTAGTTGCCTATCCTGACAGAAATATTTGCCAAGGGTGATGTACGAACTCTTAGTGCGAATTGGCTTTTTCACTTGGATCCGTTACTTAGGCTATTATCACGTCACATTTGTCTGGATCTCTAAGGTTTTGAAATAAGAAAAGAAGAAATCTTCTGATTACTTCTATTATTTTTGCTAGGGACTAGCAAATCTTAAGCATGGGGGTATTTGATGAATCCATCTTAATGGATTTGTATTACACCTACGTAACTCTAATCTTACCTTTTAGGTGTGTTAATAACTACAATTAAGTTGTAGAATATTTGTATGCATCATGATTTAAGTTTATAACATTCTCCTTAATATGTAATTATTTTGTTGTTTTCTTGTGCAGGAATGATATTTAGAAAGAACAAGGGTTGGGGAGTGATAACACTGCATATGGGGGTGATAATTCTGTTAAATAGGGCCCATCTTAAGAATAAAAGGCACAACATAAGTAGAATGGGAGCATTTCCTGCATCATATGCCAAGATTGCTTATAAAATAATATTAAAGGGCATTTGTATAAGCACTTGTCAAATAAGGCCTCAGATGAGCAATCGGACTATACGGATGGATTCAGAATGACGAACGGAGTCCAACGGACTCAAAATCGGCCAAATCCAACATTCGGAGCTCCCACAATGGGCCCAAGAAGTTCTGACCGTTGATCTAATGATCAACGGCCCTCGATGCTCCATGTGGCGCCCGCTCACCGCGTGTCGCTTCCACCTTCAGCCGAAGATCAAATTTCAACCGTCAATCTCTGATCGGACGATCGAGAACCGCGTGCATGCCTGCAGTCGCTGCGACAAAGCAGCGGGCGTAGCGCAGCGGTTAACGCACATGTCCGCACCCACGCGACGCGGGTTCGCGCAGTGCGGTGAGGGAATTTGAAGGTAGCAAGGTGCGCGGATGAAATTCATACGTAGATCCGCACTTGGACGGTGGCGATAGCGCCACGCGGCGCGCCCTTAGGCAGCGATCGGCCACACGTGCGTGCACGCCAGAGGCAATGCCCGCGCGCACGCTGGTGTAGACCCGGACAGGCTGTGTTAATATGGTGATTTTTTCGTTGAAATGTGTATAGTGGTTAACCTAAATCAAGCCTAACCATATCTTTACAAAATTTTTTTACCTTGCCTACTTGATTTTATCTTGGTCACTTTTAGGCTCAGGGTCAAACTCAGGGAAGTGGGATTAGAAGTAAATAAGTTTCTACGCCTTTCCTACAACTAATCTCTTCCGTTCGTTTATTGTGTTTTTGATGTTTTCTATTTAAGAGTTTTTTTCTGATAATTTTTGTCCTTGAGGTACACCCTCAAAATCAGGTTCTTGGCTTGGAGCCAAATTAGGGTTCAAAACTGGTCTTGCTATTAGCAAGACTGAGTACCTGCAAGTCAAGGATTATCTTTTCTCTTTTATATATTTTTTTATCTTTTTACTGGCAGGAAAGAGAAACAGCATTAAAGTAAATATAGTATATATATATGTATATATTATATATATAAAGGGGTGGGGGTGGAGGTGGAGATGGTGTGTAGCACGGTGTCGAGTTGGTCATCGTCTAGGAAGACGCAACCAACAGGATGAAGTGCCGCGTGGAGTGTAAGGTGGATTGATGGAAGATGAGTGCGAACATGCTTTCTGTACGCGTGTATCGGGGAATATCAGCAACTGGTGCAGATATTCCCACGATACAACTTATGGTAGGTGATATGAAAAAATATATATATGTATGTATATATGTAAATATATATCTATATGTATGTATATATATATATAAAGATATGTAAATATATGTATAGTTAGATATATGTATAGATATATATATGTATATATGTATATGTATGTATATGTAACTATATTGATGTATATATATATATATATATAGAAATATATGTATATAGATATATGTAGATAGATATGTGTATATGGTTATAGATATATATATATATATATATATATATATATATATATATATATATATATATGTATGTATATTTGTATATATATATATGTATAAGTATATGTGTGTGTGTATATATATATATGTGTGTGTGTGTGTGTGGTGTGTGTGTGTGTGTGTGTATGTATGTATGTATACTAATACTTAGTTATATAGGTACTACTATATGTATAGATATAAGTATATAAAGATATATATATGTATATAAATAAATAAATATATATATATATTTATATATATATATATATATAAGTATATAGATAGTGTATATGTGAGTGGGTGTGTGTATGAGAGTGTGTGTGTGTGTGTATGTCTATCTGCAGAGAGAGAGGGAGAGAGTGCTGTGAGAGAGAGAGAGGGAGAGGGAGAGAGAGCGCCTGCTGTGTGAAGAGGCGCTTTAAGTCGTCCGGAGTAGCGGGGCGTCGTCTGATGGTTCATGCGCGCGCGTAGGCACGCACGCAGGAGGGAGCGGGCATGGGGGAGAGACCATAGCGCACTGCGCTGCGCGAAGAGGCGGGTGCGGGCGAAGGCGTTGGGAGCGGACGCACGCAGACACTGAAGTGGGCTGGCATACGTGGGCGAAGGCTCACGCGGGATTGGGCGCTGGAGCGGGCGCGGGGAATGACACTGGCGTAGGCTAGCGCGGGTTGCGACGCGTCGAGTGACTGGATAAGTGAGAAACTTACCGGTCACCACTCTGTAGCCACAGTGTTCCGCTGACTAGCGTGAACAATGGCTACAGTGCATGGTCGAGCTGCGCAACCGGGTGCGTCCGGTTCTGTGAGTGCGGGAGGTGTGAGCAGCTGGCGCGTGCGCGGAGAAGCTGTGACAGCTGCTGGCTTGTGGGTGGCACTTCGCGACAAGGCGCGCGGAGAGGGGTGAGGGCGGCCTGCAGGTGTGCGCGCTAGCCTGCATGTGGGCACGCGGTGGCCTGCGCTGCTACTGCAGCCTTGCTGCTGCTGCTGCTTAGCTTGAGCTTCAAAGCTTGAAGCTCCTGTGGCAATGGCAGAGTTGTGGCTAAACGTTGAAACAGAGAGAGAACCACCACGCCCACCGGCTCTTTGATGAGCTGGGCGGTGGTGGGACTCACAGTGGTGGTTGTACACCACTGTGAGCTACTCTTGCCCGCAGAGTGGCTCCTCAGAAGGAAGAGAGGATGCGTATGGAGGGGAGAGGGAAGGAGGCAGCCTGGAAGGGAGCTGATGCATTGGGTTTTGGCGTGTGGACCAGGCTCCCTTTGCAAAGAAGAAGTTGAGCCCTATTTAAAGAAGAAAGAGGCATGCACAGCCATGCCTTGGCTGTGCATGGCTCTTCATTGGTGGATAGGCATCCATAGGATCTGGGTATTTTAGGGTATCATGCAGTTTTCACTTATCTATAAATATGTAAAAAAAAAAAAATGAAAATGGCGTTTAGTAATGATCTGAAGGTTGAAACAAAAATATAATAAGTGTTTATGGATATTCAACCACTGTTTTGAAGACTTTCCAGGCCACAGAAGCTTGATTCACACAGGCTCGACTTAATTCACTTGAGCATTGACAAGATAGATCGAAATCTCTCCTAACTTAGGACGTATTCTTGTACCTGAGACATCAGTATAGGATCCATTGGTTTGCTTCTACCCGAGAGCCTAAGTAATCTTGGTTCACACTACACATATCAAGAAAGACCAGGTGAACATAAGATCCAACCCTAGTGTTCATTAGGGAAGGTGGAGTCCTTACCTGTGCACGCAGGTAGACTTTTTATTCCAGGCTTTAGTCTTGTGTTTAGGAGAGACTCTTTCTACCAAAAAGGAACTCTCCCACCAAAAAGAAAAAGTGTGCTCCTCTAAATAATGTTGTAAGAGATATACTGACACGTGTTTCAAAAAAAAAAGCAAATAAGTCAGTATATCTCGCAAATATCTGTAAAATCTTTCTACAAAAAGTTCTTCAGGGCAAATACCCTGTTTTCTTTGAGCCACAAATGTCAGAAAATGGGAGTTGAGTTTTCTGTCATCTTTTTAAGGGTCAATCCGAAGACATGAGCTGAAACTGGGACCACCTGTACTTAAAAATTTGTGAAACCCTGGGCTTGAGTCTTAATGTTCATCTGGTCAGTTTTGATCCTTCACTAAGCACAAGCCATAATCTCTTGAGCTCTCGAGTACAGCAAAAACCTCCTGGGTCCTGGAAATCGTACTTAATGTTTAAATATCAAGAGTCCTGGTTAGTCGAGAAATGATCTATGTCATGTGAGACTTAAAGTACTGGTAGTCTTCTCTGCAATTGGTTCTCACAATATCCAACAAATAAACACACCTATGTTGCCTCAGAAGAAAATCTTTAGCATAAGATCATTTCTAAATAAAACACAAAAATGTTTTGCTAGGGACTAGCAAAAGATAGGCATGGGGGTATGATTGCACAGCAAAAATACGCCAACAATTGTGCCATCTTGTCCTATTTTCTAGCATTATCAATGCATAATAGGTAGACCTAGTCGCATTTGTAAAAATACACACATGCATGCATTTATTTGAGAGGGGAGGAGAGTGAATAAAATGGCCTTGTAATTCACAAATTCTTCAAGTGCTGCCTTGCAAAATCTCTATCTTTATTTTCTATTTCCATTTGGCTTTGAATTTCTCCGCGCGGCTGCAAGGCATGGCCTCTTCTTCCTTGCGCCATGCTCTGCAGCAAGCTTTCCCTGCCATCCATGCATAGCCATGCACTGGCGATGGTCCAAAGATCGAATAGTCATCCATGAATACATCGAGGAAGTCACCCACCATGTCATGGAATATCGCCAGCATACATCTCTGGAAAGTTGCTGGCGGGTTGCAAAGTCCAAATGGCATCCTTCTAAATGCAAAGGTGCCGAAGGGGCAGGTAAAAGTGGTTTTCTCTTGGTCTCGGGGGTCAATTGCCACCTGGTTATATCCCAAGAATCCATCTAGGAAACAGAAAAATTTATTTCCCGCTAACCTCTCCAGGATTTGGTCAATGAAAGGTAGCGGAAAGTGATCTTTCTTAGTTGCAGCATTGAGTTTCCTATAATCTACACACACTCTCCAAGATGTAGGAGTGCGTGTACGGATGGATTCGCCCCTGTCATTGACATGGATGGTGAGTCCTGCCTTTTTGGGCACAATGTGAATCGGACTCACCCAGGGGCTATCGCTGATCGGGTAGATTATACCTGCATCCAACCATTTAATAATTTCTTTCTTAACGACCTCCCGCATGTTAGGGTTGAGATGTCGCTGCATCTCGCGGGACGGTCGAGCCTCCTCCTCCGTATATATACGGTGAGTGCAGTAGGAGGGGCTAATGCTAGATAAGTTTGATAAAGACCATCCAATGGCTGCCTTGTGTTCTATAAGGACCTTCGTTAGTTTGCACTCTTGCTCCCTGATCAATTTTGAACTGATGATTACAGGGAGCCTTTCATTTGGTCCTAGGAAAACATACTTAAGTGTACTAGGCAGCTCTTTCAGCTCAGTAGTGGATGGTGAAAGATCTGGCATTTCTTGGGATGAGAGTGTCCCAGGCGGATTAGAAAACAAATCAGGAGGAAGAAGTTGGCCCTCAGATTGGCCAAGAAGAGGGGCTTCTTGGATAGATGGATCCAAAAAGGAATAGCCCCATTGAGTAGTATATAGGCTCAAGGTCCTAGTGTGGAGTTGCAATTCCGCTTGATTTGGCGGGAAAGAAAGGGCAATTCGATCTTCAAGAGTGTGGATCGGTGGTGAGTAGCCCGGATATGACTCAGACCACGAGGTATGGGAAGCGAAGAAAATCTCGTCAGAAGTCTGGTCAGGAGAAGGTACGTTAATAGGGAGGGATGGGGGAACGTCACAATATGTGTCGGTCAGGCAATCGTCAGTGTTTACAGGTAATCTGCAGCAGTTAGAATAGGTCCCAATTAGTCCGATACACGCGCTGACGGCCATGTCCTTGTCAGACGTGTCATCCTCGATACAATCAAAGTTCTTGGCTGCCTTGAAGATGTTAAGCTTGAGCTTTTCAGATCCAACGGCAATCTCAATACAGCCCGACTCGCAGTCGATATGGGCACGGGCTGTGGCCAAGAAAGGTCGACCAAGGATGATCAGACAATGAGAAAGTGAGCTAGGAACTTCCATATCTAAAACAAGAAAGTCAACAGGAAAACAGAGACTGTTGACCCTAACCACCACGTCTTCCACCACACCCTTCGGAATTTTGACAGAATGGTCTGCCAATTGTAACGTGACAGGGGTGGGTTTCATATTTCCCAAGGAAAATTTTTCGAGCATGATGGTTGGTATAAGATTGATGGAAGATCCTAGATCAAGCAGGGCACGGTTAAAATTGCAGCCTTGGATGATACAGGAAATAAGCGGTGTGCCCGGATCTTTTTGCTTTGGTGGTAGATTTAACAGTATAGCACAACTCACGTGAGGCGAGAGAACCACCGGATTCTTAGTTTTCTTTGACTATCACCTGGGTGTTGTGTAGTTTTTGAAAAATCGGGCGACAGTAGGTATGTGGTCGATAGCTCGAGCAAGGGTACCTTGATTTCAACATCCCTGAACAAATTACGAAGGTTATCAAAGGCCTACGTATCCTTCTTCTTGCCTTTTGGCTCCCTCAGTAGAGCCTCAGGGAATGGGACTGATTCTGGCACCAATTTGGGTGTATCGTCCTCTTGCGAATGCGGTGCACATCCCGTATGAGAGGGCGATGAAGAAGACGAGCCAGGATCAGGTCGAGGCAGATCGACAGTCTGCTTACTGCTCCTTGTAGTGATAGCATTGGATGATGCGGGTCCAGTGGGATCATAAGGTGGAGGGTTCGCAATAGGGACATAAGAGTGAGGTGTTGCAGCGGGATTAGCCTGAAATTCCGGTGGAATGCTCGGAGCCTACATAATTTAATGAACCTACCCTTGAGAAGGTCGTACCTGTGGTTGAGGACCACAAGGTATGAAATTTCGCGGGTTTGGAACAGGTTGGGTTGGAAGAGTGCCCGGAGATCGAGTCGCCAAGCGTAGTTGACTGATCTCAGCATTCTGCTGCGCCAATTGGTGTTGAAGAGAGGTCATGTTCTCTTCATGGCGCTTTGACATTTCCGTTGATGAGAACCTCATCATAAACCCTAACTAGCACAATCTAACCTAGTTATGCAAGAAAAAGCTCCTACATAACTCAAAGAAAGGCTTAACTCAGAAAATTCTGTGTTCAAAAAGAAAATAAGTCATAAGGGGTAAAAATGCAATTTCACCAGCAAAAATTGCAAACAGGGTAACTCAGGGTCCAAACACAGGTCAAACAAACCAAATAAAAAGGAAAGTGGGATGTCAACGTTTTGTGCGGGTTTAAAGTATATCACGTTGTAGTATAACCGACAAAACGTCTAAATAAATATAAAGAATTTTATTACTCGAAGACCGGAGTATCCGAGGTCGATCATAGGGAGCAAATGGAATTTACTACTAGTCAAAATGTAATTGAACACTCTAATTTACTCAAAATATCAATTCAACTATGAATGTATGAGATTAAAAGTAGTTAGGACAAAAAGAAATGAAATTGGACGTCTGATCACAAGATCAGACGTCTTAAAAGTATGTTCCCTTTTCTTCTTCCTCTGCAGTCTCTGTTTCTTCTTTTTCTGCTGCTGTGTTTGCTTTCTATTCTTCTCTTTCTTCTTCTCCTGCGAAGGCTTCTTTCTTTCTTCTTCTCTGCCTTGTTTCTTCTCTGTCTTGCTCCTTCTTCTTCTCCTGCGAAGGCTTCTTTCTTTCTTCTTTGGTCTCTCTGTTCTTCCTGCCTTTCCTTCTTCCTTCTTCTTTTCCTTCTCGCGACCGAGTCCTTCTTCCTCAACGTTCAGCCTGTGCCTACACAGAACAAAACCTATCCTTTCTCCCTCCACCCACGCGTCTCTCTCTCTCAAGCAATTCACTCAGGGACGCTCTCCCAGAGCCACAGCCATAATCGGGTCGGATCGTACCCGGGACCAGGCGCACCTGCAGGTGATGATGCGCGAGGAGTGCGTAGGTCTAGGTCGGGTCGGATCCTCCAGATCCGTGAGGTCAAGGCGCGGACGAGGCGTGTGTGAGGGCAGTGAGGGACCTCACCCCTGTGCTTACGGAGGCACTAAGACGAAAACACAAAAACAACTTATATGGTACCTGAGTGTTGCAATCCCACGATGTGGGACTATCTGGTCTCGCCTTCACGCGCGCCCGTAGAGTTTTGTCGCTCGATTGCCCAAGCTGTTGACTCCTCTGCGCTACTAGCTGGCCTCGGTTGCTTCGCGACACTTGCGAGAGTATGCAGCACCTGTAGCCTGGGAGACTAGGTGCCTGGAGCTTCGTTGGAGCTTCATTAGAGGTCGTCCATGGCGGCAGGAGCTCAAACACTGTCATGCACAAAATGAGCCTCTCGGCCCAATCAGATCAGCTAGAGACCTTCGCCGTGGCACAACGAAGGCGGTGGACGATGCTGCAGGCCACAGGTTGGCCTAGGCGTGCGTGCCTAGGTCAACCTGTGACCGGAGATGGTGGGTTGTTCGGGGGGTGATTATGGAGGTCTGGAGTGGCAGTTGTGGGGTGGAGCGAGTTCCTGGTGGTGAGGCGGAGCTCTCGAGGTGGTTGGCGAGCCGTGTGGGGGGCTGGAATGGTGGAAGCGGCTCGCCGGAGGTCGGTCGATGATGTGGAAGATGAGGGTGGTCAGCATCGGTCGAGGGGTAATCAGATGAGATAACAGGGGGAAAAGAGAGAGGAGAGGATGGAGAGGAGTTCTAACCTAATTGTAAGGACGAAAGGGGACGGAAGGCGGACAACAGTACCTGCTGTCGCCGGAGAAGATGATGCCCAGTGGGGGAGAACGGCGGCGACGACGGGGCTGAGGCGACGTGCGCGGGTACTGCGCGACGCGGAGGGAAGTCAGGAAGCTAACTCTGCCACTAGTTTTGTGGCAGAGCGAAGAGGGAGGGGAGGGGGCTCGCCGGAGCTTGCTGGGACTTTTGGCCGGGTAGGAGGAGTTGAATTGGGGGTGGACACTCGGCCAAATCAAGCTCGCCTTCTACGGCAGGGTCTGGGGGGTATTTTATAGGTGCTGGCCGCTCCTGTCAGCGTGTGGAGAGCGCACAATTAACGCTGCCGGCTTGCCGTAGATGGAAGGAAGGTGGATACCCAAATCTCTCGTGCGTTCGCACGAGATATTGGGTTCACACCAGCGATTGTAATTGGCTTTATAAGGAAGGGAATCCCTCAGAGAATCCCCCTTCCATTTCTGGGAGGGAATCTCTGAGGGATTAGAGAGCAATCCCTCTCTGAACCTCGCCGGAGCTCGGTTCTGCCCTAACAATGGCGGCAGGACCGGATTGCAAAGGGGGCAAGGAACTTGGGGGGCTCTTTGCAAGGATATTCAAAAGATAGGGACCTATTTATGATTTGGGTGTACTAAATTGCAAAGTAGGTCAAGATGACCTCTCCTTAGGTCTAAATTTTGGTATAAACCTAATTTGGACCTAAGGAATCCAATGGAGAAGTTGGATTTCAGGTTTGACCTCGTTTGACTGGATATTTTGCGTAAAAACCCAAATTAGGTTAATTGAAGAGCTAGGACCCTAATCTAGGTCAAACTAGGTTCCAAAGGCCAAATTAAATGTTCCAAACCCTAGAGGATGTTTTTCCATGATTTTTAGAGGGTTTACTTGCTTTTTTTTCTGATCGAAACCTTGTTAATTAAAGCAGGTCTGTTTTAGGGTTACCAGGTGTCATTTAATTCCTAGATTGCGCATGAACCCATTTCTGATTGACTCAACCCTCTTTTTATCTCATTTATACCATTTTACCTATGTTTTGCCTCTGAGAAATCCCATTTATGTACTGCAATGGTAAAATTGCAGTTTTAACCTTTATTTCATGTTTTCTTCTCAGAGCACTTGTTCCTTCAGTTAGGCCTTCTTCTAGGTTATGTAGGAGCTTTTATCTTCTTTATTGGGTCAAAATGAGCTAGTTATGGCTCATGATGAGGCTCTCATCATTTCGCAATAGGGACATAAGAGTGAGGTGTTGCAGCAGGATTAGCCTGAAATCCCGGTGGAATGCTCGGAGCCTACAGAATTTAATGAACCTGCCCTTGAGAAGGTCGTACCTGTGGTTGAGGACCACAAGGTATGAAATTTCGCGGGTTTGGAACAGGTTGGGTTGGACGAGTGCCCGGAGATCGAGTCACCGAGCGTAGTTGACTGATCTCAGCATTCTACTGCGCCAATTGGTGCTGAAGAGAGGTCATGTTCTCTTCATGGCGCTTTGACATTTCCTTTGATGAGAACCTCATCATAAACCCTAACTAGCACAATCTAACCTAGTTATGCAAGAAAAAGCTCCTACATAACTCAAAGAAAGGCTTAACTCAGAAAATTCTGAGTTAAAAAAGAAAATAAGTCATAAGGGGTAAAAATGCAATTTCACCAGCAAAAATTGCAAACAGGGTAACTCAGGGTCCAAACACAGGTCAAACAAACCAAATAAAAAGGAAAGTGGGATGATCTGATCCAACAAGGGCTACAACAACTCCAAGGAATTAAATGACATTTTGTAATCCTAAAACAAACCCACTTCAATTCATGAGGTTCGAGGTAGGGTAAAAATCAACTAACCCTCGAAAATTCATAGAAAAATAATCTTTAGGGTTTAGAACCTTCAATTTGACCTTAGGAACCCATTTTGACCTACATTGAGAACCATGCCCAACTAATGATTTAATTTGGATTTTTACGTAAATTGGCCGGTCAAACATGGTCTGACCTAGAAACAAAATTCATCATTAAAATCCTTACGTCCAATTAAGTCATGCATAAAAGCTTGAGCCTAAGAAGAGACCTCCTTGACTGATTTTGCATTTTGGTCCTAATCATTTACTTTCTGACCCTCAACTTTTAAAACCCTTGCATTTTGGCCCCTAGTTTCCTCGTCGTTCTTTGCATTTAGGTCCCTCCTGCAAGTCTCTGCGCAGTGCCTTGCTCCGGTGACTTTACGCGGAGCATGGCGCGGTGCAGGGTGAGGGAGGTGTCCTGCAAATTGAACCCGGTGTTCCCTGCGACGTCTGCTGTCGCAGGGACACCGCCATGCCACCTGACGATGCCCACACCTTCCGTGCGAACGCACGGAAGGTATGGGTCGCACCTCCGGCCATTCTCCGGCGAGGGAGGCATGTCGCCTCCCTGCGTCCACCCCTCCGCCACCGCCTTTATAAAGACCAGCGTCGCCGGCCGGTTCTCCCAGCTTGGTCTCGATGGAGAAAACCCCAACCCTTCCTCTCTCCCCACTCCGACAGGAACCCACCAGCTCTGGCGGCTCCTCCTCCTCTATCTCATCGCTCTGCTGCAATATCGGCAGCAGAGCCACCTTCGCCTGATCTTCCCGCGTCGCGCCGTACCCAACGTGCGCCTTCCTGCTCTCTTCCTCGCCGCCGCTTCCCCCCTTCTGGGTGTTTCTTCTCCGGCGACAGTCGATACGACTGCCACCCTGCTCCGGCCCCCTTCGTCCCTATAGGTAAGTAACAGTTATTTCCCTTCGTCCCCTCTTTCTTTTCCCCAACTTATTTTGCTCTATTACCCTACGACCACGCCTGACCACCCTCATCTTCCCCATCTCTGGCCACTCTTCGGCGAGTCGTCCCCGTCATCCCACAACCCCATCCGGCTTGCCAACTATCCCAAAAGCTCCGCCTCACCTCACCCAACACCCCCCACCCCTCCACTGCCACTCCACACCTGCACAACACTCCCCCGATCAAACCCATTTTTTTGGTTGCAGTCTGACCTAGGGTTGTCGCTCTACGCCGCCCCGCGACCTGCCGCACCCCTCACTACCTTCGCCGTGCCACGACGAAGGTCCCTCTGTGGTATGATTAGGTCGAGAGGCCATGTTTGTGTTCAGCAGACCTTCAGCCCCGGCAGCCATTGGCGACAAGGCAAGGAGCTTCCAAGCGAGCTCTAGGCCCTGAAGCAGCAGGACTCCAGCTGAGGCGAATTGGAGGGACTTGGGTGAAGGCAGGTAGCTGGTTTGCGAAGAAAAACGAAGATGCAGCTACTGAGGCAAGGGCGCGTTCTCCCTGCGAGCGCGCATGAGAAGGGACGAAGTTTAGTCCCACATCGTGAGATTTCAAAGTGCCACACCCGTTTAAATTGATTTTGTGTTTTTACTTAAGCGCCTCAGAACACGGGGTGAGGTCCCCTCGCCCACTCGCCCGCCTCGTCCGTGACCCACACCACGCGGACCTGGCTGACCCGTTTACCCGGCACTCCTAGCGCACCACCTACGCTGGTGCGCCTGGTCACGGGTACACTACCCGACCCGATAACCCGGCTCTCGGAGAGCTTCCTATGAGCGGTTTACAGAGAGAGAGAGAGACGTGCGGGTAGAGGGAAGTGTTAGGTTTTGCTGTGCCTCGTGTAGGAGCAGGGTGCGAAGGAATAAGGTTCACCACTTCGCCGCGGGAAGTAGAAGAGAAGAAGAAAGAGCAGCAAAGGAAGAAAAGAGAGGGGAAGCATTGTAGCAGACCGCCGTTTAAGTCGTCTGACTGTGATATTAGACGACGGATGAAGCTTCAGAGGAGACAAAGTAGAAAAGAAGAAAAAGAAAAGAAAAGGCTCCGCAGCTGAAGAGAAAGAAAAGAGAAGGAAGAAAGAAGATAAAGACAAGAAAAAGAAGAAGAACTGAAGAAGAAAAGAAATAGAAGAAGGAGAGGAACTGAAGGCAATCAGAGCCAAGGAAGAAGACTCGTAAAGAGAAAGAAGAGAAGAAGAAGACAAGCAAAGAGAGAAAGAAGAGAAGAAGAAAAAAGCCAAAAGACAGAAATCCATCTCCCTCTCTCTTTCTCTTATTTTTGTAATAAAGAAACATTGTACTTCTAGAATTCTAGTAGCTCCCTGAGTTCGACCTGGGGAAACTATTTTCGAGTAAAATGTTAATGGTAACGACAACCGTAGCTGTCTTATTTTATACCACAACGACATTACTATAATAAGCATTAAAATAAACAAAGACTAGCCGCGGTTGCGAAAATGATTACCATTTCTTGGTGCTGTTGCCGTGGAGCAACGGCTATTCTAGAAGCTTTGAATTTCTTTTAAAAGATTGCCAATCTTTTTCTCTTTCTTGTGTGCAGGTAAAGGAAAAGAAGAGTAGCTGCACAACAAACACTCCAACAAACAGGTAATCTCTATTAGCCCTTTCCTAACTCCCTTAAAATCTGAAAAAGAAACAAAAAGAAAAATCAACTTAGGGCTACCTGTGTTATACTTAGTAATTCATCAAAGTTGCCTAATTTTTCATTTCAACACATGCTTAACTATTCATCCAACTAAGGTACCTAGGGCTAAAACCTTCTTGATTGAGCCCTAGATACAAAAATTTTGAGGCAACTAAATTGGACCAAGTAGATCCAACATAGGATTTAACATTAGGGTTTCAGAGACACACCCCTTAATCAAGAAGTGAGAAAATCCAAAAGAGGTGTGCCTAAGCCATTGGTTGAAGATACCTATTAAGAAAAACCCTAAACAATTGGCTCTCTAAACACTTGAAACCTAAAAGAAAGGACCCAAAAGCTCTCAAAGGAATAAAAGGTGAAGTTGACCCTTAGGGTCAACCAACCTTAAAGTTAGGTCACTTTTTCACTCAAAATACTTAAAAGTTCAAGTGGAATCTTAAGCACCTTGATCTTAAAGTAAAAGAGGTAGACTTAAGAGGTCAAGATCCCCATTCTGGTCTACCTGGAACCGCAGTGACAAGAGAGGTCGGGTGGGGGAAACCCTGTAACTCGTGGGGATGCTCTACCGTGTAGGGGTCTTTGCAGGACTCACCCTCTCTGGCTGCCCAGGTAATTCTCAGGTGGATGGTCTTTTTGATCAAGGGGTTCATCTGCCCCGCACCTCTATAGTCACCCAACAATTTTTGGGTGTCTCGATTGGGTCCAGCACCTTCTAAACTCGTCTATTCCAACAATGCATGTACGGTAGGAGGTCCTTAAGACCATCCTTAAGACCTCCTTTAGGAATTCACTCTCGTCAAGGCCAAGCCTCGACGCCCGTGTTTGTGCAGCAACCCCACCACATTATTCTCTTATCTGATTCAAAACCAAGCTCTTCTTCTTCCCCCATCATGGCTCAGCCAGTTGAGGAAGAAAAAAATCTGGAGCACTAGCTCCAGCGACTCAATGACCTCTTCCAAAACTTTGTGCACCCACCGCAGCGTCCTATGATGCGGGACCATTATAATCCTGCTGCGGTGGCCATTGAGCCTCGAGTCAGAATCCCGACTGGAGGACCTGATTCCGAATTAAAGCCCAATATGATTCATGCTATACCTAAATTCCATGGGATTAATTCCGAAGATCCCTTCCAGCACATCAAAAGCTGAGCATCTGGCCAAACTTTTGGGTAAGATGCACAAAATCGGGATATTCTTCTCATGAAGATGTTCTCCTTCTCTCTTATGGACAAGGCCGCTCATTGGTATCAAACTCAAACCCGGCCGATCAACACTTGGGAAGAACTGCAGTCCGAATTTTTGAAAAAGTTCTTTCCCGTTGGTCGGACCAATGCCTTGCGCCATCAGATTACTCACTTCACTCAGCAAACAGGGGAACCTCTCCATGAGGCATGGGATCGCTTTCAGGATCTCATGAGAAAGTGCCCCCATCACGGAGTTCCTAAATGGGAACAAGCCCAATCTTTTTACCAGGGACTCCGTGAAGACATCCGTCTTTTTGTCAATGCAACTTGCGGAGGGAATATCATGGGTCAACATGAGGACACCGTGTGGGAGATTCTCGAAAACATGTGCGAGAACTCCATCAACAATGACTCCATGGGATTATTCGACAGGATGAATACCCGCGTATCGAAAAATCTTAGGGGAGCACATGAGATGCAGGGCTTGTCCACATCCGTCGACCTGGAATTAATGGCCAGTCGATTGGACAAGGTCTCAATCATTGGAAAGAAGGTGGATGAGCTGACTCAGCACTTGCAGCGAGCCACCTCTACGCATAGCTCTTTTGCACAGCCTCCTTCCACACAGGAGACTGTGCAAAACATTCTCCATCGATCTTCTCTTGGGATGGATCCATATCCATCATCTGATTCTCGGATCGGAGGGCCATCCGATCCTTTCTATACCAGCCTGGAGAATTCCATTCCCCCTTTCTCTGACTCTCTGGAGGTTCCTCAGACCTGCGAGGACCTCAACGCCATCCAGAATGACCCATTCTCCAACACGTATAACCCTGGATGGCGAAACCATCCCAACTTTCAATGGGCGGGAAATTCCCAAACCCAAAGACCACCCTTTCAGCCCCGCCCACAACCCCCTCGTCCTTACCAGCCGCCTCAGCCTCGGCCCAACCCTACTTATCCATCAGGGCCAAATCAGGATCAAATGTCCCTTATCCTTCAGACTCTGGCTGACATTGAAAGAACGAATGTGGCTATCCAAAAACAACACAAGGACTAACTTACAGAGGTCCGAAATCAACTGGCCCAGTTGGCAAATTCTCTCCAGCCAGGCACACTTCCTTCCCAACCTCTTCCTAACCTGAATAACGTGCCAACATAGTGGCACGTTATGAATCCAAACCCGTGCCAAGCCGACATGATTTATCAGGCCCCCTCTGTTCCTTCACCCGACGGGATGGAGACTTCCACTTCTTTTGCGGGCTATCAGCAGCAACCCATCTTACCCAATCCCAACCAAAACCAGGCAGGACTTAATTCCGTGACAACCCGTAGTGGTAAGGAAACCCAAGATCCACCTTATCCAAACCACTCCAAGCCTGGTAGTGATCCTAAGCGTATGACAGTAATTCAGGATGTTCCTGTCCCTGTCCCAGATCAAAGACCTGGACCTATCCTAGAAGAACCAACCAAGGTTCCGTTTCTCGAGGACTTGACCAAGGGAAAGAAGACTACCAAGCCCGTGGCACCTGAGGAGGACCTGGTCAAGCTCTTTGAGCAGGTCCACATAAACATCCCCTTGATGGATGCAATCCGCCACGTACCGGCTTACGCACGATTCTTGAAGAATGTGTGTACACCCCAGTGTAAGCCGCAAACCAAGAGTGGGAGTCCAATTGTTCTGTCAGAGCAAGCCCGCTCTGTAATCCTAAGCAGACTCCCACCCAAGGCTAAAGATCCTAGTATTCCCCTGATTCCATGCAAGATAGGTGATACCCAATTTGATAGAGCTTTGCTAGACTTGGGTGCTTCCATAAATCTGATACCCACATCCTTACTTAACCATCTAGAAGAATCTGAGCTAATACGAACTGAGGTGACATTACAATTAGCAGACTGATCTATAAAGTCACCAAAAGGGATTCTCGAGGATGTTATTGTAAGAGTGCGGGATTTCTACTTTCCTGTAGACTTTATAGTCTTAGACATGGACGCACCTGAGAACCCTAGGGATACACCAATCATTCTAGGGAGACCTTTCTTGGCTACTGCTAGAGCCAACATTAGCTATGAGGAGGGCCAAATAGAGCTCAAATTTGGGAATCAAACCCTGAAAATTGATATATTTAAGGCCCAACAAGGAATCAATTGTGGTGTCATCGAACAGATTTGTGACATTAGGGCTCTGGTTGATGAAACACACTTTCAGAATGACCTGATTATATCTCATCAATCGCAGAAAGATCTTGACCTGCAAACAGAGGAGTCGAATCCAGATTTAGATAACCCAATAGCTCCTACCCTTGAACCTCACATCTATTCTGAACCACCCGCCGCTGCTGATAACCCCATCCTCGAACTAAAGCCCCTTCCTACTCACTTGAAATACATCTTTCTGGGTTCTAATTAGACCCTCCCTATGATTATCAATTCCAAGCTCAATCTCGAACAGGAATCCTGTCTGATTGCTGTCCTCTAGCAACATCGCAGAGCCATCGGGTGGACTCTCGATGATCTGACTGGAATAAGTCCCTCGTATTGTACTCATCATATCTATTCAGAAGAGGGCGCACAACTTTCTCGTGAAATGCAGAGACGCTTGAACCCCAATCTGCAGGAGGTCGTGAAAAAGGAGATCATTAAGTGGTTAGATGCTGGGATCATCTACCTGATCTCCGATAGTCGTTGGGTGAGCCCAATTCAGGTTGTGCCTAAAAAGGCAGGACTCACCACTATAACAACTGAAACCGTAGAAATCATTCCTACCCGATTAGCCAACTCGTGGAGAGTTTATATAGATTACTGCCGACTCAATTCCTCCACGAAGAAGGATCATTTCCCACTACCTTTTATTGATCAGATTCTCGAGAAGCTAGCGGGAAATAGGTTCTTCTGCTTTCTTGACGGGTACTCCAGTTACAACCAGGTGGCAATCCATCCTGAGGACCAAGAGAAGACCACGTTCACCTGCCCCTTCGGAACTTACGCATTCCGAAGGATGCCTTTCGGTCTTTGCAATGCACCTGCTACTTTTCAGCAGTGCATGCTTGCCATATTCTCAGATATGGTAGGTGACTATCTGGAAGTCTTCATGGATGACTTTTCAGTTTTTGGAGCATCATTTGACGATTGCCTCCAACACTTGGCCCAAATACTCAGGCGGTGCATCGATGTGAATTTGGTTCTTTCCTGGGAAAAGAGCCATTTCATGGTGCTTGAGGGAATTGTCCTGGGACATTTAATCTCGGAGAAGGGCATCCAAGTGGATCGAGCTAAGGTTGATCTAATCTCTCACCTTCCTATGCCTAGCTCGGTTAGGGACATCCGTTCTTTTCTGGGGCACGTTGGTTTTTACCGTCGTTTCATTCCTGATTTCTCAAAAATCGCGCGCCCCTTGACTTCTCTTCTCTCTAAGGATGTACCCTTTGAAATCACCAAGGAATGCACACCAGCCTTTGAAAACCTTTGTGACCGAGTCACCCAGGCACCTATCCTACAATCCCCTGACTGGTCTCAACCTTTTGATATCATGTGCGATGTGTCTGATTTCGCCGTAGGAGCGGTCCTGGGGCAGAAAGCTGACGGGAAACCCGTGGTCATCTACTACGCTAGCAAGACACTTGACGAGGCTCAGCGTAACTACACGGTTACGGAGAAAGAGCTGCTAGCCGTAGTATTTGCCCTTGAAAAATTCCAATCATATCTCCTGGGTTCCCACATCATCATCTACTCGGATCACACGGCTATATGGCATCTCCTTGCCAAGAAAAATGCGAAGCCCCGACTAATCCGATGGATCTTGCTGTTGCAAGAATTCAATCTCGAGATTCGCGACAAGGCGGGAAGGCAGAATGTGGTAGCCGACCATTTGTCCCATCTTCCTTCTGAGATTATCGACCCTTCCGGACCCATCACGGAGCATTTTCCTGATGAACACCTGCTGACTTTGGTACTAGACTTCCATGGTTTGCTGATATGGTAAACTACTTGGCATCTCATTAGATCTCATCTGATTGGTCGAAGGCCAAGAAAGACAAATTACGCTCTGATGTCAAGTATTACATTTGGGAAGACCCATACCTTTTCTGCATAGGTGCTGATCAAATCATCCGGAGATGTGTCCCGGAAAAGGAAATCAACAATATTCTCTCTTTCTGCCATGACTGGGCATGCGGTGGCCATTTCTCTGGGCATAAAACTGCATCAAAAGTCCTCCAGTGCGGCTTTTACTGGCCCACACTGTTCAAAGATGATACAATCACTGTAAGGCATGCAGTCGTTGCCAGACTTTGGGAAACATGAGCCATCGCGACATGATGCCTTTGCAGCCGATTCTCGTATGCGAAATCTTTGATGTTTGGGGGATTGATTTTATGGGACCCTTTCCTGTTTCGGATGGTTTCGAATACATTCTGCTGGCTGTGGACTACGTGTCCAAATGGATCGAAGCCATACCGACCCGAACCTGTGATCACAAAATCGTTCTCAAATTCATTCATCAAAACATTTTCTCAAGGTTCAGGATTCCTCGTGCTATAATCTCTAATGGGGGGACCTATTTCACAAACGCTCAGTTTAGGTCATTGATGACCAAATACGGGGTGTCTCACCGAATCTCTACTCCTTACCACCCCCAAACTAATGGTCTAGCTGAGCTATCAAATCGGGAGATCAAGAAAATCCTGCAGGTCACTGTTCGGCCTGACAGGAAGGACTGGTCGTCCCGACTTCCGGAAGCCTTGTGGGCCTATAGGACTGCCCACAAAAGCCAATTAGGCATGTCTCCCTTTAGACTGGTGTATGGGAAGGTGTGTCACCTTCCCGTCGAACTGGAGCATAAAGCCTATTGGGCAGTACGGAACTGTAATCTAGATCTTTCGAAGGCTGGAACCCACAGAAAACTTCAAATCAGTGAGATCGATGAATTACGCCTAGACGCGTATGAGAACTCGCGAATCTACAAGGAGCGGGTTAAAGCCTTCCATGACAAGCATATCTCGAGAAAGATCTTTCATCCTGGTCAGAAGGTCCTACTCTTTGATGCCCGACTCAAACTTTTTCCTGGAAAGTTGCGATCCAAGTGGGTTGGACCATACTTGGTCCGACAGGTTTTTGGAAATGGAGCCATTGAAATCTGTCCGCTCAGCCACGATTCCGAACCTTTCATCGTGAACGGTCAGAGACTCAAGCCGTTCATGGATGTAACTTCTACTGATTGGCTGAATCATCTTATATCCTCCATTCCCCTTGATCTTACTGCACCCAGCCGATGGCGTAAAACTCAGCGCTTAACGGGAGGCAGCCCGTCATTTTCCTTGAAAACCTAAAACCTTTTTGACACCTTTGTGCACTTAAAGTTCACCCTTCTAGACAGCCGACTCCACCTCAGATGCTTGCATCTGGGATTAGAAATCGTCCGCAACAATCATCCCGACCCATTCACTCATCGAAACATCTGTCTTAAGGAATGAACTAAGTAAATAAAAACCTCCTAAGTCACAATGAGGACATTGCAAACCTTAGTCATGGGGGGGTATAAAAGTGCAAAACTTGTAAGAAAAGGTTTTAAACAAAAAAATTCACATATGCCAAAAACACCATAAAAATTAAAAAATTTATTTCAAAAAAAAAAAAAAAAGAAAGGAAATTTTGTGGGAGAAGGAAAATAAACAAAATGAAAAAGGAGCGCAAAAATGAAAGAAAAGAGTGATAGTCATTAGTAAGAAACTAAGAAATTGACCTAAGTTCTAGACCTCATTGAAGAAAAGAAATGAAAAGTGCATGGTGAGATTAGTAAGAATGCAGACCTTAGGCATTCTTGGATAGACTCTTAGTACCCATTAAGATCTAGACACTCCTCAAGAGGTTGAGGAAAATGAAAAGCTTAAGTATTTGGTCCAAGGCTTAGGGAGTATTTGGCCTCATTAACTAACTTTTGGTTTACGGGACTCAGTAACCGAAGCACCCTAACCTCACACACAGCCTGGTTCAGTAAGCGTAAAAATCAAAATCACGCAAAAGTGTCGCAAAATTCTGAAAAGTACACCTAGAGTAGGAGCGGCCGATCAACACAAGTTGATTTGGACGAGTTCCCAGCGCGGAGAGTTGGGAAATTCCCCTCAAAGATGTGTAACAAAATATCATCTCCTCGGTGCTTGTCTCTTAGGATATTTTCATATCCTACTGGGGGCATGTAAGCACTCTGCTGGTTCAGATTCCATAGATGGCATTATCACGAAGTGTCAATTACCAGGGTCTGGATTCGACCACGGAACACCATGGATGGGATTATCTCGAAATCTCAATAGCCAGGGTTCCGGGGGTTGCCATGGGCGGTGCTATCTCGAAGCATCGATTTCTAGGAACCCTTGAGGTTTGATGATGGGAACAAGGAATCTGATACAGACCGTGTTGAAAAGCCAATCCTAAGCTAGAATTAAAAAGAAAAAGAGAGAGAAAACTCTCCAAACAGAAAAATCTTCTATCTCTCTCTCTCTCACAAAACGCACTGCGAACTGAGCCAAGGCTAAAATCATTTCAAGCACGGGTGCTTTAACCACAAAGTCCAATAGACCTTAGGTTAGTTCTTGTGGGCCTTAAAAACCTTTGCTAAAGACTGAGGCTGAGGCTAGACAGATCTGGATCTTGGTTGGTACTAGAGTACCTTTTAGGCCTATGGTCAGCATTCTAACCTAATCTAAGTTTAAATGAAAAGAAGCACTTATCTGAAATTATTAAATACATCATGGTCTAGAACAAAGGTGAAAACCTTAAGTTTTTGCTAAGGGACTAGCAAAAGCTAGGCATGGGGGTATGATGAGAACCTCATCATAAACCCTAACTAGCACAATCTAACCTTGTTATGCAAGAAAAAGCTCCTACATAACTCAAAGAAAGGCTTAACTCGGAAAATTCTGAGTTAAAAAAGAAAACAAGTCATAAGGGGTAAAAATGCAATTTCACCAGCACAAATTGAAAACAGGGTAACTCAGGGTCCAAACACAGGTCAAACAAACCAAATAAAAATAAAAGTGGGATGATCTGATCCAACAAGGGCTACAACAACTCCAAGGAATTAAATGACATTTTGTAACCCTAAAACAAACCCACTTCAATTCATGAGGTTCGAGGCAGGGTAAAAGTCAACTAACCCTCTAAAATTCATAGAAAAATAATCTTTAGGGTTTAGAACCTTCAATTTGGCCTTAGGAACCCATTTTGACCTACATTGAGAACCATGCCCAATTAATGATTTAATTTGGGTTTTTACGTAAATTGACCGATCAAACATGGTCTGACCTAGAAACAAAATTCATCATTAAAATACTTAGGTCCAATTTAGTCATGCATAAAAGCTTGAGCCTAAGAAGAGACCTCCTTGACCAATTTTGCAATTTGGTCCTCATCATTTACTTTCTGAACCTCAACTTTTGAAACCCTTGCATTTTGGCCCCTATTTTCCTCGTCGTTCTTTGCAATTAGGTCCCTCCTGCAAGTCTCTGCAGAGCGCCATGCTCCATGCTCCGGTGACTTTGCGCGGAGCATGGCGCCGCGCAGGGTGAGGGAGGTGTCCTGCAAATTGAACCCGGTGTTCCCTGCGACATCTGCTGTCGCAGGGACACCGCCATGCCACCTGACGACGCCCACACCTTCCGTGAGTACGCGTGGAAGGTATGGGTCGCACCTCCGGCCATTCTCCGCTGAGGGAGGCATGTCGCCTCCCTACGTCAACCCCTCCGCCACCGCCTTTATAAAGACCAGCGTCGCCAGTCGGTTCTCCCAGCTTGGTCTTGACGGAGTAAACCCCAACCCTTCCTCTCTCCCCACTCCGACAGGAACCCACCAGCTCCTGCTGCTCCTCCTCCTCTGTCTCGTCGCTCTGCTGCAATACCGGCAGCAGAGCCACCTTCGCCTGATCTTCCCATGTCGCGCCGTACCTAGCGTGCGCCCTCCTGCTCTCTTCCTCGCCGCCGCTTCCCCCCTTCTGGGTGTTTCTTCTCCGGCGACAGTCGATACGACTGCTGCCCTACTCCGGCCCCCTTTGTCCCTATAGGTAAGTAATAGTTATTTCCCTTCCTCCCCTCTTTCTTTTCCCCAACTTATTTTGCTCTATTACCCTACGACCACGCCTGACCGCCCTCATCTTCCCCATCTCCGGCCACTCTCCGGCGAGTCGTCCCCGTCATCCCACAACCCCATCCGGCTCGCCAACTATCCCAAAAGCTCTTCCTCACCTCACCCAACACCCCCCACCCCTCCACTGCCACTCCACACCTACACAACACTCCCCTGATCAAAACCATTTTTCTGGTTGCAGTTCGACCTAGGGCTGCCGCTCTACGCCGTCCCACGACCTGCCGCACCCCGCACTACCTTCGTCGTGCCACGACGAAGGTCCCCCTGTGGTCTGATTAGGCCGAGAGGCCCTGTTTGTGTTTGGTAGACCTTTAGCCCCGGTCGCCATTGGCGACAAGGCGAGGAGCTTCCAAGCGAGCTCCAGGCCCTGAAGCAGTAGGACTCCAGCTGAGGCGAATTGGAGGGACTTGGGCCAAGGCAGGCAGCTGGTTTGCGAAGAGAAACGAAGACGCAGCTGCTGAGGCAAGGGCGCATTCTCCCTGCGGGCGTGCGCGAGAAGGGACGAAGTTTAGTCCCACATCGTGAGATTTCGAAGCATCGCACCTGTTTAAATTGATTTTGTGTTTTTACTTAAGCGCCTCAGAACACGGGGTGAGGTCCCCTTGCCCACTCGCCCGCCTCATCCGCGACCCACGCCACGTGGACCTGGCTGACCCGTTTAGCCGGCACTCCTCGCGCACCACCCACGCCGGTGCGCCTGGTCACGGGTACGCTACTCGACCCGATAACTCGGCTCTGGGAGAGCTTCCTATGGGCGATTTACAGAGAGAGAGAGACGTGTGGGTCGAGGGAAGGGTTTGGTTTTGCTGTGCCTCGTGCGGGAACATGGTGTGAAGGAAGAAGGTTCACCACTTGGCCGTGGGAAGAAGAAGAAGAAGAGGAGCGGAAGAAGAAGCTCTAAAGAAGCCTTGCAGCTGAGCAAGGCAGAAGACCAAGGAAGAAGAAGCAGGAAGAAGAAGAAGAGAAGAAGAAAGAGCAGCAAAGGAAGAAAAGAGAGGGGAAGCACTGTAGCAAACTGTCGTTTAAGTCGTCTGACTGTGATATCAGACAAAGGATGAAGCTTCAGAGGAGACAAAGCAGAAAAGAAGAAAAAGAAAAGAAAAGGCTCTGTAGCTGAAGAGAAAGAAGTGAGAAGAAGGAAGAAAGAAGATAAAGACAAGAAAAAGAATTGAAGAAGAAAAGAAATAGAAGAAGCAGAGGAACTGAAGGCAATCAGAGCCAAGGAAGAAGACTCGTAAAGAGAAAGAAGAGAAGAAGACAAGCAAAGAGAGAAAGAAGAGAAGAAGAAAAAAGCCAAAAGATAGAAATCCATTTCTCCCTCTCTCTTTCTCTTATTTTTGTAATAAAGAAACATTGTACTTCTAGAATTCCAGTAGCTCCTTGAGTTTGACCTGGGGAAACTATTTTCGAGTAAAATGTTAATGGTAATGACAACCATAGCTGTCTTATTTTATACCACAACGAAATTACTATAATAAGCATTAAAATAAACAAAGACTAGCCGCGGTTGCGAAAACGATTACCATCCATCATCATTCGCATCAATTTATCAAGAGGACTTGATGCATGTTCTGTTTGCGATGCATGATGAGAACCTCATCATGAGCCATAACTAGCTCATTTTGACCCAATACAAAGGATAAAAGCTCCTACATATCTCAAGGAAAGGCTTAACTCAGAGAATTCTGAGTTTGAGAAGAAAACCAGTCATAAGGGGTAAAAGTGCAATTTTACCAGTATAAACTGCATGCAGGGTAATTCAGGGACCAAACACAGGTCAAAACAGCTTAATAAGAATAAAAGTGGGATGAGATGATCTAGCAAGGGCTACAGCACTTCCAAGGAACCAAATGATAATCTGTAATCCTAAAACAACCCACTTCAATTCACAAGGTTCGAGGCAAAGTAAAAATAAGAATAAACCCTCTAAAATTCATAGAAAAATAATCTCTAGGGTTTAGAACCTTCAATTTGGCCTTTAGAACCCATTTTGACCTACATTGAGAACCATGCCCAATTAATAACTTAATTTGGGTTTTTGCGCAAATTGACCGGTCAAACAAGGTTTAATATGAAAATAAAATTCACCATCAGATTCCTTAGGTCCTAATTAGTCATGTATAAAAACTTGAGCCTAAGAAGAAACCTCCTTGACCGACTTCACACTTTGGTCCTCATATATTTACTCTTTGGCCCTCAACTTTTGAACCCTCGCATTTTGGCCCCTAACTCTCCTTCGTTCTTTGCAATCAGGTCCCTCCTGCAAAACCCTGCCAGCACCATGCTCCGGCGACCTTGCGCGGAGCATGGCGCCGCGCAGGGTGAGGTAAGGGACCTGGCAAGTAAACCGGGGGTGCCCTGCGTCGTCAGCCGTCGCAGGAGCACCCCCCTGGTCATTGTAGGCCACCATACCGGCCGTGCGAACGCACGGACGGTATGGGTTCATGTTCCGACCATTCTCCGGCGAGGGAGACACGTCGTCTCCCTCCGCCTTCCTCCCTGCTTCATCCCTATAAATACCCCCCGCCGCTCCACCGACGAGGGCAGCTTGGATCTGACGGAGAAATCCCCAACTTCCTTCTCTTCTTTCTCCGGCAGACGCTCACCAGCTCCGGCGGCTTCCTCCCCCTCCACCTCTTCGCTCTGCCGCAATACCAGCAGCAGAGACTTCCTCCCCTGCTCTTCCCGCGCCACGCCGCACCCAGCTGGCGCCTCTCCGGCTCTCTGCTCGCCGCCGCCCCTCTCCCTGAGCATCGTCTTCTCCGGCGACAGTCGATACGACTGTCGCCCTGTTCCTCCCCCTTCGTCCCTGCAAGTAAGCTAGAGTTACTCCCCTTCTCCTCATCTTTCTTTCCCCGCTTTCAATTTAGTCAATTAAGCCCTCTACCGACCCTGTTCACCCTCACCCTCTTCGCCTCCGACCACCCTCCGGCGAGCCGCTCCCATCACCTCAGCGACCCACACGGCTCACCGACCACCGCAGAACCTCCGCCTCCTCACCCTGATCCTCTTCCGCCCCTCCACTTCCCACCAAACACCCTCTGCAGATCCACCGAACACACCCACTTCTTCGCTCACAGTTTGACCTAGGACGACCTGTTGGCCCCATCACGCCCCCTGCAGACCCCCTGACCACCTTCGCCGTGCCACGGCGAAGGTCCCCCGCCTGTCTGATTTGGCCGAGAGGCCGTTCTTCTGTGACCAGGTGACTCGCCCGCCGTCGCCATTACTGCGCAGGCAGAGCTGCTTCACCTGCAGGTGCAGGCACGCCTTCGCCCAGGTTTGACTCCCAGGTTGCGCAGGGACTCTCCGCGAAACGTCCCTGGTTCACAGATGGAGCGAAGGTCGCGCGGGAAGCCACGATCGCCCACTGCTCCATCCGCGACGCGCGCTCAATTGGGGTGGGACATTTAGTCCCACCTCGGAACTTCTCGGAGGCGCGCGGACGCATAAAGGCAAAAAGTGCCTTATGCTGTCTGCCTCCTGACCACGGGGTGAGGTCCCTCTCACCCGACCCGGCCTCGTCCGTGACCACGCTCCGCGGACCTGGCCCGACCCGATTAGATCGACCTGCACTCCTCGCCCACCACCGCACGCCGGTGGGCCTGGACCCGGGCCTGACCCGAACCCGATTACCCGGTAGCTCTGGGAGAGCTGTCCCAAGAGTGGTTTCAGAGAGAAAGAGAGACGCGGGGGGGGAGGGTAGAGTAGGTTTTGCCTCTTGACGAAAAACTCTGAAGTGTGCAGGCCAAAGAAGAAGAAGAAGACCCGCGGAAGAAGAAGTGCAGGCGAAGAAGAAGGAGCTGCACTGTAGCAAATGCTCAGTTAAGTCGTCGAAGCACCGGGCCAGACGACGGAAAGTCAGCAGCCAGAGCAACACAGAAGGCAGGCTGAAGAAGAAGGAAGGGAGACTTAGTAGCCGAAGGCAGAAGCACCACGATTGCAGAAGAAGAAGAAGAGAGGTCAAGGCAGAAAACCAAAGAAGAAGAACAAGGAGCTCTGAAGGAAGAAAAACATCACCAACGCAGGAACAGCAGGAAGAAGAAGAGCATCACCATTGCAGAAGAAGATTATCACCATAGCAGAAACCAAGAAGAAGGAGATCGGAAGAAAGAGAAAGAAAGAAGAACATCACAACAAATTCTTTCCCTTTCTCTTTATTTTGTAAAAGAAACATGTATATCTCTAGAATACGACTTGCTCCCTGAGTTCGACCTCGGGAACTCTTTCATTTTCCGAGTAAAAAAAATTTATATTTGAAATGTTGGTAATAACCGGCTTTACTACAACGTTATAACAAAACTCACAAACCCGGTGAAAAAAAACCAGACGCGTTTCATTTTTGGCGCCGCTGCCGGGGAGCAACGGCCATTCTAGAGGTAAACATTCCTGTATCTTTTAATTTCTGATAATCTCCTTTCTTTTGTGCAGCTACAGGAACTAGACAAGCAACCACACAACCACTCCGAAGACAGGTAAATCTTTTCTCTCACTATTAACCCCTACACTCTAAAGAGGAAGAAAAGAAAAGAACAAAGCAATATAGGGCTAACCTGTCTTCCATACTTAGTAACCATAAAAAGTTGCATGTTTTCAACTCATCACTCCTGCACACTATTAAGGGTATTTAAGGGCTAACACATTCTTGCTTGAGCCCTAATTGCCCAACAAAGAGTTAAATGGACCAAGTAGAGCCAACATAAGGTCAAACATTAGGATTTCAGTAGAGACACACCCCTTAATCAAGAATTGAGGAAATCCAAAAGAGGTGTGCCCAAGCCATTGATTGAAAATAATTAACAAGAAAAATCCTAAACAATTGGCTCTCTCTAAACACTTGAACCCTAAAAGACAGGACCTAAAAGCTCTTAAAGAAAACAATAGGTAAAGTTGACCCCTTTGGGTTAACCAACCTTAAATTAGGTCACTCTTTGCACTTAAAAAGACTAAAGTTCAAGTGAAACCTTAAGCACCCTGATCTTAAAATTGGTAGACTTAAGAGGTCAAGATCCCCATTCTGGTCTACCTGGAACCGCAGTGACAAGAGAGGTCGGGTGGGGGAAACCCTGTAACTCGTGGGGACGCTCTACCGTGTAGGGGTCTTCGCGGGACTCTCCCTCTCTGGCTGCCCAGGTAATTCTCAGGTGGACGATCTTTCTGATCAAGGGGTCCATCTGCCCCGCACCTCTATAGTCACCCAACACATTTTTGGGTGTCTTGATTGGGTCCAGCACCTTCTAAACTTACCTCTCCCAACTGTGCATGTACGGAAGGAGGTCTCTAAGACCACCCTTAAGACCTCCATTAGAAATTCGCTCTCGTCAAGGCCACACCTCGACGCCCGTATTCGTGCAGCAACACCCTCACATTATTCTCTCTTCTGATTCAGAACCAAGTTCTTCTTCTTCCCCCATCATGGCTCAGCCAGTTGAGGAAGAAAATAATCTGGAACACCAGCTCCAGCGACTCAATGACCTCTTCCAAAACTTCGTGCACCCACCGCAGCGTCCTATGATGCGGGACCACTACAATCCTGCTGCGGTGGCCATTGAGCCTCGAGTCAGAATCCCGATTGGAGGTCCTGATTCCGAACTAAAGCCCAACATGATTCATGCTATACCTAAATTCCATGGGCTTAATTCTGAAGATCCCTTCCAGCACATCAAACAGCTTAAGCATCTGGCCCACACTTTTGGATCAGATGCACAAAATCGGGATATTCTTCTCATGAAGATGTTCTCCTTTTCTCTTATGGACAAGGCCGCCCATTGGTATCAAACTCAGACCCGGCCGATCAACACTTGGGAAGAACTTCAATTCGAGTTTTTGAAAAAGTTCTTTCCCGTTGGTCGAACCAACGCCTTGCGCCATCAGATTACACACTTCACTCAACAATCAGGAGAACCTCTCCATGAGGCATGGGATCGTTTTCAGGATCTCATGAGGAAGTGCCCCCATCACGGAGTTCCTAAATGGGAACAAGTCCAATCTTTTTACCAGGGACTCCGTGAGGACATCCGCCTTTTCGTCAATGCAACCTGCGGAGGAAACATCATGGGTCAACATGAAGACACCGTATGGGAGATTCTCGAAAACATGTGCGAGAACTCCATCAACAATGACTCCATGGGATTATTCGACAGGACGAATACCCGCGCAGCGACGAATCTTAAGGGAGCACATGAGACGCAGGGCCTGTCCGCATCAGTCGACCTGGAATTAATGGCCAGTCGATTGGACAAGGTCTCAATCATTGAAAAGAAGGTGGATGAGCTGACTCAGCACTTGCAGCGAGCCACCTCTGCGCGTAACTCCTTTGCACAACCTCCTTCCACACAGGAGACTGTGCAAAACATCCTACACCGATCCTCCCCTGGGATGGATCCATATCCATCCCCATCTGATTCTTGGACTGGAAGATCATCCGATCCTTTCTTCACCAGCCGGGGGAACTCCATTCCTCCTTTCCCTGATTCTCAGGAGGTTCCTCAGACCTGCGAGGACCTCAACGCCATCCAGAACGACCCATTCTCCAACACTTACAACCCTGGATGGCGAAACCATCCCAATTTTCAGTGGGCGGGAAATTCCCAAACCCAAAGACCACCTTTTCAGTCCCGCCCACAGCCCTCTCATCACTACCAGCCGCCTCAGCCTCGGCCCAACCCTACTTATCCATCAGGGCCAAATCAAGATCAAATGTCCTTAATCCTTCAGACTCTGGCTGACATTCAAAAATCGAATGCGGCCATTCAAAAACAGCACAAGGACGAGCTTACTGAAGTTAAAACTCAGCTGGCCCAGTTGGCAAATTCTCGCCAGCCAGGCACACTCCCTTCCCAACCTCTTCCTAACCCAAATAACGTGCCAACCCAGAAGCGCGTTATGAATCCAAATTTAGGCCACGCTCAATGGATTTATCAGGCCCCCACTGCTCCATCTCCAGACGAGATGGAAGCCTCTACTTCTCGTACGGGATTTCAGCAGCAGCCACCCCTCCTACCAAACCCAAACCAAAATCAGGCCGGATTAAATTCTGTAACAACACGTAGTGGTAAGACAACTCAGGACCCGCATTATCCAAACCACTCCCAGCCTGATAACCATGACCCTAGGATAGTTAGCCAAGGTACCGCTGTTCCAGACCCACAACCTGGACCTATCCTAGAGGAACCAACCAAGATCCCGTTTCCCGAGGCCCTGACCAAGGGAAAGAAGACCACCAAACCCGTGGCCCCTGAGGAGGACCTGGTCAAGCTCTTTGAGCAGGTCCACATAAACATCCCCTTGATGGATGCAATCCGCCACGTACCAGCTTACGCACGATTTCTAAAGAATATATGTACACCCCGGCGTAAGCCGCGAACCAAGGGAGGGAGCCCAATTGTTCTGTCAGAGCAAGCCAGCTCTGTAATCCTTAGTAGACTCCCACCCAAGGCAAAAGATCCTGGAACTCCCCTGATCTCCTGTAAGATAGGTGGTACCCAATTTGATAGAGCATTGTTAGACTTAGGTGCATCTATAAATCTGATACCCACATCCTTACTTGACCATCTGGAAGAATCTGAGCTGAAACCAACCGAGGTGACATTACAATTAGCAGATCGATCTATAAAATCACCAAAAGGGATTCTCGAGGATGTTATCGTGAGAGTGCGGGATTTCTATTTTCCAGTGGACTTTATAGTCTTAGACATGGATGCACCTGAGAACCCTAGGGATACACCAATCATCCTAGGGAGACCTTTCTTGGCTACTGCTAGAGCCAACATCAGCTGTGAGGAGGGCCAAATAGAGCTTAAGTTTGGAGATCAAACACTGAAAATTGATATATTTAAGGCCCAACAAGGAATTAATTGCGGCGTCATCGAGCAAATTTGTGACATCAAGACTTTGGTTGATGAATCACACCTCCAGAATGACTTGAGTATTCCTCATCAACCACAGAAGGATCTTGACCCGCAAACAGAGGAGTCAAATCCAGATGTGAACAACCCAGTAACTCCCACCCTTGAACCTCACATCTATACTGAACCACCCGCTGCTGCTGAAAACCCCATCCTTGAACTGAAACCCCTTCCTGCTCATTTGAAATACATCTTTTTGGGTTCTAATCAGACCCTTCCTGTGATCATCAATTCCAACCTCAGTCCTGAACAGGAATCCCGTCTGATTGTTGTCCTCCAGCAACATCGCAGAGCCATCGGATGGACTCTCGATGATTTGACTGGAATAAGTCCCTCTTATTGTACTCATCATATCTATTCAGAAGAGGGCACACGACCTTCTCGTGAAATGCAGAGATGCTTAAACCCCAATCTGCAGGAGGTCGTGAAAAAGGAGATCATCAAGTGGTTAGATGCCGGGATCATCTACCCGATCTCCGATAGTCGTTGGGTGAGCCCAATTCAGGTCGTGCCTAAGAAGGCAGGACTCACCACTATAACGACTGCGACCGGAGAAATCATTCCTACCCGATTAGCCAACTCGTGGAGAGTCTGTATAGATTACCGTCGACTCAATTCCTCCACGAAGAAGGATCATTTCCCACTACCCTTCATTGATCAAATTCTCGAAAAACTAGCGGGAAATAGGTTCTTCTGCTTTCTTGACGGGTACTCCGGTTATAACCAGGTGGCAATCCATCCTGAGGACCAAGAAAAGACCACGTTCACCTGCCCCTTCGGAACATACGCTTTCCGAAGGATGCCTTTCGGTCTTTGCAATGCACCCGCTACTTTTCAGCGATGCATGCTTGCCATATTCTCAGATATGGTAGGTGATTATCTGGAAGTCTTCATGGATGACTTTTCAGTTTTCGGAGCATCATTCGACGATTGCCTCCAACACTTGGTCCAGATACTCAGGCGGTGCATCGACGTGAATTTGGTTCTTTCCTGGGAAAAGAGCCATTTCATGGTGCCTGAGGGAATTGTCCTGGGACACTCAATTTCGGAGAAAGGTATCCAAGTGGATCGAGCTAAGGTTAATCTGATTTCTCACCTTCCTATGCCTAGCTCGATCAGGGACATCCGATCCTTTTTAGGGCATGTCGGTTTTTACCGACGATTTATCCCTGATTTTTCAAAAATCGCACGCCCCCTGACCACTCTTCTCTCCAAGGATGTTCCCTTCGAAATCTCCAAGGAATGCACTCAAGCATTTGAAATCCTGCGTGACCGAGTCACCCAAGCCCCGATCCTACAGTCCCCTGATTGGTCTCAACCCTTTGAGATCATGTGTGATGCATCCGACTTCGCTGTAGGAGCGGTTTTGGGGCAGAAAAATGACAAGAAACCTGTGGTCATTTACTACGCCAGCAAAACACTCGATGAGGCTCAGCGTAACTATACAGTTACTGAGAAAGAGCTACTAGCTGTAGTATTTGCCCTAGAGAAGTTCAGATCGTACCTTCTGGGTTCCCATGTCATCATATACTCGGATCACACGGCTGTGAGGCATCTCCTTGCAAAGAAGGACGCGAAGCCTCGATTGATCCGATGGATCTTGCTGTTGCAAGAATTTGACCTCGAGATTCGCGATAAAGCGGGAAAACAAAACGTGGTAGCTGATCACTTGTCCCGTCTTCCTTCGGAAATAATTGACCCCTCCGGACCCATCACGGAGCATTTTCCCGATGAGCACCTGCTGACTATTGGTACTAGCCTTCCATGGTTCGCTAATATTGTAAATTACTTGGCATCTCATCAGACCCCGTCCGATTGGCCGAAGGCCAAGAAAGACAAATTACGCTCCGATGCCAAGTATTACATTTGGGAAGACCCGTACCTCTTCCGCATAGGTGCCGATCAGATCATCCGGAGATGTGTCCCGGAAGGGGAAGTCAACAATATCCTCTCTTTCTGCCATGACCAGGCATGCGGTGGCCATTTTGCCGGGCATAAAACCGCATCAAAAGTCCTCCAGTGCGGCTTTTACTGGCCCACACTGTTCAAAGACGCATACAGTCATTGCAAGGCATGCAGTCGTTGCCAGACTTTGGGCAACATGAGCCATCGCGACATGATGCCTATGCAACCGATTCTAGTATGCGAAATCTTTGATGTTTGGGGGATTGATTTTATGGGCCCCTTTCCTGTTTCGGATGGTTTCGAATACATTCTGTTGGCTGTGGACTACGTGTCCAAATGGATCGAAGCCATACCGACCCGAACCTGTGATCACAAAATCGTTCTCAAATTTATTCATCAACACATTTTCTCAAGGTTCGGGATTCCTCGTGCAATAATCTCTGATGGGGGGACCCATTTCACAAATGCTCAGTTTAGGTCACTGATGACCAAATACGGGGTGTCTCACCGAATCTCTACTCCTTACCACCCCCAAACTAATGGTCTAGCTGAGCTGTCTAATCGGGAGATCAAGAAAATCCTGCAAGTCACTGTTCGACCTGACAGGAAGGACTGGTCGTCCCGACTTCCGGAAGCATTGTGGGCCCATAGGACCGCCCACAAGACCCAATTAGGCATGTCTCCCTTTAGACTGGTGTACGGAAAGGCATGCCACCTTCCTGTCGAACTGGAGCATAAAGCCTATTGGGCAGTACGGAACTGTAATCTGGATCTTTCTAAGGCTGGTACCCACAGAAAACTCCAAATCAGCGAGATCGATGAATTACGCATAGACGCGTACGAGAACTCGCAAATCTACAAGGAGCGGGTTAAAGCCTTCCACGACAAACACATCTCGAGAAAGATCTTTCATCCTGGTCAAAAGGTCCTACTCTTTGATGCCCGACTCAAACTCTTCCCAGGAAAACTGAGATCTAAGTGGGTCGGACCATATTTGGTCCGACAGGTTTTTGGAAATGGAGCAATCGAAATCAGTCCACTCAGCCACGATTCTGAACCTTTCATCGTGAACGGTCAGAGACTCAAGCCGTTCATTGATGTAACTTCTACTGATTTGGCTGAGGCATCTTATATCCTCCTTTCCCCTTGAGCTTATTGCGCCCAGCCGATGGCGTAAAACTCAGCGCTTAACGGGAGGCAGCCCGTCATTCTCTTTGAAAACCTGAAACTTGTTCTGACACCTTTCAGCACTCGAAGTTCACCCTTGTAGACAGCCGACCCCAACTCAGATGTTTGCATCTGGGATTTGAAATCGTCCGCAAAAATTCAACCCGACCCATCCACTCACCCAAATTTCTGTCTTAAGGAATGAACTAAGACCCCCTAGGTTACAATGAGGACATTGCAAATCTTAGGCATGGGGGGGAAGGAAAGTGCAAAAACTTGTAAGAAAAGGTTTCAAACAAAAAATTCACATATGCCAAAAATACCATAAAAATTAAAAAATTTTTCGAAAAAGAATAAGAGGAAAAGAGGAGAAGGAAAATTTTGTGAAGGAGAAAAGAAACAAAATGAAAAAGGAGCACAAAATTATGAGAAAAAGTGATAGTCATTAGTAAGGAACTAAGGAATTAACCTAAGTTCTAGACCTCATTCGAGAAAATAACTGAAAAGTGCACAATGAGATTAGTAAGAATGCAAACCTTAGGCATTCTTGAATAGACTCTTAGTACCCATTAAGATCTGGACACTCCTCAAGAGGTTGAGGAAAATGAAAAGCTGAAGTATTAGGTCCAAGGCTTAGGAAGTATTCGGCCTCGTTAACTAATTTTTGGTTTACGGGACTCAGTAACCTAAGCACCCTAATCTCACACACAGCCTGGTTCAGTAAGCGTAAAAATCAGAATCACGCAGAAGCGTCGCAAAAATCTGAAAAGAACACCTAGAATAGGAGCGGCCGATCAACACAAGTTGATTTGGACGAGTTCCCAGCGCAGAGAGGCGGGAAATCCCCTCGAAGACGCGTAACAAAATATCATCTCCTCGGTGCTTGTCTCTTAGGATATTTACATATCCTACGGGGGGCATGTAAGCACTCTGCTGGTTCAGATTCCATGGATGGCATTATCTCGAAGTGTCAATTGCCAGGGTCTGGATTCGGCCACGGAATACCATGGATGGGATTATCTCGAAATCTCAATAGCCAGGGTTCCGGGGGTTGCCATGGGCGGTGCTATCTCGAAGCATCGATCGCCAGGAACCCTTGAGGATTGATGATGGGAGCAAGGAATCTGATACAGACCGTGTTGAAAAGCCAATCCTAGGCTAGAACTAAAAAGAAAAAGAGAGAGAAAACTCTCCAAACAGAAAAACTTTCTATCTCTCTCTTACAAAACGCACTGCGAACCGAGCCAGGGCTAAAATCATTTTAAGCACGGGTGCTTTAACCACGAAGTCCAATAAACCTTAGGTTAGTTCTTGTGGGCCTTAGAAACCTTTGCTAAAAGACTGAGGCTAAGGCTAGACAGATTTGGATCTTGATTGGTACTAGAGTACCTTTTAGGCCTATGATCAGCATTCTAACCTAATCTATGAAGGCACTTATCTAAAACTATTGAAAACTTCATGGTCTAGAACAAGGGTTGAAACCTTAAGTTTTTGCTAAGGGACTAGCAAAAGCTAGGCATGGGGGTATGATGAGAACCTCATCATGAGCCATAACTAGCTCATTTTGACCCAATACAAAGGATAAAAGCTCCTACATATCTCAAGGAAAGGCTTAACTCAGAGAATTCTGAGTTTGAGAAGAAAACCAGTCATAAGGGGTAAAAGTGCAATTTTACCAGTATAAACTGCATGCAGGGTAATTCAGGGACCAAACACAGGTCAAAACAGCTTAATAAGAATAAAAGTGGGATGAGATGATCTAGCAAGGGCTACAGCACTTCCAAGGAACCAAATGATAATCTGTAACCCTAAAACAACCCACTTCAATTCACAAGGTTCGAGGCAAAGTAAAAATAAGAATAAACCCTCTAAAATTCATAGAAAAATAATCTCTAGGGTTTAGAACCTTCAATTTGGCCTTTAGAACCCATTTTGACCTACATTGAGAACCATGCCCAATTAATAACTTAATTTAGGTTTTTGCGCAAATTGACCGGTCAAACAAGGTTTAATATGAAAATAAAATTCACCATCAGATTCCTTAGGTCCTAATTAGTCATGTATAAAAACTTGAGCCTAAGAAGAAACCTCCTTGACCGACTTCACACTTTGGTCCTCATATATTTACTCTTTGGCCCTCAACTTTTGAACCCTCGCATTTTGGCCCCTAACTCTCCTTCGTTCTTTGCAATCAGGTCCCTCCTGCAAAACCCTGCCAGCACCATGCTCCGGCGACCTTGCGCGGAGCATGGCGCCGCGCAGGGTGAGGTAAGGGACCTGGCAAGTAAACCGGGGGTGCCCTGCGTCGTCAGCCGTCGCAGGAGCACCCCCCTGGTCATTGTAGGCCACCATACCGGCCGTGCGAACGCACGGACGGTATGGGTTCATGTTCCGACCATTCTCCGGCGAGGGAGACACGTCGTCTCCCTCCGCCTTCCTCCCTGCTTCATCCCTATAAATACCCCCCGCCGCTCCACCGACGAGGGCAGCTTGGATCTGACGGAGAAATCCCCAACTTCCTTCTCTTCTTTCTCCGGCAGACGCTCACCAGCTCCGGCGGCTTCCTCCCCCTCCACCTCTTCGCTCTGCCGCAATACCAGCAGCAGAGACTTCCTCCCCTGCTCTTCCCGCGCCACGCCGCACCCAGCTGGCGCCTCTCCGGCTCTCTGCTCGCCGCCGCCCCTCTCCCTGAGCATCGTCTTCTCCGGCGACAGTCGATACGACTGTCGCCCTGTTCCTCCCCCTTCGTCCCTGCAAGTAAGCTAGAGTTACTCCCCTTCTCCTCATCTTTCTTTCCCCGCTTTCAATTTAGTCAATTAAGCCCTCTACCGACCCTGTTCACCCTCACCCTCTTCGCCTCCGACCACCCTCCGGCGAGCCGCTCCCATCACCTCAGCGACCCACACGGCTCACCGACCACCGCAGAACCTCCGCCTCCTCACCCTGATCCTCTTCCGCCCCTCCACTTCCCACCAAACACCCTCTGCAGATCCACCGAACACACCCACTTCTTCGCTCACAGTTTGACCTAGGACGACCTGTTGGCCCCATCACGCCCCCTGCAGACCCCCTGACCACCTTCGCCGTGCCACGGCGAAGGTCCCCCGCCTGTCTGATTTGGCCGAGAGGCCGTTCTTCTGTGACCAGGTGACTCGCCCGCCGTCGCCATTACTGCGCAGGCAGAGCTGCTTCACCTGCAGGTGCAGGCACGCCTTCGCCCAGGTTTGACTCCCAGGTTGCGCAGGGACTCTCCGCGAAACGTCCCTGGTTCACAGATGGAGCGAAGGTCGCGCGGGAAGCCACGATCGCCCACTGCTCCATCCGCGACGCGCGCTCAATTGGGGTGGGACATTTAGTCCCACCTCGGAACTTCTCGGAGGCGCGCGGACGCATAAAGGCAAAAAGTGCCTTATGCTGTCTGCCTCCTGACCACGGGGTGAGGTCCCTCTCACCCGACCCGGCCTCGTCCGTGACCACGCTCCGCGGACCTGGCCCGACCCGATTAGACCGACCTGCACTCCTCGCCCACCACCGCACGCCGGTGGGCCTGGACCCAGGCCTGACCCGAACCCGATTACCCGGTAGCTCTGGGAGAGCTGTCCCAAGAGTGGTTTCAGAGAGAAAGAGAGACGCGGGGGGGGGAGGGTAGAGTAGGTTTTGCCTCTTGACGAAAAACTCTGAAGTGTGCAGGCCAAAGAAGAAGAAGAAGACCCACGGAAGAAGAAGTGCAGGCGAAGAAGAAGGAGCTGCACTGTAGCAAATGCTCAGTTAAGTCGTCGAAGCACCGGGCCAGACGACGGAAAGTCAGCAGCCAGAGCAACACAGAAGGCAGGCTGAAGAAGAAGGAAGGGAGACTTAGTAGCCGAAGGCAGAAGCACCACGATTGCAGAAGAAGAAGAAGAGAGGTCAAGGCAGAAAACCAAAGAAGAAGAACAAGGAGCTCTGAAGGAAGAAAAACATCACCAACGCAGGAACAGCAGGAAGAAGAAGAGCATCACCATTGCAGAAGAAGATTATCACCATAGCAGAAACCAAGAAGAAGGAGATCGGAAGAAAGAGAAAGAAAGAAGAACATCACAACAAATTCTTTCCCTTTCTCTTTATTTTGTAAAAGAAACATGTATATCTCTAGAATACGACTTGCTCCCTGAGTTCGACCTCGGGAACTCTTTCATTTTCCGAGTAAAAAAAAATTTATATTTGAAATGTTGGTAATAACCGGCTTTACTACAACGTTATAACAAAACTCACAAACCCGGTGAAAAAAAACCAGACGCGTTTCAATGCACAAGGACCCTATGGAGGATTCGCCATAGGATTAGACTGGGACCTTGGGATGACGAGTGCGGACGATCGCATTGGTCCACCCACAGGGTTTTGGCGCTGCGGGTTGTTGGACCATGAGAAGTTTGGATGATTTCGCCATCCTGGGTTATAAGTGGCAGAGATGGGTTGTTCCCCAGGGCGCAAGCGTCTTCTATGCCAGAAGACGCGTCCGCATATAAATATGCTTCCGAGCACACGGAGTCATGGTCCTCCGTGTCAAAATACTGGCTCGCAAAAGCCAGATCCACATGACTTACCGAATCGCCCAGTGCGACACTCGGTAAGGAAGGTCTTCAGGGTTTCTCGGGATAAGCCTGGTGTTGGAAGAATTGGGGTTGTGACGAAGTGGTGAGGTGGGGGTGTTTGCCATAGAACAGGCGGGGTTGGCCAGAAGCTCGTCTAGCTTCTTGTGTACGACGGAGACTTCATCCAATTTCTGTGAGATAAGGCTGAGATCTGTGGATGAATGGGAGGGTCCCATGTCAACTTCGTGGACATTATGAGGTAGGCTGGTGCGATTAAAGGAGAAAATGGAGGCATTGTTCATTGAAGTTTCACTCATATTTTCAAACAATTTGAATGCTCCATTCTCGTCTTTATTCATAAAATTTCCTTCGCAGGAAGTGTTTGTAATCTGCTTCAAAGTCTCATTTAGCCCGTAGTAGAAAATCTAGGCTATATGCCACTAAGGCAGATCGTGGTGCGGACACTTCCTGAGGAGGTCTTTATATCTCTCCCATGCATCATGAAACTGTTCGTCGTTTTGTTGCTTAAATGAAGTGATAGCACGGCGAAGAGCATTGGTTCACCCGATTGGGAAGAACTTCTTGAGAAATGCTGTTCGCATCTCTTCCCAAGAGTGGATGGTTCTCCCAAGGGTGCATAACCACTGCGACGCTTTATCCTACAATGAAAATGAGAACATTTTCATGAGGACTATAGGTAACCCGATATTTCTTGGTTTAACAGTTTCAGCCAATCGGGTTAAGTCTTCCAAGTGGAGAAAAGGATTTTCACTTGCAAGACCATGGAAGTGAAAACTTATTAGGCCAATTATGTTAGGCTTCAATTCAAAGTCGTCCCCGCCCATGGGGACCCGAATTTGTCCTATGGTCTCTATAGCAGCGGGATTCTGATAGGAGCTAAGAGACCTAGGCTCCTCCCATTCGGGAGGGTTCTGCATTTCCTCCAATGTTTCCCTAATGGCTTCAATTTGTTCATTATACATTTCCATTTGCGCTTGGAGGCAGGTTATGGGATCCAAGGCTCCACCACCTGGTGGGTTTTGAGGGCGATTTCCTCCCTCAGGATTTGGGGTTGGCCGTGTAGCCATGTTTGTGGAGGAGGAGGATGATTCGGCTTCTTTTCTAAAATTATCAGGAAATTCACACAGTTCAGGGTTTTGTGACCTCCTCACAAACATGCACTACCGTAGGAAGAATTGGGGGGGATAAGAAGGGAAAAAGAGATGAGAGAAATGACGCCGCAAAGGTACATTTGATGACAAATCAATTCAATCAGATTCCTAACCTCTACAGTGTGCCCTTAGACCTAAAGATCTAAGTTACCTACTATCATGAACTACGGAACTGAATGCGAGCACTGTGGAACCACCGGGCCAGATTGAAAGGCCGTTTGCCCCAGTCTTAGACACCCGATAGCACGCAGGAACCCTCATCAGCACGTAGCGCTACACGCAGGAAGTTAGACCTCTAATCGTTAATAAGGGTCAAGTTGCTACCAGTTTTAGTTAGAGGCTTAGGATCAAGTGCTTCTGGAATGTGAAGGGCATTTTTTACGGGTAATGCTCAAGTAATTGATTTTACAAAGTGTGTAAACCAAGCATGCAACGGGGAAATCTCCCCGAATTGAAGTTTTAATTGGTGAATGGTTTTTAGAATTCAGCCTTAAGTAGTATGGATTTTAGGATTTCGCAGAATTACCAATTCAACCAATCTTCGGGTTTTGAGAGAATACAAGTTTTCTTCTAAGCCCAACAAACCCTTCTTCAATGTCAGTTGGTTAATGCATCCTAAAATGCAATGGGCTTCCCTTGATGGAGATTTCTGTGTGTGGATGCACGAATCAATTTTAGATTAGTGTGAAAGGGAGCCAAAGCACTTCAATTCAAGTACTCCCAATCACCAAAATGATTTCCACACACAAGGCTCAACCAAAAGATAAAGAAAATCAATTTGTTGGGGTTGAAGTATTCGGGATCGAATCTTAGGCACGTGAAAGGTCATGGTGGGGTTGGAATCAACTCAATTCCAAGTCTCCCCACCAAAAAGGTGATCCTGAATTTGTAGATAAATGAGGAAAAGAGGGATGGCAATCAATCTTTTTATTTTTGCCTCAAAGAATGCTTCACACGTCGAAAGATTCAAGAATCAAGATTCTTGGATCTTCGCTATGCGATGTTTGGCGGGAAATCCCGGGGCAGTGGGAGTAAAGGCAAACAATCAATCAAGTGAATTTTAATCCACTTGTCCAAGAGATCCTAAGAAGTTTTTCTTTTTTTTAGTTTTTTTTAGTTTTTTTTTTATATATTATTTTGGTGACAAGTTGAGCTAAGTTGCTGAGAAAGGAGACCTACTTGTTCAACAACGTGTGCGAAGCTCCAGTGCTGTGTCGACGTCTTCACACTCTTGTTCCCGCCTTGGATCTGCTCACGTTTCTAACTTCGTCTGCCTGTCTTCTCCTTGCAACAGGTTCACCTGCACAGCAACAAATAAAGACACCCCTGAAGAGAAGGGTGTGAGAAGAGAAAAATGAAAGGAATGGAGTAAAAACTTACTTGAATGCACACATCCCCGGCAACGGTGCCAGAAAGGATATGGTGTAGACCCGGACAGGCTGTGTTAATATGGTGATTTTATTGTTGAAATGTGTATAGTGGTTAACCTAAATCGAGCCTAACTATCTCTTTACAAAATTTTTTTACCTAGCCTACTTGATTTTATCTTGGTCACTTTTAGGCTCAGGGTCGAACTCAGGGAAGTGGGATTAGAAGTAAATAAGTTTCTACGCCTTTCCTACAACTAATCTCTTCCGTTCGTTTATTGTGTTTTTGATGTTTTTCTATTTAAGATTTTTTTCTGATAATTTTTGTCCTTGAGGTACACCCTGAAAATTAGGTTCTTAGCTTGGAGCCAAATTAGGGTTCAAAACTGGTCTTGCTATTCGCAAGACTGAGTACCTGCAAGTCAAGGATTATCTTTTCTCTTTTATATATTTTTTTATCTTTTTACTGGCAGGAAAGAGAAACAACAATAAAGTAAATATAGTATATATATATGTATATATTATATATATAAAGGTGTGGGGGTGGAGATGGTGTGTAGCGTGGTGTCGAGTCGGTCGTCATCTAGGAAGACGCAACCAATAGGACGAAGTGCAGCGTGGAGTGTAAGGTGGATTGGTGGAAGATGACTGCGAACACACTTTCTGTACGCGTGTATCGGGGAATATCAGGAACTGGTGCAGATATTCCCACGATACAACGTATGGTAGGTGATATGAAAAAATATATATATGTATGTATATATGTAAATATATATATATATATAACTACACATATATTTACATATCTATATATATATATATGTATATGTATATGTAAATGTATGTATATGTAACTATATAGATGTATATATATATATATGTATATATAAATATGGTAATATATGTATATAGATATATGTAGATAGATATGTATATATATATGTGTGTGTATATAGTTATAGATATATATATATGTATGTATATTTGTATATATATATATGTATAAGTATATGAGTATATATATATATATATATATATAGTATCTATACTTATACTTAGTTATATAGGTAATAATATATATATAGATATATATATATATATATATATATATTTATACGTATATAAATATATGTATATATGTAAGTGTATATATATATATATATATGTATGTATGTATGTATGTATACTAATACTTAGTTATATAGGTACTACTATATGTATAGATATAAGTATATATAGATATATATATATGTATATGAATATATATATGTATATATATATATATATAAGTATATAGATAGTGTATAAGTGAGTGGGTGTGTGTACGAGAGTGTGTGTGTGTGTATGTCTACCCGCAGAGGGAGAGGGAGAGAGAGTGCCTGCTGTGTGAAGAGGCGCTTTAAGTCGTCTAGAGTAGCGGGGCGTCGTCTGATGGTTCACGCGCGCGTGCAGGCGCGTAGGCGTGCACGCAGGCGGGAGCGGGCGTGGGGGAGAGACCGCAGCGCACTGCGCTGCGCGAAGAGGCGGGTGCGGGCGAAGGCTCTGGGAGCGGGCGGGCGTACGCGGGTGAAGGCCCACGCGGGATCGGGCGCTGGAGCGGGTGCGGGGAATGTCGCGGGCACGGGCTAGCGTGGGTTGCGGCGCACCGGGTGACCGTATAAGTGAGAAACTTACCGGTCACCGCACTGTAGCCACAGTGTTCCGCTGACTAGCGTGAACAGTTACTACAGTGCATGGTCGAGCCGCGCGACTGGGTGCGTTCGGTTCTGTGAGTGTGGGAGGTGTGAGCAGCTGGCACGCGCGCGAAGCTGTGCCAGCTACTAGCTTGCGGGTGGCACTTTGCGACAGGGCGCTCGGAGAGGGGCGAGGGCAACCTGCAGGCACGCGCGCTGGCCTGCGTGCGGCCGCGTGGTGGCCTACGCTACTGCTGCTGCTGCGGAGCTTGAGCTTCAAAGCTTGAAGCTCCTATGGCAATGGCGGAGTTGTGGCTAAACGTTGAAACAGAGAGAGAACCACCACGCCCACCAGCTCTTTGATGAGCTGGGTGGTGGAGGGACTCACAATGGTGGTTGTGCACCACTGTGAGCTACTCTTGCCCGCAGAGTGGCTCCTCAGAAGGAGGAGAGGCTACGTTTGGAGGGGAGAGGGAAGGAGGCGGCCTGGAAGGGAGCTGCTGCGTTGGGTTTTGGCGTGTGACCAGGCTCCCTTTGCAAAGAAGAAGTCGAGCCCTATTTAAAGAAGAAAGAGGAATGCACAGCCATGCCCTGGCTGTGCATGGCACTGCATGGCTGGCAGGGAAAGCTTGCTGCAGAGCATGGCGCGAGGAAGAAGAGGCCATGCCTTGCAGCTGCGCGGAGAAATTCAAGGCCAAATGGAAATAGAAAATAAAGATGGAGATTTTGCAAGGCAGCACTTGAGGAATTTGTGAATTACAAGGCCATTTTATTCTCTCCTCCCCTCTCAAATAAATGCATGCACGTGTGTATTTTTACAAATGCGACTAGGTCTACCTATTATGCACTGATAGTGCTAGGAAATAGCACAAGGTGGCACAATTGTTGGTGTATTTTTGCTGTGTAATCACATGCGCGCTCAAGGCGCGATCCAAGCACGCCCGGGCGAAGATCACAGATCGGACGGCTCTCATGCCGCTCCCACAAATCAAGCGTGAGGAAGAATAGCGCAGGCGTGCGATCGGCGGGCTAGGGGCTTCACCGACGCTTTTGGAATGGTTTTAGCGATGTCCTGGACATCGCTAAAACCCCTTCTTCATTTGGAAAGCCCTTCTCCCTATTTAAACCCCTTCCAACCACCCATTCAAGGAATTCACTTCCCTTGCAACTACTCTACCCCTCTCTTAGCTAGCTTTAGGCCCTCTTGTAATCGCCAGAGACGACGAGCCACCGACGAAGCCTTCTCCACCACCGTGGCTGCCTCGCCGCCCTCCCTCTCTCTCTCTTTCTTCCTCTCTTTTAAGCTTTACTTTACTTATGTTTAAGCATGTTTCTAATGTTGTAATTTGTGAACTAAAGCTGCATGATTAATGAAGTTATTTTCCATTTACTTGTCTACTTTATTTCCTATCCAAATTGCATGTTAAAGAAAGAAACGACTCTAACCCTAATCTCTCTCTCTCGCTCTCGCTTTTCTCCCGCACCTTTTCGCAAGCAAAACTCCACGATTTCTGTGACAATAAATGACAAGAAAAATCCGATTTTCATGCCTCCTTGAGACCGACACTGGGACTCACATCCATTTCTTTACTTTAAAATCAGCGTTGCAAGTGTGAACTATAACGACACTTCTTAACACACACGCAAGGAAGCACGTCAATTTTTGGCGCAGTTGCCGGGTAGGCAACAGATTTGTTTTGTCACTTCCATTCCACATCCATTCTCACATCGTCTAATGCCTTGTTTCCTTTTTACTTGATGGTTACAAGAATTCGGCGCTTGGACGGTGAAGCGACGCATCCCATGACGGTAACAAGGGAGTAGGCGCAACGAGGACCGGTAGTGAGTAATTCTTCACTCATGACTGTTTGCTTGCGTGAAAAACTAAAAAAATTGTAAAAATTAAAAAGATTTGGCGTGGTGTATGATTACTTGACCTACATCCTTAACACATCACCCAACAAAAAAATGTACATTCTAACATTCTAAATAAATTCTTGGAGTGTTCTTTTCTCTTTTTGAGTGTTGTTTGCGAAGCCACCGTGGATTGACTTGGGCCACACCACTCAACCCTAAAAATGACTCATCTAATAAAAGCTGTATGATCATTAGGATGAGTACATTAGGGTTTTAGAGCCTCTACACAATAAAAGAAAATCTACTTTCACCAAATTGTGTGCAAAACTTGATGTGCCCACTGAAACTTGTCGGAAAACACTAAGATACGTCAACCCTAAATGACACTAAAGTAAGGATGAAACACTAAAAGACACCACATCTTAAAAATCCTTGCTTGAAAACCATGTTTTAATAGAAGCACACACAATGAAAGTGAAAAATTAAGAGGCACCACCCCAATCAAGGCCTCATCACAAAACCCTAGCACAAGCACTATCCTAGCCCTTTTAAAACTGAGTAGATGTGCCCTAGGCAGGACTGAGTTAAGTCTCGAAAGGCGAGGTTTTGTTCGCTGGGCACTTAGCTTTCATTCCCTTGGTAGAATCTGGTGACTAGGCTGCGGGGCTGTGTCAAACGATCGCAGTTGTGGGGTCTACGGAACCGAAGGCGCAAGCGAAAGGAAGAACCTTCCCAACAATCCCCTTGTAATCAACCTGGCCAGATTAGCCTTGGGAAGGGGAGCCAGTGCTTACGTACTTAATCACCCTTTTTGAGATTTCTAGGTCTCCTAAGGAAATACACCATAAGGACTAGGCTTGTTTGCTTGATTGAACACATTTCTCGCATCTGTCGCTCTCCGCATCCCCTCCTGTTCTTCTCTAAGTGTATGCACGGGAGACGCTCACTACATCCCAAGTTGTTTGTTTTGGGACGGGAATCCAGGCGACGTGATTCTGTTAGAAACATGGCTGAACCTAGGGTAGATGAGGCTGTGGAACAACCCCCACCAGACACAATGGCCATTATCCAAGCCTAGATTAATGCAAACCATCGGCTTCAGCAACAACAGATCCACACCATCATGCAAGCCATACACCGATTATCGAACCCACAAGGGCAACCACCACCACCTTTCAAAGGCCCACAAGGGCAACCGCCACTTGATGTACCACCATTTCAGGATCAACCGAAGCCCCTCCACGATTTCTATAACTCTTCTACTATTAGAGTCGAGCCACACCTTAGGATCCCCGAAGGGGGAGATGATTTTGAGCTAAAACCAAATGTCTTAAGTCTGATCTAGAGCCACTTCCATGGAAGCTCAAATGAGGACCCCTTCCAGCATCTAGAGGATCTCGACTACATAGCACGAACTGTGAAACCTAGGAACATTAGCCTTGACATTATTCTAATTAAGATGTTTCCCTTCTCGTTAAGAGACAAGGCTTCTCACTGGCTTAGAACCCTAGGTAGACCCATCACCACCTGGGAAGAACTGATGCATGCATTTCTAAAGAAATTCTTCCCCATAGGAAAGACCAATAACCTCAGAAGAGCTATTACTACCTTCACACTCTAGGGTGGAGAACAGTTCCATGAGGCGTGGGAAAGATTTAATGAACTTTTGATGAAAATCCCCACACCACGAAGTACCAAGGTGGCAATTGGCCTAGATTTTCTACCACGGTCTGGACAACAATCTACGGAACTTCGTCGATGCCTCATGCGGTGGGAACTTCCTGAACAAGGATGAGGAGAGCGTATTTGAGCTCTTTGAGTCCATGAGTGAGAATTCGCTCAACAATGCCTCCATGACCCAGTTTAAAAGATCCAGTCAACCCCGTGGTGGGATTTATGAGGTACAAGCAAATTATGGAATGGTTGACATGGACATCATTGCCAAGAAACTAGATCGAGTGGAATTGGTGGACAAAAAGATTGATGAGCTACTGAACCAGACTAGGAACCCGTTACAGACCTTCTCCCTAGCAAAGGGAGCACATAATGTTGACCTGGCCCAGCCCTTAACCCAACTGAACCTGGAACAACCCCTGACCGCATTCCAGGGAGGGACCTTTGCTCCCTCAACCCTTGATTACTCTCTTCCCTCTCCATCGACATCGGCTATCCTTGAAGATGTGCAAGCTGTCCAAGGTTATGCTAAACCTGACCCTTTCTCCAACACTTACAACCCTGGCTGGCGTAACCACCCTAACTTTGGTTGGACAAACCAGAAACCACCGCAATTCCAAAACCAGCCTAGGCCAAACTAGTAGCCACACTTGCCCCTCTATCAGCAAGGACCACCAGTTAGACCCCCATATAATCAAAATAGGGTAGCCCCTCCCCCACAAAACCAAATGGACACCCTAATAAACATGATGGCTGACATGAACCAGAAACATCAGGAGGAAATGGCCTTGGTAAAGAGACAGTTAAGCCAACTCTTGGACTGTAAACAACAAGGATCCCTACCTTCCCAGCCACAACCAAACCCGCGAAACATAATTAGCAGAGGCCCCAATTCGCAAGGGTTCCAAGGCAATCCCGGGCAGGCTCACATGGTCCAGCCAGTCCCACAAGCACCCCCTGGGTTTGGTGCTTCTTCGTCTTCGTCTTCTCAAGGATCAACCCATGGCCCCAATGCCTCTGTGAATGCGGTGACCTTGAGAAGCGGCACCAAAACCTAGGATCCCGAATGGCCGACTCTCCCCGAGACTTCACCCGTTGAAATACCCGACTCAGAAGAGGCACCAGAAAAACCCAAGGACCCAGAAATAGATCTAATCCACATTCAGACACCCTACCCTGAGGCCTTGGAAACAATCAAGAAAAAGAAGAATGTTGTGGAGACTGAGGAGCTTTTGGAGATCTTTAAACGAGTACAGATTAATATTCCGTTCCTCGAAGCCGTTAAGCACATCCCGGCTTATGCCAAGTTTTTAAAGGATGCCTGTACACCCAAATGTAAGCCAAGATCTCAAGCACCTAGGAAGGTTGTACTCTCCAAACAAGCAAGTTCCGTAATATCAAGCAACCTTCCACTCAAGCGAACTAACCCAGGAGCACCCCTGATTTCCTGCAATATTGGGGACATGACATTTGCTAGAGCACTTTTAGACTTAGGTGCTTCTATCAATCTGATTCCAACAACCCTGTACCACCAATTTGGTTTCGGAGAGTTGACACCCACACCCGTCACCATCCAGTTGGCTGATAGATCAGTGAAAACCCCGAAGGGGGTTGTCAAGGACGTGATTGTACGGGTCAAGGACTTCTATTTCCCAGTCAACTTCTTGGTGCTTGAGATGGAAGTCCCCGGAAAACTACAGAACGCACCCATAATCTTAGGCAGACCTTTCTTAGCTACGGCTAAGGCAAACATTGATTGTGACATGGGATGTATGGAAATCACCTTCGGAGATAAGAAAATGCAATTGGATATCTTTCGGGCAACGAAGTCTTTTGATTGCGATTGTGTTGAGGAACATGATCCCGTGGAGACTCTGGTCGAGGAATGCCTCACCCTTAGTTCTGTTTCAGACCACCAAACCTGTAATGATTGTTCTGACCTGTCACTACCCGTGGATCTCTGTAAGGCTGATTACCATCACACAACACCATTTGAGGAGATCGATGTTGATCAACTCCCGCCTTTTCCCTTTCCATCAACTGTGGTTTTACTCGCACCCGAGCTCAAGCCACTACTCGAGAATCTCAAGTATGCCTTCCTGGGACCTGACCAGACCTTCCCTGTGATTATTAATTCTCATCTAACCAAGGATCAGGAGCTCATGCTGACTGCAACCCTTTCAGAACATCGGGCCGCCATTGGTTGGACCATTTCTGACTTGAGAGGATTTGCCCCACCTATTGCACACATAAGATTTACCTGGAAGACGGGGCACAACCTTCCCACCAGATGCAGAGACGTCTAAACATGTGGGAAGTCGTTAAGAAAGAAATTATCAGGTGGCTTGATGCTGACATCATCTATCCTATCTCCGATAGCCCCTGGGTGAGCCCCACTCAAGTGGTTCCAAAGAAAGCCGGGCTCACCGTTGTCACCAATGATCATGGTGAATACATCCCCACCCGCACCACCACCGCATGGCAGGTGTGTATTGATTATAGGAAGCTCAATGAAACTACTAAGAAGGATCATTCCCCCTTGCCATTCATTGACCAAATCATTGAAAGATTGGTAGGGCAAAAGTATTTTTGCTTCCTGGATGTATATTCAGGATATAACCAAGTCGCAATTGCTCCAGAAGATCAAGAAAAGACCACATTCACCTGCCCGTACGACACGTTTGCATTCTGTCGAATGCCATTCGGGCTATGCAACACACCTGCTACCTTCCAGCGTTGCATGCTAGCCATTTTTTCAGAAATGGTGGGTGAATACCTAGAGGTCATTATGGATGATTTCTCTGTATTTGGGAATTCATTTGACCATTGTTTGAGCAACTTGGAGAAAATCCTGAAAAGATGTATCGAGGTTAATCTGGTGTTAAGTTGGGAAAAGAGCCATTTTATCGTTTAAGAAGGAATTGTCCTCAGTCACATCGTATCACATAGGGGCATCGAGGTAGATCGGGTTAAGGTTGATTTGATTTCCAAACTTCCTCCACCTAGCTCCGTCCGATAGATTCGCTCATTTCTGTTACACGTTGGCTTCTACCGAAGGTTGATTAAAGACTTTTCCAAGCTTTCCAAACCCTTAACCGACCTTCTGGCCAACGATGCCATATTTCACATGTCCTCTGATTGCATCCAGGCTTATCACACCCTTCGGGACTTAGTCTCCACAGCACCTGTACTTTAGCCCCCAGACTGGTCCTAGGACTTTGAGATTATTTGTGATGCATCATATTTTGCCATAGGTGCTGTCCTGGGACAAAGGCAAGACAAGAAGCCCGTGGTGATCTCCTACGCGAGCAAAACATTGGATGAGACCCAACGCAACTATACGGTCACAGAGAAAGAGTTGCAAATTGTAGTCTTTGGACTTGAGAAGTTCCGATCGTACTTGCTAGGATCCCACGTGACCATCTATACTGACCACTCAGCCATCCGGCACCTGTTGGCCAAGAAGGACGCAAAGCCCAGGCTCATCAGATGGATCCTTCTCTTGCAGGAATTTGACTTGGAAATCCGCGACAAGGCCGGATCAAAGAATGTGGTGGCTGACCACTTGTTCAGACTTCATCTAGACCACATTGGGCCCTCCTTACCTCTATCTAACGCCTTCCCTAATGAACACATTCTGGGTGTGCAAGATAAGAGACTGCCTTGGTATGCTGACTATGTCAACTACCTAGTTGTAGGACAAACCCCGCACAATTGGTCTAGACAGCAATGGGACAAGTTCTTAGCTGAGGCCAAGCACTATTTTTGGGATGATCCCATGCTGTTTCGCCTCTATGCTGACCAGATCATCAGGAGGTGTATCCCCAAGAATGATGTTCAGGGTGTGCTTTCCTTCTGTCATGACCAGGCTTGTGGTGGCCACTTCTCTGGAAAGAAAACGGCTGCAAAGGTTCCATAGTCTGGATTTTACTAACTGTCCCTATTTAAGGATGCACACAACTTTGCCAAGACTTGCTCACGCTGCCAAACGCTGGGGACCATGACCAGGAAAGATATGATGCCCCTCCAGTCCATTTTGATTGTCAAAATCTTTGACATTTGGGGTATCAATTTTATGGGCCCCTTTCCACCATCTAACGGCTTCGAGTACATCCTAGTCTCTGTAGACTATGTTTCTAAATGGATTGAAGCTGTCGCCACCCGCCGATGCGATCACAGGACTGTCATGGACTTTGTTAAGTAGAACATCTTTTCCCGGTTTGGAATACCAAAGGCCATGATCAATGATGGTGGAAGTCATTTTATCCACTCCCAATTCCGTGCCCTACTTAGAAAATACGGGGTTAACCACCGCATTGCTACCCCGTATCATCCGCAAACAAATGGGCAAACCGAGGTCTCCAATAGACAAATTAAGAACATTTTACAAAAGACTACGAGACCTGATAGGAAAGACTGGTCCACATGACTAGATGATGCCCTGTGGCCATACAAAACCTCTTTCAAGACCCCGATAGGCATGTTGCCTTATCGCTTGGTCTTTGGCAAAGCCTGCCATCTTCCTGTCGAATTGGAACACCGGGCATACTGGGCTGTCAAGCAATGTAACATGGATTCCCAGTTAGCCGGTGCGCAGAGGACGCTCCAATTATCTGAGCTCAAAGAAATTTGTCGGGATGCTTTTGAGAATAGTCGATTGTATAAGGAGAAAATGAAATTCGTCCACGACCGACTTATCCATAGAAAGACCTTTGAGCCTAACCAGCAAGTCTGGCTGTTCGACGCTCGCCTAAAACTCTTTCCGGGGAAACTCAGATCCAAATGGATCGGACCATTTCGGGTGGTTAAGCCTTACTCTAATGGGGCGGTTGAAATCGCTGATCCAAACACTGGGCACACTTTTACAGTTAATGGTTAAAGATTGAAACACTTCCTAGCCTAGGTTCCCCCAAAGGAGAGTGTCACCCTCATTGAGGGATGACACGAAGCAACGCCCAGCTGGAGGCATTAAACTCAGCGCTTCCTGGGAGGCAACCCAGAGGATTTGGATTGATCTGGTATTTCATGTCACTCAGGTACTATCTTTTTGAACCCCTGTTGCATCTATGTATTTGCCAATGAGGACATTGTCCAACCTAAGCATGGGGGGGGTGGTAAATTGCACGACCCTGAGCTCATTTAATCAGTCTGAATAAAATAAAATTAAAAAAAATTGAATTTAGGAAGAAACTTAGGCATTGGAAACTTATCAATAGTGGGAAATAATACAAAAAGAACTTGAACACTTAGACTTTTCAGGCCTTTAGGCTTAATCAGCTCTGGTGTCCATTAAAATACGGATTTAGCTTCGAATCGTTGCAACCTTAAGCTACTCTAATCCACCTACTAAATAAGGTGATAAGTATACGACTTATCAACTCACCCTCTAACTCAGAAGAACTTTGAGTCTAAGAATCTGCACACATTTTTGCACAGTCTCACTCCTCGGAGATTTGGACAGAAATTGGGTAGCTAATGAACTCTCTAGGGTGGTATGGCTGGCAAGTTGTCATGGGTAACAACCCATTGGCAGGTTGTCCAAAACCCAGCCACGGGATCACTTCTTCATTGCCTCTAGGTACATCTGAGATCAGGGAAGCCACCTACAAAAAAAAGGAGAAGAAAAGAAAACAAAATAAACCACACTTCACCGCACGAGTATGGTTGGCAAGTGATCGTGGGTAACAGCCCATTGGTCAGTTGTCCAGAATCTAGCCCAGTAATTACACAAAAAGAACCAAAACACTTAAGGAAGAAGCGGGGAAGTAGTACAAGCCGGGGAGATATATACTGGAAAAATCCTTGTGTTGACCCCAATTAAAACAAACATAGGGAGAAAGCTACCAATCAAACAAATACACCTTCAGGCAAAATACTTCCTTTTCCAGTCACCTAGGAGCGTAGAAACCCAAAGTCTGTTTGAATTACCGTTGAGTGAGTCTATCACAATCTTCACACCAAGATGCTTAACACTTAGGGTTTTGACCGAGTTTTGTGTGGGTTGGGTAGCCGTAAAAAGTTACCAACCCACTCTGAATTTCAAAAGAGATTCTAAATATATATACATACATACATATGTATATACATTAAAGCAAGGATTCGGGCGATTCGTATTTTGGCAGACACCGTTGCTTAGTCTTTTAGATTAAGATCTCAGTATATTTCCTCCTATTCACAAGTGACGAAGTGTCTAAGTAATTACTTCTTAAATTCTGACAGAAAATAAAGGCTAGAATAAACCTTGCTAGGGACTAGCAAGGAGTAAGCATGGGGGCATGATAGCACTGCATATGGGGGTGATAATTCTGTTAAATAGGGCCCATCTTAATAATAAAAGGTACAACATAAGTAGAATGGGAGCATTGCAAGCATCATGTACCAAGATTGCTTATAAAATAATATTAATGGCCATTTGTATAAGCACTTGTCAAAGCAAGCCTTAGATGAGCAATCGGACTGCACGAATGGATTCAGAACGACAAACGGAGTCCAACGAACTCAAAATCGGCCAAATCCGACATCCGGAGCTCCCACAATGGGCCTAAGAATTTTTGACTGTTGATCTAATGATCAACGACCCTCGATGCACCACGTGGCACCCGCTCACCACGCACCGCTTCCACCTTCAGCCGAAGATAAAATTTCAGCTGTCGATCTCTGATCGGATGGTCGAGAGCCGTGCGCACGCCCGCAGTCGCCGCAATAAAGCAGCAGGCGTGGCACAGCGGTTAACACGCCACCCTCACCCACGGGACGCTGGTTCGAGCCGTGCGGTGCGGGAATTCAAAGGCAGCGAGGTGGCGGACGAAATTCAGCCGTAGATCTGCACTTGGACGGTGGCGATAGCGCCATGCAGCACGCCCTCAGGCAGCTATCGGCCACGTGCGTGCACACGCCAGGTGGCAACGCCCGCGCGCACGTGCGCTCAAGGCGCTATCCAGGCGCGATCCAAGATGGCCCGGGCGAAGATCGCAGATCGGACTGCTCTCATGCCGTGTCCACGGATCGAGCATAAGGAAGAACAGCATGGGCGTGCGACCGGCGGGCTGGGGGCTTCACCGATGCTTTTGGAAGGCTTTTAGCGACATCCCAGACGTCGCTAAAACCCCTTCTTCATTTGGAAAGCCCTTCTCCCTATTTAAACCCCTTCCAACCACCCATTCAAGGCATTCACTTCCCTTAAAACTACTCTACCCCTCTCTTAGATAGCTTTAGGCCCTCTTGTAATCGTCGGAGACGACGAGCCATCGACGAAGCCTTCTCCACCACCGTGGCTGCCTCGCCGCCCTCCCTCTCTCTCTCTTTCTTCCTCTCTTTTAAGCTTTACTTTACTTATGTTTAAGCATGTTTCTAATGTTGTAATTTGTGAACTAAAGCTGCATGATTAATGAGGTTATTTTCCATTCAGTTGTCTACTTTATTTCCTATCCAAATTGCATGTTAAAGAAAGAAACGACTCTAACCCTAATCTCTCTCTTTATCTCTATCTCTCTCTCTCGCTCTCGCTTTTCTCCCGCACCTTTTCGCAAGCAAAACTCTGCGATTTCCGTGATAATAAGTGACAAGAAAAATTTGATTTTCTCGCATCCTTGAGATCGACACTCGGACTCACATCCGTTTATTTACTTTAAAACCGACGTTCCAAGTGAGAACTATAAGGACACTTCTTAACACATACGCATGGAAGCACGTTAGGGAGTAAATTTCCCCAACAATCGGCGGCATCTTTTCCCTTTTCTCCAGCCAGCTGCAACTCCTCCCGCACGTTTATCTAATATCCCGCCACCCTCCCTCAACAAACAAGGCCAAAAATCGCTAAGGGATTTGAAAATCCCTTAACTCACGTAAGCGCAAAGGAGAGGAGTTAAAAAGAAGAGGCAAAGAAAGGGGTGGGATCATCATCCAAAGAGTGGGTAACTCCAGCTGCACTGTGGTTCTGCATCTTCCCCGCACACCCAAAGCTACAGGCTCCCCACCGCGCGCTTGCAGCCAGGCCCTAGCAAGCCTCTCCACAGCCTGCAGGCACCCACTTTAGCGCCTAGCGCTCTTTGCAGATTGCCTTGCCACCATCGCTCCCTGTAGGTGCTGTGCACTCACCGGCCACCGCAGCACAGCGCCCCCTCCTGCAGGCGCTCACGCCCCACTCCAACACCCGCGCCCCTGCAAGCGCCTCTAGGCATCCGCCTGCCATCACGGCACCAGCCTGCTCCGCGCTCTCCAACTAGCCAGCAGGCGCGCACCCCTCTACAGGCATCCGCCCGCCTTCACCTGCCAGGCCGCGCCATTTGCAGCGCACCCCCTCTCGCCCGCTCGCCCGCAGGTGTCCAGCGCTTGCTCCTACACCGCACCGCACTCGTCACCAGGCACCCGCTTTAGTGTAGGCGCTTCCTCCTTCCAGCACCTAGCGCTCCCCGCGGGCACCCGCACGCCAGACACCTCCAGCGGACCTGCCACCTCCTGCAGGCGCTTGCGCCATCGCCTCTGCACCTCCTGCCGCACCCGCAAGCGCACGCCATCTGCAGCGCACCCTCACCCTCGCAGGTCCGCCTCCAATACCTCCTCCGATGTTCTTCTCCTTCGTCGACCTGCCACCTCCGGCCATCTCCGTCGACGCCGCGGCCTCCATCGGATAGGCCTCATCCTTGCCAACCTCCCTAGCGTGTCCACAGCCCGCCGGTGCTCTCTTTCTCTCGCGAGGAGGAGAGAGAGCAAATGCTCTGTTTTGACTTCAATTAGTTATTACATTTGCTGCCATTACCGAAACCTTATTTTTGATTTATTATTATTTTATTACAGTAAAATTGTGAATGCACCCTCATACTTTCTGATAATTACATGCTATTGATATTCACCTGTTTTAAGATTGGTTTTGGGCTTAACCTATGCACTAATTTTCTCTAGTATCTGTCAAGTGAAAATTACATAAAATCATCATATATTTATTGAAGATTTTAGTGAGGGAAAACTGCACATATACCCTTATCCTTTTAAGTTATTGTGAATCGACTTTCCATTGCATTTTATGTCAGATTTGAATAGGGATTTCTTACTTTACCAAAAGAATATAAAATAATCGAGAGTTTATTGCATAATTGCCTCCCTATGGACACGACCTGCTCTTCTGTGAGTGGTTATTTTTTTTATCATTGATTAGTCAATTTTTCCACCACTTAAATGCTACAACGCAAAGCGGAAAGCTGACTCGTCACCCAACCTAGTCATCTCCAATCTCAAAATATGTATCCCCCTCGATAGGCGCCTGAGTAGGTTCTGACATTAGTTCTCCTGAAGGGGGTTCATCTTGAGAATCATCTCAAGATTTGACTAGGGCAACCACAAATTTCATCCTCAACCTCGATAATTTCCCAAGTAGAAACTCACCCAGGTCCCTATCCCTAACATTTTGGAGCAAATCCAATAGAGAACTATTAAGTTCATCAATAATTTTGATCATAGGCTCCAATGCTTCTGTTCATGGTGTTGGCTGAGCTTCTAAAGATTATATAGTGTTCTTAAAATTAGCCAACACCCTATCTTGGATTTGGTTCACTGAACCGACTGGTTTGGTTCAGGGTTGGGTGGGTTCGAGTTAAATCTAGGGGAGTCAAGATATCGAGGTTCTCGGGTCCCTCCCTGATAGTAGGTCATTTCAGGTTGTTTAAAGGATGGTGGTGACCTATATTCAGTGGAATACTAGGGAGGGTACATGTTATAATCATTATATCCTTCCTAATTGTAGATTGGGTTGGTTTGGTGAGCAAAAGATGAAGATCTATAATCATTGTAGCTCTGGGAAGGATAATAATCATAGTCTCATTGTCCAGGGTTAGGCCCTGGACACTGAGGTCCGTATTCATATCCCCAATCAAAGTCATCCCAGCTAGTGGATGGGTAATTACAAGTCAAGTTGGAATAGTAATCATCTTGGGGATAAGTGGTGGTAGGAGGATGGGATGGGAAATGCGTGTAAGAAGTGGAAGGATACATGGTAGAATAGGAGGGAAAGCAGAAGAGAGAAAGGTGCCCTGTAGTACAAGCAATCAACCTTGTCTTTAGGTGGGTTAGCCTAAAGACCTACAGACTCCCAGGACCCGTCTTGAGATTATGAACGATTTAATATACTTTTATCCAGTCAATCCAACCAGTTAGAAGGAGGGATTGGGGAGAAGGTTCTTCCTTTGGCTTGCGCCTTCGGTTCCTAGTATACCCCTCAGCCACGGTTGTTTGACGCTACTCCTCTAGATAGACATCAGATGGACCAGTAGAAGCAGATTAATCAAAAAAAATCTTAGTCTGAGCCCCGAAGAGTGAATCAATCCTTAAGGCCAATGTCTACTTAGTTTTAATTAGGCTTGGGATGATTGTGCTCTTGGAATGTGATGGGCCCTTTAGATGGGTTATGCCCTTAATGATCAGTTAAAATGTGTGTGCATGCACAACCAGGGTTTGCAAACAAGGTTATTTGATGATGTGTCTTTTAGAGTTTAACCTTGTTTAGTAGCTTTTAGGGTTTACTCTTAGGTATATTCAATGAAGTTTAGGAGAACATTCCAAGTTTTGAAAGCATGGGTGTAGATATGTTCCTTTAAAAATAAAAAATAATGTGGAGTGCCTGGTTCAACCCTAAGAATCAACCCTATGTGGCAAGCTACTTGATGGATCACTTTTATCTTAAGTGATGTGGCCCAAACAGTTTAATCAATTGGCCTATTGCACCACTTAATTAAGGCACACAGAAATGTTTGACCTATTCAGATTTCTACTCACTTATTTGTGTGTTGATTAAGTGTACTAGGTCCACAGGTTAGATCCTGGTTAAGTGGTAGAATCGATGTGATTGTGCGCCTTAGGGTAAGAAGCTGTGGGTGTTAGGTGTGTAGCTTTCAGAAAATCCCATAAGAGAAGAGTATATTTTTTTTTTTTATATATGCAAGGGTGAGATGAGTGGAGGTGGCAAACAAACAACCAAATATATCCTAGGATTTATAAAAAGCACCTAAGTTGATTTGGGTTTGAGTTATTAGTGTGGTAAAATGAACTAGTGGGTGGGGGTGGTAGGGATAAACTTACAAAACCTTCATCTACACTTTTCTCCGATCTAACCGCTTTCACCCACTTCGGAAGAGTACTTGCAATCACAGTAAGATCATAGAAAAAGTTAGATAAAAGTTAGGTAACAAGGAAAAAACACGAGAAAAACTAAAGAGCGTTGCCTCCCAAGCAACGGTGCCAAAATGATGTGGGCACATTTTGCGTGTTTAAAATCGAGAATCTGAGGACCCATCGTTGTAGCTCGCAAAATGCGTATATCAAATAAAATTTATAGCCAAAACTCGAAAAGTGAGTTCCAGGTCGAACATGGGGAGGCGAACGTTTGGTTTTGAAAATCTGCATTTCTCTTTTATTTATTTTTGGTCATTTTTATCTTTTCTAATTTTTTTGGTATTTTTAGCAAGCAAGAGATCAGGTCGATGGCTTCTAACTAATCTAATTGCAACAATATAAGAGAGAGAGAAACAATCATTTATTTATAAATGAATGTTTGTTACACTACGAAAGCGGAAAATCTACACTACGAAAGCGTAAAAGGATAGAATGAGGTTAGAGAAATCCCCCTCGACGGTCTCTCGGAGGACGACTCACTCTGACGTCGCCTGGAGGAAGGTGGTGAGGAGCGGGATGAAGGAGGACATAGTCGGAAGACGGAGGATAGGGCAAGACAGCGTCACGGCGAGAATCTTCTTCTCGAAGGGCGGTGAGAGGACGACCATGGGATGCTCCATGAAGGGGGATGAGAGGAGGGAAAACTATTTGATTTTCTATTCTAGAGTAGCATCTTGAGCTTGGGACAAGCTCTCTCTAGAGCCTTGGAGGTGGTGAGAGGAAGAGAGGAAGAGATGACTTGGAAGGGAGGGGGTGTAGGTCCTTTTATAGTGGAGGAGAAGAGGTAAAAATAGGTATGGGGCCATTAGAGACCTCCAGGCCATTGATGGAAGTGCCGCTGTAGGCAGCTCATTCCCGCTGGCGTGCGCAGCTGGCCTTGCTGGCATGCGAATAATTATCGATGGCTGTAAGCGTCGCTGTAGGTCTAACTCATGCGTCGCTGTAGGTTGGCACCAACCGAGCACTCTCTTGCCCCTTTCTCCGCTGGCGCTGTGCTGTGCGCTCTCTTTTCCGTGCACGTGCATGCTCACGTGTTGGCGCTGCGCTGTGCGCATGTGTGCCTCCGCGCACCTGTGCGCACCCGTGGTGCTGCACGCGTGCGCATGGGCGGCCTGGGTTCGGCCACGTGGTGCAATCTGGGTCGTCCATCTTCTTTTCGTTGTAGGGGTTGCTACAGAGGTCTGATTGAGTCGATTTTCACGCCGTTGGGCTGCGATAGTCGATCCGAATCCACTCGCAAGGTTGGTATTGTCATTTGAAGCTTTGAATTATATCACCTAGTCCTTTGGCCGTTGATCTTCCTTGGACTGCATATGGTGCTATGGGACTCCGATCAAGGCGATTTCAAAGATGTTGGACTCTAATTCTCGTCTTGATCAAATCCGTACTGTCGGTTCATCAATTCGAGGCTTCGAAATAAATACCCTTTTCTCTTGACCACAAAAAGTATGCAATTAACCTAAATTATATACAACTACTCTAAATGTAGAATGATGCATGCTATGCAATATTTATAACACAAAATGCAAATCTAAGCCTAGGAACATGCATGAATAGGCATTTTACTCTCAATAAAAGTGTTTACATCAAGTGGAATTTCGGTATCATGTTTTTGCCCTTCTCTGGTATATCAACTGATCTTAGCTAGGTTCTTAAAGCACCCTTAATTGGGTGCTATTAAGAATGCAGTTAAGGTTAGTCTTGGATGGTATAATAGAGAAGTGCAAGGTGATGCTGCTGAAATTTTTCCACACACTAGTTGCATGTAACAAGTAATGTTGTGATCAAATCTTCAAGGATGGGCTTTTAAATGAAAACCTTAGTGAAAATACAAACACTGTTAAAATCAGGTTATAATTATTGGGTGGTTTTATTTTATTTTTGTAGATTATCATGGGAAAGTCTTGGATTAGTTTGAGGAACTTGGATTGCTCCCGATACAAGAATGGAGTGAGAGGGTTCCTTGATTGGCTACCTCATGACGATAGGAAGTTATTCAGATGAGGGGATAAGTTTGACATGATTTTTTCCTCATGTAGGAGGTGCTTGAATGGATATTCCCATGATAGGAACACTATATTCGAGCACACAATTTGCAATGGTTGTTGGTAGCATTATACTAAGTGGATTGCTTATGGAGAGGTTTTTACAGAGGAAGTAAGACGAACTTCGATAGATTTCAATGAGTTTGCTGTGGATATTGAAGCTGATGACATCGATGAAATGTTTGATGCAATGAGAGCAGGCGATGCAGATCTGGCTGTTTGCACAGCAAAAATACACCAGTAAATATGCCATCTTGTGTTATTTCCTAACACTGCCATTGCATCTTACGTAGATATAATTGCATTTGTAAATAGACACCTGCATGCATTTATAAAGAGGGGAGGAGAGTGTGAATAATTGGCCATCTATTAATTAACATCTTCCTTAAGTGTGGCATTACAATTTCACCCTTTTTCATATTTTTATTATTTTGAATTTTCCTCTCTCGTGCGACTGCAGGGCATGGTGTGTGCGTGCCTCTCTTCCTGCCAACAGCATGGCCAGATGTGCGCACATCTCTTCCTGCCAGCAGCATGGCTGTGGCATGCCCTCTCCTCTTTATAAATCCTTGCTCTCTCCCTTGTGGGGGCAGACACCGTTAGATCACCTCCACCCTCGGCCAACCTCCTCCTCTCTCCCTCTCCATACATAGTACCACTTCTCACAAGCTGAGAAGAGGTACACCGTGCGTAGGAGAAAACCCACAGTGATCTCAGACTACCACTGTGAGTTCCACCACCGCCCAGCTCCTTCGTGAGCAGGTGGGCGTGGTGGATTTGCCTTTTGTTTCGCAGCCTTTCATCTTCTCCGCCATTAGCCAGAGCTTCAAGCTCTCAAGCTTAGAAGCTCCAGAAGCCACACGCCTACCCGTAGCCCCAGCCAGTTAGTGCGCGCTCACTAGCAGACCATGCGCAGCCTCTTTCCACCCACGCAGGCGGTCCATAACGCGCCGGCACATGCAAAATGCCTCCACCTGGTCACCGCTTGTCGCGGCACTGTAGCGCACTGTTCACGCCTCTTTGCGCGACACTGTAGCCACCGGCTCATTTCTCACTTAGCCGGTGGCTCTGCTCTATCTCTCCTTTGTGCTACCCGCTCCAATTGGTCTCCCAGCACCTGTGCCTCACCCGCTTGCAGCGTTGTGCGCTGCACTGCGCAAGCATGCTGCACCTCGCTCGCCCGTGCAGCAAAGAGCACTGCGCTTCACTCGGCCACGCGTGCGCTCTCTCTTTTGCGCCTGCGCACCTACGCCTTCAGATGTCGGGGTAGCGTGGCAGACAGCTTATCTGCTGTGCTCCCCTCCTCCTCCGGCATACACACACACGCACACCTGTACACACACACTCATACACTCACGCATACACACACACATATATATCCACTCACATCCTTACATATATACATATACATATATATATACACATATATATTTATATATAAATATAAATACATATATATATATCTACATACATATACATCTATATATACATATATAGTTATAGATATATACATATATACATATACATACTTACATATACATCCACTTACCCATATCCATCTATATACCTCACAACCACCACCCATACTCTCGTGCACTAGTCCCTCTACCGCGCATCATATCGCAGGAATATTCGGACCAGTTGCTGATATTCCTCGATATCTGTGCAAAGCAAGCGACTCCACCCTCACTCCCACACATCTGCTCCACACTCCATGCGGCACTTAGTCTTGTTGGTTGCGTCTTGCTAGATGTGGACCAACTTGACACCGTGCTACATTCCATCTCCATTTCCACCTCCACCCCTATCTATATAATATATAAATATATATATCTATTCTGTATCTACTATATATCTATACATATATATGTTAAGCTAAGTGTTTCTTTCTTTCCTAGCAACTTACTCTGTTTTCATTTATCTTTTATTTCTTGCTATTAAAAATACAAAAAAAAGTAAAAGAGAAAAAATACTTCTTGTCTTACAGGTACTCGATCTTGCTAATAACAAGATCGATTTTTGGAGACCCCTAGTTGGCTACAAGCCAAGAACCATTTGGCTCAAGGCCAAGGACTTGATTTTTGAGGGTGTACCTCAAGGACAACATTATCACCAACAAAAATCTTAAAAATAGAAAAAACCAAAAACATAACAAATGCAAGGAAGAGATACGTTTTAGGAAAGGCGTAGAAACTCCTTGATCTTCAAATTCCCGCCTCCCTGAGATTGACCTTAGGCCTAAAAGCAACCAAGAAAAAATCAAGTAGGCTAGGTTAAAAATTTTGTGAAGCTGGTTAGACTCGATTTAGGTTAACTCACTATACTAATTTCAACAATAATATCACCATATTAACAAAACCTATTTGAGTCGCACCACGCTTATCTGGTGCCGTTGCCGGGAGGCGCAAATTGGGGTAAGTGTCTACTCTCATTCCTTTGATTTTCTCTTTTCACACCCTTCTCTTCATGGGTGTTTTGTTTGCTTGTGTGCAGGTAAACCGGTTGCAAGGAGGAGACAAGCAAAGGAGGTCGGAAACGTGGGCAAATCCAAGGTGGGTGCGAGAGCGTGAAGTTGCCAGTTCCGCATTGGAGCTTTGCCCACATTGCTGAAAAGGTTGGTGTCTTCCTCTTAGTAACTTAGGTTATCTTGTCACCAAAAAAAAAAAAATCTGAAAACACTTCTTGGGAATTTCTTGGGGCAAGTGGATTAGAAACCACTTGTTGACTACTTGCTATCACCCCCACCGCTCCTTGATTTCCCGCAAAACTTCGCATAGCGAAAATCCAAGAATCTTGATTCTTGGATCCTTCATTGTGTGAAGTTTTCTTTGAGGCAAGATAAAAGTGATTGATTTCCATCCTTCCTTGCCTCATTTATTCACATTTTGAGATCATCTTTTTGGTGGGGAGACTTGGAATTGAGTGATTCCAACCCCACCACGACTTTTCAATTGCCTTAGATTTGATCCCGAATATTTCAACCCCAACATTTTAATTTTCTTTACATCATTTTGTGGTTAAGCCCTGTGTGGAATATCATTTTGGTGATTGGGAACACTTGAATTGAAGTGCTTTGGCTCCCTTTCACATTGACTTAAAATAGACTCGTGCATCCACACATAGAAATTTCCATCTAAGGAAGCCCATTGCATTTTTAGCAGGCATTAACTAATTCACTTTGAAGAAGGGTTTGTTGGGCATAAAAGAACTTGTGTTTTCTCAAAACCCGGAGATTGGTTGAATTGGTAACATAATGGAATCCTGAAATCCATACTACTTAAGGTTGAAATTCTAAAAGCCATTCACCATCTAAAACTCCAATTCAGGGAGATTTCCCATTGCATGCTTGATTTGCACACTCTTAAAATCAACGCACTTGGGCATTACCTGTATACAATGCCCTTCACATTCTTGGAGCATTTGATCCTAAGCCTCTAAATTAAAACTGGTAGCAACTTGACCCCTATTAAGGATTGGAGGTCTAACTACCTACGTGTAGCGCTTACATGGTGGTGTGGGTTCCCGCGTGCTATCTGGTGTCTAAGACTAGGGAAATGGCCTTTCAATCTAGCCCAGTGGTTCCGCGGTGATCTCATTTTGTTCCATAGGTTGTGATAGTAGGTAACTTAGATCTTTAGGTCTAAGGGCACATTGTAGAGGTTAGGAAACTAATTGATTTGATTTGTCATCAAGTGTACCCATACGGCATTGTTTCTCTCATCTCCTTTTCCCTTCTTATCTCCCCAATTCTTCTTGTGGTAGTGCATGTTTGGGAGGAGGACACAAAACCCTGAATTGTTTGAATTGTCTGATAATTCTAGAAGGATAGAAACTGATTCGTCATCCTCCTCTACAAACATAGCTGCACGCCCACCCCCAAATCCTGAGTGAGGACATCGCCCCCCTCAAATCCCACCAAGGTGGTGGTGAAGCCGTAGACCCCATAACCCGCCTCCAAGCCCAAATGAAAATGTATAATGAGCAGATTGAAGCCATTAGGGAAACCATGGAGGAAATGCAGAACCCTCCTGAACGGGAGGAGCCTAAGTCTCTTAGCTCTTATCAAAATCCCACTGCTACAGAGACCATTGGGCAAATTTAGGTCCCCATGGGCGGGGACGATTTTGAATTAAAACCTAATGTCATTGGCCTAATTAACTTTCACTTCCATGGTCTTGCAAGTGAAGATTCCTTTCTCCATTTGGAAGACTTAACCCAATTAGCTAAAACTGTTAAACCAAGAAACATTAGGTTCTCAATTGTCCTCATGAAAATGTTTCCATTTTCATTGCGAGATAAAGCGTCACAATGGTTGCGCACCCTTGGGAGAACCATCCATTCTTGGGAAGAGATGCGAAAAACATTTCTCAAGAAATTCTTCCCAATTGGGTGAACCAATGCACTTCGCCGGGCTATAACTTCTTTCACGCAACAAAACGGTGAGCAGTTTCATGAGGCCTAGGAAAGGTATAATGACCTCCTCAGGAAATGTCCACACCATGGTCTGCCTAAGTGTCATGTTGCCCAGATCTTCTATTATGGGCTAAATGAAACTTTGAATCAAATTGCAGACGCTTGCTGCGGAGGGAACTTTATGAATAAAGACGAGAATGGAGCATTTGAATTATTTGAGAACATGAGTGACAACTCAATGAACAATGCCTCCGTCGTCGCCTTTAATCGTACCAGCCTGCCCCGCAATGTTCACGAAGTTGACACGGGACCCTCCCATTAATCCACAGATCTTAACCTTAATGCACAAAAATTGGATGAAGTCTTCGTCGTGCACAAGAAGTTGGATGAGGTTCTGGCCAATCCTGCTCGCTCTATGGCAAACACCTCCACCTCATCACTTCGTCACAACCCTAATCCTTCCAATGCCAGGCTTATTCCCAAAAATCTTGTAAGACCGTCCTTACCGTGTATCGCGCCGAGTGATTCTGTAAGTCATGTTGACCTGGCTTCTGCAAGCTAGTATTTCGACATGGAGGACTAAGCCTCCGTGTGCTCGGATGCATATATGCATGCGGACTCGTCTTCTGGCTTAGAAGATGCTTGTGCCCTGGGGAACAACCCGTTCTCTACTACTTATAACCCAGGGTGGCGAAATCATCCTAACTTCGCATGGTCCAGTAATCCGCATCGCCAAAACCCCACTGGTGGTTCAATGTGACCGTATGCACCCATCATCCCAAGGTCCCAGTCTAATCCTGTGGTAAATCCACCATTGGGTCCTTGCATTCCTCAAACAGAACACGCATCAAGTCCTCTTGATAAACTGATGCGAATGGTGACGGAAATGCCTAAGCTCCATGAAGAAAACATGACCTCTCTTCAGCACCAATTGGCGCAGCAGAATGCTGAGATCAGTCAACTACGCATGACGACTCGATCTCAGGGCACTCTTCCAGCCCAACCTATTGCTAACCTGTGAAATTTTGTACCCTGTGGTCCTCAACCACAGGTACCACCTTCTCAGGGGCAGGTTCATCAGATTCTGTAAGCTCCGAGCATTCCACCTGGATTCCAGGCTAATCCCGCAGCAACACATCACCCTTATATCCCTATTGCGAACCCTCCTCTGCCTTATGATCCCACTGGACCCGCGATGTCCAATGTGATTACTATGAGGAGTGGTAAGCAAATTGTCGATCCGCCTCGACCTGATCTTGGCCCATCTTTTTCATTGCCCTCTCATTCGGAATGCGCATCGCATTTTCATGAGGACGATACACCCAAACTAGTGCCAGAATCAGTCCCATTCCCTGAGGCTCTACTGAGGGAGCCAAAAGGCAAGAAAAAGGATATGTAGGCCTTTGATAACTTGCGTAATTTATTCAGGCATGTTGAAATCAAAGTACCCTTGTTGGAGGCTATCGACCATATACCAACTGTCGCCCGATTTTTTAAAGGCTACGCTAAACCCAGGTGATAGTCAAAGAAAACAAAGAATCCGGTGGTCCACTTTCCTCATGCGAGTTGTGCTATACTGTCAAATCTACCACCGAAGCAGAAGGATCCGGGCACACCGCTTATTTCTTGTAGCATCCAAGGTTGCAATTTTAACCGTGCTCTGCTTGATCCAGGATCTTCCATCAATCTTATACCAACCATCATGCTCGAGAAATTTGCCTTAGGAAATCTGAAACCCACCCCTGTCACATTGCAGTTGGCAGATCGTTCTGTCAAAATATCGAAGGGTGTGGTGGAAGACGTGGTGGTCAGGGTCAACAGTCTCTGTTTTCCTGTTGACTTTCTTATTTTGGATATGGAAGTTCCTAGCTCACTTTCTGATTGTCCGATTATCCTTGGTCGACCATTCTTGGCCACAGCTTGCACCCATATCGACTGTGAGTCGGGCTGCAATGAGATTGCCGTTGGCTCTGAGAAGCTCAAGCTAAACATCTTCAAGGCAGCCAAGAATTTTGATTGCGATTGCATCGAGGATGACACGTCTAACGAGGACATGGCCGTCAGCATCTGTATCGGACTAATAGGGACCTATTCTGACTACTGTGGATTGCCCCTGAACACAGACCATCGCCTGACTAACACATATTGTAACGTTCCCCCATCACTCCCCTTACCCGCACCTTCTCCTGACCAGACTTCTAACGAGGTTTTCTCCACTGCCCATACCTCGTGGTTTGAGTCATATTCGGGCTACTCACCGTCGGTCCACCCCCTTGAAGATCGGATTGCCCTTTCTTTCCCGCCAAATCAAGCGGAATAACGACTCCACATTGGGACCTTGAGCCCACATACTGATCACTGGGGCTATCCCTTGTTGGATCCATCAATCCAAGATGCCCCTCTTCTTGGCCAATCTGAGGGCCAACTTCTTCCTCCTACCTTTCTTTCTTCTGATCCACTTGGGACACACTTGTCCCAAAATATGCCAGATCTTTTGCCATCCACTCCCGAGCTGAAAGAGTTGCCTGACAAGCTTAAATATGTTTTCTTGGAACCAAATGAAATGCTCCCCATAATTATCAGTTCAAAATTGACCAGGGAGCAAGAGTGCAAACTAACAAAGGTCCTTATGGAACACAAGGCAGCCATCGGATGGTCCTTATCTGACTTAATTGTCATTAGCCCCTCCTATTGCACTCACTGTATATATACGAAGGAGGAGGCTCGACCTTCCGGCGAAATGCAATGACGTCTCAACCCTAATATGCGAGAGGTCATTAAAAATAAAATCATTAAGTGGCTTGATGCGGGTATAATCTACCCGATCAGCGATCGCCCTTGGGTTAGCCCGATTCATGTAGTGCCCAAAAAGGCGGGACTCACCATCCGTGTCAATGACAGGGGTGAATCCATCCCTACATGCACTCCTACATCTTGGAGAGTGTGTGTAGACTATAGGAAACTGAATGCTGCAACAAAGAAAGATCACTTTCCGCTACCTTTTATTGACCAAATCCTGGAGCGGTTAGTGAGAAATAAATTTTTTTATTTCCTGGATGGATTCTCTGGATATAACTAGGTGGAAATTGACCCCCGGAACCAAGAGAAAACCACCTTTACCTGCCCCTTTGGCACCTTCGCATTTAGAAGGATGCCATTCGGACTTTGTAACGCACCAGCAACTTTCCAGAGATGTACGCTGGTGATATTCCATGACAGGGTGGGTGACTTTCTTGTGGTCTTCATGGATGACTTTTCGGTCTACGGACCTTCATTTGATGATTGTCTTGCCAACCTGACCCATATCCTTCAGAGATGTATTGGTGTGAACCTTGTGCTTTCTTGAGAGAAAAGTCATTTTATGGTACACAAGGGAATTGTTCTCGGGCATATCATCTCCGATAGGGGTATTGAGGTTGACAAAGCTAAGCTTGATGTAATTGCTGATTTACCTGTGTTTGGCTCTGTCAAGCAAATTCACTCCTTCTTAGGACACGTCGATTTCTATAGGAGATTAATCAAAGACTTCTCCAAGATTTCTAGACCTTTAACTCATCTCCTATCGACTGATGTACCCTTTGATATGGGCCCCAATTGCATGCGAGCATTCACGCAGCTGCGTGATGCTGTCACCAACGCCCCTGTTCTCCAGCCACCTGACTGGTCCCTCGACTTTGAACTCATGTGTGACGCTTCCGACCTGGCAGTCGAAGCCATCCTGGGACAACGACGTGATAGACACCCCTTTGTTGTGTACTACGCCAATAAGATGTTGGACGAGGCCCAGCGTAATTATACAACCACTGAGAAAGAACTACTGGCGGTCATCTTTGGGTTGGAGAAATTCTGCTCTTACCTTCTGGGCTCGCATGTTACTGTATTCATTGACCACGCGGCCATTTGTCATCTCATGCATAAGAAGGATGCCAAGCCTAGACTGATTTGTTGGATCCTTCTGCTCCAAGAATTTGACCTCGAGATCCGCAATAAGTCCGGAGCCCAGAATGTTGTTGCTGATCATCTCTCGAGACTAGACCCTAGTCACATTTTAATTACCCTGCCGATTAATGAGGTTTTTCCTGATGAGCACCTACTGGCAATTAATGTGGCAAGTGGACCGTGGTATGTCGACATTGCCAATTACCTTGCTTTTGGTTCCTTTCCACGTGGTTGGCCTAAAAACCAACGCGAGCGTCTCATCACAGAAGCAAAGTATTATTTCTGGGATAATCCACTACTTTTTCGAATAGGTGCTGACCAGATCATTCGTCGCTGTATTCCTGACAGCGAATTCCCCAGTGTGCTATCCTTTTGTCACGATCAGGCCTACGGAGGCCATTTCTCTCAGAGGAAAATTGAGCAAGGTGTTGCAGTGCGGTTTCTTTTGGCCCTCCCTTCACCAGGATGCACACAATTATGCTAAACATTGCACTAGGTGCCAGTCGTTAGGGTCAATGTCACGTCGTGACATGATGCCCTTGCAACCCATCCTGGCTACTGCAATCTTTGACATTTGGGGAATCGATTTCATGGGTCCCTTTCCTCCTTCCAACGGCTTTGAGTACATCCTCGTTGCTATTGATTATGTTTTGAAATGGATCGAGGCTATTCCCACGTTCCATGTAACAATGTCATACGTACTCGATTTGTCAAAGACCACACTTTTGCACGCTTTGGGATCCCTCGAGACATTATCTCTGATGAAGTCATTTTACCCATACATCTTTTCGGGCACTTCTGAGGAAATATGGAGTCCACCATCATATCGCATCTCCATATCATCCTCAGACAAATGACCAGGCTGAGGTGTCGAACCGAAAAATCAAGCAAATTCTCTAGAAAACGGTTCGGCCTGACCGTAAGGATTGGTCCGACAAGCTGATTGATGAACTTTGGGCGTATCAGACCTCCTTCAAGGCTCCCCTTGGTATGTCTCCTTATAGAATTGTTTACAGGAAGCCTTGTCATTTGCCCGTGGAGCTGGAGCACCGTGCTTGTTGGGCGGTTCGCCAATGTAACCTCGACCCAGACCTGTGTGGTCGAGAAAGGAAACTCCAACTCCAGGAGTTGGAAGGACTCTGTCGTGAAGCCTATGATTCTGCCTTAACTTTCAAGCAACGTACTAAGGCCTTTCATGACAGTCGAATTTGATGGAAGGAATTTGAGCCATCTCAGCAAGTTTGGCTTTACAATGCCTGGCTCAAATTCTTTCTAGGGAAATTGAAGACCAAATGGACTGGTCCCTACTTGGTCTCAAGACCATTTCCCAACGGGGCCATTGAAATTAAAGATCCCAAATCTGGGCATAAATTTACGGTCAATGGGCAGTGGTTAAAACCCTATCTTACTCATGAACCTACCCCCGTTGGTGAAACTATTGCCCTACTGGAGGGTAACTAACTTTGTGCCTCACTCTGAGTCCAGCTGGGGACGTTAAATTCAGCGCTTGTTGGGAGTCACCCCAGCAACACTCTTTCACTATCACTGAAACAATTCCATTTCACTTCACTTCGCACTTCTTCACTGTTCACTTCACCACCCACCATCCACCCACCCTACCACCCTGCTATATACCTTGCACTTCAGCTCTCGTTCCCTAATCCTTGAACCTTATTTTACCTTGCATGCATATGAGGACATAACATCATTTGGCATGGGGGGATGGATAGGCATCCATAGGATCTGGGTATTATATGGTATCATGCAGCTTCCATTATACATATCCATCTATAAATATGTACATAGCTTGTTTCAGAAAAAAGGGGGGGGGGGTATTTAGCAATAATCTGAAGGCTGAAACAAAAATACAATAAGTGTTTATGGATATTCAACCGCTATTTTGAAGACTTTCCAGACCACAGAAGCTTGATTTGTTCAGGCTTGGCTTAATTCACTTGAGCATTGAAAAGATAGATCGGAATCTCTCCTAACTAAGGATGTATTGTTGTACATGAGTTACCAGTACTGGATTCATTGGTTTGCTTCTACTTGAGAGCCTAAGTAATCTTGGTTCACACTACACATACCGAGAAAGACCAGGTGAACATAAGATCCAACCCAAGTGTTCATTTGGGAAGGTGGAGTCTTGTGTGCATAGGTAGACTTTTTATCCCAGACTTTAGTCTTGTATTTAGGAGAAACTCTTTCCACCAAAAAAGTACTCTCCCACCAAAAATGTGTGCTCCTCCAAATAAAGTTGTAAGAGATATACTAACACTTGTTTAAAAAAAAAAAATCTTGCAAATAAGTCAGTATATCTTTCAAATTTCTATAAAGTCTTCTCCCAAAAAGTCTTTCAGGGCACATTACAAATACCTTGTTTCTACCATATATTCCTTAAGCCACAAAAGCAATAAAAGTAGGAGTGAGTGTTCCACCATCTTTTTGAGGGTCAATCCGAAGACATGAGCTGAAATTGGGAACAACCTGCACTTAAAAATTCGTGAAACCCTCGGCTTGAGCCTTAATGTTCGTCTGGTCAATCTTGATCCTTCACTATGCACAAACCATAATCTCTTGAGCTCTTGAGTATGGCAAAACCTTCTAAGTCCTGGAAATCGTACTTAGGGTTTAAATATCAAGAGTCTAGGTTAGTCGAGAGATGGTCTATGTCATGTAAGACTTAAAGTACCGGTAGTCTTCTTTGCAATTGATTCTCACAATATCCAACGGATAAATACATCCATGTCACTTCAGAAAAAAATCTTTAGCTTAAGATCATTTCTAAACACAATACAAAATGTTTTGCTAAGGACTAGCAAAAGACAGGCATGGGGGTATGTTTGCACAGCAAAAATACACCAATAAATATGCCATCTTATGTTATTTCCTTGCACTGCCATTGCATCTTATGTAGCCGTAATTGCATTTGTAAATAGACACCTGCATGCATTTATAAAGAGGGGAGGAGAGTGTGAATAATTGGCCATCTATTAATTAACATCTTCCTTAAGTGTGGCATTGCAATTTCCCCCTTTTTCATATTTTTATTATTTTGAATTTTCCTCTCACACGTGATTACATGGCATGGTGTGTGCGCGCCTCTCGGTGCCTCTCCTCCTACCAACAGCATGGCTAGATGTGCGCACATCTCTTCCTGCCAGCAACATGGCTGTGGCATGCCCTCTCCTCTTTATAAATCCTTGCTCTCTCCCTTGCAGGGGCAGACACCTTGAGATCACTGCCACCCTGGGCTAACCTGCTCCCCTCTCCCACTCCATACACAGTACCGCTTCTCACAAGCTGAGAAGAGGCACACCGTGCACAGGAGAAAACCCACAGTGGTCTTAGACCACAACTGTGAGTTCCACCACCGCCTAGCTCTTTCGTGAGTAGGTGGGCGTGGTGGATTCGCCTTTTGTTTTGCTGCCTTTTGTCTTCTCCGCCATTAGCCAGAGCTTCAAGCTTTCAAGCTCAGAAGCTCCATAAGCCACACGCCTGCCTGCAACACTAGCCAGTCAGTGTGCGCTCACCAGCACACTGTGTGCAACCTCTTTTCGTGTGCGCAGGTGCTCCACAGCGTGCCCGCGCATGCAAAACTGCCTCCACCCGGTCATCGCTCATTGCGGCACTGTAGCGCACTGTTCACGCCTCTTTACGCGACACTGTAGCCACCGGCTCGTTTCTAACTTAGCCGGTGGCTCTGTGCTCTCTCTCCTCTGCGCTACCCGCTCCAGCTGGTCTCCCAGTGCTTGCACCTCTCCCGCCTGCAGCATTGTGAGCTGCACTGCACAAGCGCATTGCGCCTCGCCCGCCCGCGCAGCAAAGAGCACTACGCTTCACTCGGCCATGCGCACGTGCTCTCTCTTTTGCTCCCGCGCACCTATGCCTTCAGACGTCGAGGTAGCGCGGCAGACGGCTTATCTGCTGCGCTCCCCTCCTCCAGCATACACACACACGCATTGGTACACACACACACTCATACACTCATGCACGCATTGGTACACACACACACTCATACACTCACGCATACACAGATATATATATATCCACTCACATCCTTACATATATATATACATATATATATATATACACATATATATTTATATATAAATATATATATAAATACATATATATATCTACATATGTACACATCTATATATACATATATAGTTATAGATATATACATATACACATATACATACTTACATATACATCCACTTACCCATATCCATCTATATACCTCACAATCACCACCCATACATCCATTGGATGGCGATCCAACGACCCACGAAGTGCCATCCAACAGCTCACGAAGTGCATAGAACTCCTTTAGTAGATGGGGTCTGTGGTGTTAGGTGGCTATGATGGCGCCACGTGGCACCATCGTAGCCGTCCATCTTCTTTGCTTTGTAGATGGTGTTGCAGGTTTCGATCGAGTTGATTTTTACGTCATTAGACTACGATCGTTGATCCGGATCCATCTGTTTGGTCAGATTTGATGTCTGAGGTTTGGATTTATGCTATCTTGCTCCTTGGCCTTTGATCTTCTACGGGCTGTATGTGGTGTTACTGAAATCTGATCGAGATGATTTCGAAAGCATTGGACTCCCGTCGTTGTCTTGATCAAATCCGTATGGTCTGATTTATCATCCATGGCCCCAAATCATCTGTAATTAATATCACCTCTCTCTTAGAGCATAAAATAGTATTATTATCTATAAAGCTAGCAAATCAACTATGACGCAAATTATGATGCTCATGCTTGCATTGTTCCTAAGTTAAGCTAAAATCTAATTTAATTTAGGTAGATTAGATCCTATGACTACTGCACAATTACACCCCTATGCCTGAATCCTACTAGTCCCTAACAAATGCAAGACTAAATGCAAAGTGGTCCTAGCTAACTAATTTCTATCAAGAGTTCGACTAGAGATTTATTTCTTTAATTTTCATCCAAACTTTTAGAAATCCAGACAGTCGTAAAAGTGTAGTGTTTAGCCTATGCAACGGATCCAAGTGAAAAGTTAATCCACATCTAAAGTTCGTACTTGACCCTTAGTAAATTTCTATCGGAATAGGCAATCTTCTTCCCTTGTGGTTATAAAATAATCTGTAATTTCATCCCCAGCTTTTGGCTTAGGTAGAAGATGTTTGAGTCAAGTGGGTTTGTATTTGGTGGCTGACACTCCTTTAGTGCTATATATAGACTAGTACTACAGAACCTAGATTTCCAAGCTTATGAAATAAATCACTCAAAGAGAGGCGGAGAAATTGTGCTCTCTTTAGTTCCTTTATACTCATTCTCTCTCTTTCTTTCTCTTTTTCTTGTCTTTTTCTTTTTTTTTTCTTTTCGAGCTCACAATCTCACCAGATTTATATTTAGTGGCCTCTTATGGCATTAACACTTTGATTAAGTTCTGATAACCCTATAACTAAGTTAGAATTCCTTAACCCGTATTCAGGCGATCAAAAATACAAAAAAGTAGGTTAAGGTTGTGTTTGGTAGATTTTAAAGGGAATGGTTGTTGTTGCCTCAATGTGCTTGACACAATGCAATTAACACTTCTTTTTTCTACATTTTTCTTTTCTCTTTTTTTTTCTTTCTTTTGTTTTTATTTTTTCATATACTTGTATCTACCAACACAATACAATGCAGCACCATGCACATTTTTTTTCACGAGGCATTATTCGGGATTGAAGGTGTTCAAAAGGATATCGGGTGACTTATTTGGTGGAAGCACCTACTTTCGTCATCAGGAAAAGAATGGATGGGATAATGTATTTCTGACCTTGATATTAATACTCTTCTTCAGCTGAGGATTCCATAAAGGATAGTTGTAACCATCCACCTTAGTCCTAGTTTTATTAGAACTTGCTCTCGGCGTATTTGCCTTATTTGGTGGCTCTCCAAAAATTCTCACAAAGAATTTATATGCAAGAACCAAGAGTGAAAACTATGCCTAACTTCGAGTATCATTATCCAATTACCAAGAAACTAAGATTCCTTGTACTAGTCTTAGAGTACTAGTAGACTTTATTCTCACCTCGCAATTGTTTAGTGGATCTACTAGAAGATGATTTGCCTAACTCCCTAATTACTGTACCCAAGGGTTCAGGACAAGAAGTAGTGCTTCTTCTCGATAAACTAGAGATGTTTATTGGTCTTCATAGTGGATCCATTGAAAATTCTACATGCAAGTGTGAAATTTAACTGGATTCTAAATTCAGGAATTAGTTCAAGAATAAATCCCTAATAAAACCTTCTTGATAAAAATTCTTAATGCATGATTTTTTTTTAATATCAGACATGCAATGTCCACCCTCTCATGACTTCATTACAATGTCCTCATTGAAATGTATGTAGAAAAATTAAAATGTAATAAGTAAGAGCAGGGGATATCACCTGACTGTGCTTATTAATCTAGGTCAGCTTGATCAGTTAAGAATGAAAAGAACCTATATGGAATACTGGGTTGCCTCCTAGCCAGCGCTAAGTTTAACGTCATTTGCCAGACCTAAACCCAAAAGAATGTGTTTCAATGTTGTGGGTAAAGAAGAGTAATAATTGTTGTTGAGAGATTCAGGATTAAAATAAAGATATGATTGTGTGGTCCAAGAATCAGTGATCCACAAGTGCGGACCAACTGATGATGTAGCCCCACTTCGAAGAGTTTTTCTGATTTGAAATATAAAATAGGGTCAGATAGATGAGGTTCATAATGCAGAGCTTGTTCATTAATTTAATTCCATAATTCAAGAAGAGGTGGTGGAGGATCTAGATTGAAATCATGATTGAAATTTAAATCTAGTTCTGAGTTAGAATCATAAGAATCCTCATAATGGTGATTGATGTCAAAAATTATGAATTATCCAGGCTCTGGGTCATACGAGGATAAAGGTAGAGTTGCATTTAAATGCTCAAAATCATCATCAGAAATTACCTCTTCCTCATCAGAAATCATTTCTTCTTTAGAATCAAGACATCCATTTGAACTAGTTGGATTATAATTTCTTCCCCAGCCTATCATGACTTGAGCTTCTTTTTTTGAGGTTGTTTCTTCCTTTTCCTTGTATATTGAATCATGGTTCATGTCCTTTGGTTGTTCAATTTCTTGAACCCCATTAAAATCCAATAATTCTTGAATTTCAGGGTGGATATACTGAGGATTCTTTACGCCATCATCTAATTCATCATAAGATACTCCCAATAGTTCCTTGATCTCACAAATATCTTTTTCAATTTGATTATCTATGGGAGGTGGAAAATCGGAATCATCCTCAAGTACTTTGTTTTCCACATCACATCCTTGCCTCTCGTGTTGATCTTGAGATTCGGTAGAATTCAGATCATCCTTAGTATGAATTGCCAAGACCTCCTCAATTGTTCCTACATTTTTTCCAACAAGTTCCACCTTATCTAATCGTTGTGCAATCAGTTCTAAATCAACCGAATTTGTGTTATCCTTAATTTCATAGACTCTGCTATTTGGTTGATTTGATCTATTGAAGGCGGACATTGAGACATTGTCGAGGAAATTTTCACTCATATTGTCGAATAATTGAAAGGCCCCATCAGTATCTCTGCTTAGGAAATTGCCCCCACATGCTGCATCAACAAAATTCTTCAAATTGTCACTTAACCCATAATATAAAATATGAGCCAAGTGCCACTTGGGAATCCCATGATGACGGCATTTCCCAGCTAAGTTGTTAAATCTCTCCTAAGACTCTTGCAATTGCTCCCCAGGGTTTTGCTTGAAGGTTGTAATGGCACATTTAAGGGCATTTATTTTTCCTATGGGAAAGAATTTCTTCAGAAAAGTGCTTCTCAAATCGTCCCAAGTTAGGATTGGTCTACCAATAGTCCTCAACCATTGAGTATCTTTATCTTTTAAGGAAAATAGGAATATTTTCATCATTAAGGTACATTCATTCATGTTCTTAGGGCCAAAGGTGCTTCCTATGTGTAGAAGTTCTTCAAGGTGGTGGAAGGGGTCATCGGAATTGTGGCCATGGAAGTAGGGAATCAGATTGATAATTTGTGATTTGAGCTCAAAATCATCCCCATCCTGTGGTACCCTAATAAAAGGTTCAGGTTTGGCCTCAGGAGGATTGTAAAGTCTCTGAGGGCTTGGTCAGCTCTCCCATTTTGGAGTCGGGTAATGGCCTGTACTATGACCTGCATCTGTCTATCATGATGTCGGCCCTGTCTGTCAATCTGCCTCTGTAAAAGAGCCATTGGATCCAGATTTTGTTCCTCCTCTTCAACCTCATCTTCCTCATGGTAACTAGCCATTGAAGAAGGTTTAGATTCAGATCTTAGAAAATCAGGTCTTATCCTAGGAATTTTCTCTAAAGGTGGTAGCAAATCAGGGTGTAGAGATCTTCTACCTTGCATGCACCAGAAGAATGTCTATGGATGAGAGAGAGAAGATAGATGAGAGAATACCAACTCTCACAGTACAAGCAATCAAGCTAATCCTTAGAGTGTAAACCCTAAACTGACCTAATCCTGGCTCCCCAAAATATGACTAGGTTAGATCAACCCTTGAATTACTTGGCTAGCCAGAAGGGTGGGACCCCCTAGGACACCCCGCACAGCGGGACACCACTAAGGGTTAACACAATTACTGCGCCGACCTTTCTTATCACCAGTGGGTCTAAGTAGACAAGGCCTTGACTTTAACCCAATCTAATTTCAAGTCACCAAACAAATAAGTCCTACCTAGGGCACATCTACACAATTTTAGTCTTAGGCTTGAGGTGCTTTCGGAATATGATGGGCATTACGGGGGTGTTGCCCTTAAAATTGATTTTAGAAAGTGAAGTGCTCAATCAAGGGATTCAAAATACAAACTTAATTGATGTGGTTGCTTTTAAGGTTCAAGTGCTTGTATTAGTGAATTTTAAGGTTCACTTAGTTAAATATTTTCAATCAATGATTCTGATGAGGCACACAAGTGGTTTTGCAAGTTCCAATTATTTGATAGATTTTCTTTAAGTATGGAAATGCAGGTGTGCTCTACCTTAATGTGAAACCCTAAAAGCAGATAGTGCTAAATGATTGGATTTAAGTCCCAAACAAGTAAGGTAGTGTGACCTAATTAATGTAATCAATTTTTCCTATTGCACCACCAACTAAGCACTCAAAAAATATTCTTTTAATAATTTTAATGCACGTTTTCTACTTTTTTCAAGTTTAAAATATACTGGGGGTTTTATAGTCTATTTTGACCCCTTGTTAGTGATCGAGTATTTCGTGTAACCAAACATACACCAAATATTTTTTTAGAATTTTTGAGATTTTATATTATCACATGAATTCAACACAATAAATTTCACATAAATTGGAGTTGTATAAATATTCTTGTGATTTTTTGAAGTTTGAAAACTTAGGAACAACAATAGATTTGATATCAGCTTAGTTCATGAATTTTTAAAATTTTTATATAAATCAGAATGGCACGAAATTTAGATATGCTGTTTCTAACTTCGAAACCCACATCCAATAAAAATTTTATAATTTTTGGATATGTAAAATTTTGGGAATTGAATTTTTAATATCAGAGTTTATTGCAGCCCAAAAATTTGAGAGGTGATTTTGTTGCTATTTTAAAAGATAATATCCACCAAAAGAGATTTTTTTTTTTAATGAAAGCAAATACTAATCCTGAGGTTCAAGCAAAACAACTAACTTTTTGGATTTCTTTTTTCAGAAGGAAATCTAACCTAATCTAAGATACGAGTACTTACTTGAGATTAGAAACCTGCAATTTTTTCGTTGCCGCATTTCTTCTCAGATTTCTACATTTCCTACACACATGAAATCAACAAAAATAAAGTAGGTTAGAAATCTCAAATAATCACTAAAGAGAAAAGCTTCAAGAATTTCTGTTGCATCCTCGGTAACGGTACCAATTTGTTTGTCGTGAAATGCGTGAAAATATTTCTATATTGTTGTAGTTGCGAATCACGTCGAAATAAATAATTTTATAAATTAGAATTGGTGAGTCCTGAGTCGTTCGTAGGGAGGCAACATGAGATTTTAACACTTTTTGTACTAACTAATCTAACCTAATGAGAGCATAAAAAGAGAGACCAGATTTTCATAGAATCAGAATTTTATTGCTAATTGCCAACGGTTCTTAAACAAGGAATTAAAACAAGCATGCTAAAGAGTAGAGAGAGAGATACATGAAGAGCGGTGCTACTTGAGGGATGCTTGTGTGGAGTGTAGCAGCACTTCAGATCTAAAATGTCGAGAAGAAGATGAGAGAGATGCTGCAGAGAGAGAGGCTAGAGATGTGTCTGGTGGAAGTTGCTTCTCAAATGGGCGCTTTGGGCTTTTTCTATAGCTAAAATGAGGGGAAAAGTAGGTATTTAGGCCCTCAAAATCATGCAACACCTTAGGTGCAATCAGATCCGTTGATCTGGAGATCGGCGGACCAAATCGTGCCTCAAAACAACCTTCCACTCACCTTCAACGTGCACATCGCACTAGATGGTGCCATGTGTCATAATGAAATTTATGATGTTGACTCTCATCCTAGGTTGAAAGTAGCCAAGGAATGCAATAGATGTTTATCTTCAAAGGAATTCTTTTATATACATGTCGCATTATGGTGGACCATTAATGATTTTCCCGCATATACAAATTTGTCGAGATAGGGTACAAAAGGAAATTATGCTTGTTCAGTATGTATAGATGACACTCATCATTTTCGACTACCTAAAGGCAACAAGTTCTGTTATTTGGGACACCATGAATTCCTGCCCATTGAGTATAGGTGGCGAACTCCAGTGTTTAAGGACAAGTTCGATAATAAAACTTGGTAGTATTCTTCCAAGAATCCAAGGAATAAGCTAAGCACAAGTTCAATAAGGTTGTTAGGTTTTCAAGTAATGGAGAAATTACAACAACTTGGCAACATACGATTAGGTCATCTGTTTAAGAAAGATCAAACAAGTTTGAAATATTTAGATTTTTTTTCGTGGAACTCCCGTATTGGAAAGAGTTGACAATTCGACATAATCATGATGTGATGCATATTGAGAAAAATATTATGGACAACATTTTAGATGTTTTCAACTTAACTGATAGTTCAAACGATATAGTGAAGAGGAGGAAGCATATGATAACCTTAAGCATTCGTCCAAAGTTACATGTTATTGAAAAAGAAGAGGGCAGTTGTGAATTTTCGGAAGCCATTTGCAACCTAAATAATGATCAGCGTGAAAAAATTTTCACCTTCTTGAAAGAAGTATGGGTGCCAAATGGCTATTCTTCACAACTTTTGTGATATGTAAATGAGGTTCAAAAGAAAATTAGTGGGTTAAAGGGTCACAATTCTCACATTTACATGCAAGTCCTGTTCCCACTAGCTATGCATGGAGTGCTACTTGACCTAGTTGTTGACTCATTTATAGAGATGAGCTGATATTTCAAAGCTATTTGTTCAAAGACATTAGATTCCGCTATATTAGAGTACTGGGATAAACAAATAGTCATCACATTATGTAAAATGAAGTAGATATTTCCTCCGGCCTTCTTTGATGTCATTGTTCATTTAACTTGCATCTTGCAAATGAAGTGAAAATTGTTGGGCCTATGCAATACAAATAGATGTATCTAGTTGAATGGTTTCTGAAAAAACTAAAAGATTCTGTGTTAAACAAGGCTAAGGCTGAAAGATCTATTGTTGAAGGATATCTTATAGAAGAGTCCATTAACTTTTGTGCCATGTATATGGATGAGATAGACAATCGATTTAATCAATTACAAAGAAATTGCGATAGAGGGTATAATGAGAATGATGAAGATTGTCTTTCCACATTTGATATTCTAGGAAGTGTAATACCCTACGGGAGGGGGTGAGATATGCGTGACATAATATAAAATGCGAAATTATGTAAACAATCTCACAAATAGCACAATCACACAATAGGCATAAGAATTTTTAGGTGGAAACCCAAATTGGGTGAAAACCACCACCTAACCCTTTCGAGTTAGGATTTCCCGATCGACAAAGTCGATTAAATCTACTATACGAGTCACTTAAACGAGGGTGGCTCAACCTTAGTACAACCATGCTACTTAATACCCGAGGGTAGCGTACCTCAAAACCACCCCTCTTCACGAAGAGTATTTTGTCCCTCGATGGAGACGGGAATTTGCAAAGTGAATACCTAACCCAAAGAACAATAAAGAGTACAACATTCCTATAGAGCCACAAATATTAAAACCTAGCTACTATAGGAGTTAGAAAACTTCCCTTTGGTGGAAGTGCATCGATGTGATGACGCGGATGCATGAACCACACGGCGGCACAATAGCTCTCTCATAACGCGGAGGGAGAGTGGGTGCACGAAGGCGATGAAGTTCTCTTGATGTGGAACTAGGCCTTGAGAGCTAGAGCTTCTTCTAGAGTGAAATGACAGAATATGAGTGGAAATATTCTTGCAAGGTGTGTCTTCACAAGGCAAGGGTCCTCCTTTACTTATAGAGGGCCTAGGAAGGGTTTGGATGCCCTTAGAAAGCTTCCACAACCATTGGGGTTGAACCCAATGTAAAACAGGCCGTAATCAGAATCAATTGTGATTCTGACAGGGTCATCAGACGTCTGGTCTAGGAATTAGACGTCTAGAAAAACTAGTTTGAGACGTTTGGGAACTAAGTCAGATGTCTGATTCTATGCGGGTTTCCTTCCTGACTTGGTTTAGACCTAAATAGGGTTCTAGTGTAAGGCCATCGGATGACATACAGGACGTCTGGCATTATGTCTGGATGTCTGGAAACCTATTGTACTGCGGGAATGGATTCCCAAGATAGGTTAATGACTAGAAAATCTTACAAAGGTGATTGATGGGTCCACTTTAGTGGACTAATTTAGTGCTTAAGTACATTATTATTTTGATGAGAGACTAATTTAAAGCAGGGATGTTATTGACAAAATCATGTCAATGCTAAATTTATCATTTCATGTATTAATTGCATTAATCTTTATATAGGAGGATTGATCATTCACTTCAAAAGGGAATGGCATCACATCAAAGTGAGTGGAGATATGTGGGATTTTATCTAGGCAAAATACAATAAGAAAATAAATTTTAGAGATTTCAACAATTCCTCAAATTTATTCCAACAAAATTCCTTATCTCTCTCACCCTAAAATTCCTATTCGCTATATTTGGTAACTGAAAATCTAACTCTCTCTCCCTCCTTATTTAACAAGAAGGGACAGGCAACGGGAGAGGGGATCATCTTCTTCCCGGGAGAGGCAAAACAGCCTCCATCTACATCCCCTCACTGCGGGCCCATCCACCACCGTGAGCCTCTACACTGACTAAAGCCACCACTGCCGTGCGCCTCTTCATCTGCCACTGTGTGCCTCCACGACCCCGCCAACACAACAGAACCACGTGCCTCTGCCCTCATCTCCTCCCTCAAGACCGCGTGCCCACGACTACGCCATCGTGAGCCATCCGCGACGTCGTCCTTCATCTCCTTGACCGTGACTTCTTGCTACCGTGAGCCGCCCCGCATCCTCCTCCTCTGGTTGCGCAGTAGCGGCAACCCCCTCTCAGATCCTAACCACTTACGCTAGCTCTTCGTTGTCTTCATCCTCTTCTTCATCTTCCTCTTCGACCTTTGCACACTGAAAGAACCCAACAAATGGCAAGAGGACCTCCGCGTAGCAGTCCCTGACGACCTTCGTTCCCCACGCCGTCGACTCCATTGGATTCTCCTCACCACCACGTGCTTGCCCACACACGGACATGGGAAGCCTCACCGCCGACCTCTTCCTTCTCTCCGGTGGCCGCCACCAGCCACTGTCGTCGAAGCCGCAACCACCAGCGGAATGCCCTCGTCACCACCGACCTTCTCCACGCTCTGCACGGTCTACTGTGACTTCTCCTCCACGCGCGAGCAAAGGAGAGAATTCCCCTATTTTTGCTTATATTAAAAATTACATTGATTGCAATTGCCAAAGAATGGGATTTTTGGTTTTAATTATTTTATTTTACTAAATTTGTGGGAGGCCCTTTTTTTCTTGGTTATTTGTACTACTCATTCAAAACACTCTCCCCTTTGATTTGATTCTACAACTAATAGTCAAAGTAACTTTTTGCATCACGTTAAGCTTCGTATAACATACTCCTGCACTACAAATATTGGTGAATTTATTGGTTTGTCCTCCATGTGGATACAACTAGAATTGTGGTATAATTTAAGTATATTTTTAGTGACTTTGATCGAGGGTTTTCAACCACATTGCACATTTACTACGACGCAATTTTTTCTGACAGCATATTTGAGAAGCAAAAAATCTATTGATCAAATGGCGCCATTGCCAGGGAGGCAATAGATGCAATAATTTCACCTAATTTTTATTTCTGATTATTTCTCGTTGCATAGTGATTTGAGTAGTTATCTTTTCTGTGAGAGGAATCTGACGAGGCGACAGGCGCAACTGAGAGACGATGTCGACCTTGAGCGACGTCCACATGCGGGGCAGACACAGGAGACCTGGATCCCGCTTTCATAGGGGATTCTCCTTTGTCAGAAGTTTTATTTTTGTTTTATCGCCTTTGTAGTAATTGGGGCCGATTTTTGGGGTTCTGTCCTCACATTCTTTAGAGGCTAGGGGCTATATTTTTGCTACTCACGTGATTCATTTTTCTACATGTTTGCCTCTAAAACAAACACAATAAGATACCGAGCTGCCTGTTAGGAGTTCCATGCCCTTGGGTGCGTGCATTTAGGGGTAATTGAGTAGCACATTAGATCTCATTGTTGCATTACGAGCATAGTTGAGCGAAGAATGCTGGAGACAAGTACACCTTTCTAAGTTTTGCATCTAGCTCCTATTCAAGCATTTGCATTCGGGTTAAAATTCAAGACCACCAAGTTGATTGAAATTACCTAATCTAGTGGTCGCCTAACTGCAATTAGGACTGATAATAAGATTTGTCCTTAAAACCAAATCACACTTGATCTGATTCAATGGGACTTGTATGTGTTTTCAAAATAAAAATGATTTTAGGTGTGATGCACATGTCTGGCATTGAGCACGCACATTGGGCACCGCACTAAGGCTCGATCCCTTAAGGCTATAGGCACTGATCTCTTTATCAGTGCAGACCCTCCTATCGTGCTTTGTGGTGGTAGTACTATCTTCTGACCAAGTGTTTTGATACTTCACGGAGGGGGACACCCCTTAAAGGAACAAAAGGTAGTTAAGAGGCACCGTGTACGCGTCGCCTCAAAAGAAGGGTTTGCCCTACTTGCATCCCTTTTTCATCCTTGGAGTAACTTCTCACTTGATCACTTAGGAATATCATCTAAGCAAAGTATAGGTCCTAGGGCACTCAAAGGTTGAATTAGGTCACATAATTGCAGTGAATAACTTGTTTGGCCATCTATATCAACCAATTTTACCTCAGCAACAAAGAAGGTTAAGATCTTAAGTCATCACCCCTCATATACCACTTCGTGGGAACAGAGGGATAAGCCTTGACCTTTTGACCTATCTTTGGAGTGGAGGTTTCACTTAATCAACAAAAACTTGAATTGGGATTGATATTGTATGCTTGGTAGACGCTCTCTTGAGGGAAGCCTAGTGTTTGATCCTGAGCCCGAGAGAATTCTTAGGAGAGCCCACCAAGGAGAGAAAAGAGAAGACATGGCTGATCAAGGAGCAAATCAACAAAGGACCTTGAAGGACTATTTTATTCCAACCAACCAACCCGCTCAAGCACTGAGATGACCGGTAGGGGATAATCCACATGAGATCAAGAGTAGTATCGACATTTAGAGGAATTCACCGAGGTCTGCTCCACAGTGAAACTTTAGAAATTTACTGATGAAGCTTTGATGAGAACCCTCTTCCCCTTCTCCCTTAAGGACAAGGCAAAACACTGGTATCACACCTTGGATGCAAGGGTGAATGATTGGAACACCCTTAAGGGAGAATTCTTAAAAAAATACTTCCCAATGAGCAAAACCAACCACTTCAGGAGGGAAATCATGGGTTTTACTCAATTAGATGGGGAACAATTCCATGAGACTTGGGAGTGATTCAATGATCTGATTCTACTATGCCCCCACCATCAAGTACCTAAATGGCATTTGGTAGAAAGGTTTTTCACTGGACTATTTGATAGGCATAGGAAAACCGTGGATGCTGCTTGTGCCGTAACCTTTCTTACCAAAATGGAGGATAAGGTTTGGATGTTATTTGAGTCATTGAGCGACAATTCTATCCACTTGACCTCAGCTTATCAAGATAGGAAACCATCCATCCTCCAAAGGAAAGTTGAAGCTAGTGAAGCTGGGACAACTCAGAATTTGGCTTTTTAGATACAATTGTTGAACCAAAACTTTGAAAGACTCCTGACTAACCCAAACACAGTCCCACAAACTGCGTCCCAAGTCTAGACTCTTGCTGAATGCTCCATTTGCCAAAGCACTCTTCACGCCACTGTTGAGTGCCATTTGGCTAATCAATTCCTCGATTTAGTACTGGCAGACCTGAATGCTGCCCAAGGGTTCCGTCCACCGCTCAAGAATAATCCTTTTGGAAACGCCTATAATTCTGGATGGAGAAACCATCCTAATTTCTCATGGAAGCAAGGTGATGCTTCAAATTCAAGGAATATAAGAGCTCAACCCACCCAACCCTTTTAGGCACAACAATCCCAGTCTCCTCTGCAGCCTAACAATTCTGAGATGGAAGATCTGAAAGCTATGATGAAGGCCATGCAAGAAAATCAAAGTATGATCATTCAATCTCAAAATAAGGCTATCTAAGAAATGCAATCTCAAATTGGCCATCTTGTTGAGGCTGTTAGACAACGCGACCCTGGGAAATTGCCTAGCTCACCTGAGGAGAACCCAAAGGGTAAACAGCCCTTCATAAGGGAGCACTCTAAGGCTGTGACCATTTTAAGGAGTGATAAGCAACTTTCCAAACCTGAACTCGCTCCTACGATCACCCCTCCTACCACTCCAACCAGCACCTACACATCCACCGAGGAAGAACCACTCAGCCCTTCCTCGCTTGAAATCACCCATCCAAAGGATGTTGTCCCTATTCCACCCTTGTCTCGCCATGACAACCCTTCCACCCAGAGGCCGAGAGTGCCCTTTCTTGAGCGCTTATCCGCCCTTGGGGCACCTGTTGCTGGCTCATCTGGAGCTAAGGATAGGATGGATGAAATTATGGAGACATTCAAGCAAGTTCACTTTAGCTTGCCTCTTTTGGATGCTATCAAGCAAATACCATCCTATGCTAAATTTCTAAAGGACCTATGCACCCAGAAGAGGAAAGCCTGGAAACAGGTCCAGGCTAAGGTTTTTTTGCCTGACCTAGTTAGCTCTGTCCTACAACGTGGTACACCCCCCAAGATGGACCCAGGAGCCCCGTATATTTCTGTGGTTATTGGAGACCAGCGCATCGATGAGACTCTCCTCGATCTGGGTGCGGGGTTTAATATACTACCGAGCTTTGTCTATGAGCTATTAGGAGCAGGTGATTTGAAGCCTAGTCCTGTAATCCTCCAAGTAGCTGATAGATCGCTAAAGACACCACGTGGGCTCTTAGAAGATGTCCTGGTGAGAGTGGTGGACTTCTTTCCCGTCGACTTTCTAATATTGGACACTGACCCATCCAACATGCCCACCAAACCCTCAATTATCCTGGGGTGTCCCTTTTTGGCTACAACCAATGCATCGATCAATTGCAAATCAGGGGCACTTAAGATGGGATTTGGGAACCGAAAGATCCGGCTCAATGTGTTTGATGCCTATAAACAACCAGGATTAGAAGATTGTTCCCAAATTGAGGTGATCGATGAGATTATCGAGGAGACGACACTAGCTCTTTTGTGTGATGATTCTCTCCAAATGGTCATTTCCAAGGACTGCACTCTGAATTTTGAAGAAGGTGGAGATGATATGCCTGAATTAGAAGAGCTGTTGGATGTCAAAGCTGAGTCCCTCTCCCCACCATGGACAATCAAGGTAGATCCGCTACCGGAGGTGGGGACATCGAACATAATTCCCTCGATTTAGAAAGCTCCTGACTTGGAGCTTAAATCACCTCCAGAGACCCTCAAAAATGTCTTCCTTGGGCCCAATGATACACTCCCTATCATCATCTCAACTACTCTATCTGAGACGCAGGAGGGAGCACTAATTGAATGCCTAAAACGGCATAAGGAAGCCATTGCATGGACTATAGATGACATCAATGGGGTTGACTCAACTCTCTGCATGCATCACATTTACACGGATGATCCTATGAAACCTTTCAGAGATATGCAGAGGTGGTTAAATCCCAACATGCGAGAAGTGGTGAAAAAGGAAATTTTAAAATGGTTGGATGAGGGGTTAATCTACCCCATTTCCGATAGTAAATGGGTCAGTCCTATTCACGTGGTGCCCAAAAAGGTGGGATTCACGGTGGAGACTAATGAGAAAGGGGAGCCAGTCACCACCAGACCAACAACAGGATGGAGGGTATGCATCGATTACCGTCGCCTAGACATCGCTACCCAGAAAGACCACTTTCCCCTGCCATTTATTGATCAGATACTGGAGAAATTGGATGGGAATAAATACTTATGTTTTCTCGATGGATATTCTGGGTACAATCAGATTGCCGTCTTTCCGGACGACCAAGAACGCACCACTTTCACGAGTCCTTATGGCACATTTGCCTTCCGTCGAATGCCATTTGGACTGTGTAACGCTCCAGGAACATTTCAGCAGTGTATGATGTCCATCTTTTCGGACATGATTGACGAGTTCGTTGAGGTTTTCATGGATAATTTTTCCATATATGGCTCATCGTTTGACCACTGTCTCTCACATTTAGAAAAAGTTCTCATCCGCTGTAAGGAGATAGGATTGGTGCTTAGCTGGGAGAAAAGCCATTTTATGGTTTAACAAGGCATTGTTCTTGGGCATGTAGTGTCTGAGCGAGGTTTAGAAGTGGACATGGCCAAGGTTGAGTCCATTTCTAAGCTTCCACCACCCACCAATGTCAAGCAGATTCGTTCATTCTTAGGCCATGCTAGCTTTTATAGGCGCTTCATTAAAGGCTTTAGCAAGATTTCTAGGCCACTTTGCGACCTAATGGAGAATGATACTCCCTTCATTTTTGATGTAAAGTGTGCCAAGGACTTCCAATTCTTGAAGGAGGCCCTCATATCTGCACCGATCCTACAATCACCTGATTGGACCCTTCCATTTGAGTTAATGTGTGATGCTTCTGATTTAGTTGTGGGTGCGGTTCTTGGTCAACGGGTTGATAAGAAGCCTCATGTGCTATACTATGCAAGTAAGACTCTTATGGATCCATAGCAAAACTACACTGTGATGGAAAAAGAACTTCTTGTGGTAGTATTTGCTTTGGAGAAGTATAGGTCTTATCTTCTAGGATCCAAGATTGTGGTTTATACTGATCACTCAGCCTTAAAACATTTGCTCACAAAGATGGACACCAAACCTAGGCTGATTCATTGGATTCTATTATTACAAGAGTTCGACCTTGATATCCGTGACAAGAAAGGGGTCGAAAATGTTGTTGCAGATCATTTGTCTAGGATCCCAGTTGAGGCTTCAACCCCGTCAGGAGACATTCGTGACACCTTTCTTGACGAAACGGTAATGGCGGTACAACCTTCGACACCGTGGTATGCTGATGTTTGCAACTACTTGGTCACTGGTGAAACCCCCAGTACGTGGAATAAGCATAAGCGAGACAGATTTCTCGCTAGCATCAAGTATTATCATTGGGAGGATCCTGAGCTCTTTAGAATAGGTCGTGATCAAGTCTTACGTAGATGTGTCTTAGAAGGGGAACAACAGAGTGTCTTGAATTTTTGTCACACACTGCACTATGGAAGACACTTTAGTGTTAAGAAGACTGCTTATAAGGTTCTCCAGTCTGGTTTCTGGTGGCCTTCACTTTTCAAAGACACGCACACTTTTGTGGAGGCTTGTCTTCGTTGTCCACAAACTGGAACTATTGGCAAGAAAGATGAGTTGCCCCAACAACCTATTCTTCCAGTAGAGATATTCGACGTTTGGGGCATAGATTTCATGGGTCCTTTCCCATCATCTCATGGCTTTGAATATATCATCGTGGCAGTTGATTATGTGTCAAAGTGGATAGAAGCTATTTCGACAAGGACCAATGATCACTCCGTGGTCTTGCCTTTCGTTAAGGCCAATATCATTTGCCGATTTGGCTGCCCTAGGATGATCATTAATGATGGGGGACCTCATTTCAGGAATGCACACTTCGCCTGTCTTCTCAAAAGTCTTGGTGTCACCCACATGGTGGTCTCCTCGTATCATCCGCAGATGAGTGGATAGGTTGAAGTGTCAAATAGGGAGATCAAACGAATTCTGGAAAAATCTGTAAGGCCCGACAGGAAAGATTGGTCGAAGAAACTAGATGACACTCTATGGGCTTACAGAACGGCTTATAAGACCCCCTTGGGGATGTCTCCCTTCCGTATAGTGTATGGAAAAGCTTGCCATTTGCCTGTTGAGATTGAGCATAGAGCTTATTGGGCTATTAAGAATGTCAACATGGATCTAGAAAACGCAGGAAACATGCGCTTATTAGAACTGACCGAGCTTGAAGAATTGAGGAATGAGGCCTATGACACTGCTCAAGCTTATAAGGAGCACACTAAGGTCTTTCATGATAAACACATCCTCCGCAAAACCTTTAAGCCCCACCAATGGGTCTGGCTTTTCAATTCTAGACTCAAGCTTTTCCCTGGAAAACTGAAGTCCCGTTGGGATGGGCCGTAAACTATCACGCAAGTGTTCTTGCAAGGTGTAGTTGAAATTCAGAATCCCTTATTTGGTGAGACATTCAAGGTAAATGGCCAGTGCTTGAGACCTTATGTCACACTTTCTAATGGCCAGGTGTTGGACACCTACAGATTGGAGGAGCCTTAGCTTTTACTGCTCTCCACGTCAGGTTGTGCCTTTCCTTGTTTTGGCTTTCCAATGCGGACATTGTCAGATCTAAGAATGGGGGGTATAACCTGGGGTTGTTTATAGCATTTATACATATTCTGCATGCATAATCAGGACTTTAGTTTTGCAAAAGAAAAAAAAGAGAAGTAGAAGAAGAAGAAGAGAGATGAAAAGGGAAAGAGCTAGAAGAAAAAGATAGGCAAGAAGAAAATTTTGTTAGTCCCAACATGTGATTATGAAAGAGTCACCTAAGTTTTGGGCTGGATCAGATGATGAATTAAGTCTTAAAGTGCTGAAGAAAAGGAGATAAGTGAGGGATATCGACTTTAGGCCTTCTGGGTCTATTTTAGGGCTTAAACACTCACGTATTTGTTAGAGATATGGACTATTCCTCAAGTGGTTGAGGGAGTTGCGAGGCTGATGTATGAAGTCTAAGGCTTAGAGAGTATTCGGCCCCGTTGCCTGCACTTTGGTTTGCGGAACTTGGTAACCTGAGCACCCAAAAATCACACACTGGTCTGGTTTAGTGCGCATAACAAAGAATAATACCAAAAGGTGTCTGTTCTGAAAATGTTTTCTCGAAAAGTTGACTTAGGAGCGGCTTGAAGACGCAAGTTGTTTGGATGAGTTCCTGGCATGGAGAGGAGGAATGTAAAATAAGCCACTCGAAGATGCGTTATAACATATCGTCTCCTCGATGCTTGTCTCTTAGGATATCTAAATATCATACCAGGGGCATAGAAGCATCTTGTGCTGGTTTAGATGTCGTGGGTGGCATTATCCCGAAATGTCGATTGCCAGGGTCTGAATTCAGCTACAGAACGCCATGGGCGGCACCATCCCGAAGTGTTGAAAGCCAGGGTTCTGGGGGTTGCCATGGGTAGTGCTATCCCAAAGCATCGATTGCCAGGGACCCTGCGAGGATTGATGGTGGGGACAAGGAATCTAATACAGATCGTGTTTAGGGCCAATCTAATGTTGAGTCTAGGGGAATTTAAAAAGAAAGAGTGAAAACTCTCAAAATAATATTTCTCCCTCTCTCTTACTAAAAATGCACTGGCAAAATTGAACCTAACCTTTCTATACATATGCACGGGTGCTTTAACCGCTGGGGTAAACAAACCTTTGGGCAATTTTTGCGAGCCTTAGAAACCTTTGCGGCGGACCCAAGAATAAGGCCGGTCAGGTCCGTATCTTGGCTGGTACTTGAGTACTTTTAGGCTTATAGTTGGTATTTCAATCTAATTTCTAGAGTATGGTATGATAAGGCATCCTGATGGTAAAATCTGGCCTGGAGACCTGGTTGTTTCATATGATTTTGCTTGGGATTAGCAAAACTTAGGCATGGGGGTATTTGATGGGTCCACTTTAGTGGACTAATTCAGTGCTTAAGTACATTATTATTTTGATGAGAGACTAATTTAAAGTAGGGATGTTATTGACAAAATCATGTGAACGCTAAATTTATCATTTCATGTATTAATTGCATTAATCATTATATGGGAGGATTGATTATTCACTTTAAAAGGGAATGGCATCACATCAAAGTGAGTGGAGATATGTGCGATTTTATCTAGGAAAAATACAATAAGAAAATAAAATTTAGAGATTTCAACAATTCCTCAAATTTATTTGAACAAAATTCCTTCTCTCTCTCACGAATCTCTCTCTCCCTAAAATTCCTATTCACTATATTTTGTAACTAACAATGTGCCTCCCTCTCTCTCTCCTTATTTAACAGGAAGGGACGGGCAATGGGAGAGGGATCATTTTCTTCTCGGGAGAGGCAAAACGGCCTCCATCTCCTTCCCCTCACCGCGTGCCCATCCACCACCATGGGCCTCTGCATCGACTGAAACCACCACTGCCGTGTGCATCTTCATCTGCCATTGCGTGCCTCCACGACCCCACCAACAGAACCGCGTGCCTCTACCTTCATCTCCTCCCTCAAGACCGTGCGCCCACGACTACGTCACCGTGAGCCATCCGCATCGTCGTCCTTTATCTCCTCGACCGTGACTTCTAGCTACCGTGAGCCGCCCCGCGTCCTCCTCCTCTGGTTGCAGAGCAGCGGCAAGCCCCTCTTCGATCCTGACCACTTATGCCAGCTCTTCGTCGTCTTCATCCTCTTCTTCATCTTCCTTTTCGACCTTTGCACACTAAAGGAACCCAACAAATGGCGAGAGGACTTCCGTGTAGTAGTCCTTGATGACCTTTATTCCCCACACCGTCGACTCCATTGGATTTGCCTCACCACCACGTGCTCACCCATGCCCACGGTAGCGCCTCCCATAGTCCACGCACGCATGTGGGAAGCCTCACCGCCGACCGCTTCCTTCTCTCCTGCGGCCGCCACCGGCCACCATCGTCGAAGCCGCAACCACCAGCGGAATGCCCTCGTCACCATCGACCTTCTCCAAGCTCTGCACGGTCAGCTGTGACTTCTCCACACACGAGCAAAGGAGAGAATTCCCCTATTTTTGCTTATATTAAAAATTACATTGATTGCCATTGCCAAAATGGGATTTTTGGTATTAATTATTTTATTTTAGTAAATTTGTGGAGGCCCTTTTGTTCTTGGTTATTTGTATTACTCATTCAAAACACTCTCCCCTTGGATTTGATGCTACAACTAATAGTCAAAGTTACTTTTTGAATCACGTTAAGCTTCGTATAACATACTCCTGCACTACAAATATTGGTGAATTTATTGGTCTGTCCTCCATATGGATACGACCAGAATTGTGGTATAATTCAGTATATTTTTAGTGACTTTGATTAAGGGTTTTCAACCACATTACACATTTACTACGACGTAAATTTTTCTGATAGCATATTTGAGAAGCGAAAAATCTATCGATCAGTGATTTTGGGTCAGTTGAGATAGAATGGTCACATATCAGATGTCTGGGGTCCTTTACAGATGTCTGATAGAAGCCTATCGGTTATATTCCTCAACGTTTAGTTTGTTGGCCAACGTTCCACTAGTTGGACGTCTGGCACAATCATCTGACGTCTTCTAAGACGTCTGGGCTACGGTCTTGTCATCTGATTTTATTAGACAGAACCGACTAAGTCCAACCTAAGTTATTGGACGTCTGAGTCAACAGTTAGACGTCTTGAAATTCACTATCAGACGTCTGATTTTTAGATTAGATGTCTGATTAGCCTATCCGAACCCTATTTTGATTTTCTAAGTTCTCTACAGAAAACCTAAGTATCCTAGGGTTGTGCAGGTGTTCCTAGAACTACTTTAAGGGTTCTTTAAGGCTCTTCAACATAAAATTTAAGAAATAAAGAGCAAAAACAAAGTACAAAATACAATGAAGGAAATCTATCCTATTCTTCATCCATCTTCAAGCTTTCGCTCCTCGCGAAGCTCCTTCTCCTCTGTCAAGCTCGAACTCTATCTAAACACATCTCCACTTGCAAATATCTTGAAATCTAAGACTTCAAATGGAAAAGTTAAATAACACGTGTTTTGTTATCATCAAAATAAACAATTATGGTGCTCTAGAACCAACAAGAAGGTCTATCCTCTACACATAATACAAATCAATCTCTGAAATCAATCTGCCTCTAGCTCACTTGTACATTCTTAAGCAGATTCCAGAAGTTGATCCATTTTATAATGAATTTAGGGGGTGTTCACATCTAGCAACATGTGACCTTGACTTCCTCAAGTGGTTTAAACAACATGTTATTCAAATGAAAGAAGAGAATCACTTACGATGGGTGGAGGACTTTGACATAATACCTAATCAACCATTGAATTATGGGCATTATCATTCATGTTACACTATAAATGGATTCAGGTTCAAAGCAAAATCCATAGATGATATGAATGTTATGCAGTATGCTAGTGTTGTTGTTGGTTGTGATTTGAGCACTGGTTATGATTGCTACTATGGACAAATCGAAGAAATTGTTGAGATGAGCTTCAAATACGATAGTAGAGTTGTCATTTTCAAGTGCGATTGGTTTGACGAGTTCAAAGAAGGCGTTGGCTTCAAAGTTGACAAGAAGCACGATTTAATAAGTTTGAATAAGAATCATCAAATTCTTCATTCTTCTGAACCGTTAACATTGGCATGCCAAGTATCTCAAGTCTACGTCCCTGACAACAGTAGAAATGGATGGATTATACTCATCTAGACAATTCCACATGGATATTATGTAGAGCAAGAAGATGTCAAACTGGATTAAAAGCAGATACTTATGAAGAACACTTACAAGAAGTTGGTCTAGGTGTGGTGGATATTGATATATAAGGTATAATTATCTTTGTATCATTTATTTATTTATTATTATATACCAAAGAAGCATGTTATTTAGATGAAATGGATCTTGAAGTATTAGATGACACTTCAATTAGAGCATGATGGCTAAGATTTAACTAATAGCTTAGAATTAAATCAACTCAATCCCATGAAATACATCAGATCATATTTTTAGGATATCCAATATAGGTATAGATTTCGAAGGGCACAAGCCTAAGCAAACCAACACTAATCTTATGAATTTGCAATTTTGTTTATCTAAAAGAAAATCCCACCCAACTTCTGATTTTTAAGATTAGATTAGAAAAGATAAGAAAGTGGAAAACATAAGAAAGAATTCAAACAACCTAGGATTGGAGCATGATGGATTCAAAATATGATATATGCTGAAAGCAGAGGGATGTCAGGTGGGCTCAAGGCGACAACAGGTGACGCCAGGGCGACGACCAGTAGAATCAGGGAAGACAAAGGATGGACTACTTGGAGGTCGAGGGCATGGAGGCGGAAGGAGAGGAGAGACTCTGATATGCATGGTAAAAGGGTTATGGAGGTGAGGTGGACTGATAGAAGGGGCGCAAGGGAGAATGGCAGGATCATGTGTTTCTGATGCCGACGGCGGGGACATATGGTGGCTACTTGCCGATCTCCCATAGTGTGTTTAGAGCGTGGGGTATTTGGTCACAAGAGGGATTCGTGCAGAGTTCTTGGGGGGCAGATGAAAGATAGTCCTTTCCCGCGCTCTGGAATTTTGAATTCTAGGGCTTTGCAGGAGCCTCCACCGCCCCCATCTTTGTGCAGCTCTGGGGGGCATACGGTTGATGTGGAGGTACCTATGACAGAGAACATCAAAGCGGTAGAGATGGCATTGTGTGGAGCACTAGTCAGAGAGGTTATGTCTGGGAGACCGATGATGGAGAACGTGCGCAACTTGGTAAGCCCTCTTTCCCTTTCGACCAACTCCTGGCAGTTTGCCTTTTTGTCACCTACACGATTTTTCCTCTTTGGGCTGGGGACGATGGATGTTGAGAGGCTGCGATTTCAAACGTCTTGCAATGATGGCCTCACGGTGATCTGGAGACTGGTTTCTCCCTTTGATGGAGCCCTGCCGGAGAGGCCACCCCAGAGAGTGGGTTCTAGATCGGGAAAACTTGAGATCAAGGGACTACCTTTGCATCTAAGGTCGAAGGAGGTCGTGACATCCATGATATCAGGGTTTGCCTCAGTGGTAGAAGATGCGATTGTTGGACTACTGGAGGGCGATGGGTGCTCATTGAATGTGATGGTCGATGTGTTTAAAGTTGGCTCAGTCCCTGATAGATTGATTCTGAGGTGTGGTGGGAGTTCATGGCTGCTGCGGTTGAGGTTCACGGTGGGTGACATTGTAGCGAAGCAAGATAAGTCATCTGGATCTGAAGCTGGTGAAGAGGCGGTTGCATAGGACATGTGCACAGCTCCATCTGAAGAATCCCCATCTATCAAAAAATGCAAGACCATCATTTGGGGGAAAGGGGGGAGGTATCAGCTAAAGAGAAGGAGGAATCGGTTTGGGTGGAAGCATCAAGACCAATGTTTGTAATGGTAGGGGATGAGTTGACAATCGGTGAGGAGGCTGAGGGCCAGGGGGTTTAAGAGACTCCGCTTGATTCCCTGAAGGATAAACATGATCTGCAAGAGATAGAGGGTCTTAAATTTGATGGTGGTTCTTACGCTAAAACTGGTAAGGGCAGATCACCTTATAGCCTCAAACAGAGGAAGTCAAAGGCTGACATACTGATGGATGAAGACAAGATTGCAGAGGTTATGCAGGTATGCAAGTGCCAGAACCTCAGGGGGGAGGGATCTTGTGAGGATAGATTAGAATCCTCACTTGGCATGTGCGTGGGTTGTGCGACAAAAGTCGGAGGGCTTCTCTGATGAGATATTTGAGAGAATGGGTGATGAGAACCTCATCATGAGCCACAACTAGCTCATTTTGACCTAATACAAAGGATAAAAGCTCCTACATAACTCAAGGAAAGGCTTAACTCAGAGAATTCTGAGTTTAAGGAGAAAACAAGTCATAAGGGGTAAAAATGCAATTTTACCAGTATAATCTGCATACAAGGTAATTCAGGGCCCAAACATAGGTCAAAGCAACTTAATAAGAATAAAAGTGGGATGAAATGATCTAGCAAGGGCTACAGCAATTCCAAGAAACTAAATGATAATCTGTAACCCTAAAACAACCCACTTCAATTCACGAGGTTCGAGGCAAAGTAAAAATAGAATAAACCCTCTAAAATTCATAGAAAAATAATCTCTAGGGTTTAGAACCTTCAATTTGGCCTTCAGAACCCATTTTGACCTACATTGAGAACCATGCCCAATTAATAACTTAATTTGGGTTTTCGCATAAATTGACAGGTCAAACAAGGTTTAATATAGAAATGAAATTCACCATCAGATTCCTTAGGTCCTAATTAGTCATGTATAAAAACTTGAGCCTAAGAAGAAACCTCCTTGACCAACTTTACACTTTGGTCCTCATATATTTACTTTTTGGCCCACAACTTTTGAACCCTCGCATTTTGGCCCCTAACTCTCCTTCGTTCTTTGCGTTCAGGTCCCCCCTGCAAAACCTGCCAGCACCATGCTCCGGCGACCTTGCGCGGAGCATGGCGCCGTGCAGGGTGAGGGGGAGAGCCTGGCAAGTAAACCGGGGGTGCCCTGCGTCGCCAGCCGTCGCAGGGACACCCCCTGGTCGCTGTAACCCACCATACCGGCCGTGCGAACGCACGGACGGTATGGGTTTCCATCTCCGGCGTCCTCCGGCGAGGGAGACACGTCGTCTCCCTCCGCCTTCCTCCCTGTTTTGATCCCTATAAATACCCCCGTCGCTCCACCGACCTCGGCAGCTCGGATCTGACGGAGAAAACCCCCAACTTTCCTCTCTTCTCACTCCGGCAGACGCCCACCAGCTCCGGCGGTTCTTCCTCCTCCTCCTCTTCGCTCTGCCGCAATACCAGCAGCAGTGACTTCTTCCCCTGCTCTTCCCGCGCCACACCGTACCCAGCTGGCGCATCTCCGGCCCTCTGCTCGCCGCCGCCCCTTCCCCTGGGCATCTTCTTCTCCGGCGACAGTCGATACGACTGTCGCCCTGCCCCAGCCCCTTTCGTCTCCGTAGCTAGGTCAGAACTCCTCCTCATCTCCCCCTCTTTCTTTTCCTCACTGTCTTTTATTTGATTAAACCCTCGACCGCTCCTGTCCACCGTCACCCCCTTCGTCTCCGGCCATCCTCCGGCGAGCCGCTCCCATCACCCCAGCATCCCACACGACTCGCCGACCACCGCAGAACCTCCGCCTCCTCACCCTGATCAACCCCCGCCTTTCCACTTCCCCCACATCACCCTCTGCAACCCCACCGAACAAACCCATCCTCCGACCCACAGTCCGACCTAGGGCAGCCCTTGCACACTGCCCCACGCCTCGCCACCACCCACACGAGCTTCGCCGCACTCTGGCGAAGCTCCCGGCACCTTCTGATTAGGCCGAGAGGCCGTTTTGCTGTGAACAGGCCACCCGACCTCCACCGCCATTGCTGTGCAGAAGGAGCTGCTTCCGCCTGCAGCTGCAGGCGCGCTACGCCCAGCGCCACGCCCAGATTCGACTCCCAGGCCTTGCGAGGCATTTCGACAGAACATCAGGCTCGCAACTGGGGCGAACGCTTCGCGTGAAGCCGTGATCGCCCGCTGCTTTCTCCGCTGCGGGCGCTCAATTGAGGTGGGACATTTAGTCCCACCTCGGAAAAGTCTGAAGAGGCGTAGAGGTTTAAAGCGAAAAAGTGCTGGAGGCTTACTGCCTCAGCACACGGGGTGAGGTCCCCTTCACCCGCCCGGTTACCCGGTCTCGTCCGCGCTCACGCCCCACGGATCTGACCCGACCCGACTTAGACTGACCTGCACTCCTCGCCCACCACGCACGCCGGTGGGCCTGGACCCGGGCGCGACCCGTACCCGACTACCCGGCAGCTCTGGGAGAGCTTTCCCAAGAGTGGTTTCAGAGAGAGAGAGACGCGGGGGGGGGGGGGGGGAGGGTAGAGTAGGTTTTGTCCTCTGATGTAAACTCTGAAGTGTGCAGGCACAGGTGAAGAAGAAGGACCGCGGAAGAAGAAGGAAGCTGAGGGAGACACTGTAGCAACAAGCAGTTTAAGTCGTCTGATTGGAAAATCAGACGACGTCCTGAAGGGAAAAGAAGAAAGAAGGAGGGACGACGTCCTGACTGGAAAAAGAAAAGAAGAAAGAAGGAGATCTGAAGAACAACAGAAGAAGGCGAGGCAGAGGAGAACACAAAAGAACAAGGGAAGAACTGAAAGAAGAAGAAAAAGAGAAGAAGATCTGAAGAAGAAAAAGAGAAGAAGATCTGAAGAAAGGAAAAGAAGAAAAACATCACCACTGCAGATAAAGAAGAAGAAGATAACAGAAGATCTGAGACGAGGAGAAGCAAAGAGAAAAGAAGAAAAGACAACAAATTCCTTCTCTCTCTTTCTTTATTTTTTTGTAAAAGAAACATGTATATCTCTAGAATACAACTTGCTCCCTGAGTTTGACCTCGGGAACTCTTTTATTTTCCGAGTAAAAAATTTATATATTTGAAATGTTGGTAATAACTGGCTATACTACAATGTTATAACAATAAAACCCGGTTGTCCCAACGCTTCAATGGGGGATTGAATGTGCGATCATTCAAGAGATGCACATTGAGAATAACTCTGATAAGCTATGGTATGACTTGTTGGCTACGTGGATGAATGAATGTGTGAAAATTGATGCACAGGGGAGATTGGGGGGTATTGCTATCTGGTGGAGAAAGGTGTGGGCACAATGTTCGGAAGTTCACAAAGCCAGGCACATGTTGACTTGCAAATTCCAAATTCACTAGGGGCATGAATGTATCTGGGTTACTAGGGTATATGGCCCTTGTGTTGCATCTGCTAGGCAGGAGTTGTGGGAGGAATGGGTTGCTACAGCTGAACTGGTACAGGGGGGAGCATGGTTGACAGGAGGTGACTTCAACTGTGTGCTAACAGGGGCAGACAGGCCTACTGGTGGCACAGACAGCTCAGCTATTGGCTTCCAGATGGTGGTTCAATCTCTTGAACTGAGTGAGTATCCGTCTTCTGGTGTTGAATTTACTTGGTGCAATGGAAATGGGCTGGTATCCAAAATAGATAGATTTTTTGGGAATGTGAACATTCTTGAAAGATTTCAGCTGTCGACTGTTAGTGGCTTGGACTGACCTTTCCTGATCACACCCCTTTGGTTTGGGATAGTGGGGAAGAAATACAAGTTGGCTCATACTTCAAGCTTAGAAGATCATGGCTAAATGAACCGGGATTCTATCAGATGGTTAGTTCTTGGTGGCAAGCTAAAAAGGTGGAGGGCTTTGCTACTGTCAGATTGGCATCCAAGCTGACTGCTTTGCGTAGTGTCTTAAAAGAGTATGGCACTACTGTAAACATGGTAAGTTAGCAAAGGAGGATGGAGGCTTTGAGTAACATTCAGGAGCTGGATTCTAAGGAAGCAACAGGCCCTTTATCAGAGGAAGAACTTGCAGATAGGAAGGTGTGGCAGGGTGTGATATTGGATGAAGATCTTAAACAAGAAATTGATTGGAGGGAGAGATCAAGACAATTATGGCTTAACGAGGGAGATGCCAACACGAAATTCTTCCATCTTGCGGCTAGCTCTCGGAGGCGTGCAAATTTTATATCTTCTATTCTCAGAGATGGACACAGGATTTCCTCCATTCAGGAGATAAGAGCAGAAGCCATCAAATATTATAGGGATGCTTCTCGGGCAATTAAGAGGGGGGAATGGAGAATGGCAGGAAATGATGCTCCTAGTGTGACAAGTGAACAAGCCTCTCAGCTGACAGCAACCATCACTGAACATGAGACCCTGCAGGCAATTAAAGAGCATAATATGGAAGGTTCCCCAGGCCCTGATGGGATACAAGTTTTCTTTTATAGAGAGATGTGGAATGTGGTGGGCAAGGAAGTGATGGAAGTCATTAGAGAGTTTGAGAAAGGAAATGCTGGTTTTGAAAAGATCAACAAGTCATATCTATTCTTACTGCCTAAGTCATTGGGAGCAGAGAAGTTCTCAGATTTTAGGCCGATCTCACTTTCAAATTCCATCTACCTTTTTGTCAGCAAGATTTTAGCTAACCGACTGAGAACTGTTCTGTACAGCCTAATCCATCTAGTGCAATATGCATTTCTGCTCAGTAGATCACTCCAAGAATCCTTCATTTTGGCTCAGGAAATGGTGAGTGGATGGCACAGAAGGAAGTGCAAGGCATTCATATGGAAAGTTGATTTTCAGAAGTCATATGATTCGATCTCTTGGCCGTATCTCTGGGAAGTATTTAAAATGAGAGGATTTCCTCCTTTATGGATCCAATGGATGAAACATTGTATCACAACTGCCTCCTTTTCTCCACTGATCAATGGGAAGCCATGCGGTGTTTGGATTCAACCTTAGCATGGGGTTAGACAAGGATGCCCTTTAGCCCCCCTGATCTTTAACCTTGCGGTGGATGGGCTTGCAAGGTATGCATGCAGATTGGCAGAGGTGGGTATACTCAGAGGGTATTCACTATCCAACAGTAGAAATCTAGCCCCTATTTTGCAATATGCAGATGACACGGTCTTCTTTGTGGAAGGGACCAAGCCTGCTGCACATGCTCTGGGGCTGTTGGTAAGGATCTTTGGGGATATTTCAGGCCTGAAATTGAACAAGGAAAAGTCTACCTTGATTTGTTTTGGCATGAATGAGCAGGAGCAGAAGGAGTTGGAGAATACATTGGGATCACCTCGAGCTAAACTACCAATGAGGCACCTAGGACTGCCATTGAGGGCTTCAAAGCTGAAGAAAAATGATTGGAATATCTTGTTTGATAAGGTCTCTGGCAAGTTGAAAGGCTGGAGTAGTAAATTCTTGTCTAAGGGTGGGAGATTAATCCTTCTTAACTCTGTCATAACATCCATCCCGGTCTTTTACTGTAGCATTTTTAAGGCCCCGAAGTCTATTTGGAAATGTTTGGATGTTATGAGGAAAAGATTCTTTTGGAAAGTAGCTGGCCATGAGGGTGGTTTTATGCAGCTCATCAGATGGAATAAGATTTGCAAGCCAAAGGAGATAGGTGGTATGGGGATTAAGGCGCTCAAGGAGTTCAATGAGGCCCTACTGATTATATGGGCCATCAAGATTCTGGATTGCAAGGAGGATTTGGTGGTAGATTTAATTAGGGACAGTTATGGTGGATCTAATAGTGCTCTGCAGAGGCTACAACCAGTGAAACCTTCCCCTTTTTGGCGATCAGTTACCAGTGCAATCAGCAACAATTGGCATCTCTTGCAGCCTAGGCTTGGAGATGGTAGTTGCTTTAGTCTGTGGAATGAGCATTGGTCAGGTCTGGGGATTCTGAAAGAGGTGTATCTGAGGGCTTATGTTGCTATTGCAGATAAGGAGGCTAAAGTCAGCAGTCAGTGGTCTATTGTAGAGGGATGTTGGCGGCTGGAAGGGTAGGAACATTGCAGATCTGGCACTCGATTATGGGAGGATAGCCAGAACCTGATGGCTGCACTACAGCAGGTGCGTCCTAGGTTGAATGTGGCTGATACTTATGGCTGGAATGGTGTATTTTCAGTGCAGCAGGCATATGAGAAGATCATCAGGTCTAACATTGAGATGGAGAGTGATCCAATTGACAGGAAAATATGGCTATTGAAAATCCCCTTGAAGGTTCAAATCTTCTTGTGGCTTTGCAGATGGGAAGGCCTGATCACTAGTGATCTTAGACACAGAAGAATGGGGACTACTTTGAATGCTTGCCACCTCTGTGGTTTACATACTGACAGTACGTCGCATATTTTTTCCTCATGCCTGGTCACAGACAAGATTTGGAGGACGATTTGCCTATAACCTCTTCCCACTTGGGATTCCCTTTGGCAGAGGTTCATTACTCCTGGATGGCCGTATGGGGTATGGCTGCCATTTTGTGGTTTGTGTGGAGGGCGCGAAACAAAAAGTTTTTTTAGGAGAGATTGGTTAGATGTGAGAAAATTGTAAATGAATGCTGGTCCCTCATACACAGTTGGGCATCTTTTTTGTAATGTTTTGTTTGATATGAAATATATTGCCCTCCGGATTACTATCGTCTCACGATAGCTTTCCTCACTGTTTCAAAAAAAAAAAATGATATATGCTAAATTTAAATGCTCTGCTTTTTTACTTATAATTATCTGCATTACATATGTGGGATGTGCCTATTGTTCACTTTTGATTATTTCTGTGAATAAGATGCGGGATGTGTGGTTTTTTGTATATAGGATTTGGGAAAAATCCATAATATAGGGGAAACTCTACCGAATTTTTTCCTACTTTATATTATGTTTATTTGTTTCTTCATATTTGTACAAGTACTAATCTTTTTTTTTATGCACATGCAGGTGAAATTCAAGAAATTTGCTTTTAGGGGTAACAAGGGTGACTTGGCCACCTCAGTGGTAGGGATGAGACCTTGCAGCCACCTTCCACCCAGCCTCCTTCCACACAACCTCTCTCGACTCAAGAGCCACCCCACACCTAGCTTCCTTCCATACAGAGACCCTACAAGCAGCCTCCCCAGTTCGTCCTTGAGTACATCCCTCTCAGTACTCCCCATGCACACCTCGTGAACATGGTGCCTAATCCTACATTTATGAGCTCTCATAAATATCTCTAGCCTGGTGATCGTGCTTGTTTAGTGAATTTCTGTAGGGTTTTAGAAATGTGTCATAGTATAGCATCGGAGAACGAGTCAATATTTAAAGTTTATAGGTGCTCAAAAAATAGTGAGTTCCGAGATCGTTTGTAGAGAGCAAATTTAGAATTCAACCCATTAACCAAAATAATAAAAATGAGCACAATAATCAATTCACAATAATGATATGCAATGAATAGTCAATCTTGAATATATTCAATAAATACTCAAATTGTATCTTAGAAGACAAATAACAAAAATATAATTAAGAGCTCAAAGTGGTGGTTGAGCTCACCAATTTAAATGTTTAATACTCAGCTCAATTCCCAACTTAGAATCAGATCTCAAAGCCAACAGTAGCAAAATTAGAGACAAAACTCTTCACAAATCAAATGTTAGAGACAAGTCTTAGACGGTTAAGTGTCTTAGCACAAACCTCTCAAAATTCACCTAAGTCTTTGGGCAAATATCCATAGTGCAAAACCCCCCAACTCTCTCACAAATTCTCCTCTCTCAGACCCAGGTCAAAGTTAATCCAGTTCAGAGCATAGGGTCCGGCCCTACTCGCATGGCGTGGGTGAGCGAGTGTGCGTATGGGCGTGTAAAGGTGGGACCTCACCCCGTGTAACTGAGACAATTGGGTAGAGGAGGCAAAACAATATGCAACAAAATCTGAGTTAGGCATTTCTGATGTGGTATTATGTAGTCCCCTTCCGCTTCTTTGCCTTTACTGTTGCAACCATGGATGTCCTCGCTAAATCGAAGTTGCTGCTGCTTTGGTTCTTCTCAATTGGAAGCCCAGGTTGCTTCCTAATATCAAATTGCGCCTACGGAGGGTGGAATTGAGGTTTGCAGTGTACGGATGACGGAGAACGATGACGTTGATGAAGCTCATCGGTGAGGGAACCTGAAACATGTAACATGGGCTTTAAGCCCTAATTAGACAGTCCCTAAGCAACGTCTTATGGAGTGGAATGTGGTGGTGTAGTTTGTATGGTGTTTGGAGCGTCGTGGTGGCCACCCGACATCAGAGATGACGGTGGAAGGGTGGGTCGTTCGGTTGGAGGAAATATGAACCAAAGCCATCAATAAGTTGAGGGCTGTTGGTCTAGGAGGTGAGGTGGTGCTTGTGTAGGTGTTGGCGTGTTGTTTGGTAGGGTAGATCATTGGTGCATGCTCACCGGAGCACTTGCCAGACTTAGGGAAGAAGGAGAAGAGCAGAGAGCATTTGAGGTGGAATCTAACATCTAAGGTCCTAATTTTAATTTAGGGAGTAAGAGGGAGAGATCCTAACTGTGGATGACTTCTTCTCTGCACATAAATTGGTTTTGCTGCAAAGGCTTATTGCCTCTTCATCGGGGGTGAGGTCTGCGTGCCACACTCTTTTGTCACTCCTTGCTCACTACCCACACTGGTGAGCCTGGACCCAACTCAGATCCATTTACCCGATTAGTGACTCGATTATAGGAAAATCCAGGGAGGGTGGGGGGTGGTTTTGCATTGGGATTCATGCACATGTGTATCCAGGGGTGTTGCGTGTACATCCAACACTTAGCGAGAATTATGATTGTCTGAGACCTTGTGCCTGGGTGTTTAAGTCGTCTAGTTTGCTTGGCTGACGTTTGACTTGGCTTGGTTCTGATATTGTGGAGACATTGGCTCCTCAGCTAACGTGGCAAGTGGTTCATGACCACTGCTGAGAAATTGAATTGGTTAATTACATTGGGATATGTGCTTGAATATAGGAATTAAGTGGTGGTTAAAATCACCATTTTAAGGGATTTATCATTCTTTTTATCTCGTTGTTTTTTGAGACACAATTCTATTATTGAATACATTTTTGAGTAAACTATTCATTGACTATCTTGATTGCGATTCATTATTGTGCTCATCTGTTTTATATTACAATTAGTTTATGAATTTCATATTTGCTCTCTGTGAACGACCTTGGACTGACTTTTGTTTTCTAGCACTTATAAATTTAAATGTTGTATTGCTTTTGTTGACTGTACTATGATGCGTATTTTTAAAACTCGATGAAAGTGCACCAACATTTTTCGAATGTTGTCACGTTTTCATCGAGTTTAGGAAAACAACACATCATAGTACAATCAACAAAAGCGAATCAGCATTTAAAATTTATAAGTGTTCGAAAATAAGAAATGAGTTTGAGGGCGTTCATAGGGAGCAAATGTGGAATTTACACACTAATCGCAATTAAGAATAATGAGCACGATAATTCACAAAAGATATGCAGTGAATATCAATAATCAAAATATATTTAGCAATAGACCAAATTGTATCTCAAGAAACAATGGGATAAAAAGAATAGTAAAACCCTAAAAATGGTGATTTGAATCACCAAGTTATTCCACCATTAAGCACATATCCCACATATCTCAATTTCTCAACCAATTCAAATATTGCTACAGTGGTTTCTCAACCACTTATTCAAATATTTACGTCAGAATAATAAGCCAACAGTATCAGAACCAAGCTAAGTCAAACGTTGCCAAGGTGCTATAGACACCTTAAGTGTCACCTAGCTTCAGCACAAGCACATGGGTGCAAGCGCAGAGAATTAGAGCCAACATAGTAAGCCTCTCAAAATGGTGCTAAGTGTTGAGCATATAGGAACAAATTTTGAGGCATGAACAATGCAAAATTGCCCCCTACCCTCAGATTCTCTTCCTAATCGCATTTCTAATCGAGTAATCGGGTATAGGGACCAGACTTGCCAGTGTGTGAGGAGGGTGAGGTGTGAGGCAGAGGTGAGCACGGGGACCTCACCCCCCAGTGTCGAGGCAGCAAGCTGAGGGAACGAATTCCTTTTATTCACTTTTCTGATTTTGGTACCCACGATGTGGGACTAAACGATTGGGTTCCTCTTGTGCGTGCAGCTGAGGATTGGATTCATTGATTGTAGCTGCTGGAGGTGTTGTCACATCCAATTGAGGCAGCAAGAGGCCTCGTAGATGGATTCCACATCTGTAGGTTGTGGATTTAGGTCCTGAGGTTGACACACGGTGGATGGTGGTGGCAGACTGAGCTCCGACGTTGACCTGAAAACATGAGAATGGGCTCTAAGCCCCAATTAAAATAGCTTAGAACCTTCGTTGCGGTGGGTGGCATGCGACGGTGGTGGTGTTTGGAGGTCTATGGAGTGTGGTTGGTGTCGGAGAGAGTATCGGACTATGGGTTTGGTCGACAGTGGTTTCCAAGGGTCAAAAGCTCCAATAAAGTTGGGGTTTTTGATCCTTGGGGTGAGGGGAAGATCATGGTGGTGGTCGTGAGTTGTGTGGGCACGTGTGGCTGTCGGGCGAAGCTCACCGAAGCTTCGTCGGACGCGAAGTTGATGGTGGGGGAGAATGTGGAACGATGGTCGAAATAGGTGGAGAAGGAGCTAGGATTGATCTAGAGAGGATGAGGAGGATGGGAAACCTAATCTAAGGATGAAAGGGGAAGCAATTTGGTCGGCTTTGATTGGCTAGCGTTGGAGGGGGTGAATTCTCTGGTGAGAGAGATGGCGACGAGGAGTGGGGTAGGCGGTGCTAGCTGATGTACGCTAGACGTGAATGAGAGTGAGGAGGAAGGAGGACCTCTCAATTTGGTTGTTGAGAGGTTGGAAGAAGATGAGCGTGGAGGTGCAGAAGTCATGGTTGGAGATGGCTGGAGGAAGAAGGGAAGATGGTTTTTGGCCTAGACCAAACTCAGGAGGGACCTGGGACCTAGAGGAGCCTTTATAGAGCTGAAATCGAGCTCTAAATCAAGGAATACATGTGATTAAGTTGAGATTTGGAACCAAGAAACCCCACATTTTTCGTGAGCTCTCTTGATCTTTTTGTCTCAAATCAGGGTCTAAGATCCTGATAGAATTGTTCTCCATCATTTGAACACCAATCCTACAAAATTTGGTGGGATTTGATGCTAATTTGATGAGGTTTCAAGTTGGTCAAAGGTCGGTACTGCATGGTTGACTCATCAATGGTGGCAGGGGGCTCTTTGTGAAGGAGGTGAAAAAGATAAGGGCCTATGGCAAGGAACTTTGAAAGTTAGGGGTCTAGTTGTGAGAAATAGAGATCTTAGGGATTGAATTGCAAACTAGGCTAAGATGAACTCTGATTGGGCCCAAATTTTGGTGTTAACCTAATTTGGCCCCAAGGAATCTAATGGTGAACTTAGATTTGTGTTTTGACCATGTCTGACTAGGCAATATGCATAGAAGCCCAAAATAGGGTAGATTCCTGTCTAAAACTCTATTCAAGGTCAAAATGGGTTTAGATGGTCAATGAATTTTAGGGGTTTAGATTAATTTTTTCCTAACTTGAACCTCTTCAATTTAAGTGGGGCTAATAATTAGGGTTTTGTGTCGTGAAACCCTATTTCTGTCAGTGTGAACCCACTTCTTGGTCTTTAATGTTCAATTGACCTCTAATTAACCCCTAGATGACACTGTGATTATTCTGCATTTGTGATGTGATGTTAAAATAATAGAATTAATCCTATTTTATTGTCTTATCTTCAGAACAGATCAAAGTGGAATTATGGTCCCTAGGCAATTATTTAGGAGCATGTCTCTTGATTCCAACTAATTTAAGCTAGTTATGGCGAATGATGGTGTTACCATCACTAAATAATTGGATGAAGAGGATAGGAGTCCACGACGGTGTGACTTGCTGGAGTCGTGGAAGTTGAATTGCTCCAATGAGGGAGACGATGATGACGACGGAGAGAGAGGGCTCCAGTTAATGTGCACTAGAGTTGGATGATGTTGGGGAAGAAGATGGACCACCCAATTTGGTGGTTGGGTGGCCAGAGGCGTGAGGGCGTAAGAGTTGTGAGAGCTGACGGAGCTCTTGGCCGAATAGAAGTGAAGAGGGAGATTCCAACTTAGAATCGACTGGGGAAATCATGGGAAGGTCTAATAGGTCATATAGAGCTCAATTGGAAGATTTCACACATAGGATCTTTGTTCTTGGCAAGCTGAATCCCACAAATTTTGTGAGCTCGCTGGAGCTTCTCGCTCCAAATTAGGACTTGTGATTGAGTTCAGTTGGAAGGGAATCACTTCAAGAACGATCGTTCCAAGTTTGGAGGGATTTGACCCAAATTTGAAGGAGAAATCTCCAAATGAAATTGGTGATTTCGATTTTTAGGATTTTGATTACGAAACCTGTTGCATTAGGCAATAGGGGCATTTTTGTGAAGATGATGAGATGTTAGGGGCATGAATGTAAAAAAATGTGAAACCTAGGGGTTTAAATGTGAAGAATAGAGATTTTAAGAGTAGAAATGCAAACTAGGTCAAGATGGACTCTGATTGTGCCCAAATTTTGGTGTTAACCTAAGTTGGAACCAAGGAATCTAATGGCAACTTCTATTTGAGTTTTTACCATGTTTGACTAGGTAAATTGCATAGGAATCCAAATCAAGACAAATTCCTGTCAGAATCACTATTTTTGGTCAAAATGGGTTCAGATGGTTAGAGTGAAGGTATCAAACCTCTTAAAATATTTTTCAATTAATTTTAAGAGGTTTTGATTGAATTTACCTTGACCAAAACCCCTTCAATTTAAGTGGGGCTGATAATTAGGGTTTTTAGTACTGTTTTTATCCTCGAAACGTGAAACCTTGATTCAGTCAGTGTGAGCTCACTTCTTGTTCTTTTAAGTTCATTTGACCTTTAATTAACCCCTGATTGACCCCTTGGTTTATCTGCATTTCTGATGAGACTGTAAAATAACATAATTAACCCCATTTTCTTGTGTTCTTCTTAGATCAGTTCAATACAAAATTACGTTCCTTAGACGATCATTAAGGAGCATTTATCACTGGATTGCAACTAATTCAAGTTAGTTATGAAGAATGATGGTGTTATCATCAGTGCCTGACAGCATCATGACAAGGGCAAGAAGGTGGTTACCCCTATAGTGTGAGAGCTAGAGCCTGAGCAGAGGTTGTTACTCACTACCTTGACGATGACGAGGATGAGGATGAGGGCGATGATAAGGACAAGGATGAGGGTGAGGACGATGATGCTAAGTTACAACAGCCACCTCAGTAGGACCTTCAAGCTGAGGTAGGGACTAGTTCTGGTAAGAATTGTGGGTAATATCTTATTTATATTCAACATTTAATTATTGAATTTTGTTTGTAATGTTTTAATTTTTTTGTTATATTTTTCTTATTAGGTAAGGAAAAAAAGGAAGACATTTGACAAGAAATGCAAATCTAGATGCACTTCCAGAGGGGACGAGTAATACTCACTAAATTTGCGCGATTAAATATATCAAGTTGTTGTAGCACGTAAACAAAGCAATCAATTAATATAATACCGAACTATAAGGAATCTAGGTTGAACATAGGGAGGCAGTTGCTATTTTAATACCTTTCATAGTTATTATATGTTGAGTAGAATATATATAGATGTCAAATAGATGCACATATAATAATACTAGAGGTGCGTATAAATGGATATTGCAATTTATTTCTAATATCAGAAATGTCTCAGTAATATGAATCTAATCAGTGATTACAATAATAGAACTATAAAAGAATAGAGAGAGAGAAGATCGGAGTCACTTGAGGGATGCTTGAGGAAGCTTTTGACAGAGCTTCAGATCTAGGGCACTGAAAGGAAGAAGATGGAGTCCGGAGAGGAATACTATTGGTGGACGTGCACTAAGGTAGAGGAGGGTGATTGGTTGGCCCGGATAGGTTATTAATATGATGATTTTATTGTTGAAATGTGTATAGTGGTTAACCTAATTCGGACCTAACCATCTCTTTACAAAAATTTTTAACCTGGCCTACTTGATTTTATCTTATCACTTTTAGGCCCAGGGTTGAACTCAGGGAAGTGGGGTTACAAGTCGAGTTTCTACGCTTTTCCTAAAACGAGTCTCTTCCGTTCGTTTATTGTGTTTTCGGTGTTTTCCTTATTTAGATTTTTTTCTAGTAATCCTTGTCCTTGAGGCACACCCTCAAAATTGTGTCCTTGACTTTGAGCCAAAACAAAGTTCCAAAACGAATCTTGCTATTCGCAAGACAGGGTATCTGCAAGTCAAAGATTATCTTTTCTCTTTTATATATTTTTTTGTCTTTTTGATTATCAGGAGAGCGAAACAAAAATAACGTAAATATAGTATATATATATAGGTATATATTATGTATATAAAGGGGTGGAGGGGACAATGGAGTGTAGCACGATGTCTAGTTGGTCGTCGTCTAGAGAGACGCAACCAACACGACTAGGTGCCGCGTGGAATGTGAAATGGATGGTGGAAGATGTATGCGACCACGCTTTTTGTACGCGTGTATCGGGGAATATCAGCAACTGGTGCAGATATTCCCGCGATATAGCGTATGGTAAATAAGGTGAAAAAAATATATATATATGTATATATGTAAATATGTCTATATATATATCTATATATATAAATATGGTTATAAACATATAGGTATATGTATATATATCTGTTGATATATATGTATATATAAGTGTATATGTATATAAGTATATATATATATATATTTGTATGTATATGTATGTATATATAGTTATAGATATATATATGTATATAATACTATATGGATATATATATAGGTATATAGGTATATGTATCTAGATATGTATATATGTATATATATATAAGTATATATATATATATATATATATGTATATAAGTATACTAATACTACTTTATATATAAATGTAAGTATATATATATATATGTATATATATATATGCATGTATATATGTATACCTACTTATCTATATATATATATATATATACTTATATTTATACATATAGTAGTACCTATATACTTATGTATTAGTATATATACCTACTTATATATATATATATATACATACATATATACCTACATATATACATGCATATATATATACATATATATATATATATGTATGTATGTATGTATGTATGTATGTATGTGTATATATATATATATATATATATATATATATATATATATATATATATATATATATATATATATGTATATCAATATATGTATATATATGTAACTATATATATGTATACATATATATATAAGTTTATAATAGTGTTTATGTGTGCGTGGGTGTGTGTAAGTGTTGGTGAAGGTGTGTGTGTGTGTTGGTGTAGAGTGTTGTGAGTGAGTGAAAGAGAGTGAGAGAGAGAGAGAGAGAGAGCGGGAGAGAGAGGGCAGGAAAGTGGGAGAGAGCGGGAGCACAGCCGCTGCTGAGAGAGTTAAGTCGTCTGCAGATGGTGGGCATCGTCTGGAGGTCGCGCGCGCACGGGCGCTTCTTCGCGCAAAGGAGGAGAGGTGTCTGCATCTACTGGCTGCGAGCTCGGAGGCTCGCGACAGCGCGCGGAAGCGGATGCGGAGAAGGTCTGCAGGCGAGCGTGGAGGGCGGCAGAGCTGGCAGGGGGACGGGAGATGCTTGGCCGGCCGCTGCAGAGGCACGCAGCGGCCGGTTGCGGACGAGAGCGACATGCGACAGAGCGAGGAAGCGGATGTGGGGAAGGCCTACAGGCGTGCGCGGAGGGGCTGGGGCACCTGCAGATGCTCGTGGAGGCTGCGGGGGCTGCTGTTGCTGCCGCCGCTTAGCTGCTGCTGTTGTTGCTTCAAGCTTCAGACCTTGAAGCGGCAGCAATGGCGGGAAGGAGCGGGAACGAAACAAAATGAAAAAGAGAGCCACCATGCCCACCAGCTCTTTGAAGAGCTAGGCGGTGGTGGTCTCACTGTGGTGGTGTGCGCCACAGTGAGAGCTCCTGCTCGCCGGGTATCTCCTCGGAGGAGGGCTGGCGTATGGAGGGGAGGACGGGGGTGGTGATGAGCTGAAGGTGTTTATTTCTTTTTGCTGCAGCCAGCCGGGGGCCTCCGCGGGAAGAAGAAGAAGACGTGGCTATACATAAGGGGAAAAGGCAAGGCCATGCAGCATGGCTGCTGCAGGGAGAGGCTTGGCGGGGAGAGGGCACGGCAGGGACGGGCTGCTGCAGCATGGCGCGAGGAGAAAAATGCAGTCGCGGGAAAATTGGCGTGAGGAGAAGTTGCAGCAGTGGGAAAAAATAAAAAATCAAGTGGAGAAATAAAAAGATGTGGATTTTGCAAGGATGCATTTAAGGAAAAATGTAATTTGCGAGGCCTTTTATTTCATTCTCTTCTCCTCTCAATTAAATGCATGAATGCATGTATTTTTACAAAAATAACTACGGAATCCTAATGTGCATAGTTAATGCTAGGAAATAGCATAAGAAGGCATTATTGCAGGCGTATTTTGAGGTGCAATCATACCCCCATGCCTATCTTTTGCTAGTCCCTAGCAAAACAGTATTTAGAAATGATCTTAAGGTGAAGATTTTCTTCAAAGGTAATATAAGTGTGTTTATTGTCGGATATTGTGAGAACTAATTTGTAGAGAAGACTACCAATACTTTAAGTCTCACATGACAAAGATCATCTCTCGACTAACCAGGACTCTTGATATTTAAACCTTAAGTACGATTTCCAGGACCCAGGAGGTTTTTGCCGTACTCGAGAGCTCAAGAAATTGTGACTTGTGCATAGTGAAGGATCAAAACTAACCAGATGAACATTAAGACTCAAGCCCAGGGTTTCATGAACTTTTAAGTACAGGTTGGTCGCACTTTCAGCTCATGTCTTCGGATTGACCCTTAAGATGATGATGGAAAACTCAACTCCCATTTTCTGACATTTGTGGCTCGTAGGAAAGTAGAACTTTACAGATATTTGTGAGATATACTGACTTATTTGCAACCTTTTTTTTTTTTTTGGAACACGTGTCAATATATCTCTTACAACATTTTTTTTTTGAAGGAGCACACTTTTTTTCTTTTTGGTGGGAGAGTTTCTTTTTAGTGGAAAGAGTCGCTCCTAAACACAGGACTAAAGCCTGGGATAAAAAGTCTACCTGCGCGCACAGGTAAGGACTCCACCTTCCCTAATGAGCACTAGGGTTGGATCTTTTGTTCACCTGGCCTTTCCTGATATGTGTAGTGTGAACCAAGTTTACTTAAGCTCTCAAGTAGAAGCAAACTAACGGATCCTGTACTAGTGTCTAAGGTACAAGAATACGTCCTTAGTTAGGAGAGATCCTGATCTATTTTGTCAATTTTTAAGTGAATTAAGCCGAGCCTAAGCGAATCAAGCTTCTGTGGCCTGGAAAGTCTTCAAAACAGAGGTTGAATATCCATAAACACTTATTATATTTTTTTGTTTCAGCTTTTAGATCATTACTAAACACCATTTATTATTATTATATATATATATGTATATTTTTTTTTCTTCTTTTTTCTTTTTCTTGCATATTTATAAATAGGTGGGAATTATATGATACCATAAATTACCCAAATCCTATGGATGCCTATCCACCCCCCCATGCCAAACAATGCTATGTCCTCATATGCATGCAGGGAAAGGCAGAGAAAGGACGAAAGATCAGGTAAGGAGAGCTGAGGTTCAGGGTATACAGCAGGGTGGTAGGGTGGGTGGATGGTGGGTGGTGAAATGAAAAGTGAAGTGCTCGTGATAGTGGCGTGAAAAGTGATGGTGGATGGTGAAAGGTCTGGCATTTTCTGGGACGAGAGTGTCCCAGGCGGATCAGAAAATAGATCAGGAAGAAGAAGTTGGCCCTTAGATTGGCCAAGAAGAGGGGCTCCTTGGATAGACGGATCCTAAAGGGAATAGCCCCAGTGAGTAAGATGTGGGCTCAAGGTCCCAATGTGGAGTTGCAAATCTGCCTGATTTGGCGAGGAAGAAAGGGCAATCTGGTCTTCCAGAGTGTGGACCAGTGGTGAGCAGCCCGGCGGTGACTCAGACCACGAGGTATGGGAAGCAGAGAAAACCTCGTCAGAAGTCTGGTCAAGAGAAGGTATGGGAATAGGGAGGGACTGGGGAACGTCACAATTTGTGTTGGTCAGGCAGTCGTTAGGTAATTCGTAGCAGTCCGAATAGGTCCCAAACAATCCGATACACGCACTGACGGTCATGTCCTCGTCAGACGTGTCATCCTTGATGCAATCGCTATCAACATAAGAGTGCGGTGCTGCAGCGGGATTATCCTGAAATCCCGGTGGAATGCTCGGAGCTTGCAGAATTTGATGAACCTGTCCCTGAGAAGGTTGTACCTGTGGTTGCGGGCCACAGGGTACAAAGTTTCGTGGGTTTGGAACAGGTTGGGTGGGAAGAGTGCCCTGAGATCGAGTTGCCAGGCGTAGTTGACTGATCTCAGCATTCTGCTACGCCAAATGGTGCTGAAGAGAGATCATGTTCTCTTTATGGCGCTTTGACATTTCCGTCATCATTCACATCAGTTTATCAAGAGGCCTTGATGCATGCTCGGTTTGCGGTACGCAAGGGCCTGATGGCGGATTTGCCATAGGATTAGACTGGGCCCTTAGGATGACGGGTGCGGACGATCGCATTGGTCCACCAGCGGGGTTTTGGCGCTGCGGGTTGTTGGACCATGCGAAATTCGGATGATTGCTCCACCCTGGGTTATACGTGGTAGAGAACGGGTTGTTCCCCATGGCACAAGCGTCTTCTATGCCAGAAGATGCGTCCGCATGTAAGTATGTGTCCGAGCACACGGAGGCTTGGTCCTCCGTGTCGAAATACTAGCTCGCAGAAGCCAGTTCCACATGACTTACTGAGTCGCTTGGCACGACACTCGGTAAGGAAGGTCTTACAGGGTTTCTCGGGATAGGCCTGGTGTTGGAAGAATTGGAATTGTGATGAAGTGGTGAGGTGAGGGTGTTTGCCATGTTTGTGGAGGAGGAGGACGATTCAGCTTGTTTTCTAGATTTAGCAGTCAATTCAAACAGTTCAGGGTTTTGTGACCTCCTCCCAAACATGCACTGCCGCAGGAAGAGTTGAGGAGATGAGAAGGGGAAAAGAGATGAGAGAAATGACGCCGCGAAGGTACACTTGATTACAAATCAATACAGTCAAGTTCCTAACCTCTATAGTGTGCCCTTAGACCTAAAGATCTAAGTTACCTGCTATCACGAACTACGGAATCGAATGCGAGCACCGTGGAACCACCGGGCTAGATTGAAAGGCTGTTTGCCCCAGTCTTAGACACCCGATAGCATGCGGAAACTCTCACCAGCACATAGCTGCTACACGCAGGTAGTTAGACCTCCAATCCTTAAGAAGGGTCAAGTTACTACCAGTTTTAGTTAGAGGCTTAGGGTCATGTGCTTTTGGAATGTGAAGGGCGTTGTTTACGGGTAATGCCCAAGTGATTGATTTTCAGAGTGTGTAAAACAAGCATGTAACGGGGAAATCTCCCCGAATTGAAGTTTTTGATTGGTGAATGGTTTTTAGAGTTCAGCCTTAAGTAGTATGAATTTTAGGATTTTGCCGAATTACCAATTCAACCAATCTCCAGGTTTTTGTGAGAATACAAGTTTTCTTTCTAAGCCCACGAAACCCTTCAATATCAGTTAGTTAATGCATGCTAAAATGCAATGGGCTACCCTAAATGGAGATTTCTATGTGTGGATGCATGAATCAGTTTTAAATTAGTGTGAAAGGGAGCCAAGCACTTCAATTCAAGTGCTCCCAATCACCAAGAAAAATGTCCACAGACAAGGCTCAAGCAAAAGAAAATCAATTTGTTGGGGTTTGAGGTGTTCGAGATTGAATCGTAGGCAAGTGGAAAAGTCGTGGTGGGGTTGGAATCAACTCAATTCCAAGTCTCCCCACCAAAAATGTGATCCCAAATTGTAGATAAGTGAGGCAAAAGAGAGGTGTAATCAATCTTTTTATTTGCCTCAAAGAATACTTCCCACGGCAAAAAATTCAAGAATCAAGATTCTCGGATTTTCGCTATGCGAAGTAGGGTGAGAAATCCCAGGGCGGTGGGAGTGAAGACAATCAATCAAACAAGTGAATTTTAATCCACTTGCCCCAAGAGATCCCAAGAAGTTTTTCTAGTTTTTAGTTTAAAAATTTTTTTTTTTTATTAAGGTGACAAGCTAACCCTAGTTGTTAAGAAAAGAAAACCTACTTGTTCAGCAACGTGTGCGAAGCTCCAATGCATTGTCGGCGTCTTCACGCTCTCGTTCCCGCCTTGGATCTGCTCACGTCTTCGACTTCGTCTGCCTTCCTTCTCCTTCCACTAGGTTCACCTGCACACCAAAAATAGAAATACCCGTGAAGAGAGAAGAGAAAAATTGAAAGGAATTGAATAGAAACTTACTTGAAGGCGCACTTCCCCGGCAACGGCGCCAGAAAAGATGATTGGTCGGCCCGGATAGGTTGTTAATATGATGATTTTATCATTGAAATATGTATAGTGGTTAACCTAATTCGGACCTAACCATCTCTTTACAAAAATTTTTAACCTGGCCTACTTGATTTTATCTTGTCACTTTTAGGCCTAGGGTCGAACTCAGGGAAGTGGGGTTACAAGTCGAGTTTCTACGCTTTTCCTAAAACAAGTCTCTTCTGTTCGTTTATTGTGTTTTTGGTGTTTTCCTTTTTTAGATTTTTTTCTGGTAATCCTTGTCCTTGAGGCACACCCTCAAAATTGTGTCCTTGACTTTGAGCCAAAACAAAGTTCCAAAATGAATCTTGCTATTCGCAAGACAGGGTACCTGCAAGTCAAAAGATTATCTTTTCTCTTTTATATATTTTTTTTGTCTTTTTGATTATCAAGAGAGCGAAACAGAAATAACGTAAATATAGTATATATATATATAGGTATATATTATGTATATAAAGGGGTGGGGGTGGAGGCGACAATGGAGTGTAGCACGATGTCGAGTTGGTCGTTGTCTAGAGAGACGCAACCAACACGACTAGGTGCTGCATGGAATGTGAAATGGATGGTGGAAGATGTATGCGACCACGCTTTTTGTACGCGTGTATCGGGGAATATCAGCAACTGGTGCAGGTATTCCCGCGATATAGCATATGGTAAATAAGGTGAAAAAAAAAAAAATATATGTATATATATGTAAATATGTCTATATATATATATCTATATATATATATATGGTTATAAGTCGTCTGCAGATGGCGGGCGTCGTCTGGAGGTTGCGCACACGGGCGCGTCTTCGCGTAGAGGAGAGGTGTCTACGTCGACTGGCTATGAACACAGAGGCTCGCGACAGCCCGCGGAAGCGGACGCGGAGAAGGTCTACAGGCGGGTGCGGAGGGTGGCAGAGGCTGGCAGGGGGACAGGAGACGCTTGGCCGGCCGCTGCAGAGGCACGCAGCGGCCGGTTGCGGGCGAGAGCGGCGTGCGACAGAGAGAGGAAGCGGATGCGGGGAAGGCCTATACTCACGTCAGGAGGGGTTGGGGCACCTGCAGATGCTCGTGGATGCTGCGGGGGCTGCTGCTGCTGCTACCGCCGCTTAGTTGCTGCTGCTGCTACTTCAAGCTTCAGACCTTGAAGCGGCAGCAATGGCAGGAAGGAGCGAGAACGAAAAAAAAATGAAAAAGAGAGACACCACGCCCACCGGCTCTTTGAAGAGCTGGGCGGTGGTGGTCTCACTGTGGTGGTGTGCATCACAGTTAGAGCTCCTGCTCGCCGGGTATCTCCTCAGAGGAGGGCCGGTGTATGGAGGGGTGGACGGGGGTGGTGTTGAGCTGAAGGTGTTTATTTCTTTTTGCTGCAGCCAGCCGGGGGCCTCTGCAGGAAGAAGAAGACGTGGCTATATATAAGGGGAGAAGGAAAGGCCATGCAGCATGGCTGCTGCAGGGAGAGGGTGTGGCAGGGACGGGTTGCTGTAGCATGGCGCAAGGAGAAAAATGCAGCCGTGGGAAAATTGGCGTGAGGAGAAGTTGCAGCAGCGGGAAAAAATAAAAAATCAAGTGGAGAGATAAAAAGATGTGGATTTTGCAGGGATGCACTTAAGGAAAATCGTAATTTGCGAGGCCTTTTGTTTCATTCTCTTCTCCTCTCAATTAAATGCATGAATGCATGTATTTTTACAAATGCAACTACGGAATCCTAATGTGCATAGTTAATGCTAGGAAATAGCATAAGAAGGCATTATTGCAGGCGTATTTTGAGGTGCAATCAGAGGGCTAGGCTAATTATCTAAGAGACTACATGCCTTCTAAGGGTTGGAGGCTAGGTCTTTTTATAATAATCTAGGTGGCTTCCTATTGGTTGATCTAAAGTGCCTAGGATCACTAATTTGGATGGCTTAGATTTAATCAAAAGTGATGCCTAGGATTGGTTGAATAGGGACCTTAGGATATAAGTTGTAAGGCTAGAATAGGATGAGGGTTTTCTAAAAATAGGCAACCTAGGGTGGTGGCTACTAAGGGATAAAAATCTTGCCAAGAGATAAGATCTTATATCTTGGCCAACAACTACGAGATAAAATCTTCTTAAGTTGGCACCAACTTAAGAGGATTAGGCTAGGATTTTTGTAGGTTTTATGTGGGTAGGGTTAGGGTAGGTTTTGTAGACATAGGTTGTGAGAATAAGTTCCTAATTAGGATAGGTTGACCCTAAGTCTAGTGGGTTGGGTCCAAATAGGTAGGTCCTAGTCTAATTGTGCATGTAAATGTGTAATTGGGTTAAGGGAAATCTAAATAGGATAAAGGTTAGTCTAATTTGGTAATAGGTGAGTCTAAGTAGGTAATAATGAACCTAATTAAACTTGGTGTTTTGGTATTTGCCTATTTGAATTTAGGTGAACCCAATCAAGTAAGTATGCACCTAATTGGGTAAGGGCTTGGTTTAATAGGTTTAGGTTGGGTTTGGTTAGACTCAAATGAGTCTAATCAACTAAGGGTTAGTCTAATCATGTCCCATGGACCTAGTTGACTAGTGGCTAACCCAATTGACTTAGATTGAGTCAATTAAGTGCGGTATGGACTAAAATATAGGGTATTGGATAAGTGGATTAGGGTTAGGGATAGTAGGATAGGACTATGGATAGGGTGGATAGGTTCATGGATAATGCTATCCATGTTTTTGGCTTTTGAGCTAAAATATCTAAGGTTGAGCTGGTTCAGGGATAGGGTTATCCTAAGGTTTTTAGGATAGGATAGGGTTATTGATGAGTCCACTTTGGTGGAAAAATTGGCATCTTAATGTGTAGACATTGTATTAATACTAATTAGTATTTAACATGCATTAGGATGAAAATAAATTATTTTATAGGATTTCCCTAAACATGTAAACTAATATAGCTTGCATTAGTAACCAATTAGAATTTAGAACTTTAATTAGGTGCTTAATATTTTTTTAATAATAATTTATATATATATATTTGTTTTTATTTTAATCTTAATTTCTCTCGAATGCATTGATGATCTCTTTCTTTTCGTTATAGGACTCGCGTAAACACATGACAGAGAGTAAATGTGCACGATAGTTATTGAATGTGTGCATGCCTTGCGTCTTCATAAGGCACTGTGTGGAGGGTGTTAGGGGGATCCATACTCTCCATCTCAACCCACCGCATTACACCTTCCTTCTCACCGCAAGCCTTCATCTTCCTCTCTCTCTCCACAAACCGCGACAACTACTGCGTCGATTCCACTCCACCCACTGCGATTGTGATCCACCATTGCGTTGCCCTCCCTCGCCACAACGACAACAACCGTGATCCACCACTGCGTGGTCCTCCTCCTTACCACGACCATGTTTAATTAATGCGTCCACCTCCTTACTGCAATCCACCGCGCCACCGTGAAGGCTCTGTAGTCACAAAACACGGCCACAACTACAATCGTGTACCCTCTTCTTCCTTTTCAAACTCCTACACTCTCCTCTATTATTCACCAAGAACCCATAACCACCGCTCATCAGCACCTACTCTTCACCTTCTTCCTTGCTGAGAACCCATCAACCACTGGCCACTCATGCTCTACCTCGCCATCTCCAGCTGCCATCCTTGATGTAAACACCATGGTGTCCTCTGCAAGCTCCACTACACCTATGACAACCTCCACGCATCACTACCATCCCCTTGTCCATGCTCCTTCTTAACACCACCACCATCTTCATCTCCTTCTTCGTTCATCTTCTTCCTCATTTTTTTACCCCTACCAGAAGAACCTATCCCCACCACAACCACACCTCCCTGTAGTGACATTGTTAGCCACCATTTTCTCCATCAATGACATCAGAGCGATGACCTCGAGCTACTAACCACCCTTACCATCCAAGCCACTTCCAGCGACACTCATCTACATCGTCCATGAGCACCTACCTCCACCGCCTACCCTCTCTCCAACCAGTTGTCTCCAGTAGACTCTTGCCGAGCCGTCACCACCATTGTGACGCTTACCTCGAAGGCTTCCTCTCCGCCGAATCTTGCCACCTCCGGCGGCCTCATGTGCATCCTCGAGCTCACGAAAGAAATGCTCTGTTTTGCTTCTTATTAAAATTTACATTTGAGTGTCATTATCGCATCCACATTTTAGGTTTTATATATATTTATATTGAGGTAATTTGCTTGCATGCCCTCTTTCTTTCTCTCTATCTCACGCAGTGCTCTATCTCTCTTTGGCTCTCACTTATTCTTTTGATATTTTATCTCTTCCCTTTCACAAATGCCATGAATATTTTAGAGGGTAATAAACTTCTCATTTAACTTATAAATATTGTTGGTATATTTGCAAGATTCTTGTGGGTTTGTTCTCTTATTTATAGAAGTTGTAATCCTACTATTTGTGAACACCACTCCATGCAATAATTCTTATGGAATTTCTAATTTAAATGGAAATTTTATTTGAACCTTCTTGGTGAAAATACTGGTGAGTTTACTGGCTTAAGCTCCCTGTGGAGATGACCTAATTCTCATGGTTAGAATTATTTAATTTTTGATCGACGATTTCTACCACAAAAAATGCAATAATATATTATTTTTATTCGTATCAGATAAAGCAAAAATCTAGGTGATCAGTTATCCTAATTCCTCTCTTTCCTCTTTTATTCTTGTATCTTCAATCTTTCTTTATTTCATCTTTATTTCTCAATAAGCTCCTAGCTCAACTATAGCTTATGCTCCTATCTAGCTTTATCTCTCGATTCTTCAAATCACTTTGAGACCTATCACCTACATTATTCACAAGAGACTTAAATTAGGAGATAATTATTTATAAGATAAATGCAAAGCTCAAATATGCATGTACGCTTTAAATGCAATATTTATAAATCTAATGCCTAATTCTACTGAGGAATTAACCCTAGATTAAGCTAATTAGGATAATAGATTAGACTGTTATTAACGAGGATTAAAGTGCATATCAACAAGCCTAGAGAAGATCCAGACTATCCTCCTTTCACTAGCAGTCTCTCTAGGATGGTAAAGGAGCTCGTCCTGATTTCTTATTTTGACTGGAGGAGGGTCTTGAGGGAGGTAAAGAGGCAGCTTATTTGTGATATGGGGGTAGTTATTCTTAACATATATGTGTTAGTTTGATCATATTTAATTCATTTATATCATTTTTTTTAATACAGGAGATTTTTGATTAGGGTGACGATCCGAATGTCATCAAGTATATCCTCAATCATGTCGTGAGATGACATTGTGATTAGAGGATAACAACGAAAAGATAGGTAAAATACGTAATATTATCAATTTTTATATTATTTACTTAATGAATTTCTTTTGACATTTTATTTGTATAATTTAGCTTTATAATAAAATGTTATATGAGGAGGCATTGAGAAATGTGCCTCCTACAATATTAGTAGATAATTGGAAATATTATTGTGAGCATTGGAATAAGCTTGAAATGGAGATAAATATAAATACTTCTAAGGGTATTTTGTAATAAATGATTTAATTATTTTCTCATTACAGTATGTTATGCGTACAGGATCAGCTTAAGAAGAATAAGACCAATGGGCCAAAGCTCCACCACGGACCCACTATTTGGGTTGAATGAGTATAGATAGAGTTAAAGAAAAATAGTTAAGGAATTTCTTATTATTTCACTTTTGTATTTTTAATTTAAGTTGTAGTTATTAGTAGTACTTACAATTTGAAATATATTTATAGGCACATTTGATAGTAACACTATCATTTTTCATAACTAACTTAAATTAGTCAGAATCAAGAGATAAATGCTCCTAAATGATTGCCTGAGGACCATAATTCCACTCTGATATGATTTTAGAAGAAGACAAGAAAACATGATTAATTCTACAGTTTTAACAACACATCGCAAATGCAGATTAACTGTGGGGTTACTCAAGGGTTATTTGAAGGTCAAATGAACTTAAAAGACCAGGAAGTGGGCTCACACTAACAGAATTAGGGTTTTACTCATTTCGAGGATGAAAATAGGATTGAAAATCCTAATTATTAGCCTTGCTTAAATTGGAAGGGTTTTGGTTAGGATAAAATCAATCTAAACCTTCTAAAATTCATAAAAAATATTTTAAGAGGTTTGGTACATTCACTTTGACCATTAGAACTCATTTTGACCTAGAACAAAGATTCAGATGGGAATTTACCCTAATTTGGGCTTCTTTGCAATTTGCCCAGTCGAACGTGGTCAAAACTCAAATCCAAGTTCACCATTAGATTCCTTGGGTTGAAATTATTTTAACACTAAAAATGGGCCCAATTGGAGTTCATGTTGACCTAGTTTGCATTTTAGCCCTTAGAAACTCTATTTCTCACATTTAGATCCCTAGGTTTCGAGTCTATTGCATTCAGGTCCCTAACTTTCTTGTTGTATTCACACTTCAGTCCCTACTACCATGAGCAATGTGAACAGGGTCAACCCAAACACCTATCGCCTTTGACTGTCGATAAATAGCCATTTATCATCATTCTTATGCCTTAAAACAGATCTAGCTCTTAGGATTTTAACTCTACAAATGAGTTTTTGGGTTGCATTTAGGTACTTACTTAGATTAGGCATTCATTGAATCTTATTGTCTTTTTTATGTGTTTATCTGAGTGTTAGGGATAGGCTGAAAGTCAGATCCCACATACCTTGGCTACACATTTACATAGCATATTTCCACCTTCACTCCACCATTCCCAACGACCAAGGAGAAGAGGAGAAGATGAAGAAGGTCAAGGGGGTTCCTTTTCCATCTTGGTGCCTTCAACTTCCTCTCCTTTACTACCTTGTGTCCATGCCAAGGCAACGAGTCAAGTTAGGCAGGGGGACGGCCAATGAGGAGGAGAATCAAGGGTGGTCCATGTCCACCGTAGGAGAAGCCAGGAAGCAAGCCAAGAGGAGGCAAGCCCTCCTAGGGTTTGCCAAGAGGAGGACATCCAGGAGAGCAAATTCCTCTTGGTTCTGGAGCAACTAGAACTGGAGCAGGAGTTCCGAGTAGCATCATCTTCATCACTACGCCTTCCTCTACTTTTTGTTTTTGCATTGTATTGTGTGTTTTCTTGTTGGAGATTACAAGTGAGAACCCTTCTCACTTGTGAGTTCTCAACTTGTTTGTAAACAACTTTTTTCCATAGGAAGCATTCCGCTACAGTTTTTCTTTTAGTTTGACTTTGTGAGTATTTATTGTGTTCTTGCCCCTCCATTACTCCAAAACTCCCGTGCTTGGGGTGAGTTGGAGAAGCAAGGCACTTGTTGCCATTAAATTTTCATTTCTAATTCCCATCTTTCCTCGCATCCACTTTTTGCCGAAAACAAAAACCATAAAAATTATATATTTCAAAACCTAAAAAGAAAGTTGATTTCCTGATTTCAAGTAAGAGATTTCAAAATTACATTTCTGCCTCCCTTGGGATGACTCAAATACTTTCCATGTACTCGATTTTAAGAAATTTCGAAAGCGATCGGAATTGAGTGTTACAACAATAAAAACCCTAATTTACAAATTGTGCATTTTCGCCATCACTTTTTAGTGCTGTTGCCAGGGACGTCCTCCTCTTGGCAAACACTAGGTGGGCTTGCTTCCTAGCTTCTCCTAGGGTGGACATGGACCACACTTGATTCTCCTCCTCTTTGGCTGTCCTCCTACTTGGCTTGACTCCTTGGCTTGGTGTGGACACAAAGTAGAAGAAGAAGAGAAGAAGATCATGGGGGCAACCACCTGACCCCTTAGTGCCTTCTTTCTCCATCTTCCTCTCACTTGTGCCATGCCAAGGAGGAGGAGTTCTTCACACTTGAAGGGTCGGCCAGGCAAGAGGAGGCGCAAGGTGGTTGACGCCCACCTTGAAGGATAGCTTGGAGGTGGACTACTTGAAGAAGAAGCCAAGGAGAACTCTTTTCAAGTGTAGGGCAACTGCACTTGGAGCAAGGGCCATCCAGACTTCAACTAGAGGATCCCCCCTTCTTCTATCTTTATTTTATCTCTGTATTAGCTAGTGGTTTGCTATTTTCTTTTTAATAAGCATTTCTCTACTTGTACTCTACTTGCTAGTAATACAAAGTTGTCAATTGCCTTCAATTTCTTATTTTCTAGTAGTGTGTTTTTCTGGTAATTGTAGAGCACACCCTTCTCTTCTAATTATCATAGGAGCACTTGCTTAGGGTGAACGTAGAAGAGAAGACATCTTCTTGTCACGTAGGTTTAGTGATAGGTGTAGTCTTTAGAGTAGTTCTATCTTCGCATTCCATTGCTTGACTATTTGAAAACCCATAAAACACAACAAAACGAAAATCACAAAAATATATGTGTTGATTTGAGAGGTGAGAGAAAGAATCATCTTTGTGACTAACAATTTGGCTTCCTTGGATGACCCTAGATACTCACCATATCTAGGTTTATAAATTTAAGAGTTGATTAGTTTTACGCATCTCAATGACAAAAACCCGCATTTAGAAAATCATGTAGAAATCGTATCACTTTTTGCCGTTGTTACCAAGGAGGCACAGCTTAGCCACACATTTAATCTCTCACTTACTTTATTAGGTCTTCATGAAATTTTGTTTGTTTTGATTTAGGGTGCAAATCAGGAGTGGGAGCGAAATTCGAATTTGCTTGGAGCGGGAAACTTCAAGTGAACTTGTCTTTCCGCATACTTCAGGTTAGTACCCCTAGCCATCTCTTTAATCATCATCAAAATCTCTTTAAAAAGTCTTTAGGTTATCAAAAAAATCAAAAATAAGAAAAATTGAGGGTGGTGGAACCCTAAAACTCATAGTGTTGCTTGTTTGTTTCATTTTTCCACCACCTTTGTCTTATTGGTGTTTGATTTTTGAAAATCCAAACTTCTATCTTGATTTTCAAAAATTAGGTTCGGGCACTTAGGAGATTTGTAAAGTCACCAAATTTCATCAAGGAAAGACCCTTTGAGTCAAGAACCTTGAGTCCAATTTTCAAGTAATTTGGCTGAATAGAAAAAATTAAAAAAGTCATGGGCTGAACAGGGGTCAAACCTTGTTTCCTTACCATTTTCTTAGTGTTCGTGAATTTTATAAAATTTTATACTCATCTTATTTGAGCAAACATTATATTGCTGGAAACCGTGAGAAATTATCTATAAGATATAACATTCTCAAAAAATTTTGAGGCCATTTGAGGTTTATGCAGAATCAATTCCCAAATCTATCAATTCTGACTCTTGACACTAATAAGAAGAAAAATTCCAAAAAAAATCAAACAATTTTCGAAAATCTCAAAAAAATCATTTTTGGATTCCTTGTTTGATTTTACATTAGGTGACAGTGTTTATTTTTTATTTGGATCACTCTTAAAGATTTCAAAAAGAGATTCATTGTTTCGGAGTAACATACATAGGATTTCCACATTAGGGGTTTAATTTCTCTTAGTCACATCCATTCTAAAGGAATTGAACTCCACCAACAACAACTTGATTGACATTATTTATGGAATTTCAAAACCTTGTTTGAAATTTTAACAAGAGAGAATCCTAAAAGGCATTAATTCTTGATTAAAACCCTAAAACACTTCAAAAAAAAAATCCTTATTTGCAAAGCCTCCATTGATTTTGCTTGGCACCACTTCCTACCCAATTTGCATACACATAAAAAAAGAAATAATCGGGCATTATCCTAATAAACGACCATCACATTTCCTATGCACTTTAAGCTTGTAGACCTAATTAAAAATTTGTAGTAATTTGATTCCTAAGGTTTCATCAAACTTAGGCTTTCTATCTAGGTTTTAAGATTTCTTTAGTTAATATCAATTCCTTCATCCATATTTGGTGCTAGGCTGAGGGGTTATGTCAAACAACTAGGTGCGGGTTTATACAAGCCCCCAGTGATTTTCCTGGGAGATGCTTGGGTGCAACCCTCCCCTTATTCAACCTAGACAGATTTGTTGAAGGGATGAGTATTCACTATTGATTTCTTATTGCTTAGGTAGACAAAGTCTTAGGTTATTTTAAGGAGTCAACCTTTAGGTTAGGTCTAGAATTTTGTTTGCTTGATTGCACACTTCTTCTCATCTCTCCTTCCCCTCCTCTCCATTTCTTCCTTTGTAGGCATGGGCGGCAGTCCCAAACTCCACACTTGGAGGGACCACTTGATTTTGTCCCCCACAAAAAAAAGACCTCTTTTCCCGCATTCTTCCTCTCACCTGCATTCTAGAAAATGGGAAACCAACAAAATAGGTCCACTAACCATCCATATCCACCTCTAATCCCGCTTCCGACCCTTGCACCAAAAACCCACAAGCTAACCCCTCCATCTTTGACTTGCCCCTTCCTAACTTGCTGTTGAGAGGGTAATGTGCATTTTTGCTAGGAAAAGCATCGTAGTTCAGTGCGCAATACAATCAAACAAAGATATTTAAAAGATAACGAGACTTGAGTCCTGGTCGTTCGTCTCTGGGAGGTGTTTGTTTTACTTTTGAATTCAATCATTTACCACTCTAGTTTGTTCAAAATCGCACGCCGGTTTCCAGTCTTCTGATTAAAATTTCACCACTTCTATTATGAACCCTGATTACGTGTGCGTGTGTTAAGTAAATCACAAAGGTGAAAGTGTGAGTTTCTGTGCGCACAATTCTTGTGAGGTGGTGACTGTTTATAGAAAATGCGTCTATAGTTAGATTTTCTATATTTTTAGGAAACGACATGCTTGTTGCGAAATAGATAAACAAGTGAAAACAGGCAACTTGAATCATGCAAACAGGATGGCAATCAATAAGCTCATGGTGATTTCAAAACATTAGACACATATATATATATATATAATATACTTTTCATTCATTCATTTGGAGAGTGTTTGCAACATGAACTTGTAGAGGAAAGCTTGTACATGAATGCTTAAAAATATAGATCTAGATATTAGAAAACGATTACATACAAGAATCTACGGGGGGATTTTGCATGCATCATTCGGGGAGAATAAGGACTACGCTACTAAGCAGTAATTAAAAGTAGTAGAACTATGAAGAGCATAAACTACTAATTTAGATCTAGCAGAACAGAAGGGCATTCGGAGGTGGTCTCCGATGGCCTTGGAGTGGTTGGGAGGAGAATGAGGGGCAGGCAATGGAGCTTAAGCCGGCCCTTGGAGAGAGAGAGGAGTGATTTAGCATCCCAGCATGGTGTCCTTCGTGGTGGTGGTCAACTCGTGGAGATGGAGTGGAAGTGGCTAGCCTAAGTGGAGATGGATGTGAATGGAGCCAAGGAAGTGAATGGGTGGAAATGGCCACCCCTTAGGTCTATAAAGACCTAAGGGATTCTCTCTAGAGAAGTGTGGAACTCTCTGGAGAGAGCACAAGAGTGGCCGGCCAAGAGAGGATAGAAGTGGTTTTGAGATCCAAAAAATGAGGATCTCAATTTGAATGCCTCTTGGTTGCTAAATTTTGCAACCAAGAGTGGCGTCACTTGGAGAGAGTTCTAGAGAACTGTAGATGTGTGGGAGTGTGTGAATGGGTGTGTGTGTGTAGTTGTGCCCTATGTGGCTAGGTGGTTTAGGTTTGGTCTTAAGGGGTTTAGGTGGGTGCATGCCTTGAATTACAGTTACAAACCCTAATTGCTAAGGGGAATTTGCAATTAAACTTAACCCAAGTTTAATTGAATGAATGTGAACCTAATTGAGAGTGAAATAACTCAATTAGGTTGAGTTTAGGTCAATTGGACTCTCACTAAGTCCAATTGAACTTGTATGGGTTGAGATCTAAGCTCAATTGGACTCAATGAGTGCAATTGACTTAGGTGAAGGTAATTGACTTTGATCTAAGTCAATTGGGTTTGGTGAGGACCTAATTAAGTCCTTAGGTAGGTCTAGAGGTGATGTACTAGGGTTAGGATACCTTAATTTAGATTTCTATGGGGTTGGGATTAGGTCTAGGGAGCTAGAGATCCAAGATCAAGGCTTGAATCTCAAAACAGGGACTGGAGACTAGTCCCAGACGTCCAAAAACAAAATCAGATGACTTATACTAAAAAATCAGAAGTCTAAACTTCAGTTCTAGACGTCCAATCTGAGTCAGGGGGAAATCTAGGTTCTGTTTTGGGTATTTTGCAGAAATTGGACGTCTGACAAAGTGTCTGGACGTCCAATAACACTGCAAAAGTGGGTTTGAGGTGTGTGGGAGATGGCTAAGGGTTCTGGACATCCTATAATTCATCTGGACGTCCAGATAAAGGTTGGACTTAGGGTTTTAAGGTTTTTTAGGGTGCGGTTACCTAATCTAGGGGTGGCTAAGGCTTGGGGAAGTCATTAGGCTACCCTAGGGATAGGATGGACCTAAGTTCTTCACATTTTACTACTTTATTCCTACTTAATAGAGTAGCATACCTTAACTCCCTTACATTATTATCTACTACATCTAATCTAAGTCTTCTACTCCAGCTTTGCTGCAATACTCATTATTCCTGATCCAGCTTCAGATCCAGCTTTAGATCTAGCTTATTAACTGTAATTGACATAATGCACTTAATTAGCGCATTATAGCATTATTTCATGCATAGCTAATGGAAAGCAGTAAAGATGCAAATAATGCTTATGCATGCATGAATCACCCTAACTTATGCTAAGTCCTAGATTAATCTAGGTTAATTAAGACCTATGATTGCTGCGCAATCACTTGTCTAGCTTGGAAATCCCTAGGAGGCCACAACAACAACAACATGCCCCCTACCTAATCCCTTCTCTGTGATGGCTGAGCAGCTGGCTCAGCTACAAGCTAATCAACAACAATTGACTAGGACTATAACGAACCTACCAAACCAAGGGCAAAACCTTCCACCCCGTCAATAGCCTATCGTTCTTCTTAAGAATTTTTATGATCCTTCCAATTATGAGGATAGACCTAGGGTGGTAATTCCAGAAGGGGACTTTGAAATCAAATCGGCTATTCTGAACTCGATTAAACACTACCATGGCCTTCCTATGGAAGACCTGTTCAGCCACCTTAAGGAGCTCACTCTCCTCGCACAAATGACCTGCTCCCGCAATGTGCGAGAAGATCATTGGCTGATGCAGCTATTTCCATTATCTCTTAAGGATAAGGCCGCATATTGGTTCAGTATTATTGGTAGGCCATTACCACTTAGCCTCAGCTGAAAATTACTTTCCTAAAAAAATTCTTCCCCATAGGTTGTACTAATTCCTTGCGAAGATCTATTACGAACTTCCAACAAAAATCTAGCAAGACTCTACATGATGCTTGGGAACGGTTCCAAGATCTCTTAAGAAGTTGCTTGTACCACGAGCTTCCCTTATGGCTGCTCATGCAGATCTTCTATCATGAATTAGAAGATCAACTTCAGTGTTTCATCGACACTTCGTGTGGTGGTAACTTCTTAAATAAGGATGTCGAAAGTGCCTATGACTTATTCGAGGAGATGAGTGGAAACTCATTTAATCATGCATCCATGAATACCTTTGGCAGAACTACAAACCTGTAGTTCGGTGTTCATGAGATAGGCACTCAATCTATCCCTGTTACCCAAGATGATCTCCAAATGATGGCTCACCGACTTGACCAGATGAAAATAAATTAAAAGAAATTGGAGGAAAGACTTGCCACACCTATCCAAGCTCCACAGGCCTCACCAAACATCCCAAGGAGAGAAATTTGCATAATTTAAATACTGCCCTTGCCGAGTTTGATCGATATTCTGAGGCTTTTTATGGTTCATCAGGAAATTACACATTTCCAAATTACAGGTCCACTGACAATATTTCCACCTTCTAGGAGCAATTTAAAACTTTTTCCAACTCAAATTGGAAGAATTACCCAACTCACTCCTGGATCAATTCGGTTCCCTATCATAAACAAAACCCGCTTGGAGGGTATGGATCAAATCAAACTTTTTATCAACCTGGGCCATCTCAAGAAGACATCAATGCCTAGGTTATGAAAACCCTACAGGGAATGCAAAGCAAAATGTCAGAAGTAACCTGCGTTATTACAAATCTGCATAATCAGATTGGGGTTACTCCAACTTAGAGACCTGTAGGACATTTACCTTCCCAACCCATGGCAAAGCCTAATAATCAAAGGAACCATTATCAGGGTAGAAATCAAACTCAAAACCACCATAACCAGCCTCCCATTAACTCTATACCTTAGCAGCCATCAGGGTTTCCACAACAACATGCCCCTAACCTCCTCCAACTAATAATCCAATTGCACACACAATTACATTTAGGAGTGAGAGAACAACCACTGATCCTGGGCCTTCACAATAACCTGATGACACCATCCCTATGTAAGTTGACCGTTATTCTCCCACTCAGGAAGAAGAAGACACATAAAAATCACAGGATTCAAATCCCATTCATTTTCCTCAATCACTGCATTCCAATCCTTCAAAGAAAAAGAAATCTGATCCCTCTCATCAAGATCTTATGGACTTATTTGGGCAAGTCGAGATTCACATTCCCCTCCTAGATGCCATCAAGTACATCCTTGCCTACGCTAAATTTTGAAAGAAATTTGAACTCCAAAGTGGTAGACAAAGAATCTAGGAAGGGTGGTGACGAGTTGATTTTTGCTTTCGAAGATGATAATTAAAATGATTTGTCATTTGTAGTTCTAAGTGGTAGAAAATTGACTAATCAAAGTATTGAGTTGAAATTAACCACTCACTAGAGAGCAGGTCGTATCCACAGGGAGGTAGTGGCTTATTAAAACTCGAACGTGTCAAAAACAGATGTTCACATTTAATTTCCCCCAAAAATCAAATTGAAATCCCCTTAGACCAGGCTAATCAATGACATGATACTTGAAATAATAATAATGCAAAAGGGAAGGGGCTTTGCCGTAATGTGCACTACAATAAACTATTAATAAAAATCAACAATGGCATGAAATGTAATAACAAATGGGACCTAAAACAGGGGAAAACTTTCCCTTGGGCATGCGCGCCAAGGAAGGGATGGCCGAAAGGGAGGAGTAAGCCGAAGGTGGAGTGAGTCGAGCCGCTTCCAATGGTGGCGGTCTCGTGGCCACGGTGGCCAGAGGCAGCGGCCAAAGCAAATGAAGGTGATGGGTGGTGGTGGTTGTTGTTGCTATTGGAGAGTAGGTCGGCATGCGACCAGAGGTGAGGAGGGTGCAAGGGCACGTGCGTGCAGGTGGAGATGGTTGCTGCTGCATGCACACGTCGTGGGAGGCTGCTAGAGGTGATGCTCGCTGTTGCGGGTTTGGCTTACTGTTGCAGCTGGGCGCATTGTTGCGAGCGGGCAGAGGCGCAACGAGGGGAGAGGAGTGGTGACTGTAGCGGGTGGCACGCGTGGAGATGTGCTTGAAGAGGTGCGCTCGCGTAGTTGAGGCGAGGAGGCGTGGAGAGTCGTGCACCCACGCTTCTGTTGTGCACACAGCAGGCATGTGTGCATGCACGTGGCTGCACAGTTAGTTGGCGATTGGGACACTGGCTCTGCTTGGGTGCGGATGCAAGGGTGGCTCCATCATGCGGTGGCTCTGCAGGTGCGCGCGGAGCGGAGGGTTATGTGCACGATGAGGTGGTGGAGATGGTGATGATAGTTTGGGTTCTTTTTGGTGAAAAGAAACAGAGGAAGAAGAAAGAAGAAGATGAATAGTGGCATTGAGTTGGTGATTGTGGTGGTGGTAGTGATGATGTTCATATTGGTGAAGCATGGTGATGGTTGCGTGGTCGTTGGAGACACACGTGCATGGTGTTGGCACGAGTCCACCAGCTTGTCGCGGTGAGCTGTCACCTCGTCGGCCCACGGTGTGGTGGAGCTAGGCCTTGGAGACGCATGGTGGTGGTGGTGGAGGTGAGCTCGAAGCTCTTCACAGTGGTGGAGTTGGGGTGGAGTCTCCTCGAGCACGGTACCAGCTCCCCCTCTCTTGTAGCCGTCTGTATGGATTTGAAATGTAGAGGCTGGAGCAGATTCGCTTCTCACGGCCATTAAGGAGGTATGGCTGGAGGAGGAGAGGTGGAGCCATTACTGTGAAAAAGAAGATGAGAAATATAATGAACATTGGCTTATTTATAGACAAAGCCTTATAAAATATCTAATTGCATGTATTATGTATAATTCCCACTAAATGCAAACTAAATTAAAAATCATGCATGCTAAGACCTAATTTACATAAAAATGTGATGCATGAAACAAATCTATAATTAATGTATTTATATCCTAATGCATGCTAAATACATGTTAAAATTAACTTAATGTCTACGCATTTAAACACCTAAATAGCCCACAAATATGGGCTAATCAGGCGGTGATGTGCACACATCTAATTGGCCTAAAATGTCTATTTATACATGTTCCTAGTATAATAGAAGTATCATGCATTATAAATATTGCATAACATGCATCATCATGAATTTAGATTAGTTTGTACAAATTATAGGTTAATTTGCCTCTTATTGTGGCTAGGGGACAAGGCGACATCATTTCGAGACATCAGATTGAACATCCAATCGTATGAAATTGATCAGGGTGACAATCGGAGTCCAATGCCTCCGAGATCACCCCGATCAGACCTCCTTACATCAGATGTAGTCTGAGAAGATCTGAAGCCAAGGGGCAAGGTGGTGAAAATTCAGACTCCAAAAGACAAATCCAACTGCACAGATAGATTTGGATTGACGATCGCAGCCCAATGGTGTAAAAATCGATCCAATCCAACATCTGTGGCATCATCTACAAGCTAAAGAAGTTGGACGGCTAGGATGGCGCCACGTGGAGCCATCCCAACCACCCATTGCTACCCATCACCTCGCCCCCACCTGTTGAAGGCCTTCTAATGTGGCATATCCACCGTTGTATGAAGATCCAACGATGAAGAACGTGCCATGCCTCCTCAAGTTCGTCCACTGGATGAAGATCCAATGGTCGTGGGCATAGGGTCATCAAAACTCCTTTTTGACAAAAAAGGCTTCGTAGTGCAATGGTGAAGGCACTATGTAGAGAAGAGGGTGCCGTTTCTATTTGCAATTCGAAAGCATGTGGGTGATTTAATTTGCTCGTCCAATTAAGATCTGACAGAGGAGAGGCAGCCATGTCACCACTAAGGGCGAAGAAGTGTGCGCTCGTATGATCTATGCCTTGCGATCGCGATTAAATGGCGAAGAAGCTTCCACATGGCACAATCTCGTGTGTCGAATGGACGAGCGTGCTGAATGCACATGATGACGCACGATCACACGTGCAATCTGATGCACGTGTGCGATCTTAAGGCTTCAGGATGTAACCTCGGCCGTCTGGTCATGATCAAGCGAGCGAGGCTGATTGCAAATGCGCTTGTTCTTGAACCGTCAAATCTTCATCTGATGGCTGTGGTACAATCATGGCTTCAATGTTTGACGAGAAGGGGACGCTTGATGTGGCCTTTTGAGGAGCATCCGATCTCCATCGGAGGGCCCTCCTTGCATGCACGTCAATAGTAACGTGTGCCTTTAGTAACACTTACATGCATCACTAAAGGCCGTATATTAATTCTAAAGGCTTGAAATACCTCTTTTGCCCCCAACTCTACACCTATAAAAGGCCTACCCCTCCTGCACATTTCATCATCCCTTCTCTTCTTCTTTCACCCTCTTCAAAGCTCTAAAGAGCTAGTCCCAAACCGGTGATGCTCCTCTGGAGTTAAGAAAAGAAAATTTTGTCCATCTTCTCACCCCCTTTGTGGAGCATCATGTGGTTGTCTTCTTACCACCATCTGGGAAGCGGATCTCGCTGCGACGTCGCCTTGCTTAGTCCTATGTCCTCTAACCTTGTTCTCCCTCATCTAGCATCTCACCACCCTCTTTTGGGTGCTCCGTCAACGTGGCTCGTCCTTCAAGCAGTCGTCGAGGAGGATTTTTCTCACCCTTATCTTTTTACTACTTTCTAGTGTAGTTTTGTTTTCTTTAAGTAGTTATAATGGACTTTAGAATATTTAAATGCAATATTTGTTCAATCTCTCTCTATTTTTCTCTTTTTGTATATTCTCTCTTTGTCTTCTATTATTTATTCTTTAAGTAGTTTAGCTTGCGTAGATAAATTTCAACTAGCTATTCTGCTTTGTAATAATAATTCCAAACGTGATTTTTAATCAAACGTTTACCTCCCTGTGTTCGACTCGAGCCTCACCAGAGTTTCGGTAAAATTATTTGATTGATGAATTTTTACGTAACTACAACGATGGGCTTTTAACTCAATCTTTTATGCATTCAAATCTCGCTAATCATTTTGGCGTCGTTGCCGAGGAGGCAACGCTCTTTAATTTCCTGCATTTTCTACCTTACTTATCTTTTACCTCACTTCGCTCCTTTCTTATTGTGATTGCAGGTACTCTCTCAAGGTGGAAAAAATTGGTAGATTAGAGCAAAGTGTCGTTGAAGGGTCTGTAAGTATACCCCACCTCCCACCCATTATTTTTCATTACACCATGTAATAACACAAGTGTAAATCATCCTAGGCACTCTTATAAACCCTAAGGTAGTTTGGTTGTTTATTTGTCAATCCTACCCACCTCATCCTCGCACATATAGAAAAAAAATTGAATGTGGGATTAACTGAAACTTACACACTTATACACCTACACACACCTAAGGCACCTTACTTTTGTTTGATTCAGCCGCTTAACCAGGAATCCGACCAAAGGACCTGGTACACCTGCACGACTTATACAAATACAGATTGGGCTAAATTGTTTGGTGCCTTAATCAAGTGGTGCAAGAGACCAATTGATTGAGCTGCTTGGGCCATGCCACTTAAGATAAAAGTGATCCACCACTAGCTTGCCCCATAGGATTCAATTTTTAGGACTGAACCAGGCATACCACATTATTTTTGATTTGTAAAGGAATATATCTTCACTTGTGGTTTTAAAACTTGGTGTGCCTCACAAAACCTTGTTTGAATATGCCTGAAATTTGAATCCTAAAAGCTACTAAGCAAGATTTAAACCCTAAAATTCATTGCATCCAAAAATAATCTTGCTTGAAAACCATTGATTGTGCATGCACACACATTGAAACTGATCTTTAAGGGCACAACCCAGATAAAAGGCCCATCACATTTCCAAGCACATTCAAACCTAAGCCTAACTAAAATCAAGTAGACGTTGGCCTTAAGGATTTGACTCACTCTTCAGGGCCCAGATCGAAATTATTTTCGATTGATCTACTTCTACCGGTCCATCTAATGTCTAGCTAGGGGAGTAGTGATTGAGGGGTATCAAAGGAACTTGAGGCGAAAGCCAAGGGAAGAACCTTCTCCCCAATCCCTCCCTTTAACTGGTTGGATTGATGGGAAAGAAGTAGACGAAATCATTTCTTTCATCTCAAGATAGGTTCTAGGAGTTTGCAGATCTTTAGGCTACCCCACCAAAGGATAGGTTTGATTGTTTGTACTGCAGGGCACGTATCTTTTCTCTTTTTCCTCCTATTTCATCATTCATCCTTCCACATCCTACATACATTTCCACTCCTACCCTCCTACCACCACTTATTCCCAAGATGATTACTATCCCGACGCAACTTATAACCATTCATCCAATAGTCGGGATAACTTTGATTGGAGATACAATTCCAAACCTCTGTGTTCAGGGTCTAACCCTAGACACCATGATTTTGATTTTTATCCTTCTCCGAGCTACACCGATTATAGTTCATCGCCCTCTTGTGGATAACCTAATACGATCTACAATCAAGAAGAATATGATGATTATAACCCATATTCTCCCTAGGATTACGCTGCATATAGGTGTCCACCCCTCTTTGAATAATCAGAAATGACCTATTACCAGGGAGGCCCCTAGGAACCTCAATTTCATGACTCCCCTGGACTAAACCCAAACCCACCCAACCCTGAATCAAACCATTTGGTTCAGGTGAACTAGGTCTCAGATAGGGTGTTGGCTAACTTAAGGGACACCATTCAATATTTAGAAGCTCAGGAAACACCCTGCACTGAAGAATTGGAGCCTCTGATTCAAATGATTGATGATCTTAACAAGATTTATTGGATTGGCTCCAAGATATTAAGGATATGGACCTGGGTGAGTTTTTACTTGGGAAATTGTCAAAATTGAGGATGAGATATGTAATTGCTCTAGTCTAATCTTAGGATGATTCCCAAGATGAACTCCCTTTAGGAGAGTCAATGTCAGAACCCACTTAGGCATTTGTAGGGGGGACACATTTTATGACACCGAGGATGACAAGGTTGGTATAGAGCAACCAATTGAGGATGAATTGATTTCTTCACCCGAGATCCCTGAACCAAGGTATGAGGAAAAGTATGTCTTCATGGGCCAGGAAATGATAGATGATTTTGAGACATATATAAATGCGGATCCAGAATTCTATGATTCTGAAGGTGAAGAATCTTTATGTGAAGTGTCACCTGAGTTTGAGGAAGATAATTTTAGTGAAACATACGGGCTTGAGGAGTATGATGAATCATTTGATAGCCTGGTACTTGAGTACTTTGATCTCACTGGGGCTAGCATGGAGAATTTAGATCCTAATTTCATAAAGGATTCAATTCATAGCCCCATTCATCAATCACACCCATTGAGCATAATGATGATTATCTTCTTGTGATTACCAAACCCAAGTCAATTTTGATTGAGCCACAAATTTTGGACTTGGATATTTTAAACGGGGTTGATAACACTTTCGAGGACCCGGAAACTTTGCTTACGGAGGATAGGAATCTAGAAATGAAGATCTGGGAAGCCAATTCTGGGGGAAGTAGAATTTTAAGTCTAAGGGTTCCTATTTGCCTGAAACCACCAACTTTTTACCAGGACCCTTATGATCATTTTGTGGGTATGAAACCCAAGTGCACAATAATGGATTATGCTTTTGAGCAAATTGTTAACTAGACAAATGAGCCCATTGATTTAGATCTACCTATTGTCCGACATTTCAGACTTGGGTTTTGTACCATTAAACAGCAGGTCTGACCCTGCTTGCATTATGATCTCTGGTTCTAGATAATTTTCATCTAGAACCTTAGAACCACTCAACCCAGGGGCATGGGTCAACATCACAATCTTGTCCACATTTGTGGACATCTTCTTCTTATGGGTCCTAAAATTGATCTTATCTTGATCTTGTCCCGCACCTGTGAATTCTTGATTTCTTCTTTGTTTGTATAGAGTGCCTAGCTGAAGGCACTAAACTCAGCACTTATACAGTCTATTTTCATCTCGGAGCTGATCGTGTGATCGCAAAAATGCGTGATTTGTAAGAGTCAAGAATTAAGCCGTTGTAACATGCAATTTTGATCGCTTTTGAATTTATAAAAGACCAAGTACTTGATGAGTATTTGGGTCATCCCAAAGGAGGTAGGAATGCTATTCGAAATCACTTGCTTGAAATTTGGAAGTCAACTTTCTTTTTTTTTTCTTGCATTTTAAAAATTATATATATTTTTAGGGTTTTGAAATGTGGGCAAAACAATTGCAGAGAAAATGAAAAATTGAAACTACGAGAAATCAAAGTAACAAGTGCCTTGATTCTTCAACTCACTCCAAGCAAGGGATGCTTGGAATAATGGAGAACAAGTCACAACAATCACAAGCTAACTAACAGAAGATAGAGGAATGTTTTTTGAATTGAAAAATTAATTTTACACCAAGTTAGAGAACTCACAAGTGAGAGGGGTTTTACTTGTAATCTCCAACAAAACACTACACTACCATACAAAAGAAATATAGAAAGAGTGTAGAGGAAAGCTTAGGAAGAAGATGGTGTTGCTGTAGACTCCCGCTCCAAGTTAGGTTGCCCCGAATTGAAGGAAGCCTGCTCCTAGCTTTTGGCTCCCGGCTTTTGGCAAACCCTAGGTGGGGCTTGGTTGGCTCCTCCTAGAGTGGAAGATTTCCACTCCAAAACTTCTCCTTAGGGTGGCATGGACCACCCTCCTTGCTCCTCCTCTGGACGTCTTCCTTGCCTAGCCTTCCTCCTTGGTTAGGTGATGGCACAAGGAAGAAGAAGTTGAAGGCATTAAGGAGATAGAGTGTCTCCTTGATCTTCTTCCTCCTCTCCTTCCTTCCTTGGAGATTGATAGTGGTGGATATAGGTAGAAGAAAATAGTAACCAAGGATGCCCTACAAGTGGTGGTTATAAAGGGTTTTTATAGATTTAGTGGTGGTTGGTTGACATTAACCATGGTAGGTCTTTAGGTTATGTTAAGACCCGGTTCTCGAATCCCTACAGGACATGAGAATCGAACTGAGTCGACTGATCTCAAGACCTAGTCGTCCAACGAGAAAGTAACCAAAAAGCAGTAAAATAAACCACATTCACCATGCAAGCAACTAACAGTAACAAAAGTATAGCAGTAAGAAATGAACTACTACAGTACATACCACCACAATAGTAGAGAATTTAAACAGGTATAGTAATATGAAGTTACAATAAAAGAGTACAAAAGTGTAACAAAAATACTCACTACTACAGAAAATGGGGTACAACAAAAGTACAACTACTGGGCTCTACTGGGCCCAGCACCCTTTGTAGCCATAGGCTCTGGCTGCTCAACACCTGGACCTGAAAAAGGTAGTAAGTACGACACGTCAGCGAAACGCTGAGTAGAGTGGCAACCAGCTAACTAAGAGAAACAGTAAAAGTGGATAGGTAGCTGTTGTTATCAATTTCTTTCTTTATTCAACTAATTATTCTTTCTTTCATCACTTAGTTTATTTATCAGGTCTTTTTCTTGATCTCGAATGTTCCCTGTAGGAATGATCTTGATTGCAGTCTTTTCCGAAGAGTAGAAGTAGCACGTGGTGCTCTCCTGGTCGGGAGAGTCCCCCGTGGTGGTCCTACCCTCACTCAACCACCCCAAGTCACTGACAGACGTAACAGTGACTACGGCACGCACGATAAACGCACGGGTAGCTACCCCGCACTGGCACGCGGTCAGTCGTTTTCATTAACAGGTGCCCAAAGAACAGCACGGAACTAGTATAGGGCAGAGCCCTCTCAGTAACAGGGGTCTAGCCCTTAAGAACCAAATAGGGGTCTCGCCCCTCCACAGTCCGCGCACCCTCGCTTGACTACCTTGGTTTGCCCAGTGGGCCTAACAAGTCGGTGTAGGATGGCTAGCTGAACCTCGGGCCCTATGGGGTGGCTAGCTCTCTCCCTACACTAGTAGATCTCCCCGGTACTGTGTACGCGAGGGCCACAGAGTCGGTACAAAGTGGCCAGTCCTAACCCCGGGTTCCAACCCTAGGGCGGCTAGCTCCGCTCTGCACTCAACAGGGGGACAATCGCTCTCCTTGGTACTCTGTACTCAAGGGCCAGCTCACTTCCCCATTCACTTTTCCAGTTCCATTCTATTTATTTCCAGGAGCTCTACTCCTAATTTCCCCGTAGGGTTCATGCTCATGTTTCTCAGGCCAAGCCATACTAGGTTTCATCATTTCAGGTTTATTCGCATATAGCACGTGTTTCCAACATTCAATCCTTCTTTTCCAATTTATATACAAGCAGCTCAAATTTAATTTCAAACAACAGGAATTACATGTGGCAGATACTAACAACAGTATTCTACATTTCACAGGCAGCTGTTATCCAATTACAGGCAATTATTATTATTCTATTTACTCATTCAAGATTGCAATTCAGCCATTCAATAAAATCGTTCTAGTGTTTCTAGTCCTAGGATTCATGCCATGCCTTAGGATCTATCATTCAATCTAGTGTTTCTAGTCCTAGGATTCATGCCATACCCTAGGATCTATCATTTATTCCAGACATGCAGTTATGTTTGTAATTAACTAAGGGAAGCCACTCTACCCTCAAAATCGGGAGTAATGGGGGCTCGATCGGCAGGTCTGCGTGCCTCCGCAATCCCCAAATTTGCAACGGAACGAGGTCCTAACACAAGGATCAACCATAAGGAACCACTCAGAACATGGAAAAAAGCATTCCAACTGGTAGAGGAACTTATACGAAGAAGAACAGGAACTTAAACGCGGAAATTGAACCTCAAACGGACCTTAACGGGTCAAAAATGACAACTCTGACTCAAATCAGACGTCTGGAACATCTTCCAGAAGTCTTAAAATGGGTCCAGGCCCATACCTCACTCTGTGTTGCTCCTCAGACATGCAGGGATCGTGCTGAATCGTTTGGACCTAGTTTCAGACGTCTGACTATCTCTCCGGACGTCTGGAGATGCTCTTCGCCGCCTGGTGCCTTGCCTAGACATCTGAATCGCGTGGGAGGGCGTGTCCTACGCCTTTTTGAAGCGAATCATGCACGCACATGCAAAATCTCTTAAACATGGCACGCAACAGACGTCCGCAAATGGAAGCGTAGGACGCAGTACGTACCTCTCAATCGTCTAGAGCTTCTTCCAGTCGTCTCCCACGTCGTCTGGATGTGGGTCCAGACGTCTGATTCTGGGAAAAATCCCAGAATCAGGCGCTCCTTCGCCTTCTTCCTACTGCGTGAGATCACGCCGCGTAGCCACACGTCCGCTGCTCGAGCTACAGCAGAGCCAGGGGAAACCTCCCCAGCACAACGCTCCGCCTCGTGCACGTCGACCAGCCTCGAACTGCTCTGGAAAGCTCTCTCTCTCTCACAACTTGCACGCTCTCCTCTCTTCCCTCTCGTTGCTCCTCTCCTCTCCGCCGCTACACTCGACTGCAGCTGCTGCCCTCACTCTCGCGCTAGAGGAAAGGGGAAGATGGATGGATGTGGGGTGGCGAATGAGGGAGAGGGGAGGGCATATATGTAGGCACGGGGGTAGCTCTACAAGTCGGCGAGGGAAGAAGAAAGAGAAGAAGGCGGCTGGGGCTCAGTCTGCGTGTGGCACACGCGTAGACTCGCGGTTGTACACACACAAAAATTGATTTCCAGACATCTGGGAAGGTGTCCAGACGTCTGACCAGACGTCTTAACGAACTTTGATGGCACGGGTCTTAACAGGTTAGGTGGCATGGGATGTTGTGAAGGGTTGAGATGGCTTATTTGGTGGTGGTTAAAGGAATGGATGGCTGATGTAGGTTGTCTCCAAATGGAGATATGTGGATAGGTAGGGTTTAGGTAGAGTTGGAGCCAAAACTAGTGTAGTTAAGGCCTTGAGTTTTGGTGCCAAAATTGGATGGTGGTGATATGGTTTGAAGGTGGATGTATGGTGGAGATTGGCTTATGTTTTGGCACCAATAATAGGTTGTAGGAAGGGTTATATGGTGGTTAAGTGGGGGTTCTAGAAGAATGGTTGGCGTGGGGTATGTGTAGGGTTGGGACAGCTTAAATGGTGGTAGTTATAGGATCAATGGTGGGGGCTAATTGGTACCATAGGAAGGGATGCATAAGGGTATGGTTGGTCACTTTTTGGCGCTAATTGATGTGTAGTTAGGAGTTAGGTTTGGTGTGGAATGATAGGAGGGGATAAGATGGTTACATGTGGTGGTAGTTAGGTGATGGAAGGTTAGGATTAGTTGGTGCCAAAATGGGGAGATGCATGGGTGTTTTTGGAGCCAACTAAGGGGGGGTTAAGGGTGGTTATTTTGGTGAAGGGGTGGCTTGTTTTTGGCACCACCTTGAAAGGATGTGAGTGGTGGTGGTGGTTGAAGGAGGTTGGTGCCAAAAAAGGGAAGGAGGTGGAGGTGATTTTTTGTGGAGCTAGTAGCTAGGTTGGATGGCCATGTAGGTGGAGCTATTGGTGAACTTCTGTCAGCTAAGTTGAGCTAGCTAGAGCTCCCACTAATTCGATTGGAACTAGGATGAGGTAGACTCAACTAAGTTGAGTTGGATTTAAGCTAAGTTGAGGTGATTTGAGCTACCTTGAGCTACTATCCAGCTAAGATGAGCTGAATGAAGTTTGGGGGAGCTAAACCTAACTCATGTGGGCTGATAACCAGCTGAGATGAGCTAGATCCAGCTAGGGTTTAGCTGAACTAATCTTCTTCTTCACTTTCTGCCTTATTGAGTGCTAGGTTTTAAAGGTTTGATCATTTGCTTATCCTTAACACTCAAGTAAATATGTCAAAAACACAAAAAGAATGCAATGCATGACTAACCTAGATCATGCCTAAATGCAACCCGGAAACCCATTTGCGGAGTTAAAAACCTAAGAGCTAGATTTATTTTAGGGCATAAGAATGATGATAAATTGGCGTTTATCACCAAGTAATCGCTAAATTCATGTGCTTTCTTCTCTACTCCGCTCTATTTCATGTCTTTTTAATACAATGAGGACATTGCATTAGATAGGCTTGGGGGGGTGAATATCCTTATCTAAATTATTTTGTTAGCTTCATAGATTCTTTTTATTTTCTCTTTATTATTTTTTTTAAAATATGAATTCGGAAAAGAGAATTTGGGCATTAGAGTTTTTCAACCTTAAGAAATAATACAATAGGATCTGAATGCTTAGACCCTTCAGGTCTTCGGGCTTAATCAGCACGGGTGTCCACTAAAATGTGGACTAGTTTCTCGAGTCCTTGCCATTCAAAATTTCATTTTTAATTTGTTAAATAAGTTGGGGTGATAAGTACACTACTTATCAGCCCGCCCTCTGATTTGAGGGGACTTTAAGTTTAAAGCATCTGTACCTTATTTGCATTGACTCACTTTTCGGCAGTTTTATTGGAAATTGGGTAGCTAATGAACTTCCTAGGGTAGTATGGCTGGTAAGTTGTCGTGGGTAACAACTCATTGGTCGGTTGTCCAGAGCCCAACTACAAGACCATTCTCATTCTACTACCTTAATGTAAATCTTAGATTAAGGAAGCCACCTACCTAGAGAAAAAGAAAAAAAATAGAAAAACACCCAAAAAAAATGATGAGAAATAGAAAAGAAGAAAAAAATAAGCTACATTTCACCGCACGAGTATGGCTGGCAAGTTGCCTTGGGATTGACTCCCCATTGGCCGGTTGTCCAGAACTTAGCTAACAAAATTCACAATTAATTCCTAAACACATAGGAAGAAGCAAGAAGTAGAATAAATCAGGGAGATATACACTGGGTTCACCCTTGTGTTGACCCCATAAAAATAAAAAGTAGGGAGATTGCTACTGGTCGGATAGATACAGCTTTAGGCAGAATTTCTTTTTGAGGTCACCTAGGGGCGTAGAAACCTAAAGTCATTCTGATTGTTGATCAATGAGTCTATCACATTCATACAAAAGGATGCTTAGAACATAGAGTTCTTTTCAAGTCTTGGGTGGGTTGGGTAGCCATAGAAAGCTTCCTTGAAACTCTAAACTCAAAAATACAAAAAAATTAGAAAAGAAGAAAAAGAAGAAAATAATGTATTTGCTTTTGAATAATGTGAGGGCTTGGGCGGCCTGCATTTTGGTAGACACCTGCGCACTGTTGAGTCTTTGTAGTTTAGTTCTTTAGTAGAAATTCCTTAGTATTGAGAAATAACTATTGCCCAAGTAATTTGATCCTAATTCTGTTTATAAATAGCATATAGTTTTGCTAGGGACTAGCAAAAGATAGGCAAGGAGTTGTGATGTACACACATCTAATTGGCCTAAAATGTCTATTTGTGCATGTTCCTAGTATCATAGAAGCATCATGCATTATAAATATTGCATAACATGCATCATCATGCATTTAGATTAGTTTGTACAAATTATAGGTTAATTCACCTCTTATTGTGGCTAGGGTACAAGGTGACATCATTTCAGGGCATCAGATTGAATTTTCGGATGATCACAGCCCAATGGTAGGAAAATCGATCTAATCCAACATCTGTGACACCATCTACAAGTCAAAGAAATTGGATGGCCATGATGGCGCCACATGGAGCCATCCCAACTGGCCATCGTTGCCCCTCACCTCGCCTCCACCTGCTGAAGGCCTTCCAACGCAACATATCCACTGTTGGATAAAGATCCAACAATGAAGAATGCGCTACGCCTCCTCAAGTTCGACTATTGGATGAGGATCCAACAGTCGTGTGCACAGGGTCATCAAAACTCCTTTTTGACAAAGGAGGCCCCGTAGTGCAGTGGTGAAGAGGGCACCGGTTCTATTCGCAATTCGCAAGCGCACGAGCGATTTAATTCGCTCGTCCGATTGAGATCTAATGGAGGAGGGGCAGCCACGTCACTACTACGGGTGAAGAAGTGTGCGCTCGTGTGATCTACACCGTGCGATCGCGATCAAGTGGCGAAGAAGCTTCCACGTAGCACAATCTCGTGTGTTGAATGTTTGAGCATGCCGAATGCGCATGATGATGCGCGATCACACATGCGATTTGATGTGCGGGTGAGATCTTAAGACGTCGGGATGCAACCTCGACCGTTTGATCATGATTGAGCGGGCGAAGTTGATTGCAAACGTGCTTGATCTTGAGCCATCAGATCTTCATCTAATGGTTGAGGTGCAATCATGCCTTCAACGCTAGAAGAGAAGGGGATGCTCGATGTGGCCTCTTGAGGAGTGCCCGATCTCCATCGGAGGGCCCTCCTTGCATGCATGCTAACAACAACAATCACCTTTAGTAACTCTTACATGCGTCACTAAAGGCAGCATATTAATTCTAAAGGCTTGAAATACCTCTTTTGCCCCCAATTGTACACCTATAAAAGGCTTACCCTACCTGCACATTTCATCATCCCTTCTCTTCTCTTACCCTCTCTAAAGCTCTAAAGAGCTAGTCCCAAACCGGTGATGCTCCTTTGGAGTTAAGAAAAGAAAATTTTGTCCATCTTCTCACCCCCTTTGTGGAGCATCCTGTGGTTGTCTTCTCACCACCATTTGGGAAGCGGATCTTGCTACGATTCCACCTTGCTTAGTCCTTTGTCCTCTATCCCTATTCTCCCTCATCCAGCATCTCACCACCCTCTTCCAGGTGCTTTGTCAGTGCGACCCATCCTCTAAGCAACCATTAAGGAGAATTTTTCTCACCACTATCTTTTTGCTACTTTCTAGTGTAGTTTTGTTTTCTTTAAGTAGTTGTAATAGACTCTAGAATATTTAATTGCAATATTTGCTCATTCTCTCCCTATTTTTCTCTTTCTTTGTATATTCTCTCTCTGTCTTCTATTATTTATTCTTTATGTAGTTTAGCTTACGTAGATTAATTTCAACCAGTTATTCTGCCTTGTAACAATAATTCGAAATGCAATTGTTAATCAAACGTTCGCCTCCCTGTGTTTGACTTAGAACTCACCAAAGTTTTGGTAAAATTATCTGATTGATGGATTTTCACGTAACTACAATGACATGTTTTTAACTCAATCTTTTACATATTCAAATCTCACTAATCAGGTGGTCCTTTATGAGACAGTAAGCTCAGTTGTGTAGAGCAAGTTGCTTCTCAAGAAAAAGGACTTGGGCACACCACTCATTTTGGTTGTCATAAATGACACCACCTTTGATCGTGCCCTTCTAGACTTAGGTTCCTTTATTAATCTCATCCCCATGATCTTATTCGAGGAATTTCAATTAGGTGAATTAAAGCCCATTGAGGTTCAATTACAATTGGCAGACCGATCTACCATTAAACTGTGGGGAATTGTTGTGGATATTATTCTCAAGGTCCAAAATTGTCTATTTCCAGTTGATTTTCTAGTCCTTGACATCAAGGTACCTGAGGCACTCAAAAATGCCCCTATTATCCTTAGAACTTTTCTGGCTAGAAAAAAAGCTAATATCAACTGTCATTTCGGAAAAATGGATATAAGTTGCGGTGACCAGATTGTGTCTTTAGATATTTTCAAAGCTTCCAAGAGGTCCCTTGATCATAAATTTTTTGAGGACTCTGATGATGAAATGGAAGTAGTAATTAAGGAATCTATGATGATCCATTCCTGCTCTACTTTGACCACCATTGAACCAGATTTTATTGATTCAAATTCTGAATATGATTATGTGGTCAAAGACATTTTAGATCAATTAAGGTTTGACCTTCATTCTTTAAATCTTTCTGATTTTCCACTTAACCCACCCACACTAACTTCACCCACCCTCTATCATACTAATTTCTCTCCCACTCCCTTTCCTTTGGACCATCCACTAGACCCACCTAAGTATGGCATTTATCATGAATTAAAACCATGGCCAAACTTGGGTCATTGTTCTATTTTTCCATTTCATTCTGATCCCCATATTTTTACCAATCATCTTTTAGGAGATTCAGAGGAAGACCTTTTTCATGAGGGCATTCATGTGTCCAATTTTCTACATGATTGTCCGTCTTCTGTGCATCACTTCATGCTCGGCTGAATGGCATAAAAGATAACACTAGATGGGAGGTAACCCATCATTTTTTTACTACTTTCCTTTTACTTTTCTTTTCCCAGGTTTTGACCATCCTGAACCCGACTGCTTTTCACTCCAGTGATCCTTTTTCCCTCCTAATGCATGAGGACATTGCATATCATAAGCATGGAGGGTGCTTTTAAATTTTGATGATCAATTCAGGTTTTTTCAAAACCTAAAAATATGCAATTTTTCTTTTGCATGCATCTTCATAATAGAAAAATCATAAAACTCTTTGAGGAAAACTTTAAAAATTGGGACTAAGGTTGAAGAATCATTTTAAGGTACAATGAGATTTACTCTTTAACAAACTAGGGGCTAGAATGCAGATCTAATTTTTAGAACTTCTGAGTCTAGTTTTAGACTAAATCAAGTATCTTTCTCTAAATTCCGCCTAAACTAGTGATGATTCAGGTGACTTGATCTTGTTTTGTGACTTGGAAATTACTTGGCTTAGTTTTCGACCCAAAAACTTGTTTCTCTTGCAAAATTCTTGTGTCAAATTCACACACAAAGCTAACACCTAAAAATAACTAGAAAAATTATAAAAGCCCCTTGTTTAGTCCTAGTGAAATTTGAAGCAGATGATTGGTTTGAGTTCCAACTACCAAGGAGGAAAATGCCCCCTTTGAGGATGTGATGCCAACATGTTACCGCCTTGACGTTGCTCTATATCTATATTTCATATCTTTAGATAGAGCATTAATGTGCATTTTGCGGCTCAAATATCTTGGACGGTGCTCTACCCATAGCGTTGAAGCAAGAGCTTGAGTTCGCTTGGAGCGCCCCTTTACATCGCATTGTGTTTTGGGGTTGTGAGCTCTTGGGTGGTGTCTTGGACAGTACTATCTCGAAGTATTGGCACTAGAGCCCCCTCGAGGATTAGTAATGGGAATGATGATCCCGACACATCTGTTGTAGGATTAAGCTAAGAATAAGCATGGGGGAGACAAAAAAAAAAGAAGTTTCAAAAACATGACCTTATAAATGTTGGCATTCACAAGCACCGACAATGTTTTAAAAAGATTATGCAAGTTGCAAGTCTTATTCAAGAGCTAAGGAAATCCTAACTACAAAATAATTTTGGGTCATTTGAATTAACAAGGAGTTAACTTGTGAATTTTCTAGAGATACATTGATCTCGATTCATCTAACTTTTGGATCCAAAGATGAATCCTGATGTTTTATCTTTAACAAATCCCATGCCTTTCTTGTGTTTAATCAACTAAAGTCTCGTGATCTTTTCCTCAAAAGAAAAAAAATTAGTCTTTCCCAAAAATCCATTTTGTGAAAATAGTTTTGCTAAGAGATTAGCAAAAGATAACCATGGGGGTGTGATAAACGCTAGTTTATCATAATTTTTATGCCCTAAAACAGCTTTAACTCTTACAGTTTTAACTCCACAAATGGGTTTTGCGCTGCATTTAGGAATTTACTTAGGTTGGGCATGCATTGCATCTTATTGTCTTTTTGATGTGTTTATCTGAGTGTCAGGGATAGACTAAAAGTCAGATCCCACATACCTTGGCACTCTGGAAGGTAGAAGATGAAGGAGAAGCACCTTCAGCTGGATCTCAGCTAAATCTAGCTCATCCTAGCTGGATTCCAGCTCCTTCTAGTTGGATCAACTCATCCCCAGCTCCATTCAGCTCATCTCAGTTGAATGGTAGCTCTAGCTAGTTCACCTCATCTCCATTCAGCTCACTTTAGTTGGATAGCAGCTTAAACTAGATTTAGACAGTTGATCCCAGCTCCATTCCAGCTCCTTTAGCTTAGAACAGTTCACTAGAAGCTCCACTTGACGAGGGCTAGCTACTGCTACCAACTAGCTAAGCCTAGTCAACTGAAGATGACCTTAACCAGCTCAGGCTAGCTCCAATCTAGCTCCTGGAGACTTAACTCAGCTCAACTTGGTTGAGCTGAGTTACTTGACCTAGGCTATCTAGGTAATTTCCAGGAAGACCAGACTTAGCTCACCTCAGCTCATATCAGTAGCAGCCAGCTTATCTTAGCTGCTAGCAAAGAACTAGCAAGCTAGGCCAGTTAAGGTAGCTCCTTGCAGTTCCCTTCAATAGCCACCAGCTCTAGTGTAGCTCAAGGCAACTCCCTCTAGCTCCTTACCTTCAAAACCCTAGCTCCATCTGTCTCCTATTCCATTCCCCTACTAGCTAAGCTAGCTTAGCTAGTCCACCTCCATGGCACCAAAACCTAACCCTAAAACCCACCTGCCTAAGCTCCACCAAACAACCCTAAACCTAAGTCCACCTAAGCTACCTAGTCCTAATCCACTTTGGTGCCAACCTTACACATCTGTTCAACCATTTCAACCACCAAGAGGCACCACAAAAGTGGTGCCAAAATGCCCATAACTAACCCCTTTGTTGGTGCCAAAACACCCCCCCATCCTAGCCATACACATACCTCCTAAAGCCATCCCAATCGTACACCTAACCCCCCTTTTAGAACCCTCCTTTGGTGGCGCCAAGACCATGGTGTCTCTCCATGGTGGACAACCACTAAGGGACATCTTAACCCCCATAACCACCCTACCTTGCAACCCTTTAGATGGCGCCAACTTTCCATGGCCATAGGATCACCAACTACCCACCAAAATCAATTCTAGCACTTCACTATATCCCACGCCAACCACCTCTCTCCCTTCCTATTAATACCCCTTAACCACCACCACACCATCATATTCTCCATTAGTTTAGTTCCACCTACTCCACCTATACCTACGGCCAAGTAGAAGAAGAGAAGAAGATCAAGGGGGCAACCACCCGCCCCCTTGGTGCCTTCTTTCTCTATCTTCCTCTCACTTGTGCCATGCCAAGGAGGAGGAGTTCTTCACACTTGAAGGGATGACCAGACAAGAGGAGGAGCAAGGTGGTTGATGCCCACCTTGAAGGATAGCTTGAAGGAGGACTACTTGAAGAAGAAGCCAAGGAGAACTCTTTTCAAGTGCAGGGCAACTGCACTTAGAGGAAGGGCCATCCAGACTTCAACCAGAGGAGCCCCCCTTCTTCTATCTTTATTTTATCTTTGTATTAGCTAGTGGTTTTCTATTTTCTTGTTAAGAAGCATTCCTCTACCTGTACTCTACTTGCTAGTAATTGAAAGTTGTCAATTGCCATCAATTTCTTGTTTTCTTGTAGTGTGTTTTTTTGGTAGTTGTAGAGCACACTCCTCTTCTAATTACCTTAGGCGCACTTGCCTAGGGTGAGCTTAGAAGTGAAGACTTTTTCTTATCACTTAGGTTTACTGATAGGCGTAGTCTTTAGCATAGTTCTATCTCGCATTCCATTGACTGACTATTTTGAAAGCCCCATAAAAATAGCAAAATGAAAATCATAAAAACATATGTATTGATTCCAGAGGCGAGAGAGAGAGAGAGAGAGAATCGTCTTTGTGACTAACAATTTGGCCTCCTTGGACAACCCTGGATACTCACCATATCTAGGTTTATAAATTTAAGAGTCGATCGATTTTATGCATCTCAACGACAAAAGCCTGTATTTAGAAAATCGCGTAGAAATCGTATCAACCATGGAGTTCTCTGATTGAAGTCCAAATCCCTCCAAATTTGGAGGGATTGCCAATCAAGATCTCCTTTTCAAATTAGGAAAGTTTCCAAGAGCGGCAATTGACCCATGAGCTCAATTGTACTCCAAAATTTGTGGATCCAAGTTTCCACAAATCCATCGTTTCCATCCATGAATTCTCCAATTTGAGCTCATAATTGAGCTCTATTTAAGTCCATCGAAGTTCCTAGGTCCAAATGAGCCCGGTTACGGCTAAAAATTACCAATTCTTCTCTTCTTCGGTCACCTCCCCCGTGGCTCCGATGACCCTCCTCCTCCGTCCTCCTATGGTCTCCCAAATGCTAAATTGGGAGAGTCTCCTTCTTTCTGACATTCATCAGCTTCTTGCCAACCAAAGAGGAGGTGTCCTCCCCCTCTCCTTGTCGCCATCTCTCTCACCAGAGGCCTCTTCATCCATGATGCCAGTGAGACAACCCGTTATGGATTTCCTACCCTTTTTGTCCAGTAATTAGGTTCTTCTTATCCCTCTCTCTCCATAGTTTAGGGTTAGCCCTCTATAACGCCAATTCAACCGTCGATTCACCTCCTCTTTATCAGAATACAATGAATTGTGGAGATTACATAACACTGAGTATCTACAATGTTTGACAAATCCACCACTTTGAGAAATACACTAGAATCTCATTGAGAAACACGGGTATATGCTAAATACGTTGCAACAAGCCATTCTTCAGAGATACCCATATCACCACTCTGAAACCATTGAGACATCTTGGAACAATCTTGAGGATCAATAAATTTCCCAGAGCCCAGGTATGAAAATGGAGGTTGCTATAGACCCTCAACCCAAATGGAATCGAATTTTCATTTTGGGAAGAATGAAAATCCAGATCATGATGTGGGTTGGGATCTAGTCACAGGTGTTCCTGATTATGAGCTAGGCATAGGAGATTGTGAAACTGGTCCATTATTCCTAGATTTTCCAAACACCTGTGAAGAATTAGACCTAGAATCTCTCGAGGATGTAACTCTCGCACCTTATCCTATTAAGGTATTCCTCGAAAGCAATTTTGACATCCTAATAGAACCAAGTCTAGATTCTAGTGACCCAATTCCTACACCTGACCTAGAATCTTGACCTAAGCCTAGTTGGGATGATCATGATGCCCAATGCAATGAGAACCAGATTTTAGATTTGAACTATGATTTTGGGCCTATATTTGATTATTAGACCTCTCTAGACTCCTCAGAAGGACGAATTGATTTTTTCGGAAGTCAAACCGATTTACGATACAGAATCAGAGGAGTTGGAAGAGTTGAGATTTGATTACGCAGCAATCATAAGTCTTAATTGTCCAGAATTAGACTAGGACTTAGCATAAGTTATGGTAGTTCATGCATGCATAAGCATTATTTGCATCTTTACTGTTTCTCCTATAGCTATGCATAGAATAATGCTATAATATACCAATTAGGCACATTATATAAATTACAGGAAATAAGAAGCTCAGGATCTGGATTTGAGACTGGATCTGAAGCTGGACTTGATGCCAGAGTTGCAGCAGAGCTGGAGCAGAACACCAAGAATAAGATGTAGTAGACAATAATGTAAGGGGTTGAGGTATGCTATTCTGTTCAGTAGGAATAAAGCAGTAAACTGCGAAGAACTTAGGTCCATCCTAGCCCTAATACATCCTAAAAGCTTCCCCAAGCCTTAGCCACCCTTAGATTAGGTCACTATACCCTAGAAAGCCCTAAAACCCTATTTCTAGCCTCTATCTGGACGTCCAGATGAGTTACAGGATGTCCAGAACCCTTAGCCACAACCTGTGCACCTAAAACCCACTTCTGCAGCATTTTAAGACGTCCAAACACTTGGTCTGGATGTCCAATTTCTACAGATAGAACCTTAATTCTTCCCTGCCTCTGTTTGGACATCCAGACAAAAAGTCTGGACGTCTAACTTTTCATTTTAAGACGTCTAACACTATTGTCAGACGTCTGGAACTACTCTGTAGTTCTTGTTTTTGAATTCAAGCTTGGATCTTGAATTCCTAGGTCCCTAAACCCAATTCCAACCCCATAGGAACCTAAATTAAGGTACCATAACCCTATTACATCACCTTTAGACCTCCCTAAGGACCTAATTAAGTCCTCACTAAACCTAATTGACTTGGACCTTAGTCAATTCCATCAGCCTATTCAATTGGACTCATCGGGTCTAATTAAGCCTTGGTCTCAGCATACACTATCTAATTAGACTCAGTTAGAGTCCAATTGACCTAGACTTACCTTAACTGAGTTGTTTTACTCTCAATTAGGATTTCACATATCCAATTAAACTTGTATCAAGTTTAATTGCATTTTACCTTAATGAATTAGGGTTTACAACCCTAATTTGAGACCTACCTTGACCTAAACCCACTAGAACCTAACCTAATCAACCTAGCCAACTAGGTTTCAAACCACACACACCCGCACACATCTACACGAAAATACCTGGCCTAGAGTTCTCTAGAACTCTCTACCATGTGTTGTTGCCTTGGTTGCTAAAAGTAGCAACCGAGATGCATTCAATTTTTAGATCCACCAAATGTGGATCTAAAAACCACCCATCCATCCTCTCTCTCGCTCTCCCACAAGATCCCACCATAGGCCTCTCTAGAGAGTTCCACACTTCTCTAAAGAGGATCCCTTGGGTCTACTTAAAGGACCTTTGGGTGGCCATTTGCACCCATCTAGCCTTCCATCTAGTTTTAGCTTCATTCCACCTCCATTACTCCACCTCCATCTCCACGAGCACACCATGGCATCCCCATCACCTCCAACCTCTCTCCAAGGGCTGACCTAAGCACCATTGGCTGCCCCTCCTCCTCTCAACCAAGTCAAAGGCCATCGGAGCACCTTCGAATGCCCTTCATTCTGTTAGCTAGATAAGTAGCGTAGTTCTTCGTAGATTAATTCTTTATTACTTCTTAGTAGTGTAGCTCCATATTCTCCCCCAATGATGCATGCATAATCCCTGCATAGATTCATGTATGCAGTCATTTTTTGTTAGCTAGTTTATTGCTTTCAAGCTTTCTTGTACAAGCTTTCTGCGAGCTTCACTCTGTAGCCACCATGATGCAATCAATGAAATCATCTTTTATATATCTCTATGTCTATGTGTGACAATCACCGTGAGCTGATTGCCATATTTCCTTGTGATTAAAGTTGCATGCGCGAAATTTGTATTCTCTTGCAATTAAGCGTGTCGTGCATCAATATGAATTATTGTAAATAGGCATGCATTTCTGAATAAGTAGAGCGAACTAGATTGAATTCAAATCTGCATTTTCTAAACACCTCCCAGAGACAAATGACTGAGACTCAAGTCTCATTATTTTATAAATTATTTTTGACGAGAGTTTTTGCACACTATACTACGATGAGATCTCTATTTTCAAAACACGCGTGAGAACCGCCTCCTATCAAATGGTGCCGTTGCTAGGGAGGCATCGAAATTGATTTTGATCTTTTGAGCTTTTAGTGACAAATATTCCTCTGCTTGTTTGTTGGATGTGTAGGAAAGCAGGAAAACGGGGATCTACACACACATCGGGCGTAGAAAAATCATCAGGTGCACATCTCCTTTTAGATTAGGATTTCCCTTTTTCGAACCCTAGGTTAGATTTCCTTCTAGCAATTTCATTTGAAAAAAAAAAGCCTATTTATTTTCGTGAAAAAAATAAAAAAAGTCTAGGTAGTTAAATTAGGTCTCCGTTTGAATCTTAGGTTAGTTTGCTTGAAAAAAAAGAGAAAAAAAATTTCTTTTGAAAAAATACTTTTCCCTTAAAAAAATATTTCAAAAGTTTTGAAAAAAAAAAATCATTTTGGTGGAAAGTTTGAATTTTGAATTCAAACACCTTTTAAAAGCTTTCCCACCATTCTTTGATTTTCGGTCAGATTTCAAATTTTGACTTAAAAATTCAATTTCTGAAAAATTAATGAGCGAAAAATTCTTAAATTCGGGCTATACCTTTTTTTCAAACCATCTTTCAAATGGCACCGTTCATTTGAAGAAATTCAAAGTAGAAAATTTTTAAAAATTTGTGAAGTGCAAGGGGGTCAAAGTGACCTAGATTTGAAAATTTTCAAAATTCAAAAATCAATTCCGAGCGATCTGCGAATTTGTTTTGGCTAAAAATGGTGGTGTTTCAAATTTGTTCTCATTTTATTTAATTTCCATATTTTTCCCTAATTTTTGAAGATCATTTGATACTGTTTTAAAGTAGAAAACCGACTAGGGGTCAAAATTCCAGATCTGACCCCTTAACATTTAAAAATCTCTATAAATTCGGTTGAAATAGTAAGAATTATAAAAAAATATTCTCTGAAAAGATAATTGAAAAAGGAATCTACTTACCAAATTTTAACTTATTCTGATTCCAATTTTCATCAGAGAACTATTCTTATTTTCGTGGTCTGCTGAAGAAGAAAAAAAGAAAACCCTAGAATTGCATGTACCCTAGGTTACACCTTTAGGGTTACACTCTAGAGACCATACATTTGGGCTAGATTAGACTTAATCAAGTCTAAGATTTAGCCGGTGAGCTTGGTCACCTTGTGGGCCACTCACTGTAAACCCTAGTTGAAGAAAAAAGGGCTAAAATTAATTTTAAAACACGAAATCAACCCGAATTCATTGTCATACTACTGGGTGTTTTCAACCTCTTTGGCCAAACCTGGTGACTAAGTCTGCGGGGTAGTGTCAAACGACCGTGGCTCATGGGTCAATGGAATTGGAGGCGTGATTCGAAGGAAGAAACTTCCCCTTAGTCCCCTCGTAACCAGACTGGCTGGGTTAGCGTGAGAGGCGGGAATTACTTTCAGTCAGTTGAATGACGAATTTTCTCTTCAGGAATTAGAATTGTAGGAGTGTTTTACAAAGCCAATTAGTATGCTTCATTGAATCCTAACTTCGTTGGATGTGCTGAAGGGTTTTTAGGGATCCGAGAGTGGCTTGAATCGCATGTAAAGGGAGATGGTTTTAGTCATAGCCATTGCTAGGGACTCTTCATCTATTTCTTATGTGCCTTTGACTTGAAGAGCTTGTGTCACATATACCTAGGGCTCTTTATCTATTTCTCATGTGCTACATTTGCACCATTCATGATGATTTTTGACCTTCAAGGCTTATTTCATTTTGCTCAATTTATTTTTATAAAGAATGGGGTTAGAAAATGCCCCTGGCAATGAAATTGGGTCTGTACACTTCCCAAGGACTTTCCCTTGAGAGAAGGTGATGTTCATGAGAATTTGAATTTTATGTGACCATGTAAATCGTTTGATAATTCAACATTATAGGGAAACCTTTAAGGTTGTTTCTTTCAGGAAGTGGAAAGATGTACACAATGCAACCTCTGCCATTAAGAGCATCTCAAGATATTCTAAGGTTAATGCATTATGCCTATCAGAACTAGGGATTTCAGCTATTTGTTGGTTTCTTTGAGATCTATGGTGGGAAGCTCTATGATTTGCTAAATGATCGGAGGTCAACATATCATGCTTAAATTCTGACTTGTCAATGACTAATATAATTGCAATTTATGTAGCTGAATTTGTATTTTGCAGGAAGCTTTGTTTTAGTGATGGTTGTTGGGGCTGCTAAATTCTAGTCACATTACAAAACCATTCACAAAAGTTGCTCTCTAAAGTCAGAATGATTGGTGTGCATTGTAGTTTGGATTAAGGTTACTCAAATTTTTTGTTAAAAGGGACATCATTTCCTATCTCCGTGTCATTGGTTTAGGCTAAAGTCTCTAAGGTGGAATGTTCCTTTTTTCCCTTTTTCCTGACATATATTGGGTTCTTACAGATATGCTGCAGTAAGGCATTATCTTGTTGATGGTAACCCCATCATGAGTCCTAACTAACCACAATTAGTCAGGTTCAAATGGTAAAAGCTCCTACTTGATCATCTGAGGGTCACAATTCCACGTCAATCTGATGTAAGAAGACATGGAAACACGGTTAATTCTGCCATTTTAACAGCACATCACAAATGCAGAGTAACTATGGGATCACTTTGGGGTTAATTAAAGGTTAATTGAGTATAAACGACTAAAAAGGGGGTCCACATCAATTGAATTAGGGATTCACGCATTTTGAGGGTGAAAACAGTACTAAAAACCTTAATTATCAACCCCACTTAAATTTGAAAGTTTTGGTCAGGATAAAATTAAGCTAAACCTCCTAAAATTCATATAAAAATATTCTAAGAGGTTTAGTACCTTTGGTTTGACCATTTGGACCTATTTTGACATAGAATAGAGTTTCAGACAGGAATTTGCCTTGATTTGGACTTCTACGACAATTACCCAGTCAAATGTGATCAAAACTCAAATACAAGTTTGCCATTAGATTCCATGGGTCCAAATTAGGTTAAGACTGAAATTTGGTCCCAATTAGAGTTCATCTTGACTTAGTTTGCATTTTTACCATCAGAAACTCTATTTTTCACACTCAAACCCCTAACTTTCAATTTCCTTACATCCATGCCCCTAACTTCTCATCATTCCCACAGAAATGCCCCTACCATCATTGATGAGTCAACCCAAGCTACAACCGACACAAATCGACACCAAATCAACACCAAATCCCACCAAATTTGGTGGGATTGGTGTTAATACCATGGAGAATCATTTAATTAGGATCCTGGACCCTGATTTGGACCAAGAAGTTCGCACAAATTAAAAGAAAGCTTGGGTACTTCATGCTTCCAAATTCAATTCCCATGCACTTAATCTTCCAATTTGAGGCTCTAGTGGAGCTTTATATAAGTTCCATAGGGATTAGCGGTCAAGACCAGTAAAGAATAAGTTGAGAAACTTCTCTCCTCCTCTTGCCAACTTAGTCTTCAGCTCCGGCTACTGTCTCTACCCTCCTTCTCTGGCCGTCCAACCACCAAATTGGACGACCCTCCGCCTTTCTCTCTTTCTTCCGCCTGTCACTGGTCAAAGCAGAGGTTCTCTACACCTTCATCGTTGTCGTTTTCCCTCGCCATTGTTTTTGTCTTCCTCACGTCTGGCCGACCAACGCTGGATGCACCTCACCTCCACTCGTCTAGATAAGCCTCTCTTCCTCCTCCTATATCTTCCTATAGTCTTCTTAGGTCCTTAGAACTTAGGTTTGACCACTAAATCATTCTCTCCCTCTGTCTTCTTCGCCTCTAACGAAGCTCCAGCAAGCTTCAACCGGCTGCCACCAACTACGAAACACACAACCATCACCACTACTACCTTCGCCATGACCTACAGAGCAAAAGTGCCAACAAACTTGGGAGCTTTTTCCTCATATCCAACCCACCGAACAAACCTGCTACCCACATTCATCTCTAATGTTGTCTCACCTCCACACACACTCAAACACTCTCAAACCATCACTGTCATCTTCTTCGCCTCACGGCAGAGCTCAGGACAATTTTAATTGGGACTTAGAGCCCATATTTGTGTTTGCAGGTATCCTCATCAGAGCTGCTGTGACCTCCACTTTCCTCCACCAATGACCACCACCGTCCATACATCTTAGCATCCAAATCCACATCCTAGAGTAGTGTAACACATCCACGGTACTTCCTGGGACTTCAATTGGGCAATCTGCATTAGGAGGATCTTCGAAACACTCAGCCAAGTGCACGCAGCTACACGAAGAAGGCAGTAACACAATTGTGCCACATCGGAAGCGGCTGAAATGAATTTTGATTAATATAGTTTTCGTTTCCTCTGTTGGTTGCCTCAAGTAACCATGGGGTGAGGTCCCATGCATGCGCTCAAGCATGCCCTTGCCCATGCTCATGTATGCCCTCTCTGAGGCTCACGTGCTCGCAGGTCTGGGCCGATTTGGGGCCGGTCTGAACTGGTTTGACTTGGGTTTGAACAGTGCTCTATGTCGGGTTTGAAATTGAGAGAGAGAGATCTGAGGAGGAGGGAGGGAGGTTATGCACTGTGGAGCATTGGGGTGTGTGCACACATACCCCACAGTTAGCGAGATTCTAACCTCTGAGGTTGCTAACCTTGTGCTTGGTTGACGTCTGGCTCTTATGCTTAACATTGGTTTTGATCACTATGGAGATATTTACTTGGCTCTGATGTGGATTAGTAGTTTTTGTTGAGTTATTTGAGGGCTAAGTATTGTGGGGATTAGTGCTTAATTGTAGGGTTAAATTGGTCGTTTCAACCACCATTTTTAGCTTTCTTTTTACATTTTTATCCCTAACATTTGAGATACATTATTGCTTCATTATTGAATATCATTTTGTTTGATTGATTCACTTGCATTACTTTCTACTAAATATTATGATTAGTGAATTGATTTGTTACTTGCTCCCTCTAAAAGACCTTGGACTCACTTTTATTTTTCGAGCATTATAAATTTTAAATGTTGCCTTGATTTTCGTCGTTATTCTGCAACGTGATCTTTTTACGACGATTTTTGACGCAACACTTGTGGATCCCCATATTTGTAAGGATGGAAACAAATCCATGATCTTAGCATGCACAATCCACTTTCACAAAATCCCGGTATGTAGCCTTCCCATTTCTAGAAAAGTTACAGTTGAATCCAAGTCCTTCATTGCTAAGTTTGTTAAGAAAACTTTTCCTTGTTCCTTCTCCCCCCCCAACACATACACACACAAAAAAAATCTTTATCTTGCGTTGCTCGATTGAGACCTTGCAAAAGGGTCTCAAATGGGAGAACTCTAGGTCCATGTTGCCTAAAATTCAGCATGCACCCTAACGAAATGTGTTTTCATCTCTCAAAGTCTCAAATTGTAATCTCCATAGGTAGTTTGGTGAAAGTTGTAGAATGGAACGTTGGTTCATAATTCACTAGAAGTGAAATGCTTCTGGTTATAGATTTGGTGAGTGGATCCTTGTATCCCATTCTTATTTTTCATCCTTTGGTCAATTTTGTAAAACAACTGATAAACCTGTCAAAATAGTGAACTAAACGAACTCATTTTAGGAACATTTTGCTGTGGCACTTGTGGGATTATTGAAAAAGACATCGTTTTAGTTCAGAGACTTGTAAGTGGGGAACATCATGTAAATGGAGGAGATGAAAAGCATGCTTTTCAGGAAGGCATCGAAAATAACAGTGACTTGGGCAATGTCGACCGTGACACGTGGAACATAATATTGTCCAGTGAACCTTCTGGTGTAGAGGGTGAGCTAGGGGTTTTCTTATTTGAAAGGTTCCCTTAATATGACGGGTACTACATGTTTGACTCATTAATGGGTGGGGCTCATGGAGTAGTTGCAATGGCAGATTTTTTCTCTCCTTTCTCCACCATGCCAAACCAAAAGGGAACATCATTTTTTTGGGCCATCAAAAAGGGAGAGATGACATATTGAGATTAAGATAGAGCATAGGGGGCAAAATGTCCTTTTTTTGGTGCATTCCATTAAAGAGAATTATCGAATGAACTATTAAAAAATATATTGTTATCGAACATATTATTGAACTTAATTGAACTTGTTCATTCGAACAAAGAATACGAACTAATAACAAGCCAAACTCGAATGTTCAGTTTCGTAATCAAACCGAACTCGAACATTTAATGAACTTGAACTGAACTTGAACATTGAATATTTTATTGAACTCGAACTCGAACATACCTATGTTTGAGTTCATTCGGTTCGATTAACACCCATACACTTAGGCGTATTCTAGGGTTTAAACACTCACATATTTGTTAAGATCTAAATTATTCCTCAAGAGGTTAAGGAAAGTGAGAAGATGTATTAACTCTAAGGCTTAGGGATTATTCGGCCCCGTTGCCTGTCCTTTGATTTGCAGGACTTGGTAACCTAAGCACCCAAAATCACACACCGGTCTGGTTCAATGCGCTTAATGAAGAATAATGCCAAAACTGTTCTATTCTAAAAAAGGTTTTTCCAAAGATCTGGCTTAGGAGCGGCTTGAAGACACAAGTTGATTGGATGAACTCTTGCATGGAGAGGTGGAATGAAAACTACTCTCCTCGAAGATGCGTAATAACATATCGTCTCCTTGGTGCTTGTTTCCTAGGATATTTAAATATCCTACCAGGGGCATGTAAGCACCTTGTGTTGGTTTAGGTGCCATGGGTGGGATTATCCCGAAATGTAGGTGCCAAGGCCTGAATTTACCTGCAGAATGCCATGGGCCGCACTATCCCAAAGTTTTGAAAGCTAGGTGATGAGAGCCTCATCATGAGCCCTAACTAGCTCATTTTGATCCAAGAAAGAGAATAAAAGCTCCTGCATAACTTAGAAAAAGGCTTAATTGGAGGAATAAGTGTTCTGAGAAGAAAACATGAAACAAAGGGTAAAACTGTAATTTTACCATTGCAGTACATAAAAGGGATTTTTCAAAGACAAAACATAGGTCAAATGATCTAAATAAAATAAAAAGTGGGTTGATTCAATCAGAAATGGGTTCATGTGCAATCCAGAAATTAAATGACATCTGGTAACCCTAAAATAGACCCGCTTAATTCAACAAGGTTTCGGTTAGGATAAAAATCAATTAAACACTCTAAAATTCATGGAAAAATATCCCCTAGGGTTTAGAACATTCAATTTGGCCTTTGGAACTTAGTTTGACCTAGATTGGGGTCCTAACTCATTAATTGACCTAATTTGGATTTTTGTGCAAAATATCCAGTCAAACGTGGTCAAACCTAAAATCCAACTCCACCATTGGATTCCTTGGGTCCAAATTAGGTTTGTACCAAAATTTGGACCTAAGGAGAGGTCATCTTGACCTACTTTGCAAATTAGTACACCCAATTACATTTTGACCCTTATCTTTTAAAAACCATCACATAAACCCCCTAGCTTCCTCGCCAATCTTACAATCAGGTCCCTCCCCCATTAATGTGGAGGAATCCTTCTTCGGCGAGGAAGGCAGGGGGGATACTCTCTGATCCCTCAGAGATCTCCTCCCAGAATTGGAAGGGAGATTCTCTGAGGAATCCCCTTCCATCTGAGCCCGATCACAATCTTTGATTTCTATCCAATCTCTTGTGCGAACACACGAAAGATTTGGGAACCCAACTACCTTCCTTCTCCGGCGAGATGACAGTGGCTAAAGACTTGCCCTCCACGCACCAGAAGCTCGGCCAGCACTTATAAAAGGATCCTCGACCCTCTACGATTGACTCAAACTTGTTTTGGCCGTAGAACCCTCCAAACTTCATCTCTCCTCTCTCCGGCCAAGAAGCCCGCAAGCTTCGGCGATTACCTCTCCTCCTTCTCATCGCTCTACTGCCATACTAGCAGCAAAGTTCACTCTGCCTCATCCTCCCGCGTCACACCGCACCAAGCGCACGCCTCCCTGACCCCCTCCTAGTTGCTGTTATCTCCCTCAGGGTTGTCTTCTCCGACGATGGCACCAACGAGCCGTCTGTCTCTGCTGCCCCCTTTCACTCCCAACAATCCAGATAAGTTCCCCATCTTCCACTCTTTCATTTCCCTCACTTTATTTCACACAACCGCCCCACGACCGTCACTGTCCACCGCCACCTTCCTCATCTCCAGCCACCCTCTAGCGAGACGCTCCCGTCACTCCGCAGCCCCACACGTCTTGCCAATTACCGTATAACCTTTGCCATACTCCACTGAATAACCTCCACTCATCCACAGACCTTCTACACCACCACAACTACCCCCCGATCAAACCCGTCCGTCTGGCCATAGAGCGACCTAGGCATGCACTCCTAGGTTGCCCCGCGGCCTGCCACCTACTGCCTCACCTTCGCCGTGACACGGCAAAGGTCCCCCTGTGATCTGATTGAGCCGCAAGGCCCTTTTCGTGTCAGGCAAGTTTCGAGCTCCGGCCGCCATTAGTGGTGACTCGAGGAAGCCACACACTTGCTCCAGGTTGCAAGACTTTAGGGTTCCAGGTGCAGTAAACTTGGGAAGGTCTTGCGAATCCAGTCGTCCCAGCAAGTGACGCCGTGAGACCAGCAGTGCTGCAATTGGAGGACGGACTCCTGTGGGCACGCGAGAAAGAACGGTGGAACAATAGTCCCACCTCGGTAAGCTGTAAAGCACGTGAGTCCTTTATATTGATTTTGTGTTATTGCCTTGATGCCTTCGATAACACTTAGGGTGGGGTCCCTTACCTAAACACAGCGCCTCGTCTGTGAGCTCATCACACGGATCTGGCACGATCTGACCCGACACCCTCCTGAGCACTCCTCGTGCACCACACCCACGTCGGTGCACTTGGACCTGGGCGCGTGACCCAACCCGATAACTCGGCTCTGGGAGAGCGTACCAAAGAGAGATTCAACGAGAGAGACGCGTGGGAAGGGTAGGGGAGTAGGTTTTGCTGCATGGTGCTTGTGTGCAGGAAGCAGGGACCTAGCCACTGCAAGCGAAGGAAAGAAAGAAGGAAGGAGGCTCCGCAGAGGAAAAAGAAAGGCAAAGCAGAGAAGAAGAAGCGAAGCCAAAGAGAAAAGAAAAGAAGGAAGAAGACAGAGATCAAGGGGTAGACAAAGAAGCAAGAAGAGAAGGAAAAAGAAGAGGAACAGAAGCAGCAAAGGAAGAGAAGAAAAGGAGCTGAAGCAGAGCAAATCACCATAAGAAGAGTCTGGGAAATACTTTAAGACATCTGATATTACATCAGGCATCCATTTTTTCTTGAGCAATTTCTTTCTATATCACTCTCATGTCACTTCTATTGAACTAGTCATTTCTTCTTATTTAAGAAGTTGTGTTCTCAAGTTTTAGAGTACTTAGATTGCTCCCTATGTTCGACCTCGGATACTATGATTTTCGAGCTATAAATCTTTATTTGTTTTCGCGGAAAGTTCATCTATATTACAATGCAATATTTGTTAAAACATGATCTAGCCGCGTTAACACTATGGTTCTTGGGGTTGCCATGGACGGTGCTATCATGAAGCATCAAAAGCTAAGGACCCTTTGAGGATCGATGGTGGGGACAAGGAATTTGATACAAACTGTGTTTAAGGCTAATCCGATGTTGGATTTAGGGGAATATAAAAGGAAAAGAGAGAAAACTCTCAAAATAAATATCCCTCTCTATCTCCTTTTTATAAAAAATGCACTGGCAAACTGAACCTAGACTTGCTACATTTACGCTCGGGTGCTTTAATCGCTGGGGTCAACGAACCTGGGGGCAGTCTTTATGGGCCTTAGAAACCTTCACGGCAAACCCAAGGCAGAGGCTAGTTAGGTCTGGATCTTGCTGGTGCATGAGTATCTCTAGGCCTATTGTTGCTATTTTGATCTAATTTCTAGAGAAAAGGCACGATAGGCATCTGAACATCAGAAACATGGTCTAGAGATCCAGTTCTTTCCTTAGGATTTTTCTTGGGACTAGCAAAAGTTAGGCATGGAGGTATGATGGTAATACCATCATTCATCATAACTAACTTGAATTAGTCAAAATCAAGTGATAAATTCTCCTAAATGACTGCCTAAGGACCATAATTCCACTCTGATCTAATTTGAGAAGACAAGAAAACAAGGTTAATTCTGTTGTTTTAACAGCACATCTCATATGCAAATTAACCACAGAGTTACTTAGGAGTTATTTAAAGGTCAAATGAACTTAAAAGACCAAGAAGTAGGCTCACAACGATAGAATCAGGGTTTCACGCATTTCGAGGATGAAAACAGGACTAAAAACCTAATTATCAGTCCTGCTTAAATTGGAAGGTTTCTGGTATGGATAAAATTAAAATAAACCTCCTTAAATTCATAAAAAAATATTCTAAGAGGTTTGGTACCTTCACTTTGACCATTGGAGCGTATTTGACCTAGAACAGAGATTTAGATGATAATTTACCTTGATTTAGGCTTCTATGCAATTTACCCCATCAAACGTGGTTAAAACTCAAATCCAAGTTCACCTATAGATCTCTTAGGTCAAAATTAGGTTAACACCAAAATTTGGACTCAATTAGTGTTCATCTTAACCTAGTTTGCATTTTAGCCCTTAGAAACTCTATTTCTCACATTTAAACCCCTAGGTTTCAAGTTTATTCCATTGAGGTCCCTAACTTTCTCATCGTCTTCACACTTTAGTCCTTGCAGCCATGAACTATGTGAACAGGGTCAACCCAAACACGCACCGCCTTTGATCATGGAGTTCTCTAATCTAAGTGCAAATCCCTCCAAATTTGGAGGGATTGCCAATCAAGATCTCTTCCAATTAGGCAAGTTTCCAAGAGCTGCAATCGACCCACGAGCTCAGGTGTACTCTGAAATTTGTGGATCCAATTTGCCACATGATTTCCATCTATGAATTCTCCAATTTGAGATCTTAATTGAGCTCTATATAGTCCATCGAAGTTCCTAGGTCCAAACGAGCCCAGTTACGGCCAAAAATCACCAATTCTTTCTCTTCTCCAGCCACTTCCACTGTGGCTCTAGCGACCCTCCTCCATCCTCCTACGGCCTCCCAATGGCCAAATTGAGAGTGTCTCCTTCTCCCTTACCTTTGTCCGCTTCTCACCGACTAAAGCAGAGGCATCGTCCCCCTCTCCTCGTCGGTGTCTCTCTCACCGGAGGCCTCTTCGTCCACAGCACCGGCGAGACAACCCATCATGGATTTCCTACCCCTTTCGTTTAGTAATTAGATTATTTTTATCCCTCTCTCTTCTTAGCTTAGGGTTAACCCTCTATCACTCCAATTCAACCGTCGAATCACCTCCTCCCTCATTTATCTTCTCCGACTCCAGCCATGCCTTCGGTGTGGTCGCCATGCCACTACACGCCCCCAAACGACACACCACCACTCCTATAAGCTTTGCCTCACCCTCACCTTCAAAATTCTTGACCCTATTGAGCGAAGCAACCACCCAAAACCCTGGCTAAATGAACCCATCGGCCACCTTCGTCTCCGACATCTTCTGACCACCCTAGTCCACCAAACACCAAGCTGACATAGCCATCGCCTTCCTCACCTAGCAGTGGCGCTTTTGAACTGCCCAATTGGGGTGATAAGCCCATTCTTCTTGTTTTAGGTATCGGCTGCTGTCGAAGCATCCACCGCCGCCAATCACCGCCGTCCGACGATCATCCATAGTGACACCACCATCTTCAAATGTGGAATTGTCTTACGACCTCTACTGCACCTCCAATTGAAGGAAGACGTCTCACAGCAGCTGCAATCAATGTTGAAGCATCCACTGTGCACATAAGGAGGACATTGGGACTTTTAGTCACACATCATGCCTGCTCATTTTGGAAATGCATATATAACACATTTACTCATTTGCCTTACTGCATGCCTCGACACACAAGGGGTGAGGTCCCCTCCCACTACACCACGTCGGCGAGTCTAGTCCCTATGCCTGGATCCGATTACTCAATAAACCTGACTCGATTAGAAAGAGAGAGAGAAGAAGGATTCTGAGGGGGGAGGGGGGAGGTTTTGCACTGTTGTGTCTTAGAAAACTTGCATGCTTACCTAACAGTTAGGCAATTCAGAGGGTTTGTGCTTAGGCTGGATTCTTAGGACATCTTCCCCTTATGCCTGACCTTGACCTTGGTTATTGTGGAATTATTGAGATATTATCTGACGTGGATAAGTGGTTGAGTTTACTGTTGAGAAATTGAATAGGCATGAGATTACTGTTGGTATTGGGAATTGTGCCTGATTGTGGGATTTTATTCTTTGTTTAAACCACTATTTTAGATTTCCATTTATATTTTTGTCCCATTGCTTCTGCGATACAATTTGATACTAATTGAATATCTTTTTGAGTAGATCATTTATTCATTGCATATCTTTATTGTGATTGATTATTGTGCTCATTATTTCTTATGTCTGACTAGTGATTGAATTCCATATTTTCTCCTTGCGAATGACCTCGGAACTCACGATTTTCCGAGTACTCATAAATTTAAATGTTGTTGATTCGATTTTCGTCATTATACTACGACGTAGTTTACTCTCACTAAACTACGACGATTTTCAAGCATTCAACAACATTCACATGACGGTGCCACGCTCGATTGGGTTGGTGTCTATGAGATTACTCATAGAAAGGTCATTTAATTTAAATTTCAGCATAATTTAATTTGTAATTTGTAAGGAGAAATGATGAACTTAATCAATCCCCCTGCTCCAGATGCCTCCTCTAGGACTCAGTAGCAGCCTCCTATGACACCAGAGGAGGCTTTTAGGAGTGTCATGCCTGCGAAGCATGGAGGCTTCATTCGTAGTGGGGGGAGATGATGACGGCTATGGGCGAAAGGGGTCATTGTCGGTAGCCATCGTCAAGCAGTTGTAGACACAGGTTCATACGCTTTAGTAGGAAAATCAGCAAACGTAGCAGTGGCTCCACAATGTCACCTTACAGCTCCAGCAACAAACTCAAGCTTGGCAAGATGCCAAACAATTCATGGAGCAGCAGAGGCAAGCGATGGAGCAACACAGAGTGGAGATGTAGGAGATGACAGCATTTCTACGGGGCAGCGGTCTGGATCGCACTTCTTATCATTACCCACTTCGTAGAGATGACGACAGCTTCGGTGGTGGTGGAGCAGGATACGAGGTAGGAGCTAAGGCATAGGTTTATATTACTTTTGTATTTACTTAGCTAGGTTCATATGTATTTTCTTTTATAGGTTTGCATATTTGTTTTAGTTACATGTATATTTTGACATTATGACATAACTTTTTTGATTAATGTGACATTATTTTCTATTGTTCTATATTGTGATATGTAAATGACTTTCGATTAGCATTTATAGGTATTATAGATTAACAAATGTATAATACCTAGACATTATATTATTAAAAAAATATATGTATATTTATATGCGATAGCTTTTAATTTAAATTGTAATTTATATCAATTAAAAGACGATTATTAAACCGTCGTATTTATCCAATAGCCAACACATAATATAGTCCCATTCAAAATGTATTGGCGCCTCCTCTAACGGTTCTTTACACGATGGATGGTTTGTAAACCGTCAGTTATGCCACTAAATGTCGATTATAAAATCGTCGTGTAATGTTAATGCGGAAGTACACATGAACAAACTAATGGACTAAACGACAGTTCAATAACTAACGTTTATTGGAAGAAATGACGATTTCTAGATAAACTGTTGTATTGATCATTTATACGACGGTTACATCAACTGTTGTATATTCTAACGTATGTACGATGATTTTCCAATGTAACTGTCGCATATACCATAACGTGACACACCCTTTCGTGATGGCATTATACAATGATTTTGAATGTTTAAAAGATGGTTTTGAGCCGTCGTGCACAAGTTGATTATTATTTCATAGTGTATGTAATATCTAAAAGCAACACAATGTTTATGTTTTTGAAGCATGATTATATATACAATGTGAGTTGGGAACTAGAGGGGGGTGAATAGTGTGTGATAATAGAAATGATAAGTAAATAAAATAACAAATAATCACGCAATGCATTCACCACCAAGACAATTATTTTTAGGTGGAAATCTAACCTAGGTAAAAATCACCACCTAAGTTTCTCAACTTACGATTTTTCCTATTAACTGAGTAGATCAAATCACTAACACACTACTTAAATGAGGGTAGTGCACCCTCAAGTACAGCCACACTATTTTGGATTGAGGGTATTGTACCTCTACATCACCACTCTTCTCTACGAAGCATACTTCGGAGACAACAATTCGCAACGTGAATACCCAACAAAATAAATTAAATACAAGTCCTATAGAGCCCAAAAGTAAACTATAAATGTAAGCTCCTATAGGTAAAGAATCTTCCCTCAAATGGAAGTGAAATGGAGTGAAAGCACGGTGTAATTGGAGCTCTTGGATGTGAAGCTTAAAGCTTGAGAGCAACTTGGATAGCGTTTTACCTTGATCTTCACTTACAATATGTGTGGGTGGAGATATTGACAATCAAAGGAGTATCTCACTTGTTTCAAAGCTTAGGAGTGTTCATAGGTATTTATAGAAGTGTTAGGAACACTCTAGATAGGCATTGGGAAGAGTTATACATGTTGGAGCTATCAATGCTCAAGGTAGTTCGAATAGATTTTGGAAAAGCCAGTAGATCCAACAGTCAGTACAAACTAATTGGTGCCTAGTCGGCTGGACCAACTAGAATATTTGATTGATGCCCAACAACAAGGGTAGCTAAGTGGGTTCTTCTATGGTTGGACAACTATCGATTGACTACTACTATACTAGCAGGTCGGCACCTGATTGTTTGGCTACTAGCTAAGGTGTTCTTAATTCTGAGTTCCTGGAACAACCTTTCAATCGATGAATGGTACAGTATCTGGCAGCGCCCTACACTAGGATCCATCAATTGATGCTTAATTATGAACTACTTTGTCTTGAGTAATTAGCCAAGTTAATTAGGATATTAAATGGGCACAAGTTCCAAGGATTTTGAACGTTAAACAGCCAACGTTCAGCTCATGGGTCAACGACCAATTGGTGTCCTAAATAGGAGCTGGTTGACGGGCAAGCTGATTGGCTATTGAAGGATCAATCAGCACATGTGGTTATTAGTCGATGCCTTTGACCTATGGCTGGTTCTTTTGAAGCCTTAGAGTGTAGGGTTTGATTCTCTAGGTAATCTAATGGCTAACTAAGGATATTAACTCTATTTTGGGGATATTTTACAAGTATCTAGGAAATGAATGAGAACCAAATAAATTACATTTGTAAGTACCTCTATTTTGATGCACTAAAATTATGCTATTTATGAAACTAATCCTTCAGGACTCTGTCATGGATTAAAGCTAGAAGAATTCTGACTTTGTCTCAGTGTCTTTTTATCTTTATTGAGTCTAGATTATTTTGTAAGGAACCTCAAAATATGTTTCAAATGGATTTTCGCACTTCAGATAAAAAATAAGTTTTTAGGGCTATAGATCGATCGAATAATTAAATTGATCGACCAACCAACTTAATTAATCGATCAAATGAGCTCATTTTAGGAAGTTGATAAATACACCTTTAATCGATCATTTAGGTTAATTAATTGACCAATCATTGAAATGGATTTTCTTTTCTAGTCTTTTCCCAATGTTGACCCCATGGTTTGTCACCTATTTTATGCCAATCTCAAGAATATAGGTGAGGGGTTCAACATTGAGCTTACCTCAAATGTCTACGGGATTGAGGTTTTGGTTAATGTGGATGTTATCTCTGAGATTCTTGGTTGTTCGTCTGTTGGACCTACTTTTCTTGAGCTTCACCAGCAGACATAGACAAAGTTTCTTCTAGAGACCTTGCTCACTCCCAATCATTATGACTTGGGCCATCCTGGCAAGTCACCTTATTTTCTTAATAGAGTTTTTCTATGGAATTTTATGTCTAAGTCTACCTTCTTTGAGAACTACCTTGGTATCATGCTCATCACCCTCTACGCATTTCTTAAGAATAAGTAGTTCAACTAGAACCACTAGATCCTTTATTTGATGAGCAAGCAACCCACCAGCTCCTTCCAGTTTAGGACACTCCTCTCTCACATCTTCTTACATTTTAGTGTTCTAATGGATATTAACCATAAACAGTTCTTTACGAGAGTCTCCATTTTTCATAAGCTCAGTTATACCAAGATGGAGCAAGCTCAGTGAGCTTGTGGTGAGATGCAGACCAACAGGAGCAGCAGCCTCAATAGCTAAATAGACCTTCCTCTATCGTACCACCTCCTTTCCTGTCGTATGAGCATTTCACAACAACCTGTCCTCCTTCAATGTGACCTGCTTCATCCTTCTATGACCAAGAGTGGGGCCTTCTTGATAGACCGCTTACAGGTAGGGACTACGTCAGTATTCAGGACGTTACTAACGATATTTCTTTGATGATGCAATGCTAGTGTTAGACAGATTTGGTGATGATGAGACATGGGCATCGGGTATCCGAATGCCTGAATGCTCAAGGCCAATTTTTGGGTAGACTTGGAGAGTCTATTCATGGGATTCAGTAGCAGCTTCACAGGCATCCTCATCCTCACCGATCTACTACAGTGCCTCCATCATCAACAACACCTCCTCCTCCTACTACAACAACGACAGATTAGCCGGTGACACCTCGCCGAACATCTAGGTAGCCTTCACCTAGATCATCAGCTCAGAGATGCCTTTGTCTTGGTCATCCTGGTTCATAAGAGAGATCTGACTTGATGGACCTCGAGTTAGATATAGACCTCCAGAGCTCGATGGATGCCTTTATGGCCTCTTTAGAGTAGTTACATTATTTCTTCTGCTCAGATACTAAATTTTTGTTGCTACTATGGTTTGTAGTACTATATATCATGTGGACCGTTTATCCTGCTTTTTCATCTCTATATATATCAGTTGCATGTTTATCTTTTCTTATATAAACTGCAAGCTTATTTCGATTTCAAAATTAAGTTGCATGTTAAATATTAACTGCTTCAATTTTGTGTTTAGGGGGGAGATAATTCTGCTTAATAGCTTGCATGTTTACATTTTTTTGAAACAAAAAGGGGGAGATATTATGCATAACTCTTTATATTTCTCTCTCTACATAATTATAATTTTGTTGTCATCAAAAAGGGGGAGAATGTTAGTACCTCTATTTTGATGCACCAAAATTATGCAATCTGCGAAACTAATCTTTCAAGACTCTCTCATGGATTAAAGCTAAAAGAATGCTGACTTTGTTTCAGTGTCTTTTTATCTTTATTGAGTCTAGGTTATTTTGTAAGGAACCTCAAAATAAGTTTCAAATGGATTTTCACACTTGACTTAAAAAATAAGTTTTTAGGGTAATTGATTGATGAAATAATTAAATTGATAGACCCAATGGATTGATCAACCGACCAACTTAATTAATCAATCATATTAGCCCATTTTAGGAGGTTGATCAATACACCTTTGATCAACCATTTATGTTAATTAATCGACCAATATTGACCGATCAAATAACTAGTTTGACAGACCAAAACTCATTTTGATCGACCAAGCTACCTTAATTGACCGACCAATTTGATTTCCTTTTTTGGTCGATTTGCTAGTATAAATAAAGGATGCACGTAGTCTTTTCAAACACACTCTTAAGAAGAAATCCATCTTAAAGAAAGAGCTTTTCATGCTTCCCTCTAAGTGCTTCTACACTTCTGCTTTCATGACTTTCAAAGCACGATGATTCAAACCTCTACTGAAATTTGACTTGACTTTCCTTGAGGTTCTATAGGTTTATACTATTTTTATATTACTTGTTTCTTTTGATTATGGATCCCAAGTTGTTGGGAGAAATTCATTATTTTTATTGTTGTTGTGCTTCTCTTTAGGTTGTTAAGAGAAGGGATCATTGTAAGAGGTTGTGCCACCCTCGTTTCAAGTGGTACATTAGTGGATTGACTAGCCTCGACTAATCGAAAAATCTTGAGCTGAGAGGCTTAGGTAGTGGTTTTCACCCAGGAAGGGTTTCCACTATAAATCTAAGTATCTTCTATGCATGAATTTTAGTGCTTTGATTTATCTTTCCAATTATGATATTTAACTTTATAAAAGATGATACTATTCACCCCTCCCCTCTAGTATCCATTAAGATCTGTAGGAACCCTTAACATCAAATTAGATCACATAAAGCTAATCGTATTCTTCATTTTTCTTCATGTTTTCTTCCTTAACTCCTTCCTTCAATAGTTCTTAATGCTTTTTGCCCATCAAGCTCCTCCATTACACCATGGATCTTCAGCTTGAGCTTTAATCAACCTTCACCTAATTGCACTTTACCTGAGATCAAAAACCTCAAATGCAATTGTTAAATAACTTTTTTTTATCATCAAAAATCAAAGATCATGGTGTAATTATGATGAGGTGTGGCTCATCATAGCTAAAATTTACAAGTTAAGTTAGAAATTAGAATAAACACTATCTAATTAACACAATAAATGGGTTAAGTGTAGGATTTAAGGAAAATGACCAAAAACATCAAGTTCGGGTTAAAAATGTATAATTGGGTCAAATTAATGAAATATTTTATTCACAAATACAAATTGATGATCTAATTTCCAATTGAACACATTTTTGAGCTCAAAAGTTCAAATCAAGGGTAAAATTAACTTCTAATTTGTTCAATTAAGTTCCAATAAAAATCTCATTGCATTTGGACATTAATAGAACCTTGCATTTAGAGATTTACATTTGGGTCATCATTACATAACATTTCCTAAGCATTTAAGTTGCCAAGGACTCACTTGCAAGCCATCAAGGGCCATTTGGTAATTATTTTTATCACTTATGGGTTTCCTATGCATCCTTTCTACCGTTTCAACACAAGGACTTTGGTGCAAATGCACCAAAAGACCTGCGTATCTCTCTCCTTCGTGCTGCTGTTTATGTGATCTTGAACATAAGATAGCAGCCACCATTCAATCTCCAAACCATTGATCCAACGGTGGATCCATCTTCTCTCACTAATCCCTTGAGTGTGAACCATCATCTTCTCTCACTGATCTAATAGTGGTTTTCCATTCTAAATCTTCTTGTGTGCACATCTATCTCTCATCCACCGTTGGTACCCTACCCGACTAATCACACTCTACTGTGACCTGATTCACTCCCTCACTTAAACACCTCCCATTAGCTCGTGTGAGCTTTACTAGCTCCCTTCCCATTTGAGTTGGTCCTTTCATCCACGTCTTCAACTCCTCTTCTTCCTTTGTCAACCGCCAGTGATAGGGGTGGTGTCTCCCCGTCCAATTCGTCGTTGTAGTGACTGGTTGTAGCCCAGGGACCTCATTCTTCAACTGAAGATCCTCGCATCTCCCTTCGTCGTCATAGCAACCCACTGTGGATCCAACCAATCCATTCCTCTAATAAGAGTAGAATTTCCTGCTTTCTAGGATAGTTGTAATGCTTTTTAGTGTAGTGTAGATCAATTAGAATAGATTTGCTATCGAATTCATTGTTTGATTGGTTTAGACTAGGAGTAGATTAGATTAGTATCGATTTCACCCTCTCTGATCAATTCAAATTAGAGAGGTGTTTTCCACCTCCATTTTTAGTCACCAATCTCCCTCTTCACCTCATGATCACCTTCTATTTTTCCTCACATTTTTAGTCACTAATCACCCATGCATCAAAGCATCAAATCCGATTTGATGCTCTTGAGCATTCAGATCTGATTTGAGTGCCAAACTTCATATGAGGGTCATTCCACTCATTCCACCTGATCACAAATGACCCTCCCATGGTTTCAAATTGAGATGATTTGATGATTTCATCAGATTTGGTTTTAATGGTCAATCAAGTGATTTTTAAGGCAATTGCATTCAATTTGGAATTGATTGATTACAACAAGTGAATTTGATTTGAAGGAGATGTATCGCAATTGTTGGACAATCGTTTGATTAGATCTGTGTTGGTTGAGTTTTACAATGCTCAATTTCAATCCTATAATCTGAATTTTTCTCTTTATTGATAGTTAGGGCCAAGGAAAATCAGTTATATTAATTTGAGGTGCTAGTAGGGATTCAAATGCTTTGAGTGCGATTTAGATTTCAATCTTAAGGATTTCAATCCATTCTTTTGGGTTTTAATTCAGATTGAGAGGTTTAAAGGTTTGGAATTTGTGTTTCTTGGATTTCAATGTCTGATCTAATTTCTCTCTTCATGTTATCCATGGCATAAGAAAGGGATTAAATTAGACTGTATTTTGTTTTAAAGCTTCAATCTGGTTTTGAATGAGTCCTAAACCTATCAAGCAAAGTTTGAAACACTTTTGAATTGAGATTTAATGCTTTTGAAAGCTGGATATGAATTTTCACCTTACACTATATATAGTGTAAGGTGAAGAACATACTAGGATTTCAAGGATTTTTGCAAGTTATATTTATATTTCCTTGGGTTTCAGAAGTGTTTGGAAAGATTTTGAGATGATTTTTCATGAGACTTAACTTGTACATCTCAGATCTGGGATGAAATATGTTTTCGAAAATCATTCAATGATGATTTTTATGCATAGAATTGATTCTGAAGTTGAGTTGGTTTGATCTCCCAGTTTAGTACATAAAAGGCCGTGTAGCAACTACATTCCATGGATTTTGATCCCTTATTGTGGATAATTTTTGGGATACAATGACTTTCTGGGATAGACAGTACCTAGACCTTGCTTTTCCAGGTCTGAATGTTCATTCACTTGACCTAGATCAGACCTAAGAAGGTTTGATCTAGGCTTTTGTCAGCTGAACAGATAAGCATGTAGTAGCAATAGGGTCTGAACTGATGAGTTTATTTGAGTGTTTTAGTGAGTTGACAATGTGTTGTAATTCTAGAACTTCATCTTCAAGCATTCATTTACCCATATTTGACTAATTCTGATGTAAATAGCTTGTAATCATTGTTTCCAATTCACTGTCATCTACATGTTAACAGACCTAACTATCCAAAATGGAAATTTGATGAAATTCATGGTCAAAATCTTGTTTGAATGTTCAAACACCTTTCTTGTGATGTGCTGGATGTTCTTGGTTGCTTACACTCCTTTTCCAACCCTTAGAACCCATTTTAGTGCGTTAGGTTCTTGGTTGAAAACTCAATTAAATCCTAATTTAGGCAAGATTGTGAAAAAATATAAATTGTCAATAAATAAACGAAAAATGTCTTGAGTAGGATTAGATTTTTTTAAGTGTTTGTGAAATTTCAAAGTATTCTGAACCAGCAGGTTGGTAGAACATACCAGCTGACAGTTTGGTCTACTCTAAAATTCAATAAAAGAAATACATTCAACAATACAAAAGGAAATTCTTCTTCTATCATCTCACCTCTTCTCTCTCTTCTCTTATCTCTATTATATATATAAATGCCATAAAAATCTAAAAATACCCAAAAATACACAAAAATACTATGTATATGCTTTTTATACTTGTGAATATAACTTAACAATAAGTTAAATGTAAATATTGTAATATATGTAAATAATGTGCAAAAATAACTTATAAATGTATTATATATATATATATATATATTTAAATAAGTATTTAGGATGAGTTACTATATATATAACTCCATTATATAATTATATATTAACTTATAATAGATTAAATATATGTAAATTAAAATAATTATAAATAAGTATTTAAACCTATATAATAGCATATAATACTATACATATGTAAATAAGTAATTATTATATAACTTATTATACCTGTATTTGTTTTATTTATATATTTATTGTATATAATTCGATTATTAAGTTAATTAAGTAAATTATTAAGTTAAAATAAAATAAAATAGTAATTTAAGTTATTACTAAACTAATTTAGATTGTAAACTTGTATATTATTAATTTAAGTATTTTCATCCTATTTATAATATATTTAAACTGTATAATAATATGTATGACTAAATTATATGTATATCTATTTATAATGTGTAAATAAATGTATATAAATTAAAATAAATTTTCTAAAATAAGTTAAAAATGTTTAATAAATACCTTATTATATAAATTAACTATTTATAAAGTTAAGTTAATCTTAAAATCATTAATTTATACACTAATTAAGGATTTAAGCTCCAAATTAACGTGTATAAAGTACTAATGTTAAGTAATTTATATATATAATTAAATAACTTAATTTTATAAATTAATTGTACCATTATGTAGCCCTATTGAAGGTCTTTCAAACCCTATAATTTAATTTAAATTTGGCACTCAATTCGAGGTCCAATGTTGGGCAATTCACATGAAGTTGTGCACTTGAGAGGCGCTTTCTTTAGTCCCACATCGTGGGATGAGAAGTGCTTGTAGCCGCATATAAGGATGTCTATCCAAAGCCTCCTCAGTCATCATGCACTGGGGGCACATATACCCCTTAAATTATACCTTTTGACCATACTTTGAATGAGCATATTTCTGAGCATTGATGGGGCTGGGAGCCTGATTTAGCTAGCAACCTGTTCTTGGTTCAAATGAACTGGGTATGGGTTAAACTACACATTAAAATACAAATAATTAAGAACTAGGGTTGGTTCATAATAGCGGTTTGGTCCCACTCGAGAGGGTGCTGTGTATCCCGCAAACTAGACCGATCTCACCCATTAAGAAACTAATTTTTGATAAGTAAAGAGTAAGTTGAGTGTGAGAAGAAGCGGAAAAGTGGCTAAGTGTTGAACAAAGGAGTGTCCTTAGTGTGTGTTAGACTTAGTTAAAATTCTAAGTGTTGGCTGTGTATTGTGTGAGCTGTGAGTGTGTTGTGTCGTGTGTGTACAGTATATGTGTAATGTGTATATATATATATATGTATTAGTATATAATATAAGTATATAATATAAAAGTATATGTATAATAAATAAAATGTATGTGTGCAGTGTATACATGTGAGTATTGTATAGTATGTGAGTATATAAGAGTAATATATGTTTTAGCCTTTTATGTACGTAAGTCTTTAGTGATAGTTTTTGAAGGCTTTAGTAATGTTTAAGTATGTTAGTATAGTCTTTTATATTAATTTAGCTAAGTTAAAGTTTTGTATATTGATAATATGGTACATAAGTGTGTATATAAATGTGTAGTATATAACAAGTACCATACATAGAGTATATATATTTAAGTATTATTAGTATATATTTGTAAATAGATACATTATATGTACATATATATATTGTAATGTATAGATGTATATATGTATATAAATATAGTTAGTGTATATATAGTTTGAGTATTTGTTTGCCTTGGGTTGTATATAGTTTATCTAAGGTTTAATATTAGTTAGTATGTTTGTATATATGTTAGTATAGTATATGTAAGTATCCATTTATTAGTTTTGTACCTAAACTTAGGTATTGGATTGTATATAATATATAGATAGAGTAATTAGTTTTTCATGCCTGTTTGATTGTACATATGTTTAAGGCATTGTAATTAACATGAATTGATTCATTTTGTACATAATTAATTCAATTCATTCATTATTTGATATTTGATTCATTTCTAAATACATTTGATACTTCTGGAATAACATAGCATTTTTGAAACATAAAGAGTAATATATATCAATAACTATCTCCTAGTGAATAATATGGAATAAACCAATAAAAAATATGTAGATAAATGAAAATGACATGACAAAATGACATGACATTTGTTTGCATTGTGACACTATACTACAATCAACAATGACAAAACAACCATTAAATCACATTTTTATGGAATACAGGTTAATCATTGATCAACTTGCACCAACAATCTTCCCATTTTTAATGATGGCAAAACCATAAAAGAATGAAGCTAAAAAATGTCCCTTTTTGACATTATCAAATAGCTCAATTTTTAATTAATCGTAGACTCTCCTTTCATACATTCTCTTCTTAAAATAATTAATCACCCCCCCTTTCAAAATATAAAAGGTATATGAAATTCTCCTCTAAAGACATGCATTTTTATGATACCAATTTGAAATTTTAGATGAACTAAAATTAAAGGTAATCTTCCCCCTTCTAATAAAAAATAGCACAACTTTAAAAAAAATCAGAAAGTTCTCCTCCTATCTTGATACTATTTCTAAAATGATATAGATAATCAAAATCAAACATTTTACCTTAATTGGTATGGATTCCATCCACCATACCCATTTGGTTCTCCAAGTACTTTCAGTCTTCCTTAATGAAGTCCAAGTAAGAACTCCTTGGGTCCATCTTATAATTTGCAAAATGATGTGGTGTGGTTCATCATAGCTAAAATGCCCAAGTTAAGCTAGAAACTAGGTTAAACACTATATTATTAACATGATAAAATGGTTAAGAGTGGACATTAGCAGAAATGACCTAAAGCAGCAAATTAATGTTAAAAACACATAATTAGGTCACTAAATGAGATATTCTATTACTAAATGTAAATTGATAATCCAACTACCAATTGAACATATTTTTGGGGCTCTAAAGTTTAAACTAAGAGTGGAATCATGTTCTTAAATGATCAATTGAGCTCCAATAAAAATCTAATGGGATTTGGACATCAATAGGACCCTGCATTCATTAGATTACATATAGGTCCTCATGTATTAACATTTTTATCACATTTAAAGTTGCAAGGACCTCTTTGAAAACCTCAGGGACCCATTTGTAGGACTTCAAGGACTGCTCTAACATCATTCTTATCACTAATGGGCTCCATCACAAATGTTCTACCATTTCTACCTTTAGGACTTGTCGTGCAAAATGTCAAATACACCTGCTACGAACCCAACGCTGTTCACATGAAGAACATGTGAAGCAGCGATCGTTGATCTCTTGTAGATTCAATCAAACAGTGGATCCTCTTTCAAAAATCCCGCGCCCTCATGTGAAGTACCCTTGCCTCTCCCAGATCCCATCCAGCAGATGAAATTTGGTTTGAAACTTCCCGCGCGCCTCTTCCCCTAATCCCACCGTCAATACCTATTTCACCTAATCTCACCTCCCCAGTCACCATAATCACTCCCTCGCCTACTTAACCTTCACACTGAGCTCACGCACGACTATCAGCTCCCTCCCCTTGAACTTGATCATCGTCTACCCCTCCAGCATACTTCCTTCCTCGGTGGTCAGTGACAGAGACCGTTGCTCTCCCTCCCTTCATCACCTTCAGCCGTCGGCTGTTGGCCCTTGAGAGTCTCCTTCCACTGGAGGTTCCTCCCCTTTTGTCCTCTTCAGCCACCAGCTGTAGATCCCAGAGAGTCACCTTCTTCCCTTAGATAGTTTTCCTACTTTCATAGATTAGGTTTTACTGCATTGATAGCTAGAATTATTGATTCTTAGTTTAGTTTAGATTAGTTAGAATAGCAATCACTAGTTGGTCTGATCTCAATTATATTAGTTAGGAGTAGTTTAGTGTAGAATTGATCTCTCCCTCTCTGATCAACTCAGATCAGAGAGGTGTTTTTCCACCTCCGTTTCGATCCATTAGTCTCCCTATCCATCTCATAACTTGCATTCTCCTATTTCCTCGTTGATTTAATCCATAGGCCACCTTATCCACTAGTCATTTTAGATTTGAAGCTTCCTAGCTCCTAGATCTAGAATGTGCTCAAATTCCAAAAGGGAGGACCTCCTATTCGTTTCATCTAAACACAAGGGTCCTCCATGTGTGCAGAGTTGCGCTGATTTGGTCATTTAACTTTGATTTGGTTTGAGAGTGTGAATGAAGGATCTTTGTTGATTTGATTCCAATCAATGTCTATCAACTAAATTCAATGTCTACTTGTGTAATTGAATTTCATGTGATAATTCTGAGCTTCGTGGATTTCAATGATTGATTCGATTTTAACCAATTATGATTGAGATCGCTATTTTCTTCTCACCATATAGTGAGGTTAATGAAATCAATGATACTAATTAGAGATCTAATCAATAACTGAGCTACTTTGAAGCAATGCAAGGAGAATCTAAAAAGTGTTTTTAAGTTATTTTACGACTTGAATTAAATCTCCTCTTCTTGCTATCTATGCAAGGTAGAAGGGACTGATCAGGGTCTTTGATTGTGCTCTCGACATTTAGTCTGAGTTTTCAATGGTTTATCTTCACATCTGGAGGTGTTTGATCTTAAAATTCATACTTGTTATGACTTGATCCCAGATCCCTACAGGACCCGAGATCAGCCCGCCTCGACTAATGCCAAGACCTAGTCGTCCAACGAGAAATAACCAAAAGCAGAAAATAATTCACAAGACACATGCAATTAACTAAGCAGAAAGTAATCAAGAGACAGTAAAAGAAACAGAGTGAATAGTCTATAAATATTATAGGCCATCACAACTATGATAGAGGAAAGTACAGCGGAAAAGTAACTGAAACAGTATTACATAGAACAAAAATACTCACTACTGCAATAGAAGGTGGGGAAATAATAAGAAAATGCAGCTAAGGCTGGGTCGGCTGGGCCCGGCTCCCTCTACAGCCGGTGGTGCTGGCTGTTCAACTCCTTGACCTGGACAAGATTATAAAATTTCTAGAGTCAGCGAACGCTGAGTAGAGTGGTAATTCAGCCATTTACATGTAATTAAGACAAGTAATTAATTAATGCAATTAAGTAACTATCCATTTTCATTTAGCTCAACCAAATAGTTCTAATTTGTTTCTCCTCTATTCATCTAATCATTTCTTGATCTGGCCTATTCCTCACGGGAACGATCTTGATTGTAGTCTTTTCCATGATGTAGGATATGCACGTGGTGCTCTCCTAGTCGGGAGAGTCCCTTGTGGTAATCCTACACCCAATCAACCACCCCAAGGTCACGGTCGCGACGTAGCGGTGACTACAGCATGCGTGATAAGCGCACGGGTAGCTATCTTGCACTGGCACGCGGTCAGTCATTTCCGCTAGTGGGTACGCCTAAAGGTACAGCACGGAACAACACAGGGCCTTGTCCTCTCAGAACAGGGGTCTCGCCCCTCCACAATCCGCGTACCCTCGTCCGACTATCCCGGCTTACCCAGTGGGCCTAATGAGAATCGGTGTAGGGTGGCTAGTCCTAACCTCGGGCCCCCTGGGGCTGCTAGCTCCCTCCCTACACTAAGTAGCTCACCTCGGTACCACGTACACGAGGGCCAAACAGAGTCAGTGTAGAGTGACTAGGCCTAACCTTGGGGCTCAACCCAATGGACGGCTAGCTCCCCTCTACACCAAAGGGACAGTTGCTCTCCTTGATACCAAGGACACAAGGGCCAGCTCACTTCCCGTCTATAGGAGTTCTTCTCCTAATTCCCCGTAGGGTTCATGCTAGTATTTCTTTTGTTTCATTTTCCAACATTCCAATCTCTCTATTCACATTACCAGTTTCATTCTTATAACATGCAGCTCATGATTTACTAACTAAGAAAGCATCATATCAATAACCAATACAATTGCTAGCATTTAGGGTTTTACATGCATCTCAAGTATATAGTGTAGCTCAAACCATACTCATTTGTTCCTGCCCTAGGGTTCATTCTCATCCTAGAGTTTTACATGTATCTCAAGTAAACAGTGTAGCTCAAACCATACTCATTTGCTCTTGCCCTAGGGTTCATTCTCATCCTAGGGTTCATTCAAGTTATTATAAACATGCAGTTTATCATAATATTAATGTAAACCACTCTATCGGAAAACACGGGATGAAGGGGGCTCGGATCACAGATCACGTCGCCTTCGCAGGTCCTACGTACTCAATTGGCTGGAGACCTATACAATTGACCAACCACATCAAATGAGTCCAAAATCATATACAAGTGACACAACTCGTAGAGAAACTCAAGTGAAAGGCAACGGTAGTTCGTTTACGGAAATCCGATTCTGATTGGGCCCTAAAAGGGCCAAAACATGCACACTGTCCAAAATCAGACGTCTGGGACTAGCCTCAAATGTCTTAAAAGACGTGAGTACTCACCCTGGGTTTCCTGTAGCTTCCTCGGACATCTGGATCGTTCCGCGATCATCTGAGGGGAGTTTCAGACATCGGACTCCATTTCCGGTCATCTAGGAGTGCAGTCAGACGTTCGTCAACTTGTCCAGATGTCCAAAACACCTTGAAGGGCACACCCTGAGCCTTTCCAACACTCTGCCCCTGTGTATGCACGTGCAAAGCTAAAAGCAACGTAACACAACTCTTGCGGTAAGGCCTGCATGGTCGAAAATCGTGTAGAACCATGTACCTTGGCATTAGCATGCTTTCAAACATCCAGCTTTAGCTCTGGACATCCCCCTGCTACTCCAGATGTCTAATACTGGAAAATATCCAGTACGTAGAACTCTCGCGAGCCTTCTTCTCCATGTGGATCCCTCCGCGCTGTCTATAGCTACTATGCCAACAGCTTTAGGAGGTTGCGAAGCTCACCTTCGTGCGCTCCTCCTCCTCGCGTGACTCCTCGCCTTGCACCTCTGAACTCCTCCCACCAAGCTCCCATGGTCGTCCTCCGGTCACACAAGCTTCCCTTACGCGAGCTCTCTCGCTATGCACCCAAGCTTTTTGAGCTTCCTCCTCTCTCCCACACCTTCGCTCTCTTGTGCACACACACTCTATCCCTCTCTCCTACTCCTCACACGAGTGCCTCTCCTCCGCACATGGCTACAAATGGGGGAAAGGAGGCCATTGGCAGCTCGTTGACTGACTGGAGGAGGTGGAGGTTGTGGAAATGGTGGTGTTTTGGAGATGGAGTGGGGTGGAGGGGTTTAAATAGAGGTGGGTTAGGGTTTAGGTGAGGAAGAAGGGGGGGTACGTGTGTCGTACGCACGCAGAAAAAGAAAAATAAGGTACGGTTCTTCTACTTTCAGATGTCCAACCATCTATCCAGATGTCTAGACAGACGTCTAATGAATAGTCCAAATGTCTTATCCAACCCCAATGGCAGCGGGTCATTTTAATACTTCCAAACTTTCAAAGTTTTACATGGTTCATGGTTTTGATGAAAGTATTTAATCATATTCAAATTTATAGTAAAAGGAATGATATGATCTAGATTAGTCCAACATTGGTTTAAATTGAGCATTCATTTGCTTTAGATTAGTGTCCTGAAGTTTGATCTAGATTTGAGTTTAACTAAGATCACATTGGTCTGCAGTAGCAGTTGCTACGTTTGTTGGTAGAAATAACAGTTGAATAAGCTGTTGAAAATGGCAGCTCTTGGCTGTTGAAATGTTGCAACAGTAGCTACTATTTTCACACAGTTGTAGGTCTAAACATATGGGGATTGAGCTGGGATTTCGAGAAATACATGCAGCTGATATGTTGTATAGTGTTAGAATTTAATGCACAAGCATTCTTGTGCTTGAAATCGATTAAAATTTAATTAGAATTGCTTGTGAATTTTTCTCAAAAAGAAAAGAATTGCTTGTGAATTGATTTGAAATCTTTGTCAAGTAGTTGAGATTGTGCCTAATTGTCAATGTGTTTTTGAGTGAAATTAAAGATCAAAATCTTGTATAAATGCTTAAGCATCTTTGTAACGAATGTGTGCCCCAGACGTCTTTTAAGACGTTTGGGAGGTGGCCCAGACGTCGTACCAGACGTCTGGGATCACAACCAGACGTCTGATAAGACGTCTGGGATCGTTTCCAGACGTCTGGAAATCCGTTATTTTCGACACATGCGAGTCGCCTGCGCGCCTGAGCGCGCAGACCGCATATTCCCTCTTTTTCTCTCTGCGGCTGCAGGCGGCCTGCCACCTTCTCTCTCCTCCTCGCGCAGCCTTAAAAGGGCCACGCCTCCCCTCCCGCCTCCACCGTCTCCTCCTTCTTCTCCTTCCTGTGCGTGAGAGCGAGTGGACGCGAGGGCGGCAGTGGCGGCCGCAGTGAGCGCGGAGGTGCGGCGTGCGAGGGCGGAGCTTTGCCGTGAGGGCAAGCTCACCGGAGCGGCTTGGCCGGCCGGCGGAGGGCGCAGGGGGCGCGGAACGACGCGGAGAGGGACCTGCTGCGGTCTGAGCAGCAGGAGCGCGAGGTGCGATGCGGGCGGCGTCGCGAGCGGATGCCGAGCAGGGTCCTGATTCTGGAAAAATTTCCAGAATCAGACGTCTGGATTGATAGCTAGACGGCAAGTTAGACGTCTGTAAGATCATACAGACGTCTGAAAGGTGAGTTTCCGCCTTCTTCTTCCTTCTTGTCGACTGACCGTACTGAGGGAGGGGGTTGGCTGTGCGCAGGTTCGCTGATTCGCCATCCTTTGCGAATCAGACGTCTGGAAGTTGTACCAGACGGCGGGAGTGACCTCCAGACGTCCGGAGGGACCATCGGACGTCTGGGATCTAGGGCAGACGTCCCCGCAAACTTCTGGACGTCTGGGAAACCACGCTGAACAGGTAATTCTCTGATCCACTTTCTAAGACGTCTGGAAGGAGTTCCAGACGTCTGATTTTGCACAGTATCGTCTTTTTCGACCCGTTTAGGGCCCGTTCGGGCTCCGTTTTCCGCGATTCGAGTTGCGTTCTTTTCAGAAGTAATTCCTCTACCCGTCTACAGTAGCTATACACTGTTTTGAGACACTCCTTGTGTTTGATCCTTGTGATAGGACCTCATTCGGTTGCAGTCTTGAGAGTCGCAGAGGCACGCGGGATTCCCGATCACGCCCCCATTACTCCCGTTGTACCTGGTAAAGTGGCTTTAAGTATTAGTAAAATCTGTTAAAGTATGGAACCATAACTAGAACCTAGGACATTGCATGAACCCTAGGAATGAGAAATATATGGAATGATAGCTCCTAGGTGTTGCATGAATCCTAGGGCCGGAAAACTAGATTGTATGATAGATCCTAGGATATGGCATGAATCCTAGGATGGAAAAACTAGTGGAATGTATAATACTGCAGTCTTGGAAAAATGGAACGGAATATATGAAGCTGCCTGTAAATTGAATTCACAGTTGCCTGTTATGAATAAAGAAACATGATTGGGATCATGGTTTGTAAGAACGTGAAACTGGAAAGTGAAACATAAGATGTTCTGAGATTAAAGGATGGAACCCTACGGGGAATTAGGAGTGGAACTCCTGGAAAGAGAAAGGAATGGAACTGAGATGTTGTTCGTACTATCTCTTGGGTACGCAGTACCAAGGGAAGTACCTGTACCTGTTTAGTGCAGAGTGGGGCCAGCCGCCCCAGGGACCCGGGTTTAGGATTGGCTGCTCTGTACCGACTTGTTGGCCCTCGTGTACGTAGTACCGAGGAGAGCTAGTAGTGTTAGGAGAGTACTAGCTACCCCACGGGCCCCGGGGTTCTGCTAGCCTCCTTCACCGACTTGTTAGGCCCACTAGGGCAAACCAGGGTAGTCAGGCGAGGGTGCGCGGACTGTGGAGGGGCAAGGCCCCGGTTTGGTTACTGTGGAGGGGTTGGACCCCTATTACTGAGAGGGCTCTGCCCTGGTTCCGTTCTGTGCTTTGGGCGCACCCGTTAACAGAAACGACTGACCGCGTGCCAGTGCGGGCTAGCTACCTGTGCGTTTATCGCGCGTGCCGTAGTCACCGTTACGTCTGTCAGTGACCTTGGGGTGGTTGACTGAGGGTAGGATCACCACGGGGGACTCTCTCGGCCAGGAGAGCACCACGTGCTACTTCTACTTTTAGAAAAGACTGCAATCAAGATCGTTCCCACGAGGACATTCGAGATCAAGTAAAGGATCTGAGAAACAAATGAAATAGTGAGAAAAATTGAAAGATGTGAATAAAGGAAGTAATAGAACATAACAGCTACTGTACACTCTACCGTTGCCTTTAGTTAGTCTGCCACTCTACTCAGCGTTTTGCTGACGTGTTACACTCGTTACGTTTTTCAGGACCAGGTGTTGAGCAGCCAGGGTCGGCGGCTGCAGAGGACGCTGGGCCGAGTAGGGTCCAGTAGAGTTACCACAGCCTTTTGTACCTCTTTTGTTTCTGTTCTAGTGAGTAGTTTTTGTTTCCGCTGTACCTTCTTTACCTGCAGTTCTTGTTATATGATAAATGTTGTTTTACTGTTGTGGTGGTACCTACTGTAGTAGTTCTTTCCTTACTGCTGTACTTTCTTACTGTTAGTTATATTCATGCTGAATGTGGTTTATTTTACTGTCTTTTGGTTACTTCCTCGTTGGACGACTAGGTCTTGGGATTAGTCGAGTCGGTCCGGTTCTCGTGTCTCGTAGGGACTCGGGAACCGGGTAGTTACAATCTTGCTTGTAATGTGCTGAACACTTTTGAAGGCTTTTATCTCAATTCCAGCCTTGAGAACTCACTTTAGAGGCTTAGGTTGAATACCCCTTTTAGGGCTCTTATGTGTTTGATTGTAAATAAATAAAAAAACATTAAAAAATCACAAAAAAATAAAATAAAGGTGTCTTGAGTAGGAGTCGGTATTTCTTTAGGCATATGCAAAGTTACAAAGTATTCCGAACCCCCAACTTAGTAGAACATTCCAGCAACGGTTTAGTCTACTTTGAAACTTAATAAAAGAACCAAAACTAAAAACACCAAAAAGAGTTTCTATCTCTCTCATCTCCTATCTCTATTATATATATAAATACCATAAAAATTATAAAAAGTTCAAAAATACCTAAAAATACCTTGTATATTGTCTTTATCCTTGTAAATATAATTTAATACTATGATATATGTAGATATTGTAGTATATGTAAATAATGTATATAAATAACTTATAAATGTATTCTATATATTTAATTATTTAAGATGATTTAATGTATATCTAACCTTATTATATAATTATATATTAATTTATATTATATTGAATGTTTATAACACTAAGTAATTCTAAATAACCATGTACATACCTATAATAGCATCTAATACTATACATACATACTTAACTAATTATTATATACTATATGATACCTGTATATTAGTTTATTTATGTATTTATTGTAAATAATTAATTTATTAAGTTAATTAGGTAAATTACTAAGTTAAAATAAAATAAATTAGTAAATTTATTTATTACTGAAGTAATTTGTATTGTACATGTATATATTAATTTTAAATATTTTCAACCTATTTACACTATATTTATATTGTATTGTAATATTTATAACTTAATTATGTATTTATCTCTCAAAAACCTGTATTTAAATGTAAATAAATTAAAATAAATGTTCTAAAATAAAATAAAAATGTATAATAAATTTTCTCTGCAAATAAACCCCATGTGCCTATGGTGGTAATGTTGTGGTCTATTTGGAGAGCGAGGAATGAGAAATTATTTCAGGAGAGATTAGTGTGTGTGGAAAATATTGTAAATAGTTGCTGGTCTCTGAAACACATGTGGAATTCGATATTGTAACTTTTATTTCTCTCTTTATAGTAAATAAAAGCTTGCTTGGATTGCTATCGTCGATTCGATAGCTTTCCTTTCTTTTTCAAAAAAAAAAGGTATAATAAATACTTTATTATATAGATTAACTATGTATAAGGCCACTTGCATGATTAATTTAACAATTTGTACATTAATTAAGAAATTAAACTTTAATTTAACATGTATAAATCCCTAACTTTAACTAATTTTAATATATAATTATATAAATTAAAATCCTAAATTAATTATACAACCACGTAGACCTAAGGGCTTTCCAAAAATGTAAATTAATTAAAGTTTGGAATTAATTTTGACCTCCAAATTGAGGACCAAAACCATGAATCAAAACATGTGTGCACGTTGTGCAGCGCCTGATAGGTGCTAAACAAAGTACCCCATCGTGTGGTGACGTGTTGTTGTTGCGGTATAAAAGGAATTTGGTGAAGTGGCTACCCAGTCATCATGAGTGCTGGGTGCCACCTCACCATTATACGATACCCTCTCTTTAATCTGAGCATACTGAGCATATGAAATGAAATGGGTGTGTGGGTTTGGGGCCTGTGCACTGTACTGGGCCTCTACTGTGGGCCAACTATGGGCTTGTGAATGAGAATTAAACTGCACACCAATTGAACTATGGGTCGACTTAGTAGTGGTTTGATGCCACCCCCTTAGGATGTTGTGTATCCCATGAAAGGTCGATTCGCCCATAAAGAAACCAAATTTTTGCTAAGGTGAATAGCAACTTGTGTGAGAGAACTCGAAAAAAAGACAGTGTTGTAACAGTGAACTGAAACCAAAGACTAGCTGAAGCATGAAAATTTTCTAAGTGTTGAAGCTAAGTGCACCTATGCTCTAAGTGTGAGGTAGTGTGTGAGTGTATGTGTTGTGTTGCTGAGCGATTAAGCGTTGGAAATGTTGAGAGTTGTGTGAGACCTGCCTGTATAATGAATATATATTAGTATATGCATAGAATAAATAGTAAAGTATATAAATACATTTGTATATGTATAGTAAATAAAATATGTATATATAATGTATACGTATACATAGGTAAATATATATATATAAATATAATTAAAGTAATATATATCTGTTTGAGCCTTATATATATATAAATAAACTCTAAGGCTTTAATGACATTTGTATCTATCATTGTAGATATATATATGTTAGTAAATGTAGTTCTTTTGCCTTAAGTTATACATACTTTTACTAAGGCTATAGTAACACTTATTTATGTTACTAGATATGTTATTAGAGTTAATATTATATGTTAGTATATTTAGTCTAGTGTATATTAATAGTTATTTTTGCATCTATAGTTAGGTATTATTTAAGATAGTTGTACATAACTAACATAGAGTAATTATATATAGTTTTTGATGCATGTTTAGTTGTAAATATGTTTAAGGCATTTTAGTTAGAACTAATTGATTCTTTTGTATATAATTGACTAATTCATTCATTATTTGATTTATTGATTCCTTTCGTAAATATAATTGACATTTTTGGAATAAAAGAACATTTTTAGACATAGAGATTGATAATTCTTACCTTCAAAATATGGCGATCGTATGGTGGACTATCCTTCAGATTGTTTTGTGGCGAAGATTCTTCCCTCCATAATCTCGTCAGTTTGTTACACCGATTTACGAGTCCTTACTCTAATATCAACTAAAATTCCATTAGAGGGAGGTGAATAGTGAATTGAAATTTAATACAAATGAAATGTAATCACACAAATAGCATTCAGCACAAGACATAAGCATTTTTAGGTGGAAACCTAACCCGGGTAAAAACCACCGCCTAAATCTTCTCGACTTAGAATTTCTTGATCTATCGAGTAGATCAAATCCACTAACCGTAATACTTAAAATGGTAGTAGTACAACCTCAGTTACAACCACACTACTTTAACCTGAGGGTAACGTACCTCAAAACCCCTCTTCTTCATGAAGAGTATTTTGTCTCACGAAGAAGATGTGAATTCACCATGCGAATACCCAACCAAAAAGAAAATGAAAAATAAAAACCTATAGAGCCTAAGATGTAATGATTAAACCAAAACTTCTATGGGCAAGAAGATTTCCCTAATGCAGAAGTAGAGTAGGCATGATCGCACAGTGGGTTGGTGCTCTCGTATATGAAGTGTGAAACTTGGAGAGCAAGGCCACAATCTTTTTCTTATTAAATTCTCCTTTTTGATCACTAAAAATGGTGGAAAGAATTTGTATCAAGGTTTTTTTGAATAAAGGAGAGGTCCTCTTCAATTTATAGAGGTTGTAGGAACCTTCAAAAAGGCCTTGGAGAGGCCTCATAACCAGTGGGAATAAATCCCAAGAGAATCAAGCTGAAATCAGGGTCATGATGACTTTGACAGCTAAATCAGATGGCTAATTTTTGTATCAGATGTCTGGTACTTCGTCTGATGAAGGTTCTGGACATTTGAACCTGAAGGATGGTCTCCCTAGAATTGTTTTGTTCTAGACAAGGATCTAGTCAGATGTCAAACATAGATATTTAAGACGTCTGAGATAATTATTGGACGTCTAATCATATGGAAGTTGGTTCTTGGATTGAACCAGATCCAAATAGGGTTCTAGTATAAAAAAGTCAGACGTCTGATTGGATATTTGATCAAGGGTCTGGACGTTTAATGATGAGGGTCGTTTGCGAGAATGGATTCTCGAGAAGCTAATGGGCAGATTTGGTTTAACAAATCATGATCTGGGTCTAACTTCTCTTTATCAAATGTCTAAGGGTCTCTGGCTGCCTAGGAACAATATTAAAATATTTCCTGAGTGTGTTTGCGAAGATATTGTTCTGACATGCTAACGGTCCAATTTGTGGACATCTGTCAAATTTATTAGATGTCTTATAAGACGTCTGGAATAGGGTCATGTCATCTAATTACAAAGATCAGAAACTAAGGTTTCTAGCCTAGGTTATTGGACATCTAGGATAGAGATTAGAAGACTTAAAATGAGTTATAAGATGTCTGATAAGCAATTTGGACGTCGGATATGTTTGTCAGATGCCTCATGTGGGGGCAATTTTCTTAACAAAGACGCCGAAAGTGCCTATCTCCTCTTTGAAGAAATGAGTGAAAACTCATTTAACATGACTTCCATGGACACTTTTGGCAGATCACAAAACCCCAGACATGGAGTCCATGAAATTGACTCCAAATCCACCTCTATTCCAGTCACTCAAGATGATCTATATATGTTAGCTCAACGACTGGACCAGATGCAAATTCACCAAAAGAAAATGGAAGAAAAGCTCATAAATAAATAAGCTCCACATGTTCACTCTCTACACACTAACCCCCCACATATTCTCCGAAGAGAAAATCTACACAACATTGATGCCACATTTGCTGGCTAGCAATTTCCTGCTGATTTCCCATAAGATTTGACTGGGAATTTTGATCAAAATATTTTTGATCCCACCTCGGAAAATATTTATGCTCTCCAGGAGACATTTAGAAACCCCTCCAACACTTCCAATCAAAACTGGAGGACTAACCCGAATCACTCCTGAAAAACCCAAACTCGATTCATTTTCCCAAACAAAACTATTTTGGGAATTATGGGCAACCTATGTATCAACCTGGACCATCCCAGGATGATATTAATAATTAGGCCATGAAAACTCTGCAAGGAATGCAGACTCAAATGACAGAAGTAACCCGCATGATTACCAACTTGCAACACCAAGTTAAGGTTACCCCTGATCATTGACCTATTGGGAATTTACCTTCCCAACCCTTACCCAACCCAAATAATCAAAGGAATAAGTTCCAAGGTGGATATCCTAGTCAACCCATTCAACCAGCACCTCAGCATCCATTAGGTTTCAATAACAGTCAAGCTTCCCGTCCTCATCCTAGAAATAACCAGATTGCAAATGTAGTTACTTTGAGGAGTGGGAAAACCACTCACAATCCCCTGCTTGCTAAAGAAACCTGCTTTAATGAAACACAGATTAACTCTTCCCCATCTCCCCCTCCTATTTTTCAGGAACCAATTAATGCAAAACAGGGAAACCCTGCTCCATTTCCACAAGCCCTCCACTCTTCAAATAAGAAAAAGAAGAAATTCGAGCCCACTGAGAAGGAATTAATGGATTTATTTGGGAAAGTAGAAATTAATATCCCTCTCCTAGATGCCATTAAATACATCCCTGCCTATGCAAAATTCCTAAAGATTTATGTACTCTGAAAAGGCAGCCCAGAAATTTTGGAAAGGTGATCCTTCCAGAGACAGTCAGCTTAGTTGTGCAAAGCCGACTGCCTTCTAAGAGAAAAGATCCCGGCACCCCCCTAATTCAAGTTATCATTAATGATACCTCATTTGATCACGCTTTGTTGGATCTTGGTGCTTCAATTAATCTTATTCCCACAGTTGTTTTTGAGGAATTTAAGATCGGTGAATTAAAGCTTGTTGAGGTTACTCTCCAATTAGCCGACCGATCTACAATTAAACCAAGGGGAATTGTTGAGGATGTTCTTGTCTGGGTCAAAAATTGTCTATTCGCAATAGACTTTTTAGTCCTGGACATAGAGGTGGTCGGGCTCGGATAGGTTGTGTTAATATGGTGATTTTATCGTTGAAATGAGTGTAGTGGTTAACATAAATCGAGTCTAACCATCTCTTTACAAAATTTTTTTACCTGGCCTACTTGATTTTATCTTGGTCACTTTTAGGCCCAGGGTCGAACTCAGGGAAGCGGGATTAGAGATAAATAAGTTTCTACACCTTTCCTACAACGAATCTCTTCCGTTCGTTTATTATGTTTTTGGTGTTTTTCTATTTAATATTTTTTTCTGATAATTTTTGTCCTTGAGGTACACCCTCAAAATCATGCTCTTGGCTTTGAGCCAAATTAGGGTTCAAAACTGGTCTTGCCATTCGCAAGATTGAGTACCTGCAAGTCAAGGATTATCTTTTCTCTTTTGTATATTTTTTTTTATCTTTTTACTAGAAGGAAAGAGAAGCAGAAATAAAGTAAATATAATATATATATGTATATAGGGGTGGGGATGGCATGTAGCACGGTGTCGAGTCGGTCATCGTCTAGGAAGACGCAACCAACAGGACGAAGTGCCGCGTGGAGTGTAGGATGGATGGGTGGAAGATGAGTGCAAATACGCTTTCTGTACGCGTGTATCGGGGAATATCAGCAACTGGTGCAGATATTCCCGCGATACAACTTATGGTAGGTGATATGAAAATATATATATATCTATATGTAAATATATATATGTAGTTATATGTGTATATATATATATGTATATATATATATATTAATATATGTATATAGATATATGTAGATAGATATGTATATATATATATATAGGTATGTATGTATAAGTATATGTGTATATTTATGTATCTATACTTATACTTAGTTATATAGGTAACAATATATATATAGATATATATATATTTATTTATATATTTATACGTATATAAATATATGTGTATATGTAAATATATATGTGTATGTATCTATATATATAAGTATATAGATATATATATATATATGTATGTATGTATACTAATACTTAGTTATATAAGTACTAATATATGTATAGATATATGTATATATATATGTATATATATATATAAGTATATAGTAGTGTATAAGTGAGAGTGTGTGTGTGCGAGAGTGTGAGTGTATGTGTGTATGTGTCTGCAGAGAGAGTGAGAGAGTGTTGCGAGAGAGAGAGAGAGAGAGAAATCGTCTGCTGAGGAAGAAGTGCGGAAGTTAAGTTGTCCGTATGCAGCTGCCGTCGTCTGATGCTGCACGCACGCGTAGGCGTGCGAAGAGGCACGTGCACACAGGAGGGAGCGAGCGTGGGAGGAACCGCGGTGCACTGCACTACGCGGTGAGGAGGGTGTGGGCGCGAAGATGCGGGCGCTGAAGCGAGCGGGCGTACGCTAGAGCGGGCGCGGGGAGAGACGCGGGCGCGAGCGTGCTGGACGGGCAGCAGATGGTCGCGGCGTGCCGGGTGACCGGATAAGTGAGAAACTTACCGGGCACGACATTGTAGCTGCAGTGTTCCACTGAAACACGTGAACAGTGGCTACAGTGCATGCTCGGCTCGCGCGACCAGGTGTTGGCGGTGCTGTGTGTGCAGGAGCCGCTCCGCGAGCTGGCGTACGCACGAAGGTCTGCGCCAGCTGGGCTGCGGGCGAAACTTCGCGACAAGGCATGCAGAGAGGGGTGCAGGCAACCTGCTGGCGTGTGCGGTGGAGCTTCGCGACAGGGCACGTGGTGGTCGGCGCCTTGCTGCTGCTGCTGCAGAGCTTAAGGTTCAAAGCTTGAAGCTCCTGTAGCAATGGTAGGGTTGGCTTGGAATGATGAAACAGGGAAGAGAACCACCATGCCCACCGGCTCTTTGATGAGCTGGGCGATGGTGGGACTCACAATGGTGGTTGTGCACCACTGTGAGTTGCTCTTGCCCGCAGCGTGGCTCTTCAAGGAGAAGAGAGGCTATGTATGGTGGGGAGAGGGGAGGAGACGGCCTGGAAGGAGGGAAGCTGTTGTGTTGGTTTTTTTTTGTGTTGGACCAGGCTCCCCGCAATGAAGAAAGCTGAGCCCTTTTTAAAGAGGAAGAAGGCAAGCACAGCCATGCCCTGGCTGTGCATGGTTGTGCATGGCTTGGCAGGGAGTGGCTGTGCAGAGCATGGTGCGAAGAGGAGCTCCCATGCCTTGTAGCCGCGGAGAAGAAATTCAAATAGAAATAAAAAATAAAGATGGAAATTTTACGAGGCAGCACTTGAAGAATTTGTCAATTACAAGGCCATTTATTTCACTCTCCTCCCCTCTCAAATAGATGCATGCATGCGTGTATTTTTACAAATGCGACTATGTCTACCTAATATGCACTGGCAATGCTAGGAAATAGCATAAGATGGCACAATTGTTGGTGCATTTTTGTTGTGCAATCAAGAGGTACTAGAAGCACAATTGTTGGTGTATTTTTGCTGTGCAATCATACCCCCATGCCTATCTTTTGCTAGTCCCTAGCAAAACATTTTTGTATTGTATTAAGAAATGATCTTAAGCTGAAGATTTTCTTCTGAGGCGACATAGGTGTGTTTATTGTTGGATATTGTGAGAACCAATTGTAGAGAAGACTACCAGTACTTTAAATCTTATGTGACATAGATCATCTCTCGACTAACCAGGACTCTTGATATTTAAACCTTAAGCACGATTTCCAGGACCCAGGTGGTTTCTGCCGTACTCGAGAGCTCAAGAGATTATGGCCTGTGCTTAGTGAAGGATCAAGACTGACTAGATGAACATTAAGACTCAAGCCCCGGGTTTCACAAATTTTTAAGTACAAGTTGTCCCAGTTTCAGCTCATGTCTTCGGATTGACCCTTAAAAAGATGATGGAAAACTCAACTCCCATTTTATGACATTTGTGGCTGAAAGAAAATAGGGTATTTGTACTTTGCCCTGAAGAACTTTTGTAGGAGGAAGACTTTATAGATATTTGTGAGATATACTGAGTTATTTGCATCTTTTTTTTTTTTTTGAAACATGTGTTAGTATATCTCTTACAACATTATTTGGAAGAGCACACTTTTTCTTTTTGGTGGGAGAGTTCCCTTTTGGTGGAAAGAGTCTTTCCTAAACACAAGACTAAAGCCTGGGATAAAAAGCCTACCTGCGCGCACAGGTAAGGACTCCACCTTCCCTAATGAACACTAGGGTTGGATCTTATGTTCACCTGGTCTTTCTTGATATATGTAGTGTGAACCAAGATTACTTAGGCTCTCTAGTAGAAGCAAACCAACGGATCCTGTACTGGTGTCTCAGGTACAAGAACACATCCTTAGTTAGGAGAGATTTCGATCTATCTTGTCAATGCTCAAGTGAATTAAGCCGAGCCTGAGCGAATCAAGCTTCTGTGGCCTAGAAATTCTTCAAAACAGTGGTTGAATATCCATAAACACTTATTGTATTTTTGTTTCAGCTTTCAAATCATTACTAAATACCATTTTTTTTTTATATAGATGGAAACTGCATGATACCATAAAATACCCAAATCCTATGGATGCCTATCCAACCACCCATGCCAAACGATGCTATGTCCTCATATGCATGCAGGAAAGGGTAAAGGAAGGATGAAAGATCGGGTAACGAGAGCTGAAGTGGAGGGTATACAGCAGGGTGGTAGGGTGGGTGGACGGTGGGTGGTGAAGTGAAAAGTGAAGTGAGTGTGACAGTGAAGTGAAAAGTGATGGTGGATGGTGAGTGTTGTTGGGGTGCCTCCCAACGAGTGCTGAATTTAACGTCCCTAGCTGAACTCAGAATGAGGCACAAAATTAGTTACCCTCCAGCAGGGCAATAGTTTCTCCAACGGGGGCAGGTTCATGAGTAAGAAGGGTTTCAAACGCTGCCCATTGACCGTAAATTTATGCCCAGATTTGGGATATTCAATCTCAACAGCCCCGTTGGGAAATGGTCTCGAGACCAGGAAAGGACCAGTCCATTTGGACTTCAATTTCCCAGGAAAGAATTTGAGCCGAGCATTATAGAGCAAAACTTGCTGAGATGGCTCAAATTCTTTCCGCCGAATGCGTCTATCGTGAAAAGCCTTAGTGCGTTGCTTGAAAGTTAAAGCAGAATCATAGGCTTCACGACGGAGCTCTTCCAGCTCCTGGAGTTGGAGTTTCCTTTCTTGACCACACAGGTCTAGGTTGAGGTTACATTGGCGAATCGCCCAATAAGCGTAGTGTTCCAACTCCATGGGCAAATGACAAGGCTTCCCGTAAATGATTCTATAAGGAGACATACCAAGGGGAGCCTTGAAGGTAGTCCGATATGCCAAAAGTGCGTCAATCAGCTTGTCGGACCAATCCTTACGATCAGGTCGAACCGTTTTCTGGAGAATTTGCTTGATTTGCCAATTCGACACCTCTGCCTGGCCGTTCGTCTGAGGATGATACGAGGATGCGATACGATGGTGGACTCCATATTTCCTCTGAAGTGCCCGAAAAGAAGCATGGGTAAAGTGGCTTCCTCCATCCAAGATAATGGCTCGAGGGATCCCAAATCGCCCAAAGATGTGATCTTTAACAAATCGAGTGAATATAACATGGTCAGCACGGTGCGTGGGAATAGCCTCGATCCGTTTCAAAACATAATCAACAGCCACGAGAATAAATTCGAAGCCGTTGGAAGGAGGAAATGGACCCATGAAATCAATTCCCCAAATGTCGAAGATTTCTGCAGCTAGGATGGGTTGTAAGGGCATCATGTCACGACGTGACATTGACCCTAACGACTGGCACCTAGTGCAATGTTTGGCATAATTGTGTGCATCTTGGTGAAGGGAGGGCCAAAAGAATCCGCATTGCAACACCTTGGCTGCAGTTTTCCTCCCAGAGAAATGGCCTCCGCAGGCTTGATCGTGGCAGAAGGATAGCACATTGGGGAATTCGTTGTCAGGAATACAGCGATGGATAATTTGATCAGCACCTATTCGAAAAAGAAGTGGATTATCCCAGAAATAATACTTTGCTTCTGCCATGAGACGCTCGCGCTGGTTTTTAGGCCAGCCACATGGAAGGGATCTAGAAGCAAGGTAATTGGCAATGTTGACATGCCACGGTCCACTTGCTACATTAATTGCCAATAGGTGCTCACCAGGAAAAAATCTCATTAATCGGCAGAGTAAGTCCAATATGGTCAGGGTCCAGTCTAGAAAGATGATCAGCCACAACATTTTGGGCTCCGACCTTATCGCGGATCTCAATGTCAAATTCCTGGAGTAGAAGGATCCAACGAATCAGTCTAAGATTGGCATCCTTCTTGTGCATGAGATGGCGGATGGCCGCGTGATCAGTGAAAACAATAACATGTGAGCCCAGAAGGTAAGAGCGGAATTTCTCCAGCCAAAAGACGACCGCCAGTAGTTCTTTTTCAGTTGTAGTATAATTACGTTGGGCCTCGTCCAACGTCTTATTGGTGTAGTAAACCACGAAGGGGTGTCCATCGCATCTTTGTCCCAGGATGGCTCTGACTACAAGGTCGGAAGCATCACACATGAGTTCAAAGTCGAGGGACCAATCAGGTGGCTGGAGAACGGGGGCCTTAGTGACAGCATTACGCAGCTGTGTGAATGCTCGTATGCAGTCGGGGCCCATATCGAAGGGTACATCGGTCGATAGGAGATGAGTTAAAGGTCGAGAAATCTTGGAGAAATCTTTGATGAATCTCCTATAGTAACCGATGTGTCCCAGGAAGGAGTGGATTTGTTTGACAAAGCCAGGCACAGGTAAGTAAGCAATTACATCAAGCTTAGCTCTATCAACCTCGATACCCCTATCGGAGATGATATGTCCGAGAACAATTCCCTCGTGTACCATAAAATGACTTTTTTCCCAGGAAAGCACGAGGTTTACATCAATACATCTCCTAAGGATACGGGTCAGGTTGACAAGACAGTGATCAAAAGAGGGTCCAAAGACCAAAAAGTCATCCATGAAGATCTTGAGAAAGTCACCCACCATGTCATGAAATATCGCCAGCATACATCTCTGGAAAGTTGCTGGCGCATTACAAAGTCCGAACGACATCCTTTTAAATGCAAAGGTGCCGAAGGGGCAGGTAAAAGTGGTTTTATCTTGGTCCCGGGGGTCAATTGCCACCTGGTTATATCCTGAGAATCCATCCAGGAAACAGAAAAATTTATTTCCCGCTCACCGCTCCAGGATTTGGTCAATGAAAGGTAGCGGAAAGTGATCTTTCTTGGTTGCAGCATTGAGTTTCCTATAATCTACACACACTCTCCAAGAGGTAGGAGTGCGTGTAGGGATGGATTCGCCCCTGTCATTGACACGGATGGTGAGTCCTGCCTTTTTGGGCACAACGTGAATCGGACTCACCCAGGGGTTATCGCTGATCGAGTAGATTATACCCGCATCCAGCCACTTAATAATTTCCTTCTTAACGACCTCCCGCATGTTAGGGTTGAGACGTCGCTGCATCTCGTGGGAAGGTCGAGCCTCCTCCTCTGTATATTTATGGTGAGTGCAGTAGGAGGGGCTAATGCCAGATAAGTCTGATAAAGACCATCCAATGGCTGCCTTGTGTTCTATAAGGACCTTCGTTAGTTTGCACTATTGCTCCCTAGTCAATTTTGAACTGATGATTACAAGGAGCGTTTCATTTGGCCCTAGGAAAACGTACTTAAGTGTACTAGGCAGCTCTTTCAGCTCGGGAGTGGATGGTGAAAGATCTGGCATTTCTTGGGATGAGAGTGTCCCAGGCGGATCGGAAAACAAGTCAGGAGGAAGAAGTTGGCCCTCAGATTGGCCAAGAATAGGGGCTTCTTAGATAGATGGATCCAAAAAGGAATAGCCCCAGTGAGTAGTGTATGGGCTCAAGGTCCCAGTGTGGAGTTGCAAATCCGCCTGATTTGGCGGGAAAGAAAGGGGAATCCTGTCTTCAAGAGTGTGGACCAGCGGTGAGCAGCCCATATATGACTCAGACTGCGAGGTATGGGAAGTGGAGAAAACCTCGTCAGAAGTCTGGTCAGCAGAAGGTACGGGAATAGGGAGGGATGGGGGAACGTCACAATATGTGTTGGTCAGGCAATCGTCAGTGTTTACAGGTAATCCGCAGCAGTCAGAATAGGTCCCAATTAGTCTGATACATGCGCTGACGGCCATGTCCTCGTCAGACGTGTCATCCTCGATACAATCGCAATCAAAATTCTTGGCTACCTTGAAGATGTTAAGCTTGAGCTTTTTAGATCCAATGGCAATCTCAATACAGCCCGACTTGCAGTCGATATGGGCACGGGCTATGGCCAAGAAAGGTCGACCAAGGATGATTGGACAATTAGAAAGTGAGCTAGGAACTTCCATATCTAGAACAAGAAAGTCCACAGGAAAACAGAGATTATTGACCCTAACCACCACGTCTTCCACCACACCCTTCGGAATTTTGACAGAACGATCTGCCAACTGTAACGTGACAAGGGTGGGTTTCAGATTTTCCAAGGAAAATTTTTCGAGCATGATGGTTGGTATAAGATTGATGGAAGATCCTAGATCAAGCAGGGCACGATTAAAATTGCAGCCTTGGATGCTACGGGAAATAAGCGGTGTGCCCAGATCTTTCTGCTTCGGTGGTAGATTTGACAGTATAGCACAACTCGCATGAGGTGAGAGAACCATTGGATTCTTAGTTTTCTTTGACTGTCGCCTGGGTGTTGTGTAGTCTTTGAAAAATCAGGCGACAGTAGGTTGTGGTCGATAGCCTCAAGCAAGGGTACCTTGATTTCAACATCCCTAAATAAATTACATAGGTTATCAAAGGCCTGCATATCCTTCTTTGGCTCCCTCAGTAGAGCCTCACGGAATGGGACTGATTCTGGCACCAATTTGGGTGTATCGCCTTTCGCGAATGCGGTGCGCATCTCGAATGAGAGGGCGATGAAGAAGATGGGCTAAGATCAGGTTGAGGCGGATCGACAGTCTGCTTGCCGCTCCTCGTTGTGATTGCATTGGACGATGTGGGTCCAGTGGGATCATAAGGAGGAGGAGGGTTCGCAATAGGGACATAAGAGTGAGGTATTGCAACAAGATTAGCCTGAAATCCCGGTGGAATGCTCGGAGCCTGCAGAATTTAATGAACCTGCCCCTGAGAAGGTCGTACCTGTGGTTAAGGACCACGGGGTATGAAATTTCGCGAGTTTGGAACAGGTTGGGCTGGAAGAGTGCCCTGAGATTGAGTTGCCATGCGTAGTTGACTGATCTCAACATTTTGCTGTGACAATTGGTGCTGAAGAGAGGTCATGTTCTCTTCATGGAGCTTTGACATTTCCATCATCATTCACATCTATTTATCAAGAGGACTTGATGTGTGTTCTACTTGCGGTACGCAAGGACCCGATGGCGGATTCGCCATAGGATTAGACTGGGCCCTTGGGATGACGGGTGCGGACGGTCGCATTGGTCCACCCGTGGGGTTTTGGCGCTATGGGTTGTTGGACCATGCGAAGTTCGGATGATTTCGCCACCCTGGGTTATAAGTGGCAGAGAACGGGTTGTTCCCCAGGGTGCAAGTGTCTTCTATGCCAGAAGACGTGTCCGCATGTAAATATGCATTCGAGCACACGGAGGCTTGGTCCTCCGTGTCGAAATACTGGCTGGCACAAGCCAGATCCATATGACTTACCAAATCGCTCGGTGCGACACTCGGTAAGGAAGGTCTTACGGGGTTTCTCAGGATAAGCCTGGTGTTGGAAGAATTGGAATTGTGACGAAGTGGTAAGGTGGGGGTGTTTGCCATAGATCGGGCGGGGTTGGCCAGAAGCTCATCCAGCTTCTTGTGCCTGACGGAGACTTCATCCAATTTCTATGCGATAAGGCTGAGATCAGTGGATGAATGGGAGGGTCCCATGTCAACTTCGTAGACATTACGGGGCAGGCTGGTACGATTAAAGGCGACAATGGAGGCATTGTTCATTGAGTTTTCGCTCATATTTTTGAATAATTTGAATGCTCCATTCTCGTCTTTATTCATGAAATTCCCTTTGCAGGAAGCGTCTGCAATCTGCTTCAAAGTCTCATTTAGCCCATAGTAGAAAATCTGGGCTATATGCCACTTAGGCAGACCATGGCGCGGACACTTCCTGAGGAGGTCATTATATCTCACCCATGCCTCATGAAACTGTTTGCCGTTTTGTTGCGTAAAGGAGGTGATAGCACGGCGAAGCGCATTGGTTCATCCAATTGGGAAGAACTTCATGAGAAACGCTGTTCGCATCTCTTCCCAAGAGTGGATGGTTCTCCGAAGGGTGCGTAACCACTGCAACGCTTTATCCCGCAATGAAAATGGGAACATTTTCATGAGGACTATAGGTAACCCGATATTTCTTGGTTTAACTGTTTCAGCCAATCGGGTTAGGTCTTCCAAGTGGAGAAAAGGATCTTCATTTGCAAGACCATGGAAGTGAAAATTTATTAGGCCAATTATATTAGGTTTTAGTTCAAAGTCATCCCCGCCCATGGGGACCCGAATTTGTCCTATGGTCTCTGTAGCAGCGGGATTCTGATAGGAGCTAAGAGACTTAGGCTCCTCCCGTTCGGGAGGGTTCTGCATTTCCTTCAATGTTTCCCTAATGGCTTCAATTTGTTCATTATACATTTCCATTTGGGCTTAGAGGCAGGTTATGGGATCCAAGGCTCCACCACCTGGTGGGCTTTGAGGGTGGTTTCCTCCCTCGGGATTTGGGGGTGGGCGTGCAGCCATGTTTGTGGAGGAGGAGGACGATTCGACTTCTTTTCTAAAATTATCAGGCAATTCACACAGTTCAGGGTTTTGTGACCTCCTCCCAAACATGCACTACCGTAAGAAGAATTGGGGGATGCGAAGGGAAAAGAGATGAGAGAAATGACGTCGCAAAGGTACACTTGATGACAAATCAATACAATCAAATTCCTAACCTCTATAGTGTGCCCTTAGACCTAAAGATCTAAGTTACCTACTATCACGAACTACGGAACCGAATGCGAGCACTGCGGAACCACCGGGCCAGATTGAAAGGCCGGTTGCCCCAGTCTTAGGCACCCGATAGCACACCAGAACCATCACCAGCACGTAGGTGCTACACGCAGGTAGTTAGACCTCCAATCCTTAATAAGGGTCAAGTTGCTACCAATTTTAGTTAGAGGCTTAGGATCAAGTGCTTCTGGAATGTGAAGGGCATTATTTACGGGTAATGCCCAAGTGATTGATTTTATAGAGTGTGTAAACCAAGCATGCAACGGGGAAATCTCCCCGAATTGAAGCTTTAATTGGTGAATGGTTTTTAGAATTTAGCCTAAAGTAGTATGGATTTTAGGATTTCTCTTAATTACCAATTCAACCAATCTTCGGGTTTTGAGAGAATACAAGTTTTCTTCTAAGCCCAATAAACCCTTCTTCAATGTCAGTTGGTTAATGCATGCTAAAATGCAATGGGCTTCCCTAGATTGAGATTTGTTTGTGTGGATGCACGAATCAATTTTAGATTAGTGTGAAAGGGAGCCAAAGCACTTCAATTCAAGTGCTTCCAATCACCAGAATGATTTCCACACATAAGGCTCAACCATAAGATAAAGAAAATCAGATTATTGGGGTTGAAGTATTCGGGATCGAATCTTAGGCACGTGAAAAGTCGTGGCAGGGTTAGAATCAACTCAATTCCAAGTCTCCCTGCTAAAAAAGTGATCCCGAATTTGCAGATAAATGAGGCAAAGAGGGGTGGCAATCAATCTTTTTAGTTGCCTCAAAGAATACTTCACACGGTGAAAAATTCAAGAATTAAGATTCTTGGATTTTCGCTATGAGAAGTTTGGCGGGAAATCCCGGGGCAATGACGGCAAACAATCAAACAAGTGATTTTTAATTCACTTCCTCAAGAGATCCCAAGAAGTGTTTTTTTTTTTTTTAGTTTTGGTTTATTTTTTTATTAAGGTGACAAGTTGACCTAAGTTGCTAAGAAAGAGAGACCTACTTGTTCAACAACGTGTGTGAAGCTCCAGTGTGGTACCGACGTCTTTACGCTCTCGTTCCCGCCTTGGATCTGCCCACGTCTCCGACTTCGTCTGCCTGCCTTCTCCTTGCAACTGGTTTACTTGCACACCAAAAACAGAGACACCCGTGAAGAGAAGGGTGTAAGAAGAGAAAACTTGAAGGAATGGAGTAAAAACTTGAATGCGCACTTCCCCGACAACGGCGCCAGAAAAGATGTGGTGTAGACTCAGATAGGCTGTGTTAATATGGTGATTTTATCATTGAAATGAGTATAGTGGTTAACCTAAATCGAGCCTAACCATCTCTTTACAAAATTTTTTTACCTAGCCTACTTGATTTTATCTTGGTCACTTTTAGGCCAAGGGTTGAACTCAGGGAAGTGGGATTAGAGATAAATAAGTTTCTATGCCTTTCCTACAACGAATCTCTTCCGTTCATTTATTATGTTTTTGGTGTTTTTCTATTTAATATTTTTTTCTGATAATTTTTCTCCTTGAGGTACACCCTCAAAATCAGGTTCTTGGCTCTGAGCCAAATTAGGGTTCAAAACTGGTGTTGCTATTTGCAAGACTGAGTACCCGCAAGTCAAGGATTATCTTTTCTCTTTTGTATATATTTTTTTTTATCATTTTACTGGAAGGAAAGAGAAGCAGAAATAAAGTAAATAATATATATATGTATATATTATATATGTATATAGGGGTGGGGGTGGAGGTGGGGATAGCGTGTAGCACGGTGTTGAGTCGATCGTCGTCTAGGAAGACGCAACTAACATGACGAAGTGCCGCGTGGAGTGTAGGATGGATGGGTGGAAGATGAGTGCGAATACGCTTTCTGTACGCGTGTATCGGGGAATATCAGCAACTGGTGCAGATATTCCCGCAATACAGCTTATGGTAGGTGATATGACAAAAAAAAATATATTTATATATATCTGTAAATATATGTATGGTTATAAATATATAGGTATATATGTAGTTATATGTGTATATATATATATGTATATATATATTTAAAAATATATATAGATAGATATATGTATAGATATATATATATGTATATCTATGTATATATAACTATATAGATGTATATATATATGTATATATATATTAATATATGTATATAGATATATGTAGATAGATATGTGTGTGTATATATATATATATATATAGATAGATATGTGTGTGTGTGTATATATATATATAGTTATAGATATATATGTATATATGTATGTATGCATACTAATACTTAGTTATATAAGTACTAATATATGTATAGATATATGTATATATATATATATGTATATATATATAAGTATATATTAGTGTATAAGTGAGAGTGTGTGTGTGCAAGAGTGTGAGTGTGTGTGTGTATGTGTCTGCAGAGAGAGTGAGAGAGTGCTGTGAGAGAGAGAGAGAGAGAGATCGTCTACTGAGGAAGAAGTGCGGGAGTTAAGTCGTCCGCACGCAGCTACCGTCGTCTGATGCTGCGCGCACGAGTAGGCGCGCGCACGCAGGAGGAACCGCAGTGCACTGCGCTGCGCGGTGAGGCGGGTGCGAGCGCGAAGAAGTGGGCAAAGACGTGGGTGGGCGTACGCGAGAGCGGGCAAGGGGAGAGACGCGGGCGTGGGCGTGCGTGGACGGGCAACAGACGGTCGTGACGTGCTGGGTGACCGGATAAGTGAGAAACTTATAGGTCACCACACTGTAGCCACAGTGTTCCGCTGAAACACGTGAACAGTGGCTACAGTGCAAGCTCGACTCGCGCGACCAGGTGTTGGCGCTGATGTGTGTGCGGGAGCCGCTACGTGAGCTGGCACGCGCGCGGAAGGTCTGCGCCAGCTGGGCTACGGGCGGAACTTCGCGACAGGGCACGCAGAGAGCGGCGCGGGTGGCCTGCTGGCATGCGCGGTGGAGCTTAGCGACAGGGCACGTGGTGGCCGGCACCTTGCTACTGCTGCGGAGCTTGAGCTTCAAAGCTTGAAGCTCCTATGGCAATGGTAGGGTTGGCTTGGAACGATGAAACAGGGAAGAGAACCACCATGAACACCGGCTCTTTGATGAGCTGGGCGATGGTGGGACTCACAGTGGTGGTTGTGCACCACTGTGAGTTGCTCTTGCCCGTAGCGTGGCTCTTCAAGGAGAAGAGAGGCTGCATATGGAGGGGAGAGGGGAGGAGACGGCCTGGAAGGAGGGAAGCTGTTGTGTTGGTCTTTTTTTGTGTTGGACCAGGCTCCCCGCAATGAAGAAAGCTGAGCCCTTTTTAAAGAGGAAGAAGGCAAGCACAGCCATGCCCTGGCTGTGCATGGTTGTGCATGGCTTGGCAGGGAGTGGCTGTGCAGAGCATGGCGCGAAGAGGAGCTCCCATGCCTTGTAGCCGCGGAGAAGAAATTCAAATAGAAATAAAAAATAAAGATGGAAATTTTGCGAGGCAGCGCTTGAAGAATTTGTCAATTACAAGGCCATTTATTTCACTCTCCTCCCCTCTCAAATAGATGCATGCATGCGTGTATTTTTACAAATGCGACTATGTCTACCTAATATGCACCGGCAATGCTAGGAAATAGCATAAGATGGCACAATTGTTGGTGCATTTTTGTTGTGCAATCAAGAGGTACTAGAAGCACTAAAGTTTGCCCCCATTATTCTTGGAAGACCATTCTTAGCCACCACCCACGCAAATATTGATTGTGATTCTGGAAAGATGAAGATCATGTGTGGCGGTGAATCTGTAATTCTAGACATTTTTCAAGCTTCTAGGTGGTTCCAAGAACTAGATTTCTTTGATGATTCGGATTCAGAAATAGAAAACATTGTGGAGGAAACTTTTCAGATTTCCCATTTAGGTTCCTATTTTGCCATCAATACGATTCCTGAGCAATCCACTTCTCACCCTTCCACCCTAACCACACGTCCAGCTAACCTTCCAGCTGACCCTTTCACTCCCACCTCACCACTAACTCACAAAGCAAAAACTCTTTCAGAGCCGGGCCCACAATTGGAATTAAAACCTTTGCCGGACTCCCTTAAATATGTCTTCCTGGGTCCTAATTAGACCTTGCCCCTGATTATAAATTCTGGACTTACCAGGGCACAAGAGCACAAACTTCCCCAGGTTTTGAGTAAATATCGAAAAGCTATTGGCTGGACACTTTCTGATCTTAAGGGTATTCATCTGTCCTATTGTACACATCGTATATATTTAGAGGATGATTCTCGCCCCTCCCGCCAACCACAAAGGCGCTTGAACCCTATTATGCAGGAGGTGGTAAAAAAGGAGATTATTAAGTGGCTAGATGCTGATATCATCTACCCCATTTCTGACAGCTCCTAGGTTAGTCCAACACAAGATGTGCCCAAAAAGGCTGGACTAATAGTTGTCACTAATGATAATGGGGAGAATGTAGCCACTCGAACTGCTTCTTCTTGGCACGTGTGTATTGATTGCCTAAAATTAAACACCACCACCAAGAAGGACCATTTCCTGCTCCCCTTTATTGATCAAATCTTGGAGTGATTAGCCGGACGGGATTTTTACTATTTTCTGGATGGTTATTCCAGCGATAATCAGGTAGCGGTTCATCCTGAGGACCAGGACAAAGCAACTTTCACCTGCCCCTTTGGAACCTTTGCTTTCCGAAGGATGCCCTTCGATCTTTGCAACACACCTGCGATTTTTCTAAGGTGTATGCTTGCAAGTTTTTCCGACCTGGTAGGTGAATGTTTAGAAGTCTTTATGGATGACTTCTCTATTTTTGGAGATTCTTTTGACCATTGTCTCAACAACCTTGAAAGAACTCTCCAAAAATGCATAAAAGTCAATCTGGTCCTCAATTGGGAAAAAAGTCATGCCATGGTCCAGGAAGGTATTGTCTTGGGCCATGTTATTTCAAAACAAGGAATCACGGTATATAAAGCAAAAATAGATGCTATATCTAAGCTCCTACCACCCACTACTGTCAAACAGATCAGATCCTTTTTGAGTCATGTGGGTTTCTACCGTCGATTTATACAAAATTTTTCCCAAATCTCCAAGCCCTTAAGTCAACTTCTCACTAAAGACCAGCCATTTGATTTTAATGATAAGTGCCTGGAGAGTTTTTTGAGGTTGAAGAAAGAGGTTACTGAGGCACCAATATTGCAGGGACCTGATTGGAATAGTCCCTTTGAATTAATGACAAATGCCTTAGATTTTGCTGTAGGGGCCATTCTAGGGCAAAGAATTGGCAAGAAGCCCATTGTGATCTATTATGCTTGCAAAACTCTTGATGATGCACAACGGAATTACACGATACTGAAAAGGAACTTCTTGCCATTGTATTTGCCTTAGAAAAATTTAGATCTTATCTGTTGGGGTCACATGTCATTGTATATACCGACCACTCAGCAATTAAATATTTGCTGACAAAGAAAGATGCGAAACCTCGCCTTATCCGTTGGATTCTGCTACTCCAAGAATTTGACCTAGAAATCAAGGGTAAGGCGGGATCGCATAATGTAGTGGCCGACCATCTCTCTCGTCTTATGACGAATGATGTAATGACCCCACCAGATCAGTTCCCCGAAGAAAGCATTTTAGTTGCTACAACCCTCCCTTAGTTTGCGCCCATCACAAACTACTTAGCAACAAAACAAATCGCCACTGATTGGCCAAAAACAAAATGGGATAAGTTCTTTGCTGATACTAAATATTATTTTTGGGAGGAGCCTGACCTTTTCTGCATTTGTGCCGATCAGGTCATTGGATGATGTGCATCCAATTTTGAAATCCATGATATTTTGACACATTATCACTCAATGGCCTGTGGTGGACACTTTTCGGGCAAGAAAATTGCAGCTAAAATCCTTAATGCGGGATTTTATTGGCCAGCTTGCACAAAGATGCTCATGACTTTGTTCGGTCCTGTGTGCGTTGCCAGAGCATCGGCAACATGACTCGGAAGGAAATGATGCCCCTTAATCCTATTTTAGAGGTTGAAATTTTTGATGTTTGGGGTATCGACTTCATGGGACCGTTCATCAACTCTGGTGGGTATTTATATATATTAGTCACAGTCGACTATGTTTCAAAATGGATAGAAGCAATACCCACCCGCACTAGTGATCACCGTGTGGTTGTCAAATTTCTTAAGAAAAATATTTTCTCAAGATTCGGCTTACCAAAAGCCATTATCAGTGACAGAGGCTCACATTTCACCCACTCATAATTCTGTCACCATTTTTCTAAATATGGGGTTGATCATAAAATTTCCACACCTTATCACCCCCAAACAAATGGCCAGGCTGAAGTTTCTAACCGAGAAATTAAAAATAGTTTACAAAAGACGGTTAGGCCCGACCGTAAAGATTGGTCCACCAAATTGGACGATGCTTTATGGGCCTACCGTACCGCTTTTAAAACCCCGCTTGGCATGTCTCCCTTCCGTCTGATTTTTGGGAAGGCATGCCATCTCCCGGTAGAATTAGAACATAGGGCTTTTTGGGCAATAAAATAACTCAACATGGATTTATCTGACGTCGGTATCCATAGAAAATTACAATTAACTAAATTGGAAGAATTATGTTATTTTTCCTATGAAAACGCAAGGATTTATAAAGATCGAACAAAGAAATTTCACGATAAATATATTGTTCGGAAACACTTTGACGTTAATCAATGCATTTGGCTTTTCAATGTGAGATTACGTATTTTTCCTGGCAAATTAAAATCTAAATGGACAGGCCCCTTTATTGTCCATAAAACATATCCATACGGTGCTGTTGATCTTTTTGATCCAAAGACTAATTCAACCTTTCAAGTCAACAGCCAATGTTTAAAGCCCTATTTTGATCATACGCCTAAAATTCCCTCTGAATCTTTTAATTTTACTGAGCCAGCCACCTTTGATCACTAATGCACACTACACTCGGCTGAATGACGTAAAAGATAGCACTGGATGGGAGGTAACCCATCATTTCTTTTCTTGTTTTCCCTTTTTCTTCTTTTTGCAAATTTATCTTAAACCCGACCATTCTTCACTAAGGTGATCCCTTTTCCCTCCTAATGCATGAGGACATGGCATATCTTAAGCATGGGGGGGTGTTTTTAAAATTTGACGATCGATCTAGGATTTTCAAAACCTAAAAACATGCATTTTTCTTTAGTTATTTTATTTTCCTGCTTGCATACCCAAAAAAATAAAAATGCTGAAAACTTTTTGAGGAAAAATTTTTTGAAATCAGGACTAAGGTTGAAAAAATTCACTTTTGTGTACAATGAGATTTAATCTTTAACAAACTAGGGATGGGGATGCGAATCTGATCATTAGAATTTCAGGGTCTATTTTTAGACTAGATCAGATATCCTTCTCTAAAATTCCACTTGAACTCATGATAGTTCAGGTGACTTGATCCTATTTTGTAATATGGAAAGTATTTGGCTTAGTCTCTGATTCAAAAACTTGCATTTCTTGAGGAACTTCCTGTGTCAATTTTCACACACAAGCCAACACTTAAAAAACAACTAAAAATTAGAAAAACTCCCTTGTTTGGACTTAGTAAAAGTCTGAAGCAGATCATTGGTTTGAGTTCCCACCACCGAGAAGGAAGAAAATGCCTTCTTTGAGGATGCGATGACAACATGTTACCGTCTCGGTGCTGCTCCATATCTATATTTCATATCTTTAGATGGACCATTAAAGTGCATTTTAGCAGCTCAAGTGTCTTGGACGGTGCTCTACCTATAGTGTCGGAGCAAGAGCTTGAGTTTGCTTGGAGCGCCCCTTTACACCGCATTGTGTTTTGGGGTTGTGAGCTCCTGGGCGGTGTCATGGATAGTGCTATCCCGAAGTACTGGCGTCAGAGCCCCCTCGAGGATTGGTAACGGGAATGATGATCCCGACACATCTGCTGTAAGACTAAGCTAAAAATAAGCATGGGGGAGAAAAAAAAAGAGAAAAAAAAAATTAACATGCCCTTATAAATGGTGGCTTTTCACAAGTACGGACACAAGGTTTTAAAGGATTTTGCAAGTTGCGAATCAGATTCATAAGCCAAAAAAATCCTAAAAATAAAAATTTCAAGTCATTTGAATTAACAAGGGGTTAATTTGTGAATTTTCTGGAGGATATATTGATCCCGTTTTGTCTAATGGTTAGATCCAAAACAAATTCCGATGTTTATCCTTAACAAATCCCATGCCTCTTGTGTTTAGATCAACCAAGGTCCCTTAATCTTTTTCTCCTCAAAAGTCGAAAAAATTAGATTTCCCAAAAATTCTGTTTTCCAAAAAATTAAAGTTTTGCTAAGAAACTACAAAAGATAAGCATGGGGGTGTGATAAACGACAGTTTATCATCATTCTTATGCATAAAAACAAACTTAGCTCTTAGAGTTTTGCTCCGCAAATGGGTTTTTGGGTTGCATTTAGGCATTAACTAGGTTAGGCATGCATTGCATTTTCTTTTGTTGTTTTAATGTGTTTTTGTGAGTGTTAGGGATGAACAGATATACAGATCCCTAAAACCCTAGCACTTAAGAAGGCAAATGGTGAAGGAGGAGCTTAGACTAACTGGAACTCAGCTTGATCCAGCTCACCACAGCTGGAACCTAGCTCACTTGGACTAGGGTTAGCTCATCCCAGCTCCATTCATCTAATCTCAGCTGAATGGCAGCTCAAGAGAGCTCATCTTAGCTCACCCTAGCTCAGCTCAGATCCAGCTCAACCTAGTTGAGTCTAGCTCATCTTAGCTCCCACTAGTTCACAGGGAGCTCTAGCTTGCTCAGCTGAGTTGACTGGAGTTCACCTCAGCTCAGATCCAGCTACATCCAACTCCACTCAACTCCAACCAGCTGAAGAAGAACTCATCCCAGCTCAGGAAGCTCAAGTCCAGCTCCCGCGGACTCAGCTTAGCTCAACTCAGTTGAGCTAAGCTACCTTAGCTACCTCAACCAGCTTGATCCTCCCCGGGAGCACCAAACCCAGCTCACCTCAGCTCATTATGGTAGAAGCCAGCTCACTTTAGCTTGGCTTAGCAGCTAACAAAGAACTAGCAAGCTAAGCCAGCTAGAGTAGCTCCATACCAGCCTCTTCAGTAGCTGCCAGCTCCAATTCTAGCTCCAGACTTCTCCTCCTCATCTCCTCTCTTCAAACCCTAGCTCTAATACCTCCTCCTCTACTCCATAGCTAGCTAAGCTAGTTTAGCTTAGCTTAGCTTAACTAGCAACCAGCTCCTTGGCCATCCACCACCTTCAACTCAACCCTAGCTAGCTCCACCAACTTAAGCCCTACCTAAGCTAGCTATCCTACTCCAAGTTGGCACCACCACCTAGCCACCTCTTCACCCCATCATCACCACCAAAAGGCACCAATTTTGGTGCCAAAACCTAACCCTAACTACCCCCCTTTTTGGCACCAACATCCACCCCCATATCCACCATACACTTAACCCTACAACCCATCCTAGCCACCCACCTACCCCTCCTTCTAGAACCCTACTTGACGCCACCTAAGCCCCCCTTCTAGAAGCCATTTTGGCGCCAACTTCAAGGGGTTCCACCACCCATAACCACCCCCTAGGTGTCCCTTGGGTTGGCGCCAATTGCCCTTAGCCATAGGATCCCCAACCACCTCCATCTTCCCATCTTAGCCCTCTATTTCAAGAGTCACCTTAACCCCCCATCCTACCCTATAAAAAGACTACTACCCACCACCATTAAAACCATCCTTGGCTAGCAAATTCACTCTCATACTCTACCTAGATCCCACGCCCAAGAGAGAAGAAGAAGAAGATTAAGGGAATATTCTGTCCCTTTGGTGCCTTCCCCTCTTCCCTTCTCTCTTGAGCCACGCTAGCCAAAGGAGGAGCCAGGCAAGGAAGATCTTTGGAGGAGATCTTGAAGGTGGTCCATGCCACCTTGGAGGAGAATTTGAGGGTGGTGCACGCCCACCCCTTGGAGGAGAGCATTAAAGGTGGTAGCATCCACCTTGGAGGAGCTCTCAAGGAAGGATAAGAAGGAGGCCCTCTTTTCAAGCCAAGGAGCAGCTAGGCTTGGAGCAAGAAGACACCCTTCTTCACCGAATTTTGCAAGAGGATTTGTGTTTCTTTTATTGCTTTTAGATTTTCTCATTTTTAGTAGAAGCATTCCTCTACTTGTCTTTGAAAAGAACACAAATTCTAGTTAATCAAATTGCCTTCTTTTTACTTTCTATTGCAATTGTTGTTTTTGTTCTAACACTTATTTCACCTCTTCTTCCTAATTGCTCTAGGCCTCCACTTGCCTAGAGTGAGCTTAGGAAGAGGATTTATCTCTCTTAAGTTTTAGTTAAGTAATTATAGGTGTTAGTACTTTCCGCTACAATTCGCATTTTGCCCTCACCTTTTCAAAACAAAAAAAAAATTACATATTTAAAATACCAAAAAGAAAGTTGAGATCTATTTTGCAAGCAAGAGAATTAATTTTGCAAACATTTGGCCTCCTTGGAAGACCCTAGATACTCCCCTATCTAGGATATAAATTTAAAAGCGTATGCGAATTCGCATGTTACAACGACATTAAAAGCCCGCTTTTATAAATCATGCGACTTCACGCATCATGGAAGCTGTCTCTCAAATGGGGGCCCTAGGGCTCTTTTTATAGCTAAAATGAGGAGCAAAGTAGGTATTTAGGCCTCCCACTACGTGCAAAAACTTAGGTGAGATTAGATTCGTTGATCGGGAGATCAACGAACCAAATCGCACCTCAAGATAACCTTCCACGCATCTTAAACACATGGATCGCCTCGGATGCCGACACATGGCAGCCGCTGGATCCATAGCCTTGCGCTTCTCGCATGTGCGCGTGCACTTTCTTTTTCGGTTGTCCAATCTCATGATCGGATGACTTAAACTATCGCAGCATCGCCCGTCCTCGCATGTCTATCGGCGCATCAGGTTGGGCATTTGCTCGAGCATCCATCAGCACCGTTGCATTCGATGAACCACGTTGAGCCACGTGACCACATTGATCTCCATCGCACGGTCTGATTTCACGCGAGCGCACCGGCTCCTCAATTTAGCACTTCACACAATTCGATCACACACCTCGTGCTCTCGTGTGAGTGCATTCTCCGCTGCGCTATAAAGCCTTTTTAGTCATGGTTTTGATTTTAGCGTGTAGCTGCTCTCAGCTGTTGGATGAAGATCCAACAGGTGAGATGGATTCCTCCTTGATGAAGGGCACAGATGGAGGGTGGCGTGGCCTTATCGTGGCCGTTGGATCACAATCCAACGGCTCGTGTTTTTCCCTCAATGGCTAAAGGCGTGAAGGTGGGCTATTGGGATGGCACCATGTGGTGTCATCCTGACTGTCCATCTTCCCGCCTTTGTAGTTGGTGCAACAGGGCTCCGATCGGGTTGATCTTTGCACCGCTGGACTGCGATCATTAATTCGGATCCATCCGTGGTATCAGATTTGACATCTGAGGTTTGGATCTCTACTATTTTGCTCCTTGGCATCTGATCTTCTACAGGCTGAATGTGGTGCTGCGGGAGTCTGATCAAGACAATTCTGGAAGCATTGGACTCCCGTCGTCGTCTTGATTAGATCCATTTGGTCAGATCTATCATCTACGACCCCAAATCATCTACAATTAATATCATCTCTCTTTTAGAGCATAAAGTAGCATTATTATCTATAAAGCTAACAAATTAACTATGATGCAAATTATGATGCTCATGCATGCATCATTCCTAAGTTAAGCTAAAATCTAACTTAATTCAGGTAAATTAGGTCCTATGATTGTTGTATAATCACCTTGCACTGATGAGGTGTGGCTCATCATACCTAAAATGTCAAAGTTAAGCTAGAAATTAGGTTAAACACTATCAAATTAACACAAAGAAAGGGTTAAGTGTGAGAAATAACAGAAAAGATCTAAAACATCAATTTTGTGCTAAAAATGTAAAGTTAGGTCAATTATTGAGATATTTTATTATTAAATACAAAATGGTGATCTAATTGCAAATTGAACACACAAATGAGCTCAAAACTCCAAGTCATAAGTGAAATTAACTTCTAATATGTTCAATTGAGCTTTAATAAAAACTCGGTTGCATTTGGACATCATTAGGACCTCGCATTTATAGATTTTCATTTAGGCCCTTCATACATATCATTTCAGCCTTAGAATTTCCTCAAAGGACCTATTTGTAACTTGCAGGGACCCTTTTGTAAGGCCATAAAGACTGTTCTGAATTGATTCATGACCACTTATGGGCCTACTTGATATTTTTCTACCCCTTCGTTGAGGGGCTTATCCTGCAAAATCACTAAAAGAACCCTCAAGCACCTGCAGCTCGTGTGAGCACTGTTCACCACGAAGAACAGGGCTCATCATGGTCGTTCATCCTTGATCCTCTTGATCTGTAGCTGCTCCTCAATCGAAGCTTTGCGTGACTTAGAGCGTGCGATTTCCTCTTCCCCCAGATCTGATCTAGCAGCTAGGATTTGATTTAAACCTCGCACATGCTCTCTCCCCTCCATCCAACAATAGGTGCCCTAGGTAGCTAATTGCACCACTACGGTGACCTGATTCACTGATCACTATACTTAAACACCCCCCCCAGGCACGTGCACGCCATCGACTCCCTTCTACACCCCTTGAGCTGATCATTTGTCCACTCCAACTCCTCTCCTCATACTGTCCGTATTTCACTGCCACTGGCGGTGAAGCTCCACCTTCCTCTTTGACTCTCCTCATCGCTAAGGACATCGTAGCACCTGAGGGCGACCCAGAACTCCACTAGCGAGTTTTTAATCCGCTAGAGATTCCCCCTCCTTCATCACTGCAGCCACCAACTGCAGTTCTCCTTACAGGTCCCTTTCTTCCATTTAAACTAGGTTTTAATGCTTTCTAGCTCTAGCATAGATGTAGTGGTTGTTAGTGTAGTGTAGATCAGATAAAAGTAGATCAGTTAGAAATCCACTGGTTTGATCGTTAGCTTAGGAGTATATTACAGTAGAATTCGCACACCCACCTCCTCTGATCAATTCAAGTTAGAGGAGATGAATTCATATCACTCATCTGATTATTGATCTTCCCCTTCACATCACCATCTCATGTTCTTATTTCCTTCGAATTTTAATTCACAATCCATCCACCCATTAGAGTCAAACCCTCATCTCATTTCTCTCTAGCTTTGAGATGAGGATTTGTGCTCAAAATCCATCTAGGGGTCTCCCATTCATCTTAGATTTTCCATAAAGACCCCTGATCTGATTTGAAAAGAATCGGTTTACTTGATCTATTCTTAATTTGGATTTCAATGCAAGATCACGAGATTTTGAATCAATTGAGTTTTGAATGGTTTTGATCAAGTGAATTGATATGTTTTTGGGTAATTCATTTCATGGTAGTGAATCTGAGATGTTTTTGATGAAAAATCTTTCCTCAGATGAGCCATGTCTGAATTTGGCACGAATTGGGGATTTTATGATCTTGAATGTGTGGGAAAGCCAAGGAGAATCAACCTTATTGATTTGAGGCTCTACCAAGTATTTGTGTGGATTTATTATTTGAGATTTTGATTTCTAACTTAAGGGATTTTCAGTATTCCTTAAGGTTTTAGACAATTGGGATTCAAGTTGGATTTATTGGATTGATTCCAACACCTCCTCCATGTTGTCTATTGCATTAGGAAGGTGTTAGATTAGTGGTTTTCCTTCTGATTTGAAATGAGAATGATGACAAGGAGTTTTGATGCAGAGTTTAACATCTCGAAGTGATTTCAATGATATTTTCAAGCCTTGTCAGAATTTTAAAATGCTTACTGTGTGATTTTTGAATCCCAATTCTACATATCAAAGTGCTGCTTCAACAGCTACATATCCAAGGAGTTATTAACCCTAAATTTGATGCAAATCACTCCTTGAAGTTGGATGCTTTTGATCCAAAAATCAGACCTGACAAAGTCTGATTTTGGATATTTTAGATACTGGATCTACCTATCAAACCTGCTACAGCTGCTGGATTGATGAATAGATGCACTGCTGTAGCCTTTGAGAATTAATTAAGACGTCTGGAGCAGCTCATTTAGCTGCTGAAGTTGCTGCTCAGAGTAGCAGCTATTGTACTATTATTGTAGTTGCTGCAACTATGGCTGCTACAGCTGTTGGCTATACTGGTTGGACTTAACATTAGGGCAGTGGGAGGGAATTAAAATTTTTAAATGGCTGATATGTTTTGTAGTGTTATATACTTCCTTGTACAAGCTTTCATGTGCTGTTAATGTCCTTTAATCTCTTTTGAACAACTTGTAATCTAATTTCTAGTTTATTTTGTCAACTATACATGTTTATAACTGCCCAAACATGGAACATGTGATAAAATTAAATGAAAAATCATGCTTATTTTATTGAGCACCTTTTCTTTGATGTGTTGAATTATTCTGAGTGCTCTTACTGCCTTTTCACACCTCATCCTAGACACTAGTGCTTTAGGCTCTAATAGAAAAACCTTTTAAGGCCTAGGTTGTATGAACTTTGTAATTAAATAAAAACACTATAAAAAATCTAAAAAAATAAAATAAATGTGTAGTGAATATGATCTACTATATGTTTAAGTGTATGCAAAGTTTCAAGGTTAGCTGAACCTCCAGCTTGGTAAAATATACCAGCCGACAGTTCAGTATACCTTAGAATTTAATAAAAGAACTCAACTATAAAAACACCAAAAATATTTCCATTTCTCTAATCTCTCTCTTTCCTCACCCCCTAACTCACAAAGCCATAAAAATGAGAAAAACCACAAAAATACCTAAAAACACTATGTATACTATGTATATACGTGTATATATAAGCTATATACTAAGCTATCTATGTACATAGTGTATAATATGTATATTATATGTATAACTTATGTATGTATGCTATAACATAAATTAAGTATTTATGATAACTTAAATTGTATATAACCTATTTATACATTTAACTATTAATTATATTAACTTATTTGTACTATATGCTATGTAAATTAATAAACTCATATAAATAAACATATTCATGAATGATACTATACATATGTATTTATCTATGTATAATGTACATTAATATGCCTGTAACATAATTTAATTATATATATACAATAAATAATTAATTTATTAAGTTATCATGTAAGTTACTAAGTTAAATTGGAATAAATTAGTAAATTAAGTTATAATTGAACTAATTTTATACTATATATTTGTACTATAGTATTTTAAGTAATTTAAACTAGTTAACTATATTTATAATGCATTATACTATTTATACTAAATTTAAAAGTAAAATACCCTGAAATTACTTATTTAAATATAAATCAATTAAAATAAAACATGTAAAATACAATAAAAATATGTAATAAATAATTTAATAAGTATATTAACTCTGTACAGGGTCAATTAGACCATTAATTAACTAATTTATACTGTAATTAAGAAATAAACTTAAAAATCAGTGTGTATAAATCACAATCTTTAGCTAATTTATTTATATGGTAAATGTAATTATTTTTGTAAATAAATTAAATAATTATATATCCCTACATAAGGGCTTTCTAAATATATATTTTATTTAAAATTAGAAATTAATTTGGGCCCTCAAATCGAGGGCCAAAATCAAGCAATCAGACACGCTACGGGCTAGAATTGCAGTAGCTGTGAGCCGGCACGAAGGTGCCACATCGTTAATGCACCTGCACGCACAGCACCTTAAGTTGCTTTTCTGATAGGGCCTCTTCAGTTGTCAGTGCTCGGCACAAGCATTACCCATTACCCTTCCACTGTACACATGAGCATGAATTGAGATATTGGCATGAGATGATGATATTGTGCGGTGTATGACTGAGGGCCTGGCACTGTGTGTAGGCCTAAATGGGCCCATCAACGAGCATAAAATGAGATTAAGATGCCTAATTAACGAATTAGGGTGGCTCTTAGTAGAGGTCTGGTCCTACCCGAGAGGGTGCTATGTATCCCTCGAAAAGGCCACCCGCCAATTAAGAACATAATTTTTTATTAAATGAACAATAATCAAGGATTAAACAAGAGGAAAGGGAGAGTTAAAACAAGTGTTATGGAGAAGAAGAAACTGACTAAGTAAAAGAAGAGGAAAAGAAAAGAGGCCTTGTGCCTCTATGTGAGTTGTGTAGAGTATATATAGTATAGATATGTATATAATGTATATATAGTATAGATATATAATATATGGTATAAATGTAAATAGTATGTGAGTATACGTAGAGTAGATGTTTGAGCTATATATATGTATATAAATAAAGAATAGCTTGAGTGACAGATAATTATGTCACTGTAGATAGAATAAACGTCAGTATAGACCTTATTTTTACCTTAGCATATGTATATAATTTTTCTAAGGTTTTAGCGACGCTTATATATGTCGCTATACATACATTATATGTTATGTTAGTATATTAAGTTAAGTTAGTATAGTATATAATATTACTTATTATTGAACATATATCTAAGTATCATTATTATAAGATGTAAATAAATAATATAAAGTATTTAATTATAGTTTTTGGATGCGTGTTTGTAGATAAATGTTTGCAAGCATTGTAATTCATTTGTTTGTATATAATTGTTTCATTCTTTAATTCTTTGATTCATTCATTCATTCTTATATATAAAATCAATCTTTTTGGAATTAAAGAATAATATTGGGCTTAGAAAGTAATGTATATCAATAACTGCCTCTCAGTGAATGACCTGGAATAAACCAGTAAAAATTAAGTAATTAAATAAAATTGACGCGACAACGATTTGTATTTGTGACATATACTACAATAACGACCCCTTTTGTACAAACCGATAGTCAGACGATCATATTTTTGGGGTTGTTGCCGGGGACAAAAACCCAACAACAACACTTTATTGTGATTGTTTGATTACATGTCGCAGAAATTCATTATAGCGTGAAATCATGACTGTTTAATTAATTTCTGAACTCCTAAAGGGATAAAATCGGGTAAATATGGGTGTCCAAGTTATCTCACAAGGAGGCCAAACATTCAAATCGCTTCGTACTAATCTAAACTATCGTATTTTTCCTAGTTTTTAATGTGCATTTTTTTTTGGATTTTTTACTTGAGATAAGACAATGGAACGTAAAAATAAGGACTAGGATGTAAGATAAGGACCTAAATGAAATTCAAGTGGAAATAGTTTTTTGAGAATGTGAAAACTCTAATAAAATTACTAGGCATAACTTGTTGGTGTAAGGTGATTGTACAACAATCATAGGACCTAATTTACCTGAATTAAGTTAGATTTTAGCTTGACTTAGGAATGATGCATGCATGAGCATCATAGTCGTCGTCTTTATTAGATCCATTTGGTTTGATCTATCATCTGCACCTCAAATCATCTGCAATTAATATCGTCTCTCTTTTAAAGCATAAAATAGCATTATTATCTATAAAGCTAAGAAATTAACTATGATGCAAATTATGATGGTAATGCATGCATCATTCCTAAGTAAAGATAAAATCTAACTTAATTTAGGTAAATTAGGTCCTATGGTTGTTGCGTTGTTGGATTGCGATCGTTGATCCTGATCCATCCGTGCTATCAGATTTGACATCTGAGGTTTGGATCTTTGATATTTTGCTCCTTGGCATCTGATCTTTTATGGGTTGAATGTGGTGCTACGGAGTCTGATCAAGATAATTTTGGAAGCGTTGGACTCACATTGTCGTCTTAATGAGATCCATTTGGTCTGATCTATCATCTACTGCCCCAAATCATCTGCAATTAATATTGTCTCTCTTTTAGAGCATAAAATAGCATTATTATCTATAAAGCTAACAAATTAGTTATGATGCAAATTATGACGCTCATGCATGTATCGTTCCTAAGTTAAGCTAAAATCTAACTTAATTCAGGTAAATTAGGTCTTATGATTGTTGTACAATCACCTTGCACCAACAAGTTATGCTTAGTAATTTTATTAGAGTTTTCACATTCTCGAAAAACTATTTCCACTTGAATTTCGTTTAGGTCCTTGTCTTACATCCTAGTCCTTACTTTTATGTTCCATTGTCTTATCTCAAGTTAAAAATCCAAAAAAAAAAAGCATATTAAAAACTAGGAAAACTACGTTAGTTTAGATTAGTACGAAACGATTTGAATGTTTGGCCTCCTTGTGAGATAACTTGGACTCCCATATTGACCCAATTTTCTCCCTTTAGGAGTTCAGAAATTAATTAAACAGTCATGATTTCACGCTACAATGAAGATCTTATCTCTTCACAAATTTTATGATCAAGTGGGCACTTCGATCTAAGATGCCCCTTTTTCTTGCAATGGTAGCAATAGATTGGGTCTTCTTCCTTCTTTTTCTTCTTGAATTCCTTATTTTTATGGAACTTGCAAAACTTTTAAGGAAGAAAATGAAGTTCCTCGTCATTGAAACTTACCTCATTATCAGCCTAAGAGCAAGATTCTTCTTCTTAGGCTTCAGTGTCTCCTTCTTTTGCTCTATTTTATTCTCATAGGCCATGACATTTCCAAGAAGATCTTCCATGTTTAGCTCCTCCACTTAATGAGTTTGATCGTCATAACTTTTTATTCCCACTAAAGATCGAGGGAACGAAGTATCTTTGATTGCAATTATCCTCTTATGAAAGTCTTTCCTAAAGACTTTAAGATATTCACAATCAATGTGGACCTCATATACATTTCGATCAATTTCTCATTCTCCTTCATGGAGAAGGATTGAAATTCCTACGAGAGAAAATTAATTTTTGAAAATTTTACAGTTGACGTACCTTCGTGTGTTACCGACACAGTTTTCCACACTTAGGTAATTGCACATTGATATATTTGGTTCAACTCCTCTGGACTTAGAGTGCAATTCAATGCGTTCATAACCTTCGCATTCAAGTTGAGTTGTTTCACTTGCTGCTGTGAATATCCATCAGCGGGCTTCTCTGAAGTCACGAATTCTATCATGCATTCTCCCAAGTTGAATAGTCATTTGTCTACAACCACATTTTCATTCAAAGTTTCCATTATGCATAATTTTTTCCTTCAAAGTACAATGGTCGAACGAAGGACTACCCTTGCTTCATCCCATCGTAAACACTCTCCCCTCCATAGTTGGAATTATCAAGACGTGTACTACACATTGGTATACTTTATTTTCATTTTTGAGTACTTTTTCTTTAATGAAAAATCAGAAAAGTGTCCAACCCTAGTTTTTGGTGCGTTAAATTTAGGATTTTCTTCTGGTGCATGCGTGGAGTATGAGGGGGCATGGCGTGTGTTTCCAAGCCCTTTACGCATGGTTCAGAGTCGCTGTGACCCTCCGGTGACATTAGGTAGAATAGTCCATCTCATTCCTTATTTTTTATCTGTTTCATGTTTTCTGGACCTGATTTCTACATTATGCTTTGCACATACAATCGTTTGCATGTATTCTCATCCTCTTGCTGAGTATGGAACCCCGTGATGTTTGGTTACTGATTTAGGTACTTAAAATCACCATAAGATGATGATTCGTGGATAATTATTGCTATAGAATAATCAGTCTGGACCAAGTTAAAACTTGGGAATTTGGGAGATTCTGACACTGTGAAAACCCCATTTATACCATCAAAATTTACATAAGATTAATAATGATTTTCAGGGTGAATTTAACTGATTTTATCTTGTAATTATGTGGGTTGAATCAACAAGTGGGAATAATAAAAGTATTCTACCTTTCACTTATTTCCGATTCGATTTTGGGTGTTGTGAAATCATTCCTTATGATCCCTCCCATATCCCATGTTGAATGTCATGTGTTCCTCCCTTGCTGAGTTTGGAACCCTCTCGAAAGTTTATTTCTATTCTTAGGCACTTTAATATGAAATCGATTAATGCCATGTGAATGATTAATAGTAAGAACATTAATTGTGACCCTATTATCGCATGCGTGAAATGAACTTCATTCTCTGTGAAAAAAGTATCATTGTGATCGTTAATTGGTAAACCACTTAGGACCCCCATCATAATTTGGAAATGGACTACTTTTCGATTAAGTATGGGGATGATGCGAATTCTTTCATAATATTGATTAGTAAGCATAATTGATGGGATCATGGTTTGAATAAATAATGTTGTTAACTTAGTTATCAGGAAATAACTATTAAATCAGTACGACAGAATTATCGGGAATGGTTTTCAGCCCCGCTACTCGTCAAAATTTGGATGTAGCTTTGGTCTTTTAGATCGAGTTTTGGGCTGGTTTAGGTAGTTGGCATCCCTACGACTCTTTGGTTAGGCTTAGCGGCCAACTGGGATAGCAAGATGCGTGCTTGAGGGTTGGAGTTGCTCTTTCTCGATTGGTGGGTGGTTCATTGGGTGTCTATGGTTGAGCGTGCATAGCACTTATACGTGTTCACGCCACATGATGTAGTTGCCAACCCTTTCTGCAATGACCCTAGGGTGACTGATCGAGGTGGCTTAATGGGTATAAGCTACCTTCTCGGCCAAGAAGATGACTTATATCTATCTTGCACCTCAAGAAGTTACACGAGATCACCTCGTGCCCCAAGGCGTTGATTAACATGTTATGGACTGTGAAAACTTGGGCTTCCAATACCTAGAATAGAACTTGATAATGAAATGACTAATAAATGGATTAATTAAAGATATAGTACCCATTTTCTCTTTCTCCCTTATTATTGTTGCGTTCAATTGTTGTTGTTTCTGCTCTACTCTATTTTTACTTACGTGTTTCTTAGGTTTCATACATAGGTGTACTTGGCATTTGGTAAGGTGACTACCGTTTGTGCATCTCTTTGGCTTATGCACTTATGTTCTGTGGTAACTCCTTTGGTTAGTACTTCATTTCTTTCTTTATTTTCATTATTGCTTTATGTTTTGTTTGTTTGGCTATTGTTGCTTTATGGTTACATGTTGGGTGATTGCAATCTTGTGGTTGATTATGCTTGTTGTTAGCACCTGACGACTCGAGTTTCGTCGATTGGCGGAACTTAGGTTGTTACAGTTTGTACACAAGTTTCTGTTGTTTTCTTTCTCATATGTAGGAGTGGAAATTCTTGAACTTAATTGCCTAAAGTTAGGTCTGTCTGTAAGTTGACATCCTTTATTTTTTGCCCTCTCATGCATTAATCATACAATGAAGACATTGCAAATTTCAGGCATGGGGGTTGGATACAGTAGTTTTATTACTTATAGAACTTTTCTTGAATATCTAGATAGTCTCCAAATTTTCTGTAAATATTCCTACTATATATAGACAGTCCTTTGTAAATAACATGGTTGCATCTTTCTAGCTAGGTTTACTTGCAGAACTTTTCTTGAATATCTTGACATATATCTCCAAATTTTTTTGTAAATATTCCTGCTATATATAGATGGTCCTTTGTAAATAACATGGTTGCATATTTCTAGCTAGGGTTAGTGAAAAATGAGCTATCTTGGAGTCACTAAGCCTAGAGGGTTATTAGAAACCTAGTCCAAAAAGGGTGTAATTGATGAAGGAAATCTCCTAGAATTGGGTTTAGTTTGGACTCTTGAAGAATCTAATTAACTAAGGTTAAAAGTTAACAAGAGAGAAAGTATAGGGCTCATTTGTCCACCCTCTAGTTTAGAGGATTGGGTAACTTAAGCATCCACTTCTACACACACTTGAGTTGATTTATGGGCATTCAAACCTTGAAAATAATGGGTTTTACCGTAAATCGAGATTGAGAAACCTTTGCATTTAATTGGACTTAGTGTGTATTAGAACTGACAAAAGGTCCCTGTAGGTATGGCTATATTACATTGGGGTCACTCCCAGTTGTAGGATGTCTAGGTCCCAACTATGCAACCCAAGTTTCCCTTGGTTTCTCTTAGGTGATATTCGTGAATGGATGAAGGAGAGCCACTTACCTAGGAAAATGAGAGAAAAAGGAGAAAATAAAGAAAATAATAAAGTAGTAGGAGGAAGATAAGAAAAAAAAGAGAGAAAAAAAGTTCAATAAAAATGTGTGTGTCCAAATAACCCAAAAACCCAAAAAGAGTAAGTTATAGCAATAAGAGACCAAATGATTTAGTTAGGGTTTTTCTTTTATGTATCAAAGAACTGCTAGGGATTTTTCATGATGACGTGGAGGTCTTGGAGGAGTAGGGTATTGCATAATGGCATAGTAGTTTAGCCATCTTTTTGTACTGTAGCAAGCCACAAGATTACACTCTTACTCTTTCTTCTCTTTCTTTCTCTGATAGTTGGATCACCTTTTGTAAATGTTTATGTAATCGCTTCTTGTAACTACTTAACTTATAAACTGCATTAACTGATGTAGCCATTAGTGGTCTATAAATATAAATACTGTAATCTTTGGTGATGTTTGTTTATCTCTTTCACTTCCATTGGTTTTGTGTGGATGCACATGAATGAAGAACATGCACCAGTGTCAAGTATGGATTGCCAACTGAATAGAAATCTGGGATGCCATAGAACAAAAGTCTCGAAAGATTATGTTATGATAGATCTAACTTGATATTTATTTTGGTTAAACATCTAGATGGCACCATAATTATTTAGACGTTTAGGAAAATAAATGTCAAGAAAGGTTTTTTTTTTCTTATAATGTACTAAGGGCCTTCCTTCTTAACCCTTTGCGAAGTGAGCAAGCATGTCCATCTTTTTAGCGCCTGCATACCACTCTTAACGATGATATTATAGGTTTGAGTCATATTATGCCCATCTAATCTTCTTGAACCAATCACTCGGGTAAACCCATACTCTTGTTTTACATATGAATGAATATTAGATCAATATTTCTACTTTGACTTTTTGTGAGTAAGAAGGATACTTCCATCCCTCCTCTTCCATCTTTTGAGTTGATGATATAATGATTAGATTGCTCTTAGGGATTATAGAAAATTTGTTTTGATTTGATTTTCATATGGTTGACTAAGTTTATTCTATCAAGTGGTATCAGAGCATATCTTGTCGTTGTATCATTGCCCTAATGATTCAGGTTTTGGAAGAACATTTTCTGTTCAATTTTGAAACTGTTCTTCAATCTGTTTTTGGTTTTGATTCAATCCCATCTATGATGAATCAATGCAACTGATGTTTGTTTTATATATTCATGATTATTTATATCCTGTGCACAATCTCTGAAATGAATGTTTTCAATTGGAATTGGGGTTTAGGAGTTTTTCCCATATTTTGATTCCTAATCGTCGCCTTGGAATCGAGTCGATATTGATTTGGTACTAGTACTCATGATGAATACTGGTACTTATAGACTATGGATATCTCTCGGGCAATTCTGAAACACTGCCTGTATCATTTGGGTATCGATACTAAACATTAGTATCGGTACATGTGGGATATAGATTAGGTTCCAGGGTTGCATCCAGAACTGATGTGGTACTAGTACTAAACATTAGTACTGGTACATATGGGATACAGATCAAGTTCCAGAAAAGGTATCCAGAATCGACGTAGTACCGATACTCAATATCAGTATCGGTATACAACATTTGGGTACCGGTACATAAGGCCAAGTACCGGTACCTGGTCCATACAATTGGTATTGGTACCTATCCTTAGTACCGGTACAAGTGTGTTGTTTGGGATATAATATTATGATCATAAATGTTCTGGTACGAATATTAGTAGTTGGTTTTAATGTATTAAGTCTTCTGACACATTTAGTAATTTTTGCCAAAGTAGTTTGCTTCTTGTGTTAGTTTATTTAAAACTTTAAAATGACTATATATTTGTATTCATGTGTGGGATGATTGGCCCAAAGGAAAATTGTCTCATTATTGAATACACGTATATATTTGTGATAAATTTTAATATTGAATTATTAGGATTCATGTGAGTGGTTAAGTTAATCCAAAGATGGCTTAATAGCTCACATGATTATTTTTTTTTTCAATAGTTATTTATCATTGCTTCGGATTACCCTTTACAATATTAATATTTATTGTCGAAAGACTAAGAATTAATGTTGTATTGTTCATTTTTTATTTTGAGCACGTGTTTTGTTTAGTCCTTTTGTTTTTCAGTTAACTCCTCTACATCTGCCATAACTACCAAGTTAAACTCAATTCCAGAATTAAATGGATCAAATTTTAAGTTATGGAAAGAAAGTGTCCTTATTGTTATGAGATGTATGGATCTAGACATTGCGCTTAGGATTGATCCTCCCTCCCCTCTTACGGATAAGAGTTCTCCTAATGATATTAAGAACTTTGAGAGGTGGGAGCGATCAAATCGCATGTGTTTGATGATCATGAAGCATGCCATCCCAGAGAACTTTAGAGGTGCCATTTTAGAGGAATTGAAAGCTAAGAAATTCTTTGATGAGATTGATAAAAGAATTGCTAAGAATGAGAAAGCTAAGACCATTAATCTCCTTAAGAAACTTGTCTCACTTAAGTATAGAGGCATTAGAAATATAAGGGAGCATATCATGGAAATGTCTCATTTAGCCTCGAAACTAAAGGCACTTAAGTTAGAGTTGTCAGATGACCTCCTCATGCATTTGGTTTTGACCTCCCTCCCCACACAATACTGGAAGTTTAAGGTCAGCTACAACTGCTAAAGAAAGAAGTGGACTCTTAATGAGCTCATTTCTCATTGCGTGCAAGAGGAAGAAAGGCTAAAATAGGACAAACCAGACAGTGCTCATTTGGTTTTTGGGCTCAAAAAGAAGTGGGCTAAGGATACAACTGCCACCAGTTCGTCCTCCTCCAAAGGGAGTCATAAGAAGGCTAAGGCATTCTGCTTTTTCTACAAGGGTGAAGGATACATGAAGAAGGAATGTACCAAATATCACGCTTAGCGTGAAAAGAAAGCTACATCACTTTCTTTAGTTTTTTCAAAAGTCAATTATGCTTTTGTACCCTCAAACATTTAGTGGATAGATTTAGGAACTACTATTTAAATTTGTATGCCTATGCAGGGTTGCCTAAATTGTTGACTACCAAGTGATGCTGAAAAGCATATGTATGTGGGTGACGGTAAGAAGGTGGAGGCAGAAGCCATTGCAAATTTCAGGCTATTATTGACTACCAGCTATCAATTAGATTTGAAAGAAACTTTTATTGTATGGTCATTTAGATGGAATTTGATTTCTATTTATTTATTAGATAAATGTGGTTACTCTTGTTCATTTGGAGATAGACAATTTCAGTTATTTTTTAATTCAAACTTAGTTGGTTCTGGCTCTTTGTATGCCAATGATAAATTATATATGCTTCATACATTTTGCTCTAGTCATGAAGCTTTGCATGCAACCTTTAGTGGTACAAAGAGAAAATTAACTTTAGAGAATTCCACTTTGTTTTGGAATAACTATTTAGGCCATATCTTTAAACAAATAATGGATACTCTTGTATCAATTGAAATTCTTGATTCCCTTGATTACACAAATTTGAATGTATGTGTAGATTGTTTAGAAGGGAAAAGAACAAACAAAAGAGGTGTAGGTGCCACTAGAGCTACAGATGTTTTAGAACTAATACATACAGATATCTGTGGTCCATTCCTTATAGCTTCCTAGAATGGGCAACAGTACTTTATTACGTTCATGAATGACTACTCTAGATATAGGTATCCTTTTGTTCTTCACGAAATGTCGCAGTCCTTGGATGCGTTTAAATCCTATAAGGCTGAGGTGGAAAATGAACTTGGGAAAAGGATTAAGGCTGTCAAATCTAACCATGGTGGTGAATACTACAACAGATATGATGAATCAGAAAAACAACGTCTAGGACCCTTCGCTTCTTTTCTAGATGAGTGTGGCATAGTACCTCAATATACAATGCTTGGGACACCAAGCATGAATGGTGTTGCTGAGCACCGCAATAGGACTCTGAAGGATATGGTATGAAGTATGATTAGTCATACCTCTTTACCTAAGTCTCTATGAGAAGAAGCATTAAAAATAGCTGTATATGTTCTCAATAGAGTACCAACTAAAGCAGTACCTAAAATCCCTTATGAAATGTGGATTGCTAAGGCACCTAGTCTAAGATATTTTCATATCTGGGGTTGTCCTGCTGAGGCTAGGCCATACAGGCCTACTGAAAGAAAACTAACTCTAAAATGGTTACTTGACATTTTGTAGGGTACTCTAAGAGGTTGAAGGGTTACAAATTTTATGACCCACCGACTCGCTCATTTTCTGAGATTAGAAATGCACATTTCTTTGAGGATGTTGGTTTGGGGGAGGGGGGATAGTCAACACATTACTTTTGAAGAATCAGATCCTGCTGATCACTAGCCGATCCGGATCACATGTTAATTATGTGTCATTGTTATTTTGTAGAATAGATGCAATTCATATTGATGTTAAATCATCTTATTTATTTACATAATTTTTACTAGTTTATTTCATGTCGTTTACTGAGAGGCAATTATTGATATACATCACTCTCTATTATCCAAAAATTACTTTTTTATTCCAAAATTGTTAAGTTTATTTACAATTGAATCAATGAATCAAAGAATAAATGAATCAGGTTAATTATGTACAAAAAGAATTAATTAATACTAATTATAATGCTTCAAACATATATACAGAAATAAAGGCATGAAAAACTAATTAAAACTACTCTATGTTAGTTATATATACTATCCTAAATAATACCTAAGTGTAGGCACAAAAATACTAAACAAATATGCTAACATATGGTTTACTAACATATATATTCACCTATACTAACATATAGTGTATATATAGTGACAAAAATAGACGTCACTAAAGCCTTAAACTTGTATATAATCAAGGCTCAAACATATTATGTATATTTTATACTATATGTATACTTATTTATTTATACATATATACGTACACTCTATACTTATAAATATACAACTAAATATACGTGATATTAATTGCGCAACAATCACAGAACTTAATGACCTAAATTAAGTTAGAACTTACCATAATTGTAGTATAATTCATGCATAAATAGCATACATTGCATCTTTTTAGTTTCACTTAGATATTCATAAAATAAATTTATAATGTATTGATTAGTGCATTATTTGTATTGTAGGCAATAAGAAGCTCAGGAGATGGCCTGAAGCTAGAACTGAAGAAAAGGAGAAGCCAGAGCTATAGTAGAGCTAGAGCAGAAGCCTTGGAATAAAGATGAAGGAAATAAGCTAAGTAGAATCTTAATGTAGAATTGAATTATGAAGAACATAGGATCCTTCCTATCCCTAGGATAGCCTTAGAGGCCTTCCTAAACCCTAACCACCCTTAGATTAGGTCACCTTTGCCTAGGATACCTCAAAGCCCTTATTTCGACCCATATCTGGACATCTAGGTAGGTTTCTGGATGTCCAGAACCCTTAGACACCACCCACAGACTTATAACCCAATTCTGCTAGAATATTGGACGTCCAGACAATGTGTCAGACGTCCAATTTCTGCAGAATTCCAAAATATAACCTAAACTCCTCCCTGACTCAACATTAGACGTCCAAACCAGAGTTCTGGACCTCTGATTTTGAAGTATAAGTCGTCTGATTGTTAAATCAGACATCTGGAACCCTTCTCCAATCCCTATTTTTGAAATCAAGCTTGGATCTTGATTTCCTAAGCCCCTAAACCCAATTCTACACCCTGGGGAACCTAAACTAAGGTGCCCTAAGCCTAGTACACTTCCTTAAGACCCTCTTAAGAACCTAATTAGGTTCTCACTAAACCCAATTGATTCAGATCTAAGTCAATTACACTTCACCTATTCAATTGAACTCATAGAGTCTAATTGAGCTCAGATCTCAACCAACACAAGTCCAATTAGACTCAGTGAGAGTCCAATTGATTCAAGCCTGATCTAATTGGGTATTTCTCTCCCAATTAGACACAAATCCATTCAATTAAACTTGTACTAAGTTTAATTGCACTTTCACATTAGTATTAGGGTTTATAACCCTAATTCTAGGAGCCCACCTAGACCTATAGGACTCGACCTAGACCACCTAACCACACCCACCTAGTCACGCACACACACTTGGTCGTCACCTCTAGAGTTCTCTAGAACTCTCTCTAAGTGGTGCCACTTTGAGTTGACAAAAATAGCAACCAAAGTAGTCCATTCTTAGATACACAATTTATGGATTTAAGAAGACCACTCCCAACCAAAGTTGACGCCAACTTTGGAGGTCTTCTAGAGAACTCTATAGTTCCATACATGACCCACCCCTTAGTCTATTTAAGGGACCCCTTGGACGGCCATGCACCCCCATCTTGGATACTACCTCCATCTCCATTGGCGAGCTCCTCCACCTTCAAGCATCACCACTTTCACGTCCAAGATCCAAGCAACTCCACCACCTTCTCAAGAGGCTAGCCTACACACCTTGGTCGTTCGTCTCTTCCCTCCTACCACCTCAAGCTACATAGGCCATTAGAGACCACCTCCAATGCCCTAAGCTCTCCTAGCTAGCTCAGTTCTTCTGAGTTGAATTTCTACATTAATTTCTTGCTTAGTAGTGTATCAATCCTTTACCTGAATGATCTAGGCATAATCTTCCTTAGATCCATGCAAGCATCTACTTTCTGATAGCTAGAATTCCAGTGTGTAAGCTTTCATGTACAAGCTTTCCTCTATCTTTGATTATAATGATGACAATTTTTTAGGGAATAAAATCAATAGTTACAGGATATCTACTCTCTATATCTATATTGCAATCTTCTGTTGCCTAATATCTACTATAATATTTTAATGCAACAAAATCTCACAGAACACATATTCAACACTTAGAATATTAACTTAACACTTAACTCAAACCAAAATCACTAGTTGGCAAGAATAATTTTTCATAGGATCGACAGCCCCTCTTAGGGTCGAATCAGGCCACCACTAGACTGGGCCCTAATTTATTATTAGGTACATTTTTTCCCATTTCTTGGCTCATTCAAAGCCCACACCCACGTGCCTACGCGAGCACATGCACGTGCCCCAATATGCTCAGAGTTACTTGTATGGTGGTTTCTTTCTCTCATTTCAGCATGCCATGCATGTGGCGTTGAATCCTTAAATGCAGCAGAATCATTTCCAAATCCCAAGATGTGGGGCTATTTGGTGAGGAAATGTTGTGTGAAAATCGTGTACAAACATGTCCTGTCGAGGCCTTTTCGAGCCTCAATTTGCAGGCCTTATTAGAGTTATTTCTCCAAATAAAATACTTGATTATGTAGTTAATTTAGAATAATTAGTTCTGTAATTATATTGAAAAATTACTTAAAGTTAGTTATTTACACAAGTGAGATTATAACTTAATTACTTAATTAATATATAAATTAATAGTGTAATTACTCAATTGACCTATAAATTAGTTAATATACATAATAAAGTATTTTTTACACATTTTTAATTTATTTTTTGTTCTTTATTTTAATTTATACACATTTATATACATGTTTTAGATAGATAATTACATAATTACATTATAAATACTATTATACAATATAAATATGTTATAAATATGTTGAAATTTCTTAAAATTATAGTATATAAATAGACAACATAACTTACTTCAGTAATAATTTAATTTACTAATTTATTTTATTTTAACTTAATAACTTAGCTATTTAACTTAATAATTTAAATACATACAACAAATACATAAATAAATAAATATACTTGTATAATGCAGTATATAATAATTACTTAAATATGTATATATAGTTATAAATATGATTGTACAAGTTTATATATTTATTTATAATTATATAGATATATGTACATATAATCTATTATAAATTAATAGATAATTATATAATTAAGATATATATTATACATCAACATAAATATTTTTCTAAATATAAATTATACATACATAAGTTAGTTATGTACATCATAAACATATTGTATAATATTTACATTTAGCTTATTATTTAATTGATCTTTACAAGTATAAATACTATATACAAGGTATTTTTAGGTATTTTTGGACTTTTTCGAGTTTTATGTCATGTTCATGTTTTATGGAGGTAAAAGAAGAGAGAGAAAGGGTGAGAAGAGAGATGAAATACTTCTTTTTGTATTTTTCATGTTGTATTCATCTATTCAATCTCAAGGTAGATTGAATTGTCTATTAACATGTTCTACTAGTTAAAGGGTTCAGATTACTCTGAAACTTTTCACACACCTATAAAATTATCTAATCCTACTCAAGACATTTTTATTTTATTTTTTAATATTTTTTTATGTATTTAAAAATTCATACAAACTAGGCTTGAAAGGATGAACTTATGAACCTAAGGCTTGAAATGCATTTTGAGGCCTGGAACTGCAGTTTTAACATTCAAAAGCATTCAACACATTACATGAAAGGTGATTGAGCATAAAGACATGCTTTTCATAAAAAATTTCATTGCAAATGCATTTAGGACAATTAACCACTTAAATACTGCTGATAGTGATTCAATATAAAGATTACAAGTAATTCAAATCAAATTAAACTCAAGTTTTGATACATGAATGCCTGTTCTATTCTATTCTAATAGTATACACAGAGTCAGCTCATTCAACCCTTCAAATTCACTCAAAATCCCCTTTGATCCCCATAATTTCAGGCCTACTACTACTCATGTAGCAGAATTGTTGCTGTTGCTGCACTATCTGTTGACAGTGGCTTAAGTCAGGCTTTGAAGCCTATTCTAATTTTCAAGAAGATCATCCTAAGATCTGAAAAACCTATATCTTAGGAACATTAAACTCCAACAAACAATTGCATCCAAAATCAAGAATCAAAAACCACAAAAACCAATATGTTAAGAACATAGATCAGAGCAGCTGATCAACTGCTACTTTAATTGCCTTATATTTGATTCAAACACTAAAATCTTCATTGAAATCCATTGCACACACTACATAGAAGGTCTGAAAATCATTTCAAATCCCATTGAAGGTCAACAAACTTTAGAACCCTACTTTGATCCTCATATCATACAATAGATAGCATGAACATTTGGAATAAAATTAGAACTCTAATTCTTATAAGCATAAACCAATTATTCTTTTGTATAACATTTAGAACCTTCAGTAAGAGCTTGAAAACACCATTTAAACTCTGAAGATCAGAATTAAATTAGATTGACTCCGAAATCCAAGTTGCCCCTAGTTGGGCTTTTATTTTGGGATTTACCCAGGTGATCTGAACACTATGAACTTCCAAACACTAGAAATCAGTGTTAGGAAATCAGTGTTAGAACCTCAGGTAATCCTATACAAACCATTGGGTCAAGGTTAATGATGATAACATCATCATTCATTATAATTAGCTTAAATTAGTTGAAATTAAGAGATAAAAGCTCTTGAATGATCGCCTGAGGACCATAATTCCACTTTGATCTGTTTTGAGAAGAAGATAAAAGAATAGGGTTAATTCTGCAGTTTTAACATCACATCACTAGTGCAGATTAACCACGACATTATTCAAGGGTTAATTAAAGGTCAATTGAGCATTAAAATCCAAGAAGTAGATCAACACTAACTGAAATAGGGTTTCACGCATTTCAAGGGTGAAAATAGCACCAAAACCCTAATTATCAACCCCACTCGAATTGAAGACGTTCTGATGAGAACCTCATCATGAAACCTAACTAGCACAATTTAATCCAAATGAGTGTAAAAAAGCTCCTACAAAACCTAAAGAGAGGCTTAACTCAGAGAATTCTGAGTTAAAGAATAAGACAAATCATAAGGGGTAAAACTGCAATTTCACCAATGCAGTGCGAAAACAAGGTAATTAAGGGTCTCAATGAAGGTCAAATGAGCTCAATAAGGAGGAAAGTGGGATGATCTGATGTGGAAAGGGTTATAGCAACTTCTAGGAATTAAATGACATTTTGTAACCCTAAAACAAACCCACTTTAATTCACGAGGTTTGAGGTGGGATAAAAATTAACTAAATCCTCTAAAATTCATGGAAAAATATTCCCTAGGGTTTAGAACCTTCAATTTGACCTTTGCAACCTATTTTGACTTAAAATGAGAACCATGCCCAATTTATGACTTAATTTGGGTTTTTAAGCAAATTGATCTATCAAACATGGTCCAACGTAAAATCAAATTTCACCATTAAAATCCTTAGGTTCAAATTAGGCTGGTATAAAAATTTGGGCCTAAGAGAAGACCATCTTGACCGACTTTACAAATTGGTCCTCTTAAATTACTTTTTGACCCTTATCTTTTGAAACCCTTGCAAAAGGATCCCTAACTTTCTCGTCGTTCTTTGTAGAACAGTCCTCCCTGCCATTTCTGTGCAGCACCATACCTCCGGCGACCTTGGGCGGAGAATGGCGCCGCGCAGGGCAAGGCGCCCGTCCTCAGGAACGAGCGGGGGGTTCCCTACGTCGTACTCTGTCACAGGTGTCGATTTCCCTACTAGGAGGGGGCGACGTAATAAATTGCGAAAATATAATATAAAATAATCTCACAAAATTTAATCACATAAGGTACACAATTATTTTTAGGTGGAAACCCAAACCGGGTGAAAACCACCACCTAACCCTCTCGAGTTAGGATTTTCCGATCAACCAAGTTGATCAAATCCACTAAACGAATCACTTAAACGAGAGTGATTCAACCTCAATTACAACCACGCTACTTTATACAAGGGTAGCGTACCTCAAACCCCTTCTCTTCACAAGAAGGATTTTGTCCCACGAAGGAGACGGGAATTCGCAAGGCGAATACCCAACCAAATAACAAAGATAATAACAATCCTCTAGAGCCAACAAAGTAATTTTTAACCTAAGCTTCTATGGGAATTAAGATGCTTCCCTTTGCAAGGAGTGCGTCGAATCGATGACGCGGGTGCGTGAGCTACACGACGGCGCAACATCGCTCTCGTGAACTACGGCGGGAGAGTGGGTGCACAAAGGCTTGAAGCTCTCAAGATGTAGAACTTGAGCTTGGAGAGCAAGAGATTCTTTTTGGACACAAAAGAGTGGAAATGCTTGTTCTTGGTGTGTCTAGGTGTGGCAAAGGCTCCCCTCTATTTATAGAGGCCTTAGGAAGCCTTTGGAAGGCTTTGGAAAGCTTCCATAGCCTTTGGGAGCAAAGCCCAAGAGAATCAGGCCGAAATCAGGAACAATGATTGCACTGACAGGGTTATCAGACGTCTGATCCTCGCATCAGACATCTGGAAGATCAGTTTAAGACGTCTGGGATCAAATTCAGATGTCTGATTTTAGGCGGGTTTCTTCCTGACTTGAATCAGATCTAAATAAGGTTCTAGTGCAAGTCCATCAAATGACATACAGGACGTCTGGCACTATGTCTGGACGTCTGGAAACCTACTTTTTCTGCGAGAATGGATTTCCAAGAGTTGCAACGACTGGAAAATCTCTGAGAAGAGATTTTGGGTCAGCCGAGGCAAAATGGTCATTTATCAGACGTCTGGAAAGGCTTAAGGACGTCTGATAAGGCTCTAACGGTCTTATTCTTCAGTGTTTGTTAAGCCAGCCAACGGTCCACTAATTGGACGTCTGGCAAAAACATCAGACGTCTTCTAAGACGTCTGGTCTAAGGTTTGGACGTCTGATTTCATCAGACAGAGCTAACTAAGTCCAGCCTAAATGTTATCAGACGTTTGAATCAACAATCAGACGTCTAAAAACATATTATCAGACGTCTGATTTTGGAATTAGACGTCTGAAAAAGCTATTTGAACCCTATATTGGTTTTCTAAGTTCTCCACAGAAAACCTAAGTGTCCTAGGGTTTGCGGGTGTTCCTAAGACTACTGTTTGGGTACTTTGAGGCTCTTTAACATGATGTTCTGAGGAACAAAAAAAGCAAGGAAATAAAGACAAAAGTACATGAAAGAAATAAACAGAATTCTATCCTATTCTTCTTGTCCTTCCATCTTCAATCTATCGCTCCTCGCGAATCTCCACTATTCTCCACCAAGCTCCTCCAATCCGTCCTGGATGCGAGGTCGAACTCCGTCTAATCACGTCTCCATTTGCAATTTGACCTAAAATCTAAGACTCCAAGTGCAAATGTTAAATGACACGTGTTTTGTTATCATTAAAATAAACGATCGTGGTGCTCTAGCACCAACAATCTCCCCCTTTTTGATGATGATAAAACCATAAATAATAATGCAAAAAAAAAAAATCCTCCCCCTTTTTGACATTATCAAAAAGGTTTGAATAATTTTAAATATCCTATAACTCTCCCTTAAAACATGCTCTTCTATGAATTTCTTCTAACAAAAGTAATGTCCTCCCCCTTTTTGTAACAACAAGATAGCTATTATTTTTCTCCCCCTTACTAAAGCAAATTTTGCTAACTTACATCTCCCCCTTAAAAATTGACAATTAGCTCATAAATTTTTTAACTCCCCCTATCTAAATGCTTATGATAAAAAGATAGGGTAAAGAATTTTTACCTCACCTACCATGGCCAATAAAATGGCCCAAATGGTGGTGGATGCCACATCGGATGGGGCTCCCATCCGCAGCTTGGAGGCCCGGGCATTGGCGCCGGTCTCCAATCTAGTGGTCGACGTGCGGCGGGTCCATCGTTTGTTCGCCATCTCGTCGGTCTTCTTGTTCTCCTCCTTGGTCTACTCCTTGGTTCTCCCAACTCGAGTTGACCAGCCTTGAGCTTGTAGGTCCAGTCCTACATGTTGTAGTTATCCCTGAAACCTACAAAACAAGATTCCAATTCTTTCTTTGGTATCCAAGTGAGCTTGGATCCGGATCTGTTAGCGGGTCTCCTTGACGGAGATCCTTTCTCAACCTTAGGGCTATAAAAATTATCTACTTTGTTGATTAATTTGTTGAAGTTTTCCTTAAGACATGCAATTTCTTTTTCTATAATATGCATCTTAGTCTTTAAATCAGAAATTTCTAACTTTAAACTATCATTTTCTTCAATCAATTTAGTATTTTCATTTATTAAATTTTTATTTTCTAATAACAGGTTATTATTCTTAGGACTAGAACTACTTACTAGGTCCTTAAGTTTTATTTCTAACCTATCATTTTTAGATTTAAGAAAGCTAAGGTTCTTTTTAATGCTTTTGTTTTCTATTTCTAATGATTTACTAACATCAAATAGTTCATTAAAAGCTTCTTGTAAATCAAAATTTACCCTGTTGTCGGAGTCGCTTCCGCTTTCGCTGTCGCTATCACTTCCTCTGGCCATGAAACCAAAGCAAGCGGTTTCTTCTTCTTCCTCCTCAAAGCTCGAATCGTCCCAAGTGGCTTGGAACGCCTTCTTCTTAGATTTCTTCTCCTTTTCCTTCTTCTTCTCCTTTTTGAGAAGAGGACATTCTGGTCGCAGATGCCCTTTCTCGTTAAAGTGGTAGCAATGTCTCAGGCTCTCCTTGTTCTCCTTCTTCTTTGATTCCCTACAAAACCTGGAAAATTTCTTAAGTAAAATTTTAAAGTCTTTGTCGTCAGAACTTACCTCACTATCCGACGTGGCTTTGAAGGCGAGATTCTTCTTCGGTTTTGGCTCTGGTGTATCCTTCTTCTTCTGCTTCAACTTTGTCTCGTAGGCCATTAGATTGCCTAGGAGATCTTCCATGTTGAGCTCCTCCACTTTGTTTGCCTCCTCAATGGTGGTGACTTTCTGTTCCCACTCCAATCCAAGGGAACGAAGAAGCTTCCCTTGAAGCTCTCCCTTGATGAAGGTCTTCCCTAAAGCTTTCAAATTATTTACAATGAGAGTGAACCTAGTGTTCATCTCACCTAAAGATTCGTTAGGCTTCCTAGAAAAAGATTCAAATTCTTGAGAAAGTAAATTTATTTTAGAAGTTTTTACCTTAGAGGTACCTTCGTGAGTTACCTCAAGTGTGTGCCAAATCTCCTATGCGGTGGCACATTGCGAGATTCTGTTGAACTCCTCTGGGCTGAGCGCGCAGTAAAGGGCGTTCGTGGTCTTTGCGTTCAAAGAGAGCTCACGAATTTGTTGTTGCGAGTAGCCTCCCGCGGGTTTCTCAGGGATCTCAAATGGCATCTCACACCTAGCCTAAATCGTGAAATCATTGGCTTGAAGCCAAGTCTTCTTCCGCAGCTTCCAGTAGGGGTAGTTGCTCCCGTCGAAGAATGGCGGACGGGATGTGGACTGCCCCTCGGAGATTCGGATTGCGGAACTGCTCCCCTCCATGATCTTCTTACTAGGTGTTACTCCGAATAGCAAGAACCTGCTTTGATACCAATTGTAGATTTCCCTACTAGGAGGGGGTGACGTAATAAATTACAAAAATATAATATAAAACAATCTCACAAAATTCAATCACACAAGGTACGCAATTATTTTTTAGGTGGAAAACCAAATCGAGTAAAAACCACCACCTAACCCTCTCGAGTTAGGATTTTCCGATCAACCAAGTTGATCAAATCCACTAAACGAATCACTTAAACGAGGGTGATTCAACCTCAATTACAACCACGCTACTTTATACGAGGGTAGCGTACCTCAAACCCCTTCTCTTCATGAGAAGGATTTTGTCCCACGAAGATGGGAATTCGCAAAGTGAATACCCAACCAAATAACAAAGATAAATAACAACAATCCTCTAGGGCCAACAAAGTAATTTTTAACCTAAGCTTCTATAGGAATTAGGATCCTTCCCTTTGCAAGGAGTGCGTCAAATCGATGACGTGGGTGCGTGAGCTACATGACGGCGCAACGTCGCTCTTGTGAACTATGGCGGGAGAGCGGGTGCGCATAGGCTTGATGCTCTCAAGATGTAGAACTTGAGCTTAGAGAGCAAGATATTCTTTTTGGACACAAAAGAGTGGAAATGCTTGTTCTTGGTGTGTCTAGGTGTGGCAAAGGCTCCCCTCTATTTATAGAGGCCTTAGGAAGCCTTTGGAAGGCTTTGGAAAGCTTCCATAGCCGTTGGGAGCAAAGCCCAAGAGAATCAGGCTGAAATCAGGAACAATGATTGCACTGACAGGATTATCAAACGTATGATCCTCGCATCAGACGTCTGGAAGATCAATTTAAGACGTCTGATTTAGGCGGGTTTCTTCCTGACTTGAATCAGATCTAAATAGGTTCTTGTGCAAGTCCATCAGACGACATACAGGACGTCTGGCACTATGTCTAGACGTCTGGAAACCTACTTTTTCTGCGGGAATGGATTTCCAAGAGTTGCAACGGCTGGAAAATCTCTAAGAAGAGATTTTAGGTTAGCCGAGGCAAAACGATCATTTATCAGATGTCTGGAAAGGCTTAAGGACGTCTGATAAGGCTCTAACGATCTTATTCTTCAGTGTTTGTTAAGCTAGCCAATGGTCCACTAATTGGACGTCTGGCAAAAACATCAGACGTCTTCTAAGACATCTGGTCTAAGGTCTGGACGTCTGATTTCATCAGACAGAGCTAACTAAGTCCAGCCTAAATGTTATCAGACGTGTGAATCAACAGTCAGACATCTTAAAACATATTATCAGGCGTCTGATTTTGGAATTAGATGTCTGAAAAAGCTATTTGAACCCTATATTGGTTTTCTAAGTTCTTCACAGAAAACCTAAGTGTCCTAGGGTTGTACGGGTGTTCCTAGGACTACTGTTAGGGCACTTTGAGGCTCTTTAACATGATGTTCTGAGGAAAAAAAAGATCAAGGAAATAAAGACAAAAGTACATGAAAGAAATAAATAGAATTCTATCCTAGTCGTCTTGTCCTTCCATCTTCAATCTATCGCTCCTCGCGAATCTCCTCTGTTCTCCACCAAGCTCCTCCAATCCGTCCTGGATGCAAGCTCGAACTTCGTCTAATCACGTCTCCATTTGCAATTTGACCTGAAATCTAAGACTCCAAGTGCAAATGTTAAATGACACATGTTTTGTTATCATCAAAACAAACGATCGTGGTGCTCTAGCACCAACAGCAGGGACCCTCCCCTGACCTCTGCAAATGGCCATGCCTCTCGTGAGAACGCACGAAAGGCCCAGGTGTCCATTTCCGGCCATCTCCGGCGAGTGCGGCACGTCGCCTCCCTCGGTCCCCGCTCCTTGCCAGTGCCTTTATAAGGAGCGGCAGGGTCTGCCGTCTCCTTCAAGCCACTTCTGGCAGAGAAAAACCTTGATTTTGTCTCTTCCCTCTCCGATCAGAGTGCCCTAGCTTCTAGCGACTTCTCCTCCTCCTCCTCGCCGCTCTGCTGCCATACCTGCAGCAAAGCCCACTCTTCTCCATCTTCCCACGCTAGGCCGCACCAGTTGGCACCCTCAGATCTCCTCCTCGTCGCCGATAACCCCCTCCTGGGCATCTTTGTCCCCAACTCCGGCTGGCACGAGCCGGACGCCTCCCTCTCCCTCTTCGTCGACTAAGTGGGTAGGAATCTTCCCCTTACCCTCCTATCTATTTTCCCTTGTTCAATTAGCATTTCAGACCCCTCGATGGCCACTTCCACCCCCATCTGCTCCATCTCCGGTCGCCATCTCCTGCGAGATCGCTCCACCTCCACAGACCATTTCACCCCTCTCCGACAAGCCTAGAAGCTCCCCCTCACTCCACTCAAACGTTTCCCCCACTCCATTCACCACCCTTCACCGCTCGACCACCCCCCGAACACACCCACTTCCGCACACACAGTCTGCCCTAGGCGAACCGCCACAGGCACTCTCGCGCCTCGTCGACCCTCGCACTGGCTTCGCCACACTCCGACGAGGCTCCCTGCATTGTCTGATGTGGCCACGAGGCTGTCCTTGTGATTACAGGTCTCCGCCTCCTCGTCGCCATTGACGGGCTGCTGAAGCTTCTTCGCAGGCAGCTCCACGACCTCTCCAGCCCAGGCATGAGCCCCAGGCAGCGAGAGGCACTTTCGCGAGTGCACCCAGGTTCGCGATTGGGGTTGCGAGCCTACGCTGCTGCCCTAATTGGCAGCACCTTCTCACCTGCGGGCACGTAGACTTGAGGTGGGATTTTAGTCCCACCTCGTAAGTGTGTGGCCCCGCGCCCACACTTAAATTGATTTTGTGAATTAAGTTGTTCGCCTTCGATACACAGGGGTCAGGTCCCTCGCCTACGCACGCAACACGCCACGTACTCGCACCCGCCCTGGCTCGCACTCACTCCCTGCGGGTCTAGGCCGAATCCGACTACCCGACCAAGCACTCCTCGCCCACCACCGCACGCCAGTGGGCCTGGTCCTGGGTGCGCAACCCGAACCCGATTACCCGGCTCTGGGAGAGCTTTCCCAAAGAGAGATTCAGAGAGAAAGAGAGACACAGGGAAGGGGTAGGGGTACGTTTTGCACTTATAGTCTGTATGTGCACGTAGGGAAGAAGGAAAAAGAAGGAAGAAGCAGGCGAAGGAAGAAGAAGAGAGGAGGAGGAGCAGCTGAAGACTTAGATGCACTGAGCAGCTACTGAAGAAGAAAGGAAGGAGAGGAGTTGAAGGAGAAGAAAAGGAGCCGCACTGTAACAAACGCATAGTTAAGCCGTCTGAGCATCGAGTCAGACATCGGAGGGGCAGCAGCCAAAGCAGAAGAAGGCAAGCTAAAGAAGAAAGAAAGAAGATGCAAGGAAGAAGAGAAGAAAATCAAAGAGGAAGAAAGGAGAAAGAGAAAGGGTCACCACAGCAGTAGCAAAGAAAAGAAAAGAAGACAGATTGAAGAATCAGCTGAAAGAGAAGAAAAGAGAAGAAGAGAGACGAAGAAGCCAAAAAAGAGAACTTTTTCTCCCTCTCTCTCTCTTATTATTTTTTTTATAACATAATTGTGAACCTTTATGTTTCTAGAATTATAGTTGCTCCCTGAGTTCGACCTCGGGAAACTTGCCATTCCGAATAATAAATTGTATTAAACTAGTAATCGCTTTGTTATATACCACAACGACTATAATAAATAACCAGACCAACGAAGTGGGATACCAGGTTCTGTCAGGATAAATCAATATAAACCTCCTAAAATTCATAAAAAAAATATTCTAAGAGATTTAGTAGCCTTGGTTTGGCCATTTGAACCTATTTTGACTTAGAACAAAGTTTTAAACGAAAATTTGCCCTAATTTAGGCTTCTATGCAATTTTCCTAGTAAAATGTGGTAAAAAATCAAATCCAATTTCATCATTAGATTCCTTGGGTTTAGATTAGGTTAACACTAAAATTTTGGCCCAATCAGAGTCCATCTTAACCTAGTTTGCAATTTAGTCCCCAAAATCTCTATTTCCTACAACCAGCCCCCTAGCTTTCAAATTTTCTTGCAAATAGGGCCCTATCTTTCTCATTTTATTGACATTTAGGTCCCTACCACCTAATTTTTCAAGGATTCCTAAAATAGAAGTCAACGATTTACATAGCTGACTTTGACTCAAGAAAATCATCATCAAATCATCTCCAAATCCCACCAAATTTGGTGGAATTGGAGTTCAGACCATGAAGAATCGTTTGAATGTAATCCCAGGTCCTGATTTGGAGCAAGAAGCTCTAGCGAGTTCATGAAATTGGTGGGTTTCTACTTGCCAAATCCATGGAGTAAACGTATGGAATTTGTATGTTTCTAGGCCACATCAAGCTCTATATAAATTCCTCGAACTTCCAGGACCAATTCAAGCTTTGTTCTAGGCCAAAACCACCTACTTACTCTCTTCTCCAGCCACCTCCATCGCAGCTCTGGCGACTCTCCTCAACCTTTTCTCTCCAGCCACTAAACAGCAAAATCAAGTGGCCTACGACCTTCCTCTTCTTCCTTCGCCTCTCACTGGCTAAAGTAGAGGCCGTCTCCTCCTCTCCTCATCGCCCTACCCCTCACCAGAGGCACCTTCGTCCTCGATGCCTACCAATCAAAGCCAACACCAATTCCTCCCCCATTCGTCCTAGAGTTAGATCCAACCTCTTCCTCTCCCTCTCTAGATCCTCCCCATACCTTTACTCGATTCGACTGCTATATCGCCCTCTCCCCCATCGTCTTCTCCAATGATGGAAACACCTCTGGTGAAGCCACCTTGCCACCACAGCCCACCAAGCTTGCCTCCACCACTTCCTACACCTTCGCCACACTCACTTGAGCAAAAGCCCTCTCTTTATTGGGACTTTCGCACACTCCACAACCCTGTCGAACACCACACCTTACACACGCCATTACCGACTTCGACTAAACTCCACACACCTTGAAACACCCCAGTACCACTTCCATCACCTTCTCTGGACTTAGGCGAAACTTCTGAGCATCCTAACTTTGGTCGAGCGCCTGTACTTTAAGGTTCAGGTTGTCGCTGGATCATCGCCGCTCTGCTACCTCCATCCACTGCACTCCGCAGCCATCTAACCGTCCTCAATTTCAAATCTATCTCCAGATGCTGTGGAACTCCTTCGCAACCACAACCTGCTCCTTTAATTGCACAAAGCAATGACAACAAAAACTCCAATTGACTAGAGTTTTCACAGCCGCACACAAAGAAGGAGGAGGCTCAGATATAGTCCTACATCGCGGGTTTCCAGACCAAAAACACTGCATAAAGGCAATTCATGCCAATGGCTATTCGCCTCTTCACCAGGGTTGAGGTCCCCGCGCTGCACTCTCCCTCTCACCACCCACACCTGGTGAGCCTGGACCTAACTCGGATTCGTTTACCTGATTAGTGACTTGATTAGAGGAAAATCCGAGGGTAGGGGATGGTTTTGCATTGGGATGCATGCACATGCCTCGAGATGTGTGCCTATACTCCTAACACTTACCCGTTCTGAGATGGCTTTGTGCTCTGCTTGAGGTTTTTAAGGACTTGTGCCTTGTGCTGCTTGAAGACACTTAAGGCATCTAGCTCTGTGTGCTGACGTTTGGTTGTGGTGCTATGAATATATTGACATAGTTACTGACATGGAGATTCGAATAAGTGGTTCAAGACCACTGTAGCAAAATTAAATTAGTTGATTACATTGGGATATGTGCTCAAATGTGGGATTAAATTGGTGATTCAAATCACCATTTTTAGGGTTTCGATATTCTTTTCATCCCGTTGTTTCTTGAGATATAATTCAGTATATTATTGAATATATTCCAATTATCAATTTTCATTATGCTCATTGATTAATATTGTGATTAGTGTCGTAAATTCCATATTTGCTCCTTGCGAACGACCTCGAACTCACTTTTGTTTTTGAGATTACAAATTTAAATGCTAGATCAATTTTCGTCACTATACTACGATGCATTATTTTCTTAAAAATGACAATTTTCGATGTAACAGTTAAGGTCTCAAATCAATAGATATGATCATCCTTGACCTAATTACCCAACACAAGGCTTAAATTGCGTGTATGCTCATCTGAATATACAAACTAAATCAAAACACCTCAGAATCCTTACATTACACCCAATTAGATGATTAAACACTCGAATCGCTCAATTAAATCCATTTCAAATCAAATTGACTCCAGATCTTGCGATTGGGCATAAAATCCAAATCCAAATAAATCGAGCGAGTCGATGCAATGAAATCCAGTTCAAGGGTCCTTGTGAACATATGATGCGAATGAGAAGACCCCTAGGTGTATTTGAGTGCTATCTAGATCTAGAAGTTCAAGAACTTCGAATCTAGATATGCTTGGGTGGATGGGGTGACTTATGGATCAAAACATCGAGGGAAGAAGATGAAAACACTCGTGAGGTGTAGAGGGAGTTGTATGAATTGAGATGAATGCACAAAAAACTCCTCTCTGATCGGAATTGATTAGAGAGGGCAAATCGGATCTAACTACTTTACTCCTAATCTAAACTTACAAGGGATGAATCCACTAACTAATTTTACTCCTAACTAATCTAGAAAGCAGTAAACTAATCTAAGAAAGCATTCAAAACCTAATCTAATTAGAAGAATGGGGCCTATGGATCTTCAACTAGCAATGGAGAGGAAGAATGGAGGGAGGGTCTCCAGCGAGTGAAGAGCCCACTGGAGTAGCTCCTGGGACGTCCCCTAGTGTTATGTGATCCAACTCGACGTGGACGATCAAGAAGGAAGAAGCTCCATCACTGTCACCAATGGCGCTGAGTGAAGTAGGAAGAAGACACTGGAGAGGGAAGAATGGAGAACCCAAGGAAGTAGGAGGGGGGTTTGCCCATGAACGTAGGGGTCATATGACGTCTTTAAATGGGTTATTTGGGAGATATAGGCACCGCCAAGTGAGATTAGGCATATTAGGGGTGGACGGTGGATGCGAGAAGGGGACGCACACGGGAAAGCCTAGGATAAAAAGCCACCGTTGAATCAGATCTAGAGGGAACCACGATGCTTCGCTCAATGGCGCGCTATGTATCAATCAAGATCAACCCTTGATCTCGTGAGGATGAGAATGAACGGTAGCTGCTCGTTTGGGTTCTTTTTGAATGAACAATTGAATAAGAAGTGAGTCGCAGGTGTATTGTGACATTTACACAAATACCCATGAAGTGAAACAGCATGATATTTTCAGAAAAGGCCCATAAGTGGAAGGTTTTGTAACCAAATGGTCCCTAGAGGCTTACAAAAGAACCCTTGCAACTTTTATATGCAGACAATTGTGATGAATGAAGGACCTGAATGTAATGTCATAAATGCATGACCCTAATGATGTCCAAATGCTATTAGATTTTTATTGGAACTTAATTGAATATATTAGAACATGATTTGACTCTTGATTTATACTTTTGATCTCAAATATGTGTTCAATTTACATTTGGATCATCAATTTGTATTTATAAATAGAATATCTCAAATATTGACCTAATTATGCATTTTTAACACTAATTTGATGTTTTAGGTCATTTTCATTAATTCCCACACTTAACTCATTTATTATGTTAAGAATATAGTATTTAACCTAGTTTCTAGCTTAACTTGAGCATTTTAGCTGTGATGAGCCATACCTCATCACCTGCTCATAAGGAAACCATTGAATAGTGCCAAGTTCTTATTCCAAATGTTATTCCAACAACATCAGGAGAAAAAAGTAATGTGGATAATCATCTCATTAATCAAATCGAACAACCTTAAAACATTCCAGATCTTGCACCCATCAGAAGATCCAGTAAAGAAAGGAGAAGCGCAATATCAAGTGATTGTGTTGTCTTTCTCCAGGAATTAGAGGTAGACCAAATGGATACAAATCCCATTTCGATCACTCATGCCATGAGGAGTTCCCATTCTCAGGATTGGATCAATGCCATGAATAAAGAGATGAAATCCATGAGTGACAATGAGGTTTGGGATATTGTCCCATTGCCTGAAGGTGTGAAGCCCATTGGTTGCAAATTGATATTTAAAACCAAACGGGACTCACAAGGCAATGTAGACAAATACAAGGCTCGTCTTGTTGCCAAAGGATTTACTTTAGAGGAAGGCATGATTATAAAGAGACATATTCGCCAGTTTCATCTAAGGATTCATTTAGAATCATAATGGCTTTAGTAGCTCATTTTGATTTAGAGCTACATCAGATGGATGTACAAATAATGTTTCTTAATGGAAACATTAACAAAAATTTACATGGTGTAACCAGAAAACTTTGCATTAGGAGATGCAAAGCAAATGGTTTGCAAATTAAAGAAGTCATTTATGGATTAAAACAAGCATCAAGATTGTGGTATTACAAATTTCATCAAATAGTTGTCTCATTTGATTTTGGAACAAATCCAATTGATGATTGTGTATATCGTAATTCTGTAGGGGAAAATATATTTTCCTGGTATAATATGTGGATGACATTCTCCTTGCCTGTAATGATAATGGTCTGCTACAGGAAACCAAGACATTTCTCTTAAGTAATTTTGAAATGAATGATCTTTGTGAAGCCTCCTTTGTATTAGGAATCCAAATACGAAAAGATCATTTTCATGGTATTCTTGGATTATCATCGAGGAGATATATTGATACCATTTTAAGGTGTTTTGACATGGAGAATTATGAACCAGGAGATATTCCAGTGGCTAAGGGAGATAAGTTCTCTCTTAACCAATGCCCTAAGTATAACTTTGAAGCAAAAGAGATGGAAAATATTCCCTATGCATCGATAGTGGGAAGTTTGATGTATGTCTGCATGTGGCAAGATTGTTGTGAACGAAAGTCATCATTAAAGTATAGCATTATAGTATAGTGACAAAACTCGCAACAACATTTAAATTTATAATCTCGAAAATCAAAAGTGAGCCTGAGGTCATTCATAGGGAGCGAATATGGAATTCACAATAGTAATCACAATTAATAGCAATGAGCATAATCATTAAGCATAAGAAAGATATTTAATGAATAATTCAATCAACAATATATTCAATGATAAGCCAAATTATCTCTTAGAAATTGCTGGAATAAAAAGAATCAAAAAACTCTAAAAATAGTGATTTAAATCACCAATTAATCTCCCACATTAAGCACATATCCCAAATATCTCAATTTCTCAACCAACTTAAATATCGCTACAGTGGTCTTGAACCACTTGCGACATCAGATAATAGCCAAGTAAGTCCATAGTGCCTCAAATATAGCAACAGTACCCAAATCAATCGTCGAACCTTAAGGTTCAGGCACCTTAAGTGACCACAGCACCGCTCAATGCATAAGGCCTTAGAAACTCACAAGGCTTCCGAGCACAACCCTAAAAAATGGCTAAGTATAGAGCATATGAGTACGTTTCCTGAGGTTTAACAGTGCAAAACCCCCTACTCCTCTCAGACCCCTTTTTCTCTCTTCCTGGACCAGGTTTAGAGCTAATCAGGTAATTGGGTATACGGTTCAGAGGTCTCGGCCTGCAGACATGGAGGCGGGTAAGGGTGCGTGGGTCACATGCATGGGGGACCGACCCCTCGTGTACTGGGAGAGGGGGTGTTGAGCAAAATTCCTCTTATTTGCCTTCACACGTTTATGAATCCCTAAGGTGGGACTAAAATAGGATGCATCTATTGTTACAGCTACGTGGAGTTGTTTATTTGATTGCTAGTGTTGTGGTCAATCCCTTGTTCAATTGGAGCAGCAGGTATCTTCATGAAGAGATTCCGCGTCAGTTGAAGGTTGGAATAAGGCTGGAGATGATCGGAGCATGGCGGACGGAGGTGTGGATGATGACGGCGACAATGGATGTCCAACGAGTACTTGCAAGCATGAAACATGGGCTTAATGCACCAATTAAAATGCTCATGAGAATCGCTGGAGTGTGTGGAGTCATTTGGTGGTGGCTATATATTTGCCATGTGAAGGTGTGAAGTGGCCGGATGTGGCTAGGGATGAAGATGGAAAGGTAGGTTGTCCGGTGCAGGTGTAGTGGGCTTGAAACCCAAAATAGGGTTAGGGCTTTTGAAGAGAGCAGTGAGGCAGAGCTTTTGGATGTGAGGATGTGGCATTTTGTGGCGTAGCGTCCTCGCCGGAGTACACGTTGGAGGTGAAGAAGAAGAAGGGGGAGGCAGTGGTATGTTGGTTGAATTGGGAGAAAAAGGAGCTAAGAAAGGTCTAGAGAGGGAGAGGAGGAGATTGAACTTAGCTACGGACGAAGGGGAGGGGAGATCCGCGTCGGCTTTGATTGGCCGACACCGAAGGAGATGAAGTCTCTGGTGATGAGGATGGTGAGGAGGAGAGGGGTAGGCGGTGCTAGCTGATGTGCACTAGATGTGGACGAGAGCAGGGAGGAAGGAGGACCTTGCAATTTGGCTATTGAGAGGCTGGAAGAAGTGTAGCATGGAGGTCGCTGGGGTCACGTTTGGAGGCAATCAAAGGAAGAAGAGAAGAGTGCTTTTTGGTCTAGACCGAACTAGGAAGTTGCTGGGATCGATAGGAGTTTAAATAGAACCTTGCCTGCTCCTCCAAGAGCCATTTCGATCAAGTCCTAAGTTGGTTTCAAAGCTTGACAAATTTGGGTACGTTGGTAGCCAAATCACCCATGAATGATCATGAAATTAGGTTCAATATGTAGAGAATTGTCTCAAGAACAATCTCTCCAAATTAGGAGTGATTTGGATGAGAATCGAGTGAGAAATCCTCACTCGAAAGTTGGTGGAGTTTTGTTCACATTAATGGTGGGAGGGGTGTTTTCGCGAAGGAGATGAGAAACTTAGGGACCTGAATGCAATAAATCCAAAAGTTAGGGGCTTGGATGTAAGGAATATATATTTTAGGGACTGAATTCAAACTAAGTCAAGATGGACTTTGATTAGGCCCAAATTTTAATGCTAACGTAATTTATACCCAAGGAATCTAATGGTGAATTTGGATTTGAGTTTTTATCACGTTTCACTGGGCAATTGGTCGGGCCCAGATAGGTTGCGTTAATTTGGTGATTTAATCGTTGAAATGAGTATAGTGGTTAACCTAAATCGAGCCTAACCATCATTTTACAAAATTTTTAACTTGGCCTACTTGATTTTATCTTGGTCACTTTTAGGCCTAGGGTCGAACTCAGGGAAGCGGGATTAGAGGTGAATAAGTTTCTACACCCTTCCTACAACGAATCTCTTCCTTTCATTTATTATGTTTTTAGTGTTTTTCTATTTAAGATTTTTTTTTTTATAATTTTTGTCCTTAAGGTACACCCTCAAAATCAGGTTCTTGGCTTTGAGCCAAATTAGGGTTCCAAAACTGGTCTTGCAATTCGCAAGACTGAGTACCTGCAAGTCAAGGATTATCTTTTCTCTTTTGTATATTTTTTTATCTTTTTAATGGCAAGAAAGAGAAATAGAAATAAGATAAATATAGTATGCATATATATATTATATATGTATATAGGGGTGGGAGTCGAGGTGGAAATGACGTGTAGCACGGTGTCGAGTTGATCATCGTCTAGGAAGACGCAACCAACAGGACGAAGTGCTGCGTGGAGTGTTGGATGGATGGGTGGAAGGTGTGTGCGGAGACGCTTTCTATACGCGTGTATCGGGGAATAGCAGCAACTGGTGTAGATATTCCCGCGATACAACGTGTGGTAGGTGATATGAAAAAATATATATATGTATATATGTAAATATATATCTATATGTATATATATATATATATATGTATATATATATATATAGATATGTAAATATATGTATATATATATATATTGATATATTTATAATTAGATATATATATATGTATATATATATAACTATATAGATATAGATATATATATATATAGTAATATATGTATATAGTTATATATATGTATATATATATATAGATATATTAGTATAAGTATCTATGTATATAAATATATGTAGATAGATATACATATATATATATATTTATGTATAAATATATGTGTATGTATATGTGTGTGTGTATATATATATATATATATATATATATGTATGTATATATACTTATACTTAGTTATATAGGTACTAATATATGTATAGATATATGTATATATATATATATAAAAGTATATAGTAGTGTACAAGTGAGTGGGTGTGTGTACGAGAGTGTGTGTGTGTGTATGTGTCTGCAGGAGGGAGTGAGAGAGTGTTGTGAGAGAGAGAGAGAGCGTCTGCTGGAAGAAGAAGGCGCGGCGAGTTAAGCCATCTGGAGGCAGCGGCCGACATCTGATGTCCACGCGCAGGCGCAGGCGCAGGCGCATAGGCGCGAAGATGCACGCGCACGCTGGAGGGAGCGGGCGTGGGAGGAAGGTGTAGCACAGCGCGCTGCGGACCGCAGTGCAACGCACTGCACGCTAAGGTGAACGCGAGCGAAGAAGTGGGCACTGAAGTGGGCGGGTGCAGACGCGAGCGCAGGCGCTGGAGCAGGCGCAGGGAGAGATGCGGGCACGGGCTGGCGACGGTTGCAGAGCGGAGGGAGAGTGCCTGGTGATCGGATAAGTGAGAAACTTTCCAGTCACCGCACTGTAGCAGCGTGAGATCGCGGCTACAGTGCAAGGGAAAAAAGTTGACCGGCTGGCGCGCGAGAAACCGGCTGGGCCTCGGGCGGGGATTTGCGACAAGGCACGCGGAGAGGGGCGAGGGTGACCTGCTGGCGCGCGCAGAGCATGTGGAACAGGCGCCTGAGGCGCATGGTGGCCTACACTGCTGCTGGCTGCCGTTGCTTCTACTTGAGCTTTCAAGCTTGAGGCTCCTGTCAATGGCGGAGATGGGTTGGAACGACGAAACAGAGAGGTGAACCACCACGCCCACCGGCTCTTTGTTGAGCTGGGCGGTGGTGGGACTCACAGTTGTGGTTGTGTACCACTGTGAGCTGCTCCTGCCTGCAGCGTAGCTCTTCAAGAGGAAGAGAGGCTGCGTATGGAGGGGAGAGGGGAGGAGATGGCCTGGAGAAGGGGGGGTGCTGTGTGTGGTGTGGACCAGGCTCTCCCCCGTGAGGAAGATGGCTGTGCCCTTTTAAAGAGGATGGAGGTAAGCACAGCCATGCCCTAGGCCGTGCATGGCTATGCATGCGGCTGGCAGGGCAAGCTTGTTTGTAAAGAATGGCGCGAGGAGGAAGCGCAAGCCATGCCCTGCAACTGCGGGGAAGAGGAAATTCAAAGCCAATAAAAGTGAGGAGGGTGATTTTGCGAGGCAGCACTTGAAGAATACGTTAATTACAAGGCCATTTTATTCACTCTCCTCCCCTCTCAAATAAATGCATGCATGCATTTATTTTCACAAATGCGACTATGGCTACCTAATATACACTGGCAATGCTAGGAAATAGCACAAGTTGGCACAATTGTTGGTATATTTTTGCTGTGTAATCATACCCCCATGCATATCTTTTGCTAGTCCCTAGCAAAACATTTTGTACTGTATTTATAAATGATCTTAAGCTGAAGATTTTCTTCTGAGGCGACATATGTGTGTTTATTGTTGGATATTGTGAGAACCAATTGCAGAGAAGACTTTCGGTACTTTAAGTCTTATGTGACATAGTTCATCTCTCAACTAACCTGGACTCTTGATATTTAAACCTTAAGTACGATTTCCAGGACCCAGGAGGTTTTTGCCGTACTCGAGAGCTCAAGAGATTATGGCTTGTGCATAGTGAAGGATCAAGATCGACCATATGAACATTAAGACTCAAGCCCAGGGTTTCACGAATTTTTAAGTGTAGGTTGGTCCCAGTTTCAACTCATGTCTTCGGATTTACCCTTAAAAAAATGATGGAAAACTCAACTCCCATTCTATGATATTTGTGGCTCAAAGAAAACAGGGTATTTGTAACTTGCTCTGAAGAACTTTTGTAGGGTGAAGACTTTACAGATATTTGTGAGATATACTGACTTATTAGTAGGTTTTTCTTTTTTTTTGAAACACGTGTCAGTATATCTCTTACACATTATTTAGAGGAGCACACTTTTCTTTTGGTGGGAGAGTTCCTTTTTGGTGGAAAGAGTCTCTCCTAAACACAAGACTAAAGCCTGGGATAAAAAATCTACCTGTGCGCACAGGTAAGGACTCCACCTTCCCTAATGAACACTAGGGTTGGATCTTATGTTCACCTGGTCTTTCTTGATATGTGTAGTGTGAACCAAGATTACTTAAGCTCTCGAGTAGAAGCAAACCAACGGATCCTGTACTGGTGTCTCAGGTAAAAGAATACGTCCTTAGTTAGGAGAGATTCCGATCTATCTTATCAATACTCAAGTGAATTAAGCTTGGCTTGAGCGAATCAAGCTTCTGTGGCCTAGAAAGTCTTCAAAATAGTGGTTGAATATCCATAAACACTTATTGTATTTTTGTTTCAGCCTTCAGATCATTACTAAATACCATTTTTTTTTAACATAGATAAATGGAGACTGCATGATACCATAAAATACCCAGATCCTCTGGATGCCTATCCACCCCCCCATGCCAAACGATGTTATGTCCTCATATGCATGCAGGGTAGGGTAGAGGAAGGACAAAAGATCGGGTAACGAGAGCTGAGGTGCAGGGTATACAGCAGAGTGGTAGGGTGGGTGGATGGTGGGTGGTGAGGTGAAAAGTGAAGTGAACGTGATAGTGGTGAAGTGTTGTTGGGGTGCCTCCCAACGAGCGCTGAATTTAACATCCCCAGCTGGACTCAGAATGAGGCACAAAATTAGTTACCCTCCAATAGGGCAACAGTTTCTCCAACGGGGGCAGGTTCATGAGTAAGATAGGGTTTTAAACGCTGCCCATTGACCGTAAATTTATGCCCAGATTTGAGATCTTCAATCTCAACGGCCCCGTTGGGAAATGGTCTCGAGACCAAGAAAGGACCAGTCCATTTGGACTTCAGTTTCCCAGGAAAGAATTTGAGCCGGGCATTGTAGAGCCAAACTTGCTGAGATGGCTCAAATTCTTTCCGTCGAATACTGCTGTCGTGAAAAGCCTTAGTGCGTTGCTTGAAGGTTCAGGCAGAATCATAAGCTTCACGACGGAGCTCTTCCAGCTCCTGGAGTTGGAGTTTCCTTTCTCGACCATACAGGTCTGAGTCGAGGTTACATTGGCGAACCGCCCAATAAGCGCGGTGCTCCAGCTCCACAGGCAAATGGCAAGGCTTCCTGTAAACGATTCTATAAGGAGACATACCAAGGGAAGCCTTGAAGGCGGTCCGATATACCCAAAGTGCATCAATCAGCTTGTCGGACCAATCCTTACGGTCAGGCCGAACCGTTTTCTGGAGAATTTGCTTGATTTGCTGGTTCGACACCTCTGCCTAGCCGTTCGTCTGAGGATGATACGGGGATGCGATACGATGATGGACTCCGTATTTCCTCAGAAGTGCCCGAAAAGAAGCATGGGTAAAGTGACTTCCTCCATATGAGATAATGGCTCGAGGGATCCCAAAGCGCGCAAAAATGTGGTCTTTGACAAATCGAGTGGATACAACATGGTCAGCACGGTGCATGGGAATAGCCTCGATCCATTTCGAAACATAATCAACAGCCACGAGAATAAATTCGAAGCCATTAGAAGGAGGAAAAGGACCCATGAAATCAATTCCCCAAATGTCGAAGATTTCCGCAGCTAGGATGGGTTGTAAGGGCATCATGTCACGATGTGATATTGACCCTAACGACTGGCACCTAGTGCAATGTTTGGCATAATTATGTGCATCCTGGTGAAGGGAGGGCCAAAAGAAACTGCATTGCAACACCTTGGCTGCAGTTTTCCTCCAAGAGAAATGGCCTCCGCAGGCTTGATCGTGGCAGGAGGATAGCACACTGGGGAATTCACTGTCAGGAATATAGCGACGGATGATTTGATTAGCACCTATTCGAAAAAGAAGTGGATTATCCCAGAAATAATACTTTGCTTCTGCCATGAGACGCTCGTGCTGGTTTTTAGGCCAGCCACATGAAAGGGATCCAGAAGCAAGGTAATTGGCAATGTCGGCATACCAAGGTCCACTTGCCACATTAATTACCAATAGGTGCTCATCAAGAAAAATCTCATTAATCGACAGAGTAAGTCCAATATGGTCAAGGTCCAGTCTAGAAAGATGATCAGCCACAACATTCTGGGCTCCAACCTTATCGCGGATCTCAATGTCAAATTCTTGGAGCAGAAGAATCCAACGAATCAGTCTAGGCTTGGCATCCTTCTTGTGCATGAGATGGCGAATGGCCGCGTGATCAGTGAAAACAATAACATGTGAGCCCAGAAGGTAAGAGCAAAATTTCTCCAGCCTAAAGACGACCGCCAGTAGTTCTTTCTCAGTGATAGTATAATTACACTGGGCCTCGTTCAACGTCTTACTGGCGTAGTACACCACAAAGGGGTGTCTATCGCATCTTTGTCCCAGGATGGCTCCGACTGCAAGGTCGGAAGCATCACACATGAGTTCAAAGTCGAGGGACCAATCAGGTGGCTGGAGAATAGGGGCCTTGGTGACAGCATTACACAGCTGCGTGAATGCTCGTATGCAATCGAGGCCCATATCGAAGGGTACGTCGGTCGATAGGAGATGAGTTAAAGGTCGAGAAATCTTGGAGAAATCTTTGATGAATCTCTTATAGAAACTGACGTGTCCCAGGAAGGAGCGGATTTGTTTGACAGAACCAGGCACAGGTAAATCAGCAATTACATCAAGCTTAGCTCTGTCAACCTCGATACCCCTATCGGAGATGATATGCCCAAGAACAATTCCCTCTTGTACCATAAAATGACTTTTTTCCCAGGAAAGCACGAGGTTTACATGAATACATCTCCTAAGGATATGGGTCAGGTTGGCAAGACATTCATCGAAAGATGGTCCAAAGATCGAAAAGTCATCCATGAAGACCTCGAGAAAGTCACCCACCATGTCATGGAATATCGCCCGCATACATCTCTGGAAAGTTGCTGGCACATTGCAAAGTCCAAACGACATCCTTCTAAATGCAAAGGTGCCGAAGGGGCAGGTAAAAGTGGTTTTCTCTTGGTCCCGGGGGTCAATTGCCACCTGGTTATATCCTGAGAATCCATCCAGGAAACAGAAAAATTTATTTCCCGCTAACCGCTCCAAGATTTGGTCAATGAAAGGTAGCGGAAAGTGATCTTTCTTAGTTGCAGCGTTGAGTTTCCTATAATCTACACACACTCTCCAAGATGTAGGAGTGCGTGTAGGGATGGATTCGCACCTGTCATTGACACAGATGGTGAGTCCCGCCTTTGTGGACACGACGTGAATCGGACTCACTCAGGGGCTATCGCTGATCGGGTAGATTATACCCGCATCGAGCCACTTAATAATTTCCTTCTTAACGACCTCCCGCATGTTAAGGTTGAGACGTTGCTGCATCTCGCGGGAAGGTCGAGCCTCCTCCTCCGTATATATACGGTGAGTGTAGTAGGAGGGGCTAATGCCAGTTAAGTCTGATAAAGACCATCCAATGGCTGCCTTGTGTTCCATAAGGACTTTCGTTAGTTTGCACTCTTGCTCCCTAGTCAATTTTGAACTAATGATTACGGGAAGTGTTTCATTTGGTCCCAAGAAAACATACTTAAGTGTACTAGGCAGCTCTTTCAGCTTGGGAATGGATGGTGAAAGATCTAGCATTTCTTGGGATGAGAGTGTCCCAAGCGGATCAGAAAACAAGTCAAGAGGAAGAAGTTGGCCCTCAGATTGGCCAAGAAGAGGGGCTTCTTGGATAGATGGATCCAAAAAGGAATAGCACTAGTGAGAAGTCTGTGGGCTCAAGGTCCCAGTGTGGAGTTGCAACTTCACCTGATTTGGCGAGAAAGAAAGGGCAATCTAGTCTTCAAGAGTGTGGGCTGGCGGTGAGTAGCCCGGATATGACTCAGATCACGAGGTATGGGAAGCGGATAAAACCTTGTCAGAAGTCTGGTCAACAGAAGGTACGGGAATAGAGAGGGATGAGGGAACGTCACAATATGTGTCGGTCAGGCAAGTGTCAGTGTTTAAAGGCAGTCCGCAGCAGTTAGAATAGGTCCCAATTAGTCCGATACACGCGCTGACAGCCATGTCCTCGTCAGACGTGTCATCCTCAATGCAATTGCAATCAAAGTTCTTGGCTGCCTTGAAGATGTTAAGCTTGAGCTTTTCAGATACAACGGCAATCTCAATACAGGCCGACTCGCAGTCGATATGGGCACGGGCTGTGGCCAAGAAAGGTCGACCAAGGATGATCGGACAATCAGAAAGTATGCTAGGAACTTCCATATCTAAAACAAGAAAGTCAACAGGAAAACAGAGACTGTTGACCCTAACCACCACGTCTTCCACCACACCCTTTGGAATTTTGACAGAACGATCTGCCAATTGTAACGTGACAGGGGTGGATTTTAGATTTCCCAAGGAAAATTTTTCGAGCATGATGGTTGGTATAAGATTGATGGAAGATCCTAGATTAAGTAAGGCACGGTTAAAATTACAGCCTTGGATGCTACAGGAAATAAGCGGTGTGCCCGGATCTTTCTGCTTCGGTGGTAGATTTGATAGTATAACACAACTCGCATGAGGCGAGAGAACCACCGGATTCTTAGTTTTCTTTGACTGTCACCTGGGTGTTGTGTAGTCTTTGAAAAATTGGGCGACAGTAGGTATGTGGTCGATAGCCTCTAGCAGGGGTACCTTGATTTCAACATCCCTGAATAAATTACGCAGGTTATCAAAGGCCTGTGTATCCTTCTTCTTGCCTTTTGGCTCCCTCAATAGAGCCTCAAGGAATGGGATTGATTCTGGCACCAATTTGGGTGTATCGTCCTCTCGCGAATGCGGTGCGCATCCCGAATGAGAGGGTGATGAAGAAGATGGGCCAGGATCAAGTCGAGGAGGATCTACGGTCTACTTATCGCTCCTCGTAGTGATTGCATTAGACGATGCGGGTCCAGTGAGATCATAAAGTGGAGGAGGGTTCGTAATAGGGACATAAGAGTGAGGTGCTACAGCGGGATTAGCCTGAAATCCCGGTGGAATGCTCGGAGCCTATAGAATCTGGTGAACCTGCCCCTGAGAAGGTCGTACCTGTGGTTGAGGACCACGGGGTACGAAATTTTGTGGGTTTGGAACAGGTTGGGCTGGAAGGGTGCCCTGAGATCGAGTCGCCATGCGTAGTTGACTGATCTCAGCATTCTGCTGCGCCAATTGGTGCTGAAGAGAGGTCATGTTCCCTTCATGGCACTTTGACATTTCCATCATCATTCGCATCAATTTATCAAGAGGACTTGATGCGTGTTCTGTTTGTGGTACGCAAGGACCCGATGGCGGATTCGCCATAGGATTAGACTGGGCCCTTGGGATGACGGGTGTGGATGATCGCATTAGTCCACCCGCGGGGTTTTGGCGCTGCGGGTTGTTGGACCATGCGAAGTTCGGATGATTTCGCCACCCTGGGTTATAAGTGGTAGAGAACGGGTTGTTCCCCAGGGCGCAAGCGTCTTCTATGCTAAAAGACGCATCCGCATGTAAATATACATCCGAGCACACAGAGGCTTGGTCCTCCAGGTCAAAATACTGGCTTGCAGAAGCTAGATCCACATGACTTACCGAATCGCTCGGCACGACACTCAGTAAGGAAGGTCTTATGGGGTTTCTCGAGATAAGCCTGGTGTTGGAAGAATTGGGATTGTGACGAAGTGGTGAGGTGGGGGTGCTTGCCATAGAACAGGCGGGGTTGGCCAGAAGCTCGTCCAGCTTCTTGTGCACGATAGAGACTTCATCCAATTTCTGTGCGATAAGGCTGAGATCAGTGGATAAATGGGAGGGTCCCGTGTCAACTTCGTGGACATTACGAGGCAGGATGGTACGATTAAAGGCAACAATGGAAGCATTGTTCATTGAGTTTTTGCTCATATTTTCAAATAATTTGAATGCTCCATTCTTGTCTTTATTCGTGAAATTCCCTCTGCAGGAAGCGTCTGCAATCTACTCCAAAGTCTCATTTAGCCCATAGTAGAAAATCTGGGCTATATGCCACTTCGGCAAACCGTGGTGCGAACACTTCCTGAGGAGGTCATTATATCTCTCCCATGCCTCATGAAACTGTTCACCATTTTGTTGCATAAAGAAAGTGATACCACAGCGAAGCGCATTGGTTCACCCGATTCGGAAGAACTTCTTGAGAAACGCTGTTCGCATCTCTTCCCAAGAGTGGATGGTTCTCCCAAGGGTGCGTAACCACTGCGACGCTTTATCCCGCAATGAAAACAGGAACATTTTCATGGGGACTATAGGTAACCTAATATTTCTTAGTTTAACTGTTTCAGCCAATCGGGTTAGGTCTTCCAAGTGGAGAAAAGGATCTTCACTAGCAAGACCATGGAAGTGAAAATTTATCAAGCCAATTTTGTTAGGTTTCAATTCAAAGTCGTCCCCGCCCATGGGGACCCGAATTTGTCCTATGGTCTCTGTAGCAGCGGGATTCTGATAGGAGCTAAGAGACCTAGGCTCCTCCTGTTCGGGAGGGTTCTGCATTTCCTCTACTGTTTCCCTAATGGCTTCAATTTGTTCATTATACATTTCCATTTGGGCTTGGAGGCGAGTTATGGGATCCAAGGCTCCACCACCTGGTGGGTTTTGAGGGTGGTTTCCTCCCTCGGGATTTAGGGGTGGGCGTGCAGCCATGTTTGTGGAGGAGGAGGACGATTCGGGTTCTTTTCTAAAATTATCAGGCAATTCACATAGTTCAGGGTTTTGTGACCTCCTCCCAAACATGCACTACCGCAGGAAGAATTGGGGGGATACGAAGGGAAAAGGAGATGAGAGAAATGACGCCACAAAGGTACACTTGATGAAAAATCAATACAATAAAATTCCTAACCTCTACAGTGTGCCCATAGACCTAAAGATCTAAGTTACCTACTATCACGACCTACAGAACCGAATGCGAGCACCGTGGAACCACCGAGCCAGATTGAAAGGCCGTTTGCCCCAGTCTTAGACACCCGATAGCATGTGGGAACCCTCACCAGCACGTAAGCGCTACACGCAGGTAGTTAGACCTCCAATCCTTAATAAGGGTCAAGTTGCTACTAGTTTTAGTTAGAGGCTTAGGATCAAGTGCTTCTGGAATGTGAAGGGCGTTATTTACAGGTAATGCCCAAGTGATTGATTTTGTAAAGTGTGTAAACCAAGCATGCAACGGGAAAATCTCCCCGAATTGAAGTTTTAATTGGTGAATGATTTTTAGAGTTTCACCCTTAAGTAGTATGGATTTTAGGATTTCGTTGAATTACCAATTCAACCAATCTTCGGGTTTTGAGAGAATACAAGTTTTTTTTCTAAGCCCAACAAACCCTTCTTCAATGTTAGTTGTTTAATGCATCCTAAAATGCAATGGGCTTCCCTAGATGGAGATTTCTATGTGTGGATGCACGCAATTTTAGATTAGTGTGAAAGGGAGCCAAAGCACTTCAATTCAAGTGCTCCCAATCACCAAAATGATTTCCACACACAAGGCTCAATCATAAGATAAAGAAAATCAAATTGTTGGGGTTGAAGTATTCAGGATCAAATCTTAAGCACGTGAAAGGTCATGGTGAGGTTGGAATCAACTCAATTCCAAGTCTCCTCACCAAAAAGGCGATCCTGAATTTGCAGATAAATGAGGCAAAGAGGGATGGCAATCAATCTATTTATTTTTGCCTCAAACAATACTTCACACGGCGAAAGATTCAAGAATCAAGATTCTTAGATCTTCGCTATGCGAAGTTTGCGGGAAATCCTGAGGCAATGGGAGTAATGGCAAACAATCAAACATGTGATTTTTAATCCACTTGCCCCAAGAGATCCCAAGAAGTGTTTTATTATTATTATTATTATTAAGGTGACAAGTTGACCTAAGCTGTTAAGAAAGAGCGACCTACCTGTTCAGCAACGTGGGCGAAGCTCTAGTGCTGTGCCGAAAACTTCACGCTCTCGTTCCCGCCTTGGATCTGCCCACGTCTTCGACTTCGTCTGCCTGCCTTCTCCTTACAACTGGTTTACTTGAATGCGCAATTCCCCGGCAACGGTGCCAAAAAAAGGTGTGGTCGGGCCCGGATAGGTTGTGTTAATATGGTGATTTAATCATTGAAATGAGTATAGTGGTTAACCTAAATCGAGCCTAACCATCTTTTTACAAAATTTTTAACCTGGCCTACTTGATTTTATCTTGGTCACTTTTAGGCCCAGGGTCGAACTCAGGGAAACGGGATTATAGGTGAATAAGCTTCGATGCCCTTCCTACAACGAATCTCTTTCATTAGTTTATTATGTTTTTAGTGTTTTTCTATTTAAGATTTTTTTTCTGATAATTTTTGTCCTTGAGGTACACCCTCAAAATCAGGTTCTTGGCTTTGAGCCAAATTAGGGTTCCAAAACTGGTCTTGATATTCGTAAGACTAAGTACTTGCAAGTCAAGGATTGTCTTTTCTCTTTTGTATATTTTTTTATCTTTTTAATGGCAAGAAAAAGAAATAGAAATAAGATAAATATAGTATATATATATATTATATGTATATAGGGGTAGGGGTGGAGGTGGAAATGACGTGTAGCACGGTGTCGAGTTGATCGTCGTCTAGGAAGACGCAACCAACAGGACGAAGTGCTGCGTGGAGTGTTAGATGGATGGGTGGAAGGTGTGTGCGGAGATGCTTTCTGTACGCGTGTATCGGGAAATATCAGCAACAGGTGCAGATATTCTCGCGATACAACGTGTGGTAGGTGATATGAAAATATATATATATATGTATATATGTAAATATATATCTATATGTATATATATAGATATGGTTATAATTATATAGGTGTATATGTAGTTATATATGTATATATATGTATATATATATAGATATGTAAATATATGTATAGATAGATGTATATATATATATATATTGATATATTTATAATTAGATATATATGTATGTATATATATAACTATATAGATATAGATATATATATGTATAAATATATGTGTATATATATGTATATATACTTATACTTAGTTATATAGGTACTAATATATGTATAGATATATGTATATATATATATATATATATATATATATATATATATATGTATATATATATAAGTATATAGTAGTGTACAAGTGAGTGGGTGTGTGTACGAGAGTGTGTGTGTGTGTATGTGTCTGTAGGAGGGAGTGAGAGAGTGTTGTGAGAGAGAGAGAGCGTCTGATGGAAGAAGGCGCGGCAAGTTAAGCCGTCTAGAGGCAACGGCCGTCGTCTGATGTCCATGTGCAGGCGCGAAGATGCGCACGCACGTTGGAGGGAGCGGGCGTGGGAGGAAGGTGTAGCGTAGCACGCTGCGGACCGCAGTGCACCGCGCTGCACGCTGAGGTGAATGTGGGTGAAGAAGCGGGCAGGTGTAGACGCGAGCGTAGGCGCTGGAGCAGGTGCGGGGAGAGACGTAGGCGTGGGCTGGCGATGGTTGCAGCGCGGAGAGAGAGTGCCTAGTGACCAGATAAGTGAGAAACTTTCTGGTCACCGCATTATAGCAGCGTGAGATCGCAGCTACAGTGCAAGGGCAAAAAGTTGACTAGCTGGTGCGCGAGAAATTGGCTGGGCCGCAGGAGGGGATTTGCGATGGGGCGCATGGAGAGGGGCGAGGGCGACCTGCTGGCGCGCACAGAGCACGCGGAACAGGTGCCTGAGGTGTGTGCTAGCCTACGCTGCTGCTGGCTGCCACTGCTTCTGCTTAAGCTTCCGAGCTTGAAGCTCCTGTCAATGGCGGCGATGGGCTGGAACAACGAAACAGAGAGGTGAACCACCACGCCCACCGGCTCTTTGATGAGTTGGGCGGTGGTGGGACTCACAGTGGTGGTTGTGTACCACTATGAGCTGCTCTTGCCTGCAGCGTAGCTCTTCAACAGGAAGAGAGGCTGCGTATGGAGGGGAGGAGACGGCCTGGAGAAGGAGGGGTGTTGTGTGTGGTGTGGACCAGGCTCTCCACCGCATGGAAGATGGTTGTGCCCTTTTAAAGAGGATGGAGGTAAGCACAGCCATGCCCTGGAGCGTGCATGGTTGTGCATGCGGCTGGCAGGGCAAGCTTGTTTGCAGAGAATGGCATGAGGAGGAAGCGCAAGCCATGCCCTGTAGCCGTAGAGAAGAGGAAATTCAAAGCCAATAAAAAATGAGGATGGTGATTTTGCGAGGCAGCACTTGAAGAATACGTTAATTACAAGGCCATTTTATTCACTCTCCTCCCCTCTCAAATAAATGCATGCATGCGTTTATTTTCACAAATGCGACTATGGCTACCTAATATACACTGGCAATGCTAGGAAATAGCAAAAGTTGGCACAATTGTTGGTGTATTTTTGCTGTGCAATCAACAATCAGAAGCCCAAATCAGGGCAAAATCCCATATGAATCTCTATTCTATGTCAAAATGGGTTCAGATGGTCAAAACAAAGATGCCAAACCTCTTAAAATATTTTTCTATGAATTTTAGGAGGTTTATATGAATTTTATCCTAACCAGAACTTCTTCAATTCAAGTGGGGTCGAGAATTAGGGTTTTGTGTATTGTTTTGATTCTTAAAGTGCACGAAATCCTATTTCTGTCAGTGTGGACTCACTTCTTATTCTTTAATGTTTATTTGACCTCTATTTAAGCCTTGAGTGTCCCCGTGGTTTTTCTGCATTTATGATGTGATGCTAAAACTGCAGATTTAGCCTTATTTTAGTGTTTTCTCCTCAAAACAACTTAGGGTGGAATTATGATCTTCAGACGATCATTTAAAAGCATTTGTCTCTTAATTCCAACTAATTTAAGCTAGTTATGACGAATGATGGTGTTACCATCACAGACCTCGCATACATTGCTGGCATGTTAGGTAGGTATTTGAGCAAGCCTAGACCCGACCATTGAAAGGCAGATAAATAGGTCATGCGCTACTTACAAAGAACAAAGGATTTCATACTCGCATATAGGAGATCAGATCATTTGGAGGTCCTCAAATATTTTGACTCCAACTTCGCGGGATGTCAGGATACTCGAAGATCTACTTCGGGCTACATTTTTCTGCTAACTGGAGGAGCTATCTCATGGAGGAGTGCTAAGCAAGCCTTGATGGCTATCTCCACTATGGAAGTAGAGTTTATATCATGCTTCAAGGCCTCAAATCATGGGATATGGCTTAGGAATTTTGTCACAGCACTAAGGATTATTGATGGCATCGAGAAACCACTTCAGCTTTATTGTGATAATAATTCAGCAGTACTGTACTCCAACAGCAACAAAAGTTCTTCGAGGTCGAAGTACATTGATATCAAGTTTCTAGCGGTCAAGAAAAGAGTTCAAAGTGGACAAGCGTCCATTGAACACATTGGAACCAACTCCATGGTGGCAGACCCGCTTACTAATGGGCTAATGCCAAAGGTTTTTCATAAGTATGTTGTTTATATGGGTGTTGTATCTATTCTGTAATATAACAATTCAGTGGGAGTTTGTTCTATTTTGGTGTTTCATGTATGGACATATATTTTAGTTATGCGCATAATAAATTCCATTTACACTTTGCAACTCATTTGTCCTTGCCATATGATCTCTTGTATGATAAGGTTTTTTGGGCCAATTAAAAATAGGCATGTGTAGATCACATTGACATGCAATTTTCATGCTATGTACTTATATCAGATCTTTGTCATTACTTATGTTAATGTATATGATCATTGCTTAGTCTAGTCGACTTCATAATAATGAAAATTAACTTGGTTGTATATTAACAGAGTATGGATGTGATTGGTTAAGATGTGGTTTATTGTGATGTTACATAATTGAGCTCATATAGGTATATGAAAGCATATGATTATAAGGATAATATATGTGGTTCAAGTGGAAGATTGTTGGAATCATAATACGAACCATATTATATTATTATTACAAAATTATATGCTATAATATATATACATTCATATTTAACATCACATTTGTGGTAATTAATGTGATCTAATTAAGTTTATTAACCTCTTGCATCTCATAAGGATATAGGAATTTTATACATAGATAGCTTAAGGAAATACAATTCTATGATGGGCCGAATTGCCACTTCATAGTTAGTGGATATGGTCCCAAAAGGGATAAAAGAGAAGTAGGTGGTTTCGATTCTCCGCATCCCATCACAGGGAAAGTTATATATAGGCCCCAGGATAGAACACTTGGGGTACATTTTTTTCCCCTCAATTTCTTCCACACTTTCTCTCTGTTCTCTTTGGAAGCACCATCACCCCCTCTTTGGAGGACTTCACGGCTCCAGAGAATCCTCACATGATTCTCCATCAAATAAGATGGATTCAGGTATACTTCCATCCCTACTCTTCTGTCTCATTTTGAGTTGATGATACAATGATTGGATTGTTCTTGGGGATTATAGAAAAATCATTTTGATTAGATTTTTCATATGGTTGATTAAGTTTATTCTATTGGTTCCTATGAGACTATCCCCTCCAAGGCTTGTTCATGCAACCATGCATGTGTCAAGTCTAACCGAACATTTTAAAAATTACATTGAATCAGTCGATTCAACTAAAAATCAGTGCCTTATCGATTGGAGCAAACAGTTCAAACAATAAAAGTTAAAATCAGTGTAAACCAATCAAAATCTTGTCGGACCAGTTGGTTTGCTTAAACAAGCCATCCGATTTGATCATTCTCTTAACAGTTAAAAAATAAAGAAAAAGAAAATATATGCAACTTTAGAACTTGAAACAAAGATTCAAAGTGTTATATGTTTTTCAATATTAAACTCTTAATTTCGATTATAACTTTTATTTTTGTTTAGTATTTGATAAAAACATGTAAATTTTAGCATAATTATAGTTGTAAAATAACTTTTCCTATTACACGTATTCAATGATTTTTTATTAAACACCAGTTCAACCCAGTTGGATTTGGTTGAACCAATACAAACTAATCCAAAGGTCTTACGGTTCGATTTTTTCTAATTTTTTTTACATGCTGATGTCATCGCTAGTTTAATCATTACAAACCGCTGATTGAACTACTAAATAACCAAACCAACACATGATCGATTTAATAACCGATTTGATTTTTAAAACATTGGTCTAACCTGCAACCTCACTTGGCATAGCACCTTTAGGTCTGATTATTAGGTCGAATCAAAAGTTTGAACGGGTCAAGTAGGGTTATAGTTTGATCAACCAATGAAAATACGGATTGAATTAAGTTAGGGAAGCAACCTGATCAAACCTAACTATAATCTATGCATATATTATAAAGACATTACTTTCCAAGAAATTCTTTAGATACACCTTCATTTCTATTCTTTCCCCCACCCTCTCGATCGATCGATCCCATGCACAACTTTTTGAGATTAAAAAAGTTGAAAAGTAGGAAAGAAAACTAATAACCTGACTCATTGGCAATCCAGTCCAACCGGCTGATTGATTTTTATGGGTTGGGTCGCCTCAAGTTTGGTGGTAAGGTGGTTGGGTTGGGCTTACCATTGCAATGGACTAGGGGTTAAGTTCTAACCTTAGATCTCCACAATAATAATAATACGTGTGATAATAATATTTCACCCTTATATTGATAGTTGCAGTACGGCTTGCGTTGTCGACTCAACATGATGACACCAAAGTTAAATCGAATCCATGATCCAGAACAGGTAGGAAAGGGAAAAATAATTTCTGAACGTTGACTGTGTCGCTATCCCACTCCAGTACCATATCAAGCCAATCTGGTCATGATGTCAACAACATAACTTTTATTTAGGTGCCTATACCTATTACCCAATATCAGATCCTTAGATAATGCTATCCATACTGCTGCAAAGTAGTCGGAAATACTAAGTATGAGCTTGTGGGGTCCTTCAAAGAGTTGGAGATTTTTTGTTTAATGATCTTGAATCAAATTAGGTAAATTAGGAAGAAATTTGTCAATTCCAACATAATGCAGAGAGGGATATATAAAGATTTGAATCTGAATTTCTTCCGTCAAAATCAAGATTTTTCACAATTTGACCACATCGCAATGGGTAAGAACAGCAGATTTGCGGGACATTGGAAACGAGGGCCAATGATTAATGGAAAAGAAGGTGGCGGGGGGGGGCGCTTGGGGAGATGGGGGGACAGGTGTGGGATGGGATATTACATGATATATGGAATGGAATGAGACGTTTCCTTGCCAGCTTTCAATGGGTTGCACCGCATATTCTCTTGTCTGGACCCCTTCTGGGGCAATTTGGTGTCTCCTTCCACCTTTTTTTTAGTCATCTTTTTTCCATTCCCTCTTTGTGTGCTTGTTTTAGTTATGGCTTTATTATTTAATAAGAGTTAAAGTGAGTTAGTAGAGTAGGTATGGCTTAGTGTAGTTGGTCCCCCGGGCATTTAAGATGACAACGGAACTAGTGGGTGACGAATGTTGCTTTCAAACCCCTCCTTTTTTTTATTTTTAACCAAAATGTCACTTTCAAGCCAGATTTGTCTGATCCGACGCCAAGCTTTGGATAAAGGCTTTTTACATCCATACCTTTGAAATTATTGCTAATTGCATCCATATTCCTCATGAATCTCCTTATTATATGTATACCTTTACAAACTTAAATTTACTAACCATGTCGGTTTTGCTATGATAGATTTTGATAGAATATTTCCGAAATATTTCCTAACGGTCGGTAATGGTGTAAAATTTGAATGGTACATTATTAATATTTCTTTTTATATTTTTAATTTTTTATTTCCTGTTCTTTCTTCCTCTCTTCTCCTCTCTTCTTCCTCGAGCTTAGAGTTCACCTTCTCCTGGGAGGCTGCGACGAGATCGAACAGCAACTGGAATGAAGGTTTTCTTTTGTTTTCCTTTCTAGGGTTAAAGTTAAAACTAACCGCATCACCGTATCCCGCGAAACAAACAACACCATAATCGTTAAGCACTAACCCTCTTTGTCAGAGCTGCCACGTCTCTAATTTTTGTTGTCATAGGTGATGCACAAACCATAGGAACAATGCCATGGAAGCAATGCATGATAACGCACAATGTGGCAGTGGTTGACCGCTGGCCACTACCATGAAGAAGAAAACTCCATTAATTTAAAACAAAAAATATATGGTATATATCGTCACTCGTTCTTGCCTGGGGTCTGAGAGCTCCACTCTTTAACTTAATGCACTTCGGAGACTCCGAACCTCAAATGAAAGACATAATACAGCACTTAATTTGGGTCTTTTTTTAGATAGAACTCTAATTAAATATATGAAGTCAAAAAATAAAATTATTTTCGTAACACACAGATACAATGTATATTAGAGAGAAAGGTTTTCTTTCCCAAATGCAATGTGGATCATCATCCATTGGATGGAAGGAAATCTCAATGAAAAGACAAATGCATGCTGAGTGATTCCTATGAGTTTTGACTAAGTTGAACTTAAGCTGAAGCAAGATCATGAGCACCCATTCAGCTAAGTTCTTTGATGATATTTCATTTATTTTGACTAACTACAACCTTAAAGTAGATGGAGTTATGGAAGCTCCAGCAATGATCAAGAACTCTTTATGACATATATACATATAAAGTACCTAGAATCACAAATTAATATTCACATAATGGAAAGAAGAAATGGAACACCCAAAAGCTCTTGCCATCTCCGTGGAGAGGGATTACTTCAAGGCCATATGGCACCTTAACTTGGTTGTTTCTAATGCGTTCAGGGTTCTCTTCCCTCATCTCTCTTAGTGTGCTTCCCCATCCTCCCTTAAAATTCTAGAAACTTACTAGCATTGTTGCTACTTGAGCTCCTGTTGATAGAGTGAATTTGTTGAATTTGAAGGAAGAAGAGATGCTTGCATCGTAGTATAGTTAACAAAAATAATTTTACAACATTTAAATTTATAAGAGTGTTAGTTTCAAAAAAAAATTATAAGAGTGCTCAAAAATAAGGAATTGAGTTCGATGTCATTTATAGGAAGTAAATATGAAATTCATAACACTAATTAAAGATATAGACAATGAGCACAATAATAAGACTATGTAATGAATCAATAATAAAAATATATTCAATATCAACCTAAATTGTATCTCTAGAAATAATAGGATAAAAAGGATGAGAGAAACTCTAAAAAGTGGTGATTTAAATCACCAATTAATCCTTCAAATTAAGCACATCCCAAAGCATTTATAATCAAATTTTCCAACAGTAATCTTTAAACCACTTACTCAAATATCCACATCAGCCAAATATCAGAGTCAACCTCAAATATAGCCACAATAACTCACAATCAGACGACCTCAAGGTTCCACAAGTGCCTTAAACCACTTAGAGAACTGCCAAGGCATAAGGCCTAAACAGAGCTAGAGTAATGCCCTCAAAGATGCTAAGTATAGAATACATATGCACACATCACGAGGATAAACAATGCAAAACCACCCTCCTTTAATTCTCTATCCTTCCTCTATTTAGAACTGGGTAAACAGGTGTTTGGGTCATGAACGGGGGACCAGACCCGCCAACATGGTGTAGCAGGTGAGGTGTGCGCACGTGTGATGAGTGGGACCTCACCCCTTGTACTGAGGCAATAAGGTCTCTTCACAAAATCACTTTATATGCTGCGCGAGCTCTTGTGATGCATGATGTGGGACTATATCCCACCTTCTTTCTTCGTGCAACAACAGCAAATGGAGGTGGCTTGTTGGATGCATCTTGTGTCGATTTAGGAAATGCGCATCGTAGTATAGTTGACAAAAACGTAACAAATAATTAAATTTATAAAACCCGAAATCGATGTGAGTCCGAGGTCGTTCGCAGGAAGTAAATATGGAATTCACAACACTAATCACATTCAGAAATAATGCGTATAATCAATTAAGTACAAGAAAGATATTTAATGAATATTATATGCAGAAATATATTCTATACTAGCTAAAGTGTATCTCAGAAACAATGGGATAAAAAGAATAAAGAAGCACTAAAAATGGTAATTTAAATCACCACTAAGCTCCTTCAACTTAAGCATACATCCCTCAGTTCAAATTTTCCAATACTGTTCAGAACCACATATCTCAATTAGCCACGTCAGAATAGATATCAAATGTCTCCACAGTGCCTCAACCAATATCAAAAGTCGGGATAACCCCAGACGACTTAAGTGATCATAACACAAGGCACTAGCACAACACAAAGCCAATGCACAATGCTTCAAAGATGCCTAAATGTTAGGCATGTATGCACACATCTTGAGTCATCGGGTATGAATCCTGAAGGAAAACCCACCCCCTTCCTCCTTAGAAATTCCCCTCTGATCGGCTCAATCCTGGTAATTAGGTTTGTAAGTGGGTAGTCGGATCCGGGTAGGATCCAGAATCGCGTGGCTTGTACTACGAGTGAGGACTGAAAGCGCGTGGGTGAGCACGTGCATGGGGGACCTCACACCTCGTGTTACTTAAGGCAAACCGCTAAGATCATGAATTCCTTATTTGTGTTGCTGTGAGTTTGAAATCCCATGATGTGGGACTATATCTGAGCATCTTCTTTTTCTTCCTTCATGCACTGCAGCAACAAGGTTGTTGGTCGATTAGAACTACTGGCGTTGCTTTTGTTATCTAATTGAGGGCCCAGACACCTTCGTGGTGTCACTCCGCACTTCATGGAGGTCATGGCGAGGTCGGAGATGGTCGGATGACGGCTATCGGTGACGGAGATGTATGATGGGAACAACATCATGAGCCATAACTAGCTCAATTTAGTCATTATCAAGGAATAAGTGCTCCTACATAACCATCAGAAGGCCATAATTTATTGCATAATCATTCTGAGAGAAAGACAAGAAAATAGGGCTAAAACTATAATTTTACCATCATATCTTGAATGCATAACAACCATGGATTTTCTCAGGGGCTGAACAAAGGTCAAATAGTCTTAAAAGTCTAACAAGTGGGTCAGTATAGACAGAAATGGGTTTTCGCGTGTTTCAGGAATTAATGGACATCTGAAACCCTAAAAACATATCCGCTTAATTAACTGAGGTTCTGATCAGGATAAATTCACCTAAACCCTCTAAAATTTATATAAAAATATTCTCTAGGGTTTGGTATGCTTGATTTGACCATTGGAACCCATCTTGACCCAAAACAGAGTCTCAGACAGACATCTACCCTAATTTAGATTTTTGCATAAATTACCCAGTCAAACTTAGTAAAAACCTAAATCTAACTTCACCATTGTATTTCTTGGGTCAAAATTAGGTTTGTACCAAAATTTGAGCCCAATCTGAGATTATATTGACCAAGTTTACATTTTGGTCCACTCAGACTCTTTTTATCTCATTCAGATTCTTAACTTTTGAATATCTTGCAAATAGCCACCCAGCTTTGTCATCTTCTTCACAGAAAGGCCCCTGCAGCCATGGATCCTATTCCTACAAACTTCGATGACTTTAATATGGCATGTTCTCCTTGATTCCTTGACGAATCCCTCTCAAATTTGAAAGGGAAGTTTATCAAGGAATTCCCTTCCTTTTGAGCCAATTCTTAAGCCCTAAAACTTTCCTAATCTCTCATGCGAACGCATGAGAGATTAGGGTATCCTAGAGAATTCTAGCTCCGACGACATTCTAAGCTTGGGAAACTTGCTTCCCAAGCTTAAAACTCCCTCTATGGCCTATAAAAGAACCCCCAAATTAGGTCGAACTTCTGAGACTTGACTCCGACTGTGAAGCCCCTCCTTTCCTCTCTCCGCTCCGGCCACGAAGCTCCGCAAGCTCCAGCAATTCCTCCTGACCTCCTTCGTTGTCCATCCACAATACCAGTGGCCGGATTCCCTTCCTCTCTCTCATCCGCTCTTGGCCATACTAGCAAGAGCCTCCTTCCCGTCGTCATCGCCGTTCCTACCCTCACCGAAGCACTTCGTCTTCTCCGTCGCCGACATACCCCTGATGCGGATTCTCCCCCCTTTCGTCTGATTAGGTTAGGTTAGATTAGTTAGTTTAGATTTCTAGTTTAGTTTCCTACCCAAAAATATCAAAAATAGCCCTTGACTACTCCGCTCATCCCTGTCTTCTCCGTCTCTGACCATTCCTCTGGCAAGGCGGTTCCACTGCTACACAACTCCATCCACCTCGCCGATCACCTCAAAACCTTCGCCACATCCTCCCACACAAAAACCCTAACCTATCGCACTCCATCGTCCACCCCATCATGCCACCGAGCACACCCATCACCGGTTACCTTCCCCAATCCCGACCAACCACCACAGATCACCATACTCCACGAAACCACCTCCGCTAAACTCGCCGTGGTCCGGCAAAGCTCCTAAGGTATTCTAACGTGGCCACGAGGCCCTATTTCATGTTTCAGGTAGAAAGTCCTCCACCGCCATTACCGCAGCTTCGAGCAAGGCTTCAAGCTTGCTCTAGGATGCATTCACTCTAAGCGTTTGCTCTAGGCAGTGTGGCTTACTCCCAGGAAGCCTCCCAGGCATCCAATTGAAGCTGCCAGGGTGCACTCACGCCCCAATTGAGGAAGGAACACCTACTGCGGCCTACGCGAAGGAAAGGTGGGACATTTAGTCCCACCTTATAATAGTGCAAAGTAAAGCGCACACATAAATTGAATTTGTCTCATACGCTTACCGCCTTAAGTAAGCCACAAGGGGTGAGGTCCTCGCACCCCTCACGTGACTCACCCATGACACCTAATCTGTGGGTCTAGTGCATCCGATTACCTGCCTAACCAAGCACTCCTCGGCTGCCACTCACGGTCGGTAGCCGTGGTCCCTGGTGTGCATGTGCCCATTTACTTGAATACCCTGACTGTGGCCCTGGGAGGGCAGATCCCAGAGAGAGAAGGAGAGAGAGAGAGTAGAGGCAAGGGGGGTTTTGCTTCCCTATGTATTGGCTAACACAGCCAAATCTGAGAGTTTCCTCCTGTGCATAAAGAGAAGGAAGAAAGCCTTCGCATAAGAGGAGGAAAGGAAGAAGGCCTACAAGAGAAGCCAAGGTAGAGAAGAAGAGAGCTACCTGTAGAAGGAGAAAGAAGAGAAGAGGAAGAAGAAGAACAGTACTAAGGAAACACTATAGCATCTGATGGATAAGTCGTCTGGTCATCAGACCCGACGTCTGATTTGAGGCTTAATACTATGAACGATTGCTTTAGAATTACTATTAAGATATTTAAATTGATTGAATGCTTGATACATATGCTTAGAGAATAATTGGTGATTTAAATCACCATTGTTTTAGCTTCTCTACTTTTTTATTACCTCAATATACATGAGAATTCATTGAATATCTAATGTGACAGATTAGTATTTATTGAATATCATTATTTGGTTTAAGTTCTTGTGCTCATTTTCATTATTTATTGAGATTATCAATTGAATTCCTATTTGCTCCCTATGTTCGACCTCGGACTTTCATTTAAGTAATAAATTCTATTTATTTTCAAGCGATTTCGACCTATACTATAACGTAGCTTTCACAACATCGATCTCGCTCAGTTAATAGTTGCTGGCAGTGGCAACACCTGAAATCATGAGCATAGGCCTTAAGCCCCAATTAGTGCATTCAGGAGAGTCGCTTGAGTGCGTGGAGTGCGTTGGTGGTGCTAATGTGATGGTTTGTGAGGTGTAGAGAGCCGAACGGTGGCTATGATGGTGGGTGAGAATGGGTGTGTTCAATTGGTGGTTCCAGTGGTCAAGAGCTCCAATAACCTTGGGGCTTTTGATCTATGGAACGTGAGGAAGGTGTAGGTGGAAGTGGAGGGGTGTTTGGTGGCATGATTCGTAGGCTTGAGCTCACCAGGCTACACCGGAGGCAGAGAAGATGAGGGGGAAGGCACGTGGAGAGCGGTTGAATCGTGGTTTGAAGGAGTTGAATGGAGTTTAGAGAGAGAGAGGAAGATTTTAACCTATCTAGAGGATGAAAGGAGGGAGAAGTGGCATGCTGGTGTGATTGCCGAAGCTGGAGGGGATGAATTCTCTAATGGTAAGTGGTGATGACGACAAGGTAGATGGCTCCTGCTTGGTACGACGATGAGTAGATGGAGAGGAAGATGACCCCTTTGCCTATCGTACATGGCAGAGGGCGACGAAGGGATTTCAAGGTGGTCACTGGAGTTGCGGTGGAGACGGCCAGAGAGAAGGAAAGTTGAAGAATTTAAGGCCTAGACCGGACTAAGGAAGAGCCTGGGATGTACACGAGCTTATATAGAGGAGTTCTAGACCTTTAGTTGCAAGGAATCAATGCCAATTCCTCGCAACTAAGGCAAGGAAATCTCACTAAAATCGAGAGTTCGCCCAACCTTTTAGAGTTGATTTCGAGTCTTCGAATCAAGTCCAATGGATTGGGCAACTTCTCTAGATTAATCCCTCCAAATTTGGAGGGGTTTGGTTGAGGAATCAATAATCCTTGATTGAATGCCGGCAGGTTTGGGTTCACACCATTAATGGTGATAGGGACCTTTTTAAAGGAAACGACAAGAAGTTAGGGACCTGAACACAATAAATCCAAAAGTTAGGGGCTTGGATGTGAAGAACAGAGATTTTAGAGACTGAAATGCAAACTAGGTCAATATAAACTCTGATTGGGTCTAAATTTTGGCCTTAACCTAATTTGGACGCAAGGAATCTAATGGTGAAGTTGGATTTCATTTTTGACTAAGTTTGACTGGGCAATTTGCTCAAAAGCACAAACTAGGGTAAAATCTCATCTGAGTCTCTGTCCAAGGTCAAAATGGATTCAGATAGTCAAACCAAGGGTACTAAACCTCTTAAAATATTTTTCTATGAATTTTAGGAGATTTAAATGAATTTTATTCTGACCAGAACCTCTTTAATTCAAGCAAATCTAAAATTAGAGTTTTGTGTGTTGTTTTGGTTTTTGAAATGCGTGAAACCCTATTTCTATATATGTGGACCAACTCTTTGGACTTTAATGCTCACTTTATCTTCAATTAAGCCTTGACAAACCCCATTGTTATTCTACATTCCTAGTGTGATGTTAAAACTATAATTAACCCTGATTTGTTATTCTCTCCTCAAAATGGATCTAAATGGAATTATGGCTCTCAGGTGATCATCCAAGAGCATTTATCACTTAATTTCCACTAATTTAAGGTAGTTATGGACAATGATGGTGTTACCATCATGGCTCAATTTGAAGCAGCTGTTGCATCCTTTCTTCGATTGGAGCTACAGATGGGTGTGTGGATGAACTCTATGCATCCTAGAAGTGGTAGTAGGGCTGGGGCAAGTCGAAGTACTGTGAGTGAAGGTGAAGATGGGAGGCGTATGCAACAGCTCTGGTAAGGGTACCTGAAAATACAAATATGGGCTAAGAGCCCTAGTTAAAAGGTTCAGAAGACTCACTGTAGTGCGAGGAGTGCAGTGGCGGTGATGATTTGGTGTTTTGAGGTTGGATGAGGTTGGGTGAAGTCGGAGATGGCCATGGATGATGGGTTAGGTTGTTGGGGTGAAATAGTGGATGAAACTTATAATTAGGAGAGGGGTTTTGGTCGATGAGTGATGGGGAAGTTTCTGGCAGTGATGGCTTAGCGATTGGTGGTCGGTGGTGGCATAGTAGCTTCGCCAGAGGCAAGGAAGATGGAGGGGGAGAAGGTGATTCGTTGGTCGAAATAGGATGAGGAGTAGAACCTAAACTTCAGTGAGAGATGGAGAGAAGTAATCTAATTTAAGGATGAAAGGGAGGGAGTTGGCGCGCTATTGTGATTGCCGGACATGGAGAAAATGAAGTCTCTGGTGGGAGAGACGGCAAGGAAGAAGGGGTTTGGGGGCTCCTGCTTGGTACGGCGACAAGCAGATGGAGAGGAAGAAGATCCCTCTGTCTATCATACATGGCAGGGGACGACGATGGAGGATTGAGGAGCTTGTCAGAGTCGTAGTGGAGGTGGCCGGAGGAAGAAGAAGATGAATTTTGGGGCCAAATCAAATTAGTTTTGATTACCGAATGATCTAGAGCTTTTATAGAGCTCGAGCGTGCTCAAATTAGGAAGACTTCTTCCAAGAGAATGGAATTTCAGAGAGTTATGGCTTTGGAAAAAATCTTGAGTTCACACCAGCTTCTCGCTTCAAATCTGAGCTTGAGGCTGCACTCATATGGAAGAGGATGCACACGATCAAAGTTGGTCTATAGGTAGGTTGACCTAACAATAGTGGTAGGGACATGTCTGTGAAGAAGATGAGAAACTAGGGGCCTTTTTGCAAGGAATTTCGAAAGCTAGGGGTTTAAGTGAGAGAAATAGAGATTTTAGGGATTGAAATGCAAACTAGGTCAAGATGAACTCTGATTGGGCCAAAATTTTGGTAATAACCTAATTTGGATTCAAGGAATCTAATGGTGAACTCAGATTTGAGTTTTGACCACGTTTGACTGGGTAATTTGCACAGAAGCCTAAATTATGGTAAAATCCCGTCTGAGACTCTGTTCAAGCTCGAAATGGGTTCAGATGGTCAAACCAAGGGTACCAAATCTTTCAGAATATTTTTCTATGAATTTTAGAAGGTTTAGATGAATTTAATCCTAACCAAAACCTCTTCAATTTAGGCGGGTCTGAAATTAGGATTTTATGTACTGTTGTAGTTCTCGAAACGCATAAAACCCTGTTTCTGTTTATGTGGACCCACTCTTAGGACTTTAATGCTAATTTGACCTTCAACTAACCCCTAAAAAATCCCATGGTTACTCTGCTTTTGTGATGTTATGTTAAAACTACAGAATTAACCATGTTTTAATATTTTCTCCTAAAAACAAAGCTGCATGGAATTACGTTCCTCAGGTGACCGTTCAGGAGCTTTTTTTTCTTGATTTTCACTAATTCAAGTTATTTATGGCTAATGATGGTGTTACCATTAGCCCTACTAGTGGCCATCCTGTGTCAGTCGAGTACTCTTCCCCTGTAAGGGTTTGAAATTTTAGCGTACTCCGTTAGGCTAGTTAAACCCTAATTTGAATGCTAAATCATGGATTATGGGGTGCATGAGGCCTATTTATGTGCGTTATGTGTGGTTTAATTAGCAAATTTATGCATTGATGACATTAATAAATGAAATGGCACAAGAAGGGAGGTGAATTGTGCTTAAGATAAAAATATAAGAAAATAAAAATCAAAAGAAAATAATTGACAATGATTTAGAGAGGAAATCCAAAATGGGGAAAACCTCTACCAAGATATCCCTATCTAGAATTTTTCCCACACTAGGAATCACTAACCACACCACAAATAACTTGAGGATGGTGTACCTCACTTTACATTATACCACTCTTAGATAGGTCCAAAGAGGATTTTGTTCCTTTTCCACAAAGAACAAGAAGACTACACCTTAGGCACCCAAAGTACAAGTAAAATTGAAAATAAATGAATAATAGTTCTATAAAGCCAATGAATGTGCAAATAAGTATAATAAGACTTAGAAATACTCCCTTAGTACTTCCTGAATTCAAAGTAAAAGAGTTAAGTGCAAGGAAAGCGAAGTAAGAGAGCTTATAAAGAGCAAAGTTGAAAATCAAGCATGTTTATGCTCAAAATTCTCACAAAAAAGTTTGAAAGCAATAGCAAGTGATAAATAGTTATATCTTGGATCAGAGTCTTTTATAAGGTATTTATAGACAAGGTTCAAGGCTTAGAAACCCTTTCAACTTCGTTTCATAAAGTTTTGAATTTAAATTGAAAAGATGCGTATCTGAAAAGATGCATTCAGTTTAAAAACTTCTAAAATTAATTGATTAACACTCGTATTAGTCGATTAAAATACTATTGTTAATCGATTAGCTAATTAATTAATCGACAAACTCAACAAAAAGATCATGAATAAAACTAATCAATTAACAATATTAATCAATTAACGCCACTCCAGAACACTCTTTTTAGCCTCTTAGTCGATTAATTTGCATTATTGATCGATTAATAACCTTTATAGAATAAAAATTACTTGATTAATTGATGGCTTTAATGGATTAATTTCTAGTTTGAAAGTTCAATCATTTGAAACTTGCATTTTTTATTAAGGGGTGTTAGTTTTGAATAACTAACCTTCTAAAAGATGCTTAAATATTATTAATCAATTAATTAGCATTTAAAATAAATTTTAAAGTATTTTCCAATCATGTTTAACTTAATGAGTCTGATGAATGTGTATATGTGCATATATGCTCATGGCTCTTTAACAAAGCTTACAAAAAAAACTCTATAAGAGTTCTTCATGTGAAGTCTTTTAAAGCACATCATTTTCATGTATAGTCATCTTCATCTATGAGCCTTGTACATTATCTTGAATAAGGTTAGGTTTTGAAAATATCAAGTTACAGCTCATCCAAATATTATTACTTATTTTGTTAACAACAAAACTAAGTTTATTTAGCATTGAGCACTAATAATAAATAGTTGGCTGAGGGGCCATGTGGAAGGACAAGGAGATAAAGGACCCTTCTTTAACCATAATTATTGGGTGGAGTTGCATTGATATAAAATCCCTACTTGATATAAAATGGGTGAGATGGCTTAGAGGGGAAGGAGAACTCCACGTAGAAACTTCTCCTCCTTCCCATTTTTACTCCCTCCTCCATCGAGTACCATCTCCTCCCTCTCATCTTCTTCTTGAGATTTCAACATCAAGGGACTCATGGGGAGCTCAAATATGAAGGTATGCTCAATCCATTTTGTCCCTTAAGCTAATCTTTGCCTTGACTTCTCTCCTTGAGTTGAAGGGATAAATTTCATAAAATAGAAAGAAAGAATAGGGGAGGTACTGATATTGTACCTTCCTTGCCTCAAGTGCACAACCAAGGAAGAGAACTAGAGAAAGGAAGGAGGAAGAATGAGGGAGGAAGAAAGGAGGAGAGGGCTACTATTGGAAATTCTTAAAAGAAGCTAATAACAAGAGGGATCCAAGTCTAATCTTAGGTAGGGATGTCCAACCTTCCTTTTGGTGTTTTCTTCTTGATTACTATGGTTTATAAATCCTCAATTAAGAGTTTAAAGTTCTGACCATGGCTTGCATGTGATGGATTCTTATGCATGTTGCCATTATGGTCACTTTCAAGGGATTTTTGGTGGTAACTTAATAGTTTTGAATCTAGGGGTTTCTTAGTGAATTTTGATTGATTTCCAGAGTCCTAGTATATGTTTTCATCCTCCCCTAAGTTTATTTGCAGTTTGGTTTGAGGTTAAATGGAGGTTTATGGGCTTAAAATCCCCATTTGCAACCTACTATCATAACAGGCAGTAGACCTAATGTTATCTACTAACTTAGGTGGCCTAAACTTAGCACCTAACTTTAGGTAACATCATTCACAATCTCCTGAAGGCTACCTAGCGTTAGGTACTAATGTTAGCCTGATTGTGGATTAAAATGGGATTTTAGGTTAAATCTAACCTTAATTATACTCATTCTCAGTTCCTCATTAATTTAAACCCTAAATTAGGACTAATGGATGACTTAGACCCTAATGGGATGGGTTAAATTGCAAGGAAGCCTTGATAGCCTAATGTAGGGCTTTAATTGACTTTAAAAGCTCTCTTATAAGATTAAAAGGTTTCCTAATCGGCTAGCTCAACACCTAACCATAAAATGGTAAAGTCATGACCTTGTTAAGGGCCTAAGGATTGTAAATAAGTGATAGTGGGGTTAAAGCCTTATCTTTATTGGATGCATGCTCTTAACTAGAGAAAATGGATGCTTTATGAGGTAAAACATGGGAACTTGCAATCTAATATGAGGAAATGGTTTGTAAGGCCATGGAGGCTAAAAAAATTTGGGAATAAGGATTCCTAATATGAAAGTAAAGACTAAATTGTATCTTAGTAGGTGTAGGTTTAAAGAGGGTGGCATGGACATCCCATGGAACCTAATTTGAACATAGGAGTTAAAGCCTAAGTTTTATAGTTACGTATATGTATATGTATGTAGGTGGATTTGTAGGATGGAACTTGATAACACTACATTTTATAATGTTAATTCTACCAAAAGGGGTCGATCTTAAGGGTAAAATGCATAGAAGACACAGGAATGGGAGCATTGCATGCATCGCACATCAAGATTACTTATAGTGCATTATTAATGGCCATGTGTACAAGTGCATGTCAAAACAGGCCTCAGATGAACGATCAGACCGCATGGATTGACTCAGAGCGACGAATGGAGTCCACCGGACTCGAAATCAGCTAAATCTGACATCTGAAGCTCCTACAATTGGCCAAAGAAGTTCTGACCGTTGATCTGTGTCAGCCCTGCCGCTCCCTCAACCTCCCTTCATTGAGCAGTATCAACTTAAGTCGTCCGATCGCAGATCGGATGGCTGAAAAGCACGCTCACCCGCACTTGCCGTGTCTACGCACCCGACCTTACACGAATATCTGACCGTTGGATCCCCATCAAACGGTCGGCAGCAGCTACGCTCGATCTTCTCCGCACAACCATTCACGAGGGCAGCGCAGCGATCACGCCCTCGCAACTCACCCGCAGGGCGTGGGTTCGAATCGGCTCCGCAGTGCAAATTCAAGGCGAGATTGGCGCGCGTGATTTCGATCGTCGATGAGCGATTGAGCGGCTGGTAGCAGGTGACGCGACACGATCTCACATGTCCAAGGCAGATGCCCGCGATAATGTGTGGGGTGCGAGTGCAGCGAGCGCGATCCAAGCACGCGCCCCACGAGCGATCTCGACTGTCCGATCCGCGATCAGACGGCCCACAAGCCATGCACACGGATCGTGCGTGAAGAGGAGGAACAGCGCGCGTGAGCGACCGCCAGGCAGGGTGCTTCAGCGATGTTTTGGGAAGGGTTTTAGCGACGTCCTGGACGGGACGTCGCTAAAACCCTTCCCAAAACATCGATGAAGCACCGTACCTGGCGGTCACTTGTGGGACGTCGCTAAAACCCCTTCCTCATTTGGAAAGACCTTCTCCCTATTTGAACCCCTTCCAACCACCATGGAAGGCATTCAATTCATCTTGCAAGTGTTGTAACACCCTCCTAGCCCCCTTTAGCCCCTCTTGTAGTCAACGGAGTCGACGAGCCGCCGACGGAGCCTCCCTCCACCGCCGTGGCAGCCTCACCGTCTCCCCTTTCTCTCTTTATTTCCCTTTAATCTAGCTTTACTTCTTTTTATTCAAGCATTTAGCTACCATTGTATTTGTAAAACTTGAATTGCATGTTTAATATAGTGTTGATGTTACTTTGAGCAATGGCTATCATTTAAAAGACTCTAACCCTACTCTCTCTCTCTCTCTCTTTTTCTCTCTCTCACTCATTTTTCTACTACGTCTCCTTGCAAGCAAAAACTCATTATCTCCGTGACAAAAAGTGACAAAGAAAATCCGATTTTTACGCCTCCCTGTGATCGACACTCAGACTCACGTCTGTTTCTTCTTTTAAAACCGACGCTGCGAGCACGAACTATAACGACCCTTTTAAACGAACACGTCTCTCGCACTTCAGTTTTTGGCACCGTTGCCAGGGAGGCAATAGGTTTATTTTGTCACTTCTATTCTACATCCATGCTCACATCATCTAACGCCTTTTCTCCTACTTGATGGTTGCAGGAATTCGGCGCATGGACGGCGAAGCAGTGCAACTCGTGACGGTAAAGAGGGAGTAAGCGCAACAAGGACCAATCGTGAGTAAATGTTCACCCGTGGTTGTTTGCTTGCCTAAAAATCTAAAAAAATTGTCAAATCGAAAAAGAAATTGGCATGGTGCATGATTGCCTGATCCACATCCTTAACACATCATCCAACAAAAAAAATACACACTAACATTCTTAATGACCTAAGCTTTTTGGAGTGTTCTTTCTTTTTGAGTGGTGTTTGCGAAGCCACCTTGAATTGACATGGGCCGCACCACTCAACCCTAAAAATCAACTCATCTGATAGTAGTTGCATGAACACTAGGATGAGCACTTTAGGGTTTTAGAGTCTCTTCACATCAAAGGAAATCTACTCTCACCAGTTGTGTGCAAAACTTGGCGTGCCCACTTGAAACTTGTCTGAAAACATTAAGACACGTCAACCCTAAAAGACACAAAAGTAAGGACAAACATTAAAAGATACCACATCTTAAAAAAAAAAATCCTTGCTTGAAAACCATGTTTTGATAGGAGCACAGACACTAAAATTGGAAAAACTAAGAGGCACCACCCCAATCAACGCCTCATCACATAACCCTAGCACAAGCACTATCCTAGCCCTTTTAAAACAGAGTAGACATGCCCTAGGCAGGACTAGGTTAAGTCTTGAGAGGCGTGATTTTGTTCGCTGGGTACTTAGCTTTCATTCCCTTAGTAGAATCTGGTGACTAGGCTGGGAGGAAGTGTCAAACGACCGCGGTTGTGGGGTCTATGGAACCGACGGTGCAAGCCAAAGGAAGAACCTTCCCTACAATCCCCTCGTAATCAACCTGGCCAGATTAGCTTTGGGAAGGGAAGTCCAGTGCTTACAGACTTGATCACCCCTTTGGAGATTTCTAGGTCCCCTAAGGAATACACCATAAGGACTAGGCATGTTTGCTTGATTGTACACACATACTTCTCGCATCTGTCGCTTCCCGCATCCCCTCTTTTCTTCTCTAGTGTATGCACGAGAGACGATCACTTCATCCTGAGTTGTTTGTTTTGGGATGGGAATCCAGGAGACCTGATTCTACTAGAGACATGGCTGAACCCAGAGTAGATGAGGTTGAGGACCAACCTCCACCAGACACAATGGCCATCATCCAGGCCCAGATTAATGCAAACCACCGGCTTCAACAGCAACAAATCCACACCATCATGCAAGCCATACACCGGTTGCAGAACCCACAGGGGCAACCACTACCACCTTTCCAAGGCCCACAAGGGCAACCTCCACTTGATCCACCACCATTCCAGGACCAACCTAGACCCCTCCGCGACTTCTACAATCCTTCCGTTATTCGAGTCAAGCCACACCTTAGGATTCCCGAAGGGGGAGATGATTTTGAGCTGAAACCAAATGTCCTAAGTCTAATTCTGAGCCACTTCCATGGAAGCTCAAATAAAGACCCCTTCCAACACCTAAAGGATCTTGACCGGATCACCCAGACTATGAAGCCTAGGAATATTAGCCTTGACATTGTTTTGATTAAGATGTTCCCCTTCTCGCTAAGAGACAAAGCATCTCACTGGCTTAAAGCCCTGGGTAGACCCATCACCACCTGGGAAGAACTGAGGCATGCATTCTTAAAGAAATTCTTCCCCATAGGAAAGACCAATGCCCTCAGAAGAGCCATTACTACCTTTACACTCCAAGGTGGGGAACAGTTCCATGAGGCGTGGGAAAGATTTAATGAACTATTGGGGAAATGCCCACACCACGAAGTACCAAGGTGGCAATTGGCCCAAATCTTCTACCACGGTCTAGACAGCAACCTATGGAACTTCGTCGATGCCTTATGCGGGGGGAACTTCCTAAACAAAGATGAGGAGAGCGCGTTTGAGCTCTTTGAGTCTATGAGCGAAAATTCGCTCAACAATTCCTCAATGACCCAGTTTAGCCGATCCAGTCAACCCCGTGGTGGGATTTATGACGTACAAGCAAATTATGGAATGGTTGACATGAATATCATTACCAAGAAATTAGATCGAGTGGAATTGGTGGATAAAAAGATAGATGAGCTACTGAACCAGATCAGGAACCCGTTACAGACCTTCTCCCTAGCAAAGGGAGCTCACAATGTTGACCTGGTCCAGCCCTTAAGCCAAATGAACCTGGAACCCCTGACCACGTTCCAGGGAGGGACATTTGCTCCCTCAACCCTTGATTACTCTCTCCCCTTCCCCTCGACATCTGCTATCCTTGAAGATGTACAGGCTATCAAGGTTATGCTAAACTTGACCCTTTCTCCAACACTTACAACATCGGCTGCATAATCACCCAAACTTTGGTTGGACAAACCAGAAACCACCTCAATTCCAGAACCAACCTAGGCCAAACCAGCAGCCAAACTTGCCTCCCTATCAGCAAGGACCACCAGTTAGACCCTCATATAATCCGAATAGGGTGGCCCCTCCCTCACAAAACCAAATGGACACCTTGATAAAGATGATGGTTGAAATGAACCAAAAACATCAGGAAGAAATGGCTTTAGTAAAGGGACAGTTAAGCCAGCTATTGGACTGCAAACAACAAGGATCCTTGCCTTCCCAACCACAATCGAACCCACGAAACATGATTAACATAGGCCCTAATTCGCAAGGGTTCCAAGGCAATCCTGAGCAGGATCACATGGTCCAGCCAGCCCCACAAACACCCCCTAGGTTTGGTGCTTCTTCGTCCTCGTCTTCTCAAGTATCAACCCATGGTCCCAATGCCTCTACAAATGAGGTAACCTTGAGAAACGGCACCGAAAGCCAGGATCCCAAATGGTTGACTCTTCCTGAGACTTCACCTTCTGAAACACCCGACTCAGAAGATGCACAGGAAAAACCCAAGGACCCAGAAGTAGATCCTATCCACATTTAGACACCATATCCCGAGGCCTTGGAGACAATCAAGAAGAAGAAAAGTGTTGTGGAAATTGAGGAGCTTTTGGAGATCTTCAAGCAGGTTCAGATTAATATTCCACTCCTCGAAGCCGTCAAGCACATTCCAGCTTACGCCAAGTTCCTAAAGAATGCATGTACACCAAGACGTAAGACCTTAAGCACCTAGGAAGGTTATGCTTTCAGAGCAAGCTAGTTTCGTAATATCAAGCCACCTTCCACTCAAGCGAACTGACCCAAGAGCACCCTTAATCTCCTGCAATATCGGGGACATGACATTTGATAGAGCACTCCTGGACTTAGGTGCTTCCATCAATCTGATTCCGACAACCCTATACCACCAATTTGAATTCGGAGAGTTGACACCCACACCTGTTACCATCTAATTGGCTGATAGATCTGTGAAAACCCCAAAGGGGGTTGTCGAGGATGTAATTGTGTGGGTCAAGGACTTCTATTTTCCAGTCGACTTTTTGGTGTTTGACATGGAAGTCCTTGAACATCTATAGAACACACCCATCATCCTAGGCAGTCCCTTCTTAGCTACGGCTAAGGCAAACATCGATTGTGACATGGGATGCATGGAAATTGCCTTCGGAGATAAGAAAATGCAGTTGGATATCTTCCAGGCGACCAAGTCTTTTGATTGCGACTGTATTGAGGAACATGATCCCGTTGAACCTTTAGTCGAGGAATGCCTCACCCTTAGTTCTATCTCGGACTACCAATCCTATAACAATTGTTTTGACCCATCACCATCTATGCCCATGGACCTTTGTAGGGCAGATTATCATCAACCAACACCATTCGAGGAAATTGATGTTGATCAACCCCCGCCTTTCCCCTTTCCATCAAGCATTGTTCCACCCACATCTGACCTAAAGCCGCTACCTGAGAATCTCAAGTATGTCTTCTTGGGACCTGACCAGACCTTCCCCGTAATTATCAATGCCAACCTAACTAAGGATCAGGAACTTAGATTGACAGCGACCCTATCAGAACATAGGGCTGCCATTGGCTGGACTATTTCAGATTTGAGAGGAATTAGCCCCACCTATTGTACTCACAAGATCTACCTAGAAGATGGGGCACGACCCTCCCATCAGATGCAGAGACGGTTAAACCCAAATATGCGGGAGGTCGTTAAGAAGGAAATTATCAAGTGGCTTGATGCCGACATCATCTATCCTATCTCCGATAGCCCTTGGGTGAGCCCTACTCAAGTGGTTCCGAAGAAAGCTGGGCTCACCGTTGCCACCAATGAGCATGGCGAATCCATCCCCACCCACACCACCACCGCATGGCGGGTGTGTATTGATTACAAGAAACTCAATGCAGCAACCAAGAAGGATCATTTCCCCCTACCATTCATTGACCAGATTCTTGAAAGATTGGTAGGGCAAAAGTATTTTTGCTTCTTGGATGGATATTTAAGATATAACCAAGTTGCAATTGCTCTTGAAGATCAAGAGATGACCACATTCACTTGCCCGTACGACACGTTTGCATTCTGTCGTATGCCGTTTGGGTTATGCAATGCACCCGTTACCTTTCAGCGTTGCATGCTAGCAATTTTTTCAGAAATGGTAGGTGAATACTTGCAGGTCTTTATGGATGATTTCTCTGTATTTGGGAATTCATTTGACCACTGTTTGAGCAACTTGGAGAAAATCCTAAAATGATGTATCGAGGTTAATTTGGTGTTAAGTTGGGAAAAGAGCCATTTCATGGTTCAAGAAGGAATCATCCTCGGTCACATCGTATCACATAGGGGCAGTGAGGTGGATCGGGCTAAAGTTGATTTGATTTCCAAACTTCCTCCGCCTAGCTCGGTCCGGCAGATTCGTTCGTTCCTTAGATATGTTGGCTTCTACCGAAGGTTCATCAAAGACTTCTCCAAGCTTTCCAAACCCTTGACCGACCTTCTGGCCAATGATGCTCTATTCCACATGACCTCTGATTGCATCTAGGCTTACCACACCCTCCAGGACTTAGTCTCCACAGCACCTGTACTTCAGCCCCCGGATTGGTCCCAGGACTTTAAGATCATGTGTGATGCATCAGATTTTGCCATAGGCACTGTCCTGGGACAAAGACAAGACAAGAAACCTGTGGTGATCTACTACGCGAGCAAGATGTTGGACAAGGCCCAATGAAATTATACGGTGACAGAGAAAGAATTGCTTGTTGTAGTTTTTGGACTTGAAAAGTTCTGATCTTACATTCTGGGATCCCACGTGACCATCTATATGGACCATTCAGCCATCCGGCACCTGTTGGCTAAAAAGGATGCGAAGCCCAGGCTCATCTAATGGATCCTGCTCCTGCAGGAATTTAACCTGGAAATCCACGACAAAGCTGGATCAAAGAATGTGGTGGCTGACCACCTATCCAGACTTCACCCAGACCACATTGGGCCCTCCCTACCTTTATCTAACACCTTTCCTGATGAGCACATTCTGACTGTGCAAGACAAGAAACTACCTTGGTGTGCTGACTATGTCAACTACCTAGTTGTAGGTCAGACCCCGCACAGCTAGTCCAGACAGCAATGGAACAAGTTCTTGGTCGAGGCCAAGCATTATTTCTAGGATGATCCCATACTGTTTCGCCTCTGTGCTGACCAGATCATCAAGAGGTGTATCCCTGAGGATGAAGTTCAGAGTATGTTATCTTTTTATCATGACCAAGCGTGTGGTGGCCACTTCTCAGGAAAGAAAATGGCTGCAAAGATTCTGCAGTCCGGATTTTACTGGCCTTCCTTGTTTAAGGATGCACACAACTTTGCTAAGACTTGCTCTCACTGCCAAACTCTAGGGAACATGAAGAGAAAAGACATGATGCCCCTCTAGCCCATTTTGATTGTCGATATCTTCGACGTTTGGGGTATTGATTTTATGGGCCCCTTCCCACCATCCAACGGCTTTGAGTACATCTTAGTCTCTGTAGACTGTCTCCAAATGGATTGAAGCTGTTGCCACCCACTGATGCAATCATAAGGCTGTCATGGACTTTGTTAAGTAGAACATCTTTTCTCGGTTTGGAATACCAAAGGCCATGATCAGTGATGGTGGAAGTCATTTTATCCACACCCAATTCCGTGCCCTACTCAGAAAATACGGGGTTAATCGCCGCATTGCTACCCCATATCATCCACAAACAAATGGGCAGACCGAGATCTCAAACAGGCAGATCAAGAATATTCTACAGAAGACTGTGAGACCTGACAAAAAGTATTGGTCTACACGACTGGATGATGCCCTGTGGGCATATCGGACTACTTTCAAGACCCTGATCAGCATGTCGCCTTATCGCCTGGTCTTTGGCAAAGCTTGCCACCTTCCTATCTAGTTGGAACACCGGGCTTACTGGGCCGTTAAGCAATGTAACATGGATCCCCAGTTAGCTGGTGCACAGAGGACGCTCCAACTCTCCGAGCTCGAGGAAATTCGTCGGGATGCTTTTGAGGATAGTCAGTTATACAAGGAGAAAATGAAAGTCATCTACAACCGACTCATCCATAGAAAAACCTTCGAGCCTAATCAGTGAAGCTCAGGTCCACTGATTAAAATGAAAGTCATCCCTAGACAGCAAGTTTGGCTTTTTGATGCCGTGTAAAACTCTTTCCAGTGAAGCTCAGGTCCAAGTGGACAAGACCATTTAGGGTGGTCAAGCCCTACTCCAATGGGGCAGTTGAAATCATTGATCTGAACATCGGGTACACTTTCACAATCAATGGCCAGAGATTGAAACACTTCCTCACCCAGGTTCCCCCAAAGGAGGTTGTCACCCTCATTGAGGGATGACACGAAGCACTACCCAGCTGGAGGCGTTAAACTCAGTGCTTCCTGGGAGGCAACCCAAAAGATTCAGACTTATTTGGTACTTTACTTCACTCAGGTAATATCTTTTTGACCCCTGCGCATCCATGTATTTGTCAATGAGGACATTGTCCAGCTTAAGCATGGGAGGGGTAGTAAATTGCATGATTCTGAGTTCATTTAATTAGTCTGAATAGAATAAAATAAAATAAAAAATTAAAAAAAAATTGAATTTAGGAAGAAAAACTTAGTTATTAGAAATTTGTCAATAGTGAGAAATAATACAGAAAGAACTTGAACACTTAGACTTTTCAGGCCTTCAGGCTTAATCAGCCCTGGTGTCTGTTAAAATATGGATTTAGCTTCAAATCCTTGCAACCTTAATCTACTCTAATCCACCAACTAAATAAGGTGATAAGTATACGACTTATCAACTCACCCTCTAACTCAGAAGGACTTTTAGTGTAAGCATCTACACACATTTTTTTTGCATAGAGGCACTCCTCAGATATTCTGACAGAAATTGGGTAGCTAATGAACTTTCTAGGGTGGTATAACTGGCAAGTTGTCGTGGGTAACAGCCCATTGGCAAGTTGTCCAGAGCCCAGCCACGGGACCACCTTCTCTTTATTACCTCTAGGTAAATTTGAGATCAGGAAAGCCACCTACCTAATAAAAAAAAAAGAAGAAAAAAGAGAACAAAATAAACCACACTTCACCGCACGAGTATGGCTAGTAAGTGATCGTGGGTAACAGCCCATTGGTTAGTTTCTAGAACCCAGCTCAGTAAATGCACAAAAAGAACCAAAACACTTAAGGAAGAAGCGGGGAAGTAGAGCAAGCCGGGGAGATATACACTGGAAAAATTCTTGTATTGACCCCAAGTAAAACAAACGTAGGGAGAAAGCTACCGATCAAACAAATATACCTTTAGGCAAAACACTTCCTTTTCTGGTTACCTAGGGGCGTAGAAACCCGAAGTCTGTCTAAATTACCGTTGAGTGAATCTATCACGATCTTCACACCAAGATTCTTAGCACTTAGAGTTTTTTCCGAGTTTTGGGTGGGTTGGGTAGCTGTAAAAAGTTACCAACACACTCTTAACTCTAAAAATCTAAAAAAATGAGAGAAGATATATATATATATATACATGACTTAAAGCAAGGATTCAGGCGATTCATATTTTGGCAGACACCCGGGCATTGTTTAATCTTTGTAGATCAGGATCTTAATATATTTCCTCCTATTGACAAGTGACAAAATGTCCAAGTAATTACTTCTTGAATTCTGACTGGAAATAATGGCTATAAAAAACCTTGCTAGGGACTAGCAAGGTGTAAGCATGGGGGTATGATAACACTATATTTTACAATGTTAATTTTGCCAAAAGGGGTTGGTCTTAAGGGTAAAATGCACAGAAGACACAGGAATGGGAGCATTGCATGCATTACACATCAAGATTACTTATAGTGCATTATTAATGGCCATGTGTACAAGTGCATGTCAAAACAGGCCTCAGATGAATGATCAGATCGCATGGATGGACTTAGAGCAACGAATGGAGTCCATCGGACTCGAAATAAGCTAAATTCGACATCCGAAGCTCCCACAATTGGCCCAAGAAGTTCTGACCGTTGATTTGATGATCAACGGTCATGAGGTCGCCACGTGTCAGCCCCGTCGTTCCCTCAACCACCCTTCATCGTGTAGCATCAACTTAAGTCGTCCGATCGCAGATCGGATGGCTAAAAAGCACGCTCGCCCGCTGATAACACTGCACAAGGGGGTGATAATTATGTTGAATATAGCCCATCTTAGGAATAAAAGGCACAACATAAGTAGAATGGGAGCATTGCATGCATCATGTACCAAGATTGCTTATAAACTGAATTAATGGCCATTTGTGTAAGCATTTGTCAAAATAGGCCTCAGATGAGCAATCGGACCGCACAGATGGATTCAGAACGACGAACGGAGTCCGACAGACTCAAGATTGGCCAAAACCGACATCTGGAGCTCCTACAATAAGCCCAAGAAGTTCTGACCGTTGATTTGGAGATCAACGGCCCATACTGCGCCACATCAGCCCCCGCTCCACGCCTTCATCCAGCCGAGATCAAATCTCGGTCGTCGATCTCCAATCAAACGGCCGAGACTCGCGCACTTGCCCGCAGTCGCTGCGACAAAGCGCGAGCGTGGCACAACGGTTAGCGTGCACGCCCGCATGCGCGTGACATGAGTTCAAGCTGCGCGGAGTCGAAATCGAAGATGGAGAACGCGCGCGGTGAAATTGGGCCGCCCGATCAGCAGCGGGCGGCCGAGATCTCACCACGCGACGTAACCGCAGCTCACGGGCGTCCACGCGCCTGCGCACGTCGGGCGATGACGCCCGTGCACACGAGCGCCCGAGGCACGATCCCAGCGCAGCTGATGAGGATTCTCAGCCGTCCGATCTTCGATCAGACGGCTCTCGTTCAGCAGCCGCAGATCACACGAGAAGAAACAAGGCGGGCGGCTGACCAACGGCTGGAGGGCTTCACCGAAGCTTTGGGAGTGGTTTTAGCGACGCTCTGGACGTTGCTAAAGCCCCTTCTTCTTTTAGGAAGCCCTTAACCCTATTTAAACCTCCTCCAACCACTCATTCAAGGCATTCACCCCCCTTGCAACTACTCCACCCCTCTCTTAGCTAGCTTTAGGCCCTCTTGTAATCGCCGGAGAGGACGAGCCACCGACGAAGCCTCCTCCACCGCCGTGGCTGCCTCGTCGCTCTCCACACACTCCCTCTCTCTCTCTTTCTTTCTTTTAAGCTTTCTATTACTTTTATTGAAGCATGTATTTAATGTTGTAAACTATGAACTACAAGTGCATGATTAATGAAGTTATTTTCCGTTCAGTTGTCATTTTAATTTCCGTTCAAGTTGCATGATCAAACAATGAACTTTCTAACCCTAAACCCTCTCTCTGTATCTCTCTCTCTCTCGCTTTTCAAAACAGCATCTTTCGCAAGCAAAACTCTGCACTTTCCGTGATAACAAGTGATAAGCAAAAATCCGATTTCCACTCCTCCCTGAGACCGACACTCGGACTCACCTCCGTTTACTTATTTTAAAACTGACGTTGCAAGTGCGACTATAACGACACTTCTTAACACACACGCACAACGACACGTCAGTTTTTGGCGTCGTTGCCGGGGAGGCAACGGATTTGTTTTATCACCTCCATTCCACATTCATTCTCACATCGTCTAATGCCCTATTTTCCTTTTTACTTGATGGTTGCAGGAATTCGGTGCATGGACGGCGAAGCGACACATCCCACGACAGTAGCAAGGGAGTAGGCACTACAAGGACCGATAGTGAGTAATCTTCCTCTCATGACTGTTTGCTTGCGTGAAAAAAAAAACCAAAAAAAATTGTAAAAACTGAAAAAAATTGGCGTGGTGTATGATTGCTTGACCCACATCCTTAACACATCACCCCACAAAAAAATGTACACTCTAACATTCTGAATAAATTCTTAGAGTGTTCTTTTCTTTTTCTTGAGTGGTGTTTGCAAAGCCACCGTGAGTTGACCTGGGCTACACCACTCAACCCTAAAACTGACTCATCTAATAGAAGCTGCATGATCATTAGGATGAGTACACTAGGGTTTTAGAGCTTCTACAGAATAAAAGGAAATCTACTTTCACCAAGTTGTGTGCAGAACTTGACGTGCCCACTGAAACTTGTCTAAAAACATTAAGACACGTCAACCCTAAAAAGCACTAAAGTAAGGATGAAATACTAAAAGACACCACACCTTAAAAATTCTTGCTTGAAAACCATGTTTTGATAAAAGCACACACTTTGAAAGTGGAAAATTAAGAGGCACCACCCCAATCAACGCCTCATCATATAACCCTAAGCACAAGCACTATCCTAGCCCTTTAAAACTGAGTAGACGTGCCCTAGGTATGACTAAGTTAAGTCTTAAAAGGTGAGGTTTTGTTCGCTAGGCACTTGGCTTTCATTCCCTTGGTAGAATCTGGTGACTAGGCTGCGGGGCAGTGTCAAACGACCGTGGTTGTGGGGTCTACGGAATCGGAGGTGCAAGCCAAAGGAAGAACCTTCCCTGCAATCACCTCGTAATCAACCTAGCTAGATTAGCCTTGGGAAGGGGAGTCCAGTGCTTACGGACTTAATCACCCTTTGTGAGATTTCTAGGTCTCCTAAGGAATATACCATAAGGACTAGGCTTGTGTGCTTGATTGAAACACATTTCTCTCATCTGTCGCCCTCCGCATCCCCTCCTGTTCTTCTCTAGTGTATGCACGGGAGACGCTCACTGCATCCTGAGTTGCGTGTTTTGGGGTAGGAATCTAGGGTAAATGAGGCTGAGGATCAACCCCCACCAGATGGCCATCATCCAAGCTCAAATCAATGCTAACCATCGGCTTCAACAACAACAAATCCACACCATCATGCAAGCCATACAACGGTTACAGAACCCACAAGAACAACCACCACCACCTTTCCAAGACATACCAGGACAACCACCACTTGAATTACCACCATTTCAGGATCAGCCGAGGCCCCTCTGCGATTTCTATAATCCTTCTGCTATTAGAGTTGAGCCACACCTTAGGATCCCCGAGGGGGGAGATGATTTTGAGCTAAAACCGAATGTCTTAAGTCTGATCCAGAGCCACTTTCATGGAAGCTCAAATGAGGACCCCTTTCAGCACTTAGAGGATCTCGACCGCATAGCACGAACTGTGAAACCTAGGAACATTAGCCTTGACATTGTTCTAATCAAGATGTTCCCCTTCTCATTAAGAGACAAGACTTCTCATTGGCTTAGAACCCTAGGTAGACCCATCACCACCTGGGAAGAACTGAGGCATGCATTTTTAAAGAAATTCTTCCCCATAGGAAAGACCAACGCCCTTAGAAGAGCTATCACTACCTTTAACTCCAGGGTGGGGAACAATTTCATGAGGCGTGGGAAAGATTTAATGAACTTTTGAGGAAATGCCCACACCACGAAGTACCAAGGTGGCAATTGGCCCAGATCTTCTACCACAGTCTGGACAGCAACCTACGGAACTTCGTCGATGCCCCATGAAGGGGAAACTTCCTGAACAAAGATGAGGAGAGCGTGTTTGAGCTCTTTGAATCTATGAGCGAGAATTCGCTCAACAATGCCTCCAGGAACCAGTTTAACAGGTCCAGTCAACCCCGTGGCAGGATTTATGAGGTGCAAGCAAATTCTGAAATGGTTGACATGGACATCATTGCCAAAAAGTTGAATCGAGTGAAATTGGTGGACAAAAAGATTGATGAGCTACTGAACCAGACCAGGAACCCCTTGCAAACTTTCTCCCTAGCAAAGGGAGCACATAATGTTGACCTGGTCCAGCCCTTCACCCAACTGAACCTGGAACAACCCCTGACCACGCTCCAGGGAGGGACCTTTGCTCCCTCAACCCTTGATTACTCCCTTCCCTCTTCATCAACATCGGCTATCCTAGAAGATGTGCAAGTTGTCCAAGGTTATGCGAAACTTGACCCTTTCTCCAACACTTACAACACTGACTGGCGTAACCACCCCAACTTCAGTTGGACAAACCAGAAACCACCGCAATTCCAAAACCAGCCTAGGCTAAACTAGCAGCCACACTTGGCCCCCTATCAGCAAGGACCACCAGTTAGACCCCAATATAATCAGAATAGGGTGGCCTCTCCCCCACAAAACCAAATGGATACCCTAATGAAGATGATGGCTGACATGAACCAGAAACATCAGGAGGAAATGGCCTTGGTAAAGGGACAGTTAAGCCAAATCTTGGACTGTAAACAACAAGGATCCCTACCTTCCCAACCACAACCAAACCTGCGAAACATAATTAACAGAGGCCTCAATTCGCAAGGGTTCCAAAGCAACCCTGGGCAGGCTCACATGGTCCAGCCAGCCCCGCAAACACCTCCTGGGTTTGGCACTTCTTCGTCCTCGTCTTCTCAAGGACCAACCCATGGCCCCAATGCCTCTGCGAATGCGGTGACCTTGAGAAGCAGCACCAACTCCCAGGATCCCAAATGGCTGACTCTCCCCGAGACTTTACCCGCTGAAATACCCGACTCAGAAGAGGCACCAACCAAGGACCCAGACATGAAACCAATCCACATTCAGACACCCTACCCTGAGCCCTTGGAAACAATCAAGAAAAAGAAGAATACTGTGGAAACTGAGGAGCTGTTGGAAATTTTTAAGCAAGTACAAATTAATATTCCGCTCATAGAAGCCGTCAAACACATCCCTACTTATGCCAAGTTTTTAAAGGATGCCTGCACACCCAAGCGTAAGCCGAGACCTCAAGCACCTAGGAAGGTTGTACTCTCTGAGCAAGCAAGTTTCGTGATATCAAGCAACCTTCCACTCAAACGAACTGACCCAGGAGCGCCCCTGATTTCCTGCAATATCGAGGACATGACGTTTAATAGAGCACTCCTAGACCTAGGTGCTTCTATCAACCTAATTCCAACAACCCTATACCACCAATTTGGTTTTGGGGAGCTGACACCAACCCCTATCACCATCCAGTTGGCTGATAGATCAGTGAAAACCCCGAAGGGGGTTGTCGAGGACGTGATTGTACGGGTCAAGGACTTTTATTTTCCGGTCGACTTTTTGGTGCTCGACATGGAAGTCCTTGAAAAATTACAGAGCGTACCCATAATCTTAGGCAGACCTTTCTTAGCTACGGCTAAAGCAAACATCGATTGCGACACGGGATGTATGGAAATCGCCTTCGGGGACAGGAAAATGCAATTGGATATCTTCTGGGTGACAAAGTCTTTTGATTGCGAGTGCATTGAGGAACATGATCCCGTGGAAACTCTAATCGAGGAATGCCTCACCCTCAGCTCTGTATCAGACCACCAAACCCATAGTGACTGTTCTGACCCGTCACCATCATTACCCATGGACCTCTGTAAGGCTGAGTACCATCACACGACACCTTTTGAAGAAATCAATGTTGATCAACTCCCACCCTTTCCCTTCCCATCGATTGTGGTCCCACCCACACCTGAACTTAAACCATTGCCCGAGAATCTCAAGTACGTCTTCTTGGGACCTTACTAGACCTTCCCAGTGATTATTAATTCTCATCTAACCAAGGATCAGGAACTCAGGTTGACTGCGACCCTTTCAGAACATCGGGCCGCCATTGGTTGGACCATTTCAGATTTAAGAGGAATTAGCCCCACCTATTGCACCCACAAGAATTACCTGGAAGACGGGGCCCGACCTTCCCGCCAGATGCAGAGACGTTTAAACCCAAACATGTGGGAGGACGTTAAAAAAGAAATTATCAAATGGCTTGACACTGATATCATCTACCCTATCTCCGATAGCCCCTGGGTGAGCCCTACTCAAGTGGTTCCAAAGAAAGCTGGGCTCACCGTTGTCACCAATGATCATGGCGAATCCATCCACACCCGCACCACCACCGCATGGCGGGTGTGTATTGATTATAGGAAGCTTAATGAAGCCACTAAGAAGGACCACTTCCCCTTGCCATTCATTGACCAAATCCTTGAAAGATTGGCAGGGCAGAAGTATTTTTGCTTCCTGGATGGATATTCAGGATATAACCAAGTCGCAATTACTCCGGAAGATCAGGAAAAGACCACATTCACTTGCCCATATGGCACGTTTGCATTCCATTGAATGCCATTCAGGTTATGCAACGCACCTGCGACCTTCCAGTGTTGCATGCTAGCCATTTTTTCAGAAATGGTGGGTGAATACTTGGAGGTCTTTATGGATGATTTCTCTGTATTCAAGAATTCATTCGACCATTGTCTGAGCAACTTGGAGAAAATCCTGAAACGATGTATCAAGGTTAACTTGGTGTTAAGTTGGGAAAAGAGTCATTTTATGGTTCAAGAAGGAATTGTCCTCAGTCACATCGTTTCGCACAGGGGCATCGAGGTAGATCGAGCTAAGGTTGATTTAATTTCCAAACTTTCTCCACCTAGCTCGGTCTGGCAGATTCGCTCCTTCCTAGGACATGTTGGCTTCTACCGAAGGTTCATTAAAAACTTTTCCAAGCTTTCCAAACCCTTGACCGACCTTCTATCCAACGACGCCATATTCCACATGTCTCCTGATTGCATCCAGGCATATCACACCCTCTGGGACTTAGTCTCTACCGGACATGTACTTCAACCACCAGACTGGTCCCAGGACTTTGAGATTATGTGTGATGCATCAGATTTTGATATAGGTGCTATCCTGGGACAAAGGCAAGACAAGAAGCCCATGGTGATCTACTACGCGAGCAAAACGTTGGACGAGGCCCAACGTAATTATACTGTCACAGAGAAGGAGTTGCTCGCTGTAGTCTTTGGACTAGAAAAATTTCGATCATACTTGCTGGGATCCCACGTGACTATTTACACTGACCATTCAGCCATCCGGCACCTGTTGGCCAAAAAGGACGCAAAGCCCAAGCTCATCAGATGGATCTTGCTTTTGCAGGAATTTAATCTGGAAATCCGAGACAAGGCCGGATCGAAGAATGTGGTGGCTGAACACTTGTCGAGACTTCATCCAGACCACATTGGACCCTCCCTACCTCTCTTTGATGCCTTCCCTGATGAACACATCCTAGCCGTGTAAGACAAGAAAATGCCATGGTATGCGGACTACCTCAATTACCTGGTTGTAGGACAAACCTCGCACAGCTGGTCCAGACAGCAACGAGACAAGTTCTTGGCTGAGGACAAGCACTATTTCTGGGATGATCCCATGCTGTTTCGCCTCTGTGCTGATCAGATCATCAGAAGGTGTATCCCTGAAGACGAAGTTCAGAGTGTGCTTTCCTTTTGTCATGACCAAGCGCGTGGCGGCCACTTCTCTGGAAATAAAAAAGCTGCAAAAGTTTTGCACTCTGGATTTTACTGGCGGTCCCTATTTAAGGATGCACACATCTTTGCCGAGACTTGCTCACGCTGCCAGACGCTGGGGACCATGACCAAGAAAAATATGATGCCCCTTCATCCCATTTTGGTTGTCGAAATCTTCGACGTTTGGGGTATCGATTTTATGGGCCCCTTTCCACCATCCAACGGCTTCGAGTACATCCTGGTCTCAATAGACTATGTTTCCAAATGGATTGAAGCCGTCGCCACCCGGCGATGCGATCACAGGACTGTCATGGACTTTGTTAAGAAGAACATCTTTTCCTGATTTGGAATACCCAAGGCCATGATCAGTGATGGTGGGAGCCATTTTATCCATTCCCAATTCTGTGCCCTACTTAGAAAATACAGGGTAAACCACCGCATTGCCACCCCGTATCATCCACAAACAAATGGGCAGACTGAGGTCTCAAATAGACAAATCAAGAACATTTTACAGAAGACTGTGAGACCTGACAGGAAAGACTGGTCCACACAACTTGATGATGCCCTGTGGGCATACAGGACCGCTTTCAAGACCCCGATAGGCATGTCGCCTTATCGCCTGGTCTTTAGCAAAGCCTGCCATCTTCCTGTCGAATTGGAACACCGGGCTTACTAGGTTGTCAAGCAATGTAACATGGATCTCCAGTTAGCCGGTACGTAGAGGATGCTTCAATTATCTGAGATCAAAGAAATTCGTCGGGACGCCTTTGACAATAGTCGACTGTATAAGAAGAAAATGAAAGCCGTCCACGACCGACTCATTCATAGAAAAATCTTTGAGCCTAACCAACAAGTCTGGCTGTTTGATGCATGCCTAAAACTCTTCCTAGGGAAACTCAGGTCCAAATGGACAGGACCATTTCGGGTGGTTAAGCCCTACTCTAATGGGGCGGTTGAAATCGTTGATCTTAACACTGGGCACACTTTTACAGTTAATGGTCAAAGATTGAAGCATTTCCTGGCCCAAGTTCCCCCAAAGGAAAGTGTCACCCTCGTTGAGGGCTAACACCGAGCACCGCCCAGCTGGAGGCGTTAAACTCAGCACTTCCTAGGAGGCGACCCAGAGGATTCAGACTGATCTGGTAGTTTACGTCACTCAGGTACTATCTTTTTTAACCTTTTTGCATCCATGTATCTGCCAATGAGGACATTGTCCAACTTAAGCATGGGGGGTGGTAAATTGCATAATCCTGAGCTCAATTAATCAGTCTGAATGAATAAATAAATTTAAAAAAAAATTAATTTAAGAAGAAAACTTAGGTATTAGAAACTTGTCAATAGTGAGAAATAATACAAAAAGAACTTAAACACTTAGACTTTTCAGGCCTTCAGGCTTAATCAGCCCTGGTGTCCATTAAAATATGGATTTAGCGGCGAATCCTTGCAACCTTAAGCTATTCTAATCCACCTACTAAATAAGGTAATAAGTATACGACTTATCAACTCATCCTCTAACTCAGGAAAACTTTGAGTCTAAGCATCTGCACACATTTTTGCACAGACTCACTTCTCAGAGATTTTGACAGAAATTGGGTAGCTAATGAACTCTCTAGGGTGGTATGGTTGGCAAGTTGTCGTGGGTAACAGCCCATTGGTAGATTGTCCAGAACCCATTCACAAGCCATTTCTTCTTCATTGCCTCTAGGTACATTTGAGATCAGGGAAGCCACCTACGAAAAAAAAAAAGGAAGAAGAAGAAAAGAAAATAAACCACACTTCACTGCACAAGTATGGTTGGGAAGTAATCGTGGGTAACAGCCCATTGGTCTGTTGTCCAAAGCCCAGCTCAATAATTGCACAAAAAGACCAAAACACCTAAGGAAGAAGCGGGGAAGTTGTACAAGCCGGGGAGATATACACTGAAAAAATCCTTGTGTTGACCCCAATTAAAACAAACGTAGGGAGAAGAACAAATACACCTTCAGGCAAATTTATTTCCTTTTCCGGTCACCTAGAGGCGTAGAAACTCGAAGTCTGTCTCAATTACCATTAAGTGAGTCTATCACAACATTCACACCAAGATGCTTAGCACTTAGGGTTTTGACCGAGTTTTGGGTGGGTTGGGTAGCCGTAAAAAGTTACCAACCCACACTGAATTCCGAAAAAATTCTAAAAATATATATATATATACATATGCATATGTATAGTTATATATATTAAAGCAAGGATTTGGGCAATTCGTATTTTGGCAGACACCCGGGTGCTGCTTAGTCTTTATAGATTAAGATTTTCGTATATTTCCTCTTATTGACAAGTAACGAAGTGTCTAAGCAATTACTTCTTAAATTCTGAAAGGAAATAAAAGCTAGAATAAACCTTGCTAGGGACTAGCAAGGAGTAAGCATGGGGGTACGATAACACTGCACAAGGGGGTGATAATTATGTTGAATATGGCCCATCTTAAGAATAAAAGGCACAACATAAGTAGAATGGGAGCATTGCATGCATCATATACCACGATTACTTATAAACTGAATTAATGGCCATTTGTGTAAGCATTTGTCAAAACAAGCCTCAGATGAGCAATCGGACCGCACGAATGGATTCAGAATGACGAACGGAGTCCGACGGACTCAAGATCGGCCAAATCCGACATCCGGAGGTCCTACAATAGGCCCAAGAAGTTCTGACCATTGATCTGGAGATCAACGACCCATATTGCGCCACGTCAGCCCCCGCTCCACCGCACGCCGCACCTTCATCCAGCCGAGATCAAATCTCGGTCGTCGATCTCCGATCGAACGGCCGAGACTCGCTCACCCTCCCGCAGTCGCCGCAAAAAGCGCGGGCGTGGTGCAACGGTTAGTGCGCACTCCCGCACGCACGCGACGTGGGTTCGAGCCGCGCAGAGTCAAAATCGAAGATGGAGAACGCGTGCGGTGAAATTGGGTTGCCCGATCAGCAGCAGGCGGCCGATATCTCGCCACGCGGCGCAACCGCAGCTCACGAGCGTCCACGCGCGCGCGCACGCCAGGCGATGATGCCCGTGCACACGCGTGCCCGAGGCACGATCCCAACGCAGCCGAGGAGGATTCTCAACCGTCCGATCGAAGATCGAACGGCTCTCGTTCAGCAGCCGCGGATCGCACGAGAAGAAACAAGGCGGGCGGCTGACCAACGGCTGAAGGGCTTCACCGACACTTTTTGGGAGTGGTTTTAGCGACGCTCTGAACGTCGCTAAAGCCCCTTCTTCGTTTAGGAAGCCCTTAACCCTATTTAAACCCCCTCCAACCACTCATTCAAGGCATTCACTCCCCTTGCAACTACTCCACCCCTCTCTTAACTAGCTTTAGGCCCTCTTGTAATCGTCGGAGACGACGAGCCGTCGACGGAGCCTCCTCCACTACCGTGGCTGCCTCGTCGCTCTCCACACACTCCCTCTCTCTCTCTCTCTCTCTCTCTTTCTTTTAAGCTTTCTATTACTTTTGTTGAAGCATGTATTTAATGTTGTAAGTTATGAACTACAAGTGCATGATTAATAAAGTTATTTTCCATTCAGTTGTCATTTTAATTTCCGTTCAAGTTGCATGATCAAACAAGGAACTTTCTAACCCTAAACCCTCTCTCTCTCTCTATCTCTCTCTCTCGCTTTTCAAAATCGCATCTTTCGCAAGCAAAACTCCGCACTTTCCGTGACAACAAGTGATAAGCAAAAATCCGATTTCCACACCTCCCTAAGACTGACACTCGGACTTACCTCCGTTTACTTATTTTAAAACCGACGTTGCAAGTGAGACTATAACGACACTTAACACACACGCACAACAACACGTCACCCGCGCTTGCCGCGTCTATGCACCCGACCTCACATGAAGATCTAACCGTTGGATCCCCATCTAACGGTCGGCAGCAGCCGCGCCCGATCTTCTCCGCGAGATCGTCCGTGAGGGCAGCGCAACGGTCGTGCCCTCACAACTCACCTGCAAGGCACGGGTTCGAATCACCTCCACAGTGCAAATTCAAGGCGGGATTGGCGCACGCGATTTCGGCCGTCGATGCGCGATCGAGCGGCTGGCAACAGGCGACGTGGCGCGATCTTGTGCGTCCAAGGTAGACACCCGCGATAACGCATGGGGTGCGAGCGCAGCGAGCACGATCCAAGCGCGCACCCCACGAGCGATCTCGACCGTTCGATCCGTGATCGAACGACCCTCATGCCACGCACACAGATCGTGCGTGAAGAGGAGGAACAGTGCGCGCAAGCGACCGCTGGGTAGGGTGCTTCATCGACATTTTGGGAAGGGTTTTAGCGACGTCTCTAAAACCCCTTCCTTATTTGGAAAGACCTTCTCCCTATTTAAACCCCTTCCAACCACCATGGAAGGCATTCAATTCATCTTGCAAGTATTGTAACACCCTCCTAGCCACCATTAGCTCCTCTTGTAGTCAACGGAGTCGACGAGCCACCGACGGAGCCTCCCTCCATCGCCGTGGCAGCCTCACTGTCTCCCCTCTCTCTCTCTTTATTTCCCTTTAATCTAGCTTTACTTCTTTTTATTCAAGCCTTTAGCTACCATTGTATTTGTAAAACTTGAATTGCATGTTTAATATAGTGTTGATGTTACTTTGAGTAATGGCTATGATTTAAAAGACTCTAACCCTACTCTCTCTCTCTCTTTCTCTCTCTCACTCATTTTTCTACTACATCTCCTTGCAAGCAAAAACTCGTTATCTCCGTGACAAAAAGTGACAAAGAAAATCTGATTTTTACGCCTCCCTGTGATCAACACTCAGACTCACGTCCGTTTCTTCTTTTAAAACTGACGTTGCGAGCACTAACTATAACGACCCTTTTAAACGAACACATCTCTCGCTCTTCAAAACTCTGTGAATTTGTGAACCTAGGGGTTTGGTTTACCATATCTAGTCGATAGCTACTAGTGGTTAATTGGAACTTAGAGAGTTCCTAGTTATGGTGATAGGTTGCATGCCAGTCATTAAAATGAGGTACCCGTACAGAAAGCTCTATAGATGGCTACAGATGTGGATGACACTAGGGTACCTGAATTCATGACTTATGGTAGTTGTAGCAAAAGCTCTATAGGCACTTGTAAATGCAAATAACTCTAGGGTACCATAAAGATCATAGGAACTTGTGCTTGGGCAATCCTAAGTGGAATAACTCTCCAAGGATCTCGAGTCTCTGGAATCAAAGAGAAACATAGTGAATACTCAAAGGATCTTGGGTGGAATGGCTTTATAGGGATCATGAGTATTGAATAGAGGGTAAAATCGTCTAGATTTAACATGTCAAATGGAGAGTTGATAGCTCTTCCTTTAGAAGGAAGGGTCTAAGTAGATCACCTTAAACATGAGGAATGATTCCTTAGGTGGTAAATATGTGAGAGAAGAGTGGACATAAAGATATTGAAAGGTCAGATTATGGATGTTCATAATTAAAGAGAATAATGACTATTGTAGTAATTATAGGTCTTGGGATTAACACAAGAAGGGCGTATATAGCAACTAAACTGGACCTGACACTCACTTACTTTAAAATAATAGAATTATGTCTCTATCAATTCAAGCCGCTTGGCTTATACCTACTTTGTCACCTATTTTCTAGTGAAGTAGTGGACTTCTAAGTTATAGTCGAGTCAAGGTGAAGTGAGTGCAAGAAGCTAGCATTTTAAAGTGAAAGGATTTGAGTCTAAGAAAGGTACGGTTTAGAATTTTGGATTATTATTATTTTTTTCTCTAGAATATAATTTCTTTGTCATTTCCAGATAGTTATTGTTGCCAACTCTATTGTGTTGTAACTTAAGCTTAAGAAATTAGATTTGTACTTAGGCCACCAAAGCAATCCTTATTGTCTAAGTTCAGGTGATAACGTGAATCTTTTTCGTAAACCCAACTAAGCAACCCTTATGGTCTAGGTTCAGGTGATAACATAAACTGTATCAGTAAACCCAACTTTAGCAGTATTTAGAGTTTTGGGGTGTAACATCCCTCCTTAGCTTAGGTATTTCCATCCACCTCTTGCCTTCCCCTCCCCTCTAAGCACTCTACCTCAAGTTAAACCTTGAGTCCTTTCTCCCCTCCTCGGATGAGCGGTGCTATTTGGTGATTCTTTCTCTACCAATCTAATACACTTCTCACCTTGTGAGGATGGATCCAACCTCAAGTCAAACCATCTCATAAAACCTAAGATCTAAAACATCGCAAACTTTTAGTGGCCTTTTTTTTTTAGCATCCCAAGGTGCATTAGATTTGCTAATGGGTGGAGAAGGGTGTGGTCTAGGAGGGTCAACATATTCTCTTTGCTTGATATCACCCTCGTTGCACATGGCTATCAAATGGAGGTTTGTACTAGTCAAGGGGGGCTTGGATTGGCTTTCCCTCAATAGATGTAGGTTTTGAGTGAGGTTCCATCTCTTTTGTGATAACCACGATGAACAATCTCTTTGGGGTAGCTTGTCGTAGCTTTTGGACAACATTGGAGCTCTTCCCAGCTATTCAGAGGCTTGCACCAAGCCTATAGTTTGAGTTGGAGCTATACAAGTGGATCACATTATTACTTGATGGTTCATTGTGCTTGGGCTTCATTCCCAACCCCTCCTCCTAAATGACCAACTTTTCCCCATAGTTCCCAATGCTCACCTCCCCTAGTTTTGGAGGTGTGTGGGGGATCTCTTGAAGCAGCATCAATCTTTGCGCATGCTTCTGGTGGCCCTGTCTATGCCCAATTGCGATCAAGAGTGGTAATGATGCCATTAAGTTTCAATGCAAGGCTATAGGTTAAGATCATACTTGATTGAAAGATGCCATTATCCATGAATGTTATTTGTTTTTCTAGTTATTTTCTATTTTGTTGTTACATTCATGAGAAGGATTTTGTCACAACCATTTGTAATTGCAACCTAGTTTTGTGATTCGAGAAGTCATGAATTGTCCTTCCAATTTCTTAAGTGTCTTTGGCTCTCCCTCTTGGATGGTGGTGCCATCCCTCATGTGTGAGGGCTTTCCTTCGGGATGTTCTTCCTCTTCATTGAATGAAATTTACCTTTTTCTTCATAATTGATATTTGAAACACTCGTGTGGCAGAATTTTGTTCAAGCTCAACTGTTTGACTCCGATAATTGGCCTCAATTTTGAAACTTAAATTCTAATGTATGCCCCCACTCATAGTAGACCAATTTAAAACATTGCTCGATTTTCTGGGACAAAGTGGACATGTTGGCTGGCATGGAGATCTGGGGAAGAAAGACAAGCAGGAAAAACGCATAAAGTATGTGATTGAGGCTTTAGTTGGATAATGCAACAAGAAAATATTTATGATCTCCTAATCTCCTATATAAAGATGAAGAATAGTTCTATTAATACGTTGTACTGTAATCATCTAAAAGATATTATTCCTTGCATGAAACAAAGAGGAGTGGCAACTTAAAACGCAATACTCAGACAATGGGAGAATTTAGACACCAACTTTTCAAAGTAAATCACTAACAGGTGATTGCAACAGACTGAAAGACTCAACAAGGACTGAGAAAACTAACATTAATGAAACCCAAACCAGGCTGAACGTGAGTTTGATCTGACCAATTTAACATCTAGCTGATCCCGAGTAGTCAAATGGTTTCAGGAAACCCCTGTTTAAGAATTTGATACCTTTCAACTAATATGCTTTCTTTATTTTGACACTCGTTTCAAAGAATGAACACAATTGATGCTTCTACTCATCAGAACTTGAAATTGCGAATTTCACCTCTTCAGGGCAGAATTCACCATATTATCCCTCTGAAGATCATTTCTCCCATGGTAATCAGAGAAAATGAAAGATGATGCTGCTGACGCCAATACATCAATCTTTCACAAAACTAATGCAGATGCCAATATCTCATTGATTTTCTATTAGATAACAGACAATATGAACAAATACATATCTTTACAAACCAGATATTTGCTGATAAGATATACACACCTACATTCCTGAAACCAGCCAGTCATTTGCATAATGCCACTCTTCTATATTAACAAACAATCAACAAATGATTTTAGCTGAATAGTAATGTGGAAGTCAAGACATAAAGGTGTTAGCTTCATCAAGATTGATCATCCTCATCGTGCTTTTCTTGAGAATCATCAGAATCCTCTTTGAAGTGATCAAAGAATCCACTGAGGTACCAGGAGCAGTCCTCATTCCAGCATCCTCGGTGTGCAGTTGCACGCCACTGCTGGTCATCGATCATCTCTTCTGACAGCCCCCACTGCTCGAGTTCAGCTCTCGAATGGTGGATGGCAAGACTGTACTCGCCACCAGAGCCAAGCTGCAGGACACGATACTCACAGTTGTCAGGGTTGTTGAGATGCTCATATTGGTCTACAGTCCATTTGAACCACTTCATGAGGAAGACCCGAGACGTGAGACCGTGTGTCACGATCACCATGTTAATTTCACTGCTACTGTCTTGGTCCAATCTCTTCATGTCTATGTCCCTCCAAAGAGACTCCATGAAACCTAAATTTCCACCATTAGGCTGTTAGCAAGCCAATATGTGCAATTGCATGCATGAAAGCATGCCATAAGTTGGTTTGTATGAAGGTCAGTTGTGAGGAAAAGAATGAACAATATTTCATTATTGGTATTAACTATGCTCATGTATGTATGATTTTTGTTTTAAGCACCCTAAATATCCTACAAAAGTTTCAAATACTTGGAGGAAAATGAAAATGAAATATATTAAACTTTGTAGATAGTCTTGATCTTTAAAGTGGATAGCTCAATATAACATCGTAGAGATACCATATATATTTATGTAATATCTTCCTAGAGGTTTCATACAGATTTGTAATTGTTAGAATTGCCAAAGCTTTGCCTATTAAATGCATTTTCTCAATCCTTGCGATCTTCCTGTTTTCCCTATTTGTTAATTGTTATTGTATGGATTCATACATGGCTTCCTACAGCACCAATGTTCCTACACCCTTGGTCCCTTGACCTGAGAAGACCAGGATAGTAACCTTGCAGCCCGAAAAACCTGAACCTTCTATGATTTGGTTTAGTTTGATAAGCCGGAAGATGGGTCCCAGCTGATTAATATTGATACGGGAAAAAAATGACTGAACATATGACATTCTGGTGGAGCATGTATGCAGATCAAATTGAACAATGTTGAACTTTCCACCTTTAACACTTTTGAGATTTTTGGGAAAAAAAGAACTTTGTTAATTAGAAAAAAAAGCCTTTAGCCTTCTTTTATACGGAGAGGGCAGGGCAAAAAATGGAAAACAAAACCCACTTATTTACTAAAAATAACATATCCCAAAAATAGTAAGATACCTAATATAATCTCTATTTTATTTCCTAACACTCCCTAACAAGTCAAGACGTAGGCGACGACGAAGATTCGGATCCTTTCCTCTTGGTGTTTTTTATTCTCAACACATTGGAAATTTGTATCTCCAAACTCGCTATCATCCTTCGAGACATTTTGAATCGGAAAGACTTTGATTCTAGTTGAGGGTCAGGAAATACTGTTGTCTAGTCGGAAAGGACTTTCTCTTTTAAAGGTCAGGAAAGACTTCAACTTTGGTCGAGGTTGATATGGTTTGGTAATGATATCGATGCGGTGCTACACTCCTTTTTTCACGTCACAGAAAAGACTTTGTGTGTAGGAAGATGTTTCTTTTCCTTCTTCTCACGTGTGTGGAGAGAATAATGGCCCGGAGCATTATAGCTCATAAGAGAGGTGGCTCCCCTATGCACCAAGTTGGAGGTGGCTGGTCAGAGAGGAGCAATCGAAGAGGAGTGCCACTGCACCTCCTCTTCTCCTTGTCCCCCCCCCCCCTTTCGATGATGCGTTGGTGGCGGTGGCCGATTTTGTTCCAACGATAGTGGGTAGCAGTAGCCAAAGAAGAAAAAAAAAGAAGAGTGGAGTAATAAGAGAGAAGGGAAGAGAGTTGGGGAGAGGAGAGAGCCTCTTCGGTGGCTTGTCGGAGACAGGCAGCGTCACTGGAGAGCCTCCCCCCTTTAGATCTTCTTCTAAACCCTAGACCACCAAGATTGATGGCTCTGATACCATGTTGAGAATTTTGGGAAAAATGAACTTTGTTAATTTGAAAAGTTGTTAAGTTGTAAGGCAGTATTTGTTATTTTTTTTATCCTTGGAGGGTACTTATGTAATTTACCTAGTTCTCTTTTATATAAAAAGAAGGCTAGGATTTCTTTTGAGGCTAATGCAATTCTTTAGATCTCACATGGTATCAGAGCAACAATCCTAGGCTAGTGCTCCGATATCCCACCGAAAAACATCCACATGTTTCAATCACCAATGTGGAGGTGATCCAATGGAGAACAATCCTCTTGCCAATGCCATCACCACCGGTAGCATGTGCACCAGCTAAGGAGGCATCAACTGTGTCGACATCACCATCAGGCAAGCTAGCAGCATCAGTGACACCGCTGCTGGATCGAACGACTAGTCCAACGTCGCCGCCTGTGGCCTAGTGCTACCGGTAATGGGTGATGCTGTTGTTGGTGGTGCCCAGTCCTGCGTTGTTCGAAGTATATCTCGTGTGATGAGCCTTCTCTCACGCATAGTGTGGTTGGCGATGAATCTTCTCTCACCTATGTTGGAGAAAGTTGATCCAAGGCGATCAACACTAGTTTCTACTGGGTTCATGTGTACAGCCAAAGGGGTTATTTAAAAGAAGAGGGTTAGGAGCGCAAGGGTGATCAACTTTGAAGCCTTTATTCATCTCATCGGAGATAGAAATCATTTGCAAGACCTGTGACTCCATGGGGAATCCGAGATGTAAGGGTGGCTAATGGAGCTACCTCCCGTGTTACAGCAGTTAGACGTGTAGATGCTACATCTAAGATAATGATAGAGAAGGCATATAATGCTCCTAAACTTCCTATGAAATTTCTATTTGAGTAGCATTTGTATGGATCATGGATGTCGTGTTATTTTTTATGAGAAACATTGTTATTTCCAAGACCGCACCACATAAGAGATTGTTGGCAGTGACATAGAGAGAGAAGTCCATACTACTTGGACACGCTCACATTGTTTGTAGGGGTTGTGTCAATCACTCGTGATCCACTACTTTGGCATTGGAGACTTGGGCATCCCTCCATAAAGAAGTTGTGTTAGATGTATCCAGAATTATCATATTCATTGACTCTGGATTGTAAAGACTACCAGTTGGGGAAGCATCACAGGAGTAGCTACCCATGGAGAGATGTTGGTGTTAGTACAGTGCCTTTATCCCAGTACAAAGTGATGTCTGGGGACCATCTGGAGGTGCCTCTCCTGGTGGACACAAATATTTTGCAGTGTTGGTGGATGACAGCAGTAGACTTACCTGGGTATTTCTAATGAAGGCTTGTAGTGAGATTCCTTCCATTGCTCAGCAGCTTTTGTTTGAGGTGTAGACACAATATAATACTACTGGTCAGGTATTTCGCAATGATAACGTACTAGAATTCATGCACAGTGATTTACAGGAGACCTTTCACTCTAGGGGGATCATTCATCAAACATCTTGTACTCATACTTCCCAGCAGAATGGGATTGCTGAGCGTAAGTGACGGCAGTTGCTTGATATTGCCAGGACCTTGATGTTTCATATGAAGGTTCCTAGGTAATTCTGGGGTCATGCCATACTTCCAGCAACATATTTGATCAATTGGTTGCCATCTTCTATGCTTCATGGTCATCCCTTACCAGATTATACATCCTTAGTGTAGCAGGTTTTCTCCTTTACCTTTGCGAGTTTTGGGGTGCATATGTTTTATTTAAAATCATGGTATTCAAGATAAGTTTGCCCCTCGTGCCACAAAGTATTTTCTTTGGTTACTCCAAGACCCAGAAAAGCTACAAGTGTTATAATCCAATTCGCAGGAGATATGTTGGCACTACAGATGTAACACTCTTTGAGAAGATTCCATATTTCTCAAAAGAAGGGTCATCCATAGAGGCTGCCATATAGGAGACAATGTGTATCACACGAGATTACGGGTAGATGATGTCTCTAATGATGAGCCAGCACAACTTGTTACCCCTTCAACCAGGAGTGATTCAGATAGGGAAGAAGAGCCCGTACAGAGGAAATCTAGTGCCACATGTATGCTCCATCCTATTTTCCACTATACTATAATCTCCCATCTCCAGGAGGGAGAGAGACAGTTTGCGTCGGCCATCACTATTGCAGTTATTCCCAGAGATTTTCTTCAAGCTTCCCACGATCTAAAGTGGAAAGTAATTATGGATGAGGAGATACATGCTCTACAAACTAGGAAAACATGAGATCTTATTCCATGTCCTAAGGGTGCCATAGTTGGTTGCAGATGGATGTACACCATCAAGTACAGATCTTGTTAAGACCCGTGCTATTTGAGCCTTTTAAGATGTCTGGACTGTGGATCAGACGTCTGGACACCTTCCCAGACATCTAGAAATCAAAAATTTTGAGTACGAGCTCGCGTCTGCGTGCGGGCTGCACGCAGACAGTACACTCGTTTTTCCTCCCCTTCTCTCCCCGCCTCCAGCAAACCCTAAACCCCCGACCTTATAAAATCCCTTCCCCTCACTCGTTCTCCTCACACCAGCCCCCTTCCCATCTTCTCCACTCCAGCGAGAAAGCCAGCGTGAGCGAGAGTGCGAAAGTAGCGACGAGCAGCGTGAGGAGAGGAGAGTGAGCTCACGAGCTCGCGTGGGAGCTCATCGGTGAGCACACGGCCGGAGCGACGCGTGCGCGAGGAGTGCGTCAGGGGAGTCCTCCCTGACACTGCTGCAACCGAGGTTACAGCTGAGGGGGTAAGGAGCGGCCACGCGCGGCGCGAGCACAGCGGAAGCAGGTTCTGGTTCTGGGTTTTTCCCAAAATCAGACGTCTAGAGTGACCTCTAGATGACGGTGCGGACGTCTGGAGGCGGTTCCAGACGTCTGAGGTGAGAGTTTCGTGAAGGTACATTTCCTTTGCGGATACGGCCATGCAAGCTGCTCCGCAGCTTCTCTTTGCATGCCCTTTTTGAGAAGTTCTACTGGTGGCGTGCAGGATTCGCTTCGGGAAAGTGCAGGACACGCCCTCCCACGCATTTCAGACATTTAGGGAGCTTACCAGACGACTGGAAGCACTTCCAGACGTCCGGAGAGGTAGTTGGACGTTTAAAGCTGGGTCCAGATGGTCTAGAAGAGTTCCTAGACATCTGAGGATTGGCGCAGAACTTGAGGTATAATACTGAACACTTTGAAGACGTCTGGAAGTTGTTCCAGACATCTAATTTGAGTCAAAAATCCTATTTTTTTCCCGTTTAGGATCCATTTGAGGTTCATTTTTAGCAAATAAGATACCGATGCGTTCCTTGTGAGTTCCTCTAATTGTTCAAAGGCTTTCTATACTGTTCTGAGTGTTCCATTGTGATTATTCCTTGTTATAAGACTTCGTTCCGTTACGAGTTCGGGACTTGCTGAGGCACGTAAGCCTGCTGTTCAAGTCCCCAATACTCCTGGGTTTACTGGTAGAGTTGCTTCCTCTAATTTAATTACAAACATGAATGCATGTATGGAATGAATGATTAGAATCTAGGATATGATATAAATCCAAGGACGAGAAATACGGGAAATGTCTGTATTAGATGAATGAATTGCAGTCTTGAATGAGTAGATAGAAATAATAACTGCCTGTAAATGAATAACAGCTGCCTGTGAAATATGAAGTACTTGTACTAGTTAACTGTTGCATGTAATTTTCCTATTGTATACGTTAAATGACATAATACGAGCTGCATGTATATAATTTGAGAATGGAAATGTGAATGATTGAAATATGAGGTAGCTGTGTATAACCTGAGTATGGAAATGTGAACGATAGCAATACAAACTGCATATGTATAACCTGAGAATGGAAATAGAAATGATGAAACATGGTATGGCATGGCATAAGGAATATGAGCATGAACCCTAGGGGAAATTAGGACTAGAGCTCCTGGAAATAAATTGAATGGATCTGGAAATGTGAGTGGGGAAGTAAGTTGGCCCTTGAGTACTCCGTACTCAAGGAAAGCGACTGTCCCCTTGTTTAGTGCAAAGCGGAGCTAGCTACCCTTAGGTTGGGACCTGGGATTATGATTGACCACTCTGTACTGACTTCTTAGCCTTTGCGTACACGGTACTGGGGAGAGCTACTAGTGTAGGGAGAGAGCTAACCACTCCACGGAACCCGGGATTCAGCTAGCCGCCCTACACCGATTTGTTAGGCCCACTGGACAAACCAGGGTAGTCAAGCGAGGGTGTGCGGACTATGAAGGGACGAGACCCCTGTTACTGAGAGGGTTAGGCCCTATACTGTTCTGTGTTGTACTTTGGGCGCACCCGTTAGAGGAAACGACTAACTGCGTGCTAGTGCGGGATAGCTACCTGTGCGCTTATCGTGCTTGCCGTAGTCACCGTTACGTCTGTCTGTGACCTTCAGGTGGTTGACTAGGTGTCGGATCACCACGAGAGACTCTCCTAGCCAGAAGAGCACAACGTGTGCCTTCTACTCTTTGGAAAATGCTGCAATCAAGATCGTTCCCACGATGAATATTCAAAATCAAGAAAGAGATCTGATAAATAAACCAATGGGTGAAAAGGAATAATTTGTGAAATAATATAATTGGAAAACAACAGCTACCTGTCCACTTTTACTGCTTTAGTTAGTTGGTTGCCACTCTACTCAACGTTCGCTGACTTTGTGTACTTATAACTCCTTTTCAGGTCCAGGTGTTGAGTATCCCGAGTTTACGACTGCGGAGGGTGCTGAGCCCAGTAGAGCCCAATAGCTATAGTTTCTTTTGTTGTACTCCTTGTAGTAGTGAGTTGGACTCTTGTACCTTTATATTATGTACTTTTACGTTCTGTACTTTATGTTCATATACCTTGTTACATTTCTACTGTTGTGGTGGTGATATGTACTGTAGCAGCTTTTACTTCTTTACTACTGTACCTTTTTACTATTAGTTGCGTAGCATAATGAATGTGGTTTACTTTCCTACTTCTTGGTTACTTTCTCGTTGAATGACTGAGTCTTGGGATTAGTCGAGTCGAGCCGGTCTCGGATCCTATAGGGATTCGGAAATCGAGTTGTAATAAGATGATATCAGAGCAAGGTCATCTCGAGAAGTGAACCAACTAGCTTGAGAATAACCAATTCACGTGCTTGTAACTAGAGTAATCACCACAACATACCTTTTGACATCTGTTCTGAGGTTCTTTTGTCAATGTCCATTGGAATTGACGTCTTCTTGTTCTGTTGTTCGCGTCTCCTTGCAGGAGATGTCTCGACGTGGAGTCATTGAGGCAGGCCACGAATGCGACCGTGGACGAGGTCGGAGGGACGGACGTGCTGAACCCGACGTTTCAGTGGATTAGCCACTTCTTCCGGGCGTTCAGGCCCAGGACGTCGCCCAGCTGATATAGGAGATTGTACGATAGGAGCTCCATCTGCCTCCACGGACGCCTCTCCCTGGGGACGTGGAGGGGGAGTCCTCTGTCGGACCACGAGACAGACGCAGCGCTGGATGTGGGGGAGGGGGTGGTCCTCCACCACCCCCACCGCACTCTGACATGTCCGAGCATGAGCCCTCCCTGCCTGGAAGCGTGCCTGTTTCCCCACTTCAGCGACATTACAAGCTTTTCGGACAGTTCCGGAAGGTGAAGCCCCGCTCCTTCAAGGGGGATGAAGACCCGACTGAGGCAGAGGACTAGTTAGAGCAGATCAAGGTGTTCGACACCCTTCACCCCCCTGCAGAGTGCCGTGTAGCCTTTGTCACGTACCAGCTGGAGAGCGTGATACACAAGTGGTGGAGGGCGGTCAGAGGTCAGGAGAATGCAGAGTCGACGTGGGACCAGTTTGTGACCCTCTTCTACGAGTAGTATTTCCCGTAGACGTAGCAAGATCAGAGGAGGCAAGAGTTCCACACTCTCCCCGAGGGGATAATGACTGTGAGCGCATATCGTACGCGTTTTCTAGAGCTATCACGTTTTGCCGTGACAGTTGTGGCTACTGAGGATGAGCACCTGTAAAGGTTCACCAAGGGGCTCCGACCTACTATTCAGGGGTATGTCAAACCCCTGAAGCTACCCACGTTCTCGAGAGTGGTGGAGGCAGCTATGACATATGAGGAGACCAACCCAGCTGCACGTGACACTGACAGCGGACGGAAGAGGCCCTACCTGCCAGATTACTCACAGGGCCGGCGAGAGAGGAGGCACGCGGTGCCCGCAGGAGAGCCGTTACGCTTTGCGGGGCTGTCAGTGGCCTTTGGGGGCCCCTGAAAGGGGCCAGCTGCCAATACTGGACCCCTACCCAGCCATCAGCAGGGACCTACCGAGGGCGAGAATCGAGTTTCCCTTTGCTACCAGTGTGGCCAGCCGGACCACATTAGGAGGGACTACCCGTCTAGGGCTGAAGGTCAGCAGATGCTCCCCGCACCGAGCGTTGGAGGACAAGCAGGAGGCTGTGGTTCTCAGGCACATGGGAGAGGATAGCAATCGCGGGGAGGGTACCGGCCAGCGGCTACCCATCCGATGCAGAGTGTGGCTGCTTCTTCTGCACTGAGAGTTGAGGGGCGTATCAACGCCCTGACACAGAGACGTCAGAGCTTTAGGTTCAGTGGTGACAGGTATGGTTACAGTTTCCGGTAAATTAGTTTACACACTTTTTGATTCCGACGCCACGCACTCGTTTGTTGCTACTAGTTTTGCTGTCAGTTTGGGACAGGGTTGTGTATTGTTAGAGGATCCTTTTGTGATCAGAGGTCCAGGTGGTCAGCTGCTTGTAGCTGAGGAGGTTTACACAGACTGTGAGGTCAGTGTTGGGGGACACAGCTTTCCCGCTGACCTAATTGTGATACCGATGGACTTTGGCGTGATTCTAGGGATAGATTAGCTATCCGCTTACCATGCTTTGGTGGACTGTTTCGAGAGGAAGATCGTCTTCTCCATACTGGAGATGCCTTTTTTTGAGTTTCACGGACAGCCAGTGGACGAAGGTTTTAGGTGCATTTCTACACTTCGGGCGGCGAGACTTTTGGGCCAAGGGTGTGAGGGCTTTCTGGCTTGTGTAGTGGCAGAGCCCAGCTCTGTGGTAGACTTTCAGAGCATCCCGGTGGTCAGAGAGTACCCCCGACATGTTTCTAGAGGAGCTGCCAGGATTACCGCCTGAGCGTGCGATCAAGTTCGAGATCTCACTGGTACCGGAGACCAGCTCTATTTCTACAACACCTTACCGGATGGCACCACTTGAGCTGTGAGAACTCAAGTCCCAGTTGCAGGACCTATTGGAGAAGGGCTTTGTGAGGCCCAGTGCGTCTCCGTGGGGAACCTCGGTGTTATTTGTGAAGAAGGATGGTACCCTACGCCTTTATGTGGACTACAGATAGCTGAATAGGGTCACCATCAAAATAGGTATCCGCTACCGAGGATTGATGATTTGTTTAACCAATTGCGAGGTGCTACGGTTTTCTCCAAGATAGATTTGAGATCTGGTTACCACCAGTTGAGGATCAGGGAAACCGATGTCTCCAAGGCAGCTTTCCGCACCTGGTACGAACACTACGAGTTTTTGGTCATGCTATTTGGGCTAACCAACACCCCCATTACTTTCATGGATTTGATGAATCGGGTGTTCAGACCGTATCTGAATCAGTTTGTGGTGGTGTTCATTGATGATGTGCTTATTTACTCGTGGGATCAGGCGCAGCACGGACAACACTTGCGGATGGTTCTGAACACGTTGAGACGACGTAGGCTGTATGCCAAATACAGCAAGTGCGAGTTATGGTTGAGGTAGGTGACCTTAGGCCATGTGATTTCAGGAGATGGCTTGACTGTGGATCCAGCCAAGGTTAAGGCAATGCTCAGGTGGGAGAAACCATGTACAATGACAGAGATCTGCAGTTTCTTGGGACTGGCAGGTTACTATCGGCGGTTTATCAGGGGTTTCTCGCAAATTGCACGTCCTATGACACAGTTGACCCGGAAGGATGTGCCCTTTTCTTGGACAGACGCTTGTGAGGCGTGTTTTTAGGAGTTGAAGGAGAGGCTTGACTTCAGCTCCTGTGCTTACCATCCCAGACAGTAGTGGCGGTTTCGTTGTGTACACAGATGCTTCATTGCAGAGGTTAGGGGGTGTGCTCACGCAGTGGGGTCACGTTATCGCTTATGCTTCGCGGCAACTGAAGCTCCATGAACATAGCTACCCTATCCATGACTTAGAGCTGGCAGCTGTCGTCTTCGCGCTGAAAACATAGAAGCATTACCTGTACGATGAGACTTTTGAGATATTCACGGATCATAAGAGCCTTAGATATTTATTTGATCAGAAGGAGCTTAACATGAGACAGAGACATTGGTTAGAGCTCCTGAAGGACTATGACTGTAGCATCTCCTACCATCCTGGGAAGGCCAACGTGGTAGCTGACGTCTTGAGTCGAAAGGCGTCCACCCACTTAGCCAGTTTACAGGCACAGAGTTGGAGACTCATGGAGGAGTTGGGCAATTGGAGACCCATAGAGTTACCAGGGCATTGTGGGGCAGTGACTGTGACACGACAGATGAGACTAGAACTAATAGACCGCATCATTACAGGACAGATGACAGATCCGTACCTATAATCTTGCGAGACATGGTACTGTCAGGGGACCCAGGAGACTTCTTTACTGATGAGGTACTGCATATGAGGGGATGTTTGTGCGTTCCCAGGGACGATAAGTTATTGAGAGAGCTCCTGACTGAAGCACACGGTTCCAGGTTCACCATACATCCCAAGAACATGAAGATGTATGATGATCTGAGATGTGACTTTTACTGGAGGGGGATGAAGCGAGATGTAGGTGAGTTCGTATAGTAGTGTTTAGTGTGCCAATAGGTGAAGGCCGAGCATCAGAGGCCTGTAGGGCCGTTGCAGCCACTTCCAGTGCCAAAGTAGAAGTGGGAGAGCATTACCATGGACTTGGTGGTGGGTTTGCCTATTACCCAGCAAGGGCACGACACAATCTGGGTGATTGTAGACAGATTGACGAAGACGGCACGTTTCTTGCCGATCCGAGTCACCTTGGGACCAGTACAGTTGGCAGAGAGGTATATTCGCGACGTGGTACGTCTGCACGGAGTTCCGTGTAAGATTGTATCCGATTGGGATACCCGTTTTACGTCCTAGTTTTGGGTTGAGTTTCAGCAGGCTTTGGGGACACGGTTGAGGTTCAGTACGGCGTACTACCCCCAGACGGACGGACAGTCAGAGCGCATGATACACACTTGAGGACCTTTTGCGTACCTATGTACTAGACTGGAGGGGCTCTTAGGAGGAGCACTTGTCCCTGACAGAGTTTACATATAATAATAGCTACCATTCGAGTATCGGCATGGCACCATACAGTCAAACGTCTGGACACCTTCCCAGACGTCTGAAAATCAAAAATTTTGAGTACGAGCTCACGTCTGCACGTGGGCTGCACGCAGACAGTACACTCATTTTTCCTCCCCTTCTCTCTCTCCCCACCTCCAACAAACCCTAAACCCCCGACCTTATAAAACCCCTTCCCCTCTCTCGTTCTCACACCAGCCCCCTTCCCCTCTTCTTCTCAACTCTAGCGAGAGAGCCAGCACGAGTGAGAGCAGCGACGAGGAGCGACGTGAGGAGAGGAGAGTGAGCTCGTGAACTCACGTGGAAGCTCACCGGTGAGTGCACGGCCGGAGCAGCACGTGCGCAAGGAGTGCGTTGAGGGAGTCCTCCCCGACACTACTGCAACCGGGCCTGCAGGCGAGGGGGCGAGGCGCGGCCACGCGCGGCACGAGCGTAGCGGAAGTAGGTTCTGATTCTGGGTTTTTCCCAGAATCAGACGTTTGAAGTGACCTCCAAACGACAGTGCGGACGTCTGGAGGTGGTTCCAGATGTCTGAGGTGAGAGTTTCGCGAAGGTACGTTTCCTTTGCCGATACGGCCATGCAGGCTACGGCCGCTCCGCAGCTTCTCTTTGCATGCCCTTTTTGAGAAGATCTGCTGGTAGCGTGCAGGATTCGTTTCGGGAAGGCGCATGACGTACCCTCCTACGCATTTCAGACGTCTGGGGAGCTTACTAGACGATTGGAAGTACGTCCAGACATCCGAAGGTGGTCGGACGTCTGGAGCTGGGTCCAGATGGTCCATAAGAGTTCCTGAACGTCTGAGGATTGGCGCAGAACTTGATGTATGATATTGGACACTTTTAAGACGTCTGGAAGTTGCTCCAGACGTCTGATTTGAGTCAGAAACCCTATTTTTCACCCGTTTAGGGTCCGTTTGAGTTCTGTTTTCCGCAAATAAGATACCAATGTGTTCCTTGCGAGTTCCTCTAATTGTTAGAAGGCTTTCTATACTGTTCTGAGTGTTCCATTGTGATTGTTCCTTATTATAAGACTTCATTCCGTTACGGGTTCGGAGCTTGCTGAGGCACGTGAGCCTGCCGTTCAAGCCCTCAATACTCCTGAGTTTACTGATAGAGTTGCTTCCCCTAATTTAATTACAAACATGAATGCATGTGTGGAATGAATGATTAGAACCTAGGATATGGCATGAATCGTAGGACGAGAAATACTGGAAATGTCTGTATTAGATGAATGAATTGCAGTCTTGAATGAGTAGATAGAAATGATAACTGCCTGTGAAATATGAAGTACTTGTGCTAGTTAACTGTTGTATGTAACTTTCCTGTTGTATACGTTAAATGACATAATACGAGCTGCATGTATATAATTTGAGAATGGAAATGTGAATGATTGAAATACGAGCTACCTGTGTATAACCTGAGTATGGAAATGTGAACGATAGCAATACAAGCTGCATATGTATAACCTGAGAATGGAAATAGAAATGATGAAACATGGTATGACATGATATGAGGAATATGAGCATGAACCCTACGGGGAATTAGGAGTAGAGCTCCTGAAAATAAATGGAATGAATCTGGAAATGTGAGTGAGGAAGTGAGTTGGCCCTTGAGTACGGAGTACCAAGGAGAGCGATTGTCCCCCTATTTTGTGCAAAGCGGAACTAGCCGCCCTTGGGTTAGGACCCGGGGTTAGGATTGGCCACTCTGTACCAACTTCTTGGCCGTCGCATACACGGTACCGAGGAAAGCTACTAGTGTAGGGAGAGAGCTAGCCACCTCACGGGACCCGGGGTTCAGCTAGCCGCCGTACACCGACTTGTTATGCCCACTGGCAAACCAGGGTAGTCAGGCGAGGGTGCGCGGATTGTGGAGGGGTGAGACCCCTGTTTGGTTCTTAGGAGCTAAACCCCTATTACTGAGAGGGTTAACCCTATACTGTTCCGTGTTGTACTTTGGACACACCCGTTAGCGGAAACGACTGACCGCGTGCCAGTGCGGGGTAGCTACCCATGCACTTATCGCGCGTGCCGTAGTCACCGTTACGTCTGTTCGTAACCTTAAGGTGGATGACTGGGTGTCGGATCACCACGGGGGATTCTCCCAGCCAGGAGAGCACCACGTTTACCTTCTACTCTTCGGAAAAGGCTGCAATCAAGAAAGTTCCCACGAGAAACATTCGAGATCAAGAAAGAGATCTGATAAATAAACCAATAGGTGAAAAGGAATAATTTATGAAATAATGTAATTGGAAAACAACTATCTGTCCACTTTTACTGCTTTAGTTGGTTGCCACTCTACTCAGCATTCGCTGACTTTGTGTACTTATAACCCATTTTCAGGTCCAGGTGTTGAGCAGCTCGAGTCTACAACTATGGAGGGTGCTGAGCCCAGTAGAGCCCAGTAGTAGTAGTTTCTTTTGTTGTACTCCTTGTAGTAGTGAGTTGGACTCTTGTACCTTTATATTCTATACTTTTACATTCTATACTTTATGTTCCTGTACCTTATTACGTTTCTACTGTTGTGGTGGTGATATGTACTGTAGCAATTTTTACTTCTTTACTGTTGTACCTTTTTACTGTTAGTTACTTAGCATAATGAATGTGGTTTACTTTCCTGCTTTTTGGTTACTTTCTCGTTGGACGACTGGATCTTGGGATTAGTCGAGTCGAGCCGGTCTCGAATTTTGTAGGGATTCAGAAATCGGGTCGTAACAGATCTGATGGGACAATGGAGAGATATAAGGCTAGACTTGTTGCCAAGGGATTCACCCAAACGTATGAGGTGAATTACCTTGAGACTTTTTCACCAATTGCTCGTATAACTTCCATTAGGATTATCTTGTCTGTTGCAGTGGTTAAGCAGTGGCCTTTACATCCGCTTGATATAAAAAATGCCTTCTTATATAAAGATCTTGCTGAAAAAGTATATATGAGATAACCACCAGGATATGACAGTCAGAGGCAGCTTATATGTCACCTACGGAAGGCTATTTATGGCCTAAAGCAGAGCCCACGATCTTGATTTGAGAGACTCAATTTGGAGATCAAGAATGTGGGTTCCAGCAATTTACCACTGATCATTCTATGTTTGTCAAGAGGACAAAGTATGGTAAGATATGGAGAGTTGTTATCTTGGCAGTTTATGTTAATATGATTTTGATTGGTGATAATGTTAATGGGATAGTGCATACGAAAGCCTTTCTTTAGTCTACTTTTGTCACCAAAGATTTAGGTGACCTTTGTTACTTCCTAAGATAGAAACTGTTCGTCAAAAGGCTGGCTTATCCTTATCACAGAGGCAGTACACTTTACAGATTCTAGAGAAAGCAGGACTTCTTAGGTCCAAATCATCTGGGATACCAGTAGAGGCACCTTCTAGTCACAACACTGGTGCGACAGATCCTTTGTTTGAGGACGTTACCAGGTATCATAGTACTATTGGCTGTCTATTATACCTAACTATTACAAAAGGAGACATTAGTTTTGCAGTCAGTCAAGCCAACTAGTTCATGCAGGGTCCCAGATACAGTTATTAGTGAGATGTTTGTCTCATTTTGAGATACCTAAAGGGCACCTCAGGGAGAGGTTTGTACTGCAATATGAGTAGCTCTCTTGATTTGTGGCATACTTAGATGCATACTATACAGGATCGATGGAGGACAGACGATCTATATCAGGCTTTGCCATCTACCTAGGAGGCAATCTAGTTTCATAGAGGAGCAAGAAACATAATGTGGTAGCCCGCTCCAGTGCTGAGGTGAAATACAGATCTATGGCTCAAGCTGCATGTGAGATCATGTGGATGGTTGGCTTCCTACGAGATTTAGGGGTAAAGGTTGATACACCTGTCCCACTCTATTGTGACAATAAATATGCTGCCTACATTACCTCTAATCCAGTCTTCCATGAGAGGATTAAACATATTGAAGTTGATTGTCATTTTGTACAAAATGCAGTTTTAGAAGGTAAGATAAGTATCCCGTATATATCTTCTGAGCTACAGATTGCAGACATTCTCACCAAACCATTGAAGAAGCACCATGACTTTCTAAGTAGCAAGTTGGGCCTCATTGACATATGCACCCCAACCTTAGGGGGAGTGTTAAGTTGTAAGGGGGTATTTACTATTTCTTTTATCCTTGGAGGATACTTATGTAATTTATCCAGTTTTCTTTTATATAAAAAGAGGGATAGGGTTTCTTTTGAAGCTAATGGAATTCTTTAGATCCCACAGAAGCCTTTAGCCCTCTTTTATAGAGGGCAAGGCAAGAAATGGAAAACATAAATCACTCATTTACTAAAAATAACATAATCCAGGAATAGTAAGACACCTAATATAATCCCTAATTTATTTCCTAACAAACACCATTCATTTCTTTCTTATCGTAGCTTTGGCCTTAAAGTTTAGAAATCAATACAAGAGGCATTACTAAGTACTATGGGAGAGATGTTAAGAGAGAACCAATATCATGATTTGTTTAAATATAACCATAACAAAACCATGCCTTATCCTATACCATGCAATCACACAAATTCATTGCCTCCATTCAAATCAATCTTTTGTCACACCTAGACTCTCCTAAATCCTAGAAAGTGAGAAGATTATTCCTTTTTTTTTGCTTGAAAGGGAACAAGATTATTCATTACAAAATTGTAACCCCACTTATATAGTGGTCAAGTTACAAAAAAATGTATAGAGATACCACTATACAAGTAGTTGCAAAAACAAAAATCCTAAAAATAGCACTTCCTAGTCCTCAAGATGGAGCATATATGTCATCCATGTCTAGTTGCTAGATGCTAATGCAAATCTCATTCATCTGAGAACTTTGTTAAAGATTGATTTGTTGTTCCAAGTAATTTGTCATAGCCCGGTATTATCAATGATATAATCAACGTCAATGTGCTCAGTGCACTTATAAAAATCTAACTTTCAGCCAAAGTGGGCTACAACCTTATTGCCACATGACATCTTCATGCAGAGTAGAAGAGTAAAGGCCAGATCATGCAGAAGAGAATAAATCCATAAAAAACTCATACAATATGTTCCAAAGCACAATGCTCGGATCCTGTAATGGTTCATGTGATAATTGTCTTCTTTTTAGTGTAACATTTAACAAGATTTCATCCCGGAAGCGTGCTATACCTAGTGGAAGATTTCTTGTCCTTGGGATGAAATTTAGGTGTCTTTAGTTCTCAAACACCAGGAAACACTGCACTGTTTTAAGCCTAGGAAGTGAAGGTGCGAGACACCTCCACACTTTCTTTTTCTTTGTGCCTGTTCCACATGCCCATGAAGTGCACTATTGGCACTTTGCTCTCCCATCTTTCAATTAGATTGTTCAAATGGGCTTCATTGCTCTTCCCCAAAATAAAATGGAAAGGGTGCAATCACATCGAGATCTCAATTCATTTTCCACCCTAAATGAGATGGTACCCCTGTCCCTCCCTCTTTCTGAATCATGGCCCTGGCTGGTGCCATTAATAACTGATAGGGAGCACCTCAGTATACAATCAGCCATGAACAATAACTGAGTCCTCTCCAACTAGAGGCCAATTTCAATTCATTAAACCTGTTACCCTACTTTCCTGGATTTGGAGAAGTAGATGGTTTCAATTTAGTGCAAATAAGGCTTAAAACTATGATATTACCTTTATGGTTGGCATATTTCAACCAATTAAACCATAATCCCCCATGGATTTCTCTATGTTGGTGTTATCTGTTTCTTGTGTTATTTTTGCTATTTTCTCCTCTTTAAGCATTACTTTGATTTTCTCATCTGCCTCCTCTATATAAGAGAAACTAGAGTTTCAAAATAAATCTATGCCATTCCATTCTCTATATGTTATCAAAGCCATAGTCCTAGGTCGGTGACCATATGATTCTCGTTCCTTCTCTTTTTTTAAAAAAAATGAACAAGGAAAGAAAAAGAAGGGAAGAGGATTCTAAACACTAGCCACCACAGCCTCCCTCATCAGAGGTGTCACAGCTACTCCATGGCTGGGCCCAATCCAGCCACCATTCCGCTCAGTTCTGATGCCAATGACACCAATGACTGACCATCGCTGCTGACAGCCAGAACTAGGCTTAGCAACCCACTATGTGGTGGTGCTTCCTCTTTTTCTGGCTGGATCCTGCTGGTGGCACCACCATTGACCAGTCACAACCCCCAACGACTTCTCAGGGGTCACTTCAGTGGTAGCAGCAGGCTCTTAACTCTCATTAATGATCTTCCTCATTTGAGCAAGTTCTTGTTTAGAAGTCACTTTGTTTTGATTACTCTGTATCTGGTTAATGCTGGAGATGCTGCAAAGATGCCATAGATTGCCAGAGGTGGTTGGAAAATCAAAGAGACCCTGGTGTGGCTCAAATAAGGATTTTACATCCCATTATTGTCTGATCTTCTTGAATTTATGCATTCTTTGCATGTTTCATGCCTTTTTTTTTTTCGAAAGGTTTCACGCCAAATTATTTGTCAAGCCACATCGATCTTACATCCTTGAGGTGCATGCGGTGAGATAGGAGTTTGCTTGTTCAGTGCAACAATGAACCTAGTGTATTTTTGTGCATCTCAAAGGATGTGTTCTTGTCATCAAGACTTGATCTTTGCTATGTTTCTCATACTAGTCCCAATGGCTATGCTTGAGAATCAATCTCATGTACTTGGGATCACCGCCCGCCTCTAGCTTGGGACCATCTACTGTTGTTTGGGATTATCTCCCATGATGATTGTACTCTTTTTATGCTACTGCTTTGGATGGCCTTTCAATGATTATTCTTACATGGTACATCAAGTGAGATATTCACTCTACCTACTACTAGTCTCACCACGACTTCTAAGGATAATCTCACCACATATCTCACTCTTATTGATTTTACTGGTAGCCAGACAAATCTGACATCTACTGCTGCTATGAACTAGGCAATAGATTCAAGTGCTTCGACTAACCTGATAAGTGGCTTTCTATTCAAAACTAAGCCCGCCAAAGGAGTTACATCAGTTAGATTGGCAAATGACACCCATACTCCCGTAGTATTACTAAGTTCTCTTCTCATTTATAGTTATATCTAATGTCTATTGTGCACTAGAATTCCATACAAGCCTCTTATATGTTAATAAACTATGCAAGGATCTCAAGTGTCTAGCGATCTTTGATGAGCATCACTACTACTTTTAGGTTGCCTTTTTCTTCGAGGAAGGAAGCAATGTTGAGTTGGCACAATGTCCTCAAGTCTATTAAAGACAAGGTTCAAAATGCCGATTTCAACGCCGTGCCGATGAAATTCTAAATGTGCATGCCGTGGGCATGCCAAAGGCATGCCGTGGAAATGCCCATTTTTCGATGGCCATGCTGATGGGCATGCCGAGGGCACGCCGTGGGCATGCTGAGGGCATGTCGACAACATGCCGACAAAAAATCACATAAATACTCAAAATGATGTTAAAATACTCTTTTTTGTATGTGTATAAATAAATACTCAAAATGATGTTGAAATACTCAAATGTACCAATTTCAGATCACCCGCCTGTACCCCCATTTCGAAATTCAAATCTCTCGCTCCCAGTGCCAATCGGCATGCCGGCAAAATCGTCGGCATGCCGGCGGCACGCCTATGAATCGACATTCTTTTTGTGTCAGCACGACCCACTTCAAAAAATGCCCTTGCCGTCGGCATTTAAATCACTATTGACAAGATCTGCCTTTGAGGCGTGTTGTTTCAAGCTAAGCATGATAGATATTCATGCTCCTCCTTGAGTGGGAGTGTTAAAATATAGTATTTCTTTTCTTATATGTTTTATGCTTTTCTTATATGGGCTTATAGATGTTTAGCTCCTGAAAGACAATGTTGTACTTTCTATCCTTTGGTCTCTCTCTCTATATAAGAGAGATTAGGATTTTCTATAATGAATTAAACTCTTTTTATCAAATTAAATTGTTTGGGAAGGATGTGCAGTGATGTTCTATGTCGATGTGTAGTGATGTTTGTGGGCAAGGTTGACAAACACTTTTTGTATTTTCCTCATTCACTAACATTTAGGGGCAGTTTTGGTAGGAGGAATAAAACCCTTGATTTCTTGTTTGGAGAAGTTAATTTGAAATTATTTTATTCCAAGTTTTTACTCCCAATTTCAGAATAAAATAATTCCACCCTACTCCTTCAATTTTAATTTTCACCCCTTCAATTTCCAAATAACGTCGAACTGCAGCAAGATTTCCCAGAGAAAAGCCAATTGTTTACTCTTTCTGCCTGAATGAAGCATATAGAATTAATGACAAACAAAGAAAGATCTGTCTGTTTTTTCAAGGACAAAGAAAGATCTGTCACAAACCATACTTCTGTGGAGAAATGGTATCTAGGGAAGAGATAGTCCAAAATTACATGATGCAACCAACAAAATATAGGTGAACGATCATCATTAAGAACCCATCTTCTTATCATGCCACATAAACATCCATGGAGAAGCCCTATACAGATTTTTATCTTCCATGCTGCATTGGCTCCTCAGATCAGATGAAAGTATCGTGATAATTCCCTGTCTGTAAATGTAGGTACAATGGGCAGGTATGCACAAGCAGATCTTACCATGAAATCCCTCTCATTCCCTTCTTATCCATCCTTGAAAGTTAATCTAAAGGGGTATGACCAATGTCCCAGATTACCCCCAAAAAATTATCTACACATTAATTAGAAAAGTTCGAGCAATTTGAGTAAAAGATAGATATCCAACACCCCAACTTCAGAAAGACCATTCAGCAAAAAGCCCCCATTGCTGCCTAACTATCAAACCAAAATAGAAAACAAATGCCACCAGTTTTGCATGGGAAAACTGCTCCACCTAAGGGACAATTCTAGTGGGTCCTTTCCAAAAACCTGAAACACCCCTGATAAGCACTATACTAAAGCTCCAACCAAGATCCTTCATAATGAAAAACCATGTGGCTGTAAGTTCTACATGGCCCCTTTTGTTGGGAGAAAATTGTTATGGTCCAATGCAAACTCCCAATTCTACATTATTAATTGGGAATTGTAACCTATCTCAAGCATAGAATGAGCCCCTACCTCCATTATTCCTTTACCTTCTAGAAAAATCAGTGCCTCAACATTACTAACCTCTATTTTACCTTCTTCAGCATCCTAAAAACCAATAAGAAATTGGGTGGCTTGATAACACAGTTTTGAGGACCAATCTCCTGAATCTTCAATCTCCACATTCCACATCTCCATACAGTCAATTAATCAGGTCCAATCATATGGTTTTGGAAAAACCAACTTAGATAGTGGCAGGGAGCCCGTAAGAATTCTCAGAATCGCAAAACACCTACTAGCAGCTTCCTCTGCATTATACTAAAATTTACGAATGACTCCAACTCATCATGGTTGATGCAAAGGCCACCAGATAATTCCCAAGAGACCAGTTTGTTGTTGAGTCTGAGGAAACTTGAAATTGACATAGCTGTTTAGAGTGCTAATTGCTGTCTTGTTTTCTGCATCCATGCTTAAGCTCTTATTTGAGTAGCTGCGCTTTTAGCATATTTTTCTGGTAGCATTCCTCATACTCCATGCATTGGCATCGAATTTTAGTATACTCTGACATTTCTTTCTGTACAAAAATACTTGCAACTAGTAATCATCACTTATCCCAAACCCAAAACTAGGAATGTGGTCATATCAGGCATGCAAATCACAAGCTGTCAAATGGTATGGTCCTTACAGTTAGTCTCGAGGGCTTCTAAAGTTCAAAATACTAATGTTTAAAAGATTAATCTCTCATGCAAGCTCCCACTGTAGAGGACTAATGGTTAAGGTACCAAACAGCCTCTAACAACAAGAGTCTCTCCCATCCAATCCTTCCAATCAAATGCAAACCAATCTGAACACATTCCCAGAAAAGCAAAAAAATAAAAACTAAGAAATAAAAATTTAAATTAAAAAAAAAATCAACGGGATGAATCCATCCTTGAGTGCATCACAAGGCCGTAATGCCTAGCCTTCCATGTAAGCTGTTGTAAAAATCAGCCAAGTTGGTCAAGTAGTCGACCCACTACTCCTATTCAGTCCCCTAACCGACTGAATAACAAATGGTTAGACACATAGTCAATTACTCAGCTAAATAATCGGTCTACTCAATCGACCATGCATCTGATAGAGAATTAGTTTATGATTTTATTCTATTACATGGCTTCTTCAACTCTTTGACCTTGTATTTTTCTTTCATTGAATTTATGATTTGTAGATTATTTTCGTAATTTTAAACTTGAATATAATTTACTTTTATGTAATAATTTTTTACTTATTTTTTCTATTTATTTATTAATTAAGATACCCAACCTACTCCCTTACACACGTTGTACTCTTTAATCAATGACTTGGACCAATTAAATATCGAATTTTACAACACTAATAATCTTTTTCTTTTCTATTTTTAGACACTCGAGGATTTCCATTGCTTGGAAACCGGTGGTAAGTGCACGAAACTCACATGTGCCATGTTCAATTGAAGCAATATAATATATATATGGTGAGAGGGAAGTTTGAACGAAGAAGGAAGGTGAGGAATATAAAATGATAGTGACCGGAGACGCGGTCGAAGACGTCGGCGGCGGACTCGCCCTCGGGGAAGCGGAAGAAGAACCTGCCGAACCTCTGGCGGCTCTCCTTGACGGCCCTCATGCGGTCCTCCATCTGGAAGTTTCCAAAGTCCTGCTCCCTCACGCGGCACTCCTCCCTCACCCCTATCACCCTCTCCCTCGGGAACGCCTTCCCCATCTCCCTCAGCGTCGACCTCGTCCTCTCGTACGGCGACACATAAAAGTACACCTTCCAATTGTTGTCACCGTTGCCGTTGCTATCGTTGATATCACAGGAGGAGGAGGAGCCGTCGAGGAGGCGTCGGATGCGGTGTCCAGCATAGCGTGCTTGCTTGCAACCGAGGGGCGTGAGGGGCATGCGGTGGTCGGGGGTGGTGGCGTAGCGGGAGGTGTTGAGGTTCCCCTCGCTCTCACCGTGCCGGATCAGGATGATCCGCTTCGGCAGCTGCCTCTCCCCACAATTCCCACTACTCCCATCCCCGTTCCCATTCATAACGTTGCTGTTGCTCCCTCTGTTGGTATTGTTCCTCTCTCTCTCTGTATATACTTATATGTCAACCGGAGTTTTGTCACCATGGACGAGGTAGAATGGTGTGGGAACAACGTTTGAAATACGCTTTTTTTTTTTTTATTGAGAAACTAGTTTTTAACATGTATGATATGATATTTAATCGGTAAATCTTTATTATTTATTAGTAAAAATCAACCCACTATACATTATAAAATATATTATTTGATATAATTGATAAAAAATTAAAAATATAAATTAAAAATTAATACAAAATATATATTACAAAATTTTTATCTAATATATTTTAATTTTTGATCAATGTCTTAAATTTGATTCATGTTACATGATTTTATATATGTATTATTATATATTCTTGTAAAAATATAGTTAATATTATCAGTAAAAAATATATATATGAGGAGAGGGTTGATGGTAAAAATAAAATTTGAAATTAACGTAATTGCAAAATTACATGTAAGGAAAGTGAATAAAATGAAATAAAATAAAATGAGATGAGAGAGAGAGTAGGAGAGAGAGATGACGGTGATAAAAAAATTTAAAAAAAATCTAAAAGGGGCAACTATAGTTACTGCCGCACGACGATTATAGATGGTTGGGGGAAGGATGTAAGATGATGCGCTCGGGTAGATGCACATAGATGTTTGTCGACAAAATAGTTAACCAATCATTTTTGTTTTTCGCATTTTCATGATTCCCTAATGTATTTAATCAATATAAGCTATTTTCACTCAGGTTTTCTTTGGAAGTGGGTGAGATGAATTCTGTCAAAACATACACTTGAACTAAGTGAAAGTTAGCCATTCTTCACAAGCACACCGAGGGATTTGAAATTAGATCTCTCCTTTTAAAATCAAGGATCCTTGCATTGGACCTTGTGACTCAATGTATTTTTTCATGTATAGAGTTGGAAAATTATATGTTTACTAAGAGGAAGCTGGTAGAAAAATTCAAATACCTTATTTTGATACAAAAGATCTATATTTTCGATCCTCAACATTGATAATCCCACCCTTCAGCAACCATGCTGGCCCCTCTCTTCCCTCTAATTTACAATGTAATGTTTTCAAGATCTTCTCCATCACTTAAAAAATTAAAAAAAAACAACTCGTTCTATTTTATAAACAAAAGTGACCTAAACAAGAAGTAGGTTGGGCTGAATCATATCAAGTCCTTATTTATATGAGATTTTGGTAATGGGATAGGGAATATATTGATAGTATGATGATCCGTTAAGTATATTTCATACTCAAGCCCCTCATAGAAAGTGAGGCTCCCTAAAATAATGATGATTAACGACGATTCTTTTGGATATAAAATACTTATTGATAGGATCAAGCTTTTACTTCCGATGACTACTTTCAATTTCCCCATTGCACTTGTATTATAGATATAGTGAGTGTAGCATTACCCACACTTAGAAGTCAATTGACCCATCCATGGGGCATTAATAAACCTAAAACTAAAAGTACATTATTGAAGTTAACTAATAACCATCTATGAAGAATGCATTTTCTACATAGTAAGGAGTAGAAAATATGAAACCTAAAACAACACTCATTAACTATATATCACCTGCTAACCATTCCTCATATTCTTTGTTACAACCTCTACCAGCCATCTTATTTATCTCTCACCTAAAAGAACAATCAACCTCATATTCCCTACTACATCCTCTATGAACCATCCTTGTATTCTATCACCCAAACAAAATCATGAAACATGAGGACAAAATCATGAATCATCAAGCTCAAAATTAATTTATTATTCTTTTATATCCTTTTTATAACAAATCAATTAAGGATTTAGATTGATAGGTTTATACCAATGTTAGAGATGGTGTTCACTTAAATGAAAAACTGTTACGTTTAGTTTCGACTTTACTTACCATAATTTTGCATTTGACTCTCCATCTTTCATTATTTGACACAAGAAAAGAACTTACTTTTTTTTCCCTTTCCAAAACTTCCACCCTTTTGTTGAATACAAAATAAAAAATGCACTATTTGTCAAAGTAGACCATAAGTTATACATGATGTTAGACACTTCAGGTTTGATTATGTTATAAGTTCGTGGCCTTCTAATGCTTGATCTTAATCATTGTAGCTTTTTTCTTGTTATGGCGATGGGGATGTTATGTGGTGCTTCTAATGGAAAAAAAAGATTTGAGATTTATTAGAAAAGGAGAATGGGATGAGGTAATAAGGGGATTATTATTCCAATGGTCAAGATAGAAGAACAAGAGAGAGAAGTCGATGAACTTGGAAGGATGGGGAAAAAAGAGTGAGTGACAAGTGGCATTGGTAAACCTTCTTTTGTTATATATTGGTCCTTGTCCCATACTTAATTGCAGTGCTGTATATTTGCACAAATAAGTTTGAATGCTAAAATTTTAAATTATGTCTTTCCATGTGATTAAAAAATAAGTCAAAAGAAATGAAAAATATTTTTAAAAAATTAAAAGTTGAAGAAATATATAATAGACACCTATTTTTTCATGGATCTCCAAAAGCATGTAAATGGGATCTTAAGTTAGGAAAGTGGCAACCTCTTAATACAAAACTCTCCTGCTTCAAAAATGGAACTTCATTAGGAACTTTAAAAAAATCAAAACATGAATCACCTCATATAGAATAGTATGGTCCCATATCGAATTACACTAAAAAACAAAGTCGTAAAAGTTTAAACAAAATTAATCAGGACAAAATGATCTAAATTGCTATAACAACCACTAAATCAATGTCTCAAGAAAATCTTCATTATTAGGAATAATTTTGCAAATTTTAAAAACTTGATCTAGATCAAAGGCTCCACTTTGTGCGAGGAAAAAAATACAAAAAATCACAAAAAATTCTTAACTATGAAGTGTTGCTCAATTTGATCATTTTTCATGCTATAAAATTTGCATAAATTAATGTATCATCCCTTAAGTTCTTCCACAAAAAAAAACTTATTTTATTGGTTACCATTGTCATTCCCTTGCATATATATTAAATATCATCAAATTATAGAGAACTTAAATATTAGCAAAACTAATATCCAAAGATGTATGGATAATGTATATGCTATTTAATATACATATTAAGTATCTCTTTTAAATATAATTCATTTGTTAAATATTATCAACTTAAGGAGAACTTAATTATTAGCAAAAATAATATCTAAAAATATATTAATAATGTGTATATCATTTAATACATGTTAAATATCTTCTCTAAATATATAAACATCTTGCTTGATTAGAGAGAGAAATAGAGAGAAAGCAAGAGAAGTAGGAAGGTAGTGGGGATAGATTCAATGTGTGTGATGAGGCTGTGGGTGGGTTGTAGGGATTTTGTGGAAGGAGGAGAGGGTTTACACCTTCCTTTAGTGGCACTCTTGGGGTTGATCGTCGAGGTCATAGGGTTGTGATTGCAATGTATGGGGTGGCAATGATCACAATGGTGGTGGTAGCTTTGTGTGTGTGGGGGGGGTGGGGGGCACCTACTGGAAGGGAGGAAGAGGGCAAGGAAGGAGGAGGCAATGTACATGGGGGACTACGTAGAGATAATGAGGTGTATGGCAGTGTTCTTGGAGGCTAAGGTGGAGAGCGATCAATCAACGGTGTGGATGGGGGTGAGATGAGGGAGGGTGGATCAGCACACTTTGGAGGAGGTAGTGGGGCACCTCCGGAGGGATCGAGAAGCTTGCAGCATGTTTATATATGCTACACTGTGGTCTAAGGCCATCTGACAAAAGGTTGAGGGGGGAGGAGGGAGGAGGTGGAGGAGAATAGAGGAAGAAGGTGGGGGATAAAAAAAATGAAGATAAAAAGATAATTTTTTCTTACTTTTTGGTTTACAATTGATCATGAAATCGTGAGAAAGATACATATGTCATTGTAGGTGTGAAAACACATCATTTTAAATTTATAAGATTGCAATCGAAAAGTATGAGTGTAGAATTAGGAGTAGAAGTTGTCTCATAGAGAAGCATCAGTGTATAAGTGTTTCCTAATCTAAATAAGCCAATGGTGATTCTTTTGGGATTTTTTGAAGTATTTTCTAATTTTTTTGGATTTTTGAATAGAACTGGACAAGCTGATCTAACTAACCCCTAACTAATAACTCTATTGGACCCTAGACTTAATATTGATAGAAAAAATCACCAAATTTACGGGAGCTTCTACGTTTCAAGGGAAAACTATTGAAACTTTTTTCACACAATTTGGATGAGAATAAAATTCAGAAAAAAAACATGGAAGTTAGAAAATATTTGCTCTGAAATTTAGTTTGAACCCAATCAGTGCCTGAATTTTTTAAAATAAAATATAAAAAGCTATGCTCTAAAATTTGGTGCAGTGAAATTAGACTGCAATACCAATCAGCAAGAAAAACTTGATGATTTTATGATAACTAGACTAGACAAAATGAAAATTTCAAAACTATACTAAAACTTTAAAAATAATACGAACTCTTAAACTATCAACCCAAGGACTCTTTTTTTGGTATTTTTGGCATTTTGAGAGTTTTTGCTATTTTTCAATAATAAAACTATCACAAGAAAGCACAATAAAGAGACAAGAAAACTCAAGAAATTTTATTTCATCTCAAATCAAAGTACTACAATGAAGAAAGAAACTACAAGAAGTAAATAACAAGTAATACAAGAAGAAGAGCAAGAGTAGAGAGCAAGCCAAGATGGTGCGGATGTGCCTCAAAGAACTCGTGATGGTGGTGGAGAGGTTCGCCTCAACCTCCGAAGTGCGAGGAAGATGCAGGAGAGCTCGAAGAAGTCCAAAAGGCGTAAAGACGAACCCAGAGTAGACAAAGAAAAAAAAGAAATGTGTAGAGGAATGATTCTACAAAAACCTAAGAGAAATAAGAGACCTAAGGAAGCTAATGGACCTAGTTAGAGTCTAGAGAATGTGGTTGGGCTTGTGGAGGAAGGTAGGAGGAAGAAGGTGGAGGCTAGGGTTTGCAAGGAAGAACAAGAAGACCTAATGGAGACTATGGACATCTAAAGGAGCCTAAGAGCAACTAAGGAACCATCAAGGTGGCTAGCCAAGCTATTAAATAGAGGTGTTACGACTTGAGCCCCCACCCTAGTAGGCACTTGAGTTGATTTACTAATTACCCAAGATCTTATCATCCATCACATAAATATTGAATAATAAAAGCATTCACAACGCATCATATCACATAAAATATGACCAGCAGGAATAAACTGAATTGGAAAAGACATTATTAGAATACTCATAGCCATCACAAGTATGGACACAAACTGAAGAGAATGAAACAAGTACTAAAAGAAACTAACAAGTACTAAAGAAACTGAAATAGAAAGAAACATTGAAACTAAAACCATAACTACCAACTATAGTGCTATGCTTAGATCGGCGCCATCAGCTCTTATAGCTGTAGAGCCTGGCTATATCTCTTTAGGACCTGAGTACAGAGTCCACAAAAAACGTTAGCGAATGCTAAGTAGAGTAGCTAAATCACAAAAATAAAGCAAAGCTAAGCAAATACGTAAATAGAAGGAGTGGGTTTTATTCTTAATTATTTTAATTTATCTTTCATTAATCCCATTATTTGTGCCTTGCCACAATTCCAATCATTATATGTCCTAATCAGCTTCCTCGGAAGGCACAAGGAGATCATGCTACGATATCCTAGATAATAGATTGCATATGATTCACCCTCCTGGCAGAGGGGACGACCCATATATGCTCTATCACTTAGTTAACCACCTTGGGATCCTAGCTAATGATCATCGAAAAATTTGTAAAGAAATAGGTTTGAAAATCACGTTGTCATAGTTACAAAAATTCGTGATCAAATAACACAACAGAAGGTGAGTTTGAGTCGAACACGGGGAGGCGACGTTCAATCTTTGAAAAAAATCTGCACAAGTTTATTTGCTTTTGGTATTTTTTGATTTCCTAATTTTTATAGATTTTTAGAAATAAAAATGGAGTGAAAAAATATGAGCGTGAGTGGGTGTATGCGGAGTGATAGCAAGGTGGTGCGAAGTAAGATAATAGCAGGGCAGCAGAAAATATATAAAGAAATGAGAAATAATGGAAATTTTATTAAAAAAATATCACAAGTTACACTAAAAAGAGAGAGGTTTATTACAAGAATGACATGCAAAATAAAACTAAGCTATACTATGAAATAAAAAAAGGAGAGAGAGAGGTCTCCTGAGACGGTCGCTTGGAAGATGGAGGAAGGAGGACAGAGGCAGAGGAGTCGGGGATGAGGTAGGGTAGCGACCGAGTTGATCTCAAGAATTGGACGACGTGAGGGAGGCGGTAGCATCACTCGACGAAGGAGAGAGGGGTTGGATGAAGGAGGACGAAGCTGGAGATTCTATACTAGTGGAGGGCTAGAGCACGCCTTGAAGTAGAGAATGGGAGTTCAAGAAGATTCTTTGAACTCCTTAGGTGGTAGAGAGGGAATAGGCTTGGATGCCTTTGCAATGGGGGGCTATGGCCTTTATATAGTTGAAGAAAATGGGCTAAATTAAGCCAAATTAATGATTTCACACGCAGGCATGTGCGGGCAACGTGTGGGGTGCGTTCTTTGCCTGTGGGCGGCATTGGGGCGAAGGCAGATCACGAGGGTGTGCAAATCACGCGTCAGTGCTAGCAAGCAGCGTGTACGAGCGCATATCGCATGCGTGGGTCGCGTGGCTAAGTTGGGGTGCGATCAGCGAGCGAAGACCACTACTTGGGTGCATGTGGCACACATGGCGGTGGCTACTGTCTTCCTATGCATGAGGCATGCGTGGAATGCTTGCTTGTCGCGCGACTTGCGCGAGAGCTGCAAGTCAAGCTTGAAATTATTACATCTGTGCTCCCCTATTCCTAAAATTTTGCAGAGATGTCCAGAGAAGCTTAGTTGCTCTTCAAGAGCAAGGGCTTAGGGTGTTGATGGAAAAATTACTCCTAAACACTTGTAACTTGGCAAAATTACATTTTTGCCCCTTCTATGTTGTTCCATCTCTTGTGTCTCCTCTGCATCCCTACACTCTTAAAGTTCACCCATGCACTTTATTCCTACATAAATAAAAATTATTATAATATATACAAATTATATATAAAAGCAATTATGAACCTAATATGCCCAAATTGATTATAATGCACTATTTACAGCTAAAATATGATACGATTACTTAGGAATTAGCTTAAGTTAGACATAGTAAGCATATTAACTATGTAGTTATCAGCTATGAGGTGAAGTGGTGACTACAGCCCATTTGATAAACATGGGGGAGTTACCCTACACAAGCACATGGCTAGTCTTTTCCACTACAGGGTACGGGAACAAACAACAACAACCTCTTGTAATAGTAATGCGTACCCAACACTCGGCTACCCTATTGGCTAAATAGCTTAGCGAAGCAAGTCACAAGTGTAATTCCCTACAGAGGGGGGGTGAGATATGTGTGACGTATAAAATGCGGAATAAAAAGATACCAATCTCACAAAATGAGCAATCACACAATTTACACAAGTATTTTTAGGTGAAAACCCAAACTGGGTGAAAACCACCACCTAACCCTCTCGAGTTAGGATTTCCAAATCAACAAGTCGATCAAATCCACTAAACGAACTACTTAAAACGAGAGGGTAGTTCAACTTCAGTACAACCACGCTACTTTATACCTAAGGGTAGCGTACCTCAAAAGCACTCCTCTTCACAAGGAGTATTTTGTCCCTCGATGGAGATGAGAATTTGCAAAGCAAATACTCAAACCAAAGAACAATAAAAGTACAACAATCCTACAAAGCCACGAATATTAAAACCTAGCTTCTATAAGAGTTAGGAAACTTTCCTTTGGTGGAAGTGCGTCGATGTGGCGACGCGGGTAGGTGAACCACACAGCGGTGCTTCGTTGCTCTCGTAATCGCAGAGGGAGAGAGGGTGCGCAATTGGATTAAATCTCTCTAGATTTGGAATGGCGAAATGGAGAGCAAGATCTTCTATTTGACTTGGACACAAAAGATGTGGAAATGCCATTTAAGGTGTGTTTTTATAAGGCAAGGGTCCTCTTCTATTTATAGAGGGCCTAGGAAGGCTTTGGAAACCCTTAGAAAGCTTCCATAACCTTTGGGGTTGAACCCAATGCAAAACAGGCCGTAATCAGAATCGATTATGATTCTGGCAGGGTCATCAGACATCTAGTCCAGGTATCAGACATCTGGAAAACTTGTTTAAGATGTCTGGAAACTAAGTCAGACGTTTGATTCTAGGTGAGTTTCCTTCCTGACTTGGTTCAGACCTAAACAGGGTTCTAGTGTATAACTATCAGACGACGTACAGGACGTCTGGCACTAGGTCTGGACGTCTGGAAACCTATTGTATAGCGGGAATGGATTCCCAAGATAGGTTAACGGCTAGAAAATCTCTAAAAAAGTGATTTTGGGTCAATCGAGGCAAAAACGGTCACATATCAGACGTCTAGGGTCCTCTACAGACGTCTGATATAAGCCTAACGGTCATAATCCTCAATGTTTACTTGGTAGCCAATGTTCCACTAATTGGACGTCTGGCACAAACATCAGACGTCTTCTAAGATGTCTAGACTAAGGTCTAGACGTCAAATTTCATCAAACATAACTTACAAAGTCCAGCCTAAGTTGCCAGACGTTTGAGTCAATAGTCAGACATCTTAAATATCTTTATCAGACATTTGATATTCAGATTAGACGTCTAAAAGGGCTTTCTAAAGCCTATTTAGGTTATTTAAGTTCTCTATGGAAAATCAAAGTGTCCTAGGTTTGTGCAAATGTTCCTAGGACTACTGTGAAAGTACTTTGAGGCTCTTTAACATAAGATCTAAGAAAGAAATAGAGTAAAACAAAGAAACAAAATTATATAAAATAAGATAAAAGGAAATCTATCATATTCTTGTCTTCATGCTTCTTCAGGCTATTGCTCCTCGCAAAGTTCCTCCGCTCTCCGTCAAGCTCCTCCAATCCGTCATGGATACGAGCTCGAACTCCATCTAAACACGTCTCCATTTTTAATTAACCTGAAATCTAAGACTTCAAGTGCAAATATTAAGTAACACATATTTTGTTATCATCAAAATAAACCATCATGGTACATTAGCACCAACAATCTCTCCCTTTTTGATGATGACAAAATCATAAAAAATAATCTATAAAATTCTCCCCCTTTTTGACATTATCAAAAAGGTTTTTATCAATTTTAATTCTCCTAAACTCCTCCTTAAAACATGCTCTTTTAGTTTTGGGTTAAATATCTTTTAACAAGAATAATGTTCTCTACTTTTTGAAACAATAAGATGGCTAATTGATTATCTCCCCTTTCTAAAGGAAATATAGCTATGTTAACACCTCCCCCTTAAAGATGGACAAATAGCTTTATCAATTTTAACTCCCCCTATCTATATGCTAATGATAAAAAAAAGTAGGGTTTAGAGATTACCTCTCCTACCATGGCCAATAGAATGACCCAAATGGTGGTGGATGCCAAACTAGATGGGGTTCCCATTTGTAGCTTGGAGGTCCGGGCATCGGCATCGGTCTCCAACCGGGTGGTCGACGTGCAGCGATTCGATCATTTGTTCGTTGTCTCGTCGGTCTTCTCGTCCTCCTCCTTGGTTTTGATGTTGGTCCACCTAGCTTGATTAGACCATTCTCTATCTTGTTGGTCCAATCTTAGATGTTAAAATCTTTATAACCTACAAAATAAGACTCTAAATCTTTCTTCGGTATCCAAGTGAGCTTGGATCTGGATTTGTTAGTGGGTCTCCTTGACGGAGATCCTTTCTCGACCTTAGGACTAGATAAAGTTTCTACTTTATTGATCAAATTATTTGATTTCTCCCTAAGACAAGCAAGTTCATCTTCAATAGCATGCATCTTGGTTTTTAAGCTAGAAATTTCAAATTTTAAACTTGTGTTTTCTTCAATCAATTTACTATTTTCATTGATTAAGTCTTTATTTTCTAATAACAAATTGTTATCCTTAGGACTAGCTTCTAAATCCTTGAGTTTTATTTCTAACCTTTCATTTTCATTTTTAAGAAAACTAAGATTCTTTTTAATGTTTTTATTTTCTACCTTAAGTGACTTACCGATCTCAAATAATTCATCAAATGCACCTTGTAGTTCATATTTTACCTCATTGTCTAAGTCACTTTCGCTATCTCCTGCCATGGCCATGAAATCCATGCAAGCAGTTTCATTCTTCTTCTGAGGATTTTCTTCTTCTTCCTCCGAGCTCGAGTCATCCCAAGTTGCTTGGAACACCTTCTTCTTATACTTCTCCTTCTTGAGAAGAGGGTACTCAGGTCGAAGATAACCCTTTTTGTTGCAGTGGTAGCAACGTCTCGAGCTATCTTTTTCCTTCTTCTCCTTTCTTTCTTTGATTCCCTACAGAACTTGGAAAATTTTTTAAGTAAAAATTTAAAGTCTTCATCATCAGAACCTACCTCGCTATCCGACGTGGCTCTGAGTGTGAGGGTCTTCTTCAGTTTTGGTTCTGGTGTATCATTCTTCATCTGCTTCAGCTTTATCTCGTAGACCATCAGATTGCCTATATGATCCTCCATGTTGAGCTCCTCCACATCATTTGTCTCTTCAATGGTGGTGACCTTCTGTTCCCACTTCGGTCCAAGGGAACAAAGAAGCTTCCCTTGAACCTCCCCCTTAATGAAGGTCTTTCCTAATGCCTTAAGATTATTTACAATGAGAGTGAACTTAGTATTCATCTCACTCAAAGACTCATTAGCTTTCATAGAAAAAGACTCAAATTCTTGTGAAAGTAAATTGAGTTTAGAAGTCTTTACCTTAGAGGTACCCTCGTGAGTTACCTCAAGTGTGTGACAGATCTCGCATGCGGTGGAGCATTGCAAGATTCTATTGAACTCCTCCAGGCTAAGTGCGCAATACAACGCATTCATCATTTTTGCGTTGAGAGAGAGCTCATGGATTTGTTGTTGCGAGTAGCCTCCCGCGGGTTTCTCCGGGATGTCAAACAGCATCTTACATCTAGCCCAAATCATGAAGTCGTTGGCTTGAAGCCATGTCTTCATCTGCAGCTTCCAATATGGGTAGTTGCTCCTGTCGAAGAAAGGCAGACGGGTCATGGACTGCCCCTCGAAAATCCTGATCGCGGAACTGCTCCCCTCCATTGGATCTTCTGCGGATATAACTCCTAGAAAGCGGAAACCAGCTCTAATACCAATTGTAATTCCCTACAGGAGGGGGTGAGATATGCATGATGTATAAAATGCGGAATAAAAAGATAGCAATCTCACAAAATGAGCAATCACATAATTTATACAAGTATTTTTAGGTGGAAACCTAAACTGGGTAAAAACCATCACCTAACCCTCTCGAGTTAGGATTTCCCGACCAGCAAAGTCAATCAAATCTACTAAATGAACTACTTAAAACGAGAGGGTAGTTCAACCTCAGTACAACCACGCTACTTTATACCTGAGGGTAGTGTACCTCAAAACCACTCCTCTTTACAAGGAGTATTTTGTCCCTCGATGGAGATGAGAATTCGCAAAGCGAATACTCGAACCAAAGAACAATAAAAGTACAATAATCCTATAGAGCCACAAATATTAAAACCTAGCTTCTATAGGAGTTAGGAAACTTCCCTTTGGTGGAAGTGCGTCGATGAGACGATGTGGGTGCGTGAACCACACGGTGGCGCTTTGTCGCTCTTGTAATCGCAGAGAGAGAGCAGGTGCCCAACTGGATTGAAACTCTTTAGATTTGGAATGACAAAATGGAGAGCAAGATTCTATTTGACTTGGACACAAAAGATGTGGAAATACTATTCAAGGTGTGTTTTTACAAGGCAAGAGTCCTCTTCTATTTATAGAGGGCCTAGGAAGGCTTTGGAAGCCCTTAGAAAGCTTCCATAGCCATTGGGGTTGAACCTAAGGCAAAACAGGCCGTAATTAGAATCGATTATGATTCTGGCAGGGTCATCAGATGTCTGGTCCAGGTATCAGATGTCTGGAAGACTTGTTTAAGACGTCTGGGAACTAAGTCAGATGTCTGATTCTAGGCGAGTTTCCTTCTTAACTTGGTTTAAACCTAAATAGAGTTCTAGTGTATAATCATCAGATGACGTACAGGACATCTGGCGCTAGGTTTGGATGTTTGGAAACCTATTGTACAATGGGAATGGATTCCCAAGATAGGTTAACGGCTAGAAAATCTCTCAAAGGTGATTTTGGGTCAGTCGAGGCAAAAACGGTCACATATCAGACGTCTACGGTCCTCTACGGATGTCTGATATAAGCCTGACAGTCATAATCCTCAACGTTTACTTGGTAGCCAACGTTCCACTAATTGGACGTCTGACACAAACATCAGACGTCTTCTAAGATGTCTGGATTAAGGTCTGGACGTCTGATTTCATCAGACATAACTTACAAAGTCCAGCCTAAGTTGCTGGACGTCTAAGTCAATAGTCAGACGTCTTAAATATCTTTATCAGACATCTGATATTCAGATGAGATGTCTGAAAAGGCTTTCTGAAGCCTATTTAGGTTATTTAAGTTCTCTACGGAAAACCAAGGTTTCCTAGGTTTGTGCAAGTGTTCTTAGGACTACTATGAAAGTACTTTGAGGCTCTTTAATATAAGATCTAAGAAAGAAATAAAGAGCAAAACAAAGAAACAAAATTACATATAACAAGATAAAAGGAAATCTATCATATTCTTGTCTTCACATTTCTTCAGGCTATCGCTCCTCGCAAAGCTCTTCCGTTCTCCGTCAAGCTCCTCCAATCCGCCGTAGATGCGAGCTGAAACTCCATCTAAACACGTCTCCATTTGCAATTAACCTGAAATCTAAGACTTCAAGTGCAAATGTTAAGTAACACGTGTTTTGTTATCATCAAAATAAACAATCGTGGTGCACCAGCACCAACAGCGGGGAGGCTAGCTCACTTCCTGAGCCAGTCTCTACCATTAGTAGGTATAGCTAGCCATGCTGTTGATATCGGACATGACTACTGACTTCCAAGTAACCTCTCACGTTTCATGCTATCAGATAATTCCCGTCCGTCCATCCCCATCTCATTTAATGCTTTTGTTCATGTTTCTAAATAGGGTAAAGGTTTCTATTCTTTCTTTTCAAAATCCTAAGAATACCTTAGTAATTCCATCATTCACTTCATCATAAAACATAATAGGTATTCCGAATTAATTATTTCATATCAACATTTAGCTTGCCCGATTCTCTAGAAAATAGCAAATTCCTTATTTAATGGGCCATAATGGAGTTAATGTTTGAAGAAGTAGTTACAATGAATTTTATACAATGGATTCAGTCACGATTTCTGCAAAGCATTGTAATTATATTTGAATTATTCAAGTACCCAACAAAATGCGACATCAACACACAGTGGGACCTAGTTCTCAGCAAAAGACGTGTAGCAATCATAGGTAACACAACTAAGTACTTATTAAAATCTAATATTGTCATTCAAGGAAGGAAGGTAGAGCTACTCTACCTAAGTTCACCAAGGAGTCATGATGACTTCGAGAAAACACATCAAAGATGCCTTAGACTTCGTGCATGCTCCAGGCATCCGACTCTAGTTCAACCAAGAGAGAATATGTTTAAAGCATAAATATTGGAAAGCTTAAGGGTAAGAGTGAAATTTACCTGTTTTAATTGAAAAAGATATCTCACCAAGTCATAATTTGTCTCGTGATGATTCCAACGATGGGTGGCTCATCAAAACCAAGTTTTAGATGATGCCTAAATCAACAAGGTAAGAACGTTGTCATCAGGGACCTAAGTGCAATATAAGAAACTAATAATTTTCATCTCACAAGTTTTTCAAATCTCAACCTCCTCTCTTCTTGTCTTCGTCTTCACCTTGCATGGTGCTGTTCACGCGTGGTGTGACCCAACTTGCAGTCACCCCCCACTGGTCGTCCAACCATCACCATGCCATGGTGGCCCCTCGTCGGACCTTGTTAGCCTCTTACGGCTCCTCGGCAACGACCACCAACCTTCCTCTTCTTCTCCTTCTTCCTTCTCCTCCAACGTGCACACTCATGCACATAAGATGGACATCGACACCGGCTTTCATCTCGATCACACGATAGCCCCTCGCTTTCATCGCTATGCCTCCAGCAAGGATCCTTGCATGTCAAATGCCTCACCAAGCCACTCCCTTGCATGATCTGCCATGGGTGTAGTAGAACCCATCGCCTCTCATCTTCCTCCCCCGCTCTTGTATTCATGTCAATGCATCACCGGTGGCTAGATGGCCACATGATCCCTGGTGGTCGGCCCCTTGCATCGAAGGAGTAGTTGGAAGAGGAAAGGGAGAGGGAGTGGCGGAGGGAAGTCACGACATCCTACTCTCTTGCATTTTTGCATCTTTCTCTGTCTCTTTTCTTACGCAAGATGGGTTAACAACTGTGTGATTGAAGTTGGCGACGGCGTGGACTCCCCTTGGACCCCTTTTATAGCACCTCCAAAAGACATGCTAGGGTTTTCGAAGTCCGGAAAAAGACTCACATGCCATTGGTGTGGTTTACATAATTTCGTACTCCCGCAAGATCTTTTTTTTTTCTTTTTTTTTGCATAGATTTTTGCATGCAACTTGGATTTCCATGAAATTAATATCATCAAAAAGCTTTCAACAAGGGAAATTAGTGGTACCAATTATGACACTAACTACACAAATTTTCTCATGGGTTGACCAAAGTTTGTTGGAACCTTGTTCTACATCTTGTTTTGGTGTTAACAAAATTATTATGGATTAATATTTGCCATTAAGTGTTTTTCAGATTTAAGTGAAGAAGCAAGGCAAACAGGAAATGATGGAGGCTTGATGAAAAGGAGAAGATCATGATAAGAAGGCAAGATAACAAGGATGAGTCGAGGAGGAGAAGATCATCTTCGACCTTTAGTTTTTCTAGTTTAGATTTTATATTTATAAATTGTATATGCCTTTTAACAAAAAATCATAACTTACATCGTAAAATCAATTAGAGATAAATTAGGATTTATATTGCTAACATTTTCAAAGTATGTAATGGATTAAAACACTTAAAATAGGTATTTGTAAGCAAGTACCGGTACTGTTCATTAGTACTGATATTTGCAAGGCACAGGTTTGAGAATTCGTCTCAAACTGTGAACAAGTACCAGTACCAACCATGAGTACTGGCACATGTTGGCCACAGGTTGATGCCTTATTTCTGGCCTGAACCTTACAAGTATCGGTACATGTAGGTTACTGTGCCTAAGGAATTCCAAACCTGGGAGTCACAAGTACCGGTACCAATGATGAGTACCGGAACTGGGACTCATGTACTGGTGGCAATGAGCTGCTCGTACCAGTATAGGTACTTTAGTACTGGTACCAACTATCAAAACAGAACAGCTAAAAAATTTATTTTGTCAATGTGAAGTTGGGAATTAAATCCCAACGTCTAGTAGATGAATCCGTGAGATCCTAAATTTTATAAAATGACCCTAGGACTCTTTGTTTATAGACTAGAGATATTAGAAATACAAGGAAAATTCCTAGAGCTATATTTCACATTTTTCCACCACATATTCAAGAGAAGGAATAGTTTGCTGCTTTCAATCTCTCTACGGATTTGCAAGCACATCGACATGATTTCATCACACATTGTCAAGGCATTCACGTTCATTCTAGGCTCTCAAATTGGTATTAATTTTATATTATTGTTGAGAGGCTTAGAAATTCTTGTTGTAAGAGTTCTCTTTCTTACACCAGTTCTTATTTGTATTTTGAGCTTGTTGCTCATTGGGTTGTAACAAACTCATTTTTGTACTTAGGTTGAGATAACCCGTTGATTACCTCAGTTTAGTAAATTGATTCTCTTGAGGTTGAGGTAATCAACTTAAAAATCCTAAGTTGAAGGCTTAGGTAGTGGAGTACCCAAGGGAAGGGAACCACTATACATATTGTGCCAATTTCTGTGGTTTGATTGATTGTGCAAACTTTCTTGTTATTATTGATTTTGTGTTTGAGTTTTTGTGTGCGTAGATATTTCATATATCATATCCTATCAAAGTTAACCCAAAATCAGCGATTCCTTGTTTTTGGGCTATGCAAACCCAGTTTCCACTCAACATGAGTCGACGGGTTCGTCTCGACAAGATTAACCTATGTTCATGCTTGGTTTTGAATTTTGGGGCATAATAGAGGTGCTAGGGGGTAATGGTGCTTGGGGTTCCATAATAGGGTTTTTTGGAAATAGGTTTAGGATTGGACAATTAAGACACTAGGATTCCTACTATGTTTAGGAGTTGGAATTCCTTGAAGGTGTAGGTTATATGGTAGTGACTTATAAGTATTGGAGCGGTTGGTGGCGCACAAAAGCGTGGAGGGAAGGGGGGTTTGTGTGGGCTTTTTCTAAGGTGGAATCTTGGGTAGGCAATTTAGGTAATGGATCTTAATTGTAGGAATAGGAATATGTGATTAATTGGTAGTTGATTTGAGGGGCATTCAGGCAACTATTTTGGGAGACGCCTAAGGATCTCGAATGGTCTTTGTTGTGTAGGATTTAGGGTTTAGGATGGGGGCTTGGATGGCTATAAGGTCTCTAGAAGGGAGGCTCCAATCATCTCCTAATTAGTGTCCACATTGGATCTTGATTAGAGAAATTTTAGGGGATTAATTGGAGGCCTAATTTAACTAATTAATTGCCACACTTCAGCAATTAAATCAAAGAATATTTAGGACAAATTAAGGTGCAAAAAGATCATGTGGCCCATGGATAAGGTGTAGGGACCTAAAAGATAGGATTAGGACTAGGATCAAGTAGGTGCCACTAGGAGTGTAAGCTAGGTTTTAGGAATAGGCTAGGAATGAAATGTAGGGTTAGGGGAGATGAGGAGAGCTAGGTAGGGTTTAGGATTGGAGATTAGGATTAGGATTTGGGTATGGGCTAGATAAGGTAGGTTCTGAAGTGGGGTTAGGTTTTAGGGAGATGGGTGAGATGATTTCTTCTCCTCTCCTCTAATGCAATTTGAATCACTCTGACCAGGACATACACATATAATCTATATAGAAAAGAACCTTAATAAGTAATCAATGACGAACTAGGCTCAATAATGCAATCCTAACTCCTATCATGCATGCATGTAATTATTTATAATATGCTCTAATTCTATTGCAACTTATGCTACAAAACTAGCATAATTAAGCATGTTAGCATATGAATATGCATAGTTATAATACCACCATGCCTAAGTTCTGTTAGTCTTAAACAAAAGCAAAAAGAAATGTAAGAGGAACTGAGCTAAAGTTTACAAGACAAGAGGTACAAGTTTTCACTAACCAAAAAAAGTATGCCCAAAATCTCACACAAAGACTCAATGACACTCATGTACTGACCAAGAAACAGACCTCTTTGCCTAATTAGATTCTAAGCCTCTTTAGTTTTGGATCTCAAGTATAGGGTTTTATGGCTCGGAAAATCCAACTAAGGTCTGTGAAAAACTAAAATTATAAGTATTTATGCTCATGTAATTGACTTAACAAGTGGGCAATTATATTATAATTTCCATTTTCTTTCATATTGTCCCATCATTCCACTCACTCCACTTCAGATTTGCCTTACTATAAACATGGAATCATAGCCCCTATATGTGTGTGTGTGTTTGTGTAAAAACAGGAAAGGACCTACACTCTAACGCCTCGAGATAACACCGTAAGTGGCACCATCCTAGCCAGGCCCTACACTTCGACATCTTAGGATGATGCCATAAGAGGCACCTAACCTTATTCTACACTGCATATTTAGATATGCACAAAAATATACTATAAATATTTTTCTTTGCTTTTGTTGCTTTTTCTCTCTTTTTTTTAATGTATATATAGCTATAAGGCTCATTTAGGACTTTATTTCAGAACATTACCTCAATGGAGTTACACGAAAGTCTAGGTGTCAGACTAGGCTTTGAAAACCCTACATCTGGGGAACATACCCAGTGCAACATAACAACCACACTTGAAAAATTAAGTTCTTAATGTGTAGCTGCCACAAGTGAAATCAAAGTGTGTGTAACTGTGAGGTACTTAGGTTTCAAAGACTTTCAAACCAGAGGGTAGACAAATAAGCCGCATACTTCCCACACTATTGGCTTAATACCTTGTCTAATCAGTTTCTTCATGGACTCAGAAATAGGTCCAAATCTTAGTACGTACATGAGTTGATTAATGCGATTTCTAGCTGCAAATAATGTTATTAAAATCACGTTGTTGCAATTTACTACGCCTTAATCGCAAATCACCTAAATTTCTTATTACGAGAACATGAATCGATTCTAAGGTTCAAGATTATGGTGAATCCCAGTCGACCTGCAAGGAGGCTAGTTTGGGAAAATGCTCTTTTGTTAGAAATTTGTTTAAGTCAATTTATTCTCTTTGTATTTTGGCTATTTGCAATTTTTCTGATCTTTTGTTTAAGTAAGAAAAGATGATAACATAACAAACTAAGCTACCCTAATTTTTTGGTCTTTTTATCCTTGAGATTTTTTTTTGTCTTTTGTTAAGGAAAGGGAACAACAAACTTTGCCAAACCAAGAACTCAAACTTGCATTGATTTCATATATTGATATTTACAAATCTAGCACTTGCAACCAAAGCAAAATTGGAAGTAAAATCTATTACAACTCAATGTGGCTCAAGGCCACTTATACAACTCACACTAACACAAAATATTTATGAGTACTCAAAACCCAAGGATGTTGATTGGGATGATGATGATGACTAAGCTGACATGGTGCGTCCTTTGGTGTGTTATGAGGAAGAGGTGTGAGATAGGGAAGGCGGGTGGTGTTAATGGAAGCGCTCAAATCCAAGAGAGCCCTATCCAAAGTAATATCTCCAATCGAATAAGAGATCAGTAGGGCTCCTGGATCCTTCTTCTTAGAAGGAAGGTTGTTTAAGATGATCAAGTTAGCTTGTTCAGTTAGGATAACCTTCCTTGGATTATTCAATTTTGACTTGCACTTGGTAGTGGTTAATTTCTTTAAGAATTTAGCACAAATCGAGATGTGTTCAATAGCTTCCAAAAGTGATATTGATATGAACTTGCTTGAGCACATCCAACATTACAAGAAACACTACTTCAACCATCTCCAAAAGTAACAAAACCATCTCAGTTTGGCATCGCGGAAGGTTGCGAAGTGAATAGTCTTTTGCGACGGTTATTAATACTAACTGTCGCTAATAGTACGGACCCTATTTGTCAAGATTAGCTTCCTTTTACGATGACTTATAGCTGTCGTAAAAACACTTTTGCAACGGTTCTTTAATAATCCTCGCCAATTCATTATTGGTGATGTCGCTAAATATAAATTTGCCACGGTTATGTAACCATCGCGAAAAATAGGCTGCTAGGAGAGGGTTGTTTTGCTGACTTTTTCACAACGGTTCTAAAATCATCGCAAAAGGTTATTGGCGACAGTTATAAGAATAACCATCGTTAAATATAATTTTTTTAATTAATTAGATTTTACCAATGATAATTAAAGGTAACATTTAAATTAGGCTACGTAACATCCAATAACACATATATAGCATTTAATAAAACAAATATAATAAAAAATAATTTACATTAATACAAATTAACTAAGAGAATGTTTACAAAAGAGTAACATTACATAAATAAACCCTAAACATTACCTAAATAATAATAAGAAATATAAAGAAAAGATGAGAGCTAAACTCCCGCACTAATACCATGACCAGCACCTCTTATGCCAAAATCGTTGTCTGGCCCACGACATGCAGGATAATGGAAGCTTCTATGATCAGGTCCACCTCCACCTTGAATTATAGCCATCATCTCCGCCCATTGTGCCTACTGCTGTGCCATCTGCTCCTTGAAATCCAGTCTCTGTTGGTGGATATCATCTCTAACAGCTCGCAGCTCTCTGGTTACGTTGTTTAGTTATGCCTGAGTTTGCTATACCTGTGACCTCAGCTGCTCCACCTCAACAGAAGACATGCCAAACGATCCCTTTTGTCCGTACCAAGTGGTGAGCGTTTGACTCCAACATCCATTGCGAACAAATCCACCATGTTTCGGAGGCATGACTATCCGGAAAGCCTCCTCAGGTGTTATAGGAGGTTGTTGGGTCACAGAGTTCTCATCTGTAGGCGGAGGTGGGTGGACCAAGTCGTACATTTCTCCCTAATTACATTTTTATATAAGTCATATGTTCGATTTAAATGAAAGCTACATTTAAATGATTACAAAGAAATAACTTACATACTTTGGCTTGGTAGGTCATGTGTATCCATGTGTGCTCGCCCTCCGTAACCTTGCTATGACTAATCTCATAGACTTCAAGACAATCCAATTGGGCATCGTCATGTGTACTCACCTTAAATTAAGTAAATATAAAAGATACTTAATAATTTAAAGTTACATGTTAAGAACTTTGAGTTGAAGGGACACAAATGCTGCTATTGGGTCCTCTCATATATTTTCTCATCCATTTTTCCCAAATAGTCACCTTAATCATTTGATAATCTCCAAAGCCCCCTGTGAGAAGGACAAATGTCCAATTCTTCCAAGTTTTGTAGCCCTAAATGAACTCCGTCGAGATTGCCATAATTACTTTGAAGACCCCATTATGGGATGATATTGCATTTCATCCAAAACCCTATTTGGCCTTCGGCAACCCATTTAAGCAGTTGCACTCTTGCCATTCTTAAGACCATGACCTGTGCCCATCCTTCCATCCCTTTGGTGTTTAACCACAAACACCAAGATCTATCAAAAAAAAACCCACCATGAGACGGACGGGTGACTGTCATTATCATTAACTTCGCCAAACATATAATATAGTCTAGCAATACCAAATTACTTGTTCTAAAAAAGCAATACCAATGACTTGTCACATTTCATCCGTACCTACCTACCAACCATTTATGTCACGACCCGGTCCCAATCCCTACAGGATCTGAGATTGGCTCACTTCGGTTTATCTCAAGATCCAGTCATCCAACAAGAAATAACCAAGTAACATAACAACCACAATCACACAAGTATAGTAACTAAGCACAAGAAATTTACAACAGAGGGGGGCAAAAAGGAACAGTAATATTACAGCCATCACATTAGAAGAGTACATGTAACAGAAGGCAAAGCTATAAAAACTACCTATCAAGCAGTAGAACTAAGGCTAGGCTCAACTAGGCCCAACGTCCTCAGCAGCCGGTGGCTCAGGCTGCTCAAATCCCTGACCTGTACAAAATTTATTTAACTGGAGTCAGCTAACGCTGAGTAGAGTGGTGGCTAAGAAGTAACATGCATTTAACATGAAATTTTTCCATTTTTCCAATTATAGTATATATGTGGGTGCGTAGAGATCTCTAATTAGGATTTGTTAACTAATCTTCTGGTTTCCTATAGGAACGATTTTGCCTGCAGCTTCCCGGGATATAGGATGCCCACATGGCACTCTCCTGGCCGGGGGAGTCCCACCGTGGTAGTCTTATACTCGGTCTACCACCCCGAGGTCATGGTCGTGACGTAGCGTTGACTACGACACACGTGATAAGCACGCGGGTAGCTACCCCGCACTGGCACGCGATCAGTCGTTTCCGCTAGCAGGTACACCTCAACGTACAGTGCGGAACAGTGTAGGGCCTTGCCCTCTTAGAACAGAATAGGGGTCTTGCCCCTCCTCAGTCCGCATACCCTCGTCTGACTACCCCGGTTTGCCCAACGGGCTGACGAGAGTCGGTGTAGGGTGGCCATACCTAGCCCTGGGCCCCTTGGGGCGGATAGCTCCCCCCTACACTAAGTAGCTCACCTCGGTACCACGTACACGAGGGCCAGTAAGAGTCGTCGTAGAGTGGCCAAACCCACCTCGGGTCCCAACCCAAGGGCGGCAAGCTCCCCTCTACACTACAAGGGATAGTTGCTCTCTTCGGTACCACGTACACGAAGGTCAGCCTACCTCCTTTAACAGCTGCCCATAGGCAGCGAATTTCCAGAACCATCCGATTCTCCGTAGTACGGTGTTCTTGTTTACATTCCTCGTGGGGTTCGTACAGGAGTTTCTTTTTCACATCCAAGTTGGAATGTTTGGAACAGAACAATACAATTTCCATTTTATTACAGTAGGGGTCCATTTTAGATAAAAACAGGCAGCTTTTGATTACTCAATCATTCACATGCAGTTTCTTCTAACCCTAGTGTTCATGCCAAGACCTAGGGTTCACAAATTTAGTTTTCGAGTACACGTTTATTCTTTCCTAAGGTTCATCTCAAGTCCTAGGATTACTTACTTACATGTATTTAATTAGAGATTTAAGGTTGTAACCACTCTACCTAGGTAACTGGGTGGAATGGGGGCTTGTATAGTGGCTCCCAATGTCTCCACAGGTCCCGTACACCTGATGGATTGGAGACCTAAAACATGGATTAATGGGCCAAAAGGTTCAGAAAGATATAAACACGGTATCATTATATAGAGAAACTCGTACGAAAAACAGAGACGGTTCGTTTGCGGAAAAGCGATAATAATAGGTGATGAGAACCTCATCATAAACCCTAACTAGCACAATCTAACCTAGATATGCAAGAAAAAGCTCCTACATAGTTCAAAGAAAGGCTTAACTTAGAGAATTCTGAGTTCAAGAAGAGAACAAGTCATAAGGGGTAAAAATGTAATTTCACCAACGTAATTTGCAAACAGGGTAATTAAGGGTCCAAACACAGGTCAAACAAACCTAATAAGAAGGAAAGTGGGATGATCTAATCTAACAAGGGCTACAGGAACTCCAAGAAATTAAATGACATTCTGTAACCCTAAAATAAATCTACTTCAATTCACGAGGTTCAAGGCAGGGTAAAAATCAACTAAGCCCTCTAAAATTCATAGAAAAATAATCTCTAGGGTTTAGAACCTTCAATTTGGCCTTAGAAACCCATTTTGACCTACATTGAGGACCATGCCCAATTAATGATTTAATTTGGGTTTTTACGTAAATTGGATGGTCAAACATGGTCTGACCTAGAAACAAAATTCACCATTAAAATCCTTAGGTTCAATATAGTCATACATAAAAACTTGAGCCTAAGAAGAGACCTCCTTGACCGACTTTGCAATTTGGTCCTCTTCATTTACTTTTTGACCCTTAACTTTCAAAACCCTTACATTTTGGCCCCCAACTTTCTCATCATTCTTTGCAGAACGGTCCCTCCTGCAAGTCTCTGCGCACCACCATGCTCCGGCGACTTTGCGCGGAGCATGGCGCCGCGCAAGGTGAGGGGATCGTCTTGCAAAGTGTATGCGGAGTTCCCTACGACGTTTGCTGTCGCAGGGACGCACCCATGCTTCCTGACGACCCCCACACTTTCCGTGCAAACGTGCGGAAGGTATGTGTCTCGTCTCCAACCACTCTCCGGCAAGGCTTCCACGTCGCCTGCCTGCGTCCGCCTCTCAGCCACCTCCTTTATAAGAACCAGCACTCCACGCCGGTTTTGGCAGTCTAGTCTTGGCGAAGAAACCCTCAACATTTCCTCTCTCCCCACTCCGACAGGAAGCCCACCAGCTCCGGCGACTGCTCCTCCTCCTTCTCGTCGCTCTGCTGCCATACCTGCAGCAGAGCCAGCTTCGCCTCATCTTTCCGCGTCGCGCCGCACCAAGCGCACGCCTCCCTGCCCTCTTCCTCGTCTCCGCTCCCCCCCTCTGGGTATTTCTTCTCCGGCGACAGTCGATACGACTGCCCGCCGCTCCGGCCCCTTTCGTCCCTGCAAGTAAGTTACATTCACTCCCCTTCTTCTCGTCTTTCTTTTCCCCAATCTATTTTGCTTGATTGCCCCACGACCACGCCTGTCCACCGTCACCTTCCCCACCTCCGGCCACTCTCCGACGAGTCGCCCCCATCATTCCACAACTCCATACGACTCGCCAATCGACCCAAAAGCTCCGCCTCATCTCACTGAACGCCCTCCGCCCTTCCACAGTCCCTCCACACTCACCCAACTCATCCTCGGTCACTCCCACTTCTCCAGCCACAAGACGACCTAGGCACGCATGCCTAGGTCGTCCCGCGGCCTGCCGCACATCGCACCACCTTCACCGTGCCACTGTGAAGCTACCCATGTTGTTTGATAGGGCCGGGAGGCCATATTGCTGAGTTTCAGGTCCGACCCTCGTCCGCCATTGGAGCAGGCATGAAGAAGCTCGCGAGCTCGCTCCAGGTTGCGCTACCCCAGATAGAAGAGCCCCAGGTGCGCGGAAGCATCCCATGACCCCTTCGCACCTAGCTATCGAGGTCTTCGTTGACCGCAGTTGCTCCAATCGCGCAAGTGTTCCTCCTGCACGCACGCGAAGAAGCGGGTGGGACTTTAGTCCCACCTCGGAAGTTTTTGGAGCAGGTGAGTCCTTTAAATTGTTTTTGTGTTTTTACCTCATCGCCTCAGAACACGGGGTGAGGTCCCCTCGCCCACTCGCTCGCCTCGTCCGCGACCCACGCTACGCGGACCTGGCCGACCCGTTTACGCTGCACTCCTCGCGCACCACCCACGCCGGTGCACTTGGTCACGGGTGTGCTATCCGACCCGTTTACCCGGCTCTGGGAGAGCTTCCTGTGAGCGGTTTACAAAGAGAGAGAGACGTGCGGGTAGAGGGAAGGGTTAGGTTTTGCTGTGCCTTGTAGGCAGGAACAGGGAGTGAAGGAGGAAGGCTAAGTACTTAGCAGTAGGCAAGGCAGAGAAGAAGCAGAAGAAGAAGGCTCGCCAAAGAAGAAGAAGCAACGAAGGAAGGAAAGAGGAGAGGCACTGTAGCAGACTGTAGTTAAGTCATCTGATTGCTGCATTAGACAACGGATGAGTAGCCTTCAGAGGAGATAAAGCATAAAGAAGAAGAGGAAGAAGAAGGAAAGAAGAAGGCTCTGCAGCTGAAGAAGAAGACTTGGCCGCCAGAAAGAAAGAGAGAAAGGCAAAGGAAGAAAAGAGAAAGAAGAGAAGAAGAAGACAGAGACGAGCAGAAGAAAGAAGAGGGAAGAAGACAGGATCAGAGAGAAAGCACAAAGAGAAGAAGAAGAAGCCAAGACCAAAAATCTCTCTCTCTCTCTCTCTCTCTCTCTTTCTTATTTTTGTAATTCAATAAAGAAACTCTGTACTTCTAGAATTCCAGTAGCTCCCTGAGTTCGACCTTGGGAAAACTATTTCCGAGTAAATTTCTATGGTAATGACAACCGCAGCTGTCTTATCTTATACTACAACGACTATCCTATAATAAACAAAAAGACGCACAAAGCAGCATCGCAGTTGGCCGATTGCCATTTTTTGGCACTGTTGCCGGGGAGCAACGGCTATTCTAGAAGCTTTAAACTCTCTATTTAAGAATTGCTAATCTTTTCCCTCTTGTGTGCAGGTAATGAAAAAATTAGAAGAGCAGCTGCACAACAAACACTCCAAGGAACAGGTAATCTTCATTAGCCCTTTCTTAACTCCCTCAAAATCTGAAAAGGAACAAAAAGAAGAATCAACTTAGGGCTACCTATGTTATACTTAGTAATTAATCAAAGTTGCCTAATTTTTCATTTCAACACATTTAACTGTTCATCCAACTAAGGTAACTAGGGCTAAAACTTTCTTGATTGAGCCCTAGATACTAAATTTTGAGGCAACTAAATTGGACCAACTAGAGCCAACTCAAGGATTGAAAAGCTAGGATTTTTAGAGACACACCTTCTCTTAAAAAAGAAAAAAAGTCTTTCCAAAAAGAGGTGTGCCTAAACCTTGTTTGAAAAGATCTATACAAGAGAAACCCTAAGCAAATTAGGCTTTTAAATCCATTTGAACCTTAAAAGAAAGGACCCAACAGCTCTCAAAGGAACAAGAGGTGAAGTTGACCCCTTGGGTCAACCAACCTTGAAATTAGGTCACTTTTTCACTCAAAATACCTAAAAGTTCAAGTGGAACCTTAAGCACCTTGATCTTAAAGTAAAAGAGGTAGACTTAAGAGGTCAAGATCCCCATTCTGGTCTACCTGGAACCGCAGTGACAAGAGAGGTTGGGTGGGGGAAACCCTGTAACCCGTGGGGACGCTGTACCGTGTAGGGGTCTTCACGGGACCCACCCTCTCTGGCTGCCCAGGTAATTCTCAAGTGGCCGATCTTTTGATCAAGGGTCCATCTGCCCCGCACCTCTATAGTCACCCAACAATCTTTTGATCAAGGGTCCAGCACCTTCTAATCTCATCACATCCTTCGGTGCATGTACGGTAGGAGGTCCTTAAGACCTCCTTTAGAAATTCACTCTCGTCAAGGCCAAGCCTCGACACCCGTGTTTGTGCAGCAACCCCACCACATTAATCTTTCATCTGATTCAGAACCAAGCTTTTCTTCTTCTCCCATCATGGCACAACCCATTCAAGAGGAAAACAATCTTGAAAACCAACTTCAATGCCTAAATGATCTCTTTCAAAACTTTGTAAACCCACCGCAGCGACCTATGATGCGAGATCACTACAATCCCGCTGCGGTGGCAATCGAACCTCGAGTCCGAATCCCGATTGGAGGTCCTGATTCTGAACTGAAGCCTAATATGATTCATGCCATACCAAAGTTTCATGGGCTTAACTCTGAGGATCCATTCCAACACATTAAACAACTCAAACATCTGGCCCAGACCTTCGGGTCAAATCCACAAAACCGGGATATCCTTCTCATGAAAATGTTTTCGTTCTCCCTCTTGGACAAGGCCGCACATTGGTATCAGACTCAGACCCAGCCGATCAACACTTGGGAAGAACTTCAGTCCGAATTTTTGAAGAAGTTCTTCCCCATTGGCCGGACAAACTCCTTGCGCCACCAGATCACTCATTTCACTCAACAACTGGGGGAACCTCTCCATGAAGCATGGGATCACTTTCAGGATCTCATGAGAAAGTGCCCCCATCACGGAGTTCCTAAATGGGAACAAGTCCAATCTTTTTACCAGGGACTCCATGAAGACATCCGTCTTTTCGTCAATGCAACCTGCGGAGGGAATATCATGGGTCAACATGAGGACACCGTGTGGGAGATTCTCGAAAACATGTGTGAGAATTCCATCAACAATGACTCCATGGGATTATTCAACAGGACGAATACCCGTGCATCGACGAACCCTAGGGGAGCACATGAGACGCAAGGCTTGTCCGCATCAGTCGACCTGGAACTAATGGCCAGTCGATTGGACAAGGTCTCAATCACTGAGAAGAAGGTGGATGAGCTAACTCAGCACTTGCAGCGAGCCACCTCTACGCGTAGCTCCTTTGCACAGCCTCCCTCCACACGGGAAACTGTGCAAAACATTCTCCACCAATCTTCTCGTAGGTTGGATCCATATCCATCCCCATCTGATTCTCGGATCGGAGAGTCATCCGATCCTTTTTATACCAGCCCGGGGAATTCCATTCCCCCTTTCTCTGATTCTCTAGAGGTTCCTCAGACCTGCGAGGACCTCAACGCCATCCAGAACGACCCATTCTCCAACACCTACAACCCTGGATGGCGAAACCATCCCAACTTTCAGTGGGCGGGAAACTCCCACACCCAAAGACCACCCTTTCAGCCCCGCCCACAACCTCCTCGTCCTTACCAGCCGCCTCAGCCTCGGCCCAACCCTACTTATCCATCTAGGCCAAACCAGGACCAAATGTCCCTTATCCTTCAGACTCTAGCTGACATTCAAAGAAGGAATGCGGCTATCCAAAAACAACACAAGGACAAACTTACAGAGGTGCGAAATCAACTGGCCCAGTTGGCAAATTCCCGCCAACCAGGCACACTCCCTTCCCAACCTCTTCCTAACCCAAATAACGTGCCAACACAGTGGCGTGTTATGAACCCAAACCTGGGCCAAGCCCACATGATTTATCAGGCCCCCTCTGTTCCTTCACCCGATGGGATGGAGGCTTCCACTTCTTTTGTGGGCTATCAGCAGCAACCCATCCTACCCAATCCCAACCAAAACCAAGCAGGACTTAATTCCGTAACAACCCGTAGTGGTAAGGAAACCCAAGATCCACCATACCCAAACCACTCCAAGCCTAGTAGTGATCCCAAGCCTAGGACAGTAATCCAAGACGTTCCTATCCCTGTCCCAGATCAAAGACCTGGACCTATCCTAGAAGAACCAACCAAGGTTCCGTTTCCCGAGGCCTTGACCAAGGGAAAGAAGACTACCAAGCCCGTGGCACCTGAGGAGGACCTGGTCAAGCTCTTTGAGCAGGTCCACATAAACATCCCCTTGATTGATGCAATTCGCCATGTACTAGCTTACGCACGATTCTTAAAGAATGTGTGTACACCCCAGCGTAAGCCGCAAACCAAGAGTGGGAGTCCAATTGTACTGTCAGAGCAAGCCAGCTTTGTAATCCTAAGTAGACTCCTGCCCAAGGCTAAAGATCCTGGTACTCCCCTGATTTCCTGCAAGATAGGTGATACCCAATTCGATAGAGCATTGCTAGACTTAGGTGCTTCCATAAATCTGATACCCACATCCTTACTTAACCATCTAGAAGAATCTGAGCTAAAACCAACTGAGGTGACGTTACAATTAGCAGATCGATCTATAAAGTCACCAAAAGGGATTCTCGAGGATGTTATTGTAAGAGTGCAGGATTTCTACTTTCCTGTAGACTTTATAGTCTTAGACATGGACGCACCTGAAAACCCTAGGGATACACCGATCATTCTAGGGAGACCTTTCTTGGCTACTGCTAGAGCCAACATCAGCTGTGAGGAGGGCCAAATAGAGCTCAAATTTGGAAATCAAACCCTAAAAATTGATATATTTAAGGCCCGACAAGGAATCAATTGCGGTGTCATCAAACAAATTTGTGACATTAGGGCTTTGGTTGATGAAACGCACTTTGAGAATGACCTGATTATACCTCATCAACCACAAAACGATCTTGACCCACAAACAGAGGAGTCAAATCCAGATTTAGACAAACCAATAGCTCCTACCCTTGAACCTCACATCTATTCTGAATCACCCACTGCTACTGATAACCCCATCCTTGAACTAAAGCCCCTTCCTGATCATTTGAAATACATCTTTCTGGGTTCTAATCAGACCCTTCCTATGATTATTAATTCCAAGCTCAATCCCGAACAGGAATCCCGTCTGATTGCTGTCCTCCAGCAACATCGCAGAGCCATCGGGTGGACTCTCGATGATTTGACTGGAATAAGTCCCTCTTATTGCACGCATCATATTTATTCAGAAGAGGGCACGCGACCTTCTCGTGAAATGCAAAGACGCTTGAACCCAAATCTGCAGGAGGTTGTGAAAAAGGAGATCATCAAGTGGTTAGATGCAGTGATCATCTACCCGATCTCCGATAGTTGTTGGGTGAGCCCAATTCAGGTTGTGCCTAAAAAGGCAGGGCTCACCACCATAACGATTGAAACCGGGGAAGTCATACCTACCCGATTAGCCAACTCGTGGAGAGTCTGCATAGATTACCGACAACTCAATTCCTCCACGAAGAAGGATCATTTCCCACTACCTTTCATTGATCAGATCCTCGAGAAACTAGCGGGAAATAGGTTCTTCTGCTTTCTTGACGGGTACTCCGGTTACAACCAGGTGACAATCCATCCTGAGGACCAAGAGAAGACCACGTTCACCTGCCCCTTCAGAACATACGCATTTCGAAGGATTCCTTTCGGTCTCTGCAATGCACCCACAACTTTTCAGCGGTGCATGCTTGCCATATTCTCAGATATGGTAGGTGACTATTTGGAAGTCTTCATGGATGACTTTTCAGTTTTTGGAGCATCACTTGACGATTGCCTCCAACACTTGGTCCAAATACTCAGGCGGTGCATCGATGTGAATTTGGTTCTTTCCTGGGAAAAGAGCCACTTCATGGTGCCTGAGGGAATTGTCCTGGGACATTTAATCTCGGAGAAAGGCATCCAAGTGGATCGAGCTAAGGTTGATCTTATCTCTCACCTTCCTATGCCTAGCTTGATCAGGGACATCCATTCTTTTCTGGGGCACGTCGATTTTTACTGTCGTTTCATTCCTGATTTCTCGAAAATCGTGTGTCCCTTGACTACTCTTCTCTCTAAGGATGTACCCTTTGAAATCTCCAAGGAATGCACACTAGCCTTTGAAAACCTTCATGACCGAGTCACCCAGGCGCCTATCCTACAATCCCCTGACTAGTCTCAACCCTTTGAGATCATGTGCGATGCATCCGATTTCGCTGTAGGAGCGGTTCTGGGACAGAAAGCTGACGGAAAACCCGTGGTCATTTATTACGCTAGCAAGACACTTGACGAGGCTCAGCATAACTACACGGTGACGGAGAAAGAGCTGCTAGCCATAGTATTTGCCCTTGAAAAATTCCGATCTTACCTCCTGGGTTCCCACGTCATCATCTACTCGGATCACACGGCTGTGGAGCATCTCCTTGCCAAGAAGGATGTGAAGCCTCGACTAATCCGATGGATCATGCTGTTGCAAGAATTCGATCTCGAGATTCGCGACAAGGCGGGAAGGCAGAATGTGGTAGCCAACCATTTGTCCCACCTTCCTTCTGAGATTATCAACCCTTCCGGATCCATCACGAAACATTTTCCTGATGAGCACCTGCTGACTATTGGTACTAGACTTCCATGGTTTGCTGATATAGTAAACTACTTGGCATCTCATCAGATCCCGTCTGATTGGCTGAAGGCCAAGAAAGACAAATTGCGCTCTGATGCCAAGTATTACATTTGGGAAGACCCGCACCTCTTCCGCATAGGTGTTGACCAAATCATCCGGAGATGTGTCCCGGAAGAGGAAATTAACGATATTCCCTCTTTCTGCCATGACCAGACATGTGGTGGCCATTTCTCTGGGCATAAAACCGCATCAAAAGTCCTCCAGTGCAGCTTTTACTGGCCCACACTGTTCAAAGACGCATACAGTCACTGCAAGGCATGCAGTCGTTGCCAAACTTTGGGCAACATGAGCCATCACGACATGATGCCTTTGCAGCCGATTCTTGTATGCGAAATTTTTTATGTTTGGGGGATTGATTTTATGGGCCCCTTTCCTATTTCGGATGGTTTCGAATACATTCTGCTGGTTGTGGACTACGTGTCCAAATGGATCGAAGCCATTCCGACCCAAACCTGTGATCACAAAATCATTCTCAAATTCATTCATCAAAACATTTTCTCAAGGTTCGGGATTCCACGAGCAATAATCTCAGATGGGGGGACCCATTTCACAAACGCTCAGTTCAGGTCACTGATGACCAAATACGGGGTGTCTTGCCGAATCTCCACTCCTTATCACCCCCAGACTAATGGTTTAGCTGAGCTATCAAATCGAGAGATCAAGAAAATCCTGCAGGTCACTGTTCGACTTGACAAGAAGGACTAGTCGTCCCGACTTCCGGAAGCTTTCTGGGACTATAGGACCGCCCACAAAACCCAATTAGGCATGTCTCCCTTTAGACTGGTGTATGGGAAGGCATGTCACCTTCCCGTCGAACTGGAGCACAAAGCCTATTAGGCAGTACGGAACTGTAATCTAGATCTTTCGAAGGCTGAAACCCACAGAAAGCTTTAAATCAGCGAGATCGATGAATTACGCCTAGATGCTTATGAAAACTCGCGAATCTACAAGGAGTGGGTTCAAGCCTTCCATGACAAGCGTATCTCTAGAAAGATCTTTCATCCTAGTCAGAAGGTCCTACTCTTTGATGCCCGACTCAAACTTTTCCCTGGGAAGTTGCGATCCAAATGGGTCAGACCATACTTGGTCCGACAGGTTTTTGGAAATGGAGCCGTCGAAATCAGTCCGCTCAGCCATGATTCCGAACCTTTTGTCGTGAACGGTTAGAGACTCAAGCCGTTCATTGATGTAACTTCTACTGATCTGGCTGAATCATCTTATATCCTCCATTCCCTATGAGCTTATTGCGCCTGGCCGATGGCGTAAAACTCAGCGCTTAACGGGAGGCAGCCCGTCATTTTCTTTGAAAACCTAAAACCTTTTTGACACCTTTATGCACTTAAGGTTCACCCTTTAAGACAGCCGACTCCACCTCAGATGCTTGCATCTAGGATTAGAAATCGTCCGCAACAGTCATCCCAACCCATTCACTCATCAAAACATCTGTCTTAAGGAATGAACTAAGTTGAATAAAAACCTCCTGAGTCACAATGAGGACATTGCAAATCTTAGGCATGGGGGGTATGAAAGTGCAAAACTTGTAAGAAAAGGTTTTTAACAAAAAAAATTCACATATGCCAAAAACACCATAAAAATTAAAAAAAAAATTCGAAAAAGAATAAGAGAACAAGAGGAGAAAGGAAATTTTGTGGGAGAAGGAAAAGAAACAAAATGAAAAAGGAGCACAAAAATGTGAGAAAAGAGTGATAGTCATTAGTAAGAAACTAAGGAATTAACCTAAGTTCTAGACCTCATTCAAGAAAAGAAATGAAAAGTGCATGGTGAGATTAGTAAGAACGCAAACCTTAGGCATTCTTGGAAAGACTCTTAGTACCCATTAAGATCTAGACACTCCTCAAGAGGTTGAGGAAAATGAAAAGCTTAAGTAGTAGGTCCAGGGCTTAGGGAGTATTTGGCCTCATTAACTAACTTTTGGTTTACTGGACTCAGTAACCTAAGCACCCTAACCTCACACACATCCTGGTTTAGTAAGCGTAAAAATCAAAATCACGCAGAAGCGTCGCAAAATTATGAAAAGAACACCTAGAGTAGGAGCGGCCGATCAACACGATTTGGACGAGTTCCCAACGCGGAGAGATGGGAAATCCCCCTCGAAGATGCGTAACAAAATATCATCTCCTCGGTGCTTGTCTCTTAGGATATTTACATATCCTACTGGGGGCATGTAAGCACTCTGCTGGTTCAGATTCCATGGATGGCATTATCACGAAGTGTCAATTGCCAAGGTCTGGATTCGGCCACGGAACACCATGGATGGGATTATCTCGAAATCTCAATAGCCAGGGTTCCGGGGGTTGCCATGGGCGATGCTATCTCGAAGCATCGATTGCCAGGAACCCTTGAGGATTGATGATGGGAACAAGGAATCTGATACAGACCGTGTTAAAAAGCCAATCCTAAGCTAGAATAAAAAAGAAAAAGAGAGAGAAAACTCTCCAAACAGAAAAATCTTTTATCTCTCTTTCTTACAAAACGCACTACGAACTGAGCCAGGGCTAAAATCATCTCAAGCACAGGTGCTTTAACCATAAAGTCCAATAGACCTTAGGTTAGTTCTTGCGGGTCTTAAAAACCTTTGCTAAGGATTGAGGTTGAGGCTAGACAAATCTGGATCTTGGTTGGTACTAGAGTACTTTTTAGGCCTATGGTCAGCATTCTAACCTAATCTAGGTTCAAATGAAAAAGCACTTATCTGAAATCATTAAGAACTTCATGGTCTAGAACAAAGGTTGAAACCTTAAGTTTTTGCTAAGGGACTAGCAAAAGCTAGGCATGAGGGTATGATGAGAACCTCATCATAAACCCTAACTAGCACAATCTAACCTAGATATGCAAGAAAAAGCTCCTACATAATTCAAAGAAAGGCTTAACTCAGAGAATTCTGAGTTCAAGAAGAGAACAAGTCATAAGGGGTAAAAATGCAATTTCACCAACGCAATTTGCAAACAGGATAATTAAGGGTCCAAACATAGGTCAAACAAACCTAATAAGAAGGAAAGTGGGATGATCTAATCTAACAAGGGCTACAGCAACTCCAAGAAATTAAATGATATTTTGTAAACCTAAAACAAACCCACTTCAATTCACGAGGTTCAAGGCAGGGTAAAATTCAACTAAGCTATCTAAAATTTATAGAAAAATAATCTCTAGGGTTTAGAACCTTCAATTTGGCCTTAGAAACCCATTTTGACCTACATTGAGGACCATGCCCAATTAATGATTTAATTTGGGTTTTTACGTAAATTGGCCGGTCAAACATGATCTGACCTAGAAACAAAATTCACCATTAAAATCCTTAGGTTCGATGTAGTCATACATAAAAACTTGAGAGCCTCCTTGACCGACTTTGTAATTTGGTCCTCTTCATTTACTTTTTGACCCTTAACTTTCAAAACCCTTGCATTTTGGCCCCCAACTTTCTATCATTCTTTGCAGAATGGTCCCTCCTGCAAGTCTCTGCGTAGCACCATGCTCTGGCGACTTTGCGCGGAGCATGGCGCCGTGCAGGGTGAGGGGATCGTCCTGCAAAGTGTACGCGGAGTTCCCTGTGACGTCTGCTGTCGCAGGGACGCACCCATGCTGCCTAATGACCCCCACACCTTCCATGAGAACGCGCGGAAGGTATGGGTCTTGTCTCCGACCACTCTCCGGCAAGGCTTCCACGTCGCCTGCCTGCGTCCACCTCTCAGCCACCTCCTTTATAAGAACCAGCACTCCACGCCGGTTCTGGCAGTCTGGTCTTGGAGAAGAAACCCTCAACATTTCCTCTCTCCCCACTCCGACAGGAAGCCCACCAGCTCCGACGACCGCTCCTCCTCCTTCTCGTCGCTCTGCTGCCATACCTGCAGTAGAGCCAGCTTTACCTCATCTTGCCGCGTCGCGTCGCACCAAGCGCACGCCTCCTTGCCCTCTTCCTCTTCGCTGCTCCCCCCCCTCTGGGTATTTCTTCTCCGGCGACAGTCGATACGACTGCCCATCGCTCCGTCCCCTTTCGTCCCTGCAAGTAAGTTACATTCACTCCCCTTCTTCCCGTCTTTCTTTTCCCCAATCTATTTTGCTTGATTGCCCCACGACCACGCCAGTCCACCGTCACCTTCCCCGCCTCCGGCCACTCTCCGGCAAGTCGCCCCCGTCATTCCACAACTCCATACAACTTGCCAACCGACCCAAAAGCTCCGCCTCATCTCACTGAATGCCCTTCGCCCTTCCACAGTCCCTCCACACTCACCCAACTCATCCCCGGTCACACCCACTTCTCCGGCCACAAGACGACCTAGGCACGCACACCTAGGCCGTCCCGTGGCCTGCTGCACATCGCACCACCTTCGCCGTGCCATGGCAAAGCTACCCATGTTGTTTGACAGGGTTGGGAGGCCGTATTGCTGAGTTTCAGGTCCGACCCTCGTCCTCCATTGGAGCAGGCATGAAGAAGCTCGCGAGCTCGCTCCAGGTTGCGCTACCCCAGATAGAAGAGCCCTAAGTGCGCGGAAGCATCCCATGACCCCTTCGCACCTAGCTATCGAGGGCTTCGTCGACCGCAGTTGCTCCAATCGCGCAGGTGTTCCTCCTGCACGCACGTGAAGAAGCGGGTGGGACTTTAGTCCCACCTCGGAAGTTTTTGGCGTAGGTGAGTCCTTTAAATTGTTTTTGTGTTTTTACCTTATCGTCTCAGAACACGGGGTGAGGCCCCCTCGCCCACTCGCTCGCCTCGTCCGCGACCCATGCTACGCGGACCTGGCCGACCCGTTTACCCTACACTCCTCGCGCACCACCCATGCCGGTGCACCTGGTCACGGGTGTGCTATCCGACCCGTTTACCCGGCTCTGGGAGAGCTTCCTGTGAGCGGTTTACAGAGAGAGAGAGACGTGCGGGTAGAGGGAAGGGTTAGGTTTTGCTGTGCCTTGTGTGCAGGAACAGGGAGCAAAGGAGGAAGGCTAAGTACTTAGCTGCAGGCAAGGCAGAGAAGAAGCAGAAGAAGAAGAAGGCTCTCCAAAGAAGAAGAAGCAATGAAGGAAGGAAAGAGGAGAAGCACTGTAGCAGACTGCAGTTAAGTCGTCTGATTGCTGCATCAGACAACGGATGAGCAGCCTTCAGAGGAGATAAAGCATAAAGAAGAAGAGGAAGAAGAAGGAAAGAAGAAGGCTCTGCAGCTGAAGAAGAAGACTTGGCTGCCAGAAAGAAAGAGAGAAAGGCAAAGGAAGAAAAGAGAAAGAAGAGAAGAAGACAGAGACGAGCAAAAGAAAGAAGAGGGAAGAAGACAAGATCAGAGAGAAAACACAAAGAGAAGAAGAAGAAGCCAAGACCAAAAATCTCTCTCTCTCTCTGTCTCTCTCTTTCTTATTTTTGTAATTCAATAAAGAAACTCTGTACTTCTAGAATTCCAGTAGCTCCCTGAGTTCGACCTCGGGAAAACTATTTCCGAGTAAATTTCTATGGTAATGACAACCGCAGCTGTCTTATCTTATACTACAATGACTATACTATAATAAACAAAAAGATGCACAAAGTAGCACCGCGGTTGGCCGATTGCCAATAGGGCCTTACACGGCCTAAAACACGCTATCAGACTGTAATTAGACATCTGGGAAAGTTCCCAGACGTCTTAAAACAGTTCTCAGGGATACCTCTCTCGGTGTTCCGCTATCAGACGTCTGGACCTCAACGTCGACGTCCAAGGACTCTATTAGATGTCTGGGGGTGCTCTTGGACGTCTGGAACTGCCTCGGCTATGATCCCACCTTCTGACACATACACGTACGCTGTCAGGACTTGTCAGAGAGAAAAGGTGCGGAAAGTGGATCTCTACCAGACGTCTTGCCCTACCTTCGGACATCTGGTAAGACGTCTGGGTGTCTCCCCGGCCGTCTGATTCTGCAGAAAAAAAGACTTCCGCGGATCCGCTCTGGCTCCCCTTGCTTGCAGGTGCTGCAGCAGGACGACGCTGCACCCTCCGCTCTCGTGCTTCCTCTCGCTCGGGTGCTTCGCTCTCACTCGCTCTTGCCCTCGCTCTACTCTCAGCTATGGGGTGGCAACGAAGAGGGGGGAGAGGTTTATAAAGGGAGAGGGGGTGAGAGGGGGCGGAGAGGTGAGGCATGACGCGGAGTGGCATCGCAGGAGAAGGCGCGGTGAGGCACGGCGAGGGAGGAAGTATGGCATTTGTACATTCCGCGCTGAAAAGCATTTTCAGACATTTGGTGAACATCCCAGACGTCCGGACAGACATCTGGTGAACATCCCAGACGTCTTAAATGACCAAAGGGGGTGGAGGGTCGTTTCAATTTAACTACTTCACCTTTTAGTAGTAGAAACATAAATAGCAAAGTAGTGGCAGGCTCTCAGTACTCACCTTTCTCGCCGACAAACCCTTCTTCTTTGCGCCTCCCAATCTTGGTCGAGCGACCCATGCTACAGATGTATTCCACATTCCCTCCAGAGAAGCCCACCTCATTATTGAAAACAAGTAGAGTCACCTTTGCCCTTGTCCCGGTGATGTTGTTGGAGGTGATCACCATATCCAACCTCGGGTCCATCCCAACTGGATATTGGTTATCCTCCACATTCTTTAGGGAAATTATATATTAAAACTTGAAGTTGTGATCAAATCTTCAAGGGCCCCCTTTTGTTCAGAACTTCTCTGAACAAAGGACGATGACTCTTATGGCATGCTATAATGACAAAACTTCGCGCATGTGAGGTATATACACACTCTACATTATCTGTATAACATGATTATAGGTGTCAACGGGTAAGTATTTTGACACGCTTATCCCTTCCCAAAACCTATAACCTAGGGGTTAGAATACCTATTGTTTGGAATAAAGTGCATCTAGATTTATGCAAGTGTGTTTATCTATAAATTCATAAAACACACACAATTAATCATATAAACACTTACAAATTAAGTTGATACATGATGAGCGATGGCTTCGAGAGATAACCGGGTTTTATTGTTATGTCGTTGTAATATAGCCAGTTGTTGCCATCATTTCAAATATATAAATTTTTTACTCGGAAAAGAGTTCCCGAGGTCGAACTCAGGGAGCAAGTTGTATTCTAGAGATATACATGTTTCTTTTACAAAAATAAACAAAGAGAGAGAAAGAATTTGGTGTCTTTTTTTTCTCTTTGTTTCTCCTCGTCTCAGATCTTCTTCTTCTTAGTTCTGCAGAGGTGATCTTCTTCTTCTTTGTTCTGCAGAGGTGATGCTCTTCTTTCTTTCTTCAGATCTCCTTCTTTCTTCTTTGTTCTGCAGAGGTGATGCTCTTTTTTCTTTCTTCATATCTCCTTCTTTCTTCTTTGTTCTGCAGAGGTGATCTTCTTCTTCTTTGTTCTGCAGAGGTGATGTTCTTCTTCTTTGTTCTGCAGAGGTGATGCTCTTCTTTCTTTCTTCAGATCTCCTTTCTGGCCGTCGTCTGATTTCCAAATCAGATGACTTAAACTGCCTGTTGCTACAGTGTCTTCCTCAGCTTCCTTCTTCTTCCGCGGTCCTTCTTCTTCACCTGTTCCTGCACACTTCAGAGCTTACGTCAGAGGACAAAACCTACTCTACCCTCTCCCCCGCGTCTCTCTCTCTCTGAAACCACTCTTGGGAAAGCTCTCCCAGAGCTGCCGGGTAATCGGGTACGGGTCGTGCCCGGGTCCAGGCCCACCAGCGTGCGTGGTGGGCGAGGAGTGCAGGTCAGTCTAAGTCGGGTCGGGTCGGGTCAGGTCCGCGGGGCGTGAGCGCGGACGAGACCGGGTAACCGGGCGGGTGAAGGGGACCTCACCCCGTGTGCTGAGGCAGTAAGCCTCCAGCACTTTTGCATCTTATATCGCTGCGCCTCTTCAGACTTTTCCGAGGTGGGACTAAATGTCCCACCTCAATTGCACGCCCGCAGCGGGGAAAGCAGCGGGAGATCGCGGCGTCACGCAAAGCCTTCTGCCTTAGCTGCGAGCCTGGTGTTTTGTCGAAACGCCTCGCAAGGCCTGGGAGTCGAATCTGGGCGTGGCGCTGAGCGTGGCGCGCCTGTAGCTGCAGGTGGAAGCAGCTCCGTCTGCACGGCAATGGCGGCGGAGGTCGGGTGGCCTGTTCACAGAAAAATGGCCTCTCGGCCTAATCAGAAAGTGCCGGGAGCTTCGCCAGGGTGCGGCGAAGCTCGTGTGGGTGGTGGCGAGGCGTGGGGCGGCGTGCAAGGGCTGCCCTAGGTCGGACTGTGGGTCGGAGGATGGGTTTGTTGGGGGAAGCGTTACGGAGGTGTGGAGTGGCAGTGAAGGGCTGGGGGGTGCTCAGTGTCATGAGGCGGAGGTTCGGTGAGGGTCGGCGAGGTGTGTGAGGCTGTGGAGCGATGGGAGCATCTCGCCGGGGGGTGGCCGGAGACGAAGGGGGTGACGATGGTCAGGGTCGGTCGAGGGCTTAATTGAATAAATTGAAAGCGGGGGAAGAAAGAGGAGAAGAAGGGGAGTAGTTCTAGCTTACTTGCAGGGACGAAGGGGGAGGAACAGGGCGACAGTCGTATCGACTGTCGCCGGAGAAGACGATGCTCAGGGAAAGGGGCGGCGGCGAGCAGAGAGCCGGAGAGGCGCCAGCTGGTGCGGCGTGGCGCGGGAAGAGTTGGGGAGGAAGTCTCTGCTGCTGGTATTGCGGCAGAGCGAAGAGGAGCATGGGGAGGAACCGCCGGAGCTGGTGAGCGTTTGCCGGAGAGAGAAGAGAGGAACGTTGGGGGTTTTCTCCGTCAGATCCAAGCTGCCCCAGTCGGTGGAGCAACGGGGGGTATTTATAGGGATCAAACAGGGAGGAAGGCGGAGGGAGATGACGTGTCTCCCTCGCCGGAGGATGGCCGGAAACAAAAACCCATACCGTCTGTGCGTTCGCACGGCCGGTATGGTGGGTTACAACGACCAAGGGGGTGTCCCTGCGACGGCTGACGACGCAGGGCACCCCCGGTTTACTTGCCAGGCCCCCCCCTCACCCTGCGCGGCGCCATGCTCCGCGCAAGGTCGCCGGAGCATGGTGCTGGCAGGTTTTGCAGGGGGGACCTGATCGCAAAGAACGAAGGAGAGTTAGGGGCCAAAATGCGAGGGTTCAAAAGTTGAGGGCCAAAGAGTAAATATATGAGGACCAAAGTGTAAAGTCGGTCAAGGAGGTTTCTTCTTAGGCTCAAGTTTTTATACATGATTAATTAGGACCTAAGGAATCTGATGGTGAATTTCATTTCTATATTAAACCTTGTTTGACCGGTCAATTTACGCAAAAACCCAAATTAAGTTATTAATTGGGCATGGTTCTCAATGTAGGTCAAAATGGGTTCTGAAGGCCAAATTGAAGGTTCTAAACCCTAGAGATTATTTTTCTATGAATTTTAGAGGGTTTATTCTATTTTTACTTTGCCTCGAACCTTGTGAATTGAAGTGGGTTATTTTAGGGTTACAGATTATCATTTAGTTTCTTGGAAGTGCTGTAGCCCTTGCTAGATCATCTCATCCCACTTTTATTCTTATTAAGCTGCTTTGACCTATGTTTGGGCCCTGAATTACCCTGTATGCAGATTATACTGGTAAAATTGCATTTTTACCCCTTATGACTTGTTTTCTTCTCAAACTCAGAATTCTCTGAGTTAAGCCTTTCCTTGAGATATGTAGGAGCTTTTATCCTTTGTATTAGGTCAAAATGAGCTAGTTATGGCTCATGATGAGGTTCTCATCATACCCCCATGCCTAGCTTTTGCTAGTCCCTTAGCAAAAACTTAAGGTTTCAACCCTTGTTCTAGACCATGAAGTTTTTAATAGTTTTAGATAAGTGCCCTTTTTTATTTGAGCATAGATTAGGTTAGAATGCTGACCATAGGCCTAAAAGGTACTCTAGTACCAATCAAGATCCAAATCTGTCTAGCCTTAGCCTCAGTCTTTTAGCAAAGGTTTTTAAGGTCCACAAGAACTAACCTAAGGTTTATTGGACTTCGTGGTTAAGGCACCCGTGCTTGAAATGATTTTAGCCCTGGCTCAGTTCGCAGTGCGTTTTGTAAGAGAGAGATAGAAAGTTTTTCTGTTTGGAGAGTTTTCTCTCTCTTTTTCTTTTTAGTTCTAGCCTAGGATTGGCTTTTCAACACGGTCTGTATCAGATTCCTTGCTCCCATCATCAATCCTCAAGGGTTCCTGGCGATCGATGTTTCGAGATAGCACCGCCCATGGCAACCCCCGGAACCCTGGCTATTGAGATTTCGAGATAATCCCATCCATGGTGTTCCGTGGCCGAATCCAGACCCTGGCAATTGACACTTCGAGATAATGCCATCCATGGAATCTGAACCAGCAGAGTGCTTACATGCCCCCAGTAGGATATGTAAATATCCTAAGAGACAAGCACCGAGGAGATGATATTTTGTTACGCATCTTCGAGGGGATTTCCCGCCTCTCCGCGCTGGGAACTCGTCCAAATCAACTTGTGTTGATCGGCCGCTCCTATTCTAGGTGTTCCTTTCAGAATTTTGCGACGCTTCTGCGTGATTCTGATTTTTACGCTTATTGAACCAGGCTGTGTGTGAGGTTAGGGTGCTTAGGTTACTGAGTCCCGTAAACCAAAAATTAGTTAACGAGGCCGAATACTCCCTAAGCCTTAGACCTAATACTTCAGCTTTTCATTTTCCTCAACCTCTTGAGGAGTGTCCAGATCTTAATGGGTACTAAGAGTCTATTCAAGAATGCCTAAGGTTTGCATTCTTACTAATCTCATTGTGCACTTTTCAGTTATTTTCTTGAATGAGGTCTAGAACTTAGGTTAATTCCTTAGTTCCTTACTAATGACTATCACCTTTTTTCATGATTTTGTGCTCCTTTTTCATTTTGTTTCTTTTCTCCTTCACAAAATTTCCTTCTCCTTTTATTCTTTTTCGAAATTTTTTTTTTTTAATTTTTATGGTGTTTTTGGCATATGTGAATTTCTTTGTTTGAAACCTTTTCTTACAAGTTTTGCACTTTCATACCCCCCCCGTGCCTAAGATTTGCAATGTCCTCATTGTAACCTAGGGGGTTTTTATTTAACTTATTTCATTCCTTAAGACAGAAATTTGGATGAGTGAATGGGTCGGGTTGAATTTTTGAGGACGATTTCTAATCTCAGATGCACGCACCTGAGGTGGAGTCGGCTGTCTTAAAGTGTGAACTTCAAGTGCAAAAAGGTGTCAGAACAAGTTTCGGGTTTTCAAAGAGAATGACGGGCTGCCTCCCGTTAAGCGCTAAATTTGATGCCTTCAGCCAAGCGGGAAATGCGATGGAGAGGGGATGGTCAAATCAGCGGAGTTTTGTAAGACAAGCACCTTGATTAAGAGCCTGGTTGGTCCAACCAGGTGCTTGTTCAGATCAACAGGCTGATGATGCAGCCCAAACCCAATCAATCTGGTGGGTTGATAGATGTGGATAAAAAGGTGTGGAGCCCACCATAAACTATGAAGCTCAGATGGATGTGGAAGTGTAAACGCAGGGTTTGGCTGAGTCGAATCAGCCTGGTCAGAGTATGGACCCGTAGGATAATCAGTGGTTGATGCAGGAACCCTACAGGGGTGATCAGAGAATGATAGAGCATGGTATGTAGTCTGATCAATGTTCGAAACCCGATGTGGAAATGCAATCGGCTCGGTGAGAGGTGAATCTGCATAGAAATTGAGTCCGGTTGCGGGTCGGGGTTTGGGAGAGGTTTTGATCCGTTCTGTGTGTGCGGACGAGGTGGCCATTGTGTACGAGGGCTCTTCTAGAAACAGATGATAGGTGGTTTTCTGTAGAGAGTCCTATGGGTAACTATCAAATGCCGGAAGAGTGTTTGTAGGATGAAAGGAATCGGATTCGAGAAAAAATTTGGATTCTTGGTTGTAATCACTCTTGGCATTTTCTGTTTTTGGTTCCTGAGGATCGAAAAGGAATGATTCTGTGTTATCAGTGATCTCGGGAATCAGGACCTCAGAGTCGGAGTCAGAGTCATGTGAACTGAGGTCGTAGATAGGCCTGGCGTGTTCAGGAAGGGGAATCTCTCCGCAATTATAGTCAGATCTGAAATTGTCGGAGAGTTGGCGAAAATGAGATTCATGATCATGAATTCCACCACAGCAAAGATCATTAGATGTGGAATCAGCAGCCTGACTGGGTTCTAGCCTATATGTCAATTCTGGGCTCAAAAAGATGTTCTGTTCAAGCTCTAAGCTGGTAGGATAGACCCCATTAAAACCTTGCTCATCCAACTCCTCAGTTTCTGTATCGTAAATTGGTATATCTTCTGAAAAATCAATCAGATTTCCTGAGGATGTTGGAAAAGGACATTCATCAAATAGAGGCCCAGAATCATGTTCTTCTTTAGAAATTTTATCTTTCTCATATGGGGCCTCATAATCTTCCCAATAAGTTTCAGATCTAGATTCTAGGTTTAGGATGTGGGTAGGATTACTAGAATCGAAGTCCGAATGACCTTCGAGGGTTACCTTATCAAAACAAGGGGCGGAATTTATACCCTCCAGAGGTTCAATTCTAATCTTGTTATTGCAGGAGTCTTGGAGTTCTAAGCTTGGCAATTCATGGTCTAAGTTTGGCTCATCATTGTGTTCTCCTGCAATATCCCAACCTAATTCAACATTGTCTTCTATCTGGGTTGGGATTTTACAACCACTTTGTGCCTCAATCCCGAGATCTGGGAAACTGGATTGTTCCTTAATATTGTTCCAAGATGGTTCATCCTCTGTTTCTGGTATATACGGGTATTTCTGGTTGATAATTTGTTCTACTGATTTCATCATTTCTACCCGTTTCATAAGGGCATCTTGGTGTTGTTCCCAAAGTACAGGATTTGTCAAGCATTGAAGGTATTCAGATTGGTGTAATTTTTCCATCTCAATGTATCCTGTCATGAGCATATCTCGGGTTGATCCTTTTGAAATTTCAGTCAATAGAATTTGGGCACAGTTTATGATGAAAGCTGTGGTTGTTGGAACATCAACCTGAATGTTTCCTATTGGTGTTGAGGGTTTATATTTGATTTCATAGATTTCAAGGGCATCCTCAATCATCTTATCTTTCATGGATCTCAGATATTCAGGTTTTTTGAATGGTAGTCTTGCTAGGTAATTAGGCTGCATAATTAGATCAGGTGGTGGAATCAAGATATAGAACCAAAGTTTGAATCAAGATGGAAGAAGGGGATTTTGTTCAGAATCAGAGGAAAAAGGGGCTATGTGAATGATTTCTGCAAAAACAAAGGAGCCGAGGCTTAGCCTCGGGGAGAGTGAATTTCTATAGGAGGTTTCAAGGACCTCCTGAAAAATACTGAAGGGCTGGATGAGATAAGCAGGTGCTGGACCCAATCAAGACACCCAAAAATTGTTGGGTGACTATAGAGGTTCGGGGCAGATGGACCCCTTGATCAGAAAGATCGTCCACCTGAGAATTACCTGGGCAGCCAGAGAGGGAGAGTCCCGCGAAGACCCCTACACGGTAGAGCGTCCCCACGGGTTACAGGGTTTCCCCCACCCGACCTCTCTTGTCACTGCGGTTCCAGGTAGACCAGAATGGGGATCTTGACCTCTTAAGTCTACCAATTTTAAGATCAGGGTGTTTAAGGTTTCACTTGAACTTTAGTCTTTTAAGTGCAAAGAGTGACCTAATTTAAGGTTGGTTGACCCAAGGGGTCAACTTTACCTTTTGTTTTCTTTGAGAGCTTTTAGGTCTTATCTTTTAGGGTTCAAGTGTTTAGAGAGCCAATTGTTTTAGGTTTCCTTTTGAATAGGTATTTTCAATCAATGGTTTAGGCACACTTCTTTTGGATTTTCTCCATTCTTGATTTAAGTAGTGTGTCTCTAAAACCCTAATGTTGAATCTTATGTTGGCTCTACTTGGTCCAGTTAGTTCTTTGTTGGGCAATTAGGACTCAAGCAAGAAGGTGTTAGCCCTTAAATACCCTTAATAGTGTGCAGGACTAATGAGTTGAAAACATGCAACTTTTATGGTTACTAAGTATGGAAGACAGGTTAGCCCTATATTGCTTGTTCTTTTCTTTTCTTCCTCTTTAGAGTTTTAGGGGTTAATAGCGAGAGGAAAAATTTACCTGTCCTCGGAGTGGTTGTTGTGCGGTTGCTTGTCTTCTTGATTTCCTGTAGTTTTCTGCACAAAAGAGAGGAGATTATCAGAAATTAAAAAGAAACAGGAATGTTTACCTCTAGAATAGCCGTTGCTCCCCGGCAACGGCGCCAATTGATGAGCGATGGCTTCGAGAGATAACCGGGTTTTATTGTTATGTCGTTGTAATATAGCCAGTTGTTGCCATCATTTCAAATATATAAATTTTTTACTCGGAAAAGAGTTCCCGAGGTCGAACTCAGGGAGCAAGTTGTATTCTAGAGATATACATGTTTCTTTTACAAAAATAAACAAAGAGAGAGAAAGAATTTGGTGTCTTTTTTTTCTCTTTGTTTCTCCTCGTCTCAGATCTTCTTCTTCTTAGTTCTGCAGAGGTGATCTTCTTCTTCTTTGTTCTGCAGAGGTGATGCTCTTCTTTCTTTCTTCAGATCTCCTTCTTTCTTCTTTGTTCTGCAGAGGTGATGCTCTTTTTTCTTTCTTCATATCTCCTTCTTTCTTCTTTGTTCTGCAGAGGTGATCTTCTTCTTCTTTGTTCTGCAGAGGTGATGTTCTTCTTCTTTGTTCTGCAGAGGTGATGCTCTTCTTTCTTTCTTCAGATCTCCTTCTTTCTTCTTTGTTCTGCAGAGGTGATCTTCTTCTTCTTTGTTCTGCAGAGGTGATGTTCTTCTTCTTTGTTCTGCAGAGGTGATGCTCTTCGTTCTTTCTTCAGATCTCCTTTCAGGCCGTCGTCTGATTTCCAAATCAGACGACTTAAACTGCCTGTTGCTACAGTGTCTTCCTCAGCTTCCTTCTTCTTCCGCGGTCCTTCTTCTTCACCTGTTCCTGCACACTTCAGAGCTTACGTCAGAGGACAAAACCTACTCTACCCTCTCCCCCGCATCTCTCTCTCTCTAAAACCACTCTTGGGAAAGCTCTCCCAGAGCTGCCGGGTAATCGGGTACGGGTCGTGCCCGGGTCCAGGCCCACCGGCGTGCGTGGTGGGCGAGGAGTGTAGGTCAGTCTAAGTCGGGTCGGGTCGGGTCAGGTCCGCGGGGCGTGAGCGCGGACGAGACCGGGTAACTAGGCGGGTGAAGGGGACCTCACCCCGTGTGCTGAGGCAGTAAGCCTCCAGCACTTTTGCATCTTATATCGCTGCGCCTCTTCAGACTTTTCCGAGGTGGGACTAAATGTCCCACCTCAATTGCGCGCCCGCAGCGGGGAAAGCAGCGGGAGATCGCGGCGTCACGCAAAGCCTTCTGCCTTAGCTGCGAGCCTGGTGTTTTGTCGAAACGCCTCGCAAGGCCTGGGAGTCGAATCTGGGCGTGGCGCTGAGCGTGGCGCGCCTGTAGCTGCAGGCGGAAGCAGCTCCTTCTGCACGGCAATGGCGGCGGAGGTCGGGTGGCCTGTTCACAGAAAAACGGCCTCTCGGCCTAATCAGAAAGTGCCGGGAGCTTCGCCAGGGTGCGGCGAAGCTCGTGTGGGTGGTGGCGAGGCGTGGGGCGGCGTGCAAGGGCTGCCCTAGGTCGGACTGTGGGTCGGAGGATGGGTTTGTTGGGGGAAGCGTTACGGAGGTGTGGAGTGGCAGTGAAGGGCTGGGGGGTGCTCAGTGTCATGAGGCGGAGGTTCGGTGAGGGTCGGCGAGGTGTGTGAGGCTGTGGAGCGATGGGAGCATCTCGCCGGGGGGTGGCCGGAGACGAAGGGGGTGACGATGGTCAGGGTCGGTCGAGGGCTTAATTGAATAAATTGAAAGCGGGGGAAGAAAGAGGAGAAGAAGGGGAGTAGTTCTAGCTTACTTGCAGGGACGAAGGGGGAGGAACAGGGCGACAGTCGTATCGACTGTCGCCGGAGAAGACGATGCTCAGGGAAAGGGGCGGCGGCGAGCAGAGAGCCGGAGAGGCGCCAGCTGGTGCGGCGTGGCGCGGGAAGAGTTGGGGAGGAAGTCTCTGCTGCTGGTATTGCGGCAGAGCGAAGAGGAGCATGGGGAGGAACCGCCGGAGCTGGTGAGCGTTTGCCGGAGAGAGAAGAGAGGAACGTTGGGGGTTTTCTCCGTCAGATCCAAGCTGCCCCAGTCGGTGGAGCAACGGGGGGTATTTATAGGGATCAAACAGGGAGGAAGGCGGAGGGAGATGACGTGTCTCCCTCGCCGGAGGATGGCCGGAAACAAAAACCCATACCGTCTGTGCGTTCGCACGGCCGGTATGGTGGGTTACAACGACCAAGGGGGTGTCCCTGCGACGGCTGACGACGCAGGGCACCCCCGGTTTACTTGCCAGGCCCCCCCCTCACCCTGCGCGGCGCCATGCTCCGCGCAAGGTCGCCGGAGCATGGTGCTGGCAGGTTTTGCAGGGGGGACCTGATCGCAAAGAACGAAGGAGAGTTAGGGGCCAAAATGCGAGGGTTCAAAAGTTGAGGGCCAAAGAGTAAATATATGAGGACCAAAGTGTAAAGTCGGTCAAGGAGGTTTCTTCTTAGGCTCAAGCTTTTATACATGATTAATTAGGACCTAAGGAATCTGATGGTGAATTTCATTTCTATATTAAACCTTGTTTGACCGGTCAATTTACGCAAAAACCCAAATTAAGTTATTAATTGGGCATGGTTCTCAATGTAGGTCAAAATGGGTTCTGAAGGCCAAATTGAAGGTTCTAAACCCTAGAGATTATTTTTCTATGAATTTTAGAGGGTTTATTCTATTTTTACTTTGCCTCGAACCTTGTGAATTGAAGTGGGTTGTTTTAGGGTTATAGATTATCATTTAGTTTCTTGGAAGTGCTGTAGCCCTTGCTAGATCATCTTATCCCACTTTTATTCTTATTAAGCTGCTTTGACCTATGTTTGGGCCCTGAATTACCCTGTATGCAGATTATACAGGTAAAATTGCATTTTTACCCCTTATGACTTGTTTTCTTCTCAAACTCAGAATTCTCTGAGTTAAGCCTTTCCTTGAGATATGTAGGAGCTTTTATCCTTTGTATTAGGTCAAAATGAGCTAGTTATGGCTCATGATGAGGTTCTCATCAATACATCACATTCATTCATAAATGAAAACAACAGAACATTCATAATTACGTGGGTACACCTCACATATATTCATTCACAAACATAACATAATTTCACATAATTGAGTGGGTACACCCCACAATCATTACATACATGCACATATAATTTCACATCATTAAGTGGGTACACCACACAATCATTCACATTCACAGCATAATTAATCTAAAAATTTTACATTCATACCTCAATAAAACACGAGAATCGACGATGGTGTATCCGATGACGGGTAAACCTAAATTGAATGTTACAAATCAAATTTTAATAAATATAAATCTTAAAAGATAAAAATAAATGAATGGAAAGGGTTTAGGAGGGGTTGTGGCTGAGAGAGGTGGCGGATGAGGTGGGGTGGCTTGGGGAGGAGGAGGAGGGTGGGGGCGATGGAGGAGGGTAGAGCATAAGGGCGGAGGGTAGCTGCGAGGGGCGATGGCGAGGAGTCGGTAGGGAGTGGGGGACAGTGGAGGAGGGGAGGGTGCAGGGGTGGGCGAGGGGGTCGAGGAGGCGGGCGGCGTGGGGGAGGGGGCGATGCCTCGGGGAGGAGGGGCGACAGGCTGGGGAGGGGGGTAGCTTATAGAAGGGAGGGAGAGTCGACGGTAGATCGGGGAGGGGGTGGCTCATGCGAGGAAGGAGAACTATTTCGGGGGAGGGTGAGGGGCAAGGGGTGCAGGCACGGGCTTATATTCACCATTGGCGATGGATGATCGGATCAATCGTTGCCAATGTGAGTAATGCAACTTTTCCCATCTCACTACAGCTCACATTTGCGATAGTTGATTGCGTCAATTGTCGTGAAATGTGAGTAACACACCTTTTCCCATCTCACGTAGGAAAAAAATTTTTAGTTGTCGCTCACATTTTGCAACGGTTTATTAACAGTCACGAATGCACATTAGCAACGCTTTCGCGAAATGTGAGTAACATACCTTTTCCCGCCTTACGTGGGAAAAAAATTTTTTAGCTGCTGCTCATATTTCGCAACGGTTTATACAATCGTTGTGAATGCACATTATCGATGATTTTATGACTAACCGTTGCTAATGTGAAAATAACAACTTCTCCCACCCAACGCGGGAGTAGATATGTTTGCACAGTAGCATGCATTCATGATAGTTGATCTAACAACCGTCACCAATTGCGAGTTATGAATGCTTTGACAATTAGAGATAGTTTATAGCAACATTCAAACACATAACCATCGCTAATGTGCAACTATTAGAGATGATTTCGTGACCGTCACAAGTTTAATGTCGCTAATAGTGATTTTTCTTGTATTGCAACCTACAGGTCTCATTATTAGGCTTGGGCTTCTTCTTCTTTGTCTTATTTAGGGCCTCAAGAATTAGGATTTGGATTTTTGGGTCCTTTGAATCATGAACCTGAATTTTCTCCTCCACTGCAGGCTCCTCAGTCAAATTTGGTGCACCAGGAACCTTAGGATGTAGATCATGAGTCACAACAGGGTTCTGGGTAGTTTTTCCACTGCTTAAAGTGATCGCACTAGTTGAAGCAGGTGGATACTCTTTCAAATTTTAAGATGATCTTAGTAAGATATAGGGATCCAATTGAGGAGTCTAAGTATAATTGAGTCCAGGATTAATAAGATGTGGAGGTAGATTGAAACTTGGTGGAATTACGAGAGCTTGTTGGATCAAGTGAGCTTAGTTCTACGACTCCTAGGTCTGGTGGAACCCTAGAGGCATAGGTCCTCTATTAGTAGTATTTCTAGGGTTAGGTATAGGTTGTGTAGGCAAGGCACCAGGTTGTCCATTGATGAGGTGTGGCTCATCATAGCTAAAATGCCAAAGTTAAGCTAGAAACTAAGTTAAAACACTATCAATTAACATAAGAAAAGGGTTAAGTGTGGGAATATTGGACAATGACATAAAACACCAATTTTGTGTTTTTTTTTTTGAACTGAGAGGAAAGCTATCGAGCCACGATAGCAATTCGGAGGGGCATTTTATTCATCATTTAGAAAAGAACATCAAGGAACATTACAATACAGATCCCCATAAATGTACGAGGGACCAGCACTCATTTACAATTTGCTCAATGCACACTGGTCTCTCCTGAAACAATCTTGCATTCCTTGCCCTCCACACACACCACATTGTCAACGCCATGTGCACATGTTGTTTGTCATGCAATAGGAATTTCTACCACAAAGAATCCCAAATAAGGAGTGATTCATGATAAGTTTTCCTCCATATCGCATTCGTAATCAAACATGAAGAAAAAATATGCCCCAAGCTATCAGCGTGAAGTCCACACAAAGGACATTCGTGCAGATCAGCACCCATCCTCCTATGTCTCAATTCTCCAGTAATCAAGCCATCCCTTCTACACAACCATAGAAAAATTTGGACTTTTAATGGAACTTTCAAGATCCAAAGCTTGCTGCCAATTGGATTACCCTCCATAGCTTTGGTGGATCCCATAATACTCCCATATGCATGCGTCGCTGTATAAACACCATTCCACGCATAGCTATCCTCCATTCCAGCCATCGATTTGAAGCTCTAAAGGTCTGAAATTAGTCTCATCTTCTCCTCACCTAAGCGAGTTCCTTGTTAACTTCAGACCCGGTAATATGCCAACCACCTTCTTGCTCAGACCAACAGCTGCAAATCACATAGTCTTTATCCACAGCAACCCTATATGTTCTCGGATATGCATCTTTCAAGATACCCAGGGAGGACCATTCCTCCTTCTAGAAGCTAAATGCACTGCCGTCCCCAAGAACAGGTTGCAACAAGTGGCAATTAATCTTCAAGACCTGAATCACTGATCGCCAAAAGGGGGATGGCTTCACTGGACAGAGCCTCTTCAACACACTGTTGGAGCTGCCATAGTTCTCCTTGACGATATCGGACCATAGTTTCCCTTCGCCATTAAGGACTTTAATAGCCCACTTGATTAACAATGCCTCATTAAAGTCCTTTAAGGCTTTAATACCCAAACCACCATATTCTTTGGGCAGGCACAAATGCTCCCATTTCAGTGGTTGCATAAACTTTCCTTCATGGCGCGCACCCTTCCAGAAGAACCACTTCCGCATCACATCAATATGCTTCCAAATAGATTTAGGGGCCTTGAACATGGAGAAATAGAACACCGAAATAGAAGTAATAATAGAATTCAATAAGATGAGTCTCCCACCCTTGGACAGGAACCTACTATTCTAGCTCTCTAACTTCACATATATTTTGTCAAAGAGAACATTCCAGTCACTCTTCCGCAGTTTAGAACATCTCAACAACAGCCCCAAATATTTGACTGGAAGTGTGGTACATGGTGTACCCAAAATAGAAGACAGGGCTTCTTGCTCATAATCATTAAGACCAAAGCAGACCAAGGAATATTTTTCCCCATTCAATTTCTGACCTGAGATCTCCCCAAAGAGCTTAACCATATGCCATAGAGCTTGAGTTTCAGATTCAGTCCCTTCTACAAAAAAAATCGTATCATCGACGTATTGGAGCATAAAAGCCATGACTCTCCTATTAGATAAGGAATAACCTCTTACAACACCGGCTTCTGACAACCTGCAAGCATATCTAGTAAGATTATCAACCGCAAGATTGAACACCAAGGGAGCAAGTGGGCAGCCTTGCCTAACTTCGCATTGCGGTTGTATCCACGCCCCATAGGGCCTACCATTGACCAGAGGGGTGAAGGAGGTGGTGGTAATGCACCTCTTCATCCATTGAATCCAAGTATGAGGGAAGCCCCTTCTTTTAAACACCTTCCACAAGTATGGCTAAGCTACCGAATCATATGCCTTATGAAAATCCACTTTCCACATGAAGGCTCTACATTTCCTCCTGTACCACCCACTCACCATCTCTTGAGCCATAATAAAGGACTCCTGTAGAGATCTATTAGGGAGGAACGCAGACTGAACCGGATGAATTTGATCATGGAGGACCATCCGTAGTCTATTTGCTAATATTTTGCTCACCAACACCAATTTTGTGTTAAAAATGCATAATTAGGTCATCTTAAAGAGATTCTATACTTAAGTATGTAATTGGCCGGATCCAATGACAATTGAACACCAAAATGAGCTTAAATTCACAATTCAACCATTGGAATATGTTGTAATATGTTTAAATCCTTTTCTATAAAAATTACATTGAGTTTTGACCTCATTTGGACCTAAAAACACATACATTACATTTAGGTCCCTCTTATATCAATTAACCTTCACATTTTATGCATGAAAAATAGCTAGGGACCTATTCAAAAGCCTTCAGGGACCCATCTGTTAGGATTTATGTCACTTATGGGTTCATGTACAAAATGTCTAGTGTTTCACTTGAAGGGCTTCCTTTGTAAAAAGCCCATTAGAACTACACTCGCAACTCTCCTCAGCTGTTCCTTGGTGGCTTCGACAGCAGGGTTATAACGTTATAGCGTCGTAGTATAGCCAGTTGTTGCCATCATTTCAAATATATAAATTTTTTTTACTCGGAAAAGAGTTCCCGAGGTCGAACTCAGGGAGCAAGTTGTATTCTAGAGATATACATGTTTCTTTTACAAAAATAAACAAAGAGAGAGAAAGAATTTGGTGTCTTTTTTTTCTCTTTGTTTCTCCTCGTCTCAGATCTTCTTCTTCTTCGTTCTGCAGAGGTGATGCTCTTCTTTCTTTCTTCAGATCTCCTTCTTTCTTCTTTGTTCTGCAGAGGTGATCTTCTTCTTCTTAGTTCTGCAGAGGTGATCTTCTTTCTTTCTTCAGATCTCCTTCTTCCGTCTTTTCTTTTTCCAGTCAGGGACATCGCCCCTCCTTCTTTCTTCTTTTCCCTTCAGGCCGTCGTCTGATTTCCAAATCAGACGACTTAAACTGCCTGTTGCTACAGTGTCTTCCTCAGCTTCCTTCTTCTTCACCTGTTCCTGCACACTTCAGAGCTTACGTCAGAGGACAAAACCTACTCTACCCTCTCCCCCGCGTCTCTCTCTCTCTGAAACCACTCTTGGGAAAGCTCTCCCAGAGCTGCCGGGTAATCGGGTACAGGTCGTGCCCGGGTCCAGGCCCACCGGCGTGCGTGGTGGGCGAGGAGTGCAGGTCAGTCTAAGTCAGGTTGGGTCGGGTCAAGTCCGCGGGGCGTGAGCGCGGACGAGACCGGGTAACCGGGCGGGTGAAGGGGACCTCACCCCGTGTGCTGAGGCAGTAAGCCTCCAGCACTTTTGCGTCTTATATCGCTGCGCCTCTTCAGACTTTTCCGAGGTGGGACTAAATGTCCCACCTCAATTGCGCGCCCGCAGCGGGGAAAGCAGCGGGAGATCGCGGCGTCACGCGAAGCCTTCTGCCTTAGCTGCGAGCCTGGTGTTTTGTCGAAACGCCTCGCAAGGACTGGGAGTCGAATCTGGGCGTGGCACTGAGCGTGGCGCGCCTGTAGCTGCAGGCGGAAGCAGCTCCTTCTGCACGGCAATGGCGGCAGAGGTCGGGTGGCCTGTTCACAGAAAAACGGCCTCTCGGACTAATCAGAAAGTGCCGGGAGCTTCGCCAGGGTGCGGCGAAGCTCGTGTGGGTGGTGGCGAGGCGTGGGGCGGCGTGCAAGGGCTGCCCTAGGTCGGACTGTGGGTCGGAGGATGGGTTTGTTGGGGGAAGCGTTACGGAGGTGTGGAGTGGCAGTGAAGGGCTGGGGGGTGCTCAGTGTGATGAGGCGGAGGTTCGGTGAGGGTCGGAGAGGTGTGTGAGGCTGTGGAGCGATGGGAGCATCTCGCCGGAGGGTGGCCGGAGACGAAGGGGGTGACGATGGTCAGGGTCGGTCGAGGGATTAATTGAATAAATTGAAGGCGGGGAAAGAAAGAGGAGAAGAAGGGGAGTAGTTCTAGCTTACTTGCAGGGACGAAGGGGGAGGAACAGGGCGACAGTCGTATCGACTGTCGCCGGAGAAGACGATGCTCAGGGAAAGGGGCGGCAGCGAGCAGAGAGCCGGAGAGGCGCCAGCTGGGTGCGGCGTGGCGCGGGAAGAGCAGGGGAGGAAGTCTCTGCTGCTGGTATTGCGGCAGAGCGAAGAGGAGAAGGGGGAGGAACCGCCGGAGCTGGTGAGCGTCTGCCGGAGAGAGAAGAGAGGAAAGTTGGGGGTTTTCTCCGTCAGACCCGAGCTACCCCGGTCGGTGGAGCAACGGGGGGTATTTATAGGGATCAAAACAGGGAGGAAGGCGGAGGGAGACGACGTGTCTCCCTCGCCGGAGGATGGCCGGAAACAAGAACCCATACCGTCCGTGCGTTCGCACGGCCGGTATGGTGGGTTACAGCGACCAGGGGGGTGTCCCTGCGACGGCTGACGACGCAGGGCACCCCCGGTTTACTTGCCAGGCTCTCCCCCTCACCCTGTCCCCGCCATGCTCCGCGTAAGGTCGCCGGAGCATTGATGAGAACCTCATCATGAGCCATAACTAGCTCATTTTGACCCAATACAAAGGATAAAAGCTCCTACATATCTCAAGGAAAGGCTTAACTCAGAGAATTCTGAGTTTGAGAAGAAAACAAGTCATAAGGGGTAAAAGTGCAATTTTACCAGTATAATCTGCATACAGGGTAATTCAGGGCCCAAACATTGGTCAAAGCAGCTTAATAAGAATAAAAGTGGGATGAGATGATCTAGCAAGGGCTACAGCACTTCCAAGAAACCAAATGATAATCTGTAACCCTAAAACAACCCACTTCAATTCACAAGGTTCGAGGCAAAGTAAAAATAGAATAAACCCTCTAAAATTCATAGAAAAATAATCTCTAGGGTTTAGAACCTTCAATTTGGCCTTTAGAACCCATTTTGACCTACATTGAGAACCATGCCCAATTAATAACTTAATTTGGGTTTTTGCGCAAATTGACCGGTCAAACAAGGTTTAATATTAAAATGAAATTCACCATCAGATTCCTTAGGTCCTAATTAGTCATGTATAAAAACTTGAGCCTAAGAAGAAACCTCCTTGACCGACTTTACACTTTGGTCCTCATATATTTACTCTTTGGCCCTCAACTTTTGAACCCTCGCATTTTGGCCCCTAACTCTCCTTCGTTCTTTGCAATCAGGTCCCTCCTGCAAAACCTGCCAGCACCATGCTCCGGCGACCTTGCGCGGAGCATGGCGCCGCGCAGGGTGAGGTGGGAGACCTGGCAAGTAAACCGGGGGTGCCCTGCGTCGTCAGCCGTCGCAGGGACACCCCCCTGGTCGTTGTAGCCCACCATACCGGCCGTGCGAACGCACGGACGGTATGGGTTCGTGTTTCCGACCATTCTCCGGCGAGGGAGACACGTCGTCTCCCTCCGCCTTCCTCCCTGTTTCATCCCTATAAATACCCCCCGCTGCTCCCCCGACCAGGGGAGCCTGGATCTGACGGAGAAAATCCCCAACTTTCTTCTCTTCTTCCTCCGGCAGACGCTCACCAGCTCCGGCGGTTTCCTCCCCCTCCACCTCTTCGCTCTGCCGCAATACCAGCAGCAGAGACTTCCTCCCCTGCTCTTCCCGCGCCACGCCGCACCCAGCTGGCGCCTCTCCGGCTCTCTGCTCGCCGCCGCCCCTTTCCCTGAGCATCGTCTTCTCCGGCGACAGTCGATACGACTGTCGCCCTGTTCCTCCCCTTTCGTCCCTGCAAGTAAGCTAGAGCCACTCCCCTTCTTCTCCTCTTTCTTTCCCCGCTTTCAATTTATTCACTTAAGCCCTCGACCGACCCTGACCACCTTCACCCCCTTCGTCTCCGACCACCCTCCGGCGAGCCGCTCCCATCACCTCAGCGACCCACACGACTCGCCAACCACCGCAGGAGCTCCGCCTCCTCACCCTGATCAATCTCCGCCCTACCACTTCCCCCACATCACCCTCTGCAACTCCACCGAACAGACCCATCCTCCGACCCACAGTCCGACCTAGGGCAGCCCTCGTACGCCGCCCCGCGCCTCGCCACCACCCACACGAGCTTCGCCGCACCCTGGCGAAGCTCCTGGCACTCTCTGATCAGGCCGAGAGGCCGTTTTCTTCTGAACAGGCCACCCGACCTCCGCCGCCATTGACGCGCAGGAGGACCTGCTTCCGCCTGCAGCTACAGGCGCGCCACGCTCAGCGCCAAGCCCAGATTCACTCCCAGGCCTTGCGAGGAGTTTTGGCAAAACACCAGGTTCGCAGATGAGGAAGAAAACTCCGCGTGACGCTGCCATCTCCTGCTGAATTCCCCGCTGCGGGCGCGCAATTGAGGTGGGCCGTTTAGTCCCACCTCGGAAACGCCTGAAGAGCCGCAGCGACATAAGATGCAAAAGTGCAGTAGCCTTACTGCCTCAGTACACGGGGTGAGGTCCCCTTCACCCGCCCGGTTACCCGGTATCGTCCGCGCTCACGCCCCGCGGACCTGACCCGACCCGACTCGACTGACCTGCACTCCTCGCCCACCACGCACGCCGGTGGGCCTGGACCCGGGCCTGATCCGAACCCGGTTACCCGGTAGCTCTGGGAGAGCTTTCCCAAGAGTGGTTTCAGAGAGAAAGAGGGACGCGGGGGGGGGGAGGGTAGAGTAGGTTTTGCCTCTGACGAAAAATTCTGAAGTGTGCAGGCACAAGCGAAGAAGAAGACCCGCGGAAGAAGAAGGAGCTGCACTGTAGCAAATGCATAGTTAAGTCGTCTAAGCACCGGGTCAGACGACGGAAGGTCAGCAGCCAGAGCAGGAAAGAAGGCAGGCTGAAGAAAGAAAGAAAAGAAGAGCAACGGCCAAAGCAGAAGAAGAAGAAAGGAAGACTTAGTAGCTGAAGGTAGAAGCTCTGCAGCCATAAGGAAGAAAAAGAAGGAGATCTGAAGAGGAGCGTCACCTCTGCAGAACGAAGAAGAAGAAGAAGGAGATCTGAAGAAAGAAAGAAAGAAGAACATCACGAGGAGAAAACAAAGAGAATAAACAAATTCTTTCCCTCTCTCTTTCTTCATTTTGTAAAAGAAACATGTATATCTCTAGAATACGACTTGCTCCCTGAGTTCGACCTCGGGAACTCTTTTATTTTCCGAGTAAAAAATTTATATTTGAAATGTTGGTAATAACCGGCTTTACTACAACGTTATAACAAATACAAAACCGACGTTTCAAGCATGGTGCTGGTAGGTTTTGCAGGGGGACCTGAACGCAAAGAACAAAGGAGAGTTAGGGGCCAAAATGCGAGGGTTCAAAAGTTGAGGGCCAAAAAGTAAATATATGAGGACCAAAGTGTAAAGTTGGTCAAGAAGGTTTCTTCTTAGGCTCAAGTTTTTATACATGACTAATTAGGACCTAAGGAATCTGATGGTGAATTTTATTTCTAGATTAAACCTTGTTTGACTGGTCAATTTATGAAAAAACCCAAATTAAGTTATTAATTGGGTATGGTTCTCAATGTAGGTCAAGATGGGTTCCTAAGGTCAAATTGAAGGTTCTAAACCTTAGAGATTATTTTTCTATGAATTTTAGAGGGTTTATTCCATTTTTTCTTTGCCTTGAACCTCGTGAATTGAAGTGGGTTTGTTTTAAGGTTACAGATTATCATTTAGTTCCTTGGAATTGCTGTAGCCCTTGCTAGATCATCTCATCCCACTTTTATTCTTATTAAGTTTCTTTGACATATGTTTGGACCCTGAATTACCCTGTATGCAGATTATACTGGTAAAATTGCATTTTTACCCCTTATGACTTGTTTTCTCCTTAAACTCAGAATTCTCTGAGTTAAGCCTTTCCTTGAGTTATGTAGGAGCTTTTATCCTTTGTATTGGGTCAAAATGAGCTAGTTATGGCTCATGATGAGGTTCTCATCATACCCCCATGCCTAGCTTTTGCTAGTCCCTTAGCAAAAACTTAAGGTTTCAACCCTTATTCTAGACCATGAAGTTTTTAATAGCTTTAGATAAGTGCTTTTTTATTTGAGCATAGATTAGGTTAGAATGCTGACCATAGGCCTAAAAGGTACTCTAGTACCAATCAAGATCCAAATCTGTCTAGCCTTAGCCTCAGTCTTTAGCAAAGGTTTTTAAGGCCCACAAGAACTATCTTAAGGTTTATTGGACTTTGTGGTTAAAGCACCCGTGCTTGAAATGATTTTAGCCCTGGCTCAGTTCGCAGTGCGTTTTGTAAGAGAGAGATAGAAAGTTATTCTGTTTGGAGAGTTTTCTCTCTCTTTTTCTTTTTAGTTCTAGCCTAGGATTGGCTTTTCAACACGGTCTGTATCAGATTCCTTGCTCCCATCATCAATCCTCAAGGGTTCCTGGCAATCGATGCTTCGAGATAGCACTGCCCATGGCAACCCCCGGAACCCTGGCTATTGAGATTTCGAGATAATCCCATCCATGGTGTTCCGTGGCCGAATCCAGACCCTGGCAATTGACACTTCGAGATAATGCCATCCAGGGAATCTGAATCAGCAGAGTGCTTACATGCCCCCAGTAGGATATGTAAATATCCTAAGAGACAGGCACCGAGGAGATGATATTTTGTTACGCATCTTCGAGGGGATTTCCCGCCTCTCCGCGCTGGGAACTCGTCCAAATCAACTTGTGTTGATCGGCCGCTCCTATTCTAGGTGTTCTTTTCAGAATTTTGCGACGCTTCTGCGTGATTTTGATTTTTACGCTTACTGAACCAGGCTGTGTGTGAGGTTAGGGTGCTTAGGTTACTGAGTCCTGTAAACCAAAAATTAGTTAACGAGGCCAAGTACTCCCTAAGCCTTAGACCTAATACTTCAGCTTTTCATTTTCCTCAACCTCTTGAGGAGTGTCCAGATCTTAATGGGTACTAAGAGTCTATTCAAGAATGCCTAAGGTTTGCGTTCTTACTAATCTCATTATGCACTTTTCAGTTATTTTCTTGAATGAGGTCTAGAACTTAGGTTAATTCCTTAGTTCCTTACTAATGACTATCACCTTTTCTTATAATTTTGTGCTCCTTTTTCATTTTGTTTCTCTTCTCCTTCTTCTTCACAAAATTTCCTTCTCCTTTTATTCTTTTTCGAAAAAAATTTTAATTTTTATGGTGTTTTTGGCATATGTGAATTTTTTTGTTTGAAACCTTTTCTTACAAGTTTTTGCACTTTCATACCCCCCCATGCCTAAGATTTGCAATGTCCTCATTGTAACCTAGGGGTTTTTATTCAACTAAGTTCATACATTAGGATAGCTGTTTTGATGAGTGAATGGGTCGGGGTGACTGTTGCGGACGATTTCTAATCTCAGATGCAAACACCTGAGGTGGAGTCGGCTGTCCTAAAGTGTGAACTTCAAGTGCAAAAGGCTGTCAGAACAAGTTTCAGGTTTTCAAAGAGAATGATGGGCTGCCTCCCGTTGAGCGCTAAATTTGATGCCTTCAGCCAAGCGGGAAATGCGATGGAGAGGGGATGGTCAAATCAGTGGAGTTTTGTAAGACAAGCACCTTGATTAAGAGCCTGGTTGGTCCAACCAGGTGCTTGTTCAGATCAACAGGCTGATGATGCAGCCCAAACCCAATCAATCTGGTGGGTTGATAGATGTGGATAAAAAGGTGTGGAACCCACCATATACTATGAAGCTTAGATAGATGTGGAAGTGTAAACGCAGGGTTTGGCTGAGTCGAATCAGCCTGGTCAAAGTAGGGACTAGTAGAATAATCAGTGGTTGATGCAGGAACCCTACAGGGGTGATCAGAGAATGATAGAGCATGGTATGTAGTCTGAGCAATGTTCGAAACCCGATGTGGAAATGCAATCGGCTCGGTGAGAGGTGAATCTGAATAGAAATTGAGTCCGGTTGCGGGTCGGGGTTTGGGAGAGGTTTTGATCCGTTCTGTGTGTGCGGACGAGGTGGCCATTGTGTACGAGGGCTCTTCTAGAAACAGATGATAGGTGGTTTTCTGTAGAGAGTCCTCTGGGTAACTATCAAATGCCGGAAGAGTGTCTGTAGGATGAAAGGAATCGGATTCGAGAAAAAATTTGGATTCTTGGTTGTAATCACTCTTGGCATTTTCTATTTTTGGTTCCTGAGGATCGAAAAGGAATGATTCTGTGTTATCAGTGATCTCGGGAATCAGGACCTCAGAGTCGGAGTCAGAGTCATGTGAACTGAGGTCGTAGATAGGCCTGGCATGTTCAGGAAGGGGAATCTCTCCGCAATTATAGTCAGATCTGAATTTGTCGGAGAGTTGGCGAAAATGAGATTCATGATCATGAATTCCACCACAGCAAAAATCATCAGATGTGGAATCAGCAGCCTGACTGGGTTCTAGCCTATATGTCAATTCTGGGCTCAAAAAGATGTTCTGTTCAAGCTCTAAGCTGGTAGGATAGACCCCATTAAAACCTTGCTCATCCAACTCCTCAGTTTCTGTATCATAAATTGGCATGTTTTCTGAAAAATCGATCAGATTTCCTGAGGATGTTGGAGAGGGATATTCATCAAATAGAGGCCCGGAATCATATTCTGTAAAAATTTGATCTTTCTCATAAGGGGCCTCATAATCTTCCCAATAAGTTTCAGATCTAGGTTCTAGGCTTAGGATGTGGGTAGAATTATTAGAACCTAAGTCCGAATAACCTTCGAGGGTCACCTTATCAAAATAAGGGGCGGAATTTATACCCTCAGAAGGTTCAGTTCTGATCTCATTATTGCAGGAGTTTTGAAATTCTAGGCTTGGAAATTCATGGTCTAAGTTTGGCTCACCATTGTGTTCTCCTGCAATATCACAACCTAATTCAACATTGTCTTTTATCTGGGTTAGGATTTTACAACCACTTCGTGCCTCAAGCCCGAGATCTGGGAAACTGGATTGTTCCTTAATACTGTTCCAAGATGGTTCATCCTCTGTTTCTGGTATATACGGGTATTTCTGGTTGATAATTTGTTCTACTGATTTCATCATTTCTACCCGTTTCATAAGGGCATCTTGGTGTTGTTCCCAAAGTACAGGATTTGTCAAGCATTGAAGGTATTCAGATTGGTGTAATTTTTCCATCTCAATGTATCCTGTCATGAGCATATCTCGGGTTGATCCTTTTGAAATTTCAGTCAATAGAATTTGGGCACAGTTTATGATGAAAGCTGTGGTTGTTGGGACATCAACCTGAATGTTTTCTATTGGTGTTGAGGGTTTGATTTCATAGATTTCAAGGGCATCCTCAATCATCTTATCATTCATGGATCTCAGATATTCAGGTTTTTTGAATGGTAGTCTTGCTAGGTAATTAGGCTGCATAATTGGATCAGGTGGTGGAATCAAGATATAGAATCAAAGTTTGAATCAAGATGGAAGAAGGGGATTTTGTTCAGAATCAGAGGAAAAAGGGGCTATGTGAATGATTTCTGCAAAAACAAAGGAGCCGAGGCTTAGCCTCGGGGAGAGTGAATTTCTATAGGAGGTTTCAAGGACCTCCTGAAAAATACTGAAGGGCTGGATGAGATAAGCAGGTGCTGGACCCAATCAAGACACCCAAAAATTGTTGGGTGACTATAGAGGTTCGGGGCAGATGGACCCCTTGATCAGAAAGATCGTCCACCTGAGAATTACCTGGGCAGCCAGAGAGGGAGAGTCCCGCGAAGACCCCTACACGGTAGAGCGTCCCCACGGGTTACAGGGTTTCCCCCACCCGACCTCTCTTGTCACTGCGGTTCCAGGTAGACTAGAATGGGGATCTTGACCTCTTAAGTCTACCAATTTTAAGATCAGGGTGCTTAAGGTTTCACTTGAACTTTAGTCTTTTAAGTGCAAAGAGTGACCTAATTTAAGGTTGGTTGACCCAAGGGGTCAACTTTACCTCTTGTTTTCTTTGAGAGCTTTTAGGTCTTGTCTTTTAGGGTTCAAGTGTTTAGAGAGCCAATTGTTTTAGGTTTTCTTTTGAATAGGTATTTTCAATCAATGGTTTAGGCACACTTCTTTTGGATTTTCTCCATTCTTGATTTAAGTAGTGTGTCTCTAAAACCCTAATGTTGAATCTTATGTTGGCTCTACTTGGTCTAGTTAATTCTTTGTTGGGTAATTAGGGCTCAAGCAAGAATGTGTTAGCCCTTAAATACCCTTAATAGTGTGCAGGAATAATGAGTTGAAAACATGCAACTTTTATGGTTACTAAGTATGGAAGACAGGTTAGCCCTATATTGCTTGTTCTTTTCTTTTCTTCCTCTTTAGAGTTTAGGGGTTAATAGCGAGAGGAAAAATTTACCTGTCCTCGGAGTGGTTGTCGTGCGATTGCTTGTCTTCTTGATTTCCTGTAGCTGCACAAAAGAGAGGAGATTATCAGAAACTAAAAAGAAACAGGAATGTTTACCTCTAGAATAGCCGTTGCTCCCCGGCAGCGGCGCCAATTGATAACGATGGCTTCGAGAGATAACCGGGTTTTATAACGTTATAGCGTCGTAGTATAGCCAGTTGTTGCCATCATTTCAAATATATAAATTTTTTTTACTCGGAAAAGAGTTCCCGAGGTCGAACTCAGGGAGCAAGTTGTATTCTAGAGATATACATGTTTCTTTTACAAAAATAAACAAAGAGAGAGAAAGAATTTGGTGTCTTTTTTTTCTCTTTGTTTCTCCTCGTCTCAGATCTTCTTCTTCGTTCTGCAGAGGTGATGCTCTTCTTTCTTTCTTCAGATCTCCTTCTTTCTTCTTTGTTCTGCAGAGGTGATCTTCTTCTTCTTAGTTCTGCAGAGGTGATCTTCTTTCTTTCTTCAGATCTCCTTCTTCCGTCTTTTCTTTTTCCAGTCAGGGACGTCGCCCCTCCTTCTTTCTTCTTTTCCCTTCAGGCCGTCGTCTGATTTCCAAAGCAGACGACTTAAACTGCCTGTTGCTACAGTGTCTTCCTCAGCTTCCTTCTTCTTCACCTGTTCCTGCACACTTCAGAGGTTACGTCAGAGGACAAAACCTACTCTACCCTCTCCCCCGCGTCTCTCTCTCTCTGAAACCACTCTTGGGAAAGCTCTCCCAGAGCTGCCGGGTAATCGGGTACGGGTCGTGCCCGGGTCCAGGCCCACCGGCGTGCGTGGTGGGCGAGGAGTGCAGGTCAGTCTAAGTCGGGTCGGGTCGGGTCAAGTCCATGGGGCGTGAGCGCGGACGAGACCGGGTAACCGGGCGGGTGAAGGGGACCTCACCCCGTGTGCTGAGGCAGTAAGCCTCCAGCACTTTTGCATCTTATATCGCTGCGCCTCTTCAGACTTTTCCGAGGTGGGACTAAATGTCCCACCTCAATTGCGCGCCCGCAGCGGGGAAAGCAGCGGGAGATCGCGGCGTCACGCGAAGCGTTCTGCCTTAGCTGCGAGCCTGGTGTTTTGTCGAAACGCCTCGCAAGGCCTGGGAGTCGAATCTGGGCGTGGCGCTGAGCGTGGCGCGCCTGTAGCTGCAGGCGGAAGCAGCTCCTTCTGCATGGCAATGGCGGCGGAGGTCGGGTGGCCTGTTCACAGAAAAACGGCCTCTCGGCCTAATCAGAAAGTGCCGGGAGCTTCGCCAGGGTGCGGCGAAGCTCGTGTGGGTGGTGGCGAGGCGTGGGGTGGTGTGCAAGGGCTGCCCTAGGTCGGACTGTGGGTCGGAGGATGGGTTTGTTGGGGGAAGCGTTACGGAGGTGTGGAGTGGCAGTGAAGGGCTGGGGGGTGCTCAGTGTGATGAGGCGGAGGTTCGGTGAGGGTCGGCGAGGTGTGTGAGGCTGTGGAGCGATGGGAGCATCTCGCCGGAGGGTGGCCGGAGACGAAGGGGGTGACGATGGTCAGGGTCGGTCGAGGGCTTAATTGAATAAATTGAAGGCGGGGAAAGAAAGAGGAGAAGAAGGGGAGTAATTCTAGCTTACTTGCAGGGACGAAGGGGGAGGAACAGGGCGACAGTCGTATCGACTGTCGCCGGAGAAGACGATGCTCAGGGAAAGGGGCGGCGGCGAGCAGAGAGCCGGAGAGGCGCCAGCTGGGTGCGGCGTGGCGCGGGAAGAGCAGGGGAGGAAGTCTCTGCTGCTGGTATTGCGGCAGAGCGAAGAGGAGAAGGGGGAGGAACCGCCGGAGCTGGTGAGCGTCTGCCGGAGAGAGAAGAGAGGAAAGTTGGGGGTTTTCTCCGTCAGACCCGAGCTACCCCGGTCGGTGGAGCAACGGGGGGTATTTATAGGGATCAAAACAGGGAGGAAGGCGGAGGGAGACGACGTGTCTCCCTCGCCGGAGGATGGCCAGAAACAAGAACCCATACCGTCCGTGCGTTCGCACGGCCGGTATGGTGGGTTACAGCGACCAGGGGGGTGTCCCTGCGACGGCTGACGACGCAGGGCACCCCCGGTTTACTTGCCAGGCTCTCCCCCTCACCCTGCGCGGCGCCATGCTCCGCGCAAGGTCGCCGGAGCATGGTGCTGGCAGGTTTTGCAGGGGGGACCTGAACGCAAAGAACGAAGGAGAGTTAGGGGCCAAAATGCGAGGGTTCAAAAGTTGAGGGCCAAAAAGTAAATATATGAGGACCAAAGTGTAAAGTTGGTCAAGAAGGTTTCTTCTTAGGCTCAAGTTTTTATACATGACTAATTAGGACCTAAGGAATCTGATGGTGAATTTTATTTCTAGATTAAACCTTGTTTGACTGGTCAATTTACGAAAAAACCCAAATTAAGTTATTAATTGGGTATGGTTCTCAATGTAGGTCAAGATGGGTTCCTAAGGTCAAATTGAAGGTTCTAAACCTTAGAGATTATTTTTCTATGAATTTTAGAGGGTTTATTCCATTTTTGCTTTGCCTTGAACCTCGTGAATTGAAGTGGGTTTGTTTGAAGGTTACAGATTATCATTTAGTTCCTTGGAATTGCTGTAGCCCTTGCTAGATCATCTCATCCCACTTTTATTCTTATTAAGTTTCTTTGACCTATGTTTGGACCCTGAATTACCCTGTATGCAGATTATACTGGTAAAATTGCATTTTTACCCCTTATGACTTGTTTTCTCCTTAAACTCAGAATTCTCTGAGTTAAGCCTTTCCTTGAGTTATGTAGGAGCTTTTATCCTTTGTATTGGGTCAAAATGAGCTAGTTATGGCTCATGATGAGGTTCTCATCATTCCTCATGAAGAACACAGTAGTTCCCGACCATCCATTCCTATCCTTTTGATCCAACGGTTGATTCTATACCTCACTTCCAATCACTGGTGCACCCAGATTCACACCAGCATCTAGATCTCATCTAAAGGCTAGAATTTAATCTAATCGCATGTGCACCTCCCAACTCACACTTCAACCCTTGATCCCAAATAGCCTACACCTACATCATCCGGTCACCTTAAGCTCACCCTTGCCTATATAAGACTACCCACACTCACCTACGAGCCCTTACCAGCTCCCGTCTCCCTAAGTTGGTCCCTTCTTCTACCCCTATAGCTCCAATTCCCCTTCCTCGACCACTGGTGACAGCAGTGGTGTCTTTTTCCTCATTTCGTCACCCTTAGCTGACGATTGCTGGTCCTAGGGAATCCCCTTATTCCACTAGAGGTTCTTCTCCCCTTTTGTTGTTTCCAGCCATTGGCTAGTTACCCCAAAGGTTTCCTTCATCTAATTAGATTAGGATTTTACCTTTTGTAGATTAGCATAGATCAGAATATATTAGATCATTTAGAGTAGAATTTGATGAATAATTGTGTTCGATTAGGCATAGATTAGCTTCATTAATAGTCTCCCTCAATCAAACCTTTCTAATCAATTTTGATCAGAGAAGCAAAGTCACCCATTCATTTAGATTCACAATTCTCCCACACCATCTCATGATTGCCTTCTCCTTATTTCCTCATCGTTTTAATCCATAGATCATCTCATCCATCAGGGCAGCCATGAGACCTGAAGCTCTCTAGCTATTAGATCTTATAGTGCACCAGATCACTTGGAAGGCTTCCCATTCACTTCATGTGATCACAAGAGCCTTCCCTGAGCCTTGATTTGAATGGATTCACTCGATCGAATGGATTTTGATTTTCAAGGCTGATCGGATGATTAGAGATTCAAATTGATTGTAATTGGTCTTAATTGAGTGAAGTTGGTTTATGATTGTGCAATTAAGTGGATTGCGATTGTATTGAGATGCTTAAATTGGATTTTGATCGCAATTTGAGTTTATGCCCAATTTCCTATGTTGCTATTGGTTTCTATATCACTAGGTATTGTGACCAAGGATAAACCCAATACAAGTATTAGAGACCATTGCAATGACCTATTAGTTCCACAACATCACCTTATCATCTTGAACACCAATCAATGGTGTGCAAGATGATTAGGTGATCAGATCAACTTGGCAAGCTCAAATCAAATGCCACCTGGGCGACACTTTAATTCGATCCCAAATCACTTTAAACTATTGATCGAAGATTAAGTGATGTTTTGAAGGTTTTAATGAAGATTTAAGATTGGATTTCAAGTGAGCTTAATGCCTATTTTGATTTCTTTCTTTTATGCTGTCCATGGAGTAAGAGAGAGATTAATTAGGGTTTTCTGGAGCTCTTAGATGTTAGATCTGGTATTTTATAGTTCTAATTCCTTCAAAGAACAAATGCGGCATTTAAAATTGGTTTTGAACTAATTTAAATTCAATCAAGAATTTTTTAGTATTATTCGTTAGTTCTTGGGTCAATTTGAGAACTATAAGGATTTGATTTGGTTCTTGATGTTTGGAAGAATTTTCCAAATGATTTTCTCTACTTAAGTAATCAGTTAGGATGTTTTCACAATAGTTTTGGATTGCGAGTTTACTCTGTAATGTGTTCTTATCAGTATAATGGCTGCTAAGTATTTCTAGGTGGATTGCATAGTGTTTTGTTAATGGATTTGAATTGAGTTCTACTATTTAAAAACTAACATAAATATTTTTGGAGAAGCTTGTTTACAGATCTATATCCTAGACTCAATGATTTGAACTCTGGGACAAAAGTGACATGCTAAGAGGACTTGATTCTTCTTTTGATTTGCTTGAACATGCTAGAAACTTTCCTTCCTTTTTCACTCTTCTTCTAAAAGCCAAAAATAAAATAAAAATCAGAAAAATGCAAAATCCCTAAAAATATCCTATGTATATAGTGTATATATGCATATATATTGTAATATTGTAAAGTATAGTAAACTATAAGTACATATGTATATAAACTAATTATATAAACATACTATTTATATGTAAATAGAGCATAATGTATATAGATAACTCGAGTATAATTTATCTTATTTATTAAATTATAATATCTAGTATTCTATATATATGTAAACTTGTATATATTGTATACATACATACATACATATATATATGTGCACACACACGTGTACACTAGTGTATATACATATATATAACTTAACATAATTAATTATAGTATTTATTATGTAAAATAATGCATTGTTGTTATCTATACTTAATTTTGTATTATATATGTATAATAATATAAGTTAATGAAGTACATTAGTAAATTAAGTTAATCCAAGTTAATATTTTAATTAATTACTCTACTAATTTATACTGCATTCTAATAATTTAGTGTTTATTTTAAATATATTTATTATAAGTATGTATACATTGAATAATTAATTTATATGTATAATAATATATATACGTGTATATAAAATATGTAAATACCTTAATAAATATAATTAAATTATTTAAAAATCTTAACTAATCTTGTATATATGTAAATTAACTAAATTTAACCTTAATTAGGTAATTTATACAATAATTTATAGTGTACATAAGTAATTATAAGCTAATTATAACATAAAATATACCTAACTTTAACTAATTTTAAAATGTATTTATATATTTATTTAACTTAAAATAATTACACCAATAAATAGCCCTATGTATAAGATACACAAACCATATAATTTAATTGTACATTAGAACCCTCTTCTCTCTCCCTCTCTTCCTCTCCATACGCAACCCCTCTTCTCACCAATTGAGAAAAGGCACGTTGTGTGCTGGGAAAGCTCCTCGTGGTTACATACTGTTAAGACCACAACATCAAACGTCTTTTAAGACGTCTGGGAGTTGGTCCAGATGTCTGGTCAGACATCTGGAAGCCTTCCTAGACGTCTGGAAATTAATTTTTGCGACGTACGATTGCGAGTCTGCATGCATGCACGCGCAGGCTGAACCTGCCGCCTTCTCTTCCTCTCTCTCTTCCCTCCCGTCCTACAGGCGCCTTCTTTTCTTCCTCTCTCTCTCCCCCGGCGCCTTCAAATACCTCCCCCCTCTCCTCTCCCTCACCATCACTCCACCGTCTCCTCCTTCTTCCTCCAGTGACAACGTGAGAGTGAGAGAGTGAGGGCAGCTGCTGCTATCGGGTGAGCGCGGGGAGGAGGAGGTGCAACGAGAGGGAGAAGAGGCGAAGCGCGTGAGGAAGAGAGGGCAAGCTCGCTGGAGTAGCCAGGGTCGGCCTGCGGGCGCGCAGCGGGAGCGCGGTGCTGCTGCAGCTCGGGCAGCAGGCGAGCGCGGCGCGGCACGGCCGTGCGCAGCAGGCGGAGGGCGAGGAGGTCTTGATTTTGGGAAATTTTCCCAGAATCAGACGTCTAAACATACGTCCAGACGGCACGGGGGACGTCTGGAGTGAGATCCAGACGTCTGAAAGGTACTATTTTCCTCAACTTCTTCCTTTCTGCGGATGTGGCCATGCAGGCCGTTCTGCTGAAGGTTTTGCCTCTTTGCCGTGTTGAGATCAATTGCGTATGTGTGGAGGGTTCGTCCGGGAAGGCACAAGGGCACGCCCTTCCGGACAGATCATACGTCTGGGCACAGCACCAGACGGTGGAGAGGGTCTCCAAATGTCCGGAGTGATAGTCGGACGTCTGGAACTAGGTCCAGACGGTTCAGCGGGATCTTGGACGTCTGAAGAACAGCATAGAAGTGAGGTACGATCGGAACCATCATTTGAGACGTTTGGAAGGTGTTCCAGACGTCTGATTTGGGGCAGAATTATCATTTTTGACCCGTTTAGGGTCCGTTCGATGTTCGATTTCTGTGTTTAAATTTTCATTCTTCTCGAAAATTGTTCCTCTACTTGTTTAAAGTACTTATTTCCTATTCTGAGTAGTTCTTTGTGTTGATCCTTGTGTTAGGACCTCGTTCTGTTGCGGATCCGGGGGTTGCGGAGGCACGTGGATCTGCCGATCACTCCCCCAATACTCTCGATTTTGCGGGTAGAGTGGCTCCCTTGAATTATTTATCAACATTTATGCACTTGTGAGATAAATAATAGATTCTAAGGTATGGCATGAACCCTAGGACTGGAAAAATAGATTGAATGATAGATCCTAGGGTATGGCATGAATCCTAGGACTGGAAAACTAGATTGAATGATAGATCCTAGGGTGTGGCATGAATCCTAGGAACAGAAACACTGAAGCGAATGTCGTGAATACATGATTGTAGTCTTGGAAAAGTAGAAAGAAAAATGATAATTGCCTGCAATTGGATAACAGCTGCTTGTACGTGAATGTATATTAATTATTGAAAACATAGTCTATATGGGAATAAAAACTGAAATGATGAAATATAAAATGGCTTGGCTAGAGAAATATGATTATGAACCCTACGGGGAATTAGGAGTAGAGCTCCTGAAAGGTAAATGGAATGGAATTGGGAAAGTGAGTTGGCCCTTGAGTACGGAGTACCAAGGAGAGCGACTGTCCCCCCTGTTTAGTGCAGAGCTGAGCTAGCTGCCCCATGGACCCAGGGTTAGGTCTGGCCACTTTGTACGAACTTTCGGCACTCGCGTACACAGTACCGGGGAGAGCTACTAGTGTAGGGAGAGCACTGGCCACCCCACGGGCCTCGGGGTTCTGCTAGCCTTCCTACACCGACTTATTAGGCCCACTGGGCAAACCAGGGTAGTCAGGCGTGGGTGCGCGGGTTGTGGAGGGGCAAGACCCCTGTTTGGTTACTGTGGAGGGGCTGGACCCCTGTTACTGAAATGGCTCTGCCCTATACTGGTTCCGTGCTATGCTTTGGGGTGCACCCGTTAACAGAAACGACTGATCGCGAGCCAGTGCAGGGTAGCTACCCGAGCATTTATCGCACGTGCTGTAGTCACCGTTACGTCTGTTAGTGACCTTGGGGTGGTTGACTGAGGGTAGGACCTCCACGGGGGACTCTCCCGGCTAGGGGAGCACTACGTGCTACTTCTACTTTTCAGAAAAGGCTGCAATCAAGATCGTTCCCACGAGGAACACTCGAGATTAAGTGAAAGATCTGAGGAATGATTCGAGAATGAGTAAATAGAAAATAAAGAAAGAAATTAAAAATAACAGCTACTTTTCCACCTTACTGTTTTTCTTAACTAGTTGGTTGCCACTCTACTCAATGTTTCGCTGAGGTGTCACCTTTGTCACCTTTTCAGGACCAGGTGTTGAGCAGCCAGAGCCTGCGGCTGCAGAGGGTGTTGGGCCTAGTAGAGCCCAGTAGTTTTACTTGTGTTGTACCTACTGTATGGTTTCTTCTGTTGTAGTGAGTATTTTCTGTTACAACTGTACTCTTTTATTGTAAGCATCATGTTTATGTACCTTTTTAATTCTCTACTGTTGTGGTGGTGTGTATTGTAGTAGTTCTTTTCTTTACTACTGTACTTTTGTTATTGTTAGTCATATGCATGATGAATGTGGTTTATTTTACTGCTCTTTTGGTTACTTTCTCGTTGGACGACTAGGTCTTGGGATCAGTCGAGTCGGTCCGATTCTCGTGTCTCGTAGGGATTCGGGAATTCAGGTCGTAACAAGATGGTATCAGAGCAAGGTCGTCCCGAGAAGTGAACCAACTAGCTGGAAAATAACCAATTCACGTGTCTATAACTAGAGTAGCCACCACAACGTATCTTTTGACATCTGTTCTTAGACTTCTCCGTTAGATATCGATTCATATTGATGTTTTTCCGTTCTGTATTCACGTCTCCTTGCTGGAGATGCCTCAACGCGGGACTAGCGAGGTTGGCCGCGGACGCGGCCGAGGATGAGGTCGGAGGGGCAGGTGCGTTGAGGTCGATGCCTCAGTTGACCAGCCACTGCTCCCGGGCATTCAGGCCCAGGACCTCGCCCAGCTGATATGGGACATCGTGCAAGAGGAGCTCCACCCGCTGCCATAAGCGCCTCTCCCTGGGGCTGCGGAGGGGGAGTCCTCTATGGGACCACGCGACGGACATGGCACTGGACGCGGGAGAGGGGATGGGCCTCCACCACCCCCACCTTCCTCCGGCACTTCTGAGCAGGAGGCTTCTTTACCGGGAGGCAAGCTAGCATCTCCACTTCAGCGCCACTTTGAGCTTTTCGGACAGTTCCGGAAGCTGAAGCCCCCCTCCTTCAAGGGAGATGAGGACCGGAATGAGGCGGAGGACTGGCTCATGCAGATCGAGAAGGTTTTTTGACACCCTTCACCCCCCTATGGAGTGCCGCATGGCCTTTTCCATGTAGCAGCTGGAGAGCGCGGCACACAGGTGGTGGAGGGTGGTTAGGGGACAGGAGAGGGATGAGCCGACTTGGGACCGGTTCGTCACCCTCTTCTACGAGCAGTACTTTCCCTAGACTTGGCAGGACCAGAGGAGGCAGGAGTTCCACACTCTCCACCAGGGGACGATGACCGTGAGCGCGTATTGCACGCGTTTCCTGGAGCTGTCTAGCATCGCAGTGACAGCAGTGGCCACTGAGGAGGAGCGCCTTTGGAGGTTCACCAAGGGGCTCCGACAGGTGATTCGGGGGTATAATAAACCCCTGAAGCAACCTACGTTCTCGAGGGTGGTAGAGGCACCTATGACATATGAAGAGACCAACCCGTCCGCATGCGACACTGACATCGGGAGGAAGATGCCATATCAGCCAGACTTCTCACAGGGCCGACGAGAGAGGAGACACGTGTTGCCCGCAGGAGAGCCGTCACGTTTTGCAGGGCCATCAGTGGCTTTTGGGAGCCCCTGACAGGGGCCAGCTGCTAGCACCGGACCCCCGCCCAGCAGACAGTAGGGACCCACTATGGGCGGGAGTCGAGTCCCCCTTTGCTACCAGTGTGGCCAGCCGGGCCACATCAGGAGGGACTGCCCGTCTAGGGCAGCAGGTCAGCAGATGCTTCCCGCGTCGAGCATTGGAGGGCAAGCCGGGGGCCGCGGTTTCCAGGTGCGAGGAGGAGGACAGCAGTTGCGGGGAGGGTATCAGCCAGCGACTACCCGTCCGACGTAGAGTGTGGCTGCTTCTTCCACACCTAGGGCTGAGGGGCGTATCAACACCCTGACACATAGGGATGCCAGAGCTTCGGGATCAGTGGTGGCAGGTATGGTTTTAGTTTTCGGTAGACTTGTTTACATGCTTTTCGATTTCGATGCTACGCACTTGTTCGTCGCAGCCAGTTTTGCGGTTAGTTTGGGGCAGGACTGTATGTTGTTAGAGGATCCGTTCGTGATCAGAGGTCCGAGTGGTCAACTGTTTGTAGCTGAGGAGGTATACACAGGTTGTGAGGTTAGTGTTGTGGGACACAGCCTTCCTGCTGACCTGATTATGATACAGATGGAGGACTTTGGCATAATTCTGGGGATGGACTGGCTGTCTGCTTACCACGCCTTGGTGGATTGCTTTGAGAGGAAGATTGTCTTCTCCATATCAGAGTTGCCTTCTTTCGAGTTCCACGGGCGGCCAGTGGATGGAGGTTTCAAGTGCATTTCTGCACTTCGGGCAGCGAGACTCTTGACCAGGGGTGTGAGGGCTTCCTAGCTTGTGTGGTGGCGGAGCCCAGCTCTGTGGCAGACTTCCAGAGTATCCCGGTGGTCAGAGAGTGCCCCGACGTGTTCCCAGATGAGTTGCCAGGACTACTGCCCGAGTGTGAGATCGAGTTTGATATCTCACTGGTACCGGGGACCAGCCCCATCTCCACAGCCCCATACAGGATGGCACCGCTTGAGCTGCGAGAGCTCAAGTCTTAGTTGCAGGATCTTTTGGAGAAGGGCTTTGTGAGGCCCAGTGCATCTCCCTGGGGAGCCCCGGTATTGTTTGTAAAGAAGAAGGATGGTACCTTATGCCTTTGTGTGGACTACAGACAGCTGAATAGGGTCACCATCAAGAACAGGTATCTGCTGCCGAGGATTGATGACTTGTTTGACTAGTTGCGAGGTGCCACGGTATTCTCTAAGATCGACTTAAGGTTTGGATACCACCAGTTGTGGATCAAGGAGGTAGACGTTTCCAAGACAGCTTTCCGCACCCGGTACAGACACTACGAGTTTCTGGTCATGTCGTTTGGGCTGATCAATGCCCCCACTGCCTTCATGGATTTGTTGAATCGGGTTTTTAGACCGTACATGGACCAGTTCGTGGTGGTATTCATTGATGATGTGCTCATCTATTCTCGAGATCAGACGCAACACGGACAACACTTGCGGATGGTTTTGGACACACTGAGACGACGTAGGCTGTACGCCAAATACAACATGTGCGAGTTCTGGTTGAGGAAGGTGGTCTTCTTAGGTCATGTGATCTCCGGGGATGGCTTGGTTGTGGACCCAGCCAAGGTTGAGGCAGTGCTCAGGTGGGAGAGACCGCGTACGGTTACCGAGATCAGCAGTTTCTTGGGGTTGGCAGGCTACTATAGGCGGTTTATCAGGGGCTTCTCGCAGATTGCACGTCCTATGACATAGCTGACCCGGAAGGACTTACCCTTTACTTGGACAGACGCCTGTGAGGCATGCTTTAAGAAGCTGAAGGAGAGGCTAACTTCGGCTCCCGTGCTCACCATCCCAGACAGTAGTGGCGGGTTCGTTGTGTACACAGGTGCCTCTTTGCAGGGGTTAGGGGGTGCGTTTATGTAGAGGGGTCACGTTGTCGCTTACGCTTCGCGGCAATTGAAGCCCCATGAGCATAGCTACCCTACCCATGACCTGGAGCTGGCAACTGTCGTCTTCGCGCTGAAGACTTGAAGGCATTACTTGTACGGTGAGACCTTTGAGATTTTCACAGATCACAAAAGCCTCAGATACTTGTTTGATCAGAAGGAGCTCAACATGAGACAGAGATGTTGGTTGGAGCTCCTGAAGGACTTTGATTGCTGCATTTCATACCACCCGGGAGAGGCTAACGTGGTGGCTGACGCCTTGAACCGGAAGGCGCCCGCCCACTTGGCCAACTTACAAGCGTAGAGTTGGAGCCTCGTGGAGGAGATGGGCAGTTGGCGACCCTTAGAGTTACAGGGGCACTGTGGGGCAGTGACTGTGACGCGACAGACGAGGCCAGAGCTGATAGACCGCATCATCGGAGGGCAGATGGCTAACCCATACTTACAGTTGTTACGTGACAGAGTACTGTCAGGAGACCTTGGGGACTTCTCTTTTACAGACCAGGTGTTGTGCATGAGGGGACGCTTGTGCGTTCCCAGAGACGAGGAGCTGTTGAGGGAGCTCCTGACTGAGGCACACGGTTCAAGATTCACCATACATCCTGGAAACACAAAGATGTACCATGATTTGAGACGTGACTTTTGGAGGAGGGGAATGAAGCAGGATGTGGGAGAATTCGTTCAGTAGTGTTTAGTGTGCCAGCAGGTGAAGACCGAGCATCAGAGGCCTGCAGGGCTGCTATAGCCACTTCCAGTGCCAGAGTGGAAGTGGGAGAGCATTACCATGGACTTGGTGGTGGGCTTACCTGTTACCCAGCGAGGACACGACGCAGTCTGGGTAATCGTTGACAGATTGACGAAGACGACACATTTCTTGCCGATCCGAGTCACCTTGGGACCAGCACAGTTGGCGGAGAGGTATATCCACGACGTGGTTCGTCTACACGGAGTTCTGTGGGAGATCGTATCTGACCGGGGTACCCGCTTTACGTCGCAGTTTTGGGCTGAGTTTCAGCAGGCCCTGGGGACGCGGTTGAGGTTAAGTACAGCTTACCACCCCCAGACGGACGAACAGTTTGAGAGCACGATATAGACACTTGAGGACCTTTTGCGTGCTTGTGTACTAGACTGGAGGGGCTCTTGGGAGGAGCACTTGCCCTTGGCGGAGTTTGCATATAATAACAGTTATCACTCGAGCATCGGCATGGCACCCTACGAGGCTTTGTATGGACGGAGGTGTATGACACCCTTGAGTTGGGTTGAGGTGGGGACCAAGTGGGAGGTTGGCCCCAGGCTGATTTGGCAGAGTCAGGAGGTAGTCGAGCAGATTCACAGGCGACTCCGCACTGTCAGGAGTAGACAGAAGAGCTATGCAGATCGGAAGTGCAGAGAGGTACAGATTGAGGTTGGGGACCACGTCTTCCTTCGCGTTTCGCCCATGAAGGGCCTGCAGCGGTTAGGGGTGAGAGGGAAGCTCGCGCCGAGGTTCGTGGGACCCTTTGAGGTCCTGGAGCGGGTTGGACCCATTGCTTATAGGCTTGCCCTTCCTCCTCAGCTTTCTGGTGTGCACGACGTGTTCCACGTGTCCAACCTCAGGAAGTACGTCACCGATCCCAATCACGTCCTGAGCCACGAGAGCGTCGAGGTGGGTGACGACATGACTTACCCCGAGCGGCTAGAGCAGATTCTCGACAGAGCTGTCCAGAGTCTAAGACGGAAGCAAGTACCCTTGGTGAAGGTTTTGTGGAGGAGTCAGTGGTACGAGGGGGCTACCTGGGAGCCTGAGGCGGCAATGCGGGAGCGGTACCCGGTGCTCTTTGAGGGTACGTCTTTTCGGATCGGGTTCGGTCCTCTTTGAGTTTGTTATGCATATATCGTTCTTTTCCGCACTCTAGTTAGCTCAAGTTTTGGGGACGAAACTTCCTTTGAGTTTGTTATGTTGTTAAGACCATGACATCAAATGTCTTCTAAGACGTCTGGGAGTTGGTCCAGACATCTGGAAGCCTTCCCAGATGTCTGGAAATTAATTTTTGCGGTGTACGATTGCGAGTCTGCGTGCATGCACATGCAGACTGAACCCGCCGCCCTCTTTTCAACTCTTTCTTCCCTCCCCGTCCTGCAGGTGCCTTCTTTTCTTCCTCTCACTCTCTCCCCCGGCGCCTTCAAATACCTTCCCCCCTCTCCTCTCCCTCACCACCACTCCACCATCTCCTCCTTCTTCTTCCAGTGACAGCGTGAGAGTGAGAGAGCAAGGGCTGCCGCTGCTGCCGGGTGCGCGCGGGGAGGAGGAGGTGTAGTGAGAGGGAGAAGAGGCGGAGCGCGTAGGGAAGAGAGAGTGAGCTCACTAGAGAAGCCAGGGTCGGCCGGCAGGCGCGCAGCGGGAGACCGGTGTTGGGGAAGTTGCCCGGTGCTGCTGCAGCTCGGGCAGCAGGCGAGCGCGGCGCGGCACGGCCGTGCGCAGCAGGCGGAGGGCGAGGAGGTCTTGATTTTGGGAAATTTTCCCAGAATCAGACGTCTAAACATACGTCCAGACGGCACGGGGGACGTCTGGAGTGAGATCCAGACGTCTGAAAGGTACTATTTTCCTCAACTTCTTCCTTTCTGCGGATGTGGCCATGCAGGCCATTCTGCTGAAGGTTTTGCCTCTTTGCCGTGTTGAGATCAATTGCGTATGTGTGGAGGGTTCGTCCGGGAAGGCACAAGGGCACGCCCTTCCGGACAGATCATACGTCTGGGCACAGCACCAGACGGTGGAGAGGGTCTCCAAACGTCCGGAGTGATAGTCGGACGTCTGGAACTAGGTCCAGACGGTTCAGCGGGATCTTGGACGTCTGAAGAACAGCATAGAAGTGAGGTACGATCGGAACCATCATTTGAGACGTTTGGAAGGTGTTCCAGACGTCTGATTTGGGGCAGAATTATCATTTTTGACCCGTTTAGGGTCCGTTCGATGTTCGATTTCTGTGTTTAAATTTTCATTCTTCTCGAAAATTGTTCCTCTACTTGTTTAAAGTACTTATTTCCTATTCTGAGTAGTTCTTTGTGTTGATCCTTGTGTTAGGACCTCGTTCTGTTGCGGATCCTGGGGTTGCGGAGGCACGTGGATCTGCCGATCACTCCCCCAATACTCTCGATTTTGCGGGTAGAGTGGCTCCCTTGAATTATTTATCAACATTTATGCACTTGTGAGATAAATAATAGATTCTAAGGTATGGCATGAACCCTAGGACTGGAAAAATAGATTGAATGATAGATCCTAGGGTATGGCATGAATCCTAGGACTGGAAAACTAGATTGAATGATAGATCCTAGGGTGTGGCATGAATCCTAGGAACAGAAACACTGAAGCGAATGTCGTGGATACATGATTGTAGTCTTGGAAAAGTAGAAAGAAAAATGATAATTGCCTGTAATTGGATAACAGCTGCTTGTACGTGAATGTATATTAATTATTGAAAACATAGTCTATATGGGAATAAAAACTGAAATGATGAAATATAAAATGGCTTGGCTAGAGAAATATGATTATGAACCCTACGGGGAATTAGGAGTAGAGCTCTTGAAAGGTAGATGGAATGGAATTGGGGAAGTGAGTTGGCCCTTGAGTACAAAGTACCAAGGAGAGCGACTGTCCCCCCTGTTTAGTGCAGAGCTGAGCTAGCTGCCCCATGGACCCAGGGTTAGGTCTGGCCACTTTGTGCCGACTTTTTGCCCTCGCGTACACTGTACCGGGGAGAGATACTAGTTTAGGGAGAGCACTAGCCACCCCACGGGCCCCGAGGTTCTGCTTGCCTTCCTACACCGACTTGTTAGGCCCACTGGGCAAACCAGGGTAGTCAGGCGAGGGTGCGCAGGCTGTGGAGGGGCAAGACCCCTGTTTGGTTACTGTGGAGGGGCTGGACCCCTGTTACTGAGAGGGCTCTGCCCTATACTGGTTCCGTGCTATGCTTTGGGGTGCACCCGTTAACAGAAACGACTTATCGCGTGCCAGTGCGGGGTAGCTACCCGTGCGTTTATTGTGCGTGCCGTAGTCATCGTTACGTCTGTCAGTGACCTTGGGGTGGTTGACTGTGGGTAGGACCTCCACGGGGGACTCTCCCGGCCAGGAGAGCACCACGTGCTACTTCTACTTTTCGGAAAGGATTGCAATCAAGATCGTTCCCACGAGGAACACTTGAGATTAAGAGAAAGATCTGAGGAATGATTCAAGAATGACTAAATAGAAAATAAAGAAAGAAATTAAAAATAACGGCTACTTGTCCACCTTACTGTTTTTCTTAGCTAGTTGGTTGCCACTCTACTCAGCGTTTCGCTGAGGTGTCACCTTTTCTGGACTAGGTGTTGAGCAGCTAGAGCCTGCCGCTGCAGAGGGTGCTGGGCTAAGTAGAGCCCAGTAGTTTTACTTGTGTTGTACCTACTGTACCATTTCTTCTGTTGTAGTGAGTATTTTCTGTTACAACTGTACTCTTTTATTGTAAACATCATGTTTATGTACCTTTTTAATTCTCTACTGTTGTGGTGTTGTGTACTATAGTAGTTCTTTTTTTTACTACTGTACTTTTGTTACTGCTAGTCATATGCATGATGAATGTGGTTTATTTTACTGCTCTTTTGGTTACTTTCTCGTTGGACGACTAGGTCTTGGGATCAGTCGAGTCGGTCCGATTCTCGTTTCTAGTAGGGATTCGGGAATTGGGGTCATAACAAGATGGTATTAGAGCAGGGTCGTCCCGAGAAGTGGACCAATCGGCTGGAAAATAACCAATTCACGTGTCTGTAACTAGAGTAGCCACCACAACGTATCTTTTGACATCTGTTCTTTGTCTTCTCCATTAGATATCGATTCGTATTGATGTTTTTCCATTCTGTATTCGCGTCTCCTTGTAGGAGATGCCTCAACGCGGGACCAGCGAGGTGGGCCACGGACGCGGCCGAGGATGAGGTCGGAGGGGCGGGCACGTTTAGGTCAATGCCTCAGTGGACCAGCCACTACTCCTGGGCATTCAGGCCCAGGACCTCGCCCAGCTGATTCGGGACGTCGTGCGAGAGGAGCTCCACCTGTTGCCACGAGCGCCTCTCCCTGGGGCTGCGGAGGGGGAGTCTTGTGTGGGACCACGTGACGGACATGGCACTGGACGCTGGAGAGGGGAAGGGCCTCCACCAACCCCACCTTCCTCCTGCACTTCTGAGCAGGAGGCTTCTTTACCGGGAGGCGTGCCAGCATCTCCACTTCAGCGCCACTTTAAGCTTTTCGGATAGTTTCGGAAGCTGAAGCCCCCCTCCTTCAAGGGAGATGAGGACCCGATCGAGGCGGAGGACTGGCTCGAGCAGATTGAGAAGGTTTTTGACACCCTTCACCTCCCTGTGGAGTGCCGCGTGGCCTTTGCCACGTGCCAGCTGGAGAGCGCGGCACACAAGTGGTGGAGGACGGTCAGGGGACAAGAGAGGGACGAGCTGACTTGGGACTGGTTCGTCACCCTCTTCTATGAGCAGTACTTTCCCTAGACATGGCAGGAGCAGAGGAGGCAGGAGTTCCACACTCTCCGCCAGGGGACGATGACCGTGAGCGCGTATCGCACGCGTTTCCTGGAGCTGTCTTGCTTTACCGCGACAGTAGTGGCCACTGAGGAGGAGCCCCTTTGGAGGTTCTCCGAGGGTCTCCGGCCGACGATTCGGGGGTACGCTAAACCCCTAAAGCTGCCTACGTTCTCGAGAGTGGTAGAGGCTACTATGACATACGAAGAGACCAACCCATCCGCACGCGACACTGACAGCGGGCGGAAGAGGCCATATCTGCCAGACTTCTCATAGGGCCGACGAGAGAGGAGACATGTGGCACCCGCAAGAGAGCCGTCACATTTTGTGGGTCCATCAGTGGCATTTGGGGGCCCCCGACAGGGGCCAGCTGCTAGCACCGGACAGCCGCCCTGCAGACAGCAGGGACCCACTAAGGGCAGGAGTCGAGTCCCCCTTTGCTACCAGTGTGGCCAGCCGGGGCACATCAGGAGGGACTGCCCGTCTAGGGCAGGAGGTCAGTAGATGCTTCCCGCGTCGAGCAATGGAGGGAAAGCCGGGGGCTGCGGTTTCCAGGTGTGAGGAGGATAGTAATCGCGGGGAGGGTATCGGCCAACAGCTACTCGTTCGACGTAGAGTGTGGCTGCTTCGTCCATACCAAGGGATGAGGGGCGTATCAACACCTTGACACATAGGGATGCCAGAGCTTTGGGATTAGTGGTGGCAGGTATGGTTTCAGTTTTTGGCAGACTTGTTTACATGCTTTTCGATTCCGGCGCTACGCACTTGTTCGTCGCAGCCAGTTTTGCGGTTAGTTTGGGGCAGGACTGTATGTTGTTAGAGGATCTGTTCGTGATCAGAGTTCCGAGTGGTCAGTTGTTTGTAGCTGAGGAGGTATACACAGGTTGCGAGGTCAGTGTTGGGGGACACAGCCTTCCCGCTGACCTGATTATGATACAGATGGAGGACTTTGGCGTAATTCTGGGGATGTACTGGCTGTCCACTTACCACGCCTCGGTGGACTTCTTTGAGAGGAAGATCGTCTCCTCCATACTGGAGTTGCCTTCTTTCAAGTTCCACGGGCAGCCAGTGGACGAAGGTTTCAAGTGCATTTCTGCACTTCGGGCAGCGAGACTTTTGAGCCAGGGGTGTAAGGGCTTCCAAGCTTGTGTGGTGGCGGAGCCCAGCCTTGTGGCAGACTTCCAGAGTATCCCGGTGGTCAGAGAGTACCCCGACGTGTTCCCAGATGAGCTACCAGGACTACCGCCCGAGTGTGAGATAGAGTTTGAGATCTCACTGGTACTAGGGAGCAGCCCCATCTCCACAGCCCCATACAGGATGGCACCACTTGAGCTACAAGAGCTCAAGTCTTAGTTGTAGGATCTTTTGGAGAAGGGCTTTGTGAGGCCCAGTGCGTCTCCCTGGGGAGCCCCGGTATTGTTTGTAAAGAAGAAGGATGGTACCTTATGCCTTTGTGTGGACTACAGACAGCTGAATAGGGTCACCATCAAGAACAGGTATCCGCTGCCGAGGATTGATGACTTGTTTGACCAGCTGCGAGGTGCCACGGTATTCTCTAAGATCGACTTAAGGTTTGGATACCACCAGTTGTGGATCAAGGAGGTAGACGTTTCCAAGACAGCTTTCCGCACCCGGTACAGACACTACGAGTTTCTGGTCATATCGTTTGGGCTGATCAATGCCCCCACTGCCTTCATGGATTTGTTGAATCGGGTTTTTAGACCGTACATGGACCAGTTCGTGGTGGTATTCATTGATGATGTGCCCATCTATTCTCGAGATCAGACGTAGCACGGACAACACTTGCGGATGGTTTTGGACACACTGAGACAACGTAGGCTGTACGCCAAATACAACATGTGCGAGTTCTGGTTGAGGAAGGTGGCCTTCTTAGGTCATGTGATCTCCGGAGATGGCTTGGTTGTGGACCCAGCCAAGGTTGAGGCAGTGCTCAGGTGGGAGAGACCGCGTACGGTTACTGAGATCCGCAGTTTCTTGGGACTGGCAGGCTACTACAGGCAGTTTATCAGGGGCTTCTCATAGATTGCACGTCCTATGACACAGCTGACCTGGAAGGACGTGCCCTTTACTTGGATAGATTCCTGTGAGGCATGATTTCAGGAGCTGAAGCAGAGGCTGACTTCGGCTCCCGTGCTCACCATCCTAGACAGTAGTGGCGGGTTCGTTGTGTACACAGACGCCTCGTTGCAGGGGTTAGGGGGTGTGCTCATGCAGAGGGGTCACGGTGTCGCTTACGCTTCGCGGTAACTGAAGCCCCATGAGCATAGCTACCCTACCCACGACCTGGAACTGGCAACTGTCATCTTCGCGCTGAAGACTTGAAGGCACTACTGTACGGTGAGATCTTTGAGATTTTCACACATGACAAGAGCCTCAGATACTTGTTTGGTCAGAAGGAGTTCAACATGAGACAAAGACATTGGTTGGAGCTCCTGAAGGACTATGACTGCAGCATTTCATTTCACCTGGGAAAGGACAACGTGGTGGCTGACGCCTTGAGCCGGAAGGCGCCCGCCCACTTGGCCAGCTTACAGGCGCAGAGTTGGAGCCTCCTGGAGGAGATGGACAGTTGGCGACCCTTAGAGTTACAGGGGCACTTTGGGGCAGTGACTGTGACGCGACAGACGAGGCCAGAGGTAATAGACCACATCATCGCAGGGCAGATGGCTGACCCATACTTACGGTCGTTACGTGATAGAGTACTGTCAGGAGACCTTAGGGACTTCTCTTTTACAGAGCAGGGGCTGCGCATGAGGGGACGTTTGTGCGTTCCTAGAGACGAGGAGCTGTTGAGGGAGCTCCTGACTGAGGCACACGGTTCTTGATTCACCATACATCCCGGAAACATACGGATGTACCATGATTTGAGATGTGACTTTTGGTGGAGGGGAATGAAGCGGGATGTGGGTGAATTCGTGCAGTAGTGTTTTGTGTGACAGCAGGTGAAGACCGAGCATCAGAGGCCTGCAGGGCCATTACAGCCACTTCCAGTGCCAGAGTGGAAGTGGGAGAGCATCACCATGGACTTGGTGGTGGGCTTACCTGTTACCTAGCGAGGACACGACTCAGTCTGGGTAATCGTTGACAGATCGATGAAGACGGCACGTTTCTTGCCAATCTGAGTCACCTTGGGACCAGCACAGTTGGCGGAGAGGTATATCTACGACGTGGTACATCTATACGGAGTTCCGCGGGAGATCGTATCCGACCGGGATACCCGCTTTACGTCGCAGTTTTGGGCTGAGTTTCAGCAGGCCCTGGGGACGCGGTTGAGGTTCAGTACAGCTTACCACCCCCAGACGGACGGACAGTCTGAGAGCACGATATAGACACTTGAGGACCTTTTGCGTGCTTGTGTACTGGACTGGAGGGGCTCTTGGGAGGAGCACTTGCCCTTGACGGAGTTTGCATATAATAACAGTTATCACTCGAGCATCGGCATGGCACCTTATGAGGCTCTATATGGACGGAGGTGTACGACACCCTTGAGTTGGGTTGAGGTGGGGGCCAAGTGGGAGGTTGGCCCCAGGCTGATCTGGCAAAGTCAGGAGGTAGTCGAGCAGATTCACAGGCGACTCCGCACTGTCAGGAGCAGACAGAAGAGCTATGCAGATCGGAAGCGCAGAGAGGTACAGATTGAGGTTGGGGACCACGTCTTCCTTCGCATTTCGTCCATGAAGGGCCTGTAGCGATTTGGGGTGAGAGGGAAGCTCACGTCGAGGTTCGTGGGACCATTTGAGGTCCTGGAGCGGGTTGGACTCGTTGCTTACAGTCTTGCCCTTCCTCCCCAGCTTTCTGGTGTGCACGACGTGTTCCACGTGTCCAACTTCAAGAAGTACGTCGTAGATCCAAATCACATCCTGAGCCATGAGAGAGTCGAGGTGGGTGACGACCTGACCTACCCCGAGCGGCCAGTGCAGATTCTCGATACAGCTGTCCGGAGTCTGAGACGGAAGCAAGTATCGCTGGTGAAGGTTTTGTGGAGGAGTCAGCGGAAAGAGGAGGCTACCTGGGAGCCTGAGGCGGCGATGCGGGAGCGGTACCCGGTGCTCTTTGAGGGTAGGTCTTTTCGGACTGGCTTCGATCCTCTTTGAGTTTGTTATGCATATATCGTTCTTTTCCGCACTCTAGTTAGCGCAACTTTCGGGGACGAAACTTCCTTTGAGTTTGTTATGTTGTTAAGACCATGACATCAAACGTCTTCTAAGACGTCTGGGAGTTGGTCCAGACGTCTGGAAGCCTTCCCAGATGTCTGGAAATTAATTTTTGCGGTGTACGATTGCGAGTCTGCGTGCATGCACATGCAGACTGAACCCGCCGCCCTCTTTTCAACTATTTCTTCCCTCCCCGTCCTGCAGGTGCCTTCTTTTCTTCCTCTCACTCTCTCCCCCGGAGCCTTCAAATACCTTCCCCCCTCTCCTCTCCCTCACCACCACTCCACCGTCTCCTCCTTCTTCTTCCAGTGACAGCGTGAGAGTGAGAGAGCAAGGGCTGCCGCTGCTGCTGGGTGCGCGCGGGGAGGAGGAGGTGCAGTGAGAGGGAGAAGAGGCGGAGCGCGTAAGGAAGAGAGAGTGAGCTCACTAGAGCAGCCAGGGTCGGCCGGCGGGCGCGCAGCGGGAGACCGGTGTTGGGGAAGTTGCCCGGTGCTGCTGCAGGTAGGGCAGCAGGCGAGCGCGGTGCGGCACAGCCGTGCGCAGTAGGCGGAGGGCGAGGAGGTCCTGAGTCCAGGATATTTTCCCAGAATCAGACGTCTGGACCTACGTCCAGACGTCTGAAAGGTACTATTTTCATCAACTTCTTCCTTTCTGCGGATGCGGCCATGCAGGCCATTCCGCCGAAGGTTCTGCCTCTTTGCCGTGTTGAGATCGATTGCGTACGCATGTAGGGTTCGTCCGGGAAGGCACAAGGGCACGCCCTTCCAGACAGATCAGACGTCTGGGCATAGCACCAGACGGCGGAGAGGGTCTCCAGACTTCCGAAGTGATAGTCGGACGTCTAGGACTAGGTCCAGACGGTTCAGTGGGATCCTGGACATCTGAAGAACAGTACAGAAGTGAGGTACGATCCGAACCATCGTTTGAGACGTCTGGAAGGTGTTCCAGACGTCTGATTTGGGGCAGAATTGTCGTTTTTGACCCGTTTAGGGTCCGTTCGATGTTCGATTTCTATGTTTAATTTTTCATTCTTCTCGAAATTTATTCCTCTACTTGTTTAAAGTACTTATTTCCTATTCTGAGTAGTTCCTTGTGTTGATCCTTGTGTTAGGACCTCGTTCTGTTGCGGATCCGGGGGTTGCGGAGGCACGTGGATCTGCCGATCACTCCCCTAATACTCTCGATTTTGCGGATAGAGTGGCTCCCTTGAATTATTTATCAACATTTATGCACTTGTGAGATAAATAATAGATTCTAAGGTATGGCACGAACCTTAGGACTGGAAAAATAGATTGAATGATAGATCCTAGGGTATGGCATGAATCCTAGGACTGGAAAACTAGATTGAATGATAGATCCTAGGATGTGGCATGAATCCTAGGAACAGAAACACTGAAGCGAATGTCGTGAATACATGAATTGTAGTCTTGGAAAAGTAGAAAGAAAAATGATAATTGCCTGTAATTGGATAACAACTGCTTGTATGTGAATGTATATTAATTATTGAAAACACGGTCTATATGGGAATAAAAACTGAAATGATGAAATATAAAATAGCTTGGCTAGAGAAATATGATTATGAACCCTACGGGGAATTAGGAGTAGAGCTCCTGAAAGGTAAATGGAATGGAATTGGGGAAGTGAGTTGGCCCTTGAGTACGGAGTACCAAGGAGAACGACTGTCCCCCCTGTTTAGTGCAGAGCTGAGCTAGCTGCCCCATGGACCCAGGGTTAGGTCTGGCCACTTTGTGCCAACTTTCGGCCCTCGTGTACACAGTACTGGGGAGAGCTACTATTGTAGGGAGAGCACTAGCCACCCCACGGGCCCCGGGGTTCTGCTAGCCTTCCTACACTGACTTATTAGGCCCACTGGGCAAACCAGGGTAGTCAGGCGTGGGTGCGCGGGCTGTGGAGGGGCAAGACCCTTGTTTGGTTACTGTGGAGGGGCTGGACCCCTGTTACTGAAATGGCTCTGCTCTATACTGGTTCCGTGCTATGCTTTGGGGTGCACCCATTAACAAGAACGACTGATTGCGAGCCAGTGCAAGGTAGCTACCCGAGCGTTTATCGCACGTGCTGTAGTCACCGTTACGTCTGTTAGTGACCTTGGGGTGGTTGACTGAGGGTAGGACCTCCATGGGGGACTCTCCCGGCTAGGGGAGCACCACGTGCTACTTCTACTTTTCGGAAAAGGCTGCAATCAAGATCGTTCCCACGAGGAACACTCGAGATTAAGTGAAAGATCTGAGGAATGATTCAAGAATGAGTAAATAGAAAATAAAGAAAGAAATTAAAAATAATAGCTACTTTTCCACCTTACTATTTTTCTTAGCTAGTTGGTTGCCACTCTACTCAACGTTTCGCTGAGGTGTCACCTTTGTCACCTTTTCAGGACCAGGTGTTGAGCAGCCAGAGCCTGCGGCTGTAGAGGGTGCTGCGCTTAGTAGAGGCCAGTAGTTTTACTTGTGTTGTACCTATTGTATCGTTTCTTCTATTGTAGTGAGTATTTTCTGTTACAACTGTACTCTTTTATTGTAAGCATCATGTTTATGTACCTTTTTAATTCTCTACTGGTTGAGGTGGTGTGTACTGTAGTAGTTCGTTTCTTTGCTACTGTACTTTTGTTACTGCTAGTCATATGCATGATGAATGTGGTTTATTTTACTGCTCTTTTGGTTACTTTCTCGTTAGATGACTGGGTCTTGGGATCAGTCGAGTCGGTCCGATTCTCGTGTCTTGTAGGGATTCGGGAATTCAGGTCCTAACAAGATGGTATCAGAGCAAGGTCGTCCCGAGAAGTGAACCAACTGGCTGGAAAATAACCAATTCACGTGTCTGTAACTAGAGTAGCCACCACAACGTATCTTTTGACATCTGTTCTTAGACTTCTCCGTCAGATATCGATTCGTATTGATGTTTTTCCGTTCTATATTCGCGTCTCCTTGCAGGAGATGCCTCAACGCGGGACTAGCGAGGTGGGTCGCGGACGCGGCCGAGGATGAGGTCGGAGGTGCGAGCGCGTTGAGGTCGATGCCTCAGTGGACCAGCCACTGCTCTCGGGAATTCAGGCCCAGGACCTCGCCCAGCTGATGCGGGACATTGTGCGAGAGGAGCTCCACCCGCTGCCACGAGCGCCTCTCCCTGGGGCTGCGGAGGGGGAGTCCTCTGTGGGACCATGCGACGGACATGGCACTGGACGCGGGAGAGGGGATGGGCCTCCACCACCCCCACCTTACTCCGGCACTTCTGAGAAGGAGGCTTCTTTACCAGGAGGCGCGCCAGCATCTCCATTTCAGCGCCACTTTGAACTTTTCGATCAGTTCCGGAAGCTGAAGCCCCCCTCCTTGAAGGGTGATGAGGACCCGACCGAGGCGGAGGACTGGCTCGAGCAGATTGAGAAGGTTTTTGACACCCTTCGCCCTCTGTGGAGTGCCGCGTGGCCGTTGCCACGTACCAGCTGGAGAGCGCGGCATACAGGTGGTGGAGGGCGGTCAGGGGACAGGAGAGGGATGAGCCGACTTGGGACCGGTTCGTCGCCCTCTTTTGCGAGCAGTACATTCCCTAGACATGGCAGCACCAGAGGAGGCAGGAGTTCCACACTCTCCGCTAGGGGACGATGACCGTGAGCGCGTATCGCACGCATTTCCTGGAGCTATCTCGCATTGCAGTGACAGTAGTGGCCACTGAGGAGGAGCGCCTTTGGAGTTTCACCGAGGGGCTCCGGTCGATGATTCAGGGGTATGCTAAACCCCTGAAGCTGCCTACGTTCTCGAGGGTGGTATAGCCAGCTATGACATACGGAGAGACCAACCCGTCCGCACGCGACACTAACAGCGGGTGGAAGAGGCCATATCAGCCAGACTTCTCACAGGGCCGACGAGAGAGGAGACACGTGGTGCCCACAGGAGAGCCGTCACGTTTTGCGGGGCCATCAGTGGTGTTTGGGGGCCCCCGAGAGGGGCCAGCTGCTAGCACTGGAACCCTACCCAGCAGACAGCAGGGGCCCACTAAGGGCGGGAGTCGAGTCCCCCTTTGCTACCTGTGTGGCCAGCCTGGCCACATCAGCAGGGACTGCACGTCTAGGGCAGGAGGTCAGCAAATGCTTCCCGCGCCGAGCATTGGAGGGCAAGCCGGGGGCCACAATTTCCAGGCGTGAGGAGGAGGACAGTAGTCGCGGGGAGGGTATCGGCCAGCGGCTACCCGTTCGACACAGAGTGTGGCTGCTTCGTCCATACCAAGGGCTGAGGGGCGTATCAACACCCTGACACACAGGGATGCCAGAGCTTTGGGATCAGTGGTGGCAGGTATGGTTTCAGTTTTCGGCAGACTTGTTTACATGCTTTTCGATTCTGGCGCTAAGCACTCGTTCGTCGTAGCCAGTTTTGCGGTTAGTTTGGGGCAGGACTGTATGTTGTTAGAGGATCCGTTCGTGATCAGAGGTCCGAGTGGTCAGCTGTTTGTAGCTGAGGAGGTATACACAGGTTGCGAGGTCAGTGTTGGGGGACACAGCCTTCCCGCTGACCTGATTATGATACAGATGGAGGACTTCGGCGTAATTCTGGAGATGTACTGGCTGTCCACTTACCACGCCTTGGTGGAATGCTTTGAGAGGAAGATCGTCTCCTCCATACTGGAGTTGCCTTCTTTCAAGTTCCACGGGCAGCCAGTGGACGAAGGTTTCAAGTGCATTTCTGCACTTCGGGCGGCCAGACTTTTGAGCCAGGGGTGTGAGGGCTTCCTAGCTTGTGTGGTGGCGGAGCCCAGCCCTGTGGCTGACTTCCAGAGTATCCCGATGGTCAGAGAGTGCCCCGACGTGTTCCCAGATGAGCTGCCAGGACTATCGCCCGAGTGTGAGATCGAGTTTGAGATCTCACTGGTACCGGGGACCAGCCCCATCTCCACAGCCCCATACAGGATGGCACCACTTGAGCTGCGAGAGCTCAAGTCTTAGTTGCAGGATCTTTTGGAGAAGGGCTTTGTGAGGCCCAGTGCGTCTCCCTGGGGAGCCCCGGTATTGTTTGTAAAGAAGAAGGATGGTACCTTATGCCTTTGTGTGGACTACAGACAGCTGAATAGGGTCACCATCAAGAACAGGTATCCGCTGCCGAGGATTGATGACTTGTTTGACCAGCTGCGAGGTGCCACAGTATTCTCTAAGATCGACTTGAGGTCTGGATGCCACTAGTTGAGGATCATGGAGGCAGACATCTCCAAGATAGCTTTCCACACCCGATACGAACACTACGAGTTTTGGTCATGTCGTTTGGGCTGACCAATGCCCCCACTGCCTTCATGGATTTGTTGAACCGGGTGTTTAGACCGTACTTGGACCAGTTCGTGGTGGTATTCATTGATGATGTGCTCATCTATTCTCGAGATCAGACGCAGCACGGACAGTACTTGCAGATGGTTTTGGACACACTGAGACGACGTAGGCTGTACGCTAAATACAGCAAGTGTGAGTTCTGGTTAAGGGAGGTGACCTTCTTAGGTCATGTGATCTCCAGGGATGGCTTGGCGGTGGACCCAGCAAAGGTTGAGGCAGTGCTCAGGTCGGAGAGACCGCGTACGGTTACTGAGATCCGCAGTTTCTTGGGACTGGCAGGCTACTACAGGTGGTTTATCAGGGGCTTCTCGCAGATTGCACGTCCTATGGCACAGCTGACCCGGAAGGACGTGCCCTTTACTTGGACAGACGCCTGTGAGGCGTGTTTTCAGGAGTTGAAGGAGAGGCTGACTTCGGCTCCCATGCTCACCATCCCAGACAGTAGTGGCGGGTTCGTTGTGTACACAGATGCCTCTTTGCAGGGGTTAGGGGGTGTGCTCATGTAGAGGGGTCACGTTGTCGCTTACGCTTCACGGCAATTGAAGCCCAATGAGCATAGCTACCCTACCCACGACCTGGAGCTGGCAATTGTCGTCTTAGCGCTGAAGACTTGGCGGCACTACTTGTACGGTGAGACCTTTGAGATTTTCACAGATCACAAGAGCCTCAGATACTTATTTGATCAGAAGGAGCTCAACAAGAGACAGAGACGTTGGTTGGAGCTCCTGAAGGACTATGACTGTATCATTTCATACCACCCGGGAAAGGCCAACGTGGTGGCTGACGCCTTGAGCCGGAGGGCACCTGCCCACTTGGCCAGCTTACAAGCACAGAGTTGGAGCCTCTTGGAGGAGATGGGCAGTTGGCGACCCTTAGCGTTATAGGGGCACTGTGGGGCAGTGACTGTGACGCGACAGACGAGGCCAGAGCTGATAGATCGCATCATCGCAGGGCAGATGGCTGACCCATACTTACAGTCGTTACGCGACAGAGTACTGTCAGGAGACCTTGGGACTTCTCTTTTACAGACCAGGTGCTGCGCATGAGGGGATGTTTGTGCGTTAGTGTAATGACATGGTGGTGATGTATAATGTTGTGTTGTTCGTTGTAGTATAGTGTAATGTATAACACTATGGGTGTCATAGTGGTGAGTTAGGGTGAGTACCAGTCATTACAACCATTATTATTATTTACTTATCTAATTTTTACTGGTTTTGTTCCAGGTCGTTCACTGGGAGGCAATTTATTGAATTACATCGGTCACTCTTTGATCTCAAAATTATCCTCTAATTCCAAAAAGAAGTTTCACATCTTATTAAAGAATAAATGAATATAAAAATTGGTTTGCCTACTTACTAAAAATTAATTTCAATGCTTGTAAAAATTAACTAACTAAAAACAAGCACCAAATAATGTATTACTATACCTTAAACTATGTATTTACAAGTTATAGTATTACTACTAACATGATAGTACATAATAAACTAAGATATCATAGTATACTAGCTTAACTTATTAGTCTGTTATCTACAGTAACGTATACAGCAGTTTTAGTGACAGATATTAGCGTCACTAAATCCCAGAAAACACACTATACAACCTAAGGAGGGAAAACTGAGGTCTTTAGCGATATTTATAGTGTCATTTTATTCTGTTAGTAATTATATAGGTTTACTTATACAAATAATAAGCTATACTACTTGTACTTATTGTATTCATATTTACGTATGTATACACTTCTCTCTTTCTGTGTATGTACAGCTTTTGATTCTCTTACTCTAAAGCTCACTTCATATGTTCTTCTTTCTCTTTTATTTCTGCGTTAAGTTTCTCTGTTAAGCTTTCTTCTGTCTCATGTGTTCTTCTCTTTTATTTGTGTTATCTTTCAGCCTTACATATTTCAGAATCTGCGGTGGGGAGGGGATTAAGCAATGTCATTAGCTTTTATTAATCAGTTCAAAATGTGTTTTAATTTGCGGGTGCGCCTTTCGAGGGATACACTACACCCAGAGGGTGGGACCAGACCTCTACTAAGCGTTCCCTAATCTTCATTAGGTGGCTTAATTACGCTTTCAGACTCAGCGCAGGGCCTCAGCCATACGCCGCACACACTCGGGCCCCCCGCCCCACACACAATCGTAAACTCATCACAATGCTCAGACAGAATGCCAGACAGTATGCTCAGATAGTAATCGGATCGGGTATATGGTTTGTGTTTCGGGCGCCCGGCGCCCATGACGACTGGCTAGTAAAGAAACAAATTCTTAATAAGGCGCTGCGTGCGATTTGCAGTGCACGATGTGGTGCTATTCCAACGCCACATCTGCGCTGGAAATCGGGCGCAGCTGCACCTGAAGGTGAATTTGGCCCTCGATTTGAGGGCCATAAATTATAAAATAAAATAAAATAAAATATGGACAATAAAGTATTTGCATAACACTACATAATTGGTTAATTAATTTTGAATTTTAATTAAGTTTACTATACAGATAAATTAATTAAAGTAGGTTGTTTGTACAGGCTAATTTAGGTGCTTAATCGGTTAATTACTTATAAATTAGTTAGTAAATGGTCTAATTGACCTTATACAGATTTAGATTATATACTTAAGTATTTTATACATATTTTTATTATATTTTTACGAATTAATTTATGTTTTATTTATATTAAAGTAGCAGCTTTTGGCTGTTTAGCTTAAAAACTAAATAACAGTAATCTAAAAAGGGTTTAACTATACTTTAATTAGCTTAAATTACTTAATATATATTAACCTAGGTCTATATATTCACTTAACTTAGTTATAACTCTAAATTATTAGTTTAGCTAATTTAATTTACAATATGGCTATAACTGAATAAATTCAAATCAGTATATATATATACATAATTCAGTAATTATATATGTATAAATCCAATTCAATAATTTAGTATTTATGCATATATGTACATGAGTTACATATATATATAGATATATACAAGTTTATACAGTATACAGTATATATGTATCTATACTTACATAGTTATTATGTACATTATAGTTATAGTTAGTAGTATATGTATATATACAGTATTAGATTTAAGTATTTACAGTTAGATTTCAGTAGGAGGTTAGGAATGAAGGATTGATTAAGTTCAATTTCAGTTTTTTTTAACAGCAGCTTCAGCCACTGTTAGAGAGGGTGAAGAAGAGGGGAATGTGTTTAGGAATTCAGTGCTTCTACAGCAGTGGCTTAAGCCACTGTCAAATGGGCTACTGCTGCTGCAGTTAGTCCATTTGATGAGGAAGATGAGTTCGATAGATGAGAAGGGAAGAATTTAGAGAAGAGGGAAATATGTAGCTGCAAGATGCAGTAATTCACTGTGTACTGGGATTAAAAGCAATCAAAACCACTGAAAAACTGATGAGTAAATTCCAAATCTGACAAGGGTTTAATTCTCACGAAAATCACTAAATGTCTCAATTCAAATGCCCAAAAACCCTCATCAAAAACCTCATTTCAGATTAAAACCACAAATAACACTGAATTAGCTCTTCCTAATGCTATAGACAGCATGAAGGAAGACTTAATTCAGTCACTTAAAACCATTAAATCCAATCCCAGTTTCTTGCAACCTTAAGGAGTATGGAGAACTCCTTAGGTTAGGAAATCACCATACAAATCACCATAGTCATTGTCACATTAGTTATCAAAACAGAGTGTATGGCAATTCTGAATTATCAAAACAGGACTGAGAATTCATTAAGGGAATTCACAGTAACTTGTAAATGCATTCAAATCATAGCAAAACAGATTCAAGGATGGCTCTTCTGAGTTGGTTTCTGTCACCAGAAACCCTCTTAGAGTCCTTGCCAACAAGAAATTCCAATCCTCTTCAATCTGTCAGATCTGGCAATGAAATTTAGAAAACAAAAATTCCTTAAAATCCATGTTGAAAATAAATTTGACAAACTGAAGAATTTAACCCAAAATCAAAGGGCTTCTGTGATCAAAGATGGGGTGAGTGAGAAGCCCCAAAGGTGCTTGTGTCGCCAATTTCAGATATGAGGTTGTATACCACCAGATCTGAAACTGGATCAGGGTGTGTGGGTGAAGGATGAGAAAAACTTGTCGTTAAAAAAATAAATCAGAACTGGATTGTGAAAAAACATGGAGAGGGAGATAATTTGAAAAATGATTAGATGAATTCTTCCCCTCTGATCTGGACTGATCAGAGGAGGTGAGGGAAGGGAATTAATGCTAATTCTACTCCTAAAGCTACTTTAACCTATAGCGAAAATTAAACACTAACAATTATGCTAATTCTACTCTAAACTACTTAACTACAGCTAAAACTAATTATGCAGAATTAAAAACCTAAACTAACAGGAAGAATGGGACCTATGGGTCCTTAGCCGGTGGCTAAGGAGGAAGAAAGGAGGAAGATGACTCTAGCGGAGGGAAGAGTCTACTAGTGAGGCTCCGGGGTTGTCCTCAGGTGCTACGAAGTCCTTAGCGACGAGGAGTGTCGAGAGCAGGCGATGATTTCACAGCTGGTGGCTGTGAAATCAAAGGTTGGATGGGGAGGAGTGACTGGAGTGGACGAATTGATCGTTAAGAGGTGTAGGAGGGAGCGATCCCTTGCGTGCGACACCACTGAGGTGCTTAAGTAGCATGCTTAGTGGCTGGAATCACCGCGCAGGTGAAGATATTCAAATTGCAGCCGGCGGTGAGGATGTGATGAGCGGAGCGCGAGTTGAGCTGAGAGTGAGATCTAACCGTCAGATGAGATCTGGGGAGAGAGGTGAACGCACGCACCGAATAGCGCGAAAGTTCCATTTGAATCCAACCGCAAATCAAGACTTAAAGTGAGATGGACGGCTGAGATTGGTTGTGTTCTTCGCGCACTACAGTGCGTGTGAAGAGCAGCAGGCCTCTCTCTGAAATGAAGGAAATTTGCAGGAAGGCCCTTGAACGAAGGGGTAGAAATATTGCATGCAGGCCCATAAGTGAGAAGAACAATAACTGGAAGGGCCCTGCAGTCTTACAAAAGGGTCCCTACGGCTTACAAGCAGGTCCAAAAATGAGTTTTTAAGGGTCAAAGCGTAATGCATGAAGGACCTAAATGTAAACTATCTATTTCCAAACCTAAATGATGTCCAATTGCCTACAAATTTTTACATGTGCTTAATTGAACATTTAAGACATTGATTTTACCTCTGATTTGGCCTTTCAAACTTGTTTATGTGTTCAATTGATGCATGGATCATCATTTGTTCTTTTGCTTTCAGAATATCTCACTTTTGTGACCTAATTATGAAGTTTTAACACAGAGTAAAAGTTTTAGGTCTTGTTCTTTAATTCCCACACTTAACCCTTTTTATCTGTTAATTTGATATTGTTTTACTTAGTGCCTAGCTTAATTTCAGCCTTTTAGACATGATGAGTAGCCACTATCATGCGTTCCCAGAGACGAGGAGCTGTTGAGGGAGCTCCTAACTGAGGCACACGGTTCCAGATTCACCATACATCCCGGAAACACAAAGATGCACCATGATTTGAGATGTGACTTTTGGTGGAGGGGAATGAAGCGGGATGTGGGTGAATTCGTGTAGCAGTGTTTAGTGTGCCAGCAGGTGAAGACCGAGCATCAGAGGCCTGGAGGGCCATTACAACCACTTCCAGTGCCAGAGTGGAAGTGGGAGAGCATCACCATAGACTTGGTGGTGGGCTTACCTGTTACCCAGCGAGGACACGACGCAGTCTGGGTAATCGTTGACAGATTGACGAAGACGGCACGTTTCTTGTCGATCCGAGTCACCTTGGGACTAGCACAGTTGGCGGAGAGGTATATCCGCGACGTGGTACGTCTACACGGAGTTCCGTGGGAGATCGTATCCGACCGGGATACCCGCTTTACGTCGCAGTTTTGGGCTGAGTTTCAGCAGGCTCTGGGGAAGCGGTTGAGGTTTAGTACAGCTTACCACCACAGATGGACGGACAGTCTGAGAGCACAATACAGACACTTGAGGACCTTTTGCGTGCTTGTGTACTGGACTGGAGGGGCTCTTGGGAGGAGCACTTGCCCCTGGCGGAGTTTGCATATAATAACAGTTATCACTCGAGCATCGGCATGGCACCCTACGAGGCTCTGTACGGACGGAGGTGTACGACACCCTTGAGTTGTGTTGAGGTGGGGACCAAGTGGGAGGTTGGCCCCAGGATGATCCGGCAGAGTCAGGAGGTAGTCGAGCAGATTCACAGGCGACTCCGCACTGTCAGGAGCAAACAGAAGAGCTATGCAGATCGGAAGTGCAGAGAAGTACAGTTTGAGCTTGGGGACCACGTCTTCCTTCGCGTTTCGCCCATGAAGGGCCTGCAGCGGTTTGGGGTGAGAGGGAAGCTCGCGCCGAGGTTCATGGGACCCTTTGAGGTCCTGGAGCGGGTTGGACCCGTTGCTTACAGGTTTGCCCTTCCTCCCCAGCTTTCTGGTGTGCACGACATGTTCTACGTGTCCAACCTCAGTAAGTATGTCACTGATCCCAATCACGTCCTGAGCCACGAGAGCGTCGAGGTGGGTGACGACTTGACCTACCCCGAGCGACCAGTGCATATTCTCGACAGAGCTATCCGGAGTCTGCGACGGAAGCAAGTACCCCTGGTGAAGGTTTTGTGGAGGAGTCGGTGGTATGAGGAGGCTACCTGGGGACTGAGGTGGCGATGCGGGAGTGGTACCCGGAGCTCTTTGTGGGTACGTCTTTTCGGACCGGCTTCGGCCCTCTTTGAGTTTGTTATGCATATATCGTTCTTTTCCGCACTTTAGTTAGCGCAAGTTTCGGGGATGAAACTTCCTTTGAGTTTGTTATGTTGTTAAGACCACGACATCAAACGCCTTCTAAGACGTCAGGGAGTTGGTCCAGACGTCTGGAAGCCTTCCTAGACGTCTAGAAATTAATTTTTGTGGCGTACGATTGTGAGTCTGTGCGCATGTGCGTGCAGACTAAACCCGGCGCCCTCTTTTCTTCTCTCTCTTCCCACCCCGTCCTGCAGGCGCCTTCTTTTCTTCCTCTCTCTCTCCCCCGGCGCCTTCAAATACCTCCCCCCCTCTCCTCTCCCTCACCACCACTCCACCGTCTCCTCCTTCTTCTAGTGACAGCGTGAGAGTGCGAGGGTAGCCGCTGCTGTCGGGTGCGCGCAGGGAGGAGGAGGTGCAGTGAGAGGGAGAAGAGGCAGAGCACGTGAGGAAGAGAGGGCGAGCTCGCTGGAGCAGCCAGGGTCGGCCGACGGGCGCGCAGCAGGAGCGCGGTGCTGGGGAAGTTGCCCAGTGCTGCTGCAGCTCGGGCAGCAGGCGAGCGCGGCACAGCACGGCTGTGCGCAGTAGGCGGAGGGTGAGGAGGTCCTGATTCTAGGAAATTTTCCCAGAATCAGATGTATCGACCAACGTCCAGATGGTGCGGGGGACGTTTGGAGTGAGATCCAGACATCTAAAAGGTACTATTTTCCTCAAATTCTTCCTTTCTGCGGATGTGGCCATGCAGGCCGTTCCGCCAAAGGTTCTGCCTCTTTGCCGTGTTGAGATTGATTGCATACGCGTGCAGGGTTCATCCGAGAAGGCACAAGGGCACGCCCTTCCAGACAGATTAGATGTCTGGGCACAACACCAGACGGTAGAGAGGGTCTCCAGACGTTCGGAGTGATAGTCGGACATCTGGAACTAGGTCCAGACGGTTCAGTGGGATCCTAGACGTCTGAAGAACATCACATAAGTGAGGTACGATCGGAACCATCGTTTGAGACGTCTGGAAGGTGTTCCAGACGTCTGACTTCGGTCAGAATTGTCATTTTTTACCCGTTTAGGGTCCGTTCGGTGTCCAATTTCCGCGTTTAAAAATTTGTTCTTCTCGAAAATTGTTCCTCTACTTGTTTAAAGTACTTATTTTCTATTCTGAGTAGTTCCTTGTGTTGATCCTTGTGTTAGGACCTCGTTCTGTTGCGGATCTAGGGGTTGCGGAGGCACGTGGATCTGCCGATCACGCCCCCAATACTCCCAATTTTGTGGGTAGATTGGCTCCCTTGAATTATTTATCAACATTTATGCACTTGTGAGATAAATAATAGATTCTAAGGTATGGCATGAACCCTAGGACTGGAAAACTAGATTAAATGATAGATCCTAGGGTAGGGCATGAATCCTAGAACTGAAAAACTAGATTGAATGATAGATCCTAGGGTGTGGCATGAATCCTATGAACAGAAACACTGAAACGAATGTCGTGAATACATGAATTGTAGTCTTGGAAAAGTAGAAAGAAAAATGATAATTGCCTATAATTGGATAACAACTGCTTGTATGTGAATGTATATTAATTATTGGAAACACGGATTATATGGGAATAAAAACTGAAATGATGAAACATAAAATGGCTTGGCTAGAGAAATATGAGCATTAACCCTACGGGGAATTAGGAGTAGAGCTCCGGAAAGGTAAATGGAATGGAATTGGGGAAGTGAGCTGGCCCTTGAGTACGGAGTACCAAGGAGAGCGACTGTTCCCCCTGTTTAGTGCAGAGCTGAGCTAGCTGCCCCATGGACCTACGGTTAAGTCTGGCCACTTTGTACCGACTTTTGGCCCTCGTGTACACTGTACCGGGGAGAGCTACTAGTTTAGGGAGAGCACTAGCCACCCCACGGGCCCCGAGGTTCTGCTAGCCTTCCTACGTTGACTTGTTAGGCCCACTGGGCAAACCAGGGTAGTCAAGCGAGGGTGCACGGGCTGTGGAGGGGCAAGACCCTTGTTTGGTTACTGTGGAGGGGCTGGACCCCTGTTATTGAGAGGGCTCTGCCCTATACTGGTTCCGTGCTATGCTTTGGGGTGCACCCGTTAACGGAAACGACTGATCGTGTGCCAGTGCGGGGTAGCTACCTGAGCATTTATCGCGCGTGCTGTAGTCACCGTTACGTCTGTCAGTGACCTTGGGGTGGTTGACTGAGGGTAGGACCACCACGGGGGACTCTCCCGGCCAGGAGAGCACCACGTGCTACTTCTACTTTTCGGAAAAGACTGTAATCAAGATCGTTCCCACGAGGAACACTCGAGATCAAGAGAATGATCCGAGGAATGATTCAAGAATGAGTAAATAGAAAATAAAGAAAGAAATTAAAAATAACAGCTACTTCTCCACCTTACTATTTTTCTTAGCTTGTTGGTTGCCACTCTACTCAGCGTTTCGCTAACATGTCACCTTTGTCACCTTTTGAGGACCAGGTGTTGAGCAGCCAGAGCCTGCGGCTGCAGAGGGTGCTGGGCCTAGTAGAGCCTAGTAGTTTTACTTGTGTTGTACCTACTGTACCGTTTCTTCTATTGTAGTGAGTATTTTCTATTACAACTGTACTCTTTTATTGTAAGCATCATGTTTATGTACATTTTTAATTCTCTACTGTTGTGGTGTTGTGTACTGTAGTAGTTCTTTTCTTTACTACTGTACTTTTGTTACTGCTAGTCATATGCATGATGAATGTGGTTTATTTTACTGCTCTTTTGGTTACTTTCTCGTTGGGTGACTGGGTCTTGGGATCAGTCGAGTCTGTCTGATTCTCGTGTCTCGTAGGGATTCGGGAATTCGGGCCGTAATAAGATGGTATCAGAGCAGGGTCGTCCCGAGAAGTGAACCAACCGACTAGAAAATAACCAATTCACCTGTCTGTAACTAGAGTAGCCACCACAACGTATCTTTTGACATTTGTTCTTTGACTTCTCCATTAGATATCGATTCGTATTGATGTTTCTCCATTCTGTATTCGCGTCTCCTTGCAGGAGATGCCTCAACGCGAGACTAGCGAGGTGAGCCGCGGATGCGGCCGAGGACGAGGTCAGAGGGGCGGGCACGTTGAGGTCGATGCTTCAGTGGACCAGCCACTACTGCCTGGCATTCAGGCCCAGGACCTCGCCCAGCTGATACGGGACATCGTGCTAGAGGAGCTCCACCCGCTGCCACGAGCACATCTCCCTGGGGCTGCGGAGGGGGAGTCCTCTATGGGACCACGCGACGGACATGGCACTAGACGCGGGAGAGGGGATGGGCCTCCACCACCCCCACCTTCCTCCGGCACTTTTGAGTAGGAGGCTTCTTTACCGGGAGGCGCGCCAGCATCTCCACTTCAGCACCACTTTGAGCTTTTCGGACAGTTTCGGAAGCTGAAGCCCCCCTCCTTGAAGGGTGATGAGGACCTGACCGAGGCGGAGGACTGGCTCGAGCAGATCGAGAAGGTTTTTGACACCCTTCACCCCCTTGTGGAGTGCCGTGGGGCCTTTGCCACGTACCAGCTGGAGAACGTGGCACACAGGTGGTGGAGGGCGGTTAGGGGACAGGAGAGGGACAAGCCGACTTGGGACCGGTTTGTCACCATCTTTTGCCAGCAGTACTTTCCCTAAACATGGCAGGACCAGAGGAGGCAGGAGTTCCACACTCTCCGCCAAGGGAAGATGACCGTGAGCGCGTATCGCATGTGTTTCCTGGAGCTATCTCGCATCGCAGTGATAGTAGTGGCCACTGAGGAGGAGCGCCTTTGGAGGTTCACCAAGGGGCTCCGGCTGGTGATTTGGGGGTATGTTAAACCCCTGAAGCTGCCTGTGTTCTCGAGGTTGGTAGAGGCACCTATGACATACGAAGAGACCAACCTGTCCGCACGCGACACTTATAGCGGGCGGAAGAGGCCATATCAGCCAGACTTCTCACAGGGCCGACGAGAGAGGAGACACGTGGAGCCTGCAGGAGAGCCATAATGTTTTGCGGGGCCATCAGTGGCTTTTTGGGGCCCCCGACAGGGGCTAGCTGCTAGCACCGGACCCCCGCCCAGTAGACAGCAGGGACCCACTATGGGCGGGAGTCGAGACCACCATTGCTACCAGTGTGGCCAGCCGGGCCACATCAGGAGGGACTGCCCGTCTAGGGCAGGAGGTCAGTAGATGCATCCCGTGCCGAGCATTGGAGGGAAAGCCGGGGGTCGCGGTTTCCAGGCGTGAGGAGGAGGATAGCAGTCGCGGGGAGGGTATCGGCCAGCGGCTACCCGTCCAGCGCAGAGTGTGGTTGCTTCGTTCACACCTAGGGCTGAGGGACGTATAAACGCCCTGACACACAGGGATGCCAGAGCTTCGGGATCAGTGGTGGCTAGTATGGTTTCAATTTTTGGCAGACTTGTTTACACGCTTTTCGATTCCAGTGCTACGCACTTATTCTTCCCAGCCAGTTTTGCGGTTAGTTTGGGGCAGGACTGTATGTTGTTAGAGGATCCGTTCGTGATCAGAGGTCCGAGTGGTCAGCTATTTGTAGCTGAGGAGGTATACACAGGTTGCGAGGTCAGTGTTGGGGGACACAGCCTTCCCGCTGACCTGATTATGATACAGATGGAGGACTTTGGCATAATTCTGGGGATGTACTGGCTGTCCGCTTACCACCCCTTGGTGGACTGCTTTGAGAGGAAGATCGTCTTCTCCATACTGGAGTTGCCTTCTTTCGAGTTCCACGAGCAGCCAGTGGACGGAGGTTTCAAGTGCATTTATGCACTTCGGGCGGCGAGACTTTTGAGCCAGGGGTGTGAGGGCTTCCTAGCTTGTGTGGTGGCAGAGCCCAGCCCTGTGGCAGACTTAAAGAGTATCCCAGTGGTCAGAGAGTACCCCGACGTGTTCCCAGATGAGCTGCCAGGACTACTGCCCGAGTGTGATATCGAGTTTGAGATCTCGCTGGTACCGGGGACCAGCCCCATCACCACAGCCCCATACAGGATGGCACCACTTGAGCTGCGAGAGCTCAAGTCTTAGTTGCTGGATCTTTTGGAGAAGGGCTTTGTGAGGCCTAGTGCGTCTCCTTGGGGAGCCTCAGTATTGTTTGTAAAGAAGAAGGATGGTACCCTACGCCTTTGTGTGGACTACAGACAGCTGAATAGGGTCACCATCAAGAACAGGCATCCGCTACCGAGGATTGATGACTTGTTTGACCAGCAGCGAGGTGCCATGGTTTTCTCTAAGATCGACTTGAGGTCTGGATACCACCAGTTGAGGATCAAGGAGGCAGATGTCTCCAAGGCAGCTTTTCGCACCCGATACGGACACTATGAGTTTCTGGTCATGTCGTTTGGGCTGACCAATTCCCCCATTGCCTTCATGGATTTGTTGAACTGGGTGTTTAGACCGTACTTGGACCAGTTCGTGGTGGTATTCATTGATGATGTGCTCATCTATTCTCGAGATCAGACGTAGAACGGACAGCACTTGCGGATGGTTTTGGACACACTGAGACGATGTAGGCTGTACGCCAAATACAGCAAGTGCGAGTTCTGGTTAAGGGAGGTGACCTTCTTAGGTCATGTGATCTCCGGGGATGGCTTGGCGGTGGACCCAGCCAAGGTTGAGGCAGTGCTCAGGTGGGAGAGACCGCGTACGGCTACTGAGATCCACAGTTTCTTGGGACTGGCAGGCTACTACAAGTGATTTATCAGGGGCTTCTCGCAGATTGCACGTCCTATGACACAGCTGACCTGGAAGGACGTGGCCTTTACTTGGACAGACGCCTGTGAGGCGTGTTTTCAGGAGTTGAAGGAGAGGCTGACTTCGGCTCCCGAGCTCACCATCCTAGACGGTAGTGGTGGGTTCATTGTGTGCATAGACACCTCTTTGCAGGGGTTAGGGGGTGTGCTCATGCAGAGGGGTCACATTGTCGCTTATGCTTTACGGCAACTGAAGCCCCTTGAGCATAGCTACCCTACCCACGACCTGGAGCTGACAACCGTCGTCTTCACATTGAAGACTTGAAGGCACTACTTGTATGGTGAGACCTTTGAGATTTTCACAGATCACAAGAGCCTCAGATACTTGTTTGATCAGAAGGAGCTCAACATGAGACAGAGACGTTGGTTGGAGCTCCTGGAGGACTATGACTGCAGCATTTCATACCACCCGGGAAAGGCCAATGTGGTGGCTGACCCCTTGAGCCGGAAGGCGCCCGTCCACTTGGCCAGCTTACAGGCACAGAGTTGGAGCCTCTTGGAGGAGATGGGCAGTTGGCGACCCTTAGAGTTACAGGGGCACTGTGGGGCAATGACTGTGACGCGACAGATGAGGCCAGAGCTGATAGACCGCATCATCGTAGGGCAGATGGCTTACCCATACTTACAGTCATTATGTGACAGTGTACTGTCAGGAGATCCTGGGGACTTCTCCTTTACAGACCAGGTGCTGCGCATGAGGGGACGTTTGTGCGTTCCCAGAGACGAGGAGCTGTTGAGGGTGCTCCTGATTGAGGCACACGGTTCCAGATTCACCATACATCCCGGAAACACAAAGATGTGCCATGATTTGAGACATGACTTTTGGTGGAGGGGAATGAAGCGGGATGTGGGTGAATTCGTGTAGCAGTGTTTAGTGTGCCAGCAGGTGAAGACCGAGCATCAGAGGCCTGCTGGGCCGTTATAGCCACTTCCAGTGCCAGTGTGGAAGTGGGAGAGCATCACCATGGACTTGGTGGTGGGCTTACCTGTTACCCAGCAAGGACACGACGCAGTCTGGGTAATCGTTGACAGCTTGACGAAGATGGCACGTTTCTTGCCGATCTGAGTCACCTTGGGACCAGCACAGTTGGAGGAGAGGTATATCCACGACGTGGTATGTCTACACGGAGCTCCGCGGGAGATCGTATCCAACCGGGATACCCGCTTTACGTCGCAGTTTTGGGCTGAGTTTCAGTAGGCCCTGGGGACGCGGTTGAGGTTCAGTACAGCTTACCACCCGCAAACGGACGGACAGTCTGAGAGCACGATACAGACACTTGAGGACATTTTGGGTGCTTATGTACTGGACTGGAGGGGCTCTTGGGAGGAGCACCTGCCCCTGGCGGAGTTTGCATATAATAACAGTTGCCACTCGAGCATCGGCATGGCACCCTACGAGGCTCTGTACGGACAGAGTTGTACGGCACCCTTGAGTTGGGTTGAGGTGGGGACCAAGTGGGAGGTTGGCCCCAAGCTGATCCGGCAGAGTCAGAAGGTAGTCGAGCAGATTCACAGGCGACTTCGCATTGTCAGGAGCAGATAGAAGAGCCATGCAGATCGGAAGCGCAGAGAGGTACAGTTTGAGGTTGGGGACCACGTCTTCCTTCGCGGTTCACCCATGAAGGGCCTGCAGCGATTTGGGGCGAGAGGGAAGCTTACGCTGAGGTTCGTGGGACCCTTTGAGGTCCTGGAGCGGGTTCGACCCGTTGCTTACAGGCTTGCCCTTCCTCCCCAGCTTTCTGGTGTGCACGACGTGTTCCACGTGTCCAACCTCAGGAAGTACGTTGCCAATCCCAATCACGTTCTGAGCCACGAGAGCGTCGAGGTGGGTAACGACCTGACCTACCCCGAGCAGCCAGTGCAGATTCTCGACAGAGCTGTCCGGAGTCTGAGACGGAAGCAAGTATCCCTGGTGAAGGTTTTGTGGAGGAGTCAGCGGTACGAGGAGGCTACCTGGGAGACTGAGGCCGCGATGTGGGAGCGGTACCCGGAGCTCTTTGAGGGTATGACTTTTTGGACCGGCTTCGATCCTCTTTGTGTTTGTTATGCATATATCGTTCTTTTCCGCACTCTAGTTAGCGCAAGTTTCGGGGATGAAACTTCCTTTGAGTTTGTTATGTTGTTAAGACCACGACATCAAACGTCTTCTAAAATGTCTGGGAGTTGGTCCAGACATCTGGTCAAACGTCTGGAAGCCTTCCCAGACATCTGGAAATTAATTTTTCCGACGTACGATTGCGAGTCTACGCGCATGCGCGTGCAGATGTCCGATTTTCGCGTTTAAAATTTCATTCTTCTCGGAAATTGTTCCTCTACTTGTTTAAAGTTCTTATTTCGTATTTTTAGTAGTTCCTTGTGTTGGTCCTTGTGTTAGGACCTCGTTCTGTTGCGGATCTGGGGGTTGCGGAGGCACGTGGATCTGCTGATCACGCCCCTAGTACTCCCGATTTTGTGGGTAGAGTGGCTCCCTTGAATTATTTAACAACATTTATGAACTTGTGAGATAAATAATAGATTCTAAGGTATGGCATGAACTCTAGGACTGGAAAACTAGATTGAATGATAGATCCTAGGGTATGGCATGAATCCTAGGACTGGAAAACTAGATTGAATGATAGATCCTAGGGTATGGCATGAATCCTAGGACTGGAAAACTAGATTGAATGATAGATCCTAGGGTGTGGCATGAATCGTAGGAAGAGAAACACTGAAACGAATGTCGTGAATACATGAATTGCAGTCTTGGAAAAGTAGAAAGAAAAATGATAATTGCCAGTAATTGGATAACAGCTGCTTGAATGTGAATGTATATTAATTATTAAAAACATGGACTATATTTGAATAAAAACTGAAATGATGAAACATAAAATGGCTTGGCTAGAGAAATATGAGAATGAACCCTACGAGGAATTAGGTGTAGAGCTCTTGAAAGGTAAATGGAATAGAATTGGGAAAGTGAGCTGGCCCTTGAGTACGGAGTACTAAGGAGAGAGACTGTCCCCCCCTGTTTAGTGCAGAGCGGAGCTAGCTGCCCCATGGATCCAAGGTTAGGTCTGGCCACTTTGTACCAACTTTTGGCCCTCGCGTACACTGTACCGGGGAGAGCTACTAGTGTAGGGAGAGCACTAGCCACCCCACGGGCCCCGGGGTTCTGCTAGCCTTCCTTCATCGACTTGTTAGGCCCACTGAGCAAACCAGGGTAGTCAGGTGAGGGTGAGCGGGCTGTGGAGGGGCAAGACCCCTGTTTGGTTACTGTGGAGGGGCTGGACCCCTGTTACTGAGAGGGCTCTGCCCTATACTGGTTCAGTGCTATGCTTTGGGGTGCACCCGTTAACGGAAACGATTGATCGCGTGCCAGTGCAGGCTAGCTACCCGAGCGTTTATCGCTATGCCATAGTCACCGTTATGTCTGTCAATGACCATGGGGTGGTTGACTGAGGGTAGGACCACCACGGGGGACTCTCCTGGCCATGAGAGCACCACGTGCTACTTCTACTTTTCGAAAAAGACTGTAATCAAGATCGTTCCCACGTGGAACACTCGAGATCAAGAGAAAGATCTGAGGAATGATTCAAGAATGAGTAAATAGAAAATAAAGAAAGAAATTAAAAATAACAGCTACTTGTCCACCTTACTATTTTTCTTAGCTAGTTGGTTGCCACTCTACTCAGCGTTTCACTGACGTGTCACCTTTGTCACCTTTTCAGGACCAGGTGTTGAGCAGCCAGAGCCTGCGGCTGCAGAGGGTGCTGGGCCTAGTAGAGCCCAGTAGTTTTACTTGTGTTGTACCTACTGTACGGTTTCCTCTGTTGTAGTGAGTATTTTCTGTTACAACTGTACTCTTTTATTGTAAGCAACATGTTTATGTACCTTTTTAATTCTCTACTGTTGTGGTGTTGTGTACTGTAGTAGTTCTTTTCTTTTCTACTATACTTTTGTTACTGCTAGTCATATGCATGATGAATGTGGTTTATTTTACTGCTCTTTTGGTTACTTTCTCGTTGGACGATTGGGTCTTGGGATCAGTCGAGTCGGTCCGATTCTCGTGTCTCTAGGGATTCGGGAATTCGGGTCGTAACAAGATGGTATCAGCGCAAGGTCGTCCCGAGAAGTGAACTAACTGGCTGGAAAATAACCAATTCACGTGTCTGTAATTAAAGTAGCCACCACAACGTATCTTTTGACATATGTTCTTTGACTTCTCCATTAGATATCGATTCGTATTTATGTTTTTCCATTCTGTATTCGCATCTCCTTGCAGGAGATGCCTCAACGTGGGACTAGCGAGGTAGGCCGCGGACGCGGCCGAGGACGAGGTCGGAGGGGCGGGCGCGTTGAGGTCGATGCCTTAGTGGACCAGCCACTGCTCCCGGGCATTCAGGCCCAGGACCTCTCCCAGTTGATACGGGACATCGTGCGAGAGGATCTCCACCCGCTGCCACGAGCGCCTCTCCTTGGGGCTGCGGAGGGGGAGTCCTCTGTGGGACCACGTGATGGACATGGCTCTGGACGCAGGAGAGGGGATGGGCCTCCACCGCCCCCACCTTCCTCTGACACTTCTGAGCATGAGGCTTCTTTACCGGGAGGCACGCCAGCATCTCCACTTCAGTGCCACTTTGAGCTTTTCGGACAGTTTCGGAAGCTAAAGCCCCCCTCCTTCAAGGGAGATGAGGAACCAACTGAGGCGGAGGACTGGCTCGAGCAAATCGAGAAGGTTTTTGACACCCTTCGACCCTCTGTGGAGTGCCGCATGGCCTTTACCACGTATCAGCTGGAGAGCGCAGCACACAGGTGGTGGAGGGCAGTCAGGGGACAGGAGAGGGACGAGCCGACTTGGGACCGGTTCGTCACCCTCTTCTGCGAGCAGTAATTTCCCTAGACATGGCAAGACCAGAGGAGGCAGGAGTTCCACACTCTTCACCAGGGGACGATGACCGTGAGCACGTATCGCACGCGTTTCCTGGAGCTGTCTCGCTTCACAGCGACAGTAGTGGCCACTGAGGAGGTGCACCTTTGGAGGTTCACCGAGGGGCTCCAGCCGGCGATTCGGGGGTACGCTAAACCCCTGAAGCTGCCTACGTTCTCGAGAGTGGTAGAGGCAGCTATGACATACGAAGAGACCAACCCATCCGCACGCGACACTGACAGCAGGCGGAAGAGGCCATATCGGCCAGACTTCTCACAAGGCCGACGAGAGAGGAGACACGTGGCACCCGCAGGAGAGCCGTCACATTTTGCGAGGCCATCAGAGGCTTTTGGGGGCCCCCGATAGGGGCCAGCTGCTAGCACCGAACCCCCGCCCAGCCGACAGCAAGGACCCACTAAGGGCGGGAGTCGAGTCCCCCTTTGCTACCAGTGTGGCCAGCCGGGCCACATCAGGAGGGACTGCCCAAGCACTGGAGGTCGAGCCGGGGCCGCGATTTCTAGGCGCGAGGAGGAGGACAGCAGTCGTGGGGAGGGTATCGACCAGCGGCTACCCGTCTTACGCAGAGTGTGGCTGCTTCATCCACACCTAGGGCTGAGGGGCGTATCAACTCCCTGACACACAGGAATGCCAGAGCTTCGGGATCAGTGGTGGCAGGTATGGTTTCAGTTTCCGGCAGACTTGTTTACACGCTTTTCGATTCCGGTGCTATGCACTAGTTCGTCGCAGCTAGTTTTGCGGCTAGTTTGGGGTAGGACAGTATGTTGTTAGAGGATCCGTTCATGATCAGAGGTCCGAGTGGTCAGTTGTTTGTAGCTAAGGAGGTATACACAGGTTGCAAGGTCAGTGTTGGGGGACACAGCCTTCCCGCTGACCTGATTATGATACAGATGGAGGACTTTGGCGTAATTCTGAGGATGGACTGGCTATCCACTTACCACGCCTTGGTGGACTGCTTTGAGAGGAAGATCGTCTTCTCCATACCGGAGTTTCCTTCTTTCGAGTTCCACGGGCAGCCAGTGGACAGGGGTTTCAACTGCATTTCTGCACTTCGGGTGGCGAGACTTTTGAGCCAGGGGTGTGAGGGCTTCCTAGCTTGTGTGGTGGCAGAGCCCAACCCTGTGGCAGACTTCCATAGTATCCCGGTGGTCAGAGAGTACCTCGACGTGTTCCCAGATGAGCTGCCAGGACTATAGCCCGAGTGTGAGATCGAGTTTGAGATCTCACTGGTACCGGGGACCAGCCCCATCTCCACAGCCCCATACAGGATGGCACCACTTGAGCTGCGAGAGCTCAAGTCTTAGTTGCTGGATCTTTTGGAGAAGGGCTTTGTGAGGCCTAGTGCGTCTCCTTGGGGAGCCTCAGTATTGTTTGTAAAGAAGAAGGATGGTACCCTACGCCTTTGTGTGGACTACAGACAGCTGAATAGGGTCACCATCAAGAACAGGCATCCGCTACCGAGGATTGATGACTTGTTTGACCTGCTGCGAGGTGCCATAGTATTCTCTAAGATCGACTTGAGGTCTGGATACCACCAGTTGAGGATCAAGGAGGCAGACGTCTCCAAGATAGCCATCCGCACTCGGTATGGACACTACGAGTTTCTGGTCATGTCATTTGGGATGACCAATGCCCCCGCTGCCTTCATGGATTTGATGAACCGGGTGTTTAGACCGTACTTCAACTAGTTCGTGGTGGTATTCATTGATGATGTGCTCATCTATTCTCGAAATCAGACGCAACACAGACAGCACATACAAATGATTTTGGACACACCGAGACGACGTAGGCTGTAAGTCAAATACAGCAAGTGCGAGTTCTGGTTGAGGGAGGTGACCTTCTTAGGTCATGTGATCTCCGGGGATGGCTTGGCTGTGGACCCAGCCAAGGTTAAGGCAGTGCTCAGGTGGGAGAGACCGCGTACGGTTACTGAGATCCGCAGTTTCTTGGGACTGGCAGGATACTACAGGCGGTTTATCAGGGGCTTCTCGCAGATTGCACGTCCTATGACACAACTGACTCGGAAGGACGTGCCCTTTACTTATACAGACGCCTGTAAGGCGTGTTTTCAGGAGCTGAAGGAGAGGCTGACTTCGACTCCCGTGCTCACCATCCCAAACAGTAGCAACGAGTTCGTTGTGTACACAGACACCTCTTTGCAGGGGTTAGGGGGTGTGCTCATGCAGAGGGGTCACGTTGTTGCTTACGCTTCGCGGCAACTGAAGCCCCATGAGCATAGCTACCTTACCCACGACCTGGAGCTGGCAACTGTCGTCCTTGCATTGAAGACTTGAAGGCACTACTTGTACGGTGAGACCTTTGAGATTTTCACAGATCACAAGAGCCTCAGATACTTGTTTGATCAGAAGGATCTCAACATGAGACAGAGACGTTGGTTGGAGCTCTTGAAGGACTATGACTGCAGCATTTCATACCACCTGGGAAAGGCCAACGTGGTGGCTGACGCCTTGAGCCGAAAGGCGCCCGCCCACTTGGCCAGCTTACAAGCACAGAGTTGGAGCCTCTTGGAGGAGATGGGCAATTGGCGACCCCTAGAGTTACAAGGGCACTGTGGGGCAGTGACTGTGATGCGACAGACAAGGCCAGAGCTGATAGACTGCATCATCGTAGGGCAGATGGCTGACCCATACCTACAGTCGTTATGTGACAGAGTACTGTCAGGAGACCCTGGGGACTTCTCTTTTACATAATAGTTACTACGCATGAGGGGACGTTTGTGCGTTCCCAAAGACGAGGAGCTGTTGAGGGAGCTCCTGACTGAGGCACACGGTTCCAGATTCACCATACATCCCGGACACAAAGATGTACCATGATTTGAGATGTGACTTTTGGTGGAGGGGAATGAAGCGGGATGTGGGTGAATTCGTGTAGTAGTGTTTAGTGTGCCAGCAGGTGAAGACCGAGCATCAGAGGCCTATAGGGCCGTTACAGCCACTTCCAGTGCCAGAGTGGAAGTGGGAGAGCATCACCATGGACTTGGTGGTGGGCTTACCTGTTACCCAGCGAGGACACGACGCAGTCTGGGTAATCGTTGACAGATTGACAAAGATGGTACGTTTCTTGCCGATCCGAGTCACCTTGGGACCAACACAGTTGGCGGAGAGGTATATCCGCGATGTGGTACATCTACACGGAGTTCTGTGGGAGATCGTATCCAACAGGGATACTCGCTTTACGTCGCAGTTTTGGGCTGAGTTTCAGCAGGCCCTGGGGACGCGGTTGAGGTTCAGTGCAGCTTACCACCCCCAGACGGACGGATAGTCTGAGAGCATGATACAGACACTTGAGGACATTTTACGTGCTTGTGTACTAGACTAGAGGGGCTCTTGGGAGGAGCACTTGCCCCTAGTGGAGTTTTCATATAATAACAGTTATCACTCGAGCATCGGCATGGCACTAAACGAGGCTCTGTATGGATGGAGGTGTACGACACCCTTGAGTTGGGTTGAGGTGGGGATCAAGTGGGAGGTTGGCCCAGGCTGATCCGGCAGAGTCAGGAGGTAGTCGAGCAGATTCACAGGCGACTCCGCACTGTCAGGAGCAGACAGAAGAGCTATGTAGATCGGAAGCGCAGAGAGGTACAGTTTGAGGTTGGGGACCACGTCTTCCTTCGTGTTTCACCCATGAAGGGCCTGCAGCGGTTTGGGGTGAGAGGGAAGCTCGCGCCGAGGTTCGTGGGACCCTTTGAGGTCCTAGAGCGGGTTGGATCCGTTGCTTACAGGCTTGCCCTTCCTCCCTAGCTTTCTGGTGTGCACGACGTCTTCCACGTGTCCAACCTCAAGAAGTACGTCACCGATCCCAATCACGTCCTAAGCCACGAGAGCGTCGAGGTGGGTGACGACCTGACCTACCCCGAGCGTCCAGTGCAGATTCTCGACAGAGCTGTCCGGAGTCTGAGACGGAAGCAAGTACCCCTGGTGAAGGTTTTGTGGAGGAGTCAGCGGTACGAGGAGGCTACTTGGGAGACTGAGGCAGCGATGCGGGAGCGGTACCCGAAGCCCTTTGAGGGTACGACTTTTCAGACCGGCTTCGGTCCTCTTTGAGTTTGTTATGCATATATCGTTCTTTTCCGCACTATAGTTAGCGCAAGTTTCGGGGACGAAACTTCCTTTGAGTTTGTTATGTTGTTAAGACCACGACATCAAACGTCTTCTAAGACGTCTGGGAGTTGGTCCAGACGTCTGGAAGCCTTCCCAGACGTCTAGAAATTAATTTTTGCGACGTACGATTGCGAGTCTGCGCGCATGCGTGTGCAGACTGAACCCGCCGCCCTCTTTTCTTCTCTCTCTTCCCTCCCCATCCTGCAGATGCCTTCTTTTCTTCCTCTCTCTCTCTCCCCCGGCTCCTTCAAATACCTCCCCCCCTCTCCTCTCCCTCACCACCACTCCACCGTCTCCTCCTTCTTCTTCCACTGATAGCGTGAGAGTGAGAGAGCGAGGGTAGCCGCTGCTGCCGGGTGCGCGCGGGGAGGAGGAGGTGCAGCAAGAGGGAGAAGAGGTGGAGCACATGACGAAGAGAGGGTGAGCTCGCCGGAGAAGTCAGGGTCGGCCGGCGGGCGCGCGGCGGGAGCACGGTGCTGCTGCATCTTGGGCAGCAAGCGAGCGCGGCGCGGCACGGCCATGAGCTGAAGGCGGAGGGCGAGGGGGTCCTGATTCTGGGAAATTTTCCCAGAATCAGACGTCTGGACCTACGTCCAGACGGCGTGGGGGAGGTCTGGAGTGAGATCCGGACGTCTGAAAGGTACTATTTTCCTCAACTTCTTCCTTTCTGCGGATGCTGCCATGCAGGCCATTCCGCCGAAGGTTCTTCCTCTTTGCTGTGTTGAGATCGATTGCATACTCGTGCAGGGTTCGTTCGGGAAGGCGCAAGGGCATGCCCTTCCAACAGATAAATGTCTTGGCACAGCACCAGACGACGGAGAGGGTCTCCAGACGTCCGGAGTGATAGTTGGATGTCTGGAACTAGGTCCAGATGGTTCAGCGGGATCCTGGACGTCTGAAGAACAACACAGAAGCGAGGTACGATCTGAACCATCGTTTAAGATGTCTGGGTGGTGTTCCAAACGTCTGATTTGGGGCAAAATTATCATTTTTGACCTGTTTAGGGTCTGTTCGATGTTCGATTTCCGTGTTTAAAATTTCGTTCTTCTCAGAAATTGTTCCTCTACTTGTTTAAAGTACTTATTTCCTATTCTGAGTAGTTCCTTGTGTTGATCCTTGTGTTAGGACCTCGTTCTATTGTGGATCTGGGGGTTGCGGAGGCACGTGGATCTGCCGATCATGCCCCCAGTACTCCCGATTTTGCGGGTAGAGTGGCTCCCTTGAATTATTTATCAACATTTATGCACTTGTGATATAAATAATAGATTCTAAGGTATGGCATGAACCCTAGGACTGGAAAACTAGATTGAATGATTGATCCTAGGGTATGGCATGAATCCTAGGACTGGAAAACTAGATTGAATGATAGATCCTTGGGTGTGGCATGAATCCTAGGAACAGAAACACTGAAACGAATGTCTTGAATACATGAATTGCAGTCTTGGAAAAGTAGAAAGAAAAATGATAATTGCCTGTAATTGGATAAGAGCTGCTTGTATGTGAATGTATATTAATTATTGGAAACACGGACTATATGGGAATAAAAACTGAAATGATGAAACATAAAATTGCTTGGCTAGAGAAATATGAGCATTAACCCTACGGGGAATTAGGAGTAGAGCTCCTGAAAGTTAAATGGAATGGAATTGGGGAAGTGAGCTGGCCCTTGAGTACGGAGTACCAAGGAGAGAGACTGTCTCCCCCTGTTTAGTGCAGAGCGGAGCTAGATGCCCCATGGACCTGGCGTTAGGTCTGGCCACTTTGTACCGACTTTTGGCCCTCGCGTACATTGTACCGGGGAGAGCTACTAGTGTAGGGAGAGCACTAGCCACCCCACGGGCCCCGGGGTTCTGCTAGCCTTCCTACACCGACTTGTTAGGCCCACTGGGCAAACCAGGGTAGTCAGGCGAGGGTGCGCGGGCTGCGGAGGGGCAAGACCCCTGTTTGGTTACTGTGGAGGGGCTGGACCCCTGTTACTGAGAGGGCTCTGCCCTATACTGGTTCCATGCTATGCTTTGGGGCGCACCCGTTAACGGAAACGACTGATCGCATGCTAGTGCAGGGTAGCTATCGGAGCGTTTATCGCGCGTGCCGTAGTCACCGTTACGTCTGTCAGTGACCTTGGGGTGGTTGACTGAGGGTAGGACCACCACGGGGGACTCTCCCGGCCAGGAGAGCTCCACGTGCTACTTCTACTTTTCGAAAAAGACTGCAATCAAGATCGTTCCCACGAGGAACACTCGAGATCAAGAGAAGGATCTGAGGAATGATTGAAGAATGAGTAAATAGAAAATAAAGAAAGAAATTAAAAATAACAGCTACTTGTCCACCTTACTATTTTTCTTAGCTAGTTGGTTGCCACTCTGCTCAGCATTTCGCTGACGTGTCACCTTTGTCACCTTTCCAAGACCAGGTGTTGAGCAGCTAGAGCCTGCAGCTGCAGAGGGTGCTGAGCCTTATAGATCCCAGTAGTTTTACTTGTGTTGTACCTACTGTACTGTTTCTTCTATTGTAGTGAATATTTTCTGTTACAACTGTACTCTTTTATTGTAAGTATCATGTTTATGTACCTTTTTAATCTCTACTGTTGTGGTGGTGTGTACTGTAGTAGTTCTTTTCTTTACTACTGTACTTTTGTTACTGCTAGTCATATGCATGATGAATGTGGTTTATTTTACTACTCTTTTGGTTACTTTCTCATTGGACGACTGGGTCTTGGGATCAGTCGAGTCGGTCCGATTCTCGTGTCTCGTAGGGATTTTGGAATTCGAGTCTTAACACATACACCATGTTGAGCTCCACCACCACCCAGCTCCTTTGTGAGCAGGTGGGCATGGTGTTTCTCTCCTTGTTCCTTTTATTTTTGCTTTTTTTCTATCATGTTTCCATCTATAAGATCTAAAGGGTACAAGCACACTAGAAGGGGGAATGAATAGTGTGGTAAAATATTGCAAATAAAATAAACCATAGAAAAAGCACACCAAATATATAGTGGTTCCCCACTCACTTGGGTATTCCACTACCTAAGCCTCTTAGCTTAAGATTTTTAACCTGATTCCCTCAACCTCGAGGGAATCAATTTACTAAATGAGATAATTAACGGGTTAACTCAACTCAAGTACAAGAAATGGGTTTGTTACAACACAACGAGTAAAAGCTCAAGTACAAAATAAGAACTGTTTTAAGACAAGTAAAAATCTTACAACAAAATACCCAAGCCTCTCAACAATGATTAAAGAAAAAAAACCAATTTGAGAACCTAGGAAGGACGTGAATCGCTAATAGATACGTAAAGAAAATGCGTCAATGTGTTTGCAAATCGTAGAGAGATTGAGAGCAGCAAACAATATGAAAATCTAGCTTTAGGATTTTCTCCTCTATTCTTGTGTTTCTTGTGTGAAAACTAAGACTCCTAGGATCTTTTTATAGAGTTAGGACCTTAGTAATACATCTACTAGACATTGGCATTTAAATCCCAATGTTCATATTACCAAAATAAATTTTCTAGCCATTAAGATTTGAGCCAACGGCTAACTTGTACTGTTACTAAAGTACAGGTATCGGTACTAGCTGCTTACAGTTTTTCTGCAGCTAGTACACAAGAGTCCTGGTATCGGTACTCATTATGGGTACTAGTACTTGTGACTCCCAGGTTTGAGACTCATTAGGCACTGTGACTTACCTATACCAACACTCATCATGGGTATCGGTACTTGTAAGGTCCACGTCAGAACTGAGTCTTCAAACTGTGACCATCAAATATCGGTTCTCTTGATTAGTACCGGTACTTGTTGTTCACAGTTTGAGACATAGGCTCAAACCTGTGCCTTGCGTATATCGGTACTGATGAATAGTACTGGTACTTGCTTTCAAGTACCTTTATTTAAAGATTTTATAGAGATTAACTATTGAGTACATTCTTTGAAAATGATCATAATGTTAATCCTATTTTATCCCTAATTAATTTTACGATCTAACTCTTAATTCTTTGTTAAGAGGCATACATTCTAATAAAGTAAAAATCTAATCTAAAAAATCTAAAGGTCAAAGATGATCTTCTCCTCCTCATCATCATGCCTCCTTACCATAGTTCAATGTTTGCCTTAATCTTCACCTAAATCTGAAAAACACTCAATTGCATACATTAATCTACGATAATTTTGTTAACACCAAAACAAGATGTGGAACAAGGTTCCAACAATCTCCCCCTTTTTGGTATTAATGAAACTATCTTGCAAAAAATATTTTTAGCAATGTTATATAAAGGAAAATTAAATTATTTAATCCTCCCCCTCAATATATGCTCCCCTTAAAAATATTACTATTTCCTTTTCATTTTTCTCTCCCCTTTTATCAATCATCAAAAAAATGAAGGGGTAAAAAATATCGTACCAAAAAAGTTACCAGTAGTAGAATGGTGCTTGCGTATACCAAGCTCCACTAGTCCACCTTTTTTGATCTTCATGAAGTTTATAGAATGGTCAGAGTGTTCCATTTTTCACCTTGAACACCCATTGATCATGTTGATCCCAGTGATCTAACCCTGCAAAATAATGTAAAATATCGTTTCTAGGTACCCATTTTCTTGTGGGTCCTTTTGGGTTAGTCTCTTTCAATTCCTGAGATTTATAGACCTTTTTTGTGTTAGATCTATAACTCTTAGGAGTTTTATCCTTTTGGTACATCCATGCATGCCTAGGTGCATGTGATTTATTTTGTGTATTCTTTTTACTATGAAATTTTGAGTTTAGAGCTTCACAAAATTCAGTATTTAACTAGTTGTTGTTTTAAGATTATTTAAAGTCTCTTCAAAGTGCTCATAAATATCTTCTAGTTCTACTATTTTTGCATGCAACTGATTATTAGTCTCTTTAAACATTGCTAATTCCATTTCTAAACATGATTTTTCTATTTCTAATGTTTGATTATTATTCTTTAAAGCCTTATTTTCCTTTTTAAATAACCTAGTTTTATGATATAATTCCTCATAAGCTTCAAGTAGTTCTTTAAGAGAAAAATTAGGATTTACCTCATCTTCCGTGTCTTCTGAAGTTGCAACCAAACAAAGGTGTGTGTCCTTGTCATCCAATTCACTGGAGTCGGTGTCCATGTCAGAGTCGCTATCATCCCATGTTTCTTTCAAAGCTTTCTTCTTCTTCTTCTTGACCTCCTTTGTATCTTTCCTATTATCTTCCTTCTTCTTTTTTACGAGGCAATCCTTTCGCAAGTGTCTCTTTTTCTTGTACTCATAACAAATAATATTAGATGAAACCCTATTGATTTGCTTACCTTGCTTTCAAAGAAATTTCTGGAACTTGTGAGCATCTCCATCTCTTCATCTTTGGATTCCAAGGTGCTTGAATTTGTATCCTCCTTAATTGATCTAAAGGCAATACTCTTCTTGCTTGACATCTTCTCCTTGTTCTTCTTCATGTTCTCCAATTGAACCTCATAGGCCATGAGGCTTCATGGCTCTTGATTTGTATACTTTTCTTGAATGAGGGTCCATGACTCCTCATCCATTGACTTAAGGAAGACTTGCATCCTCCTCTTCCAGTACCCATAGTTCATCCCATCGAAATAGGGAGGATGGGAAGATGATTGTCCTTTGGTGCACTTTGTTGATGATGCCATAGCGAAGAGGTTTATTACGTCTTTTTCGTAACCCACTCTGATGTCACCTGTAGGATCTAAAGGGCACAAGCACACTAGAAGGGGGAATGAATAGTGTGGTAAAATATTACAAATAAAACAAACCACAAAAAAAGTATACCAAATATATAGTGGTTCCCCACTCACTTTGGTACTCTACTACCTAAACCTCCCAGCTTAGGATTTTTAACCCGATTCCCTCAACCTCGAGGGAATCAATTTACTAAACGAGGTAATTAACAGGTTACCTCAACCCAAGTACAAGAAATGGGTTTGTTACAACCCAACGAGCAAAAGCTCAAGTACAAAATAAGAATTGGTTAAGACAAGTAAAAATCTTACAACAAAATACCTAAGCTTCTCAACAATGATTGAAAAATAAAACCAATTTGAGAACCTAGGAAGGATGTGAATCGCTTCGTAGATACATGAAGAAAACATGTCAATGTGTTTGTAAATCGTAGAGAGATTGAGAGCAGCAAACAACTTCTCTTCAAAATATGGTGGAAATATGAAAATCTAGCTTTAGGATTTTCTCCTCTATTTCTTGTGTTTCTTGTGTGCAAAGTAAGAGTCCTAGGATCTTTTTATAGAGTTAGGACCTTAGTAATACATCTATTAGATGTTGGGGTTTAAATCCCAATATTCATATTACCAAAATAAATTTCCTACTCGTTCAGATTTGAGTCAACGGCTAACTGGTACCGGTACTAAACTACGGGTACTGATACTAGCTGCTTACAGTTTTTCTGTAGCTAGTACACAAGAGTCCTGGTACTGGTACTTATCATGGGTACCGATACTTGACTCCCAAGTTTGAGACTCACTAGTCACTGTGACCTACCTATATCGATACTCATCATGGGTACTAGTACTTGTAAGGTCCAGGCCAGAACTGAATCTTCAAACTGTGACCATCAGATATTGGTACTCTTGATTAGTATTGGTACTTGTTATTCATAGTTTGAGATATAGGCTTAAACTTGTGCCTTGCATATATTGATATTGATGAACAGCACTGGTACTTGCTTTCAAGTACCTTTATTTAAAGATTTTACAAAGATTAACTATTGAGTACATTCTTTGAAAATGATCGTAATGTTAATCCTATTTTATCTCTAATTAATTTTACAATCTGACTCTTAATTCTTTGTTAAGAGGCATACATTCCAATAAAGTAAAAATCTAATCTAAAAAATCTAAAGGTTGAAGATGATCTTCTCCTCTTCATCATCTTTCCTCCATGCCATGATCTTCTCCTCATCATCAAGCCTCCTTACCATAGTTCAATGTTTGCCTTGATCTTCACCTAAATCTGAAAAACACTTAATTGCAAACATTAATCTACAATAATTTTGTTAACACTAGAATAAGATGTGGAACAAGGTTCCAACACCATCGCCATTAGCAAGCCCTGAGGAGCTCTACTCTGTTTGCATTGTAGCGCACTGTGCACAGTTCATCACGACTCATTTTTGAGCTCTGTCACCGGTCGTTTCTCACTTATCCGGTGATAAACACTCATGCACACTCGCTTTCACCACACAACATCCACATAGCCACCCATGCCCTCATCAACGTGCCCTAGCTGGTCACCTCCACTTCATGCCTACGCTCGCCTCACCTTCTCTCTCCTCTCTGACTGACTAAGTGAGAAACTTAGCCAATGAAATCATGATTCAGCTGGTGGCTTTTTGCCCCTGGCTACTATTGACGCACCCCTCATGCTCTCTCCTCGCGAGAGCGAGTGACTAGCTATTCCTCAGTTAGCCGGACACCCACGCCCTCTCTCTCCTCTACACACCCATTGCAGTTGATCCCCCCTTATCACCTTCCCGCACACTCACACACATATACATACACATACACACTCGCACACACAAACACGTACTCACACACACATATAAACATACACACGCACATATACATATATACAGACATATATATATATGTAGTTACATATATAAATACATATATATATATGTATATATATGTACATATATACATATATATACATACTTATAGGTAGATATTTATACACATATACATATACATATATATATCCACACACACTCTTTCCTACACACATCTACTAATACATCCTCCTATTCACAATACCGTGCACCTACCCATTTGTCATGCATTTTATCATGTGTGTGTACGCACCAGTTGCTACACATTTGCGATATTCACACACATCAAAGCATTCTATCCACACTCCCACAAGTCTGCTCCACACCCGCACATGGCACAAAGCTAAGTTTATCACGTCTTTCTAGATGACGGTTATCCTAGCGTGGTGCTACATTCCATTGAATCTTTGATTCAATCCTCCACCTTATTATTTATTATATAGTTATATATATATATACCTATACCATATACCTATATCATATATATATACATATCTATAAATAAGCTAAGTATTTCCATTCCTTTCCACTTCGTATTATCTTTTCATATTTCTTTATCTTGTCTTTTATTTTGTTGATAAAGAAAAAACAAAAAAAAAATCTAAAATAGGAAAGATAACTCTTGTCTTTATAGGTACATGATTTCGCGTGTAGCGAGATCCATTTCAAACTTGATTTTTGACGAATCGCCAAAGACCGATTTTTTGGCATGCAGCCAAGAACCATTTGTTGAGGGTGTACCTTAAGGACAAGAATATCCAAAAAATATAAAATCAAGAAAAACCTAAAAATACAATAAGCGAAAGGAATTGATGTGATTTTAGGAAGTGTGTAGAAATTGATTAACTCCAAACCCACCTCCCTGAGTTCGTCCTTGAGCCTAAAATTGATAAGGTTAAATTTGATTTAGTCCAGGTGAATAAATTTTGATAAACCGTGTAGATTGTCCTGTAGGTAATCACTTCCACTATATACTTTACGACACTAATATTACTATATTAAATAACCCTTCCCGCATTCTAACATGAGTTTTCTAGTGCCATTGCAGGGGAGGTGCCATCTGGAGTCAGTTTCTATTCTCTTCCTTTGATTATCTCTTCTCCCACCATCTCTTCACGGGTGTTTTTGTGAAGGTGAATTGGTTGCAAGGAGGAGACATGTAGAGGAGGTCGGAGGTGTGGATAAGTTCAAGCAGGGAGTGAGTGCATGAAGTCCCCAGCACCGCTTGGACCTTCGCACACATTGCTGAGGAGGTACGTGTCTGTCCTCTTAGCAATTTAGGTTATCTTGTTACATTAAAGATAGAAATATAAAAATAAAAAAAATTAAAAACCCTAAAAATATCTTCTTGGGATTTCTTGGGGTGAGTGGACTAAAAACCACTAATTGATTCTTTTTACCATATCCACCGCCCTTGATTTTCCACACTTTTGCATATGAAAAATCCAAGAATCCCGATTCTTGGGTATTTCGCGACACGAAGTTTTCCTTGAGGCGAATTGAAAATCAGTTGTTTGTAATACCTCTTTGCCTCATTTATTCACATTCGGGATCCATATTTTGGTTGGGGAGTCTTGGAATTGAGTTGACTCCAGCCCCACCACGACCTCATATTTGCCTCTGATTTGATCCCAAATTTCAACCCCAACGTATTCATTTTCTTTTTTCATATCTTGGTGGTTGAGCCTTGTGTGGATTTCCATTATGGTGATTGGGAGCACTTGAATTAAAGTGTTTGGCTCCCATTCACATTGAATTAAAAGTGATATGTGCATCCACACCTAGAAACATCCATTTAGGGGCCCATTACATTGTAGCATGCATTAACCAAATCAAATTGAAGGAGGGTTGTTTGGGCAAAAAGAAATTGTACTCTTGAAAACCCAGAGATTGGTTAAATTTGTAATTCATTTGAATCATAAAATCCATACTACATAAGAGCGGAATTCTAAAAGTCATTCACCATCTAAAACTTCAATTTTGGGAGAGTTCCCCATTGCATGCTTATTTTACACACTCATAAATCAATGCACTTGGGCATTACTCGTATACAATGCCCTTCACATCCCAAAGCACTTGTATCCTAAGCCTCTTAATCTTAAACTAGTAGTAACTTGACCCCATTAAGTTTTGGAGGTCTAACTACCTACGTGTAGCTCCTACGTGCTGGTGCGGGTTCCCTCGTGTTATCAGGTGTCTCAGACTAAGGCAAACGGCCTTTCAATCTGTCCTGGTGGTTCCGTGGTGCTCATATTCGATTCCGCAGGCTAAGATAGTAGGTAACTTTGATTTTTAGGTCTTAGGTCACTTTTAGAGGTTAGGACCTTGATTGAATTCATTTGTTATCAAGTGCACCTATTCAGCATCATTTCACTCATCCCCTTTTCTCTTCTCATCATCCTAATTCTTCTTTCGACGGTGCATGTTTGGGAGGAGGTCACAAAGACCTGAACTATTTGAATTGTCTAATAAACCTAGGAGGGTAGAATCTAGTGAATCATCCGCCTCCTCCGTAAACATGGCTGCTTGCCCACCCCCAAATTCCGAGGGAGGAAATTGTCCCCCCCCAATCCACCAGGTGGTGGTGGAGCCGTCGACCCATTAACCAATCTCCAAGCCCAAATGGCATTGTATATCGAGCAGATTGAAGCAAGTAGGGAAACCTTGGAGGAAATGCAAAACCCTCCAGAATGGGAGGAGCCCAGGTCTCTTAGCTCATATTAAAATCTCGTTGCTACAGAGACCCTTGGGCAGATTCGCATCCCCATGGGCAGGGAAGATTTTGAACTGAAACCGAACATAATTGGCCTAATCAACTCCATTATCATGGACTTGCCAATGATGATCCTTTTCTTCACTTGAAGGACTTAACCCGTTTAGCTGAAATGATTTAACCAAGAAACATCGAGTTACACATTGTCCTCATGAAAATGTTCCCGTTTTCATTGCAAGACAAAGACGCGCAATGCTTACGCACCATTGGAAAACCCATTCGTTCTTGGGAAGAGTGCGTACAGTGTTTCTCAAGAAATTCTTCCCAATTAGGCACACCAATGAGCTTCGCCATGTTATAACTTCTTTCACACGACAAAATGGTGGGCAATTTCATGAGGCCTGGGAGAGGTATAAAGACCTCCTCAGGAAATGTCCATAGCACGGTCTGCCTAAGTGGCATGTAGCCCAGATCTTCTATTATGGGATAAATGAAACCTTGAGGTAGATTGTGGATGCTTCCTACAGAGGTAATTGCATGAATAAAGACAAGGATGGAGTGTTTGAACTATTTGAAAACATGAGTGAAAATTCTATGAACAACACTTCCATTGTCGCCTTTAATCGGACCAGTGCACCTTGTAGCGGAGCACATGAGGTGACACAGGACCCTCCTATTCATCCACTGACTTAAACTTGATCACACAAAAATTGGATGAAGTCTTTGTTGTGCATAAGAAGTTGGATGAACTCTTGGCCAACCCCGCCCGTTCTATGACTCACACTTTGACTCCTCCATCACGTCACAAACCCAATCCTTCCCAAGTCAGGATGATTACCAAGAATCCTGCACAACTTGCACCATCCTTACCGAGTATTACGCCAAGCAACTTGGTAAGTAATATGGATCTGGCTTCTGATAGCAAGTATTATGACATGGAGGAGCAAGCCTCCTTGTACTCAGATGCATTATCATATGTGGACTCATCTTCTGTATTTGAAGATGTGTGCACCTTGGGGAACAACCCATATTCTGCTACTTATAACCCAAGGTGGAGCAACCATCTAAACATTGCAAGGTCCAACAACCCTTAGCGCTAAAACCCTGCTGGTGGATCAATGCAACCATCCGCTCTCGTCATCCCAATGACCTAATATAATCCTTCAGCAAATTTGTTGCCAGACCCTTGCACACCTCAAACAGATCACGCATCAAGCCCTCTTGATAAATTGATGCGAATGATGATGGAAATGTTGAAGCACGATGAAGAAAATATGACTTCTCTTCAACACCAATTGGCATAGTAGAATGTTGAGATCAGTCAACTATGCATGATGACTTGATCTCAGGGCATTCTTCCTACCCATCCTATCCTAAACTTGAGAAATTTTGTACCTTGTGGTTCGCAACCACAGGTACAACCTTCTCAGGTGCAGGTTCATCAGATTCTGCAAGCTCTGAGTACTCCACCGGGATTTTAGGCTAATCTTGTAGCAGCACATCAACCCTATGTCCCTGTTGTGAACCCTCCTTCGCCTTATGATTCCACTGGACCTACGACATCCAATGCGATTACTACGAGTGGTAAATAGATCGTCGATCTGCCTTGACTTGATCCTATTCCATCTTCTCAATCATCCTCTCATTCAGGTTGCGCATCGCATTCTTGTGAGGACGACACGTCCAAATTGGTGCCAAAATCAGTCCCATTCCCTAAGGCTCTACTAACGGAGCCAAAAGGCAAGAAAAAGAACACGCAGACCTTTGATAATCTGCGTAATTTATTCAATGATGTTGAGATCAAGGTTTCCTTGTTAGAGGCGATAGACCACATTTCGATTGTCACCCATTTCTTTAAGGACTACACTACACCTAGGTGATAGCAAAAGAAAACCAAGAACCCGATGGTTGTCTTGCCTCGTGAGTTGTGCTATATTGTCAAAATTACCATTGAAGCAAAAAGACCCAGGCACCTCTCTCATTTCATGTAGCATCAAAGGCTACAATTTTGATCGTGCCTTGCTGGATTTAGGATCTTCCATTAACCTTGTACCTACCATCATGTTTCAGAAATTTGCATTGGGAAATCTGAAATCCACTGCTATTACATTGCAGTTGGCAGATCGCTTTGTTAAAATCCTGCAGGGTGTGGTGGAAGATGTGGTGGTTAGGGTCAACGATCTCTGTTTTCTTATTGACTTTCTTGTATTAGATATGGAAGTTCCTGATTCACTTTCTGATTATCTGATAATCCTTGGTAGACCTTTCTTGGCCACAGCTCATGCCCATTTCAATTGTGAATTAGGTTGCATTGAGATTGTCGTGGGTTCTGAAAAGCTCAAACTTAACATTTTTAAGGTCACCAAGAACTTTGATTACAATCTTATTGAGGATGACACGTCTGATGATAAAATAGCCATCAATGCGTGTATCGGGTTGGTAGGGACCTATTCAAATTGCTGCGGCGTACGCCTGGAAAATCACAATCACTTGACTAACCTTTATTGTGACATTTCCCCACCTCTCCCCTTACCCTTATCTCTTCCTGACTAAACCCCTGATGAGGTCTACTCCACTTCTTATGCCTCATGGTCTGAGTCATTTTCGGGTTACTCACCTTCGGTCTACCCCCTTGAAGGTCGGACTGCCCATTCTTTCCTGCCAAATCAAGCGGAAACGACATTCCACACTGGGACCTTGTTTCCAAATGCTAATCATTGGGGCTATCCCTTCTTGGATCCATCAATCCAAGACGTCCCAATTCTTGGCCAACATGAGGGCCAATTTCCTTCACCCCTCATTCTTTCCTCTGATCCTTTTGGGATGCTTTCATTCCAAGATTTGCCAGATCTTTCACCATCCACTCCTACGCTTAAAGCGTTGCCTGACACGCTAAAGTATGCTTTCCTAGGACCAAATGAAACGCTTCCTGTAATCATCAGTTCAAAATTGTCCAGGTAGCAAGAGTGTCAGCTAATGAAGGTCTTAATTGAACATAAGGTAGCCATTGGATGGTCTCTTTCTGATTTGATTGGCATTAGCCCCTCCTATTGCGCTCATCGTATTTATACGGAGGAGTCTCGACCCTCCTGCAAGATGCAGCGATGTCTAAATCCTAATATGCGAGAGGTCATTAAGGTTGAAATATTTAAGTGGCTTGATGTGGGCATCATTTGCCCGATCAACGACGGCCCCTGGGTGACCTGATTCATGTTGGTCCCAAAAAGGCAGGTCTCACCATTCTTGCCAATGATAGGGGTGAATCCATCTCTACACGCACTTCTTTGTCTTGGAGAGTGTGTGTAGATTATAGGAAACTCAATATTGCTACTAAGAAAGACCATTTTCAACTACCAAATCCTGGAACGGCTGGCGGGAAATCAATTCATTTATTTCCTGGATGGATTCTCAGGCTATAATCAGGTGGCTATTGACCCCTGGGACCAAGAGAAAATCACCTTCACCTGCCCCTTTGGCACCTTCGCTTTCAGAAGGATGCCATTCGGACTTTGTAACGCACCAACTACTTCCTAAAGATGCATGCTAGCAATATTCCATGATATAGTGGATGATTTTCTTGAGGTCTTTATGGATGACTTTTTGGTCTTCGAACCCACTTTTGATGACTGCCTAGCCAACTGACCTGCATCCTTCGGAGATGCATTGATGTTAACCTCATGCTTTCTTGGGAGAAAAGTCATTTTATGGTGCACAAAGGTATTGTTCTGGGACATATCATCTCCAAAAGGGGTATTGAGGTGGATAGAGCTAAACTTGATGTGATAGCTGATTTACCAATACCCAGCTCTGTCCGACAAATCTGCTCCTTTTTGGGTCATGTCGATTTTTATAGGAGATTTATCAAGGATTTCTCTAAGATTTCCTGACCCTTAACGCATCTTCTATCGACTGATGTGCCCTTTGACATGGGCCCCCACTGTATTCGAGCATTCACGTAGCTGCGTGATGCTGTCACTAAGGCTCCTGCTCTCCAGCCGCATGATTGGTCCATCGACTTTGAGCTGATGTGTGATGCTTCTGACCTAGCTGTTGGAGCCTGATAAATACGCATTTCTTCATGATAAAATGCTGACTTATGATAGTTCCTAAGCTTAACATTACACACAGCATTGTGAATAATGCATAACATTCATTACATTGCATTTAAGATAATTTGTGTAGTTCTTATATTAATCTCTACATTTTATATGGCCCAAGGGCAATGTGACATCTTTACGGGCTCCGGATGGAAAATCCGACCATATAGATGGATTTGGAACGCTGATCACAGTCCATCAGTCCAAAAATCACCCCGATCAGAGTTCCATAGCACCCTCTACATGAAGAAGAAGTTGGACGGCCACGATGGCACCACGTGGTGCCATCGTAGCCCTCCATCCCAATTGTAGTTGCCCCTCTCAAGCCACACTCATCAGATCTCGGTTGTTGGATTCAAATCCAAGGGATGTCGAGAGGCCACGTTGCCCTCATCAAGTCATACAAAGAGAAGATCCACGCAATCTCGACCATTGGATCAAGATCCAACGATCACGGATGTGTGAGCCTTGATTCCTAAACGAGACCCAAACTCGCCCTCGGCACATTGGTTAGTGCCCCCACTCCCAACACGTAGATGAGAGATCGAAGCCCCGCACACAAATTTAATTCACTGAGCGTGCACGAGTGAAAATTGAGCTGTCGATGGGTGATCGAGCGGCGAAGGAAGTGGCGATGTGGCACTCCGAGCATCGTGTGATCAATACGCGCGCGATACCGCATGGGTGCACGCCAAATCACATGCTCAGCAGAGGTGTGATCCGAAGTGTCCTCTCTCGCGCCATCAAAGCCCTTCATCTGCCATCCAAGGGTGGCGATTCACTCCACTGCAGCTTAGCGGACACCAGCTGATGGATGCACGCGATGACAGCTGGAGATGCGAGATTGACGGCCTGCGAAGCACGAGCACGTTCAACAGGCAAGATGGATGGCTAGCGGACGCCAGCGAGCGTGTGTTGCTACAGTGATGCATGAGCGGGATCTACAGTGATGTGCTGGAGGTCGCTAATTATCCCATACCCATTTTTTGCCCCCTCTCATCTGCTATATAAGGACCTACACGCCCCCCTTTGCTAGCCATCTCTACCTAGCTATTCCTCACTCACTCAAGAGCTCCAAGAAGCCTCACAAGCTCCTAAGAGCTCATTCCCAAGCTCCACGGCCTCCTATTAGTGTAATACTCCCCTACTCCACCAAATACTCAACCTTACCCTCACCTCCTTCATAGGAGACTGCAAAGTCATCCCCTCACCTCCATTCAGGTAGATGATCACCACCACCTCCTCATCACCATTCCTACAGCTTGGTCAAGCAGCCCTCTACTCGGATTCCTTCTGCACCTCATCCCTAACGTCCTTTGCCTTATCTCCTCCATCCAAGCCACTGCCAAGCGCCGTTGTCTCACCAGACATTCGCTTTGGGAGATTTCTTCTCATCTTCATTCTATTGTTATTTTTCTTAGTATATCTTTGTTTAGTGTAATAAACATTATTCTGGATATATCAGATTTCCTTCATGTCTCTACTCTCTCTCTCTCTTGATTTATTTTCACTAGGAAATTACCTTGGCTAGTTCATTATAAAAATACAAAAAAAATCAAAAAATCCTAAAAATACCAAAAAGAAACAAAGCAAAATGTGGATTTCAAGGAAACAAACATCGCCTCCCTGTGTTCGACTTGGGACTCCCTTGGAGTTTTGGTATAAATTTTATTTGGTAGTGATTTTTGTGACTACAACAACAGGTTCTCCGAGACCCTAACTTTTTCTAGTGAAAACAAGCTACCATTTTGGCGTCGTTGCTGGGGAGGCAATGGAATTTGCTTTCTTTTTCTGTGTTTCTTTGCATTTACTTATTTACTAACGCCTCTTGCTTCTAATTTGCTGTCTTGCAGGTATCCTAGCAAGGAGATCCAAGTGCGGTAGACCGGAGTAAAGTGCAGGTAAAGTGGTTTGTAAGTGCCCCCACATTTCCCCCCACTAGTTTCTCATTCCGCCACATAAATAACCAAGACTTAATCTACTTTGGTGTTTGCATAAACCTTAGGATAGAAATTATTTGTCTTGTTTGCCACTTCCACTCATCTCACCCCGTGCATAAAAGAAAAAAATTCTGATTGTGGGACAAATTAACACACACTACACACACCCACATTTGAAGCACATAACCTCGTTTGATTTTATCCACTCAACTGGGATTTTGACCGTGGAACCGGTACACGCATCAACACACATAAAAGAGTAGAAATCAGATTAGGTTAATTATCTTTGTGTGCTTTAACTGGTGGTGCATTGATGTAGACACAATTATTGAGGGTAAAATGCCTATTATGCATGTTCCTAGGCTTAGATTTGCATTCCATACTATAAATATTGCATAGCATGCATCATTCTACATTTAGAGTAGTTGTGTATATTTTAGGTTAATTGTGTCCTTTTTGTGGTCAGGAGAGGAGATTTATTTCAAAGCCTTGGATTGACGATCCAACCATACGAATCTGATCAGGACGATCATTGGAGTCCAATGCCTCCAAAATCACCTTGATTGGAGTCCCGTATGCACCATATGCAGTTCGAGGAAGATCAACGGCCAAGGGACTAGGTGACATAAGTTGGAGCTTCAAATGACAAATCCGATCGCGCAGATGGATTTGGGTCGACGATCGCAGCCCAACAACGTGAAAATTTACTCAATCCGACCTCTGTAGCAGCCTCTACAACAAAAAGAAAATGGATGACCCAGATAGTGCCACATGGCGCAACCCAGGCAGCCCATGAGCACGCACACTCCACCGCACGTGCACAGCAGCGCGGGCACGCATACACTCACAGTGGCAGCGCACTTAGGCATGTAGCGAGCAGAGGCGCACGACACGACGTGCAGAGGATGTGCCAGTGTAACAATAGCATGGGCTGTGGGCTATCTTCAGCAACGTTTGTGGTGGATCTTCAGCGACGTTTATGGCCGTCACTAAATGTCCTATATACATATTTGATTCTTTCCTCCACTATAAAAGGACCCCTACCCCTCCCATTTTTCTTCATCTCTTCCTTTCTTCCTCTCACCACCTCCAAGGCTCTAGAGAGAGCTTATCCCAAGGTTGGGATTCTCCTCTAGAGTAAACAATCAAATATTTTCCTACCTCACATCCCCATTCGTGGAGCATCTCGTGACCATCCTCTCATCGCCCTTCGGGAAGAAGATCTTCGCTGCGACGCTATCCTGCCCTGCCCTCTGTCCTCCTTCATCCCATTCCTCACCACCTTCCTCTAGGCGACGTCAGAGAGAGTCGTCCTCTGAGCAACCGTCAGGGGGGATTTTCTCATCTCCATCTATCTTTACTTCTTTCTAGTGTAGTTTTTCCTGCTTTCTTAGTTGTAGAAAACATTGGATTCAGAAATATATGTGATTGTTCATCTTTCTCTCTCTTTCTTTTTATTTTGCAAGTTGATTAGTTAGATTTCAACAACCTGATCTCTTGCCCTATTAAAAATACCAAAAAAATTAAAAAAGACAAAAACAACCCAAAACAAATAAAAGCAAAGCATGGATTTTTATAAAACCAGTCGCTTACCTTCCCGTGTTTAACCTAGGACTCACTTTTTGAGTTTCAGTTATAAATTTTATCTGATAGACACATTTTGTGAGCTACGACGATGAGTTCTCCGAACCCCGATTTTAATTTGCGAAGCATGCCCCCATCATTTTGGCGCCATTGCCGGGGAGGCAACGCTCTTTGGTTTTTTTTGTGTTTTTTTTCTACCTTACCTAACTTTTATCTCACTTTTTCTTTGATCTTATTGTGATTGTAGGTACTCATCTGAGGCGGGCCAAAGCGGTTAGATCAGAGAAAAGTGCAGATGAAGGTTTTGTAAGTTTATCCCCACCACCTCCACCCACTAGTTCATTTCACCACACTAATAACTCAAACCCAAATCAACTTAGGTGCTTTTTATAAACCCTAGGATAGATTTGGTTGTTTGTTTTCCACCTCCACTCATCTCACCCCCGCATATATAAAAAAATAAAAAAAAACTCTTCTCTTGTGGGATTTTCTGAAAGTTACACACACTAACACCCACAACTTCTCACCCTAAGGCGCACAATCACATTGATTCTACCACTTAACTGAGATATAACCTGTGGATCCGGTACACCATAACTCAACACACACATAAGTGAGTAGAAATCTGCTTAGGTTAAGATTTTTGTGTGCCTTAATCAAGTGGTGCAATAGGTCAATTGCTTGAACTATTTGGGCTGCACCACTCAATCTAAAACTGATCCATCAAGTAGCTTGCCACTTAGGGTTGATTCTTAAGGTTGAACTGGGCACTCCACATTATTTTTGATTTTTAAATGAACATACCATCATCCATGTTTTCAAAACTTGGAGTGTTCTACTAAACCTTGATTGAACCAACCTAAGAATTAAACCCTAAAAGCTACTAAACAAGGTTAAACTCTAAAAGACATATCATCAAATAACCTTGTTTGCAAGCCCTGGTTGTGCATGCACACACATTTCAACTAATCATTAAGGGCACAACCCATCTAAAGGGCCCATCACATTCCAAGAGCACGATCAACCCAAGCCTAACTAAAACTGAGTAGACATTGGCTTTAAGGATTATTCGCTCTTTGGGGCTTAGACTGAGATTATTTTTTGATTAATCTGCTTTTGCTGGTCCATCTGATGTCAAGCTAGGGGAGTAGCGTCAAATGACTGCGGTTGGGGGATACACTAGGAATCGAAGACGCAAGTCAAAGGAAGAACCTTCTCCCCAGTCCCTCCTTCTAACTGGTTGGATTGACCGGATAAAAGTAGACTAAATCGTTTATAATCTCAAGATGGGTTTTGGGAGTTTGTAGGTCTTTAGACTACCCACATAAGGACATGTTTGGTTGATTGTACTACAAGGCATCTTTCTCTCTTCTGTTTTCCCTCCTACTCCACAATGTATCCTTCCACACCTTTTACACATTTCCAATCCTATCCTCCTACCACCACTTATCCCCAAGATGATTACTATTCCAACTTGACTTGTAATTACCCATCCACTAGCTGGGATGACTTTGATTAGGGATATGAATATGGACCTCAGTGTCCAGGGCCTAACCCTGGACAACAAGACTATGACTACTATCCTTCCCAAACCTACAATGATTACAGATCTTCATCCTTTGATCACCAAACCAACCCAATCTACAATCATGAAGGATATAATGATTATAACACCTACCCTCCCTAGTATTCCATTGAATATAGGTCGCCACCATCCTTTGAATAACCTAGAATGACCTACTATCAGGGAGGGACTCGAGAACCTCGATATCTTGACTCCCCTAAATTTAACCCAAACCCACCCAAACCTGAATTGAACCAGTCGGTTCAGGTGAACCAGATCTAGGATGGGGTGTTGGCAAATTTTAGGAACACTATACAAGCTTTAGAAGCTCAGCCAACATGATGCATTGAAGCATTGGACCCTATGATTAAAATGATTGATGAACTTAATAGTTCTCTATTGGATTTGCTCCAAAGTGTTAGGGATAGGGACCTGGGTGAGTTTCTTCTTGGAAAATTGTCGAGGTTGAGGATGAAATTTGTGGTTGCCCTAGTCAAATCTTGGGATGATTCTCAAGATGAGCCCTCTTCAGGAGAGCCAATGTCTGAACCCGCTCAAGCGCCTGTCGGGGGGATACATGTTCTGAGATTGGAGATGACTAGGTTGGTCTAGAGCAACCCTTTGAGGATGAACCGAGTTTCTCACCCGAGATCCTCGAGCTAGGGAGCGAGGAAAAATATGTCTCTTTGAACTAGGAAAAGACAATCGATTTTGAGACATATATACATGAGGATCATGTATTCTTTGACTCTGAGGGTGAAGAATCTTTTGGTGAAGTCTCACTTGAACTTAAGGAAGAGGATTTTAGTGAGACAAATGGGCTTGAGGAATCTGACGAACCAGTTGATAGCCCAATTATTGAAGATTTGGATTCGGTTGGGGCTAACTTGGAGGATTTGAATCCTCATTTACTAGAAGATTCAATTAATAGCCCCATTCCTCATCCGCACCTCAAAGAGCTGACTTCTGAGATCATTATGCCCAAGTCAATCTTGATTGAGCCATGATTTTTGGACTTGGGAGAATCATATGGGGTGAATGATATGCTAGAGGTCCCAAAGCCTGAGCTCTTGATGTTGAAGGATAGAATTATCGAAATAAAAATTTAGGAGGTTAATTCTGAGGGAACTACGATTTTGGATCTAAGGGTACCTATTGACCTGAAACCACCTACCTTTTATCAAGACCCTTATGATATCTTTCATGTGCGACCCATGCCTTGAATAATTGACTATCTTCTTGAGCTGAACTATAAGTGGACACCCGATTTTAATGAATCAGATTAACCCGTTGTTCGACACTTTGGTCTTGGGTTGCACACCACAAAACTGCAGGCTTGGCCCCGCAAACACAATAATCTTAGGTTCTAGGTAATTTTCATCCAGAAACTTAGAACCACTCGACCCTAGGGCATGGGTCTGCATCATAATTTGGTCCACATCTGTGTACATCTTCTGTTAGTGGGTTGGAGGATCAATATTTTTATTTTGATTCTGACCTGCACTTGTGAATTCTCAATTTCTTCTTTGTATGTATATTATGCCTAGCTGAAGGCATTAAATTTAGCACATGTGTATACTCTCTTCTCTTTGCAGAGTGATGAGAACCTCATCATGAACCCCAACTAGCACAATCTAACCTAGATATGCGAGAAAAAGCTCCTACATAACTCAAAGAAAGGATTGACTCAGAGAATTCTGAGTTTAAGAAGAAAATAAGTCATAAGGGGTAAAAATGCAATTTCACCAACACAATCTGCAAACAGGGTAACTCAGGGACCAAACATAGGTCAAACTAACCTAATAAGAAGGAAAGTGGGATGATCTGATCCAACAAGGGCTACAGCAACTCCAAGGAATTAAATGACATTCTATAACCCTAAAACAAACCCACTTCAATTCATGAGGTTTGAGGTAGGGTAAAAATCAACTAAACCCTCTAAAATTCATAGAAAAATAATCTCTAGGGTTTAGAACCTTCAATTTAGCCTTAGAAACCCATTTTGACCTACATTGAGAACCATGCCCAATTAATGATTTAATTTGAGTTTTTACGTAAATTGGTCGGTCAAACAAGGTCTGACCTAGAAACAAAATTCACCATTAAAATCCTTAGGTCCAATTTAGTCATGTATAAAAACTTGAGCCTAAGAAGAGACCTTCTTGACCGACTTTGCAATTTGGTCCTCATCTATTACGTTTTGACCCTCAACTTTCTAAACCCTTACATTTTGGCTCCTAGTTTCCTCATCGTTCTTTGCATTTAGGTCCCTCCTGAAAGTCTCTACGCAGCGCCATGCTCCGGCAACTTTGCGCGGAGCATGGCGCCGCGCAGGGTGAGGGAGGTGTCCTGCAAATTGAACCCGGTGTTCCCTGCGACGTCTGCTGTCGTAGGGACACCGCCATGCCACCTGACGACGCCCACACCTTCCGTGCGAACTCGCGGAAGGTATGGGTCACACCTTCGGCCATTTTCTGGCGAGGGAGGCGACGCCCCTCTGCCACCGCCTTTATAAAGACCAGCGTCGCCAGCCGGTTCTCCCAGCTTGGTCTTGACGGAGAAAACCCCAACCCTTCCTCTCTCCCCACTCCGACAGGAACCCACCAGCTCCAGCGGCTCCTCCTCCTCTATCTCGTCGCTCTGCTGCAATACCGGCAGCAGAGCCACCTTCGCCTAATCTTCCCGCGTCGCGTCGTACCCAGCGTGCACCCTCCTGCTCTCTTCCTCGCCGCCGCTTCCCCCCTTCTGGGTGTTTCTTCTCCGGCGACAGTCGATACGACTGCCGCCCTGCTCCGGCCCCCTTTGTCCCTATAGGTAAGTAACAGTTATTTCCCTTCCTCCCCTCTTTCTTTTCCCTAACTTATTTTGCTCGATTACCCTACGACCACGCCTGACCGCCCTCATCTTCCCCATCTCTGGCCACTCTCCGGCGAGTCATCCCCGTCATCCCACAACCCCATCCGGCTTGCCAACTGTCCCAAAAGCTCCGCCTCACCTCACCCAACACCCCCCACCCCTCCACTGCCACTACACACCTCCACAACACTCCCCCGATCAAACCCATTTTTTCGGTTGCAGTCCGACCTAGGGTTGCCGCTCTACGCTGCCCCGCGACCTGCCGCACCCCGCACTACCTTCACCGTCCCACGACGAAGGTCCCCCTGTGGTCTGATTAGGCCGAGAGGCCCTGTTTGTGTTCGGCAGACCTTCAGCCCCGGCCGCCATTGGCGACAAGGCGACGAGCTTCCAAGCGAGCTCCAGGCCCTAAAGTAGTAGGACTCCAGCTAAGGCGAATTGGAGGGACTTGGGCGAAGGCAGGCAGCTGGTTTACGAAGAGAAACGAAGACGCAGCTGCTGAGGCAAGGGCGCGTTCTCCCTGCGGGCGCGCACGAGAAGGGACGAAGTTTAGTCCCACATCGTGAGATTTTGAAGCGTCGCACCCGTTTAAATTGATTTTGTGTTTTTACTTAAGCGCCTCAGAACACGGGGTAAGGTCCCCTCGCCCACTCGCCCGCCTCGTCCGCGACCCACGCCACGCGGACATGGCCGACCCATTTACCCGGCACTCCTCGCGCACCACCCACGCCGGTGTGCCTGGTCACGGGTACGCTACCCGACCCGATAACCTGGCTCTGGGAGAGCTTCCTATGAGCAGTTTACAGAGAGAGAGAGAGACGTGCGGGTAGAGGGAAGGGCTAGGTTTTGCTGCGCCTCGTGTAGGAACAGGGTGCGAAGGAAGAAGGTTCACCACTTGGCCGCAGGAAGAAGAAGAGGAGAGGAAGAAGAAGCTCTGAAGAAGCCTTGCAGCTGAGCAAGGCAGAAGACCAAGGAAGAAGAAGCGGGAAGAAGAAGAAGAAGAGAAGAAGAAAGAGCAGCAAAGGAAGAAAAGAGAGGGGAAGCACTGTAGCAGACCGCCGTTTAAGTCGTCTGACTGTGATATTAGACGACGGATGAAGCTTCAGAGGAGACAAAGCAGAAAAGAAGAAAAAGAAAAGAAAAGGCTCCGTAGCTGAAGAGAAAGAAAAGAGAAGAAGGAAGAAAGAAGATAAAGACAAGAAAAAGAAGAACTGAAGAAGAAAAGAAATAGAAGAAGCAGAAGAAGACGAGGAACTGAAGGCAATCAGAGCCAAGGAAGATGACCCGTAAAGAGAAAGAAGAGAAGAAGAAGACAAGCAAAGAGAGAAAGAAGAGAAGAAGAAAAAGCCAAAAGATAGAAATCCATTTCTCCCTCCCTCTCTCTCTTATTTTTGTAATAAAGAAACATTGTACTTCTAGAATTCCAGTAGCTCCCTGAGTTCGACCTTGGGAAACTATTTTCGAGTAAAATGTTAATGGTAACGACAACTGTAGCTGTCTTATTTTATACCACAACGACATTACTATAATAAGCATTAAAATAAACAAAGACTAGTCGTGGTCGGAACGCTCCACCATGGAGCTGACCGGATTTTCACGACACTCAGGTGATATTCTATTTACTCAGTAGAATTTCTTTTAATTTCTTTTTTTTTTTAAATCAAAAGACAAAAAAAAAGAAAATAGAATTAGGGGATGAGAACTTAGGCTTTTAGGAGTTATTAACTTTAGGAAATGATATGAGAGGACCTAAACACTTAGGCTCTTCAGGTCTTCGGGCTTAATTAGCCCGAGTGTCCACTTGAATGTGGACTTAGTCTCGAGTCCTCGCCAAGTCAATCTTATTTTAATTCAGTAAATAAATTGGGGTGATAAGTATGCAACTTATCAACCCATCCTTTGACTTGAGGGGGTTTTAAGTCTAAGCATCTACACACTTTTTGCACTGACTCACTTTTCGGTGATTTCTTCAGAAATTAGGTAGCTAATGAACTATCTAGGGTGGTATGGTTGCCAAGTTGTCGGTGGTAACAGCTCATCGGCTGATTGTCCAGAGACTAACCACAAGATCATTTTCATTGTACTACCTTTAGGTAAATCTTAGATCAAGGAAGCCACCTACTTAAAAAAAAAACTAAAAAAAATAAAAAGAAAAAAATATATATAGAAAAAGGGGAAAAAATTAAATAAACAAAACCACACTTCACCACACGAGTATGGCTGGCAAGTTGCTGTGGGTAACAGCCCATTAGCCGGTTGTCCAGAGCCCAGCACACAAAAATGCACAATAATTCCCAAAACACTTAAGGAAGAAGCGGGGAAGTAGAATAAACTAGGGAGATATACACTAGGTTCGCCCTTGTGTTGACCCCACAAATAAAAGTAGGGAGAAAGCTGCCAATCGAAAAGATAAACCTTTAGGCAAGGTCACCTAGGGTTGTAGAGACCCGAAGTCCATTTCAACAGCTGCCTAGTGAGTCTTTCACTATTTTCACAAGATGCTAAGTACTTAGAGTCCTTTTCGAGTCTTAGGCAGGTCAGGTAGCTGTAAAAGGTTATCCTGAAACTCTCAAACTCCAAAAGTACAAAAAAATTAGAAAAAAAGAAAAATAAAAAAATGTATCTTCCCTTTTCAAATAAGGCGAGGACTTAGGTGGTCTGCATTCTGGTAGGCACACAGGTACTGTTGAGTTTTTGTTGTTTAGGACCTTAGTTGAAATTTTCTATTGTTAATAAATGACTTAGGCCTAAGCGATCTAATCCTAATTTTGATTTTATAAATAGCATGTAGTTTAATTTTGCTAAGGACTAGCAAAAGATAGGCATGGGGGTATGATGTAGACACAATTATTGAGAGTAAAATGCTTATTCATGCATGTTCCTAGGCTTAGATTTGCATTCCATATTATAAATATTGCATAGCATGCATCATTCTGCATTTAGAGTAGCTGTGTATATTTTAGGTTAATTGCGCCCTTTTTGTGGTCAGGAGAGGAGATTTATTTTGAAGCCTCGGATTGATGATCCAACCATATGGATCTAATCAGGATGACGATTGGAGTCCAATGCCTCCGAAATAACCTTTATTGGAGTCCCGTAGCACCATATGCAGTCCGAGGAAGATCAACAGTCAAGGGACTATGTGACATAATGTGGAGCTTCAAACGACAAATCTGACTGCGTGAATGGATTCGAGTCAACGATCGCAGCCCAACCACGTGAAAATCAACTCAATCCGACCTCCGTAGCAGCCCCTACAATGAAAATATGGATGACCTAGATCGTGCCATATGGCGCAACCCAGGCTGCCCATGAGCACGCACGCGCCACAGCACGCGCACAGCAGCAACGCACGTAGGCGTGTAGTGCGCGGAGCGTGCGCTAGCGCAGCAGTAGCGTGGGCGTGTGGGCTGTCTTCAACGACATTTGCGGTGGATCTTCAGCAACGTTTATGGCCGTCACTAAATGTCCTGTATATTAATTTGATTCTTTCCTCCACTATAAGAGGAACCCTACCCCTCCCATTTCTCATCTCTTCCTTTCCTCCTCTCACCACCTTCAAGGCTCTAAAGAGAGCTTGTCCCAAGCCTGGGATGCTCCTTTAGAGTAGAAAACCAAATATTTTCCTGCCTCTCATCCCTATTCTTGGAGCACCCCATGGCCGTCCTCTCTCCACCCTTTGGGAAGAAGATCCTCACCGCAACGCCATCCTGCCCTGCCCTCCGTCCTCCAGCTCTGTCCTCCTTCATCCCGCTCCTCACCACCTTCCTCTAGGCAACGTTAGAGCGAGTCATCCTCCGAGCAACCATCGAGGGGGATTTTCTCATCTTCATCTATCTTTATTGCTTTCTAGTGTAGTTTTTCCCGCTTTCTTAGTTGTAGAAAACATTGGATTCAGAAATATATGTGATTGTTGCTCTCTCTCTCTTTTCTTTTTATTTTGCAAGTAGATTAGCTAGATTTCATCGACCTGATCTCTTGCCTTATTAAAAATACCAAAAAAATTAAAATAGACAAAAACAACTAAAAATAAATAAAAGTGAAGCGCAGATTTTTATAAAACCAAACGTTCGCCTCCCCGTATTCGACCCGAGACTCACTTTTCGAGTTTCAATTATAAATTTTATCTGAGAGACATTTTTGTGAGCTACGACGACGGGTTCTTTAAACCCCGAAGCGCGCCCCCATCATGCATCAGGGCCAATTAGTTGAATTGCTTGAGCTGCACCACCTAATTTAAAACTAATTCATCTTGTAGCTGCCCTAGAGGATTCAAATAATTAGGTCAAGCCAGGAACTCCATATTTTCTTGATTTATAAAGGAAAATACTTGAACTCGTGCTTTCAAACTTGGTTTGCCTCACAAAATTTGGTTGAATACAGCTAATATTTGAATCCTAAAAGCTGCTAAGCAAGATTCGAACCATAAAATTCACTTTATCCTTAATAATCTTGCTTGAAAACTTTTGGTTGTGCACATACACACATTCTCAACAAATTATTAAGGGCACAGCCCATTAAAAGGGTTCATCACATTCCAAAAGCACTACTATCCCAGGCCTTAATTAAAATTGAGTAGATGTTGGCCCTAGGATTTATGGAGTCTATTTTAGGGTACTCTCTTGAACACACTTCGAATTAGTGACGCCTGTTTGCTTCAAAAGGTGCTAAGTTGGGGGGCCCGATTATCAAAAGACTTATGTAGGGGTTTGGCATAATTAGTGACCCTTGGGACACACTTCCCCTACTTCACCGGCCCAACTTTACCATCTTCGAGAGCAAGGACAACACCAAATTCATTGTGTGGTTGGAGATTATTTCTGAGGCATAGGTCTTTAGGCTACCCAATTTAAAGACAAGCTTGCATTTTTGTGCTGCAGGATTCCATTTTCCTCGTCTTTCTAATGTCCTTCCAGTGCATGCTTGGAAGGAGGTCATTGAATCCTCGTTTGGAAGGACCTTTAGACCATTCTCAGAGGCGGAGGTTGAGTCATAGTCAAATTGATCCCATGCTGATCAACAACCACCTCCCCTACCCCTGAACCAGCAGGAGCTGATTTAGAGGCAGTTGGAAGAGTTGTAGCAAATGTAGCAATGGTTCCAATGGATGAATGGTTAGGGTGCTCGGCCCTTGAAGGATTTCTATGATCCTTCAAATTATGGGGAATGTTCCAGCGTCATGATTCCCACCAGAGATGTAGAAATCAAGCCCCAGGTTTTAAGCCTGATTAAACATTTCCATCGGGTTGGCTCTGAGGACCCATTTCAGCACTTAGAGGATCTAACAACTTTGGTTCAGACCACCAAAGCTAGGAATGTGAACGAAGAGGAAATGATCATGAGGCTTTTTCCCCATTCTCTCAAGGATAAGGCCACACATTGGTACCGGACCATTGGAAGTCCAATAGAAACTTGGGCTGCTCTTAAGTCAGCTTTCATGAGAAATTCTTCCCCATTGGACGGACCAATGCTTTGTGACGGGTGATTACCACTTTCGCCCAGTAGCCGAGGGAACCGTTTCATGGTGCCTGGGAGCGATTATAGGATCTTTTGCGGAGGTGTCCACACCACGAGGTGCCAAAATGGCAACTCGTGCAGATATTTTACCATGGTTTGGTAGAACAACTCCGTAATCATGTGGACGCCTCCTGTGGAGGCAATTTCCTCAACAAGGATGCAGATAGTGCATATGACTTGTTTGAGGAAATGAGTGAGAATTTGATAAATCAGGCCTCGATGGAGACTTTCAACTGGTCTCAACAACCCAGGTCAAATGCTAATGAAATTCTGAACTCTCATTCATTTGACATGGAATTGATTTGCAATAAATTAGATAAGGTGGACCTGGTTATGAAAAGGATGGAAGAGTGGATGGCTGAAAATTTAGGAAGCACTTCGACACCCACTCAATCCCAGAACCCAGGATTCCATTCTTCATGAGCTTCCATGGGGTGGGAGTTCGTGAACCAACTTGAGTTGGCTCAACCTATGAGCCGAAATTTCTCGAAACCTTATGGGTTCCAAACTGGAGCCTTTGATCCCAATTTTTCTGATCATTCCTTTTCTCCATCCTCACCCTATGAGGATGTGTATGATATACAGGAGAATGCTAGGTCCAACCCGTATTCCAACACTTATAACCTGGGTTGGAGGAACCACCCTAACTTCTCCTGGAAGAATTAGGGGCAATAGACCTAGATACAACCCAGCAACTATGCACCTCAAAGACCTATGGGTTAGGGTCAAGTATACACCCAGTTTCCCCCGAGACAGGTTAATCAGCCATCTTGGAATGCCAACAACACGCATGGCAGGCTAATTTAAACCGACAGATGGTAGAAATGCAAGGATTTATGCTCCAGCTTATGCAGCAAATGAAGACATTGCTGGACAACTAGCAATCCGGGCTTATTGCTAACACCCGACAGCTCGGATCTCTACCATTTCAACCATACCCAACCCTTGCAATGTACAAAATCAGGATAATAGAGCCCAAGGGTACAGGAATCAGAGGGACCCACACGCACATGCTAAGGTGGTTGAGCAGGGTCCTTCTTCCTCTTCTAACCTGGTTATCTGGTTAATCAATCCCCTACTATCTTTCCTAATCCTCCCCATGACCTGAACCCATACGCATCTGCAAATTCTATCACCTTGAGGAGCGGGAAGCAAACCCAGGACCTCGAACTACCTTCTTCTAGTAACCAAGACCTTGGTGAGCTTGAGGAAGAAAAGGAGAAAGTTGAAGAAGAAAACAAGGCTCAGGAACCTGAAATTGTGGACACCACCTACATCCTATTCCATGAGGCCTTATTAAAAACCAGGAGGAAGAAACCCCTAGACAACAAGGAGGAGCTCCTGAATTTATTCAAGAGTGTAGAGATCAATATCCCGCTCCTCGATGCTATTAAGCACATCTCGGCTTATGTCAAGTTCTTGAAAGATTTATGTACTCAAAAGCGTAAGCTAAAAGAACCCACCCCGAGGAAGGTGATATGCTCTGAGCAGGCTAGTTCTGTTATCCTGCACCACCCTCCTCAGAAGAAGAGAGATCCTTGTGCCCCCTTGATTTCATGTGTCATTGGGGATTACACTTTTGATAGGGCACTATTGGATCTAGGTGCATCCATCAACTTAATCCCGACCTCTCTCTATGAAAGGTTTAGGTTAAGGGAGCTTGGGCGAACCTCAGTAACACTACAGTTAGCAGATCATTCGGTCACCACACTAAAAGGCGTTATTGAGGACGTGATTGTCAAGGTCAAGGACTTTTATTTTCCCGTAAATTTCCTAGTCCTTTACATGGATGTACTTGAAGATTTGAGGAACACGCCCATCATTTTGGGGTGCCCATTCTTAGCTACCGCCAAGGCCAACATAAATTGTGAGAGTGGTAGAATGGAAATTGCCTTTGGGGACAGGAAATTGACACTTGATATTTTTAATGCGATGAATAAATTTGAGGATTGTGGATTTATTGAGGACTTTAAGGATTTGGATCATAACATTGAAACCTATCAGACTTGCCATACCCTGAAGAGGTTGCTGATTTCATTCATTCCCAACCTCTTCCTCTAAATCATCCTGATGAATCTTCATCGGCATCCTCCTTACCTTCTATCTAAGCCCACCCCAGCTTGAGCTGAAACCATTGCCTAAGAATTTAAAATACGAGTTCTTAGGACCTAAGAATACACTCCCTGTGATTATTAATGCTAATTTGACTAAGGAGCAAGAACTGAGATTGATTAAGGTCCTTAAGAATAATAAAGAGGTAATTGGTTGGACCATCCACGACCTTATGGGATCGAGCCATCTTACTGTAATTGATGTAGACACATCCATTTAGATTAAAATGCCTATTTATGCATGTCTCTAGGCTTAGATATGCATTCCATACTATAAATATTACATAGCATGCATCATTCAAGATTTAGAGTAGTTTTTGTATATGTTAGGTTAATTTCATCCTTTTTTGGCCAGGAGAGAAGGAGATTTAATTTGGAACCTTGGATTGACGATCTGACCATATGAATCTAACTAGGATGATGATCGGAGTCCAATGCCTTCAAAATCACCTTGATCAGAGTACCGTACCACCATATGCAGTCCAAGGATGATCAACAGCCGAGGAACTAGGTGACGCAATTTGGAGCTTCAAACGACAAATCCAACCACACGGATAGATTTGAGTCGACGATTGCAGCCTAACGATGTTAAAATCGACTCAATCCAACCTCTGTAGTAGCCCCTACAAAGGAAAGAAGATGGATGGCCCAGATCGTGCCACGTGGTGCTATTTAGGCCGCCCATGCGTACGCACATGCCACTGCATGAGCACAGTAGTGTGGGCATGTGTGCGCGCGTGGCTGTGTAGTGCGCACCAGTGCAGCGATAGCATGGGCACAAGGTTGTCTTTAGCGACGTTTGCAGTAGATCTTCAGTGATGTTTATGACTGTAACTAAATGTCATGTATAGGAAATTGATCCTTTCCTCCACTATAAAAGGACCCCTACCCATCGTATTCTTCTTCATCTCTTCCTTTCTTCTCCTCACCACCTCCAAGGCTCTAGAGAGAGCTTGTCCCAAGCCCGGGATGCTCCTCTAGAGTATAATCAAATATTTTTCCCTCCCCTCATCCCCATTCGTGGAGCATCCCATGGCCGTCTTCTCACCTACTTCGAGAAGAAGATCCTCGCTAAGACGACGTCCTGCCCTATCCTCCTTCCTCCACCGCCGTTCTCCCTGTCTTACTCCTCTCCACCTTCATCCGGGCATCGTCAGAGCGAGCCTTCCTCCAAGTAACCGTCGAGGGGGACTCTTCTCATCTCCATCTATCTTTGCCTCTTTCTAGTATAGTTTTTTCGCTTTCATAGCTATAGGAAACATTTGTTCATCAATATATTGATATTTTTTCTCTTTCTCTCTCTTATTTTGAAAGTAGATTAGTTAGATAATGTTTTCATTGATCTGATCTCTTGCTTGATAAAAACACCAAAGAAATTAATGACGAAAACAAATAAAAAATGAAACGCAGATTTTTCAAACAAAATGTTCACCTCCCCGTGTTTGACCTGAGACTCACTTTCGAGTTTCAATTATAAATATTATCTGATCAATAGATTTACTCGTGAATCGCACTGCAACGATGGGTTTTTAAACTCAAACCTTTTTCATGATGAATCTCCACCGCATGAGTAATCATCGTATTTTTATGGAAGATGGATCATGCCCATCTCGCGAAATGCAAAGGAGACTAAACCCTAATATGCGAGAAGTGGTCAAGACGGAAATAATCAAGTGGCTCGATGCAGGCATTATTTACCCGATCTCAGATAGTCCTTGGGTTAGCCCCATTCAGATTGTGCCCAAAAAGGATGGGATAACTGTAATGACTAATGAGAAAAGGGAATCCTTCACCACCCATTCAGCTTCCACTTGGAGAGTTTGTCTCACCTATAGGAAGCTGAACACAGCCACCAAAAAGAACCATTTCCCTTTGCCATTTATTGATCAAATCCTAGAAAGGTTAGCTGGGAAAAAGTATTTTTGCTTCCTGAACAGTTATTTGGGATTTAACTAAGTCCCTATCCATCTTGAAGACCAGGAAAAGACAACTTTCACATGTCCCTATGGAACTTTTGCATTCTGTAGAATGTTGTTTGGGATTTGCAATGCACTTGCAGCTTTTCAAAGGTGCATGTTGGCCATCTTTTCTGACATGGTGGGAGATTGTCTTCAAGTATTCATGGATGATTTTTCCATTTTTGGAGATTCCTTTGAGTCATGCCTAGCTAACTTGGAATTGATCCTCAAGAGATGCATCAAGACACAATTAGTCCTTAGCTGGGAAAAGAGCCACTTCATGACTAAAGAAGGCATTGTCTTGGGTCACGTGATCTCTAATCGGGGTATTGAGGTTGATAAGGCTAAGGTGGATGCCATCTCTAAACTTCCTCAACCCACATCTGTGAAACAAATTTGATCGTTCCTTGGTCATGTGGGTTTTTATAGGAGATTCACTAAGGACTTCTCGAAGGTTGCTTAACCCTTGAGTAACCTTCTGGCGAAAGACATGCCGTTCGAGTTTGATGAATTGTGCGGCAAGGCATTTGATTTATTGAAAATGGCAGTCACCTGTGCCTCAGTGTTGCAACCACCGGTTTGGACAACCTCGTTTGAGATTATGGCTGACGCATCTGATTATGTGGTCGGGGCTATCTTAGGTCAAAAGATAGATAAGAAGCCCTCTGTTATCTACTATGCTAGAAAAACTCTGGACGAGGCCTAGAAGAACTACATCGTTATTGGAAAAGAGTTGCTAGCTGTAGTCTTTGCTTTGAAAAAATTTAGGGCTTATCTTTTAGGTTCTCGTGTTATCATCTACACCAACCACTTGGTCTTGAAACATCTCTTGGCTAAAAAGGATGCCAAGCCTCGTCTTATTCGTTGGATTCTTTTACTTCAAGAATTTGATCTTGAAATCGAAGATAAATCCAGGGCATAAAATGTAGTGGCAGATCACCATTCGAGAATCCTGATTGATTCTCCTCATCGAATATCCCTATCTCAGACACTTTTTTGTATGAGACTATCCTTATAATCTCAGGTATCCAAACACCCTAGTTTATGGATATTGTTAATTATTTGACCATTGGTCAGATCCCCTAGGATCAGACTAAGCAACAATGGGATAGACTTATGTCTGAGGCCAAATATTATTTTTGTGATGATCCCGAGCTATACCGCATCGATGTTGACTAGCTTATTCGTCAACGCGGCCCAGAAAATGAGTTCCTTAATATACTTGAGTATGCATTGGCCGTCGTTATTTAAGAATGCCTAGGAATTCTCAAGGTTGTGCGCCTGATGGCAGGCACTTGGGAACATGGCCAAGAGAGACATGATGCCCCTGTACTTGATACTTCCCATCGAAATTTTTGATGTCTGGAGCATCGATTTCATGGGACCCTTTCCTCCATTTAGACATCAGTATATTCTGGTTGCTGTGGATTACGTGTCCAAATGGATTGAGGCAACTCCCACATGGACTAATGACCACAAGGTGGTCATTGATTTTGTGAGGAAAAATATCTTCAGTCAGTTCGGGATTCCTCGGGCCATTATTAGTGATGGTGGCAAGCATTTCAGTCATGTCCAGTTCAGAAATCTACTAGTGAAATATGGGGTTGATAGGAACACTATCATGAGCCCTAACTAGCTCATTTTGACACAATGAAGAGAATAAATGCTCCTACATAACCAACTGAAAGTCATAATTCACTGTGTATCCTTTTCTAGAGGAAAAGAAGAAACTAAGGTTAAAATTGCAATTTTACCAATGCAGTGCAACCACGGGTTTTATCAAGGGCTAAACAAAGGTCAAATGGTCTTAACAAGATAATAAGTGGGTTGGATTTGACAAAAAAGGGTTTGTGTATGTTCTATGGATTAAATGACTTCTTGAAACCCTAAAATAGACCCACTTGATTAACCAAGGTTATGGTCAGGATAAAATTCATTTAAACCCTCTAAAAATCATAAAAAAATATTCTTTAGGGTTTAGTACCTTCAATTTGGCCATTGGAACCCATCTTGACCTAGAATGGGGTCTCAGATAGATATTTGCCCTAATTTGGGTTTTTGCATAAATTTTCCAATCAAACGTGGTCAAACCCAAAATACAACTTCACCATTGAATATCTTAGGTCCAAATTAGGTTTGTATCAAAATTTGGACCTAAGGGGAACTCATCTTGACCTAATTTGCAAAAAGGTCCTGTCTAATTACATTTCTACCCCTAACTTTCAAAAACCCATACAATCAGTCGCCTATCTTTCTCATTGTCTTCACAAATAGGTCCCTCCATCATTATAGCGGAGGAATCCTACTTCGGTGAGCTTTGAAAGGAGAGTTCTCCCTGATTGCTCAGAGAATCCCCTCCAAAATTGGAAGGGAGATTCTCTGAGAAAATCCCTCCAATATGAACCCAGTTTGATGCCCTAATTCTTCCCCAATCTCTCATGAACGCATGAGATATGTGGGTCTATTGAGAGTTTCCATCACCGGCAACCCTTCCTTGCTTGGAAGCTTGGCTTCCAAGCACAAAACCTCCTTAGAGACCTATTTAAAGACTCCCCAGATCCAACCGAGTCTCCTCAGCTTGAAATTGGGCTGGTTATCCCTACATTCCTCTCTCCCTCGCTGGCCACAACCCTCTGCAAGCTCTAGCAACTTCTCCCTCCCTCTCTTGTCACCCAACCACAATACTAGTGGTCGAGTTAACTCCGCCACAATCCTTCGCGTCATGCAATACCGGCCGACATCGCCTCTACCCTATCTTCGCTGCCGCCTCATCTACGGAGGTACTTGTCTTCCCCACGTTTGGCAACCATACTGACATGGGTTCTCTATCCCTTTTCATCCCTTAGAGGTAGGTCTTAGATTCCCTCTCTCTCATACTTTCTCCCCCTCTCTTTATTTCTCAAAATCGACCCCCGACTCCACTGACCACCGTCAACTTCTCCACCTCTGGCAACTCCTCCGGCGAGGTGCTCCCATCGCTCCGCACCTCCATCCACCTCGCCAACCACCCTATGACCTTTGCCTCATCTCCCTGATCACTTCCCCTCACTCCACTCACTATGCCACTCACCCAAACACCCCATCGAACACACCCACTCACACGCACACAGTGTGCCCTAGGCACACCACCACAGCCACCCACACACCACAAAACCGCTTCCATTACATTCGCCGTGCTCTGGTGATGCTCCCTGAGCGATTTGACGTGGCCGCGAGGCTGTGCTATTGATTTCAGGTCCAGGACTACTGCCGCCATTACTGCTGAGCTTGAAGCAAGCTTCAAGCCGCTCCAAGCCTCGCTTTGCTCCAGGAGATCGCCCCAGGTGTGCGGACTTGAGGTGCGCACGCATTCAGGCTCTTAGTTGGAGTCGTATGCCTCTACAGCCTCGCCAATTAAGGAAGTCACCCTACTGCTGTGTGCACGGAAGAAGGTGGGACATTTAGTCCCACCTCGGAAGTGGAAAGTTGCCTGAGGTCACATAAATTGTAAAAGTGCCAGAGGCTTTTCACCTCCAGCACTGAGGGTGAGGTCCTCCTCCCCCTCTCACCGGACTCGTCCGTGACATAACCTGCGGACTTGGCCGACCCGACTATCCGACCTATTCACTCCTCGCTCACCACACACGCTGGTGAGCCTGAATCTGGGTCTGCATTAGGTCTGATTACCCGACCGGTTAAGGCTCTGGGAGAGTGATTTTGAAATAGAAAAGAGAGAAAGAGAGAGGAGAGCTACGTAGGGTAGGGGGGTTTTTCTCTAAGGAGTTTGCCTTCGACAGTTAGTCCAATTCAGAGGGTACAACAGGGCTGAAGGAAGAAGAGAAGAAGAAGAAGAGAAGGTAGACGGCAGAGAAAGAAGAAGGAAGCCAAAGGCTAAAGATAGAGAAAGAGAAGAAGGAAGAAGCTAAAGAAGAAGAGAAGGTCAAGTAGAAGGCTCGCAAAGGCAACGGAAGAAGAAGGAAAGAAGAAGAAGAAAGGTAGAGAAAGCTAAGGAAAGAAGAAGCCAAAGGAATAAGAGAAATCAGAAGAAGAAAAAGAGGAGTACTGTAGCACAAGACTTTTAAGATGTCTAATTGCAAAATTAGATGTCCGATTTTCATCTGCTATCCATTATTTTATTTACAATTATTTTTACTTTTCATATACTTATGCTCTACATTCCAAATTAATTTTTGAGTAATATTATGTGTTCAATTTGCATTTATTATTGAGATTAGTGTGTGAATTCCATTTGCTCCCTGTGTTCGACCTCGGAATATATTCGAGTAATAAAATTATATTTGTTTTGAATGCTATTTAGGCTGTACTACAATGCAACACTTTTAAACACCGATCTAGCACGCATAACAGGGGTGAATCATCGGATTTCCACACCCTACCACCCCCAGACAAATAGATAGGCTGAGGTCTCCAATTGGGAAATCAAGAACATACTATAGAAAACGGTCAAGCCTAATAGGAGGGATTGGACCCAAAAGCTGGACAATATTCTTTGGGCTTACCGTAAGACGTACAAAATGCCTATCAGGACGTCTTCGTTCCGTCTGGTGTTTGGTAAGGTATGTCACTTACCTGTAGAATTAGAACACCGGGCATTTTGGGCCATCAAGAAATGCAATCTTGAGCTAGAGTTAGCCGGGAAGACCAGGAAACTCCAACTATCTATGTTGGAGGATCTTAGAAATGATGCCTACAAGAATGCCAGAATCTATAAGCAAGGGCCAAAGCTCTTCATTGCCATATAATTTTCAGTAAGAGCTTTGAGCCAAACCAGAGGGTCTAGCTTTTTGATTCTCGACTTAAGCTCGTTCCTGGCAAGCTTAGGTCTAAGTGGACTGACCCATTCATTATTGATCGAATTTTTCCTAACGGAATCGTTCAAATATCTGACCCAAAGACAGGCAATTCCTTTAAGGTCAACAGGAAACATCTTAAACCTTATGTTGACCACGTGCTCCCTGAACCCGTCTCAGACAAGGTTGCTCTTGCCTTGATCTAATCTCTATTGGTCGGACATCGCCTAGCTGAAGGGACTAAACTCAGCACATGTATAGGTTGTTTTGTAGCTGACCGGAGTTTCACGGAATACAAGTGATATTCTTCCTACTCTAGCCTCCTTTATGCTTTTATTTTTCAATGAGGACATTGCATTAGTTAGGCATGGGGGTGGATACTTTATGATTTGATTATTTTGTTAGCCCATAATAGGAATTTCCTATTATTTAAAAAAAAAGAGAAAAAAAACTAGAATTAGGAGAAGAGAACTTAGGCATTAGGAGTTGTAAACTTTAGGAAATGATACTTTAGGACTTGAATACAAAGACTCTTTAGGTCTTCGGGTTTAATCAGCCCAGGTGTCCACTAAAATGTGGATTTGATCTCTAGTCCTCACTAAGTAATTTTATTCTAACTTGATCAATAAATTGGGCTGATAAGTACATGACTTATCAACCCACCCTCTGATTTGAGGGGACTTTAAGTCTAAAGCATCTACACACTATTTGCACTGACTCACTTTTTGGCTATTTTTATGGAAATTAGGTAGCTAATGAACCTTCTAGGGTGGTATGGCTGGCAAATTATATATGGTAACAACTCATCGGCTAGTTGTCCAGAGCCCAGCCACATGACCATTCTCTTCCTGTTGCTTTTAGGTAAATCTTAGATCAGGGAAGCCACCTACTTAGAAAAAAAAGAAAAAAATATAGAAATACCGCAAAAAAAAGAAATAGAAAAGGAGAAAAAAATATAAATAAATAAATAAGCCACCCTTCATCGCACGAGTATAGTTGGCAAGCTGTCGGTGGTAACAGCTCATCGATTAGTTGTCCAGAACCCAGCTCACGAAATGCACAAAAATTTCAAAACACTTAGGGAAGAAGCAGAGAAGTAGAATAAACCGCGGAGATATACATTGGGTTCGCGCTTATGTTGACCCCATAAAAAATCAAGGAGAAAGCTATCGATTGAAAAGATAAACCTTGAGGCTTAATTTTTAGGTCACCTAGGGTCATAGAAACCTTAAGTTCGTTTTAACAGTCGCTTAGTGAGTCTATCACCTTTCACAAGATGCTTAGAGCTTAAAGTTCTTTTCGAGTCTTGAGTGGGTTGGGTAGCTGTACAAAGTTTCCCCAAAACTCTAAACTCAAAAATCCAAAAAAATTAGAAAAGAAGAAAAATAGAAAAAATGTATCTTCCCTTTTCAATTAAGGCGAGGACTTGGGTAGTTTGCATTTTGGTAGACACACAAGCACTGTTGAGTTTTTGTAATTATGTCCTTAGTGAAATTTTCTAATGTGATCAACAAATCTTACCTAAGTGATCAAATCTTGATTTTGTTTTCTACATAGCATTTAGGTTAATTTTGCTAGGGAGTAGCAAAAAAAAGGCATGGGGGTATGATAAATACTCATTTCTTCATGATAAAATGCCAACCTATGATAGTTCTTAAGCTTAACATTGCATATAGCATTATGAATAATGCATAACATTCATTACATTGCATTTAGGATAATTTGTGTAGTTTGCATATTAATATCCACATTTTATATGGCTAGGGGACAATGCAACATCTTTATTGGCTCCGGATGGAAAATTCAACCATACAGATGGATCCGAAACGACGATCGCAGCCCATCAGTACAAAAACCACCCCGATCAGAGTTCCGTAGCACCCTCTACATGAAGAAGAAGTTGGACGACCACGATGGATCCACGTGGTGCCATTGCAACCCTCCAGCCCAACTGCAACCACCCCTCTCAAACCACACTCGTCAGATCTAGACTGTTGGATTTAAATCCAATGGGCATTGAGAGTCCAGGTCACCCTCATCAGGTCATACAAAGAGAAGCTCCACGCAATCTCGATAGTTGGATCAAGATCCAACGGTCATGGATGCGTGAGCCTTGATTCCTAAACGAGACCCAAAGTTGCCCTCAACACATTTGTTAACGGCCTCGCTCCCAATGCGTAGACGAGAGATTGAAGCCTCGTGTGTGGATTTAATTTGTAGAGCATGCGCGGGTGAAAATTGAGCCATCGATGGGAGATCGAGCGGCGAAGGAAGTGGAGACGTGGCACTCGAGCGCTGTGAGATCTATACGCGTGCGATACCGTGCGGGTGCACGCTGAATCACACGAGTAGCAGAGGAGCGATTCGGAGCGTCCTCTCTCATGCAGTCAAAGCCCCTCATCTGCCATCCAAGGACGGCGATTCACTCCACTGCAGCTCAGCGGACTCTAGCTGATGGACGCACGCGATGACAGCTGGAGATGCACGATGGACAAATAGCGAAGCATGAGCGCGATCAATGTGTGAGATGGACAACCAGCACAACTTGCTACAGCGAGCGTGAGTTGGCTACAGCGAGTGCATGAGCGAGCATGAGTTTGCTATAGCGACGCATGAGCAAGATCTACAGCGACGTCCTGGAGATCGTTAATTGTCCCATACCCATTTTTAGCTACTTCTCATCCACTATATAAGGACTTATACTCCCCCTTGCCTAGCCATCTCCACCTAGCTATTCCTCACCATGCTAACCATGTTGTCACCACCAAATACGTCAAAGACTACATCTTTGCGCGCTTTGGGATCCCTCGAGCCATCATTTCGAATGGAGGAAGCCATTTCACTCACTCCTAGTTTCAGGCACTTTTGAGGAAATATGGAGTCCACCATCGTATTGCTTCTCCATATCATCCTCAAACGAATGGCCAGGCTGAAGTGTCGAACCGACAAATCAAGTAGATTCTTTAGAAAATGATTCAACCTGACTATAAGGATTGGTCCGACGAGCTGATTGACTCTTTATGGGCATATCAGATCTCTTTCAAGGCTCTCCTTGGTATGTCACCATACAGGATTGTTTTTAGGAAGCCTTGTAACTTGCTCGTGGAGTTGGTGCACTGCACTTATTGGGTGGTTCACCAATGTAACCTCAACCCAGACTTGTGTGGTCGAGAAAGGAAACTCCAACTCTAGGAATTCGAAGAGCTACATTGTGAAGCCTATGACTCTGCCTTGACCTTTAAACAATGAACCAAGGCCTTTCATGACAGTCGCATTAGGCAAAAGGAGTTTGAGCCATCACAGTAGGTTTGCCTTTATAATGCCCGGCTCAAATTCTTTCCTGGTAAACTGAAGTCCAAATGGATTAGTCCTTTCTTGGTCTCAAGACCTTTCCCCAATGGTGCCGTCGAAATTGAAGATCCCAAATCTACGCATAAATTTACGGTTAATGGGCAATGGTTGAAACCATATCTCATGCATGAGCCTGCCCTCATTGGTGAAACAGTTGCCCTGTTGGAGGGTAACTAGCCTATGCATCACTCTGAGTCCAGCTGGGGATGTTAAATTCAGCACTTGTTGGGAGGCACCCTAACACCCTTTCATTTCACTTCACTATACTTCACTTTGCACTTAACCACCCACCCATCCACCCTATTTTATACCCCGCACTTCACTTTTCCACTAAGACCCTTTGACCCTGTCTAACCCTGTTTGCATGCATACGAGGACATAGCATGATTTGGCATGGGGGGTGGATAGGCATCCATGGGATTTGGATATTATATGGCTATTATGCAAATTCTTGTCAATTATACATATCCATCTGTAGTGTACATAGATAACCTTATTGAAAAAATAAATCAAAAGTGTTTAACTATGATATGAAAGCTGAAGCAAAAATAAAATAAGTATTTATGGACATTCAACCTTTGCTTTGAAGACTTTCTGGGCCACAGAAGCTTGATTTGCTTAGGTTTTGGCTTAATACACTCGAGCATTGACAAGATAGACTAGGATCTATCCTAACTTAGGACGTATTCTTGTACCTAAGGCACCAGTATAGGATTTGTTGGTTTGCTTCTGCTTGGGGGTCTATGTAACCTTGGTTTACACTACATAGAGTTAGAAAAGATTAGATGAATGTAGGATCCAACCTTAGTGTTCATTAGGGAAGGTGGAGTCCTTACCCGTGCATGCAAGTAGACTTTTTATCCCAGTCTTTAGTCTTGTGTTTAGGAGAAACTCTTTCCACCAAAAGTACTCATCCACCAAATAAGTGTGCTCTTCCAAATAAAGTTGTAAGAGACATATTGACATTTACTTCAAAAAAAAAAGGATATTTGTTGAATAAGTCAATATATTCTCCAAATTCTTGTAAATTCTTCCACCAAATAGTTTTTCACGGTGCATTACCCTATTTCCAACAAATATTCTTTGAGCCACATTGCAATAAGAGTCGGGTTGAGTCTTTACTCATTTTTTGAGAGTCGACCTAAAGACATGAACTGAAGTTGGGACCAACCTAGACTTAAAAAGACATGAAAACCCAGGCTTGAGTCTTAATGTTCATCTAGTTAGTCTTGATCAATCACTAAGCACAACCAAAACCTCTTAGCTTTCGAGTTTTTCAAAACCCTCTGAGTCCTGGAAATCACACTTAGGGTTTAAATATCAAGAGTTCTTGTTAGTCAAGAGATGGTCTATGTTATATAAAACTTGAGTTCTGGTAGTCTTCTTTGCAATTAATTCTCACAATGTCCAACTGATAAACACATTAATGTTGCTTCAAGAAAATCTTTAGCTTAAGATCATTTCTAAACACTACTACTATAAAATAAGTGTTTTGCTAGGGACTAGCAAAAGGTAGGCTTGGGGGTTTGATTGCACAGCAATACACGCCTGTAAATAGGCATCTTATGCTATTTCCTAACTTAATGCACTTAGATCAGATAGGTTTGCATGCATTTTGTAAATATTTGCATTTATGCATTTTGTGGAGAGGAAGATAGTGAGAGATATTGAGCCTCCATTTCCACCTCATTCCAATTGCATTTTCACCACCAAATACCACCTAACACAACACCATCTATTCACCACTTACCTTAATTACCTAACAACCTAAGTGCCTACCTATAAAAATCCCAAAATATCCCCCACTAAAAAAAATCCCTTAATGACACTTTTCCTCACCTGCTACCTATAAAACCACACCCATCCCCCTCCATGCCACATGTCGGCTACCACCCCATCCCTCAACCACCTACTAGCCATCCCTCCCCTTGACAGCAGCACACACATCCACCTCCAACAATTGGCCACACCTCTTTCCCTCTTCTTTCTCCCTCTCTTCCTCTCCATATGCAGCCCCTCTTCTCACTAGTTGAGAAAAGTCACGGTGTGTGCAGGAGAATCTCCTCATGGTTACATACACCACGTTGAGCTCCACCACTACCCAGGTCCTTTGTGAGCAGGTAGGCGTGGTGTTTCTCTCCCTTTTCCTTTTATTTTTGCTTTTGTTTTATCAAGTTTCCATTGCCATTAGCGAGCTCTGAGGAGCTCTGCTCTATTTTCACTATAGCGCACTGTGCAGATTTTATCGCGACTCATTTTTGAGCTCTGTCACCGATCGTTCCTCACTTATCCAGTGACAAACACTCATGCACACTTGCTTTCATTGGACACAGCACCCACATAGCCACCCACGCCCTCATCAACGTGCCCCAGTTGGTCACCTCCACTTCACGTCCACTCCCTGAAAACGTAAAGCGGCAACCGGGTTTGAGGGTTTTGTTATAACGTTGTAGTAAAGCCGGTTATTACCAACATTTCAAATATAAATTTTTTTACTCGGAAAAATGAAAGAGTTCCCGAGGTCGAACTCAGGGAGCAAGTCGTATTCTAGAGATATACATGTTTCTTTTACAAAAAGAAAGAGAGAGGGAAAGAATTTTTTGTTTTCTCTTTGTTCTGCAGAGGGGGATGCTCTTCTTTCTCTCTTTCTTTAGATCTCCTTCTTTTCTCTGTTCTGCAGAGGTGATATTCTTCTTCTGCAATGGTGATGCTCTTCTTCTTCTTCCTGCTGTTCCTGCGTTGGTGATGTTCTTCTTTCTTCAGAGCTCCTGGTTCTTCTTCTTCTTTGGTTTTCTGCCTTGACCTCTCTTCTTCTTCTTTGGCCTGCACACTTCGGAGTTTTTCGTCAAGAGGCAAAACCTACTCTACCCTCCCCCCCCCCCGCGTCTCTCTTTCTCTCTTAAACCACTCTTGGGAAAGCTCTCCCAGAGCTACCGGGTAATCGGGTTCGGGTCAGGCCCGGGTCCAGGCCCACCGGCGTGTGTGGTGGGCGAGGAGTGCAGTCAGTCTAAGTCGGGTCGGGTCAGGTCCGCGAGGCGTGAGCGCGGACGAGACCGGGTAACCGGGCGGGTGTAAGGGGACCTCACCCCGTGTACTGAGGCAATGAGGCTAGTGCACGAAATCAACTTAAACAGTGGAACGTGTGTGAGGCTTACCGATGTGGGACTAAACGCGGACCGTTCCTCGCGTGCGCCTGCTGGGAGACCGCGGCTTGGCTTCTGCAGCTGCGGCTTCTATCTGCATAAGTTGCTGGCTGGCTGCCTTCGCACGACGCCCCGTACCCCGCAGCAGCTGGAGACCTGGCGTCCTCAAGCCTGGAGCGCGGGAGAAGCTGCCTTAATGTGCGTCAATGGCGGTCGGACCTCAAAACCTGTTGGACATGAATATGGCCTCGCGGCCTAATCAAACCACTGGGGAACCTTCGCCGTGGCACGGCGAAGGTGAGGAGCTGCGCGGCAGGCCGCAAGGAGGTGTCTGGTGGCAGCCCTGGGTCGGACTGCAACCGGAGGAATGGGTTTGTTCGGGGGAGTGTTACGGAGGTGTGGAGTGGCAGTGGAGGGGTGGGGGGTGCTCAGTGTGATGAGGCGGAGGTGCGGTGGGGGTTGGCGAGCCGGAGAGGGTTGCTGAGGTGATGGGAACGGCTCGCCGGAGGGTGGTCGGAGGCGAAGGGGGTGAAGGTGGTCAGGGTCGGTAGAGGGCTTAATTGAATAAATTGAAAGCGGGGAAAGAAAGAGGAGGAGAAGGGGAGTAGCTCTAGCTTACTTGCAGGGACGAAGGGGGAGGAACAGGGCGACAGTCGTATCGACTGTCGCCGGAGAAGACGATGCTCAGGGAGAGGGGCGGCGGCGAGCAGAGAGCCGGAGAGGCGCCAGCTGGGTGCGGCGTGGCGCGGGAAGAGCAGGGGAGGAAGTCTCTGCTGCTGGTATTGCGGCAGAGCGAAGAGGTGGAGGGGGAGGAAGCCGCCGGAGCTGGTGAGCGTCTGCCGGAGGAAGAAGAGAAGAAAGTTGGGGATTTTCTCCATCAGATCCAGGCTGCCCTGGTCGGTGGAGCAGCGGGGGGTATTTATAGGGATGAAACAGGGAGGAAGGCGGAGGGAGACGACGTGTCTCCCTCGCCGGAGAATGGTCGGAACACGAACCCATACCGTCCGTGCGTTCGCACGGCCGGTATGGTGGGCTACAATGACCAGGGGGGTGCCCCTGCGACGGCTGACGACGCAGGGCACCCCCGGTTTACTTGCCAGGTCCCCCACCTCACCCTGCGCGGCGCCATGCTCCGCGCAAGGTCGCCGGAGCATGGTGCTGGCAGGGTTTTGCAGGAGGGACCTGATTGCAAAGAACGAAGGAGAGTTAGGGGCCAAAATGCGAGGGTTCAAAAGTTGAGGGCCAAAGAGTAAATATATGAGGACCAAAGTGTGAAGTCGGTCAAGGGGGTTTCTTCTTAGGCTCAAGTTTTTATACATGACTAATTAAGACCTAAGGAATATGATGGTGAATTTCATTTTCATATTAAACCTTGTTTGACCGGTCAATTTGCGCAAAAACCCAAATTAAGTTATTAATTGGGCATGGTTCTCAATGTAGGTCAAAATGGGTTCTAAAGGCCAAATTGAAGGTTCTAAACCCTAGAGATTATTTTTCTATGAATTTTAGAGGGTTTATTCTATTTTTACTTTGCCTCGAACCTTGTGAATTGAAGTGGGTTGTTTTAGGGTTACAGATTATCATTTGGTTCCTTGGAAGTGCTGTAGCCCTTGCTAGATCATCTCATCCCACTTTTATTCTTATTAAGCTGTTTTGACCTGTGTTTGGGCCCTGAATTACCCTGTATGCAGATTATACTGGTAAAATTGCACTTTTACCCCTTATGACTGGTTTTCTTCTCAAACTCAGAATTCTCTGAGTTAAGCCTTTCCTTGAGATATGTAGGAGCTTTTATCCTTTGTATTGGGTCAAAATGAGCTAGTTATGGCTCATGATGAGGTTCTCATCATACCCCCATGCCTAGCTTTTGCTAGTCCCTTAGCAAAAACTTAAGGTTTCAACCCTTGTTCTAGACCATGAAGTTTTTAATGGTTTTAGATAAGTGCCTTTTTTATTTGAGCATAGATTAGGTTAGAATGCTGACCATAGGCCTAAAAGGTACTCTAGTACCAATCAAGATCCAAATCTGTCTAGCCTTAGCCTCAGTCTTTTAGCAAAGGTTTTTAAGGCCCGCAAGAACTAACCTAAGGTTTATTGGACTTCGTGGTTAAAGCACCCGTGCTTGAAATGATTTTAGCCCTGGCTCAGTTCGCAGTGCGTTTTGTAAGAGAGAGATAGAAAGTTTTTCTGTTTGGAGAGTTTTCTCTCTCTTTTTCTTTTTAGTTCTAGCCTAGGATTGGCTTTTCAACACGGTCTGTATCAGATTCCTTGCTCCCATCATCAATCCTCAAGGGTTCCTGGCGATCGATGCTTCGAGATAGCACCGCCCATGGCAACCCCCGGAACCCTGGCTATTGAGATTTCGAGATAATCCCATCCATGGTATTCCGTGGCCGAATCCAGACCCTGGCAATTGACACTTCGAGATAATGCCATCCATGGAATCTGAATCAGCAGAGTGCTTACATGCCCCCCGTAGGATATGTAAATATCCTAAGAGACAAGCACCGAGGAGATGATATTTTGTTACGCATCTTCGAGGGGATTTCCCGCCTCTCTGCGCTGGGAACTCGTCCAAATCAACTTGTGTTGATCGGCCGCTCCTATTCTAGGTGTTCTTTTCAGATTTTTGCGACGCTTCTGCGTGATTCTGATTTTTACGCTTACTGAACCAGGCTGTGTGTGAGATTAGGGTGCTTAGGTTACTGAGTCCCGTAAACCAAAAATTAGTTAACGAGGCCGAATACTCCCTAAGCCTTAGACCTAATACTTCAGCTTTTCATTTTCCTCAACCTCTTGAGGAGTGTCCAGATCTTAATGGGTACTAAGAGTCTATTCAAGAATGCCTAAGGTTTGCATTCTTACTAATCTCATTGTGCACTTTTCAGTTATTTTCTTGAATGAGGTCTAGAACTTAGGTTAATTCCTTAGTTCCTTACTAATGACTATCACTTTTTCTCATAATTTTGTGCTCCTTTTTCATTTTGTTTCTTTTCTCCTTCACAAAATTTTCCTTCTCCTCTTTTCCTCTTATTCTTTTTCGAAATTTTTTTTAATTTTTATGGTATTTTTGGCATATGTGAATTTTTTGTTTGAAACCTTTTCTTACAAGTTTTTGCACTTTCCTACCCCCCCATGCCTAAGATTTGCAATGTCCTCATTGTAACCTAGGGGGTCTTAGTTCATTCCTTAAGACAGAAATTTGGATGAGTGAATGGGTCGGGTTGAATTTTTGCGGACGATTTCAAATCCCAGATGCAAACATCTGAGTTGGGGTCGACTGTCTACAAGGGTGAACTTCGAGTGCTGAAAGGTGTCAGAACAAGTTTCAGGTTTTCAAAGAGAATGACGGGCTGCCTCCCGTTAAGCGCTGAGTTTTACGCCATCGGCTAGGCGCAATAAGCTCAAGGGGAACGGAGGATATAAGATGCCTCAGCCAAATCAGTAGAAGTTACATCAATGAACGGCTTGAGTCTCTGACCGTTCACGATGAAAGGTTCAGAATCGTGGCTGAGTGGACTGATTTCGATTGCTCCATTTCCAAAAACCTGTCGGACCAAATATGGTCCGACCCACTTAGATCTCAGTTTTCCTGGGAAGAGTTTGAGTCGGGCATCAAAGAGTAGGACCTTTTGACCAGGATGAAAGATCTTTCTCGAGATGTGTTTGTCGTGGAAGGCTTTAACCCGCTCCTTGTAGATTTGCGAGTTCTCGTACGCGTCTATGCGTAATTCATCGATCTCGCTGATTTGGAGTTTTCTGTGGGTCCCAGCCTTAGAAAGATCCAGATTACAGTTCCGTACTGCCCAATAGGCTTTATGCTCCAGTTCGACGGGAAGGTGGCATGCCTTTCCGTACACCAATCTAAAGGGAGACATGCCCAATTGGGTCTTGTGGGCGGTCCTATAGGCCCACAATGCTTCCGGAAGTCGGGACGACCAGTCCTTCCTGTCAGGTCGAACAGTGACTTGCAGGATTTTCTTGATCTCCCGATTAGACAGCTCAGCTAGACCATTAGTTTGGGGGTGGTAAGGAGTAGAGATTCGGTGAGACACCCCGTATTTGGTCATCAGTGACCTAAACTGAGCATTTGTGAAATGGGTTCCCCCATCAGAGATTATTGCACGAGGAATCCCGAACCTTGAGAAAATGTGTTGATGAATGAATTTGAGAACGATTTTGTGATCACAGGTTCGGGTCGGTATGGCTTCGATCCATTTGGACACGTAGTCCACAGCCAACAGAATGTATTCGAAACCATCCGAAACAGGAAAGGGGCCCATAAAATCAATCCCCCAAACATCAAAGATTTCGCATACTAGAATTGGTTGCATAGGCATCATGTCGCGATGGCTCATGTTGCCCAAAGTCTGGCAACGACTGCATGCCTTGCAATGACTGTATGCGTCTTTGAACAGTGTGGGCCAGTAAAAGCCGCACTGGAGGACTTTTGATGCGGTTTTATGCCCGGCAAAATGGCCACCGCATGCCTGGTCATGGCAGAAAGAGAGGATATTGTTGACTTCCCCTTCCGGGACACATCTCCGGATGATCTGATCGGCACCTATGCGGAAGAGGTACGGGTCTTCCCAAATGTAATACTTGGCATCGGAGCGTAATTTGTCTTTCTTGGCCTTCGGCCAATCGGACGGGGTCTGATGAGATGCCAAGTAATTTACAATATTAGCAAACCATGGAAGGCTAGTACCAATAGTCAGCAGGTGCTCATCGGGAAAATGCTTAGTGATGGGTCCGGATGGGTCTATTATTTCAGAAGGAAGACGGGACAAGTGATCAGCTACCACGTTTTGTTTTCCCGCTTTATCGCGAATCTCGAGGTCAAATTCTTGCAACAGCAAGATCCATCGGATCAATCGAGGTTTCGCGTCCTTCTTTGCAAGGAGATGCCTCACAGCCGTGTGATCCGAGTATATGATGACATGGGAACCCAGAAGGTACGATCTGAACTTCTCTAGGGCAAATACTACAGCTAGCAGCTCTTTCTCAGTAACTGTATAGTTACGCTGAGCCTCATCGAGTGTTTTGCTGGCGTAGTAAATGACCACAGGTTTCTTGTCATTTTTCTGCCCCAAAACCGCTCCTACAGCGAAGTCGGATGCATCACACATGATCTCAAAGGGTTGAGACCAATCAGGGGACTGTAGGATCGGGGCTTGGGTGACTCGGTCACGCAGGATTTCAAATGCTTGAGTGCATTCCTTGGAGATTTCGAAGGGAACATCCTTGGAGAGAAGAGTGGTCAGGGGGCGTGCGATTTTTGAAAAATCAGGGATAAATCGTCGATAAAAACCGACATGCCCTAAAAAGGATCGGATGTCCCTGATCGAGCTAGGCATAGGAAGGTGAGAAATCAGATTAACCTTAGCTCGATCCACTTGGATACCTTTCTCCGAAATTGAGTGTCCCAGGACAATTCCCTCAGGCACCATGAAATGGCTCTTCTCCCAGGAAAGAACCAAATTCACGTCGATGCACCGCCTGAGTATCTGGACCAAGTGTTGGAGGCAATCGTCGAATGATGCTCCGAAAACTGAAAAGTCATCCATGAAGACTTCCAGATAATCACCTACCATATCTGAGAATATGGCAAGCATGCATCGCTGAAAAGTAGCGGGTGCATTGCAAAGACCGAAAGGCATCCTTCGGAAAGCGTATGTTCCGAAGGGGCAGGTGAACGTGGTCTTTTCTTGGTCCTCAGGATGGATTGCCACCTGGTTATAACCGGAGTACCCGTCAAGAAAGCAGAAGAACCTATTTCCCGCTAGTTTTTCGAGAATTTGATCAATGAAGGGTAGTGGGAAATGATCCTTCTTCGTGGAGGAATTGAGTCGACGGTAATCTATACAGACTCTCCACGAGTTGGCTAATCGGGTAGGAATGATTTCTCCGATCTCAGTCGTTATAGTGGTGAGTCCTGCCTTCTTAGGCACGACCTGAATTGGGCTCACCCAACGACTATCGGAGATCGGGTAGATGATCCCAGCATCTAACCACTTGATGATCTCCTTTTTCACGACCTCCTGCAGATTGGGGTTTAAGCGTCTCTGCATTTCACGAGAAGGTCGTGTGCCCTCTTCTGAATAGATATGATGAGTACAATAAGAGGGACTTATTCCAGTCAAATCATCGAGAGTCCATCCGATGGCTCTTCGATGTTGCTGGAGGACAACAATCAGACTGGTTTCCTGTTCAGGACTGAGGTTGGAATTGATGATCACAGGAAGGGTCTGATTAGAACCCAAAAAGATGTATTTCAAATGAGCAGGAAGGGGTTTCAGTTCGAGGGTGGGGTTTTCAGCAGCAGCGGGTGGTTCAGTATAGATGTGAGGTTCAAGGGTGGGAGTTACTGGGTTGTTCACATCTGGATTTGACTCCTCTGTTTGCGGGTCAAGATCCTTCTGTGGTTGATGAGGCATACTCAAGTCATTCTGGAGGTGTGATTCATCAACCAAAGTCTTGATGTCACAAATTTGCTCGATGACGCCGCAATTAATTCCTTGTTGGGCCTTAAATATATCAATTTTCAGTGTTTGATCTCCAAACTTAAGCTCTATTTGGCCCTCCTCACAGCTGATGTTGGCTCTAGCAGTAGCCAAGAAAGGTCTCCCTAGAATGATTGGTGTATCCCTAGGGTTCTCAGGTGCATCCATGTCTAAGACTATAAAGTCCACTGGAAAATAGAAATCCCGCACTCTCACGATAACATCCTCGAGAATCCCATTTGGTGACTTTATAGATCGATCTGCTAATTGTAATGTCACCTCGGTTGGTTTCAGCTCAGATTCTTCCAGATGGTCAAGTAAGGATGTGGGTATCAGATTTATAGATGCACCTAAGTCTAACAATGCTCTATCAAATTGGGTACCACCTATCTTACAGGAGATCAGGGGAGTTCCAGGATCTTTTGCCTTGGGTGGGAGTCTACTAAGGATTACAGAGCTGGCTTGCTCTGACAGAACAATTGGGCTCCCTCCCTTGGTTCGCGGCTTACGCTGGGGTGTACATATATTCTTTAGAAATCGTGCGTAAGCTGGTACGTGGCGGATTGCATCCATCAAGGGGATGTTTATGTGGACCTGCTCAAAGAGCTTGACCAGGTCCTCCTCAGGGGCCACGGGTTTGGTGGTCTTCTTTCCCTTGGTCAGGGCCTCGGGAAACGGGATCTTGGTTGGTTCCTCTAGGATAGGTCCAGGTTGTGGGTCTGGAACAGCGGTACCTTGGATAACTATCCTAGGGTCATGGTTATCAGGCTGGGAGTGGTTTGGATAATGCGGGTCCTGAGTTGTCTTACCACTACGTGTTGTTACAGAATTTAATCCGGCCTGATTTTGGTTTGGGTTTGGTAGGAGGGGTGGCTGCTGCTGAAATCCCGCACGCGAAGTTGAGGCTTCCATCTCGTCTGGAGATGGGGCAGTAGGGGCCTGATAAATCCATTGAGCGTGGCCTAAATTTGGATTCATAACGCGCTTCTGGGTTGGCACGTTATTTGGGTTAGGAAGAGGTTGGGAAGGGAGTGTGCCTGGCTGGCGAGAATTTGCCAACTGGGCCAGTTGAGTTTTAACTTCAGTAAGCTCGTCCTTGTGCTGTTTTTGAATAGCCGCATTCGATTTTTGAATGTCAGCCAGAGTCTGGAGGATTAAGGACATTTGATCTTGATTTGGCCCTGATGGATAAGTAGGGTTGGGCCGAGGCTGAGGCGGCTGGTAGTGATGAGAGGGCTGTGGGCGGGACTGAAAAGGTGGTCTCTGGGTTTGGGAATTTCCCGCCCACTGAAAATTGGGATGGTTTCGCCATCCAGGGTTGTAAGTGTTGGAGAATGGGTCGTTCTGGATGGCGTTGAGGTCCTCGCAGGTCTGAGGAACCTCCTGAGAATCAGGGAAAGGAGGAATGGAGTTCCCCCGGCTGGTGAAGAAAGGATCGGATGATCTTCCAGTCCAAGAATCAGATGGGGATGGATATGGATCCATCCCAAGGGAGGATCGGTGGAGGATGTTTTGCACAGTCTCCTATGTGGAAGGAGGTTGTGCAAAGGAGTTACGCGCAGAGGTGGCTCGCTGCAAGTGCTGAGTCAGCTCATCCACCTTCTTTTCAATGATTGAGACCTTGTCCAATCGACTGGCCATTAATTCCAGGTCGACTGATGCAGACAGGTCCTGCGTCTCATGTGCTCCCTTAAGATTCGTCGCTGCGCGGGTATTCGTCCTGTCGAATAATCCCATGGAGTCATTGTTGATGGAGTTCTCGCACATGTTTTCGAGAATCTCCCATACGGTGTCTTCATGTTGACCCATGATGTTTCCTCCGCAGGTTGCATTGACGAAAAGGCGGATGTCCTCACGGAGTCCCTGGTAAAAAGATTGGACTTGTTCCCATTTAGGAACTCCGTGATGGGGGCACTTCCTCATGAGATCCTGAAAACGATCCCATGCCTCATGGAGAGGTTCTCCTGATTGTTGAGTGAAGTGTGTAATCTGATGGTGCAAGGCGTTGGTCCGACCAACGGGAAAGAACTTTTTCAAAAACTCGGATTGAAGTTCTTCCCAAGTGTTGATCGGCCGGGTCTGAGTTTGATACCAATGGGCGGCCTTGTCCATAAGAGAAAAGGAGAACATCTTCATGAGAAGAATATCCCGATTTTGCGCATCTGATCCAAAAGTGTGGGCCAGATGCTTTAGCTGTTTGATGTGCTGGAAGGGATCTTCAGAATTAAGCCCATGGAATTTAGGTATAGCATGAATCATGTTGGGCTTTAGTTCGGAATCAGGTCCTCCAATCGGGATTCTAACTCGAGGCTCAATGGCCACCGCAGCAGGATTGTAGTGGTCCCGCATCATAGGACGCTGTGGTGGGTGTACGAAGTTTTGGAAGAGGTCATTGAGTCGCTGGAGCTGGTGTTCCAGATTATTTTCTTCCTCAACTGGCTGAGCCATGATGGGGGAAGAAGAAGAACTTGGTTCTGAATCAGAAGAGAGAATAATGTGAGGGTGTTGCTGCACAAATACGGGCGTCGAGGCTTGGCCTTGACGAGAGTGAATTTCTAATGGAGGTCTTAAGGGTGGTCTTAGAGACCTCCTTCCGTACATGCACAGTTGGGAGAGGTAAGTTTAGAAGGTGCTGGACCCAATCAAGACACCCAAAAATGTGTTGGGTGACTATAGAGGTGCGGGGCAGATGGACCCCTTGATCAGAAAGATCGTCCACCTGAGAATTACCTGGGCAGCCAGAGAGGGAGAGTCCCGCGAAGACCCCTACACGGTAGAGCGTCCCCACGGGTTACAGGGTTTCCCCCACCCGACCTCTCTTGTCACTGCGGTTCCAGGTAGACCAGAATGGGGATCTTGACCTCTTAAGTCTACCAATTTTAAGATCAGGGTGCTTAAGGTTTCACTTGAACTTTAGTCTTTTTAAGTGCAAAGAGTGACCTAATTTAAGGTTGGTTGACCCAAGGGGTCAACTTTACCTATTGTTTTCTTTAAGAGCTTTTAGGTCCTGTCTTTTAGGGTTCAAGTGTTTAGAGAGAGCCAATTGTTTAGGATTTTTCTTGTTAATTATTTTCAATCAATGGCTTGGGCACACCTCTTTTGGATTTCCTCAATTCTTGATTAAGGGGTGTGTCTCTACTGAAATCCTAATGTTTGACCTTATGTTGGCTCTACTTGGTCCATTTAACTCTTTGTTGGGCAATTAGGGCTCAAGCAAGAATGTGTTAGCCCTTAAATACCCTTAATAGTGTGCAGGAGTGATGAGTTGAAAACATGCAACTTTTTATGGTTACTAAGTATGGAAGACAGGTTAGCCCTATATTGCTTGTTCTTTTCTTTTCTTCCTCTTTAGAGTGTAGGGGTTAATAGTGAGAGAAAAGATTTACCTGTCTTCGGAGTGGTTGTGTGGTTGCTTGTCTTCTTGAGTTCCTGTAGCTGCACAAAAGAGAGGAGATTATCAGAACTTAAATGAAACAGGAATGTTTACCTCTAGAATAGCCGTTGCTCCCCGGCAACGGCGCCAAAATGAAAACGTAAAGCGGCAACCGGGTTTGAGGGTTTTGTTATAACGTTGTAGTAAAGCCGGTTATTACCAACATTTCAAATATAAATTTTTTTACTCGGAAAAATGAAAGAGTTCCCGAGGTCGAACTCAGGGAGCAAGTCGTATTCTAGAGATATACATGTTTCTTTTACAAAAAGAAAGAGAGAGGGAAAGAATTTTTTGTTTTCTCTTTGTTCTGCAGAGGGGGATGCTCTTCTTTCTCTCTTTCTTTAGATCTCCTTCTTTTCTCTATTCTACAGAGGTGATATTCTTCTTCTGCAATGGTGATGCTCTTCTTCTTCTTCCTGCTGTTCCTGCGTTGGTGATGTTCTTCTTTCTTCAGAGCTCCTGGTTCTTCTTCTTCTTTGGTTTTCTGCCTTGACCTCTCTTCTTCTTCTTTGGCCTGCACACTTCGGAGTTTTTCGTCAAGAGGCAAAACCTACTCTACCCTCCCCCCCCCCGCGTCTCTCTTTCTCTCTTAAACCACTCTTGGGAAAGCTCTCCCAGAGCTACCGGGTAATCGGGTTCGGGTCAGGCCCGGGTCCAGGCCCACCGGCGTGTGTGGTGGGCGAGGAGTGCAGTCAGTCTAAGTCGGGTCGGGTCAGGTCCGCGAGGCGTGAGCGCGGACGAGACCGGGTAACCGGGCGGGTGTAAGGGGACCTCACCCCGTGTACTGAGGCAATGAGGCTAGTGCACGAAATCAACTTAAACAGTGGAACGTGTGTGAGGCTTACCGATGTGGGACTAAACGCGGACCGTTCCTCGCGTGCGCCTGCTGGGAGACCGCGGCTTGGCTTCTGCAGCTGCGGCTTCTATCTGCATAAGTTGCTGGCTGGCTGCCTTCGCACGACGCCCCGTACCCCGCAGCAGCTGGAGACCTGGCGTCCTCAAGCCTGGAGCGCGGGAGAAGCTGCCTTAATGTGCGTCAATGGCGGTCGGACCTCAAAACCTGTTGGACATGAATATGGCCTCGCGGCCTAATCAAACCACTGGGGAACCTTCGCCGTGGCACGGCGAAGGTGAGGAGCTGCGCGGCAGGCCGCAAGGAGGTGTCTGGTGGCAGCCCTGGGTCGGACTGCAACCGGAGGAATGGGTTTGTTCGGGGGAGTGTTACGGAGGTGTGGAGTGGCAGTGGAGGGGTGGGGGGTGCTCAGTGTGATGAGGCGGAGGTGCGGTGGGGGTTGGCGAGCCGGAGAGGGTTGCTGAGGTGATGGGAACGGCTCGCCGGAGGGTGGTCGGAGGCGAAGGGGGTGAAGGTGGTCAGGGTCGGTAGAGGGCTTAATTGAATAAATTGAAAGCGGGGAAAGAAAGAGGAGGAGAAGGGGAGTAGCTCTAGCTTACTTGCAGGGACGAAGGGGGAGGAACAGGGCGACAGTCGTATCGACTGTCGCCGGAGAAGACGATGCTCAGGGAGAGGGGCGGCGGCGAGCAGAGAGCCGGAGAGGCGCCAGCTGGGTGCGGCGTGGCGCGGGAAGAGCAGGGGAGGAAGTCTCTGCTGCTGGTATTGCGGCAGAGCGAAGAGGTGGAGGGGGAGGAAGCCGCCGGAGCTGGTGAGCGTCTGCCGGAGGAAGAAGAGAAGAAAGTTGGGGATTTTCTCCATCAGATCCAGGCTGCCCTGGTCGGTGGAGCAGCGGGGGGTATTTATAGGGATGAAACAGGGAGGAAGGCGGAGGGAGACGACGTGTCTCCCTCGCCGGAGAATGGTCGGAACACGAACCCATACCGTCCGTGCGTTCGCACGGCCGGTATGGTGGGCTACAATGACCAGGGGGGTGCCCCTGCGACGGCTGACGACGCAGGGCACCCCCGGTTTACTTGCCAGGTCCCCCACCTCACCCTGCGCGGCGCCATGCTCCGCGCAAGGTCGCCGGAGCATGGTGCTGGCAGGGTTTTGCAGGAGGGACCTGATTGCAAAGAACGAAGGAGAGTTAGGGGCCAAAATGCGAGGGTTCAAAAGTTGAGGGCCAAAGAGTAAATATATGAGGACCAAAGTGTGAAGTCGGTCAAGGGGGTTTCTTCTTAGGCTCAAGTTTTTATACATGACTAATTAAGACCTAAGGAATATGATGGTGAATTTCATTTTCATATTAAACCTTGTTTGACCGGTCAATTTGCGCAAAAACCCAAATTAAGTTATTAATTGGGCATGGTTCTCAATGTAGGTCAAAATGGGTTCTAAAGGCCAAATTGAAGGTTCTAAACCCTAGAGATTATTTTTCTATGAATTTTAGAGGGTTTATTCTATTTTTACTTTGCCTCGAACCTTGTGAATTGAAGTGGGTTGTTTTAGGGTTACAGATTATCATTTGGTTCCTTGGAAGTGCTGTAGCCCTTGCTAGATCATCTCATCCCACTTTTATTCTTATTAAGCTGTTTTGACCTGTGTTTGGGCCCTGAATTACCCTGTATGCAGATTATACTGGTAAAATTGCACTTTTACCCCTTATGACTGGTTTTCTTCTCAAACTCAGAATTCTCTGAGTTAAGCCTTTCCTTGAGATATGTAGGAGCTTTTATCCTTTGTATTGGGTCAAAATGAGCTAGTTATGGCTCATGATGAGGTTCTCATCACTCCCTCCTCACCTTCTCTCTCCTCTTTGACTAGCTAAGTAAGAAACCTAGTTGGTGAAATCACAAGTCAGCCGATGGCTTTTTGCCCTTGGCTACTGTTCATGCGCCCTGCGTGCTCTCTCCTCGCTAGAGCAGGTGATTGGTCGTTCCTCAGTTAGTCGGTCACTCGCGCCCTCTCTCTCCTCTACGCACCCACTACAGCCGGTCCCCCCTCATCTCCTTCTTCCTACGCACTCACACACACATACATACACATACACATACACACTCGTACACACAGACATGCACTCACACACACATACATATATACATACACACGCACATATACATATATATATATATATAAATACATATCTATATACGTAGTTACATATATATATATATATATGTATATATGCACATATATATGTATATATATGTACATATACATATATATGCATATTTATAGGTAGATATTTATACACATATACATATACATATATATCCACACATCCTCCTATTCATAATACCACACACCTACCCATTTACTGCTCATTTTATCACGTGTGTGTACTCATCAGTTGCGTATACAATCACGATATTTGCGCACATCAAAGCATTCCACCCACACTCCCACACATTTGCTCCACTCTCACACGCGGCACAAAACTAGGTTCATTGTGTCTTTCTAGATGACGGTTAACCTAGCGTGGTGCTACATTCCATTGAATCTTTGATTCAATCCTCCACCTTATTATTTATTATATAGTTATATATATACCTATAGTATATACCTATATCATATATATAGATATCTATAAATAAGCTAAGTATTTCCATTCCTTTCCACTTCATATTATCTTTCTGCATTTCTTTACCTTGTCTTTTATTCTGTTGACAAAGAAAAGACAAAAAAAAATCTAAAATAGAAAAGATAACTTTTGTCTTTATAGGTACGTGATCTCGCATGTAGCGAGAGCCATTTTGAACTTGATTTTTAGAGAATTGCCAAGGATCATTTATTGAGGGTGTACCTCAAAGACAAGAATATCCAAAAAATCTAAAATCACGAAACACCCAAAAATACAATAAGCTAAAGGAATTGATGTGATTTTAGGAAGTGCGTTGATGTAAACATGTTAATATTACATAAAATGTCTATTTATGCATGTTCTTAAGCATAGAATTGCATTACATACTATAAGTATTGCATAGCATGCATCATCTTGCATTTAGATTAGTCTGAATAAAAAGGAGGTTAGTTGTCTCCTTTTATGTTCAGGGACAAGGCGACTTTTTATTGGGGCCTCGGATCAAAGATCCAACCGTATGGATCTGATCAGGGTGACGATTGGAGTTCAATGACTCCAAGATCACCTTAATCGGATATCCGTAGCATCAGACAGAGACTGAGGAACCCTAGAAGATCAAGGGCCAAGATGGTGTGAATCCGCACTTCAGATGACAAATCCAACCACACGGATGGACTCAGATTGACGATAGCAGCCTAACGGCATGAAAATCGACTCAATTTGATACCCGTGGCACCATCTACATCATCCAGAAGATGGACGGCCAAGATGGCGCCATGTGGTGCCATCTCGACCACCCAAACCAGCCTAGCCAATCTTGGAGACCACCGCATCCTCTCTCTCCTCACCGCAAGATGGATCTTGGCCGTTGGATTGCCATCCAATGGCCATGGACGGCCAAGCCTTTAAGTGTCTGCGTGACGACTTCACCATTATAGCGTAGTGGTCGAAGGTGTGATCACGAACAAGAGGCGCGGGTTCGAACCCCCATGAGCCTCAATTGAGCGCAGATGCAAGGCACGGCTCAAATTAGGCTGTCGGATCATGGATGAGCGGCAGCGAGGGTGGAGACGTGGCGTGCTCTGAGGTAGCGATGCGCTGATGTGCGATTAGACGTGCTAGGCGCGCGTTGAGGCGTTGCAGTTAGCGAATCTTAAGCCATCCATTCTTACGATCGGACGACCGAAGATTGATGAATGTGGGCGGCACGGGAGAGGAGCAGATGACAGGCGCGGTGCACGCCGCCCACGACCTGGGCTTTAGTGACGCTTAATTCCGTCACTAAAGGCCCCTCATTTAATATTTTGAAATTGTAATGTCCATAATGCCCTCACTCCTTGCAACTATAAAAGGAGACCTCCTCCATACGAAATTCTCATCCCTTCCTTCTCTTCTCTCCCTCTCCAAAGCTCAAGAGAAGCTTGTCCCACACCTGGGATGCTCCTCGAGAGATAAAGTCAAATTTTTGCCCTCATTTCGGAAGCGGATCCCGCGACGACGACAACGTGCTGCCCCATTCTCGTTCCTCCTGCCTCGACCTCCTTCTTCCTGCTTCTTCCTTCGTCTTCTAGGCATTGTCTCATCCGGATCGTCCTCCAAGCAATCGTCGAGGAGGATAACTTCTCTCTCCCATTCCTCTTTTCAACTTTCTAGAGTAGAATTTTCCTGCTCTTTAGTGTAATAGTTCTCTTGCTTTCTAGTGTAATTTTTCACTGGTTTAATTGTATGAACATTTTGAAATATTAAGTGCATGTTCTCTCTCTCTCTTATTCTAATTATTTATATTGCTTCATTGTAATTACTCTGCTTTTCAACAAAAACCCTAAAAAATATAATTGCGAATTTAGATCGACGTAGCCTACCTGAGTTTGACCTGGGATTTCTATTCCGATCTAAATTTTATTTGTTGAACACGAGTTCTTTGCTTTCAAACTACAACGACAGGTTTTCAAAATCAAATTTGATAGCTTAGGAACCCGTAGCTTCAACATTTTGGCGCCGTTGCCGGGGAGGCACGATTTCCGATCTTCTTTTCACATTTCACGCACTTTATTGTCTTCTAACTTGCTTTCTCTTGTGTCTATTGTTTTGCAGAGACCTCCATTAGGGAATCGTCAAGCGGTAGACAGGAGTAAAGTGCAGTTGAAGACAACTGTAAGTGCTCCCTATTCTTCCCCCCTCCATAGATTTCGTTTGTCACATTAAATTCAAATTCCAATTAACATAGGTGTTTGCATAAATCATAGGATTAGTTTGGTTGTTTGGATTCTCACTCACACTCATTCCACCCTTGTTTATAAAAAAAATAAAAAGATAATTTTGTGGGGTAATTTTCAGACACACAACATACACCCACATTCAAGGCACTTAACTTATTTGATTTGCTTCTGCTCAACCGGGTTCTGATCTGTGGAACCAGTACACACAAAGCAACACATAAAATAGTAGAAATCATTCTAGGTTAACCATCTCTGTGTGCCTAACCTAGTGGTGCATTTGTGGCTAGTTGTTTGAGTTGTTTGGGCCGCACCACTCAACCTAAAATCAACTCATCAAGTAGCTTCTTCTTAGGTTTTCAATCTAGGTCTATTCCAGGCACTCCACTTTATTTCTGGTTTTAAAGGAAAGCAATCTTCACCCATGCTTGAAAACTTGGTTTGCCACGAACTTGATTGAAATCAACCTAATTTTAAATCCTAAAAGCCACTTAAGCAAGATTTGAACATTAAAATCTACACATCACAAATAATCTTGCTTGAAAACCCTAGTTGTGCATGCACTTTCACAATTCTCAATCAATCATTAAGAGCACAACCCATTTTTAGGGCCCATCACATTCCATAAGCACTACAAGCCCATGCCTTAATAAAATCGAGTAGACGTTGGCCTTAAGGACTGATTCGCACTTCGGGGCCTAGTCTGAGATTGTTTTTGATTAACTTACTTGTACTGATTAATCTGATGTCTAGCGAAGGGAGTAGCATCAAACGACCGTGGCTGGGGGGTACATGATGAGAACCTCATCATGAGCCATAACTAGCTCATTTTGACCCAATACAAAGGATAAAAGCTCCTACATAACTCAAGGAAAGGCTTAACTCAGAGAATTCTGAGTTTAAGGAGAAAACAAGTCATAAGGGGTAAAAATGCAATTTTACCAGTATAATCTGCATACAGGGTAATTCAGGGTCCAAACATAGGTCAAAGCAACTTAATAAGAATAAAAGTGGGATGAGATGATCTAGCAAGGGCTACAGCAATTCCAAGGAACTAAATGATAATCTGTAACCCTAAAACAACCCACTTCAATTCACGAGGTTCGAGGCAAAGTAAAAATAGAATAAACCCTCTAAAATTCATAGAAAAATAATCTCTAGGGTTTAGAACCTTCAATTTGGCCTTCAGAACCCATTTTGACCTACATTGAGAACCATGCCCAATTAATAACTTAATCTGGGTTTTCGCATAAATTGACCGGTCAAACAAGGTTTAATATAGAAATAAAATTCACCATCAGATTCCTTAGGTCCTAATTAATCATGTATAAAAACTTGAGCCTAAGAAGAAACCTCCTTGACCGACTTTACACTTTGGTCCTCATATATTTACTTTTTGGCCCTCAACTTTTGAACCGTCGCATTTTGGCCCCTAACTCTCCTTCGTTCTTTGCATTCAGGTCCCCCCTGCAAAACCGGCCAGCACCATGCTCCGGCGACCTTGCGCGGAGCATGGCGCCGCGCAGGGTGAGGGGGAAAGCCTGGCAAGTAAACCAGGGGGGTGCCCTGCGTTGTCAGCCGTCGCAGGGACACCCCCCTGGTCGCTGTAGCCCACCATACTGGCCGTGCGAACGCACGGACGGTATGGGTTTTCGTCTCCGGCCATCCTCCGGCGAGGGAGACACGTCGTCTCCCTCCGCCTCCCTCCCTGTTTTGATCCCTATAAATACCCCCCGTTGCTCCGCAGACCGGGGCAGCTCGGATCTGACGGAGAAAACCCCCAACTTTCCTCTCTTCTCTCTCCGGCAGACGCTCACCAGCTCCGGCGGTTCCTCCCCCTCCTCCTCTTCGCTCTGCCGCAATACCAGCAGCAGAGACTTCCTCCCCTGCTCTTCCCGCGCCACGCCGTACCCAGCTGGCGCCTCTCCGGCTCTCTGCTCGCCGCCGCCCCTTTCCCTGAGCATCTTCTTCTCCGGCGACAGTCGATACGACTGTCGCCCTACTGCTCCCCCTTCGTCCCTGCAAGTAAGTTAGAACTACTTCCCTTCCTCTCCTCTTTCTTTCCCCGGTTTCAATTTGTTCAATTAAGCCCTCGACCGACCCTGACCATCGTCACCCCCTTCGTCTCCGGCCACCCTCCGGCGAGATGTTCCCATCGCTCCACAGCCTCACACACCTCGCCGACCCTCACCGAACCTCCGCCTCATCACACTGAGCACCCCCCACCCCTCCACTGCCACTCCACACCTCCGTAACGCTCCCCCGAACAAACCCATTCCTCCGGTTGCAGTCCAACCTAGGGCTGCCGCCAGACACCACCTTGCGGCTTGCCGCGCAGCTCCACACCTTCGCCGTGCCACGGCGAAGGTTCCCCAGTGGTTTGATCAGGCCGAGAGGCCATATTCGTGTCCGACAGGTTTTGAGGTTCGACCGCCATTAACGCACATTGAAGCAGCTTCTCCCGCGCTCCAGGCTTGAGGACTCCAGGTCTCCAGCTGCTGCGGATTACGGGGAGTCTTGCGAAGGCAGCCAGCCAGCAACCGACGCAAATCGAAGCCGCAGCTGCAGAAGCTAGGCCGCGGTCTCCCAGCAGGCGCACGCGAGGAGAGGTCTCCGTTTAGTCCCACATCGGTAAGCCTCACAACCTTTTCACTGTTTAAATTGATTTTGTGCATTAGCCTTACTGCCTCAGCACATGGGGTGAGGTCCCCTTCACCCTCCCGGTTACCCGATCTCGTCCGCGCTCACGCCCCGCGGACCTGACCCGACCCGACTTAGACTGACCTGCACTCCTCGCCCACCACGCACGCCGGTGGGCCTGGACCCGGGCGCGACCCGAACCCGATTACCCGGCAGCTCTGGGAGAGCTTTCCCAAGAGTGGTTTCAGAGAGAGAGAGACGCGGGGGGAGAGGGTAGAGTAGGTTTTGTCCTCTGACGTAAGCTCTGAAGTGTGCAGGCACAGGTGAAGAAGAAGAACCGCGGAAGAAGAAGGAAGCTGAGGGAGACACTGTAGCAACAGGCAGTTTAAGTCGTCTGATTTGGAAATCAGACGACGTCCTGAAGGGAAAAGAAGAAAGAAGGAGGGGCGACGTCCTGACTGAAAGAAGAAAAACAAAGAAGAAAGAAGAGGATCTGAAGAAAGACAGAAGAAAAAGGAAGAGCAGGAACAGCTGGAAGAAGAAGAAGAGCATCACCACTGCAGAAGAAGAACATCACCTCTGCAGACAAAGAAGAAGAAGATCTGAGACGAGGAGAAAACAAAGAGAAAAGAAGACAACAAATTCTTTCTCTCTCTCTTTCTTTATTTTTGTAAAAGAAACATGTATATCTCTAGAATACAACTTGCTCCCTGAGTTCGACCTCGGGAACTCTTTTATTTTCCGAGTAAAAAATTTTATATTTGAAATGTTGGCAATAACTGGCTATACTACAACGCTATAACAATAAAACCCGGTTGCCCACAGCGTTTCAGTACACTAGGAACCGAAGGCGCAAGCCGAAGGAAGAACCTTCTTCCCAGTCCCTCCTTCTAACTGGTTGGATTGAGCAGACACAAGTAGAGTAAATCATTTACAATCTTAAGGTGGGTTTTGGGAGTCTGTAGATCCTTAGGCTATCCCACTTAAGGACAAGCTTGTTTTGTTGTGCTGCAGGGTCCTTATCCCTAGTCCTTCCGACCTTCTCCTAGTTTATGCTGGGAAGACGGTCATTGAGTCCTCAATTGGAAGGACCACTAGAGTATTCTAGGAGGTGCGAAATGGATTTTGGTCAAATTGATCCCATGGCCGACCAACAACCTCCTCTGCCTCAAGATCCACAGGAGGAATTCCGAAGGCAGCTAGAACAAATGCAGAGAATGCAGGAATGGTTCTAGAGAATGCAGGGTGCTCAGCCCTTGAAGGATTTTTATGATCTTCAAATTAAGGGGAACGTCTCGGCATCTAGATTCCAGCTAGAGACGTAGAAATCAAGCCCCAGGTGTTAAGCCTGATCAAACATTACCATGGGCTTGTCTCCGAAGACCCATTTCAGCACTTGGAGAACTTGACCACTTTGGTCCAGACCACCAAGGCATGAAACGTGAATGAGGAGCAAATGATCATGAGGCTTTTCCCCCACTCTCTTAGGGATAAAGCCGCTTATTGGTATAGGACTATAAGAAGACCAATTGCAACTTGGAATGAGTTGAAATCAGCCTTTCTAAAGAAATTCTTCCCTGTTGGACATACCAATGCCTTGAGACGAGCAATCACTACCTTTACCCCACGACTGGGGGAGTAGTTTCATGTGTCCTGGGAGAGATTCCAGGACCTATTGCGGAGGTGTCCACACCATGAGGTGCCGAAATGGCAACTCGTGCAGATCTTCTACCACGGGTTGACTGAGCAACTCAGAAATCACGTGGACGCTTCTTGCAGTGGCAATTTCCTCAATAAAGACGCAGATAGTGCACATGATTTGTTTGAGGAAATGAGCGAGAATTCAATCAATCATGCCTCCATGGATACTTTTAACCGATCCCAGCAGCCCAGATCAAATGTTAATGAAGTCCATGACTCTCGTTCATTTGATATGGAATTGATTTGTAACAAACTTGATAACGTGGACTTGGTTGATAAGAGAATGGAAGAGTGGATGGTTGGAAATTCTATGAACAACTCTCGATCCACTCAATCCCAAAATTCGGGATTCCATTCTTCGTGAGCTCCTTCTGGACGGGAGTTTGTGAATCAACTCAATGCGGCTCAACTTGTGAGTCAGCATTATTCAGAACCCCACGGGTTCCAAACTGGGGCTTTTGATCCCAGTTTTTCTAATCTTTCCCTTTCTTTCTCTCCATCCTCACCCTACGAGGATGTCTGTGATGTACAGGAGAACGTTAGATCCAACCCCTACTCTAATGCTTATAATTCGGGTTGGAGAAACCACCCTAACTTCTCTTGGAAAAAATTAGGGCAACAGACCCAATTCCGATCCAGCAACTATGCTCCGCAACGACCAATGGGTCAGGGTCATGTGTATACTCAGTTGCTCCCAAATCAGGTCAATTAGCCAGCTTGGAATGCCCGTCAACCTGTAGGGTAGGCTGATTTGAACTGGCAAATGGTAGAGATGCAAGGATCCATGCTCCAGCTCATGCAGCAAATGAAAACCTCACTGGACAACTTGCAGACCGGGCTCATTGCCAACTCTCATCAACTCGGATCTCTACCATCCCAACCCGTACCCAACCCGCGAAATATTCTGAATCCGGGCAACCAAGCCCATGGGTATGGAAATCAGAGGGGCCCACACGCACATGCTCAGGTGGTTGAGCAGGATCCTTCTTCTTCTACACATCAACAATTCTTGGCTAATCAAGCCCCTCCAATCTTAACCTTCCCCAAGATCCAAACTCTTATGCATCCGCAAATTCTGTTACCTTGAGTAGTGGTAAGAAGACTCAGGATCCACAACCACACTGTTCTGATCTACCGAATCCTGAAGAACCTGAGGAGAGAGAGGAGAATTCTGGAGAAGAAATCAAGGCTCAGGAACCTGATTCCAAAGATCTGACTCATGTTCCTTTTCCTGAAGCCTTGATCAAATCAAAGAAGAAGAAGTTTGTTGATAGCAATGAGGAGCTTCTGAATGTTTTTAAGAATGTTGAGATCAATATCCCGCTCCTCGATGCTATCAAGCATATACCGGCTTATGCGAGATTTTTAAAGGATTTATATACACAAAAGCGTAAGTTGAGAGAATCTATTCCGAGGAAGGTGGTACTCTCCGAATAAGCTAGTTCTGTTATCCTGCACCACCTCCCTCAGAAAAAGAGAGATCCAGGTGCTCTGTTGATTTCTTGTGTCATCAGAGATTACACGTTTGATAGAGCACTTCTGGATCTGGGTGCATCCATTAACCTAATTTTGACTTCTCTTTACGAGAAGTTTGGATTAGGTGAACTTCGGCTGACTTTAGTAACGCTACAGTTAGCGGATCGTTCGGTCATAAATCTGCGAGGCGTTATTGAAGATGTTATAGTTAAGGTCAAGGATTTCTATTTTCTTGTAGATTTCCTTGTCCTTGACATGGATGTACCGGAAAATTTGAGGAACACGCCAATCATTCTGGGGCGTCCGTTCCTGGCTACCGCTAAGGCCAACATTAACTATGAAAGCGGTAGCAGGGAAATCGCCTTTGGGGATCAACGAATGAAATTGGATATTTTTAAGGCGATTAATAAATTTGAGGATTGTGGATTTATTGAGGAACTTGAGGAGGATAATGTGAACATTGAAACTTGTTTGATGGTTTCTTCAATTGAAAGTTCCTCCTTTGATGATGAATTGAACCCACAACCCTCTATGGCAGACCTGCCATCTTCTAAAGAGGTTATTGATTTTGTTCACTCTCAACCTCTTCCTCTTGATGAGTCTTCAGCATCTTCCTTACCTTCAATCATCAACCTGCCCCAACTTGAACTGAAACCATTGCCTAAGAATTTGAAATATCAATTTTTAGGACCATAGAAGACACTCCCTATGATTATCAGTGCTAAATTAACATAGGAGCAAGAGATTAAATTGATCAAGGTCCTGAAGGAACACGAGGAGGCAATTGGTTGGACCATTCATGACCTTAGGGGGATCGAGCCATCTTACTGCAGTCATAGAATATGATTGGAAGATGGATCCCGCCCTTCTCGCCAGATGCAGAGGAGATTAAATCCAAATATGCGAGAAGTGGTAAAAAAGGAAATCATTAAGTGGCTCGATGCAGGAATTATTTATCCGATCTTTGATAGTCCTTGGGTAAGTCCCATGCAGATTGCTCCCAAGAAAGTCGAGATTACTGTTGTGACTAACGAGAGAGGAGAATCTATCACAACTCGTTCAACTTCCTCTTGGAGGGTTTGTATCGATTACAGGAAGCTGAACATGCTACGAAAAAGGATTATTTCCCCCTGCCTTTCATTGATCAAATATTGGAAAGACTAGCCGGGCAGAAGTACTTCTGTTTTCTTAATGGCTACTCGGGATGCAACCAAGTTCCTATTCATCCCGAGGATCAGGAAAAAGCTACTTTCACCTGTCCCTATGGAACCTTTGCTTTCCATAGGATGCCTTTCGGTTTATGCAATGCACCTGCGACTTTTCAAAGGTGTATGTTAGCCATATTCTCTGACATGGTGGGAGAGCTTATGGAAATCTTCATGGATGATTTCTCTATTTTTGGAGAATCATTTGACTCTTGTTTGGCTAATCTAGAAATGATTCTTAAGCGATGTATCAAAACACGATTGGTCCTTAGCTGGGAAAAGAGTCATTTCATGACACAAGAAGGCATCGTCTTGGGTCATGTAATCTCTGAATGGGGAATTGAAGTGGATAAAGCTAAGGTTGATGCTATTGCTAAACTTCCTCCTCCCACATCTGTTAAATAAATTCGATCATTTCTTGGTCATGTGGGATTCTACAGAAGATTCATCAAGGATTTCTCGAAGGTTGCTCGTCCCCTGAGCAATCTTCTCGCCAAAGAAATGCCATTTGTTTTCGACGAATCATGTCGTAAGGCATTTGATTTCCTGAAAATGGAAGTCACTTGTGCTCCAGTGTTGCAACCACTGATTTGGACAACCTCTTTTGAGATCATGACCGATGCTTTTGATTACACGGTCGGGGCTGTTTTGGGTCAGAAAATAGACAGGAAGCCCTCTGTCATCTTCTACGCTAGTAAAACTCTGGATGAAGCCTAGAGGAATTACACTATTACTGAAAAGGAATTACTAGCTGTAGTATTTGCTTTAGAAAAATTCAGGGCTTATCTCTTAGGGTCTCATGTCATCATCTATACCGACCACTCGGCCTTGAGACATCTCTTGGCCAAAAAGGATGCTAAACCCCGACTTATTCGTTGGATTCTTTTGCTTCAAGAATTTGATCTTGAAATCAAAGGTAAAATCGGGATACAAAATGTGGTGGCAAATCATTTGTCGAGACTCTTAAGTGATTCTTCTTGTCTGGACATCCCGATTGCTAATACTTTTCTGGACGAAGCTATCCTTGCAGTTTCAGGTGTCCAAACCCTGTGGTTTGCTGACATTGTTAATTATTTGGCTGTTGGTGAAATCCCCCAGGATTGGACCAAGCAACAACGGGATAGACTTAAATCTGAGGACAAATACTACTTCTGGGGGGATCCTGAACTGTACCACATCGGCTCTGATCAAATTATTCGTCGATGTCTTCTGGAGAATGAATTCAACAATATACTCGAGTTTTGCCATGCATCTGCGTGCGGTGGACATTTCTCTAGGAAAAAGACGGCTACAAAGATTTTACAATCTGGTTTCTATTGGCCGTCTTTATTCAAGGATGCCTAGGATTTCTCAAGGTCATGTTCTTTATGTCAGGAACTCGGGAGCATAACTAAGAGAGATATGATGCCCCTAAACCCAATTCTTCCTGTCGAAATGTTCAATGTTTGGGGCATCGATTTCATGGGACCCTTTCTCCCTTCATTTGGACATCAGTACATTCTTGTTGCTGTTGATTATGTGTCAAAATGGATTGATGTGATTCCCACTCGAACCAGTGACCACAAGGTGGTCATCAATTTTGTCAAGAAAAATATCTTCAGCAGGCTCGGGATTCCGAGGGCCATTATCAGTGATGGTGGCACTCATTTTACTAATGCCCAATTCTAGAATTTGTTGGCCAAATACGAGGTTAATCACTGAATCTCCACACCGTACCATCCCCAGACGAACGAACAGGTCGAGATCTCCAATCGGGAGATCAAGAATATTCTGTAGAAAATGGTTAGGCCTGATCGCAAGGACTAGACTCAAAAGCCTGAGGATGCTCTTTGGGCCTACCGTACGGTGTATAAAATGCCCATCGGCATGTCTCCGCTTCATTTGGTGTATGGAAAGGCATGTCATCTACCCGTAGAGATTGAACATAGGGCATTCTGGGCAATCAAGCAATGCAATTTAGATCTGAACTTAGTTGGGAAGACCAGGAAACTCCAACTATCTGAGTTGGAAGAGCTTAGAAATGATGCATATAAGAATGCCAAGATCTACAAGGCTCAGACCAAAGCTCTACATGATCAATTGATTTCCCGCAAGAGCTTTAAGCCGAGCTAGAAGGTCTAGTTATTCGATTCTCGACTTAAGCTCTTTCCTGGCAAATTTAAATCTAAATGGAAAGGCCTGTTCATTATCGACCAAATTTTTCCAAATGGAGCCGTTCAGATCTCTGACCCAAAGATAGGTAACACATTTAAAGTCAACGGTCAACGTTTGAAGCCTGTTATTGGCCGTACTCTTCCAAAACCTGTCTCAGACACGGTTGCTCTAGCCATATTGTGACTTCTTTGGCTGGACTTTGCCTAGCTGACGGCATTAAACTCAGCAGTTGTACATATGACACAAAGCTGACCCGAGCTTCAAATTCAGGTGATATCATTCATACTCTACCCTTTCTTTCATGTCTCTTTTTCAATGTGGACATTGCATTAGCTAGGCATGGGGGTGGATTCATTTTTGAATCATTTTGTCAGCTTTATGAAATTCTTGTAAATTGTATTTCTCTTCTTATATATACATAAAAAAAAAATTGAATTACGAAGGAATATTTGGACATTAAGACTTTTCAATCTTAGGAAATATTACATTAGGATCTGAACACAAAGACCCTTCAAGTCTTTGGACTTAATCGGCCTGTGTATCCACTAAAATGTGGATTTATTTTTTGAGTCCTCGCCATCTTAATTCTATTGTAATTTGTGTAAATAACTTTGGGTGATAAGTACATAACTTATCAACCCACCCTCTGATTTGAGGGAACTTTGAGTCTTAAGCATCTACACACTTTCCTTTCACTGACTTGTTGATCGGCGATTTTAACGGAAATTGGGTAGCTAATGAACCTTCTAGGGTGATATGGCTGGCAAGTTATTGTAGGTAATGGCCCATAGGTAGGTTATCCAGAGCCCAGTCACTGGACTATTCTCTTCTTACTGCCTTTAGATAAATCTTAGACAAGGGAAGCCACCTACTTAAAAAAAAAAAGTCAAAAAGAAAAAGAAAAAAAAAGAAAAGGAGAAAAGAAAAAGAAAACAAAAGAAATATGCCACACTTCGCCGCACCAGTATGGCTGGCAAGTTGTCGGTGGTAACAGCTCATCGACCAGTTGTCCAGAACCCAGCTGAAGAAATACACTGAAAATTCCCAAAACACTTAGAAAGAAGCGAAGAAGTAGAATAAACTGGGGAGATATACACTGGATTCACTCTTGTGCTGACCCCATAAAAATAAAAGTAGGTAGAAAGTTACCAGTTGAAAAGATACACCTTTAGGCAGAACTCTCTTTTTAGGGTCACCTAAAGGCGTAGAAACCCGAAGTCCATTTTAATTGTCGATCAATGAGTCTATCACATTCACAATAAGATGCTTAGAACTTAGGGTTCTCATCAAATCTTGGGTGAGTTGAATGGCCGTAGAAAGCCACTCTTTAACTCTAAACTCAAAAAACCCAAAAAAATTAGAAAAGAAGAAAAAGAGAAAAATAAAATTTTCTTCAAATAAGGCGAGGGCTTGAGGCGGTCTGCATTTTGGCAGATACCCGGGCACTGTTGTGTCTTTGAAAGTTCAGATCCTAAGTAAACATTTTCTTAATGTTGAAAATAACTTATGCCCAAATAATCCAACCTAATTCTTTTATATATAGCATATAGTTTTTGCTAGGAACTAGCAAAAGATAGGCATGGGGGTGTGATGTAAACATGTTTATATTACATAAAATGTCTATTTATGCATTTCTTAAGCATAGAATTGCATTACATACTCTAAATATTACATAGCATTCATCATCTTGCATTTAGATTAGTCTGAATAAAATGGAGGTTAATTATCTCCTTTTATGTTCAGGGACGGCAACTTTTTATCGGGGCCTCGGATCGAAGATCCAACTGTATGGATTTGATCAGGGCAACAATTGGAGTTCAACAACTCTAAGATCGCCCTAATCGGATATCTGTAGCATCAGACAAAGATTGAGGAACCCTAGAAGATCAAAGGCCAAGATGGTGTGAATTCACACTTCAGACGACAAATCCAATTGTATGGATGGACTTGGATCGACGATCGCAGCCTAACGGCGTGAAAATCGACTCAATCTAATACCTGTGGCACCATCTACATCATCCAGAAGATGAACGGCCAAGATGGCGCCATGTGGCACCATCTCGGCTACCCAAACCAGCCCAGCCAATCTTGGATATCGCCGCATCCTCTCTCTCTCCTCACCGCGCGATGGATCTTGGCCATTGGATTGCCACCCAACGGCCATCGACGGCCACGCCTTTAAGTGTCTGCGTGATGACTTCACCGCTGTAGCGCAGCGGTCGAAGGTGTTATCATGAACAAGAGGTGCGGGTTCAAACCCCCGCGAGCCTCAATTGAGACAGATGCAAGGCATGGCTCAAATTGGGCCGTCGGATCATGGATGAGCGGTAGCGAGGGCGGAGACATGGCGAGCTCTAAGGCAGTGATGTGTGGACGCACGATTAGACACGCTAGGTGTGTGTTAAGGCACTGTGGTTAGCGAATCTTAAGCCGTCCGATCTTATGATCGGATGGCCAAAGATCGATGAACGTGGGCGACGTGAGAGAGGAGCAGACGGTAGGCGCAATGCACGTTGCCCACGACCTGGGCTTTAGTGATGCTTAATTCCGTCACTAAAGGACCCTCATTTAATATTTTGAAATTGTAATGTCCATAATGCCCTCACTCCTTGCAACTATAAAAGGAGACCCACTCCATACGAAATTCTCATCCCTTCCTTCCTTCTCTCCCTCTCCAAAGCTCAAGAGAAGCTTGTCCCATTCTTGGATGCTCCTCAAGAGATAAAGTCAAATTTTCATCTTCATTTTGGTAGCGGATCCCGCAACGATGATGACGTGCTGCCCCGTTCTCATTCCTCCTGCCTCGACCTCCTTCTTCCCGCTCCGTCCTTCGTCTTCCAGGCGTCGTCCCGTCTGGCTCGTCCTCCAAGCGATTGTCGAGGAGGATAACTTCTCTCTCCCATTCCTCTTTTTAGCTTTTTAGAGTAGAATTTTTCTGCTTTCTAGTGTAATTTTTCACTGGTTTAATTGTATAAACATTTTGAAATATTATGTGCATGTTCTCTCTCTCTCTCCTTTATTCTAATTGTTTATATTGCTTCATTGTAATTACTCTACTTTTCAACAAAAACCCTAAAAAATATAATTACGAATTTAGATCGACGTAGCCTTCCTGAGTTTGACCCGAGATTTCTATTTCGGTCTAAATTTTATTTGTTGAACACGAGTTCTTCACTTTCAAACTACAACGACAGGTTTTTAAAACCAAATTCGATAGCATAGTAACCCGTAGCTTCAACATGCGTAGAAACTGATTTACTTCAAACTTGCCTCCTTGAGTTCAACCCTCGGCCTAAAATTGACAAGTTAAAATTTGATTTAGTTCAGGTTAATAAATTTTGATAAACTGCGTAGATTCTCCTGTAGGTAATTACTTCCACTGACGCTAATATCACCATATTAAATATCCCTACCCATGCTCTAACACCTCCTAGTGAACGACCTAGGATAAAATCAATAAAAATTGTATATAAATAAAATGTCATGTTTGGATTGCGATATTATACTACTACAACGATAATAAACTAAATTAACAAGCATTCTAGATAGCACATCATCTGTCACTGGGCCCATGTCGATTCGAGATATTATCAATTGAGACCTTCATTTGTTGCATCAATTGTAACATAATTGCTTTCATATCAAGCATTTTTTGGTTCAACTTAGCCTGGCTTGGATTTAGGCTAATGTGATTGGGTTGAGTGAACTGATTAGAGGGCATAGCAGGATTAGATTGACCTTGACCCATGATTCTTTGCTGGTTTTGTTGATAGTAAGGTCTAGGTTGATTTAGTTGAGTCTAGGCTTGCCCTTGAGGCCTCCAAGAAAAATTAGGGTGATTCCTCTAACTCGGATTATAGGGTTTAGAACTTGGGTTGTTCTTAAGGTCGATTTGGATAGCCTGACAATCCTCACAAGTCAAGGATAGAGAGTAAGAATCAGAATAACCGAGATCAAATATCTTGGTTAGGCTCGTAGGTGGAGCCGAATCAACACTATTCACAAACTACCTAGAATAGGTAGCATGTGAAGAAGTGGGAAAATCATAAGTTGTTCCTTGTACAACAGAACTTGTAGAGGTTTAATTCTAGGATAAATATTGTTCTAGTTTATTAGAGACCTAATTTTCCAGCTTAGCATAGAAAGCATCTGTGTTAACCTTTCTAGAGTTATCTTCAATTTCATATATTCCCACTTTAGGTTACATGGATTTGTCAAATGTCCCCATGGAGGTATGATTCAAAGAATTTTCACTTAGTTCCTTAAACAATTGATAGGTACTATCCGCATCCTTATTCAAGAAATTGCCTCCACAAGAAACATTACATATTGCTTATTTTAAGTGGTTAGCTAATTATGCGGATTCTCACGCGGAAAGGGTTCGAGTTTGGAAAACCCGTCGTCGTAGTTCTATTCGCGAGAAAATCTGTCGATTAGACAAAATTTATAATCGAAACTCGAAAAGTGAGTCCCTGGTCGAACACGGGGAGGCGAATGTTTGGTTTTGAAAATCCACGTTTCGTTTTTTATTTGTTTTTGTCATTTTTATCTTTTCTAATTTTTTTGGTATTTTTAGCAAGCAAGAGATTAGGTCGATGACTTCTAGCTAATCTACTTGCAAAATAAATAGAGAGATAGAGAGAGAAACATTCATGCATTTTTGTAATAAAATGTTTGTTACAACTAGGAAAGTGGGAAATCTATACTATGAAAGCAATAAAGATAGAGATAGGTGAGAGAAATCCCCCTCGACAGTTGCTTGGAGGATGACTCGCTCTGACGACACTTGAAGGAAGGTGGTGAGGAGTGGGACAAACGAAGACGGAGCTGGAGGACGGAGGGCAGGGCAGGATGGCATCGCGGCGAGGATCTTATTCTTGAAGGGAGGTGAGAAGATGACCAAGGGATGCTCCATGAAGGGGGATGAGAGGTGAGAACAAATGTTTATTTTTTACTCTAGAGGAGAATCCCAGGCTTGGGACAAGCTCTCTCTAAAGCCTTGGAGGTGGTGAGAGGAAGAAAGGAAGAGATGAAGAAGAAGGGAAGGTTTAGGGGTCCTTCTATAGTGGAGAAGAGGGGCTAAAATAAGCAAGGGATAATTAACGACGGCAAAAGTGTCGCTAAAGTTCCAGCTAAAGCATCGTTGTACCCTCCAGCTCACGCTCGCGCATACACCCGGTCACAGCTGCAGAGGTGTGGTCATCGTAAACCGTTGGATCATGATCTTGCACCTGAAGATTGCACAGAGATCACACCTTTGGAAGGTGCATTGGATGGCGCGTAAGAACTCGCGTTGACACCTGTGTGATTGCATCAGGTCATCCGCTGCACCACATGGAAGCACACGTACCATCGATCGTGTGGTTGAATTTGTAGGCACCTCACCGCAGAGCTGGATTTGAGGCTTGGGGGAATTCGAACGCGTGCCATGCATTTGAGAGCACCTCTCGCGACCAATGCACTGCGGGCGCCTTTGCGTCTCAAGGATGAATTGACTGTTGTGGGCGTGAAAGAACCTCAGCTATTGGATCTTTATCCAACAACTGTGGTGCAAGATCTCTGATGATGAGGGGGTACCTGTGGATGCTACTGGCCAGTGTTGGGCGGCCTAGATAGTGCCATGTGGTTCCATCTGGGCCATCCATCTTCTTTCTATTGCAAAGGGCGCCATGGTGCTCAGATCGAGATGATTCCCACGTTGTCGGACTGCAATCGTTGCTTCGGATCCATCCGTACGGTTGGATTTTTCATTCAAAGCCCGTAAGGATGTCACATTGCCCTCCTAGCTGTTGATCTTCCCCGAACCGCATAAGGTGCTACGGGACTCCGATCTGGATGATTTCAGAGGCATTAGACTCCGATCGTCGTCCTGATCAGATCCATATGGTCAGATCATCCAATCGAGGCCCTGAAATAAATCTCCTTCCCTCCTAGCCATAAAAAGGACATAATTAACCTAAAATATACACTACTCTAAATGCAGAATGATGCATGCTATGCAATATTTATAATATGAAATGAAAATCTAAGCCTACGAACATGCATAAATAGGCATTTCAACCTAAATGGATGTGTCTACATCATTAGCCCATGATAGAAAATCTAGATTAACTGCGATTTAGGTACCACATAATGTGGACACTTAGCATCTCCATAAATCACTCCCAGGATTTGTGAAGTTCTTCCCCATATTTTTGAGAAAAGGTAGTGCTATTTCTTCTGATGACATTGGTTTGACCAATTGTAAAGAATTTTTTTAGGAGGGCACTCTCCAATTTAGCCCAAGTGTAGATAGGTCATCTTATTATCCTATACCGATGCGCAACCTTATCCACAAGGAAATATAGGAATAATTTCATCATCAAATCCTCCACATTGGTATTCCTGGGTTTAGTAATCTTAGCTAGAGTAGTCAAATTTTGTAAGTGTTGGAATGGATCTTCGTTGTTGTTTTCATAAAAGTGTTTAATTAGAACCAACACTTGGGGCTTAACCTCATAGTCTCCATCAGGAATCATAACCCTTGCTCCATATTGGTGATTGGAAGGATCATAGAAATCATGGAGTTTAGGTTTATCAAATTAGGACATATGTGCTACAATCCATTCTTGTAGACGTTGCATTTATTCTAATTATTTCTTCAAATCAGCATTAGGGTAAGGTGGTTTTGATCCAGAAGGTCCTCCTTGGCCAGCCATAGATTCAAATTCAGATCTCCCAAAATCAAGCCTCTTTTTGGATTTAGGCTCAAAAGGACCAAATAGGTGAGGTTTTTGGGATCTCCTTCTGTGCATACACTATAGAAGAATTGGAGGAGATGTGAAGGGAACAAACGAGAGAATGTGTGCACAATACAAGCAATCAAGTCTAGCCCTATCGGTTGCTCCTATTGGACCTAATTTAAGCCCTACTAGCCCCAATTAAATTATCTTGACCCTTGAAGTATTTGGATGGACAGAAGGGTGGGACCCTTTGTGGCACCCTGCATGATGGGACACCCTAAAGGTCAATGAGGTTACTGCATAGACCTTTCTTGTCACCAGTTGCTCCAAATAAACAATGCCATAGAACAACTCAATTAAGTCTAGAATGACTTAGAAAATTTTCAACCTAGTTGGCACGTCTATCAAATGAATAGGGCTTAGGCTCTGTTGTGCATGGAATTAGATGATGGCCGTGATGGGAGTAGTTGTCCAATTAAACTAATTTAGTAAATATGCGCACTCACATGTGAGAATGATTTTCCTTTAAATTTCAAGAGGTATTGGTTCTTATCCAAAGCCCTAGAATTTGAACCTAAATTCAGGCAACTTCTAATGATTGATCAATTTTATAGAGTGGTGTGGCCCAATCAATGCAATCAATGGCTTTTGAGAACCACTTAAATAGACACACAAAAAATATTTTTCTATAATTTTTAAGCCCAATAAATATTTTTCCCTCAATTGATTGTGTACTAGGGTCTCGAGATTAGAAATGACCCTTAGCTAATGTTTTTAATAAATCAGTAAGTGCATGTTGAACAAAAATTCCCAAATTTTTTCATAAGACAAAAATTTGACTAGGAATGTAATGCAATTGATTTCACTCAATTTGGATAGGTAGTGAAAATATGAAAAGTCAAACAATGAACGAAATCAGTAACAAATTTAGTATTGGATATGGGTATGATCCATGAATTTTTTTATTTTTTCTACAAGGAGTTATGGTACAAAATTTCCAAGGATTATTCCTAACTTCAAAATGCACGTCCAAGATAGATTTTTTGACTTTTGGAGCAGTAAAACTCACCAAAAAAATTCTTGAATCTCTATGTTCAGATCTGCTTGAATTTTTAGAAACGTAGTTTTAAGAGGATATGTCTTGAAAACCAAACTACCAAAGAGATAAGTTTTTTTTTTTTTTTATGACACTAACTAAATGCAAAGTAAAACCTAAGATTCACAAATAATCCTAATCCTAAAATGGAACTACTTACGTAATAGTCTTAAGTCGCACTTTCTCCCATTCTTGCTTTATGCTTCGATCTCGTGCATTTGCACGATTTCCTACACACGTAGCAACAAACGAAAATAAGGTGAGCTACAACTAAGAATGCAAGAGAAAATATAAGTGCAAAAGCATAAATATACGTCGTGACTCCCTTTCAATGACACCAAAAAGTGATCTAACGTGAATATAGTAGCATAAAATGCGTATGTTGCAGTGTAAACTCATGTAGATACTTTAAAATTGAATAGTTTTCGAACTCAAGAATATGGATTTCATAGTTTATAAATCGGAGTCTGGGTTGTCTCACAGGGAGGTAACTGGATATTCACACTTTTCTAGGTACTAATTTTTTTTTTGAATATGGATTAAGAAAATATGATGTAAACTAACTAATGTGAAAACCCTTGCGGGAATCAAAACCTAACTATGGAAGGAAGCAAATGTGTAACTAGAACTAAAGTAAGGAATAAGAAACAAGTAGAGACAAAATATAAATGAAACCAAAACTTTGATTGAAATAACAAGTCAATTACAACTAGAAGAATGATTGAAAAGCAACTAGAACAAGTACAACTAGAACTAGAATTACAATTAAAATTAAAAGCATGAAATAAAAAAAAACTAGAACTAGAAGGTGACTTTGAAGACGGAGCCCAAGAGACGAAGAACGGAGCGAATATAGATGAGAAGGCGCACTTGGAGAAGAGCACCAAAGATGGTGTGGAGACCTTCTTGAAGTAAAGGGAGCTTGAGTCTATGGAGAGGGAGAGTAAAAGTTAGAGAGAGGGACGACGACCAAGGGTTTTATAGAAAGGGTGGTGGCTTGTGATTGGTGGATCCAAGTTGCCTTGGATCAAGGAATTTGAGGGCTAGGATTAGGTGTTTAGAAATTAGGGGCAGGGATTTAAACTTAAGGTATAAGAAAGGTTAGCTTTTGTTGGAAACTAAGGAGGGCTAGGATTCAATTGGGAGGATGATCTAGGGCTAGGATAGAGGCTTAGGTCAAGGGTGCATGGTCAACCATATAATATGGTCATTGTTCTCTTTGGTCGACCATTAAGTGGTGCGTTGTGGACCCTTAGATGATAGATGTAGGGTTAAGATTTAGGCATCCTATGTGGTCAGCTGTAGGACTTTTAAGAAGGGATAAAGCTAGGGTTTTAGAGGCTTAATTGAGGCCTTAGGATCAAGCTTAGGTGGTGGGGATTGGTGCACCACATTGGCTGGCCATGAGGGGATAAGAGGAAATACATATGACTGGCTATACTATGTTTACTTAGTGGCTAAGTAAGGCTTAGGTGGCGGCTAAGGGAGGAGTGGATATGTTCTAGGTTTGTGTAGGTGTCAAGGGCCTTAGGAATAGGTTTTAATGGTGGAAATTTGAAGGTGTGGTGGTTGGCCATATAAGGATAAGGACTATGTATGGCCAGCCATAAGGGTTTTTTTTGGTGGCAAAGTAATGCGAGGTTAGGGTTTTAATAGAGCGTGATTTTAGGTTAGATTGGTCGGCCATATAAGATAGAAATTAAGGTGCATGGCTAGCCATAGGAGGTGGGGAATTAGGCTAAGTGGCTAGGTTGTAGGCTAGGAGAATTAGGTTCCTAATTAGGCAAGGTTAAGGATCAATTGGGTTAGGGTTTGAATTGAGAGTTGACTCAGCCAGTCTTCACAATTGAGCTCAGATCCAATTGTCTTCTTAGCCAAGCTCTAATCAGTTTTATACTTGGCACCTGTACACATATAAACAAGGGCATTAAGGTACCAGATATAGATATGGAAAATATTACATAAAAACCAAAAGTGTGCATTATTTACAAAATGCTACTAAATGACTAATCTAACCTAATCTAATGTACTATGAGCTAATTTACCCTTAAACTAACAATAGTTAGGCATAAATTATGTCAATAAATATGGAAGTATCAAAAACTCACATGTCCAAGGAAAGATCTAACTTGCTTAACTGATGTTGGAGGTGGGAGTTTAACAATCAAATCAACCTTTGCCCTATCCACCAACATTCCCTTATCATAAACCATATGTCCCAATACAATCCCTTCTTAGACCTTGAAGTGACTCTTCTCCCAAGTCAAAACTAAATTTACCTCAATACATTTCTTCAATGCTTACTGGAGGTGGGCTAAATGGGAATCAAAGGAACCCCCAAAGATAGATAAATCATCCATAAAAACCTCCATAAAGTCTCTGATCATGTCTAAGAATATTGCCATCATGCACCTTTGAAGAGTCACAAGTACATTACAGGGACTGATAAATGCCAGTTTATCATCATTCTTATGCCCTAAAACTTATCTAGCTCTTAGGGTTTTACCTCTGCAAATGGGTTTTCAAGCTGCATTAAGGCATTTACTTAGGTTAGGCATTCATTGCATCTTATTGTCTTTTTGATGCATTTACTTGAGTGTCAGGGATAGGCTAAGAATCTGATCACTCAAACTTTGGCACTCAGGAAGGTAGAAGATGAAGGAGAAGCCCACATCAATTGGATCTCAGTTGGAATGAGCTCATCTTAGTTGGATCCCAGCTCCTTCTAGTTGGATCAACTCATCCTTAACTCTATTCAGCTCATCTCAACTGAATGGTAGCATAAGCTAGTTCACCTAAGCTCCATTCAGCTCACCTCAGCTAGATGGCAACTCAAACTAGCTCAAGATAGTTAATCCTACCTTCATTCAAGCTCCTCCAGCTTAGAACACTTCACTGGAAGCTCTACCTAACTAGGATTAGCTACTGCCATCAACTAGCTAAGCCTAGTTAGCTGAAGAAGACCTCAACCAGCTTAGGCCAGCTTATGTCCAGCTCCCGGAGACTCAACTCAATTCAACTTGGTTGAGCTGAGGTACTTGACCTAAGCTTGCTACTCTAACTAGTTAGGTAATCTCTTGGAAGACCAAACCCAGGTCACTTCAGCTCACATTAGCAGAAGCCAACTCATCTTAGCTTGGCTTAGTAGCTAGCAAAGAACTAGCTAGATAGGCCAGCTAAGGTAGCTCCTTATAGATCTCTTCAGCAACTATCAGCCCCAATACAGCTCAGATGCAACTCCTCAGTTCTTCCTCCAAAACCCTAGCTCCCTCCACCTCATACTCCACTCATCTACTAGCTAAGCTAGCTTAGCTAGTCTACCTCTCTAGCATCCAATCCTAACCCTAAAACTCCACGTAACTAGCTCCACCAACTAACCTAGCCTAAGTCCGCGTAAGCTACCACCAACCTCCCCATTTTGGCACCAACTCAAAGCCACCCTTTCACACCACCACCACCATCAAGAGCCACCATCTTGTTGGCGCCAAAAACACCCTTAACTACCCCATTTTGGCACCAACTTTCCCTCCAAAGCCCCCTCATCACCACCATACACCTACTTCCTAAAGCCATTCCAACCCAAGACCTAACCCCCTTCTAGAAACCCTCCTTGGTGCCAACATCCAACCACCCCTTCACCACCATAACCTATACTTAACCATCACCTTAAGTTGGTGCCAAAACATCCATGCAACCCCCCATGTGGCGCCAACTAAACCTAACCCTCCATTCCACAACCACCATTCCTAACTCCAGCTTAGCCATCCATCATCTCCATGCCAAACCTAACCCACAACAACACCTTAAACCCACACCAACCTCCCTTAACTCCACCTCCATATACTCCCTCCTTGGCGCCAAATCATCCTCAAATCCTAACCATCCATGCCTCCACAAAACTACATCTAAGCCCTCCAAAATGGCATCACCTTAACCCCCTTCTAGAATCCAAGACTTGGAGCCAAAAATGGGTTGTAATCACCACCCATGGATGGCCACCAAGTCCTCCCTATGCCCCTTCATTTGGCACCATTAACCCTAGCCATAGGATCTTACAACCACCACCCATGAGCCCATCCTAGCCATCCCCTTTAATCACACCTACCCCCCTTCCTACCACTCTATATATACCACCCATAACTACCATTACTTTTGACCTTTGGCTACATTATTATAGTGTCTAATTCCACCTACAATCTACCCATACTCGGCCAAGAAAGGAAAAGAAGAAAGGAAGATTAAGGAGGCATGCTTGCCTCCTTGGTGCCTTCTTCTTCTTCTCTTCTCTCTTGTGCCCATGCTAAAGGGACATCACAAAGGGGATGGCTAGACATTGGAGGAGAGCATAGGGTGGTCGACGTCCACCCTAAGGAAGAGATTTGAGAGTGGAATTCTTCCACTCTAGGAGGAGAAAGGCATGCCCTATCTAAGGTTTGCCAAGGAGGAGAATTTTCATCTACTTAGAGGAGTACTTCAATGAAGGAGTTGGAAGACCCTTTCTAAGCCCAGGAGCAGCTGAGCTTGGAGCAAGGACCCCTTCCTCTTCATCATCATCATTAGGAGGATTTTGTTTTATTTCTTTTTTTTGTATTTCACTTTGTAGCAGAAGCATTCCACTATAGGATTTTTGTAAAACAATTTTCTCTTCAATATAAGTTACCTTTCAAATTCCTATTGCAATTTATATTTCTATTTTCCTTTAGTTAGTGCACTCACATTCTCTCTCTAATTATCCTAAGTCTTCACGTACCGAGGGTGAGCTTCGAGAGAGAGATTCTTCCTACCACTTAGATAATTGTGTTAGGTGTAGTTTCTATTTACTTCATATTGCCCATTACTTCTAAAACCCAAAAAAAATTATATATTTAAAAAAATACAAAAAGAAAGTTGAGTTTCGTCTTTCGAGCAAGAGACTTTTTAAATCGCATTTCCACCTCCCTTAGGACGAGTCGAATACTTGCTAAAGTACTTGATTTTATAAATCTCAAAAGCGACCAGATTCACATGTACAACGATAAAAACCCTAAATTACAAATTGCATGTTTTCTGCACATCACTTTTTGGTACCATTGCTGGGGAGGCATGGCTTTGCATTACTTTATTTCTCTTTCTTGATATGTGGATCTCATTCCCTCCTCTTTGTCTCATCTCGTGTGTGCAAGTACTACAGGAAGCAAGCAGGACTTTGGAGTGAAAGCTCAATGTGTCTTGTCATCCCACGGAGTTGTGGTTGGTACCACTCTTTCTTGTCACATAATTCCTAAAAAATAGGTTTCTAGAATCAAAAACATTAAAATTAGATAGAGTGGTGAATTTAAAAGCCATTGGTTGCTTGTGTGATTTGATTACCACCACTCTACTCAAAGTGTTGGTGTTCTGATTTTCGGATCCAGACTTTTGTCTGTATTTCAAAAATCATTTCCTAACACCACAGGCCTCCTAAATTCATGAAATTTCACCCAAAGATTTCAAATCAAGTTAGGAACATTATTATTAATTTCAGAGCATTTGGACTTGGAGAAAATTTTTAAAAATTTGCAGACCACAAGGGGATCAGCTCCTCTGATTTCATTATTTTGTTATTGTTCGTGAATTTTAGGAATTTTTCTACATGTCCAATTTATGTGAAATTTAGCTTTCTGGAATCCCTAGAAAATTATACACAACATATAAAATCAAAAATGTTTTTGGTGGCCTGTGGTGTTATTGAAAGTTCAAAATACCCACGGGTATCATTTCTGGACTTTGACACCAGCACAAAGAAAAATCCCAAAAAAATCAAATGATTTCCTAAAATCACAAAAAAATATTTTTTAAAATCCTTGTTTGATTTTCCTTCCAGTAGTGGTGTTTCTTGCCTTGTTTAGACCACCACTTAATAAAAAAAAGCCTGAAAAGATTCACTGATACTAAAATTTCTACTTAGGGTTTAAATCACTTAGGGTTTCTGTTCATTTTGCAGTCCCACATTCTAAAGAAATCTATCATAATTGATACAACTATTTTTCTTTTTGATTGTGGAATTCAAACTTGTTTGAAATCATAAAAAGAAAACCTAAATGACATTAAACAATATCAAACTCTAAAAGCAGTAAAATAACAAAAATTGTGTGACAAATCCCTTGTTTTAGCATTGGACTCTCTCCGTCCAATTCATACACACCTTAAAAAAAAGAAATTACTAGGCATCGACCCAATCAACACCGTTCATGTTCCCTTGCACATTCAAGTACCCAAGCCTAATTAAAACAAGTAGTCACTTGACCACTTAAGGACTTCATCAAAACTAGGCTTGATATCCGGGATTTAAGGATCATTAATTGCTCCTAATTCCCTTAGAAGATGCGACAACTGACTTAGAGGGAAGTCAAATGATGGGTAAGGGTTTACACAAGCCCCTGGTGACTTTCCTAGGACATGTTTAGGCCCAAGCCACCTCTTTAGTCTAGTTGAGTGATCTTTGGGAAGTGGGTTCACTTATTGATCCCTTACTTACCAGGTTCCCAAGTCTTAGGTTTCTTTAAGGAATCAACCTTAAGGCTGACTTAGGCTTGTTTTCCTATTTTTCACACTTCTCCTCATCTCTTCTCTTCTCCTCCCCTTTCCGTCTTCCAATTGCATGCACGGGCGAAGGTCCTAGAACCCACATCTCAAGGGACCAATTGATTTCACCCTACGCACCAAAAGATCTTTGTTTTCTTCTTCTCCCTTGCATTATTCCTATGACTTAAACATGGGAAATATGGAAAATAGGTATAGAAATTCTGCTGCTAACCCTTCCGCTTCCACCTCTCAACCTGACCCTCACCCCAATGTTTAAAACATGTCAGCTAACCCACATGCTGACTTTCCCAACCCTAACTTGCCGGGTTTGGAGCTACCTCAAAACCCAGAATAACTAGAGTTAAATCAAATGCCACCTAATCCCTTCTGTATAATGGTTGACCAATTGGCCTGATTTCAATTAAATCAGCAACAGTTGGCTAGGACAATCACGAACCTAGACAACCAAAGACCGAGTGACGAGTCGATTCTTCGCTTTTAAAGTCATTTGTCACATAAAATGATGCGTCGTTTGTAGTTCTATATGGTGGAAAAATTGACTAATCAACAATTAATATAACCACTCAATTAGGAGTGAGTTGTGTCCACAAGGAGGCAATGACGCAATAAAATCTCGATTATTTCGTATTCTTTCAATCAAGTGTGAAATCCATAATCAAATCTGACATGAAATGCGATGGAAAAAAGATGCACAATAACTCAAAAATATAAAGGTATATGTGCAATTTTTCCTCACTGAAATATTCAATAAATATGTGATGATTTTATGTAATTTTCAATTGACATGTATTAGAGAAAATTTTTGCATATTTTAATCCCAAAACCAATGTTAAAACATGTGAATATCAATAACCATGCAATTATCAGAAAGCATGAGTATGCAGTCACAATTTCACCATAATAAAATAATCATAAATTAAAATTGATTTTGGTGTCAATGGAATTCAAATGTAAATTTTAATTAGCACAAAAATAGGGGATTTTACCTTTCTCCTCCTTGCACATGGGAGAGAGGTTCAATTGAGGAGAGACTCCCACAAGAGGTTGGTTGAAGTGAGGCCGTCATAGTGGTGGCAGTGGTGCGTCACGAGATGGCAGGAGCCGGCCTGCCAGAGGAGAGGAGTGGCGGTGGTGAAGGCGCGCGCGGGTGCAGAGGGTGCCGCAGGTGCACGGAGTCGCAAAGGCGTGGGTGCTGGGCGCTCTGCAGAGCGCGTAGGCGGGCGCGGAGGTGCGGCGTTGCAGGTGGGTGTTGGGTGCTCTGCAGAGCGCGTAGGCACGTGCGAAGGTGCGGTGCTGCAAGGTGCGCGTGGAGGTGCAGCGCTGTAGTGGCGCTGGATGAAGCGGAGGTAGGCGCGGGTTCTGCAGTTGAAGGCGCGTGGGGGCGTGGTCTGATGGAGCGGGGGGCGCTGGGGGGTTGTAGTGAGTAGCTAGCGTGCACGCGGGCAGATGGCACGCGATGGCACTTGGCAGGGCTGAAGGTGGCTACGGTGGGGAGCAGGCAGGTGTGTGCAGCAGCTGAGAGCTGCGCGTGGAAGTGGCATGGTTTTTGGGTTCCTTTTGGTGGAGTGGAGGAAAAACAGAGGACGGGGGAAGAAGATGAAGGTGGTGCTGTAGGAGTTTCAAACATCTGGGAACATTCCCAGACGTCTTAACGGACGGGGGCGTGAAGTTACGGCGGCTGCAGTGGTGGATGTTGGTGATGACGGTGAGGGTGGTGCACGCTGAGGTGCTCACAGTAATGCAAACGAGCTCCAGATGGTGGTGTGGCCTGTCACGCCACACGCCCACGGTGGTGGAGGCTCGTTGCCACGGTTGAGGCCAGTGGTGGTGGAGCGGATGAGAGGTCAACTCTCTGCATAGTGGTGGGTTGGGGATGGTGGCCTCCTCAAGTTCGGTTGCCTCCTTTCCCTTATAGTCACCTGCCCCGACCAGATCCAACACACCTGCTCCTCCATGAATGGGGCCTTGACTGCGGTAGCTGGAGGAAGAAATGAAGTCGTTGCTCAAAGAAGAAGAAAATAATAATAAAATATTATGGTTATTTATATACAAACCCTCAACTTTTATGTTAACTTAAAATAATGCATGCAATGCACCTAATTGGTTAATTAATTAAATGAATGCAATTCTAAGTTAATTCTAAATGCATTTAAATATAAATGCAATGCATGAATTATGTAATTAAATCAGAAATATGAATTAATCTATTTACATCCTAATTTATGCTAAATAAATATTAGAATTAACTTAATGTCTAGGCATTTAAATACTTAAATAGCCCACAAATATGGGCTAATCACCGAGTCAGCCACTTAAGGAACCTCTTGTACCACTTAAGAATTTTTATGATCCTTCCAATTATGAAGAGATACCCGAGGTGGTTATACCTGAAGGGGATTTTGAGATTAAACCCGCCATCTTGAACCTAATTAAACATTTCCATAGTCTTTTGAGAGAGGACCCTTTTAGCCACCTCAAGGAGTTGACTGTCCTCGCTCAAACTACTCATTTCCGTGATGTGCGAGAAGAATTGTGGCTTATGAGATTTTTCCCTCTCTCATTAAAAGACAAGGCATCTTACTGGTTCAGGACAATTGGGCATCCTATCACCGCCTGGCCCCAATTAAAAAGCACTTTTCTAAAAAAAAATTTTCTGATAAGTCATACAAATGCTTTAAGACGATTAATTACGTCCTTTTGACAAAAATCTGGTGAATCTCTCCACGAGTCTTGGGAGAGATTTTAAGAATTACTAAGGAGTTTCCCCTACCATGAGATTCCACACGGCAACTAGTGTTGATCTTCTATCATGGATTAGAAGATCAATTAAAACGATTCGTGGATGCTTCATGTGGGGGGAATTTCCTTAATAAAGATGCAGATAGTGCCTACCTTCTTTTTGAAGAAATGAGTGAACTCATTTAATTTGGCTTCAATGGATACTTTTGGTAGGCAACAAACCCAAGACTTGGAGTAAATGAAAAGACTCCAAATCTGCATCAATTCCAGTCACACAAGAGCTACACGAGATATCTCAACGATTGGATCCGATGCAAATTAACCAGAAAAAATGGAAGAAAAGCTGCCCCTAAAACAAGCTCCTTACCCAAACCCCCTAACCTTCTTAGGAGAGAAAATCTGCACAATATTGGTGCTACTCTTGCTGAGCAGCAATATTCACTTGAATTTTCACAAATTTTGACTGGGAATTATGATTGCATAGATCAAAATCTTATCAACCCCACTAAAAACATCTCAACTCTCCAGGAGCAATTTAGAAATCCCTCCAACAATCAAAATTGGAGGAACAACCCAAACTTCTCCTGGAAAGCCTAAAATCAAGTTCCATTCCTAAACAAAATCAATTTGGGATTTATGGGCAAAACATGTATCAACTTGGGCCATCTCTAGAGGATATTAATACTCAGGTCATGAAAACTTTGCAGGGCATGCAAAATCAAATGACAGAAGTGACCCGAATGGTCACTAATCTACAAAATCAAGTCAAGGTCACTCCTGATCATAGACCTATTGGAAATTTGCCCTCTCAACCCATGCCAAACCTTAATAATCAATGGAACCAGCATCAAAGTGGGTTTCCCAATCAACCAATCTACCCAGCACCTCAGCACCCACTGATTGCACAGTAATCATAAGACTTAATCTACCTAAATTAAGTTAGATCCTACCTTAACTTAGGAATAATGCATGCATGAGTAGCATGTTTTGCATCATAATTGATTTGTTAGCTTTGTAAATAATAATGCTATTTTATGTTCTAATTGAGAGGCAATAATAATTGCAAGTAATTTGTGGCTGCAGATGATAAATCCAACCATACGGATCTGATCAGGATGACGACTGGAGTCCAACGCTTCCAAGATTGTCTTGATTGGACTCCTGTAGTATCTTATGAAGTTCACAGAAGAGCAAAAGCCAAGATGCAAGGTGGTGCAAATTTGAATCTTAGATGCCAAATCCGACTGCACAGATGGATCCAGATTAATGATCGTAGTCCAACGATGCAATAATTGCCTTGATCAGAGCCCTGCAGCACTATCTACAAAAGCGAGAAAATGAACGGTCAGGATGGCACCATGTGGTGCCATCCCAACGACTCTTACTTGGCCACACATCTTTTAAGGGGCATTGTGGGCCATTGGATCATCATCCAACGGCCACAAACGCACCATGTCAACCGGCATCCAACGTACTTTGTCAAAGAAGGCTTCATCTCAACCATTGGATCGTCATCCAACGGCTGAGAGCGTGCAAGTGGGAAATTAAAACCATGACAATCTGCATGTGTAGCGCAATGAAGACTGCCCTTGCACAAGAGTGAATGATGCGCATTCAAGGCACAAGGAGCAGAAATCAGAGGCAGTGGCGAGGTGCGATGAAATTGGAGCATCAAATCTTAATCAAAGGGCGCGGAGGCGGTCTCATGGCACCCAGCGATGCATTAGATCAGGCAGTGCGGCGAACACGCGGATGAACGCGCGTGTGAACGTGCATTTACACGTACGATCAAAAGGTTGTGCGGTACATGTTTTAAGCCATCGATCTTTATGATCGGACGACTGAGGTTAAATGCGCATGTGAAAGGGGTGCGAAGGTGGTGGAGTGAACAGCTGAGCATGTGCCACGTGACACGATTTCATGTAACACGTGCAATGAAGGCTTGATGGAGGATCTTTTAAAGTGCGATTTACTTCGTGGATCTCCCGATTGACGGATCTGGTTACTCTAAGGCTGTTGCACAGTTTAGGGACCTAAAATACCTATTTTGCCCCTAACTTTGGCAATAAAAAGGACCCCAGACCCCCCATTTGAGAGGCATCTCTTCCTCAAGACATATCTGGCTCCCTTCTGCCCTCTTCCTCTGATACGTTCACCATGTTTACCCTTAGTGCACCACTGCTGCTCTCCTCAGCCTCTCCAAAGGCCATCAAGGATGGCCCTGGTGGACGTCTTGGAGGAAGAAGGCAGAAGGGAGTTGGAGATGTCTAGAGAAAGAGATGCCTCTCAAATGGGGGGTCTGGGGTCCTTTTTATTGCCAAAGTAAGGGACAAAATAGGTATTTTGGGTCCTTAAATCTTGCAACAGCCTTGAAGTAACCAAATCCATCGATCGGGAGATCAACAGACTATATCACGCTTCAAAAGATCCTCCATCGCACCTTCAATTTGATACAGATTTGAAAAATCATTTGCTGCATTTCTAGTGGTATGTAAATTTTGAAATTCAGGCAGGTGCTAGATTTTCAAATTACCTTTCCAACTCCACATTACCATGAAAAAATTCAATTTACGGATTTTTAAAAAATTTGCAGAGTGCATAGGGGTCAGACAAACTGAATCTGAATTTTGCAGAATTTCAAAAATCAATTTTTGATTGACCCAAAATAGTGCGGTTTGAAAGATAATCAAGTTAGCTAATGAGAGAATCATCATGAGCCATAACTAGCTCATTTTGACCCAATAAAGAAGATAAAAACTCCTACATAACCTAGAAGAAGGCCTAAATGAAGGAATAAGTGCTCTGAGAAGAAAACATGAGTTAAAGGTTAAAACTGCAATTTTACCATTACAATACATAAATGGGATTTCTCAGAGGCAAAATATAGGTCAAAAGGTCTAAATAAGATAAATATATATAGTAACATATATATATATATATATACATAGAAATATATACATACACATATCTATATATATATATGTATATATATACTTATATACATAGTATATCTATATAGTTATGTATACATACATACATACACACACACACACGTATATATATATATATATATATATATATATATATATAGAGAGAGAGAGAGAGAGAGAGAGAGAGAGAGATATGCATATATATATATATAATACTATACAGATGTATATATATATGTATATAAGTATATGTATCTAGATATATATGTATATATATAAGTATATAGATATGTATATATATATATGTATATAAGTATGTGTATATATATATATATAAGTATATGTGTAAGTATATAGATATATATATACGTATATATATATTTATATATATATATATATATTATATATATATATGTATGTATACATAACTATATAGATATACTATGTATATAAGTATATATATATATATATATAGATATGTGTATGTATATATATCTATGTATATATATATATGTTACTATATATATGTATACATATAGATATATATGTTTATACTAGTGTTTATGTGTGTGTGGGTGTGTGGAAGTGTCGGTGAAGATGTGTGTGTGCGTTGGTGTAGTGTACTGAGAGTGAGTGAAAAAGAGAGAGAGAGAGAGTGGGAGAGAGAGAGCTGGAGAACGCAGAAGGGACGAGTTAAGTCGTCGGTGGATGGCGGCAGACGTCTGGAGCCGCGTCGTCTGGAGAAGGCGGCAGACGTCTGGACGTCGCGGGTGCAGGCGCGTGCCTTCGCGTAGGGTTTCTGCAAGCCGACGCGAAGACGACGAGCGGGCGATGCGCGGAGGAGCGAACGTGGAGGAGCGTCTGCGGGAGGTCACAGAGGAGCGCGGGGGCTGTTAGGGGACAACGAGAGGGCCTGGCACTGCAGCGGCCGGTTGCGGGTGCACGGAGGAGGCGACAGAATGGAGAACGGAGCGGAGGAGGCCCTGCAGGCGCGCACGGAGGGCTGAGCGCTTGCAGGGAAGGTTGCGGAGGAGGCGGAGGCTGCTGCTGCCGGCGCTTGGCTACTGCTGCCGCAGTTGCAAGCTTCGGAGCTTGAAGCGGCAGCAATGGCGTGAGACAAAAAAAATGAAACGAAGGAAGACACCACGCCCACCGGCTCGTTGAAGAGCTGGGCGGTGGTGTTCCCACTGTGGTGGTGTGCACCACAGTGGGTTCTCCTGCTCGCTGGGTGCCTCCTCGAAGGAGGGCCGACGTATGGGAGGGGAGGACGGTGGACGAGAAGGTGGTGGCTGCGGGTTTTTTTCTTCTGCAGCAGCGTGTGTCTCGCGAGGAAGAAGCTGCAGCTTCTTATAGAGGAGGAGAGAGTGGCGTGCCTGGCTACAGCAGGGAGAGGGCGCGGGATTGGCAGCTGTAGGGAGTGGCATTGGCAGGGAGACATGACGTGGAGTAAATGCATGCAGCTGCGGGAAGAGAAGTGCAACCACAGGAAGAGAGAAAAGAATTCAAGAGGAAATAAAAATAGAGAAGGGACTTTTTGCAAAGAGGCACTTGAGAAAAAAAGTGAATTATGAAGCCATTTATTTCATTCTCTTCTCCTCTCAATTAAATGCATGAATGCAAGTGTTTTTACAAATGCAACTATAGAATCCTAATATGCATAGTTAATGCTAGGAAATAGCATAAGAAGACATTATTGCAGGCGTATTTTGAGGTGCAAACATTAATCTCTGTGGACAACACATTTCTTGCTTTTAAAGTCCAAAGAGAATTTTGGTGAAAAAGAAAAAAGGATTGGAAATAGAACCAAATTAGGGTTTCTACAGTAGGGTCTTGAAGTGCTAGTCACACATGCCCGCATAAAAGGAAATAAATCCTCCCGCATCGGTGTGCTACCCAAGCCCTTGATTGAAGAGATCTTAACAAGACAAACCCTAAAAATTGAGCTCTAAAATCACTTGAATCTTAAAATTTTTGGACCTAATAACCTGGGAGTCAAATCAGGGTGATCTCTAGACTCCAAACCTAGGATCATTCTGCCATCTATAGGACAGGTCATGTGAAGTTGACCCCTTGGGTCAACCAACCTCTAAATTGGGTCACAACATCAAACTATCTAAAGTTCAAGTGAGAACCCTAAAGCACCTTTGAAATAAAAGTGGTAGACTTAAGAGGTCAAGGTCCCCATTCTGGTCTACCTGGAATCTCAGTGACAAGAGAGGTCGGGTGGGGGAAACCCTGTAACCCGTGGGGATGCTCTACCGTGTTGGGGTTTTTGCGGGACTCTCCCTCTCTGGCTGCCCAGGTAATTCTCAGGTGGACGACTTTCTGATCCAGGGGTCCATCCGCCCCGAACCTCCATAGTCATCCAAATGTCTTTGGGTGTCTTGATTGGGTCAAAAACATCTCCAGTCCCTCATCTTTTCTCTTTAGATCACACATACACATTTTCAGTGGGACTCGTTATTCAGATCTGATCGCTTCATAACTTGATCTTAATTCCAACTCTGATTCTACATTTGGATTCCACCACCTGATCCAAATATGCAGCCAAACCACTTAGGACCACCATTCGAGAAACCTGAATATCAGAGATCCATCAGAGATAAAATGATTGAGGATGCCATGGAATTCTATGAAAATGAAGAAACCTCAACACCAATAGAAAACATTCAGGTTGATGTCCCAACAACCACAACCTTTGTCATAACTTGTGCCCAAGTACTATTAGCAGAAGCCAGCAAAGGATCAACCCGTGACTTGATCATTACTGCATACATTGAGATAGAAAAACTGCACAATATTGAATACCTTCATGTATGACAATCCTCGACTTTGGAAGCAACACCAAGATAGTCTTGAAAAATGGGAAGAGATAATGAGATTAGTAAAGCAAGTTATTGACCAGAAGTACCCGTATATACCACAAACAGAGGAGGAACTATCTTAGGGCAACATCGAGAATAAATCAGATCTCGGGTTTGAGGCACAAAATGGTTGTGGATTCCCAACCTAGATGGAGTATAATGTACCTGATATTGAAGAAGGTTGGGAAGCTCCAAATGTAGGAAAAGACCATGATGAGCCCATTCTAGAATCCCAAAACTCCTGCAAGTATGAGAGTAGAACTGAACCTCTCGAGGGTGTAAATTCTGTCCCTTATTCTGATAAGGTGACCCTCAAAGGTTATTCAGACCTAGATTTTAGTAATTCAACCCACATCCTATGCCTAGAACCTAGATCGAAAACCTATTTTTAAGATTTCAAGGCCCCAGATGAAGAAGAGCAATCTTTTAATGAAGAATATGATTTTGGGCCTCGATTTGATGAATATCCCTCGCCAACCTCCTCAGAGGAACGAATTGATTTTTTGGAAATCATGCCAATCTACGACATAGAAACCGAGGAGTTAGACGAGCGGGGTTTCAATTGGGTCTGCCCTACTAGCTTAGAACCTGAGCCTCTACCAAATAGGGACACCCTTTTAAGCTCAGAATTCACATTTAGGCTAGACCCCAGGCAGGCTGCTGAATCTACAACATATGATTCATTCTATGGTGGAACTCATGATCTTGAATCTCATTCAGACTTTGATTTTCGCAAACTCTCCAACGATTTCGAATCTGACCATAACATCGGAGAAAATCTGCTTCCTGATTATAACAAGCCAATTTTCTTTGAAGCCACCTGCTCCACATATACAGAACCAATCAAAACCTGTTCCCCACCCCGACCCGCAACCGGACTCAATTTCTATTCTGATTCACCTCTCACGGAGCCGGTTGCAGATGATTCAACTCCATATCTATACCGGGTATCGGGCATTGATCAGACCGAAAAATAGGAGCCGTCATTCTGTGATCACCCCTATAGGGATTCCACACCTTACATTGATTATTTTTCGGAACCCTACGTTGAGCAAGCTGAGTCAACTCATCCTAAACCCGAGTTTTCACTTCCATATCCATTAGAACTTCACTACATATGGTGGGTTCCGCATCTGTTGATCTACATCTATCAACCCACCAGACTTATCAGGTTTGGGCTGCATCATCAGCCGACTGATCTCAACAAGCACCTGGTTGGACCAACTAGGCTCTTAATTAAGGTGCTTGTTTTCCAAAACTCCACTGATTTGACCACTCCCTCTCCACCCCATTTTTCGCTCGGCTGAAGGCATTAAATTTAGTGCTTAACGGGAGGCAACCCGTCATCTCAAAAACAGAGATCCGTCTGATTATCCGTCTGTACTCCACTTCTATTGCACCTTGAGTTCAGCCTTAGACAGTTGATCCCACCTCTGGTACACTTATCAGAGCTTGAAATCATCCGCATCATTCATTTTCGACCCATTCACCCACCCGATGTATCTTGTTCTAAGTCCCTGACCTCAACACTACTTCACACCCTCCGTTTACAATGAGGACATTGCAAAACTTAGGCATGGGGGGGTGATAAAGTGCATACATACAGAACCAAGAAAAAATCAGAAGGATTCTCACAAAAAATTCACATATGTCAAAAACACAAAAAAATTGAAAAATTATGAAAAAGAACAAAAAATGGGGGAGGGAGGAAATTTTTTAAGCCACATATTCACAAGAAGGAGAAAAAGAGTAAAATGACAAAAAGGAGCACAAAATGAAAATGAAAAAGAAATAGTCATTAGTAAAAGATTAAGGAATTAACTGAAGTTCTAGACCAGATCAAGAAAAGAAATAAAAGAAAAGTGCTAAGGAGACATAACAAGAGATTAGCGGGAACGCTGATCTTAGGCCTCTTGGACTAGATTCTTTAGCTTAAAAATTCACGTATCCGTTAAAATCTGGATAATCCTCAAGAGGTTGAGGAAAATGCGAAGCTTAAGTATTAGGTCTAAGGCTTAGGAAGTATTCGGCCTCATTAACTGACCTCCGATTTGCGGGATTCGGTAACCTAAGCACCCCAAATTCACACACAGTCTAGTTCAGTGCGCATAAACATCCAAATCACGCAAAAGCGTTTAATGTTCTGAAAAAGTCACCTAGATTAGGAGCGGCCAATCAACACAAGTTGATTTGGACGAGTTCCCAGCGTGGAGAGGCGGGAAATTCCCCTCGAAGATGCATAACAACATATCGTCTCCTCGGTGCTTGTCTCTTAGGATATTTAAATATCCTTCTGGGGGCATGTAAGCACTCTGCTGGTTCAGATACCATGGGCGGCATTATCACGAAATGTCGATTGCCAGGGTCTGAATTCGGCCACGGAATGCCATGGGTGGGATTATCTCAAAATCTCGAAAGCCAGGGTTCTGGGGGTTGCCATGGGCGGGATTATCTCGAAATCTCGAAAGCCAGGGACCCTTGAGGATTGATGATGGGGACGAGGAATCCGATACAGACCGTGTTGAGAAGCTAATCCGAAGCTAGAAATAAAAATAAAAGAGAGAGAAAAGCTCTCCAAACAAATAAATCTTCTATCTCTCTCTTACAAAAAAAAAACGCACTGCAAACTGAACTAAGGCTAAAAATGTCTCAAGCACGGGTGCTTTAACCGCGGAGTCCAACAAACCCTAGGTTAGTTTTTGTGGGCCGTAGAAACCTTTGCGGAGGACTGAGGCTAAAGCGGGTCAGGTCCGGATTTTGGTTGGTACTTGAGTACCTCTAGGCCTATTGTTGGCATTCCTACCTAATCACAAAAGAAAAGGAGAAGCACTTATCATGATTGTTGACAGACACTCAGGGTCCAGAACGGAAGTTAAAACCTTGGAATTTTGCTAAGGGACTAGCAAAAGCTAGGCATGGGGGTATGATGAGAGCCTCATCATGAGCCATAACTAGCTCATTTTGACCCAATAAAGAAGATAAAAGCTCCTACATAACCTAAAAGAAGGCCTAAATGAAGGAATAAATGCTCTGAGAAGAAACATGAGTTAAAGGTTAAAACTGTAATTTTACCATTGCAGTACATAAATGGGATTTCTCAGAGGCAAAATATAGGTCAAAAGGTCTAAATAAGATAAAAAGTGAGTTGAGTCAATCAGAAATGGGTTCATGTGAAATTTAGGAATTAAATGACATTTGGTAACCCTAAAATAGACCTGCTTAAATCAATAAGGCTCCGGTCAGGATAAAAATCAAGTAAACCCTCTAAAAATCATGGAAAAATATCCTCTATGGCTTAGAACACTCAATTTGGCCTTTGGAACCCAGCTTGACCTAGATTAGGGTCCTACTTCATTAATTAACCTAATTTGGGTTTTTACGCAAAATGTCTAGTCAAACGTGGTCAAACATAAAATCCAACTTCACTATTGTATTCCTTAGGTCAAAATTAGGTTTGTACCAAAATTTTGACCTAAGGGGAGGTCATCTTGACCTACTTTGCAATTTAGTACACCCAAATCACAATTTGGTCCGTATCTTTTGAAATCATTGCAGAGAGCCCCCTAACTTCCTCTCCAACTTTGCAATCAGGTCCTGCCGCCATTGTTAGGGTAGAGTCGACCTCTGGAGAGGTTTAGAGAGGGATTACTCTCTGATTCCTCAGAGATTCCCTCCCAGAAATGGAAGGGAGATTCTCTGAGGAATTCCCTTCCATCTAAGGCCAATCACGATCTCTGGTGTGAACCCAATCTCTCGTGCGAACGCACGAGGGATTTGGGTATCTAACCTCTTTCCTTCTCCGGTGAGCCATCAAAGGCAAAGGCGTGCCCTCCACGCTCTGAACACCCGGCCCAGTGCCTATAAAAGAACCTCCAACCCGGCCGCTCATTTTTAGCTTGACTTGGCTGGGGTTTCACCTCCAATTCGTCTCTTCCTTCTCCGGCCAAGTATCCAGCGAGCTCCGGTGAGCCCCCCTCCCCTCCATCTTCGCTCTGCCACAAAACAGTGGCAGAGTCATCTTCCTGATTCTCCTCCGCGTTGCGCAACACCCGCGCACGCTGGCTTAGCCCTGTCGTCGCCACCGTCTTCCTCCACTGGGCAGCTTCTTCTCCGGTGACAGCAGGTACTGCTGTCTGCCTCTCCATCCCCCTTCATCCCTGTAGTTAGGCTTAATACATTCTCCATCTTCCCCTCTCTCTTTTCCCCCTTTTATTTCATGTAATTGCCCCTCGACCATCGCTGACCACCTCCATCTTCCTCGCCTCCGACCGACCTCCGGCGAGCCGCTCCCACCATTCCGCCCTTCCACACGACTCGCCGACCAACTCAGAGGCTCTGCCTCACCACAAGGAACAACCTCTGCCCATCCACCATCCCTCTACGCATCCACCACAGTCCCCCGAACACACCCACACCCCCGGCCACAGGATGACCTAGGCACGCACGCCTAGGCCATCCCACGGCCTGCCGCATGGCTCACCACCTTCGTCGTGCCACAGCGAAGGTGCCCAGCTGGTCTGATTAAGCCAAGAGGCTTGTTTTGAGTGTGACAGTATCGAAGCCCCTGCCGCCATTGATGACGGGTGAAGAAGCTTCAAGCCAGTTCCAGGCGTCAGCAGCTCCAGGTTTTAGGTGTTGCGCATTCGGGCAAGCACTGCGAAGCCATCTGATCCAGTAATCAACGCTAACAGAGGCTGCAGCTATGGCGATTGCACGAAGGTTCTACGGGCGCGTGCGAGAGCGGGGCAGGCCTGATAGTCCCACATCGGCGAGATACGAGGAGCAGGTATGCTTTAAATTGATTTTGTGTAATACGCTCGTTGCCTCCGAATGCACAGGGGTGAGGTCCCTCACCTGACCCACGCTCGCCTCGTTTGCGGTTTCACCTCGCGGATCTGGCAGGATCCGACCCGACCCATCCTGAGCACACCTCGCGCATCACCCCACCTGCCGGTGTGCCTGGTCCCAGGTGCGAAATCCAACCCGATTACCCGTGGCTCTGGGAGAGCGTCCTTGAGTGAATTCCAGAGAGAGAGAGACGTTCGGGTAGAGGGAAAGGGGTAGGTTTTGCTCTCTATGTAGGCAGGCTGAACGTTGAGGAAGAAAGACTTAGCCGCAAGGAAGAAGAAGAGAAGAAGTAGAAGAAGAGGCAGAGATCTGAAGGAAGAAGGAGAGACTGCTGAGAAGAAGAAGACAGAAGAGAAAGAAGCCTTCGCAGAAGCCAAGAAGAAAGAAGGCAAGGCAGAGAAGAGAAGCAAAGGCAGGAAGAAGATCAAGGCAAGAAGAAGACCTGTAGATCTGAAGGAAGAAGTAGAGACTGCTGAGAAGAAGACAGAAGAGAGGAGAAGCAAAGGCAAGGAAGAAGAAGAAGTCTTCGCAGAGAAAGAAGAAGAAAGGAAGAGAGACTGCAGAGAAAGAAGAAGAAAGCAAAAGAAAAAGGGAAAACACTTTTAAGACGTCTGATCACAAGATCAGACGTCCAATTTTACTCTTTTGTCCTAATTACTCTTTAACTGCATACATTCATATTTGAAGTAAAGTTTTGAGTAAATTAGAGTGTTCAATTACATTTGAGATTAGTAGTAAATTCCAATTGCTTCCTGTGTTCGACCTCGGATACTCCGATTTTCGAGTAATAAAAACTCTTTATTTGTTGATGACTCTTGATCACCTATACTACGACGTAATTAACTGTTAAAACACGATCGAGCAGTGTCGCCTCAACATTAGCTTTCATGCCCATATTTTTCTCGAACTTTTGGATCACATTTGATACTATTTCAAAAAGAAAACCAACACAAGGCCAAAATCTCAAATTTGACCCCCTGTTAGTTAAAAATTCATATATATTTATTTGAGATAGTTAAAATTATGAAATAATATTTTCTGAAAAGCTTATTGAAAAAGGAGTCTTCTAGACAATTTTTACATCATTTGGATTCCAATTATATCTTAGAGAGTTTTTTGAATCTAACTACGGTCTGCCTAGTCAAATTGCCTGTACCCTAGGTTTAACCATTAGGGTCACATTTAGAGACTGCATTAGACTAGCCTGGACTCAATCGAGTCTAGTGATTAGTTGGTAAAATTATATCAATTAACCTGCATTCGTCTTTTAACTACTAGGTGGTCTCAACCACTTTGGCCATACCTGGTGCCTAGCCTGTTGGGTAGTGTCAAATGATTGCGTCTAAGGGGTACAAAGGACCCAGAGGTGAAAGTCAAAGGAAGAACCTTCCTCTTAGTCCCCTCATGATAGACTGGCCGGGTTAACTTAAGAGGCAGAGATCATTTTTAGTTGGTCTCTTGATGAATTTTCTTTAGGAATTTAAACCTTAACAAAACATCTAGTCATCTGATTTTAAAGGACGAATTTACTTAACAAGGCCTTAGCCTTGTTTGGCTTGGCTACACCAACCCTTGTCGTTGGAGTATGCAAGGAAGGAGGTCTTTAAGACCTAAGTTAGTTGGACCTTGGGAACCAAATCCAAGGTGACGAAGGCAACTTTTCATTTTCTCTCGACTCTTCTTCTCAACCCTCATCTTCTTCTCGATTAGCTAAGATGACTAATCCTGGTCTTGGACTTGGTCAGGGCCCCAAATATCTAGACCCAATGGCTTGTCTGGAAGCTAAGGTCGAGGAAAAAGAATAAAAGTATCAATAGAGTATTGACAGGATTCTCACCACACTGGACAGAATGTAGCATCCACTACGTGGAGAACAACTACGGGACTTCTATGATTCAGCAGCTATGATTTTGGCACCCTATGTCTAGATTCCTACAGGTGGAGACACATTCGAGCTAAAGTCGAATATAATAAGTCTGATTCAAACTTATTTTCATGGAAACTCAAATGAAGATCCCTTCCAGCAGATCGAGGATTTGAATCGAATTGCGATAACTATTCGACCCAGAAATGTTGATTTAGGGATTACTCTTATGAAGCTTTTTCCATTCTCTCTTAAGGATAAAGCTTCTTCTAGGTTAAAGACTATAAGGAGGCCGATTGGAACCTGGGCGAAATCACATCGTGAATTCCTCCAAAAGTTCTTCTCGATTGGTCAGACAAACGCGATGAGGTGTGCAATTATGAGCTTCTCCCAAGGACTAGGGGAGAAATTGCATGATGCCTGGGATAGATTTCATGATCTTCTTAGGAAATTCCCTCACCATGGTGTGCCTAGATGGTACCTAGCTCAAATCTTCTATCATGGGTTGGATGACACACATATTTACCTGGCCGATGCATCTAGCAGTGGGAATTTCCTCGCAAAGAATGAAAATAGTGCATTCAAGCTGTTCGAGTCCTTAGTAGAGAACTCAATGAATGCCACATCTATGAACCAATTTTAGTGACCTAGACAGCAACGAATTAGTGTCCATGAAGCTCATGTCGAATATGCCCGAGCTGATATGGACATTATCACCAAGAAGCTGGATAAGGTGGATTTGCTCGACAAGAAGCTCAATGAATTGATTCAAGCTTGACCTAGATTTCCTGGCAATTCAGTTGCATCCTACTCTTCTTTTACATCCCGAGTCCCTCCTGCTTGAGGACATCTACTCACTCAGGATGTATCTTCTCCATCTTCATAGGATCCTACATAACAGGAACTCATGAATAATCTAGATCTAGCACCATAAAATTATAGTTACTCACCCCATGATGATTCTAGTGCGTATTCCTTTGATGAATATGTGTCTTAGACATCTTTGGCCTACGAAGATGTTAATGCTATCTAAGGTTACGGGCGTAATAGCTTGTATTCAGAAACGTATATTCCTAGTTGGCACCAGCATCCTAACTTTTCCTAGTCTGGTAACTCACAGAGACTAAATCAAGATCCATACTACCAGTCCAAACAATATGGGAATGTGCAAGACACATACCCGAGGCAGCAGCCATTCCCGTCTCAGCAGCAGTCATGCTCTATTTATCAACTACTACACCAAGGCTGATAAATACACAAAATATTTATCATGAATAGTGTGTATGATAAACCCTTTTCATGATAAATGTACTTGGTACCTGCCAAGAATAGTGAGTTTGAGGCTCATGAATACACAAAAGTGCAAGTAAGGCAAGAAAACACCGAGAGTGCTTGCCTCCCAAGCAATGGTGCAAAAGATTGATCATGAAAAGTATGAGAAAGATAAATATTTTGTCATAGGTGTGAAAACATGTTGTTTTAAATTTGTAACACAGTATCTGGAAAGTATGAGTGTAGAATTGGGAGCACGGTTCATCTCACAAAGAGGCAATGGTGTCTAAGTGTTTCTTGACCTGACTAAGCCAATGGCGATTTTTTTGATATTTTTGGAAGTATTTCCTAATTTTCTTAGAATTTTGAATAGGACTCACAACAATCTAACCTAACTAACCCCTAACTACTGACTCTACTAAACCCTAGACCTACGACCATAAGAAAAATTCATCAATTTTATGGAAGATTTTTAAGTTTCAAGGTAGAACTATTGAAACTTGTCTCACACACTTTAGATGAGTATAAAATTCAGGAAAAATCAGGAAAGTTAGGAAATATTCTATCTGAAATTTAATTTGACCCCTTATCAGTACGAGAATATTTAAAAATAAAGTATAAAAAGATACATTTTGAAATTTGGTACAATGAAACTAGACTGCATTACCAAGAAGTAAGCAAATTTTTATTATTTTACAGAAACTAGACCACACAAAGCAAAATTTTCAAAACTATACTCAAATTCTGAAAATAATACAAACTCCACTATCAACATAAGGACTCTTTTTTTTGGTAATTTTGGGATATTGAGATTTTTTTGTATTTTTTAGTAATAAAGCAAACACAAGCAAGCATAATAAAGAGACAAGAAAACTCAATAAATTTTATTGCAACTTAAATCAAAGTACTACAATAAAGAAAGCAAGCAACTACAAGAAGTAAATAGCAAGTAGTAGAAGAAGAGTAAGAGTAGAGAGCAAGCCAAGATGGTGCGAATGAACCTCAAAGAACTCACAACAATGGTGGAGGGGTCAGCCTCAATCTTTGAAGTGAAAGAAAGATATGGAAGAGCTTGTAGAAGTTCGAAGGGTGCGAAGATGAACTTGGAAAAGTAGATGAAGAAGAAGAAGAAATATGCATAGAGGAATGCATCTACAGAAACCTAAAGGAAATAAGAGACCTAAGAAAGTGATGGTAACACCATCATGAGCCCTAACTAGCCACATTTAGTCATGTTGGATTAATAAAAGCTCCTACCTAATCATTTGAGGGTCATAACTCCACATTATTTTGATTTGAGAGAATAATTAGGAATTAGGGTTAATTCCACAAATTTTAACAGCACATCATAAACAATGGTTAACCATGGGGTCCCTCAAGAGTTAAATAAAAATCAAATGAGCTCAAAAGTCCAAAAAGTGGGTAAACACTAACAGAAACGGGGTTTCACGCATTTCGAAGGCGAAAACAACACATAAAAACCTAATTATCAACCTGTTTAAATTAAAGAGATTCTGGTCAGGATAAAATTCATCTAAACCTCCTAAAATTTATAGAAAAATATCTAAGAGGTTTGGTACCCTTGGTTTGACCATCTAAACCTATTTTGACTTAGAATAGAGTTTTAGACGTGATTATGCCTTGATTTGGGCTTTTGTGCGAATTTCCCAATCAAACGTAGTCAAAACTCAAATCTAAGTTCACCATTAGATTCCTTGTATCCAAATTAGGTTAAGGACAAAATTTGAGCCCAATCTGAGTCCATCTTGACTTAGTTTGAAATTCAGTCGTTAAAAACTCTATTCTTCACATCCAAGCCCCTAACTTTCAGATTTATTATGTTTGGATCCCTAACTTTTCATCGTTCTTCTCAGAACGGTCCCTACCACCATGATAGTTTGAAAGGAATCTTCAGAGCTCCTATGTTGACATTTGATCGAAGAGTTGATTCAAGAAATCTCAACGAAAAATCCTCAAACTCTGCAGAATTGATCCATAGATCAATCCACGTGGATCAGGGTCCTTTTCAAGACCTAGTGTGTCCAAAATTTGCAGTGGTAAGATCAAAAAAACTTGAGCTTTTCGGGCGACAAAAGCACCTACCCAAAGTGCCCAGCTTGCCTTGATTGAAGCTCAGACTTGGCCTTATTTAAAGCCTTCCTCGTCACCTCATGTTCTCTCGTGCAATCTTTGCTAGATCTCCCTTAAATTCTCCCTCCTCATCGGCGTCGAGGACCACCACTGGAGTTCTTCGAATACCCATTGTTTCCCTCTGCTATGTATGATAGGCAGAGAGTTCCTCTTCCTCCGTCTACGAAGCTTCCTACGAAGCTTTGGCCTCTCCAGCTCCCTCTTTTGCTCTGGTTGCTCAGTCTCCTTCCTCCTCTCTGGCGTACCCCCAGAAGCATCCTCCTCGCCCCCTTCCTCTCAATTAGCCTAGGGCTTCAACTCCTCTCTCCTCCAATTTCATATTTGGAGCTTCTTCGCCCCTAATTCCCTCTCTGTCATCATCTCCGATGCTGGCTGCTTCACCTCCAACCTACTTCACCATCGGCATACCTTCGCCCATCACACACCCCATAACCACCACCATCAACATTGCCTCATCTTCATGGAGCTTCCTAGCTCGAAGCTCATCAGAGATTCTTCGCCATACACACCCGACCACTTGCACATCCAATTTCTTTAGGGTGTTTGTTTGGCGAGTAGCGTCGGACCATTGCGCGTGCTTAATTCTAACCCTAGGGTAGTACTTTTGTTGCAGGTATCTTGCCATCGTTGGTCGTCATCTCCATCTCTAGCCACCATCATCCGACCACCTTCGGTCTCACTCCCACTTCCAATTAGTGCAGACCAGCTTTAGGGGTATCAACAGAGCATCAATCACACGAGGAAGTTGCAGCAGTAGCATCAATTTCTCAACCCATCAGTTGCAGCTTGTGGAGGAAACAACGAAGTAGGAGATACTCTTTTAGTCCCACATTGGGGACATAAAAGCGCGAGAAGGCATATAAGTTCAATTCGTGCTCTCAGCTCATCACCTCAGAGAGAATGGGGTGAGGTCCTACACATGCCTCATCGCACGTGCAATACATGTGCTTCCTTATGCGCCCTCTCCTATGATTCTGCTTGTGGGTCTGGGCTTCTGTCCGGTTACCCAGGTTCGACTTTAGTCTGAAGAGAAGGAATCTGAGAGAGAAGAGAGGGTTTTTTGGCACTACTATTGCCTCGAGATTCATGCTTCCCCTTGCTCGGCATTTAGGCATTGTGAAGCCCTTGTGCCTTGTGTTCATTCTACAGGTGCTTTGGTTTCCTTGAGGTTAAGGCATCTGAGCCTTTAACCCATCGTCTAAGGCCTTGTGTTGGTTCTAATTCTGATATTACTGTGGATACATTTGATTGTGATTACTGTTGGTATATTTGAGATAATTAGAGCTTAACTTATAGGGTTAATTTGGTGGTTCAAACCACCATTTTAACCCAATCTTTTACATTTTGATTCCTAATTATTCTTGAGATATTATTCTGATATACATTGAGCATTGCTTTGATTCTAATTGCACATTATTCTTGATATTGTGATTAGTGAATTGAATTATCCTAATTGCTCCCTGGTGGGAACACCATCATGAGCCATAATTAGCTCATTTTGACCCAATTAAGTCAGTAAATGCTCCTACATAACCGCCAGAGAGTCACAAGTCATTGCAAAATCATTCTAAAGGAAAAATAAGAAATTAGGGTTAAAACGACAATTTTACTAGCTTGTCATGAATGCAGTACAACCATGGGTTTTCTCAGGGGTTGAATGAAGGTCAATTGGTCTTAAAAAGATAACAAGTGGGTTAGAACAATCAGAAAAGGGTTTCACGTGTTTGGAGAATTAAATGACTTTTGAAACCCTAAAAACAGACCTGCTTAATTAACCGAGGATCTGATTAGGATAAAATCCAACTAAACCCTCTAAAATTCGTAGAAAAATATTCTCTAGGGTTTGGAACCATCAATTTGACCATCAGAACCCATTTTGACCCAAAATAGAATCACAGACAGACATTTGCCCTAATTTAGTTTTTTGCATAAATTACCCACTCAAACATGGTCAAAACCAAAATCCAACTTCACCATTGGATTCCTTAGGTCCAAATTAGGTTTGTACCAAAATTTGGACCCAAGATGAGTTTGTCTTGACCTAGGTTGCAATTTGGTCCTGTCTAATTACATTTCTACCCTTAACTTTCAAAATCCTTTCAAATAGGTCCCTAAATTTGTTGTTATTCTCACAAATAGGTCCCTACTACCATTAAACCTATTCCTATATGCTCTGGCGACCTTAAAAAGGAAAGAACTCCCTGATTTCTCGACGAATCCCTTTCAAATTTGAAAGGGAAGTTCGTCAAGAAATTCCCTTTCTTTTGGACCCAATCCTGAGCCCTAAAACCTACTAATCTCTCATGTGAATGCATGAGAGATTTGGGTATCAAGAAATTCCCAAACTCCGATGAGCTTTCCAAGCTCTAACCGTCCTCCTGAGGTGTATAAAAGCACCCCCTGCTCATATCGAATCCCTCAAGCTTGAATTCGACTCGAGAATCCCTCAAATTCCTCTCCCCTCCTCCGGCCAATTTGCTCTTCAAGCTCCAGCGACTCTCCCTATCTTCCCTTATCGTCTGACCATAATACCAGTGGCAAACTCTTCCTCCTTGCCTTCCTCCGCGTCGCGCAGCACCCACTAGCGCTCCTGCCCCCTTCATCCTAGCTGACCACCTCTCTCAGAGCAGCTTCATCTCCGACGTTGGCCACACCTCAATCGGTGCCAACTCCACTCCCCTTCATCTGCCTTCCCTCCTAAACAACTCCTCAACTTCCACTCTTCATTTTTAGACACTCGCCACTTCGTTTCGACTGTCGACTCGCTCGTCATCCTCTGTCTTCCACCTCATCGATGTACCTTCGGCGAGCTCACACGGCCACTACACTACACCAATTCGGCCGCCGTTCATCCCTACACCTCCACCGTGTTCCAGAGAGCAAAATCCCTCTGGTCTTCGAGGCTATTAGTCTCCCCACTGCTCTGCCGAACACCGCACTTTCGCACTTCACCTTCTGTCATCGTCTGGCCACCTCACGCACTCTCACACCTCACGAACACTTTCGTTCAATTCCTCGCCTCATGGCGATGCTATTGAATCTTTTAACTAGGGCTTTTAGCCTGTATTTTATGTTTCAGGTAGCAAGCCCCTCGCTCGCCATTGGCGAAGCTTTGACCGAAGCTTGGAGCTCTCATCACGCCTACAGGTTCTAGGTGCCGACTCCAGCTTGTGCGGAATCACTTCAGGAGTATCCTCACGTGGTCAATTGGAGCCTTTGACAAAGTCCTCTGCACTAATTTGATGAAGGAAGCTGCTGCTGCTGCATGAAGGAAGGTGGGATAGTCCCACCTCGGAAGCTGACAAGCCCCCGTGCCTGCATAAATTGAATTTGTGCTTTAGGCTTATCGCCTCAGCATGCACAGGGGGTGAGGTCCCCGCACGCCCCCATATGCGCCCCATTCACGACATCTCCCTTGCAAAGCTGGTGTACTCGATAACCCACCTAGCCAAGCACTCCTCGGCTGCTACCCACTGCAGGCAGCCATGGTCCCGGGTGCGCACGTACCCGATAAGTCGATATCCTGAGAAAGGTCCTAGCAGGGTGGAGCCTAAGAGAGAAAGGGAAGGAGAGATTGCGTGGAGTAGGGGGAGGGTTTTGCTACAAAGAGTGTTGGTTAACACTTAGCCAATTCGAGAAGCCCCTCCCCTGTGTGAAGAAGGAGAAGGAAGTAGAAGAAGAAGAGAAGAGGGAGCCGTAGTAGAAGAAGAGAAGAGGGAGCTGCAGTAGAGAAAGAAAGAAAGAAGAAAAGTAGAGAAAGAAAAAGGACATCAGAAGGGAAAGGAAGAGAAGAGCACTGTAACATCAGACGTTTAAGTTTTCTGATCCCATCTTCAGATGTCTGATTTGAGTTTCTAAAGCTATAATTAACTCTGATATTGTGCTTCTACTTACTATTATTGTATAAGGGTAATTGGTGATTTTTTTTTTTTTGAAACATTGAGGATTGCTATCAAGGACTGATAGCAATCCGGAAGGCACTATATTCCATAACAAAAAAGCAATTATAGGCATGAAGCCCAACTATGTATGAGAGACCAGCACTCCTTTACAATAATCTCACACCTCACTGATCTCTCCTGAAAATGCTTCTCATTATGCTCCCTCCATACACACCACAACACAGCTGCCATAGCTCCCACGGGTCGACCAGGAGTGATGAACCTCTGCCACACTGAGTCCCAGGAAGGAAGGGGTTCTAAGCAAACCATCCTCCAAATCTTATCTATGACCAAACAGGAGGAAAAAATGTGTGATGCATTATCAGAGTGAAATCCGCAAAGAGGACAAACATTTAGCACAGTCCCCATCCTCCTGTGTCGCAGATCACCAGTGATCAACCCATCACGCCTGCATAGCCACAAGAAGATCTGAACCTTCAGAGGAACTTTTAGGAGCCAAATCTTTCTATCAATGGGGTCCCATTCCACCTCATTATTTGCTCTAATAATTTTCTCATACGCTTGCTTCACTGAGAAAGCACCCTGCCAGCAGTTAGTGTCTGTCCCACTGTTCACAGGCTGTAGCCGCTGTAGACTCGCCATTAGTTTCTGCCTCTCCTCCCACAGCCGGGTGCCTGGCCTGCACTGCTGTAGACCTTCCAACTGCCAACATCCTTCCTCCTGAGACCACCTACTGCAGACTGTGGCTACCTTATCTGCATCAGCACCAAACACCCTTGGATAAACCTCTTTCAGTAGGCCCAATTCTGACCACTGCTCGTTCCAAAAGCTAAAGCCTCTGCCATCCCCTAGCTTAGGTTGCAGCAACTGCCAATAGTTGGTGACAGCAGCAATCACTGAACGCCAAAATGGAGAAGGCTTCTTCGGCTAAAGCCTCTTCAGATTGCTATTAGATTCCCCATAACAGTCCCTGATCAGGTCCTCCATCAATCCCTCCTTGCCATCAAGAATCCTGATGGCCCATTTCAACAACAGGGCTTCATTGAACTCTTTAAGAGCTTTAATTCCCAGCCCCCCTATCTCCTTAGGTCTGCAGACTCCCTTCCATCTGATGGGTTGCATGAATCCACCTTCATGTCCTGCACCCTTCCAGAAGAATCTCTTCCTCATAGTATCCAATCTCTTCCAAATACATTTAGGGGCCTTAAAAATGCTAAAGTAGAAGACCGGTATGGCTGTTATAATTGAATTAAGTAGGATTAATCTTCCACCTTTAGAGAGGAATCAACAACTCCAGCCCTTCAGCTTGCCAGATACCCTCTCAAAAAGAACATTCCAATATGATTTTTTCAGTTTAGGGGCCCTCAGAGGTAAACCAAGGTATCTCATTGGCAATTTAGCCCAGGGAGACCCCAAAACTCCCTCCAACACCCTTTGCTCCTACTCATTCATGCCAAAACAAATCAAAATCAACTTATCCTTATTTAGAGATAAACCTGAGATGTCACCAAAAATCTTTACCAAAAGCCCCAGAGCATGTGCCTCACATCTGGATCCCTCGACAAAAAACACTGTGTCATCAGCATATTATAATATGGGGGCCAGATTTCCCTTGTTAGATAGTGAGTATCCTCTAATGATACCCACCTCAGCCAACTTGCAAGCATACCTCGCAAGCCCATCCACCGCAAGGTTGAAGATCAGTGGGGCCAAGGGACAACCTTGTTTGACCCCCCGCTAAGGTTGGATCCAAGCTCCACATGGTCTACCATTAACCAAAGGTGAAAAAGAAGCCGTAGTGATTCATCCTTTTATCCATTGGATCCAAAGAGGAGGGAACCCTCTTCTTCTAAAAATATCCCACAGGTACGACCAAGAGATCGAGTCATAGGCCTTCTGGAAGTCCACTTTCCACATGAATGCCTTACACTTCCTTCGATGCCAACCACTAACCATATCTTGAGCCAAAATGAAGGATTCTTGGAGAGATCTGTTTGGCAAGAAGGCAGCCTGCATTGGATGAATCAGATCCTGTAACACAATTCTCAGCCTATTTGCCAGGGTCTTGCTGATGATAAGATAGATGGAGTTTGAGAGGGAAATTGGCCTGAAGTCAGAAAAGTGCTCTGCTCCCATTAATTTAGGCAAGAGAAATATGTAGGACTTGTTAATCCTCTCAAAACCCGCATTCCCTGCCTCAAATTCTCTTATAACATCCATCACTTCCCTACCCACCACCCCCCACAACTCCCTGTAGAAGAACACCTGTATCCCATCTGGGCCCAGGGAGCCTTCCACATTTAATTTGCTGATTGCTTGCAAGGTCTCCTGCTCAGTAATAGGAGCTGTCAAGAGCTCAGCCTGTTCACTTAACACCCTAGGACCCTCATTGCCCGCCATTCTCCAATTCCCCCTCTTAGATGCCCGAGGTGCCTCTCTAAAAAATTTGATGGCTTCATATTTAATCTCCTGATCAGAAGAGACTCTATTTCCATCACACATAATAGAGGAAATAAAGTTACCACTTCTCCGAGAACTGGCTGCAAGATGAAAAAACTTTGTGTTGGCATCCCCCTCCTTAAGCCAAAGCTGCCTAGATCTCTCCCTCCAATCGATTTCTTGTTTCAGGTCTTCATCAAGAATCACTCCCTGCCACATTTTTCTTTCAGCCAACTCATCCTCCGACAACCAGTCAGCTTCTTCCTTTGAATTCAGCTCCTGAATTTTACTCAGAGCTTCCCTTCTCCTCTGATCCCTCAGCAATCTAATAGTAGGTCCAAACTCTTTCAGGATCCTACGTAGACCAGCCAGCTTAGCTGCCAGCCTGGCAGTGGCAGATCCCTGGACCACTTTAGCTTTCCACCAGGAGTTGATCATCTGGTAAAAGCCTGGCTCATACAACCATGAACGTTTCATTTTGAAGTAGGGTCCAATCTGACTTTCTTCCCCATTGTCCCATACCAGCGGGGTATGGTCTGAAAAGGGTTGACTCAGCCCACACACATTCGACAATTGAAATCTAACAAGGATGTTCACGTTCCCGAAGAATCTATCTAGCTTGGAGGCCAGCCCCTGCCCATTGCACCACGTAAATTTGACACCCGAAGAGGGGTATTCATTCAGCTGCAGGGATTGGACCATCATTTGAAACCCAATACCCGAACTGTCCATGCTGCCATTTTGCCTATCAGCCCCTGTCAACACACAATTAAAGTCGCCACTCGTCAGCCACATCCCCCCCTGCACCAATTCAGCCACCACAGACCATTCCTCCCACAGCTCTTGCTTGGCAGCTGCATTGCATGGACCATAGACACTAGTAATCCATATATATTCCAGCCCCTGTTGGATCTGAAACTTGCATGACAGCATATGTTTGGCTTTGTGAACCTCCAAACACTGAGCCCACCTCTTCCTCCACCAAATAGCAGTGCCACCCGACCTCCCATTTGCATCCGTCTGCACACAGCCATTCATCCCCGAGGCTTTCAGTTCAGACCACAGCCTGTCAGAATTTCCTTCAATGTACGTCTCTTGAATGAGCGCACAATCTATTCCCCATTCTCTCAAGTATCTCATCAGTGATGCCCTCCGGCATTTATCGCACAACCCACGCACGTTCCAAGTGAGCACCCTCATCAATCCACACTGGGTCCCTCTCTCCCGAGGGAATGACATTTGCACACTTGCATAACCTTCGCAACCTCATCTTCATCCATCAATATAATGGCCTTTGATTTTCTTTGCCGCAAACTATATGGTAATCTTCCCTTGCCTTTCATTGCGCGAGAACTCCTTCCACAGTTATGCAATTCATTCTCCTGCAAGCTCTGCTACCCCTTAGCAGGTTTAGACTGCGCATCCAAAATCCCCTGCTCCTCCTTTTCCCCATCATCAAGCATTGTGTCCCCTGCCATTCTAGTCGACGGTTCTGCTGTTTCCTCCCCGACCATTTCCTCTTTTTCTTCACTCTAAATCCCCCTCTTCTCCCCTCCACAGCAGCCCTTCCCAGGTTCAGCCACCAGAGGTTCATCGCCATGAACCAAGCACAGCTCTTGAGCCGCCGCCTCCTCATCAACTTCACGTCCAGCCGACTTAAATCGCGCTACTACAGTATCCCACATCACGAATTTCAGCCTCAACATCCAGGAGCTGCCACCGCACCTCAGAATCAGATTGTCAGGTATGGCCCCAGCGACGAAGACATCCACCTTCACACTCATCAGTCGTCCATTCCCCTCCAGCATATCGACGTTCGCGTCATCTGCTATTGTTGCGAAGCTAGAAATCATCATTGATACAACCTCCCTAGACCTTAAGTGTAGAGGCAGACCCTCAATCTCTAATTCTCCCGTCCTGTCCCCCACTCTCTGGGGAGGCCTTTTCGGCAGTGCCCCATCAAAAGGAGAGACCAATCTCCAGATCACCGTGCAGCCTTCATTACAAGATGTTTGGAACTGCAGCATCTTGACATCCCCCATACCCAACCCAAAGAGAACAAAGTGTGTACCTGATAAAAAGGAAATCTACCACAAGGTGGTCGACAGGGATAAGGAATTTACCAGATTACGAACATTCTCCGCCGACAGACTTTCGGACATGACCTCTCCCACCAATGCTCCACGCAGGGCCAACTCCGTAGCTTTGATGTTCTCCATCATCGACACCTCCACATCAGCCACAAGCCCCTCCAATTTGCGCAGAGCTGGGGGCGGAGGCAGAGTCTACGTACCCCCAAATTTCAAATTTCTCGAGGGTGGGAAAGGGCGAGAAGCCCTCGGTCCCCTCCACCCCCTACACAAATCCCTTTTATGACCACAGCCCCAACATCCCAGGCAAACCACAGGGAGTCGGCAGGTAGCAGCCATGTGTCCCCGCCGCTGGCACCAGAAGCACATCACCTTGCTGAGCAGCTTTGCGCCATTCCCACCAGGCCACCTCCCCTCCAACCCCCAATCGCCGCAAGTAGCAAACATCCCCCGCTCCTTCCTCCTCCAGCCCTTCGGTCTCCAGATCTGCCAACCTTCCCCCACCCTCCTCCCACCCGCCATCGCCCCAAGACCACCGCCGCCCATGAACTCTCATTTTTCTTCTCCGCAAATAGGTTTTAACCAGGTAATTGGTGATTTAAATCATCATTTTACCTCTTCATTTTGCACATTGATCATTGATTTCTTATATCATTCTGCATTAAGCTTTTACTTATATATTGTGCTCATTTACATTATGAATTGTGATCTAGAGCTTTAAATTTCATATTGCTCCTTGTGTTCGACCTCAGAACATTTTTTCGAGTAATAAAATTTATTTGTTTGAGCACTATTTTGGCTATACTACAACACGACAATCTTAAACACCGATTTAGCGAGCGAACACTTCCTGCAAACGACCTCAGACTCACTTTTATTTTCTGTGTTTATAAATTTAAGTGTTGTATCGCTTTTGTTCGCTATACTACGATGCATGTTTTCCTAAACTCAACAAAAGTAGCGTAATATTTTGGTGCCGTTGCCAAGGAGCAACGCGTATTTCATTCACTGATTATAATTTTGATTTGATATTAATTTGATTTCTTTGATTTGTTGTGATTTTGCGAGGTTAATCATTAAATCAGTCGCACAACAACCACTCCAGGGGTAGCTAATTTCATTCCCTTCTTTAAGCTCCTCATTTCTGGAAATGATTAAAAGAAGAATCAATTAGGATCAACTTGCATTACTTCATAGAATTAATCATCTGAGTTCCTGATTTGATCTGATTTGCTTAGAGATCCCCATCCTGATTCTTGCACCTATTAGGGACATAAGGAGCCTGGGGCTATTCACCTTCTTGATTGAGCCCTAGGTGCCAACTTTGGGAAGAATTGGACTTATAAAACAGAGCCAAATTAGGGTTTCCATTTTAGGTTTTCAGGAAAACACACTTGCCTGATTTAAAGGAAATAGATTTCCCGCATTTTGTGTTACCTAAGCCCGGTTGAACTGATTTAATCAAGAGAACCCTAAAAACATGCTCTAACAAATCACTTGAATCACTAAAATTTGGGATCTAATACCTATTTACAAACCACTTAGGGAGATTTTGGGTTCTTTACCCAACTCATCCTAAACTTTAGGGCAGGTTAGGTGAAGTTGACCCACTTCATGGGTTAACCAATGTCCAAATTAGGTCACAAATCAAAATCAACTCTAAAAGTTCAAGTGAAATTCAAGGCACATACTCATGATTAAAATTGGTAGACTTAGGAGTCAAGCTTGCTCATTCCGGTCTACTTGAATTCTCGGTGACAAGGAAGGTCGGGGGGGCGAACCCTGTAACCTGTGGGGACGCTCTATTGTGCAGGGGTCTTTGCAGGACTCGCCCTTCCTGGTTGCCCAAGCACTTCTCGGGTGAGTGACTTTCTGATCCAGAGATATCATCTGCCTCGAACCTCCTTAGTCATCCAATGATTTTTGGATGCCTCAATTGGGTCCATCACATATTCTGTCTCTCATCTGTTCCATAGTGCATGTTTGGGAGGAGGTCCTTAGGACCACCCTTAAGGCCTCCATTAGCATCCATTCTTGTCAAGGCCAAACCTTGACTCATTTGTTTATGCTAGCGCCCGACTAGATTGACATCTCTTCCAACTCATTTGCTTTTGAGCCCAAATCTCCATCATCTACATCCATGAAGAACCAAGAAGAAGAACCCAATCTTTAGAATCAGTTACAACGCCTCAATGATCTATTCCAGGTTTTCATGAATCCACCGCAGCATCCTTAAATGCGAGATCATTACAATCCTGCTGTAGTGGCGATCGAACCCAGGGTGCAAATCTTGGTTGGCGGACCTAATACTGAACTTAAGCTTAATATGATTCATGCTATCCCAAAATTCCATGGCTTAAACTCCGAAGATCCCTTCGCGCAAATCAAGCAGCTGAAAAATCTGGCCTAGACTTTTGGGTCACCTGTTCAAAATCGAGACATCATGCTCATGAAGATGTTCTCCTTCTCGCTTATGGATAAGGTTGCCCACATGTATTAGACTCTAACCCATCTAATTAACACATGGGAGGAACTCCAATCTGAATTCCTGGAGAAATTCTTCCCAGTTTGTCGGATGAATGATTTGAGGCACCAGATCACGCATTTCACGCAAAATGCAGGAGAACCACTTCATGAGGCATGGGACCGCTTTTTAGATCTCATGCGAAAATTCCCTCATCATAGAGTTCCTAAATGGGAACAAGTCCAGTCTTTTTACCAGGGACTCCATGAGGATATCAGGCTCTTTGTTAATGTAACCTGTGGTGGAAACATCATGGGTCAACATGAGGATGCAGTTTGGGAGATTCTCAAGAATATGTGTGAGAACTCCATAAACAATGAATCTATGGGTGTGTTCGATCGGACGACCACCCATGCATTGACAAACACGTAAGGGGCACACGAGACTCAAGACTTATCTGCATTCGTTGATCTGGAGTTGGTGGCCAGTGTAAGCACCTCTGTTTTGATACACCAAAATTATGTTTATTGCTAGACTAACATTTCAGGACTATCTCAGATTAAAGCATCAAAGCATCTTTCAAGACAAGTGAAGATAGTTGTTGATGTGTGTCTTTTTATCTTTATTTGAGTCTAGGTCATTATTGTAAGGAACCTCAAATATGGATTTTTTGCGCATCTTTTCGAAACCAAGCTTTTAGGGTTATTGATCGACCAAACTAGTTAATTGATTGACCAAATCATCTTGATCGACCAACCAAATTAATTGACCGATCAAATTAGCCCATTTTAGGTAGTTGAGAAAAATCTTTTTGATTGACCAACCAAGCTAATGGACCTATCAATCAATGATCGACCAACCACCTTAATTGATCAACCAAATTGCCTTTTGATCGATCAATTTAATTTTCTATTCAGGCAAAACTTTTAGTATAAATAGAGGTTGTACGTAGCCCATTCTTTCATAACTTTCAAATAGAAATATCATTCAAAAATAGAGCTTCTCGTGCTTATTTCAAAAGGCTTTCATGCCCCATTCTTTAGGTTCTTCAAAAGCACGATGCCTCGAACCTCTGCGAAAAATTGGTTTGATCATTTATTGAGGTTCCATAGAATTCATTTTTGTTATTCTATTTTGTTGTTTTGATTTACGGATTCCAAGTTTGTTTGGAAGATCCGTGTTTGTTGTTTTTGCTTCTCTTCAGGATAAAAAGGGAAGTGATTGTAAGAGGTTGTGCCACCCTCGTTCAAGTGATATGGTTTAGTGGATTGGCTAGCATTGCCTAGTCGGAAAAATCCTAAGCTAGGAGGCTTAGGTAGTGGTTTTCACACGGATTGGGTTTCCACTATAAATCAGGTGTACTCTGTGCATGAATCTTTGGTGCTTTATTCTTTAATTTGTGCATATATTTTAAAGCAATACTATTATCCCCTCCCCTCAAGTATTTAGTTGCGATCCACAAGATATTCTACCTCTTGCAGCCAGTCGGTTGGATAAGGTCTCTATCATTGAGAAGAAGGTGGATGAGTTGAGTCAACAACTGCAGAGAGCCATCGCTGCACGACAGGACATGTATGTGCAACTGCCCACAAGAAGGGAGGCTATGCATAACATTCACTACCACTCTTACCAGGGGATGGACCCATATTCAACCTCATTTGATCCTCGTTTCGGAGGAAATGTTGGACCTACCTACTTTAGTTGGGGGAACTCTAAACCCTCATATTCTAACTTCTCTGGAGTTCCTCAGACTTGCGAGGATCTCCACGCCATCCAAAATGATCCATTCTATAACACGTACAACCCTGGATGGTGCAATCATCCCAATTTTGCATGGTCGAGAAATAATCAGAACACGGGACCTCAATTCCAACCCCAACCAAAGGCTTCGCACCCATATTAGCCCACTTAGCCTAGACGCAATCCAAATTACCAACTCGAGCCGTCAAGGGAAGATGAAATGAATCTGATTCTACAAACCCTGGCTTATAATAGACCTCTGTGATATTCAGAAACAGCACAAAGATGAGATCATAGAGGTTCAAAATCATCTCACACAGATGGCTGGGTCTCACTAGCCTGGTGCACTTCCATCTCAACCTCTGCCGAGTACAAATAACGTGCTGAACCAAAGGCATGTTATGAACCTGAATTAAAGCCAAGCTGACTACGTTTATTAGGTCCCTTCCTCTCCATCACCCGATGGGATGGAGGCTTAGACATTGTATTCGGGATATCAGCAGCAACCAGCTATTTTGTCAACTTTGAACCAAAACTAGGCAGGCCTTAATTCTGTTACCACCTGTAGTGACAAATCGACTTAGGATCCACCTTATCCTAGCCACTCTAAATCTGGTAGTTCAAAGCCTAACCCTAAGATGGTTATCCAGGATACCCCCATCCTAGATCCAGTGCCTGAACCAACCCTAGAAGAACCTACCAAGGTTCCATTTCCTGAGGCCTTGACCATAGGAAAGAGGAAAACCAAACCGGTGGCACTTGAGGAAAGTCTGGTCAAGCTCTTTGAGCAAGTCCAGATAAACATCCCCTTGATGGATGCGATCGCCACGTACTAGCCTACGTGTGATTTCTGAAGGATTTATGTACACGAAAGCGTAAGTCATGAAACAAAGATGGGAGTTCGATCGTATTGTCGGAGAAAGTCAACTCGATCATTCTGAGCAAACTCCCATAGAAAGTAAAAGATCCTGGCACTCCTTTGATCTCTTGTAAGTTTGGTGACCTAGAATTCGATCGAGCTTTATTGGATTTAGGACCCTCCATAAACCTGATCCCTACATCCCTACTAGATCATTTCGAGGAAACCAAGCTTAAACCGACTGAGGTGACCTTGCAGTTAGCTAACAGATCAATTAAGTCACCCAGAGGAGTTCTCGAGGATGTTCTAGTTAGGATTTGAGATTTCTACTTCCCGATGGACTTCATCATATTAGACATGAATACTCCTGAAAACCTAAGGAACACATCGATCATCTTAGGGAGACCGTTCTTAGCCACAGCTAGGGCGAATATCAATTATGAAGAGGGACAGATCGAGTTGAGATTCAGGAACAAGACATTACGGATTGATATCTTTAAGGCCTAGAAAGGAATAAACTGTGGGGCAATCGAAGAAATTTGCAACATCAGTCCTGTGGTTGAGGACTCAGTTATAGAGGAAAACCTGATTATACCTGATCCTCAACCTCAAGAAGATCTTGACCCACAGATAGAGAAGCCCATATCTGATCCAGATTTACCCATAGCTTCCACTTTATCTTCTAAGGCCCATCCCAAACCCCCTCCCGCTACTGATAACCTGGTATTGGAATTGAAGCCCCTCCTAGATAATCTAAAATACGTATTCCTGGGTTCCAATCAAATGTTTCCTATGATTATCAATTCCTGACTTACACCTGATTAGGAAACAAAGCTGATTTATGTCCTTCAGCAGCATCGAAGAGCCATTGGATGGACTCTAGATGATTTGACTGGGATAAGCCCCTCTTATTGCACACATCGTATTTACACTGAATAGGGCTCACGACCATCTTGAGAGATGCAGAGATGACTGAATCCGAATCTTCAAGAGGTTGTAAAGAAAGAGATCATCAAGAAAAGACCACCTTTACCTGCCCCTATGATACGTATGTGTTCCACACTATGCCATTTGGGCTGTGCAATGCACCTACCACCTTTTAACGGTGAATGCTAGCCATATTCTCGGATATAGTAGGTAATTACCTTGAGGTCTTCATGGACGAATTCTCGGTATTCGGTGAATCTTTCAATGATTGCCTCCTGCAATTGATCCAGATCCTTAAAAGATGCATCGAAGTGAACCTGGTTCTCTCCTAGGAAAAGAGTCACTTCATGGTTCCTGAGGGCATCGTACTTGGACACCTTGTCTCTGAGAGAGGTATCTAGGTCGACAGATCTAAGGTAAATCTGATTTCCAAATTACCTGTGCCTACCTCGGTCAAAGACATCAAGTCATTCTTGGGGTATGTTGAATTTTACAGTCGATTCATATCTGATTTTTCCAAGATTGCGCTCCCCTTGACGAATCTGCTCTCAAAGGACACACCTTTTGAGATGATGAGTGAGTGCATTCACACGTTTGAAATCCAGCATGACCGAGTCACCCAAGCACCAATCCTGCAATCTCTTGACTGGTCTCAACCCTTCGAGATCATGTGCGATGTGCGGTGCTAGGTTAGAAAATCGATGGGAAATCGGTGGTCATATATTATGCTAGCAAGACACTAGATGAGGCTGAGCATAATTATACGATTATGGAGAAATCTTGCTGGCCTTGCTCGAGTGCCACCGCATCATCGAAATTGGAAATCAATGGGAAATCAGTCCGCCTCAACTAGTGCTGCCTCATAGAAGTTGGAAATTGATGGGAAATCAATCCAATCTTGCTCGAGTGCCACCGCCTTTCCAATTTCGTGCTGATCACAAATCAAACACATTCCAGCTGCTTGCGTGCGAGTGCTGAGACCAACGCACTATGCGTGCCTTTGTGTCGTAGTTTGGTTTTCAACCGTGGCCACTCTCAGCCATTGGATGGAAATCCAACGGTTGAGATGGACTCCTCAGTTGATGAAGCATGGAGATGAGGGTGACATGGCCTCTTCGTGGTAGTTGGATGGTGATCCAATGGCCCACGTTTCTCCTATAGTGGTTGGGGTGTGGCGATGGGCTGTTGGGATGGTGCCATGTGGCACCATCCTATCCGTTCATCTTCCCGCCTTTGTAAATGATGCTACAAGGCTTCGATCGTGTTGATCTTTACGCCGTTGGATTGCGATCGTTGATCTGGATCCATCTATGTAGTTGGATTCGACATCTAAGGTTTGTATCTCTACTATCTTGCACCTTGGCCTCTAATCTTCTACAGGTTGTATATGCTGCTACGGTGGTCTGATCATGACGATTTCGGAAGAGTTGGACTCCCGTCGTCATCCTAATCAGATTCGTATGGTCTGATCTATCAGCTGTGGCCCTGAATCATTTGCAATTAATATCGTCTCTCTTTTAGAGCATAAAATGGCAATATTATTTATAAAGCTACCAAACAAACTACTATGCAAATTATGATGACTTATGCATGCATTGTTCCTAAGTTATGCTAGAATCTAACTTAATTCAGGTAGATTAGGCCGTAACATTGCTGTGCAATCACACCCCAATGCCTGAATCTTGTTAGTTCCTAACAAATGCAAGACTAAATGCAAAGTGGTCCTAAACTTTAGATTTACTTCTTTTGTTTTCATCCAAAACTTTAGAAACCCAGATAGTCGTGAAAGTATAGTGTTGTAGCCTATGAAACGGATCCAAGTGAAAAGTCAATCCACATCTAAAGCTCGTACTTGACCTTTAGTAAAATTCTATTGCGATAGGCAAATTTTTTCCCTCAGGGTTATAAAATAATCTGTAATGTTAGCCCTAGCTTTCGACTTAGGTAGAAGGTGTTTGAGTTAAGTAGGCTTCTATTTGGTGGCTCACACTCTTCTGGTGCTAGATATAGACTAGTACTTCAGAACCTAGATTTTCAGACTTATTAAATAATTCAACTTAAAGAGAGATGGAGAAACTATGCTCTCTTTAGTTCCTTTGTACCCATTCTCTCTCTTTCTTTCTTTCTCTTTTTCTTTCTTTCTCTTTTTCTTTTCTTTTTTTTTTTCTTTTTCGAGCTCACAATCTCACCAAATTTGTCAATATATTTAGTGGGCTTTCATGGCATTAACACTTTGATTAAGTTCTGATAACCCTATGACTAAGTCAGAATTCCTCACCTCGTATTTAGGCGGTCAGAAATATAGAAAAGTAGGTCAAGGCTGTACTTAGTGGATCAAAGGGAATGGGTGTTGTTGCCTCAATGTGCTTGACATGAAGTAAACATAACGTAGTTAACACTTTATATATATTTATTTTTCTGCTTTTCTCTTTCTTTTTCTTTCCATTTTTTTCTTTTCTTTTTCCTTTCTTTTTTTTTCTTCATATATATTTATTTCGACCAACACAATTTACTATAGCACCCATGCACATTTTTATTCACGAGGCATTATTCACGATTGGGGTGTTCAAGAGGATATCGAGTGGCTTATTTGGTGGAAGTGCCTACTCTCGACACTAGAAAATGAATGGATGGGATAACATATTTCTGATCTTGATATTAATACCCTCCTTCAGTCGAGGATTCCATAAAGGACGGTCGTAACCATCTACCTTAGTCATAATTTTATTATAACCCTCTTTCTACGTATTTGCCTTATTTGGTGGCTCTCCAAAAATTCACACAAGGAATTTATATACAAAAAGTAAGAGCGAAAACTATGCCTAACTCCGAGTATCATTATTCAATTACCCAGAAACTAAGATACCTTATATTAGCCTTAGAGCACCAGTGGACTCTCTACTCGCACCTCGTAATTATTTGGTGGATCTACTAGAAGATGTTTTCCTGACTCCCTAATTACTATCCAAGGGTTCAGGAGGAGAAACAACGCTTTTTCTCAACAAACTAAAGATGTCTATTAGTCTTCATAAAGGATCCATTGCTAATTCTACATGTAAGTGTGAAATTGTACTGGATTCTAAATTTAGGAATCAACTTAAGAATAAATCCCTAATAAATCCTTCTTGATAAAAATTCTTTATGCTTGAATGCAAATTTTTTTTTTTCTGACATAATGAGACATGCAATGTCCACCCCCCCCATGCTTATTCATTACAATGTCCCCATTGAAATGTATGTAGGAAAATAAACATGTAATAAGGAAGAGGAGGGGATATCACCTAACTAGGCTTGTTAATCTAGGTTAGCTTGGATAGAGAAATATTTGTATAGAATACTGGGTTGCCTCCCAGCCAGCGCTAAGTCTAACGTCATTTGCCAGACCTAAACCCAAAAGAAATATGTATTTCAATATTGTGGGTCAAGAGGAGTAATAATTGTTGCTGAGAGATTCAGGATTGGTATAATGATATGATCATGTGGTCCCAGAATCAGTGATCCATAAATGCAGACCAATTGCTGATGCAATCCTACTCCGAAGAGTTTTTCTAATTTTAAAAATAGAATAGGGTCAAATAGATGAGGTTCATGATGCAGAGCTTGTTCGTTAATCCAATTCCATAATTCAAGAAGAGGTTGTGGAGGGTCTAGATTAAAATCATGATTGAAATTTAGATTTGGTTCTGAATTAGAATCATAAGGATCCTCATAATGGTAATTGAGGTCAAAAATCATGAATTCTCCAGGCTCTGGGTCATACAAGGATAAAGGTAGAGTTGTGTTGAATTCCTCAAAATCCTCATCAGAAATTACCTCTTCGTCATCATAAACAATTTCCTCCTCAGAATCAAGCCATCCATTTGAACCAGTTGGATTATAAGGTCTTCCCTAGTCCATAATGATTTGAACTTCTTTTTCTGAGGTTGTTTCTTCATTTTCCTATTTCATGTCATTTGGTTGCCCAATGTCTCAAACCCCCCCAAAATCCAATAATTCTTGAATTTCAGGGTGGATATACTGAGGATTCTTTATGTCATCGTCTAATTTATCATAAGATCTCCCAATAGTTCCTTGATCTCACGAATGTCTTTTTCAATTTGATTATCTATGGGAGGTGGTAAATCAGAAGCATCCTCAAGTATATGACTTCCTTGCCTTTCTTGTTGATCTTGAGATCTGACATAATTCAGATTATCCTTTGTGTGAATTACCAAAACATCTTTAATTGTTCCTACGACCTCAATATAACCACAATTCACTTTATTCTTTTGGGAAGCTTTAAAGATATTGAGTTGACAAGTTTTCATCCCAGAAGTGATTTTCATACTCCCCGTCTTACAGTTGATTAGAGCCTTGGCTATGTCCAAGAAAGGCCTTCCTAAGATTATCGGGGTGTGGTTCAAGTTTTCTGATGCCTCCATATCTAAAACTAGAAAGTCCACAGGATACTCAAAATCCCTCACTTTTATAATCACATTTTGTAAGAGTCCCTTTGGAATCTTGGTTGACCTATCAGCAAGCTGAAGGGTAACATCAGTGTGTTGCAAGCGACCTAAATCTAACTCTTCATATAATTGCATGGGGATTAGATTGATGGAGGCACCAAGGTCCAGTAAGACTCGTTCCAAGATAAAACCATCTATCTCACATGAAATTAAGGGGGACCCAAGATCTTTCTTTTTAGGAGGGAGCTTATTAAGATGATGGCACTAGCTTGTTCAAAAACTATGATCCTTTATGATGATTTGGCCTAGCGTTTCGGTGTGCACAATTCCTTAAGAAATTTCGCATAGGCCGGGATGTTCTCAATGGCTTCAAGGAGTGGTATATTCACCTGGACTTGCTTTAAAATCTTAAGCCACTCATTAAATTGATTGGTTTTCTTTTCCTTGGATTTGTTCAAGGCTTTAGGAAACGATTCTTGAGAGAAATCATGAGCATTCAAATCCTAAGTCTTGTTTTCTAGATTAGCTTGGTCTCCCAGGTCAGATTCGAGCTCCTCAAGATCTTGGTAAGATTTGGATGTAGAAGGATATGGATCTTGTATTTGTTTCCCACTTCTCAAGGTGACAACACAAGCATAAGCATTAGGGTTGGAAGGGTGAGGTGGGTTTTGCAAAATAGGTTGAGCCTGAGTTGGGTTGGGGTTAATAAAGCCAGGTGGGTGCTAGGGAGCAGGTTGAATTATGTGTGCCTGTTGCTACCGTGTGTTGTTTTGGTTAACCCTGAAGTTCCTTGGGTTGGGGATGGGTTGGGATGGCAGCATCCCATGTTGTCTAGCATCTACCAATTGGTCTAATCGTCCCATCAAATCTGTCCTCAATTGATCCATTTCTTCTTTATGTCTCAGATTCATTTCCTGCATTTCTTCAGGGACCAGACTCAGATCAGAAGGCTGAGTTTCTTGAGTAGGTTGTGGCTGATATGTGTGCGGTTGTGTGTACCTACTGGGTTGCCAATAAGTGTTAGGCTTAGTCAAGTTAGGTCCCTAGGCGGGTTTCTGACTCGACCGATGAAAGTTAGGATGGTTACACCATCCAGGGTTGTAGGTGTTTGAATATGGTCATTTCTAGTGTATCCCTGAAGTGCATTAACATCCTCAGGATAATTAGGCATCGGGATGCCTAATTCAGAATTTGAGGGCATCAAGGTCCCTCCTTGGTACCCAAAAAGAGATGGGTCCAAGTAAAATTGGCTCATAGGTGGAGCCATGGCTAAGTCATTAATATTGTGCACTATTTCCTGACCAAGAGGGTTGGGGAGTTGTATGCAGGTTAACATAGAAATTCCTTGGGTAGGCATAGGATTTAGTCTAGAGTGTATACCTAAGGAACTCCCACCCTTTAGAAGGTTGTCCAATTTCTTATCCAAACTCTACATTTTTCCCAATGAGTGCCACCTTATCCAATCGTTGTGCTATCAGTTCTAAATCAACCAAGTTTGAATTATCCTTAACTTAATAGACTCCGCTCCTTGGTTGATTTGATCTGTTGAAGGCAGACATTGAGGTATTGTTGAGAGAATTCTCACTCATATTCTTGAATAACTGAAAGGCTCCCTCAGCATCTGCTTAGAAAATTGCTCCACATGTTGCATCAACAAAATTCTTGAAATTGTCACTTAACCCATAATAGAAAATATGGGCCAAGTGCCACTTTGAAATCCCATGATGAGGGCATTTCATAGCTAAGTCATTAATCTCTCCCAAGCCTTATGCAGTTGTTCCCCAAGGTTATGCTTGAAGGTTGTAATGGCACATCTACGGGCATTGGTTTTTCCTATGGGAAAGAATTTTTTCAGAAACGTGCTTCTCAAATCTTCCCAAGTTAGGATTGGTCTACCAATAGTCCTCAATCATTGAGCAGCTTTATCTTTTAAGGAAAATGGGAACATTTTCATCATTAAGGTACCTTCATTTATGTTCCAAGGGCCAAAGGTCCTTCCTATGTGTAGAAGTTCTTCAAGGTAGTGGAAGGGGTCATCGGAATCGTGACCATGGAAGTGGGGAATCAGATTGATGATTTGTAGTTTGAGTTCAAAATCATCCCCATCCTGGGGTACCCTAACAAAAGGTTCTAGTTAGGCATCAGGAGGATTATAAAAGTCTCTGAGAGGTTGGTCAGCTCTCCTATTTTGGAGTCGGGTAATGGCCTGCACTATGACCTGCATCTGTCTGTCATGATGCCAGCCCTGCTTTGTAATCTTCCTCTGTAAGAGAGCCATTGGATCCAGATTTTGTTCCTCCTCTTCAATCTCATCTTCCTTGTGGTGACTAGCCATTGAAGAGGGTTTAGATTCAAATCTTGGACAATCAGGTCTTCTCCTAGGATTTCTTTCTAAAGATGGTAGCAAATTAGGATGTAGAGATCTTCTACCTTGCAAACACCAGAAGAATGTCTGTAGATGAGAGGGAGACGATAGATGAGAGAATACCCACCTTCTCAGTACAAGCAATCAAGCTAGTCCTTAGAGTGTAAAACCTAAATAGACCTAATCCTGGCTCCCCAAAACACGGCTAGGTTAGATCAACCCTTGAATTACTTGGCTGGCCAGAAGGGTGGGACCCCTTAGGACACCCTGCATGGTGGGACACCACAAGGGTTAACGTGGTTACCGCACTGACCTTTCTTGTCACCAGTGGATCCAAGTAGACAAGGCCTTGACCTTAGTTCAATCTAATTTCAAGTTACCAAGAAGACTAGTTTGACCTAGGGCACGCCTACTCAGTTTTAGGCTTAGGCTTGAGGTGCTTTGGAATATGACGGGCGTCAGGGGGGTGTTGCCCTTAAAATTGATTTTAGAAGTATGAAGTGGACAGGCAAGGGGTTCGCACGACCTAGATGCTCCTTTTAAGTCCAAAATCAGGGAAGTGGTGCAACCCAAACAATGCAATAAATTGGACTTATTGCACCAGTAACTAGGCACTCAGAAAATATTTTTTCAAGAATTTTAATGCATGCTTTTATTTTTTTCAGATTTAAAGTGTACTGGGGGTTCTATAGTCTATTTTGACCCCCAGTTGGTGATTGAATAGTATGTGCAATCAAATGAGAAAAAAATATCTTTTCTGATTTTTTTCTAAATTCTTGATTTTCAAAAAAATTTTGTGCCATAAATTTCAATCAACCGGACTTGTATAAAAATTCCTGAATTTTTATACAAGTCCGGTTGATTGAAATTTATGGCACAAAATTTTTTTGAAAATCAAGAATTTAGAAAAAATCAGAAAAGATCAATAACAGATTTGATATCAATTCAGTTCACGAATTTTTAAAATTTTATTTAACTTAGTATGGCACAAAATTTGAATATGTTGTTCCTAACTTCAAAACTCACGTCCAATAAAAAGTTTAGAATTTTTGGATGTGTAGATTTTCAGGAATAGAATTTTTAATGAGTTTATTTCAACCCGAAAATATACGAGGTGGTTATGTTGATTCCCACCAAGGAGATATTTTTTTAATTTTTTATTAATTTTTTTTCAGAAAATCAAGCAAATGCTAACCTAAGGATCAAGCAAGCACCTTTTTTTTTCCAAAAGAAATCTAACTTAATCTAAGATACAAGTACTTACCTGAGATTCGAACTCGTTTCTTTTGGATTCCTATGCATACTCAATAAAAAAGAATAGCAAGTTAGAATCTCAAATAAGCACTAGAAAGAAAAGCTTCAAACATTTCTGTTGCCTCCTCAGCAATGGCATTTTTTAAACTTGTTTGTCGTGAAATGCGTTAAAAATTTTTGTATTATTGTACTTGCAAATCACATTGAAACAAATAAATTTATAAATATTTTGGTAAGTATTGAGTCATTCGCAGGGAGGCAAATCATGAGTTTTAAAGCCTTTCGTACTAACTACTCTAGCCTAATGAAAGCATGAAAATAGAGATAGGATATTCATAGAATTAGATTTCTATTTTTATTTGCAAATAGTTCTAAATTAGGAATCTAAATAAATATCCTAAAGAATAGAGAGAGAGAAAAGTAGATGAAGGACGACGCTGCTTGATGGATGCTTGTACGATGTGCGGTAGCACTTCAGATCCAAAGCGTCGAGAGGAAGACCAAAGAGAAGTTGCAGAGAGAGAGAAAGGCTAGAGATGTGTCTGGTGGAAGTTACCTCTCAACTGGGGGCTCTGGGGCTCTTTTTATAGCTATAATGATGGATAAAGTGGGTATTTAGGCCCCCAAAACCATGCAAAAACTTAGGTTTGATCAGATCCATTGATCAGGAGATCAACAGATCAGATCGCACCTCAATCCAACCTCTAACGTGCCTTCAATGCATGGATTTCACTTGTAGCTGACATGTGGCAGCCTCTAGATCGCCGATGTTGATCGCGTCGCTCCTCCATGTGCACGCTTCTTATTGCTTAAGTGCTTTTGATTTCGACTGTTTGTTCTGATGATCAGATACTCAGAATGCTCACTGCATCGCCTTTGAATTTCAAACCTTATGCGCTCGCGATTATTCAATTTAAGATCAGATGGCTTAAATTTATTGTGCTACCACCTTCATTTGAGCACATCATTCGGGGTGTCTATTCGGGTGTTAGAGCACACGTGCATCGTATTGCCTCATCCAGTGATCATCCTCGTGCCACTCAACTGCATCCACGTTGCTTGTTCTGATCCAACTGTCCAATCGAGCTCGAGCGCCACCGCCTTTCCAATTTCACGCTGATCACGATTTGAACATGCGCCGGCTACTTGAGTGCAAGCGCTGAGACCAACATGCTACATGTGCCTTTATGTTGCGGTTTGGTTTTCAAGCGCAGCAGCTCTCAGCCGTTGGATAGAAATCCAACGGCTGAGATGGACTCCTCAGTTGATGAAGCATGGAGATGGGGGCAACGTGGCCCCTTCATGGCCATTGGATAGCGATCCAACGGCCCACGTTTCTCCTTTAGTGGTCAGGGTGTGGCAATGGGTTGCTGGGATGGTGCCACATGGCACCATCCTATTTGTTCATCTTCCTGCCTTTATAGATGATGCTACATGGCTCTGATCGGGTTGATCTATATGTCGTTGGATTGCGATCATTGATCCGGATCCATCCGTGAGGTTAGATTTGACATCTGAGGTTTGGATCTTTGCTATCTTTATCCTTGGCCTTTGATCTTTTATGGGCTATATGTGTGCTACGGCGGTTTGATCAAGATGATTCCGGAAGCATTGGACTCCCATCGTCATCCTAATCAGAACTGTATGTTCTGATCTATCATCTGTGGCCTCGAATCATTTGCAATTAATATTATCTCTCTTTTAGAGCATAAAATGGCAGTATTATTTATAAAGCTACCAAACTAACTACTATTCAAATTATGATGCTTATGAATGCATTGTTCCTAAGTTATGTTAGAATTTAACTTAATTCAGGCAGATTAAGTCATAAGCTTGCTATGCAATCATTCAGTATGGAACTTACCTAACTTCTGGGCTGGATCATATGATGAAGTAAGACCTGGAAGGATAAAATTTAGGAGATTAGTGATGAGTACCTACCTTAGGCCTCTTGGGCTTGTTTAGGGCTTAAACACTCACATATTTGTTAAGATCCGGATTACTCCTCAAGAGGTTGAGGAGAGTGCAAGGTTGATGTATTAAGTCTAAGGCTTAGGGAGTATTCGGCCTCATTGCCTACTCTTTGGTTTACAGGACTTGGCAACCTAAGCACCCAAAATCCACACACTAGTCTGGTTCAATGCGCTATGAAGAAATAATGCCGAAAGTGCTCTGTTCTAAAAATGTCATCCCGAAGATCTAGCTCAGGAGTGGCTCGAAGACACAAGTTAATTGGACAAGTTCCCAGCACGGAGAGGTGGAATGAAAAGTACTCCCGTCGAAGATGTATAATAACATATCGTCTCCTCGGTGCTTCTCTCCTAGGATATCTAAATATCCTACCGAGGGCTTGTACGCACCTTGTGCTGGGCGGGATTATCCCGAAATGTCAATTGCTAGGGCCTGAATTTAGCTACAGAACACCATGGGTAGCACTATCTCAAAGTATCGAAAGCTAGGGTTCTGGGAGTTGCCATGGGTGGTGCTATCCCAAAGTATCGAAAGCCAGGGACTCTTTGAAGATTGATGGTGGGGACAAGGAATCCGATACCGACTGTGTTTAGGGCCAATCTGAGGGTGGATTTAGGGGAATATAAAAAGAAAAGAGAGAAAACTCTCAAAATGAAAATTCCTTCTCTATCTCTCTCTTATCAAAATGTATTGGCAAATTGAACATGGACTTGAAACATCTATGCATAGGTGCTTTATTCACTGGGGTCAACGAACCTTTAGGCAATTTTTATGGGCCTTACGAACCTTCATGGCAAACCCAGGCTGAAGTTGGATAGGTTTGGATCTTAACTGGTACTTGAGTATCTCTAGGCCTATTGTTGGTATTTTAATATGATTTCTAGAGATGCGGCTTAGTAGGGCATCCTAACAGTTACATCCAGCTTAGAGATCTAGTTTGATCCATAGGATTTTGCTAGGGAATAGCAAAAGCTAGGCATGGGGGTATGATAGTAACACCATCATGGACCCAACTAGCCATATTTAGTCAGGTTTGATTGATAAAATCTCCTACCTAATCATTTTAGGGTTAGAACTCCGCATTGTTTTGATTTGAAAGAATTAGGAATTAGAGTTAATTTTGTAATTTTAACAACACATCACAAACCCAGATTAACCATGAGGTCACTCAGGGGCTAAATAAAGGTCAAATGAGCTCAAAAGTCAAAAAAGTGAGTCAACATTGACAGAAATGGGGTTTCACACATTTCGAGGGAAAAAATAATACATAAAATCCTAATTATCAACCTGCTTAAATTAAAGAGGTTCTAGTCAGGATAAAATTTAGCTAAACCTCCTAAACTTCATAGAAAAATATTTTAAGAGGTTTGGTACCCTTGGTCTGACCATCTAAACCCATTTTGACCTAAAATAGAGTTTCCGAAGGGATTTTGCCTTTATTTGGGCCTCTGTGCAAATTGCCCAATCAAATGTGGTCAAAACTCAAATCTAAGTTCATCATCAGATTCATTGGGTCAAAATTATGTGAGGGCCAAAATTGGGCCCAATCAAAGTCCATCTTAACCTAGTTTGCAATTTAGTCCTTAAAAACTCTATTATTCACATCCAAGGCCCTAACTTTCAGATTTATTATGTTTGGGTCCCTAACTTCTCATCGTTCTTCTCAGAACGATCCCTGCTACCATGAAAATTTGAAAGGAATCTTCAGAGCTCCTATGCCGACATTTGATCGAAGAGTTGATTCAAGAAATCTTGATAAAAAATCCTCAAACTCTGCAGAATTGATCCACAGATCAGTCCTCGTTGATTAGGGTCCTTTTCAAGACCTATTGTGGCCAAAAGTTGTGCCACAGAGCCCAGAAAAACTCAAGCTTTTTAGGCGGCGAAGGCACCTGCCCAAAGTGCCCAGCTTGCCTTGATTGAAGCTTGGACCTTGCCCTATTTAAAGCCTTCCTCATCGCCCCACGTTCTCTCGTGCAATCTTCACTGGATCTCCCTCAAATTCTTCCTCCTCACCAACGTCGAGGACCACCAACATAGTTCTTTGAATCCCCATGGTTGCCCTCTGCCACGTACGATAAGCAGAGGGTTCCTCTTCCTCCTTCGTCTGCGAAGCTTCGGCCTCTCCAACCCCCTCTTCCACTCCGGTTACTCAATCTCCTTCGTCCACTCTGATGTACCCCTGGCAGCATCCTCCTCGCCCCCTTCCTCTCAATTAGCTTAGGGCTTCAACTCCTCTCTCCAATTTCATATTTGAAGCTTCTTTGCTCCTAATTCCCTCTCTGCCATCATCTCCGACGTCAGCTACTTCACCTCCGGCCACCTTAACCACCGGCATACCTCTGCCCATCACGCACCCCATAACCACCACCGTCAGCATCGCCTCATCTTCACGGAGCTTCCCCGCTCCTCAATTTCACCGCTTGCCGCCTCCATCACCCCTCTCCATCACCGATGACCAAAGATCATCAGAGCTTCTTCACTATACACACCTGACCACCTGCAAATCCCATTTCTTTAGGATTTTTGTCAGGCGAGTAGCACTGGACCTTTGCACGTGCTTAGTTAGACCCTAGGGCCATACTTTTGTAGCAGGTATCTCTCCATCGCCCGTTGTCATTTCCATCTCTAGCCACCATCATACAACCACCTCCGGTCTCGCTCCCACTTCCAATCAGCACGGACCAGCTTCAGGGGTATCTCCAAAGCATCAATCATGCGAGGAAGCTGCAGCAACTGCATCAATTTCTTGACCCATCAGTTGTGGCTCGCGGAGAGAACAACGAAGTAGGAGACACTCTTTTAGTCCCACATCGAGGACGTAAAAGCACGAGAAGGCAAATAAGTTCAATATGTGCTCTCGGCTCATCGCCTCAGAGAGCATGAGGTGAGTTCCCATGCATGCCTCATTGCAAGCGCTATACACACCCTTCCTCATGTGCCCTTGCCCACGATTCTGCTTGCGGGTCTGGGATTGGGTCCGGTTACCTGAGTCTAACTTTGGTTTGAAGAGAAGGAATTTGAGAGAGAAGACGGGGGTTTTTGGCACTATTGTTGCCTTGGGATTCGTTCCCCCTTGCTCAGCAGTTAGGCATTCCAAAGCCCTTGTGTCCTTGTGTTCATTTTTCAGGTGCTTTGATTCCCTTGAGGTTAAGGCATCTAAGCCTTTAACTTGTCGTCTGAGGCATTGTGTTGGTTCTAATTCTGATATTACTGTGGATACATTTGATTGCGGTTATTGTTGATATATTTGAGATAATTAGAGCTTAACTTGTAGGGTTAATTTGGTGGTTCAAACCACCATTTTAACCCAATCTTTTTGCATTCTGATTCTTGATTATTCTTGAGATATTATTCTGATATACATTGACCATTATTTTGATTTTAATTGCACATTATTCTTGATATTGTGATTAGTGGATTGAATTGTTTTAATTTCTCCTTGTAAACGACCTCAGACTCAATTCTGTTTTCCAAGTTTATAAATTTAATTGTTGTATTGCTTTTGTTCACTATACGACGACGTGTGTTTTCCTAAACTTGACGAAAGCAACATAACAAAAAGCTAATAGACTTAACTAGGGCCTAGAGAATGTGGAGAAGGTGGTTGGGCATGTGGAGGAAAAAAGTGTAGGATTTGAGGATACAAGCACACTAAAAGGGGGGTTGAATAGTGTCATAAAAAAATTAAATAAAAATAACTCAAACCATAAATTTGACACAAAAATATATAGTGGTTCCCCTTGGGTACTCCACTGGCTAAGTCTCCCAACTTAGGATTTTTAACACAATTCCCTCAACTTGGAGGGAATCAAATCACTATAGCAAGAGGTAATTAATGGGTTACCTCAACCCAATTACAAGATAATAGAAACAACGAAAAGTACAAGTGCAAGCAAAATCAAATAGCTTACAACTTGAATCCTAAGTCTCCCAAAAATATATAACTTTAAAATTATTATCAATGGAAACTAAGGAACGAATTGGCGCATAAAAAAATTGTAAGAATGCAAACTAAATGCCTAAAGACTTTTCGCAACCTCAGAGAATTTACTTGCAGATACAAGGCCACAAGTCTTGCACCTTGCTTAGAAAATTAGTATAAATCAAAATTTTGAAGCAAGGAAGAGAGGAGTGATTTTGTGTGTTGAGAAAAGGATCCAATGGGGTCTTTTGATAGGCTAGAAAATACCCCCCCACGCTCCATAGCCATTGGGTACTAATTAGGTGTGTTTTAAATCACTTTTAATACAAATCAGCCATTCAAATCTGGTTCAACGGGTAGTTGATATCGGTACTAAAGTTGTAGTATCGGTACTAGCTACTCACAAACTACTAGCAGCCAGTACAAATGAGATTAGGTACTGGTACTCATCATAGGTACCGGTACTCCAAGCTCTAAGTAGAGTACCAACTAGGCAACATGTACCGGTACTCATCTTAAGTACCGGTACTTGTTACTCACAGGTTTTAGGTAGAGTTGTCATGGTAACCAACATGAATCGATACTCATGATGGGTATCGATACTTGTAAGGTTCAGGAAAGAATTTAAGACATAAACTGTGAGCATCATGTATTGGTACTCATGATGGGTACCGGTACTTGTTATTCACAGTTTGAGTTTAGAACTCAAATTTATATCTTGCATGTACTGGTACTTATGAATAGTACCGGTACTTGCAACAAGTACCTTCTTTTTAATTTGTTAATCCAAGATCTAGGGATTGTCACAACTAATCCATTCTAACTCCATTCCAAAATGATTTTAGGTTTTTTTTAAATGAGCATTTGCTGTGAATGTTGCAAATTTGAGGCCTAATTATCTCTCACTACTTTTAACCCTATATTCATTTGGTTTGTTAGGAGACATACAAATTCTAAGATTAAAACTCTAAGAAAGACTTAAAGAGATCTTCATCATCAAGCCTTCAAAGTATCTCAAAGTGTCCATCAACATCTCCATCAACTTCCAGGCCATACCATTCCAAGAGCTTGTAAATGTCACTCACAAAAATGATTTTGTTAACACCAAAACTTAGAAGAAAGTGGAACTAGGTTCCAACAGAAAGGAGGAAGAAGGTGGAGAAGAGGGTTTGCAAGGAGGAAGAAGAAGAAGAAGAAGAAGAAATCTAGGAAGAAAAAGACCTAATGTAGACTATGGAGATCTAAAGGAGCCTAAAAGCAATTAAGGGACTAAGGACCATCAAGGTGGCTAGCCAAGGTATTAAATAGACGAGGGGTGTGCGGCAATGGTGCTTGGAGGCCAAGGCTTAAGGTTTTTTGGAAATAGGTTTAGGATTGGACAATTAGGAAACTAGGATTCCTACTAAGTTTAGGAGTTGTAATTTGTATAAGGTGTAGGTTATATGGCCATGAATTGTAGGTATGGGAGGGGTTGGTGGCGCAAAAAAAATGAAGGGAAGGAGGGTTTACATGAGCTTTCTCTAAGGTGAAATCTTGGATAGGAAATTTAGGTAATGGATATTGATTTTTGGAATAGGAATATGTGATTTATTGGAGATTGATTGGAGGGGGATTTAGGCAACTATCTTGGGTGACACATAATGATCTTGGATGGTTTTTGTGTGCATGGGATTTAGGGTTTAGGAGGGGGCTTTGATGATTATAAGGTTTCTAGAAAGGAGGCATCCATCATCTCCTAATTAGTGTTCACATTAGATCTTGATTGGAGAGATTTTAGAAGATTAATTGGAGGCTTAATTTAACTAGTTAGAAGGTGCTAAGGAGAATCTAAGGGTGTTACTATGGGAAGGAACCTAGGAGGGAATTACTTAGGCTAAGGAAGAAGGTGGTAAGAGGGACCTATTCTCTCATATCTAGCCTCCGTGTAGGTGGTTTGTGTACTCTACTCAGCTTTGCTAATGTCTACCCTAGTTTGTGTACTCAAGTAGGTGAGAGAGTAGCCAGTCCTAGCGGTTATCGAGAGTAATGGTGTAGGGCCTAGCCAAGCACCGTAGTAGTCATGGATTTCTATCATAATTCTAGATTAGCTTTCCTTTCTTGCTGCAATCGTATCTAGTTATGGAATTTGAGTTGTTTCCTTTTCCTTCCTAGACTGTTATTGTGATGGCTATGTTGTGAATTGCTATTATGATTATGTTAGGAAACTCGTGTCCTGCTCTTTCCGTTATGCACCTTCTTTTTATGATTGCATGTATGGAATATTTATATGCTTTACATTTATTACTTGCTGGATGACTAGATCTTGGGTAAGAAGATGTAGTCTGACCTGGTTTCCATTCAGTTTTGGGGTGAGTTGTAACAAAGTTTGATCAGGACCCTACAATCACATGTGGAATTCATCATTCCTAATATCCACGGAGTGAGCTCATGCCTCCAATTTGTTATATACACCTATGAAATGGCTTTGCGTGATTCTTTTGAGAGATCATGTGCCTCCTTCCCCTTCCCACATACACCAGCTTTCCAGTATCACCACGGTGGGTGCATCAATGATTAGCCCATATTTGTGGGCTATTTAGGTATTTGAATGCCTAGACATTAAGTTAATTCCAACACCTATTCAGCATGCATTAAAATGTAAATACATTAGTTGTAGATTTACTTCATGCATCACATTCATATGTAAATTAGATTTTAATTAGGATAGTATGCATTAACTTAGTCTTCAATTTAGGTTGCATTTTAATTTAGTGTGCATTATACTCATTACATGCATTTAGATATTTTATAAGGTTTTTTAAATAAATAAACCAATGTTTTAATTCTTTATTTCTCTCTTCCAACAAAAATTTGCGACCCGCTTCTCAACAGCTGTGCCTCCATTCAAGCCCTACAATCAAGGAGCAGTCCACTCGTCCCAGCAAGGAAAGGAAGAAAAAAGTGGATCTGGTCTCTGATGATCCTTGCAGCTAAGTTCAAAACCTCTGGCTATTATAAGAAGGGAAAGTTGTACGCACAGAGGAGGCCTCCACCTCGACCCAATTCTGTGCTCACCTCCATCATCACCGGCCTCAATCACGGCAGCACGACTCCACCACCGTGGGCATGTGGTGTGACAGCCCACACCGCCAACTGGAGTCTCTGCATCACTATGCTTCACCTGTAACTCCACCATCACTAACTCAACAACCACTATTCACCTTTCCCATCTTTTTCTTCCTCTATTTCACCTCCACCGAAAAGAACCCAAACGTCATCACCTATGACCACAACAACAACACCACCACTGCTCCTTGTCAATCGCCAGCAGCCCCCCCTCTAGCCATGCACGACTACGCATGCTACAGCAAGTCTACATCTGTGTGCTCGCCTCGTCCGCCAACAACAGCGTAGCCACACTCTGCATGCTAGCCTCGCCCTACGCTCTACGCCCAGCAGCAGCCGCGCGCCACTCACGTGCAACTGTCATGCGTTGCCTCGTCGCTCATGCATCTCCCCACACACCATCGCGTGTGCCACCTCCTCGCTCACCCATCTCCCCCTGGCTGTGTGTAGTTGTAGCAAGTAGCAGCACCCATCACCGTTCTCTACTCCACGCCTCCACCTTCGACCGTCCCTCGCCTCACCGACACCACCGCCGCAAAGCCCTCAGCAGCAACTACCTCTGGCCATCACTTCCTCGGTGCGTGAGCACATGGCAAAGCTTTTCCCTTGTTTTGAACCTAATTAAAATTTGCATGCCATGCCATTGTAAACTTCTCATTTTCTCATTTAAAGAATAGTTTATTATGTTGATTTTATGAGAAAACCCTTTCCTTTTACTGAAAATGCCATTTCAACTTTATATAGCATTGTAAACTTATTTAAAAGGAGTATTTGGCTCGATTTCTTGGCAAAATTAGTCGTGAACATCTGTTTTCGACGTGTGTGAATTTTAACAAGCATAAGCTTCCCTGCAGAGATGACCCGCTCCCTTGTGAGTGGTTATTTATTTTTCATCAGTTTTGATTGTGCGTTTTGCTACTCGATTTCTATACTACAATGCAATCTTAGATCATATTTTCGAACATTGTTTTATAGCTTGATCAAATGGCACCATTGCCGGGGAGGCAACGAGCATGTTAAACTCGCATGCATTCATTTATTTGTTCACATTTTATTCGGGGCATATTTGACTCTTATCTTCTTTTGGTGTAAGATAGGTGTCTTTGGAAGGTGTCATTGGAGAAATTTTGTCACACTAGCCTCAGAGATCAGGTGACCCTTGACGTCACCCGTGGAGTTGCAACTCTAGGAGAAGGATTATCACACCCGCCTTAGCAACACCTTGGTGGACCTTGTTTTCACTTCTGGAGGAGATATCCGGAGGACCACATCTCATCTCATCCATTCAGTTCTTTCTTCTTATTTCAATACATTGATTGGACGACCCTTGTTCTGGGGTCACAATTTTTTAGGGGTTTGTTCTCCGCCATTGTTTTAGGCCCCTGCGTAGGTAATTTTTTGGGAGTCTGTTCCCATTTCTTTAGCTATAGGTTTTTGTTTTATTTTGTGGTTAGTTTATTCCTTTTCTTGATTATGCATAAATAGGTTAAAAAAAAAAGAAAAATGCGAGCTACCTGCTAGAAGTTGCATGCCCCTAGGTTGATACATATAGGTGTGTATGATACCATCTAGATTTCATTTTTGCATTGCGTGCATCTTGCATTGCTGGTTGTCAAAGGGAAGTTACGTCCTCTTTCTTTGCAGCTATATTTGTTCACGCATTTGCATCTGGATTTAATTGCAAGACTACCTAGTTGAATTGAAAAGGTCTAACAAAGTGGTCACATTAAAACTTTTGAGAAGAACTAATTAAAGGAGGAACACTTAAAATCTGAGGCTTAATTCTTGCAACCTTGTGTGCGATTCAAAACTCAAAGTCAAAAATCTTTTATAGTGGATGCACACGTGCATGCTTTGAGCACCAAGGCACACATATAGTCACTTCATAAGTCTTGAGCTGCTAGAACTAGAGCCTCCTATTACTAGGATTTGAAGTGACCCAAACTTTAGTTCAGAGGTGAAGTTGCCTCTAAACCTTGCAGATTGAGGGTAGTTAACAAGCATCGCGAGAGCAACGCTTCAAAGGAAGGGCTTGACCCTACTTGCAACCCTCTTTTCCGTGTTTGGTGGTGACTAAACTTTTTGGGCTTTAGGGAGGGTCACTTAAGTCCTAGTTTAGTCTTTTAGGCATTCCATAGGTCGACAATAGGTGAGTAAATTGATTGAACAATTTGTATTGTCACCTATAATTTGAACTAAAGTCGAAAGCCTAAATCTATAAAGACCTAACAAGTCCTTTTGAATTGTGTTTTGAGTGCATGCTTGGTAGGCGATCTTTTAGGAGACAACTTGTGTTTGATCTAGAACCTAAAAGAATTCTAAGAAGAAACCACCCAAAGGAAGAAATGGCTGGTCAAAGGTGCCTTGAGGAATATTTCATTCCGATCAATCACCTTGACTCTGCACTATGTAGACCTGGAGGGGACAATCCCTATGAGATCAAAAGCAGTACCATATCCTTGCTGCCCTCCTTTTATGGTATTGCTAAGGAAGACCCCTACAGGCATATAGAGGAATTCACTGAGGTCTGTTCCACGGTGAAGTTGCAGGACATTATTGATGACGCCCAAATGCAGACCCTCTTTCCTTTCTCCCTCAAGGACAAGGCCAAGTATTGGTATCATACCCTGGATGGTATTAACACTTGGGATGCCTTGAAGAAGGAGTTTCTGAAGAAGTACTTCCCCATGAGCACAACTAATCACTTTCAGAGGGAAATTATGAGTTTTGCTCAAAAGGATGGGGATGTTTTCCATGATGCGTAGGAGCTCTTTAATGACCTTCTGAGATTTTGCTCGCATCACCAGGTGCCCAAGTGGCAATTGGTTGAAAGGTTCTACACCGGACTTAGTGATTCGCAAAGGTAGACTGTGGATGGGGCTTGTGCAGGAACCTTTCTAAGACTGAGATGAAGCTTGGAACCTGTTTGATACTTTGAGTGAGAATTCTATTCACCTGAATTCTACCTACTTGGATAGAAAACCCACTCTCATGCAAAGAAAGTTGGAGGCAAATGAGGTTAGGGACACCCAGAATATAGCCTATCAGATCCAATTGCTGAATCAAAATATGGAAAGGCTTATGTCGAGCCCGAACCAATTCACACCTAGTACCTCCACATCCCAAGCTTCAGAATGCTCCATTTGCCATGGAAATATGCATGCCACTATGGATTTCTACTTGGCCTTCCAATTCCGTGAGCTTGTATAGGCGGACCTGAATGCCACCCAAGGGTTCCATCCCAGACCTCGTAATGACCCTTTTTCCAACACTTATAGCAAGGAATGGAGGAACCACCCAAACGTTGCATGGAGACAAGGGAATGTCTCAAATTAAGGAATTATAAATCGCATCCTTTTCAAAACTAACAAATGAACCAACCTTAGACCTTTCCCAACCAAAGACCTTTGAGATGGATGAATTGAAGGCAATGTTGAGAACTATGTAGGAAAGTCAAAGTGCCATCATCCAATCCCATGATAAGGCTATACACGAAATGAAATCACAGATAGGACACCTTGTAAAGGCTATTGATAGAGGGAGACTGGGAAGCTTCCCAGTGCTGCTGAGGAGAATCCTAAAGGAAAAGGGATTATTGATATAGACACATCTATTTAGGTTAAAATGCATAATCATGCATGTTCCTAGGCTTAGATTTGCATTTCATGTTATAAATATTGCATAGCATGCATCATCATACATTTAGAGTAGTTGCATATATTTTAGGTTAATTAGGTCCTTTTTATGGTCAGGAGAGAAGAAGATTTACTTCAGAGCCTCGGATGGATGATTAGATCGTATAGATCTGATCAGGACCACGATTGGAGTCTAATGCCTTCGAGATTGTCTAGATCGGAGTCCCGTAGTACCTTATGCGGTCCGAGGAAGATTAATAGCCAGGAGGGCAATGCGACATTCTTACGGGTTTTGGATGGAAAATCTGACTGTATGGATGGATCTGGAATGACAATCGCAGTCCGGCAACATGGAAATCATCTTGATCTGAGCACCGTGGCACCCTCTGCAACAGACAGAAGATGGATGGCCCAGATGGTGCCATGTGGCACCATCCAGGTTGCCTAACACTGGCCAGCAGCAATTGGGAGGTGCCCCTTGATCATCTTCATCATCAATTCTCAGCCATTGGATCTTTTGATCTAATGGTTGAGAGCTCTCCTCTAGCACGTGCCTTAAGATGTCTGTGTGACCATTCGGAAGATTTGGCGCAATGGTGGAGGCATGGGCTCTCAACGGAGGGGCATGGGTTCGAATCCCCACAGCCCCCTTAATTGGCCAATTGAGCGCGGCGCCAGCAAAGGGATTAAAGGGCGTGGATCTTTAGCGATAGTTGGGTAGGCCTTTAGTGACGCTTGTAGCTGTCACTAATGGACTGTGCTATGTGCACGCCAGCAAAGGAATTAAAGGGCGTGGATCTTCAGCGATGATTACAATCATCACTAATTGCGTATGGATGATTTTGTCTCCTCCTTCACTATAAAAGACCTACCCACCTCCATTCCAAACCATCTCTTCCTTTCTTCCTCTCACCACCTCCAAGGCTCTAGAGAGAGCTTGTCCCAAGCCCAAGATGCTCCTTTAGAGTAGAAAAGAAAATAGTTTTCCCTCCCCTCATCCCCATTCGTGGAGCATCCTATGGCTATCCTCTCACCTACTTTGGAAAGTAGATCCTCACCGCGGCGATGTCCCGTCCTGTCCTCCTTCCTCCACCATCGATTTCCTTTGTCCCACTCCTCACCATCTTCGTCCGAGTGTCGTCAGAGCAAGTCGTCCTCCAAGCGACCGTCGAGGGGGATTCTTCTCATCTCCATCTATCTTTACTACTTTCTAGTGTAGTTTTTCCTGCTTTCATAGTTGTAGAAACACTTGTTCAGAAATATATGTGATTGTTTCTCTCTCTCTTTCTTTTATATTTTGCAAGTAGATTAGCTAGATAAAATTTCATCGACCTGATCTCTTGCCCTATTAAAATACCAAAAAAAATTATAAAAGATAAAAATGACAAAAATAAATAAAAGTGAAATGCAGATTTTTCAAAACCTAACGTTTGCCTCCTCGTGTTCAACCCAGGACTCACTTTTCGAGTTTCGATTATAAATTTTATCTGATAGATGCATTTTGCGAGCTACAACGATGGGTCCTCCAAACCCTGATTTTTACCACGCGAAACACGTCAATCAATTGTCTTTAGGGAGCATGCCTAGGTGATGACTATTCTGAGAAGTGGGAAAGAAATTTCCAAACCTGATGCTTCTATAGTCCCACCTTCTAAAAACCCATCCACCCTGACATTCGCCTCCATCGGAGAAGAGTTGCCTAAATCTCCTCTGCTTGAAATCACCTCACCAGAAGAGGTTGTCCTAGCTCCACCCCTTACCCGACATGACAACCCTTCCATCCAGAGACCGAGAGTGCCCTTTCCAGAGCACTTACATACCTCTGGGTAGACTTCTGCTGGCTCATCTGGAGCCAAGGATAGGATGGATGAAATCATCTAGAGTTTCAAGCAAGTGTAGATTAACCTGTTGATAAGTCCACTTTCATTGACCATTATTTGGCTTAAGTGCTCTTTAATTAGTTGTTCATAGTTGATATTTGATTAGGAATTAAGTGGGAATTCAACATAGTCTACGTATCATATTATGCACCAATGTTATGTTTAATAACATTTGATATGTTATGATAATCATTTGGTGGATGCAGGCTCAGCATAAGACACCTGAAGGTACCGTTCAGATGGTCAAAATCACTCTACAAGACGTCTGGAGCTCAATTTGAATGTCTGAAGAATTACCATCATAGATCCCCTAAGGCATGCATATTTTAAGACGTTTGAAGAATCACTCAAATGTCTGATGAAAACTACCAGCGTTTATCCTTCTGTTCCAACCACTCGCAACTCTCGTCGAGTGGTTGGAGAAGATGGCAGCCGCAGAGAAACAGATGGGGTATTTGTTTTTAAAAAGAGACTCTCCAACCCACCACCAAAGGAGGGATGCATGCTCGCTCTCCATCTTCTTCCTCTCACCTACACCGTGCAGGAGGTGTGCACCGTGAAATCAAGCTTGCACCATGGCTGCAGCACGCATTGTGGATTGAAGCCAACATCTCTGTCGCCCTCCTATTGCCGTGGTGTGTGTGGTTATAGCATGCACCCCATCACTGCCAAACCCACGCCAACACCAACCACACCTACCCCTTCTTCTTCTTCCTCTTCTTCTTCATCCACTGTTTTATTGCAACTCCCACAAAAGAACCCAAAGCAGCAGCCACACTGTCCACGCTGCAACCCATCTCCGGCCTCCTGATCTCTCCGCTAATGCCACCGGGGATCTCCACGCAACTTGTCGGCCTCTTCCTCGCTGACTGCCACCACGTGTGTACCTCACACGCTGAGCCACGAACTCCTCTGCCGCTGACCACACCGTCCACGTCGCCGGTCATCCACGTGTTGCGGCTATGTCCGGCGACCACCAGCTGAACAGCCACTGCTATCGCGGTGGTCTCTCTCCCATGCACCTCCACCGAGCTCCAGTCGACCAGCGACCACGCCTCCACACGCACGAAGTGGAGAGAAGGGAAACGCTCTGTTTCGAGTTGAATTAGTTTTTACGACATTTGCCATTGCCACTTATAAATTATTTGATATATTATTTGTTGCAATTGCGGATTGTCTCATATCTTTCTCTCTATTTCTCCCATGCTACTTCCTAACTATTGATTTATACAACAATTTGATGCAAGGGATTTAATGGATCTCTATATGGAATAATTTGTGTGGCATTTAGAACAAAAAAAAGAGAGATATGTGGGATCATTTTGAATAGGAATATTTGCGAGTTTATTTGATTCATTCCTCTCTGTGGATACGACCAGATCCTCATGGTTAGAAATATTTTTTTGTGTTGATTGAGAGATTTTCTACCACCTTTTGTGCTACAATGACTGATTATCTTAATATTAATTGTTCAAAGTGAAAATCACTCTATCACCTGCCTTTTCTTGAGGCTATTAGGTAGATTCATCCTATGCTTGCTTTCTAAAGGATCTATGCATGAAAAAGTAGCAATCTAGGAAACAGGTCCAATCAAAAGTTGTCCTGCCTGATTCCATTAGCTCAATAGTTCAACATGGCACACCCCTGAAACTTAAAGACTTAGGAGCCCCGTACATCTTGGTGGTCATTGGTGACCTACATATAGATGAGGCTCTACTTGATCTGGGTGCAGGGGAAAACATCCTTCCAAGCTATGTGTATGAACAACTTGGAGGAGGCAATCTGAAGCCTAGTGATGAGAGCCTCATCATGAGCCCTAACTAGCTCATTTTGACCTAAGAAAGAGAATAAGAGCTCCTACATAACTTAGAGAAGGGCCTAATTCAAGGAATTAATGTTCTGAGAAGAAAATAGGAAATAAAGGTTAAAATTATAATTTTACCATTTCAGTACATAAACGGGATTTCTTAGAGGCAAAACATAGGTCAAATGGTCTTAATAAAATAAAGAGACCCGCTTAATTCAACCAGGTTTGGGTCAGAATAAAAATCAGCTAAACCCTCTAAAATTCATGGAAAAATATCCCCTAGGGTTTAGAACCTTCAAATTGGCCTTTGGAACCTATTTTGACCTAGATTGGGGTCATAGCTCATTATTTAACCTAATTTAGGTTTTTATGTAAAATATCCAATCAAACACGGTCAAACCTAAAATCCAACTTCACCATTGGATTCCTTAGGTCTAAATTAGGTTTGTACCAAAATTTGGACTTAAGGGGATGTCATCTTGACCTACTTTGCAAAATAGTCCACCTAATTACATTCTGACCCCTAACTTTTGAAAACTCTTGCGTAGAGTCCCCTAACTTCCTCACCACTCTTACAAACAAGCCCCTCCACCATTAATGGGGAGAAATCCTACTCCAGCGAGGAATGGAGGGAGAGTACTCCCTGATTCCTCAGAGATCTCCCAGATTTGGAAGGGAGATTCTTTGAGGAATTCCCTTCCATTTGAGTGCAATCACAAGATTTGAATCGCACCCAATCTCTCGTGTGAACGCTCGAGAGATTTGGGTATCCCATGGATTTCCTACTCCAGCGAGGAATAGAGGGGGAGTACTCCCTGATTCCTCAGAGATCTCCTCCCAGATTTGGAAGGGAGATTCTCTGAGGAATTCCCTTCCATCTGAGCGCAATCACAAGATTTGAATCGCACCCAATCTCTCATGCGAACGCTCGAGAGATTTGGGTATCCCACGGATTTCCTACTCCGGCGAGGACTCTTATGCTTGGAAGCTTGTCTTCCAAGCACAAGAGCCCCTACTAGTGCCTATAAAAGGATCCTCAACTCCGGCCGCATCTCTTCAGCTCGACTTGGTCGAAGATCCACCCCAATTTCGTCTTCTTCTTCTCCTCTAGTCAGGAGTCCAGCGAGCTCTAGCAAGCCCTCCTCTTTCTCGTCACTCTGCCACACTACTAGTGGTAGAGTCGCCCTCACCATCTTCGTTCACATCGTGCAACACCCACGCGCGCACCTCTAGCCCCGTCGTTGTCGCCGTCACCCCTCCACTGGACACCGTCTTCTCCGGCAACAGCAGGCACAGCCAGCCGCCACCTCTCCCCCTTCATCCACTTAGTTAGGTTAGAATTACTCCTCTCTATCCCCTCTTTCTATTTCCACTTTCGACCCCTCACAGCCATTGTCCACTTCCATCTTCTCCATCTCCGGCCACCCACCGGTGAGGTGCCTCCACAGCTCCACACCTCCACACACCTCGCCAGACACCTCACCACCTTTGCCATCATCCACTGATCACTTCCGCCCATCCATCGACCACCATCACCTCCCCAAACGTCCCCTAACCAAACCCATAAGCACGGCCACAGGGTGACCTAGGCACGCATGCCTAGGCCGCCCGCGACCTGCCACCCACCATCTCACCTTCGCCAAGACATGATGAAGCTCCTCGTGTGTTTAATGGGGTCGTAAGGCTATATTCATGAACTTCAGGTCGGCAGCTCCTTCTGCCATTGACGCTGAAGCAAGAAGCTTGCAAGCTACGCTCCAGGCCACGCGCTCCAGGCGTCAGAGTCCTAGGTGAAGCGCATTGGTGTCGCGAACTCACACAACCAAACAGTTGGCTTAGCAGGCGACCAAGGCTATGGCAATTGAAGAAGGTCTCCTACGGACGCGAGCACAGAAGCTGGTGGGACATTTAGTCCCACCTCGTGGATGCAAGAGCACGATGCGTAGGATAAATTGATTTTGTGCTTTCTTTTCATCACCTCAAGTCACACAGGGGTGAGGTCCCTTGCCCTCGCTCACGCATCGCCCACGACCTGCCCCCGCAGGCGCGTGGCACCCGACCCGATTACCTAGACCTAGCACTAGCGCATCACACCCACGTCGGTGCGCCTGGACTCGGGTGCGTTGCACCTGACCTGATTACTCGACTCTGAGAGAGCATACCGAGGAGAGAAATGGAGAGAGAGAGAGACGCAGGGAGGGTATGGGATAGGTTTCGCTTCTATGTGCATGCACAGGGAAGAAGAAGAGAAGAAGAGGAAGGTGTAGCTAAAGCCAAGGCAAGGTGAAGCTAAGACTTAGCTACAGAAAGAAAGAAAGAAGAAAGGCAAGAGAAGGCAGGAAGAAATAGAAGGCCAAAGAGAAGAAGAGAAAGTCAGAGGAGAGCTAAGGAAAAGGCTGAAAAAGGAAATCAAGGCAGAAGCCAAGGAAGGAAAAGGAAGAAGAAAGGCAGAAGCCAAGGGAAGGAGCAGCACTACAGCAGAGGTGAGGCTGAAGAAGAGAGAAGAAAGAAAGAAATCAAAGACAGTAGAAGAAGAAAGAAGAAGAAGGAGAAAGGCACTGTGCAAAAGAGAAGGAAGAAAGCCAAAGCTAAGAAGGAAGAAGAGGAGCGGCTGAAGAAGAAGAAAGGCAGAAGACAGAGGAACATAAGAAAGAGCAGAACTAAAGCGAAAGAAAGACGAAGAAGAAAAGAGAAGAAGAAAGAAAGCAGAAAAGAGAAGGCTCAAGAAGGAGAAGGAAATAAGAGCTTAAAGAGAATTATCTTTTTAAGACGTCTGATTCTATAATCAGACGTCCAATGATTCTATTTTTCTACAATTTTGACTCTTATTCTGAATTAAGTTTTGAGCAACTCTAAGTGTTCAATTACATTATTGAGATTAGTGAATAAATTCCATTTGCTCCCTGTGTTTGACCTCGGATACTTAGGTTTTCGAGTTATAAATTCTTATTTGGTTTGAGGTGATTTCGTATATACTACAACATGACATCTCTTTAAAACCATGATCTAGCCTCGTCAACACCTAGCCAGGTAATCCTCCAAGTTGCAGACTGACCACTCAAGATACCTCGGGGAATGCTGTAAGATGTCCTCATGAGAGTGGAGGACGTCTTCATCCCCATTGACTTTTTAGTTTTGGACACATACTCTACCAACAAGCCAACCAAGCCCTCCATCATTTTGGGCCGCCCCTTCCTTGCAACTTCACATGCTTTGATAAATTGCAATACTGGGTTATTAACAATGGGCTTTGGGAATAGGAAAATCCGGCTTAATGTGTTTGATGCTTATAAGCAAGTCGGGCTTGAGGATTGTTCTCAAGTTGAGGTGGTAGATGACCTAATTGAAGAGACAACCCTTGCAATTTTATGTGATGACCCCCTTCAGCATGTTATACTTAATGAGCATTCCCATCTCTTGTAGAAATGTGAAGGGGATATACTAGAACTTGAGGAGTTGCTTGGTTTTTCTGCTGAGTCACTTTCCTCATCATCTCTGCCCAAGGTAGATCTGCTACTTAAGATGGGGACATCTATTATGAAACCCTCAACCATACAAGGCCCTGACCTTGAGCTGAAACCCCTCCTGGATACTCTCAAGTATGCCTTCCTAGGTGCCAATGATATGCTTCCCGTTATCATTTCGGCTGTGCTATCTAAAGCACAGGAGGGAGCCCTGATTGAATGTTTGTCTAGGCACAGGGAACCAATTGCTTGGAGCATCGCTGATATTAAGGGTATAGACTCTACACTCTACATGCACCACATTTAAACTAATGATTCCATCAAGCCATTTGGGACATGCAGAGACGTGTTAACCCCAATATGAGGGAGGTGGTTAAAAAGAAAATTCTGAAATGGTTGGACGCTGGGATTATATAACACATTGCTGATAGTAAAAGGGTTAGTCATATTCATGTGGTGCCAAAGAAGGCAGCTTTACTATGGAAATTACTGACCAAGGAGAATAAGTGGTCACTAGACCCTCAACTGGATGGAGGGTCTGCATTGATTACTATAAGCTGAACACCGCTACCCAGAAATATCACTTTCCTTTACCTTTTATTGACGAAATTCTCGAAAAATTGGTAGGGAATAAGTATCATTACTTTCTCGATGGATATTCTAGGTACAACCAAGTTGCAATCTTCCCTAATAACCAGGAGAAGATGACTTCACGAGTCCTTATGGTACCTTGCATTCAAGCGTATGCCATTTGGACTATGTAATGCACTAGCAACCTTCCAGCAGTGTATGATGTCCATTTTCTCGGACATGATTGACGAGTGTGTTGAAGTGTTTATGGATGACTTCTCTATTTACGGCTCGTCTTTCGACCAGTGTCTCCTGCACCTAGAGAATGTGTTGAAGCGATGTAAGGAGACTGGTTTAGTCCTCATCTGGGAGAAAAGCCACTTCATGGTATAGGAAGGCATTGTACTTGGGCATGTTGTGTCTGAAAGGGGCTTGGAAGTAGATAAGGCTAAAGTTGATTCTATTTCCAAACTCCCAGTGCCCACGAATGTCAAACAAATTAGATTCTTTCTGGGACATGCGGACTTTTATAGGCACTTTATTAAAAATTTCAGTAATATTTCTAGGCCACTTTGCGACCTATTGGCGAAGAAATCTTGCTTCGATTTTGATTCAAAGTGTGCTGAGGCCTTTCACACTCTAAAGGAGGCCTTGATTTCTACACCTATTCTCCGAACTCCAAGTTGGACACTCCCGTTCGAGCTAATGTGTGATGCTTCAGATTTTGCTGTGGGAACTATCCTTGGACAAAGGGTTGAGGGAAGACCTCATGTGCTACATTACGCTAGCAAAACCTTAACTGACCCATAGCAAAGCTACACTGTGACAAAAAAGGAATTACTTGCCATAGCATTTGCTTTGAAGAAGTTTAGGCCTTATCTTCTTGGGCCTAAGGTGGTCATTTTTTCTGACCATGAGACAGTGAAACACCTCATTGCCAAGAAAGGTTCTAAGCCTTGACTTATTAGGTGGATTATACTCCTTCAAGAGTTTGACTTGGAGATTCGTGAAAAGAAAGGAGTGGAAAATGTAGTGGCTGATCACTTGTCTCGCCTCCCACATGATGACTCTCCATTTGGAGATATCTGCGGGACATTTCCCAATGAAACCCTTATGGAGGTAACACTGACTTCACCTTGGTATGCTGATACCATCAATTACTTAGTCACTGGAGAGACTCCTGGCTCTTGGGATGAGCAAAAAAGGAAGAGATTCATTTCCCAAGCTAGATACTTTCATTGGGAAGAGCTCGAATTATTTAGAATTGAACAAGACCAAGTACTAAGATGATGTGTGCCTAAAGAGGAGCAACAAAGTGTGTTGAGTTTTTGCCATGAACTTCATTGTGGGGGACACTTTATGCTAAGAAAACAACTTTTAAGGTTCTTTAGTCTGGATTTTGGTGGCCTACTTTATTTAAGGATTCTCATAACTTTGTTAAGGCCTGTATTAGATGTCAATGGACTGGAACGATTGGGAAGAGGAATGAGATGCCTCAACACCCGATCCAACCTGTTGAAATTTTTGAGGAATAGACTTTATGGGGCCCTTCCCTTCATCCCAAGGTTATGAGTATATCTTAGTGGCAGTTGACTATGTCTCTAAATGGATAGAGGCCATTCCTACATGCACAAATGACCACTCGGTGGTATTGAAATTTGTGAAGGCCAATATCATGTCCTGATTCAGCTACCCTAAGACTATTATTAGTGATGGGGCACCTCATTTCTGGAATCATCACTTCAATCGGTTACTCCAGAGTCTTGGGGTCACTCACAAGATTGCTACCTCATACCATCGTCAGACGAGTGGCCAGGTTGAAGTGTCGAATAGGGAGATAAAGAACATTTTGGAAAAGACCATTAGGCTTGATAGGAAGGATTGGTCCCAAAAGATGGATGATTCTTTATGGGCTTATCAGACAACCTACAAAACCCTTTTGGGTTTGTCTCCCTTCCGGATAGTGTACAGGAAAGCGTGCCATTTACCCGTTGAGCTAGAACATAGAGCACTTTGGGCTATCCGAAGTGTCAACATGGATTTAGAAAAGGTGGGTAAGGCACGACTTCTGGAATTAAGTGAGTTTGAAGAGTTGAGGAATGATGCTTATGACACCTCTCAAGCCTATAAGGAGAGAACTAAGGTCTTGCATGATAAGTATATCCTTAGAAAGACCTTTGAGCCTAACCAACAAGTCTGGCTTTTCAATTCCAGACTTAAGCTTTTTCTGGGGAAATTAAAATCTTGTTGGGATGTGATAAACGCCAGTTTATCATCATTCTTACGCATTAAAACAAACCTAGCTTTTAGGAATTTAACTCAGCAAATGGGTTTTTGGGCTGCGTTAGCCATAAATTAGGTTAGGCATGCCTTTTACATTTTTTTGTCTTTTTAATGTGTTTATTTGAGTGTTAGGGTTAATCAAATTGTTAGACTCTAGAACCCTAGCACTCAGGAAGGCAACTGATGAAGGAGAAGCTCAAACCAGCTGGAACTCAGCTTGATCCAACTCAACATAGTTGGATCGCAACTCACTTGAACTAGGGTTAGCTCATCTAGCTCCATTCAGCTCATCTCAGCTGAATGGTAGCTCAAGAGAGCTCATCTTAGCTCACCTTAGCTCAATTTAGCTCAGATCTAGCTCAACTTAGCTAAGTCTAGCTCATCTTAGCTCCCATTAGTTCACTGGGAGCTCTAGCTAGCTTAGCTGAGTTGATTGGAGTTAACCTTAGCTCAGGACCAACTCTATCCAGCTCCACTTAACTCCAGCCAACTGAAGATGACTTCATCTTAGCTTAGGAAGCTCAAGTCCAGCTCCTAAGGACTCAGCTTAGCTCAACTTAGTTGAGCCAAGCTACCTTAACTACTCCAACTAGCTAGGTCATCCCCGGGAATATCAAACCCAGCTCTCCTCAGCATTATTCAGTAGAAGCCAGCTTGCTTTAGCTTGGCTTAGCAGCTAGCAAAGAACTAGCAAGCTAAGCCAGCTAAAGTAGCTTCATGCCACCTTCTTCAGCAGCTACTAGCTCCAATTCCGCTCCAGACAACCTCCTCCATCTCCTCTCCTCTAAACCCTAGCTCCAAATACCTACTTCTTCTACCCTACCCTTGGCCATCCACCACCCTAAAACCCTACCTAACTAGCTCCACCAACTAAGCCCACCTAAGACCACCTAAGCTACCTCCACCTCTACTCTATTTTGACTCCAAGATAGACACCCCTTAGCCCCTCAACTACACCCAAAAGGCACCTTGTTTTGGCACCAAAATAGCCTTCTTGAAGCCCTCCCTTTTGGCACCAAAACACCCCCACATCATGGCCCTACACCTAACCCAACAACCTATCCTAGCCATCCACCTACCCCCTTCCAGAACCCTAAGTTGGAACCACCTAAGCCCCCTTCTAGAACCCTACTTTGGTGCCAACTTAAGGGACACCAAAACCTTAACTACCCCCCCATGCGACCTCTCAATTGGCACCAACTATTCCTAAACCTAGGATCAACATAACCACGTACAACCACCACCTAAATATATCCTAGCCATCCACCTAACCCACGCCTACTACCCCCCTCTCCACCTCTATATATACCTACCATTTACCACCAAAAAAATGATCCTCCATTTAGTTTAATTCCATCCTACATCCACCCTAACCTGCGGCCAAGGAAGGAGAAGAAGAGAATAAGATTAAGCCCCTTGGTTCCTTCTTCCCCTTCTTTCTTCTTCCTTATGCCACGCCAAGGAGGAGCAAGCTCTTCAACTTGGAGGACAACCAGGCATTGGAGGAGAATTGAAGGTGGAACCATCGACCTTAGAGGAGCATAGGGCATGCCCCCACTTTTTGGGCTTGCCTTCGAAGACATTACCAAATTAAAGGAGCATATCAAGGGAGGAGTTGGAGAGGCTCTTTTCAAGCCCAAGAGCCACTGAGCTTGGAGCAAGGACTCTCTTCTTCACCAACATCATCAAGACAATTAGTTTTTTCAATTTTTTACTTTCATATTTTGTAGGAAAAGCATTCCGCTATTAGGGTTTTTGTAAAACATTTTTTTCTAATTATAAAAGTTGCTTCCCTTTAAATTGCATCTCTATTCTTTGCTTTTCTAGCATGTTTCACTCCCTCTCTCTAATTACCTTAGGCCTCCACGTGCCTAGGGTGAGCTTAGAGAAAGGAATTATTTGTCACCTTAGTGTTGTTTAGTAAATTAGGTGTTAGTCTCTTTTCCCACCATCTACTTCGTGTATTTGCCGTCATTTCAAAATCAAACAAAAATCAAATATAAAAAAATACAAAAAGAAAGTTGATTTTCATTTTCAAGTAAGAGATTTATAATTGCAACAATTGACTCCTTGGACGACCCTAAATACTCTACTATCTAGGATTAAAAATTTAAAAGTGATTACGATTTGGCTTATTACAAAGACTTAAAAACCCACTTTTACAAATCATGCCAAATCTCGCATTAGGATGGGCCATACATAATCACTAAAGTGTTTCCGCATGGGGCTATAGAGGTTAAGAGTCCCTCCTCTTCAACAACGCCCTTTACCGTTAATAGCCAATGGTTGAAACCGTATATTACTTTGAATGGCCATCTGGTTGACAAGGTCACTCTCGAGGAGCCTTAGCTCCTGTCATCCTCTGCCTCAGGTAACATCTTTCCTTGGCCATTTTACTTCCAATGAAGACATTATTTGAACCAGGCATGGGGGGATAAGACTTGAGGCATTTGTTTATAGCATGTCTACATTTTGCATTTATGCATGCATATTGCATTCAATATATATATATATATATATATATATATATATATATAGGCCATGTTATTATGCTTAACCAGCTGGGCTCTGCATCTTTAGGCATGAGACCAAGACATTAGGTTTGCTTAGTTGACTCTAGGTGCCTAATTATAGGTGCTAGGGTTGAGCTACTGACTTTAGAACTCTAGGGTCCATTTGGACTTAAAAACTCAAGTAGGAGTTAAGTTGCGGACCATTTCTCAAGAGGTTGAGGAAGGAAAGCTAGGGATTGAGTTAAAGGCTGGGTACTACCTGGTGTCCTTTTCTACCTTTTGGTTTACGGGTCCTCGTAACTTAAGCATCCACATCACACAAACTTGGTCTTGTGTAAATAGTAATCACCTTAATTCCTTTCTTGAAGAAAATTTGGTTCTCTTAGTTCTGACTTAGGAGAAGCTTAAAAACACAACTTGATTGGATGGGTTCCTACCACATAAGAGGTGGAGTATATACTCACCTTGATGACGTGATGATAACATGTCACCTCCTCAGTGCTTGTCTCTTAGGATATCTATCCTATTGGGGGCATGTAAGTGCATTGTGCGATTCAGGTACCATGGGTGGCCCTATCTCATAGTGTCAATTGCCACAAGCTTGAATTTGCTTAAGAAATCCATGGGCCATACTATCTCGAAGTGTCGATTGCCAGAAGTTCTTGGGGTCATTATGGACGGTGCTGATTAGCCCATATTTGTGGGCTATTTAGGTATTTAAGTGCCTAGACATTAAGTTAATTTTAACATTTAGATAGCATACATTAGGATGTAAATAAATTAATTCATATTTTTAACTTAATTTCATAATTCATGTGTGGCATTCATATCTAAATGTATTTAGAATTAACTTAGAATTTCATGCATTTGATTAGTAACCAATTAGGTACATTACATGCATTGTTTTCATTAACATAGAAGTTAAGGATTTGTGCATAAATAATCCTAATATTTTATTATTTTATTATTCTTCTTCCTCTTCCACAGGAACGGCTCCGCTTCCTCCTCCGACGGCCATTCACTCCAGCCACAGATGTGAGCATTCATAATACGTGAAAAGTGGATCTGGAGCCTTCAATGCTCACGCTCCATTTCAAATTTGTGTAGCCACAACTACAAAGGAGGAGGAACGGTTGCCATGCTCGGGAGGCCACCACCCATTCCATCACTGTGCTTCATCTCCACCATCATCGACCTCAACTGTGGAGACAAGCCTCCACCATCGTGGGCGTGTGGTGTGATAGGTCATGATAACTTTGCATTTAATGATGATAATTCCATCTACCAGAGTTTATTTTAGGGATATATGTGCACTAATAACATACCATGATGGGCATGGGAGCATTGCATGCATTGTGAATTAAGATTGCTTATAAATCAATGTTTAGTGGCCATATGTACAAGTGCATGTTGAACATGCCTTAGATGAGCAATCGAATCGCACGGATGGATTTAGATCGACGAATGGAGCCCAATGGACTCAAAATCGCTTAAATCTGACATCCGGAGCTTCCCCAACAAGCCCAAGAAGTTCTGATCATTGATCTGATGATCAACGACCCACAATCGACCACGTGGTGCCACACCTGCCTCCATCGCGTGCCAACACAATCGCAACTCCTCCAGCATGAAATCTTGACCGTTGGATTTCCATCCAACAGCTGACTACGCTCGCACCTGACTTCGCCTTCGCAACTAATCACGAAGGTAGCACAGTGGGTAGAGCCTCGGCCTCCCAAGCGAGCAGCGAACGTTCAAAGCTCCGCACACTGCCAAATCGCGCTTGACCAAGAGCGCGATTGATTACAATCATCAATGCGGCCGCGAATGGTGCAGATGGAATCCACGCGGTGCCTCCAGATGAAGGCCTGCCCGACACGTGCAATCACGCGCACTCACCGCACGCGAGGCATGATCCAGCGACCCTATCACACATGATCCCAGTCGTTGATGCGCGATCGGATGCCCCTGTTGCGAGCACACAGATCGCGGGGCGAAGCAGCATCCGCAGGTGCAGTGGGGGGTGACATGGCGCATCCTCAGCGGTCCGATGGCGATCCACGCCTCAAATCCGACGGCGATCTGCGCCTCAAATCTAACGGCTGAGGATGCATAGGCGTGGCTTGAGAGGAAGAAGCATAGGTGCACGAACAGTGTGTGTGGGACTTCGGCGATGCTTTTGGAAAGGATATAGCGACGTACTAGACGTCCCTAAAGGCCCGTACCGCTTTTGGAAGACCTTTTCTACTATATAAACCCTCTCAACCACCCCATTCAAAAGCATTCAATTCACACACTCTCCATGCAATACTAGCCCTCTCCTAGCTCCACCAAGCATCCCATATCTGCCTCGAAGTTGTCCAGTCGCTGACGGAGCCCCCCTCCACTACCGTGGCCGCCTCGCCTCCTCCTCACACTCTTTTTACTTTAGATTTATGTCACACTTGTTTAAGCTTTCATCTATTGCTGTAGTTGTAAACAAACTCTAATTGCATGCTATATGTTAATGTTGTTTCTTATATCATAGCTCACATCTTCTTAGAATGAATGTCATGATTTAAACACAAGCTCTAACCCTAATCTCTCTCTCTTTCTCATTTTCTCGCAAGCAAACTAAACATTCCTGTGACAACTAAAGCAACAAACTAATCCGATTTCACACCTCCTCATTTTCGACACTTGGACTCACCAAATCCATATCTTAAATTAAAATCGACGTCGTAAACGCATGCTACAATGACATAATTAAACCAATGCATTCCATGCGCGTCAGTTTTTGGCACCGTTGCCGGGGAGGCAACGGATTTCTTTTGTCGCTTTCATCCGCATTAGTATTCACATCTTCTGACTCAGTTTTGCTCTGTCTACTTGATTGGTTGCAGGAGCTCGACACCTTGGCGACGAAGGAGCATGATCCGAGACAGTAGATATGGAGCAAAGTGCTACGAAGACTTTTTGTGAGTATCATTCCACCCATTGATTGTTTGCTTGCTTAAAAAAAAATACAAAAAAAATATAAATTCAAAATTGGTGTGGTAAATGGCTACTTGACCCACATTCCAAACTCATCACCCAACGAAAAAAATACACTCTAACGTTCTTGAAGAGATAATCTTTTTTGAGTGTTCTTCTTTCTTTTGAGTGGTGTTTGTGAAGCCACCATGATTTGATTTGGGCCATACCACTCATCATAATTGAAATCAACTCACCTGGTAGAATTGCATGAACACTAGGGTGAATACACTAGGGTTGTTTTTTCTAGGGCCACATCATTCTAAAGGACATCGACTTTCACCTGTTGTGTGCAAAACCTTGTGTGCCCACTTGAACATTGTTTGAAAACATTAAACAATTTCAATCCTAAAAATCACTAAAGCAAGGACGAATCATTAAATGACATCACATCCTAAAAATCTTGCTTGAAAATCATGTTTTGTTGAGTGCACGCACACGCTCAATTGGACTAACTAAGAGGCACAACCTCAAACAACACCTCATCACATATTATGAGCATACGCACTAACCTAGCCCTCATTAAAATGGAGCAGACGTGCCCTAGTCAGGACTAGTCTAAGTCTTGGAGGTGTGATTAGGTTTGCTAAGCAGTTGGCCTTCATTCCCTTTGTAAAATCTGGTGTCTAGGCTACGGGGAAGTGTCAAACGATTGTGGTTGTGGGGTCTACTGAACCGGCGGCGCAAGCTAAAGGAATAACCTTCCCCTCAATCCTCTCATAATCAACCTGGCCAGATTAACATCATGAAGGGAGGTTAAGTGCTTGCAGATTTGATCATTCCTTTTGAGGCTTCTAGGTCACCTAAGGTATACACTATAAAGACTAGACTTGCTTGCTTGTTTGTGCACACACTTCTCGCACCTGTCTCTCTCTGCATCCCCCCTGTTCTTCTCTAGTGTATGCACGGGAGACGATCACTTCATCCTGAGCTGTTTGTTTTAGATAGGGAAATCAGGAGGTGACTTAATTTTTCAACGGAAATGGCTGACCCAAGAAGTGATGAGATTGAGGACCAACCTCAACCTAATGCTACAGCCATCATTCAGGCCCAAATCTCTGCCAACCACCAACTTCAAGAAGAATAGATCCAAACCATCATGCAAGCCATATAATGATTGCAAAACCCTTAAGGGAAACCCCTACTGAACCCACCTAACCCACCACAACCTACCGAGGGCCAACCAAGGCCTCTTCGTGATTTTTACGATCCGTCTGCTATCTGGATCAAGCCACATCTTAGGGTCCCCGAAGGGGGAGATGATTTTGAGCTAAAACCAAATGTCCTGAGCTTAATTCAAAGCCACTTTCATGGGAGCTCAAATGAGGACCCCTCCTAACACCTAGAGGACCTAGACCGGATCACCCGGACTGTGAAACCAAGGAACATCAGCTTGGATATTATTTTAATTAAGATGTTCCCTTTCTCCCTAAAAGGCAAAGCATCTCACTGGCTTAAAACCTTAGGGAGACCCATCTCCACTTGGGAGGAACTGAGGAATGCATTCTTGAAGAAGATTTCCCCCATAGGTAAAACCAATGCCCTTAGAAGAGCCATTACCACATTCACACTACAAGATGGGGAACAATTCCATGAGGCGTGGGAAAGATTTAATGAATTGTTGAGGAAATGCCTACATCATGAGGTTCCAAGGTGGCAATTGGCGTAGATCTTCTACCATGGTTTGAACAAAAACCTTAGGAACTTTGTTGATGCCTCATGTGGAGGAAACTTTTTGAACAAAGATGAGGAGAGCGCGTTCGAACTCTTTGAGTCCATGAGTGAGAATTCTCTCAATAATGCCTCCATGACCTAGTTTAATTGATCCAGTCAACCCCATGGTGGGATCTATGAGATGCAAGCAAATTCTGGAGTGGTTGGCATGGACATTATAGCCAAAAAGTTAGATCGAGTTGAGTTGGTGGACAAAAAGATTGATGAGCTGTTGAACTAAACCCGAAACCCACTACAGACCCTCTCCCTAGCAAAGGGAGCTCACAATGTAGATTTGGTGCACTAGTGAACCAAATGCACTTGGAACAACCCTTGACCATGTTCCAAGGAGGGACCTTTTCTCACCTCAAACCCTAATTACTCTCCCCCCTCCCCTTTGGCACCTTCTATCTTTGAAGATGCCTAGGCCATCCAAGGTTACTCCAAACCTGACCCCTTCTCCAACACCTACAACACCGGATGGTGTAATCACCCGAATTTTTCCTGGACAAACCAAAAACCAAACCAATTCCAAAACCAACCCAGGCCAAACCCTCCCTCCTATCAGCAAGGTCCACTAGTTAGACCACACTATAATCAGAATAGGGCAGCCTCTCCCCCACAAAATCAGATGGACACGCTGATAAAAATGATGGCTGATATAAATCATAAACATCAGGAGGAAATGGCATTGGTGAAGGGACAATTGAGCCAGCTGTTGGATAGCAAAAAATAGGGGTCCCTTCCTTCTCAACCACAACCGAACCCGAGAAATGTGATCAATAGAGGCCTCAATCCTCAAGGGTTCCAAGCCAATCCTAGGAATGCCCACATGATCCAGCAAGCCCTACAGACACCCCCTGGGTTTGGTGCTTCCTCTTCTTCTTAAGGATTGACTCATGGTCCCAACGCCTCAGCCAACACGGTTACCTTGAGAAGCGGCACTAAAGCCTAGGACCCCAAATGGCCGACCCCTCTCGTGACCTCGCTTCCTGAGATGCTTGATTCTGAGGATGAGCGAGAGGAACCCAAGGACCAGGAGACTGAACCAATTCAAACCCAAACACCATACCCTAAGGCCTTGGAGAAAATGAAGAAAAAGAAAAATGTAGTTGAGAATGAGGAGTTGTTAGAGATTTTCAAACAAGTTCATAATAATATTCCTCTCCTTGAAACAATCAAGCATATCCCAACTTACGCTAAGTTCTTGAAGGATTTTTGTACGTCAAAGCGTAAGGCAAGAACCCAAGCACCTAGGAAGGTAGTGCTCTCAAAAAAAGCTAGTTTAGTGATATTAAGCAGCCTACCTCCCAAACGAACTGACCCAGGAGCACCCCTGATATTTTGTAATATTGGGGATATGACATTTGATAGAGCGCTTTTGGACTTAGGTGCTTCAATCAACCTAATCCCAACTACCCATTATCACTAGTTTGGAATTGGGGAGTTGAAACCCACACCTGTGACTATTCAATTGGATGATAGATCCATGAAAACCCCGAAGGGGGTAATCGAGGACGTAATTGTTTGGGTCAAGGACTTCTACTTCCCAGTAGACTTTTTGGTCCTTGACATGGAAGTCCCCGAATAGCTACAAAACACACCCATATTCCTAGGCAAACCCCTCTTAGCTACGGCTAAGGCGAACATTGATTATGATAAGGGATGCATGGAAATCGCCTTTGGAGACAAGAAGATGTAATTGAATATCTTCAGGGCGGCTAAGTCTTTTGATTGTGGCTAGGTTGAGGAGCACGATCCTATGGAACCTCTGGTTGAAGAATGCCTCACTCTTAGCTCTTTAGCAAACCATTTAACTCAACCAGTTGGTAACTATCCTAACCCATCCCAGTCTGTGGAGGTTGACCTTTGTAGAGCTGATTACCTTCAGCAACCTCCATTAGAGAAGATTGATGTTGATCAACTCCCGCCTTTCCCTTACCCGTCAAATGTTGTCCCACCTACACCTGAACTTAAGCCTTTTCCTGATAATCTCAAGTATGTCTTCCTAGGACCTGACCAGACCTTCCCTGTGATTATCAATGCCCATTTAACTAGGGATCAAGAACTTAGTTTGACTGCAACCCTCTCTAAACATTGGGCAACCATTGGGTGGACAATTTCTAACTTAAGGGGAATTAGCCCTACCTATTGCACTCACAAGATCTATTTGGAAGATAGGGCTAGACCTTCTCGCTATATGCAGAGGCGATTGAACACGAATATGTGAGAGGTCGTTAAAAGAGAAATAATCAAGTGGCTCGACGCAGACATCATTTACACAATTTCCGATAGCCCTTGGGTGAGCCCCACTCAAGTGGTACCCAAGAAAGCCAGGCTCACCGTGGTCCGTGGTCACCAATGACCAAGGCAAATCCATCCCCACCTGCACCGCTACCGCATGGCGGATGTGCATCGATTATAGGAAGCTTAATGAGGCCACCAAGAAAGATCATTTCCCTCTGTCATTCATTAACCAGATTCTTGAGTGATTGGTAGGGTAGAAATATTTTTGCTTCTTGGATAGATATTCAGGATACAACCAAGTTGTTATTGTACTAGAAGATCAAGAGAAGATCACATTCACTTGCCCATATGGCATGTTCGCATTTTGTCGTATGCCATTCGGGTTATGCAACGCACCCACTACCTTTCAGTGTTGCATGCTAGCCATCTTTTCAGAGATGGTGGGTGAATACCTGGATGTCTTTATGGATGATTTCTCTGTGTTCGAGAACTCATTCGACCATTATCTTAGCAACTTGGAAAAGATCTTGAAGCGATGTATCAAGGTCAACCTAGTTTTAAGCTGGGAAAAGAGGCATTTCATGGTTCAGGAAGGGATTGTCCTCGGTCACATCTCTCGCATAGGGGCATCGAAGTTAATCGAGCTAAGGTTGATTTAATTTCCAAACTTCCACCCCCTAGCTCGGTCAAGCAAATCCAATCTTTCCTAAGACATGCTGGCTTCTATTGAAGGTTCATTAAGGATTTTTTGAAACTTTCTAAGCCCTTGACTGACCTTCTAGCCAACGATGCCCTTTTCACATGACACCTGATTGCATCAAGGCTTACAACACCATTAGGGGAACAGTCTCCAGTGCACCTATTTTACAACCCCTAGACTGGTCCCACGACTTTGAGATAATGTGCGATGCATCAGATTTTGCAGTCGACGCAGTCCTAGGACAAAGAAGAGAGAGGAAGCTCGTGGTGATCTACTATGCAAGCAAAACATTGGATGGGGCTCAATGGAATTACACTGTCACAAAAAAAGAACTGCTCGCCATAGTCTTTGGGTTAGAAAAGTTCATATCATACCTTCTAGGATCCCACGTGACGATTTACACCGACCACTTGGCTATCCAGCATTTGTTGGCCAAAAGGGACGCTAAACACAGGCTCATCAAATGGATCCTACTCTTGTAGGAATTTGACCTAGAAATATGTGACATGGCTGGGCCCAAAAACGTTGTAGCCGACCACTTGTCCAAACTTCACCCAGACCACATTGGACTTTCATTACCCTTAACCGACACCTTCCCTGATGAACAACTTCTAGCCATGCAAGGAAGGAGGCTACCCTGGTATGAAGACTTAGTCAACTATCTGGTGGTAGGTCAGACTTCGCACGGCTAGTCCAGATAGCAACAGGATAAGTTCTTGGCTGAAGTCAAGCACTATTTCTAGGATGATCCTATGCTGTTTAGACTCTATGCTGACTAGATCATAAGATGTGTTTTCCTGAAGAAGTCCAAAGTGTGCTATCCTTCTGTCATGACCAAGCGTGTGGTGGCCATTTCTCTGGGAAGTAGATGGCTGCAAAAGTTTTGCAATCCGGATTCTACTGGCCATCCTTATTCAAGGACTCACATAGCTTTGCGAAGACTTGCTTTCGGTGCCAGACATTAGGGACTATGACCAGAAAGGGTATGATGCCCCTACAACCCATTCTGATTGTCAAAATTTTTGATGTCTAGGGCATCGATTTTATGGGTCCCTTCTCACCATCCAATGACTTCGAGTACATGTTAGTCTCAGTGGACTATGTCTCAAAATGGATCGAAGCCGTAGCCACCCGAAGATGTGACCATAAGGTTGTCATGGACTTTGTTAAGCAAAGCATCTTCTCTCGATTTAGAATACCGAAAGCCATGATCAGTGATGGTGGGAGTCACTTTATTCATGCCCAATTTCGTGGCTTACTTAGAAAATACGGGGTTACTCACTACATTGTTACCCTGTATCACCTGCAAATAAATGGGTAAACTAAGGTCTCTAATAGGTAGATCAAGAATATTTTACAAAAGACTGTGAAACCTGACCGAAAGGATTAGTCCACACGATTAGATGATGCCCTTTCGGCATACAGGACTGCTTTTAAGACCCCGATAGGCATGTCGCCTTATCGATTGATCTTTGGCAAGGCTTGCCACCTTTTGGTCGAGTTGGAACACCGGGCATACTGGGCTGTTAAGCAGTGCAATATGGATTCCCGGTTGGTCGGAGCACAAAGGACACTCCAACTCTCTGAGCTTGAGGAAATCTGTCGGAACACTTATGAGAACAATCGACTTTACAAAGAGAAGATGAAAGCCATCCACAACAGACACATTCATAGGAAAACCTTCGAGCCCAATTAGTAAGTCTAGCTTTTTAATGCAAGACTTAAACTTTTCCCTGGGAAGCTGAGATCAAAGTGGACAGGACCATATTAGGTGGTCAAACCTTATCCCAATAGGGTGGTTGAAATTGCAAATCCTAACTCAGGGTAAACCTTTACAGTAAACGGCCGGAGATTAAAACATTTTCTTGCTCAGGTTCCCCTAAAGGAAGTAGTCACCCTCATTGAGGGTTGAGATGGAGCTTCGCCCAGCTGGAGGCAATAAACTCAGTGCTTCCTGGGAGGCAACCCAGAAGATTCAGACTGATCAGGTACACGGTGGTACTCAGGTGATTTCTTTTTATACCCCCTTCCATACATTTATTTGCCAATGAAGACATTGTCCAACTTAAGCATGGGGGGGTGGTAATTTGCATTTTCTGAGTTTATATTATCAGCCTGAATTATAAAAAAAAAAGAGAAGAAAAGAGAAGAAAATTAAGAAGGAAACCTTAGGCATTAGGAGCTTGTCAACTATAGGAAATAATATGAGAAAAACCTGAACACTTAGACTTTTCAACCCATTGACCGATTGTCCAGAACCCAGCTCACTAAATGCATGAAAAAGCTCAAAACACTTAAGGAAGAAGCGGGGAAGTAAAGCAATCCGGGGAGATATGCACTAGAAGCACCCTTGTGTAGACCCCACACAAAATAAAAGTAGGGCGAAAGCTACTGATAGGACAGATGCACCTTTAGACAAGCATTTTCTTTTCCGGTTACTTAGGGGCGTAGAAACTCAAAGTCTGTTTTAATTACCGTTGAGTGAGTCTATCACAATCTTCACACCAAGATGCTTAGTACTTAGAGTCTTTTTCGAGTTATGGGTGGGTTGGGTAGCCGTAAAATGTTACCTACACACTCTCAACTCCAAAAAAATCCAAAAAAAAAAAATTAGACAAGATAAATATATATATATATATATGCTTTAAAGTGAGGACTTGGGCGGTTTGCATTTTGGTAGACACCTGGGTGCTGTTTAGTCTTTGTGAATTAGGCTCTTAGTATATATTTCCTCCCGTTAACAAGCAACATATGTCTAAGTAATCAATTCGTAATTCTGACTTAAAATAACGGGTAGGATAAATCTTGCTAGGGACTAACAAGGGATGAGCATGGGGGTATGATAACTCTGCATTTAATGATGATAATTCCATCAACCAGAGTTTATTTTAGGCATATATGTGCACTAATAACATACCATGATGGGCATGGAAGCACTGCATGCATTGCGAATTAAGATTGCTTATAAATCAATGTTTAATGACCATATGTACTAGTGCATGTTGAAATAGGCCTCAGATAAGCAATCGGACCACACAGATGGAATCAGATCGACGAATGGAATCCAACAAACTCGAAATCGCTTAAATCCGACATCTAGAGCTTCACCAACAAGCCCAAGAAGTTCTGGACATTGATCTAATGATCAACGGCCCACAATCGGTCACATGGCTCCTGCACCAGCCTCCATCGTGCATCAATACAACCGCAGCTCCTCCATCATGAAATCCTAACTGTTTGATTTCCATCCAATGGCTAACCGCGCCCGCACCTAACTTCTCCACAATTAATCGCGAAGGTAGCACAATGGGTAGTGCCTCAGCCTCACAAGCGTTTGAAGCTCTGCATGCTGCCAAATCGTGCTCGACCAAGAGTGCGGTCGATTACAGTTGTTGATGTCGGCACGAACGGTGCAGATGGAATCCACTCGGCACCTCCAAATGAAGGCCTGCCCGATGCGTGCGATCACGCGTGCTCACCGCACGTGAGGCACGATCCAATGCACCCGATCGATCGCTATCCCAGCTGTTGATGCACGATTGGACAATCCTTGTTGTGAGCACACAGATCGCAGGGCGAAGTAGCATCCGCGAGCACAGTAAGGGGCGATGTGGCATGTCCTTAGTGGTCCGATGGCGATCCGCGCCTCAGATTTGACGGTTGAGGATGCATAGGCGCGGCTTGAGAAGAAGAAGCATAGGCATACGGACGACGGGTGTGGGACTTCAGCGACGCTTCTAGAAAGGACATAGCGATGTACTAGACGTCACTAAAGGCTCGTACCTCTTTCGGAAGCCCTCTTCTACTATATAAACCCCCTCAACCACCCCATTCAAAAGCATTCAATTCACACACACTCTCCACGAAATACTAGCCCTCTCCTAGCTCCATCAAGCATCCCATATCTGCTCTGGAGTTGTCGAGCCACTGACGGAGTCCCCATCCACCGCCGTGGCTGCCTCGCCTCCTCCTCGCACTCTTTTTACTTTAGTTTTATGTCGCACTTGTTTAGGCTTTCATCTATTGTTGCAGTTGTAAATAAACTCTAATTGCATGCTATATGTTAATGTTATTTTTTATATCATAGCTCACATCTTCTTAGAATGAATGTCATGATTTAAACCAAGCTCTAACCCTAACCTCTCTCTCTCTCTCTCATTTTCTTGCAAGCAAACCAAACATTCCTGTGACAACTAAAGTGACAAACTAATCTGATTTCACGCCTCCTTGTGTTCGACACTTGGACTCACCAAATCCACATCTTAAATTAAAATCGACGTTGCGAACACATGCTACAATGACATAATTAAACCAATGCGTTCCGCGCACGTCAGGCCACACCTCCATTCGGAGCTTGCTCGCATCACCATGAATGCATGCTGCTCCACCATAAGCACACAGAGGCATGCATGCTACCATCTTCGCTATTCATCTCCATCTCCACCACATCCTCTGTTCGACTTGCAAGAGAACCCAACAATATCTTTTTCACCATCCTTGGCCATCCTACCACTTTCATACAACCAATTCCATGTTCACACGGCCACACCTCTTCATAACCACCCACCATAGCCACACACATCCCCTCCATTCCATGTTACACAAAGCACCCCCTTTCTTCTTCTTCTTCTTCTTCTTTTTCTTCTTCTTCCTCTATTTTCATAACAAAACCATCTCCACCAACTCATCGCTGCACCTCCAGCCTGCATGCGACCAGTGCCCCTCCACCATGCCACCGCACATGCCCACATGCACCTCCAACAGGCTAGCAGTGCGCTCCCACGCCCGGTGTTACGAACGCGCGGCTTCAGACGTCTTTTAAGACATCTGGGAGGTGGCCCAGACGTCGGACCAAACTTCTGGAACCCCTTCTAGACGTCTGGGATTAGGTTTCGGAGGCACGCGCAGTTGCATCTGCGCGCCTGCGCGCGTAGACCTGCGGGTGCCTTTTCCCCTCTCTCCTGCGGCCGCAGGCTGCGCCCTCTATTCCGCTCTCTCTCCTCCCCACGCAGCTTTAAAACGCCACTCCCTCTCCCTCACTCTCATCACCTCCGCCCCCTTCCTCTTCTCCTTCCAGCCGGTGCGCGAGTGCGAACGCAAGTGAACGGCGGCAGCGACAGCCGCAGTGAGTATGGGAGGAGGTGCTGTGCGAGGGAGGAGGCACTCGGCCGTGAGGGCGAGCTTGCCGGGGCTGCTAGGGCCAGCCGGCGGGGTGAGCAGCAGACGCGGGGTGACGCGGGAGGCCTGCTGCAGCTCGAGCAGTAGGCGGACGAGACGCGGCGCGGCCTTGCATCGCAAGCGGATGGCGAGTCGCGCCCTGATTCTGGAAATTTTTCCAGAATCAGACGTCTGGGCTTCCAACCAGATGACGGGGAGGACGTCTGGAGGACTGTCCAGACGTCTGAAAGGTGAGTTATTTTCGTCCTTCTTCCTTTTCTTCGGCCGTCCGTACTGAGAGAGAGAAATGGGTACGCACAGGTTCTGGATTTGCCATCCAACGCGAATCAGACATCTGGCTGCAGTGCCAGACGACGGGAACGACTTCCAGACGTTCGGGGTGACCATCGGATGTCTGGGAACTAGGCCAGACGCCCCCACAGGCTTCTGGACATCTGAGAGACCACGCAGGACAAGGTACCATATGATCCCCATTTTTAAGACATCTGGAAGAAGTTCCAGACGTCTAATTTTGCACTGTTTCGTCATTTTCGACCCGTTTAGGGCCCGTTCGGAGTCCGTTTTCCGCGTTTCGAGTTGCGTGCTTTTCGGAATTAAATCCTCAATACGTCTACAGTAGTTGTATACTGTTTTGAGAAACTCCTTGTGTTTAATCCTTGTGATAGGACCCCGTTCCGTTGTAGTCTCGGGGGTTGCGGAGGTACGCGGGATTCCCGACCACGCCCCCCGTACGCCTGTTGTAACCGGTAGAGTGGCTTTTAAGTTTATTAGTATAATTCGTTAAATTATGGAACCATAAATAGAACCTAGGACATTGCATGAATCCTAGGAATGAGAAATAGATTGAATGATAGATCCTAGGTGTTGCATGAATCTTAGGGTTGGAAAACTAGATTGTATGATAGATCCTAGGATATGGCATGAACATAGGACGGGGAAAACTAGTGGAATATATGAATACTGCAGTCTTGAAAAAATGGAAAGGAACAAATAGCTACCTGTAAATTGAATTAACAGCTGCCTGTTATGAATAAATAAACGTGACTGAGAACATGGATTGTAAGAACGTGAAACTGGAAAGTGAAACCTAGATGTTCTAAGTTAAAAGAGCTGGAACCCTATGGGGAATTACGAGTGGAACTCCTGGAAAGAGAAAGGAATGGAACTGAGAAAGAAAGACGTGGTAGTGTGCCGTCTCTTGGGTACGTAGTACCAAGGGAAGTACCTGTACCTGTTTAGTGCAGAGCGGAGCCAGCCGCCCCAGGGACCCGGGGTTAGGACTGGCCACTTTGTACCGACTTGCTGGCCCTCGTGTACGTAGTACCGAGGAGAGCTACTAGTGTAGGGAGGTACTAGCTACCCCACGGGCCCCGGGGTTCTGCTAGCCTCCTACACCGACTTGTTAGGCCCACTGGGGCAAACCAGGGTAGTTAGGCGAGGGTGTGCGGACTGTGGAGGGGCAAGGACCCTGTTTGGTTACTGTGGAGGGGTTGGACCCCCTGTTACTGAGAGGGCTCTGCCCTGTACTGGTTCCGTGCTGTGCTTTAGGCGCACCCGCTAACGGAAACGACTGACCGCGTGCCAGTGTGGGTTAGCTACCTGTGCGTTTATCGCGCGTGCCGTAGTCATCGTTACTCCTGTCCGTGACCTTGGGGTGGTTGACTGAGAGTAGGATCACCACGGGGGACTCTCCCGGCCAGGAGAGCACCACGTGCTACTTCTATTTTTTGGAAAAGACTGCAATCAAGATGGTTCCCACGAGGAACATTCAAGATCAAGTGAAGGATCTGAGAAATAAATGAAATCATGAGACAATTGAAAGACGTAAATAAAGAAAGTAACAGAACATAACAGCTACTTTACACTCTACTGTTTCTTTTGTTTTAGTTGCCACTCTACTTAGCGTTTTGCTGACGTGTTACACTCGTTACCTTTCAGGACCAGGTGTTGAGCAGCCAGGGTCAGCAGCTGCAAAGGACGTTGGGCCAAGTAGGGTCCAGTAGAGTTACCATTGTTCTCTTGTACCTCTTTTTGTTCCACTGTAGTGAGTAGTTCTTGTTACCGCTGTACTTTTCTTTACCTGCGGTTCATATTATGTTATGAATGTTGTTCTACTGTTGTGGTGGTATATACTGTAGTGGTTTCTTTCCTTACTGCTGTATTTTCTTACTGTTAGTTATATTCATGCTGAATGTGGTTTATTTTAGTGCTCTTTTGGTTACTTCCTCGTTGGACGACTAGGTCTTGGGATTAGTCGAGTCGGTCCGGTTCTCGTGTCTCATAGGGACTTGGGAATCGGGTCGTTACACTAGGCCAGCATTGCGTGCCTCCCCTCGTTGCACCTCTGCCTAAGCGCTACAAAGCGTGCTCCTCCAGCAGCAGCACAAGCAGTCCCCACGCCGCCACTGCATGTGCGTGCCCCCAACGCACACTCTACTTCAACCACATGCGACCTCCGCACGTAAGCCCTTCGCCACCAGACTCCCTTCGCTACAACTCCACCACGCATGCACAACCCTCAACCGCGCCTTCGTGCACTCAATAGTAGAGAGCAGAACCGCCACTCGCCACCTTCCTCCCCTTCTTGCAGGCACCATAGGCTACCATCCACTACACTATCACCACTGTCGGGTGCGGCCTGAGGGGGGTGACCTCCAGCTGCAGCCTCGACACCCGTCTCTCCTCCTCCTATGCGCACGACCAAACAAAGTGTATTCCCCTGTTTCATCCTCTATTAGTTATTACAACATATGCCATTGCCATTTCATTTTTTTGATTTCATTATTGTAGTGATTTTATGAGAACCCCTTTCCTTGTTTACCTTATTTAGCAAATCAATTTCTTAACCTAAATCTAAGTGAGTTTTCATTCAATTCTTGGAAGAATCTTGCTATAGGGGAAGCTTAATTCGTATTTACATTTAAGTGCCATTGTGAGGATTTTATTCTTATTTTATTGTGGCAGACATTACATGAAACCCCCTCCTATTTGGCTTAAATGAAATTTCAACTTGTGCTTTTATTTAAACTCGTATCTACGCAATTTTCGACATAATTTCTTAAGGAGATCATTCGTGAACAATAACAATTAATTATTGCGAGTTTGTAATAGCCATTGCCTCCTTGTGGACATGACCCACTCTCTCTTGAGTGGTTTAATTTTAATTCAATACTTTGATTAGTCGATTTTCCACCACTTAGAACTATAAACGACAAATCATTTTAATTATCATCTTTGTAAGAGAAATCAACTCGTTACGTGCTATCTCGAAGCATTGAAAGCCAGGCACCCTTTGAGGCTCAGTGATGGGGACAATGAATCCGACACAGATCATGTTGATAGCTGATCCAAGGTTAGACTTAGAGGAATTAAACAAAAAAAAATATATATATATATATTAAAAAGAGAAAATCCCTCTTACTCTCTAGGTTGGCAATCATACCAACCTCAAATAAGTTAGACCAATACACATACATGGATGCTTTAATGTCTGGGACCAATAAACCTTAGGGTAGAGTTAGAAATCAAAGAAACCTATAACTTGTCCTTAGTTGACTTAGTCTATAACTTAGGAACTACTCGAACCTTATGATCTAGAGTTAGATAGTTCAACCTAATTTCTATGAAAAGGTCAATTAAGTTAGCTTGGGTAACTTGGAGTGCTAAGTCATGCTTGAATTTGCTAGGGACTAGCAAAAACTAGGCATGGGGGTATTTGATTAGCCCATATTTGTGGGCTATTTAGGTATTTGAATGCCTAAACATTAAGTTAATTCTAACACCTATTTAGCATGCATTAAAATGTAAATACATTAGTTTTAGATTTACTTCATGCATGGCATTCATATGTAAATTAGATTTTAATTAGGATAGTATGCATTAACTTAGTCTTCAAGTTAGGTTGCATTTTAATTTAGTGTGCATTGTACTCATTACATGATTTTAGATATTCTATAAGGCTTTGTACATAAATAAACCAATGTTTTAATTATTTATTTCTCTCTTCCAACAGAAATTCGTGACCTGCTTCTCAATAGCTGTGCCGCCATTGAAGCCCTACAATCAAGGAGCAGTCCACTCGTGGCTAAGTTCGAAACCTCCGTCTACTATAAGAAGGGAAAGCTACACGCACAGAGGAGGTTTCCACCCTGATCCAATTCTGTGCTCACCTCCATCACCACCGACCTCAACTGCGGCAGCACGACTCCACCACCATGGGCATGTGGTGTGACAGCCCACACCACCAACTGGAGTCTCTACATCACCGTGCTTCACCTGTAACTCCACCATCAGCAACTCAACAACCACTATTCACCTTCTTCCACATCTTTTTCTTCGTCTGTTTCACCTCCACCGAAAAGAACCCAAACATCATCACCTACGACCACAACAACAACACCACCATCACTCCATGTCAATCGCCAGCAGCCCCCCTCTAGCAAGGCATGACTATGCACGCTGCAGCAAGTCTACATCTGCGTGCTTGCCTTGCCGGCCAACAACAGTGCAACCACACTTTGCGCGTTAGCCTCACCTTGCGCTCCATGCCTAGCAGCAGCCATGCGCCACCCGCGTGCACCAGTCACGCGTCGCCTCGCCGCACATGCGTCCCCTAGCGCACCCCCACGTGTGCCACCTCGTCGCTCACCCATCTCCCCCTGGCCGTGTGTAGCTGTAGCAAGTAGCAGCTCCCACCACCGTTCTCTACTCCATGTCGCCACGTTTGGCCGTCCCACACCTTATCGACACCATCGCCGCAAAGCCCTCGGCGGCAACTACCTCTGGCGAGCTCCTCACCTCCAACCATCGCTTCGTCCGTGCACGAGCACAAGGCAAAACTTTTCCCCTATTTTGAACCTAATTAAAATTTACATGCCATGCCATTGTAAACTTCTCATTTTCTCATTTAAAGAATAGTTTATTATGTTGATTTTACGAGAAAACCATTTCCTTTCAATGAAAATGCCATTTTAGCTTTATATAGCATTATAAATTTATTTAAAAGGCAGATTTGGCTCGATTTCTTGGCAAAATAATCGTAAACATCTATTTTCGACGTGTGTGAGTTTTAACAGGCGTAAGCCTCCCTGTGGAGACGACCCACTACCTAGTGAGTGGTTATTTATTTTTCATTTGTTTTGATCATGTGTTTTACCACTCGATTTCTATACTATAATGCAATCTTAGATCATATTTTAGAACACTATTTTAATGCTCGATCAATCAACATAATGGTTTGCCTAATGAATGTATTTGTGAATAGACACATATTTGTCTCAAGTCTAAGGATATGCCTTCTCCATGACAACACTGGAGAAGGAATTTTGTTATCTCCTACTTCATCAAGTTAACTCCTAAACTTGACCCGTGTGACAGTTCTCGTACCTCCATTTGAGAACACCAATCATGGGATGACCTTAACAGAAGGTTGCCATCCCAACTCAGAACAGAAACATATGATTGAATATAATGGCTTCTTGATGTGCTATCAGATCTTCTAATCAGTTTAGACCTCCAAATCGGCACATGTTAGGTTATTTGATCTAGCCAAATATGTAACCCTAATAGTACTAAGGGACCCAAGTCATTTAACTGGAAAATAATCAAGTTCTTTTATTCAAATAAAATGTGATCATATTACAAGAACTCAGAGGGTTCACTGAGGGAACACAAAAGCCAATAGAAACCACAAAATTGGTTGCAAATGGTGATGTGAGATGGAATTGGCCATTGAGCAATTTGAGCAGCTTCCTCCTAACACCAATGTGGGAACACCATTGAAAGGGCATAGCGACCACCATATGCAGTGCCAGTCAATCACCACCTGTAGAAGAAACCATGTCTAATTGATAACTCCAACAAGGAACTACACACATATGCTACCAAGACCACCTAAGGACATGACCATGCTAACAACCCTAGAAGGCTAAAGCAACTCCATCAGAGGTGAGTACCACAGGCATCAGACAATTGATGGTGCACAACCAACAAGGTGACTTGTGCAAGCAAGTCACTGGAGAACCACACCGGTGAAAGAGGTAGGATGGGAGGGCCGATAAAATAGTCATGGAGGAATAGAGAGGGGTCCTCGACTAGTGACGATTGGCCACCTGATGATGCCCAAAATCATCGCACTAGAGACTAGGGTTTGAAAAGGGAAAGGAAGTGAATGGGCAAGTTAAAGGGTTGGAACCTTGTGAAGTGGTGCTACTAATGTAAGGACCTAGGTAACCACTACTTTCATGCTTAGTGTTGCAGCCATTTTGTTCACTCTTTTGCTTACCTAGGTAATGATAGTGAATAGAGGTGAGTTAGGTATAGGACATAGAGGAAGCATGATAAGAAATCAAATAGAAGTAGCCATGAGTAGCTATTGTTATTTTCAGTTTTTATTTTATTAGTCAAGTTGTTTTGCAATAAAAAAATTTTGTTTCAATAAAATCAAGAAATTTTTACATCCATCCTCCTATAAACATACCTAATTACATTCATATGATTTTACATCCGTACCCCTACAACCTTGCACTATCACTCATAAGTGACGTTGCCTTTATATCTAATGCTAGATTATTGTAGCTTTGGTTATACATAACTCCTCACTATAGTTAACCCTTAAAAGAACAATAAACCTTTTCCTCCTCCCTTCAGCGTACACACACACACACACACACACACACAGAGTAGGAGCTCCATAGACGTCTGTCAGCTCTCTTCCCTCAACAAGCTCATTGAGGAGGGTGGAAACTAGGGAGGAAGAAGGAGGGGGGTTTAGTTGGGGAGGAGGAAGGAGATGGGTGGGTCTTGTAGGGGGAGGTGGGTGATGACAAAAAAGGAGATGGGCGAGCCACACCATATAGAGCAACGATGCTCCTCAAGAGTGCATAGTAGTACTTTTTTTTTAAAAAAAGGGTGCATAGTAGTAGGAGCATTGCCACTCCTTGAGGGGTTGTACAGGAGAAGAGTAGTGCATGATGGGAAAAACATGGTGTGCAAGACAACACACATAGATCTTGCACATAGAACACATTCTGATGAGGTTCATATTTGATGAGGGTGATTATACTTATAATCATGCACAAAGCTAATCTAGCGAAGTCCTTTCCATTCTTTTGTATTTGGTTTTAGTGCGCTACATATATTCTAAAGTTCGGCATTGATTGTGAAGTCAATAATGTGCATGGAGACTCAATGGTGACTGACAAGGACCTTGTCAAGGTAGCTAAGAAGGAAATAAAAGTAGGGGAGGAGAGGAAGAAGAAGGAAGAGAAAAAGAAAAAGGAAAGAGTGGAAGAAAAGTGGATGGGAGTATTGATGTAATTTTTGAACTTTGCTTAGTTAAAGTTAATGATCATTCATTGTCATTCAAATCTAATGAAAATTTAACTTGAGAGTGACACTGTCTTTTATCTAGTTTATATTGTCTATTATGACAATATTACTTTTATGGTTACTAGTTTGTGATATTTTAACACATCAAAGTTTTTAGATGTCACATATCTTGGCTATTTCATAAAAAAATATCAATCTTAGCCTTAGTGCATCACATTGATATCATAATAGGAAATATTGAACTAATTAACTCAAGTTTAATATTAACAAAATATGCCACAATTAAGTGTTTATATTGTAGGGAACTAACATTTAGCATGAACATCTATCTTTGAAAGATATATAAGATTAAAGTTCAAGTGTAGCAAGTAGATAATGAAGAAGAAGAAAAGTTTAAGTAGCAGAATAAGATGACTTGGGCTACATGCAATTGTAGTTTTCATGTTAATGTTAAAGGAGTCATTGTACACAAGTTGAATTTGATTTAATTAGTTTCTAAAAAGCTACATAATGTTAAGTTTGATGTCTAGAGGTATCTTTTAGAGTTTATAAATATCTTAGACCCTCTCTTTTGATCTGTAGAAACTCATAAACTATTATATTGACAATCTACACTCTTAAAAGTAGTCTTAAACATTCAAAGAGATCTCATAGCGCAACTTTCCTACAGATTTCTAGAACTTCCATTCCCTCGGGTTCCTAGCATGTCGGCCTAGGATTTTCTCTAAGCCTTGTCTTGTACTTCATTTCTCCACGAGTAGTTCTATAGTCTCACCTATTTTAAAATTTTTTATATAAAATGTATATGGTACTTTTGACATTGCCTATAAGAGGGAGATATATTGCTTCTTGGCTACTCAAGAAGATACTTTTATTTTGAGAAACACTTCCTTCAATTCTTGAAGCACTATTAACTATTGGCAACAAATTGTTGAGGCAAAATCCTAAAATGAAGAAATTTAAGTAATGGTTTATCTAGAAAAGGATTTGCCATTATAGTTTCTTATGCAGTTATCACTGACTTGTTATTTTGTTGTTCCATCTTTTTTCTCTAAAGCACCATTCAATCCCCTTTGTATTTATCATAAATCATGTAACCTCAGATTAGGTTGACTTGCCAAGAACAGGTAATCCTGAAATTTCTTAATGTTTGAGTGAGTTTTCAATGATATATAAATAGTGATATTGAAACATTAATTCCAGCAACTGCTTTAAAGAGGATACAGGCGTTGTTATGAGTTTGATATCGATAAATTATCTATATCTGTGATCCATTTTAGACTATATGCATTGTCATGATTAAATACCTTCACCATTACGTTTATTGGCATATTGGCCATGGAAGAATAATTAAATATACTAAACATGAAAGTTGAACTTAATTCTTATACGGTGAGGAATTGTCCTGTAAATCCTATAGTTACAGGATAAAAGGGTATAAACTAGAAAAGTTCCATACTTAACAATGTGGTTTGATAGATCCTTTTGTGGATAATCTGTTACTTAATTAGTTAACTTCTTCCTACAGAATTAAGCTTTGCTATATTGCCATTTCTTTTGTGGTAACGTCACTAATGTATAATTACAAAATAGGACCTCGTGGAAGATCATAATTTCATTTATTTTCTACCAGATAATTTAGCCAATTTTGTTTGCATATCCTCAAATTGCCATCGTTGCTCGTATTTTAGTTGATTTCATTCAGCCTTAGTCCGATTTATATCCATACAATTATAAATATATATTTGTACGTATTCGTATCCGCTTCTTTTACTTGCGGTAATCTATAGTTAAATCCCTTGTCAACATCCGTAAGAACTACATACGAAATAGCGTGAAGATAATTAATTACGGATGCATATCCATAGCAAAATTCTATTTCGGCTGGTTGACGAGGGAAGGAGTTACCTTCGTAAAATATATCTAATCGACTAATGATTAGATCAACAGAATCTATTTGGATTCGATACACATGATCGCTTAACAATTACAATTTAACGTAACAACTTTCCATTACTCTTCGTCACTTTATTGATTATACATTTCTAAAAATATAACTAACACTATTTATATTTTATAAAAGAAATTTTCTAATTTAATATTTTATTTATTATTCTCACGTATAGTCGATACTAGGGACTAAATTAAGTCCCTCTCTAGATGTACAAGTATCAACGGTAAAATTAACTCAGCAATCCTCTTTTGTAATGTAATTGTTTATTTATTTTTATTTTTTAATTATATTACACTTTTCGTAATTATAAATTTTTTGATCAACATCGGTGAAGTCGGCGGTAGCCTTCGAGACCCATCACTTACCGTTGCTTCCCCTGCTCACACATATGATGGAATCATGGAAGGACAATAATAATTAATATTCATTGATTATGATTTCCGGACTGCGGGAAAATTCCCCCTCTATCTTCTCCTTCCCGCCGAGACATAAAGGACGGAAGAAATTAGAAGTTCAAATGACAGATTTGGAAAGTAACTGATACCAACTAATTAATTGAATGACCCCCATCAAAGATTTGCTCCTTCTCTACGCCCATCTTAATTTCCTATTCCACATACTTTGTATATATTACAAGACTGGTACGCCGCCTTCTCCTTTCAGAAGAAAGGCTTCTTGTTCTCAAGATCAGGAATCGAGAATCGTTCGTCACAAAATGGGTTGAGGTATGTATGCACTTCTTCTTTTGCCTTCCCACCGATCAAGACATGCTATATCCTTCATTGTTGTTGGTGGAATTGAGGGTCGTTGTCAACCATATTGATAGATTTCCCTTTTATTCTCTGCTTTTGTTTTGGTGTAATCTGGATAAAAGTTTGGGGAACTCTTTGTGTTTTGGAGGAGTGGGAAAGAAGGGACTATTTTGGGTAGATTTTGCGGTTTTTCTACGTTCCTCAGAATTTCTGATCGGTTGAGTTTGTCAGCAATATTTGCTCCATGGGAAGAGATGAGTAAGTAAGCATTATTTTCCTCTTCCCGTTTACAAATCTTGTAGTCAAACATGAACCCAACCGTTCTAGCTTGAACCCCTAGCTTTCACGAGGATTTTATTCTATGCAGATTGCTAGAAATCAATTTTTACTACTCATGTGAGTCTACTTTGCCAAAAACAACGATTTTCTTTCTTTCTTTGGAGTTTAATCCAAAAACGTCTTGTATTTAGATGTCAGTCATATGTATAAATTACTGTCATTGCTAATCATGAAAATAGTCGAGTTCTTCTCATACATAGAACCAATCCAACTTGAATTTTTTGTTGATAGACTTGTTGCCCTGTAATTCTCTGTTACATCATTTGAAGCAATTGATTGCACGATTTTCATGGTTATGTTTTCATCTTAAAGATTGGATCAACCAACATTATTTATGTCGGATCATCATATCGCAATGCAGATAGGATCCAGGTGATTTGGATTCTGCATTAGGGGTTCAATTTATAATATATGTCTATGGAGTGCTTTGGCAGCCCGTATTTCTCTACGAAGGAGTTCCATAATTATGATTCATCATTCATGTCCAGCTATTCCTTGACACCATTCGGCTCCTGCCATGAGAATTCTCCATCCTCAGATCAAAGCACAAGTAGATTGGGGGGTTGCATCTCATTGCTAGATCTTGAAGAGGAAGGTATGGTGGAATGGGACACCAACAAAGTCACCAATATCTTTGGATGCAATTTTCCTAGCCCCATCCACAACAAGAAGCACGGATATTGTTATGCATCCCCAAATCCTTCGGAGGAATCGAAGTGTGAGGAGCCCATCTTTTGGCCATTCAATGATGAATCATATGCTTCTCAAACCGACTTCCAGGATGATTTCTTGCACTTTTCGCCCCCTCAGAGTAGCGAAGGTAAGATTGCATTGAGTCACACAGATCCCAGACATTTAAAGCATCACCTATGCCATTCCAAGAATCGACCTCAAGAAGTGGATTGCAAGATAAGGCTTGTGTTTGAACCTACTCTGAAGAAGCATTCTAAGAATATTAGTGGTGAATGGAAAAAAAACAACACTCATAGATATCTATTGGAACATAAGGTCAACAGGTGCAATAGTTGTGGACCAGATGGTGAAGTATCCATAGAGGCAATGGTTGGCCTAAATGAGTTTGATGGTCATGAAGGTATCATGGAAGACTTGACTAAAGATTGGCTCTCCCTCGATTAGTATTGGATACTTAAATTGGCATTTGTTCAATGAAGATGTTTTAGAGTAATCGTTGATGATGGATGTGGATAACATTCAAGCAAAATTTTAATGTTTCCATCTTATGTGCTTCTTTAAGGACAAATGACTATGACCAATTGCTATCTTAGAGAACCTGCATGGGAATCATCCTTTGTTATGAGCTTCAGGTTTCTAACATGATTGGCATGTGTCTGGCTATGTGGGCTTAGAATTTGGCAGATCTGATGCCTTAAATTAATGCCACATTTGTGTGGTGAGTACTCTGTTAATCGAACTGATTGAACGCATGCAATTGGTCATTTTCTCTTCAAGATTTCCTTACAATTTCGCACAATAGTGCACAAGGTTTGTTTGGATTTATGACAGCTTTTTCTCAACAAAATTTGATCATCAATGTTTTGTGGGAAGTTTTACAAAGTAATATTTCTTTAATTTTGGTAATGCAGTTCAAGTTTTCATGGCAGAATTCTTCGCATTAATGTTAGAAGTAATTACCCTGTAGAGATTGCTCTTTGTGGCTTTTCTGGTTCGTATATGTCTCTGCAATTGATGATAAAAAGATATAATCACATTCCATTTAGTAATTTTGGATGGGTAGTGGAATGTCTCTTTAATGATAATGTATTCAAGATTTATTTATCCTTAAAGTTGTGAAATACGTTAGGTACCATATGGATGCTGGTGGAGCAATTCCTTGTTTAATTGCTTAATTTAGCATGAAATTATTTTATAGAAATGAGAAAAGAAATTAGTTAATAAAAATGTGATGTAGAGAGTAGTGGATTAACTCTAATTCAACCCCTTTGGTGGAATTAGTTGGTGAAATTATATGATATCAAATTTTTTGATGTGATGGAAAAAAGTGTCAAATAATGGAGGAATCAACATTTTATGAGTAAGCTCTAGGTGCTGAAAATATTGGCCAACTAGGTCAACGATCATAGTCTGCCACTTAAGTGACCTAAGTACATATACTCAAGTCAACAGTTGATCGCTTCTGCTACTCGATAAAGTAGTTGGAGTAGTAAGTTACATAGCTGGCAGACTTTGGATTAAATGCAAATACAATTGACTTAGAAGTGACTAACGTGATAGCCTTAACTTTGTATAGAGCTGCATTATTTTATTATTACATTTTTTTTTTGATAATTTTGAATTGAAGCTTTTAGTGGAACATTATTAAGGAAATCTCTATTTGTGGAGGAAAAAGGTCACATGGCAGATTTGTTGAGCTACGTGGTAGGTCTATTGGTCACCCAAAGGGATGCTGGGCCTAAGGGATTTTGTGGAGGTTTCTTTGAGTCTAAGTTATCTATTTTTCGTATGTTAAGGTGTCAAATAATTAAGTTGTTAGGAGAAAATTTTGTTTGATACTTTTAGAGATTTGATTGGATTTGTTTCATGTTTTAGATATTAGGATTAGTTATCTTTATAAAAGATACTCTATGTAATCAGTTTTCTCTTGAGTTTAATGCATTATTATTTTCCTAATTAACACCAACAACTCCCTCTCTCTCCCTCTCTTCTTCACCGCTGATTGTAGCCCTCTCCTCTCCCTGTTGCGTGAATAGGGCCACCTACAGTGGCATACTATTGCATATTTCTCCCATGTAAAAGTCTCTATGCTTCTGTATTGTGCCAATCGTCACATGGTATCAGAGACTAAGATTTAGGCTCTTCTTGGGGATTTTTCTACATGCATGTGAGAAGGAGAAGGAAAAGAAGCCTCTTCCCACGTACAAAGACGTTTTTGTGACGTGGAGAAAGGAGTGTAGCACTGCAATGATATCATCATCGTATCACATCAACCTCAACCAAGGTCGAAGTATTTTTCGACCTTTTAAAAGCCAAAGTCTTTTCCAACTAGGCTAAGGTCTTTCCCGACCCTCAACTAGAACTGAAGTCTTTTCCGATTCAAACTGTCTCGAAGGATGATGGCAAGTTCAGAGATACAAGTTTTTGGTGAAACAAAGATGCTTGTGCATGAAACCGCAGTCAAGTTAATTGGTTTTCTCTGGGCACATGCATTCAAGATTATTGTTGGTGGACAGGAGAAGCTACACGTCCTCCTTGAAGAAGCGCCAAAGATGAAAGATGCAGTGAAGAAGAAGTTGGAGAAGAGAGTCTATCAAGTTATACAAAGACAAAATGACCACTCCAATAGCCACACCTTCAATGGTTGCCAAAGAAGCAATGACTGCTGAGGTGTCAAGAGGATTTGTAGTTACATCAAAAGTAGATGGTGGAGCATCTAATCGCACCATCAACGAGACAATTAGAGTAAGTCATCATCCTCCCAGTCTTGACTTGAGGGAGATTGTGGAGAATAAAGGCCATGTGGCAGTGCCATATGGCAGATCTGTTGGGCCACGTGGCAAATCTATTGGGCACCCAAAGGGGCGTTGGGCCTAAGGGATTTTGTGGAGGTTTCTTTGAGTCTAAGTTATCTATTTTTAGTATGTTAAGGTGTCAAATAATTAAGTTGTTAGGAGAATATTTTGTATACTATTTTTATAGATTTGATTGGTCTTGTTTCCTGTTTTAGATATTAGGATTAGTTCTCTTTATAAAAGAGACTTTATGTAATTGGTTTTCTCTCGAGTTAATGCATTATGATTTTCCCAATTAATACCAACAACTTCCTCTCTCTCCCTCTCTTCTTCATCGTTGGTTGCAGCCCTCTTTCTCCTCTCCCTGTCGCGTGAACAGGGCCACCTACAGCAGAATACTACTGCATATTTTTCCCATGTGGAAGAGTCACTACGCTCCCGTATTGCGCCACTCATCACACTATTGATTTAGGTGTTGATTGTAGCCTCTAATTGAAATTGTAGTTTTAATTTATAGCTTAGTAGCAGATTCTACAAGTAAATACATCTTATTAATATAAACCCTCAGTAATCCTCAACTACTTCCCTGCGTATTATGTACTCCTTAATTAATGACCTAGCTAAATGAACGACAACTATTGGCTTCTAACTCTAGAATCCATTTATTTTTGAAATTTGACTCTTAAGTTTTGTAATAAGGAAATTTCATCTAAGAGGTGGAATTATTTTGCTCCTCTAAAATATTTGTTTAACTTCATTCCATATCGTAAAATACAAAAAACCCCTAATTCTTCCCATTATTCTATTTCTTCATAATTTGTCTCCTAATTCTATTTTCCCATTTTTTGTTCCTCAAGCTCTACTTAAGAGAAACCATGTCTTAGTGTCAAATAACTAACAAGTGATCTTGTAATACTTTTTCTTTGTTTTAGAGAATTGGGTAATTTTAATGTACAAAAGTGGCAACAGTTGAGCAAAAGTCTAGATACAACAATTTGAAGCATGCTTAAGACACCAATTTAACAAATGGTAAAGACTTTAGTACAAATAGATCTATGGTCAACTCTAAATCATAGGCAATGATTGTGCTCTCTACATATGGTTGCTACTAGGTGCGCAAGGAGAGTATGTTTCAAGGAATCTGTTGATATCTTGATTAGCGCAACTGAAGTAGTGATGAAATCAACATGATTGCTGTTAGTCGCTCTGAAACGGGTTTTAAAATCGTCATGTTGCAGTATAGCTCAAATCAGTGCGAAAATATATAATATCTATTACTCGAATGAAATCTGAGGTCGAACACAGGGAGCAAATAGGAATTCACACACTAATCTCGATAATGTAAATGAGCACAAGAAAATGAGCCAAATAATGCTAAGTAATGAATATTAATTACTCAAAATTGATCATCAATGTAGAATATAAGTCTAACAAGAGTTTGGCATATCAAAAAGAAATCTAGAATAAAAATAGTGGTGATTTAGATCACCAATTACTTAATCTAGATAATCATATAATAGTTAAGCAGGAATGACAAATAAACCAACAATATCCAGGACCACTTAAGTAATTAAATAAATGAACAGTGCCTTGGACGTCTGATTTGATAATCAGACAGCTTAAGTGCTTCCTCTTCTTCTCAACCCTTTTTTTGCTTCTTCAGCTATGCCTTCTCTCTTCTTTTGTCTTCAGCCTCTTCTCCCTTCTTCTTTACGCACGAGCAAGTTCTTCTCCTTCTGTTATGCCTTCTTCTTTTCCTTCTGTCCTTAGCCTCTTCTCCCTTCTTCTAAGCAAGCCTTCTTTCTTTCCTCCTCTTCTGCGAAAACTTCCTTTTATTCTTCTTTCTTTCTTCACACACAAAGGGCAGCCATCTCAGAATTGGCTAAGTATTGCATAGGGCAAAACCCTCCCTTGCCCCGCACACTCTCTTTCTTTCTCTCCTCTTAGGTTTCACCCTCCCAGGGCCACACTCTGGGTAGTCGAGTAATCGGGTAGGCGTGCACCCGGGACTAGGCTTACCGGCGTGGGTGATGAGCGAGGTGTGGATAGGCTTAGGTGGGTAGTTAGGTGCACCAAGCCCACAGGTGAAGTGTCGCAGGCGAGGCACGTGAGGGCGTGGGGGACCTCACCCCCCTGTGTGACTTGAGGCAACAAGCACAATGCAGAAATTCAATTTATCCAGCTGTGATTGCTTGGTGGCTTCGGAGGTGGGACTAAAGTCCCACCTTCCTTATTATGCATAGTCGCAGGATGGAGCTTGTTCTATTGCAGGTGCAGATGTGGCAAGCAAACCTAAGTGACCAGCTGATTGTGATCTTGGGAGAGTTCTGCATGACCTATGGCATGGATCTAGAGCTTAGCGAGACCTGGAGCAAGCTCCAAGCAAGCATGAAGCTTTGGTGTCAATGGCGTAGAAGCCCTGGTACCTGAAATCCACAAAACGTCCTTTCGGCCACGTTAAATGAGCTCAGAGGCTTTGCTGGATGATGGTGAAGGTGGTGGAGGCGATTTCATGGTGAGTCGAGGCATGTGGCGGCCTGGAGGAGGCGGAGATGGTCAGAGGAAGTTGGTTTGTTTGGCAGGTGTTTTAGGTGGATGGGAAGGTGAATAGATAGAGGACTTTTGTAGAGGGTCGCATGGCGAAACTTGTGGACTAGTTGGCGAGGGGGATGGTCATGTGTAGCGAGTGGGAACCCTCACTGGAGTGGTCACCGGATATGGAGGAGATGAAGGCGTTTGGTGTCGTCGGTGGTCGGATTTGAAGAATAGAGAGAGGAGAAGAGAGTAAGGGAGATTAGGAAATTAAAGGATCTAATATAAGGATGAAATAGATAGGAATTGGTGCTGGCCTTGATTGGCCGACGCTGTGGAAGAGAACTTCTCTGGAGGGAGACAACGACGAAGATAGAGGTCTGGGACGACAGAGCTTTGGCCGGCCACTGTCAGAGGAAGGAGGAGAGGATAACTGTGCCTCCAATTTGATGGTTGGGGCTACGGATGAAGAAGAAGAAGAGGACTGTCGGAGATTAGGTTGGAGCTAGCCGTGGGAGAGGAAGAAGAGGGTTTTGTGGCCTTAAACTTAGTTTAAAAGCACGGTCGTGCCCTAGGGATCCTTTTATAGGGTTTATGAAGGGGTTTTAAGCTTGGAAGACAAGCTTCCAAGCTAGGAAATGTCACCGGAGTAGGAAGTTTTAAGATACCCAAAGCTCCCCTGCATTTGAATGAGAGATTGAAAAAGTTTTAGGGCTCATGGACAGATTCAATGGGAAGAGGACTCCTTAAGGAATCTCCCTTCCAATTTTGGAAGGGATTGATTGAGCAGAGAAGGAGTTCTCTTCAATCAAAGGTCGCCGGAGTTGTAAGAATAGGATTCATGGTGGCAGGGACCTTTCTGTGAAGAAGACAAAGAAGTTGGGAGGCTATTTGTAAGGAATTCAAAAGTTAAGGGTCTGAATGAGATAGAAAGAGTCTGATTGGACCAAAATGCAAACTTGGTCAAGATGATCTCAAATTGGGCCCAAATTTTGGTACAAACCTAATTTGGACCCAAGGAATACAATGGTGAAGTTAGATTTAGGTTTTGACCTCGTTTGATTGGATAATTTATGCAAAAATTTAAATTAGGGCAAATGTCAGTCTAAGACTATTTTTAGGTCAAGATGGGTTTTGATGGTCAAATTGAAGGTACCAAACCCTAGTGAATATTTTTATATGAATTTTAGAAGATTTAGGTGAATTTTATCTTGGCCAGAACCTCAGTTAATTAAGCAAGTTTGTTTTTAGGTTTTCAGAAGTCATTTAATTCTCAAAACATGCAAAAACTCATTTTTGTCTGTACTAACCACTTATTGGACATTTAAGGCCATTTGACCCTTAATTACCCCCTGGGAAAACCCATGATTGTACTGCAATTGAGATATGATGGTAAAATTATAGTTTTAACCTTATTTTCTTGTCTTTCCTTCATAATGGATTTGCGGTGAATTAAGGCTCTCTGGCAATTATGTAGGAGCATTTATTCTTTGATAATAACTAAATTGAGCTAGTTATGACTCATGATGGTGTTCCCATCAATTGTTGATCGATAGGCAGTCATTGTAGAACGTCAATAGAGAATGGGCGAATGGAAAATATATGGGCATCTGTTTCTAGATCTTCAACACATGATAGGCATGGCCATTTAATTTGTATCCAGCAAATTCTAAGCTTTCCATAAGTACATGCATGAAATATATACTCCAACAATGTCTAATGGATAAAACCAACAGCATATTAAGAAAGATTTCTAAGTCTAATTTGTAGTATCTATGAGTCTGTCTATCTTGGGGATGTATGTTTTCTGATGGTAATTTTTCCTTGTAAGGCATTGGTGCATGGTCTCGCTAGTATGAGGTTTCCTTTTGGAATTTTAAACAAGACTATATATATAAAGGGCAGGGAGTGTGCAACTTACTAGCACATAGTTACATGTGACTTAGACATATTCCTACACACAATTAATGTTTCAAAATGAAAACTTAAGGATTGAAACCATTTAGCAAAAACATAAAGTGCATAAAATTTCATTAAAATCGAATGACCCTAGCACCTCTATCATGTAAAGTCAAATTTTGTAATACTTAGGCCATCGAAATTCAGCCCCCTTCAATGTACAAGGTAGAAGTGTCGGATTGGCTTGAAATTTTGTGTATAATATGTTCGTATGAAGTGATCTCAATTATCAAATTTTTACTCCAAAATATTACTCATAGAGGAAGATATTAGCTAAACTTCACCTATGTTATGTACATGTAAGGTTCACGCTCCCTTTCTCATATATATATATATATATGGAAGATCTGAGTAAATAAAACTAAAGTTACATGATTAACATTAGAGGCAGAACCCATTTGCTCTTCTTGATAACTTTAATGACACATTTCAAAAACATCGCCTTTTAGAAAAAGAAGAGTATCCTATACCTTGAATTTTTATTTTCTTAAAAAGTGATTTAGTCACTATGGAAGGAGAAAATGTGATATGTGCCCAAAGCAAAAAATAAATACGAGGAAAAGAGCTTCAAAAATCTTGTTTTATGAGTTAATAAGAGGTTGTGCGGATTTTATGATGGAAAGCATGTGCATTAGTAACCACCCTTTTTGCTTAAATTTTTACACAATTAATGTTATAGCTTGCACACTTGCAGATCCCATCCATCTTGACACTCGAGCCTTCAACGAAATTAGATAGGAATTTGTGTTAAATAGCCATTAGAAGTCACTTTTCATGTAAATGGATGCTACTTGCAGCCTACAATCTATGGAGATTGAGAGGCACCTTATAGGAATAGCCTAAGGTCATACAATCTAAATTACACTTAATATGCATAACGGCCACACACCTTCCTTTTTAATTCTTGCCAATTAGAAAAGAAAGAAATAAAGAAAGCAAGAAACTCTTATCTTATGAGACACAATTAGTTGCCACCATTAAGTGAATATTGGTTGATTCAAAATTGACAGGGGTCTACTATTTTCCATCTAAAATTTACATCTATTGATTTGCTTCTTATTAAAAAAAAATCCTTTGATGGGTCTCGTTAAAAACCCCCAACAAAGACTTTGATCTAGACCATCAAATTATTTTAGGAAGACATTTAAGATTTTGTGCTTCGAAGGTGGTGGTAGGGGTGATGTTGGTGGTGGGTTGTCCTAACTAATCATTTAGGGTTAGTTTACTTTTCGGGTTAACCACCCAAAAAGGAGGTTAACCCTTGTTTATTTCTTAGCTTAACTTTCATTTGCAAAATCCAGGTTTGGGGGTGTGAAAACTCTATTTTACTAATAGTACTGGTTCGCACAGGTGTTAAACAAACATAGATTAACATCATCTCGCATCCCCACATCTTTGACACGTCCCATCCAAATCAATCCATGGATGCCCCTTCTCACCCTGACACCCAAATGAACCTTCACCCTCCCTTGCCCAAATCACCATCATGGATGACGACAGGCTCAATGCCCCATTCTAACGTGAATACTCTTCATTTCAATGCCCTTTCCCTCCATCCTTGTGCCTAATCCCTTGATGGGTTCAAATATCATCGGTAATATTTGGCTCAAAGCTGAATATCACAGGTGATATTTGGTTCAGAATTGAAATATCTCTAGTGCAATTTAATACAAAACTAAAATATCACATGTTCAAGCCTGTATACCATCGGTGCAATTTAGTTCAAAGGGAGTAAAATGATCATTTTCATATTTTTAACACCACCACCATGTAAACAGCACAGCTTAGCACTAGTTCAAGTAAACATAAACTAGTATCAACACCACCATCCAAGCAAATAAAAATAAGAGTTAACATCACTTCCACATTTTCTAACACCAATTTCCTAACCTCTCAAGTAAGCTAACCTTAGAATTGATGGATGTAGGAGCCATCTAAAGGGAATCTCACTTGTCAATGAGGTATGTCATTGACCCCTCATTCCATGGTTAGACTTCTTTCCAGCAAGCTTCAAAAGTGATACAATCAAAATCAGAGATGCGTTGGATACGGCTATGTATGGCCGATTGGACTGATGACCTCCATAGGTCTTTTCTTTATCTCCTTCACCAATTAAAGGATTCAACCCATATGATAGCCACGAGGAATTAGAAAGAGAAACCACATCAACTTAAAGCATTAGATCCATCATGGTACTGCCCTAAGATATATTGATCAAGCTGATCATTCAAATGTTTTACTTGACAATTATATGCACTAGAGTAAATAGTAGCTTTTTTCTATAATAGATACCTCATGAGATATATATATATATATATATATATAGAGAGAGAGAGAGAGAGAGAGAGAGAGATTATATTCATGTTGAACAACCTACATTGCCTATCCATATACTTCAAATATTGGGGAACTTCTAACAAGTTCCATGTATCATTTTTAAATTCCATGCATTATTATTGGTTGAGAATGTTACATTTATATGGTAATTGATAAACATGAACTTTGATGTGAATCATATATATGTATATGTTATGTATATTCAAGAAAACAAAACACATCTCCTTGTTGACATAGAATGTTTAGTATTATGAATATTACATGTAAATGAAATTGGAAATCATCATATAAGAAAGGATATTTATGTATATGGGATTAATTATGGCACTGATTCATACGAGTCATAAATTTGACTTAAAAGAGTCACATGAGCTCAAGAAGCAACTTAACATGATAGATCCAACTAGATTTGAACTCAACCAAGTTCGTCCACTCATGAGTCAACTTGAGTTCAAGCAATATCACTTAAATGAGTCTGAACTTAACTCATTTGAGCTCAAGTTGGCTCATTTGGGTTTGAATCGGCTTACATCACTTATACAGGCCTAATTTGATCTTTCATTAAAATTTTGGGAAAAATGACCTTTATTTGAATTGTATTTAGGGAAAAAATAGCTAAATTAACCTCATTGACATTTAAAAAATTATCGAACTATGAAAAAATGATTTAGAACAATTTGGGGTTGTTTTGCATGGAGAATATGAAATTTTATGGGTTTAATAATTAGTTTGTATGCTATATGTGTGTGTAAAATTCTAAATGAGTCACGAACTCAATTTGTTGAGTTGAGTCAAGCTCAACATGAACTTGACTCCATAACAAAATGAGTTGGGATTTTCAACTCAAACTCGACTCCAAAACTCAATGAGCCCAACTCGTAAGTCCTTATCGAGTCAAACTTAGGTTCGACTCGTTGAGATCAAGTTAGATGGCCACCCCTAGTTCTATGAACCAAAAAGCATAAGATAAGTCATCTATAGATGTTTCATGTCAAGTTAGGTCATCAACTGCAAGTGTTAGCGGTTTAATTTAAAGCATTTTTTTTCAAACAAAGAACTGCTTTTATTAAAGACCAAAAAAAGATGGGACTACATGGACCTTACTTGCCAGTTACAAGAAGGAGGAAACTATTGGACCAAACTCTAGCACATGTAGTATGTCCTTTACAAAAGGTTAGTAAAAAAAGAAAACAAACCAAACTCAGAAAAGGAAAACTCAAGGTGAAATATACGACATCAAAATGGCATCAAGATGGATGAGTCCTTGAAGTTGCCTTGAGAGCTGAGAGATATTTGATTATATCTCCCAGTTCCAAGGGGTCATAGAACACTCCATCTCGACAAGATTAAGAGGAATGATGTTCACTAACCTATGGACAAGCTTAAAAGATTATATAGGGCTTGAAAGAGAGAAGATAGTTCATCCATACCTTAAAATCCTAGGAGATAGGAATTTTTCTGGACCACCAATGGAATAAAAGAAGAATCGACCTTGACATGTGGACTGCTGATAATATTAGTTAAAATTGTATGTTTTTGATAATGACAAATTATACTTTTATACATATATGCTTGGAGGACTAGAAAGTATTGTAGGAAGACAAACAAGAATAAAGCTTGTATAAGGCATCTCATGGGAACATGGGATAAAGAAGAAGAAGAGCTATGTATTGATAAAGAGGAAGAAGAGCTTTTGGATATAAAGTCATGAGAGAAAACATTCTTCTTTACTGTTGTAATATCTTTTATGTCATGAAATCTCTCAAAATTCAACTTCATAGATTTTTCAGACGTCTAAAATTTTCTATCCAGGTATCTACTTTTTTATCAAACTTTATTGTGTCAAACTTAACTCTAGTTCATTTATTCATCCATTTAACTTGATGATTCTCTTGAAATCTAAATCTTACAATTATTTAAGACATCTATAAATTCTTAATTACCCAACATTCAATTCTTTTAAACTTTAACATTTATAAAATCTTTGAAGATTAGTTATTTAAAGACAAGATTAATTTTCCTTTGGAAAGGAGATGTTTGGTTTATTTTCTCAGACATCTAGTTGATCTTTTCAGGACATTTGTCCATTATTCTTAGACATCCTTGGATCTCTTTTTGATGAGAGTCAATAACTTGCTTAAGTTTTGACTTAGGCCTTTTAAATGTATGTCATGACTTTCACACATCTAAAAACCCAATTCAAGATTCTCTCATTTTTGCTTAGACATCCTTGAATCCAAATTTTGACTTTAGTAACTATCAAGCTTCTTGTCATCCTCTTAGATGACTTGCCTTAAAATCAGATATCTGGACTCCTACTTTTGAACATTTATGTATTTGTATTAGACATCCCTATTCAATCTTAATATTGGAAATCAGTTACTAGAAACTTGTGATTGTTGAACCTATTTTTGAAGTGTCTAATGCTTAACTTAATTCGAACATCATTCGAGAGACACTCATACACCTAGCATTATTTTCATATGTCTAAATTCACAATTCCAGATGTTTATCCTTCATTTTCATATGTCTATTTTAATCCGATTATGTAGTTATGATTTTTAGCCATTTTTGCTCAAATAATTTACTTCTAATTCAAATTTCAACGGCCTCCTACACTCTGTAAATACCTACCTAAGGTCACATAAGCCTATACACAACAAACATAAATAATTCTCATGCTCGAAACTCCAAATTCTCTTCAACTTGATTCATTGTGCTCTAAGTGCTCCTTGTACTCTGCTCTACTCTCCTAAGCACACTCCCTCCATGCTTCTACTGCTTATTTAGGTTCGCAAAGGGAGTATTAAATTTAAGGCTAAATTCTATTGTTATATATTCTTAAAAGCTCTCTAGGTTTTTGTAATCCATATTTTGTTTTTTGTTTCTGATTATGACACATCCGTACGCGTAAAGGGTTCGAGTTTGGAAAACCTATTTTCGTAGCTCGATTCGTGAGAAAATCCGTCGATCACATAAAATTTATAACTGAAACTCGAAAAGTGAGTCCCAGGTCGAACATGGGGAGGTGAATGTTTGGTTTTGAAAATCTGCATTTTGCTTTTATTTGTTTTTGTCATTTTTGTATTTTCTAATTTTTTTGGGATTTTTAGCAAGCAAGCAATCAGGTCGTTGAATTCTTATCTAACTAATCTACTTGCAAAATATAAGAGGGAGAGACAGAGATAGAGAGAGAAACAATCATGTTTTTTTATAATCAAATGTTTATTACAATTATGAAAGCATGAAAACTATATTACGAAAGTAATAAAGATAGAGATAGGTGAGAGAAATCCCCCTCGACGGTCGCTTGGAGGATGACTCACTCTGACGTCGCTTGGAGGAAGGTGGTGAGGAGCGGGACAAATGAGGACGGAGCCAGAGGGCAGAGGGCGGGGCAGGACGGCATCACGGTGAGGATCTTCTTCCTGAAGGGAGGTGAGAGGACGGCCGCGGGATGCTCCACGAATGAGGATGAGGGGAGGGAAAAATATTTGATTCTACTCTAAAGGAGCATCCTGGGCTTGGGACAAGCTCTCTTTAGAGCCTTGGATGTGGTGAGGGGAAGAAAGGAAGAGATGAAGAAAAATGGGAGGGGTAAGGGTCCTTTTATAGTAGAGGAAAGAATTAAATTTGTATACAGGACATTTAGTGACAGTCATTAATGTCACTGAAGATCCACCGCAAACATTGCTGAAGATCCCGCTCATGTGCCTCTACTTTCGTACCGCTGGCGCGCACTCCATGCACCCTTGTTGCATGCTCATGTGCGCTACGCGCCCACGCCCTCGCGCCCGTGCACGCTATCGCTGCCTCGCGCATGCTGCCACGCTTGCGCGCATGCATGCCTCCATGCGTGCGCGTGCGGTGGCACGTGCATGCGCATGGGCGGCCTGGTTTGCGCCACGTGGTGCGACCTAGGCTGTCCATCTTCTTTCCTTTGTAGGGGTTGCTACAGAGGTCGAATTGAGTTGATTTTTGCGTCGTTGGGCTGCGATCATCGACCCGAATCCATTCGTGTAGTCAGATTTATCGTTTGAAGCTCCATATTACGTCACCTAGTTCCTTGTCCGTTTATCTTCCTCGGACTGCATATGGTTCTACAGGACTCTGATTGAGGTGATTTCGAAGGGTTGGACTCCGATCATTGTCCTGATCAGATCCGTATGGTTGGATCATCAATCCGAGGCTCTGAAATAAATCTCCTTCTCTCCTGACCACAAAAAGGATGCAATTAACCTAAAATATACATAACTATTCTAAATGCAGAATGATGCATGCTATGCAATATTTATAATATGAAGTGCAAATCTAAGCCTAGGAACATGTATGAATAGGCATTTTAACTTAATTAAATGTGTCTACATCATACCCCCATGCATATCTTTTGCTAGTCCCTAGCAAGTTAAACTACATGCTATGTATAAGAATAGAATTAGGACTTGATCGCTTAGGCCTAAGTTGTTTATTAACAATAGAAATTTTCAACTAAGGTCCTAAACTATGAAAACTCAATAGTACCTAGGTTCTACTAGAATGCAAACTGCCCAAGTTCTCACCTTATTTGAAAAGGGAAGGTACATTTTTTTTCTTTTCTAATTTTTTGGACTTTTGGAGTTTAAGAGTTTTGGGATAACTTTTTATGGCTACCCGACCTGCCCAAGATTCGAAAAGGACTCTAAGTGCTAAGCATCTTGTGAAAGGGTGATAGGCTGACTAAGCAATTGTTAAAATAGACTTCAAGTTTCTACGACCCTAGGTGACCTTAAGAGTTTCTACTTAAAGGTTTATCTTTCCAAATGGTAGCTTTCTCCCTACTTTTAAATTTTTTATGGGGTCAACACAAGGATGAACCCAGTGTATATCTCCCCGATTTATTTTACTTCCTCGCTTCTTCCCTAAGTGTTTTAGGAATTATTTGTGCATTTTTACGAGCTAGGCTCTAGACAACTAGCTAATGGGCTATTACCCTCGGCATCTTGCCAGCCATACTTGTGCGGTGAAGTGTGGTTTATTTTTCTATTTTTCTCCTTTTTCTATTTTTATTTATTATTTATTTATTTTATTTTTTAGTATCATTTTTTTTCCTTTTCTAAGTAGGTGGCTTTCCTGATCTAAGATTTACCTAAAAGTAGAGAATGAGTGTGGTCAAGTAGCTGGGCTCTGGACAATCGACCAATGGGCTGTTACCCACGATAACTTGCTAGCCATGCTACCCTAGAAAGTTCATTAGCTACCCAATTTCTGAAGAAACTGCTGAGAAGCGAGCTAGTGCAAATAGTGTGTAGATGCTTAGACTTAAAGTCCCCTCAAATCAGAGGGCGGGTTGATAAGTCACTCATTTATCATCCCAATTTATTCACTAAATTACAGTAAAATTACTTGGTGAGGACTCGAGAGTAAGTCCACATTCGAGTGGACACTTGGGCTAATTAAGCTCGAAGACCTAAAGAGTCTAAGTGTTCAGGTCCTGAAGTATCATTTCCTAAAGTTAATAGCTTCCAAAAGCTAAGTTCTCTTCTCCTAATTCTATTTTTTTCTTTTTTTATCTTTTTGAATTTTCATTATTTTTAAAGAAAATAAAAGAAATTCTACAGAGCTAATGAAATAATTTCAGGATTAAGTATCTACCCCCATGCCTAAATGATGCAATGTCCTCATTGCATAAATAAAGACATGAAATGGGCGAAATAAATAGAATATCACTTGAATTTTGTGAAAATCCGATCAGCTCTGCAAAGAGGAGAGTATACACACGTGCTAAGTTTAATGCCTTCAGTTAGGCATAATATACAAAAAAATAAGAATTTGAGAATTCACAAGTGCAGGTCAGAATCAAAATAAAAAGATTAATCCTCAGACTCGCCAATAAAGGATGTCCATAGATGTGGACCAAGTTATGGTGTAGACCCATGCCCCAGGCTTGAGTGGTTCTAAGGTTCTGGATGAAAATCACCAAGAACCAAAGATTATTGTGCTTACGGGGTCGTGCCTACAGTTTGGTGGTGTGTAACCCAAGACTAAAGTATCGGACAAAAGGTAGATTTGGTTCACTAGGTTCAGATGTCCACTTAACATTTAGCTTAGAAAAATAATCAGTTATTCCAAGCTTGGGTCGCACATCAAAGGTATCGTAAGGGTCTTGGTAAAAAGTAGGTGGTTTCAGGTCAACAGGAACCCTTAGATCCGAAATCATAGTTCCCTCAGAAGTAGCTTCCTAGATTTTTATTTCCAACTTCCTATCCTCTAAAATCAATGTTTTCGGGACCTCCAAATCGTTGTACACCCCATCTAAAGTACCCAAATCCAACAATTGTGGCCTAATCAGGATTGAATTGGGTCTGGTGATCTCAAAAATATCATAATTCAGCTCTTCAGGGTGTGGTTGAGCAATGGGGCTATTGATTGAATCATCATGATTCGGATCGTCCAAGTTAGCCCTAGCATGATCATAATCTTCAATAATCAGGCTATCAAATGGTTCATCTTGCTCCTCGAGTCCATTAGTCTCACTAAAATAATTCTCCTTAAGCTCCAATGAGACTTCACTAAGAGATTCCTCACCCTCAGAATCAAAGAATTCATGATCCTCATTTATATATGTCTCAAAATCATATGTCATTTCATGGTCCATGGAGACATATTTTCCATCATTCCCTGGCTCTGGGATCTCGGGTGAGAAACTTGGTTCATCCTCAATGGGTTGCTCTAGCCTAACCTGGTCATCCCTGGTCTCAACATATGTATCCCCCCCGACAGGTGCCTGAGCAGTTTCAGACATTGGCTCTCCTGAAGGGGGTTCATCTTGAGAATCATCCAAGATTGGACTAGGGCAACCACAAATTTCATCCTCAACCTTGACAATTTCCCAAGTAGAAACTCACCTAGGCTCCTATCCCTAACATTTTGGAGCAAATCCAATAGAGAAGTATTAAGTTCATCAATCATTTTGATCATAGGCTCCAATGCTTTAGTGCATGGTATTGGCTGAGCTTCTAACGATTGGATGGTGTTCCTCAAGTTAGCCAACACCTTGTCTTAGACCTGGTTCACCTGAACCGAATGGTTCGGTTTAGGTTTGGCTGGGTTTGGGTTAAATCTAGGGGAGTCAAAACATCGAAGTTCTCAGGTCCCTCCTTGATAGTAGGTCGTTTCAGGTTGTTCAAAGAATGGTGGCGACCTATATTCAGTGGAATACTGGGGAGGGTAAGTGTTATAGTCAACATATCCTTCTTAATTGTAGATCGGGTTGGTTCGATCATCAAAGGGTGGGGATCTATAATCATTATAGCTCTGGGAAGGATAGTAATCATAGTCTTGTTGTCCAGGGTTAGGCCTTGGACATTGAGGTCCAGTATCGTATCCCCAATCAAGGTTATCTTGGCTAGTGACTGGGTAATTATAAGTTGAGTCAGGATAGTAATCATCTTGGGTATAAGTGGTGGTAGGTGGGTAGGATGGGAAATGAGTGTAGGATGTGGAAGGATACATGCTAGAATAGGAGGGGAAATCAGAAGAATGAAAGGAGCCCTGCAATACAAGCAATCAACCCTATCCTTAGGTGGGTTAGCCAAAGACCTACAGACTCCCAGGACCCATCTTGAGATTGTAGGATCTGTAAATCACAAGTACACTAGAAGGGGGATGAATAGTGTGGGAAATAAAAATTGCAAGACAAAACAAACCACAAAAAGAGGCACAAGATATATAGTGGTTCCCCTCACTTGGGTACTCCACTACCTAAGTCTCCTGACTTAGGATTTTTAACCCGATTCCCTCAACTCAGAGGGAATCAATTTACTAATATCAGAGGTAATTAATGGGTTACCTCAACCTAATTACATGATATGAAAAGTGATAAAGATACAGGTGTAAGCAAAATGTAAGTAGTAGCTTACAACTATTTCCTAAGTCTCCAACAAGAATATTTCTTATAACAAGTATAACCAAATCTAACAAGAAAACTAAGGCGTAAAGCAAACGATTGAATACAGAAAAACATGATTGCCTTTGATGATTTGTTGCAAATGGTGAGAGGCCTTGAAAGGTATGCAACAAACCAAGCTCTTTTCAGCTTGAAAATTGAGGATTGAAGGTGTAGGCAAGAGTATGATTTTTTGTTTTCTTTTTTTTGAGAGATGTTAAAAAGAAACACTCAAGGAGTGCTTATATAAGTCACTAATCACCTCTCCCACGAATTCTAGCCGTTAGGGGTATTTTAGGAACATTAGAAATAGGATTAATTGAAAAATAGACGTTCAGACTGGTCACAATGGTTAGTTGGTACCGGTACTGAACTCTTGGTACCGGTACTAACTGCATACAGTCAGTACAACCAAATCACTGGGTACCGGTACTCATTGTGAGTACCGGTACTTGTGACACACAGACTTGGGTCCTATGACCTACATGTACCGATGATTATTAGTGTAAATCAATTTTTAGAGGAATCCAATCTACTCTAGGTGACTTTGTTTTGAAAGAGTCGATTTTGAGTTAAGAACCGAGTAAATGAACGATAAATTGAATCCTAGCTATCTCTACTTTGATTTTAACACCTAGATTATGTTTTACTTGTTTGGAGACATACAAAAATTCTAAGATACAATAAAAACTAAAGTCTACAAAACTTCTTTCTTCATGTGCAATCTTTTTGCTTGCATCCACATATTCTTTTCACCTGTAATTACTTTAGAAACATATTAGATTTTAAAATGATTTTGTTAACACTAAAACACCGAGGAGAGATGGAACTAGGGTCCAACAGAGATTATAACTGATTTGGTTTACTTTTATCTGGTCAATTCAACCAGTTAGAAGGAGGGGCTGAGGAGAAGGTTCTTCCTTTGGCTTGCGCCTCTGGTTCCTAGTGTACCCCTCAGCCACGGTCGTTTGATGCTACTCCCCTAGCTAGACATCAAATGGACTAGCAGAAGTAGATTAATAAAAAAAAATCTCAGTCTGAGCCCCGAAGAGCGAATCAATCCTCAAGGCCAACGTCTACTCAGTTTTAATTAGGCTTGGGATGATTGTCCTCTTGGAATGTGATGGGCCTTTTAGATGGGTTGTGCCCTTAATGATCAATTCAAATGTGTGTGCGTGCATAACTAAGGTTTGCAAACAAGGTTATTTGATGATGTGTCTTTTAGGGTTTAACCTTGTTTAGTAGCTTTTAGGGTTTAATCTTAGGTGTATTCAATTAAGTTCAGGAGAACACTCCAAGTTTTGAAAACATGGGTGTAGATATATTCCTTTAAAAATTAGAAATAAAATGTGGAGTGCCTGGTTCAGTCCTAAAAATCAATCCTAAGTGGCAAGGTACTTGATGAATTACTTTTAATTTGAGTGGTATGGCCTAAACAGCTCAATCAATTGGCCTGTTGCACTACTTAGTTAAGGCACACAAAAAGTCTTATCCTAGTCAAATTTTCTACTCACTTATTCGTGTGTGGAGTTAGGGTGTACTGGATCCACAGGTCAGATTCCAGTTAAGTGGTAGAATCAATGTGAAGTGGTGCGCCTTAAGTTGAGAGTTGTGGGTGTTAATGTGTGTCTCTTTCAGAAAATCTCACAATCAGATAAATTTTTTTTATTTTTTAATTTTTGTGGATGGCGAGGTGAGTGGAGTGACAAACAAGACAAACAATTTCTATCCTAGGGTTTTTGAAAACACCTAAGTAGATTAGGTCTTGATTATTAAGGTGGCGAAATGATCTAATGGGTGGGGAATTGGGGGAAAACTTACAAATGTCTCTACCCACACTTTACTCTAATCTACCGCCTTTGGCTCCTCGATCAGGTTCCTGCAAGACAATAAATCGAAGAAGAAAGATAGGTTAGAAAAATATGTAAGCAATGTGGGAAAACGCGAGAAAAATCAAAGAGCGTTGCTTCTTCGGCAATAGCGCCAAAATGATGGCGGCGGATTCACACGGGTAAAGGGTTTGAGTTTGGAAAACCCGTCGTTGTAGATCAATTTGCGAGAAAATCCATCGATCATATAAAATTTATAATCGAAACTTGAAAAGTGAGTCCCGGGTCGAACACGAGGAGGTGAACGTTTGGTTTTGAAAATCCACATTTCGCTATTATTTATTTTTGTCATTTTTGCCTTTTCTAAGTTTTTGGTATTTTTAGCAAGCAAGAGATCAGGTTGATGAATTCTTATCTAACTAATCTACTTGCAAAATTTGAATTTTCCTTTGGGCGGGAAGCTCCGGCAAGGATGGCCGATTGCTTGAGGGGCCTCGACGCCCGTGCTAATGACTTTGATGAATGGGCGGTGTGGCGCTCACGATCTTGGTGTAGGATGGTGCGTGGTGTCCATGTGCCTGATGGAGTTAGGACCCTGGGCAGGAGGGGTTTTCAAGGTGGCTGGGGCAGAAATCGGAGGGAGGTGATTTTCTTTAGATGTCGGCTTTGGGGGCACCTGGCGGTGACGTGCCGATGGCCACTGCTTTGTCTTGCATGTTGAGGATTTGGCCACAAACGGGACGCCTGCCTGACAACTTGCAGTGATTCTGGGGGCAGGGCTTGCAATACACCTTTGTGTCCTAGGGGTCAGCTGCAGATGCCCCTCCCACCCCCGCCCCTCAACTCTCGAGGGACACGCTATGGATGTGGAGATTCCCCTGACCGAGGATGTCAAGGTAGCAGAGCTGGTACTGCGTGGTGCTTTGATTGGGGAAGTAATGTTGGGTACCCTTTCACTAGACAGAATTAGGCAATTAGTGAGATCTCTTCCTTTATCAACTGATGCTTGGAAAATTGCGGTTATCTCTTCGTCACGATTTGTACTTTTTGATGTGGGTGCGGTAGATGTAGAGAAGTACTGCTTTCAGACTAGCAAATTGGGTGGATTATCAGTGATCTGGCGGCTGGTATCCCCCTTTGATGGCTCTCTGCCTGAGCATCCCCCTCAAAGAGCTGCTTCCAGGTCTGGTGTTCTTGAGATCAGAGGTCTGCCTTTGCATCTGAGGTCTACGAAGGTGGTGGAAAACATGGTTGCCGAGTTTGCATCTGTGGTCGAGGATGCTGTTGTTGGTCGGACTGAAGGAGATGCTAGTGCTTTGAAAGTGAGGGTGAAGGTCTTCAGGGCTGATACCATTCCTAATAAACTGATTCTCAGGTGTGAGGGCAGCTCTTGGATGCTCCTTTTGAATTTTATTGTGGTAAACAGGGAGGTCGTGCCTAGACATCACCCCCCCTCTTATGCTGAGGTCCTAAAAACCAAAGTTCCTTCCTTGAAACCTAACTGTGCTAGTTAGGAGGTGGCAGAATGCACTAATGGTAAGGAATCGATAGATGGGGTAGGGATCTTGGAAGTTGAGGAGATGAAGACTGAAGCTCGAGAGAATGTGGCTGATGTACCTCTGATCCATGACCTCCCCTCTTATGATGAGGTGTTGAAAACCAAAGTTCCCTCCTTGCAACCAAACTGTGCTAGTCAGGAGGTGGTGGCAGAATGCTCTAAAGGTAGGGAATTGGTAGATGGGGTAGGGAGCTTGGGAGTTGAGATGAGGACTGAAGCTCTGGAGGATGTGGCTGAAGTACCTCTGATCCAAGAGGTAGCTGCAGTGGTGACTGAAGAAGGGGTGGAAGTGAATGTGATTAATGAAGCTATGGCTGAGGACCTGAAAACCCTTTCTCGTGAGCCTGCTGATTCTGTTCTGGTGGATTGCTCTGTGAATTCCTTGGACTTGCAGAATTGCTCTCCTGTGGATGATGTCGTGCACTTGAAGTCAAAGACTCCTCCTATTGCTAGGATTGGGAAGCCTTCCAACAAGCTGAGACTAAGAAGGCACACTCCTACATAAAGAGTTGATGAATCTGTCATTGCAGCTGTGATGAAGGTTGGCAGAGCTTCTGCAGCTAGGAAGGGGACAGACCTGACTCCCAAATGAAGGTCCTAACCTGGAATGTGCGTGGGCTGCACCATAGAAGTAGGAGGGGGTCTCTGCTTAGATATCTGCGTGAATGGGAAATTGACTGTGCCATCCTTCAAGAGACACACATAGATTGTGAGTCTGACAGGGCATGGGAGGAGATGAGGGCAGGTCTTGCAAATGACCTTGTGGTGATCAATTCCAATGGAAGATCTGGGGGAATTGCCATATGATGGAAGAAGTAGTTGCTGTGTTTGGAGGAGGTTTCTGTGGCTAGGCACCTTCTGACTTGCAGATTCAAAAGAGGCTAGGGGGACAATGTCTTCTTTGTGACAGGTGTATATGGTCCAAACGATCCTAGCAGGAGGTAGGAGCTATGGGAGGATTGGAACCTGGCTGCAGATTTTGTAGATGGGGGGGCTTGGCTTGTTGGAGGGGACTTCAATTGTACTTTATTGGGGAGTGACAGACCTAATGGGGTGGTGGATAGCTCTACTACTGGATTCCAATTGATGGTCTAGGCCTTGGGAATGTGTGACTTTCCTTCGTCAGGGGTTGAATTCACCTGGAGGAATGGTAATGGGCTCATGTCCAAGATTGACAGGTTTTTTGGCAATGCTGAGTTGATGAATCTCTTCCAGATGTCCTTTGTTTGTGGTCTTGAACGCCCATTCTCTGACCAAACACCCTTGGTGTAGGACAATGGTGAACAGGTGATGGCTAGTTCCTACTTCAAATTTAGAAAGTCTTGGCTGAGGGAACCAGGTTTCAAAGGCATGTTTGCTAGCTGGTGCAGTCACAGCAGGGTGAAGGCACGGCTACCTTCAGATTGGCTTCCAAGATTGTGGCTTTGAAAGGTATGCTGAAGGAATATGCAGATATTATCTCTGTCCTCAAACATCAGAAGCGTCATGAGGCCTTTCTGAAGATTCAAGAACTGGATACCAAGGAAGCTGTGGCTCATCTGTCTGAGCTGGACCTTGCAGATAGAAAGAGATGGCAGGGGGTGGTGATTGAAGAAGACCTGAAACTAGAGATGGATTGGAGGGAGAGTTCTAGGCAGCTTTGGCTAAGTGAGGGGGATGCAAACACTAAATTCTTTCACCTGGCTGCCAGTTCTAGGAGAAGAACTAACATGATCTCTTCTATTATTATAGAGGGGCAGAGAATTACCTCCCTATCTGATATCAGAGTTGAGGCTGTCAGGTATTTCAAGGAATCTTCAAGAGTTGCAGGTAGGGGTATTTGGGTGATGACAGCTAGTGATCTACCCAAAATTAATAAGTCTCAGGGGTCCAGCCTGATTGAACCCATATCTGAAGCTGAAGTCCTGAAGGCCATTAAGGATCTCAACTGTGAAGGGTCGCCTGGTCCTGATGGAATCCAAGTTTTCTTCTACAAAGAACTGTGGGACATTGTGGGCACTGAGGTTATGGAAGTGATTAGAGAGTTTGAAAGTGGCAATTTTGGCTTTGAAAGGATAAATAGATCTTATCTGTTTCTTCTGCCAAAGACCCCGGGTGCTGAATCCTTTCAGGAGTTTAGACCTATTGCCCTCTCTAACTCCTTATACTTGGTGATTGGCAAGGTCATGGCTAATAGATTGAGGCCCGTCTTGCAAGATCTGATCCATCCTACTCAATCAGCATTCCTCCCTGGCAGATCTCTACAAGAATCATTTATCTTAGCCCAAGAGATGATTTGTGGCTGGCATAAGAGAAAATGCAAGGCCTTCCTTTGGAAGGTTGACTTTCGTAAAGCTTATGACTCCATCAATTGGCCTTATCTGTGGGATGTGCTTAAAAGAAGGGGCTTTCCTTCTACTTGGATTTGTTGGGTTAAAAGATGTATTACCACTGCCTCCTTCACCCCTCTAATAAATGGAAAACCCTATGGTGCGTGGATTCAGCCCCAATGTGGCATCAGGCAAGGATGTCCCCTGGCTCCCCCTGATCTTCAATTTGGCAGTTGACAGTTTGGCTTGGTTTGCTTCTAAGCTTGCTGAAGCTGGTCTTGTCAGAGGATATTCACTTTCTTGTAGGAATAATCTGGCTCTCATTCTTCAGTATGAAGATGATACTATTGTTTTTGTTGAAGGGTCCATGGATGAAGCATTGACTCTGCATCATATGGTTAATATTTTTGGTGAGCTTTCTGGATTGAGGTTGAATAGAGATAAGTCTGGTTTGGTCTGCTTTGGTTTACCTGAGGAGGAACAAGATGCTTTAGAAGCTATTTTGATGACTCCCTGCATCAGTCTTCCTATCAGATATCTAGGGCTACCTTTGAGGTGTTCCAGGATGAAGAAAAGTGATTGGAACTGCCTTTTTGATAAGATTTCTGTGAAATTAGATGGCTGGCATATCAGGTTCCTCTCCAAAGGTGGAAGACTTGTCTTGCTCAACTCGGTTGTCACCTCCATCCCTGTTTTTTACTTTTCCATATTCAAAGCACCAAAGTCCATTTGGAAAAGGTTGGATGTGATGGGGAAGAGGTTCTTTTGGAAGGGAGCTAGACATGAGGGCAGATTCTTGCAACCTCTCAAATGGGATCAGATCTGTTATCCTAAAGAGAGGGGTGGCCTTGGGATTAAATCCTTGAAGTACTTTAATGATGCCCTGCAGCTTAAATGAGCTGTTAAACTGCTGCAAGGCGACTTGAAGCCATGGTCTGTTCTGATTAAAGACAGATATGGAGCATCCAACAGCATGTTGTCCAGACTTCAGCCTAGTTGTCCTTCTCCCTTCTGGAAATCTGTGACTAAGGCATTGACTGATCACTTCCATCTGTTGCAACCATCACTTGGAGATGGCAGGTCCTTCAGTTTCTGGAAGGAGGGCTAGTCTGAGCTGGGTGTCTTGAAGGATTTCTACCCAAGAGCTTTTTCTGCAGCAGTTGACAAAGATGCCACTGTCAGCAAGGTCTGGTCCTGCAGCAGCAGTAGCTGGAATCTGGATGGTGTGGAGTCCAGCAGAAGAGCTACCTGACTATGGGAAGAAAAGAGAAGGCTTATATCAGACCTAGGCCTGGAATGGAGGACAAATACCTTTGGGAGGGGATTTATAGTGTCCAATCTGGCTATAACAGAATGTTGAACGTTGAAGATGGATGGAGATGTGATTCCATTGACAAGAAGATCTGGTTGTTAAAAATTCCTCTCAAGGTACAAATCTTTCTCTGGCTATGCAAGAGAGATGGTTTAATCACAAGTGATCTATGCCACAGAAGGTTGGGTATTGATCACCATGTTTGTTTTTTGTGTGAGATGAGTACTGACAATGTAAATCACCTCCTTTCTTCTTGCCTTGTCACTGATTCCATCTGGAGAAAAATTTGTCAGGAGCCATTACCAGAGTGGGATTCTATCTGGCATGGGTTTGAGGTGAGAGGGAAGCCTCATGTCCACATGGATGCTACTATTTGGTGTGTATGGAAGGCAAGGAATGAGAGACTTTTTCAGGAGAGGCCGGTATGTTGTGAGAGTATTGTAAGAGAGTGCTGGTCCCTCATACATTCTTGGGGATCCTTTTTGTAATTTCCCTTACGTTGCATATAATATACTGCTCTGGACTGCTATCGTAAGACGATAACTCTCCTTTCTGTTTCAAAAAATATATATAAGAGAGAGAGACAGAGATAGAGAGAGAAACAATCATGTATTTCTATAATCAAATGTTTATTACAACTAGGAAAACGGGAAAACTATACTACGAAAGCAGTAAAGATAGAGATAGGTTAGAGAAATCCCCCTCGACGGTTGCTTGGAGGATGACTCGCTCTGACGTCGCCTGGAGGAAGGTGGTGAGGAATGGGATGAACGAGGACAGAGTCGGAGGACGGAGGGTGGGGTAGGACAGCATCGCGGCGAGGATCTTTTTCTCGAAGGGAGGTGAGAGGACGGCCGTGGGATGCTCCACAAATGGGGATGAGGGGAGGGAAAAGTATTTGATTCTACTCTAGAGGAGCATCCTGGGCTTAGGACAAGCTCACTCTAGAGCCTTGGAGGTGGTGAGGAGAAGAAAGGAAGAGATGAAGAAAAATGGGAGGGGTAGGGTCCTTTTATAGTGGAGGAAAGAATCAAATTTGTATACAGGACATTTAGTGACAATCAAAAACGTTGCTGAAGATCTCGATCACGTGCCCTTGCTACTGCATTGCTAGTGCGCACTCCACGTGCCCTTGTCTCGCAAACACATGCGCTACGCGCCCATGTCCTCGCTCCTGCGTGCTTTGCTGCTGCCTTGAGTGTGTGCATGCCTCTGCGTGTGCATGTGCATGCGTGTGCATGGGCGGCCTGGGTTGCGGCACATGGCGCGACTTGGGTCAGCCATCTTCTTTCCTTTGTAAGGGTTGGTATAGAGGTCGGATTGAGTCGATTTTCGCGTCGTTAGGCTGCGATCATTGACTCGAATCCATCCGTGAAGTCAGATTTATCGTTTGAAGCTCCAGATTTTGTCACCTAGTCCCTTGGCCGTTTATCTTCGTTGGACTGCATATGGTGCTACGAGACTTCGATCAAGGTGATTTCAGAGGCGTTGGACTCCGATCGTCGTCCTAATCAGATCCGTACAGTCGGATCGTCAATCCGAGGCTCTAAAATAAATATCCTTCTCTCCTGACCACAAAAAGGACGCAATTAACCTAAAATATCACAATTATTCTAAGTGCAGAATGAAGTATGCTATGCAATATTTATAATATGAAATGCAAATCTGAGCCTAGGAACATGTATGAATAGGCATTTTAACCTAATTAAATGTGTCTACATCAGTTTCTATTTTTGGTGCCCAGGTTGTGGGTTACTCGTTCTCTTCAATACAGTGATACAAAACTCTCCTTGGGGGTTGTCCAGGAGAAGGGTTTTGTAATTAAGTTTTAGTTAGTGATTTCCATTGATTTTGGAGGCAAAATCCTAGATTGAAATATTTATGCAAAGGCTTTTTCATCAAGGGTTTCCTCTCTAAATCTAATGTTTAATTTGTCCAATTGTTTATAGCATTTTTTCTTTGCGCAATTCACCTATGCTCTTATGCTATTAGCATTTGGTATTAGAGCATGGACACTTGTAGAGGTGTAATAACCTAAGTAAGATCCAATGGTGACAAGAGCGATAGGAAACCTCGGATCAAATGATTTTTCAATAACAAAACCTTCATTTTCTAATGGAACAAACTATATGTGATGACTTGAACCCACCATGCAAATCACACCAGTAGAATATGGGTCGTCAAGTGTGAGAATCACCAAAACAGGATCGTAGTCACCCAGCACATAACAATAAAATATAAACATAGCCAAACAAACTAATTATATTGCATTGCGATAAATAAAATAAAGTAAAAAAAAAGGCTATCCACAGTAATCTAAAAGCAGAAAGGAAAAGTACTGAAAGTTGTTGACAAAGACTCTAAATGTCATAGATTGTCTGTGAGAATTGAACTGGGTCTCATACTAGTTGCTCTGTGCACAACCGCTCTCGACTACTCAATGGTGCCTGAGTATGGAGCCCAAAGTAGTTGTCAGTAAATGCTGAGTAGAGTAGTGCAAGTAAAGGAAAGTAACATAAAAAAATAAATATGTAGAAAATGGGGGTACTAATTTGTTACTTTTCTTATATAGGCCTTATCCATTTACTTCTCAGTTATTCATTATTTAATTTAACAGTGTCCAGCCTCTGATATTATAATCATAATTATTCCATATCAATTCTTCAGAAGGCATAAGGAGATCCCGTTGTGATTTCCTAAGGGGTATGATGTGTATGTAGTGTCCCCATAGCTGGGAGGAAACTCTACACTTGCCTTACGTCTCGTTCCATCACCCTAGGGTCCTAGCGTAGGCAGTGTGGTGGCTGCATACCATGAGCTATACGTGTAGACACGAACTACGCTGACTCATAGATAGCCCTCTCCACGGCCTGGGTATGTATCAAACCAATTACAATATATGTATATGCCCACGTACGCCTACCTCACTACCTGGTTGGTCAATGGGCCTATCACAGAGTTGCATGGAGGCTAGCCCACTCCCTAATCTCCCAACCAACTTATAGCCAAACCATCTCATTCAGTTGTCCATGTTCAATTATCAATTCCATTATATCTACACATCCGTTTATTACCAGGATTTTCATGTATAAACTGATTTCACAATTTATCTTTTGGTGTGATAAAGAGGTTATCGTATTGTTTCTTTAATCTAACAAAAGAGGCAATATTTATATATGTATATCTCTTTGATTCATCAAAATTGACACATTTATTTCTCTCATCATGTTCCTAATCTAATTATCCAACTTTTATATATAAATCAATCTCAATTCTATAAACAGAACATGAATTATTAGATTATCAATATTTTCAATGTACAAGTCATTATTTTTTTTAAACATATCATTCTAATATTTATAGTACCCACGAGAGGATAATCAAATATCATAATATTTCACGGACTCCAATACTTAGCAAAAAGGAGAGATGCACATAAAATAATGAATATAACAAAAAGGGGCAGAATAATAACTCCTAACAAAAACATGGCAGACTACTCTACTTGATGTCATCGGGGGATTATGGTGACTCTGTAATGCGCATCCATTGTTTAACTTTCGCTATTCTAGGGGCCTACATATTTTGTACATACTACAGGGCTAGATCAACGTTAAAACATGTAGGGAATGAGTTAAAAAATGTCAAAGGCTTTATTGAAATTTTCATGCAATAAAGGATTTAAAATAAATGAATTTAAGATTTACCAATGTGTAGCTCATGGAGAGACGATTCTAATGAGTGTTGAAACACGAAAAACAGACATCGTTTGACTACTGAACGAATCAGAACGAGAACTGAATGCAAAATTGGATCCCCACTCTCATTTACCCGCATGCCTTGAGATCCGCACCATGATGTCAGCACTGCCACCTTCGGTTAGCATGCTTGCTGACTCACACCCTAATCTAGGGCGGTTGTGCATGGAGCGACTAGTACGGGACCCAACTTAGTTCTCATAGACAATCTGTGATGTTTAGAGTTCTTTGTCAACAGTTTTCAGTACTTTTCCTTTCTGCTTTTAGATTACTGTGGATAACCTTTCTTTTACTATGTTTTATTTATTGCAATGTAATATGATTAGTTTGTTTAGCTATGTTTATATTTTATGATTATGTGCTGGATGACTGCGATCCTGTTTTGGTGATTCTCGCACTCGACGACCCATATTCCACCGATGTGATTCGCATGGTGGGGTTTGGGTCGTCACACATACATATTGGAAGTAGTGCATAGAGATCTTTTGTTAATTGGGTGACTACTCTATTTAGGAAATGGTGGAAACACCATTCATCAAACTCGTGAAGCTGAAAGGAGGAGCTCTATCGAAAGATGACAAGAAAATGCTCTCGATAAATTTAATGGCAATGAATGCCGTATACTTCGCATTGATCATGCATGAGTTCAATTGTATCTCCCAACACACAGCGACTCATGAAATTTGGAGAACACTCCAAATAAGTCAAGAAGGCACCAACAAGGCAAAGAATGTTGGGTTTTATATGCCTTGAGTGATCTAAACGATTTTTGCTTAAAAATATTGTAGCTCTAATGACAAGAGAAATAATGACATTGTAGTTTAAAGTGGTGTAAAATCCTTAGATCAAAGATTAAAACAAATTTCAAATTAAACCAATGTAACGATGTTGTATCCACAGGGAGGTTTGAGCCAAATAAACTCACAATAAGTTTCCATCTTATTCACTCAAAATATTCATTCATTCATCCTAATGCAAAGGAGAGAACAATAATAGATGAGTCAAATAAGAGATCAACTCCAATTGATTAAAAATGCTGGACGAATCACGTAAATTCTCCTTCACTAGAATACTCACGATAAAATAAATAAGCCAAAATATTCAATGGCATCAAATGTAAATTCTAATTGCCCTTTCACTGTTACAAAATAGGGGAAGGTGTTGAGGAGCTCGGCATGCGTGGAGGAGAGGAGGGCCGCCGGAGTGGATCTAAGAAGAGGTCCGTCGGAGGAGGGGGTCAAGCTGGTGGTGGCGCCGGGGTGTGGGACGGTTGGTGGTGGTCGCTGTGCGTGGTTGCTAGTGGTGTAGTCAAGGCCACCCAACGTCGAGGGTGCAGGCACACTTGCGAGGGAGTGGTGGGCTTTGCTGTTGATGGCGAGGGCAATGGGGAAGGTATTGGCACACGGTGATGTGGCGTGGGAGGCTGGCGATGGTGGCTGTGTTGGTGAAGTGTTGGATTCTTTGCGGTGGAAAATAGTGGAGGGGAAGAAGATGAAAGGAAGGAGAAGATGTAGGGAGTAGGTTGAGGTGATGATGGTAGTGGCTGTGATGGAGGTTCTCAATGGTGGTTGGCAACGAGGGGTCTATGGCGAGGGATGATTGCTATGGGAGTGGTGTTGGGTGGTGATGGGTGGTGTCGGTGGGAGTGGTGTTGGGTTTTTATTTTGGAGGAAGATGGGTGCGGGTGGAGAAGATGGAGGAGATGAAGACGAGGAAGGAACAATGGGTGGTGGATGTGGTGTTGGTGGTACGCACACGCTGTCACCGTGTGTGTGACGATGGCAAGGGTGACATTGGGGGTGATCTAGTCCACGGTGCACGCTTGGGGTTCATGGTGTAAGCCCTCCTTCACTTCACTATCTAGGCAATCAAAGGGAGAAGATGAATATACCCCAAAGAACGGTTGCGGCGATATTTTATAACATTCTGTTTATTTCTTCTGCCGCGAATCCCGAGCAACAACTTAATGGGGAAATCCAATTTGTTGAGAAGGTGGTGTGTTGCGAGAAGCCTAGCCACTTGGGTTGGTAGAGAGATTTGGTGGTGGTGATAATTAGACATCTGGACTGAGTTCTGGATGGCTTAAAAAGTGCAAATGGCAGCACCACGATTTCTGGTCATCAGACGTCCAAACACAGTTCAGGACATCTTATAAAATGTAGTTGGACGGCTGCCATGTGTCGATCCTATTTGCGAATGATGCCCTCCATTTTTCAATGACTCTTGCATCCAGCCTGCATCCACAAAATGGGTAATCATAACAATATGTATTAATTGTGAAATTGGTGCATAAAATTTAACATAGACTAAAATGAATTACCATTTAACTCTTAAGCAATTAGAAACTAGGCATGCATAATTAAAGCGTACTTAGGCCAAATAATAGTCTACTAAAGTGGACTTATCAAATGCTCCCATGCCTAAGTTTTGCTAGTCCTGAGTAAAGGTGAAAAATGATGGAAGTGATCAAAGCTTTCTACTTTTCTTATTCCAAAAATTTAGAGATCCAGACAAATGTGAAAATGAAGTGAGAGTATCTTAGGTAATGGATCCAAGTGAAAACCAACTTACATTTAAAGTTCGTACTTAACCCTTGGTAGAAATTATATTAGGATAGGCAACTTCTTCCCTCGAGCATAAAGCAGAGAATAATATGTAATTTGACCCCAGCTTTCTGGCTTAGGTAGGAGATACTGAGTCAAATGGATTCATACTTGGTGGCTCATACTCATCTAGTGCTACATGTAGTCTAATATTGTGGACTTTAGATCTCTAGAGTATCAAATAAGTCAACCCAGAGAGGCTCAAAGCTGTGCTCCCTTAGTGTTCCATTGCGCTCACTCTTTTTCGTTCTTTTCTTTCTGAGATCACAAATCTTACCAGATTTTGTAAATGTACTCAATGTTTAGTGGCCGAACATGACATTCACACTTTAATTAAAGTCCTAATAACCCTATAACTAAGTCAGAAGTCCTCAGTCAGTATTTGGGCGATCAGAAATACTGAAAAGTAGGTATGGGTCATATATGGTGGATTGCAATGGTTGTTTTTGTTGCCTCGATAACATCAACATCTGATGAAAATGACCCAAAGATAAAGCTATAAACTCAAACATTTTTTTCTTTTTATCTCTTTCTTTTCTTTTCTTTTTTCTATATATATATATTTTTTCTTCTTTTTTTTTTCTTTTTCTCTTCTTCTTTTTTTTCATAACTACCAACACAACACGATGCAAATTTTTATTCATGAGGCATTATTGGGGATAATAATGTTCAAGAGGATATTGTGTGGCTTATTTTGTGGAAGTGCCTACTCTCGACATGGGGAAGAGATGGATAGGATAAGCGTATTTCTGACCTTTGACACTACTACCCTCCTTCAGCCTAGGATCTATGAAAGATGGTCGTAACCATCCACCATAGTCATAGTTTTATTAGAACTCAATCTTTGCGTATATGCCTTATTTAGAAACTCTTAGGAATTCACCCATAATGTTTGAACTCAGGAACAGAGAGTGAAAACTATGCCTAACTCTGAGGTATCGTCACCTAATTATCCAGAACTTAAGAGGCCTTGCACTAGACTTAGCACATCAACAGTCACTCTACTTTCACCTTACAAATGTTAGGTGGATCTAATAGAAGATAGTTTACCTGACTCACTACTAGCTGTCCAAGGGTTCCGAAAATATGTCTATTGCCTTTTATTAAAGATCCATTACCCAGTTTATGTGTAAGTGAAGTAAGTGTATTGGATTCTAAACTAAGAAATAATTTAAGAAGACAATCTTCAATGACACCTCCTTGAAAAAAAGAATCTTCTACTAGGGACTAACTGAATCAACTCAAGAAAATAAAAGAGTGATTTTTTTTTGTTTGAATACACCTAACCTAAATGCATGTAAATATTTATAAATGCTATAAACAACCTTAGGTTATACCCCCCTTATGCCTAAGATTGATAATGTCTGCATTGGAAAAATAAAGACATAGAAGAATATCAGGAGGAGAGGGAGCGGAGCTAAGGTTCCTCAAGTTGAAGTGCATCCAAAACCTGGCCATCTGAAAGAGTAACATACAGTTTAAGTTGTTGGCCATTTACCTTAAGGCTCTCACCAGAATTAGGGTTCTGAATTTCAACTGCTCCATGAGGGAAAGTATTAATAACAACATACGACCCATCCCAGCGAGACTTAAGCTTTCTAGGAAATAATTTAAGTCTAGAATTGAAAAGCCAGACCCACTGGTTGGGCTTAAAGATCTTTCTAACGATGTGCTTATCATGGAAGCTTGAGAGGTTTCGTATGCTTCATCGTGAAGCTCCTCAAGCTCACTTAACTCCAGCATGCGTGACTTGCTTTATTTAGATTTAAGTTAACATTTTTAATAACCCAATAAGCTTTGTGTTGGATTTCAATGGGAAGTTGGCACGCTTTTTCGTAGACAAGATAGAAAGGAGACATGCCCAAGGGAGCCTTATATGCTATTCTGTAGGCCCAAAGAGCATCCTTCAATTTTTTCGACCAATCCTTACGGTCGGGCCTAACAGTTTTTTCCAGAATCCGCTTAATCTCCCAATTAGAGACTTCAACTTGTCCACTCATTTGAAGATGGTAAGGTGTAGCTATCATGTGGTTGACTCCCAAATTTTGGAGTAGTCTTGTGAAGTGCACATTCTTAAAGTGAGCTCCTCCATTACTTATGATAGTCCTTGGGCATCCTTACTGAGAAATGATATTAGCCCTAACAAAATCCAAAACCACAAAATGGTCATTGGTCCTTGTGAGTATGGCTTCTATCCATTTCGATACATAGTTCGTAGCCACAAGGATGTGCTCATATCCGAAGGACATAGGAAAGGGACCCATGAAGCCAATGTCCCAAATAATAAAGATCTCAACGGGGAGAATGTGGTAGCAAATCATCCATGAAGATCTCTACAAACTCGTCGATTATATCAGAAAAGATAGCCATCATACATTGTTGGAATGTGGCAAGAGCATTACATAACCCGAATGACATTTGGCGGAACGCAATGTGCCATACGGACTTGTGAAAGTGGTATGCTCTTGATCATCAGGGAAGATAGCTATCTAATTATACCAAGAGTACCCATCAAGGAACATAAGTACTTGTTCCCTACCAGTTTTTCCAAAATCTGATCAATAAATGGCAAGGGAAAATGGTCTTTCTGGGTAGCCGTGTTCAAATGACGGTAATCAATGCAAACCCTCCAGCCAGTTGAGGGTCTCATGGTTACCAACTCTCCTTGGTCATTTTCTTCCACAGTGATTCCTACCTTTTTGGGCACCACATGTATTAGACTAACCCATTCACTATCTGAAATGGGATAGTAATGCCTGCATCTAGCCACTTCAGAATCTCCTTTTTAACAACCTCCCACATATTGGGGTTGAGCCTTCTCTGCATGTCTCAAAAGGGTTTCACATGCTCATATGTGTATGCATGATGCATGTAGAGGGAGGAGTCAACACCCTTAATATCAGCTATCGACCAAGCAATAGCTTCGTTGTGCCCTTGTAAACACTCGAGCAAAGCTCCCTCCTACGATGTAGATAACACAGATGAGATAATGATAGGGAGCGTGTTGTTAGGACCAAGGGAAGCATACTTCAATGTGCTCAGGAGGGGTTTAAGCTCCAAGTCAAGAGCCTTTTGGATTGAGGGTATAAGTTGAGATGTCCTTGCCTTAGGTAGCTGATCTACCTTCAGGGTCCAAGGTAGGGATAGAGACTCTGTGTACTCCCAGCAATTCTTCCAATTTCGGCATATCCCCTTTATTTTCTTCAATAATCGGAGGATGGTCCTTAGATATGACCATTTGAAGGGGATCACTACATAAGAGTGCTAGAGTAGTCTCTTCAATGATTTCATCAACTACCTCAATATGAGAACAATCTTCAAATCCAAATTGCTTGTAGGTATCAAAAACATTCAACCAAATTTTCTTGTTCCCAAAGCCCATTTTAAGTGCCCCTGATCTACAATCGATAGAGGCGTTGGCTATGGCCAAAAAGGGGCATCCCAGAATAATGGACGACTTGGTGGGCTTATTAGATGTATTAGTGTCAAGTACAACAAAATCAACAAGGAAGAAGAAGTCCTCCACTCTCGCCAGGACATCTTTAAGCAATCCCTGTGGTGTCTTAAGCGATTTGTCTATGACCTGGAGGATGACAGGGCTAGGCTTTAAATCACCTGCTCCCAAAAGGTCATAGACAGAGCTCGGTAGAATGTTCACCCCTGTGCCTAGATCAAGCAGAGCCTCATCAATGTGTTAGTTACCTATAACCATTAAAATATATGTGGCTCCTGGGTCTTTCATCTTCTGGGGTGTTCCATGTTGTAGCACCGAGCTAACATGGTCAGGCAAGATGACCATAGCTTGGACCTGTCTCCTAGATCGGCGCTCTGGGTACACAGGTCCTTAAGAAACTTGGCATAGGATGGGATCTGTTTTATAGAATCTAATAAAGGCAAGTTGATGTGGACTTGCCTGAAAGTGTCCATATTCTCATCCGTCCCATCCTTGGCTCTAGATGAGCCAACAAAAGATTCCCTAGGAGCGAATAGGTGCTCAGGATAGGGCACCCTAGGCTTCTGGGTGGAGGGGTCGTCGTGTTGGGGCAGGGGTGGAGAAATGATGAATCCTCTGGGTGGGTGATTTCAAGCAAGGGAGGGTGGCAATGTGGCTCTTCCTCGGTGAGGGTGGAGGATGGGTTTGGTGTAGGAGGGAAATTCTGAGGAGTGACTGTAGGAGTGCTATCAGATTTGCCGATTTTCTTGCCACTCCTCAGCACGATCACAACTTGAGCATGCTCCCTGAATATGACCCCCTTACCCTTTGGGTTTTCCTTAGAAGAGCAAGGCAACTTCCCCGGATCCTGCTGCCTAACTCAGTAAGATGACCAATTTGGGATTGCATATCAGTGATCATCTTATTCTAAGATTGGATGACAATATTCTGATGTTCTTGCATCGCTTTCATCATGGATTTTAGTTCATCCATCTCAAAGGGCTTGTTATGAGGAGGGTTTGCATAGGATGGTTGGTATACAGGTTGGGGAGGTTGGGGTCTTGAATTTCCTGAGTTGGAAGCATCACCTTGTGATAAACACGCATGTATTCATGATAAAATGCATACTTATGATGGTTCCTAAGCTTAGCATTGCATTCCATAATATAAATACTACATAACATTTTTCATATTGCATTTACTGTGATCTGTATAAATTGTACAGTACTTCATGCATTATTGTGGCTAGGAAGTAGGGTGCAACATTTTTAAGCTTCAAATGCAAAATTCGATCATACGGGTGAATCTGGAGCAACGATCACAATCCGGCAACACAAAAATCATCTCGATCCGAGCACCATGGAATCCTCTACAAGCAAAGAAAGGTGGACGGTCTAGATGGTGCCACGTGGCACCATCTAGATCACCCAGTGTTGCCCAGCCGTCCTTCCAAAGGCCTCCAACGTGTGATCTCAGCCGTTGGATGAAAATCCAACGGCTGAGAAGCCGCTTCCACCGTGCTTTAGTTGCCCCTCTTCTCAACACTCTTGTGGGGCATGGCACATTGGTTAACGCATCCACTCCCAAAGGAGGGGCGTGGTTTGAGACCCACAGACCCACCCAATTCTTCAATTGGTCGCAAGGTAGTGGAAGCAACAATGAACCGTGCCAACGTAGCAACGCACGTAGCACGAAGGGCACGACACCAGCATAGCAGCAATGCATAGCTAGCGCATGCGCAAGACACGGTAGTGCGTAGCGTGCGATCTCTAGCAATGTCCGTAGTGGGCTTTTAGCGACGTTTATGGACGTCACTAATTGCCCATGGACAAGAAGCTTTTCCTCCACCACTATATAAACCCACCTACACCTCCCCATTTGCCCTAATCTCTACCTAGCTATTTCCCACCTACCCAAGAGCTCCAAGAAGCTTCCCAAGTTCCCAAGAGCTCATTCCCAAGCTCCATGGCCTCCTATTAGTGTAATATTCCCTAGTCCACCAAATATTCAACCTTACCCTCACCCCCTTCATAGGAGACCACAGAGTTGTCCCCTTACCTCCATTTAGGTAGACGAACACCTCCACCTCCTCATCACCATTCCCACAGCTCGGTCAAGCGGCCCTCTACTAGGATTCCTCCTGCACCTCATCCTCGACGTCCAGCTCCTCATCTCATCCATCTAAGCCACCACCAAGCACCGTCATCTCGCCAGGCATCCGCTTTGGGAGATTTATTCTCATCTTCATTCTCTTGTTATTTTGTTTAGCATATTTCTACTTAGTGTAATAAACAACATTTTGATATATCAGAATTGCTGCATTTCTCTACTCTCCTCTTTATTTATCCTTGCCCAAGGATTATCTTGGCTATTTCTCCATTACGAAAATACAAAAAAAATTCACAAGACCCCAAAAACACCAAAAAGAAACAAAGCAAAACATGAATTTCAAAGAAACAAACGTCGCCTCCCCGTGTTTAACCCAGGACTCCCTTTTGAGTTTTGATAAATTTTATTTGATAGCAAGTTTTGCGACTGAGACCTTGGGTTTTCCTAAAACCCTAACTTTACATCATGAAATTTATGCTCATCATTTTGGCGCCGTTGCCAGGGAGGCAACGCTCTTTGGTTTTTTCATTTTTTTCACCTCACTTAGATTTTTAGCTCACTTTTCTCCTTTCTTTCTGTAATTATAGGTACCCTTGCAAGGTGAGCCAAAGTGGAATAGATCGGAGTAAAGTATAGTTGGAAGGTTATGTAAGTGTATCCCCACCACCCCCACCTTAGATTTCATTTCGCCACACTAATAACTTAAACCCAAGTCAACTTAAGTGCATGCATAAACCCTAGGTTAGATCTTGGTTTTTTGATTGTCACTCCACTCATCTCATCCTCACTTATATATATAAAAAAACTTCCTTTGATTGTGGGACAAGAATCAACATACACACAACACACACCCACATTTGAGGCACATAACCTCTTTGATTTTATCTACTCAACCGAGATTCTGATATGTGGAACCGGTACATGCAAAAATTAACACATAAAATAGTAGAAATCAGATTAGGTTAATCACTTCTATGTGCCTTAATTGGTGGTGTATCTGGGCCACTTGTTTGAGTTGTTTGGGTCGAACCACCTAATCAATTTAAAATAGAATTCATCTTATAGCTAGCCCATAGAATTCAAATATCTAGATCAAGCCAGACACTCCATATTTTCTTGATTCATGCTTTCAAACTTGATTTTCCTCACAAAACTTGGTTGAATACACCTAATATTTGAATCTTAAAAGCTACTGAGCAAGATTTAAACCCTAAAATTCACTTCATCCTTAATAATCTTGCTTGAAAACTTTTGGTTGTGCAGATACACACACTCTCAATGAATTGTTAAGGGCACAATCCATTAACATGGCCCATCACATTCCGAAAGCACTATTATCCCAGGCCTTAATTAAAATTGAGTAGATGTTGGCCCTAGGATTCATAGAGTCCATTTCAGGGTACTCTCTTGAATGGACTTCGAATTAGTGATATATGCTTGCTTCAAAAGGTGCTAAGTTGGGGGACTCGATTGTCAAACAACTCAAGTATGGGTTTGGCATAATTAGCGGCCCTTGAGACACACTCCCCCTACTTCGCCAGGCCAACTTTACCACCTTCAGGAGCAAGGACAACACCAAATTCATTGTGTGGTCAGAGTTTATTTCTGAAGCATAGGTCCTTAAGCTACCCAATTTAAGGATAGGCTTGTATTTTTTGTGCTGTAGGGCTTCATTTTTCTTGTCCTTCCGACTTCCTTCTAGTGCATGCTTGGAAGGAGGTCATTGAATCCTTACTTGAAAGGACCTTTAGACCATTCCTGGAGGTGGAGGTTGAGTTATAGCCAAGCAGATCCCATGGCTGATCAACAACCACCTCCCCTGCCCCTGAACCAGCAGGAGCTGATTCAGAGGCAGTTGGACCAGCTGCAGTAGATGTAGGAATGGTTCCAACAGATGAATGGTTAAGGCACTTAGCTTTGAAGGACTTTTATGATCCTTCAAATTACAAGGATCGTCTCAGCGTTGTGATCCCCACTGGTGATGTTGAGATCAAGCCCCAGGTTTTGAGTTTGATTAAACACTTTCACGGGCTTGGCTCAAAAGACCCATTCCAACATTTGGAGGATTTGATCACTCTGGTTTAGACCACCAAATCGCGGAATGTGGATGAAGAACAGATGCCCATGAGGCTTTTTCCCTATTCACTCAAGGATAAGGTTGCACGTTGGTACCGTAGCATTGGAAGACCGATTGCTACCTGGACAGCTTTGAAATCGGCCTTCCTAAAGAAATTCTTCCCAAGTGGACGAACCAATGCTTTGCGACGGGCAGTTACCACTTTCGCCCAGCGACTGGGGGAACCATTTCATGGGGCTTGGGAGCGATTCCAAGATCTATTGTGGAAGCGTCCACACCATGAGGTGCCTAAATGACAACTTGTGCAGATTTTCTACCATGGGTTGAATGATCAACTCTGTCATCATGTGGATGCTTCTTGCAGAGGCAATTTCCTCAACAAAGACGTAGATAGCATGTATGATTTGTTTGAGGAAATGAGAGAAAACTCTATAATCCACACCTCCATGGAAACCTTCAACCGATCAGAACAAACTAGATCAAATGCCAATGAGGTCCAAGATTCTCATACATTTGATATGGAATTTATTTGTAATAAATTAGATAAGGTGGATTTGGTTGCTAAACTAATGGAAGAGTGGATGTCCGAAAACTCTAATATTTCTAGATTCGCTCAATCCCAGAGCTCGGGATTCCATTCTTCGCAAGCTCCTACGGGACGAGAGTTTGTGAACCAATTTGAGTTGGCTCGACCTTCGAGCCAGCTCTTCTCAGAACTTTATGGGTTCCAAACTAGGGCCTTTGATCCCAGTCTTTCTGATCCTTCTTACTCTTTATCCTCATCATATGAGGATGTTCATGCTGTACAAGAGAATGTTAGGTCCAACCTTTACTTGAATTCCTACAATCCTGGTTGGAAAAATCACCTTAACTTCTCTTGGAAAGATCAGGGGCAACAGACCCAATATCAACCCAACAACTATGTACCGCAAAAACTAATGGGTCAGGGTCATGTATATACTTAGTTGCCCCCGAATTAGGTTAATCAGCCCATGTGGAATGCCCAACAACTTGTCGAGTAGGCTGATTTAAACTTGAAGATGGTAGAAATGCAAGGGTCAATGCTCTAGCTCATGCAACAAATGAAAACTTCGCAGGATACCTTGCAATCCAGACTTAGTGCAAAAAATAGAAAACTTGGATCTCTACCATCACAACCTGTAGCAAACCTAAGGAATGTACAAAATCGAGGCACTGGGCCTTAAGGGTTTGGTAATGGTGGGGAGCCGCATGCTCAAGCTCATGCTATCTATTAGGCTACCCCAACCCCTCCAAGAGCTAACCAAGTTTCCACCATAATCAATTGAGAGCCTCCTGTTTTTCCCAACTGATGTAAACACATTTACACTACTTAAGATGTCTATTTATGCATGTTCTTAAGCATAGGATTGCATTTCATGATATAAATATTGCATAACATGCATCATCTTGCGTTTAGAGTAGTTTGAATGAAATGGAGGTTAATTGTCTCCTTTTATGTGCTTGGACAGGGCAAACATTTTATCGGGACCTCGGATCAAAGATCCAACCGTATGGATGTGATCAGGGTGACGATTGGAGTTCAACGACTCCAAGATCGCCCTAATCTGACATCCGTATCATCAGGTAGTGACCTGGGAACCCTAGAAGATCAAGGGCCAGGATGGTGTAAATCCGCACTTCAGATGACAAATTCGACCACATGGATGAATTCGGATCGACGTTCGCAGCCCAACGACACAAAAATTGAGTTAATCCGACATCCGTGGCACCATCTACACCTTCCAGAAGATGGACGGCCAAGATAGTGCCACGTGGCACCATCTCAGCCGCCCAAACGACCGCTTGCATCTTGTGAAGGCCCTGCGCCCGATCGCTCTCCGCCGTTGGATCTTAATCCAACGGCTGTGGGTGCTCGCGCTTAAAAGCGTCCGCTCGACCATCCGCGCCCCATAGCGCAGTGGTCGAGCAAGCTTTCGTGAGCGCAGGGTGCGGGTTCGAGCCATGGAGAGGGGCTGGAAGGTGCAGTGATTGGGCGCGGGTGGAGTGTCAGATGGAGATCGGACGGCCATGCGCGCCCGATAGCGTCGACGCGCGATTGGACTTGCAATCAGATGCGCAGGCGGGTGCGCAACGCAGCAGGCGCGGACGCATCTTAAGCCGTCCGATCTCGCAATCGGATGGCTGAAAAGCGACGAATGTGGGCAACCCGTTGAGCGCGCGAGCAGGCGAGGAGGCGCGCGCGAGCCGGCCACGACGCCCACGTTGAGGGATTTAGTGATGGATTTATCCGTCACTAACGACCCCTCTTTTATTATTTTGAAGTTGTAATGTCCATTTTTGCCCCCACTCATTGCAACTATAAAAGGAGACCCCCTCCATACGAAATTCTCATCCCTTCTTTCTCCTCTCTACCCCTCCAAAGCTCAAGAGAAGCTTGTCCCACACTCGGGATGCTTCTCGCGAGATAAAGTCCAATTTTCGTTCGCCTTCGGAAGTGGATCCCGCGACGACGACGGCGTGCTGCTTCGTTCCAGTTCTTCTGCTTCGTCCTCCTTCGTCCTGCTTCGTTCTCCTTCGTCCAGGCGTTGTCCCGTCCGACTCATCCTCCAAGCAACCGTCGAGGAGGATTTCTCTCTCCCTATTCATTTTACTGCTTTTTAGTATAGATTTACTGCTTTCTAGATTAATCTACTCGTCCTCCAAGCGACCGTCGAGGAGGACATTTCTCCCTCCATTCTTTTAATGCTTTCTAGAGTAAATTTATCGCTTTCTAGTATAATTGTTTTATGCCTTCTAATTGTAATGAATAGTCTCTTCTATGATAAATTCTTTGTTTATTCTACATCTCATTTTGATTTCCATGTGTAATACTCTCTCTCTCTCTTACCCCCTCTCTCTCTTTTATTAATTGTAAATAATTAGATAGTTTAAATTGAATTACTTCGTGACAAATAAATAGAAACGCGTAGTTTTTAAATCAAACATCCGCCTCCCTGTGTTCGACCCGGAATTCTTTTCGGTATAAATTTTATTTGTTGAACACGAATTCTTCACTTTCGAACTACAACGATAGGTTTTCCAAAACCAAACACGTAAGCGTAGTGATTCGAAAACGTTCAACATTTTGGCGCAGTTGCCGGGGAGGCGACGCTCTTTGGTTTCTCTTCGCGTTTTCTAACTTACAAATAATTTACCTCACTTTTCTTGTTTCTTATTGTGATTGCAGGTACTCTTTCGAGATAGGCAAAAGTGGTAGATTGGAGTAAAATGCTGTAGAAGGCTTTGTGAGTTATCCCCCACCCCCCACCCATTAGATTTCATTCTACAACATAATAATTCAAACATCAATCAACCTAGGTGTTTTTATAAACTCTAAGGTTAGAATGTTTGTTGTTTGACACCCATACCCCAACCCCCACATTAAAAAAGAAAAAAAAATTAAAAAAATCTTAAAGAGGTACACAACCTCATCCGATTTTCAAACTCAACCGGTAAACCGACCTCAGGAACCGGTACACACATTCAAAAACATAATTGAGTAGAAATCAGATTAGGTAATCATTTGTGTGCCTAATTAAGTGGTGCATCAGGCCAATTGTTTGAGTTGTTTGGGCCGCACCACTTCAAATAAAATCAACTCATCAAGTAGCTGCCAATTAGGTTCAACTCTTAGGGATTTACCAGGCACTCCACATTCTTTTTAAGCTTCAAAGGAAAACATTTTCACCCGTGCTTGTAAAACTTGGTGTGCCAATGAAACTTGTTTGAAAACACCTAAAGTTGAATCCTAAAAGTTACTAAGCAAGATTTGAACCTTAAAATTCACCACATCAAAAATAATCTTGCTTGAAAATCACTGGTTGTGCACGCACACACAAATCAATCAATCATTAAGGGCACAACCCATTTAAAGGGCCCATCACATTCCAAAGCACATTCAAACCTAGCCCTAAATAAAATAGAGTAGACGTTGGCCTTAAGGATTGAACTCGCTCTTCAGAACTCAGAACGAGATTATTTTCGATTAGTCTGTTTCTACTGTTCAATCTGATGTCTAGCTAGGGGAGCAGAGTCAAACGATCGCGGCTGGGGGGTACACTAGGAACCGGAGGTGCAAGCCGAAGGAAGAACCTTCTCCCCAGTCCCTCCTTCTAACTGGTTGGATTGAACAGACAGAAGTAGATCAAATCGTTCCTTTATCTCAAGACGGGTTTTGGGAGTCTGGAGGTTTGTAGGCTAACCCATTTAAGGACAGGTTTCATTGTTTCTATTGCAAGGCACCTTTCTTCCTCCCGTGTCTCATGAATCCTTCCACATATTTCACGCATTCCCACTCTTTCCCTCATGTTGTGAATTATCCTCAACATGACGATTATCCCAACTCGTACTATAATCAACCATTAGTTAGTTGGGATAATTTAGATTGGGGATACAATTCCGGACCCCCGTGTTTAGGGTCTAACCCTGAACACTTTGATTCTGATTTCTATCCTTCTCAGAGCTACATCGATTATAGATCGTCTTCCTTTCATGAACAACCTAATACGATCTACAATCAAGAAGGATACACCGATCCTTACCCATCCTTTGATTTCACTGCCTTTAGGTCATCACCATCTTTTCAACAATCTGAAATGACCTATTATCAGGAAGGGTATAACGAATCTCAATTCGTTAATTCCCCTGCATTGAGCCCAAACCCGCCCAACCCTGAACCAACTCATTTGGTTCAGGTTAACCAGGTTCAAGATAAGGTTCTGACTAACTTGAGGAATATCATTCAATCTTTAGAAGTTTAGCCAATACCTTGCATTGAGAGATTGGAGCCCCTGATTGAAATGATTGATGATTTGAATAAGTCTTTGTTGGATTGGCTCCAGGATGTTAAGGATAAGAACCCGGGTGAGTTTCTACTTGGGAAATTAGCGAAATTGAGGAGGAGATTCGTGGTTGCTTTGATTCAATCTTGGAATAATTCCTAGGATGAACCCTCTTCAGGAAAGCCAATGACAGAACCTGCTCAGGCACCTGTTGGGGGGGACACATGTTACGAGGCTGACCAGATTGAATTAAAACAACCAATTAAGGATGATCTGATTTCTTCACCTGAGATCCCTAAGCCGGGTTATGAGGAAACGTACATCTCCTTGGAACAGAAAGTGACAAATGACTTTGGGACATACATTGATACGGATCCTGATTTCTTTGATGGTGAAGATTCAATTTGCGAAGTCTCACGCGAGTTTTCTGAATACGATTTCTGTGAGACGATTGGGCCTGAGGAATCTAATAGATCATTTGATAGCCCAATAACTGAGGAAACTGATCTTAGGGCACACATTACAGATCCAGGATTACATTTTCTGGATGAATCAATTCAATTCCCTGATTTTCAGTTACACCCCGTTGAGCTTATTTATAATTCTGTTTCTGAGATAATTAGACCCAAGTCAATTCTGATTTTGCCACATCATTTAGACTTGGAGATTTCTGACGGGGTGATTAACATGCAAGAGGTCTCAGAATTTAACATTTGGAATGAGGAGGCTAGGAGCTGGGAAGTTCTGATTTGGGAAGTTAATTTTGGAGGAAATGGAAGATTGAGTCGAAGGGTTCCTTTTAAGCTGAAACCATCAAATCAGAGCCCTTACGACATTTGTTTCGAGGATGTTCAACTCAAGCACACATTCAACGATTATCCTTTTGAGCTTCAATTCTCTGTAACCTGACTTTTTGGTCTTGGGTTGCATCTTCATAAATCGCAGGCCCGACCCCGCTTGCATTTTGATTTTAGGTTTTGGGTAATTTTTATCCAGAACCTAAGATATTCTCGATTATGGGGTGTGGGTCTGCACCACAATTTGGTCCACATCTGTGGACCTCTTTTGATAGGCCAGAGGATTCTTCTATTTATTCTAATTCTGACCTACACTTGTGAATTCTTCATTTCTTTTCTTTGTATAGTGTGCCTAGCTGAAGGCACTAAACTCAGCACATATACAGTTCTTTTTAATTTTTCATCTCAGAGCGGACCTGACATTCACGCAATTCAGGTGCTTTCTTCGCTTTTCCACTCTGTTTTATGTCTTTTTAATACAATGAGGACATTGCATTAGATAGGCATGGGGGGGTGGATATTTATCTCTGAATTCATTCGTCAGCTTCGTAGATTTGTTTTATTTTGATTAAAAAAAAAAATCGAAATTAGGAAAGAGAATTTGGGTTTAAGAAAATTCTCAATCTTAGGAAAAACTACATTAAGATCTGAACACAAAGACCCTTCAGGTCTTTGAACTTAATCAGCTCGTGTATCCACTAAAATGTGGATTTGTTTTTCGAGTTCTCGCCAACTTGAATTTTATTTTAATTAGAGTAAATAAAGTTTGGGTGATAAGTACACGACTTATCAACCCACCCTCTGATTTGAGGAAATTTTGAGTCTTAAGCATCTACACACTTTCTTTGCACTGACTCGTTGTTCGGCGATTCTAACGGAAATTGGGTAGCTAATGAACCTTCTAGGGTGATATGGTTGGCAAGTTATCGTGGGTAACAGCCCATAGGTAGGTTGTCCAGAGTCCAGTCACTGGACCTTTCTCTTTTTCCTGCCCTTAGGTAAATCTTAGACCAGGGAAGCCACCTATTTAAAAAAAAAAAAAGGAGAAAAGAACAAAAAGAAATAAGCCACACTTCGCCGCACGAGTGTGGCTGGCAAGTTGTCGGTGGTAACAGCTCATCGACCGGTTGTCCAGAACCCAGCTCAGCAAATGCACTAAAAAATTCCCAAAACACTTAGGAAGAAGCGGAGAAGTAGAATAATTTGGGGAGATATACACTGGATTCACCCTTGTGTTGACCTCGTAAAAAATAAAAGTAGGGAGAAAGCTACCGGTTGTAAAGATACACCTTTAGGCAGAAGTCTTTTTGAGGTCACCTAGAGGCGTAGAAATCCGACGTTCGTTTTAATTGCCGGTCAACGAGTCTATCACAATCATAATAAGATGCTTAAAGCTTAGGGTTCTCATCAAATTTTGGGTGAGTTGAATGGCCGTAGAAAGCCACTCTTAAACCCTAAAATTTGAAAATAAAAAAAAAAAATAGAAAAGAGAAAAAGAGAAAAAGAAATTTTTCTTTTAATAAGGCGAGGGCTTGAGGCGGTCTGCATTTTGGCTGATACCCGGGCACTGTTGTGTCTTTGAAAGTTCAGTTCCTAAGTAGACAATTTCTTAATGATTGAAAATAACTCAAGTCCAAATAATCCAACCTAATTCTTTTATAAATAGCATATAGTTTTTGCTAGGGACTAGCAAAAGATAGGCATGGGGGTATGATGTAAACACATTTACACTACTTAAGATGTCTATTTATGCATGTTCTTAAGCATAGGATTCATTTCATGATATAAATATTGCATAACATGCATCATCTTGCATTTAGAGTATTTTGAATAAAATGGAGGTTAATTGTCTCCTTTCATGTGCTTGGATAGGGCAAACATTTTGTCGGGACCTCAGATCAAAGATCCAACCGTATGGATGTGATCAGGGCGACGATTGGAATTCAACGACTCCAAGATCGCCCTAATCAGACATCCGTAGCATTAGATAGTGACCTGGGAACCCTAGAAGATCAAGGGCCAGGATGGTGTAAATTCGCACTTCAGATGACAAATCTGACAGCACGGATGAATTTGGATCGACGATCGCAGCCCAACGACACAAAAATCGAGTCAATCCGACATCCGTGGCACCATCTACAACTTCAAGAAGATGGATGGCCAAGATAGCGCCACGTGGCGCCATCTCAGCCGCCCAAACGGCCGCTTGCATCTTGTGAAGGCCCCACGCCCGATTGCTCTCCGCCGTTGGATCTTAATCCAATGGCTGTGGGCGCTCGCGGTTAAAAGCATCCGCTTGACCATCCGCGCCCCATAGCGCAGTGGTCGAGCGCGCTTTCGCGAGCGCAGGGTGCATGTTCGAGCCGTGGAGAGGGGATGGAAGGTGCGGCGATTGGGCGCGGGTGGAGCGTCAGATGGAGATCGGACGGCCGCGCGCGCCCGATAGCGTCGACGCGGGATTGGATGCGCAATCAGACGCGCAGGCGGGCGTGTAACGCAGCGGGCGCAGACGCATCTTAAGCCGTCCGATCTCGTGATCGGACGGCTGAAAAGTGGCGAACGTGCGCAAGCCGTTGAGCGCGCGAGAAGGCGAGGAGGCGCGCGCGAGCTGGCCACGACGCCCACGTTGAGGGCTTTAGTGACGGATTTATCCGTCACTAAAGACCCCTCTTTTATTATTTTGAAGTTGTAATGTCCATTTTGCCCCCACTCCTTGAAACTATAAAAGGAGACCCCCTCCATACGAAATTCTCATCCCTTCTTTCTCCTCTCTACCCCTCCAAAGCTCAAGAGAAGCTTGTCCCACACCCGGGATGCTTCTCGCGAGATAAAGTCCAATTTTCGTTCCCCTTCGGAAGTGGATCCCGCGACGACGATGGCATGCTGCTTCGTTCCCGTTCTTCTGCTTCGTCCTCCTTCGTCCTGCTTCATTCTCCTTCGTCCAGGCGTCATCCCGTCAGGCTCGTCCTCCAAGCCACCGTCGAGGAGGATTTCTCTCTCCCTATTCTTTTTACTACTTTTTAGTATAGATTTACTACTTTCTAGATTAATCTACTCGTCCTCCAAGCGACCGTCGAGGAGGACATTTCTCCCTCCATTCTTTTAATGCTTTCTAGAGTAAATTTATCGCTTTCTAGTGTAATTGTTTTATGCCTTCTAATTGTAATGAACAGTCTCTTCTATGATAAATTCTTTGTTTATTCTACATCTCATTTTGATTTCCATGTGTAATACTCTCTCTCTCTCTTACCCTCTCTCTCTCTTTTATTAATTGTAAATAATTAGATAGTTTAAATTGAATTACTTCGTAACAAATAAATAGAAATGCGTAGTTTTTAAATCAAACGTCCGCCTCCCTGTGTTTGACCCGGAATTCTTTTCGGTATAAATTTTATTTGTTGAACACGAATTCTTCGCTTTTGAACTACGACAGGTTTTCCAAAACCAAACACGTAAGCGTAGCGATTCGAAAACGTTCAACACCAACCCTCCCCAAGGCACTAATCAACAGCAGTTCGCCACTGCAAATACCATCACCTTGAGGAGTAGTAGTAGACACAAGTGTCCCACCCAACCCCACGTCAATACCATTATGACCCATAACAAGAATTCTAGACTCCCAACTAAGAATGTAATCAACAAAACACCAGAGTCTGATTCGGGAGTATGTTGTTGTTATATGGGTAAACAAAAAAAGCCAGAGGAGAAATTGGAGGAAAGGATGTCCTTACTTTAGGCTTTCAAATTGACAATCATTTTACTCCTCGTGGCTATTGGATCAATCCCCACCTATGCTAAAGTTTTACTGAATTCATATAATGAGAAGCGTAGATCAGAAGCCATCAAATATTATAGGGATGCTCTCAGGCAATGAAGAGGGGGGAATGGAGAATGGTAGGAAATGATGCGCCTGGTGTGACACGTGAACAGGCTTCTCAGCTGGCAGCAACCATCATTGAACATGAGACCCTGCAGGCAATTAAAGAGCTTAATATGGAAGGTTCCCCAGGACCTAATGGGATACAAGTTTTCTTTTATAGAGAGATGTGGAATGTGGTGGGCAAGGAAGTGATGGAAATCACTAGAGAGTTTGAGAAGGGAAATGTTGGTTTTGAAAAGATCAACAAGTCATATCTATTCTTACTGTCTAAGTCATTGGGAGCAGAGAAGTTCTCAGACTTTAGGCTGATCTCACTATCAAATTCCATCTGCCTTGTAGTCAGCAAGATATTAGCTAACCGGTTGAGAACTGTTCTGCAGAGCCTAATCCATCCAGTGTAATCTGCATTTCTACCCAATAGATCACTCTAAGAATCCTTCATTTTGGCTCAGGAAATGGTGAGTGGATGGCACAAAAGGAAGTGCAAGGAATTCATATGGAAAGTTGATTTTCAAAAGGCATATGATTCAATCCCTTGGCCGTATCTCTAGGAGGTATTTAAAAGGAGAGGATTTCCTCCATTATGGATCCAATGGATGAAACGGTGTATCACATCTACCTCCTTTTCTCCACTGATCAATGGGAAGCCATGCGGTGTTTGGATCCAACCTCAGCGTGGGGTTAGACAAGGATACCCTTTAGCTCCCCTGATCTTTAACCTTGCAGTGGATGGGCTTGCAAGGTATGCATTCATATTGGTAGAGGTGGGGATACTCAGAGGGTATTCACTGTCCAACAGGAGAAACCTGGCCCCCATTTTGCAATATGCAGATGACATGGTCTTCTTTGTGGAAGGGACCAAGCCTGCTGCACATGCTCTAGGGCTGTTGGTAAAGATCTTTGGGGATATTTCAGGCCTGAAATTGAACAAGGAAAAGTCTACCTTGATATGTTTTGGCATGAATGAGCAGGAGCAGAAGGAGTTGGAGAATACATTGGGATCACCTCGAGCTAAACTACCCATGAGGTACCTACGACTGCCATTGAGAGCTGCAAAGCTGAAGAAAAATGATTGGAATATCTTGTTTGATAAGGTCTCTGACAAGTTGAAAGGCTGGAGTAGTAAATTCTTGTCTAAGGGTGGGAGATTAATCCTTCTTAACTCTATCATAACATCCATCTCGGTCTTTTACTTTAGCATTTTTAAGGCCCCGAAGTCTATTTGGAAACTGTTGGATGTTATGAGGAAAAGATTCTTTTGGAAAGGAGCTGGCCATGAGGGTGGTTTTATGCAGCCCATCAGATGGAATAAGATTTGCAGGCCAAAGGAGACAGGTGGTATGGGGATTAAGGTGCTCAAGGAGTTCAATGAAGCCCTACTGATTAAATGGGCCATCAAGATTCTGGATTGCAAGGAGGATTTGGTGGCAGACTTAATCAGAGACAGTTATGGTGGATCTAATAGTGCTCTGCAGAGGCTACAACCAGTGAAACCTTCCCCTTTTTGGTGATCAGTTACCAGTGCAATCAGCAACAATTAGCACCTGCTGCAGCCTAGACTCGGAGATGGCCGTGATTTCAGTTTGTGGAACGAGCATTGGTTAGGTCTGGGGATTCTGAAAGAGGCATATCCAAGGGCTTATGCTGCTGCTGTAAATAAGGAGGCTAAAGTCAGCAGTCTGTGGTCTGCTGCAAAGGGATGTTGGTGGCTGGAAGGATAGGAACAATGCAGATCTGGCACTCGATTATGGGAGGATAGGCAGAACTTGATGGCTGCACTACAGCAGGTGCGTCCTAGGTTGAATGTGGCTGATACTTATGGCTGGAATGGAGTATTTTTAGTGTAGTAGGACTATGAGAAGATCATCAGGTCAAACATTGAGATGGAGAGTGACCCAATTGATAGGAAAATATGGCTATTGAAAATCCCCTTGAAAATTCAAATCTTCTTGTGGCTTTGCAGACGGGAAGGCCTGATCACTAGTGATCTTAGACATATAAGAATGGGGACTACTTTGAATGCTTGTCATCTCTGTGGTTTACATACTGACAGTACGCCGCATATTTTTTCCTCTTGCCTGGTCATAGACAAGATTTGGAGGATGATTTTCCTAGAACCTCTTCCCACCTGGGATTCCCTTTGGCAGAGGTTCGTTACTCCTGGACAGTCGTATAAGGGTATGGCTGCCATTCTGTGGTGTGTGTGGAGGGCACGAAACGGAAAGTTTTTTCAGGAGAGACCAGTTATATGTGAGAAAATTGTAAATGAATGCTGGTCCCTCATACACAGGTGGGGATCTTTTTTGTAATGTTTTGTTTGATCTGAAATATATTGCCCTCCGAATTGCTATCGTTTCATGATAGCTTTCCTCACTGTTTCAAAAAAAAAAAAAGAGAAGTGTAGAGCAGAATCTGAAAACACTAGGAGAGTAGTCTTGTCTGATAACATAAGCACACTAATCTTAAATAAGCTACCCCCTAAGAAGCAGGACCTGAGAGCCCCGCTGATTTCCTATACAATAGGAAACATTACTTCTGATCGGGCTCTCCTTGACTTGGGTGCTTCCATTAATGTGATCCCTACCTCACTACATAGGAAACTGAGTCTAGGCCACTTAAAACACACTGACATAACCTTGCAGTTGGCTGATAGATCAATTACAAAACCAAGGGCTCTCTTGGAGGATGTTTTAGTCAAGGTTAATGATTTGCATTACCTTGTTGATTTCATGGTCCTTGACATGGAAGTACCAAAATTACTCAACCACACCCCGATTATTTTGGGATGACCTTTCTTGGCCACCTCCAAGGCAATGATTGATTGTGAATCGGGAAATATAGAAATTACCTCAGGAAATAAAACAAATCGATTTAATATTTTCGAGGCTTCAAAGAAGAATAAAATTAAGTGTGGTTTGATGGAGGAGCTTGGCAGAATAGAGAAGGTAATGCCCATAAACAATTAGACAACTCCTTAATGGCTAACCCAACCCAAACTCAGGAAGAAAATCACAAGGTTGTAGGGATAATTGAGGAGAATACAGACATTCAACCAACAAACCAGGATAAGGGAAATATTCATGAAATTAGGAACTTGTTGGAAGATTCACCTGATCAAGTAAAAACCCAACAACATCCTTATCCTGAATTCTTAGAGTTTGAGGTTCAAATAATGGGTGGAAATCATGAAGATTAGAATGGTTGGATTAAGCACCTAGATTGTGAGGATGAAATTGAACTTTGGGGAGAAACTCTTGAAATGCTTAGTATTCTAGAGTACCCATAAACATTACAAACCCCCAACACATCACAAAAACCTCATCGTCCTTTTTTGCCCAACCATTGCACAAATCCTAAACCCGCCCAAACCTCCTCTATACTGAGTCCATAAAACTCCTATTGGAGACCATTTGGGCTCTCCCTGCATCACCAGCTTGCCACTTTCATTGATCATCTTTTTGGCAAGCCCACTTTTACTCTCCAAGACTCATATCTGGGGGCTCGAAAACTTTATTCTTGTAGCCTCAATTTTTATAATTTTTGTTTGAGGACTATGCATAGCTGAAGGCACTAAACTCAGCACATGTATAGGTTGTTTTGGAGCTGACCGGTGTTTCACAGAATTCAGGTGATATTCTTCCTATTCTGCCCTCATTTATGCTTTTATTTTACAATGAGGACATTGCATTAGCTAGGCATGGGGGGGTGGATACTTTATGATTTGATCATTTTGTCAGCTTGTAACAGTAATTTCTTTTTATTAAAAAAAAATGAATTAGGAGAAGAAAACTTAGGCATTAGGAGTTGCGAACTTTAGGAAATGATACTTTAGGACCTGAACACGAAAACTCTTCAAATCTTCAGGCTTAATTAGCCTGGGTGTCCACTGAAATGTGGACTTGGTCTCGAGTCCTTGCCAAGTAATTTTATTTTAACTTGGTTAATAAATTGGGGTGATAAGTACACCACTTATCAACCTGCCCTTTGATTTGAGGGGACTTTTAGTCTAAGCATCTACACATTTTTTGCACTGACTCTCTTTTTGGTGAATTTTTTTCAGAAATTGGGTAGCTAATGCACATTCTAGGGTGGTATGGCTGGCAAGTTGTCGATGGTAACAGCTCATCGGCCGGTTGTCCAGAGCCCACCAACACGACCATTCTCTTTTTGCTGCCTTTAGCTAAATCTTAGATCAGGGAAGTCACCTACTTAGAAGAAAAAAATACTCATAAAAAAAAGAAAAAGTAGAAAAAGAAATAATAACAAAATATGTCACACTTCACCGCACGAGTATGGCTGGCAAGTGATCGGTGGTAACAACTCATTAGTTGATTGTCCAGAACCCAGCTCATGAAATGCACGTATAATTCCTAAACACTTAGGAAGAAGTGGTGAAGTAGAATAAGCCACGGAGATATACATTGGGTTCACCCTTGTGTTGACCCCATAGAAATAAAAAGTAGGGAGGAAGCTACCGGTCGAATAGATACACCTTTAGGCATAATTTCTTTTAAGGTCACCTAGGGGAGTAGAAACGTGAAGTCTAATCTAATTGCCGTTGAGTGAGTCTATCACTTTCACGATAAGATGCTTAGCACTTAGAGTCCTTTTCGAGCTTTGGGCATGTCGGGTAGCCGTAAAAAGTTATCTCGAATCTCTCAAACTCCAAAAATTAAAAAAAAATTAGAAAAAAAGAAAAACTGAAAAAATGTGTATCTTCCCTTTTCAAATAAGGCGAGGACTTAGGCGGTCTGCATTTTGGCAGATACCTGAGCACTATTGAGTTTTTGTAATTAGGTCCTTAGTTGAAATTTTCTAATGTAATCAACAAATCTTGCCTAAGTGATCAAATCTTGATTCTATTTTTATACATAGCATTTAGGTTAATTTTTCTAGGGACTAGCAAAAAATAGGCATGAAGTATGATAAACACACATGTATTCATGATAAAATGCCTACTTATGATAGTTCCTAAGCTTAGCATTTCATTCCATAATATAAATTCTGCATAACATTCATCATATTGCATTTAATGTGATCTGTATAAATTGTACAGTAATCCATGCGTTATTATGGCCAGGAAGCAGGGCGTGACATTTTGAAGCTTCAAATGCAAAATTCGACCATACGGATGAATCCGGAGTGACAATCGTAGTCCAGCAACATGGAAATCATTCCGATCCAAGCACCATGGCATCCTCTACAGGCAAAGAAAGGTGGATGGTCTAGATGGTACCAAGTGGCACCATCTAGAACGCCCAACATTGCCCAGTTGTCCTTCAAAAGGCCTCCAACGTGTGATCTCAACCGTTGGATGAAAATCCAATAGCTGAGAAGCCACCTCCACTGTGCTTTAGTAGCCCCTCTTCTCAACACTTTCATGGGCATGGCACATTGGTCAAGGCATCCACTCCTAAAGGAGGGGCATGAGTTTGAGAATTGCAGATCCCCCTAATTGTTCAATTGGCTGCGAAGCAACGGCAGCGACAACCACTGCACTAGCGTAAGCACGCGACTAGGACGTGCGGAGCACGCGCCAGTGCAACAGCGGTAACGCACAGTTAGTGCATGCACGAAACACGGCAGCACGTAGCGTGCGCTAGCAACGCCGCCTGCCATCTCCAGTGACATCCGTAGTGGGCTTTTAGCAATGTTTATGGATGTGACTAATTGCCCATGCGCAGGAGGGTTTTCCTCCACCACTATATAAACCCTCCTACACCTCCCCATTTGCCCTCATCTCTACCTAGATATTTCTCTCCTACCCAAGAGCTCTAAGAAGCTTCCCAAGCTCCCAATATCTCATTCCCAAGCTCCACGGCCTCTAGTACTCCCCTACTCCACCAAATATTTAACCTTACCCTCATCCCCTTCATAGGAGACCACAGAGTCGTCCCCTCACCTCCATTTAGGTAGACAATCACCTCCACCTCCTCATCACCATTCCCACAGCTCAGTCAAGTGGCCCTCTACCCAGATTCTTCCTACACCTCATCCTCGACGTCCAGCACCTCATCTCCTCCATGCAAGCTGCCACCAAGTGTCGTCGTCTCGCCAGACATCCACTTTGGGAGATTCCTTCTTATCTTCATTCTCTTGTTATTTTGTTTAGCATATTTTTGGTTAGTGTAATGAACAACATTTTGATATATCAGATTTACTTCATTTCTCTACTCTCCATCTCTTTATTTGTCCATGCCAGAAGATTATCTTGGCTATTTCTTCATTATGAAAACACAAAAAAATAGAAAAGCCCCAAAGACACCAAAAGAACAAAGTGAAATGAGGATTTCAAAGAAACAAATGTCGCTTCCCTGTATTCAACCCGGGACTCCCTTTTGAGTTTCGGTAAATTTTATTTGATAGTGAGTTTTGCGACTGTGACAATGGGTTTTCCCGAAACTCCAACTTTACATCGCAAAATTTACGCTCATCACCTTACTTCCATGAAAAGTTTTGATGGTTCCACCGCCCTGAATTATAGGTATTGGGATAAGGGTTATTACGAGGGGGTGGTTGAAAACCTTGGGCCGCATTAAGGTTAGCCTGAATTAACTCAAGGAATTGATTTGCCAAGTGGCACTCCGTAGTGGCATGTGTAGTGCTTTGGCAAATGGAGCATTCACTTGAAGCCTGGAAATAGAGGCTGCTTGCGGGTTCATGATAGGGTTTGCTAAAAGCCTATCAAAATTTTTGTTTAACAATTGAATTTTATATGCCAAATCCTGAGTAGCCTCGGCTTCATGGGCCTCTATCTTCCTCTGCAAGATCGATGGTTTCCTTTCTTGATAAACAGAGGACATATGTATGGAATTATCACTTAATGTTTCAAATAACGCCCAGGTTTCATCCTTAGTTTTGGTCATGAAGGTTCCAGTACATGCTACATCGATGGTTTACCAGTGACTTTCTGATAATTCGTTATAGAACCGCTCGACCAATTGTCATCTTGGCACTTGATGGTGGGGGAACAACCTAAGTAGGATATTCAAGTGCTCCTACATTTCGTGAACTTGCTCCCCTTCCTATTGAGTAAAACCCATAATCTCTCTCTTGTAATGATTGGTCTTACTCATAGGAAAGTACTTTTTCAAGAATTCTCCCTTAAGGGTAGCCCAATCATTTACCCTTGCATCAAGGGTATGATACCAGTACTTGGCCTTATCCTTTAGGGAGAAAGGAAATAAGGTTCTCATCAGGGCTTCATAAGTAATGCCCTGGAGCTTCACTGTGGAATAGACCTCGATGAATTCCTCAAGATGCCTGTAGGGATCCTCCCTAGCAGTACCATAGAAAGAGGGAAGCAAAGATATGGTGCTGCTCTTGATTTCATAAGGATTATCCACTCCATGTCTTCGGATAGGTAGAGCTTGGTGAGTTGCAAGGAGGAAATAATCTGTCAAGGTTCTCTGATTTTCACCAACCTTAATTTCTGTAAATCCCTACGAGAGGGGGTGAGATACGTGTGACGTAATGTAAAATGCAAAATTATGTAAACAATCTCACAAATAGCACAATCACACAATAGGCATAAGAATTTTTTGGTGGAAACCCAAATCGGGTGAAAGCCACCACCTAACCCTTTCGAGTTAGGATTTCCTGATTGACAAAGTCGATCAAATCGACTAACAAACTACTTTAACTAGAGTAGTTCAACCTCAATTACAGCCACGCTACAAGTATGAGGGTAGCGTTCCTCAACCCCTCCTCTTCACAAGGAGGATTTTGTCTCACAAAGGAGATGGGAATTCATAATGCGAATACCCAACACAATTACAAAGAAAAATTACAAAACAACCTATAGAGCCAACAAAGATGAACTTAGCTACTATAGGTAAAGATACTTCCCCTTGTTGGAAGCGTGTCGATGAAGACGTGGATGTGTGAACCACGCTTCAGCACTTCGTCGCACTTGTAATTGCGGAGGGAGAGTGGGAGTGCAGCGAGAAGAAAGCTCTCAAGATGTGGAACAGTGAAATGGAGAGTAAGATCTTCTAAAGTGTTTTGGACACAAATAGATGTGAAAATGTGTTGCTTGGGTGTGTTTTTGCAAGGCAAGGGTCCTCCTCTATTTATAGAGGGCCTAGGAAGGCTTTGGAAGGCCTTAGAAGGCACCCATAGTCGTTGGGGTTGAACCCAAGGCAAAACAGGCCGTAATCAGAATCAATTATGATTTTGACAGGGTCATCAGACGTCTATTCCAGGTATCAGACATCTGGAAAACTAGTTTAAGACATCTGAGAACTAAGTCAGACATCTGATTTTATGCAATTTTCCTTCCTGACTTAGTTTAGACCTAAACAAGGTTCTAGTGTAAGGTCATCAGACGATGTACAGGACATTTTACACTAGGTCTGGACGTTTAGAAACCTATTGTACTACGAGAATGGATTTCCAAGATAGGTTAACGGCTAAAAAATCTAACAAAGGTGATTTTTGGTCAGCCGAGGCTCAACGATCACATATTAGACGTCTGGGGTCCTCTACGGACGTCTGATATGAGCCTAACGGTTATTTTCTCAATGTTTTCTATGTTAGCCAATGTTTCACTAATTGGACGTCTAGCACAACCATCAGACATCTTCTAAGATGTCTGGACTAAGGTCTGGCCGTTTGATTTCATCAGACAGAACCTACTAAGTCCAGCCTAAGTTATTAGACGTCTGAGTCAACAGTCGACGTCTTAAAAGTCATTATCTGACGTCTGATTAGGCTGTCAGAACCCTCTTTTATTTTTCTAAGTTCTCTATAGAAAACCTAAGTATCCTAGGGTTGTGCAAGTATTCCTAGGACTACTTTAATGGTTCTTTGAGGCTCTTTAACATAAAATCTAAGAAATAAAGAGGAAAAACAAAGTACAAAATACAATGATAGAAATCTATTATATTCTTCATCTCCTTACTTCTTCAAGATTTCTCTCCTCGCGAACCTCCTTCTCCTCTGTCAAGCTCTTCCAATCCACCATGGATGCGAGCTCGAACTCCATCTAAACACATCTCCATTTGCAAATAACTTGAAATCTAACACTTCAAATGTAAATGTTAAATAACACGTGTTTTGTTATCATCAAAATAAATGATCGTGCTGCTCTAGCACCAACAATCTCCCCCTTTTTGATGATGACAAAACCATACATGATAATACATAACAATAATCTCCCTTTTTTCGACATTATCAAAAAGTTATCAAAAAAAGTTTTTAGTTATCCTAAACTCCTGCTTAAAATATGCTCTTCTAATTTCATCTTTTCATAAAAAAAAAAAGATAGCTATGTTATTACCTCCCCCTTTCTAAAGGCAATATAGCTAGGTTATTTTTAAAACCTCCCCCTTAAGGATGGACAAATAACTCATTTATTTTAACTCCCCCTATCTAAATGCTAATGATAAAAGGATAGGGTTATGGGTTACCTCACCTACCATGGCCAGTAGAATGGCCCAAATGCTAGTGGATGCCAAATCGGATGGCGTTCCCATTCGTAGCTTGAAGGTCTGGGCATCGGCACCGGTCTCCAATCAGGCGGTCGACATATGGCAATTTGATCATTTGTTCGATGTCTCGTCAGTCTTCTTGTTCTCCTCCTTGGTCTACTCCTTGGTCCTCCCAACTCGAGTTGACCATTCTTCATCATGTAGGTCTAGTCCTTTGTGTTGTAATCTTTATGACCTACAAAATAAGATTCTAGTTCTTTCCTTGGTATCCATATTAATTTGGATCTGGTTCTATTAACTAGTCTCCTTGAAGGAGATCCTTTCTCAACCTTAGGGCTACATAAAATTTCTACTTTATTGATCAAATTATTTGATTTCTTCCTAAGACATGCAAGTTCATCTTCAATAGCATGCATCTTAATTTTTAAGCTAGAAATTTTGATTTTCAAACTTGTGTTTTCCTCAATCAATTTATTATTTTCATTGATTAAGTCTTTATTTTCTAATAACAAACTATTATCCGTAGGACTAGTGATAAGTCCAATTTATTGGACATTTATTTGGCTTAAGTACATATGGAATACATTTCCTTATAGTTTAATGGCCTAAGCTAAGTAGTAATTAACCTTAGCTTATGAATATTTTTGTATCTGCTTTGCATTCTAATACATACATTTACGCTCCTTATTTGATATGTGCATGCATAGAGAAAATAATAATAGGTGGCTGGACATGAATATAATTAGCATTTGAAGGAGGGTATGCCCATAATTGTCCATCACCACCACTCCCTCCGCCAGCGTTCAAATCTAGCAGTTGCGCATGCAAAGGGAGAGGCAGACGTTGCAGATCTGGAAAAGGTTAAAGGATCCTTCCCTCTGTGGCTCTATCGATCTTCCCTTTGTGCTGCAGGGATCTCCGCCCTCGCCATCACCGTGTAACAAGTCTTCCCTGTGGCCTTGATGAACACTGTGGCGTAGGCATTCTCCACTACCATCGACCTCCATCACCGCAGTGGTGCACGGTGACAATGTGCATCACCATCAACCATTGCATCCACCTTCACCGCTGTCACCACTTTCAGCACCATCATCACCACCCCCTCCTTCTCCTCTTCTCCTTCGTTGTCTTCTTCTTCATCCACCGTTCCCCTGTTCACACACAAAAAACCCAACGAATGCAGCGAATAGCCCCTCCAAGCTGCCTCCTCCAATGATGACTCGAAGCGCCGCCTAAGCATCCTAGCCGAGCACATAGACTACGCGCAACGCACCTGCATGGCCAGCAGTAATGAGCCGTCATCCGCGCCTCCGCCCTCTCCTCCGTACACCAACTCCTCCAGCGTGCCCTCATCACGTGCGACCACAGGACACGATTCTCCTCGCATACCTCTGCCATGCATGGAGCCACCTCATAGCAGCAATTCTCCCACCGGCTGCCTCTGCTTCTTCTTCTTCATCTTCTCCTTCTTCAGCAGCAAAAGAGAACCCAAAGCTGTAGCCACACCGTCCACGTTGCCGTCCATCTCCGGCCACCTGATCCCTCTGCCAACGTCACCGAGAATCTCCACGCAACTTGCCGGCCTCTTCTTTGTCAACTGCTACCACGTGCGCACCTCGCAGCCGAGCCACGAACTCCTCCATTGCTCATGAGGTTGTTCTATTGTTGGTCTTCCTGCAGGTGCATGGCCACCATCGGCCACCTTAGGCTATGCCACCTACGTCATCGCGAAGCCCTCATCTTGGTCGATCTCCTCCAAACTCCATCCGGTCGACTGATCTCTTTCCCGTGCGTGAGGAGGAAAGAGGAAGAATCCTCTATTTTTGATTGAATTAGTAATTACATTGATATGCCATTGTTGGGATTTTAATCTTTAAATAAAATATTTGATATATTGAATGCAATTGCAGCCAACCCCTTGAGTTTTAACTATATTATCTGATTACATATCTATTCCATCTTTTAGCTTTGCATACATTGTATGTTAAACTATAATTGTAGGAGACATCATGTTGGAATAATAAGATAAGGAATTTATGAGTTTTATTAGGCTTAAACCTCCCTGTGGATATGACATCTTTTTTGTGGTTTAAATTGGTATCTATTTTAATGTTTGATTGAGAGATTTCAACCACATAAATTACAATAATAAATCATTCTATTGCTATTTTAATCAAGAAAAATTCTCTATATCAATTAGCTTCTAGATCCTTGAGTTTTATCTCTAACCTTTCATTTTCATTTTTAAGAAAACTAAGATTTTTTTTAATGTTTTTATTTTCTACCTTCAAAGACTTACTAATTTCAAAAAGCTCATTAAAGGCATCTTGTAAATCAGAATGTACCTCATTGTCAGAGTCGCTTTCGCTGTCGCCCACTATCGCCATGAAACCCATTCAGGCGATTTCTTCCTTAGGATTCTCGTCTTCTTCCTCTGAGCTCGAGTTGTCCCAAGTTGCTTGGAATGCCTTCTTGTATTTCTTCTCCTTCTCCTTCTACTTCTTGAGAAGAGGGCATTCTGATTGTAGATGACCCTTTTCGTTGCAATGGTAGCAATGTCTCGGGCTACTTTGCTCCTTTTCTTTCTTTTCTATCTTGGAATCCCTACAAAACTTGGAAAACTTTTTAAGTAAAACTTTAAAATCTTCATCATCAGAACTTACCTCGCTATCCGACGCGGCTTTGAATGCGAGGGTCTTCTTCGGTTTTGGCTCTGGTGTATCCTTCTTTTTCTTCTTCAGCTTTGTCTCGTAGGCCATCAGATTTCCTAGGAGATTCTCTATGTCGAGCTCCTCCACCTTGTTCGCCGTCTCGATGGTGGTGACCTTCTATTCCCACTTTGGTCTGAGGGAACGAAGAAGCTTCCCTTGAAGCTCCCCCTTAATGAAGGTCTTTCCTAATGCCTTAAGATTATTTACTATAAGAGTGAACCTAGTGTTCATCTCACTCAAAGACTCATTAGATTTCATAGAAAAAGAATTAAATTCTTGTGAAAGTAAATTGAGTTTAGAAGTCTTTACCTTAGAGGTACCCTTGTGAGTTACCTCGAGTGTGTGCCAGATCTTGTATTTGGTGGCACATTGCGAGATTCTATTGAACTCCTCCAGGCTGAGTGCGCAATACAACACGTTCATCATCTTCGCGTTGAGTGAGAGTTCCCAGATCTATTGCTGCAAGTATCTTGAGGCGGGGCTTTCTGGGATGTCGAACAACATCTCGCATCTGGCCCAGATGATGAAGTAGTTGGCTTGTAGCCAAATCTTAATTCGCACTTCCACTAGGGGTAGTTGCTCTCGTCGAAGAAAGGCAGACAAGTCGGGGACTGCCCCTCGAAAATCCTGATTGCGGAACTACTCTCCTCCATGATCTTCTTGCTAGGTTGTTTTGTCGAAACAGTAAGAACCTGCTCTAATACCAATTGTAAATCCCTACGAGAGGGGGTGAGATATGCGTGACGTAATGTAAAATGCGGAATTATGTAAACAATCTCACAAATAGCATAATCACACAATAGGAATAAGAATTTTTAGGTGGAAACCCAAATCGGGTGAAAACCATTACCTAACCCTTTCGAGTTAGGAATTCCCTATCGACAAAGTTGATCAAATCCACTAACGAACTACTTTAATGAGGGTAGTTCAACCTCAATTACAACCACGCTACAAGTACGAGGGTAGTGTTCCTCAACCCCTCCTCTTCAGAAGGAGGATTTTATCTCACGAAGGAGACAGGAATTCGTAATGCGAATACCCAACACAATTACAAAGAAAAATTACAAAACAAACTATAGAGCCACCAAAGATTAACCTAGCTACTATAGGTAAAGATACTTCCCTTTGTTGGAAGGGCATCGATGAAAGACACGGATGCGTGAACCATGCTTCAGCACTTCGTCACTCACGTAATTGTGGAGGGAGAGCGGGAGTGCAACGAGAAGAAATTTCTCAAGATTTGGAACGGTGAAATGGAGAGCAAGATCTTCTTCTAAAGTGTTTTGGACACAAATAGATGTGAAAATGTGTTGCTTGGGTGTGTTTTTGCAAGGCAAGGGTCCTCCTCTATTTAAAGAGGGCCTAGGAAGGCTTTGAAAGAACTTAGAAGGCTTCTATAGCCGTTGGGGTTGAACCCAAGGCAAAACAGGTCGTAATCAAAATCAATTATGATTTTGATAGGGTCATCAGACATTTGTTTCAAGTATCAGACATCTGGAAAACAAGTTTTAGACATCTGGGAACTAAGTCAGACGTCTGATTCTATGCAGGTTTTCTTCCTGACTTGGTTCAGACCTAAACAGGGTTCTAGTGTATGGTCATCAGACGACGTACAGGACGTCTGGCACTAGGTTTGGACGTCTGGAAACCTATTGTACTACGAGAATGGATTCCCAAGATAGGTTAACAGCTAGAAAATCTAACAAAGGTGGTTTTAGGTTAGTCGAGGCTCAACGATCACATATCAGACATCTGGGGTCCTCTACGGATGTCTGATATGAGCCTAATGGTTATTTTTTTAACGTTTGCTATGCTAGCCAACGTTCCACTAATTGGACATCTGGGCACAACCATCAGACATCTGGACTAAGGTCTGGTCATCTGATTTCATCAGACAGAACATACTAAGTTCAGCCTAAGCTATTGGATGTTTGAGTCAATAGTTAGATGTCTTAAAAGTCATTATCAGACATTTGATTTCTAGATTAGACATCTGATTAGGCTGTCAGAACCCTCTTTTATTTTTCTAAGTTCTTTATAGAAAACCTAAGTATCCTAGGGTTGTGCAAGTGTTCCTAGGACTACTTTAATGGTTCTTTGAGGCTCTTTAACATAAAATCTAAGAAATAAAGAGCAAAAACAAAGTACAAAATACAATGATAGAAATCTATCCTATTCTTCATCTCCTTCCTTCTTCAAGCTTTTGCTTCTCGCGAAGCTCCTCCTTAATCATGCTCTTCCAATTCACCATGGATGAGAGCTTGAACTCCTTCTAAACACGTCTCCATTTACAAATAACCTAAAATCTTACACTTCAAATACAAATGTTAAATAACACGTGTTTTGTTATAATCGAAATAAACGATCGTGGTGCTCTAACACCAACAATTTCTTCTTCTGATCTCTTTTCTGCCATTTTTCTTCTTTTTTGGTTGACTTTCCTAATAATTCTCTTAGGTTTTAGGTTAAAAGCAAGACTCCTTCTAGGAGATTGCCTATGAAGCATACACCAAGCAAACACAAGGAAAAAGATCTTTTGTTGATTTAAAGCTCTTTAAACCCTCTTCCAACTTTCTAGCTTGGCCAAATAGAGTTAAGACAGTGTTTCTTTATTCCCACGTAAGTGCTATAAGAGAAATGAGGCACTTGAGATTTCTGGTCAATGTCTGTTAAGGAGGTTGAGGTTATTTAGTTCTTTTGGGTGACCAAACAAGTTGTCAATCCAATTATGAACCCTAATTTCACTTTTGAGAGCCCTAAAGATGTACACTTTGTTGTAATGATATTCTTAAATGCTCAAGTAAAAAGGTACTCCAAAGATGGAACGAAGGGATGCAAGTAGGACAGACCCTTCCTTTGAGCTGATGGGTTAGCGGTGCCTCTTAACTACCCTTGAATTCCTTTAAGGGGTGTCCCCCTCCTTAAAGTATCCAGTCACTCGGGGAAAAGTTAATACCACCATCACAAAGTGAAATAGGAGTGTTTGCATTGATAAAGAGATCGATGCTTATAGCCTTAAGGGTCCGAGTCATAGTGTGGTGCCTACAGTGCATGCTCGGTGGAGGAAGTGTGCATCACACCATGAAAAATGTTTTTTCTGTTGAAAATCACAATCAAGTTATTCAAAAACTTCCTGTATATTTTACTCCTCTCTTCAAAAGTAATGTGACCACTTGATTAATCTTTTCAAATCAGCTTAAGTGGTCTTCTTAAATTATGTCCAGATGCAATGCGTGTACAGATAACTGATGCAGAAAGATAGGAAGTACGTACCTTGCTACAACACTCTACGATGCAGAAATACACATAATGCAGTAAGAATAATCTAAATGCTACTTAAGCACTCCTACATGATCGACCTATGGATATGCAACTTCTAACATGTAGCTTGGATTTCTTTTTTTAAAATAAATGCTCAATCAGAAGAAAATAGCTACCATAGATAGAATAAACCTAGTATCTTAAGAATTGGGGACACTCCCCCAAAAACTAGTCCCAAGTTACAAGGGCGAGAAAATAAATAATTAGACTAAATCCTAGAGTCTACTCTAATATGCTAAATCAAAAATCTAAAAGGCATCCTCCTAGATGTTCCTCCATGCGTCTTCACATGTGTAGGATCAAGGCACACAGGTGTTCGTGGCGTAGATCGAGTAGAAAATTAGCACATTGTAGTATAGCACGAAATACGTCTCGAGCAAATAAATTAACAAAACTTGGTGAGTCCCGGTTGATCACAGGGAGGTAGAAAGCACTTTTGATTTCATATGTTTGTTCTCAATATGATTACTAAATAATAGAAACAATCAATCACAATATCCACATCACAAAGAAATTGTATTTGATATATGCAATAGACTAAAAACATGAATGTAAACAACTACTTATTGTAACAGAATGAGGGCACCACAGGTGGTCCGTGGTGGCCTTTTGGAGAGGTTGGGAAGAGCAGCAATGATTTGTCGGGTGGCCCAACAGATGCTTCAGACGGAGGTGCAGAGACAGATGCAGAGAAGATGGGAAGAAGAAGAGAGAGAAGGTGTAGGAGGAAGAAGAAGAAAAGTAAAGAATGCCTTTCAAAGGGGGCCCTTAGGCCTCTTTTTATAGCTTTAGTGAAGGGCAATTAAGGTATTTTGCCCCTTAAAGCCAAACAAAGGCTTTAGATTAATCAGACCCGTTGATCAGGAGATCAATGATCCTGAGTAAGCCTTCCAAATCCTTCTTTTATCCTCGGTTTAATCTGGTGTTGCCACATGGAAGCTGTCGAGCGTTGATCCTCCATTGCACGGCTGCAGTTCTCCTCACGTGCACCTTTGTTTCATCTCCCTCGTCGCTTGCCTCTTTTGAGCACCCAATCGTCAGTCATCTGATCTTACGATCGGACAGCTTAAACGCACGCTTAAACACGCCTCTAAATCCTAAAGCGCTCACACGCGTCATCACACACGTTCTTGATCCAGCGCCTCCACGCCTACCACGCATCTACTACTGAGCTGCTCGATGAAGATCCAGCGGTCAATTGCACCTGCGCTCACCACTTTTGATTTCACACCAAGCGCACTTCGATCCCACATCGCCCACTGTCTATTAAGCGCCCTCTCCGCTTCGCTACGCGCGCGGATTGTCGTGCCTTCCATTTCCTATGCGGCTACCCTCGACCGTTGGATGGGAATCCAACGATCGAGATCTCTCCTATGCGTGATGAGGCGGTTGGAGGTGGCAACGTGGCTGCATCGCAGTCGTTGGATGACAATCCAACGGCCCATGGTTCCCCTTTCTCGATTGGGGCATGGTGAGGGGCAGCTGCGATGGCACCACGTGGAGCCATCATGGTCGTCCATCTTCTTCTCCTTGTATCTGATGATGTAGGCCTCTGATTAGGTTGATTTCTGCGCTGTTGGACTGCAAACATCGATCCGGATCCATCCGTGTGGTTGGATTTATCATCGATGATCAGATATTCTTCAATTTGTCCCTTGTCTCCTTCTTGTTCTGTGGATTCCCTAGGGTGCTACGGGAGTCTGATTGATGCGCTCTTGGAAGCGTTGGACTCCCGTCGTTATTCCGAACAGATCCATAAGTTTGGATTGATCATCCACAGCCCTAGATTACCTACAATTATTATTACCTCTCAAATAGCACATTATTATGTATAAAACATATAAATTATCTAAGATGCAAAGTACAATGTGTATGCATGCATAATGCCCATGTTAAGCTAGGTTCTACCTTAATTCAAGCGAATTAGGGCCTATGATTGCTGTGCAATCATACCCATATGCCTAAATCTTGCTAGTGCCTAGCAAGTGCAAGACTAAATGCATTTTATCAAGAGTTTACCAAAGGTTTATTTCTTTTTGCTTCATCCAAAAATTTAGAACCCAGATAACCATGAATATATAATGTTGTAGCTTCTGCAACGGATCCAAACAAAGAATCAATATACATTTAAAGCTTGTATGTGACCCCTAGTAAAATTCTGTTGGAATAGGCAAACCTCTTCTCTTGGGGATATGAACTATTCACAGATTTTAACCCTGGCTTTTGGCTTAGGTAGAAGATGTCTAAGTTAACTGGATTTGTATTTGGTGGCTCACTCTCTTCTAATGCTACATGGAGACTAGTATTTCAGAATCTAGATTATTAGATTATTGAATAACTTAACTTAGAGAAGGGCTGGAAAACTATGCTCTCTTTAATCTTCTGTACTTTTTCTTTTATCTCTTTCTCTCTGTCTCTCTTTCTTTTTCTTTTTCTTCCTGAGCTCACATCTTACTAGCTTTGCAACTATATTTGGTGGTCTTACATGGCATTACACTTTAATTAGGTTCTAATAACCCAACGACTAAGGCAAACTCCTCAGCCCGTATTCAGGCGGTTAGAAATACAGAAAAATAGGTTAAGGTTATATTTGGTGGTAGGTGTTTTTGCCTCAAAACATTTTGACTTACATAACTCAAACTTCTTAACATAACACTTTTTTTTTCACAAGCAAATATCTCTTTTGTATGCTTTTTCTTCTTTTTTTTTATCAATATATATATCTATTGGCACAATAATGTTACCAACATAACACAACTCAACAATTCAACACGACATACATACTTTTATTCATGAGGCACTATTTAGGATTTTTGGGGATGACCAAGAGAATCTCAGGTGGCTTATTTGGTGGAAGTGCCTACTCTCGGCACTGGGTAGGGAATGGATAGGGCGACATATTTTTGACCTTGACATCAGTACCCTCCTTCAGCCGAGGATTCCATAGAGGACGGTCGTGACCATCCACCTCAGTCCTAGTTTTTTCAGAACCCGCTCTCTGTGTTTTTACCTTATTTGATGGCTCTCGTTTGGAATTTCTCACAGAATTAGTATGCAAGAACTGAGAGCGAAAACTATGCCCATCTCTGAGTGTCATTATTCAATTATTAAAGATTAAAGATTCCTTACACTAGCCTTAGAGCACTAGTAGACTCTCTACTCTCATCTTACGTATGCTTTGGTGGATCTACTAGAAGATGGTTCACCTGACTCTTTGATTGCTATCCAAGGGTTCGGGAAAAGAAGCAATGCTTCTTCTTGACAAACTAGAGATGTCTATCGGTTTTCACAATGGATCCATTGCAAATTCTACATGCAGATGTGAGGTTATACTGGATTCTAACCTTAGGAATCTACTAAAGAATAAATATTTAATAAAACCTCTTGATAAAATAATCTAATTCCCCACTTGTTAGTAGAACATTTTCTATTTTTATGGACTACCCCCCCATGCCTAAGTGTTTGCATGTCCTCATGCATGAATAAAGGAAGTAAGGCAGGGTGTATGTGGATAGAAATCACCTAAAACTGCTTCTGAGTTGTCGTTCTACTCATGCCATCACTGCAATGCCATACACAATATGCAAAACCAATATGCGAAACAATATGTGAAAATGAAATATGCTATATATATATGGTATGTATATATGTATACGTGCTGAGTTTAACACCTTCAGCTGGGCCACTCATCAGTCACACGTCCTCAAGAAGATGTATCATTTCGTCAGCAAGAAGAGGTTCCTAGGCAAAGAATGGTTTGAGTCGCTGGCCATTAACCATAAAGACATGCCCAGATTTTGGGTCTCTAATTTGGGCCGCCCCATTGGGATACGGGTGGACCACCAGAAATAGCCCAGTCCACTTGGACTTGAGCTTTCCTGCAAAGAATTTGAGCTGGGAGTCAAGCAACCAAACCTGCTGGTTAGGTGTGAACTCCTTCCTTCGGATGTGTCGATCATGGAAAACTTTTATCTTGTCCTTGTATATTTTTGCATTCTCATATGCTTCCTGCCTAATCTCCTTTAACTCACTGAGTTGGAGCTTCCTTACGTAACCTCTAGCTTGGAGGTTAAAATTACACTTCTGCACTGCCCAAAAGGCATGGTACTCCAGCTCCACAGCAAGGTGACAGGCCTTTCCATACACCATGCGGTATGGTGACATTCCGAGCAGGGCCTTGTACGCGGTCTGATATGCCCATAGTGCATCAATCAATCGATCGAACCAATCCTTCCTATTAGGTCTAACCATCTTTTAAAGGGTAAGCTTGATTTAACGGTTTGATACTTCAGCTTGCCCATTGGTCTGTGGGTGATACGGGGTAGCAATGCGGTGCTGCACCCCGTATTTCTTCAATAATGACTTGAAATGGGCATGGATGAAGTGACTTCCCCCATTAATTATCAGGGCGCAGGGAACTCCGAATCTCACAAAAATGAATTCCCAGATGAAGGGTATAACAGTTTTATGATCGACTCATCTTGCCGGGATAGCTTCTACCCACTTTGAGACATAATCTACTGCGAGGAGTATGACCTCAAAGCCATGCGGGTTCGGGAAGGGGCCCATAAAGTCGATGTCCCAGACGTCGAATACTTTTATGACGAGAATGGATTGGAGAAGCATCATGTCTCTCTAGGTCATAGAACCGACCTCCTGGCATTTCTTATAGCACTTGGAAAACTCGTGTGTATCTCTGAAAATGGTAGGCCAGAAAAATCTTGACTGCAAAATCTTTGCAGCGGTCTTTCGACCTGAGAAATGACTACCGCAAGCATCGCTATGGTAGAAGGATAGCACACTAGAGATTTTCATATCAGGGATGCATCCACGGATAATCTGATCATCCCTAATGTGAAAGAGCAGTGGGTCATCCCAAAAATAGAATTTCGCCTCTAATATAAATTAGAGTTTTTGACCCTTGGATAATCCTGCAGGTAGCCTGCCTGTGACGAGATAGTTTGCTATATCAGCATAGCAAGGAAACTCAATAGAGTTGATGGATAGCACAGACTCATCCAGAAATTGATCTGATATTGGCAGGAAGTATGGAATGTAGTTTGGGTCAAGTCGAGGCAAGTGATCTGCCACAACATTATGTGCTCCGGCTTTGTCGCGGATTTCGACATTGAACTCTTACAAAAGAAGGATCCATCTGATAAGGTAGGGTTTGGCATCCTTCTTTGCCAACAAACGCCGGAGGGCAGAATGGTTAGTGTAGATGATAACTTTGGACCTGAGTAAGTATGACCTAAATTTCTCCAACCCAAATACCATAGCTAGCAATTCTTTCTCAGTGACTGTATAGTTACGCTGAGCCTTGTTCAGCGTTTTGCTAGTGTAGTATATTATGAATGGATGGCGCTCTGGATACTGGCCAAGAACTACTCTGACAGTGAAGTCAGAAGCGTTACACATCATCTCGAAGTTCAGAGACCAGTCGGGAGGTTGGAGAATAGGAGCACTTGAGATAGCACTTCGCAAGGTCTCAAAAGCGTTGAGACATGAGGAGTCAAAATTAGAGGGCATGTCAGTTACTAGAAGATTTGTTAATGGATGAGCAATTTTCGAGAAATCTTGAATGAATCTTTGATAAAATCTGACATGCCCTATAAATGATCTGATTTGCCTAACCGAGCTAAGCGGAGGTAATCGCGAAATGATTTTAGACTTAGCTCGGTCAACCTCGAGTCCTTTATAGGAGATCTTGTGACCTAGTACGATGCCATCCCTCACCATAAAATGGTTTTTTTCCCATGAAAGTACTAGATTAACCTCTATACATCTCCTCAGAATCTTTGTGAGGTTATCAAGACAAGATGAGAAATCATCTCCAAACATGGAGAAGTCATCCATGAACACTTCTACATAGTCCCCAATCATGTCTGAAAAGATGGCCATCATGCATCGCTGAAAAGTAGCTGGTGTGTTGTAGAGGTCGAAAGGCATTTGCTTAAAAGCGAATGTTCCAAAGGGACACATAAAAGTTGTCTTGTCTTGATCTTCTGGGTTGATTGCAACTTGATTGTACCCAGAGTATCCAACCAGAAAGCATAAGAAACTACGCCCGGCTAGCCATTCTAGAATCTGATCAATAAAGGGTAAAGGAAAATGATCCTTTTTTGTAGTCAAGTTTATCTTCCTGTAATCAATGTAGACCCGCCAAGAAGTCGTGGTGTGAATCGGGATGGATTCGCCCAATTCATTTTTGATTACGGTGAGTCTCGCCTTTTTAGGCACTATCTGAAAGGGACTCACCCACTGGCTGTCGAAAATAGGATAGATAATGCCCACGTCCAGCCATTTAATGATCTCCTTCTTGACAACCTCCAACATATTTGGATTTAGACATCTCTACGGTTGTTTCAATGGTCTCACCCCTTCATCAGTGTAGATATGGTGAGTAAAATATGAGGGGCGAATTCCATGGAGATTAGCAATGCCCCACCCGATAGCAACCCTATGTGCTTGCAGAATAGAGATCAACTGGTGTTATTAATCTGGAGTCAAGTGAGCATTGATAATCACGGGATATGTCTCACTTTATCCCAGAAACACGTACTTGAGCGAATCAGGTAAGGGCTGTAACTCAAGTAGTGGAGGGTGGGGAGGAGGTTTATGCAGGGGAGGAGAGGAAGCAATAGCAGAAATTTGCTGATCCTGACTAATGAAGAATCCGCCTGCAGTGGCCATGTAATCTTGCCTTAAGATATCAGTGCTGGATAGGACAGGATAGTTAGGATCAGGGATGTTAGGAGTAGATGAACACCCATGACAACCAGATCCATGGGATGAAATGTGTATGTCATTAGTCTTAGTCCCGTGTGGATTGCGATCTATGACCCTTGATAATGAAGATGAATGTGCCATTGGGTCACTGCAGAGGAGCCTAATGTCCCCACAGAAAGCTGAATCTTTGTCTTCACTATCCTCCTTGATCCAATCGCAATCAAAGTTCTTTGATGCCCTGAAAATGTCTAGTCTAAGCTTTTCGTTCCCCAAGGCAATCTCCATGCACCCTGATCCACAGTCGATGTTTGCGCAGGTGGTTGCCAAAAATGGGTGACCTAGAATAATCGGTGCACCATAAAGATTAGGAGGAACCTCCATATCAAGAACAAAAAAGTCTGCTGGAAAGCAGAATCCTTGGACTTTTACGATCACATTTTCAACCAACCCCCTCGGCACTTTTACCGATCAGTCAACCAACTTTATGGTAATCGAGGTGGGCTTTAACTCCCTAAATTGAAATCAATCAAATACTACGGTGGGAGTTAGGTTGATGGATGACCCCAAATCAAGAAGGGCCCTATCAAAAGGGGAATCCTGCAAAAAGTAGGAAATCAGTGGTATGCCCAGGTCCTTCCCTTTGGGCTGTAAGTCAGCTAAAATAACTACGCTGGCTTCCTCAGATAATACCACTTGTCGTCCGATTCTCTGCTGTCGCCTCAGAGTACAGTAGTCCTTAAAGAACCTAGCAACAGTAGGGATGTGATTTATTGCTTCTAGGAGGACCTGAATGTGAACTTCCTTGAACATAGATTTCAGGTCATCGAAATTTCGGGTGTCCTTTTTCCATGCTAAATCTCGCGTTAGGGCCGCGAGAAAAGGGACAGGAATTTCAGGGTCTAGGGGCTTCTTTCCTTTATCTAATGAAGATGGCTTGTGAGAGGAAGAGAGTTGTGAGCCATCTCGTGGTAGAGTGCAGGAAAAGTCATTACCCGCTTGCTTAGGTAGCTGGTCCTGTGTAGTCTTTCCGCTCCTTAAGGTGACAGCTTTTGCATCGGCGTGCTGTCCATGTAGGGGCAGAGGAGCGAGTTGGTGTGGATACACAGGGTTTGGCAATAGAGGTGGCTGACCGAGCCCATAACCAAGTGGTGTGGGTGGTGCTTGCATAACAGTGTGTGCCTGCCCCTGTGGTGCTTGGAATCTAGGCAGGGCACCCTGATTCTGCACATATCTCAGGTTTAGGACAGGTTGGGAGGGCAAAGCTCCTGTGATCTTTGCTCTTGCATCATTTGGTTTTGCATGTTCTGTATGCTCTGTATTTGGTCAGCCATTGCCTCATTATTTGCAGGTTGTCATGAGTAGATTTCTGAATTGATCCTTGCAATTCCTCCTTCAGCAACTCCAAAGAGTTGGCCCACTTTGGAGGGTAGTTGGCTACTTGGTGCAGCTGCTGATAGATAGAGCATGTCTGTTGCTGCTGAGACGGGAATGGTTGTTGCCTAGGATATGTGTTCTATGCATTCCTGTATTGTCTGGTCTGGTAGTGTGGAGGTTGACTTTGTCTCTATGGGTTACCAGACCAGGAGAAATTGGGATGCTGGCGCCAACCAGGGTTATACGCCCATAACCTTAAATGGCGTTGACATCTTCGTAAGCCGAAGACATCTCAGATGCGAATTCATCAAAAGAATATGCACTTGCATCGTCATGTGGTGCGTAACCCTGATTGTTCGGTGCCAGATCCATATTGTTCACGGGTTCCTGGTATGCAAGAACTCGCGAAGATGGAGAAAACATCCTGAGTAAATGGATATGTACAAGCAGAGGGGGCTCAGGATGCTTGAGAGGAGTAAGATGGAGCAATACTGCAAGAAGATCCGGATCTCACTCACATTAATTCATCAAGCTTCTTATCAAGTAGATCCACCTTATCCAACTTTTTGGTGATAACGTCCATGTTGGCTTGGGTAGACTCGGCTTGAGCTTCGTGGACATTAACTCGTTGCTATCCAGGTCGCTGGAACTGGTTCATTGAGGTGGCATTCATCGAGTTCTCTACTAAGGTCATGAACAGTTCAAATGCGCTATTCTTGTCCTTCACGAGAAAATTCCCACCACTAGATGCATTGGCCAGGTATTAATGTGTGTCATCCAGCCCATGGTAAAATACTTGAGCGAGGTGCCATTTGGGTACACCATGGTGTGGTCACTTCCTGAGAAGATAGTGGAATCTATCCTAGGCATCATGTAGCTTCTCTCCAGGGCCTTGGGCAAAAGTTGTGATCGCATGCCTCATAGCATTTGTTCGACCAATCAGGAAGAACTTTTTGATGAATTTGCAACATAATTCCTCCCAGGCTCCAATTGGACTTCCGATGGTCTTGAACCAATAAGTAGAATTATCCTTGAGAGAAAAAGGAAAAAGCTTCATGAGAACAATTCCGATATCTACATTTCTGGGTCGAACTGACTCTACAATCCGACTTAGATCTTTGATGTGCTGGAAGGGATCCTCATTCGAGTTTCCATGAAAATGAGTTTGAATCAGACTTATGATATTCGGCTTCAACTCGAATGCATCTCCGCCTATGGGAATCCGGACCTGAGGTGCTATGATTGTTGTCGCCGGATCGTAGAACTCCCACAGTTGTTCTCCTTGTGGTGGATGCTGCATCCTATCAAGTGTTGTGAGAATCCGGTCGATGCCCTGTTCATATTTTTGTTCTGTTTCCTCGACCCTGGCTTCCAGACGAGCCATCCAGTCCTGATTCTCAGGTTCCTGACGAACTCGAGGACCGGGATGAGCCATCTTAGGTAATCGAGTGGAAGAAGGTTGAGAAGAGAGGTTAGACGAAAATCACCTTTACCGCCTAGGGTTCAACTCCCAAGGTCCCGCAAGTTTAGGTCTTAACAACCTTCTTCCTTATATACACCAACTCAAAGGGTTAGTATAGTCAAGCAGAACAAGGCTAAGGCCTTGTTAATCAGAGTGGTCCTTTAGATCAGATGATTGGATTTTTTGTTTAAGTTTTTGTTATTAAAAATTCGGCGAGAGACCGACTGCAAGGAATTCCCACCTCTTAGGCTAACTTGGTCAGTCAAGTTACAAGGGGACTACAAGGAAGGTTCTTCCTTCAGCTTTTCATCACCAGTTTCGGTACCCCACAGCCGTGGTTGTTTGACGCTACCCCGTAGGCTTAGTCACCAGGTTTTGCAAGAGAGGTTGGAACTACCCAGTAGTTTCAAGCCAAATGCCAGTTATTTGATGTATTTTAGTGAACTTTTAACCTGTTTCTTTAATTTAGTATGTGGTGGGCAGTCCACAAGATGACTCACCTCACCGACTAACTTTTGGGCTCGTTGGAGTCTAAGCTAGTCTATGTGGTCCTATTAGCTTATGCAATTCTAAGTTCTTTTTCAAATTGAAGTCCACAATTCAAATGTATTCTTTAAGGCAAGATGGAATCCAAATGATTTGAAACTTGGCAAGAAGATTCTTTTTTCAATAATCTTTTCAAAGAGTATTTTTCCAAAATTTTTTCTATTTCCAACAATTACTTATGAATTTTTAAGAAACCAGGGGTCAAATATGGGATTTAGATGGCATGTTGGTTTTTCTGTTGGAAACTATATCAAATATGCTCCAAAAAATTTGTAAAAATATGTTATTGAAAGCTAATTTGATTATCTTTCAAACCCCACAAATTTTGAATAACTCTAATTTGTATGTTAGTTAGAATTGATTTCTGAATTTAATAAAAGTTCTGTTTGCAAGCAATCTGACCAGTATGTACTCCACAAATTTTTAAAAATTCCACAGATAAAATTTTTTTTTTTAGGAAAGGTGGCGTTGGAAAGATAATTTGAGGATCTAGTTCTAGTCAAAATTTTAGGATTTTTGGAGCATTAGAAACATGGCTATTGAATTTTAAAGATGACACTTACTTTTTGGTCGAATTTCTAATAAGAATGTGTGCACCTGCTTTTCACAGTGCCTGCTTTTCCTCGTTTGCCACTTTGTGTTGTTGTACCTGCACATAAAAATACTATATTTGAGATAAAATCAAATGTCGTTGTGCCTCCCCAACAATGGCACCAATTTGTTCGTGACGTAGATCGCATAGAAAATTAGCACGTTGTAGTATAGCATGAAATACGTCTCGAGCAAATAAATTAACGGAACTTGGTGAGTCCTGGTCGCTCACAAGGAGGCAGAAAGCAATTATGATTTCATACATTTGTTCTCAATATGATTACTAAATAATAGAAATAATCAATCACAATATCCACATCACAAAGAAATTGTATTTGACATATGTAATAGACTAAAAACATGAATGTAAACAACTACTTATTGTAACAGAATGAGGGCACCACGGGTGGTCTGTGGTGGCCTTTTGGAGAGGTTGGGAAGAGCAGCAAAGATCCGTTGGGGTGGCCGAACGGACGCTTCAGACGGAGGTGCAGAGACGGATGTAGAGAAGACAGGAAGAAGAAGAAGAGAGAGAAGGTGTAGGAGGAAGAAGAAGAAAAGTAAAGAATACCTTTCAAAGGGGGCCCTTAGGCCTCTTTTTATAGCTTTAGTGAAGGGCAATTAAGGTATTTTTCCCCTTAAATCCATGTAAAGGCTTCAGATAAGTCAAATCCATTGATTGGGTGATCAATGGCCCTGATTAAGCCTTCCAAATCCTTCTTTTATCCTAGGTTTAATCTAGTGCTACCATGTGGCACCCTATCGAGCGTTGATCCTCCATCGTACAGTTGCAGTTCTCCTCGCCGCTTGCCTCTTTTGAATGTCCGATTATTAGCCGTCCGATATTACGATCGGACGGCTTAAACGCATGCTCAAACGTGCCTTTGAATCCTAAAGCACTCATACGCGCGTCTCCGCATGGGTCATTGCACGCATTCTTGATCCAGTGCTCGCTACGTGTCTGCTGCCGAGTCACCTGATGAAGATCCGGCGATCAATTATGCCTGTGCTCGTCGCTTCCCCTGATTTCACATCGGGCGTGCTTCGATGCCGCGTCACCTGCTGTCTGTTAAGCACCCTCTCCACTGCTCTATGCGCATAGATTGTCGCACCTTCCATTTCCTGGGTGGCTACCCTCGACCGTTGGATGGGAATCCAACGGTCAAGATCTCTCCTGTGTGTGATGAGGCGGCTGGAGGCAGAGACGTGGCTGCATCGCGGCTGTTAGATGATGATCCAACAGCTTGCAGTTCTCCTTTCCCAATTGGGGCATGGTGAGGGGTGGCTGCGATGGCACCACATGGCACCATCGTGGCCGTCCATCTTCTTCTCCTTGTATCTGATGATGTAGGCCTCCGATTAAGTTGATTTCTGCGTCATTGGACTACGAACATCGATCCAGATCCATCCGTGCAGTTGGATTTATCACCTGATGTTCGGATATTCTTCAATATTCCCCTTGGCTCCTACTTGTTTTGTGGACTCTCTAGGATGCTACGGGAGTCTGATTGATGCGCTCTTGGAAGCGTTGGACTCCCGTCATTATTCCGAACAGATCCATAAGGTTGGATCGATCATCCATAGACCTGGATTACCTGGAATTATTATTACCTCTCAAATAGCACATTATTATGTATAAAACATATAAATTATATAAGATGCAAAGTACGATGTGTATGCATGCAGAATGCCCATGTTAAGATAGGTTCTACCATAATTCAGGAAAATTAGGGCCTTTGATTGTTGTGCAATCAATAGGCTCCTATTGCTGTCCTCCAGGTGGCGTCAAGGTCCACCCAAATGAGCATCCATTGTGTATGCCTCCTCCTCAAAGATGTACCTCACACAAAAAAATAAAAATGGTAGTTCAATATATAGCTCCAATTAGGAATCACTGCAAACAAATGATGCATGCAAGTTTATTAGGCCTGTTGCCTCCCTGACAGTGGTGCCATTTGATCTAAAAGATTTTCACTTAAAAATATTGTAGTTTTAATGACAAGAGAAATAATGATGTTGTAGTTTAAAGTGGTGTAAAATCCTTAGATCAAAGATTAAAATAAATTTCAAATTAAACTATAGTAAAGATGTCGTACCCATAGGGAGGCTTGAGCCAAATAAACTCATAATAAGTTTCCATCTTATTCACTCAAAAAATTCATTCATTCATCTTAATTCAAAAGAGAGAACAATAATAGATGAATCAAATAAGAGATCAAGTCTAATTGATTAAAAATGCCGGACCAATCACGTATCTTCCCCTTCACTAGAATACTCATGATAAAATCAATTAACCAAAATATTCAATGGCATCAAATGTAAATTCTAATTGCCCTTTCACTGTTGCAAAATGGAGGAGAGGGTTGCCGGTGTGAATATGAGGAAGAGGTTCGTCGGAGGAGGGGGTCGCGGTGGTGGTGGCGCTGGGGTGCTGGACGACTGGTGGTGGTCACTGTGTGTGGATGTCGGTGGTGCGGTCAAGGTCGCCCGACATCGAGGGTGCAGTGCACTCGCGAGGGAGCAGTGGGCTTTGTTGTTGATGGCAAGGGCAGCGGGGAAGGGATTGGCGCACGGTGATGTGGCATGGGAGGCTGGTGATTGTGGCTGTGATGGTGAAGTGTTGGGTTCTTTGCGGTGGAAAATAGGGGAGGGGAAGAAGAGAAGAAGAGGAAGAAGATGATGAAAGGAAGAAGATGTAGGGAGTAGGAAGAGGTGATGATGGTGGTGGCTGTGATGGAGGTTCTCGACGGTGGTTGGCAACGAGGGGTTTGCGATGAGGGGTGATTACTGTGGGAGTGCTTTTGGGCAGTAATGGGTGGTGTCTGTGGGAGTGGTGTTGGGTTTTTATTTTGGAGGAAGATGGGTGCGGGTGGAGAAGATGAAGGAGATGAAGCCAAGGAAGGAATGACAGGTGGTGGATGTGGTGTTGGTGCCACACACGCTATCATCATGTGTGCGACGTCGGCGAGGGTGACGTTAGGGGTGATCTAGGCCACGGTGCACGCTTAGGGTTCACGGTGCAAGCCCTCCTTCATTGTCCAGGCGATCCAAGGGAGAAGATGAATATCCCCCAAAGTGCGATCGCGACCATATTTTGTAACATTCTGTTTGTTTCTTTTGCCGCAAATCCTGAGCAACAACTTAACGGGGAAATCCAATCGGTTGGGAAGGTGGTGCATTGCGAGAAGCCCAACCACTTGGGTTGGCAAAGAGACATTTCGATTGAGTTTTAGATGGCTTAAAAAGTCCAAATGGTAGCTCCACGATTTCTAGTCATTAGACATCCAAACTCAGTTCAGGATGTCTTATAAAATGTAGTTGGACGACTATCATGTGCCAGTCCTATTTGCTAACAATCCCCTCAATGATTCTTGCATCCAGCCTGCATCCACCAAATGGGTAATCATAACAATATGTATTAATTGTGAAATTGGCACATAAAATTTTACGTAGACTAAAATGAATTACCATTTCTCTTAAGCAATTAGAAACTAGGAACACATAATTAAAGAGTACTTAGGCCAAATAATGGTCCACTAAAGTGGACTTATCATTGAATGAGCCATTTGAATAATGTAATGGGTAACATTTCATCTGAATAAAAGAATTAGATTATTCCTAGTACATGAATTGGGTCCCTTGGTATGAGTAGGGTGACATACTTATCTAGATCGAATAGACCTGATGTGTGTTGACTTGAAGATCTAAATGGTTTAGAGGATTTGCTAGAACATCAAGAAACAGTTATATCTGATTTGATCATTTGTTTTTCATTTGAGTTGGGATGACAACCTTCTTTAGAGGTCATCACCTAATTGATGTTCTCGAATCTGGATTCAGAATTATCATGCTGGTTGGGTTAAGGTGACTTAATGAAACAGGAGACATCGAAGTCCATCTCCATTGTTGTCATGGAGATGGAGTGAGATAGATATGTGTTTTTAATCATAAATACACTCATTTGATAGACCAATGGTAGATGCACCTACCTTGGTGTTGATATTGGAAACCTAGTGCATGTAGGAGGGAACATGAGACACATGATCTCTCAAAGTTATCACACAAATTTGCTTCATAAATGTATAAAGCAAATTGGAGGTAAGAGCTTGCTTTGAGTATATTAGGAAAGAAAAATTCACATGTGGTCACAGAGTCCTAATCAGACTCAAGCATGAAAGAGAATATAGCCTTTGAGAAATGAACTGGTATTCATTCTTGTCTTAGTGATACAAAGAGATGTCTGAAACAATATTATCCAATGAGGAATGACAGTTGTCTAATGGGATTAGACCTTAGGGATAATATTATCCTCTGACTGTGAAGGATCCATTGGTACTCGAAATACCTAAGGGAGGCATAATGCCATAATCCAAGAATCCTAAATGCCTCATTATTAGCGTGATGAAACCAATAGTGATTTTGATGGGTTCCTACTTGTAGAAAAATCAATTGTTATTTAAAGAGTTAATAACATTGCTTTAACATTAAATTGGACCTAATTTTGATTGGGGTTGATCCAAAAGGTTTGGATGGCAATTAAATAAACTTACTGTAAGGGTTTGAATTTTTAATGACTATTTTACGACTAATCAAACTCTTATTAACAATCTAATAAATAAATTATGGTGTACTTAAAACCAGTTTCTTAAAATCTTTATTGAATAAGTTAACTCTCATAGAGAGCTTTAGCAATTTTTTGGCTTGAAAGGGGTTAGAATTTGGTTCTAATTCCCTTAACAACATTTGTGAGGGGATGATTGAATAAAATCTTAATTTTCTAGGCTCCTTTATAAACTAACTTTTAGGTGGGAGGTCTTCAGTGTAAATTCTCCTTCACCATAGCTTAAGTAGTGGCCTTAAAACAAGGCCATACCGCTAGCTACTCTATCTCCTAAACCCTACTCTCTGCACTTCTCTCCCTCTCTCTCCCAACCTCACTCCTCCTTCATCAGGGAACCTCCTCTTTGCTCTCCTCTTCTATTGCAATATGAAGAGAGGAAGGAAATGACAATTAGTGGTTGTTGTGCTCATGCTTTGGAAGGAGGAGTTTGATCTTGAAGTACTGCAAAGGTGTGATTCAATCCAAGGTAGGGAAGTAACCTGAGATCTTTGATTCACTCTTGATTCTTGTGAATTGAAGTGTGTAAAGGACTCGTTTAGGTTGTATTTATAACTATTGTGTAAGTCCATAGTTGCATGTTTAGAGTTTGGGAGTTTAAATCTTCGATTCCAAGTTCAAACTCAACATTGAAATACCTAACGGACATCTGACCATAAGGTCAGATGATCAACTTTGCAAGAATGGTCATCTGACCAAAGCATCGATCGTTGGGTAGAGCTGTTAGGATTAAGAATTGAATTAACAATTCACCCAGCAAACATTTGATTGTTTGATCAAAAGACACATACCAAAGTTATGTGTCGTTTGATGATCATTCCCGACATCCAATGAATGACACTGGATGTTAGGTTACTCAGATAAAGACTTGATATCCCAATACATCTTCAAACAACATCTGATAAGAAGGTTTAATGACTTATTTGACAATGTACATAGGATGTCTGATGGCTTGTCTAGATATCTAATATTGTCAATATAGTCTTGATCAAATCAAGAACCCTCAAATTGGCTAATCCTTGGCCTAGCTTTGAAACAATAATACATTGACTCTATCAAGAGTCTAAGATTGGAAATTGGTGGGATCTTAATGTTTTATGTGAAACCTCAACGATTAGGTAGGTCCATAGGGTTAAGAAATCCTAGTATTGGATGCGAAGTGGAATGAAATGGTGGCTAGTTTATAATATGTGGATCCGTAAGGTTGGACACGTTGACCATGTGAACTAAGGGTTTGTTATTGCGATTCGAAGACCCAAGAAGTTGGGGTAGCTAGTGGCTACCGGTGATCGACCACTACAACAAAATGTCTTTAGTGACCATCTTTTAAAGACAGACTTTTTTTTAGTGACTAAGAAAAGATGGGTGATAGAAAAAAGGATCTCCAAAATTAGTTAACTTTTTTTAGACAAATTAGACATTCCTAAAATTTAGTCACTGTACCTTTTAAAGAACTTTCCCTCCTACCTAATTTCATCTCCCACCAAAATAGGTTTTTTCCCTCCCTAAGCCACTTCTCTCCTGCCAGTCGCCCCAAACCAAAACCTACCTATGCCTCCTTGAGTCCCCTCTGTACTCCCCTGTGCCCCCCTCTAGCCCTTCTTGACCCCTCTGAGCCTTGCAGCCACCCTCGCAACGATAACCACTCATTCACCCACCACCCCTCCCCCCTCTCCTAAGAGCCGCTGTCGCTGCCACTACCCCTCTAGCCTCTCCTACCTGCTTGTCGTCATTGAGAACAATAGCAGCATCAGACTCGAGTACGAGCCTCAGTTGTCTGCTCTCTCAGATCCTTCCTGCTCATACCCTCTTCACTTACTCAGATCTGCCGCTCATACCCTCCCGACTCCCTCAGATCTGCTGCCGCCACTGCTGCCACTGTTGCTTCTCATCATCCCTTTGGAGTTGCAGATCTCAGGCTACTTGAACAATTGATAAACATTTAGGAATGGAATCCTTATCATCACCACATAGGAGACTGCAAGCTACATCTATTCAGCCATCTCCTTTCAAGAAGTCCTTAATAAGGATGAGGTTGGCAGCTAGTTGGTCCTTCTCTAGCCAATTTCTCCTAGCAATGCTTGGTCCGTTGGCCTTCTTGTGCACTGTGTACCTCTACTTTGTAGTAACTCTTGGGGGAACATATTCATGTTTGGGGAAGACGGAGGCTGAGAAGGCACTCTATCAGGGAAAATCATCCTTTTTTGCATGGGAGGAAGTTAAGGTTCCAATAGTATTGGCTTCAAAGATGGTAAGAACTTTAGTCTATCCATCCTTTTTTATTGTTGGTTATTTTGTGTCGTGGTTGTATGGATGGGTTTGAATTTGATGTGTTCATGTTAAACTGGAAGAGTAATATTCTTATTGTAAGAAGGAATGTATCAGCACCTGCATTTTTCATTGATACTAGAAGTTCAGTGAAGTGGTGATGTATGAAATATAAATATTTTTATGTAGTTTGGTCATATTTTTTGTTAAAAAAAAAAACCACCTCTAAGTAATTTTTGTCCAACTCCTCTTAAGGAATCGTTGGGGGGAGGAGGGGCAAGTGGAGAAGGGAAGGTTCAACAACTTTATATCCTATTCTATTGTCGATAATCCAAATGCAAATGTCCTCTTGAAGTTTTAGTTGATTCAGTAATTCATGCAACAATCTTGGATTCCTTGTGGGATACAACTCTTTTTTATTTAAAAAATTCTGTTCTTTGAAACAATGCCCGTTAAAAACATTTCGCAATTAAAAAAAATTGACTCTTGTGCAAACATTTTGGTAGCAAAGAAAACCTTGCCAATTGATAGGAGTTGAGTGTGCTAGCTTCACGTGTGCATCCCTGTGTGGCAACCATGGCTCACAGCCTCATACATTGTTATGTGGGGCCAATATTGTGTACAACAGCGACCCCTTGAATGATTTGTCACTGGCTTCACTTCTTGATAAATTCATAGAGAAAAAATCAAAGCAAAACTAAAGAGCTAATGGTGTTTGGGATGGTGGTTCTGAAATTGCTCCAACAAGAGAGGTATACATAATACTCGTATCCTTTGAGTGATTCAGACATAAGTATCCAAATTTAATCTCTGATATCATTGTTGTCCCTGGAGTTTGAATCTACCAGTTTGTCCTTGATCTTCTCAGAAGTAGTATTTATTCATGCTATTTACATTTTGTTGGCCTTTTAGAGTTGAGAAAGAACATTTGGCTTTAAAGATGGACTAATATGTTTTGGTTTATTGAAAGGGTATCTAGAACTATCATTGTAAATAGTTTCTATACATATCTCACTAGTATCATCATTTAAAATATAGGTAATTTCATAGGTGTAGGTAGGAGGTGGGTTCTAGTGGACACAATGATTTTGGTGATTATTGCTACATGTTAAGTATAAAACTTGTAAGATTTCTTATGCTTCATGTTGTTGGGATGACCCTTTTCATTAGCCATCTCTTTAGCTTTCTCTATATTTATATTATGTTATTTAATATGATGCACGAAATTCAAGTTTGAGAAGGAAATAGAGAAAAGGACACAATCGGTAAGGGAATCATGCATGCAAGTTCAGGATTGCTCAATTATGGATAATAGCCACATGGATAGGAAGCTCATAGGATTAGACTCGTCCCATTTTTCAGAATATAGCCAAGGGCATCCAATGACTGCTTACACAAGTGAGCTTTTTTTTTCCTTAGTTTTTTTATAAGGATGTGGAGATTCTTGGTCAACTGCTAATGGTTTCCTTTCCATTACTTTCCTCCATTTTCCAAGTGCACAACCCAGACTGGATGAAGTGGAAGTGGAACAAACAATGGTACATTTGGGCACCTTTTCCACTTCCTATTTCATGATCAACTAGAGCTTGGTTCAAACTAGAGCCATGAGTTGGTTACTTTCTCCCTAACTGTCGAGTGGCTTTATAAATGAAGAATAAGTTGTTGGCCAACTTACCTGGTTGCCCTGTAAAGGGGTTAGTAATGGCTATAAGAAAAAAAGGTAGGACTATTTACATTTAGATTTTCGTAAATGTCATTTGGGATAGATCTCTGTTCATGTGTGATAGTTATAGGGAAAGTGGTATTTACCTTGGATCACTGCTATATATGCTTGATTAAATTCTACTTCCAAGTTTCAATTCTCCCTACTTCTAAACTATAGGATTTCTCTAAACCTTGAACTTTAGAGTAGTGTGTTATTTAACTATGAATTTATTGTGTATGATTTTCTAGAAACAATAGCTCCTTCTAAAGCAATAGCAAACTCTAGGAGAAAGGTGTTATTGAAGTGTAAATTACTAGTTGTTTTCACTGCTTGTTACACTATAATTCTTTTCCTATATTTAAGCTTCACTTTACTCATCTTATTTGAATTCTTTCTTGTTTTTAGTCAAATTTTGAGGATCTATTTTATGATGCTTATCTTTCTCATGCAAAAGCTTTGAGGATTGTGGAGGTTGGTTGCTTAATATTCCATGGGAAAACATGAAGGGGCTACATTTTTCTCTTAATTTCTCTCCTTTTCTTCTATTTTTGTTTGCTTGAGCTTTCAGTTGAATGTAGGTTTGATCAGCATATTCCAAGAGGGATTTTGAGTGGGAAAACTTAAGAAAACTGGCTCTTAAGGTATGCACTGGATGATGTATCTCATTTTACTTACCAGAGTCTTGCTCCAAAGAGGTAATTCATGATAAATTCTTGATTTGCAAATGGGAGATGAATCCAACACTAAATTGATGAGAGAATACATCTAGGAGACTAGTCACTTTGACAATGGGAAGTAAGATAATGCAGGCCTACGTATTTCTTTTCTCCATTTATTTAAATGTATGTGTAGATATCTATCTATTCTTTAGAGAGATTCTTTAAAAATTATGCATATTTATGCGATAGGTTATACATCACTCTGGCATATATGATCTTAGTGATTACAAGATTTATACCTACAAAAGAATGGGTGCTTCTGAACCAAAACTACATGACTTATCAATTTATACTATGTGTTGCACCATCTCAATATACTTTCTATTTTTGTATATGTAATTCCCATAGCAATGACGGATTTCTTGACCTATATTACTCAATAGAATTTAAATTGCACGTTTACTTATGAATTTAAGATGAGTGTATTCCTATAAGTTTCTTTGAGAGAATAAGACTAAGCTACCAAATTTTAGAGAAGTTCCTAAAGTTGCATTTTCCCCCTGTAGATATAGGAGCAGAGAATCCTGAATATGTGACAAGAATTAGTGCATGATAGCAAAGAGTCTTGAGTTACTCTAAGATCACTAATCTAACATACTACTACGCTGTCATTGGCTTCTCTCCAAGATAGTTGGGACCTATGTACCTATCACCATTTAATTGCCATCAAATGTTGCCCTCCATCCTGCATTAAACATCATGAAACCTGCTACCTATGGATAACTTTTCATTTATGCAACATACCATTGTAGTTTGACCCTAGATCTAGGATCCTAGATCTGCAACTTACCATTGTAGTGTCATCTAGGATCCTAGATCTAGTGTTTAATTCTGACACTTCCTAGACTCAGATTAGTCCATTATTAAATCCACTCTGGTGTGGATGGATTGCATTGGTAGATTGGATCAAATTGAAGTTGTCCATTCAAAGGATTGAATTTCTCAATTTGAATTCTTCATGTAATGAAATGGATTGTAAAGTCCACTCTAATGTGATGCAACCCCTCATATATGTTGACTATTTTGTCATAAGCACTCTTTTTATTTGTTTTGCATAAATGGGCTAGTTTAGTTTTTTTCATTTTTGGCCATCGTCACCAGCTGTAGCAGAGTAGCAGTAGAAGCAGGCTAGTTGATGGCTCACCTTTGGCAGCAGTAGGTGAAGTGGTAGGGCATGTTCAGGGGGAGCAATAGCTTAGCCAATTTGTGCCCTCCTCCCACTTACAGTTCCTCCATTAGCAGCTGCAGTAGAGTAGCAGCAGCAGCAGCTTGTAGAGGGTTCACCTCCAGCAACAGTAGAGGATCAGGGGGGCTGTGCAAGGATCAGGGAAGAACTACTCCAGGCAGACACTGTCGCTAAACATCCCTCGAGAAAGAGTAAATTGGAAATTTCACCGATATCTAAGTAGACAAAGATCCCTTGTTAGAGCAATGACTTTCTTCTCGAGCTTCTTCATGGTATTAGATTGAAATAGTTTTAACTTCTATTATAAAGAGGGAAAAAAAAAGAGTTGAGTGCTCTTTTGTATTATGATGTTTTTTTCATTGTTCTTTTTTGTAATTTCTTCACAACATTGTAACAAGTACTTTGTATTTTCATTTCAATAAAAATGATCTCCTTTGTCAAAGATCACTTTTGTCAAGCTATCCATGTTATATGTATTATTATAATTAAGAATGTTTTAATGTTTTGTCTTAATAATTAACATTCAAGATTACATAATCCTTAAAAGATTATGAGAGGCACATATTTTTGTTTCTAAAACTTGTAGAGATGAGTAATCCATCCTTAAAAAAATTAAATGTCAAGTCATTACCTTCTTTTGTGTTTAATCTATTGTGACCAATTTTTTGTCACAATAGTTTTGATGGAAAATTTGTCGCCAAAACTTTTAATGTCCCTCAATTGGGGGACAGAGTTTTAGGGACAGATTTTCCATCACCCACCCTAGAATCTGTCCCCATAGCCTTCAATTCTGTCTCTAAAGGCTGTCACTATAAGTTTATTTTGTTGTAGTGTTAACCCTAGAACTTGCAAGGTTTTTGGTTGCAGTGTTAAGCAAAGGCTATCATCGATTTCAGGTACTTATAGGCATCAGAATTTGACTTGATATGTTGGTACGTGAGCATATGAAAGTTTGGTCATGACCTGCAGGTGGTCTGAGAGGGCACACCCAGATTACCATGCATTAGCAGGAGTATTAGTGTCACCTATTAAACATTTGGCCAACCTTGCTAGAAGGGTATAAGTCATGGACTCGAACTCAAAGGCAAGCTGAGAGGGTAGACCTAAAGGATATGTTTCAATGGGAGCATTTGTGTTGCCCATTAAACATCTAATTAACCCTACCACCAATGATCTGAATGATTGATGAGTAGACCTCGATGGATATGAGTTGGGCTTCCACTTTATGTTCTTGAGGCATTGGTTTGGGTAGCTCTCAGAGGTCGGACTCTCCTAATTGATGTCAGCAACATTCTTGTATCATGAGGATGGGCACGCCTTACTTAACGACCACTATTGCTATCAGTCTCTCCCTTGATCAAGGAGGGGCTACCAACTTGTGATTTAAGAGGAGGGTACATCTCCATCACCTTTGCTAGAGAGGGTTGATTCTTGAAAATCTAGCCTGATGCTAGTGAGAGAATTGAATAATGATATTAAATCATGGGATAACTGTTAGATAGGCAGCATTAGCTAGTTGGTTGGCCTATGTTTTGGATAACTATACACTACCCACATTCTGTTGCTAGTAGACTTAGCTTTGTCCCTACTAGGCCAGTTGGCTTATCTCATGTTTGTGACCTACTTTTAGGATCCAATGGCATGGTGCAATGGTGTTCAGATTTCTGGGAACAACATTAGTTCCTCATGTGGGAGGATCAACAATTTTACTAGACTATGTGGTGCTTGGAGATGGCAATGGTAGAGGCACGATGATGAATACAAGAGAGTAATTGATTATTTCATGCTTAATTTATTTTAGTTGGGTAGTAATTAGTGTATAATTGCATTAGAATTAGGACATTTTAGACATTAGTACATTTTAGGGTTGTTTATATATTTTGGGAATTTAGCTATTAATAAATTTGTATTTTTTGTTATAGGAATAATTGAACTCAACTAAACCCAAGAAGAAGAACAAATTATGCTTAATTATGCAGTGAAGACAAGCGAGTAGCTTCTTCTACACCAAATGAGCTTACCTAACCCTTTTGGTGCATTTAGCCTGAATCCCTCCACCACTAATTTCCCAGGCCATCACCATAAAACCCTAGCCCTAGCCTAATTTCTACACTAACTTAGCCCTCTTGGGCATACCTAACCCTAATCTCTTCACTTAATTCCCACGCCCAACCTAGCTTCCCACTTCCAATTCCACCTATACACCTCCCTCCACATCACCACTCCTCCATCCACTCACATTTGGACACCTAAGGCAAGCCACATCAGCACTAGGCGACATCACCACCACAACAAATCCTCTTATCCATAGGGTAGCGCCAGCTATAGATCCTATCCCCTCCCCCTCCATGGCACCTATTGTTAAGACCTGTGCCATCAAAGATCTTTTAAGACGTCTGGGACTTGGGCCAGACGTTTGGTCAGACGTCTGGACACAGTCCAAGATGTCTAGAAATAAATTTTTGCATGCGTACGACCGCGAGTCTGCGCATGTGCCACACGCAGACTGAGCCCCAGCCGCCTTCTTCTCTTTCTTCTTCCCTCGCCGACTGCAAAACCTTCCCCCCCCTCACGCCTACTTATACCCTCTCCTCTCCCTCACGCCACCCCACATCCATCCGTCTTCCCCTTCCTCCAGTGTGAGAGCGAGAGCGAGAGCAGCAGCTGCAACCGAGTGTAGCGGAGAAGAGGAGAGCACGCGAGCCGTGAGAGAGCTCACCGGAGCAGTTCGAGCTGGTCGACGTGCGTGAGGTGGAGCGTTGTGCTGGGGAGGTTTCCCCCGGTGCTGCTACAGCTAGAGCAGCAGACGAGCGACTGCGTGGCGTGGTCGTGCGCAGCAGAAAGAATATGAAGGAGGTCTTGGTTTTGGGATTTTTCCTAGAATCAGACATTTGGACCTACATCCAGACGACGCGAACGACGTCTGGAGGAAGCTCCATACGATTGAGAGGTACGTATTGCCTCCTATGCTTCCCTTTGCGATTACGGCCATGCAGGCCGTTTCGCTGATGCTCTGTTGCGTGCCGTGTTTAAGAGATTTTGCGTGCACGTGCAGGATTAGCTTCGAGAAGGCATGGGACACGCCCTCCCATGCAGTTCAGGCATCTGGGCGAGTCACCAGACGGCGGAGAGAGTCTCCAGACGTTCGAGGAGGTGGTCGGACGTCTGGAGCTAGGTCCAGACGGTTCAGCAGGATCTCTGGACGTCTGAGGAGCAGCACAGAGTGAGGTATGGATCTGGACTCCTTTTAAGACGTCTGGAAGATGTTCCAGACGCCTAATTTGAGTCAGAATTGTCATTTTTGACCCGTTTAGGGTCCGTTTGAGGTCCAATTTCCGCGTTTAAGATTCCGTCCTCCGTATAAATTACTCTACTTGTTTGAAATACTTTTATCCTGTTCTGAGTCGTTCCTTGTGGTTGATCCTTGTGTTAGGACCTCATTCTGTTGCGAATTTGGGGGTTGCGGAGGCGCGTGGACCCACTAGTCAAGCACCCATTACTCCTGATTTTGCAGGTAGAGTGGCTTCCCTTAGTTAATTTCAACATAAATGCATATCTGGAATAAATGATAGATCCTAGGGTATGGCATGAATCCTAGGACCAGCAACACTAGATTTAATGATAGATCCTAGGGTATGGCATGAATCCTAGGACCAGAAACACTAGATTGAATGATAGATCCTAGGGTATGGCATGAATCCTAGGACTAGAAACACTGGAAAGATGGTATTGAAAGCTTGAATTGCAATCTTGGATGAATAATAATTGTATGTAATTGGATAACAGCTACCTGGGAAATATGGAGTACTGCTATTGGTAACTGCTACATGTAATTCCTGTTGTTTGAAATTAAAAATGAGCTGCCTGTATATAATTGGAAAAGAAAGGATTGAATGTTGGAAACACGAGGTACCTGCAAATAAACCTGAAATGATGAAACCTAGTATGGCTTGGCCTGAGAAACATGAGCATGAACCCTACGGGGAATTAGGAGTAGAGATCCTGGAAATAAATGGAATGAATCTAGGTATGTATTGGGAAGTGTGCTGTCGCTTGGGTACGTGGTACCAAGGGAAGCACATGTTGCCTCTTAGTGCAGAGAGGAGCCAGCTGCCCTAGGGTTGAGACCCAAGGTTAGGTCTAGCCACTTTGTACCAACTTTTGGCCCTCGTGTACATAGTATCGGGGAGAGCTACCAGTGTAGGGAGGGAGCTAGCCACTTCACGGGGCCTGGGTTTCAGCTAGCCGTCCTACACTGACTTGTTAGGCCCACTGGGCAAACCAGGGTAGTCAGGTGAGGGTGCGCGGACTGCGGAGGGGTGAGACCCCTGTTTGGTTACTGTGGAGGGGATAGACCCCTGTTATTGAGAGGGCTCTACCCTATACTGGTTCCGTGCTGTGCTTTCGGCGCACCCGTTAACGGAAACGACTGACCGCGTGCTAGTGCGAGGTAGCTACCCATGCGTTTATTGCGCGTGCCAAAGTCACCATTACATCTGTCAGCGACCTTGGGGTGGTTGACTGAGGGTAGGACCACCACGGGGGACTCTCCCGGCCAGGAGAGCACCATGTGCTACTTCTACCTTTTGGAAGAGACTGCAATCAAGATCGTTCCCACGAGGAACATTCAAGATCAAGAAAAAGACCTGATAAATACACCAAGTGATGAAAGAAAGAATAATTAGTGGAATAAAGAAAGAAATTGAAAACAACAGCTACCTATCCACCTTTACTGTTTCTCTTAGTTAGCTGGTTGCCACTTTACTCAGCGTTTCGCTGACGTGTTGTACTTACAACCTTTTTCAGGTCCAGGTGTTGAGCAGCCAGAGCCTACGGTTGCAGAGGGTGCTGGGCCCAATGGAGCCCAGTAGTTGTACTTTTGTTGTACCCCGTTTTCTGTAGTAGTGAGTATTTTGTTGCACTTTTGTACTCTTTTATTGTAGACTTCATATTCCTGTACCTGTTTAAATTCTCTACTGTTGTGGTGGTGTGTACTGTAGTAGTTTATTTCTTTACTGTTGTACTTTGTTACTTTTAGTTGCTTGCATGGTGAATGTGGTTTATTTTACTGCTTTTTGGTTACTTTCTCGTTGGATGACTGGGTCTTGGGATCAGTCGAGTCGGTTTGATTCTCGTGTCCTGTAGGGATTCGGGAACCGGGTCGTAACACCTATGCCTTTCCATCAGGCCATCCCTTTCTCCATCATCACCATCTACTCATCTTTGATCCATGGCTTCCCTTTTCACCCAAACATCTCACGCCAACTCCTTCCAATCACATAATGCCCCATTACCCTCTCCACTTCATTCACCCAATAGAATCTTGCCACATCAACACCTCCACATCACCACCATCTCCACACTGCCTTGCCCTCCCCCTCTATAAAAACACCCCAAACTTTCCATGCCATCTTCATCTTCCTCTCCTCCATCTCTTCCTCCACCATCTCCATGCCACCTCTTTTCTTCTCCCTAAACCCTAATTCTATCTTCATCTCCCTTCCTCCATGCTATCTCCATTAGACACACTAGGAACCCTCTCCACCATCATCAAGGCATCTTCGTCTCTGTCTTCAACATCTCCAGCTTCTTCCTCTTCTTCTTGATGCAAGTTACATCTCAATGGTCACTGGTGGCATCCTCCACCTTCACCATGAGCCCTTTGTTCTTTGCTATTTGAGATTCTTCCTCTTTTTCATTTTCATTTATTTTCTTTTTAGATGCTTTTGTAGTTCTTTCTTTTGATCATTTTTAGTTCATGAACTAGTACAAGTTTGATTTCAACAAAGTTTATATTTTGGTGCTAATCTCATTTTCATGTTTATATCATAGTTAATCTTACTTGATTAGTTTATTTGCTTACTAGACTTAGTTTACATTCCTAATTTTTTGCATTTGTTTCTATATGTCATAAAATTCCAAAAAAATATATTTTATCTCTACTTACTAGGTTTACTTTGCATCCAAATTTCATCCAAAAATTCATTATATATAAAAATTAAAAAGCATCTTATTGCAATCCAATCCTTGTATTTTCTTCCTAATTTTACTGTGCATGCTATAGATATTTTTTTGTGTAAAATTTTCTAGGTGTCTTATTTAGGTGATAAAGTAGCTTCATTAAATTTTTTAGAATTTTTACGTATTCATAAAATTAGTTGTTTTTTAATTACATCTAGGATCAGAATATACATTTTTGTCCTTGATTTGACATACCTTTGCTTTCTTCCATATTTAAAATACCAAAAAAATATGAAAAACCTAAAATAAAAAAATATAGTAGTTAGGTTTAATTAGAAAGCGATTAGATCCCATGCCTCTCTATGAGATGACTCTGACTTCCATCCCTCACTTAAATCTACTACGAGTTCAATTTATAAATTTAAAATGGTTGCGATTTCACACTATGATGACACGATTATCTCTTTATGGATTTCGAAGATCATGCGACATCGACAGATGTGGACAGATGTATCTACTAAGTCATTGTAGCATCTCCTTGCTGACTTCGTCTCTATAGTTTGCTTGGTGAATCAAGCCATTTGTTTTGCAGGTTTCAGACCCAGGGTAAACTTAAAGTAGTTAGTTGGTAGTTGCAATAGAGTTGTACTTTTTTGACTCTTTTGTCGTATGCCCTTTTTGTGGTTGTAAATATTAGCGATTGGGCCTCGCTTTCGATGTAAGTCTAATTGATATACACTTATGCTCTTGTAAATCTTGTAAATATGGTAATGGCTATGGTTGATAAATAGTGTTTGCTTAGCTTTTACTGCTTTATCTTCTGTTTTACCTTACATTTTGTATTTTCTCTATTTGATGCTTTTAAATTTTGTGGCATGTGTTAATACTCTTGTTAATATTAATTAAGAGTTGTAGGCTTAATAATCAAGAGATTAGGCTACTTGCAACCCTAACCATCCTTAGTTTTCTGGGATGTTTGTGAAATTGCACTAGGAGGGAGTAGAGGTGGTGAATAGTGCATGATAAAAGATAAATGAATAAAATGATCAGTCACACAAACAAAGCAGTCACCACAAGAGACAAGATATTTTTAGGTGGAAACTCAACTTGGGTAAAAATCGCTACCTAAGTCAACCCAACTTAGGATTTTTTGATCTATCGAGTAGATCAAATCCGCCAACATACCTAATATTTCCATAATTATTTATGCTAATTAATGCCTAGCTAATGTTAGTCTAAGGGCAATTTGGGTTAGATTGCATGGTAAGATTAGGGATTTTAGTTCATTCTGTAAATAATGCATATTTTTGGGATTTTATGAAATTTTTCCTACAATTGTATCTGGTACCTTGATGTATTTATTTTTATATGTGTAGGCACAAAATTTAAGACTAATTGAAGCAAGGTTGATTGAACTATCTAAATTGAGCTCGTTTGGAAGAGGACTAGCCTAGTTAATGGACCTATTTGGAGACCTAATTAACCTAGACCCTGACCCAATTTAGGAACCTAATTGGCTAACCTAGAAATCCCCTTAGGACTAGCCAAACCTTGCCCTAATACCTATAGTGGATTGCCACTATGTTTACCTAATCCTATCCACCTAAAATCCCAACAAAACATAGAAAAACCTAGATCATATCCTAACCTAACAACCGTTCCAGCTGCCCCTCTAAACATAAACCCTAGGACCTACCTAGTCACCACCTAACCCTCCTTATCCCTTCCTAAAGTGGCCGACCAAACACCTTAGAACAAATCCAAATGGCCGACTACATAGGTTGTTTAGAAACCCAACAACATCCATCATCATCTCAACCCTCCCTTCCTAATCCTAAGGCCACCTACCTATAGCTGACCTCTCTTGATGAAATTATAGCCCTACACCTTAGTGATCCTAGGCAGCCTAAATCGACCAATAGGAAGCCACCTAGATTCCTATAAAAGCTCTTAGCCACCCCTTCCCCCCCTGAGGGCATTCAATTCCTTACTTAGTCTTCCTACTTCCAAATGGCCTCCACCTACTAGAATTAGTCCTCCTTCCACGCCACCTTTGGTGATCTCTGCTAGTGCACCTTTGCATCTGCTATTGTAGTTTTGCTCTAGACGTCACCTTCGAAGCCCATAGTTTTAGATTTCATTTTTTAGTTCTAATTGTAGTTAGATTGATTTCAAGCATTCTTCTAGTTGTAATATGTAGTTTAGACGTTTTGATATAGAAATAAAGTTTCTATTTCTTTTCAACTTAGTTTCAAGTTGCTCGCTTTCTTCTAGTACTTACTATACTTCTAGTACTTTAGTTAGTAATTGCATGCTATTAGATTTCCTTTTAGTTCTAATTATAGTAATACTTTGCCTACTTGCAATTTTGTTAGCATAGTTAATTAGCAACTCTATTTTGAAAACTACAATTTCTATATTCATGAGTTTGATTCGAATATAAATTTAAGAGTTTCTACATGCAAACAGTAAGATGAACACGTATTTTAGTGAATATATCCATGCTTAGAACAGTACCACTTTAAATGGAGGGTGGCACAACCTTAATTACAGCAACAATACTTAACCGAGGGTAGTGTACCTCAACCACTCTTCTCCACAAAGGTATGTTGTGTCATGAGGTGACGGGAATTCACAATGTGAATACCCAACAAAAAAAACTACAAACGAACCTATAAAGCCCAAAAATAAAGCATAGAAAGTAAGCTCCCATAGGTGTAGATTGGCTTGGAAGTGCAGTATGAAAGTGCTCTCAGATTGGGATTTGGTTAGTTGGGGAGAAGTTTCTCAATTTTCACAATGTAATCTCACTAAGTGGAAGTGTATGGAAGAATTCTAGTTCACAAGTGTATCTTTCCACTCTTACCTTGTGTATAGGCTTAGGAGTGTTCTATCCTATTTATAGAGGTGTTTCAAACACTCTAGATAGGTGTTGGGGCAAGATATGCCCGTTGGAACATTTGAGGCTGACATTGGTTACAACAGAAAGCTAGAAAATAGTGCAACAAGTGAGACAAAAGTAGCAAATTGGTGCTTGGCTACCCGGTTAGAATAGAGCTGGTTGACCATTCATCAAGATAGGTCAGTCCCCTACAATGGGTGGAAATGGCCATTGGTGGTTTTTATTAGCAGGTTGATTGTTGGTCGGCTTGGCCTATACTAATAGGTCGACGGATGGTCAGGTTGCTATTGAAGTATTCTAAGTTTAAAGTTCTTAGATTTGGGATTTCTAGTAATTGGTTGATGCCTGTTATAGTATCAGTTGATGCCTTATAGTAGGATAGGTCAGCTAGTAGTCATCCAACTATAAGGGATCTCTTCGGAAACAAAAGCTAGATTACTAGGGCATTAAATGGACAAGTCCTAAGGTGTTTTGAACACTAGAAGGCCCAACATTCAACCATAGGTTGATGGTCAGTCAACACCCCATTGAGGAGCTAGTTGGCGATCTGGCTCACCAGTTGACGGGCTACTGAAGAGTCGATTGTCCAATATGTAAACTAGTAGGTGACCTACACTTGTATAGTGTCATTTTAAGGCCTTTAATGCTTAGGTTAGGTTTTCAAGGTTTCCTAATGGATACCTATGTTGATTTACTCTATTTTAGGGCCTTTTAATAATAATCTAGGAAATAAAAGAGCAACAACTAAAAAACATTGAATACAACAAGAATAAACTATCCTACTTCTTCTTTGACTTCAAGCCTTTGGCTCCAAAGCTTCTTCCTCTAAGTGCTCCTTGATGCTTTTGTTCTACTTCAAACTCTTCTACCTCCATGGATAAAGAGCTTGAGGTCCTACCAACACCTTTTGACTAATTGCATTAACTTGAGAATTAAACACTCAAATGCAATTGTTAAAGACCAAGTCTTTTGTTACTATCAAAATCAAGGACCTAGATGCATTTGCACCATCTCCCCCTTTTTGATAATGACAAAACCATGAACAATTAATCTCAAAATTCTCCCCCTTTTTGACATTATCAAAAGGGTTTAATTTTAATCCTAAACCCCTTTTAATTTCAATCCTGAACCCCCTAATGCATTCACTTCTAATAATTGATTAACTCTCCCTTTTTGACATAATAAAAAGAATAAGATCCCCCTAAATACATGCATTTCTATGTCAATTTAAGGGTTTAAACTAATCGATGAGTAAAGGTAATCTCCTTCTTTCTAAAGGAATTGTAGCATAATAAATTTTTTAAGAGCTTCCCCTTTTTTGATGCCATTCCAAATTGAATTATCAAAATCAAAGGGTTTTACCTCCACTAGTATGGGTTCCAACAACCATACCCATTTGGTTCGCTAAGAATCGTGATTCTCCCTTGATGTAGACCATAAAGATAGTTCCTTAAGTCCACTTGAAAACAACAAAACATGATTCAACCATTTGTCTAGGTACCCACATTTTATTGAGTTCGCCATGGTTAGCCTTTCTCAACGAAGGTTAGGGTCCATTTGGATTCCAACTATTAGTTCTTTATGCGTGATAACTACAAAGTTAACAGACTTAATATGGCTAAATTGGGCTAATTCCCAGGTAAACATAGCATAATTAGGTTGTAAATAGTGCATTCTGGTCAATTAAGGCATATTAGTCTCTTAATTGCATTTATAAATAATTTATATATATTATAATAATTTTTAGTTATGTAGGAATAAGGTGCATGGGGTAAACTAGGAGATGGAAGGTTGCAGAGGAATTTAAAAGAAAACATCCCAAGAGGGGCAAAATTTTAATTTTACAAATTTACAAGGGCTTAAGTGCAATTTACCCAACTATCATCCCAAGCCCTCTCACTTGAAGAAATATAAGCCCCTACAAACATCTTTGCAGTATTCTAGAGAGTTAGGACTACAACAACACATTCTTCAACCTCCGTATGTGAGCCGTGCGCCAATGACATGCCAAGCACACGACTCAAGCGCAATTTGCACACCTATATGTGTGAACCATGCACCAGGCCACACACCTCACCCATGCTTGTAGCACACTTGCATTGAGCTTTCAATGCTGTTTGGTGAAAATTTACTAAGATAAACAGTGTTTAATCGTCGTAGTTGTAAAAATCGTCAAAATAAAAGAAAAATTGTAAAAATTAGGGTGATGAGTCTCGAGTCATTCGTAGGAGGCAATTGGGTCTATTGACTTGGTTTCTTCTCTCTCTCACTTTTTCCTTATTTTCTTTTGATCCTTTTCTCTTATATATATTATTTATGATTTTCCTCTTTCTTGATTTATTTATCTTTTTACTTGTAGCCTAGATGCAACGAACCTAAATGCTAACTAACTAGGAAGTAGGAGAAAATAGAAGAGGGAAGATAAGGGTGACAGAAAGGAATGGTCAATGCACCTAAGGAGGGCTTGGTTTGCGCTTTGGTTCGTCATGTTATTTCAAAGTCCTAGGCGTTGTAGTATATCACGAAAAGCTACTACCCATTTACAATTTATTACTTGGAATTAAAAGTTTTCCGAGGTTGAACTCAGGGAGCACACGTCATTCTAGAAACATAATTTCACAATTCTGTTACAAAAAGAATAAAAGAGAGAGAGAGTGAGTGAGCAAAAGTTCTCTTTTTGGCTTTTTCTTCTCTCTTCTTTTCTTTCAGCCGGTTCTCTTTTCAGCCTATCTTCTTCTTTCTTCTTTTTCTTTGCTGCAGCTGCCTCCTCTTTCTTTCTTTCTTCAGCTGCTGTGTCCTTCTTCTTCTTTCTCCTTCTCTTCTTCTCTAATTTTTTTCTTTCTCTTTTCTTCTACAACTTCTTTGCTGCAGAGGCTCCCTTCTTCTCTTTTCTTTTTCTTTTTCTCTGGCCCGTCCTCCTCTCTTCTCTTCTGCTCCGCTCCTTCCTTTCTTTCTGACGTCTGATTCAAAAATCAGATGCCTTAACTGATCAGCCTCTCCTTCTTCTTTTCTTTCCTCTTGGCTTCTCTGGCTTCTTCTGTTCCTCTCCTTCCTTCCAACTCCTTTCTTCTCTATGGCTAAGTCCCAACCGCTGCTCTTCCTCTTCTTCTTTCTTTCTTCCTTCCTTCTTCTCTTCAGCAGCTCCTTGCTTCTTCCTTCCTCACTAGTTCCTTGCACACGCACACAAGCTCAGCGTAAAACCTACCCTACCCTCTTCCTGTGTCTCTCTCTCTCTGAATCTCTCTTTGGTACGCTCTCCCAAAGCCGGGTAATCAAGTCGGGTTGCATGCCCAGGTCCAGGCGCACTGGCGTGGGTGGTGCGCGAGGAGTGCATAGGAGTAGGGATAGTCGGGTCGGGTCCGCATGGGAAGAGCCACGGACGAGACCCGGGTGATAGGTGAGAGGGACCTCACCCTAGTGATTCGAGGCGAAATGCCTAGAGCACTTTTATAATTTATGTGTGGGCATGCACCCACATACTTCCGAGGTGGGACTAAAGTCCCACCTCCGCTCCATGCGCTTGCAGGCAAGAAGCTACGAGCAATTGGGGCAATAGCGAAGGCGTGCAACCCCAATTGAGAACCTGGGTACTCACGGAAGTGTTCCGCGTTGCCTGGGGCCTGCGCCTGGTGCTGAAGGGGCCTGGAGCTGCTTGCTAAGCAGCTCCTGCTATTCGTCCATGGCGGCTAGGGGGCAAGACCTGAAAGCACGAAAATGGCTTCACGGCCACGTCAGATAGCTCAGGTAGCTTCGCTAGAGTACGGCTAAGGTGGTGCAGGGGTCGGCATGGCGGGAAAGTGCCTATGGCCGTGTGCCTTGGGCACACTGTAGAGGTGCAAGTGGGTGTGTTCGAGGGGTGGTCTAGGGGTGCAGGTGAAATAGCGATCCTCATTTTCGTTTAAAACTTTATCATAAAATGATGTATCGTTGTATTTAATCGCGTGGTAGAAAATCGCTTTTCAAAAACATTTTAATTGTCAGAATCTAACCACGAATAGTTAGGTCATCTCCACAGGGAGGAATTAGCCTATTTAAATTAATAAATAGTATCTCATTTATTCAGGAAACTCAATAGATATGCATGCTACTTCGTGCTTTTCTTTTTCTCACATAAATTTGTAATATAGATAATTAATCAGGAAGATGAGGGTGCATATGCAAAATTACCATAATATAATATTCTAAATAATGACCTTGGTAATAACAAACAATGTTAATATTAATATCCTAACTAATAACACTATAATTAATATCCCATATTATATGTCATTCAGAAGGAGAAATCAATTATATGTAATTTTGAATTAAGCAAGGGGTGTCCACGCAAATTGTGTAGCAATATATTAATTCAAAAAATAAATGAATAGTAACTTGACAATGGCATTTTCTATAAATTTTAATGGTGGAGGAAACAGAGCATTTGCTCTCTCTCCTCCTCGCGAGAGAGAGAGAGAGCACCGGCAGGGCTGTCGCGAGGCTAAGGAGGACGGCGAGGACGAAGGCTATTTGATGGAGGCGGCGGCGTTGGCGGAAACGATTGGAGGAGGTGGCCGGAGCGTCGCCTGTTGAACACAAAGGCGGAGCGGCTGCTGCAGGGTAGCCTGTGCGCACGCTGGTGCGCGCCAGTGCGGTTGGAGTGGTCGACGGTGAGTGCACAAGGTGGAGCGACGCGCAGCACCTGCGGTAGAGCGGTTCTGGATGGAGTGTTGGGTGCCTGCGTGGTGCCTGTGGGGGCGAAGGAGGTGCTGAAGGGAGGCGTGTGGTGATGGCCTTGTGCGGCCTGGCAGGGTGTCTGCGGGTGCTTGCAGAAAGGCGCACGCCTGCAACGCGGGTGGCGAAGGTGGATGAGGCGGTTGCTTGGTGAGGAGTGCGCGCCTACAGTGAAGGGGCTGGAGAGGGGTGCTAGGCACTGGAAGGAGCATGCACTTGCGGGCGCGCAAGGTGGAGCGGTGTAGCGAACGGGTGCCCCAGACGTCTTTTAAGACGTCTGGGAGGTGGCCCAGACGTCGAACCAGACGTCTAGGATAACATCCAGATGTCTGGTCGTTTCCGGACGTCTGGAAATCCGTTAATTTCGACACGCGCGGGTCGTCTGCGCGCCTGAGCGCGCAGACCGGATATTCGCTTATTCCTTCTTTCTCTGCGGCTGCAGACACCTGCCGCGTCCTCTCTCTCCTCCTCGCGCGGCCTTAAAAGGCCACGCGCTCCTTCCCGTCGTCTCCACCGTCTCCTCCCTCTTCTCCTTCAGCCAGTGAGCGTGAGCGCGAGCACGAGGGCGGCAGCGGCGGCCGCAGTGAGCGCGGAGGAGGTGCTGCGTGCGAGAGCGGAGCTCTGCCATGAGGGAGAGCTCACCGGGGCTGCTAGGGACGACCGGCGGAGGGTGCAGGGGGCGCGGAGCGACGCGAAGGGGGGACTGCTGTGGTCTGAGCAGCAGGTGCGCGAGGTGCGACGCGGGTGGGGTTGCGAGCGGAAGCCGGGTGGTGCCCTGTTCTGGAAAATTTTCCAGAATCAGACGTCTGGGTTGATAGCCAGACGGCGAGGGCGACGTCAAGTAGATCTTCCAGTCGTCTGAAAGGTGAGTTTTCCGTCTTCTTCTTCCTTCCTGTCGACTGACCGTACTGAGGGAGGGAGATGGGTGTGCGCAGGCTCGGTGATTCGCCATCCAACACGAATCAGACGTCTGGCTGTTGTACCAGATGGCGGGAGCAACCTCCAGACGTCCGGGGTGACCATCGGACGTCTGGGAGCTAGGCCAGACGTCCCCGCAGACTTCTGGACGTCTGGGAAACCACGCTGAACAGTTAATTCTCTGATCCACTTTTTAAGACATCTGGAAGAAGTTCCAGACGTCTGATTTTGCACAGTGTCGTCGTTTTTGACCCGTTTAGGGCCCGTTCGGGTTCCGTTTTCCGCGATTCGAGTTGCGTTCTTTTCAGAATTAATTCCTCTACCCGTCTACAATAGCTATACACTGTTTTGAGACTCTCCTTGTGTTTGATCCTTGTGATAGGACCTCATTCAGTTGCAGTCTTGGGAGTCGCGGAGGCACGCGGGATTCCCGATCACGCCCCCATTACTCCTGTTGTACCTGGTAGAGTGGCTTTAAGTTATTAATAAAATCTGTTAAATTATGGAACCATAAATAGAACCTAGGACATTGCATGAATCCTAGGAATGAGAAATAGATGGAATGATAGCTCCTAGGTGTTGCATGAATCCTAGGACTGGAAAACTAGATTGTATGATAGATACTAGGATATGGCATGAATCCTAGGATGGGAAAACTAGTGGAATGTATAATACTGCAGTCTTGGAAAATGGAAAGAGATATAAAGCTGCCTGTAATTTGAATTAATAGCTGCCTGTTGTGAATAAATAACGTGGTTGAGAACATGGATTTTAAGAATGTGAAACTGGAAAGTGAAACCTGGATGTTTGAGTAAAAAGGATGGAACCCTACGGGGAAGTAGGAGTAGAACTCCTAGAAAGTGAATGGAATAGTTTTTGGGAAGTGAGCTGGCCCTTGAGTACGGAGTACCAAGGAGAGCGACTGTCCCCCTATTTAGTGCAGAGTGGAGCCAGCCGCCCCAGGGACCCGGGGTTAGGACTGGCCACTCTGTACTGACTTGCTGGCCCTCGCGTACGTAGTACCGAGGAGAGCTACTAGTGTAGGGAGGTACTAGCTACCCCACGGGCCCCGGGGTTCTGCTAGCCTCCCACACCGACTTGTTAGGCCTGCTGGGGCAAACCAGGGTAGTCAGGCGAGGGTGCGCGGACTGTGGAGGGGCAAGGCCCCGGTTTGGTTACTGTGGAGGGGTTGGACCCCTGTTACTGAGAGGGCTTTGCCCTGGACTGGTTCCGTGCTGTGCTTTGGAAGCACCCGTTAACGGAAACGACTTACCGTGTGCCAGTACGGGTTAGCTACCTGTGCGTTTATCGCGCGTGCCGTAGTCACCGTTACGTCTGTCAGTGACCTTGGGGTGGTTGACTAAGGGTAGGATCACCACGGGGGACTCTCCCGGCCAGGAGAGCACCACGTGCTACTTCTACTTTTTGGAAAAGACTGCAATCAAGATCGTTCCCACGAGGAGCATTCGAGATCAAGTAAAAAATCTGAGGAATAAATGAAATAGTGAGACAATTGAAAGATGTGAATAAAGAAAGTAATAGAACATAACAGCTACTGTACACTCTACTGCTGTCTTTAGTTTTAGTTGCCACTCTACTCAGCGTTTTGCTGACGTGTTACACTCGTTACCTTTTTCAGGACCAGGTGTTGAGCAGCCAGGGTCAGCGGCTGCAGAGGACGCTGGGCCGAGTAGGGTCCAGTAGAGTTACCACTGTCTTTTGTACCTCTTTGTTTCCGTTATAGTGAGTAGTTCTTGTTTCCGCTGTACTTTTCTTTACCTGCAGTTCATGTTATATGATAAATGTTCTACTGTTGTGGTGGTATATACTGTAGTAGTTTCTTTCCTTACTGCTGTACTTTCTTACTGTTAGTTATATTCATGCTGAATGTGGTTTATTTTACTGCTCTTTTGGTTACTTCCTCGTTGGACGACTAGGTCTTGGGATTAGTTGAGTCGGTCCGGTTCTTGTGTCTCGTAGGGACTCGGGAACCGGGTCGTTAGAAGATGGTATCAGAGCAAGGTCGTCCCGAGAAGTGAATCAACTGACTGGAAAATAACCAATTCACATGTTTATAGCTAGAGTAGCCACCACAACATATCTCTTAACATGAGCTCTTAGAAGTTTCGTTAGGTACCGTCTGTTTGACGTTTTCGTTTTGTTTCGCATCTCCTTGCAGGAGATGCCTCGTCACGGGACTGGCGAGACTGGCCGCAGGCGCGGCCGAGGGCGAGGTCGGCGAGGTGGACGTGCTGTTGTTGACGTCTCGGTGGACCAGCCACCACCCCGGGCATCCAGGCCCAGGATCTCGCCAGACTGATACGAGATATTGTACGAGAGGAGCTCCACCCACCACCCCGAGCACCTCCTCCTGGGGCTGCAGAGGGGGAGTCCTCTGTGGGACCACGCAACGGACACGGCGCTGGACACGAGGGAGGGGATGGGCCGCTGCCGCCCCCACCTTCCTCTGACACTTCTGTACACGAGGCACCTTCGCCTGGAGGTGCACCAGCACCTCCCCTACAGCGCCACTTCGAGCTTTTCAGACAGTTTCGGAAGCTGAAGCCCCCTCCTTCAAGGGGGATGAGGACCCGACCGAGGCAGAGGACTGGCTTGAGCAGCTGGAGAAGATCTTCGACACCCTTCGCCCCCCGGTGGAGTGCCGCGTGGCCTTTGCCATGTACCAGCTGGAGAGTGCGGCACACCGGTGGTGGAGGACGGTCCGGGGACAGGAGAGGGACGAGCCGACGTGGGACCGGTTCGTCACCCTCTTCTGCGAGCAGTACTTTCCCCAGACGTGGCAGGACCAGAGGAGGCGGGAGTTCCACACTCTCCGCCAAGGGACGATGACTGTGAGCACGTACCGCACGCGTTTCTTGGAGCTGTCCCGCTTTGCAGCGACAGCGGTAGCCACTGAGGAGGAGCGCCTTTGGAGGTTCACCGAGGGGCTCCGGCCTACGATCCGGGGGTATGTCAAACACCTGAAGCTGCCTACATTTTCGAGGGTGGTAGAGGCAGCTATGACTTACGAGGAGACCAACCCATCCGCGCGAGACACCGACGGCGGGCGGAAGAGGCCCTTTCAGCCAGACTTCTCACAGGGCCAGCGAGAACGGAGACACGTGGCATCTGCAGGAGAGCCGTCACGTTGTGTAGGGCCATCAGTGGCCTTTGGGGGCCCTCGACAGGGGCCAGTCACCAGCACCGGACCCCCGCCTAGTCGACAGCAGGGACCCACTGAGGGCGGGAGTCGGGTTCCCCTCTGCTACCAGTGTGGCCAGCCAGGCCACGTCAGGAGGGACTGCCCATCTAGGGCAGGAGGTCAGCAGATACTCCCCGCGCAGAGCACTGGAGGGCGCGCAGGAGGCCGCGGTTCCCAGGCGAGAGGAGGAGGACAGCAGTCGCGAGGAGGGTACTGGCCAGCACCTACCCGTCTGACGTAGAGTGTGGCTGCTTCGTCCGCACCTAGAGCTGAGGGGCGTATCAACGCCCTAACACACAGGGACGCCAGAGCTTCGGGATCGGTGGTAGCAGGTATGGTTTCAGTTTCTGGCAGACTCGTTTACACGCTTTTCGATTCCGGCGCTACGCACTCGTTTGTCGCAGCCAGTTTCGCAGTTAGTTTGGACCAGGATTATACACTGTTAGAGAATCCGTTCGTAATCAGAGGTTCGAGTGGTCAGCTGTTTGTAGCTGAGGGGGTGTACATAGATTGCGAGGTCAGCGTCGGAGGACATAGCCTGCCAGCTGATCTGATTATGATCCAGATGGAGGACTTTGGAGTGATTCTGGGGATGGATTGGCTGTCCGCTTACCACGCCTTGGTGGACTGTTTTGAGAGGAAGATTGTCTTCTCCATTCCGGAGTTGCCTTCTTTCGAGTTTCACGGACAACCAGTGGACGGAGGTTTCAGGTGCATTTCGGCACTTCAGGCGGTGAGACTTTTGAGCCAGGGGTGTGAGGGCTTCCTAGCTTGTGTGGTGGCAGAGCCCAGCCCTGTGGCAGACTTCCAAAGCATCGCGGTGGTTAGAGAGTACCCTGACGTGTTTCCAGACGAGTTACTAGGACTACCGCCCGAGCGTGAGATCGAGTTTGAGATCTCACTAGTACCAGGGACCAGCCCCATCTCCACCGCGCCATACAGGATGGCCCCGCTTGAGCTGCGAGAGCTCAAGTCTCAGCTATAGGACCTTCTGGAGAAAGGTTTCGTGAGGCCCAGTGCATCTCCCTGGGGAGCCCCGGTACTGTTTGTGAAGAAGGATGGGACCCTACGTCTTTGTGTGGACTACCGACAGCTGAACAGGGTCACCATCAAGAACAGATATCCGCTGCCGAGGATCGACGATTTGTTTGACCAGTTGCGGGGTGCCACGGTGTTTTCCAAGATAGACTTGAGGTCTGGATACCAGCAGTTGAGGATCAGGGAGACCGACGTCTCCAAGACAGATTTCCGCACCCGGTACGGACACTACGAGTTTTTGGTCATGCCGTTTGGACTGACCAATGCCCCCACTGCTTTCATGGACCTGATGAACCAGGTGTTTAGACCGTACTTGGACCAGTTCGTGGTGGTTTTCATAGATGATGTACTCATCTATTCTAGAGATCGGACGCAGCACGGACAGCACTTGCGGATGGTTTTGGACACTCTGAGGCGACGTAGGCTGTACACCAAATACAGCAAGTGCGAGTTCTGGTTGAGGGAGGTGACCTTCTTGGGTCATGTGATCTCTGGAGACGGCCTGGCGGTGGACCTAGCCAGGGTTGAGGTAGTGCTCAGGTGGGAGAGACCGCGTTCAGTCACTGAGATCCACAGTTTCCTGGGACTAGCTGGCTACTACAGACAGTTCATCAGAGGATTTTCGCAGATTGCGCGTCCTATGACACAGTTGACTCGGAAGGACGTGCCTTTCGCTTGGACAGATGCCTGTGAGGCATGTTTTCTGGAGCTGAAGGAGAGGTTGACCTCGGCTCCCGTGCTCACCATTCCTGACAGTAGTGGCGGGTTCGTTGTGTACACGGACGCTTCCTTGCAGGGGTTAGGAGGTGTGCTCATGCAGAGGGGTCACGTTGTCGCTTACGCTTCGCGACAACTGAAGCCCCATGAGCATACCTACCCTACCCACGACTTAAAGTTGGCAACTGTTGTCTTCGCGCTGAAGACCTGGAGGCACTACTTGTACGGTGAGACCTTCGAGATTTTTACAGATCACAAGAGCCTCAGATACCTTTTTGATCAGAAGGAGCTCAACATGAGACAGAGATGTTGGTTGGAGCTCCTGAAGGACTACGACTGCAGCATCTCCTACCACCCGGGAAAGGCCAATGTGGTGGCTGACGCCTTGAGCCATAAGGCGCCCGCACGCTTGGCCAGTCTACAGTTACAGAGTTGGAGCCTTTTGGAGGAGGTGGGCAGTTGGCGACCTCTAGAGTTACGAGGGTACTGTGGGGCAGTGACGGTGACACGGCAGAGTAGGCCAGAGTTGATGGACCACATCATCACAGGACAGATGGCCGATCCGTACTTGCAGTCTTTGCGCGACAGAGTACTGTCAGGAGATCCAGGTGACTTCTCTTTCACAGACCAGGTGCTACGTTTGAGGGGACGGTTGTGCGTTCCCAGAGACGAGGAGCTGTTGAGAGAGCTCCTGACTGAGGCACAGGGTTCCAGATTCACCATACATCCCGGGAACACGAAAATGTACCATGACTTGAGACGCGAGTTTTGGGAGAGGGATGAAGCGGGATGTGGGTGAGTTCGTGCAACAGTGCTTAGTGTGCCAGCAGGTGAAAGCCGAGAATTAGAGGCCTGCAGGGCCGCTTCAGCCGCTTCCAGTGCCAGAGTGGAAGTGGGAGAGCATCACCATGGACTTGGTGGTGGGCTTACCTGTTACCCAGCGGGGACACGACGCAGTCTGTGTAATAGTGGATAGACTGACGAAGACGGTGCATTTCTTGCCGATCCGAGTCACTTTGGGACCAGCACAGTTGGCAGAGAGGTATATCCGTGATGTGGTACGACTACACGGAGTTCTGCGGGAGATCGTATCCGACCGGGATACCCGCTTTACGTCCTAGTTTTGGGCTGAGTTTCAGCAGGCCTTGGGGACGAGGTTGAGGTTTAGCACGGCTTACCACCCCCAGATGGACGGATAGTCTGAGCGCACGATACAGACACTTGAGGACCTTTTGCGTACCTGTATACTGGACTGGAGGGGCTCTTGGGAGGAGCACCTGCCCCTGGCAGAGTTTGCATACAACAACAGTTATCACTCGAGCATCGGCATGGCTCCCTACGAGGCTCTGTACGGACGGAAGTGTACGGCCCCCTTGAGTTGGGTTGAGGTGGGGACCAAGTGGGAGGTTGGCCCCAGGTTAATCCGGCAGAGTCAAGAGGTAGTTGAGCAGATCCACGGATGACTCCGCACTGTCAGGAGCAGACAGAAGAGCTACGTGGATCGGAGACGCAGAGAGGTGCAGTTTGAGGTTGGGGACCACGTCTTCCTTCGTGTTTCGCCCATGAAGGGCTTACAGTGGTTTGGGGTGAGAGGGAAGCTCGCGCCGAGGTTCGTGGGGCCCTTTGAGGTCCTGGAGCGGGTTGGACCCGTTGCTTACAGACTTGCCCTTCCCCCGCACTTTCCGGTGTGCACGACGTATTCCACGTGTCCAACCTCAGGAAGTACATAGCCGATTCCATTCACGTACTGAGTCACGAGAGCGTCGAGGTGAGCGACGACCTGACCTACCCCGAGCGGCCAGTGCAGATTCTAGACCGAGCCGTCCGCAGTTTGAGACGAAAGCAAGTACCCTGGTAAAGGTTTTGTGGAGGAGCCAGCGATACGAGGAGGCTACCTGGGAGCCTGAGGCGGCAATGCGGGAGCGGTACCCGGAGCTTTTCGCGGGTACGTCTTTTCGGACCGGCTTCGGTCCTCTTTGAGTTTGTTATGGTTATTTGGACGTCTTTTCCCGCACCCTAGTTGGCGCAAGTTTCAGGGACGAAACTTCCTTTGAGTTTGTTATATTGTAACGAACGCGTGCCCCAGACGTCTTTTAAGACGTCTGGGAGGTGGCCCAGATGTCGGACCAGACGTCTGGGATAACATCCAGATGTCTGACCAGACGTCTGGGATCGTTTCTAGACGTCTGGAAATCCGTTAATTTTGACACGCGCTGGTTGTCTGCGCGCCTGAGCCCGCAGACCGGATATTCGCTTATTCCCTCTTTCCCTGCGGCTGCAGACACCTGCCGTGTCCTCTCTCTCCTCCTCGTGCAGCCTTAAAAGGCCACGCGCTCCCTCCCGTCGTCTCCACCGTCTCCTCCCTCTTCTCCTTCAGCTAGTGAGCATGAGCGCGAGTGCGAGGGCGGCAGCGGCAGCCGCAGTGAGCGCGGAGGAGGTGCTGCGTGCGAGAGCGGAGCTCTACCATGAGGGCGAGCTCGCCGGGGCTGGTAGGGCTGGCCGGCGGAGGACGCAGGGGGCGCGGAGTGACGTGGAGGGGGGACTGCTGTGGTCTGAGTAGCAGGTGCGCGAGGTGCGACGCGGGCGGCGTCGCGAGCGGAAGCCGGGTGGTGCCCTGTTCTGGAAAATTTTCCAGAATCAGACGTCTGGGTTGATAGCCAGATGGCGAGGGTGACATCTGGTAGATCTTCCAATCGTCTAAAAGGTGAGTTTTCCGTCTTCTTCTTCCTTCCTGCCGACTGATCGTACTGAGGGAGGGAGATGGGTGTGCGCAGGCTCAGTGATTCGCCATCCAATGCGAATCAGACGTCTGGCTATTGTACTAGACGGCGGGAGCGACCTCCAGACGTCCGGGGTGACCATCGGACGTCTGGGAGCTAGGCCAGACGTCCCCGTAGACTTCTGGACGTCTGGGAAACCATGCTGAACAGGTAATTCTCTGATCCACTTTTTAAGACGTCTGGAAGAAGTTCCAGACGTCTGATTTTGCACAGTGTCGTCGTTTTTGACCCGTTTAGGGCCCGTTCGGGTTCCGTTTTCCGCGATTCGAGTTGCGTTCTTTTTAGAATTAATTCCTCTACCCGTCTACAGTAGCTATACACTATTTTGAGACTCTCCTTGTGTTTGATCCTTGTGATAGGACCTCGTTCAGTTGCAGTCTTGGGAGTCGCGGAGGCACGCGGGATTCCCGATCACGCCCCCATTACTCCCGTTGTACCTGGTAGAGTGGCTTTAAGTTATTAATAAAATCTGTTAAATTATGGAACCATAAATAGAACCTAGGACATTGCATGAATCCTAGGAATGATAAATAGATGGAATGATAGCTCCTAGGTGTTGCATGAATCCTAGGACTGGAAAACTAGATTGTTTGATAGATCCTAGGATATGGCATGAATCCTAGGATGGGAAAACTAGTGGAATGTATAATACTGCAATCTTGGAAAATGGAAAGAGATATAAAGCTGCCTGTAATTTGAATTAACAGCTGCCTGTTGTGAATAAATAACGTGGTTGAGAACATGGATTGTAAGAATGTGAAACTGGAAAGTGAAACCTGCATGTTTGAGTAAAAAGGATGGAACCCTACGGGGAAGTAGGAGTAGAACTCCTGGAAAGTGAATGGAATAGTTTTTGGGAAGTGAGCTGGCCCTTGAGTACGGAGTACCAAGGAGAGCGACTGTCCCCCTGTTTAGTGCAGAGTGGAGCCAGCCGCCCCAGGGAACCGAGGTTAGGACTGGCCACTCTGTACTGACTTGCTGGCCCTCGCGTACGTAGTACCGAGGAGAGCTACTAGTGTAGGGAGGTACTAGCTACCGCACGGGCCCCGAGGTTCTGCTAGCCTCCCACACGGACTTGTTAGGCCCGCTGGGGCAAACCAGGGTAGTCAGGCGAGGGTGCGCGGACTGTGGAGGGGCAAGGCCCCGGTTTGGTTACTGTGGAGGGGTTGGACCCCTGTTACTGAGAGGGCTCTGCTCTGGACTGGTTCTGTGCTGTGCTTTGGGCGCACCCGTTAATGGAAACGACTGACCGCGTGCCAGTATGGGTTAGCTACCTGTGCGTTTATCGCACGTGCCGTAGTCACCGTTACGTCTGTCAGTGACCTTGGGGTGGTTGACTGAGGGACTCTCCCGGCCAGGAGAGCACCATGTGCTACTTCTACTTTTTGGAAAAGACTGCAATCAAGATCGTTCCCACGAGGAACATTCGAGATCAGGTAAAAGATCTGAGGAATAAATGAAATAGTGAGACAATTGAAAGATGTTAATAAAGAAAGTAATAGAACATAACAGCTACTGTACACTCTACTGTTGTCTTTAGTTTTAGTTGCCACTCTACTCAGCGTTTTGCTGACGTGTTACACTCGTTACCTTTTTCAGGACCAGGTGTTGAGCAGCCAGGGTCAGCGGTTGCAGAGGACGCTGGGCCGAGTAGGGTCCAGTAGAGTTACCACTCTCTTTTGTACCTCTTTGTTTCCGTTATAGTGAGTAGTTCTTGTTTCCGCTGTACTTTTCTTTACCTGCAGTTCATGTTATATGATAAATGTTGTTCTACTGTTGTGGTGGTATATACTGTAGTAGTTTCTTTCCTTACTGCTGTACTTTCTTACTGTTAGTTATATTCATGCTGAATGTGGTTTATTTTACTGCTCTTTTGGTTACTTCCTCGTTGGACGACTAGGTCTTGGGATTAGTCGAGTCGGTCCGGTTCTCGTGTCTCGTAGGGACTCGGGAACCGGGTCGTTACAAGCGGTGTGCGCCTGCGAGCTCCTGTAGGCTGGCTGGAGATGTGTGAGTGGGTGGTTGCGAAGGCGGGCGGAGATCTGGTGATGGCGGGTGCTGGCAGAGGTGGCGTGAGCGCCTGCAGCAGGGGGGCCCTGGAGGATGGATGGACGCTTGTGTGGTTGAAGGGCAGGATGGGTTGATGGCGCTGGAAGGAAGGATGCACCTGCGGTGGCATGGGTTCTGTGGGTGCGGTGAAGGCAGGTGCAGTGATTGGAGAGGCGGCTGGAGAGGGTGCATGCCTGTGAGTGTGCAAGGTGGACGGTCTGGTGATGCTGAGTACACAGTGCATGCGGTGGAGAAGGAGCAGGCACCGTGCTCACCCTGTTCACAATGGAGAAGATAGAGCCTTTCGCCACTGGGGGGAAGATTGCCTCCAGTCCACGCCGCCTCCTTTCCTTTTAACTCTTCTCTCTCCATGTGCGCCAATCACGGGATTTGCAAATCCCTTTTCTATTTTTGGCCGGTGAGCATTGTAGGAGACGGCCGGAGGAAAGGGAAAAGTTCCTCCGATTGTTGGGGAAATTTGTTCCCCAACCCTTACTCTTTCTGAATATAATACTTGCACATAAAAATAACAAAATCGTTACATATTAAGTTATAGAATGTTATAAACGTAAATCATGATGCATACAATTCTTCTACAACTTAATTGCAATTATTAACACACCTACAAGGTACGATTAAAGGTACTTAGGCTTAATATTAGTCCATTAAAATGGACTCATCAAATACTCCGATGCCTAAGATTTGCTAGTCCCTAGCAAAAATGAAAAATAATAGAAGTAATCAGAAGATTTCTTCTTTTCTTACTTCAAAACTTTAGAAATCCAGACAAATGTGAAGTGTTGATAGCCTAGGTAACAGATCCAAGTGAAAGAGCCGATTCGCATTGGGAGTTCGTACATCACCCTTGGCAAAAATTTCTAACGAGATAGGCACCTACTTCCCTCAGGGATAAAGCAAACGATAATCTGTAATTTGACCCCGGCGTTTGGCTTAGGTAGGAGATATCAAGTTGAATGGATTTGTATTTAGTGGCACATACTCATCTGGTGCTACATATAGTCTAGTACTATAGACTCTAGCTCTCTAGACTATTAGACAAGTCAATTCTGAGAGAGGCTACACAATTGTGCTCTCTTGATGTTCCTAGGCACTCTCTCTCTTTCCTTCTGAGATCACGAATCTCGCCAGATTTAGAAATTGTACTCACTATTTGGTGGCCTCACATGGCATCCACACTTCAATTAAAGTCCTAATAACTCTATAACTAAGTTAGAGTTCTCAACCAATATTCAGGTGATCAGAAATACTATAAGGTAGGTATGGGTCATATTTGGAGGAATGCGATAGGTGTTCTGCTACCTCAGAAATAGTGTTACATCATAAACTTGGACTTTTTTTTTTGTAATATAACTATTTCTTCTTTTTCTTCGTTTCTCTTTTCCTTCTTTTATTTTATTTTACTATTTTTTCTTGTTTTTGTTTCTTTTTCAATCAACACAACACAATATGGCCTTTTATTTACAAGGCATTATTAGGGATGATGATGGTCAAAAGGAAGTTGTGTGGCTTATTTGGTGGAAGTGCCTATTCTTGGCATCGGGAATGAATGGATAGGACAGGCGTATTTCTGACCTTTGACATTATTACCCTCCTTCAGCCGAGGACTCTATGAAGGACGGTCGTAACCATCCACCATAGTTATAGCTTTATTAAGACTCAATCTTTGTGTATCTACCTTATTTGGTGACTCTCAGGAATTCACACAAAATATGCACACAGGAACAGAGAGTGAAAACTATGCCTAACTCTGAAGTATCATCATCTAATTATCCAAAACTTAAGAGTCCTTGCACTAGACTTAGTGCACCGGTAATCTCTCTACTTTCTTCTCACAAATATGAGGTAGATCTATTAGAAGATAGGATGCCTGACTCCCTATGAACTGTCCAAGGGTTCAGTAGACTTACAAATGCTCATTGGTTTTCCTCAAGGATCCATTACCAAATCTACGTGCACGTGAAATAAATGTACTAGATTCTAAACTTAAGAAATAATTCCAGAAGAAGAACCTCCAATAACAAAGGTATTTTGCTAGGGACTAACCCATTCAGCTCAAAAAAAGAATTTTTTTTTTATGCTAATCTAAATGCATGAATACTTCCTAAAATGCAAATGCACTCCCCCATGCCTAAATCCTACAATGTCCCCATTGTAAAATTAAAACAGGAGGAGAAAAGAAAAATATCACCTGACACGGTTTGCTAGGTTGCCTCCCAATAAGCGTTGCATTTTCTGTCAGCAGCCAGACTTATAAGGAACCTGTAAGTCAGGTTCTAGACAGAAAAATTTAGGCCCTAAGAATATGCGTAACAGCGCAGGCCTAGAAAACAGGTAACCACGGATGTTGGCAAGCTGATGTTGCAATGTAATTCGAAATGCTTGCCAGAAGAAATGAAAATAGAAAATCTCGTTGGCTACCTTGGGAGGTCTAAGAATAATAAACGGAATATGAAAAGGGACCTCCCAAAATGGACTATGTGGAGGATAAGAAGGATCCTCCAGAGCAGGATGGGTTTTAAGAGATATACACATAATTAGTTCAAACCCTTGAATGGAGAGAGTGAAAGTACAAGCATCAATCCACACTCACCATTCTACTCTAGGATGTAGTGGCCTGATATATTCTCCAGAAAGAATGTACATGAGCAGAGATCTGAGCCAAGGATCGGTTAGGGAGTATAAGGGTTGTTTGTAGTGTTGGAAGGTAATGGTTAAGTCCAATGAGAGCTTAGTTGGTGTTAGGTCCAATTCCAACAATGATTCAGATTGTGTACACTCCCTAACAGTAGTAGACAACTTCAAGTTATCCTGCCTAGTATTAATGATCGGAGTCATATTTGAATCAAGGGTAGACCCCAAATTACAACTTTTTGAAGGCAGGGTCAAAATGTAAGAATCATTATCATTCAGCTCATCCCCAGATTCGTTTGGTTCGCTCAAATATTTGTCGGGGTGTATATGTGATTCATTAGGAGTTGGATCAGTATCCTCAATTATTTCTAAAGGAGGATCAATCTTAATATTTTGGAGGAAGCCTATATCGTTGAATTCGTCATTCTTCTCGAGGTATAAATCCTCAATTGATGTGTTTTGTTCCCGAGAGTCTCCCATAGACTTCTCATTATTTTGTTTGTCCTCCTCTAATATCAACTCCTGTTTTGATGGAGGATGACTCTCAAAAGAAAGGAGGAATCTGGATTTAATCATATTATTTCTACCCTCTGGAGGTAAATCCTCAAATGATAAATAATTCTCCTATGATTCACTCCAGATTTTCAGTCCAGGTTCTTCTATTGGGGCATCCTAATCCTCTGAATTAGACTCTTTATATCCCTGAGACCAGAATTGATCATCCTCTATTCCGTTAGGGTCACCTTCATTTGGTGCATTTAAATCCTCAGGATGCTGAATGGTAGGTGTTGATTCCCTAAGTAGAGGGTCAGGAGTAGGCTTACTAAGGGTAGAATGGGATTCCACCAAATAATTAATAGGGGAAGTGATAGGAATAATACAACCTTGACCCGGGTTGGTAGGGGTAAGGAGAATACCGTCATTGGGGTCAAGGTCCTCAAGAGATATCATCTTCCCTTGCTTTTGACTACAATATAATTCAGGTGGATAATCACTATGATCGTTATCCTCTAGTGGCTGTGTCTCATTGGGAGAGTCTAAGTGATGGCTACCTAAAATTGGATCCCTATTGTCATTAGGTTCCTCAGAATTATTTTCATGATCATGGTTAATTGGGTAGGGATCAGGATTATTGGGAAGCGTGTAGCTAAGTTGTCTTATTTCTTCATTTAAGTGTTGACTATTCCTCAACATCTCTCCCATTGATTCCATTATTTCCTTTTGTTGTTTTTGCATTTCTATCATAAAAGAGGAGAGGCTACTATTATCAGGTTGGGGAGGATAGTCAATTTCAGGCTCTGGTTGCCTAGGGGTATCGGTCCAACCTCGATACGGAAAATCATGAAGGGTGGGAGGTTTGGGTGTTTGCATGAAAGTAGGGATTTCAAGATTGGAAAATCCCGCTCCTAGGCTCTACTGAAAAGTGGGAGTTATCAAGCCAGTACTCCCAGGGTAAGAATGAGAATGATCCCATGAATTGTCAATGTACCCATCAAAGGATGGATACGCTCGGAGCATGGGATCCTGATTAAAAGATGGGAAGTATTGACTCTGATAATCTGAATGATAGGAGTACGAGTAATCCATTTCTTTAAGCAAAACAATTTTAACTCTCTTAGGATTTAGCAAAATTCAGTAGAAACTTCCTAGAGAGTTCTAATGTCAAAGCAAATGCAAATTCAATGGAATCTGTTTTTAGTAGATTGTAGGTCTTAGAGTTATTTGTTTAGTTGGTGGCCAAACAATTTTTGCAAAAATTACGCTTCCTAGGCCAACCTTCGCTGGTGCCTATAACCTACTCGCAAGGGATGGAAGTCTCGAATCGAGCCCACACACGAGGAACTGAAGTAACTTGGTGGATAGGCTTGTTGATTTCCGACTAACTTTCCTTGTGGTGTAAAAGAGGAGAGGTAGAAATTTATCTAGTGACCTTATGTGAGGTGCATAGTGTCTCAAGTGTGCAAGTATACGATCGTGTTTTGATTTTTTTTTTTGAAATTCCGCAAACAGGATCATTTTGCACACAATTTTTAGTCACAAATTTTAAAGTCCAACCTCTTAACAGTCCCAATTTTTTAAAGTGACCACTGAATTAATTTGATTCAAGCACTTTAGTGGTCTTAGATTTAGGTTCAATGCATATGCATGAAAAGTAATTAATGCTCAAGAGAAGACGTACCTTACTCCAGCTTTTAAAATAAAAATAAACTAGATGCTGCTCATTCAGTCCTAGATGGTCGTCCTATAGATATGCAGCTTCTAGCAGGTAGTTCGATTTTTTTTTTTTAATAATAATAGCAAACTGACCTAATTTAACTAACTAACCGAAATGTAGTTCAAAACAGTTCAAATAATCTTGTAATCTAAATAAATGGGAACACGCTCCTGAAAATACGCTCCCGCATACAAGAGTAATAAGAAATAAAGTTGTACTAGGGACACGTTCCTAAAAATACCCAACAATGGTCCAAAAGATAGAAATTAAATTCTAATGTCTATCTAACAAAATCTAATTAAGTTCTACTGCCTAAATCAGAAGTAGGCTTCTCCGTAAGCCTATGTGCGTGGGATCAAGGCCCACGTGTTCCTGTTACCGTCCTCCAGGTGGCTTCAAGGTCCACCAAAAAGATCGTCTTCGCCGTACGTGCTCGTTGCATTCGCCGTGTGTTTTTGCACAGAAGAAAATCCACAGTTAATAATTTAGAAAAGTTTTCAAAAAAGCATAAGAACAACATTAAATTCCCAAAAAATTAATAGGCATTTTTCCTCCTCGACAACGATGCCATTTGAAAGAGAGATCTTCATTTTCGTTTAAAACTTTATCATAAAATGATGTATCATTGTATTTAATCGCATGGTAGAAAATTGCTTTCCAAAAACATTTTAATTGTCAGAATCTAACAACGAAGAGTTAGGTCGTCTCCACAGGGAGAAATTAGCCTATTTAAATTAATAAATAGTGTCTCATTTATTTGGGAAACTCAGTAGATATGCATGCTACTTCGTGCTTTTCTTTTTCTCACATAAATTTGCAATATAGATAATTAATCAGGAAGATGAGGGTGCATAAGAAAAATTACCATAATATAATATTCTAAATAATGACCTTGGTAATAACAAACAATGTTAATATTAATCTCCTAACTAATAACACTATAATTAATATCCCATATTATATGTCATTCAGAAGGAGAAATCAATTATATGTAATTTCGAATTAAGCAAGGGGTGTCCACGCAAATTGTGTAGCAATATATTAATTCAGAAAATAAATGGATAGTAACTTGACAATGGCATTTTCTGTAAATTTTAATGGTGGAGGAAACAGAGCATTTGCTCTCTCTCCTCCTCGCGCGAGAGAGAGAGAGCACCAGCGGGGCTGTCGCGAGGCTCAGGAGGACGGCGAGGACAAAGGCTATCTGATGGAGGCGGCGGCACTGGCGGAAACTGCAGGAGGCGGCCGAAGGAGGTGGCCGGAGTGCTGCCTGTTGAACACAAAGGTGGAGCGACTGCTGCAGGGTAGCCTGTGGCGCACGCTGGTGCGCACCCGTGCGCTCGGAGTGGTGGCCGGCAAGCACGCAAGGTGGAGCGGCACGCAACGCCTGCGATAGAGTAGTTCTGGATGGAGCGTTGGGCGCCTGCGCGGTGCCTGCGGGGGAGATGGAGGCACTGAAGGGAGGCGCGTGGTGATGGCGCTGTGCGGCGTGGCAGGGAGTCTACGAGCGCTTGCAGAAGGGCGCGGGCCTGCAGCGTAGGTGGCGAAGGCGGATGAGGCGGTTGCTTGGTGAGGAGCGTGCGCCTACGGTGAAGGGGCTGGAGAGGGGCGCTAGGCACTGGAAGGAGGTTACGCTTGCAGGTGCGTAAGGTGGAGCAGTGTGCGCATGCGAGCGCCTGCAGGGCAGGCTGGAGATGGGTGAGCGGGTGGTTGCGAAGGCGGGTGGAGATCTGGTGATGGCGGGTGCAGGCAGAGGTGGCGTGAGCGCCTGCAACAGGGGGGGCTGAAGGATGGATGGGCGCTTATGCGGTTGAAGGGTAGGATGGATGCACCTGCGGTGGCGTGGGTTCTGTGCGTGCGGTGAAGGCAGGTGCGGTGATTGGAGAGGCGGCTAGAGAGGGTGCACGCCTGCAGGCGCACAAGGTGGACGGTCTGGTGATGCTGAGTACACAGTGCATGCGATGGAGAAGGAGCGGGCACCGTGCTCGCCCTCTTCACAGTGGAGAAGATAGAGCCTTTCCCCGCAGGGGGGAAGGTTGCCTCCAGTCCACGCCGCCTCCTCTCTTTTTAACTCTTCTCTCTCTCCTCGTGTGCCAATCAAGGGATTTGCAAATCCCTTTTCTATTTTTGGCCGGCGAGTGTTGGAGGAGACGGCCGGAGGAAAGGGAAAAGTTCCTTCGGTTGATGGGGAAATTTGCTCCTCAACCCTTTCCCTTTCTGAATATAATACCTGCACATAAAAACAACAAAATCATTACATATTAAGTTATAGAATGTTATAAACGTAAATCATGATGCGTACAATTCTTCTACAACTTAATTGCAATTATTAACACAACTACAAGGTATGATTAAAGGTACTTAGGCTTAATATTAGTCCATTAAAATGGACTCATCAGCGGGGTGGTGAATGGAGTCGGGAAAATGCTTGAGTGGAGTGAGGGGAAGCTTATGGGCTTGTCGGCGAGGGGTGGGATGGCCTATGGAGGTGGAGCGACCTCACCGGAGTTGGTGGTCGGAGGTGGAGCAGATGGAGGTGGTAGTAGCAGTCGAGGGGTTAAAAATGCCAATTTAAGAGGGGAAAATTACAAAGATAGAAAGGGGAAGGTTTTTACCTACTTAATTGACGAAGAGGGAAGAGGGGGCGCCCGACGCATGCCTGCCGGAGCTGGGGACGAAGGTGCCCATAAGGGGGGTAATGGCGACGAGTAGGGGATCTGGAGGCGCCAGCTGGTGCGGCCTGGCGTGGGAAGACGAGGACGAGTAGACTTTGCTGCAGGTGTGGCAACAGAGCAACGAGGAGGAGGAGAAAAGATCGCTAGAAGCTTGGGCTGTCTGACCGGAGTGAGAGGAGATGAAGTAGGGGGTGTTCTTCAGCCAAAACGAGCTTGCCAGAAACGGCAGCCCCTGCTGCTTCTTATAGAGGTGCTGGCGGGGAGAGGATCTCGAGGGGGTGACGTGGAGAGCTCGCCGAAGAATGGTCGGAGATGGAGACCCATGCCTTTTGTGCATTTGCATGAGAGGCATGGGTAGCCTCAAGTCAAAGGGGAGGGTCCCTACGAAAGAGGTCGACGCAGGGAACCCCCCTTTCGTTCCTGAGAGCGGTCCCCATACCCTGCACGGTGCCATCCTCTGCGAAAGGTCACCGGAGGTATGGGCGTCTGCGTGGGGTGGCAGAGGGCCTTTCTGCAAAGAATGAAAGAGAAGATAGGGAGCTAAATGCAAGGGTTCAAAAAGATAAGGGTCAAAAAGTAATTCAAGAGGACCAATTTGTAAAGTCGGTCAAAATGGTCTTCTCTTAAGCCCAAATTTTTGTACTAACCTAATTTGGACCTAAGGAATTCAATGGTGTAATTTGATTTTAGGTTTGACCACATTTGACCAATAAATTTGCGTAAAAACCCAAATTAGGTCAAAATTTGGGCATGGTTATCAATTTAGGTCAAGATAGGTTGCAAAGGCCAAATTGAAGGTTCTAAACCCTAGGGATTATTTTTTCATGAATTTTAGAGGGTTTAGTTGATTTTTATCCTACCTAGAACCTCGTGAATTAAAGTAGGTTTATTTTTAGGGTTATAGAATGTCATTTAATTCCTAAAAGTTGCTATAACCCTTTTCGGCTCAGGCTATCCCACTTTCTTTCTTATTAAGCCCATTTAACCTATGTTTAGACCCTTAGACACCCTATCTGTGTACCACATTGGTAAAGTTACAGTTTTACCCCTTATGACTTATTTTATTCTTTAATTTAAAATTATCTGAGTTAGGCTTTTCTTTAGGTTTTGTAGGAGCTTTTGCACACTTATTTAGATCAAATTGTGCTAGCTAGGGTTCATGATGAGACTCTCATCATACCCCAATGACTAGCTTTTGCTAGTCCCTTAGCAAAATTTTAAGGTTTTAACCTCTATTCTAGACCATGAATTTCTTATCAAGTTTAGATAAGTGTTTTTTCTCTTGTATCCTTGATTTGGTCAGAATGCCAATCATAGGCCTAAAAGGTACTCTAGTACCAACCAAGATCTAAATTTGTCTAACTTTAGCCTTAGTCTTTAGCATAGGTTTTTAAGGCTACAGGAACTAACTTAAGGTTTATTAGACTTCGTGGTTAAAGCACCCGTGCTTGAGATATTTTTAGCCTTGGTTCAGCTCGCAGTGCGTTTTGTAAGAGAGAGAGGTAGAAGATTTATTTGTTTGGAGAGTTTTCTCTCTCTTTTTCTTTTTAATTCTAGGTTAGGATTGGCTTCACAACACGATCTGTATCGGATTCCTTGTCCCCATCATCAATCCTCAAGGGTTCCTGGCAGTCGATGCTTCGAGGTAGCACTACCCATGGTAACCCCTAAAACCCTGGCTTTCGAGATTTCGAGATAATCCCGTCCGTGGTGTTCCGTGGCCGAATTCAAACCTTGGCAATTGACACTTCGTGATAATACCATCCATGGAATCTGAACCAGCAGAGTGCTTACATGCCCCCAGTAGGATATGTAAATATCCTAAGAGACAAGCACCGAGGAGACGATATTTTGTTACGCATCTTCGAGGGGAATTTCCCACCTCTCTGCGCTGGGAACTCGTCCAAATCAACTTGTGTTGATCGGCCGCTCCTACTCTAGGTGACATTTTCAGAATTTTTGAAATGCTTCTGCGTGATTTTGATACTTATGCTTACTAAACCAGGCTGTGTGAAATTGGTTTCTTAGGTTACTGAGTTCCGTAAACCAAAAGTTAGTTACTGAGGCCAAATACTCCCTAAGCCTTGGACCTAATACTTAAGCTTTTCATTCTCCTCAACCACTTGAGGAATATCTAGATCTTAATGGGTACTAAGAGTCTATCCAAGAATGCTTAAGGTTTGCATTCTTACTAATCTTGTTGTGCAATTTCCTTTTTCTTTTCTTAATGTGGTCCAGAACTTAGGTTAATTCCTTAATTTCTTGCTAATGACTATCACTTTGTTTCATTTTGTGCTCCTTTTTCATTTTGTTCTTTTTCTCCTCCTCCTTTGTAAAGTCCACAAAAATTTCTTTCCTCCTCTCATTTTATTATTCTTTTTCAAAAAAAATTTTTTTTTTTAATTTTTATGGTGTTTTTGGCATATGTGAATTTTTTTATTTAAAACCTTTTCTTACGAGTTTTGCACTTTCATACCCCCCATGCCTAAGATTTGCAATATCCTCATTGTAACTTAAGAGTGTTTTTATTTAGCTTAGTTCATACATTAGGACAGGTATTTTGGTGAGTGGATGGGTCGGGGTGACTGTTGCGGACGATTTCTAATGTCAGATGAAAGCACCTAAGGTGGAGTCGGCTATCCTAAAGGATGAACCTTAAGTGCGAAGAGGTGTCAGAAAAGGTTTCGGGTTTTCTCAAAAAGAATGACGGGTTGCCTCCCATTGAGTGCTGAGTTTTACACCATCGGTTGGGCGCAATATGCTCAGGGAGGATGGAAGATAAATGATGACTGAGCCAAATCTGTAGAGGTTACATCGATGAACGATTTGAGTCTCTGACTGTTCACGATGAAGGTTCGGAATCGTGGCTGAGAGGACTGATTTTGACGGCTCCATTTCCAAAAACTTGTCGGATAAGATATGGTCTGACCCACTTGTATTGCAGTTTCCCAGGGAAGAGTTTGAGTCAGGCATCGAAGAGTAGGACCTTCTAACTAGGATGAAAGATCTTTCTAGATATGTGTTTGTCATGGAAGGCTTTAACCCACTCTTTGTAGATCCACGAGTTCTCGTATGCATCAAGGAGTAATTCATTGATCTCGCTTATCTGAAGCTTTCTGTGGGTTCCAGCCTTAGAAAGATCTAAATTACAGCTCCGTATTGCCCAATAGGCTTTGTGCTCCAGTTCGACGAGAAGGTGACACACCTTCCCGTACACTAATCTAAAAGGAGACATGCCTAATTGGGTCTTGTGGGCGATCCTATAAGCCCACAAAGCTTCCGGAAGTCAGGGCGACCAGGCCTTCCTGTCAGGTCGAGCAGTGACCTGCAGGATTTTCTTGATCTCCCGATTTGATAGCTCAGCTAGACCATTAGTCTGGGGGTGGTAAGGAGTAGAGATTCAGTGAGACACCCTGTATTTGGTCATCAGTGACCTGAACTGAGCATTGGTGAAATGGGTCCCTCCGTCAGAGATGATTGCATGAGGAATCCCGAACCGTGAGAAGATATTCTGATGAATGAATTTGATAACGATTTTATGATCACAGGTTCGGGTCGGAATGGCTTCAATCCATTTGGACACGTAGTCCACAGCAAGCAGAATGTACTCGAAGCCGTCCGAAATAGGGAAGGGGCCCATAAAATCAATCCCCCAAATATCGAAGATCTCGCATACGAGAATCGGCTGCAAAGGCATCATGTCACGATGGCTTATGTTGCCCAAAGTTTGGCAATGACTGCATGCCTTGCAATGACTGTATGCATCCTTGAATAAAGTGGGCCAATAAAAGCCACACTGGAGGATTTTTGATGCGGTTTTGTGCCCAGAGAAGTGGCCACCTCATGCCTAGTCATGGCAGAAGGAGAGAATATCATTGATTTCGCCCTTCGGGACACATCTTCAGATAATTTGGTCAGCACCTATATAGAAAAGGTACGGGTCTTCCTAGATGTAGTACTTGGCATCAGAGCGCAACTTGTCTTTCATGGCCTTCGGCCAATCAGACGGAATCTGATGAGATGCCAAGTAGTTTACTATATCAGCAAACCATGGAAGCCTAGTACCAAAAGTCAATAGGTGCTCATCAGGAAAATGCTCTGTGATGGGTCCAGAAGGGTTGATGATCTCAGAAGGAAGGCGAGACAAGTGGTCAGCTACCACATTCTGTCTTCCCGCCTTGTCGCGAATCTCGAGGTCAAATTCTTGCAACAATAAGATCCATCGGATTAATTGAGGCTTTGCATCCTTCTTGGTAAGGAGATGCCTCACAGCTATGTGATCCGAGTAGATTATGACGTGGGAACCCAGGAGATAGGATTGAAATTTTTCGAGGGCAAATACCACAGCTAGCAGCTCTTTCTTTGTAACTGTATAGTTATGCTAAGCCTCGTCAAGTGTCTTACTAGCGTAGTAGATGACCACAGGTTTCCCGTCAATCTTCTGCCCCAGAACTACTCCTACAGTGAAGTCAAACGCATCACACATGATCTCAAAGGGTTGAGACCAATCAGGGGACTGTAGGATCGGGGCTTGGGTGACTCGATCACGAAGGTTCTCGAAAGCTTGAGTGCATTCCTTGGAAATCTCAAAGGGTGCATCCTTGGAGAGAAGAGTAGTCAGGGGGTGCGTGATTTTTGAGAAATCAGGAATGAAACGGCGGTAAAAATCGATGTTCCCCAAAAAAGAACGGATGTCCCTAATCGAGCTAGGCATAGGAAGTCTAGAGATCAGATCAACCTTGGCTCGATCCATTTGGATGCCTTTCTCAGAAATTAGATGCCCTAGGACGATCCCCTTAGGCACCATAAAGTGGCTCTTTTCCCAGGAAAGAACCAAATTTACATCGATGCAATGCCTGAGTATATGAACCAAGTGCTGGAGGTAATCATCAAATGATGCCCTGAAAATTGAGAAGTCATCCATGAAGACTTCCAGATAATCACCTACCATATTAGAGAATATGGCAAGCATGCACCGCTGAAAAGTCGTGAGTGCATTGCAGAGACCGAAAGGCATCCTTCCGAATGCGTATGTCCCGAAGGGGCAGGTGAATGTGGTCTTCTCTTGGTCCTCAGGATGAATCATCACTTGGTTATAACAGGAGTACCCATCAAGAAAGCAAAAGAATCTATTTCCCGCTAACTTCTCGAGAATCTGATCAATGAATGGGAGTGGGAAATGATCCTTCTTTGTGGAGGAATTGAGTCTTCGGTAATCTATGCAGACTCTCCATGAGTTGGCTATTCGGGTAGGTATGACCTCTCTGGTTTCAATTGTAATGGTGGTGAGCCCTGCCTTTTTAGGCACAACCTAGATTGGACTCACCCAACCACTATTGGAGATCGGGTAGATGATCCCTGCATCTAACCACTTAATGATCTCCTTTTTCACGACCTCCTGTAGATTGGGATTCAAACATCTCTGCATCTCACGGGAAGGTCGTATGCCCTCTTCAGAATAGATATGGTGGGTGCAATAAGAGGGACTTATTCCAGTCAAGTCATCGAGAGTCCAACCAATGGCTCTGCGATGTTGCTGGAGAATAGCAGACGGGATTACTGATCAGGAGTGAGCTTGGAATTTATAATCGTAGGACATGTCTGATTAGAACCCAAAAAGATGTACTTTAAATGATCGGGAAGGGGTTTGAGTTCAAGGATGGGGTTATCAGTAGCAGCGGGTGGTTCAGAGTGAGTGTGAGGTATAAGGATAGGAGTTATGGGTTTGTCTATCTCGATGTCTGCCTCCTCTAATTGCAGCTCAAGATCTTCTTGTGGTTGATGAGGTATAATCAGGTTATTCTCAAATTGTGTTTCATCAACCAAAGCTCTGACATCACAGATTTATTCAATGACACTGCAATTAATCCCTTGTTGGGCCATAAAGATATCAATTTTTAGGGTTTGATTTCCAAATTTCAGTTCTATTTGGCCCTCCTCACAACTAATGTTGGCCCTTGTAGTGGCTAGAAAAGGTCTCCCTAGTATGATCGATGTATCCCTTTGATTTTCAGGTGCGTCCATGTCTAAGACTATGAAGTCTATAGGGAAATAGAAATCCCACACCCTTACAATAACATCCTCAAGAATCCCTTTTGGTGACTTTATAGATTTATCTGCTAATTGTAGTGTCACCTCAGTCGAGTGGTTGAGTAAGGATGTGGGTATCAAGTTTATGGAAGCACCTAAGTCTAACAATGCTCTGACGAACTGGGTCTCACCTATCTTGCATGAAATCAGGGGAGTGCCCGGGTCTTTTGCCTTGGGTGGGAGTCTACTCAAGATTACAGAGCTGGCTTGCTCTGATAGTATAATTGAACTCCCACTTTTGGTTCTCAGCTTACGCTGAGGTGTACACATGTTTTTCAAAAATCGTGCGTAAGTCGGTATGTGGTGGATCTCATCCATCAAGGGGATGTTTATTTCGACCTGCTCAAAGAGCTTGACCAGGTCCTCCTCAGGAGCCACAGATTTGGTTGTCTTCTTTCCCTTGGTCAAGGCCTTGGGAAATGGAACCTTGGTTGGTTCCTCTAGGATAGGTCCAGGTCTTCAATCTGGGACAAGGATGGGAGCATCCTGGATTACTGTCCTAGGGTTTGGGTCACTACTAGGATTGGAGTGGTCTGGATAAGGTGGACCTTGGGTCTCCTTACCACTACGAGTGGTTACAGAATTAAGTCCTGCCTGGTTCTGGTTAGGGGTTGGTAGGATGGGTTGCTGCTGCTGGTAACCCGCATAGGAAGTTGAAGCCTCCATCCCATCAGGTGAAGGAATAGAAGGGGCCTGATAAACCATATGTGCTTGGCCCGGGTTTGGGTTCATAACGCGTCGTTGGGTCGGCATGCTATTAGGGTTAGGAAGAGGCTGAGAAGGAAGTATTCCTGGTTGGCGAGAATTTGCCAACTGGGCAAGTTGATGTCGGACCTCTGTGATTTTGTCCTTGTGTTGTTTTTGAATAGCCGCATTCGTTCTCAGAATGTCAACCAAATTCTGAAGGATGAGGGACATTTGGTCATGGTTTGGCTCGGAGGGATAAGTAGGGTTCGGCTGAGGCTGAGGCGGCTGGTAAAGATGAGGTGTTTGTGGACAGGGTTGAAAGGATGGTCTTGGATTCTGGGAATTTCCCGCCCACTGGAAGTTGGGATGGTTTCACCATCCAGGATTATAGGTATTGGAAAATGGGTAATTCTGGATGGCGTTGAGGACCTTGCAGGTCTGAGGAGCCTCAGAAAAGTCAGAGAATGGGGGAGCGGAATTCCCCCAGCTAGTATAGAAAGGGTCGGAGGTTCCTCCGATCCAAGAGTTAGATGGGGGTGGATACGAGTCCACCCCAGGAGGTCGGTGGAAAATGTTCTGCACAGTCTCCCGTGCGGAAGGAGGCTGTGCAAAGGAATTCTGCGCAGAGGTGGCTCGTTGCAAGTGCTGAGTCAGCTCATCCACCTTCTTCTCAATAATAGAGACCTTGTCCAATCGACTGGCCATCAATTCCTGGTCGACTGATGTGGACAGGCCCTGCATTTCATGTGCTCCCCTAAGGTTTGTCGATGCGTGGGTATTCGTCCTGTCAAATAGTCCCATGGAGTCACTATTGATGGAGTTCTCGCACATATTCTGAAGAATCTCCCACACGGTGTCCTCATGTTGACCCATGATATTTCCTCTGCAGGTTGCATTGACAAACAGTCTAATATCCTCATGGAGTCCTTGGTAAAAAGACTGGACTTGTTCCCATTTAGGAACTCCGTGATGGGGGCACTTCCTCATGAGATCCTGAAAACGATCCCATGCCCCATGAAGAGGTTCTCCCGTTTGTTGTGTGAAGTGAGTAATCTGATGGCGCAAGGCATTGGTCCGACCAACGGGGCAGAACTTCTTCAGGAACTCAGACTGAAGTTCCTCCCAAGTGTTGATTGGACGGGTCTGGGTCTGATACAAATGGGATGCCTTGTCCATAAGGGAGAAAGAGAACATCTTCATGAGTAAGATATCCCGATTATGCACATCTGACCCGAAAGTCTGGGCCAGATGCGCATAGCTGTTTGATGTGCTGGAAGGGGTCTTCAGAATTAAGCCCATGAAATTTAGGTATGGCATGAATCATGTTGGGCTTCAGTTTAGAATCAGGTCCTCCAGTCAGGATTCTAACTCGAGGCTCAATAGCCACCGCAGTGGGATTATAGTGATCTCGCATCATGGGACGCTGTGGTGGGTTCATGAAGTTCTGGAAGAGGTCATTGAGTCGCTGGAGCTGGTGCTCCAGATTGTTCTCTTCCTCAACTGGTTGAGCCATTGTGGAAGAAGAGGGTGAGTTGGGTTCGGAATCAGTGGAGAGGTCTATGTGAAGAGTTGGTTGCACATGCAAGGGTACCGAGGCTTGGCCTTGAGGAGAGTGAATTTCTAAAGAAGGTTTCAAGGACCTCCTACTAAACATACACTGATGGAGTGGATGAGTTTAGCAGGTGCTGGACCCAATCAAGACACCCAAAATGTTGGGTGACTATAGAGGTTCGGGGTGGATGGACCCCTTGATCAGAAGGTCGTCCACCTGAGAATTACTTGGGTAGCCAGAGAAGGTGAGTCCCGCGAAGACCCCTACACGGTAGAGCGCCCCCACGGGTTACAGGGTTTCCCCCACCCGACCTCTCTTGTCACTGAGATTCTAGGTAGACCAGAATGGGGATCTTGACCTCTTAAGTCTACCACTTTTAATTAGGATCAAGGTGCTTAGGGTTTTCACTTGAACTTTAACCTTTTGAGTGCAAAGAGTGACCTAAGTTAAAGGTTGGTTGACCGAAGGGATCAACTTCACTTATTAGTTCCTTTGAGAGCTTATTAGGTCTTGTCTTTTAGGGTTCAAGTGTTTTTAAGAGCCAAATTTCTTAGGGTTTCTCTTGATAGATGTTTTCAAGCAATGGCTTAGGCACACTTCTTTTGGGGATTCTCAATTCTTGATTAGAAAGTATGTCTCTAAAACCCTAGCTTTGAATCTTATATTGGCTCTAATTGGTCCAGTTAGTTGCCTCTAGATTGGGTAATTAGGGCTCAAGCAAGAAGGTTTTAGCCCTAACCACCTTTAATGAATTTACAGATAAAGTATGTTGAAATTTGAAAACAGGCAACTTTGGTGTTTTACTACGTATGAAAGACAGGTTATTCCTAAATTGCTTTTGTCTTTTTTTTTTTTCTTCCTCTTTAGAATTTAGGGGTTTAAACGAGAGGATAGAAAATTACCTGTCCTTGGTGTGGTTGTGCGGCTACTTGTTTTCTTCTTGATTTCCTATGCCTACACAAAAAGAGAAGAGATTGTCAATAGGAAATCAAAAATTGTGAATCAATAGCTTCTAGAATGGCCGTTGCTCCCCAACAATGGCGACAAAAACTGGTTCGTGCTTTGGTTCGTCGTGTTATTTTAAAGTCCGAGGCGTTGTAGTATATTACGAAAAGCTACTACCAGTTTACAATTTGTTACTCAGAATTAAAAGTTTCCTGAGGTCGAACTCAGGGAGCACACGTCATTCTAGAAACATAATTTCACAACTCTGTTACAAAAAGAATAAAAGAGAGAGGGTGAGTGAGCAAAAGTTCTCTTTCTAGCTTTTTCTTCTTCTCTCTTCTTTTCTTTTAGCCGGTTCTCTTCTTCAGCCTGTCTTCTTCTTTCTTCTTCTTTTTCTTTGCTACGGCTGCCTCCTCTTTCTTTCTTTCTTCAGCTGTTGTGTCCTTCCTCCTTCTCTTCTTCTTTGATTTTCTTCTTTCTCTTTTCTTCTGCAGCTTCTTCTTTGCTACAGAGGCTCCCTCCTTCTCTTTTCTCTTTCTTTTTCTCTGGCTCATCCTCCTCTCTTCTCTTTTGCTCCGCGCCTTCCTTTCTTTCCGACGTCTGATTCAGAAATCAGACGCCTTAACTGATCAGCCTCTCCTTCTTTTCTTTCCTCTTGGCTTCTCTGGCTTCTTCTACTCCTCTCCTTCCTTCCTTCTCCTTACTTCTTCTCTGCGGCTAAGTCCTAGCCACTGCTCTTCCTCTTCTTCTTTCTTTCTTCCTTACTTCTTCTCTTCAGCAGCTCCTTGCTTCTTCCTTCCTCACCTGTTCCCTGCACACACACACAAGATCAGCACAAAACCTACCCTACCCTCTTCCCGCGTCTCTCTCTGAATCACTCTTTGGTATGCTCTCCTAGAGCTGGGTAATCTGGTTGGGTTGCGTGCCCGGGTCCAGGCACACCGACGTGGGTGGTGCGCGAGGAGTGCACAGGAGTAGGGATAGTCGGGTCGGGTCAGGTTCGTGTGGGAAGAGCTGTGGATGAGACCTGGGTGATAGGTGAGGAGGGACCTCACCCCAGTGATTCAAGGCGAAATGCCTAGAGCACTTTTACAATTTATGTGTGGGTGTGAGCCCACACACTTCTGAGGTGGGACTAAAGTCCCACCACCGCTCCGCGCGCCTACAGGCAAGAAGCTGTGAGCAATTAGGGCAGCGGCAAAGGTGTGCGACCCCAATTGAGAACCTGGGTACACTCGCGGAAGTGTTCCGTGTTTCCTGGGGCCTGCACCTGGTGGTGAAGGGGCCTGGAGCTGCTCGCTAAGCAACTCCTGTTGTTCGACAATGGCGGCGAGGGGGGCGAGACCTGAAAGCATGAAAATCCTTCACGACCACATCAGACAGCTCAGGAAGCTTCGCCAGAGTACGGCGAAGGTGGTGCGGGAGTCGGCATGGCGGGAGGTGTGCCTGTGGCCGTGTGCCTAAGGTACACTGCAGAGGTGTAGGTGGGTGTGTTCGAGGGGTGGTCTGGAGGTGCGGGGTGGTGAATGGAGTAGGGGAAATGCTTGAGTGGAGTGAGGGGAAGCTTATGGGCTTGTCGAAGAGGGGTGGGATGCCCTGTGGAGGTGGAGCGACCTCACCAGAGTTGGTGGCCGGAGGTGGAGCAGATGGAGGTGGTAGTGCCAATCGAGGGGTTAAAAATGCCAATTTAAGAGGGGAAAATTATAGAGAGAGAAAGGGAAAGGTTTTTACCTACTTAATTGTCGAAGAGGGAAAGAGGGGGCACCCGGCGTGTGCCTGCCGGAGCTGGGGACGAAGGTGCCCAAAAGGGGGGTAACGGCGACGAGTAGGGGATCTGGAGGCGCCAGCTGGTGCAGCTTGGCGTGGGAAGACGAGGATAAGTAGACTCTACTGCAGGTGTGGCAGCAGAGTGACGAGGAGGAGGAAAGATCGCCGGAAGCTTGGGTTGTCTGACCGGAGTGAGAGGAGATGAAGTATGGGGGTGTTCTTCGGCCAAAACGAGCTTGCCAGAAATGGCAACCCCTGCTGCTTCTTATAGAGGTGCTGGCGGGGAGAGGATCTCGAGGGGGCGATGTGGGGAGCTCGCCAGAGAATGGTCAGGGGTGGAGACCCATGCCTTTCGTGCATTTGCACGAGAGGCATGGGCAGCCTCAGGTCAAAGGGGAGGGTTCCTGCGAAAGAGGACGACGCAGGGAACCCCCTTTTCGTTCTTGAGAGCTACCCCCATACCCTGCGTGGCGCCATCCTCCGCGAAAGGTCACCGGAGGTGTGGGCACCTACGTGGGGTGGCAAAGGGGCCTTTCTACAAAGAATGAAAGAGAAGATAGGGGGCTAAATGCAAGGGTTCAAAAAGATAGGGGTCAAAAAGTAATTCAAGAGGACCAATTTGTACTGTCAGTCAAAATGGTCTTCTCTTAAGCCCAAATTTTTGTACCAACCTAATTTGGACCTAAGGAATTCAATGGTGTAATTTGATTTTAGGTTTGAGCATGTTTGCTTGGTCAATTTGTGCAAAAATTCAAATTAGGTCAAAATTTGGGTATGGTTCTCAATTTAGGTCAAGATAGGTTGCAAAGGTCAAATTGAAGGTTCTAAACCCTAGGAAGTATTTTTTCATGAATTTTAAAGGGTTTAGTTGATTTTTATCCTACCTAGAACCTCATGAATTAAAGTAGTTTTGTTTTTAGGGTTATAGAATGTCAAGCTATAACCCTTTTCGGCTCAGGCTATCCGACTTTCTTTCTTATTAAGTCCATTTGACCTGTGTTTAGACCCTTAGACACCCTATTTGTGTATTGCATTGGTAAAATTATAGTTTTACCCCTTATGACTTATTTTATTCTTTAATTTAAAATTCTCTGAGTTAGGCTTTTCTTTAGGTTTTGTAGGAGCTTTTGCACACTTATTTAGATCAAATTATGCTAGTTAAGGTTCATGATGAGGCTCGCATCAGGGCCTATGGGTTTGGGATATAGGTTCCTAAGGGGTCTAGTTAGGTTAGGATTGGGGTAGGTTCTAGGTTTGAAATTAGGTTGGTTTTGGATAAGATTAAGAAGTCTAAAGGTGGAATATAAGGGATAAATGGGTATAGGACCTAGGGGATCTAAAAAGGAGGGAATTAGAAGGGTTTAAGGACCTAAATTAGGTTCACTTTCAGATATAGAAATGGGGTCTAATGGCTCCTAAATAGGGTCACAAAAGGGGTTCCTACTTAGGGGTATTAAGGGTTGCAAGGGAATAGGTTTGGGTAGATGTTAAGGCTCTAGATGGGGATAGTTTAGGCTTATAAAAGGGTACCTATGAAGAGGCTTGGGCTTGATCTAAGGTCTAAGAAATGGCAGCAACTAAGGGTCCTAATTGGTGTAAAGAATGGCTTAGAAATGGGTAGCTATGGGGCTCCTATGTAGGCGGGTGAAGGGGAATCTAATTGGGAATATGGGAGGCCACTAAAAGGTTGTTCTATTTGCGGATGTGATTGCAAAAAATTGCTTTCTGTCATAATAAATGTGTATAGAAGCTCTTGAATTTATAAATCAGATAGAACTCAAGAATATTAAAATTGTAGATTAAAAGCGGAGCCCAAGTCGTTCATAGGAAGACAAACAGATTAAAATTGCTTTCCAAATTAGAACTAGAATCGAAGATCAAGTAGGATGATTATTAAAACTAAAAGTAATCTAATAGCATGCAACTTCTAACTAGAAAGCATACAACTTGAAGACAAGTTGAAAAATAAATACTAGAACTTTATTTAAAATAATAAGTGTTTGGCACAAGTAGAACTAGTATTACAAATAGAGGAATGCTTCTAGAGGAAGAAAAGTACAACTAGAACTAAATTACTACAACTGGAACTAGACTAAGAGAAATGTAAAATAAGGGCTTCGAAGAGGAAGTTCGGAGTGTGGAGTAGACAAGGATGTGAAGGTGTACCCACAATCTCCAATGGGAGAAGGAAGAAGTACAGAACTAGTTCTAGTTGGTGGATATTTGGAAGTGCAAAAGAATGATCCTAAAGGGGGTGGCTAGGGTGTTTATATTGATCCAAGTTTCCTTGGATCACCAAAATAAAGGGCTAGGATTAGCAGTCGAGGAATCAAGGGCTAGAATTAAGGAATAGGTTGATAGAATATTTTAGGAGTTGTTGTAATTGATGGAGGGCTAGGATGGCTTTGTGAGGATGATGGAGGGCTATGATTCTCTCGAATATTTGGCCTCCTTTTGTTTATAATTTCAAGTTGCACATAAAAATAAAGTTGTAGCTCTTGAAATAAGGTTTCTAATGCAACTTGAATTACTCAATTTAGATTTGAAATGAAAATGTTATGGCCAAAATACTAAAGATGTGTCATGTTGTTATGAATTTCGAGATTAAGTTTAGGATTAGGAATATAATTTGGTTTTGGGTTTTAAGATAGGGATTTAGGTAGGCAATTTAGGACCCTAGAATTTAGATCTATTGGTGGATAAATTATAGTATATTTTGACCATCCAAAATTGTATTTATTGGAGGATAAAAGGGATGGCAAATAAGGCTTGTTAGGTAAGGATTTAGGACTAGGTTGGGTAGAAAATTAAGGTTGGTTTACTCAATAATAGCTAGCCAATAAGGTTAGAAATTGAGGTATGGTGGTTGGCCATTATATAGTAAAATTAGGTTAGGTTAGGTGGTAATTATGTGTGGGGAACTAGGCTCTTAATTAGGCTAGGTCTAAGGGCTAATTGGGTTAGGAAATAGGTCCACCAAATTAGGTCTAGCCCTTTTCCAAGTGAGTTCAGATCAAATGGTTCCTTAATTCATGCTCTAATCATCTTGAAATTTGGTACCTGCAAATATAAAAATAAACACATCAAGGTACCAGATACAATTGTAGGGAAAATTGTATAAAAGCCCAAAAGTATGCATTATTTACAAAATGACCTAAAATGCCTATTTTGGCCTAATTAAATGCAATCTAACCTAAATTTCCTTTAGACTAGCATTAGTTAGAGATTAATTAATATAAATAAATATGGAAATGTCACACCGCTATGCCTATCTTCTTCTAGTCCTCGAGCAAACACTAAACAAAAAACCTGAGAAAATAATATTTACATAGGAAACCAACTTGCGAGTTTTTGAGCTATGTCACATCAAAGTCATTAATCTTAGTTCTTCACCAAAACAAAGGAATTATACACAAAACCTTAACATCGAATTCTAATTAGTTCTAAAGTATTGACTCAAATCTGGACCACCCAAATCAAATCAGGAATCTTATTAGCCATCGAACTTCGATCGCTAGAGTAACTTTCTCTGACTAAGTCGACCCAGCTAAGGTTCGAATCGAATGTGAGAAATAAGCATCTTGTGTGTGAAATAATGTGACTCGCCAAGTGGGAAACTAAGTTGAATCCTAGGATTCAATAAGACTTAGAATATTTCAATGCTTTCTCTAGGACAACTTGCATTCGGTTAAGCCATACTAGGATTTGGCAGCTTTCTCCTCACTACTTTTCTATCCTGAGGTTAATATTTTAGGTGTATATCTCCCCACTGAACCCTTTGGTCTCTTTTTCCTAATTTTTACCTTGGAATTTTTTTCTTTTTTTCTATAAGATCAACACCCATATGTAGTGAGGAGTTTTTATTTGATGGAGGAAAGGGTAGTATTCATATGTAGTGAGATGCTTTTATTTGGTGGGGGTATGTTTTGTTTCTTTTTTTTTCTCCTTTTGATTTTTTTTCAAAGAATATATATATATTCTCCAAATCAATTTTCTAAGTGAGTAGTTCTCCTTCATCTATTCTAAATGCATCCCCTATAAACAAGTACAGTCCGAAGAGCTAGAAACATGGCAAAGTCCTTTGGATCCTTTTGCCTTAAGACTAAAATGTTATTGACCACTAAGGACTCAACGAAATCGCCCAAAAGATGAGTCAGTGTAATGTACAAGTGTAGATGCTTGGACTCAAAGACTATCCAAACCACATGGTAGAAAGATAAGTAATTCACTCGTTACCCTTTTGACTTATTACTTTTAGCTTTTTTAGATCTTTTCAAAGACTTCGGCAAACAAATCTAGATTTAGGTAAATACTTAACATAATTAAGTCATCATACTACCTAAAGAGTGACATGCAAATTCTCAACACTATTAATTAAGGTTACTAACTTAATCAATGGTGCTAAAAATGATACTTAAGCTACCTTGCTTAGTTAATTAGTCATTGTTAATTATAGTATAGGGAGCAAAGTATCCAGGTCATACACAGGGAGGCTTAATTAGCTAATCATTCACTATATATTTTAAATTAATCTTTATTCTTAATTACTTAAGTTAATTCACTACTATATATAACTTATATATATGTAATACATATAGAGAATAATTACTAATTACTATAAACTTAGATTAGTTAAATATGCTAAATACTAAATACTTGGCTTAATATATACTACATTACCTAATTAGATTAAATCTATTACTTAATTGTTATGTTAGTTATTACTTACTTAAATTACTACTTAAGTTATACCACTTTTTCTTTTTTTTGAATCAGTGAGGATTTCTATTATAAACTGATAGTGATCCGGAGGGTATTGTATTGCATATCAAAAGAGTATTACAAAAAGGTTGCCCAACTATGTATGAGAGACCAACATTCCTTTACAACATTCTCACATCTCACCGGTCTCCCCTGAAACAGCTTATCATTCCGCGCCCTCTACACACACCACAGAACGGCAGCCAAAGCCCCCAATGGTAGAACAGGGTTGATGAAGCTCTGCCACATAGCATCCCAGGGAGGGAGGGTTTCTAAGCACATCAACCTCCAAATTTTATCCGTGATCAAGCAAGAGGAGAATATGTGTGTTGCACTATCAGAGTGTAATCCACATAGGGGGCAAGCATTCATATTAATCCCCATCCTTCTGTGCCTATGATCGCCAGTGATCAACCCCTCCCATTTGCAAAGCCACAAGAAAATCTGGACCTTCAGAGGAATTCTCAAAAGCCAAATCTTTCTGTAGATAAGATCCCATTCCACCTCATTATTAGACCTAATAATTTTTTCATATGCCTGCTTCACTAAAAAAAACCCTACCAGCAGTAAATGTCCTTCACATCTGTCATAAGATACAACTGCTACAGATTCTACATCAGTTTTTGCCTCTCCTCCCAAAGTCGAGTGCTCGGCCTGCATTGTTGTAGCCCTTCCAGCTGCCAGCAACCTTCAGCCTGGGACCACAGACTGCTAACTGTGGCATCTTTATCAGTAGCAGCACCATACACCCTCGGGAAGGTCTCTTTCAGCAGGCCCAATTCAGACCACCTCTCATTCCATAAGCTAAAACATCTGCCATCACCAAGCTTAGGCTGTAGCAGATGCCAATAGCAAGTGATTGCAGATATCACTGATCGCCAAAAGGGGGAAGGCCTTTTCGGCTGAAGCCTTTGCAGACAGCTATTGGATCCCCCATAGCTGTCCCTAAACAGATCATCCATCAGCCCCTCCTTGCAATTCAAAATTCTAATGGCCCATTTCAGCAGTAGGGCCTCATTGAACTCTTTTAATGCTTTAATTCCCAACACCCCACCCTCCTTTGGTCTGCAGAAAGTGTTCCATCTGATGGGTTGCATGAACCTGCCCTCGTGTCCTGCTCCTTTCCAGAAGAATCTCTTCCTCATAAGATCCAATCTCTTCCAGATGCATTTAGGGGCCTTAAATATGCTGAAGAAAAAGATTGGTATGGCAGTAATAACCGAGTTGAGTAAAATCAGTCTCCCACCCTTAGATAGGAATTTACTACTCCACCCTTTTAGCTTTCCAGCCACCTTCTCGAACAGGACATTCCAATTTGTTTTTTTCAGTTTTGTAGCCCTTAAAGGTAATCCAAGGTATCTCAGAGGCAATTTAGTACGGGGTGAGCCCAGTATACCCTCCAATTCCATCTGTTCCTGTTCATTCATACAAAAATAGATCAAAACAGACTTGTCTTTGTTCAAACATAAACCTGAAATATCACCGAATATCTTCACCATTAATCCTAAAGCATGCGCCTCAGACTTGGACCCTTCCATGAAGAACACAGTGTCATCTGCATATTGTAAAATGGGGGCCAAATGTCTCCTGTTTGATAGCGAGTACCCTTTAATTATACCCACCTCTGCCAATTTGCAAGCGTACCTTGCAAGTCCATCTACCGCAAGGTTAAAGATCAATGGGGCCAGGGGACACCCTTGTTTAACCCCACGCTATGGCTGGATCCAGGCTCCACATGGCTTCCCATTGATCAAAGGAGAAAATGAAGCAGTGGTGATACAGTGTTTCATCCATTGAATCGAAAGGTGGGGGAAGCCTCTTCTTCTAAACACCTCCCAAAGATACGGCCAGGAGATTGAGTCATAGGCTTTCTGGAAATCTACTTTCCACAGGAAGGCCTTGCATTTCCTCCGGTGCCAACCATTAACCATTTCCTGAGCCAAAATAAATGATTCCTGAAGTGATCTGTTGGGCAAGAAAGCAGCTTGTACCGGATGAATCAGGTCTTGTAGAACAATTCTTAGCCTGTTAGCCAAGACCTTGCTGATGATAAGATAGATGGAGTTTGAAAGGGCAATCGGCCTGAAATCTGAAATTTGTTCTACTCCCATTGATTTAGGCAAGAGGAAAAGATATGACTTGTTAATCCTCTCGAAACCAGCATTACCCACCTCAAATTCTCTGACAACATCTATCACCTCCTTACACACCACACACCACATCTCTTTGTAAAAGAAAACTTGTATTCCATCCGGGCCTGGGGAGCCTTCCGCATTTAATTCTCTGATTGCTTGTAAGGTTTCTTGTTCTGTAATTAGTGCAGTCAGTTGTTCGGCTTGTTCGCTTGTCACCCCGGGACCAATGTCTCCTGCCATTCTCCATTTCCCTCTCCTAGCTGCTCGAGAAGCTGCCCTAAAATACTTGATGGCTTCAAATTTAATCTCCTGATTAGAGGAGACCCTATGTCCATCACAAAGAATAGAGGAAATGAAGCTAAACCACCTCCGAGAGCTAGCTGCAAGGTGGAAGAATTTCGTATTGGCATCCCCCTCCTTAAGCCATAACTACCTGGATCTTTCCCTCCAATCGATTTCCTGTTTAAGGTCTTCATCTAGTACCACACCTTGCCACATTCTCCTGTCATCCTATTCATCTTTAGACAGAGGGCCAGCAGCTTCCTTGGAGTCCAGCTCCTGGATTCTAATTAGAGCTTCCCTTCTCCTTTGTTGCCTCACCAAGGTAACAGCAGATCCATATTCTTTTATGATTGCACGCAATCCAGCCAGCTTAGTTGATAATCTGACAGTAGCAGACCCCTGTACCTTTTTAGCTCTCCACCAAGAACAGATCATCTGGTAGAAACCTGGTTCAGTCAGCCATGACCTTTTCAGTTTGAAATAGGTGCCAGCCAGAGTTTCTTCCCCACTGTCCCATACCAGGGGGCTATGATCAGAGAAAGGTCGGCTCAACCCATTCACAATCGACAATTGGAATTTGACAAGGATGCCCACATTCCCAAAAAATCTATCAAGCCTGGAAGCCAGCCCATTTCCATTACGCCAAGTAAATTCCACACCAGAGGTTGGATATTCACTCAACTGCAGAGACTGAATCGTCATCTGAAATCCAATAGCTGAGCTATCTGTGCTACCACTAGACCTATCAACCCCTGTTAACCCACAATTAAAAACTCCTCCCGTCAGCCACATTTCCCCTGCACCAACTCAGCTACAGTGGACCATTCCTCCCACAACACCTGCCTGGCAGAAGCAGTACAAGGTCCATAGATCCCAATAATCCAGATACACTCTTGCCCATGTTGAATCTGAAACTTGCATGTTAGCATATGTTTGGCTTTGTGAACTTCCAAACATTGAGCCCACCTCTTCCTCCACCAGATAGCAATGCCCTCCAACCTCCCATGCGCATCAATCTGTACACATTCATTCATCCCTGCAGCTAACAAGTCGAACCAAAGTCTATCAGAATTACTCTCAATATGTGTCTCTTGAATGAGCGCACAATCAATTCCCCATTCTCTCAAGTATCGCATTAGAGATGCCCTCCGGCATCTGTCATGCAACCCACGCACGTTCAAAGTGAGGATTCTCATCACTCCTCATTGGAACCCTCTCTCCTGAGGGTCTGGCAACTACACACTTGCATAACTTTGGCAACTTCATCTTCATCCATCAGAGAAATAGCCTTTGATTTTCTTTGTCGAAGGCTGTATGGTGATCTCCCATTATTGATTTTTGTGCATGATCTCCCTTCACATTCAGGATCTTCCTTCCCCTGCAAGACCTATTTTCCCTTCAGAGATTCAGGCTGCATATCAAGGTTCCCCTGCTCCTAATTCTCCCTACCACATGACAGCACATCCCCTACCATCGTGGTCGATGGTCCTGCCAACTCTCTGCCGCCCAATTCCTCCATTTCTTTATTCTGAAGCATCCCCGTCTCCCCATCACACAAGTCCTTACATGTCTCGGCAGCCATGGACTTATCGCCATGCATCATGTGCAGCTCCTGAGCAGTCGCTTCCTCATCAGCTGTAGGTTCAGACGACTTAGTATATAGATGCAAAGCCTGAGATCATTTGCTGCTTTGCTACATCATCCCCCATCAGGAACTTCAGCCTCAACATCCAGGAGCTTCCACCACATCTCAAAATCAGACGATCAGGTATAGAGCCAGTGATGAAGACAACGACCCTCACACTTAGTAGACGCCCATTCCCCTCAAGCAGTCCGACGATCGCATCTTCAGCCATAGATGCAAAGCCTGAGATCATTGACGACACAACCTCCTTCGACCTCAGGTGCAGAGGGAGTCCCTCAATCTCAAGATTTCCAGACCTAATTCCCACTCTCTATGGTGGTCTCTCCGATAGGGCTCCATCAAAAGGAGAAACCAGCCTCCAGGTCACCGTGACGCTGTCGTTACACGATGTATGGAATCACAATTTCTCAACATCCCCCGCACCCAAACCAAAGAGCACAAAACGTGTACTTGACAGAAAGGAGATCTGCCAGGAATCAGTCGAGAGGGACAGAGAGGTTACCAGGGCGCGAACTTTCTCCGCCATCGATCTTCCAGTCATAATCTCCCCAACCAGAGCTTCACGCAAGGCCATCTCTGCAGCCTTGATGCTTGCCGTCAAAGCAACCTCCACATTCGCCATAAGCCCTCCCGAGTTGTGCATAAGTAGGGGCGGAGGCAGCGTCCGCCTTGCCCTAAAATTCAAATTTCTAGAGCACGGGAAACGGTGATAACTCATCTGCCCCCCCAAACCCCTACACGAATCCCTTTTGTGGCCGAAGCCCCCACACCACAGGGGATCGACAAGTGACCGCCAAGTGTCCCTGTCGTCGGCACTGGAAGCAAACAGTTTTGCCAGTCAGCTTTGTTCCTCTTCTCTCAGACCACCTCACCTCCATCCCCCTTTGGCAGTATGCGTCAGAGTTCCCCCATTCCATCATCTTGCATCCTTTCGACCTCCAGGTATGCCACCCCTCACCCTCCCTATTCCCACCAGCCGCCGCACCTAAACCACCGGCCGTCGGGATCGACATTCTTTCAAGTCTAAACAACTAGATTTTTTCAAGTTATACCACTTATATTATACTAATAGTCTTATTACTTAGCTAATATATCATATATTGCTCTAGTATATAGATTGCTACACTAATATTTACTTAATTAAACTAACTACTTAATTAATAGCTTAATTAACTATTAATTATCTATAATGTGTTAACAACATGGATAATTGCATCAAAATGTACAAAGAATAACAAGCAATAATCCCATAAGCCAAAAAGAAATGATTTTCATTGAATTATAAAAGGAATTTGCAAGAAAAATGTTGTTTTAGAACTACTATTAATCTCCACATTTATTTGACACTTAGGCATTTTTTGATTTCAAACTAAGCTCAATGCCTCTTTATTTAACTCTTCATATCTTAGCCTTCACGCCATAGCCTTAAGGCTCACAAAGCCTTCAACACTTAGCCATTTAGACAAAGCACCAATCTCCCTTAGCATTTAGCCTCATTTTCAACACTTAGCCTTAGCAAAGCCGTAAATTTCTCTTTATAACAAAGGGAGATTGGCATGCAGCGTTCGCAGGATCAACAGCTTAGGTGAGCCGGATGAGCCACAACTAGTCACGTGGCACAATCTCCACCTTCCACCTTGCGCCCAAAGGCCACTCCGCAAAGTCACGTAGCAGCACGCGCATGCGCGCACACACACACGCTATGGTCATTTATGTGCCATGCGCTATTGACTGATCGATAATTATGCAAGATTCATTATATACCACAGCAAGTGCTTGTCCATTCACGATAAGGGACTATCATGTCTCCCTTTCCTTTTGCGTAGCAACTGATCCAGCACCAACTTCAACAATCGATTACATACGCTACAAAGCTCTAAACCTAACAACTATAGGCTCAATCGAAAGCCCTTAATGTTGACTTTTGATTACGGGTGTTAATTGGATCAAAGAATCACGATTGATCCTCCAAATTAGGGCTTCAAATCAGCCTGAGGACAAGTACCTTCTACAGTAGACCAACACCGAAAAGAACTTTGAATTCACCTAACTAACCCTGATGTAATGCTCAATTAAGGACTCAACTCAATACTATAAACCATTCCGCAAGGTTTAGAGTAGATATGGTGGATTTAGAAAGCTTAGGAAAGGTCTAAAGCTTCAGAGCTTTTGCACTTTAGCTAAGAACATTGAAATAGCTTGTCAATCACCCTAACAGTTAGATAAGAGCATTTACAACAGTTTTAGATCACTCCATAGGCTCAAAATGAATTGATCTGGGTTAATTTGAGCTTCAAATCTCATCAGAAAACCTACAAACTCTATTGAGGCTCGAAATGTATGCAAAATGTGAAGGAATTCAAATCCATTGAAAGCCTCAATAAAACTCACTCAAATTGGTTCCAATAGACTCGCATCGATCCTAGGAGTTCAAATATACTCTTAAATCTCAGTTCTAAAGTCAAGAACCTCAAGAACACTCCTAGCTTGACCAATTAAGGCCTGAAGTTGACTTTCAGATATAAAACTTCTTAGATTAAATGAACTGTCTAGAACGACTCAAATCAACCTTAGGAACTTATTCAACACCTCATAATAGTGTTTTGACTACTCAAGACATGCCCTCAGACTTTTCCGCCTGAGGTCCAAGGAGGTGTTGTTCAGCAGATCAACTCAGTGAATTTAAGACCAATGTAAAGGTATACCTAGATTCCCTAGGTCATGATGAAGCTTCCTGACCTATTGCAAAGGTCTAAGACCTAATGAAAAAAGTTCCTCAGCTCTACTGAAGCTAAGGAAGATAAAGTTCAACAAAGTGTCATGAACATTAAAACACATAATTAATCGATGGAAATTAATTAACAAATCATCGAAAGGTGATCTGGAGCTTTGCAGAAGCTTTCATGAGTTGTAGCTTAGGTTTGGTGTTGTCGGAGCTCATTGGAGCTCCGGTGAAGGCTGAAATAAGGCATTGGAGATCAAATCTCCATGATTTGGCTCAAGAAATGGTTCAAAAGATTTTTGAGGTTTTAGGGAACCTCAAAAACTCTTCAATTGTCTCATTTGATCAAAAGATTAAAGATGTGAGCATGAATTCTTAAAAGACATATCCTAAGGTTGATAGAACTCAAGAGATTTCACCACACTCAATTGAGTGAGGTGAAATGATCAATGGATGAACAGGAATGTGTACATGTGTCTAATTAGGTGGAAAAACTCAACTAAGTTCACCATTGACAGCGAGCTCAGAGGTTGAAGGTGAAATTAGGCATTTTAAATGTGACATATTATAGACTAAATTAAAGGCAAGAATGGGGTTCTAGTAATATGTTGGGGTGGTAGAGAGCCCCAATTGGAGGTGATTGAAGTCTTGAGTCTCTGCCATGGACAATGGAAGTGCTCTGGTGGAGGTGAATTGGATTAGGTGATATATGTGATCAAATCAGTAAATGAGAAATTGGAATGGAATCATGGAGTGATGAGGAAGGTGATCAAGAGATTAGGTAAGAAATTAGGAATCCAATGAGCTTGAATCGAGTCACCAGAGTTGGAGAAGGTGGTGAGAAATCTAAACATTTAACTAACTATCTAAGCTATCTATCTACCTAAATCTATTCTACACTAAAAGCTAAAGGCTAGGCTACTGTTACCTAGATAATTGGGGAAGAAGAACTCCGCCGATGTCTTGTCGGAGTTGAGGAAACTAGAGGTTGAAGAAGAATAAGCTCTAGTGTTGATGATCATAAAGAAGAAGGAATGAATGATGATGTAGCCTCATCCAGAGACGTGGCGGAGGAAGCAAAAGACAAAGGGGAGGTCATCTCGCTCAGAGAACACCAGAAGAAGAGGAAGAAGGTCGCCGGGGTAAGATTGAATAACCTATGAGCAATCTCGATTGGGGAAAGAGGGTAGGGAGTTGCTAACGGAGATTAGAGGTGTGGAAGACTATTTATAGGTGGCGGCGGAGGTCTAGGGGGATGTACTTGGCTGGAATGGTGTCTAGATGCACCAGAAATTCCATCATCATCTCTGACAATGACAAGCTTTCCAGGTGTCATTTGAGGCACGTGTACATGATCCAAACCGTTGGATCTGTAGAGTTTGTTGCAAGGATACTTGTGCACAAAAAATAAGGGTTGCCCTCCGATGCTGTCGACATCATAGAAGAAACTCAACAGCGAACCTCGACCGTAAGTTCTGGTGTGAAGAAATAAAGAAGAAAATATCTAGGGGCTTGATTTCCAATATGGACCTGATTGTATAAAAAGGACTCGATTGTCATGAAACCTAGGGATTAAAATGCAAAAAGTTACTTTTGAAGCTTATTTAAAATTATTTATTTATCAACTTTTTATATATTATTATAAATTCATTAAATAATATATTTATGACAAGAAATTACAATTTTTACTCTTTTTAGCTATATTTATTTAATTGATTAACTTAATTAGGTTAATTACCAACTTAGGTTATAATTTAATAAAAATTATATTAAATACTTTATATATAGCAAAATGGCTATGTTTGAGTCCTAATTATTAAATAATTATTAATTAAACCTTAATTTAGTGATTTTAGAATATTTTCAAGGTCCTTGTTATTTTCTCTTAATTATATAATTAACCCCATATTTATGTTAGTTACTATTAATTAACTAGGGAAACTAGCTAATTATGATAAATTAGAAACCATGATGAGTTCCTCATCATACCCCCATGCGAAAGTTTTGCTATTCTATAGCAAAATTAACAATGAATATGATGATTTAAACACTAAGGTGATTAAATAGAATATAATTAATTCTTAAATAAAGGAATGATTAGGTCTAAATATTTTTAAGATTGTTATCTTTTTATGTTTTTATAAATAAGTATCCATAAATAAAACAGAGCATTTGATGGGAATCCTCTTGCAACGAACTTAAAGCCCTAAATATCCTTCAAAATAGATACTTGATATGTCGATCTATAATTTCAATGAATTTTTTAACATAAAATGTTGTGTCATTGTAATGCTTTTGTGGTGGAAAATCAACTATCAAAGTATTAATTATTTCTAACCACAATGATTAGGTTACTTCCACAAGGAGGAACAAGCCAAATTAATTCACAAATTTATCAAAACATGATGGTCAGATTTTTTCCCACAATTATAGTATAACATGCAATGTATATGTGGCCAATAGATTGGGGAGATAGATATGCAATACGATAATCTGAAGAAATAGCATGAACTAAAGGGGCCCGGCTACAATTCACATAATAAATCAAATATTCAATTGAAAAATAAAACTTCATAATGGCATCCATCGTAAATACTTATTTGACCCGAAACAAAGCATTTCTTGTGGAGGGTCATGTGCACGAGAGGGGTCATCGGTGGTCGGACGACGCATGGTGGAGGTCGGTTGGGTCTTGGCTGTCACGATGGCATTGGCAGCGCTGCTAATTATGGCCGGACTTGGCCGGTCGGAGGAGGAGGAAACTGATGGTGAGGAGCTTGAGCAGTAGCCATGAGTCTCCGTGCACAGTACTTGAAGTTGACAAGGGCTCCGAGTTGCACTTGAAGTTGGTGAAGGTGCTCGAGTTGAGGTTTAGTGGCTGAAGGGTGGTTTGATGGAGTTGTTTGCTGCGGGCTTTAGGTTCTCTTCCCTTTTTCCAAAGTCCATTGTGGCTTAGGGCTTTGGAAGAATAGGTTGATGGGACATCTCATCCCTTTTTCCAATGGTTCCTGTTTGGTGGCAACATAGACATGTGCCCACATACGTATGTGCATCTCTAAATAATGTGGGCCACCAAAAGCCAGATTAAAGAACCTTATGGGCAGTCTTTTTCCCACTAAAATGCCCTCCACAGTGGAGGTCATGGTAGAAACTCAGAACACTCTTTTGTTCTTCCTTAGGGATGCAACGACGGAATAATTGGTTAGGGCCTATTCTAAATAGCTTGGGTTCCTCCCAATGATAAAATTTAGCTTCGATAAGAAACCTGTCTCGCTTCTACTTGTCCCAAGTGCTGGGGGTAATACTCGTGACTAGAAAGTTCACTATATTAGCAAACCAAGGAGTTTTGGCCTCCACTGCCATTAGAGACTCATCAGCAAAAGTGTCCTAAATACTATCCATTGGGGTTGATGCCTCCATGGGGATCCTAGACAGATGGTTTGCTACCACATTCTTGACTCCTTTCTTATCTTTAATTTCCAGGTTGAACTCTTGGAGTAGCAGAATCCAACAAATCAAAGGAGGTTTGGTGTCCTTCTTAGCAAGAAGGTGCTTTAAAGCAGAATGGTCAGTGAACACCACAACCTTGGACCCCAATAAATAAGATCGAAACCTTTCCAAAGTAAACACTATTGCAAGAAGTTCCTTTTCAGTGATAGTATAGTTTTACTAAGGATCTGTGAGGGCCTTGTTAGCATAATGCAGAACATGAGCTTTACCATCAACCTTTTACCTAAGACCGCTTCCATGGTGAAATTAGAAGCTTTGCACATATGCTAAAAAAGGAGGGCCCAATCTGGTGCTTGGAGAATCGACGCGTAATAAGGGATTTCTTCAAGACTTGGAAAGCCTCACCACATCTGTCATCAAAATCGAAGGAAACATCCTTTGCTAACAGGTAGCAGAGTGGCTTAGAGATTTTATTGAAATCTCTAATGAAGCGCCTATAGAATCCAGCATAGCCAAGAAAAGAGCTAACTTAACAAACATTAGTGGGCAATGAAAGTTTAGAGATGGAGTCAATTTTGGCTTTATCCACCACTAATCCTCTCTCGGAAACTACATGCCCCAAAATAATGCCTTGCTAGACCATAAAATGGCTCTTCTCCCAACTAAGCACCAGCTTTGCCTCTTCACAGGGGGTTAAGATTTTATCAAGGTGAGAGAGACATAGGTCAAACGACGAGCCATAAATGGATAAATCATCCATGAAGATCTCTACAAACTCATTGATCATGCAGAAAAGATAAGCATCATACATCGTTGGAAAGTGGCAGGAGCGTTACATAACTCGAATGGCATTCGACAGAATGCAAACGGGCCATATGGACTTGTGAAGGTGGTACGCTCCTGATCATCAAGGAAGACAGCTATCTGATTATACCCAGAGTACCCATCAAGGAAACAGAAGTACTTGTTCCTTGCCAATTTTTCCAAAATCTGATCAATAAGGTAAGGGGAAATGGTCTTTCTGGGTAGCCGTATTCAAACGGCATTAATCAATGCAGACCCTCAAGCTAATTGAGGGTCTAGTGGTCACCAACTCTCCTTGGTCATTTTCTTCCATAGTGATTCCTACCTTCTTAGGCACCACATGTATCGGATTGACTCATTTACTGTTTGAAATGGGATAGATAATGCCTGCATCTAGCCATTTCATAATCTCCTTCTTAACAATCTCCTGCATATTGGGGTTGAGCCTTCTCTGCATGTCTAGAAAGGGTTTCACAGACTCGTCTGTGTATATATGATGCATGCAGAGGGAGGGGTCAACACCCTTAATATCATCTATCGACCATGCAATAGCTTCATTGTGCCTCTATAAACACTCCAGCAGTGCTCCCTCTTATGATTCAGATAACACAGATGAGATAATGACAGGGAGCGTGTCTTTAGGGCCAAGGAAAGCATATTTCAGTGTTCTCAGTCGGGGTTTGAGCTCCAACTCAGGAGCCATTTGGATTGAGGGCATAAGTTGAGATGTCCTCGCCTCAAGTAGCTGTTCTACCTTCAAAGTCCAGGGAGGGGATAGAGACTCTATGTGTACTCCCAGCAACTCTTCCAATTTAGGCATATCCCCTTCATTTTCTTCAATAATCGAAGGAGGGTCCTTAGATATGACCATTTGAAGGGGATCACTACATAAGAGTGCTGGAGTACTCTCTTCAACAATTTCATCAACCACCTTAATCTGGGAACAATATTCCAATCCAGGTTGCTTGTAGGTATCAAAGACATTTAACTAGATTTTCTTGTTCCCAAAGCCCATTTTAAGTGCCCCCGATCTACAATTGATAAAGGAGTTGGCTATGTCCAAGAAGAGGCGTCCGAGAATAATGGATGGCTTGGTGAGCTTATTAGATGGGTTAGTATCCAGTACGAGAAAGTCAATGGGGAAGAAGTCCACTCTCACAAGGACATCTTCTAGCAATCCCCGTGGTGTCTTAAGCGATCAGTTTGTGACCTAGAGGATGACAAGACTAGGTTTCAAATCACCTCCTCCCAAAAGGTCGTAGATAGAGCTCAGCAAATGTTCATTCCCACACCCAGATCGAGTAGAGCCTCGTTAATGTGTTAGTTACCTATAACCATTGAAATATACGGGGCTCCCGAGTCTTTATCTTGGGGGGTGTTCCATGTTGGAGCACCAAGATAACATGGTCAGGCAAGATGACCTTAGTGTGGACCTGTCTCCTAGATCAGTGCTTCTTGGTACACAGGTCATTTAGAAACTTGGCATAGGACGAGATCTGCTTTATAGCATCCAATAAAGGCAAGTTGATGTGGACTTGCCTGAAAGTGTCCATAATCTTATATGTCCTCCCATTGGCTCCAGATGAGCCAACAGAAGATTCCCTTGGAGTGGATAAGCACTTTGGATAGGGTATCCACAACTTCTGGGTGGAGGGGTCGTCGTGTTGGGAAAGTGGTGGTAGAATGACAACATCCTCCGGGTGGGTGGTTTCAAGTGAGGGAGGGCAGTGTGGCTCTTCCTCAGTGAGGGTGGGAGTTGGGGTTGGTGTAGAAGAGGAATTCTAAGGGGTGATCGTAGGAGGGCTATCAGGTTTGACAATTTCTTTACCATTCCTCAACATGATCATAGCTTGAGTGTGCTCCTTGAATATAATCCCCTTATTCTTTGGGTTCTCATCAGAAGAGCTAGGCAACTTCGTTGGATCCTGTTGCCTAACTACCTCAGTAAGATGACCAATTTGGGATTGCATATCAGTGATCATCTTATTTTAAGATTGTATGATCAGATTCTAATGCTCTTGGATCGCTTTCAAGATGGCTTTTAGTTCATCCATCATAGAAGGCTTGTTCTAAAGAGGGTTTGCATAGGATAGCTGGTATACGAGTTGGGGAGGTTGGGGTCTTGCATTCCCTGAGTTAGAAGCATCACCTTGCTTCCATGCAAAGTTTGGATGTTTCTGGCACCCCAAATTATAGGTATTGGAATACAGTTTATTATGAGGGGATGGTAGAAAACCTTAGGCCACATTTAGGTCAGCCTGTATCAACTCAGGGAATTGATTTTCCAAGTGGCACTCCACAGTGGCATGTATAGTGCTTTGGAAAATGGAGCATTCACTCGAAGTCTAGACAACAGAGGCTGCTTGTGGGTTCATGCTAGGGTTTGCTAAAAGCCTAGCAAAATTTTTGTTTAACAATTGAATTTGATAGGCCAAATGCTGAGTAGCCCTGGCTTCATGGGCCTCTATCTTCCTCTGCAAGATTGATGGTTTCATTTCTTGATAGGCAGAGAAGATATGTATGGAATTTTAATGTTTTAAATAAAGTCTAGGCTTCATCCTCAGTTTGGTCATGAAGTTTCTAGTACAGGCTGCATCGATGGTTTGCCTATGCCATTCAGATAAGCCATTATAGAACCTTTCGACCAGTTGACATTTTGGAACTTGATGGTGGGGACATAACCTGAGTAAGTCGTTAAATTGTTCCCACATCTTGTGAAATTGTTCCCCTTCCTGTTGAGTAAAACGCATGATCTCTCTCCTGTAATACTTGGTTTTACTCATTGGAAAGTACTTCAAAAATTCTCCCTTAAGGGTGGCCTAATCATTTAACCTTGCATCAAGGGTTTGATACCAACGCTTGGCCTTATTCTTTAAGGAGAAAGGGAACAAGGTTCTCATTAGGGCTTCATCAGTAAATCCCTGGAGCTTCATCATGGAACAAACCTCGGTTAATTCCTCAAGATGTCTGTAGGGATCTTCCCTAGCAGTACCATTGAAATAGGGTAGCAAAAATATGGTACTGCTCTTGATTTCATAGGAATTATCCACTTCAGGCCTTCACATAGGTAGGGCTTGGTGAGTTGTGGGGATGAAATAGTCTCTCAAGGTTCTATGATTTTCACCAACTCTAATTTCTTCTTCCGGTATCTCTTCTGCCATCTTTCTTCTTTGGTTGACTTTCCTAAAAAGTCTCTCAGGTTCAAGGTGAAAAGCAAGACTTCTCCTAAGTGAGTGCCTACCAAGCATACACCACGCAAACAAAAGGCAAAAGGTCATTTGTCACTTTAAAGCACTTTAATCATCTTACAACTTTCCAGATTGGCCAAATAGAGTCAACGCAGCGTTTCTCCATTCCCATGTAAGTGGTATAAGAGAAATGAGGCACTTAAGATTCCTGGTCAATGTCTGTTAAGGAGGTTGAGGTCACTTTAGTTCTTTTAGGTGACCAAACAAGTTGTCAATCCAATTATGTATCCTAAATTGACCTTTGAGTGCCCTAAAGATGTACACTTTGTTGCAATGATATTCTTAAGTGCTCAAGTGAAAAAGTACTCTAAGGATGGAACTAAGGGATGCAAGTAGGACGAACCCTTCCTTTGAGGTGAAGTATTAGCGATGCCTCTTAACTACCCTTTAGTTCCTTTAAGGGATGTCCCCCTCCTTAAAGTATTAAGTCACTCGGGAAAAAGTTAATACCACCATCACAAAGTGAAATAGGAGGGTTTGCATCGATAAAGAGATCGATGCCTATAGCCTTTAGGGTCCGAGACCTAGTGTGGTGCCTATAGTGCATGCTCGGAGTAGGAAGTGTGCATCATGCTGCGAAAAATGTGTTTTCTTTTGAAAATCGGAATTAAGTTGTTCAAACACTTCCTATATATTTTAATCCTCCTCTTTTCAAAGCTAATGTGACCACTTGATTAATCTTTTCAAATCAGCTTAAGTGGTCTTCTTTAATTACGTCCAAAATGTAATGCATGTACAAATAACTGATGTAGAAAGATAAGAATTATGCATCTTGCTCTAGCACTCTACGATGCAGAAATGCACGCAATGTAGTAAGAGAAATCTAGATGCTACTCAAGCACTCCTAGATGATCAACCTATCGATATGCAACTTCTACCAGGCAACTCAGATATTTTTTTTTATAGGTGCAAGCAAAAGAAACTAACTACCACAGATAGAATAAACCTAGTATCTAAAAAACTAGGACACTCCCCCAAAAACTAGCCTAGGTTATAAGGGCAAGAAAACCAATAATTAGAATCTAAAAGTCTGAAATTAAGCCTAAATCTAAACTAAGATCTAATGAAGAGAAAGCAGTGAAATCAGGTAAGAAATCCCCTTGATTATTCCCTTGTATGCCTTCACGTGCGTGGAATCAAGGCCCATAGGCACTTGTTGCTATCCTCCAAGTGGCGTCAAGGTCCACCAAAAATATTGCCTTCATCATGGGTGCTTGTCGCATTTGTTCGTATGTTTTTGCACACAAATAGAATCAATGTCAGTAATTCAGAAAAGCTTCAGAAATAGCACAAAAATAATCTAAATTCCTCGAAAAACTTAATAGGTGTGTTTTCTCCTCGGCAATGGTGCCATTTGATATGTCAATCTTCACTTTCGATGAATTTTTTAACATAAGATGTTGTGTCATTGTTATGCTTTTGTAGTGAAAAATCGACTATCAAAGTATTAATTACTTCTAACCACAATGATTAGGTCATTTCCATAAGGAGGAACAAGTCAAATTAATATGAAAATTTATCAAAACATGATGGTCAAATATTTACCTGCAATTATAGTATAACATGTAACGTATATGTGGCTAATAGATTGGGGAGATAGACATGCAATTCGATAATTTGAAGAAATAGCAAGAACTAAAGGGGCCTAGCTGCAATTCACATAATAAATCAAATATTAAATTGAAAAATGAAAGTTCACAATGGCAGCCATCGTAAATACTAATTCAACCTAAAATAGAGCATTTCTTGCAGAGGCTCGTGCACGCGAGAGGGGTCACTAGTGGCTGGATAGCACATAGTGGAGGTCAGCCGGGTCTTGGCTGTTGCGATGGAGTTGGCGACGATGTTGATGGTGGCTGGACTTGGCCGATCGAAGGAGGAGGAAACCGGTGGTGAGGAGTTTGGGCAGCAACCGTGAGCATTCATGCATAGTGCTTGAAGTCGGAGAGGGCTTGGGGTTGCACTTGAAGTCGGCGAGGGCTTGGGGTTGCACTTGAAGTCGGCGAGGGTGCTTGGGTTGTGGTTTGGAGGTCGAAGGGGGGTCTGATGGAGGAGCTGCTCACTATGGGCTTCGGGTTTCTTTGTGCATGGGATTGGATGGAATAGGGGATGGCAGTGAGGAAGAAGAAGAAAAAGAAGAGGAAGAAGTTTAGGCGGTGGGGTGGTGTTGGGATGGTTGTGGTGAGGGGGTTGTTGCAGGGTTGGCGATGGTTGTGGGTTACTGTGGAGGAGGTGGTGATGGTGGTCTGGTGGGTTGCTACAGCGAGGGGGAAAGGCTGATGGTGTTGTGTTCTTTTGAGGAAGATGGTGAACAATGGAATTGTTGGGAGTTGGTTTTGGCAATGGTGGTCGTGGTGGTGGATGTGGTAGCGGTGATGGTGTGTATGTTATCACTGTGCACACTACAGTCGTGGAAGGGGGCAATGGAGATGATCGCTTCAATCCATAATGTTCGTCATCAGGGGCATGGTACATGCACAAGAGCACAGTGGAAGAGATGCCGCCCATAGCATGGTTGCGGGGATTCTTTTTATAGATGTTCCCCAAGTTTGTTTCCTTCGCTCGAAATCTCCTCCAACAACTGCACGAAGATATCGAGCGATTGAGACGGATGTGGTAAGGCTCGACCGACTTGAATTGGCGGTGAGGCACGTGCGCTCAGCATATTTATTCAAATAATCCTCATGTCCCGCCTGCATACACCAATTAAGTTATCATAAAAATATGTTATTAAATGTAACTTTGACACATAAAAAATGTGTGCTGGCTAAGATAAATTATCATTTAAATCGTGGATAATTAGAAACTAGGAACATGAAATTAATGAATACTTAGGCCAATTAGCAATCCACTAAAGTGGATTGATCAATACTCATGAAAAACAGACTCTTGACGGGAATTCAAATTCCAAATCAAAACATCTGTTACCCTTTTTTTTTTGTATACCACTTTAAACCCTAGAAATCAAAGAGATCAGGATGGGTAATGTAACAAGACTCAAAGACTGGAAATCAAATTTTGACTCAAAAATTCAATAGACATAGGTCAATCCTTAAGCTTATGAATTTTGATTTTTACCAACCTAAGCTTTTGTAAATTAACTGAACACTCTTAATCAATCAAATTCAGATAGAAAGTAAAATCCCTAAACCAACTAGCCCACAGCATCAAGGACGAACTTCTTGAGCTAGGGCCTTGTCAATCTGTCCCCTTTAAGCCTCAACCACTAGTCTCCAAAATCCAATTTCTTAGGCTTCACTACCCACTGAAGGTTTAATAGCTATGAGGTTAAAATGTCCATGTAGTTGAAATAGACTCATCCTACAAGCATCCAAAGTTGCAAAAATCTAGACCTTAAGACATCAAGATCCCAATCCAGGTCATCTCATTTCAAGCCTTTGGCTTGGCTTTACTCAGATTTGGTTGCTTTCTCCTTACCTATTTTTATCTCAAGGTCAACACTCATGGCGTATATTTCCTCAGCTGGACCACTGGGTCTCTTATTCCTAGTTTTTGCCACCATATTTTTCTAATCCATTTTTTATAGGTTAAAACACCAATTTGTATTGAGGTATTTTTATTGACGGAGGAGGGTAGCATCCATTTGTAGCAAGATGCTTTATTTGGTGGATAAATGCATAAGCACCTATTTATACTGAGGTGCTTTATTGTAGGGTGTATATTTTTTTTCTCATATATACTTTTTTCTCGCCTTCTAATTTTTCTTACTGCTAAGTAAAATCTCCAAGTCTTTTTTCTAGTTGAGTGGCACATCCTTTACCCTTTCAAGAGCTGCCCTACGGAAATCCTTGGAATAAAAAGGATACAGAACTTATCTCTTGGTCTCTATGTTTTCGAGATCTCAGATTCCTATAAGACAATTCTAATGTGTGTGAAGTTTAGACACTTAGGTTACTTAGATCGCAAACCAGAGAGTGGACAACAAAGCCTTTCACTTTCAAGTCCCTTAAACCATTAGTATCAGTCTGCAGGATCTGTCAAGACGTAACTTGCCAAGTCTAGTCGAATGTCCTTGACTGATTAAGCCACTTATATCCCGTTAGACCTTTTGGTTAAGGATTCAACTAACCTCATTACTTGGTTAACTCTAAGCATCTAGTCTCTTCACTCAACTTGGTGATAAAAATAGACATTCAAAGTCAAAAGGACATTACCTAGTGTTACTGAGAAAGAAAGTTACAATTTAATTCCAGAAATTAAGTCTTGTATAAGAATTAATGACATCTTAATTACTCTATTTTAGAGTGAAGAGCGGCAATATGGTTCACTTAGGTTTTAGATTCTTGACTCGAAAAATCCAGTGTCAAAAGTCAAAAACAAGTACTTGTTTTGAAAAGATATTCAAGACAAAGTCCAAAGTAGGGATTCAATGCTCTTACTTTTGTACTCGATTTAAAATATAAATATAAATATATGTATATATATTTTATGTCTGACCATAAGAATTCATGACTCTTTAAATTATTTAGTTATTTATAAATATTAAATAAGATTCTTTATCATTTTTCTTCTAAAATTCTTCTCGCGATAAAAGTAATCCCCCATAAAAAGGAAAATATTTTTGTTATTCTATTTTTATATTTTTATGATTTATCAATTTTTCAAATTTTTATGTGTTTTCTAAATTTAAAAGTTTTAGGGTTTTTCAAAATTTTTCTTCTTTTGTCTACTACTCCACTTAAAGTATTAAGATTCACTTTACTCCCCCCCAAGCCAAAATTTTACAATGTACTCATTGTAAAGAAAGGGTAAAGAGACTACTCTTCACTTAGTATAGGGTGACAGAAGGACTCGTATAGAGGAGATCAACAAATCTCAAAGCGGACGATTTCTACTTTGACAAAAAGTCAAAGGGGTCAGTTAGACTAAGTGAAGAATAACTAACATCTATATACAAGTGAAAGAACTGATCTCATAAAGCTCAGACTCAAGTGTACTAGATAAAGATAGGAAAAATAGGAAACATCTATATACAGATGCTAAGTTTTACACCTTCAACTAGGTGCAAACTTTGATAAAGTGCTACTGGAGTGTGTAGCATTCTCCAATAAGAACCAAGGCATGTGTTTCAAGATATGGTTTAAGGTGCTAACCATTTACTTTGATGGGTTGATTCTTGTTGGGTTAGGTGATTTTGACGGCTCCGTTGTCGAAGACTCGTGTAACCTCAAATGGACTAGTCCATTTAGACCTAAGTTTCCCTGGGAAGAGCTTTAGGCAGGCATCAAAGAGCAACACCTTCTGATCAAGTGCAAAAGATTTGTGAGAAATATGCTTGTTGTGGAAGGCTCTTAACTTTTCCTTATACAGCTTGGAACTCTTGTAGGAATCATTGCAGGTTTCCTCAAGTTTGCTAAGCTGCAATCTACGATGATCACCAGCCTTCGTGAGGTCAAGTTTGCAGGCTTTAATGGCCTAATAGTCCTTGTGTTTGATTTCTATGGGAAAATGGTAGGTTTTCCTGTAAACAAGTCTGTATGGTGACATGCTTATGGGTGCCTTGTGGGTAGTCCTATAAACCCACAAAGCCTTTTCTAACTGAGAAGACCAATCCTTCCTATTGGGTTGACTTCTCATTTGGAGGATTTTTTTTATCTCTCGATTAGAGACCTCAGTTTGCCCATTAGTTTGGGCATGGTATGGTGTAGCAACGTTGTGTGTAATCTCGTATTTCTAAGAAGGTTTTTAAATTGGGTGTCATTGAAGTGGGATCCGCCATCAGAGATAATCGTGCATGGTACCCTAAAATGAGAAATGATATGATTTTGAACGAAAACAATGACAACTCTGTGATCCCTAGTGCGTGTGGGTATGGCTTCGACCCAACGGGATACGTAATCGATACCGAGTATAATGTACTCAAATCCAAAAGAGGATGGGAACAGGCCCATAAAGTCAATGCCCTAGTTATCAAAGATTTCATAGGCAGCTATCAGGTTTAGAGGCATCAAGTCTCTACGTGTCATGCTACTAAGAGTATGCTAGTGACTACATAACCTACAATAAGTCCATTAATCTGGGAAGAGAGTGGGCCAATAAAACCCGCTTTGCAGAACTTTCATAGTGATTTTTATCCTGAGAAATGACCGCCACATGCTTAGTAATGATAGAAAGAGAGAATAAACTCGACCTCTAAATATGATACACAATGCCTGATGATCTGATCATTGCAAAGTTGGAAAAGATAAGGATCTTACCAAAAATAGTATTTAGCCTTAGATATGAATTGTGATTTATAATTCCTGTCCCAATCGGATGGGAATTGATGCATGACCAAATAGTTTACGATATCATCATACCAAGGAAGATCAGTCAATATAGTTAGAAGATGCTCATTAGAAAAGTGTTCGGTGATAGGTGAAAAAGTCTCAATATTTGCAGAAGGAAGGCGAGAAAGATGATTGGCAATGACATTTTGTCGTCCCACCTTATCATGAATTTTTAGGTTGAATTCTTGCAAAAGCAAGATCCATCTGATCAACCTAGTCTTCGTGTCCTTTGATACAAGGTGTTTGATCACAGAGTGATCAGAGTACATGATAATTCGAGAATCAAGGATATAGGATTTGAATTTCTCTAATCCAAATACTATCGCTAGCAGTTCTTTCTCTATAACCATGTAGTTCCTTTGTGCATCATTCAAGGTCTTGCTAGCGTAGTAAATCACTACAGGATTTTTCTTGATTTTCTACCCTAAACATCACCTACTGCATAGTCAGATGCATCACACATGATCTCGAAAGGTAAGTTCCAGGTAGGAGGTTGCAAGATAGGAGCCTGTGTAACTCTGTCTCTCAAAGTACAAAACACTGAGATACACTCCTTGTTCATCTCAAAAACCATGTCTTTTGTGAGGGGTTCATAAGTGGTCGGGCAATCTTAGAAAAGTCAAGTATAAATCCTCTATAAAAACCCACGTGCACAAGAAATGATTGGATGCCCTTGATTGAGTTAGGAATAGGTAGATTAGAAATTGGATTGATCTTCACTAGGTCTACTTGGATACCTCGCTCAAACACGAGATGGCCAAGTACAATGCCCTCAGGGATCATAAAATGGCTCTTCTCCCAACTGAGGACCAGATTAACTTCAATACACCATTGCAGTATCTTCGATAGATTATCTAAACACGTCTCAAAGGTTTCCCTGAAGACAAATAAGTCATCCATGAATACTTCCATATAATCACCACCATCTCGAAAATGATGGCTAACATGCATTGCTGAAAAGTCGCAGGTGTGTTGCAAAGCCCAAAAGGCATCCTTCAGAAAGCAAAGGTTTTGAAGGGGCAAGTGAAAGTCATTTTCTCTTGGTCTTTGGGGTGAATCGCTACCTGGTTATATCTGGAGTAACCATCCAAAAAATAGAACTTATTACTAGCTATTTTCTTGAGAATTTGATCGATGAATGGTGGAGGAAAGTGGTTCTTCTTTGTTATAGAGTTTAACTTTCGATAATCAATGCAAACCTGCCATGAATTCACAATTTGCGTGGGTATGGTTTCTCGAGATTCGATTTTGATTACGGTGAACCCTACCTTCTTGGACACCACTTGAATTGGATTCACCCAAGGGCTATCGGATATGGGATAAACAATATCTGCATCTAGCCACTTGATTATCTCTTTCTGAACGACCTCCTTAAGGTTTCGATTTAGTCTCTGCTGTGCTTCGCGGGAAGGTCATGCCCCATCCTCAATGTAGATTCAATGAGTGCAATAGTTGGGGATAATCCCAGTAAGGTCGTGTAAAGTTCACCTAATTGCCTTCTTGTGATCTCGTAAAACCATGATCAATTTCGTTTCTTGGTCTTTAGAGAGATGTGAATTGATAATCACAGGATAAGTTTGATCAAGTTTGAGATATACATATTTAAGCATGTCAGGCAATGGTTTAAGCTTTATTTTATGTGTAGGACCAACAACAGAATCTTCGGTGGGATTTTCCACTACAAACAGAGGTAGAGATAAGTCATATGATTCGACCTCTAGATTGAGTGTAGAGTTAGAGAGTGGGATTTCGTCCTGTGGGATTAACGATTCTAAGGATGGTTCTTCCAAATCTATGGAAATAGGCTCATCCTGAGGAACATAAATCGCTCGAACTTCCTCAATCCATTTGCAATCTAATCCTCAAGAAGCTCTATATATATCCAAATTAAGTGTCTTCTCCCCAAACTTAAGTTCCATCTTCCCAGATTCACAATCTATGTTGGCGTTTGCAATGGCCAAAAAGGGTCTCCCTAAAATTATTGGGGTATCCTTAATTCATTCGGGTGCTTCCATATCAAGCATAATAAAATCCACAGGAAAGTAAAAGTCCCAAACTTTCACTATGATATCTTCCAAAACTCCTCTCGGTGACTTAATAGATCTATCAACTAATTGTAAAGTCACATGTAAGGGCTCAGATTTTTAATAAGTTTAACTAGTTAATTAAGGCTCTAATTAGATGTTTAATGGTGGGATTAGGGGCATAGAAAGCCTTAAATCATTATTTTTTATCTTCTTGTTCCTTTTGGCTTGTTAAGGAAGCCATTCTTTTTTTGGCTTCTTTGAGAAGCCATTCTCCTTTTGGTTTACTTGAGAAGCCACCCTCATTTGCCTTGCTTGTGAAACCATTTCCTTTTTGACTTCCTTGAGAAGCCATCTTCTTCTTTTTGGCTTCCTTAGGAAGCTACCACCTTTTGGCTTCTTTGAGAAGCAACTCCTCTTGGCTTCTTTAAGTAAAACTCCCTTTGACTTCTTTGAGAAGCCACCTCTCTTTGGCTTCCTTAAGAAGCCACCATCCCTTTTACATACTCCAAGCCACTCTCCACCTCTTCATTTTATCCCCAACATGAGTAGGAAAGAAAGAAAGAGAGAAGAAGAGAGGGAGAAGGGACTGTTGCTACAACTGACTACTGTTGTTGCTGCTCCAGCCACTGTTGCTGTTGTTGCTGCATGTGGAAAAGGAAGAAGAGAGGGAGAAGGAGGTATGATGCTGCTATGGCTGTTGTGCTAATGCAGTTGGTGTGATTGTTGCTCCTGTTGCTGTTGCTGCTACTGCTGTTGTAGCTACTACTGTTGCTGTGGTTGATGTTGCTATTGATGGTGATGTGTGCGTGGCAAGGAGAGGGAGGAGAAGCTCCATCTCCAGGTAGGGTTTCCCCTCTTGGTACCACTCTCTTATTCCTCTGACTAGAGATAGTAAAGAGGATGTTTTAAATCTTTAAATCCATTTTTGCATGTAAAATGCTAGGATTATGCCTTAGAGTTGGATTAAATCTTGTAAATATGTATTGTGGATGGTTGGCATTTTTGTCTGGGTACTGGAAGCACGTAGTATCGGTACTTACAGCTAGTATCGGTACTAGTTGATATTAGCATCGGCTAGTAATGAGCACAAAAAGGGTATTAAAGGCACCCAGTATCAGGACTGGTGACCAGTATAGGTACTGGATGCATTCAGTTGGCATGACTGGGACTACCTAGTACCAATACTGGTGCCTAATATCGGTACTAGCTGGGGTACTTGGAAAAGGTTGTTGGCACCCAGTATCAGTACTAGCTGGGAATTTTGGTATATAACTGCTGGTGCCCAACATTGGTGCTAGGGTTTAGCACCGATACTGGTGCACATGCTCCACCCTGTTTGAGCTAAGAGGCAAGGAACTCTTGAGCTCTAAGATGATGATTAAAAGTCCATTTTAATTTGGCTAAGTAAAGGATTGAACCCTAAATGTTGAACCTGTTAATGACTTGACTAGAGTCTAATTACGGAAATGGTCGAATCCTAAGGTCTTGGGTCAAGATCCTAGGTGATCTAGTAGGTAATTAGGGTTGTTTGCTCTGCTTTGGACTAGGGGAAAGGAAAAGGTTTAAGAAGTGATTAGGTTGAATAAATGAGATCGTAAGGTTTCACCTTGGACTCGGTGAACCATGGGTTCACTACTTGGGTGGGGGACCCAAGGTGTTGCAGTAGTTGGAGGCTACCAAGGGTTTTCTGCCATGGAACTTGGAGGGTTCCCGAGTGTGATGACAGGACAGGGACTGTCACTGGTGTTTGGTACTTGAATGTACCCAAATCCAACTAGATGCGGAGGTGCTCGTGGTTCTAGACTCTATAGGTGCCCATAGGCGCAACAGGGGTTGCAGAGGGTACTTGGTGCTTTGCTAGAGGCTCACTTGGTGACTGTATGTATGGTATTCGCCTGGGTACTGTGATGGATTGATTGTGACCTCATCAGATGGCGGATTGGGAGGGCAATCACATAGTTTTCGCTCCTGCTGAGAGCTACTCCTATTAGGGAGCCTTGGCGTGGCTTAACAATTCTGGCCAATCCTGCGATGATGATCTGGTTTGATTTGTGACTAGTCCTTGTTGGACGCGAATTGAGCTTGTGCTTCATGATCTCATGCCATAGGCTTAGGTAGCTCCCAAGAGGCCTGCTCTTATTAATGTCAGCAATGTACTTGATACGTTGAGAATGGGCACGCATTTCTGGAGGATCAATAGACTGCTAACCTCTCCCCTAGCCAGGGTGAGACTATCAGGCTGGTATTCTAAAGGAAAGGATGCATTCAATCTCCTCTGGTAGAGAGGGATGATTTCCAGAATCTGAGCATTGAGGTGAGTGAGAGAATAAATTAATAATACTAAATCATTGGAAGGATTTTGTGGTAGCTTGATGAATGGGTTGCGGGACCACGGTGATTGGTTGGGTTATTCCAGGTTCGGGTTGAAACCTGGTGATAAGTCCACTTTAGTGGGCTAAATTAGAGCCTAAGAATATTATTATTGGAATAAGAGATTAATTTAAAGCATGCATGATATTGACAAAATTATGTAAGCTTTAGATTTATCATTTCATACATTAATTGCATTAATCTTTATATGAAGGGGTTAATTATTCATTTTGGAGGTAGGGACATCACATCAAATCTCAATTTGATATATGATAATAACATTGGGATTTTTTTCTAGCAAAAATGGTAAGGGAATCAATTTTAGAGCTTGCATCCTTATATGTCTCTCAATCAAATCATCAATTACATTCCCTTATTTATTTATTTTCCTCAAATCTCTCTCTCTCATTCTCTTATTCTTTATATAATAGGACATGAGGAGGGCCTGATGAATCATCTTCTTCATAGGGAGGAACTCCCTCTCCACATCTCCTCAACAGTGGCCACCACATGGCCTTCATCTCCTTCTCCTCGTGTCAATTGAGACCTTCCACCACTGCGAGCTGTCGACGACTGCACCCATGCACCGATGACACCGCCACTGTGGTCGATGATGACAATGTCGACATCACCATCGTGCTTTGCTCAATGTTCCTACCATTGCGATTCTCTGTGACGATGACTATGACTGTGCTTCACCACCGACAACTCTCACGATCACGCCATCACCACCGACTCGCTCTCTCTTCCTCAACCTACATGCACGCAGGATCGAGGGAAGGACTTAAGCCATCTAGGAGCATTCTCGGATGTACAAAGACCCACGTCTCCTTCTCCACGATCTTCTTCTTCCATCAGACCATGAACAGAGGCTCCAACCTCTCCTCCTCTTACGCTCACAGCCCTCGGTTACCCCTACTAGCCATACGCACCCTCATGCACAGCCGTGAGCCGTAGCCTCGAGACCTTCATGTGCGCCCACCGCCGCGCAACCACTACGCAAGGCTAGCCACCTCCTCTTGCGTGCCATAGATACTTGAGTATGCCCTTGCACGCGCACGTGGCCAGCCATCTTGGCCACCAGTCCTCGTGCAAGCCTTAGCGTGCTCCACCACTGCTCGTGCCATCACCACCGGCACCACTACAGATCATGCACCGACCTCATCTTCTTCTTCTTCCTCACTGCCGACAACCCCCAAAGAGGAACCCAACAACTGGTGGCTCCAACCCACACATAGCTGCCACCACAGGCCACTACTCTTCGCGTCGTCGACATCATCGTGCTCTCCTTGACACCACGAATCCGCCAATGCCCTCAGCCACACCGACAGCGACCCACGTGCATGCGTGGAAGGACCCACCACTGGTGAGCTCCTCTCCTTCATTCGACAAACTCTAGCCGCCTCTCGCCGTGGAACCACCACCATCGAAACCCCCTCCATGTCGTTGAAGTCCTCCGAGCACGGCATGGCCAGCTATGGCTTCCTCTTCTCACGCGAGCCAAAGGGAACAATCTCTTATTTTGGGTCCAATTAATATTTACGATCATTGCAATTACCACATTTCATTTTTCTAATTAACTGAATATTATATGTTGGTGGAATTTTGAGAACATCCTCGCCTTTCCCTGAAAATGCAATTTCAACATACTTAGACATAGTTATCCTAATCTACAGTAGATTTTGACTCAATTTTGGCAAGATTATCAATGAACGATTGTTTGTGACTTGTGCATGTTTTAATGAGCATGTGCCTCCCTATGGAAATGACCCGCTCTCCTGTGAGTGGTTTTATTTTAATTATTGATGATCGATTTTCCACCACTCAATGTCTACTTCGACGACTTATATTCTTGTGCGAAAGTTATTTCAAAGCGAAATTGACCCATCAAATGGCATTGTTGCTAGGGAGGCAACAGACACAATAGGTTCACCTGATTTTATTGCTAATCTAATTTGAGGTGCATATTGATCTAACCATTCTCTACATTTTTTGTGTGAGGAATCTGACGAGATGTCAGATGTAGCTGAGCGACGACGTCGACCTTGAGCAATGCCCACACATGCTGAGAGGACGCGAAGAGAAGGAGACCTGGATCTCGCTTGCACAGGGGATTCTCCTTCACCACGAATGTTATTTCATTTCTGTCTTCTCACCCTTGTAGCATCAGGACTGATTTTCAGGGGTTTGTCCCCACTTTCTTTAGCAACTAGGGCTATTTATCTGTGGTGATCTGCTTGCCTGCCCTAAAAGAAATGGAAGAAAATATCGAGCTTCCTATTTAGAAGTTGCACACCCTTAGATGCATGCATTTAGGGGTGATTGAGTAGCACGTTAGATCTCATTTTGCATTGCATCCATTATTCGCATGAAGATTGCTGGAGTCAAGTATACCTTTCTATCTTTGCATCCAGCTCCTATCACGCATTGCATTGGGATTAAATCTTAAGACCACCAAACCAATTGAAATTATCTAATTCATTGGTCGCCTAATTGAAATTGGGACTGCTAATCAGATTTGACCTTAAAATGAAAATCACATTTGATCTTATCAAAAGGAACTTGTGTGTGATTCTTCTCAAAATCAAACTGATTTGCAGTGTGATTCACACTTCTGGCATTGAGCACGCACACTAGGCACTGCTCTAGGTCTCGGTCTCATAAGGCTATAGGCACCAATCTCTTTATCTGTGTAGACCCTCCTATTTCACTTTGTGGTGGTGGTACTATCACGTGACCAAGTGTTTTGATACTTAAAGGAGGGGGACACCCCTTAAAGGAATAAAAGGGTAGTTAAGAGGCACCGCATTCGCATCACCTCAAAGGAAGGGTTTGCCCTACTTGCATCTCTTAGTTCTGTCCTTGGTGTAACTTCTCATTAGATCACCTGAGAGTATCATTGAAGCAAGGTATAGGTCCTAAAGCACTCGAAGATTGGCTTAGGTCTCGTAATTGCATTGAATAACTTGTTTGGCCATCTATATCAACCAATTTTACCTCAACCCCATCAAAACAGAGTTGGTCAAGGTCTCAAGTAGCCACTTTCCTCTTATACCACTTACGTGGGACAGAGGGGCATCACCTTGACCCTTTTGGACCAATTTGTTGAGTGGGGGTTTCATTTACTCAATTGGCAAGAGCTTGAATTGTGATTGGTAGATATTGCATGCTTGGTAGATGCTCTCTTGAGGGTAGCCTAGTGTTTGATCTTGAGCCTGAGAGAATCCTTAGGAGAGTCGACTAGAGAGAAGAGAGAAGGGATGGCTGAGCAAGGACCAAATCAACAAAGGACCTTGAGAAACTACTTCATTCCGACCAACTAACCCACTCAAGCACTAAGATGACCAGCAGGGGATAATCCATATGAGATCAAGTGTAGTATCATATCCTTGTTGCCCTCCTTTTATGGTACTATTAGGGAGGACTCCTACTGGCATTTAGAGGATTTCACCAAGGTTTCCTCCACGGTGAAACTTCAGAACTTTACTGACAAAGCTCTAATGAAGCCCTCTTTCCCTTCTCCCTTAAGGACAAGGCAAAACACTAGTATCACACCTTGGATGCAAGGGTGAATGATTGAATGCCCTTAAGGGAGAATTCTTGAGGAAATACTTCCCAATAACAAAACCAACCACTTTAGGAGGGAGATCATGGGCTTTACTCAATTAGATGGGGAACAATTCCGCAAAACTTGGGAGCACTTCAATGATTTGATTCAATTATGCCCCCATCATCAAGTGCTCAAATAGCAATTGGTAGAGAAGTTTTATATTGAACTATCTGATAGGCATAGGCAAACAATGGATGCTACTTGTGCTGGAACCCTTCTTACCAAAATGGAGGATGAGGCTTGGCCATTATTTGAGTCGTCGAGTGATAATTCTATCCACTTGACCTCAGCTTATCAGGATAGAAAACCTTCCATCCTCTAAAAGAAAGTAGAAGCTAGAGAAGCCAGGGCTACTCAGAATTTAGCCTTCTAAATCCAATTGTTGAACCAGAACTTTGAAAGACTCATGTCAAACCTCAGCACATTCCCGCAATTAGCTTCCCAAGTCCAGGCTCTTTCTGAATGCTCCATTTGCCAAAGCACTCTTTACGCCACTATTGAGTGCCATTTGGCTAATCAATTTCTTGAATTAGTTCAGGTAGACCAGAATGTTGCCCAAAGGTTTCATCCACCTCCCAAGAACATCCCTTTTAGAAACACCTACAATCCTGAGTGGAGAAACCATCCCAATTTCCCATGAAAGCAAGGTGATGGTTCCAGCTCAGGGAATTCGAAAGCCCAACCCACCCAACCCTTTTAGGCACAACAATTATGGGTTAGAACCTCAACACAATTAATTAAGTTATTTAGGCTTAATTAATTGCATGAGAAAGTAACTTAGGTTAACTCGATTTAATGTCAGTTGTGTAGTATAGGGTCAAGTTAACCTAACATTTTAGATTTTTATTTCTTTTTAACTGGTTGAGTCCAGGTCGTTCACTGGGAGGCATAATAGTCTGCATAATTCACCATTAATTCTCTAAAGCAGAATTATGAATCAATTAATTAATCAAATATTAAGTTAAATACTTTAAGCACATGAATATTGCATAAAAATGATTCAAATAAGAACATGCAACATTCCATTAAAAAGAAACACATTTACAAATGAAATCTATCATTAAGAATCAAGTAAACATGTTTATTACATCAATTACTTCTAATTACAAGAGATTAAGGCAAGAAAATGATATACAAGAAGTATATTTGCCTTTTACAACGTTGAGAGCTCAAAATAGCAATAAAAGAACATGAAAATGCAATATTAAGGAAAATCAGATGTCTTAAAACTAAAAATCAGATGACTGAAAATTAAGCAAGGAGTCTAATTCCTCTTCTTTCTATTTCTTCCCTTCATTCTTTCTTCAGCCTTTTCTTCTTTGTTATTTCCTTTCTTCTCTGTCGTTGCTCTCTCTCTCTCATTCCCTCTCTTTTCCTTTACCCTTTCTCACTCTCTTTTTCTTCTCTCATTCTTCTCTTCTTCTTTTAATTCTCCTTAAGCATTCCTTATTCTCCCTTTTATCTTTTCCTCCTTAGCTCATCTTTGTTCTCTTCCTTTCTTTCTTTATCTTCTTACTGTGCCTCATGTCCACACTTAGCCAAATTCGCAAGCACTTAGCCCATTTAATCTTCAATTATAAAAATTATTTTTTTTAATGGGTGGCCCAAGCTTGTTTGGGGATACACAGCACCCAATTGGGCGGGACCAAACCCTACTTGAGCTCGAGCCTAGTTCTTTTTTTTTGAAACAGTGAGGAAAGCTATTGTGAAGCGATAGCAATCCGAAGGGCAATATATTTCAAATTAAATAAACATTACAAAACAAATCCCCAACTATGTATGAGGGACCAGCACTCATTTACAATTTTCTCACATCGAACTGATCTCTCTTAAAAAAGCTTTTCATTTCTCGCCCTCCACACACACCACAAGGTGGCAGCCATACACCTATATGGCCGTCCAAGTGTACCAAACCTCTGCCAAAGGGAGTCCCAGGTAGGTAGAGGTTCCTGGAAAATTTTCCTCCAGAGCTTGTCTGTGACCAGGCATGAAGAAAAGATATGAGACGCACTGTCAGTGTGTAATCCACAGAGATGACAGGCGTTCAGCGTTGTCCTCATTCTTCTATGTCTAAGATCACCAGTGATCAAGCCTTCCCGCCTGCAAAGCCACAAGAAGATTTGAACTTTCAAAGGGATCTTCAATAGCCAAATCTTCTTGTCAATTGGATCACTCTCCACATTTGTGTTTGACCTGATGATCCTTTCATAGGCTCGCTGTACTAAGAAGATCCCATTCCAGCCATAAGTATCAGCCGCATCCTGCTTAGGATGTATCTACTGCAGTGCAGCCAACAAATTATGCCTGTCTTCCCATTGTCATGTACCTGTTCTACTTAAATCAGATCCTTCCAGCCTCCAGCAGCCCCCTGCAGTAGACCACAAGCTGCTGATAGTAGCCTCTTTGTCTGTAGGTGCAGCATGTGCCCTTGGGTAAGCATCTCTTAGTATCCCCAAATCTGACCATTGCTCATTCCACAGGCTGAAGTCACAACCATCTCCAAACCTAGGCTGCATCAGGTGCCAGTTGCTTTTGACTGCAAGGATAATTGATCTCCAAAAAGGGGACGGTTTAGCTGGATGTAGCCTCTTCAGTGCACTATTGGAGCACCGTAACAGTCTTTGATCAAGTCTGTCCAGATTTCATCCTTGCCCTTAAAGATCTTGATGGCCCATTTGATCAAAAGAGCTTCATTGAATTCATTAAGTGCCTTAATCCCCATACCACCTATTTCCTTTGGCTTGTAGATCTTTTCCCATTTCACAGGCTGCATAAAACTTCCCTCATGACCAACCCCTTTCCAAAAAAATCTCTTTCGCATTACATCCAACCGTTTCCAAATAGATTTTGGGGCCTTAAAGATGCTGAAATAGAAGATCGGGATGGAAGTTATGATTGAGTATAGGAGAATTAATCTCCCACCCTTAGATAGGAATTTACTACTCCACCCTTTCAGTTTGACAGATACTTTATCAAACAGAATATTCTAGTCATTCTTCATTTTTGCAACTCTCAATGGCAGTCCCAGATACTTCATTGGCAGCTTAGACCGAGGTGAACCCAATGTAGTCTCAAGATCCTTTTGTTCCTGCTCATTCATGCCAAAGCATATCAAAGTAGACTTTTCTCTATTCAATTTCAGGCCTGATATATCTCCAAAAATTTTCACCATATGCCCTAAAGCATGGGCAGCAGAATTGGTCCCTTCCACAAAAAAAATCGTGTCGTTTGCATATTGCAAAATAGGAGCCAAGGACCTCCTGTTGGACAGTGAGTACCCTCTGATGACCCCCACCTCTGTCATTCTGCATGCATATCTTGCGAGCCCATCCACTGCAAGGTTAAAGATCAAGGGGGCTAGAGGACATCCTTGTCTAACCCCATGTTGAGGTTGAATCTAAGCACCACATGGTTTCCCTTTGATCAACGGGGAGAAAGAGGTAGTTGTGATACATTGCTTAATCCACTAGATCCATAGAGGGGGGAAGCCTCTCCTTTTGAATACCTCCCAGATGTTTGACCATGAAATCAAATCATATGCCTTTTGGAAGTCAACTTTCCACATAAATGCCGTGCATTTCCTTCTGTGCCATCCACTCACCATTTCTTGGGCCAAAATGAAGGATTCTTGGAGGGATCTATTGGGTAAAAAGGCAGATTGCATTGGGTGGATTCAGCTCTGTAGAATAGTTCTCAGTCGATTTGCCAATATCTTACTGACCACAAGGTAGATGGAATTCGATAATGAGATCGACCTGAAGTCCGAAAACTTCTCAGCTTCGATAGTCTTTGGCAATAAGAAAAGATATGATTTATTGATCTTATTAAAACCTGCATTTCCCTTCTCAAATTTTCTTATGACTTCCATCACCTCCTTGCCAATCACGCTCCACATTTCTTTATAGAAGAACACTTGCATCCCATCAGGTCCCGGGGAGCCTTCCACATTAAGTTCTTTAATAGCATGCAAGGTTTCCTATTTAGAAATGGTTGTCAGTTGAGAGGCTTGTTCCCTTGTAACTCCTGGTGCATCATTCCCAGCCATCCTCCATTCCCCTCTCTTTATTGCCCGAGAGGCTCCCCTGTAATACTTGATAGCTTTAGACCTTATTTCCTGAATAGAAGAGAGTCTGTGTCCATCTTTGATAATGGAAGAGATATAATTTGCATGCCTCCTAGAGCTAGCCGCAAGATGAAAGAATTTTGTGCTGGCATCTCCCTCCTTGAGCCACAATTGTCTTGATCTCTCCCTCCAATCAACCTCCTGTTTGAAATCTTCCTCCATTATCACCCCCTGCCACATTTTTCTATCTGCAAGCTCCTCATCAGACAGAGGACCTGTTGCTTCCTTAGAGTCCAGTTCCTGGATGTTGTTCAAAGCCTCTACCTGCCTTTGTTGCCTTAAAGTGCTCACAATAGCACCATACTCTTTCAAAATTAGATGCAGGGCTGCTAGCTTGGACGCCAGCCTGATAGTAGCTGAGCCCTCCACCTGTTTAGCTTGCCACCATGAACTGATCATCTAATGGAATCCAGGTTTACTTAGCCAGGATTTTCTAAGTTTGAAGTATGAGCCTACTTGGATCTCTTCCCCACTATCCCAAACCAAAGGAGTATGGTCGTAGAAAGGTCGGTCCAGGTGAGCAACACTCGATAATTGGAATCTATCAAGGATAGTGACATTTCCAAAAAATCTATCAATTTTGGATGGCAGACTGTTACCATTGCGCCAAGTAAACTCAACACCTGATGATGGATATTCATTTAGTTCAAGGGATTGAACCACCAGCTGAAAACCAATAGCTGAACTGTTTGTGGCACCATATGGCCTGTCTATCCTTGTCAACACACAATTGAAGTCTCCTCCTGTCAGCTAGGCTTCCCCTTGCACCAATTCAACCGCAGCAGCCCAATCCTCCCACAGTTCCTAGCTCGCAGATGCAGCACAAGGGCCATACAAACCAGTAACCCAGATAGTGTCATGCCCCTGGTGAGTTTGGAACTTGCAAGTCAACAAATCTCTAGCCTTGTGTACTTCCAGAATGTGTGTCCAAGCCTTTCTCCACTAAATAAAAATACCCCCTGACCTACCATGTGCACTAAGCACCACACATTCATTCGCCCCCGTAGCCATCAAGTCACTCCATATTCTATCAGATTCATTCTCAATGTGAGTCTCTTGAATGATCGCACACTCGATCCCCCACTCTCTCAAGTATCTCATCAAAGAAGTCCTTTGGCTTTTGTCACACAACCTGCGCACATTCCAAGTGAGGATTCTCATCTACCTTCATGAGATCCCTCCCTCCTTTGATTCTGACATTTGCATACTTGCATTATCTCTGCAACCTTGTCTTCAACCAGAAGCAGATCGGCCTTTGATTTCCTCTGCCTGAGGCTATATGGTGACCTGCCCTTACCAGATTTGGAGCAAGATCTAGCACCAAATTTTAGACCCTCCACCTCTTGCAAACTCTGTTGAACCTTCAAGGAGTTAGGCGAGATCTCTTGCAACACCTGCACCTCACTGTCAGCAACGTCTGGCAGCACACTCCCTGCATCTTCAATCATAGGCCTCGTTGTTTCCATCCTTATTGATTCCTCCTCCTCATCCAACATCTCCCCACTTTCCCCTAAGTGATGGTCCTTGCACTTTTTGATAGAGTGAGGCTCTTTAGGACAAAGCCTACACAAAGCCTGCACGTTCACCTGTTCAGCAGCTTCAGAATCAGATGACTTATCCTGCACCTTCTTTGTAACAGTGTCACCCATCGTGAACTCAGCAGTAGCAGCCAAGAATTGCCCCCACACCTCATAAGCAATCTATCAGGGATCGAACCTGATTTGAACACATCAACCATCACATTCAGCGTTCGTCCATCGCCCTCCATCATCCCTACTTTCGCATCTTTTGCCATTAAGGCAATCTAGATATCATGGTTGCCACAACCTCCCTCAACCTCAGGTGTAACAGTAAACCCTTGATCTCAAGTCTCCCCGACGTAGATCCCAATCTCTAAGGTGGCCTCTCCGGCAAGTCTCCATCAAAGGGAGAGACCGACCCCCAGATCACCGTTAGGCCATCATGGAAACACGTTTGAAAGCGTAGTCTTTCGACATCCATCATCCCCAATTCAAAAAGCACAAAGCGTGTAGGTGACAGGGAAGCGATCTGCCAAGAGTTAGTCGATGGGGAAAGAGAGCTTACCATATTGTGCAGGTTCTCTGAGGTCGGGCTCCTAGTCATAACCTTTCCGATCAGCGCCCCTCGCAATACCAGCTTTATCGCTCTATTGTTCTCTATCATAGGGACCTCCACATCGACCGTATGACCCCCATAGGTACAGGGGGGTGGTGGTGGCTGCTGAGCCCTAGCATTCAAAACTTCAGAACGCGAATTCGGGAGGCCTTTCATCTGCCCACCAGAAACCCTACACAAATTTGGCTTGTGGCCATAGCCACCGCACGCCAGGCACACAATGGGAGGACGACAAATAGCCGCCATATGGCCCCATCGCCGGCACTGGAAGCACACAATCCTTCTGTTATCCTTTGTGCTCCCTCTATCGATCCTCCTCGCCTCCATCACCCTTCTACCATCTTCACTAGATTCTCTCCTCTCCTTCTGCCTCCATGCCCTAGACCTCCATGTAGTCCACCCCTCGTCTTCCTTGAGTCTACTGCTGGCCGCCCCGAGATCACCTGTTGCCACCGGCATGGTTTTCTACCTACTTCTATTCTTCGTATTCTTCGTATTCCCTGAGTCTACCTCAAGCCTAGTTCTTAATTAGTGGATTTATGCCAATTCAAGACCATGCACAGTATTCGGCCTCCCAGGCCCACGCCCACTCATGGGCCCATACGTACATGCCCACAGGTGCACGCACACACATACCCATGCACAGGCACGTGCAACGCATGCACGCACGCCCATGCTCAGTTTCTTTTTGCACCTTGCGTTGACGATCGAGAAGGCATATGCACAAAATCGTATTATACTAGTGCGAGCGCTCAAGAACTTCCGAGGTGGGACCTTATTTCCCCGGTCCAGTCCATTATCAGCCAATCTTCTGCTGACGATTTCGGCTGGCATAGTGAATCAATCTGATCGAGAAAAGACTCGATCGAAAGCTCTTGATGTGCTCTACATGATTCGAACACCAAATTGGTGTTCAAGTGAGGTTAAGCCCTTTGATTCAAAGGGCGAAGTTGAGAGAGTTACATGACCATTGAAGGCTGGCAGACAGTGATTCCAGGTCTAAGGACCTACAGTAGAGAATCTGTCCTCCAGATGAGGTCCGGACTCTATTCTGGAGGAGATTCCACATCTAATGAATAGAAGAATAAGTTCAAAAAGCTTCAGAGAGATAGAGAAACTTCTGAGCTTCACACAGGAGCTTCAGAGCTCAAATCTGAATTCTGAATAGATCGATAGATTGATAACAAACTCAAAAAGGGAACTGAATAGATTCAGAAGGTTGTTTGAAACTGATTTAGGTGAGAATTGCAATCAAATCTCAACAAAAACACTGCAAACATTGTTGGGTTCCAGTTCGAACCCAAACTACACAGAAGATCAAATCTCATCTAAACCTTAGTAAAAGTCATTAAATTCACCCTAATTGATCTCTAAATAGGTTCAGAAAGTTGATCATCCCTTTAATTCAGAGCTTCAACCATTCAAACCCTAATTGCGGCTCAAGTTTGACCTAGGACCCTTCAGAGTTGACTTTCTTGTTTTCAGCCTCTTAAATCGAATTAAGCACCTGTATCGACCCAAATATCCTTAGTAATCTGATGCATACCTCAGAATTAGGTTTTGACAACTCTAGTGATACTCTCAGGCATCGTCGCCTGAGATGAAATGAAGGTTTGTTCGGTGGAAAATCCTAGAGGTTTTTAGATCAATAGAAGGTCAAGGATGAATTAAACAAGTCTTACTCTTGCTTCTGAACCTAAATTTGAAGCCTGAAACCTCTTATAATAATCTCTCCAACTCCACCGATGTTGGAGAAGATGCAAATTGATACTGAGCTCCAGATAATAAAACAACAAAAGAAACACTAAGACATGATCCTTAAGCCTTATAGATTCATTCTGGAGCTTCTCGACACTTATCTAGGGCTGAAGTTCAAAAATGACTCGCCGAAGCTCGGATGAGTTCAGGAGTGATCACCTAGAGTTCAAAACTCCATGAAACTGATCTGAAAAAGTCTTAAAAGATTCTTGAAGTCATAAGGAACCTCAAGAATACAATGATTAAAGAAATTAGCAATCAATTGAGAAGATGTACTTTGAATTCAGTTAAAATATAATTTGAGTTCTTGTGAACTCGAAGACGACCCTCTCACTCAATTGAGTGAGAGTTAAGGCTCATAAGAGCCTAGCGATGCTCTGTGGGAGGGTTAATTAGGTGGAGTAACTTTTTTGAGCTCTCCATTGACAGAGAGCTCGAAAGTTGGGACGGAATTAGGTGTTCACTTACTACGAGTTAATTAAATTGATTAGGTATAGGATCAGGGCCCTTAGATTTTGGGGAGGTGATGGAGGGCCTCAGCGAGTGTGTTCTAAGCTCAGTGACGTCCACCGTGGATAGCGAAGGTCATTGGTGAATGTGGAAGTGATCTAGGTGATTCAACTACTAAAAGTGAGGAAAGAGAAATGCTATGAATTCATGATAAGATAAAGAAGGTGATCGATGTGTAAAAATAACAAAAGAATGCTCTAGACAAGCTCAAAGAGCTTGTCAGAGCTGGAGAAGACGATGAATGGATTGAGCATAAAAACCTAGCTAAGCTATCTAATCTACTGAACTAAAACTATGCTAAGCATACCTACACCTAAGCCTACAGTTACTTGGACGAAGGGGATAGAGAGAACTCCATCGAAGGTCATAACAGAGTACGAAATCAGAAGGCATGAGATAAAGCTCTGGCGAGAAGTTGAAAGTGGTGAGATACGGGATGTGACTCTCCAATGCTCTATCACAGCTATCCGGAGAGGAAGAGGAGGTGAGAGAGACGAGTCCCTCGCGTGGAGGAGCTCCGATAGGGGGTGAGAGGTCGCCGGAGGTAGCGGAGGAATATCCTATTGCTAATCACAGTTGGGGAAGAAGGGAAGGGGACCGACCCTTGAAATTGGAGGGTCGAGGGGTATTTATTGGTTGTAGAAGCTGTGAAGGGGGTTGTATCTGGATGCTAGAAGGTCTAGGTTCAAGGTAACCACCGGCATCGTCTTCGATGCTAGTGAGCTTAACCTAGAGCCCTAATTAGGATTTCAAGGGTCATCCAGACAATGGGATGAAATGAAGAGGGTGAGTGCAAGCTCCAGGAGCTTAGCAAGGAAGGAATGACGCCAGATATGAGGTGATCAGGTGGTGTCTTCACCGCTGCTTGTCAGTCGTTCATGTGTGTGAAGAAGAAAAGAAGAGGAAGAAGACGACGCTCATAGGGACCAGTATACAATAAAAGCTAAGGACCTAAGTAAAAGGAAAGGACTCAAATGCAATGAATTCTAGGGATTAAAATGTAAACAGAGGCCATTTAAGTTATATGCATATTCCTAGCTAATTATAATTAACCCTTATATATGCATATTCCTAACTAATTAACTAGGAAAACTAGTTAATTAGGGGTAATTAGAAGCCATGATGAGCCTCTCATCACCTCCTCCTTAGCCCAACAATTCTGAGATAGATGACCTTAAAGCTATGATGAAGGCCATGCAAGAAAGCCAGAGTATGCTCATTTAATCTCAAAATAAGGTAATCCAAGAAATGCAATCTCAAATTGGCCATCTTATTGAGGCAGTTAGATAATGTGATCCTGGGAAGTTGCCCAGCTCATTTAAGGAGAATCCTAGGGGTAAAGGGCTTTCATAAGGGAGCACGCTAAGGCTGTGACTGTTCTGAGGATTGGCAAACAGCTCTCCAAACCTGAACTCCCTCCTATGGTCACCCCTCCTACCAACCCGACGATCACTTACACATTCATTGAGGAAGTGCCACACAACCCCTCCTTGCTTCAAATCACCCATCTGGAGGATGTTGTTCTTATTCCGCCCCTGTCCCACCATGACAACCCATTCACCCAAAGGCCAAAAGTGCCCTTTCCTGAGAGCTTATTCACCCCTAAAGCACCTATTGTTGGCTCATCTAGAGCCAAAGATAGAATGGAAGAAATAATGGCAGCATTCAAGCAAGTTCACATTAACTTGCTTCTATTGGATGCTATCAACCAAATCCCATCCTATTGTAAATTTCTGAAGGACCTGTGCACACAGAAGAGAAAATCAAGGAAATAGGTCAGGCTAAGGTCGTCCTGCCCGACCTAGTCAGCTCTGTCCAGCAACAGATACACCCCCCAAAATGAAGGACCCAAGAGCCTCGTATATTTCTATTGTCATTGGAGACCAACTCATCGATGAGGCTCTCCTTGATCTAGGCATGGGGGTTAATATATTGTTGAGCTTGGTCTATGAACTATTAGGAGGAGGCAAATTAAAGCTTAGTGCTGTTATCCTCCAAGTCGCTGATATATTGCTGAAGACACCATGTGGGCTTCTAGAAGATGTCCTGGTAAGAGTGGAGGACTTCTTCTTTCTCGTCAACTTTTTGATATTGGATACTGACCCATTCAACATGCCCACCAGACCTTCAATTATCTTAGGGCTTCCCTTCTTGGCTACGACCAGTGCATCCATCAATTGCAAATCAAAGGCACTCAAGATGGGCTTCGGGAATCAGAAAATCCAGCTAAATGTATTTTACGGCTATAAACAACCTGGATTAGAAGATTGTTCCTAAATCGAGGTGATTGATGAAATTGTAGAGGAGACGACACCAGCTCTTTTGTGTGATGAGCCCCTCCAAATGGTCATTTCTAATGACTATACCCTAAATCTTAAAGGAGATATGCCAAAATTAGAAGAGCTATTGGGTGTCAAAATCAAGTCCCTCTCTTCGCCATGGACAAACAAAGTAGACCTACTACCAGAGGTGGGGAAATTGAACATAATTCCCTCGATTCAGAAAACTCCCAACTTGGAGTTTAAACCACTTCCAGAGACCCTCAAATATGTTTTCGTTGAGCCTAATGATACGCTCCTTGTCATCATCTCAACTGCTCTATTTGAGACATAGGAGGGAGCATTGATTGAATGCCTAAAATAGCATAAGGAGGCGATTTCTTGGACTATAGCAGACTTCAAAGGGGTTGACTTAACTCTCTGCATGCATCACATTTACACGAATGACTCTGTGAAACCCTTCAAAGATATGCAAAGATGGTTAAACCCCTACATGCGGGAAGTGGTGAAGGAAATCTTAAATTGGCTGGATGCACGGATAATCTACCCCATTTCTGATAGTAAATGGGTCAGCCCTAGTTACTTGGTGCCCAAAAAGGTAGGATTCATGATAGAGACCAATGAGAAAGGGGAGAAAGTCACCACCCGACCCACAACAGGATGGAGGCTATGCATAGACTACCGCCACCTTAACATCGCTACCCTCTACCATTTATTAAAAGACCACTTCCCTCTACCATTTATTGATCACATACTGGAGAGATTAGGAAGGAATAAATACTTCTATTTTCTCGATTGATATTCTGGGTACAATCAGGATGTCATCTTTCAAAATGACTAGGAGCGCACTACTTTCATGAGTCCTTATGGCACATTTGCCTTCCACCGGATGCCATTTGGACTATGTAATGCTCTGGGAGCATTTCAGCAGTGTATGATGTTCATCTTTTCATACATGATTGATGAGTTCGTAGAGGTTTTCATGGATGATTTTTCCATATACGACTCGTCATTTGACCATTGTCTCTCACATTTAGAAAAAGTTCTCACCTATTGCGAAGAGACATGATTGGTGATTAGATGGGAGAAATGACATTTTATGGTTTAGCAGGGCATTATTCTTGGGCATGTAGTGTTCGAGTGAGGTTTAGAAGTGGATAAAGCCAAGGTTGAGTCCATTTAAAAGCTTCCACCGCCCACCAATGTCAAGCAGATCTGATCATTTATGGGCCATCCTAGCTTTTATAGGCGCCTTATTAAAGACTTTAGCAAGATTTCTAGGCCACTTTGCAACTTATTGGAGAAGGAAACTGCCTTTGTTTTTTATACAAAGTGTGCTGAGGCCTTCCAAGTCTTAAAGGAGGCCCACATAACCATGTCTATCCTGCAAGCATCTAATTAGTCCCACCCATTTGAGTTGATGTGCAATGTATCGGATTTTGCTGTGGGAGCAGTCCTTAGTCAGAGGGTTGATAGAAAGCCTCATGTGTTGTACTATGCTAGTAAAACCCTTATTGATCCACAGCAAAACTACACTGTGACAGAAAAAGAACTTGTTGCTGTAGTATTTGCTCTGGAGAAGTTTAGGTCTTATCTTCAGGGATCTAAGGTGGTGGTGTATGCTGATCATTCGGCCTTGAAGCATTTGCTCGCTAAGAAGGAGACCAAACTAGGCTGATTAAATGGATTTTGTTACTATAGGAGTTCGACCTTGATATCTGTGACAAGAAAGGTGTCAAAAATGTATTAGTTGATCATTTATCTAAGATCCCAGTTGAGGCTTCAACCCTGTTAGGAGACATTCATGACACCTTTCCTGAAGAAACAGTAATGGCAGTACAACCAATGACAACTTAGTATGCTGATGTCGTCAACTACTTGGTCACTAAAGAAACCCCCAGTACGTGGAATAAGCAGAAGTGAGATAGATTTCTCATTGACACTAAGTATCACTAGGAGGACCTCAAGCTCTTTAGAATAGGTCTTGACTAGGTCTTACGTAGGTGTGCTCCAAAGGAGGAACAATTGAGTGTTTTGAATTTCTGTCATACACTTCACTGTGGAGGACACTTTAGTGCGAAGAAGACTGTGTATAAGGTTCTATAGTCTAGGTTCTGGTGCCTCTTACTTTTCAAAGACACACATACTTATGTGGGGGCATGTCTTTGTTGTCAACAGATTGGAACGATTGGGAAGCGAGATGAGATGCCCCAGCATCTTATTCTTCCGGTTGAGATATTAGACGTTTGGGGTGTAGATTTCATGGGCTTCTTCCCATCATCTCACGATTATGAATATATCCTCGTGGCAATTGACTATGTGTCAAAGTGGATAGAGGCTATTCCGACTAGGACCAACGATCACTTCGTGGTCCTAAATATCATTTAAGGCCAATATCATTTACCAATTTGGCTTCTCGAGAATGATCATTAGTGATGGGGGACCTTGTTTCAAGAATGCACTGTTGACGTATTAATTCGGGGTTTTAAAATCACTTCATTGCAATATAGCCGAAATCACAAGAAAACAAATACAATTTATAACTCGAACTCAAAAGAGTATCTGAGGTCGAGCACAGGGAGCAAATAGGAATTCACATGCTAATCTCAATTAATAAATGAATGAGCATAAGAAATTAAGCGCAATAATGATATTTCAATGAATATTAATCTTTCACATTAAGATATTCAATGAAGCTCAATGTATTTCAAGACCAAAAAGATAACTAAGACCAAATAATGGTGATTTAGATCACCAACTATTAACCTAAGCACATGTATTAATTATTCAAATAATGCTATAGTAGTTTCAAACATGCAACTTAGGTACTTAAATGTTTCAACAGTATCGGCATTAAACCCAAATAAGACATCTGGCAGGTGTATCAGAGACTTAATTGTCCCCTGCTACAATGTCCTCTTCATTCTTCTTCTTCAGGCATGGCTTTCTTCTTCTCCTTCCTTGCTTTGCCTCTTCCTCTTCTTCTCCTCTCCTTCTCTTTTCGTTCCTTCTCAGAACACAAGGGATACTCACAGCTATGTGGTCAGCCAACCCTCAAGAGAGCAAAACCCTCCCCTTCCTTACTCTCTCTCTTTCCTTCCTCCTCTCCTCTTTCTCTGATATCTGGGTAATCGGATATGCATACTCGGGTCCAGGGCTACGGGTGTGGGCTGCAGCCGAGGAGTGAACAGTCTTAGGTCGAGTTAGGTTTAGTGTGAGTGAGCGGGGACCTCACCCCCATGTGTTCGAGGTAGTAAGCCATATGAAGAAAAATAATATATGCATTGAGGTTGCTTCCAATTCCCATGATGCGAGACTATCTTGCACAGCCCCTTTGCATATCAACTATAGATGAAGGTTCATTGAATTGGCATTGAAGCTGCGGGCAAGACCTCTAATTGAGGACCTGGTAGAGTTCGTGGAGGTCTCCCACACGATCTGGAGGGGTCCTTGGCGAAGAACAGGGTCGTGGGGCAAAGAACAAGTCAGAGACGATGACGCGGCGGCGGAGCAACGATGAGCTATTTGAAATCAAGAGTATGGGATAAGTGTCCCAGTTAAAATGTTCAGAAGCTTCGCCAGACTATGGCAAATGTAATGAGTGTGGTTTCGAGAGCATATGGTGACCGAAGAGTGGCTGTCGGTGATGCTGAGGATGACGTGGAGGTGTGGTGTTCGATGGTGCTGAAGATAGGCCAATAGCCTCAATAACCAGAGGGCTTTTGCTCTTTGGAATATGACAAAGGTGTGGGAGTTGTTGACGAGGTGGATGGACAGGTGTAGCGAGCGGATGACCTCATCGGAGAACTGGCCGGAGATGGGAGAGATGACGGTGAATGGTGGTGTCGAGGTTGTTTTTAGGTTCTTGGATGGGGGATAAAACCTAATAACCTAAAGAAACTAAACTACCCTAATTAAGTTGGACAAAATGGGGGTTTTCCTTGCCGGAGATACGCCGAACTTGGAGGAGATGAGATCTCCTATGGGGGAGAAACGACGAGGAAGACGTGGAAGATGACCCTCGTTGGTATTGCCAGTTGATGAGAACCTCATCATGAGCCATAACTAGCTCATTTTGACCCAATACAAAGGATAAAAGCTCCTACATATCTCAAGGAAAAGCTTAACTCAGAGAATTCTGAGTTTGAGAAGAAAACCAGTCATAAGGGGTAAAAGTGCAATTTTACCAGTATAAACTGCATACAGGGTAATTCAGGGACCAAACACAGGTCAAAACAGCTTAATAAGAATAAAAGTGAGATGAGATGATCTAGCAAGGGCTACAGCACTTCCAAGGAACCAAATGATAATCTGTAACCCTAAAACAACCCACTTCAATTCACAAGGTTCGAGGCAAAGTAAAAATAGAATAAACCCTCTAAAATTCATAGAAAAATAATATCTAGGGTTTAGAACCTTCAATTTGGCCTTTAGAACCCATTTTGACCTACATTGAGAACCATGCCCAATTAATAACTTAATTTGGGTTTTTGCGCAAATTGACCGGTCAAACAAGGTTTAATATGAAAATAAAATTCACCATCAGATTCCTTAGGTCCTAATTAGTCATGTATAAAAACTTGAGCCTAAGAAGAAACCTCCTTGACCGACTTTACACTTTGGTCCTCATATATTTACTCTTTGGCCCTCAACTTTTGAACCCTCGCATTTTGGCCCCTAACTCTCCTTCGTTCTTTGCAATCAGGTCCCTCCTGCAAAACCCTGCCAGCACCATGCTCCGGCGACCTTGCGTGGAGCATGGCGCCGCGCAGGGTGAGGTGGGGGACCTGGCAAGTATACCGGGGGTGCCCTGCGTCGTCAGCCGTCGCAGGAGCACCCCCATGGTCATTGTAGCCCCCCATACCGGCCGTGCGAACGCACGGACGGTATGGGTTCATGTTCCGACCATTCTCCGGCGAGGGAGACACGTCGTCTCCCTCCGCCTTCCCCCCTGCTTCATCCCTATAAATACCCCCCGCCGCTCCACCGACCAGGGCAGCCTGGATCTGACGGAGAAAACCCCCAGCTTTCTTCTCTTCTTCCTCCGGCAGACGCTCACCAGCTCCGGCGGCTTCCTCCCCCTCCACCTCCTCGCTCTGCCGCAATACCAGCAGCAGAAACTTCCTCCCCTGTTCTTCCCGCGCCACGCCGCACCCAGCTGGCGCCTCTCCAGCCCTCTGCTCGCCGCCGCCCCTCTCCCTGAGCATCGTCTTCTCCGGCGACAGTCGATACGACTGTCGCCCTGTTCCTCCCCCTTCGTCCCTGCAAGTAAGTTAGACCTACTCCCCTTCTTCTCCTCTTTCTTTCCCCGCTTTCAATTTAGTCAATTAAACCCTCGACCGCTCCTGTTCACCCTCATCCTCTCCGCCTCCGACCACCCTCCGGCGAGCCGCTCCCATCACCTCAGCGACCCACACGGCTCGCCGACCACCGCAGAACCTCCGCCTCCTCACCCTGATCCTCTTCCGCCCCTCCACTTCCCACCAAACACCCTCTGCAGATCCACCGAACACACCCACTTCCTCGCTCACAGTTTGACCTAGGACGACCTGTTAGCTCAACCTCGCCCCCTGCAGACCCCCTGACCACCTTCGCCGTGCCACGGCGAAGGTCTCCCGCCTGTCTGATTTGGCCGAGAGGCCGTTCTTCTGTGACCAGGTGACTCGCCCGCCGTCGCCATTACTGCGCAGGAAGAGCTGCTTCACCTGCAGGTGCAGGCACGCCTTCGCCCAGGGTTGACTCCCAGGTTGCGCAGGGACTCTCCGCGAAACGTCCCTGGTTCACAGACGGGGCGAAGGCCGCGCGGGAAGCCACGATCGCCCACAGCTCCATCCGCGACGCGCGCTCAATTGGGGTGGGACATTTAGTCCCACCTCGGAACCTCTCGGAGGCGCGCAGACGCATAAAGGCAAAAAGTGCCTTATGCTGTCTGCCTCCTGACCACGGGGTGAGGTCCCTCTCACCCGACCCGACCCGACCCGACCTCGTCCGTGACCACGCTCCGCGGACCTGGCCCGACCCGATTAGACTGACCTGCACTCCTCGCCCACCACGCACGCCGGTGGGCCTGGACCCGGGCCTGACCCGAACCCGATTACCCGGTAGCGCTCTGGGAGAGCTTCCGAAGAGTGATTTCAGAGAGAGAGATACGCGGGGGAGGGGGGTAGAGTAGGTTTTTGCCTCTTGACGAAAAAACTCTGAAGTGTGCAGGCCAAAGAAGAAGAAGCAGACCCGCTGAAGAAGAAGGAGCTGCTGCACTGTAGCATAGGCATCGTTAAGTCGTCTCAGCACCGGGGCAGACGACGGAAGGTCAGCAGCCAGAGCAGGAAAGAAGACAGGCTGAAGAAGAAGGAAGAGCAACGGCCAACGCGAAAGAAGAAGAAGAGAGGTCAAGGCAGAAAACCAAAGAAGAAGAAGAAATGAAGAGAAGCAAGAAGCAAGAAAAGAAGAAGAAGATCTGAAGAAAGCAGAAGAAGAAGAAGAAGAAGAAGAAGAACAGGAAGAACAAAAGCCAAAGAGGAGATAAGACAAAGAGGAAGAAAGAAGAGAAGAAGAAGAAGCCAAATTTTCATCTCTCTCTCTCTCTCTCTCTTTATTTTTGTAATAGAAATTGTATATCTCTAGAATACAACTTGCTCCCTGAGTTCGACCTCGGGAACTCTTTCATTTTTCCGAGTAAAAAATTTTTTATATGAAACGTTGGTAACAACCGGCTTTACTACAACGTTATAACAGACCCGGTTGCCGCTGTACGCTTTCATTTTGGCGCCGTTGCCGGGGAGCAACGTCTTCATTTTGGCGCCGTTGCCGGGGAGCACGTCTTTCATTTTGGCGCCGTTGCCGGGGAGCAACGGCTATTCTAGAGGTAAACATTCCTGTTTCTTTTAAGTTCTGATAATCTCCTCTCTTTTGTGCAGCTACAGGAACTCAAGAAGACAAGCAACCACACAACCACTCCGAAGACTGGTAAATTTTTCCTCTCACTATTAACCCCTAAAAGAAAAGAAAAGAACAAGCAATATAGGGCTAACCTGTCTTCCATACTTAGTAACCATAAAAAGTTGCATGTTTTCAACTCATCACTCCTGCACACTATTAAGGGTATTTAAGGGCTAACACATTCTTGCTTGAGCCCTAATTGCCCAACAAAGAATTAAATGGACCAAGTAGAGCCAACATAAGGTCAAACATTAGGATTTCAGTAGAGACACACCCCTTAATCAAGAATTGAGGAAATCCAAAAGAGGTGTGCCCAAGCCATTGATTGAAAATAATTAACAAGAAAAATCCTAAACAATTGTCTCTCTCTAAACACTTGAACCCTAAAAGACAGGACCTAAAAGCTCTTAAAGAAAACAATAGGTAAAGTTGACCCCTTGGGTTAACCAACCTTAAATTAGGTCACTCTTTGCACTTAAAAGGACTAAAGTTCAAGTGAAACCTTAAGCACCCTGATCTTAAAATTGGTAGACTTAAGAGGTCAAGATCCCCATTCTGGTCTACCTGGAACCGCAGTGACAAGAGAGGTCGGGTGGGGGAAACCCTGTAACCCGTGGGGACGCTCTACCGTGTAGGGGTCTTCGCGGGACTCTCCCTCTCTGGCTGCCCAGGTAATTCTCAGGTGGACGATCTTTCTGATCAAGGGGTCCATCTGCCCCGCACCTCTATAGTCACCCAACACATTTTTGGGTGTTTTGATTGAGTCCAGCACCTTCTAAACTTACCTCTCCCAACTGTGCATGTACGGAAGGAGGTCTCTAAGACCACCCTTAAGACCTCCTTTAGAAATTCACTCTCGTCAAGGCCAAGCCTCGACGCCCGTATTTGTGCAGCAACACCCTCACATTATTCTCTCTTCTGATTCAGAACCAAGTTCTTCTTCTTCCCCCATCATGGCTCAGCCAGTTGAGGAAGAAAATAATCTGGAACACCAGCTCCAGCGACTCAATGACCTCTTCCAAAACTTCGTGCACCCACCGCAGCGTCCTATGATGCGGGACCACTACAATCCTGCTGCGGTGGCCATTGAGCCTCGAGTCAGAATCCCGATTGGAGGACCTGATTCCGAACTAAAGCCCAACATGATTCATGCTATACCTAAATTCCATGGGCTTAATTCTGAAGATCCCTTCCAGCACATCAAACAGCTTAAGCATCTGGCCCACACTTTTGGATCAGATGCGCAAAATTGGGATATTCTTCTCATGAAGATGTTCTCCTTTTCTCTTATGGACAAGGCCGCCCATTGGTATCAAACTCAGACCCGGCCGATCAACACTTGGGAAGAACTTCAATCCGAGTTTTTGAAAAAGTTCTTTCCCGTTGGTCGAACCAACGCCTTGCGCCATCAGATTACACACTTCACTCAACAATCAGGAGAACCTCTCCATGAGGCATGGGATCGTTTTCAGGATCTCATGAGGAAGTGCCCCCATCACGGAGTTCCTAAATGGGAACAAGTCCAATCTTTTTACCAGGGACTCCGTGAGGACATCCGCCTTTTCGTCAATGCAACCTGCGGAGGAAACATCATGGGTCAACATGAAGACACCGTATGGGAGATTCTCGAAAACATGTGCGAGAACTCCATCAACAATGACTCCATGGGATTATTCGACAGGACGAATACCCGCGCAGCGACGAATCTTAAGGGAGCACATGAGACGCAGGACCTGTCCGCATCAGTCGACCTGGAGTTAATGGCCAGTCGATTGGACAAGGTCTCAATTATTGAGAAGAAGGTGGATGAGCTGACTCAGCACTTGCAGCGAGCCACCTCTGCGCGTAACTCCTTTGCACAACCTCCTTCCACACAGGAGACTGTGCAAAACATCCTACACCGATCCTCCCCTGGGATGGATCCATATCCATCCCCATCTGATTCTTGGACTGGAAGATCATCCGATCCTTTCTTCACCAGCCGGGGGAACTCCATTCCTCCTTTCCCTGATTCTCAGGAGGTTCCTCAGACCTGCGAGGACCTCAACGCCGTCCAGAACGACCCATTCTCCAACACTTACAACCCTGGATGGCGAAACCATCCCAATTTTCAGTGGGTGGGAAATTCCCAAACCCAAAGACCACCTTTTCAGTCCCGCCCACAGCCCTCTCATCACTACCAGCCGCCTCAGCCTCGGCCCAACCCTACTTATCCATCAGGGCCAAATCAAGATCAAATGTCCTTAATCCTTCAGACTCTGGCTGACATTCAAAAATCGAATGCGGCCATTCAAAAACAGCACAAGGACGAGCTTACTGAAGTTAAAACTCAGCTGGCCCAGTTGGCAAATTCTCGCCAGCCAGGCACACTCCCTTCCCAACCCCTTCCTAACCCAAATAACGTGCCAACCCAGATGCGCGTTATGAATCCAAATTTAGGCCACGCTCAATGGATTTATCAGGCCCCCACTGCTCCATCTCCAGACGAGATGGAAGCCTCTACTTCTCGTACGGGATTTCAGCAGCAGCCACCCCTCCTACCAAACCCAAGCCAAAATCAGGCCGGATTAAATTCTGTAACAACACGTAGTGGTAAGACAACTCAGGACCCGCATTATCCAAACCACTCCCAGCCTGATAATCATGACCCCAGGATAGTTATCCAAGGTACCATTGTTCCAGACCCACAACCTGGACCTATCCTAGAGGAACCAACCAAGATCCCGTTTCCCGAGGCCCTGACCAAGGGAAAGAAGACCACCAAACCCGTGGCCCCTGAGGAGGACCTGGTCAAGCTCTTTGAGCAGGTCCACATAAACATCCCCTTGATGGATGCAATCCGCCACGTACCAGCTTACGCACGATTTCTAAAGAATATATGTACACCCCAGCGTAAGCCGCGAACCAAGGGAGGGAGCCCAATTGTTCTGTCAGAGCAAGCCAGCTCTGTAATCCTTAGTAGACTCCCACCCAAGGCAAAAGATCCTGGAACTCCCCTGATCTCCTGTAAGATAGGTGGTACCCAATTTGATAGAGCATTGTTAGACTTAGGTGCATCTATAAATCTGATACCCACATCCTTACTTGACCATCTGGAAGAATCTGAGCTGAAACCAACCGAGGTGACATTACAATTAGCAGATCGATCTATAAAGTCACCAAAAGGGATTCTCGAGGATGTTATCGTGAGAGTGCGGGATTTCTATTTTCCAGTGGACTTTATAGTCTTAGACATGGATGCACCTGAGAACCCGAGGGATACACCAATCATTCTAGGGAGACCTTTCTTGGCTACTGCTAGAGCCAACATCAGCTGTGAGGAGGGCCAAATAGAGCTTAAGTTTGGAGATCAAACACTGAAAATTGATATATTTAAGGCCCAACAAGGAATTAATTGCGGCGTCATCGAGCAAATTTGTGACATCAAGACTTTGGTTGATGAATCACACCTCCAAAATGACTTGAGTATGCCTCATCAACCACAGAAGGATCTTGACCCGCAAATAGAGGAGTCAAATCCAGATGTAAACAACCCAGTAACTCCCACCCTTGAACCTCACATCTATACTGAACCACCCGCTGCTGCTGAAAACCCCATCCTTGAACTGAAACCCCTTCCTGCTCATTTGAAATACATCTTTTTGGGTTCTAGTCAGACCCTTCCTGTGATCATCAATTCCAACCTCAGTCCTGAACAGGAATCCCGTCTGATTGTTGTCCTCCAGCAACATCGCAGAGCCATCGGATGGACCCTCGATGATTTGACTGGAATAAGTCCCTCTTATTGTACTCATCATATCTATTCAGAAGAGGGCACACGACCTTCTCGTGAAATGCAGAGACGCTTAAACCCCAATCTGCAGGAGGTCGTGAAAAAGGAGATCATCAAGTGGTTAGATGCCGGGATCATCTACCCGATCTCCGATAGTCGTTGGGTGAGCCCAATTCAGGTTGTGCCTAAGAAGGCAGGACTCACCACTATAACGACTGAGACCGGAGAAATCATTCCTACCCGATTAGCCAACTCGTGGAGAGTCTGTATAGATTACCGGCGACTCAATTCCTCCACGAAGAAGGATCATTTCCCACTACCCTTCATTGATCAAATTCTCGAAAAATTAGCGGGAAATAGGTTCTTCTGCTTCCTTGACGGGTACTCCGGTTACAACCAGGTGGCAATCCATCCTGAGGACCAAGAAAAGACCACGTTCACCTGCCCCTTCGGAACATACGCTTTCCGAAGGATGCCTTTCGGTCTTTGCAATGCACCCGCTACTTTTCAGCGATGCATGCTTGCCATATTCTCAGATATGGTAGGTGATTATCTGGAAGTCTTCATGGATGACTTTTCAGTTTTCGGAGCATCATTCGACGATTGCCTCCAACACTTGGTCCAGATACTCAGGCGGTGTATCGACGTGAATTTGGTTCTTTCTTGGGAGAAGAGCCATTTCATGGTGCCTGAGGGAATTGTCCTGGGACACTCAATTTCGGAGAAAGTTATCCAAGTGGATCGAGCTAAGGTTAATCTGATTTCTCACCTTCCTATGCCTAGCTCGATCAGGGACATCCGATCCTTTTTAGGGCATGTCGGTTTTTATCGACGATTTATCCCTGATTTTTCAAAAATCGCACGCCCCCTGACCACTCTTCTCTCCAAGGATGTTCCCTTCGAAATCTCCAAGGAATGCACTCAAGCATTTGAAATTCTACGTGACCGAGTCACCCAAGCCCTGATCCTACAGTCCCCTGATTGGTCTCAACCCTTTGAGATCATGTGTGATGCATCCGACTTCGCTGTAGGAGCGGTTTTGGGGCAGAAAAATGACAAGAAACCTGTGGTCATTTACTACGCCAGCAAAACACTCGATGAGGCTCAGCGTAACTATACAGTTACTGAGAAAGAGCTGCTAGCTGTAGTATTTGCCCTTGAGAAGTTCAGATCATACCTTCTGGGTTCCCATGTCATCATATACTCGGATCACACGGCTGTGAGGCATCTCCTTGCAAAGAAGGACGCGAAGCCTCGATTGATCCGATGGATCTTGCTGTTGCAAGAATTTGACCTCGAGATTCGCGATAAAGCGGGAAAACAAAACGTGGTAGCTGATCACTTGTCCCGTCTTCCTTCTGAAATGATAGACCCTTCCGGACCCATCACTGAGCATTTTCCCGATGAGCACCTGCTGACTATTGGTACTAGCCTTCCATGGTTTGCTAATATTGTAAATTACTTGGCATCTCATCAGACCCCGTCCGATTGGCCGAAGGCCAAGAAAGACAAATTACGCTCCGATGCCAAGTATTACATTTGGGAAGACCCGTGCCTCTTCCGCATAGGTGCCGATCAGATCATCCGGAGATGTGTCCCGGAAGGGGAAGTCAACAATATCCTCTCTTTCTGCCATGACCAGGCATGCGGTGGCCATTTTGCCGGGCATAAAACCGCATCAAAAGTCCTCCAGTGCGGCTTTTACTGGCCCACACTGTTCAAAGACGCATACAGTCATTGCAAGGCATGCAGTCGTTGCCAGACTTTGGGCAACATGAGCCATCGCGACATGATGCCTATGCAACCGGTTCTAGTATGCGAAATCTTTGATGTTTGGGGGATTGATTTTATGGGCCCCTTTCCTGTTTCGGATGGTTTCGAATACATTCTGTTGGCTGTGGACTACGTGTCCAAATGGATCGAAGCCATACCGACCCGAACCTGTGATCACAAAATCGTTCTCAAATTCATTCATCAACACATTTTCTCAAGGTTCGGGATTCCTCGTGCAATAATCTCTGATGGGGGGACCCATTTCACAAACGCTCAGTTTAGGTCACTGATGACCAAATACGGGGTGTCTCACCGAATCTCTACTCCTTACCACCCCCAAACTAATGGTCTAGCTGAGCTGTCTAATCGGGAGATCAAGAAAATCCTGCAGGTCACTGTTGGACCTGACAGGAAGGACTGGTCGTCCCGACTTCCGGAAGCATTGTGGGCCTATAGGACCGCCCACAAGATCCAATTGGGCATGTCTCCCTTTAGATTGGTGTACGGAAAGGCATGCCACCTTCCCGTCGAACTGGAGCATAAAGCCTATTGGGCAGTACGGAACTGTAATCTAGATCTTTCCAAGGCTGGGACCCACAGAAAACTCCAAATCAGCGAGATCGATGAATTGCGCATAGACGCGTACGAGAACTCGCAAATCTACAAGGAGCGGGTTAAAGCCTTCCACGACAAACACATCTCGAGAAAGATCTTTCATCCTGGTCAAAAGGTCCTACTCTTTGATGCCCGACTCAAACTCTTCCCAGGAAAACTGAGATCTAAGTGGGTCGGACCATATTTGGTCCGACAGGTTTTTGGAAATGGAGCAATCGAAATCAGTCCACTCAGCCACGATTCTGAACCTTTCATCGTGAATGGTCAAAGACTCAAGCCGTTCATTGATGTAACTTCTACTGATTTGGCTGAGGCATCTTATATCCTCCGTTCCCCTTGAGCTTATTGCGCCCAGCCGATGGCGTAAAACTCAGCGCTTAACGGGAGGCAGCCCGTCATTCTCTTTGAAAACCTGAAACTTGTTCTGACACCTTTCAGCACTCGAAGTTCACCCTTATAGACAGCCGACCCCAACTCAGATGTTCGCATCTGAGATTTGAAATCGTCCGCAAAAATTCAACCCGACCCATCCACTCACCCAAATTTCTGTCTTAAGGAATGAACTAAGACCCCCTAGGTTACAATGAGGACATTGCAAATCTTAGGCATGGGGGGGTAAGAAAGTGCAAAAACTTATAAGAAAAGGTTTCAAACAAAAAATTCACATATGCCAAAAATACCATAAAAATTAAAAAAATTTTTTCGAAAAAGAATAAGAGGAAAAGAGGAGAAGGAAAATTTTGTGAAGGAGAAAAGAAACAAAATGAAAAAGGAGCACAAAATTATGAGAAAAAGTGATAGTCATTAGTAAGGAACTAAGGAATTAACCTAAGTTCTAGACCTCATTCGAGAAAATAACTGAAAAGTGCACAATGAGATTAGTAAGAATGCAAACCTTAGGCATTCTTGAATAGACTCTTAGTACCCATTAAGATCTGGACACTCCTCAAGAGGTTGAGGAAAATGAAAAGCTGAAGTATTAGGTCTAAGGCTTAGGGAGTATTCGGCCTCGTTAACTAATTTTTGGTTTACAGGACTCAGTAACCTAAGCACCCTAATCTCACACACAGCCTGGTTCAGTAAGCGTAAAAATCAGAATCACGCAGAAGCGTCGCAAAAATCTGAAAAGAACATCTAGAATAGGAGCGGCCGATCAACACAAGTTGATTTGGACGAGTTCCCAGCGCGGAGAGGCGGGAAATCCCCTCGAAGATGCGTAACAAAATATCATCTCCTCGGTGCTTGTCTCTTAGGATATTTACATATCCTACGGGGGGCATGTAAGCACTCTGCTGGTTCAGATTCCATGGATGGCATTATCTCGAAATGTCAATTGCCAGGGTCTGGATTCGGCCACGGAATACCATGGATGGGATTATCTCGAAATCTCAATAGCCAGGGTTCCGGGGGTTGCCATGGGCGGTGCTATCTCGAAGCATCGATCGCCAGGAACCCTTGAGGATTGATGATGGGAACAAGGAATCTGATACAGACCGTGTTGAAAAGCCAACCCTAGGCTAGAACTAAAAAGAAAAAGAGAGAGAAAACTCTCCAAACAGAAAAACTTTCTATCTCTCTCTTACAAAACGCACTGCGAACTGAGCCAGGGCTAAAATCATTTCAAGCACGGGTGCTTTAACCACGAAGTCCAATAAACCTTAGGTTAGTTCTTGTGGGCCTTAAAAACCTTTGCTAAAAGACTGAGGCTAAGGCTAGACAGATTTGGATCTTGACTGGTACTGGAGTACCTTTTAGGCCTATGATCAGCATTCTAACCTAATCTATGAAGGCACTTATCTAAAACTATTGAAAACTTCATGGTCTAGAACAAGGGTTGAAACCTTAAGTTTTTGCTAAGGGACTAGCAAAAGCTAGGCATGGGGGTATGATGAGAACCTCATCATGAGCCATAACTAGCTCATTTTGACCCAATACAAAGGATAAAAGCTCCTACATATCTCAAGGAAAAGCTTAACTCAGAGAATTCTGAGTTTGAGAAGAAAACCAGTCATAAGGGGTAAAAGTGCAATTTTACCAGTATAAACTGCATACAGGGTAATTCAGGGACCAAACACAGGTCAAAACAGCTTAATAAGAATAAAGGTGAGATGAGATGATCTAGCAAGGGCTACAGCACTTCCAAGGAACCAAATGATAATCTGTAACCCTAAAACAACCCACTTCAATTCACAAGGTTCGAGGCAAAGTAAAAATAGAATAAACCCTCTAAAATTCATAGAAAAATAATATCTAGGGTTTAGAACCTTCAATTTGGCCTTTAGAACCCATTTTGACCTACATTGAGAACCATGCCCAATTAATAACTTAATTTGGGTTTTTGCGCAAATTGACCGGTCAAACAAGGTTTAATATGAAAATAAAATTCACCATCAGATTCCTTAGGTCCTAATTAGTCATGTATAAAAACTTGAGCCCAAGAAGAAACCTCCTTGACCGACTTTACACTTTGGTCCTCATATATTTACTCTTTGGCCCTCAACTTTTGAACCCTCGCATTTTGGCCCCTAACTCTCCTTCGTTCTTTGCAATCAGGTCCCTCCTGCAAAACCCTGCCAGCACCATGCTCCGGCGACCTTGCGCGGAGCATGGCGCCGCGCAGGGTGAGGTGGGGGACCTGGCAAGTATACCGGGGGTGCCCTGCGTCGTCAGCCGTCGCAGGAGCACCCCCATGGTCATTGTAGCCCCCCATACCGGCCGTGCGAACGCACGGACGGTATGGGTTCATGTTCCGACCATTCTCCGGCGAGGGAGACACGTCGTCTCCCTCCGCCTTCCCCCCTGCTTCATCCCTATAAATACCCCCCGCCGCTCCACCGACCAGGGCAGCCTGGATCTGACGGAGAAAACCCCCAGCTTTCTTCTCTTCTTCCTCCGGCAGACGCTCACCAGCTCCGGCGGCTTCCTCCCCCTCCACCTCCTCGCTCTGCCGCAATACCAGCAGCAGAAACTTCCTCCCCTGTTCTTCCCGCGCCACGCCGCACCCAGCTGGCGCCTCTCCAGCCCTCTGCTCGCCGCCGCCCCTCTCCCTGAGCATCGTCTTCTCCGGCGACAGTCGATACGACTGTCGCCCTGTTCCTCCCCCTTCGTCCCTGCAAGTAAGTTAGACCTACTCCCCTTCTTCTCCTCTTTCTTTCCCCGCTTTCAATTTAGTCAATTAAACCCTCGACCGCTCCTGTTCACCCTCATCCTCTCCGCCTCCGACCACCCTCCGGCGAGCCGCTCCCATCACCTCAGCGACCCACACGGCTCGCCGACCACCGCAGAACCTCCGCCTCCTCACCCTGATCCTCTTCCGCCCCTCCACTTCCCACCAAACACCCTCTGCAGATCCACCGAACACACCCACTTCCTCGCTCACAGTTTGACCTAGGACGACCTGTTAGCTCAACCTCGCCCCCTGCAGACCCCCTGACCACCTTCGCCGTGCCACGGCGAAGGTCTCCCGCCTGTCTGATTTGGCCGAGAGGCCGTTCTTCTGTGACCAGGTGACTCGCCCGCCGTCGCCATTACTGCGCAGGAAGAGCTGCTTCACCTGCAGGTGCAGGCACGCCTTCGCCCAGGGTTGACTCCCAGGTTGCGCAGGGACTCTCCGCGAAACGTCCCTGGTTCACAGACGGGGCGAAGGCCGCGCGGGAAGCCACGATCGCCCACAGCTCCATCCGCGACGCGCGCTCAATTGGGGTGGGACATTTAGTCCCACCTCGGAACCTCTCGGAGGCGCGCAGACGCATAAAGGCAAAAAGTGCCTTATGCTGTCTGCCTCCTGACCACGGGGTGAGGTCCCTCTCACCCGACCCGACCCGACCCGGCCTCGTCCGTGACCACGCTCCGCGGACCTGGCCCGACCCGATTAGACTGACCTGCACTCCTCGCCCACCACGCACGCCGGTGGGCCTGGACCCGGGCCTGACCCGAACCCGATTACCCGGTAGCGCTCTGGGAGAGCTTCCGAAGAGTGATTTCAGAGAGAGAGATACGCGGGGGAGGGGGGTAGAGTAGGTTTTTGCCTCTTGACGAAAAAACTCTGAAGTGTGCAGGCCAAAGAAGAAGAAGCAGACCCGCTGAAGAAGAAGGAGCTGCTGCACTGTAGCATAGGCATCGTTAAGTCGTCTCAGCACCGGGGCAGACGACGGAAGGTCAGCAGCCAGAGCAGGAAAGAAGACAGGCTGAAGAAGAAGGAAGAGCAACGGCCAACGCGAAAGAAGAAGAAGAGAGGTCAAGGCAGAAAACCAAAGAAGAAGAAGAAATGAAGAGAAGCAAGAAGCAAGAAAAGAAGAAGAAGATCTGAAGAAAGCAGAAGAAGAAGAAGAAGAAGAACAGGAAGAACAAAAGCCAAAGAGGAGATAAGACAAAGAGGAAGAAAGAAGAGAAGAAGAAGAAGCCAAATTTTCATCTCTCTCTCTCTCTCTCTCTTTATTTTTGTAATAGAAATTGTATATCTCTAGAATACAACTTGCTCCCTGAGTTCGACCTCGGGAACTCTTTCATTTTTCCGAGTAAAAAATTTTTTATATGAAACGTTGGTAACAACCGGCTTTACTACAACGTTATAACAGACCCGGTTGCCGCTGTACGCTTTCACCAGTGGCGGAGGAACTTGAGGAGGAGCGATCGGCCAGCTATGATCTGTGATGGCCGACGAAGAATGTAGATGGGGAAACTTGCCACATCTCGCGAAGCTTTTGGCTAGAGAGAGGAGAAGAAGGTGGAGACACCAGCCAAAACGAGCTAAGGAGGTAAGGTTTGCCCTGGGCATGCTTTTATAATCCCTCAGGAGGAGTTTCAACCTTGGAAACAAGCTTGTAACTCCATGATTTTTGTAAGTAGGACATGAGGATTTAAGGAGTTCGCATGAGCTTTTGGACAGGTTTGGAAGGTTCTGAACAAGCTTAAATGGAAGCAGAAGGTCTCAAGTTCCTTCCAATTTTGGAAGGGATTGGTTGTGAAATCAAAGAGTTCTTCCTGATTGAAGGTCGCTAGTTGATGGGTTTAGGAGTTGAAGGTGGCGGGGACCTATTGGTGAAGAAGTTGATGAAGTTAGGGGGTATTTGCAAGGGATTCGAAAGTTAAGGGCATGTGTGCGAGAGAAAAGAGTCAGACTGGACCAAAATGCAAACTAGGTCAAGGTGATCTCTGATTGTGTCCAAATTTTGGTAAAAACCTAATTTAGACCCAAGGAATCTGATGGTGAAGCCATATTTAGGTTTTAACCAAGTTTTTTTGGGTAAATTTCCCAGAAACCCAAATTAGGGCAACTGTCTGTCTGAGACTGTTTTAGGTCAAATTGGGTTCTGATGGTCAAACCAAAGGTACCAAACCTTATAGAATATTTTTCTATGATTTTTAGAAGGTTTAGGTGAATTTTATCCTGACCAGAATCTTAGTGAATTAAGTGAGTCTGTTTTTAGGGTTTTAGATGTCATTTAATTCTTAAAACGCATGAAGACCCATTTTTTTCTGTATGAACCCACTTATTAGATATTTATGATCATTTAACCTTCAATAAAGCCCTAAGAAACCCCATGACTATTATACATTTAGGATATTCTATTAAAACTATAGTTTTACCCCTACTTTACTGTTTATCTCTCAGAATGGATTTGCAATGAATTATGATCTTCTGGCGGTTATGTAGGAGCATTTATTAATGGAATATGACTAATTAAAGCTAAATATGACTGATGATGATGTTATCATCATACCCCTATGCTTAACTTTTGCTAGTCCCTTAGCAAAATCTTATGAAATTAACTCGAATTCAAGACCATGCCTTGATGCTCAAAGTCCTGATTTTTTTCTTATTTCTAGAAATTAGATCATAATGCTAAAGTAGGCCTAGAGATACTCAAGTATCAACCAAGATCCGGACTTGACTAGCTTTAGCCTCAGTCTTCCGTGAAGGTTTCTAAAGCCCACAGGAACTAACCAAAGTTCTGTTGGACCCCGCTGTTAAAGCACCCATGTTTGTAACATGGTTAGTCCCGGTTTAGTTTGCAGTGCGTTTTTGTAAGAGAGAGGGATAGAAGAATTTTTGCATTATTTGGAGACTTTTCTCCATTTTCTTTATTTCTAGCTTCGGATTGGCTCAAAAACACGGTCTGTATCAGATTCCTTCCCCTACCATCAATCCTCGTAGGGTCCTTGGCTTTCGATGCTTCGAGATAGCATCGCCCATGGTAACCCCCAGAACCTTGGCTTTTGACACTTCGAGATAGTGGCACCCATGGCTTTCTGATGAGTCTATTTTAATGGACTATTGTTATGCCTAAGTTAACTTTATTATTACATTTTATGTTTGTTAATAACTACATTAGGTTATAGAATGATTGCATGCATCATTACTTAAGTTTACATATATTCTATTGCATTCTATAACTTATTATGTATATAAGTAATTATTTTATATTTCATTATTGTTGTAATAACTTATGTTATATTACATTTCAACGTGCCACTCTCTCATGTAGGTCACGCACACAAAGCACCCGCTCCATCTCCTCCACTTGATCCACTCCATCAGGCTATTTTAAGAGTTAACAGTAACAGGGAAAATGGGAGAGGAGGAGGAACAAATTTGCGAAGAAACCAGGGTCATTTGAAAAGATTCCCCCGCCCCCCATGGGGATCTCCTGGTTCTCGCTAGCCTCAACAAATCGACCACCCAAATCTCCGAATGGTTAACGGTGGCCAATTTTAGTAAGGGATTTAAAATCCCTTGAATTACGCCGGTGAAGAAGAATGGAAGGGGGGAGATAAAAGTCGCTTGGGATAATGAATCTTCTTCTCTCTCTCGATGGGGGGATCACCTCCTTCTCAGCCTCCACCGTGCAACGGGTGTGCACCATGAATTAGCCTACCACCATGCTCCTGGCATACACAGTGCAACGAGTGAACACTGTGAATCACTGTGAGCTTCCACTACTGCCACCTCTTCATCCTCCTAGGTGGTAGCGAGCGTGGTGACAGCCGCTCGCCGTTGTCTTCAACTCACCACCTTCCTCAACCTCAAAAGAACCCAACTGCCAGCTTCACGCGCTCACACCACCACTGCAGACCTCCAGCCATGCACATGTGCAGCAGCGCATTCCCTTGCGCGTCATCGTGCCACCATCACGCTCCAGCCACGCACTCACTGCGTGCACGCCACCACTGCAGACCACTCTCCAAGCACCTTCCACGTGCACCAGCAGCAAGTGAAGCCTGCACTCCAGTCGCGTGTGTGCGCAGCCAAAGTGCGCACACCCATCCACAGCTGCGTAGCCACATGCCCACGCTCTAGCCTGCGTACGTGCGCCCAGCTTCTTCTTCTTCTTCTTCTTCTCCTTCTTCTTCAACCCACCTGCAACCTCATAAAGAATCCAAAGCCTTCACCGACCCCCTCCACGTAGCCACTCTGCTGAGCCTCCACCAACTGCCAAAGCTTGATGCTGAGCACCGCCAACCACTAAAGCCACACGTGGCCTACGCACGCAACCACAGTAGCTCACGTGGGATTCACCGTCACCAGCATTCTCCTCCACCGTCCGGCCACGTTCGACCACCTATGGCTGTGCCTCCACTGTCATCACGTAGCCCTCGTGGAGAAGTGTCTTCCCTCAGAGCAGCTCCGACCGTCATCCTCCTCTTCTTGTGTGATGAAGAGAGAGAGTGAATCCTCTGTTTCTCATCCTATTACTATTTACCATCAAGTGCCATTGAAGATCACTATTTACTTATTTATCTTATTATTATATTCTATTAGATTTACATGAATGTCCCTCCAATTTATTCGAATTGCAGATGATTGCATTTATGTCATGATTGGGATATTAATTACAATAAACTAGGTGTTTTTTATTGAAGATTAATCTTTACATTGATTTCCATTGCCAAGATCACTAGCTAACAGAATATTATGTTGTGGTGATTTTGCATTTAAGCACCTACAGTCTTAATTAATTACTTAGGAAGAGAATTCATGAGGGCAACGAGTTGCACTAAAGAATAGGCACATCCATTGAGATTCCTGACTAAACGAGTCACCACTCACTAATTCAATAGGTTATTTCCTCCCTGTGGACACGACCTAACTATTTTCGTCGTTAGTTTTTGAATATTAAATATTTTGAAAAGCAATTTTCTACCACGCAAAGAACTATAACGACACGTCATTTCATGATAAAGTTTTTATCGAAAACGAAGATCGCTCTTTCACTTTCTATAGCTAAATTCAAGCCTTGGCAATCGACATTTCGGGATAATCCCCCCCATGGTACCTGAACCAGCACAAGGTGCTTACATGCCCCTGGTAGGATATTTAGATATCCTAGGAGACAAGCACCAAGGAGATGGTATGTTATTGCACATCTTTGAGGGGAATTTCCTGCCTCTCCACACCAGGAACTCGTCCAAATCAACTTGTGTTGATAAGCCACTCCTAATCTATGTAGCTTTTCAGAACAAAGTAAACACTTTTGCGTGATTTTGATTATTAAGCGCATTGAACTAGACTATGTGTGGATTGGGGTGTTTTGGTTACCGAGTCTCGTAAACCAGAGGTCAGTTAACGGGGCCAAATACTCCCTAAGCCTTAGAACTTAATATGTAAGCTTCGTATTTTCTTCAACCTCTTGAGGACTATCCAGATCTTAATGGATACTTGAATGTTTAAGCCTAAAACAAGCCCAAGAGCCCTAAGATCAGCACTCATACTAATCACTATGTCTCTTTGTTCTTTTAGGACTTAATTTTTTTCTTTTGATTTGGTCTAGAACTTAAGTGGATTCCATAATTATTTACTAATGACTATCCCTTTTTTATTTCAAAATGTTGCCCCTTTTTGACATTTAAATCACCTCCTCTCTTCCTCCTAAAAAATGATATGCAATTAATCTCACAAAATTTCCTCCCATTTTCATTTTTTGTTCTTTTTCAATTTTTTATTTTTTTAAATTTTTTTGAATGAGTAATTTTTTTGTGAGAATCCTTTAGAAACTTGAATTTTTATGTGTTTGTACTTTAACACCCCCCATGCCTAAGTTTTGCAATATCCTCATTGTAAATTGGAGGGTATGAAATCAGCTTGGGTTCAAGGATTAGAGCATGGTCAATGGGTAGGTGAGTGGGTCGGGATGACTGTTGCGGTCAATTTCAAGCTTTGATATGAATACCAAAGGTGGAGTCTGCTGTTCTAAAACTAAACTCAGAGTGCAGTAGACGTGAAGCTCAAAAGGACAATCAGAAGGGTCTTGATTTTTTGGAATGACGGGTTGCCTCTCGTTAAGCACTAAATTCAATGCCTTTAGCCGAGTAGAAAATGGTTAAGGAGGAGTGGTCAAATCAGTGTAGTTTTGTAGAATAAGCACCTTAATGAAAAGCCTAGTTGGTCCAACTAGGTGCTTGCTTAGATCTTCAGGCTGATGATGCAACCTAAACCTAATCAGTCTGGTGGGTTGATGGATGTGGATCAAGAGATATGGTGTCCACCAGATACTCTGTGACTCCGAAGGATGCGGAAGTGAAAATCTATGGTTTTGCTTATTCCAATTAGCCTGGTTAGAGTAGGGATCCTCAAAAGAGAATTGATCTGTGGAGGATGTAGGAACCCTACAAGAGTGATCAGAGAAGGATGGGATGTGATTAATAGTCTGATCGATGTCCGAATCCTGATCAAAAGATGGATAAGAATCATGTGCGACCGGATCATCGAGAGGAGAATCAGAGTAGAAGTGATTCCGATTATGAGTCGGGGTTGGGTTCGGATTTGAGAAGGTTCAGTATGTGTTTTGGAAGAGGTGGTTTCTTTCAAATCATTGACCTCAGTGTCAGACTCAAAGGACGAGTTGTAGTCGCTGAGGTCGTAAACATGTTTGCAGTCACTAGGAAAAATAATTCACCGAAATCAGAGTAAGATTCGAAATCGATAGAAAACTTGCAAAGGTCATGTTTTGAACTTGATTCCAAATTAGAGGTTCCATCGCAGAAAGAGTCAAGATAAGTGGAATCAACAACCTGACTTGAATCTAACCTAGTTTCATATTCTAAACTTAAAAAGGTGTCCTTATTAGGCAAGGGCTCAGGTTCTTGGCTCCTAGGATATGCCCAATTGAGTCCCAATTCCTCCAACTCCTCGATTTCTATATTGTAAATTGGCGTGACATCCAAAATTTGATTTGTGTCTCAGAGGAAGTTGGAGAGGTGTATTTATCAAATACAAGCCTAGAATTGTAATTCAAATTCAAAATCTGACTTTCATCATTTTGGGCCTCATGATTATCCCAAGTATCGAATCCAGATTCTAGGTTAACGGTAAGGATTGGATTACTAGAATCTAGGATGGGTTCTACAAGGATGTCAGAATCATTCTCGAGAATCACCTTAACAAGATAAGGCTCAGGATTTACATTCCTAAGAATGTCTGTGTTAAGCTCATCATCACATGTGTTGGGGAAATCTAAACTCGATGGACCAGCTTCCTGGTTTCCTAGGGTCGATTTAGAATCAGGAACACCTGCAATTGGATCCTCCCAACCCACATTAAGATCAGGAATGTCAATTGCTATGAGATTTGAATCTGAATTCATTTCGATTGGGGGTCCACTATAACCTTGATTCTTGAACCTGAGATTTGGGACATGTTGACCTTTAGTGTGGCTCCATGGTCTCATTATCCTTTGATGGGTATTTTTGATTAATGCCTTCACATAATGCATCCAATGCTATACCACGTGCCTTCATCAGATCTTGGTGTTTCTCAAAAAGTATGAGGTTTGACCAACATTGTAAATACTCGTTGTCATGTAATGTCCTCAATTTAAAATATTCTCTTAAGAGATCATCCCGAGTTAAACCATGTATCATTTGGGTCAAAATCATCTGAGCATGGTTAAAAATGAATTTTGATGTGTTATTAATCTGAATCTCCCTAAATGGATTTGAGGATCTAGAATACTCTTCATGATGTTTGTAAGCATCCTCAATTATCTTATCTTTGATGGTCATTTGGGACATAGGTTTCCTAATCACTTTTCCTGACATGTTAGGTTGCACTTTTGAATCAAGTGGTCAAACTCAGGATCAGATTGGAGCTTGATTAGATCTGAAAGAAATTCTAAGGAAAATCTAATGAGGTCTCTTAGGTTAAAAACCTAATGACCTTCCTGTGTGTACTCTAGTGAAAAGATGAGGGACTGGATGTTATTTGGACGCAATCAAGGCACCCAATGATTTTTGGATGACTAAGGTAGTTTCAAGGTGGATGATACCTCTAAATCAGAAATCCGCACACTCGAGAAATACCTGGGCAGCCAGGAAGGGAGAACCCTGCAAAGACCCCTACACGGTAGAGCATCCCCATGGGTTACAAGGTTTCCCCTACCTGACATTCCTTGTCATTGCGGTTCCAAGTAGACCGGAAAGTACGGACTTAAGACTTTAAGTCTATCAATTTTATTCCAAATTTTGTGCCTTCGATTTCACTTGATTAAAAGTTGATTTGACTTGTAACCTAATTTGGAGGTTGGTTGGCCTACAAAGTAGACCAACTTCACTTGACCTACCCTAAAGATGGCAGAATGAAATCTATGTCAAGACCCAGAAATCACCTTGAATTGACTCTCAGGTTATTAGGTCCACAATTTTAGAGTTCAAGCGAATCTTAGAGCCTGATTTTTAGGGTTCTTCTTGATTAGATCTTTTTCAAACAGGGGCTTGGGTAGCACACAAATGTGGGAGGGTTAATTTCCTTTAATGCAAGCAAATGTGAACTAACACTTCAAAACCTTAGGGTAGAAACCCTAGTTGGCTCTATTTCAAGTTCAATTAAATCTCAAGATTTACACCTTGGACATCAAACAAGAAGGTGAGTAGTCCAAGATGCTCAGAATTTAAGCGTAATCCCTAATAGGCACAGGAGCTCAAGGTAGGGAGTTTCTAATCAGAATCGTCTCAATCTTCAATTAGATATTAAAATTTTCGCAAATCAGGAAATCTTGCCTTTAAATGAAAATTACTATGAAAATAAGGCAAATGAATCCTAATTGATTTTTTCCTTTTTATCTTCCCAAGATTAGGAGGTTGATTAGGGAAGAATAGAAATTACCTATCTCGGGATTGGTTGTTTTACACGTAAGATTACTTCGTGAAGTATCTCACAAAATCTCAAGAAATCAAACAGGGCAAGTTAGTGCTCAAATATAATCAGATAAAAACAAAGAGTAGCAGTGAATTGCATGTTGCTCCCCGACAACGACGCCAAAATGTTGACATGCTAAATTGGGGTTTTAAAATAACTTCGTTGCAATATAGCTGAAATCACATGAAAACAAATACAATTTATAACTCGAATTCAGAAGAGTATCCAAGGTCGAACAGAGGGAGCAAATAAGAATTCACACGCTAATCTCAATTAATAAGTGAATGAGCATAAGAAATTAAGTGCAATAATGATATTTCAATAAATATTAATCTATCACATTAATATATTCAATGAAGCTCAATGTATTTCAAGACCAAAAAGATAACTAAGATAAAATAATGGTGATTTAGATCACCAATTATTAATCTAAGCACATGTATTAATTATTCAAATAATGCTACAGTAGTTTCAACCATGCAACTTAGGTACTTAAATGTTTCAACAGTACCAGCATTAAACCCAAATAAGACGTCTGGCAGGTGTTTCAGAGACTTAATTGTTGCCTGCTACAGTGCCCTCTTCTTTTTTCTTCTTCTTCCTTGCTTCATGATAGCGAAAATAAGTGGTTTGTTAATTAGGCAATTTAGTGTCGTTGCAACGCGTAAATCCGCTTTCGCTTTTAAATTTATATCCTAGATAGGGGAGTATCTAGGGTCATCCAAGGAGGCAAAAATTGCAAAATTAATCCTCTTGCTTACAGATAGATCTCAACTTTCTTTTTAATATTTTTCAATATGTAATTTTTTTGTATTTTGAAAAGACAAGGGCAAACTGCAAATTGTAGCGAAAAGAACTAACACCTACAAATGATTAACTAAAATCTAAAAGATAGAAATATCTTCTTCCTAAGCTCACTCTAGGCAAGTGGAGGCCTAGGGTAATTAGGAAGAAGAGGTGAAACAAGTGCTAGAACCAAAAGAAACAACTGCAATAAAAAGCTAAAAGAAGGCAATTTTGATTGAGTAGAATAAGTGTTCTTTTGAAGGACAAGTAGAGGAATGCTTCCACTAGAATTAAACAATCTAAAAGCAAGGAAAGAAACACAAATCCTCTTGTAACAATGGTGAAGAAGGTTGTCTTCTTGCTCCAAGCCTAGCTGCTCCTTGGCTTGAAAAGAGGGCTTCCTTCTTTTCCTTCCTTGAGAGCTCCTCCAAGGTGGAAGCTACCACCTTTAATGCTCTCTCGAAAGGGGTGGGCGTGCACCACCCTCAAAAACTCCTCCAAGGTGGCGTGACCACCTTCAAGATCTCCTCCAAGATCTTCCTTGCCTGGCTTCTCCTTTGGCTGGCGTGACCCAAGAGAGAAGGGAAGAGGGGAAGGCACCAAGGGGACAGAATATCCCCTTAATCTTCTTCTTCTTCATCTCTCTTGGACGTGGGTTTCTTGGTGGAATATGAGAGTGAAATTTCTAGCCAAGGATGACTTGAATGGTGGTGGGTAGTGGTCTTTTTATAGGGTAGGATGGGGGGTTAAGGTGCCCCTTGAAATGGAGGGCTAGGATGGAAGGATGAGGGTGGTTGGTGATCCTATGGCCAGAGTGAGTTGGCGCCAACCCAAGGGGTGTTAAAGGGGGTGGTTATGGTGGTGTTGGTGTCTTTTGGTGGTGGAGAGACACCCCCATGTTGGCGCCAACATGGGGTCTTCTAGAGGGGGGATTTTGGAGGGAAAAGTGGCGCCATTAAGGGGTGGTTATGGGTAGTTTTTGGTGCCACTTTTAGGTGTCTTTTGGAGGTGGTGGGTAGGTTAGGTTGGTGCCAAGTAGGTTAGCATATGTGGAGCTTAGGTGGAGCTAGTTGGGTGGAGTTGGTAGGTGGGTTTTTGGGGTGGTACAAGCCAAGGAAGTTGGAGCATAGCTTAGCTAAGCTAAGCTAAGATAAGCTAAGCTAAGCTAGCTTAGCTAAAGGTGGAGTAGAGGAGAAGGTGTTGGAGCTAGGGTTTGGAGGAAGGAGCTGAGGAGGAGAAGTCTGGAGCTGGAGCTGGAGCTGGCTGCTGCTGAAGAGGCTGGCATGGGGCTACTCTAGCTGGCTTAGCTTGCTAGTTCTTTGCTAGTTGCTAAGCCAAGCTAAAGTGAGATAGCTTCTACCAAAATGAGCTAAGGTGAGCTAGGTCTGGTGCTCCCGGGGAGAATCAAGCTGGTTGAGGCAGCTAAGGTAGCTTAGCTCAACTGAGTTGAGCTAAGCTGAGTCCCCGGGAGCTGGACTTGAGTTTCCTAAGCTGGGATGAGTTCTTCTTCAGCTGGCTGGAGCTGAGTGGAGCTGGATGTAGCTAGATCTGAGCTGGGGTGAACTCCTGTCAACTTAGCTGAGCTAGCTAGAGCTCCCTGTGGACTAGTAGGAGCTGGGATGAGCTAGACTCAGCTAAGTTGAGCTAGATCTAAGCTGACTTGAGCTAGGGTGAGCTAAGGTGAACTCTCTTGAGCTGCCATCCAGCTGAGATTAGCTGAATGGAGCTGGGATGAGCTAACCCTAGTTCAAGTAAGCTAGGTTCCAGTTGTGGTGAGCTGGATCTAGCTGAGTTCCAGCTAGTTTGAGCTTCTCCTTCACCATTTGCCTTCTTGAGTGCTAGGGTTTTAAGGATCTGTATATTTGTACATCCCTAACACTCACAAAAACATATTAAAAAGACAAATAAAAAATGCAATGCATGCCTATCCTAATTTATGCCTAAATGCAGCCCAAAAACCCGTTTGCGGAGTAAAATCCTAAGAGCTAGGTTAGTTTTAATGCATAAGAATGATGATAAACTGGCGTTTTCACAACCCCATGCTTATCTTTTGGTAGTCTCTTAGCAAAACTTTAATTTTTTAGAAAACGAAATTTTTGGGAAATCTAATTTTTTTATTTTTTTTATTTTTTTATTTTTTTATTTTTTTTTTTGACTTTTGAGGAGAAAAAGAGAGTAAGGGACCTTGGTAGATTAAAACACAGGAGGTACGGGATTTGTTAAAGATCAACATCGGGATATGTTTTTGGATTCAACCATTAGATAGAACAGGATCAATATATCCTCCAGAAAATTCACAAATTAACCCCTTGTTAATTCAGATGACTTGAAATGTTTGTTTTTAGGATTTTTCTGGCTCATGAATCTAATTCGTAACTTGCAAAATCCTTTAAAACCTTGTGTCTGTGATCGTGAAAAGCCAACATTTATAAGGGCGTGTTAATTTATTTATTATTACTTTTTTTTTCCCCCATGCTTTTTTTTAGCTTAGTCTTACAACAGATGTGTCGGTATCATCATTCCCGTTACCATTCCTCGAGGGGGCTCTGGCGCCAGTACTTCGGGATAGCACTGTCCATGACACCACCCAGGAGCTCACAACCCCAAAACACGATGCGGTGTAAAGAGGCGCTCCAAGCAAACTCAAGCTCTTGCTCCGACACTATAGGTAGAGCACCGTCCAAGACACTTGACCTGCTAAAATGTGCTTTAATGCTCCGTCTAAAGATATGAAATATAGATATGGAGCAGCGCCGAGGCGGTAACATGTTGACATCGCGTCCTCAAAGAAGGTATTTTCCTTCTTCTCGGCGGTGGGAACTCAAACCAATGATCTGCTTCAGACTTTTACTAAATCCAAACACGGGAATTTTTCAAAAAAAATTTTAATTATTTTTAAGTGTTGGCTTGTGTGTGAAAATAGACACAAGAAGTTTCTTAAGATACGCAAGTTTTTGAATAAGAAACTAAGTCAAATACTTTCCGTATTACAAAATAGGATCAAGTCACCTGAACTATCATGAGTTCAGGTGGAATTTTAGAGAAGGATATCTGATCTAGTCTAAAATAGACCCCGGAATTCTAACGATCAGATCCATATCCTTATCCCTAGTTTGTTAAAGATTAAATCCCATTGTACCAAAAGTGAATTTTTTGACTTTAGTCCCGATTTCAAAATTTTTCCTCAAAAAGTTTTCAACATTTTTATTTTTTTGGGTATGCAAGTAGGAAATAAAGAAAATTGTATGTTTTTAGGTTTTGAACATCCTAAATCGATCGTAAAAATTTAAAAACACCCCCCCATGCTTAAGAAATGCCATGTCCTCATGCATTAGGAGGGAAAAGGGATCACCTTAGTGAAGAACGGTCGGGTTTAGGATGAACAAAACTTGGAAGAAGAAAAAAGGAAAGCAAGAAAAAAATTGATGGGTTACCTCCCATCCAGTGCTATCTTTTACGTCATTCAGCCGGGCGTGATGTGCACTAGTGATCAAGGGTGGCTGGCTCAGTAAAATTAAAAGATTCAGATGGAATTCTAGGCGTATGGTCAAAATAGGGCTTTAAACGCTGGCCATTGACTTGAAATGTCGAATTAGTTTTTGGATCAAAAAGGTCAACAGCGCCGTATGGATATGTTTTATGGACAATAAAGGGGCCGGTCCATTTAGATTTTAATTTGCCAGAAAAAAGACGTAATCTCGCATTGAAAAGCCAAACACGTTGATTAACGTCAAAGTGTTTCTGAACAATATATTTATCGTGAAATTTCTTTGTTCGGTCTTTATAAATCCTTGCATTTTCATAGGAAAAATTACGTAATTCTTCCAATTCAGTTAATTGTAATTTTCTATGGTTACCGGCGTCAGATAAATCCATATTGAGTTGTTTTATTGCACAAAAAGCCCTATGTTCTAACTCTACCGGGAGATGGCATGCCTTCCCAAAAATCATACGGAAGGGAGACATGCCAAGCGGAGTTTTAAAAGCGGTATGGTAGGCCCGTAAAACATCGTCCAATTTGGTGGACCAATCTTTACGGTCGGGCCTAACCGTCTTTTGTAAAATATTTTTAATTTCCCAGTTAGAAACTTCAGCCTGGCCATTAGTTTGGGGGTGATATGGTGTGGAAATTTTATGATTAACCCCGTATTTAGAAAGGAGGTGACGGAATTGTGAGTGGGTGAAATGTGAGCCTCCGTCACTGATAATGGCTTTTGGTATGCCGAATCTTGAGAAAATATTTTTCTTAAGAAATTCAACAACCACACGGTGATCACTAGTGCGTGTGGGTATTGCTTCTATCCATTTAGAAACATAGTCGACTGCGACTAATATATACAAATACCCACCAGAGTTGATGAACGGTCCCATGAAGTCGATGCCCCAAACATCGAAAATTTCAACTTCTAAAATAGGATTAAGGGGCATCATATCCTTTCGAGTCATGTTGCTGATGCTCTGGCAACGCACACAGGACCGAACGAAGTCATGAGCATCTTTGTGCAAGCTGGGACAATAAAATCCTGCATTAAGGATTTTAGCTGTAGTTTTCTTGCCCGAAAAATGTCCGCCACAGGCCATTGAGTGACAATGTGTTAAGATATCATGGATTTCAGAATCGGGGACACATCGTTGAATGACCTGATCAGCACAAATGCGGAAAAGGTCGGGCTCCTCCCAAAAATAATATTTAATATTAGCAAAGAACTTATCCCATTTTGTTTTTGGCCAATCAGCGGGGATTTGTTCTGTTGCTAAGTAGTTTGTGATGGGCGCAAACCAAGGGAGGGTTGTAGCAGCTAAAATACTTTCATCAGGTAACTGATCTGGCGGGGTCATTATGTCATTCGTCATAAGACGAGAGAGATGGTCAGCCACTACATTGTGCAATCCTACCTTATCCTTGATTTCCAGGTCAAACTCCTGGAGCAGCAGAATCCAACGGATAAGGCGGGGTTTCGCATCTTTCTTTGTCAGCAAATATTTAATTGTTGAGTGGTCTGTATAAACAGTGACACGTGACCCCAACAGATAAGATCTAAATTTTTCTAAGGCAAATACAATGGCAAGAAGTTCCTTTTCAGTAACCGTGTAATTCCGTTGTGCATCATCAAGGGTTTTGCTAGCATAATAGATCACAACGGGCTTCTTGCCAATTCTTTGCCCTAGAACGGCCCCTACAGCAAAATCTGAGGCATCTGTCATTAATTCAAAGGGACTATTCCAATCAGGTCCCTGCAATATTGGCGCCTCAGTAACCTCTTTCTTCAACCTCAAAAAACTCTCTAGGCACTTATTATTAAAATCAAATGGCTGGTCTTTAGTAAGAAGCTGACTTAAAGGCTTGGAGATTTGGGAAAAGTTTTGTATGAATCGACAGTAGAAACCCACATGACCCAAAAAGGATCTGATTTGTTTGACAGTAGTGGGTGGTGGGAGCTTAGATATAGCATCTATTTTTGCTTTATCTACCGCAATTCCTTGTTTAGAAATAACATGGCCCAAGACAATACCTTCTTGGACCATGAAATGACTTTTTTCCCAGCTGAGGACCAAATTAACTTCTATGCACTTTTGGAGGGTTCTTTCAAGATTTTTGAGGCAATGGTCAAAAGAATCCCCAAAAATAGAGAAGTCATCCATAAAAACTTCTAAACATTCACCTACCAGGTCTGAAAAAATTACAAGCATGCACCTTTGAAAAGTCGCAGGTGCGTTGCAAAGACCGAAGGGCATTCTTCGGAAAGCAAAGGTTCCGAAGGGGCAGGTGAAAGTTGTTTTGTCCTGGTCCTCAGGATGAACCGCCACTTGATTATAGCCAGAATAACCGTCCAAAAAATAGTAAAATTCCCGTTCGGCTAACCGCTCCAAGATTTAATCAATAAAAGGGAGCGGGAAATGATCCTTCTTGGTGGTGGTGTTTAATTTTCGGTAATCTATACACACGCGCCAAGAAGAAGCGGTTCAAGTGGCTATATTTTCCCCATTTTCATTGGTGACAACTGTTAGTCCAGCCTTTTTGGGGACAATTTGAGTTGGACTAACCCAGGAGCTGTTAGAAATGGGGTAGAATGATATCAGCATCTAGCCACTTAATAATCTCCTTTTTTACCACCTCCTGCATACTAGGATTCAAGCGCCTTTGTGGTTGGCGGGAGGGACGAGAATCGTCCTCTAAATATATACGATGCATACAATAGGACGGATGAATGCCTTTAAGATCAGAAAGGGTCCAGCCAATAGCTTTTCGATATTTACTCAAAACCTGCAGAAGTTTGTGCTCTTGTGCCCCGGTGAGTCCAGAATTTATAATCAGGGGCAGGGTCTGATTTGGACCCAGGAAGACATATTTAAGGGAATCGGGCAAAGGTTTTAATTCCAATTGTAGGCCCGGTTCCGAAAGAGTTTTTGCTTTGTGGGTTAGAGGTGAGGTGAGAGTGAAAGGGTCAGCTGGAATGTTAGCTGGTCGTGTGGTTGAGGTGGAAGGGTGAGAAAAAGTAGATTGTTCAGGAACCGTATTTACAGCAAAACAGGAACCTAATTGGGAAATCTGCAATGTTTCCTCCATAATGTTTTCTATTTCTGAATCCGAATCATCAAAGAAATCTGGTTCCTGGAACCGCCTAGAGGCTTGAAAAATGTCTAGGGTTACAGATTCACCACCAGACATGATCTTCATCTTTCCAGAATCACAATCAATATTGGCGCGGGCGGTGGCTAAGAATGGTCTTCCAAGAATAATGGGGGCAAACTTAAGTGCTTCAGGTACCTCTATGTCCAGGACTAAAAAGTCTACTGCGAATAGACAATTTTTGACCCGGACAAGAACATCTTCAACAATTCCCCTTGGTTTAATCGTAGATCGGTCGGCTAATTGGAGAGTAACCTCAACAGGCTTCAATTCACCGATCTTAAATTCCTCAAAAATAACTGTGGGGATAAGATTAATTGAGGCACCAAGATCCAACAGAGCGCGATCAAATGAGGAATCATTAATGATAACTTGGATTAGGGGGGCGCCGGGATCTTTTCTCTTAAGAGGCAGTCGGCTCTGCACAACTGAGCTGACTGTCTCTGGAAGAATTTCCTTTCCTAAATTCTTGGGCTGCCTTTTTGGAGTACATAAATCTTTTAGGAATTTTGCATAGGAAGGGATATACTTAATGGCATCTAGGATAGGGATATTAATTTCTACTTGCCCAAATAAATCCATTAATTCCTTCTCAATGGGCTCGGATTTTGTCTTTTTCTTTTTTGAAGAGTGGAGGGCTTGTGGAAATGGGGCAGGGTTGCCTTGATTTGCATGAATTGGTTCCTGAACAATAGGAGGGGAAGAGTTGATCTGTGTGTCATTAGAGCGGGTTTCTTTAACAGGCAGGGTATTGTGAGTGGTTTTCCCATTCCTCAAGGTAACTGCATTTACAGTCTGGTTGTTTCTAGGATGAGGACGGGGGGCCTGGCTGTTATTGAAACCCGACGGATGCTGAGGTGTCGGCTGAATAGGTTGACTGTGATATCCACCTTGAAATTGATTCCTTTGATTGTTTGGGTTGGGCATGGGTTGGGATGGTAAATTCCCAATAGGTCGATGATCAGGAGTAACCTTAACTTGGTGTTGTAAATTGGTAATCATGCGGGTTACTTCTGTCATTTGAGTCTGCATTCCTTGCAGAGTTTTCATGACCTGATTATTAATATCATCTTGGGATGGTCTAGGTCGATACAAAGGTTGCCCATAATTCCCAAGATAGTTTTGTTTGGGAAAAGGAATCGGATTCGGGTTTTTCCAGGAGTGATTCGGGTGAGTCCTCCAATTTTGATTGGAAGTGTTGGAGGGGTTTCTAAATTGCTCTTGGAGAGCATAAATATTTTCCGAGGTGGAATCAAAAATATTTTGGTCAAAATTCCCGGTTAAATCTTGCGGGAAATCAGCCGGAATTTGCTGGCCAGTAGATGTGGCATCGATATTGTGTAGATTTTCTCTTCGGAGAATGTGTGGGGGGTTAGTGTGTGGAGAGTGGACGTGTGGAGCTTGTTTGTTTGTGAACTTTTCTTCCATTTTCTTTTGGTGAATTTGCATCTGGTCCAGTCGTTGAGCTAACATATATAAATCATCTTGTGTGACTGGAATAGAGGTGGTTTTGGAGTCAATTTCATGGACTCCGTGTCTGGGGTTTTGTGATCTGCCAAAAGTGTCCATTGAAGTCATGTTAAATGAATTTTCACTCATTTCTTCAAAGAGAAGATAGGCACTTTCGGCGTCTTTGTTAAGAAAATTGCCCCCACATGAGCCATCCACAAATTGTTTTAATTGATCTTCTAATTCGTGATAGAAGATCTGCACTAGCTGCCATTGTGGAATTTCATGGTGGGGACAACTTCTTAGAAGTTCCTGAAATCTTTCCCAGGCTTCGTGGAGGGGTTCACCAATTTTTTGTTGAAAGGTCGTTATAGATCTTCTTAATGCATTTGTTCGACCGATCGAAAAATTTTTTTTAAGAAAAGCACTTTTTAATTGGGGCCAGGTGGTAATAGGACGCCCAACTGTTCTAAACCAATGTGATGCTTTGTCTTTAAGAGAGAGAGGAAAGAGTCTCATTAACCACATGTCTTCCTGCACATTGCGGGAACGAGTGGTTTGAGCAAGGACAGTTAATTCCTCGAGATGACAAAAAGGGTCCTCTCTTGGAAGACCATGAAAATGCTTGATAAGGTTTAGAATGGCGGGTTTGATTTCGAAATCCCCTTGTGGTATGACCACCCCTGGTCTTTCCTCATAATTGGAAGGATCATAGAAATCCTTAAGAGGAATGACAGGCTGTTGGCGGGGTGGTGGATTTTGTCCTTGATTAGCTAGGTTCGTGACAGTCCTAGCTAGATCTTCTTGATTTTGTTGTAGTCGAGCCAAATGGTCGACCATTAATGCAAAGGGATTTGTATTATGGGTTATAATTGGAGGGCCACCTGGCCCTGCTGGTATTTCTGGTTGCTCCAAGTTAGGAAGGTGAGGGAGGGCGGAGTCAGCTTGTGGGTCGGCTGACGGGTTAGAAGTGGAAGCAGAATTTTTTTAACGGCTTCCTGGGTTTTCCATTTTTTTAGAAAACGAGGGGGAAGAAAACAATGATTTCTTGCTGTGGGGGGAGAAATCAGATGGTCCCTCGAGGTGTGGCTTTTGGGACCGTGGCCCATGCATGCACTACTTGGAAGACTTGGAGGGGAGGAGAAGAGATAGAGATGAGAGAAAGTGTGCAAATCAAACAAACAAAACTAGACCTAACTTAAATGTGACTCCCTAATAACCTAAGACTTGGTCTATATAGGAAATAAGTAGTCAATAGTGAATACCCGTTCTGTCAACAAATCTAGCCAAGTTGCTTAAGGGGAGGTTTGGGCCCAAACGTTTCCCAGGGAAGACCCCAGGTGCTTGTACAAACCCGTGCCTGGTCATTTGACACAGCCCCTCAGCCTGAACACCAGATACAGATGACAAAATTGGTATTAACTAAAGAGAACTTAAGACCTAAATAGCAAGCCTAAGTTGATAAAGCCTTAGGGGTCAAGTTGCTACAAATTTTAATTAGGTCTAGGATGCTATAGTGCACACGGAATGTGGAGGGTGTTTATTGGGTTGTTGCCCTGTTATTTGATTTTTTTATGTGTGTGCAGGAATTGGAGAGTGGCTCTAATGAAAATCAAGTTGTCACATAATTTTTTTTGTATTTTTGTCTTTTAGGATGTGATTTAACTAAATGAGTTTTAGGATTTTTCTCGTTAAGTTTTCAATGAAAGTTCACAATCAAAGGAAATACAAGTTGTATGTGTGATTGTATATTTCTTTTCAATTGCATCTCAAAAGAGAAAGAAAAAAAACCCTAAGCCAATTATCCCTAAGACAGAAAATTAATACCACTGAATTGATTTTTGGCTTTATGAATTAAGTAGTGGTCCAAACAAGTCAAACAACACCACTAATTTGAATAAAATCAAACAAGGATTCCAGAAAATATTTTTGTAAGATTTTAGGAATTTGTTTGATAATTGTTTTGAATTTTTAATTGTAATGGTGTCAAAGTCTAGAAATGATACCTATAGGCATTTTGGACTTTTCAGTATTACCACCGACCTCAGAAAAATTTTATGATTTTATATGATGTGTAAAATTTCACAAGGATTCTAGTAAGATAAATTTCTCAAAAATTGGATGAGTATAAAAATTCTAAAAATTTACGGACAGTAGCAAAACAGGAAGATTAGAGGGTGTGACCCCTCTACAATCCACGAATTTTTAAAAATTAAATACAAATCCAATTGTTTTGAAATTTGGAACAGATGTTCCTAACTTAATTCGGAATCACTCTATGAAATGTTATGATTTTAGGAGTCCTGGGGTGTTAGGAATCGATTTTTCAAGTCTGGACAGAAATCTGGACCCGAAAAATAGAATACCAATACTTGTAATGGAATGGTGCTAAAGAAGTATACAAGCAAACAATGGATTTTATAATGCACCACTCCACTTAATTAAAGTGTTTATTGTCCTGAAAGCCAAGTTTAATATATTTTTGGTAGTTTTAATTATGTGACCAGAAAGAGGAACCAACCTTAATTTTCGCGGGAAGAAAAGGATCTTTTAGCTCTATCTAGCTTCCAGATTCCCGCCCTCCCACTGTTGTTCCTGCACACACAAAAGAAAGAAAGAGAAGGGGATGAGATCCACTTTAAGCAAGAGAAAATTAGTTAATGCAAAGCCGTTGCCTCCCCGGCAACGATGCCAAAAAGTGATAGCGAAAATACGCGGTTTGTTAATTAGGCAATTTAGTGTCGTTGCAACACGTAAATCCGCTTTCGCTTTTAAATTTATATCCTAGATAGGGGAGTATCTAGGGTTGTCCAAGGAGGAAAAAATTGCAAAATTAATCCTCTTGCTTACAGATAGATCTCAACTTTCTTTTTAATATTTTTCAATATGTAATTTTTTTGTATTTTCAAAAGACGAGGGCAAACTACAGATTGTAGCGAAAAGAACTAACACCTACAAATGATTAACTAAAATCTAAAAGATAGAAATATCTTCTTCCTAAGCTCACTCTAGGCAAGTGGAGGCCTAGGGTAATTAGGAAGAAGAGGTGAAACAAGTGCTAGAACCAAAAGAAACAACTGCAATAAAAAGCTAAAAGAAGGCAATTTTGATTGAGTAGAATAAGTGTTCTTTTTAAGGACAAGTAGAGGAATGCTTCCACTAGAATTAAACAATCTAAAAGCAAGGAAAGAAACACAAATCCTCTTGTAACAATGGTGAAGAAGGTTGTCTTCTTGCTCCAAGCCTAGCTGCTCCTTGGCTTGAAAAGAGGGCTTCCTTCTTTTCCTTCCTTGAGAGCTCCTCCAAGGTGGAAGCTACCACCTTTAATGCTCTCTCGAAAGGGGTGGGCGTGCACCACCCTCAAAAACTCCTCCAAGGTGGCGTGACCACCTTCAAGATCTCCTCCAAGATCTTCCTTGCCTGGCTTCTCCTTTGGCTGGCGTGACCCAAGAGAGAAGGGAAGAGGGGAAGGCACCAAGGGGACAGAATATCCCCTTAATCTTCTTCTTCTTCATCTCTCTTGGACTTGGGCTTCTTGGTGGAATATGAGAGTGAAATTGCTAGCCAAGGATGACTTGAATGGTGGTGGGTAGTGGTCTTTTTATAGGGTAGAATGGGGGGTTAAGGGGCCCCTTGAAATGGAGGGCTAGGATGGAAGGATGAGGGTGGTTGGTGATCCTATGGCTAGGGTGAGTTGGCGCCAACCCAAGGGGTGTTAAAGGGGGTGGTTATGGTGGTGTTGGTGTCTTTTGGTGGTGGAGAGACACCCCCATGTTGGCGCCAACATGGGGTCTTCTAGAAGGGGGATTAGGTGGATGGTGGAGATGGGTTCAAGGGGGATTGTCTGGTGGAGATGAGGGGGGATTTTGGAGGGAAAAGTGGCGCCATTAAGGGGTGGTTATGGGTATCTTTTGGCACCACTTTTAGGTGTCTTTTGGAGGTGGTGGGTAGGTTAGGTTGGTGCCAAGTAGGTTAGCTTATGTGGAGCTTAGGTGGAGCTAGTTGGGTGGAGTTGGTAGGTGGGTTTTTGGGGTGGTACAAGCCAAGGAAGTTAGAGCATAGCTAAGCTAAGCTAAGATAAGCTAAGCTAAGATAGCTTAGCTAAAGGTGGAGTAGAGGAGAAGGTGTTGGAGCTAGGGTTTGGAGGAAGGAGCTGAGGAGGAGAAGTCTGGAGCTGGAGCTGGAGCTGGCTGCTACTGAAGAGGCTAGCATGGGGCTACTCTAGCTGGCTTAGCTTGCTAGTTCTTTGCTAGTTACTAAGCCAAGCTAAAGTGAGCTAGCTTCTACCAAAATGAGCTGAGGTGAGCTAGGTCTGGTGCTCCCAGGGAGAATCAAGCTGGTTGAGGCAGCTAAGGTAGCTTAGCTCAACTGGGTTGAGCTAAGCTGAGTCCCCGGGAGCTGGACTTGAGCTTCCTGAGCTGGGATGAGTTCTTCTTCAGCTGGCTGGAGCTGAGTGGAGCTGGATGTAGCTGGATCAGAGCTGGGGTGAACTCCTGTCAACTTAGCTGAGCTAGCTAGAGCTCCCTGTGGACTAGTAGGAGCTGATATGAGCTAGACTCAGCTAAGTTGAGCTAGATCTGAGCTGACTTGAGCTAGGGTGAGCTAAGGTGAACTCTCTTGAGCTGCCATCCAGCTGAGATTAGCTGAATGGAGCTGGGATGAGCTAACCCTAGTTCAGGTAAGCTAGGTTCTAGCTGTGGTGAGCCGGATCAAGCTGAGTTCCAGCTAGTCTGGGCTTCTCCTTCACCATTTACCTTCTTGAGTGCTAGGGTTTTAAGGATCTGTATATCTGTACATCCCTAACACTCACAAAAACATATTAAAAAGACAAATAAAAAATGCAATGCATGCCTATCCTAATTTATGCCTAAATGCAGCCCAAAAACCCGTTTGTGGAGTAAAATCCTAAGAGCTAGGTTAGTTTTAATGCATAAGAATGATGATAAACTGGCATTTATCACTTCACCTCTTCCTCTTCTTCTCCTCTCCTTCTCTTTCCTTTCCTTCTCAGCACACAAGGGATACTCACGGTTAAGTGTTCAGCCAACCCTCAAGAGAGTAAAACCCTCCCCTTCATTGTTCTCTCCCTCTTTCCTTCCTCCTCTCCTGTTTCTCTGATATCCAGGTAATAAGGTAATCGGATATGCATACCTGGGTCCAGGGCTACGGGTGTGGGTCATAGCTGAGGAATGAACAGTCTTAGGTTGGGTTGGGTTAAGTGCGAGTGAGCAGGGACCTCACCCCCATGTATTCGAGGTAGTAAGCCGTATGAAGAAAACCAATATATGACTGAGGTTGCTTCCAATTCCCACAATGTGGGACTATCTTGCACAACCCCTTCGCGTATTAGCTGCAGATGAAGGTTCATCGAATTGGTGTTGAAGTCGCAGGCTAGACCTCTAAATGAGGACCTGGGAGAGTTCCTGGAGGTTACCTGCACGGTTTGGAGGGGTCCTTGGTGAAGACAGAGCCATAGGGTGAAGAATAAGTCGGAGACGATGACGTGGCGACGGTGCGACGGCGAGCTACCTGAAATAAAAAATATGGGCTAAGTGACCCAGTTAAAATGTTTAGAAGCTTCACCAAACTAGAACGAATGTGATGAGGGTCGTTTCGAGGGTGTATGGTGACCGAAGAGTGGCTGTTGGTGACGCTGAGGATGATGTGGAGGTGTAGTGTTTGGTGGCACTGAGGAGAGGCCAACAACCTCAATAACCAAAGGGCTTTTACTCTCTAGAATATGACAGAGGTGTGGGGTTGTTGGCATGGTGGATGGATAGGTGTAGCGACCTGATGACCTCACCGGAGAAGTCGCCAGAGATGGGAGAGATGACGATGAATGGCGGTGTCAGGGTTGTTTTTGGGTTTTTCGAGGGAGGGATAAAATCTAATAACCTAAAAAAGCTAAACTACCCTAATTAAGTTGGATGAAAAGGGGGTTTTCCTTGCCAGAGGTATGTTGGACTTGGAGGAGATGAGATCTCCGATGGGGGAGAAACGACGAGGAAGATGTGGAAGAAGACCCTCGTTGGTATTGCGAGAGGCAGAGGAACTTGAAGAGCAACCAGTCGACTATGATTTGTGACGACTAGTGAAGAATGTAGATAGGGAAACTCGTCATAGCTCGCGGAGTTTTCGGCCAGAGAGAGGATAAGAAGGTGGAGACACCAGCCAAAATGAGCTAAGGAGGTAAGGTTTTCCCTGGGCGTGCTTTTATGGTTCCTCAGGAGGAGTTTCAAGCTTGGAAACAAGCTTGTCACTCCATGATTTTTGCAAGTAGGACATGCGGATTCAAGGAGTTCACATGAGCTTTTGGTTGGATTTGGAAGGTTCTGAACAAGCTCAAATGGAAGAGGAAGGTCTCAAGATCCTCCCTTCCAATTTTGGAAGGGATTGGCCATGAAATCAAGGAGTTCTTCCTGATTGAAGGTCACTAGTTGATGGGTTTAGGAGTTGAAGGTGGTGGGGACCTATTGGTGAAGAAGATGATAAAGTTAGAAGGGTATTTGCAAGGGATTCGAAAGTTAGGGCCATGTGTGTGAGAGCAAAGAGTCAGACTGGACCAAAATGAAAACTTGGTCAAGATCTCTGATTGGGCCCAAATTTTGGTACAAACCTAATTTGGACCCAAGGAATCTAATGGTGAAGTCGGATTTAGGTTTGACCAAATTTTACTGGGTAAATTGTGCAGACACCCAAATTAGGACAACTATTTGTTTGAGACTCTATTTTAGGTCAAATTGGATTTTGATGATTAAATCAAAGGTTCCAAACCTTATAGAATATTTTTATATGATTTTTAGAAGGTTTAGGTGAATTTTATCCCGACCAGAACCTCAGTGAATTAAGCAGGTTTGTTTTTAGGGTTAAGATGTCATTTAATTCTCGAAACGCATGAAGGCCTGTTTCTGTCTGCATGAATCCACTTATTAGATATTTATGACCATTTGACCTTCAATAAACCCCTGGGAAACCTTGTGATTGTTTTGCATTTAGTATATTCTATTAAAACTACAGTTTTACCCTTATTTTACTATTTATCTCTCAGAATGGATTTGTATTGAATTATGGTCTTCTGGCGATTATGTAGGAGCATTTATCAATGGAATATGGCTAATTAGAGCTAGATATGGCTAATGATGATGTTATCATCATGCACACTTCACCCATCTACTCAAAAGTCTTGGTGTCACCTATAAAGTGGCCACTCTGTATCATCCGCAAACGAGTGGACAAGTTGAGGTGTCCAATAGGGAGATTAAATGAATCTTGAGGAAAACTGTATGACCTGATAGGAAAGATTGGTCAAAGAAAATAGTTGATGCACTATAAGCTTACAGAACTACTTATAAGACTCCCTCGGGTATGTCTCCCTTTCGTATAGTGTATGACAAAGCCTGCCATTTGCCTGTTGAGATTGAGCATAGGGCTTATTGTTAGAATGTTAACATGGATCTCAAGAGCACAGGCAAAGCCCGATTATTAGAACTAACTGAGCTTAAGGAATTAAGGAATGAGGCTTATGAGACTACTTAGCTTATAAAGTGCGTACTGAGGTATTTCACAGTAAACACATCCTTCATAAAGCCTTCAAGCCCAACCAACAAGTCTGGCTATTCAATTCTAGACTCAAGCTCTTCTCTGGGAAACTTAAGTCCCATTGGGTTGGGCCATACACTGTCACGCAGGTATTCCCACATGGTGCAGTTGAGATACAAAATCCCTCATCTAGTGAGACTTTCAAGGCAAATGGCCAACGTTTGAAACCGTATGTTACTCTTTCTGATGCTAGTTATTGGACACCTACCAGCTGGAGAAGCCTTAGCTCCAAACACTCTCTCCCTCAGGTAATATCTTTCCTTGCATTCACTTTCCAATGAGAACATTGTCAGATTTGGGCATGGGGGGGTATAACCTGAGGTTGTACATAACATTTATACATATCTTGCATGCATGTAGTTAGGACTCTTATTGCATTAAAAAAAAGAGAAAAAAATAAGAGAGAGAAAAAAGGGGACAAGAGAAGGAGGGAGATGAAATCTTTTGTGAGCCAAAGTTCAAAATAATTAAGGAAGGAAAAAGAGAAGGTAAACATAGAAAGGAAAGGAAAAATCGTGTTAGCCCCAGCAATTGAGTGTGGAATGTACCTAAGTTCTAGGATGGATTGGACGATGAATTAAGTTCTGAAGTGTTAAAGAGAAGGAGATAAGTAAGGGATACTGACTTTAGGCCTCCTGGGTCTGTTTTAGGGATTAAACACTCACGTATTTGTTAAGATCTGGACTATTCCTCAAGAGGTTAAGTTAAGATGCTGATGTATTAAGTCTAAGGATTAGGGATTATTCGGCCCCATTACGTACCCTTTGGTTTGCAAGACTTGGTAACCAAGGCACCTAAAAATCACACACTGGTCAGGTTCAGTGCTTGTAATGAAGAATAATGCCAAAAAGTGTTCTGCTTTAAAAATGTTTTCCCAAAAATTTGACTTTGGAGAAGCTCGAAGACACAATTTGATTGGACGAGTTCCTGATGCAGAGAGGAGGAATGAAAGATACTCCCCTCGAAGATGTGTTATAACATACCTTCTCCTAGGTGCTTGTCACCTAGGATATCTAAATATCCTGCCGAGGGCACGAAAGCACCTTGTGCTGGTTTAGATGCCATGAGCGGCATTATCCCGAAATGTCGATTGCCAGGGTCTGAATTTGGCTACAGAACTCCATGGGTGGCACTATCCCGAAGTGTCAAAAGCCAAGGTTCTGGAGGTTGCCATAAGTGGTGCTATCTTGAAGCATCGAATGCTAAAGACCCTACGGGGATTGATGGTGGGGATAGGAATCCAATACAGATCATGTTTAGGACCAATCTGATGTTGGAGTTAGGGGAATTTAAAATGAAAACTGAGAAAATTCTCAAAATAAATATATCTCTCTCTTATAAAAAATGCACTAGCAAACTGAACCTAGGCTTGTTGTACATACTCATGGGTGCTTTAACTGCTGGGGTCAACAAACCTCTGGGCAATTTTTGCAAGCCTTAGAAACCTTCACGGTGGGCCTAAAGTTGAGGCTGGTTAGGTCCGTATCTTTGCTGGTACTTGAGTACCTCTAGGCCCATAGTTGGTATTTCGATCTAATCTCTAGAGGCACGGCACGATAAGGCATCCTGATGATAAAATCTACCCTAGACACCTATTCTGATCCATATGATTTTTTTTTGGAACTAACAAAACTTAGGCATAGGTGTATTGATTGGTCTACTTTAGTGGACTAAATTAGAGCCTAAGAATATTATTATTGGAATAAGAGATTAATTTAAAGCATGCATGATATTGACAAAATTATGTAAGCTTTAGATTTATCATTTAATGCATTAATTGTATTAATCTTTATATGAAGGGGTTAATTATTCTTTTTAGAGGTAGGAGCATCACATCAAATCTCAATTTAAGTTATCATAGTAACATTGGGATTTTTTTTCTAGCAAAAATAGCAAGGGAATCAGTTTTAGAGCTTACATCCTTATGTGTCTCTCAATCAAATCATCAATTGCATTCCCTTATTTATTTTGTTTTCCTCAAAACTCTCTCTCTCTCATTTTCTTATTCTTTATATAAAAGGGCATGAGGAGGGTCGAATGAATCATCTTCCTCACAAGGAAGAACTCCCTCTCCACATCTCCTCGTCAACAATGGCCACCGCACGACCTTCATCTCCTCCCCATGTCAACAGTGACCTTCCACCACTGCAAGGCATCCACGACCACACTCGTGTATTGATGACATCGTCACCGTGGCTGTCGGTGACAGCACCGACATCACCACCGTACTCCGCCTGACGTTCCTGCCACTGCGATTCTCCACAACGATGACCATGCCATCACCACCGATTCACTCTCTTTCCCTCAACCTGCACGCATGCGGGACCAAGGGCGAGGACTTAAGCCGTTTGGGAGTGTTCCTAGATGTCCAGAGACCCGCACATCCTCCTCGATGATCTTCTTCCTTTAGACCACGAATAAAGGCTCTGACCTCTCCTCCTCCTATGCTCACTACCTTCGGAAACCTCCACTCATCGTGTGCGCCCTTGCACTTAGTTGCACGCCACACACTCAAGACCTTTGCATTCACCCTCGTTTGCAACCACCGCACACGGCCAAGCACCTCAGCCACCTCTACCAGTGTGCCATAGATACTCGCATGTGCCCTTGCACGCGCACGCAGCCAGCCATCTCGGACACCAATCCTCGAGCGTGCCCTAGTGCATGCCACCGTCATTGGCACCATCACAACCTATGAAACTGTAGACCGCGCATCAGCCTCATCTTCTTCTTCCTCACTGCCAAGGGACCCCAAAGAGGAACCCAACAACCGATGACTCCAACCCACATGTAGCTGCCACCATAGGCCACTACTTTTCACGCCGTTGATGTCATCGTGCTCGCCTTGACACCATGAATCCGCCAACGCCCTCGGCCATGCCGACAGCGACCCATGCACATGTGTGGAATGACCCACTACAAGTGAGCTCCTCTCCTCTGTCTGGTGAACTATGGCCACCTCCTGCCATGGGACCACCGCCATCGGAACCCCTTCCGCATCCTCGATGTCCTCCGAGCATAGCATGGCCGGCCATGGCTTCCTCTTCTCATGCGAACCAAGGGGAACAATCCCCTATTTTGGGTCCAATTAATATTTATGACCACTGTCACTACCACATTTCATTTTTCTATTTAATTAAATATTATATGGTGGTGGCATTTTGAGAACATCCTCGCCTTTCTCTGAAAATGCAATTTCATCATATTTAGACATAGTTATCTTAATCTAAAGCTGATTGTTCGTGGCGTAGATCGTGTAGAAAATTAACACGTTGTAGTAAAGTGTGGAATACGTCTCGAGCAAATTAATTAATGGAACTTGGTGACTCCCAGTTGATCACAGGGAGGCAGAAAGCACTTTTGATTTCATACACTTGTTCTCAAGATGATTACTAAAGAATAGAAACAATCAATCATAATATTCACATTACAAAGAGATTGAATTTGATATATATGTAATAGAATGAAAACATGAAAGTAAACTACTACTAATCTAACAGAACGAGGGCACCACGGGTAGTTCGTGGTGGCCTTTTGGGGAGGTTGACAAGAGCAGGAACAATCCATCAGGGTGGCCCAATGGATACTTCAGATGGAGGTGCAGAGACGGATGCAGAGAAGATGGGAAGAAGAAGAAGAAAGAAAGGTTGGAGGAGGAAGAAGGGAATATGAGAAGTGCCTTCAAAGGGGGGCCCTTTGGCCTCATTTTATAGCTTTAGTAGGGGGTAAAGAAGGCATTTGGCCCCTTAAATCCATGCAAATGCCTTGGATTAATTAGATCCATTGATCGGGAGATCAACGACCCTAATCAAGCCTTCCAAATCCTTCTTTTATCCCTGGTTGAATTTGGTGCTGCCACGTGGTAGCCTGAACACCCTCAATTAAGATCGCGCGGCTTTCGCTCGCCCACGCTTGCCCTTCACTTTCTCTCCTTCGCCGCTCGCCTCTTCTAAGTGCCCAAACCTCAACCGTCTGATCGTAAGATCGGTACGTTCGGATGGCTTAAACGCGTGCTCCATCGCCTCTTGAAAATCCTAAAGCGTGCTCTCGTGCATTTCCACACACGTCATCGCATGCATCTGCATCCAACACTCTCGCGCCTGCCACACGTTTGCTGCACTCGTTGCTTGATGGAGATCCGACGATTGAATTCCCTCTACACTCACCGCTTCTAATTCCACACCGGGTGCACTTCGATCCTACACCGCCCGTCTCATGGAGAGAGCGCTAACCAACACACTATTCCCACGCGTTTGTTGCATCTGCATTTTGTTAGCATGCGCTCTCGGCCATTGGATGGGAATCCAGTGGTCGAGATATTGTCTCATCTGATGATGCGGTTGAGGGCGAGCATGTGGTTGTGATCGCGGTCATTGGATGATGATCCAATGGCCCACGGTTCTCCATCCAAATTGAGGTGCGCTGAAGGGCAGCTACAATGGCACCACGTGGCACCATCGTGGTCGTCCATCTTCTTCTTGTATCTGATGACGTAGGCCTCCGATTAAGTTGATTTCTACATCGTTGGACTACGAACATCGATCTAAATCTAGACGTACAGTTGGATTTGTCATCTAAGGTTTGGATATTCTTCAATTTCCCCTCGAATCATGCTTCTTCTTCAGACTCCCTAGGGTGCTACGGGAGTCTGATTGATGTGCTCTTGAATACGTTGTACTCCCGTCATTATTCCAAATAGATCCATAAGGTTGGATCGCTCATCCGCAGCCTTGGATTACCTGCAATTAATAATACCTCTCAAATAGCACATTATTATGTATAAAACATATAACTCATCTAAGATGCAAAGTGCAATGTGCATGCATGCAGAATGCCCATGTTAAGCTAGGTTCTACCTTAGTTCAGGTGAATTAGGGTTGCTGCACAATCATACCCACATGCCTAAATCTTGCTAGTCCCTAGCAAGTGTAAGATTAAATGCATTGTATCAAGAGTTTACTAAAGGTTTGTTTCTTTTTGTTTCATCCAAACATTCAGAATCTAGATAACCAAGAATATATAATGTTGAAGCTTCTGCAACGGATCCAAGCGAAGTGTCGATACACATTTAAAGTTTGTACTTGACCCCTAGTAAAATTCTATTAGGATAGGCAAACCTCTTCTCTCTAGGATATAAACTATTCTCTAATTTTAGCCCCAGCTTTTGGCTTAGGTAGCAGATGTCTAAGTTAACTGAATTTGTATTTGGTGGCTCACTCTCTTCTGGTGCTACATGGAGACTAATATTTCAGAATCTAGATTATTAGATTATTTAATAACTTAACTTAGAGAAGGGCTGGAAAACTGTGCTCTCTTAAATCTTTTGTACTTCTTCTTTTCTCTCTTTCTCTCTCTCTTTTTCTTCTTTTTCTTCTTGAGCTCGCATCTTACCGGATTTGCAGTTGTATTTGGTGATCTTACATGTCATTACACTTTAATTAGGTTCTGATAATCCTATGACTAAGTCAGACTCCTCAGCCCGTATTCAGACAGTCAGAAATACAGAAAAATAGGTTAAGGCCATATTTGGTGGTTTGTTGGGGATGGTAGGTGTTTTTGCCTCAAAACGTTTGAACTTACATAACTCAAACTAGTTAACATAACACTTTTTTTTTTTCAAAAGCAAATATCACTTTGGTATGCTCTTTATTCTTCTCTTTCCTTTTTTTTTTCAATATATATATCTACTAGCACAATGCCGTTACCAACATAACATGATGCAACAATTCAACACGACATACATACTTTTATTCATGAGGCATCATTTGGGATTTTTGGGGATGACCAAGAGGATGTCGGGTGGTTTATTTGGTGGAAGTGCTTACTCTCGGCACCGGGTAGGGAATGGATAAGACGACATATTTTTGACCTTGACATTAATACCCTCCTTTAGCCGAGAATTCCGTAGAGAACGGTCATGAACATCCACCTCAGTCTTAGTTTTATCAGAACCTGCTCTCTGTGCTTTTGCCTTATTTTGGTGGCTCTCGTATGGAATTTCTCACAGATTTGGTACGCAAGAACTGAGAGCGAAGACTATGCCCATCTCCGAGTATCATTATTCAATTATTAAAGATTAAAGATTAAAGATTCCTTACATTAGCCTTAGAGCACCAATAGATTCACTACTCTCTTCTCATGTATGTTTTGGTGGATCTACTAGAAGATGGTTCACCTGACTCTCTGATTGTTATCCAAGGGTTCAGGAGAAAAAGCAATGCTTTTTCTCGACAAACTACAGTTGTCTATCGATTTTCACAGTGGATCCATTGCAAATTCTACATGAAAGTATGAAATTATACTAGATTCTACGTCTGGGAATCTACTAAAGAATAATTCTCTAATAAAACCTCTTGATAAAATGATCTAATCCCCCAATTGTTGGGAAAAAAATTTCAGTTTTTATGGACTACCTCCCCCCTCACATGCTTAAGTGTTTGCATGTCCTCATGCATGAATAAAAGAAATTGGAATAAGGCGGGGTGTACGTGAAAAGAAATCCCTTGAAACTATTTCTGAGTCGTCATTTAGCTCATGTCATCACTACAATGCCATACACAATATGCAAAACAATATGCAAAACAATATGTGAAAATGAAATATGCTATATATATATATGGTATGTATATATGTATACATGCTGAGTTTAACACCTCCAGTTGGGCAACTCATCAGTCACACGTCCTCAAGAAGATGTATCGTTTCGTCAACAGGAGGAGGTTCCTGGGAAAAGAATGGTTTGAGGCACTGGCCATTAACCGTAAAACATGCCCAGATTTTGGGTCTCTAATTTGGACCGCCCCGTTAGGATACGGGTGGACCACCAGGAACGGCCTAGTCCACTTGGACTTGAGCTTTCCCGCAAAGAATTTGATTCGGGAGTCAAACAACCAAACCTGCTGGTTAGGTGCGAACTCCTTCCTCCGGATGTGTCAATCATAGAAAGATTTTGTCTTATCCTTGTTTATTTTGGCATTCTCATAAGCTTCCCGCCTAATCTCCTCTAACTCACTGACCTGGAGCTTTCTTTCATAACCTCTGGCCTCAAGGTTAAAATTACACTTCTATACCACCCAAAAGGCATGGTGCTCTAGCTCCACAGGAGGATGACAGGCCTTTCCATGCACCATGTGATATGGTGACATTCTGAGTGGGGCCTTGTATGTAGTCTGATATGCCCATAGTTATCAATCAACAGATCGGACCAATCCTTCCTATCAGGTCTAGCCATCTTTTCAAGGATAAGCTTGATTTGACGGTTTGATACTTTAGCCTACCCATTGGTCTGTGAGTGATACGGGGTAGCAATGCGGTGATGCACCTCGTACTTCTTCAATAATGACCTGAAATGGGCATGGATGAAGTGGCTTCCCCCATCGCTTATCAGGGCTCAGAGAACTCTAAATCTCGCAAAAATAAATTCCCAGACAAAGGATATAACAGTTTTATGATCAGCTTGTCTTGTCGGGATAGCTTCTACCCACTTTGAGACATAATCTACTGCGAGGAGTATGTACTCAAAGCCATGCATGTTCGGGAAGGGGCCCATAAAGTCGATGCCCCAGACGTCGAACACTTTTACGACTAGAATGTATTGGAGAGGCATCATATTTCTCTGGGTCATAGAATCTACTGCCTGGCATCGCTTACAGCACTTGGTAAACTCGTATGTATCTCTGAAAATGGTCGGCCAGAAAAATCCTGACTACAGAATCTTTGCAGCGATTTTTCGGCCTGAGAAATGACCTCCACAAGCATCGCTACTGTAGAAGGATAATACACTAGCGATTTCCGAATCAGGGACACATCTACGGATGATTTATTCAACCCCAATGTGAAAGAGCAATGGGTCATCCCAAAAATAGAATTTAGCCTCTGATATGAATTTGAGCTTTTGATCCTTGGATAATCCAGCAGGTAGCCTGCTTGCGACAAGATAGTTTGCTATATTAGCATACCAAAGAAACTCAACAGAGTTGATAGATAACAGAGACTCATCTGGAAATTAGTTTGATATCGGCGAGGAGTACGGAATGTAGTCTGGGTCTAGCCGAGATAAGTGATCCGCCACAATATTATGTGTTCCGACTTTGTCATAGATTTTTACATCAAACTCCTACAAAAGAAGGATCCATCGAATAAGGTAGGGTTTGGCGTCCTTCTTTGCCAACAAATACCGGAGGGTGGAATGGTCAGTGTAGATGATAACTTTAGACTCGAGTAAGTATGACCTAAATTTCTCTAACCTGAATACTACAGCTAGCAATTCTTTCTTAGTGACTATATAGTTACGCTGAGCCTCATTCAGCGTTTTGCTAGCGTAGTATATTACAAATGGATGGCGCTCTTGATGCTGGCCAAGAACGGCTCTGACAACGAAGTCGGAGGTGTAATACATCATCTCGAAGTCGAGCGACCAGTCGGGGGGTTGGAGAATAGGTGCATTGAAGACAGCGCTTCACATGGTCTCGAAAGTGCTGAGACATGAGGAGTTGAACTCAAAGGGCGTGTCAATTACCAGAAGTTTCATTAATGGACGAGTAATTTTCGAGAAATCTTGAATGAATCGTTGATAAAATCTGACATGCCTTAAGAATGATCTGATTTACCTAACCGAGCTAGGTGGATGTAATCACAAAATGATTTCAGACTTAGCATGGTCGACCTCGAGTCCATTAGAGGAGATCCTATGACCTTGTACGATGCCATCCCTCACCAAAAAATGCCTTTTCTCCCATGAAAGTACTATGTTAACCTCTATACATCTCCTTAGAATCTTTGTAAGGTCATCAAGACAAGATGAGAAATCATCTCCAAACACAGAGAAGTCATCCATGAACACTTCTATGCAGTCCCCGATCATGTCTGAAAAGATGGCCATCATGCATCGCTGAAAAGCATAGGTGCGTTGCATAGGCCGAAAGGCATCCACTTAAAAGTGAATGTTTCAAAGGGACACGTAAAAGCCATCTTATCTTGGTCTTCCGGGTTGATTGCAACTTGATTGTACTCGGAGTATCCATCCAAAAAGCAGAAGAAACAATGCCCGGCTAGCCGTTCTAGAATCTGATCAATAAAGGGAAAAGGAAAATGATCCTTTTTGGTAGCCGAGTTTAGCTTCCTGTAGTCAATGCAGACCCGCCAAGAAGTCGTGGTGCGGGTCGAGATGGATTCTCCCAATTCATTTCTGATTACGGTGAGTCCCACCTTTTTGGGCGCTATCTGAATGGGACTCACCCACTGGCTGTCAGAAATTGGATAGATAATGTCCGCATCTATCCATTTAATGATCTCCTTCACCTCCAACATATTTGGATTTAGGCATCTTTGAGGTTGTCTCAACGGTCTCACCCCATCATCAGTGTAGATATGGTGAGTGCAATATGAGGGCGAATTCCATGGAGATCAGCAATGCCCCACCCGATAGCAGCCCTATGTGCTTGCAAAACGGAGATCAACTGGTGTTCCTGATCCGAAGTCAAGTGAGCATTGATAATCACAGGATATGTCTCACTTTCTCCCAGAAACACGTATTTGAGCGAATCAGGTAAGGGTTGTAACTCTAGTAGCGGAGGGTGGGGAGGGTGGGGAGGAGAGGAAGCAACAATGGAAATTTACTGATCCTAACTACTGGAGAATCCCCCTACAATGGCCATGTAATCCTGCCTTGAGATATCCCTGTTGGATAGGATAGGACAGTCAAGATCAGGGCTGTTAAGTGCAGATCTACACCCATGACAACCAGATCCATGGGACAAAATGTGTATATCATTAGTCTCAGTCTGGCATGGATCTTGATTAAAGACCCTTGATAGTGAGGATGAATGTGCCATGGGTCGCTACAGAGGAGCCCAATGTTCCCATAGAAAGCTAAATCTTCATCTTCACTATCCTCCTCGATCAACTCACAATCAAAGTTCTTTGATGCCCTGAATATGTCCAGTCTAAGCTTTTCATTTCCTAGGGCAAACTCCATGCACCCTGATGCACAGTCGATGTTTGCGTAGGCAGTTGCCAAAAATGAGTGACCTAGAATGATTGGTGCATCACAGAGGTTAGGAAGAACCTCCATATCAAGAACAAAAAAATCCACTGGAAAGCAGAATCCTTGGACATTTACGATCACATTTTCAACCACCCCCCTCGGTGTTTTTACAGATCGGTCAACCAACTGTATGGTAACCGAGGTGGGCTTTAACTCCCCAAATCAAAATCGATCAAATACTGTAGTGGGAGTTAGGTTGATGGACGACCCCAAATCAAAAAGGGCCCTATCCAAAGGGGAATCTTGCAAAAAGTAGGAAATCAGTGGTGTGCCCGGGTCCTTCTTGGGCAGTAAGTCAGCTAAAATAACTACACTGGCTTCCTCAGATAATATCACTTGTCATCCGATTCTCTGCTGTCGCTTCGGAGTATAGTAGTCCTTAAAGAACCTAGCAACAGCAGGGATGTGATCTATTGCTTCAAGGAGAGGGACCTGAATATGAACTTCCTTGAACATAGATTTCAGATCCTCGAAATTCTACGTGTTCTTTTTCCGTGCTAAATCTCGCGTTAGGGCTACGGGAAAAGGGACAGGAATTTCAGGGTCTAGGGGCTTCTTTCCTTTATCTAATGAAGATGGCTTGTGAGAGGAAGAGGGTAAGCCATCTCATGGTATAGCATAGGAAAAATCGTTACCCACTTTCCTAGGTAGCAGGTCCTGTGTAGTCTTTCCACTCCTTAAGATGATAGCTTTTGCATCAGCATGCTGTCCATGTAGGGGCAGAGGAGTGGGTTGGTCTGGATACATAGGGTTTAGCAATAAAGGTGGCTGACTAAGCCCATAACCCGGAGGTGTGGGAGGTGCTTGCATAACAGCGTGTGCCTGTCCCTGTGGTGCTTGGAATCTAGGTGGGGCACCCTGATTCTACACATATCTCAGGTTTTGGACAGGTTGGGAAGGCAAAGCTCCCTTTGATCTATGCTCCTACATCATTTGGTTTTGCATGTTCTATATGCTCTGTATTTGGTCAGCCATTGCCTTGATTATTTGGAAGTTGTCATGAGTAGATTTCCGAATTGATGCCTGCAATTCCTCCTTCAGCGACTCCAAAGGGTCGGCCCACTTTGGAGGATAGTTGGTAGCTTGGTGCAGCAGCTGATAGAGTGTGTCTATAGCTACTGAGATGGGAATGGCTGCTGCTTAGGATACGTGTTCTATGCATTCCCGTATTGTCTGGTCTAGTAGTGTGGAACTTGATTCGGTCTCTGTGGGTTACCAGACCAGGTGAAATTGGGATGTTGGCGCCAATCAGGGTTATATGTTTCAGAATATGGGTTGTTATGCCCATATCCCTGAATGGCATTAACATCTTCGTAAGCCGAAGATGTCTCAGATGCGAATTCATCAAAATAATACACACTTGCGTTGTCATGTGGTGCGTAACCCTGATTGTACGACACCAGATCCATATTGTTCACAAGTTCCCGGTATGCAGGATCCTACGAAGATGGAGTGAAAACATCCCGAGTAGTACGAGTAGAGGTGGCTCGAGATGCTTGAGAGGAGTAAGATGGAGCAGTGCTGCCAGAAGATTTGGATCTCGCTCACATTAATTCATCGAGCTTCTTATCAAGTAGATCCACCTTATCCAACTTTTTGGTGATAATGTCCAAGTCGGCTCGGGCAGGCTCGGCCTGAGCTTCGTGGACATTAACTCATTACTGTCCAGGTCACTGGAACTGGTTCGTTGAGGCGACATTCATTGAGTTCTCTACTAAGGACTCGAACAGTTCAAATGCGATGTTCTTGTCCTTCGTGAGAAAATTCCCATCGCTAGACGCATCGGCCAAGTACTAATGTGTGTCATCCAACCCATGGTAAAATACATGTGTGAGGTGCCATTTGCGTACACCATGGTGTGGGCACTTCTTGAGAAGATCGTGGAATCTCTCCCAAATGTCATGTAGCTTCTCTCCAAGGCCTTGAGCAAAGGTCGTGATTGCATGCCTCATGGCATTTGTTCAACCGATCGGGAAGAACTTTTGGAGGAATTCACGATGTAATTCCTCCCAGGTTCTAATTGGCCTCTCGATGGTCTTGAACCAATAAGAAGCTTTATCCTTGAGAGAAAAAGGAAAAAGCTTCATGAGAACAATTCCAATATCTATATTCCTGGGTCAAACTAACTCTGCAATCTGACTCAGGTCTTCGAGGTCTTGGAAGGGATCCTCATTTGAGTTTCCATGGAAATGAGCTTGAATTAGACTTATGATATTCGGCTTTAACTCAAATGCATCTCCGCCTGCAGGAATCTAGACCTGAGGTGCTATGATTATTGCTGTCAGATCATAGAAATCCAGCAGTTGTTCTCTGCGTGGTGGATGCTGCATCCTATCGAGTGTCATGAGAATCTGATTGATTTTCTGCTCATATTTCTATTCTGTTTCCTCGACCTTGGCTTCCAAACAATCCATTGGGTCCTGATTCTCAGGGTTTTGACAAATTCGAGGACTAGGATTACCCATCTTAGCTAATCAGGAGGAAGAAGGTTGAGAAGAGAGGTTAGGCGAAAATCACCTTTGCTGCCTTGGATTTGGCTCCCAAGGTACCGCAAGTTCATGTCTTAACGACCTTCTTCCTTGCATACACCAACTCAAAGTATTGGTGTAATCAAGCAGAACAAGGCTAAGGCCTTGTTAATCAGAGTGGTCCTTTAGATCAGATGACCTAATTTTTTGTTTAAGTTTGTGTTATTAAAAATTCGATGAGAGACCAACTGTAAGGAATTCCTGCCTCTCAGGCTAACCCGGCCAGTCTGGTTATGAGGGGACAACGAGGAAGGTTCTTCCTTCTGCTTTCGCCTCCAATTCTGTTACCCTGCAGCTGCAGTCATTTGACACTACCCCGCAAGTTTAGTCACCAAATTTTGCAAGAGAGGTTGGAACTACCCAGTAGTTTCAAGCCAAATGCAAGTTATTTCATGTAGTTTCATGAATTCTTAACCTATTTCTTCAATGTGGTAGATGGTGGACGGTCCATAAGGTGACTTGCCTCACAAACTAACTCTTGGGCTCGTAGGAGTCCAAGTTACTCTATGTGGTCCTATTGGCTCATGCACTTCTAAGTTCTTTTTCAAATTGAAGATCACAATTCAAAAGTATACTCTAGGGTAAGATGGAATGAAAATGATTTGAAACTTTGAAAGAAGATTCCTTTTTCAATAATCTTTCTAGAGAGTATTTTTCCAAAATTTTTTCTATTTCAAACAATTAGTTATGAATTTTTAGCTAACCAAGGGTCAAATCTGGGATTTAGACCCCATGTTGGTTTTTCTATTGGAAATTATATCAAATATGCTCCAAAAATTTTGTAAAAATATGATATTGAAATCTAATTTGATTATCTTTCACACCCCACAAATTTTGAGTAAATCTAATTTGTATGTTAGTCAGAATTGATTTCTAAAATTCATAAAAGTTCTATTTTCAAACAATCTGACTAGTATGTACTCCATGAATTTTTAAAAATTCCATAGAAGAAACTTATTTTTGGGAAAGGTGGTGTTGGAAAGATAATTTGAGGATCTAGTTCCAGTCCAAATTTTAGAATTTTTGGAGCATTAGAAACATGGTTATTGAATTTTAAATATGACACTTACTTTTTGGCTAAATTTTTAATAGGAATGTGTGCAAATGATTTTCACAGTGCCCACTTTTCCTCATTCGCTGCTTCATGTCATTGTTCCTACACAGAAAAAATACTGTATTAGAGATAAAATCAAAAGTCACCTTGTCTCCCTGGCAACGACACCAATTTGTTCGTGCCATAGATCGCATAGAAAATTAACATGTTGTAGTATAGCGCAAAATATGTCTCGAACAAATTAATTAACGGAACTTGGTGAGTCACGGTCGATCACAGGGAGGCAGAAAACACTTTTGATTTCATACACTTGTTCTCAAGATGATTACTAAAGAAAAGAAACAATCAATCATAATACTCACATTACAAAGAGATTGAATTTGATATATATGTAATAGGATGAAAACATGAAAGTAAACTACTACTAATCTAACAAAACAAGGGCACCATGGGTAGTTCGTGGTGGTCTTTTGGAGAGGTTGAGAAGAGAAGCAACATTCCGTCGGGGTGGCCCAACGGATGCTTCAGACGGAGGTGAAGAGACAGATGCAAAGAAGACGGAAAGAAGAAGAAGAAAGAAAGGTTTGAGAAGGAGGAAGAAGAAGGGAATATGAGAAGTGACTTCAAAGGGGGGCCCTTTTGCCTCTTTTTATGGCTTTAGTAGGGGGCAAAGGAGGCATTTGGCCCCTTAAATCCGTGCAAATGCCTTAGATTAATCAGATCCGTTGATCAGGAGATGGGTAGTGCAGGATTGAAGTACGCCTAGTGTGGAGTTTGGAGAAGTGGTGAGCGCGGAGGGAATTCAACGTCGGATCTCCATCGAGCGGCTTTGCAGCGAACATGTGGCAGGCGTGGGAGCATTGGATGCAGACGCACATAATGACGCATGCGGAAACGTGTGAGAGCGTGCTTTAGGATTTTCAAGAGGTGATGGAGCACGCATTTAAGCCGTCTGAGGTTTGGGCGCTCAGAAGAGGCGAGCGGTGAAGGAGAGAAAGCGAAGGGCAAGAGGAGGCAAGCGGGAGCCGCACGATCTTCATCCGAGGGCATATAGGCTACCACATGGTAGCACCAGATTCAACCGAGGATAAAATAAGGATTTGGAAGGCTTAATCAGGGCTGTTGATCTCCCGATCAATGGATTTGATTAATCCAAGGCATTTGCATGGATTTAGGGGGCCAAATGCCTTCTTTGCCCCCCCACTAAAGCTATAAAAAGAGGCCAAAGGTCCCCCCCTTTGAAGGCACTTCTCATATTACCTTCTTCCTCCTCCAACCTTTCTTTCTTCTTCTTCTTCCCATCTTCTCTGCATCCGTCTCTGCACCTCCGTCTAAAGCATCCATTAGGCCACCCTAACGGATTGTTGTTGCTCTTCTCAACCTCTCCAAAAGGCCACCATGAACTACTCGTGGTGCCCTCGTTCTGTTAGATTAGTAGTAGCTTACTTTCATGTTTTCATTCTATTACATATATCAAATTCAATCTCTTTGTATTGTGAATATTATGATTGATTATTTCTATTATTTAGTAATCATCTTGAGAACAAGTGCTTTCTGCCTCCCTGTGATCGATCGGAACTCACCAAGTTCCGTTAATTAATTTGCTCAAGACGTATTTCATGCTATACTACAATGTGTCAATTTTCTATGCGATCTACGCAACGAACAAAATGGCGTCGTTGTTGGGGAGGCAAGGCGACTTTGGATTTCATCTCTAATACAGTATTTTTTGTGTGCAGGAATAATGACACGAAGCAGCAAACGAGGAAAAGCGGACATTGCAACAATCAAGTGCACACATTCCTATTAGAAATTTAGCTAGAAAGTTAAGTGTCATCCCCAGCAACAGCGCCATTTGATGGAGAGGTTTCGCTTATTTATGAAGATGATAACTATAAAAAGATATGCCGTTGTAGTGATGTGGTGGAAAACTTCTCAATCAAAGATTAAACAGATATTAATTTAAACCACAGTAAAAATGTTGTATCCACAGGGAGGATCGAGCCAAATAAACTCAATAAATTTGCCTCTTGTTTACTTAAAAGTAATTTCACTCATTCATCCTAATGCCAAAGAATGAATACTAATAGATGAATCAAATAACCAATCTCTAATTTCTGAAAAGAGATGGACCAATCACGTAAATTCCTTCTTCACTAGAATACTCCTATAAACTCCATCAACCCGAATGTTTCATGGCAGCAAATAAGAATGATCATCTCACCCTTAAATGTGAGGCTTAACAAAATAAGAAAAGAGATGCAATTAGATGGCGTGATAAATAATGAAAACTAATGGGTGTCTGGCTGCAATATCACTTAATAAATCAGAATTTTTTTATTTAAAAATAAAAAATCTTGCAATGGCACTAAATGTAAATTAAAATAGAACCGAAAATAGGGGATCTCGTGCGGTGGCTCATGCGTGCAGGAAGGGGGGTCGCTGGCCTAATGGAGCTCAGCGGAGATTGGCCAGGCAGAGGGCTTCGCATTGATGTCGGTCTCGTGGCGGGAGGTGGCTAATGGTGGTCGCTCAATGCACCGAAGGTTGACGGTGGCTTATCTTGCTATTCGCTAATGAGGTTGCATGCATGGGCCACGTGTGGTCGCGTGTGGCACCAATGGTCGGCAAGGGCGAGTGGTGATGTCGACAAGATTCGAGGAGGTTGGAGGAGCATGGATGGCATTGGAAGGCGGCTACGTTGTTTAGGTTCTTTTCATGTAGTTGCAGGTGGTGGTGGTGGAGACGGGAGGTTGAAGAAGATGGGTTTGCTCTACGGGTGTAGAAGAGGAAGAAGATGGTTGGTCGATGGTTTGGGGACCACAGCAGCCTATACTCTCATGGATGAAAATCGCGTGGCTCTCGCTCGCTCGCGCTTGCCCTTCACTTTCTCTCCTTTGCCCTTCACCTCTTCTGAGTGCCCGATCAGAAGGATTAAACGAGCGCTCCATAGCCTCTTGAAAATCCTAAAGCATGCTCTCGCGCATTTTCGTATGCGTCATCTCACGCGTCTACATCCAACACTCCCGCGCCCGCCACGCGTTTGCTGCCGAGCCGCTCGATGGAGATCCGATGGCTGAATTCCCTCTACGCTCACCGCTTCTCCTAATTCTACACCGGGTGAGCTTCGATCCTGTGCCGCCCGTCTTGTGGATTGAGCACTAACCAACGCGCTATTCCCACACATTTGTTGCATCTGCATTTTGTTGGAGTGCACTCTCGGCCGTTGGATGGGAATCCAACGGTCGAGATCTCATCTCATCTGATGATGCGGTGGAGGGTAGGCATGTGGCTGCGATCGCGGCCGTTGGATGATGATCCAACGGCCCACTGTTCTCCTTCTAAATTGAGGCACAGTGAGGGGCCTTCTTCTTGTATCTGATGACATAAGCCTTCGATTAAGTTGATTTCTATATTGTTGGACTGCGAACGTCGATCCAGATCCATCCACGTGGTTGGATTTTTCATCTAAGGTTCAAATATTCTTCAATTGCCCCTTGGCTCCTACTTCTTCTGCGGACTCCTAAGATGCTACGGGAGTCTGATTGAGGCGCTCTTGGATGCGTTGGACTCCTATCATTATTCTGAATAGATCCATAAGGTTGGATCGCTCATCCACAGCCCTAGATTACCTGCAATTAATAATACCTCTCAAATAGCACATTATTATGTATAAAACATATAACTTATCTAAGATGCAAAGTACGATGTGTATGCATGCAGAATGCCCATGTTAAGCTAGGTTCTACCATAATTCAAGCAAATTAGGGTTTATGATTGTTGCGCAATCACTGATTTCGACTCGATTTTTGGTGAGATTATTAGTGAATGATTGTTTGTGACTTGTGCAAGTTTTAATGGGCACGTGCCTCCCTCTAGAGATGACCCTCTCTCCTGTGAGTGGTTTTATTTTAATTGTTGACAATCGATTTTCCACTGCTCAATTTCTACTTCAACGACTTATTTTCTTATGCGAAAGTTATTTCAAAGCGAAAATGGACCCGTCACCTGGGGTTTTGTGTTAGGTTAAGGATTTAGCTAGTTAGTGAGATTGTACACTACCCTGTGCTTTTATTGCAATGCAGTAGATGTTAGTTCCCTACTGAGCCAATTAGCTCATCCCTACTTTGTGACCTACTTTCAAGTTGACACAGTCGTGAGACATCGATGTGCGAGTTTTTTGCTGTGCAAGTTTTTGCAGGCTCTGTTGACAGGTAAATTTTTATGCCCTGTTACTGCTTTTTTGTTTCAAGTTTGTGCCATCTTTTCTACTTTTTCTTCCATTTTACATGATAAATGGAACTCTTTTACAGCTTGACTTAGTTAGGTACAACTTGAATTAAATTAACTAGCACCTCTTCTGTTGCCATTCCTTGAAACTTCGACCCTTATTTCGGGGCCTGGATTTTGGGGCATGACATCACACCAGTCGATTTAAGGTTTTCTATGTCAAAGTGCCCTACAAGAGAAGTAGGAATTAGGTTTATGGATGCTTCTAAGTTAAGGAGGGCTCTATCAAAGCACTGGTATCTAATAGTGCAAGAAATCAGCGAAGATCCTGGGTCTTTCCTTTTCAAAGGAAGTGTACTCGATATGTTTGAGCTAACTTGCTCAAAGAGTACCACAGTTCCTCCTTTTTTTGGCTCACATATCGGAGTACACAAGTCTTTCAGAAATATTACGTAAGCCAAGATGTGTTTGATAGCACCTAGGAGTGGGATATTAATGTGAACCTATTCAAAGACCTTAATCAAATCCTCATCAATGGTAACAGGTTTATTTTGTTTCTAGATCTCTTATTAAGTGCGTTTTGATATGGGACTTGGGTATCCTGTCCTAGAGAAGGATTGACCTGATCAGATGAACCAGTGGGAATAACAGTGGAATCAGGTGAATCACCTCTAGCAGAAGTAGGAACAAAGGTTGTTCTAGATTTACTAGGATCAGTCGAATGTAATTGTGGATCTATGGGGTCCCTAGTGGAAGTCCCACGATAGGTTGTAACAGAGTTAATACCTGCATGAGAAGCAATAGAAGATGTAGAAGCTTGATTTATGATAGATGGATTTGGTAGTAAAGGTTGATTCGATTGATTTGCAAAAGTCTGTTGTTCATTTAGAAACTCATATTCAGGAGGTGCAGAGGGTAGCCTTTGATAGATCTGATGTACAAACTGAGCTTGGCCTTGATTTAGATGCTGACCTCCTAGGTAATACCTAGGGTTTGGAATTGGCTAGGATGGAAGGGCCCCTGGTTGATGAGACTCATCCAACTACGTGATTTGGCACTGTATGTCAGCCAATTCTATCGAACAATGCCCTTGGACTTCAATGAGAGCCTCAGCATTCCATCATTGACTATCGTTCATAGCTTGGAAAATCTGATCAAGTTACCTATCTCTATTTGGCCAAGGGTAGCTTTGCGTACTCAGGTGAATGGGCCTCTCATTCGATTACTGAAACTATAATGTCGGCGGCTTTGGACAGATCTGATTTGGATAGGTCTCTAAGAATGATTAGCCCAAGAGAAGTTGGGATGGTTTCTCCATCTAGGGTTGCAGGTGTTGGAGTACGGATTTGATCTAGTGTTGTACCCCTAGATGGCATGTAAATCATTTGAATACATCATGTTTTCTATAAAAGAAGGAAGTAGGGAAAGGGATGGGAAAGATGGGACAAAGGTCCTTGGGTTGGTGCATGAGTCTAGAGATAGCCCAACGAAGATGGATCTCGTAAATATAGATTATTCACAAATTTCCTCACTGTGGGAATTTGTGAAATAGTTTTATGCATGGGATTCGTAGCAAGTAGAGGTGTAAGATTCTTCATTGTATTTTTGACCTCGTCTAGATGCTTCACTATGATGTCGACCTTGTCCAGTTTCTTAGCTATAATCTCAAGATCTCGTGAATTGGATTAGCCCCCAACTTCATGAATGCCCTTATTATGTGAATATGGGTGCAGGTTCCCTCGTGTGATTTGTGACATAGATGCATTATTGATCGAGTTTCCGCCATTCCTTCAAACATTTCTAAGGCAGATTCTTTGTCGCGATTCAGGAAATTACCTCCATAAGAGGTGTTGGCCAAATTACGAATGCCTTCTTGCAATCTGTAATGAAAGATATGCATGAGTTGCCATCAAGGGATCTCGTGATGTGGACATTTCCTTTGCAATTCATGAAAGTAGTCCCATGCTTCAAGAATTGATTCTCCTTGATTTTGTGTGAAAGTTGTGATAGCTTGCTTAAGGGCATTCGTGCAACTTATAGGAAAGAATTTCTTCAGGAATGCAGATTCGAGTTCAGTCCAAATAATAATAGGTCAAGCACTAGTGCGATACCAATAGGAAACCTTATCCTTAAGAATGAAGGAGAACATCTTCATCAAAAGGATTTCTCGGCTCTGATTCTACTGTCCTAAAGTCTGAGATAGGTTCTTGAGATCCTCAATGTGCTGAAATAGATCCTCGGATGCCCGTGCATGAAAGTGTGGGATAATACTAATGATATTTGGCTTAAGCTCAGGGTTGTTTTCCCCTACAGGAATCCTAACACATGGCTGCACATGGGCATTAGAGGGATTGTAGTAATCTTTATGCAAGGGCCTAAGTGGAGGACATGGACCAAAATGAGGACCCGTCTTCAGTCTATGAGCCTGGAGATTTTGGAGAGTAGCTGTCAATAGATTGATCTGACAGTTCTGCTCGAGCATCTGGATGTTCTAGTTCAGGAGCACCTTATGGATATCAAAAGGAAACATCTCATCCTGACCAAAAGAAGTAGGAATCTTATGATTCTGTGGTTGATCCAAGGAATCAAACATAGAAAAGGTAGTAGTAGATGGGATAGAGTGTTGCACAGGAGCAATAGGCCTTGGTGAACCTATCAATGGAGGGACGAGGGGCGGTCTCAAGCGATCGCCTCCCATACCTAAACTAGAAAAAATGTGCAAAGGCACACTCACGCCACTGCGAGAAACAACAGCAAGCAAAACCTGTATACAGCAAAACAAAATGGGTTTTCTTCTTTTTAAAGGAAAAGAAGACTTGGAATCCACAGGAAAATTTACAAAGATGCAAATAGATAGTATATCAATACAAATACACATCCTATGTGTCTACGTGGTGTGTATCCTACAAGCTCAGAAGTCCAAGGTCTAGGATCATGATTGCTTACTACTGGCTCCCCGAGGCTCTAGTAGTGAGGTAGACTTATTGATCTTCGACTAAGGCCCTAAGAGGTGAAAAGAGGAGAGGTAGAAGGGAAGGCTCATATAACTTTAGTGTGATTGCACTATGTGCGCAATAGCATGCACCAGATAGTGATAAAAATCCACACACAAGTTCACAAACCAAAGTATGACAAGAGTTTTATAGATTCCTTTTATAGAATGTCTTCTAGATGAAAAGAAGACAAAATGTGTTTGGTTTCTTATATTTTCAAACAATAGATGATCTTGCCTTTAATTCCAAGACAAGGATCTACGTGGGAAAATCAAACTCTATCTTGACAAAAAGAAATCCTGAAACAAGTACTAGTAGGAGAAATGCACTCTTAAGAGTGTATGCCTATATACAGCTACTAGTCAGATCAGAATGTATTTTTGTATTTTTTATATAGCTAAAATAAATGCAGCAAACGATCTACACTAAAGACTAGGGAAATAGTATCTTACAAAGTATACACAGAGCAAGCTATGGGATATACAGAGAGAAAACCCATCTTTTTCCCGTAAAGGTACCTATCAGATAGATACCTAGAATAAAGACAAAGAAAACACAATAAGCTAGAAATAAATAATATAAAAACAAGAATAATTTAAATGATAATGGTGAATATAAATTATACGAGTTGCCTCCTGGGCAACGATGCCAAAAAAATGTATGCAAATTCTCAACACTATTAATTAAGGTTATTAATTTAATCAATAGTGCTAAAAATGATGCTTAAGCTACCTTGCTTAGTTAATTAGTTGTTATTAATTATAGTATAAGGAGCAAAGTAACTTAACATTTAGAAAATTCTCTTTATTTGGTTGAGTCTAGGTCGTACACTGGGAGGCTTAATTAGCTAATCATTCACCATTTATTTTAAATTAATCTTTATTCTTAATTACTTAAGTTAATTAACTACTATATATAATATATATATATGTAATACAGTTAGAGAATAATTACTAATTACTAATTACTATAAACTTAGATTACTTAAATATACTAAATACTAAATACTTGGTTTAATATATACTAGATTTCTGAATTAGATTAATGCTAATGCTTACTTAATTATTATGTTAATTATTACTTAAATTACTACTTAAGTTGTACCACTTATATCATACTAATAGTCTTATTACTTGCTAATATATCATATATCACTCTAATATATAGATTACTACACTAATATTTGCTTAATTAAACTAATGATGAGGTGTGGCTCATCATAGCTAAAATGCCAAAGTTAAGCTAGAATCTAGGTTAAACACTACCTTATTAACAAAATATATGGGTTAAGTTTGAGAATTAATGAAAATGACCTATAACACTCAATTTATGTTAAAAATGAATAATTAGGTCACATTTGAGGTATTCTATTCAGAAAATATAATTTGATGGTCCAAATGTCAATTGAAACATATTTGACCTTCAAAGTACAAATCAAGAGTTGAATTATGTTATAATGTGTTCAATTAAGCTTTTGGACATTGCTAGGAGTTGCATTTAGAGTATTACACTTAGGTTCTTTTTACAATACATTCCTTCACCTTTTGCAAGGGCTTCCTTGAGAGACTTCACGGATCGCTCCACATTGAAACTTATCACTTACGGAATTCTTCTGCAATTCTTCTACCCCTTCACTATAAGGGCTCTTCTTGTAATTGCACCATTAGACCTAATGCACTCTCGACCACTGTTGCTCGCAAAGAACATCAAGCACAACTGTCGTCCATCTATTGATCCAATGGTGGATCTTCTACCATTCAACTCGAGCCAGTGCACACACCATCACATCACCTCCTAGATCTCATCCAACAGCGATTTTTTAGTGTGGTCTTTCCCAAGCTCTTCTCCCTCTCATCTCCATCGTTCTAGCCTAAATCGAATAACCTCTGATTGTGGTACCCAGATCTCCCCAATGCCTATATAGGTAGCTTTGCTGAGCTCATGAGACTTTAATCAAATCCCTCCCCCCGAGTTGATCCATTTGTCTACCATTCCAGCTCTAATTCCCCTTCCTTGATGGTCGGTGAAAGCAGCCACTTTCTTCCTCGATTCTTCCCCTTCAACTGTCGGCCGTTTGTCCTAGAGAGTCTCCTTCTTCCACTAGAGGTTCCTTCCCTTTTGTCCTCTTTAGCCACTGGCTGTAGATCCCAAAGAGTCGCCTTCATCCCTTAGATAGATTTACATGCTTTTGTAGCATAGTTTACTGCTTTATTAGATTAGATTTAATGCTTTCTAGTTAGTTTGGATAGTTTAAATAGTAATTACACTATTTTCTTGCTTAGAATAGGAGTAGATTCATTGTAGTGTAGATTCACCTCGATCGTACCTCTTTGATCAATTCATATCAGAGAGGCAAATTCGCTTGCATTCAATTGTTCATACAGCTTCCTCTTCATCTCCTTGATCATATTCATCTATTTTCCTTGAGTTTTAATTCATAATCCACCCCTCCCATCAGAGTTGATTTGGATCTGAAGTTCGCCAACTTTCAGATCTAAATCACTCTCAAATCCACCTAGGGGTCCCTCCATTCACTCCATCTGGTCATAAAGACCCCCCATCTGGTTTTAATTGCATTGATTCGCTAAATTAATTTAGATTTGAGTTTTACGCCCAATCACAAGATTTGGAGTCAATTTGATTTGAAACGGATTTAATTGAGTGAATTGAATTTGAACTTGCTTAATTGGATGCATTGTGATGAATCTGAGGTGTTTTAATTTGATTTTTACACTTAGATGAGCAACTGCCCAATTTGAGCTCTGTTTTGGGTAATTTTAGCCAAGGAATCTCAAATTCACTGAGATGAGGCTTAACAATGACCCATCTGGTTTTTATAGGGTCGTTTTAGGTCTTAAACACTAATTGATAGTGTTTAGGAGCTCCCAATGATCAAATCACCCAGGTGAATCCAAAATAAAAGCCAAATCTGGGCAACATTGATTTTTGATGCAAAATGATTTCAATGGGATGATTAACGCTTGACTGAGTTGTTAAGGATCTTAATAAAGATTATGATTTAGATTACAAGTGGAATTGATGTCAAGATTAATCCAAGTCTCTTTTGTTGTCTATGACAAAGAGAACAGATTAAACTAGGGTTTTTAGGGTTCTTTGAATCATTATTCAGTGTTAATGGATTTCAGATCTTTTATGGAGTGTTTATGACAAATTTCAATATGGATTTTAGTGGTTTAATTCAAATCCAAGTAGCAGCTGATCAGCTGCTTTGTTTCAATCTAGCTAAGTAATTTTTCAATAGAGTTTTTATCACTAATTTCAAAGGGGATTTTGGGCAAACTGGTTTTCTGGGTTGAATGGCCCTTAGATCTAATTTTCTAGATCTGAGGATGGCATTTTGTGAGCCTCAAATCAGCAGCAGATCAACTGCAGTAGCAGTAGTAGCCACTGTTAAACTGAGTTCTGAGTGGATTTTAAGCTAGGATTTGGGAGATGAATTGAGTTATCTGATGTTTGCAGTGTACAACTTAATGCATAAGCTTTCATGTACTATTATGGCTCAAATTTGAGTTAAAAATAGTATGTGAAACTTAATTTTAGTCGTTGTCAGTAGCGTTCATGTATTATAACTATCTAAAATCTGATTTGAAGGAAATTCGAGTTGAAAATCATGTTTTAATGATTGATTATGTTTCATGCTAATGTTTGAATGTTTCTATTGCCTTACCTCCCTTTTCTGGCCCTCAAAACTCAAATTCAAGGCTTAAGTTCCACTTTCCAACACTCAATTAAGCAATGTATGTGTCTATTTGAAAATACATAACAAATACAAAAAAAATTGTAAATAAATAAAATAAAAGTGTCTTGAGTAGAATCAGGTATAGTTTTAGATGTGTGTGAAGTTTGAGTGGATTTTGAGCCCTCTGGCTGGTAGAACATATTAGTAGATGGTTAAGTCTACTATGGTATTCAATAAAAGAAAAATACATTAAAACATAAAAAGAGTCCTCTCTTCTCTCTTCTCTCTTCTCACCTTCTTTCTCTCTTCTCCTACTTCTATAAAACACAAAAACATCATAAAAATATGAAAAAGTTCAAAAATACACAAAAATACCTTGATATAGTATTTATACTAATAAATATAATTTATTACTAAGTTAAATGCAAATAACAACTATAATGTACATAACTAACTTATATATTTATTATAACTATTTAAATAAGTATTTATGTTGAGTTACACTATATATTTCCTGATTATACAATTATGTATTATTTAATTAGATTACATGTACATATACTTATGTAATTATAAATGGAGATGTATACATGTATAATTGTATTTATAAATATATATATATTAAGATAATTATAATGTATAGTAGTATACCTGTACATTCATTTATTTAAGTATTTATTGTAAACAATTAAGTTATTAAGTTAATTAGCTAAGTTATTAAGTTAAAATAAATTAAATTAGAAAATTAATTTATTATTGAAGTAAATTATGCTATAAATTTGTATATAATAATTTTATGTATTTCAATACATTTATAATGTATTTATACTATATAATAGTATTTATAATATAATTATGTGTAAATAAATGTGTATCAATTAAAATAAATGCTTAAAAATAAATTAAAATGTGTAATAAATACTTTATAATGTATATTAACTAAATTATAAATCAATTGAGACATTAAGTTATTAATTTGAAGATTAATTAAAGAATTAAGCAATAAATTGACATATATAATTCGTCAAATTTAACTAATTTTTAAATATAATTAAATAATTAATTATTGAATATTGAATATATGAATAGGTAGCCCTATGTATTGGCTTTAAGATTATGTAATTTATTTTTAAAATAAACATTAATAGGGTACCTAAATCGAGGTCTGAAAATGCCGCTTCTACATAATTTTGAACATTGATCTCAGCCTGACTTTCGCTCCATATAATGCCACATCGGTCACCACCAGCCCCAAACACCTGAATATAATGTTTCTTCAATTATACCACCTATGCTGAAATGAGAAAACATACCGACCATATAGGTCTCTTGAGCATTGGGTGCATGTGCGCACGTGCTTGCGGCCATGTGCGTGGGCATGTGTGTGGGCGTGTGTGATGGTAATACCATCATGGGCCCTAAATAGCCTCATTTAGTCAGGTTTAATTGATAAAAGCTCTTAACTAATCATCTGAGAGTCGCAGCTCTACATCATTCTGAATTGAGAAGACTGGGAATAAAGGTTAATTTTATAATTTAACATTACATCACTAATATATATTAGCCATGGGGTCACTCAGGGATCAATTGAAGTTTAAATGAGCACAAAATACTAAAAAGTGGGCCAACACTGACAGAAACGGGGTTTCACGCATTTAGAGGGCAAAAACATCACTAAAAACCTTAATTATCAACCCACTTGAATTAAAGAGGTTCTATTCAGGATAAAATTTATCTAAACCTCCTAAAATTCATAAAAAAATATTCTAAGAGGTTTGGTATCCTTGGTTTGACTATCTGAACCCATTTTGACTTAGAATAAAGTTTCAGACAAAAAATTGCCTTGATTTGTGTTTTTGTGTAAATTGCCCAGTCAAACATGGTCAAAACTCAAATCCAAGTACACCATTAGACTCCTTGGGCCCAAATTAGATTATTATTGAAATTTGGGCCCAATCAGAGTCCATTTTGACCTAGTTTGCATTTTAGCCCTTAAAAACTCTATTCTTACATTTAACCCCTCAGGTTTCAAGTTTATTGCATTTGGATCCCTAACTTCTCGTCATTTGCTTCAAACAGACCTCTACCTCCATTTGTGTGAACTGAGCTCTGTAGTGAAGATTTGAAGGAGGATTTTTCCCTCAAATCAGAGCCAAACCCCTGCAAAATTGGAAGGATTGATCGCAAGACAATTCCCAATCGTTCGAACCGACTCAAAGATCAACCGGAGATCTCTAGAGCTCTAGTGTTCGTGATCGCTGAATCAGGTTTTAAGAGTATCGCGTTGTAGTACAGCCGAAAAAGCATTCAAAACAAATATAATTTTATTACTCGAATTTAAAGTCCGAGGTCGAACACAGGGAGTAAATTGGTGTTTAGAAATCAAGACCACAATTCAGAATTTAAAGGAATATGCAATAATATCAGTCTCAAGGTGCAAAAATATGGGAGTAAATGTAGAGCACAAAATACTAAAAAACTCAATGTATATGAATATGAAAAAATTAGATGTCTGATTTGCAAATCAGACAACTTGAAATGATGCTACAATGGTCCTTTTGCCTTCAGCTTCTGTGGCTCTTCTTCTTCCTTCTTCTACTTCTACTCCTTCTCTTCTTTCTCTTTACCTTTGGCTTCTGTCTTCTTTTCTTTGTCTTCTCTTCCCTTCTTCTTCTTCTTATTTTGCCTTTGCGAGCTTTCTGCCTTTTTGCCTTCCTTCTTCCTTTGCCTTTCTCTTTTTCATGCTTTCTCTGCCTTGGCTTTAGCTTCTTCTTCCTTCAGCTTCTTCCTTCTCTTTCTTTCTCTGCCTTAGCTTCTTTACATCCTTGTCTTCTCCGTCTTCTTCAGCTTCACTTCTCCTCCTCTTCAGCCTGCAGCAAAACCTACCCCCTACCCGCGCACACTCTCCTCTCTTTTCTCTCTTAGGTTCCGCTCTCCTAGAGCCACACGTTTTTGGGTAATTGGGTCGGGTATGTACTCGGGACCAAGCCCATCGGCATGCGGTGGTGGGCGAGGAGTGCAGTCGGGACAAGTCAAGGCCAGGTCCGCGGGGCGTGAGCGTGGACGAGGTCGGATCAGTTGAGTGAGAGGGACCTCACCCCGTGATTCGGAGGCAATAAGCTACTGGCAAGAATTCAACTTATGTGGCTTCACTCACTTCGTAGCCACCGATGTGGGACTAAATACACTCCCATCTTTGTGCGCACTCGCAGCAGAGGTTGTCCTCCAATTGGCTCAACTGCTACGGCCTTCGACTGGAATTAAGCACTTGGAGTCGTGCATGAGAGTGTTCCGCGCAACATGGGACAGAGACCTAGAGCTGGCAAGGCTTGGAGCTTGCTTCAAGCTTTGCACCAATGGTGGAGCATGCCTGCTACTTGAAATCACCAAGACAGCCTCGTGGCCACATTAAATTGCTCAGGAAGCTTTGCCGAGGCTCAGCGAGTGTGCTGCGGTGGTTGGCATGTCGTGGGGATTCCTGTGCGAGTGTGCCTAGGGCACACTGTGTGCGTATGTGTGGGTGTGTTCGGGAGTGTGTGTGGGTGAGTGGAGTGGTGGTATGAGTGAGGGGAAATGTTGAGTGGAGTGAGGGGATGCTAATGGACTTGTTGGCGAGGGGTGGGATGGTCTGTGGTGGTGGAGCAGTCTCATCAGAGTTGGTGGCCAGAGGTGAAGGAGATGAGGGTGGTGGAGTGTGGTAGTAGTCGATTTAGGGAAATAAAGAGGGAAGAAGAATGTAGAGGGTGAAGGGGACTTATCTAGGGTGATAGTGGACGAATGGAGGACGATGATAGCATCGGGCACATACTGCCGATGCCAGAGACGAAGGCACTCAGAGAGGGACTGTCGGCGAGGATGAAGGGGAGACAAGGGCGTCGGCAAGTGCTGCACAACGCGGACGAAAGCGAGGAGGAAGAACTTGCCATTGGTATTGTGGTCAGGCGACGAGGGAGATCAGAGAAGGTCACCGAAGCTTGATGAGGGAATCGGCCAGAGGAGGAAAGAAGAATTTGAGGGGGTTTCCGGTCGATTTCAAGCTTAGAAGAGTCGGTTGGATCTGGGGCTCCTTAAATAGATCTCTAGAAGGGGATTTATGCTTGGAAGCCAAGCTTCCAAGTAAGGTATGCTCGCCGGAGATGGCAACTCCAAAAGTGACCCAAATCTCTCATGCGTTTGCATGAGAGATTGGGTAACAATTAGGGCATCAAATTGGGTTCACATTGGAGGGATTTTCTCATAGAATCTCCCTTCCAATTTTGAAGGGGATTCTCTAAGACATCAGGGAGAAACCACCTTATAAAGCTCATCGGAGAAGGATTCCTCCACTATGATGGTGGAGGGACCTAATTGAGAGAACGATGAAGAAGCTAGGGGTTCTTTTGCAAAGGTTTTAAAAGATAGGGGTACAAATGTAATCAGGCTGTACCTATTTGCAAAGTGGGTTAAGATGAGTTCACCTTAGGTGTAAATTTTGGTACAAACCTAATTTGGACCTAAGGAATCCAATGGTGAAGTTGGATTTTGGGTTTGACCACGTTTGACTGGGCAATTTATGCAAAAACCTAATTTAAGGTAAATATCTATCTGAGACCCCATTCTAGGTTATGTTGGGTTCCAATGGCCAACTTAAAGGTTTGAAACCCTAGAGAATATTTTTATATAATTTTTAGAGGGTTTAGGTGAATTTTATCCTGACTAGAACCTTGGTTAATCAAGTGGGTCTATTTTAGGGTTTCAAGAAGTCATTTAATTCACAGGGTACACACAAACCCTTTTCTGTCAAATCAAACCCACTTTTTGTCTTGTTAAGATCTTTTGACCTATGTTTAGCCCTTGAGAAAACCTGTTGTTGTACTGCAATGGTAAAATTGCAGTTTTACCCCTTATTTCTTGCTTTTCTCTCAGAAAGGTTAATTAATGAATTATGACCTTTAGTTGGTTATGTAGGAGCTTTTATTCTCTTCATTGGGTCAAAATGTGATAGTTAGGGCTCATGATGGTGTTCCCATCATCAGGTGAGCTCGAGATCTCAAGGGATCTTTTTCCTTGAAATATCAAGCAATTCTAGCTTCCTTCCTTGATTTTGAGCTCATTCTAGAGCTCTATAAAAGGCCCTCATGTCCTGGGCATCCTCCTTAACCAAGTTCAAGCCAGAAACACCCTCTCATCTCCTTCTTCAGCCTCCGTGACTTTGGCTCTGACGAGCCTTCTCCGACCACTTCATTGAGTCAGCTAACGGTTAAATTGACCGTCTCATCTTCCTCACCTCTTCTTCATGACCGAGTCCAGTCAGAGACTGACTACCTTCGACCTCTCCTTCCTCGCCACTCACTCACCATTGATCTCATCTTCTCCAACTCCAGCCAATCAACTTTAGACTGACTCCCTCGCTCTCTCCCTCCCCAAGTCTCTCTTCTCTCTTCCTCTCCTTCTTTAAATCACATTTGCATCCTTTGCACGCACTTTGAATCACTGTACCACCTTCGACACCAACATCTTTCTCACGTCCAGCACGAGCTTCGACGAGCTCATGCCAGCACTACACCTCACCATACACCATGCCACAATTCCCACAAGCATCGCCATGCTTCATTGATCAAAAGCCCCAAAGAAATTTGGGGCTTTGATCACGCTTACACCCCACCAAACACCACCTCCTTCGGTCACCTTCTCCATCACCAACAAGCCTCCTTTGACCACCACATGCCCTAAAACCACCACCACAGTGTTCACCTTCTCACAACGAAGCTTTTGAGCATCATTGTTAAGGTCATGAGGCTATTTTCTTGACTTGCAAGTCCTTCCAGATAGCTGCCTTCCGCCTCGTTCACTTGCAGTACTCCAGTTGTCGAACCACCACCAATCCACCTCTACGCAATGTGGATTTTGTTCGTGAAGATAATTACACCCTCAATTGCCTGAGCGAGCCCCAGCAGTAGTAGTATTCAAAGGCCTATCTCCAGCAATTATGCGTGACAGAAGGTGCAGCTCTTTAGTCTCACATCATGTGGGAAAGAGCTAGTGACAATGTATAAAACCAATTCATTGCATCTGCTTATCGCCTCAGCACGCACTGGGGGTGAGGTCCCCATACACGCCCCCATGAACATGCTCCCTCATACCCTGGCATGCGATCACGTCTGTGGATCTGGGCTTGGGATCCAAATACCTGGTACTGTTCATCTAGTCTAAGAGAAAAAAATCTGAGGAGAGGGAGGGAGGTTTTGCACTGTGGCCTCAGGATTTGTGCTCCCCCTCTCCTCAGCACTTAGCCATTCTAAGGCTTTATGTGGTCTTGTGCCTCTGTGCTGTGCCCTTGTGCGATTCTACTTTTCCTTAGTCGTTACTGAGGCTTTGAGGATAAGGCATCTGAGCTTGAGTACCACCTTCTAACTTTGGAGCTTTACTTGGTTTTGATAATTAATGAGATATTGATTGCGATTACTGTTGATTTATTTGAGATATTTGAGTAGAGCTTACTTGTAGGGTTAAATTTGGTGGTTCAAACCACCATTTTTAGCCCATTCCTTTTGACTTTGATAGCCACATTCTGAGATACATTTTCTGACATATATTGCATATCTTTTTGGTTGTCTGATTCACTTGAAATTGCTATTTTTAATATTGTGATTAGTGATTGATTTGCTTAAATTGCTCCCTGCAAACAACCTCGAACTCACTTTATTTTTTGAGATTACAAATTTAAATGCTGAATCACCTTTTTTTACTATACTACGACGCATAATTTAAAACTCGATGAAAGCCTATCAATAGCGTGTGAGCACATAGGTGGACCTGTTGGACTTGAAATGGACAAAATATACCCTAATTAAAAAACTAGGGCCTGCCTAGTAATGGTACCGATCCAGCCCTGAAAGGAGATGTTGATCCTGTGAATGGTGGGCTCGCCAACCAATAATTTTGCCTTAGTTTGTATATATATTTAAGGCTTTAGCAACACTTATATATGCCACTGTACATAGTATTATACGTTAGTATAAGTAGTTATATATATTAGTATAGTGTATACTTAGGGTACATTTGGCTTGGGAATTGGAGGTGGGATACGGGATATCTTGTGGGATTAAGGTAGGATTGGGGTAGGGGAGCATGGGTTTCGAGGTGGGGATAGGAGGAGGGTTATTGAGGGGATGGGGGTAGGAGAGAGGAAATCGAGGTAGAGAAAGAAAAAAAAATTTTATAATCTTTTAAATTAAAAAAATATTTAACAACTATCCCATCAAAACCCACTAACTCTCTCTCCTCTCTCACAAAACCAATATATCAATCATTAATAATCCCACCAACCAAACACCACTATTAGAAAACTGAGATTTACTGTCGAGTACTTACCATTGGCGATGGCAAAAAAATATTTGCCATCGCTTTTGTTATAAAGCGATGACGAAGCGACGACCAAGGGGTAAATGTGTTTTGTTAGCCAGGTAGGGCATTTGGGTGCTCAGCAAAAATTTTTGAAGTGACATTTGCCATCGCTTATGGAATAAACCAATGATAAATGTGTTTCGTTAAATAGGCGGGGCATTTAGGTGTGTGGCAGAAAATTTTGTAGCGACATTTTCCGTCACTTGTTAATTAAACTAACGACGTATGTTGGTTGACGTATGCATGTGCAGCGCCCAAGCCTCCCATCATTGTTCGTCTTCCCCAAAATAAACACAAACCCTTAGCGAGCACGCCGATCCTCATCGTCCTCCTCGATCGAGGAGAGCCCCCTCCTTGTCGCCGAACTCTTCACGTTGCCCCTCCTCATCATCCTCCACCTCAGGTGATGCCCGACCTCGTCTTCTGCACCAAGATCTTCTGGGGGGGCACTGGCCCTAAGACAGGGCCTCTCCCACAAGCACATCGTCGAAGGCCTCAGGGCTTCCCTTAGGAGGCTTGACATGGACTACGTCAACCTTATCTATTACCACCGCCTCGATGAGGAGACTATCAGGACCATGAACCACGTCATTGATAAAGGCTGGGCCTTCTATTGAGCACCTTTGAGTGGTCCATCCACCAAATTACCAAGGCCCACCGCCTCGACCTTGTCGGCCCCATCGTCGAGCAGCTTGAGTACAACCCCCTCTCCAGGCATAAGGTTCATGTTCTTCCTTTGTTTTTCTTTTAAGGTTTGGTTTGATCATTTGGATCTCAGTTTTTGTACTATGGCGAAGAATAGGTGGGTTGGGTTGGGGTAAAGAAAGATTCAGTTTTGAGTTGGAGGTAAGTGTTGTTTGGATGGGCTCAGGGATTATTTTGTGGGAACACACACATATGTGGTACTGGTGATGCTTTGCTCACTATTCTTAGCCATTGTCTTTAGAGGGAATTAGCGATTGAGATTGATGACTTTTTATTGGTGTTTATGTCATGGCTACCAACTCTCATCTTTTTCTCATTAATTTTAGTATTGGTATTTCGTAAAAAGATGAAGTTAGATTGGGAATGTGTGTACAAACAACAGTGAGTTTGTTTTATTAATCATCAATGGAGTAGCTTGCACTGGTAATCTTTGAATTCTCACTGAAGATGATGCTCTTTATAGTTCCTGAGAAATCAATCATTCATGTGCCTAAACAAAACAAACTTGAGGTACGATGTTAATTAGTTTGATCAATGTTTTTGTACATTCATATCGTTGGTTATAGTGAAGTTTGATCTGATGAGGGATCTAAGCCATCTCCTTTGATGTGCAGTTATTTTCTTTTTTTTCCCTCGAAGTAAAGTTGAAGAGAGAATTTTTTTTTTTAAGTCATTTGTCTTTAAAGTTGAAGTTGAATATCTTCCACTTTACACTAATTATGGCCTCAGCCTTACCACTTGGAGTCCATTAGCTTCTGGTGTGCTAAGTGGGAAATATTCCAAGGGAAACATACCCCATGATAGTTGGTTTGCCTTGGAAAACTACAAGGTGAATGCCACTCTATCTTGTGTGTTGTATCCATTTAGATTATTTCCCGATGTAATACTTGACTGCACTAGGCATTAAAGGAATTTGGTAGTTTTAATTCTCAAACTCTTTTTACAATGGATAGAGTAACTAATTCTTATGTGTTATTATGTTTACCTTTGAAAATTAGCTTTGGTCATTATATTTTTCTTTGTTCTTCAAAATGAATATCTTTAATGGCTTGCCTTTTTCTGCAAGAAGTGAAGTTTCTCCACCATCAATTCATGAAATCCCTTTTCTTTTTCCCCTAAATGTACTCTTCACATAACTTGTTGACTGGAGACATGAGACAAGGTTGAAGTGATACTATTAGGTAGTTGGTAAAGGTCTTACTTTTTAAAGCATTGTATTTCACGTAAATCGATTCCATTTACTCCAAAATCAAAGTGTCAAAGATTTCATTAAAAAAAAGTGTAAAGGATAGAAAAATGGATCAATCTGTCAAGAAAATCAGTAGTTAATGTAGTATGCTTTTGTCCCCCTCTTTCTTTGCATGGAGGTGTGCTTTGGATTTTGTGTGTGTGGGGTAGGGGGGAGGCTGTGTAATATATAGAAATACTACTGTTGAAAGGAGTGGACTGGTGACAGTGAACATCTTACTAAGTCTCCTTGATGTACACTTACCAGGATGCCAATTAATGTAGTATGTTGTTGTCCCCCATTTCTTTTCATGGCCATGTGTTTTGGATTATTTTGGGGGGGGGGGGGGGACTTAGATAATGACCACATGGAAGTGCAACAAAGTCGTCATTTTCCAAATGTACACTTTATCTTCTTTTGTTAAGAGATTTTTATTTTTATTTATCCTTCTCCTTTCCCTGTAGTAATTGCTACTGGGAGTTCCTCAACTATTCAAGGTGATTCCATGAAATATATGGCTAATAAGTTCTTTTCCCCTTACATTTTAACACGTTTTGATTCTATCTAGCATATGTTGGAGCATTACCCACGGGAGGTTCGTTCATAATTATGGAATTCATAGAGTTTGGTCCTTCAAGAGGAAATCATGTAATTTGTGTGTGGTTCTTTTTAATCATTTCTTAAAACCATATTGAAATGTTCATGGCCATCAAAGGCCAAATTGACAAGATTACAAACTAGCTTCACAACCTTCAGGTACTTTGACACTACTCTTGCTTTTTAAGCTTTATAAGGTGCTTCTTGTGACGCCTCGAATTTGTAATACTCTTAATATGCTAATTAAAAACCTTAATTGTTTGCTTAATGTGAGATTAAGGGCTTTGGGAACCTTAATTTAGTAATGGTAGCCTTGGGATTAAACAAAATCCTTTAAGATATTAACAAAATGTTAATAAATGGAAAATTAAGGGGCTATATGTGTAAAGAAAATTTGTTTGGAGGGCTTTCTTGGAGCCCAAGTAAAAAGTGGAAGGACTTGGGTGTAAATGTCCAACACATATATATATGTGGTGGAAAAAAAAAGGAAAATAAAAAATCTTCATTTCTCCCCTCTCGTCTGAGATAGCCGGTGCTCTCCCCTCTCCTCCTCATTTGGCCATCAAAGAAAGAAATAGAGAAAGAAAGGAGGAGAAGAGAATGAAGGAGAATGGGAAGGAGTGGAAGTTGCTGCTACTGTCGGTTGCTGTAGGTGCTGCTCCAACCCTTGTAGCTGCTGCTGTAGCTACTGTTGCTGCTGTGGAAGTTGTTGGTGTTGCCGAGGAAAAGGAGAAGAATAGAGGAAAGGAGGTGGTGCTATTGTTGTAGCAACTACCATTATTGTTGTTGATGTTGTTGCTATGATTAGGAGAAGAGAAAAGAGCTACAACTAAGGTAGGGTTTATTCTCTTGTTTCATCCTCTTGTTCCCATGACTAAAAGTAGCCAAAAAGGGTTGTTTTGGTTAAAATTTCAATGTTGCTTGTGATAATGGTTGGGTTATGCCCTAGTTATTGGCTAAACTTGGGAATGCCAAATGGAGGGTTTCCATTGTGGGTTGAAATTGATGTTGAGGTCTATAAATTCATGTGGTTTTATGTGTTTACTATCAACTCCGAGTTGTAGATGTAAATGGTGGTTTGGATTAGGGTTAACTGGGTGTTTTGATATGTTTAACTAGGTGCTGAGAGCACCTAGTGCTGGTAGTAATGATCAGTATCGGTACTAGTTGACCTAGCACCACAATATAACGCACTGAAAAGGGGACTGAGAGCACCTAGTACCGGTACTGGATGATTCCAGTCAATGAATTGGGGTTGCCCAGTACCGGCATTGGTGTTCAGTATTGGTACTAGCTAGGTTATTTTGGTACAAGGTCGATGGTGCCCAGTACTGGTACTAGTGTTTAGTACCAGCACTAGCTGGGTTATGTTGATACAAAATTGGAGTGTAGTACTGGTATTGGTGCCTAGTACTGGTACTGGTTGGAACTTGTGAAGTTGGTACTGGGGTTGCCTAGTACCAGTACCAAAGCATAGTACTAGTACTGGTTGGCCGAGTTGAGTTTGACGACATAATGTGCAAAATACATGTGGTTGTATGTAGTTATAAACTGAATTCAAGTTGTAGACAATAATTCTTCGGGTAAAGGTTATTGTACATGGCATTTGGATGTTAGGAACTCATCTTGAACTCAGATGCGATTCTGATTGGGTTATCCGACGTCTGGTGATCCTTTAGGCATCTGATACCCTTCAATTCTGACGCCTGATCCCTTGGTTACATGTCCCTGCAACTGGATTGTCATTCTGGGGACTAAGTCCTAGTAATTGGACGCCTAATATTACATCAAGTGCCCAATATGCTTAATTCGGACGTCTAGCCAAGGAATCAGTAGGTCACCGGTAGCTACCGGAAGTTAGATGTTATTCTCGGATGTCTAACACATGATGCTGGATGTCCAATTTGAGGCATGTGGTTTCGTTTCTCACAGAATTTTCCCATGGGAATCAGGAGCTTAATCTAATTAGTTAAACCCCAGCCTAGTAACCATGAATGTAAGCTAAGAATCCTGGTTAGCATCTAATGTCAGGAAACTCGAATTTTGGGCATAATTAGGACTTGGAGTGGTTGGTCCTAAATGAAAATAAAGCAAACCCTCTAGTGGTACAAATCCTAATTTGGAAACAATAAAGAGAAGATTCTAAAGTGAATGTATGAGGCCATGTTGCTAGAATACTGGCGAGGACAAAATGCATTGCATAAACTAAACCTAATGGGTCTTGGTAAAGGTATAGAAATCCTAATAGGATAGATAAGCACAATCCTGTAATGGTGGAAGGTAAGTTCCATTAGGAACTTTTGTAACAATAAAGATTTGGGATCCTGGTCATGCTACACCTCAACTCAGTTAATTAAGTTAATTTTACTTAATTAAGAGTAGAAGAAAGTAACTTAGGTTAACTTGAAATTGTATTGGTTTAGTAGTATAGGGTTGAATTAACCTAACATTTTAGATTTTTTTTTAACTGGTTGAGTCCAGGTCGTTCATTGGGAGGTATACATTATTTTTAATTCACTAATTAATTCTAAACATCTTATAGGTATAGGAGGTATAATTAAGTTAATATTAATGGCATGAATTTTGCAAAATGAATTAAATTAAGGGAATATGCAAAATTCCATATGAAATCACATTAACATTTATTTCAAAAGGATTAAGGCAAATGAGAGTTTATCTAATTACAACATACCCTATTACAACAATTGAAAGCAAAAAGAAATTAAAAATATAGTAAGAAAAATAATTTCTTTTTCTTTTTATTCTTCAGCCTCTTTCTCTCTTTTCTTATTCTTTCTCTCTCTTTCTCTATTTTCCTTTTCTTTTATTTATCATTTATCTTTTCTCTTTTTCTCCTATTTCTCTCTTATTCTCTCTCGAGCTTCTTTTCTTTTCCTTCTCTTCTGTTCTGCCTTCTTCTTCTCCCTTAGTATTTTCCTTAAGCTTTTCTTTAATCTCTTTGTGCCTGTTAACCTTCCTTCTTTATGCCTTTGCGATTTCTCCTTCTGTTTCCTTTCTTCTTTCTTTCTCCCTTAACCTTCCTTAGCTTCAGCCTTCTCTGCTTTAGCCTTTCTTCCCTTAAACCATCAGTTGAACCAGATTTTTTTCCTTCTAAACCAAAAATTGGATTTTGGTTTGCGGCGAGGACTTTTTGGGGATACGCAGCACCCTATACAGGATTGGATTAGACCCTACTAGGTCCTCACCTGATTCGAGTTAGTTTTGGTTTATTTTCGATTTATTTCTCTCTCAAGCCAAACTGGCCCAACCGCCTCCTAGGCCTCGCCCTCCTAGGGCCATGCACAATGCATGCTTGCACACACACACGCATGCTCAGTTTCTATTCGCGCCCAGCGCTTGATGACTAAGGAGCGTAAAGAAACAATCATTTTTATACTAAGGCGGGCGTTCCAGAGTTTTTGATATAGGACTAATGTTCCCCCTTCCAGAGTTGACTTCAATTGAGGATATCTCCTAGCTCAGAGCTCCAAATCAAGCAAACCATAGCTTGTTGGAAAGCTGTTGAGTAGCTTTACAAGATTACAGGGTCAATTTAATGCTAAGGGGATGATTTCCTCTTCGATTTGAAGGGCGGAGTTATGGGTTCCTACAATTTATTTATGCCTGGAAATGGTATTTAATGTTAATAGAGTCCACAACTGGACTTCCTCTCGTAGCTAAGGGTCTGAATAGGTCTAACAAGTGTTTCCGCAGCTGCTTGAATGGGTTTTGAGCTCTCAGAGATTCAGGTAACCACAGAGAAGCTCTAACCTTCTCTGAAAGCTTCAGAGTCAGAAATTAAACAAAAGAAAGGTGTAACAGTCATAGAAGATCATTCCTAGTCAATTGCAATAGATTCTAAGGGATGTGACAAACTCATCTGGGCAGGATTCATGATCAAATCTCAACAAAAGCCTACTGCCAACAGTTTGGGTTCGAAAACAACCCAAACTGGCAGAGTTTCAATTCTAACAAAATAAACCCACACAACTCAACCAAATCACTCTAAAAATGTTCAACAGAATCTCAGCAACAATTCAAACTTCTCAATTTATCAAATTGATCTCAGAATCGAAATATCCTACATAGGTTTGACTGTAAGGCTTGAAAAATTGACTTTCTGATTTATGCCTCTTTACAAGAAATTAAAGCCTAGAATAAGATCCTTTCAACCTCAGGAAATCATTCAACCCCTTAAACAGATGATTTGACCTTGGAAACTAGGGTTTCAGGCTCATTGCCTCAACTCTAAAGGTGCTTTGTTCGTCAGAGGAATTGGGAGATTGTTACACTGATCTAAGGACATGAATGGCATCAGTGCATTACACTGAAGCATCTAGACTCATTAAATGTAACTTTTAATATTCTGTGCAGACTTCTCCAACTTCGTCGGAGTTGGAGAAGTTGAAACCTAATGTGCAGCTCCAGGTGTTAAAATCTCAAATAAACAACCTCAAATTAATCAGTGATCACAATTAAGTCATTTTGGAGCTTCTCTTTAATTTCTGTAGGTTGAAGATCAAAATTGACTCGTCGGAGCTCGTCGGAGCTCCGATGAGTCCAGTAAAAGATAAATTTGTGTACATAAAGATAAATCGTGCCATTTTTTGATTTGAAAAGGTTCCTGAGGTTGCAAGGAACCTCAGGATCGCATTAAATTCCTCTTTAATTCATTAAATGTAAGATTAAGCAATGAATTCAATTTGAATGTAATCTGAGTGGGTTGAAGCACAGGACTTGGTCTCCACTCAGATGAGTGGTCAAGATAAGTCAAAAAGAATTTGCAATGATAAATAATTAGTTAATTTAGAGTTTTAACTACTCCTGAGCCACCATTGATAGCGAGCTCAGGAGCTTACATAAAATTAGGCTTTTAAGTTATATAAATTATTTAATCAAATTAAGATGATAATCAGGATCCTTTGATGGTGAATTGATGATGGAGGATCTGATGAATGTGAATCTAGGTCAACTACTGCTGCCATGGACAGCAGAAGTAGTTGATGAAGGTGGATTTGGATTAGGCAAATCAGAGATCATATTAGAAATTAAATGTGTTAGAAATGATTATGAATGATAGAGGAAGGTGGACAGTGAATTCAAAAGACAAAACTAGGGCTCTGGCAAGTTCAAGGTGCTCGCCGGAGTCGAAGAAGACAATCATTGAAATCTAAAATTACGCTAAACTACCTAACTAACTAACTATCTAGACTACTCCTACTCCTAATCTACTCCTATCTACTATTACCTGGACGAAGGGGTCATAGGAACTCCATCGAAGGTTCATGACGGAGGAGCAAAATTAGAGGGGAGTTAGGAAGATCTCTGGTGGGCGAATGCGAGATGAAGCAAAGGTACTCCTAGGTCAGCGCCTGTGTCCAAAGACGCGGCTGACCTCAACGAAGTTCCTGAGCCAATTGAGGTGGAAGGAGGAAGTTGGAAGATGAGGTGGAAGGTTCGCCGGAGTTGCGGAGGGAATAGCCTATCGAAGTCGGCTGCAGTGAAGAAAAGGGAAGGGAGCCTACTTGAGGAAAATCAAGGGGGTCAGGGGGTATTTATAGTGGACGGCGACGAAGAGGGAGGAGGAATTTGGACATGTATGAGGCTAGGAGGAGGTTAACCACCGACGTCTTCTCCGACGATGGTGAAGTTAACTCCTACCTAAAATTAGGATAAAAGTGTCATCCAGACTGATGGATGAAGATGGGATAGTGAGCACAAGCTCCAGGAGCTTGAAGAAGGTGAGGTGTTGTCGAATGGGCGGTGATCGAGTGGTGGAGGCACCCTCAGTCTTCAGCCGTTCAACCGGCTGAAGAGAAAAGAAGTCAGGGACCTAGCTGTGATAAAACTTAAGGACCTATATGAAAGATAAGGACCCAATTGAAATGGATTGTAAGGACCAAAATGTAAACTCAGGTTTTTCGGGTTTATTTTAATTTAGATCCTTTTCAGCATTTTATATATGACTATAAATAAGGTAATTATTATATTTAAACCTTGAATTTACATTTTTTACCTTTTTAGGTTAATTTATTTAATTAACTAATGTTACATACTTATGTATATATTATTCTTAGGTTTGTTAACTTATTAATTAGAGGAATGATTGTTAATATCTAGAGTCTAATTATTTATTAGATTATTAATAATATTAAGTAGATGTTAAAATAGCACTTTTAACTTATTTTAAGGTCCTTTATTATATATCCCTTATTTTATAATTAACCTATATATTCAAATATTCTTAGCTAATTAACTAGGAGGACTAGTTAATTAGGGGTAATTAGAGATCATGATGAGCTTCTCATCAGGTCCTAATCGTTTGTCACGGGAGATACTCCTGTACCCGGTGTAGGTCCTGGGTGAGGAGAGGATCGACTCTAGCAATGGGCTGCTAATACGAGTTTCATGTGAATCTTTGCCCCCTACACATGGATAGCCATCTTGAGAGGTTGCGGGACTTACCCACCCCACTATTAATTGTATAATTTGGGTAATCAAACGAAGGATTTAAGCCATGGTTTAGGAGATGCAAACGCCCGGTACTGTAGCGATGACAGTTATCGATACTTGTTAAATTGAAATAAGTTAAAAAGGGACTTAAGTCTATCACTGAAGGTACCTTGTACCGGTGCTAGTGGCCCGTACCGATATCACGTGAGTTTAGTAGCCATGGCAGCGAGGGTGCCTAGCACCGGTACCTAAGACTAGGACCGATAGTGGTGTGCTCATTCTAAATCATTGAACTCTATGAAGAGTTTAATTAAATAGATCGGGTTAACGGTGAAACCATAATATTGAGATCAAGGATCTCTTGGGTTCAGGGTACAGATGTGTGCGTGTATTGGTGGTGCAAAACCTAGGTTTCGGGCACGAAAGGTGGGTTTTGTAGTCCTGGTTTGAACAAGCATCTTGACCTAGCGATAGGTCAGGATTGCTTGATAATAGATGTATGCTATTTGAGTGTGATAATGATAGGGAGCAGGTCCCTGATGTTTGATAGTTTTTAAATGTAATAATTGTATTGAACTGTGTGATTCCGATAATTAGAAATATTGTGAAATGTTAGAACCTAATTGGGGGTCCAGCAGGAACCCTAATGGATAGAGATGAGTGCGGAAAACCTGCAATTAAACCCTAGAGGGGTGAAGCACATGTATGGGTGTGTGTGTGTGCGTACACCTATAATTTGAGCATGAAGCTCCCTAAACACATTAAAAGCAATCTGAATTGACTAACTAATGGATTGAATCCCACAAGATGACACCTATGACTCAATCCGAGTCTAATAAGAGGAAATGCTTGGATCCTAAGGTCTTGAGTAAGACCCCAGGAGATCCACTAGGTCCTTATCACTATGTTCCGGGCACGGAACCTAAATGAAATCAATGAGATGGTAAGTCAACTAGGTGAGCATGTAAGGTTGCCCCTTAGACTTGGTGAACCATGGGTTCACTGCTTAGGTAGAAGATCTAAGCTGTTGCAGTAGGAAGAGGCTACCAAGGAGATTTGCCTCAGAGCAGGAAGGTTCCTAGGTTGGTGACAAGCCTTGGGGCTGTCATTGGTGTTAGGTACTTGGATGTACCTGAATCTGACTCAATGTGAAGGTACTCGAGAAAGAGGCTCACTAAGCGCCCGCATATGCGGAGATGGCCAGGGTACTGAGATGGATTGGTTGAGATCTCATCTGACAGCGAATTGAGAGAGCACACCCGAGGACTGCACTACTATAGGGAGTTGTTCCTAGTGGGTGCATTGGTGTGGCTCGGGAATTCTAACCAATCCTGCAATAATGATCTGGTTGTTCTGTGACTAGTTCTTGTTGGACACCATTTGGGCTTGTGTTTCGTGATCACAAGCCATAAGCCTGGGTAGCTCCCAAGAGGCTCGACTCTTCTAACTAAAGTAAGCAATGTTCTCGATACATCGAGAATGGGCAAGCCTTTCTAGAGGATTAATAGACTGCTAATCTCTCCCTTGGCCAGGGCGAGACTATCAGGTTGGGATTCAAAGGAAAGGATGCATCTCAATCTCTAGTAGAGTGGGATGAATTTCCAGAATCTGATCATTGAGGCAAGTGAGGGAATAAATTATTATACCAAATTGAGGAGGGAACTTGGGTTACTTGTTAATGGGTTACTAGACCAAATATTAGAGATAGGTGTTGCCTGATCTTTTCACAGAATTGATGAAATGGCTTTGTCTTAATTAAGTTGATATGAGGTATAATTGTTCTATTCTTCTTAGTCTAGCTATCAAATTGCAAATAGAGAAGGATATTGATAAAGTTGGAATAATTGCTTTGAAGGCGAAAAAGAGCATCAAGGAACTTGATAGTGATGTAAACCTCCTTCCTTCTATGGGAATAAATAGGATTGCTTGCATGTGGTAATTATTATTATGAATCTTTTACAATAAGAACATGAGTTCAACAAATAGAAAAAGTCTAGCAGGTGACATCTAAAGTTACAATTCTCAAATGTTTGAAGCTCTCTGATTATAAGTTTGTTCCTTATTCTTTGTCTACCTTGTGAAGCTCTAGTACATGATCTAGTTGTATGATATAAAGATGCATGATTGTTGTCTTTGTGATTTTTCTCTTCACTATGCAGATGATGACATTATTGCACAAGATAGTCCCATTGGCCAGCTGGGTGTCACCATTTGCTATGATTTAAGATTTCCTGAACTTTATCAACGCCTACGGTTTCAGCACCAAGCAGATGTTCAGCACCAAGTAGATGAGCTTTCCTGATTTGGTTGTTTGTGCACTTGACGGTCTTGTTAGTACCATCTGCTTTTACAAAAGTCATCGGAGAGGCACACTGGGAGGTTCTTTCCCATGCTAGAGCAATTGAAACCCAATGTTATGTAAGCCATCTAAGCAATTGGATCCTTTAGGTGCAATGCATTAAATTTAATTGTTACAGCAATAGATGTTTTCGCATTTGTTTACCTGTTCAGAATAGGTCACTGTAGTTTGCATAATTTGATTTCTATCACTGACTTCCCTCAGGACATGGTCATAAATAAAATTTAGCTTTGTTGTGGGCTTGATATTTTTTTTACGCTTTGCCAATGCATTTCTTTTTTGTCTATCATATCCCCTCAAAAATCCTGAGTGAAGTCATGAACTGAATTCATCCATAAGGCTGGTAGTTCCATGGGCATTCTGAAATTCTGATTAGTGGTTTATTTCTTTCTTTTTTTTGAGATGAAAAAGGAAGGTTACTTTAGATCAGCACCTCATTAAGCTTCCAAACTTAACACAACAAGATGTTACAAGAGATCCCATCCCCAATGGATATCATGGGCCCTTTCTTGGTATAAGATACTCTTAATGTAGGGAGTACATGGATTAAGGACTAGCCCCATTCTATTCAAACCAAATTGACCAACATATTAACAAAGGAGCAACCCTTTCTTGGATCTAAACTGAACATGCCTAAGTGAACTGTGTCAGCATCTAAAAATCTCCAAAAAATCATCAAAGAAGCACAAGCAATCCACTCTACACCAACTCCTTCAACATTCTCTTCACTAGGGGATGAGAAAAATAAGCAGACAACATCTTCCTCGGCATCTTAGCAAAAAGGACAAGTAGAGTTTGCATATTCCAAATTGTTTAATTTCAAGTTGTGCAAGTTTGAAGCTATGTTATACGGGTTTGACGGGATATTGGGAACACATATAGTAGAAATAAAATGAGGCCTAAAACATTATTCTGCAGCATATACTGGAGTCATGTTGTGATTAAGTAGGCATATCTCTAATAAATATCTGGCATCTTTGTTTTCCTATCACACAGTTGAGTTCCCTTTACCATTCCCACATGATGTGTACGCATCTAATTGTCCTAAAATGCCTATTTATGCATGTTCCTAGGTCTATAGTTGCATCATGCATTATAAATATTGCATAACATGCATCATTCTACATTTATATTAGTCTGTACAAATTTTAGGTTAATTTGCCTTTTTTGTGGCTAGGGGACAAGGCAATATCATTTCGAGGCCTTGATTTGAAGATCCAACCATACAGATCTGATCAGGACAACAATCGGACTCCAACACCTTCGAAATCATCTCGATCGGACCTTCGTAGCATCAGATGCAGTCTAAGAAAGATTAGAGGTGAAGGGGCAAGGTGGTATAAAATCCAAACCTGAGATGACAAATCCAACTGCACGGATGGGTTCGGATTGACGATCGTAGCCCAACAGTGCGAAAATCGATCCAATCTGACATCTATGGCACCATCTACAAGTCAAAGAGGATGGATGGCCATGATGGCGCCACGTGGCACCTTCATAGCCACCCAACATTGCCTGCAGTGCCTTCTCTTTGATCTTGCGATCAATCTCAGTTGTTGGATTTCCATCCAACAGCTGAGATGCGTCCCAGCCGTGCCCCCTAACTTCTAAAGAGCAAGGCCAAGAGAAGATCTCAACTGTTGGATTGAGATCCAACGGTTGAGAGTGCGCGTAGAGAAAATCAAGAACTCACCTCAAACAGCCACGTAGTGCAGTGGTGAAGTGCATCCCACGATGTGCACTCGAATCCGCGTGAGCCGATTAAATCCACGAAGAGGCAGGCGTGGCGAAATTCCGCCACATGATTGAGAAGAGCAACAGTGGATGCGACTACGTGGTGACACAGATGAGCAAGCACGCCCATGTGCGATCTAACACCCAACCAAATGCCCGATCTGATGCAATGAGGCGTGCAGGCGAGCGCATTCCTCGACCGTCCAATCATCATCTGACAGTGGGAAGAGAGGCTATGTTGCCTCTTAACGCGTGAAGGCGAAGCAATAGAAGCGCATTCTGGGCCGTTTGATTGTGATGGGATGGTCGAGATTGAGCCTTCAACGTAAAGCTTGAAGGCGAGAAGGCGCTGACGTGGCCGCACAGTGTGCATCCGATCAAAGGCAAACGATGGAGATGGAATGTGTGTCTTCACCGACGTTTACCTTCAGCGATAGATACATCCGTTACTAAAGGCCATGCATTTAATTTTCAACATTTGAAAGGACCTTTTTGCCCTTATACCTAAACTATTTAAAGGACCCTACACCCCCGTTTGTAAAGCATCCCTTCCCTTCTCCTCTCACCTCCTCCAAATCTCTACTAGCTGGTCCCATATCTGGAATGCTCCATTAGAGCTGGAGTAAAATAATTTTCCCATCTTCTCACCCCCTTCGTGGAACATCCTGCGGTTGTCCTCTCACCTCCATTCGGGAAGCGGATCCCACCACGATGTTGCCCTGCTTCATCCTCCATCCTCCTACTTCATCCTCCTTCGTCCAGCATCTCATCCCCATTGTCCAGGCACTCCGTCAACACGACTCGTCCTCCAAGCAGCCATCAAGGAGGATAACTTCTTACCCCCTTCTCTTTTTATCATTTTCTAATGTAGATTTCCTGCTTTCTAGTTGTAGTAAGTAGATGTATTGGATATGATGCTATGGTTATGAAACATTTGTTTATTCTCTCCTTATTTTCTCTTTATTTATATTATTATATCTCTCTTCTATTAATTATTCTTTAAGTAGAATAGTTAGTGTAGATTTAACTTGACTAGCTAATCTACTTCGTGACAATAATTCCTACACGATTTTTAATCAAACGTTTGCCTCTCGGTATTTGACTTGGGACTTACCAGAGTTTCGGTTATAAATTTTATTTGATAGTGGATTTTTACGCGACTACAACGATAGGGTTTTTAGCCAAATCTTTTAGCGTACGAAATTCCATATATCACCACCCTGCTGCTTCATGGCTTGGACATGGGAGAGTGGGAGGTGATATGGGGTTTGATCTCATAGCTAAAGAGTAGGCAATGATTGGGAGGGGTAGATGTTAAATTCAACTATGACCACTACTAAATTTCCATCTTACTCAATTTTGAAGGGGTTTGCCATTTGCATTAAGCTAGCAGGTTGATGCCACTTTAGAATTCTATATTCAGGTACGTGCACTCATGTCTATGAATCTTTTCCTAAGACGTAATTTCATGTAGCTTTTTCTTGAATCATTTTTCAGATATGGGCACTACGAATCCCTGCTCAAGTGGTCCGCTTCAACCTATATAGTACACACTCATTTGAAGAAAAAAAATGTAGCAACACTTACATACCCTCAAATATGGTGGGACGAAGACTCCATTTATTGGGTGCAAAGATTAAGATCCTGTGTAAGTCTACTGGAACTGTTGTGTGCATTGAACTATTTAGTTCATGTATTATTACAATGTTGGATTCCTTTGTATTTTTTCCAAGCTCATGTATTACACTGATTTGAACTCCTTACGTCCTCTTTTCTTTCTTTCTTCTTTACATTTGTTAAAATCATGTGTTATTGTTTGCACCTCAAAATACGCCTGTAATAATGCCTTCTTATGCTATTTCCTAGCATTAACTATGCATATTAGGATTCTATAGTTGCATTTGTAAAAACACTTGCATTCATGCATTTAATTGAGAGAAGAGAATGAAATAAATGGCTTCATAATTCATTTTTTTTCTCAAGTGCCTCTTTGCAAAAAGTCCCTTCTCTATTTTTATTTCCTCTTGAATTCTTTTCTCTCTTCTCGCAGTTGCACTTCTCTTCCTGCAGCTGCATGCATTTACTCCACGTCATGTCTCCCTCCCAACGCCACTCCCTGCAGTTGCCAATCCCGCACCCTCTCCCTGCTGCAGCTAGGCATGCCACTCTCTCCTCCTCTAAAAGAAGCTGCAGCTTCTTCCTCTAGAGACACACGCTGCTGTAGAAGAAAAACCCGCAGCCACCACCTTCTCCTCCACCGTCCTCCCCTCCCATACGTCGGCCCTCCTTCGAGGAGGCACCCGACGAGCAGGAGAACCCACTGTGGTGCACACCACCATAGTGGGAACACCACCGCCCAGCTCTTCAACGAGCCGGTGGGCGTGGTGTCTTCCTTCGTTTCGTTTTTTCATCTCACGCCATTGCTGCCGCTTCAAGCTCCGAGGCTTGAAGCCGCAGCAGTAGCAGCCAAGCGGTGGCAGCAGCTCCCCCCGCCTCCTCCGCGACCACCTGCAGACCCTCCTCCACGTTCGCTCCTTCGCGCATCACCCGCTCATCATCTTCACGTCGGCCTGCAGAAACCCTACGCGAAGGCGCGCGTCCGCACCCGTGACGTCCAGACCTCCGCCGCCTTCTCCAGACGACGCTGCTCCAGACGTCTGCCGCCATCCACTGATGACTTAACTCGTCCCTTTTGCGTCCTCCTCGCTCCCCGCTCTCTCCCGCTCTCTCTCTCTCTCTCTCTTTCACTCACTCACAGCCCTTTAACACCGACGCACACACACATCTACACTCACACACACATAAACACATAAACACCATATATATATATATACACACGTATACTTATAGTAACATATATATCTATCTATATATACATACATATATCTCTATATATATATATATTTATTTATATACATAGTAGTATCTATATACTTATGTATTAGTATACATATTTATATACATATATATATATACATATATATATCTATATAACTATATACATATATGTACATATATAGATACATATACCCATATATATATATATTACTATTATACATATATATACATATATATATATATACATCTATATAGTATTATATATATACTTATATACATATATAGATATATAGCTATATGCATACATATATATATATCTTTTTACGTATTTACCATATGCTGTATCATGGGAATATCTGCACCAGTTGCTGATATTCCCCGATACACGCGTACAAAAAGCGTGGACACAAACATCATCCATCATCCATCCACACTCCACGCGGCACCTAGTCGTGTTGGTTGCATCTCTCTAGACGACGACTGACTTGACATCGTGCTACACTCCATCGTCGCCTCCACCCCCACCCCTTTATATATATAATATATACCTATATATATATATATATATATATACTATACTTACGTTATTTCTGGTTGCTTTTCTATTAGTAAAAAGATAAAAAAATACATAAAAGAGAAAAGATAATCTTTGACTTGCAGGTACCTCGTCTTGCGAGTAGCAAGACTTGTTTTGGAACTCTGTTTTGGCTAAAAGCTAAGGAGACAATTTTGAGGGTGTGCCTCAAGGACAAGGATTACCAGAAAAAAAATCTAAATAAGAAAAACACCGAAAACATAATAAACAAACGGAAGAGACGCATTTTAAGAAAAGCGTAGAAACTCAACTTGAACCCCACTTCCCTGAGTTCGACCCTGAGTCTAAAAGTGACAAGATAAAATCAAGTAGGCCAGGTTAAAAATTTTGTAAAGAGTTTGTTAGGTCCGAATTAGGTTAACCACTATACATATTTCAACGATAAAATCATCATATTAACAACATGTCCGGGCCGACCCATCATCCTTTTCTGGTGCCATTGCCGGGGAAGTGCGCCTTCAAGTATGTTTTTATTCAATTCCTTTCAATTTTTCTCTTCTCTCTTCACGGGTATTTTTGTTTTTGGTGTGCAGGTGAATCTAGTTGCAAGGAGAAGATAGGCAGACGAAGACGGGAACGAGAGCGTGAAGACGCCGACACCACATTGGAGCTTCGCACACGTTGCCGAACAAGTAAGTTCTCTTTTCTTAGCAAACTAGGGTTAACTTGCCACCTTAATAAAAAAAAAAACTAAAAAACTAAAAAACTAGAAAAACTTCTTGGGATTTCTTGGGGCAAGTGGATTAAAATTCACTTGTTCGATTGGTTGTCTTCACTCCCACCGCCCCGGGATTTTCATCTATACTTCGCAGAGCAAAAATCCGAGAATCTTAATTCTTGAATTTTTCTCCGTGGGAAGTATTCTTTGAGGCAAATACAAAAAGATTGATTGCATCCCTCTTTTGCCTCACATATCTTCAATTCGGGATCACATTTTTGGTGGAGAGGCTTGGAATTGAGTTAATTCCAACCCCACCACGACTTTTCAACTTGCCTGAGATTCGATCCTGAACACTTCAACCCCAACAATTTGATTTTCTTTATCTTTTGGTTGAAGCCTTGTGTGTGGAAATCATTTTTGGTGATTGGGAGCACTTGAATTAAAGTGCTTTGGCTCCCTTTCACATTGATATAAAATTGATTCGTGCATCCACACATAGAAATCTCCATTTAGGGTAGCCCATTGCACTTTAGCATGCATTAATCAACTGATATTGAAGAAGGGTTTCTTGGGTTTAGAAGGAAAACCTATATTTTTACAAAAACCCGGAGATTGGTTGAATTGGTAATTCAGCAAAATCCTAAAATTCATATTACTTAAGGTTGAACTTTAAAAAACCATTCACCAATAAAAACTTCAATTCGGGGAGATTTCCCCGTTGCATGCTTGTTTTACACACTCTGAAAATCAATCACTTGGGCATTACCTGTAAACAACGCCCTTCACATTCCAGAAACACTTGATCCTAAGCCTCTAAATAAAATTGGTAGTAACTTGACCCTTACTAAGGATTGGAGGTCTAACTACCTGCGTGTAGCGACTACGTGCTGGTGAGAGTTCCCGCGTGCTATCGGGTGTCTAAGACTGGGGCAAACGGCCTTTCAATCTGGCCCGGTGGTTCCACGGTGCTCGCATTCGGTTCCGTAGTTCGTGATAGTAGGTAACTTAGATCTTTAGGTCTAAGGGCACACTGTAGAGGTTAGGAACTTGACTGTATTGATTTGTAATCAAGTGTACCTTTGCAGCATCATTTCTCTCATCTCTTTTCCCCTTCACATCTCCCCAACTCTTCCCACGATAGTGCATGTTTGGGAGGAGGTCACAAAACCCTGAATTGTTTGAATTGACTGATAATTCTAGAAAAGAAGCCGAATCGTCCTCCTCCTCCACAAACATGGCTGCATGCCCACCTCCAAATCCCGAGGGAGGAAACCGTCCTCAGAATCCACCAGGTGGTGGAGCCATAGATCCCATAACCCACCTCCAAGACCAAATGGAAATGTATAATGAGCAAATCAAAGCCATTCGGGAAACATTGGAGGAAATGCAGAACCCTCCCAAACGGGAGGAGCCTAGGTCTCTTAGCTCTTATCAGAATCCCGCTGCTACAGAGACCATAGGACAAATTCGGGTCCCCATGGGCGGGGACGACTTTGAATTAAAACCAAACATAATTGGCCTAATCAATTTTCACTTTCATGGTCTTGCAAGTGAAGACCCATTTCTCCACATGGAAGACCTAACCCGACTTGCTGAAACCGTTAAACCAAGAAATGTCAGGTTATCTATAGTCCTCATGAAGATGTTCCCATTTTCATTGCGGGATAAAGCGTCGCAATGGTTACGCACCCTTGGGAGAACCATCCACTCTTGGGAATAGATGCGAACAGCGTTTCTCAAGAAGTTCTTCCCAATCGGGCGAACCAATGCGCTTCGCCGTGCTATCACTTCATTTACGCAACAAAACAATGAACAATTTCATGAGGCATGGGAGAGATATAACGACCTCCTCAGGAAGTGTCCGCACCATGGTCTGCCTAAGTGGCATATAGCCCAAATTTTCTACTATGGGCTAAATGAGACTTTGAAGCAGATTACAGACGCTTCCTGCGGAGGGAACTTTATGAATAAAGACGAGAATGGAGCATTCGAACTGTTTGAAAATATGAGTGAAAACTCGATGAACAATGCTTCCATTGTCGCCTTTAATCATACCAGCCAGCCCCGAAATGTCCACGAAGTTGACACGGGACCCTCCCATTCATCCACTGATCTAAGCCTTATTGCACAAAAACTGGATGAAGTCTCCGTCGTGCACAAGAAGCTGGACGAGCTTCTGGCCAACCCTGCCCGATCTCTGGCAAACACCACCTCTTCACCACTTCGTCACAATCCAAATTCTTCAAACACCAGACTTATCTCGAGAAACCCCGTTAGACCTTCCTTACTGAGTGTCGCGCCAAGCGACTCGGTAAGTCATGTGGAACTGGCTTCTGCAAGCTAGTATTTCGACACGGAGGACCAAGCCTCCATGTGCTCTGATGCATATTTACATACAGATGCATCTTCTGGCATAGAAGACGCTTGCGCCATGGGGAACAACTCGTTCTCTGCCACTTATAACCCAGGGTGGCGTAATCATCCGAACTTCGCATGGTCCAACAACCTGCAGCCCCAAAACCCCGCGGGAGGACCAATGCGACCGTCCGCACCCGTCATCCCAAGGGCTCAATTTAATCCTATGGCAAATCCGCCATCAGGCCCTTGCGTACCACAAACCAAACACGCATCAAACCCTCTTGATAAATTGATGTGAATGATGACGGAAATGTCAAAGCGCCATAAAGAGAACATGACCTCTCTTCAGCACTTGGCGCAGCAGAATGCTGAGATCAGTCAACTAAGCATGGCGACTCGATCTCAGGGCACTCTTCCCACCCAACCTATTCCAAACCGGCAAAACTTCGTACCCTGTGATCCGCAACCACAGGTACAACCTTCTCAGGGACAGGTTCATCAAATTCTGCAAGCTCCGAGTATTCCACTGGGATTTCAGGTTAATCCCACTGCAGCATCGCACTCTCATGCTGATAGCGATTACATCAAGGATGACACGTCTGACGAGGACATGACTGTCAGTACATGTATCGGACTAATTGGAACCGATTCAGACTGCTGCGAATTACCTGACAACTGCCTGACTAACACAAACTGTGACGTTCCCCAATCCCTCCCTATTCCCGTACCTTCTCCTGACCAGACTTCTGACGAGGTTTTATCCGCTTCTCATACCTCATGGTCTGAGTCATCTCCGGGCTGCTCACCGCCGGTCCACACTATGGAAGACCGGATTGCCCTTTCTTTCCCGCCAAATCAGGCGGATTTGCAAATCCACACTGGGACCTTGAGCCCATATACTTCTCACTGGGGCTATTCATTTTTGGATCCATCTATCTAAGAAGCCCCTCTTTTTGGCCAATCTGAAGGCCAGTTTCTTCCTCCTAACTTGTTCTCCTACCTGTCTGGGACACTCTCGTCCCAAGAAATGCCAGATCCTTCCCCATCCACTCCCGAGCTAAAAGTGCTGCCTAATGCACTCAAGTATGTTTTCCTGGGACCAAATGAAACGCTCCCTGTAATCATCAGTTCAAAATTGACCAGGGAGTAGGAGTGCAAACTAACTAAGGTCCTCCTAGAACACAAGGTAGCTATTGGATGGTCTTTATCAGACTTATCTGGCATTAGCCCCTCCTACTACACTCACCATATATATACGAAGGAGGAGGCTTGACCTTCCCACGAGATGTAGTGACGTCTCAACCCTAACATACGAGAGGTCGTTAAGAAAGAAATCATTAAGTGGCTGGATGCTGGTATAATCTACCCGATCAGCGATAGCCCCTGGGTGAGTCCGATTCATGTTGTGCCCAAAAAGGCAGGACTCACCATCCGTGTCAATGACAGGGGCGAATCCATCCCTACATGCACTCCTACATCTTGGAGAGTGTGTGTAGATTATAGGAAACTCAATGCTGCAACCAAGAAAGATCACTTCCTGCTACCATTTATTGACCAAATCTTGGAGCGGTTAGCGGGAAATAAATTTTTCTGCTTCCTGGATGGATTCTCAGGATATAACCAAGTGGTAATTGACCCCCGAGACCAAGAGAAAACCACTTTTACCTGCCCTTTCGGCACCTTTGCCTTTAGAAGGATGCCGTTCGGACTTTGCAACGCACCAGCAACTTTCTAGATATTCATGCTGGCGATATTCCATGACATGGTGGGTGACTTTCTCGAGGTCTTCATGGATGACTTTTCAGTCTTTGGACCATCTTTCGATGAATGTCTTGCCAACCTGACTCGCATCCTTAGGAGATGTATTGATGTAAACCTCGTGCTTTCCTGGGAAAAAAGTCATTTTATGGTGCACGAGGGAATTGTTCTCGGACATATCATCTCCGATAGGGGTATCAAGGTTGACAAAGCTAAGCTCGATGTCATTGCTGATTTACCTGTGCCTGGTCCTGTCAAACAAATCTGCTCCTTCTTGGGACACGTTGGTTTCTATAGGAGATTCATCAAAGACTTCTCCAAAATTTCTCGACCCTTAACTCATCTCCTATCAACCGACGTGCCCTTCGACATAGGCCCCAACTGTATACAAGCATTCACGCAGCTGTGTAATGCTGTCACCAAGGCCCTTGTTCTCCAGCCGCCTGATTGGTCCCTCGACTTTGAACTTATGTGTGACGCTTCAGACCTTGCAGTCGGAGCCATCCTGGGACAAAGACGCGATAGACACCCCTTCGTGGTATACTACGCCAGTAAGATGTTGGACGAGGCCCAACGTAATTATACTACCACTGAAAAGGAACTACTGGCGGTCGTCTTTGGGATGGAGAAATTTTGCTCTTACCTTCTGGGCTCTCACGTTATTGTTTTCACTGATCACATGGCCATTCGCCATCTCATGCACAAGAAGGATGCCAAGCCTAGACTGATTCATTGGATCCTTTTGCTCTAGGAATTTGACATTGAGATTCGCGATAAGGCCGGAGCCCCGAATGTTGTGGCTGATCACCTTTCCAGACTAGACCCTAACCATATTAGACTTACTCTGCCAATTAATGAAATTTTTCCTGATGAGCACCTATTGGCAATAAATGTGGCAAGTGGACCGTGGTATGCCGACATTGCCAATTACCTTGCTTCTGGATCTCTTCCACGTGGCTGGCCTAAAAACCAGCGCGAGCGTCTCATGGCAGAAGCAAAGTATTATTTCTGGGATAATCCACTTCTTTTTCGGATAGGTGTTGATCAAATCATCCGTCGCTGTATTCCTAACAGTGAGTTCCCCAGTGTGCTATCCTTCTGCCACGATCAGGCCTGTGGAGGCCATTTCTCTGGGAGGAAAACTACAGCCAAGGTGTTGCAGTGCGATTTCTTTTGGCCCTCCCTTCACCAGGACGCACACACTTATGCCAAGCATTGCACTAGGTGCCAGTCGTTAGGGTCAATGGCACGTCGTGACATGATGCCCTTGCAACACATCCTAGCTGCGGAAATCTTTGACATCTGGGGAATTGACTTCATGGGTCCCTTTCCTCCATCCAACAGCTTCGAATTCATCCTCGTGGCCGTCGAATAAGTTTCGAAATGGATCGAGGCTATTCTCGCGCGCCGTGCTGACCATGTTATCTCCACCCGATTCGTCAAGGACCACATCTTTGCGTGTTTTGGGATCCCTCGGGCCATTATCTCGGATGGAGGAAGCCACTTTACCCATGCTTCTTTTCGGGCACTTCTGAGGAGGTACGGAGTCCACCATCGTATCGCATTCCCGTATCATCCTCAGACGAACGGCCAGGCGGAAGTGTCGAACTGGTAAATCAAGCAGATTCTCCAGAAAATGGTTCGGCCTGACCGTAAGGATTGGTCCGACAAGCTAACTGGCGCACTTTGGGAGTATCGGATCGCCTTCAAGGCTCCCCTTGGTATGTCTCCATATAGAATCGTTTACGGGAAGCCTTGTCATTTGCCCGTGGAGTTGGAGCACCGCGCTTATTGGGCAGTTCGCCAATGTAACCTCGACCCAGACTTGTGTGGTCGAGAAAGGAAACTCCAACTCCAAGAGCTGGAAGAGCTCCGTCGTGAAGTCTATGATTCTGATCTAACCTTTAAATAGTGCACTAAGGCTTTTCACGACAGCCATATTCGGCGGAAGGAATTTGAGCCATCTCAGCAAGTTTGGCTCTATAATGTGCAACTCAAATTCTTTCCTGGGAAATTGAAGTCCAAATGGACTAGTCCTTTCCTGGTCTCAAGACCATTCCCCAATGGGGCCGTCAAGATCGAAGATCCCAAATCTGGGCGTAAATTTACGGTCAACGGGCAGCGTTTGAAACCCTATCTAACTCATGAACCTGCCCCCGTTGGAGAAACCGTTGCCCTGCTGGAGGGTAACTAATTCTTTGCCTCATTCTGAGTCCCGTTGGGGACGTTAAATTCAGTGCTTGTTGGGAGGCACCCTAACAGCACTCACCATCCACCATCACTTTTCACGCCTCTATCGCGATCACTTCACCACCCACCCTACCACCCTGATCTATACCCTGCACTTCAGCTCTCGCTACCCGATCTTTCGTCCTTTCTCTACCCTTCCCTGCATGCATATGAGGACATAGCATTGTTTAGCATGGGGGCGTGGATAGGCATCCTTAGGATCTGGGTATTTTAGGGTATCATGTAGTTTCTATATATACATAAAAAAAAAAAACAGAGAGAGAAAATGGTGTTTAGTAATGATCTAAAAGCTGAAACAAAAATACAATAAGTGTTTATGGATATTCAACCTCTATTTTGAAGAATTTCCAGGCCACAAAAGCTTGATTCGCTCAGGCTTGGCTTAATTCACTTAGATCATTGACAAAATAGATCAAGATCTCTCCTAACTAAGGATGTATTCTTGTACCAGAGACACCAGTACAAGATCCGTTGGTTTACTTTTACTTGAGAGCTTAAGTAAACTTGGTTCACACTACACATATCAGGAAAGGCCAGGTGAACATAAGATCCAACCCTAGTGTTCATTAGGGAAGGTGGAGTCCTTACCTGTGCACGCAGGTAGACTTTTTATCCCAGGCTTTAGTCTTGTGTTTAGGAGCGACTCTTTCCACCAAAAGGAAACTCTCCCACCAAAAAGAAAAAAAAGTGTGCTCCTTTTGAATGTGTTGTAAGAGATATACTGACACGTGTTTCAAAAAAAAAAAAGAGAAAAAGAAAAAAAAAAAGGTTGCAAAAGAGTCATTATATCTCATAAATGTCTATAAAGTCTTTGCCCTACAAGAAGTTCGTCAGGGCAGGTTACAAATCCGTTGTTTTCCTATGAGCCACAAAAAAAATCAGAAAATGGGAGTTGAGTTTTCCATCATCATCTTTAGGGTCAATCCGAAGACATGAGCTGAAACTGGGGCCAACCTGTACTTAAAAATTCGTGAAACCCTGGGATTGAGTCTTAATGTTCATCTGGTCAGTCTTCATCCTTCACTATACACAAACCATAACCTCTTGAGCTCTCGAGTACGGCAAAAACCTCCTGGGTCCTGGAAATCGTACTTAAGGTTTAAATATCAAGAGTCCTGGTTAGTTGAGAGATGATCTATGTCATGTGAGACTTAAAGTATTGGTAGTCTTCTCTACAATTGGTTCTCACAATATTCGATAATAAACACACCTATATCACCTCAGAAGAAAATCTTCAGCTTAAGATAATTTCTAAATACTGCTTTGCTAGGCACTAGCAAAAGATAGGCATGGGGGTATATGTTTGCACCTTAAAATATGCCTGTAATAATGCCTTCTTATGCTATTTCCTAGCATTAACTATGCATATTAGGATTCTATAGTTGCATTTGTAAAAACACTTGCATTCATGCATTTAATTGAGAGGAGAAGAGAATGAAATAAATGGCTTCATAATTCACTTTTTTTCTCAAGTGCCTCTTTGCAAAAAGTCCCTTTATTTTTATTTCCTCTTGAATTCTTTTCTCTCTTCCTGTGGTTGCACTTCTCTTCCTACAGCTGCATGCACTTACTCCATGTCATGTCTCCCTACCAACGCCACTCCCTGCAGCTGCCAATCCCGCGCCCTCACCCTGCTGCAGCTAGGCACGCCACTCTCTCCTCCTCTATAAGAAGCTGCAGCTTCTTCCTCGCGAGACACACGCTGCTGCAGAAGAAAAACCTGCAGCCACCACCTTCTCCTCCACCGTCCTCCCCTCCCATACGTCGGCCCTCCTTCGAGGAGGCACCCGGCGAGCAGGAGAACCCACTGTGGTGCACACCACCATAGTGGGAACACCACCGCCCAGCTCTTCAACGAGCCAGTGGGCATGGTGTCTTCCTTCGTTTCATTTTTTTGTCTCACGCCATTGCTGCCGCTTCAAGCTCCAAAGCTTGAAGTTGCGGCAGTAGCAGCCAAGCGGTGGCAGTAGCTCCCCCCGCCTCCTCCGCGACCGCCCGTAGACCCTCCTCCACGTTCTCTCCTCCATGCATCGCCCGCTCGTCATCTTCACATCGGCCTGCAGAAGCCCTACGCGAAGGCGCGCTCCCCCACCCGCGACGTCCAGACGTTCGCCGCCTTCTCCAGACGTCTGCCGCTATCCATCGACGACTTAACTCGTCCCTTCTGCGTCCTCCTCACTCCCCGCTCTCTCCCGCTCTCTCTCTCTCTCTCTCTCTCTCTCTCTCTTTCACTCACTCACAGCCCTTTAACACCGAAGCACACACACATCTACACTCACACTTTCACACACCCACACGCACATAAACACCATATATATATATATATATACACACGTATACTTATAGTAACATATATATCTATCTATATATACATACATATATATCTCTCTCTCTCTCTCTATATATATATATATATACACATATATACATATATATATACATATATATATCTATATAACTATATACATATATCTACATATATAGATACATATACCCATATATATATATTACTATTATATATATATATATACGTATATATATATATATACATCTATATAGTATTATATATATACTTATATACATATATACATATATAACTATATACATACATATATATATCTTTTTACGTATTTACCATACGCTGTATCGTTGGAATATCTGCACCAGTTGCTGATATTCCCCGATACACATGTACAAAAAGCGTGGACACAAACATCATCCATCATCCATCCACACTCCATGCGGCACCTAGTCGTGTTGGTTGCGTCTCTCTAGACGACGACTGACTCGACATCGTGCTACACTCCATCGTCGCCTCCACCCCCACCCCTTTATATATATAATATATACCTATATATATATATATATACTATACTTACGTTATTTCTGGTTGCTTTTCTATTAGTAAAAAGATAAAAAAATACATAAAAGAGAAAAGATAATCTTTGACTTGCAGGTACCTCGTCTTGCGAGTAGCAAGACTTGTTTTGGAACTCTGTTTTGGCTAAAAGCCAAGGACACAATTTTGAGGGTGTGCCTCAAGGACAAGGATTACCAGAAAAAAATCTAAATAAGAAAAACACCGAAAACATAATAAACGAACGGAAGAGACGCATTTTGGGAAAAGCGTAGAAACTCAACTTGAACCCCACTTCCCTGAGTTCAACCCTAAGCCTAAAAGTGACAAGATAAAATCAAGTAGGCCAGGTTAAAAATTTTGTAAAGAGATTGTTAGGTCCGAATTAGGTTAACCACTATACACATTTCAACGATAAAATCATCATATTAACAACCTGTCTGGGCCGACCGATCAGTTATCATAGGCTTGTAATCTCTGTATTCGTGGTGTTGAATGTGGAAAAGTTGTATACATAATATCTTTTTCAAGAGATGTATCATGTAGACAGTGTATGTATTTTTTAGGTTCAATGATATCACTTTTTCGAGGTGTCTATTGTTGTGCACTTCTTAATATTATGCATTTTGCATTTGATTGGTTGTCCAACTTATACCAACAGTCATGAATTCCTTCTATGCCTATCTTCCCCCTGCCATATTGAGGGCATCAAATCCATCATTAAAGCCTGCTTCAAATCCATGACCATTTGAAATAGCAAAAGTTTTAGTTCCCACTCCAACTGCAAAGCAAGCAGCTGACAATCTAACCCTTGCTTAGTCTCCATCAAATCATCTATCTTTCTCAGCACAAGCTTCAGGTGGATGAGCACAGTGTAGGAGGTACTAATAACCAAAGTCTATGGAATAAAAAAAAGAACCTACCTTTCCTGTCAGTTTTACTAATAACCGACGGTGTTGAAAAGTAGGAGTGTGTGTGAAAGAAAGATATTTGTCGTCGTTTATTTTCGAAAGTGACGGAAAAAATACGAAACTGTCATTACATAAAAGATATATGTCGATGCTTATTTCAGAAAGCGATGACAAAAATCTTTTTATCGTCGCTTATCAAAGTGACGGCATTGTCATTTAAAGGACAACAAAACACAATAGATGGCACGTTAATGCGGGAAAAAGCGACACACAAACCCCGTCGCTTAATTTATAAATGACGGGAAATACAATTGCCATCGGTTATAAACCGACGGCAAAAGATCCAATCCGTCTGCCGGGCGAATGATATTTCGATGTCGGATGTTCCTTGTAATCGACGGGAAAAAGAAACAGCGACGCTATTTACATCGTTGCGTTTTGGTGTCGATTAAAGGGGATTTGCCATCGGTTTTCAACCAACGGTAAAAGTGGAAATTGTTGTAGTGTACCTTCTTATACTTATTCCACTCCAATTCTATCCCGGTATAGCACTATCCCCCTACCAAATGTTGCCTTAGTGTTTCTGTGCCTTACACTTAGGTATTACTTAATGATTGTTGTAAATAAGTAATATAGAGTAGTTTAGATTGAATTTTAATGCCTTTCCACATGTAAATATATTTGAGGCATTGTGATTAACATTAATTGATTCATTTTGTACGTAATTGACTTATATTGATTAATTCCTTGATTGATTCATTCTTTTGTAACTAAATTTAACATTTTGGAATAAAAGAGTATTTTTGGATCATAGAGAGTGATGTATATCAATAACTGTCTCCTAGTGTATGACTTGGAATGAACTAGTAAAACTTATATAATTAAATAAATGACATGACATCCATATGGATTGCATTTATATTACAACATAACAACCCTTAATTAACATGCCATCTAGAAGGTACATCAACTAACTATTTAATTAATAGCTTAATTAACTATTAATTAGCTACAATATGTTAACAACATGGATAATTGCATCAAAATGTACAAAGAATAACAAGCAATAATCCCATAAGCCAAAAAGAAATGATTGTCATTGAATTATAAAAGGAATTTACAACAAAAATGTTGTTTTAGACCAACAAGTATTAATCTCAACATTTATTTAACACTTAGGCATTTTCTGATTTCTAACTAAGCTCAATGCCTCTTTATTTAACTCTTCATATCTTAGCCTTCACGCCACAACCTTAAGGCTCATAAAGCCTTTAAGAGTTAGCCATTCAGCCAAAGCACCAATCTCCCTCAGCACTTAGCCTCATTTTCAACACTTAGGCTTAGTAAATAATTTCTCTTTATAACAAAAGGAGGAGATTAGCATGTAGCATTAGCAGGATCAACGGCTTAGGTGAGCCAGATCAACCACTACTAGCCATGTGGCACAATCTCCACCTTCCACTTGGCACCTGGAGGCCACTCCGTAGAGCCACGCCACAGAGCACACACACACGCTATAGTCATTTGTGCACCCCGCACTGTCGATTGATTGATTGATACCACAGTAAGTGCTTATCCATTCACGATATGTGACGATCATGTCTCCCTTTCCTTCTACCCAATAGCTGATCCAGTGCCAACTTCAATGACCGATTACAACTCTACAAAGCTCCAAATCTAATAACTAAGGGGTCAATCGAAAGCCCTTAATGTTGACTTTCGATTGAAAGTGTTAATTGGATCAAAGGATCAGGATTGATCCTTTAAATCAAGGCTTCTAATCGACCTGAGGACAAGTACCTTCTACTGTAGACCAATAAAGAAGAGAACTTTGAATTCATCTAACTAACCCTAATGTAATGCTCAATTATGGACTCAACTCAATATTATAAGCCATCCTGCAGGGTTTAGAGTAGATATGGTGGATCTTAGGAAAGGTCCAAAGCTTCAGAGCTTTAGTTCTTTAACTAAGAACACTGAAATAGCTAGTCAATCACCCTGATAGTTAGATAAAAGCCTTTACAACATATTTAGATCACTCTAAGGCTCAAAATGAACTAATCTAGATTAATTTGAGCTTCAAATCTCATCAGAAAACCTATGAACTCTACTAAGGCTCAAAATGTACCTAAAATGTGAAGGAATTCAAATCCTCTAAAAACCTTAATAAAACTCACTAAAATTGGTTCCAATAAACTCGCATTGATCCCATGAGTTCAAATCTACTCTTAAATCTTAGTTCTAAAGTCAAGAACCTCATGAACACTCCTAGGTTGACTAATCAAGGCTTGAAGTTGACTTTTAGATACAAAACTTCTTAGATCAAATGAACTATCTAGAATGACTCAAATCAACCTTAGGAACTTATTCAACACCTCATAATCATGTTTTGACTACTCAAGACATGTCCTCAGGACTTTCTGCCTAAGGTCAAAGGAGGTGTTGCTCGGCAAATCAACTCAGTAAATTTAAGACTAATCTAAAGGCATATTTAGATTCCTTAGGTCCTGATGAAGCTTGCTAACCTATTGCAAAGGTCCAAGACCTAATGAAAAAACCTCCTCAACTCTACCAGAGCTAGGGAAGATAGAGTTCAACAAAGTGTCATGAACATTAAAACACAAAATTAATTAGTAGAAATTAATTAACAAATCATCAAAAGGTGATCTGGAGCTTTGCAGAAGTTTTCATGAGCTGTAGGTCAAGTTCGGTGTCGTCGGAGCTCACCGGAGCTTCGGTGAAGGATGAAATAAGGCACTGGAGATCAAATCTCTATGATTTGGCTCAAGAAATGCTTCACAATATTTCTGAGGTTTTGAGGAACCTTAGAAATGCTTCAGTTGTCTCATTTGATCAAAAGAATAAAGAGGTGAGGATGGATTCTTCAAAGACATATCTTGAGTTCGACAAAACTCAGGAGACTTCACCTCACTCAATTGAGTGAGGCAAAATGATTAGTGGATGAACGTGGTGTACATGTGTCTAACTAGGTGGGAAAACTCCTCTGAGTTCGCCATTGACTACGAGCTCAGAGGTTGAAGGTAAAATTAGGCATTTTAAATGTGATGTATCATAGACTAAATTAGAGGCTAGAACGGGGCCCTAGTAATGTGTTGGGGTGGTGGAGGGCCCTAATTGGAGGTGATTGAAGTTCTGAGCCTTTGCCATGGACAGTAGAAGTGCTTAGGTGAAGGTGAATTGGATTAAGCGATATATGTGATTAAATCAGTAAATGAGAAAGTGGGATGAAATCATGGAGTGATGAGGAAGGTGATCAAGTGATTAGGTAAGTAATTAGGAATCCAGCAAGCTTGAATTGACTTGCCAGAGTTTAAGAAGGTGATGAGAAATCTAAACATCTAACTAACTATCTAAGTTATCTATCTACCTAAATCTATTCTACACTAAAAGCTAAAGGCTAGGCTACTATTACTTGGGTGATTGGGGAAGAAGAACTCCATTGATGTCTCATCGAAGATGAGGATATCAGAGGTTGAACAAGAAGAAGCTCTGGCGTAGATGATCATGAAAAAGGATTTAATGATGATGTAGCCTCATCAAGAGATGCGACAGAGGAAGAGGAAGATGGAGAGGTGGTCATCTTGCTCGGAGAAGACCAGAAGAAGAGGAAGAAGGTCGCCAGAGTAAGATCAAATAACCTATGAGCAATCTCAGTTGGGGGAAGAGGGTAGGGAGTTGCTAACGAAGATTAGAGGTGTAGAGGACTATTTATTGGTGGTGGTGGAGGTCTAGAGGGATGTACCTAACCAGAATTGTGTCCAGATGCATCAGAATGGTGAGCTTTCTAGGTGTCATCTGAGGCACATGCACACGATCCAAATCGTTGGATTTGTAGAGTTTATTGTAAGGATACTTGTTGCGCACCGAAAAGAAGGATAGCCCTCCGATGCTGCCGACATCGGAGAAGAGACTCAATAGTGAATGCTGGTTGTCGGTTCCGGTGTGAAGATATAAAGAAGAAAATATCTAGGGACTTTATTGCAAATATGAAGGACTTAATTGTATAAATAGGACTCGATTATCACCAAACCTAGGGACTAAAATGTAAAAAAGTGACTTTTGAAGCTTATTACAAATTATTTATTTATCAATTTTTTGTGTATTATTATAAATTCATTAAATGATATACTTATGAAAAGAAATTGCATTTTTACCTCTTTTAGATATATTTATTTAATTGATTAACTTAATTAGGTTAATTAATAACTTAAGCTATAATTTAATACAAATTATATCAAATACTTTATATATAGCTAAATGGCTATGTTTGAGTCCTAATTATTAAATAAACATTAATTAAACCTTAATTTAGTGATTTAAGCATATTTTCAAGGTCCTTGTTATTTTATCTAAATTGTATAATTAACCCCATATTAATGTTATTCACTATTAATTAACCAGAGAAACTAGCTAATTAGGATAAATTAGGAACCATGGTGAGTTTCTCATAAAAGAGTCTAAGCGAAAGGACTTTGTTTGTACTTTTCTTAAGATTAGTAAATTCTCAAAATCGAATTTTCTAATACTTTTATAGCTGAAATGCTAAAATCATAATTTTTTTCTTTTTTTTATTTGAAAAAAATTTGAATGAGAACTTTTTGAAAACACAACTAATTTGAGAAAAATCAGGAAATCACACAAACCTATATTTCTAGAAATCGCAAATAACTCTAAAGAATATTATCTACCCCCCCATGGCTATTTCATGAAATATCTTCAATGCATACAATAAACATAAAAGAAGAATAGATATTACCTGGAAATTCAGGAATTATGAAAAATCAAGACTCAATTATCTACAAACCTGAATGAGAAATTTCAAAGGAAATAATAGAATTATCTATAAATGTTGGGTTGCCTCCCAACAAGCATTGAATTTTACATCTATAGCTAAACTCAATCAGATCCAGCTTAAATAGATTCCAGAAGTAATGTACTTTCAATCAGAGGCTCCTAAGCAACATTCTCACAATAAATCTTCAATCTCTATCCATTCATCATAAATTGTTTCCTAGTTTTAGGATCACAGATTTCAACAGCTCCATTAGGATAAGGTTGAATCACAGTGTACAGTCCAATCCATTTAGATCTTACCTTGCTAGGAAAGAGTTTAAGTTTAGCATCAAAAAGCCAGACTTTCTGATTAGGTTCCAAAGATTTCCTATTGAAATGGTTATCATGAAAGGCCTTAATCATTTCTTTATAAATCGTAGCACTCCCATAGGCCTCTCTTCTGATTCTATCTAGCCCGTTGAGTTGGAGTTTTCTTTGTTGTCTTGCCTTATCCAAATCAAGATTATATTTCCTTATAGCCTAGTAGGCTTTATCTTCCAACTTAGCGAGAAGATGACAAGATTTACCATAGATTAATCTGTAAGGGAACATCCCAATCGGGTTCCTATAGGTGGCCTTGTGAGCCCATAAAGCATCATTTAATCTTAGGGACCAATCCTTTCTGTCAGGTCTTTTGGAGTATGTTCTTAATCTCTCGATTCGAGACTTCTACTTGCCTATTAGTCTAAGGGTGATAAGGTGTAGCAATCTTGTGTTGCACCCCATATTTACTAAATAAACCTCAAAATTGAGCATTTTTAAAATGAGTCCTACCATCGCTAATTATAGCTCGAGGCATCCCAATTCTCAAGAAAATATTCTTCACAAAATCAATAACAATTTTATGGTCATTTGATCTAGTGGGAATTGCCTCAATCCATTTAGAAACAAAATCCATAACAAGTAATATATACTAAAATCCATGTGATGTTGTGAAGGGACCCATAAAATCTATACCCCAAACCTTAAAAATTTTGATAATCAGAATTGGTTGAAGAGGCATCATATTTCTTTTTGTCATACTTCTAAAGATTGACATCGAATGCAAGCTTTATAGAAATTATGTGCATCTCTGAATAAAGTTGGCCAGTAAAATCCACACTACAACACTTTTGCAGCGGTTTTCTTTCCCGAGAAATGTCCTCCACATGCCATCTTATGACAAAGGGTTATGATACTTGAGAATTCAAATTTAGGCACACATCTCCTAATAATTTGATCTGTACAAAGCCTAAATAACAAAGGATCCTCCAAAAAATAATATTTAGCTTTAGAGACGAATCTTTATTTTTGTTGTTTAGTCCATTCATTAGGTATTTTCCCCATAGCCAAGTAATTTGCCAAATCAACATACTAGGGGAGTCCTTTATGGCTTATGGTCAAGATTTGTCCATTTGGAAATTGATCTCAAATTGGAGGTATAGGGCCAAGATTATCCAAATTGAATCATGAAAGATGCTCAGCCATAACATTCTACACATTGGGCTTATCTCTGATCTCAAGGTCAAATTCTTGTAAAAGTAAATTCCATCTAATTAGCCTTGGTTTAGCATCTTTATTAATCAACAAGTGCCAATGAGCTACATGATCAGTATAACCCACCATGTGGGATCTACTAATATAAGCTCTAAACTTCTCAAGTCCAAAAACCATAGCTAGCAATTCTTTTTTTGTAGTTGTGTAATTTCTTTGAGCATCATCCAGGGTTTTGCTAGCATAATATATCACCATAGTTTTTTCTCAATTTTCTATCCAAGGATGGCACCAACAAAAAAATCTGATGTGTCAGACATGATCTCAAAAGGATGGGACCAATTAGGTGATTGTAAGATTGGGGCCTTGGTCATGGAGTCCTTAAGAGTCTGATAAGGTTGGGCGCAATCAAGAGTAAAATCAAAGGTGTTATCCTTGGCCAAAAGATTAGTCAGGGGCCTAGAAATCATAAAGAAATCCTTTATAAATCTTCTATAAGAAACCAACATGCCTCAAGGAAGATCTAATTTGTCGAACCAAGCTAGGAGGTGGTAGATTAGAGATCAAATTGACTTTAGCTTGGTCGACTTCCAAGCCTCTTTCAGAAACTATAAGTCCAAGAAAAATCCCTTCTTAGATCATAAGATAACTCTTTTCCAAACTCAAGACCAAGTTTACCTTTATACATCTCCTCAAAATTTTCTCTAGGTTACTCAAACAATCCTCAAAGATCGATAAATTGTCCATGAAGACTTCCAAATAATCACCAATCATGTCCAAAAGGATCGCTAGCATGCACCTTTGAAAAGTTGCAGGTGCATTGTATAATTCGAAAGCCATTCTATGGAAAGTAAAGGTTCCGTAGGGACATGTAAAAGTTATCTTTTCTTAGTCTTCTGGATTGATCACAACTTGGTTGTATCCAGAATATCCATCCAAGAAACAAAAAAATTTCCTTCCCTCTAATTTCTCAAAGATCTGATCAATAAAAGGTAGTGAGAAGTGATACTTCTTACTAGTAGAATTGAGTCATCTATAATCAATGCAGACCTACCATGCCGTCATAGAGCGAGTTGGGATGCATTTGCCCTTATCATTGGTCACCACGGTCAGTCTTGCTTTCTTAGGTACAACTTGAATTGGGTTTACCTAAGGGCTGTCAGAAATAGGGTAAATAATGCCTGCATCAAGGCATTTAATTATTTCCCTTTTGATGACCTCCCACATATTCGGGTTAAGTCTCCTCTATAATTCTTAAGAGGGTCGTGCATCTTCTTCCAAGTAAATGTTATGGGTATAGTAAGAAGAACTAATACCCTTTACATCAGAAATGGTCTATCCAATAGCTTGCTAATTTTCACTTAGGACCTTAGTTAATTTAAGCTCTTGGTTCCTAGTCAAATGAGAGTTGATAATCACATGAAGGGTCTGATTAGGCTCCAAGAAGACATATTTTATACTACTTGGGAGGGACTTTAATTCTAATTTAGGTGGGACAATTAGAGAGGGTAGCTGAGTATGTGAAGATGGCGCAACCAGCCTCTTAACAGGAGGATTATTGATGAGTCTAGAGTTGGAAACTGGATTGAGATACTTACAGACCTCCTTGTACTTAGGTTCCAAATCAATCTCTTTTCTTGGTTGAGTTAAACATGCTAGCAAAGGATCCTTAATAAGATCAATAGCCATGCTTTCCTCAATATCATCATCCTCTAAGTCCTAAATAGCTTCACAATCATTAAAATTTTTCATTGCCTTAAAAATATTTAATTGCATCTTTCTGTCTCCAAGGGCAATCTCCATTTTTCCAGATTCACAATCAATGTGGGCTTTAGCAGTAGTAAGGAAGGGTCTGCACAGGATGATCAAGGTATTGTAGAGTCATTCAGGCACCTCCATGTCAAGGACTAGAAAATCAACAGGGAAGCAAAAGTCCTTGACACAAACAGTCACATCCTTTAGAACCCTGCACAGCTTGGTGATAGTCCAATCGACTAGCAAACTATCACATTAGTGGGCTTTAGTGTATTGTAGAGTCGTTCAAGCACCTCCATGTCAAGGACTAGAAAATCAACAGGGAAGCAAAAGTCCTTGACACAAACAATCACATCCTCTAGAACCCCGCATGGCTTGGTGATAGTCCAATCGACTAGCGAAGTGTCACATTAGTGGGCTTTAGGTCACCTATGTAATTCCTAGAGGGGGGTGATATCGAGCGTGATACAAATATAATGCGGAAATAATATGAACAATCTCACAATTGCAATCACACAAGTACACAAAGTATTTTTAGGTAGAAACCCAAACCCTGGTAAAACCCACCGCCTAAACCTCTCGGTTTAGGATGTCCCAATTGACCAAGTCGATCAAATCCACTAACCAAGTCACTTAAATGAGAGTGACTTAACCTCTTACAACCACACTACTTAGATGAGGGTAGCGTACCTCAAACCTCTTCTTTTCATGAGGAATATTTTGTCTCATGATGGAAATGTGAATTATCAAAGTGAATACCCAACCAAAAATAAAATTACAAATATCCTATAGAGCCCAAGTAGGGATAAATCTAATTAGCTCCTATAGGCAAAAGACACTTCCCTGAGATGGAAGTCAGAGTGTGTGAACCATGCAAGGCACGTTGATGCTCTCGAATATGCGGAGACGGGAAAGCGATTGTGCCGCTAGAATGATGCTCTCAAATGTATGTTGAAAGGCTTGGAGAGCAATGGCTTTTCTTCTAGTTGATCTTTTCTTTCATTGGACACAAATGGTGGAAGTAGTGTATCTTAGGTGTGTTGAATGATGAGAGGCTCATCATGGCTTCGAATTACCCCTAATTAACTAGTTTCCCTAGTTAATTAGCTAGGAATATGCATATATAAAAGTTAGTTATAGAATAAGGGGCAAAGCATTAAAGGACTAAAAATAAGTTAGAAATGCCTAATTATTAGTCAATTAATATTATTAATAAATTAATTAATAAATGGGCTCAAATTATCACTAATTATTTACCTAATTAATATCTTATTTAACTTAAGAATAACTTAAGACCTAAGTCTTTAATAACTTAAGTAAATAAATTTAATAAATATAAATAAATGGTCAAAAATGTGAATACATGGCTTTAATATAATATTTAGCTAAATTATAAATGTATATAAAAAGTTAGAAAAGAAAATAATTTAAATTAACCTTTAAAGCCTCGGTTTGCATTTCGATCCCTGGAATTTATTACAATCGAGTCCTTTTCCTTTCATCTAGGTCCTTAGCCTTCCTTGCACATAGGTCCTTGTGTACACTGTCTTCTTCTTCATTTCTTCTTCAGACATGTGAACAGTTGACGTTCGGTGGTGATGTCGCCCTTTAATGACCACCCATCTGATGCCATTCCACCCTCGCGAAGCTTCTGAAGCTTGCGCTCACCACCACAACTCCATCCATCGGTCCGGATTTGTCCTAAATCCTAATTAGGTCACGGCGTTAACTTCACTGGCGTCGGAGACGACGCCGGAGGTTAAGCTGCACCTAGACGCAAACCCATCTGGATTCAAGCCCCTTAGCCATCGCCGAACCCTATAAATAGGCCTGAACCCCTATGATTTGAGCTTGATCAGCTCCCTTCCCCTCTCCACCTCACTATAGGTGGTTAGTAGGTTCTTCTGCAACTTTGGCATCTTCGTTCTCCTTCTTGAGCGTGGCCACAAAGGGTGCACTGCCTCTCTCACCTCCTCTTTCTCTCTATCGCCCTGCCAACGGCGACTGAGTGCCCCACTCTCCCTCTGATCTCTGCTTTGATCGGTCGGAGCCTCTCTTCTCACCCAATCTTGATTTTGATCCCATTCTCACCCTACCAATGGCGAGATCCCTCACCTCCTTCATCAAGTAATTAGAGCTAACTCTTAGGAGTAGATTTAGCTATGTAATTAGGTAAGATTAGGTTACTTTAGCTTAGTTATAGTATCTTCTCCTCTGGCTCCGGCAAAGCCAAATCCGGCTTCCATGGATTTCTATTCACCTTTCCGAGTGGCTGATCATTTTCCTCTCCTCCTCATGATTCACGTACACTTTCCTCTCCAATTTAGTGCCTATACCACCTAAACCAGTTCACCTTCACTGGTGATCTTCGCTATCTATGGCGAAGTTCACCGAGCCTTCTCCACCTCCAATAGGGTCTCCCAACACTTGTACATCACCTTAGGACCCTTCCCAACCCCCAATCTACCTTAATTATTCATCTAACCACCTAAACCACTTCACACCCACCTGGACAATTCAATGTCCTTGGTGAAGTGTCCAGAAGCTATCCCACACTCACTTAAGGTTCATCATCACCCCCTTAACACCTAAGGACCTTAGCAATTCCATCAATTTCTCCTATATAGCTTCCTACTAGAAATGCCTAATTTTCCCCTTATCTCTAAGCTCGCTGTCAATGGTGGCTCAGAGATGAGTAATTACCTAATTAATTAGTCCATTAGCATCACCTCATCCCCTAGAATACTTCCCTCACTCAATTGAGTGAGAGGAAGCATTCTGAGTTCTGTCGAACTCAGAATGCTCAATCTTTGAATTCCTTGCACAATCTATTGTTCTGATCTTTAAAAGAATTAATTTAGGAGTTCTTAAGATCTCTCTATGTCTTAAGAAGCTCTACGAATAAGAAATGGCCTAATTTGATGTGGATTTCATCTCAGTGTATCAGAACTGGACTAATCGGAGCTCTGGCAAGTCAATTTTCCACTTTAGCCCTTGATAAGCTTTGAAGTGATCCAGACTGACTACTTATGACTTGAGGATTATGTATCTACCATCGATTTAATGTTTTGGTGTCTGGAGTGTGTTATTGACCTTTGTCTTCTCCAATTCCGGCAGAGTTGGAGAGGCATTTTCATTAAAGTTTAAATCAATCTTAGAGGTCTAGAAGCAAGTATGGCATCTATAGAGTTCATCCTAGTCCTTAGATCCCTTGAATAAGCCATGATTTTTTCTGTCGAATAAACCCCTATTAGATCTCAAGCGACGAGTCTGGAAACCCAAGGGAACTTGATAAGCTCTGACTACATTCCTGAGTTTGTTTAGAGGCAACCCAGAGCTATGATTTGATCAGAGAAGGATTAATTTGGAAAGTCAACTCTTGGGGCATTTCAGTCAACTAAAGGTCGCCAGTAGGGAATTCTTGGGTAAAATTGATGTTTATTGAGTTGAATTGATCACTAGGATGATTTAAAGGTTGTTAGAATTGATCGGAAGGTGTTTAATTTAGGATTTAGGGCAAGTTATGTCACTGTCCAGTATGGGTTCGTTAGAACCCATGATTGAGTTCGTTGAGTTCTAAGTGAGATTCAACCACCAATTCTACACAAATTAGTGTGAAACAACCTATAGAAGTTGTTTGATTCTATTCCAGAGTCTGTTCTCTCTCTACTGAGCTAATTCAAGCTCAAATCTGAGCTCTATGTCTCCTAAATGAAGCATTTGAGTTTCATCTTCTCTCTGAGCTTCTCAAAAGCTTTTTTTCTTGTTCCAATTGATGCAGAATTAATCCCTAAAGGTATTCAAGCCTTTAACTGGATACCAAAGCTCTCCCTCAGGTCAAATGACCTGAAATTCATCTTCTACAGTTTTAATAGCCGTGCGAACCTTTGACTTTCACCCTTCAAATCGAAGAGCCAGATCTGTTTCGAGCACCAAATTGGTGCTGCATCTTGATAGAGCATCCAAAGGGCTTTCGATCGAGCCTTTGTTCGATCGGATTGAGTCACTAAGGCGGTCGAAATCATTGATCAAAGTTTGGCTGATATCGAACAAAACCTGGGAAACTAAGTCCCACCTCAGAAAGATGTAGCCATGCGCACTGGTATAATACGATTTTCTGCACTGGACGCTTCGGTTGTCAGGGCAGGGCACGAAATGAAATGAGCATTGTGTGGGTGCATGCGTGTGCATGTGCCCAGGTGTGTGTGCGCCTGTAGGCGTAAGCATGGCCTTCGTGAGAGGGCGAGTGGGCTTGGGAGGCCGGGCACTGTGCATGAGCTTTAAACAAAAATTAAACCACCTAAGGTAAACTAGGCTCGGACCCAGTAGGGTCTAGTCCCACCCTCTAGGGTGTGCTATGTATCCCTGACCGACCTGAGTCGCTAATAAGAAAATTAAATTTTTGTAATTGAAGGCTTAATGGCTAAGTTTGGAACTCATTAAGCATAGTAAGGAGAAGAGGTTAAGCTAAAGAAATGGCTAAGGGTTTGGAAGAGGAAGAAGAAGAGAAAAGGATGAGTAAAGGAAAAGAGAGAGAGAGAGCAATGATGCAGCAGTAAAGAATAGAAGTAAAAGAAAAGAAGAAGAGGGGGCTGAAGATTAAGAAGAAAGAGTGAAAATAAAGAGAGAATCAGATGTCTCTAGTTGTAATCAGACTTCTAATTTCTACTTTTAAGATGGCCAATAATATTTTTAGATGTCTGATTTGTGCTTTTATTGCTATAACATGTCTCTTTTTATTATTTTGAGCTTAATTCATGTAATAAGGCATTTGTACTCACTTGTATAGCATTTTCTTTCCGTAATCTCTTGTAATAAGAAGTAATTGATGTAATAGACATGTTTACTTGATTCTTAATGGCAAATCACATGTGTAAACATGTTCTTTCCAATGGAATATTGCATGTTTTGAATTGTTAACCTTTTGTGCTATATTCATGTGTTTAAAATATTGTAATTATAATTTGATTGATTAATTGATTCTTAATTATGCTTAGGAATTTAATGGTGAATTAAGCTTACTATTATGCCTCCAAGTGAATGACCTGGACTCAACCAGTTAAAAAGAAATAAAAATCTAAAATGTTAGGTTAACTTGACCCTATACTACACTCACAACATTAATTCAAGTTAACCTAAGTTACTTTCTCATGCAATTAAATAAGCCTAAATAACTTAATTAACTATGTTGAGGATTTGACACATCATTGAACAAAGGAAGGGTCCTCTGTTTATAAAGGCCCTAAGAAGGGTTTAGAAAGCCTTGGAAGGCTTCCATAGCCGTTGGTAATAAATCATAAGAGATTAAGCCAAAATCCCAACCAAATTAGGGTCATTTATGATTCTGACAAGGTTATCAAACATCTGGATTTAAGGTTAGACATCTGGGTCTTCATCTGATCTAAAAGTCAGTCATTTGATCTAGAAGGGTTGATCATTTGGATGGTGTTGGATCAAGATGAATGTCTAAGAAGGTGTTTCAAGTTGTTTGGGAATTAAATCAGATGTCTAATTCTAAGATGAATTAGTTCCTGTTATGATAGGATCAAAACAGGGTTCTAGGTAATTTAGGTTAGATGATAGGTTGATCGTTTGGCAAAGTCTCGGACGTCTGGAAAGAGAAATCTTTGCAGGAATTGATTTCTCGATGCTCAAATGGCTATTAGGTCTAACAAAAGTAGATTGGGTTAGATCTTAGCCTAAAATCTATTTATCAAATGTCTGGGCGGCCCTACAGACATTTGGAAAGTGTTATAAATATGATTAAAAAGAAATCCTTGAATATTATGTTCCGATAGTCCAACAATTCTATTGTTGGACATCTGTCAAGGTTATCGACGTCTTCTAAGATGTTTGGACTATGGTTTGGTCGTATGAAGGTAATAAATAGAGAGAACTAAGTCTAGGCTAAGTATTTGGATGTCTATACAAACTATCATATGTCTTAAAGTCCAAGATGAGACATCTAAAGTCCAAATTAGACGTCTGATCAGGCCGTCTGATTACTATTTTGATTTTCTAAGTGCTTTCCATGATTGTCTTAGATTATCAAGGCATCCTAGGGTAGAGTAAATGTTCTTAGGACTATAAGTGTGTTACTCTGGGCTCTTTAACATGTAATCTAAGAAAATAAAGAGCAAAGAACAAGTACAAAGTATAAGACAAAAAGACATCTATCCTATTCTTCTTGTCTTTAAGCTCTCACTCCGTCTCTACTTCTTTCTTCATCAACCTCCTCCAATCCACCATGGATGCGAGCTTGAGCTCCTTCACACTTGATTCCATTTGCATTTATCCTGAAATCTTAAACTTAATGCAAATGGTAAATACCAAGTGTTTTGTTATCATCAAAATCAATGATCATGGTGCCCTTGCATCAACAATCTCTCCCTTTTTGATGATTACAAAATCATACATAATAAAAAATTTCTCCCCCTTTTCGGCATTATCAAAAAGGTTTAATTATTTTTAATTATTTATCCTAAACTCCCCTGATGGGAACACCATCATGACCCATAACTAGCTTAATTTGATCTGATTAAGTCATTAAATGTTCTTACATAACCGCCAGAGGACTGCAATTCATTGTATAATCATTATGAGGGAATGACAAGAAACCAGGGTTAAAATTGTAATTTTACTGTCATATCTAGAATGCAGTACAACCATGGGTTTTCTCAGGGGTTAATTAAGGGTTACATAGTCCTAAAAGGCTAACAAGTGGGTTAGAACAAACAGAAAAGGGTTTTCGCGTGTTTTGAGAATTAAATGACTTCTGAAACCCTAAAAATAGACCTACTTAATTAACTAATGTTGTGGTCAGGATAAAATTCACCTAAGCCCTCCAAAATTCATATAAAAATATTCTCTAGGGTTTGGTACTTTCAAATTGACCATCAGAACCTGTCTTGACCCAAAATAGAGTCTCAGATAGACATTTGCCCTAATTTGGGTTTTTGCATAAATTACCTAGTCAAATGTGGTCAAAACCAAAATCCAACTTCACCATTGGATTCTTTTGGTCCAAATTAGGTTTACACCAAAATTTGGACCTAATCTGAGATTGTCTTGACCTAGTTTGCAACTTGGTTCTGTTTGATTACATATATGCCCTTAACTTTCAAAATCCTTACAAAAGGCCCCTGACTTTGTCATCATTTTCATAAATAGGTCCCTTCCGCCATTAATCCTATTCCTACAAATTCCAACGACCTAAACTTGGCAAGTTCTCCTTGATTCCTTAATGAATCCCTCTCAGATTTGAAAGGGAAGTTCGTCAAGGAATTCCCTTCCTTTTGAGCCAATTCCCATGCCCTAAAACCTTCCCAATCTCTCATGTGAATGCATGAGAGATTAGGGTATCCTAAAAATCCTAACTCCAGCGAAGCATTCCAAGCTTGGAAAGCTTGCTTCCCAAGTTTAAAACTTCCTTTATAGGCCTATAAAAAGACCTCCAGATTAGGTTGTTCTTCCCATACTCGAATTCGACCTTGAACACCTCCAATTCCTCTCCTCTTTCTTGGCCGAATTTCTTCTCGACGTCCGGCGACTCTCCTTGCCTCCGTTTTTCCTCCGTTCACAATATCGGTGACGGAGCTATCTCCCTCATCCTCTTCTACGTCGAGCCGTAGTAGCCGACGCCTCTTTCGCCATCTTCCTCGTCTTTTCCTACCCACCGGAGCAGCTTCCTTCTCTAGTGCTGGCCATACTGCAACTGGCGCCATCTCCTCTCCATGTCATCTGCTACCTCTCTCAAATGACTCCTCAACTTCTCCTCATCACGCCAACATCTCCAAGACGCTGCTTCGACCTCGCCAACGCCATCTGCGACTCCATCTTCCAACTCTCCGGTAGAACTTCGGTGAGCCCTAGTGGCTTCCACACACTACCAAACCAGCCGCGCCTACACTCTACACCTTCTCCGTTCACCGTAGATCAGAAGCCCTAACTTAGTTAAGGCTATTGATCGCCCCTGCACGCCCCCGAACACCACCACCTTCACACACACTATCTGACTTTGCACCACACATACAAACCACGCCACGCCACGCCGACCCCCTCATCAAGTTCGTCGTGCTCTGGTGATCGTTCCTGAGCTTTCTGACGTGGTCGAAAGGCCTTAGTGATTTCAGGTACCAGCCCACTCCACCATTAAAGCCAAGCTTCGAGCAAGCTCAAAGCTTGCTTCCCAGCTTGCACCTCTAGGTTTTCGATCCTAGGCAGCGTGGATTCCTTCTAGGAACATAACTCAGGGGTCAATTGTAGTCGTTGATCGCTCTTTGCATGCGAATTGGATGAAGGCCTCAGTAGCTATGCATGCGAAGAAGGGGACTGAAGATACTCCCACATCATACGTTTTCGAGCAACCGCTACCGCATAAATTGAAAAAGTGTTAAGGGATTATCGCCTCAACACTTAAGGGGTAAGGTCCCTCATACCCTTCACACTCCTCGTCAGCGACACGCTCCCCACGAACCTGGTGCAGATCCGATTACCTGCCTAAGCCTTGTACACTCCTCGACTATGGCCCACGCTCGCAGCCCTGGACCTGGGTACACTTTAGGTCCGATTACTCGAATACTCGATACTGTTGAAGGCTCTGGGAGAGTGTGACCCAAGGAGAGAAAGAGAGGAGAGTTTGCGCAGGGTAGGGGAGGGTTTTTCTCTAGAGAAATTAGCTAACACTTGGCCAAATCTAAAGACCCTTTCCCTATGCTTGAAGAAGAGAAGATGGGTAGAAGAAGAAGGCTTGAAGTGGAGAAATAAAGAAAGAAGAGAAGCAGAAGAGGAACAGAATCAGAGAAAGAAGAATAGAAGAAGAGCTGCACAAGAGAAGAAGAAGAAATCAGAGAAGCAAAGCACTGTTCATCAGACATTTAAGACGTCTGATTATTCATTCAGACGGCTAACATGAGTTTATTTCATAGCTATAGAGTTCTACTTTCTATTATTGTAGGGAGTAATTGGTGATTCAAACCACCATTTTACTCCATTATTTTTGCAGTCTGAAACTTTATATTATTGCTATATTATTTTGAATCAATTTCTGATGATAATTTCTTATCTCTATTATTTAAAATTTCAATCTTGAGAATTGAATTCCTATTTGCTCCTAGCGAATGACTTCGGACTTTTCGAGTATAAATTTTATCTTTTTTTTTTTTGAAACTAAAAGGAAAGCTATCGTGTTATGATAGCAATCTGGGAGGTCATTTTATTGATAAATGATAAAAAATTACAAATCAGATCCCCATCTATGTATGAGGGACCAACACTCATTTACAATTTGCTCACAGCATACCGGTCTCTCCTGAAATAGCCTCTCGTTCCTTGCCCTCCACACACACCAGAGAGTTATGGCCATGCACAGGTGCGGTCTCTCCAGCATTAAAAAGTTATGCCATAAAGAATCACACGAGGGGAGTGGTTCCTGGCAAGTCCTCCTCTAAATTACATCAGTAATCAAGCAAGAAGAAAAAATGTGGTTAAGATTATCGGTGTGCATTCCACATAGGTGACATTCATGAAGAGTAGCTCCCATTCTTTTATGTCTTAGATCACTTGTTATCAAGCCCTCCATCTTGCATAGCCAAAGAAAAATTTGTACCTTGAGGGGGATCTTCAAGAGCCATATTTTTTTGTCAATGTGATCGTAGCCCCAACCTCTACCATTGATGAGACACTCATCATGATCTCTAATTATCCCTGATTAACTAGTATTCCTAGTTAATTAGCTAAGGTTATGAACATATAAGGGTTAATTATAGAATAAGGGATATTTAGTAGAGGACCTTAAAATAAGTTAAAAATGACACTTTATCATTCAATTAACTTTATTAATAATTTAGTTAATAATTGGACTCAAAATCATATTAATCATTCCCTTAATTAATAAGATAAGTAACTTAAACATAATGTATACCTAAGTATATAATAACTTAAGTAATTTTACTTAATCTAATAAATTAACCTAAAAAGGTCAAAAATGTAAATTAAAGGTGAAAACATCTATTTACCTTATTCACTAACATATATGAAAAGTTGAAAAAGATCTAAGTTAAAATAACCTTAGAAACCTGGGTTTACATTTAGGTCCTTAATATTCATTACAATCAGGTCCTTATTTATCACATAGGTCCTTAAGATTCATTACATTTAAGTCCCTTTCCTTCTTCTTCTTCTTCTTCAGTCGAATGAACGGCTGGCGATGGAGAGTCACGCCACCGCACGATTACCGCCCTACCGACATCATCCTTCTTTGTCCAAGCTCTTGCAGCTTGAGCTCACCACCTCCTCTTGATCCACCGGTCTGGATTAACTGGAAATCCTAATTTCCAGTGGGAGATAACCTCACCATCGTCGGAGGCGATGCCGGAGGTTAAGCTCCTCAAGCTCCTTCTTCGGCTAGACCCTGCCACTCTCTTCGCTGCCAACCACTATAAATACCCCCTTACTCCTCTAATTTAACTCAAGTTGGCTCCCTTCCCTCTTCTAACACTGAGCCGACCCAATAGGCTATTCGTATGCAACTCTGGCAACTTTCCATCTCATTTTCCGACTTCCTCCATTCATTCTGATCAGCCGAGGAGATCCGTCATGGTCAGTCGCGTCTCTGACATAGGCGCCGACCCAAGGAATCCTCTACTTCACCTCACATCCGCCCGCCGGAGATTCTTCTTTTCACCCTCTGATTTCATCGTCCACCATGAGACTTCGGCGGAACCCTATTGACCCCTTCGTCCAGGTAATAGTAGATTAGGTGTAGGAGTAGGAATAGGTTAGCTTAGTTAGTTAGGTAGTTTAGGTAGGTAGATTAGATGTAATTTTAGAACTTCAGTGTCATCTTCTCCAACTCCGGCAAACTCCTTGAGCTCGCCAGAGTCTTAATATTGTCTTTTTAAATCACTGTTCACCTCCTCTTTTCTTTCATGACTATTTCTAATTCACTTAAACACTTAATTGATCACCTAATCGCTTAATTCATCTTTCACCTCCACCGACTACTATCATTGTCCATGGTGATAGTAGTCGAGGTAATTCTACCTTCATAGGGTCTTCCATCATCTATCCATCACTTATGGACCCTAATCAACACTATAATACATATAAATATCACATATAACCTAAACGCCCAAATTTAATTAAGTTCTTAAGCTTGCTGTCAATGGTGGCTCAGGAGTATTTCAAATCATTAATTAAATATAAATTTATTATCATAAACATCTGTTGACTTGTCTCAACCACTCAATTGAGTGGGAGATCAAGTCCCGTGCCTCAACCAACTCAATTTTCATTCAAAATAAATTCACTGTCAAATCTTACATTTAAAGAGATAATGAGGAATTAAATGTGATTCTAAGGTTCCTTGCAACCTTAGGGTCCCTTTTAGATTAAAAATGGCAAGTTTAAATAATCTGTGCACAATTTTCACATTTTCTAGACTCAACGGAGCTTTGGCGAGCTCTGGCGAGCCATTCTTGAGCTTCAGCCTCTAGAATTTGTTGAGAAGCTCCAGATCAATGATTTAATGATCACTGATTAATTTGCAGATGTTTAATTGAGGATTTAGCTACTGGAGTTGTAAATAGATCTTCATCTTCTCCAACTCCGGCGGAGTTGGAGATGAGTGACAGATTGGTTCTAGTCCTGTTTAAGAAGTCTGGAAGCATCATTGTTGATCCCTGGGTTCATTTCTATTAGATTCCTCTGAAGAACAAAGTCATTTTGAAGCTCAGGCGGCAAGCTTGTAACCCTAGAAATCTTGGTCAGAGCACCTATCTAAAGATCTGAATAAGTTCCTGAGGTTGAGAAGACTCTATTTGAGGTTTTAATTTCTTGTAAGAAGGCTTTGAATAGAAAGTCAAATTTTTGTGCCTTCACAGTCAAACTGAGTCTGATTATGGAGTTCTGAGCTCAATCTGAGGAATTGATGCGATTAAGTTGTTTCTAGGATCTTGTTGGATGGTTTTAGAGTGATTAAATTGAGCTCAGGTGAATAATTTGGTGAGAATTCAAATCCTGTTAATTTGGGTTATTTTCGAACCTAAACTAACAGCAGAAGCATTTTAATGAGATATGAATTTGAATCCTGCCCAGATCAATTAGGTTTAACCCTTAGAACTTGTTTAAGTCAATCAGTAATGTTTCTTTGTGTCTGTACACCTATTTCAGTCTGAAAATTTTGAACTCTGAAGCTTTCAGAGAAGTGTAGAGCTTCTCTGCTGTTCCTAAAGGTCTTGTGAACTTAGAACCTACTCTAGCAGCTGCGGAATCATTTATATAACTTGTTCAGACCTTTAAATGAGAGAGATAAGTCCATTTGAGGACTCTATGAAGTTAATTTCCACTCCTAGGCAATAAATAACCCATAGGAACCCCCTAATTTTACCTTTCAAATTGAAGAGGAAAACATCCTCTTATCCTTAAATTGACCCTGCAATTGTGTAGATCTATCTTAGAGCTTTCCAGCAAACTTTAAATCACTTGATTTGGAGGTCTGAGTAGGAAGTTATGATCAGTTGAAGTTGGATCTGGAAAGGGGGAACATAGTCCCACATCGTTAATTCACGAGTGCGCTCATGGGAATAAAAGTGATTTGCTACCCTGGCCCTTCAGTCGTCAGCGCTCGGCGCACCGATTAACAATCTGATCATTCTGAACCTATCTGAGCATATGTGTGTGTGTGTGCGGGCATGTGTGCCTGTGGGTGTGCACTCGAGTGGGTGTGAGCGAGTGTGCCTAGGAGGGCGAGGCCTGGGAGGCTGGTTGGGCTGGATTGGCTCGAAAGTATGAATCAAAAGAAATAAATCGAAATCAAATCTAATTGACATTAGGCGAGGACCGAGTAGGGTCAAGTCCCACCCTGGTCTCAGGGTGCTATGTATCCTCGAAAGGACCTCGCCACAAATAAAATAATTCTTGGTTAAAAAGTAAAAAGACCTGGTTCAACTGAAAGTTCAAAAGGGAAAACTAAGGAAAGAGGAGTCGCTGAAGGTTAAGGTTAAGCTAAGTGCTGAAGGCTAAGGAAAGAAGGGAGAACAGGCACTGCGAAGGGAACTAAGAAAGAAGAAGAAAGCTAAGGGGAAGAGAATAAGAGGTAGGAAGAGAAGGAGAAGGCAGGAACAGAATAGAAGAAGAGAGGTAAGAAAAGATCTCGAGAGAGAATAAAAATAAAGAGAAAGAAAGAGAGAAGAAGATAGAGGCTGAAGAAGTAAAGAAAGGATATTATTTTTCTTGCATTAGTTTAATTACTTTTTGTTCTTAAATGTTGTAATAAGGCATGTTTTAACAAAAGAACTCTTATTGCCTTAATTTCTTTTGAAATAAAATTGGAAAACAAACAAGTTTAATTGTTAATAAAGTACATCATTTGAGTAAATATGTTTTTCATATGGAATTTTGTATATTCTTTATAGTTTAAATATTTTGGCAAATTTCATGTTTTAAAATCAACTTAAATATACCTCCTAAACTTATAAAGAAAATAAAAGAAAATTGGTGAATTTAGAAAAGAATTATACCTCCCAGCGAACGACCTGGACTCAACCAGTAAAAATTTCTAAAATGTTAGGTTAATTCGATTATATACTACACAACCGACACAATTTCGAGTTAACCTAAGTGACTTTTTCTACTCTTAATTAAGTGAAATTAACTTAATTACTGAGTTAAGTGGAAGTTATGCATCATTTTAATGGCGCCGTTGCCGGGGAGGTAATATTTTAATTCACTAGAATTTAGTTGGCTTAATTGTCTAATTAGGAGGTATTTTGTAAATATATTTTTGCTTTTAACTTTTATTCTAATTAGTTGTATTTTGTTTTGTTTTTGTTTTATTTATTTTTTCTATTTTATGTCTTCTTTTCAGGTTTACCTTCACGGGTGATCTCAGGAGAAGGCGGGAAACTATTTTGCTGTTTTTGCTTTTTGTGAGTATTCTTTAATCTTTTGTATTGTTGCATTTAAAAAGTAAAAAAAATACAAAAAATACATCTTTATCTGACTAGCAGCAGCATATACATAGGCATACACTCTTAGGAGTGCATTATCTGCTGCTATTAATACGATCTGACTAGGGAATTTTTGAACTATTTTTCTCGCATCAGCGAGAAAACACGAGAAAACCCACGTAGATCCCTGTCCTCTGAGAATTAAAAAGACCACATATTTTTGTTTGAAAAGATTTAAAAAGCGGCCATTGTAGTTTACTTGATATATTTTTGAAAAAGATTAACTAAAAGGAGGAAGTAAAAATTGTGACTTAAATCTGATTGTAGAATGCATGCGGGTTTTTCAATCACTATCATCTGTTGCATGCTATCGTGCACACAGTGCGATCACTAGAGTCGCATGAGTCTATTATTCTATCTCTCCTCTTTGCACCTCTTAGGGTTTTGGCCGAAGATCAACAAGTTTGTCTCACTACTAGAGCCCTAGGGAGCCAGTAGTGAGCGGTCTCGATCCTAGACCTTAGACCTTTGAGCTTTAAGGTACGCACCTACGTAGACACAAATTAGGATGCGTATTTTGATACTGTTACTCTATTTGTTTGCGTCAAATTACTTTGCGTATCTTAGGAATTTCTTCTTTCCTTTGAAAGAAAAGCAAAACCCACGTTTTTTGTGCTGCTTTGTGGGTTTTTTGTGCCGCTGTTTTACCAGTGGTGTGCGTGTGCCTTTACACATTATTTTCCATTTATGGACAGGAGGTAATCCTTGCATCTGCCTCTTGCACCACCATTGACAGGTGATCCTAGGTCGATTGCAGATAAGCAACCAATGGTTTTCCAGTCTGATCCATCTTCTTCTATGGATCCAATACAGAATCTAAATCTTGAGATCCCTTCTTCTTCTGGTCAAGGGGAGATGCCGCCTTTTGATGTTCATGAGGCACTCCTGAACCAGAATCTTAGGATGCTAGAGCAAACAAGACAAATCAATCTATTAACAGCAACCTTGAACAATTTAAAGACTCTTCAAACCCATCCACCTCGACCTGAGGTAGGTTTTGAAATCCCTGATTTACTGATCAATCATCCAAGGCCTCTACTTAGAGATTATTATAACCCATCTAATGCACAAGTAGAGCCTAATGTTAGGATACCTATTGGGGAAAATGATCCAGAATTAAAGCCAAATATTATAGGTCTAATCCCCCATTTTCACGGATTTGCATTCAAGGATCCATTTCAATAAATAGAAGATCTTAAAAATTTATCTCAAACTCTTGGTCCTCGAAATCAAAATAGGGAAATTCTACTAATGAAGATGTTCTCTTTTAGCCTTAAAGATAAAGCTGCATATTGGTATAGAACTATAGCAAGACCAATCTCAACTTGAGCTAAACTTGAATCCGCATTTTTGAAGAAATTCTTTCCTATTGGTCGAACTAATACTTTAAGGCGAGCTATTACTACTTTCAATCAAAACCAAGGCGAACAAATTCATGAAGCGTGGGAACGTTTTCATGAATTGCAAAGGAAATGCTTACATCATGACATCCCTCGTTGGCAACTCATGCATATCTTTTATTATGGTTTACAAGAGGGCATTCGCAATCTAGTCGATGCCTCTTGTGGAGGGAATTTTCTAAATCACGATGCAGAATCCATCTCAGAATTATTTGAAGGGATGGTGGAAAACTCAATTAACAACGCATCTATGTCGCAATTTACACGGGGCGCGAATACGAATCATCAAAATCCGCATAAGGGCATTCACGAGATTGATAATCTGTCTAGTTCAAAGGATTTAGAGATTATTGCAGAAAAACTGGACAAAGTCGATATCGTAGCAAAGCATCTCGATGAGGTTAGAAACACAATGAAGTCTCTTATGCCTCTACTTGCTATGAATCCCACGTATTCACCTGTTTCGCAAATTCACACGGGGAGGGAATTTGTGAATAATCTAGATTCTAGAGATCCATCTTCCTTGGGTTTTCTATCTACTCCTTCACTAACCCAAGGAGGGACCTTTGTCCCACAATCTTACCCACCCTTTTCCCCACCCTTACCTGTTGCAGAAAACACGCCATATATTTTTGGTTTACACGCCATCCGAAAAAATACTCCAAGACTAAACCCTTGTTCAAATTCCTATAATCCTGGATGGAGAAGCCACCCAAAATTCTCTTGGGCTGATCAAAATCAAAATCAAAGACCAAATTATCCGAATCAGACCCATTTTAACCCACCTCCATTGTCTCCTCAGCAATCAGATTTAAGGCCTAGCCTGATGAGTATGCAGAATTACACTAGGCCTATTAGAGATACACAGCTAGATCAAATTTGAAGTGCTGTGTTAGAGAGTCAGCGACAAAATGTTGAAGCTCTCGCTGAGATCCATAAGCAATGTAAGGTAGAGTTGGCTGATTTACGAAATCAAATCACGCTTTTGGCTGAGTCTCATCAGCCAGGTACTCTTCCATCTTAGCCAATTCCGAATCCTAGGAATCTGCCAAATCCTAGGCAAAATCAAGGCCAAGTCCATTTCCTTAATCAGGCCTTTGATTCTAATCAGAACCCGTCCTCTGTACTATCTAAAAATAATCCCAAACCTGCATCAGCAACCTATTTTGTGTCAAAATGACCCACATATTATTGAGAATCAAAATTGACTTTGTTGATCTTCTGAACTTGGTGGAATCATCTTTTAAATTGCTTTAATCTTAAACATTCTATATCTCAACCTAAATCAGATCTACTTTTCACAAGATTCACTTTGATCTTTCTGAGATTTTCACGAGAATCTGATTTTGGGTTCTGCGAGATCTATTCTAGGCAATTTTAGGATGAGTTTTGATTGGATGGTTTAATCTATTTTTCTATTTTTGATCCAATTCTTTCATAACTCCTCTGTTTTTATCGTATACCTATTCTTTTTAGGAGTTCTTTACTAGGGTTTATGCCTAGCTGAAGGCGTAAAACTTAGCATTTGTACATAACTGTTTCCTATTTTTACCTTTTTGATTTTCTTATACACTTACTCTGAAATTTTCACTTCATCTCATACTGATTACCTTCATTTAATCTGACTGATCACTTTGACCTTTAGTCAGAATTAAAATCGTCTGCATAGAGATTTTTAATCTCCTCTATTCGACTCCTTCCATCACCCTATACTAAATGAAGTGTAATATATTTTCACCTTTCTTACAATGAGGACATTGTAAAATTTTGACTTAGGGGGGTGTTGAAGTGAAATTTCACTTTAAGTGTGGGTTAAAAAATAAAAACACATAAAAATTAAATATCCACGAAATTTAAAAAAAATAAAAATTCCAAAAATGATAAAATTTTAAAAAATAAAAAATTTTCATAAAAATTTGAAAAATTTTTGGAAAAATAATTCATAAAAATTGAAAATCCTATATACATAAAATCAAAATATATAAATACAAAAATTTGAAAAAAGAAAATTCATAAAAATAATAAGAGGGGTTTATTCATTTTTAATAAAGAAGAAAAGAAGAAGAATATATATAAATATATTTATTAAGAGCTTAATTTTCTTTTAGGTCAGAAATTAAAATGTATATAGAATATATATAGAATATTTAAGAGCATTCAATTCTTAATCAGATTTTTACTTAAACATTTTGTAAAAACACACCTTTGTTTTTAATTTTTTTTAAAAAAAAAAAAAGATTTTATTTGAATTAGGAATCTTTTAAATCTTTTAAAGATTTATTTTTCTATTCTTATCTTGAATTAAGAAACTAAGTGTATTAAGATTTAAACTTAAGTTTTGGAATTAAATTATAACTTTTTAATCAATTAGATTAAGTAATCCTTTTGCTTTTTGAAAATTTGATTTTATCATAAAGTTAAGTAAAAAGGCCAGATATTCAGAGTTAATTAAATAGAGAGTTGGTAGAATTTTAGTTTACAAAACTTACAAGCTAAAGATAATAACCAGACTTGGTAAATTTTGTCTTGACGGATCCTATAGGAGGAAACTAAGAATTTGAAGAACCTGAAAGTAAAGGGTTTTGTTGTCTAGGCTCTAGTTTGAGAGCTAAGTAAACTAAACATTTAAATTTATACACATAGAATTGTCTTGTTGGCAACTATGACCGCGAAAACACAGAGGTTAAGAGATCAATTCTGAATCCTCTTTAGTCCAAGGATTTCCGCAAGGCGGTTCTTGAAAAGGTGAAGGATGTGCCACTCACCTAGAAAAAGGATTTGGAGAATAAAGGTAGTCAGAAAAATGAGAAGGGGGAAAGGAAAAGAATAAATAAATAAATAAATAAAACACCCTGCAGTTAAGTGCCTTGTTACAAAAGGGTGCTTATGTAGTTTTTCCACAAATAAATAAAAGCATCTCGTTACAAATGGATGCTACCCTTCCATCAAATAAAAAGAACACCTCGCTACAAATGGGTGTTCTAACCTATAGAAAAAGAGAAAAAAAAATGGAGAAAAAATATTAGGAATAAGAGACCTAGTGGTCCACTGGGGAGATATACACAAAAAGTGTTGACCTCAGGATAGAAAAGTGGTGAGGAGAAAGTAACCAAACCTGAGTAAAGCCAAGCCAAAGGCTTGAATTGGAATAATTGGGATTGGAAATTGATGTCTTAAGATCTGGATTTTTGCAACTTTGGATGTCTTTAGGACAATTCTCTTCACTAAGCACAGATGTTTTAAAGTCATAGCTACTGAACCTTGGTATTGGGCAGTGAAGCCTAAGAAATTGGGTTTTGACGATTTTAAGTTGAGACCTAAAGGAGAAGAATTGATAGAATCCTAAGTCTAGAAGTTATTCTTTAGCATTGTAGGCTAGTAAATTAGAGTTTTACTACTCTAAGTTTGATTAATAATGAGTATCTGGTTAATTTGCTTAAACTTATATTGATAAAAGTCAAATATCATAAACAAGGGATTGACTTAAATCTATTTGAGTTTTTGAGTTAAAATTTAATTTTCAATCCTTAAGTTTTGTTTCCTTAAAATACTTTGTATTCTAATTTGAGTTAAGAATAGTTACAAAGATTAAAGTGATTTTTGAAGAATTCTAATTCTAAATAAAATTCTTGTTTACAAATTATTTTTAAGTGTGTTTTGAAAATGTTACAAGTATAAGTCTAAGTAAGAAAATTTTCACATGTGCTCTATACATTAATCAGTTATACTAAACTTAAAAATTTCTGACCTAAGCTTTCCTCTACATAGTTACTATTTATGATAATTTAAACCCAAGTGCTTTAAATCATCATAGTCTTTGTTAATTTTGCTAGGGAGTAGCAAGACTTTGGCTTAGGGGTATGATGAGACACTCATCATGATCTCTAATTACCCCTAATTAACTAGTCTTCCTAGTTAATTAGCTAAGGTTATGAACATATAAGGGTTAATTATAGAATAAGGGATATTTAGTAAAGGACCATAAAATAAGTTAAAAATGACATTTTATCATTCAATTAACATTATTAATAATTTAGTTAATAATTGGACTTGAAATCTTATTAATCATTCCCTTAATTAATAAGATAAGTAACTTAAACATAATGTATACCTAAGTATATAATAACTTAAGTAATTTTACTTAATCTAATAAATTAACCTAAAAAGGTCAAAAATGTAAATTCAAGGTGAAAACATAATATTTACCTCATTTACTAACATATATAAAAAGTTGAAAAAGATCTAAGTTAAAATAAACCTTCAAAACTTGGGTTTACATTTAGGTCCTTAATATTCATTACAATCGGGTCCTTATTTCTCACATAGGTCCTTAAGAGTCATTACATTTAAGTCCCTTTCCTTCTTCTTTTTCTTCAATCGAATGAACGGCTGGCGACGGAGAGTCACGCCACCGCGCGATTATTGCCCTGCCGACATCATCCTTCTTTGTCCAAGCTCTTGCAGCTTGCACTCACCACCTCCTCTTGATCCACAGGTTTGGATTAACTGGAAATCCTAATTTCCAGTGGCAGATAACCTCACCGTCATCGGAGACGACGCCGGAGGTTAAGCTCCTCAAGCTCCTTCTTCGGCCAGACCTCGCCACTCTATCGCCAACCACTATAAATACCCCCTTACTGCTTTGATTTCACTCAAGTTGGCTCCCTTCCCTCTTCTAACACTGAGCCAACCCAATAGGCTATTCTTCTGCAACTCCGGTGACTTTCCATCTCACTTTCGGACTTCCTCCATCCATTCTGATCTGCCGAGGAGATCCACCGTGGTCTGCTGCGTCTCTGACACAGGCGTCGACCTAAGGAATCCTCTGCTTCACCTCACATTTGCCTGCTGGAGATTCTTCTTTTCACCCTCTGATTTCGTCGTCCGCCATGAGACTTCGGCGGAACCCTATTGACCCCTTCGTCCAGGTAATAGTAGATTAGGAGTAGGAGTAGGAGTAGGGTACTTAGGTAGGTAGTTTAGGTAGTTAGATTAGATGTAATTTTAGAATTTCAGTGTCATCTTCTCCGACTCCGATGAGCTCCTTAAGCTCGCCAGAGCTTTAGTCTTGTCTTTTTAACTCACTGTCCACCTTCCTTTAACCCTCACAATCACTTCTAGCACATTTTAACACTTAATTGATCACCTAGTCGCCTAAATCAATTTCACCTCCACTGACTATTGTCACTGTCCATGGCGACAGTAGTTGAGCTCATTCCACCTCCATTGGGTCTATCATCATCTATCCATCACTTATGGACCCTAATCAACACTATAATACATATAAATATCACATATAACCTAAACGCCCAAATCTAATTTAGCTCCTGAGCTCGCTGTCAATGGCAGCTCAGGAGTAGTTCAAATCATTAATTAAATATATATTTATTATCACAGACATCTGTTGGCTTGTCTCAACCACTCAATTGAGTGGGAGATCAAGTCCTGTGCCTCAACCAACTCAATTTTCATTCAAAATGAATTCACTGTCAAATCTTACATTTAAAGAGATAATGAGGAATTAAATGTGATTCTGAAGTTCCTTGCAACCTCAGGATCCTTTTTAGATTAAAAGTGGAAAGTTTAAACAATCTGTACACAATTCACATATTTTCTAGACTTACCGGAGCTCCGGCAAGCTCCAACAAGCCAAAGCTGTGCTTCAGCCAACAGGATTTAGTGAAAAGCTCCAGATTAATGATTTAACTATCATTGATTAATTTGCAGATGTTAATTGAGGATTTAGCCAATGGAGCTGTAGATAGATCTTTGTCTTCTCCAACTCCAGCAGAGTTGGAGAAGTCTGATGGAGAGATCTAAGAAGCATTTAAGGAACCTAGAAGCTTCAATGCAGTTCACTGAAGCTATTCATGTCTTCAATTCACTGTCATAACCTCTCAATCTCTCTGGCAAACAAAGTCATTTTGAAGCTCAGGCGGCAAGCCTGAAACCCTAGAAATCTTGGTCAGAGCACCTATTTGAAGATTTGAATAATTTTCTGAGGTTGAGAAGACTCTATTTGAGGTTTTAATTTCTTGTAAGAAGGCTTTGAACAGAAAGTCAAATTTTTGTGCCTTCACAGTCAAACTAAGTCTGATTATGGAGTTCTAAGCTCAATCTGAGGAATTAATGTGATTAAGTTGTTTCTGGGATCTTGTTGGATGGTTTTAGAGTGATTAAACTGAGATCAGGTGAATAATTTGGTGAGAATTCAAATCCTATTAATTTGGGTTATTTTCGAACCCAAACTAACAGTAGAAGCATTTTGATGAGATATGAACTTGAATCCTACCCAGATCAGTTAGTTTTAACCCTTAGAATTGTTTAAGTCGATCAGTAATGTTTCTCTGTGTCTGTACACCTATTTCAGTCTGAAAATTTTGAACTCTAAAGCTTTCAGAGAAGTGTAGAGCTTTCATGCTGTTCCTAAAGGTTTTGTGAGCTTCAAGACTACTCCAGCAGCTGTGGAATCATTTGTATTAACTATTTAGAACTTTAGTTAAGAAAGATAAGTCCATCTGAGGACTCTGTGAAGTTAATTATCACATTCCAGGCAATTTTAACCTGTAGGAACCCCTTATTTTACTCTTCAAATTAAAGAGGAAAACATCCTCTTATCTTTAAATTGACCTTACAATCCTATAGAGTAACCTTAGAACTTTCCAACAAACTTTAAATCACTTGAAACAGAGCTCTAAGTAGGGAGTTATGATCATTTGAAGTTAGGTCTGGAAGGGCTTAAGAAAGTCCCACATCGGCAGTTTCTGAGCAGGCACCTGGGAATAAAACTGATTTGTTGCATAGGCCGTTCAGTTGTTAGCCCTCGGCACACCGGTTACCAATCTGAGCATTTGAACCTATCTGAGCATGTGTATGTGTGGGTGCGGGCATGTGTGCCTGCGGGTGTGCGCCCAAGTGGGCGTGAGCAAGTGTGACTTGGGAGGGCGAGGCCTGGGAGGCGGTTGAGCCGATTCGGCTTGAGAGAGGGTTGGTTTGGCTCAAGAAAGAAAATAAACCAAAATCAAACCTAAATGAAATCAGGAGATGACCGAGTAGGGTCTGGTCCCACCGTGGTCTCAGGGTGCTGTGTATCCTCGAAAGGACCTTGCCTCAAATAAAATAATTTTTGGTTAAAAAGTAAAAAAAACCCAGTTCAAAAAAGAAAGCTTAAGGAAAAGAAGAGCCGATGGTTGTTAAATGCTAAGTGTTGAACTGAAGGCTAAGAAAGCAAAGGAAAGAAAGGGGAACAAGCACTATTAAGGGAACTAAGAAAGAAGAAGAAAGATAAGGGGAAGAGAATAAGAAGCAGGAAGAGAAGAAGGTAGGAACATAACAAAAGAAGAGAGGTAAGAAAAGAGCTCGAGAGAGGGAAGAAAATAAAAGAAAGAGAGAAGAAGAGAGAGGCTGAAGAAGTAAAGAAAGGATATTATTTTTCTTGCATCATTTTAATTACATTTTTGTTCTTAAATGTTGTAATAAGGCATGTTTTAATAAAAGAACTCTTATTGCCTTAAGTTCTTTGAAATAAAATTGGAAAACTAACATGTTTACTTGTTAATAAAGTAGATCATTTTGAGCAAATATGTTCTCTTATGAATTTTGCATATTACTTCATTTTAATTAATATTTTGAAAAAATTCATGTTCTTAAAATCAACTTAGTTATACCTCCTAAACTTATAAAGAAAATAAAAGATAATTGGTGAATTTAGAATGAATTATACTTCCCAGCGAATAACCTGGACTCAACCAGTAAAAATTTCTAAAATGTTAGGTTAATTCAACCCTATACTACACAACCGACACAATTTCGAGTTAACCTAAGTGACTTTTTCTACTCTTAATTAAGTAAAATTAACTTAATTAATAAGTTGAGTGGAAGTCACGCGATCATTTTAATGAGGTGTTGAAGTCATTTTCTCTTGATCTTTGGGATAAATTGCAACTTGATTATATCCAGAGTAACCACAATGAACTGTATAAATTCCATCCCAAACAAAGCTATCATCCACTCCAGGTCTGGGTTTGAACCTTTCCAGGTCTGAAATCATGTTCCTTCTTTCTTCCCACAGCTGAGCGCCCATCCTAATGGACTCATCTTCATTCAGTTGCTAGCAGGCCCCTGTTTCAGACCAGTAGCAACTAACAGTCCCTGATTTGTCCCTTGCTGCAGCAAAGACCCTTGGGTAGGATTCCTTGAAAGGGCCTAGTAGGGACCAATGTTCACACCAGAAGTCAAATGTTTTGCCATCTCCTAATACCGGTTGCAGCAGATGCCAATTACCTTTCAGAGCTTAAATCACAGACTGCCAGAAAGGTGATGGTCTGATAGGAAGTAATCTCTTTAGCGCACTGTTGGACTGACCATAACTATCTTTAATCAGCTCGGTCCAAGGTTTCTCTTCCCCCTGCAGAATTTTTATAGCCCATTTGAGCAACAAAGCCTCATTAAATTCTTTCAAGGATTTGATTCCCAATCCCCCAGTTTCCTTGGGTCGACAGATTTGCTCCCATTTTAAAGGTTGCATAAATCTACCTTCATGCTTGGCACCTTTCCAGAAGAATCTCTTTCTCATTAAATCCACGTGCTTCCACACAGATTTTGGAGCTTTGAAGATGGAGAAGTAGAAGATGAGGGTGGAGGTAATAACAGAATTCAACAAAATGAGTCTGCCACCCTTAGATAAGAACCTGCTATTCCATCCAGCTAACTTTATTGAAATCTTATTAAATAGAATGTTTCAGTAGCTTTCTTTCATTCTTGAGCATCTCAGGGGCAACCCCAAATATCTGATGGGAAGATTAATGGGAGGGGTCCCCAAAGTATCTGAAATGGCTTCTTGCTCTGTCTCATTTAGGCCAAAACACACCAAATTGGACTTCTCCCTATTTAATTTCAGACCGGAAATGTAACCAAAGATATTAACCATATGACCAAGTGCACAGGCTTCACCCTCTGATCCTTCCACAAAAAAAACCGTATCATCCGCATACTGGAGAATAGGAGCTATAGCACTCTTGTTAGAAAGGGAGTATCCTCTGATAATACCTACCTTAGCAAGTTTGTAAGCATATCTCGCCAAACCATCAACAGCAAGGTTAAAAACCAAAGGGGCCAAAGGACATCCTTGCCTCACCCCGTACTGTGGTTGAATCCAGGCCCCACAAGGCTTCCCATTGATCAAGGGAGTGAAAGAAGTAGTAGTAATGCACCTTTTCATCCATTGAATCCAGAGAGGGGGAAATCCTCTTCTCTTGAAAATCTCCCACAAATAGGACCACGAAATAGAATCATACGCTTTACTGAAATGAACTTTCCACATAAAGGCTTTGCACTTCCTTTTTTGCCAACCACACACCATCTCTTGGGCCATGATGAAAGACTCTTGTAAGGATCTGTTAGGAAGCAATGCAGATTGGACTGGATGAATCACACCCTGCAGAATTGGCCGTAGCCTATTTGCCAGTACTTTGCTAATCACCAGATAAATAGAGTTTGAGAGAGCTATAGGTCTGAAGTCCTGAAATTTCTCTGCACCTTGTGTCTTTGGCAGCAAGAAAAGAAAGGATCTATTGATTTTATCGAAACCAGAATTGCCCTCCTCAAACTCCTTAAAAACACCCATCACTTCTTTGCCAACTACACCCCACATCTCTTTGTAGAAAAAAACTTGGATACCATCAGGACCATGAGAGCCTTCATTATTTAAGTCTTTGATGGCAGCCACAGTTTCTTTCTCAGTGATAGTTGCTATCAAGCTAGATACTTGTTTCCCAGAGACTTTAGGTGAGTCACTCGCTGCCATTCTCCATTGACCTCTCCCTACAGCCCGTGATGAATCTCTAAAGTACTTGATGGCCTCAGCTCTAATATCTGGCATAGATGAGATTCTCTGACCATCCTTGACTATTGATGAAATTAAGTTGATCCTTCTACGAGAGCTGGCAACCAAGTGAAAAAATTTGGTGTTGGCATCCCCCTCTTTAAGCCAAAGTTGCTTGGAACGTTCCCTCCAATCCATCTCCAATTTCAAGTCTTCTTCAGCCACCACATCCTACCACCTTCTTCTGGTTCTGAGCTCTTGGTCTGTTAGAGGACTAGTAGCTTCTTTTGAGTCAAGGCCTTGGATTTCCAGCAGTGCTTCATTGCGCCTCTGATGTCTCACAACTGACACAGTAGCCCCATATTCCTTTAACATTGTTCGCATAGCAGTCAGCTTGGATGCAAACTTGATAGTGGTTGTTCCATCTACATGTTTGGTCCTCCACCAGCCTTCAAGCATCTCACGGAATCCCGATTCTCTCAACCAAGATTTTTTAAATTTGAAATAAGTGCCAGCAAGCACTTGTTCCCCACTATCCCAAACCAAGGGTGTGTGATCAAAAAAGGGGTGTTCCAATCCACACACAGAGGATAACTGGAACATGTCCAATAGCCTAGCATTACCAAAGAATCTATCAATTTTGGACATGAGGCCACTACCATTTCTCCATGTGAATTCAGTGCCAGAAGAAGGGTATTCACTCAAGCCTAGTGTCTGAACCATCAATTGGAATCCAATAGATGCACTGTCCACCATGCCATTTGGTCTGTCTCTCCCCGTTAGTACACAATTAAAATCTCCTCCTACGACCCAAGCAGCCCCATTCACAAAGCTAGCAGCTACACTCTATTCATCCGACACCTCCTACCTTCTATAGGGATCACAGGGGCCATAGACTCCTGTATTGTAGTGGTCACTCCCACCCTGAGTTCTTTCAAAATTACAAGTCAGCATATGTCTAGCTATAGAGACCTCAACCATTTCCAAAATGTTTTTCTTCCACCACATAACAATACCCCCAGACCTGCCATGTGAATTAAGCATCACACAGTCATTCGCATCACCAACCTTCATATCAGCCCAAGCCCTATCATCTTCACTTTCTTTGTGTGTCTCTTGAATAATGGCACAGTCAATCTCCCATTCTCTCATATAACTCAATAGAGAAGCTCTCTTACTTCTATCGCACATCCCACGCACGTTTCAAGAGAGAATCCTCATTTAGTTTCTTGGGTGCCCCCCTTTTCTGCAGTCGGGACTCTGCTAACCTTCATTACAGGTGCAATGGCATTTTCATCAAGTTTCTAAGGGGATCTACCTGTACTAGTCTTGGATACTATCCCTGAACCAAACTTCAAACCCTCTACTGCAGGTAAGCTGGTTTGCAGATTCAAGGAGTTTACAGGATTCTCTTGTAACACACATTGATTAGGTGTATCTGCCCTTGGTACCACAACATTCATTTTCTCTGCCATACCACCTACCAATGCCATCTCCATCCCTTCCTCCATTTTCTCTGCCATACCATCTTCTACCAATGCCACTTCCAACCCTTCCTCCATTTCCTCTATGCAGTGATGGTCCTTACGCTTTTTAGGCTCAGGCACCTCATCAGGGGTCTCATGTCCTGGCTATTGTGAGGCTGCCTCAGGTTGCAACGCCTGTGCATAAGATGCATTGTTTCGATTAAGTCCCCCATCCATACTGTCCACTGAGGAATTCAAGATCAACAACCAAGAACTCCCTCCACAGCAGAGGATCATCTTCTCTGGCATAGAACCTGCTTTGAAAACATCAACCCAAACATTCAGTACATGGCCATCTCCTTCCAACAATCCAATCTCAACATCATCAGCCAATGTAGCAAACCTTGCTATCATAGCTACCACCACCTCTTTTGATCTTAGATGCAACGGCAAGCCCCTAATTCTTAGTTTTCCCGATCTTGAGGCTGCTCTCTGGGGCGACCGTTTAGACAATGAACCATCAAAGGGGGATACTAGCCTCCAAATCACCAACAATTCATCCAAAGCACTCGAGCGAAAGTGCAAACGCTCTACATCCATCATCCCCAAACCAAAAAGCACAAACCACGTAGGGGAGAGGGACGTAATCTTGTAACCACTAGTTGACAATGAGAGAGAGCTTACCAACTGATGAATCCTTTCCAGGGAAGGGTTGTTTGTCATACAATCTCCACCGTCCTGATGTCATCGTTCATAGGGATTTCCACATCCACCGTGTGTCCCCCATAAGTAGGTGGAGGTAAAGGCGGAAGTGGCTATGTTCCGACCCTTGTTGCCCTATTGTGCAATCTCGTCCTTCCCCTTAGTTGTCCATGATTAGCTGTGCAAGAGTCTCATTTGTGGCCATGTCCCTGACATGCCAGACAGACCAAAGGGAAGTGGCACACCGTTGATTGCACCGCAAAATAAGCTTGCAATAATGCCTTCTTGTGCTATTTCCTAGCATTACCTATGCATATTAGGATTCCATAGTTGCATTTTGTAAAAATACATGCATTCATGCATTTAATTGAGAGGAGAGGAGAATGAAATAAATGGCTTTATAATTCGCATTTTCCTCAAGTGCCTCTTTACAAAAATCCACACCTTTTTATTTTTTCCACTTGATTTTTGTAATGCTTCCCGCGGCTGCAGCTTCTTCTCCTTGCGCCATTCCCTCCATCTCCCTGCCAAGCCCGTCCCTGCTGCAGCCATTCCCTGCCGCAGCCGTGCATGTGCCATGCATGGCCATGCTCTCATCTTCTATATAAGAAGCCACGTCTTCTTCTCTTGAAGGGGAGGCTGGTCACTACAGCAAGAAAAAAACTCCACCTGCAGCTCCATCAACACCACCGTCCTCTCCTCTATTCCCCTCCATACGCCGACCCTCCTCTGAGGAGAAACCCGGCGGGCAGGAGCTCACTGTGGTGCACACCACCATATGGAGACCACCACCGCCCAGCTCTTCAAAGAGTCGGTGGGCGTGGTGGCTCTTCTTTCATTTTTTTTCCCTTCCCGCACCTTCCCGCCATTGGAGCCACTTCAAGGTCTGAAGCTTCGCAGCTCAGCAGCAGCTAAGCGGTGGCAGCAGCAGCCCTAGCAGCTTCCACGCTTCCCTGCAGGTACCCAGCCCCTCCGCGCGTGCCTGCAGGCCTTCCCTGCCTCCGCGTTCTCTGCTCTGTCGCACGCCCTCTACGCCCGCAACCGGCCGCTGCGCACCCTTGCAGCGACCGGCCAAGCATCTCCCCGCCTCCCTGCCAGCCTCTGCAAGCATCCATGTGCACCTGCAGACACCTCGCCTCCCTCTCCGAGCGCGCTGTCGCGAGCCCTCCGCACTTGCAACCGGACGGTGCAGGTGCTCTCCTCTACCCGAATACGCACCCACGCACATTGAAGGCCATCAGACGATGGCCCGCAGCGCAGATGCCTTTACTCGCCTCCTGCAGAGTGGCTGCGTTTTCTCTGCCCTCTCTCTCCCGCTTTCTCTCTCTCTCTCTCTCTCTCACAACACTCACTCTCTCTTTACACCGACGCGCACTGATGAGTGGCTACTCATCATGGCTAAAAGGCCAAAATTAAGCTAGACACTAAGCAAAACAATATCAAATTAACATATAAAAAGGGTTAAGTGTGGGAATTAAAGAAAAGACCTAAAACTTTTAATGTGTGTTAAAACCTCCTAATTAGGTCACAAAAATGAGATATTCTGAAAACTAAAGAACAAATGATGATCCATGCATCAATTGAACACATAAACAAGTTTTAAAAGACAAATCAGAAGTAAAATCAATGTCTTAAATGTTCAATTAAGCACATGTAAAAATTTGAAAGCAATTGGACATCATTTAGGCTTAGAAATAAATAGATTACAATTAGGTCCTTCATGCATTACATTTCTACCCTTCAAAACTCCTTCTTGGACCTTTTTGCAAGCCGCAGGGACCCCTCTGTATGACTGCAAGGCCCTTCCAGTTATAGTTCTTTTCAATTTTGGACCTGCACGCTATTCTTCTACCCCTTCGTTCAAGGGTCTTCCTGCAAGTTTTCCCTCATTTCAGAGAGAAGCCTGTGTTCTTCACGTGCACTGTAGCACGCGAAGAACACAACCATTCTCGACCGCCCATCGCACTTTTGATCTCGATCTGCGGCTGGATTCTATTGGAACCTTCGCGCGATTCGGTGCGTGCGTTCACCTCTCTTCCCAGATCACATCTGACGGTCAGATTTCCATCTTGACTCGCCGCGCGCTCTACCCATCTCATCCTCACCGCCGGCCTAATTTTGATTAACCTCACCCTTGCGGTGATTCCAGTCACTGAGCTGCTATTTAAGCACCTCAGTGGTGTCGTGCGCAAGGGATCGCTCCCTCCTACATCTCTTAGCGATCAGTTCATCCACTCCAGTCTCCCCTCCTCATCTAGACCCTGATTTCACAGCCACCAGCTGTGGAATCATCGCCTACTCTCGACCCTCCTCGTCGCTAAGGACCTCGTAGCACCTAAGGACGACCCTGGAGTCTCACTAGCAGACTCTTCCCTCCGCTGGAGTCACCCTCCTCCTTTCTTCCTCCTTAGCCGCCGGCTAAGGACCCATAGGTCCCATTCTTCCTTTTAGTTTAGGTTTTTAATTCTGCACAAGTAGTGTTAGATTTAGTTTGCAGTAGTTTAGAATAGATTTAGTTTTAATTGTTAGTGTTTAATGTTAGCTGTAGTTAGATTAGTCTTAGGAGTAGAATTAGTATTAGATCCCCTCCCTCACCTCCCCTGATCAGTCCAGATCAGAGGGGAAGAATCATCTGTTCATTGTTCAATTTATCTCCCTCTTCATGTTTTTTTTTTCCATCATCCAAATTCTGATTCTTGTTTTTCCTTTTAACGACGAATTTTTCATCAATCACCCACACATCCTGACCCAATTTCAGATCTGATGGTGTACTGCCTCAGATCTGAAAGTGGCGTCACAAGCACCATTTGGGGCTTCTCACTCACTCCATTTGTTTCACAAAAGCCCCTCTGTTTTAAATGGATTGCCTCAGTTTGTCAGAGCACTTTTGATTTGGATTTTAAAGGATTTTTACTCTCTGAAATGTTTTGACAGATCTGACAAATTGAAGGGATTTTTGGTTTTCATTGTGGGCAAGGACTCTGAGAAGTTCTCTGGTGACAGAGAACCAATCAGAAGAGCCTTTCATGATTCTGTTTATACTTTGTTTTGAATGCATTCGCCAGCTTCCATTAAATTTCCTTAATGCATTCTTAGTCTCTTTTTGCTATTTCAGAACTGCCATACACTATTTGTGTTGATGATCATTTCTGTATGGTGATTCTCTAACCTAAGGAGTTTTCCATACTCCTTAAGGTTGCAAGAAACTGGGATTGTATGTTGTTGGTTTTAATTGATTGAGCTAAGTCTTCCTTCATGTTGTCTATAGCATTAGGAAGAGCTAACTCAATGCCATTTGAGTTTTGATCTGAAAGGATGCTTCTGATAAGGTTTTTTTTCTTGTTGGGTATTTGAACTGAATTCTTATGTGATTTTCGTGAGATTTAAACCCTTATCAGATTTGGATTTCAACTCTCAAAATTTTTAGTTTGTTTTGAATTTTATCTTACTCCCAGTTACACAGCAACATGCTGCATCTAGCAGCTACATTCCCCTCTTCTCTAAACTCCCTTCTTCTCTAAATTTCCCTCTTCTCTGTAGAATACTTCCCCCCTCTTCAAGTGGACTAACTGCAGCAGCAGTTAGCCATTTGACAGTGGCTTAAGCCACTGCTGCTGCTACAAAACTCACCCTGAACAGCAACTAAAACCAACACTAAAACAGCACATTCTTCTCTTCTCCATCTCCTCTGACAGTAGCTGCGGCTGCTGTCTAAACTCAAATAAAAACTTAATCAACCCTAATTCCCTAACTTCATACTAAAACCTAATTATACATACTTATTTTAAAACTGTAAATATACCTATCTATATCATTCTAACTATAATATACAGACTAATTATGTAAGTATAAATACATAGATATACTGTAATTACTGTACAAACTTATATATATATATATCTATGTACATATGTAATCTATGTAAATATACGTATAAATGCTAAACTATTATGTATGTATTTACTTAATTATGTTTATATAAAGATACAGATTTCTATTTACATATTTAGTAGCTAGATTATAGATTAACTTAGCTAAATTAATAATTTAGAGCTATAATTAAATTAAATAAATCTATAAACTTAGGATAATATTTATAGTAAGTAATTTAAGTGAATTAAAGTGTATTTATACCTAGTACAGTTTACTGTAACTTAGTTTTAATTATAAACTACACAGAATTGCTATTTTAGCCTAAATAAAACATAAATAAATTCGTAAAAATACAATAAAAATATGTATTAAATACTTAAGTATGTAAATTAAAACTGTTTAAGGTCAATTAGACCATTTACTAATTATTTTATAAGTAATTAACTATTTAATCACCTAAATCAACCTGTATAATCAGCCTAGTTTAGCGAATTTATTTGTATAGTAAACATATTTAAAATTAAAAATTAATTAATCAATTATGCAGTATTATGTAAATATTTTATTTACCATATTTTATTTTATTTCTTTTTTAATAATTTATGGCCCCCAAATCGAGGGCTAAAAACGTGCCCAGACGCAGCTGCGCCTGATTTCCAGCGCACGATGTGACGCTGGAATAGCACCACATCGTGTGCTGCAAGTCAAGCGCAGCCCCATATAAGATAATTATGTTATATATTCCTGCGATACAGCGTATGGTAAATAATGTGAAAATATATATATATATATGTATATATGCAAATAGGTCTATATGTATATATATATATGTATGGTTATAAATATAGAGGTATATATATATATATGTATATATATAAGGATATGTATATATATATGTATGTATAAGTATATAGTAATATGTGTATATGTAGATATATGTAGCTAAGTATATATATATATATGTATGTATATATAGTTATAGATATATATATGTATAGACGTGTATATATATATATGTATATAATACTGTATAGATGTATATAAATATATGTATATATATATATATATGTATATGCATAGTAGTATATGTATATATGTATATATATATATATATATATGTATGTATATATATAGGTATATAGATATATATATATATATATATATAAGTATGTATGCATACTAATACATAAGTATATAGGTACTACTATATGTATAAATATAAGTATATATTTATATATATATAGATATATATATGTATATCAATATATGTATATATATATCACTATATATAAGTATACATATATATATATGTTTATAATAGTGTTTATGTGTGTGTGGGTGTGTGTAAGTGTTGGTGTAGGTGTGTGTGCGTGATGATATAATGTAATGTGTACATGACAATGATAACAATGACACCGATGATCCCCGGCAACGGCGCCAAAAAAAATGATGTAATAATGTTAAATGTGTAATGTAACACAATGGTTGTATGATGATGAATGATTATTGTTATGATCATGTTGTTGTAGTATAGTGTGTATAATATAACATTAAGAATGTCGTATAGTGGTGAGTATGGGTGAATACCAGTCATTACAACCATTATTATCATTTGCTTATTTATCTAATTTTTACTGGTTTTGTTCCAGGTCGTTCACTGGGAGGCAATTTATTGAATTTAATTCAGTCACTCTTTGATCTCAAAATTATCCTCTAATTCCAAAAAGAAACTTTACATCTTATTAAAGAATGAATGAATGTGTGTTTTATTTACCTAATTACTAAGAAATGCTTGCAAAAATACTAACTATGAACAAGCATCAAACAATCTATTATTATACTCTAAACTATGTATTTACAAGTTATCCTATTAGTACTAATCATGATAGATATAAGCGTCGCTAAATCTCAGAAAACACCTAGACGACGACCGACTCGACACTGTGCTACACTCCATCGTCTTCTCCACCCCCACCCCTTTATATACATAATATATACATATATATATACTGTATTTACTTTATTTCTGTTTGCTTTCCTGATAGTAAAAAGATAAAAAAAAAATATAAAAGAGAAAAGATAATCTTTGACTTGCAGGTACTCCGTCTTGCGAGTAGCAAGACCCGTTTTGGGAACCTTGTTTTGGCTCAAAGCCAAGAACCCAATTTTGATGGTGTGCCTCAAGGACAAAGATTACCAGAAAAAAATCTAAATAAGAAAAAACACCAAAAACACAATAAATGAACGGAAGAGACTCGTTGTAGGAAAGGCGTAGAAACTCGACTTGTACCCCACTTCCCTGAGTTCAACCCTGGGCCTAAAAGTGACAAGATAAAATCAAGTAGGCCAGGTTAAAAATTTTGTAAAGAGATGGTTAGGTCCGATTTTGGTTAACCACTATACACATTTCAACGATAAAATCATCATATTAACAACCTATCCGGGTCCGACCATACATCTTTTCTGCCGCCATTGCCGGGGAGGTGTGCCTTCAAGTAAGTTTCTATTCAATTCCTTTCAATTTTTTCTCTTCTCTCTTCACAGGTATTTTTGTTTTTGGTGTGCAGGTGAACCTGGTTGCAAGGAGAAGACAGGCAGACGAAGTCGGGAATGAGGGCAGATCTAAGGTAGGAACGAGAGCGTAAAGATGTCGACACCGCATTGGAGCTTCGCACACATTGCTGAACAAGTAAGTTTTCTTTTCTTAGCAAACTAGAGTTAACTTGCCACCTTAATAAAAAAAAAAACTAAAAGCTAAAAAAAAACTAGAAAAACTTCTTGGGATCTCTTGGGGCAAGTGGATTAAAATTCACTTGTTTGATTGATTATCTTCACTCCCACCGCCCCAGGATTTCCCGCCATACTTCGCATAGCGAAAATCCGAGAATCTTGATTCTTGAATTTTTCACCGTGGGAAGTATTCTTTGAGGCAAATAAAAAGATTGATTACACCCCTCTTTGCCTCATTTACCTGCAAATTCAGGATCACATTTTTGGTGGGGAGACTTGGAATTGAGTTGATTCCAACCTCACCACGACTTTTCAACTTGCCTAGGATTCAATCCCGAACATTTCAACACCAACAATTTGAGTTTCTTTATCTATTGGTTGAGCCTTGTGTGGACATCTTTTTGGTGATTGGGAGCACTTGAATTAAAGTGCTTTGGCTCCCTTTCACACTAATATAAAACTGATTCATGCATCCACACATAGAAATCTCCATTTAGGGTAGCCCATTGCATTTTAGCATGCATTAACTAACTGATATTGAAGAAGGGTTTCTTGGGCTTAGAAAGAAAACTTGTATTCTCACAAAAACCCAGAGATGGGTTGAATTGGTAATTCAGCAAAATCCTAAAATTCATACTACTTAAGGATGAACTCTAAAATCCATTCACCAATTAAGAACTTCAATTCGGGGAGATTTCCCCATTGCATGCTTGTTTTACACACTCTGAAAATCAATCACTTGGGCATTACCCATAAACAATGCCCTTCACATTCCAGAAGCACTTGATCCTAAGCCTCTAACTAAAACTGGTAGTAACTTGACCCTTCTTAAGGATTGGAGGTCTAACTACCTGCGTGTAGCGGCTACGTGCTGGTGAGAGTTCCCGCATGCTATCAGGTGTCTAAGACTGGGGCAAACGGCCTTTCAATCTGGCCTGGTGGTTCTGCGGTGCTCGCATTCGGTTTCGTAGTTCGTGATAGTAGGTAACTTAGATCTTTAGGTCTAAGGGCACACTGTAGAGGTTAGGAACTTGACTATATTGATTTGTAATCAAGTGTACCTTTGTGGCGTCATTTCTCTCATCTCTTTTCCCTTCTCATCACCACAACTCTTCCTGCGGTAGTGCATGTTTGGGAGGAGGTCACAAAACCCTGAACTATTTGAATTGACTGCTAAATCTAGAAAACAAGCTGAATCGTCCTCCTCCTCCACAAACATGGCAAACGCCCCCACCTCTTCACCACTTCGTCACAATTCCAATTCTTCCAACAACAGGCTTATCCTGAGAAACCCTGTAAGACCTTCCTTGCCGAGTGTTGCGCCAAAAGACTCGGTAAGTCATGTGGATCTAGCTTCTACAAGCAGTATTTCAACACGAAGGACCAAGCCTCCGTGTGCTCGGATGCATATTTACATGCGGACATGTCTTCTTGCATAGAAGACGCTTGCGCCCTGGGGAACAACCTGTTCTCTGGCACTTATAACCCAGGGTGGCGTAATCATCCGAACTTTGCATGGTCCAACAACCCGCAGCACTAAAATCCCGCGGGGGGACCAATACGACCGTCCGCACTCGTCATCCCAAGGGCCCAGTCTAATCCTATGGCAAATCCGCCATTAGGCCCTTGCATAGCACAAACCGAACACGCATCAAGGCCCCTTGATAAACTGATGCAAATGATGACTGAAATGTCCAAGCACCATAAAGAGAACATGACCTCTCTTCAGCACCATTTGGCGCAGCAGAATGCTGAGATCAGTCAATTACTCATGGCGACTCGATCTTAGGGCACTCTTCCCGCCCAACCTATTCGAAACCCGCGAAACTTCGTACCCTGTGGTCCACGACCACAGGTACAACCTTCTCAGGGACAGGTTCATCAAATTCTGCAAGCTCCGATCATTCCACCGGGATTTCAGGCTAATCCCGCTGCAGCACCGTACTCTTATGTTGATTGCGATTGCATCAAGGATGACACGTCTGATGAGGACATGACCGTCAGTGCGTGTATCGGACTAATTGGGACCGATTCAGACTGCTGCAAATTACCTGACGACTGCTTGACCAACACAAATTGTGATGTTCCCCAATCCCTCCCTATTCTTGTACCTTCTCCTGACCAGACCTCTGACGAGGTTTTCTCCGCTTCCCATACCTCGTGGTCTGAGTCATCGCCGGGCTGCTCACCGCTGGTCCACACTCTAGAAGACCGGATTGCCCTTTCTTTCCTGCCAAATCAGGCGGATTTGCAACTCCACATTGGGACCTTGAGCCCACATCTTACTCACTGGGGCTATTCCCTTTTGGATCCATCTATCCAAGGAGCCCCTCTTCTTGGCCAATCTAAAGGCCAACTTCTTCTTCCTGATCTGTTTTCTGATCCGCCTGGGACACTCTCATCCCAGAAAATACCAGACCTTTCACCATCAACCATCACTTTTCACTCCACTACCACACTCTTCACTTCACCACCCACCATCCACCCACCCTACCACCCTGCTCTATACCCTGACCCTCAGCTCTCCTTACCCGATCTTTCGTCCTTTCTCTACCTTTCCCTGCATGCATATAAGGACATAGCATTGTTTGGCATGGGCGGGTGGATAGGCATCCATAATATCTGGGTATTTTTTGTTATCATACAGTTCCCACCTATTTATAAATATGCAAGAAAAAAGAAAAAGAGAAAGAAAAAATATATATATACATATATATATAATAATAATAATAAATGGTGTTTAGTAATGATCTGAAAGCTGAAACAAAAACACAATAAGTGTTTACGGATATTCAACCTCTATTTTGAAGACTTTCTAGGCCACAGAAGCTTGATTCACTCAGGCTCGGCTTAATTCACTTGAGTATTGACAAGATAGATCGGAATATCTCCTAAGTAAGGACATATTCTTGTACCTGAGACACCAGTACAGGATCTATTGGTTTGCTTCTACTTGAGAGCTTAAGTAAACTTGGTTCACACTACACATATCAGGAAAGACCAGGTGAACATAAGATCCAACCCTAGTGTTCATTAAGGAAGGTGGAGTCCTTACCTGTGCACGTAGGTAGACTTTTTATCCCAGACTTTAGTCTTGTGTTTAGGAGCGACTCTTTCCACCAAAATGAAACTCTCCCACCAAAAAGAAAAAAAAGTGTGTGCTCCTTCAAAAAATGTTGTAAGAGATATACTGACACGTGTTTCAAAAAAAAAAAATGAGAGAGTTGCAAATAAGTCAGTATATCTCACAAATGTCTGTAAAGTCTTCGCCCTACAAGAAGTTCTTTAGGGCAGGTTACAAATACTTTGTTTTCTTTTGAGCCACAAAAATCAGAAAATGGGAGTTGAGTTTTTTCGTCATCTTCTTAAGGGTCAATCCAAAAACATGAACTGAAACTGGGACCAACCTATACCTAAAGATTTATGAAACCTTGGGCTTGAGTCTTAATGTTCATCTGGTCAGTCTTGATCCTTCCCTATGCACAAGCCATAACCTCTTGAGCTCTCGAGTACGGCAAAAACCTCCTGGGTCCTGGAAATCGTACTTAAGGTTTAAATATCAAGAATCCTGGTTAATTGAGAGATGATCTATGTCATGTGAGACTTAAAGTACTGGTAGTCTTCTCAACAATTGGTTCTCAAAATATCCAACAATAAACACACCTATATCGCCTCAGAAGAAAATCTTCAGCTTAAGATCATTTCTAAACACTACAAAAAATGTTTTGCTAGGGACTAGCAAAAAATAGGCATGGGGGTATGATTGCACCGCAAAATATGCCTGCAATAATGCCTTCTTGCGCTATTTCCTAGCATTACTTATGCATATTAGGATTCCATAGTTGCATTTTGTAAAAATACATGCATTCATGCATTTAATTGAGAGGAGAGGAGAATGAAATAAATGGCTTCATAATTCGCATTTTCCTCAAGTGATTCTTTGCAAAAATCCACATCTTTTTATGTTTTCCACTTGATTTTTGTAATGCTTCCCTCGGCTGCAGCTTCTTCTCCTTACGCCATTTCCTTCCTCTCCCTGCGAAGCCCGTCCCTGCTGCAACCATTCCCTGCCGCAGCCGTGCATGTGCCATGCATGGCCATGCTCTCATCTTCTATATAAGAAGCCATGTCTTCTTCTCTTCAAGGGGAGGCTGGTCGCTGCAGCAAGAAAAAAACTCCACCTGCAGCTCCATCACCACCACCGTCCTCTCCTCTATTCCCCTCCATATGCCGACCCTCCTCCGAGGAGAAACCTGGCGGGCAAGAGCTCACTGTGGTGCACACCACCACAGTGAGACCACCACCGCCCAACTCTTCAAAGAGCCGGTGGGCGTGGTGGCTCTTCTTTCATTTTTTTTCCGTTCCCACACCTTCCTGCCATTGGAGCCGCTTCAAGGTCTGAAGCTTCGCAGCTTAGCAGCAGCAGCTAAGCGGCGGCAGCAGCAGCCCTAGCAGCTTCCACGCTTCCCTGCAGGCGCCCAGCCCCTCCACGCACGCCTGCAGGCCTTCCCCGCCTCCGCGTTCTCCGCTCTGTGGCACACCCTTCACTCTCGCAACCGACCGCTGCGCGCCTCTGCAGCTGCCGGCCAAGGGTCTCCCCGCCTCCCTACCAACCTCTGCTAGAGTCCGTGCGCTCCTGCAGACACCTCGCCTCCCTCTTCAAGCACACTGTCACGAGCCCTCCACGCTCGCAACCGGAAGGCACAGGCGCTCTCCTCTGCGCGAATACGCGCTCGCAGGTGTTGAATGCCATCAGATAATGGGCCCGCAGCGCAGATGCCTTAACTCCCCTCCTGCAGAGTGGCTGCGTTCTCTTTGCCCGCTCTCTCCCGCTTTCTCTCTCGCTCTCTCTCTCTCTCTCTCACAACACTCACTCTCTCTTTACACCGACGCACACACACACCTACACCAACACTTACACACACCCACACACACATAAACACTATTATAAACATATATATATATACGTATACTTATATATAGTGATATATATATACATATATTGATATACATATATATATATACATATATATATACTTATATTTATACATATAGTAGTACCTATATACTTATGTATTAGTATACATACATACATATATATATATACATATATACATATACTACTATGCATATACATATATATATATATATACTTACGTCTATATATATAGTAGTATTAGTATACTTATATACATATATATATATATATATATATACTTATATATATATACTTATATATATACATATCTTGATACATATACCTATATACATATATTATTATTATATATATATATACATCTATATAGTATTATATACATATATACATATATATATATATACATCTATACATATATATATCTATAACTATATATACATACATATATATATATATGCTTAGCTACATATATCTACATATACACATATTACTATATACTTATAAATACACATATATATACCTCTATATTTATAACCATATATATATATTTACATATATACATATATATATATTTTTTCACATTATTTACCATACGCTGTATCGCGGGAATATCTGCACCAGTTGTTGATATTTCCCGATACACGCGTACAAAAAGCGTGGTCGCATACATCTTCCACCATCCATCCCACACTCTACACAACACCTAGTCCTATTGGTTGCGTCTCTCTAGACGACGACCGACTCGACACCGTGCTACACTCCATCGCCGCCTCCACCCCCACCCCTTTATATACATAATATATACATATATATATACTGTATTTACTTTATTTCTGTTTGCTTTCCTGATAGTAAAAAGATAAAAAAAATATAAAAGAGAAAAGATAATCTTTGACTTGCAGGTACTCTTTCTTGCAAGTAGTAAGACCCATTTTGGGAACCCTGTTTTGGCTCAAAGCCAAGAACCCAATTTTGAGGGTGTGCCTCAAGGACAAAGATTACCAGAAAAAAATCTAAATAAGAAAAAAACACCAAAAGCACAATAAACGAATGGAAGAGACTTGTTGTAGAAAAGGTATAGAAACTCGACTTGTACCCCACTTCCCTAAGTTCGACCTTGGGCCTAAAAGTGACAAGATAAAATCAAGTAGGCCAGGTTAAAAATTTTGTTAAGAGATGGTTAGGTCCAATTTAGGTTAACCACTATACACATTTCAACAATAAAATCATCATATTAACAACCTATCCGTGTCTGACCATACAACCGTCGCCCTATGCCCTCGACGCCGACACCGAAAGCACACAATTTCCTTGTTGCCCCATGCTTGCCATTGTTAACCTAGCCTCTGCCTGCAATCCTAGCTCCGTCAGCCATCGAAACTCTTCTCTCCTTCCTCCTCCAAGCCCTAGATCTCCAGGTTGTCCACCCTCCATCTCCATGGAACCTCTCTCCTGTCACCCTATTGTTCTCCATCGCCATCTTTTATCTATTTTTTGTGAGATTGTGACTTTACTGTAACGCAACGATTTAAAACCTGATCTCGAGCAACTAACATTTCCCTTAATACATGCTCTTCTAATTTAGGCTAATTCCCCTTTTTGTCATAACAAGTTAGCTATTCATTTTATCCATTAACTTCCCCTTTTTAATGGAAATATAGATATGTTTATCTTTTAAGATCTCTCCCCTTCTAGTTGATAGAAATCTTTCTCCCCCTTATTAAAAGAGTCCAAACATAGAGGAAAGTATATCTACCTCCCCCTTAATAGCATATAAATTTTTAAAACTTCCCCTATTTAAATATTAAAAAGGAGTAGGGTAAAGGGTTTACCTCACTTACCATGGCCAATAAAATGGTCCTTGAGGTGGATGCCAAAAATGATGGGGTTCCCATCTAAAGCTTGGTGGTCAAGGCATCGGTGCTAGTCTCCAACCGAACGGTTGAATCATGGTGGTTCGATCATTCGCCGGTCGTCTCATTGGTCTTCTTGTCTTTGGTCTACTCTTTGGTCCTCCCAACTTGAGTAGTCTATTCTCCAACTTGTACGTCCAATCTTTCATAATGAAATCTTCTTTGAAACCTACAAAACAAGATTGTAATTGGATTCTCAATATCCAAGTTAGCTTAGATCCAAGCTTGTTAGTTGATCTCCTTGATGGAGATTCTTTCTCAATTTTTTGGCTAAATCCAACTTTTTCATTAGAGAAATTATCTAATTTATTCATCAAATTATTAGAATTTTTTCTAAGACATGCAAGATCTTTTTCTATAAAGCTCATTTTGATTTTCAAACTAGAGATTTTAGCTTTCAAGCTATTATTCTCCTCAATCAATTTATTATTTTCATTAATTAGGTTATTATTCTTTAACAACAAGCTATCCTTTTCAGGAATGTTAGGACTAGAACTAATTTCTAAATCCTTAATATCAATCTCTAACATTTCATTTTCAAATTTTAGAAAACAAAGATTCTTTTTCATGCTTTTGTTTTATACTTTTAATGACTTAATAATTTAATAATGTTATTCTAGTGCCTCTTGTAATTCTAAATTGGTGAATGAATTTACCTCTTCATCGTTGGAGTTGTCGTTGCTAGGATCCGCTAATGCCATGAAGCCCATGCAAGCAGTTTTGTTCTTTGTTTTGGGATCTTCTTTTTCCTCCTCTGAGGTTGTATCATCCCACGTGGCTTGAAAAGCCTTCTTCTTCTATCTCTTCTCTTTCCCTTTCTTCTTCTCCTTCTTGAGAAGAGGGCATTCAGCTCAAAGATGCCCATTTTCATTGCAATGATTGCAACTTACTGGGCTATCTCACCCCTTCTTCTCTTTCTTTGAGTTCTTGTAAAACTTAGAGAATTTTTTAAATAAAATCATAAGGTCTTCGTTGTCAGAACTTACCTTGCTATCAGATGTGGCTTTGAAGGCGAGGGTCTTCCTTGGCTTTGGCTTCGGTGTATCCTTCTTTTGCTTCATCTTCATCTCATAGGCTATGAGATTGCCTAAGAGATCTTCCATGTTGAGCTCCTCTACTTCATTCGCCTCTTCGATGGTGGTGACCTTTTGTTCCCATTTCGGTCAGAGGGAACGAAGAAGCTTTGTTTAAAGCTCCCCCTTTATAAAGGTTTTCCCTGAGGCCTTTAGGTTGTTCACTATAAGAGTGAACCTTGTATACATCTCACTCAGGGATTCATTAGATTTCATAAAGAAAGATTCAAATTCTTGAGATAAGATATTAATATTAGAAGCTCTTACCTTGGACGTACCTTCGTGAGTTACCACAAGCATTTGCCATATCTCGTACGTGGTACCGCATTGTGAGATCCGGTTAAACTCCTCCAGGCTTAATGCGTAGTACAACGAGTTCATTGCTTTCGTATTGAGAGAAAGCTTGCAGGTATGCTGCTATGAGTAGCCTCCTTTGGGTCTCGTTGGGACTTCGAATGGGGTTTCACATCATCGCCATAACGGGAAGTTGTGGCTTGAAGCCACATCCTCATACGTAGTTTCTAGTAGGCATAGTTGTTGGAACCTTGTTCCGCATCTTGTTTTAGTATTAACAAAATTATTATAGATTAATGCTTACAATTGAGTGTTAGGTGAAGATCAAGGAAAACAATGAACTATGGCAAGGAGGCATGATGACAAGGAGGAGAAATGTCGAGGAGGAGAAGATCAACTTCAATTTGGAGTTTTTGTTGTCTTTTAGATTAAGTTTTTACTTTATTAGAATATATGCCTCTTAACTACGAAACATGAATTAGATCGTAAAAATCATATAGAGATAAATTAGGATAAAATATTACGATCATTCGATTTATTTCAAAGTACGTATTGTTTAAAAGATACTTTTTTATTGTTTAAAGTATTTGCTAAAATGGGCTAGTAATCAGGTTGTATTCATATTTAGAAAGGTACATGTTAACCCACAAATACTAGTACTAAAGTTTAGTACCGGTACATGTGAGTTACAAGTTTGGATTTTTTCAAAGAAACAAATCTGTATCTCATGAGTACGAATACTGGAGGCAACGAGTACCGGCACTCATGATCAATAATGGTACAAGTGGATTACAGATAAGTGTTTAAAACCCAAATCTGGAAGCAATGAGTACCGATACCCAATAGACACTGTCTGTGACAAGTTAACTTAAAACATAAAATAGTATGTCACTAGTACTGGTACCCATATTTTAGTACCAGTACAAGTTAGCCGTTGGTTCAAATATGAACGGCTAGAAAATTTATTTTGGCAATATGAACGTTGGGATATAAACCCCAACGTCTAGTAGACGTATTACTAAGGTCTTAACTCTATAAAAAGACCCTAGTACCCTTAGTTTGCACACAAGGTATACAAGAGAAATTCCTAGAGCTTAATTTTCATATTTTCTACCACTTTCTGAAGAGAAGAAATTATGTTTGTTGCTCACAATCTCTTTACGAATTTGCAAACTCAACGATGTATTCCTTTCATGCATTTACAACGCAATTCACATCTTTTCTAGGCTCTCTAATTGGTAATCTCATTTTAATTATTGTTGAGAGGCTTAGGAATCTTTGTTGTAAGATTTATTTTGCCTTACCCCAATTCTTATTTTTCTATTAAGCTTTTGCTCTTTGTTTGGGTTGTAACAAACCCGTTCTTGTACTTGGGTTGAGGTAACCCATTAATTACCTCATCTAGTAAATTGATTCCCTTGGGGTTGAAGGAATCGGATTAAAAATCCTAAGCTAGGAGGCTTAGGTAGTGGAGTACCCAAGTGAGTGGGGAACCGCTATACATTTTGTGTCCTTTGTGGTTTGATTATTATTTGTACAAATCTATTTGTTATTACTAATATTTCCATTTTGTATGTTTGTGCGCATTGCCATTAGATCGTATAGTCTATAGTAGATCCTACAGTAGTTGCTCCCATCGAAGTAGGGCAGACTGACGATAGACTACCCTTCTGCGTGTCTTATTGCGGTGATGCTTCCCGTCATGATTTGATCCTCGTTGGGTTACACCGTTGTCGTAGGACTGACGTGGCTTGTGCGTGTGTGTTAAGAAGTGTCGTTATAGTCGCACTTGCAACGTCGATTTTAAAGTAAGGAAACGGAGGTGAGTCCAAGTGTCGATCTCAGGGAGGCGTGAAAATCAGATTTCTCTTATCACTTGTTGTCACGGAAATTGTGGAGTTTTACTTGTGAAAGGTGTGGTTGAAAAGCGAAAGAGAGATAGAGAGAGAGGGAGAGATTAGGGTTAGAGTTGTTTCTTGCTTGATCATGGAACTTAAATAGAAATTAAAGTAAGCATCTGAACGAAAAGTAACGTCATTAATCATGCAGCTTTAGTTCACAAATTACAACATTAGATACATGCTTAAACATAAGTAAAGGAAAGCTTAAAAGGGAGTAAGAGAGAGAGAGGGGGGAGAGCGGTGAGGCAACCACGGCGGTGGAGGAGGCTCCGTCAGTGGCTCGTCGTCTCCGGTGATTACAAGAGGGCCTAAAGCTAGCTAAGAGAGGGGTAGAGTAGTTGCAAAGGAAGTGAATGCCTTGAATGAGTGGTTAAGGGGGTTTAAATAGGGAGAAGGGCTTTCTAAAAGAAGAAGGGGCTTTAGCGACATCCGGGATGTCACTAAAACCATTCCAAAAGCGTTGGTGAAGTCCTCTAGCCCGCCGGTCACCTGCCTGCACCGTTCTTCTTCGCACCCGATCCACAACCGCTGCGTGAGAGCCGTTCGATCGAAGATCGGACGGCTGAGATCTTCCCTTGGGTGCGCTCAAATTGCACCTTGGGCGCGCGTGTGTGCGGGCATCATCGCCAGACGTACGCGCACGCGTGGGCACTCGCTGTCTGAGGGCACGCCGCATGGCGCGATCTTGACCGCCCGCTGCTGATCGGGCGACCCAATTTTGCCGCGCGCTCCTTCATCTTCAATTCTCCGCACCGCGCAGCTCGAACCTGTGTTGCGTGCGTGCGGGAGTGTGCGCTAACCATTGCACCACGCCCGCTGCTTTGTCGCGATGACCGCAGGCCGGCACGTGGTTCTCGACCATCTGATTGAAGATCAACGGCCGAGATCAATCAACGGCCGAGATTTGATCTCAGCTGAAGGAGGAAGTGGCGTGCGGTGAGCGGGGGGCGATGTGGCACAACGAGGGTCGTTGATCATCAAATCAACGGTCAGAACTTCTTGGGGCCATTGTAGGAGCTCCAGATGTCAGATTTGGCCGATCTTGAATCTGTTGGACTCCGTTCGTCGTTCTAAATCCATCCGTGCGGTCCGATTACTCATCTGAGGCCTGCTTTGACAAGTGCTTACATAAATGGGCATTAATACAATTTTATAAGCAATCTTGGTATATGATGCATGCAATGCTCCCATTCTACTTATGTTGTGACTTTTATTCTTAAGATGGACCCTATTTAACAGAATTATCACCCCCATGCTTACTCCTTGCTAGTCCCTAGCAAGGTTTATTCTAGCCTTTATTTTCTTTCATAATTTAAGAAGTAGTTGCTTAGACACTTCGTCACTTGTCAATAGGAGGAAATATACCAAGATCTTAATCTACAAAGACTAAGCAGCGCCCGGGTGTCTGCCAAAATACGAATCACCTGAATCCTTGCTTTAATGTATATAACTATACATATGTATATGTATATATATATATATATATATTTTTTTTTTTTTTTGAATTTTTTCAGAATTCAGTGTGGGTTGGTAACTTTTTACAGCTACCCAACCCACCCAAAACTCGGTTAAAACCATAAGTGCTAAGCATCTTGGTGTGAAGATTGTGATAGACTCACTTAACGGTAATTCAGACAGACTTTGGGTTTCTACGCCCCTAGGTGACCGGAAGAGGAAATATATTTGCCTAAAGGTGTATTTGTTCGATTGGTAGCTTTCTCCTTACGTTTGTTTTAATTGGGGTCAACACAAGGATTTTTCCAGTGTATATCTCCCTAGCTTGTAGTACTTCCCTGCTTCTTCCTTAAGTGTTTTGGTTCTTGTTGTGCAGTTATTGAGCTGGGCTCTAGACAACCGACCAATGGGCTGTTATCCATGATCACTTGCCAGCCATACTCGTGCGGTGTAGTGTGGTTTATTTTCTTTTCTTCTTTTTTTTTTCTTTTTTTTTTTTCGTAGGTAGCTTCCCTAATCTCAAATGTACCTAGAGGCAATGAAGAAGAAATGGTCCTGTGGCTGGGTTCTGGACAACCTGCCAATGGGCTGTTACCCACGACAACTTGCCAACCATACCACCCTAGAGAGTTCATTAGCTACCCAATTTCTGTCAAAATCTCCAAGGAGTGAGTCTGTGCAAAAATGTGTGCAGATGCTTAGACTCAAAGTTTTTCTGAGTTAGAGGGTGAGTTGATAAGTCGTATACTTATCACCTTATTTAGTAGGTGGATTAGAATAACTTAAGGTTGCAAGGATTCGAAGCTAAATCCATATTTTAACGGACACCAGGGCTGATTATGCCTGAAGGTCTGAAAAGTCTAAGTGTTTAAGTTCTTTTTTGTATTATTTCCTACTATTGACAAGTTTCTAATACCTAAGTTTTCTTCCTAAATTTAATTTTTTTTTATTTTATTCAGACTTATTAAATGAGCTCAGGATTGTGCAATTTACCACCCTCCCATGCTTAAGTTGGACAATGTCCTCATTGGCAAGTACATGGATGCATAAGGGTTCAAAAAGATAGTACCTGAGTGACGTAAAATACCGAATCAGTCTGAATCCTCTGGGTTGCCTCCCAGGAAGCGCTGAGTTTAACGCCTCCAGCTGGGCGGTGCTTTGTGTCATCCCTCAACAAGGGTGACACTCTCCTTTGGGGGAACCTAGGCCAGGAAGTGCTTCAATCTTGGACCATTAACAGTAAAAGTGTGCCTAGTGTTAGGATCAGCGATTTCAACTGCCCCATTAGAGTAGGGCTTAACCACCCGAAATGGTCCTGTCCATTTAGACCTGAGTTTCCCCAGGAAGAGTTTTAAGCGGGCGTCAAATAGCCAGATTTGCTGGTTGGGCTCAAAGGTTTTTCTATGAATGAGTCGGTCATGGATGGCTTTCATTTTCTCCTTATACAGTTGACTATTTTCAAAAGCATCCCGACGAATTTCTTCGAGCTCAGATAATTGGAACGTCCTCTATGCACCGGCTAACTGGGAATCCATGTTACATTGCTTGACAGCCCAGTACGCCCGGTGTTCTAATTCGATAGGAAGATGGCAGGCTTTGCCAAGGACCAGGCGATAAGGCAACATGCCTATCGGGGTCTTGAAAGCGATCCTATATGCCCACAGGGCATCATCAAGTCGTGTGGACCAGTCTTTCCTGTCAGGTCTCACAGTCTTCTGTAAAATGTTCTTGATTTGTCTATTTGAGACCTCAGTCTGCCCGTTTGTTTGCGGATGATACGGGGTAGCAATGCGGTGGTTCACCCCATATTTTCTAAGTAAGGCACAGAATTGGGAATGGATAAAATGGCTTCCACCATCACTGATCATGGCCTTGGGTATTCCAAACTGGGAAAAGATGTTCTGCTTAACAAAGTCCATGACAGTCCTATGATCGCATCGGCAGGTGGCGATGGCTTCAATCCATTTGGAAACATAGTCTACCGAGACTAGGATGTACTCAAAGCCGTTGGATGGTGGAAAGGGGCCCATAAAATCGATACCCCAAACGTCGAAGATTTTGATAATCAAACTGGGCTAGAGGGGCATCATATCTTTCTTGGTCATGGTCCCCAGTGTTTGGCAGCGTGAGCAAGTCTTGGCAAAGTTGTGTGCATCCTTAAATAGGGACGGCCAGTAAAATCCAGACTGCAGAACCTTTGCAGCTGTTTTCTTTCCAGAGAAGTGGCCACCACAAGCCTGGTCATGACAGAAGGAAAGCACACTCTGAACTTCATCTTCGGGGATACACCTCCTGATGATTTGGTCAGCACAGAGGCGAAACAGCATGGGATCATCCTAGAAGTAGTGCTTGGCCTCAGCCAAGAACCTGTCTCATTGCTATTTGGACCAGCTGTGTGGGGTTTGTCCTACAACCAGGTAGTTGACGTAGTCAGCATACCATGGCATTCTCTTGTCTTGCACAGCCAGGATGTGTTCATCAGGGAAGGCGTCAGATAGAGGTAGGGAGGGTCCAATGTGGTTTGAATGAAGTCTAGAGAAGTGGTCAGCCACCACATTCTTTAATCCAGCCTTGTCTCAGATTTCCAAGTCAAATTCCTGCAAAAGTAGGATCCATTTGATGAGCCTGGGCTTTCCATCCTTCTTGGCCAACAGGTGCCGGATGGCTGAATGGTCAGTGTAAATCATCACGTGGGATCCTAGCAAGTACGATCGGAACTTTTCAAGTCCAAAGACTACGGCGAGCAGCTCTTTCTCTGTGATCGTATAATTTCGTTGGGCCTCGTCCAACGTTTTGCTTGTGTAGTAGATCACCACGGGCTTCTTATCTTGCCTTTGTCCCAGGACAGCGCCTATGGCAAAATCTGATGCATCACACATAATCTCAAAGTCCTGGGACCAGCCTGGGGGTTGAAGTACAGGTGTGGTGGAGACTAAGTCCCGGAGGGTGTGATAAGCTTGGATGCAATCAGAAGACATGTGGAATATGGCGTTGTTGGCTAGAAGGTCGGTCAAGGGTTTGGAAAGCTTGGAAAAGTCTTTAATAAACCTTCGGTAGAAGCCAACATGTCCTAGGAATGAGCAAATCTGTCGGACCGAGCTAGGTGGAGGAAGTTTGGAAATCAAATCAACCTTAGCCCGATCTACCTCGATGCCCCTATGAGATACGATGTGACCGAGGACAATTCCTTCTTGAACCATAAAATGGCTCTTTTCCCAACTTAACACTAGATTAACCTTGATACATCGTTTCAGGATTTTCTCCAAGTTGCTCAGACAATGGTCGAATGAATTCTCGAATACAGAGAAATCATCCATAAAGACCTCTAAGTATTCACCCACCATTTCTGAAAAAATGGCTAGCATGCAACGCTGGAAGGTCGTAGGTGCGTTGCATAACCCGAACAACATTCAACGGAATGCAAACGTGCCGTACGGGCAAGTGAATGTGGTCTTTTCTTGATCCTCCAGAGCAATTGTGACTTGGTTATATCCTGAATATCCCTCCAGGAAGAAAAAATACTTTTGCCTTGCCAATCTTTCAAGGATTTGGTCAATGAATGGCAAGGGGAAATGATCCTTCTTAGTGGCTTCATTGAGCTTCCTATAATCAATACACACCTGCCATGCGGTGGTGGTGCAGGTGGGGATGGATTCGCCATGATCATTGGTGACAACAGTGAGCCCAGCTTTCTTTGGAACCACTTGAGTGAGGCTCACCTAGAAGCTATTGGAGATAGGATAGATGATGTCGGTGTCAAACCATTTGATAATTTCTTTCTTAACGACCTCCCTCATGTTTGGGTTTAAACGTCTCTGCATCTGGCAGGAGGGTCGTGCCCCGTCTTCCAAGTAAATCTTATGGATGCAATAGGTGGGGCTAATTCCTCTTATGTCAGAAATGGTCCAACCAATGGCGGCCCGATGTTCTGAAAGGGTTGCAGTCAACCTGAGTTCCTGATCCTTGGTTAGATGAGAATTAATAATCACTGGGAAGGTCTGGTCAGGCCCCAAGAAGACTTTCTTGATATTCTCGGGCAATGGCTTAAGTTCAGGTGCGGGTGGAACCACAGTTGATGGAAAGGGAAAAGGTGGGAGTTGATTAATATCGATCTCCTGAAATGGTGTTGTGTGATGGTACTCAGCCTTACAAAGGTCCACGGGTAGTGATGGTGACGGGTTAGAACAGTCATTACGGGTTTGGTGGTCAGATACAGGACTAAGGGTGAGGCATTCCTCGATCAGAGTTTCCACAGGATCATGTTCCTCAATGCAATCGCAATCAAAAGACTTTGTCACCCGGAAGATATCCAATTGCATTTTCCTATCCCCGAAGGCGATTTCCATACATCCCGTGTCACAATCAATGTTTGCCTTAGCCGTAGCTAAGAAAGGTCTGCCTAAGATTATGGGTGCATTCTATAATTTTTCAGGGACTTCCATGTCGAGCACCAAAAATTCGACTGGAAAATAGAAGTCCTTGACCCGTACAATCACGTCCTCGACAACCCCTTTCAGGGTTTTCACTGATCTATCAGCGAGCTGGATGGTGACAGGGGCAGGTGTCAACTCTCCGAAACCAAATTGGTGGTATAGGGTTGTTGGAATCAGATTGATAGAAGCACCTAAGTCCAAGAGCGATCTATCAAATGAAATGTCCCCGATATTACAGGAAATCAGGGGCGCTTCTGGGTCAGTTCGCTTGAGCGGAAGGTTGCTTGATATTACGGAACTTGCTTGTTCAGAGAGCACAACCTTCCTAGGTGCTTGAGGTCTCGGCTTACACTTGGGTGTACACACATCCTTTAAAAACTTGGCGTAAGCAGGGATGTGCTTGACAGCTTCAAGGAGCAGAATATTAATCTGTACTTGCTTAAAGATCTCCAACAGCTCCTCAGTTTCCACAACATTCTTCTTTTTCTTGATTATTTCCAAGGCCTCAGGGTAGGGTGTCTGAATGTGGGTTGGTTCTATTTCTGGGTCCTTGGTTGGTGCCTCTTCTGAGCTGGGTATTTCAGCGGGTGAAGTCTCGGGGAGAGTCGGCCATTTGGGATCCTGTGTTTTGGTGCCTCTTCTCAAGGTCACCGCATTTGCAGAGGCATTGGGGCCATGGGTTGATCCTTGAGAAGACGAGGACGAAGAAGCACCAAACCCAGGGGGTATTTATGGGGCTGGCTGGACCATGTGAGCCTGCCCGGGATTGCCTTGGAACCCTTGCGAATTGGGGCCTTTGTTAATTATGTTTCGTGGGTTCGGTTATGGTTAGGAAGGTAGGGATCCTTGTTGTTTGCAGTCCAAGAGTTGGCTTAACTGTCCCTTTACCAAGGCCATTTCCTCCTGATGTTTCTGGTTCATGTCAACCATCATCTTTATTAGGGTGTCCATTTGGTTTTGTGGGGGAGGGGCTTCCCTATTTTGATTATATTGGGGTCTAACTGGTGGTCCTTACTGATAGGGGGCAAGTGTGGTTGCTGGTTTGGCCTGGGCTGGTTTTGGAATTGCGATGGTTTCTAGTTTGTCCAACCAAAGTTGGGGTGGTTACGCTAGCCAGTGTTGTAAGTGTTGGAGAAAGGTCCGGTTTCGCATAACCTTGGACAGCTTGCACATCTTCAAGGATAGCCGATGTTGATGAAGAGGGAAAGGAGTAATCAAGGGTTGAGGGAGCAAAAGTCCCTCCCTGGAACGTGGTTAGGGGTTTTTCCAGGTTCAGTTGGGTTAAGGGCTGGACCAGGTCAACATTATGCGCTCCCTTTGCTAGGGAGAAAGTCTGTAAGGGGTTCCTAGTCTGGTTCAATAGCTCATCAATCTTTTTGTCCACCAATTCCACTTGATGCAGTTTCTTGGCAATGATGTCCATGTCAACCATTCCAGAATTTGCTTGTACCTCATAAATCCCACCACGGGGTTGACTGGACCTGTTGAACTGGGTCATGGAGGCATTGTTGAGCGAATTCTCACTCATAGACTCAAAGAGCGTGGCTTGTGCGTGTGTGTTAAGAAGTGTCGTTATAGTCGCACTTGCAACGTCGGTTTTAAAGGAAACGGAGGTGAGTCCGAGCGTCGGTCTCAGGGAGGCGTGAAAATCGAATTTCTCTTATCACTTGTCACGGAAATTGCGAAGTTTTACTTGGGAAAGGTGCAGTTGAAAAGCGAGAGAGAGATAGAGAGAGAGAGGGAGAGATTAGGGTTAGAGTTGTTTCTTGCTGGATCATGCAACTTAAACAGAAATTAAATAGGGAGAAGGGCTTTCTAAAAGAAGAAGGGGCTATAGAGACATCTGGGACATTGTTAAAACCATTCCAAAAGCGTCGGTGAAGCCCTCTAACCCGTCGATCACCCGCCTGCACCGTTCTTCTTCGCGCCCGATCTGTAGCCGCTGCGTGAGAGCCCTCCGATCGAAGATCGGACGGCCGAGATCTTCCCTTGGGTGCGCTTAGATCGTGCCTCGGGTGCGCATGTGTGCGGGCGTCGTCGCCCGGCGTGCACGCACGCGTGGGCGCTTGTTGTCTAAGGGCATGCCATGTGGCGCGATCTCGGCCACCCGCTGCTGATTGGGCGGCCCAATTTCGCCGCGTGCTCCTTCATCTTCAATTCTTCACACCGCGCGGCTCGAACCCACATCGCGTGCGTGCGGGCGTGCATGCTAACCATTGCGCCACACCCACTGCTTTGTCGCGGTGACCGCGGGCGGGCACGCGGTTCTCGGCCGTCCGATCGAAGATCGACGGCCGAGATTTGATCTCAGCTGAAGGAGGAAGTGGCGTGCGGTGAGCGGGGGGCAATGTGGCGCAACGAGGGCCGTTGATCATCAGATCAACGGTCAGAACTTCTTGGGCTCATTGTAGGAGCTTCGGATGTCAGATTTAGCCGATCTTGATTCTGTTGGACTCCGTTCGTTGTTCTGAATCCATCCGTGCGGTCTGATTGCTCATCTGAGGCCTGCTTTGATAAGTTATTACACAAATGGTCATTAATATAATTTTATAAGAAATCTTGGTATATGATGCATGCAATGCTCTCATTCTACTTATGTTGTGCCCTTTATTCTTAAGATGGGCCCTATTTAATAGAATTATCACCCCCATGTGCAGTGTTATCAAGGACCTGCTCTGATACCAATTGTAATTCCTAACAAAGGGAGGTGAGATCGAGAATGATACAAATATAATGTGGAAATAATATGAACAATCTCACAAATGCAATCACTCAAGCACACAACGTATTTTTAGGTGGAAACCCAAACCGGGGTAAAAGCCATCATCTAAACCTCTCAGTTTAGGATTTCCCAATCGACCGAGTTGATCAAATCCACTAACCAAGTCACTTAAATGAAGGTGACTTAACCTCTTACAACCATGCTACTTAGACGAGGGTAGCATACCTTAAACCCCTCCTCTTCACAAGGAGTATTTTGTCTCACGATGGAGACGGGAATTCACAAAACGAATACCCAACCCAAAACAAGATTACAAATGTCCTATAGAGCACAAGTAGGAATAAATCTAACTAACTCTTATAGGCAAAAGACACTTCCCTGAGATGGAATTCGAAGTGTGTGAACCATGCAAGGCATGTAGATGCTCTCCTATATGCGGAGACGGGAGAGCGGTTATGCAGCTAAAATAATGCTCTCAAATGCATGTTGAAAGGATTAGAGAGAAATGGCTTTTCTTCTAGTTGATCTTTTCTTTCCTTGGACACAAATGGTGTAAGTAGTGTATCTTAGGTGTGTTGAACAAAGGAAGGGTCCTTCTCTATTTATAGAGGCCCTAAGAAAGGTTTAGAAGGCCTTGGAAGGCTTCCATAGCCATTGGAAATAAATCATAAGAGATCAAGCCAAAATCCCAACGAAATCAGGATCATTTATGATTCTAATAGGGTTATCTGACATCTAGGTCTTTGTCTGATCCAAAAGTTGGTCGTCTGATCTAGAAGGGTTGATCATCTGGATGATGTTGGATCAAGATGGACGTCTAAGAAGGTGTTGTAAGTCGTCTGGGAATTAAATCAGACATCGCCTCCGTGCCCTTCAACGCTCGTGCACGTTCGCGTGCGCTCAGTCATCCGATCAAGAGATCTGATGGCTTAAACTGCCTACGCCCGCGCCGTGCGCCTGCGTGCGATTGCACGTAAGCACCACGCGTCTGATCGCCCGTGGGTGCTATCACTCGATCTCCGCCACTGGATGCGCATCGTGTGGCTCTAATCGCGCGCCCATGTGCAGTGAATGCAGGCTCGAACGCGTGCCATCCACCTCCGTAGCGCCTTAGCTGCTGCACTACGCGTGCCGTTGAGGCACGTAGAGGAATTCACGCACAATCGATCTCGGTCGTTGGATCTTCATCCGACGGTCAAGATCAAGCGTTGCTTGCACCTTCAGAAGAGGAGAGCGCAGGATGAGTGGTGGCATGGCGCAAACTCGACCGTTGGATGGGCATCCAACAGCTAAGATTTGTCGAGCGGGTGAAGAAGAAAAGCTGCAGCCGGTGCTGGGCGCTATGAGGTGCCACGTGGTGCCATCTAGGCTGTCCATTTTCTGAGTGTTGTAGATGGTGCCACGGGAGTCGGAGTAAACCGATTTTCACGCCGTTAGGCTGCGATCGTCAATCTGAACCCATCCGTGTTGTCAGATTTGTCTTCTAAGGTGCGGATTAACACCATCTTGGCCCTTGCTCTTTAGGGTTCCTTGGTCTTTATCTGGTGCTACGGATGTCCGATTAGGGCGATCTTGGAGTCGTTGAACTCCAATTGTCACCCTGATCAGATCCGTATAGTTGGATCTTCAATCCGAGGCCCCAATTAAAAAGTCGCCTTGTCCCTGACCATAAAATGAGACAATTACTATACAATTTATACAACTTGATCTAAATGCATGATTATGCATGTTATGCACTATTTACAATGTATGATGCTAATGTGACACTAAGAACATGCATTAATAGATATTTTAGGTTAATTAGATGTATGCACATCACACCCCCATGCCTATCTTTTGCTAGTCCATAGCAAAAACTACATGCTATTTATAAAAGAATTAGGTTGGATTACTTGGGCATAAATCATTTTCAACATTAAGAAATTTTTACTTAGGATCTAAACTTTCAAAGACATAACAGCACCTAGGTATCTGCCAAAATGCAGACCGCCTCAAGCCCTCGCCTTATTCAAAGAAAATTCTCTTTTTCTCTTTTTCTTCTTTTCTATTTTTTTTCTTGGATTTTTGAGTTTAGTGTTATAGAGTGGTTTTCTACGACCACTCAACCCACCCAAGATTTAATGAGAACCCTAAGTTCTAAGCATCTTATTGTGAATGTGATAAACTCGTTGATCGGCAATTAGAACGGACTTCGGGTTTCTACGCCTCTAGGTGACCTTAAAAAGAGAGTTTTACCTAAAGGTATATCTGTACGATCGGTAGCTTTCTCCCTACTTTTATTTTTATGGGGTCAACAAAAGGGTGGGTCCAATGTATATCTTCTCAGCTTATTCTACTTCTTCGCTTCTTCCTAAGTGTTTTGGGAATTTTTAGTGCATTTCTTGAGCTGGGTTCTAGACAACTAGTCGATGAACTGTTACCATCGACAACTTGCCAGCCATACTCGTGCTGCGAAGTGTGGCTTATTTCTTTTATTTTCTTTTTTTCTTTCTTTTCTCCTTTTTCTTTTTCTTTTTCTTTTCTTTTTGACTTTCTTTTTCCTTTTAAGTAGGTGGCTTCCCTGGTCTAAGATTTACCTAAAGGCAGTAAGAAGAGAGTGGTCTAGTGACTGGGCTTCGAACAACCTACCTATGGGCTATTACCCATGATAACTTGCCAGCCATATCACCCTAGAAGGTTCATTAGCCACCCAATTTCCATTAAAACTGCCAAACAATGGATTAGTGACAAAATAGTGTGTAGATGCTTAGACTTAAAGTTCCCTCAAATCAAAGGGCAGGTTGATAAGTTGTGTACTTATCACCCAAACTTGTTTAATCAAATTAAAATAGAATTCAGGATGGCAAGGACTCGAAAAACAAATCTACATTTTAGTGGATACCCTGGCTGATTAAGCCTAAAGACCTGAAAGGTCTTAGTGTTCAGATCCTATTGTAATATTTCCTAAGATTGAAAAGTCCTAATGTCCAAGTATTCCTTCCTAATTCAATTATATATATAAGAAGAGAAATAGAATTTACAAGAATTTCACAGAGCTGACAAAATGATTCAGAAATGAATCCACCCCCGCATGCCTAGCTGATGCAATGTCCACATTGAGAATAAAAGACATGAAAGGAAGGGTAGAATACGGAAGATATCACCTGAATATGAAGCTCGAGTTAGCTCTGAGTCAGACTGTACAACTACTGAGTTTAATGCCGTCAGCTAGGCGAAGTCTAGCCAAAGAAGTCACAACATAACTAGAGCAACCGTGTTTAAGATGGGTTTTGGAATAGTAAGGTCAATAACAGGTTTCAGACGTTGACTGTTGACTTTGAATGAATTACCCATCTTCGGGTTAGAGATCTGAACAGCTCCGTTTGGAAAAATCTAGTCGATAATGAACAGGCTGTTCCATTTTGACCTAAGTTTGCCAGGAAAGAGCTTAAGTTGAGAATCGAATAGCCAAACCTTCTGGTTCGGCTCAAAGCTCTTGCAGGAAATCAATTGGTCTTATAGAGCTTTGGTCCGAGCCTTGTAGATCTTGGCATTCTCATATGCATCATGTCTAAGCTCCTCCAACTCAGATAGTTGGAGTTTCCTGGTCTTCCCGACTAAACTCAGATCTAGATTGCATCACTTGACTGCCCAGAATGCCTTATGTGCAATTTCTACAAGTAAATGGCATGCCTTTCCATACACCAGCCGAAACCGAGACATGCCGATGGACATTTTATATGTCGTACGGTAGGCCCAAAGAGCGTCCGCAAGCTTTTGAGTCCAGTCTTTGTGATCAGGCCTAACCATTTTCTGCAGAATATTCTTGATCTCCCGATTGGAGATCTCAGCCTCTCCATTCGTCTAGGGATGGTAAGGTGTGGAGATTGGTGATTAACCCTGTATTTTGCTAGCAAATTACGGAACTGGGCATTAGTGAAATGAGTGCCACCATCGCTGATGATGGCCCTCGGAATCCCAAACCTGCTGAAGATGTTCTTCTTGACAAAATTGATGACCACCTTGTGATCATTCGTTTGGGTGGGAATCGCCTCGATCCATTTGGACATGTAATCAATAGAGACAAGAATGTACTGATGTCCAAATGAAGGGAGGAAGGGTCCTATGAAGTCGATGCCCCAAACGTCGAAGATTTTGATAGGAAGAATAGGGTTTAGGGGCATCATATCTCTCTTAGTTATGCTCCCAAGTGCCTGGCATTGGGAAATGGTCGGGCCCGGATAGGTAGTGTTAATATGGTGATTTTATCGTTGAAATGCATATAGTGGTTAACCAAAATTGAGCCTAACCATCTCTTCACAAAAATTTTTAACCTGGCCTACTTGATTTTATCTTGGTCACTTTTAGGCCCAGGGTCGTACTCAGGGAAGTGGATTAGAAGAAGTTTCTATGCTTTTCATACAACGAATCTCTTCCGTTCGTTTTGTGTTTTTGGTGTTTTTCTATTTAAGATTTTTTTCTGATAATTTTTTTGTCCTTGAGGTACACCCTCAAAATCAGGTTCTTGGCTTTGAGCCAAATTAGGGTTTCAAAACTGGTCTCGCTATTCGCAAGACTGAGTACCTGCAAGTCAAGGATTATCTTTTCTCTTTTATATATTTTTTTTATCTTTTTAATGATAGGAAAGAGAAATAGAAATATGGTAAACATAATATATATATGTATTTATTATATATGTATATAGGGGTGGGGGTGGAGGCGGAGATGGCAGACGTGCTCTTGTGCATATGTGTTAAGAGGTGTCGTTATAGTCGCACTTGATACGTCGGTTTTAAAAGAAGTAAATGGAGGTGACTCCGAGTGTCGGTCTCAGGGAGGCGTGGAAATCGAATTTTGTTTACCACTTGTCACGAAAAAGGCGGAGTTTTGCTTGCGAAAGAGACGATTTTGAAAAGCGAGAGATAGAGAGAGATTTTAGGGTTAGAAAGCTCTTGGTTTTGATCATACACTTTGAACAGAAATTAAAATGGCGATTGAACGGAAAATAATTTCATTAAACATGCATTCATAGTTCATAGCTTACAACATTAAATACATGCTTTAACAAGAGTAAATGAAAGCTCAAAAGAGAGAGAGAGAGATGGAGAGAGAGTGGAGAGAGAGTGGAGAGCGACGAGGCAGCCACAGTGGTGGAGGAGGCTCCGTCGGCGGCTCGTCGTCTCCGGCGATTACAAGAGTGCCTAAAGCTAGCGAAGAGAGGAGTGGAGTAGTTGCAAGTGGGACAGTATGCATTGAATGGTGGTAGAAGGGGGTTTAAATAGAGTTAAGGGCTTCCTAAAAGAAGAATGGGCTTTGGCGACATCCAGAGCGTCGCTAAAATCGCTTCTATAAATGTCGGTGAAGCCCTCTTGCCGCCGGTTAGCTGCCCGCCCCGGTCTTCTTCTCCGCGCGATCCGTGGCTGCTGATCGAGAGAGCCTTCGTCACTCGCACTTCGATCGCACCTCGGGCGGGCGTACGAGCGCGCGTGGGCGCTAGGGAGCTTTCGTCGCGCTGCGTGGCGCTATCCTGGCCGCCCGCTGCTGATCGGCCAGCCCAATTTTGCCGCACCCTTCGCTCGCCTTCGATTTCTGCTCCACGCGGCTCGAACGCGCATCGCGGCGATGGGGGCGTGCGCGCTAACCGTTGCGCCACGCCCGCGCTTTGTCGCGGCGACCGCGGACGAGCGTGCGGATCTCGGCCATTCGATCGAAGATCAACGGCCGAGATTTGTCCTTGGCTGGCTGAGGGTGTGCGAGCGGTGGGGGTGGCTGACGTGGCGCTCTCTAAGCCATTGGTCTCCAGATCAACGGTCAGAATTTCTTGGGCCCATTGTGGGAGCTCCGGATGTCGGATTTGGCCGATCTTGAGTCCATTGGACTCCGTTCGTCGTTCTGAATCCATCCGTGCAGTCCGATTGCTCATCTGAGGCCTGCTTTGACAAATGGTTTACACAAATGGCCATTAATACAGTTTATATGCAATCTTGATACTTGATGCATGCAATGCTATTATCTACTTATGTTGTGCCTTTTATTCTAAAGATGGGCCATATTCAACCTAATTACTACCCCTTTATGTGGTGTTATCATACCCCCATGCTTACTCCTTGCTAGTCCCTTGCAAGGTTTATTCTAGCCTTTATTTCCTTGGGGAATTCAAGAAGTAATTGCTTAGGCACTTTGTTACTTTTCAATAAGAGGAAATATACGAAGATCTTAATCTACAAAGACTAAGCAACGCCTGGGTGTCTGCCAAAATACGAATCGCCCGAATCCTTGCTTTGTATATATAACTATACATATGTATACGTATATATATATATATGTATTTTTTTTTTTTTTTTTTTTTAGAATTTTCGGAATTCAGTGTGGGTTGGTAACTTTTTACGGCTACCCGACCCACCCAAAACTCGGTCAAAACCTTAAGTGCTAAGCATCTTGGTGTGAATGTTGTGATAGACTCACTTAACGGTAATTGAGACAGACTTCGAGTTTCTACACCTCTAGGTGACCGAAAAAGAAAATAAATTTTTGCCTGAAGGTGTATTTGTTCGATTGGTAGCTTTCTCCCTACGTTCGTTTTACTTGGGGTCAACACAAGGATTTTCCAGTGTATATCTCCCCGGCTTGTGCTACTTCCCCACTTCTTCCTTAGGTGTTTTGGTCTTTTTTGTACAATTATTAAGTTGGGCTCTGGACAACGGACCAATGGGCTATTACCCACGATCACTTGCTAGCCATACTTGTGCGGTGAAGTGTGGTTTATTTTCTTTTTCTTTTTTTTTTGTAGGTGGCTTCCCTGATCTCAAATGTACCTAGAGGCAGCGAAAAAGAAATGGCCTGTGGCTGGGTTCTGGACAACCTGCCAATGGGCTGTTACCCACGACAACTTGCCAGCCATACCACCCTAGAGAGTTCATTAGCTACCCAATTTCTGTCAAAATCTCCGAGAAGTGAGTCTATGCAAAAATGTGTGCAGATGCTTAGACTCAAAGTTTTCCTGAGTTAGAGGGTGAGTTGATAAGTCGTATACTTATTACCTTATTTAGTAGGTGGATTAGAATAGCTTAAAGTTGCAAGGATTCGCCGCTAAATCCATATTTTAACGGACACCAGGGCTGATTAAGCCTGAAGGCCTAAAAAGTCTAAGTGTTTAAGTTCTTTTTGTATTATTTTCCACTATTGACATGTTTCTAATGCCTAAGTTTTCTTCCTAAATTCATTTCTTTTTTTTTAAAAAAATTAATTAATTAATTTAGACTGATTAATTAAGCTCAGGATTATGCAATTTACCATCCCCCCCATGCTTAAGTTGGACAATGTCCTCATTGGCAAATACATGGATGCAAAAGGGTTCAAAAAATAGTACCTGAGTGACGTAAACTACTAGATCAGTCTGAATCCTCTGGGTTGCCTCCCAGGAAACGCTGAGTTTAACGCCTCTAGCTGGGCGGTGCTTGGTGTCAGCCCTCAACGAGGGTGACACTTTCCTTGGGGGGTACCTGGGCCAGGAAATGCTTCAATCTTTGACCATTAACTGTAAAAGTGTGCCCAATGTTAAGATCAGCGATTTCAACCGCCCCATTAGAATAGGGTTTGACCACCCGAAATGGTCCCGTCCATTTGGACCTAAGTTTCCCTGGGAAGAGTTTCAGGCGTGCATCAAACAACCAGACTTGTTGGTTCGGCTCAAAGGTTTCTCTATGAATGAGTCAGTCGTGGACGGCTTTCATTTTCTCCTTATATAGCCGACTATTGTCAAAGGCATCCCGACGAATTTCTTCAAGCTCAGATAATTGAAGCGTCCTTTGCGCACCGGCTAACTGGGGATCCATGTTACATTGCTTGACAGCCCAGTAAGCCCGGTGTTCCAATTCGACAGGGAGATGGAAAGCTTTGCCAAAGACCAAGCGATAAGGCGACATGCCTATCGGGGTCTTAAAAGCAGTCCTGTATGCCCACAAGGAATCATCAAGTCGTGTGGACCAGCCTTTCCTGTCAGGTCTCACAGTCTTTTGTAAAATATTCTTGATTTGTCTGTTTGAGACCTCAGTCTGCCCATTTGTTTGTGGATGATACGGGGTGGCAATGCGGTGGTTTACCCCATATTTTCTAAGTAGGGCACGGAGTTGGGAATGGATAAAATGGCTTCCACCATCACTGATCATGGCCTTGGGTATTCCAAACCGGGAAAAGATGTTCTTCTTCACAAAGTCCATGACCGTCTTGTGATCGCATCGTCGAGTGGCGACGGCTTCAATCCATTTGGAAACATAGTCTACCGAGACCAGGATGTACTTGAAGCCATTGGATGGTGGAAAGGGGCCCATAAAATCGATACCCCAAACGTCGAAGATTTCGACAATCAAAATGGGCTGAAGGGGCATCATATCTTTCTTGGTCATGGTCCCCAGTGTTTGGCATCGTGACCAAGTCTTGGCAAAGATGTGTGCATCCTTAAATAGGGACGGCCAATAAAATCCAGACTGGAAAACTTTTGCAGCTGTTTTCTTGCCAGAGAAATGGCCGCCACACGCTTGGTGATGACAAAAGGAAAGCACACTCTGAACTTCGTCTTCGGGGATGCACCTCCTGATGATCTGATCAGCACAGAGGCAAAACAGCATGGGATCATCCCAGAAATAGTGCTTGGCCTTAGCCAAGAACCTGTCCCGTTGCTGTCTGGACCAGCTGTGCGGGGTTTGTCCTATAACCAGGTAGTTGACATAGCCAGCATACCATGGCATTTTCTTGTCTTGCACGGCTAGGATGTGTTCATCAGGGAAGGTATCAGATAGAGGTAGGGAGGGTCCAATGTGGTCTGGATGAAGTCTTGACAGGTGGTCAGCCACCACATTTTTCGATCCGGCCTTGTCTCGGATTTCCAGGTCAAATTCCTGCAAAAGAAGGATCCATCTGATGAGCCTGGGTTTTGCGTCCTTTTTTGCCAACAGGTGCCGGATGGCTGAATGGTCGGTGTAGATAGTCACATGGGATCCCAGCAAGTATGATCGGAATTTTTCCAGTCCAAAGACTACAGTGAGCAACTCTTTTTCTGTGACAGTATAATTACGTTGGGCCTCGTCCAACATTTTGCTCGCGTAGTAGATCACCACGGGCTTCTTGTCTTGCCTTTGTCCCAGGACAGCGCCTATGGAAAAATCTGATGCGTCACACATAATATCAAAATCCTGGGACCAGTCTGGGGGTTGAAGCACAGGTGTCGTGGAGACTAAGTCCCGGAGGGTGTGATAAGCCAGGATGCAATCAAGAGGCATGTGGAAAGTGGCGTCGTTGGCTAGAAGGTCGGTCAAGGGTTTGGAAAGTTTGGAAAAGTCTTTGATGAACCTTCAGTAGAAGACAACATGTCCTAGGAAAGAGCGAATCTGCCAGACCGAACTAGGTGGAGGAAGTTTCGAAATTAAATCAACCTTAGCTCAATCTACCTCGATGCCCCTATGCGAAATGATGTGTCCGAGGACAATTCCTTTTTGAACCATAAAATGGCTCTTTTCCCAACTTAACACCAAGTTAACCTCGATACATCGTTTCAGGATTTTCTCCAAGTTGCTCAAATAATGGTCGAATGAATTCCCGAATACAGAGAAATCATCCATAAAGACCTCCAAGTATTCACCCACCATTTCTGAAAATATGGCTAGCATGCAACGCTGGAAGGTCGTAGGTGCGTTGCATAACCCGAACGACATTCGACGAAATGCAAACGTGCCATACGGGCAAGTGAATGTGGTCTTTTCCTGATCTTCCGGAGCAATTGCGACTTGGTTATATCCTGAATATCCATCCAGGAAGCAAAAATACTTCTGCCCTGCCAATCTTTCAAGGATTTGGTCAATGAATGGCAAGGGGAAGTGGTCCTTCTTAGTGGATTCATTAAGCTTCCTATAATCAATACACACCCGCCATGCAGTGGTGGTGCAGGTGGGGATGGATTCGCCATGATCATTAGTGACAACGGTGAGCCCAGCCTTCTTTGGAACCACTTGAGTGGGGCTCACCCAGGGGCTATCAGAGATAGGGTAGATGATGTCGGCGTCAAGCCACTTGATAATTTCTTTTTTAATGACTTCCCGCATGTTAGGGTTTAACCGTCTCTGCATCTGGCGGGAAGGTCGGGACCTGTCTTCCAGGTAAATCTTGTGGGTGCAATAGGTGGGGCTAATTCCTCTTAGATCCGAGATGGTCCAACCAATGGTGGCCCGATGTTCTGAAAGAGTTGCAGTCAACCTTAGTTCCTGATCCTTGGTTAGATGGGAATTAATGATCACTGGGAAGGCCTGGTCAAGTCCCAAGAAGACGTATTTGAGATTCTCGGGCAATGGTTGAAGTTCAGGTACGGGTGGGACCACAGTCGATGGGAATGGAAAGGGCGGTAGTTGATCAACATCGATCTCTTCAAATGGTGTCATGTGATGATACTCAGCCTTACAGAGGTCCACGGGTGATGATGGTGACGGGTCAGAACTACGAGTTTGGTGGTCTAAGACAGAACTGAGGGTAAGGCATTCCTCGATTAAAGTTTCCACGGGATCATGTTCCTCAATGTAATCGCAATCAAAAGACTTTGTCGCCCGGAAGATATCCAATTGCATTTTCCTGTCTCCGAAGGCAATTTCCATACATCCCGTGTCGCAGTCGATGTTTGCTTTAGCCTTAGCTAAGAAAGGTCTGCCTAAGATTATGGGTTCATTCTGTAATTTTTCAGGACTTCCATGTCGAGCACCAAAAAGTCAACTGGGAAATAGAAGTCCTTGACCCATACAATTACATCCTCGACAACCCCCTTCAGGGTTTTCACTAATCTATCTGCCAGCTGGATGGTGACAGGGGTTGGTGCCAGCTCCCCAAAACCAAATTGGTGGTACAGGGTTGTTGGAATTAGATTGATAGAAGCACCTAGGTCCAGGAGCGCTCTATCAAATGTCATATCGCTGATATTGCAGGAAATCAGGGGCGCTCCTGGGTCAGTTCGTTTGAGTGGATGGTTGCTTGATATCACGAAACTCGCTTGCTCAGAGAGTACAACCTTCCTAGGTGCTTGAGGTCTCAGCTTACGCTTGGGTGTACAGGCATCATTTAAGAACTTGGTGTAAGAGGGGATGTGTTTGACAGCTTCTAGGAGCGGAATATTAATCTGTACTTGCTTAAAAATCTCCAACAGCTCCTCAGTTTCCACAGCATTCTTCTTTTTCTTAATTGTTTCCAACGCTTTAGGGTAGGGTGTCTGAATGTGGACTGGTTCCATGTCTGGGTCCTTGGTTGGTGCCTCTTCTGAGTCGGGTATTTCAACAGGTAAAGTCTCGGGGAGAGTCGGCCATTTGGGATCCTGGGTTTTGGTGCCGCTTCTCAAGGTCATAGCATTTGCAGAGGCATTGGGGCCATGGGGTGATCCTTGAGAAGACGAAGATGAAGAAGCGCCAAACCCAGGAGGTGTTTGTGGGGCTGGCTGGACCATGTGAGCCTGCCCGGGGTTGCCTTGGAACCCTTGCGAATTGGGGCCTCTGTTAATTATGTTTCGCTGGTTCGGTTGTGGTTGGAAAGGTAGAGATCCTTGCTGTTTACAGTCCAAGAGTTGGCTTAACTGTCCCTTTACCAAGGCCATTTCTTCCTGATGTTTCTGGTTCATGTCAGCCATCATCTTTATTAAGGTATCCATTTGGTTTTGTGGGGGAGGGGCCACCCTATTCTGGTTATATTGGGGTCTAACTGGTGGTCCTTGCTAATAGGGGGCAACTGTGGTTGCTGGTTTGGCCTGGGCTGGTTTTGGAATTGTAGTGGTTTCTGGTTTGTCCAACCAAAGTTGGGGTGATTACGCCAGCCGGTGTTGTAAGTGTTGGAGAAAGGGTCAGGTTTCACATAACCTTGGACAGCTTGCACATCCTCTAAGATAGCCGATGTTGATGAAGAGGGAAGGGAGTAATCAAGGGTCGAGGGAGCAAAGGTCCCTCCCTGGAACGTGGTTGGGGGTTGTTCCAGGTTCAGTTGGGTGAAGGGCTGGACCAGGTCAACATTATGTGCTCCCTTTGCTAGGGAGAAAGTCTGCAAGGGGTTCCTGGTCTGATTCAGTAGCTCATCAATCTTTTTGTCCACCAATTCCACTCGATCCAACTTTTTGGCAATGATGTCCATGTCAACCATTCCAGAATTTTCTTGCACCTCATAAATCCTGCATGGGGTTGACTGGACCTGTTAAACTGGTTCATGGAGGCATTGTTGAGCGAATTCTTGCTCATAGACTCAAAGAGCTCAAACGCGCTCTCCTCATCTTTGTTTAGGAAGTTTCCCCCGCATGAGGCATCGACGAAGTTCCGTAGGTTGCTGTCCAGATCGTGGTAAAAGATCTGGGCCAATTGCCACCTTGGGACTTCGTGGTGTAGGCATTTCCTCAAAAGTTCATTAAATCTTTCCCATGCCTCATGAAATTGTTCCCCACCTTAGAGTGTGAAGGTAGTGATAGCTCTTCTGAGGGCATTGGTCTTTCCTATGGGGAAGAATTTCTTTAAAAATGCATGCCTCAGTTCTTCCCAGGTGTTGATGGGTCTACCTAGGGTTCTAAGCCAATGAGAAGCCTTGTCTCTTATTGAGAAAGGGAACATCTTGATTATAACAATGTCAAGGCTAATGTTCCTAGGTTTCACCGTTCGTGCTATGCGGTCGAGATCCTCTAGGTGTTGAAAGGGGTCCTCATTTGAGCTTCCATGAAAGTGGCTTTGGATCAAACTTAAGACGTTTGGTTTCAACTCAAAATCATCTCCACCCTCATGGATCCTAAGGTGTGGCTCGACTCTAATAGCAGAGGGATTATAGAAATCACGGAGAGGTCTTGGCTGGTCCTGAAATGGCGGTAAATCAAGTGGTGGTTGTCCTGGTATGTCGTGGAAAGGTGGTGGTTGTTCTTGCGGGTTCTGTAACCGTTGTATGACTTGCATGATGGTGTGGATTTGTTGTTGCTGAAGCCGATGGTTAGCATTGATTTGAGCTTGGATGATGGCCATAGCGTCTGGTGGGGGTTGATCTTCAGCCTCATCTACCCTAGGTTCAGCCATGTTTTCAACAGGATTACGTCGCCTAGATTCCTACCCCAAAACACACAATTCGGGATGCAGTGAGCGCCTCCCGTGCATACACTAGAGAAGAACAGGAGGGGATGCGGAGGGCGACAGATGCGAGAAATGTGTTTCAATCAAGCACGCAAGCCTAATCCTTATGGTGTATTCCTTAGGAGACCTAGAAATCTCACAAAGGGTGATTAAGTCCGTAAGCACTGGAATCCCCTTCCCAAGGCTAATCTGGCCAGGTTGATTACGAGGGGATTGCAGGGAAGGTTCTTCCTTTGGCTTGCGCCTCCGGTTCCATAGACCCCACAACCACGGTCGTTTGACACTGCCCCGCAGCCTAGTCACCAGATTCTACCAAGGGAATGAAAGCCAAGTGCCTAGCAAACAAAACCTCACCTTTTGAGACTTAACTCAGTCCTGCCTAGGGCACGTCTACTCAGTTTTAGAGGGTTAGGATAGTGCTTGTGCTTAGGGTGATGTGATGAGGCGTTGATTGGGGTGGTGCCTCTTAATTTTCCACTTTCAAAGTGTGTGCTTCTAGCAAAACATGGTTTTCAAGCAAGGATTTGTTAAGATGTGGTGTCTTTTAGTGTTTCATCCTTACTTTAGTACTTTTTAGGGTTGACGTATCTTAATGTTTTCAAACAAGTTTCAGTGGGCACGTCAAGTTCTGCACATAACTTGGTGAAAGTAGATTTCCTTTTCTTTTGTAGAGGCTCTAAAACCCTAGTGTACTCATCCTGATGATCATGCAGCTTCTATTAGATGAGTCAGTTTTAGGGTTGAGTGGTGCGGCCCAGGTCAATTCACGGTGGCTTCGCAAACACCACTCAAGAAAAAGAAAAGAACACTACAAGAATGTGTTCAGAATGTTAGAGTGTACATTTTTTGTGAGGTGATGTGCTATAGATGTGGGTCAAGCAATCATACACCACGCCAATTTTTTTCAGTTTTTACAATTTTTTTTAGCTTTTTCACGCAAGAAAACAATGAGAGACAGGTTACTCACTATCGGTCCTCGAGGCGCCTACTCCCTTGCTACCGTCGGATGCATCACTTCGCCGTCCATGCGCCGAATTCCTGCAACCATCGAGTAAAAAGGAAAATAGGGCATTAGACGATGTGAGAATGAATGTGGAATGGAGGTGATAAAACAAATCCGTTGCCTCCCCGGCAACGGCGCCAAAAACTAACGTGCTCTTGTGCGTATGTGTTAAGAGGTGTCGTTATAGTCGCACTTGATACGTCGATTTTAAAAGAAGTAAACGGAGGTGAGTCCGAGTGTCGGTCTCAGGGAGGCGTGGAAATCGGATTTTGTTTACCACTTGTTGTCACGAAAAAGGTGGAGTTTTGCTTGCGAAAGAGACGGTTTTGAAAAGCGAGAGATAGAGAGAGAGTTTAGGGTTAGAAAGCTCTTGGTTTTGATCATGCACTTTGAACAGAAATTAAAATGGAGATTGAACGGAAAATAATTTCATTAAGCATGCATTCATAGTTCATAGCATACAACATTAAATACATGCTTTAACAAGAGTAAATGAAAGCTTAAAAGAGAGAGAGAGAGATGGAGAGAGAGTGGAGAGAGAGTGGAGAGCGACGAGGCAGCCACGGCAATGGAGGAGGCTCCATCGGCGGCTCGTCGTCTCCGGCGATTACAAGAGTGCCTAAAGCTAGCTAAGAGAGGAGTGGAGTAGTTGCAAGTGGGAGAGTATGCATTGAATGGTGGTAGAAGGGGGTTTAAATAGAGTTAAGGGCTTCCTAAAAGAAGAATGGGCTTTAGCGACATCCAGAGCGTCACTAAAACCGCTTCTATAAACGTCAGTGTAGCCCTCTTGCCGCCGGTCAGCTGCCTGCCCCGGTCTTCTTCTCCGCGTGATCTGTGGCCGCTGATCGAGAGTCGTCCGATCAAAGATCGGACGGTTGAGAGCCTTCGGCTCCCGCGCTGAGATCGTGCCTCGGGCGCGCGTGCGCGCGCACGTTTCCGCTCGGCGTGCGTGCGTGGGCGCTAAGGAGCTGTCGTCGTGCCGTGTGGCGCTATCCTGGCCGCCCGCTGCTGATTGAGCGGCCCAATTTTGCCGCGCCCTTCGCTCGCCTTCGATTTCTGCTCCGCGCGGCTTGAACGCACGTCGCGGCGATGCGGGCGTGCGTGCTAACCGTTGCGCCATGCCCGTGCTTTGTCGCGGCGACCGCGGGCGAGCGCGCGGATCTCGGCCGTTCGATCGAAGATCAACGGCCGAGATTTGTCCTTGGCTGGCTGAGGGTTTGCGAGCAGTGGGGGCAGCTGACGTGGCGCTCTCTGGGCCGTTGGTCTCCAGATCAACGGTCAGAATTTCTTGGGCCCATTGTGGGAGCTCCGGATGTCGGATTTGGCCGATCTTGAGTCCGTTGGACTCTGTTCGTCGTTCTGAATCCATCTGTGCGGTCCGATTGCTCTTCTGAGGCCTGCTTTGACAAATGCTTTACACAAATGGCCATTAATACAGTTTATAAGCAATCTTGATACTTGATGCATGCAATGCTCCTATTCTACTTATGTTGTGCCTTTTATTCTAAAGATGGGCCATATTCAACCTAATTACTACCCCCTTGTGTGGTGTTATCAATGGCATGCAGCACGGTGTCGAGTCAGTCGTCGTCTAGAAAGACGCAACCAACAGGACGAGGTGCCGCATGGAGTGTAAGGTGGATGGGTGGAAGATGAGTACGAATACGCTTTCTTTACGCGTGTATCAGGGAATATCAGCAACTGGTGTGGATATTTTAGCGATACAACGTATAATAAGTGATATGAACAAATATATATATGTATATATGTAAATATATATCTATATGTATATATATATATATGGTTATAATTATATAGGTATATGTGTACTTATATATGTGTATATATATATATATATATATAGGTGTGTAAATATATGTATAGATAGATATATGTATAGATATATATATATATATGTGTGTGTGTGTGTGTGTGTATGCATGTATATGTAACTATATAGATGTATATATATATATGTATATATATATATATAGTAATATATGTATATAGATATATGTAGATAGATATGTATATATATATATATATATGTATATATATATATAGTTATAGATACATATATATGTATGCATATTTGTATATATATATATATATGTATAAGTATATGTGTATACATATATATATATATGTATCTACACTTATACTTAGTTATATAGGTAATAATATATATATAGATATATATATATATATTTATATGTATATAGATATATGTATATATGTAAATATATATGTATATATATATGTATGTATGTATACTAATTGTTGAACGTTTACGAACCTACGCTGACGAGATTGGTTTTGGAAAACCTGTCGTTGTAGTTCGGAAGTGAAGAATTCGTGTTCAACAAATAAAATTTATACCGAAAATAATTCCAGGTCGAACACAGGGAGGCTACGTTGATCTATTTTCGCAATTATATTTTTTTTTAGGATTTTCTTTAAGCAAGGCGTATAATTACAATGGGGCTATCAAACTATGAGAGAGAGAGAGAAAGAGAGATAGAGAGAGAAAGAGAACATGCATTCAATATTTAAATAGTTTATAAAAGTTACACTAGAATGCGAAAAATCAATTACACTATAAAGCAGAAAATTCTACACTAGAAAAGCTGTAAATAAGAATGGGAGAGAGAAATTATCCTCCTCGACGATTGCTTGGAGGACGAGACGGACGGAACAACGCCTGGACGAAGGAGAATGAAGCAGGACGAAGGAGGACGAAGCAGAAGAATGGGAACGGAGCAGCACGCCGTCGTCGTCGCGGGATCCACTTCCGAAGGGGAATGAAAATTGGACTTTATCTCTCAAGAAGCATCCCGGGTGTGGGACAAGCTTCTTTTGAGCTTTGGAGGGGTAGAGAGGAGAAAGAAGGGATGAAAATTTCATATGGAGGGGGTCTCCTTTTATAGTTGCAAGGAGTGAGGGAAAAATGGACATTACAAGTTCAAAATAGTAAATGAGGGGTCTTTAGTGACGGATAAATCCGTCACTAAAGCCCCTAACATGGGCGACGTGGGTGGCTCGCGCGCGCCTCCTCGCTTCATCGTGCCCTCAACGGATTCGCACGTCCGCGAAGTCTCAGCCGTCCGATCGCGAGATCAGACGGCTTAAAATCGCGCCTTCACCCGCTGCATTGCGCCTGCCTGCACGTGCGATCGCGCGTTGCGCGCGGGCGTCCAATCGCGCGTCGACGCTATCGGGCGCCCACGACCGCACGATCTCCATCCGACGCTCCACGCGCCTCAATTACCCGCGCCTCCAATCCCCTCACCGCGGCTCGAACCCGCGCCCCGCGCTCGCGTAAGCGCGCTCGACCGCTGCGCTGTAGGGCGCGGATGGTCGAGCGCACGTTTTAAGCGCCGAGTGGCCACAGCCGTTGGATCTCCATCTGACGGTGGAGAGCGATCGGGCGGGGGCCTTCACAAAATGCCATTGGCCGTTTGGGCGGCTGAGATGGCGCCACGTGGTGCCATCTTGGCCATCCATCTTCTGAAAGTTGTAGATGGTGCCACAGATGTCGGATTGACTCGATTTTTGTGTCGTTGGGCTGCGATCATCGATCCGAATTCATCCGTGCGATCGGATTTGTCATCTGAAGTGCGGATTTACACCATCCTGGCCCTTGATCTTCTAGGGTTCCCCGGTCTCTATCTGATGCTACGGATGCCTGATTAGGGCGATCTTGGAGTCGTTGAACTCCAATCATCGCCCTGATCACATCCATACGGTTGGATCTTTGATCTGAGGCCCCGATAAAATGTTTATCCTGTCGAAGCACATAAAAGGAGACAATTAACCTCCATTTTATTCAAACTACTCTAAATGCGAGATGATGCATGTTATGCAATATTTATATCATGAAATGCAATCCAATGCTTAAGAACATGCATAAATAGATATTTTAAGTAGTGTAAGTGTGTTTACATCATACCCCCATGCCTATCTTTTGCTAGTCCCTAGCAAAAACTATATGCTATTTATAAAGGAATTAGGTTAGATTATTTGGACCTGAGTTATTTTCAATCATTAAGAAATTGTCTACTTAGGAACTGAACTTTCAAAGACACAACCGTGCCCGGGTATCAGCCAAAATGCAGACTGCCTCAAGCCCTCGCCTTATTCAAAGAAAAATTTCTTTTTCTCTTTTTACTCTTTTCTAATTTTTTTTTATTTTCAAATTTTAGGGTTCAAGAGTGGCTTTCTACTACCATTCAACTCACCCAAGATTTGATGAGAATTCTAAGTTTTAAGCATCTTATTGTGATTGTGATAGACTCGTTGACAGGCAATTAGAACGAACTTCAGATTTCTACGCCTCTAGGTGACCTCAAAAAGAATTCTGCCTAAAGGTGTATCTTTATAACCGGTGGCTTTCTCCCTACTTTTATTTTTTTAACAGGGTCAACACAAGGGTGAATCCAGTGTATATCTCTGTTCACGGGCGTTTCGTGCGGATTTAAAGCGTATTATGTTGTAGTATAACCGACAAAACGTTCGAACAAATACAAAGTTTTTATTACTCGAAGACCGGAGTATCCGAGGTCGAACACAGGGAGCAAATGGAACTTACCACTAAATCAAAATGTAATTGAACACTCTAGTTTACTCAAAATATCAATTCAGGTATGAATGTATGCGATTAAAAGGAGTTAGGGCAAAAAATATGAACTTGGACGTCTGATCTTGTGATCAGACGTCTTAAAAGCATTTCTCCTTTTCTTCTTGATTATTCTTCTTCTTCTTCTGCTGCAGTCTTTGCTCTTTCTTTTCTTCTTCTGATCTCTGCAAAGTTCTTCACTTGGCTTCTCTGTGCCTTCGCTTCTGGCTTGCTCTTTTCTTTCTTCCCCTGCGAAGGCTTCTTTCTTGCTGCTTCTTCTCTGCCTTGTTTCTTCTTCTTTCTATTCTTCTCTGCCGTTCCTTCTTCTTTCTTTCTTTTCCTTCTCGCGGCCAAGTCCTTCTCCTGCGATCAGCTTGCCTGCACAGGGAACAAAACCTAACCCTTCTCCCTCTACCCGCGCGTCTCTCTCTCTCAAGCAATTCACTCAAACCGCTCTACCAGAGCCACAGTCTTAATCGGGTCGAATCGTGTACCCGGGAACAGGCGTACCTGCAGGTGTGTGATGCGCGAGGAGTGCGTAGGTCTAGGTCGGGTTGGATCCGCCAGGTCCGCGTGGTCAGGCCGCGGACGAGGCGGGTGGGGTCAGTGAGGGACCTCACCCCTGTGCTTTCGAGGCAGTAAACGTATATCACAAAAACTCTTTATACCATACCTGTGCCTTGAGATTCCACGATGTGGGACTAAACGTTCCGCCCTTCCTTTGCGTGCGCCCGCAGACTCTCGTGTGCAATTGCCCACGCTGAAGGCCCTGCTGGTGCTCCTTGCTGAACTCAGTCACCTCGCAACACTTGCGAGAGTCTGCTGCACCTGCCGCCTGGGAAGCCTGACGCCTGCTGCTGCTCCAAGCTTCCTGCTGCTTCGACTGTTAATGGCGGCCGGGGCGTTCACCTGAGCTTCCACAGAACGGCCTATTGGCCCAATTAGAATAGCTGGAAACCTTCGCCGTAGCACGGCGAAGGCGGTGGGTGATGCTGCAGGTTGCCGGTCGGCCTAGGCGTGCCCGCCTAGGTCAACCTGTGGCCGGAGATGGTGGGTTGTTCGGGGGGTGGTTATGGAGGTCTGGAGTGGCAGTTGTGGGGTGGAGCGAGTTCCTGGTGGTGAGGCGGAGCTCACGAGGTGGTTGGCGAGCCGTGTGGAGTGGCGGAGTGGTGTGGGCGGCTCGCCGGAGTTCGGTCGGTGATGTGGAAGATGAGGGTGGTCAGCGTCGGTCGAGGGGTAATCAGATGAGATAACAGGGGGAAAAGAGAGAGGATAGGATGGAGAGGAGTTCTAACCTAATTGTAAGGACGAAAGGGGACAGAAGGCGGACAGCAGTACTTGCTGTCGCCGGAGAAGATGACGCCCAGTGGGGGAGAACGGCGGCGACGACGGGGCTGAGGCGGCGTGCGCTGGTACTGCGCGACGCGGAGGGAGGTCAGGAAGCTAACTCTGCCACTGGTTTTGTGGCAGAGCGAAGAGGGAGGGGAGGGGGGCTCGCCGGAGCTAGCTGGGGTATTTGGCCGAGCAGGAGGAGATGAATTGAAGGGGGAAACTCGGCCAAATCAAGCTCAGCCTCTTCGGCCGGAGTTGTGGGTTCTTATATAGGCGCTGGACTTGGTGTGCAGGGCGTGAAGGGCACGTAATTGCCTGAGGTTGGTCGCCGGAGATGGAAAGGAGTTAGGATACCCAAATCTCTCGTGCGTTCGCACGAGAGATTGGGTTCACACCAGGGATCGATATCGGTCTTAAATGGAAGGCAATTCTTCAGAGAATTCTCCTTCCATTTCTGGGAGGGAATCTCTGAGGGATTAGAGAGCAATCCCTCTCCGAACCTCGCCGGAGCTCGGTTCTGCCCTAGCAATGGCGGCAGGACCGGTTTGCAAAGGAGGCGAAGAACCTAGGGGGTTCTCTGCAACGGTATTCAAAAGATAGGGACCAATTTGTGATTTGGGTGTACTAAATTGCAAAGTAGGTCAAGATGACCTCTCCTTAGGTCCAAATTTTGGTATAAACCTAATTTGGACCTAAGGAAACCAATGGAGAAGTTAGATTTCAGGTTTGACCTCGTTTGACTGGCTATTTTGCGTAAAAACCCAAATTAGGTTAATTGAAGAGCTAGGACCCTAATCTAGGTCAAACTAGGTTCCAAAGGCCAAATTAAGTGTTCTAAACCCTAGAGTATGGTTTTCCATGATTTGTAGAGGGTTTACTTGCTTTTTGTTCTGACCGGAACCTTGTTAATTTAAGCGGGTCTGTTTTAGGGTTACCAAGTGTCTTTTAGTTCTTAGATTGCACATGAACCCATTTCTGATTGACTCAACCCACTTTTTATCTCATTTAGACCATTTGACCTATGTTTTGCCTCTGAGAAATCCCGTTTATCTACTGCAATGGTAAAATTACAGTTTTAACCTTTATTTCATGTTTTCTTCTCAGAGCACTTGTTCCTTCAGTTAGGCCTTCTTCTAGGTTATGTAGGAGCTTTTATCTTCTTTATTGGGTCAAAATGAGCTAGTTATGGCTCATGATGAGGCTCTCATCATACCCCCATGCCTAGCTTTTGCTAGTCCCTTAGCAAAATTTCAAAGTTTTAACTTCCGTTCTAGACCCTGAATGTCTGTCAACAATGATAAGTGCTTCTCCTTTTCTTTTGTGATTAGGTGGGAATGCCGACAATAGGCCTAGAGGTACTCAAGTACCAACCAAAATCCGGACCTGTTCCGCTTTAGCCTCAGTCTTCTGCAAAGGTTTCTACGGCCCACAGAACCTAACCTAGGGTTTGTTGGACTCCGCGGTTAAAGCACCCGTGCTTGAGATATTTTTAGCCTAAGTTCAGTTTGCAGTGCGTTTTCTGTAAGAGAGAGATAGAAGATTTATTTCTTTGGAGAGCTTTTCTCTCTCTTTTCTTTTTTATTTCTAGCTTCGGATTAGCTTCTCAACACGGTCTGTATCGGATTCCTTGTCCCCATCATCAATCCTCAAAGGTCCCTGGCTTTCGAGATTTCGAGATAATCCCGCCCATGGCAACCCCCGGAACCCTGGCTTTCGAGATTTCGAGATAATCCCGCCCATGGCGTTCCGTGGCTGAATTCAGACCCTGGCGATTGACATTTCGTGATAATGCCACCCATGGTGTCTGAACCAGCAGAGTGCTTACATGCCTCCAGTAGGATATTTAAATATCCTAAGAGACAAGCACCGAGGAGATGATATGTTGTTACGCATCTTCGAGGGGAATTTCCCACCTCTCCGCGCTGGGAACTCGTCTAAATCAACTTGTGTTGATTGGCCGCTCCTAATCTAGGTGACTTTTTCAGAATATTAAACGCTCTTGCGTGTTTTGAATATTTTATGCGCACTGAACCAGACTGTGTGTGAATTTGGGGTGCTTAGGTTACCGAATCCCGCCAACCGGAGGTCAGTTAACGAGGCTGAATACTTCCTAAGCCTTAGACCTAATACTCAAGCTTCGCATTTTCCTCAACCTCTTGAGGATTATCCAGATTTTAACGGATACGTGAATTTTTAAGCTAAAGATACTAGCCCAAAAGGCCTAAGACCAGCGTTCCCGCTAATCTCTTGTTATATCTCCGTAGCACTTTTCTTTTCTTTTTCTTGACTCGGTCTAGAACTTCAGTTAACCCCTTAATCTTTTACTAATGACTTTTTCTTTTTCTTTTCCTTTTGTGCTCCTTTCTTCATTTTTGCTCTTTTTCTCCTCCTTATGATTATATGGCTCACAACATTTCCTCCCTCCCCATTTTTTTTGTTCTTTTTCGTAATTTTTCAATTTTTTGTGTTTTTGACATATGCGAATTTTTTGTGAGAATCCTTCTGATTTTTTTCTTGGTTTTGTATGTATGCACTTTATCACCCCCCCCATGCCTAAGTTTTGCAATGTCCTCATTGTAAACAGAGGGTGGGAATTAGTGTTGAGGTCAGGGGCTTAGAACAGGATATATCGGGTGGGTGAATGGGTCGGGAATGAGTGATGCGAATGATTTTAAGCTCTGATACGTGTACCAGAGGTGGGATTAACTGTCTAAGGCTGAACTCAAGGTGCAATAGACGTGGAGTACAGACGGCTAATCAGACGGGTCTCTATTTTTGAGATGACGGGTTGCCTCCCGTTAAGCGCTAAATTTAATGCCTTCAGCCGAGCGAAAAATGGGGTGGAGAGGGAGTGGTCAAATCAATGGAGTTTTGGAAAACAAGCACCTTGATTAAGAGCCTGGTTGGTCCAACCAGGTACTTGTTCAAATCAGTGGGCTGATGATGCAGCCCAAACCCAATAAGTCTGGTGGGTTGATAGATGTAGATTAGCAGATGTGGGACCCACCAAATGCAGTGATGTTCTGATAGATATGGAAGTGAAAACTCGAGTTGGGGCTCAGTCGAATCAGCCTGGTGGGGGTAGGGTTCCGAAAAATAATCAATGTAAGATGTGGAATCCCTACAGGGACGGTCAAAGGATGGAGGCTCCTGATTTGTGGTCTGATCAGTGTCCGATACCCGGTATAGATACGGAGTTGAATCATCTACAATCGGCTCATTGAGAGGTGAATCAGAATAGAAATTGAGTCCGGTTGCGGGTCGAGGTGGGGAACGGGTTTTGATTGGTGCTGTATATGTGGAGCAGGTGGCTTCAAAGAAGATTGACATGTTATAATCAGGAGGTAGATTTTCTCCGATGTTATGGTCAGATTCGAGATCGTTGGAGAGTTTGCGAAAATCAAAGTTTGAATGAGATTCTAGATCATGAGTTCCACCATAGAATAAATCATATGTTGTATATTCAGCAGCCTGACTGGGATCTAGCCTAAATGTTAATTCTGAGCTTACAAAGGTGTCCCTATCTGGTAGAGGCTCAGGTTCAAGGTTAGTAGGGCAGAGCCAATCGAAACCCCGCTCGTCCAAGTCCTCGGTTTCTGTATCGTAGATTGGCATGACTTCCGAAAACTCGATTAGTTCTTCTGAGGAGGTTGACGAGGGATATTCATCAAATCGAGGCCCAGAATCATATTCTTCATTAAGAGATTGATTTTCTTCATATGGGGCCTTGAAATCTTCAATATAGGTTTCAGATCTAGGTTCTAGGCTTAGGATGTGGGTGGAATTACTAGAATCTAGGTCTGAATAACCTTCGCGGGCCACCTTATCAAAATAAGGGACGGAATTTATACCCGCGAGAGGTTCAGTTCTACTCTCATACTTGCAGGAGTCTTGGGATTCTAAAATGGGTTCATCATGGTCTTTTCCTGCATTTGGAGCTTCCCAACCTTCTTCAATATTAGGTGCATTATACTCCATCTGGGTTGGGAATCCACAACCATTTTGTGCCTCAAACCCGAGATCAGATTTATCCTCGATGTTGTCCCAAGATAGTTCATCCTCTGTTGGCAGTATGTACGGGTATTTCTGATCAATCACTTGTTTTATTAATCTCATTATCTCTTCCCATTTTTCAAGATTATCTTGGTGTTGCTTCCAAAGTCGAGGATTTGTCATACATTGAAGGTATTCACTATTATGCAATTTTTCTATCTCAATGTATGCAGTAATGAGCAAGTCACGGGTTGATCCTTTGTTGGCTTCTGCTAATAGTACTTGGGCACAAGTTATGACAAAGGTTGTGGTTGTTGGGACATCAACCTGAATGTTTCCTACTGTTGTTGAGGTTTCTTCATTTTCATAAAATCTCATGGCATCCTCAATCATTTTATCTCTCATGGATCTCCGATATTCAGGTTTCTCGACTGGTAGTCCTAGGTGGTTCGGCTGCATATTTGGATCAGGTGGTGGAATCACGATCAGAGTTTGACTCAAGATGTGTTATGAAGCGATCAGATCTGAATAACGAGTCCCACTGAAAATGAGTGTGTGTGCTCTACAGAGAAAAGATGCAGGACTGGAGATGTTCTTGACCCAATCAAGACACCCAAAAGATGTTTGGATGACTATGGAGGTTTGGGGCGGATGAACCCCTGGATCCGAAGATCGTCCACCTGAGAATTACCTGGGCAGCCAGAGAGGGAGAGTCCCGCAAAGACCCCTACACGGTAGAGCGTCCCTACGGGTTACAGGGTTTCCCCCACCCGACCTCTCTTGTCACTGAGATTCCAGGTAAACCAGAATGGGGACCTTGACCTCTTAAGTCTATCACTTTTTATTTCAAAGGTGCTTTTAGGGTTCTCACTTGAACTTTAGATGTTTTTGGTATTGCGACCTAATTTAGAGGTTGGTTGACCCAAGGGGTCAACTTCACCTGACCTGTCCTATAGATGGCAGAATGATTCTAAGCTCGGAGCCTAGAGATCACCCTGATTTGACTCCCAGGTTATTAGGTCAAAAGAAAATTTTAAGATTCAAGTGATTTTAGGGCTCAATTTTAGGGTTTGTCTTATTTAACTTTCTTCAATCAAGGGCTTGGGTAGCACACTGATGCGGGAGGGTTTATTTCCTTTTACACAGGCATGTGTGACTAGCGCTTCAAGACCCTAATGTGGAAACCCTAATTTGGTTCTATTTCCAATCCTCTTTTTCTTTTTCAAAAGTTCTCTTTGGACTTATAAACAAGAAGTGTGTGGTCCGCCGAGATTAAGCGTTTATTTTCAATTAGGCACAAGAATTTGTGGGATGGAAAAAAATCACTCCAACTTCAAGAATATTTGCAGAAATTTTCGCAAAATCAAGAAATGTTTTGCCTTAGAGATGGTGATTACTATATAAAGAAGGCAATTGATTCCTAACTTGATTTTCTTCCTTTTGTCTTTCAAAGATTAGGGGATGATTAAGGAAGAAAAGAAATTACCTGCCCTGGAGTGGTTGACTTGCGGGAGAGATTTTCTCATGAAGTACCTTCAAGATCACATCAAAGAAAAGTAGGGCAAGTTAGTGTTCAATATGATAAAAAGAATGTAGAGACTAGTGGTAAATTGTGCAGTGCTCCCCGGCAGCGGCGCCAAAATGTTCACGGGCGTTTCGTGCGGATTTAAAGCGTATTATGTTGTAGTATAACCGACAAAACGTTCGAACAAATACAAAGTTTTTATTACTCGAAGACCGGAGTATCCGAGGTCGAACACAGGGAGCAAATGGAACTTACCACTAAATCAAAATGTAATTGAACACTCTAGTTTACTCAAAATATCAATTCAGGTATGAATGTATGCGATTAAAAGGAGTTAGGGCAAAAAATATGAACTTGGACGTCTGATCTTGTGATCAGACGTCTTAAAAGCATTTCTCCTTTTCTTCTTGATTATTCTTCTTCTTCTTCTGCTGCAGTCTTTGCTCTTTCTTTTCTTCTTCTGATCTCTGCAAAGTTCTTCACTTGGCTTCTCTGTGCCTTCGCTTCTGGCTTGCTCTTTTCTTTCTTCCCCTGCGAAGGCTTCTTTCTTGCTGCTTCTTCTCTGCCTTGTTTCTTCTTCTTTCTATTCTTCTCTGCCGTTCCTTCTTCTTTCTTTCTTTTCCTTCTCGCGGCCAAGTCCTTCTCCTGCGATCAGCTTGCCTGCACAGGGAACAAAACCTAACCCTTCTCCCTCTACCCGCGCGTCTCTCTCTCTCAAGCAATTCACTCAAACCGCTCTACCAGAGCCACAGTCTTAATCGGGTCGAATCGTGTACCCGGGAACAGGCGCACCTGCAGGTGTGTGATGCGCGAGGAGTGCGTAGGTCTAGGTCGGGTCGGATCCGCCAGGTCCGCGTGGTCAGGCCGCGGACGAGGCGGGTGGGGTCAGTGAGGGACCTCACCCCTGTGCTTTCGAGGCAGTAAACGTATATCACAAAAACTCTTTATACCATACCTGTGCCTTGAGATTCCACGATGTGGGACTAAACGTTCCGCCCTTCCTTTGCGTGCGCCCGCAGACTCTCGTGTGCAATTGCCCACGCTGAAGGCCCTGCTGGTGCTCCTTGCTGAACTCAGTCACCTCGCAACACTTGCGAGAGTCTGCTGCACCTGCCGCCTGGGAAGCCTGACGCCTGCTGCTGCTCCAAGCTTCCTGCTGCTTCGACTGTTAATGGCGGCCGGGGCGTTCACCTGAGCTTCCACAGAACGGCCTATTGGCCCAATTAGAATAGCTGGAAACCTTCGCCGTAGCACGGCGAAGGCGGTGGGTGATGCTGCAGGTTGCCGGTCGGCCTAGGCGTGCCCGCCTAGGTCAACCTGTGGCCGGAGATGGTGGGTTGTTCGGGGGGTGGTTATGGAGGTCTGGAGTGGCAGTTGTGGGGTGGAGCGAGTTCCTGGTGGTGAGGCGGAGCTCAAGAGGTGGTTGGCGAGCCGTGTGGAGTGGCGGAGTGGTGTGGGCGGCTCGCCGGAGTTCGGTCGGTGATGTGGAAGATGAGGGTGGTCAGCGTCGGTCGAGGGGTAATCAGATGAGATAACAGGGGGAAAAGAGAGAGGATAGGATGGAGAGGAGTTCTAACCTAATTGTAAGGACGAAAGGGGACAGAAGGCGGACAGCAGTACTTGCTGTCGCCGGAGAAGATGACGCCCAGTGGGGGAGAACGGCGGCGACGACGGGGCTGAGGCGGCGTGCGCTGGTACTGCGCGACGCGGAGGGAGGTCAGGAAGCTAACTCTGCCACTGGTTTTGTGGCAGAGCGAAGAGGGAGGGGAGGGGGGCTCGCCGGAGCTAGCTGGGGTATTTGGCCGAGCAGGAGGAGATGAATTGAAGGGGGAAACTCGGCCAAATCAAGCTCAGCCTCTTCGGCCGGAGTTGTGGGTTCTTATATAGGCGCTGGACTTGGTGTGCAGGGCGTGAAGGGCACGTAATTGCCTGAGGTTGGTCGCCGGAGATGGAAAGGAGTTAGGATACCCAAATCTCTCGTGCGTTCGCACGAGAGATTGGGTTCACACCAGGGATCGATATCGGTCTTAAATGGAAGGCAATTCTTCAGAGAATTCTCCTTCCATTTCTGGGAGGGAATCTCTGAGGGATTAGAGAGCAATCCCTCTCCGAACCTCGCCGGAGCTCGGTTCTGCCCTAGCAATGGCGGCAGGACCGGTTTGCAAAGGAGGCGAAGAACCTAGGGGGTTCTCTGCAACGGTATTCAAAAGATAGGGACCAATTTGTGATTTGGGTGTACTAAATTGCAAAGTAGGTCAAGATGACCTCTCCTTAGGTCCAAATTTTGGTATAAACCTAATTTGGACCTAAGGAAACCAATGGAGAAGTTAGATTTCAGGTTTGACCTCGTTTGACTGGCTATTTTGCGTAAAAACCCAAATTAGGTTAATTGAAGAGCTAGGACCCTAATCTAGGTCAAACTAGGTTCCAAAGGCCAAATTAAGTGTTCTAAACCCTAGAGTATGGTTTTCCATGATTTGTAGAGGGTTTACTTGCTTTTTGTTCTGACCGGAACCTTGTTAATTTAAGCGGGTCTGTTTTAGGGTTACCAAGTGTCTTTTAGTTCTTAGATTGCACATGAACCCATTTCTGATTGACTCAACCCACTTTTTATCTCATTTAGACCATTTGACCTATGTTTTGCCTCTGAGAAATCCCGTTTATCTACTGCAATGGTAAAATTACAGTTTTAACCTTTATTTCATGTTTTCTTCTCAGAGCACTTGTTCCTTCAGTTAGGCCTTCTTCTAGGTTATGTAGGAGCTTTTATCTTCTTTATTGGGTCAAAATGAGCTAGTTATGGCTCATGATGAGGCTCTCATCAATCTCCCCGGTTTATTCTACTTCTCCGCTTCTTCCTAAGTGTTTTGGGAATTTTTAGTGCATTTTCTGAGCTGGGTTCTGGACAACCGGTCGATGAGCTGTTACCACCGACAACTTGCCAGCCGTACTCGTGCGGCGAAGTGTGGCTTATTTCTTTTTGTTCTTTTATCCTTTTTCTTTTTTATTTTTTCTTTTTTTTTTAAGTAGGTGGCTTCCCAGATCTAAGATTTACCTAAAGGCAGCAAAAAGAGAAAGGTCCAGTGACTAGGCTCTGGACAACCTACCTATGGGCTGTTACCCACGATAACTTGCCAGCCATATCACCCTAGAAGGTTCATTAGCTACCCAATTTCCGTTAGAATCGCCGAATAATGAGTCAGTGCAAAGAAAGTGTGTAGATGCTTAAAACTCAAAATTCCCTCAAATCAGAGGACGGGTTGATAAGTCGTGTACTTATCACCCAAACTTATTTATTCCAATTATAATATAATTAAGATGGTGAGGACTCAAAGACAAATCCACATTTTAGTGGATACACAGGCTAATCAAGTCCAAAGACCTGAGGGGTCTTTGTGTTCAAATCCTAATGTAAAATTTCTTAGGATTGAAAAGTCCTAATGTCCAACTAATCCTTCCTAATTTTTTTTTTTTTTTTATAAGAAGAGAAACAATTTACATGGATTTCACAAGGCTGACCAAATAATTCAAGAATGAATCCACCCCACCATGCCTAGTTGATGCAATGTCCTCATTGAAAAAGAGACATGAAAGAGAGGGTAGAATATGAAAGATGTCACCTGGATATGAAGCTCGTATCAGCCTTGTGTCATATGTACAATTGCTGAGTTTAATGCCGTCAGCTAGGCGAAGTCCAGCCAAAGAAGTCACAGAATGGCTAGAGCAACAGAGTCTGAAACGGGTTCTGGAAGATTACGGTCAACAACAGGCTTCAGACGTTGACCGTTGACTTTAAAGGTGTTACCCGTCTTTGGGTCAGAAATCTGAATGGCACCATTTAGAAAAATCTGATCAATTATGAATGGGCCATTCCATTTAGATCTAAGTTTACCAGGAAAGAGCTTAAGTTTAGAATCGAATAACCAGACCTTCTGGTTTGGCTCAAAGCTCTTGCAGGAAATCATTTGATCATGTAGAGCTTTGGTCCGAGCCTTGTAGATCTTGGCATTCTCATAAGCATCATTTCTAAGCTCCTCCAACTCAGATAGTTGGAGTTTCCTGGTCTTCTCAGCTAGATTTAGATCTAGATTGCATTGTTTGATTGCCCAGATGCCCTGTGTTCAATCTCTACGAGTAGATGACACGCCTTTCCATACTCCAAACGGAATGGAGACATGCCGGTGGGCATTTTATACGCCGTACGGTAGGCCCAAAGAGCGTCCTCAAGCTTTTGAGTCCAATCCTTGCGATCAGGCCTAACCGTTTTTTGCAGAATGTTCCTGATCTCTCGATTGGAGATCTCAGCTTGTCCATTCGTTTGGGGATGGTAAGGTGTGGAAATTCGATGATTAACCCCGTATTTGGCCAATAAATTTTGGAATTGGGCATTAGTAAAATGAGTGCCACCATCACTGATGATAGCCCTCGGAATCTCGAACCTACTGAAGATATTTTTCTTGACAAAATTGATGACCACCTTGTGGTCCTTGGATCGGGTGGAAATTGCCTCAATCCATTTGGACACATAATCAACAGCAACAAGAATGTACTGATGTCCAAATGAAGGGATAAAGGGTCCCATGAAATCGATGCCCCAAACATCGAAAATTTCGACAGGAAGAATAGGGTTTAGGGGCATCATGTCTCTCTTAGTTATGCTCCCAAGTGCCTGACATCGAGAACATGACCTTGAGAAATCCTGGGCATCCTTGAATAAAGACCGCCAATAGAAGCCAGATTGCAAAATTTTTGCAGCCGTCTTTTTCCCAGAGAAATGTCCACCACACCCAGATGCATGGCAGAACTCGATATACTGTTGAATTCATTCTCCGGTATGCATCGACGAATAATCTGATCAGAGCCGATGCGATACAGTTCAGGGTCCTCCCAAAAGTAGTATTTGGCCTCAAATTTGAGTCTATCCCGTTGTTGCTTGGTCCAATCCTGGGGGATTTGACCAACGGCCAAATAGTTAACAATGTCAGCAAACCATGGGGTGTGGACACCTAAAACTGTAAGAATGGTTTCGTCCGGAAAAGTGTCAGCAATCGGAATGTCCGGACAAGAAGAATCACCTAGGATTCTCGACAAATGATCCGCCACCACATTTTGTACCCCGAGTTTATCCTTGATTTCAAGATCAAATTCTTGAAGAAGAAGAATCCAACGAATAAGCTGGGGTTTAGCATCCTTTTTAGCCAAGAGATGTCTCAAGGCCGAGTGGTCGGTATAAACAATAACATGAGACCCCAAGAGATAATCCCTGAATTTTTCCAACGCAAATACTACAGCTAGTAATTCCTTTTCAGTAACAGTGTAATTCCTCTGGGCATCATCCAAAGTTTTACTAGCGTAGTAAATGACAGAGGGCTTTCGGTCAATTTTCTGACCCAGGACAGCCCCGACCGCGTAATCAGAAGCGTCAGTCATGATCTCAAATGGGGCTGTCCAAATTGGTGGTTGCAAAATTGGAGCACAGGTGACTGCCGCTTTTAGGAAATCAAATGCCTTTCGACATGATTCGTCAAAAACAAACGGCATTTCTTTGGCAAGAAGATTGCTCAAAGGGCGGGCAACCTTCGAGAAATCCTTGATGAATCTTCGATAAAATCCCACATGGCCAAGAAATGATCTGATTTGTTTAACAGATGTGGGAGGAGGAAGTTTAACGATAGCATCAACCTTAGCTTTTTCCACTTCAATTCCCCATTCAGAGATTACATGACCCAAAACGATGCCCTCTTGGGTCATGAAATGACTCTTTTCCCAGCTAAGGACCAGTCGTGTCTTGATACATCGCTTAATAATCATTTCCAAATTAGCCAAACAAGAGTCAAATGATTCTCCGAAAACAAAGAAATCATCCATGAAGACTTCCATAAACTCTCCCACCATGTCGGAAAATATGGCTAGCATACACCTTTGAAAAGTCGCAGGTGCATTGCATAACCCGAAAGGCATCCTACGAAAAGCAAAGGTTCCGTAGGGACAGGTGAAAGTAGTTTTTTCCTGATCCTCGGGATGGATAGGAACTTGGTTGTATCCCGAGTAGCCATCAAGAAAATAGAAGTACTTCTGCCCGGCTAATTTTTCCAAGATTTGATCAATGAAGGGTAGGGGAAAATGATCCTTTTTAGTGGCAGTGTTCAGCTTCCTGTAATCAATACAAACTCTCCAAGAAGAAGCTGAACGAGTTGTGACAGATTCTCCTCTCTCATTAGTCACAACAGTAATCCCAGCTTTCTTTGGAACAATCTGAACGGGACTTACCCAGGGACTATCAGAGATTGGATAAATAATTCCTGCATCGAGCCACTTGATGATTTCCTTTTTGACCACTTCTCGCATATTTGGATTCAATCTCCTCTGCATCTGGCGAGAAGGGCGGGATCCATCTTCCAAGAATATTCTATGATTACAGTAAGATGGCTCGATCCCCCTAAGGTCATGAATGGTCCAACCAATTGCCTCCTTATGTTCCTTTAGGACCTTAATCAATTTTATGTCTTGCTCCTTTGTCAATTTAGCACTGATAATCACAGGGAGCGTATTCTGAGGTCCTAAAAATTGATATTTCAAATTCTCGAGCAATGGTTTCAATTCAAGCTGGGGTGAGGTGATGATTGATGGTCAGGTAGATGCTGAAGATTCAACAAGAGGGAGAGGTTGTGAGTGAACAAAATCAGTAACCTCTTCCGAAGATGTTAGGTCAGAGGGTTGCGGGTCAAATTCATCAACCAAAGAGGAACTTTCAATTAAAGAAACTGTCAAACAAGTTTCAATATTAACATTATCATCATTAAGTTCCTCAATAAATCCACAATCCTCAAATTTGTTGATCGCCTTAAAAATATCTAATTTCATACGTTGGTCCCCAAAGGCGATTTCCATGCTATCACTTTCACAATTAATGTTGGCCTTTGCGGTAGCCAGGAACGGACGCCCTAGAATGATGGGCGTGTTCCTCAGATTATCTGGTACATCCATGTCAAGGACAAGGAAATGTACAAGAAAATAGAAATCCTTGACCTTAACTATAACATCTTCAATAACACCTCGCGGGTTTGTGACCGAACGGTCCGCTAACTGTAGTGTTACTGAAGTTGGCCGAAGTTCACCTAACCCAAAGTTCTCATAAAGAGAAGTAGGAATTAGGTTGATGGATGCACCGAGATTCGAAAGTGCTCTATCAAATGTGTAATCTCCTATAACGCAAGAAATCAATGGAGCACCAGGATCTCTCTTTTTCTGAGGGAGGTAGTGCAGGATAACAGAACTAACCTGCTCGGAGAGTACCACCTTCCTCGGAACGGATTCTCTCAACTTACGCTTTTGTGTACATAATTCCTTTAAAAATCTTGCGTAAGCCGGTATGTGCTTGATAGCATCAAGGAGTGGGATATTGATCTCAACATTCTTAAATAAATTCAGAAGCTCCTCATTGCTATCAGCAGACTTCTTCTTTGCTTTGGTTAAGGCTTCAGGAAAAGGAACACGAGTCAGATCTTTGGAATCAGGTTCCTGAGCCTTGATTTCTCCTTCAGAATTTTCCTCTCTCTCCTCAGATTCTTCAGGATTCGAAAGATCAGAATAGTGTGGTTGTGGATCCTGAGTCTTCTTACCACTCCTCAAAGTGACAGAATTTGCAGAAGCGTAAGAATTTGGGTCTTGGGGAGGGTTAGGAAAGATTGGAGGGGCTTGATTGACCATGAATTGCTGATTTGCAGAAGAAGAAGACGAGGAACCCTGCTCAACCACCTGAGCATGCGCGTGTGGGTCCCTCTGATTTCCGTACCCTTGGGCTTGATTGCCTGAATTCATAATGTTTCGCGGATTAGGTACAGGTTGGGATGGTAGAGATCCGGGTTGACGAGAGTTAGCAATGAGCCTAGATTGCAAGTTGTCCAGCGAGTTTTTCATTTGTTGCATGAGCTGGAGCATAGATCCTTGCATCTCTACCATTTGACGGTTCAAATCAGCCTGCCCTGCGGGTTGACGGGCATTCCAAGCTGGCTGATTGACCTGATTCGGAGGCAACTGAGTATATACTTGACCCTGACCCACTGGTCGTTGCGGAGCATAATTGTTGGGTCGGAATTGGGTCTGTTGCCCCAGACTTTTCCAAGAGAAGTTAGGGTGGTTTCTCCAACCAGGATTATAGGCATTCGAGTAGGAGTTGGATCTAACATTCTCTTGTATAGCATAGACATCCTCATAAGGTGAGGATGGAGAGAAAGAAAGGGAAGGATCGGAAAAACTGGGATCAAAGGCCCCAGTTGGGAACCCGTGGGGTTCCGCAAAATGCTGACTCACAGGTTGAGTCGCATCGAGTTGATTCACGAACTCCCGTCCAGAAGGAGCTCGTGAGGAATGGAATCCCAAATTTTGGGATTGAGTGGGTCGATAGTTGTTCATAGAATTGCCAGCCATCCACTCTTCCATCCTTTTAGCAACCAAGTCCACCTTATCAAGTTTATTACAAATCAATTCCATATCAAATGAATGAGAGTCATGGACTTCATTGACATTTGATCTGGGTTGTTGGGACCGGTTAAAAGTGTCCATGGAGGCATGATTAATTGAATTCTCACTCATTTCCTCAAATAGATCATATGCACTATATGCATCTTTATTGAGGAAATTGCCTCCGCAAGAAGCATCCACATGGTTTCTGAGTTGCTCATTCAACCCATGATAGAAGATCTGCACGAGTTGCCATTTCGGCACCTCGTGGTGTGGACACTTCCGCAATAAGTCCTGGAATCGCTCCCAGGCCACATGAAACTGCTCCCCCGGCCGCTGGGTAAAGGTAGTGATTGCCCGTCTCAAAGCATTGGTACGATCAACTGGGAAGAATTTCTTCAAAAAGGCTGATTTCAACTCATTCCAAGTTGTAATTGGTCTTCCTATTGTCCTATACCAATGCGCGGCCTTATCCCTAAGAGAGTGGGGGAAGAGCCTCATGATCATTTGCTCCTCGTTTACGTTTCGAGACTTGGTGGTTTGGACCAAAGTGGTCAAGTCCTCCAAGTGCTGAAACGGATCTTCGGAGCCAAGCCCATGATAATGTTTAATCAGGCTTAACACCTGGGGCTTGATTTCGACATCACCGACTGGAATCTGGACACCGGGAAGTTCCCCGTAATTTGAAGGATCATAAAAATCCTTCAAGGGCTGAGCGCCCTACATTCTCTGGAACCATTCTTTCGTTCTCTGCATTTGTTCCAGCTGCCTTCGAAATTCTTCCTGTGGATTTCCAAGCAGAGGAGGCTGTTGTTCGGCCATGGGATCAAATTGACCAAAATCTAACTTGCGCCTCCTAGAATGTTCAATGGTCCTTTCAATCGGGGATTCAATGACCGTCTTCCCAGCATAAACTAGGAGAAAGTCGGAAGGACTGGGGATAGGGACCCTGCAGCACAACAAAACAAGGCTGTCCTTAATTGGGGCAGCCTAAGGATCTACTGACTCCCAAAACCAGCCTTAAGACTGTAAGTGATTTACTCTACTTGCGTCTGTTTAATCCAACCAGTTAGAAGGAGGGACTGGGGAGAAGGTTCTTCCTTTGGCTTTCGCCTCCGGTTCCTAGTGTACCCCCCAGCCGCGGTCGTTTGACGCTACTCCCCTAGCTAGACATCAGATTAATTAGTATAAGTAGGTTAATCAAAAACAATCTCAGACTAAGCCCTGAAGAGCGAATCAAACCTTAAGGCCAACGTCTACTCAATTTTATTAAGGCCTGGGATTATGGTGCTTATGGAATGTGATGGGCCCTTACAATGGGTTGTGCCCTTAATGATTGATTGAAATTTGTGTAAGTGCGTGCACAACCAGGGTTTTCAAGTAAGATTATTTATTATGCGTGAATTTTAATGTTCAAATCTTGCTTAAGTAGCTTTTAGGGTTTCAAATTAGGTGAATTGCAATGAAGTTTCTAGGCAAACCAAGGTGTAAAACACGGGTGAAGATAGTTTTCCTTTAAAATCAGAAAGAAAGTGGAGTGCCTGGAATATACCTAGATTGAAAACCCTAAGGAGGAGCTACTTGATGAGTTGGTTTTAAATAAAGTGGTGCGGCCCAAACAACTCAATCAATTGGCCACAATTGCACCACTAAGTTGGCACTCAAAGATGGTTAACCTAGAATGATTTCTACTCTGTTATGTGTTGCTTTATGTGTACCGGTTCCACAGATCAGAACCCAGTTGAGTAGAAAACAAATCAAGTTGATCAAGTGCCTTGAATGTGGGTGTGTGTTGTGTGTTTGTTGGAAATTACCCCACAAGATTATCTTTTTGTTTTTTTTTTTTATGAACGAGGGTGGAATGAATGTGAGTGGAAATCCAAACAACCAAACTATTCCTAGGATTTATGCAAACACCTAGGTTAATTGGAATTTGGATTTAATGTGGCGAATGAAATCTATGGAGGGGGAAAGAATGGGGGAGCACTTACAATTATCTTCAACTGCACTTTACTCCAGTTTACCGCTTGTTGATTTCTTGATGGAGGTCTCTGCAAAACAATAGACACAAGAGAAAGCTAGTTAGAAAACAAATAAAGTACAAGAAATGCAAAGAAAAGATCGGAAATCGTTGCCTCCCCGGCAACGGTGCCAAAATGTTGAACGTTTACGAACCTACGCTAACGAGATTGGTTTTGGAAAACCTGTCGTTGTAGTTCGGAAGCGAAGAATTCGTGTTCAACAAATAAAATTTATACCGAAAATAATTCCGGGTCGAACACAGGGAGGCTACGTTGATCTATTTTCGCAATTATATTTTTTTTAGGATTTTCTTTAAGCAAGGCATATAATTACAATGGGGCTATCAAACTATGAGAGAGAGAGAGAGAGAAAGAGAGATAGAGAGAAAGAGAACATGCATTCAATATTTAAATAGTTTATAAAAGTTACACTAGAATGCGAAAAATCAATTACACTATAAAGCAGAAAATTCTACACTAGAAAAGCTGTAAATAAGAATGGGAGAGAGAAATTATCCTCCTCGATGATTGCTTGGAGGACGAGCCGGACGGAACGACGCCTGCACGAAGGAGAACGAAGCAGGATGAAGGAGGACGAAGCAGAAGAACGGGAACGGAGCAGCACGCCGTTGTCGTCGCGGGATCCACTTCCGAAGGGGAATGAAAATTGGACTTTATCTCGCAAGAAGTATCTCGGGTGTGGGACAAGCTTCTTTTGAGCTTTGGAGGGGTAGAGAGGAGAAAGAAGGGATGAAAATTTCGTACGGAGGGGGTCTCCTTTTATAGTTGCAAGGAGTGAGGACAAAATGGACATTACAAGTTCAAAATAGTAAATGAGGGGTCTTTAGTGATGGATAAATCCGTCACTAAAGCCCCTAACGTGGGCGACATGGGCGGCTCGCGCGCGCCTCCTCGCTTACTCGCGCCCTCAATGGCTTCGCACGTCTGCGAAGTCTCAGCCGTCCGATCGCGAGATCGGACGGCTTAAAATCGTGCCTTCACCCGCTGCATTGCGCCCGCCTGCGCATGCGATCGCGCGTTACGCGCGGGCGTCCAATCGCGCGTCGACGCTATCGGGCGCCCGCGATCGCACGATCTCCATCCGATGCTCCACATGCCTCAATTACCTGCGCCTCCAATCCCCTCACCGCAGCTCGAACCCGCGCCCCGCGCTCGCGTAAGCGTGCTCGACCGCTGCACTGCAGGGTGCGGATGGTCGAGCGCACGTTTTAAGCGCCGGGCGGCCACAGCCATTGGATCTCCATCTGACGGCGGAGAGCGATCGGGCGGGGGCCTTCACAAAATGCCAGCGGCCGTTTGGGCGGCTGAGATGGCACCACGTGGCGCCATCTTGGCCGTCCATCTTCTGGAAGTTGTAGATGGTGCCACGGATGTCGGATTGACTCGATTTTTGTGTCGTTGGGCTGCGATCGTCGATCCGAATTCATCCATGCGGTTGGATTTGTCATCTGAAGTGCGGATTTACACCATCATGGCCCTTGATCTTCTAGGGTTCCCCGATCTCTATCTGATGCTACGGATGCCTGATTAGGGCGATCTTGGAGTCGTTGAACTCCAATCGTCACCCTAATCACATCCATATGGTTGGATCTTTGATCCGAGGCCCCGATAAAATGTTTGCCCTGTCCAAGCACATAAAAGGAGATAATTAACCTCCATTTTATTCAAACTACTCTAAATGCGAGATGATGTATGCTATGCAATATTTATATCATGAAATGCAATCCTATGCTTAAGAACATGCATAAATAGACATTTTAAGTAGTGTAAATGTGTTTACATCACTAATACTTAGTTATATAGGTACTACTATATGTATAGATTTAAGTGTATATATATATATGTATAGAAATATATATGGATATAAATATATATATGTATATATATATGTATATAGTAGTGTATAAATGAGTGTGTGTGTGCGAGAGTGTGAGTGTGTGTGTGTATGTGTCTGTAGAGAGAGTGAGAGAGTGTTGTGAGAGAGAGAGAGAGAGGGCATCTGCTGAAGTGAAGGAGGCGAGTTAAGCTGTCTGGAGCCCCAGCTCGTCGTCTGATGGCCACGCGCGCGTGTAGGTGCCCGAAGAGGAGCGCGTACGCAGGAGGGAGCGGGTGTGGGAGGAACCGCAATGCACAACACTGTGCGGTGAGGCGGGTGCGGTGAAGGTGCTATGCGTTGAAGCGGGCGAAGACGCGGGCGGTGAAGTGGGCAGGCGTACGCGAGAGCGGGTGTTGGAGTGGGCGCACGCGAGAGCGGGTGCTGGAGCGGGCACGGGGTGAGACGCCGGTGCAGGCGTGCGTAGACGGGTTGGCGCCAGTAGCAGCGCAGAGAGAGAGTGCCGGGTGACCGGTTAAGTGAGAAACTTACCGGTCACCGCACTGTAGCCACAATGTTCCGCTGACTAGCGTGAACAGTGGCTACAGTGCGTGGTCTGCTCGCCCGACAGCCTACGCCTGGTTCCATGAGTGCGGGCGATGTGGAGCGGCTGGCGCACACGCTGAAGATGCTGCGTCGGCTGCTGGCTTACGCGGAGAGGCTGGTGCGGGCGCAAAGAAGCAGGAGGTGTAGGCGGCTTGCAGGCATGCGCTGGAGGCGAGGGCGGCCTGCAGGCGCACATGGTGGCTTGCGCTGCTGTTGCTGCGGAGCTTGAGCTTCAAAGCTTAAAGCCCCTGTGGCAATGGCGGAAATGGCTAAACGATGAAACAGAGAGAGAACCCCCACGCCCACCGGCTCTTTGATGAGCTAGGTGGTGGTGGGACTCACAGTGGTGGTTGTGCACCACTGTGAGTTGCTCCTACCCGCAGTGTGGCTCCTCAGAAGGAGGAGAGGTTGCGTATGGAGGGGAGATGGGAGGAGACAGCCTGGAAGGAGGGAAGCTGCTGTGTTTTTTTTGGCATGGACCAGGCTCCGCTCAAAGAAGAAAGCCGTGCCCATTTTAAAGAGGAAGAAGGCATGCACAGCCATGCCTTGGCTATGCATGGCTATGCATGCGGCTGTGCATGGCTGGTAGGGAGTGGCTGTGCAGGGCAAGCTGAGCAGGACAAGGTGCGAGGAAGAGGCTGCCATGCATTGCAGCCACGGAGAAGAAATTCAAAGTCAAATAAAATTAAAAATAAAGATGGTGAATTTGCGAAGCAGCACTTGAGGAAAATGTTAATTTCACGACCATTTTATTCACTCTCCTCCCCTCTCAAATAAATGCATGCATGCGTGTAATTTTACAAATGCGACTCTGGCTACCTAATATGCACTGGCAATGCTAGGAAATAGCACAAGATGGCACAATTGCTGGTGTATTTTTGCTATGCAATCATACCCCCATGCCTATCTTTTGCTAGTCCTTAGTAAAACATTTTTTTGTACTGTATTTAGAAATGATCATAAGCTGAAGATTTTCTTCTGAGGCAACATAGGTGTGTTTATTGTTGGATATTGTGAGAACCAATTGCAGAGAAGACTACTAGTAGTTTAAGTCTCACATGACATAGACCATCTCTCAACTAACCAGGACTCTTGATATTTAAACCTTAAGTATAATTTCCAAGGCCCAAGTGGTTTTTGCCATACTTGAGAGCTCAAGAAATTATGGCCTGTGCATAGTGAAGGATCAAGACTGACCAGATGAACATTAAGACTCAAGTCCAGGGTTTCACGAATTTTTAAGTACAGGTTGGTCCCAATTTCAGCTCATGTCTTCGGATTGACCCTTAGAAAGATGACAGAAACTCAACTCCCATTTTATGACATTTGTGGCTCAAAGAAAATAGGGTATTTGTAACTTGCCCTGAAGAACTTTTGTAGGGTGGAGACTTTATAGATATTTACGAGATATATTGACTTATTTGCATCTTTTTTTTTTATTATTTTTTTTGAAACACGTGTCAGTATATCTCTTACAACATTATTTGGAGGAGCACACTTTTCTTTTTGGTGGGAGAGTTCCTTTTTGGTGGAAAGAGTCTCTCCTAAACATAAGACTAAAGCCTGGGATAAAAAGTCTACCTGCGTGCACAGGTAAGGACTCCACCTTCCCTAATGAACACCAGGGTTGGATCTTATGTTCACCTGGTCTTTCTTGATATGTGTAATGTGAACCAAGATTACTTAGGCTCTCAAGTAGAAGCAAACCAACGGATCCTGTACTGATGTCTCAAGTACAAGAATACGTCCTTAATTAGGAGAGATTCCGATCTATTTTGTCAATGCTTAAGTGAATTAAGTCGAGCCTGAGCGAATCAAGCTTCTGTGGCCTGGAAAGTCTTCAAAACAATGGTTGAATATCCATAAACACTTATTGTATTTTTGTTTCAGCCTTCAGATCATTACTAAACACCATTATATATATATACATAGGTGGAAACTGCATGATACCATAAAATACCCAGATCCTATGGATGCCTATCCACCCCCCCATGCCAAACGATGCTATGTCCTCATATGCATGCAGGGAAGGGTAGAGGAAGGACGAAAGATCGAGTAACGAGCTGAGGTGCAGGGTATACAGCAGGGTGGTAGGGTGGGTGGATGGTGGGTGGTGAGGTGAAAAGTGAAGTGATCATGATAGTGGTGTGAAAAGTGATGGTGGATAGTGAGTGTTGTTGGGGTGCCTCCCAACGAGCGCTGAATTTAGCATCCCTAGTTGGACTTAGAATGAGGTACAACATTAGTTACCCTCCAGCAGGGCAACAGATTCTCCAACGGGGGCAGGCTCATGAGTAAGATAGGGTTTCAAACGCTGCCCATTGACCGTAAATTTATGCCCAGATTTGGGATCTTTAATTTCAATGGCCCCATTGGGAAATGGTCTCGAGACCAAGAAAGGACCAAGTCCATTTGGACTTCAGTTTCCCAGGAAAGAATTTGAGCCGGGCATTATAGACCCAAACTTGCTGAGATGGCTCAAATTCTTTCCGCCGAATACGGTTGTCGTGAAAAGCCTTAGTGCATTGTTTGAAAGTTAAAGCAGAATCATAGGCTTCATGACGGAGCTCTTCCAGCTCCTAGAGTTGGAGTTTCCTTTCTCGACCACACAGGTCTGGGTCGAGGTTACATTGGCGAACCGCCCAATAAGCACGGTGCTCCAACTCCACTGGAAAATGACAAGGTTTCCCGTAAATGATTCTATAAGGAGACATACCAAGGGGAGCCTTGAAGGTGGTCCGATACGCCCAAAGTGCGTCAATCAACATGTCGAACCAGTCCTTACGATCAGGCTGAACCGATTTCTGGAGAATTTGCTTGATCTGCTGGTTCGACACCTCTGCCTGGCCGTTCGTCTGAGGATGATACTGGGATGCGATACGATGGTGGACTTCGTATTTCCTCAGAAGTGCCCGAAAAGATGCATGGGTAAAGTGGCTTCCTCCATCCGAGATATAGCTCGAGGGATCCCAAAGCGCACAAAGATGTGGCCTTTGACAAATCGAGTGGATATAACATGGTCAGCACAACGCATGGGAATAGCCTCGATCCATTTCGAAACATAATCAACAGCCACGAGAATGAATTCGAAGCCGTTGGAAGGAGGAAAGGGACCCATGAAGTCAATTCCCCAAATGTCGAAGATTTCCGCAGCTAGGATGGGTTGCAAGGGCATCATGTCATGAAGTGACATTGACCCTAACGACTGGCACCTAGTGCAATGCTTGGCATAATTGTGTGCATCCTGGTGAAGGGAGTGCCAAAAGAAACCGCACTGCAACACCTTGGCTCCAGTTTTCCTCCCAGAGAAATGGCCTTCGTAGGCGTGATCATGGCAGAAGGATAGCACACTGGGGAATTCGCTATCAGGAATACAATGCCGGATGATTTGGTCAGCACCTATTTGAAAAAGAAGTGGATTATCCCAGAAATAATACTTTGCTTCTGCCATGAGACGCTCGCGCTAGTTTTTAGGTCAGCCACATGGAAGGGATCCAGAAGCAAGGTAATTGGCAATGTCGGCATACCACGGTCCACTTGCCACATTAATTGCTAATAGGTGCTCATCAGGAAAAATCTCATTGATCGGCAGATCAAGTCCAATATGGTCAAGGTCCAGTCTGGAAAGATGATCAGCCACAACATTCTGGGCTCTGGCCTTATCGCGGATCTCAATGTCAAATTCTTGGAGCAGAAGGATCCAACGAATCAGTCTAGGCTTGGCATCCTTCTTGTGCATGAGATGGCGAATGGCCGCGTGATCAGTGAAAACAATAACATGTGAGCCCAGAAGGTAAGAGCAGAATTTCTCTAGCCCAAAGACGACCGCCAGTAGTTCTTTCTTAGTGGTAGTATAATTACACTGGGCCTCGTCCAACATCTTACTGGCGTAGTACACCACAAAGGGGTGTCTATCGCGTCTTTGTCCCAGGATGGCTCTGACTGCAAGTTCGGAAGCGTCACACATGAGTTCAAAGTCGAGGGACCAATCAGGTGGCTGGAGAGTAGGGGCCTTGGTGATAGCATTACGCCGCTGTGTGAATGCTCGTATGCAATTGGGGCCCATATCGAAGGGTACGTCGGTCTATAGGAGATGAGTTAAAGGTCGAGAAATCTTGGAGAAATCTTTGATGAATCTTCTATAGAAATCGACATGTCCCAGGAAGGAACGGATTTGTTTGACAGAGCCAGGCATAGGTAAATCAGCAATTATATCAAACTTAGCTCTGTTAACCTCGATACCCCTATCGGAGATGATATGTCCGAGAACAATTCCCTCGTGTACCATAAAATGACTTTTTTCCCAAGAAAGCATGAGGTTTACATCAATACATCTCCTAAGGATACGAGTCAGGTTGGCAAGACATTCATCGAAAGATGGTCCAAAGATCGAGAAGTCATCTATGAAGACCTCGAGAAAGTCACCCACCATGTCATGGAATATTGCTAGCATACATCTCTGGAAAGTTGCTGGCGTGTTGCAAAGTCCGAACGGCATCCTTTTAAATGCAAAGGTGCCGAAGGGGCAGGTAAAAGTGGTTTTCTCTTTGTCCCGGGGGTCAATTGCCACCTGGTTATATCCTGAGAATCCATCCAAGAAATAGAAAATTTTATTTCCCACTAACCGCTCCAGGATTTGGTCAATGAAAGGTAGCGGAAAGTGATTTTTCTTAGTTGCAGCATTGAGTTTCCTATAATCTACACACACTCTCCAAGATGTAGGAGTGCGTGTAGGGATGGATTCGCCCCTGTCATTGACACGGATGGTGAGTCCCACCTTTTTGGGCACGACGTGAATCGGACTCACCCAGGGGCTATCGCTGATCGGGTAGATTATACCCACATCCAGCCACTTAATAATTTATTTCTTAACGACTTCCCGCATGTTAGGGTTGAGACGTCACTACATCTCGCGGGAAGGTCGAGCCTCCTCCTCCGTATATATATGGTGAGTGCAGTACAAGGGACTAATGCCAAATAAGTCTGATAAAGACCATCCAATGGCTGCCTTATGTTCCATAAGGACCTCAGTTAGTTTGTACTCTTGCTCCCTGGTCAATTTTGAACTGATGATTACAGGGAGCGTTTCATTTGGCCCCAGGAAAACATACTTAAGTGTACTAGGCAGCTCTTTCAGCTCGAGAGTGGATTGTGAAAGGTCTGGCATTTCTTGGGACGAGAGTGTCTCAGGCGGATCAGAAAACAAATCAGGAGGAAGGAGTTGGCCCTCAGATTAGCCAAGAAGAGGGGCTTCTTGGATAGATGGATCCAAAAAGGAATAGCCCCAGTGAAAAGTCTATAGGCTCAAGGTCCCAGTGTGGAATTGCAAATCCGCCTGATTTGGCGGGAAAGAAAGGGCAATCCGATCTTCAAGAGTGTGGATCGGCGATGGGTAGCCCGGATATGACTCAGACCACGAGGTATGGGAAGCGGAGAAAACCTCATCAGAAGTCTGGCCAGAAGAAGGTACGGGAATAGGGAGGGATGGGGGAATGTCACAATATGTGTTGGTCAGGCAATCGTCAGTGTTTACAGGTAATCCGCAGCAGTCAGAATAGGTCCCAATTAGTCTGATACACGCGCTGACGGCCATGTCCTCATCAGACGTGTCATCCTTGATGCAATAGCAATCAAAGTTCTTGGCTACCTTGAAGATGTTAAGCTTGAGCTTTTCAGATCCAATGGCAATCTCAATACAGCCCGACTCGCAGTCGATATGGGCGCGGGCTATGGCCAAGAAAGGTCGACCAAGGATGATCAAACAATCAGAAAGTGAGCCAGGAACTTCCATATCTAAAATAAGAAAGTCAACAGGAAAACAGAGACTATTGACCTTAACCACCACGTCTTCCACCACACCCTTTGGGATTTTGATAGAACGATCTGCCAACTGTAACGTGATAGAGGTGGGTTTCAGATTTCCCAAGGAAAATTTTTCGAGCATGATGGTTGGTATAAGATTGATGGAAGATCCTAGATCAAGCATGGCACGGTTAAAATTGCAGCCTTGGATGCTACAGGAAATAAGTGGTGTGCCCGGATCTTTCTGCTTTGGTGGTAGATTTGACAGTATAGCACAACTCGCATGAGGTGAGAGAACCACCGGATTTTTAGTTTTCTTTGATTGTCGCCTGGGTGTTGTGTAGTCTTTGAAAAATTGGACGACAGTAAGTTTGTGATCGATAGCCTCAAGCAGGGGTACCTTGATTTCTACATCCCTGAACAAATTACGCAGGTTATCAAAGGCCTACGCATCTTTCTTTTTGCCTTTTGGCTCCCTCAGTAGAGCCTCAGGGAATGGAACTGATTCTGGCACCATTTTGGGTGTATCGTCCGCTCTCGAATGCGATGCGCATCCTGAATGAGAGGGCGATGAAGAAGATGGGCCAGGATCAAGTCGAGGCGGATCGACGATCTGCTTACTGCTCCTCGTAGTGATCGCATTGGACGATGCGGGTCCAGTGGGATCATAAGGCAGAGGAGGGTTCGCAATAAGGACATAAGAGTGAGGTGCTGTAGTGGGATTAGCCTGAAATACTGGTGGAATGCTCGGAGCCTACAGAATTTGGTAAACCTAACCCTGAGGAGGTCGTACCTGTGGTTGAGGACCACGGGGTGTGAAATTTCGTGGGTTTGGAACAGGTTGGGCTGGGAGAGTGCCCTGAGATCGAGTCTCCATGCGTAGTTGACTGATCTCAGCATTCTGCTGTGCCAATTGGTGCTGAAGAGAGGTCATGTTCTCTTCATGGCGCTTTGACATTTCCGTCATCATTCGCATCAATTTGTCAAGAGGACTTGATGCGTGTTCTGTTTGCGATACGCAAGGACCTGTTGGCGGATTCGCCATAGGATTAGACTGGGCCCTTGGGATGATGGGTGCGGACAGTCGCATTGGTCCACCCACGGGGTTTTGGCGCTGCGAGTTGTTGGACCATGCGAAATTTGGATGATTTTGCCACCCTGGGTTATAAGTGGCAGAGAACGGGTTGTTCCCTAGGGCGCAAGCGTCTTCTATGACAGAAGATGCGTCCGCATGTAAATATGCATCCGAGCACATGGAGGCTTGGTCCTCCGTGTCGAAATACTGGCTTGCAGAAGCCAGATCCACATGACTTACCGAGTCTCTCGGCGCGACACTCGGTAAGGATGGTCTTACAGGGTTTCTTGGAATAAGCCTGGTGTTGGAAGAATTGGGATTGTGTCGAAGTGGTGAGGTGGGGGTGTTTGCCAAAGAACGGGCGGGGTTGGCCAGAAGCTCGTCCAGCTCTTGTGCACGACGGAGACTTCATCCAATTTCTGTGCGATAAGGCTGAGATCTGTGGATGAATGGGAGGGTCTCGTGTCAACTTCGTGGACATTACGGGGCAAGCTGGTACGATTAAAGGCGACAATGGAGGCATTGTTCATTGAGTTTTCACTCATATTTTCAAATAATTCGAATACTCCATTCTCGTCTTTATTCATAAAATTCCCTCCGCAAGAAGCGTCTGCAATCTGCTTCAAAGTCTCATTTAGCCCATAGTAGAAAATCTGGTCTGTATGCCACTTAGGCAGACCGTGGTGTGAACACTTCCTGAGGAGATCATTATATCTCTCCCATGCCTCATGAAACTGTTCGCCATTTTGTTGCGTAAATGAAGTGATAGCACAGCGAAGCACATTGTTCGCCCGATTGGGAAGAACTTGTTGAGAAACGTTGTTCGCATCTCTTCCCAAGAGTGGATGGTTCTCCCAAGGGTGCGTAACCACTGTGACATTTTATCCCACAATGAAAACGGGAACATTTTCATGAGGACTATAGGTAACCCGATATTTCTTAGTTTAACAGTTTCAGCCAATCGGGTTAGGTCTTCCAAGTGGAGAAAAGGATCTTCACTTGCAAGACCAAGGAAGTGAAAATTTATCAGGCCAATTATGTTAGGTTTCAGTTCAAAGTCATCCCTCCCAATGGGGACCTGAATTTATCCTATGGTCTCTATAGCAGCGGGATTTTGATAGGAGCTAAGAGACCTGGGCTCCTCCCATTCGGGAGGGTTCTGCATTTCCTCCAATGTTTCCCTAATGGACTCAATTTGTTCATTATACATTTCTATTTGGGCTTGGAGGCGGGTTATGGGATCTAAGGTTCCACCACCTGGTGGGTTTTGAGGGCGATTTCCTCCCTCGGGATTTGGGGGTGGGCGTGCAGCCATGTTTGTGGAGGAGGATGATTCAGCTTCTTTTCTAAATTTATCAGACAATTCACACAGTTCAGGGTTTTGTGACTTCCTCCCAAACATGCACTACTGCAAGAAGAATTGGGGGGATACGAAGGGAAAAGAGATGAGAGAAATGACGCCGCAAAGGTACACTTGATGACAAATCAATACAATCAAATTCCTAACCTCTACTGTGTGCCTTTAGACCTAAAGATCTAAGTTACCTACTATCATGAACTACGGAACCGAATGCGAGCACCGCGGAACCACCGGGCCAGATTGAAAAGCCATTTGCCCCAGTCTTAGACACCCGATAGCATGCGGGAACCCTCACCAGCATGTAGGCGCTACACGCAGGTAGTAAGACCTCCAATCCTTAATAAGGGTCAAGTTGCTACCGATTTTAGTTAGAGGCTTAGGATCAAGTGCTTCTGGAATGTGAAGGGAGTTATTTACGGGTAATGCTCAAGTGATTGATTTTTAGAGAGTGTGTAAATCAAGCATGCAACGGGGAAATCTCCCCGAATTGAAGTTTTAATTGGTGAATGGTTTTTAGAATTCAGCCTTAAGTAGTATGGATTTTAGGATTTCTCTGAAATACCAATTCAACCAATCTCCGAGTTTTCTTCTAATCCCAACAAACCCTTCTTCAATGTCAATTGGTTAATGCATGCTAAAATGCAATGGGCTTCCCTAGATGGAGATTTCTATGTGTGGATGCACGAATCAATTTTAAATTAGTGTGAAAGGGAGCTAAAGCACTTCAATTCAGGTACTCCCAAACACCAAAATGATTTCCACACACAAGGCTCAACCAAAAGATAAAGAAAATCAAATTGTTGGGGTTGAAGTATTCGGGATCAAATCTTAGGTACGTGAAAGGTCGTGGTGGGGTTGGAATTAACTCAATTCCAAGTCTCCCCACCAAAAATGTAATCTCAAGTTGCAGATAAATGAGGCAAAGAGGGATAGCAATCAACCTTTTTATTTTTGCCTCAAAGAATACTTCACACGGCAAAAAAATTCAAGAATCAAGATTCTTGGATCTTCGCTATGCGAAGTTTAGCGGGAAATCCTGGGGCGGTGGGAGTAAAGGCAAACAAGCAAACAAGTGATTTTTAATCCACTTGCCCCAAGAGATCCCAAGAAGTGTTTGTCTAGTTTTCTTTATTTTAGTTGTTTTTTTTTCTCTTTTTTTATTAAGGTGACAAGTTAACCTAAGTTGCGAAGAAAGAAAGACTTACTTGTTCATCAACGTGTGCGAAGCTCCAGTGCGGTGTTGGCGTCTTTACGCTCTCGTTCCCACCTTGGATCTGCCCACGTCTCTGACTTCGTCTACCTGCCTTCTCCTCGCAACTGGTTCACCTGCACACCAAAAAAACAAAAACACCCGTGAAGAGAAGGGTGTGAGAAGAGAAAAATTAAAGGAATGGAGTAAAAACTTGAATGAGCACTTCCCCGGCAATGGTGCCAGAAGAAGATGTGGTCAGGCCCGGATAGGTAGTGTTAATATGGTGATTTTATCGTTGAAATGCGTATAGTGGTTAACCTAAATCGAGCCTAACCATCTCTTTATAAAAATTTTTAACCTGGCCTACTTGATTTTATCTTGGTCACTTTTAGGCCCACGGTCGAACTTAGGGAACTGGGATTAGAAGAAGTTTCTACGCTTTTCCTACAACGAATCTCTTTTGTTCATTTATTGTGCTTTTGGTGTTTTTCTATTTAAGATTTTTTTCTGATAATTTTTTTGTCCTTGAGGTACACCCTCAAAATCAGGTTCTTGGCTTTGAGCCAAATTAAGGTTTCAAAACTGGTCTCGCTATTCGCAAGACTAAGTACCTGCAAGTCAAGGATTATCTTTTCTCTTTTATATATTTTTTATCTTTTTAATGACAGGAAAGAGAAATAGAAATAAGGTAAATATAATATATATATGTATATAGGGGTGGGCGTGGAGGTGGAGATGGCGTGTAGCACGGTGTCGAGTCGGTCGTCGTCTAGAAAGACGCAACCAATAGGATGAGGTGCCGCGTGGAGTGTAAGGTGGATTGGTGGAAGATGAGTGCGAACACGCTTTCTATACGCGTGTATCGGGGAATATCAGCAACTGGTGCGGATATTCCAATGATACAACGTATGGTAAGTTATATGAAAAAATATACATATATGTATATATGTAAATATATATCTATATGTATATATATATATATGGTTATAATTATATAGGTATATGTGTACTTATATATGTATATATATATAAAAATATATATATATATGTATATATATAGGTATGTAAATATATGTATAGATAGATATATGTATAGATATATATATATATGTGCATGTATGTATATGTAACTATATACATGTATATATATATATATGTATATAGATATATGTAGATAGATATGTATATATATATAGTTATAGATACATATATATGTATGTATATTTGTATATATATATATATATGTATAAGTATATGTGTATATATATATATATATATGTATCTATACTTATACTTAGTTATATAGGTAATAATATATATATATATATAGATATATATATACATATATATATTTATACGTATATAGATAAATGTATATATGTAAATATATATGTATATATATATAAGTATATATATATATATGTATGTATGTATACTAATACTTAGTTATATAGGTACTACTATATGTATAGATATAAGTATGTATATATATGTATATAAATATATATGGATATAAATATATATATGTATATATATATGTATATAGTAGTGTATAAATGAGAGTGTGTGTGTGCGAGAGTGTGAGTGTGTGTGTATGTGTCTGCAGAGAGAGTGAGAGTGTTGTGAGAGAGAGAGAGAGGGCGTCTGCTGAAGTGAAGGAGGCGAGTTAAGCTGTCTAGAGCCCCAGCGCGTCGTCTGATGGCCGTGCGCGCACGTAGGCGCGCGAAGAGGCGCGCTCACGTAGGAGGGAGCGGGCATGGGAGGAACCACAGCGCACTGTGCTGCGCAGTGAGGCGGGTGCGGGCGAAGGCGCTTTGCGCTGAAGCGGGCAAAGACGCGGAAGGTGAAGTGGGCGGGCGTATGCGAGAGCGGGTGCTGGAGCGGGTGCGGGGCGAGACGCGGGTGCGGGCGTGCGTAGACGGGTTGGCGCCGATAGCGGCACGGAGAGAGAGCGCCGGGTGATCGGTTAAGTGAGAAACTTACCGGTCACCGCACTGTAGCCACAGTGTTCCGTTGACTAGTGTGAATAGTGGCTATAGTGCGCTGTCAGCTCGTGCGACCGCCTGCGCCCGGTTCCGTGAGTGCGGGCAGTGTGGAGCGGCTGGCGCGCACTAAAGAGGCTACGCCGGCTGCTGGCTTGCGCGGAGAGGCGGGTGCAGGCACGAAGAAGCGGGAGGCGAGGGCAGCCTGCAAGCACGCGTTGGAGGCGAGGGCGGCTTGCAGGTGCGTGCAGTGGCCTGCGCTGCTGCTGCTGCTGCAGAGCTTGAGCTTCAAAGCTTGAAGCTCCTGTGGCAATGGCGAAAATGGCTAAACAATGAAACAGAGAGAGAACCACCATGCCCATCAGCTCTTTGATGAGCTGGGCGATGGTGGGACTCACAGTGGTGGTTGTGCACCACTGTGAGTTGCTCCTACCCGCAGCGTGGCTCCTCAGAAGGAGAGGCTGCGTATGGAGGGGAGATGGGAGGAGACGGCCTGGAAGGAGGGAAGCTACTGTGTTTTTTTTGGCGTGGACCAGGCTCCACTCAAAGAAGAAAGTTGTGCCCTTTTTAAAGAGGAAGAAGGCATGCACAGCCATGCCCTGGCTGTGCATGCGGCTGTGAATGGCTGGCAGGGAGTTGCTGTGCAAGGCAAGCTAAGCAGGACATGACACGAGGAAGAGGCTGCCACGCATTGCAGCCACGGAGAAGAAATTCGAAGTCAAATAAAATTAAAAATAAAGATGGTGAATTTATGAAGCAGCACTTGAGGAAAACATTAATTTCACGGCCATTTTATTCACTCTCCTCCCCTCTCAAATAAATGCATGTATGCGTGTATTTTTACAAATGCGACTATGGCTACCTAATATGCACTGGCAATGCTAGGAAATAGCACAAGATGACACAATTGCTGGTGTATTTTTGCTGTGCAATCAGGAACATGACCTCGAGAATTCCTGGGCATCCTTGAATAAAGACGGCCAATAGAATCTAGATTGCAAAATTTTTGCAGCCATCTTTTTCCCGGAGAAGTGTCCACCACAAGTACATGCATGGCAAAACTCGAGTATACTGTTGAATTCATTCTCCGAAACACATCGGCGAATAATTTGATCAGAGTCGATGCGGTACAATTCAGGGTCCTCCCAGAAGTAATATTTGGCCTCATATTTGAGTCTATCCCGTTATTGCTTGGTCCAATCCTGGGGGATTTGACCAATGGCCAAATAATTAATGATGTCAGCAAACCATGGGGTTTGGACACCTGAAACTGTAAGGATGGTTTCTTCTGGAAAAGTATCAGCAATCAGAATGTCCAGACGAGAAGAATCACTCAGAAGTCTCAACAGATGATCTGCCACCATATTTTGTATCCCAAATTTATCCTTGATTTCAAGATCAAATTCTTGAAGCAGAAGAATCCAATGAATAAGCTGGGGTTTGGCATCCTTTGTGGCTAAGAGATGTCTCAAGGCCGAGTAGTCGGTATATATAATGACGTGAGACCCTAAGAGATAAGCCCTGAATTTTTTCAAAGCAAATACTACAGCTTGTAATTCCTTCTCAGTAACAGTGTAATTCCTCTGGGCCTCATCCAGAGTTTTGCTAGCGTAGTAGATAACAGAGGGCTTTCTATCAACTTTCTGACCCAAAATAGCTCCGACCGCATAATCAGAAGCGTCGGTCATGATCTCAAAAGGGGTTGTCCAAACTAGTGGTTGCAACACTAGAGCACAAGTGATTGCCTTTTTAAGAAAATCAAATGCCTTACGGCATGATTCGTCGAAATCAAACGGCGTTTCTTTGGCGAGAAGATTGCTCAAAGGACGAGCAACCTTCGAAAAGTCTTTGATGAATCTCCTATAGAATCCCACATGACCAAGAAATGATCAAATTTGTTTAATAGATGTGGGAGGAGGAACTTTAGTGATAGCATCAACCTTAGCTTTATCCGCTTTGATTCCCCGTTCAGAGATTACATGACACAAGGCGATGCCTTCTTGTGTCATGAAATGACTCTTTTCCCAGCTAAGGACCAGTCTTGTTTTGATGCATCATTTAGGAATCATTTCAAGATTAACTAGATAAGAGTCAAACGATTCTCCAAAAATAGAGAAATCATCCATGAAGACTTCCATAAACTCTCCCACCATGTCAGAGAATATGGCCAGCATACACCTTTGAAATGTTGCAGGTGCATTGCATAAGCCAAATGGCATCCTACGAAAAGCAAAGGTTCCATAGGGACAGGTGAACGTCATTTTTTCCTGATCCTCAGGATGGATAGGAACTTGATTGTATCCCAAGTAACCATCAAGGAAACATAAGTACTTCTGCCTAGCTAATCTTTCCAAGATTTGAACAATGAAAGGTAGAGGGAAATGATCCTTTTTCGTGGCCGTGTTTAGCTTCCTGTAATCAACACAACCCCTCCAAGAGGAAGCTGAATGAGTTGTAACAGATTCTCCTTTCTCATTAGTCACAACGGTATCCTGACTTTCTTGGGAATAATATGCACGGGACTTACCCAAGGACTATCAGAGATTGGATGAATGATTCCTGCATTGAGCCACTTAATAATCTCCTTCTTGACCACTTCTCACATATTTGGATTTAATCTCCTCTCCATCTAGCAAGAAGGGCGGGATCCATCTTCCAAAAATATTATGTGATTGTCATAAGATGGCTCGATCCCCCTAAGGTCATGAATGGTCCAACCAATTGCCTCCTTGTGTTCCTTCAGGACCTTAATCGGTTTAATCTTTTGCTCCTTTGTTGATTTAGCACTGATAATCATAGGGAGCGTCATATGTAGTCCTAAAAACTGATATTTCAGATTCTCAGGCAATGGTTTCAGTTCAAGCTAGGGTGAGTTGATAATTGAAGGTAAGGAAGATGCTGATGATGACTCATCAAGAGGAAGAGGTTGAGAGTGAACAAAATCAATAACCTCTTCAGAAGATGGTGGGTCTGCCATAGAGGGTTGTGGGTCCAATTCATCATCAAAGGATGAACTTTCAAATGCGGAAACCATCATACAAGTTTCAATATTCACATTATCGTCCTCAAGGTCCTCAATAAATCCACAATCCTCAAATTTATTAATCGCCTTAAAAATATCCAATTTCATTCTTTGATCTCCAAAGGTGATTTCCATGCTACCACTTTCACAGTTAATGTTGGCCTTGGCGGTAGCCAGGAACAAATGCCCCAAAATGATGGGCGTGTTCCTCAGATTTTCAGGTACATCCATGTCAAGGACAAGGAAATCTACAGGAAAATAGAAATCCTTATCCTTAACAATAACATCTTCAAAAATGCCTTGCGGATTTGTGACTGAACGGTCCGCTAACTGCAGAGTTACTGAAGTCGGTCGAAGTTCACCTAATCCAAACTTCTTGTAAAGAGAAGTCGGAATTAGGTTGATGGATGCACCCAAATCCAGCAGTGCTCTATCAAAAGTGTAATCTCCAATAACACAAGAAATCAAAGGAGCACCTGGATCTCTCTTTTTCTGAGGGAGGTGGTGTGGGATAACAGAACTAGCCTGCTTGGAGAGTACCACCTTCCTCAGAACAGATTCTCTCCACTTACGCTTCTGTGTACATAAATCCTTTAAAAATTTCACATAAGCCATTATATGTTTGATAGCGTCGAGGAGCGAGATATTGATCTCGACATTCTTGAAAATATTCAGAAGCTCCTCATTACTATCAACAGACTTCTTCCTTGATCTGATCAAGGCCTCAGGAAAAGGAACATGAGTCGGATCTTTGGAATTAGGCTCCTGAGCCTTGATTTCTTCTCTAGAGTTCTCCTTTCTCTCCACAGGTTCTTCAGGATTCGATAAATTAGAACAGTGTGGTTGTGGATCCTGAGTTTGTTTACCACTCCTCAAGGTAACAGAATTTGCAGATGCATATGAGTTTGGGTCTTGGGGAGGGTTAGGAAAGATTGGACAGGCTTCATTAGCCAAGAACCATTGATTTGTGGAAGAAGAAGAAGAAGAGAAAGGACCCTTCTCAACCACTTGAGCATGTGCGTGTGGGTCCCTCTAATTCCCATACCCATGGGCTTGATTGCCTGGATTCAGGATATTTTGTGGGTTGGGTACAAGTTGAGATGGTAGAGGTCCGGGTTGATGAGTATTAGCTATGAGCCCGATTTACAAGTTGTCCAATGAGGTTTTCATTTGTTGCATGAGCTGAAGCATAGATCCTTGCATCTCTACCATTTATCAGTTCAAATCAGCCTGCCCTACGGGTTGACGGGCATTTCAAGCTGGTTGATTGACTTGATTCAGGGGCAACTAAGTATAAACATGACCTTGACCCATTGGTCGTTGCAGAGCATAGTTGCTGGGTCGGAATTGGGTCTGCTGCCCCAGGTTTTTCCAGGAGAAGTTAGGGTGGTTTCTCCAACCCAGATTATAAGCATTGGAGTAGGGTTGGATCTAACATTCTCCTATACAGCACAAACATCCTCATAGGGTGAGGATGGAGAGAAAGAAAGGGAAGGATCAGAGAAACTAGGATCAAAGGCCCCAGTTTGGAACCTGTGGGGTTTCGAATAATGCTGACATGCAGGTTGAGCCGCATCAAGTTGATTCAGGAACCCCCATCCAAAAGGAGCTCGCGATGAATGGAATCCCAAATTTTAGGATTGAGTGGATCGAGAGTTGTTCATTGAGTTTCCAGCCATTCACTCCTCCATTCTCTTAGCAACCAAGTCCACCTTATTAAGTTTATTACAAATCAATTCCATATCGAATGAATGAGAGTTGCGGACTTCATTAACATTCGATCTGGGCTGCTGGGACCGGTTAAAAGTATCCATGGAGGCATGATTGATCGAATTCTCACTCATCTCCTCAAACAAATCGTGCATGCTATTTACGTCTTTGTTGAGGAAATTGCCTCCGCAAGAAGCATCCACGTGATTTTTGAGTTGCTTAGTCAACTCGTCGTAGAAAATCTTCACGAGTTTCCATTTCGGCACCTCGTGGTGTGGACACCTCCGCAATAGGTCCTAGAATCGCTCCCAGGCAACATGAAATTGCTCCCCCGACCGCTGGGTAAAGGTAGTGATTGCCCGTCGCAAAGCATTGGTACGTCCGACAGGGAAGAATTTCTTCAAAAAGGCCGAGTTAAACTCATTCCAAGTTGCAATTAGTCTTCCTATAGTCCTATACCAATGAGCGGCTTTATCCCTAAGAGAGTGGGGGAAGAGCCTCATGATCATTTACTCCTCATTCACATTTTTCACCTCAGTGGTCCAGACCAAAGTGGTCAAGTCCTCCAAGTGCTGAAACAGGTCTTCAGAGCCAAGCCCATGGAAATGTTTGATCAGGCTTAACACCTGGGGCTTGATTTCTACGTCACTGGCAGGAATCTGGATGCCAGGACGTTCCCCATAATTTGAAGGATCATAAAAATCCTTCAAGGGCTAAGCACCCTACATTCTCTGGAACCATTCTTGCATTCTCTGCATTTATTCTAACTGCCTTTGAAATACCTCCTGTGGATCCTGCGGCAAAGGGGGCTATTGATCGGCCATGGGATCAATTTGGCCAAAATCCAATCTACACCTCCTAGAATACTCTAGTGGTCCTTCCAATCAGGGATTCAATGACATTCTTCCCAGCATAAACTAGGAGAAGGTCAGAAGGACTGGGGATAAAAGCCCTGCAGCACAACAAACACAAGCCTGTCCTTAAGTAGGTTAGCCTAAGGATCTGCAGACTCTCAAAACCTACCTTAAGATTATAAACAATTTACTCTACTTGTGTCTTCTCAATCCAACCAGTTGGAAGGAGGGACTGGAGAGAAGGTTCTTCCTTCGGCTTGTGCCTCCGATTCCTAGTGTACCCCCCAGCCGCGGTCATTTGACGCTACTCCCCTAGCTAGACATCAAATTGATCAGTACAAGCAAGTTAATCATAAACAATCTCAAACTAGGCCCTAAAGAGTGAATCAGCCCTTAAGGCCAACGTCTACTCGATTTTATTGAGGCCTGGGATTGTAGTGCTTATGGAATGTGGTGAGCCCTTAAAATGGGTTGTGCCCTTAATGATCAATTGAGTATGTGTAAGTGTGTGCACAACTAGGGTTTTCAAGAAAGATTATTTATGATGAGTAGATTTTAATGTCCAAATCTTGCTTAAGTAGCTTTTAGGGTTAAGAATTAGGTTGAATTCAATCAAGTTTGAGGCAAACCAAGTTTTCAACCACAGGTGAAGATTGCTTTCCTTTTAAAATAAGAAATAAAGTGGAGTGCCTGGTATGGACCTAGATTCAAAACCCTAAGAGGAAGCTACTTGGTGAGTTGATTTTAGGTTGAGTGGTACGGCCCAAACAACTTAAACAATTGGCCACAATTACACCACTGAGTTAGGCACACAAAAATGATTAACCTAGAATTATTTCTACTCTTTTATGTGTTGATTTGTGCGTATCGGTTCCACAGATCAAAATCCGGTTAAGTAGAAGAAAATCAGTTAGGTTAAGTGCCTTGAATGTGGGTGTATGTTGTGTGTATGTTGAATTACCCCACAAAAATATCTTTTTATTTTTTTATATGCGAGGGTGAAATGAATGTGAGTGGAAATCCAAACAACCAAACTAATTCTAGGATTTATGCAAACACCTAGGTTAATTGGAACTTGAATTTAATGTGATGAAATGAAATCTATGGCAGGGGAAGAATGGGGAGCACTTACAGTCGTCTTCAATTGCACTTTACTCCGATTTACCGCTTGATGATACCTTGATAGAGGAATATGCAAAACAATAGACATGAGAGAAAGCAAGTTAGAAGACAGTAAAGTGCATGAAATGCGAAAACAAGATCAGAAAATTGTTGCCTCCCCGGCAACGGCGGCAAAGTGTTGAACGGTAGATGACTACGCTATCGGAATTGATTTTGAAAACCTGTCGTTGTAGTTCAACTAGCGAAGTAATCTGTTCAACAAATAAAATTTATATTGAAAAATTTGTAAAGAAATCCCAGGTTGAACTCAGGGAGGCTGCGTCGATCAAAATTCGCAATTATATTTTTTTGTGTTTTTGTTTAAAGGGCGGAATAATCATAAGGAAATCAATGTAGACAAGAAGAGAGAGAGAGAACATTCACTTGATATTGCAAAATATTTTTACAACTAAAAAAGTGAGAAAATATTACACTAGAAAGCGAAAAATTATTACAACTAGAAAGCAGGAAAATTCTACTCTAGAAAGTAGGAAAAAGAATGGAAGAGAGAAGTTATCCTCCTCGACGATTGCTTGGAGGATGAGTCGGACGAGACAATGCCTGGAAGATGAGGAACAGAGAGGGAAGAAGGAGGATGAAGCAGGAGGAATGGGAATGAGGCAGCATGTCATCGTCGCCGCGGGATCCACTTCTAGAATGGGGGAGAAAACTTGGTTTTAGCTCTTGAGGAGCATCCCAGGTGTGGGACAAGCTTCTCTTGAGCTTTGGAGAGGGAGAGAAGAGAAGGAAGGGATGAGAAATCCATATGGTAGGTGTCTCCTTTTATAGTTGCAAGGAGTGGGGGCATTTTGGACATTACAACATGAAAATCATTAATTCAAGACCTTTAGTGACGAATAAATCCGTCACTTAAGACCTGAACGTGGCCGACGTGCACGCCGCTCGCGTGCCCCCTCACCTCCGCGCCCTTTAATGCTCATGCACGTTTGCGCGTGCTCAGTCGTCCGATCTAAACTGCCTATGCTTGCACCGCGCACTCGCGTGCAATCACGTGTCTGATCGTGCGTGGGTGCTATTGCTCGATCTCTGCTGCTGGATGTGCATCGTGCGGCTCCAATCGTGTGCCCACACGCAACGAATGCGAGCTTGAACGCATGCCATCCACCTCTGCAACACCTTAACCGTTGCGCTACGCGTGCGGTTGAGGCACGTAGAGGAATTTACGCATGGCAGATCTCGGCCGTTGGATCTTCGTTCAACGATCGAGATCAAGCATTACTTGCACCTTCAAAAGACGAGAGCACTGGATGAGCATTGGCGTGGCGTGATCTTGGCCGTTGGATGGGCATCCAACGACTGAGATTTGTCAAGTGGGTGAAGAAGAAAAGCTACGGCTGGTGCTGGACGACCATGATGGCACCACTTGGTGCCATCTAGGTCATCTATCTTCTAAGTGTTGTAGATGGTGCCATGGGTGTCGGATTGAACCGATTTTCTCATCGTTGGGCTATGATCGTTGATCCGAACCCATCCGTGTAGTCAGATTTGTCGTCTGAGGTGCGGATTAACACCATCTTGGCCCTTGCTCTTTAGGGTTCCTCGGTCTCTATCTGGTGCTATGGATGTCCGATTAGGGCTATCTTGAAGTCGTTGAACTCCAATCGTCGCCTTGATCAGATCCGTACCGTTGGATCTTCAATCCAAGGCCCCAATTAAAAAGTCGCCCTGTCCCTGACCATAAAAGGAGACAATTACTATACAATTTATACAACTTTATCTAAATGCATGATTATGCATGTTATGCACTATTTACAATGTATGATGCTAATGTGACACTAAGAACATGCATTAATAGACATTTTAGGTTAATCAGATGTATGCACATCAGGTACTGATTTAGACCTTAGGAAGAGCTAGGCATAGAGTATAGATCCGATTGAGGAACCTGATTAAATATTGATCCAGGATTAGTAAGATATGGTGGAAGATTGAAACCAGGTGGAGTCAGAGGAGCTTACTGAATCATATGAGCTTGATTTTGATTAACCCCTTGAGGGAAATTTCCTCTAATTGGTGCATTTCTAGGCTTTGGAAGGGGTTGTAAGGGTAAGGCATGAATAGGTCTATCATTAGGCTTAGGCCCTATCTGGTTCTTTAGTACCCTGATGGATTGGGTCAACTGTTGGAGCTTGCAACATGGAAGTATTTGTGTCCGTCTACTGCTGGTTTTGATTTAATATAGCGAATTCAGTTTGGCTATGCTAGTTAAGGGGCAAGGATTGATAGGTCCAACCCTGATTATAAGTATTAGGTAAGCTAGGGTTCATATGATAGGGTCTAGGTTGTGCAATTTGTTAGTTTTCTTGCCCTTTGCTTTTCCAAGAAAAATTTGGGAGGTTCTCCAACCAAGATTATAAGTGTTGGAGAAAGGATTTCTACTATTTCCTTGAATAGCTGACACATCCTCATATCTAGTTGATGATAACAATAAGTGTCTTGAGTCAGGATAACAAGGATCAAAGGTCCCTGGATGCGTCTTGGGTCAGGATAGCCAAGTTCAATTTGTTCACAAACTCCCTCCCCGAGGGAGCTTGGACAACAAGTGATGGGAGGGTTGCTCCTTTCCTATTTTGGTTCATCAGTTCATCTAGATTTTTAGATACAACCTCAACTTTGTCCAGTTTTTCATAGATTAGATTCATGTCCACATTACTGGAGCTCTCTTGCACCTCATAAATCCCACCTCTAGGTTGCATGGATCTTCCATAAGTTTCCATGGAGGCATTATTCAGGGAATTTTCACTCATGCTCTCAAATAAATCAAAAACACTATTTTCATGCTTACTCATAAAGTTGCTTCCATAGGTTGCATCCACAATGCTCCTTATATGATCATTAAGCCCATGATAAAAGATCTACACTAGTTGCCATCTAGGAACCTCATGATGTAGGCATTTTCTAATTAAATCCATGAACCTCTCCCAAGCCTCATGTAATGGATCTTTAGGGTGTTGGGAGAAGGTGGTGATAGCTCTTCTAAGTGCATTGGTTTTGCCGATTGGGAAAATTTTCTTTAAGAATGCACTTCTTAGCTCTTTCCATGTGCTAACGGGTCTTCCTATAGATCTAAACCAATGACTAGATTTTTCTTTTAGGGTAAAAGGAAGAGTTTCATTTTTAACACATCATCATGTAGATTACGAATTCTATTTGTCTCACTAATGGCTATGAACTCTTCTAAGAATTGAAAGGGTATTCATCAATGTTGCCCTTAAAATGAGGTAGGAGTTGTATATAGTGGAATGCTTAACCTCAAATTGAGCTTCTACATGTGGGACCTTAACATAAGTTGGTGTTGATACTAAGTAGGGTTGTAAAAATCCCTCAAGGGTCTTCCTGGTTGAATTTGTAAAATCTCAAGTAGCTCCTGCATTTGTGTCTGATGGTTCTGTTGAAACTGATTCAACTAGAGTTGGAGGTTTGGATTTGGGCCTGAGGGTCCATCTAATTAAGTGGTTGATTTGGGTTGGTTCGGTTAGCCATCAAAACAAGATCAAGGTTCGAGTTAGAAGAGGAACTGGACTCACCAATAATTAGTCTCCTCCTTAGTTCTCTTTGTAGAGGTGGTACCAAGTGTGGATTTTGTGATATAGTTCTGTGCATACACTTCAAAGAATATTATAGATGTGGAAAGAATAGGAGAGAGAAATGTGTGTGCATAATACAAAATAATAAATTCTAGCCCTAGAAGGCTGCACCTATTGAACCTAGTCCAAATTTCATTAACCCTAGCTAACTGACCTGACTCTTGAGTTACATGGCTAGGCAGAAGGGTGGGACTCCTAGGACACGCAGCACGGCAAGATGCCACTAGAGGTTAACATAGTTACTACACCGATCTTTCTTGTCACCAGTTCATCTAAATAGACAAGACCTCAGATATAATCAACAAGGTATAGCTCAAGTTTGGAAATAAAATCCAACCTAATTGGCACATCTATCAAATTAATTAGGGCTTGGGTACCATAGTGCATGGGATTAAATGATGGGTGTAAGGGGAATGGTTTCCCAATTAGATCAATTGAATTGTGTGTGCATATACCAAACAAAAGGTTCACAATACAAGCTTAATTGATGCTATGGCTTTTAGGATTCAATACTTGCATTAATGCCTTTTAAGGTTTACTTGGTTAGATAAATTCAAACAAGGTTCTAGTGAGGCACACAAGAAGTTTGCAAGTCTCAATTTTCTGATAAATTTCCTTTAAATATGAAAATGCAAGTGTGCTCAACCTTAATATGGAAACCCTAAAGATAGTGCTAAATGATGAAATTTAAGTCCACAAAGTCAGGGCAATGTGGTGCGACCTTATGAAAGCAATCAATGGTCCTAGTGCACCACTAACTAGGGCAATCAAAAAAAAAAATTTTAGAATTTTTAATGCACATTTTATATTTTTTTAAGATTTAATAGTGCACTGGGGTCTTTAGGTCTATTTTGAGCCCCAGTTAGTATTTGGGTTTTCAATGAAATCAACCGTACCCAAAATATGTTTTCTAAATTTGTCTGAGATTCTCAATTATCACAAGAAGCTAACGCCATAAATTTTAGAACAATCAAAGTAGTATAAAAATTCCTATGATTTTTAGAATACCAAAAATTAGGTAGAAAAATTAGATCGAATATCAGTACAATTCATGAATCTTTAAAAGTTCCATATAAATCAGATGAGTGAAAAATTTGAACAAGATCTTCTAGACTTCAATGCCTACGACCAGGAGTAATTTTAGAATTTTTGGACATATATAAATTTGGAAAATGATTTTTGAAAAATGGATTTGGTTGTAGTCTGAATTTTAGGAGGTGGTTTTGTTTGTTTCAAAGGGATAATATCCACCAAAAAGAGTTTTCTTTTTTTCTATTTTTCTAAGAAAGTAAACAAACCAAAGCAAACTAACCTAAGGATCAAGCAAGGCACCTTTCCTTTTCTGGATTTTTTTTATCTAGAAAGCAAATCTAACCTAATCTAAGAGAGATGTACTTATCACTAAATCACTGAATCTCACTTGTCTTGCTTCGTCATCTTCTTTAGATTTTCTTATTCCTATACACAAATTGACAAACACAAGGCAAGATGGATTAGTAACTTAGAGACAAATACGGAATTGAAGATGAAAATAAATTAGTGTCTCCCCAGCAACAGTGCCAAAAAATGTTTTGTTTGCAAAAAATCACTTTTTGTCGTAGTAAATGCGTATAGAAACTCTTGAATTTAAAAATCAGATCGAACTCTAGAATATTAAAATCATAGATTAAAAGAAGAGTCTGAGTCATTCACAGGGAGGTAAACAGATTAAAATCACTTTCCAAATTAGCACTAGAATCGAAGATTAAGTAGAATGATTATTAAAACTAGAATTAATCTAATAGCATGCAACTTCTAACAAGAGAGCATACATCTTGAAGACAAGTTGAAAAATAAATATTAGAACTTTATTGAATAAAATAAGAGTTTAGCACAAGTAGAACTGGTATTACAAATAGAGGAATGCTTCTAGAGGAAGAAAAGTACAACTAGAACTAAATTACTATAACTAGAACTAGACTAAAAGAAATGTAGAATAAGGACTTCGAAGACGAAGTCCAAAGCACAGCATAGGCGCGGATATGAAGGCACACCCATAATCTCCAAGGGGAGAAGGAAGAAGTAGAGGACTAGTTCTAGTTGGTGGATCTATTTGGAAGTGGAAAGGAATGATCCTAAGAGGGGGTGGCCAGGGTGTTTATATAAAGGTCAAGAAGGCTTGTGATTAGTTGATCCAAGTTGCCTTGGATCACCAAAATAAAGGGCTATGATTATGAGTCTAGGAATCAAAGGGTAGGATGAAGGAATAGGTGGATAGAATAGCTTATAAGTTGTTGGAATTGATGAAGGGCTAGGATGGCATTGAGAGGATGATGGAGGGCTATGATTCTGTCAAATTTTTGGCCTCCATTTGTTTTGAATTTCAAGTTACACAAAGTAAAGTTGTGGCCCTCGAAATAAGCTTTCCAACGCAACTTGAATCACTTAATTTGAATTTGAAATGAAAAAGTTATGGACAACATACTAAAGATGTGTCATGCTATTACAAATTTCAAGATTAAATTTAGATTAAGAATATGATTAGGTTTTGGGTTTTAAGATAGATATTTAGGTAGGAAATTTAGGACCCTAGGATTTAGATCTAGTGATGGATAAATTATGGTGTATTTTGGCCATACAAAATAGCATTTATTGGAGGATAAAAGGGATGGTGAAATAAGGTTTGTTGGGCTTGGATTTAGTACTAGGTTGGGTAGAAAATTAAGGTTGGCTTAGTCAATAATAGCTAACCAATAAGGTTAGAAATTGAGGTGTGGTGGTTGGCCATTATATTGGAAAATTAGGCTAGGTTGGGTGGCAATTAGGTGTGGAGAATTAGGCTCCTAATTAGGATAGGTTTAAGGATTAATTGGGTTAGGAAATAGGCTCACCAAACTAGGTCTACACCTCTTCCAATTGAGCTTAGATAAAAAAGTTTCTTAAGCCATGCTCCAAGCATCCTAAAATTTGGTACCTGCACATATAAAAGGAAACACATCAAGGTACCCGATACAATTGTAGGAAAAATTGCATAAAAACCAAAAAGTTTTCATTATTTATAATATGACATAAAATGCCTATTTGGACCTAATTAAATGAAATCTAACCCAAATTGCCCTTAGACTAACATTAGTTAGGTATTAATTAACTTAAATAAATATGAAAATATCAGGGGTGATCTAATGGGGTTTAGGGATTGTTTCAGGATTAAATTCAGATATGAAATATGGGTATTTCTCAAGGTTCCTAAAGGGTCCTAAGCTGGCATCAACACATTCCCTTTGACAACACAACGGCAAGAACAATGAAAGGAAGAAGGGCATCAACAATTGCTTGAATTTTATTCGACAGAAACATCACCACAAATAAATCCAACACATTAAATAAAAAGTGAAACATCTAACACATAAAATAAAACATGAAACAACTAACACTAACATCTAATGGAGTAAAGAGAGGAAAGGAGAAGGAAAAGAAGTATCTTAAAATGAGGAGAGGTGTCCACGTCGGAGGTACTATGAGATCGTGGATATGATGTGAGTAGAGGTTTGGATGTTCTCCCACCTTGTTGAAGAAGAAGAGAGAAGGTGGCCATCCTCTTTGGTCTTCTTCCTTCTTGGTCAATTGGAGGAGCCTTGGTGGAGGAGATGTTACTACCCAAACCCGGCTCCCCATGGAACCTGGGAACAACTCGTCCTGACTAATCCCAAGACCTAGTTGTCCATCAAGAAATAAGCCAAATGCAAGAAATCATATAACAATCCACATGTGCAATGTAGCTAAGCATTAGAATAAAAGGCAGCAACAAAAACATAACAGTAGTTCGAAGGACAACACGCCACAAGAAAAAAGGAAGGTTTTCTAGGTAGCCATCACAACAACTATAAGAAGAAATAAAGTAACGACATAAGTTCCAAACTACCAAAAGTACTCACTACAGCAAAAGTATCTCAAAAATGGAACAAGAAGGAATAGGCTACCGTTGGGCTCGACTAAGCCCAGCACCCTCTACAGCCAGTAGTACTAGCTGCTCAACTCCCTGACCTGAACATATACAACTATTGTTAGCTAAACACTGAGCAGAGTGGCCACATAAGAACATCTAATGCAATAAATAAAAGCGAAAGTAGTAAACTATTCATATAATTTTCAGTTATTTAGACAGTTATCATCTGGTTCCATTCATAATCACCACGTGTTAAGATTCAGTTATTCTAGTAAGGGCCCATATCATCACTTAATCCACATGTTCCCTAATGGAACGATCTTGATGGAGTTTTCCTGCGATGTAGGATGCACACGTGACACTCTCCTAGCCGAGAGAGTACCCTGTGGTAGTCCTACACTCAGTTTACCACCCTGGGGTCATGGTCGCTATGTAGCAGTGACTATGTCATGTGCAATAAGCGCACGAGTAGCTACCCCACACTGTCACGCGGTCAATCCTTTCCACTAGCAGGTGCACTCTAATGTACAACACAGAACAAACAAGGGTCACACCCCTAAACAATCTGCGTACCCTTGCCTGACTATCCCGGTTTGCCTAATGGATTCAACAGGAGTTGGCGTAGGGAGGCCAGTCCTAATCCTGGGTCCCAACCCAAGGGGAGGCTAGCTCTCTCCCTACACAAAAGTGATAGTAGCTCTCCTTGGTATCAAGTACACGAGGGTCCACTCACTTTCTGTACCCAAGTCCAAACAACCAACCAACATGCTTGTGCAGGTGAGGTATTCCATCATACATCAAGTATCCATGTCACTATACTATTATTACTTTCCAAATTCCCCGTAGGGTTCGTCCATAGTACTCGTTTCATTCCAATACGTGGCATGTATCTCTATTCACATTTAGGTTTCTTAGCCATAGAACAGGCAGCTCGTGATTCAACAAGAAAAGCATTCACTTACATCAATCTAGTTGCTAATTACTCACAATATGGAATTTACCAGCATGTATACTTAAATTGTAACAAACGAGGTTCAAGTGCTTGAATGTAAGCATACACCATTCTCAATCCTAGGGTTCATATCATGTCCTAAGTTTCAAGCAGAGATTTCTAATTTCTCATGCACTTAAGAATTTAATTAGCAGCAGTAGAGAGGACCACTCTACCAAGAGGTACGAGTGATATGGGGGCACGAACGGTGGATACCAATGTCTCCGCGGGTCCCATGTGCACTACGGACTAGAAACCTATTCCAAATAGTTGGCCAAACCAAACATTAATAGCATTGACCGAATACTTGAGTACATCACTTTAGCTAAAGAGAGCATGAAAACACTTCTAACATGTAGGAAATTCAAAATGGAAACCAACGGTACTTTAATTGCATAAATTTGACTTCGTTTGGACCCTGAACCGGCACAAACACATGTGCCCTACCTAAAATCAAACATCTGGGGTGAGTCCTAGACATCTTAAATGCATGCAGAACTCACCTTATGCTCTTGCTTCTGCTCTTGTTGTCTGCTACCCCTCACGACCGTTTGAGTGTGTTACCAGACATCTGACACTAGCCCGGTCGTCTGAGAGGGCAGTCGGATGTCTAACACCACCTCTAAACATCTGAAAGTGCCTCAAATGTCACACCAGTGCACCTTCCCAATGACTCTCACACCTGCGCAGATGTATGCACCTTAGGCCACACCCAACAACATCTAAGGTAGCGGAAACTTGGTTTCCACACTGCACACAACACAGGCAGAGATTACCTAGGTACTCTACGTGCTTCCAGACATCCGAAGCTCCCTCTGGACATCCGACGACCCCTCCATACGTCTTCCAAATGTTGTAGAGGCCTGATAACTATGGAAATTTCAACCAAATTCTGTACACAGGACCCACTCACAGTAGCTCTCCTTCTCCCACGCTCTCCCTTTCTTCCTCCTGAGCTCCTCCTGCTACTCTCTCTCTTCCTCCCACACGCACTCCTCTCCCCTTACGCTCTCCCTCACCCTGCTACTCTGACTCTCCTCCCTCACTCATGGTTGCAAGCGAAAATGAGGGAAGGAGGTAGGTGGCTACTTGAGGTAAAGAGTGGAGGGGGTGCGTGTGGGTTTCGGGGAGGGTTTTAAGGGTTTTATAGGGGAGGGGGGTAAGGTTCGAGGGCTTGCGTGGGAGTGTTGTGTGGGATGTGGTGGAGTCGGGAAAGTTGCACCCGACCTCACAGAATAATTTCTAGGTTGTTGGAATTGCGCAAAACCCCTCCCAAAATCCAAAAAACTTCGCATGGGGTCTTTTTTGTGCGTAGAATTTATGATAAGGCCCCTAAATTTTTAGAAAAGCGCAAATGACCCTTGGGAAGGTTCATTTCAACATAACAAACTTAAAGGAAGTTTCAACCCCGAAACTTGAGCTAAACTAGGATGCAGAAGGAAATAGTCATACGCATAACAAACTTAAAGAGGATCAAAGTAGGTCAGAAGTGACGTACTCTCAAAAGCTCCAGGTACCGATCTTGCATCACTGCCTCGGGCTCCCAAGTCACCTCCTCGTGTCGCTGGCTTCTCCACAGGACCTTCACCAGTGGCACCTCCTTCCATCTCAGGTTCTTGACGGTTCTATCCAATTTTTGTACTAGTCTCTCAGGGTAGGTCAGGTCATCTCCTACCTTGATTCTCTCATGACTCAAAATGTGGCTAGAGTCAGCGATGTATCTCTTGAGGTTGGACACATGGAACACGTCATGCACTCCAGATAGCTGGGGATGAAGGGCAAGCCAGTACGCAACGGATCCTACCTGCTCCAAGACCTCAAAAGGTCCCAAAAACCTCTACGTGAGCTTCCCCTTCACCCTAAAACATTTCAAGCCATTCATGGGCGAAACATGGAGAAAGACATGATCCCTAACATCAAATTATACCTCTCGATGCTTCCTATCAGTGTAGCTCTTCTGTCTACACCTGACAGTACAGAGTCATCTGTGAATCTACTCTATCACCTCCTAACTCTGACGGATCAACCTGGGACCAACCTCCCACTTGGTCCCTTCCTCGACCCAACTCAGGGGAGCTATACACTTCCTCTCATACAATGCCTCATAAGATGCCTTGCCAATGCTCGAATGGTAGCTATTGTTGTATGCAAACTCTACTCGGGGAAAATGTTCCTCCTAGGATCCTTTCCAGTCTAGTACACAAGTGCGTAGAAGGTCGTCAAGGGTCTAAATGGTATGCTCTGACTGTCCATCAGTCTGAGGGTGGTAGGCAGTACTGAATCTCAAGTGAGTTCCCAAGGCCTGCTAGAATTCTGCCCAAAATTGGGAAGTGAAACGGGTATCTCTATCGTATATGATCTCACAAGGGACTCCATGAAGGCACACCACATCCCTGATGTAACACTCTATTAACTGTACTGGCTCGAAGGTGACTCGGATTGGCAAAAATCGCATTGTCTTCGTCAATCTGTCTACTATAACCTAAATGGCATTGTGTCCATGCTGTGTAACCGGTAACCCCACTACCAGGTCCATAGTGACACTCTCCTACTTCCACTCTAGCACAGGAAGTAGTTGTAGTGGCCCTGCAGGCCTTTGGTGCTCGGCCTTCACCTGTTGGCATACCAAACACTGCTGAACAAACTCACCAACATCCCGCTTCATCCCCCTCCACCAGAAGTCACGCTGGAGATCATGGTACATATTGGTGTTCCCAGGATGTATGGTGAACCTGGACCCGTGTGCCTCAACCAGAAGCTCCCTCAATAGCTCCTCGTCTTTAGGAATGCACAAATGTCCCCTCATACGCAGAATCTCATCAGTAAAAGTGAAGTCTCTTGGGTCCCCTGTCAACACCCTATCGCATAGCATCTATAGATACAGGTCAGCCATCTATCCAGTAATGATATGGTCTATAAGCTCTGGTCATGCCTGTCTCATCACTGTCACTACCTTGCTGTACCCCCGTGGCTCCTAGTGTCGCCAACTGCCTAGCTCCTCCATAAGTCTCCAACTCCGTGCCTGTAAGCTAGCCAAGTGGGCAAGCGCCTTCTAGCTCAAGGCATCAGCCACCACATTGGCCTTCCCTAGGTGATAGGAGATGCTGTAGTCATAGTCCTTCAGAAGCTCTAACCAATGCCTCTGCCTCATATTGAGCTCCTTTTGATCAAACAGGTACTTGAGGCTCTTATGATCTGTAAAGATCTCAAAGGTCTCACCATACAGGTAGTGCCTCCATGTCTTCAGTGCAAATACAACCACTACCAGCTCTATGTCATGAGTAGAGTAGTTATGCTCATGGGGCATTAGTTGCCGCGAAGCGTAAGCAACAACGTGGTCCCGCTGCATGAGCACACCACCCAACCCCTGCAACGAAGTGTCAGCGTAAACCACAAACCTCCCACTACTATCTGGAATGGTGAGTACAGGAGCTAAAGTCAGCCTCTCCTTCAACTCCTGAAAGCACAACTCACACTCGTCTGTCCAACTGAAGGGCACGTCCTTCCTGGTCAGCTAAGTCATAGGATGCGCAATCTAGAAGAATCCTCTGATAAACCACTGGTAGTAGCCTGCCAGCCCTAAGAAGTTGTGTTTATCTGTCACTATACATGGCCTCTCCCACCTAAGCACGAACTCAACCTTGGCCAGATCCATAGCAATCCCGTCTCCCGAGACCACATGGCCCAAGAAAGTAACCTGTCTCAACCAGAACTTGCACTTGCTGTACTTGGCGTGCAACCTGCGCCATCTCAAAGTGTCCAGTACCATGCATAGATATTGTCCATGCTGTGACTGATCCTGAGAGTAAACCAGCACATCATCAATGTATACCACCAAAAACCAGTCCAAGTACAGTCTGAAGATGCAATTCATCAGATCCATGAAAGCAGTGAGGGCATTGGTCAGCCCAAACGGCATGACCAAAAACTCATAATGTCCATACCATGTACGGAAAGCTGCCTTGGAGATGTCGATCTCCCTGATCCCCAGCTGATAGTAACTCGACTTTAGGTCTATCTTGGAGAATGCTGTGGCATCTCTCAACTGGTCAAAGAGGTCGTCAATGCGGAGCAATGGATACTTGTTCTTGATGGTGACCCGATTCAGCTGTCTGTAGTCAACACAAAGCCGAAGGGTGCCATCCTTCTTCTTTACAAACAACATAGGGGCCCCCCATGGGGACGCACTGGGCCTCAGAAAACCCTTCTCTAACAAATCCTGCAATTGGGACTTGAGTTCTCGCAGCTCAAGTGGTGCCATCCTGTACGGTGCAGTGGAGATGGGGCTAGTCCCCGGTACCAATGAGATCTTAAACTGGATCTCTTGCACAGGTGGTAGTCCTGGAAACTCCTTTGGGAAGATGTCAGGGTACTCGCAGACCACCGGAATACTCTATAAGTCAACCACTAGGCTAGGCTCTACTACAACACAAGCTAGGAAGCCCTCACACCCCTGGCTCAATAGCTTTGCTACCCAAAGAGTGGAGATGCACCTAAAACCTCTATCCACTGGCTAGCCATGGAACTTAAAGGGAGGCTACTCACGTATGGAGAAGACAATTTTCCACCCGAAGTAGTCCACTAAGGCATGATAGGTAGACAACCAGTTCATCCCTAGAATCACACCGAAATCCTCCAGTGGGATCACAATCAGATCAGTGGGAAGACTGTGTCCCCCTATAATGACCTCACAGTCCGTGAAAACCTCCTCTGTGATAAACAACTATCCACCTAGGCCTCTAATCAGGAATGGATCTTCTAACAGTGTACTGTTCAGCCCTAAACTGATAGCAAGACTCATGGAGCAAAGTAATGCGTGGCACCTGAATCAAAAAGCACGTAGACTAATTTGCCAGAAATTTTAACCATACCTGCCACCACAGAACCTAAAGCTCTGGCGTCTCTGTGAATTAGGGTGTTGACACGCCCCTCAGCCTAGGTGTGGAATAAGCATCCATGCTCTAGGTCAAGTGAGTAGCAGTTGGCTGGTATCCTCCTCATGATTGTTGTCCTCCCCCTCATGCCTGGTAACCACGGCCGCTAGATCAGCCTTCAGAACTCGGTGCTGGGAGCATCTGGTATGCTCTAGCCCTTGATGGGTAGTCCCTCCTCATGTGGCCTGGCTAGCCACACTGGTAGCAGAGAGGGGCACAACCTCCTCCCTTCGTTTGTCCCTGCTGGTAACTAGGTAGGGGTTTGGTGCAGGCAGCTAGCCCCTGTCTGGGGCCCCCAAAGGCCATTGGTGACCCCACCGAGCGGGACGACTCCCCCGCGGGCATCGTGTGCCTCCTCACCTGGTGGCCCTGTGAGTGGGCAGGCTGGTAGGGCCTCTTCCGTCCTCCTCCATCAGTGTCTCACATAGTCAGGTTGGTCTCCTCATAGGTCATGGATGCCTCGACCACACGGGAGAAGGTAGGTAACTTCAGGGGCATCACATACCCTTGAATAGCAGGTTGAAGACCCTCAGTGAACCACCACAGGCACTGCTATGTAGATGCGGCCGACGGGGCGAAGCATGACAGCTCCAAGAAATGCATACGATACGTGCTAACCGTCATCGCCCCGTGGTGGAGAGTGGAACTCCTGCCTCCTTTGGTCCTGCCAGGTCTGTATGAAGTATTTCTCCCAGAAGAGCACCACGAACCGGTCCCACGATGGCTCTCTCCCCTCCTAGCCTCTAACTTCCCTCCACCACCCGTGTGCTGCACTCTCCAACTGGTACGTGGCAAAGGCCATGTGGCACTCTGCAAGAGGGTGGAGTGTGTCAAAGATCTTCTCCATCTGCTCCAGCTAGTCCTTTGGCTCAGATGGGCTCTACTCCCCTTTGAAAGAGGGGGCTTCAGCTTCCGAAATTGGGCGAAAAGGTTGTGGTGGAATCGCAATAGGGGAACGGGTACACCTCCTGATAAGGAGGACTCGTGCACCCAAACTCGACTCCCCATGGAACCTGGGAACGACTCACCTTAACTAATCCCAAGACCAAGTCGTCCATCGAGAAATAAGCCAAATGCAAGAAATCATACAACAATGCACTCGCGCATTGTAGCTAAGCATTAGAATAAAAGGCAGCAATAGAAACATAGCAGTAGTTCGAAGGACAACACGCCACAAGCAAAAAGGAAGGTTTTCTAACTAGCTATCACAACAACTATAAGAAGACATAAAGTAACGACATAAGTGATGAGACACTCATCATAATCTCTAAGCTAAGGTTACGAACGTATAAGGGTTAATTATAAAATAAGTGATATTTAGTCAAGGACCTTAAAATAAGTTAAAAATGACATTTTATCATTCAATTAACATTATTAATAATTTAGATAATAATTGGACTCGAAATCCTATTAATCATTCTCTTAATTAATAAGTTAAGTAACTTAAATATAATGTAAACCTAAGTATATAATAACTTAAGTGGTTTTACTTAATCTAATAAATTAACCTAAAAAGGTCAAAAATGTAAATTCAAGGTGTAAACATAATATTTACCTTATTTACTAACATATAAAAAGTTGAAAAAGATCTAAGTTAAAATAAACCTTCAAAACCTGAGTTTACAATTTGGTCCTTAAAATTCATTACAGTCGGGTCCTTATTTCTCACATAGGTCCTTAAGTTTTATTACTTTTATTTCCCTCTTCGTCTTCTTCTTCTTCTTCTTCAGCCGAATGAACGGCTGGCGGCAAAGAGTCACCCCACCACATGATTACCGCCCTGCCGACGTCATCCTTCTTTGTCCTAGCTCTTGCAGCTTGCGCTCACCACCTCCACTTCATCCACTAGTCTAGATTAACCGGAAATCCTATTTTTCAGTGGGAGATAACCTCATCGTCGTCGGAGACGATGACAGAGGTTAAGCTCCTCAAGCTCCTTCTTCGGCCAGACCCTGCCATTCTCTTCGCCGCCAACTGCTATAAATACCCCCTCACCCCTTAGATTTTACTCAAGTTGGCTCCCTTCCCTCTTCTAACACTATAGCCGACCCAACAGGCTATTCGTCCAAAATTTCGGCGACTTCCCATTCCACTTTCCGACTTCCTCCATCCATCTTAATCAGCCGAGGAGATCGGTCGTGGTCTTCCGCATCTCTGACACAGGCACCGACCCAAGGAATCCTCCACTCCACCTCAAATCCGCCTGCTGGAGATCTTTCTTCCACCCTCTGATTTCGTCGTCCGCTATGAACCTTCGGCGGAACCCTATTGACCCCTTCGTCCAAGTAACAGTAGATTAGGAGTAGGAATAGGAGTAGGGTAGCTTAGTTAGTTAGTTTAGGTAGTTAGATTAGAGTTAATGTCAGATTTTAGTTTCATCTTCTCCGACTCCGACGAGTTCCTTGAGCTCGCCAGAGCTTTAATCTTGTCTTTTCAACTCACTGTCCATCTTCTTTTAACCTTCATAATCATTTCTAAATCACTTAATCGTTTAATTGAATCACCTAATCACCTAATTCACATTTCACCTTCACCGACTACTATCACTATCCATGGTGACAGTAATCGACTTAATTCCACCTCCACTGGGTTCTTCATCAACTATTCACCACTTATGAACCCTAATCGACACTATAATACCTATAAATACCACATATAAATTAAACACCCAAATATAATTTAGCTCCTGAGCTCACTGTCCATGGCGGCTCAAGAGCAATTTAAACTATTAATTAACTATATAATTATAACTGCTGACACTTGTTGACTTGTTTTAACTTCTAAATCTAGTGGTTAAACAAGTCCTGAGCTTATTTCAAATCAAATTTTTAAAGAAATGAATTCACTGTCAAATCTTAATTCTAATGGACAAATGAAGAATTAAATGTGATATTGAGGTTCCTTGCAACCTCAGGATCCTTTCTAAATAAAAAATGGTAAGTTTTAACAATCTGTGCATACTTTTTACATTTTTTGGACTCACCGGAGCTCCGGCGAGCCAAATTTGTATTTCAGCCTCTAGAATCTGTTGAGAAGCTCCAGAATGATATTAAATGGATCATTGATTGTTTTAAGGATGTTTAATTGAGATTTTAATGTATGGAGCTGAAGATTGAACTTCATCTTCCCTAACTCCGGCGGAGTTGGAGAAGTCTGTTAGGAGAGATCTGAAAAGCATTGAAGGAACTTAGAAGCTTCAGTGCATTGCACTGAAGCTTCTATGCACTGAAGCTGTTTAAATTCTTGGAATGCCGTAACAACCTTCCATTGGCTCTAATGAACAAACACCTTTTCAAGTTAAGGAGGCAAGCCTGTAATCCTAGAAATTAAGGTCAAAACACCTATCTGAAGATCTGAATAAGTTTTTGATGTTGAGGAGACTCTATTCGAGGCTTTGATTTCTTGGGAGAAGGCTTTGAAAGGGAAGTCAACTTTTGTGCTTCCACAGTCAAACTGAGTCTGCTAATGGAGTTCTGAGCTCGAATTGAGTTATTGAGTGTAAATTGTTTCTGAGAATTTGTTGGATGGTTTTAGAGAGAATAAAGTGAGCTCAGATGATTTATTTAGTGAGAATTTGAATCCTGTAAATTTGGGTTACTTTCGAACCCAAACTAACAGGAGAAGCATTTTGTTGAAATATAAACTTGAATCCTACCCAGATGAGTTAATTATAACCCTTAGAATTAGTTTAAATTAATTAGAAACATTCTTAAGTGTCTGTTGCCCATAATGAAGTCTGAAGATCTAAACTCTGAAGCTTTCAGAGAAGTAAAGAGCTTCTCTGCTGGTCCTGAAGGTCTTAAGAGCTTAAAGACTACTCTAACAGATGCGGAATAACTTATATAACTTGTACAGACCTTTAAATAAGAAAGAAAAGTCCATCTGAGGACTCTGTGAAGTTAAAACCATTTCTAGGCGATAAATACCTATAGGAACCTCTAATTTCATCTTTCAAATTTAAGAGGAAAACATCTTCAAAACCTTAAATTGACCCTACAATTGTATAGATCAACCTTAGAGCTTTCTAACAAACTTGAAATCACTTGATTTGGAGCTCTGGGTAGAAAGTTATGATCATTTGAAGTTGGGTCTAGAAGGGGTTAGATAGTCCCACATCGCTAGTTTCTGAGCATGCGCATGGGGATAAAACGAATTTGTTGCATGGCCTCTTCAGTCGTTAGCGCTCGACGCACTGGTTACCGATCTGATCTGAGCATGTGCGTGTGTGCAGGCCTGCGGGTGTGCGCCCTTGGGGGCGTGAGCGAGAATGTGCCCTGGGAGGGCGAAGTGGCCTAGGAGGCTGGGTTGAGCCGAATTGGCTCAAGACTGTGAACCGATACGAAATAAACTGGAAACAAACCTAAGTGAGATTAGGCGAGGACCGAGTAGGGTTTGGTCCCACCCTTGTCTCAGGGTGCTGTGTATCCTCGAAAGGACCTTGCTGCAAATAAAATAAATTTTGGTTAAAAAAGTAAAAAAGCCCAGTTCATTTGAAAGTCTAAGGGAATTGAAAGAGAAGCCAATGGTTAAAATGCTAAGTGTTGAGCAAAGGCTAAGGAATACAAGAGCACAAGCACTAAGGAACGGAAGGAGAAGACTAAGGGAAGAAAAGAAGGCAGGAGAAGACGGGAACAACAGAAGAGAGGTAAGAGAGAGAGCTCGAGAGAGAGAAGAAAATAAAAGAAAGAAAGAGGAAGAGAGAGGCTGAAGAAGTAAAGAAAGGAAAATTTTATTTCTCTTGCATCATTTTAATTACTTTTCGTTCTTAATTGTAAAAAGGCACGTTTTAATAGAACAACTTTTATTGCCTTAATTTCTTTTGAAATAAAATTGGAAAACAAACATCATTTGAATAAATATGTTTTGCATATGGAATTTTGTATATTCTTTGTAGTTTAAATATTTTGGCAAAATTCATATTTTAAAATCAACCTAGTTATACCTCCTAAACTTATAAAGAAACAAAAGAAAATTGGCGAATTTGGAAAAATTATTATACCTCACAGTGAACGACCTGGACTCAACCAATAAAAATTTCTAAAATGTTAGGTTAATTCGACCCTATACTACACAACCGACACAACTTCGAGTCAACCTAAGTGACTTCTTCTACTCTTAATTAAGTGAAATTAACTTAATTCCTGAGTTGAGTGAAAAGCACGCTATCAATAAGTTCCAAAATACCAAAAGTATTCACTACAGCGAAAGTATCTCAAAAATGGAACGAGAAGGAATAGGCTACTGCTAGGCTCCACTAGGCCTAGCACTCTTTGTAGCCAATAGTATTGGCTGCTCAGATCCTTGACTTGAACATATACAACTATTGTCAACTAAACGCTGAGTAGAGTGGCCACATAAGAACATCTAATGCAATAAATAAAAGGGAAAGTAGCAAACCATTCATATAATTTTCAATTATTTAGACAGTTATCATCTGGTTCCATTCATAATATCCACATGTTAAGATTTGGTTATTCTAGTAAGGGTCCATATCATCACTTAATCCACATGTTCCCTAAGGGAACGATCTTGATGCAGTTTTCCCGCGATGCAAGATGCTCATGTGACACTCTCCTGGCTGGGAGAGTACCCCGTGGTAGTCCTACACCTGGTCTACCACCCTGGGGTCATGGTCGTGAAGTAGCGGTGACTACGACACGTGCAATAAGTGCATGGGTAGCTACTGATGAGCCCGTATTTGTGGGCTATTTAGGTATTTGAATGCCTAGAAATTAAGTTATCTGTAACATTTATTTAACATGCATTAGGGTGTAAATTGATTAGTTCATATTTTTGGTTTGATTGCATAATTCATGCATTGCATTCATATTTAAATGCATTTAGAATTGACTTAGAATGGAATGCATTTGATTAGTTAACCAATTAGGTGCATTACATGCATGTATTTGAATTAACATTGTTTGTGAGGACTTATAGATAAATAAGACATCATTTCTTTTTCTTATTTTATTAATCCACTTTTCTTCTTCAACGGCTACTGCAACTTCCGCAACACATGGAATGAAGGCTACAGTGAAGAGGAGTGGAGAATGCAGATCTTGATGCTCCAAATTCAAGTAGTTGCAACTTCAAAAGAAAGTGGGAGGATGCCGTGCTCAGGGAGACTCCGCCCTGACTCTACCATCGTGAAGAGCTTCAAGCTCACCTCCATCACCACCATCGTGCATCTCCAAGGTCGAGCGTTGCCACACCGTAGGTTGGCGGGGTGATAGACTGCCACTCCAATCTGGCGAGCTTGGCCATCACTGTGCGCGTGCATCTCTGATGGCCACGCAACCATCACCATGCACATGCGTCTCTAATGGCCATGTAATTATCCTCACTGTGCCCCTTGTTCATCATACCTTCATCTACCTCAAGTCCCTAAGGGAAGAACACCAGCAACCACCACCATCAACACCACCGCTACCTCCACGCACCACCTTCACCTTCATCTTCCCCTCTGGTTATGACATCTGGGAAGTTTCTTCTTCGTTTCTTCTTCTTTTCCCTCTGTTTTCCCTCCACCGAAAACAACCCAACAGCAGCTTACACCACACAGGCCCTTCTCCTCCACTGCGCGCGCACACCTCCCATGCACCACTTGTCTGTGCATGTGGCCGACCAATCCACCTGTAGCTACTGTGCATGCCCAGTGCACCGCCTTGCTCACCTCCCTCTCCACGTGCCATCCTCCGTGTGCACCTCCATCCCTTCCTGCGCCGCTCCTGCTGTTAAACGCAGCAGCTCACACAATGCCAGCCACGCTCCTCTAGCTGCACATTGCTCCTCGCCACGTGCACGAGTAGTGCCCAGCCATTGTCCTCGCCGACACCCGCGCCTCCTCGTGCACATGCACCAGCTCCCCTTTCCTCTCTGCGCACGCTACTCTTCAGCAGCAACAGAGCTTATAGCCGGCCACCCACCAATATTTCCTATATTGGGGTATCGGGTATGGATTGGTGCTTTCTATGGTCAGTCTATCACCCTAGGGGCCTATCTCTGCACCATTCCTTCTCCATCGCTTTTGGAGGATCCTTGTCATCCTCCTCCTATCCCTTTAGAGGCTGCTATTCTAGTAAATCCTTTAGAACCTCCTCCGGTGACCTGAGACGATTTCATTCCCATCCTGGTTGGTCGAGAATTTGCTATTGGAATTCAACATCAGCTCGCCAACATCCTAAGTTACATGTTTTCTAGGCCAGCCTTACTTTGCTCATTTTTAGGGCCTATTTTTTTGATTTTGGAACCTGACTTGCAGGTTCTTTGGCTACTCGGCTGCTAACAAAATAACAGTAGCCCAACTCTAACCCAGGTAATACTCTTTTATGCAATGGGGACATTGCAAATTTTACTCATGGGGGGGGGGGGGTACTTAGGGGATATACGTAGCATTTATACATAGTGCATTCATGCATTTAGTTAAAACATTTTGCATTGCATACATTTTCATTGATTTAAAAAAAAAACTACATTTAGGCCTACAGTAGAATTTAGCTTAACTGGTTGGGCCCTACATTCTTAGGCATAAGACCAGAACTTTAGGTTAGACTAAGTTGACTCTAGGTTTCTAACTTTAGAAGCTAAGTTGAGCTACTGGCTTTAGACCTTTAGGGTCCTTTGTGGACTTAAAAACTTAAGTAGGAGTTAAGTTGCATACCACTCTTCAAGAGGTTGAGGAAGGAACTAGGGATTGAGTTAAAGGCTGGGTAGTACCTGGTGTCTTTTTCTATCTTTTGGTTTGCAGGTCCTCGTAACCTAAGCATCCACATTTCACATACACTTGGTCTTGTGTAAGTAATGATCACCTTAATTTCTTAAAGAAAATTTGCTTCTCTTAGTTCTGACTTAGGAGAAGCTTGAAAACACAATTTGATTGGATGAGTTCCTACCGCATGAGAGGTGGAGTATATACTCACCTTGATGATGAGATGATAGCATGTCACCTCCTTGACACTTGTCTCTTAGGATATCTATTTTACTGGGGGCATGTAACTGCATTATGCGATTCAGGTACCATGGGTGGCCCTATCTCGAAGTGCCGATTATCACAGGCCTGAATTTTCTTAAGAAATCCATGGGAGATACTATCTCGAAGTGTCGATTGCCAGGAGTTCTTGGAGTCGCTATGGGTGGTGCTATCTCGAAGCATCAAAAGCCAAGCACCCTTTGAGGTTTGGTGATGGGGACAATAAATCCGACACAGACCTTGTTGATAGTTGATCCAAGGTTATACTTAGAGGAATCAAACAAAAAATATATATATAAAAAAATCCTCTTACTCCCTTTCTAGGTTGGCAATCATACCAACCTCAAATAAATCAGACCAATGCACATGCACAGATGCTTTAATCTTTGGGATCAATAAACCCTAGGGTAGAACTAGAAAGCAAGGAAACTTGTGCTTGCAACTTGTCCTTAGCTGACCTAGTCTGTAACTTAGAAACTACTTGGGAACCTTAGGTCTAAAGTCTACAACTTAACATGTTTCTAAGGGAAGACTGATTGGGTTAGCTAATCTATTTGGAGAGTTGGGTTATTGCTTGAGTTTGTTAGGGACGAGCAAAAACTAGGCATGGGGGCATTTGATGAGCCCATATTTGTGGGCTATTTAGGTATTTGAATGCCTAGACATTAAGTTATCTTTAACATTTATTTAACATGCATTAGGATGTAAATAGATTAGTTCATATTTTTGATTTGATTGCATAATTCATGCATTGCATTCATATTTAAATGCATTTAGAATTGACTTAGAATGGCATTCATTTGATTAGTTAACTAATTAGGTGCATTACGTGCATGTATTTGAATTAACATTGTTTGTGAGGACTTATAGATAAATAAGACATCATTTCTTTTTCTTATTTTATTAATCCACTTTTCTTCTTCAACGGTTGCTACAGCTTCCACAATGCATGGAATGAAAGCCGTAGTGAAGAGGAGCAGAGAATGCAGATCTTGACACTCCGAATTCAGGTAACTGCAACTTCAAAAGAAAGCAGGAGGCTACCAAGCTCGGGAAGACTCCGCCCTGACTCCACCACCGTGAAGAGCTTCAAGCTCACCTCCATCACCACCACCGTGCATCTCCAAGGTCGAGCGTTGCCACACTGTGGGCTGGTGGGGTGACAAACCGCAGCACCAATCCGGCGAGCTCAGCCATCACCGTGAACGTGCGTCTCTGACGGCCACACAACCATCACCATGTGTGTGCATCTCTAATGGCCATGCAATTATCCCCACCGTGTCCCCTGTTCATCGTACCTTCATCCACCTCAAGTCCCTAAGGGAAGAACACCAGCACCACCGCTACCTCCACGCACCACCTTCACCTTCATCTTCCCCTCCAGTTAAGACATCCAGGAAGTTTCCTGGATGTCTGAAGCCCCGATAGTACCACCTCTATCTTCACTTCCCCTTCGTTTCTTCTTTTCCCTCTATTTTCCCTCCACCAAAAACAACCCAATAGCAGCTCACACCACGCTGGCCCTTCTCATCCACTGCGCACGTGCTCCTCCCACGCACCACTTGTCCATGCATATGGCTGACCTGTCCACCTGTAGCTGCTGTGTAAGCCTACCGTGCCGCCCTGCTCGCTGCCTGATCGTGCGTCTTACTCAACTCAGTAATTAAGTTAATTTCACTTAATTAAGAGTAGAAAAAGTCACTTAGGTTAACTCGAAGTTGTGTCGGTTGTGTAGTATAGGATAAAATTAACCTAACATTTTAGAAATTTTTACTAGTTGAGTCCAAGTCGTTCACTGGGAAGTATAATTTTTTCTAAATTCGCCAATTTTCTTTTATTTTTCTTTCAAGTTTAGGAGGTATAACTAAGTTGATTTTAAAACATGAATTTTGCCAAAATATTTAAACTATAAAGAATATACAAAATTCCATATGAAAAACATATTTACTCAAAATGATCTACTTTATTAACAAGTAAACATGTTAATTTTCCATTTTATTTCAAAGAAATTAAGGCAATAAGAATCATTCTATTAAAACATGCCTTTTTACAATTAAGAACAAAAAGTAATTAAAATGATGCAAGAAAAAAAATATCCTTTCTTTACTTCTTTAGCCTCTCTTTTCTTCTCTCTTTCTTTCTCTTCTTTTCCTTTTATTCTCTTATCTCCAGATCTCTTTCTTACCTCTCTTCTTTTGTTCTGTTCCTGCCTTTTTCTCTTCCCTTAGTCTTCTTCTTAGTCCTCTTAGTAGTGCCTATTCCCCTTTCTGTCCTTTGCTTTCTTAGCCTTCAGTTCAACACTTAGCATTTAACAACCATCAGCTCTTCTTTTCCTTAAGCGTTCTTTTTAACCAAAAATTATTTTATCGAGGATACACAGCACCCTGAGACTAGGGTGGGATCAGACCCTACTCGATCCTCACCTAATCTCAATTAGGTTTTATTTCAGTTTATTTTCATTTTGGTTCATAGTCTCAAGCCCATCCGGCTCAATGCAGCCTCCCAGGCCTCGCTCTCCCAAGCCACACTCGCAGGCACACAAGCCTGCACACACACATGCACATGCTCAGATAGGTTCAAAATGTTCAGATCGGTAACCGGTGCGCCGAGTGTTGACGACGGGAAGCCCATGTAACAAATTGCTTTTGTTCCCAGGCGCGTGCTCAGAAATTGACGATGTGGGACTATCTTAACCCCTTCCAGACTCGAATTCAATCGATCATAACTTCCTACCAAGAGCTCCAAATCGAGTGATTTAAAGTTTGCTGGAAAGCTCTAAGATAGATCTACACAATTGTAGGGTCAATTGAGGTTTAGATGATGTTTTCCTCTTCAATTTGAAGAGTGAAATCAGGGGTTCCTACAGGTTATTTATTTCCTGGAAATGAAATTAACTTCACAGAGTCCTCAGATGGACTTTTCTCTCTCATTTAAAGGTCTGTATAGGTTATACAAATTATTCTGCATCTGCTAGAGTAAGATTTAAGCTCACATGACCTTTAGGAACAGCATGAAAAGCTTAAAGCTTCTCTGAAAACTTCAGAGATCAAAATTTTCAGACTAAAATGGATGAACAGACACAGAGAAACATCTCTGATTGATTTAAACTAGTTCTAAAGGTTATAACAGACTTATCTAGGCAGGATTCAAAATCAAAACTCAACAAAATATCACTGCTGTAAGTTTGGATTCGAAAATAACCCAAATTGACAGAATTCAAATTCTCACACAATAAATCATCTGAGCTCACTTTATTCTCTCTCAAATCATTCAACAAGATTTCAGAAATAATTTAAACTCCTCAATACCTCAATTCGAGCTCAGAACTCCATAATCAAACTTAGTTTGACTGTGAAGGCACAAAAATTTGACTTTATGTTTAAAGCCTTCTCTCAAGAAATCAAAGCCTCGAATAGGATCTTCTTAACCTCAGAAACTCATTCAGATTCTCAGATAGGCACTCTGACCAAGATTTCTAGGATTTCAGGCTCGCCGCCTGAGCTTGAAAAGGTGTGTTCGTTATAGTATTCTAAGAGCATAAACAGCTTCAGTGCATTGCACTGAAGCTTCTAAGTACCATAAATTCTTCTCAGATCTCTTCTATCAGACTTCTCCAACTCCGGTGGAGTTGGAGAAGATGAAGATCTATCTACAGCTCTAGTGGCTAAATCCTCAATTAAACATCTACAAATTAATCAGTGATAGTTAAATCATTAATCTGGAGCTTCTCAATAAATTCTAGAGGTTGAAGCACAGAAATGGCTCACCAGAGCTCGCCGGAGCTCCGGTGAGTACAGAAATGTGAAAATTATGCATAGATTATTTAAACTTGCCATTTTTAATCTAAAAAGGATCCTGAGGTTGCAAGGAACCTCAGAATCACATTTAATTCCTCATTATTTCATTAGAGTTAAGATTTGACAGTGAATTCATTTCTTTAAAAATCCGATTTGAATTAAGCTTAGGACTTGTTTTACCACACAATTGAGCGGTTAAAATAAGTCAACAGATAATAGCAGTCATAATTATATAGTTAATTAATAGTTTGAACTGCTCCTGAGCCGCCATGGACAGCGAGCTCAGGAGCTTAATTAAGATTGGGCGTTTAATTTATATGTGATAATAATATGTATTATAGTGTCGATTAAGGTCCATAAGTGGTGGATAGATGATGATAGACCCATTGAAGGTGGAATTAGCTTGACTACTATCACCATGGACAGTGACAGTAGTCGGTGGAGGTGGAATGTGAATTAGGCAATTAGGTGATCAATTAAGTGTTTAAGTGTGATAGAAATGGTCATGGAGATAAAGGAAGGTGGACAATGAGTTAAAAAGACAAGATTAAGGCTCTGGCGAGCTCAAGGAGTTTGCTGGAGTCGGAGAAGATGAACACTGAAGTTCTAAAATTACATCTAATCTAACTAACTACCTACCTAACTAAGGTAACCTACTCCTACTCCTACTCCTAAGCTACTGTTACCTGGATGAAGGGGTCAATAGGGTTCCGTCGAAGGTTCATAGCGGATGATGAAATCAGAGGGTGGAAGAAAGATCTCCGGCAGGCGGATTTGAGGTGGAGCAGAGGATTCCTTGGGTCGACGCCTGTGTCAAAGACGCGGCAGACCATGGCGGATCTCCTCGGTTGATTAGAATGAATGGAGGAAGTCGGAAAGTGAGATTGAAGGTCACCGGAGTTTTGGACGAATAGCCTATTGGGTCGGTTGCAGTGTTAGAAGAGGGAAGGGAGCCAACTTGAGTAAAATTCGAGGGGTGAGGGGGTATTTATAGTAGTTGGCGGCGAAGAGAATGGCGGGGTCTGACCGAAGAAGGAGCTTGAGGAGCTTAACCTTCAGCATCGTCTCCAACGACAGTGAGGTTATCTCCCACTGAAAATTAGGATTTCCAGTTAATCCAGACTGGTGGATCAAGAGGAGGTGGTGAGTGCAAGCTGTGAGGGCTTGGACAAAGAAGGTTGATGTCGGCAGGGCGGTAATCACGCGGTGGCATGACTCTCCGTCGCTAGCTGTTCATTCAGCTGAAGGAGGAAAGGGACTTATATGTAATAAAACTTAAGGACCTATGTTAGAAATAAGGACCCAATTCTAATAAGTTTTAAGGACCAAAATGTAAACTTAGATTTTGAAGGTTTATTTTATCTTAGATCTTTTTCAACTTTTTATATATGTTAGTAAATAAAGTAAATATTATGTTTTCACCTTGAATTTACATTTTTGACCTTTTTAGGTTAATTTATTAGATTAAGTAAAATCACTTAAGTTGTTATATACTTAGGTTTACATTAAGTTTAAGTTACTTATCTTATTAATTAAGGGAATGATTAATAGGATTTTGAGTACAATTATTATCTAGATTATTAATAATGTTAATTGAATGATAAAATGTCATTTTTAACTTATTTTAAGGTCCTTTACCAAATATCCCTTATCTTATAATTAACCCTTATAAATTCATAATCTTAGCTAATTAACTAGGAAGACTAGTTAATTAGGGGTAATTAGAGATCATGATGAGTGTCGCATCATTGCCCTCTCCACACGCCATCCTCCGTGCGCACGTCCATCCTTTCCCATGCCACTCCTGCTGTTGAACGCAGCAGCTCACACAATGCCAGCCACACTCCTCTGGTCATACACCGCTCCTCGCTATGTACGTGGGTAGTGCCTAGCCATTGTCCTCCCCAACACCTGCGCCTCCTTGCGCACATGCACTAGTGCCCCTCTCCTCTCTGCACGTGCTACTCTTCAGCAGCAACAGAGCTTGTAGCCAGCCACCCACCATCCATTCCTCCACGCCACCGCCATCTCCAGCCACAATTCTTCGCGCCACCACTGCCATTGCGAAGACCTCAGCTCCCTCATCTCCTCCGCCAAATCTTGCCGTCTTTGGTGACCTCATTAGCGTGCTCGAGTCTCTGAAAGATTTTCTCTATTTTGCCTCCTATTTCTTATTACATTCAGTGCCATTGCATAAAATGTGATTTTTATTTTATTAATTAAATATTGTGGCACATTTAAGAGAACACCATCAAATTTCAACGTAAATGCAATATAAGCATGATCATGCCTTACTATCTCAATTGAAAAGCGATTTGATTTGATTTCTTAACGAAATTTATCGTGAACATTTATTTCTGACCTGTGCGAGTTTTAATAGGTCATTGCCTCCCTATGGATACGACTCACTCTTTTGAGTGGTTTATTTTAATTATTTTGTCAAGCAGTTTTCCACCACTTTGATACTGAAATGATGCGTCATTTTATGTGCAAAACAACAAAAGTGAAAATCATCCTTTCAGCTATCTCGCATTGGAATGCGGTCAGTCCTTTCCACTAGTAGGTACGCTCTAACGTACAACACATAACAGAACAGGGGCCACATCCCTCAACAGTTTGCGTGCCCTTACCCGACTATCCAGGTTTACCTAGTGGGTCCAACAAGAGTTGATGTAGGGAGGTCATTCCTAACTCCAGTACCCAACCCAAGGGTAGGCTAGCACTCTCCCTACACAAAAGTGACGGTAGCTCTCCTTGGTACCATGTACATGAGGGCCTACTCACTTTCTCTACCCAAGTCCAAATAGCCAACCAACATGCCTATGCAAGCAAGGTATTCCATCACACATCAAGTATCCATGTCACTGTACTTTTATTACTTTCCTAATTCCCCATAGGGTTCATGCATAGTACTCGTTTCATTCCAATACGTGGCATGTATCTCTATTCACATTCAGGTTTCTTAGTCATAGAACAGGCAGCTCATATTTAACAAGAAAAGCATTCCAATTACATCAATTTAGTTGCCAATTACTCATAATATCGAATTTACCAACATGTATACTTAAATTGTAACAAATGAAGTTCAAGTGCTTGAATGTAAACATATACCATTCTCAACCCTAGGGTTCATATCATGTCCTAGGTTTCAAGCAGAGATTTCTAATTTGGCATTCACTTAAGAATTTAATTAACAATAGTAGAGAGGACCACTCTACCAAGAGGTATGGGTGATATGGGGGCATGAACTGCGGATCCCAATGTCTTCGCGAGTCCCGTGTGCACTACGAACTGGAGACCTATTCTAAATAGTTGGTCAAACCCAACATTAATAGCATTGACCAAATACTTGAGTATGTTACTTAAGCTAAAGACAGCTTGAAAACACTTCTAACATGTAAGAAATTCAAAATAGAAACCAACGATACTTTAATTGTGCAAATCTGATTTCATTTGGGCCCTGAACCAGCCCAAACACGCACGCCCTGCCCAAAATCAGACATCTAGGGTGAGTCCTAGATGTTTTAAACGCATGTAGAATCTCACCTTACGCTCCTGCTTCTGCTCCCATTGTTTGCTACCCCTCACGGTCATCTGAGGGTGTTACCAGACGTCTAACACTACGTCCGATCATCTAGGAGGGCAGTTGGATGTCTGACACCACCTCCAGACATCCGAAAGTGCCTCAAATGTCTTATAGCATGCCTTCCCAATGCCTCTCGCACCTGTGTAGATGCACGCACCTTAGGCCATACCCAACAATCTCTAAGTCGCCTGCACACACCACGAGCAGAGATTACCTCGGTACTTTACGTGCCGGAGCTCCCTCTGGATGTCCGACGATCCCTCCAGATGTCTCCCAAACATTGCAAATGTCTAATAACCATGGAAATCACAGCTAAACTCTAAGCATAGGACCTGCTCGCAGCGGCTCTCCTTCTCCCACGCTCACCCTTTCTTCCTCCTGAGGTCCTCCTGCTGCTCTCCCTCTTCCTCCTGCACACACTCCTCTCCCCTAAAGATCTCCCTCTCCCTACTACTCTCACTTTCCTTCTCCCTTACTCACAGTTGTAAGGGGACAGAAGGGAAGGAGGTGGGTGGCTACTTGAGGCAAAAAGTGTATGGGGTGGGTGTGGGTTTCGAGGAGGGTTTTATAGTGAAGGGAGGTAGGGTTTAGGGGCTTGCATGGGAGTGTTGTGTAGGATGTGGTGGGGTTGGGAAAATTGCACCTGACCTCGCAGAATAATTTTTGGGGTGTTGGAATTGCGCAAAACCCCTCCCTAAAGATAAAAACTTCGCACAGGGTCTTTTTAGTGCGTAGAATTTATGAAAAGGCTCTGAAATTTTTACAAAAGCTCAAATGACCCTTGGGAAGGGTCATTTTAGGAGAGGAGGGCATTACCTAATCATCAAGAAGAGGAAGGTTGCAGCCATCAAAGGAGGAGGGTGGCAGCCATCAAGGGAGAGGCCATGGGCGACCGACCGCCTTGGAGAAGAGGAGGAGAGGTAGGGCTCGTTCTTATAGAGGAGGGGTGAGGGAAGGAGATGATGGGTGATGACCTTGAGTGGGGATGCCCTTGTAGCTATTGCAATCTTGAGTTTTTGGGTTATAAGGATGTCGTAAGTTTTTGTTTGGTGGTGTGTGCGTGTGCATTAATTTCGTCCTTGGGTGCATCCTAAGAAGGGGTTAAGAGGGTATAGGTTAAGCTTAAGTGATTCTTACATAGCTATGCTAACCCAATTGGCTTGCTAGGGACCTAGTTAGGAACTAGTGGACCCAATTGAGCGAATAGGAATTTAACAGAGGAATTAGAGGTGGGGATGTCTAATTAATCTAGGAATAAGTTACTAGGGATAGGAAAGGGGTGATTAGAACAGGTATAGGTCTATAGGAAAATGCGGATAGTGGAATAGGGATAGGGTTATCCTTGGTTGACTTAGGTTCTAAGTTTGGATGGGATTTAGGGCTTTGGCTATCTGCCTTTGGCGCAAGGGGGTAGGGTTAGGATAAGCCTATTTGTTGGTGGATGGGGTAGTAGGTTTATTCTTCCTCCTCTCTTCTCCCTTTTTTACCTCCATTATTCATGGGCTTCCTGGATCTTTCCTTCTCTTTCCTCCTCCTTATTTATTGGTTTTCTTCTTGATTTATTATTCACATGTGGACCTGCAATCACAAGATAAGATGTTATAGCATAAATAGGTCCATTAAACACATTAGTTATAAATAAGCATGTAAACATTATGCAAATACAAATTATGCATGAAATGTATGCAATATTTATAATGATGCTAGGAATTTACCCTAATCTAGACATTATAGAACCTATGATTGCTACGCAATCATACCCCCATGCCTAAACTTTACCATTCCTTAGCAAAAATAAATGAATGTGTTGTCTCTAGATAAAGTTTTTGCATATTAACTAAATGTTTATTGTCAATCAAATTTTAGAGAGAAAGTTAGGACTCTTATTCCAATTGGCCTATAGCGTCAAGGACGAACATCTAGATTTGGGTGGCTAAATCTTTTTGTCTCTTTTTAGCTTTAACCTCCAATTTTCAAAGTTTGATTTCTTACGCTTCACTGCCCATTCAAGGTTTGGTAGGTATGAGTTAAAGCATTCATGCATGTGTAATTGATTTGACCTAGAACATCCAAAGTTGCAAAAATCTAGGTCTCATGACATTTAAATTCATTCCTAGTCAACCCAATTTTCACCTTTGGTTTGGCCTTACTTAGAATTGGTAGCTTTGTCCTCACTTGTTTCTATCTCGAGGTCAACACTCATTCGCATATATCTCCTCGGTTGGACCGTTGGTCTCTTTTCCTAATATTTTTTTCTCTGTATTTTTTTCTTTTGTTTTCAACTTTTGGAAGGAAAGAACACCCAGATGTAATGTGATGTTTTATTTATGGCAGACTTTTTAGCACCCATTTGTAATGAGGTGTGAATTTTTTTTTTTGGAAAAAGAAAGTATGACTATTGATAACTATTCGGAACAAGGTGCGAATTTATTTGAAATTTCCCAACTTCTCAATTTTTTTCTTTTTTTTCCTCCATTCTTTAATTCATTTTTCTAGGTACGTGGCTTATTCTTCATCCTTTTAAGATTCACCGTTCGTAGATCCTTGGGGCAAAAAGGAACTAAACCTGATCCCAATGATACCTGTGTTTTCATGATTTTAGATGCCTAAAAGTCAATTCTAATGTGCGTGAAATTTTGACTGCTTAGGTTACTTAGCTCTCAAATCGGAGAGTGGACAGCAGGACCTTATACTTTCTTACTCCTAGACCATTGGTTTCGGCTAACCAAATTCAACAAGAATCAAACCAAACCCAAATCTAGCGGAACATCCTCAACTGATTAAGTTATCTATAGCCTGTAATACCTTATGGTCTAAGGCTCCTTACTATCCTTGTGGTTTGATTAACTCTAAGTACTTAGTTTCTACTCAACTTAATTGGAGACATGTAAAACATGCTATTTACATAAATAAAAGCTTTTTCTTTTCATTTTTTTTTCATTTTGCAACCTTTTTTTAGGAATAAAATGAAACTACTGGAATTTTTAGGTATTGGTAGAAATTAACTCAGCATAAACACTACCCCTTCATGCTTAAGTTCTTACATGTCCTCATGCATGAGAAAAAAAATAAAAGAAACAAGCATAGAAATCACTTGTAATAGTATCTAAGTTTTTGGCATTCAATATACCCAATACCTATAGATGCATAACATATAAAAAAAATGCTATGCATAAAGAAGTTTTTTTTCAAGAAAGTATAAAAGTGATGAGTTTAACATCTCTAGCTGGGCGAAAACTCAAAATAGATAAGTCAAAACAACACTTACAATGGTGACTAAGATGATAAGGGGTTTAAATTCAGTTGCCAACAACAGGCTGATTGCACAGCAATCATAGGTCTTAATTAACCTAAATTAGGCTAGGACTTAGCATAAGTTAGGGTGATTCATGCATGCATAAGCATTACTAGCACCTTTACTGCTTTCTTTTAGCTATGCATAAAATAATGCTATAATGTACTGATTAGGTGCATTATGTCAATTGCAGGTAATAAGCTAATTAGAAGCTAGATCTAAAGCTGGATCTAAAGTTGGATCTGAAGAATAAAGAATAACTGGTGTCGAAGCAAAGTTGGAGCGGAAGACCTAGATTAGATGCAGTAGATAATAATGTAAGGGGGTTAAGGTATGCTATTCTATTAAGTAGGAATAAAGTAATAAATTGTGAAGAACTTAGGTCCATCCTAGCCCTAGGACAACCTAGAAGCCTCCTCAAGCCTTAGCCACCCTTAGATTAGGTCACCGCATCCTAGGAAATCTTAAAACCCTAATTCCAGCCTCTATCTAGATGTCCAGATGAGTTATAGGATGTACAAAACCCTTAGCCAACTCCCCCACACCTTAAACCCACTTCTCCGATTTTATTGGACGTCCAGACACTTGGTCAGACGTCCAATTTCTGCAGAATACCCAAGATAGAACCTAGAATCCCTCCTGACTTTGATTGGACGTCCAGACAATAAGTCTGGACTTCTGATTTTTCACTATAAGTCATCTGACACTTTTATCAGACGTCCAGAACTACCCTCTAGACCCTGTTTTGAGATTCAAGCCTTGATCTTGGATCTCTAGCTCCCTAAACCCAATTCTAACACCCTAGGAACCTAAATTAAGGTGCCCTAACCCTAGTACATCATCTCTAGACCTCCCTAAGGACCTAATTAGGTCATCACTAAACCTAGTTGACTTGGATCATGGTCAATCTCTTCAGCCTATTCAATTGGACTCGTTGAGTCCAATTAAGCCCTGATCACAGTACACACTATCCAATTAGACTCAGTGAGAGTCCAATTGACCTAGACATGACTTAATTGAGTTATTTTACTCTCAATTAGGTTTCCACACACCCAATTAAACTTGTATTAAGTTTAATTGCACTTTACCCTAGTGAATTAGGGTTTAGAACCCTAATTTGAGACCTACCTTGACCTAAACCTACTAGAACCTAACCTAATCAACCTAGCCAACTAAGTTTCGACCCACACACACCCACACACACCATCCACACGAAAATACCTAGCCTAGAGTTCTCTAGAACTCTCGACCATGTGTGGTTGCCTTGGTTGCTAAAATTAGCAACCAAGATGCACTCAATTTTTAGATCCACCAAATGTGGATCTAAAAACCACCCATCCATCCTCTATCTCACTCTCCCATGAGCTCCCACCATAGGCCTCTCTAGAGAGTTCAACACTTCTCTAGAGAGTCTCCCTTAGGTTTATCAAAAGACCTAAGAGGTAGCACTTTGGACCCATTCACCCTTGGCTCCATTTTAGCTTAGCTTCATTCCACCTCCACTCCACCTTCACGAGTAGCTTCACTATGGCCACCACCATCTCCACGCCAAGATGTTTGATCACCTCCTCAACCTCTCTCCAAGGGCCGGCCTAAGCACCATTGGCTGCCCCTCCTTCTCCTCTCAACCAAGTCAAAGGCCATTGGAGCCCACCTCTGAATGGCCTTAGTTCTGATAGATTACATTGTAGTTCTTCATAGATTTATTGCTTTTATTACTGTTTAGTAGTGTAGCTCCTTACTTCTCCCCCAATGATGCATGCATAATCCCTCGTAGATTCATGTATGCAGTCGTTTTCTGATAGCTGTTAGTTTTTACATTCCCTATACAAGCATTCCACTACCAGTGCTCTACAACTCTGTTATCATCATCTTTGTATATATATATATATAAATATGTTGAAAATCACCATGTGCCTAATTATCATCTTTTGGTGTGATTAAAGTTGCATGTTTTCAATTTCTGATATTCTGGCAACAGCATGTCTTGCATTAATACGAACTTAGCATAAATCGACATGCGATTTTGAATAAGTAGAGCGAGCGAGATCAATTTCAAATCTGCATTTTCATAAACGCCTCCCAGAGACGAGCGATTGGGACTCAAGTCTCGTTATCTTTATAAATTATTTTTGACAAGCATTTTCACGCACTATACTACGATGAGATCTCTGTTTTCAAAACACGTGCAAGAATCGCCCTCTGTCAAATGGCACCATTGCCGGGGAGGCAACATCATTTTTTATTTCGATCTCTAGGATTATCGCTAATAAATCTTCCTCTGCTTTTCTTTCGATGTGCAGGAAAATAGGGAAGAATGGGATCTGCGCACACAACGAGCACGGAAAAAAAATACTTGGTGCACATCATATATTTCTTAGTCTAGGTTTGATTTGGACCTTAGGTTAGATTTCTTTCTAGTAATTTCATTTGAAAAAAAATATCCTATTTATTTTTGTGAAAAAAAAATTAAAAAAAAAATTAGGTAGTTAGAATAGGTTTCCCTTTTTGAATCTTAGGATGAGTTAGTTTCGAAAAAAAAAGCAAGAAAAAAAAAGAAAATTTGAAAATATTTTGAAAAAAAAATTATTTTTTAAAAAGAAAAAATCATTTTGGTGGAAAGTTTAAATTTTGAATTCAAACACCATTACAAAAGCTTCCCCACCACCCTCTAATTTTCGACTATGCTTCAAATTCCGATTTAAAAATTTAATTGCCAAAACATTGATGAGAAAAAAATTTTGAAATTTGGACTAGACCTTCATTTTTAAACAACATTTCAAACAACACCGTTCATTTGAAAACATTCCAAGTACAAAATTTTTAAAAATTCACAAAATGCAAGGGGTTTAATTTGAAAATTTTCAAAATTAAAAAATCAATTTTGAGCAATCTATGAATTTGTTTTGACGAAAAATGGCATGGTTTGAAAGCTGATCTCATTGGCTTTAATTTTCATATTTTTGCCGAATTTTTGAAGATCATTTGATACTGTTTCAAAGTAGAAAATTGACCAGGGGTCAAAATTCCAGATCTGACCCCCTGACATTTAAAAATCTCTATAATTTTGGTTGAAATAGTAAAAATTATAAAAGAAATTCTCTGAAAAGATAATTTAAAAAGGAATCTACTTGCCAAATTTCAACTTATTCTGATTCCAATTCTTATCAGAGAATTGTTCTTATTTTCGTGGTCTGTTGAAGAAAAAAAAACCCTAGAATTGCATGAACCCTAGGTTACACCTTTAGGGTTACACTCTAAAGACCATACATTTGGGCTAGACTAGACTTAATCAAGTCTAAGGTTTAGCCGGTGAGCTTGGTCACCTTGTGGGCTACTCACCACAAACCCCAACTGAAGAAAAACAGGCTCAAATTAATTTTAAAACACGTAAGCAAACCCAAATTTGTTGTCATACTACTTGGTGGCTTCAGTCGGTTGTACGATGAATTTTTCTTTAGGAATTCGAACTTAAAACGAAAAATCTGGTCATCCGATCATAAGGACCATCTGATTGACAGGGCCTTAGCCTTGTTTAGCTTGGCTACACCAACCCAGGGGTTGGGTGGTGTATACGAGGAAGGAGGTCACTCAGACCTCGATTGGTTGGACCTTGGGAGCTACTCCCAAGGATGTGAGTCACTTCACCTGGGCCATCTTCTCCCCCACCCTCTTCTTCTATCTAGTTAGTTGCAATGGCTAACCCTGGATCTGGACCTAATCAGGATCCAGAAGAGCTGGACCCACGAGCTTATCTGAGAGCCTAGGTCACTGAATCAGCTCAACCTTGGGATCAGAACCCAAGGTGGCAAAGACGACTTTTCGCTTCGCTTGATCTTTCTCCTCAGGTTACCGAAATGGTTAACCCATATCCTAACCCTGGATATTATGACCCATACCAGCCGATCCCTCAAAGGACCGCATCTTATAACCTAGGATATGGATTTCATACTCTTGCTTCCCACCCATGGAATATGGGTAGACCTAATTCACCCCCTGGAACCCCTGAAGAACTACCAGTGCATATGCAACCGCATTACAAAATATAGAGAGTCATAGCTAGCACTAAGGAGAAGGTCGCATTCTATCTAAATGAAAGCCAAGCTACCACTGAGCCGAACCAAAGACAAAGCTGGATTCCGTATCAACATGCTATGATGGAGCTCCTTCAGGGAACAGCAGGGATAACAAGGCTAATTGGACAAAATCAAGAAACTCAAGAACTACTGCTTTTGAGATATCAAGTGGAAAATAGCCTTGAAGACCTCGAAGAATTTGAAACGACTACACCGGACGGACACACAGGAGATTCTCGGGAGCAGATGCCGGAAGATAATTCAGGTGAAGAAGAATCCAGCTTGGATATGAGATAGGAGCAGGAAATATTTAGAAAGGGTTCATCTGAGAACTCCATTCAGGAAACTAAGGAGGAAAGGACTGATATCTCCAGGACTGAGCAAGAATCGAATTATCTTGAATCCTGGGAGATACCTCTTGGGTTAGATAACCCAATCGAGATAAGGGAAGTAGATCCATTTGAGGATATGGATCTTGAGGAAAACATTATATGTGACACTACTGACCAATCTAGGCCACTTCCCATTGTAGGTGAACCTGTGCTAGAGCCAACATTTCTGATCTGCACTCTTCTTTCACCTACATACCTAATTCGAATGTTAGAGATTCTGAGATGATACTTTCTATCCCTGATCCTGACATCCGAAGACCAGAAGTAGCTATGGATGACTTGACCGAAGAAATAAATATGCCACCTGAGGCAGGAATTACTGAGGAGCCCAACGCATACGAGGGTGAAGCTTTGAGCAGAATGAGCTGGGGACGCACCAACCATCCTAGTCAATCTAATGGATGTCTCGACCCCGGGCCTGAAGAGTCAGCCTCCGATGAATCAGAGATGAGTACTGATGAGGATGAAGTAATTTCTAACGAGGATTTCGGTGACCTCCCCACAGATCTTCTACTTTCACGGATACCCCCATATGATCCAGAGCCTGGAGAGGGCATGATCTTTGATGTCAATTATCGTTATGAGGATCCCTATGACTTAGATTTTGGTTCTGAGATACATTTTGATCTACTCCCTCAGCAACTTCCTGCTGAATTGTGGGACATGATAAATCAGCTGAATCAACATCATGACCCCCCCTCTGATTATACTCTATTTTCCACCACCACTCCACACTTTCTTATAGCTAGACTTTTTGGAGTAGGGGTGCACAATCAATTTGTTCGCATCTATGGACCACTGATTCTGGGAGAATATGAGCACATCTTTCTCTTAATCTTGACCAGCTCTTATGCAACAACTAATACATTTGATTGAGTTTTCGCCCAGCTGGAGGTGTTAAACTCAGCATCTACCTTACATTCTACCATCACCCTATACATACTCGCTTTATACATAGCATTTTTTTTCTTTTAGCATATTTCCTTTTTGCATTTTGCATATTGTCAAGTTGGTTGGTGTTGAACGTTAAACTTCAGGAGCAATTCTAGGTGATTTCTACCCATTTACTCCCTGCTGTATTTATTTTCATGCATGAGGATATGCAAGAACTTAGGCATGGGGGGGTAGATACGACAAAACTGAAAATTTTTATGCCAACATTTAGGAAAACCCCAGAGCAGCATGTCAAACGTACTTTAGGACCCTAAATAAAAGAACAACCGACTCCACCTCCAAGGCTCACATTGGAGCTGAAAATCATCCACAATAGACACTTCCGACTCACCCGCTCACCTCTTGTTCTAAATTTAGGGTCAAGCTGAATGTAACCAAAAGGGAAATTTCATGAAGTACGAATATAAGAGGTTACTTGTTTATAGCATATATACATAGTGCATCCATGAATAAGATCATCTTATTAAGAGAATGCATTAGGGATTTTATCCTCTAGTTGATTCCTGTAATCTGGAATCTAGTACAACTTTTCACAAACACGTAGAATTTGCAATGGATTCATGGTAAAGGCTGATAAACGTCTTTAGTCTGTCGAGAAGAAGTAGTGCTTCTTCTCCTGAACCCCTGGACAGTGTTTTGGGAGCTAGGCAGATTTTCCTCCAAAAATCCACCAAATAGTGTGAGATGAGAGTAGAGTGTACTGGTGCTCTACGATTAGTGCAAGGAATCCAAAATCCTAGATAATTAGGTGATGATACTCAGAGATTAGGCATAGTTTTCACTCTCGATTACTGAGTATACATTTTTGTGCGAAATTTTGAGAGCCACCAAATAAGGCAAATACGTGGAGAGTGAGTTTTCATAAAACTAGGGCTAAGGTGGATGGTTACGACCATTCTTTACGGAATCCTTGGCTAAAGGAGGGTATTGATGTCAAGGTCAGAAATACATCATCCTATCCATCTCTCCCGGTGCTTTGAGTAGGCACTTCCACCAAATAAGCCACCCAATGTCTCTTGAGTGCTGCCAATCCCTAATAATGCCTCCTTAATAAAGTTCATGGATGTGTGCTAGTTGTGTTGTGTTGAAAAAAAAATGGAAAAAAAATTACATAAAAGAAAGAAAAAAAAAGAAAAAATAGTGAAAAGAAAGAAAAATTGAAAAAAATAGAAAAATAAAGAAAAAAAAGTGTGAATATTTAGTATTTATTTCAGTTGCATTGAGGCAATACCACCAAATAAATTTGAGATCCACCAAATATGGCCTTAACCCACCTTTCTTGTGTTTCTAATCGCCCGAATACTGGCTGAAGAATTCTGACTTAGTGTTAGAGTAATGGGAACTCAATTAAAGTGTTAATGCCAAGTGAGACCACCAAATACAGGTCATATGTGTGAATCTGGTGAGATTGTAAGCTCTAAGAAAAAGAAAGAAAAGAAAAGAAAAAGAGAGAATGAATATAAAGGAACCAAAAGAGAGCATAGTTTTTCTCGTCTTTCTCTAAGTTGAGTTACGTAATAATTTGAGAATCTAGATTCTATAGTACTAATTCCTATGTAGCACCAGTCAAGAGTGAGCCACCAAATATATAATCTTTTCCCCCTAAGATTTTCTACCTAAGCTTAAAGCTGGGGTAGAACTCAAAAAATATCCTGAATACCCCGAGGGAAGAAGTCCGCCTATTCTGGTAGAATTTTTACTAGGGGTCAAGTACAGGCTTTATAGGTGAATTAGTTTTTCACTTGAATTTATTGCAAAAGCTACATAGCTACACTTTCACGATTGTCAGGATTTCTAGAGCATAGGATGAAAACAAAAAGGAGAAAAAATCTCTAGGCATACACTTGAAAAAATAATCAATCCCTTAGGGAACCTTCTGTGAATAATTTAGTTTTGCATTTGCTAGGGACTAGCAAGATTTAGGTATGGGGGTATGATCGCAAAGCAATCATAGGTCTTAATTGACCTAAATTAGGCTAGGACTTAGCAAAAGTTAGGGTAATTCATGCATGCATAAGCATTACTAGCACCTTTACTGCTTTCTTTTAGCTATGCATAAAATAATGCTATAATGTACTGATTAGGTGCATTATGTTAATTGCAAGTAATAAGCTGATCAGAAGCTAGATCTAAAGCTGGATCTAAAGCTGACTCTAAAGAATAAAGAATAACTGGTGTTGCAATAGAGCTGGAGCGGAAGACCTAGATTAGATGTAGTAGATAATAATGTAAGGGAATTAAGGTATGCTATTCTATTAAGTAAGAATAAAGCAATAACTTATGAAGAAGTTAGGTCCATCCTAGCCCTAGGATAGCCTAGAAGCCTCCCCAAGCCTTAGCCACCCTTAGATTAGGTCATCGCACCCTAGAAAACGTTAAAACCCTAATTCCAGCCTCTATCTGGACATCTAGATAAGTTATAGGACATCTATCACCCTTAGCCAACTCCCGCACACCATAAACTCACTTATGCAGTGTTATTAGACGTCCGGACACTTGATCAGACGTCTAATTTCTACATAATACCCAAGACAGAACCTAGAATCCCTCCTGACTCTGATTGGATGTCCAGACAATAAGTCTGAACTTCTGATTTTTCACTATAAGTTGTCTGACACTTTTATCAGACGTCCAGAATTACCCTCCAGACCCTGTTTTGAAATTCAAGCCTTGATCTTGGATTTCTAGCTCCCTAAACCTAATTCTAACCCCCTAGAAGCCTAAATTAAGGTGCCCTAAGCCTAGTACATCACCTGTAGACCTCCTTAAGGACCTAATTATGTCCTCACTAAACCTAGTTGACTTGGATCATGGTCAATCTCCTTAGCCTATTCAATTGGACTCATTAAGTCCAATTGAGCCCTGATCTCAACATACACTGTCCAATTGTACTCAATGAGAGTCCAATTGACCTAGACCTGACTTAATTGAGTTATTTTACTCTCAATTAGGTTTCCACACACTCAATTAAACTTGTATAAAGTTTAATTGCACTTTACCTTAGTGAATTAGGGTTTACAACCCTAATTTGTGACCTACCTTGACCTAAACCCATTAGAACCTAACCTAATTAACCTAGCCACCTATGTTTCGACCCACACACACCCACACACACCATCCACACGAAAATACCTAGCCTAGAGTTCTCTAGAACTCTCTACCATGTGTGGTTGCCTTAGTTGCTAAAATCAGCAACCAAGATGCATTCAATTTTTAGATCCACCAAATGTGGATCTAAAAACCACCCGTCCATCCTCTCTCACTCTCCCATGTGCTCCAACGATAGGCCTCTCTAAAGAGTTCCACACTTCTCTAGAGAGTCTCCCTTAGGTCTATAAAAAGACCTAAGAGGTGGCACTTTGGACCCATTCACTCTTGGCTACATTTTAGCTTAGCTTCATTCCACCTCCACTCCACCTTCATGAGTAGCTTCACCATGGCCACCACCATCTCCATGCCAAGATGTTGGATCACCTCCTCAACCTCTCTCCAAGGGCCGACCTAAGCACCATTGGCCGCCCCTCCTCCTCTCAACCAAGTCAAAGGCCATCAGAGCCCACCTCTGAATGCCCTTAGTTCTAATAGATTACATTGCAGTTCTTCAAAGATTTATTGCTTTTATTACTTCTTAGTAGTGTAACTCCTTACTTCTCCCCCAATGATGCATGCATAATCCCCCGTAGATTCATGTATGCAGTCATTTTCTGATAGCTATTAGTTTCTACATTCTCTATACAAGCATTCTGCTACCGGTGCTCTGCATCTCTGTTATCATCATCTTCATATATATATATGTTGAAAATCACCATGTGCCTGATTATCATCTTTTGGTGTGATTAAAGTTGCATGTTTTCAATTTCTGATATTCTGGCAACAGCATGTCTTGCATCAATACAAACTTAGCATAAATCGACATGCGATTTTGAATAAGTAGAGCGAGCGAGATCGATTTCAAATTTGCATTTCCATAAACACCTTCCAAAGATGAACGACTAGGACTCAAGTCTCGTTATCTTTATAAATTATTTTTGTTGAGCGTTTCCGCGAACTATACTACGATGAGATCTTTATTTTCAAACATGCATAAGAATCGCCCTCTGTTACGGGCTACAAATGTGAACCAATTGCCCATGAATTCTGAGACCAAAAAGTTAAAAAAATTCAAGGATGGGGCTGGGAATGATCTGCAGCCAGATGTTTCAGAAGAAAAATAGATAAATACGAGTGCTCAAGTGGAATGAACTTGGAGGCAACCCGAAAGGTGATGGAAAAATATGGGTGGTTGGGCTGTAAGTGGAGTGAGATTTGGGGGTAAAATTGTAGGGGTCGAGGAAGTTGACATTGGTGTGGTGAAAAGCGAAATCCATTTGATAGTTAGAAAGGCAGGGCCCAGTGATCTATCTTGGTCTCTCTCATCAATGTGTCTTCCTTCTCTTCATCCTCATTTTTAAAATCATTTAACTCCTATTCCCAAGTGTCCCACATTTCAGATGCATTCTTAGATTCCTCAGACAACTCATCATATGTCATCCCCAAGAGTCTTGCAATTCTTGAATGTCTTTTGCATAAGGGGATGCTTTCTCTTGCTCATTTAAATGAGATTGGGCAATGGATTTAGAAGTGGGTCCCTCCATGAGAGTAGATTGAGTCGAATCATTGGTCATGAAGTCGTCAAGGTCTTCTTGAAATTGTTGTTAAGTGTATGGCATCATCTAAACCAAGTCATCTATGTCTATGTGGGTATTCTCGAATACAACAAAATCATATTCAGGCTCAACACTGCTTGGTTCCTCAAAATGAAATGATTGATATTCTAGGCCTAAATCAAGGTCTAGCTCCTCCATCAGGCTTTCCTCGTCAACTTCAATAGGGTTGTTGGATAATTTAAATTTAATGCCATGAACATAGGGTATCTCCTAAGAGTTGTAGTCTTCATATTGTAATTCCAAATTAGTCTTGAGAGTGTCAATTCTTTGTCTAACTGTAAGAATCCTCAATAACAGCTTCAGAGTTCAGAATCTATGATGTTTCCTTAGGTGTTTCGATCGACTAGGATGTAGCCATAGCAAGTTTCCTAAGGTCATCTAGGCTAGTTTGACCATGATCTTTCAAATGAAGTATTTCTTGAAGTGTTGATTCTTGTGAGGTCACCTTAGCTAGGGAGTCTAGTTCTTGAAGGGTTGTCATTATAGAGGCTTAGGTAGTGGTCACAATCTGCTTTCGCCTCTAGTTAGTAATGGTTTAGACTTGATGTAAATAAACTACAACCATGTTCTTGAATTTTACAATCATTTGTTCTAACTGTTAGATTGGTTGCAAGATCGAAGGTGGCTCCTAAGTGGTAATTTGTGTGCTTAGGACCCCAGAATGTGAGTCAAATGTATGAGGTTCCTGGTGATGATGTTGGCTTAGTTGTGATTTGCTCTTGATAGTCCAAGAGTTGATGGGTGGGCTTAGGTTGAACATAGGTCATTCTTGATGTTAGACTCTCAACTTCAAGTGGTTAACCAGCAGATTGTGGCACACCCAAATGAGATTCATGAGTTGGAGATTTCAATTGCTTGTCTTGGATTCTGTTAAGCTCCTTCATGTCATCAAAATTTTTCTTATCAGATTCACATATGTCTTTGAGCATTTGGATCAATTGATCTATTTGGGGGTCCTTGCGACATGCAGGGGCTTGCATCTAATTAGACTAGTCAAAATAGTTAATCATGTTGTTAAGGATTCGATCGTGAGTGGAGGGTGGCTTGTGGTTTAGTAGATTTTTGATATCCAGAGGCTTGTGTGGAAGTGGGAATCCATAGGGATGGAATAGTCCTTACTAAGTTTTAATATGAATTACAGGGATTGACATGACTCTGACCTAGGGAATAAGTAGTGGGAGTGAAATGATCATTCCTCAGGTATTGAGGAGGAATCTCTTACCGAAAAGAAGTTTGCATCCTAGATGGATTGGGATGGTTGTGTGGTTCTGCCCATGTATTATTAACCATGGTATCTTCCGAGTCATCCTTCGAATCACTTTCTGAATCATCCTGACATCAATTTCTTAGCGGCTGCAAAAATGCCTATGTGAATCTTCTCTTTGCCAATACCCATGTCCATGTATCCTAAATCATAATCTATTAAGTATTGGTCATAACCAAGAAAGGGCAACCCAGAATAATAGGTAAGTCACTTAACTTCTCCGGTATGTCCATGTCCAATACAATAAAATCAACCGAGAAGCTAAGACCTTGCACTTTGATAATTACATCATGAACTACCCACTAGGTATGTTGGTGGAGCCATCTGTGAATTTAATGGTCACTGGTATATGGTTTAGATCTCCAAGCTTAATGCAACTCAAAGAGGGTGGTAGGAATCAAATTATTTGAAGACCCCAAATCCACAAGGGCTCTATTGAAAGTGAATCCCTTGATGGCACAAGATATGAGAGATTTTCCAGGGTCATTCTTTTTAGGTGGTAGAGTGCCAAAAACAAATGCGCTTATCTTCGAGGACAACTTTACCTCTTTGGGTGTGCAATTCCTTTTCTTCTTCTTTGGTTCTCTGTTTAAGGCCTCAGGAAAGGGTAAGGAGATGAAGTCGGATTCAAAGGCTTTCTTCTTCTCTTTCTCCCAACAGTCTAAGTCAAAGTCTGATGTAGGTTTGACCTTAGGATTTTTAGGTGGGCCCAAAGCAGATTGTTTGGAGGGGCTTCTTGATTTTCTCTTTTTTCTATAGGTCAAGGAATTAGCCCCTGCACGGTGGAAATTAAATGTGATAGATTGGAGGAGGGGTCAAAAGTAGGGGTGGAGGATATGAGTAAGAAGTCTACACAAGGGGATAAGAAGATGCTTGAAGTCTTTTGATTTGGCCCCCTTGAGATTGAAGCTCTTTTGTCAAATAATTTAGCCTTTGTTCTTGTTTCTTGTCCCAATCCAATAGAAGGTTCATGATAGTCTCTAGTGTAATTGTGGGTTGGGTTAGACTAGATGGTTTCCCTAAGTTGGATTGAGTGGAATTCTTGGAAGGCCTAGATTGGTATTTAGTCTAAGATTGTCTCCATGGTGGCCATGAAAGATTAGGATTATTCCACCATTCAGGGTTGTATGATTTTGGATATGAGTCAAATTGTGTACTGGCTTAAGTGGGGTGGATTGTGCAGTGAGTTGGTTGAGGCCCTGATGTTTAATCTTGTACCTGTGATCCATTGATCAATTCTTTTCGTGATATACAATCAAGTACGAAAGTGTTAGTAATGGTACATTCCCCAAATGATTTATCCAAGTCATGAAGTAAGTCCAATGGTGCCTTCTAGGTTGGCTGAGTCTAGGATACCTCCCCAGGGTAGCAGAGTAATGGTACATTCTAAAGAAAATCTAAAACCCTAATTTTCAAAAGAACACCTAACTAGGTAAACCTAAGGAAATTAAAAATTTGAAATCAAGAAAGAATGTGTGCACTCGATTCTTTACATCGGCTTGTGTGCATGCGTAGATCGCTGCACCAACTCTTGCACAAACGAGATCAAACAACGAATAAAAATTGAATAACCTATTCTAATGAAAGAAGTCATGCCTGATGAGAACCTCATCATGAGCCATAACTAGCTCATTTTGACCCAATACAAAGGATAAAAGCTCCTACATAACTCAAGGAAAGGCTTAACTCAGAGAATTCTGAGTTTAAGGAGAAAATAAGTCATAAGGGGTAAAAAAGCAATTTTACCAGTATAATCTGCATACAGGGTAATTCAGGGTCCAAACATAGGTCAAAGCAACTTAATAAGAATAAAAGTGGGATGAGATGATCTAGCAAGGGCTACAGCAATTCCAAGGAACTAAATGATAATCTGTAACCCTAAAACAAACCCACTTCAATTCACGAGGTTCAAGGCAAAGCAAAAATGGAATAAACCCTCTAAAATTCATAGAAAAATAATCTCTAGGGTTTAGAACCTTCAATTTGACCTTAGGAACCCATCTTGACCTACATTGAGAACCATGCCCAATTAATAACTTAATTTGGGTTTTTGTGTAAATTGACCAGTCAAACAAGGTTTAATCTAGAAATAAAATTCACCATCAGATTCCCTACGTCCTAATTAGTCATGTATAAAAACTTGAGCCTAAGAAGAAACCTTCTTGACCAACTTTACACTTTGGTCCTCATATATTTACTTTTTGGCCCTCAACTTTTGAACCCTCGCATTTTGGCCCCTAACTCTCCTTCGTTCTTTGCGTTCAGGTCCCCCCTGCAAAACCTGCCAGCACCATGCTCCGGCGACCTTGCGCGGAGCATGGCGCCGCGCAGGGTAAGGGGGAGAGCCTGGCAAGTAAACCGAGGGTGCCCTGCGTCGTCAGCCGTCGCAGGGACACCCCCCTAGTCGCTGTAACCCACCATACCGGCCGTGCGAACGCACGGACGGTATGGGTTTCCATCTCCGGCGTCCTCCGGCGAGGGAGACACGTCGTCTCCCTCCGCCTTCCTCCCTGATTCGGTCCCTATAAATACCCCCGTCGCTCCATCGTTCTTCGCAGCTCGGATCTGATGGAGAAAACCCCCAACTTTCCTCTCTTCTCACTCCGGCAGACGCCCACCAGCTCCGGCGGTTCTTCCTCCTCCTCCTCTTCGCTCTGCCGCAATACCAGCAGCAGAGACTTCTTCCCCTGCTCTTCCCGCGCCACGCCGCACCCAGCTGGCGCCTCTCCGGCCCTCTGCTCGCCGCCGCCCCTTCCCCCGGGCATCTTCTTCTCCGGCGACAGTCGATGCGACTGTCGCCCGCTCCGGCCCCTCCTCCTCCTGCTAAGTAGGTAGAACTCCTCCTCTTCCTCCCCTCTTCCTTTTCCTCACTTTAAGCATCTACTGTCGCCCTCGATTCCGACCCCTCACCCTCACCTTCTCCGCCTCCGGCCATCCTCCGGCGAGCCGCTCCCATCACTCCAGCAACCCACACGGCTCGCCGACCACCGCAGAACCTCCGCCTCCTCACCCTGATCAACCCCCGCCCTTCCACTTCCCCCACATCACCCTCTGCAACTCCACCGAACAAACCCATCTTCCGACCCACAGTCCGACCTAGGGCAGCCCTTGCACGCCGCCCCACGCCTCGCCACCACCCACACGAGCTTCGCCGCACTCTGGCGAAGCTCCCGGCACCTTCTGATTAGGCCGAGAGGCCGTTTTGCTGTGAACAGGTCACCCGTCCTCCGCCGCCATTGCCGTGCAGAAGGAGCTGCTTCCGCCTGCAGCTGCAGGCGCGCCACGCCCAGATTCGACTCCCAGGCCGTGCGAGGCATTTCGACAAAGCGTCAGGCTGCAGCTGAAGCGAAGCCCTCGCGCGAAGGCCTCGCGTAACGCCGCGATTACCAGCTGTTTCCTCCGCGCAGGCGCCAACTCGGGGTGGGACATTTAGTCCCACCTCGAAAAACTCTGAAGAGGCGCAGCGGTATAAAGTGAAAAAGTGCTGGAGGCTTATTGCCTCAGCACACGGGGTGAGGTCCCCTTCACCCGCCCGGTTACCCGGTCTCGTCCGCGCTCACGTCCCGCGGACCTGGCCCGACCCGACTTAGACTGACCTGCACTCCTCGCCCACCACGCACGCCGGTGGGCCTGGACCCGGGCGCGACCCGTACCCGGCAACCCGGCAGCTCTGGGAGAGCTTTCCCAAGAGTGGCTTCTGTGAGAGAGAGACGCGGGGGGAGGGTAGAGATAGGTTTTGCCCCTCTCTGATCAAGCTGTGTAAGTGTGCAGGCACAGGTGAAGAAGAACCGTGGAAGAAGACGAAGGCTGAAGGAAGGAGGATCACCGAGCGGCACTGTAGCAGCGGCGGTTTAAGTCGTCTGATTGGAAAATCAGATGGCGTCCTGAAGGCAAGGAAGGAGAAGGAAGGCGAGGCAGAGGAGAACACAGAGAGGCCAAGACAAGAACTGAAAGAAGAAAAAGAGCACGAGAAGAAGATCTGAAGAAAGGAAAAGAGAGGAAAGAAAGAAGAAGAAGAAGAATAGGACCGCTCTGCAGAAGAAAGGAAAGAAAGAAGAAGAAGAACAGGACCGCTCTGCAGAAGAAAGAAAAGAAGAAAAAGAAGAAGAACAAAAAGAAGAGAGCAGAAGATCTGAGAAGGAAGAAGAGGAGAAGCAAAGAGAAAAGAAGAAAAGCCAACAAATTCTCTCTCTCTCTTTCTTTATTTTTGTAAAAGAAACTTGTACCCCTAGAATACAACTTGCTCCCTGAGTTCGACCTCGGGAACTCTTTATTTCCGAGTAACAAATTGTATTAAACTGGTAATCACCTCCCTCTATACTATACTACGACGAAATAATAAAACTATAGAGGAAGGTCGCCCCACCAGTTTTTGGCGCCGTTGCCGGGGAGCAACGGCTATTCTAGAGGTAAACATTCCTGTTTCTTTTTTAATTTCTGATAATCTCCCCTCTTTTGTGCAGCTACAGGAAATCAAGAAGACAAGCAACCGCACGACAACCACTCCGAGGACAGGTAAATTTTTCCTCTCGCTATTAACCCCTAAACTCTAAAGAGGAAGAAAAGAAAAGAACAAGCAATATAGGGCTAACCTGTCTTCCATACTTAGTAACCATAAAGAGTTGCATGTTTTCAACTCATTAGTCCTGCACACTATTAAGGGTATTTAAGGGCTAACACATTCTTGCTTGAGCCCTAATTACCCAACAAAGAACTAACTGGACCAAGTAGAGCCAACATAAGATTCAACATTAGGGTTTTAGAGACACACTACTTAAATCAAGAATGGAGAAAATCCAAAAGAAGTGTGCCTAAACCATTGATTGAAAATACCTTTTCAAAAGAAAACCTAAAACAATTGGCTCTCTAAACACTTGAACCCTAAAAGACAAGACCTAAAAGCTCTCAAAGAAAACAAGAGGTAAAGTTGACCCCTTGGGTCAACCAACCTTAAATTAGGTCACTCTTTGCACTTAAAAGACTAAAGTTCAAGTGAAACCTTAAACACCCCGATCTTAAAACTGGTAGACTTAAGAGGTCAAGATCCCCATTCTGGTCTACCTGGAACCGCAGTGACAAGAGAGGTCGGGTGGGGGAAACCCTGTAACCCGTGGGGACGCTCTACCGTGTAGGGGTCTTTGCGGGACTCTCCCTCTCTGGCTGCCCAGGTAATTCTCAGGTGGACGATCTTTCTGATCAAGGGGTCCATCTGCCCCGCACCTCTATAGTCACCCAACACATTTTTGGGTGTCTTGATTGGGTCCAGCACCTTCTAAACTTACCTCTTCCAACAGTGCATGTACGGAAGGAGGTCCTTAAGACCACCCTTAAGACCTCCTTTAGAAATTCGCTCTCGTCAAGGCCAAGCCTCGACGCCCGTGTTTGTGCAGCAACACCCTCACATTATTCTCTCTTCTGATTCAGAACCAAGTTCTTCTTCTTCCCCCATCATGGCTCAGCCAGTTGAGGAAGAAAATAATCTAGAACACCAGCTCCAGCGACTCAATGACCTCTTCCAAAACTTCGTGCACCCACCACAGCGTCCTATGATGCGGGACCACTACAATCCTGCTGCGGTGGCCATTGAGCCTCGAGTCAGAATCCCGACTGGAGGACCTGATTCCGAATTAAAGCCCAACATGATTCATGCTATACCTAAATTCCATGGGCTTAATTCTGAAGATCCCTTCCAGCACATCAAACAGCTAAAGCATCTGGCCCACACTTTTGGATCAGATGCGCAAAATCGGGATATTCTTCTCATGAAGATGTTCTCCTTTTCTCTTATGGACAAGGCCGCCCATTGGTATCAAACTCAGACCCGGCCGATCAACACTTGGGAAGAACTTCAATCCGAGTTTTTGAAAAAGTTTTTCCCCGTTGGTCGGACCAACGCCTTGCGCCATCAGATTACACACTTCACTCAACAATCAGGAGAACCTCTCCATGAGGCATGGGATCGTTTTCAGGATCTCATGAGAAAGTGCCCCCATCACGGAGTTCCTAAATGGGAACAAGTCCAATCTTTTTACCAGGGACTCCGTGAGGACATCCGCCTTTTCGTCAATGCAACTTGCGGAGGAAACATCATGGGTCAACATGAAGACACCGTATGGGAGATTCTCGAAAACATGTGCGAGAACTCCACCAACAATGACTCCATGGGATTATTCGACAGGACGAATACCCGTGCAGCGACGAATCTTAAGGGAGCACATGAGACGCAGGGCCTGTCCGCATCAATCGACCTGGAATTAATGGCCAGTCGATTGGACAAGGTCTCAATCATTGAAAAGAAGGTGGATGAGCTGACTCAGCACTTGCAGCGAGCCACCTCCGCGCGTAACTCCTTTGCACAACCTCCTTCCACACAGGAGACTGTGCAAAACATCCTCCACCGATCTTCCCCTAGGATGGATCCATATCCATCCCCATCTGATTCTTGGATCGGAGGATCATCCGATCCTTTCTACACCAGCCGGGGGAACTCCATTCCCCCTTTCCCTGATTCTCAGGAGGTTCCTCAGACCTGCGACGACCTCAACGCCATCCAGAACGACCCATTCTCCAACACTTACAACCCTGGATGGCGAAACCATCCCAATTTTCAGTGGGCGGGAAATTCCCAAACCCAAAGACCACCTTTTCAGTCCCGCCCACAGCCCTCTCGTCATTACCAGCCGCCTCAGCCTCGGCCCAACCCTACTTATCCATCAGGGCCAAATCAGGATCAAATGTCCCTAATCCTTCAGACTCTGGCTGACATTCAAAAAACGAATGCGGCTATTCAAAAACAGCACAAGGACGAACTTACAGAAGTTAAAACTCAACTGGCCCAGTTGGCAAATTCTCGCCAGCCAGGCACACTCCCTTCCCAACCTCTTCCTAACCCAAATAACGTGCCAACCCAGAAGCGCGTTATGAATCCAAATTTAGGCCACGCACAATGGATTTATCAGGCCCCTACTGCTCCATCTCCAGACGAGATGGAAGCTTCAACTTCTTATGCGGGATTTCAGCAGCAGCCACCCCTCTTACCAAACCCAAACCAAAATCAGGCCGGATTAAATTCTGTAACAACACGTAGTGGTAAAACAACTCAAGACCCGCATTATCCAAACCACTCCAAGCCTGATAACCATGACCCTAGGATAGTTATCCAAGAAACCGCTGTTCCAGATCCACAACCTGGACCTATCCTAGAAGAACCAACCAAGATCCCGTTTCCCGAGGCCTTGACCAAGGGAAAGAAGACCACCAAACCCGTGGCCCCTGAGGAGGACCTGGTCAAGCTCTTTGAGCAGGTCCACATAAACATCCCCTTGATGGATGCAATCCGCCACGTACCAGCTTACGCACGATTTCTAAAGAATATATGTACACCCCAGCGTAAGCCGCGAACCAAGGGAGGGAGCCCAATTGTTCTGTCAGAGCAAGCCAGCTCTGTAATCCTCAGTAGACTCCCACCCAAGGCAAAAGATCCTGGTACTCCCCTGATTTCCTGCAAGATAGGTGGTACCCAATTTGATAGAGCATTGTTAGACTTGGGTGCATCCATAAACCTGATACCAACATCCTTACTTGACCATCTAGAAGAATCTGAGCTAAAACCAACCGAGGTGACATTACAATTAGCAGATCGATCTATAAAGTCACCAAAAGGGATTCTCGAGGATGTTATCGTAAGAGTGCGGGATTTCTATTTTCCAGTGGACTTTATAGTCTTAGATATGGACGCACCTGAGAACCCTAGGGATACACCAATCATTCTAGGGAGACCTTTCTTGGCTACTGCTAGAGCCAACATCAGCTGTGAGGAGGGCCAAATAGAGCTTAAGTTTGGAGATCAAACACTGAAAATTGATATATTTAAGGCCCAACAAGGAATTAATTGCGGCGTCATCGAACAAATTTGTGACATCAGGACCTTGGTTGATGAATCACGCTTCCAGAATGACGCGATTATGCCTCATCAACCACAGAAGGATCTTGACCCGCAAACAGAGGAATCGAATCCAGATATGAATAACCCAGTAACTCCCACCCTCGAACCTCACATCTATACTGAACCACCCGCTGCTGCTGATAACCCCATCCTCGAACTGAAACCCCTTCCTGCTCACTTGAAATACATCTTTTTGGGTTCTAATCAGACCCTTCCTGTGATTATCAATTCCAACCTCAGTCCTGAACAGGAATCCCGTCTGATTGTTGTCCTCCAGCAACATCGCAGAGCCATCGGGTGGACTCTCGATGATTTGACTGGAATAAGTCCCTCTTATTGTACTCATCATATCTATTCAGAAGAGGGCACACGACCTTCTCGTGAAATGCAGAGATGCTTAAACCCCAATCTGCAGGAGGTCGTGAAAAAGGAGATCATCAAGTGGTTAGATGCCGGAATCATCTACCCGATCTCCGATAGTCGTTGGGTGAGCCCAATTCAGGTCGTGCCCAAGAAGGCAGGACTCACCACTATAACAACTGAGACTGGAGAAATCATTCCTACCCGATTAGCCAACTCGTGGAGAGTCTGTATAGATTACCGCCGACTCAATTCCTCCACGAAGAAGGACCATTTCCCACTACCCTTCATTGATCAAATTCTCGAAAAACTTGCGGGAAATAGGTTCTTCTGCTTTCTTGACGGGTACTCCGGTTATAACCAGGTGGCAATCCATCCTGAGGACCAAGAAAAGACCACGTTCACCTGCCCCTTCGGAACATACGCTTTCCGAAGGATGCCTTTCGGTCTTTGCAATGCACCCGCTACTTTTCAGCGATGCATGCTTGCCATATTCTCAGATATGGTAGGTGATTATCTGGAAGTCTTCATGGATGACTTTTCAGTTTTCGGAGCATCATTCGACGATTGCCTCCAACACTTGGTCCAAATACTCAGGCGGTGCATCGATGTGAATTTGGTTCTTTCCTGGGAAAAGAGCCATTTCATGGTGCTTGAGGGAATTGTCCTGGGACACTCAATTTCGGAGAAAGGTATCCAAGTGGATCGAGCTAAGGTTAATCTGATTTCTCACCTTCCTATGCCTAGCTCGATCAGGGACATCCGTTCCTTTTTAGGGCATGTCGATTTTTATCGACGATTTATCCCTGATTTTTCAAAAATCGCGCGCCCCCGGACCACTCTTCTCTCCAAGGATGTTCCTTTCGAAATTTCCAAGGAATGCACTCAAGCATTTGAAATCCTGCGTGACCGAGTCACCCAAGCCCCGATCCTACAGTCCCCTGATTGGTCTCAACCCTTTGAGATCATGTGCGATGCATCCGACTTCGCTGTAGGAGCGGTTTTGGGGCAGAAAATTGACGGGAAACCTGTGGTCATTTACTACGCCAGCAAAACACTCGATGAGGCTCAGCGTAACTATACGGTTACTGAGAAAGAGCTGCTAGCTGTAGTATTTGCCCTAGAAAAATTCAGATCGTACCTTCTGGGTTCCCGTGTCATCATATACTCGGATCACACAGCTGTGAGACATCTCCTTGCAAAGAAGGACGCGAAACCTCGATTAATCCGATGGATCTTGCTGTTGCAAGAATTTGACCTAGAGATTCGCGACAAAGCGGGAAAGCAAAATGTGGTAGCTGATCACTTGTCCCGTATTCCTTCTGAAATAATTAACCCTCCCGGTCCCATCACTGAGCATTTTCCCGATGAGCACCTGCTGACTATTGGTACTAGCCTTCCATGGTTTGCTAATGTAGTAAATTACTTGGCATCTCATCAGATCCCATCCGATTGGCCGAAGGCCAAGAAGGACAAATTACGCTCTGATGCCAAGTATTACATTTGGGAAGACCCGTACCTCTTCCGCATAGGTGCCGATCAGATCATCCGGAGATGTGTCCCGGAAGGGGAATTCAACAATATCCTCTCTTTCTGCCATGACCAGGCATGCGGTGGCCATTTCGCCGGGCATAAAACCGCATCAAAAGTCCTCCAGTGCGGCTTTTACTGGCCCACACTGTTCAAAGACGCATACAATCACTGCAAGGCATGCAGTCATTGCTAGACTTTGGGCAACATGAGCCATCGCTACATGATGCCTATGCAACCGATTCTAGTATGCGAAATCTTTGATGTTTGGGGGATTGATTTTATGGGCCCCTTTCCTGTTTCGGATGGTTTCGAATACATTCTGTTGGCTGTGGACTACGTGTCCAAATGGATCGAAGCCATACCGACCCGAACCTGTGATCACAAAATCGTTCTCAAATTCATTCATCAAAACATTTTCTCAAGGTTCGGGATTCCTCGTGCAATAATCTCTGATGGGGGGACCCATTTCACAAATGCTCAGTTTAGGTCACTGATGACCAAATACGGGGTGTCTCACCGAATCTCTACTCCTTACCACCCCCAAACTAATGGTCTAGCTGAGCTGTCTAATCGGGAGATCAAGAAAATCCTGCAAGTCACTGTTCGACCTGACAGGAAGGACTGGTCGTCCCGACTTCCGGAAGCATTGTGGGCCTATAGGACCGCCCACAAGACCTAATTGGGCATGTCTCCCTTTAGACTGGTGTACGGAAAGGCATGCCACCTTCCCGTAGAACTGGAGCATAAAGCCTATTGGGCAGTACGAAACTGTAATCTAGATCTTTCCAAGGCTGGGACCCACAGAAAACTCCAAATCAGCGAGATCGATGAATTACGCCTAGACGCGTACGAGAACTCGCAAATCTACAAGGAGCGGGTTAAAGCCTTCCACGACAAACACATCTCGAGAAAGATCTTTCATCCTGGTCAAAAGGTCCTACTCTTTGATGCCCGACTAAAACTCTTCCCAGGAAAACTGAGATCCAAGTGGGTCGGACCATATTTGGTCCGACAAGTTTTTGGAAATGGAGCAATCGAAATCAGTCCACTCAGCCACGATTCTAAACCTTTCATCGTGAACGGTCAGAGACTCAAGCCGTTCATTGATGTAACTTCTACTGATTTGGCTGAAGCATCTTATATCCTCCTTTCCCCTTGAGCTTATTGCGCCCAGCCGATGGTGTAAAACTCAGCGCTTAACGGGAGGCAGCCCGTCATTCTCTTTGAAAACCTGAAACTTGTTCTGACACCTTTTTGCACTTGAGGTTCACCCTTGTAGACAGCCGACCCCACCTCAGATGCTTGCATCTGGGATTAGAAATCGTCCGCAAAAATTCAACCCGACCCATCCACTCATCCAAATTTCTGTCTTAAGGAATGAACTAAGTTAAATAAAAACCCCTAGGTTACAATGAGGACTTTGCAAATCTTAGGCATGGGGGGTTATGAAAGTGCAAAACTTGAAAGAAAAGGTTTCAAACAAAAAAATTCACAAATGCTAAAAACACCATAAAAATTAAAAATTTTTTCGAAAAAGAATAAAAGGAGAAGGAAATTTTGTGAAGGAGAAGGAGAAGAGAAACAAAATGAAAAAGGAGCACAAAATTATAAGAAAAGGTGATAGTCATTAGTAAGGAACTAAGGAATTAACCTAAGTTCTAGACCTCATTCAAGAAAATAACTGAAAAGTGCATAATGAGATTAGTAAGAACGCAAACCTTAGGCATTCTTGAATAGACTCTTAGTACCCATTAAGATCTGGACACTCCTCAAGAGGTTGAAGAAAATGAAAAGCTGAAGTATTAGGTCTAAGGCTTAGGGAGTATTTGGCCTCGTTAACTAATTTTTGGTTTACGGGACTCAGTAACCTAAGCACCCTAACCTCACACACAGCCTGGTTCAGTAAGCGTAATCACGCAGAAGCGTCGCAAAATTCTGAAAAGAACACCTAGAATAGGAGCGGCCGATCAACACAAGTTGATTTGGACGAGTTCCCAGCGCGGAGAGGCGGGAAATCCCCTCGAAGATGCGTAACAAAATATCATCTCCTCGGTGCCTGTCTCTTAGGATATTTACATATCCTACTGGGGGCATGTAAGCACTCTGCTGATTCAGATTCCATGGATGGCATTATCTCGAAGTGTCAATTGCCAGGGTCTGGATTCGGCCACGGAACACCATGGATGGGATTATCTCGAAATCTCAATAGCCAGGGTTCCGGGGGTTGCCATGGGCGGTGCTATCTCGAAGCATCGATTGCCAGGAACCCTTAAGGATTGATGATGGGAGCAAGGAATCTGATACAGACCGTGTCGAAAAGCCAATCCTAGGCTAGAACTAAAAAGAAAAAGAGAGAGAAAACTCTCCAAACAGAATAACTTTCTATCTCTCTCTTACAAAACGCACTGCGAACTGAGCCAGGGCTAAAATCATTTCAAGCATGGGTGCTTTAACCACAAAGTCCAATAAACTTAGGTTAGTTCTTGTGGGCCTTAAAAACCTTTGCTAAAGACTGAGGCTAAGGCTAGACAGATTTGGATCTTGATTGGTACTAGAGTACCTTTTAGGCCTATGGTCAGCATTCTAACCTAATCTATGCTCAAATAAAAAAGCACTTATCTAAAGCTATTAAAAACTTCATGGTCTAGAACAAGGGTTGAAACCTTAAGATTTTGCTAAGGGACTAGCAAAAGCTAGGCATGGGGGTATGATGAGAACCTCATCATGAACCATAACTAGCTCATTTTGACCCAATACAAAGGATAAAAGCTCCTACATAACTCAAGGAAAGGCTTAACTCAGAGAATTATGAGTTTAAGGAGAAAACAAGTCATAAGGGGTAAAAATGCAATTTTACCAGTATAATCTGCATACAGGGTAATTCAGGGTCCAAACATAGGTCAAAGCAACTTAATAAGAATAAAAGTGCGATGAGATGATCTAGCAAGGGCTACAGCAATTCCAAGGAACTAAATGATAATCTGTAACCCTAAAACAAACCCACTTCAATTCACGAGGTTCAAGGCAAAGCAAAAATGGAATAAACCCTCTAAAATTCATAGAAAAATAATCTCTAGGGTTTAGAACCTTCAATTTGACCTTAGGAACCCATCTTGACCTACATTGAGAACCATACCCAATTAATAACTTAATTTGGGTTTTTGCGTAAATTGACCAGTCAAACAAGGTTTAATCTAGAAATAAAATTCACCATCAGATTCCTTAGGTCCTAATTAGTCATGTATAAAAACTTGAGCCTAAGAAGAAACCTTCTTGACCAACTTTACACTTTGGTCATCATATATTTACTTTTTGGCCCTCAACTTTTGAACCCTCGCATTTTGGCCCCAAACTCTCCTTCGTTCTTTGCGTTCAGGTCCCCCCTGTAAAACCTGCCAGTACCATGCTCCGGCGACCTTGCGCGGAGCATGGCGCTGCGCAGGGTAAGGGGGAGAGCCTGGCAAGTAAACCGGGGGTGCCCTGCGTCGTCAGCCATCGCAGGGACACCCCCTGGTCGCTGTAACCCACCATACCGGCCGTGCGAACGCACGGACGGTATGGGTTTCCATCTCCGGCGTCCTCCGGCGAGGGAGACACGTCGTCTCCCCCCGCCTTCCTCCCTGATTCGGTCCCTATAAATACCCCCGTCGCTCCACCGTTCTTCGCAACTCGGATCTGACGGAGAAAGCCCCCAACTTTCCTCTCTTCTCACTCCGGCAGACGCCCACTAGCTCCGGCGGTTCTTCCTCCTCCTCCTCTTCTCTCTGCTGCAATACCAGCAGCAGAGACTTCTTCCCCTGCTCTTCCCGCGCCACGCCGCACCTAGCTGGCGCCTCTCCGGCCCTCTGCTCGCCGCCGCCCCTTCCCCCGGGCATCTTCTTCTCCGACGACAGTCGATACGACTGTCGCCCGCTCCGGCCCCTCCTCCTCCTGCTAAGTAGGTAGAACTCCTCCTCTTCCTCCCCTCTTCCTTTTCCTCACTTTAAGCATCTACTGTCGCCCTCGATTCCGACCCCTCACCCTCACCTTCTCCGCCTCCGGCCATCCTCCGGCGAGCCGCTCCCATCACTCCAGCAACCCACACGGCTCGCCGACCACCGCAAAACCTCCGCCTCCTCACCCTGATCAACCCCTGCCCTTCCACTTCCCCCACATCACCCTCTGCAACTCCACCGAACAAACCCATTTTCCGACCCACAGTCTGACCTAGGGCAGCCCTTGCACGCCGCCCCACGCCTCGCCACCACCCACACGAGCTTCGCCGCACTCTGGCGAAGCTCCCGGCACCTTCTGATTAGGCTGAGAGGCCGTTTTGCTGTGAACAGGTCACCCGTCCTCCGCCGCCATTGCCGTGCAGAAGGAGCTGCTTCCGCCTGCAGCTGCAGGAGCGCCACGCCCAGATTCGACTCCCAGGCCGTGCGAGGCATTTCGACAAAGCGTCAGGCTGCAGCTGAAGCGAAGCCCTCGCGCGAAGGCCTCGCGTAACGCCGCGATTACCAGCTGTTTCCTCCGCGCAGGCGCCAACTCGGGGTGGGACATTTAGTCCCACCTCGGAAAACTCTGAAGAGGCGCAGCGGTATAAAGTGAAAAAGTGCTGGAGGCTTATTGCCTCAGCACACGGGGTGAGGTCCCCTTCACCCGCCCGGTTACCCGGTCTCGTCCGCGCTCACGCCCCGCGGACCTGGCCCGACCCGACTTAGACTGACCTGCACTCCTCGCCCACCACGCACGCCGGTGGGCCTGGACCCGGGCGCGACCCGTACCCGGCAACCCGGCAGCTCTGGGAGAGCTTTCCCAAGAGTGGCTTCTGTGAGAGAGAGACGCGGGGGGAGGGTAGAGATAGGTTTTGCCCCTCTCTGATCAAGCTGTGTAAGTGTGCAGGCACAGGTGAAGAAGAACCGTGGAAGAAGACGAAGGCTGAAGGAAGGAGGATCACCGAGCGGCACTGTAGCAGCGGCGGTTTAAGTCGTCTGATTGGAAAATCAGATGGCGTCCTGAAGGCAAGGAAGGAGAAGGAAGGCGAGGCAGAGGAGAACGCAGAGAGGCCAAGACAAGAACTGAAAGAAGAAAAAGAGCACGAGAAGAAGATCTGAAGAAAGGAAAAGAGAGGAAAGAAAGAAGAAGAAGAAGAATAGGACCGCTCTGCAGAAGAAAGGAAAGAAAGAAGAAGAAGAACAGGACCGCTCTGCAGAAGAAAGAAAAGAAGAAAAAGAAGAAGAACAAAAAGAAGAGAGCAGAAGATCTGAGAAGGAAGAAGAGGAGAAGCAAAGAGAAAAGAAGAAAAGCCAACAAATTCTCTCTCTCTCTTTCTTTATTTTTGTAAAAGAAACTTGTACCCCTAGAATACAACTTGCTCCCTGAGTTCGACCTCGGGAACTCTTTATTTCCGAGTAACAAATTGTATTAAACTGGTAATCACCTCCCTCTATACTATACTACGACGAAATAATAAAACTATAGAGGAAGGTCGCCCCACCAGTTTTTGGCGCCGTTGCCGGGGAGCAAGTTGATTTGGACGAGTTCCCAGCGCGGAGAGGCGGGAAATCCCCTCGAAGATGCGTAACAAAATATCATCTCCTCGGTGCCTGTCTCTTAGGATATTTACATATCCTACTGGGGGCATGTAAGCACTCTGCTGATTCAGATTCCATGGATGGCATTATCTCGAAGTGTCAATTGCCAGGGTCTGGATTCGGCCACGGAACACCATGGATGGGATTATCTCGAAATCTCAATAGCCAGGGTTCCGGGGGTTGCCATGGGCGGTGCTATCTCGAAGCATCGATTGCCAGGAACCCTTAAGGATTGATGATGGGAGCAAGGAATCTGATACAGACCGTGTTGAAAAGCCAATCCTAGGCTAGAACTAAAAAGAAAAAGAGAGAGAAAACTCTCCAAACAGAATAACTTTCTATCTCTCTCTTACAAAACGCACTGCGAACTGAGCCAGGGCTAAAATCATTTCAAGCATGGGTGCTTTAACCACAAAGTCCAATAAACTTAGGTTAGTTCTTGTGGGCCTTAAAAACCTTTGCTAAAGACTGAGGCTAAGGCTAGACAGATTTGGATCTTGATTGGTACTAGAGTACCTTTTAGGCCTATGGTCAGCATTCTAACCTAATCTATGCTCAAATAAAAAAGCACTTATCTAAAGCTATTAAAAACTTCATGGTCTAGAACAAGGGTTGAAACCTTAAGATTTTGCTAAGGGACTAGCAAAAGCTAGGCATGGGGGTATGATGAGAACCTCATCATGAACCATAACTAGCTCATTTTGACCCAATACAAAGGATAAAAGCTCCTACATAACTCAAGGAAAGGCTTAACTCAGAGAATTATGAGTTTAAGGAGAAAACAAGTCATAAGGGGTAAAAATGCAATTTTACCAGTATAATCTGCATACAGGGTAATTCAGGGTCCAAACATAGGTCAAAGCAACTTAATAAGAATAAAAGTGCGATGAGATGATCTAGCAAGGGCTACAGCAATTCCAACGAACTAAATGATAATCTGTAACCCTAAAACAAACCCACTTCAATTCACGAGGTTCAAGGCAAAGCAAAAATGGAATAAACCCTCTAAAATTCATAGAAAAATAATCTCTAGGGTTTAGAACCTTCAATTTGACCTTAGGAACCCATCTTGACCTACATTGAGAACCATACCCAATTAATAACTTAATTTGGGTTTTTGCGTAAATTGACCAGTCAAACAAGGTTTAATCTAGAAATAAAATTCACCATCAGATTCCTTAGGTCCTAATTAGTCATGTATAAAAACTTGAGCCTAAGAAGAAACCTTCTTGACCAACTTTACACTTTGGTCCTCATATATTTACTTTTTGGCCCTCAACTTTTGAACCCTCGCATTTTGGCCCCTAACTCTCCTTCGTTCTTTGCGTTCAGGTCCCCCCTGCAAAACCTGCCAGTACCATGCTCCGGCAACCTTGCGCGCAGCATGGCGCCGCGCAGGGTAAGGGGGAGAGCCTGGCAAGTAAACCGGGGGTGCCCTACGTCGTCAGCCGTCGCAGGGACACCCCCCTGGTCGCTGTAACCCACCATACCGGCCGTGCGAACGCACGGACGGTATGGGTTTCCATCTCCGGCGTCCTCCGGCGAGGGAGACATGTCGTCTCTCTCCGCCTTCCTCCCTGATTCGGTCCCTATAAATACCCCCGTCGCTCCACCGTTCTTCGCAGCTCGGATCTGACGGAGAAAACCCCCAACTTTCCTCTCTTCTCACTCCGGCAGACGCCCACCAGCTCCGGCGGTTCTTCCTCCTCCTCCTCTTCGCTCTGCCGCAATACCAGCAGCAGAGACTTCTTCCCCTGCTCTTCCCGCGCCACGCCGCACCCAGCTGGCGCCTCTCCGGCCCTCTGCTCGCCGCCGCCCCTTCCCCCGGGCATCTTCTTCTCCGGCGACAGTCGATACGACTGTCGCCCGCTCCGGCCCCTCCTCCTCCTGCTAAGTAGGTAGAACTCCTCCTCTTCCTCCCCTCTTCCTTTTCCTCACTTTAAGCATCTACTGTCGCCCTCGATTCCGACCCCTCACCCTCACCTTCTCCGCCTCTGGCCATCCTCCGGCGAGCCGCTCCCATCACTCCAGCAACCCACACGGCTCGCCGACCACCGCAGAACCTCCGCCTCCTCACCCTGATCATCCCCCGCCCTTCCACTTCCCCCACATCACCCTCTGCAACTCCACCGAACAAACCCATCTTCCGACCCACAGTTCGACCTAGGGCAGCCCTTGCACGCCGCCCCACGCCTCGCCACCACCCACACGAGCTTCGCCGCACTCTGGCGAAGCTCCCGGCACCTTCTGATTAGGCCGAGAGGCCGTTTTGCTGTGAACAGGTCACCCGTCCTCCGCCGCCATTGCCGTGCAGAAGGAGCTGCTTCCGCCTGCAGCTGCAGGCGCGCCACGCCCAGATTCGACTCCCAGGCCGTGCGAGGCATTTCGACAAAGCGTCAGGCTGCAGCTGAAGCGAAGCCCTCGCGTGAAGGCCTCGCGTAACGCCGCGATTACCAGCTGTTTCCTCCGCGCAGGCGCCAACTCGGGGTGGGACATTTAGTCCCACCTCGGAAAACTCTGAAGAGGCGCAGCGGTATAAAGTGAAAAAGTGCGGGAGGCTTATTGCCTCAGCACACGGGGTGAGGTCCCCTTCACCCGCCCGGTTACCCGGTCTCGTCCGCGCTCACGCCCCGCGGACCTGGCCCGACCCGACTTAGACTGACATGCACTCCTCGCCCACCACGCACGCCGGTGGGCCTGGACCCGGGCGCGACCCGTACCCGGCAACCCGGCAGCTCTGGGAGAGCTTTCCCAAGAGTGGCTTCTGTGAGAGAGAGACGCGGGGGGAGGGTAGAGATAGGTTTTGCCCCTCTCTGATCAAGCTGTGTAAGTGTGCAGGCACAGGTGAAGAAGAACCGTGGAAGAAGACGAAGGCTGAAGGAAGGAGGATCACCGAGCGGCACTGTAGCAGCGGCGGTTTAAGTCGTCTGATTGGAAAATCAGACGGCGTCCTGAAGGCAAGGAAGGAGAAGGAAGGCGAGGCAGAGGAGAACGCAGAGAGGCCAAGACAAGAACTGAAAGAAGAAAAAGAGCACGAGAAGAAGATCTGAAGAAAGGAAAAGAAAGGAAAGAAAGAAGAAGAAGAAGAACAGGACCGCTCTGCAGAAGAAAGGAAAGAAAGAAGAAGAAGAACAGGACCGCTCTGCAGAAGAAAGAAAAGAAGAAAAAGAAGAAGAACAAAAAGAAGAGAGCAGAAGATCTGAGAAGGAAGAAGAGGAGAAGCAAAGAGAAAAGAAGAAAAGCCAACAAATTCTCTCTCTCTCTCTTTCTTTATTTTTGTAAAAGAAACTTGTACCCCTAGAATACAACTTGCTCCCTGAGTTTGACCTCGGGAACTCTTTATTTCCGAGTAACAAATTGTATTAAACTGGTAATCACCTCCCTCTATACTATACTACGACGAAATAATAAAACCATAGAGGAAGGTCGCCCCACCAATGCCTCCATAGCAATGACCACAATTTGTTCAGCAAAAATTTACTAAGATAAAAGTTGTTCAATTGTTGTAGTCGTAAAAATTGTTGAAGCAAATAAAATTTTTAAAAATCAGACCGGTGAATCCTAAGTCCTTCACAGGGAGACAAGTGGGTCAATTGACTTGGTTTCTTCTCTCTTTCACTTTTTTCTTTTTTTTCTTTCTGATCTTTTTCTCTTATGTATATATATATAGGGGGCCTATTTACTGAGCACTGTGCTCATAAATTAACACATAAGCCCATAATTGTAACCATTAGATCACGATCCTACATTTCCTATAAATACCACTTATTACACAATGGTGGTTTTCGAATCCAATGAATATGACAACTTTTACCATATAAAGTAATATATTATTTGAAATAATAAAACAACCTTCAACCCGATTGTGTTTACTATAAATAGATGAGGCACATGAAATGTGCTAAATTGAAGTTAAAAACAATGTGGCATGCTTGTTATAATTGTGAAAACATTGTAACGTAACTGCATATGCATTGTACCTATAAGGTATAAGTTTGTAAAATAAAAGTATACCTATTGTAATGACAGTAATAGAAGTTGTAATAGAATAACATATGTATTGTAACATTAAAATATGTATTACAAAGATATATATAGTATCCGAATAAATAGAAAATATATAATATAATATACGCATCTTCGAAATACAATAGATTGTGGATGTATTGTATTCATATAAACAAATAAGTTACATGTTATATTCCGTAATACAAATAAATAATAATTTGACTTTTGGTAATGACTTTGGTATTTGTATTATGTTCGGCACCAGAAATGAATTTTTTATGATTGACATTTAATAGAACACATTGGTAAAAAGGAAAATATAAAATGTTCAATGTTGATAAAAGATTGTAATACAACATTCTGATAACATTTTTAACCAAAGATACTGTAACACACACCTGTAACTTGCTACATTGTATTATAATTTTTATTTTATTTTATTTTTGTGTTGTGTTACAGTTGTTGAAGTTAGTTGACGTGCTGCAATGAATACCTATGTCTTATTGAGTTGTGTTACAATATAATATTATTAAAGTTGTGTTGCAAACCAATATAAAGGCAACCATAATGTATTACAGAATAACAATATTGGCTTGTATTATAAACCATTAAGAAATGTATTATGATTGTTAAAATTAGTTGACATGCTACAACGCACACCCACCTATGTCTTACTACATTGTGTTACAATATAACATTATTAAAATTGTGTTACAAACCAATATAAATATAACCATTGTAATGCTACAATTTATTACATAGTGGGATGTTTATGATTTTCCCACCAAGTATTAAAAATTCATTGATAATGTTATGAATGGTTCCTAAAATCTTGGTTTGTACTTAAATCTTGGATACGCAATTAGAATTCTTTCCAAATATAAAATAAAGCCTATTATGAAAAATGTAATGGTGATAGTGGTTTTGCAAACCCATCGACTTATAACATAAGTTGTTTCATCAATCATGCAATAAATCGTACGGTGACAAAAAGAAGCTTATTTGTTGGTTTGTGAGTACTATGCTCAGTGGATACTTTTCCTATATATATATATATATATATATATATATATTTATGCATTTCATTTTTCATTTTTTTTTTTTATCCTTTTACTTGTAGCCTAGATGCAACAAACCAAAATCTAACTAACTAGGAAGGAGAGAATAGAAGAGAGAAGATGAGGGTTATAGAAAGGAATGGTCAATGCACCTAACAGGGGTCTATGGGTGTAGGAAATAGGTTCCCAAGGGGTCTAGCTAAGTTGGGATTGGGGTAGGATCTAGGTTTGAAATTGGGTTGGTTTTGGATAATATTAGGAAGGCTAAAGGTGGAATCTAAGGGATAGATGGGTATAGGACCTAGAGGATATAAATAGGAGGGCTTTAGGAGGGTTTAAGGGCCTAAATTAGGTTCACTTCCAGATCTGGAAATGGGGACTAAATGACTCCTAAATAGGGTCACAAAAGGGGTTCCTACTTGGGGGTATTAAGGCTTGGTAGGGGAATAGGTTTGGGTAGATGTTAAGGCTCTAGATGGGGATAGTTTAGGCTTATAAAAGGGTACCTATAGAGAGGTTTGGGACTGATCTAAGGTCTGAGAAATGGCAGCAACTAAGGGTCCTAATTGGTTTAGGGAATGGCTTAGAAATGGGTAGCTATGAGACTCCTACTTAGGCAGGTGAAGGGGAACCTAATTGGGCATATGAGCGACCACAAAGGGGGGGATCTAATGGGGTTTAGGGACTGTTTTATGACTAAATTCAAATCTGAAATATGGGTATTTCTGAAGGTTCCTAATGGGTCCTAAGGTGGAATCAATGCATTCCCTTTCACATCAAAATGACAAGAACAATGAAAGGAAGAAGGGCAACAACAATCACTTGCATTTTATTCAATGAAAACATCACCACAAATAAATACAACACACATAACACATCAAATAAAACATGAAACAACTAATACTAACTTCAAATGGAGAAAAGAGAGGAAAAGAGAAGAGAAGAAGGATCATAGAATGAGGAGAGGTGTCCATGTTGGAGGTGCTACGAGGCCATGGATGGGATATGATGCAAGAGGAGGCTTGGATGTTCTCCCACCTTGTTGAAGAAGAAGTGAGAAGGTGGTCATCCTCTTTGTTCTTCTTCCTTCTTGGTCAATTGGAGGAGCCTTGGAGGAGGAGAGGATGGGGAGGAGGGTGTCACCTCGTCATGGAGAAGAGGAAGGTGGCAGCCATCAAAGGAGGAGGGTGGCGGTCATCAAGGGAGAGGCCAAGGGCGACGGCCTTGGAGAAGAGGAGGAGTGGTAGGGCACGTTCTTGGAGAGGAGGGGAGAGGGAAGGAGATGATGGGCGACGGCCTTGAGTGGGGATGCCCCCGTAGCTGTTGCGATCTTGGGGTTTTGGGTTATAAGGGTGTCACAAGTTTTTGTTTAGTGGTGTGTGCGTGTGCGTTAAGTTGGTCCTTGGGTGCATCTTAGGAAGAGTTTAAGGAGGGTATAGGTTAAGCTTAAGTGATTCTTACATGACTAGAATAACCCAATTGGCTTGGTAGGGACCTAGTTAGGAACCAGTGGAGCCAATTGAGCCAATAGGAACCCAATGGAGGAATTAGAGGTGGGGATGTCTAATTAATCTAGGAATAAGCTACTTGGGATAGGAAAGGGGTGACTAGAACAGGTATAGGTGGATAGGAAAATGTGGATAGTGGAATATGGATAGGGTTATCCTAGGTTGACTTAGGTTCTAGGTTTGGATTGGATTTAGGGCTTTGGCTATCTTGCTTTGATGCAAGGGGTTAGGGTTATGATAAGCCTATTTGGTGGTGGATGGCATAATGGGTTTATTTTTCCTCCTCTCTTCTCCCTTTATTTCCTCCATTATGCTTTGGCTTCCTGGATCTTTCCTTCTCTTTCCTCCACCTTATTTCTTGGTTTTCTTCTTGATTTATTATTCAGGTGTGGGCTTGCAATTACAAGATAAGACATTATAGCATAAATAGGTTTATAAAACACATTATTTATAAATAAGCATGTAAACATGATGCAAATGCAAATTATGCATGAAATGTATGCAATATTTATAATGATGCTAGGAATCTATAATAATCTAGGCATTTTAGAATCTATGATTGCTGTGCAATCAAACGCATGCGAAGAAGCCTGCTCGCGCTAACTCAGTCGCGCCACACGTGTATGGAATGCACCCGTCCATCACGCACCAGATCCACGCAGCTCATTCGCCATCTTGCTTGCTCCTTACACCTGTTCACGTGTCAGATCCCACCGAATCCATGATGTTCAAGCCCCAGATCTGTGAGACTCGTGCTTGTCGCTCTTTCCGCTACCTCTACTCATGCTCGTGATTCGTGCACACCCCGCCGCCTCTACGCATGCGAGAGGCCAACCATGACCACTTGCTTCACCTATAAATACCCCTCCCATTGGAAAATCATTCGAGCCTACTCCCTCTCTACCTCCTAAGGAGCTTCAAGGGCATTCAAGAGCTCCTCTTCCCTACTTCAAGGTGTGCTCCAACCCTCTGCTAGTGCAGAAATCCTCGCCTCGTCCAACCTCTCTCTCCTTTGCTGAGCGCTGCTGCTACCTCCCTCACCTCGTCCAAGGCTTGAGATCAACCTGGGTAGCTGCTCCACTCATCCCCAACCCTTCCCACTTCATTCTCCTTCATTCGGCCTCCTCCCCCCTTCGTCCTAGCGTCGCCCGATCCTCCGTCTTTTAAGCAGTCGTCTCGAGAGACTCTTCTCTCTACCTTCTTTTTATTTCACTTGTAGCTTAGATTTATTTTATTAATCATTCTTGTAGTTGGTAATTATTCTCTCTCTCCTCTCTTAGTGTAACTTTTGATACATTTTAATTTCTCAATAAAATTCAGATTATTTCTCATTTCTTAATGTATTTTTCTGCCTATCTCACTATCACCTCACTACACATCATTTTTCTATCACTCTCCCTACACCAACTCACGCTCACAATTTTTCACTCCATTTTTATTTCTAAAAAATTATAAAAATCATGGAATTGAAAAAGACCAAAAATAAATACACTGACATAGATTTTTTCTGAAAATTGAATGTAGCCTCCCCATGTTCAACCTAGACTCATCATTGGGTTATTTATTTGATCACAAAATTTTGCCACTATGACGACGTGATTTTCCATTTTTCACAATTTTTCGATGATCATTTTGGTGTCGCTGCCAAGACGGAACAACATTTGATTTTTCCACATTTTCTCGCATTTACTCATCTTTTGACTTACTTTTTCTTTGATTTACTATTTTGTTGGTGCCCAATTGATGTTAACTGAAGACGGTAGATTGAAGTACAATACAAGGATTTGTGAGCACACTCTGATGAGCCGATATTTGTGGGCTATTTAGGTATTTGAATGCCTAGACATTAAGTTATCTTTAACATTTATTTAAAATACATTAGGATGTAAATAGATTAGTTCATATTTTTGGTTTGATTGCATTGCATTCATATTTAAATGCATTTAGAATTGACTTAGAATGGCATGCATTTGATTAGTTAACTAAATAGGTTCATTACATGCATGTATTTGAATTAACATTGTTTGTGAGGACTTATAGATAAATATGACATCATTTCTTTTTCTTATTTTATTAATCCACTTTTCTTCTTCTTCAACGGCTACTGCAACTTCCGCAACACATGGAATGAAGGCTACAGTGAAGAGGAGTGGAGAATGCAGATCTTGATGCTCCAAATTCAAGTAGTTGCAACTTCAAAAGAAAGCGGGAGGCTGCCGTGCTCGGGAAGGCCACCACCATTCATCATCACCACTACAGGCCTCCATGGTTGAGATGATTTTTGCTTACAAAGATGATAATTAAAATGATTTGTCATTAAAAGTTCTAAGTGGTGGAAAATCAACTAATCAAAGTATTGAATTAAAATTAAACCACTCAAGAAGAGCAGGTCATGTCCACAGGGAAGCAATGGACTATTAAAACTCACATTAGTCAAAAATTGATGTCCGCTATTGATTTCCCAAGAAAATTATGTCAAATACCGCATTAGATATGTGTTCAAATGAAAGCACAAGTTAAAATTGTATTTATGACAATCAATAGGGAGTTCAATGCAATGTTCACAATAATAAATTATTAATATAAAGTGGTAATGGCATTGAAAGTAAAATTTAATTGAGAGGGAAACACGGGATTTCTTTCCCTTATGCTTGTGCACGAAGGAGGTTGCGGCTGGTGACGAGGCTTGCGGTGGAGGACAAGTGAAGCGAGGGCTCTTCGGTGGCGATCGTGGCGAAGTGCGTCATGGCCGGAGTAGGCTGTATGGAGGAGAGGAGCGGTGGTGGTGGCTATTGCTGCTGCTCTATGCATGGAGATGAGGGGAAGTGGCGCTCCTGGAGGACCACACATGCGCGTGGAGGCATGGCATGAACGGGGAGCTAGCGGAGGACGCGTGGGCACGTGCCGGGGAGCTGCTAAAGGAGCGCGGGCATGCACGGGGGAGCTGCTGGAGGTGAGGCGCATGTGCTGGTGGTGAGGCGTGCACTGCTGGCGGTGCCTGCTGCACAGGCCAAGCGTGTTGCTGCAGCTACAACTGCTACGTGAGCGAGGGGAGGAGAAGGGAAGGGTGTGCGTGGAGGTGTGGCGTGGATGGGTGCGAGGCGCAGCTAGTTGCCGTGCATGCTGCTAGTGAAGGTGGTGCGGCAAGGAGGTTTTGGGTTCTTCTTAGGTGAAAAGAAGAAGAAGAAGAAAGAAGAAGAAGAAGAAGAAGAAGATGGAGGTGTTGGTGGTGCGTGGACAAGGAAGGTGATCTGGCGGTTGCACGGTGATGGTTGCATGGCCATCAGAGATGCACGCGCACAGTGATGGCACGAGTTCATCGGATTGGCGCAGCGAGCTGTCACCTTGCCGGCCCACAGTGTGGTGGAACTCAGCCATGGAGGCTTGCAGTGGTGACGATGCACGATGGTGGAGTGGGTGGTGGCCTCCCCGAGCATGGCAACCTCCCTCTTTCTTTTGAAGTTGCAGCTGCTTGAATTTGGAGCGTCAAGATCCTCATTCTCTGCTCCTCTTCTCTGCGGCCTTCATTCCATGCATTGCGGAAGCTGCAGTAGCCGTTGAAGAAGAAAAGTGGATTAACAAAATAAGAAAAAGAAATGATGTCTTATTTATCTATAAGTCCTCACAAATAATGTTACTTCAAATACATGCATGTAATGCACCTAATTAGTTAACTAATCAAATGCATGCCATTCGAAGACAATTCTAAATGCATTTAAATATGAATGCAATGCAATGAAACCAAAAATATGAACTAATCTATTTACATCCTAATGCATGTTAAATAAATGTTAAAGATAACTTAATGTCTAGGCATTCAAATGCCTAAATAGCCCACAAATATGGTCTAATCAAATGCCCCCATGCCTAGTTTTTGCTAGTCCCTAGCAAACTCAAGCATTAACTCAGCTCTCTAAATAGGTTACCTAACCCAATCAGTCTTCCTTTAGAAACATGTTAAGTTACAGACTTTAGACCTAAGGTTCCCAAGTAGTTGCTAAGTTACAGACTAGGTTAGCTAAGGATGAGTTGTAGGCATAGGTTTCCTTGCTTTCTAGCTCTACCCTAGGGTTCATTGATCCCAGAGATTAAACCATCCGTGCATGTGCATTGATCTGATTTATTTGAGGTTGGTATGATTTCCAACCTAGAAAGGGAGTAATAGGATTTATACATATATATATATTGTTTAATTCCTTTAAGTCTAACCTTAGATTAACTATCAACACGGTCTGTGTCGAATTCATTGTCCCTATCACCGAACCTCGAAGGGTGCCTGGCTTTCGATGCTTCGAGATAGCACCACCCATAGCGACCCCAAGAACTCCTGGCAATCGACACTTCAAGATATTATCGCCCATGGATTTCTTAAGCGAATGCAGGCCTGTGGCAATCGGCACTTCCAGATAAGGCTGCCCATAATACCTAAACTGCACAATGCGCTTACATACCCCGAATAGGATGGACATCCTAACCGACAAGCGCTGAGGAGGTGACATGTTATCATCACATCCTCAAGGTGAGTATATACTCCACCTCTCCTATGATAGGAACTCTTCCAATCAAATTGTGTTTTCAAGCTTCTCCTAAGTCAGAACTAAAAGAACCAAATTTTCTTCAAGAAATGAATTAAGGTGATCACTATTTACACAAGACCAAGTGTGTGTGAAATGTGGATGCTTAGGTTATGAGGACCCGTAAACAAAAAGGTAGAAAAAGACACCAGGTCTACCCAACCTTTAACTCAATCCCTAGCTTTCCTTCCTCAACCTCTTGAGGAATGGTCCACAACTTAACTCCTACTTAAGTTTTTAAGTTCACAAAGAACCCTAAGGGTCTAAAGCTAGTAGCTCAACTTAGCTTCTAAAGTCAAACACCTACAGTCAACTTAGTCTAACCTAAAGTTCTGGCCTTATGCCTAAGAATGTAGGGCCCAGCCAGCTAAGCTCAATTCTACTATAGGCCTAAATGTAGTGTTTTTTTAAAAAAACAAAATCAATGCAAACGTATGCAATGCAGAATGTTTTAACTAAATGCATGAATGCACTATGTATAAATGCTATGTGTATCCCGAAGTATGCCCCCCCATGCCTAAAATCTGCAATGTCCCTATTTCATAGAAGGATATTACTTGGGTTAGAGATGGGCTGCCATTATTTTGTTAGCAGCCGAGTAGCCAAAGAACCTGCAAGTCAGGTTCCAAAGCCAAAGAAATAGGCCCTAAAAATGAGCAAAGGAATGCTGGCCTAGAAAATAGGTAACCTAGGATGTTGGCGAGCTGATGATGAATCCCAACAGCAAATGCTCGCCTAACCATGATGGGAATAAACTCTTTCCAAGTCACCAAAGGAGGTTCTAAAGGATAAACTAGAATAATAACCTCCAAAGGGGTAGAGGAAGGATGGCAAGGATCCTCCAAAAGGAATGGGGAAGGAATGGTGCAGAAATAAACCCCTAGGATGGTGGACTGACCATAGAAAGCATCAATCCATACCTGGTACCCCAATATAGGAAATATTGGTCTGTTAAGCCCCTCGGTCAAAATAGTTGTGAGCATTTCTTTAAGCCAGGGATTGTCCAGGGTATCTAAGTTTCGACGTTGTGGGATGGCCATAAGATTTAGGTTGGGTCTAATCAGCTTAGTGTCAATTCCTAACAAGCTTCCTAATTCCTCAATCGCATCCCTAGCATCCCTTGTACTATCACAAGTATCCTCCTACACTTCATCAGTGATCATTTCAAGGCATGAAGTCAAAATTTCACCTTCAGACATAAGCGAATCAGAGGGTGACTCCAAATCAAATGAAAGCAGATTGGAAGCAATAGATCTAGGGATTATCCTATCAACGTCATCCCCGAGTTCTTGTTCTTTACTAAAATTCTCTCCGAAGTCTAAATGTGAATCCACATAAATCTCAGAAGTTGCTTCCACATTTTCCATTTTTTGATCTTCATGAGGAAGAGTATTATCAATGGGTGTACTAATGAAACCTGATTTGATCAGCTTTGTGACATCTTCGGGAGCTAATTCTTCAAATAAGACATAATCACTCTTAATGTCACTCCAAATCCTAAGTTCAGGTTCCTTACATAATTCATCCTCCTCAACCATCAATTCATCATTCACCTGAGGTTTAAATTCATCTAACATTTCCACAGATCCCTTGGGGCACTCTATCTGGGGTAAAATGTTCCTAATTGTATCATCAGACTCCTCAAATAGGTGAATTTCTTCAGGGTTTTGTTCCCTAAGGGTGGGCTTGAGTTCCATCTCATGATCAAAAGGGAGGGTAGGATTAACAACTTGACTTCGGCCCACTTCATCAAATGTGACAAAAATACTATCATCTGGGTCGAGGTCTTCCAATGGTACCATCATTCCCTTTCTTTGACTCCAATATAATTCAGGTGCATACTCAACATGATCATCATCTTCCTCGAGTGGCCACCTTTCTTCATCCAATGCATAGCTACTTTCATACATATTCTCCCCCCACTTAAGGCATGGACCTCTCAAGGAAGTGTCATTTAGTGGGGAGGTTTCAATATCAATCCTTGAAAAGTAGCTATTCTCCCTTACATAATCTCCAAAATTCCCCTCCAACTTAGGGTGTGGCTCTCCCATGGGAGAGGCATCTAGCGTAAAGGGGTGCACATCATCCTTAATGGGGTAGATTGGGTGGCTAATTTCTTCTTTTTCTTGTTGGCCTACTCTCGAAGATTCCCCTAATAATTCAATCATTTCGTCTTGCATTTTCTGTATTTCCATCTTCAAGGAAGAGAGGTCATCATTACTATCAGGAGAGAAGTCAGGCTCAGGCTTATAGTTCCTAGGAGTTTCTATCCAACCATTATAATCATTCAGGGAGGGTGGGTTGGGTATTTGTATGGTGTGTAGGATATTGGGCAAGGTAAATCCCGCTCCTAGGTTCTGCTCACTGATTTGGGGCTTAACCAGGCCAATACTCCTATAATAAGAGTAAAAGAAATCCCACTAGTTGTCAATTTATCCATTAAAAGATGGACCATCGCGGTGTATGGGATCAAAGATCGTAGAGTGGGGGTAAGGGTGTGTGCAAGATGTGAAAGGATGAAAGTCAACGTGGTCCATTCTAACTCACACCACAATCAAATTCCTCCCAATACAAACACAAATCAGAGGACATTTTAGGTCTTTAATCAGTTAGGCTTTTGAGATTTAAGTCCACTTATAGGTGACAAATCAAGTTATCTAAATAGTTACACGCCTACTTGTTGACCTACGATACGCCTAAGAAGACCTAACTGGGACTTAAGTGATCCTCCTTAAAGCCCAAAATGTTTAGTCACTACCAAACATGGCAAAGAGGGATGCAAGTAGGGTCAAGCCCTTCCTTTGAAGCATTGCTTTTGCAGTGCTTCTAAACTACCCTCAATCCGCAACGTTTGGAGGCAACTTCACCTCTGAACTAAAGTTTGGGTCACTTTAGACCCCAGTAATAGGAGGTTCTAGTCCTAGCGGATTGAAACCTAAGGAGTGTTTAAATGCGTGCCGTGGTGCAAGAGATATAAGTGTGCATACACTATAAAAGATTTTGAATTTTGAATTGCACGCCAAGTTTGAAAATCAAGTCCTTGGTTTTTAAATGTCCCCTCTTTAATTAGTCCTTTTTCAAAAAAATTAAATGTGACCACTTGTTAGATCTATTCAGTATAGATTAGGTGGTCTTGAAATTAATCCAAATGCATTTGCATGACAGGTAAAAATGCAAAGTTAGAAATGCATACTTGATTTCAGCATTCTCCATGCAATATGCTAGATGGGAAATTAGATCTAGATGCTTCTATTCAATCCTAAATGATTCGACCTAAGGGCAGGCAACTCGTGTTTTTTTTTTTATTTTTTAATTTTTATATATATCTATTTATGCATAAACAAACAAATGGATAAACAACCACAAATAAAATAAAAACTTAGATTTAAAGAAAAGGGAACAGACTCCCAAAAAGTTACCCATGCTGGGGCCTAAAAGAAAGTCAGGGAACAAACCCCTAAAATGTACCAGAAAACAAGGGTCTCAAACCAAATGTGCAAGGAAAATTAAGTGTAAAGTCTAAATCCTACTCTAATCAAATCAAAGACTAAATGTGCGAAGATGATTGTCACGTCCTTGTCCTTCCTCTCGTGGCGATCTAGATCCTTGCAAGGTGGCTTGAACAATTTCTCCTCTGGTGACGTCAGAGGCCACCTCTCACAATGGCTGGTGTGATGGCGAATTGTAGAATGTGTGTCACAGAACGTCGGCACTCGCACCAGAACAAAAAAGATCCAGAGTTAAATATGCTTCCAAAATTTAAATAAATGTGAACAAATGAATGAATGTGATTTTATTAAGCCTGTTGCCTCCCTGGCAATGGCGCCATTCGACAAGACTATTTTCGCTTACAATGATGATAATTTAAATGATTTGTCAGTTGTAGTTCTAAGTGGTGGAAAATCGACTAATAAAAGTATTGAATTAAAATTAAACCACTCGAGAAGAGCAGGTCGTGTCCACAGGGAAGTAATGGCCTAATAAAACTTGCATTAGTCAAAAATTGATGTTCACTATTGATTTCCTAAGAAAATTGTGTCAAATACTGCATTAGATATGTGTTCAAATGAAAGCACAAGCTGAAATCGTATTTATGACAATCAAGAGGGAGTTCAATGTAATGTTCACAATAATAAATTATTAATATCAAGCGGCAATGGCATTGAATGTAAAATGTAATTGCAAGGGTAACAGGGGATTTCTTTCCCTTGTGCTTGCACACGAAGGAGATTGCGGCTGGAGACGAGGCTCACGGTGGAGGACAAGTGAAGCGAGGGCTCCGCGGTGGCAGTCACGGTGAAGTGCGGCGTGGTCAGAGCTGGTTGTATGGAGGAGAGGAGTGGTGGCGGTGGCTATTGCTACTTCTTCTGTGTGCGGAGACGAGGGGGCGCGGCGATGCTAGAGGGCCTCACGTGCACGTGGAGGTGTGGCATGCGTGGGGAGCTGGCGGAGGACTCGCATGTGCACGTGGGGGAGCTGCTGAAGGAGTGCCAGCATGCATGGGGGAGTTGCTGGAGGTGAGGCACACACTGCTGGCAGTGGCCGCTGCACAGGCTGCACGTGTTGCTGCAGCTACAGCTGTTGCGTGAGTGCATGGAGGAGAAGGGCAGGATGTGCGTGGAGGCGTAGAGTGGATGGGTGTGAGGTGCAACTACTTTTTGTGCATGCTACTAATGAAGGTGGTGTGGCAAGGAGGCTTTTGGTTCTTTTTAGGTGAAAAGAAACATAAGAAGAAGAAGATGGAGGTGTTGGTGGTGCGTGGACAAGGAAGGTGATCTAGCGGTTGCACGATGATGGTTGCATGGCCGTCAGAGATGCACACGCATGGTGATGGCATGAGTCCACCGGCTTGGCATGGCAAACTGTTACCTCGCCAGCCCACGGTGTGGTGGAACTCGACCGTGGAGGCCTGCAGTTGTGACGATGCACAGTGGTGGAGTGGGTGGTGGCCTCCCCGAGCATGGCAGCCTCTCGCTTTCTTTTGAAGTTGCAACTGCTTGAATTTGGAGTGTCAAGATCCTCATTCTCCACTCCTCTTCACTGCGGTCTTCATTCCATGTGTTGCGGAAGCTGCAGCAACCGTTGAAGAAGAAAAGTGATTAATAAAATAAGAAAAAGAAATGATGTCTTATTTATCTATAAGTCCTCACAAACAATGTTAATTCAAATACATGCATGTAATGCACCTAATTAGTTAACTAATCAAATGCATGCCATTCTAAGGCAATTCTAAATGCATTTAAATATGAATGCAATGCAATCAAACCAAAAATATGAACTAATCTATTTACATCCCAGTGCATGTTAAATAAATGTTAAAGAAAACTTAATGTCTAGGCATTCAAATACCTAAATAGCCCACAAATATAGGTTCATCACACTCATCCACCTATTAGACTCCATTCCATTATTATAAATAATTTAGACCCGAATCTAACTAGGAGCTTACATAAACTCTAAGGATAGATTTGGTTGTCTTGTTTGCTACCTCCACCCACCTCATCCACTTAAAAGGGAAAAGTTTTAAAAAAATGTTCTCTATGATTGTGGATTGAGTTAAAATTTACACACTTAATCACTCCACAAGTTCAACTTAAGCTGCACTATTTTTCTGATTCTATCAATTAACCGAGATTTCAACCTGTGAACCTAGTACACCTAAATTCAATACACATATAAGTGACTAGAAACCAAAATAGGTTAAACATCTTTGTGTGCCTCAATTTAGTGGTGCAAACAGCCAATTGCTCGACTTGTTTGGGCTGCACCACTTGATATTAAACTAAAAAAGCAAGTAGCTTCCCTATAGGATTCAATTTTATGGTCTGAACTAGGCACTCCACATTTTTTTCCTAATTTTAAAGGAAAATATTGATATTTGTGCTTTCACAACCTGGTGTGCCTACAAAATATTGTTTGACAAAACTAAAAATTTGAATCCTAAATACTACTGAATCAAGATTTGAACATTAAAATCCTACTCACCTTTATAATAATCATGCTTGAAAACCCCTTGGATGTGCACTCACACACATATCGCTCAATCATTAAGGGCACAACTCATTAATAGCCCATCACATTCCTAGAGAACATTCAGTCCCAAGCCTAATTAAAAGCGAGTAGACGTTGGCCCTAAGGATTGGATTTGCTCTTCGAGGTTTGGATTGAGATTTACAATGATTAATTTGCTCCTACTGGTCCATCTGATGTCTAGTTAAGGGACTTACATCGAACAACAACAGTTGGGGATATCAAGGAACCTAAAGTGAAAGTCAAGGGAAGAACCTTCTCCCCAATTCCTCCTACTAATTGATTGGATTGGCGGGATAGCAATAAACCAAATAGCTCTTGATCTTGAGACGAGCTCTGGGAGTTAGTAGGTCTATAGGTTGCCCAACCTAAGGACAGGCTTGTACTTTTTGTGCTGTAGGGCTTATCTATTGTTCTTCCGATTTCCTTCCATTGTATGCTTGGGAGGAGGTCATTGAATTCTCATTTGGAAGGACCTTTGGACCATCATTCTAGGAGAAGGTTGAGATTTAGCCAAGCAGATCCCATGGTTGACAACTAACCACCTCATCCGAACCAACAAGAGCTTATTTAGAGGCAACTAGAGCAGTTGTAGCAGATGCAAGCTTGGTTCCAGAGAATGAATGCTCAGGGCACTCGACCCTTGAAGGATTTCTATGTTCCTTCAAATTACAAGGATCGACCTAGAGTTATGATCCTCACTGGTGATGTTGAGATCAAGCGCCAGGTTTTGAGTTTGATTAAGCATTTTCATGGGTTTGGCTCCAAGGATCCATTCCAACATTTGGAGGATCTGACCACCTTGGTCTAGACCACCAAATCGAGGAATGTTGACAAGGAGTAGATGATCATGAGGATATTTCCCACTCACTCAGGGATAAAGCCGCATATTGGTACTGCACTATTGGAAGACCGATTACCACCTGGACTGAATTAAAATTGGCCTTCCTAAAGATATTCTTCCTAGTCAAGTGGTCTAATACTTTGCAATTGGTGATTACTACCTTCATCCAGTGATATGGGGAACCACTTCATGGGGCCTAGGAGCGATTCCAGAATCTATTGTGAAAGTGTCCACACCATGAGGTGCCCTAGTGGAAACTCGTGCAAATTTTCTATCACGAGTTGAATGATCAACTTCGTAACCATGTGAATGCTTCTTGCAGAGGCAATTTCCTTAACAAAGATGCAAATAATACATATGAATTGTTTAAGGAAATAAGCAAAAACTCTTTTAATCACGCCTACATGGATACATTCAATAGATCCCAACAATCTCGATTGAATGCCAATGAGGATCAAATTGATTCTTCTAAGCTTGATATGGAATTGATCTATAACAAACTAGATAAAGTGGATTTGATGGCTAAAAGAATAGAAAAGTGGATGGCTGGTAACTAAACGAACACATCTAGGTCCACTCAATCCCAAGGTTAAGGATTTCATTCTTCACAAACTCCTATGGGGTGGGAGTTTGTAAATCAACTTGATTCGGCTCAGCCTTCGAGCTAGCATTTCTACGAACCCTATAGGTTCCAGACTAGGGCTATGATCCCAATTTTTTTGATCCTTTCTATTCACCATCCTCACCTTATGAGGATGTTCAAGCAATTCAAAAGAATGCTAGGTTCAACCCTTTCTCGAATACCTATAATCCTAGTTAGAGAAGCCACCCTAGTTTCTCATGGAAGAACTAGGGGTAGCGGACCTAGTCTCAACCCAACAATTATGTACCACAGAAATCCATGGGTCAAGGTCATATATACACTTAGCTGCCCCTGGGTTACATCAATCAACGAATGTGGAATGCCCCATAACCCACAGGGTAGGTTGATTTGAACTTGAAGATGGTAGAAATGCAAGGCTCGATGCTCCCGCTCATGTAACTTATGAAGACCTCATTGGACACCTTGTAGTCTGGGCTCACTACAAATAATCAATAGCCTGGATCTCTACCAATCCACGCTGATTACATTGTTGAGGAATTGATTGCATAGCAATCATGGGTCCTAATCAATCTAAATAATGTTTGAACCTACCTTAATTTGTGAATATTACACTCATATCTTGCATATCATGCATTGCATCAGTCTATTTAGAATAAGATGAGATATCTTGCTATTTAATGATTTTTATTACTATTTGTAGGTAATAAAGTGATGCAGGATGAAGGAGATAGTGGAATAAAGCAATAAAGGAAGAAGAAGACTGATCCAGATAAGAGGAGTGAGGAGGATAGCCTTATCCCTACCCTTAGAAACCCTAGGGCAGCCTTCCCAAACCTAAAATGACCTCCATTAGGGAACCTTAGCCTCAAAACCCAAACATAGATAGCACTATCCATGTTCTTATCCACTCTATCCCTCTCCCAAACACTTAGGAACCAAAACCCACCTTAGAAAACCTAAAACCCACTCTCCAGTACCTTTTAGGATGTCCAGACATCTGGCTGGACGTCTGATTTCTACATAATAACAATCCAGGAAGCCAAAACTCATACTGACACAGAATTGGACGTCCAATTTATTGTCCAGACATCCAATTTTGTAGTATAAGATGTCTGACCACTATCCTGGACATTTGATATTACTGTCTAGTTCCTAATTTTGGTGTTGGAAGGCCTAGCTTGCCTATTTTGACCTAAGAACCCCACCAAACACCCTAGGAAACCTAATTAGAGATCTCCTAAACCTAGTCCACTATCCATAGCCCTACTTATCCTATCGTTAATCCAATTAAACCATCCCATACCTAATCGGGTGCATCTACAATTGATTGGGTGCACCTGAACCCAATTAGATCCACTTAGGATCTAATTGACTCATACCTATTAGGGTTACCCTAGCCTAATCGCATGCACACATCCAATTAGACTTAACCTAGACCTAATTAGGTTCACTCCTATCCAATTAGACTTTCCTAAGCCTAGTTAGGTCCATACCCACCTAATCTAGATTGACCCAACCTATTTAGCACCTATTTCTACCAAAACCCACAACTTAGTCCTACGAAAAATACACACCCACACACACACACACCTTTCTATTCTACCCCTACCAAACCCATGCACACTCTCTTGGAAACCCTAAAAACTTGTATCAAACCTAGATCCTAAAAAGGTGGCATTAGCTATTTTTGGAGCCACCAAAAGTGGCAACCAAATGGAGCCTTCCCATAAGGACAAAGAGAGAGCCACGAAATTGCACTCCCATCTCCATTCACTCTCCCATCCATTCTCCTCCCACTTGCTACACCCTTCCACCCTCCAAAACCCTAGGGCCATCCTCCTCCTCCAAGGCCCCCTCCATGTACCGCTAAAGAAGAAGCTCCTCCAAGGCATCTTCATGTGGGTGGCAAGAAGAAGGAGAGAACTAGGGTGCAACACCCTCTTCTCCTCTCTTCACTTGGGCGTGTCCTTTCTTCTCCATAGAGAGGATGCACCCTCTTTTTCTTCTTCTTTTTGGATGGCCATGAAGGCTCACCCATAGACTCTTGTGGCTGGCCATCTCTTGTTGGTAGGCATGTAGACGGGTTTGCATACCCAAGGTCTAGCCTACACCCTTACACAAGGCCGATGGCCCTAGTGGCACCTTCCCGACGTGAGGGATTTCTTCTATTTAAATGCTTTCTAGTATAGACATTGCGTGACATTATTTTGAGTATTCTATGCTTGAATAATATTATGTGATCATTACTTCTGTGATTGTCTTCAAGTCTGTTTGCCTATCACTTTTCAAAATAAAAATAAAAAACACAAAAAGACAAAAAAAAAAATAGGTTAGATTAGATTTAGGTTAGATTAAGCTGATCCAAATCTCGGCTTATTTTTATGCCTCCTAGAGACGAACGACCGGGACTCAAGTTTTCAAAGGAATAAAATCCATCGAGTTTCAATATTATAAATGCTTTTGTCAAGGGGATTTCGCGACTATACTACGACGTTGTTTTCCAAAAATTCACGATTTCCACGCTTGTCAAGAATGCATGTCGATTAACGTAATGAAGGAATTAATTGACACATGCAACCTTGACCCACAACCTTCTATGGCAGACTAGCTACACCCTGAAGGGGTTATTGATTCTGTCTATTCCCAACCTCTTCCCTTAGATTTCCCTAGTGAATCTTCACCTGCATCTTCTTTACCATCAATTTAGAACCTACCCTAGTCAGAATTAAAACCATTGCTTGAGAACTTAAAGTATGAATTCTTAGGATCTAAGAAGATGCTCCTAGTAATTATAAGTGCTAAATTGATGAGGCAATAAGAGATGAAATTGGTTTAGGTCCTTAAGAAAAATAAAGAGGCAATTCGTTGGACCATTCACGACTTGAAAGGGTTCATGCCTTCATATTGTAATCATAGGATTTATTTGGAAGAAGGATCACACCCTTCTTGTGATATGAAAAGGAAACTTTACGCCAATATGCAAGAAGTAGATAAAAAGGAAATAATTAAGTGGCTCGACGCTGGTGTAATTTACCCGATCTCAAATAGTCCCTAGGTTAGCCTTATGTAGATAGTTCCTAAGAAAACTAGGATATTCATGGTGACTAATGAGAAAGGAGAATCAATGCTGACTCATTCAGCTTCCTCCTGGTGAGTTTGTATTGATTATAGGAAACTGAATACAACCACTAAAAATGATCATTTCCCTCTGCCTTTCATTGATCAAATCTTTAAAAAGTTAGCTAGGCAGAAATACTTCTATTTCCTAGATAGATATTTAGGCTATAATCAAGTTGCTATCCATCTCGAAGACCAGGAATAGACAACATTCACATGTCTCTACGGAACCTTTGCATTCTAAAGGATGCTGTTTGGATTATGCAATGCACCCACGACTTTTCAAAGGTGCATGCTTGCCATTTTTTCTCCGCCTCTCTCCTCACCACGATGGCCTTGCTCCTCCCTTTTTCCTCTGAGTTGACCTCAAATGTGACTCTTCATCCTCAGTTGGGGTTGGTTGGCCGGCTACTGTCATCCTTCTTTCCAGTTTATCGTTGTTGACCTCCCTCTTGTTGTAGCTTGAATTGTTGTATTCTCATTTGTGGACATGGATTTCACTCCCCACCCCTGCAACTCATTGATGGGAACATTCTACAGATCACAATCAGCATGATCAAAATCTTGCCAACATGTTTCTGCTTCTTCGATCTTATTTGCATGGACCTGTGGATCTCCCAGAGCCTCATTTTCAGTGGCACAGCCATCACCTTTTGGCTTGGAGCTATGTTGCTATAAGATGGATTGGTTAAAGATCTTTGTTCTTTTTTTAGTTTTATGTTTGTTTGTGTTTTCTTTATTTCCTTGTACTAATTTTCTCTCGGTCCCTCCTCATCTGGGGGTGTTACATTTCCCCTCTATTTAAGGGTCTCGATTTTTCTTCCTCCTCCTGGGGGAGTGCACCTTCTTATATCGCTCTTATTCCCTTTAATAGAATATTTGATATTTCAAAAGAAAAGAAAAGCCAATACCGGGCATGGCTGTCCACCTGCAACCTTTGGCTCGGATATGAAACCAAGCGGGAAAGCTTTGTGAATTGACCTCTTACCCTCTCCACAATCCATTCGCGTATCTCCTCTGCCTTTGCACCCAACTCCTAATTATGTTTTGAAAAGGGAAAGTTGGGGTCAAAAGACGAAATGGTGATTCCCACCATTAATGCATCTCGCAATAATATTGTTGGCCTTAAATGTTAGAAAACGAGCCCACTCGTCGGACCCCGCGGGATCCCCTTCTCTTCTGTTTTGCCTTTCTTTTCCCAACTTCTTTTCCAAAAAAAAAATTGTTCCTCATCAAATGGGAATACGTCTACAAAACGATTTCCACGTCAGTTCCCTTTGGATCAAGGAGTTGGACCACGATCGAGTTGCCTTCTTCCAACCTCTTTTCCCTTTTTTGAACGCAAAACTCACGGAAAGTTTTCTCACCTTCGGTCTGATTTCAGAAGCATACGTTAAGGTTGGGTTGATCTTTTTGTGAACAAATATCCTAATCAATCCTCTAATTCAGTCAGCTTCTACCGCCTCTGGTTTCTGAGAAAGAAACTTATTTTTATTGGTATAGCAGAATCGTATCCTCAAAATATTGAAATTGCAACGGTCGCAAACTATCTAGAAGAAAACCTCTTATACAAACGTCTAAGACTGACCAAACGTTAAATATTACTGTATCTAGAGACTTTCTTAATTCAACTCAATATTCGGGGAGCATTAAAATAAATTGCTCCAATAATCTTCTCTACGTCGCACTTGCTGTCCTATATGCCGTAGCAATCCGGTCATCAATATAAAATTAAGTTTCAGCTTATACGTTGTCGCATAAGTATAAAAATTAATTATTGTTGAAGTATAAAAGTTAATAATATAAAAATTTAATATAATTTTTATTTTTTATTTTTAATTGATAGAAAATTAATATATCGTATGTTACAAAATATATTATTTAATATATCTTGATTTTAATTAATGAAAATCTAAAAATATCAATCATAAAGCAAAATATATCACGTATTGTAAATTTTATTATATCATATAATTTAATTTTTAATAGATATGTTAGATTATATTTACAGTGTGTAATTTAGTATATGTATTATTTTAAGAATGTACTAAATATTAGTTTTTAATAAAAAAATAAAAGATGAGCAGATCCATACGTAGATAAAATTAAAATTGGGTGTACAATCTAATCAATGTAAAAAAAAAAAAATAAGAGAGAAGATGAGAGAGAGAGAAAGAAAAAGGAGACAAAAGATGAAAGAGGTGCGCTCAAAAAACAAAAAAATTAGAACGAATGAGAAAAAAATAAATCAACCGAGGTAAACGGAATCCTATACTCGTCGGTTCATATAGATTAAGATATCCAACGTCCTCTAAATAATTGAACAAATTTATGATTTTCGATTGCTTAAAACATCATAGGTGGTGACACGGTACATGTTAAAATAATCTAATATAACATTGTTCGGATGATACTTTTTTTCCTCTATTTTTATTATTCCACGGTAAGGAACCTTTGTTTCATCAGGTGAGGCTTTTTAACTATTGCGATTGCTTCGGCGAGGACCGAGAGAAGCGCATCAAAGTTCAACTTGGCAATAACTTCTTATAAGTTTTGTAAAATATACATGAGATAGCCATTTGTAACCGGTTTAAATTTTGAGTTAATTTACAAACCTTTTTAAAGTGTTTGAGGCCAATGAAAATGCCTATCGATTGTTTTATAAAACTTCATGAGTTATTTTACAAAATTGTATTACTATGTGCCATCCAAACCTATTTTACAATGTAATTTATAACTTTTTCATTAAAATAATTCTTATTTTTGATAAAATATTATATGTAACAACACTTTGCATCTACATTCACAGTCAATAACTGTCGGCAGAGGTCAAAATGACCACTGCTATAGGTCTAAGGTGCTATTTCGATGATTATTGGAACTGTTCCTTTAATAGGCGTCGCTATAGGTAACACCGATGGTAAAAACCATTGGTGTTATACTTAGAGCTACAATGACGATCATGTTTTCAAAACTGGCCATTTTTTATGATATGAGCAATGATGACTTTGCCGATCGGTGTAGGATAAAAAATGTTGATAAAACTATCACCATAATTAGTAACTCTAATTATCTTTTTAACATAATACTAACATGATCATCTATTACTAAATCTGTCAATATAAATATCAAAGAAATATCTTAATAAATTTAAGATTTAATCTTATTATCAATAACAATATTTACCTTCATTCAAATAAGATTAAAAAAAAATATACAAGATGTAACTCTCTCTTGAAATAATAAATTGAATTATTCATAAAACCATACATGTACATCCAATGGAACAATTTTTATGTATGATTCTAAAATAAAATTGTTTATCTACAAGTACTATAAGTGGCATGAGCTTCTAAAAGAAAATTATTTATCTACAAATACTATAAGTGACATGAGCTACAGTTATCCATCAATCTTTCTCTATATACAAGTATCTAATTGTTCTAAAAGCTCATTAGTTGTCAGGTACGTATTTCAATTATGAGATCTTGAGCAGCTCGCAAAGATTTTTAATTAACTTGAGATAATGTACAACTGCAAAATCATTAAACATGATATTATAGCTCCTAAAAAAATGATGATTTACAGTTTTCTTCTATATAAATATAAAATCATTAGTTGGCTATTCGTAAAGAAAAGAGAACTTCAATGTTAATATTTAGCTTCTCTAAAAAAAATCCTAAATATGACATGAAAGACTACTTAAACCTAAATAGTTTAAAACCTGAATATGTCTAGATCCTGAATATGAGATGGAAGACTACTTAAAAATGTTGAACATGTCTAAAACCTGAATTAAAAATTAGAAGACTACTTAAGAAAGCAGAAACAAAGCTAATAGAACAAACATTTTATATGTATTTTTTTTTCCTAATAATGTCTATCCATATGCATTTCTTTTTCCTTATTCCAAGAAAGTAGTATATATATCTATATATATATATATATATATATCTTATGTTTAATAGATTGCGGCTGTCACTTCTCTTCCTAGGTAAATACTAATGTTGGGTAATCATTTCATCATCACGGCTTTGTCAAATAATATGGACAAAGGATTGTCTGTCTTGAGGATGAGGATCTTGCTCTTTTTTTCATTAGGATGCTGAATATTGCAACCATTTTTCTTCATTTTCCCTTTTGCAAGTAGTTCGAAAAATGAAGAAAGGTGTAGCTAGGTTGGGTCAACTACTCATCAAATATTGCCTTTGGGAGAGTTTTGCTGTGGGGAGGATTGGTGTTGGGGTTTAGTGCTTCATAACAAGGATGGCAAGGGTGAAGACTTTCACTAAATTTTAGGCTTATTGTTCTAACAAAGTGGCATTATGTTTAAGCATGATTTTAAAACCACTGTTCCTGAGTGACAGTTCTCACATCCTCAATGTGGAGGTGAGAGAATGAGATCCCCTGTAACTACCCTATTACAGCCTCCTGTGATCCAAGATGGTGTCAAGGACAACAATGAGAACCTTGATGAGATCCTCGTAGACAAGCACATCATGAGCTTCCCCATCACTTGAGGATGTACAAATTCAATAAGAAGGCTATTAGACTTCCATTTTAGGTGGTTAAAATATTGATATATACATATGGTAGGGGAATAGAGCGGTCAATGATGAAAGGGGAGTGATGAAACTAAATTTGCAAGTGATAATTGATAAAGAAAAATGCGTAATTTGAAATTAGGGTTTGTATCATTGTAACACACACTTTCGATCGCTTTTAAAATTTATAAAATCGAGTACTTGGGAAAATATTCGGGTCATCCCAAGGGAGGCAGAAATGCAAATTAAACACTCCACTCAATATCAGAAAATCAACTTTCTTTTTATAATTTTTTGAATATGAATCATTTTTGGGATTTTGAAATAACGGCAATAACGAAATGTAAGCAAAAAAAGACTACACCTAAATTGCTAAAGCTAACACCTAAGTGACACAAGTAATATCTCTCTAAGCTCACCCTAGGTACGTGGAGGCCTAGGGTAATTAGAGAGAGTGTGACAAGTGCTAGAAAAGGCAATTAAATAAGATGCAACAAAATGATGGGATGGCAACTTTTATAAAGGAAGAAAGATGTTTTACAAGATCGCTAGTAGAGGAATGCTTCTACTACTAGAAATAAAAATACAAAAAATGAAAACACAAATTCTCCTAGTGATGGTGAAGAGGAGAAGGTCCTTGCTCTAAGCTGAGCTACTCCTAGGCCAGAAAAGGATTTCTCCTAATCCCTTCCTTATGGTGCTCCTCCAAGGTGTGTCCTCCTTAGCAAGCCCTAAATGGGTGTGCCCCTACTCCTCCAAGGGTGGAAGAATTCCACCCAAAAGGCCTCCTCTTAGGGTGGGTGTGTACCACCCTAAAGATCTCCTCCTAGACATCCTCCTTGCCTGGCTAGACTTCTGGCTGGCATAGGCATAAGAGAGAAGGAAGAAGGGAAAGCACCAAGGGGATAAAGTGTCCCCTTGATCTTCTTATTCTCCTTCTTCTCTTAACCTTGGGGTATGGTGGATGTAGGTGGCAGTATGTATGGAAGATGAAGCCAAAGGTCTCTTTAATGGTGGTAGTTAATGGTTTTTTATAGAGTGGATAGGAGGGGTAGGTAGGCGTGTATAGGTGGATGGTTAGGATGTTGTTATGGGGGTGGTTAGATGATCCTAGGGTTGAGGTGAATTGACACCATCTCAAAGGATATGAAGGGGGGTAGTTAAGGGTTGGAAGCACCCTTTTGGTGGCTGTCCATGGTGATTAGAGATCATCATGTTGGCGCCAACTTAGGTGCTTCTAGAAGGGGTTAAATGTGGAGGGTTTAGATGGGATTAGTGGTGGTATGTGTTTGCATGCTAAATCGGTGTTTTAAAATTATCACGTTGCAGTATAGCCAAAATAGTGCTCAAACAAATAAATTTATTACTTGAAAAAGTTTCGAGGCCGAACACAGGGAGCAATATGAAATTCAGTTCTCAAAATTGCAATTTAAGACAAGAAAGCTATGAAATTGTAAACAAAAACTGTTTCAGAATAAAGTAGCACTAGGATCAAGTGTTAGACTGCAAAAATAATGGAGTAAAATAGTGATTTAGATCACCAAGTATTCCTTACAATGATAGCTAATGAACTCAATGTATATATGTATGAAATGCAATCAAACCAATTGTCTGATTTACTAATCAAATGGCTTAAACTGCTCAAGCCTTTCTCTGTTCTTCTTCTTCTTTTCTCTTTCTCTTCTCTGCCCTACAACTCTTCTTCTTTCAACCCTTCTTCTTTCTCTGGCTTTCTTCGCACAGCAGGGGAAAAGCTTCTGAATTGGGTAAGTGTTAGTCATTTCTCACCAAGAGCAAAACCCTCCCCCTACCTGCGCAGGCTCTTCTTCTCTCTTTCTCTCTTTAGGATCCACTCTCCCATAGCCACAGGGGTAATCGAATTATTGGACCTAATGTACCCGAGTCCAGGCTCACCGACAGTGGGTGGTGAGCGAGAAGTGAGGCTTAGGCAGGTTAACAGGTCAGGCTAGGTCCATGGGCAGAGGTCACAGACGAGGCGTAGGTGCACGGGTGAGAGGGACCTCACCCCATGTTCTGAGGCGGAAAACCTGTATGACAAAAACAATATATGCGGCACAAGAGGACTGACATTTTCCGATGTGGGACTATCCCACCAAGAGTTTAGCGTGAGCATCTGCAGGTGGCTCTTCGTTTGATTGCAGTAACTGTCGATGGTGACTCACCCAATTGGAGACCTAGGCATAATCCTGGAAGTATTCCGTGTCAACCTGGAGCTGCAGCTTGGAGATGTGCGGATAGAATGGGCTCAAGCTTCTTTTGAATCTTTAAGTTAATGGTGTGAGAGCTTGACACTTGAAATCATCAACAAGGCCTTTCGGCCACGTCAAAAGGTTCAGAGAGTATCGCCGTAGCACGATGAGTTCATTGAGGAGGTTGGCATGGCAGATGGGCATGGATGGTGGTCGGACGATCTCGGGTTAGGTCGGAGGTGATGGGTTTGTTCGGGGCGGTGTTCAGGTGGGTGATGGATTAAAATGAGAGAGGGGAAATGAGAGGAGAGGTGTGGCAGAGGTTTTAAGGTAGTCGGTGAGGGATTTGGTGGTGTGTGGGGTGAGATGTACCTCGTCGGAGGTGTGGCTGGAACGGTAGAAGATGATGGAGTCGCGAAGGTGTGGTCGAGGTCGAAACGGTGTGTCGAAAGTGTTGTGATGAGGAAGAGTTTAGGGAGAAGTTGAATGTAGTACCGAATGAAGTGGGAAGGAGAAGGCACCAGTTGTGGTGTTGCCGGCACTGGAGAAGAGAAAAGCTCTGGAGAGAGGGAAACAGCGAGGAAGAAGGAGATTAGGGCATCGGCTGGTACAGCTCGACGCGGGAAGAAACGAGGAAGATAACTTCTTTGCCAGTATTGCGAAAGGAGGATGAAGAAGGATGGAGGAGCTCGCCGGACGTCGAGGAGCTTTCAGTAGAGAGAGAGAGAGAGAGAGAGAGAGAGAGAGAGAGAGAGAGAGAGGAATTTGGGGGGGATCTTGGCCGATTTCTAGCGTCAGGAGAATGGTCTGATTAGGAGGTTCTTTTATAGATCTTAGGAAGAAGTTTTAAGCTTGGGAAGCAAGCTTCCTAAGCTTGAAAAGCTTGCCGGAGTTGGGAAATCCCTTGATACCCAAATCTCTCATGCGTTTACATGAGAGATTAAGAAGGTTTTGAGACGTGGGATTTGGCTCAAAAGGAAGGGAACTTCTTGACGAACTTTCCTTTCAAATTTGAAAGGGATTCGTAAAGAAATCAAGGAGTAATTTTCAAATCATGGTTGTCGAAGCAAGTAGGAATGGGTTTAATGGCAGCAGGGATCCTTTTTTGAGAACAACGACAAAGTTAGGGGTCTATTTGAAAAGATTTTGAATGTTAAGGTCATAAATGTAATCAGACAGGACCAAGTTGCAAACTAGGTCAAGAAAAGCTCATCTTGGGTCCAAATTTTGGTACAAACCTAATTTGGACCTAAGGAATCTAATGGTGAAGTTGGATTTTGGTTTTGACACGTTTGATTGGGTAATTTATCTAAAAACCCAAATTAGGGCAAATATTTGTTTGAGACTTTGTTCTGGGTCAAAATGGGTTTGGATAGTCAAATTGAAGGTTCAAAACCCTAGAGAATATTTTTCTATGAATTTTAAAAGGTTTAGGTAAATTTTATCTTGACCAGAACCTTAGTTAATTAAGCGGGTCTACTTTTAGGGTTTCAAAAGTCATTTAATTCTCAAAACACGTGCAAATCCTTTTCTGATTATTTTAACCCACTTGTTAGCCTTTTAGGACCATTTTGACCCTTAATTAACCCCTAGGAAAATCTGTGGTTGTACTACATTCATGATATGATGGTAAAATTATAGTTTTAACCCTAGTTTCTTATTTCTCCCTTAGAATGATTACGTAGTTACTTATGGCTCTCTGGCACTTATGCAGGAGCATTTACTGACTTAATTTGATCAAAATGAGCTAGTTATGGCTCATGATGGTATTACCATCATACCCCCAAGCCTAGTTTTTGCTAGTCCCTTAGCAAAATTTCAAGGTATTAACTTTGATTCTAGACCATATGCCCTTCTATGCTTAAAACTTTGATGTGTGCTTTTGTTTGTAGATTAGGTTAGAATGCTGATAGTAGGACTAGAGGTACTCAAGTACCAACCAAGATCCGGACCTGACTAGCTCTAGCCTCAATCCACTATGAAGGTTTCTAAGGCCCACAGGAACTAACCTAATGTTCGTTGAACTCCGCTATTAAAGCACCTGTGCTTGTAACTTATTTTAGCCTAGGTTCAGTTTGCAGTGCATTTTTATAAGAGAGAGAGACAGAAGAACTTTTCTTTATTTTTGGAGAGTTTTCTCTCTCTTTTCTTTTTATTTCTAGCCTCGGATTAGCTTTACAACATGGTCTGTATCAGATTCCTAGTTCCCATCATCAATCCTTGCAGGATCCCTGGCAATCGATGCTTCAAGATAGCACCACCTATGGCAAACCCCAAAACCCTGGCTTTCGAGATTTCGAGATAATCCTAGCCATGGCATTCTATAGCTAAATTTAGATCCTAGTAATCGACATTTCGTGATAATGCCACCATGATATCTGAACCAGCATAAGGTGCTTACATGCCCCAGGTAGGATTTTTAGATATCCTAAGAGACAAGCATCGAGGAGACGATATGTTATTGCGCATCTTTGAGGGGAATTTCCCACCTCTCCACATCGGGAACTCGTCTAAATCAACTTGTGTTGATCACCCGCTCCTAATCTTGGTAACTTTTTCAGAACAAATTTAACGCATTTGTGTGATTTTGATACTTAGGCACACTGAACCAGACTGTGTGTGGATTGGGGTGTTTAGGTTACCGAGTCCCGCAAACCAGAGGTCAGTTAATGAGGTCGAATAATCCCTAAGCCTTAAACCTAATACTTAAGTTTCTCATTTTCCCCAACCTCTTGAGGACTATCCAGATCTTAGTGGATACTTGAATTTTTAAGCCTAGGATCGTAGCCTAAGAGGCCTAAGATCAGCATTCCTACTAAGCTCTTTTTGTTTCTTTAGTACTTTTTGTCTTTCATTTTCTTTCTTTTGATTTGATCTAGAACTAAGTCAATTCCTTAATCTTTTACTAATGACTATATCTTTTTTTTTTCAAATTATGCTCCTTTTTGACATTTTTATCTCCTCCCCTTTTCTCCTCAACAAATGATATTAATTCAAAATTTCCTCCCGTCTATTTTTGTTCTTTTCGAATTTTTTTTATTTTTTGGTTTTTTTGGAGTATGTGATTTTTTTGATGAAACCTTTCTTGTGAAGTGATTTTCACAGCGTTTTGTACTTTAATACTCCCCCATGCCTATGATTTGCAATGCCCTCATTGTAAATTACGTGGGTTCGAGTTTAGTTTCGATCAATCATTAGAATAGGTGTTGGGGTGACTATTGCGGACAATTTCAAGCTCGAGTATGGGTACTAGAGGTGGAGTTGGTTGTTTTAATGGACAAACCCTAAAGTGCAATATGAGTTCAGCATAAGATGTGTCAGGAAGGGTTTCGAGTTTTTCAAAATGATGGGTTGCCTCTCGTTAAGCGTTGAGTTTAATGCCATCAGCTGAACACAATGTGCTCAGGGAGAATGGAGGGTAAAAGATACCTCAGCCAAGTTTGTATTGGTGAGTTCAATGAACAGTTTGAGTCTCTAACTGTTCACAACAAAAGGTTCTGAATCGTGGTTGAGTTGACTGATTTCGACAGCTCCATTTCCAAAGATTCGTCGGACAAGGTATGGTCCAATCCATTTTGATCTGAGTTTTCCTGGGAACAATTTGAGTTTAGCGTCAAAGAGTAGGACTTTCTGACGAGGGAAAAAGATCTTTTTGGATATGTGCTTGTCGTGAAAGGCCTTAACCTACTCTTTGTAAATTCGCGAGTTTTCATATGCATCATAGCGTAGTTCATCGATCTCGCTCATTTGAAGCTTTCTGTGGGTTCTTGACTTAGAAAGATTGAGATTGCAATTCCGTATTGCCTAATAGGCTTTGTGCTCCAATTCGATGGGGAGGTGACATGCCTTCCCGTACACCAATCTGAAGGAAGACATGCCTAATTGGGTTTTGTGGGTGGTCCTATAAGCCCACAAAGCTTCCGGAAGTTGGGATGATTAATCTTTCCTGTTAGGTCAAATAGTGACCTAGAGGATTTTCTTGATCTCCCAGTTTGATAACTTAGCTAGATCGTTAATTTGGGGGGTGATAAGGAGTCGAGATTCTATGTGACACCTCGTACTTGGTCATCAGTGATCTGAACTAAGCATTCATGAAATGGGTCCCTCCATCAAAGATTATGACACGTGGAATCCCGAACCGAGAAAAGATGCTCTGATGAATGAATTTGATAACCACCTTATGATCGTTGGTTCGGGTCAGAATGGCTTCGATCCATTTGGACATGTAGTCAATAGCGAGAAGAATGTATTCGAAGCCGTCTGAAATAGGGAAGGATCCCATAAAATCAATCCCCTAGATATCGAAGATTTCGCATACGAGAATTGGCTGTAAAGGCATCATATCATGGTGGCTCATGTTTCCAAAGGTCTGGCAACGAGTGCATATCTTACAGTGATTGTATGCATCTTTGAAAATCATGGGCCAATAGAAGCTGCACTGGAGGACTTTTGCTGCGATTTTATGACCAGAGAAGTGTCCGCCGCAGGCTTGGTCATGGCAGAAGGACAAAATGTCCTGAATTTTCACTTCTGGAACACATTGTCTGATGATCTGATCAGCACCAATGCGAAAGAGATATAGGTCTTCCCAAAAGTAGTACTTGGCATCGGAAAGTAATTTATCCTTCGCTCTTGGCCAATTGAACAGGATCTGATGTGATGCCAAGTAGTTTACTAGATCAGCAAACCATGGAAGTCTCGAACTGATAGTCAGGAGGTGCTCATGGGAAAATGTTCAGTAATGAGTCTGGAAGGGTCAATAATGTCAGAAGGAAGGCAGGATAAGTGATAGCTGCCACATTCTGTTTTCCCACCTTGTCGAGAATCTCGAGATCAAACTCTTGCAACAGCAAGATCCAGTGGATTAGCTGAGGTTTCGCGTCCGTCTTCACAAGGAGGTGCCTCACAGTAGTATGATCTGAGTAAATGATAACACGGGAACCCAAAAGATACGATCTGAACTTTTCCAAGGCAAATACTATGGCTAGTAGCTCTTTCTCAGTAACTGTGTAGTTACGCTGAGCCTCGTCAAGTGTCTTGCTAGCGTAGTAGATGACCACGGGTTTCCCGTCTATTTTCTGCCCAAGTACTACTCCTACAGCATAATCAAATGCATCTCACATGATCTCAAAGGGTTGAGACCAATCGGGGGGCTGCAGGATAGGTGCTTGGGTAACTCGATCATGCAGGATTTCAAATGCCTGAGTGCACTCCTTGATGATTTCAAAGGGGACATCCTTAGATAACAGATTAGCCAGGGGGTGTGCGATTTTTGATAAATCAGGAATGAATCGGCGATAAAAATCGATGTGCCCTGGGAAGGATCGGATGTCTTTGACCGAGCTAGGCATAGGGAGTTTGGAAATCAGATTCACCTTGGCTCGATCAACCTGGATGCCCTTTTAAGAGATAAGATGTCTCAGGATAATTCCCTTAGGTACCATGAAGTGTCTCTTTTCCCAGGAAAGAACCAAGTTCACATCGATGCATTGCCTGAGGATCTGGACCAAGTGCAGGAGGCACTCGTCAAATGATTCACCAAATACAAAGAAGTCATCCATGAAGACTTAAAGGTATTCACCTACCATATCTGAGAATATGGCAAGAATGCACCACTAAAAAGTAGAGGGTGCATTGCAGAGACCAAATGGAATCCTTTGGAATGCGTATGTTCCGAAAAGGCAGGTGAAGGTGGTCTTCTTTTGGTCCTCGGGATGGATTGCGACTTGATTGTAACCGGAGTACCCATCCAAAAAGTAGAAGAATCGATTTCCTACTAGTTTCTCGAGAATCTGATCAATGAACAGTAGTGGGAAATGATCCCTCATGGAGGAATTGAGTCTTCTGTAATCAATGTAGACTCTCCATGAGTTTGCTATACGGGTTGGTATGGTTTCTTCGGTTTTAGTCATGATGATGATGAGTCCTGCCTTTTTAGGCAAAACTTGGATTGGGCTCACCCACCGACTATTGGAGATCTGGTAGATGATCCCTGTATCTAACCACTTGATAATCTCCTTTTTCATGACATCTTGCAGATTTGGTTTTAGACGTCTCTGCATTTCATGGGATGGTCATGAGCCCTCTTCAGTGTAGATGTGATGTGTGCAGTATGAGGGGCTGATACCAGTGAGATCATTGAGAGTCCATCCAATGGCTTTTTGATATTGTTGGAGAACAGAAATCAGGCGTGTTTCCTAATCAGGTGTGAGTTGGGAGTTGATAATCATAGAAAACGTCTGATTGGAACCCAAAAAGATGTACTTGAGATGATCGGGAAGAGGCTTTAATTCCAAAATCGGGTTAGCAGCAGCGGGTGGTTCAGGGTGGGTGTCGGGAGCAAAGGAGCTATGGGTGTGTCTAGGTTGAGTTTGGTCTCTTCTAATTGCGGGTTTCTATCCTCTTGTGGTTGATCAGAAATAATTGGTTTTTCCCTGATAAAGTCGTCAATCACAGCTTCAATATCGCAAATTCTGTTCTATGACTTTGCAATTAATTCCTTGTTGGGCCTTAAAGATGTCGATCTTTAGTGTCTTGCTCCCAAATTTTAATTCAATTTGGCCCTCCTCACAATTGATATTGGCCCTAGAAGTGGTCAGAAAGGGTCTTCCTAGTATGATCGGTGTATTCTTCACATTCTCAGGAGCATCCATGTCTAAGACGATAAAATCTACTGGAAAATAGAAATCACGTACCCAAACTATGACATCCTTGAGAATTCCTTTTGGTGACTTAATTGATCGGTTGGCTAGTTGTAAAGTCATTTCAGTCAGTTTAAGCTCAGATTCCTTGAAGTAGTCTAGTAGGGATGTAGGTATCAAATTTATGGAGGCTTCTAAGTCTAATAAAGCTCGATCAAATTGTATATCACCAATTTCACAGGAGAGTAGAGGGGTGCTTGGGTCTTTTTCCTTAGGCAGGAGTTTGCTCAAAATGACAGAGCTGGCTTGCTCTGACAGTTTGATCGGATTCCCATCTTTGGTTTGTGGCTTACGCTTAGGTGTACATACATCTTTCATAAATTATGCATAAGCTGGTACGTGGCGTATCGCATCCATCAAGGGGATGTTTATATGGACCTACTCAAAGAGCTTAACCAGGTCCTCCTCAGGTGCCACGATTTTGGTTATCCTTTTTCCTTTGGTCAAGGTCTCAGGAAATGTAACCTTAGATGGTTCCTCTAAAATGGGTCCAGGTACTTGATCTGGGATACAGGTGTCCTGGATGACTATCCTAGGGTTAGGGTTTGTATTACCAGGCTGGGAGTGGCTTGGATAAGGTGGGTCCTGTGTTGTTTTGCCAGTGCGGGTAGTAACAGAATTCAATCCTGCCTGGTTCTGGTTTGGTGTGGGTAAAAGAGGTGCTTGCTGCTGGTAACCCGTATATGATGTTGAAGCATCCATCCTGTCGGGTGATGGAGTAGAAGGGGCCTGATAAACAAAGTGAGCTTGACCCGGATTTGGGTTCATAACGTGCCTTTGGTTCGACACGTTATTCGGATTAGGAAGAAGTTGTGAAGGAAGTGCACCAGGTTGGCGAGGATTTGCCATCTGGGCAAGTTGATTGCGAACCTCTGTGATCTCGTCTCTGTGCTGTTTTTGCGTAGCCGCATTCGTCTTCTGAATGTCAGCCAGAGTCTGAAAGATAAGAGTCATTTGATTTGTATGAGTTGGCCCAGATTGATAAGTTGGGTTAGGCCAAGGCTAATGCGGCTGATATGGATGAGGAGCTTGTGGTCGGACTGATATTGAGGTCTCTGATTTTGATTATTGCCTGATCACGTGAAATTGTGATGATTACGCCATCCAGAGTTGTAAGTGTTTGAGAATGGATCATTCTAAATGGTGTTGAGGTCCTCGTAGGTCTGAGGAACCTCAGGAAAATCTGAATATGAGGGTTCAAAGTTCCCCCAACTAGAGTAGGTGGGTCCAGAGTTTCCTCTGAAACCAGAATCAGACGGGGGTGGATACGGATCCATCCCCTAAGAAGGTCGGTGATAGATGTTGTGCACGACCTCCCTACCAGAGGGTGGTTGAGTGAATTGGTTTTGCGCAGAGGTGGCTTGCTGCAAATGTCGAGTTAGTTCATCCACCTTCTTCTCAATAATAGAGACCTTGTCCCGATGATTGAGCATCAGTTTGAAGTCGACAGAAGAGGATAGGCCTGCGTCTCATGTGCTCCCTTTGGATTCGTTAATGCACGGGCATTCATTCGGTCGAACATGCCCATGGATTCATTATTGATGGAGTTCTCGCACATATTCTCAAGAATCTCCTACACGGTGTCTTCGTGTTGACCCATGATGTTTCCTCCGCAGGTTGCATTAACGAATAATCGAATATCCTTACGGAGTCCCTGGTAAAAAGACTATACTTGTTCCTATTTAGGAATTCCGTGGTGGGGGCACTTTCGCATGAGATCCAGAAAATGATCCCATTCTTCGTGAAGTGGTTCTCCTGTCTATTGTGTAAAATGTGTGATCTGGTGCCGTAAAGCATTTGCCCGACCAACAGGGAACTTTCTCAAAAACTCTGATTGAAGTTCCGTCCAGGTGTTGATTGGCTGCGTTTGGATTTGGTACTAGTGAGAATCTTTATCCATGAGAGAGAAGGAGAACATTTTCATGAGTAGAACATCCCAATTTTGAGCTTCTGACCTGAAGGTCTGGGCCAGATGCTTGAGTTGTTTGATATGCTGGAAAGGATCTTCGGAATTACGCCTATGGAATTTGGGAATGGCATGAATCATGTTAGGCTTGAGTTCAGTGTCAAGACCTCCAGCGGGGATTGTACTCTAGGTTCGATTGCCACCACAGCATTATAGTGATCTCATATCATTGGATGCTGCGGTGGGTTCACAAAGGCTTGGAATAGATCATTGAGGAGCTAAAGTTGATTTTCAAGATTATTTTCTTCTACAGGTTTTGCAATGATGATGGATGAAGGAGAATCAGGTTCAGATGAATCAGAAGAGATATCAATAGGATTGTGTTGTTGCACAAACAAGGAGGTCGAGGCTTGGCCTCGACGTGAATGAGTAGCTAAAGGAGGCCTCAAGGATGGTCATAGAGACCTCCTCCCAAACATGCATCAATGGAGTAGATGAGAGGTAGAATGTGATGGACCCAATCAAGACACCCAAAAAAAATTTTGGATGACTATAGAGGTTCGGAGCGAATGATACCCCTTAGTCAGAAAGCCATCCAACTGAGAATTACTTGGGTAGCTAGAGAGGGAGAGTCCCGCAAAGACCTCTACATGGTAGAGCACCCCCACGGGTACAGGGTTTCCCCACCTGACCTCTCTTGTCACTGATGTTTCAGGTAGACCTGAATGGGGACTTGACCTCTTAAGTCTACCAGTTTTAATTAAGAGCAAGGGTGCTTAGGATTTCACTTTGAACTTTTAAGATGCTTTTGTGAAAAAGTGACCTAATTTGAAGATTGGTTAACCCAACAAGGTGGGTCAACTTTACCTGTATTGTCCTCTTGAGAATTTTAGGTCCCTCTTTTAGTGTTCAAATGAATTTAAGAGCCTGATTTTACGATTTTGCTTGAATAGATCAGTTCAATCAAGACTTAGGCACACATTATTTGGAAAGATCAATTCTTGATTAAGCAAGTGTCTCTAAAAACCCTAAACTAGAATCCTTAATTGGCTCTAATTTGTTCCAATTTAATTTGTGAAAAATGTGGTACCTAGGGCTCAAACAAGAATGTGATAGCCCTAGATACCTTAAGCTTCAAGTGGGTGCACAGATCAGGATTTGTTGTCTAAATAGAATGTATCAAATCAGGTAACTTGATGAATTATCTAAGGATAGCATGCAAGTAGCCGTACTTGATTTCTTTCCTTTTAACCTTTTTAGAATCAGGGGCTTAAGAGAGAGAGTAGTTAGAACTTACCTACCCTTGGCATGTTTAATGTGAGGCTGATCTTCTCGGAATGTATCCCCCTGAAATAAACTACAGCAAAAGATATATAGCAAGTTAGAATCCAAATCAGGAATTGCAATCAAGACTAGTAAATTGCCTGTTGCTCCCTGGCAACGGTGCCAAAATGTTTGCTTGCTAAATCGGTGTTTTAAAATTTTCGCATTGCAGTATAGCCAAAATAGTGCTCAAACAAATAAATTTATTACTCGAAAAAGTTCCAAGGTTGAACACAGGGAGCAATATGGAATTCAGTTCTCAAAATTGCAATTTAAGACAAGAAAGCTATGAAATTGTAAACAAAAACTGTTTCAGATTAAAGTAGCACTAGGATCACTGCCAGACTGCAAAACTAATGGAGTAAAATGGTGATTTAGATCACCAAGTACTTACAATGATAGCTAATGAACTCAATGTATATATGTAGGAAACGCAATCAAACCAATCATCTGATTTAATAATCAGACGGCTTAAACTGCTCAAGCCTTTCTCTATTCTTCTTCTTTTCTCTTTCTCTTCTCTGCCTCTGCAACTCCTCTTCTTCTTTCAGCCCTTCTTCTTCCTTTAGCTTTCTTCATAAAGCAGGGGAAAAGCTTCTGAATTCAACTAAGTGTTACCCGATTCTCACCAAGAGCAAAACCCTCCTCCTACCTGTGCAGGCTCTTCTTCTCTCTTTCTCTCTTTAGGATTCGCTCTCCCAGATCCACAGGGTGATATAGACACATTTATTTAGGTTAAAATGCCTATTCATGCATGTTCCTATGCTTAGATTTGCATTTCATGTTATAAATATTGCATAGCATGCATCGTTCTGCATTTAGAGTAGTTGTATATACTTTAGGTTAATTAGGTCCTTTTTATAGTCAAGGCAGAAGAAGACTTATTTCAAGGCCTCGGATGGGTGATCGAACCGTACGGATCTGATTAGGACAACGATCGAAGTCTAACGCCTCTGAAATTGTCTAGATCGAAGAACCATAGCATCATACGAAGTTTGAGGAAGATCAATGGCCAAGGGGCAATGTGACATCAATATGGGCTTCGGATGGAAAATCTGACCATACGGATGGATCCGAAGCGACGATCGCAGTCTAGCAGTGCGGGAATCATCTCGATCTAAGCACCGTGGCACCCTCTATAAAAGAAAGAAGAATGGATGGCCCAGATGGTGCCATGTGGCGCCATCTGGGCCACCCAACGCTGGCCATCAGTAGGGCACACGCACAGCCACAACCACGCATAGCAGCAGCGCAGCGCATGCTAGTGCACGTGCGCACGATGTGGGGAGCGTGGGCCTGTGAAGTGCGCAGTGCGCGATGCACGCACCAACGGAGCGAATCTTCAGCGACACAGGCCCTTAGTGATGCTTGCTGCTATCAGTAATGGTCTGCACATGCTAGCAAGAGGAATTGAAGGGCAAATCTTCAACGACAGCTGCAACGACGTTTATGGACGTCAGTAATGACCCAGATACGAATTTGTTCTTCCTCCTCCACTATAAAAGGACCTACCCACCACCATTCTAAACAACCTCTTCCTTTCTTCCTCTCACCACCTCCAAGGCTCTAGAGAGAGCTTGTCCCAAGCCCGGGATGCTCCTTTAGAGTGGAAAATCAAATAGTTTTCCCTCCCCTCATCCCCATTTATGGAGCATCTCATGGCGTCCTCTCACCGCCCTTCAGGAGGAAGATTCTCGCCGCGATGCTGTCTTGCTCCATCCTTCGTCCTCCGGCTTTGTCCTCCTTCGTCCCACTCCTCACCACCTTCCTCCGGGCGATGTCAGAGAGAGTCATCCTCCGAGCAACCATCGAGGGGGATTTCTCTCACCTCTTTCTATCTTTTCACTTTCGTAGTTGTAACAAACAATTCTTCATGGATAGATGATTATTTCTCTCTCTCTCTCTTTCTCCCTCTCTCTTATTTTTGCAAGTAGATAAAGTTTTCATTGACCGAATCTCTTGCTTGCTAAAAATACCAAAATAATTAGAAAAGATAAAAACAAGCAAAAACAAATAAAAATGAAGCGTGGTTTTTATAAAACCAAACATTCGCCTCCTCGTGTTCAACTCGGGAGTCACTTTTCGAGTTGAGGTATAAATTTTATTTGACCACGCATTTTGCAACTACGATGACTGGTTACTTGTAACCCTGATTTCAATCTCACGAAACCCGTGCAATCATTTTGTCACCGTTGCTGGGGATGCAACGGAATTTACTTTATTGTTTTCTGCGCTTCTTTGCATTTATAAAACACTAACCTCGCTTATCTCTGATCTATTGTCTTGCAAGTACCCTAGCATGGAGATTCAAGTGTGGTAGACCAAAGTAAAGTGCAGGTAGAGTGTTTTGTAAGTGTCCCGCACAGCACCCCCACCTTAGTTTTCATTCCATAACCTAATAACTCAAACCAAAATCAACTTAGGTGCTTTTTATAAACCCTAGGATAGATTTGGTTGTTTATTTGCCACCTCCACTCACCTTGCCATCCACATAAATAAAATAAAAAAATAAAAAAAGTGTTATCTGATTGTGAGATTTTTTGAAAGCTACACACTTAACACCTACAACTTCTCACCCTAAGGCGCACAGTCGCATAGATTCTACCACTTAACCAGGATCTGACCTGTGGACTTGGTACACTTAACTCAACACACAAATAAGTGAGTAGAAATCTGAATAGGTCAAACATTTATGTGTGCCTTAACTAAGTGGTGCAATAGGCCAATTGCTTGAATTGTTTGGGCCACACCACCCAAAATAAAAGCGATTCATCTAATAGCTTGCCACTTAGGGTTAATTCTTAGGGCTGAACCAAGCACTCCACATTATTTTTGATTTTTAAAAGGACATATCATCACCCATGTTTTCAAAACTTGGAGTGCTCTACTAAACCTTGATTGAACCAACCTAAGAATTAAATCCTAAAAGCTACTAAACAAGGTTAAACCCTAAAAGACACATCATCAAATAACATTGTTTGCAAACCCTGGTTGTGCACGCACACACATTTTAACTGATCATTAAGGGCACAACCCATCTTAAGGGCCTATCACATTCCAAGAGCACGATCATCCCAAGCCTAACTAAAACTGAGTAGATGTTGGCCTTAAGGATTGATTCGCTCTTCGGGGCTCAGACTGAGATTTTTTTTTTTATTAATCTGCTTTTACTGGTCCATCTGATGTCTAGCTAGGGGAGTAGCATCAAATGACCATGACTGGGGGGTACACTAGGAACCGAAGGTGTAAGCCAAAGGAAGAACCTTCTCCCCAGTTTCTCCTTCAAACTGGTTGGATTGACTGGATAAAAGTAGATCAAATCATTTATAAACTCAAGATGGGTTCTAGGGGTTTGTAGGTCTTTAGGCTACCCACATAAGGATAGGTTTGGTTGATTGTATTGCAGGGCACCTTTTCTCTTCTCCATTTTCCCTCCTTTTCTAGCATGTACCCTTCCACATCCTACAAACATTTCACATCCTATCCTCCTACCACCACTTATGCCCGAGATGATTACTATCCCGACTTGACTTGTAATTACCCATCCACTAGTTGGGATAACTTTGATTGGGGATATGAATCCGGACCTCGGTGTCCAGGGCCTAACCCTGGACAACAAGACTATGATTACTATCCTTCCCAGAGCTACAGTGATTATAGATCTCCATCCTTTGATGATCAACCTAACCAGATCTACAACCATGAAGGATATGCTAATTATAACACTTACCCTCCCCAGAATTATGCTGAATATAGGCCACCACCATTCTTTGAACAACCTAGAACGACCTACTTTCAGGTAGGGACCTGAGAACCTCGACATCTTGACTCCCCTAGATTTAACCCAAACCCACCCAAACCTGAATCGAACCAGTCAATTCAGGTGAACCAAATCCAGGATATGGTGTTGGCTAATTTGAGGAACACTATACAATCTTTAGAAGCTCAGCCAACACCATGCACTGAAGCACTGGAGCCTATGATCAAAATGATTGATGAACTTAATATTTCTTTATTGGATTTTCTCCAAAGTGTTAGGGATAGGGACCTAGGTGAGTTTCTTCCTGGGAAATTGTCAAGGTTGAGGATGAAATTTGTGGTTGCCCTAGTTAAATCTTGGAATGATTCTTAAGATGAACCCCTCCAAGAGAGCTAATGTCTGAACCCGCTCAGGCACTTGTTGGGGGGGATACATATTCTGAGATTGGAGATGACTAGGTTGGGCTAGAGCAACCCTTTGAGGATGAATCGATTTTCTCAACTGAGATCCTAGAGCCAGGGAATGATGAAAAATATATCTCCACGAACCATGAAATGACATATGATTTTGAGACATATATAAATGAGGATCATTGATTCTTTGATTCTGAGGGTGAGGAATCTCTTAGTGAAGTCTCACTTGAGTTTAAGGAAGATGATTTTAGTGAGACAAATGGGGTCGAGGAACATGACGAACCATTTGATAGCCCAGTCATTGAAGATTTTAATTTGGTTGGGGCTAACTTGGAGGATTCGAATCCTCATTTACTTGATGATTCAATCAGTGACCCCATTCCTCATCTGCACCCCGAAGAGTTGACTTCTGAGATCATTGTGCCCAAGTCAATCTTGATTCGGCCACGATTTCTGGACTTAGGAGAATCATATGGGGTGAATGATATGCTAGAGGTCCCAGAGCTGAAGCCCTTGATGTTGGAAGATAGAATTGTTGAAATAAAAATTTAGGAGGCTAATTCTAAGGGAACTTTGAATTTGGATCTAAGGGTACCTATTGACTTGAAACCACATACTTTCTACCAGGGCCCTTACGATATCTTTCATGTGCAACCTAAGTTTGAAATAACTGATCATTTTTCTGAGCTAGATGTTAAGTGGACAACCGCACCTATTGAACCATCTTTACCCGTTGTCCGACACTTTGGTCTTGGGTTGCACACCACTAAACTATGAGCCCGACCCCGTAAACACAACAACCTTCAATTCTGGGTGATTTTCATTTAGAACTTGAGAACCACTCGACCCTGGGGCATGGGTCTGCATCATAATCTGTTCCATGTTTGTGGACATCTTCTGTTGGCGGGTTTGAGAATCAATATTTTTATTTTGATTCTGATCCGCACTTGTGAATTCTTAATTTCTTCCTTGTATGTATTTTATGCCTAGCTGAAGGCATTAAATTTAGCATGTGTTTATATTTCACGTTCTCTGCGGAGCTGATCGGATTCCTTACGATGTTCAGGTGATATTATGTTTACTCTGCCTTTTTGTGTCTTTACTTTTACAATGAGGACATTGCATCATTTAGGCATGGTGGGGTGGATAATCAATTCCTGAGATCATTTTGTTAACTCTGTAGAATTTCTTTTAGTTATAAAAAAAAGTGAAAATTCAAAATGATTAAAAAAAAAAGAAATAAATTAAGAAAAGAGAACTTAGGTATTTGGAAGTTATTAACTTTAGGAAATGATATGAGAGGACCTAAACACTTAGACTCTTCAAGTCTTCGGACTTAATTAGCCAGGTGTCCACTCGAATGTGAACTTAGTTTTGACTCCTTGCCAATTAAAATTCATTTTAAGTTGGTAAATAAATTGGGATGATATGTAGGCGACTTATTAACCCACCCTTTGATTTGGGGGGACTTTAAGCCTAAGCATCTACGCACATTTTTTGTACTGAATCACTTTTCGACAATTTCTTTGGAAATTGGGTAGCTAATAAACTATCTAGGGTGATATGGCTGGCAAGTTGTTGATGGTAACAGCTCATCAGCCGGTTGTCCAGAGCCTAGTCACAAGACTATTTTCATTGTACTACCTTTAGGTAAATCTTAGATTAGGGAAGCCACTTAAAAAAAAAAAACAAAAAGACAAAAAATAGAAAAAGGAGAAAAATAAAAATAAACAGAACCACACTTCACCGCACGAGTATGGCTGGCAAGTTGCTGTGGGTAACAGCCCATTGGCCGGTTGTCCAGAACCTAGCTCACAAAAAATGCACAATAATTCCTAAAACACTTAGGGAAGAAGTGGGGAAATAGAATAAACCAGGGAGATATACACTAGGTTCGCCCTTGTGTTGACCCCATAAATAAAAAATGTAAGGAGAAAGTTACTAGTTGAAAAGATAAATCTTTAGGCAAGGTCACTTAGGGTCGTAGAAATCCGAAGTCTGTTTTAGCGGCAGCCTAGTGAGTCTTTTACTATTTTCACAAGATGCCTAGCACTTAGAGTCCTTTTCGAGTCTTGGGCGGGTCGGGTAGCCGTACAAAGTTATCTCGGAACTCTCAAACTTCAAAAGTAAAAAAAAATTAGAAAAGAAAAAGAATAATAAAAAAATGTATCTTCCCTTTTCAAATAAGGCGAGAACTTAGGTGGTCTGCATTCTGGTAGGCACCTGAGTACTATTGAGTTTTCGTTGTTTAGGACCTTAGTTGAAATTTTCTATTATTAATAAACAACTTAGGCCTAAGCGATCTAATCCTAATTTTGATTTTATACATAGCATGTAGTTTAATTTTACTAGGGACTAGCAAAAGATAGGAACGGGCTTATGATATAGACACATCTATTTAGGTTAAAATGCCTATTCGCGCATGTTCCTAGGCTTAGATTTACATTTCATGTTATAAATATTTCATAGCATGCATCATTTTGCATTTAGAGTAGTTGTACATATTTTAGGTTAATTAGGTCCTTTTTATGGTCAAGAGAGAAGAAGACTTATTTCAGGGCCTCGGATGGGTGATCGGACTGTACGAATCTGATTAGGATGACGATCGAAGTCTAATGCCTCTGAAATCGTCTAGATGGGAGAACCATAGCATCATACGAAGTTCAAGGAAGATCAACGGCCAGGGGGCAATGAGACATCCATATAGGTTTCGGATGGAAAATCCGACCATACGGATGGATCTAGAGCGACGATCGCAGTCCAGTAGTGCGGGAATCATCTCAATCTGAGCACCGTGGCACCCTCTACAAAAGAAAGAAGAATGGATGACCTAGATGGTGCCACGTGGCACCATCCAAGCTACCTAACGCTGGCCAGCAGTAGTGCACACACACAGCTGTAGACACGCACAGCGCATCGCACATAGCCACAGTCGCAGCCGCGCGTAGCAGTAGCGTAGCGCATGCTAACGCACGCACGCACACGACGTAGGGAGCACGGGCGCGTGAAGCGCAAGCCAGCGGAGTGGATCTTTAGCGATGAGGGCCTTTAATGATGCTTGCAGCTATCACTAATGTTCTGCGCGCGCCAGCAAGAGGAATTGAAGGGTGGATTTTCAGCGACAGCTGTAGCGATGTTTATGGACATCAGTAATGACCCAGATGCGAATTTGTTCTTCCTCCACTATAAAAGGACCTACCCACCACCATTCCAAACCATCTCTTCCATTCTTCCTCTCACCACCTGCAAGGCTCTAGAGAGGGCTTGTCCTAAGCCTAGGATGCTCCTCTAGAGTAGAAAATCAAATAGTTTTCCCTCCCCTCATCCGCATTCGTGGAGCATCTCGTGGCTGTCCTCTCACTGCCCTTCGGGAAGAAGATCCTCTCTGCGACGTAGTCCTACCCCATCCTCCGTCCTTCGGCTCTGTCCTCCTTTGTCCTACTCCTCACCACCTTCCTTCGGGCGACGTCAGAGCGAGTCGACCTTCGAGCAACCATCGAGGGGGATTTCTCTCACCTCTTTCTATCTTTTTACACTTTCATAGTGTAGTTTTCCTACTTTCGTAGTGGTAACAAATAATTCTTCATAAATAGATGATTGTCTCTTTTTCTCGTTCTCCCTCTCTCTTATTTTTGCAAGTAGATAAAGTTTTCATCAACTGAATCTCTTATTTGCTAAAAATACCAAATAAATTAGAAAAGAGAAAAACAACCAAAAATAAATAAAAATGAAGTACGATTTTTATAAAACCAAACATTCGCCTCCCCGTGTTCGACCTCGGACTCACTTTTTGAGTTTCGGTATAAATTTTATTTGACCAGGTGTTTTGCAACTACGACGACAGGTTACTTGTAACCCAGATTTCAAACTCGCGAAACCCGTGTGATCAAAGGGGTAATCGGATTATCAGACCTAGCATACCTGGGTCTAGGCTCAATGCTAGTGGGTGGTGAGCGAGGAGTGAGGCTTAGGCGGGTTAATAGGTTAGTCTAGGTCCCTGGTCAGAGGTCACGGACGAGGCGCAGGTGCGCAGGTGAGAGGGACCTCACCCTGTGTTCTGAGGCAGAAAACCTGTATGACAAAAACCATATATGCGGCACAAGAGGACTGGCGTTTTCCAATGTGGGACTATCCCACCGAGAATTTAGCATGAGCATTTGTAGGTGGTTCTTCGTCTAATTGCAGTAGCTATCGAGGGTGCCCCACCTAATTGGAGACCTTTGCATAATCCTGGAAGTATTCCGCGTCAACCTGGAGTTGCAACCTGGAGCATGTGCGGATAGAACGGGGTCAAGCTTCCTTTGAAGCTTTGCATTAATGGTGTGGGAGCTTGACACCTGAAAACATCAATGAGGCCTTTCGGCCGAGTTAAAAGGTTCAGAGAGTATCGCCGTAGCACAGCAAGTTCGTTGAGGAGGTCGGCATGGCAGATGGGTGTGGATGGTGGCCGGACGATCGCGGGTTAGGTCAGAGATGATGGGCCTATTTGGGGCGGTGTTTAGGTGGATGATGGATTGAAATGAGAGAGGGGAAATGAGTAGAGAGGTGTGGTGGAGGTTTTGAGGTAGTCAGTGAGTGGTTTGGTGGTGTGTGGGGTGAGATGTACCTCGCCGGAGGTTTGGCCTAAATGGTGGAAGACGATGGAGTCGCGGAGTCGTGGTCAAGGTTGAAACGGCGTGTCGAAAGTGTTGGTGTGATGAGGAAGAGTTTAGGGAGTAGTTGAATGTAGTAACAGATGGAGTGGGAAGGAGAAGGCTCGGTTGTGGTGTTGTCGACGCTGGAGAAGAGAACAGCTTCGAAGAAAGGGAAACGACGAGGAAGAAAGAGATTAGGGTGTTGACGGGTACGGCTCGACGCGGGAAGAAACGAGGAAGATAACTCCGCTACTGGTATTGCGAACGGAGGATGAAGAAGGATAGAGGAGCTCACAGGACATCGAGGAGCTTTTGGCCGAGAGAGAGAGAGAGGAATTGGGGGGGATCTTGGCCAATTTTGAGCATCGGGAGAATGGTCTGATCATGAGGTTCTTTTATAGATCTCAAGAAGAAGTTTTGAGCTTGGGAAGCAAGCTTCCAAAGCTTGGAAAGCTTGCTGGAGTTGGGAAATCCCTTGATAGCAAAATCTCTCATGCATTCGCATGAGAGATTGGGAAGGTTTTGGGATGTGGGATTTGGCTGAAAAGGATGGGAATTTCTTGACGAACTTCCCTTTCAAATTTGAAAGGGATTTGTGAAGAAATCAAGGAGTTCCTTTCAAATCAAGGTTGTCGAAGCAAGTAGGAATGAGTTTAATGGCAGTAGGGACCTTGTGAGAACGACGACAAAGTTAGGGGTCTATTTGAAAAGATTTTGAATGTTAAGGGCATAAATATAATCAGACAGGACCAAGTTACAAACTAGGTCAAGAAAAACTCATCTTGGGTTCAAATTTTGGTACAAACCTAATTTGGACCTAAGGAATCCAATGGTGAAGTTGGATTTTGGTTTTGACCACGTTTGTTTGGGTAATTTATCTGAAAATCCAAATTAGGGAAAATGTCTGTTTGAGACTTTGTTCTGGGTCAAAATGGGTTTGGATAGTCAAATTGAAGGTTTAAAACCCTAGAGAATATTTTTCTATGAATTTTAGAAGGTTTAGGTGAATTTTATCTTGACCAGAACCTCAGTTAATTAAGAAGGTCTATTTTTAGGGTTTAAAAAGTTATTTAATTCTCAAAACACGTGCAAACCCTTTTCTGATTATTTTAACCCAGTTGTTAGCCTTTTAGGACCCTTTTGACCCTTAATTAACCCCTAGGAAAACCTGTGGTTGTACTGCATTCATGATATGATGGTAAAATTATAGTTTTAACCCTAGTTTCTTATTTTTCCCTTAGAATGATTACGTAGTTACTTATGGCTCTCTGGCACTTATGTAGGAGCATTTACTGACTTAATTGGATCAAAATGAGCTAGTTGTGGCTCATGATGGTGTTCCCATCAGTATGGAGGGATGGGATTGGAGGAGATTTGGTGCCAATTGAAGAGGTGTGGAGAGGCTTGGTTAAGTAGGGTTGGCATGGGTTTGTGGTGAAGTTAAGAGGTAGGCTTGTTGGCACCAACTATTGGAAGGTGGACATGGGTTGGATGGTTATGTGTAGGGTGGATGATAAAGCTACTTTTGGCGCCAAGTGTGGAAGGGTGTAGGTGTTGGTGTCTCTTGACTTTTGGCGCCAAAAGTAGGTTGGTTAAGGGGTGGTTATTTGGTGAAGGGATGGGTTAAGGTTGGTGCCAAGGGTGGTTTCTAGAATAGGGTTAGGTGGATGGTGGAGATGGGTTTGAAAGGAGATGGATGGTGGTGATTTGAAGGGATTTTGGAGGGAAAGTTGGCACCACTTTTGTGGTGGCTCTTGGAGGTGGTTGTGTGAAGGGATGCAAGGATGGTGGCGCCAACTATAGGTGGTTAGTTTAGGTGGTGGACTTGGAGTAGAGTTAGGGTGGAGTTAGGTTAGGGTTTAGGTAAGTGGTGGACGACCATGGAGTGGAGAGCTTAAGTGGAGCTAAGCTAAGCTAGCTTAACTAGTAGGGTAGTAGTGGAGGGAGCTAGGGTTTAGGGAAGAGGAGCTGAGGAAGAATTGTCTGGAGCTGCACTGGAGCTAGTAGTTGCTGAAGAGAATAGAAAGGAGCTACCTTAGTTGGCTTAGCTTGCTAGTTGTTTGCTAGCTGCTAAGCCAAGCTAAAGTAAGCTACCTTCTGCTGAATTGAGTTGAGGTGAGTTGGGTCTGATCTTCCTAGAGATAACCTAGCTAGCTGGAGTAGCTAGCTTAGGTTAAATAGCTTAGCATAACTAGGTTGTGCTGAGTGGAGTCTCTGGGTGCTGGACTTGAGCTAGCCTGAGCTAGTTGAGGTCATCTTCAGCTAACTTAAGTTGAGTGGAGCTAGAAGTAGCTGGACCTGAGCTGAGGTGGACTCCTATCAACTTAGTTGAGCTAGCTAGAGCTCCCAGTGAACTGATTGGCGCTAAGAGGAGCTAAACTCAATTAAGTTGAGCTGGATCTGAGCTGACTTGAGCTAAGCTGAACTACCCTGAGTTGCCATCCAACTAAGATGAGCTGAATGGAGCTTAAGAGAGCTAACCATAACCCAAGTTAGCTGGTATCCAGCTATAATGAGCTGGATTTAACTGAAGTTCAGCTGAATTGAGCTTCCTCTTCACTTATTACCTTCTTGAATGCTAGGATTTTAGGGATCTGACTATCTGTTCATCCTTAACACTGAAATAAATGTGTCAAAAACAACAAAATTATGCAATGCATGCCTAACCTAAGTGATGCCAAAATGCAGCTCTAAAACCCATTTGTGGAGTTAAAATCCTAAGAGTTAGGTTTGTTTTGAGGCATAAGAATGATGATAAACTGGCATTTATCAATAATTAGTTAATTTTAATGTAGTTTCATAGCTTAATACAAATAATTAGCTTAATAATAGGGCTAATAGCTTAATTAACATTTTCACATACAATGAATCTAAATAACATTAAATTATGCATGTTTACATATTTTTACATATTTATTCTATGTATGTAGGTAATGTAGGTTTAATGGAATCTTATTATTATAATTGCGTGGAGAGGAGAAATCAAATCCTTAACCTCATTTTTTCCTTCCCTTGTTCTCGCTAATCTCCTTTCTTTTTGTTCAAAGAAAAAAATATATATATATACATAGATCCCATGTCAACATCCCCTTACATAACCACGTAAACATACCCATGTGTCCTCAACTTCCCTCCCCTTCATGTACATTGTAACTGCACCCTTCTTCCTCTCTTTTTCTCTGTCTCATTCTCCCATTGAAAAAGGGGGCGGCAACACTTCCCACTCCCTCTATACTCTCTCTATCCCTCTCCCTAACTTACTCTACCTTAAAAACTCTTCCTTCCTCCTCTCATTTTTCCTCTTCTCCTCCTTCCCTCTACATGAACCACCACTAGCAACATCCCACGCACCACCTCCACAGCCACCCAACAACCCATAGGTGGCCAACCCTCCTCCTCGTCCCCACCTCTCCACACCAACAACAAACATCCTCCTTCCCTAGACCATCATCACCGCAACTCAACGACGCCGAGGCTGTAGCCATCTCCATCACCCTCTTCGCCACCTGCTCTATCTCTTTCATGGTCTCTCCCTCTCCCTTTTAATCTCCCCCATCCTCTTCTCCTTTTTCTTCCTCCCTCTACCTCAACGCACCCACCAAAACCCCTTGCTCTCTTTTTCTCTCATCCTTTCCCGAACCCTTTCCTCTTCTTTTTTTTTTGGTAAACTTCCTCCAATGCAGACATAGCAACATCACCCCCAACACCATCGAAGGCCACCGCTCCATCACCAACAACCACCGCGCCCCTCCTCAGCCTCTTTTCCTCTCCTCTACCATTTTCCCTTTCCCTATCTTCTTCTCCCTAGTAAACACCCTCCATCTCCATAACCCATCGCCACCACCGTCCAACCATCTTCAAGTCTGCCACCAATGCAACCACTCCTCCTGAGCCCCTTCTCCTTCTCCTCTTCCTTGTGTCAACCACCACCCTCCACCGTTACCCTCCACCATTACTAGCCATCGACCACCTCGACAACCACTACGTTCAGCTGCAGTGCTCTCCTCATCTCCAACAGCTCGCCAACTCTTCCTCTCCAATGAGCATCCATCAGCCATTGCCTTCTCTCTTCTCCTATCCATGCCATCAACAACCTTGTTGTTGCCAGCCACAATTGCCATCACCATCGGTGCCCCTCAACTTCTCCTTCCCACAAATGCAACGGCCACATCTCCAGCTCCTCATTTTCCTCTTCCTCGACTCCTCTGCATAAGCTCCTTTCTTTCTATTTTATGTTCTACATTTGATGACTCTAGTTACTGTAGAAAGAATAGTGTTTAATTATTAGGATTATTTTTATATGTGTTTTCAAGTCATTTTGTGATGTCTAACTTTGTATCAGTCTAATTCCATAACCTATTTCCTTGTTTAGTGAAGTAGAATTTATTGTACAAAGCTAGTCTTAATTGCCTTATTTAATTTTCATAGTCATGTTTGTGAAACTTCTAAATTTTAAATTACGCATAGTTAGTTTCTAGCATGTTCCTAGATTGTTGGATACATATATGTTTGTTTTTGTTAAATAGAAGTTTACACCCAAGTTTTTAATTAATTGAGTAATTTAGTTTATGTTGAATCTGCTAATAGTTCAAGTTAAAGTTTTAGAAAAGCAAATGAAAAAAAGCTATTTTATGCTTTTAATTATCAAGTTCCCTTTGTAGAGATTAGTTATGTAACATTAGAATGTAATTAAGTTCCATGTTAACTTTTATTTTTGTCTTTAAAGTGCATTAATTAGCCTAGCAATCTAATTAGGAATTATTTAGAGGCCTCCCAGCTAAATGACTCGAACTCACCAAATTATTAATAGTTCGATGTAAATTTTAAACTTGACATTCTTATCACACTACAACGATGTGTTTTAACTAAAGCAATTTAAGCACGTCACGTTTATGGCACCGTTGCCGGGGAGGTGTTAAAACTTAATTAGGTTGTTACTTTTTTTTAAAAAGTAAAAAATTTTAAAAAAATGTTTGTTATCCTTGCTAATGATTTTGTTATTTCCTTGCATTTCTTTTTAGTTTGATTTGTCATTAACTTAGTTTATTTTCTTTGATATGAGGTACTTGGTGTACTAGGTGGATTCGCCGCGCTCATCTTTCTGGTGGCCCCAAGGTGACGGAATCCAAGACCTTGCTGGAGTATTTTAGATTTTAGGAATAGCTTTAGGATTTTATTTTTATTTTAGAATTAATGTACTAGGCTGTGTGAGTGAGAGATTATTTTTGTTTTATACACGACCTTTATTATTTTTCTCCCTTTCACTTAGTTAGTAGTGGATTAGTAATTAATTAGGTTAATTAAAAGGTTAGTTAGATTTTATTTTGTTTGTTCTTTAAAAAAAAAGGAAAACTTACACATAAAAATTGCATTTTAACCCTAGAAGATGCTATTTAGGACAATCACACTGAAGATTGCATAACTGCCTTTAGTTTTTAATTTTCTACTATTTGCATAAAATTTGTAGAGTGTTGGAGGCAGGTACATTTTCTAGACCTGCTCAAATACCTATTCATGCATTTTTATTCTTTGCATGCATAGAATTTAATAAAGGAATTAAGTTGTAACTTTGTTTATTAAAAATTAATAAAAAGTGAAAATTCAAAAAAATAAAATAAAAACCAAATAAAGATTAAAACCCTAAAAATCACCTCACCTTTTGTTTAAAGAACTTGTTTGCCTTGTGTTTGCTTTTATTTCTGTGGTTTGCACACTTGTGTGTGAATGGCACATACACACATATAGGGCACTAGAGCCTCTCATATAGGTTACTTTTTTTAGGCATATCGTAGGTCAAAAAGGAAAATAATGTAAATTATCCTTTTTGTTTTATCACCTTACTTAATCTAGATTAATCAATTTACCATTCGAATTTATCACGTTAGTCGTTTGTATTGTATTTTTGTATTGCATTTTCTTTTGTATGCTTGGTCGTAAATCTTTATTTCCTAATTTAGTGAAACATTTAATTAAAGAACCACATAAGACTAGTAATAAACAAATGGATAACCAAGAAATCCAAAACCAATTGTTGCGACAACTACAAAAATAATTTTTGGAAATGCAACAAGAACAATAAGAATTATATTACAGGTTTCAACCTGTTAATCAACAAAGACCCTTAAGGGAATTTTATGATCCCTCAGGTCAAATCCCTAAACCTTTTGTCCATATTCCAGAAGTTGATGATGATTTTGAAATACAACCCTCCACCATAGGCTTATTACCTCATTTTTATGGACATAGCAATGAGAACCCTTTTCTACACTTAGATGAATTAGAGACTATTAGCAAAACTATGAGAAACATAAATCTAAGTGAGGATGCCCTAATGATGAGATTGTTTCCATTCTCATTAAAAGATAAGGCTACATTCTGGTATCAAAATATAGGAAAAACGATAAACACTTGGGTCGAACTTTGATCTGAATTCATTAAGAAGTACTTTCCTATAGGTAAAACCAATGCTATGAGGAGAGCCTACTAGTTTCACTCAGCAACCTAGTGAACATCTCCATGAAGCTTGGGTGTGAGGGACTTAAGGAGCTTCTTAGGAAGTGCCCACATCATGGAATTCCTCAGTGATAGATAGTTCAAATATTCTACCATGGCCTTAATTAACAACTTAGGTATAATATCGATGCTGCTTGTGGTGGGAATTTCCTAAGTAAGGGAGAAGATGAAGCTTATGAGTTGTTTGAAAACATGAGTGAGAACTCCCTTAATGCTTCAATGGATGGTTTTGATAGGATAAATTCTAAAGGAGGAATTCATGAGATATGAAACACTAGAGAATGAGAGATGATTGACAAAAGGTTAGACAAGGTTGATATTTTAGTAAAAAAACTTGAGAGTCAAAGATCTAACCTCAGATGCCAAGCATGTGAAGTTCAACCCTCTTTTGCCCCTCTTTTCCAAGAACCAATGCTCATGTATAATTCTAATGTCCAAACTTCAACCTTAGATTCTCCTTCATCTTCCTATACTCAATTAGAAGATGCTCAAGCTCTTCAAGGTAACTTTAGGCAAGAAGATAACCCATATTCCAACACCTATAACCCAGGTTGGCAGAATCACCCTAATTTTTCTTGGAACAACCAAGGGTATGAACCTAACCAAATGTCCAAACCTAAACTCAACCTAGTTCCATTTCCAAATAACTACCAAAATAGAGTTACCCAAGATTTCCAATCATTTAGAAGTGAGTTTGACAAGAAAATATGAGATATGCAACAGTTAATGTTACAACTTGTCAACACTCAACAACAATTGATGAATGAAATTAGGGATGAGAGAAATCAAAGAAAAGATAACTGACCACTTGGAGTTTTACCTACTCAACCAGAGCCTAACCCTAGGAATTTACCTAACCCAAAGCCTGCACCTGGAGTCAATAGGAACCAACCCCAAATCCCTCCACTTAACCCTATTCCAAACGTTCTTAGACAACAACAACCTCAAAATAGAGATAATAATCCTCAAGCTAATGCAAATGTTGTTACGCTTAGGAGTGGTAGGATTACTAAGGAGGTAGCTCATCCCCAAACTTCAACTAACAAGGAAACTGTTGAAAAGTCACCCTTGGTCGCTGAGAGTGATTCTGAAGATGAAGAAACTATAGAAGAAACTTCTAAAGAATTTGAACTCAAAAATAATCCTAATCTCACACCATCTCACATTCCCTTTCCTTATGCTCTATAAGACAAGACTTTAAGAGAGAAAACTTTAGTTAATAATGAAGAATTACTTGAACTCTTCAACAAAGTTCAAATAAACATTCCTTTAATTGATGCTATTCAACATATACCTTTATATGCAAAAATTTTAAAGGAATTGTGCACACAAAAACATAAAGCTAAAGTTAAGACTCCTAAAAAGATAGTCTTATCTGAGCATATAAGTTCAATTATTCAACAAAACCATCCTACTAAAAAGAAAGACCCAGGTAATCATTGGATTAGTTGTATTATTAGTAATCTTACTTTTAACAGAGCTTTATTAGACTTAGGAGCTTCAATCAATCTTTTGACTACAATTTTTGAAAAATTTGGAGTAGGGGAGCTCCAACTCACTTCTATTTCTCTTCAACTAGTTGATAGATCAATTAAGAAACCCAGAGAAGTTCTTCAGGAAGTAATTGTCAAGGTTAAAGATTTCTATTTTCCAATTGATTTGCTAGTTTTGGATATGGAAATCCCTGAGATTATTGAGAATGTGGCTATTATTTTAGGAAGATCATTTTTAACTACTGTTAAAGCCAACATAGATTATGAATCAGGGATAATGGAGATAGCCTTTGGTGATTAGGAGATGCAATTAGATATTTTCAAGGCTTCAAAAAGCTTGAATTTTGGTGATTGTTGTAATTTAATAGAAGAAGTAGGCTTACTTAAAGAAGCCATTGATCACACCACACCTTATCACCTTGAAGAAGATTCTTTGATCACTTGTTTAACTCATGCGAAATCCTTAGATGTTAAGGAGAGCATTGATCTCCAAAAGTTGAATAATCTTTTGAATTCTTCTTCTTCTTTAGGACCTCCTTGGACTATTAAGATAGAGAAATTACTTGAACTTTCTAAGGAGCCCTTAAAACCCTCAATTGAATCCCCTCCTAATTTAAAGCTTAAACCTCTACCTGACACTTTAAAGTATGTGTTTCTAGGATCAAACTAGACATTACTGGTTATCATTAGTTCAAAACTCACAACCACCCAAGAAAGTCAATTGGTTGAGGTCCTATGAAGACATAAAATGGCATTTGGGTGGAGCATAGCTGATCTAAGAAGGATAAGTCCATCCTATTGCACCCATAGAATTTTCAATGATGAAACTGTTAAACCTTGTAGAGAATTTCAAAGGAGACTAAATCCTAATATGAGAGAAGTTGTAAAGAAAGAAATAATTAAGTGGTTAGGTGTTGGTATCATATATTAGATTTTTGATAGTCCTTGGGTCAGTTCGGCACAAGTTGTACCCAAGAAAGTCGGCTTAACCATTATAACCAATGACAAGGGTGAAAAAGTACTCACCAGAATAGCTTCCTCTTAGAGAGTTTGTAGAGATTATAGGAAGCTTAATAATGCCACTAAGAAAGATCATTTTCCTTTACCCTTTATAGATCAAATTCTTGAAAGGTTAGCGGGAAGGGAGTTTTTTTGTTTTCTTGACGGATATTTTGGATATCATCAAGTGGCAATTCACCTTGAAGATCAAGAAAAAACAACCTTTACATGTCCCTTTGGAACTTTTGCATTCCAAAGAATGCCATTTAGATTATGTAATGCACTAGCCACATTTCAGAGGTGCATGATGGCTATCTTCTCGGACATGGTTGGTGATTGTTTAAAGATTTTTATGGATGACTTCTCTGTATTTAGAGATTCATTTAATTCTTGTCTCCTTAATCTTGAGAAAATTCTTCAAAAATGTATTGAGGTCAACTTAGTCTTAAGTTGGGAAAAAAGCTACTTTATGGTTCAGGAAGGAATTGTTTTAGGCCATATATCTCAAAGAAAAGAATGGAAGTAGACAAAGCTAAGGTTGATTTGATCAGTAACCTTCCACCTCCTACTTTAGGCTGAGATGTTTGATCTTTCCTAGGACATGCAGGATTTTATAGGCATTTTATTAAAGACTTCTCTAAGATAGCTAGACCTTTGAGTGCTCTTTTGGTTAAAGAAGTTAGCTTTGAATTTGATGATTCTTGCTTAACGTCCTTTAACACTCTTAAAAGGTCTTTGACTAGAGTGCCTATCTTACAACCTCCAGATTGGACACTCCCGTTTGAGATTATGTGTCATGCTTTAGATTTTGCAATAAGAGCAGTTTTAGGACAAAGAATTGATAGAAAGCCTATTGTAATCTTTTATGCAAGCAGAACTTTAGATGAAGCTCAAAAGAATTACACTACAACTGAAAAGGAATTGCTTGTAGCCGTTTTTACTCTTGAAAAGTTTTGATCATACTTTTTAGGTTCCCATGTGGAAATTTATAGTGATCATTCAGCCCTTAGAAATAAAGGATAAAGCTGGATCTAAAAATGTAGTAGCCGATCATCTATCTCGGATCTTAATAGGTAATGATCATTCTCCACCAATTTGTGATTTATTCCCTAATGAGCATCTATTGGTTATAAAGGGAATTAAGTCTCCTCGGTTTATATAGTCAATTATTTAGCACTAGGTCGGATCCCTTCCGATTGGACAAAACATAAGAGATAAATTTTTCTCTGAGATTAAGTATTATTTTTGGGAAGATCCAGAACTCTTTAGGCTCTATAATGATTAGATAATAAGAAGGTATGTTTTGGAAAGTGAATTTCATAGCATATTATCCTTTTGTCATAGTAATGCATGTGGAGGTCATTTTTCTGGAAAGAAAATAGCTGCTAAGGTCCTCCAAAGCAATTTTTGTTGGCCCACTTTGTTCAAGGATTCACAGTTGTTTACTAAGTCTTGTACAAGATGACAAGCTTTAGGAAATATGACTAAAAGAGATATGATGCCTTTGAATCTGATTTTAATTGTCGAGGTTTTTGATGTTTGGGGCATCGATTTTATAGAACCATTTACTCCTTCATTTGGATATCTCTATATTTTTGTAGCTATGGATTATGTATCCAAATGGATAGAGACAATCCCAACAAAGAATAATGATCATAGTGTAGTCACTTGCTTTGTTTAGAAGAATATTTTTACAAGATTTGGGATGCCACGAGTAATTATCAGTGATGGAGGTTCCCATTTTAATAATTTTCAATCTAGAATGCTTCTTAAGAAGTATGGAGTCAATCATAGAATTACAACTCCATATCATTCTCAAACAAATGGCCAAGCTAAAACATCGAGTAGGGAGATTAAGGCAATCCTTTAAAAGAGGGTAAGAGCTGATAGAAAAGATTGGGCTGAAAAATTAGATGATGCATTAGGGGCTTACCGTACAACTTACAAGACCCCTATTGGAATGTCCCCCAATGGTTGGTGTACGGAAAGGCATGCCATTTGCCAGTAGAAGTTGAGCTTAGATCTTTCTGGGCAATAAAGAAATGTAATATGAATCTTGAACAAGCTGGGGATCACAGAAAATTACAAATGAGTGAATTGGAGGAATTAAGAAATGATGCATATGAGAATTCTCAAATTTATAAGGAGTGAATGAAAGCTTGCCACAATCATCATATTTTTCAGAAGTCTTTTGAACCAAACCAACGTGTTTGGCTTTATGATGCCAGAATTCGATAATTTCCAGGAAAGCTTCACTCTAAATAGATAGGACCTTATATTGGTGTGTGCACCTTACCAAGTGGAGCTGTAGAAATAGCAGATACTAATACTGGGCACACTTTCATGGTTAATGGGCAAAGGCTTAAACCCTATCTTGAGCATTAGGAGTTTATCAAAGGTGTTGATAAGCTTGCTCTTCTAAATCATATCCCTAGTTGACTTTGTTTCTTTTTGCTTGGTTGAAGGCATAAAACTTAGCGTCCATTAGAGGCAGTCCAATACCTTCTCATCCCCCTTCTTGCTTTCTAGAGCACTAGAGCACCTAAGAACCCTAGCGACTTGCACAATGACTTTCCGTGACCCCATCTTCCTCACCTTTGCCTGTTCACTTCACCATGGCACGGATCTCCATGCAGATGTACGGTTGTTGATCCTACTAAAAGTGAGGGAAGTGCACCGTGAAGAGAGTCATGCACTTCAGGAATCTCCCTTCTGTGGGAGAAGTAATATGGCTAAATGGCATAGCATATGGGATTACGCATCAAGTGTGGTGTGTACAACCACACCAATGATGGCATATGCTGTTGGTATAAGAAATCCCATCAGGACTGATATGCTGATCACCTATGCTTCCTTAAGTATGGATTGAGCACCAATTTCCCTTATCCTCCTACTCGTACATTTAAGAGAGCCATAGTGGAATTAGTGAACTAATACTTTGATAGATATGACATCACCTTCATACCACCCGGTTGAAGTTGTAAAACTTAGCGCTAGTTGGGAGGCAACCTAACACTGTAAATAAATAATTAATTAAAAAAATAAGAAAATGAAAAATTGTGTATAATAAAAATATGCAAAAACAAAATTTCAGAAAAAGAAATCGTCAGAAAATTTGTACATGATAAAAATTTGCAAAATCATTAAAAAAAATGTTTGTTGTTTCTTTTCGGTAGTTAAGTTTATTCTCAAGATCTGAGACCAGCTTTGCGAGGATTGAAAGATAGCATTACAAGACACTAGTGACCTTTGACTCATGTGGGAAGAGTAGCACTGTGAGACTCCACTCCAAGCTTACTAGAAGTTTTGGGCATTATCAGGACCATAGGGCTTGTTAGCACTTCAAATAGATGTGGGAGGCGTAGCACTACGATGCTCCACATTTGGGTTATTTAGCAGGGCTCTTTTCTTTTGAGTTAACCTATTGTACTTTAGTAGGATACTGACTTCAAGCCTGATACAGGGATTAGTTACCACTTGAGGATAGAGTGTAGCCCAACGAAACCCTATTCCTTAAGATGTTAGCTATTACTCGTAAACAGACTAGAGCTAGCATTACCTAAGTTAGCTCTAAGGTGTGTAGCTTTGTGAGACCTAATAGGGTTATATCGAGGTGCTAATCTATTTCACTATACCAAGATTTCATCATGAGAGAAGAGTAGCTTTGCGAGACTTCTCGTGATTTTGTTACATCTTGAGGATTTGACGTAAAATGACTCAACAATGGTGAATCCATGGGCCGAGTTTTCTTATAGAGGCTTTCTTTTTCTCAGTCTGTAAATAATCGAAAGCCCTGCTTTTCTTAGGTTCAATTTTGTATATAAACAAGGTTCTTTAACCATCCTTTAGATTTTGTAAATAAATAATTTTTTTTATTTTTAATCTATTTTTAGTTTTTTAGGTTAGGTAAGCTGGATGGCTCACCATCACAAGTGCTTCACTACATTAGGTTGTACCTATCTAAACTACTCCCTCTCTTTAATTTTTATGTCATTGTGGACAATGTCATTTAAGTTGAGAGTGGGGAAAACCTATTTTCTTTTCGGTTATTATTCGACCTATTTTCATTTTTTGATGTGTTGTGTAAGTCACAATTTTTAAGTTTTAGCTAAATTATTATTTTTTTTTCCAAAAAAAAAATCATCATCATTGAACCTTGAATACTTTATCTTTTATTTTGCATTAAGAAAAAAAGGTTTGTAAAGTTTGTATGCATTTAGTTGTGTTTTTCCGTTTGTTTTTATTTTTGTTTTTGAAGGATGATGAAAATGCCCCTTTAACCAAGAGTTGTTACCTTAGGGAGTATACTTAGGTTTAACTCAGTGGCTCTTCAGGTCTTAGACTTAATTACCAAGGTGATCAATTAAGATTTAGGATTTTGACATATGTCAGGCATTTTAGTCTTGTTATTTCCTGGTAACGAGTTGAAGAGTGAAGGGTAAACATGATTCATTTTCAACCATCTTCTTAGAAGAGTTTGAAATTTAAGCATTCCCTTATATTCACTATCACACTGCTAAGTTGTCAGGCACGGATGTTCTTAGCAGTTTGGTTTTTAAGAGTCGCAAATCTTAATTACTGTTCTCCATTTCACTTAGGAGGATTTTTGAACCACTTTTGGGAAGCTCTTATTAGCCTCCTGGGAAAATAGAATAAATGCACCTAACTTGTTGAGTGTAATTTAGGAGAAGACTTAGGTTCTGTAGAAAAATATATATAGAAAGAAAAAACATCAGAAAAATTTCATAAAGTCCTCTCCTTTACGCCATTTTAGTGGGAGGCATTGTATATATATCTGGCAAAACAAAAAAAAAAGAACCTAATTCTAATCTTAGTCCAATACTCAACACCATTAAATAAACTTAATACATGTCTTGGGATTCGTAAGCCTTCATGACTTGAGGCAACAAGTCCTTTAGAGTGCTTTTTCACTTAGTACCCTAAGGTCAACTGGTATAGGAGTTGCAGATATAAGGCTCGCTACATGAGTTACGTAGAAATCTTGATGAACCTAAGATATGCTAGGAGCTGATGAGTAGTAACCCAGGGTGTACTAGGAAAGAATCCAAGGTGATTTGGAGATTAATTGGACTAATAAATTCAAACTCTGGAGACTTGATTTCTTCCATTTTAGCTTGTAAAGTTACTCAGTCAACATGCATGAAAACTTGATTTATTTCCAGCTCTTTTCTAAACTATGGTTGACTGTAAGTTCTTTAAAAATTCACTTGTGACATTTGAAGCCAGGAATAATGAGAATCCTTTATCTTGATTTGTCACTGAGTAGCTGTTGAGCTATTATTTAAATCAAATGTTGTACAACTTAAGTTAATGGTGATAATTGGTTAAGGTGGGTCCTGACTTCACATTTTTGCTATTTTATTCTATTTTTAGTTTTGAGCTTTTGATAGGGACTAGCGAAATGTAAGTTGGGGGATGTGATGAAACTACATTGGCAAGTGATAATTAGTTAATTTTAATATGGTTTCATAACTTAATACAAATAATTAGCATAATAATAGGGCTAATAGCTTAATTAACATTTCTGCATACAATGAATCTAAATAACATTAAATTATGTATGTCTACATATTTTTACATATTTATTCTATGTATGCAGGTAATGTAGGTTTAATGGAATCCTATTATTATAATTGCGTAGAGAGGAGAAATCAAATCCTTAACCTCATTTTTTCCTTCCCTTGTTCTCGCTAATCCCCTTTCTTTTTGTTCAAAGAAAAAAAAAATATATATACATAGATCCCATGTCAACATCCCCTTACATAACCACGTAAACATACCCATGTGTCCTCAACTTCCCTCCCCTTCATGTACATCGTAACGGCACCCTTCTTCCTCTCTTTTTCTCTGTCTCATTCTCCCATTGAAAAAGGGGGCAGCAACACTTCCCACTCCCTCTGTACCCTCTCTATCCCTCTCCCTAACTTACTCTACCCCAAAAACTCTTCCTCCTCTCATTTTTCCTCTTCTCCTCCTTCCCTCTACGTGAACCATCAATAGCAACATCCCATGCACCACCTCCACAGCCACCCAACGACCCATAGGTGACCAACCCTCCTCCTTGTCCCCACCTCTCCATGCCAACAACAAACATCCTCCTTCCCTCGACCATCACCACCGCAACTCAATGCTGCTGGGGCTATAGCCATCTCCATCACCCTCTCCGCCACCTCCACTATCTCTTTCATGGTCTCTCCCTCTCCCTTTTAATCTCCTCCTTCCTCCTCTACTTTTTCCTCCTCCCTCTACCTCAGTGCACCCACCGAAACCCCCTGCTCTCTTTTTCTCTCATCCTTCCTCGAACCCTTTTCTCTTTTTTTTTTCAGTCAACTTCCCCCAACGCAGACACAGCAACATCACCCCCACCACCATCGAAGGTCATCGCTCCATCACCAACAACCATCGTGCCCCTCCTCCTCTCCTCTACCGTTTTCCCTTTCCCTATCTTCTTCTCCCTCTTCAATGCTCTTCATCTCCATAACCCATCGCCACCACTGTCCACCCACCTTCAAGATTGCCACCTATGCAACCACTCCTGTGCCCCTTCTCCTTCTCCTCTTCCTTGCGTCAGCCACCACACTCCACCGTTACCCTCCACCGTTACTAGCCACTGACCACCTCGACAGCCACTACCTTCAACTGTAGTGCTCTCCACATCCCCAATAGCCTGCCAACTCTTCCTCTCCAACGAGCGTCCATCAACCATCACCTTTTCTCCTCTCCTATCCACACCATTGACAACCTTGTCGCCGCCAGCCATAATTGCCATCATCTTCAGTGCCCCTCAACTTCTCCTTCCCACAGACACAACAGCCACATCTCTAGCTCCTCCTCCTTTTCCTCTTCCCCAACCCCTCTGCATGACCTCCTTTCTTTCTCTTTTATGTTCTACATTCGATGTTTTTAGTTACTGTAGAAAGAATTGTGTTTAATTATTAGGACTGCTTTAATATGTGTTTTCAAGTCATTTTGTGATGTTTAACTTTTGTATCAGTCTAATATCATAACCTGTCTCCTTGTTTAGTGAAGTAGAATTTATTGTATAAAGCTAGTCTTAATTGCCTTATTTAATTTTCATAGTTGCATTTGTGAAACTTCTAAATTTTAAATTACGCATAGTTTGTTTCTAGCATGTTTGTAAATTATTGGATAGATATATGTTTGTTTTCGTTAAATAGAAGTTTACACCCAAGGTTTTAAATAAATAAGTAATTTAGTTTATGTTGAATCTGAGGATAGTTCAAGTTAAAGTTTTAGAAAGCAAATAAAATAAAGCTATTTTATGCTTTTAAATTATCAAGTCCCCCTTGTAGAGATTAGGTATGCAACATTAGAACAATATTAAGTTCCATGTTATCTTTTATTTTTGTCTTTAAAGTGCTTAATTAGTAGCCAAACGAGTCAAACTCACCAAATTATTAATAGTTTGATATAAATTTTAAACTTGACGTTCTTATCGCGCTACACAGACGTGTTTTAACTAAAGCGATTTGAGCGCATCAGGGAGGGTGGGGAATCCTTGTAAGTGGAAGTGATGCAATCATGATGTGATGACCCAAGCCCCGCCAAGCAATGAAACCTAGGTTGCCGTATGCTAATAACTGGCACAAATCACCCACAAGATTGCAGTCACCCAATAGATAATTATAAAATATAAACATAGCCAAACAAACTAATCATATTTCATTAACTAAATGAACATAAATTTAGTACTAACCAGAGGATTTACTGCAGACTAAAAGTATATAAGCACAATGAGATGTGCAATGAAAATCACTTTGCAAACTGCCACAATATACTTGAGTATGGAACCTAAAAACACATCAGTAAAAATTGAGTAGAGTAGAACAACTAGACAGGTAGCAACAGTAACAAAAGTGCAGAAAAATGTCACTAATCAAAAGTTTGTTGTCTAGAATTTATTTTTTATCTAGTTCTATTTATGTAATTTGCTCATATTCTTATAGTTCTCAATCTGTCAATTGATGTCTCTAGCACGAGATGATCTCATGTAACTTCCTGTGGTGCAAGATCGGTATAAGACACCCTTCTGGCCTAGAAGACGGCTTATACCCATCAAGTCACCACTCTCCGTCACCCTGGGGTCATTACAGAAAGGGATGGGGGCTACGTCGTGTAGCATGAACACTTACAAGTGCTGTGTATGCTGAACCACAGATAATCAATGACCCATCCACTAGTTGAGAAGAACCACTCTAAACCTCAAGCCATGCTTCTCGCTATCCCAGTTGGCCATTAAACCTAACCAAAGAGTTGTAGGGAGGCTAGTAACTCCCTAAACTAACCCCTGAAACTAGTCAGAAAGACTAAAGATACAGCCAAAATCCGACGAGTAGTGGGGCTAAAATCAGTTATCTATCCTTTAAACCCTGACTAAATAGTCATATTTAGTTATTAAATCCATTCCCGATAATTATATCTTTTATTTTCATTAAATCCATTCATGTTTAATAATTCCACGTCCTTAAGCCTAGGATGAACATGTATCAACCTTCAATGTTATCAGTTTACAGATAATTTCCAATTTATGATGGTGAATCCATACTGTTTACCAATCAACAAACACGACGGAACCGATTTCACGGAAATTAGAGTCCTTTTCATGCATGTGACGACAGAGGTACATGTAATCATTAACTCATAATTCATTTCACATAAATCCATTTATTTCTCTTTAAAGTGCCCATAAATCGAAAAAACACTAGAGGGGTTCTAAACTCAGCAAAAAGAAGGACCACACAGCAACCAAGGTGGTACACATGAAAAATCACATATGATGTGTCTACAGATACCTAAAAACTAGACGAAGTCGAGAGAAGGGTTGACTACTCTACCTAACATTACCGGAGGGTCATTGTGACTCTGAACCGTGCGCACAGAACTGGGGGCAGTCTCCACTCCCACCTTGAAACTTATGCACGCATCGGGGCAAGACCTAATTCCATGCGCACCCACCCAAGACACGTGTTGCGCATGGATTCATCCTCACACGCGCAGTCAAATCACGCTTAGCTACCCCCATAGCCATCGTTTGGTCAGCATCAATAATCCAACGCTCGCCATGCTCCCGCTCAGCACTAATGCTCGCATGCATGTGCGAACTCGCTCGCCACGTGTTAGGCACTCAATGCATGCCACTACTGTAGTCATGAAAATTACGGTGGGAAGGCTGCAATTTTCAAAATTAAAAATAGGCCCCTATGAATTTCAATTAGGATTTCTAATTGAGATCCTAATCCTTTTTCTCTTATGATTTGGAGGCTCTAACAACTAATGACGATCCCAAAACCCAATGGGGTCTTTTATAGAGAAAAAATTTTATTGTGATAGGATTAGTGAGGTGAAATACTCAAAATACCTAGGGTTGGGTCTACCTTACATTTAGGCCTTTTTTAACTTGTTTTGACCATAACTTGAGCTATACACCTCGAATTTGCAAGAAACAAGAGTCGTCGGAAAGCTTACGATGAGAGGAATCTAATGGTACCATATATGGTACCCTTTAAGCAACATTTGACTTAGGGTTGACTCAAAATACTCATTTTTTGGCAATTTTAGGAGGTGTTGTCACCAGCACGGAACCACAACTAGGTTTTCAGGTTCAAATTGACCTAGACCATCCTGAAATGACTCAAAACTTGGATTTTGGGTTGTTATAGATATAACAACCTTAAAGGGGGTTTCACCCCCAAAACTTGAGCAAACGTGTAGGTACGAAGAGAGACGTGCAAGCAAGTAGTCCATAATAACCATAAAGAGAATAAACTAGGGTGTTATGGACTCACCGGTAAACAACTTAGGGTATGTCTCCTGCACCTCAATTAAACAAGAAACTCCATCTCCTTAATAATAAACTAAAAAAAGAAAAGAAAAACACAGAAAACTATTCAGAATGCATTAGGTTGTAAGGTAACTACATGACCAATGGACCAAAATGAATAGTTAAGTGGTATGCAGTTCATTAAAGTTCACAATAAGAATCAACTCGAGTCAATAAACAACAAGAATTTTCATTTTTCAACTTTTACAACCAAATTTGCTAGTTTCAAGCAATTCATCTGGTTACTAACCAAAATATTAAAGTACACTCAACCACACATACGAAAGTGACTAAACCATAATTATTAACCCCATATTTACAATACATCAACTTTCCTATCTCACCTAGTGACTTCTTATGTCCTCTCTAATAACCATTTTCAGACTATCTAGGATAGAAAACAAAGAACTAACTCAGGGAAACTAAATAGAAACACGAAACTTGTCAAGCATCGGGAACATAAGAATTATAATTATATCATATGTTATGATATATGAAGGTTAAGAACCCTTTTCTACCATTCAAGGAAAAAAATGCAACCAATAAGAGCAGCATACAACTATAAATTAGACACTTTCTTTTTCAACAGAGAATTTTCTTGTTTATGTCTAACATGACACTTTACATTATGATATATCACAACCTGCCTTACATTTAGAAAATCACTAATTAGCTTTTTTTTATATAGTTTATCACAACTTAACTGCATATATGGTTTCCCTAAGAATAAACCAAGTTACATCCTCACAAAGGAAAAACACATCGATTTAAGTTCCACTTCATTCAAGAACAAAAAAAAAATTCATACCAAAAATCAACAATACACTCTTTACGACACAACAGACGATAGACTATACAAATCATTTGATGCTGATGATTGTATCATAATTTTAGGTGAGTATAGATAATTTTATGTCATTTGTCCTCCATAGAGTACTACAATGAATAGTGCATTTAGTAACGATATAGTGAGTCAAGCAAAGTCATTTTTCATTAATACACTTAGGTCACTCAGATGTCAAATGATGATATAAGAGTTGGCATAAGTTATCAATCTCACCATTCGATATCTCAATACCTTTATCAGCATTCATCAATCGAAAAAGGATTACCAATATTTTGTTTTACAAAAAAAATTTCAATCAATTTAACATCACTATCATTTGTAATGTTGATCCCAAAACCAAAATGATTTCATTAATATTTTTCTAGAATTCCTTCTAAGTCTACACAAAGCATATGAACAGTGAATGGGCAACTTGTAAGAAGTCAACGAGCTGTCGAATTGCATGTTTATACAAACCAGCAGTAATTTACGGTGAATTCATTATCTACTAATGTCAATTTTATCAATTTTTAACAATTAAAGGAGCAAGTCAAAGAAGAATCTGTGATCCCTTACAATCTATGGTGTTAACAACCAAAACATTTCTGAAGCAGTTGCCCATAGATCTAATGACCAAGTTAATAATAATGATAGTGGCTATTTAATAAACATTGCTAAGTGAAAATCAGTTACATACGACACATGATTCATGAATAATTCATACTTCATAGGTATTACTTAATAACACAGGAAAATGCCTTCAAATCTACATAGAAATTTTAAGGTGCAAAACACAATCTGCCAAAATTTTAAATTCATGTGGATGAAACGATCTTGAACTCTAAACTTGAAAACATGGAGCATCAAGAAATTTTCAAGTCTTAAGCACTTTCAAAGATCAAACTTAGGTTTCCGAAGTAATTAATAAAATCATTTGTAATTGGCAAGTATATGTTTGCTTTGTACTCTGAGCAATGGTGTGTTCCAATTTCTTAAGAAGAATAATAGAAATATCATTTCTAAGATGATTAGAGCCTCATTCAGTTGTCCAATTCAATTATCAATTCCATCATACCCATGTACTCATTTATCATCAAGATAACTGTGATAAACACCAATTTATCATTATTCTTATGCCCTAAAATAGATCTAGCTCTTAGGATTTTAACTTTGCAAATGGATTTCTGGGCTGCATTTAGGCATCATTTAGGTTAGGCATGCATGGCATGATTTTTTATTTTTTTAACACATTTATTTAAGTGTTAGGGATGAACAAATAGCCAGATCCCTAAAACCCTAACATTCAAGAAGGAAACAGGTGAAGAGGAAGCTCAATTCAGTTGGGACTCAGCTAGATCCAGCTCATCATAGTTGGATACCAGCTCACTTGGGTTAGGTTTAGCTCTCTCAAGCTCCATTCAGCTCATCTTAGCTAAATGGTAGCTCAGGGTAGCTCAACTTAGCTCAAGTCAACTTAGATCTATCTCAACTTAGTTGAGTCTAGCTCATCTTAGCTCCAATTAGTTCACTGGGAGCTTAAGCTAGCTCAACCTAGTTGATAGGAGTTCACTTTAGCTCAAGTCCAACTCTTTCTAGCTCCACTCAGCTCTAGTCAGCTAAAGATGACCTCAACCAGCTCAGGCTAGCTCAAGTCCAGCTCCCGTAGACTCAACTTAGCTCAACTTAGTTTAGCTGAGCTACTTAACCTAAGCTAGCTACTCCAGCTAGTTAGGTAATCTTCAAGAAGATCAGACTCAGCTCACCTTAGCTCAATTCAGTAGAAGCCAACTCACTTTAGCTTGGCTTAGCAGCTAACAAAGAACTAGCAAGCTAAGTCAGCTAAGGTAGCTCCTCACTATTCTCTTCAGCAGCCACCAACTCCAATGCAGCTCTAGTACAGCTCTTCATCAGCTCCTCTTTTCAAAACCCTAGCTCCCTAGACTACTACCCTACTAGCTAAGCTAGCTTAGCTAGCTTAACTAAGGTCAACACCTCCTCCACTCTATGTTTGTCCACCTTCCTCACTTAACCCCATCATAACCCTACCTAAACCCAACCCTAAACCACCATAGTTGGCACCAAAATATACCCCAAGCACCTCTTCATTTTGGTGCCAACCATGGCACCCTTTCCTCCCATAACCACCACCCTTAACCTCCCTTTAGTTGGCGTGAAAAAGCCCCCCTACACCTCTCCATAAGTGGTGCCAACTTGAAACCTAATCTCCACCTTACACCTAACCCCATAAGGCCATCATCACCACCCAATTTTGGCGCCAAATCCTTAACCCACAAACCCCATCCTAACCATCTTTTAGCCGGTACCAAAAACCCATTTAACCATCAACTATGTTGGTGCCAACTAACTCCCTCCTATCCACCATTCATCCACTTCACAAACACATCCTAACCTTCCATTCTCCACACCAACCACCAACCCCTTAACCCTCCTATAGTTGGTGCCATTTTTGGTGCCTCTCCACCATCATAACAACCACCTACATACCTCCTCCCTTGGCGCCAAATTACCTTAGCCCTAGGATCATCTAACTACCCCCATAACAGCATCCTAGCCATCCACTTATCTAGGCCTACCTACCCCCCTACCCACTTTATAAAAGGCCATTAACTACCACCATTAAAAACACCTTTGGCTTCATACAACAACCATTCTTCCACCGTACTCTACCATCCATAGCTGACCAAGAGAAGAAGGAGAAGAAGAAGATTAAGGGGACACTCTGTCCCCTTGGAGCCTTCCCCTCTTCCCTTCTCTCTTGTGCCTATGCCAGCCATAGGTCTAGCCATGCAAAGAGGACATCCAGAGGAGGTTATTTAGGGTGATTCACACCCACCCTAGGAGATTTTGGAGTGGAATCCTTCCACCGATGCGAGATTTGCACAATTTTATAAATGGGGGTTTTAATGTCATTGCAATGCATAAAATCAATCAGCTTTTAAATTTATATTCCTAGATAGTGGTTGTATCTAGGGTCATCCAAGGAGGCCAATTTATTAGTCAAATAAGTGATTCTCTCTCTCCTCTCAAATCAACACTTCTCTTTTTGTATTTTGATTTTTGTAAATTTTTATGTTTGGAAATAAGTGGGATACGAATGCGAAGATAGAACTACACTAAAGAAATTATGCCTAACAACTAGAACCTAAGTGACGAGAGAAGTCTTCTCTTCTAAGCTCACCCTATGCAAGTGCACCTAGGGTAATTAGAAGAGAGATGTGATGAACTAAACTAAATGAAGTTGCTACTTGAAATTGAAAATTCAAGAATGAAGAAAGGAACTTTGCTATTTGGAAGAAATGTTTACAAAGTACCTAAGAAGAAATGTGCTATTTTGAAGAAGACTTCCTTCTAGCTCCTTGAGTTACTCTTCTCAAAGGTAGATGTCCTCCACCTTCTTTCCTCCTGCTTAGCAATCCTCAGTAGATGGAACCTTTTCTCCTTGGCGTGGCATGAGGAAGGAGAGAGAAGAGGAATAAGGCACCAAGGGAGAAGGTAGGTTACTCCCTTAATCTTCTTCTCTCCTCCTTTATTAGGCGTAGGATGCATGGTTGCTATAGGTGTTTGATAGGAAGAATTGTTGCTTGCCAAGGATGGTTTGAATGATATGATGGGGGGTGTTAGGGATGCCTGATCGAGTTTTAAAAAGGTTGCGTTGTAGTACAGTCGAAAAGGCATTCAAAACAAATATAATTTATTACTCGAATTTTAAAGTCCGAGGTCGAACACAGGGAGTAAATTAGGGTTTAGAAATCAAGATCACAACTTGAGAATTTGAAATAACATAATATGCAATAAAATCAATGCTCTAGGAAGATAGGAATAAATGTAAGCACAATATATTAAAGAAATCAATGTATGTGAATAAACACAAAATTGGACATCTGATTTGTGAATCAGATGCCTTAAAATGTTGATGCTATAGTGCTTGACTCTTCTTCTTTCTTCTGCTTCTTCTCCTATTCTCTGGTGGCTCCTTCCTTATTCTTCTTCTTTGGCTTCTTCTTTATTCCTCTTCTGATTCTGGCTATAGCTTCCTCGCCTTAGCTTTCTCTTCCTCTGCCTTCTTCTCTGTCTTGGCTGCCTTCATCTTCTTCTTCCTTTAGTTCCTTCCTTCTTCTGCCTTAGCTTTTTCCTTCTTCTCTCTACTGCAGCCCTTCTCCTTCCTTAGCTTTTGACTTCAGCTTCCTTTTTTTCCTTCTCCTTCTTCTTTTCTTCATCCTGTAGAGCAAAACCTACCCCCTACCCGTGCGAGCCCTCTTATCTCCTTTCTCTCTTCGGTTCACTCTCCCAGAGCCACTTCTCAGGCAATCGGGTTGGGTACGCACTTGGGACCAGGCCCACCGGCATGCGGTGGTGGGAGAGGTGTGCGGTTAGGTTGGATCACCAGGTCCACTGGGGGTGGTCGCGGATGAGGCGTCGGGTCAGGTGAGAGGGGACCTCACCTCGTGAGTTGGAGGCAACCAACCCAATGCAAAAATTCCTTTTATGCAAGTGCGGCACTCCGCAACTTTACGAGGTGGGACTAACTTTCCACCCTCTTTCACGAACGCCTATAGTTGAGGGGCGTCGCTCAATTGCAACTGCAGTGATGGCTTCTGGCTTCAAATGATCACCTGGGGATGTTTGCAAGAGTGCCTCGCACAGCTTGGGACTGGCTCCTGGAGCAAGCACGGCTTGGGGAAGCTTGCAATCAAGCTTCCAACTGTGTATCAATGGCGGCAAATCTCAGGACTTGAAATCACACACACAGCCTCATGGCCACGTTAAAAAGCTTAGAGAGCTTTGCCAAGGTGCAGCAAATGTGCAGAGGTGGTTGGCATGGAGTGGGACCAGCTGAGTTAGCATGCCTAGGGCACACTGTGGCCGTGTGTGTGGGTGGGTTCAAGGGCGCTTGTGGGCGAGTGGCGAAGTGTTGTGAGTGGGGGGTTATGATCAGTGAGTCGGGGCAGAGCTTATGGACCAGTCGGAAAGGAGAGAGGTGGTCTGTGGAGGTGGAGCAAACTCGCCGGAGTGGTGGTCGGAGGTGAAGGGGATGATGGTGGTGGAGTGTGGCAGTGGTCGTTCGAGGGAATAAAGAAAGGAAAAGGGAGTAGAGGGTGAGAGGACTTGTTTAGGAGTGAAGAGATGAAGGGGGAGGTAGGAATGGCAGTTGGCTTGTATCGCCGATGTTGGAGATGAAAGTGCTCAATGAGGGAGGTCGGCGAGGACGAATGGGAAGCAGGAGCGTTGGCAGGTGCTGCGCAACGTGGACGAGCGAGAGGAAGAGGAACCTGCCACTGGTATTGTGGCTAGGAGACGAGGGAGAGTGGGAGAAGTTTCCAGAGCTTGATGAATATATCAGCCGAAGGAGGAGAGACGAAATTGAGGGGTTTCTCCGGCTGAATTCAAGCTTCGGAGATGTGGGGTGAGTTGGGGTCTCTTAAATAGGCCCTGGAGGTTGGGTTTGTGCTTGGAAGCCAAGCTTCCAAGAATGGCAAGTTCGCCGGAAGAGGAAACTCGAGAGAGACCCAAATCTCTCGTGCATTCACATGAGAGATTGGGTACCAAATAGGGCTTCTAATTGGGTTCACATTGGAGGAGATTTCTCAGAGAATCTCGCTTTCAATTTTGAAGGGGATTCTCTGAGAGATCAGGGAGAAATCACCCTTGCAAGCTTGCTGGAGTAGGATTCCCTCCGCTATAATGGTGGAGGGACCTAATTGCAAAGAATGTAGAAGATGATAGGGGGTCAATTGTGAGGGTTTTTGAAATCCTGGGGTAGAAATGTAATTGGGCTGGACCTATTTGCAAAGTGGGTCAAGATGAATTCCCCTTAGGTCTAAATTTTGGTACAAACCTAATTTGAACCCAAGGAATCCAATGGTGAGGTTAGATCTTGGGTTTGGCCACGTTTGATTTGGAAATTTATGCAAAAACCCAATTTAGGGTAAATATTTGTCTGAGACCCCATTCTAGGTCAAAAGAGGTTTCAATGGCAAAATTGAAGGTTCTAAATCCTAGAGAATATTTTACTATGAATTTTAGAGGGTTTAGGTAAATTTTATCATGACCAGAACCTTGTTAAATGAAATGGGTCTGTTTTAGGGTTACAAGAAGTTATTTAATTCGTAGAATTCACACGAACCCTTTTCTGTTTGAACTAACTCACTTTTTATCTTGTTAAGACCATTTGGCCTATGTTTAGCCCTTGAGAAAACCCGTTGATGTACTGCAATTGTAAAATTGCAGTTTTACCCCTTATTTCTTACCTTTCTCTCAAAATGGTTATTCATTGAGTTAGGACCTCTAGTTGGTTAGGTAGGAGCTTTTGCTCTCTTTTATGGGTCAAAATGAGCTAGTTAGGGTTCATGATGGTATTCTCATCATACCCCCATGCCTAGCTTTTGCTAGTCCCTTAGCAAAATTGTAAGGTTTTAACTTCGATTCTAGACCATGAGTTCCTTGATGTTCGAAAACTATGATGAGTGCTTTCTTCTTTTGATTAGGTTAGAATGACGATAATAGGCCTAGAGGTACTCAAGTACCAACCAAGATCCAGACCTGACCAGCTCTAGCCTCAATCTGTCGCGAAGGTTTTTAAGGCCCACAGGAACTATCCTAAGGTTCGTTGGACTCCGTGGTTAAAGCACCCGTGCATGTAACATATGTTAGCCCCAGTTCAGTTTGCAGTGCATTTTCTGTAAGAGAGAGACAAAGGATTTTTTTTTGTTTGGAGAGTTTTCTTACTCTTTTCTTTTTATTTCTAGGTTCGGATTAGCTTCTCAACATGGTATGTATCGGATTCCTAGTCTCCATCATCAATCCTTGAAGGGTCCCTGGCAATCGATGCTTCATGATAGCACCGCCCATGGCAACCCCCAGAACCCTGACTTTCGAGATTTTGAGATTATCCCACCCATGGCATTCTGTAGCTAAATCCAAACCTTGGCAATTGACATTTCGTGATAATGCCGCCCATGGTATCTGAACCAGCACAGGGTGCTTACATGCCCCCAGTAGGATATGTAAATATCCTAGGAGACAAGCATCGAGGAGACGATATGTTATTGCACATCTTCGAGGGGAATTTCTTGCCTCTCCGCATTGGGAACTCATCCAAATCAACTTGTGTTGATCGGCTGCTCCTAATCTAGGCAACTTTTTCATAACAACTTAAATGCTTTTGCGTGATTTTGATATTTATGCGCACTGAACCAGACTGTGTGTGGATTGAGGTGCTTAGGTTACCGAGAATCGCAAACTAGAGGTCAGTTAACGAGGCTGAATACTCCCTAAGCCTTAGACCTAATACTTAAGCTTCACATTTTCCCCAATCTCTTGAGGACTATCCAGATCTTAGCAGATGCATGAATTTTTAAGCCTAGGAGTTTAGCCCAAGAGGCCAAAGATCAACATTTCTACTAATTTCTTTTGTGTCTCATTAGCACTTTTTTCCTTTCATTTTCTTTTTCTTGATATGGTCTAGAACTTAGTTAATCCCTTAATTTCTTACTAATGACTATCTCTTTCTTTTTCTTTTCATTTTGTGCTCCTTTTTTTGACAATTTTCACTTTTCCCCTTTTTTTCCTCATGATATGTATGACCTCAAAATTTTCTCTCCCCTTAGAATTTTTTTATTCTTTTTCAAGAATTTTTTTTCATTTTTTTGGTATTTTTGGGATATATGATTTTTTTGTTGAAACCTTTTCTTGTGAGATGAGTTTTCACGACGCTTTGCACTTTCATACCCCCCATGCCTACGATTTGCAATGTCCCCATTGTAAATTAGGTGGGTTCGAGTTCATCTTAGATCATTCATTAGAACAGGTTCTGGGTGGGTGAACGAGTCGAGGTGACTGTTGCGAACGATTTCAAACTCAGGTATGGGTACCTGAGGTGGGGTCGGCTGTTCTAATGGATGAACCCTAAAGTGCAATATGAATTCAGCATAGGAATGCCAAGAAAGCTTTCAGGTTTTTCAAAAATGACGAGTTGCTCATGTTAAGCGTTGAGTTTTATGCCATCGGTTGGGCACAATGAGCTCAGGGAGAATGGAGGGTAAAGGATATCTCAGCCAAATTTGTATCTGTTAGGTCAATGAACGGCTTGAGTCACTGACCATCCATGACGAAAGGTTCTGAATCATGGCTGAGTGGACTGATTTCGATGGCTCCATTTCTGAAGATTTGTCGGACGAAGTAAGGTCCGATCCATTTTGATCGTAGTTTCCTTACGAATAGTTTAAGCTTGGCATCAAAGAGTAGGACTTTTTGACCAGGGTGGAAGATCTTTCTGGATATGTGCTTGTCGTGAAAGGCCTTAACCTGCTCTTTGTAAATTCGTGAGTTCTCATACGCATTATGGCATAATTCATCGATCTCACTCATTTGAAGCTTTCTGTGGGTTCTTGCCTTAGAAAGATATAGGTTGCAGTTCTGTACTGCTCAATAGACTTTGTGCTCCAATTCGACGGGGAGGTGACATGCCTTCCTATACACCAATCTGAAGGGAGACATACCTAATTGGGTTTTGTGGGTAGTCCTATAGGCCCACAAGGCTTCCGAAAGTCGGGATGACCAGTCTTTCCTGCCAGGCCGAATAGTAACCTGGAGGATTTTCTTGATCTCCCGATTTGATAGCTTAGCTAGACTATTAGTTTGGGGGTGGTAAAGAGTAGAGATTCAGTGTGACACCCCGTATTTGGTCATCAGTGACCTGAACTGAGCATTAGTGAAATGGATCCCTCCATCAGAGATTATAGCACGTGGAATCCTGAACCGTGAGAAGATGTTCTGATGAATGAATTTGATAACCACCTTATGATCATTGGTTCGGGTCGGAATGGCTTCGATCCATTTGGACACATAGTCAATAGCGAGTAGAATGTACTCGAAGCTATCCGAAATAGGAAAGGGTCCCATAAAATCAATCCCCCATACGTTGAAGATTTCGCATACGAGAATCGGCTGTAAGGGCATCATGTCACGATGGCTCATGTTGCCTAAGGTCTGGCAATGAGTGCATGCCCTACAGTGATTGTATGCGTCCTTGAAAATCGTGGGCCAATAGAACCCACACTGGAGGACTTTTGCTGTGATTTTATGACATGAGAAATGTCCACTGCATGCCTGGTCATGGCAGAAAGATAATATGTCCCGAATTTCTGCTTCCGCGACACATCGTCGAATGATTTGATCAGCACCAATGCGTAAAAGATATGGGTCTTCCTAGAAGTAATACTTGGCATCGGAAAGCAATTTGTCCTTCTTGGCCTTCTACCAATCGGATGGGGTCTGATGTGATGCCAGGTAGTTTTCTATATCAGCAAACCATGGAAGCCCTGTATTGATAGTCAGGAGGTGCTCATCAGGAAAATGTTCCGTGATGGGTTCGGAAGGGTCGATAATCTTAGAAGGAAGGTAGGACAAGTGATCAGCTACCATGTTATGTTTTCCCACTTTGTTGCGAATCTCAAGGTCAAACTATTGCAATAGCAAGATCAAGCGGATTAATCGAGGTTTCGCATCCTTCTTCGCAAGGAGATGCCTCACAGCTGTGTGATCCGAGAAAATGATAACACGGGAACCTAGGAGATATGATCTGAACTTTTCCAGGGCAAATACTACGGCTAGCAGCTCTTTCTCTGTAACTATGTAGTTACCCTGAACCTTGTCAAGTGTCTTGCTAGTGTAGTAGATGACCACGGGTTTCCCGTCAATTTTCTGCCCAAGTACCGCTCCCACAACAAAATCAAAAGCATCGCACATGATCTCAAAGGGTTGAGACCAATCAGGGGACTATAGGATCGGAGCTTGGGTAACTCGATCATGGAGGATTTCAAATACTTGAGTGCATTCCTTAGAGATTTCGAAAGGTACATCTTTAGATAGTAGAGTGGTCAGGGGGGGCGCGATCTTTGAGAAATCAGGAATGAATCGATGGTAAAAATCGATGTGTCCCAGAAAGATCGGATGTCCTTGATCAAGCTAGGCATATGGAGTTTGGAAATCAGGTTCACCTTGGCTCGATCGACCTAGATGCCTTTTTCTGATATGAGATGTCCTAGGACAATTCCTTCAGACACCATGAAATGGCTCTTTTCCCAGGAAAGAACTAGATTCACATCAATGCACCACTGGAGGATTTTGACCAAGTGTAGGAGGCAATTGTCAAATGATTCTCTGAATACTGAAAAGTCATCCATGAAGACTTCCAGATAATCACCTACCATATTGAGAATATGGCAAGCATGCACCGCTGAAATGTAGCGGGTGCATTGCAGAGATCGAATGGCATCCTTCGGAATGCATATGTCCCAAAGGGGCAGGTGAAAGTGATCTTTTCTTAGTCCTCAGGATGGATTGCCACCTGGTTATAACAGGAGTACTCATCCAAAACACAGAAGAACCTATTTCCCGCTAGTTTCTTGAGGATCTAATCAATAAACGGTAGTGGGAAATGATCCTTCTTTATAGAGGAATTGAGTTTTCTATAATCAATGTAGACTCTCCACGAATTCGCCACATGGGTCAGTATGATTTCTCCAGTTTAAGTCATGATCACGGTGAGTCCTGCCTTTTTAGGCACAACTTGGATTAGACTCACCCACCGACTGTCGGAGATCAGGTAGATGATCCCTGCATCTAACCACTTGATGATCTCCTTTTTCACGACCTCCTACAGATTAGTATTCAGGTGTCTCTGCATTTCACAAGAAGGTCGTGTGCCCTCTTCGGTGTAGATACGGTGTGTGCAGTAAGAGGGACTGATACCAGTCAAATCATCAAGAGTCCATCCAATGGCTCTTCGATGTTGCTGCAGAACAGTAATCAGACGAGATTCTTGATCAGGTGTGAGTCTAGAGTTGATAATCACAGGAAACGTCAGATTTGAACCCAAAAGGACGTATTTGAGATGGTCAGGAAGAGACTTGAGTTCCAGGACAAAGTTATCAGTAGCAGTAGGTAGTTCAGGGTGTGTGTCAGGAACAAGGGAAGGAGTAACAGGTGTATCTAGGTCAGGGTCGGACTCCTATGATTGTGGGTTTTTATCCTCTTGTGGTTGATTGGAAGTAGTCAGGTTGTCCTCAATATACGGATCATCAACCACAGCCTTGATGTCACATATTTGTTCTATAACACTAAAATTAATTTGTTGTTGGACCTTAAAGATGTCAATCTTTAATGTTTGGTTTTCGAATTTCAGTTCAATTTGTCCCTCCTCACAATTTATGTTGGCCCTAGCAGTGGCCAGAAAGGGTCTCCCTAGTATAATCGGTGTATCCCTCGGATTTTTTGGAGCATCCATGTCCAAGACTACAAAGTCCACTGGGAAATAGAAATCCCATACCCTAACAATGACATCCTCAAGAACTCCTTTAGGTGACTTAATAGATCGGTCAGCCAACTGTAATGTTACCTTTGTCGGTTTGAGCTCAGATTCCTCAAGGTGCTCAAGTAGGGATGTAGGTATTAGGTTTATGGAGGCTCTTAGATCTAATAAAGCTCTCTCAAATTGGGCATCACCAATGGTATAGGAAATAAGGGGAGTACCTTGGTCTTTTGCCTTAGGTGGGAGTTTGCTCAAAATTACAGAGCTGGCTTACTCTGACAGTACGATTGGACTCCCACTTTTGGTTCGCGGCTTACGCTTGGGTGTACACACGTCTTTTAGAAATCATGCGTAAGTCGATACGTGGCCGATCGCATCCATCAACAGGATGTTTATATGGACTTGTTCAAAGAGCTTGACCAGATCCTCCTCAGGAGCCACGGGTTTGATTATCCTCTTTCCCTTGGTCAAGGCCTCTGGAAATGGAACTTTGGATGGTTCCTCTAGAATAGGTCCAGGTTTTTGATCAGGGATAGGGGTATCTTGGATAACTATCCTAGGGCTTGGGTTACTACCGGGCTGAAAGTGGCTTGGATAAGGTGGGTCTTGTGTTGCTTTGCCACTACGGGTTGTAACAGAATTTAGTCCTGCTTGGTTTTGGTTTGGAGTTGGTAAAATGGGTGGCTACTGTTGAAACCCGCATACGATGTCGATGCTTCCATCCTGTCGGGTGATGGAACAGAAGGGGCCTGATAAATCATGTGGGCATGGCCCAGATTTGGGTTCATAACGTGCCTCTGGTTCAGCACGTTATTCAGAATCAGCAGAGGTTGCGAAGGGAGTATGCCAGGTTGGCGGGAATTCACCATCTGGGCGAGTTGATTGCGAACCTCTGTGATCTCGTCCTTATGCTGTTTTTGCATAGTCGCATTAGTCTTCTGAATGTCAGCCAGAGTCCGAAGGATACGAGTCATTTGATCTGTTTGAGTTGGCCCAGATTGATAGGTGGGGTTGGGCTGAGGCTGAGGTGGCTGATATTGACGAGGAGCTTGTGGATAGGGTTGATATGGTGGTCTTTGATTCTGATTATTTCCTATCCACAGGAAATTGGGATGATTCCGTCATCCAGGATTATAGGTGTTAGAGGATGGGTCATTTTGGATGGCGTTGAGGTCCTTGCAGGTATGAGGAACCTCAGGAAAGTCAGAGTACGAGGGTTCAGAGTTCCCCCGACTAGAGTAGGTTGGATTAGAGTTTTCATCGGTCCTAGAGTCAGATGGGGGTGGATACGGGTCCATCCCCTGAGAAGATCGGTGATAGATGTTATGCACAGCTTCCCTCCCTGAGGGCGGCTATGCAAATGGGTTTCGTGCAGAGGTTGCTCACTGTAGATGTCGATTCAGCTCATCCACCTTCTTCTCAATGATAGAGACCTTGTCCAACCGACTGGCCATCAATTCCAAGTTGACGGATGTGGATAGGCCCTGCGTCTCATGTGCTCCCCTTGGATTTGTCGATGCGTGGGCATTCGTTCGGTCGAATAAGCCCATGGAGTCATTATTGATGGGGTTCTTGCACATATTCTTGAGAATCTCCCACACAGTGTCTTCGTGTTGACCCATGATATTTCCTCTGCAAGTTGAATTGACGAATAAGCGGATATTTTCAAGGAGTCCCTAGTAAAAAGACTAGACTTGTTCCCATTTAGGAACTCCGTGACAGGGGCACATTCGCATGAGATCCAGGAAACGGTCCCATGCTTCATGAAGAGGTTCTCCAGATTGCTGGGTGAAGTGTGTGATCTAGTGTCGTAAGGCATTCGTTCAACCAACTGGGAAGAACTTTTTCAAAAACTCAGATTGCAGTTCAACCCATGTGTTAATTGGATGCATTTGAGTCTGATACCAGTGAGCTGCTTTGTCCATGAGATAGAAGGAGAACATCTTCATGAGAAGAATATCCCGATTTTGGACATCTAACCCAAAGGTCTGGGCCAGATGTTTGAGTTGTTTGATGTGCTGGAAGGGATCCTCGGAATTAAGCCCATGAAACTTAGGAATAACATGAATCATGTTGGGCTTGAGTTCAGAATCAGGACCTCCAGCTGGGATTTGGACTCGAGGTTCGATCACCACCGTAGTGGGATTATAGTGATCTCTCATCATAGGATGCAACGACAGATTTACAAAGGCTTGAAATAGATCATTAAGGCACTGAAGTTGGTTTTCAAGGTTATTCACTTCTTCTACTGGTTGTGCCATGATGATGGAAGAAGGAGAATTTGGTTCAGATGAATCAGAGGAGATGTCTATGTGGTGGGTTTACTACACAAACACAGACGTCGAGGCCTGGCCTCTGCTGGAGTGAATCACTAAAGGAGGCCTCGAGGATGGTCTTAAGGACCTCCTACTGAACATGCACTGATGGTCTGGATGAGAGTAGAATGTGATGGACCCAATCAAGACACCCAAAAATTTGGCTGACTATAGAGGTTCAGGGTGGATGATACCCCTTAGTCAGAAAGCCATCCACCTGAGAAATACCTAGGCAGCCAGAGAGGGAGAGTCCCACAAAGACCCCTACATGGTAGAGCACCCCCACGAGTTACAGGGTTTCCCCCATCCGACCTCTCTTGTCACTGATGTTCCCGGTAGACCAGAATGAGGACTTTGATCTCTTAAGTCTACCAGTTTTAGTTAAGAGCAAGGGTGGTTAAGATTCCACCTGAACTTTAGATGTATTGAGTGCAAAAGTGACATAATTTCAAGGTTTGTTGACCCAACAAGGGGGTCAACTTCATCTATTTGTCCTTTGAGAAGTTTTAGGTTCTTTCTTTTAGGATTTAAGTGAGATTTAGAGTCTGAATTTTAGGGTTTTCTTGAATAAGTCTCTTCAACCAAGGCTTAGGCACACCTCTCTTTGGAGAGTTGATTCTTGCTTATGAAGGTGTATCTCTAAAACCCTAAATTGAAATCCTTAGTTTGACTCTAATCTTGGTCCAATTTAGTTTGTCAAAATATGATATCTAGGGCTCAATCAAGAAGGTCGTAGCCCTAGTCACCTTAAATGGGTACACAAATCAGTATTGTTGTTGAAATCAGATCAGGCAACTTGGTGAATTAATTAGGAATGTAAAGCAAGTAGCCCTAATTGATTTTATCTTTTTCTTCCTTTTTAGAATGAGGGGCTTAAGAGAAGGAGACTAATCAGAAATTACCTGCCTCGGGTGTGTTTGCTGTGTGGCCGTCTTCCTTTGAATTTTCTCCCCTTAAATAATCACAATAAAAAGAGATATATCAAGTTAGTACCAAATTAGCAATGGTAATCAAGATTTCTAAATTGCCTGTTACTCCCCGGCAACGGTGCCAAAATGTTAGGGATGCTTGATCGAGTTTCAAAAAGGTCATGTTGTAGTACAGTCGAAAAAGCATTCAAAACAAATACAATTTATTACTCGAATTTTAAAGTCCGAGGTCGAACACAGGGAGCAAATTAGGGTTTAGAAATTAAGATCACAACTTGAGAATTTGAAATAACAGAATATGCGATAAAATCAATGTTATAGTAAGATAGGAGTAAATGTAAGCACCAAATATTAAAGAAATCAATGTATGTGAATAAACACAAAATTAGACATCTGATTTGTGAATCAGATGCCTTAAAATGTTGATGCTACAGTGCTTGACTCTTCTCCTTTCTTCTGCATCTTCTCCAGTTCTCTAGTAGCTCCTTCCTTATTTTTCTTCTTTGGCTTCTTCTTTCTTCCTCTTCTGATTCTGGCTGCAGCTTCCTTGCCTTAGCTTTCTCTTCCTCTGCCTTCTTCTTTGTCTCGACTACCTTCAACTTCTTCCTCCTTCAGTTCCTTCCTTCTTCTGCCTTAGCTTTTTCCTTCTCTCTGCTGCAGCCCTTCTCCTTCCTTAGCTTCTAACTTCAGCTTCCTCCTTCGCCTTCTCCTTCTTCTTTCTTTGACTTGCAGAGCAAAACCTACACCCTACCTGTGCGAGCTATCTTCTATCCTTTCTCTCTTCGGTTCTCTCTCCCTGAGCCACTTCTCGGGTAATCGAGTCGGATATGTGCCCGGGACCAGGCCCACCGATGTGTGGTGGTGGGCGAGGTGTGTGGTCGGGTCAGTTCACCAAGTCCGTGGGGGGTGGTCGCGGACGAGGCGTCGGGTCGGGTGAGAGGGGACCTCACCCCATTAGTTGGAGGCAACCAGCCCAATGCAGAAATTCCTTTTATGCAAATGTTGGCCTCTGCAACTTTCCGAGGTAGGACTAACTTCCCACCCTCTTTCACGCGTGCCTGCAGCAGAGGGGTGTCGCTCAATTGCAGCTGCAGTGATGGCTCCTGGCTTCAATTAATCACCTGGGGATGTTAGCAAGAGTGCCCCGCATAGCCTGGGATTGGCTCCTGGAGCGGGCATGGCCTGGGGAAGCTTGCAAGCAAGCTTCCAACCATGCATCAATGGCAGCAAACCCCTAGACCTGAAATTACACACACGGCCTTGCAACCATGTTAGGTGGGACTAACTTCCCACCCTCTTTCAAGCGCGCCTGCAGCAGAGGGGCATCGCTCAATTGCAGCTGCAGTGATGGTTCCTGGCTTCAATTGATCAGCTGGGGATGTTTGTGAGAGTGACCCGCGCAGCCTGGGATTGGCTCCTGGAGCGGGCACGGCATGGGGAAGCTTGTAAGCAAGCTTCCAGCTGTGCATCAATGGCAGCGAATCCCTAGACCTGAAATCACACACACGGCCTTGTGGCCACATTAAAATGCTCAAGGAGCTTCGCCAAGGTGCGACGAACATGCAGAGGTGGTTGGCATGGCGTGAGACCGGTTGAGGTAGCGTGCATAAGGCACATTACGGCCGTGTGTGTGGGTGTGCTCGGTGGCGCCTGTGGGTGTGGCGGAGTTTTGTGAGTGGGGGGTTATGGTCAGTGAGTCAGGGTGGAGCTTATGGACTGGTCAGCGTGGAGAGAGGTGGTCTGTGGAGGTGGAGCAAACTCGCCAGAGTGGTGGTTGGAGGTGAAGGGGATGATGGTGGTGGAGTGTGGTAGTGGTCGTTCAAGGGAATAAAGATGGGGAAAAGGGAGTAGAGGGTGAGAGGACTTATTTGGGAGTGAAGAGACGAAGGGGGAGGCAGGAATGGCAGCTGGCTCATATCGTCGACGCCAAAGACGAAAGTGCTCAGTGAGGGAGGTTGACGAGGATGAAGGGGAGGCAGGAGCGTCGGCGAGTGCTGCACAATGCAGACGAGTGAGAAAAAGAGGAACCTGCCATCGGTATTGTGGCTAGGCGACGAGGGAGAGTGGGAGAAGTCACCGGAGATTGATGAGCAGATCGGCCAGAGGAGGAGAGACGAAATTGAGGGGTTTCTCCGGCTGAATTCAAGCTTCGGAGATGCGGGGCGAGTTGGGGTCTCTTAAATAGGCCCTGGAGGTTGGGTTTGTACTTGGAAGCCAGGCTTCCAAGCACGGCAAGTTTGCCGGTAGAGGAAACTCGAGAGAGACTCAAATCTCTCATGCGTTCGCATGAGAGATTGGGTACCAAATAGGGCTTCTAGGAGATTTCTCAGAGAATCTCGCTTTCAATTTTGAAGGGGATTCTCTAAGAGATCAGGGAGAAATCGCCCTTGCAAGCTTGCCGTAGTAGGATTCCCTCTGCTATAATGGCGGAGGCACCTAATTTCAAAGAACGTAGAAGATGATAGGGGGTCAATTGTGAGGGTTTTTGAAATATAGGGGTAGAAATGTAATTGGGCTGGACCTATTTGCAAAGTGGGTCAAGATGAATTCCCCTTAGGTCCAAATTTTGGTACAAACCTAATTTGGACCCAAGGAATCCAATGGTGAGGTTAGATCTTGGGTTTGACCACGTTTGGCTGGAAAATTTATGTAAAAACCCAATTTAGGGTAAATATTTGACTAAGGCCCCATTCTAGGTCAAAATAAGTTCCAATGGACAAATTGAAGGTTATAAATCCTAGAGAATATTTTTCTTGATTTTTAGAGGGTTTAGGTAAATTTTATCCTGACTAGAACCTTGTTAAATCAAGTGGGTTTGTTTTAGGGTTACAAGAAGTCATTTAATTCGCAGAATTCACACGAACCCTTTTTTATTTGAATTAACTCACTTTTTATCTTGCTAAGATCATTTGACCTGTGTTTAGCCCTTGAGAAAACATGTTGCTGTACTATAATGGTAAAATTACAATTTTACCCCTTATTTCTTACTTTTCTGTAAAAATGATTATTCATTGAATTAGGACCTCCATTTGGTTATGTAGGAGCTTTTGTTCTTTTTTATGGGTTAAAATGTGCTAGTTAGGGCTCATGATGGTGTTCCCATTAGGGGGCCTTTTTATAGGCTAGTATGGATGGTGATTAGGATGCTTCCTTGGCACCATGTGAAAGGGTGCCAAGGAGGGTGGCTTGGATGGTGGTTAGGAAGCTTCCTTCCAACCATGTGAAAGGGTACCAAGGAGGGTGGTTAGGAAGCTTCCTTAGCACCATGTGAGAGGGTGCCAAGGGGAGTGGCTTGGATGGTAGTTAGGAAGCTTCCTTGGTGCCATGTGAATGGGTGCCAAGGAGGATGGTTAGGAAGCTTCCTTGGTGCCAAGGTGCCAAGGAGTGTATTTTAGGCACCAATGGTTGGTGGTTTCAATGTAGGTGGATAGCCATTAAGGTGGAGAGGGAGTAGGGTAGGAGTTGGATTTGAGTTGGATCAGTTGAGTTGAGCTAGGGTCCTACTATTGGAGCCTTTGTCTTCACAAATGTTCCAAGCGCCTTCCATATTACCAGGGTTTCTCTAATTTCCAATGCATTCATCCCTGGCAATAAAATGGAAACTACATGAGATAATGCGAAATGAATGCTAATGTGTTCTCTAAACCCTAAATGTACATTCATGCTAAATGCAACGATATAATGCAATGTAGTTGACAAAATCTTAGGAACAAGATGTGAATGGATGCTAAGGATGATGATAAATTGGCATTTATCACACCCTCGTGCTTATCTTTTTACTAGTCCCTTAGCAAAAATTATGTTTGCACCACATTATTTCTTATGAAACCAACTTTTTTTGTTTTGAGGAAAAAGTTCAAGATAAGACCTTGGTTGATTTTTTGTTAAGGTAGGTATGAGGTTTATTAAGGATAAAACATCCGGACTTAGCTTTGGATTCAAAGATTAGACAAATTAGGACCATTGTATCATTTGAGAATTCACTACGTAACTCCTTTTAAATTAAAATATCCTGAAACTGTTTTTGCTGTTAGGATTTCCTTAACTCATGAACAAGATCTGCAACTCACAAGTTGATAAAAATTCAGGTGTCAGTGCCTTGTGCTATGGCAACATTATTGGGATAAGGTCGTGTTATTGAAACTTTTTTTTATTTCATTTCTTTCCCCCATGCTTAGCCTTAGCTTAGTCCTACTACAGATGTATCGGGATCATCATTCCCATTACCAATCCTCGAGGGGGCTTTGGCACCGGTACTTCTAGATAGTACCGTCTAAGACACACCCTAGGAGCTCATAACCCCAAAACACAATGTGGTGTAAAGGGCCACTCCAAGCAAACTCAAGCTCTTACTCTAATGCTAAGGCTAGGGCACTGTCCAAGACACCTGAGCTACAAAATGTGCCTTAATGCTCTGTCTAAAGATATGAAATATAGATATAGAGCAGTGCCATTTAGTAACATTTTGACATCGCATCCTCAAAGGAAGTATTTTTCCTTCTTGGTGTGGGAACTCAAAGCAATCATTTGTCTCAGTCCTTTACTAAGATTTTGTAGGAGTTTATTAATTATTTAGATGTTTTTGGGCTTGGGTAGTGTTGGCTTGGGTAATGTTTTTTCAAAAGAAAAGAAAATTTTTGGATCGAGAGCTAAGTTAGGTACTATCTAGGTTGCTAAACAAAGTCGAGTTACTTGAATCTTCAAGTGTTAGGATGGAATTCTTTGCAAGATACTTGATCTAGTCTAGGTTTCTAGACCCAAAATGTCTAAAAATGAATCTGCAGCTTCATCATTAGTTTGTTAATGATTAAACCACACATGTACTTAATTTGAATTAAAGTTCAACCATTGGTCCTTTCTTTCACTAAAAATTCTCAACATTTTTTAGAAGTTATGCAAATAGAGTGCATATGGAGATGCAGATATTGTGAATGCAAAATATTTTAATGTTTTTAGGTTTTGAAAAATAATGAAATGCCTAACAAAATTGAAGTACCCCACATGCTTATGGTTTGCAAGTCCCTTGCAAAAGGAAAAGAGTAGGAAAAGATATCACCTGAGAGAGGAAGTCAGGATAGAGTCGAAGTTTTGCAGAACTTGAAAAAGAAAATGAAAGTGAAAGGGAAAATGTTGCTAGGTTATCTCCCAACTAGTGTTGTTTTTAATGCCATTTAGTTGGATGTGAAGTAATGCATGGAAGATGGTCAATCATGAAGATAGTTAGACACATGAATGCCCTGTAAAATGCAATTTTCCTCTTGGTCCCCTGAAAAGAAAATGGTGGAAGGAGGGTGACTAAAATGAGTGTGAAAGGTGGAAGAAATACCCAACTCTGGCCAAGGTTTCAATTCAGGAAGAAGGCCATGCTTGGGGAGATCAGATGGTAGGTTCGGGGGAAAGGGACTGGGGGAAAAGTTAGTGAGATGAAGGGTGGGTGAAGTTAGGATGGGATGTTGAATTGAAGTTAGAGTGGACGGGTGAGGTCAATAGTCAAGAAGAGATTTTGAGTGAATACAAGGCTCCAAGTCTTTAATGTCATCGACCACCTATTCAGAGTTAGAATCCATGAAAAAATTGTGGTCGGGAAGAGAATATATCAGCATTGTTTCCTCCACCAAATTAGATGTTTCAGTATCTGAGTCCTTGAAGAAGTCATCATCATCATGGAATTTCCTGGAGGATTTGAAAATATCTAGAGTAATTGTTTGGCCCATGCAAGTAATATCCATTTTACCCGTATGACAATTTATATTTACTTTCGCGGTGGCCAAAAAGGGTCGCCCAAGAATGATAGGGGCATTGATTAGAGATTTGGGTACGTCAATGTGAAGGACCAGAAAATCTATGGGGAAGACATAGTTCTGAATCTTGACAAGGACATCCTCGACAATCCCCTGAGGTTTGATCATAGATCGATCAGCTAATTGTAAGGTAACCTCGACAACCTTGAGATCACCGATCTTAAATTCCTCAAATAGAATTGTGGGGATGATATTGACTGAGGCATCGAGATCGAGAAGGGTGCGGTTAAATGTAGTATCATCAATAATCATAGAAATCAAAGGCGTGCCTGGGTCTTTCATCTTAGGAGGTAGCTTACTCTGTATGACAGAGTTTATTGTCTCCGAAAGATGCACTCTTCCTAGGTTTTTATTCTATCTCATTGGAGTACAGATATCTGATAGGTCCACTTTAGTGGGAAAAATTAGAGCCTATGTACATGGTTGGTGAAGTAAGAAATGAATTTAGAATGTCCTTTATATTAACAAAATTATGCAAGAGAAAAAATCATCATTTCATGCATTACATAATTTTGTTAGGAATCATTCTCAAAATGGAATGCCATTGGAATTATTACATTGAAGGAAAAATTCTCTACTTTCTATGTTGAAGTATTTTCTTCTAATTATTTGTTTTCACAAAAAAATCTTTGTTTGGAAGTCGTACACAAAAGGAAAAAAAGAAAGAAAAGAAAGAAAGAAGAAGAAAAAGAGAAAGAGTGGACAATCATCCACCTTCCTCTTTTTCTCCTCCAATCTCTCTCTCCCTCACAAACATTCCCTCTCTCTTTGATTATTCCCCTTCCTTCTTTGACACTCACTTTCTCATTTTCTATTTTTTCTCTTATATAACAGGGACGACAAGAAGAGAGAGGTATCACCGGCGGAGGAGAATTCCTTCCTCAACACCTTCACCGTGTGCCTTTCACCACCGTGAGCCACCACCTCATCATGCAACCCCGACGTTCCCTCAACCGTGCCTCGATCGCCACTGCGAGCCACCACTAACGCCTTCACTGTGTGCCGGCCTCTTCGGTTAATACGACTAGGAAGGTTCTCGAACATCTGAGACTCGTCTTACTGCCACTATGTTCACCTCTCTCCTCGACGCCTACTGCAGCGCCCTCGCGCGTGCACTAGGCCTCACGCAGCCACAGCCTCCCGTGTGGTCAGCAACCTCCAGTGGCTACACTCAAGCCATGCCTTCATGCGTAGGACCACCTGCTGTAGGGCCCTCACATGCAACATGCGCAGCACCACCGATAGCAGCAGACTCGCGCGCGACCACCCCCGCGCATAGCCACTCACATGTGAAACAGACCTTGCGCGTGGCCTTCCCCTTCGACTATGCAAGCACAATGGCCATGCGCAGAAGCCCCATGCACGGCCTATCCTTCCCTCCAACCGGCGCCTACAGCCAACGGTCGCGTAGCCACACCCTCGCGCGAAGTAGCCAACGTTCCTGCGAGACCTACGAGCTGACCGGCCACCTCCTCCTCTTTTTCTTCTCCATCAACAGGGAGGAGGAACCCAACATTAATGCCGATCCCCCTCCACGCAGCCACCTCTTCCGCCCTCCATCCTCCGTGCCGTAGACTCCATCAGCCTCACCTCGACGCCGTGCACCCGACCAAGCCCTCAGCCACTCCACTAGTGACCTTCTCGACTGTGATAATAGCCCACAGCCGCCTCACCTCGCCTCATCACCGGTGGCATCTTCGATCACCGTGGGCCGCCGCACCACCACTAGAGTGATCCTCTCCTCTGACCGTACTCCTCCAACGAACCACACCGCCAGCCGCAGCTCCTCACGTGCGCTCGGCCAAGGGAACTGCCTCCCCTGTTTTGCTACAGTAGGGGAGGCATTAGTTGGGTGTGGTTTTTCTGATTGGCACAACTAAGAGACGACGTCGACCTTGAGTGATGTCCACACACAGGGTAGACGCAGGAGACCTAGATCCCGCTTTCATAGGGGATTCTCCTTTGTCACAAGTTTTATTTCTATTTTCTCTCCCTTGTAGTAATTGGGGCTGATTTTTGGGGGTCTGTCCCCACATTCTTTAGAGACTAGGGGCTATATTTTTGCTACTCACGTGATTCATTTTTCTGCATGCTTGCCTCTAAAACAAATACAATAAAATACTGAGCTTCCTATTAGGAGTTACATACCCTTAGGTGTGTGCATTTAGGGGTGATTGAGTAGCACATTAGATCTCATTGTTGCATTGCGAGCATATTTGCACGAAGATTGCTGGAGACAGGTACACCTTTCTAACTTTTGCATCCTGCTTCTGTTCACGCATTTGCATTCTGGTTAAAATTCAAGACCACCAAGCTGATTGAAATTACCTAATCCAGTGGTCACCTAACTACAATTGGAACTGATAATCAGATTTGACCTTAAAACCAAATCACACTTGATTTGATTCAAAGGGACTTGTCTGTGTTTTCAAAATAGAAATGATTTGCGGTGTGATGCACACATCTGGCACTAAGCACGTACATTAGGCACCGCACTAAGGCTCGATCTCTTAAGGCTGTAGGCACCGATCTCTTTATCGGTGTAGATCCTCCTATCTTGTTTTGTGGTGGTGGTACTATCTTTTGACCGAGTGTTTTGATACTTTACGGAGGGGGACACCACTTAAAGGAACAAAAGGGTAGTTAAGAGGCACCACTTACGCATCGCCTCAAAGGAAGGGTTTTCCCTACTTGCATCCCTTTGTTCGTCCTTGGAGTAACTTCTCACTCGATCACCTAAGAGTATCATCTAAGCAAAGTATAGGTCCTAGGGCACTCGAAGGTTGAATTAGGTTGCGTAATTGCAGTGAATAACTTGTTTGGCCATCTTTATCAACCAATTCTACCTCAGCAACAAAGAATGTTAAGATCTTAAGTCATCATCCCTCTTATACCACATACGTGGGAACAGAGGGATAACACCTTGACCTTTTGACCTATCTTTGGAGTGGAGGTTTCACTTACTCAATCAACAAGAACTTGAATAGTGATTGCTATTGTATGCTTGGTAGACGCTCTCTTAAGGGCAGTCTAGTGTTTGATCCTAAGCCCGAGAGAATCCTTAGGAGAGCCTGCCAAGGAGAGAAAAGAGAAGACATGGCGGATCAAGGAGCAAATCAACAAAGGATCCTAAGGGACTATTTTATTCCAACCAACCAACCCGCTCAAGCACTGAGACAACCGGCAGGGGATAATCCATATGAGATCAAGATCAGTACCATATCTTTGTTGCCCTCCTTTTATAGTACTACTAGGGAGGACCCCTACCAGCATTTAAAGGAATTCACCGAGGTCTGCTCTACGGTGAAACTTCAGAACTTTATTGATGAAGCTCTTATGAGAACCCTCTTCCCGTTCTCCCTTAAGAACAAGGCAAAACACTGGTATCACACCTTGGATGCAAGGGTGAATGATTGGAACACCCTTAAGGGATAATTCTTGAAAAAATACTTCGCAATGAGAAAAACCAACCACTTCAGGAGGGAAATCATGGGTTTTACTCAATTAAATGGGGAACAATTCCATGAGACTTGGGAGCAATTCAATGATCTGATTCGACTATGCCCCCACCATCGAGTACCTAAATGACAATTGGTAGAAAGGTTTTATACTGGACTATCTGATAGGCATAAGCAAATCGTGGATGCTGCTTGTGCCGAAACCTTTCTCACCAAAATGAAGGATGAGGCTTGGATATTATTTGAGTCACTGAGTGACAATTCTATCCACTTGACCTCAGCTTATCAAGATAGGAAACCATCCATCCTCCAAAGGAAAGCTAAAGCTAGTGAAGCTGGGGTGACTCAGAATTTGGCTTTTCAGATACAATTGTTGAATCAGAATTTTGAAAGACTCATGACTAACCCAAACACAATCCCACAAACTGCTTCCCAAGTCTAGAATCTTTCTGAATGCTCCATTTGCCAAAGCACCCTTCACACCACTGTTGAGTGCCATTTGGCTAATCAATTCCCCGATTTAGTATAGGTAGACCTGAATGCTGCCCAAGGGTTTCATCCACTTCCCAAGAACAATCCTTTTGGAAGCACCTACAATCTTGGATGGAGAAATCATCCCAATTTCTCATGGAAGCAAGGTGTTGCTTCAAATTCGGGGAATATACGAGCCCAGCACACCCAACCCTATCAGGCACAACAATCCCAGTCTCCTCAGCCTAATAATTTTGAGATGGAAGATCTAAAAGCTATGATGAAGGCCATGCAATAAAATCAAAGTATGATCATTCAATCTCAGAATAAGGCTATCCAAGAAATGCAATTTCAAATTGCCCATCTTGTTGAGGCTGTTAGACAACACGACCGTGGGAAATTGCCCAGCTTATCTGAGGAGAACCCAAGGGGTAAAGGACCCTTCATAAGGGAGCATGGTAAGGTTGTGACCATTTTGAGGAGTGGTAAGCAACTCTCCAAACCTGAACTCGCTCCTACGATCACCCCTCCTACCACTCCAACCAGCACCTACGCATCCACTGAGGAAGAGCCACTCAGCCCTTCCTCACTTGAAATCACCCATCCGAAGGATGCTATCCTCGTTCCACCCTTATCTCGCCATGACAACCCTTCCACCCAGAGGCCGAGAGTGCCCTTTCCTGAGCGCTTATCCGCCCCTGGGGCACCTGCTGCTGGCTCATCTGGAGCCAAGGATAGGATAGATGAAATAATGGAGACATTCAAGCAAGTTCACATTAACTTGCCTCTTTTGGATGCTATCAAGCAAATACCATCCTATGCTAAATTTCTAAAGGACCTGTGCTCCTAGAAGAAGAAATCTAGGAAACAGGTCCAGGCTAAGGTCGTTTTTCCTGACTTAATTAGCTCAGTCCTACAACAAGGTACACCCCCCAAGATGAAGGACCTAGGAGCCCCATTTATTTCTGTGGTCATTGGAGACCAACCATCGATGAGGCTCTCCTCGATCCGAGCGCGGGGGTTAATATACTGCCGAGCTCTATCTATGAGCTATTAGGAAGAGGTGATTTGAAGCCTAGTCCTGTAATCCTCCAAGTAGCTGATAGATCGTTGAAGGCACCATGTGGACTCTTAGAAGATGTCCTGGTGAGAGTAGAGGACTTCTTTCCTGTCGACTTTCTGATATTGGACACTGACCCATCCAACATGCCCACCAAACCCTCAATTATCCCGGGGCATCCCTTTTTGGCTACAACCAATGCATCGATCAATTGCAAATTAGGGCACTCAAGATGGGCTTTGGGAATCGAAAAATCTGGCTCAATGTGTTTGATGCATATATACAACCAAGATTAGAGGATTGTTCCCAAATCGAGGTGATCAATGAGATTATAGAGGAGACGACACCAGCTCTTTTGTGTGATGATCCTCTCCAAATGGTCATTTCTAAGGATCGTACCTCGAATTTTGAAGGAGGGGAAAATCTGCCTGAATTAGAAGAGCTATTAGGTGTCAAAGTAAAGTCCCTCTCCCCACCATGGACAATCAAAGTAGATTTGTTACCAGAGGTGGGGACATCAAACATAACTCCCTCAATTTAGAAAGCTCCCGACTTGGAGCTTAAACCACTTCCAGAGACCCTCAAATATGTCTTCCTTGGGCCCAATGATGCGCTCCTTGTCATCATCTCAATTGCTCTATCTGAGACGTAGGAGGGAGCACTAATTGAATGCATAAAACGTCATAAGGAAGCTATTGCTTGGACTATAGATGACATTAAAGGGGTTGACTCAACTCTCTGCATGCATCACATTTACACAGATGACTCTGTAAAACCTTTTAGAGATATGTAGAGGCAGTTAAATCCTAACATGCAGGAAGTGGTGAAAAAGGAAATTTTAAAATGGTTGGATGCGAGGATAATCTACCCCATTTCTGATAGTAAATGGGTCAGTCCTATTCACATGATGCCCAAAAAGGCAGGATTCACAGTGGAGACTAATGAGAAACGGGAGCAAGTCACCACCAGACCCACAACAGGATGGAGGGTATGCATTGATTACAGCCTCCTAAACACCGCTACCCAGAAAGGCCATTTTCCTCTGCCATTTATTGATCAGATACTGGAGAAATTGGCAGGGAATAAATACTTCTGTTTTCTCTATGGATATTCTGGGTACAATCAGATTGCCATCTTTCTGGACGACCAGGAGCACACTACTTTCACGAGTCCTTATGGCACATTTGCCTTCCGCCGAATGCCATTTGGACTATGTAATGCTCTAGGAACATTTCAATGGTGTATGATGTCCATCTTTTCAGACATGATTGACGAGTTCGTTGAGGTTTTCATAGATGATTTTTCCATATATGGCTCGTCGTTTGACCATTGTCTCTCACATTTAGAAAATGTTCTCACCCACTGTGAGGACACAAGATTGGTGCTTAGCTGGGAGAAAATCCATTTTATGGTTCAACAAGGCATTGTTCTTGGGCATGTATTGTCCGAGCAAGGTTTAGAAGTGGACAAGGTCAAGGTTGAGTCCATTTCTAAGCTTCCACCGCCCACCAATGTCAAGCAGATTCGATCATTCCTAGGCCATGCTAGCTTTTATAGGTGCTTCATTAAAGACTTTAGCAAGATTTCTAGGCCACTTTGTGACCTACTGGAGAAGGATACTGCCTTCATTTTTGATGCAAAGTGTGCCAAAGCCTTCCAATTATTGAAGGAGGCCCTCATAACTGCATCGATCCTACAAGCACCTGATTGGACCCTCCCGTTTGAGTTGATGTGTGATGCCTCTGATTTTGCTGTGGGTGCGATCCTTGGTCAACGGGTTGATAAGAAGCCTCATGTGCTATACTATGCAAGTAAGACTCTTATGGATCCACAACAAAACTACACTGTAACAGAAAAAGAACTCCTTGCGGTAGTATTTGCTTTGGAGAAGTTTAGGTCTTATCTTCTGGGATCCAAGGTTGTGGTTTATACTGATCACTCAGCCTTAAAACACTTGCTCATGAAGGACACCAAACCTAGGCTAATTCATTGGATTCTATTATTACAAGAGTTCATCCTTGATATCCATGCCAAGAAAGGGGTCAAAAATGTTGTTGTAGATCATTTATCTAGGATCCCAGTTGAGGCTTCAACCTTGTCAGGAGGCATTCATGACACCTTTCCTAACGAAACGGTAATGGCAGTACAACCATCGACACCATGGTTTGCTAATGTTGTCAACTACTTGGTCATTGGTGAAACCCCTAGTACGTGGAATAAGCATAAGGGAGATAGATTTCTCGGTAGCACCAAGTATTATCACTGGGAGGACCCTGAGCTCTTTAGAATAGGCCGTGATCAAGTCTTACGTAGATGTGTCCCAGAAGAGGAACAACAGAGTGTCTTGAATTTTTGCCACAGACTACACTGTGGAGAACACTTTAGTGTTAAGAAAAGTACGTATAAGGTTCTCCAGTCTGGTTTCTGGTGGCCTTCACTTTTCAAAGACACACACACCTTTGTGGAGGCTTGTCTTCGTTGTCAACAAATTGGCACTATTGGCAAGAAACATGAGATGCCCTAACAACCTATTCTTTCGGTCGAGATATTTGACATATGGGGCATAGATTTCATGGGTCCTTTCCCATCATCTCATGGCTTTGAATATATCCTCCTGGCAGTTGATTATGTGTCAAAATGGATAGAAGCTATTCCGACAAGGACCAACGATCACTCCATGGTCCTGCCTTTCATTAAGGCCAATATCATTTCCCGATTTGGCTGCCCGAGGTCGATCATTAGTAATGGGGACCTCATTTCAGGAATGCCCACTTCGCCCATCTCCTCAAAAGTCTTGGTGTCACCCACAAGGTGGCCACCCCATATCATCCACAGACGAGCAGATAGGTTGAAGTGTCAAATAGGGAGATCAAACGAATTCTAGAAAAAATTGTAAGACCCGACAGGAAAGATTGGTTGAAGAAACTAGATGACGCTCTATGGGCTTACAGAACGGCTTATAAGACCCCCTTGGGTATGTCTCCCTTCTATATAGTGTATGGCAAAGCTTGCCATTTGCCTGTTGAGATTGAGCATAGCGCTTATTGGGCTATTAAGAATGTCAACATGGATCTCGAAAATGCAGTCAAAGCATGCTTATTAGAACTGAATGAGCTTGAAGAATTGAGGAATGAGGCCTATGACACTACTCAAGCTTATAAAGAGTGCACTAAGGTCTTTCACGATAAACACATCCTCCACAAAACCTTTGAGCTCCACCAATGGGTCTAGCTTTTCAATTCTAGACTCAAGCTTTCCCTGAGAAGCTGAAGTCCCGTTGGGATGGGCCGTACAGTATCACACAGGTGTTCCTGTATGGTGCAGTTGAGATACAGAACCCCTCATCTGGTGAGACATTCAAGGTAAATGGCCAGCGCTTGAAACCTTGTGTTACACTTTCTGATGGCCAGGTATTGGACACATACATATTGAAGGATCCTTAGCTCCAATTACTCTCTACCTCAGGTTGTATCTTTCCTTGCTTTTGCTTTCCAATGCGGTCATTGTTAGATCTAGGTATGGGGGGTATAACTTGGGGTTATTTATAGCATTTATACATATTCTGCATGCATAATTAGGACTTTAGTTTTGCATATTAAAAAAAAAAAATAGAGAGAAGAAGAGAGATGAAAAGGGAAAGAGAAAGAAGAAAAAAGATAGGCAAGGAAAAACCATGTTAGTCCTAACATGTGATTATGAAAGAGTCACCTAAGTTTCAGGCTGGATCGGATGATGAATTAAGTCTTAAAGTGCTAAAGGGAAGGAGATAAGTGAGGGATACTGACTTTAGGCCTCCTAGTCCTATTCTAGGGCTTAAACACTCATGTATTTGTTAGGATCTAGACTATTCCTCAAGAGGATGAGGGAGTTGCGAGGCTGATGTATTAAGTCTAAGGCTTAGGGAGTATTCAGCCCCGTTGCCTGTCCTTTGGTTTATGGAACTTGGTAACCTGAGCACCCAGAAAACAAAAATCATACACTGGTCTGGTTCAATGCGCATAACAAAGAATAATGCCAAAAAGAATAATCATATTGTCTCCTCGATGCTTGTCTCCCAGGATATCTAAATATCCTATCGGGAGCACGGAAGCATCTCGTGCTGATTCAGATGTCATGGGCAGCAGTATCCTAAAATGTCAATTACCAGGGTTTGAATTTAGCTACAGAATGCCATGGGTGGCACTATCCTGAAGTGTCAAAAGCCAGGGTTCTGGGGGTTGCCATGGGTGGTGCTATCCCGAAGCATCGATTGCAAGGGACCCTCGAGGATTGATGGTAGGGACAAGGAATCTGATACAGATCGTATTTAGGGCCAATCCAAGGTTGAGTCTAGGGGAATTTAAAAAGAAAGAGAGAAAACTCTCAAAATAATATTTATCCCTCTCTCTCTTACTAAAAATGCACTGGCTAACTGAACCTAGCCTTACTGCACATATGCACAGGTGCTTTAACCGCTGGGGTCAACGAACCTTTGGGCAGTTTTTGCTAGCCTTAGAAACCTTCGTAGTGGACCCAAGACTGAGGCTAGTCAGGTCCATATCTTGGCTTGTAACTGAGTGCCTTTAGGCCTATAGTTGGTATTTCAATCTAATTTCTAGAGTACGATACGATAAGGCATCCTGACAGTAAAATCTAGCCTGGAGACCTGGTCTGTTTCGTATGATTTTGCTCGGGACTAGCAAAACTTAGGCATGGCGATATTTGATAGGTTCACTTTAGTGGGCAAAATTAGAGCCTAAGTACATGGTCAGTGAAATAAGAAATGAATTTAGAATGTCCTTTATATTAAAAAAATTATGCAAAAGAAAAAATCATCATTTCATGCATTACATAATTTTGTTAGGAATCCCTGTCAAATTGGAATGCTATTGGAATTATTACATTGAAGGAAAAATTCTCTACTTTCTATGTTGAAGTATTTTCTTCTAATTATTTGTTTTCACAAAAAAATCTTTGTTTGTAAGTCGTACGCAAAAGGAAATAAAGATAGAAAAGAAAGACAAAGAACAAAAAGAGAAAGAGCGGACAATCGTCCACCTTCCTCTTTTTCTCCTCCAATCTCTCTCTCCCTCACGAACATTCCCTCTCTCTCCGATTATTCCCCTTCTTTAACACTCTTTCTCATTTTCTATTTTTGCCCTTATATAACAGGAACGACAAGAGAGGGGTATCATCGGTGGAGGAGAATTTTTTCCTCAACACCTTCATCATGTGCCTTTCACCACCGCGAGGCACCACCTCACCGTGCAACCTCGACGTTCCCTCAACCATGCCCTGATCGCCACTGCGAGCCACCACCAACACCTTTACCGTGTGCTGGCCTCTTTGGTTAAGATGACCCAGAAGGTTCCCATATGTCTGAGACTTGTCCCACCACCACTGTGTTCACCTCTTTTCTCGGCACCTATTATAGCACCCTCGCTCATGCACCAGGCCTCACACAGCCATAGCCTCCCATGCAGTTAGCAACCTCCAGCGACCACGCTCGAGCAGCGCCTTCACGTGCAGCACCACCTACCGTAGTGCCCTCGCACGCAACAGGCTTAGCACCACCGAAAGCAGTAAACCCGCACACGACCACCCCCGCACGCAGCCACTCACGCATGCAACAGACCTTGCACATGGCCTTCCCCTTCGACTGTGCAAGCACAATGGCCGCACGTAGAAGCCCCACGTACAACCTCTCCTTCCCTCCAGCCGACACCCACAGGCAATGGTTGCGCAGCCACACCCTTGCACAAAGTAGCTGGCGTTCCCGCGTGATTCGCGAGCCGACCAACCACCTCCTCCTCTTCTTCTTCTCTGTCAACAGGGAGGAGGAACCCAACATTAATGTCGATCCCCCTACATGCTGCCACCTCTTCCGCCCTCCATCCTCCACACCGTAGACTCCATCGGCCTCACCTCGACACCGCGCACCCGACCAAGCCCTCAGCCACTCCACAAGTGACCTTCTCGACTGCGACAACAGCCCACCACTGTCGCACCTCTCATCGTTGCTGGTAGCATCTCCGATCACCGTGGGCCGCCGCACCACCACTAGAGTGATCCTCTCCTTTGAACCTACTCCTCGAACGAACTACATCGCCAGTCACAGCTCCTCGCGTGCTTACAACCAAGGGAACTACCTGCCCTGTTTTGCTATAGTGGGGGAGGCATTAGTTGGGTGTGGTTTTTTTGATTAGCAAATCGCTATTACATTATTTTTGACATTACTTTATTCTGGACTCATTGCATGCATGCCCTTTAACTTCCTCTTATTCTCAAGATTTATGTTATGAATGGATGGCTTAGCACAAGACATGAGCATTTGAGTATCTTGCAATATATTTTTGTTGGCAGGATTTTATGTGAAATTAATTAAGGGACTTATTAGTCCGTGCCTCCCTGTGATATGACCTGAAGTTGTGGTATAATTTCAGTATATTTTTAGTAACTTTGATCGAGGGTTTTGCACCACATTACATATTGCAACAACAAATTTCTACAAGCGAAACTCCTAATCAATATCCTTAAAAAACTTAGCATAGCTAGGGATATATTTGATTATGTATAGGAGAGGGGTGTTGATCAGAACATGCCCAAATAATCCCATGCATTCCTCATTTGTGGGCTTAGATTATTTTTTGCTATTGGTGGTGGAGTGGAGAGCTTGGGGAAAAGGGATAGAAGTCATGTCATGATAATCAATTTCTTTTTCTCCCTGAGCAATGGTGTTAGGAGAGTGGACCTGCACTAGGGTAGTGTGGGTTTCATTAGGTTGGTGTAAAGGCCTAGGATCGATGATTGTTTTCCTATTCCTTAAAGTAACTCCATTGGCAGTTTAGTTGTTCCTGGGAGGGGGCCTGATGTTGCAGGAACTAGGTGAGTGTTGTGATGCTAGGTTGATTGGTGGCTAATTAGTATGGTTCTGATTTGAGTGCCCGCCCTGGTAATGGTTCCTTTGATTGATAAGGTTGGGTATGGGCTAGGAAGGTAGATGTCCTGTAGGTCTCTAGTCGAAGTAACCCCAATCTGATTATGGAGATTTGTAACAACATGGGTTACCTCGGACATTTGATTTTGTAACCCCTGCAGGGTTTTCTTAACCTGGTCATTGATGTCTTCTTGGGATGGCCCAGGTTGATAGAAAGTCTAGTTCTGCCCATACCCTCCAAATTGGTTTTGTTTCTGAGAGGGCACCTGATTGGTCCAGGAGTGAGTCAGGTAATTACTCTAATTGGAGTTGGAGGGAGTTCTAAATTGCGCCTGGAGGGCGAAAATATTCTCAATGGGGTTAGGATTTGGATAACTGCAAGTCCCTGGGGAACCATATAAAGCCTCAGAATATTGATTATACTCAGCAAGGATAGTATTGAGATTGTGAAAATTCTCTCTTTAGAATGTTAGGCGAGGTTAGATGTTGTACCTAGGTGGGTGTAGTAAGTCTTTCCTTGATTTTCTTCTGATTTAATTGCATCTGGTCGAGTTTGTGGGAAATCATTTGAAGATCGTCTTGGGTAGAGAGGATTGATCGAGTGCCTATCTCATGAACACAAAACTGCGAGTTCGTAGTTCTACCAAAGGTGTTCATGGACGCATGATTAAATGAGCTTTCATTCATTTCTTCAAAAAGATCATAGGTACTCTTAGCACCTTTATTCAAGAAGTTGCCGCCACACGAGGTGTCGACGAAACATCGAAGTTGATCTTCTAATCCATGGTAGAAGATCTGCACGTGCCACTATAATGAAACCTCATGGTATGGGCAACTTCTTAAAAGATCCTGGAATCGCTCCCAATAATCATGTAAGGTCTCACCAAGTTTTTGTTGGAAGGTCGTAATGTAAGCACCTCTATTTTGATGTACCAAAATTATGCTTATTGCTAGACTAACATTTCAAGACTATCTCGGATTAAAGCATCTTTCAAGATAGTTGTTGATGTGTGTCTCAAGCTAAGTGAAGATAGTTGATGATGTGTGTCTTTGTATCTTTATTTGAGTCTAGGACATTATTGTAAGGAAACATAAATAAAACTCAAAAATGGATTTTCACGTATCTTTTAAAAACCAAGTTTTTAGGGATATTAATCAACCAAATTAGTTATTTGATCAACCAAAATACTTTGATCGACCAACCAACTTCATTAACCGATCAAATTAGCCCATTTTAGGAAGTTGATAAATATCCTTTTGATTGACCAATCAAGTAAATTGACCGATCAATTAGTGATCGACTAATAACCTTAATTGATCAACCAAATTGCCTTTTGATTGACCAATTAACCTTAATTGATCGACCAATTTAACTTCCTATTCAGGCAAAACTTTTAGTATAAATAGAGGTCGTACACAGTCCATCTAAATAGAACTTTCAAAAAGAAATACCTTTCATAAAGTAGAGCTTCTCGTGCTTATTCCAAACGCCTTCGTGCCCCGTTCTTCACATTCTTCAAAAGAACGATGCCTTGAACCTCTACGAAAAATTCGGTTTGATCCTTTATTGAGGTTCCATAGAAGTTATTTCTGTTATTCTATCTTGTTGCTTTGATTTACGGATCTGAAGATTGTTGGAAAGATTCGTGGTTGTTTTTGCTTCTCTTTAGGATAAACAGAGATGTGGTTATAAGAGGTTGTGTCACCCTCGTTCAAGTGGTACGGTTAGTGGATTGACTAGCTTGGACTAGTCAAAAAAATCCTAAGCTGAGAGGCTTAGGTAGTGGTTTTCACCCGATTTGGGTTTCCACTATAAATCAGGTGTACTCTATGCTTGAATCTCTTGTGATTTATTTTTTATTTGTGTATATATATTTTTAAGGTGATACTATTCATCCCTCCCCTCTAATATACATTTCAATCCGCAGGATATCCTCCTACTCTCATGTAATAGATCATCGTAGGGAAATCATACTACTAATGGGGAAGAATTTCTTTAGGAAAGCACTTTTAAGCTGAGGCCAAGTGGTAATGGGTTTGCCAATGGTTTTGAACTAGTATGCAGCCTTGTCCTTGAGGGAAAGCAGGAATAATCGCATCAGCCATAAATCCTCTTGCACATTGTGAGAACGAGTCATTTGTACAAGGAGAGTAAGTTCCTCAAGGTAGCTGAAGGGTCATCTCAAGGAAGGCCATGGAAGTGCTTGATTAAGGTCAAGACAACAAGATTAATCTCAAAGTCCCCTCTGATATGACCACCCCTGGTATGTCCTCATAATTGGAAGGATCGTAAAAATCCTTAAGAGGAACGATAGGTTGCTGACGGGGTGGCAGGTTTTGCCCTTGGTTGGCTAGGTTCATTACAATCCTAGCCAATTGTTGTTCATTTGCTTGTAGTTGAGCTAGTTGATCAACCATCATGTACAGGGGATTGGGCAAGGGGCCTTGATTTTGTCCTTGTGGCATCTTAAGTAGTTCTAGGATGAGTAGGTTGGGGATGGGTAAGTCAAAAAGTGGGCTAGATTGTGGATTTTGGGTGGAAGGATTAGAAATAGGATTAGAGGTGGGATCAGAAGTGTTTTGTGGGTAAGAGGTGGAAGCAGCGTCGAACCTATTTTGGGGATTTTCCATTTTTGAAGAATGATAATGAGAGGAAGAAAGTCTTTTTGTGTAGGGGGGCAGAATCAAGAGGTCCCTCCAAGTGTGGATTTTGGGACCGCCGCCCGTGCATGCAATGGAAAAATGGGGAGGAGAGGAAGGAAAGATGAGAAGAATAAGTCTGCAACCAAACAAGCAAAATTCTTGACCTAACTTAAGGGTGATTCCCAAAAAATTACCTAAGACTTGGCCTACATAAGAAGTAAGAAATTAGTAGCTGATAATCGTTCCCTTAACAAATCTGGCTAGACTGATTAAGGGGAGGGTTGGGCCCAAGCATGTCCCAGGAAAATCACTAGGGGCTTGTATAAACCCGCTCTTGGTCATTTGACACAGCCCCTCATCCTGACACCAGATATAGATGAAGGAATTGATACCAACTAAAGAAAACTTAAAACCTAGGTAGCAAGCCTAAGTTTGATAAACCTTAGGGGTCAAATTGCTACAAAATTTTAATTAGGTCTAGGAGCTTAAAGTGTACAAGGAATGTGATGGGCATTGGTTGGGGTAGTGCCCGATTATTTCTTTTTTTGTATGTGTGTGCGGATTGGGAACTAAGTGGTGTCTAAGCCAAATCAATAGGGTTTGCAAACAAGGATTTTTTTTATTGAAGTGTTTTAGGGTTTTGATTAAGATTTAATGTCTTTTAAGATTCTCTCTTATTAATGATTCAAGGTTTCGATGTTCCAAAAAATAATAATAAACATCTTGTTGTTGGTGGAAGTCAATTCCTTTAAAAAAAATTGATTTGACTAAGAGAGAATTAAAACCCTAATGTGAAGAATCCTATGCATGTAGCTTCTGAATATGAATCTCGTTTTCAAATATTTAAGAGTGGTGATCCAAATAAGAAAACAACACCACCAGTAGATGTAAAATGAAACAAGAAATCCCAAAATAATTTTTTTGAGATTTTAGGAAATTATTTAATACTTGTTTAGAATTTTTCTTCTCACTGGTGTCAAGAGTTAGAAATGATAGATTCAGAAGAATGATTCTATAGAAACCTCAATTGGCCTCAAATATTTTTTAGAATTTTATATGATGTAAAGAATTTCTCAAGGTTTCTACAAATATAAATTTTACCTAAATCTGGTCAGCAGAAAAATTTATAAAATTTCTCGGATAGTAAGAAAATAGTAAGAAAATAAGGTCTAACCCTTGTCTAGTTCACGAATTTTTAAATTTTTTCTATTGGTCAAAGTCATTTAAAAATTGGACTCAAGGTTTTTGACTCAAAGGGGCTTCCCTGGGTGAAATTTGGTGATTTTAGGAAACCCCTATGTGCCCAAACTCTATTTTTGAAAATCAAGATAGAAGTTTGGATTTTCAAAAATCAAACACCAATAAGACTAAAGTGGTGGAAAAATGAAGCAAACAAGCAACAAATTGATTTTTAGGGCTCCACCACCCTCAATTTTTCTTGTTTTTGAATTTTTTGATAATTTAAAGATTTTTTTAAAGAGATTTTTGTGATGATGAAAGAAGTGGTCGGGGATACTAACCTGACGTACACGAGAAGACAAGTTCACTCAAACCTTCACTCTAAGAAAATCCAAATCCTACCCCTACTCTCACTCCTGATTCACACCTAAACAACACAAAACATAAAATTTTGTGAAGATCAAATAAAGCAAGAGAGAGACTAAATGAGAGTAAGTCGTGCCTCTCTGGCAACGGTGCCAACAAGTGATAGGGCACACCCACCAAGGACTTGCCAAGGAAGAAAGCATCATCTTTGGAAGAGCATATCAAAAAGGGATTAGGAGAATTCCTTTTCAAGCCTAGGAGCAGCTGAGCTTGGAGCAAGGACTCTCTCATCTTCACCACCATCACTAGGAGGTTCTTTGTTTTACCATCTTTTTATTTTTAATTTTGTAGTAGGAGCATTCCTCTAAAAGCATTCCTGTAAAATAAATTTTCTCCATATATCAAGTTGCCTTTCTATAATTTTGTTGCATCTTATTTAATTGCTTTGTGCTCTAGTACATTTCACTCCCTCTCTCTAATTACTCTAGGTCTTCACATACCTAGGATAAGCTTAGAGAGAGGTTATTCTTGTCACTTAGGTTGTAGCAATTAGGCATAGTCTTTCTTCGCATAATATTTCATTGTTGCCCTTTATTTCAAAACTTCAAAAAAAAAATTATATTCAAAAATCATAAAAAGAAAGTTGATTTCCCAATTTCAAGGGAGAGTATTAAAATTTGCAAACTTGCCTCCTTGGACGACCCTAGATACTCCACTATCTAAGTTTTATAAATTTAAAAGCGATTGCGAATTTGCATGTTACAATGACTCAAAACCCTAATCTTATCAAATCATGCATTTTCACCATCACTTTTTGGCACCATTACTGGGTAGGCATGGCTTTTGCGTACACTTTTCTCTCTTGCTTGATACACGGATCTCATCCACTTCTCTTTATTTCTCTCATGTCTGTAGGCACTACAGGAAGAAGGCAGGATTTTGAAAGTGAAACCTTAAAGTCCTTGTCTTCCCATAGATTCAAGGTTAGTGCCATCCTTCTTGTCACATAATTATTCTTAAAAAGTATCAAAAAAATATTAAATCAGGCTTTTAGGATCAAGAACATAAAAATTAGGTAGAGTGGTGACCTTTAAAAGCCATTGTTTGCTTGTTTGATTAATTAACACCACTCTACCCTAAGTGTTGGTGTTCTGATTTTTGGGTTAAGACTTCTGTCCAGATTCCAAAAATCAATTACCAACACCACATGCCTCTTAAAATCTTGAAATGTCACCCAAATATTTCACATTAAGCTAAGAACATTTTTTCCAAATTTTAGAGTATTTGTAGTTGTAGATAATTTTTAAAAATTCGCGGACCACAGGGGGGTCATCTCTTATGATTTCATTATTTTGTTACTGTACGTGAATTTTAGGAATTTTTATACTTGTCCAATTTCTGTGAAATTTAATTTTCTAGAATCCTTGTGAAATTATATAGAACATACAAAATTACAAAAATTTTTGGTGAACGGTGGTGTTAATGAATAATCCAAAATACCCATGGGTATCATTTCTGGACTTTGACACTAGCATAAAGAAAAATCTCAAAAAGATATCAAACGAATTCCTAAAATCATAAAAAAATATTTTTTCGAATCTTTGATTTTCATTCTATTAGTGGTGTTGATTTGTCTGTTTGGACCATACTTAAAAGGAAAAGCCTGAAAAGATTCACCGATAGTTAAATTTCTGCTTAGGGTTCAAATCAAGTAGGGTTTCTTTTCATTTTATAGTACCACATTCTAAAGGAAATGCACCTTCACCAATACAACTTGATTTCTCTTTGATTGTGGAACTCAAACTTGTTTGAAATTATAAAAAGAAAACCCTAAAAGACTTTAAACAAAATCAAATCCTACAAGCAGGAAAGTAACAAAATAGTGTGACAAACCACTCGATTTGGCATTGGACCCACTCCGTCAAATTGCACACACTTAAAAATTGAAATAACAGGGCATTACCCCAAATCAATGTCCTCAACATTCCTGTGCACATTAAGATACCTAAGACTAATTTAAAACAAGTAGTCATTGGACCACTTAAGGACTTCACCAAAACTAGGCTTGATATCCGATATCTAAGAACCATTAAGCGCTCCTAATTCCTTTTGAAAATGCGGTGACAGAATTGGAGGGAAGTCAAACGACAGGTGCGGGTTTACACAAGCCCCTAGTGATTTTCCCAGGACATGCTTAGGCCCAATCCACCTCTTTAGTCTAGCCGAGTGATCTTAAGGAAGTAGGTTCACTTATTGATTTCTTATTTATCGGGTTTCCAAGTCTTAAATTTCACTAAGGAATCATCCTTAAGACAGATTAGGCTTGGTTGTTTGCTTTGCACACTTTCTCTTGTCTATCTCTTCTCCTCCCCTCCCCGTCTTCCAAGTGCATCCATGGATGAAGGTCCCAGAACCCACATCTCGTTGGACCATTTGATTTTGCCCTAAGCATAAAAAAATCTTTATTTTCTTCTCCATCTCATCATTCCTCTGATTTTAACATGGAAAACATGGAAAATCGTTCAAAAAATTCTACTTCCACCTCCCAACCCAAACCTAACTTCCAAAACCCATCAACTGATCCACAAGCTGACTTTCCCATCCCTAACCTTCCGCATTTGGAGCTACCACAAAACCAAGAACGGCTAGGTGGCTCTCAAAATCAAATGTAAATCTCCTTACCCTTATGGTCGACCAATTGGTTCGACTGCAACAAAACCAGCAACAGTTGGCTAGGACAGTCACGAACTTAGCCAACCAAAGACCAGGTCAGCCACTTGGGGAATCTCTTGTATCTCTTAAGGATTTCTATGATCCTTCCAATTATGAAGAGAGACCTGGAGTGGTTATACCCCAAGGGGATTTTGAGATTAAACCTGTCATTCTCAACCTAATCAAACATTTTCATGGTCTTTCGATAGAAGACCCCTTTCGCCATCTTGAGGAGCTAGATGTCCTCACTCCAACCACCCGTTCCTACAATGTGCAGGAAGAGGTGTGGATTGTGAGACTATTTCCTCTTTCATTGAAAGATAAAGCTTCTCATTGGTTTAGAATGATCGAGCATCCCATCACCACTTGGCCCCAATTAAAAAGTGCTTTTCTTAAAAAAATTTCCCAATAGGTCATACAAATGCTTTAAGATGATCAATTACGACCTTTCAACAAAAATCTGGTGAACCGCTCCATGCATCTTGGGAGAGTGATGGGGGCACGCTTCACGAATTAAAATCAGGATTTGGAGGACCCATCATCGTACCTCGCAAAATGCATCTATCAGATAAAATTTATAATCAAAACTCGAAAAGTGAGTCCCAGGTCAAACACAGGGAGGCGAACATTTGGTTTTATAAAAATTCGTGCTTCGCTTTATCTCTTTTTGTCATTTTTATCTTTTCTAATTTTTTTGGTATTTTAATAGGCAAGAGATCAGATCAACAATTGCTTATCTAGCTAATCTACTTGTGAAAATATAAGAGAGAGTGGGAGAAAGAGAGAGAGAGTGAAACAATCATCTATTTATCAAGAATTGTTTGTTACAACTATGAAAGTAGAAAATCTATACTACGAAAGCATAAAAAGATAGAAAGAGGTGAGAGAAATCCCCCTCGACGGTCGCTTGGAGGACGATTGCTCTGACATTGCCTGGAGGAAGGTGGTGAGGAGCGAGAGGAAGGAGGATGGAGTTGGAGGACAGAGAATGGGGCAGGATGGCATCGTGGCGAGGATCTTCTTCCTGAAGGGTAGTGAGAGGATAGCCACGGGACGCTCCACGAATGGGGATGAGAGGTGGGAAAACTATTTGATTTTCTACTCTAAAGGAGCATCCCAGGCTTGGGATAAGCTCTCTCTAGAGCCTTGGAGGTGGTGAGAGGAAGAAAGGAAGAGATGAAGAAAAATGGGAGGGGTAGGGGTTCTTTTATTGTGGAAGAAGGAATCAAATTCGTATACAGGACATTTAGTGACGGTCATAAACGTCGCTGAAGATCCGCCGCAAATGTCGCTAAAGAAAGCTCTCGTGCCCACGTTGCCATTGCGTTGGCACACGCTGTACTCACCCTTATCTCACTCGCACGTGCGATACGTGCCGCTGCCTCCGCACAGGCGTTGCGCTGCTGCATGCGCTAGTGCGCCCACGTTGCTATGCGCATACAATGGCTCGTGCGTGTGCATGGGCAGCCTGGGTTATGCCATGTGGCACGATTTGGGCTATCCATCTTCTTTTCGTTGTAGGGGCTACTACAGAGATCGGATTGAGTCAATTTTGATGTCGTTGGGTTGCGATCGTCGGCCCGAATCCATCCACGTGGTTGGATTTGTCATTTGAAACTCTGAATTATTTCACCTAGTCCCTTGGCCATTGATCTTCCTTGGACTGCATATGGTGCTACAGGACTCCGATTAAGGCAATTTCGAAGGCGTCGTCATCTTGATCAGATCTGTACGGTTGGATCATCAATCCGAGGCTCCGAAATAAATCTCCTTCTCTCCTAACCACAAAAAGGATGCAATTAATCTAAAATATACACAACTACTCTAAATGCAGAATGATGCATGCTATGCAATATTTATAATATGGAATGCAAATCTAAGCCTAGGAACATGCATAAATAGGCATTTTATCCTAAATAGATGTGTCTATATCATACCCCTATGCTTATCTTTTGCTAGTCCCTAGCAAAATTAAACTACATGCTATGTATAAAATAAAAATTAGGATTAGATCGCTTAGGCCTAAGTCATTTATTAACAATAGAAAATTTCAACTAAGGTCCTAAACAACAAAAACTCAATAGTACCCAGGTGCTTGCCAGAATGCAGACTGCCTAAGTCCTCGCCTTATTTGAAAAGGGAAGATAATTTTTTTTTTATTTTTCTTCTTTTCCAATTTCATTTTTTGGACTTTTGGAGTTTGAGAGTTCCGGGATAACTTTTTACGGCTACTTGACTTGTCCAAGACTCGATAAGGACTCTAAGTGCTAAGCATCTAGTGAAAAGAGTGAAAGACTCACTAGGCTACCATTAAAATGGACTTTGGGTTTCTATGACCCTAGGTGACCTTGCCTAGAGGTTTATCTTTCCAAACGGTAGCTCTCTCCCTACTTTAATTTATGGGGTCAACACAAGGGCTAGCCCATTAGTGTTTTGGGAATTATTGTGCATTTTTTTTGTGAGCTGGGTTCTGGACAACTGGCTAATGGGCTGTTACCCATGACAACTTGCCAGCCATACTCATGCGGTGAAGTGTGGCTTTTTTTCTCCTTTTTTTTTTTAAGTAGGTGGCTTTCCTGATCTAAGATTTACTTAAGGGTAGTATAATGAAAATGGTCTTGTGACTGGGCTCTAGACAACCGACCGATGAGCTATTACCACCGACAACTTGCCAGCCATGCCACCTTAGATAATTCATTAGCTACCCAATTTCTGAAGAAACAACTGAAAAGTAAGTCAGTGCAAAAAATGTGTGTAGATGCTTAGGCTTAAAGTCCCCCAAATCAGAGGGTGGGTTGATAAGTCACAAACTTATTATTCCAATTTATTTATCAAATTGAAATGAATTTTAATTGACGAGGACTCGAGACTAAGTCCACATTCGAGTGAACACCTAGGCTAATTAAGCCTAAAGACCTGAAGAGTCTAAGTGTTTAGGACCTCTCGTGTCATTTCCTAAAGTTAATAATGCCTAAAAGCCTAAGTTCTCTTCTCCTAATTCTATTTTCTTTTTTTTTATTTATTTTTATAAAAAACTAAAAGAAATTCTATGAAGTTAACAAAATGATTTCAAGATAAAGTATCCACCCTCCCATGCCTAAATGATGTAATGTCCTCATTGTAAAAATAGAGACAAGAAAAGGGTGGAGTAAACAGAATATCACCTAAATTTTGTGACAACCTGATCAGCTCTACAGAGAGAAGAGAGTATACACATGTGCTAAGTTTAATGCCTTCAGCAGAGCATAGCATACAAAGAAGCTGAGAATTCACAAGTGCGGGTTAGAATCAAAATAAAAATATTGATCCTCAGACCTGCCAATAGAATATGTCCACAGATGTGGACCAAGTTATGGTGCAGACCCATGCCCCAAGGTCGAGTCATTCTCAGGTTCTAGATGAAAATCACCCAGAACCTAAGATTATTATGTTTGCAGGGTCGGGCCTGCGGTTTTGTGGTGTGCAACCCAAGACCAAAGTGTTGGACAATGGGTAAAGATGGTTCAATAGGTTTAGATGTCCTCTTAACGTTCAACTCAGAAAAATAATAAGTTATTTTGAGCTTGGGTTGCACATGAAAGATATTGTAAGGGTCCTGGTAGAAAGTAGGTTGTTTCAGGTTAACAAGAACCCTTAGATCCGAAATCAAAGTTCCCTCAGACTTAGCCTCCCAAATTTTCATTTCAAGAATTCTATCCTCCAACATCAAGAGCTCTGGTTCTGGGACCTCTAGCATATCATTCACCTCATACGATTTACCCAAGTCTAGAAATCATGGCTGAATCAAGATTGACTTGGACACAATGATCTCAGAAGTTAGCTCTTTGGGGTGCAGATGAGGAATGGGGTCACTGATTGAATCATCAAGATTCGGATCCTCCAAGTTAACCCCAACCGAATCAGAATCTTCAATAGTCGGGCTATCAAAAGATTTATCAAATTCCTCAAGCTGGTTTATCTCACTAAAATCATTTTCCTTAAGCTCAAGTGAGACTTCACTAAGAGATTCCTCACCCTCAGAATCAAAGAATCCATGATCCTCACTTATATATGTCTCAAAATCATATATTATTTCATGATCCAAGGAGACATATTTTTCTTCATTTCCTAGCTTGGGAATCTCAGGTGAATCAATCGGTTCATCCTTAAATGTTTTGCTCTAGACCAATCAAGTCATCTCTAATCTTCGAATATGTATCCCCCCTGATAGGTGCCTGAGCAGGTTCAGACATTGGCTCTCCTAAAGAGGGTTCATCTTGAGAATCATCCCAAGATTGGACTAGTGTAACCACAAATTTCATCCTCAACCTCGATAACTTCCCAAATAGAAACTCACCTAGGTTCCTATCCTTAACATTTGGAGCAAATCCAATAAATAACTATTAATTTCATCAATCATTTTGATCATAGGCTCCAATGCTTCAGTGCATGGTGTTGGCTGAGCTTCTAATGATTGTATAGTGTTCCTCAAATTAGCCAACACCCTATCTTGGATCTGGTTCACCTGAATCGACTGGTTCAATTCAGGTTTGGGTGGGTTTGGGTTAAATCTAGGGGAGTCAAGATGTCGAGGTTCTCGGATCCCTCCCTGAAAGTAGGTCATTCTAGGTTGTTCAAAGGATGGTGGCAACCTATATTCAGTGGAATACTAGGGAGGGTAGGTGTTATAATCAATATATCCTTCCTGATTGTAGATCGGGTTGGTTTGGTCATCAAAGGGTGGAGATCCATAATCATTGTAGGTTTGGGAAGGATAGTAATCATAGTCTTGTTGTCTAGGGTTAGGCCCTGGACACTGAGGTCCATATTCATATCCCCAATCAAAGTCATCCCGACTAGTGGATGGGTAATTACAAGTCAAGTCGGAATAGTAATCATCTTGGGGATAAGTGGTGGTAGGAGGATAGGATGGGAAATGCGTGTAAGAAATGGAAGGATACATGGTAGAATAGGAGGGAAAACAAAAGAGAGAAAGGTGCCCTGCAGTACAATCAATCAACCCTGTCCTTAGGTGGGTTAGCCTAAAGACCTACAGACTCCCAGGACCCATCTTGAGATTATAAATGATTTGGTCTATTTTTATCTGGTCAATCCAACCAGTTAGAAGGAGAGACTGGGGAGAAGGTTCTTCCTTTGGCTTATGCCTCCGGTTCCTAGTGTACCCCCCAACCGTGGTTATTGGATGCTACTCCCCTAGCTAGACATCAAATGGACCAGCAGAAGCAGATTAATCGAAAAAAATCTCAGTCTGAGCCCCGAAGAGCGAATCAATCCTTAAGGCCAACGTCTACTCGATTTTAATTAGGCTTGGGAAGATTGTGTTCTTGGAATGTGATGGGTCCTTTAGATGGGTTGTGCCCTTAATAATTGATTCAAATGTGTGTGCGTGCACAACCAGGGTTTACAAACAAGGTTATTTGATGATGTGTCTTTTAGGGTTTAACCTTGTTTAGTAGCTTTTAGGGTTTAATTCTTAGGTTGGTTCAATCAAGGTTTAGTATAACACTCTAAGTTTTAAAAACATGGGTGATGATATGTTCCTTTAAAAATAAAAAACAATGTGAAGTGCCTGGTTCAACCTTAAGAATCAACCCTAAGTGGCAAGCTACTTGATGGATCAGTTTTAGATTGAGTGGTGCGGCCCCAACAGTTCAAGCAATTGGCCTATTGCACCACCTGATTAAGGCACACAAAAAGTCTTAACCTAATCAGATTTCTACTCACTTATGTGTGTGTTGAGTTAAGGTGTACTGGATCCACAAATCAAATCTCGGTTAAGTGGTAGAATCAAAGTGAAGTGGTGCACCTTAAGTTGAGGGTTGTGGGTATTAATGTGTGTATTTTTTAGAAAATCCCACAAGAGAAAAGTATTTTTTCTTTTAATATATGCGGGGGTGAGATGAGTGGAGGTGACAAACAAACAACCGAATCTATCCTAGGGTTTATATAAAGCACCTAAGTTGATTTGGGTTTGAGTTATTAGTGTGGTGAAATGAACTGGTGGGTGGGGGTGGTGGGGATAAACTTACAAAACCTTCATCCACACTTTTCTCCGATCTAACCACTTTGGCCAGCCTCGGAAGAGTACTTGCAATCATAGTAAGATCAGAGAAAAAGTGAGATAAAAGATAGGTAAGGTGGAAAAAACATGAGAAAAACCAAAGAGCGTTGCCTCCCCAGCAACAGTGCCAAAATGATGGGGGCATGCTTTACAAATTAAAATTGAGGTTTGGAGATCCATCGTCGTAGCTCGCAAAATGCATCTATCAGATAAAATTTATAACCGAAACTCGAAAAGTGAGTCCCGGGTTGAATACGGGGAGGCGAACGTTTGGTTTTATAAAAATCCGTGCTTCACTTTATTTCTTTTTGTCATTTTTATCTTTTCTAATTTTTTTGGTATTTTAATAGGCAAGTGATTAGATCAATAATTACTTATCTAGCTAATATACTTGTGAAAATATAAGAGAGAGGGAGAAAGAGAGAGAGAGAACAAAACAATCATCTATTTATCAAGAATTGTTTGTTACAACTACGAAAGCGGAAAATCTACACTACGAAAGCATAAAAAGATAGAAAGAGGTGATAGAAATCCCCCTCGACGGTCGCTTGGAGGACGACTTGCTCTGACGTTGCCTGGAGGAAGGTGGTGAGGAGCGGGATGAAGGAGGACAGAGTCGGAGGATGGAGGATGGGGCTGGACGGGGTCGCGGCGGGGATCTTCTTCCCGAAGGGTGGTGAGAGGACGGCCACAGGATGCTCCACGAATGGGGATGAGAGGTGGGAAAACTATTTGATTTTCTACTCTAGAGAAGCATCCTAGGCTTGGGACAAGCTCTCTCTAGAGCCTTGGAGGTGGTGAAAGGAAGAAAGGAAGAGATGAAGAAAAATGGGAGGGGTAGGGGTCCTTTTATAGTGGAGGAAAGAATCTAATTCGTATACAAGACATTTAGTTTCGATCATAAACGTCGCTAAAGATCTGCCGCAAACGTCGCTGAAGATAGCCCACGTGCCCACGCTACCGCTGCACTGGCGCACGTTGTATGCACCCTTGTCGCACGCACACAGGCGATACGCGCTTCTGCCTCCGCACATGCTGCATTGCTGCGTGCACCGCTGTGCACGTGTGGTGGTGCATGCATGCGCATGGGTGGCCTGGGTTGTGCCATGTGGCACGATCTGGGCCGTCCATCTTCTTTTCATTGTAGAGGCTGCTACAGAGGTTGGATTAAGTCAATTTTCACGCCGTTGGGCTGCGATCGTCGACCCGAATCCATCCATGAGATTGGATTTGTTATTTGAAACTTCGAATTATGTCACCTAGTCCCTTGGCCATTGATCTTCCTCGGACTACATATGGTGCTATGGGACTCTGATTAAGGCAATTTCGGAGGCATTGGACTTTGATCATTGTCCTGATCAGATTCGTATGGTTGGATCGTCAATCTGAGGCTCTGAAATAAATCTCCTCTCCTGAGCACAAAAAGATGCAGTTAACCTAAAATGTACACAACTACTCTAAATGTAGAATGATGCATGCTATGAAATATTTATAATATGGAGTGCAAATCTACGCCTAGGAACATGCATAAATAGGCATTTTTTCCTATATAGATGTGTCCATATCAGAGAGATTTCTGGAATTGGTAAGGTGCTGCCCCCACCATGAAATTCCATGACAGCAGATCTTCTATTGTGGCTTAGAAAATCAATTGAAACAATTCATGGATGCTTCTTATGGGGGAAGTTTCCTTAATAAAGTTGCTGAAAGTGCCTACCTCCTTTTTGAAGAAATGAGTGAAAACTCATTTAATATGGCCTTGATGGACACTTTTGGTAGGACAAACAACCCAATACTTGGAGTGAATGAACTTGACTCTAAATCCACATCTGTTCTAGTCACGCAAGATGATCTACCCAAGATAGCTCAACGACTGAATCGAATGCAAATTAACCAGAAAAAAATGGAAGAAAAGATCACTCAAAAAAAAGCTCCTTACCCTAACCCCCTCACCTTCTCAAAAGAGAAAATTTGCAGAATATCAATGCTACTCTTGCTGGGTAGTAGTATTCTTCTGAATTTTCACAAGATCTAACTGGGACCTTTGATTTCATGAATCAAAATCCTTTTGATCCCACCACTAAAAACATTTTGGCTCTCCAAGAGTAATTTAGAAATTCCTTCATTTCAATCAAAATTGGAGGAACAACTTGAATCCCTCCTGGAAAGCCCCAAATCAAGTTTTGTTTCCTAAGCAAAATCAATTTGGGACATATGGGCAAAACATATATCAACCTGGGCCATCCCAAGAAGATATCAACACCCAAGTCATGAAAACTCTACAAGGAATGCATACTCAAATGACTGAAGCAACCCGCATGATTACCAATTTACAACATCAAGTAAAGGTTACTTCTAATCAAAGACCTACTGGCTGATAGGTCCACTTTAGTGGACTAATTTAGTGCCTAAGTACCTTATTGTTGGAATGAAAATGTAATATGAATCATGCATTGCATAGATAAAATTAATAAAGCTGCACAATTATCATTCCATGCATTGCATCAATTTATACATCTTAATCAAGTAAATTCTGGTCATTAAGGAAGGGGCAATCTGGATGGAATCAAACCTTAATTTGGGATGTCACTTTTAGATATTTAATTTGTCACATGTAAGAAAGGAAAGAGTTCTTCACTTCCCATCTCAAATTTTGGGAAGGAGTTGACTCTCTCTTAATTATAATATTCCCCCATGGAGTTCTTTGGAAGTCACGTACAAAAAAAAAATGAAAGACAAAAAAAAGGGAAACCTTCCTATTCTTTCCTCTCTCTCCTGCAAATCTCTCTCTCCCTCAAATCTCTTCCTCTCTCTAATTAGTTCTCCTTATAAACAGGAAGGGAGGACGACCTCCAAGATTTATCTCCTCTCTCATGAGAGGTCCTCCCTCTCTAGCATCATTTCCCCTCCATGGGGAGGAAGCCCCCCTTCTCCACATCTCCTCCCCATTGGCAACCTCTCCACCGTGTGCCACCACCACCGCAAGCCTCCATCGTTAGCCACGTCCACCACCACGTCTCTCCCATGACCACGACGATGAACCACCACCATGCTTCGCCTCATTCTGGACGAGCGTGGTGATAGCACGCTTCTTGACACTGCGTCCGTACCATGACTGCATCTTTGACATCACCCTCATGCTCCGTTAGACATCCCCGCCATTGTGAGTCTCCGTGACGACAACCTCCACGCCACAGCTGTGTTCGCTACTACATTCTCAACTCACCACTGCATCTAGTCTCTACCGCGAGCTTCACAACCATGCTTCTCTTTGATGACAACCGTGACACTGCCACCGCGCTCTGACATCACCACTATGCACTGCTGTCCCCTTCGGTTAAGTCATTCGGGAAGGTTCCCGGATGTCTAATGACCCACAAGCTCCTCCACTCGTAGCCACGCACAAGCACGCACTGTTCATCTTCAACCTCCGCCAACTGCCTCAACAACAACCTAGCAGCAACAAGAGCACCAACCTCTTCTTCTTAAAAGTCACCCTCAGCTCCTCAGTAGCAGCCACAGTCATGTGCACCACTACCCTTGAGCGTGCCATCCTTAGCCTCAAAGCTGGCCCCCTCGCCTGCGCAGCCACAGTCACCATGCGGTCACACATGTGTAGTGGCCTCTTGCGCAGCAGCCCCTCACTCACTTACAACCGTGCGTGCCACAACCCTCACCTACGCGCAAGCCTTGCGTGCGTGCCCTTGCACGTAGCTGGCGATCCCCTCTTGTTCTTCTTCTTATTTGTCAACAGAGAGGAAGAACCCAACACCCACCACTAGTCCTCTACACGCGACCACCACAATAGACCTCCGTTCTCCACACCGTTGACTCCCCCACGCTCGCCTCAATGCCACGACCTCGACCACGCCACCAGAGTCGACGGAGATAGCACACGCACACCAATGGGAATCCTAGCTGCCGATGGCTCTCTCCTCTTCGGTTGGCGACCAGTAGTGTCTCCCACTACGCCACCAACACCGACGCGAAGCTCTCATCTGCCTCAACCTTCCTTGAGTGCCTCGGCCCTAGCCATCGGCTCTTCTTCGTGCACGCACGAGGGAAAGAGATCCCCTATTTGGGTTACATTTCTATTTATCAAATATGCCATTGCGAAAGCACTATTCAAATATTTGATTGGATTAACCTATTTGCAGTGACACTTGCATGCATGCCCTTGTGTTTTTGGCTTTTCCCTCTCATGTACTCAACTCCTTACACATTGACTTTAGTTGCTACATAAATGCATCATCAAGTACCTACACAGCCTAAAGGAGAAATTCCAATTTCTTAAAGTATAATTATGTTACATGCCATTGCAATTTATTTCAGGGAAGGAAAATTACGCACATAACCCTTACATTCTTAAATTATTGTGTGTCTTCTTTTCGTCGCATTTCACAGTGAATTTGGGCAAGGATCCCACACTTGATTGGGCATATATAAGGGAAAAATATTAGTGAATTTATTAATCTGTTCCTCCCTATGGATATGACATCTTAACTATTTGTGGCTAGTTTTCATTGATATATATTTTTATTGAAGATTTTCCACCATGATTTCCATTACTGCGACAACATAATTTTTTGACGTATCATCTTCCAAGTGAAATCTCCCATTCAAATGGCACCGTTGCCGAGGAGGAGACAGACGCAATAGATTTTCAGGATTATATTTTGAGAATATTCCGAGGTGCACATTAATTTGACCAGTTGTTATTTTTTCTGTGCGAGGAATCTAACGAGATGACAAGAGCAATAGAGTGACATCGTCGACCTTGAGCAATGCTCACACACATGAAGAAGTTGCAAAAAGGAGACCTAGATCCAACTTTCACAGGGGATTCTCCTTCGTCATCGAGTTTATTTTATTTCAATCTTCTCGCCCTTGTAGCAATTGGGGCTGATTTTTGTGGGCTCGTCCCCACATTCTTTAGCAGCTAGGGGCTATTTTTCTGCTTGTTGATTCATTTTCTACCTGCTTGCTCTAAAAGGAAAAGACAAAAAATATCGAGCTGCCTGTTTAGGAGTTGCATACCTTAGGTGCATGCATTTAGGGGTGATTAAGCAGCATATTAGTTCCCTTTCCTTGCATTGCGTAAATATCTGCACGAAGATTGCTGGAGACAGATATACCTTCCTATCTTTGCATCCAGCTCCTGTTCACGCATTTCATGTGGATTAAATATGAAGAGATCGATTGAATTGACCTAATTCAGTGATCGCCTATATGAAATTGGGACTGCTAATCAGATTCGACCTTAAAATCAAAATCACATTTGATTTGATCAAAAGGGACTTGTTTGCGATTCTTCTAAAAAACAAACTAATTTGCGATGTGATGCACACTTCTAACACTGTGCATGCACACTAGGCACCACACTAGGTCTTGATCCCATAAGGCTATAGGCACCGATCTCTTTATCAGTGTAGATCCTCCTATTTCACTTTGTGGTGGTGGTACTATCTTTTGACCAAGTGTTTTGATACTCCACAGAGGGGGACACCCCTTAAAGGAATAAAAGGGTAGTTAAGAGGCACCACTTATGCATCGCCTAAAAGGAAGGGTTTTCCCTACTTGCATCCCTTTGTTCGTCCTTGGAGTAACTTGTCACTTGATCACCTAAGAGTATCATTGAAGCTAGGTATAGGTCCTAGAGCACGCGAAGGTCAACTTAGGGCACGTAATTGATTGTGCAACTTCTTTGGCCACTAAGAGATAATGTAACCGACCTCTGTTCTTCTCCAAAGAGCTTGTTAGGGATCTCAAGTCACAACCTCCTCTTATACCACTAAAGTGGGAATGGATGGGTGCAAACTTGACCCCATTTGATAACTTTTAGGGATAGGTTGGAGGTTGGCTCAAATTTGCTCTAAAAAAAGGAGAGTCCCATTACATTGTGTTTGATTAGGGTGTGTTGTTCAAGTCATGTTTTCAAATGAATAACAATAACTACTTCACTTCTTACTTTTACCTCAGAACACCCAATCCTAATCCCATGACCTACAGTTATACATCATCTGATGAACAATAGGATCCTTTCTACTCCTACTATAGGAGCATTGGTCTGATTATTCCCCAATCTTGTGATAATGAGTAGAACCTAGGAGAGGGATACACCATCCCTAACCCATCATGACTATGCCCAACCCACTCGCCCGTGATGATTCTTAGACTTCCAGTTGGACAGAAACTCCTAGCTATTATAACCCTAAGCTTGACTTTCCTCCTGAAAAGAATGATACCACTCCACATTCAAGTTTGAAATGTAAAAGCAACAAATGAAAATGATGGAATATTTAGGAGAGTCTTTGAAGACAAGTCAACAATTAAATGAAGAAATTGGTCACTTGATTTACTCCCTTGAAGTTGATTCTAACCCCTCCAAGCTAGATGCATCTCCCTTGAGAGAGCCATGCCATAAGATGGAAGGCGACATTAGGGACTCAATCTTGGAGTATAGCTACCCTCTTAAGGATAATGAAGACCCCTCCATACTCGATAACTCATCTTTGAGATGTCTTGACATTAAGGGAGAGGGAGGATACATGGATACAATGGGAATTGAAAGGAGTAGCCAGTCACTAAATTGTGATATAGAATGGTGGCAGCCAGTAGAGGAGTACTCAGATTTTCTACTTGAGCTTTATTGGAGCCAATCAAAGGGGAAGATGGTCCCATTAGATGAACTCGACTCGAATGATAGTATCTTTGTTACATTTGATGAAATGGGTCACAGTCAACCCAACTCCTAGTCTAAATTTTGAGGTGGCATCTATAGCCCATCCAAGGGATGCTGAGCATATAACTTACATTTCTAAGGACCTTGCACCTCAGTTAGATGTCCCTAAGGATTATGATTCTAAAGTTAACAAATTCTAGGAGTCTTGGATGCCGAATGAAATCATATTGGAAGAAAGTGATAATAACTACGATTCTCTCTTTAAGGGCCCAACACCTGTCATTAAACATTCTGAGGATTTACAAGTACCCAACACAAGTGACCATCAGAAAATTGAGACTGAATTGGAAGACTTGGATCAATATTGGTCTCAGGGATATAAAGAGTTGATTTTTGAGGAAGACAAGGGAACACTTGATCCTGGTGTGAAAGATGTTCCTGAATCTCAAGGGCAAGAGGGACAAAACATAGAAGAGGATGATGATGACTTTGAGGGTCCCGGACTTAGAGTATGGAGTGAATCTAGGGGAGAATATGTTTTGTTCGAGGACTTGCCTGCTGAGGATCTGACTGATTTAGCTAAATCCAGATTCCTACATACCTTTGACTGTCAAGATCATCTTCTCAAAAATTCAGAAGAATTGGAAGCAATTACTAATCTTGAGGAAGGAATCTATACACCCCAGGGGTAGGATCTTAGCATTGAACAAGAACCTGGGGATGTCGTTGTTGAGGACACTCATAACCCTATTGCTTCCAACTTACCTTTACATGAGAATCAAATAGGTGAAAACCTTGATCGATTCAATTTGAAAGATGAACATTTGGTTCCATTCAAAGATGCACACACCAATGACAGGTAGCATGAAAGTCAATCAGTTTCTAAGACTTCTTCTAATGACATTCAAGAATTGGAATGGTTGTCGAGGATGTATGCCGTACCGCTTAAACCCTCTTTGACCCTCTTCCTGACCCTACAACTGAGAGACATCCACTCCTACAGAAATAGCTTCCTAAAATCTCTGCTCACATTCCTTCTTTATAGGGGGATAACAAGACCAATACATCCTGTGGTAGAGTGGTGGGTATGGATCGATGCTTGTCCATGTCAGCCCATTAGTCTTAGGGTATCCTTTGGCGCACCCTCTATTTCTCACACATATCTGCTTGAGGAGTCTTTGCCTCCTTACCGCACACTACCTGAGGTCAGTACTCATATGTATCATGTAAGATCTCCAACAAGAGCTCAGGAGCACCCTATTTTCACCTGCATTTGGTGAGCATTTGGCATCACTCTTCATCACCAGCTTGCCAACATCTTGGATTATTTAGTCACGAGGTCAGGTTTGTTACGTATCTTCTTTAGGTCTCCTTCTACTTCGCTTTTAAAGCCTGATTTACATGACATCCCAACTCCACCTCAGGTAATATCTTTTTGTGCTTTTGCTTTCCAATGAGGACATTGTCAAATTTAGGCATGGGGGAGTATAACCTGAGGTTATTCATAGTATAATACATATTCAGCATGCAATTAGGGCATCCATCTTGAAAAAAAAAGGAGAGAAAAGAAAATGAAAAAAGAAGAGAGAGAAAGGAGATGAAATCTTTATGAGCTGAATTGCAAATATATTGAGGAGAAGAGAGAGGAAAATGTGCAAAATTATGCTGGTCCTAGCATTTGATTATGGAAGAGTCCTAAGTTCTGGGCTAGAGTGAATGATTAATTAAGTCTTAAAGTACTAGAGAGAAGGAGATAAGTGAGGGATATCGACTTTAGGCCTCCTGGGTCTATTTTAGGGCTTAAGCACTCACGTACTTGTTAAGATTTGGACTATTCCTCAAGGGGTTGAGGGAGTTCTGAAGCTGATTATTAAGTCTAAGGCTTAGGGAGTATTCGGCCCCATTGCCTACCCTTTGGTTTACAGGACTTGGTAACCTGGGCACCCAAAAATCACACATTGGTTTGGTTCAGTGCGCATAATGAAGAATAATTCCAAAAAGTGTGTTTTGAAAATGTTTTCCTGAAAATTTGACTTACGAGTGGCTCAAAGACACAAGTTGATTAGACAAGTTCTCGATGTGGAGAGGAAGAATGAAAATACTCCCCTCGAAGATGCATTATAACATACCATCTCGTCATTGCTTGTCTCCTAGGATATCTAAATATCCTACGAGGGGTACGGAAGCACGTTGTGCTGGTTCAGGTGCCATGGGCGACATTATCCCAAAATGTCAATTGCTAGGGTATGAATTTAGCTACAAAACACCATGTGTGGCACTATCCTTAAGTGTCAAAAGCTAGTGTTCTAAGGGTGGCCATGGGAGGTGCTATCACGAAGCATCGACTGCCAGGGACCCTGCGAGGATTGATGATGGGGACAAGGAATCCAATACAGAGTGTGTTGAGGGCCAATCCGAGGTTGGGTTTAGGGGAATTTAAAAAGAAAGAGAGAAAACTCTCCAAATAACATCGTTCTCCATCTCTCTTACAAAAAATGCACTGGTAAACTAAACCTAGACTTGCTGCACATATGAACGTGTGCTTCAACCGCTGGGGTCAATGAACCTCTGGGTAGTTTTTGCGGGCCTTAGAAACCTTCGCGATGGACCCAAGGCTAAGGTTGGTCAGGTGCATATCTTGGCTGGTACTTGAGTACCTTTAGGCCTATAGTTGGTATTTTGATAGAATCTCTAGAGATGTGGCACGATAAAGTGTCCTAACGGTGAAATCTAGCCTGGAGACCTGGTCTGTTTCATATGATTTTGCTTGCGACTAGAAAAACCTAAGCATGGAGGTATTTGATAGGAACACTTTAGTGGACTAATTTAGTGCCTAAGTACCTTATTGTTGGAATGAAAATGTAATATGAATCATGCATTGCATAGATAAAATTAATAAAGCTGCACAATTATCATTCCATGCCTTGCATCAATTGTACATCTTAATCAAGTAAATTAGGGACATCAGGGAAGGGGCAATCTGGATGGAATCAGACCTTAATTTGGAATGCCATTTTCAGATATTTAATTTGTCACATGTAAGAAAGGAAAGAGTTCTTCACTTCCATCCTCAAATTTTGGGAAGGAGTTGACTCTCTCTTAATTATAATATTCCCCATGGAGTTCTTTGGAAGTCACGTACAAAAGAAAAAGGAAAGACAGAAAAAAAGGGAAACCTTCCTATTCTTTCCTCTCTCTCCCTTAAATCTCTCTCTCTAATTAGTTCTCTTTATAAACAGGGAGGGAGGACGGCCTCCAAGATTTATCTCCTCTCTCATGAGAGGTCCTCCCTCTCCAGCATCATCTCCCCTCCACACTGAGGAAGCCCCCCTTCTCCACATCTCCTCCCCAGAAGCAACCTCTCCACCGTGTGCCACTACCATCGCGAGCCTCCATCATCAGCTACATCCACCACCATGTCTCACCCACGACCACGACAATGAGCCACCACCATGCTCCGTCTCATTCTGGATGAGCATGGTGATAGTGCGCTCCTCGATACTGCATCCGTAACCGCAACTGCATCTCTGACATCACCACTGTGCTCTGCCCGACGACCCTGCCATTGCGATTCTTCGTGACGATGACCTCAACTCCACAACCACGTTCGCTACTGCATTCTCAACTCGCCACTGCATCTCATTTCTACTGCGAGCTTCACAACTATTCTCCGCTTCGACGACAACCGCCACCGCGCTCTGACATCACCACTGTGCATCACTGTCCCCTCTGGTTAAGTCATCCGGGAAGGTTCCTGGATGTCTGAAGACCCACAGGCTCCACTCGCAGCCATGCGCGACCACACGTGGGCATGCACTATTCATCTTCAACCTCTGCCAACGGCCTCAACAACAACCCAACACCAGTAAGGACATCGACCTCTTCTTCTTAAAAGTCACCCTCAGCTCCTCAGTAGCAGCCACAGCCACGTGCACCACCACCCTTGTGCACGTAGCAACCTCTTATGCAGCAGCCCCTCATGTGCCTACAGCCATGTGCGTCACAGCCCTCGCCCACGCGCGACCCTTACGTGCGTGCCCTTGCGCGCATCCGGCCTTCCCCTCTTCTTCTTCTCCTTCTTCTTCTCCATCAACAGAGAGGAAGAACTCAACACCCACCACTGGTCCTCTACACACAGGCAGCACAACGGACCTCCATTCTCCACGTCATCGACTCCCCCGCACTCACCTCAATGCCACACCTCGACCACGCCACCGATTTGACTTAGACAGCCCATACACGCCGATGGGAATCCTAACCACCGACGGCTCTCTCCTCTTCGACCGGTGATGGGTGGCATCTCTTGCCATGCTGTCAACATCATCACGAAGCTCTCACCTGCCTCAACCTTCCTCGATCTCCTTGGCCCTAGCCATCGGCTCTTCTTCGTGCATGCACGAGGGAAAGAGATTCCCTATTTGGGTTACATTTCTATTTACCAAATATGCCATTGCGAATAGCACTATTCAAATATTTGATTGGATTAATCTATTTGTAGTGACTCTTGCATGCATGCCCTCGTGTTTCTAGCTTTTCCCTCTCATGTACTCAACTCCTTATACATTTACTTTAGTTCCTACATAAATGCATCATCCGTACCTACATGGCCTAGAGGAAAAGTTCCAATTTCTTGAAGTATAATTACATTACATGCCATTGAAATTTATTTTAGGGAAGGAAAATTACGCACATAATCCTCGCATTCTTAAATAATTGTGTCTTCTTTTCGTCACGTTTCGCAATGAATTTGGGCATGGATCCCACACTCGATTGGGAGAACATAATGGAAAAATATTCATGAATTTATTGATTAGTTCCTCCCTATGGATATGACATCCTAACTATTCATGGTTAGTTTTCAATTGATGTATATTTTTGTTTAGGATTTTCCACCACGATTTTTTGACGTATCATCTTCCAAGTGAAATCTCCCGTTCACTAGCAACCTGCCATCCCAACCGATGCCCAACCCAAATAATCAACAGAACCAATATCAAGGTGGATATCCCAATCTACCTATTTACCCAGCACCCACCAGGTTTCGTTCAAAACCAGGCTTCTTGTCCTCCTAGAAATAACCACAGTGCAAATGCAGTTACTCTGAGGAACGGGAAAACTACTCATGATCCCATGCCTGCTCAAGAAACCCCTACAAAGAAAAGTAGATCAACTCTTCTCCCTCCTCCTCTAACCCCGTATAGGAACTCACAATTGTAAAACAAGAAAATCCCATATTGTTCCCACAAGCCCTTCACTCTATCAATAACAAGAAAAAGAAATCTGAGCCCACTGGTATGGAATTAATGGATCTTTTTGGGCAAGTTGAAATAAATATCCCTCTCCTAGATGCCATAAAATATATCCCTGCCTCTGCCAAATGCTTAAAATATTTATGTACCCCCAAAAGGTAGCCAAGAAACCTAGGAAAGGTGATTCTCCCGGAGATAGTAAGCTCAGTTGTGCAAATCAAATTGCCTCTAAAAAGGAAAGATTTAGGTGCTCCCCTGATTCAAGTAGTCATCAATGACACTTCATTTGATTGTGCCTTATTGGATCTTGGTTCCTCAATTAATCTCATCTCCACTGTTGTTTTTGAAGAATTCAACATTAGTGAATTAAAGACTGTCAAGGTCACACTTCAATTAGCCAACCGATCTACAATTAAACCAAAGGGGATCATTGAGGATGTCATAGTTCAGGTCAAAAATTGTCTATTCACTGTAGACTTTTTGGTCTTGGATATCAAGGTACTGGAAACATTAAATAATGCCCCCATAATTCTTGGGAGACCAGTCTTAGCCACCGCTAAAGCTAATATTAATTGCAATGCTGGAAACATGAAAATCATGTGCAGTGGTGAATCTATTACCCTAGATATTTTTCAAGCTTCTAGGCATTTCCAAGAACCAAATTTCTATGATGACCCAGATTCTGAGATCAAAAATTTAGTGGAGGAAACAATGCAAATTTCACACATGGGTTCTTGTTTTGTAGTTAATACAGTTCCTAAGCAATTTGATTTAACCCACCCTCCCACCCTAGCCACACCCTCCACCTGACTCTTCACCTAACTCCTTTCCTTTTACTTCACCCCTGGATCACAAAGCAAACATCATTTCAGAGTCGAGCCCCAACAAGAGTTAAAACCTTTACCTGACTCCCTTAAATATGTTTCCTTGTACCAAACCAGACCATGCCCCTGATTTTCAATTCTGGACTTAATGGGGTACAAGAGGAAAAACTTCTCCAGGTTTTGAGTAAAAACAGCAAAGCTATTGGCTGGACCCTTTTTGACCTTAAGGGTATCAATCCATACTATTACACCTATAGAATATATCTTGAGAATGATTCTCGCCCCGCTTGCCAACCACAAAGGTGCTTGAACCCTAATATGCAGGAGGTGGTAAAAAAGGAGATAAGAAAGTGGCTTGATGCTGGTATCATCTACCCCATTTCTGACATCTCCTGGGTTAGTCCCACGTAGGTAGTTCCTAAAAAAGTTGGACTCACAGTTGTCACAAATGAACATGGGGAAAATATAGCCACTAGGACCACTTCTTGGCACATGTGCATTGATTACCGAAAATTGAACACCGCCACCAAGAAGGACCATTTTTCGCTCCCATTTATTGATCAAATCTTGCAGTGATTAGTTAGACGTGATTACTATTATTTTCTTGATGGTTATTCTAGTTATAATCAAGTTGCGATCCATCCTAAGGATCAAGATAAAACTACATTCACTTGCCCCTTCAGAACCTTTGCTTTCTAGAAGATGCCTTTCGATCTTTACAACGCACCTACAACTTTTCAAAGGTGTATGCTTGCAATTTTTTCAGACCTGGTAGGTGTATGTCTGGAAATTTTTATGGATGACTTCTCTATTTTTGGAGACTCCTTTGACCTTTGTCTTAAAAATCTTGAAAGTACGCTCCAAAAATGCATAGAAGTTAACTTGGTCCTCAGCTAGGAAAAAGTCATTTCATGGTCCAGGAAGGCATCGTCCTGGGCCACGTCATTTCAAAAAAGGGAATTGTGGTAGATCGTGCCAAAATTGATGCTATCTCTAAACTCCCACCGCCCACTACTGTGAAACAGATCCAATCTTTCTTGGGGCACGTAGGCTTCTACCACCATTTCTTTAAAAATTTTTCCCAAATCTCCAAGCCCTTAAGTCAATTACTTACTAAAGACCAGCGTTTTGCTTTAATGACCACTACTTGGAGAGTTTTATTAAGTTGAAGAAGGATTTCACAAAGGCACCAATTTTACAGGGACCAGACTAGAATTGTCCCTTTGAATTAATGACAAATGCCTCTTATTTGTTGTGGGGGCAATTTTAGGGCAACAAATTGAGAAGAAGCCTGTTGTGATCTACTATGCTAGTAAAACCCTTGATGATGCACAACGGAATTACACGGTAACTGAAAAAAAACCTTTTGCCATCATCTTTGCCAAAGAAAAATTCCGCTCATATTTGTTGGGGTCACATGTCACTGTATACATCGACCACTCAGCACTCAAATTTCTATTGAACAAGAAAGATGCAAAACCTTGCCTTATCTGTTGGATCTTGTTGCTCCAAGAATTTAACCTAGAAATCACGGATAAGGCAAGGTTGCAAAATGTCGTGGCCTACCATCTCTCTCATCTCATGACAAACGACATGTTGACCCCTTCCGATGTGTTCCCTGACAAAACTATCTTAGTTGCCAATACCCTCCCCTATTTGCACCTATTGCAAACTATTTAGTCATAGAGGGAATCCCCTCTGATTGGCCAAAAACCAAATGGGGTAAGTTCTTTACTAACATCAAATATTATTTTTGGGAGCAGCCCAACCATTTTTGCATCTGCACTGATCAGGCAATTCAATGATGTGTCCTGATTTTGAAATTCATGATATTTTGACACACTGTCACTCTATGGCTTACGGTAGACATTTTTAGGCAAGAAAACTGCAGCTAAGGTCCTCACTTCTGGATTCTTCTGGCCCAACTTGCACAAAGATGCTCATTCTTTTGTTTGGTCCTATGTGCATCGCTAGAGCATTGGCAACATGACTCGGAAGGATATGATGCCCCTAAATCCGATATTAGAGGTTAAAATTTTTGATGTATGGGGCATTGACTTCATGGGACTATTCATCAACTCTTGTGGGTATTTATATATACTAGTCGCAGTCGACTATGTATCGAAATGGATTGAGGAAATACCCACACACACCAATGATCACAAAGTTGTTGAGTTTATTGTTTACACAAAATCGTCGATGTTTAGAAATATGCATTATAGTATAGGATGAAAATTGCATGAAACACTTAAATTTATAAAACTTGAAATCAATTTGGAGTCAGAGGTTGTTCGTAGGGAGCAAATATGACAATTTCAATTCACTAATCACAATAGCAAAAGTAATATGCAATTGAAACTAATGAAAAGCTCAAAATAATATTCCAATAAAGAATAGAGAGTGCAAAAAGATGGGGTTAAAATGGTGATATGAATCACCAAATTAACCCTTAAGTTTAAGTTCACAATTATTTCAAATAAATGAATAGTATGCTCAATCAAATAATAGAGTCAGAACCACTCAAATGCCAGATCAGATGACAATAGAAGGCCTCAGGTGCCTTAACCAGCAGCACCTCACAAGGCATAAGGGCCTTGCCTTAAGCCTCACAGAAGAGGCACAACAACAGTACACCAACGGAAGCATAAGGGCCTCACACAAAGCCCTCAGAGGCTAAGTGTTAAGAGAGGGAGAAGGCATGAATCCCAAGGTAGAGCAAAACCATCCCCCCCTCTCTGATTCTCTTCCCTTTCTCTTAGCTCAGACCTAGGTGAATAGTACTAGGTAAATAGGCGGGTAATCGGATCAAGGGGTCTAGGCTCACTGGCATGGGGTAGTAAGCGAGGAGTGAGCGCATGTGTGGTGAGTGGGACCTCACCCTGTGTGCTTAGGCGAATAGCCCCTATCACAAAATCCACCTATGTACTATTGCCTACTTTAGAATCCACTATAGGGGACAATCCCACTGCCGTCTCTTCACGCAACAACTGTATATAAAGGTCTCTCTAATTAAGGTCGAAGGGGGTGCTTGCTGCTGCAATTGAGGATCTGGAAACGATCCTGGGAGTGTTCTGCAGCACCTAGAGGTAGCAGTGAGGATGAACTTGGTCGAGAGATGGCGACGGAGGTGGCGGCGATGACGCACAGGTGTAGACCTGAAAGGATGAGTACGACCTCTCGACCCAGTCAGAAATGCTCAGGAGGATTGCCTGAGCGTGGCAAATGTGTTAGTGGTGGTTGCGTGCAGTGAGGAGGTGTGTGTGTGTGTGGCAAAGTCAGGGAAGGTGCGTGAAGGTGGTGGAGTTCGATGGGGTGTTCTGGTGGCAAATAGCCTCAATTATGTGTGAGGGCTTTCGGTTGTGGGGATGTGGCAGTGCATCTAGGAGTTGTGGTGAGGTGATTGGTGTGGTGGAGCAAGCATGAGAGCTCACCGGAGGTATGCCAGCACTGAGGAAGGCGGAGGTGGTATGGGTGATGTATTGTGCGAACCTAAGTTCTAAGGGTGTAGGAAGAGTCAAGGGAAGGAGAGGAGTTGAAGGAGGATGTTTACGGACTAAGGGAGAGTGAATGTGATGCTAGCTATGATTTGCTAACGCCGGAGGCGAAGATAGCTTTGGAAAGGGAGATGACGATGTCTGAAGGGGGAGGAGGCTCTTAGCAGGTATGGCGAGGAGCGGACGATGGAGAGGAAGAGTTTCCCTCTACCTATGGTTTATGGCTGAGGGCAAATGATGTAAACACGTTTATATCACATAAACCATCTATTTATGTGTATTCTTAGGCATATAGTTGCATCATATATTACAAATATTGCATAACATGCATCATCTTGCATTTAGGTTAGGTTGTATAAATTTTAGGTTAATTTTCTCTTTTTGTGGTCAGGGAACAGGGCGATAGTTAATCGGGATCTTGGATTGAAGATCCAAATGTACAGATTTGGCTAGGGCAATGATCAGAGTTCAACTACTCCAAGATCGCCCCGATCGGACTTCCATAGTATCAAATGCAGTCCGAGAAAGATTAGAGGTCAAGGGACCAAGTGGTGTAAATCCGTACTTCAGATGACAAGTCTGACTGCATGGATGGGTTCGGATTGACGATCACAGCCCAACAACGTGAAAATCGATCCAATCCAACATCTGTAGCACCATTTACAACACAAAGAAGATGGATAGCCAAGATGGCACCACATGGCGCCATCTCAGTCGCCCATACCAACCAAGGTCCGCTGCTGTTCTTCTCTCCTCAAATGAATGATCAATCATAGCCATTGGATCTCAATCCAACAACTGGGATCCTCTCTAGCCACGCCTATTCATCTCTAAAGAGAAAACTCAAGGAAGATCTCGACCGTTGGATTAAAATCCAATGGTCCAAAGAGTACGTGGAGGAGTTGAAAATGCAACCAAAGCGGCTGTTTAGTGCATTGGTCTTGTGCCCTTTCGCGAAACCAGTAGCTAGCATTTGACTCTACAAGCACTCAAATTGAGTGCGAGCGCTGGCACGGGTCAATTTCGGCCGTATGATGAAGCATGAACGATTCTGATGCAGGCAAGTGGCTGCACAAGATTGTGCAAGCGTTGCACGTGCGATCGGATGCACAACTGCATGCACAATCGCACGCGCAGATGTTGAGCATGTTGAAGAGGAGTGGGCTCGATGCATTTTAAGCCGTCTGATCTTGTGATCAGGCAGCTGAGATCGCGTGGACGTGGATGATGCGTTGAAGCGCTGAAGGAGAGGAGGCGAAGGCATGCACGACCTCTAGCCATGTCTGGGCTTTAGTGATAAATAAATCCATCACTAACAACCCTGACATTAATGTTCTAAATTATAAAATGACCTAGTTACCCTCAATTCCTACAACTATAAAAGGAGACCCCTACCACTCGAATTTCTCATCCCTTCCTCTCTTCTCTTACCCCCTCCAAACCTCTAAGAGCTTGTCCCAAACCCGAGATGCTCCATTAGAGTTAAAATTAGAATTTTTCTACCTTCTCATCCCCATTCGTGGAGAACTCGTGATTGTCTTCTCATCATCGTTCGGGAAGTGGATCCTGCTATAACATCGCCTTGCCCCATCCTCCGTTATCTGTCTTTGTTCTCCCTCATCCCACATCTCACTACGTTCTTTCGATCACTCCATCAATGCGGCTCATCCTCCAAGCAGCCGTTGAGGAGGATAACTTCTCTCTACCTTCTCTTTTATTGCTTTCAAGCATAGATTTCCAACTTTCTAGTATAATGAGTAGTTGTAACAAACCTATTTTTGCGGTTATGAAATATCTATTCATTCTCTCTCTATTTTGTCATTATTTGTAATATTCTTTCTCTCTCTTCTATTCTTTATTCTTTAAGTAGATAGTTAGTGTAGATTTAATTCAACTAGCTAATCTGCTTCATGACAATAAATCAAATGCGATTTTTGATCAAAGTCTGCCTCCCTGTGTTTGACCTGGGACTCCTTTTGAGTTTCGGTTAAAATTATTTATTGATGGATTTTTCTCGCAAATTATGCTACGATGATGGGTTTTCAAAACTCATCTCTTTTTGCACAGATTTTCCACCTCAACAGCGGAGAAGCCGGAGGAGGGTCGCTAGAGCAAGCTGAAGTAGGCTGGAGGAAGAGGAAGAAGAGGAGATTTTGACCTCAAAACTTGCTAAGGAGAACTACCGATCGTAGGAGGTCTTTTTGAAGACCTCAAGAAGAGCTCCAAGCTTCGAAAAAAAGCTTGAGAAGCTTGAGATTTCAGGGGAGAAGATCCCCAAAATTCTTGCATTCTCTTAACCTGAGGGGCTCGATTTAGGGTTTGAAAGGCGACGCAAATGATTAGGAATGTCCTCAGGATCTTTCCCTCCAAATTTGGAGGGATTCCGTTGAGTAATCAGAGAGGAATCTCTGATTGAAGGTTGGCTGCTTTGGGTTCACGCCGGCAATGGCAGCAGGGACCTTGTTGAATAAAATGATGAATAGTTAGGGGGTAAATGCGAATAATTCAAAAGTTGGGTGCTTGGCTGAAAGAAATAAAGACTTAATGGACCAAATTGCAAACTAGGTCATGATGGACTCTGATTGGGCCAAAATTTTGGTACAAACCTAATTTGGATGAAAGAAATCTAATGGTAAAGTCAGATTTTAGTTTTAACCAAGTTTCACTGGGCAACTTGTATAAAAACCCAAATTAGGGCAAAATTCCGTCTAAGACTCTATTCAAGGTGAAAAGGGATTCAGATGGTCAAACCAAGGATACAAAGGATACAAAACCTCTTAGAACATTTTTTTATGAATTTTAGGAGGTTTAGATGAATTTTATCCTAACCAGAACCTCTTTAATTCAAGTGGATTTGAAATTAGGGTTTTATGTGCTATTGTGGTTCTTAGAATGCATGAAACCCTATTTTTGACAATACTGACGCACTTTTTGGACTTTTAAGCTTATTTGACCTTCATTTTAACCCTTGAGTGACCTCGTGGTAAATCTATGTTTGATATGTGCTGTTAAAATTGTAGAATTAACCCTTATTTCCTATTTTCTTCTCAAATGAGAATATTATGGAATTATGACCCTCAGATGATTATGTAGGAGCATTTATCCATCAAACCTGACTAAAAGTGACCAGTTAGGGCCTACGATGGTGTTCCCATCATAGCCCCATGCCTAGCTTTTGCTAGTCCCTTAGCAAAATCCTGTGGATCAAACCATGTCTCTAGGTTGGATGTAACCATCAGGATGCCCTACTAAGCCGCATCTCTAGAGATCAGATCAAAATACCAACAATAGGCCTAGAGGTACTCAAGTACTAGCCAAGATCCAGACCTGACCAGCTTCAGCATGAGTCTACCGCAAAGGTTTCTAAGGCCTGCAAAAATTGCCTAGAGGTTCGTTGACCCCATCTGTTAAAGCACCCGTGCATAGACGTAACATGTCCAAGTTCAATTTGCAAGTGCATTTTTGTAAGAGAGAGATAGAGAAAGATTTTTCATTTGGAGAGTTTTCTCTCTTTTCTTTTCTTTTTATTTTTCCCTAAATCCAGCCTCGGATTGGCCCTAAACACAATTTGTATCGGATTCCTTGTCCCCACCATCAATCCTCAAAGGGTCCCTGGCTTTCGATGTTTTGGGATAACATCACCCCTGAAAACCCCAGAACCTTGGCTTTCGACACTTTGGGATAGTGCCGCCCATGCTATTTTGTAGCTAAATTCAGGCCCTGGCAATCGATATTATGGGATAATCCCGCCCATGGCACCTAAACAAGCACAAGGTGCTTACATGCCCCCAGTAGAATATTTAGATATCCTAGGAGACAAGCATCGAGGAGATGATATGGTATTATGCATCTTCGAGGGGAATTTCCCATCTCTTCGCATCGGGAACTCGTCCAATCAACTTATGTCTTTGAGCCGCTTTTAAGCTAGATCTTTGCGACAGCCTTTCAGAATAGAACACTTTTGCCATGATTTCTTTATTAAGCACACTGAACCAGACTGGTGTGTGATTTTGGGTGCTTAGGTTACCAAGTCCCACAAACCAAAGGGCAGGTAATGAGGCATAATAATCCCTAAGACTTAGACCAACTACATTAGCTTCGCACTTTCCTCAACCTCTTAAGGATTAATTCGGATCTTAATGAATACGTGAGTGTTTAAGCCCTAAAAATAAGCCCAAGAGGCCTAAGGTCGGTATTCGTCGCTAACCTCCTAAGTTTAAGCCTTCAGGTCATAACATCATCCAATCTAACCTCGAAGTTAGGTAAGTTCCATACTTAATTACAAGGGACTATTTCATTTTCTTTCATTTTGATTGCTCCTTTTTTTTCACTTTTTTATTTCTTTTCTCCTCAATTATTTTTCATTCAGCTTAAATTGAGCTCTCCTTTCCTCTTTTTTTTTCTTGAGATTGAATGAAACCCTTCCATGCATTAATTTTCACAAGGTTTTGCACTTTAATACCCCCCCCCCCCCATGCCTAAGATTTGCAATGTCCTCATTGTAAATTAGGTGGGTTTGAGTTCAATTCAGATCGTACATTAGAATAGGTGAGTGGTGAATAGGTCGGACTGACTGTTGCGAACGATTTCTAACTCTGATACAAGTATCAAAGGTGAAGTCTGCTGTTCTAATAGACGAACCCAAAAGTGCAATATGATTTCAGCAAAAAGATAGTTCAGAAGGGTCTTGGGTATTTAAAAAATGATGGGTTGCCTCCCATTATGTGCTAAGTTTAACGCTATCAGCTAGCCGCAATGAAGCTAAAGGGGAATGGAGATCAAAAGGTACTATTAATCACTCTAAAATAGGTTTTAAAGTTGTTGTGTCATAGTACAGTTCGAATCAGCGTGAAAAACATATAATATTTATACTCGAAAGAAATCTGAGGTCCTTCGTTGGGTGCGAGTGGCAATTTAATTTCAAAATCACAATTCTAAGTAAAAGATATGAGCAATTGCAATCAGAATTGATTCAAAATGATATAACAATAATTTCAACTAGCAATGCGCAAAAAGAAGAGGGTAAAATGGTGATTTGAATCACCAAATTACCCTACAATGTTAAGCTTTGCAAGTTACTCAAGTAATGGAATTGTATAAGCCAAGCAAATCTCAATTTTGCCAACAGAACCAAGGTATTAGTAGATATCAGATGACAGAATAGGTGCTCAGATGCCTTAACTGATGCTTAGTAGACAGAGGCAAAGGCCTCTTCCTTCCTTCTTTCTCTGGTGTTCTCTTCTTTCTTCCTTTCCATGGCTCTTTTCCTCTTTTTACGACTAAGTGTCGCACGATTTCCTGCAAGAGCAAAACCCCCTCCCCTCTCTCTCTTTCTTCTCCTTAACCCCCTCTTAAATATATGCTAATCGGATCCAAGTACACGAGTAAACGGTTCAGAGCTCAGACCCACGTGGCCTGGCCGTAGGCGAGAGCGTGCGAGGGGCGTGCGTAAGGACCTCACCCTCGTGCTTACTGAGGCAATGAGATTAAAGCACAAAAATAATTTAAGGTGCACGAGGAAGTCTGCTCTATCCGATGTGGGACTATGTCCCCTGCACTTTGCATGCACTACAATGGAATTGCTTGGTCGAATTGGCGAGCTGTAGCTGCTGGGATCCTTAATTGAGAACCTGGAGACCTCCGTGGAGCTATTCTGCGTCACCTGGAGCAGTTCTTGGTGAAGAACACAGTCAAAGAAGTACGAACGATGTCAGAGAAGATGGTGGTGGTAGCAGAGCTCTGGTTGGACCTGAAACACAATAGTACAGCCTTGCGGACACGTCAAAATGGCTTAGGAGGATCGCTGGTTGGCGACAAATGCATTGGTGGTGGTGGCATGCTATAAGGAGGTGTGTGTGCGTGTGGCGAAGTCAGCGAAAGTGTTGCGAGGGTGGGTTGGTCGGTGGAGCGATGGAGAGGGTGAATGCCCTAATTGATAGAGGGCTTTTGTTGAGGAAGTCGTGGCGATGCTGATGGGGGCGATAGCGGCGAGGAAGTCATGGCGATGCTGAGGAGTGGTGGTTGGGTGTCGTCGGAGCTTCGCTGAATCAGAAGAAGGCGAAGGCAGTCGGGGTGATACAACGGTCGTGCATGAGTTGTGAGTGTAGGAGAGGGAAGTAGGGTGAGAGAGAGAGTGATAGAAGGTCATAGCTAGGTGGTAGAGAGGTAGAGGCAGCGCTGGAGAAGGCGGAGAGAGAGGTAGAGTGGCGACAGTGATGTAGGTAGAGGCACGTCCTCCCTTTGGTCGGGGAGGTTTGCGACGAGGAGGAGAGTTGAGAGGGCCGACCAATTTGGTCATTGGTGGCTGGATAAGGTGATTTAGGGTTTGTTGACTCGCCAAGACTTGTTGAGAAGCACGGTGAGGCATTGGTCGTACTTAAATAGGCCATAGAAGGCCTTTCCAAGCTTGTAAAGAAGCTTCCAAGCTCGAAAGGTATTCGCGAAATAGGATACCCAAACTTTTGAAAGGTTCACATGACCTTTTGGGAATGAATTAGAGCTCAAGACAGGTCTCAATTGGTAGGGAATTTTAGAAAGAATCTTCGGTTCAAATTTGGGAATGTTTGATTGAGAATCGAGCGAGAAAATATCGCTCTAATCTCACTGGTTCTCAATGTGTTCACGCTAATCTCAGCAGGGACCTAAACATGAAGATGATGAAGAAGTTAGGGACCTATTTGTAAGGAATTCAAAAGTTAGGGGATGCTTATGAGAGAAAAGATTCAAATAGGGCCAAATTGCAAACTATGTCAAGATGATCTCAGATTGGGCCCAAATTTTGGCACAAACGTAATTTGGACCCAAGGAATCTAATGATAAAATTAGATTTAGGTTTTGAACAAGTTTGACTATAGAAATTGCATAATTACCCAAATTAGGGCAAAAGTCTATTTGTGGCTCTATTTTAGGTCAAGATGGGTTCTGATGGTCAAATTGAAGGTGCTAAACCCAAGATAATATTTTCTATGAATTTTAGAGGATTTAGGTGAATTTCATGCTGACCAGAACCTCAGTAGATTAAGCGGATCTATTTTTAGGATTTCAAATGTTATTTAATTCCTGAAATGCGTGGAAACTCGTTTCGATTTGTATGAACCCTCTTAATAGACTCTAAAGTACATTCGACCTTTTTTCAACCACAAAGAAAACCATTGATTGTTCTGCATTCAAGATATGATGGTAAAATTACAGTTTTAACCCTGGTTTCTTGTATTTCTCTTTGAAAGGATTTGCAATGAATTATGGCCTTCTAATGGTTATGTAGGAGCATTTAATGACTTAATCAAATCAAATTGAGCTAGTTATGGCCCATGATGGCGTTCCCATCATACCCGCATGCATAGCTTTTGCTAGTCCCTTAGTAAAACCATCTGAATCAAACCAGTTATCTAGGTCAGATTTAACCGTCAGGATGCCTTACTAGGCCGTATCTCTAGGAATCAGATCTTAGTACCAATAATAGGCTTAGAGGTACTCAAGTACTAGCCCAAATCCAGACCTGACTAGCTTTCACCTCAGTCTGCTGCGAAGGTTTCTAAGGCCCACAGGAACTAACCTAAGGTTTATTGAACCCAACGGTTAAAGCATCCGTGCTTAAAACATGGTTAATCCAGTTTAGTTTGCCAGTGCATTTTGAGAGAGACATGAAAGGAGAATTTGATTTGTGGGGAGATTTCTCTCTTTTCTTTTTGTTATATTTTTCCTTAGATCCATCCTCGGATTGGACCTAAACATGGTCTGTATCAGATTCCTTGTCCCCACCATCAATCATCGCAGGTTCCCTAGCAATCGATGCTTCGAGATAGCATTGCCCATGGCAACCCCAGAACCCTGGCTTTCGAGATTTTGGGATAATCCCACCCATGTCATTCTGTAGTTAAATCCAGACCCTGGCAATCGAGATTTCAGGATAATCCTACCCATGGCATCTGAACCAGCACAAGGTGCTTACATGCCCCTAATAGGATATTTAGATAGCTAGGAGAGAAGCATTGAGAAGACAATATGTTATTGAGCATCTTCGAGGGGAATTTCCCGCCTCTCCACACCGGGAACTCGTCCAAATCAATTTATGTTTTCGAGCTGCTCCTAATTTGGATCTTAGGACCTTTTTCAAAATAGATTAAATGCCTTTTGGCATGAGTTTATCTTTTAAAGCGCACTGAACCAGACTGTGTGTGATTTAGGGTGCTTAAGTTACTGAGTCCCGCAATCCAAAGGTCAGTTAATGGGGTTGAATACTCCCTAAGCCTTAGACCTAATACACAAGCATTGCATTTTCCTCAACCTTTTGAGGATTAATCCAGATCTTGACAAGTACGTGAATGTTTAAATCCAATATAGATCTAAGAGGCCTAAGGTCGGTATTCGCCACTAATCCCTTATGTTTAAGCCTTTTAGTGCTTAATTCATCATTTGATCCAACCTAGAAGGTAGGTAGGTTCCAAATTATTTCTAAGGGACTCAATTTTCTTTTCTTTTTCTTTGTGCTCCTTTCTTATCTTTTCAATTTTTTTCCCTCCTTTTCAAAAATGGTTCATATTTTTCCTTAACCTCCTTTTTTTTCTTTTTTTTTTGGAATATGTAATGTTTTTTATGAAACCCTTTCTTTTGAAGTGATTCTCACAGCGTTTTGCAATTTAATACCCCCCCATGCCTACGATTTGCAATGTCCTCATTGTTAATTAGATGAGTTCGAGTTCAGCTTAGATCGTACATTAGAACAGGTTTAGGTGGGTGGACGGGTCAGGGTGACTGTTGCGGACAATTTCAAGCTCCGGTATAGGTACCAGTGGTGGAGTTGGCTGTTCTAATGGACGAACCCTAAAGTGCAATACGAGTTCAGCATGAGATATGTTAAGAAGGGTTTCAGGTTTTTTTCAAAAAGATGATGGGTTGCCTCTCATTAAGCGCAGAGTTTAACATCATCAGCCGAGCGCAATATGCACAAGGAGAATGGAGATCAAAAGAGATAGCAGCCAAGTTCGAGTCAGTGAGTTTGACGAACGGTTTGTATCTTTGATCGTTCATGACAAAAGGTTCAGAATCAAGGCTGAGTTCACAAATTTCGACTACTCCATTTACAAAGATTCATCTCACCAGGAATGGTCCAATCCATTTCGATTTGAGTTTTCCTGGGAAGAGTTTAAGCCTGTTATCAAAGAGTAGAACTTTTTGACCAGGATGAAAATATTTTCGCACAATGTGCCTTTCATGGAAGGCTTTGACTCGCTCTTTGTAGATACGCAAGTTCTCATACCATGATTGCGTAATTCCTCGATCTCGCTCAATTGCAATCGGCGATGTATTCCAGCCTTCATCAGATCCAGATTACACTTCCGTACTGCCTAATAAGCCTTGTGCTCCATCTCGATGGTAAGGTAACATGCCTTTCCGTGCACTAATATGAAGGGAGACATACCTAATTGGGTTTTGTGGGCAGTCCTATAGGCTCACAAGGCTTCTGGAAGGCGAGTAGACCAATCCTTCCTATCAGGCCGAATAGTGACCTGAAGGATCTTCTTGATCTCTCAATTTGACAGTTCTGCCAGTCCATTAGTCTAGGGGTGGTGAGGAGTCGAGATACGATGCGACACCCCATACTTTTTTCATCAAGGACTGGAAGTGCACATTGTTGAAATTAAACCCGCCATCGCTGATGATGGCCTTAGGAACCCCAAGTATGGTAAAGATGTTCTCCTGGATAAATTGAAGGACAACTTTATGATCACTAGTTCTCGTGAGGACGGCTTCGATCTATTTAGAGACATAATCAATGATATAGACACATCTATCTAGGTTAAAATGCCTATACATGCATGTTCCTAGGCTTAGATTTACATTTCATGTTATAAATATTGCATAACATGCATCATTGTGCATTTAGAGTAGTTGTATATATTTTGGGTTAACTAGGTTCCTTTTATGGTAAGGAGAGGAGAGGATTTATTTCAGGACCTCGGATGGATGATCAGACCATACAGATCTGATAATACGACAATCGGAGTCTAACACCTTTGAAATCGTCCAGATCGGAGTCCCGTAGCATCACATGAAGCCCGAGGAAGATCAACGGCCAGGGGCCAATGCGACATCCATACTGGTTTCGGATGGAAAATCCAAATGTACGGATGGATCTGGAGCGACGATCACAGTTCAGCATCGCGGGAATCATCTTGATCTGAGCACCGTAGCACCCTCTACAAGAAGAAGAAGATGGATGGCTCAGATGGCGCCACGTGGCACCATCCAGGCCGCCCGACACCGGCCAGCAGCATCGCCCAACTCCTTCTTCATCCGCGCCCTTCAATCCTAGCCGTTGGATCAAGATCCAACGGCTGGGAGGCTTGCCGCAACTGTGGAGGCGCTGGTTTGCAAAGGAGGGGCACGAGTTCGATTCCCCGCAGCCCCTCCAATTCGCAATTGGGCGGGCACTTGGAGCAGAGTGGGAGCAGCAGCGCTAGCGCCAGCTCGTGCGTGCACGTGCCAGCTTGCGCGCGCATGTGCAGGCCAGTGCATAGCAAGTGCACACGCCAGCGCATAGCACATGCGCACACAGCTGGGCGTGCGCGGTCAGCGTGCGTGATGAGCGGGGCAGGCGGTGCGGGTGCAAGGGCAGTTGGAGCTAGCTTTCAGCAATAGCTAGGTTGACCTACAGCGACGCTTACAGCCATCGCTATTTTATTGCAAGCCAGTAGAGCTAGCTATGGGCGTGGGTGGAGGTGAGCTGTCTACAGCAACATTTCCAGTGACAGTCTGGAGGTCGCTAAAGGTCCTTTAATCCATTTTTAGCCTCTTCTCCACCACTATAAAAGGACCTTCACCCCCTCCCTTCCAAGCCATCTCTACCTACTCTACTCCCACCTCCTCCCGAGCTCTAGCAAGCCTACCAACGCTCCATTAGAGCTTGTTCTCAAGCTCCCAAGGTGCCTATTAGTGTAGCAAACCTTTACCCCACCAAATACTCCTCCAACTTCCCATCTCCCTTCATAGGTCACCTTGGAACCGTCCTCTCACCTCCATTCCGGTAGCAGATCAACTCCATCTTCTCACCTCCATTCTAGAGTTACACCGAAGCTTTCCTCAACCTGACGTCCTCCAGCATCTCACCTCCATCGTCCCGCTCCTAACCTCCTTCATCCGAGCTTCCGCCAGGCGCCGTCGTCTCACCGAATAGCCGATTCAGGAGATTTCCTCTCACCTCCCTTTCTTTTTATGCTTTTATAGTTTATTGTAATCGACATTGAATTGATACATATATCATATTTGTTCCACATCTCTATCTTGTGAATCATTTGCTTGTCTTTTATTTCAAAAACACAAAAAAATAACAAAACCCCAAAATACCAAAAAGAAAAGAATCGAAGCGCGATTTTCACGTAAAGTAAACGTTTCCTACCTGTGTTTGACCTGGGACTCCCTTAGAGTTTTGATATAAATTTATTTGATCGACGTGTTTTGCAACTACGATGACAGGTTACTTGTAACCCCGATTTCTAACATGCGAAACACGACACAACCATTTTTGCGCCGTTGCCGGGGAGTCAACGGAATTTACTTTATTGCTTATTGCATTTCTTTGCATTTACATAGCATTAACCATACTTATCTTTGATCTACTGTCTTGCAGGTACCCGAGCATGAAGATTCAAGTGTGGTAGACCGGAGTAAAGTGTGAGTAGAGTGTTTTGTAAGTGTCCCCCACACCACCCCCACCTTAGTTTTCATTCCATAACCGAATAACTCAAACCCAAATCAACTTAGGTGCTTTTTATGAACCCTAGGATAGATTTGGTTGTTTGTTTTCCACCTCCACTCACCTCGCCATCCACATAAATAAAAATAAAAAATAAAAAAAGTGTTATCTGATTGTGGGATTTTCTGTAAGCTACACACTTAACACCCACAACTTCTCACTCTAAGGTGCACAATCACATCGATTCTACCACTTAACCGGGATCTGACCTGTGGGCCTGATACACTTAATTCAACACACAAATAAGTGAGTAGAAATCTCAATAGGTCAAAAATTTCTGTGTGCCTTAACTACGTAGTGCAATAGGCCAATTAATTGAACTGTTTGGGCCGCACCACTTAAGATAAAAGCGATTCATCAAGTAGCTTGCCACTTAGGGTTGATTCTTAGGGCTGAACCAGGCACTCCACATTTTTTTTCTTTGATTTCTAAAGGAATATATCATTACTTGTGCTTGCAAAACTTGGAGTGTTTTCCTAAACTTGATTGAATATACCTAAGATTAAACCCTAAAAGCTACTAAACAAGGTTGAACTGTAAAAGACACATCATCAAATAACCTTGTTTGCAAACCCTGGTTGTGCACACACACACATTTTAACTGATCATTAGGGGCACAACCCATCTAAAGGGTCCATCACATTCCTGAAGCACCATTGTCCCAAGCCTAACTAAAGTTGATTAGACGTTGGCCCTAAGGATTCATTCACTCTATGGGATCCAGATTGTGATTATTCACGATTAATCTACTTATACTAGTCAATCTGATGTCTAGTTAGGGGAGTAGCATCAAACGACCGCGGCTGGGGGGTACACTAGGAACCAGAGGTGCAAGCCAAAGGAAGAACCTTCTCCCTAGTCCCTCCTTCTAACTGGTTGGATTGCCTAGACATAAGTAGAGTAAATCGTCTATAATCTTAGGACGGATTCTGAGAGTTTGTAGACCTTTAGGCTACCCAAACTAAGGATAGCCTTGTATTTTTGTATTGCAGGGCTCCTTTCTCTTCTGATTTCCCTCCTTACTTCACCATGTACCCTTCCACATCATACACACATTTCACATCCTATCCTCCTACCACCACTTATCCCCAAGATGATTACTATCCCAACTTGACTTGTAATTACCCATCCACTAGTCGGGATGACTTTGATTGGGGATATGAATCCGGACCTCAAGGTTCAGGGCTTAACCTTGGACAACAAGACTATGACTACTATCCTTCCCAGAGCTACAATAATTATAGATCTCCATCCTTTGATGATCAACCTAACCAGATCTACAACCGTGAAGGATATGCTGATTATAACACTTACCCTCCCCAGAATTATGCTGAATTTAGGTCGTCACCAACCTTTAAACAACCTGAAACGACCTACTATCAAGGAGGGACCCGAGAACCTCGACACCTTGACTCTCCTAGATTCAACCCAAACCTACCCAAACCTGAATCGAACTAGTTGGTTCAGGTGAACCAGATCCAGGATAGGGTGTTGTCTAATTTGAGGAACACTATACAATCTTTAGAAGCTCAGCCAACACCATGCATTGAAGCACTGGAGCCTATGATCAAAATGATTGATGAAATTAATAGTTCTTTATTGGATTTTCTCCAAAGTGTTAGGGATAGGGACCTGGGTGAGTTTCTTCTTGGGAAATTGTTGAGGTTGAGGATGAAATTTGTGGTTGCACTAGTCAAATCTTGGGATGATTCTCAAGATGAACCCTCTTCAGGAGTGCCATTGTCTAAACCCGCTCAGGCTCTTGTCGGGGGGGATACATATTCAGAGATTGGAGATGACCAGATTGGTCTAGAGCAACCCTTTGAGGATGAACCGATTGATTCACCCGAGATCCCCAAGTCAGGATATGAAGAAAATTATGTCTCCTTGGATGATGAAATGACTTATGATGTTGAGACATATACAAATGAGGATCATGAATTCTTTGAGGGTGAGGAATCTCTTAGTGAAGTCTCACTTAAGCTTGAGGAGAATGATTTTAGTGAGACATACGGGCTCGAGGAGTATGACGACCAATTTGGTAGCCCAACTACTGAAGATTCTAATTCGGTTGCGGCTAACTTAGAGGATCCGATACCTGACGACTCAATTAGTAGCCCCATTACTCAACCATAGCCGGAAGAGCTGAATGAACATACTTTTGAGACCATTGTGCCCAAGTCAATCCTGATTCAGCAACAATTGTTGGACTTGGGTACTTTAGATGGGGTGTACAATGATTTGGAGGTCCCCGAAACCTTGATTTCAGAGGATAGGAAGTTGGAAATAAAAATCTGGGAGGTTAATTTTGAGGGAAAAACAAATTTGGATATAAGGGTACCTATTGACCTGAAACCACCGATCTTCTATACGGACCCTTATGATATCTTTCACATGAGACCCAAGCCTAGAATAACTGATTATTTTTTTGAGCTGAATGTTAAGTGGACATCTGAAACTAGTGAACCAGATCTACCTATTGTCTGCCACTATGGTCTTGGGTTGCACACCACTAAACTGCAGGCCCAGCCCCACAGACACAACAACCTTCGATTCTGGGTGATTTTCATCCAGAACCTGAGAACCACTCGACCTTGGGACATGGGCCTGCACCATAATCTCGTCCACGTCTGTGGACATCTTCTGCAGATGTCTTTTAGGATCAATATTTTTATTTTGATTCTGACCCGCACTTGTGAATTCTCAATTTCTTCTTTGTATGTATGTTATGCCTAGCTGACGACATTAAACTTAGCACGTGTGTATACACTCTTCTCTCTGCGGAGTTGATCGGATTTTCACGACACTCAGGTGATATTCTGTTTACTTCACCCTTTTCATGTCTTTATTTTTACAATGAAGACATTGCATCATTTAGGCATGGGGGGTAGGATAATCGATTCCTGAAATCATTATGTTAGCTCCGTAGAATTTCTTTTAGTTTCTCATAAAATTAAAAAAAAAATTTGAAAAATTTGAAAAAAGATAAAAAAAAGAAATAAATTAGGAGAAGAGAACTTAGGCATTTGAAAGTTATTAACTTTAGGAAATGATACAATAGGACCTAAACACTTAGACTCTTCAGGTCTTCAGGCTTAATTAGCCCGGGTGTCCACTCGAATGTGGATTTATTTTAATTTGGTAAATAATTTGGGATGATAAGTATGCAACTTATCAACCCGCCCTCTGATTTGGGGGGACTTTAAGCCTAATCATCTACGCACATTTTTTTGCACTGACTCACTTTCCAGTGGTTTTTACGAAAATTGGGTAGCTAATGGACCGACTTGGGTGGTATGGCTGGTAAGTTGTCGGTGGTAACAGCTCATCGGCCAGTTGTCCAGAGCCCAGCCACAAGACCATTTTCATTGTACTGCCTTTAGGTAAATCTAAATCAGGGAAGCCACCTACTTACAAAAAAAAAAAGAAACACTCAAAAACTAAAAAAAATAAAATAAAAAAGAAAAGAAAAAGGAGATAATAAAAAATAAATAAAACCACATTTCACCGCACGAGTATGACTAGCAAGTTATCAGTGGTAACAGCTCATCGGCCGGTTGTCCAGAACCCAGCTCACAAAAAATGCACAATAATTCCCAAAACACGTAGGGAAGAAGCAGGGAAGTAGAATAAACCGAGGAGATATACACTAGGTTTGCCCTTGTGTTGACCCCATAAATAAAAGAAGTAGGGAAAAAGTTACTGATCGTAAAGATAAACCTTTAGGCAAGGTCACCTAGGGTCGTAGAAATTCGAAGTCTGTCTTAACAGCTGTTTTGTGAGTCTATCACTTTTTCACAAAGATGCTTAGTACTTAGAGTCCTTTTCGAGTCTTGGGTGGGTCAGGTAGCCGTAAAAAGTTATCCTGGAACTCTCAAACTCCAAAAGTATAAAAAAATTAGAAAAAAAGAAGAATAAAAAAATGTATCTTCCCTTTTCAAATAAGGCGAGGACTTAGGCGGTTTGCATTCTGGCAGACACTCGGGTACTATTTAGTCTTCATAGTTTAGAACCTTAGTTGAAATTTTCTATTGTCAGTAAACGACTTAGGCCTAAGCGATCTAATCCTAATTCTGATTTTATACATAGCATGTAGTTTAATTTTTCTAGGGACTAGCAAAAGAGGCATGGGGGTATGATACAGACACATCTATCTAGGTTAAAATGCCTATTCATGCATGTACTTAGGCTTAGATTTGCATTTCATGTTATAAATATTACATAACATGCATCAATGTGCATTTAGAGTAGTCGTATATATTTTGGGATAATTAGGTTCTTTTTATGGTCAGGAGAGGAGAGGATTTATTTCAGGGCCTCGGATGGACGATCATACCATACAGATCTAATTAATATGACAATCAGAGTCTAATGCCTCTGAAATCGTCCAGATCGGAGTCCCGTAGCATCACATGAAGCCCAAGGAAGATCAATGGTCAGGGGGCAATGTGACATCCATATGGGCTTCGGATGGAAAATCCGACTGTACGGATGGATCCGGAGCGACGATCGCAATTCAGCACCACAGGAATCATCTTGATCTGAGCACCATAGCACCCTCTACAAGAAGAAGAAGATGGACGGCTCGGATGGCGCCATGTGGTGCCATCCAGGCTGCCCAACTCCATCTGCGCCCTTCAATCCTAGCCGTTGGATCAAGATCCAACGGCTGGGAGGCGGATGCACCAAAACACTCCACATGACACAAAGGGAGGATTGCGCAACGGTGGAGGCGCTGGTTTGCAAAGGAGGGGCACGGGTTTGATTCCTCGCAGCCCCTCCAATTTGCAATTGGGCAAGTGCTTGGAGCGGAGCGGCAGCGGCAGCGCAAGCGTGCACGCCAGAGCATAGCACATGTGCACACAACTGGGGTCTCGCGGTCAGTGTGCTTGATGAGCGGGGCAGGCAGCGCGGGCACAAGGGCGGTTGGCACCAGCTTTCAGCGACAGCTGTGCTAACCTACAGCGACGCTTACAACCATCGCTATTTTATTGCAAGCCAGTAGAGCCAGCTATGGGCGTGGGTGGAGGTGAGCTGTCTACAGCAACGTTTCCAACAACGGTCTGGAGGTCACTAAAGGTCCTTTAATCCATTTTTAGCCTCTTCTCCACCACTACAAAAGGACCTTCACCCCCTCCCTTCCAAGCCATCTCTACCTACTCTACTCCCACCTACTCCCAAGCTCTAGCAAGCCTACCAATGCTCCATTAGAGCTTGTTCTCAAGCTCCCAAGGTGCCTATTAGTGTAGCAAACCTCTACCCCACCAAATACTCCTCCAACTTCCCATCTCCCTTCATAGGTCACCTTAGAGCCGTCCTCTCACCTCCATTTCGGTAGCAGATCAACTCCGTCTTCTCACCTCCATTCCAAAGCTACACTGAAGCTTTCCTCAACCCGACATCCTCCAGCATCTCACCTCCGTCGTCCTGCTCCTCAACTCCTTCGTCCGAGCTTCCGCCAGGCGCCATTGTCTCGCCGAATAGTCGATTTGGGAGATTTCCTCTCATCTCCCTTTCTTTTTATGCTTTTATAGTTCATTGTAATCGACATTGAATTGATACATATATCATATTTATTCCACATCTCTATCTTGTGAATCATTTGCTTGTCTTTTATTTCAAAAACACAAAAAAATAACAAAACCCCAAAATACCAAAAAGAAAAGAATCGAAGTGCAGTTTTCACGTAAAGTAAATGTCGCCTCCCTGTGTTCGACCCAGGACTCCCTTAGAGTTTCGATATAAATTTTATTTGATCGACGTGTTTTGCAACTACGACGACAGGTTACTTGTAACCTCGATTTCTAACACGCAAAACACGACACGACCAATAAATAACGAGTAGAATGTATTTGAAGCCATTGGATCCGGGAAAGGGTCCCATTAAATCGATTCCCCATATGTCAAAGATTTCGCACACAATTATCGGGTTTAAGGGCATCATATCCCACAGGCCCATGTTGCCGAGGGTCTGACAACGAGCGCATGCCCTACAATATGTCTGTGCGTCTTTGAACAAAGTAGGCTAGAAGAACCCACACTGGAGAATTTTATGCCCAGAGAAATGGCCACCGCAAGCCTGGTCGTGACAGAATGAGATCACGTCATTGACCTCATCATCAGGGATGCATCTTCGAATCACCTGATCATTGCCAATGTGAAAAAGGTATGGTTCCTCCTAAATATAGTACTTAACCTTGGAAATCAATTTGTCCCACCTAGAACTCACCCAATCTAGCGAGACTTTCGCCCTATCCAAATAGTTTACAATATCAGCAAACCAAGAGAGACTGTGAATGGCTAGCAGGTGCTTATTCGGAAAATGCTCGGTGATCGGACTAGACAAGTCGATGACTGAAGAAGGAAGATGGGACAAATGGTCAGCTACCACGTTCTGCTTTCCTGCCTTATCACGAATCTCAAGATCAAATTCTTTCAACGACAAGATTCAGTGGATTAGTCGAGGTTTTGCGTCCTTCATGAGGAGGTGCCTCACTGTAGTGTGATCTGAGTATATAATGACATGGGAACCCAGAAGATAAGATCTGAATTTTTCTAGGCTAAATACTAAAGCCAGTAGCTCTTTCTCAATAACTGTGTAGTTACGCTGAGCTTTGTCAAGTGTATTGCTAGCGTAGTAGATGACCGCGGGTTTCCCATCTATTTTCTGCCGAAGTACCGCGCCCACAGCATAATCAGATGCATTGCACATGATCTGAAATGATTGAGACCAATCAGGGGACTATAGGATAGGTGCTTGGGTAACTCGATCACATAGGATCTCAAACACCTGAGTGCACTCCTCGGTAATTTCGAAAGGGACATCCTTTGAGAGCAGATTAGTCAGGGGCCGCATGATTTTCGAAAAATCGGAAATGAATCAACGGTAAAAATCAACGTGCCCCAGAAATGAATGGATGTCCTTGATCGAGCTAGGCATAGGGAGTTTAGAAATAAAATTCACCTTGGCTCGATCAACCTGGATGCCCTTTTTAGAGACAAGATGTCCCAGGACAAGTCCCTCAGGTACCATGAAGTGGCTCTTTTCCTAGAAAAGAACCAAATTCACGTCGATGCACTGCCTGAGGATTTGGACCAAGTGCAGGAAGCAATCATCAAATGATTCCCCAAATACTGAGAAGTCATCCATGAAGACTTCAAGGTATTCACGTACCATATCCGAGAATATGGCAAGCATGCACCGTTGAAAAGTAGCGGGTGCATTGCAGAGATCGAACGGCATCCTTTGGAATGCATACATCCCGAAGGGACAGGTGAAGGCAGTCTTCTCTTGGTTCTCAGGATGGATTGCAACCTGGTTATAATCAGAGTACCCATCCAAGAAGCAAAAGAACCGATTTCCCGCTAGTTTCTCGAGGATCTGATCAATGAACGGTAGTGGGAAATGATCCTTCTTCGTGGAGGTATGAGTCTTTTGTAATCATTGCAGACTCTCCATGAGTTCGCTATATGAGTTGGTATGGTTTCTCTGGTTTCAGTTGTGATCACGGTGAGTCCTGCCTTCTTAGGCATAACTTGGATTGGACTCACCCACAAACTGTCGGAGATCGGGTAGATAATCCCTACATCTAACCACTTGATGATCTCCTTTTTCATGACATCCTGTAGATTTGGATTTAGGCATCTTTGCATTTCACAAGATGGTCGTGAGCCCTCTTCCATATAGATGTGATGTGTGCAGTATGAGGGGCTAATGCTAGTCAGATCATGGAGAGTCCAACCAATGGCTCTTTGGTGCTGCTAGAGAACAGAAATCAGACATGTTTCCTAATCAAAGGTGAGGTGGGAATTGATAATCACAGGAAATATCTGATCGGAATCTCGAAAGATGTATTTTAGATGATCGGGATGAGATTTCAACTCCATAACTGGATTATTAGCAACAGTAGGTGGTTTAGCAAAGGAAGGAGCTATGGGTGTGTCTAGGTTAGGTTTAGGCTCCTCTAATTGTGGGTTTTGATCTTCTTGTGGTTGATCAAAAATACTTGGGTTTTCCTTGATACATAGGTCATCAACCACGTCCTCGACATTGCAAATTTGTTCAATAACTCCATAATTAATTCCTTGTTGGGCCTTAAAGATGTCAATCTTTAGTGTCTTGCTCCTAAATTTTAATTCAATTTAGTCCTCCTCACAATTAATATTGGCCCTAACTGTGGCCAGAAAGGGTTTCCCTAATATGATTGGTGTATTTTTCAAGTTCTCAGGAGCATCCATGTCTAAGATGATGAAATCCACAGGAAAGTAAAAATCGTGTACCCTAACTATGACATCTCAAGTACTCCTTTTGGTGACTTAATAGATCGATTAGCTAACTGCAAAGTCATCTCTATCAGTTTAAGTTCAGATTCCTCAAAGTGAACTAGTAGGGATGTGGGTATCAAATTGATGGAAGCTCCTAGGTCTAAAAGGGCTTTGTTAAACTCAAAATCACCGATCTTGCATGACATCAGAGAGGTACCAAAGTCCTTTGCCTTAGGTGGAAGCTTGCTCAAGATGATGGAGCTGGCTTGCTCCGATAGTATGATCGGGTTCCTGCCTTTGGTTCACGGCTTATGCTTGGGGTGTACACACGTCTTTCAGGAATCACGCGTAAGCCGGTACATGGCGTATTGCATCCATCAAGGGGATGTTTATTTGGACTTGTTCAACAAGCTTGACCAGGTCCTCCTCAAGTGCCACGGGTTGGGGTTTCCTTTTTCCTTTAGTCGAGGCCTCCAGAAATGCAACCTCTGCAGGTTCCTCTAGAATGGGTCCAGGTTCTTGATCTGGGACAGGGGTATCTTGGATGACTATCCTAGGGTTTGGGTTTGCATTACCAAGCTGAGAGTGGCTTGGATAAGGTGGGTCCTGTGTTGCTTTGCCCCTATAGGTAGTAACTGAATTTAGTCCTGCCTGGTTCTAGGTTGGTATAGACAAAAGAGGTGGTTGCTGCTAATAACCCGCGTATAATGTTGAAGCCTCCATCCCTTTGGGTGATGGAGCAGAAGGGGCCTGATAGACATAGTGAGCTTGGCCTTGAGTTGGGTTCATAATGTGCCTTTGGTTCGGTATGTTATTCGGGTTAGGCAGAGGTTGCGAAGGAACTGCACCAGGTTGGCAGGGATTTGTCATCTGGGTGAGTTGATTGAGAACCTCTATGATATCATCTTTGTACTATTTTTGCATAGCTGCATTCATTTTCTGAATGTCAGCCAAAGTCTGAAGGATAAGAGTCATCTGATCTTCGTGAGTTGGATTGGGTTGAGGCTGAGGCGGCTAATATGGATGAGAAGCTTGTGGTCAGGGTTGATATTGAGGTCTCTACTTTTGATTATTCCCTGACCACGTGAGATTAGGATGATTACGCCATCCAGGGTTGTAGGTGTTTGAGAATGGATCATTCTGGATGACATTGAGGTCCTGGCAGGTCTGAGGAGCCTCAAAAAAGTCAGAATATGAGGGTTCAGAGGTCCTCGAACTAGAATAGGCAGGTCCAGAGTTTCCTCCGAACCTAGAATCAGATGGGGGTGGATATGGGTCCATCCCCTGAGAAGATCGGTGGTAGATGTTATGCACATCCTCCCTGACAAAGGGTAGTTGCACGAATGGGTTTTGCGTAGAGGTGGCTTGCTGTAGGTGTCGAGTCAGCTCATCCACCATCTTCTCAATAATAGAGACCATGTCCAGGCGACTGGCCATCAGCTCCAAGTCGACGGAAGAGGACAGGCCCTGCATCTCATGTGCTCCCCTTGGATTCATCAATGCATGGGCATTTGTCTGGTCGAACATGCCCATGGATTCATTATTGATGGAGTTCTCACACATGTTCTCGAGAATCTCCCACATGATGTCTTCATGTTGACACATGATATTTCCTCTACAAGTTGCATTGACGAATAATCGAATATCCTTATGGAGTCCTTGGTAAAAAGACTGGACTTGTTCCCATTTAGAAACTCCGTGGTGGGGGAACTTTCGCATGAGATCCAGAAAACAATCCCAAGCCTCATGAAGTGGTTCTCTTGCTTAATGCGTAAAATGCGTGATCTGGTGCCATAGAGCATTTGTCCGACAAACAGGGAAGAATTTTTTTAGAAACTCATATTGTAGTTCCGCCCATGTGTTGATTGGATGCGTTAGGGTTTGGTACTAGTGAGCAGCCTTGTCCATGAGAGAGAAGGAGAACATTTTCATGAGCAAGATATCCTGATTTTGAGCTTCTGACCCGAAGGTCTGGGCTAGATGCTTGAGTTGGTTGATATGCTAGAAAGGATCCTCGGAATTATGCCCATGAAATTTGGGGATAGCATGAATCATGTTGGGCTTGAATTTAGTATCAGGACCTCTAGCTAGGAATTGGACTCGAGGTTCGATCGCCACCGCAGCGGGATTGTAATGATCTCGCCTTATAGGACGTTGCATTGGGTTCATAAAGGCTTGGAATAGATCGTTGAGGTGCTAAAGTTGATTCTCAAGATTGTTTTCTTCTATTGGTTGCTCCATGATGATGGATGAAGGAGAGCTCGGCTCAAATGAATCAGAAGAAATATCTATCTGGTCGGGTTGTTGCACAAACATGGAGGTCGAGGCTTGGCCTCGACAGGAGTGAATAGCTAATGGAGGCCTCAAGGGTGGTCTTAGAGACCTCCTCCTGAACATGCATCGATGGATAAGATGAGCGATAGAATGTGATGGACCCAATCAAGACACCCAAAAATTTTGGATGACTATAGAGGTTCAGGGCGGATGATATCCCTACGTCAGAAAGTCGTCCACCTGAGAATTACCTAGGCAGCCAGAAAGAGAGAGTCCCATGAAGACCCCTACACGGTAGAGTGCCCCCATGGGTTACAGGATTTCCCCCACCTGTCCTTTCTTGTCACTGAGGATCCAGGTAGACAAGAATGGGGACTTGACCTCTTAAGTCTATAGGTTTTAGATTAAGAGAAAAGGTGCTTATGATTTCACTTGAACTTTAAGATGTTTTTGTGCAAGGTGACCTAATTTGAAGATTGGTTAACCCAAAAGGTGGGTCAACTTCACCTGTTTTGTCCTTTGAGAAATTTAGGTCCCTCTTTTAGTGTTTAAATGAAATTAAGAGCCTGATTTTAGGGTTTGATTGAATAGATCAATTCAACCAAGGCTTAGGCACACACTGTTTGGGAAGGTTAATTCTTGATTAAGCAAGTGTGTCTCTAAAACCTTAAACTGGAAACCCTAATTGGTTCTTGATTGGTCCAATTCAATTTTGTCCAAATGTGGTACCTAGGGCTCAAGCAAGAAGGTGATAGCCCTAGATACCTTAAAACCTTAAGTAGGTGCACAAATCAAGGTTGGGTGTTTTCTAGAAATGAACCAAATCAGGCAACTTGTTGTGATTGAATCTAAAAATAGAATGCAAGTTGGACCTAATTGATTTCTTCTTTTTTTTTTTTAGCTTTTCAGAATCAGGGGCTTAGGAGAGATTGGATTTGTGGTTTACCTACCCCTGGAGTGGCTGATGTGCAGCTGATCTTCCTCCAATGAATCCCTGAAATAGATCACCATCAAAAGAGATAGAGCAAGTTAGTACCAAGTCATGAATTGTAATCAAGAGATTGAATTGTGCATTGCTCCCCGGCAACGACGCTAAAAGGTTAATCACTCTGAAACGTGTTTTAAAGTCGTGTTGTAGTACAGTTTGAATCAGTGTGAAAAATAGATAATATTTATACTCGAAAGAAATCCAAGGTCGTTTGCTGGGAGAAAGTGGCAATTAATCTCAAAATCAGAATTCTAAGTAAAAGATATGAGCAATTGCAATCGGAATTGATTTAAAATGATATAGTAATAATTTTAAGTAGCAATGTGCAAAAAGAAGAAGGTAAAATGACGATTTGAATCACCAAATTACCCTACAATGTTAAGCTTTGCAAGTTACTCAAGTAATAGAATTGTATAAGCTAAGAAAATCTCAATTTAACCAACAAAACCAAGGTATTAGCAGATATCAGACCACAGAATAGGCACTCAGATGCCTTAACCGATGCACAGTAGATAGAGGCAAAGGCCTCTTCCTTCCTTATTTCTTTGGTGTTCTCTTCTTTCTTCCTTTCCTTGGCTCTTTTCCTCTTTTTCCGACTAAGTGTCGCACAACTTCCTGCAAGAGCAAAACCCCCCTCCCCTCTCTCTCTTTTCTTCTCCTTAACCCCCCCTCAGATATATGCTAATCGGATCCAGGTACATAGGTAAATGGTTCAGAGATCCGACTGGCGTGGTGTGGCGTGGGCAAGAGCGTGCGAGGGGCGTGCGTGAGGACCTTACCCTCATGCTTACTGAGGCAATGAGGATAAAGCACAAAACAATTTACGATGCACAGGGAAGTCTGCTCTATCCGATGTTGGACTATGTCCCCTGCACTTCCTTTGCGTGCACTGCAGTGGAATGGCTTGGTCGAATTGGCGAGCTACAGCTACTGGGATCCTCAATTGAGGACTCATAGACCTCCCTAGAGCTATTCCGCGTCACCTGGAGCAGTTCTTGGTGAAGAACACGGTTAGAGAAGTATGAACGACGTTGGAGAAGATGGTGACGGCAACGGAGCTTTGATTGGACTTGAAACACAATAATGCAGCCTTGCAGCCAAGTCAAAATATCTCAGTAGGATCGCTAGTCAGCGACGAATGCAATGGTGGTGGTGGCATGTTGTAAGGAGGTGTGTGTGCGTGTGGCGAAGTCAGCGAAGATGTTGCGAGGGTGGGTTGGTCGGTGGAGCGATGGAGAGGGTGAATGCCCTAATTGATAGAGGGCTTTTGTTGAGGAAGTCATGGCGATGCTGATGGGGGCGATAGCGACGAGGTTTGTGCGGTGGAGCAGTGGTTGGGCGTCACTGGAGCTTCACCGGAGCGGATGAAGGTGAAGGCAGTCGGGGTGATACGACGGTCGTACGTGAGTTGTGATTGTGGGAGAGAGAAGTAGAGTGAGAGAGAGAGCGATAGAAGGTCTTAGATAGGTGGGAGAGAGGTGGAGGCAGCCAGTTGTGATCAACTGACGTCGGAGAAGAGGGAGAGAGCGGTGGACCGACGACGGTGATGTAGGCAGAGGCACATCTTCCCTTTGGTCGGGGAGGATCACAATGAGGAGGAGAGTCGAGAGGGCCAACCAATTTGGTCGTTGGATGGCCAAAGGAAGGGGATCGAAGGAGGTCACTGGAGCAGCAGTCGTTAGTGGCCAGATAAGGTGATTTAGGGTTTGTTGACTCACCAAGACTTGCTGAGAAGCATGGTGAGGCATTGGTTGTACTTAAATAGGCCATAGGAGGCCTTTCCAAGCTTGGAAAGAAGCTTCCATGCTCGAAAGGTCTTCACGAAATAGGATACCTGAACCTTTGAAAGGTTCATATGACCTTTTGGGAATAAATTGGAGCTCAAGACAGGTCTCAATTGGTAGGGAATTTCACAAAGAATCTCCAGTTCAAATTTGGGATTGTTTGATTGAGAATCAAGCGAGAAAATTTTTCTTGAATCTCACCAGAGCTCAACGTGTTCACACTAGTGGCGGTAGGGACCTAAATGTGAAAATGGTGAAGAAGTTACGGACCTATTTGTAATGAATTCGAAAGTTAGGGGCATGTGTGTGAGAGAAAAGATTTAGACTGGACCAAATTGCAAATTAGGTTAAGATGATCTCAGATTGGGCCTAAATTTTGGTACAAACCTAATTTGGACCTAAGGAATAAAATGGTGAATTCAGATTTAGGTTTTGAACAAGTTCAACTAGAGAAATTGCATAATTACCCAAATTAGGGCAAAAGTCTGTTTGTGGCTCTGTTTTAGGTCAAGACGATTTCTGATGGTCAAATTGAAGGTACTAAACCATAGAGAATATTTTTTCATGAATTTTAGTGGGTTTAGGTGAATTTTATCCTGACAAGAACCTCAGTAGATTAAGCAGGTCTATTTTTAAGGTTTTAAATGTCATTTAATTCCTGAAAAGCGTGAAAACCCGTTTCGTTCTGTATGAACCCTCTTAATAGATTCTAAAGCACATTTGACCTTTGTTCAACCCCTGAGAAAAGTCATGGTTATTCTGCATTCAAGATATGATGGTAAAATTATAGTTTTAACCCTAGTTTCTTGTATTTCTCTTTGAAAGGATTTATAATGAGTTATGGCCTTTTGATGGTTATGTAGGAGCATTTAATGACTTAATCAGATCAAATTGAGTTAGTTATGCTCATGATGGTGTTCCCATTAGATACTTCAGCTAGATTTGAGTCGGTGAGTTCGAAGAACGGTTTGAATCTCCGACCATTTACGACAAAAGGTTTTGATTCTTGATTGAGTTCGTTGATTTCGACAGCTCCATTTCCAAACACTCGTCTCACAAGGAATGGTCCAATCCATTTTGATCTGAGTTTTCCTGGGAAGAGCTTGAGTTTGGTGTCAAAGAGTACACTATAGGGAAGAACGATTTTTGCAACAGTTGAAAACCGTCACCTATTCCATGCAAATCGTTGTATTCTGTCGTCGCGAAAGTGTGTGTTGCATCAATGTATACACGATGATTTTTATTTAAAACCGTCGTATTTTAGAAGTCGTCGCCTCATTTATTAACGATAGTTCATGTACAAACTATTGGCAATAAGCTTGAAACGAAGGTTTGGATCACCGTCATCTACAGTATATGTAAATTGTAGACGACGGATTTTAAACCGTCGTATAGTTGTATAAACGACGATTCTCAGAGAACCGTCGTCTATATAAACACAATGGTTATTTGTAGAACCGTAATGTGTATGTACGTATGTTTGTTTTTTAATATAACATTTAGGGTTATAAGATTCTATAATCTTAGAATCTTATAACACCTTAAAACATATATAACATACAAAACACACCCAATATAAGAATTTAATATACGACATGGAACATAAAACATTCAACAAATATATATATAAACCTAATGATAAAAGTATGTTATAATGTCAAAATACAAAACCAAATAAAATAAAAGATAAATAATAAAAAGCTATGCCTTAGCTCCTACCCCCTGTCCTATTCCACCACCTCCGAGGTCATCGTTATCTCTACGAGGCGGGTAGTGATATGAATTCTGATCCCGATCGCTGCCCCATAATAATGCCATCATCTCTTTCATCTGTGCTCTTTGCTGCTCCATCTCCTTCCTCTACTCCTCCATGAATTTCTTGGCATCTTGCCAAGCTTGAGTTTGCTGGTGAAACTATGAGGTGACATCATGGAGCTTTGAGTTGACATCATGGAGCTGTCTCTGCATCTGCTAGACAATGGCTACTATTGCTGACCCCTTCCACCCATACCAGCTGGAGATTGTTTGACTTCTCCCCCCACTATGAATGAAGTCTCCATGCTCCAGAAAAGTAACCTTAAGTTGTGATCAAATCTTCAAGAACCCCCTTTGCTCAAAACTACTTTGAACAAAGGACGATGACTCTTATGGCATGCTATAAAGACAAAGCTTTGTGAATGTAAGTGTGGTATACAAACACTTTGCATTATCTGTATAACTTGATCATAAGTGTCGATAGATAAGTATTTTGACTCAATAATCCCCTCACAAAACCTGTAACATAGGGGTTAGAATACCTATTGTTTGGCCTCAAGTGCATCTAGATTTGTGCAAGTGTGTGTATCTATGAACTCATTAAAATAATAAAAATTACAATAAAAATAAATAATTATATACCGAATAAAAATATATTCTTCCTCTCTTTCCCTCCTCTTCCTTCTCTCCTATCTCCCTGTCATACCACTTCATTTCTACTCCCTTTCTCTCTTCTCCCTACCCTTTCTCTCATCCTTCCCTTCCTTTATATTCTTCTTTATGCATCTTTCTCCCTCTTCTTCATCTCCTGTCTATTTATTTATCCTCTCTTTCCTCTCTTCTCCCTATCCTTCTTCTCCTCCTTCCCTTCATTAATTCATATTCTTCTTTATTCATCTCTTTCCCTCCTCTTCCTCTCCTACTCCATCTCATTTCACTTTCCCTCTCTTCTCTCATTACTTCTTCCAAACTTCTTAAATTCATAAAAATTTTCACAGAAGAAATACAATCAAATAAACATTCAGAAATAAGCATCAAGTGGGCACACCCCACATTCATAAAAACATTCACACATCGTGATATCATCAAGTAGGTACGCCCCACATTCTAAATCTAAGTGGGCACAGCCCACTTTCTAAACCTAATTAAGTGGGCAAACCCCACATTCATTCACAAATTATTTAACTTAATTTGATATACCTCAACACAGCATGTGGATCAAAGAGAGGTGTTCGATGATCGACACGAGATACCTGAATCAAATTATAAAATTTTATAAGCAAAAATTTTTAAAAAAATTACATAAATTTAATTACAATGTTGAGAGGGGGAGGTACTGCCAAGGGGATGGGGGAGTGGGAGGAAGTTGACTAGTTGGTGCATGCAGGAGGGGGTGTGGGGGTCTACTAGAGGCGGAGGGGCTGGAGGTGCCAGGGGGAGGAGGAGGATTGACTACAGATAGAGGTGGCAAGGGGTTGGTTGGAGGAGGAGAGGGTGGAGGTGGTAGGGGAATGAGGAGGAGGACTGACTACAGGTGGAGGAGGTAGGGGGTCGACTAGAGGAGGAGGGGGTGGAGGCGACAGGGGGAGGAGGGCTCGGCTGGGAGGAGGGGGAGTAGGGGTGGTCATGGCTGGTACGATTAGGTGGGAGGGGGCAGTAGCAGTTGGGAGGAGATGCGAGGAGGAGGAGGACTAACTATAGAGCAATCGGCAGAGGTGGGAGGGCTAGTCGCTTGGCTAGGAGGAGATGGTAGGGGAAGGAGGAGCATGGAGAGGGCAACCGACGGAGGTAGGAGGGGCTAGATGGGAAGGGGAGATGGCATGGCTGGCTACAAGCTGTGAGGAGGAGGGCGGTGGCTTCGCCTTGTGCAAGAGGAGGATGACGAAGGGAGGGACTTGGAGGAGGTCGAAGGAGGACGAGGAGGAGGATTTCAACGGCCATGAGAGGAGGAGAGTCATGCTTACCGAGGATGAGGTGGATGTACGGTTGGAGGTCGTCGTCGGGCTTGGGGAAGAGGAATGAACGAAAGGGGTAGGGTTTTGTGGGATCACGCAAAGTGGTGCTAATATTGGACCTTAGACGATGGTTCTACAAAAAACTATCGTCTCAACTTGGGTTAGGGTGCAAAATTTTTGCTCCCAAGGGGAATTTTTAGGGACGACATACACAAGGTTTTCAATGAAAACCATCATGTATGTCAATGCGGTCACCAGTAAGATGATCTTAGAACTGTCATCTATAGATGTTGATATAGATGACGGTTCCAATAAAAACCATCATTAACAAAACCGTCGTCTACGTCGATGCGGGACCTCCGCACATAGGAGGGGGCATGGAGGGTTAACATACACGATGATTTTAATTAGTGCCGTCGTGTATATTATCAATAAGGCGGTTATATAACTGATGTGTATATATTCTGCTATAGATGACAGTTTTAATTAAAACCGTCGCTAAATAAGTGTCGCCAAAACCCATTTTTCTAGTAGTGGTAGTACTTTCTGACCAAGATGGAAAGTTTTCTGCGAAATGTGCTTATCATGGAAGGCTTTGGCCTACTCTTTGTAGAGTCGTGAGTTCTCGTATGCGTCATTGCGTTGTTCCTCGATCTCGCTCATTTGTAACTGGCAGTGGATTCCAGCCTCCATGAGATCCAGATTTCACTTCCGTACTGCCCAGTAGGCTTGTGCTCCATTTCTACAGGGAGGTGACATGCCTTCCCGTACACGAGTTTGAAGGGAGACATTCCTAACTGGGTCGTATGAGCGGTCCTATAGTCCCATAAGGCTTCCAGAAGGTGGGTAGACCAATCTTTCCTGTCAGGTCGAACAGTAACTTGGAGCATCTTCTTGATTTCCCTGTTAGATAGCTCAGCCAATCCATTCATTTGGGGGTGATAAGGAGTCGAAATATGATGTGACACCCCATACTTTTTCATTAGGAACTAGAAATGCACATTCGTAAAGTGGGTCCCTCCATCAGAGATGATAGCTCATGGAACACCGAACCGAAAAAATGATTTGTTGATGAATGAATTTTATCATGACTTTATGATCAATGGTTTGGGTTGGGATGGCTTCAATCTTGTAAAGACCCGTGTTGTTCTGAGCCTTTAAAGACATTTGGACTGTTGGTCAGACGTCTGGTCAGACATCTGGATACCTTTCCAGATGTCTGGAAATCAAAATTTTTGGGTACGAGCTCGCATCTACGCGCAGGCTGCGTGCAGACAGTACCCTCTCTTTTTCTTCCCTTCTTCTCTCTCCCTTCCCCCTCCTCCAGCGAACCCTAACCCACATTTTTATAAACCCCTCTTCCCCTCTCGTTCTCCCCACTCCACCACCAGCCACCTTCTTCTCTTCCTCTCCACTCCAGCGAGAAGAGCTAGCGCGATCGAGAGAGTGTGAGAGCGGCGACTAGGAGGAGCGGCGTGTGAGGAGAGGAGGAGAAGTTGAGCTCGTGAGCTCGTGTGGGAGCTCACCGGAGGGTGCACGGCTGGAGCGGTGCATACGGGAGGAGTGCGTTAGGGGAGTCATCCCCGACACTACTGCAGCTAGAGCTGCAGGCGAGGAGGCGAGCCACGGCCGCGTGCGGCGAGAGCGAGCAGGAGCAGGTCATGGTTCTGGGTTTTTCTCAGAATCAGACGTCTAGAGTGATGTCCAGATGACAGAGCGGACGTCTAGAGGCAATTCCAGACATCTGAAGTGAGATCTTCGCAAAGTTATGTTCCCTTTGCGGATACGGCCATGCAGGCCGCTCCGCGGCTACACTTCGTGTGGCCATTTTGACAAGATTTGCTGTCGCGTGTAGGATTTGCTTTGGGAAGGCATAGGGCACGCCCTTCCATGCAATTCAGATGTCTGGGCAGCTTACCAGACGCTTCCAACCATCCGGAGAGGAGGTCGGACGTCTGGAGCTGGGTCCAGATGATCCAGAAGAGTTCCTGGACGTCTGAGGTCAACGCAGAGCTTGAGGTGTGTTTGTGGACACTTTTAAGACGTCTGGAAGTTGTTCCAGATGTCTGATTTGAGTCATCAACCCTATTTTTGACCCGTTTAGGATCCGTTTGAGGTCCATTTTACGCAAACAAGATGCCGGTGTTTTCCTTGCGAGTTCCTCTACTTGCTAGAAGGTTTTCCATACTGTTCTGAATGTTCCATTGTGATTGTTCCCTGTTATAGGACTTCATTCCGTTGCTGGTTCGGGGCTTGCTGAGGCACGTAAGCCTGCCATTCGAGCCCCCAATACTCTTGGGTTGACTGGTAGAGTGGCTTCCCCTAAATTAATTATAAACCTGAATGCATGTGTGGAATAAATGATTAGAACCTAGGATATGGCATGAATCCTAGGGCGAGAAATACTTGAAATGTCTGTATGCGTGATTGAATTACAGTCTTGAATAAGTAGATAGAAATGTAACCACTACCTATTAATGAACAAGAGCTGTCTGTGAAATGTGAATTACCTGTGCTAATTAAACAGTTACATGTGACTTTATCTGTTGTATACATTAAATGCTAGAAATACAAGCTTCATGTGTATAACCTAAGAATGGATATGTGAATGATAGAAATACGAGCTGCATGTGTATAACCTGAGAATGGAAATGTGAATGATAGGAATACGAGCTCCATGTGCATAACTTGAGAATGGAAATATGAATGATGAAACCTAGTATGGAATGGCATGAGAAATATGAGCATGAACCCTACAGGGAATGTAACGAATGTGTGCCCCAGACGTATTTTAAGACGTCTGGGAGGTGGCTCAGACGTCGGACAAGACGTCTGGGATCACAACCAGACGTCTGATAAGACGTCTGGGATAGTTTCAAGACGTCTGGAAATCCGTTATTTTCGACACACACGAGTCACCTACGCGCCTGAGCGCGCAGACCGCATATTCTCTCTTTTTCTTCTGCGGCTGCAGACGTCTGCGGCGCCTCCTCTCTCCTCTCCGCGCGGCGTTAAAAGGGGCGCGCCTCCCCTCCCGTCTCCACCGTCTCCTTCTTTTTCTCCTTCCTGTGCGCGAGAGCGAGCGGACGCGAGGGCGGCAGCGGCGGCCGCAGTGAGCGCGGAGGTGCGGCGTGCGAGGGCGGAGCTCTGCCGTGAGGGCGAGCTCGCTGGAGCGGCTTGGCCGGCTGGCGGAGGGCGCAGGGGGCGCGGAGCGACGTGGAGAGGGACCTGCTGCGGTCTGAGCAGCAGGAGCGCGAGGTGCGACGCGGGTGGCGTCGCGAGCGGAGGCCGAGCAGGGTCCTGATTCTGGAAAAATTTCCAGAATCAGACGTCTGGATTGATAGCCAAACGGCAACGTCGACGTCTGTAAGATCATACAGACGTCTGAAAGGTGAGTTTTCCGCCTTCTTCTTCCTTCTTGACGACTGACCGTACTGAGGAGGGGGGGGTTGGCTGTGCGCAGGTTCGCTGATTCGCCATCTTTTGCGAATCAGACGTCTGGGAGTTGTACCAGACGGCGGGAGTGACCTCCAGACGTCCGGAGTGACCATCGGACGTCTGGGATCTAGGCAGACGTCCCCGCAGACTTTTGGACATCTGGGAAACCACGCTGAACAGGTAATTCTCTGATCCACTTTTTAAGACGTCTGGAAGGAGTTCCAGACGTCTGATTTTGCACAGTATCGTCTTTTTCGACCCGTTTAGAGCCCGTTCGGGCTCCGTTTTCCGCGATTCGAGTTGCGTTCTCTTCAGAATTAATTCCTCTACTCATCTATAGTAGCTATACACTGTTTTGAGACACTCCTTGTGTTTGATCCTTGTGACAGGATCTCGTTCAGTTGCAGTCTTGAGAGTCGCGGAGGCACGCGGGATTCCCGATCACGCCCCCATTACTCCCGTTGTACCTGGTAGAGTGGCTTAAGTTATTAATAAAATCTGTTAAAGTATGAAACCATAACTAGAATCTAGGACATTGCATGAATCCTAGGAATGAGAAATGTATGGAATGATAGCTCCTAGGTGATGCATGAATCCTAGGGCTGGAAAACTAGTTGTATGCTAGATCCTAGGATGTGGCATGAATCTTAGGATGGAAAAACTAGTGGAATGTATAATACTGCAGTCTTGGAAAAATGGAAAGGAATATAAAGCTGCCTGTAATTTGAATTAACAGCTGCCTGTTATGAATAAAGAAACATGTTTGAGATCATGGATTTTGAGAACGTGAATCTGGAAAGTGAAACATATGATGTCCTGAGATAAAGAGCTGGAACCCTACGGGGAATTAGGAGTGGAACTCCTGGAAAGAAAAAGGAATGGAACTGAGATGTAGTTTGTACTGTCTCTTGGGTACGCAGTACCAAGGGAAGTACCTGTACCTATTTAGTGAAGAGTGGGGCCAGCCGCCCCAGGGACCCGGGGTTAGGATTGGCCGCTCTGTACCGACTTGTTGGCCCTCGTGTACGTAGTATCGAGGAGAGCTAGTAGTGTTAGGAGAGTACTAGCTACCCCACGGGCCCCGGGGTTCTGCTAGCCTCCTTCACCGACTTATTAGGCCCACTAGGGCAAACCAGGGTAGTCAGGCGAGGGTGCGCGGACTGTGGAGGGGCAAGGCCCCGGTTTGGTTACTGTGGAGGGGTTGGACCCCTGTTACTGAGAGGGCTCTGCCCTGGTTCCATGCTGTGCTTTGGGCGCACCCGTTAACGGAAACGACTGACCGCATGCCAGTGCGGGCTAGCTACCTGTGCGTTTATCGCGCGTGCCGTAGTCACCGTTACGTCTGTCAGTGACCTTGGGGTGGTTGACTGAGGGTAGGATCACCACGGGGGACTCTCCCGGCCAGGAGAGCACCACGTGCTACTTCTACTTTTGGAAAAGACTGCAATCAAGATCGTTCCCACGAGGACATTCGAGATCAAGTAAAGGACCTGAGAAATAAATGAAATAGTGAGAAAAATTGAAAGATGTGAATAAAGGAAGTAATAGAACATAACAGCTACTGTACACTCTACTGTTGCCTTTAGTTAGTTTGCCACTCTACTCAGCGTTTTGCTGACGTGTTACACTCGTTACCTTTTTCAGGACCAGGTGTTGAGCAGCCAGGGTCGGCGGCTGCAGAGGACGCTGGGCCGAGTAGGGTCCAGTAGAGTTACCACAGCCTTTTGTACCTCTTTTGTTTCTGTTCTAGTGAGTAGTTTTTGTTTCCGCTGTACCTTCTTTGCCTGCAGTTCTTGTTATATGATAAATGTTGTTTTACTGTTGTGGTGGTACCTACTGTAGTAGTTTCTTTCCTTACTGCTGTACTTTCTTACTGTTAGTTATATTCATGCTGAATGTGGTTTATTTTACTGTCTTTTGGTTACTTCCTCGTTGGACGACTAGGTCTTGGGATTAGTCGAGTCGGTCCGGTTCTCGTGTCTCGTAGGGACTCGGGAACCGGGTCGCAACAGGGAATTAGGAGTAGAGATCCTAGAAATAAATGGTATGGATCTGGAAATGTGAATGGGGAAGTGAGCTGGCCCTTGAGTACATAGTACCAAGGAGAGTGACTGTCCCCTGTTTAGTATAGAGTGGAGCTAGCCACCCTTGGGTTGGGACCCAAGGTTCGGATTGGCCACTCTGCACCAACTTCTTGGCCCTCGTGTACACTGTACCAGGGAGAGCTACTAGTGTAGGGAGAGAGCTAGCCACCCCACGGGGCTCGAGGTTCAGCTAGCCACCCTACACCGACTTGTTAGGCCCACTGGGCAAACCGGGGTAGTCAGGCGAGGGTGCACGGACTTTGGAGGGGCGAGACCCCTATTTGGTCCTTAGGGGCTAGACCCCTGTTACTGAGAGGGCTAGGTCCTATACTGTTCCGTGCTGTACTTTGGGCACACCCGTTAGATGAAACAACTGACCGAGTGCCAGTGCGGGGTAGCTACTCGTGCACTTATTGCGTGTGCCGTAGTCACCATTACGTCTGTTCGTGACCTTGGAGTGGTTGACTGGGTGTAGGATCACCACTGGGGACTCTCTCGGCCAGGAGAGCACCACGTGTGCCTTCTACTCTTCGGAAAAGACTGCAATCAAGATCGTTCCCACGAGGAACATTCAAGATCAAGAAAGAGATTTGGAAATATATAAACCAATGGGTGAAAAGGAATAACTTGTAAATTAAAGAAATTGGTATAACTAGTTTACCTGTTAGCTTTACTGCTTTAGTTAGTTGGTTGCCACTCTACTCAACGTTCGCTGACTTTGTGTACTCATAATCTTTTTCAGGTCCAGGTGTTGAGCAGCCCGAGTCTATGGCTGCAGAGGGTGCTGGGCCCAGTAGAGCCCAGTAGTAGTAGCTTTCTGTTTTAGTATCTTTTTGTAGTAGTGAGTTTAGACTCTTGTACTTTATGTTCTGTACCTTTACGTTTCAATACTTTTATGTTCCTGTACCTTGTTAATATTCTACTATTGTGGTGGTGATATGTACTGTAGCAGCTTTTACTTTCCTTACTGCTGTACACTTTTACTATTAGTTGCTTAGCATAGTGAATGTGGTTTACTTTCCTACTTTTTGGTTATTTCTTGTTGGACGACTGGGTCTTGGGATTAGTCGAGTCGAGCTGGTCTCGACTCCTGTAGGGATTCGAGAACCAGGTCGTAACAAATCCATTTGGACACGTAGTCCACAGCTAGGAAAATGTACTTGAAAACATCAGATTTTGGGAAGGGACCCATGAAATCAATCCCCTAGATGTCGAAGAATTTGCACACGAGAATTGGCTGTAAAGGAATTATGTCACGATGGCTCATGTTGCCTAAGGTCTGGCAATGAGTGCATGTCTTACAATAGTTGTGTGCATCTTTGAAAATTGTGGCCAAATAGAAATTGTACTGGAGGACTTTTGCTGCAGTTTTGTATCCAGAGAAGTGACCACCACAGGCATGGTCATGGTAGAAGGATAAAATGCCATTGATCTCTGATTCAGGGACACATCTTCTGATGATTTGATCAGCACTAATGTAGAATAGGTATGGATCTTCCCAAATAAAGCATTTGGCATCTGAAAGTAATTTGTCTTTCTTGGCCCTTGGCCAATCAGACAGAATATGATGTGATGCCAAATAGTTCACTATATCAACATACCAAGGAAGTTCCGTATCAACCGTCAGGAGGTGCTCGTCCAGAAAATGCTCCATAATAGGTCCGAAAGGGTCAATGATTGAAGAAGGAAGACAGGATAAATGGTCAACTACCACATTCAGCTTTCCTACCTTGTCGCGAATTTCAAGACTGAATTCTTGCAACAGCAAGATCCAGCAAATTAATCTAGTCTTTGTGTCCTTCATGAGTAAGTTGTAGGATCTGTAAGTCACAAGCACACTAGAAGGGGGGGATGAATAGTGAGGAATAAAAATTTGCAAGACAAAACAAACCACAAAATGCACAAGATATATAATGGTTCCCCTCACTTGGGTACTCCACTACCTAAGTCTCCCGACTTTGGATTTTTAACCCGATTCCCTCAACCTAGAGGGCATCAATTACTAAAACCTGAGGTAATTAATGGGTTACCTCAACCCAATTACAAGATATAGAAAGGAAATAAAGATACAAGTATAAGCAAAATACAAATAAAAGCTTACAACTAATCCCTAAGTCTCCAACAATTATATAGCCTAATTAGAGTATATAAATTGATCTAACGAGAAAATTGAGGCATAAAACAAATGGATTTTCTAGAGAATAACACAATCGCCTTGAAGACATGCTGCAAGTGGGGAATGGCCTTGAGAGAATTGCAACAAGACAAGCTCTTTTGCAGCTAGTAATATGAGAAATGAAGGTGTAGGTAAAGATAGAATTTTGCCTTCTTGGTTGTGTGCAAAGACACTCAAGGAGTGCTTATATATCCCACTAAGCACCTTCCCTATGTTTACTAGCTGTTAGGGATAATTTAGGAAGTTTAAGGATAGGTTTAATTGCAAAATAGCCATTCAGGTTGGTCACAACGGTTAGTTGGTACCGATACTGACTGCTTATAGTCAGCCCAACTAAGTCACCAGGTGTCGATGCTCATGATGAGTACCGGTACTTGTGACTCACAGATTTGGGTCCAGTGACCTACATATACCGATACTAGTGATTAGTACCAATACTTGTAAGATCCAGGCAAAAATCGAGTGCACAAACTGTGACTACTTGGTAACTGTATTCATGATGAGTACAGGTACTTGTTGTTCACAGTTTAGGACTTAGGCCCAAACCTGTGCCTAGCATGTATCGTTACTTATGACCAGTACTGATACTTGCTACAAGTACCACATTTTGTAAGTTTTAAGTCAGCTTTTAGAGAAATCCAACTTACTCTAAACAACTTGATTTTGAAAAAATTGATTTTGAGTTTTGAAACGAGTGAATGAACGATTTTCTGAACCCTAATTATCTCTACTTTGTTTTTAACTTCTAGATTTTGTTTTACTTGTTAGGAGACATACAAAGATTCTACAAAAATAATAAATACAACAAAAACTAGTCTTCTAATCTATTTCTTCCATATGCAATCTTGTTGCTTGCTTCCATAGATTCTTTTGACCTGTAATACTTCATAAACTCATTAGATTTAAACATGGCTTTGTTAACATCAAAACACAGAAGAGAAATGGAACTAGGTTCTGACAATCTCCCCCTTTTTGGTGTTGACAAAATAAACAAGATAATACTCATATTTAAGAATAAATAGAGATTTAATAAGAGAAGAATAAAAAATTCCACAAGGGGTGAAAAACCTCCCCCTCAAACTAAGCTCTCCCTATTTTAAATATGAATTATCAATTATTTCTCCCCCTTTTTGTCAAGCAAGTAAAAAGATAAGCAAATAACAAGAATGAAACATAACATGATACATGAATAAGCAATAATTTTTCATAAACAAACCAAGCAGGAATCATAACATGATAAAGTTCATAAAGATAAGTCTTGAAACAAACTTAACATATAATTTTCTAAAAAGTTATACAAATTTAATAAGCATCAAAATAAAAAAAAATTAGCTATTTTCTAGGACATTTTCTAATTATCTTTTGCACATGTCCACCACCATCATCATCATTGTCGTCTTCATCTTCATCATCATCATCACTTTCTTCATAAGAAACTTTTTCTTCTTCCGTGTCTTCTTCTTCTTCTTCATCAACATGAAGGACAGGTTCTTCTTCTGCCATTAATATATGAGATGGATCTTGAAAATGCTTCTGCCTTCTTTCACTGTACTCTTGAGGTGCTTTTGGTTGAGTCCGCTTCCTTTGTTTAGGTTGTTGAGTGGAAGAAGTGACATGGGAGGACTCAATAGAAAGAGAAAGATAATGGAATTTGCGTTCCATGTGACGGAAGGAAAAATTTAGATTGGTTAAATTTTGACCAATGTAGTTGAAGGTATTTATCAAATTGGGATCAGTTCTAGACACATTAGATAGATTTACCCAAGGTGTTTCTGCTTCAGGATATGGGTAGGTTATAGGAATGAAAGTGGAGGATGATTCAGGAGGTGGATGAGAAGAAGATTGAGCATTTGGATCAACTTCTTCTTCTTCGTCATCACTGGAGGATTCCTCTCTAGCAGGTTTCACTCCCATTTTTCAGAGAGTGGATCATTTAAAATAGACCAGGTTTTTGAGAGGAGTAAAATTGGAGAGGTCAATTTTATTTTTATGAAGGACGTGTGCAACCAAAATATCCAATGATAAAGCTGATGCACGGTAATGGGGTCTAAGAAAGTGAATGAAAACTATGTTCCAATTGACAAGAAAGCTCTTAATGATAGCATAAATCAAGTGCAAAATATCAACAGGTATGTTGTGAAATCTTGAATTTTTAGCCCTTAAATTCCATGCTAAGATACAAAAAAGGATGCGAGCAAAAAGGGTCATATTTGGGGCAACCAATGCTTTGGCTTGACAGTTAGGGAGCAAAAGAGTTTCATGGATTTTATGAGTAGGAAATTGCTCCTTAAGTATGTTAAATGCATGACCTTCATTAGGACATTCAGTAATGGTCGACAAGAATTTAGATGTGATGGTGATTTTCTGACCGAAAACATTTGTTGTTAAGACAAGGTGACCTCAATTTTCTTGTTCTTGGAGGTTAGCAAAGAATAGACAATTAACATCAGGGTATACTTCAGGAACATCAACAAAGAATAACTCATCAAAGAAATGCATAAGTTTTTGTTCTGAAAGGAGAGTGGTAAAACTAAAGAGTTGAAGAGAAATCTTTCCACTCAACTGGCCTACAATGATGGAGTTTTAATCCTTTATACCAATCAAATTTTGACTTAGCATCCTCATTAATGCAGAATTTGTGAAAAGCATCTTGAGGTGCGTTTCCCTTACTTTTTGATTTAGGTGCCATTTGTAAACAAACAATAACAAGGAATAAGAAAACAATTAGAAATATAGACAATTTCCTTTCATGTGTTTGTATAAAGAAAAACACATTTAAGCCTGCATGTACTAGTATTGATGATTGGTACCGGTACTGATTGGTTTCTATTCTAACTAGAAATTTGAGCTAGTACCGGTACTCATCTTTAGTATCAATACCTACTCGCAAAAGCAGGCACTACTGTGCCAAGCTAGTACTGGTACCAATGATGGGTACCGGTACCACCTGGTACTCGACGAAAACAAATGCAACAGCGAGAAAGGATTGAAGAGAAAGAAAAGCAAGATGCAAGATAACTCAAGGAAGCACGAAATGATAGGAAGATAAGAATGTACCTAGAGTTGAGGATTGGAGATGATCTATCTCTTCTTGGCTAGGGCTTGAAGTGGCTCTTGTGAAGAGGGCTAGGGTTTGCAAGTGACAAAATGAGGCAAGTGTTTGCACTTGGCCTCTTTTATATGGATGGGTCATGTGCTAGTCACATGAACACTTAAGTGGTTGAAAGAAATGAAATTGACAACTTAGGTGTTGAAAAAATAATGTAGTCAACAACCTAAGTTAAGCAACCATATTGCAAACAACACCTTGATATTTCCAGACATATGGAAATATTATAGTTTACCCCTTTTCTTTTAAATGTAGGTAAATTACAGTGTGACCCTCAGAGATATTTATAAATACAAACAAGTTCCATAACAATCAACTTATTAATTTTGAATTTCTTTTATTTTACAAAGTCCTAATTTTCTTCTTATAAAGCAGAATCTTTCTGCTACAAGAGGTTTTGTAAAGATGTCTGCCAATTGATTTTGTGTGTCAATGAATTCTAATTGAATTGATCCTTAAAGCACATTATCTCTAAGGAAATGATGTCTAATATCTATATGCTTGGTACGTGAATGATGAACTGGATTTTTGGATAAATTTATTGTGCTTGTATTGTCACATAAAATTTTGGATTACGCAAAAATCAATCCAAAGTTAGACAAAGTCTATCTCATCCAAATGACCTATGACAAAACAAGTGAAGCAGCAATATATTCTACTTTAGTCGTAGAAAGTGAAACACAAGTATCTTTCTTAGAGAACCATGAGGCTAGAGATTCTCAAATAAAATGACATGTGCTGCTAGTGCTCTTTCGGTCTATTCGACTCCCTGCATAGTCAGCATCACTATAGGATAATAGATCTAAGGATTGTGCTTTAGGATAGAAAAGACCAAGGTCTTTTGTGCTATTTAGGTATCTAAATATTCTTTTCATTGCATTAAAATGAGATTCTTTGGGTTCGGATTGGAATCTCGCACATAAACATATAGCAAAAAGAATATCAGGTCTAAAAGTTATAAGATATAGTAATGAACCTATCATACCCCAATATTTGTTTTCATCTACTCTCTTACCGGATAAATCTTCACCAAGAGAAGCAGATAGAGCAATCGGAGTCTCTTTGCCATTTACATTATCAAATTCAAATTTCTTGAGAATTTTAAGAACATATTTTGTTTGACTAATGTAAATTCTTGTGTCTAATTGTTGAATTTGGAGTCCTAGAAAGAATTTGAGTTCACCCATCATATTCATTTCAAACTCAGTCTTCATAGTCTCAGAAATGTTGACACAGGGACTCCTTAGTTGATCCAAATATAATATCGTCAACATATATTTGAACCAGTAGGATGTCATCTCCTTCTTTTACAAAAAGAGTTGAATCAACAACTCCAATCATATATCCGTGTTAAAGAAGAAAGGTCCTAAGCCTATCATACCTGGCCCTGGGAGCTTGTTTAAGTTCATAAAAAGCCTTATTGAGCTTGTATACGTGCTTTGGGTGTGCTGGGTCCTCGAACCCGGGAGGCTGATGAACATAAACTTCTTCCTTAATATAACCATTAAGAAAGGTGCTCTTGACAACCATTTGATATAGCTTGAAGTCCTTTGCACTTGCAAAGGCAAGTAGCATCTGTATGGACTCCAAACGAGCAACAAGAGCACATGTCTCATCAAAGTCAATACCCTCCTGTTGGTTATAGCCTTGAGCTACAAGTCCAGCTTTATTCCTGATTACTGAACCAAATTCATCCAATTTATTTCAAAATACCCACTTGGTTCCAATGATGGAATTATCCTTAGGGGTGGGTACCAAGTTCCATACATTATTCCTAGTAAATTGGAGTAGCTCCTCCTGCATAGCTACAACCCATGATTCATCGTTTAATGCCTCATAAACTTTCTTGGGTTCAAGTTGTGAAACAAATGCATTAAGGACAAAATTAGCTCTAAAGTGAGATCAGGTTTTTACACCTTGTTCAATATCACCTATGATTTGTTCTTGAAGATGATCTTTATGGTATACCCCTTCTTTTGAAAGATCATGTACATTTCGTGTATCTTCCATTTTTGATACATCGATGAAGGGGGTATCTTCATCATCAGTCTAAATGATTTGATTCAAGTTCACCTAAGTTTATTTCATCAAATGAAACATGCAAGGATTCTTTTATAACAAAAGTTCTTTTATTAAAGACTCGATAAGCTTTGCTTCTTGTTGAATAGCCAATAAAGATGCCTTCATCACCTTAGCATCAAACTTATCAAGCCATCACGGGTGTTTAATAAATAACATCGACTTCCAAACACCCTAAAATATGAAATCCTAGGAGACTTCTCATAATAAAACTCATATGGAGTTTTTTTAATAATAGGCCTTAAGAGAGTTCTATTTAGAACATAACATGCCGTATTAATGGCTTCTACCCAGAAATATTTTTGAAGTCCAGACTCCATGAGCAAAGTTCGGGCACATTCTTGTAGAGTGCGATTCTTGCGCTCTACAACACCATTTTGAGATGGTGCCCGAGGAAATGAAAATTCATGGGTTATGCCAGAATTGACACAAAAACTTGAAAATTTTTCATTTTCAAATTCACCCCCATGATCAGTCCTAAGTCTAAGAATAGAGGATGATTTTTCCTTTTGAGGTCTTCGAGCAAGACTTAGGAAGGAATCAAATGAGTAATCCTTATGTTTCAAGAAGATGACCCAAGTAAACCTAGAGAAGTCATCAACAATAACTAGGCAAAATCTTGATCCATTTAGACTATCAAATCGTGTTGGTCCAAATAAATCAAGATGTAACAATTCTAAAGGTCATGTTGTTGAAACTAAGTCTTTTGGTTTAAAAGAAGCTTTGTGCATTTTTCCGAGTTCACAAGATTAGCACAAAACATCCTTTTTATAAGTTAGTTTGGGTAAGCCCCATACTAACTCATTTTTGGCTAACCTATTAAGATGTTTGTGATTAATGTGACCTAGCCTACGGTGCCAAAGATCTACTTCAAAATGGGAGGCAAGCAGACATTTTACAAATTTCTCTTGTGAAAAATGAAGGGCATAGATATTTTCATATCTAAAGCCTTCAATTAAGACCGTATTTGTTTCTTTTTTTAATATTTTAAATCCAATTTTAGTAAACAAAACATCACATCCATTATCACATATTTGACTAACACTAAGCAGGCTATGTTTTAAATTTTCTACTAATAGAACATTACGTACCTACTTAGAAGAATTACCTATTGTACCTTCACCAATAATGCGACAACATTTGTTGTCGCCCAACTTGACGTGTCCTCCATCTTCGATTCTGGTCCACTTGATAAAGAGATCGGAGTGTCCTGTCATGTGCTTGAAACACGCACTGTCTAGGATCCATTTGTCCTTCTTGATCTGCAAAATAATTTATTAAATCTATTTTAGGTACCCATTTTCTTTTGGGTCATTAATGGTTAGTACCCTTCAAATCCTTAGGTTTATAGATCACTTTAGAGTTAGATCTATAATTCTTAGGATTCTTGACCTTTTGATAAATCCATGCATGTCTAGGTGCATGTGTTTTATTTTGTGTTCTTTTTATTATTGAACTTGGCTTTTAAATTATTACAAAATTCTATGTTCAACCTAGTTGTTGTTTTTAGATTATTCAAAGTGTCCTCAAAATGTTCATAAATGTCTTCTAATTCTACTATTTTAGCATGCAATTGATTATTAGTTTCTTTTGACATTTCTAACTCTATTTCTAAACAAGATTTCTCTATTTCTAAGGTTTTATAGCTGTCATGCAAGACCTTATTTTCCTTTTTGATTAACCTAGCTTTATGATACAAATCTTCATATGCTTGTAATAACTCATTAAAAGTAACTTCAGATTCTACCTCATTTTCTGAACTATTGTTGTTCGTCAATAAACAGAGATGTGCAACTTCTATTTCTTTAGATTCTTCAGAAGATGATTCTGTGTTGGAATCACTATCATCCCAAGTCGCCTTATATGCCTTTCTTGAAATCTTCTTCCGATCGAGTTCTTTGTCTTTCTTCGTTTCTTCCTTCTTCTTTTTGATCATTGGAAAATCCTTTCATACGTGCCCTTTCTTCTTACACTCAAAACAAATAATATCATTTGTAAATTTATTCACTTTCTTACCTTGTTTTCGAATGAATCTTTTAAGTCTTCTTGTTAGAAGAGCAAGCTCCTCTTCTTCATCGGAGTAGGAATCATCGAGGTCTGACTCCTCTTTTAAAGCTTTAAATGCAAGCTCCTTTTTCTTGCTGATGGATTTTTCTTCAATCTTCTTCATATTTTCCAACTGGACTTCATATGCCATAAGGCTTCCAATCAAGTCATCCACGGAGAGAGTAGAAAGGTCTTTCGCCTCTTGGATGGCTGTGGTCTTTGATTCCATGTAAGGGATCTTAAGATCTTCCTTACAAGCTACTCCTCTTTCAGCTTGACTCCAAGATTCTTCAATGGATTTATGATCTCTCAAATCTTGTGTACATTCCTTTGATTGTTTCACCTTTCTGCATCCTGAAACACTCATAGTTTTCTATTAGAATAGAAATATGTGTTTCTTTTACCTTACTCGTACCTTCGTAGGTGACTTGCAATGTGTTCCATATCTCGTATGCAGACTCGCATGCGGAGATATGGTTAAACTCTTCCCTTAATAATGCATAATAGAGTGCATTCATCGCTTTTGCATTTCCCACGATCCTTTTCTTTTATTCTGTAGTCTAAACAACACCTTCCTGTGGTTCCAGATCCATGTACTTCTCTTGGATAAGCATCCATGAGTCCTCATCCATGGCCTTGAGGAAGATTTGCATCCTCCTCTTCTAGTATCCATAGTTCATCCCATCAAAGTAGGGAGGACGTGTAGATGACTGTCCCTCGGTGCAACTGATTGGAGATGCCATTGCGAAAGAGAATTGTTACTTCTTCTTTTCGCAACCCACTCTGATACCACCTGTAGGACCTGTAAGTCACAAGCACACTAGAAGGGGGGATGAATAGTGAGGAATAAAAATTTGCAAGACAAAACAAACCACAAAATGCACAAGATATATAGTGGTTCCCCTCACTTGGGTACTCCACTACCTAAGTCTCCCGACTTAGGATTTTTAATCTGATTCCCTCAACTCGGAGGGAATCAATTTACTAAAACCTGAGGTAATTAACGGGTTGCCTGATGAGAGACTCATCATGATCTCTAATTACCCTTAATTAACTAGTCTTCCGAGTTAATTAGCTAACTATGAACATATAATGGTTAATTATAGAATTAGGGATATTTAGTAAAGGACCTTAAAATAAGTTAAAAATGACATTTTATCATCCAATTAACATTATTAACAATTTAGTTAATAATTAGACTCGAAAATCCTAGTAATCATTCCCTTAATTAATAAGTTAAGTAACTTAAACATAATGTATACCTAAGTATATAATAACTTAAGTAATTTTACTTAATCTAATAAATTAACCTAAAAAGGTCAAAAATGTAAATTCAAGGTGAAAACATAATATTTAAATTATTTACTAGCATATATAAAAAAGTTGAAAAATACCTAAGTTAAAATAAACCTTCAAAACCTAGGTTTACATTTTGGTCCTTAATATTCATTGCAATCGGGTCCTTATTTGTCACACAGGTCCTTAATTTTTACTACATTTAAGTCCCTTTTCGTAAGTGTTGAGCTGAAGGCTATGTGGTAAGTGTTGAGCTGAAGGCTAAGGAAAGAAAGAAGAATAGGTACTAAGCAACAGAAGGAGAATACTAAGGGAAGAGAAGAAGGCATGAACAGAACAGAACAGGAGATGGAAGAAAAGAGCTTGAGAGAGAATTTAAATAAAGGAAAAGAAGATAAAGAAAGAGAGAAGAAGAGAGAGGCTGAAGAAATAAAGAAAGGAAATTATTTTTCTTCCATTATTTTAATTACTTTTTGTTCTTAAATGTTGTAATAAGACATGTTTTAATAAAACCACTCATATTTGCCTTAATTTCTTTGAAATAAAATTGGAAAATTAACATGTTTACTTGTTAATAAAGTACATCACTTGAGTAAATATGTTTTTCATAAGGAATTTTGTATATTCTTTATAGTTTAAATATTTTGGCAAAATTCATGCTCTTTAAATTAACTTAATATACCTCCTAAACTTATAAAGAAAATAAAAGATAATTAGTGAATTTAGAATGAATTATACCTCCCAGCGAATGACCTGGACTCAACCAGTAAAAATTTCTAAAATGTTAGGTTAATTCGACCCTACACTACACAACCGACATAATTTTGAGTTAACCTAAGTGACTTTTTCTACTCTTAATTAAGTAAAACTAACTTAATTACTCAGTTGAGTGAAGTCAACCGATTATTTTAATGGCACCGTTTCCAGGGAGGTAATATTTTGCCTCATTTCACTCATCAAAATATTCCTTAGCATTGCTTCGTCTAAACATCATTTTAATGGCGCCGTTGCTGGGGATGTAATCCTTTAATTCACTAGAATTAAGTTGGTTTAATTGTCTACTTAGGAGGTATTTTGTAATTATATTTCTATTTTTAATGTTTTTATTCTAATTAGTTGTGTTTTGTTTTGTTTTTATTTTTGTTTTTATTTTCTGTCTTCTTTTCAGGTTTACCTCTGTGGGCAATCTCAGGAGAAGGCGGGAAAATGTGTTGCTGTTTTTGTTTTTGTGAGTATTTCTCAGTCTTTTGTTTTGTTGCATTAAAAAAATAAAAAAAATAAAAAAATACATGTTTATCTGACTAGCAGCAGCATATCATAGGCATACACTCTTAGGAGTGCATATTATCTGCTAGTAGTTTTTTCGAATCTAACTCGGGAATTTTTAAACAATTTTTTCTAGCATTAGCGGGAAAACACGAGAAAACCCGCATAGATCCCTGTCCTCTGAGATTTATAAAGACCACATATTTTTGTTTGAAAAGGTCTAAAAAGTGGCCATTGTATTTTACTTGATATATTTTTGTAAATGATTAACTAAAAAGTGGATGTAAAATTTGTTACTTAAACTTGATTGCAGAATGCATGCGGGTTTTTCAATCACTATCGTCTATTGCATGATATCCCTCACACAGCGTGATCACTAGAGTCACACGAGTCTATTTTTCTATCTCTCCTCTTTGCACCTCTTAGGGCTTTGGTTGAAGATCAACAAGTCTGTCTCACTACCAGAGCCTCGGGGAGCTGGTAGTGAGCGATCACGATCCTAGACCTTAGACCTTTGAGCTTTAAGGTACGCACCTGCATAGACACAGATTAGGACATGTATTTTGATACTGTTGCACTATTTGTTTGCGTCAAATTACTTTGCGTATCTTAGTAATCTCTTCTTTCCTTTGAAAGAAGAGCAAAACCCGCATCTTTTGCACTGTTTTGCAGGTTTTTTTTTGTGCCACTATTTTACCGGTGGTGTGTGTGTGCACTTCGCATTATTTTTCATTTATGGATGGGAGGTGATCCTTGCATCCACCTCTTACACCACTATTGACAAGTGATCCTAAGCTAGTTGCAGATAAGCAACCAATGGTTTTCCCGTCTGATCCATCTTCTTCTATGGATCAAATGCAAAATCTTAATCCCGAGATCCCTTCTTTTTCTGTTCAGGGGAGATGCCACCTTTTGATGTTCATGAGGCACTCCTGAACCAGAACCTTAGGATGCTAGAGCAAACAAGACAAATTAATCTTTTAACAGTAGCCTTAAATAATTTACAGACTCTTCAAACCCGTCCTTCACCTCGACCTGAGGTGGGTTTTGAAATCCCTGATTTACCGATCATGATGAGAGACTCATTATGATCTGTAATTACCCCTAATTGACTAGTCTTCCTAGTTAATTAGCTAAGACTATGAACATATAATGGTTAATTATAGAATAAGGGATATTTAGTAAAGGACCTTAAAATAAGTTAAAAATGACATTTTATCATCCAATTAACATTATTAACAATTTAGTTAATAATTGGACTCGAAAATCCTATTAATCATTCCCTTAATTAATAAGTTAAGTAACTTAAACATAATGTATACCTAAGTATATAATAACTTAAGTAATTTTACTTAATCTAATAAATTAACCTAAAAAGGTCAAAAATGTAAATTCAAGGTGAAAACATAATATTTACCTTATTTACTGACATATATAAAAAGTTGATAAGGATCTAGGTTAAAATAAACCTTCAAAACCTGGGTTTACATTTTGGTCCTTAATATTCATTGCAATCGGGTCCTTATTTCTCACACAGTTCCTTAAGTTTTATTACATTTAAGTCCCTTTTCATTGTCTTCTTCTTCTTTAGCCGAACGAACAGCTAGCGACGAAGAGTCACGCCACCGCGCGATCACCGCCCTGCTGACATCAACCTTCTTTGTCAGAGACAGAGGTTAAGCTCCTCTTCATCCACTGGTTTGGATTAACTGGAAATCCTAATTTCCAATGGGAGATAACCTCACCGTCGTCGGAGATGACGTCGGAGGTTAAGCTCCTCAAGCTCCTTCTTTGGGCAGACCCTGCCATTCTCTTCGCCGCCAACTACTATAAATACCCCCTCACCCCTCTGATTTCACTCAAGTTGGCTCCCTTCCCTCTTCTAACACTGAGCCGACCCAATAGGCTCTTCTGCAACTCCGGCAACTTCCCATCTCAATTTCCGACTTCCTCCGTCCATCTTGACTAGCCGAGGAGATCCGCCGTGGTCTGCCACGTCTCTAGACACAGGTGCCGACCAAAGGAATCCTCTACTTCACCTCAAATCCACCTGCCGGAGATTCTTCTTTTCACCCTCTGATTTCATCATCTGCCATGAGACTTTGGTGGAACCTTATTGACCCCTTCATCCAGGTAACAGTAGATTAGGAGTAGTAGGAGTAGGAGTAGGTTACCTTAGCTAGGTAGTTAGTTTGTTAGATTAGTTGTAATTTTAGAATTTCAGTGTTCGTCTTCTCCGACTCCGGCGAGCTCCTTGAGCTCGCCAGAGCCTTAATCTTGTCTTTTGAAATCGTTGTCCACCTTCTTCTTTCTCCGATGATCATTTCTAATCCATCTAATCACTTAATTGATCACCTAATCGCCTAAATCAATTTCACCTCCACCGACTACTGTAATTGTCCATGGCGACAGTAGTAGGCTTAGATCACCTTCACTGGGTCTATCATCATCTATCCACCACTTATGGACCCTAATCAGCACTATAATACATATAAATATCATATAAACTAAATGCCCCATTTTAATTAAGTTCCTGAGCTCGCTATCAATGGCGGCTCAGGAGCAGTTCAAATCCTAAATTAAATATATATTTACAATCATAAGCACTTGTTGACTTGTTTTAACCACTCAATTGAGTGGTAAAACAAGTCCTGAGCTTAATCCACACAGATCCTTTAAAGAAATGAATTTAGTGTCAAATCTTAATTCTAATGGACAAATGAAAAATTAATTGAATTCTTGAGGAACCTCACGAATCTTTTTAGATCAAAAATGGCAAGTTTAAGCAATATGTACACAGTTTTCATTTTTTCTGGACTCACCGGAGCTCCGGTGAGCTCCGGCAAGCCAAATCTGTGCTTCAGCCAATAGAATTTAGCAAGAAGCTCCAGTATGTTGTAACATGGATCACTGATTAATTTGAAGTCATTTAATTGAGGATTTAGTGTCTGGAGCTCAGATTGAGGGTTCATCTTCTCCAACTCCAGCTGATTTGGAGAAGTTTGATAGAAGAGATCTTAGAAGTATTTAAGGTGCCTAGAAGCTTCAGTGCAGTGCACTGAAGCTGTTCATGACCACATTCTACTGTAATAGCCTCTCAATCTCTCTGACGAACACAGCCATTTTGAAGCTCAAGCGGCAAGCTTGTAACCCTAGAAATATTAGTTAAAACACCATCTGAGAGGCTGAGCAAATTCCTGATGTTGAAAGAACTTGATTTTAGGTTTTAATTACGTGTGGAGAAGCTTTTAACAGAAAGTCAAATTTTTGTGCCTTCACAGTCAAACTAAGTCTGATTATGGAGTTCTGAGCTTAATTTGAGGAATTGGTGAGATTAAATTGTTTCTAGGATCTTGATGAATGATATTAGAATGAATTAAGTGAGCTCAGACTTGATATTTAGTAAACATTTGAACTCTGTCAGCTTGGGTTATTTTTCAACCCAAACTGACAACAGTAGCATTTTGATGAAATTTGAGATGAAATCCTGCCCAGATCAGTCTATTACAACCCTTAGAACTAGTTTAAACCGATTAGTAATGTTCTTTTGTGTCTGTCTATCCATTTCAAATCTGAAATTTTGATCTCTGAAGCTTTCAGAGAAGTGTAGGGCTTTCATGCTGTTCCTGAAGGTCTTGTGTGCTTAGAACTTACACCAGCAGATGCGGAATAACCTGCAGACACTATCCAGACCTTTAAATGAGAGAGAAAAGTCCATCTGAGGACTCTGTGAAGTTAATTTCCACTTCCAGGCAACAAATAATCTGTAGGAACCCCCTAATTTTACCTTTCAAATTGAAGAGGAAAACATCCTCTTATCTTTAAATTGACCCTCCAATCCTATAGAGTAACCTTAGAGCTTCCCAACAAGCCTTGAATCTTTTGATTTGGAGCTCTGAGTAGGGAGTTATGATCAGTTGAAGTTGGGTCTGGAAAGGGGGAACATAGTCCCACATCGGTAATTCACGGGCGCACGCATGGGAACAAAACTGATTTATTGCATAGGCCATTTTGTCGTCAGTGCTTGGTGCACCGGTTACCAATCTGAGCATTCTGAACCTATTTGAGCATGTGTATGTGTGTGTGCGGGCATGTGTGCCTGCAGGTGTGCTCCTGAGTGGGCGTGAGCGAGTGGCCCTGGGAGGGCGAGGCCTAGGAGGGCGAGGCCTAGGAGGCGATTGAGCTGGATTGGCTCAGAACTATGAATTAAATGAAATAAATCGAAATCGATCCTAATGAAATTAGACGAGGACCGAGTAGGGTCTGGTCCCACCCTATTCTGAGAGTGCTGTGTATCCTCGAAAGGACCTCGCCGCAAATAAAATAATTTTTGGTTAAAAAGGAAAAAAGTAAACCCAGTTCAGTTGGCTTAAGGAGTTGATGGTTGAAGGCATATAGACTAAGTGTTGAAGAAGAAGGCATGAAATGAACTAAGAGAGAACAGGCACTACTAAGAGGACTAAGAAGAAGACTAAGGGAAGAGAAGAAGAAGGCAGGAACAGAATAGAAGAGAGGTAAGAAAAGAGCTTGAGAGAGAGTAAAACATAAAAGATTAAAGGAGAAAGAGAGAAAGGAAGAAAGAAAGAAGAAGAAAGAGGCTGAAGAAATGAAGTTTTATTTCTTTAATTTCTTTGAATTTGTCTTAGTTGTAATAAGGCATGTTTTAATAGAACCACTCATATTTGCCTTAATTTCTTTTGAAATAAAATTGGAAAACTAACATGTTACTTGTTAATAAAGTAGATCATTTTGAGTAAATATGTTCTCTTATGGGATTTTGCATATTACTTCATTTTAATTAATATTTTGGCAAAATTATGTTCTTAAAATCAACTTAGTTATACCTCCTAAACTTATAAAGAAAATAAACGATAATTGGTGAATTTAAAATGAATTATACCTCCCAGCAAACGACTTGGACTCAACCAGTAAAAATTTCTAAAATGTTAGGTTAATTCGACCCTATACTACACAACTAACACAATTTCAAGTTAACCTAAGTGACTTTTTCTACTCTTAATTAAGTAAAATTAACTTAATTACTGAGTTGAGTGAAGCCAACCGATCATTTTAATGGTGCCGTTGCCGAGGTAATATTTTGCCTCATTTCACTCATCAAAATATTCCCTGGCATTGCTTCGTCTAAACATCATTTTAATGGCGTCGTTGCCAGGGAGGTAATCCTTTAATTCACTAGAATTAAGTTGGTTTAATTGTCTAATTAGGAGGTATTTTGTAATTATATTTTTATTTTTAATGTTTTTATTCTAATTAGTCGTGTTTTGTTTTGTTTTGTTTTTGTTTTCTGTCTTCTTTCTAGGTTTACCTCTATGGGTAATCTCAAGAGAAGGCGGGAAACTGTGTTGCTGTTTTTGTTTTTGTGAGTATTTCTTAGTCTTTTATTTTGTTGCATTAAAAAAATAAAAAAATACAAAAATACATCTTTATTTGACTAGCAACAGCATATCATAGGCATACACTCTTAGGAGTGCATATTATCTGCTAGTAGTTTTTTCGAAACTGACTCGGGAATTTTTAAACAATTTTTCTCGCATCAGCGGGAAAACACGATAAAACCCACGTAGCTCCCTGTCCTCTGAGATTTAAAAAGACCACATATTTTTGTTTGAAAATATCTAAAAAGCGGACATTGTATTTTACTTGATATATTTTGTAAAAGATTAATTAAAAAGAGGAAGTAAAATTTGTGACTTAAATCTAATTGCAGAATGCATGCGGGTTTTTCAATCGCTATAGTCTGTTGCATGCTATCGCACACAGTGTGATCACTAGAGTCACACAAGTCTATTTTTATATCTCTCCTCTTTGCACCTCTTAGGGCTTTGGTTGAAGATCAACAAGTATGTCTCACTACTAGAGCCCTGGGGAGCCAGTAGTGAGTGGTCTCGATCCTTGACTTTAGGCCTTTGAGCTTTAAGGTATGCACTTGCGTAGACACGGATTAGGATGCATATTTTGATACTGTTACTCTATTTGTTTGCGTCAAATTACTTTGCGTATCTTAGGAATCTCTTCTTTCCTTTGAAAGAAGAGCAAAACCCACGTCTTTTGTGCTGTTTTGCGGGTTTTTTGTGCTGTTGTTTTCTTATCGGTGGTGTGCGTGTGCACTTGCACATTATTTTCCGTTTATAGACAAGAGGCGATCCTTGCATCCGCCTCTTGCACCACCGTTGACAAGTGATCCTAGGCTGATTGCAAATAAGCAACCAATGGTTTTCCCGTTTGATCCATCTACTTCTTTGGATCAAATGCAGAATCTTAATCCCAAGATCCCTTCTTCTTCTGGTCAAGGGGAGATGCTGCCTTTTGATGTTCATGAGGCGCTCTTGAACCAAAATCTTAGGATGCTAGAGCAAACAAGATAAATCAATCTATTAACAGCAGCCTGAAACAATTTGCAGACTCTTCAAACCCGTCCTCCACCTCAACCTGAGGCTGGTTTTGAAATCCCTGATTTTCCAATCAATCGTCCAAAGCCTCTACTTAGAGATTATTATAACCCATCTAATGCACAAGTAAAGCCTAATGTTAGGATTCCTATTGGGGAGAATGATCCTGAATTAAAGACAAACATTATAGGTTTAATCTCCCACTTTCACGAATTTGCATCTGAGGATCCATTTCAACATATTGAAGATCTTAAAAATTTATCCCAAACTCTTGGTCCTCGAAATCAAAATAAGGAAATCCTACTAATGAAAATGTTCTCTTTTAGCCTTAAAGATAAAGCAACTTATTGGTATAGAACTATAGCAAGACCAATCTCAACTTGGGCTGAACTTGAATCCGCATTTTTGAAGAAATTCTTTCCTATTGGTCAAACCAATGCTTTAAGGCGAGCCATTACTACTTTCAATCGAAACCAAGGAGAACCAATTCATGAAGCGTGGGAACATTTTCATGAATTGCAAAGGAAATGCCCAAATCATGACATCCCTCGTTGGCAACTCATGCATATCTTTTACTATGGTTTACAAGAGGGCATTTGCAATCTAGTCGATGCCTCTTATGGAGGGAATTTTCTAAATTGCGATGCAAAATCCGCTTTAGAATTATTTGAAGGGATGGCGGAAAACTCGATCAACAACGCATCAATGTCGCAATTTACGTGGGGAGCGAATACGAATCATCAAAATCTGCATAAGGGCATTCACGAGATCGGTAGTCCGTATAGTTCAAAGGATTTAGAGATTGCAGAAAAACTAGACAAAGTAGATATCGTAACAAAGCATCTCGATGAGGTTAGAAACACAATGAAGAGTCTTACGCCTCTACTTGCTACGAATCATGTGTATTCACCTATTTCGCAAATTCCCACGAGGAGGGAATTTGTGAATAATCTATATTCTAGAGATTCATCTTCCTTGGGTTTTCTATGTACTCCTTCACTAACCCAAGGAGGGACCTTTGTCCCACAAACTTACCCACCCTTTTCCCCACCATTTTCTGTTGCAGAAAACACGCCATATCTTTTAGGTTTACAAGCCATCCAAGAGAAGACTCCAAGACCAAACCCTTATTCAAATTCCTATAATCCTGGATGGAGAAGCCACCCAAATTTCTCTTGGGTTGATCAAAATCAAAATCAAAGATAAAATTATCCGAATCAGACCCATTTTAACCTACCTCTATTGCCTCCTCAGCAATCAAATTTAAGGCCTAATCCTATGAGTATGTAGAATTACTCTAGGCCTAATAGAGATACACAACTAGATCAGATTTTAAGAGCTGTGTCAGAGAGTCAGCGACAAGATGCTGAAGCTCACGCTGAGATCCATAGGCAATGTAAGGTAGAGTTTGCTGATTTAGGAAATCAGATCACGCTTTTGGTTGAATCTCGTCAGCCAGGTACTCTTCCATCCCAGCCAATTCCGAATCCTAAGAATCTGCCAAATCCTAGGCAAAATCAAGGCCAAGTCCATTTCCTTAATCAGGCCTTTGATCATAACCCGTTCACCGTATTACCTGAAAATAATCCATCAAACCCGCATCAGCAACCTATTTTGTATCAAAATGACCCACCTATTATTGAGAACCAAAACTGACTTTGCTGATCTTCTGAACTTGGTTGGAAACATTTCTTAAATTGCCTCAATCTTAAATATTCTACATCTCAACCTAAATTAGATCTAATCTTCACGAGATTCACTCTAATCTTTCTGAGATTTTCATGAGAATTTGATTGTGGGTTCTGCGAGATCTATTCTAGGCAATTTCAGGATGAGTTTTGATTGGGTGGTTTAATCTGTTTTTCTATTTTTGATCCAATTCTTTCATAACTCCTATGTTTTTACCATATACCTATTCTTTTTAGGAGTTCTTTACTAGGGTTTACGCCTAGCTGAAGGCATAAAACTTAGCACTTGTACATAGCTGTTTTTACCTTTTATATTTTCTTCACTTATTTTAAAATTTCACTTCATATCATATTGATTACCTTCATTTAGTCTAACTGACCACTCTGACCTTTGATCAGAATCGAAATCGTCCGCACAGAGATTTTTTTTTAATCTCCTCTATTCTACTCCTTCAATCATCCTATACTAAATGAAGTGTAATATCTTTTTACCCTTCTTATAATGAGGACATTGTAAAATTTTGGCTTTGGGGGTTTTGAAGTGAAATTTTCATTTTAAGTGTGGGTTAAAAAATAAAAACACATAAAAATCAAATATCCATGAAATTAAAAAATAAATAAAAATTATAAAATTTTTAAAAAATGAAAAATTTCATAAAAATTTGAAAATTTTTTTGTAAAAATCATAAAAATTGAAAAAATCTTATATACATAAAAATAAAAATATAAAAATATAAAAATTTGAAAAAGAAAATTTATAAAAATAATAAGAGGGGAATATTCATTTTAATAAAGAAGGAAAGAAGAAGAACATATATAAATACAATTAAGAGCTTAATTTTCTTTTAGGTCAGAAATCAAAATGTATATAGAATATTTTAGAGCATGCAATTTTTAGTTAGATTTTTACTTGAACATTTTGTAAAAACACACTTTTGTGTTTAAAATTTTTAAAACAAGATTTTATTTGAATTAGGAATCTTTAAATCTTTTAAGGATTTATTTTTCTATTCTTACCTTGAATTAAGAAACTAAGTGTGCTAGGATTTTAAACTTAAGTGTTGGAATTAAATTATAACTTTTTAATCAATTAGATTAAGTAATCCTTTTTCATTTTGAAAATTTGATTTTATCATAAAGTTAAGTAAAAAGGCCAGATATTCAGAGTTAATTAGATAGAGAGTTGGTAGAATTTTAGTTTACAAAACTTACAGGCTAAAGATAAATAACTAGACTTGGTAAATTTTGTCTTGACGGATCCTATAGGAGGAAACTAAGAATTTGAAGAACCTGAGAGTGAAGGACTTTGTTGTCCAAGCTCTGGTTTGAGAGCTAAGTAACCTAAACATCTAAATTCACACACATAGAATTGTCTTGTTGGCATCTGAGACCACGAAAACACAGTGGTTAAGAGATCAGTTCTGAATCCTCTTTAGTCCAAGGATTTCTGCGGGGCAGTTCTTGAAAGGGTGAAGGATGTGCCACTCACCTAGAAAAAGGATTTGGAGAATAATGATAGTAAGAAAAATGAGAAGGGGGAAAAGAAAAAGAAAAAGAATAAAATAATAATAAAACACCCTGCAGTTAAGTGTCTCGTTACAAATGGGTGCTTATGCAGTTTTTTCATATAAAAAAATAAAAGCATCTCAATACAAATGGATGCTACCCTTCCTTCCATCAAATAAAAAGAACACCTCGCTACAAATGGGCATTCTAACCTATAGAAAAAGTGATAAAAGAATATGGAGAAAAAAATTAGGAATAAGAGACCTAGTGGTCCATCGATGAGATATACACAAAAAGTGTTGACCTTGGGATAGAAACTGGTAAGGAGAAAGAAACCAAACCTAAGTAAGGCCAAGCCAAAGGCTTGAATTGGAATAATTGGGATTGGAAATTGATGTCTTAAGATCTGGATTTTTGCAACTTTGGATGCCTTTAGGACAAATCTCTTCACTGAGCACAGATGTTTTAAAATCATAGCCACTAAACCTTGGTATTGAGCAATGAAGCCTAAGAAATTAGGTTTTGAAGATTTTAAGTTGAGACCTAAAGAAGAAGAATTGACAGAATCCTAGGTCTAGAAGTTATTCTTTAGTGTTGTAGGCTAGTAAATTAGAATTTTACTACTCTAAGTTTGATTAATAATAAGTATTTGGTTAATTTGCTTAAACTTATATTGATAAAAGTCAAATATCATAAACAAGGGATTGACTTAAATCTATTTGAGTTTTTGCATTAAAATTTAATTCTCAATCCTTAAGTTTTTTTTTCTTAAAACGCTTTGTATTCTAATTTGAGTTAAGGATAGTTATAAAGATTAAGAGATTTTTGAAGAATTCTAACTCAGAGTAAAATTCTTGTTTACAAATTATTTTAAGTGTGTTTTGAAAAATGTTATAAGTATAAGTCTAAGTAAGAAAATTTTCACAAATGCTCTATACATTGATCATTTATATTAAACTTAAAAATTTTTGACCTAAGCTTTCCTCTAGATAATTACTATTTATAATAATTTGAACCCAAGTGCTTCAAATCATCATAGTCTTAGTTAAATTTGCTATGGACTAGCAAAACTTTGGCTTGGGGGTATGATGAGAGACTCATCATGATCTCTAATTACCACTAATTAACTATTCTTCCTAGTTAATTAGCTAAGATTATGAACATATAAAGGTTAATTATAGAATAAGGGATATGATGTAAACACATTTACACTATTTAAGATGTCTATTTATGCATGTTCTTAAGCATAGGATTGCATTTCATGATATAAATATTGCATAACATGCACCATCTTGCATTTAGAGTAGTTTGAATAAAATGGAGGTTAATTGTCTCCTTTTATGTGCTTGGACAGGGCAAACATTTTATCGGGGCCTCGGATCGAAGATCCAACCGAACACGTTAGCGTAGCAATTCATGAGTTCAACATTTTGGCGCCGTTGCCGGGGAGGTGACGATCTTTGATTTCTCTTCGCGTTTTCTAACTTACAAATCATTTACCTCACTTCTCTCCTTTCTTATTGTGATTGCAGGTACTCTTTCGAGATAAGCAACAGCGGTAGATTGGAGTAAAGTGCTGTGGAAGGTTCTGTAAGTTATCCCCCACCTCCCATTAGATTTCATTCCACAGCATAATAATTCAAACATCAATCAACCTAGGTGTTCTTATAAACTCTAAGGTTAGATTGTTTATTGTTTGACACCCATACTCACCCCAACCCCCACATTAAAAAAGAAAAATTAAAAAAAAATTTCACAGAGGTACACAATCTCATTTGATTTTCTAACTCAACCAGTAAACCGATCTTAGGAGCCGGTACACACATTCAAACACATAATTGAGTAGAAATCAGATTAGGTAATCATTTGTGTGCCTAATTAAGTGGTGCATCAGGCCAATTGTTTGAGTTGATTGGGCCGCAACACTTCAAATAAAATCAACTCATTAAGTAGCTGCCAATTAGGTTCAACTCTTAGGGATTTACCAGGCACTCCACATTCTTTTTAAGCTTTAAAGGAAAACATCTTCACCCGTGCTTTCAAAACCTAGTGTGCCAATGAAACTTGTTTGAAAACGCCTAAAGTTGAATCCTAAAAGCTACTAAGCAAGATTTGAACCTTAAAATTCATCGCATCAAAAATAATCTTGTGATTAGTCTGTTTCTACTGTTCAATTTGATGTCTAGCTAGGGGAGCAGAATCAAACGATCGTGGCTGGGGGGTACACTAGGAACTGGAGGCGCAAGCCGAAGGAAGAACCTTCTCCTCAGTCCCTCCTTCTAACTGGTTGGATTGAATAGACAGAAGTAGATCAAATTTTTCCTTTATCTCAAGATGGGTTTTGGGAGTTTGTAGGTCTGTAGGCTAACCCACTTAAGGTTAGGTTTGATTGTTTGTATTGCAGGGCACCTTTCTTCCTCCCGTGTCTCATGAATCCTTCCACATATTTCACGTATTCTCGCTCTTTCCCTCCTATTGTGAATTATCCTCAAGATGACTATTATCCCGACTGGTACTATAATCAACCATCAGTTAGTTGGTATAATTCAGATTGTGGATATAGTTCCAGACCTCCGTGTTTGGGGTCTAACCCTGAACACTTTGATTCTGATTTGTATCCTTCTCAGAGCTACATCGATTATAGATCATCTTCCTTTCATGAACAACCTAATACGATCTATAATCAAGAAGGATACACCGATCCTTACCCATCCTCTGATTTCACTACCTTTAGGTCATCACCATCTTTTGAACAATCTGAAATGACCTATTACCAGGAAGGGTATAACGAATCTCAATTCGTTAATTCCTCTGCATTGATGTCAAACCCGCCCAATCCTGAACCAACTCATTTGGTTCAGGTTAATCAGGTTCAAGATAAGGTTTTGGCTAACTTGAGGAATATCATACTATCTTTAGAAGTTCAGCCAATACCTTGCATTGAGAGATTGGAGCTTCTGATTGAAATGATTGATGATTTGAATAAGTCTTTGTTGGATTGGCTCCAGGATGATAAGGATAAGAACCCGGGTGAGTTTCTACTTGGGAAATTAGCGAAATTGAGGATGAGAATCGTGGTTGCTTTGATTCAATCATGGGATGATTCCTAGGATGAACCCTCTTCAGGAAAGCCAATGATAGAACCTGCTCAAGCACCTGTTGGGGGGGACACGTGTTACGAGGCTAACCAGATTGAATTAAAGCAACCAATTAAGGATGATTTGATTTCTTCACCTAAGATCCCTGAGCCGGGTTACAAGGAAACGTATGTCTCCTTGGAACAGAAAGTGACAAATGATTCTGGGACATACATTGATACGGATCCTGATTTCTTTGATGGTGAAGATTCAAGTTGCGAAGTCTCACGCGAGTTTTTTGAACACGATTTCTGTGAGATGATTGGGCCTGAGGAATCTGATAGATCATTTGATAGCCCAATAACTGAGGAAACTGATCTTATTAAGGCACACATTACGGATCCAGAATCGCATTTTCTGGAGGAATCAATTCAATGCCCTGATTATCAGTTACACCCCGTTGAGCTTATCAATAATTTTGTTTCTGAGATAATTAGACCCAAGTCAATTCTAATTCTACCACATCATTTAGACTTGGAGATTTCAGACGGGGTGATTAATATACAAGAGGTCCTGGAATTTAATATGCTGAATGAGGAGGATAGGAGCTGGGAAGTTCTGATTTATGAAGTTAATTTTGGAGGAAATGGAAGATTGAGTCGAAGGGTTCCTTTTAAGCTGAAACCATCAAATCAGAACCCTTACGACATTTGTTTCGAGGATGTTCAACCCAAGCACACATTCAATGATTATCCTTTTGAGCTTCAATTCTCTGTAACCCAACCTTTTGGTTTTGGGTTGCATCCTCACAAATTACAGGCCCGACCCCACTTGCATTTTGATTTTAGGTTTTGGATAATTTTTATCCAGAACCTAAGATATTCTCAATTATGGGGAATGGGTCAGCACCATAATCTGGTCCACATCTGTGGACCTCTGTTGATAGGTCAGAGGATTCTTCTGTTTATTTTGATTCTGACCTGCACTTGTGAATTCTTCATTTCTCTTCTTTGTATAGTGTGCCTAGTTGAAGGCACAAAACTCAGCACATATACAGTTCTTTTTAGTTTTCATCTCGGAGCGGACCTGACATTCACGCAATTCAGGTGCTTTCTATGCTATTCCACTCTATTTTATGTCTTTTTAATACAATGAGGACATTGCATTAGATAGGCATGGGGGGTGGATATTTATCTCTGAATTCATTCGTCAGCTCTGTAGATTTGTTTTATTTTCATTTATTAAAAAAAAAATTTCAGAATTAGGAAAGAGAACTTGGGTTTAAGAAAATTTTCAATCTTAGGAAATACTACATTATGATTTGAACACAAAGACCCTTCAGGTCTTTGGACTTAATCAGCCCGTGTATCCATTAAAATGTGGATCTATTTTTCAAGTTCTCGCCAACCTAAATTTTATTTTAATTGGAGTAAATAAGTTTGGGTGATAAGTACACGACTTATCAACCTGCCCTCTGATTTGAGGAAATTTTGAGTTTTAATCATCTACACACTTTCTTTGCATTGACTCATTATTCGACGATTTTAATGGAAATTGGGTAGCTAATGAACTTTCTAGGGTGATATGGCTGGCAAGTTATCATGGGTAACAACCCATAGGTAGGTTGTCCAGAGCCCAGTCACTGGATCTTTCTCTTTTTGCCGCCTTTAGGTAAATCTTAGACCTGGGAAGCCACCTACTTAAAAAAAAAGAAAAAAAAATCAAAAAGAAAAGGAGAAAAGAACAAAAAGAAATAAGCCACACTTTGCCGCATGAGTATGGCTGGCAAGTTGTCGGTGGTAACAGCTCATCGACCTATTGTCCAGAACGTAGCTCAGTAAATGCACTAAAAATTCCCAAAACACTTAGGACAAAGCGGAGAAGTAGAATAAACCGGGGAGATATACACTAGATTCATCCTTGTGTTGACCCCGTAAAAAATAAAAGTAGGGAGAAAGCTACCGGTTGTAAAGATACACCTTTAGGCAGAATTCTTTTTGAGGTCACCTAGAGGCGTAGAATTCCGAAGTCCGTTTTAATTGCCGGTCAACGAGTCAATCACAATCACAATAAGATGCTTAAAACTTAGGGTTCTCATCAAATCTTGGGTGAGTTGAATGGCTGTAGAAAGCCACTCTTAAACCCTAAAATTTGAAAATCCAAAAAAATTAGAAAAGAGTAAAAAGAGAAAAAAAAATTTTCTTTGAATAAGGCGAGGGCTTGAGGCGGTCTGCATTTTGGCTGATACTCGGGCACTGTTGTGTCTTTGAAAGTTTAGTTCCTAGGTAGATAATTTCTTAATGATTAAAAATAACTCATGCCCAAATAATCCAACCTAATTCTTTTATAAATAGCATATAGTTTTTGCTAGAGACCAGCAAAAGATAGGCATGGGGGTATGATGTAAACACATTTACACTACTTAATATGTCTATTTATGCATGTTCTTAAGCATAGGATTGCATTTCATGATATAAATATTGCATAACATGCATCATCTTGCATTTAGAGTAGTTTGAATAAAATGGAGGTTAATTGTCTCCTTTTATGTGCTTGGACAGGGCAAACATTTTATCAGGGCCTCGGATCGAAGATCCAACCGAACACGTTAGCGTAGCAATTCGTGAGTTCAACAGGATATTTAGTAAATGACCTTAAAATAAGTTAAAAATGACACTTTATCATCCAATTAACATTATTAACAATTTAGTTAATAATTGGACTTGAAAATCCTATTAATCATTCCCTTAATTAATAAGTTAAGTAACTTAAACATAATGTATACCTAAGTATATAATAACTTAAGTAATTTTACTTAATCTAATAAATTAACCTAAAAAGGTCAAAAATGTAAATTCAAGGTGAAAACATAATATTTAAATTATTTACTAGCATATATAAAAAAGTTGAAAAATACCTAAGTTAAAGTAAACCTTCAAAACCTAGGTTTACATTTTGGTCCTTAATATTCATTGCAATCGGGTCCTTATTTCTCACACAGGTCTTTAATTTTTACTACATTTAAGTCCCTTTTCGTCTTCTTCTTCTTCTTCAGCCGAATGAACGGCTGGCGACAGAGAGTCACGCCACCGCGTGATCACTGCCTTGCCGACATCAACCTTCTTTGTTTAAGCTCTTGCAGCTTACGCTCACCACCTCCTCTTCAACCACCGATCTGGATTAATCGGAAATCCTAATTTCCAGTGGGAGATAACCTCACCGTCGTCGGAGACGACACTGGAGGTTAATCTCCTCAAGCTCCTTCTTCGGCTAGACCCCACCATTCTCTTCATCGCCAACTAGTATAAATACCCCCTCACCCCTCTGATTTCACTCAAGTTGTCTCCTTTCCCTCTTCTAACATTGAGCTGACCCAATAGGCTATTCGTTTGCAACTCCGGTGACTTCCCATCTCAATTTCCGACTTCCTCCATCCATCTTGACTACCAGAGGAGATCTGCTATGGTCTACTACGTCTCTAGAACAGGCGCCGACCAAAGGAATCCTCTGCTTCACCACAAATCCACCCACCGGAGATTCTTCTTTTCACCCTCTGATTTCGTTGTCCGCCATCAGACTTCGGCGGAACCCTGTTGACCCCTTCATCCAGGTAACAGTAGATTAGTAGGATTAGGAGTAGGTTAGCTTAGCTAGGTAGTTAGTTAGTTAGATTAGTTGTAATTTTAGAATTTCAGTGCTCATCTTCGCCAACTCCAGCGAGCTCCTTGAGCTTGCCAGAGCCTTAATCTTGCCCTTTGAAATCATTGTCCACCTTCTTCTTTCTCCCACGATCATTTCTAATCCACTTAATCGCTTAATTGATTACCTAATCGCCTAAATCAATTTCACCTCCACCGACTACTGTCACTGTCCATGGCGACAGTAGTCGAGCTAATTCCACCTCCACTGGGTCTATCATCATCTATCCACCACTTATGGACCCTAATCGACACTATAATACATATAAATATCACATATAAACTAAACGCCAAATTTTAATTAAGTTCTTGAGCTCGCTGTCAATGGCAGCTCAGGAGTAGTTCAAATCCTAAATTAAATATATATTTATGATCATAAACACTTGTTGACTTGTTTTAACCACTCAATTGAGTGGTAAAACATGTCCTGAGCTTAATCCACACAGATCCTTTAAAGAAATGAATTTACTATCAAATCTTAATTCTAATGGACAAATGAAGAATTAATTGAATTCTTGGGGTTCCTTGCAACCTCAGGAAGCTTTTTAGATCAAAAATGGCAAGTTTAAGAAATCTACACACAGTTTTCATTTTTTCTGGACTCACCGGAGCTCCAGCAAGCTCCGACGAGCCAAATCTGTGCTTCAGCCTACAGAATTTAGCAAGAAGCTCCAGAATGATGTAACATGGATCACTGATTAATTTGAAGTCATTTAATTGAGGATTTAGTGACTGGAGCTCAGATCGAGGGTTCATCTTCTCGAACTCTGACGGAGTTGGAGAAGCCTGATAGAAGAGATCTGAGAACTATTTAAGGTGCCTAAAAGCTTCAGTGCAGTGCACTGAAGCTGCACATGACCTCATTCTACTGTAATAACCTCTCAATCTCTCTAACGAACAAAGCCATTTTGAAGCTCAGGCGACAACCTTGTAACCCTAGAAATATTAGTTAAAACACCTATTTGAGAGGTTGAGCAAATTCCTAATGTTGAAAGAACTTGATTTTAGGTTTTAATTATGTGTGGAGAAGCTTTTAACAGAAAGTCAAATTCTGAGCTTGATCTGAGGAATTGATGAGATTAAATTATTTCTGGGATCTTGATGAATGATATTAGAATGAATTAAGTGAGCTCAGACTTGATATTTAGTAAACATTTGAACTCTGTCAGTTTGGGCTATTTTTCAACCCAAACTGACGACAGTTGCATTTTGATGAAATTTGAGATGAAATCCTACCCAGATCAGTCTATTACAACCCTTAGAACTAGTCTAAACTGATTAATAATGTTCTTTTGTGTCTGTCTATCCATTTCAAGTCTGAAATTTTGATCTCTGAAGCTTTCAGAGAAGTGTAGAGCTTTCATGCCGTTCCTGAAGGTCTTGTGAGCTTAGAACTTACACCAACAGATGTGGAATAAACTGAAGACACTATCCTGACCTTTAAATGAGAGAGAAAAGTCCATCTGAGGACTTTGTGAAGTTAATTTCTACTTCCAGGCAATAAATAATCCGTAGGAACCCCCTAATTTTACCTTTCAAATTGAAGAGGAAAACATCCTCTTATCTTTAAATTGACCCTGCAATCCTATAGAGTAACTGGTCGGGCTCGGATAGGTCATGTTAATATGGCGAAATTAGCGTTGAAGTGTGTATAGTGGTTAACCTAAATTGAGCCTAACCATCTTTTTACAAAATTTTTTAACCTGGCCAACTTGATTTTATCTTGGTCACTTTTAAGCCCAGGGTCAAACTCAGGGAGGTGGGAATTAGAGGTGAATAAGTTTCTACGCTTTTCCTACAACGAATATCTTCCATGTGTTTATTATGTTTTTGGTTTTTTTTTCTATTTAAGATTTTCTTTTGTTGATAATTTTGTCCTTGAGGTACACCCTCAAAATCAGGTCCTTGGCTTCGAGCCAAATTATTCTTGGCTTTGAGCCAAATTAGGATTCCAAAAAATAGTCTTGCCAATTGCAAGATCAAGTACCTGCAAGACAAGGATTATCTTTTCTCTTTTACTATATTTTTTTATCTTTTTAATAGTAGGAAACAAAAGAGAAATAAAAACTAGATAGGTTGCTTGTACAGAAATAAATATAGTCTATATATATATGTACAGGTATATATACAATATATATAGGGGTGGGGGTGGAGGTGGAAATGGTGTGTAGCATGGTGTCGAGTTGATCGACATTTAGGAAGACGCAACCAATAGGATGAAGTGCTGCGTGGAGTGTAGGATGGATGTGTGGGAGTGTGTGCTGGGACGCTTTCTGTATGCGGGTATCAGGGAATATCAGCAACTGGTGTGAATATTCCCACGATATAATGCGTGGTGGAGTGTGTATATGTAGCTATATATATATTTGTAAATATATATATAGGTATATATATATATTTATAGCTAGATATATATGTATATATATTTAACTATATAGATATATATATAGTAATATATGTATATAGATTTATATATAGATATGTATATGTATATAAGTGCATATGTATATAGATATAGTAGTATAAGTATCTATGTATATATATACATGTATATATATATATATGTATTTATATCTATAGATATATATGTATATATGTATGTATATATGTATATATATATATATACGTATATATATTTATATTTAGTCGTATACGTAATAATATGTATATACATATATAAATATATATGTATAAGTATGTATAAGGGTGCGTACGAATGAGTGTGTGTGTGTGTGTAAGAGTGAGGGAGCATCTACTGGAGGAGGTGCGAGAGAGAGAGCTGGAGAGTTAAGGCATCTGGTGGAGGCAGCCGTCATCTGATGGCACAGGCGCAGGCGTGCAAGGGCACACGCGCGTGCTGGAGGGAGTGGGCATGAGGGAGAGCACAGCGCAGCGCACTGCATGCTGGAGTGAACATGGCTGAAGAAGCGGGCGTGCGAGCTGGAGCAGATGCGGGCGCATGCACACGCAACTGGCTGGAGGTGGTCATGGCGCAGAGAGAGAGCAAGCGGTGACTGAATAAGTGAGAAACTTTTCGATCACCGCACTGTAGCTACAATGTCACGTAGAAACGCGTGAACAGTAGCTATAGTGCCCACGTGGCTCGAACAACTGATTGCAGGTGGTTCTGCATTCGTTGGCGCACTGGAGCGAGCCTGCGTGCGTGGAAGGAGCTTGCGCCAGCTGCTACTTGCAAGCGGGGGCTTGCGCGCTACGTGGAGGCTGCTGGTGTCGTGCTGCTGCTGCTGTTGAGCTCCAGAGCTTGGAGCTTCGGCAATGGCAGGAAGGGCTGAGCGATGGAAACAGAGAGTGGAATCCACCACGCCCACTTGCTCTTGGATGAGCTGGGCGGTGGTGGGACTCACAGTGGTGGTCGTAGGACCACTGTGAGCCTGCTCCTGCCCGCTGCGTATCTCTTCAATGGGAAAAGGTGCTGCGTATGGAGGGGAGAGAGGGAGGAAGATGGCCTGATGAAGGTGGCTGCTGTGTCTTTGTGTGCCCGGCTCCTTTCGCAAGGAAGAAGGTAGGGCTTTATAAAGGAGATGGAGGTATGCCACGGCCATGCCCTGGGTTGCACATGACCAGCCATGTGGCTGGTAGAGCATGCTGTGGCAGAGAATGGCACTAAGAAGAAGCAGCCCATGCCCTGAGCTACGCGGAGAAGAAGTTCATAGCAAAATAAAAAATGAAGATGTGTGATATTGTAAGGCAGCACTTGAAGAAGATGTTAATTGCATGGCCAATTATTCACTCTCCTCCCTTCTCAAATAAATGCATGCAAGTATCTTTTTCTTACAAATGCAACTGTGGCTACCTAATATGCAATGGCAATGCTAGGAAATAACACAAGATGGCAATTTTATTGGTGTATTTTTGCTGTGCAATCATACCCCCATGCCTATCTTTTGCTAGTCCCTAACTATATATTTTTGTATTGTATTTAGAAATGATCTTAAGCTGAAGATTTTCTTTCTGAGGCGACATGGGTGTGTTTATTTGTTGGATATTGTGAGAACCAATTGCAAAGAAGACTACCAGTACTTTAAGTCTTATGTGACATAGACCATCTCTCGAGTAACCTAGACTCTTGATATTTAAACCTTAAGTACGATTTCCAGGATTCAGGAGGTTTTTGCCATACTCGAGAGCTCAAGAGATTATGGCTTGTGCATAGTGAATGATCAAGACTGACCAGATGAACATTAAGACTCAAGCCCAGGGTTTCACAAATTTTTAAGTGCAAGTTGGTCCTAGTTTCAGCTCATGTCTTCAGATTGACCCTTAAAAAGATGACGGGAAACTCAACTCCCATTTTATTACATTTGTGGCTCAAAGAATATATGGTAGAAACAGGGTATTTGTAACTTGCCCTGAAAACTTTTGTAGGGAGAAGACTTTACGGACATTTGTGAGATATACTGACTTATTTGCATAGTTTTCTTTTTTTTTGAAACACGTGTCAGTATATCTCTTACAACTTTATTTGGAGGAGCACACTTTTGTTTTGGTGGGAGAGTTCCTTTTTGGTGGAAAGAGTCTCTCCTAAACACAAGACTAAAGCCTGGGATAAAAAGTCAACTTACGTGCACAGGTAAGGACTCCACCTTCCCTAATGAACACTAGGGTTGGATCTTATGTTCACCTGGTCTTTCTTGATATGTGTAGTGTGAACTAGGATTACTTAGGCTCTCGAGTAGAAGCAAACCAACAGATCCTGTACTGGTGTTTCAGGTACAAAAATACGTCCTTAGTTAGGAGAGATTCTAATCTATCTTGTCAATGCTTAAGTGAATTAAGCCGAGCCTGAGTGAATCAAGCTTCTGTGGCCTGGAAAGTCTTCAAAACAGTGGTTGAATATCCATATTCACTTATTGTATTTTTTTGTTTCAGCCTTCAAATCATTACAAACACCCCTTTTTTTTATACATAATTATAGATAGATGGAGACTGCATGATACCATATAATACCCAGATCCTATGGATGCCTATCCACCCCCCCATGCCAAATGATGCTATGTCCTCATATGCATGCAGGGTAGGGTAGAGGAAGGTCCACGGATCAGGGAACGAGAGCTGAGGTACAAGGTATATAGCAGGGTGGTAGGGTGGGTGGATGGTGGGTGGTGAAGTGAAAAGGTGCGAAGTGAAGTGTATGTGATAGTGGAGGAGTGTTGCTGGGGTGCCTCCCAATGAGAGCTGAATTTAACGTCCCCAGCTGGACTCAGAAAGAGGCATGACATCAGTTACCCTCCAGCAGGGCAACAGTTTCTCCAACGGGAGCAGGTTCATGAGTAAGATAAGGTTTTAAACGCTTCCCATTGACCGTAAATTTATGCCCAGATTTGGGATCTTCAATTTCAACGGCCTCGTTGGGAAATGGTCTCGAGACCAGGAAAGGACCTGTCCATTTGGACTTCAATTTCCCAGGAAAGAATTTGAGCCGGGCACTGTAGAGCCAAACTTGCTGAGATGGCTCAAATTCCTTCCACCGAATACAGCTGTCGTGAAAAGCCTTAGTATGTTGCTTGAATGTTACGGCAGAATCATAGGCTTCATGACGGAGCTCTTCCAGCTCTTGGAGTTGGAGTTTCCTTTCTCGACCACACAGGTCTGGGTTGAGGTTACATTGGCGAACCGCCCAATAAGCGCGGTGCTTCAGCTCTATGGGCAAATGACAAGGCTTCCCGTAAACGATTCTATAAGGAGACATACCAAGGGGAGCCTTGAAGGCAGTTTGATACGCCCAAAGTGCGTCAATTAGCTTGTCAGACCAATCCTTACGGTCAGGCCGAGCCATTTTCTGGAGAATTTGCTTGATTTGTCGGTTCAACACCTCTGCCTGGTCGTTTGTCTGAGGATGATACGGAGATGCGATACGATGGTGGACTCCATATTTCCTCAGAAGTGCCTGAAAAGAAGCATGGGTAAAGTGGCTTCCTCCATCCGAGATAATGGCTCGAGGGATCCCAAAGCGAGCAAAAATGTGGTCTTTAACAAATTGAGTGGATATAACATGGTTAGCATGGCTCGTGGGAATAGCCTCAATCCATTTCAAAACATAATCAACAGCAACGAGGATGTATTCGAAGCCGTTTGAAGGAGGAAAGGGACCCATGAAATCAATTCCCCAAATGTCAAAAATTTCAACAGCTAGGATGGGTTGCAAGGGCATCATGTAATGACGTGACATTGACCCTAACGACTGGCACCTAGTGCAATGTTTAGCATAATTGTGTGCATCCTGGTGAAGGGGGGGCCAAAAGAACCCGCACTGCAACACCTTGGCTACAGTTTTCCTCCTAGAGAAATGGCCTCCGCAGGCCTCATCATGGCAGAAGGATAGCACACTAGGGAATTCGCTGTCAGGAATACAGCGATGGATGATTTGATCAGCACCTATTCGAAAAAGAAGTGGATTATCCTAGAAATAATACTTTGTTTCTACCATGAGACGCTCACGCTGGTTTTTAAGCCAGCCACGTGGAAGGGAACCAGAAGCAAGGTAATTGGCAATGTCGGCATACCAAGGTCCACTTGCCACATTAATTGCCAATAGGTGATCATCAGGAAAAATCTCATTAATCGGCAAAGTAAATCCAATATGGTCAGGGTCTAGTCTAGAGAGATGATCAGCCACAACATTCTTGGCTCCGGCCTTATCACGAATCTCAATGTCAAATTCTTGGAGCAAAAGAATCCAATGAATCAGTCGAGGCTCGGCATCCTTCTTGTGCATGAGATGGCGAATGGCCACGTGGTCAGTGAAAACAATAACATGTGAGCCCGAAGGGTAAAAGAGAAATTTCTCCAGCCCAAAGACGACCGCCAGTATTTCTTTCTCAGTGGTAGTATAATTATGCTAGGCCTCGTCCAACGTCTTACTGGCGTAGTACACCACGAAGGGGTGTCTATCGCGTCTTTGTCCCAGGATGGCTCCGACTGCAAGGTCGGAAGCGTCACACATGAGTTCAAAGTCGAGGGACCAATCAGGTGGCTGGAGAACGGGGGCCTTGGTGACAGCATCACGCAGCTGTGTGAATGCTCGTATGCAGTCGAGGCCCATATCGAAGGGTACGTCGGTCGATAGGAGATGAGTTAAAGGTTGAGAAATCTTGGAGAAATCTTTGATGAATCTCCTATAGAAACCGACGTGTCCCAGGAAGGAGCAGATTTGTTTGACAGAGCCAGGCACAGGTAAATCAGCAATTACATCAAGCTTAGCTCTGTCAACCTCGATACCCTTATCAGAGATGATATGCACGAGAACAATTCCCTCGTGTACCATAAAATGACTTTTTTCCCAGGAAAGCACGAGGTTCACATCAATACATCTCCTTATGGATATGGGTCAGGTTGGCAAGATAGTCATCAAAAGAGGGTCCAAAGATCGAAAAGTCAACCATGAAGACCTCGAGAAAGTTACCCACCATGTTATGGAATATTGCCAGCATACATCTCTGGAAAGTTGCTGGCATGTTACAAAGTCCGAACGACATCCTTCTAAATGCAAAGGTGCCGAAGGGGCAGGTAAAAGTGGTTTTCTCTTGGTCCCAGGGGTTAATTGCCACCTGGTTATATCCTGAGAATCCATACAGGAAACTGAAAAATTTATTTCCCGCTAATCGCTCCAGGATTTGGTCAATGAAAGGTAGCGGAAAGTAATCTTTCTTAGTTGCAGCATTGAGTTTCCTATTATCTACACACACTCTCCAAGATGTAGGAGTGTGTGTAGGGATGGATTCGCCCCTGTCATTGACACGGATGGTGAGTCCCGCCTTTTTGGGCACGACGTGAATCGGACTCACCCAGGGGCTATCACTGACCGGGTAGATTATACCCGCATCTAACCGCTTAATAATTTCCTTTTTAATGACCTCCTGCATGTTAGGGTTGAGACGTCGCTGCATCTCGCGGGAAGGCCGAGCCTCCTCCTCTATATATATACGATGAGTGTAGTAGGAGGGGCTAATGCCAGTTAAGTCTGATAAAGACCATCTAATGCTTGCCTTGTGTTCGATAAGGACCTTTGTTAGTTTGCACTCTTGCTCCCTGGTCAATTTTAACTTATGATTACGGGGAGCATTTCATTCGGTCCCAAGAAAACATACTTAAGCATATCTGGCAGCTCTTTCAGCTTGGGAGTGGATGGTGAAAGATCTAGCATATCTTGGGATGAGAGTGTCCCAAGCGGATCAGAAGAAAATAATTCAGGAGGAAGAAGTTGGCCCTCAGACTGGCCAAGAAGAGGGGCATCTTGGATAGATGGATCCAAAAAGGAATAGCCCCAGTGAGTAGTATGTGGGATCAAGGTCCCAGTGTGGAGTTGCAAATCCACTTTATTTGGCAGGAAAGAAAGGGCAATCTGGTCTTCAAGAGTGTGGACCGGCAGTGAGTAGCTCGAATATGACTCAGACCACGAGGTATGGGAAGCGGAGAAAACCTCATCAGAAGTCTGGTCAGGAGAAGGTGCGGGAAAAGGGAGGGATGGGGGAATCTCATAATATGTGTTGGTCAGGCAATCATCTGTGTTTAAGGGCAATCTAAAGCAGTCAGAATAGGTCCCAATTAGTCTGATACATGTGTTGACAGCCATGTCCTCGTCAGACGTGTCATCCTCGATGCAATCGCAATCAAAGTTCTTGGCTGCCTTGAAGATGTTAAGTTTGAGCTTCTCAGATCCAACTGCAATCTCATTACAACCCAACTCGCAGTCGATATGAGCGTGGGCTGTGGCCAAGAAAGGTCGACCAAGGATGATCGGACAATCAGAAAGTGAGCTAGGAACTTCTATATCCAAAACAAGAAAGTCAATAGGAAAACAGAGACTGTTGACCCTAACCACCACGTCTTCCACCACACCTTTTGGTATTTTGACAGAACGATCTTCCAACTGTAATGTGACAGGGGTGGGTTTCAGATTTTCCAAGGAAAATTTTTCGAGCATGATGGTTGGTATAAGATTGATGGAGGATCCTAGATCAAGCAGGGCACGGTTAAAATTCCAACCTTGGATGCTACAGGAAATAAGCGGTATGCCCGGATCTTTCTGCTTCGGTGGTAGATTTGATAGCATAGCACAACTCGCATGAGGCAAGAGAACCACCGAATTCTTTATTTTCTTTGATTGTCACCTAGGTGTTGTGTAGCCTTTGAAAAATCGAGCGACAATAGGTATGTGGTGATAGCCTCTAGCAGGGGTTGATGAGACACTCATCATGATCTCTAATTACCACTAATTAACTAGTCTTCCTAGTTAATTAGCTAAGTTTATGAATATATAAGGGTTAATTATAGAATAAGGGATATTTAGTTAAGGACCTTAAAATAAGTTTAAAATGACATTTTATCATTAAATTAACATTATTAATAATTTAGATAATAATTGGACCCAAAATCCTATTAATCATTTCCTTAATTAATAAGATGAGTAAGTTAAGTATAATGTATACCTAAGTATGTAATAACTTAAGTGATTTTACTTAATCTAATAAATTAACCTAGAAAGGTCAAAAATGTAAATTCAAGGTTTAAACATAATATTTACCTTATTTAATAACATATATAAAAAGTTGAAAAAGATTTAAATTAAAATAAACCTTCCAAACCTGGGTTTACATTTTAGTCCTTACTTTTCATTACAGTCGGGTCCTTATTTATCACACAGGTCCTTAAGTTTTATTACTTCTAAGTCCCTCTTCATCTTCTTCTTCCTCTTCTTCTTCAGCCGAACGAACGGCTGGCGGTAGAGAGTCACCCCACCGTGCGATCACCGCCCTGTCGACATCATTCCTCTTTGTCCAAGCTCTTGTAGCTTGCACTCACCACCTCCACTTGATCCATCGGTCTGGATTAACCGAAAATCCTATTTTTCAGTGGGAGATAACCTCACCGTCGTCTGAGACGATGACGGAGGTTAAGCTCCTCGAGCTCCTTCTTCGACCTGACCCTGCCACTCTCTTTGCTGCAAACAGCTATAAATACCCCCTCACACATCTGATTTTATTCAAGTTGGCTCCCATCCCTCTTCTAACACTGTAGCCGACTTCGATAGGCTATTCGTCCAAACCTCCAGCAACTTCCCATTCCATCTTCCGACTTCCTCCGTCCATCTTAAGCAGCCGAGGAGATCCGTCGTGGTCTTCCGCACCTCTGACAAAGGCGCCGACCTAAGGATTCCTTTGCTTCACCTCAAATCCGCCCGTCGGAGATCTTTCTTCCACCCTCTGATTTCGTCGTTCGCTATTAACCTTCGGTGGAACCCTATTGACCCCTTCGTCTAAGTAACAGTAGACTAGGAGTAGGAGTAGGAGTAGGTTAGCTTAGTTAGTTAGTTTAGTTAGTTAGGTTGGAGTAATTCATAATTTAGCTTCACCTCCTCTGACTTCGGTGAGTTCCTTGAGTTTGCCAGAGCTTTAATTTTGTCTTTTAATTCATTATACACCTTCCTGTATCTTCCATGTTCACTTCTAATTCACTTAATCATTAATTAAATCAACTAAATGCCTAATTCAAATCTCACCTTCACTGACTATTATCACTATCCATGGTGACAGTAGTTGACCTAATTCCACCTCCATTGGGTTCTTTCATCACCTATCACCACTAATGAACCCTAATCGACATTATAATACCTATTATTATCATCTATAATTAAACGCCCAATCTTAATTTAGTTCCTGAGCTCGCTGTCCATGGTGGCTCACGAACAGTTCAAACTATAAATTAAATATATATTTATGAATAATAACATCTGTTGACTTGATTTAACCTCTCAATCGAGAAGTTAAATCAAGTCCTGAGCTTTAACCACTCAAATTTTTAAGAAAACAAACTTACTATCAAATCTTAAATTTTAATGAACAAATGAGGAATTAAATGTGATACTGAGGTTCCTTGTAACCTGAGGATCCTTTTTGAATAAAAAATGGTTAGTTTTATTAATCTGTGCATACAATTCTACATTTTCTGGTCTTACTGGAGCTCCAGCGAGCTCTGGCGAGCCATTATTGTATTACAGCCTCTAGAACTTGCTAAGTAGCTCCAGAATAGATTAATAAGGATTACTGATTCTTTTAAAGAAATTTGTTTGAGGATTTAACCATTAGAGCTATAGATTTGAACTTCATCTTCCCCAACTCCGGCGAGTTGGAGAAGTCTGTTAGGAAGGATCTGAACAACATTTAATGAGCTCAGAAGCTTCAGTGCGATGCACTAAAATTGTTTAAACCCTCAAAACATTATAGCAATCTTCCCATTACTCTGTCGAACAAACACCTATTTCAGTTCAGGTGGTGAGCCTGAAACCCTAGGAATTAAGGTTGAAACAATTTTCTGAAGATTTGAATAAGTTCTAGATGATGAGAAGACTCTATTTTAGGCATTAATTTCTTAGGAGGAAGCTTAGAACAAAAAGTCAATTCTTGAGCTTCCATAGTCAACATGAGTCTGATAATGGAGATCTGAGCTCGAATTGAGGTTTTGAGGAGTGAGAACTGTTTCTGAGATCTTATTTGATGATATGAAATTAATTAAAGTAAGCTCAGATGAATGAATGTGTGAGTATTTAGTTTCTACTAATTTGGGCTACTTTCGAACCCAAACCAACAGGAGTACTGTTTTAATGAAATTCAAACTTAAAACCTGCCCAGATTGATTTGTTATAACCCTTAGAATTAATCTAAATAGATTAGAAACACTTTTAAGTGTCTGTTGCACTTATTGAAATCTGAAAAATCAAACTCTGAAGCTTTCAGAGAAGAGAAAAGCTTCTCTGCAGGTTCTGAAGGTCTTAAGAGTTTAAAACCTACTCTAACAGAAGTGGAATTGCTTATATAACATGTACAAACCTTTAAATAGAAGAGAGAAGTCCATCTGAGGACTCTCCTGACATAAAAACTACTTCCAGGCTAGTAAAAACCCCATAGGAATCCTTGATTTCATCTTTGAAATTGAAGAGCAAAACATCATTAAAACATTAAATTAACCCTAAAATTGTGTAGATTACCATTAGAGATTTCCAACAAACTTGAAATCATTCAATTTGGATCTCTGGGTAGAAAGTTATGAACATTTGAATTTCGGTCTGGAAGGGGTAGGATAGTCCCACCTCGGTTGTTCATGAGCGCGCGCCTGGGGATAAAACCAATTTGTTTCTCTGGCTATGCAGTCGTCAGCGCTTGGCGCACTAGTTCCAATTCCATCTAATCTGATCTGAGCATTGCATGTCTGAGTGTGCGGGCTTATGCCTGCATGTGTGAGCCCTTGGGGGCATGCGAAAGTGATTGCGCCCTGGGAGGGCGAGTGTGGCCTGGGTGGCCAGGTTTAGCCGATGCGGCTTGAGACTGTGAACCGATTAACAAATGAACTGAAACGAACCTAACTGAGATTAGGCGAGGACCGAGTAGGGTCTGGTCCCACCCTGGTCTCAGGGTGCTGTGTATCCTCAAAAGGGCCTCACCACAAATAAAAAAACTTTTGGTTAAAAAAGTAACAAAAACCTGGTTCAGCTGAAAGCTTAAGGAAAAGAGAAGCCACTGAAGGATGCTAAGTGCTAAAGAAGAAGGCACAGGCGCTAAGGAGTGTTAAGGTAAAAGACTAAGGAGTGTTAAGGAGAAAACTAAGGGAAGAAGAGAAGGCAGGAGACTAAGGGAAAAAGAATAAGAGTCAGCAAGAAAAGAAGGTAGGAACAATAAAAGGAGAGCTCGAGATAGAGAAGGAAATAAAAGAAAGAAAGAAGAAGATTAGAGGCTGAAGAGAGATGAAAATAAATGAATTTTTCTTGCATCATTATCTTTTTGTTCTTAAATGTAAAAAGGCATGTTTCAATAGAATAATTTTTTAATTGCCTTAATTTCTTAGAATGAAATAAAATTGAAAAACTAGCATGTTTACTTGTTAATAAAGTACAACATTTTGAGCAAATATGTTTTGCATATGGAATTTTGTATATCCTTTATAGTTTAAATATTTTGACAAAATTCATGTTTTGAAAATCAAATTAGTTATACATCCTAAACTTAAAGAGATAAAAGAAAACTGGTGAATTTGGAGAAAATTATTATGCCTCCTAGTGAATGTCCTGGACTCAACAAGTAAAAATTTCTAAAATATTAGGTTAATTCAACCCTATACTACACAATTAACACAACTTCGAGTTAACCTAAGTGATTTCTTCTACTCTTAATTAAGCGAAATTAACTTAATTAATGAGTTGAGTGGAATGCACGCATCTGGGGTACCTTGATTTCAACATCCTGGAATAAATTACGTAGGTTATCAAAGGCTTGCGTATCCTTTTTCTTGCCTTTTGGCTCCCTTAGTAGAGCCTCAGGGAATGGGACTGATTCTGACACCAGTTTGGGTGAATCGTCCTCTCACAAATGCGGTGCGCATCCCGAATGAGAGGGCGATGAAGAAGATGGGCCAGGATCAGGTCAAGGTAGATCGACGGTTTGCTTACCTCTCCTCGTAGTAATCGCATTGGACAATGCGGGTCCAGTGGGATCATAAGGTGGAGGAGGGTTCGCAATAGGGACATAAGAGTGAGGTGCTGCAGTGGGATTAGCCTGAAATCCTGGTGGAATGCTCGGAGCCTGCAGAATCTGAAGAACCTGCCCCTGAGAAGGTTGTACCTATGGTTGAGGACCACGGGGTACGAAATTTTGCGGGTTAGGGACAGGTTGGGCTGGAAGAGTGCCCTGAGATCGAGTCCCCATGCATAGTTGACTAATCTCAGCATTCTGCTGCGCCAATTGGTGCTAAAGAGAGGTCATGTTCTCCTCATGGCATTTCGACATTTCCATCATCATTCGCATCAATTTCTCAAGAGGACTTGATGCGTGTTCTGTTTGCGGGATGCAAGGTCCCGATGGCGGATTCGCCACAAGATTAGACTGGGCCCTTGGGATGACGGGTGCAGACGGTCGCATGGCCCACCCGCATGGTTTTGGCGCTGCGGGTTGCTGGACCATGCGAAGTTCAGATGATTTCGCCACCCTGGGTTATAAGTAGCAGAGAACGGGTTGTTCCCCAGGGCGGAAGCGTCTTCTAAGATAGAAGACGAGTCCGCATGTAAATACGCATCCGAGCACACGGAGGCTTGATCCTCTGTGTCAAAATACTGGCTTGCAGAAGCCAGATCCACATGACTTACCAAATCGCTCGGCGCGACGCTCGGTAAGGAAGATCTTACGGGGTTTTTAGGGATAAGCCTGCTATTAGAAGGATTGTGATTGTGACGAAGTGGTGAGGTGGGGGTGTTTGCCATAGAACGGGTGGGGTTGGCCAGAAGCTCGTCCAGCTTCTTGTGCACGACGGAGACTTCATCCAATTTCTGTGTGATAAGGTTAAGATCAGTGGATGAATGGGAGGGTCTTGTGTCAACTTCATGAACATTACGGGGCAGGCTGGTATGATTAAAGGCGACAATGGAGGGATTATTCATTGAGTTTTCGCTCATGTTTTCAAATAATTCGAATGCTCCATTCTAATCATTATTCATGAAATTCCCTCTACAGGAAGCGTCTGCAATCTGCTTCAAAGTCTCATTTAGCCCATAATAGAAAATTTGGGCTATATGCCAGTTAGGCAGACCGTGGTGCGAACACTTCCCGAGGAGGTCATTATACCTCTCTCATGCCTCATGAAACTATTCGCCGTTTTGTTGCGTAAAGGAAGTTATAACACGGCGAAGCGCATTAATTCGCCCGATTGGGAAGAATTTCTTGAGAAATGCTGTTCGCATCTCTTCCCAAGAATGGATGGTTCTTCCAAGGGTGCATAACCATTGCGATGCTTTATCTCGCAATGAAAATGGGAACATTTTCATAAGGACAATTGGTAACCCGATGTTTCTCGATTTAATAGTTTCAGCCAATCGGGTTAGGTCTTCCAAATGGAGGAAAGGATCTTCACTTGCAAGACCATGGAAGTGGAAATTAATCAGGCCAATTATGTTGGGTTTCAATTCAAAATCGTCCCCGCCCATGGGGACCCGAATTTGTCCTATGGTCTCTGTAGCAGCGGGATTTTGATAAGAGCTAAGAGACCTAGGCTCCTCCCGTTCGGGAGGGTTCTGCATTTCCTCCAAGGTTTCCCTAATGGCTTCAATTTGCTCATTATACATTTCCGTTTGGGCTTGGAGGCAGGTTATGGGATCCATGGCTCCACCACCTGGTGGGTTTTGAGGGCGATTTCCTCCCTTGGGATTTAGGGGTGGGCGTGCAGCCATGTTTGTGGAGGATGACGACGATTCGGCTTCTTTCCTAAAATTATCAGACAATTCAAACAATTCAAGGTTTTGTGACCTCCTCCCAAACATTCACTACCACAGGAAGAATTGGGGGGATAAGAAGGGAAAAGGAGATGAGAGAAATGATGCCGCAAAGGTACACTTGATGACAAATCAAGGCAATCAAAGTCCTAACCTCTACAGTGTGCCCTTAGGCCTAAAGATCTAAGTTACCTACTATCACGACCTACAGAACCAAATGAGAGCACTGTGGAACCACCAGGCCAGATTGAAAGGCCGTTTGCCCCAGTCTTAGACACCCGATAGCACGCGGGAACCCACACTAGCACGTAGGCGCTACACGCAGGTAGTTAGACCTCCATTCCTTAATAAGGGTCAAGTTGCTACCAGTTTTAATTAGAGGCTTAGGATCAAGTGCTTCTGGAATGTGAAGGGAGTTGTTTACGGGTAATGCCCAAGTGTGTTGATTTTATAAAGTGTGTAAACCAAGCATGCAACGGGGAAATCTCCTTGAATTGAAGTTTTAGTTGGTGAATGGTTTTTAGAATTCAGCCTTAAGTAGTATGGATTTTAAGATTTCGCTGAATTACCAATTCAACCAATCTCCGGGTTTTGAGAAAATACAAGTTTTTCTATGCCCAACAAACCCTTCTTCAATGTGATTTAGTTAATGCATGCTAAAAATGCAATGGGCTTCCCTAAGTGGAAATTTCTATGTGTGGATGCACGAGTCAATTTTAAGTTAGTGTGAAAGGGAGCCAAAGCACTTCAATTCAAGTGCTCCCAATTACCAAAATGATGTTCCACACACAAGGCTCAACCACAAGATAAACAAAATCAAAGTGTTGGGGTTGAAGTATTCGGGATCAAATCTTAGGCATGTGAAAGGTCGTGGTGGGGTTGGAATCAACTCAATTCTAAGTCTCCCCACTAAAAATGTGATCCTGAATTGTGGATGAATGAGGCAAGGAGGGATGGCAATCAATCTATTTAATCTTGCCTCAACGAATACTTCGCACGACGAAAGATTCAAGAATCAGGATTCTTGGATCTTTGCTATGCGAAGTTTGGCGGGAAATCTCGGGGCAGTGGGGGTGATAGCAGACAATAAAACAATTGATTTTTAATCCACTTGCCCCAAGAAATCCAAAGAAGTTTTTGTTTTTTTTTTTATTAAGGTGACAAGTTGACCTAAATTGCTAAGAGAGAAAGACTTACCTATTCAGCAACATGGGAGAAGCTCCAGTGCGGCGCCGATGACTTCACGCTCTCGTTCCCGCCTTGGATCTGCCTACGTCTCCGACTTCCTCTGCTTGCCTCCTCCTTGCAACTGGTTCACCTGCACACCAGCAAACAAAAACACCTGTGAAGAGAAGGGTGTGAGAAGAGAAAATCAAAGGAATGGAGTAGAAACTTTACCTCAATGCTCACCTCCCCGGCAACGGCGCCAGAAAAAGGGTATGGTCAGGCTCTGATAGGTCGTGTTAATATGGAGAAATTAGCATTGAAGTGAGTATAGTGGTTAACTTAAATCGAGCCTAACCATCTTTTTACAAAATTTTTTAACCTGGCTTACTTGATTTTATCTTGGTCACTTTTAGGCCTAGGGTCAAACTCAGGGAGGCGGGAATTAGAGGTGAATAAGTTTCTACGCTTTTCCTACAATGAATCTCTTCCATGTGTTTATTATGTTTTTGGTTTTTTATCTATTTAAGATTTTTTTTTGCTGATAATTTTGTCCTTGAGGTACACCCTCAAAATCAGGTCCTTGGCTTCGAGCCAAATTGTTCTTGGCTTTGAGCCAAATTAGGGTTCCAAAAACTGGTCTTGCCGATTGCAAGATCGAGTACCTGCAAGACAAGGATTATCTTTTCTCTTTTACTATTTTTTTTTATCCTTTTAATAGCAGGAAACAAAAGAGAAATAAAAACTAGATAGGTTGCTTGTAAAGAAATAAATATAGTATATATATATATGTACAGGTATATATACAATATATATATAGGGGTGGGGGTGGAGGTGGAAATGGCATGTAGCACGGTGTCGAGTTGATCGACATCTAGGAAGATGGAACCAACAGGACGAAGTGCTGCGTGGAGTGTAGGATGGATGTGTGGGAGTGTGTGCTGGGACGCTTTCTGTACGCGGGTATCGGGGAATATCAACAACTGGTGCAGATATTCCCACGATATAACGCGTGGTGGAGTGTGTATATGTAGTTATATATATATATAGATATGTAAATATATATATATATTTATAACTAGATATATATGTGTATATATTTAACTATATAGATATATATATAGTAATATATGTATATAGATATATATATATATAGATATATTAGTATAAGTATCTATGTATATAGATATATATATATATGTGTGTGTTTATATCTATAGATATATATGTATATATATTTATATTTAGTTGTATAGGTAATAATATGTATATATATGTATATATATATATAAATATATATGTATAAGTATGTATAAGGGTGCGTACGAGTGAGTGTGTGTGTGTACGAGTGTGTATGTGTGTAAGAGTGAGGTAGCGTCTGTTGGAGGATGTGCGAGAGAGAGAGCTGGAGAGTTAAGGCGTCTAGTGGAGATAGCCGTCGTCTGATGGCGCGAGTGTGCGCAGGCGTAGGTGCGCAAGGGCACACGCACGCGCTGGAGAGAGCGGGCGTGAGGGAGAGCACGCGCTGGAGGGAGCGGGCGCAAGGGCACACGCACGCACTCGTAACGCAGCGCACTGCGCTGCGGGGGGGAGTGAACGCGAGCGAAGAATCAGGCATTGTCATAGACGAGCGCGGGCACTGTAGCAGACGTGGGCACAGGCGCACGCAACTAGCTGAAGGCAGTCGCGACGTGGAGAGAGAGCGCACGGTGACCGGATAAGTGAGAAGCTTTCCGGTCACCCATTGTAGCTACAGTGTCACACAGAAACGTGTAAACAGTAGCTACAGTGCTGGCGTGGCTTAGACAACCGGTTGTGGCTGGTTCTACGTGCACGGGTGCGCTGGAGAGAGCTTGCACGTGCAGAAGGAGCTTCCGTCGGCTGCTGGCCTGCGCATGGGGGCTTGCATGCTGCACGAAGGCTGCTGGTGTCGTGCTGCTGCTGCTGCTGAGCTCCAGAGCTTGGAGCTTCGGCAATGGCAGGAAGGGCTGAGCGATGGAAACAGAGAGTGGAATCCACCATGCCCACCTGCTCTTGGATGAGCTGGGTGGTGGTGGGGCTCACAGTGGTGGTCGTAGGACCACTATAAGCCTACTCCTACTCGCTGCATATCTCTTCAGTGGGAAGAGGTGCTGCGTATGGAGGGGAGAGAGGGAGGAAGATGGCCTGACGAAGGTGGCTGCTGTGTCTCTGTGTGCCCGGCTCCTTTCTTAAGGAAGAAGGTAGGGCTTTATAAAGGAGAAAAAGGTATGCCACGGCCATGCCCTGGGCTGCGCATGACCAGCCATGAGGCTAGCAGAGCATGTTGTGGTAGAGAATGGTGTGAGGAAGAAGCAGCCCATGCCCTGAGCCATGCGGAGAAGAAGAAGTTCAAAGCAAAATAAAAAATGAAGATGGTGAAATTGTGAGGCAGCACTTGAAGAAGATGCTAATTGCATGGCAAATTATTCACTCTCCTCCCCTCTCAAATAAATGCATGCAAGTATCTTTTTTTTACAAATGCAACTATGGCTACCTAATATGAAATGGCAATGCTAGGAAATAACACAAGATGGTATTTTTATTGGTGTATTTTTGTTGTGCAATCAGTAACCTTAGAGCTTCCCAACAAGCCTTGAATCATTTGATTTGGAGCTCTGAGTAGGGAGTTATGATCGGTTGAAGTTGGGTCTGGAAGGGGTTAACATAGTCCCACATTGGTTAGCTCTGAGTGGGTGCCTGGGAATAAAAGTAATTTGTTGCATGGGCTTCCCAATCGTCAGCCCTCGGCGCACCAGTTACCGATTTGAGCATTTGAACCTATCTGAGCATGTGTGTGTGTGCGGGCCTATGTGCCTGCGAGTGTGCGCCCGAGTGGGCGTGAGCGAGTGTGGCCCTAGGAGGGCGAGGCCTAGGGGGCCGGTTGAGCCGGACTATGAATCAAATGAAATAAATCGAAAACGAATCTAATTGAAATCAGGCGAGGACCGAGTAGGGTCTGCTCCCACCCTGATCTCAGGGTGCTGTATATCCTCGAAAGGACCTCGTCGTAAATAAAATAATTTTTGGTTGAAAAGTAAAAAAAACCTGATTCAACTGATGGTACAATGGAAGGAAGAGCTGATGGCTATGTGGTAAGTGTTGAGCTGAAGGCTAAGGAAAGAAAGGAGAATAGGTACTAAGCAACAGAAGGAGAATACTAAGGGAAGAGAAGAAGAAGGCAGGAACAGAACATAACAGGAGAGGAAAGAAAAGAGCTTGAGAGAGAATTTAAATAAAGGAAAAGAAGAGAAAGAAAGAGAGAAGAAGAGAGAGGCTGAAGAAATAAAGAAAGGAAATTATTTTTCTTCCATCATTTTAATTACTTTTTGTTCTTAAATGTTGTAGTAAGGCATGTTTTAATAAAACCACTCATATTTGCCTTAATTTCTTTGAAATAAAATTGGAAAATTAACATGTTTACTTGTTAATAAAGTACATAATTTGAGTAAATATTTTTTCATATGGAAATTTGTATATTCTTTATAGTTTAAATATTTTGGCAAAATTCATGCTCTTTAAATTAACTTAATATACCTCCTAAACATATAAAGAAAATAAAAGATAATTGGTGAATTTAGAATGAATTATACCTCCTAGCGAATGACTTGGACTCAACCAGTAAAAATTTCTAAAATGTTAGGTTAATTTCACCCTATACTACGCAACCGACACAATTTCGAGTTAACTTAAGTAACTTTTTCTACTCTTAATTAAGTAAAATTAACTTAATTACTAAGTTGAGTGAAGCCAACCGATCATTGCCTCAACCCAATTACAAGATATAGAAAAGAAATAAAGATACAGGTGTAAGCAAAATACAAATAAAAGCTTACAACTAATCCCTAAGTCTCCAACAATTATATAGCTTAATTAAAGTATATAAATTGATCTAACGAGAAAATTGAGGCATAAAATGAATGGATTTTTCAGAGAAGAACACGATCACCTTGAAGACTTGTTGCAAGTGGAGAATGGCCTTGAGAGAATTGCAACAAGACAAGCTCTTTTACAGCTAGTAATATGAGAAATGAAGGTGTAGGCAAAGATAGAATTTTGGCTTCTTGGTTGTGTGCAAAAGACACTCAAGGAGTGCTTATATAATCCACTAAGCACCTTTCCTACATTTACTAGCCGTTAGGGGTAATTTGGGAAGTTTAAGGATAGGTTTAATTGCAAAATAGCCATTCAGGTTGGTCACAACGGTTAGTTAGTACCGGTACTAAACTTTTGGTACCGGTACTGACTACTTACAGTCAGCCTAACTAAGTCACCAGGTACTTGTGTCTCACAGATTTGTGTCTAGTGACCTACATGTACCGGTACTAGTGATTAGTACCAGTACTTGTAAGGTCCAGGCAAAAACCAAGTGCATAAACTGTGACCACTTGGTATTGGTACTCATGATGAATACCGGTACTTGTTGTTCACAGTTTGGGACTTAGGCCCAAACCTATGCCTAGCATGTACCGGTACTTATGACCAGTACTGGTACTTGCTACAAGTACCATATTTTGTAAGTTTTAAGTCAGTTTTTAGAGAAATCCAACTTACTCTAAAAAACTTGATTTTGAAACAATCGATTTTGAGTTTTGAAACGAGTGAATGAATGATTTTCTGAACCCTAATTATCTCTACTTTGTTTTTAACTTCTACATTTTGTTTTACTTGTTAGGAGACATACAAAGATTCTACAAAAATAATAAATACAACAGAAACTAGTCTATACAACAAAAACTAGTCTTCTAATCTTCTTTTTTCATATGCAATCTTGTTGCTTGCCTCCATAGATTCTTATGACCTGTAATACTTCATAAACACATTAGATTTAAACATGGCTTTGTTAACACCAAAACACAGAAGAGAAATGGAATTAGGTTCCAACATAAGTGCCTCACTACAGTGTGATCCGTGTAAATGATGATGTGGGAACCCAGGAGGTATGACCTGAATTTCTCCAAGCCAAATACTACAGCCAGCAGTTCTTTCTCCGTAATGGTGTAATTACACTGGGCCTCGTCTAATGTCTTGATGGTGTAATATATGACTACAGGTTTCCCGTTGATTTTCTGACCCAACACAGCTCCTACTGCGTAGTCAGAGTATTGCACATGATCTTGAAGGGTTAAGGCCAGTCAGGAGATTGCAGGATTGGTTCTTGGGTTACTCAGTCACGTAGGATCTCAAAAGCATGAATGCACTCACTTGATATCTCAAATGGCATGTCCTTTGAAAGGAGATTCGTCAAGGGATATGCGATGTTAGAGAAATTAGGTATGAATCGGCGATAAAATACAGCATGCCCTAGGAACAATCTGATGCCTTTGACCGAGTCAGGCACAGGTTGTTTGGAAATTAGATTCACCTTAGCCTGGTCGACTTGGATACCTCTCTCATGGATGAGGTGTCCAAGTACGATGCCCTTAGGAATCATGAGGTGGCTCTTTTCCCAGGAGAGAACCAGGTTCACTTCGATGCATCTCTTAAGAATCTGGACTAATTGCATGAGGCATTCATCGAAAGATTCACTGAATACCAAGAAGCCATCCATGAAAACCTTAAGGTAATTACCTACCATATCTAAGAATATGGCTAGCATGCACCGCTGAAAGGTGGTGGGTGCATTACACAGCCCAAAAGGCATCCTGTGGAATGTGTATGTACCATAGGGGCAAGTAAAGGTGGTCTTTTCCTGATCCTCAAGATGAATTGCCACCTGATTATATCTGGAGTATCCATCCAAGAAACAGAAAAATCGATTTCCCACCAATTTCTCGAGAATCTGGTCAATGAACGGGAGTGGGAAATGATATTTCTTCGTGGAGGCATTCAATTTCTGAAAGTCTATGTAGACTCTCCATGAATTCACAGTACGTGTCGGGATGGTCTCTCAAGATTCAGTCGTAATAACGGTGAGCCCTACCTTCTTGGGCACAACTTGGATCTGGCTCACCCAGCGGCTGTCAGAGATTGGGTAGATGATACCTGCATTGAACTACTTGATGATCTCCTTCTTCACAACCTCCTGCATCTCTCGAGATGGTCGTGAGCCCTCTTTAGTGTAGATACGGTGTGTGAAATACAAGGGGCTTATACCAGTCAGATTGTCGAGAGTCCATCCAATGGATCTTTGATGCTGCTAGAGAATAGAAATTAGGCTCGTTTCCTAATCAGGTGTGAGTTGAGAGTTGATGATCACAGAAAACATTTGATTGGAACCCAAGAAGACGTACTTCAGATGATCTGGGAGGGGCTTCAGTTCCATAACTAGGTTATCAATAGCAGGTGTGGGTTCAGGATGGGCCTAAGAAGATAAAGTGGGAGCTATGGGTAAATCAGGATCAGTTCTGGGTTCCTCTATTTATGGGTCAAGATCTTCTTGAGGTTGAGGATCGGGAATAATCAGGTTTTCTTGTGTAATTAGGTCCTCAACCATAAAACTGATGTCGCATACTTCTTCAATTGCCCCATAGTTTATTCCTTTTTGGGCCTTAAAGATATCAATTCATAATGTCTTATTCTCGAATTTCAGCTTGATTTGGCCCTCTTCATAGTTGATGTTTGCCCTAGTTGTGGCTAAGAATGGTCTCCCTAAGATGATTGGTGTGTTCCTCAGTTTTTCAGGAGTGTCCATATCTAATATAATGAAGTCCACCGAGAAATAGAAAATTCGGATCCATACTAGAGCATCCTTAAGAATTCCTCTAGGTGACTTGATTGATCTGTTTGCTAACTTCAAGGTCACCTTAGTCGGTTTAAGCTCAGTTTCCTCGAAGTGGTCTAGTAGGAATGTACGGATCAGGTTTATGGAGGCAATGCTCGATCGAACAATGCTCAATTGAATTCTAATCCAACAATGCTTGATCGATTCCTAAATCCAACAATGCTTGATCGAATTCTAAATCGCCGATCCAATAGGAGATCAAAGGGGTACAAGGATCTTTTGCTTTTTGTGGGAGTTTGCTCAAAATGATTGAGCTAACTTGCTTAGACAAAATGATTGGACCTCATCTTTGTTTCGCGGCTTATGCTTTGGTGTGATAAATCCTTCAGAAATCTCGCGTAAGCTGACATGTGGCGAATTGCATCCATCAAGGGGATGCTTATTTGGACTTGCTCAAAGAGCTTGACCAGATCTTCCTCAAGTGCCACAGGTTTGGGTTTCCTCTTTCCTTTGGTCAAGGCCTCAAGAAATGAAACCTCTATAGGCTCCTCTAGAATTGATTCAGGCTTAGGATCTAGGATAGGAGTGTCCTGGATAGCCATCCTAGGGTTAGGCTCTGAACTACTAGGTTTTGAGTGGCTAGGATAAGGTGGATCTTGGGCTAATTTTCCACAATGGGTGGTAACATAATTAAGACCTGCCTGATTTTGGTTCAGAGTTGGCAAAATAGGTGATTGCTACTGATATCCTGAATATGATGTTAAAGCCTTCATCCCATCGGGTAATGGAGTAGAAGGGGCCTGATAAACATAATGAGCTTGGCCCTGGTTTGGATTCATAATGTGCCTCTAGTTCGGCACATTATTCGGATTCGGCAGAGGTTGAAACAAAAGTGCACTAGGTTGGTGAGATCCTACCATCTACGCAAGTGATTTCAAACCTTTGTGATCTCAACTTTGTGTTGTTTCTACATAGTTGCATTAGTCTTTTGGATGTCAACCAAGGTTTATAGAATCAGAGTCATGTGATCTTCCATTGGTGTCTTGGATTGGTAATTTGGGTTGGGCTTAGGCTGAGTGGGCTGATATGGGCATGGGGCCTATGGTCGGGGTTGGAATTGAGATCTGGTGTTCTAATTATTTCCCGATCATGCGAAATTAGGATGATTACACCATCCAAGGTTGTAGGTATTGGAAAATGGATCATTCTGGATGGCGTGGAGATCCTCGTAGGTCTAAGGAACTCCAAAAAAGTCAGAGTACAAGGGTTTAGAGTTGCCCCCAACTAGATTAGGTGGGTTTGGTGTGTCCTCTGAAACTGGGATCAGACGGGGGTGGATATGGATCCATCCCCTTGTGAGAGTTGTGGTAAATGTTATTCATGGCCTCCCTGCCTGAGGGCAGTTGTGCATACATGTTTTGTTGTGTAGTGGTGGCTCTCTGCAGATGTTGAGTCAATTCATCCACCTTTTGCTCGATGATTAAGACCTTATCTAAGCGACTGGCCACCAACTCCAGATTGATGGATGTGGATAGGCCTCGAATCTCATGCACCCCTCGCATGTTTGTCAATGCACGGGTGGTCATTCGATCGAACACACCCAGTGATTCATTGTGTATGGAGTTCTCGCACATATTCTCGAGAATCTCCCAAACTGTATCGTCATGTTGACCCATGATGCTTCCACCATAGGTTGCATTGACAAAGAGCTTGATATCCTCATAGAGCCCATGGTAAAAAGACTGAACTTGTCCCTACTTAGGAACTCCGTGATGGGGCATTTCCGCATGAGATCCGAAAAGCAGTCTCATGCCTCATAAAGTGGTTCTCCCACATTTTGTAAGAAGTGCGTGATTTGGTGCCTTAAAGCATTTATTTGACCAACGGGGAAGAATTTCTGAAAGAATTCAGTTTGGAGTTCCCCCCATGTGTTGATTGGACGGGTTAGGGTTTGAAACCAATCGATAGCTTTATCCATGAGAGAGGAGAACATCTTCATGAGTAGGATGTTTAATTTTGTATGGCTGGCCCGAAGGTCTAGGCCAGATGCTTTAGCAGCTTGATGTACTGGAAGGGATCTTCGAAGTTCAAGACATGGAATTTTGGGATAGCATGGGTCATATTTGGTTTGAGTTCAACATCAAGCCCTCCAGCTGGGATTTGTACCCTGGGCTCGATCTCCACCACAGTGGGATTGTAGTTATCTTGCATTTGAGGATGCGGCGGTGGATTTATGTGTGCATGGAATAGATCATTGAGGTGTTGTAGCTGATTCTGGAAATCGAGTTCTTCGTGATTCTCCATGAATGTGGTTGGAGATCTAGAATCAGAAGTAGATGAGTTGAAAGCGATATCAATCTGGTAGGGTGGTAGCATAAATAAGTGGGTCGAGGCTTGGACTCGACAAGAATGGAGTGCTAATGGAGGCCTCAAGGGTGGTCTTAAGGACCTCCTCCTAAACATGCACCATAGAGCCAGATGAGGGACAAAATGTGTGACGGACCCAATCGAGGCACCCAAAAAAATCTTTGGATGACTAAGCAGGTTTGAGGTGGATGATACATTTTGATTAGAAAGTCACTTACCTGAGAAGTACTTGGGCAGCCAAGAAGAGAAAGCCCCGCAAAGACCCCTACATGGTAGAGCGTCCCCATAGGTTACAATGTTTCCCCCACCTGACCTTCCTTGACATTGAGAATCCAAGTAGACCGGAATGAGACACTTGACCTCTTAAGTTTATCAATTTTAATCCTGAATTATGGTGCTTTGAATTTCACTTGAACTTTAGAATTGATTGTGATTGTGACCTAATTTGAAAGTTGGTTAACCCATAATGTAGGTCAACTGCACCTAACCTATCCTAAAGTTTATGATGAATTGGGTAAAGAACCCAAAATCATCCTGAGTGGCTTGCAAGTAGGTTATTAAGTCTCAAATTTTAGGGATTCAAGTGAATGTTAAAGCCTTCCTTTATGGTCTTCTTGATTATCTCAATTCAATCAAGGCTTGGGTGGCACACAATGAGGGAAATCAATTTTCTTTTAATATAAGGCAAGTGTGTTTCTTGAAACCCTACAGATGGAAACCCTAATTTGGCAGTTTTCCAGGTCCAATTCTTTCCAAATTTGGCATCCAGGGCTCAATGAAGAAGGTGAATAGCCCTACGCACCTTAAGTTCCTAATAGGTGTAGATATTTGGATGGGGATTTCTAAATAGAGCAAATCAGGCAACTAAAATGATTAATTCTAAGAAAGAATGTGAGTTGATCCTAAATGATTCTTTTTTTTTTTTAATTCCTTCCAGAAATGAAGGGCTTAAGAATAAGGGAATGAAGTTACCTACCCTTGGAGTGGTTGTTGTGCTGCTGATCTTCTCCTGTGTACCTCTCAAAATCACAACAAATCAGGTAAAGCAAGTTAGAATAATTGTAATCAGTGAAATGAAACTGTGCATTGCACCCCAGTAATGGCGCCAAAATGTTTACGTGAAATCGTCAATGTTTAGAAATATGCGTTATAGTATAGGATGAAAATTGCATGAAACACTTAAATTTGTAAAGCTCGAAATCAATTTGGAGTCCAAGGTCGTTCACAGGGAGCAAATATGACAATTTCAATTCTCTAATCACAATAACAAAAGTAATATGCAATTGAAACCAATGAGAAGCTCAAAATAATATTCCAATAAAGAATAGAGTCAGTGCAAAAAGATGGGGTTAAAATGGTGATTTGAATCACCAAATTAACCCTTAAGTTTAAGCTTATAATTATTTCAAATAATTGAACAGTATGCTCAATCAAATATTAGAGTCAAAACCACTCAAATGCCAGATCAGACGACAACAGAAGACCTTAGATGCCTTAACCAGCAGCACCTCACAAGGCACAAGGGCCTTGCCTTAAGCCTTACAGAAAAGGCACAATAGCAGCACACCAACAAAGACACAAAGCCTTACACAAAGCCCTCAAAGGCTATGTTGAGAGAGGGAGAGGGCACAAATCCCAAGGAAGAGCAAACCCTCCCCCTTTCTCTCTGATTCTCTTCCCTTTCTCTCAACTCAGACTTAGGTAAATAGTACCAGGTAAATAGGCGAAAAATCGAATCCAGTGTTCCAGGCTCACCGACATAGGGTAGTGAACGAGGAGTGAGTGCACGTGCAGTGAGTGGGACCTCACCTAGTGTGCTGAGGCGAACACCCTCCATCACAAAATCCACGATGTGGGACTATCCCACTACCTTCTCTTCATGCAATAGCTGTAGGTGAAGGTCTCCCTGATTGAGGTCAAAGGGGCACCTGCTGCTACAATTGAGGATCTAGAAACGATCCTAGGAGTGTTCAGCAGCACCTAGAGGTAGTAGTGAGGATGAACTCAACTGGAGATGGCTAACGGAGGTGGAGGTGGTGGAGATGGTGCTCCGACGTAGACCTAAAAAGATGTGTACAGCCTCTTGGCCCAGTCAGAAAATGCTCAAGAGGATCGCCTGAGTGTGATGAACATGTTGGTGGTGGTTGCATGCGGTGAGGAGGTGTATGTGCATGGCAAAGTTGAGGAAGGTGCATGAAGGTGGTAAAGTTTGGTGGGGTGTTTTGGTGGCCAATAGCCCCAGTGATGTGTGAGGGCTTTTGGTTGCGGGGATGCGGCGGTGCTTCTGGGAGTTGTGGCAAGGTGATTGGCGCGGTGGAGCAAGCGTGCAAGCACGCCGGAGGTATGCTGGCGCTGAGGAAGGCGGAAGTGGTACGGGTGATGTAGTGTGCGAACCTAAGTTCTAAGGGTGTTGGAAGAGTCAAGGGAAGGATAGGAGTTGAAGGAGGATGTTTACAGATGAAGGGAGAGTGAGTGTGACACCAGTTATGATTGGTCAGCACCGAAGATGAAGATAGCTCTCGAGAGGGAGACGGCGACATCTAAAGGGGGAGGAGGCTCCTAGCAGGTATGGTGAGGAGCGGATGACAAAGAGGAAGAGTTTTCCTCTACCTATGGTATGTGCAAGAGGGTGAAGAAGCTGGAGAAGGAGGGTCACCGGAGCAAGCTCGAGCAGGTTGAAGGAAGAGGAAGAAGAGGAGATTTTGACCTCAAAACTTGCTAAAGAGAACGACCGATCGTAGGAGGTCCTTTTAAAGGCCTCAGGAAGAGCTTCAAGCTTGGGAAAAAGGATTGATAATCTTGAGATTTCATGGGAGAAGATCCCCAAAAATCTTGCGTTTGCCTAATCTGAGGGGCTCGATTTAGGGTTTGAAAGGCGATGCAAACGATCATTCCCTCCAAATTTGGAGGGATTCGGTTGAGTAATCAAAGAGAAATTTCTGATTGAAGGTCAACTGCTTTGGGTTCACATAGGCAATGGCGACAGGGTCCTTTTTGAATAAACTAATGAATAGTTAGGGGGTAAATGCAAATAATTTGAAAGTTGGGGACTTGGCTGAAAGAAATAGAGACTTAATGGACCAAATTGCAAACTAGGTCATGATGGACTTTGATTGGGCCCAAATTTTGGTAAAAATCTAACTTGGACTAAAGGAATCTAATGGTGAAGTCAAATTTCAATTTTAACTAAGTTTTACTAGGAAATTTGTATAAAAACCCAAATTAGGTAAAATTCCGTCTCAGATACTATTCAAGGTCAAAATGGGTTCAGATGGTAAAACTAAGGATACAAAACCTCTCAAAACATTTTTCTATGAATTTTTGGAGGTTTAGATGAATTTTATCCTAGCCAAAACCTCTTTAATTCAAGCGGGTCTGAAATTAGGGTTTTATGTGCTGTTGCGGTTGTCAAAATACGTGAAACCTTGTTTCTGACAAAGCTGACGCACTTTTTGGACTTTTAAGCTTATTTAACCTTCATTTTAACACCTGAGTGACCCCGTGATTAATCTGTGCTTGAGATGTGCAGTTAAAATTGTAGAATTAACCCTGATTTTCTGTTTTCTTCTCAAATCAGAATATTATGGAATTATGACCCTCAGATGATTTTGTAGGAGCATTTATCCATCAAGCCTAACTAAAAGTGGCTAGTTAGGGCCTATGACAGTGTTTCCATCATTTATCAAGAAAAATATTTTATCGAGATTCGACATTTCCAAGGCCACTATTAGTAGTAGAGGATCACATTTCACTCATTCTCAATTCTGTCACCCTCTATCCAAATACGGGGTTAATCATAAAATTTCTACTCTTTACCACCTCCAAACAAATGGCCAAGCAAAGGTTTCTAATTGGGAAATAAAAATAATTTACAAAAGACGGTTAGGCCCGATCGTAAAGAATGGTCCAATAAATTGGACGATGCTTTATGGGCCTATCATATGGCTTTTAAAACTCCTCTTGGCATGTCTCCTTTCCGTTTGATTTTTGAAAAGGCACAATTAAACATGGATTTATTTGCAACTGATACACCATGGAAACTACAATTAACTAAATTAGAAGAATTGCGTAATTTCTCATACGAAAATGCATGGATTTATAAAGATCGAACAAAGAAATTTCATGATAAATATATAGTTAGGAAACATTTTGATAACAATTAGTGCATTTGGCTTTTTGATGCAATATTACGCATTTTTCTGGGTAAACTTAAATCCAAGTGGACTGATCCATTTATTGTCCTCAAAACTTATCTATATGGTGCTGCTGAACTTTTAGATCCAAAAATGAATACTACTTTTCAAGTTAATGGCTAGCGTTTAAAGCCCTATTTAGACAATTCTCGAATCTCTCGTCAGACACTATTGATTTAATCGACCTTCCTTCTGATGATCATTGATGCAATTCACACCCGACTGAATGGCATAAATGACAGCACTCGATGGGAGGTAACTGATGATAACATCATCATGAGCCATAACTACCCTTAATTAGCTAGGATTAATTGACAAGTGCTCTTACATCATCACGGGAGAGTCGTAATTCACTACATATCCATTCTGAGAAGAGTGAATTAAATCAGGGTTAAATTTACAGTTTTAACAGCAAATTATGAATGCAGGATAATCAAGGGGTTTCCAGGGGGTTAATCTAAGGTCTAGTGAGCATTAAAGTCTAACAAGAGGGTCCACACATATAGAAATGGATTTTCATGCATTTCGAGAATTAACAGCAATCCAAAATCCTAATTTTAACCCACTTAAAGAACAAAGGTTATGACTAGGATAAAATTCATATAAATCATCTAAAATTTATAAAAAAATATTTCATAAGGTTTGGTAACCTTGATTTGACCATCTGAATATATTTTGACCTTAAATAGAGTCTCAGATAGAAAGTTATCCTAATTTGGGTTTCTACGTAAATTTACCAAGAAAACTTGGTCAAAACTGAAATTAGACTTCACCATAAGATTCCTTGGGTCGAAATTAGGTTTATAGCAAAATTTGGACCTAATCAAAGATCATCTTGACCTAGTTTGCATTCTCTCTCATACATGCCCTTAGCTTTTGAAATCTTTGCAGACAGGTACCTAAGTTTCTCATCATTCTTTACAAATGAGTCCCTTCCACCATTGATGTGAACACACCAAGCTCCGTTGAGATTCGAGCGAGGATTTCTCACTCTATTCTCAATCAAACACTCCCAAAATTGAAAGGGATATTACTTGAGGAATTCCCTTCCAAATGGATCCGGCCTTGCAGCCTAAGTCTTTCCCAATCTCCCATGCGAATGCATGGAAGATTCAGGTATCCTTGACTGCGAAATAGCAGAAGTTCACAAACTTGTTTCCAAGCTTGGAACTCCTTTCTAAGGCCTATGAAAGAACCCACGATGCATTTCTATGCTCCTTAGCTAGGTTTAAAGGCTAGTATAACATCTTCTTCCTCTCTGACGGCCAACTCCGACCTAGGCTCCGACAACCTCCCTCTTCCTCATCCTACGGATGGACAACAACCAAATTGGCCCTTCCAACTTCTTCCTCATTGTCTTCTGCACCTCGCCAGCCACAGTGAGAACTACCTCCCCTTTTCCTCGCCACCATCTCCCTCAATGGAGCAAGTTCCTTCTTTGGTGCCGACCAATCAAAGCCAATGCCAACTTCTTCTCTGTTGTCCATAATTAGTTCCACTCTTTCCATCTTTCTCTCTAGATTCTATCTATCTCCTTTTCCCTTCAATTTGACTGCCATTCATGCTGTTCGCCCTCCATCTTCCCCACGACCGGCTGAGCTCCAGCGAAGCCTCCACAGCTCCATAAGCCACCACTCGCCTCGCCACGACTCCCAAAAGCATCGCTGCCTTCCCTACGTCAAAACCCCTTACCTAATTCCACCAAACACCCTCCAAGACACCCCACCAGACATGACCACCTCCGCACTCCGTCCACGACCTCGCCCGACCTCCATGCACACACCTACGCCACGAAACCACCACCACCACCTTCACCATCAATTGGTGGTTCTTCTGAGCTATTCTAATGTGGCCAAGAGGCCTTAACTTGTAGTCGATGCTCTCCACCATCACTGCTGTCACGCCCGACATTGTCTGCCCGCCTCCTGCGACTTCAGAATTTGGTATCACTTCCCAGTGATACGGACTCACATCGCGCTTTTACTTGTAGCTTCAATTGGGAATCAAGGCCTCAGCAACTATGCTAATTGGAGAAGGCTCCGTTGCTGGCACACGCAAAGAAGGGATGTGACACTTTAGTGCCACATCGTTAACAAACGCCTGCGCACACACACATAAATGGGATTTGTCCTAAGGCCTTACTGTCCAGTCACTAAGGGGTCAGGTCCCTCACACCCCTTACACCCGCTAACCTGCCTATCCTCGCTCCTTGGTCACCACCCATGCTGGTGACCCTGGTGCATGCTCTCAACCCGAATACCTGTATATGGATTTGACTATGCTGGGTCTGTGATAGAGAAGAGGATGAGGACTTGTGAGAGAGCGAGGGAGGGTTTTGCTCTCTAGATACTTGGTGTTGTGCGACAGTCACTAAAGGAGTTAGTTCCCCTATGCTGTAAAGGAGAAGAAAGGGAAGGAAGGGAAAGCTTGTGAAGAAGAAAAGAAGAGGCTTTGAAGAAAAAGAAGAAGAAGAGGGGCCATGCTTGTGAAGAAGAAAAGAAGAAAAGCTCTCTGAAGAGCCTTATGCCTGTGACACTTAAGACATCTGATCTGATTGATGATAACACTGTTGCATTATTTAAGTACTATAGTTTACAATTGAATTCTAATTGGAATAATTGAGTAATTGCATGCATGTTTGATTAAAGAGGATTAGTGGTGATTCAAATCACCATTATTTTGATTCTCTTCTTTTTAATTCCATGCAACCTTGAGATACATTGGTTGATAATAATTTTAATCAATTTCATTCATTGGCTATCTTTATTGTGCTCCGTTTATTGTGCTCTTTGATTCTGAATGAGATTAATGTTGTGAATTCCATATTTGCTCCCTGTGTTCGACCTTGGTGACTTCTTAGATTCTAAGTTATAAACTTATTTGTTTTCGAGCGATTGAGACTTTGCTACAACGAAACAGCTTAAAACTCCTCGATAGCACACTTAACAGTAACCCATCATTTTTTTTTCCTACTTTACGTTTTCTCTTTATTTCAGAGGTTTTGACTATCCTCATTCAAACAACCTTCACCAAGGCGATCTCTTTTCCCTTCCTATTGCATGTGGACATGCCATATCTTAAGCATGGGGGGGTGTTTTTAAATTTTGATGATCAAATCAAGATTTTTCAAAACCCAAAAATATTCCAACTTTTTGTTTCATTTTCTGCATGCATATGCAAAAAAAATAATAAAAATATTAAAAACTTTTTGAGAAAATTTTGAAATCAAGACCAAGGTTAAGGATTCATTTCAAGGTATAATGTGATTTAATCATTAAAAAATTGGGGACAAGGATATGGATTTGATTATTAGAAATTCTGGGTCTATCTTTTGACTAGATCAAGTATCCTTCTTTAAATTCCACCTAACCTCATGGTGATTCAGGTGACCTGATCTTCTTTTGTGACATGGAAATTACCTGGCCTGGTTTCTGATCCAAAAACTTGCCTTTCTTGCAAAATTCTTGTGTCAAATTTCATACACAAGCCAACACCTAAAAGACATTTAGAAATTAGAAAAAAAAAAACCCTTGTTTAGCCTTAGTGAAATTTGAAGTAGATGATTGGTTTGAGTTCTCACCATTGAGAAGGAGAAAAATACCTCCTTTAAGGACATGATGTCAACATGTTATCGCCTAGGCACTGCTCTATATCTATATTACATATTTTTAGATGGAGCATTAAGGCGCAATTTTGCAGCTCAAGTGTCTTGGACGATGCTCTACCCATAGCGTCGGAAAATAAGCTTGAGTTTGCTTGAGTTTCCATATCTTTACACTGCATTGTGTTTTGGGGTTGTGAGCTCCTGGGTGGTGTCTTGGATAGTACTATCTCAAAGTACTAGTGCTAGAGCCCCATCGAGGATTAGTAATAGGAATGATGATCCTGACACATCTGTTGTAAGATTAAGCTACGAATAAGTATGGGGGAGACAAGGAAAAAAAAATCTTAAACAAAAACACGACCTTATAAATGTTGCCATTCACAAGCATAGACACAAGGTTTTAAAGGATTTTGCAAGTTGCAAATCAGATTCAAGAGCCAGGGAAATCATAACTACAAAATAATTTTGGGTCATCTGAATTGTCAAGAAGTTAACTTGTGAATTTGTAAAGGATACATTGATCCCGATTCATCTAATTTTTGGATCTAAAGATGAATCTCGATGTTTATCTTTAACAAGTCCTGTGCCTTTTATTTTTTTTCAACCAAAGTCCCACAATCTTCTTTTTCTCAAAAGTAAAAAAAAATAAGTTTTTCCCAAAATCTGTATTGTGAAAATTAGTTTTGCTAAGATACTAGCAAAAGATAAGCATGGGGGTGTGATAAACACTAGTTTATCATCATTCTTATGCCCTAAATAGATCTAGCTATTAGGATTTTAACTCTGCAAACATGTTTCTAGGCTGCATTTAGGCATCATTTAGGTTAGGCATGCATGGCATGATTTTTTGTACTTTGACATGTTCATTTGAGTGTTAGGGATGAATAGATAGCCAGATCCCTAAAACCCTAATATTCAAGAAGGTAATAGGTGAAGAGGAAGCTCAATTCAGCTGAGACTCAGCTAGATCCAGCTCATCATAGCTGGATACTAGCTCACTTGGGTTAGGTTTAGCTCTCTCAAGCTCCATTTAGCTCATCTTAGCTAGATGGTAGCTTAGGGTAGCTCAACTTAGCTCAAGTCTGCTTAGATCCAGCTTAACTTAGTTAAGTCTAGCTCATCTTAGCTCCAATCAGTTCATTGGGAGCTTAAGCTAGCTCAACCTAATTGACAAGAGTTCACTTCAGCTTAGGTCAAGCTCTTTCCAGCTCCGCTTAGCTCTAGTCAGCTGATGATGACCTCAACCAACTCACGGTGACTCAACTTAGTTGAGCTAAGCTACTTAACATAAGCTAGCTACTCCATCTAGTTAGGTAATCTCTGGGAAGACCAAACTCAACTCACCTCATTTCAATTCAGCAGAAGCTAGTTAACTTTAGCTTGGCTTAGCAGCTAACAAAGAACTAGCAAGCTAAGCTAGCTAAGGTAGCTCCTTGTTGTTCTCTTTAGTAGCCACCAACTCCAGTGCAGCTATAGTATAGCTCTTCCTCAGCTCCTCTTTCCAAAACCCTAGCTCCCTTGGCTATTACCCTTCTAGCTAAACTAGCTTAGCTAACTTAACTAAGCTCAGCAACTCCTCCACTCTATGGCTATCCACCCACCTCACTTAACCCCACCATAAGCCTACCTAAACCCAACCCTAAACCACCATAGTTGGCACCAAAATATACCCCAAATACCTCTTCATTTTGGTGCCAACCATGGAACCCTTTCCTCCCATAACCACCACCCTTAACCCCCCTTTAGTTGGCGCCGAAAAAGCCCCCTACACATCTCCATAAGTGGTGCCAACTTGAAACCTAATCTCCACCTTACACCTAACCCCATAAGGCCAACATCAACACCCAATTTTGGCACCAAATCCTTAACCCACAAACCCCATCCCAACCATCTTTTAGTTGGCGGCAAAAACCCATTTAACCATCATCTATGTTGGCATCAACTAACTCCCTCCTATCCACCATACATCCACTTCACAAACACATCCTAACCTTTCATTCTCCACACCAACCACCAAGCCCTTAACCCTCCTATAGTTGGCGCCATTTTTGGTGCCTCTTCACCATCATAACCACCACCTACATAGTTCCTCCCTTGGTGCAAAATTACCTTAGCCCTAGGATCATCTAACTACCCCTATAACAACATCCTAGCCATCCACTTATGCATGCCTACCTACCCCCCTACCCACTCTATAAAAGGCCATTAACTACCACCATTAAAAACACCTTTGACTTCATACAACAATCATTCTTCCATCATACTCGACCATCCATAGCTGGCCAAGAGAAGAAAGAGAAGAAGATTACGGGGACACTCTATGCCCTTGGTGCCTTCCCTTCTTTCCTTTTCTCTTGTGCCCATGCCAGCCAGAGGTCTAGCTAGGCATGGAGGATGTCTAGAGGAGGTTATTTATGGTGGTTGATGCCCACCCTAGGAGGTTTTAGGGTGGAATCCTTCTACCCTTGGAGGAGCTAGGGCATGCCCACCAACAGCTTGCCAAGGAAGAAAGCATCATCTCTGGAGGAGCATATCAAAAAGGGATTAGGAGAATTCCTTTTCAAGCCCAGGAGCAGCTGAGCTTGGAGCAAGGACTCTCTCCTCTTCACCACCATCACCAAGAGGATCTTTGTTTTACCATTTTTTTATCTTTAATTTTGTAGTAGAAGCATTCCTCTACAAACATTCTTGTAAAATAAATTTTCTCCATATATCAAGTTGCGTTTCTATAATTTTGTTGCATCCTATTTAATTGCTTTTTACTCTAGTACATTTCACTTGCACTCTTTAATTACCCTAGGTCTTCATGTGCCTAGGGTGAGCTGAGAGTGAGGTTATTCTTGTCCCTTAGGTTGTTGCAATTAGGCGTAGTCTTTCTTTGCATAATATTTCATTGTTGCCCTTTATTTCAAAACTCTAAAAAAAATATTATATTAAAAAATCATAAAAAGAAAGTTGATTTCCCGATTTCAAGTAAGAGTGTTAAAATTTGCAAACTTGCCTTCTTGGACGACCTTAGATTCTTGACTATCTAGGTTTCATAAATTTAAAAGCGATTACAAATTTGCATGTTAGAACGACTCAAAACCCTAATCTTATCAAATCATGCATTTTTGCCATCAAACTATCAATTGACAAGTTCAAGTACAAACCAATTTCACAATTTGTCTTTTGATGTGATTGATAAAGGGAGATGTCGTATTGTTTCTTTAATCCAGCAAAAGAAGTAATATATCTTTCTTTTCAACTCATCACATTTGCACATTTAGTTCTTTTATAACATTCCAAATCTAATTGTCTAGTTTTATAAATTAATACCAACTCCATAAACAAGATATGAATTATCAGTTCATCAATATCTTGAATGTATAAGCTGTTGTTTATTTAAAATACCCTTGACAATGCAATTAGTAGCAATAAACTAATACCTAACAATGTTTTCCCCATTTATCATATGCAAGCCTATCTTAAACAACATGGTAGGAATGCATCAAGATTAGGAATTTGAGCAATATACATAATGAAAATACATTTATCTTATCCTTATAAACTATGTATATAACCACGTGTGTCAATATAATAAATATTCTTTTCATTATAACATACATGAGGGATGAATGTATTATTCATACTGTTATACAAATTTATAAATAGTACAATCAACTGGGCTAGAAATCAAAATAGCCATGTTCATTTAGTCGTTATTAAATTAATAATAAGATTATAGTGCAGGAACAATAATAAGATTACTAATCCAAATAAGTAATTGGCTAATTTCTTTCCAATCCAGATAGTAATAACTTAATTTCAATTCCATCTGAATAAGATGTTTTACAAAATTAGTTTCTACAAGATCTTAACATTAAGCTTCATAGATAATATCTGTTACCAACTGTGTTAGAAATCAAGACAACCATCTTCCTTTAATAGTTATTAAAATAATGATTAACCATTTAAGAAAATACGTTAATAAGGTAATGAATCGTATATCCCCAACTCAATCCCTCTTATGCTTTCAATATACACATTGATATGTTAAGGTATGTTACGAATCAAATTTGTTGCGAAAACAATGTTATATATATATATATTACCCTTGCAAAAATAGAAAACATGTCATGCAAGAACTAGCTAGGTACCAGGACAAGTAACCATGTGGTTTACCAGATAGCAATGACCAACAAATACTAACTGAATATTGTCATTTACCCCAATGAGATCACTAATAAAATTAATTGGCTAGAGGGTATGATAAATTTTATTCTAAACATATAGTTGAGGCCATTGTTGCTCACAATGACTAACTACTGTCCAAGTTGCAAAAGTATCACCGAATTACCATCAAATATTCATAGGTACAGAAAAAGGGGTGCATAGTGTGAACTAGATTATGTTCAGTATATAATAATCCACCCATTTTAAGTGATTGATGTTAATTATATATAACCCACTATTAACGAAATGCACTAGTATAGTTCATCCCATAAACATTTATATATGCCATGAAAATATATGTGATCTATACATATATTTATAGAACCAAAGGGTGGGGTGGTACTACAAAAGGGATAAAAATGCATGTGTACATACTTTAAACCTCATAGATATGCACAACCAACATATTCAGTACCAAGTAGTGAGACAAATTAACGTGTTCGTCAACCTGGTAATTAAATTTATTAAAACCACAAGCAAGGCTCTAGGAAACTGCATGATCTTAGAAACGGTGGACGAACCAAGAAGTTATCAATTAATTCTTGAGATTATATTCAAATCAAGCGATACCCTAACGAGACCCCTAAGCTTCTCAGCCTGAGGATTTAAGAAAAGGCCTTCATCACAGGAATTCAAGGGGTAGCAAGGAAGACTAAATGAGATGGAGGTAGGATCAAAAATCAAGAAAAGAATCAAGTCAGAATACCGTGGAAAATCGAGACTAGGGATACTATGGCACTATGCGGCTAAGTATCCCATCTACAATATAATATGAACATTTTTATGGCCCTTTTAGGTTATTTTATGATTAATGGGGTCCCGCCAAGTGATGAAACCCACGATGCCGTGTGCTAACAACTAGCATAAATCACCCACAAGATCACAGTCACCCAATACGAAATCATAAAATATAAACATAGCCAAACAAACTAATCATATTGCATTAACTAAATGAATAGAAATTTAGTACTAACCAGAGGATTTACCGTGGACTAAAAGTATATAAGTCCAAAGAGATGCACAATGGAAATCAGCTTACAAATTGTCACAATATACCTGAGTATGGAACCAAAAAATATGCTAGTAAAAATTGAGTAGAGTAGAACAACTACATAGGTAGCAACAGTAACAAAACTGTAGGAAAAGGGCACTAAATCAAAAGTTCATCATCTACAATTTATTTCTTATCTAGTTCTTTTTATGCAATTTGCCCATATTCTTACAGTTCTCAATCCGTCAATCGACATCTTAGACACAAGACAATCTCGTGTAACTTCTTGCGATGCAAGACCAGTATAAGCCACCCTCCTGGCCAAGAAGACGGCTTATACCCATCAACTCACCACTCTCTGTCACCTTGGGGTCATTGTAGAAAGGGGTGGTGGCTACGCCGTGTAGCGTGAACATGTACAGGTGATGTGTACATTAAACCACAGAGAGCCAATGACCAACCCACCAATCGAGAAGAACTACTCCAAACCTCGAGGCATGCATCCCGCTATCCCAATTGAATGCTAGGCCTAACCAAAAAGTCGTAGGGAGGCCAACAACTCCCTAAACTAGCCCCTGAAATTGGTCAAAAAGACCAAAGTTATAGCCAGAATCCGACAAGTAGCGAGGCTAAAATCAGTTATCTATCCTTTAAACCCCGACTAAGTAGTCATATTTATTTATGAAATCCATTCCAAGTAACTATATCTTTTGTTTTCATTAAATCCAGTCTTGTTTAATAATTCCACATCCTTAAGCCTAGGATGAACAGGTATCAACCTTCAATGTTAACAATTTACAGATAATTTCTAATTTATGATTGTGATTCCATACTATTTACCAATCAACAAACACGACGAAACCGGTTTCATGGAAATCAAAGTCCTTTTCATGCATATGATGACAGAGGTACATGTAATCATTAACTCTTAATTCTTTTCACATAAATCCATTTATTTCTCATTAAATTGCCTATAAATCGAAAAAACACCAGTGGGGTTCCAAACTTTGCAAAAAGGAGGACCATACACCAACAAAGTGGTACAATGAAAAATCACACAAGACGGGTCTATAGATACCTGAAAACCAGATGGAATCAAGAGAAGGGTAGACTACTCTACCTAACATCATTACAGGGTCACGGTGACTCTGAATCGTGCACACAGAACCTGGGGGTATTCTCCATGCCCACCTCAAAACCCGTGCATGCATCGAGGCAAGACCTGATTTACACGGATCAAAAATAGGGTCGGAAACACCTTATCACATTTCTAAATTTTCACTAAGTAAATAGTACTCAAAAATAGAAATAAACTATACCACCGCATAGTATGCATCGATATGATTCCAATGTTACCTTATGTGTCGAATCACAAGGTTGAAAAGGCCTTGAACTACTCAAAACAACGTGAGGGGGTCCTAAACCAATCGATTCAGTTAGACCGGTCAATTGGTCCATGTGCACCTGCTCACAACATGCATTCCATGCTGATGTGCATACATTTAATTAGCCTAAAAATGTCTATTTATGCATGTTCCTAGTGTCATAGAAGCATCATGCATTATACATATTGCATAACATGCATCATCATGCTTTTAGGTTAATTTGTACAAATTTTCGGTTAATTTACCCTTTTTATGGTCAGGGGACAGGGTGACATTTATCGGAGCCTCAGATTGAAGATCCAACTATATAAATTTGATCAGGGTGACGATCGGAGTCCAACGCCTTCGAGATCCCCCTGATTGGATTTCCATAGCATCATATGTAGTCCAAGGAAGATCAAAGGTCAAGGGGTAAGGTGGTGCAAATTCGTACCTCAGATGAAAAATTCAATCGCACGAATGGGTTCAGATCGACAATCGCAGCCCAACAACTCAAAACTCAGTCCAATCCGACATTCGTGGCACCTCCTGTAAGCAAAAGAAGATGGATGGCTCAGATGGTGCCATGTGGCACCATCCAAACTACCCATGTCGCTTCAGCCCTTCATCAGCATCGGCCAATCTCAGCATCGGCTTTTGTCAAAATTTTTTCCTTGTTAAGTGCACTGAACAAGACTAAGTGTGTTATTTTGGGTGCTTAGGTTACCAAGTCCCACAAACCAAAGGACGGGCAATGGGGTCAAATAATCCCTAAGCCTTAGACCTAATACATCAGCTTTGCACTTTCCTTAACATCTTGAGGACTAATCCGGATCTTAATGGATATGTAACTGTTTAAGCCCTAAAACAAGCCCAAGAGGCCTAAGATCAACACTCATACTAATCTCTTTGTCTTTTTATCATTTCAGGACTTAATTTTTTTTTTGATTAGGTCTAGAGCTTAAGTAATCTCCATAATCAAGTGCTAATGACTATCAATTTTTGCTCTTGAATGTTGCTCCTTTTTGACATTTGAATTTTCTCTTCTTTTGCTCCTCATGAATGATATGTAATCAATTCTCAAAATTTTCTTCCCCCTTCCATTTTTTTGTTCTTTTTCAATTTTTTTATTTTTTTTCAATTGTTAAATTTGTATATATATATTTTTTTAGAACCTCTCAGAGAATTGAATTTTCATATGTTTGCACTTTAACACCCCCCATGCCTAAGTTTTGTAATGTCATTGTAAATCGAAGGGTATGAAATCAGCTTGGTTCAAGGATTATAATAGGGTTTAAGGGTGGGTGAAAGGGTCGGGATGACTGTTGCAGATGATTTCAAGCTTTGATACAAGTACCAAAGGTAGAGTCAGTTGTTCTAAAGTTGAATTCAAAAGTGCAATAGGAGTATATCTTAAAAGATGATCAGAAGGGTCTTAGGTTTTTGGAATGATGGGTTGCCTCCCGTTAAGCACTAAATTCAATGCCTGCAGCCGAGTAGAAGGTGGTTAAGGAGAATGGGTGGTCAAATCAAATGAGTGTTGTAGAATATGCACCTTGATCAAAAGCCTGGTTGGTCTAACTAGGTGCTTGTTTAGATCTATAGGTGATGATGCAACCCAAACTCAATCAGTCTGGTGGGTTGATGGATGTGAATAAGTAGATACGGTGCCCACCATATATTTTGAGGCTCAAATAGATATGGAAATGAGAATCCAGGGTTTGGCTGAGTCGATTTAGCCTGGTCAGAGTAGGGATCCTCAAAATAGAATGGAGCTGTAGAGGATGTAGGAACCCTACTAATAGGATTAGGAAAGGATAAGGAATGGTTACTAGTTCGATCAGAGTCTGAAATCCGATCAAAGGATGGAGGAGAATCATATGCAACCAGATCAGAGAGAGGTGAATCAAAGTAGAAGTTAATTCTGGTGGAAGGTCAAGGTTGCGAACGGGTTTTGGAAGGCTCTATATGTGGATCAGAAGATGTGGCTTCTATGAGATCTGTGTGTGTTGAGAGCTCCTCTAGAAAAGATTCAAACGTAGGTTCATCTAGAGGATTCTCATGATACTCGTCAAAATCAAAGGTAAATGTCTGGAGAGTGCTTATAGGATCATGGAAATCTGAGTCAGTAAAAGATTAGAATTCTGGATTGCAGACACTCTCGGCACTTACTATTTCTAATTCCTGTAGATCATAAAGGAATGATTCCATCTTAATGGAACCTAATTTTGAATCAAAGATCTTGGGATCAGGGACCTTAGAGTTAGAGTCAAAGAAGGATCATGGATATTGAGGTCATAAATTTGTTCATAGTTGTCAGGAAACAAAGGTTCTCTGATATTAGAGTAGGATTTGAAATTGTTGGAGAATTTGCGAAGATTAGTTTTTGAACCTGATTTCAAATTGGGATTTCCACCATAGAATGAATCAAGATGTGTAGAATCATCAACCTGACTTGGATCTAACCTAATTTCCAATTCTGAGCTCGAAGAGGTGTCCTTATTAGGCATAGGCTTAGGATCTTGGCTCCTAGGGTAGGTCCACTCAATTCTCAACTCATCCAACTCCTCAGTTTCTATGTCGTAGATTAGCGTGACTTCTGAAAAATCAACTTGTATCTCGGAGGAGTCTGGAGAGGTGTAGTCATCAAACATAGGCCCAAAATCATAGTCTAGATTCAAAATCTGATTCTCATCACATTGGGCCTCATGATTATCCCAAATAGGTTCGAATCTAGATTCTAGGTTAAGGGTAGGTTAAGGGTAAGGATTGCATCACTAGAATCTAGGTTGGGCTCTATTAGGATGTTAGAGTCACTTTCAAGAGTTACCTTAATAGGATAAGGCTTGAGATTTACACTCTCTAGATATTCTGTTTTAAGCTCATCATTATAGGTGTCTGGGCATTCAAGGCTTGGTGAACTAGGTTCATGATTTTCTAGGGTTGGTTCGCAATTGGGAACACCTGCAATTTGATCATCCTAACCCATGTCAAGGTCAGGCGTATTATTCTACACATGATTTGTATGTAATTCTATTTGGGTTGGGGGTCCACAACAACTCTGATTTTCAAACCTGAGCTCTAGGAAATCAAATTGATTCTCAGTCTTACTCCAAGATGTCTCATCATCTTCTGAAGGAATGTATGGGTATCTCTAATCAATGGTTTTCTGTAATGTGTTTAGCATGTACCCATGTTTCGCCATGAGACCTTGGTACATCCCCTAAAGTTGTGGGTTCGACACACATTGTATATACTCATTACTGTGCCATCTCCACAATTCACTGTATTCTGATAAAAGATCATCCTGAGTTGAACCATGTAAGATTTGCGTAAATAGCATTTCAGCACGGTTTGTAATGTAGGTTGTTGTTTCTGGTACATTAATCAAAATCCCGATAATTGAATTTTTCTCATCATCTTCATAATATTTAAGGTCATCCTCAATCATTCTATCTTTCATGGACCTTCAGGATTCAAGTTTCCTTATTGGTCTTCCTAAATTGCCAGGTTGCATCTTCAAATTAGGTGGTGGATCAGGATGTAGAATCAAACTTAGGTTCAAATTTAAGTAATCAGATCAAATCAGAAATCTTTGTAGAAAATCTAATGAGGTCTCTTAGGTTAAAAACCTAAGGACCTTCCTATGTATGTGTTCTAGAGAAAGGATGAGGGACCAGATGTGATTTGAACCCAATCAAGGCACCTAAAGATTTTTGGATGGCTAAGGCTATTTCGAGGCGGATGATACCTTTGAATCAAAAATCCACACACCCGAGAATTACCTAGGGAGCCAAGAAGGGAGAGCCCCACAAAGACCCCTACACGATAGAACATCCCTACGGGTTATAGGGGTTCCCCCACCCAACCTTCCTTGTACTGCGGTTCCGAGTAGACTAGTATGTGCAAATTGAGACCTTAAGTCTACTAATTTTATTCCTAATTTGTGCCTTGGATTTCACTTGATTAGAAGTTAATTTAATTTTTGACCTAATTTGGAGGTTGATTGGCCTACAAAGTAGACCAACCTCACTTGACCTGCCCTAAAAGATGTAGAATGAAATATAAGTCAAGACCTAAAGATCACCCTAAATTGACTCTCAGGTTATTAGATCCACAATTTTAGGATTCAAAGTGAGATTTAGAGCCTGATTTTAGGGTTTTTTTTATTAGATCTTTTCAAGCAAAGGTTTGGGTAGCACACAAATGCAGGAGGGTAAATTTCCTTTGATTCAGGCAAGAGTTAACTAACACTTCAAAATCCTAGAGTAGAAACCCTAATTGGATCTATTTCAAGTCCAATTTGATCTTTAGGTGTACACCTTGGACTTCAAACAAGAAGGTGAGTAGTTCAAGATGATCAGAAATTAAGCATAAATCCTTAGTAGGTACAGGAAATTAGGATAGGGATCTCTAAATAGAATTGTCTCAACTTCAATCTGATGTGAATTTTTTCTCAAATTAGGAAACATGCCTTTTGAATGAAAATAAGGTAGGTGATTCCTAACTGATTTGTTTCCTTTTTCTCTCTTCCAAAGATTAAGGGAATGATTATGGAAGAAGAGAGATTACCTGCCCTGGGAGAGGTTGACTTGCGCAGAAGATTTCTTCGTGATGTACCTCACAAAATCAGAATCAAACAAACAGGGCAAGTTAGTGCTCAGATAACAATAGCGAGAGATAAGATCAATGTCTGAATTGCATGTTGCTCCTCGACAACGGTGCCAAAATGTTATTAATCTTTTGTCGAGTTTTAAGGAAATGCATTGTAGTATAGTCAACAAATAATTCTCAAACAAATAAAATTTATAACTCAGAATCAAAAGGAGAGTCTGAGGTCAAACGCAGGGAGCAAATATGGAATTCACAACATTAATTTCGAATCAGAAATAATGAGCACGACAAACGGAGCATAATATAGAGGTATTTCAATGAACAATCTACTCAAAAGTGGTATTAAAAAAAAAATGGTATTCAATAATAAACATGAGTATTTCAAGAGCTCACTTTGATAAAAAGGAGGATAAAAAACAATGGTGATTTAAATCACCACATAACTCCTTTATTTAAGCATGCATCAAGATTTCTAATTAAACCAAATAAATGAATAGTAGCTTGAATGCTACAGTGATTAGATGATAGCTCTTACTTTAGATAGCTTCAATGATCATTAGTAAGCACAGGCACAAGGCTTTTAAATCCTTTCTCTTCTTCTTCTCTTCCCTTCATTAGACTTTCCCTTCTCGAGTCTTCTCCTTCACAAGCACAAGGGAGCCAAAGCCTTCAACGACTAAGTGTCGCACAAAGCATAGCTACAGAGAGCAAAACCCTACCCCGCTCTCTTACAATTCCCCTCTTCTTCTCTCTCAGAGACCCAGCATACTCGAATCCAAGTACATGGATAAACGGGTCTCGAACAGAGTCCAGGGTCACTGGCGTGGGTGGTGACAGAGGAGTGGCATAGGTCGGGTCATCGGATGTGAAGAGCTGTGAGGGACCCGGCCCCTCATTGTCTTGGGCGGTAAGCTCAAGTCATAAATCAATTTATGCATTGTTGTCGCTTTGGAATCCCATGATGTAGGACTAAGGTGCTCGGCTTCTTCGCTTGTGCAAGACTACGGTAGCTGCTGAAGAGGTCTTGTTTGATTAGTGCAAGCTTGCAGCTGGAGCCTCGGATTGAGTACCTGGGTGTGGACTTGGAGAAGTTTCGCGAGGCCTAAGAGTGAAGCCTGGAGCTTTCGTGGCCGGAGGCTGATGAACAAGGTCTAAGAAGATGGCAGCAGCAGAAGGCGGTGAACGAAGACCTAGCCTAACTAGACGAAAGGGGAGGAAGGCATTAGTTGTTGTACAGTCGACGTTGGAGAAGGTGAAGCCTCTGGTAGGAGAAGCGGCGACGATGAAGGGGTATGCTTGGTGCTTGCTAGTACTACGACTCGCAGAGGAACTTAAGGAAGATGATCCCACTGACTAGTGCTGTGGCGGTGGGTGAAGAGGTCAGACAGAGAAGGTCACCGGCGGTCGTGGAGCATTCAGCCATAGAGGAGGGAAGAAGGGTAGAATCGGGCCAAAACTAAGCTAAAGAGGATGGCTTGTGATCAAGGTCCTTTTACAGGGCATGGGTCGAGCTTCCAAGCTTGGAAACAAGCTTGAAAGCATGAAAAATCAGGGATTAGGACTCTTGATTTCAAGGAGTTCGCATGGGCATCTTGGCTCAAATCTAAGCCTGAGATTGCATTCAGATGGAAGAGGAATGTCTCAAGATCCTTCCAATTTTGGAAGGGATTGGCTGTGAAATCAGGGAGATCTTCCTGATTGAAGGTCGGCGCATGGTGGGTTTTAAGATTTTGTATATGGGAAGGTGGAGAGGGACTATTGGTGAAGAAGATGACAAAGTTGGGGGCCTGTTCGTAAGGATTTTAGAAAGTTGAGGGGCAGATTAAAAGAAAAAGAGTCTGATTGGACTAAAATGTGAACTAGGTCAAGATGATCTCTGATTGGGTCCAAATTTTTGTATAAACCTAACTTGGACCCTAGGAATTTGATGGTAAAGTTGGATTTTGGTTTTCACAAAGTTTGGCTAGGTAATTTATGAAGAAACTCAAATTAAGGTAACTTGCCGTCTGAGACTCTATTCTAGGTCAAAATGAGTTCCAATGGTCAAATCAAGAGAACCAAACCTTATGGAATATTTTTATATGAATTTTATAAGCTTTAGATAGAATTTATTCTGACCATAAGCTCTATTATTTAAGTGTGTCTAAAATTAGGATTTTGGGTGCTGTTTTAACTCTCGAAGTGCATGAAAACCTATTTCTGTTTGCATAAACCCTCTTATTTGACATTTATGAACATTTGACCTTCAGTTAACCCATGGGAAACCCCGTGATTATTTTGCATTCATTATACGTTGTTAAAACTGCAGATTTAACCCTAATTTAATGCATTCTTCTCAAAAAGCATATGCATTGAATTATGATTCTCAAACAATTATGTAGGAGCATTTATCTATTGATTCTGAATAATTAAGGCTAGTTATGGTTGATGATGACATTATCATTAGAGGGCCCTTAAGTTCTATTGCATCAATACAAACTTCATAATCTGTATCATGCATAACATTGTATAGCTAACACAATAAGCTGGTTCAAATGACCTAGACTAGCTAACATGAAACTGATTAGTTCAAGTGAATTTAAGGGGTCAGCAGAAGTGATCCTTCATAGAATGAATTGATAAGTGTTGTAGCAATGACCAGCAAGTGTTGTAGTTCTATGCCCCAGCTGCTGGGAGCTACAATTGATAAATGTTGCAGCAGTGAGGAAAGCTCAGAGGCAGAGCCCTAGGGAGTAAGTGACACCAAGAGTGAAGAAAATGGTAGGACAAGAAGGGTACAAAACTCTAGCATGGGATTTTTGTTTTGATAATAAGAAAACCAATCTATTATTTCATGAAAACTTAATCCACATTATATAAGGATTTGGGAATGTACATGGGAAAAATATAGAAACGAAAGCAAATAATGATTGATAAACACACCTAGCCCTAAAACACACCTAGCCCTTAGGATTTTAACTTCGGAATCTGGTTCTTAGGCTGCATTTAGGCATTCTCTTAGGATAGGCAGGCATTACATCATTTTTGCTATTTGACACATTTATTTGAGTGTTAGGGATAGCAGACAATCAAATCCTACAAGCCCTGATGAGCGTGGAAATCACGTATTTTAAAATCATTGGAAATTGTAGTATAGTTGCAAAAACCACTCGTCAAAGGTATTTGTGATAACAAAAATCACATAGATTTTATTCTTTTTAGAACATGAGTCTCAGTTGTTCATCTCTGGGTGACGTGAAAATGAATCGAGATTTGAATCGGCTTTTATAACCTAAATCTAACCTAATATTTTTTTGTCTTTTTGTCTTTTGCGCTTTTTTTTGTGTTTTTGATCTTTATTTTGAAAAGCAAAATGAAACCTAGATCTAGATAAACTAGCAAAAACGTAAGTGACTATGTGCATCTAAATAAGGCCATGGTGGCCATGCATGGTGTGATCAAACCTAAGTATAATATAGGCAAGCAAACATGAGGGCAATATCAATCATAGAAACATCATGAAATTATTTATGCATAAAAGATTATCACATATCATCTACAGTAGAAAGAAAATAAATAGAAGAAATCCCTCACGCCAGAAAGTTGCCACTAGGGCCATCAGCCTTGTGTGAGGGTGTAGGCTAGACCTTGGGTATGCAAACCAGTCTACACGCCTACCAAAAGAGATGGCCGGCCACAAGAGGCTATGGATGAGCCTTCATGGTCATCCAAGAAGAAAAGAAGATGGGGGCGAGTGCACCCAAGAGGAGAGAGGAGGGTGTTGCACCCTTTCTCTACCAATGGCCATCCTTGAAGCTTTGGAGAGAAGCTTCTCTAGGTAGCCGTCCATGGAGCCTTGGAGGAGGATGAGGAGGACGGCCTTAAGTTTTTGGAGAGTGGAAGCAAGTTTAGAGTGGATAGTATAGATGGGAGAGTGTATGGAGATAGTCCCATTTTGTGGCTCTCTCTTTGCCCTTATGGAGGGCTCCATTTGGTTGCCACTTTTGGTGGCTCCAAAAATAGCCAATGCCACATTTTTTGGATCTAGGTTTGACACAAGTTTTTAGGGTTTACAAGAGAGTGTGCATGGGTTTGGTGGGAGTAAAATGGGAAGGTGTGCTTGTGTGTGTGGGTGTGTATTTTTCATAGTGCTAGGTTGTGGGTTTTGGTAGGACTAGGTGCTAAATATGTTGGGTCAATCTAGATTAAGTGAGTGTGGACCTAATTAGGCTTAGGAAAGTCTAGTTGGGTAGGAGTGAACCTAATTAGGTCTAGGTCAAGTCTAACTAGATGTGTTCATGTGATTAGGCTAAAGTAACCCTAATAGGAATGAGTTAACTAGATCCTGAATGGATCTAATTGGGCTCGGGTGCACCCAATCAACTGTAGATGCACCCAATTAGGTATGGGATGGCTCAATTGGGTTAGGGATAGGACAAGTAGGGATATGGATAGTGGATTAGGCTTAGGAGGTCTCTACTTAGGCTTCCTAGGGTGTCCAGTGGGGTTCCTACGTCAAAATAGGCAAGCTAGGGCTTCCAACACCAAAATCAGGAACCAGACAGCAGTATCAGATGTCGAGGATAGTGGTCAGACATCTTATAGTACAAAATTGGACATCTGGACATTAAATTAGATGTCTAATTCTGTGTCAGTATAAGTTTTGGCTTCCTGGATAATTATTCTGCAGAAATCAGACGTCCAACCAGATGTCTGGACGTCTTAAAATGTGCTGGAGAGTGGGTTTTAAGTTTTCTAAGATTGGTTTTGGTTCCTAAGTGTTTGGAAGAGGGATAGGGTGGATAAGAACATGGATGGTGCTATCCATGTTTGGGTTTTGAGGCTAAGGTGCCATAATGGAGGTTGTTTTGGGTTTAGGAAGGCTATCCTAGGGTTTCTAGGGGTAGGGATAAGGCTATCCTCCTCACTCCTCTTATCTGAATCAGTCTTTTTCTTCTTTTATTGCTTTATTCCACTATCTCCATCCTGGATCACTTTATTTTCTGCAAATAGCAACAAAAACCATTAGCTAGCAAGATATCTCATGTTATTCTAAATAGACTGATGCAATGCATGATATGCAAGATATGAGTGCAATATCCACAATTTAAGCTAGGTTTAGACATTATTTAGGTTGATTAGGACCCATGATTGCTATGCAATAATACCCCCATGCCTAAACTTTGCTAGTCCCTAGCAAATGCAAGACTAAATTATTCACATAAGGGTACCTAAGGGATTGATTATTTTATCAAGTGTATGCTTAGAGATTTTTCTCCTTTTTTTTTATCCTATGTTCTAGAAATCCATACAAATGTGAAAGTGCAGCTACGTAGCTCTTGCAATGGATTCGAGTGAAAAACCTGATTCACCTCTAAAGCTTGTACTTGACCCCTAGTAAAATTCTAGTGGGATAGGCAAACTTCTTCCCTCAGGGTATTCAAGTTATTCTATGAATTCCACCCTGGCTTAAGCTTGGGTAGAAAATGTCTGAGTGATACAGGTGTTTATTTGGTGGCTCACTCTCACTTTGTACTACATAGAAATTAGTACTATAGAATCTAGATTCCCAAATTATTAAGTAACTCAACTCAGATTAAGATGACAAAAACTATGCTCTCTTTTGGTTCCTTTGTATTCATTCTCTCTTTCTCTCTCTGTTTCTTTTTTTTCTTCTTAAAGCTCACAATCTCACCAGATTCACATATATGACCCGTATTTGGTGATCTCACTTGGCATTAACACTTTAATTGAGATCTCATAGTCCTAACACTAAGTCGGAATTCTTTAGCCAGTATTCAGGCAGTCAGAAACACAAAAAAATAGGTTAAGGCCATATTTGGTGGATCTCAGATTTATTTGGTAGTATTGCCTCAATGCAACAAAAATGAACACTAAATATTCACTCCTTTTTTTTCAATTTTTCTTTCTTTTCATTTTTTTATTTTTTCATTTCATTTTTTTTCTTTTTTTATTTTTTCTTTTTCAGCACAACACAACTAGCACACATCCATGAACTTTGTTAAGGAGGCATTATTAGGGATTGGTGGTACTCAAGAGACATTGGGTGGCTTATTTGGTGGAAGCGCCTACTCACGGCATCGGGAGAGATGGATAGGACGGTGTATTTCTGACCTTGGCATCAATACCCTCCTTCAGCTGAGGATTCCGTAAAGAATGGTCGTAACCATCCACCTTAGCCCTAGTTTTATGAGAACTTGCTTTCCGCATATTTGCCTTATTTGGTGGCTCTCACAATTCGCACAAAAATGTATACACAGGAACCGAGAGCGAAAACTATGCCTAATCTCAAAGTATCGTCACCTAATTATCTAGGACTCCGGATTCCTTGCACTAATCTTAGAGCACCAGTACACTCTACTCTCATCTCATACTATTTGGTGGACTTTTGGAAGAAAATATGCCTGACTACTAAAACACTGTCCAGGGGTTCAGGAAAAGAATCACTGCTTCTTCTTGATAGACTAAAGATGTTTATCAGCCTTCACCATGAATCCATTGCAAATTCTACGTGTGTGTGAAAAGTTGTACTGGATTCCAGATTACAAGAATCAGCTAGAGGATAAAATCTCTAATGCATTCTCTTAATAAAATAATCTTATTCATGAATGCAATATGTATATATGCTATGTATAACCTTTCAAAAGTTGCACTTCAAAAATTTCCCTAATTCGGGTTATATTCAGCTTGACCCTAAATTTAGAACGAAAAGGTGAGTGGATGAGTCGAAAGTGGTTGTTGCGGACAATTTTTAGCTCAAATGCGAGCATTGGAGGTGGAGTCGGTTGTTCTTAATTTAAGGACCATACAGTGCAATTAGCATGATCTACGAAAGGTTTTTCCTAGGTGTTGGCAAAAAAAAATTTCAGTTTACAATTACTACCCCCCCATGCCTACTTTCTTGCATGTCCTCATGCATGAATATAATGAAAAGTAAATTAAGACAGGGAGTAAATGGGTAGAATTCACTTGGAATGGCTCTTGAATTTTGACGTTCCACTTATTCCAACACCTGAAATTGAATATGCAGGAAAAATATGACAAATAAAATATGCTATATATAAGTGCTGCGATTAACGCCTCCATCTGGGCATACACTCAAAAAGGATATACCAATACAATATTGAGAATGGCGACTAAAATGATAAGAATTTAGTCTCATTCGCCAACACCGTACCGCAAATGAGAACCAACTGTCCATGAATTCCAAGTCCAAATAATTGGAAAAATATGTAGATGGGGCTTGGGATTATCTGCAGCCAGATGCTATAGAAGAAAGACAAATAAATACGGGTGCCTGGAAGAAATGAATATGAAGGCATCCCGAAGAGGTGATGGAGAATGTGGGTGGTAGGGGTATGGGTGGAGTCATGTGGGGTGAAATCATATGGGTCCTGGTAATGGTGATGAATGGAAGGCATGACCCAAGTGGTGTGGTCAGATCTGGAAATCAAGGTCCAGTGATCAATCTCTGTCTCTACCAAAGATGTTTGGGTCTCATCTTCTTTTATCTCTTCCAAATTTTCCAATGCCAATTCCCAATTATCACATGATTCCCCAAAATTTGTAGCTTCCGCTGTTAACTCATCATATGTTATCCCCAACAGTATTTCAATCTCTTGAATATCTTTTTCATAAGGGGATATTTCCTTCTCACTTAGATGAAATTGGTCATTAGATTTAGTAGTGAGTCCCTCCGTGAAAGTGTAATGGGATGAATCATTGATTGAGTTGTTACAACCCTTTTGATTTTGTTGCTCCGTGTATGAGATCATTTGAATTAATTCATCAATGTCTCCATGGGTATTCTCAAATACAACAAAATCATATTCAGGGTCCTTAATACTTGGTTCCTCAAAATGAAATGATTGGTACTCAGGCCCTAAATCAAGATCAAGATTCTCAAATAAATCTCCATTCTTGACTTTAATAAGATTATCAATATTATCCACCTCAGGTGTTTGATCAACAGAATCCTGCATGACCACCACCGAATCACAAATCGATTGTGACACACTTGACCCAAATTCAAACATTTTTTATTTTTGTTGCTCATCTCGGATTTTATGAAGTTCTTTCTTTATATCATCGTATTCTATTGCACTAGCTTCTTTTATTTCATGAATCATTTTGATCAATTGAGTAATCTAGGATTCATTGCAAGGGGCAGGGGTTTGAATTGGGCTAGGTTGATCAAGATAGTCAACCATACTATCAATGATTTGATATGGTATTGAGGGTGACTTATGTGATCTAGTGGATTGTCGATTCGGGTCAAGTGGTTCTACCCAGGTGTCAATTGCCATAGTTTCTTCCGAATTACCCTCTGACTCACTTTCCATGTCATTCAAAAAATACCCTCACTTTGTTTTCTTAGCGGCTGCATAAATATCAAAGTGAATCTTCTCATTGCCACTACTCATCTCCATACATCCTGAGTAGTAGTCAATCCGTGCATTGGTCGTAGCCAAGAAAGGTCGACCTAGAATGATGGGTGAATTACTTAGCTTTTCCGATATATCTATGTCCAAAACAATAAAATCGACTAGAAAGCTAAGACCTTGCACTTAATAATCACATCCTAAACTACCCCCTTAGGTCGTTTGATGGAGCCATCTGCCATTCTAATGGTGACAGGTGTGTGGTGCAGATCTCCAAGTCTGGTGCAGTCGAAAAGGGTGGTAGGAATCAAGCTAATGGAAGACCCTAGATCCACAAGGGCTTTGTTGAAGGTGAATCCCTTTATGGCATAAGATATGAAGGGTTTTCCAGGGTTAGTCATTTTGGGTGGTAGAGTGCCAGAAACAAATGCACTTATGTTAGCTGATAAAACAACCTCTTTAGGTGTGCAAGTCTTTTTCTTCTTTTGTGACTCTTTCTTTAAGGCCTCAGGAAAGGGTAAATAGGTTAAATCAACTTCAGAAGCCCTTTCCTTCTTTTTGTCCCTAGAGTCTGAGTCAGAGCTGGATGTGGGTTTGGTGTTATGATTTTCGATTGAGCCCAAATCAGGTCGTTTGGGTGGGCTCTTAGCTTTTCTCTTCCTTTTAGAGGCCACAGATTTGGCCCCCACACATGGCATGTATGATAGATTGGAGGAGGGGTCGGAAGAATAGGTGGAGAATAGGAGTGAAAAGGCATTTGCATCCGAGGATAAAGTGATTCTTGAAGTCTCTTGATTTGATCCCCTTGAGATTTCACTTGAGTTTCCAACTTAGTCAGCCTTTCTTCATTTTTCTTGTCAAAGTCCAACAAAATGTTCATGATATCTTCAAGGGTGGTTGCGGGTTGGGTTGGACTAGATGGTTGCCCTAAAGTGGTTTGAGTGGAATATTGGGCTAGCCTAGATTGATGTTTAGTCTGAGTTGGTCTTTGTGGTGGCCATGAAAGATCAGGATTGTTTCTCCACTCTGGGTTATACGAATCTGGATATGAATCAATGGGTGTATCACCCTGAGTGGGGCTTACCATAGAGGGAGTTAATTGAGAACCTGTTATGTGGTCCTGTACTTGTGATCCATTATTCCAATTCCTTAGAGATATCTCATCAGGTATAGGTGTATCAGAAATAGTTGATGGCGAAAATACGCGGTTTGTTAATTAGGCAATTTAGTGTCGTTGCAACGCATAAATCCGCTTTCGCTCTTAAATTTATATTCCTAGATAGGAGAGTATCTAGGGTCGTCCAAGGAGGCAATATGTTTGCAATAGTGATTCTCTTGCTCGGAATAAATCTCAACTTTCTTTTTGGTATTTTTCAATATAACATTTTTTTTGTTTTTAAATTAAGACAACATGCGAAATGGTGGCGGGAAGGTGATTTACACTTCAATTTAAAATACTACTTCTAAGTGGCAAGTAGAGCTTCTCCCTAAGCTCACTCTAGGCAAGTGGAGGCCTAGAATAATTAGGGAGAGGGAGTGAAGAATGCTGAAAAACAAGCAAGTAGAAATGTAAAATAGAAAATTGCAAAGAAGGCAACTTAGATTGACGAAAAGTCTTTTACAAAAAAAAGCCTAGTATTTGAATGCTTCTACTACTAGAAAAATTAAAATAAAGAAAACAAACACAAATCCTCTAGATAGATGGTGAAGAAGAGGGCTTCTTGCTCCAAGGTTAGTTGCTCCCAATCTTGAAAAGAATCCTTCAATTCCTTCCTTGCAGTGCTCCGCCAAGGTGATGTCCTCCAAGGCAAGCCCTAAGGGGGCGTGCCCTAAGCTTCTCTCCAAGGGTGGACGTCCACCCTAGGTCCTTCTCCCTTGCCTGGCCGTCCTCCTTGAAGTGGAAGAGTCCTCCTCCTTGGCGTGGCCCAAGTTGAAGAGAGTGGGGAGAAGAAAGCACCAAAAGGGCTGGTGATGTGCCCCTTTAATCTCCTTCTCTACTCCTTCTTCTTGGCCGTAGGTATAGGTGGTTTAGGTAGCAAATTACACTAATGGAGGATGGGAATTATGTGGTGGTAGGGTAGGGTATTTATAGGATGGGAAGGGGGGTGGTTATGGTGCTTTTTTGGAGGAAAATGAAGGGGTGCTTGGTTATTTTTGGAGGGAAAAATGGGAGAGAAATGAAGAGGTGCCTTGGTTTTCCCTCCAAAAATACCTTCTAGAAGGCAATTTTGGAGGGAAAAAATGGAGGATGGAGATGGGCTTTGATGGTGGATGTAGGGTGGTGATGGAAGGGATAGTTGGCACCAAAATAAAGTAGGAGTAGGTGGTCTTTTTGCTGGAGCTTAGGTAGTAGGGTAGTAGGTTTTGGTGCCATGGAGGTGGACTAGCTAAGATAAGCAGCTTAGCTAGCTTAGCTAGTAGGGAGTAGAGTTGGAGGCATTTGGAGCTAGGGTTTTCAGGGAGAAGAGCTGAGGAGGAGAAGTCTGGAGCTGGAGCTGGAGCTGGATGCTGCTGAAGAGGCTGGCATGGGGCTACTCTAGCTGGCTTAGCTTGCTAGTTCTTTGCTAGTTGCTAAGCCAAGCTAAAGTGAGCTAGCTTCTACCAAAATGAGCTGAGGTGAGCTAGGTCTGGTGCTCTCGGGGAGAATCAAGCTGGTTGAGGTAGCTAAGGTAGCTTAGCTCAACTGAGTTGAGCTAAGCTGAGTCCCCGGGAGCTGGACTTGAGCTTCCTGAGCTGAGATGAATTCTTCTTCAGCTGCTGGAGTTGAGTGGTGCTGGATGTAGCTGGATCTGAGTTGGGGTGAACTCCTGTCAACTCAGCTGAGCTAGCTAGAGCTCCCTGTGGACTAGTGGGAGTTGAGATGAGCTAGACTTAGCTAAGTTGAGCTGGATCTGAGCTGACTTGAGCTAGGGTGAGCTAAGATGAACTCTCTTGAGCTGCCATTCAGCTGAGATTAGCTGAATGGAGCTGGGATGAGCTAACCCTAGTTCAAGTAAGCTAGGTTCCAACTGTAGTGAGCTGGATCAAGCTGAGTTCCAGCTAGTCTGGGCTTCTCCTTCACTATTTGCCTTCTTGAGTGCTAGGGTTTTAGGGATCTGTGTATCTGTACATCCCTAACACTCACAAAAAATACATTAAAAGACAACAAAAAATGCAATGCATGACTAACCTAATTTATGCCTAAATGCAGCCCAAAAACCCATTTGCAGAGTAAAATCCGAAGAGCTAGGTTCGTTTTAATGCATAAGGATGATGATAAACTAGCGTTTATCAATAGTGCATTCCTCAATTGATCTGCCCAAATCACGGATTAGGTCCAAAGGTGCCTTTTGGGTTGGCTGAGTCCAGGATGCCTCCCCATGGTAGCAAGAATCAGTAGAGTAGCTAGTGGATCCAAAATATGGGTCACTAGACCCACTAAGCTGGTTTTTCCAAGTCTCTTGTTCCTAAGAGGAGTGATAAGATTGAGATTGTGCCTGAGATCGTCTAATTTACTCCAGATGTTTGGCACATTGATCTGTATAGTCCTTGTTATATTCTCGGAATTCAGCAACTATGGCTTTCAATTGGTTTTGATCTAGATAAGGGTTGAATCCATGAGGTTCAGGTTCTAAATAAGCTGGGGATAAGGATGATCATATCCCCGCTGGTTAGGATGAGTCTCCCAACTAGGAGTCGAAATCATGGTTGGTTTGGGAGATGGAGGACCCTGATGGTCAAAAGAATCATATGGGTTCATGGATATTTGAGAGAATATGCGAATAGAGATAAGAGATAGTCATCCTTAGGAAGACACAACCAGCTACAAGGGGCTGGTGGAATTAAGGTAAAGGCCTAGGAAGAAAAATGAGAGCGTCCCAAATCAAGCAAACAAGCTATCCGTAAATTATATTCCCTAATTGGATCTAAACCTGTTATCCTGAGATGGAACTGGGTTAAACCAACCCTTGAATTACTTGGCTGACAAGATTGGTGGGACCCCCTAGGACACCCCGCACGGCAGGACACCACTAAAGGTTAACGCGATTATCGCACCGATCTTTCTTGTCATTAGTTCATCCAAATAGACAAGGCCTTGATTTTTACCCAATTAAATTTCAGTTACCAAGTAATTTAGTCCCTCCTAGGGCACGTCTACTTAGTTTTAAGCTTGGGCTTAGAGTGCTCTTGGAATGTGATTGGGCGATTAGGGGTGTTGCACTTAAAATTGGATTTAGAGTGTGAAGTGCGCAGACAAAGGGTTTGCAATACAAGCTTTAATTGGTGTAGTGGCTTTTATGGTTCAAGTGCTTGTATTAATTTTTTTTCTTTTAAGGTTTCCTTGTTTAGGTCAATTCAAGCAAGGTTGTAGTGAAGCACACAACAGGTTTTGCATGTCCCAATTGTTATATGAATTTCCTTTAAGTATGGCATGCAAATGTGCTCTACCCTAGTGTGGAAACCCTAATATCAAATAGGTCTATATGATGCTTTTAAGTCCAATAAGGTAGAAGTGGTGCGACCCAATCAAGGAAAACAATGATCCTAATGCACCACTACTAAGTGAAATGGACGTAATTGATTGCCTAAGTTGAAATGTAGATCAATTTCAATTCAAGTGGGTGAGGGGAAGACAACCAATCATAGCAAATCCCTTCTCATGCAATCACACCCAAATCTGACTCAAACAGTTTTGTTTTGGGTCTCTAAATTTAAACCCTAGTGTGAATTACCTAGGGTTTGTGCTTCTTCTAAAATCTGTAGTCAGACCTTAGTCTGACTTGAAATCACTCCCCAAATCAGTAGCTGAAGAAAAATAATATGACATTTGGTAGAGATCTTCCTTTTTCAATAAGTTTTTCAGGGAATATTTTTTAAAGATTTTTACTATTTCGTGCAATTTTTCATGAATTTTTATGTTCTAGGGAGTCAAAGAGACCAGATGGACCCCCTGCGAGAAGTGCAGTTTGAAACAATATCAAAGGAAATCCAAAAATTCATTAAAATTTATAGAAAAGACTAAGTTTCAATGGCTTTCTAACCCCACAAATTTCAAAGAGATCTGATTTATGTAGAGGTCAGAATTAACATTTAAGGTTATAAAAAATCAAAGTACAGACTATTCTGACCCCCTTTTACTGTGCAAATTTTTAAAATTCGTATAGTGCGAATTTTTCAAACTAAAAGGGTCCTTCGAAAGCTGGTTTGAAAACCTAATATCAGACCAAATCCCAAGATTTTTGGACTCCTAATTTCACGGTAATAAATTTTTAAAAATTGTTAATATTTGCTAGCCGAATTTCCAAATCTGATTTTGGTGTGTTTAAATAGTTTCCAAGTTAAAACACACACCAAAGAAAGATTTTTTTTTTTTTAATTCAGATCTGAAAATTTGAATTTGAATTTATATTTTTTTTTTTTTATTTTATTTTTCTAACCTAAGGAAGCAACTAGAGGATGAAGAAAATACCTGCGGTCTTCACCATGGGTCGATGTGTGCGTGGATCCTCATCTTCACACCCTACAATAAAAACAAATAGAATTTAAGCAAATCCAAATCTAAACTCGTGCGTTGCCTCCCCGGCAACAGTGCCATTTGATGAGCGTGGAAATCGCATATTTTGAAATAGTTGGAAATCGTAGTATAGTCGCAAAAACCACTTGTCAAAGGTATTTGTGATAACGAAACTCACGTAGATTTTATTCTTTTTAGAACTTGAGTCCCGATCGTTCGTCTCTGGGGGGCATGAAAACGAATCGAGATTTGAATCGACTTTTATAGCATAAATCTAACCTAATATTTTTTTGTCTTTTTGTCTTTGGCACCTTTTTTTTGTGTTTTTGATCTTTATTTTGGAAAGAAAAATGAAACCTAGATCTAGATAAACTAGAAAAAACCTAAGTGACTATGTACATCTAAATGAGGCCATGGTGGCCGTGCATGGTGTGATCAAACCTAGGTATCATATAGGCAAGCAAACATGTGGACAATATCAATCATAGAAACATCATGAAATTATTTATGCATAAAAGATTATCACATATCATCTACACTAGAAAGCAAATAAATAGAAGAAATCCCTCATGCTGAAAAGTTGCCACTAGGGCCATCGGCCTTGTGTGAGGGTGTAGGATAGACCTTTAGTATGCAAACCCGTCTACACGCCTACCAAAAGAGATGGCCGGCCACAAGAGGCTATGGGTGAGCCTTCATGGTCATCCAAGAAGAGAAGAAGATGGGGGTGAGTGCACCCAAGCGGAGAGAGGAGGGTGGTGCACCCTTTCTCTACCAATGGCCATCCTTGAAGCTTTGGAAAGAAGCTTCTCTAGGTAGCTGTCCATGGAGGCTTGGAGGAGGATGAGGAGGACGGCCTTAAGATTTTGGAGAATGGAATTAAGTTTAGAGTGGAGAGTATGGATGGGAGAGTGTATGGAGATAGTCCCATTTCGTGGCTCTCTCTTTGCCCTTATGGAAGGCTGCATTTGGTTGCCACTTTTGGTGGCTCCAAAAATAGCCAATGCCACATATTTTGGATCTAGGTTTGACATAAGCTTTTAGGGTTTCTAAGAGAGTGTGCATGGGTTTGGTGGGAGTAAAATGGGAAGGTGTGCTTGTGTGTGTGGGTGTATTTGGTGGCTCCAAAAATAGCCAATGCCACATATTTTGGATCTAGGTTTGACATAAGCTTTTAGGGTTTCTAAGAGAGTGTGCATGGGTTTGGTGGGAGTAAAATGGGAAGGTGTGCTTGTGTGTGTGGGTGTATATTTTTCGTAGGGCTAGGTTGTAGGTTTTTGGTAGGATTAGGTGCTAAATAGGTTGGGTCAATCTAGATTATGTGGGTGTGGACCTAATTAGGCTTAGGAAAGTCTAATTAGGTAGGAGTGAACCTAATTAGGTCTAGGTCAAGTCTAACTAGATGTGTGCATGTGATTAGGCTAATGTAACCCTAATAGGAATGAGTTAACTAGATCTTGAATGGATCTAATTGGGCTCGGGTGCACCCAATCAACTGTAGATGCACCCAATTAGGTATGGGATGGCTCAATTGGGTTAGGGATAGGACAAGTAGGGATATGGATATTGGATTAGGCTTAGGAGGTCTCTACTTAGGTTTCCTAGGGTGTCCGGTGGGGTTCCTAGGTCAAAATAGGCAAGCTAGGTCAACCAACACCAAAATTAGGAACCAGACAATAGTATCAGATGTCCAAGATAGTGGTCAGACATCTTATAGTACAAAATTGGATGTCTAGACATTAAATTAGACGTCTAGTTCTGCGTCAGTATGAGTTTTGGCTTCCTGGATTGTTATTTTGCAGAAATCAGACGTCCAACCGGATGTCTAGACATCCTAAAATGTGTTGGAGAGTGGGTTTTAAGTTTTCTAAGGTTGGTTTTGGTTCCTAAGTGTTTGGGAGAGGGATAGGGTGGATAAGAACATGGATAGTGCTATCCATATTTCGATTTTGATACTAAGGTGCTGATGTAAACACATTTACACAACTTAAAATGTCCATTTTTGCATGTTCTTAAGCATAGGATTGCATTTCATGATATAAATATTGCATAACATGCATCATCTTGCATTTAGAGTAGTTTAAATAAATGGAGGTTAATTGTCTCCTTTTATGTGCTTGGACAGGGCAAACATTTTATCGGGGTCTCGAATAAAAGATCCAACCGTATGGATGTGATCAGGGCGACGATTGGAGTTCAACGACTCCAAGATCGCCCTAATCAGGCATCTGTAGCATCAGATAGTGATCGGGGAACCCTAGAAGATCAAGGGCCAGGATGGTGAAAATCCACACTTCAGATGACAAATCCGACCACACGGATGAATTCAAATCGACGATTGCAGCCCAACAATGCAAAAATCGAGTCAATCCGACATCCGTGGCACCATCTACAACTTCCAGAAGATGGACGGTCAAGATGGTGCCACGTTGCGCCATCTCGGCCACACGCATTCTACGAAGGCCCCACACCCGCTCGCTCTCCGCCATTGGATCTTGATCCAACGGCTGTGGTCAGCCGCGCCTAAAAGCATCCGCTAGACCATCCGTGCACCATAGCACAGTGGTCGAGCGTGCTTACGCGAGCGGCGGGCACGGGTTCGAGCCGCATCGAAGGGCTGGAAGGCGCGGGCGATTGAGACTGGGCGGGCATTGGATCACGATCGGACGGCCGCACACGCCCGATAGCATTCACGCGTGATTGAATGCGCGGCATGGACGCGCTATTGTACATGCGGGCAGGTACGCAGCGCAGTGGGCGGAGATGCATCTTAGGCCGTCCGATCTTGCGATCGGACGGCTGAGTACTGACGAACTTCCGTAGGCGTTGAAGAAGCTGGCAGCCGTGGAGGCGCGCGTGGGCGCGGGAGTTACGCCCACGTTGGGGGCTTTAGTGACGGATTTATCCGTCACTAAAGACCCCTCATTTATTATTTTGAAGTTGTAATGTCCATTTTGCCCCCACTCCTTGCAACTATAAAAGGAGACCCCCTCCATACGAAATTCTCATCCCTTCTCCTCTCTACCTCTCCAAAGCTCAAGAGAAGCTTGTCCCACACCCGGGATGCTTCTCACGAGATAAAGTCCAAATTTTCGTCCCCCTTCGGAAGTGGATCCCTCTACGACGACAGCGTGCTGCTCCATTCCCATTCTTCTGCTTCGTCCTCCTTCATCCTGCTTCATCCTCCTTTGTCTAGGCATCGTCCCGTCCGGCTCATCCTCCAAGCAACCGTCGAGGAGGATTTCTCTCTCCCTATTCTTTTTACTACTTTCTAGAGTAGTCTACTCGTCCTCCAAGCGATCGTAGAGGAGGACATTTCTCCCTCCATTCTTTTAATGCTTTCTAGAGTAAATTTATCGCTTTCTAGTGCAATTGTTTTATACATTCTAGTTGTAATGAACAATCTCCTCAATGATAAATTCTTTATTTATTCTACATCTCATTTTGATTTTCGTGTGTAATACTCTCTCTCTCTTACCCTCTCTCTCTCTCTTTTATTTATTGTAAATAATTAGATAGTTTTAAATTGAATTACTTCGTGACAAATAAAAAGAAACGTGTAGTTTTTAAATCAAATGTCCGCCTCCCTGTGTTCGACCTGGAATTTTCATTTCGGTATAAATTTTATTTGTTGAACACGAGTTCTTCGCTTTCGAACTACAACGACAGGTTTTCCAAAACCAAACACGTTAGCGTAGCGATTCGTAACGTTCAACATTTTGGCGCCGTTGCCGGGGAGGCGACAATCTTTGATTTCTCTTCGCGTTTTATAACTTACAAATCATTTACCTCACTTTTCTCCTTTCTTATTGTAATTGCAAGTACTCTTTTGAGACGAGCAAAAGCGGTAGATTGGAGTAAAGTGCTGTGGAAGGTTTTGTAAGTTATCGCCCATTCTTTCCCCCTCCATAGATTTCATTCGCTACATTGAATCCAAATTCCAATTAACCTAGGTGTTTGCATAAATCCTAGGAAAAGTTTGGTTGTTTGGATTGTCACTCACATTCATTCCACCTTCATTTATAAAAAAAATAAAAAGATAATTTTGTGGGGCAATTTTCAACAAACACACAACGTACACCCACATTCAAAGGCACTTAACCAAATTGATTTGTTTCTATTCAACCGGGTTCTGATCTGTGGAACCGGTACACATAAAGCAACACATAAAAGAGTAGAAATCATTTTAGGTTAACCATCTTTGTGTGCCTAACTTAGTGGTGCATTTGTGGCCAGTTGTTTTAGTTGTTTGGGCTGCACCACCTCAAATAAAATCAACTCATCAAGTAGCTGCCATTTAGGTTCAACTCTTATGGATTTACCAGGCACTCCACATTCTTGTTAATCTTTAAAGGAAAATATCTTCACCTTTGCTTGCAAAACCTGGTGTGCCAATGAAACTTGTTTGAAAACACCTAAAGTTGAATTCTAAAAGCTACTAAGCCAGATTTGAACCTTAAAATTCATCGCATCAAAAATAATCTTGCTTGAAAACCACTGGTTGTGCACGCACACACAAATCAATCAATCATTAAGGGCCCAACCCATTTAAAGGGCCCATCACATTCGAAAGCACATTCAAACCTAGCCCTAAATGAAACAGAGTAGACGTTAGCCTTAAGGATTGGACTCGCTCTTCAGAACTCAAAACGAGATTATTTTCGATTAGTCTGTTTCTACTGTTCAATCTGATGTCTAGCTAGGGGAGCAGAGTCAAACGATCGTGGCTGGGGGGTACACTAGGAACCCGAGGCGCAAGCCGAAGGAACAACCTTCTCCCCAGTCCCTCCTTCTAACTGGTTGGATTGAATAGATAGAAGTAGATCAAATCGTTCCTTTATCTCAAGATGGGTTTTGGGAGTCTGTAGGTCTGTAGGCTAACCCACTTAAGGATAAGTTTGATTGTTTGTATTACAGGTCACCTTTCTTCCACCCGTGTCTCATGAATCCTTCCACATATTTCATGCATTCCCGCTCTTTCCCTCCTGTTGTGAATTATCCTCAACATGACAATTATCCTGACTCGTATTGTAATCAACCATCAGTCAGTTGGGATAATTCGAATTGGGGATATAATTTCAGACCCTCGTGTTTAGGGTCTAACCCTGAACACTTTGATTCTGATTTCTATCCTTCTCAGAGCTACATCGATTATAGATCGTCTTCCTTTCATGAACAACCTAATACGATCTACAATCAAGAAGGATACACCGATCCTTACCCATCCTCTGATTTCACTGCCTTTAGATCATCACCATCTTTTGAATAATCTGAAATGACCTATTATCAGGAAGGGTATAACGAATCTCAATTCGTTAATTCCTCTGCATTGATGTCAAACCCGCCCAACCCTGAACCAACTCATTTGGTTCAGGTTAACCAGGTTCAAGATAAGGTTCTGGCTAACTTGAGGAATATCATACAATCTTTAGAAGTTTAGCCAATACCTTGCATTGAGAGATTGGAGCCCCTGATTGAAATGATTGATGATTTGAATAAGTCTTTGTTGGATTGGCTCCAGGACGTTAAGGATAAGAACCCGGGTGATTTTCTACTTGGGAAATTAGAGAAATTGAGGATGAGATTCACGGTTGCTTTGATTCAATCTTGGGATGATTCCCAGGATGAACCCTCTTCAGGAAAGCCAATGATAGAACCCGCTCAGGCACCTGTTGGGGGGGACACGTGTTACGAGGCTGACCAGATTGCATTAAAGCAACCAATTAAGGATGATCTGATTTCTTTACCTAAGATCCCTGAGTCGGGTTACAAGGAAACGTATGTCTCTTGGGAACACATAGTGACAACTGATTTTGGGACATACATTGATACGGATCCTGATTTCTTTGATGGTGAAGATTCAAGTTGCGAAGTCTCATGCGAGTTTTCTGAACATGATTTCTGTGAGATGATTGGGCCTGAGGAATCTGATAGATCATTTGATAGCCCAATAACTGAGGAAACTGATCTTATTAGGGCACACATTACAGATCCAGAATCGCATTTTCTGGAGGAATCAATTCAATGCCCTGATTATTAGTTACACCCCGTTGAGCTTATCGATAATTCTATTTCTGAGATAATTAGACCCAAGTCAGTTCTGATTCTGCCACATCATTTAGACTTGGAGATTTCAGACGAGGTGATTAATATACAAGAGGTCCTAGAATTTGATATGCTGAATGAAGAGGATAGGAGCTTGGAAGTTATGATTTGGGAAGTTAATTTTGGAGGAAATAGAAGATTGAGTCGAAGGGTTCCTTAAGCTGAAACCATCAAATCAGAACCCTTACGACATTTGTTTTGAGGATGTCAAACCCAAGCACACATTCAACGATTATCCTTTTGAGCTTCAATTCTCTTTAACCTGACTTTTTGGTCTTGGGTTGCATCCTCATAAATCGCAGGCCCGACCTCACTTGCGTTTTGATTTTAGGTTTTGGGTAATTTTTATCCATAACCTAAGATATTCTCGATTATGGGGGATGGGTCTGCACCACAATCTGGTCCACATCTGTGGACCTCTGTTGACAGGTCGGAGGATTCTTCTGTTTATTTTAATTCTGACCTGCACTTGTGAATTCTTCATTTCTTTTCTTTGTATAGTGTGCCTAGCTGAAGGCACTAAACTCAGCACATATACAGTTCTTTTTCGTTTTCATCTTGGAGCGGACCTGACATTCACGCAATTCAGGTGCTTTCTACGCTTTTCCACTCTGTTTTATGTCTTTTTAATACAATGAGGACATTGCATTAGATAGGCATGGGGGGGTGGATATTTATCTCTGAATTCATTCGTCAGCTCCGTAGATTTGTTTTATTTTCTTTTATTACAAAAAAAAATTGAAATTAGGAAAGAGAATTTGGGTTTAAGAAAATTTTCAGTCTTAGGAAATACTACATTAAGATCTGAACACAAAGACCCTTCAGGTCCTTGGACTTAATCAGCTCGTGTATCCACTAAAATGTGGATTTGTTTTTCGAGTTCTCGCCAACCTGAATTTTATTTTAATTGGAGTAAATAAGTTTGGGTGATAAGTGCATGACGTATCAACCAGCCCTCTGATTTGAGGGAATTTTGAGTTTCTAGCATCTACACACTATCTTGTCACTGACTCGTTGTTCGGCGATTCTAACGGAAATTGGGTAGCTAATGAACCTTCTAGGGTGATATGGCTGGCAAGTTATCGTGGGTAACAGCCCATAGGTAGGTTGTCCAAAGCCCAGTCACTAGATCTTTCTCTTTTTGCTGCCTTTAGGTAAATCTTAGACTAGGGAAGCCACCTACTTAAAAAAAAAATTAAAAAAAGATCAAAAAGAAAAGGAGAAAAGAAAAGAAATAAGCCACACTTCGCCGCACGAGTATGGCTGGCAAGTTGTCAGTGGTAACAGCTCATCGACCGGCTGTCCAGAACCCAGCTCAGTAAATGCACTAAAAATTCCCAAAACACTTAGGAAGAAGTAGAGAAGTAGAATAAATTGGGGAGATATACACTGGATTCACCCTTGTGTTGACCGCATAAAAAATAAAAGTAGGGAGAAAGCTACCCGGTTGTAAAGATACACCTTTAGGTAGAATTCTTTTTGAGGTCACCTAGAGGCATAGAAATTCGAAGTCCGTTCTAATTGCCGGTCAACGAGTCTATCACAATCACAATAAGATGCTTAAAGCTTAGGGTTCTCATCAAATCTTGTGTGAGTTGAATGGCCGTAGAAAGCCACTCTTAAACCCTAAAATTTGAAAATCCAAAAAAAAAATTAGAAAAGAGTAAAAAGAGAAAAAGAAATTTTTCTTTGAATAAGGCGAGGCTTGAGGCGGTCTGCATTTTGGCTGATATGCGAGCGCTATTGTGTCTTTGAAAGTCAGTTCCTAAGTAGACAATTTCTTAATGATTGAAAATAACTCAGGTCCAAATAATCCAACCTAATTCTTTTATAAATAGCATATAGTTTTTGCTAGGGACTAGCAAAAGATAGGCATGGGGTTATGATGTAAACCATTTACACTACTTAAAATGTCTATTTATGCATGTTCTTAAGCATAGGATTGCATTTCATTATATAAATATTACATAACATGCATCATCTTGCATTTAGAGTAGTTTAAATAAAATGGAGGTTAATTGTCTCCCTTTATGTGCTTGGACAGGGCAAACATTTTATCGGGGCCTCGGATCAAAGATCCAACTGTATGGATGTGATCAGGGCGACGATTGGAGTTCAACGACTCCAAGATCGCCCTAATCAGGCATCCGTAGCATCAGATAGTGACCGGAGAACCCTAGAAGATCAAGGGCCAGGATGGTAAAAATTTGCACTTCAGATGACAAATCCGACCGTACGGATGAATTTGGATCGACGATCGCAGCCCAACGACGCCAAAATCAAGTCAATCCGACATCCGTGGCACCATCTACAACTTCCAGAAGATGGACGGTCAAGATGGCGCCATGTGGCGTCATCTCGGCCGCACGCATTCTACGAAGGCCCTGCACCCGCTCGCTCTCGACCGTTGGATCTTGATCCAACGGCTGTGGTCAGCCGCGCCTAAAAGCGTTCACTCGACCATCTGCGCCCCGTAGCGTAGCGGTCGAGCGCGCTTACGCGAGCGGTGGGCGCAGGTTCGAGCCGCAGCGAAGGACTGGAAGGCACGGGCAATTGAGCGTGGGTGGGCGTTGGATCGCGATCGGATGGCCGCGCACACCCGATAGCATTCACGCGCGATTGAACGCGCGGCATGGACGAGCGATCGTATGCGCAGGCGGGCGCGCAGCGCACCGGGCGGAGATGCAACTTAAGCCGTCCGATCTTGCGATCGGACGGCTGAGAACTGACGAACGTGCGTAGGCGTTGAAGAAGTGGGTAGCCGTGGAGGCGCGCATGGGCGTGGGAGCTACGCCCACGTTGGTGGCTTTAGTGACGGATTTATCTGTCACTAAAGACCCCTCATTTATTATTTTGAAGTTGTAATGTCCATTTTGCCCCCACTCCTTGCAACTATAAAAGGTGACCCCCTCCATACGAAATTGTCATCCCTTCTTTCTCCACTCTACCTCTCAAAAGCTCAAGAGAAGCTTGTCCCACACCCGGGATGCTTCTCGCAAGATAAAGTCCAAATTTTCGTCCCCCTTCGAAAGTGGATCCCGCGACGACGATGGCATGCTGCTCCGTTCCCATTCTTCTGCTTCATCCTCCTTTGTCCAGGCATCGTCCCATCTAGCTCATCCTCCAAGCAACCGTCGAGTAGGATTTCTCTCTCCCTATTCTTTTTACTGCTTTCTAATATTGATTTACTGCTTTCTAGAGTAGTCTACTCGTCCTCCAAGCGATCGTCAAGGAGGACATTTCTCCCTCCATTCTTTTAATGCTTTCTAGTGTAATTGTTTTATACATTCTAGTTGTAATGAACAATCTCCTCAATGATAAATTCTTTGTTTATTCTACATCTCATTTTGATTTTCATGTGTAATACTCCCTCTCTCTTACCCTCTCTCTCTCTTTTATTTATTGTAAATAATTAGATAGTTTTAAATTGAATTACTTCATGAGAAATAAAAAGAAACGTGTAGTTTTTAAATCAAACGTCCGCCTCCTTGTGTTCGACCTAGAATTTTCATTTCGGTATAAATTTTATTTGTTGAACACGAGTTCTTCGCTTTCGAACTACAACGACAGGTTTTCCAAAACCAAACACATTAGCGTAGCGATTCGTAACGTTCAATAGGTGCCCTAATAGAGTTTATTTAGGGTTTAGGAAGGATGTCCTAGGGTTTCTAAGGGTAGGGATAAGGCTATCCTCCTCACTCCTCTTATCTGAATCAGTCTTCTTCTTCCTTTATTACTTTATTCCACTATCTCCATCCTGGATCACTTTATTATCTACAAATAGTAATAAAAACCATTAACTAGCAGGATATCTCATGTTATTCTAAATAGACTGATGCAATGCATAGTATGCAAGATATGAGTGCAATATCCACAATTTAAACTAGGTTCAGACATTATTTAGGTTGATTAGGACCCATGATTGCTGTGCAATCAAGCCCTGACACCAAGAAAGGCGAAAAATGAAGGAGAAGCCCAATTCAGCTAGATCTCAGCTGGATCCAACTCACCTCAGCAGGATTCCAGCTCATTGCAGCTCAACTTAGTTGGGATCAGCTCAACTCAGCTCCTCCCAGCTCCATCCAACTCATGGAAGCTCTAACTAACTATGATTAGCTACTGCCATCAACTAGCTAAGCCTGGTCAGCTGAAGTTCTCAACCAGCTCAGGCCAGCTCAACTCTAGCTCCTGAATACTCTACTCAGCTCAACTTAGTTGAGCTTAGCTATTTGACCTAAGTTAGCTACCTCAGCTAGTCAAGTAGTCTTTGGGATGACCAGCTCCAGCTTACCTTAGCTTAGATCAGAAGAAACCAACTCAACTTAGCTTGGTTTAGTAACTAGCAAAGAACTAACTAGTTAAGTTAGCCATTGAGTTCAACTACAACTCTCCTCAACAACAGTTGGCTTTAAGAAGCTCCATTGTAACTCCTTCTCAGGTAGTCCTTAGTAAACTGATGGTAACACCATCATCTACCATAACTAACTTAATTTAGACTAATTTTAGTGATAAATGATCCTTAATAACCATCAGAAGGTCATAATTCTATTTTGAGTCAAATACTAGAAGAAGATGGGCAATTACATTAATTCTACTATTTCAACACTTGATCATGAATGTAGATTAACTAAGAAGTAAATTAGTGCTTAATCCAAGGTCAAATGAACTTAAATTTCCATGAAGTAGGCTTGAACTGACTTAATCAGGGTTTCCTATGATTTAAAGATTAATTTAATAATAAAAACCCTAATTACAGCCTCACTTCAATTGAACGAGTTCTAGTGGAAATAACTGTAATGTAAACCTCTTAAAAATCATTTAAAAATATGCTATAAGGCTTGGAGCCTTCACTTTGACCAAAGGAACCCATTTTGACCAAAAACAAAGACTTAGGCAGGAATTTACTTCATTCTTAGGCTACAGTGTAAATTACCCAGTCAAACTATGTCAAAACCCAAATTTGATGTCACCACTAGATTCCTTGGGTCAAAATTAGGTTAATTGCAAATTTTAAGCCCAATCGAAGTTCATCTTGACTCAGTTTGCATTCTAGCCTAAATGTCCCTATTTATTACACAAGACCCCCTAAGTCTTTGATTTTCATTGCAAAGAAGTCCCCACCACCTTCTTCGTTCAAAGCTTCCAAATGCAGTAGGAGGAACGACCCAAACCCGCCAACTTCAATTTGATGAAATCATCATCAAGTCACCACCAAATCCCTCCATATTTGGAGGGATTAGTAATCAGATATTGCTCTTTTGATTGCACCTAATTTCGTGCTCCAATTTGGAGTATACGAGCTATGGCGAGCTCAAGATTCATGAATCAGAGGTTGCCAAAATTTGCAAGCAATCTTACGAATTTATGGCAATTGGTTGAGAAAACCTCCTTTGTATAAGCTCTTACGTGTTCCCAAGTCAAATTTAGTTGAGATTTGGCTAAAATCCCCTATTCTTCCTCCGTCATGGCTACTCTGACTCCGGTGACCTTCTTCAACTCCTTCGTCTATGCTTGCATCTAGCCAAAGAGCAGCAACACCTTCTTCCTTATCTTCTTCCGATGCTATTTGGCTAAAGCTACATCACTTGGACTCTTTCCTCGTCGTCGTTTCGCCAGTGGAGTTTCCTTCTTCCTCGTGTTCGATCCGCTAATGCTGACGTGATTCCTCCCCCTTTCATCCAATTAAGTAGTCCTTCCTCCTCTCTTCTCATAGAGTAGATTAAAGTCTTTAGAGGTAGGTTGTAGCCTCTCTTTCTCACCATCCCTCTTCTTCTCTACGGCCAACGAGAGTTCTAGCAAGCTTAAATCATGCCATCACACTACCATTCACCAAACCACCTGCACCACAAGCATCGTGAGGACTTGGAGAGCAAAAGCCCCCAAGAAATTGGGGCTTTTGACTCCCCAAATACTTTGTTGGACACCCACGTCACACACCAAATCACCACCACCACCACCTTCGTCGTGTTACGGCAAAGGTATTTGAGTGTCTAACTGGGGTTAAAAGCCCGTATTCATGCTTCATGTCTCTCATCGTCGCTATCATCTTCTCCGGTGTCATTCTCCATCTTCGACGATGCAATCAGCTAGGGTACCCCCCTCATTGGCTGTGGATCCACTGAAGGAAGCTCTCCATAACGTTGGATTTAAGACCCAACAACCAATCGTCATCCAATCAACAGTAGCAACTCCACGTGAAAAAGTAAATACGAAGGAGAAGGGGACTACTTTAGTCCCACCTCGTTGAAAGAGGCATCAGATTTGGGCATAAAAGGGAATACACTCCCTTAAAGACCACTCAAGTAACAGGGGGTCGGGTCCCCATATACCATCACATGCACACATGCTCGCACACACGTGGGTGTGGCCCTAGTTTTGGGTTGGTCTTGCTTCGCTGTGGGCCAAGACTTGGCTTGATTTTGGGTAAGCATCGGGTCCTGCTGTGGATTCGATTCTTTGAGGCTATTGGGCTTGGATCGGGGTTTGTGCTTGGCTTGAGAAGCTTTCTTTGGGCTTGATTTGGATAAGTGTTGAGGCTAATTCTCCTTGGTTGAAAACACAATTTTTTTGCCTTTACAATTAGTCAATTCTTTTTGAGATTGATTGAATTCACATTTGCATTATTCTATTCTATTTGCATCAAACTATTGAGCATCAATTTTATTCAATTGATTATTGGTCGATTGCGATTAATTTGCTCCCTAAGATGACCTCAAACTCATAATTTGAGCTTATAAATTTAAGTGTTGATTCACTTTCTTCTCTATACTACGATGCATTTTTTTTTAAAACTCAATGAAAGCACATTAGCATTTTGGCACTGTTGCCAGGGAGCAACACATAGTTTCACCACTATTCATATCATCATCTTATTCTGATTTGACTCCTAGCTTGTCTCTATCTAATTATTTCAAGGTGAACGAAGCATTCAGGATCTCTGACTCGGATCAACCACACCAGAGGTAGGTAGTTGTCGTACTTTCTTCCTTAATCCCCTCTCTATCTTGGGAAGATTAAAAGGGAAACAAACAGAATTAGGAATCCAACCTACCTTATTTTTCTAGTAATATCAATCAAGGCAAGAGTTTCCTGATTTATTCGATTCGATTTCGATCAAAGTTGATTTGTTTCAATTTGATTAGAGACCCCCAATCTATGCTTCCTATGCCTGTTAGGGGCATGTACTAAATCTCTCAACACCTCGGACTACTCACCTTCTTATTTGAGTCCAAGGTGTTATATTTGGAATCAAATTGGACTTGGAAAGAGAACCAATTAGGGTTTACATATTAGGGTTTGAAGCACTAGTATACACTTACCATTCATAACAAAAATAGATCTTCCCACATGTGTGTGCCACCCAAGCCCTTGATTGAACTAATTTACTCATCAAATGCTAAAATCAAAGCTCTAAGATCACTTGAATCATAAAACTTGGGACCCAATAACCTGTTGAGAACCAAAGCAGGGTGGTTCAAGTGACTTGACCTGAATTTCATCCTCAACCTTAGGACAGGTCAAGTGAAGTTGGTTCACTTTGTGAATCAACCAACCTCAAATTAGGTCACAATTTGAATCAACTTCTAATTCAAGTGACAATTTGTTTCATGGCTAGAATGGTGTTTTAAAATCACTTTGTTGTAATATAGTCGAAATAGCTCAAAAATAGATACAATTTATATCTCTAAGAATTGTCTGAAAATCCAAGGTCGAACACAGGAAGCAAGTATTGCAATTCAATCTCAAAGATCACAATATAAGCATAAATATAAGCAATTTATAATAAAAATTCCATGCAAGAATGATGTATACATGAGAATTAGTAGAAATAGTACAAAAAGAATGGGATAAAATGGTGATTTAAATCACCAATTACTCGTTTACAATTATCTCAAACAAGGGCACAGTACTATCAACCAAATAATCCATGTAATATAAGTAAGCACAAGGTCATAGTGCACAATGTCAGAACGATCAGACGTCGATTTCTCAAGGCAGACGACATAAATGTTGCCCTGCTATAGTGTTTAAGCTCTTTTCTTATTCCTCTTCTCTTCATCTTTTCTTCTTTCTTCTTATTTCTCTCATGCGCAAGGGGCTTCTTAAGTTTCTCAACAGCTAAGTGTTGGGTCTTATCTCTGAAGAGCAACTGCCCCCCCACCTCCTCTCTTTCTCCTCTTTCTCTTCTCTTTTCAAGTAACCGGGCATGTAATCGGGTATTCAGGGATCCAGTTGACCAAGCTTGTGGGTGTGGGGTCACAAGCGAGGAGTGCGTTAGGAGGGTATACGAGTATGCGGGTGAGGGTGCGCTGAGTGCGTGGAGAGGACCTGACCCCCGTGTTCTTGGGCGAGAGGGTAGAAATAGAAATTCAATTTATGCACCTTGGAGAGCTCTTCAGTCCACGGTGTGGGACTAAATTCCCATAGTTTCTTTGTGCGAGCAGCAGCTGAAGCATCTTCCAATTGTGGTCAAAGGGGGCTAGTTCTCTGCCAATTATGAGCCTGGAAGGATGCCTAGAGGGAATCTGCATCGCCTGGAGGTGAGACCTGTAGCTGCTATGGCAAGAATACAGCTACAAGGTCGCTTAGAGGAGCTCTGTCAATGGCGGCCAGAGGGTGAACACCTGAAATAATGAAAACGGTCGAAGAGCCATGTTAGAAGTGCTCAAGAGAGTCATGCAAGTGTGATGAAGGCGGTGGTGGCATGCCGTGAAGGTGGTCGGAGAGGCCTAACGACCTCACGGAAGGTGTATGAAAATATGTCAGTCAGGTGAGGCAATAGAGAGAGCTTAGCCCCAAATTTCTTCAGGGCTTTTACTCATGATGTGATGCGATACTCGTGGATGTGGTGGCAAGTGTTCTGGGTGAGTGTAGTGGTAGGAATGCCTCGCTGGAGGTACACCAGCGAGATGGAAGACAGAGGCAGAGCAGGCATATGAGCAATCGAAGTTGAGTTTTGGAGGAGGAGTGATGATGATGAGTCGAGGGGACTAGCTATTTGACGAAGGAGGATGGAGTTGGTGCTGGTTGTGGTATGGCTAGCACTGGAGAAGGTGAAGGCTTCAGTGATAGAGACGGCGATGACGAAGGGATTAAGAAGTGCCTAGCAGATATGGCGAGGTGTGGAATGAAGAGGGAAGTCAGATCCAATCGTCTATTGTACGTGGCGGTCGACAAAGAGGCGAGAGGTCGAATGTCACCAGAGACGAGTTGGAGCGATACAGAGGTAAGGAAAGAAGAGGAATTGTGGCTCAAAAACTTGCTAAGGAGGTAAGGCGGGCGAGGAGGGTCTTATATAGGCCATTGGATGAGCTTCCAAGCTTGGAAACAAGCTTGAAAGCTTGAGAAATCAGGGATTGGGATTCTTGCTTTCAAGGAGTTTGCATGGGCTTCCTAGGTGGATTTGGGATCTAAATTTAGGTTTAGGTGTTTAGGGATGACCTTAGGATCATCCCTTCTAATTTTGGAAGGGATTGATCGAGAAATCAGGGAGGTATCCCTGATTGAAGCTAGACATCTTGGGGTTCACACCTGCCATGGCAGTAGGGACCCATTTGAAGAAAATGAAGAGAAGTTAGGGGGTTTTTTGTAAGGATTTCAAAAGTTGGGGTATGGATGAGAGAGAAAGAGTCAGATCGAACCAAAATGCAAACTAAGTCCAAATGATCTCTAATTGAGCCCAAATTTTGGTGCAAACCAAATTTGGACTTGAGTCTGATGGCGAAGTCGGATTTTGGTTTTGACCAAGTTTGACTGGGAAATTTACGTAGAAACCCAAATTAGGACAACTTCCTGTCTGAGACTATTTTATGTCAAAATGGGTTCAGATGGTTAAATAAATGATACCAAACCTTAAAGAATATTTTTATATGTTTTTAGAAGGTTTAGGTGAATTTTACCTTGACCAGAACCTCAATTAAATAAGCAGGTCTAAAATTAGGGTTTTGGATGTCCATTAATTCTTGAAATGTGCAAAAACCCATTTCTATCTGCATGGACCCTCTTATTTGATATTAACGACCATTTGACCTTTAATTAACCCCTGGAATTCCCCGTGGTTATTATGTACTTATGAAATGTAGCTAAAACAGAATAGAACGCCCATAGGTCTCTCTAATGGTTATGTAGGAGCTTTTATCAATTTAATTAGACCAAATTAGTCTAGTTACGGCACATGATGGTGTTTCCATCATAATTCAAGGTACAATTAGGCCAAAAATTGGTAGACTTAGGGCTTAATTTGCACATACCGATTTGCCTGGATCTGTAGCGACAAAGAAGGTTAGGCGGGGGAAACCTTGTAACCTGTAGGGACGCTCTACCTTGTAGGGGTTTTTATGGGGCTCTCCCTTCCTAGTTGCCCAAGTAATTCTTAGGTGTATGAATTTTTAATCTGGAGGCCCATCTGCCTCAAACTGCCATAGACATCCAATTCCTTTGGGTGCCTGACAGGGTGTTTTCGCGTGTTTTGAAATGCGTTGGAGTTGTAATATAGTTGCGCTAAACCCTCGATCAAAAAATATTTATTTTATGAAACTCACGTTGATTTTTATTCTTTTATAACATGAGTCCCGGTTGTTCATCTCTGGGAGGCTTGAGAAACGAGTTTTAGATTCAGATCAACTTTTCTAACCTAAATCTAACCTAAGCTAATCTTTCTCATCTTTTTTCTATTTTAGGATTTTTTCATGTTTTTGATTTTTGTTTGGGAAAGCGAAATAAAACCTAGATCTAAATATGCTACCAAAAATCTAGTCTTAACCAAACTAATGGGTGTGTATTCATAATTATAATAGAAGCATACCACTACTTATTCAAAGAGAAACTAATCATGCATTAACTAATTATCTGAATTTGCAAAAGAATACATAAAAAAGCTAAACTAAGAGAATGCTAGGATCAACCAAGAGAGGCTATGAGGAAGCCTTCTTGGCCATCCAAGAAGAGAAAGAGAGGGGGGGTATGTTCTCATCTTCCAAGGAGAGAGAAGAGGTCATGCCCATGAAGAAGGAGAGGAGAAGAGGGTGGTGGACCCTTTCTCTTCTAGTTATCCTTGAAGCCTTGGAGGAGAACACCTTGGATCTTCACTTGGTCGCCCATGGAGGAGCACCTTGAAGCTTCTCCTAGACATCCATGGAGGAGGAGAGTAGACGATGTTGGTAGGGTGGAAGGGAAGGTGTTGGTGGTCGCAAGGGTGGAGTGGAGGAGAATTGAGTTGGATCTAAGGTGGCTGTCCAAGGGGTCTTAGTAGTAGGTGCATAGGTTGGGTTTACTAAGATTAGGATGGCTAAGAATAGGTGTTTCTAGAATAGGCTATATTTAGGTATTTTCAATACTAAGGTAGAAGAAGTGTGTGTGTGTAGTTTAAATTTCGTAGAGCTAGGTTGTGGGTTTTGGTAGAATTAGGTGCTAAATAGGTTGGGTCAATCTAGATTAGGTGGGTATGGACCTAATTAGTCTTACGAAAGTCTAATTGGAGAGGAGTGAACCTAATTGGGTCTAGGTCAAGTCTAATTGTGTGTGTGTGATTAGGCTAAGGTAATCCTAATAGGTATGAGTCAATTAGATCCAGGGTGGATCCAATTGGGTTTAGGTGCACCTAACCAACTGTAGATGCACCCAATTTGGTATGGGCTAGTTTAATTAGGTTAGGGATAGGATAACTAAGGGTGTGGATAGTGGGATAGGCTTAGGAGGTCTCTAATTAGGTTTCCTAAGGTGTTTGGAGGGGGTTTCTAGGTCAAAAGAGGTAAGCGCAGGCGTCTAGCACCAAAAACAGGAACCACATATGACCTCTAGACATCTATACAAGTGATCAGACATCTTATACTCCAAAATTGGATGTCTAGAAGTTAGGTTGGACATTTAATTTTGTGTCAGTGCGAGTTTTAGCTTCCTTGATTGAGTTTTTGCAGAAATCAGACATCTGGCCTAATATCGAACGTCCAGAAAGGTGTTGTAGAGTGCGTTTTGGGTTTAGGAAGGTTGTCCTAAGGTTTCTAAGGATAGGGATAAGGTGGATAAGAACATGAATAGTGCTATCCATGTTTTAGGTTCTAAGGCCAAGATGTCCTAATGGAAGTGGTTTTGGGTTCAGGAAGGTTGTCCTAGGGTTTCTAAGGGTAAGGATAAGGTTATCATCCCGACTCCTCTTGTCTAGATCAGTCTTCTTCTCTCTTTATTGCCTTATTCCACTCTATCTCGCACCCTGGATAACTTTATTACCTGCAAATAGCAATAGAAACATTAAATAGCAAGATATCTCATCTTATTCTATATAAAATGATCCAATGCATGATATGCATGATATAAATGCAATATTTACAAATTAAGCTAGGTTCTAACATTATTTAGGTTGATTAGGACCTATGATTGCCATGCAATCATACTCCCATGCCTAAACGTTGCTAGTCCCTAACAAATGCAAGACTAAATGCATGACTAAGTTATTTACAAGTTTGGTCCTTAAAGGACTGCTTATTCTTTTTATGAATGAGTTTATCTAAAGATTTTTCTCCTTTTGTTTCATCCAAAAATCTATAAATCCAAACAATTGTGAAAGTGTAGTGATGGTAGCTTAAGCAATGGACCCAAGTGAAACACCAATTCACACTTAAAGTTCATATTTGACCCTTAGTAAAAGTTCTATTGGGATAGGAAAACTCTTCCCTCCGAGATACATAACAAATAATCTATAATTTTACCCTTGCTTTTTAGCTTAGGTAGAAGATGTCTGAGTCAAATGTTTTTATATTTGGTGGCTCACACTCATCTGGTGCTACATATAATCTAATACTACAGATTCTATATTTCTAGACTTTCAAACAAATCAACCTAGAGAGAGGCTAAAAGCTATGCTCTCTTTAGTTCCTTCATACTTTCTCTCTGTTTCTTCTCTTTTTCTTTTCCAGCTCACAATCTCACAATATTTTGTCAATGTGCTTAATATTTGGTGACCTCACATGGCATTTACACCTTTATTCAAATTCTGATAACCCTACAACTAAGTCATAATTCCTCAGCCTGTATTCTGGTAGTCAGAAATACAGAAAAGTAGGTATGGGCCGTATTTGGTGGATCTCAATGGTAGTGGATTTTGTTGCCTCAATGTAAATAAAATAAACATATAAATACAATTATGAACTCAACACTTTTTTTCCAGACTTTTCTCTCTTTTTTTTTTCTTTTCTTTTCTTTTCTTTCTTTTTCACATATATATATTTATTCTTCTTCTTCTTTTTATATGCATATCTATGAACACAAACAATACAACACAACACACTCAAATTTTATTCAAGAGGATATCGGGTGGCTTATTTGGTGGAAGTGCCTACTCTCGACACCGGGGAAGAGACAGATAGGATGGCATAATTCTAACCTTGACATCAATACCCTCCTTCAGCCGAGGATTCTGTAAAGAATGGTCGTAGCCATCCACCTTAGCTCCAGTTTTATCAGAATTCGATCTCCTTGTACTTGCCTTGGTTGGTGGCTCTAAAGAATTCTCACAAAATTTGTACGTAGGAACTTAAGAGCGAAAACTATGCCTAACTCTAAGTCTCATTATCTAACTATCCAGAGACTAAGAATCCTTGCACTAGACTTAGAGCACCAATAGAATTCTACTCTTACCTCACAACTACTTGGTGGATTTACTAGAAGACAGTTTGCCTGACTCCCTAACCACTATCCAAGGGTTCTTGACAAACTAAAGATGCCTATTGGCCTTTACAATGGATCCATTGCAAAATCTATGTGCAAGTGTAAACATTGTACTAGATTCTAGATTCAGAATTAACTAAAAAATAAAATCCATAATAAAACTTCCTTGATAAAAATTAATGCATGAATATAATAATATAAATGCTATGTATAACCTTCCAAAGTTGCACTTCGAAGATTTCCCTAATTTGAGTTACATTCAGCTCAGCACTAAATTTAGAACAAAAAGGTGAGTGGATGAGTCAGAAGTGGTTATTGTGGATGATTTCTAGCTCCATTGCAAACATTGAAGGTGGGGTCGATTGTTCTTAATTTAAGGACCCTAAAGTGCAATTAGCGTGATGTACGAAAGGTTTTTCCTAGGTGTTGGTAGAAAAGTTTTCAGTTGACATATACTACCCCCCCATGCCTACTTTCTTGCATGTCTTCATGCATGAATATAATGAAAAATAAATTAAGATAGGGAGTAAATGGGTAGAAATCATCTGGAATAGCTCCTAAATTTTTCATTTCGCTTATTCCAACACTTAAGAAGTAAAATGAATATGCAAGAAAATATGCTAAATATGCTATATATAAGTGTTGAGATTAACGCCTCCAGTTAGGCGTAAGGTCAAAAAGGATATGTCAATACATTATTGAGAATGGCGAGTAAAATGATAAGAATTTTAATCTCGTTTGCCAATAGTAGGCCACAAATGCGGACTAGCTAGCCATGAATTCTGAGCCCAAAAAATCAGAAAAATATATAGATGGGGCTTGGGATTATCTGTAGCCAAGTGCTACAGTAGAAAGATAGATAAATGCAGGTGCCTAGAACAAATGAAGATGAAGGCATCCCGAAGAGCTGATGGAGAAGACGGGTGGTTGCGGTATGAGCAGAGTTGTGTGGGGAAAAATCATATGGGTCCTGATAATGGTGATGAATGGAAGCCATGACCCAAGTGGTGTGGTCAGATATGGAAATCAAGGTCCATTGATTAGTCTTTAAGTCTCCCAAAGATGTTTCTTCCTGATTATCATCCTCTTCTTTTTCCAAATAATTCAATTCTAATTCCCAATTATCACATGATTCAGCAAAATTTTTAGCTTCCACAGATAACTCATCATATGTAATCCCCAATAATTTTTCAATCTCTTGAATATCTTTTTCATAAGGGGATATTTCCTCCTTCTCACTTAGATGGAATTGGCCATTAGATTTGGTAGTGAGTCTCTCCATGAAAATGGAATGGGCTGAATCATTAATTGAGGAGTCGTTAGTCTTTTCGATTTTGTTGTTTAGTGTATGTGATCATCTGAATCAATTCATCAATGTCTACATGGGTATCCTCAAATACAACAAACTCATATTCAGGTCCATTAATGCTTGGTTCCTCAAAATGAAATGATTGATATTCAGGCCCTAAATCACGATCAAGATCCTCAAATGAATCTCCTTCCTCAACTTCAATAGGAACATCAATATCATCCACCTTGGGCACCTGATGTAGAGAATCCTTACTGACCACCTCAGAATCAAAATTCTGTTGTGGCACACCTGACCCAAATTCAAACATTTCTAAATTTTGTTGCTCATCCTAAATTCTATGAAGCACTTTTCTTATATCATCATATTCTCTCGCACTAGCTTCTTTTATTTCATGAACCATTTTGATCAATCGAGTAATCTGGGATTTAATGCAAGGGATAGGGGTTTGAATTGGGCTAGGTCGGTCAAGATAGTCAATCATGCTATCAAAGATTTCATCCAGTATTGAGGGTGACTCTTGTGATTTAGTAGATTCTTGATTCGGGTCATATGGTCCTACCCAGGTGTTAATTGCCCTGGTTTCCTCCGAATTACCCTCCGAATCACTTTCCGTATCATCCAAAAAATACCCTAACTTTGTTTTCTTAGTGTCTGCATAAATATCAAAGTGAATCTTCTCATTGCCGCTACTATTTCCATACATCCTGAGTAACAATCAATCGGTGCATTGGCCGAAACCAAGAAAGGGAGATCCAGAATAATGGGTGAATCACTTAGCTTCTCCGGTATATCCATGTCGAAAACAATAAAATCAACTGGAAAGCTAAGACCTTGCACTTTAATGATCATACCATGAACTACCCCCTTAGGTGTGTTGATGAAGCCATTTGCCATTCTAATGGTGACAGGTGTGTGGTGCAGATCTCCAAGTCTGGTGTGGTCAACAAGGGTGGTAGGGATCAAGCTGATGGAAGACCCTAGACCTACAAGGGCTCTATTGAAGGTGAATCCCTTGATGGCATAAGATATTAAAGGTTTTCCAGGGTCGGTCTTTTTGAGTGGTAGAGTGCTAGAAACAAATGCACTTAGGTTAGCAGATAAAACCACCTCTTTAGGTGTGCAAGTCTTTTTCTTTTCTTGTGACTCTTTCTTTAAGGCCCCAGGAAAGGGTAAATAAGTAAAATCAACTTTAGGAGCCTTTTTCTTCTTTTTGTCCCTAGAGTCTGAGTCAAAGCTGGATGCAGGTTTGGTCCTAAGATTTTTGGTTGAGCCTGATTTAGATCGTTTGGGAGGGCTCCTAGCTTTTCTCATTCTTTTAGAGGCTAAAGAATTGGCACTTGCACAATGGCACATATGATAAATTAGGGGAAGGGTTGGAAGAATAGGTGGAGAATAGGAGTCAAGAGGAGTGTGCATTCAGGGATAGAATGATTCTTAAAGTCTCTTGATTTGATCCCCTTGAGATTTCACTTGATTTTCCAAATTAGTCAGCCTTTCTTCATTTTTCTTGTCAAAGTCCAACAAAATGTTCTTGATATCCTCAAGGGTGGTTGTGGGGTGGGTTGGACTAGATTGATCTTGAGTTTGATTTTTTCTCTGTGGAGGCCATGAAAGATCAGGATTGTCTCTCCACTCTGGGTTATACAAATCAGGATATGAATCAAAGTGTGCATCAACCTAAGTGGGCCTGACTATAGAGGGAGTTGATTGAGAACCTTACGTGTGGTCCTATACTTGTGATCCATTATTCCAATTCTTAAGTGATATATCATCAAGTACAAGTGTATCAGAAATGGTGCATTCCCCAAGTGATCTACCCAAATCATGAAGTAGGTCCAAAGGTGCCTTCTGGGTTGGTTGAGTCCAGGGTACCTCCCTTAGATGGCAAGAGTTAGTAGAGTAGCCATTGGATCCAAAATATGGGTCACTTGATCCACTAGGCTGGGTATTCTAGGTCTCTTATTCTTGAGAGGAGTGATAAGATTGAGATTGCACCTGGTTTTGTCTAATTTGCTTCAAGAGCTTAGCACATTGATCCTTATAATCCTTGTTATACTCCTAGAATTCAGCAACTATGGCCTTTAATTGGTTCTGAACTAGATAAGGGTCAGATTCATGAGGTTCAAATTCTAAATAAGCTGGGGGGATAAGTGATAAACACCAGTTTATCATCATTCTTATGCCTTAAAACAAATCTAGCTCTTAGGTTTTTAAGTCCACAAATGGGTTTTTGGTTTGCATTTAGGCATCACATAGGTTAGGCATGCAGTGCATTGTTTTGTTATTTTTAACATGTTTATTTGAGGTTAGGGTTCAAACAGATAAGTAGAACCTTAGAATCCTGACACTCATGAAGGTAAATGATGAAGAAGAAGTTCAATTCAGCTGGAACTTAGCTAGATCTAGATGCTCTTGCCTAGGAACTAGCTTACTTGGGTTAGGCTTGGCTCCATTTAGCTCCATTCAACTCATCTTGGCTGGATGGCAGCTCAAGGTAGCTCATTCTAGCTAAATCTAGCTCAAGTCAGCTCTGACCTAGCTCAACTTGATTGAGTCTAGTTCATCCTAGCTCCATTCAGTTCACTGGGAGCTCTAACTAGCTCAACTAAGTTGACTTCAGCTCAAGACCAGCTCCCTTCAGCTCCACTTAGCTCCTTGCAGCTCAACTCTTCCTAAATTAGCTACTACTTGTCAACTAGTAGCTAAGCTAGCTCAAGAGTCTCCATTAGAGGCAGATCTAGCTCAACCTAGCTCTAGTTAGGTTTAAGTCAACTCACATAAGCATAAATACCCTAGCTTAGCTACTAACCTGAAAAGTAGCCAGCTAAGATAGTAGTTGAGTCTTCATGAAGACTCCCTCACCTCCCTCAGCTCCAGTACATCATCAGTCCAGCTCCTTCATCCTCAAACTCTAGCTCCACCATCTTCTACTCTACTAGCTAGGCTAGCTTAGCTAGCTTAGCTAAGCTCCCAACCAACTCAAACTTCATGGATGTCCACCCTTTCCACTTAACCCTAACTAAACCATAACCTAACCAACCTACTTTTGGCTCCAACCCTCATCAACCACCACCCCATCACACCTCTTCATGTTGGCGCCAAAACCACCCACACACACCCCTTCAAAATGGCACCAACCACCCCTTAATGTCTACCCTACACATCACCACCTAAGCCTATCTCCACCCTACACATAAACCCCTTCTAGAAGCCTTAGGTGGTGCCAACTTTAACCACCTCTAACCAACCATAAACCACCTCTAGTTGGCACCAAAATCTCCTACCCACACCCCTTCATGTTGGAACCAACATCACTTTAAATCTCCACCACTCCATCAACACCACAACCTATCCTAACCCTCTTCCTTAACCATCCCAACGTGGCGCCAACACCACTTAAACCCACCATAACCACCACTCCATAGATCCCTTCTCTTGGAGCCACCTTATATCCACCCTCCATTCACCAGCCACCACCCTACAACACCATCCTAACCCTACACATGTCCAACATGCCACCTAACCCTACCACCATCAACCCTTAACACTTGTACCCACCTAGGGTTGGCTCCAAATACCATGCATCCCCCCATTTTGGCACCACCCATTATCCACCCTAAGATCTCCTAACCACCCTCTACAAGTCATCTTAACCTTCCATCCACTAACTACCCTTAACCCCCTTCACTCCTATAAAAAGACCACCACCCACCACCATTAGATCACCTTTGGTTGCATTATTTTCCACCTATATTCTACCCTATAGCCCACAGCCAAGAGAAGAAGAAGAAGATTAAGGGGACACTCTATCCCCTTGGTGCCTTCCCCTCTTCTCTTCTCTCTTGTGCCCAAGCCAACTAGAGGAGAAGCCAAGCAAGGAAGACCTTTGGAGGAGGTCTTGAGGGTGGTGCACACCCACCCTTGGAGGAGCTTTTGAGGTGGAAACCATCCACCTGTGGAGGAGCTAAGGCACACCCCATCTAGGGCTTGCCAGGAGGAGGACACACCTTGAAGGAGCAATTCAAGGAGAAGGAGAAGGAGGAATCCTTTTCAACTACGGGAGCAGCTGCAGTTGGAGCAATGACCCTTTCATCTTCATCATCATCATCATCAGGAGGATGCTGAGTTTTATTTTGTAGTTGTCAATTTAGTAGAAACATTCCTCTACTTGTAAAACAATATCTTCCTTTAGTAAAATTTTGCCTTCTTTAAATTTTTATTACATTTCTTGTTGCATCTTGTTACCTTTTCCGTAGTGCACACCCACTCTCTCTGTAATTACTCTAGGTCTTCACGTACCTAGAGTGAGCTTAGAATGAGAACTTACTTATCACTTAGGTTTTAGTTTCAACAACTTTTGTGTAGTCACCTTCTAGCTTTAATTTTTCAATTGCCCCCATTGTTTCAAAAACCCAAAAAATCTCATTCCAAAAATGCAAAAAAGGAAAGGTGATTTCCATTTGCAAGTAAGAGATTTATAACTACAAAATTGCTTTCTTGGAGGACCCTAGATACTCCACTATCTAGGTTTAAAAATTTAAAAGCAAATCAATTTTTGTGCATTACGATGATCTTAAAAACCCTAATTATAAATCGCATAAAAACCCGATCAATAAGGAGTATGAGAATAATCATATCCCTGCTGTTGAGGATGAGTCTCCCAACCAGGAGGAGTCGAAATCATAGTTGGGTTGGGAGATGGAGGACCCTAAGGGTCAAAAGAATGATATGGGTTCATGGATATTCGAGAAAGGAAGAGAGTAGAGATAAGAGAAGGTCTTCCTTAGGAAGAAACAACCAGCTACAAGGGGCTGGTGAAAATAAGGCAAAGACCTAGGAAGAAAGATGAGAGAAAGCCCCAACTCAAGTAAACAAGCTAGCCTTAAATTGTATACCATAAATGCACCTAGACCTGGCACCTTGAAATGGACTTGGGTTAAACCAACCTTTGAATTACTTGGTTGGATAGAAGGGTGGGGCCCCCTAGGACACCTTGCATGGTGGGACACCACTAGAGGAGGTTAACGCAGTTACTGCACCGACCTTTCTTGCCACCAGTTGGTCCAAATAGAAAAGTGTTTGATTTTCACCCAATTAAACTTCGGTTACCTTGTGAGCCAATCCTACCTAAAGCACGTCTACATAGTTTTAGACTTGGGCTTGAAGTGCACTTGGAATGTGATTGAGCATTATGGGGCTGTTTCCCTTAAAATTAGATTTAGCAGTGTGAAGTGCACAGACAAAGGATTTGCAATACAAGCTTTAATTGGTGTTGTGGATTTCATGGTTCAAGTGCTTGTATTAATTTCTTTTAGGGTTTCGTTGTTTAAGTCAATTCAAATAAGGTTGTAGTGAAGCACACAATAGGTTTTGCAAGGCCCAATTTGTTTTATGAATTTCCTTTAAGTATGGAATGCAAATGTGCTCTACCTTAATGTGGAAACCCTAATATGAGATAGGTCTATATGATCATTTGAAGTCCAACAAGGTAGAAGTGATGCAACCAAATCAGAGAAAATAATGGTCCCAATGCACCACTACTAAGTGAAATAGACCTAAATGGTTGCCTAAGTTGAAATGTAAATCAATTTAATTCAGGTAGGTGAGGGGGTCAATCAAGAAATCAACCTCACCTACTAGGAAACTAAGTTGATTCAAGTCAGTTTAGGTCTCTAGAAAAAAATTAAATGTTAAAGTTTTATGACCTAGGGTTTATGATCTTCTAAAAACTTACAGTCAAACCTTGTTCTAGCTTGAAATCACTCCAAAATCAGTAGAGGAAGCCAAATATGATGAAATTTGACAGAGATCTTCAGTTTCAATAAGGCATTTAGGGAATATTTTTTAAATATTTTTACTATTTCAAACAATTTTTCAAGAATTTTTAAGTGTCTGGGGATAAACAGGACAGATGGACCCTTGTGAGTAATTCAATTTGAAACAGTATTAAACGAAATCTAAAAATTCTTCAAAACTTATAGAAAACACTAGGTTTCAGTGGCTTTCCAACCTCATAAATTTCAAATCAATTTGATTTATATAGAGGTCAGAATTAATGTTTAAAGTTAGATGAAATCAATGTACAGACTGTTCTAACCCCCGTCCACTGTACGAATTTTTAAAAAAACTATCAAAACACATTAAACTTGGCTTTCAGGATCTCAACAATTAAGTTAAGTGGAGTGGTTTCATTTAAAAATCAATTAGTTTCTTGTTTGCATCATTAAATACCACTCCATTTCAAGTGTTGGTAGTTTGATTTTCAAGTCTAGACTTCTATCTGGACTTCAAAAATCAATTCTCGACACCACAGGCCTCCTAAAATCTTGAAATGTCACCCGGTGATTCCAACTCAAGTGAGGAACATCTGTTCCAAATTTTAGAGCAATTGGATTTATATAAAATTTTAAAATTCGTTGATTGCAAAGGAGTCATCTCCTCTAATCTTCCTGTTTTGCTACAATCCGTGAATTTTAGGAATTTTTATACTCATCCAATTTTTGTGAAATTTAGCTTTATGGAATCCTTGTGAAATTCTACACATCACATAAAATCATAAAATTTTTTGTGGTTGGTGGTGGTACTGAAAAGTCCAAAATACCTTCAGGTATCATTTCTGGACTTTGACACCAGTAAAAAGCAAAATCCTAAAAAAATATCAAACAAATTCCTGAAATCACAAAAAAATATTTTTTGGAATCCTTGTTTGATTTGCCTTACAGTAGTGGTGTTGCTTGCTTTGTTTGGATCACTACTTAAAAAGAAAGCCTAAAACAAATTCATTGGTAAAAAAATTTCTTTCTTAGGATCAATTAATTACGGTTACTTTTCAAATTTTTAGTCCTACAAATTAAAGGAAACTTATCTTCACCAATACAACCTGATTACCTTTTGTTTGTGGAATTTCAAACTTGTTTTAATACTTAAAGAGAAAAACCCTAAAACACACTAAGCTAAAGCAAATCCTAAAAGCATAAATACATTTAAATATTGTGTGTCAACTTGATTGCTAATTGGAATCACTTTTGCAATCTTGCACACACTAAAAAATTGAAATAACAGGACATTACCCCAATCAACGCCCTCCACGTTCCTGTTCACATTTAGCACCCAAGCCTAACTCTAAAGCAAGTAGTTACTTGATTTCTTAAGGACTTCATCCACTTTAGGCTTGATATCTAATATTTAAGAATCACTAAGTGCTCCTACTTTCTTCATACAACGCAATGTCAGACTTATAGGGAAGTCAAACGATGGGTGCAGGTTTACACAAGCCCATGGTTTTTCTAGGAAATGCTTGCACCCAATCCACCTCTTTAGTCTAGCAAGGCTCTCTTTTGGATTTGGGTTCACTTACTAATTTCTTACTTACTGGGTTCCCAAGTCTTAGGTTTTGAGTCAACCTTAAGACAAGACTAGGCTTGTTTGTTTGAATTGCACACTTTCATCTCTCTCTCTTCTCCTCCCCTCCATTTCTTCCAAAAAAGTGCATGCACGAGCGAAGGTCCCAAAACCCACATCTCTAGGGACCATCTAACTTTGCCCCCCGCACAAGAAAATCTTTGTTTTCTTCTTCCTTAGTTGTTAACCAACCCACAAGCTGACTTCTCCATCCCTAACCTCCCTCATGTGGAGCAACCAGAAAATCCCATAGGGCCAGTTGACCCTCAAATCCAAACTCAAAATGCAAACCCCTTTACCTTTACGGTCAACCATCTGGTTCAACTTCAACAAAACCAAGAAAATTTGGCTAGGACTGTGACGAACCTAGCCAACCAAGGGAAAAGCCTGCCACCTCGTCAACAGCCTCTCATTCCTCTTAAGGATTTCTATGACCTTCCAATTATGGAGAAAGACTTGGGGTGGTCATACCACAAGGGGATATTGAGATCAAACCAGCCATTCTAAACCTAATCAAACATTTCCATGGTCTTCCAAGAGAGGACCCTTTCTATCATCTCAAGGAATTAACTGTCCTCGCTCAAACACCTATTCCCGCAATGTGCAGAAAGATGTGTGGTTGATGAGACTTTTCCCTCTCTCTTTAAAAGATAAAGCTTCACACTGATTTAGAATGGTTGGGCACTCTATCACTACTTGGCCCCAATTAAAGAGCGCTTTTCTTAAAAAAAAAATTTCGATCGATCACACTAATGCATTAAGAAGATCCATAATGACCTTTCAACAAAGAAATGGTGAACCCCTCCATGAGTCTTGGGAAAGATTCCAATAACTTCTAAGAAGTTGTCCCCACCATGAAATTCCACAATGGCAGTTAGTGCAAATCTTCTATCATGGATTAGAAGAACAATTAAAGAGATTTGTGGATGCCTCATGTGGGGGCACTTTTCCTAATAAAGATGCCGAAAGTGCCTACCTCCTTTTGAAGAAATAAGTGAAAACTCATTTAATATGACTTCAATGGACACTTTTGGTAGAACTCAAAACCCAAGATTGAGAGTCAATGAAATTGACTCTAAATCCACCTCTGTTCCAATCACTCAAGATGATCTATACATGATAGCTCACAGATTGAACCATATGCAAATACACCAGAAAAAAATGGAAGAAAAGCTCACACACAAACAAGCTCCACACCTTAACTCTCCACACTTTAACTCTCCACACCCTAACTCTCCACAACTTCTTAGGAGAGAAAATCTACACAACGTTGATGCTACACCTGCTGGTCAGCAGTTTTCTACTGATTTTACACAAGACATGACTGGGAATTTTGATTACCTGAATCAGAATATTCTTGATCCCACCACTGAAAATATTTATGCTCTCCAGGAGCAATTTAGAAATGCCTCCAACACTTACAATCAAAACTAGATGACCAACTCGAAGCACTTCTGGAAAGCTCCGAACCCGATTCAATTTCCCAAACAAAATCAACTTGGGAATTATGGGCAACCCACATATCAACCTAGACCATCCGAGGAAGATATTAATACTCAGGTCATGAAGACTCTGCAAGGTATGCAGAATCAAATGACGGAAGTAACTCACATGATAACCAACTTGCAGCATCAAGTTAAGGTTACTTCGGATCATAGAACTATTGGCAATCTACCTTCCCAACACATGGCCATTCCTAATAATCAACGTAATCAATTCCAAGTTGGATATCCCAGTCAGCCCATTCACTCGGCACCTCAACATTCCCTGGGTTTCAATCACAGTCAGGCTTCCCATCCTCCTCCTGAAACAACCATACTGCAAATGCAGTTACTTTGAGGAATGGGAAAACCACTCAAGATCCCTTGCCTGCTAAAGAAACCTGCTTCAATGAAAAATAGATCAGCTCTTCTCCCTTGTTCTCTAACCTCGTTCAGGAACCTAAAATTGCAAAACAAGAAAACCCAATACCCTTCTCACAAGCCCTTCACACTTCACAGACCAAGAAAATGAAATCTGAGCTTACTGATAAGGAATTAGTGGATCTTTTTGGGCAAGTAGAAATTAATATCCCTCTCCTAGATGCCATAAAATATATCCCTACCTATGCTAAATTTTTGAAAGATTTGTGTACTCCCAAAAGGCAGCCTTGAAACCTAGGAAAGGTGATCCTTCCAGAGATAGTTCAATTGTGCAGAGCAAACTGCCTCTGAAGAGAAAATATCCAGGTGCCCCCCTTGATTCAAGTGGTCATTAATGACACTTCTTTTGATCGTGCTTTGCTGGATCTCTGTGCCTCGATTAATCTTATCCCCACGGTGGTTTTTGAGGAATTTAAGATCGGAGAATTAAAGCCTGTTGAGGTTACTCTTCAATTAGCTGACCAATCTACAATCAAACCAAGGGGAATTATTGAGGATGTCCTTGTTCGGGTAAAAAATTGTCTATTTGCTGTAGACTTTTTAGTCCTAGATATAAAGGTACCAGAAGCTTTAAAGTTTTCCCCTATAATTCTTGGAAGATCATTTTTAGCCACTGCTCGTGCCAATATTGATTGTGATTGTGGCAAGATGAAGATCATGTGTGGCAGTGAATCTGTTACCCTAGACATTTTCCAAGCTTCTAGGTGATTCCAAGAACCTGATTTCTTTGATGACTCAGATTCAAAAATTGAAAATATAGTGGAGGAAACAATGCAGATTTCACACACGGGTTCTTGTTTTGCAATTAACATGGTTCCTGAACAATCCACTTCATGCCACCCTCGCACCCTTACCACATATTCTTCAGCTAACACTCCAGTTGACCCCTTCACTCTCACTTCACCTCTCACTTCTACAGCAGAAATTCTTTCAGAGCTGGGCCCTCAACTGGAGCTAAAACCCTTGCCCAACTCCTTTAAATATGTTTTCCTGGTACCAAATCAGACCATGCCCCTAATTATTAACTCTGGACTTATTGGGGCACAAGAAGAAAAACTTCTCCAGGTTTTAAGTAAAAATAGAAAAGCTATTGGCTTGACCCTTTCTGACCTTAAGGGTGTTCATCTATCTTATTGCACCCATCACATCTATGTAGAGGACGATTCTCACCCCTCCCATCAACCACAAAGGTGCCTAAACCCTACTATGTAGGAGGTGGTAAAAAAGGAGATTATAAAGTGGCTTGATGCTGATATCATCTGCCCCATTTCTGACAGCTCCTGGGTTAGTCCCACTTAAGAAGTTCCTAAAATGGTTGGACTAACAGTTGTCACCAATGAACATGGGGAAAATATAGCCACTAGGACCACTTCTTCTTGGCGCGTGTGCATTGATTACAAAAAATTAAACACCGCCACAAAGAAGGACCATTTTCTGCTCCCTTTTATTAATCAAATCTTGGAGCAGTTAGCCAGACGGGAATGCTATTATTTTCCTGATGGTTATTCCGGCTATAATCAAGTAGTGGTCCATCCTGAGGACCAAGACAAAACTACATTCACCTGCTCCTTCGAAACCTTTGCTTTCCAAAGAATGCCCTTCGGTCTTTGCAGTGCTCCTGCAACTTTTCAATGGTGTATGCTTGCAGTTTTTTCATACCTGATAGGTGAATGTCTGGAAGTCTTCATGGATGACTTCTCTATTTTTGGAGATTCTTTTGACCTTTGTCTCCGGAACCTTGAAAGAACCCTCCAAAAATGCGTAGAAGTTAATCTCGTCCTCAGTTGGGAAAAGAGTCATTTCATGGTCCAGGAAGGTATTATCCTGGGCCATGTTAGTTCTAAAAAAGGAATTGCGGTAGATTGAGCAAAAATTAATGCCATCTCTAAGCTCCCACCACCCACTACTGTGAAACAGATCTGCTCTTTTTTAATGCATGTGGCTTTCTACCGCAGTTTCATCAAAAAATTTTCCCAAATCTCCAAGTCCTTGAGTCAATTACTTACCAAAGACCAACCATTTGATTTCAATACCCAATGCCTGGAGATTTTTTTGAGGTTGAAGAAGGATGATACAGAGGCACCAATTTTACAGGGACCTAACTAGAATTATTCCTTTAAACTCATGATCGATGCCTCTGATTTTGCTGTGGGGACCGTTCTAGGGCAAAGAGTTGACAAGAAGCCTGTTGTGATCTATTATGCTAGCAAAACCCTTGATGATGCACAACAGAATTACACGGTCACTGAAAAAGAACTTGCCATTGTCTTTGACGTAGAAAAATTTTGATCTTATCTCTTGGGGTCACATGTCACCGTTTAGATCGACCACTCAACACTTCAATATTTTTTGACCAAAAAAGGTGCAAAACCTGCCTTATCCATTGGATCCTACTGCTCCAGGAATTTGACCTGGAAACAAGGATAAGGTGGGATCGCAAAATGTAGTGGCCGACCATTTCTCTCGTCTTATGATGAATGACATGTTGACCCCCTTGATCAATTCCTTGATGAAAGCATCTTAGCTGCCAACACCCTCCCTTGGTTTGTTCCCATTGCAAACTATCTAGCAATAGAATGAATCCTCTTTGATTGGCCAAAATCCAAAAGAGATAAGTTCTTTGCTAATATTAAATACTATTTCTGGGAGGAGCCCGACCTTTTCTATGTTTGTGCTGATCAGGTCATTAGACGAAGTGTCCCTAATTCAGAAATCCATGATATTCTGACACATTGTCACTTAATGGCCTATGGCGGACATTTTTTGGGCAAGAAAACTACCTCTAAGATACTCAAGTCTGGATTCTTTTAGCCCAGCCTGCACAAAGAAGCTCATTCTTTTGTTCGGTCCTGTGTGCATTGCCAGAGCATCAGCAACATGACTCGGAAGGATATAATGCCCCTTAATCCAATTTTAGAAGTTGAAATTTTTTATGTATGGGGCATCGACTTCATGGGATTGTTCATCAACTCTAGTGGGCATTTGTATATACTAGTCACAGTTAACTATGTATCTAAATGGATTGAAGCAATACCCACCCACACCAATGATCACCATGTGGTTGTTGAATTCATAAAGAAAAATATTTTCTCAAGATTCAACATTCCTAAGGCCATCATTAGTGATGGAGTTTCACACTTCACTCACAATTCCATCACCTTCTTTCTAAATATGGGGTTAATCACAAAATTTCCACTCCTTATCACCCCCAAACAAATGACCAAGCAGAAGTTTTTAACCGGGAAATAAAAAATATTTTACAAAAGATGGTTAGGCCTGATTGTAAAGACTGGTCCAACAAATTGGGTGATGCTTTATGGGCCTACCGTATCGATTTTAAAACCCCCTTGGCATGTCTCCCTTCCATCAGATTTTTGGGAAGGCATGTTTCCCTTCCAGCCATCTCCCGGTAGAACTTGAACATAGGACTTTCTAGGTAATAAAGCAATTAAATATGGATTTATCTGACGCTGGTATTCACAAGAAATTACAATTAATCGAATTGGAAGAATTACGTAATTTTTCGTATGAAAACACACGGATTTACAAAGACCTAACAAAGAAATTTCATGACAAATAGATTGTTCGGAAACATTTTGACGTCAATCAATGCGTTTGGCTTTTTGATGCAAGATTATGTATTTTTCCTAGCAAATTAAAATCAAAATGGATCGACCCTTTTATTATCCTCAAAACATATCCTTTTGGCACTGTTGATCTTTTTGATCGAAAAACAAATACTAGTTTTCAAGTCAATGGCCAGCATTTAAAGCCCTATTTGGATCATACCCCGAATCTTCCTTCAGAATCAATCGATTTAACTGGCCCAACCATTGGTGATCACCAATGCACATTATGCCTAGCTGAATGGCATAAAACATAGCACTGGATGGGAGGTAACCCATCATTTTTCCTGCTTTATTTTTCTCTTTCTTTTTCTAGGTTTTGATTATCCTAAACCCGACCGCCTTTCACTAGGGTAGTCCCTTTTCCCTCCTAATGCATGAGGGCATTGCATATCACAAGAATGGGGGGTGTTTTTAAAATTTTGAGAATCAATTTAGGATTTTCAAAACCTAAGAATATGTTTTTCTTTTGTCATTTTTGTTTTATTTTCCTACATGCATACGCAAAAAAATAAAAATGTTGAAAACATATTAAGGAAAAATTTGAAATAGGGACTAAGGTTGAAAACTCACTTTGCGGTACAATGGGATTTTATCTTTAACAAACTAGGGATTAGGATATGGATCTAATCACTAGAATTTCAAGGTCTACCTTCAGACTAGATCAAATATCCTTCTCTAAAATTCTACCTGAACTCATGATAGTTCAGGTGACTTTGTCCTCTTTTGTAACATGGAAAGTATCTGGCTTAGTTTCTGATTGAAAAACTTGCATCTCATGCAAAACTTCTTGTGTCAAATTTTGCACACAAGCCAACACCTAAAAACAACTAAAAATTAGAGATGCCCCCTTGTTTGGCCTTAGTAAAAGTCTGAAGTTGATCATTGGTTTGAGTTCCCATCGCTGAGAAGGAGGAAAATGCCTCCTTTGAGGACGTGACGTCAACATGTCATCGCCTCAGCACTGCTCTATATCTATATTTCATATCCTTAGACAGAGCATTAAAGCACATTTTTGCAGCTCAAGTGTCTTGGATGGTGCTCTACCCGTAGTGTCGGTGCAAGAGCTTGAGTTTGCTTGGAGCGCCCCTTTGCACCGCATTGTGTTTTGGGGTTGTGAGCTCCTAGGTAGTGCCATGGACAGTGCTATCTCGAAGTACTGGCACCAGTGCCCCCTCGAGGAATGGTAACAGGAATGATGATCCCGACACATCTGTTGTAAGACTAAACTAAGAATAGGCATGGGGGGAGAAAAAAAAAGCTTTAAACCAAAAACATGCCCTTATAAATGTTGACTTTTCACAAGCATAGACACATGGTTTTAAAGGTTATTGCAAGTTGTGAATCAAATTCAAGAGCCAGAAAAATCCTAAATACAAAAAATTCAAGTCATCTGAATTAACAAGGGGTTAATCTATGAATTTTTTGGAGGATATATTGATCCTGATTCATCTAATTTTTGGATCTGATAATAATCCCATTGTTTATCTTTAATAAATCTCGTACCTCCTGTGTTTGGATCAACCAAAATCCCATAATCTTTCTCCTTAAGAATTGAAAAAAATTTGATTTCCCCAAAATTTCATTTTGTAAAAATTAAAGTTTTGCGAAGAGACGAGAAAAAGATAAGCATGGGGGTGTGATAAACGCTAGTTTATCATCATTCTTATGTCTTAAAATAAATCTAACTCTTAGGTTTTTAACTCTGCAAATAGGTTTTTGGGTTTCATTTAGGCATCACATAGGTTAGGCATGCATTACATTGTTTTGTTATTTTTAACATGTTTATTTGAGTGTTAGGGTTCAAATAGATAAGCAGAACCTTAGAATCCTGACACTCATGAAGGCAAATGATGAAGAAGTTCAATTCAGCTAGAACTCAGCTAGATCTAGCTCCTCTTGGCTGGGAACTAGCTTACTTGGGTTAAGCTTGGCTCCATTTAGGTCCATTCAACACATCTTGGCTAAATGGCAGCTCAGGGCAGCTCATTCTTGCTAAACCTAGCTCAAGTCAGCTCAGACCTAGCTCAACTTGATTGAGTCTTGTTCATCCCAGCTCCATTCAATTCACTTGAAGCTCTAACTAGCTCAACTAAGTTGACATCAGCTCAAGACCAGCTCCACTTAGCTCCTTGCAGCTCAACTCTTCCTAACTTAGCTACTACTTGTCAACTAGTAGCGAAGCTAGCTCAAGAGTCTCCATCAGTGGCAGATCTAGCTCAACCTAGCTCCAGCTAGGTTTAAGTCAGCTCACATCAGCTCAACTACTCTAGCTTAGCTACTAACCTGAAAAGTAGCTTGCTAAGCTAGTAGTTGAGTCTTCATGAAGACTCCCTCAGCTCCCTCAGCTCTAGTGCAGCATTAGTCTAGCTGCAGAATCTTTTTCCAGCTCCTTCCTCAAACTCTAGCTCCACCATCTTCTACTCTACTAGCTAAGCTAGGTTAACTAGCTTAGCTAAGCTCCCAACCTACTCCAACTTCATGGTCATCCACCCTTTCCCCTTAACCCTAACTAAACTCTAGCCTAACCCACCTACTTTTGGCACCAACCCTCATCAACCACCACCCCATCACACCTCTTCATGTTGGCACCAAAACCACCCACACACACCCCTTCAAAATGACTCCAACCACCCCTTAATCTCTAACCTACACATCACCACCTAAGCCTATCTCCACCCTACACACAAACACCTTCTAGAAGCCTTAGGTCACGCCAACCTTAACCACCTCTAACAAACCCTAAACTAGCTCTAGTTGGCGCCAAAAACTCCTACCCACACCCTTCATGTTGGCACCAACATCACCTTAAATCTCCACCACTCCATCAACACCACAACCTATCCTAAGCCTCCTTTTGTTGGTGCCACCTAACCCTCTTCCATAACCATCCTAAAGTGGCGCCAACACCACTTAAACCCGCAATAACCACCACTCCATACATCCCTTCTCTTGGCACCACCATATATCCACCCTCCATTCACCAACCACCACCCTACAACATCATCCTAACCCTACGCATGTCCTATACGCCACCTAACCCTACCACCATCAACCCTTAACCCTAATCCCCACCTAGGGTTGGCGCCAAATGCCATGCATCCCCCCATTTTGGCGCCACCCATTATCCACCATAAGATCTCCAAACCACCCTCTACAAGCCATCTTAACCCTCCACCCACTAACTACCCTTAATCCCCTTCCACTCCTATAAAAAGACCACCACCAACCACCATTAGATCACTTTGGTTGCATTATTTTCCACCTATATTCTACCCTATAGCCCATGGCCAAGAGAAGAATAAGAAGAAGAAGAAGATTAATGGGACACTCTGTCCCCTTGGTGCCTTCCCCTCTTCTCTTCTCTCTTGTGCCCAAGACAGCCAAAGGAGAAGCCAGGCAAGGAAGACCTTTGAAGGAAGTCTTGAGGGTGGTGCATGCCCACCCTTGGAGGAGCTTTTGAGGTGGAAACCATCCACTTGTGGAGGAGCTAAGGCACATCCCATCTAGGGCTTGCGAGGAGGACACACCTTGAAGGAGCAATTTAAGGAGAAGGAGATGGAGGAATCCTTTTCAATTACGGGAGCAACCGTAATTAGAGCAAGGACCCTTCCATCTTCATCATCATCATCAAGAGGATATTGAGTTTTTATTTTGTTGTTTTTAATTTAGTAAAAGCATCGCTCTACTTATAAAACAATATCTTCCTTTAGTAAAATTTTGTCTTCTTTAAATTTTTGTTTCATTTCTTTTTGCATCTTGTTACTTTTTCCCTAGTGCACACCTACTCTCTCTCTAATTACTCTTGGTCTTCACGTGCCTAGAGTGAGCTTAGAAAGAGAATTTGCTTGTCACTTAGGTTTTAGTTTCAACAATTTCGGTGGAGTCGCCTTCTCGCTTTAATTTCGTAATTGCCCCCATTGTTTTGAAACCCTAAAAATCTCATATTCCAAAAATACAAAAAAGGAAAGATGATTTCCTTTTACATGTAAGAGATTTATAACTACAAAATTGCCTCCTTGGATGACCCTAGATACTCACTATCTAGGTTTAAAAATTTAAAAGTTAATTGATTTTTGTGCATTACAACGATCATAAAAACACTAATTACAAATCGCATAAAACTTGATCAACAAGGAGTATGAGAATAATCATATCCCCGTTTCTGAGAATGAATCTCCCAACCAGGAGTCGAAATCATGGTTGGGTTGGGAGATGGAGGACCCTGACTGTCAAAAGGATGATATGGGTTCATGGATATTCGAGAAAAGAAGGGAATAGAGATAGGAGAGGGTCTTCCTTAGGAAGACACAACCAGCTACAAGGGGCTGGTGAAAATAAGGCAAAGGCCTAGGAAGAAGATGAGAGAAATCCCCAAATCAAGCAAACAAGCTAGTCCTAAATTGTATACCACAAATGGACCTAAACCTGGCACCTTGAAATCGACTTGGGTTAAACCAACCCTTGAATTACTTGGTTAGCAAGAAGGGTGGGACCCCCTAGGAGACCCTGCACGGTAGGACACCACTAGAGGTTAACGTAGTTACCGCACTAACCTTTCTTATCACCAGTTGTTCCAAATAGACAAGTCCTTGATTTTCACCCAATTAAACTTCGGTTACCTAGTGAGTCAGTCCTGCCTAGGGCACATCTCTTTAATTTTAGGCTTGGGCTTGAAGTGTACTTGGAATGTGATTAGGCGTTATGGGGGTGTTTCCCTTAAAATTAGATTTAGCAGTGTGAAGTGCACAAGCAAAGGATTTGCAATACAAGCTTTAATTGGTGTTGTGGCTTTTATGATTCAAGTGCTTATATTAATTTCTTTTAGGGTTTTCTTGTTTAAGTCAATTCAAACAAGGTTGTAGTGAAGCACACAACAGGTTTTGCAAGGCCTAATTTGTTTTATGAATTTCCTTTAAGTATGGAATGCAACTGTGCTCTACCTTAATGTGGAAACCCTAATATTAGATAGGTCTATATGAAGTGATGCGACCCAATCAAAGAAAACAATGGTCCCAATGCACCACTACTATGTGAAATAGACCTAAATGGTTGCCTTAGTTGAAATGTAAATCAGTTTAATTCAAGTAGGTGAGGGGGTCAATCAAGAAATAAATCTCACCTACTAGGCAACTAAGTTGATTCAAGTTAGTTTAGGTCTCCAGAAAAAAATTAAACCCTAAAGTTTTATGTCCTAGGGTTTATGCTGTTCGAAAAACCTACTGCCAGACCATGTTATGGCTTGAAATCACTCGGAGCTTAGTAGAGGAAGCCAAATATAATGAAATTTGACAAAGATCTTCCTTTTTCAATAAGGCATTTAGGAAGTATATTTTGAATATTTTTACTATTTCTTACAAATTTTCACCAATTTTTTAGCGTCTGAAGGTAAATAGGCCAGATAGACCCCCTGCGAGTAATTCAGTTTGAAGCAGTGTCAAAAGAAATCTAAAAATTCTTTAAAACTTATAGAAAATACTAGGTTTCAGTGGCTTTCCAACCCCATAAATTTTACATCAATCTGATTTATATAGAGGTCATAATTAATGTTTAAAGTTAGATGAAATCAATGTACAGACTATTCTGACCTCGTCCACTGTATGAATTTTTAAAATTTGTACAATACAAATTTTTCAAATAAATATGGCATTGGAAAGATGGTTTGAAACCCTATTATCAGAATGAATCTCAATATTTTTGAATTCCTAATTTGGAGGTAATTAATCTTTGAAAATCAAAATCATTTTCAGGTGGAGTTCCTAAATTAGGGTTGGTGTATGTTAGATAGTTTCAAAGTCAAATATACACCAAACAAAGATTTTTTTTAATTCAAATCCAAAAATTTGAATTTGATATATATATTTTTTCCTTTGGTTTTTTTTCCCAACTTAAGAAAGCAACAACATAGTGGATGGAGAACTATTACCTGTGGTCATCACCATGGGTCGATGTGTGTGTGGATTCTCATTTTGACCCTACAATCAAAACAAATGCAAAGGTGTTAAGCAAATGCAAATTCAAATCTAGAAACTTGCCCATTGCCTCCCTAGCAACGGCACCATTTGACAAGGCATTTTTGAGCATTTTGAAATACATTGGAGTTGTAGTATAGTTGCGCTAAACCCTTGATCAAAAAATATTTGTTTTATGAAACTCACATTGATTTTTATTCTTTCATAACTATGTCTCAATCGTTCATCTTTGGGAGGTGTAAGAAATGACTTTTAGATTCGGATCCACTTTTCTAACCTAAATCTAACCTAATCTAATCTTTCTCATCTTTTTTGTATTTTTGCAATTTTTTCATGTTTTTGATTTTTGTTTTGGAAACCAAAATGAAACCTAGATCTAAATATGCTAGCGAAATCCTAGTCTTAACCTAACTAATGGGCATGTATGCATAATGGTAATAGAAGCATACCACTACTTATTCAAAGAGAAACTAATCTTTCATTAACTAATTATTTGAAGTTGCAAAAGAATACATAAAAAAAGCTAAACTAAGAGAATGCTAAGATCAACCAAGAGAGGCCATGAAGAAGCCTTCATGGCCATCCAAGAAGAGAAAGAGAGGGAGGGCATGAGCTCATCTTCCAAGGAGAGAGAAGAGGGCATGCCCTTGAAGAAGGAGAGGAGAAGAGGGTGGTGGACCCTTTCTCTTCAAGCTGTCCTTGAAGCCCTGGAGGAGAACATCTTGGATCTTCACTTGGTCATCCATGGAGGAGCACCTTGAAGCTTCTCCTACCCGTCCATGGAGGAGGAGAGTGGACGGACTTGGGAGGGTGGAAGGGAAGGTGTTGGTGGTCGAAAGAGTGTAGTGGAGGAGAATTGAGTTGGATCTAAGGTGGCCGTCCAAGGGGTCTTAGTAGTAGGTGATTAGGTTGGGTTTACTAAGATTAGGATGGCAAAGAATAGGTGTTTCTAGAGTAGGCTACTTTTAGGTGTTTTCTATATTAAGGTGGAAGAAGTGTGTGTGTGTAGTTTGAATTTCGTAGAGCAAGGTTGTGGGTTTTGGTAGAATTAGGTGCTAAATAGGTTGGGTCAATCTAGATTAGGTGGGTATGGACCTAATTAGGCTTAGGAAAGTCTAATTGGAGAGGAGTGAACCTAATTGTGTATAGGTCAAGTCTAATTGTGTGCGTGATTAGGTTAAGGTGATCCTAATAGGTATGAGTCAATTAGATCTTGGGTGGTTCCAATTGGGTTTAGGTGCACCCAATCAACTGTAGATGCACCCAATTAGGTATGGGCTAGTTTAATTAGGTTAGGGATAGGATACCTAAGGGTATGGATAGTGGGATAGGCTTAGGAGGTCTCTAATTAGGTTTCCTAAGGTGTTTAGTGGGCTTTCTTGTTCAAAAGAGGCAAGCTCGGGCTTCTAGCACCAAAAATAGAAACCACAGAAGACCTCTAGATGTCCATACAAGTGATCAGACGTCTTATACTCCAAAATTGACATCTAGAAGTTAGGTTGGATGTCTAATTTTGTGTCAGTGTGAGTTTTGGCTTCCTAGATTGAGTTTTTGCAGAAATTAGACATCCAGCCTAATATCTAGACATCCAAAAAGGTGTTGGAGAGTGGGTTTTGGGTTTAGGAAGGGTGTCCTATGGTTTCTAAGGGTAGGGATGAGGTGGATAAGAGCATGGATAGTGCTATCCATGTTTTAGGTTCTAAGGCCAAGATGTCCTAATTGAAGTGGTTTTGGGTTTAGGAAGGCTGTCCTAAGGTTTCTAAGGATAGGGATAAGGCTATCCTCCTCACTCCTCTTGTTTGGATCATTCTTCTTCTCTCTTTACTGCCTTATTCCACTCTATCTTGCATCCTAGTTCACTATATTACCTGCAAATATCAATAGAAACATTAAATAGCAAGATATCTCATCTTATTCTATATAAAATGATGCAATGCATGATATGCATGATATAAATGTAATATCTACAAATTAGGCTAGGTTTTAACTTTATTTAGGTTGATTAGGACCTATGATTGCTGCACAATCAGTGCCTTGATTTGGTCCAATACATATCCAATCCCTCATCTCTTCTATAGTGCTTGCACAGGAAGATGTCCTTATGTCTGACCTGGAGGCCTCTATGAGAGTCTGATCTAAATTGGGGTCAAGCCCCGATCATCTTGGGCGAAATATGATTTCATCTGATCAATTCAATCTGAACCTGAATTTGATTCTTCATCCTAATCCATCCCCTAATTCAAGAACCAACCTGTCAGAATAAGAAAGATGACCACTAACCCTGATCCTCGTAAGTGCATGAAAGATCGAATGATTGAGGATGCTATTAGACATAGCGAGGAATTTTACAAAACCTCAAACCCCTTTAATAAAGTTTAGGTTAGTGAACAAAAGATGACGCACCTCATTATGGACCACATCCAAATGATTGCAACACAGATAGCATGTGGTTCGACCCAGGAAACCCTCTTAGAACAAATCATCGCTATGAAAATATTGCATAGTAATGAAGGTGTACGCTACTTGTCAAATCCGCAACTTTGGTAAAAATGCCAAGATATCATTGCACTATGTTGGGTTTTGTTAGATCAACTGGAATAATTGATTACTGAAAGATACCTAGACCCTCACCTGGATATTGATTATGAGTCTTGGGGTAATTTCGAGGACCAATATGATTTTCCTAAACCTGGGTATGAGAATGGATGTTTCTATGCTGAATCCCCAACCCAAATAGAACCAGAGGATAATTTTGTATAGAATGAATTACCTAATCAATTCATGGGTGGGAAGGATTCCATTACAGGTGTTCATGACCTTGAACCAACTATTGAAAATTTTGAAGCTGGTCCATCTCAAATGGAACTCCAAAACAAATATGATGAGTTCGATTCTGAATTCCTCAAGGTTGTAACTCCTGGACCTTATCCTAGTAAGGTCTTCCTCGAGAGTAGTTCTAACATCCCAACTAACCTGAATTTGGATTCTAGTCACCCAACTCCTACACCTAACCTCGAGTCTAGATCTGAACCTATTTGGGATGATTATGAGGTTCAATGACACGAGGGTACAATCTCATATTTGAATTATAATGATTCCGAGCCTATTTTTGAAGATGAAACCTCTCCAGATTTCTCAGAAGAGCATATTGATTTATCTGAAGTAAAATTAATTTATGACATAGAATCAGAGAAATCTGAAGAGTCGAGATTGAATTGGATCTACCCTAGATGCTCAAAATCCAAGCTTATTCCTAATAAGGATACCCCTATTAGCTTGGAATCTAAAGCTAGGTTAGACTAAAGTCAGGTTGATAACTCCATGCATCTTGATTCTTCTCGTGGTGGTAGCCTCGATTTCGAGTCAGGTTCAAAAGATTATTTTTTCGGATTCTCATATGCTAACTTTGAACCATATTCTGATTAAGGAGAATCCCTATTTCCAGATAATTATGAGCCAATTTATGACCTCGATGTCCACGACCTATTCTTTGATTCTAATTTTGAGGTCATTGATGTAGAGCTTGAAGCAACTACACCACCTAATCCAGAGACCACCACCTAGGAATGGTTGCTTTAACCTCTCAGCAACTGGCCCGCACCACGTTACTCCACTGGAATCCATTTTATTCTGAATCATCACAATCCGGTCTGATTGGAGCTGATGTGCCACCGCAGTTTGACAATGAATGGGACATTTATCAAATTGATAGTCGACTACTGCTTACTTCTAATCCCATAAGTAGGGTTCCCACATTATTCATTAAACCTTTATCTTTTGATGATCCCTATTCTAATCTGGCTAAATCAATACAGCCAAACACTCAATTTGCATTTCTACATCTATTTGAGCTAGAATTCACTTGGTGGGCTCCATACTTCTTGATCCACATTTCTTAGCCTGCCAGACTGATTGGGTTTGGCCTACATAACCAGCCAGTTGATCTAAACAAGCACTTGGTTGGACCGACCAGGTTAATCATCAAGTTGCTTGTTCTACAAAACTCCTCCAATTTTGTCACCCCTTCCTCTTGACCATCTTCTACTCGGCTGAAGGCATTGAATTTAGTGATTAACGAGAGGCCACCCATTATCCTTTTTGAGATGCATTCCTATTACACATTAGGGCTCAAACTTTAGAACAGCCGACTCCACCTCTGATACTTGTATTGGAGCTTGAAATCATTCACAACACCCATCCCGACCTGATCACCCATTATTCAATCGCTAAGCCGGTGTTTAAAAAGTGTCACATTGTAATATAGTCGAAGTAGAGTTCAAACAAATATAATTTTTTACTCAAATAAGTTCGAGGTCAAACATAGGGAGAAAATTGGTATTTAGAAATCAAGATCACAATTTAGAATTAAAAGGATTTGCAATAACAGTAGTGGAAATGTGAAAAAATGTGGGAGTAAAATGGTGATTGAGATCACCAAATACTCCTACAATATCACCAAGGAACTCAATGTATTTGCAATGAAATGAAAGTAATGATCTGTCGTGTGATGAAGGAATCAGACGACTTAAAGTGTCTGATCCTTCTTTGCTTCTTTTCTTCTTCTCTGTCTCTGGCTTTGCTTTCTCTGTTTCTGTCTTTGGCCTCTTCTTCTTCTTCTGTGATCCTTCTCTTTCTCTTCAGCTACTACTCTGGCCTCTTCTTCTTCTTCTTCCTTCTTCCTTCTGCCTTCAACCCTGGCTTCCTCTTCTTCAAAATCTACTAAGTGTCAGCCAAAGATCCCTGTAGCAAAACCCTCCCCATACCTGCGCGACTCTACTCTCTTTCTCTCTTAGGATCTGCTCTCCCAAAGCCACACAGGTATTCGGGTTATCGGGTTGGATGCATACCGAGTCTAGGCCCACCGGCATGCGGTGTTGGGCAAGGAGTGCATGTCGAGTCAGGTTAGCTAGGTCCGCAGGTGAGGTGTCACGGATGAGATGGGGTATGGGTGAGTGGGACCTCACCCCGTGGTAACTGAGGCGATGAGCTTGCACAACTTTTTCAATTTTCAGGTATAGGTGCCCCTTCGTTTCCGAGGTGGGACTATCTATGCTCCCTTTTCTCGAACACCTGCAGCAAAGAGTGACGCTTCCAATTGCAGTAGCTGCTAGGGCTTTTGACTAGAAGTGAAGGCCTGGGTGTGTGCGTAAGAGACTTCCATGCAACCTGGGAGTTCAGCCTGGGCTTAGCAGCACCTGGAGCAGCTTCAAGCAGGCTTCAAGCTTGCTCGCCAATGGTGGATGTGGCCTGAACCTGAAAACAATAGAATAGCCTTGTGGCCACGTCAAATTACTCAGGGAGGTTCACCGGAGCATGGCGAATGTGCTTGGGGTGGTGGCGTGGCGTGTGGGTGCTTGTGGGTGCATACCTAGGTCACACTGTGTGCTAGTGAATGGGTGTGTTCAGGGGGTGATTTGGATGAGTGGCGTGGTGAGTAAAGTGAGGAGAAGTGCTCAGTGAGGTGTAGCAGAGGTTGTGGGCTTGTCAACGAGGGTTTTGGTGGCCTGTGGAGGTGGGATGGCCTCGCTGGAGGTGGTGGCCAGAGATGGAAGGGATGGAGGTGCGACGGGCATCAGTGGCGGATTTTTGGAAATAAACAAGGAACTTAGCTGGGAAGCCAAGGGACGAAGGGGGGTAGTGAAGGCGTCGGGTCTGGTTTGGCCGACGTCGGAGACGAAGGAGACTTCGGTGAGGTGGGGATGGCGAGGATGAAGAGGGAGTGGCATCTGCTGGTACGACGAGACGTGGACGAAGGCAAGGAGGAGTAATCTGCCGTAGGTTTGGTGGTCAGACGATGAGAAAGGGTAGGAAAGGTCGTCAAACGTTGAGGATCCTACGACCATGAGGAGGAAGAGAAGAATTGAGGGCATTCGCGGCCAAATTTGAGAGTGAAGAAGTCGGGGAGATCTGGGCTTCTTTAAATGGAGCTCTGGAGGTTGGTTAGGGCTTGGGAAGTGAAGAAGTCGGGGAGATCTAGGCTTCTTTAAATGGAGAAGATGGGAGTTGTTGAGATACCCAAATCTCTCATCCATTTGCATGAGAGATTAGGAAGGAATCAAAGCTCATTAATGGATTCAGATGGGAGAGAATTTCTCGGAGGATCTCCCTTCTAATTTTGGAGGAGATTCTTTGAGAAATCAAAGAGATCTTCTCTGTCAAAGGTCACCGGAGTAGGTTTCCTCCACGTTAATGGTGGAAGGACCTACTTGTGAAGATGGCGAGAAAGCTAGGGGGTTGTTAGTAAGGGTTTTTGAAAGTTAGGGGTAGAAATGTAATCAGACAAGACCTTTTTGTAAACTAGGTCAAGATGAGTTCCCTTTGGTCCAAATTTTGGTAGAAACCTAATTTGGACCTAAGGAACGCAATGGTGACGTTGGATTTTTTTTTTTGACCACGTTTGATTGGGCAATTTATGCAAAAATCCAAATTAGGGCAAATGTCTATCTAAGACTCCAATTTAGGTCAAGATGGGTTCTGATGGTCAATTTGAAGGTACTAAACCCTAGATAATATTTTTATATGATTTATAGAGGGTTTAAGTGAATTTTCTCTTGACGAGAACCTTGGTTAATTAAGTGGGTCTGTTTTTAGGGTTTCAAAAGTCATTTAATTCTCAGATCTCACACAAACCATTTTTTGTCAAATCCAACCTACTTGTTATCTTATTAAGACCATTTGACCTTTGTTTAGCCCTTAAGAAAACCCATGGTTGTACTGCATTGGTAAAATTACAGTTTTACCCCTTGTTTCTTGTGTTTCTCTTGGAAAGGTTATGAAATGAGTTATGACCTTTAGTTAGTTATGTAGGAGCATTTATTCCCTTTATTGGGTCAAAATGGGCAAGTTAGGACTCATGATGGTGTTGCCGTCATACCCCATGCCTAGATTTTGCTAGTCCCTTAGCAAAATTTCAAGGTATTAACTTTGATTCTAGACCATGTAATCTTTTGATGCTTAAAACTTTGATGCGTGCTTTTCTTTTGTTGATTAGGTTAGAATGCCGATAGTAGGCCTAGAGGTATTCAAGTACCGACCAAGATCTGGACCTGACCAGCTTTAGCCTCAGTCTGTTGCGAAGGTTTCTAAGGCCCACAAGAACTATCCTAAGTTTCGTTGAACTCTGTGGTTAAAGCACCTGTGCTTGTAATGTGTTTTAGCCTTGGTTCAGTTTACAGTGCATTTTTGTCAGAGAGAGACAGAGGATTTTTTCTTTGTGGAGAGTTTTCTCTCTCTTTTTATTTCTAGCTTCGGATTAGCTTTACAACACGGTCTGTATTGGATTCCTAGTCCCCATCATCAATCCTCGAAGGGTCCCTGGCAATCGATGCTTCGAGATAGCACCGCCCATGGCAACCCCCAGAACCCTGGCTTTCAAGATTTCGAGATAATCCCACCCATGGTGTTCTGTAGCTAAATCCAGACCCTGGCTATCGACATTTTGGGATAATGCCGCCCATGGCATCTGAACCAGCACAGGGTGCTTACATGCCCCCAGTAGGATATGTAGATATCCTAGGAGACAAGCATTGAGGAGATGATATGTTATTGTGCATCTTTGAGGGAAATTTCTCGCCTCTTCGCACCGGGAGCTTGTCCAAATCAACTTGTGTTGATCGGCCGCTCCTAATCTAGGCGACTTTTTCAGAACGATTTAAATGCATTTGCATGATTCTGATACTTATGCGCATTGAACCAGACTATGTGTGGATTGGGGTGCTTAGGTTACTGAGTCCCGCAAATCAAAGGTCAATTAACGAAGCTGAATACTCCCTAAGGTTAGACCTGATACTTAAGCTTCGTATTCTTCCCAACCTCTTCAGGACTATCCAGATCTTAGCGGGTACTTGAATTTTTAATCCTATGATCACAGCCTAAGAGGCCTAAAATCAGTGTTCCTACTAATCTCTTCTTTGTTTCATTAGCACTTTTTTGCTTTTCATTTTCTTTTTCTTGATATGGTCTAGAACCAAGTCAATTCCTTAATTTCTTACTAATGACTATCTCTTTTCTTTTCTTTTCAAATTGTGCTCCTTTTTGGCATTTTTAACTCCTCCCCCTTTTCTCCTCAAAATTTGTATGCCCTCAAAATTTTTCTCCTCTCAATTTTTTGTTCTTTTTCAAGAATTTTTTCATTTTTTTTGGTATTTTTGGAATGTGATTTTTTTGATGAAACCATTCTTGTGAGATGATTTTCATGGCATTTTGCACTTTAATACCCCCCCATGCCTACGATTTGCAATGTCCCCAATGTAAATTAGGTGGGTTCGAGTTTAGCTTAGATCAATCATTAGAACAGGTTTTGGGTGGGTGAATGGGTCGGGATGACTGTTGCGGATGATTTCAAGCTCAAGTACAGGTACCAGAGTTGGAGTCGGCTGTTCTAATGGATGAACCCTAAAGTGCAATATGAGTTCAGCATAGGAATGTGTCAAGAAATGTTTTAGGTTTTTCAAAAATGACGGGTTGCCTCCCGTTAAGTGCTGAGTTTTACGCCATCGGTCGGGCGCAATGGGCTCAAGGAGAATGGTGGGTAAAAGATGTCTCAGCCAAATTTGCATCGGTAAGTTCAATGAACGGTTTGAGTCTCTGACTGTTCACAACAAAAGGTTCTGAAACGTGGCTGAGTTGATTGATTTCGATGGCTCCATTTCCAAAGATTCGTCGGACAAGATAAGGTCCATTCCATTTTGATCTGAGTTTTCATTGAAATAGTTTGAGTTTGGCATCAGAGAGTAGGACTTTCTGACCAAGGAAAAAGATCTTTCTGGATATGTGCTTGTCATGAAAGGCATTAACCTGCTCTTTGTAGATTCGCGAGTTCTCATACGCATCGTGGCGTAATTCATTGATCTCGCTTATTTGAAGCTTTCTGTAGGTTCCTGCCTTAGAAAGATAGAGATTACAGTTCTATACTGCCTAATAGGCTTTGTGCTCCAATTCGACGGGGAGGTGACATGCCTTCTCGTACACCAATCTGAAGAGAGACATACCTAATTGGATTTTGTGGGCGATCCTATAAGCCCACAAAGCTTTCGGAAGTCGGGATGATCAGTCTTTCTTGTCAGGTTGAACAGTAACTTGGAGGATCTTCTTAATCTCCCGATTCGATAACTTAGCTAGACCATTGGTTTGGGGGTGATAAGGAGTAGAGATTCGATGTGACATCTCGTATTTGGTCATCAGTGGCCTGAACTGAGCATTAGTGAAATGGATCCCTCCATTAGAGATTATAGCACGTGGAATCCCTAACCAAGGAAAGATGTTCTGATGAATGAATTTGAAAACGACCTTATGATCATTGGTTCGGGTTGGAATGGCTTCGATCCATTTGGACACTTAGTCAATAGCGAGCAGAATGTACTCGAAGCTGTCTGAAATAGGAAAGGGTCCCATAAAATCGATCCCCCCAGACATGAAAGATTTCGCATACGAGAATTGGCTATAAGGGCATCATATCATGGTGGCTCATGTTGCCTAAGGTCTAGCAACAAGTGCATGCCTTACAGTGATTGTATGCATCTTTGAAAATCGTGGGCCAATAGAAGCCGCACTGGAGGACTTTTGCTGCGGTTTTATGACCAGAGAAGTGTCAACCGCATGCTTGGTCATGGGAGGACAAAATGCCCTGAATTTCCACTTCCGTGACACATCGTCAGATGATTTGATTAGCACCAATGCGAAAGAGATACAGGTCTTCCCAGAAGTAGTACTTGGCATTAGAAAGCAATTTGTCTTTCTTAGCCTTTGGTCAATTGGACAAAATCTGATGTGATGCTAAGTAGTTTACTAGATCAGCAAACCATGGAAGCCCTGTACTGATAGTCAGGAGGTGCTCATTAGGAAAATGTTTCGTAATGGGTCCGGAAGGATCAATAATGTCAGAACGAAGGTGAGTTAAGTGATCAGCTACCACATTCTGTTTTCCAGCCTTATTGCGAATCTCGAGGTCAAACTCTTGCAATAGTAAGATCTAGCAAATTAGTCAAGGTTTCACATCCTTCTTCGCAACGAGATGCCTCACAGCATGTGATCAGAGTAAATGATAACACAGGGACCCAGAAAATATGATCTAAATTTTTCTATGGCAAATACTATGGCTAGTAGCTCTTTCTCAGTAACTGTGTAGTTATGCTAAGCCTCATCAAGTATCTTGCTAGCGTAGTAGATGACCACGGATTTCTCATCAATATTCTACCCATGTACCGCTCCTACAGCGAAATCAGATGCATCGCACATGATCTCAAAGGGTTGAGACCAATCAAGGGACTGTAGGATTGGAGCTTGGGTAACTCAATCACGTAGGATTTCAAATGCTTGAGTGCATTCCTTGGAGATTTCAAAAGGAACATCCTTAGATAACAGATTAATCAGGGGACGTATGATTTTCGAGAAATCAGGAATGAATCGACGGTAAAAATCGATGTGCCCCAGGAAAGATCAGATGTCTTTGATCTAGCTAGGCATAGGGAGTTTGGAAATCAGATTCACCTTGGCTCGATCAACCTGGATGCATTTTTTAGAGATGAGATATCCCAGGATAATTCCTTCAGGCACCATGAAGTGGCTCTTTTCCCAGGAAAGAACCAGTTTCACATCAATGCACCGCCTGAGGATCTAGACCAAGTGAGGAGGCAATCATCAAATGATTCGCCAAACACTGAGAAGTCATCCATGAAGACTTCTAGATAAGCACCTACCATATCTGAGAATATTGCAAGCATGCACCGCTAAAAAGTAGCAGGTGCATTGCAGAGACCGAACGACATTCTTCGGAATGCGTACGTCTCGAAGGGGCAGGTGAAAGTGGTCTTCTCTTGGTCCTCAGGATGGATTGCCACCTGGTTATAACTGGAGTACCCATCCAAAAAGGTAGAAGAATCTATTTCCTGCTAGTTTTTCTAGGATCTGATCAGTAAACGGTAGTGGGAAATGATCCTTCTTCATGGAGGTATTGAGGCTTCTGTAATCAATGCAGACTCTCCACGAATTTGCCACACAGGTTGGTATGATTCTCTGATTTCAGTCATGATCTGATGAGTCCTACCTTCTTAGACACAACCTGGATTGGACTCACCCACGACTGTCGGAGATCGGGTAGATGATCCCAGCATCTAACCACTTCATGATCTCCTTTTTCATGACCCCCTGCAGATTAGGATTCAGATGTCTCTGCATTTCATGGGAAGGTCATGTGCCCTCTTCAGTATAGATGCGGTGTGTGAAGTAAGAGGGGCTAATACCAGTCAAATCATCAAGAGTCCAACCAATGGCTCTTCGATGTTGCTGGAGAACAGAAATCAGACAGGATTCCTGATCAGGTGTAAGGCTGGAGTTGATAATCACAGGAAACGTCTGATTGGAACCCAAAAAGATGTACTTTAGATGATCGAGAAGAGGCTTTAGTTCCAAGACAGGGTTATCAGCAACACCGGGTGGTTCAGGGTGTGTCTAGGTTAAGTTCAGACTCCTCTGATTGCGGGTTTTGATCCTCTTGTGGTTGGTCAGAAGTAGTCATGTTTTCCTCAATATACGGATCGTCAACTACAACCTTGATATCACATATTTGTTTCATAACTCTGCAATTAATCCCTTGTTGGGCCTTAAAAATGTCAATCTTTAATGTCTGGTTCCCAAATTTTAATTCAATTTGACCCTCCTCAAAATTAATGTTGGCCCTAGCAGTGGCCTGAAAGTGTCTCCCTTGTATGATTGGTGTGTTTTTCAGATTTTCTGGAGCATCCATATCCAAGACTACGAAGTCCACCAGGAAATAGAAATCCCGAACCCTAACAATGACATCCTCAAGAACTCCTTTAGGTGACTTAATAGATCGGTCTGCCAACTGTAATGTCGCCTCTGTAGGTTTGAGCTCAGATTCCTCAAGATGGTCAAGTAGGGATGTAGGTATTAGGTTTATGGAGGCTCCTAGATCCAATAAAGCTCTATCAAATTGGATATCACCGACTGTACAGGAAATCAGGGGAGTACTTGGGTCTTTTGCCTTACATGGGAGTTTGCTCAAAATGACAGAGCTGGCTTGCTATGACAATACGATTGGGCTCCCACTTTTGGTTCGCGGCTTACGCTTCGGTATACATACATCCTTCAAAAATCGTGTGCAAGTCGGTACATGGTGAATCACATCCATCAAGGGTATGTTTATATGGACCTGCTCAAAGAGCTTGACCAGGTCCTCTTAAGGTGCCATGAGTTTGGTTGTCCTCTTTCCCATGGTCAAGGCCTCGAGAAATGGAACCTTGGATGGTTCCTCTAGAATAGGTCTAGGTTCTTGATCTGGGATAGGGGTATCTTGGATGACTGTCCTAGGGTTTGGGTGACTATCAAGCTATAAGTGGCTTGGGTAAGGTGGGTCCTGTGTTGCTTTGCCACTACAGGTTGTTACTGAATTTAATCCTGCCTGGTTCGGGTTTGGTGTAGGTAAAATAGGTGTATGATGCTAAAATCCTAAGTACGATGTTGAAGCTTCCATCCCATCGGGTGATGGAGCAGAAGGGCCCTGATAAATCATGTGGGCTTTACCCGGATTTGGGTTCATAACGCAGCTCTAGTTTGGCACGTTATTTAGATTCGGCAGAGGTTGTGAAGGGAGTGTGCCAGGTTGGCAGGAATTCACCATCTAGGCGAGTTGATTGCAAACCTCTATGATCTCATCTTTGTGTTGTTTCTGCTTAGCCACATTCATCTTTTGAATGTCAACTAGAGTCTGAAGGATGAGAGTCATTTGATCTATCTGAGTTGGCCTAGATTGATAGGTGGGGTTGGGCCGAGGCTGAGGTGGCTGATATGGACGAGGAGCTTGTGGATGGGGTTGATATGGTGGTCTCTGATTCTGATTGTTTCCTGCCGACAGGAAATTAGGATGATTTTGCCATCCAGGGTTATAGGTATTAGAGAATGGGTCATTTTGGATGGCATTGAGGTCCTCGCAGGTTTGAGGAACCTCAGAAAAGTCAAAGTACGAGGGTTCAGAGTTCCCTCAACTAGAGTAGGCAAGGTCGGAGTTTCCTCCGACCCTAAAGTCAGATGAAGGTAGATACGGTTCCATCCCCTAAGAAGATCGGTGATAGATGTTATGCACAGCTTCCCTCCCAGAGGGCGACTGTGTGAACAAGTTTTACGTAGAGGTGGCTCGCTGCAGATGTCGAGTTAGCTCATCCACCTTCTTCTCAATAATAGAGATCATGTCCAACCGACTGGCCATCAATTCCAAGTCGATTGAAGACGATAGGCCCTGCATCTCATGTGCCCCCCTTCGATTCTTCGATGCGTGGGCATTCGTCCAGTCGAATAAGCCTATGGAGTCATTATTGATGGAGTTCTTGCACATATTCTGAAGAATCTCCCACACAGTGTCTTCGTGTTGACCCATGATATTTCCTCCGCAAATTGCATTGACGAATAAACAGATATCTTCATGGAGTCCCTGGTAAAAAGATTGGACTTGTTCCCATTTAGGAACTTCGTGATTGGGGCACTTTCTCATGAGATCAAGGAAACGATCCCATGCCTCATGAAGTGGTTCTCCTGGCTGCTGTGTGAAGTGCGTGATCTGGTGTCATAAAGCACTCATTCGACCAACTGGGAAGAACTTTTTCAAAACCTCGGATTGTAGTTCAACCCATGTGTTGCTTGGACGTGTTTGAGTCTGATACCAGTGAGCTGCTTTATCCATGAGAGAGAAGGAGAACATTTTCATTAGAAGGATATCCCAATTTGGACATCTGACCCGAAGGTCTGAGCTAGATGCTTGAGTTGTTTGATGTGCTAGAAAGGATCCTCAGAATTGAGCTCATGAAATTTTGGAATAGCATGAATCATGTTGGGCTTGAGTTCAGTATCAGGACCTCCAGACTGGATTTGGACTCGAGGTTCGATCACCACCGCAGCAGGATTATAATGATCTCACATCATAGGACGCTGCGGTGGATTCACAAAGGCTTGGAATAAATCATTAAGGCACTGAAGTTGGTTCTCAAGGTTATTCTCTTCTTCTGTGGGTTGTGCCATGATGATGGGTGAAGGAGAATTAGGCTCAGATGAATCAAAAGAGATGTCTATGTGATAGGGTTGCTGCACAAACACGGAAGTCGAGGCCTGGCCTTGATGGGAGTGAATGACTAAAGGTGGACTAAAGTATGGTCTTAAGGACCTCCTACTGAACATGCACTTATGGTCTGGATGAGAATAAAATGTGATGGACCCAATCAAGAAACTCAAAAATTTTTGGTGACTATAGAGATTCAGGGTGGATGGTACCCCTTAGTCAGAAAGCTGTCCACCTGAGAAATACCTGGGCAACCAGTGAGGGAGAGTCCCTCAAAGACCCCTACACAGTAGAGCACCCCCAAGGGTTACAGGGTTTCCCCCACCTGACCTCTCTTGTCACTGATGTTCCAAGTAGGCCAAAATGGGGACTTAACCTCTTAAGTCTACCAGTTTTATTAAGAGCAAGGGTGATTAGGATTTCACTTGAACTTTAGAATGTATTAAGTGCAAAAGTGACATAATTTCAAGATTGGTTGACCCAACAAGGTGGGTCAACTTCACCTATTTGTCCTTTGAGAAGTTTTAGGTCCCTCCTTTAGGATTCAAGTGAGATTAAGAACCTAATTTTTAGGGTTTGCTTGAATAGATCAATTCAACGAAGGCTTAGGCACACATCATTTTGCAAAGTTGATTCTTGCTTATGTAAGTGTCTCTAAAACCCTAACTTGGAATCCTTAATTGGCTCTAATTTTGGTCTAGTTTAGTTTGCCAAATGTGGTACCTAGGGCTCAAATAAGAATGTGATAGCCCTAGTTACCTTAAGTGGGCGCACAAATCAAGTTTTGTTGTTAAAATCAAATCAAGCAACTTGGTGAATTATCTAAGAATGTAAAGCAAGTAGCCCTAATTGATTTTATCATTTTCAACCTTTTCAGAATAATGGGCTTAAGAGAGAGTAATCAGAATTTACCTGCCACTGGAGTGTTTGATGTGCAGCTAACTTTCTTCATTATATCTTCTCCCTGAAACAACCAGAACAAAAGAGATATGGAAAGTTAGTATCTATATTAGAAATTGTAATCAAGAATTCTAAATTGCCTATTACTCCCCAACAACGGCGCCAAAATGTTCAATCGCTAAGCTGGTGTTTAAAAAGTGTCACATTGTAATATAGTTGAAATAGCGTTCAAACAAATACAATTTTTTACTCGAATAAGTCTGAGGTCAAACATAGGGAGCAAATTGGTATTTAGAAACCAAGATCACAATTCAGAATTAAAAGGATTTACAATAATAGCTGTGGCAATGTGCAAAAATATGGGAGTAAAATGGTGATTGAGATCACCAAATACTCCTATAATATCACCAAAGAACTCAATGTATTTGCAATGAAATGAAAGTAATGATCTTTCATATGATGAAGGAATCAGATGACTTAAAGTGTCTGATCCTTCTTCTTTGCTTCTTCTTTTCTTCTCTGTCTCTGCCTTTGCTTTCTCTGTTTCTATCTTTGGCCTCTTCTTCTTCTTCTGTGATCCTTCTCTTTCTCTTCAGCTGCTGCTCTGGCCTCTTCTACTTCAGTGATCCTTCTCTTTCTCTTCAGCTGCTGCTCTGGCCTCTTCTTCTTCCTCTTCTTCATCCTTCTTCCTTCTGCCTTCAACCCTGTCCTCCTCTTCTTCTTCAGAATCTGCTAAGTGTCGGCCAAAGATCCCTGTAGCAAAACCCGCCCCCTACCTGCATGACTCTCCTCTCTTTCTCTCTTAGGATCCACTCTCCCAGAGCCACACAAGTATTCGGGTTATCGGGTCGGGTGCGTACCCAGGTCCAGGCCCACCGATGTGCGATGGTGGGCGAGGAGTGCCGATCGGGTCAGTTCAGCCAGGTCTGTGGGTGAGGTGTCATGGACGAGACTGGGTATGGTGAGTGGGACTTCGCCCCGTGGTAACTGAGGCGATGAGCTTACACAACTTTTTCAATTTATTCAGGTGCGGGCGCCCCTTCATTTTTGAGGTGGGACTATCTACGCCCCCTTTTCTAGCTCACCTACAGTAGAGAGTGATGCTTCCAATTGCAGTAGCTGCTAAGGCTTTCGACTGGAATTGAAGGCCTGGGTGTGTGCGCAAGAGACTTCCACGCAACCTAGGAGTTCACCCTGGGCTTGGCAGCACCTGGAGCGGCTTCAAGCAAGCTTCAAGCTTGCTTGCCAATGGTGGATGGGGCCTAAACCTGAAAATAATAGAACAGCCTCGCGGCCACGTCAAATTACTTAGGGGGGTGAGTGGGTGTGTTTGGGGGGTGATTTGGGTGAGTGGCGTAGTGAGTAAAGTGAGGGGAAGTGCTCAGTGAGGGGTGGTGGAGGTTGTGGGCTTGTCAGAGAGGGTTTTGGTGGCCTGTGGTGGTGGGATGGCCTCGCCGGAGGTGGTGGCCGAAGATGGAAGGGATGGAGGTGGGACAGGTGTCAGTGGCGGATTTTGGGAAATAAAGAAAGGGGAATAAAATAGAGAGGACAGGGAACTTAGCTGGGAGGTCAAGGGACGAAGAGGGGCAGCGAAGGCATCGGGTCTGGTATGGCTGACGCCGGAGATGAAGGCGACTCTGGTGAGGTGGGAATGGCGAGGATGAAGAGGGAGTGGCGTCTGCTGGTACAGCGAGACGCAGACGAAGGTAGGGAGGAGGAATCCACCGCAAGTATGGCGGTCGGACGACGAGAAAGTGCTGGAAAGGTTGTGGGACGTCGAGGAGCATACGGTCGTGAGGAGGAAGAGAAGAATTGAGGGTATTCGTGGCCAAATTCGAGCGTGAAGAAGTCAGGGAGATCTGGGCTTCTTTAAGTAGAGCTCTGAAGGTCGATTAGGGCTTAGGAAGCAAGCTTCCCAAGATTGGAAGGTCGCCGGAGATGGGAGTTGTTGAGATACCCAAATCTCTCATGCATTCGCTTGAGAGATTAGGAAGGAATCAAAGGTCATTAATGGGTTCAGATGGGAGAGAATTTCTCAGAGGATCTCCCTTCCAATTTTGGAGGAGATTCTCTGAGAAATCAAAGAGATCTCTATCAAAGGTCACTATAGTAGGTTTCCTCCGCGATAATGGCGGAGGGACCTACTTGTGAAGACGATGAGAAAGCTAGGGTGTTGCTAGCAAGGGTTTTTGAAAGTTAGGGGTAGAAACCTAATCAGGCAAGCCCTTTTTGCAAACTAGGTCAAGATGAGTTCCCCTTAAGTCCAAATTTTGCTAAAAACCTTATTTGGACCTAAGGAATCTAATGGTGAAGTTGAATTTTGGTTTTGACCATGTTTAGCTGGGTAATTTATGCAAAAACCTAAATTAAGACAAATATTTGTCTGAGACTCCAATTTAGGTCAAGATGGCTTCAGATGGTCACTTTGAAAGTACTAAACCCTAGAGAATATTTTTCTATGATCTTTAGAGGGTTTAAGTGAACTTTATCCTGACGAGAACCTTGGTTAATTAAGTGGGTCTATTTTAAGGATTTCAAAAGTCATTTAATTCTTAGATCTCACACAAATCCTTTTCTGTCAAATCCAACCCACTTGTTATCTTATTAAGACTATTTGACCTTTGCTAAGCCCTTGAGAAAACCCGTGGCTGTACTACATTGGTAAAATTACAGTTTTACCCCTTGTTTCTTGTGTTTCTCTCAGAAAGGTTATGCAATGAGTTATAACCTTCAGTTGGTTATGTAGGAGCATTTATTCTCTTCATTGGGTCAAAATGAGCTAGTTAGGGCTCATGATGGTGTTCCCATCACCCACCCTTGTAAACCTATTTTAAACTATGAACTAAGCTGAATTCAAACCTACTTGGTTTGCAATGAGGGCATTACAAAACTTAGGCATTGAGGGTATTAAATTGTAAAATGACTGAAAATTCAATTCTTTTGAAGGGTTCTCACAAAAAAATAATAAATGGGGAAAGGAGAGGAAATCTTTTTGAGCTGAATTGCAAATCTATTTTGAGGAGGAAAAGGAAGGAAATACAGAACGAAAAAAGGAGCAAAAATAAAGAAAAAAATTTAGTTAGTCCTAGCAATTGAGTATGAAACATACCTAAGTTCTATGCTAGATCAAATTATCAATTAATTCCTGAAGTGCTGAAAGAAAGGAGATAAGTGAGGAATACCGACTTTAGGCCTGTTGGGCCCGTTTGGGCTCAAACATTCATGTATTTGTTAAGATCTATACTATTCCTCGAGAGGTTGAGGGAGTTGCGAAGTTGATGTATTAAGTCTAAGGCTTAGGGATTATTCAACCTCGTTACCTATCCTTTGGTTTGTGAGACTTGGTAACCTAGGCATCCACAACTTACACACTAGTCTGGTTCAGTGAGCTTAATGAAGAAAAATTCCAAAAATGTATTCTGTTCTAGAAAAGAAAATGATTTCTCAATGATTTGACTTAGGAGTGGCTCGAAAACATAAGTTGATTAGAGGAGTTCCCTCCACTGAGAGGAGTAAATATTCCCCTTGAAGATGCGTTATAACATATCATCTCCTCGATGCTTGTCTCCTAGGATATTTAAATATCCTATTGGGGGCATAAAAACTCCTTACACTGGTTCAGGTACCATGGGTGACATTATTGCAAAATGTCGATCACCAGGACCTAGATTAGCTATAGAATGCCATGGGCAGCACTATCATAAATTGTCGATTGCTAGGGTTCTGGGGGTTGCCATGGGAGATGCTATCCCAAAGTCTTGATTGCTAAGGACCCTTCGAGGATTGATGATAGGGATGAGGAATCTAATACAAATCGTGTTGGGCTAATCCAATGTTAGATTTAGAAGAATATAAAAATTTACAAAAAGAAGAAAAATCTCAAAAATATCTCTCTCTATTCTCAAAATGCATTAGCAAGTTGAACTTGGACCTTGCTACACGAACGCATGGGTGCTTTAACCGCTGGGTCAAAGAACTTCTAGGCAGATTCTGGGGCCTTAGAAACCTTTGTTGTGGACCAAAGCTTGAAGCTGGTTAGGTCAGTATCTTAGCTGGTACTTGAGTACCTCTAGGCCTAGAGTTGGTATTTCGATCTGATATCTATAAAAGTAGTATGATAAGGCATCCTAACGACAAAAATCTGGTATAGAGATCAGGTCTGTTTCATTGATAGTGGTGGTATCTAGGGTCTTCCAAAGAGTCAAAAATGTTGATTAATAACTTTATTCTCTCTCTTACTCTCTCAAATCAACACCTGTATTTTTTGGTTTTGTAATTTTTAGGGTTTTTGAAATAATGGGGAAAGAAATGATAACGAAAGTGAGGACAAGAAAAATTCGCAATGGAAACTACTATGCCTAATTGACTAGTAGAAAAGTATTCTCTTCTAAGCTCACACTAGGCAAGTGTGCTTAGTCTAATTAGGAGAAAAGAGTGTAGTGCACTAAAAGAAGTAAAAATACTTCAATTAAAAACACACAAGAAGATGGCAAAAGGCAATTGTATTGAAATAGGAGAAAACTTGTCTTTACAAAATACTAGTAGAGTAATGCTTCTACTACAAAATTAAAGTGAAAAACAATAATTAGAAATGTCTCCTGATGTGACATGTTTCGCATGTTCGAAATTAGGGTTCGAAGGACCCATTATAGTAGCTTTCAAACAAATCGATCAGATAAAATTTATAACTGAAACTCGAAAAGTGAGTCTTGGGTCAAACACGGGGAGGAGAACATTTGGTTTTATAAAAATTCATGCTTTGCTTTTATTTGTTTTTGGTCATTTTTATATTTTGTAATTTTTTTGGTATTTTTAGCAAGCAAGAGATCAGGTCAATGAATTCTAGCAAATCTACTTGCAAAAATATAAGAGAGAGAGGGAGAGAGAGAGAGAAACAATCATCTATTCATGAGCAAGTGTTTGTTACAACTACAAAAGTAGGAAATCTACACTACAAAGGCGTAAAAAGATAGAATGAGGTGAGAGAAATCCCTGTCAACGGTTGTCCGGAGGACGACTCGCTTTGATGTCGCCTAGAGGAAGGTGGTGAGGAGCAGGACGAACAGGGATGGAGCCAGAGGATGGAGGATGGGGTAGGATGGCATCACAGCAAGGATCTTCCTCCCGAAGGGTGGTAAGAGGACAACCATAGGATGCTCCATGAATGGGGATGAGGGGAGGGAAAACTATTTGGTTTTCTACTCTAGAGGAGCATCCCAGGCTTGGGACAAGCTCTCTCTAGATCCTTGGAGATGGTGAGAGGAAGAAAGGAAGATATGGTTTGGAATGGTGGTGGGTAGGTCCTTTTATAGTGGAGGACGAAGAACAAATTAGCATTTAGGTCATTACTGACGTCCGTAAATGTCGCTAAAGATCCCTGCAGCTGTCGCTGAAGATTCACCCTTCAATTCGTTTGCTGGTGTGCACAAGCCATTAGTGACAGCTACAAGCGTCAATGAAGACCCGTGTCGCTAAAGATCCACCTGGTGCTCATGCTCTGTTGGCACGCACGCATGCTCGCGTGCTAGTGCTGCACTATGCTCGTAGGTGCTACACTGTTCACTACTACTGCATGCGTGCACATGCGCTGGGCACCAGCTAAATTGAGGAATTGGGGGGGGGGGCTGCGGTGATTTGAACCCACTCCCCTCCTTTAGGAGTGCCTCTCTCCAACCAACGCACCAAGACGTCCAGACCGTCGCGCGGATGTCTTAACACACGCTATGAAGATGAATCCTCAATCGTTGGATCTTGATCCAATGGCTGTGGTGCGAGATCAGCGATGATGAGGAGGCAGTGCTGGGACTACTGGCCAGTGTTGAGCGTCTTGGATGGTGCCACGTGGTGCCATATGGGCCATCCATTCTTCTTTCTATTGCAGAGGGTGCCACGGTGCTTGGATCGAGTTGATTTCTGCATTTCCAAACTACGATTGTCGCTCTAGATCCATCCGTATGGTTGGATTTTTCATCCGAAGCCCGTAAGGATGTCGATTGCCCTCCTGGCCGTCGATCTTTCTCAGACTTCATATGATGCTACGAGACTCTGATTTAGACGATTTCAAAGGTATTATCCTCTAATCGTCGTCTTGATCAGATCCATGCGATCTAATCAACCATCTGAGGCCATGAAATAAATCTTCTTCTTTCCTGACCATGAAAAGGACCTAATTAACCTAAAATATATACAACCACTCTAAATGCAGAATGATGCATGCTATGCAATATTTATAACATGAAATGCAAATCTAAGCCTAGGAACATGCATGATTAGGCATTTTAACCTAAATAGATGTATCCATATCATACCCCCATGCCTATCTTTTGCTAGTCCCTAGCAAAATTAAACTACATGCTATGTATAAAAACAAAATTAGGATTAAATCACTTAGGCCTAAGTCGTTTATTAACAATAGAAATTATCAACTAAGGTCCTAAACTACGAAGACTCAACAGTACCTGGGTGTCTGCCAGAATGCAGACCACCCAAGTCCTTGCCTTATTTGAAAAGGGAAGACTCATTTTTTTATTTTTCTTCTTTTCTAATTTTTTTGGACTTTTGGAGTTTGAGAGTTTCAGGATAACTTTTTACAGCTACCCGACCCACCAAAGACTCGAAAAGGACTCTAAGTGCAAAGCATCTAGTGAAAATAGTGAAAGACTCACTAGGCAGCTGTTAAAATGGAGTTCGGGTTTCTACGACCCTAGGTGACCTTGCCTAGAGGTTTATCTTTTCAAGCGGTAGCTTTCTCCCTACTATTATTTACGGGGTCAACATAAGGGCGAACCCAATGTATATCTCCCTGCTTTATTCTACTTCCCCGCTTCTTCCCTAAGTGTTTTGGGAATTATTGTGCATTTTTGTGAGCTAGGCTCAGGACAACCAGCCAATGGGCTATTACCCACAACAACTTGCCAGCCATACTCGTGCGATGAAGTGTGGTTTTGTTTATTTTATTTTTTTCTCCTTTTTCTTTTTTTTCTTCTTTTTTTTCAAGTAGGTGGCTTCCTTGATCTAAGATTTACCTAAAGGCAGTACAATGAAAATGGTCTTGTGGTTAGGCTCTGGACAACCGGTCGATGGGCTGTTACCACCAATAACTTACTAGCCATACCACCCTAGATAGTTCATTAGCTAGCCAATTTTTGAAGAAACCATCGAAAAGTGAGTCAGTGCAAAAAGTGTGTAGATGCTTAGGCTTAAAGCCCCTCAAATCAAAGGGCGGGTTGATAAGTCGCATACTTATCATCCCAATTTATTTACCAAATTAAAATTAATTGGAAATGGCGAGGACTCAAGACTAAGTCCACATTCTTATGGACACCTGGGCTAATTAAGCTTGAAGACCTGAAGAGTCTAAGTGTTCAGGTCTTATTATATCGTTTCTAAAGTTAATAACTTCCAAAAGCCTAAGTTATCTTCTTAATTTTTTTTAAAGAAAATAAAAGAAATTCTACAGAGCTAAGGAAATAATTTCAGGATTATGTATCCACCCCCTCATGCCTAAATGATGCAATGTCCTCATTGTAAAAATAAAGACATGAAAAGGGCAGAGTAAACAAAATATCACTTAAATACCATGAGAAATCCGGTTAGCTCCATAGATAATGTGAACTATAAGCACGTGCTAAATGTAATGCCTTTAGCTAGGCATAAAATACCTACAATGAAGAAATTGAGACTTCACAAGTGCGTGTCAGAATCAAAATCAAAAGATTAATCCTCCGACTCGCCAACAGAAGATGTCCACAGATGTGGACCAGATTATGGTGCAGACCCATGCCCCAGGGTCGAGTAGTTCTAAGGTTCTAGATGAAAATCACCCAGAACATAAGATTATTGTATTTACGGGGCCGGGCCTGTGGTTTGGTGGTGTGTAACCCAAGACTAATGTGTCGGACAAAAGGTAGATTTGATTTACAAGGTTCAAATGTCCACTTAAAATTCAGCTTAGAAAGATAGTCAATAATTCCAAGCTTAGGTTGCACGTCAAAGATATCGCAAGGGTCCTGGTAGAAATTAGGTGGTTTTAGGTCAACAGGAACCCTTAAATCCAAACTCATAGTTCCCTCAGAAGTAGCTTCCCATATTTTTATTTCCCACTTCCTATCCTAGAAAATCAAGGTTTTTGGGACCTCCAAATCATTGTACACCCCATCTAAAATACCCAAGTCCAATAATTGTGTCTCAATCAAGATTGACTTGGGTCTGGTGATCTCAAGAATATCATAATTCAGTTCTTTTGGGTGTGGTTGAGGAATGGGGCTACTGATTGAATCATCAGGATTTAAATCATCCAAGTTAGCCCCAACATGATCATAATCTTCAATGATCGGGCTACCAAATAGTTCGTCATGCTCCTCAAGCCTGATTGTCTCACTAAAATCCTCTTCCTTAAGTTCAAGTGAGACTTCACTAAGAGATTCTTCACCCTCAGAGTCAAAGAATTCATGATCCTCATTTATATATGTCTCAAAATCGATTGTCATTTCTTAGTTCAAAGAGACATATTTTTCCTCATTCCTTGGCTCGGGGATCTCTGGTGAATCAATCAGTTCATCCTCAATGGGTTGCTCTAGCCCAACCTGGTCATCCCTAGTCTCAGAAAATGTATCCCCTTCGACAAGAACCTGAGCGGGTTCAAACATTGGCTCTCCTGAAGGGGGTTCATCTTGAGAATCATCCCAAGATTTGACTAAGGCAACCACAAATTTCATTCTAAACCTCGATAATTTCCCAAGTAGAAACTCACCCAGGTCCCTATCCCTAACATTTTGGAGTAAATCCAATAAAGAACTATTAAGTTCATCAATCATTTTTATCATAGGCTCCAATGCTTCAGTGTATGGTTTTGGCTGGGCTTCTGAAGATTGTATGGTTTCCTCAAGTTAGCCAACACCCTGTCTTGGACCTGGTTCACCTGAACCGACTGGTTTGGTTTAGGTTTGGGTGGGTTTGGGTTCATTCTAAGGGAGTTAAGATATCGAGGTTCTTGTGTCCCTTCCTGATAGTAGTTCATCTTGGGTTGTTCAAAGAATGGTGGTGACCTATATTCAACATAATTCTGCAGAGGATAAGTGTTATAATTAGCATATCCTTCATGGTTGTAGATCTGGTTAGGTTGATCATCAAGGGGTGGAGATTTGTAATCATTGTAGCTCTGGGAAGGATAGTAATCATAGTCTTGTTGTCCAGGGTTAGACCCTGGACACTAAGGTCCGGATTCATATCCCCAATCAAAGTTATCCTGGCTAGCGGATGGGTAATGATAAGTCGAGTCGGGACAGTAATCATCTTGAGGATACATGTTGGTAGGAGGGTAGGATTGAAAATGTGTGAAAGATGTCGAAGGATACATGGTAGAATAGGAGGGAAAACAAAAGAGAGAAATGTGCCTACAATACAATCAACCAAACCTGTCCTTATGTGGGTAGCCTAAAGACCTACAGACTCCCAGGACCCATCTTGAGATTATAAACGATTTGGTCTACTTTTTTTCGATCAATCCAACTAGTTAGAAGGAGGGACTGGGGAGAAGGTTCCTCCCTTGTCTTACGCCTCTGGTTCCTAGTGTACACCCCAGCCGTGGTCATTTGATGCTACTCCCCTAGATAGACATCAGATGGACCAGCAAAAGTAGATTAATCGAAAAAAATCGAAAAAAAATCTCAGTCTAAGCCCCATAGAGCGAAGCAATCCTTAAGGCCAAGGACTACTCAGTTTTAATTAGGCTTGGGATGATTGTGCTCTTGGAATGTGATGGGCCCTTTAAATGGGTTGTGCCCTTAATGATCAATTCAAGTGTATGTGCGTGCACAACCAGGGTTTACAAACAACGTTATTAGATGATGTGTCTTTTAGGGTTTAACCTTGTTTAGTATCTTTTAGGGTTTAATACTTAGGTTGGTTCAATCAGGGTTTAGTAGAACACTCCAGGTTTTACAAGCACTGGTGATGATGTGTTCCTTTAGAAATCAGAAAAAATGTGGAGTGCCTGGTTCATCCCTAAAAATCAACCCTAAGAGGCAAGCTACTTGATGGATCAGTTTTAAATTGAGTGGTGCGGCCAAAATAGCTTAATCAATTGGCCTGTTGCATCACTTAGTTAAGGCACACAAGAATGTTTAACCTATTCAGATTTCTACTCACTTACGTGTATTGAGTTGAACTGTACTGGGTCCACAGGTCAGATCCCGGTTAAGCGGTAGAATCAAAGTGATTGTGCACCTTAGGATAAGAAGTTGTGGGTGTTAATTGTGTAGCTTTCAGTTAAATCCCACAAGAAAAGAATACTTTTTTATTTTTTTTATATATGCGGGTGGTGAGGTGAGTGGAGTGACAATCAAACAACCAAAATCTACCCTAGGGTTTATGCAAGCACCTAAGTTGATTTGGGTTTGAGTTATTAGGTTATGGAATGAAAACTGGGGTGGGGGTGGTGGGGATAAACTTACAAAACTTTCATTTGCACTTTTCTCCAATCTAACCGCTCTAACTTGCCTCGGATGAGTACTTGCAATCACAATAAGATCATTGAAAAGGTAAGATAAAAGTTAGGTAAGGTGGAAAAACATGGAAAAAAATCAAAGGGCATTGCCTCCTCGACAACGGTGCCAAAATGATGTGACGTGCTTTGCGTGTTTGAAATTAGGGTTCGGAGGACCCGTCATCGTAGCTCCCAAAATGCATCGATAAGATAAAATTTATAACTGAAACTCGAAAAGTGAGTCCCGGGTCCAACACAGGGAGGCGAATGTTTGGTTTTATAAATTTCCATGCTTCGCTTTTATTTGATTTTGGTCATTTTTATCTTTTCTATTTTTTTTGGTAGTTTTAGCAAGCAAGAGATCAGGTCGATGAATTCAAGCTAATCTACTTGCAAAAATATAAGATAGAGAGGGAGAGAGAGAGATAGAGAAACAATCATCTATTCATGAGTAAATGTTTGTTACAACTAAGAAATGGGAAATCTACACTACGAAAGTGTAAAAAGATAGAATGAGGTGAGAGAAATCCCCGTCGACGGTTGCTCAAAGGATGGCTCACTCTTACGTGGCCTGGAGGAAGGTGGTGAGGAGCGGGACGAATGGGGACAAAGTTAGAGGATGGAGGATGGGGTAGGACGGTGTCATGGCAAGGATCTTCTTCCCGAAGGGTGGTGAAAGGATGGCCATGGGATGCTCCACGAATAGGGATGAGGGGAGGGAAAACTATTTGGATTTCTACTCTAGAGGAGCATCTCAAGCTTAGGACAAGCTCTCTCTAGAGACTTGGAGGTGGTGAAAGGAACAAAGGAAGAGATGGTTTGGAATGGTGGTGGGTAGGTCCTTTTATAGTGGAAGAGGAAGAACAAATTCACATCTGGGTCATTATTGATGTCTGTAAACGTCGGAAAAGATCCCTGCAACTATCCCTGAAGATCCACCCTTCAATTCATTTGCTGGTGTGCAAGGGCCATTAGTGATAGCTGCAAGCGTCACTGAAGACCTGTGTCGCTGAAGATCTGCCTGCTGCTCATGCTTCGCTAGCATGTGCATCGTGCGCTCCTTGTCGCGCACACACACTCGCATGCTGGCACTGCACTATACATGCGGGCACTGCACTGTGCGCTGCTGCTATATGTGCTAGGCACCAGCTAAATTGAGGAATTGGGGGGGGCTGCGGGGATTTGTTGACGCAGCTAGATCGTGTTTTAACAATTATTGCATTGTAAGATAGATGAACTTTCCGCGAAAGCAAATAAAGATTTATAACTTGAAAATCAGAGTATCCGAGGTCGAACACAGGGAGCAATCTAAGTACTTCCGAAACTTGAGAACACAACTTTTTAAATGAGAATAAATGACTAGTTCAATGAGAGTGATATAAAAAGAAATTTCTCAAAGGGAACAAAAATGGACGTCTGATGCAATATCAGACATCTTAAAATAGAGCTCCTTCTCTTCTCTTCCCTTTCTACTTCTATTTCTCTTTCTTTATTTCTTTTCTTCCTACGACCAAGGTCTGGATTTCCTCTCTCTTTCTTCTTTCTTTTGCATTTCTTCTTCTTTTCTACCTTCTTGAATCTTTGTCTACCCCTTGTCTTCTTCTTCTTTAGTTCTATTCTCCTTGGCCTTGCTTCTTCTTCTCTGCCTTCCTTGGTTCTGTTCTTCTTCTCTACCTTGCCTCTCTTCTGCCTTGCCTTTCTTCCTTGGCAGAGCCTCCTTCCTTCTTTCTTCCTCTAGTTGCAGTGGCTAAGTCCCTACGTCCTGCACACAACTACGCACAGCAAAACCTAACCCTCTACCTGCACGTCTCTTTCTGTGTAAACCACTCTTAGCATGCTCTCCCAGAGCTGGGTAAATGGGTCGAATCGTGTGCCCGGGACCAGGCGCACCGGCGTGAGGGTGGTGCGCGAGGTGTGCTCAGGACAAGGTCGGGTCGGGTTGCGCCAAATCCACGTAGTGAACTCGCGGATGAGGCACAGTGGTAAGGTGAGGGACCTCACCCCAAGTGTGACTGGAGGCAACCGGCTAATATGATAAAAACAATATAAAGGATAAGAGCACGTCGTGACTTGCCGATGTTGGACTAAAGCCCACTGCTTTCCTTCGCGCACCTACATCAGACCGCGCCTTCAATTCCCTCAACTGCATGCTTTGTTGGCTTCACTTGCTGGGTCAGCTACCTTCGCAAGACCTTCCCAAGTTGGCATCACCTGGAAATCTGCAGTCCTGAGGCCTGGAGCAAGTGTGGAGCTTCCTCAAGTTGCTGTCAATGGCGGCCGGAGCTTGAGATCTGTCTGACACAAAAATTGCCTTGCGGCCTAATAAGATCACCGGGGGACCTTCGCCGTGTCACGGCAAAGGTGATGAGCTATGTGGCAGGCCGCGGGGCGGCCTAGGCGTGAGTGCCTAGGTCACTCTGTGGCCGGATGGGTGGGTGTGTTCGGGGGGCTGTTGTGGTGGTGTAGTGGGACTATGGATGAGTGGAGGGTGCTCAGTGAGGTGAGGCGGAGGTTATGCGATGGTCGGCGAGATGTGTGGGGCTGCGGAGCGACGGGAGCGTCTCGTCAGAGGGTGGCCGGAGATGAGGAAGGTGGCGGTGGATAGGAACGGTCGAGGGTCGATTCTGTGAAATAAAGTGAGGAAATGAAAGAGTGGAAGATGGGGAACTTATCTGGACTGTTGGGAGAGAAAGGGGGCAGCGGAGTCAGACGGCTCGTTTGTACCGTCGTCGGAGAAGATAACCCTGAGGGAGATATCGGCGATGAGGAGGTTGGGGAAGCGTGCGCTTGGTGCGGCGCGACGCGGGAAGATGAGGTGGAGTAGACTCTACTATTGGTATGGCAGCACAGTGACGAGAAGGAGGAGAGGTAATCACCGGAGCTTGCGGGTTTCTTGCCCGGAGAGAGGAGAGATGAAATTTGGAGGATTCTACCGTTAAGACAAGTCTGAGAGATTTCACAGAGGGTCGGAGGTCTTTTTATAGGTGTTGGCCGAGCTTCTGGTGCATGGAGGGCAAGCTTTTAGCCACCGTTGTCTCACCGGAGAAGGAAGGTGGTTGGGATCCAAATCTTTCGTGCGTTCGCACGAGAGATTAGATAGGAATCAGAGATCATGATCGGGCTTAGATGGAAGGGGATTCCTTAGGGAATCTTCCTTCCAATTCTGGGAGATCTCTGAGGGATCTGAGAGCATCCCCCCTGTCAACCTCGTCGGAGAAGGATTCTTCCCCAATAATGGTGGAAGGACCTGATTGTAAGATTGGCGAGAAAGCTTGGGGGGGTTATGTGATGGTTTTCAAAAGATAGGGACCGAAATGTAATTGGGTGTACTAAATTGCAAAGTAGGTCAGAATGACCTCCCCTTAGGTCCAATTTTTGGTACAAACCTAATTTGGACCTAAGGAATCCAATGGTGAAGTTGGATTTTAGGTTTGACCATGTTTGACTTAACATTTTACGTAAAAACCCAAATTAGGTCAATTGATGAGCTAGGACCCTATTCTAGGTCAAACTAGGTTCCAAAGGCCAATTTGAATGTTCTAAACCCTAGGAGATATTTTTCCATGAATTTTGGAGGGTTTACTTGTTTTTTATCCAGACCGAAACCTTGTTGAATTAAGCGGGTCTGTTTTAGAGTTACCAAATGTCATTTAATTCCTGGATTGCACATGAACCCATTTCTGATTGAATCGACCCACTTTTTATCTCATTTAGACTATTTGACCCATGTTTTTCCTCTGAGAAATCCCATTTATATACTGCAATGGTAAAATTGCAGTTTTAACCTTTATTTCATGTTTTTCTTCTCAGAACACTTATTCCTCCAATTAAGCCCTCTTCTAGGTTATGTAGGAGCTTTTATTCTCTTTATTAGGTCAAAATGAGCTAGTTATGGCTCATGATGATGCTCTCACCAGGATTCAAACCTGTGCCCCTCCTTTGGCAGTGCCTCTCTCCAACCAACGTCCCAATGCATGAGGTGGAGATGAATCCTCAACGGTTGGATCTTGATCCAACGGCTATGGTGCGAGATCAGCGATGATGAGGAGGCGGTGCTGGGACTGCTGGCTGGTGTTGGGTGGCCTGGATGGCACCACTGTAATAGAAAGAAGAATGGATGGCCTAGATGGCATCATGTGGCGCCATCTGGGCTGTCCATTCTTCTTTCTATTGCAGAGGGTGCCGGGGTGCTTGGATTGAGTTGATTTCCATGTTTTTGGACTGCGATCGTCACTTTGGATCCATTCGTATGGTCAGATTTTTCATCCGAAGCTTGTAAGGATGTCGCAATGCCCTTTTGGCCACTGATCTTCCTCGGACTTCATATGATGCTATGGGACTCCAATATAGATGATTTTGGAGGCGTTAGCCTCCAATTGTCATCTTGATCAGATCCATATGGTTCGACTGTCCATCTGAGGCCCTAAAATAAATCTTCTTCTTTCCTGACCATAAAAAGGATCTAATTAACCTAAAATATATACAACTACTCTAAATGCAGAATAATGCATGATATGCAATATCTATAACATGAAATGCAAATATAAGCCTAGGAACATGCATGATTAGGCATTTTAACCTAAATAGATGTATCTATATCATCTCCTAAATGATGATGAAGAAGAGTCTCCTTGCTCCAAGTATAGCAACTTCTGCACTTAAAAAGGGGCTTCTCCTTGCTCCTTCTTTGAAGTGCTCCTTTCTCTAGATCTTCCTAGGGTGGACGTCCACCCTAGGTCCTCCTCCTTTATCTAGCCATCCTTCTAGAGTGCTCCCAAGCTTGTGACACAAAGAAGAAGGGAAGAAGAAGAAGGCACCAAGGGGGCAAGGAATAACCTCCTTAATATTCTTCTTCTCTCCTTTTCTTTGGCCTAAAAAATATCGTAGAAATATGTATGATATATGTAAGCTAGGGATGACCTTTTTGGTGGTGGAATGGGAGGTATATATAGGAAAGAAAGGAGGGGGGTTGGCGTGGAGTTAGTGGATGGCTAGGATTGGATTAGGGTGGTGGTTATGGGATCTAATGGTGGAGATAGGTGGTGCCGCCTAACGGGTGTATGTGGTGGTGGTTATCGGTTGAAAGGCACATCAAATTGGCACCATGTTGGGGGTCTTCTAGAAGGGGTTTTTGGAGGGAAATGATGAAGGGTGGAGATGTGATGGAGTGATGATGTGTAGGGTGGAGATGGGATGAAGAGCTGGCCCCAAGTTGAGGATGGTTATTGGTGGTTTTTGGCACCAACTTTTTATGCCTTTTGGTGGTGGTTGAGGGGTGAAGAGGTGGCTAAAAGTTGGCCCAAAAGAGAGTAGGAGTAGGTAGCTTAGGTGGACTTAAGGTAGGGTTATTTGGTGGAGCTAGGTAGGTGGGAATTAGGATGATGGTTGGCCATGGTCAGGGAGTAGGAGCTAAGCTAGCTTAGCTAGTATAGTAGTGTGAGAGCAGTAGATAAATTAGGGTTTATTGAGGAGGAGTTGAGAAGGAGCTGCATTGGAGCTTCTTGGAGTTGACTGCTCCTGAAGAGAGTTGTAGCTGAGCTTAATAGCTAGCTTAGCTAGCTAGCTATTTGCTAGCTACTAAACTAAGCTAAGTTGAGTTGGTTTCTTATGATTTGAGTTGAGGTGAGCTGGAGCTAGTCTTCTCGAAGACTACTTGGCTAGTTAAGGTACCTAGCTTAGGTCAAATAGATAAGCTCAACTAAGTTGAGCTGAGTTGAGTCTTTGGGAGTTGGAGTTGAGATGACCTGAGCTGGTTGAAAGCTTCTTCAATTGACTAGGCTTAGCTAGTTGATGGTAGTAGCTAATCCTAGTCAGTTAGAGCTTCCATGAGCTGGATGGAGCTAGGAGCAGCTGAGTTGAGCTGATCCCAACTAAGTTGAGCTGCAATGAGCTAGAATGAGATGGAATGAGCTAGAATCCAGTTGAGGTGAGGTAGATTCAGTTGAGATCCAACTGAATTGGGGTTCTCCTTTATTTTCTACCTTTCTTGGTGTCAGGGTTTGCAGGATTTGATTGTCTGTTTATCCCTGACACTAAAATAAATGTGTCAAATAACAAAGAAAATGCAATGCTTGCCTATCCTAAGAGAATGCCTAAATGTAGCCCAAAAACCCAATTGTAGAGTTAAAATCCTAAAAGCTAGGTGTGTTTTATGGCATAAGATAAACTGGTGTTTATCCCACCCCCATGGTTATCTTTTGCTAGTCTTTTAGCAAAATTGAATTTTGCAAAATTGGTTTCGGAAAAACCTTTTTTTACTTTTGAGGAAAACATTACTACGAGACTTTGGTTGATTGAAAACAAGGCAAGGGATTTATTAAAGATAAAACATCGGGATTCATCTTTGGATCTAAGGGTTAGTTTAATTGGGATGAATGTATCCTTCAAAAATTCACTAATTAACCCTTTTCTAATTCAAATGACCTAAAATTGTTTTCGTGATTAGGATTTCCTTAGTATATGAACCTGATCCATAACTTGCATCACCATGAAGAATCAAGCATCAGTGCTTGTAATTTGCTAATATTATTGGGATAACATATTTGTGCAGTCGTGTTTTTGAAACTTTTTTTTTTGTTTGCTCCCCCATGCTTAGCCTTAGATAAATCCTAATACAAATGAGTTGGGATCATCATTCATGTTACCAATCCTCAAGGGGGCTCTAGCACTAGTACTTCAAGATAGCACCGTCCATGATACTCCCAAGGAGCTCACAACCCCAAAATATAAAGTAATGTAAAGAGGCACTCCAAGTGAACTTAGGCTCTTGCTCCAACGCTATGGATAGAGCACTGTCCAAGACACCTGAGTCGTAAAGTGCGCCTTAATGCTTCTTCTAAAGATATGGAATATAGATATAAAATGGCGTCGAGGTGGTAACATATTGACATCGTGCCCTTAAAGGAGGTATTTTCCTCCTCGACAATGGGAACTCACACCAATAAATGATCTTAAAAATTTACAAATTAGTTAAACAAACTTGCTTTCTAGAAAAAGGTTAGACAAACTAAAATTCAGATAAAAATGCCACTTTTCTCACTTGGTAGTGCCTAGATGTGACTGAGGGTGCCACGTATAGCTTGGCTAGTTCTTTCCAGAAAGGAAAAAAGCTTGGCTAGTTTGCAATTACCTAGGGACTAAATCACATGGTTTGCAACCTTGTCTAGATGTCACCTTGAATGCTTCTTCAAATAGTAATAGCAATTAAATGCTTTTGATTGAGTACAATATTACTATTCATAAGATAAACATGTTAAAAATAGTTAGTTTAGTTAGTGACAAGTGTTTTATGAATAATGAAAATCTTTTGAGGCTTGGTCTAATATTCTAAACATGGCATGCAGAGGCCAATTAGCACTGTAGTTTGGAGGCAAGCCTCGTTGTGAGATTTATGAGGTTGGTTGCGGAATGCCGAACATGTAAATTATCAATCTTGATCTTGCTTAATTGAATGCAAATGTGATTCAGGATAAATCAGTATAGTGGCAAACAATGAACAAGTAACCATCTACATCTTTGTTGGATTGAACGTAGTTATCAGGGAACTTTAGTTAAGTCTTAAAAATAAGGGATGAGTTTCATATTGGAGCTAACTGTTATTTGGTTGGAAATTGCTTTATCTGCATGCTATATTAGGTTATTTAGATTGCACTTGCAAGAAGTTATCCACTTGTATCTCTTACTTACTTTTATTCTTTTTGCACAAATAGATATGCTGTAATAGTTTCTTGGGCAGGAACTATTGTCTTTACTTGGCATGAACTTGGTCACTAGTGTGTCTCATTTTGGGTAGTGCTACTCAGAGAACACATACATAAGCTAGTCAGCCCCCTGTGAGTCATATGACTGTGATCATCTCGGGAGAGGCAGGTCATAACTTTAGTAATTGACACCTGTTAGACCTTAGGTCACCATAAAGGAGAGGCTTATTCTCTCAGAGTTTGTTCATACCTTTTTGCTCTATTTGGTAGTGGATTAACCAACTAAATTGACTCACTTCAGCTGGATATCCACTATGATGCCAATAGGATACGCACTAGAAACTTCATCTCATATTTTACCAAGCATAGGACATCAAACATATTATTTAAAAATACAATTATTGGCATGATATCCATATTTAAAATTTCTGAGACACTATCAAGCTGGTGAATGTTGGAGCAACGGCACCACAATCATCAATTTTGAAAGTAACAAAACACTTGTGTTTTGACATTTGTATTTGAGTTTAAGATTTCAGGATAATTGCAAATGGATACAAGTGTGAAGGACCTCAGAGCTCACGTCCATGGTGGATTGGAGGAGCTCGTTGGAGGAGGAGGAGCTTCGCGAGGAGCAAAAGCTTGAAGAAGGCATGAAGAGAAGAATAGGATAGATACACTTTTCATGTATTCTTTTGTAATTCTTTTGCTCTTTATTCTTTGTGTCTAGATATATGTTAAAGGGCCTCAAAGGATTTAAACTCTAGTCCTAGGAACACTTGCACAACCCTAGGACAATTAGAGAACTTAGAAAATCAAGATAGGCTTCAAACAACATGATCAGACGTCCAAGCTGAAATTCAGACGTCTAATCTTGGAATTTAGGATGTCTGAATGTTGAATCAGAATCCAAACATTTAGGGCTAGTCTTAGAACCTTCTTTTTGTTGAAATCAGATGACGGTCCCATAGTCCAGATGTCTTGGCTAGACATCCAATTAGACGACCATTGGTCTTAGCAACCTATTCTTAGAGGATTAACTTTAATTTGACCTATTACTAGATTTCAAACGTCCGACATGCTACTCAGATGCCTAATAAATAGACGTTGAGCCTCGTTTGCCACCATATTACCTATGTCCGAGATTATAGCCGTTAAGCACTCTTTGGAATCAGTCCCACAAAGTTATTAGTTTCCAGACATCCAGATCATGTGCCAGATGACTGACATGTCATCTGATCACTTTCACACTAGAACCCTGTTTGGGTCTGATGAAAGTCAGTAAGGGAATCCATCTAGAATTAGACATCTGACTTAGTTCCCAACTGTCTTAAGAATGACTTCCAAACGTCCGATATTTTTCCTAGACATCTGATGACCCTATCAGAATCATTAATGATTCTGATTTCAGCTTATTCTACCTTGGGATAATTCCCAACGGCTATGGAAGCCTTCCAAGGCCTTCCAAAGCCTTCTTAGGCCACCTATAAATAGGGGAGTAGCCCTCCCTTGTTGGGACACACTAAACAACACATTTTCCACATCTTTTGTGTCCATTTAATCTTGAGAAGAAGCCCTAGCTCTCCAAACTTTAGTTCCACTTGAAGAGAGCCTATCGTTGTTGTGCACTCGCTCTCCCTCCGCAGTTATGAGAGCGACAAAGTGCCACCAAGTGATGCACTTGCATCATCAAACTGATGCACTTCCACCAAAGGGAAGATCCTTTACCTATAGTAGCTAGATTTAAATACTTGCTTTGTTGGCTCTATAGGATTGTTGTATTTTATCTTTGTTAATTGGTTGTATATTCACTTTACGAATTCCTGTCTCCTTCATGAGACAAAAACCTTCTTGTGAAGAGAAGGGTTTGAGGTATAATACCCTCTGGTTCAAGTAGAGTGGTTGTATAGAGGTTGTACTACCCTCATTTTAAGTAGTACGTTAGTGGATTATGATCAACTTGGTTGATCGGAAAATCCTAACTCGAGAGGGTTAGGTAATGGTTTTCACCCGGTTTAGGTTTTAACCTAAAAATTACTTGTGCATATTGTGTGATTGCTTATTTTGTTTCCACATTTTATATTTTATCATGCAAATCTCACCCCCTCTCGTAGGGATTTACATTTGGTATCATAGCAAGTTTCCACTTTCCAGGAGTAATATCCATGAAAGATCAATGGAGGGGAGCATGTCCACGATCAGGATTTCCGAGGGGCAGTCTACCACCTATCCATCATTCTTTGACGGGAGCAACTACCCCTATTGGAAGCTCAGGATGAAGACGTGGCTTCAAGCCAACCACTTCACGATTTGGGCTAGATGCAAGATGTCATTTGACATCTTGGAGAAACCCGCAAGAGGCTACTCGCAACAACAAATCCGTGAGCTCTCTCTAAATGCAAAAACAATGAATGCATTATATTGCACTTTGACCCTGAAAGAGTTCAACAGAATCTCTCAATGTGCCACCACATACGAGATTTGGCACACAATTGACGTAACCCACGAGGGTACCTATAAGGTAAAGTCTTCTAAACTCAACTTACTTTCTCAAGAATTTGAATCCTTTTCTTTGAAGACTAACAAAACTTTGAGAGAGATGAACACTAGGTTCACTCTCAGAGTAAATAATTTGAAAGCTTTAGGGAAGAACTTCATTAAGGGAAGCTTCAAGGAAAGCTACTTCGTTCCCTTGAACTGGAATGGGAGCAGAAGGTTACCACCATCGAGGAGGCAAACGAGGTGGAGGAGCTCAACATGAAGGATCTCTTAGGCAATCTAATGGCTTACGAGACGAAGCTGAAGCAGAAGAAGGATACACCATAGCCGAAGCAGATGAAGACCCTCACCTTTAGAACCACATCAGATAGTGAGCTAAGTTCCGATGATGAAGACGTTAGGTTTTTACATAAAAAGTTTTCCAAGTTTTGTAGGTAATCAAAGAAAAGGAGAAGGAAAAGGAAAGCCTGAGACGCTGCTACCACTACAACAAAAAGGGGCATATACGACCTGAGTGCCCGCTTCTTAAGAAAGAGAAGAAGGAGAAGGAGAAGAAACACAAGAAGAAGGTCTTCCAAGCAACTTGGGACAACTCAAGCTCGAAGGAAGAAGAGGAAAATCCCGAGGAAGAAATTGCTTGCATGGGTTTCATGGCCATGGTAGGCGATAGCGAAAGTGACTCTGACAATGAGGTAAATTCTGAACTTTAAAATGCTTTTGATGAGTTATATGAAATTAGTAAATCATTAAAGGTAGAAAATAAAAATATGAAAAGGAATCTTAGTTTTCTAAAATCTGAAAATGATAGGCTAGAAATTAAACTTAAGGATCTAGAAACTAGTTCTAGTACTAAGGATAATAACTTGTTGTTAGAAAATAGACCTAATCAATGAGAATAGTAAGTTGATTGATGAAAATACTAACTTAAAAATTGAAATTTCTAGTTTAAAAACAAAAATGCATGTTTTAAAAGATGAACTTGCATGACTTAGGGAAGAATCAAATAACTTGGTAAATAAATTAGATAATTTTCATAGCCCTAAGGTTGAGAAAGGATCTCCTTCAAGGAGACCAACTAACAAATACGGATCCAAATTGACTTGGATACCGAAAAAAGATTTGGCATCTTGTTTTGTAGGTTTGAAGGAAGATATAAACATCAATGATTGGAATTACAAGATGAAGAATGGTCAACTCAAATTGGGAGGACTAAGGAGTAGACCGAGGAAGGAGAAGAGAAGACTGATGAGACAACGAACAAATGTCCGAGCCGTCTCGTGGCGACCGTTCGATTGGAGACTGGAGTTGATGCTCAGACCTCCAATCTATGGATGGGAACCCCATCCAGTTTGGCATCCACTGCCATTTGGGCCATTCTATTGGCCATGGTAGGTGAGGTAAATTCCGTACCATATCTTTTTAGTCATAGCACATAGATAAGAGGAGTTAAAATTGATAAAATATTTATCCATCAATAAGGGGGAGGTTTGAAAATGACATAGCTATATTGCCTTTAGAATGGGGGAGGTAATAATATAGCTATCCTACTTCATGGAAAAGGTGAAATTAGAAGAGCATGTTTTAAGGGGGAGTTTAGGATAATTAGAAATTGTGATACCTTTTTGATAATGTCAAAAAGGGGGAGGATTTTATGGATTATTATTGATAATTTTGTCATTATCAAAAAGGGGGAGATTGTTAGTGCAACGGCACCACGATCATTAATTTTGATGATAACAAAACACTTGTATTTTAACATTTGTATTTGTGTTTAAGATTTTAGGATAATTGCAAATGGCTACAAGTGTGAAGGACCTCAAAGCCAGCATCCATGGTGGATTGGTGGAGCTTGTTGGAGGTGGAGGAGCTTTGCGAGGAGTGAAAGCTTGAAGAAGGCATGAAGAGAAGAATAGGATAGATACTCTTTTCATGTATTCTTTTGTAATTCTTTTTCTCTTTATTATTTATGTCTAGATATTTGTTAAAGGGCCTCAAAGGATTTAAACTGTAGTCTTAGGAACACTTGCACAACCCTAAGACACTTAGAGAACTTAAAAAATCAAGATAGGCTTCAGACAGCCTGATCAGACGTCCAAGCTGAAATTCAAACGTCTGATCTTGGACTTTAGGATGTCTGAATGTTGAATCAGACATCCAAACATTTAGGGCTAGTCTTAGAACCTTCTGTCTGTTGAAATTAAATGATGGTCCCATAGTCCAGACGTCTTAGAAGATGTCTGATGTCTTGGCTAGACATCCAATTAGACGACCATTGGTCTTAGCAACCTATTCTTAGAGGATTAACTTTAATTTGACCTATTACTAGATTTTGGACGTCCGACATGCCACTCAGATGTCTAATAAATAGACGTTGAGCCTCGTTTGACGCCATATTACCTGTGTCTGAGATTATAGCTATTAAGCACTCTTTGGAATCAGTCCCACAAAGTTATTAGTTTCCAGACATCCAGATATGTACCAGACGACCGACATGTCGTCCGATCACTTTCACACTAGAACCCTATTTGGGTTTGATGAAAGTCAGTAAGGGAATCCGTCTAGAATTAGACGTCTGACTTAGTTCCCAGATGCCTTAAAAATGACTTCCAGACATTTGATAACCCTATCAGATTCATTAATGATTCTGATTTCGGCCTATTCTGCCTTAAGATAATTCCCAATGGCTATGGAAGCCTTCCAAGGCCTTCCAAAGCCTTCTTAAGCCACCTATAAATAAAGGAGTAGCCCTCCCTTGTTGAGACACACCAAGCAACACATTTTCCACATCTTTTGTGTCCATTTGATCTTGAGAAGAAGCCCTAGCTCTCCAGGCTTTAGTTCCACTTCAAGAGAGCCTCATCGATGTTGCACACCCGCTCTCCCTCCACAGTTACGAGAGCGACAAAGTGCCGCCAAGTGATTCACGCACCCGCGTCATCAAACTGGCGCACTTCCACCAAAGGGAAGATCCTTTACCTATAGTAGCTAGATTTAAATACTTACTTTGTTGGCACTATAGGATTGTTGTATTTTATCTTTGTTAATTGGTTAGGTATTCGCTTTGTGAATTCCCGTCTCCTTCATGAGACAAAAACCTTCTCGTGAAGAGGAGTTCGAGGTACGCTACCCTCTGGTTCAAGTAGAGTAGTTGAATAGAGGTTGTACTACCCTCGTTTTAAGTAGTATGTTAATGGATTTTGATCGACTTAGTCAATCAGAAAATCTTAACCCAAAAGGGTTAGGTGGTGGTTTTCACCCGTTTTAGGTTTCCACCTGAAAATTACTTGTGCATACTGTGTGATTGTTTTCTTTGTGAGATTGCTTTTTTTGTTTCCGTATTTTATATTTTATCATGCAAATCTCACCCTGTCCCATAGGGATTTACAGTGAATTCCCCCACTCTAGCATGGCAAAAAAATGTGTCCCTTGCTTACTACCAAGACTAGTTACATCTTGATGGACAAAGAAAGGAATGCGGAATTAGCAGCTTGAAGAATAGTTTTCCATTTTGGTTAAGTTTGCTGATGATAAAATTAGATGGGTACCAATTAGTGAATGACAATAATCATCGCATGTAAATAGTAATAAGAGGGATGAACTGAAGAAATTGTGCAATTTTACCGTTTCACGAGAAATCTCATCCAAGAATGGCAAGGCCAACTCCAAACTTCACCAGCATAGACTTCATCCCATCCAAACAGAAACCACGTGAGAGTGTATCATCGACATCTCTAAGGCCCTGATACTATTTATGTTACATGCCTAATTAAATGCCTAGTGCAAACAAATCATAACCACACTTCATCCAACAATCTCCTTCAGTAGGAGATATTGCTTTTTCACTCTATCAAAAACCATGCTTAGAAACTATCTTGCTGATTTTTTTGATTAAAGGTGTGTTACATTATTAAGTAATGCAATGAAACATGTGAAATTATATAATTGAGCATCATTAGTTAGACTGAATCTAATCAAGTAAAAAACATACATCATTAGAGAGAGAGAGATCAAGTTGAAGGAATAGTGAGAGACATTGAAAGAGAGAAGTCGAGTAAGAGAGATCGAGTTGAGTAGAAGAGATCTAATCAAGTTGAATCCGATCGATGGAAAATAGTGGAGTGATTTGACTATGAATTTTTGAAACCTTATAAGGAAAAATCTGAGTGAGTGATCAGATCTGAGTGAGAGATTGATCTAAAACCCTAAAAGAGATTTGAGTGAGAGCAAAAATAGAGAGAGAGAGACAACATTAACTAACCTAAGTCGACGAAAATGTGGGGCTTGATCAGGGGTGACGAATCTGAGGGGAGAGAAGTAGCGTCCACCTAGCAGAGGTGTTAGGGCATCAATTGATGTTGAGGGGTTGGAGTGGCATCAACTCAGGTGGCAGGTTAAGAGGGTAGGGTGGAGTGGAGTCAGCTCGAGTGATGAGGGATCGGGGAGTGATTGCACAACAAAAATACACCAATAAATATGCCATCCTGAGTTATTTCCTAGCACTGCCATTGCATATTAGGTAGCTATAGTTGCATTCGTAAAAAGACACTTGCCTGCATTTATTTGAGAGGGGAGGATAATGCGAATAATTGGCCATGTAAATAACATCTTCTTCTAGTGCTACCTCACAATTTCACCCTCTTCATTTTTTATTTTGACTTTCAAATCGTCTCCCTCACGCGGCTCACTGCATGGGCTTTCTCTTCTTCGTGCCATTCTCTGCCAGCAGCATGCTCTACCAGCTGCATGGCTGGTCATGCACACCCAGGGCATGGCCGTGGCATGCCTCCCTCTCCTTTAAAAGCCCTGCCCTCTTCCTTGCGAGGGAGAGCCTGGAACACCAACACCAGCAGCCACCTTCCTCCAGGCCATCTTCCTCCCCTCTCCCCTTCATACGTAGTAGCTCTTCCACTGAAGAGACACACTGCGGGGAAGGAGCAAGCTCACAGTGGTCCCACGACCACCACTGTGAGTTCCACCACCGCCCAGCTCATCCACGAGCAGGTGGGCGTGGTGGTTTCACTCCCTGTTTTCACCATTCAACACCTTCCCGCCATTGTCGAAGCTCCAAGCTCCAGAGCTCAGCAATAGCAGCCCCGCGCGCATGCCAGCGACCTCCGCAGGCCCTTTCCATGCGCGCAAGCGCCTTCCAGTGCGCCCGCGCACGCAAACCGGCTGCAACCCGTTGTTCATTACGCGTGGCACTGTAGCTATTGTTCATGCTTCTCAGCGTGACACTATAGCTACAGTGCGGTGACCGGAGAGTTTCTCACTTATCTGGTCACTGCGCACTCTCTCTCCTCGCCGCTACCGCCTCCAACCAGTCGCCCGCTCTAGCGACAGCGCGCGCCTACGCCCGCGTCCGCCCACACCCGCACCTGTCTACGCCCACTCCTCCTCCAGCCCATAGCGCAGTGCGCTGCGCTACGTAGTGCGCTGCGTTGTGCTCTCCCTTACACTCCCGCACCTACCTGCACGCGACAACAGCGTTTGTGCCTTGGCCATCAAACGACGGGCGTAGCCTTTGGACGACTTGACTCGTGCACCCTCTTCCTTCAGCCAGCAACTCCCTCACTCATTCGCACACCACACTCACTTGCACACACCTATACATACATATATATATATATATACATATATATATTTATATATATATACATATATATATTTATATATATATATATATATATATATACATATTAATACCTATGCAACTAAATAAAAGTATATGTACATATATATATACAAACATATACATATATATATACATATATTTATACACATATACATATATATCTTTAGATATAAATACATATATATATATATATATATATACACACACATAAATACTTATACTAATATATCTGTATACATATATACATATATATATATATTTACATACACATCTCCTACCTGTATCCCTACGCACTAGTCAATCCACCACGCGTTATATTGTGGGAATATCTGCACCAGTTGCTGATATTCCCCGATACCCGTGTAAAGAAAGTGCCTCCGCACACACTCCCACACATCCATCCTACACTCCACATGGCACTTCATCCTGTTGGTTGCGTCTTACTAGACGTGGACCAACTCGACATTGTGCTACACGCCATTTCGACCTCCACTCGCACCCCTATATATATAATATATATATATATCTGTATATATATAGACTATATTTATTTCTTTACAAGCAACCTATCTAGTTTCTATTTCTCTTGTGTTTCCTGCTATTAAAAAGATAAGAAAAGAGTAAAAAAGAAAAGATAATCCTTGTCTTGCAGGTACTCGGTCTTGCGAATAGCAGGACCAATTTTTTGGAAACCCTAAGTTGGCTCAAAGCCAAGAACAATTTGGCTCAAAGCCAAGGACCTGATTTTGAGGGTGTACCTCAACGATAAAATTATCAGCAAAAAAATCTTAAATAGAAAAAAAACCAAAAACATAATAAACGCATGGAAGAGATTCGTTGTAGGAAAGGCATAGAAACTTCTTTACCGTTATTCCTTGACTCCCTGAGATCGACCCTAGGCCTAAAAGTGACCAAGATAAAATTAAGTAGGCCAGGTTAAAAATTTTATAAAAAGATGGTTAGGCTTGATTTAGGTTAACCACTATACTCACTTCAATGCTAATTTCACCATATTAACACAACCTGTTTGAGTCCCGACACACCTTTTTTTGGCGCCATTGCCAGGGAGGTACGCATTGAGGTAAGTTTCCACTCCATTCCTTTAATTTTCTCTTCTCACACCCTTCTCTTCACGGGTGTTTCTGTTTGTTGGTGTGCAGGTGAACCAGTTACAAGGAGGAGGCAAGTAGAGGAAGTCGGAAACGTGGGCAGATCCAAGGTGGGAATGAGAGCGTGAAGTCGCTGGTGCCGCACTGGAGCTTCGCTCACGTTGCTGAAAAGCTAGGTCTCTCTCTCTTAGAAACTTAGGTCAACTTGTCACCGAAAAAAAAAAACCTAAAAAAAAAAAAAAACTTCTTGGGATTTCTTGGGGCAAGTGGATTAAAAATCACTTGTTTGATTATCAGCTATCACCCCCACCGCCCTGGGATTTCCCGCTAAACTTCGCATAGCAAAGATCCAAGAATCTTGATTCTTGAATCTTTCATCATGTGAAGTATTCTTTGAGGCAAGATTAAATAGATTGATTTCCATCCCTTCTTGGCTCGTTTATCCGCAATTCGGGATCATGTTTTCGGTGGGGAGACTTGGAATTGAGTTGATTCTAACCCCACCACGACTTTTCACGTGCTTTAGATTTGATCCCGAATACTTCAACCCCAACACTTTGATTTTCTCTTTACATTATCTTGTGGTTGAGCCTTGTGTGTGGAACATGATTTTGGTGATTGGGAGCACTGGAATTTAAGTGCTTTGGCTCCCTTTCACACTAACCTAAAATTGACTCGTGCATCCACACATAGAAATTTCCACCTAAGGAATCCCAGTGCATTTTTAGCATGCGTTAACCAACTCACATTGAGGAAGGGTTTGTTGGGCATAGATGAACTTGTGTTTTCTCAAAACTCGGAGATTAGTTGGATTGGTAACTCAACGAAATCTTAAAATCCATACTACTTAAGGTTGAAATTCTAAAAACCATTTACCAACTAAAACTTCAATTTGGGGAGATTTCCCCGTTGCATGCTTGGTTTACACACTTTCTAAAATCAACGCACTTGGGCATTACCCGTAAACAACACCCTTCACATTCCAGAAGCACTTGATCCTAAGCCTCTAATTAAAACTGGTAGCAACTTGAACCTTATTAAGGATTGGAGGTATAACTACCTGCATGTAGCGCCTACGTGCTGGTGTGGGTTCCTGCGTGCTATCGGGTGTCTAAGACTGGGGCAAACGGACTTTCAATCTGGCCCGGTGGTTCCGCGGTGCTCGCATTTGGTTCCATAGGTTGTGATAGTAGGCAACTTAGATCTTTAGGTCTAAGGGCACACTGTAGAGGTTAGGACTTTGATTGCCTTGATTTGTCATCAAGTGTACCTTTACGGTGTCATTTCTTTCATCTCCTTTTCCCTTCTTATCCCCCCAATTCTTCCTGCGGTAGTGCATGTTTGGGAGGAGGTCACAAAACCCTGAATTGTTTGAATTGTCTGATAATTTTAGGAAAGAAGCCGAATCGTCATCCTCCTCCACAAACATGGCTGGACGCCTACCCCCAAATCCCGAGGGAGGAAACCACCCTTAAAACCAACTAGGTGGTGGAGCCATGGATCCCATAACCCACCTCCAAGCCCAAATGGAAATGTATAATGAACAGATTGAAGGCATTAGGGAAACCTTGGAGGAAATGCAGAACCCTCCCGAATGGGAGGAGCCTAGGTCTCTTAGCTCTTATCAAAATCCCACTGCTACAGAGACCATTGGACAACTTCGGGTCCCCATGGGCGGGGACGATTTTGAACTGAAACCAAATGTAATTGGCCTCATAAACTTCCACTTCCATGGTCTTGCAAGTGAAGATCTTTTTCTCCATTTGGAAGACCTAACCCGATTAACTGAAACTATTAAACCAAGAAACATCAGGTTACCAATTTCCTCATGAAAATGTTCCCATTTTCGTTGCGGGATAAAGCGTCGCAATGGTTACGCACCCTTGGGAGAACCATCCATTCTTGGTAAGAGATGCGAACAGGATTTCTCAAGAAATTCTTCCCAATCGGGCGAACCAATGCGCTTCGCCATGCTATAACTTCCTTTACGCAACAAAACAGCGAACAATTTCATGAGGCTTGGGAGAGGTATAATGACCTCCTCCGAAAGTGTCTGCACCACGGTCTGCCTAAGTGGTATATAGCCCGGATTTTCTATTATGGGCTAAATGAGACTTTGAAGCAGATTGCAGATGCTTCCTGCGGGGGGAATTTCATGAATAAAGATGAGAATGGAGCATTCGAATTATTTGAAAACATGAGCAAAAACTCAATAAACAATGCCTCCATTGTCACCTTTAATCGTACCAGCTTGCCCTGTAATGTTCACGAAGTTGACACGGGATCCTCCCATTCATCCACTAATCTTAACCTTATCACACAAAAATTGGATGAAGTCTCCGTCGTGCACAAGAAGCTAGATGAGCTTCTAGCCAATCCCGCCCGTTATATGGCAAACACCCCCACCTCACCACTTTGTCACAATCCCAATTCTTCCAACACCAGGCTTATCTCCAGAAGCCCCGTGAGATCTTCCTTACTGAGCGTCGCGTCGAGCGATCAGTAAGTCATGTGGATTTGACTTCTGCAAGCCAGTATTTTGACATGGAGGACCAAGCCTCCATGTACTCGGATGCATATCTACATGCGGACTCGTCTTCTGGCTTAGAAGACGCTTGTGCCCTGGGGAACAACCCGTTCTCTGCTACTTATAACCCAGGGTGGTGAAATCATCAGAACTTTGCATGGTCCAGCAACCTGCAGCGCCAAAACCCCACGGGTGGGCCAATGCCACCATTCGCACCCGCCATCCCAAGGGCCCAGTCTAATCCTGTGGCAAATCCACCATTGGGTCCTTGCATACCGCAAATAGAACATGCATCAAGTCCTCTAGATAAATTGATGCGAATGATGACGGAAATGTTTAAGCGCCATGAAGAGAACATGACCTCTCTTCAGCACCAATTGGCACAGCAGAATGCTGAGATCAGTGAACTACGTATGGTGACTCGATCTCAGGGCACTCTTCCAGCCCAACCTATTCCCAACCTGCAAAATTTCGTACCCTGTGATCCTCAACCATAGGTACGACCTTCTCAGGGGCAAGTTCCTCAGATTCTACAAGCACCGATCACTCCTCCAGGATTTCTGGCTAATCCTGCAGCAACTACACCTCACCCTTATGTACCTATTGTGAACCCTCCTCCGCCTTATGATCCCACTAGACCCGCAACGTCCAATGTGATTACTACGAGGAGTAGTAAGCAAATCGTCGATCTGCCTCGACCTAATCCTGGCCCATCATCTTCATCGCCCTCTCATTCGGGATGCACACCGCATTTGCAAGAGGACGATACACCCAAATTAGTGCTAGAATCGGTCCCATTCCCTGAGGCTCTACTGAGGGAGCCAAAAGGCAAGAAAAAGGATACACAGACCTTTGATAACCTGCGTAATTTATTCAGGGATGTTGAAATCAAGATACCCCTGTTAGAGGCTATCGACCACATACCTACTGTCACCCGATTTTTCAAAGACTACATTACACCCAGGCGACAGTCAAAGAAAACAAAGAATCCGGTGGTTCTCTCACTTCATGCGAGTTGTGCTATACTGTCAAATCTACCACCGAAGCAGAAAGATCCGAGCACACCACTTGTTTCTTGTAGCATCCAAGGTTACAATTTTAACCGTGCCCTGCTTGATCTAGGATCTTCCATCAATCTTATACCAACCATTATGCTCAAGAAATTTGCCTTAGGAAATCTGAAACCCACCCCCATCACGTTATAGTTGGCAGATCGTTCTGTCAAAATACCAAAGGGTGTGGTGGAAGACATGGTGGTTAGGGTCAACAGTCTCTGTTTTCCTATTGACTTTCTTGTTTTAGATATGGAAGTTCCTAGCTCCCTTTATGGTTGTTTGATCATCCTTGGTCAACCTTTCTTGGCCACAGCCCGTGCCAATATCGACTGCGAGTCGGGCTGTATCGAGATTGCCGTTGGATCTGAGAAGCTCAAGCTTAACATCTTCAAGGCATCCAAGAACTTTGATTGCGATTGCATCGAGGATGACACGTCTGATGAGGACATGGCTGTCAACGCGTGTATCGGACTAATAGGGACCTATTCTGACTACTGTGGATTGCCTTTCAACACAGACGATTGCCTGACCGACACATATTGTGACGATTCCCCCATCCCTCCCTTTTCTCGTACCTTCTCCTGACCAAACTTCTGACGAGGCTTTCTCCGCTTCTCATACCTCGTGATCTGAGTCATATTCGGGCTACTCACCACCGGTCCACACTCTTGAAGACCGGATTGCCCTATCTTTCCTGCCAAAATAGGCGGAATTGCAACTCCACATTGGGACCTTGAGCCCACATACTTCTCACTGGGGCTATCCCTTTTTGGATCCATCAATCCAAGATTCCCCTCTTCTTGGCCAAACTGAGGGCCAACTTCTTCCTTTGTGCCTCATTCTGAGTCCAGCTAGGGACGTTAAATTCAGCGCTCGTTGGGAGGCACCCCAGCAACACTCCACTGTCACGTACACTTCACTTCGCACCTTTTCACTTCACCACCCACCATCCACCCACCCTACCACCCTGCTATATACCTTACACGTCAGTTCTCGTTCCCCGATCTTTGGACCTTCCTCTACCCTACATGAATATGAGGACATAGCATCGTTTGGCATGGGGCGGTGGATAGGCATCTATAAGATCTGGGTATTATATGGTATCATGTAACTTCCATTCATCTATAAATATGTACATAAAAAAAAAGGGTGTTTAGTAATGATCAGAAGGCTGAAACAATAATACAATAAGTGTTTATGGATATTCAACCATTGTTTTGAAGACCTTCCAGGCCACAGAAGCTTGATTCGCTCAGGCTCGGCTTAATTCACTTGAGCATTGATAAGATAGACCAGAATCTCTCCTAACTAAGGACGTATTCTTGTACCTGAGACATCAGTACAAGATCCGTTGGTTTGCTTCTACTCGAGAGCCTAAGTAATCTTGTTTCACACTACACATATTAAGAAAGACCAGGTGAACATAAGATCCAACCCTAGTATTCATTAAGGAAGTTGGAGTCCTTACCTGTGCGTGCAGGTAGACTTTTTATCCCATGCTTTAGTCTTGTGTCTAGGAGAAACTCTTTCCACCAAAAAGGAACTCTCCCACCAAAAGAAAAGTGTGCTCCTCCAAATAAAGTTTTAAGAGATATACTGACACTTGTTTCAAAAAAAAAAAAATCATGCAAATAAGTCAGTATATCTCATAAATATCTATAAATTCTTCTCCCTAAACAGTTTTTCAGGGAAAAGCTACAAATACCCTGTTTCTATCATATATTCTTTGAGCCACAAAAGAAAAAAATGACGGTTGATTTTTTCGTCATCTTTTTAAGGGTCAATCTAAAGACACGAGCTGAAACTGGGACCAATCTGCACTTAAAGATTCGTGAAGCCCTGGGCTTGAGTCCTAATGTTCATCTGGTCAGTCTTGATCCTTCACTATGCACAAGCCATAATCTCTTGAGCTCTCGAGTATGGCAAAAACCTTCTGAGTCCTGGAAATCGTACTTAAGGTTTAAATATCAAGAGTCCAAGTTAGTCGAGGAATGGTCTATGTCACGTAAGACTTAAAGTACTGGTAGTCTTCCCTGCAATTGGTTCTCACAATATCCAACAAACACACCCATGTCACCTCGGAAGAAAATCTTCAGCTTAAGATCATTTCTAAATACAATACAAAGTGTTTTGCTAGGGACTAGCAAAAGATAGGCATGGGGATATGATTGCACAACAAAAATACACCAATAAATATGCCATCTTGAGTTATTTCCTAGCACTTCCATTGCATATTAGGTATCTATAGTTGCATTTGTAAAAAGACACTTGCATGAATTTATTTGAGAGGGGAGGATAATGCGAATAATTGGCAATGTAAATAACATCTTATTCAAGTATTGCCTCGCAATTTCACCTTCTTCATTTTCTATTTTGACTTCGAAATCGTCTCCCTCGTGCGGCTCAGGGCATGCGCTTGCTCTTCTTCGCACCATTCTCTGCCAGCAGCATGCACTGCCAGCTGCATGGCTGGTCATGCACACCCATGGCACGGTCGTGGCATGCCTCCCTTTCCTTTAAAAAGCCTTGCTCTCTTCCTTGCGAGGGAGAGCCTGGAACACCAACACCAGCAGCCACCTTCCTCCAGGCCATCTTCCTCCTCTCTCCCTTCCATACATAGTAGCCCTTCCATTGAAGAGACACACTGCGGGCAAGAGCAAGCTCACAGTGGTCCCACGACCACCACTATGAGTTCCACCACCGCCCAGCTCATCCAAGAGTAGGTGGGCATGGTGGTTTCACTCCCTATTTTCACCGTTCAACACCTTCCCGCCATTGCCGAAGCTCCAAGCTCTAGAGCTCAGTAGCAGCAGCAGCATCATGGCACCAGCAGTAGCAGTAGCCTCGCGCGCATGCCAGCGACCTCCGTAGGCCCTTTCCGCGCGCGCAGGTGCCTTCCAACGTGCCCGCGCACGCAGAACCGGCCGCAACCGGCTATTCATCACACGCGGCACTGTAGCTACTGTTCACGCGTCTCAACGCGACACTGTAGCTATAGTGCAGTGACCGGAGAGTTTCTCACTTATCCGGTCACTGTGCACTCTCTCTCCTCGCTGCTACCACCTCTAGCCAGTCGCCTGCTCCAGCGGCAGCGCATGGCTGCTCCCATGTCCGCCCGCACCCGTCTGCACCCACTCCAGCTCTAGCCCACAGCACAGTGCACTGTGTTGAGCTCTCCCTCACGCACCCACACCCGCCTACGCACGACAACAGCGAGCATGCTTGCGCTCGTATTTGTGCATTGGCCATCAGATGACGGGCGCAGCCTCCGGACAACTTAACTCGTGTGCCCTCTTCCTTCAGCCAGTGACTCCGTCACGCATACACACACCACACTCGTACACACACACAGACTTATACACTCACACTCACTTGCACACACCTATACATACATATATATAGACACATATATATATTTATATATATATATATGCATATTATTACCTATACAACTAAATATAAGTATATATACATATAAATATATACATACATATACATATATATATACATATATTTAGACATATATACATATATACATACATATATACATATATATCCATAGATATAAATACATACATACATATATATATATATATATATCTATAGATATAAATACATACATACATATATATATATATATACATAGATACTTATACTAATATATCTATTTACATATATACATATATATATCTCTTTACATATATTACTATATATATATATATATCTATATAGTTAAATATATATACATATATATCTAGTTTTAAATATATATATATCCTTATATAGATATTTACATATCTATATATATATATATATATAACTACATATACACCTATATAGTTACAACCCTGTCTATATATATAAATATAAATATATATTTACATCTATACATATATATATATTTATGTACACATCTCCTACCTGTATCCCTATGCACTAGTCAATCCACCACACGTTATATCAGGGGAATATCTGCACCAGTTCCTGATATTCCCCGATACTCGCGTAAAGAAAGCACCTCTGCACACACTCCCACACATCCATCCTAAACTCCACACGGCAATTCGTCATGTTGGTTGCATCTTACTAGATGTGGACCAACTCGACACTGTGCTACACGCCATTTCCACCTCCACCCCCACCCCTATATATATATAATATATATATATATCTATATATATATAGACTATATTTATTTCTTTACAAGCAACCTATCTAGTTTCTATTTCTCTTGTGTTTCCTGCTATTAAAAAGATAAAAATAGAGTAAAAGAGAAAAGATAATCCTTGTCTTGCAGGTACTCGGTCTTGCGAATAGCAGGACCAATTTTTTGGAAACCCTAAGTTGGCTCAAAGCCAAGGACCTGATTTTGAGGGTGTACCTCAAGTTTAAAATTATCAGCAAAAAAATCTTAAATAGAAAAAAAACCAAAAACATAATAAACACATGGAAGAGATTCATTGTAGGAAAGGCATAGAAACTTCTTTACCCTTATTCCTTGCCTCCCTGAGATCGACCCTGGGCCTAAAAGTGACCAAGATAAAATTAAGTAGGCCAGGTTAAAAATTTTGTAAAAAGATGATTAGGCTCGATTTAAGTTAACCACTATACTCACTTCAATGCTAATTTCACCATATTAACACAACCTATTCGAGTCCCGACTGGGAGGAGTTACGTTGATCAATGTCTTGGCAGGGGTGTTGGAGTTTGGTGGAGGTGCTAAAGGGGTGTTGACTCGAGCGATGAAGGTGTTGGAGGCGTGAGGGGTGTCGGGTGGTTGAAGTAGGAAGTTGTGGAGGAAAGAAATCCAATAGGAATAAGGTTTAGCAATGTAGGGAATGGGTAAAGACTAATTTGTTCTCAATTCCTTATAGGTGATGATAACATCATCATCAGCCATATCTAGCTTTAATTAGTTACAATCAAGGAATAAATGCTCCTAGATAACCGCCAGAGGACCATAATTCATTGCATAATAATTTTGAGAGAAATACAAGAAAATAGGGGTAAAACTGCAGTTTTAAGAGCATAACTCAATTCCAAAACAATCACGATGTTTCTTAGGGGTTAATCAAAGGTCAAATGGTCATAATTGTATAACAAGAAGGTCCTTGCAGATAGGAACAGGATTTCGCACGTTTCGAGAATTAAATGACATTTAAAACCCTAAAAACAAACCTACTTGATTCACTGAGGTTCTGGTCAAGATAAAATTCACATAAACCCTCTAAAAATGATAAAAAATTATTATCTATGGTTTGGTATGCTTGATTTGACCATTGGAACCCAATTTGACCTAAAACAGAGTCTAAGACAGACAGTTGTCCTAATTTGGGCTTTTGCATAAATTACCTAGTCAAACTAGGTCAAAACCAAAATCAAACTTCACCATTAGATTCCATAGGTCCAAATTAGGATTGTATCAAATATGGACCCAATCTAAGATCACCTTGACCTAGTTTGCAATTTAGTCCTGTTTGACTCTTTTTCTCACACACTTGCCCCTAATGTCAAACTCCCTATAAACAGGCCCCTATCTTTGTCATCACCCTTTGCAAATAGGTCCCTCTGCCATTATCGCAAAGGAATCCTTCTTTGATCAACAAATCCCTTCCAAAATTGGAAGGGAGATTCCTTGAGGAGCTCTCTTTCCAACGCACCCAACCTTGAATCCTATAACCTTCCCATTCTCTCATGTGAATGCATGAGAGATTTGGGTATCTCTTAGCTTTCCAACTCCGGCGAACCTTCCAAGCTTGAAAGCTTGGCTTCCAAGCTCCAACCGACCCCTGATACCTATATAAAGACCCTCAAGGCCTACCCGTCCTCCCTACGCTCGAATTCGGCCGAAACCACCCTCAATTCCTCCCTTCTCTTCGGTTGAATAGCTCCTCGACGTCCAGTGATCTCCCCCGACTCCATTCTTCATCCGTTTGCAATACCGACGATGGATTTATCCTTCCCTTTCTCTTCCGCGTCGTGTGATTGCACCGCAAAAATACACCTGCAATTGTGTCGTCTTGTGCTATTTCCTAGCATTACCAATGCATATTAGGTTTCCATAGTCGCATTTGTAAAAATACATGCATGCATGCATTTAATTGAGAGGGGAGGAGAGTGAATAAAATGGCCTCGCAAGTTACATTTTCTTCAAGTGCTGCTTCGCAAAATTCCCATCTTTATTTTTATTTCCATTTGATTTGGAAATCTTTCTTCCCGCAGCTGCTGTGCATGGATTGACTTCTTCCTCCTCGCGCCATGCTTCCCTGCTCACAGCTCTCCCTGCTAGCCGCAGCAACCCATTCCCTGCCAAGCCATGCACAGCCAGGGCATGGCTGTGCATGGCTTTCTTCTTCTATATAAAGTGGGCAGCTTCTTCTTCATGTGCAGCCTGGTCCCCAGCCAAAAACACTGCAACTCCACCTTCTTCTCCAGGCCGCCATCTCCTCCCTCTCCCTCCATACGCCGGTCCTCCTCCTCTGTGGAGACACCCGGCGGACAGGAGCACCTCACGGTGGTGCACAACCACCACCGTGAGTCCACCACCACCCAGCTCACCATAGAGCCAGTGGGCGTGGTGGCTCTTCCCTGATTTCTTCACTTTCCAGCCACCTTCAGCCATTGGAGAGGAAGCTTCAAGCTTGAAGCTCAAAGCTCCAGCAGCGACGGCAAGGCAGCAGCACGCAGCAAGGCAGCAGCAGCCGCCCCAGCCCTTTCCGTGCACGCCTGCAGGCCGCCCCAGCCCTTCCACCGTGTGCTTGCAGGCATCATCTTCTTCCGCTTCTTCGCTTTGTCGCGCTCTCTCTTCCGCAACCGGCCACTGCGCGCCTCTGCGGCGGCCGGCCAAGCTCACCGCACACCCCAGCCAGCACCTGCAAGCCTCCGTGCAAGCAACAGGTCACCCTCACCCTCCACTGCGCATGCCAGCAGCTCTCTCTGCGTGCTCTGCCGCGACATCCCACCAGCAAGCCACCAGCTGGAGCCACTCCACCGCGCACGCCAAGCCGTCCGCACTCACAGCACCTGCAGCAGGAGGTTACGCGGCTCGCCCGACCACTGTAGCCATTGTTCACTCGTTTCTGCGGAACACTGTGGCTACAGTGGGGTGACCGGTGAGTTTCTCACTTAACCAATCACCCGACGCGCCGCAACCGCCGTTCGCCAGCGCTCGCATCTCGGCCCGCATCCCCCGCACCCACCTGCGTACGTCTGCGAGCGCCCGCCTCTCCCAGCGCCTACTGTCGCCCCCTTCACTCTCCCGGGTGTGCTTCTCCGTGCAACGATGTGCGCTGCGGCGTCCTCTACGTGCGCCCACTCCCATCTATGTGCAGCGACCTCTTCTCTCCGCGTGCACGTGGAAACCTTCAGACGATGCTCCACGGCCTCAGACGGCTTAACCCGCCTCTTCTTCACTCTAGCAGCACCATCTCTCCCGCTCTCTCTCTCTCTCTCACAGCACTCTCTTTACTGACGCTTGCACACACATACACTCACACTTTCATACACACACACACACACCCCTATACACTATTATATACATATTATATACATATATATATATATATACATATATCTATGTATATATTAGTACTTATATAACTATGTATTAGTCTATATACATACATACATATATATATACATATATACATATATATCTACATATATAAATATACTTATATACATATATATATATATATATATATATATATATATATATATCTATATATATATATACATACATACACATATATGCATACATATGTACATATATATATTTAAAACTATATATACATACATACATACATACATATATATATATATATATATCTACATATATCTATATATACATATATTACTATATACATACACACATATATATATATACATCTATATAGTATCATATACATACATATACAGATAAATATATACATATATATATATATATCTATACTTATATCTATCTATACATATAGTTACATACCTATATATATACATATACATATAACTACATATATACCTATATATTTATAACCATATATATATACATATAGATATATTTACATATATACATATATATATTTTCACATTACTTACCATACGTGGTATCGCGGGAATATCTGCACCAGTTGTTGATATTCCCTGATACACACGTACAAAAAGCGTGGTTACACACATCTTCCGCCATCCACCTTACACTCCATGCGACACCTCGTCCTGTTGGTTGCATCTTTCTAGACGACGACCGACTCAACACTGTGCTACACTCCATCTCCACCTCCACCCCCACCCCTTTATACATATATAGTATATACATATATATCTACACTATATTTACATTATTTCTATTTCTCTTGCGTGCCCATAAAAAGATAAAAAAAATATATAAAAGAGAAAAGAGAATCTTTGACTTGCAGGTACTCCATCTTGTGAATAGCAAGACCCGTTTTGGAACCCTGTTTTGGCTAAAAGTCAAGAACTTAATTTTGAGGGTGTGCCTCAAGGACAAAGATTACAACAACAACAACAACAACCAAGCCTTTTCCCACACTAAGTGGGGTCGGCTATATGGATTCTTTGCCTCCACACAGATCGATTTTCAGCCATTTTAGGACTTAAATTAAAGTAATTGAGGTCATACTTAATAGTTTCCTTCCAACACTTGTTTGGTCTTCCTCGCCCCCTCTTAGCGGGTTCAGCCTCCAACTTCTCACATCTCCTAACTGGAGCATCTAGTGGCCTTCTTTGTAAATGTCCAAACCATCTTAGACGGGCCTCTCTCATTTTATCCTCTATCGGTGCCACCCTAACCCTGTTTCTAATAAATTCATTTGAAATACGGTCCTTTCTTGTATGACCACACATCCACCTTAACATCTTCATTTCTGCCACAGGCATCTTCTGTACATGCCTATAGTTTATAGCCCAGCATTCAGAACCGTACAACATGGCTGGTCTTACCACAGCTCGATAGTATTTTCCTTTGACTTTTTTGGTAAATAGATTACCACAGCTCGATAGTATTTTCTGGTAATCAACTAGCAGAACACAGTGAATTAGTGAAATTACACAACTCGGAAATCAAGCCCTTCATTTTCAGAAAAACTCCAAGAATTTTTAGAAATATGGGGAGAATTGCTGAATAGGTTATATAGAACTATTGATAAAAAATCCTTGTCAGAAGTTAATAAAACATCTTGGAGTGAGTCTAATGATCAACACAATTTACCAAATTCCAAGTTTGATGATCAGAGTTGTTATGGTCCCCAACCCAGATGAATTCAGATTCAAATTTCATAGCAATTGACATTCCTAATCTCGATGAGGGTTGGGAGGATCCAACTGCAGGTGTTCCCGATCTTGAACCAACCCTAGAAAATCGAAAGCCTGGTGATTAGCCCATATTTGTAGGCTATTTAAGTATTTAAGTGCCTAGACATTAAGTTAATTTTAACATTTATATAGCATGCATTAGGATGTAAATAAATTAATTCAAATTTTTAGCTTAAGTGCATAATTCATGTGAGGTATTCATATCTAAATGCATTTAGAATAAACCTAGAATTGCATGCATTTGATTAGTTAATTAGGTGCATTACCTATATTATTTTAATTAACATAGAAGTTAAGGAGTTATGTATAAATAATCCTAATTATTTTATTATTCTTCTTTTTTTCCTTCTGCAGGAATGGCTCCACCTCTTCTCCTCCAGCCTTACCACCATAATGGTCGTGAGAAGTAGATCTGCTCCTGCCTCTCCATTTCAAACCCATGCACACGGCTACAAGAGGGGGCACCAGCTACCATGGCCGTGGAGACACTGCCCCCCTCCACCACTGTGTACTCCACTCCACCACTGTGGTTTCCAAGGTTGAGCTCCACCACACTGTGGGCCGGCGAGGTGACAGCTCACCGCACCAATCTGGTGAGCTCGGTCATCACCGTGTAACTACCAGATCACCCTCCCTGTCCACGCACCACCAACACCATCTTCTTTTTCTTCTTCTTCTTCTTCTTCTTCTTCTTCTTCCTCTGTTTTCAGAACAAAACCATCCCGCGTCCTCCTCACAGACGCAGTAGCGTGCAACCTCCTGTGTGCACTCCAACGCCATCCCCGCGCAACTGCCCTCCAGCTCCACTGCGGCAGGCGCGTGCACGCCCTTGTTGCGTGCACCAACCTCCACGCTCTAGCCCTTAGCGCATGCCCCTCAGCACACCTACTCTCCTCCAGATTGCATGCCCACACACCCTGCAGCGTGCCGTCGATGCTCGCAGCAGCGACCGCACGTCCGCCATCCCACCGGCACTCGCCCGCGTGCGTAGAGCACGTGCTACAGTAGCCACTCCACTCGCACGCAGCGCGCGTCCTCCATCACCTCCAACAGCCACACACTTCACCTGCAGCACCACGTGCACAGCCGCACGTCCTCCAACAGCTCTGGCCAAGCACACCTCCAACGAGTGTTGTAGGTAGTGCATGCATCCCTTGCCGATTAGCCTCACCTGTGCGAAGCTCTCCACCTGTGCCTGCACGCCCAGCGTGCTCGCGTCCCCTCACCTTTGTGAGCTCCAGTAGCAAACAGAGCTGGAGCACACTGCCACCCACCGTAAACCTCTCTTCCGTTCTCTCGTCTCCAACCACCTCGTGCCGAGCTACTACTGCCATCGAGTTCGGCCCAGCCGGAAGGACCTGTGACGAGCTTCGCATCTTCAGCCAAGCCTTCTTCATTATGCATGGTGGAGGGGAAATCCATCCTTTGTTTTGCATTTGATTTCTTATTACATTTCACTACCATTGTAAAAGGAGAATTTTTGATTTAATAATATTATATTCTAGTGATTTTATAAGAGCCCCCTCATCTTTCGTTGAAATGCAAGTTCAGCGATTACATGCATTGTTATCCTAATTAGAAAGGGGTTTTTAGCTTGCTTACTTAGGAAAACTAATTGTGAACATTATTATTTTCAAATTTAGCGAGTCTTAATAGGTCATTGCCTCCCTATGGACATGACCCGCTCTCCTATGAGTGGTTTAATTTTAATTCTAATTATTTTGATTAGTTGATTTTCCACCACTTATAAATACAACAACAAATCTTCTTAATCATCATTTTCGAAATCGAAAACTGACTTGTCAAATGGCGCCGTTGCCAGGGAGGCAACGAGCCTGTTAAACTTGCATTCATTTATTTATTGGTTTAGACATTATTTTTGTGGCATATTTAACTTCGATTTTTTGGTGAGAGGTACTCATATCTGCTTGACGTGTTGTTGCACCAGCCTCAACTACATCAAGGTGGACCTTGTTTCCACTTCTCAAAGGACACTGGGAGCTCCATTTCTGAAGGTAGGAGCTTCACGCACTGTGGTGGGCCTTGTCTCCACCACCGAAGGAGGACATCTGGAGTGATCATCTTCATCTCCGTCGATTTTTTTCAATAGATAGAATTTAGGTTTTAGAACTTAATTTTCATTGCACATTTGGTTTAAGACCCTTGTTCTGAGATACATTTTTAGGGGTTTGTTCCCCGATTTTGTTTTAGGCCCATGTTGGGTAACTTTTCGGGAGCCTGTTCCCTTTTCATCAGATCTAGGTTTTCTTTTGTGGATTGATTTTATTTTTCTTGTTTATGCAAAAGTAGCTAAAAAAATAAAGACGAGCTGCCTGCCTTAGGATGAACATTTAGGTGTGAATGAGCAGCCTCGAGATTTATTTTACTTGCATTTGCATGCATCTTGCATTACTGATTGCTGGAGGAAAGGTACGTCCTCTTTCTTTGCATTCTATATTGTTCACGCATGTGCATTTGGATTTAATTGCAAGATCACCTAATTCAATTGAAAAGATCTAACAAGTGGTCACATATTTTCTTGAAAATGGACTTTAAGCTAAGGAGGAACACTAAAAACCAAGGACTTGAATTGAGACATTGTGCTGCGATTCAAAATTCAAAACTCAAAATTTTTACGGTGTATGCATACTTGTATCTCTTGCACCATGGCACGCATTTAGACACTCCTAAGTCTTGGAACTACTAGAATAAGAGCCCTCCTATCGTTGGATTCTGAAGTGTTTGGAATTTGAGATCAAAGGTTTTGTAAATCCAAAGAGGGGGATACCCTTCACGAATTTTTGGGGTAGTTAAGAAGCACCGCAAAAGCACAGCTTCAAAGGAAGGCTTAGGCCTACTTGCATCCCTCGATCTTCCATCTTTGGAGTTGCTCTACCATTTGAGATTTAGGGAAGAACACCTAAGCACCAACTAGGTCTTTTTAGGCATTTCAAAGGTCGACAATAGGGGCATAATTAATTGGGCAACTTGCTTTATCACCTACAATTTGAATTAAAGTCAAAAGCCTAAAATTGTAAAGACCTAACAAGTCCTTTTGAATTGTGCTTGTAGTTCATGCTTGGTAGGCGATCTCTTAGGAGACAACTTGTGTTTGATCCTAAACCTGAAAGAATCTTAAGAAGGAACCTCCCAAGGGAACAAATCGCTGGTCAAAGGAGCCTAAAGGAATATTTCATTCCAACCAATCAAGCTAGCCCTGCACTACGTAGACTTGGAGGGGACAATCCTTATGAGATCAAAACTAGTACCATATCCTTGCTACCCTCCTTTTAATGTACTACTAGGGAAGACCCTTACAGGCATATAGAGGAATTCACTGAGGTCTGTTCCATGGTGAAGCTGCAGGGCGTTACTGATGATGCTCAAATGCGGACCCTCTTTTCTTTCTCTGTCAAGGACAAAGTCAGGTATTGGTATCATACCCTTGATGATATTAACACTTGGGATGCCCTAAAGAAGGAGTTTTTGAAGTACTTCCCCATGAGCAAAACAAATCACTTTAGGAGGGAAATTATGAGTTTTGTTCAAAAGGATGGGGAAGCTTTCCATGATGTGTGGGAGCACTTTATGACCTGTTGAGACTTTACCCACATCACCAGGTGCCTAAGTGGCAACTGGTTGAAAGGTTCTACACCGGACTTAATGATTTGCACAGGCTGACTGTGGATGGTGCCTGTGCAGGAACCTTTCTATCTAAAACTGAGGATGAAGCTTGGAACCTTTTTGATACTTTGAGTGAGAATTCTATTCACTTGAATTCTGCCTACATGAATAGAAAACCCACTCTCATGCAAAGAAAGTTGGTGGCGAATGAGGCAAGGGACACCCAGAATTTAGCCTATTAGATTCAATAGTTGAATCAAAACATGGAAAGGCTTATGTCGAGCCTGGGCCAATTTGTATCTAGCACCTCCACATCCCAAGCTTCTGAATGCTCCATTTTCCAAGGCAATACACACGCCAGTGTGGATTGCCACTTGGCCTCCCAATTCCCTGAGCTTGTACAGGAGGATCTGAATGCCACTCAAGGGTTCCATCCTAGACCTCGTAATGACCCTTTTTCCAACACTTATAATGAGGGATGGAGGAATCACCCAAACTTTTCCTAGAGACAAGGGAATGTTTCAAATTCAGGGAATTATAAACCACAACTGTTTCAAAATCAACAAATGAACCAACCTCAAACCTTTGCCCAACCTAAGACCTTTAAGATGGATGAATTGAAGGCAATGTTGAGAACTATGCAAGAAAGTCAAAGTGCCATTATCCAATCTCATGACAAGGCTATACATGAAATGAAATCGCAGATAGGACACCTTGTTGAGGCCATTAGACAGAGGGAAACTAGGAAGCTTCCTAGTGTTGCTGAGGAAAATCCTAAAGGAAAACGGATTGTCTTTATGGAGCATGCCCAGGCAGTGACTATTCTGAGGAGTGGGAAAGAAATTTCCAAACTCGATGCTCCTATAGTCTCACCCTCTGAAAAACCATCCACCCCAACTTTCACCCCCACCGGAGAAGACTTGCCCAAATCTCCTCCGCTTGAAATCACCTCACCAGAAGAAGTTGCCCCCGTTCCACCTCTTACTCGACATGACAACCCTTCCACCCAGAGATTGAGAGTGCCCTTCCCAGAGCACTTATCACCCTCTGGGTAGACTTCTACTAGCTCATCTGGAGCCAAAGATAAGACAGATGAGATCATGGAAACTTTCAAGCAAGTGCAGATTAACTTACCTTTGCTTGAGGCTATCAGGAAAATTCCATCTTATGCCCTCTTCTTAAAGGACTTGTGCATGAAAAGTGACAATCTAGGAAACAGGTCCAATCAAAAGTTGTCCTGCCTGATTCTGTTAGCTTAATTGTTCAACATGGCACACCCCCGAAACTTAAGGACCCAGGAGCCCCATACATCTCGGTGGTTATTGGTGACTTATAGATTGATGAGGCTCTACTTGATCTAGGTGCAGGGGTGAACATCCTTGCGATCTATGTGTATGAACAACTTGGGGGAGGCAATATGAAGTCTAGCTTGGTAATCCTCCAAGTTGTTGATCGATCACTTAAGACACCACAGGGAATTTTGGAAGATGTCCTCGTGAGAGTGGAGGATTTCTTGTTCCCCGTTAACTTCTTAGTTTTGGACACTGACCCTACCAACAAGCCAACCAAGCCCTCCATCATTTTGGGTTGCCCCTTCCTTGCTACTTCTCATGCTTCAATCAATTGCAATACTGGGGCATTGAAAATGGGCTTTGGGAACAGAAAAATCTGGCTTAATGTGTTTGATGCTTATAAACAAGTTGGGCTTGAGGATTATTCTCAAGTTGAGGTGATAGATGACCTGATTGAAGAGATAGCCCCTACAATGTTATGTGATGACCCCCTTCAGAATGTCATGCTAAATGAGCATTCTCATCTCTTGGAGGAATGTGAAGGGGATATACTAGAACTTGAGGAGTTGCTGGGTGTTTCTGCTAAGTCTCTTTCCCCATCATCTCTGCCCAAGGTAGATTTGCTACCTGAGATGGGGACATCTATTATGAAACCCTCAACCATACAAGCCTCCAACCTTGAGTTGAAACCCCCCCTAGACACTCTCAAGTACGTCTTCCTGGGTGCCAATGATATGCTCCTTGTTATCATTTCGGCTGTGCTATCTGAGGCATAGGTGGGAGCCCTGATTGAATGCTTGTCTAGGCACAAGGAAGCTATTGCTTGGAGCATTGTTGACATTACGGGTATAGACTCTACACTCGACATGCACCACATTTATATTGATGATTCCATCAAGCCATTTAGGGATATGCAGAGACGTCTAAACCCTAATAGGAGGGAGGTGGTTAAAAAGGAAATCCTGAAGTGGTTGGACGCTGGGATCATATATCCCATTGCAGATAGTAAATGGGTAAGTCGTATTCATGTGGTGCTAAAGAAGGTAGGCTTTACTGTGAAATTTAATGACCAAGGTGAACAAGTTGTGACTAGTCCCTCAACTAGATGGAAGGTCCGTATTGATTACCGCAAGCTGAACATTGCTACCCAGAAGGATTACTTTCCCTTGCCTTTTATTGATCAAATTCTCGAGAAATTGGTAGGGAATAAGTACTATTGCTTTCTCGATGGATATTCTGGGTACAACCAGGTTGCAGTCTTCCCTGTTGACCAGGAGAAGACTACGTTCACGAGTCCTTACGGTACCTTTGCATTTAGGCGTATGCCATTTGGATAATGTAATGCCCCTGCAACCTTCCAACGATGAATGATGACCACATTTTCGGACATGATTGACAAGTGTGTTGAAGTGTTTATGGATGACTTCTCCATTTATGGCTCATCTTTCGACTAGTGTCTCCTGTACCTAGAGAATGTATTGAAGCGATGTAAGGAGACTAGTTTAGTCCTCAGATGGGAGAAAAGCCACTTCATGGTACAGAAAGGAATTGTACTTAAGCATGTTGTGTCTGAGGGAGGCTTGGAAGTAGATAAAGCCAAGATTGATTCTATTTCCAAACTTCCATTGCCCACGAATGTCAAACAAATTAGATCCTTTCTTGGCCATGCTAGCTTTTATAGGTGCTTTATTAAAAATTTCAGTAAAATTTCTAGGCCACTTTGTGACCTGTTGGCAGAGGAATCTTCCTTCAATTTTGATTCAAACTATGCCGAGGCCTTTCAAACTCTGAAGGAGGTCTTGATCTTTGCGCCTATTCTTCGAGCTCCTGATTGAACACTCCCATTTGAGCTGATGTGTGATGCTTCAGATTATGCAGTGGGAGCAGTCCTTGGACAAAGGGTTGAGGGAAGACCACATGTATTGCACTATGCCAGCAAGACTTTAACCGAACCATAACAAAACTACATCATCACTGAAAAGGAATTACTTGCTATAGTTTTTGCTCTGGAGAAGTTTAGGTCTTATCTTCTTGGGTTTAAGGTGGTTATTTTCACTGATCGTGTGGCAGAGAAACATCTCATTACTAAGAAGGATTCTAAGCCACATCTGATTAGGTGGATCCTACTCCTTCAAGAATTTGACTTGGAGATACGTGAAAGGAAAGGAGTAGAAAATGTTGTGGCTGACCACCTGTCTCGCCTTCCACTTAATGACTCTTCATCTAGAGACATCTGTGAGACATTTCCTGATGAAACCCTTATGGCGGTAACACCAACTTCACCTTGGTATGATGATACTGTCAATTACTTGGTCACTGGAGAAACTCCGGGCCTTTGGGATGAGTAGAAAAGAAAGAGATTCATTTCCCAAGCTAGATACTTTCATTGGGAAGAGCCTGAATTATTTAGAATTGGACAAGACCAAGTATTGAGATGATGCGTACCTGAAGAGGACCAACAAAGTGTGCTGAGTTTTTGCTGTGAACTTCATTGTGGAGGACACTTTGGTGCTAAGAAAACTGCTTTTAAGGTTCTCCAGTCTGATTTTTGGTGGCCTTCATTATTTAAGGATTCTCATAATTTTGTTAAGGTCTGTATTAGATGTCAACGGACTGGAACGATTGGGAAGAGGAATGAGATGTCTCAACACCCTATTCAATTTGTTGAAATTTTTAATGTGTGGGGAATTGACTTTATGGGCCCCTTCCCTTCATTCCATGGTTATGAATATATCTTGGTGGTAGTTGATTATGTCTCTAAATGGATAGAGGTCATTCCTACGCACACAAATGACCACTCTATGGTCTTGAAATTTGTGAAGGCAATATTATATCTCATTTTTGCTGCCCAAAGACCATTATAAGTGATGGGGGACCTCATTTCCGAAACCACCACATCAATCAGCTACTCAAGAGTCTGGGAGTAACTCACAAGTTCGCTATCCCTTACCATCCTTAGACGAGTGGCCAAGTTGAAGTGTCGAATAGGGAGATAAAGAACATTTTAGAAAAGACCGTTAGACCTGGTAGGAAGGACTGGTCCCAAAAGCTCGATGATGCTTTGTGGGCATATCGAACAGCCTATAAGACCCCTTTGGGTACATCTCCCTTTAAGATTGTATATGGGAAAGCATGCCATTTATCCGTTGAGTTGGAACATAGGGCACTTTGGGCTATTCGAAGTGTTAACATGGATTTAGAAAAGGCGGGTAAGGCATGACTTCTGGAATTAAGTGAGCTTGAGGAGCTGAGGAATGATGCTTATGACACCTCTCAAGCTTATAAAGAGAGAACTAAGGTCTTGCATGATAAATATATCCTTAGAAAGACCTTTGAGCCCAACCAACAAGTCTGACTATTCAATTCCTGACTTAAGCTTTTTCCGGGGAAATTAAAATCTCATTGGGATGGGCCGTACATAATCACTAAAGTGTTTCTGCATGGAGTTGTGGATATTAAGAGCCCTTCCTCTTCAGCAACTCCCTTTATCGTCAACGGCCAATGGTTAAAACCATACATTACTTTGGATGGCCATCTGGTTGACGAAGTCACTCTTGAGGAGCCTTAGCTCCTGTTATTCTCCGCCTCAGGTAATATTTTCCCTTAACTGTTTTGTTTCCAATGAGGCATTGTTTGAAGCATGCATGGGGGAGAGGACCTGAGGCATCTATTTGTAGCATGTCTACATTGTGCATTCATTCAGGCATATTGCATTCAAAAAGAAAAAAAATAAGAAGTGAAATATTTTGTATTATTGAGCTTAACTGGTTGGGCCCTACATTCTTAAGCAGACCAAAACTTTAGATTAGACTAAGTTGATTCTAGGTGTCGAACTTTAGAAGCTAAGTAAGCTACTATAGACTTTTAGGGTCCTTGGTGGATTAAAAGACTTAAGTAAGAGTTAAGTTGCAAACCATTCCTCAAGAGGTTGAAGAAGGAAAGCTAAAGATTGAGTTAAAGGCTGGGTAGTACTTGGAGTCTTGTTCTACCTTTTGGTTTACGGGTCCTCGTAACCTAAACATCCACATTTCACACACACTTGGTCTTGTGTAAATAGTGATCACCTTAATTCAATTATTAAAGAAAAGTTGGTTCTCTTAGTTTTGACTTAGGAGAAGCTTGAAAATACAATTTAATTGGAAGAGTTCCTGCCGTAGGAGAGGTGGAGTATATGCTCACCTTGAGGATGCGATGATAACATGTTACCTCCTTGGTTCTTGTCTCTTAGGATATCCATCCTACCAGGGGCATGTAAGTGCATTGTGTGGTTCAAGTATCATGGGTGGCCCTATCTCGAAGTGTCGATTACCACAGGCCTGAATTCGCTTAAGAAATCCATGGGTGATACTATCTCGAAGTGTCGATTGCCAGGAGTTCTTGGGGTTGCTATTGGTGGTGCTATCTCGAAGCATCGAAAGCCAGGCACCCTTCGAGGTATGGTGATGGGGACAATGAATCCGACACAGATCGTGTTGATAGCTGATCCAAGGTTAGACTTAAAGGAATCAAACAAAAATATATATATTAAAAAAAAATCCTTTTTCCTCTCTTGGTTGGCAATCATACCAACCTCAAATAAGTTAGACTAATGCACATGCATAGATGCTTTAATCTCGAGGATTAATAAACCCTAGGGTAGAGTTAGAAATCAGGGAAACCTATGCCTGCAACTCGACTTTAGCTGAAATAGTGTGTAACTTAGAAACTACTTGGGAACCTTAGGTCTAAAGTCTGAACTTAACATGTTTCTAAAGGAAGACCGATTGGGTTGGCTAGTCTACTTGGAGTGTTAGGTTATTGCTTAGATTTGCTAGGGACTAGCAAAAACTAGGCATGGGGGTACTTGATTAGCCCATATTTGTGGGCTATTAAAGTATTTAAGTGCCTAGACATTAAGTTAATTTTAACATTTAGATAGCATACACTAGGATGTAAATAAATTAATTCATATTTTTAGCTTAAGTGCATAATTCTTGTGTGGCATTCATATCTAAATGCATTTAGAATTAACCTAGAATTGCATGCATTTGATTAGTTAATTAGGTGCAATACCTATATTGTTTTAATTAACATAGAAGTTAAGGAGTTATGTATAAGTAATCCTAATTATTTTATTATTCTTCTTTTTTTCCTTCTGCAGGAAAGGCTCTGCCTCTCCTCCTCCATCCATACCTCCTTAATGGCAATGAGAAGCGGATCTGCTCCTACCTCTCCATTTCAAGCCCATGCACACAGCTATAAGAGGGGGGCAGCTGCTGCTGTGCTCGTGGAGACACTGCCCCACTCCACCAGCCTATACTCCACTACGCCACCGTGGTCTCCAAGGCCGAGCTCCACCACAGTGTGGGTCGACGAGGTGACAGCTTTCCACACCAATTCGGTGAGCTTGGTCATCACCGTACAACTACCAGATCACCCTCCCTATCCACGCACCACCAACACCATCTTCTTCTTTATTTTCTTCTTCTTCTTCCTCTATTTTCAAAACAAAACCATCCTCGTGTCCTCCTTGCAGACGCAGCAGCACGCAACCTCCTGCCTGCACTACCTCACCATCCCCGCACTACTGCCCTCCTGCTCCACCGCGGTAGGCGCACGCACGCCCTTGCTGCATGCACCGACCACCACGCTCCAGACCCTAGCGCACACACCTCAATGCACCCATTTACCTCCAGACCGCACGCTCGCACTCCCTGCAGCACGCTATCGATGCTCGCAACAGTGACCGCAAATCCTCCAGCCCACCGACCCTCGCTCGTGCGTAGAGCGCGTGCTACAGTAGCCACTCCGCTCGCGTGTAGAGCGCATCCTCCAGCACCTCCAGCGGCCACACACTTCACCTACAGCACCACGCACGTGGCCGCACGTCCTCCAGCAACTCCGACTGCGCACACCTCCAACACACACAGCAGGTAGCGTGTGCATCCCTTGCCGATCAGCCTTACATGCACGAAGCTCTCCACCCTCACCCGCACGCTCAGTGCGCTCGCGTCCCCTCACCTTTGTGAGCTCCAGCAGCAAACAAAGCTGCAGTCTGCCGCCACCCACCGTCGACCTCTCTTCCGTTCTCTCGTCTCCAGCCACCTCGCGCTGAGCTACTACCACAATTGAGTTTGACCCATCCCAAAGGACCTCTGACAAGCTTCGCGTCTCCAGCCAAGCCTTCCTCGTCGTGCACGATGGAGGGGAAATCCTTCCCCTATTTTGCATTTGATTTCTTATTACATCTCACTGCCATTGCAAAAGGAGAATTTTTGATTTAATAATATTATATTCTAGTGATTTTATAAGAACCCCCTCATCTTTTATTGAAATGCAAGTTTAGTGATTACATGCATTGTTATCCTGATTAGAAAGGGCTTTTTAGCTTGCTTACTTCGGAAAACTAATTGTGAACATTATTATTTTCAAATTTAGCGAGTCTTAATTGGTCATTGCCTCACTGTAGGTACGACCAGCTCTCCTGTGAGTGGTTTAATTTTAATTGTAATTGTTTTGATTGATCGATTTTCCACCACTTAGAAATACAATGATAAATCTTCTTAATCATCATTTTCGAAAGTGAAAATTGACTTGTCACTTGGTTCACCAAGCTTAGATTTCCCAGACACCTGTGATACTAAGATTGAATCAGAACCTCTCGAGGGTGTAAATTCCATCCCTTATTCTGATAAGGTGACTCTCGAGAGCAATTCTGACATCCCTGTAGAGCCCAACCTAGATTCTAGTGATCCAACCCACACCCTTAACCTATAATCTGGATTCAAGCCTGTTTGGGATGATCATGAGGCCCAATATGATGAAATTCAAATTCTGAATTTGGATTATGATTCTGGGCTATATTTGATGATTGCACCTCTTCATGCTCCTCAGAGACACAAATCAATTTTTCAGAAGTCATGCCAATTTATGATACAGAAATCGAGGAGTTGGAAGAGTTGGGTTTCGATTGGGTCAATCCTAGGAGCCAAGAACCCGAACCCATGCCTAATAAGAACATCTTTTTTAGTTTATATTCTGAGAATAGGCTAGATCCAAGTCAGGTTGTTGATTGTACATCTCTTAACTTATTCGGTGGTGAAACCCTTGATCCCGAATCAGATTCAAAACATGATTCTCGAAAGTTCTCTGACGATTTCGAATCGTACCCTAATTTCGAAGAACTGTTGTTTCCTGACAACTCTAAGCCAATCTACGACCTTAGCATATATGATCCATTCTCCGACTTTGACTCTGAGGTCCCTGATCCCGAGATCATTAATTCAAAATCAGGTTCCATTGAGATGGAATCATTCCTTTTTTATCCTCAGGAATTAGAAATAGTAATTACTGAGAGTGTCTGCAATCCAGAGTTCAAATCTTTCCATGACTCAGATTTTCATAACCCTCTAAACACTCTTCAGGCATTTACATTTGATTTTGATGGCCATTATGAGGACTCTCTAGATGAACTTATCTTGGAATCCTTCTTAGGGGAGCCCTCACACACAATTTTTATTGATGCCACCCCTTCTACACATATAGAGCCTTCCAAAACCCGTTCTCAACCCTGACCCGCAATCAAATTCAATTTTTACTCTAATTCTCCTCTCGATGAGCTAGTTGCACATGATTCTCCTCTACATTTCAATCGGGTTTGGGACTTCGATCATATTGATAATCATGTCCCATCCATCTCTAATCACTCCCATAGGGTTCCTACATCCTCCACTAACCCTTTTTCATTTGAGGATCCCTACTCTGATCAGGCTGATCCAATTCAGCCAAACCCTAACTTTTCGCTTCCACATCTATTTGAGTCACAGAGTACCTGGTGGGCTCCATATCTATTGATTCAAATCTATCAACCCACCAGATTGATTGGGTTTGGGCTACATCATCAGCCTGTGGATCTGAACAAGCACTTGGTTGGACCAACCAGGCTATTGATCAAGGTGCTTATTCTACAAAATTCATCTGATTTGACCACTCCTCCATACCATTTTCTACTCGGCTGAAGGCATTGAATTTAGCATTTAACGGGAGGAAACCCATCATTCCAAAAACTCGAGATCCTTTTGTACTTCACATCTATTGCACTTTGAGTTTAGTTTCAGAACAGTCAACTCCACCTTTGGTACTCGCACCAGTGCTTAAAATCATCCACAATAGTCATCCCGACCCGTTCGCCAACCTTATTATCCTGTTTTAATCCCTGAACCCAAACTGATTTCATACCCCCTGGTTTACAATGAGAATATTGCAAAACTTAGGCATGGGGGGTGTTAAAGTGCAAACATACAAAAATTCAAAGTTCTGGAGGGTTCTAAAAACAATACATATTCCAAAAAACCAAAAAAATAAAATTGAAAATTGAAAAAGAACAAAAAAATTGGAGAAAGGGGAGGAAATTTTGAAAAAATTACATGCAAATCATTCTTGAGTGGAAAAGAGGAGGTGATTTAAATGTCAAAAAGGAGCAACAATTTGAAATAAAAAGAGTTATTCATTATCAAAAAATTGTGTAATCTATTTAAGTTCTAGACCAAATCAAAAGAAAGAAAGAAAAATCAAAAGTGCTACAGAAACATGCAGATTAGTATGAGTGCTGATCTTAGGCCTCTTGGGTTGTATTTAGGCTTAAAAATTCACGTATCCATTAAGATCTAGATAGTCCTCAAGAGGTTGAGGAAAATATGAAGCTTAAATATTAGGTCTAAGGCTTAGGGATTATTCGACCTCGTTAACTGACCTCTGGTTTGGGGGACTTGGTAACCTAAGCGCCCTAATCCACTCACAATCTGGCTCAGTGTGCTTAATTATCAAAATCACGAAAAGCATTAATTCTATTTTGAAAAGCCACCTAGATTAGGAGCAGCTTATCAACACAAGTTGATTTTGATGAGTTCCCAGTGCGGGGAAATAGGAAATTCCCCTCTAAGATGCGCAATAACATACCATCTTTTTGGTACTTGTCTCCTAGGATATCTAAATATCCTATTGGGGTCATGTAAGCACCTTGTGCTGACTCAAGTGCCATGGGAGGGATTATCCCAAAATGTTGATTGCCAGGGCCTAAATTTAGCTATAAAACTCCATGGGCGACACTATCTCGAAGTGTCAAAAGCCAGGGTTCTGGGGGTTGCCATGGGCAGTGCTATCTCGAAGCATCGAAAGCCAGGGACCCTGTAAGGATTGATGGCGGGAGCTAAGAATCTGATACAAACCATGTTGTAAAGCTAATTCGAAGCTAGAAATAAAGAAGAAAAAGAGATAGAAAACTCTCCAAAAAAATTACAAAAATTCTTCTATCTCTCTCTTACAAAAATACATTGCAAAATGAACCTGGACTAACCATGTTTTAAGCATGGGTACTTTAATCACAGAGTTCAACAAACCTTAGGTTAGTTCCCGTAAGCCTTAGAAACCTTTACAGTAAACTGAGGCTAAAGCTGGTCAAGTCCGGATCTTGGTTGGTACATGAGTACCTCTAGGCCTATTGTTAGCATTCTAACCTTATCTATAGAAGAAAGCACATAACAGAGTTTTGAGCATAAAAGAACATAGTCTAGAATTTGAGTTAATTCCATGAGATTTTTCTAAGGGACTAGCAAAAGTTAAGCATGGGGGTAAGATGATAATGCCATCGTCATCCATATTTAGCTTTAATCAGTCATAATCAGGGAATAACTGCTCCTACATAACTGCCAGAGGACCATAATGTAATTCCCTACTTGGAGGGGGTGAGATCAGCATGATGTAATATGAAATGCAGAAATAAAATATAAACAATCTCACAATGTACACAATGATTTTTAGGTGAAAACCCAAATCGGGTGAAAACCACCACCTAACCCTCTCGAGTTAGGATTTTCTGATCAACCAAGTTGATCGAATCCACTAACGTACTACTTAAACGAGGGTAGTACAACCTCAATTATAACCACGCTACTTTATACAAGGGTAGCAAACCTCAAAACCCCTTCTCTTCACAAGAAGGATTTTGTCTCATGAAGGAGACGGGAATTTGCAACGCAAATACCCAACCAAATAACAAAGTAAAATACAAATAGAAATCCTATAGAGCCACAAAGATATTCTTAAACTAAGCTTCTATAGGAGTTAGGATGCTTCCCTTTGCTGGAAGTGCATCGACGACGTGGATGCGTGAACTATGTGACGGTGCAATGGTGCTCTCATGAACAATGGCGGGAGAGCGGGTGCGCAAATGATTGATGCTCTCTAGATGTAGAACTTGAGCTTGGAGAGCTAGAGCTTCAACTACTTCTCTTGGACACAAAAAATGTGGAAAGTGGTTTGCCTAGTGTGTCATGGTGTATGTTTGAGTGGCAAAGGTTCTCCTCTATTTATAGAGGCCCTAGGAAGGCTTCCATAGCCGTTGGGTGCAAGCTCCAAGAGAATCAGGTCGAAATCAAGATTAATCATTACACTGATAGGGTTATCAGATGTCTGATCCTAGCATCGGACGTCGGGAAAACCAGTTTAAGACGTCTGGGAACAAAGTCAGATGTCTGATTATTGGCGGGTTTCCTTCTTGACTTGAATCAGATCTAAACAGGGCTCTAGTGAATTGTCATCAGACGACATACAGGACGTCTGGAGTGATGTCTGGATGTTTGGAAACTTACTTTTCTACAGAAATGGATTCCCAAGAGAGTGTAACAGCTATAAAATCTCTAAGAAGAGATTTTGGGTCAGCCGAGGCAAAACGGTCATGTATCAGACGTCTGGGGTCCTCTATAGATGTCTGATACTGGCTAACGATCATATCCTTCATTGTTTGCTAAGCCAGCCAACGGTCCACTAATTGGACATCTGGCAAAATCATCAGACGTCTTCTAAGACGTCTGGACTAAGATCTGGACGTCTGATTTCATCAGACAGAACTAACTAAGTCCAGTCTAAACATAATCGGATGTCTGAGTCAACAGTTAGACGTCTTAAAAGTCTTTACCAGATGTCTGATTTTCAAATTAGAAGTCTGAAAAGGTTGTTTGAACCCTATTTTGATTTTCTAAGTTCTCTATAGAAAACCTAAGTATCCTAGGGTTGTGCTGGTGTTCCTAAGACTACTGTTAGGGTACTTTGAGGCTCTTTAACATGAATCTAAGTAACAAAATAAAGAGAAACAAAAGAAACAAAATATACATAGAGTACAAGGAAAAAAAATCTATCCTATTCTTCATCTCTTTCCTTCTTTAAGCCATCACTCCTCGTGAAGCTCTTCTGTTCTGTGTCAAGCTCCTCCAATCTACCATGGATGCGAGCTCGAACTCTGTCTAACCACTTCTCCATTTGCAATTGACTTGAAATCTAAGACTTCAAGTGCAAATGTTAAATGACACGTGTTTTGTTATCATCAAAATAAACGATTATGGTGCTCTAGCACCAACAATCTCCCCCTTTTTGATAATGACAAAACCATAAATAATAATGCAAAAAATCCTCCCCCTTTTTGACATTATCAAAAAGGTTTAATTGATTTTAAATTTCCTATAACTCCCCCTGAAAACATGCTCTTCTATGAATGAGTTGAATTTCTTTTAACAAAAGTAATGTCCTCCCCCTTACTAAAGGAAATATAGCTAACTTACATCTCCCCCTTTATAATTGATAATTAGCTCATAATTTAAACTCCCCCTATCTATTTGCTAATGATAAAGAGATAGGGTAAAGGGTTTTACCTCACCTACCATGTCCAATAAAATGGCCCAAATGGAGGTGGTGGATGCCACATCGGATGGGGCTCCCACCCGTAGCTTGGAGGCCTGGGTATCGGTGCCGGTCTCCAGTCTGGAGGTCAACTTGCGATGGGTCCATCGTTTGTTTGCCATCTCGTCGGTCTTCTTGTCCTTCTCCTTAGTCTACTCTTTGGTCCTCCCAACTCGAGTTTACCAGCCTTGAGCTTGTAGGTCCAGTCTTTTGTGTTGTAGTCACCCTTGAAAACTACAAAAGAAGATTCCAAATCTTTCTTCGATATCCAAGTGAGCTTGGATCTAGATCTGTTAGTAGGTCACCTTGATGAAGATCCTTTCTCAACCTTAGGGCTTTGCAAATTTTCTACTTTGTTGATTAATTTGTTAGAATTTTTCCTAAGACATGCGATTTCTTTTTCTATAATATTTATCTTAGTCTTTAAATCAGAAATTTCTAATTTTAGACTAGCATTTTCCTCAATCAATTTAGTATTTTCATTGATTAAGTCATCATTTTTAGGACTAACTTCTAAATCCTTAAGTTGTTTTCGTAACCTTTCATTTTCATTTTTAAGAAAACTAAGGTTCTTTTTAATATTTTTATTTTCTATCTTAAGTGATTTACGAACTTCAAAAAGCTCATTAAATGTATTTTGTAAATCAGAATTTACCTCATTGTCGGAGTCGCTTCCGCTTTCGCTGTCGCTTTTTCCTAAGGACATGAAACCAAAGCAAGCGATTTCATTCTTCTCAGGATTTTCTTCTTCTTCTTCCTCCGAGCTCGAGTCGTCCCAAGTTGCTTGGAATGCCTTCTTCTTAGACTTCACCTTTTCCTTCTTCTTCTCCTTCTTGAGAAGGGGGTATTATCGTCGTAGATGCCCTTTCTCGTTGCAGTGGTAGCAACGTCTTGGGCTTTCCTTCTTCTCCTTTTCTTTCTTTGATTCCCTACAAAACTTGAAAATTTTCTTAAGTAAAATTTTAAAGTCTTCGTCGTCGGAACTTACCTCGCTATCTGATGCTACTCTGAATGTGAGGGTCTTCTTTGGTCTTGGTTCCGGTGTGTCCTTCTTCTGATTTAGCTTTGTCTCGTAGGCCATTAGATTGCCTAGGAGATCCTCCATGTTGAGCTCCTCCACTTCGTTCGCCTCCTCAATAGCGGTGACTTTCTACTCCCATTCCGGTCCAAGGGAACGGAGTAGCTTTCCTTGAAGCTCCCCCTTGATGAAGGTCTTACTTAAGCTTTTAAACTATTTACTATGAGAGTGAACCTAGTGTTCATCTCACTTAAAGATTCGTTAGACTTCATAGAAAAAGATTCAAATTCTTGAGAAAGTAAATTTATTTTAGAAGTCTTTACCTTAGAGGTATCCTCGTGAATTACCTCAAGTGTGTGCCAGATCTCGTATGCGGTGGTACACTGCGAGATTCTGTTAAACTCCTCCAAGTTGAGTGCACAATAGAGGGCGTTCATTATTTTCGCGTTCAAAGAGAGTTCACGAATTTGTTGCTGCGAGTAGCCTTTCGCAGGTTTCTTTGGGATGTCAAATGGCATCTCGCACCTGGCCCAAATCATGAAGTCATTGGCTTGAAGCCAAGTCTTCATCCGTAGCTTCCAGTAGGGGTAGTTGCTCCCGTCAAAGAGTGACGGACGAGTCGTGGACTGCCCCTCGGAGATCTAGATTGCGGAACTACTCCCCTCCATGATCTTCTTGCCAGGTGTTACTCTGATCTAGCAAGAACCTGCTCTGATACCAATTGTAATTCCCTACATGGAGAGGGTGAGATCAGCGTGACGTAATATAAAATGAGAAAGTAAAATTATAAACAATCTCACAATGTACACAATGATTTTTAGGTGGAAATCCAAACCAGGTGAAAATCACCATCTAACCCTCTCGAGTTAGGATTTTCCGATCAATCAAGTTGATCAAATCCAATAATGTACTACTTAAACGAGGGTAGTACAACCTCAATTACAACCACGCTGCTTTATACGAGGGTAGTGTACCTCAAAACCCCTTCTCTTCATGAGAAGGATTTTGTCTCACGAAGGAGACAGGAATTCGCAATGCAAATACCCAACCAAATAACAAAGTAAAATACAAATAAAAATCCTATAGAGCCACAAAGAAATTCTTAAACTAAGCTTCTATAGGAGTTAGGACGCTTCCCTTTGCTGGAAGTGCATCGATGATGCGGATGCGTGAACTATGTGACGGCGCAATGGTGCTCTCATGAATTATGGTGGGAGAGCGGGTGCACAAATGATTGATACTCTCTAGATGTAGAACTTGAGCTTGGAGAGCTAGAGCTTCAACTACTTCTCTTAGACACAAAAGATGTGGAAAGTGGTTTGCTTAGTGTGTCTTGGTGTATGTTTGAGTGGAAAAGGTTCTCCTCTATTTATAGAGGCCCTAGGAAGGCCTTGGAAGGCTTCCATAGCCGTTGGGTGCAAGCTCCAAGAGAATCAGGCCAAAATTAGGATTAATCATTACACTGACAGGGTTATCAAACGTCTAATCCTGGCATCGGACGTCTGAAAACCAGTTTAAGACATTTGGGAACAAAGTCAGATGTCTGATTATAGGCAGGTTTCCTTCCTGACTTGAATCAGATCTAAACAGGGTTCTAGTGAATTGTCATCAGACGACATACAGGACATCTGTAGTGATGTCTGGATGTCTGGAAACCTACTTTTCTGTGGAAATGGATTCCCAAGAGAGTGAAATGGCTATAAAATCTCTGAGAAGAGATTTTGGGTCAGTCGAGGCAAAATGGTCATGTATCAGACGTTTGGGGTCCTCTACGGGCGTCTGATACCAGCTAACGGTCATATCCTTCATTATTTGCTAAGCCAGCCAATGGTCCACTAATTGGACGTCTGGCAAAATCATCAGACGTTTTCTAAGATGTCTGGACTAAGATCTGGATGTCTGATTTCATCAGACAGAGCTAACTAAGTCCAGTCTAAACATAATCGGACGTCTGAGTCAACAATCTGACATCTTAAAAGTCATTATCAAACGTCTGATTTTCAGATTAGATGTCTGAAAAGGCTATTTGATCCATATTTTGGTTTTCTAAATTCTCTATAGAAAACCTAAGTATCCTAGGGTTGTGCAGGTGTTCCTAGGACTACTGTTAGGGTACTTTGAGGCTCTTTAGCATGAATTTAAGTAACAAAATAAAGAGCAACAAAAGAAACAAAATATACATAGAGTACAAGGAAAGGAAATCTATCATATTCTTCATCTCTTTCCTTCTTCAAGCCATCGCTCCTCGTGAAGCTCTTCTATTCTCCGTCAAGCTCCTCCAATCCGCCATGGATGCGAGCTCGAACTCCGTCTAACCACATCTCCATTTGCAATTGACCTGAAATCTAAGATTTCAAGTGCAAATGTTAAATGGCACGTGTTTTGTTATCATCAAAATAAATGATTGTGGTGCTCTAGCACCAACACATAATTCATTGCATAATCATTCTGAGAGAAATACAAGAAAATAGGGGTAAAACTACAGTTTGAAGAGCATATCTCAATTGCAGAATAATCATGGCATTTCTCAGGGGTTAATCAAAGGTCAAATGGTCATAATTTTCTAATAAGAAAGTCCATGCAGACAGGAATGGCCTTTCGTGTGTTTCGAGAATTAAATGACATTTGAAACCCTAAAAATAAACCCGCTTGATTCACTGAGGTTTTGGTCAAGATAAAATTCACATAAACCCTCTAAAAATCATAGAAGAATATTATCTAGGGTTTGGTATGCTTGATTTGACCATTGGAACCCAATTTGACCTAAAATAAAGTCTTAGACAGACAGTTGCCCTAATTTGGGTTTTTGCATAAATTACCTAGTCAAACTAGGTCAAAACCAAAATCCAACTTCACCATTAGATTCCTTAGGTTCAAATTAGGATTGTATCAAAATTTGGACCCAATCTAAGATCATCTTGACCTGGTTTGCAATTTAGTCCTGTCTGACTCTTTTCTCTCACAAACATTCACCTAACTTTCAAAATCCCTACAAATAGGTCCCTATCTTTGTCATCATTCTTTGCAAATAGGTCCCTCCACCATTATTACGAAGGAATTCTTCTTCGGCGACCTTTGATTAAAGAGAACTCCTTATTTGATCAACGAATCCCTTCCAAATTTGGAAGGGAGATTCCTTGAGGAGTTCTCTTTCCAACGTACCTGACCTTGAATCCTATAACCTTCCCAATATCTCATAAGAACGCATGAGAGATTCAGGTATCTCTTATCTTTCCCACTTTGGTGAACCTTCCAAGCTTGTACGCTTGGCTTCCAACCTCCAACCGACCCTTGATACCTATATAAAGACCCCGAGGGCTTGGCTGTCCTTCCTACGCTTGAATTCGACCGAAACCACCCTCAATTCCTCCCTCCTCTCCGGCCGAATAGCTCCTCTAAGTCTGGCGATCTCCCCCGACTCCATTCTTCATTCGTTCACAATACTGGCGACGGATTCATCCTTCCATCTCTCTTCCGCTTCGTGCTGTACCAGTCGACGTCTCTCCCTCGATCGTCCTCACCATCCTTTCCCCATCAGAGCAACCTTTGTCCCCGGTGCTGACGTACCCCCGACAAGTCAATCTCCCCCTCTTTGGTTCGTTAGTTTAGTAGTTTAGTTCCTTTAGATTCTTAGGTTAATTCTCCCCCTCTTAACTCTTGTTTCAACCCCTTGACACTGTGAATCACCCTCATCTTCTTCTTTGGCTGCTCCTCCGACAAGGCGTCCCCACCACTACACCCATCCATTCGCCTTACCACCACACCCTACACCTCCACCTCAACTTCACAAACAAAAGCCCTCTCTTTATTTCACCATTCATGCTCTCACGACCGCCTTCGAACACACCCATGACTAACTTCCATATCCGCCTCCATCCAGCTACCACACTCACTCTCACACCACGAAACCACCACTGCCACATTTACTGTGCTTCGGCGAACCTTTTGAACTGGTTTAATGTGGTCGAAAGACCATCTTCTTGACTTCAGGTACAGGACCTATTTGAGCCATTGTTGGAGCTTCTTCGCGAAGCTCCTGACCCTGTTCTTGAGGTTCCTGCTCTAGGTTTGGCTTCAAACACTGCTGAATCATTCTAGGAACATCCTTAGACCATCAGTTGGGGGCGTTGACTGCTCGCCCAAGACAATTGAATGGGAGTTGCTAATTGCTGCTACATGCGAAGGAAGTGAGACCTTTAGTCCCACATTGGTGGGAGAAGAGCACACGAACACACATATATGTTTTTTGTCACACCGCCTTAGTGCCTCAAAACACAGGGGGTGAGGTCCCCAGTGCACCCCTTCATGCCTTGCCCGTGACACCTCCACGCAGACCTAGTCCGAACCCGATAACTCGCCTAAGCCTCACACCTTGACTGCTACCCACTACAGGTAGCCTTGGTCCCAGGTACGCTCTAATCCAAACCCGAATACCCAATTATCCTTGGAAGAGAAAGAGGAAGAGAGAAAGAAAAGAGAGTGCGGGGTAGGGGAGGGTTTTGCTATGGAGAGGAACGGCTAACACTTAGCCGTTTGAGAAGTTATTCCCCGTATGCCTGAGAAGAAGAGGAGGCTACAGAAGAAACCAAAGGAAGGAAAGAAGGAAGAAGAAGAAAGAAGAACAATAGAAGAAAGAAGATGAACAATGCGAATGCACTATAGCAAAAGGGTTGTTTAAGCTGTCTAATTGCTTCTGACATAGCACACAGTGCACTAAGCTTGTGTGGATTTAAAGTGGTTGATACTGTTCATCTATTTAGACCATTGAGTAATTATTACATATATGTATCTAAGCTAATAATTGGTGATTCAAATCACCATTATTTTGCCTTAGATATATTTTTGCCTCATTAAATTCTTGATATACTCATGTACTACATTGAATATTAGTTTTCAGTAATTATTTGTGCTTATTTATATTTTGATTGAGATCAGTGCGTGAATGCAATACTTGCTCCTTGTGTTTGACCTCAGACTTCAATTCGAGTAATAAATTGTATTTGTTGATGAGCGACTTTGGTCTGTACTACAATGCATCAATCTTAAACACCGATTTTGCGCAGTCAACAATAGGTGCAACATGTAATATTAGTAACATATAATTGAATCTATAGCGACACATATTTTATGTCGATGTAGGTACACCGTTGGTGTAGGACTATTTTTTTGTAGTGCAAGGTGTTTAACCAATAAACTTTAAAATCATGCAATTGGATTTCTCATATGTGCTTCCCAATATAGTTGGCTCAGTTAAGTTATTTGAACCTTAAATTCACTGAGATTTATGTGTGTTATAGGAAAACAATCAGTTGAGCACTATGCTTTACTGAGAACCTGTGGGTCACAGACTATGCTAGAGGGGAGGTGATTTGTACACAATCTCGAAATATGTTGAAATTTAAAATAGATGAAATGCACTACTATAGAGATATTAAAAGAAATAAGCAATAAATAGACAAGGCAATTTATAGTGAAAAACCTCTGTAGGTAAAAACCACTATTTAAGCATTCCAGTTTAGGATTTCCTAATATCAGCTGCCACCAATCACTCCATAAGCCATGTTACTTGAACATAGGTAGCTTAACTGCACTAATACATCCGCTTTGGGTCCTTAAACCAGAGCAACTTTTTCTCTCCTGAGGTAGAGAAAGAAAACCTAATAGGCCAAGGATCAAGTAAAAAAATATAAAAGACATATAAAGAGAAGAAAAGCAAGTAAGATCCTATAGAACCTTAAATAGATCAATTAGAGCAGCTATATATATAATCAAATCATTAGAATGAAGCTCCAAGGTAGATAAATGGGAGGCTCCAACAGTAGTACAGATCAGAATAGGAGCCAAGAGCACCTCTAAGAACAAAATTTGATCAATATAAGGACTTGGGAGTGTGTTGTGTGTGTAAAATGAAGGGTAGGGGTCCTTTTCCATAAAGCAGATGCCATTCCAATGTTCAAAAGCATAATAAAAAGAGTGAGTTCAATAGGCAAAAAGCAAAATTTGAGATCAGTTATAATGGTTATTGATCAATAAAAAACAAGGGTTCATCAATCAAGTGATCAACGATCAAAACTTCCTGGATTCCCTAAATGATTGATCAGGATAAGAGTTATGATCAATCAAAAAGTCTATTGATTGATCGAAAGAAGGAGATTGATCGATCATGACGATATCTAGTAAAAATGGCTTGAAATCAACTTAAGATTGATCGATTGGAAGCTTATGTTGATTGATCAGAGTAAAAGGAGCTTTTGGTTAATCAGGTATCCAATAGAGTCTAGTTATGCTGAGGAATAAAAATAGAATCAATTGAAAGGTAGTGTTGGTCGATTAGAAGCTTAGGAAAGGCTATTGGGAATTAGAATCAAGTTAATTGTAGAAGTTAAACTTGGCATATAGAAAGGTTTAGTAAAGTTGGGATGGAAAATAAGGAATCGTAGATGTGGTACACTTGGGTTAGGGTAAATTCTATGTAAGAAGAAGATCTAAAAGTTTACTAGAGACAGTTCTTTAATGAGGTTCTTTTACCAAACTAAAGAAAAAATTTATTGCGCTTTTTAGATACAATGATTACAAGAAACAACTTAGTAACTCAGTTCATGCATTATGAGAATAACTTTCAAAATAGAGCTCGTCAAAGCTTTTTCTTCTTTTAGAAACATTTGTCAAGATGAATTAAGTTTGTGAATTATTAATCCTTTTTCACAATATAGTGTGATTTGTTTATTATCAAAATCAAGTTTTTAGAATGAGTGCTTCCTCAAAGTGAGTACTTTCATCTAGCATTAGACTTAATGACCTAAATTAATGTGCATGGGTGTATAATCAAACATAAGCACTAGAGAAATGTTATTTAATGTAGTTATTATAATTAAAATGGAAAATATTAAAAAGAATAATTGACATGTTACTTGTAATAATGACACACTTCATTTGTAGGAGAAAAATTAAAAGATAGTTTTCTTGTAAACAATACCATGAATAACTTGTAAAAGGTGGTTGGAGAGTATTAACTTATATTATCGTGATACTCATAAAATAAAAGTTATCTCTTTTTAAAGCAATAAAGGAACTTGCGGTGCTCATTTTTAAGTCTTCATATATATGTAGATACAAGACACACTCAACCCAACAGAGGCTTTTCCCTTGTAAGCCTATACATATTGTCATATATGAGGCAAAAGAAGTAGTTTGCTTAGTCTTGGACATATATTGCTATCTTTCCCATCCATTGAATGCTTGCGATAGTTGTCCCTCAAAACTTGATGGAAGAAGTCTTGGGATCATATAGTTGACTGTGGTCATCCTTTTTTGTTAATGGTCTTTGAAAGGGATGCAAAATTAAAATGCACATATGCATACTACTAGATCCCCCAAGCCTCATGTAGAGATAGGAAAGCAACAAATAGCTATTGGTACTCCAATTACAATGGAGTGAAGATGTACAAAATGTGAAAAATGATTGAAAACAATTGAAATGCCCTTAGTAATGAGATCCATAAAATAGATCAAACTTGAAATCCATCTCATCCACCACATCTCATCATCTTGTTGTTTACCATGCAATTCAAAAGAAGAGGACTCTCTATTTATAACAACTATATATAATTCAAGAATCCTCAGCTGATTATAACTCATGGTAATTTAGCTATTGTATGAATGAGATATTATGTTTAGAGATTCAATATTTTGACTTATCTTAATCTTAATATATATTAAGTGCTGTAGAAGTGAAATTGTAGATGCCATTTTTCTTGTGCCAATTTTGCAATTTTCCTTACCCCTTTCCTAGTCACTCTTTCTCTACCATCTTAAGGCCTAGTTTGGGATGAGAGATAGAATTATGTGTAATAATAATTTTTAGAAGGGTTATCCTACATTTCTATTTGTAAATCAAAAAGGTTATCTTGTTGGGTTAACCTATGACTATTTAAAATGTAGTGAGATAACCTAAACGGTCATCCTATTTGTGTAATGGTATAGCCATGGCTTATTTCATTTCTATGAGATGAGGGATGGCAAGGGTTAAGTTATCCTGAGTTAACCCATCCTGACAAGCAAATTTGGGTTATCCCCATTTTGAACGGATAACCCACCAAACAAACTAGGCCTAAAGACTTCTTACTTGTTTCTTTTCTTTGCAGAGCCCTTGCTTCTATTATAAACAATGTATCCTCTTCTCTTTGTTGTTATTGTAAGCTCCATTGCCAAAATGCCATGGAGTAGACAAATCATCCTCAAAGGGTTGCTCCTTGCTCTTTTCCAGTGCTTGAGTCTCCCCGTACATGACCTTACTTACTGTGTCGTTGTCTCTTCCTTCTATCTGGTATTCCTAGTCCTATTCTCCCTTTTATCCCCTTGTTTGATCCCCTAGTTGCTAATGTGGCAATTGTTAATGTTATGCACTAATTAACCTAATTTAGATGTTAACAAAATAAGATATGATATTTGGATAAGTCTAACCATTGTAATGTAGAATTTTAAATGATTTATAAGAAGTTAAATATGATGATGATGTGGAGCCAAATATGAAGGAAGCTTGATATATAAAGTACTAAGTGTGGAGCTTCAAGACAATTAAACCTTAGCTTAAGAAGCTCAAAACTTAGCTCATGTAAAGCTTTATTTTAATTTTTAGATTTCTTCTTAAAGAGCTAGGAGCAAACACGTACACATTGCATCCCCTACTTAAAAATACTTAGTAAATTTTTCAAAATTTGTTATAATTGAAAATTAATTGATTAAGAATATTTACATAAGTTCTAGAAGGTTAGTTATTTGTTTAATAACACCCTTTGGTCAAAAGATGCAAAATTCAAAACATTCAACATTTAAAATAGAAAATTAATAGATTAGGAAAATCGATTAATAGATTAATTTCAATTTTTTAAACAAAATTAATCGATCGAAAGTGTAATATAATCTATTAAGAGACCAAATAGAGAGTTCTGGAGTGGTCTTAATCGATTAACTCAATTGATTAATTTTATCAAAATGAGGTTTGAACTATAGAGTTCTAGAAAGAAATTAATCAATCAATTTCTTCAACATTAATCAATTAAGAACAATGCATTAATCAACTAATGTAAGGCTTAATCAATTAATTTTGAGAATTTTTGAACTTAACACATTTATTCATGAACACACCTTTTCGATTCAAATTCAAATCTTTATGAAGTGATTTTTCAAAGGTTCCAAAGCCTAAAATCAAGTCTAAAAATACTCTATGAAGGCCTTGGATGTGGATACACAACATCTCTCACTTGCTATTGCTTCCAAACACTCTTTGGAGATTTATTGCATACACCCCTAGTAGCACCACCAACTGCCCCTAGCGACTTAACTACATCGCTCGGAAGCACTGTGCCATCGCTAATGGACTTAGGGGCTATCTCTACCTCCTAGCGCCACCTATGGTGGTCCCATAGGCTACCTATCGTGTTCTTCAGTATATCTATGCCACAAAGCACCATTTGAAGTTGATTAATCTTGTGATTTGAGATCTTTGATGGTTATTTATTGATCAGGAGAGTTTTCTCTTAACAAGGTAATAAAAACAAAAATAATACGTCATAATTCACATGGTGAAAAATCTCCAATACTTAAATTATACCGCAAATTTAGGTTGTATCCACAAGGTGAAACAAACCCAATAAACTCACAAATATTTCCCATTCATGTCCATAAATTCATCAAGAAATTTGTTGACCACAATAATAGAGAGAAAGCAGAGAGAAAGTGATATATGGAAAGAAATGAAATAAACTCAAAAATAAATGAACAGTAACCTTCGATTAAAAAAACAAAAAAACTAATGTCCCCTTACTGTTACAAAATAGGTGATTAAGAGCACTCGGCATGCACGAGCATGGGAAGCCCTTAGTCAGCGGCGAGCATGCTGGTGGTAGTCTACCAGCAAGGAGTCACGCAATGGTGGCAACAGTGTGGTTTAGGCCGAACGATGGTGGCCGGACGGAGTGTTTAGTCGCGCTAAGTCGGTGTTTAAAAAGTATCATGTTGTAGTATAGCCAAAATAGCATTCAAAACATATACAATTTTTATTACTCGAAAAAGTTCCAAGGTCGAACATAGGGAGCTATATGGGATTTAGAAATCAAGATCACAATTCAAAATTAAAAGAGATTGCAATAGTATCAGCAGCAATGTGCAAAAATATGGGAATAAAATGGTGATTTAGATCACCAGATACTCCTACAATATCACCAAGGAACTTAATGTAAATGTATGAAATGAGAACTAATTCTGTCGTCAGATTTGGAAATCAGACGACTTAAAGTTGTTTGCTTCTTCTTCTTTTCTTCTTCTCTGTCTTTGCTTTCTCTGTCTCTCTGATTCTTCCTTTGCCCTTTAGTTCTTTCTTCAGCCTTGCTTATTCTTCTTTTCGTTCTCAGCTACAACCTCTTGAAGCCTTCTTCTTCTTCTTCCTTTGCCTTTAGCTTTCTTCTTCTTTGACCCTTAGCTACTTTCTCTTTTTCTTCAGCTTCAGGCCTCCTCCTCTTCAGAATTCGACTGTCAGCCGAAGGTTTTTGTAGCAAAACCCTCCCCTTACCTGCACAACTCTCCTTTCTTTTTCTCTCCTAGGATCCGCTCTCCCAGAGCCATAAGGTATTCAAGTTATTGGGCCAGGTGCATACCCTGGTCGAGGCTCACTAGCGTGCGGTGGTGACCGAGGAGTGCAGGTCAGGCAGGTAACTGGGTCAGGCCAGGTCTGCAGGGGCATGTCGTGGATGAGGCCAGGCGAAGGTGAGAGAGACCTCACCCCATATAGTTGAGGCAAATAGCTACTAGCACTTTTTCAATTCATGCTGGTGCACGGCTTCAACAGCTTCCGATGTGGGACTATTCACGCACCCTTTCTTCACACGTCTGCAGCAGGGAGTGTACTTCCAATTGCAGCAGCTGTTGAGGCTTGCGACTTCAATTGAGGACCTGGGACCATGCGTGAGATACTTCCACACGTCCTGGGACTTCAACCTGGGTGTAGCAGCACTCGGGGCAACCTCAGGCAAGCTTCGAGCTTGCTCGCCAATGGTGGACAAGGCCTAGTACATGAAATCAGAAGAATGGCCTCTCAGCCTCGTTAGAGCGCTCAAGGAGTATCGCCGGAGCACGGCAGATGTGATGGTTGTGGTGGCGTGGAGCGAGAGTGACTGTGAGTGCGTACCTAGGTCAAATAGTGTGCGTGTGAGTGGGTGTGTTCGAGGGTGCTTGTGAGTTAATGGATGGGTGAATGAAGAGAGGGGAAATGCTCAGTGAGGTGTGGCGAAGGTTTTGGGCTCGTCGGCGAGGGTTTTGGTGGTCTGTGGAGGTGGGATGGCCTCGCTGGAGGGGGGTGGCCAGAGATGGAGGAGATGGAGGTGTGAAGGGGTGTCAATGGTCGATTTTGGAAAGTAAAGAGCAGAGAAGAAAGTAGAGGGGATAGGGGACTTAGCTAGGAAGTTGATGGACGAAGGGGGGTAGTGAGGGAGTCAGGTCTGGTGTGGCCGACGTCAGAGACGAAGGTAGCTCCGATGAGCTGGGAACAATGAGGATGAAGAGGAACGGGCGTCTGCTCGTATGGCGAGACGAGGAGAAGAATAAGGAGGAGGAATCCTGCACAAGTTTGGCAGATGGATGATGAGAAAAGGTAGAGGGGATCACTGGTCGTCGAGGAGTCTTCAGTCATGAGAGAGAGGAATTTGAGAGGATTCACGGCTGAATTCGAGCGTGAGGAGTTCGGGAGGATATGGGCTTCTTTAAATAAGGATCTGAGGGGCAGTTAGAGCTTGGGAAGCAAGCTTCCCAAGCTTGGAAAGTCACCGGTCTTGGGAGCTGTTAAGATACCCAAATCTCTCATCCATTCGCATGAGAGATTGGGAAACAATCAGAGCATCTTGACGGGTTCAAACTGGAGAGATTTTCTTAGAGAATCTCCCCTCCAATTTTGGAAGAGATTCTCCAAGCAATCAAGGAGAAATCTCCTGTCAAAGGTTACCGGAGTAGGTTTCCTTTGCGATAATGGTGGAGGGACCTAATTATGAAGATGTCGAAGAAGCTATGGGGCTAAATGCAAGGGTTTTTGAAAGTTAGGGGTAGAAATGTAATCAGACAGGACATTTTTGCAAACTAGGTGAAGGCAAACTCATCTTGGGTCCAAATGTTGGTATAAACCTAATTTGAACCTAAGGAATCCAATGGTGAAGTTGGATTTTTGTTTTGACCATGTTTGATCAGGTAATTTATGCAAAAACCCAAATTAGGGAAAATATCTATTTGAGACTCTATTTTATGTCAGGATGGCTTCTGATGGCCAAATTGAAGGTACTAAGCCCTAGAGAATATTTTTTTATGATTTTTAGAGGGTTTAAGTGAATTTTATTTTGACCATAACCATGATTAATTAAGTAGGTCTATTTTTAGGATTTCAAAAGTCATTTAATTCTCAGAACACACGCAAACCCTTTTCTGTCTAATCTAACCCACTTGTTATCTTATTAAGACCATTTGCCCCTTATTCAGCCCTTGAGAAAACCTGTGGTTGTACTGCATTCATGATAAGCTGGTAAAATTATAGTTTTAACCCTAGTTTCTTGTGTTTCTCTCAGAATGGTTATGCAGTGAATTATGACCTTCTGTTGGTTATGTAGGAGCATTTATTGACTTCATTGGGTCAAAATGGGCTAGTTAGGGCTCATGATAGTGTTCCCATCATACCCCCATGCCTAGCTTTTGGTAGTCCCCTATCAAAATTTCAAGTATTAACTTTGATTCTAGACCATGAAATCTTTTGATACTCAAAACTTTGATGCATACTTCCTTTCGTAGATTAGGTCAGAATGCTGATAGTAGGCCTAGAGGTACTCAAGTACCAACCAAGATCCAAACCTGACCAACTCTAGCCTCAATCTATCGTGAAGGTTTCTAAGGCCCACAGGAACTATCCTAAGGCTTGTTGAACTCCGCGGTTAAAGCACCCGTGCTTGTAACATGTTTTAGCCTTGGTTCAGTTTGCAGTGCATTTTTGTCAGAGAGAGATAGAGGAATTTTCTTTATTTTTGGAGAGTTTTCTTTCTCTTTTCTTTTTATTTCTAGCTTCATATTAGCTTCACAAAATGGTCTATATCGGATTCCTAGTCCCCATCATCAATCCTCGTAGGGTCCTTGGCACTCGATGCTTTGAGATAGCACCACCCATGGCAACCCCCAGAACTCTAGCTTTTGAGATTTCTAGATAATCCATCCCATGGTGTTTTGTAGCTAAATCCAGACCCTGGCAATTGACATTTCGGGATAATGCTACCAATGGCATTTGAACCAGCATAGGGTGCTTACATGCCCCTGGTAGGATATGTAGATATCCTAAGAGACAAGCACCGAGGAGACGATATGTTATTGCACATCTTCGAGGGGAATTTCCTGCCTCTCTGCATTGAGAACTTGTCTAAATTAACTTGTGTTGATCAGCCTCTCCTAATCTAGGTGACTTTTTCAGAACAATTTAAACACATTTGCATGATTTTGATACTTAAGCGTACTGAACCAGACTGTGTGTGGATTGGGGTGCTTAGGTTATTGAGTCCCGCAAACCAGAGGTCAGTTAAAGAGGTCGAATAATCCCTAAGCCTTAGACCTAATACTTAAGCTTTCCATTTTCCTCAACCTCTTAAGGATTATCCAGATCTTAGTGGGTACTTGAATTTTTAAGCCTAGGATTATAGCCCAAAAGGCCTAAAATCAGCATTCCTACTAATTTCTTCTCTATTTCATTAGCACTTTTTGCCTTTCTTCTTTCTCTTGATATGGTCTAGAACTAAGTTAATTCCTTAATTTCTTACTAAGACTATCTCATTTTCCTTTTCTTTTCAAATTGTGCTCCTTTTTTACATTTCTAACTCCTCCCCTTTTTCTCCTCAAAATTTGATATGCCATCAAAATTTCCTCTCCTCTCATTTTTTTGTTCTTTTTCAAGATTTTTTTCATTTTTTTGGTATTTTTGATATGTGATTTTTTTGATGAAACCCTTTCTTGTGAGATGATTTTCATGGCATTTTGCAATTTAATACCTCCCCATGCCTATGATTTGCAATGTCATTGTAAATTAGGTAGGTTCGAGTGTTGCTTAGATCATTCATTAGAACAGGTTTTGGGTGGGTGAATGGGTCGGAATGGCTGTTGCGGATGATTTCAAGCTCGGGTACGTGTACCAGAGGTGGAGTCGGATGTTCTAATGGATGAACCCTAAAGTGCAATATGAGTTCAGCATGGGAATGTGTCAAGAAAGGTTTCAAGTTTTTTAAAAATGACAGTTGTCTCCCGTTAAGCGTTGAGTTTTATGCCATCAGCCAGGCACAATGAGCTCAGGGAGAATGGAGAGTAAAAGATGTCTCAGCCAAATTTGTATCGGTAAGTTCAATGAACAATTTGAGTCTCTGATCGTTTATGACAAAAGGTTCTGAATCATGGCTGAGTTGAATAATTTCGACGGCTCCATTTCCAAAGATTCGTCGGACGAGGTAAGGTCCAATCCATTTTGATTTGTGTTTTCCTGGGAACAGTTTGAGTTTGGCATCAAAGAGTAAGACTTTCTGACCAGGGAAAAAGATCTTTTTAGATATATGCTTGTCATGAAAGGCCTTAACCCACTCTTTGTAAATTCATGAGTTCTCATATGCGTCGTGGTGTAATTCATCGATCTCACTCATTTGAAGCTTCTTGTGGGTTCTTGCCTTGGAAAGATCGAGATTGCAATTCCGTACTACCCAATAAGCTTTGTGCTCCAATTTGACGGGGAGGTGACATACCTTCCCATACACCAATCTGAAGGGAGACATGCCTAATTGGGTTTTATGGGTGGTCCTATAAGCCCACAAAGATTCCGAAAGTCAGGATGACTAGTCTTCCCTGTCAGGTCGAACAATGACCCGGAGGATTTTCTTGATCTCCCGATTTGATAGCTCAGCTAGACCATTAGTTTAGGGGTGATAAGGAGTAGAGATTCAGTGTGACACCCCGTATTTGGTCATCAGTGAGCTGAACTAAGCATTAGTGAAATGGATCCCTCCATCAGAGATTATAGCACGTGGAATCCCAAATCAAGAAAAGATGTTCTGATGAATAAATTTGATAACCACCTTATGATAATTGGTTCAGGTCGGAATGGCTTCGATCCATTTGGACACATAGTCAATAGCGAGCATAATGTATTCGAAGCCATTCGAAATAGGAAAGGGTCCCATAAAATCAATCCCCCAGACATTGAAGATTTCGCATACGAGAATTGGCTGTAAGGGCATCATATCATGGTGGCTCATGTTGCCTAAGGTCTGACAACGAGTACATGCCTTACAGTGATTGTATGCGTCTTTGAAAGTCGTGGGCCAATAGAAGCTGCACTAAAGGACTTTTGTTGCAATTTTATGACCAAAGAAGTGTCCACTGCATGCCTGGTCATGGCAGAAGGATAGGATGTCCTGAATTTACGCTTCCAGGACACATCGTCGGATGATTTGATCAGCACCGATGTGGAAGAGATACAGGCCTTCACAAAAGTAGTACTTGGCATCGAAAAGTAATTTGTCCTTTTTGTCCTTCGGCCAATCGGACGAAATCTGATGTGATGCAAGGTAGTTTACTAGATCAGCAAACCATGGAAGCCTCGTACTGATAGTCAAGAGGTGCTCATTGGGAAAATGCTCTGTAATGGGTTTGGAATGGTCAATATGTCAGAAGGAAGGCGGGACAAGTGATTAGCTACCACATTCTGTTTTCCCGCCATGTCGTGAATCTCAAGGTTAAATTTTTGCAACAGCAAGATCCAGTGGATTAGTCAAGGTTTTGCATCCTTCTTCGCAAGGAGACGCCTCACAACTGTGTGATCAAAGTAAATGATAACATGGGAACCTAGAAGATATGATCTGAACTTTTCTAGGACAAATACTACGGCTAGCAGCTCTTTCTCAGTAACTGTGTAGTTACGCTGAGCCTCGTCAAGTGTCTTGCAACGTAGTACATGACCATAGGTTTCCTGTCAATTTTCTGCCCAAGTACCGCTCCTACCGCGAAATCAGATGCATCGCACATGATCTCAAAGGGTTGAGACCAATCAAGTGACTGTAGGATTGGAGCTTGGGTAACTCGATCACACAGGATCTCAAATGCTTGAGTGCACTCCTTGGAGATTTCAAAAGGAACATCCTTATATAACAGATTAGTCAGGGGATGTGTGATTTTCAAGAAATTGAGAATGAGTCGATGGTAAAAATTGACGTGCCCCAGGAAAGATTGAATGTCTTTGACTGAGCTAGGAATAGGGAGTTTGGAAATCATATTCACCTTGGCTCGATCAACCTGGATGCCTTTTTCAGAGATGAGATGTTCCAAGACAATTCCTTCAGGCACCATGAAGTGGCTCTTTTCCCAGGAAAGAACTAGATTCACATCAATGCACCGCCTGAGGATCTGGACCAAGTGCAAGAGGCAATCATCAAATGATTCACCAAAAACTGAGAAGTCATCCATGAAGACTTCCAGATAATCACCTACCATTTCTGAGAATATGGCAAGCATGCACTGTTGAAAAGTAGTAGGTGCATTGCAGAGATAGAAAGGCATCCTTCAGAACGTGTACATCCTGAAGGAGCAGGTGAAAGTGGTCTTCTCGTGGTCCTCAGGATGGATTGCCACCTGGTTGTATCCAGAGTACCCATCCAAAAAGCAGAAGAATCTATTTCCCGCTAGTTTTTCGAGGATATGATCAATAAATGGTAGTGGGAAATGATCCTTCTTCGTAGAGGTATTGAGTCTTCTGTAATCAATGCAGACTCTCCACAAATTTGCTACATGGGTCGGTATGATTTCTCCGGTCTCAGTCATGATCACAGTGAGTCCTGCCTTCTTAGGCACAACCTAGATTGGACTCACCCGCCGACTGTCGAAGATCAGGTAGATGATCCCAACATCTAATCACTTGATGATTTCCTTTTTCATGACCTCCTACAGATTAGGATTCAGACATCTCTGCATTTCACGGGAAGGTCGTGTGCCCTCTTCAATATAGATGCAGTGTGTGCAGTAAGAGGGGCTAATACCAGTCAAATCATCGAGAGTCCATCCAATGGCTCTTCGATGTTTCTCGAGAACAGAAATCAAATGGGATTCTTAATCTGGTGTGAGTTTGGAGTTGATAATCACAGAAAACATCTTATTGGAACCCAAAAAGATGTACTTTAGATGTTCAGGAAGGGGCTTTAGTTCCAAAACAAGGTTATAAGCAACAACGGGTGGTTTAGGGTGGGTGTCAGGAGTAAGTGGAGTTATGGGTGTGTCTAGGTTGAGTTTAGACTCCTTTGATTGTGGGTTTTGATCCTTTTGTGGTTGATCAGAAGTAGTCAGGTTTTCCTCGATATACTGATCGTCAACCACAGCCTCAATGTCACATATTTGTTCTATAACTTCGCAGTTAATCCCTTGTTGGGCCTTAAAGTTGTCAATCTTTAGTGTCTGGTTCCCAAATTTTAGTTCAATTTGGCCCTTCTCACAATTAATGTTGGCCCTAGCAATGGCTAGAATGGGTCTCCCAAGTATGATTGGTGTGTTTCTCGGATTTTCTGGAGCATCCATATCCAAGACTACGAAATCCATCGGGAAATTGAAATCCTGAGCCCTAGCAATGACATCCTCAATAACTCCTTTAGGTGACTTAATAGATTGATCTTCCAACTGTAATGTCACCTCTGTTGGTTTGAGCTCAGATTCCTCAAGATGGTCAAGTAGGGATGTAGGTATTTGGTTTATGGAGGCTCCTAGATCCAATAAAGCTCTATCAAATTGGATATCACCAACTGTACAGGAAATCAAGGGAGTACCTGTGTCTTTTGCCTTAGGTGGGAGTTTTCTCAATATGACAAGGCTGGCTTGCTCCGACAATAAGATTGGGCTCCCACATTTGGTTCGCTGCTTACGCTTAGGTGTACACACGTCTTTTAGAAATCGTGCATAAGCTGGTACGTGGCAAATCGCATCCATAAAGGGGATGTTTATGTAGACCTGTTCAAAGAGTTTGACCAGGTCCTCTTTAGGTGCCACGAGTTTGGTTGTCCTCTTTCCCTTGGTCAAGGCTTCGGGAAATGAAACCTTGGATGGTTCCTCTAGAATAGGCCCAGGTTCTTGATCTGGGATAGGCACATCCTGGATGACTATCCTAGGGTTTGGGTTACTACCAGGCTGAAAGTGGCTTGGGTAAGGTGGGTCCTGTGTTGCTTTGCCACTACGGGTTGTTACTGAATTTAGTCCTACCTGGTTCTGGTTTGGTGTAGGTAAAATAGGTGGCTCCTGCTGAAATCCCAAGTATGATGTTGAAGCTTCCATCCCGTCGGGTGATGGAGCAGAAGGGGCCTGATAAATCCTGTAGCTTGGCCTGGATTTGGGTTCATAATGCATCTCTAGTTTGGCACGTTATTTGGATTCAGCAGAGGTTGTGAAGGGAGTGTACCAGGTTAACAAGAATTTGCCATCTAGGCGAGTTGGTTGTGAACCTCTGTGATCTCATCTTTGTGCTGTTTCTGCATAGTCGCATTCGTCTTTTGAATGTCAGCCAGAGTCTAAAGGATAAGAGTCATTTGATCTGTCTAAGTTGGCCCAGATTGATAGGTGGGGTTGGGCCGAGGCTGAGGTGGCTGATATGGACGAGGAGCTTGTGGATGGGGCTGATATGGTGGTCTTTGATTCTGATATTTTCCCACCCCAATGAAATTAGGATGATTTTGCCATCCAAGGTTATAGGTATTAGAGAATGGGTCATTCTTGATGGCATTAAGGTTCTCGCAGGTCTGAGGGACCTCAAAAAAGTCTGAATACGAGGGTTCAGAGTTCCCCCAACTAGAATTGGCAGGTTCAGAGTTTCCTCCAACCCTAGAGTCAGACGGGGGTGGATACGAGTCCATCCCCTGAGAAGATCGGAGATAGATGTTATACACAGCTTCCCATCTAGAGGGTAGCTGTGCGAACGGGTTTTGCGGAGAGGTGGCTCCCTGCAGATGTCGAGTTAGCTCGTCCACCTTCTTCTCAATAATAGAGACCTTATCCAACCGACTGGCCATCAATTCCAAGTCAACAGAAGAGGACAAGCTCTACGTCTCATGTGCCCCCTTGGATTCGTCGATGCGCAGGTATTCGTCTGGTCGAATATCCCATTGAGTCATTATTGATGGAGTTCTCGCACATATTCTCGAGAATCTCCCACATAGTGTCTTCGTGTTGACCTATGATATTTCCTTCGCAATTTGCATTGACGAATAAATGGATATCTTCACAGAGTCCCTGGTAAAAAGACTAGACTTGTTCTCATTTAGGAACTCCATGATGGGGGTACTTTCGCATGAGATCTAGGAAACGATCCCATGCTTCGTGAAGTGGTTCTCCAGGTTGCTGTGTGAAGTGCATGATCTGGTGTCGTAAAGCATTCGTCCGACCAAGTGGAAGTACTTTTTTAGAAACTTTGATTGTAGTTCAACCCATGTGTTGATTGGATGCATTTGAGTCTGATACCAGTGAGTTGCTTTGTCCATGAGAGAGAAGGAGAACATTTTCATGAGAAGAATGTCCCGATTTTGGACATCTGACCCTAAGGTCTGGGCTAGATGCTTGAGCTGTTTAATGTGCTAGAAAGGATCCTCAGAATTGGGCCCATGAAATTTTGGAATAGCATGAATCATGTTGGGCTTGAGTTCAGTATCAGGACCTCCAGCCGGGATTTGGATTCTAGGTTCGATCGCCATCGTAGTGAGATTGTAATGATCTCACATCATAGGATGCTGCGGTGGGTTCACAAAGGCTTGAAATAAATCATGAAGGTGCTGAAGTTGTCTCGAGGTTATTCTCTTCTTCTGCGGGTTGTGCCATGATGATGGATGAAGGAGAATTAGGTTCAGATGAATCAAAAGAGATGTCTATGTGATGGGGTTGCCGCACAAACACGAAAGTCAAGGCCTAGCCTCGACGAGAGTGACTAAAGGAGGCCTCAAAGATGGTCTTAAGGATCTCCTACCAAACATGCACGGATGGACTGGATGAGAATAGAATGTGATGGATCCAATCAAGACACCCAAAAATTTTGGATGACTATAGAGGTTCGGGGCGGATGATACCCCATAGTCAGAAAGACGTCCACCTAAGAATTACCTGGGCAGCCAGAGAGGGAGAGTCCCATGAAGACCCCTACATGGTAGAGCGCCCCCACGGGTTACAGGGTTTCCCCTACCCGACCTCTCTTGTCACTGATGTTCCAGGTAGACCAGAATGGGGACTTGACCTCTTAAGTCTACCATTTTTATTTAAGAGCAAGGGTGCTTAGGATTTCACTTGAACTTTAAGATGTATTGAGTGCAAAAAGTGACCTAATTTAAAGATTGGTTGACCCAACAAGGTGGGTCAACTTCACCTATTTGTCCTTTGAGAAGTTTTTAGGTCCCTCTTTTAGGATTCAAGTGAGATTAAGAGCCTGATTTTTAGGTTTTGCTTGAATAGATCAATTCAACCAAGGCTTAGGCACACATTGTTTAGGAATATTGATTCTTGCTTATGTAAGTGTCTCTAAAAACCCTAACTTGGAATCCTTACTTGGCTCTAATTTTGGTCCAATTTATTTTGCCAAATGTGGTATCTAGGGCTCAAACAAGAATGTGATAGCTCTAGTTACCTTAAGTGGGTGCACAAATCAGGTTTTGTTGTTGAAATCAAATTAGGCAACTTGATGAATTATCTAAGAATGGAAAGCAAGTAGCCCTAATTGATTTTATCATTTTTTAACCATTTCAGAATTAGGGGCTTAAGGGAGAAAGTAATCTGAATTTACCTACCCCTGGTGTGTTTTGTTGTGTGGTTGAATTTCCTTGAATGTATCTTCTCCCCGAAACAACCACAGCAAAAGAGATATAGCAAGTTAGTACCAAATCAAGAATTGCAATCGAGAATTCTAAATTGTTCATTACTCCTCGGCAATGGTGCTAAAATGTTCAGTCACACTAAGTCGGTGTTTAAAAAGTGTCGCGTTGTAGTATAGTCGAAATAGCATTCAAAACATATACAAATTTTATTACTTGAAAAAGTTTCCAGGTCGAACATAGGGAGCTATATGGGATTTAGAAATCAAGTTCACAATCCAAAATTAAAAGAGATTGCAATAGTATCAATAGCAATGTGCAAAAATATGGGAGTAAAATGGTGATTTAGATCACCAAATACTCCTACAATATCACCAAGGAACTCAATGTAAATGTATGAAATGAGAGCTAATTCTGTCGTCTGATTTGGAAATCAGATAACTTAAAGTTGTCTACTTCTTTTTCTCCTTTTCTTCTTCTCGGTCTTTTCTTTCTCTGTCTCTCTGATTCTTCCTTTCCTCTTTAATTCTTTCTTCATCCCTGCTTCTTCTTTTCTTTCTCAACTATGACCTCTCCAAGCCTTCTTCTTCTTCCTTTGCCTTTAGCTTTCTTCTTCTTTGGCCCTTAGCTGCTTTCTCTTCTTCTTCAGTTTTAGGACTCCTCCTTTTCAGAATTCGGGTAAGTGTCGACCAAATGTTCCTATAGCAAAACCCTCCCCCTACCTGCACATCTCTCCTCTCTTTTTCTCTCCTAGGATCCGCTCTCCTAGAGCCACAGGGTATCCGAGTTATCGGGTCAGGTGTGTACCCAGGTCAAGGCTCACTAGTGTGCGGTGGTGAGCAAGGAATGCAGGTCAGGTGGGTAAACGGGTCAGCCTAGGTGAAGGTGAGAGGGACCCCACCCCGTGGATTTGAGGTGAACAGTTACCAGCACTTTTTCAATTTATACGGGTGCACGGCTTCAACAGCTTCCGATGTGGGACTATTCGTGCACCCTTTCTTCGTACGTCTGCAGCAGGGAGTGTCCTTCCAATTGCAGTAGTTGTTGAGGCTCGCAACTTCAATTGAGGACCTGGGACCATGCGCGAGATACTTTCGCACATCCTGCGACTTCAACCTGGGCATAGCAGCACCTGGGGCAACCTCAAGCAAGCTTCAAGCTTTCTCGCCAATGGCGAACAAGGCCTGGTACCTAAAATCAATAGAATGGCCTCTCGGCCACGTCAGAGCGCATAGGGAGTATCGTCAGAGCATAGCAGATGTGATGGGGGTGGTGCCATGGAGCGAGAGACTGTGAGTGCGTACCTAGGTCAAATCGTGTGCGTGTGAGTGGGTGTGTTTGAGGGTTCTTGTGAGTGAATGGATGGGTGAATGAAGAGAGGGGAAATGCTCAGTGAGGTGTGGCGAAGGTTTTGGGCTCGTCGGCGAGGGTTTTGGTGGTCTATGGAGGTGGGTTGGCCTCGCCGGAGGGGGTGGCTGGAGATGGAGGAGATGGAGATGAGAAGGGGCGTCAGTAGTTGGTTTTGGAAAGTAAAGAGAGGAGAAGAAAGTAGAGGGGATAGGGGACTTAGCTAGGATGTTGATGGACAAAGGGGAGCAGTGTGAGCGTCGAGTCTGGTGTGGCTGACGTCGGAGATGAAGGTAGCTTCGATGAGGTGGGAATAGCGAGGATGAAGAGGAATGGGCGTCTGCTGGTACGGCGAGGCACAGAGAAGAACAAGGAGGAGGAATCCTCCACAGGTATGGCAGACGAATGACGAGAAAAGACAAAGGGGATAGCCGGACGTCGAGGAGCCTTCGGTCATGAGAGAGAGAGAGGAATTTGAAAGGATTCATGGCTGAATTCGAGCGTGAGGAGTACAGAAGGATCTAGGCTTCTTTGAATAAGGATCTGAGGGGCGATTAGAGCTTGGGAAGCAAGCTTCCCAAGATTGGAAAGTCGCCAAACTTGGGAGCTGTTAAGATACCCAAATCTCTCATGCGTTTGCATGAGAGATTGGGAAAGAATCAAAGCATCTTGATGGGTTCAAACTGGAGAGATTTTCTCAGAGAATCTCCCTTCCAATTTTGGAAGAGATTCTCCAAGCAATCAAAGAGAAATCTCCTGTCAAAGGTCATCGAAGTAGGTTTCCTCTGCGATAATGGCGGAGGGACCTAATTGTGAAGATGATGAAGAAGATAGGGGGTTGAATGCAAGGGTTTTTGAAAGTTAGGGGTAGAAATGTAATTAGACAGGACCTTTTTGCAGATTACGTGAGGGCAAACTCATCTTAGGTCCAAATTTTGGTACAAACCTAATTTGGACCTAAGGAATCCAATGGTGAAGTTGGATTTTGGTTTTAACCACGTTTGACTAGATAATTTATGCAAAATCCTAAATTAGGGTAAATATCTATCTGAGACTCCATTTTAGGTCAAGATGGGTTCTGATGGCTAAATTGAAGGTACTAAACCTTAGAGAATATTTTTCTATAATTTTTAGAGGGTTTAAGTGAATTTTATCCTGACTAGAACCTTGGTTAATGTTATCACGTTTTTGTGCAGGTTTAAAGCGTATCACGTTGTTGTATAACCGACAAAACGTTTAAACAAATATAAAGAATTTTATTACTCGAAAAACTAGAGAATCCAAAGTCGAACACGGGGAGCAATCTCAGTACTTTTTAAAACCAAAGAATACAACTGTTAAATGAAAATGATTGATTCAAAGAGAGAATTTGAAAAAGGATTTGTGAAAGAAAAATAGAATTGGACGTCTGATTTCTGTATCAGACATCTTAAATGTAATCCCCTTTCTCTCCTTCTTCGTGGCTCTTCTTCTCCTTTGCACTTCTTTCTCTTTCTGCCTTTGCTTGAAGGCTTCTTCTTCCTTCCTTTGTTTCTTTTCTCTTATTTCTTCTCCTGCCTTGGTCTTCTTCTTTGTCTTTGTTTCTCTACGAAAGCTTCTCCTTTCTCTGCTACCCAGCCTCTTCTTCTTTCTTCTCTTCCCTTGCTGCAGTGGCTAAGTGTTCGCTTCTTCCTCTGCTCCTCCTTTCCTGTGCAAATCACAACCAATGCAAAACCTACCCCCGTCCCTCTACCCAAACGTCTCTCTCTTTCTCTGCAATTCGCTCAATGATGCTCTCCCAGAGCCACACGGGTAATCGGGTCGGCTTCGCACCCGGGACCAGGCGCACCGGTAGGTGGTGATGCGCGAGGAGTGCTCAAGGTTAGGGTTGGGTCGGATCCCGCCAGATTCGCGAGGTCAAGCCGCGGACGAGGCGGGTGTGAGGGTAGGTGAGGGACCTCACCCCTGTGCTTACGGAGGCAGTGAGCTTAAAACACAAAAATAATTTATACTATACCTGTGTTTTGCACTTCCACGATGTGGGACTATCTGATCAGTCCTGATTTCGCGCGTGCCCGCAGAGCTCTCGTCGTGCAATTGCCCCAGCTACTGGCTTCGCAGTGCGACTTGCTGGCCTCAATCGCTTCGCAACACTTGCGTGAACCTGCTGCACCTACAGCCTGGGAGCCCTGGTGCCTGAAGCTGCTACGAGCTCCTCGCTACTTCGACCGTCAATGGCGGCAGGAGTTGCAACCTGTCATACACAAGAACGGCCTATTGGCCTAATCAAATTAGCTAGAAACCTTCGCCGTGGCACGGCGAAGGTGATGCGCGGTGCTGCAGGCCGCAGGTCGGCCTAGGCATGCGTGCCTAGGTTAACCTGCGGCTGGAGGTGTGGGGTTGTTCGGGGGGCAACTGTGGAGGTCTGGAGTGGCAGTGGAGAGGCGAAATGAGTTCCTGGTGGTGAGGCGGAGCTCACGAGAGGGTTGGTGAGTCGTGTGGAGGGGCGGAGTGGTGTGGGCAGCTCGCCAGAGGGCGGTCGGAGGCAAGGACGATGGAGGTGGTTAGGCATTGTTGGGGGGTAATTGGATAAAATAGCAGGGGGAAAAGAGAGAGGAGAGGATGAAGAGGGTATCTGGAGTGATCTGGAAGGAAGGGAGGTAGCGGAGTGGACGACGCGTAACTGCCGTCGTCGGGGAAGAAGGACCCTGAGGGAGGAAGCGGCGACAAGGATGAGGTCAGGGGCACGCACGCTTGGTACGGCGTAACGCAAGAGGAAGCGGCGAAGTTGACTCTACTGCTGGTATGGCAGCAGAGCGACGAGAAGGAGGGGAGGAGGTCACCGGAGCTTGCGGGTCTTTTGGCCAGAGATGGGAGAGAGGAAATTTGAGGGGATCTCCGTCAAAATCAAGCTTAGGATCTGCGGCAGGGTCTGGGGTGTCTTTTATAGGTGTTGGCCGCACCTTCTAGCGCATGGAGACCACGCAATCAACTCTGCCGGCTTGCCGGAGATGGAAAGCTGGTGGGTACCCAAATCTCTCGTGCGTTCGCACGAGAGATTAGGTTCACACCAGAGATCGTAATCTGCTTTAGATGGAAGAGAATTCCTCAGAGAATCCCCCTTCCATTTCTGGGAGGGAATCTCTGAGGAATTAGAGAGCAATCCTTCTCTAAACCTCGTTGGAGCTTGGTTCTGCCCTAACAATGGCGGCAGGACCGGATTACAAAGGGGGCGAAGAACTTAGGGGCTCTCTGCAAAGATATTCAAAAGATAGGGACCAAATTATGATTTGGGTGTACTAAATTGCATAGTAGGTCTAGATGACCTCCCCTGAGGTCCAAATTTTGGTATAAACCTAATTTGGACCTAGGGAATTCAATGGTGAAGTTGGATTTTAGGTTTGACCACGTTTGACTGGATATTTTGCGTAAAAACCCAAATTAGATGAATTGAAGAGCTAGGACCCTAATATAGGTCAAACTGGGTTCCAAGGGCCAAATTAAGTGTTCTAAATCCTAGAAGATCTTTTTCCATGGTTTTTAGAGGATTTACTTGATTTTTATTCTGACCGAAACCTTGTTAATTTAAGCGGGTCTGTTTTAGGGTTACCAAGTGTCATTTAATTCCTAGATTGCACATAAACCCATTTCTGATTGACTCAACCCACTTTTTGTCTCATTTAGACCACTTGACCTATGTTTTACCCCTGAGAAATTCTGTTTATGTACTGCAATGGTAAAATTGCAGTTTTAACCTTTATTTCATGTTTTCTTCTTAGAGCACTTGTTCCTTCAATTAAGCCTTCTTCTAGGTTATGTAGGAGCTTTTATCTTCTTTATTGGGTCAAAATGAGCTAGTTATGGCTCATGATGAGGCTCTCATCAGTTAATTAAGTGGGTTTGCTTTTAGGGTTTCAAAAGTCGTTCAATTTTCAGGACACACGCAAACCCTTTTCTGTCTAATCCAACCCACTTGTTATCTTATTAAGACCATTTGCCCTTTATTCATCCCTTGAGAAAACCTGCAGTTGTACTGCATTCATGATAAGCTAGTAAAATTATAATTTTAACCCTAGTTTCTTATGTTTCTCTCAGAATGGTTATGCAATGAATTATGACCTTCAATTGGTTATGTAGGAGCATTTATTGACTTCATTTGGTCAAAATGAGCTAGTTAGGGTTCATGATGGTGTTCCCATCATGGAGTGAAGGTGGCCGACAACAATGGGTGTGGTCGCGAGCAATGAAGCTACTTATAAGCTACATGGATGGCGTGGGTGCAAGTGTAATAGTGTAATGAGTGTTGGTGCCAACGGTGGTGAGAACAATGGCTAGAGATGGCTGTGGTGAACATGGCAATGATGCGTTCTTCATGAAATAGAGGAGGAAGAAGAAGAATAATAATAAGAAGATGAAGAAGTAGAAGAAGAAGGAGAAGGAAGGAGAAAGGAAAAAGGAAGAGGAAGAAGGGTGATGGGTAATGGGTGATGGGTGAGGTTATAGTGATGACGCCATGTGTTGTCACCACACGGCCATTCACGGTGTGGTTTGAGATGGTCTCATAGTGAAGGAGGAGGTGGTTGTTGCAGTGGCTATCGTGGTGGCTACAGTGGTGGCTATTGTTTTTGTTAAGAAGGGAAGATCGAGTGGAGGGCAATGGAGGTGCGATGATGGTGGCATTTTCTATTTGAGTTGCGATTAGATAGTGGCAGGCAATGATGATGTTGATGCTGAGAGACAGCGCGGGGATTGTTGGTATGAGATTGAGAGGATGAAATCTTCATGGTTGCCACTGAGATCAAGTTCAACATAGGAGGGGTTCTGTGATCAGAGACAAATGAGGAGGGGGCGGTGCTATGTTGAGTCGTGAGTAAAAGGAGGGCGTTGGTTGTTGATGAGAAGAAGGGGGTGGAATTGGAGTCTACTGATTGAGAGAGATGAACGAGAAGGAGGGGGTTGTCAATAAAAGAGAGGGGGATAAATAAGAGAGGAGGGGTCTCCATGTTCTGATTGGAGAGAGAGAGGAAGGAAATTTTTGGTTGTGGTGGTGATTCTTTTTTTGTTAACAGAAAGAGACACGAAGATTTGCCAAATCGAGAGAGTCCTCTCAAGCAAGAAATCTCTTATCAAAAATCTTTTCCCAAAATGCTCATGTGACATTTCAAGTTTGGTACTCAATAAAATCCTGCAAAAAACATGTAAATAATGTCAATATACAATTACACATTAATTAACGACATATATGCATGCAGAGTATATCAATTAAATAAATATGTGGGAATGTCAAAATGCGAGCTTAACTAATGTCCCAGATAATGCATGCTTGAAATCTTATTCCAACTACAAATTAAATTCTCTTAGGCATAATTAAAGTCCACTAAAGTGGACCTTAACATTTGTCTCTTGAAGACCTTGAAGGGTCTTATGTTCATGACAAATCACTGGATTTTGCAGAAAACACATTTGTTGGTACCAATTTCACATCTGATTTTCTATTTCCCATCTTGATCTCTTCACTCCAACATGGCTGCCAGTAGTTCTTCTTTGTCTGGGTCGTCTACTGCTTCTGCAGTCAAGCCTCTGACTTCATCTACCTCTCTTGTAGTCTAAGGTTCCACTATCAATCTTAATGGTGTCGGGAACTACCTTTTATGGGCCCAGGCATTCAAGATATTTGTTGGAAGTCAAAAGAAACTTTACATCCTCACTGAGGATCCTGTCAAGGCAGATGCTCCAGATTTTTAGAAATATGAACAAGATAATTATCTTGTCATGAATTGGATGACGAACAATGTGCAATCTCAAATTGCAGTGAATCTCTGTACAAGAAGACTACTGAAGAAATATGGGAAAGTCTAGCAGGAAATCATGCTTGCCTGGGAAATATTTATCATCGCATGTGGTCTACATCTCAGGGGGACCGCACTTTATTGGAGTATTTTATTGAGATGGAGGGGCTATTTGAAGAGTTGAGTATTTTTTAGTTCTCCTACTGTGAGACCTAGAATGGTTAGAAATAGAATTGGTAGGTCTACAAATTTCTAGATAGGCTAACCACTTGATATACGTCAATTCATGATCAAATTTTGGGTATGGATGATCTACCTAATCTGGAGATAGTGTTTAGAAGGATTTAGAAGATTGCATCAGATGTGACTCCTTAAGTTACTACTACACCACCCACAACTACGGAAACGTCTTCCTTTAGAGTCACCAATGGGCATGGTGCCAGCCATGGCAAAGGCCCTAATGTGGATGGACCTACAATCCATGTGTTCATTGTTAGCGGACAAATCATCCATCAAAGAGAAGCTGGGCCAAATTTGACTATCTGGGACGAATGAATGAAACCGTTGTTCAAGGGGAGAATGCCCCCACTCCACTTGGAGTGCCTACCTTGACGGTAGATGATTATGCTAGACTCATGTAGATACTGAGGCAAAGAGTTCTAGCGGATCCTTCTACATTTCTAGCAGCAACTGGAAGCTCTGCCAACTTAGCTACAACTTCATCAACCTTGTCTTGGGTGGTTAACTCAAGTGCTTTCAATCATCTTACTGGTGAGGAAGATGTCCTCTCATCATTATGATCAGTATCTGATGAGTCCAATTTATTGGACTATAATTAAGCCTAAGATTGTTAACTTCCACTTGTTAGGTTACGTTAGTCTAGGAAATTAGCTAGAGAATAAATACATCTACTAGAATTATGTTTTTCTTTTATTTCTTAGCATTATGCATCTTATTATGTGTTATAAATAATTATGGCATTGTACTTTAGTTGCAAGAATTAAGTGGAAGCCATAATTGGTGGTTGCCTCCAAAAGAAATTCCATTGGTGGCCATCCTCATCTGCAATTCACCCATTCCAAAAAGGGTGGACGGCTAATGAGGTGTGGCACATGATGCGAGGAAAGTGCGATTTGAAGTTAGGGTTTTTATCATTGTAATGTGTAATTCCAATCACTTTTAAATTTATTAAAAAATAAAGTACTTGGGAAAGTATTTGGGTCATCCTAAGGGAGACAGAAATGCAATTTAAAAACTCTTGCTTGATACTATGAAATCCACTTTCTTTTTGGGATTTTTGAATATAAGATTGTTTTTTGAGTTTTGAAATAATGGGCAACAACAAAATAGGAAGTGGGAAAAGACTACACCTAAATTGCTAAAGTTAACACCTAAGTGATAAAAGTAAACTTTCTCTAAGCTTACCCTAGGTACGTGGAGACCTAGGGTAATTAGAGAGAGGGAGTGAAAAGTGCTAGAAAAGATAATTAAATAAGATGCAACAAAATGATGGAATGGCAACTTTTATAAAGGAAGAAAGATGTTTTACAAGATCGCTAGTAGAGGAATGCTTCTACGATATGAATAAAAATACAAAAAAATGTAAACACAAATCCTCCTATGATGATGGTGAATAGAAGATCCTTGCTCCAAGCTCAGCTGCTCCTAGGCTTGAAAAGGATTTCTCCAACTCCTTCTTGAAGTGCTCCTCTAAAGATGCTACTTTTCTCCATGACAAGCCCTAGATGGGTGTGCCCTTGCTCCTCCAAAGGTGGAAGAATTCCACCTTAGAATCTCCTCCAAGGGTGGACATGCACCACCCTTAAGAACTTGTCCTAGACATCCTCTTGCCTGGCTGGTCCTCTCACTGCCATGGGCACAAGAGAGAAGGGAAGAGGGGAAGGCACCAAGGGGACAAAGTGTCCCCTTAATCTTCTTCTTCTTCTTCTCTTGGTCAGCTATAGTGGGTGGAATATGGTGGAAGAATGGTGGAATAATGAAGCAAAAGGTGTCCTTATGGTGGTGGTTAATGGGGATATATATAGGAAGGGATGGGGGTGTGGTTGGCGTGGACACACGTAGGGCTAGGATGGGTTCAAAGGGTGGTTATGGGCATCATAAGGTGTAGGATAAGTGGCACCAACCTAAGGGGTGCTAGAGGAGGTGGTTATGGTGGCTATGGGTTGGCGCCAACCTTGAAAGGTGCCTTGGTTTGGCACCATCCTAAGGGAGTTCTAGAAAGGGGGCAGGTGTAAGGTTGAGATGGGTTTAGGGGCTAGGTGTAAGGCTAGGATTTGGGGGTGCTTTGGTGCCGAAGATAGGAGGTTCTAGAAGGGGTAGTTGGTGCCAACATTAGTGGCTTTTGGAGGTTGTGGTGGAGTGAAGAGGCACCATTTTTGGCACCAAGGTGAAGGAGTTCAAGGAGGTGTGTTTTGGCGCCAAATAGGTGACTTAGGGTTAGGTTAAATTGGGGTTAAGGAGGAGGATGGACGGCTATGGAGTGGAGGGCATAGGTGGACCTAAGCTAAGGTAGCTTAGCTAGTAGGCTAGTAGTGGAGAAGGTAGGAGGAATTAGGGTTTAGGGAAGAGGAGATGAGGAAGAGCTTTCTGGAGTTGCACTGGAGCTGGTAACTGCTGTAGAGAACAACAAGAAGCTACCTTAGTTGGCTTAGCTTTCTAGTTCTTTGCTAGTAGCTAAGCCAGGCTAAAGTAAGCTGGCTTCTGTTGAAATGAGCTGAGGTAAGTTGGGTCTAATTTTCTTGAAGGTAACCTAGCTAGCTGGAGTAGCTAGCATAGATTAAGTAGCTTAGCTCAACTAGGTTGAGTTGAGTGGAGTCTCCGGGAGATAGACTTGAGCTAGCTTGAGCTAGTTGAGGTCATCTTCAGCTGACTTGAGTTGAGTGGAGCTGAAAGTAGCTGGACCTGAGATGAGGTGAACTCCTGTCAACTTAGTTGAGCTATATAAAGCTTCCAATCAACTGATTGGAGCTAAGATGAGCTCGACTCAACTAAGTTGAGCTGAATCTAAGCTGACCTAAGCTAGGTTGAGCTACCCTGAGCTACCATCCAGCTAAGATGAGCTGAGCGGAGCTTAAGAGAGATAACCCAAACCCAACTGAGCTGGTATGTAGCTATGATGAGTTGGATTTAGCTAGGGTTCAGCTAAATTGAGCTTCCTCCTCACCTGTTGCCTTCTTGATTGCTAAGGATTTAGGGATCTAACTATCTATTCATCCCTAATACTCAAATAAATGTGTCAAAAACAATAAAAATTATGCAATGCAGCCCAAAAACCTATTTGCGGAGTTAAAATCCTAAGAACTAGGTTTATTTTTTGGGATAAGAATGATGATAAACTAGCGTTTATCACACCCCCATGCTTATCTTTTGCTAGTCTCTTAGCAAAACCAATTTTCACAAAATGAATTCTTGGAGAAAACTATTCTTTTACTTTTGAGGAGATTACGGGACCTTGGCTGGTTAAAACACAAGAGGCATAGGATTTGTTATAGATAAACATCGAGATTCGTCTTTGGATCCAAAGATTAGATGAATCGGGATCAATGTATCCTCTAAAAATTCACAAGTTAACCCTTTGTTAATTCAGATGATCTGAAATTATTTTGTAGTTAGGATTTCTTTGGCTCTTGAATTCGATTCACAACTTGCATAATCCTTTAAAACCTTGTGTCTGTGCTTGTGAATGCCAACATTTATAAGATCATGTACTTATTTAAAACTTTTTTTTTTTAAATCTCCCCCATGCTCATTCTTAGCTTAATCCTATAATAGATGTGTCAGGATCATCAATCCTGTTACCAATCCTTGAGGGGGTTCTGGTGCCAGCACTTCGAGATAGTATTGTCCAAGACACCACCCAGGAGCTCACAACCTCAAAACACAATGCAGGGTAAAGGGGTGTGATAAGTCCATTAAAATGGACTAATATTAAGCCTAAGTATCTTCAATTGTACAATTTAGGTGTGTTAATAATGGCAATTAAGTTGTAGAAGATTTGTACACCTCATGATTTAAGTTATAACATTCTGTAACTTAATGATTCTATTGTTTTTATGTGCAGGTAATAAAATGCACAAAAAGTAAGGGTGGGGGGATAAATTTCCCCAAACAGCCGCAACTCTTTCCCCCCCTCCCCCGCTGGACATTGGGGTAATCTTCTTCTTCCGCCGCCTTTCTCAACAGCTATGACCGGGGATTTGGGAAAATCCCTGAACTCACGCGGTGAGGGGAGAAGTTAAAAAGAAGAGGCGGGGAGACAGGAAGGCTATTCAGGAAGAAAAAAAGAAAAGCGTGCACTGTGCCCTCTTCCCCCTTGCGGGGAAAAACCTCCACCCACGTGCACGCCTCCACCGGTGCACCCTCCTTGCGCGCCTCTTCCTTCCTGCAGTTCAGCGCACCCTCACCAGCGCGCATGCCTCCGCCCGCGCGCCTCTCCCTCTAGCCACAGCAGGTGCATCCACCAAACCCATGCGCCTCCCCCTCCAGCCATTGCAAGCTGCTTCCTGCCACAAGCGCTCACCAAACTGCCCACGCGCACCAGGCTGCGCCCCCATCACCTTCCGCCCCAGCCTCTACAGCGTGCAACCATGAGCCCTGCTACAGGCACTCTCCGCTCGCGTGCATCCACGTCGCGCCACTCCACCCTACATCCACGCCACTGCAGGCACTCACGCACCGCACAGCAGGCGCCCACACCGCCTATAGGCTACTCCCAGCTCACTGCACCTGCACACCAGCGCGCTCCACCTCCACCTTCCTGCAGACTGCACGCCTACCCGCGCACCAGCGCGCATGCCCGCACGCTTGCACAGCAGCATATGGCACTGCAGCAGCTCCGCCCTCTTGTTCAATAGGCCGGACCTCTGGTCACCGCTGCCAGCCACCTCCGGCCACCTGCGTCACCGCTGCCGCCACCACCGAAGAGCTCCCGACCTCGCCGTCCTCCTGAGCCTCACATCAACCCCCACGGTGCTCTCCCTCTCTCGCAAGGAGGAGAGAGGCAAAAAGCCCTGTTTTCCCACTCATTAAAATTTACATTCAATGCCATTGCCACCAATTTGATTTTTTTTATTATTATTATATTATGGCGGAATTGCGTTCAAACACTCATAGTTCTTTATAATTGCATGGTATTGATACTAAATAGTTTAAAGATTGATTGTGGGCTTAACTTAAGTACTAATTGTCTTTAGTATACATCACGTGAAAACTGCATGAATTCATCCTAAATTTATTGAGGATTTCTGTGAGGGAAAACTGCACTTATACCCTTATCTTTTTATGTTATTTCAAATCTACTTTCCTTCACATTTTAAGTCCAATTTGAAAAGGGATTTCGCATTATCCGAAATAACATTAAATAATTAAGTATTGATTGCATCAGTGCCTCCTTGTGGACATGACCCGCTCTTCTACGAGTGGTTATTTTCATTGCTTTTGATTAGTCGATTTTTCCACCACTTAAATACTATAACGCTAAGCGAAAAGTCATCTATCAAAATTGGCGCCATTACCGGGGAGGAAATAGATGCAATAGATTTACTTTATTATTTTTGAATCTTTTGAGTTGCGAAATTATCTAATCACTTTGATTATTGTGCAAGGAATCCACTGAGGCGATGAGGCATACCAGAGCAGCGACAGCAACCACGAGTTAAGCCACACGAGGAAAAGACGAAGGAGACCAAGATCCTGTTTCGTAGAGGATTCTCCATCGTCACAATTTAATTCTATCTTTTCACCCTTGTAGTAATTTGGGGTTAAATTTTTGGGGGTTTGTCCCTGCATTCTTTAGCTACTAGGGCTTACAATATTTTTGGTGCATGCGTGATTATATTTTCTGCTTGCTTTCTTTTAAAAACCAATAAAAAATATCGAGCTGCCTAGTTAGAAGTTGCATGCCCTTAGGTGCACGCATTTAGGGGTGATTGAGCAGCATATTAAATCTTATTATTGCATTGCAAGCATCTTAGCATGAAGATTGTTGGAGACAGGTATATCTTTCTAACTTTTGCATCCAGCTTCTGTTCACGCATTTGCATTCCAATTTAAATTCAAGACCACCAAATTGTTTAAATTTACTAATTCAGTGGTCACATAACTAAAACCAGAACTAATAATCAGATTCAACCCTAAAAGCAATTCACTTTTGATCTGATTTTAAGGGACTTGTCTACGATTTCAAAAGAAATTACAAAGATTTGCGGTTTGTTGCACAGTTTTGACACTGAGCATGCGCATTAGGCACCGCACTAAGGCTCGATCCCTTAAGGCTATAGGCACCGATCTCTTTATCGGTGAAGACCCTCCTATTGTGCTTTGTGGTAGTGGTGATACTATCTTTTGATCAAGTGTTTTGATACTCCACAGAGGGGGACACCCTTTAAAGGAACAAAAGGGTAGTTAAGGGGCACCGCATATGCATCGCCTCAAAGGAAGGGTTTGCCCTACTTGCATCCCTTTGTTTGTCCTTGGAGTAACTTTTCCCTTGATCACCTGGGAGTATCATCCAAGCAAAGTATAGGTCCTAGGGCACTCGAAGGTTGAATTAAGGCACGTAATTGCAGTGGAAAACTTGTTTGGCCATTTATTTTAACTAATTCAACATCCACAATAAATGAGGTTAAGATTTCAAGTCCACACCCCTCTTATACCACTTACGTGGGAACGAAGGGATAAGTCCTGATCTTTTGACTTATCTTTGGAGTGGAGGTTTGACTTAATCAATAATAAAAAAATTCTGAATTGTGTTTTGTATGCTTGGTAGATGCTCTCTTGAGGGTAGTCTAGTGTTTGATCCTGAGCCCGAGAGAATTCTTAGGAGAGCTCACCTAGGAGAAGAAAGAGAGGAAATGGCTGAGCAAGGTGCAAATCAACAAAGGACACTAAGGGACTATTTTATTCCTACCAACCAACCTGCACAAGCACTAAGATGATCAGCAGGGGATAATCCATATGAGATCAAGAGCAGTACCATATCTTTATTGCCCTCTTTTTATGGTACTACTAGGGAGGACCCCTATCGGCATTTGGAGGAATTCACCGAGGTCTGTTCCACGGTGAAGCTCCAGGGCTTTACTGATGAAGCCCTGATGAGGACTCTATTTCCTTTCTCCCTAAAGGATAAGGCCAAGCATTGGTATCATACCCTCGATGCAAGGGTAAATGATTGGGCTACCCTTAAGGGAGAGTTTTTAAAAAAGTATTTTCCTATGAGTAAAACCAACCATTATAGAAGAGAGATTATGGGTTTTACTCAATAGGAAGGGGAGCAATTTCATGAGACTTGGGAGCGCTTTAATGACCTTCTTAGGTTATGCCCCCACCATCAAGTGCCAAGATGGCAGTTGGTTGAAAGGTTCTATAACGGATTATCTGAAAGGCATAGGCAAACCATTGATGCAGCCTGTGTAGGAACCTTCATGACTAGAATTGAGGATGAAGCCTGGGCATTATTTGAAACTTTAAGCGACAACTCCATACATTTGTCCTCTACGTATCAAGAAAGAAAACCATCAATCTTGCAAAGGAAGATAGAGGCCCATGAAGCTGGGGCTTCTCAGGATTTGGCTTATTAGATTCAACTATTGAATAAAAACTTTGATAGGCTTTTAGTAAACCCCAGCATGAACCCGCAAGCAGCCTCTATTTTTCAGGCTTCAAGGGAATGCTCCATTTGCCAAAGCACAACGCATGCCACTGTGGAGTGCCATCATGCAACCCAATTCCCTGAGTTGATTCAGGCCGACTTGAACGTGGCCCAAGGTTTCCGCCCCCTCGCAATAACCCTTACTCCAACACTTATAATCCAAGGTGGCGGAACCATCCAAACTTCTCTTGGAAGCAAGCTGATGCTTTTAACTCAAGGAATACAAGACCCTTACCTCCCCAGCCCACATACCAACCTTCTTATGAAAACCCTCTTCCGAATAAGCCCTCTGAGTTGGATGAACTGAAGGCCATGATGAAAGCGATGCAAGAGCATCAGAATATGGTTATCCAATCTCAGAATAAGATGATTACTGATATGCAATCCCAAATTGGTCATCTTACTGAGGCAGTTAGGCAACGTGATCCGGGGAAGCTGCCTAGCTCTTCTGAGGAGAACCCTAAGGGCAAGGGGGTTGTATTCAGGGAGCACACCCAAGTAGTGACCATGTTGAGGAGTGGAAAAAAGATTGACAAGCCTGATAACACTCCTACGGTTACATCTCAGAATTCCCCTTCCACACCTGACCCGACTTCCATCTCACCCGAGGAAGAGCCACACCACTCTCCCTCACAAAAAATCATCCACAATGAGGATGTCGTCCTTCCACCACCCCTTTCCCGCCATGACAACCCCTCTACTCAGAAGCCAAGAGTGCCTACCCTCTCTTGGGGAATCTTTTGTTGCCTCATCTGGAGCCAAGGATAGGACGGAAGAGATTATGGATACTTTTAGGCAAGTCCAGATTAACTTGCCTCTGTTGGAAGCGATTAAACAGATTCTATCCTATGCCAAGTTTCTAAAAGACCTGTGCACCCAGAAGCATTTATCTAGGAAACAGGTCCAAACCAAGGTCATCCTGCCTGACCACGTTAGCTCGGTTCTTTAGCATGGAACACCCCCCAAAATGAAAGACCCAGGGGCCCCGTATATTTCAGTGGTTATAGGTAACCAACACATTTGCAAGGCTCTGCTCGATCTGGGTGCGGGGGTAAACATTCTACCGAGCTCTGTCTACGACCTTTTGGGAGGAGGAAAGCTGAAGCCTAGTCCAGTAATCCTCCAGGTTGCAAACAGATCACTTAAGACACCGCGAGGATTGTTGGAAGATGTCCTTGTGAGAGTGGAGGATTTCTTCTTCCCCATTGACTTTCTGGTACTTGATACTGACCCATCTAATAACCCCACAAAGCCATCCATTATTCTGGGATGCCCCTTTTTGGCCACAGCCAATGCCTCTATAAATTGTAGATTCGAGGCACTTAAAATGGGCTTTGGGAACAAGAAGATCCGGTTGAATGTTTTTGATACTTACAAGCAACCCGGATTTGAAGATTGTTCTCAGATTGAGGTCGTTGATGAAATAATTAAAGAGACTTCTCCAGCACTCTTATGTAGAGATCCCTTTCAGAAGGTCATATCTCAGGACCATCCCTCGATTATTAAAGAAACTGAAAGGAAAATGCCTAAACTAGAAGAGTTGCTGGGGATACACACTAAGTCTCTGTCCCCACCCTGGACTGTGAAAGTAGATCCGCTGCCTGAGGCGGGGACATCTCAACTAAAACCCTCAATCCAAAAGGCTCCTGAATTGGAGTTGAAACCCCTCCCGAGCACATTGAAATATGCTTTCCTTGGCCTTAATAACACGCTCCCTGTTATTATCTCGTCTGCATTATCTGAATTGCAGGAGGGAGCTCTACTTGAGTGTTTACAAAGGCACAAGGAAGCAATTGCTTGGACAATTGCTGATATTAAGGGTGTTGATCCCTCTCTTTGCATGCATCATATATACACGGACGAGTCTGTGAAGCCTTTCCGAGACATGTAGAGAAGGCTCAATCCAAATATGCGGGAGGTTGTTAAAAAAAAGATTCTGAAATGGCTGGATGCAAGGATTATCTATCCCATTTCAGATAGTAAATGGGTCAGTCCGATTCATGTAGTTCTGAAAAAGGTAGGAATCACTATGGAGGAGAATGACCAAGGAGAATTGGTGACCACTAGACCCTCAACTGGTTGGAGGGTCTGCATTGATTACCGCCGTTTAAACACAGCTACCCAGAAAGACCATTTCCCCTTACCGTTTATCGATCAAATTTTGGAACGATTGGTGGGGAACAGGTACTTTTGTTTTCTTGACGGCTACTCTGGGTACAATCAGATAGCCATATTTCCTGATGATTAGGAGCGTACCACCTTCACGAGTCCTTATGGCACTTTTGCGTTCCGCTGAATGCCATTCGGGTTATGTAACGCTCTTGCCACTTTCCAACGTTGTATGATAGCTATCTTTTCTGATATGATCGACGAGTTCATTGAAATTTTCATGGATGACTGCTCCATTTATGGCTCGTCATTTGACCTATGCCTTTTGCACCTTGATAAAGTCTTAACCCGTTGCGAAGAGGTAAAACTGGTGCTTAGCTGGGAGAAAAGCCACTTTATGGTCCAGCAGGGTATTGTGTTAGGGCATGTAGTTTTCGAGAGAGGATTAGAGGTGGACACTGCAAAAATCAATTCCATCTCTAAGCTTCCATTGCCCGCCAATGTTCGTTAGGTTAGATCTTTCCTTGGCCTTACTGGATTTTATAGGTGCTTCATTAGAGACTTCAGTAAAATCTCTAAGCCACTCTGCGATCTGTTAGAGAAGGATGTCTCCTTCAATTTTGATGATAGATGTGGCAAGGCTTTCCAAGCTTTGAAGAAAGCCCTCATTACTGCACTGATTCTCCAAGAACCAGATTGGACCCTCCCATTTTAGCTTATGTGCGATGCTTCTGATTTTGCAGTGGGAGCGGTCTTAGGTCAAAGGGTTGATGGCAAACCTCATGTGCTGCATTATGCCAGCAAGACCCTTACGGATCCTTAGCAAAACTATACGGTCACGAAAAAGGAATTACTTGCTGTAGTATTTGCTTTGGAAAAGTTTTGGTCTTATCTTTTGGGATCCAAGGATGTGGTGTTCACTGATCATTTAGCCCTTAAGCATCTTCTGGCTAAAAAGGACACCAAACCTCGCCTAATTCGTTGGATTCTGCTACTCCAAGAATTTGACCTGGAAATTAAAGACAAGAAAGGAGTTGAGAATGTGGTAGCAGACCATTTGTCTAGGATCCCTATTGAGGCATCAAACCCTGCTGGAGGTATTCAAGAGACTTTCCCTGATGAGTCTCTAATGACTGTGGAAACTAAAACTCCTTAGTTCTCTGACATAGTGAACTGTCTGGTCACGGGCATCACCCCTAGTACTTGGCACAAGCAGAAGCGAGACAGGTTTATCGCCAATGCCAAATTTTATCACTGGGAGGAACCTGAGCTTTTTAGAATAGGCCCTGACCAGCTGTTTCGCCGTTGCGTCCCTGATGAGGAACAAAGAAGTGTTCTGAGTTTCTGCATGACCTCCACTATGGGGGACATTTTAGTGGGAAGAAGACTACTCATAAGGTTCTTCAGTCTGGTTTTTGGTGGCCCACATTATTCCGAGATGCACATACGTATGTGGGCGCATGTCTACGTTGCCAGCAGACGGGAACCATTGGAAAAAGGGATGAGATGCCCCAACAACCTATCCTCCCTGTTGAAATCTTTGATATTTGGGGCATTGACTTCATGGGTCCCTTTCCTATGTCCTTCGGATATGAATACATCTGTGTGGCTGTTGATTATGTATCAAAATGGATAGAAGCCATCCCCACGCTAACCAATGACCATTCTATGGTCTTGGGCTTTGTTAAGGCTAATATCATTTCTCGGTATGGGTGCCCAAGGACGATCATAAGTGATGGAGGACCTCACTTTAAGAATGTACACTTCACTAGACTACTCCAAAATTTGGGAGTCAATCACATGATAGCCACACCATATCATCCCCAAATGAGTGGGCAAGTTGAAGTGTCTAATAGGGAGATTAAGCGAATTTTAGAAAAAACTGTCAGGCCTGATCGGAAGGATTGGTCTAAAAAACTAAATGACGTTCTGTGGGCCTACAGAACTGCATATAAAACTCCCTTGGGTATGTCTCCTTTCCATCTTGTCTACGGAAAAGCGTGCCACATTCTCATTGAAATCCAACATAAAGCTTATTGGGCCATTAAAAACGTTAACTTAAATCTGGATAAAGCGGGAAAAGCACGTATGTTAGAATTAAGTGAGCTTGAGGAGCTTCGTAATGAAGCTTATGAAACTTCTCAAGCTTACAAGCAACGTACAAAAGTCTTCCATGACAAGCACATCATTAGAAAGACTTTTGAGCCCAACCAGTGGGTCTGGCTTTTCAATTATAGACTTAAATTATTTCCTGGAAAGCTCAAGTCCCGTTGGAATGGGCCTTACGTTGTTATCAATACCTTCCCTCATGGAGCTGTAGAGATCAGGAACCCTATTTCAAGCACGAACTTTAAAGTAAATGGCCAGTGACTTAAACTGTATATTACTCTTTCAGATGGCCAGGTTTTGGACGCACTATGGCTTGAGGAGCCTTAGCTCCTCCTCAGGTGATATTCTTCTATGTCAATATCTTTCCAATGAGGACATTGTCAGTCTTAGGCATGGGGGGATATAACCTGAGAATGTTTATAGTGTTTATAGCATTTATAAATATTTGCATACATATTTATTAAAAAAAAAAATTCTTTTCTTGAGCTAATTGGGTTAGTCCCTAGCAAAATACCTTTATTGGAGGTTTTTCTTCCGAAATTATTTCTTAAGTTTAGAATCCAGTACATTTATTTCATGTGCACTAGACTTGGCAATGGATCCTTTGGGAAAACCAATAAGCATTTGTAGTCTACTGAACCCTTGGACAGTTCATAGAGAGTCAGGCATACTATCTTCTAATAAATCCACCTCATATTTGTGAGAAGAAGTAGAGAGATTACTGGTGCGCTAAGTCTAGTGCAAGGACTCTTAAGTTCTGGATAATTAGATGATGATATTCAGTGTTAGGCGTAGTTTTCACTCTCTGTTCCTGTGTGCGTACTTTGAGTGAATTCTTGAGAGTCACTAAATAAGGCAGATACACAGAGATTAAGTCTTAATAAAGTTATAACTATGGTGGATGGTTACGACTATCCTTCATAGAGTCCTCAGCTGAAGGAGGGTAATAGTGTCAAAGGTCAGAAATACGCCTGTCCTATCCATTCCTTTCCAGTGCCAAGAATAGGTACTTCCACTAAATAAGCCACACAACTTCCTCTTGACCATCATCATCCCTAATAATGCCTCGTAAATAAAAGTCCGTATTGTGTTGTGTTGATTGAAAAAGAAACGAAAAAAAAAAGGTGAAAAGAAAAGAGAAAAGAAGTAGAAAAAGAAGAAATAGAAAGAAGAAAAAGAAGAAAAAAGTTATATTACAAAAAAAAAAAGAAGAAAAAAAAGTCCTAGTGTATGATGTAACACTATTTCTAAGGCAACAAAACATCTATCGCGTTCCACCAAATATAACCCATACCTACCTTCTAGTATTTTTGATCGCTTGAATACTGGTTGAGAACTCTAACTTAGTTATAGAGTTATTAGGACTTTAATTGAAGTGTAGATGCCATGTGAGGCCACCAAATAGTGTGTATACTTTCTAATTCTGGCGAGATTCGTGATCTCAGAAAGAAAGAAAAGAGAGAGTGCCCAGGAACATTAAGAGAGCACAGTTGTGTAGCCTTTCTCAGAGTTGACTTGTCTAATAGTTTAGAGATCTAGAGTCTGCAGTACTAGACTATATGTAGCACCAGTTGAGTGTGTGCCACCAAATACAGATCCATTCAACTTGATATCTCCTAGCTAAGCCAAACGTCGGGGTCAAATTACAGATTATCATCTACTTTACCCCCAAGGGAAGTAGTTGCCTATCTCGACAGAAATTTTTGCCAAGGGTGATGTATGAACTCCCAATGCGAATCGGCTCTTTCACTTGGATTTGTTACCTAGGCTATCAGTACTTCACATTTGTCTGGATTCCTAAAGTTTTGAAGTAAGAAAAGAAGAAATCTTCTGATTATTTCTATTATTTTTCATTTTTGCTAGGGACTAGCAAATCTTAGGCATGGGGGTATTTGATGAGTCCATTAAAATGGACTAATATTAAGCCTAAGTATCTTTAATTGTACAATTTAGGTGTGTTAATAATGGCAATTAAGTTGTAGAAGATTTGTACACCTCATGATTTAATTTATAACGTTCTATAACTTAATGATTCTATTGTTTTTATGTGCAGGTAATAAAATGCACAAAGAGCAAGGGTGGGGGGATAAATTTCCCCAAACAGCTGCAACTCTTTCCCCCCTCCCCTGCCGGTCATTGGGGTAATCTTCTTCTTCCGTCGCCTTTCTCAATAGCTATGACCGGGGATTTGGGAAAATCCCTGAACTCACGCGGTGAGGGGAGAAGTTAAAAAGAAGAGGCGGGGAGAGAGGAAGGCTATCCAGGGAGAAAAAAAAAGCGTGCACTGTGCCCTCTTCCCCCTTGCGGGGAAAAACCTCCACCCGTGCGCATGCCTCCACCGGCGTACCCTCCTTGCGTGCCTCTTCCTTCCTGCAGTTCAGCGTACCCTCACCAGCGTGCATGCCTCCGCCCGCGCACCTCTCCCTCCAGCCACAGCAGGCTCATTCACCAAACCCGCGCGCCTCCTCCTCCAACCACTGTAGGCCACTTCCTGCCACAAGCGCTCACCAAACTGCCTGTGCGCACCAAGCCACGTCCTCATCACCTTCCGCCCCACCCTCTGCAGCGTGCAACTACGCGCCCTGCTGCAGGCGCTCTCCGCCCGCGTGCATCCACGCCGCGCCACTCCACCCTGCATCCACGCCACTGCAGGCACTCACGCACCGCACAGTAGGTGCCCGCACCGCCTACAGGCCACTCCCTACTCACCGCACCTGCACGCCAGCGCGCTCCACCTCCACCTTCCTGTAGACCGCACGCCTGCCCGCACACTAGCACGCACGCCCGCACACTTGCACAGCAACAGACGGCACTGCAGCAGTTCTACCCTCTTGTTCAATAGGCCGGACCTTCGGCCACCACCGCCGGCCACCTCCGGCCACCTGCGTCGCCGCCACTGCCACCACCGGAGAGCTCCTGACCTCGCTGTCCTCCTGATCCTCGCATCAACCCCCGCGGTGCTCTCCCTCTCTCACAAGGAGGAGAGAGGCAAAAAGCCCTATTTTCCCACTCATTAAAATTTACATTCAATGCCATTGCCACCAGTTTGATTTTTTTTATTATTATTATATTGTGACAGAATTGCATTCAAACATTCATAGTTCTTTATAATTGTATGGTATTGATATTAACTAGTTTAAAGATTGATTTTGGGCTTAACTTAAGTACTAATTGTCTTTAGTATACATCACATGAGAACTGCATGAATTCATCCTAAATTTATTGAGGATTTCTGTGAGGGAAAACTACACTTATACCATTATCTTTTTAGGTTATTGCAAATCTACTTTCCTTCACATTTTAAGTCCGATTTTAAAAGGGATTTCGCACTATCCAAAATAACATTAAATAATTAAGTATTGATTGCATCAGTGCCTCCCTGTGGACACAACCCGCTCTTCTGCGAGTCGTTATTTTCATTGCTTTTGATTAGTTGATTTTTCCACCACTTAAATACTATAACACTAAGCGAAAAGTCGTCTATCAGTGTGCTCCAAGCAAACTCAAGCCTTTGCTCTGATGCTATGGGTAGATTACTGTCCAAGACACTTGAGCCGCATATGTGCCTTAATGCTCCATCTAAAGATATGAAATATAGATATAGAGCAGCGTCGAGGTGGTAACATGTTGACATCACATTCTCAAAGGTGGCATTTTCCTCCTTCTCAGCAATGGGAACTCAAACCAATGATCTGCTTCGGATTTCACTAAGGCCAAACAAGGGGCTTTTCTAATTTCTAAATGGTTTTTAGGTGTTGGATTGTGTGTAAAATTTAAGACAAGAATTTTGAAAGAGATGCAAGTTTTTGGATTGGAAACTAAGCTAGGTATTTTCCAGGTCACAAAAGGAGATCAAGTCACCTGAACCATCATGGGTTCAGGTGGAATTTAAAGAAGGATACTTGATCTAGTCTAAAGATAGACCCAAAAATTTTAGTAATCAAATCCGTATCCTTATCCCTAGTTTGTTAAAGATGAATCCCATTGTACCTTAAAGTGAATCAACCGTGGTCCCGATTTCAAAATTTCCTCAAAAAATTTTCAACATTTTTATTTCTTTGGGTATGTAAGCAAAAAATGAAATAACAAAATTGAATCTTCTTGAGTTTTGAAAATCCTGATTTGATAGTCAAAATTTAAAAAAACCCCCACATGCTTAAGATATGGCATGTTCGCATGCAATAGGAAGGGAAAAGAGATTATCTTAGTGAGGGTAATCTGAATCAAGATAGGCAAAACCTTTGAAAGAAAGAAAAAATGTAAAGTAGGAAAATGATGGGTTACCTCCCATCTAGTGCTATCTTTCACACCATTCAGCCGAGCGTGAATTGCATCAATGATCATTAGAAGGAAGGTCGATTAAATCAAGAGTGACGGATGGGAGATTCAGAGTATTATCTAGATAGGGCTTTAAACGTTGGCCATTGACTTGAAAAGTAGTATTTGTTTTGGGATCTAAAAGGTCAATAGCATCGTATGGATAAGTTTTAAGGACAATAAATGAACCGATCCACTTGTACTTAAGTTTTCCTAGAAAAATTCGTAATCTGGCATCAAAAAGCTAAACACGTTGATTGACATCAAAATTTTTTCGAACAACATATTTATCATGAAATTTCTTTGTTTGGCCTTTATAAATCCACGCGTTTGCGTAAGAGAAATTACGCAATTCTTCCAATTAAGTTAATTGTAGCTTCCTGTGGTTACCGGCTTCAGATAAATCCATGTTTAATTGTTTGATTACCCAAAAAGCCCTATATTCGAGTTCTACCAGGAGATGGCATGCCTTTCCAAAAATCAAATGGAAAGGAGACATGCTAAGACCAGTTTTAAAAGCAGTATGGTAGGCCCAAAAAGCATCGTCCAATTTAGTGGACTAGTCTTTATGTCGGACCTAATCATATTTTGTAAAATATGTTTTATCTCCTAGTTAGAGGGGTGGTAAGGAGTGAAAATTTTATTATTAACCCCATATTTGGATAAAAGGTGACAGAATTGAAAGTAAGTGAAATGTGATCCTCCACCACTAATGATGGCCTTTGGAATGTCGAATCTCGAAAAAATATTTTTCTTGATGAATTTGACAACAACCTTATGATTGTTGGTGTGTGTGGGTATTGCTTCAATCCATTTAGAAACATAGTCGAATGTCACTGAAATATATAAATACCCATAAGAGTTGATGAACGGTCCCATGAAGTCGATGCCTCATACATCAAAAATTTCAACTTCTAATATTAGATTTAGGGGCATCATATCCTTCTGAGTCATGTTGCCGATGCTCTGACAATGCACATAGGATCAAAAAAAAGAATGAGCATCTTTGTGCAAGCTAGGCCAAAAGAATCTAGAAGTAAGAACGCTTGCTGCAGTTTTCTTGCCCGAAAAATGTCTGCCAGAGGCCTTTGAGTGACAATGTGTCCGAATATCATGAATTTCTGAGTCAAGGGCACACCATTGAATGACCTGATCAGCATAGATGCGGAAAAGGTCGGGCTCCTCCCAAAAATAATATTTAATGTCAGCAAAGAACTTATCCCTTTTGGTTTTTGGCCAATTAAAGGGGATTTGTTCTGCTGCTAAATTGTTTGCAATAAGTGCAAACCAAGGGAGGGTCTTGGCAACTAAGGTGGTCTCATCAGGGAACACATCAGGAGGGGTCAACATGTCATTCGTCATGAGACGAGAGAGATGATCAACCACTACATTTTGCGACCCCGCCTTATCATTGATTTCCATGTCAAATTCTTGGAGCAGCAGAATCCAATGGATAAGGTGGGGTTTCACATCTTTTTTGTTTAGTAGATATTTAATCGCTGAGTGGTTGGTGTATACAGTGACATGTGATCCCAATAAATATGAGCAGAATTTTTCTTGGGCAAACACAATGGCAAGAAGTTCTTTTTTGATTACTTTGTAATTCCGTTGTGCACCATCAAGTGTTTTACTAGCATAGTAGATCATAACGGGCTTCTTGTCAATTCTTTGCCCTAGAACGACCCCCACTACAAAATCAGAGGCATCTGTCATTAACTCAAAGGGACAATTCCAGTTAGGTCCCTGTAAAATTGGTGCCTCTGTGACATCCTTCTTCAATCTATTGAAACTCTCCAAGCATTGGTGATTAAAGTCGAAAGGCTGGTCTTAAGTAATTGACTTAAGGGCTTGGAGATTTGGGAAAAATTTTTAATGAAACGGTGGTAGAAACCCACGTGGCCTAAGAAAGATTAGATTTGTTTTACAGTAGTGGGCGGTGGGAGCTTAGAGATAGCATCAATTTTAGCTCGATCTACCGCAATTCCCTTTTTGGAGATGATGCCTTCCTGGACCATGAAATGATTTTTTTCCCAACTAAGGACCAAGTTAACTTCTATGCATTTCTGGAGAGTCCTTTTAAGATTTCCAAGATAAAGATCGAAGGAGTCTCCAAAAATAGAGAAGTCATCCATAAAGACTTCAAGACATTCGCCTACCAGGTCTGAAAAAATTACAAGCATACACCTTTGAAAAGTCGCAAGTGCGTTGCAAAGATCGAAGGGCATCCTCTGGAAGTGAAGGTTCTGAAGGGGCAGGTGAATGTAGTTTTGCCTTGATCCTCAGGATGGACCACAACTTGGTTACAACCGGAATAACCATCTAGAAAATAGCAGTAATCACAACCGACTAATCGCTTTAATATCTGATTAATAAAAGGGAGTGGAAAATGGTCCTTCTTGGTAGTGATGTTCAGTTTTCAGTAATCAATGCACACGTGCCAAGAAGAAGTGGTCCTAGTGGCTATATTTTCCCCATGTTCATTAGTGACAACTGTTAGTCCAGCTTTTTTAGGAACTACTTACATGGGACTAACCCAGGAGCTATCAGAAATGGGGTAGATGATATCAACATCAAGCCACTTTATAATCCCCTTTTTTATCACCTCTTGCATATTAGGGTTCAAGCACCTTTGTGTTTAGTGGGAGGGGTGAGAATCGTCCTCAAGATATATTCTATGGGTGCAATAGGACAAATTAATACCCTTAAGATCGGTAAGGGTCCAGCCAATAGCTTTTCTATTTTTACTCAAAACCTGGAGAAGTTTTTCCACTTATGCTGCAGTAAGTCTAGAATTGATAATTAGAGGCATGGTCTGGTTTGGTCCAAGGAAAACATATTTAAGGGAGTCGGGCAAGGGTTTTAACTCAAGTTGGGGGCATGGCTCCGAGATGATTTTTGCTTTTTGATCTAGGGGTGAAGTGACGGGGAAGGAGTTAGATGAAGAGTCATATGGAGAAGGTGTGGTTAGGGTAGGAGGGTGGGTTATATCAGATTGTTCAGGAACTATGTTAACTACAAAGTAGGAACCCATGTGTGAAATTTGCATTGTTTCCTCCACTAAATTTTCAATCTCAAAATCTGAATCATCAAAGAAATCTGGTTCTTGGAAATGCCTAGAAGCTTGAAAAATATCTAGGGTAATAGATTGACTAACATACATGATTTTCATCTTTCCTGAATCACAATCAATATTGGCTTTGGCGGTGGCTAAGAATGGTCTTCCAAGAATTATGGGGGCATTCTTTAAAGCTTTCGATATCTCTACATCCAGGACCGAAAGGTCTACAACAAATAGACAGTTTTTGACCCAGACGATGACATCCTCAACAATCCCCTTTAGTTTAATTGTAGATTGGTCTGCTAATTGAAGTGTTACCTTGACAGGCTTTAATTCACTGATCTTAAATTCCTCAAAAACAACAGTGAGAATGACATTAATTGAGGCACCGAGATCCAGTAAGGTGAGATCAAAAGAAATGTCATTAATGACCATTTGAATCAGGGGGTGCCTGGATCTTTTCTTTTCAGAGGCAGTTTGCTCTGCACAACTGAGCTTACTGTCTCTGGGAGAATCACCTTTCCTAGGTTTCTTGGTTGCCTTTTGGGGGTACACAAATCTTTTAAGAATTTGGCATAGGAAGGGATATATTTAATGGCATCTAGGAGAGGGATATTTATTTCTACTTGCTCAAAAAGATCCATCAATTCCTTATTAGTGGGCTCAAATTTGTTTTTCTTAGTGTGTGAAGAGTAAAGGGCTCGTGAAAAAGGTATGGGATTTTCCTATTTTGCACGTTTGGGTTCTTGAATGGGGTTAGAGGAAGAGGGAGAAGAGTTGATCTACTTTTCTCTTCGGTGGGTTTCTTGAGCAGGCAAAGGATCATGTGTAGTTTATTCATTCCTCAGAGTAACTGCATTTGCAGTATGGTTGTTTCTAGGAGGAAGACGAGAGGCCTAATTTTGATTAAAACTTGGTGGATGCTAGGGTACTGGGTAGATAGGTTAACTGGGATATCCACCTTGATATTGATTCAGTTGATCGTTAGGGTTGGGCTTGGGTTGGGATGGTAGGTTGCCAGCAGGTCTATGATCAAGAGTAACCATTCCTTGATGTTGTAAATTGGTAATCATGAGGGTTACTTCAATCATTTGAGTCTGCATTCTCTGCAGAGTCTTCATGATCTGGATGTTGATATCTTCCTGGGATGGCCCAGGTTGATATAAGTTTTGCTCATAAGTCCCAAATTGATTTTGTTTGGGAAACGGAACCTGATTTGTGGCTTTCCAGGAGGGATTCTGGTTGGCCCTCCAATTTTTATTGTAAGAATTGGAGGGATTTCTAAATTGCTCTTGGAGAGATGAAATGTTCTCAGTGGTAGGGTCAAAAAGATTTTGATTCATAAAATCAAAAGTCCCCATCAGATCTTGTGAGGATTCAAATGAAAATTATGCCTACCAAGGGTAGCATCAATATTGTGCAGATTTTCTCTTCTGAGAAGGTGAGGAGAGTTAGGGTAAGGAGCTTGTTTTTGGGGTGAGCTTTTCTTTCATTTTCTTCTGGTTGATTTGTATCTGATCCAGTTGTTGAGCAATCATATGTATATCATCTTGAGTGACTGAAACAAATGTGGATTTGGAGTCAATTTCATTAACTCCAAGTCTTGGGTTGTTGGTTCTACCAAAAGCGTCTATTAAAGCCATATTAAATGAGTTTTCACTCATTTCTTCAAAAAGGAGGTAGGCACTTTCGACGTCTTTATTAAGGTAATTACCCCGCATGAAGCATCCACGAATCATTTTAATTGATCTTCCAATCCATGATAGAAGATTTGCACTAACTACCATCATGGAATTTCATGGTGGGGGAAACTTTTAAGTAATTCCTGAAATCTCTCCCAAGACACGTGGAGAGGTTCACCAGATTTTTGTTGAAAGGTCATTATTGATCGTCTTAAAGCATTTGTACAACCTGTCGAAAAGCGCTTTTTAATTAGGGATAGGTGGTGAAAGGATGCCCAACTATTCTGAACCAATGAGAAGCCTTATCTTTCAATGAAAGAGGAAATAGTCTCATAAGCCACACTTCCTCCTGCACATTGCAGGAATGGGTGGTTTGAGCAAGGATAGTCAGCTCCTTGAGGTCGCAAAAGGGGTCTTCTCTTAGAAGATCATGAAAATGTTTGATTAACTTCAGAATAGCGGGTTTTATTTTAAAATACCCTTGGGGTATAACCACTTCGGGTCTCTCTTCATAATTAGAAGGATCATAGAAATCCTTAAGAGGTATGAGAGGTTCCATGAGTGGCTGCCCCAGCCTTTGGTTGGCTAGGTTCGTGACTGTCCTAGCCAACTACTACTAGTTTTGTTGAAGTTGAACCAATTGGTCGACAATAAGAGAAAAGGGGTTTGTATTTTGATTTTCAGGGCCACCTGGCCATTTAGGGTTTTGTGGTAGCTCCAAATGTGGGAGGTTAGGGATGGTAAAGTTAGCTTATGAGTCAATTGATGGGTTAGGTTCGGGTTGGGATGTGGAAGCATTACTTTTTGACCTATTTTCCATGTTTGAATCAGAGGAAGAAGAAAATAAGGATCTTTTCATGCATGGGGCAAAATCAAAAGGTCCTTCAAGATGTAGGTTCTGGGACCTTCGCCCGTGCATGCACTTGGAAGACGGGGAGGGGAGGAGAAGAGATAAATGAGAGGTGTGCAAATCAAGTAAACAAGCCAATTCTATCTTAGGGTTGATTGATTACGCAGCAATTCACGCCCGTAATTTGACCATCTTATGCTATTTCCTAACGTTACACATAGATTAGGTAGTTATGAATGTATAATGTAAATATTTGCATTTGTGCATTTTATGGAGAGGAAGATAGAGAGAGATTGAGCATCCATTTCATGCATTTTATCCATCCCATTTCCACCTCATTCTCATTTAAATTACACCACTTATTCCACCTAATAACAACCAAACACAACCTACATTAATTTCCTAAGACCTCAAGTACCCACTTGCAAAACTCCCACAAATATCCCTAACGACACTCATCCTTACCTGCCACCCTCATCACCTCATGCCTATACATCTCCCACTCCCACGCCCATGCGCAGGGGTCGACCTCCATCTCCACCTCCACCCACTGACGCACACACTGCCCCTCACACATTTGACCTCCTTGTCGGCCATCTCCACCTTGCTCTCCTCTCTCCCTCTCTTCCCCTTCTCCACTCTCAGTATCCTCTCACAACTTAAGAACAGAGGAATTCTCTCCCGTGGTTGCAACAACCATGGTGAGAGAGCACCATTGTCTAGCTCATTAAGAGCAAGTAGACGTGGTGTCTCTATTTTTCTTATTTGTTATTTTATTTTCTTTTGATTTTCATTTTGATGCCATTGTTGCAATAGTAAGCTCAGAAGCTTGCTCTGCTTGAGCCTCCACAGTCGACCTCTGCATGCCTGCGTGCACCCCAGTTGGCCACTCCGTGCCTTCATGCATGCTCCTGCTAGTTGCTGCCTCTTGCGCACACTCGCCTCGCTCTTCAAGTGACCGGCTAGGTGAGAAACCTAGCCAGTCATTTATCGCGCTAGCCGGTGAACTTTACCCCTGGTTCACTTTTCACGTGCTCTCACAATGCCACAATGAATCATTGGGGGCTTCTCACTTATCCGATGACGCCTGCCCCTCTCTCTCCTCTGCACACCCGCTCCAGCCAGTTACTGCTCCAACACGCACTCTCAACTCACCACACACTCCCGCACCCTCGCATGCATAGCACTCCTCATCCTCACGCTTGTACGTTGCTCTGCGTGCGTGCAGTCATGCTCTAGCGCATGCTGCTCCCTCATAGTCCAGCACCTGTGCGCTGTTGCCTCCATCTCACACAGAGACACTAACACACTACATACACATATACATACACACACCTGTATATACACATTAACACCTACACACACACATATATATATACATATTCACACTCAACCATTTATATTCATATATATAGTTATACATATATAAATATATTTAGATACATATATTCATATATATATATATGCACACACACACGCACACTAATACACATATATAGTTACCATATATATATATATATATATACATATAACTACATACTTATATGTACATTTATATACATATATATAGATATACAGATATATACTTATAGATAGTTGTGTTTATATATATACACATACATATATATATATATATGTATAGATATATTGTTATACACCTATATACATATATATTCCTCTTATACATACACACACACATCGTCCCATTCACCATACCGCACATTTCCCTCTCCGAGCATTATATCGCAAGTATATTCACACCAGTTGCGTATATATCCCTGATATTCATGCACATCAAGCCTTCTATCCACACTCTCACATGTATGCTCCACACTACACGTAGCACGTAGCTTGGTTAATTGTGCCTCTTTAGATGACAGTTAACCTAGCATTGTGCTACATTCCCATTGAATCGTTGATTCAATATTCACCTTCTTTTTATCTATTATATAGTTATATATACATATCTACATATTTATATATCTATATCCTATATATATATTTATATTCTGCATATATCTATACATATCTAAAAATAAGCTAAGTATTTCAATTCATTTCCTTTTCGCATTTTAATTCTACACTTTATTTTATGTTCACTTTTATTTTGTTAAGAAAAGACAAAAAAAGTATAAAATAGAAAAGAGAATTCTTGACTTGCAGGTACACGATCTCGCATGTGGCAAGATTATTTTTGATTATTTTGGCATGTAGCCAAGGACCTTTTATTGAGGGTGTGCCTCAAGAACAAGAATATCCCAAAAAAATCTCTAATCAAGATAAGTGAAAGAAATTGATGCTATTTTAGGAAAAGTGTAGAAACTAATTTAAACCAAAACCCACCTCCCTGAGTTTGACCCTAGCCTAAAAGTGACTACCTTGAAATCTAATTTAGCTAGGATAATAATTTTTGACAAAATTGAGTAAATTTGCATGTAGGTAATCACTTCCACTATATCCATTTTGACACTAATATCACCTAATTAAATAACGCTACCTACGATTTAACACAAGTTTTCTAGCGCCGTTGCTAGGGAGGCACCATCTGGAGTCAGTTTCTATTCTCTTCCTCTGATTATCTCTTCTTCCATGCATCTCTTCACAGGTGCCTTTGTTTGTTTCTATGCAGGTGAACCTATTGCAAGGAGGAGATACGTAGAGGAGGTTGTAGACGTGGGCAAGTCCAAGGCAAGAGCGAGAGCATGAAGTTGCAGGCATTGCTTGGATCTTCGCACACACTGCTGAGGAGGTAGGTGTCCTCCCTCTTAGAAATCTAGGTTATCTTATCACATTAAAAAAAAAGATAAAAAAATAAAAAACCCTAAAAAAATCCTCTTGGACTTTTTAGGATGAGTGGATTAAAATCCACTGTTTGATTCTTTATCACCTCCACTACCCTTGATTTTCCATGCTTTTGCGTACGAAAAAAAATTTGAGAATCCTGATTCTTGGATATTTCGCGATGCGAAATCTTCCTTGAGGCAAATTTAAAAGTGATTGTTTGCCACACTTTGTTGCCTCATTAATTCGCATCCGGGATCCACATTTTGGTTGGGGAGTCTTGGAGTTGATTTGACTCCAACACCATCACGACCCTAAATTTGCGTTTGATTTGATCCCGAACTTCAACCCCAACATATTCATTTTCATTTTTATATCTTGGTGGTTGAGCCTTGTGTGGAGTTCCATTTCGGTGATTAGTTGCAATTGAATTGAAGTGCTTTGGCTCCCTTTCACATTGACTTAAAATTGTTTCGTGCATCCACACTTAAAAGCTTCCATTTAAGGGGCCCATTTGCATTGTAGCATGCAATAACCAAATCAAGTTGAAGGAGGGTTGTTTGGGTGAAAAGAATTTGTATTTTTGAAAACCTGGAGATTAGTTCAATTGGTAATTCAGTGGAATCATAAAATCTATACTACTTAAGAGCATAATTCTAAAAGTCATTCACCATCTAAAACTTCAATTCGAGGAGAGTTCCCCGTTGCATGCTTGTTTTACACACATTGAAATCAATGCACTTGGGCATTACCCTTATACAATGCTCTTCACATTCCAAAGCACTTGTATCCTAAGTCTCTTAATCTAAAATTGGTAGTAACGTAACCCCATTAAGGTTTGGAGGTCTAACTACCTACGTGTAGTGCCTACGTGCTGCTGCAGGTTCCTGCATGCTAGCGGGTGTCTAAGACTGGGGAAAACGGCCTTTCAATCTGGCCCAGTGGTTCCACGGTGCTCATATTCGGTTCCGTAGGTCGTGATAGTAGGTAATTTAGATCTTTAGGTCTTAGGGACACATTTAGAGGTTAGGACCTTCATTGACTTGATCTGTATCAAGTGCACCTTTTTGGTGTCATCTCTCTTATCCCCTTCTCTCCTCTCATCACCCCAATTCTTCTTTCGGCAGTGCATGATTAGGAGGAGGTCACAAAACCCTAAACATCTTGAATTATTTGATAACTCTAGAAGGGAAGTGATGTAAACATGTTTACATTGCATAAGATGTCTATTTATGCATGTTCTTAAGCATAGGATTGAATTACATACTATAAATATTGCATAACATGCATCATCTTGCATTTAGATTAGTTTCAATAAAATGGAGGTTAATTGACTCCTTTTATGTTCAGGGATAGAGCAAACTTTTTATTGTGGCCTCGGATCGAAGATCCAACCATATAGATGTGATCAGGGCGACGATTGGAGTTCAACGACTCCAAGATCGCCCAAATCAGACATCTGTAGCATCAGATAGAGATCGGGGAACCCTAGAAGATCAAGGGCCAAGATGGTGTGAATCCACACTTCAAATGACAAATTCGACCACACTGATGGATTCGGATCAACAATCACAGCCTAACAGCGTGAAAATCGACTCAATCCGACAACCATGGCACCATCTACATTATCCAGAAGATGGACGGCCAAGATGGTGCCACGTGGTGCCATCTCGGCTACCTAATCATCTGCACACACCTGCTAAAAGCATCCGCATCAACGTTTCCCCACTGTTGGATCAAGATCCAATGGCTGGGACACATCCACGCTTAAGTTAAGCACCTGCCCATCGCGCGCATAGCGTAGTGGGCGAGAGCGCTTAACTGAGGCACTGGCACGAGTTCGAAATGCAGAGGCAAGCGAGTGGGCGCGATTGACCGCTCGATCGTGATCGAGTGGCCGTGCACGCGCAATAGTGCCCACACGCTATTGCACACCCACGCCTCATGCGAGATCAGACGCGGGCATGCGCGTAGAGGAGGCGGGCGGAGGTGCGAGATAAGCCGTCCGATCTCACGATAGGACAGCTAGGATCAGCTGAATGTGGAGCGCGCATTATGCAAGAGCAGGCGAGCGGCCGCGCGGGTGGTGCCCCACGTCGCCCATGATGGGGCTTTGCGACGGTTTTATCCGTCACTAAAGACCCTTGATTTAATTTTTTCAAATTAAAATGACCAAATTGCCCTCACTCCTTGCAACTATAAAATGAGACCCCCTCCACACGAAATTCTCATCCCTTCCTTCTCTTTTCTCCCACTCCAAACTCAAGAGAAGCTTGTCCCACACCCTGGATGCTTCTCGCGAGATAAAGTTAATTTTTTGTCCCCCTTTCGGAAGCGGATCCCGCGACGACGACGATGTGCTACCCTGTTTCCATTCTTCCTGCTTCGTTCTCCTTCGTCTTGCTCCGTTCCCCGTCTTCCAGGCATCGTTTCGTCCAACTCATCCTCCAAGCGACCATCGAGGAGGATATCTCTCTCCCCATTCTTTTTGCTACTTTCTAGTATAATCATTTTCTTGCTTTCTAGTCGTAATGTTTAGTGTAACGAACAATCCTTTCGATAATGAATTCCATGTTCATTCTACATCTCTTTTTGGTTTTTGTTTGTAATATTCTCTCTCTATCATTCTCTCTCTCTTCTATTTAGTGTAAATAGATAAATAGTTTCTAGTCAATTAAATTACTTCGTGACAAATAAAACAAATGCGTATTTTTTAAATCAAATGTCCGCCTCCTTAAGTTTGACCTGGGATTTCTATTTCGGTATAAATTTTATTTGTTGAACACGAGTTCTTCGCTTTCAAACTACAACGATGGGTTTTTCAAAACCAAACACGTTAGTTAGCAACTCGTAGCGTTCAAGATTTTGGCGCCATTTCCGAGGAGGCGATGCTCTTTGATTTTTTCTTCGCATTTTATAATTTACAAATCATTTACCTCACTTCTCTCCTTTCTTATTGTGATTGCAGGTGCTCTTTCAAGACGAGCAAATGTGGTAGATTAGAGCAAAGTGCTATTGAAGTTTTTGTAAGTTATCCCCCACCTCCCACCCATTAGTTTTCATTTCACAACATAATAACACAAACATCAATCAACCTAGGTGTTCTTATAAACCCTAAGGTTAGGTTGGTTTGTTTGTTTGACACCCACAACTACCTCAACCTCAACAATTAAAAAGAAAAATAAAAAAAAAATTCTCACAGAGGTACACAACCTCATCTGATTTTCAAACTCAACTGGTAAACTGATCTTTGGAGCCGGTACACACATCCAAACACATAATTGAGTAGAAATCAGATTAGGTAATTACTTGTGTGCCTAATTAAATGGTGCAACAGGCCAATTGTTTGAGTTGGTTGGGCCACACCACTTCAATTAAAATCAATTCATCAAGTAGCTGCCACAAAGGTTCAACTCTTAGGGATTTACAAGGCACTCCACATTTTTTTTAAGCTTCAAAGGAAAACATCTTCACCTGTGCTTTCAAAACCTGGTGTGCCAACAAAACTTGTTTGAAAACACCTAAAGTTGAATCCTAAAAGCTACTAAGCAAGATTTGAACCCTAAAATTCACCACATCAAAAGTAATCTTGCTTGAAAACCACTGGTTGTGCACGCACACACAAATCAATCAATCATTAAGGGCACAACCCAGATAAAGGGCCCATCACATTCCAAAGCACATTCAAACCTAGCCCTAAATAAAACAGAGTAGGCATTGGCCTTAAGGATTTGACTCGCTCTTCAGAGCCTAGAATGAGATTATTTTCGATTAGTCTATTTCTACTGTTCAATCTGATGTCTAGCTAGGGGAGCATAATCAAACGATCGCGGCTGGGGTGTACACTAGGAACCGAAGGCACAAGTCAAAGGAAGAACCTTCTCCCCAGTCCTTTCTTCTAACTGGTTAGATTGAACAGACAAAAGTAGATCAAATCGTTCCTTTATCTCAAGACGGGTTGTGGGAGTCTATAGGACTTTAGGCTAGCCCACTTAAGGACAGGTTTGATTGCTTGTATTGCAGGGCACCTTTCTTCCTCCCGTTTATCATGAATCCTTCCACATATTATACGCATTCCCGCTCTTTCCCTTATGTTTTGAATTATCCTCAACAGGACGTTTATCTCGACTTGTACTGTAATCAACCATCAGTTAGTTGGGATAACTCGGATTGGGGATACAGTTCCGGACCTCCGTGTTTAGGGTCTAACCCTGAACACTATGACTGTGATTTCTATCCTTCTTAGAGCCACATCGACTATAGATCGTCAACCTTTCATGAACAACCTAATACGATCTACAATCAAGAAGGATACACTGATCCTTACCCATCCTCTGATTACACTGCCTTTAGGTCATCACCACCTTTTGAACAATCTGAAATGACCTATTATCAGGAAGGGTATAACGAATCTCAATTCGTTAACTCCTCTGCACTGATCCCAAACCCACCCAACCCTGAACCAACTCATTTGGTTCAGGGTAACTAGGTTCAAGATAAGGTTTTGGCTAACTTGAGGAATATCATACAAGCTTTAGAACTTCAGCCAATACCTTGCATTGAAAGATTGGAGCCTCTGATTGAAATGATTGATGATTTGAACAAGTATTTGTTGGATTGGCTCCAGGATGTTAAGGATAAGAACCCGGGTGAGTTTCTACTTGGGAAGTTAGAAAAATTGAGGATGAGATTTGTGGTCGCTTTAGTTCAATCGTGGGATGATTCCCACGATGAACTCCCTTCAAAAGAGCCAATGTCAGAACACGCTCAGGCACCTGTTGGGGGGGACACGTGTTATGAGACTGACCAGATTAAATTAGAGCAACCAATTAAGGATGATTTGATTTCTTCACCTGAAATCCTTGAGCTAGGGTACGAGGAAACGTATGTCTCCATGGATTAGAAAGTGACAGAGGATTTTGGGACATACATTAATACGGATTTCGGTTTCTTTGGTTATGATGGTGAAGATTCAAGTTGTGAAGTCTCACGCGAGTTTACAGAATATGATTTCTGTGAGACGATTGGGCCTGAGGAATCTGATAAATCATTTGATAGCCCAAGAACTGATGAAACTGATCTTATTAGGGCTCACATTACGGATCCAGAATCGCATTTTCTGGAGGATTCAATCCAATGCCCTGATTGTCAGTTACACCCCATTAAGCTTATCGATGATTCTGTTTTTGAGATAACTAGACCCAAGTCAATTCTGATTCAGCCACATTTTTTAGACTTGGAAATTTTAGACGAGGTGATTAATATGCAGGAGGTCCCGGAATTTGACATTCTAAATGAGGAAGATAGGAGTTGGGAAATTTTCATTTAGGAAGCAAACTTTGGACGAAATAGAAGACTAAGTTTAAAGGTTCCAATTCATCTAAAATCATCAAACCAGGACCCTTACGAAATCTATTCTGAGGATGTCCAACCCAAACACATTCAATGATTATCCTTTTGAGCTTGAATTCTCTGTAACCTGACTTTTTGGTCTTTGGTTGCATCCTCATAAATCGTAGGCCCGACCCTTCTTTCATACTGATTTTAGGTTTTGGGTAATTTTTATCCAGAACCTGAGATATTCTCGATTATAGGGTATGGGTCTGCACCACAATCTGGTCCACATCTGTGGACCATTGTTGGCAGGTCAGAGGTTTCTTCTCTTTATTCTGATTCTGACCTGCACCTGTGAATTCTTTATTTCTCTTCTTTGTATAGTGTGCCTAGCTGAAGGCACTAAATTTAGCACGTATATAGTTCTTTTTAGTTTTTATCTAGGAGTGGACCTGACATTCACGCAATTCAGGTGCTTTCTACTCTATTCCACTTTGTTTTATGTCTTTTTAATACAATGAGGACATTGCATTAGATAGGCATGGGGGGGTGGATTTTCATCTCTGAATTTATTCGTCAGCTCCGTAGATTTGTTTTATTTATTTTTTTATTTATATTTAAAAAAAAATGGAATTAGGAAAGAGAACTTGGGTTTAAGAAAATTTTTAATCTTAGGAAATACTACATTATGATTTGAACACAAAGACCCTTCAGGTCTTTGGACTTAATCAGCCCGTGTATCCACTAAAATGTGGATTTGTTTTTTGAGTCCTCACCAACTTGAATTCTATTTTAATTGGAGTAAATAAGTTTGAGTGATAAGTACATAACTTATCAACCCACCCTCTGATTTGAGGGAATTTTGAGTTTTAAGCATCTATACACTATTTTGTGACTGACTCATTGTTTGGCGATTCTAACGGAAATTAGGTAGCTAATAAACCTTCTAGGGTGATATGGCTGGCAAGTTATCATGGGTAATAGCCCATAGGTAGGTTGTCCAGAGCCTAGTCACTGGACCTTTCTCTTTTTTGCTGCCTTTAGGTAAATCTTAAACCAGGGAAGCCACCTACTTATAAAAAGAGAGAAAAGAAAGTCAAAAAAAAAAAGGGAGAAAAGAAAAAAAAAAAGAAATAAACTACACTTCGTCGCACGAGTATGGCAAGCAAGTTGTCGATGGTAAAAGCTCATCGACCGGTTGTCCAGAACCCAACTCAATAAATGCACTGAAAATTCCCAAAACACTTAGGAAGAAGCGAAGAAGTAGAATAAATCAGGGAGATATACACTGGATTCACCCTTGTGTTGACCCCGTAAAAAATAAAAGTAGGGAGAAAGCTACCGGTTGTAAAGATACACCTTTAGGCAAAATTCTCTTTTTAAGGTCACGTAGAGGCGTAGAAATCAGAAGTCCGTTTTAACTGCCAATCAACGAGTCTATCACATTCACAATAAGATTCTTATAACTTAGGGTTCTCATCAAATCTTGGGTGAGTTGAATGGCCGTAGAAAGCCACTCTTAAACCCTAAAACTTGAAAATCTAAAAAAAATTAGAAAAGAGGAAAAAGAAAAGAATAAATTTTTCTTTGAATAAGGCGAGGGCTTGAGGTGGTCTATATTTTGGTAGATACTCAGGCACTGTTGTGTCTTTGAAAGTTCAGATCTTAAGTAGGCATTTTCTTAATGATTGAAAATAAACTCATGCCTAAATAATCCAACCTGATTCCTTTATAAATAGCATGCAGTTTTTGCTAGGGACTAGCAAAAGATAAGCATGGGGGTGTGATGTAAACATGTTTACATTGCATAAGATGTCTATTTATGCATGTTCTTAAGCATAGGATTGCATTACATACTATAAATATTGCTACAAATATTCATAACATGCATCATCTTGCATTTAGATTAGTTTCAATAAAATAGAGGTTGATTGTCTCCTTTTATATTCAGGGACAGGGCAAACTTTTTATCGAGGCCTCAGATCGAAGATCCAACCGTATAGATGTGATCAGGACGACGATTGGAGTTCAACAACTCCAAGATCGCCCTAATCAGATATCAGTAGCATCAGATAGAGACCGGGGAACCCTAAAAGATCAAGGGCCAAGATGGTGTGAATCCACACTTCAAACGACAAATCCGACCGCATGGATGGATTCGGATCGACGATCCAGCCTAACGACACAAAAATTGACTCAATGCGACAACCGTGGCACCATCTACATCATTCAGAAGATGGACGGCCAAGAGGGTGCCACGTGGTGCCATCTCGGCCGCCCAATCATCTACGCACACCCGCTGAAAGCATTCACATCAAAGTTTCTCCACCATTGGATCAAGATCCAATGGCTGGGAAGCATCTGTGCTTAATTTAAGCGCCCGCCCATCCGCTCATGTAGCGCAATGGGTGAGAGCACTTAACTGAGGCGCTGGCACGGGTTCGAAATGTAGAGGCGAGCAAGCGAGCACGGTGAGCAGGCGCGATTGATTGCTCGATCGCGATCGAGCGGTCATGCATGCGCAATAGTGCCCACACGCTATCGCACGCCCATGCCTCACGCGAGATCAGATGCGAGCGAGCGCGTAGAGGAGGTGGGCGGAGGTACGAGATAAGCCATCCGATCTCACAATCGGACGGCTAGGATCAGCTGAACGTGGAGCATACGTTACGCGCGAGCAGGTGAGCAACCACTCGGGCGGTGCCCCACGTCGCCCACGATGGGGCTTTAGCGACGGTTTTATCCATCACTAAAGATCCCTGATTTAATGTTTTTCAAATTAAAATGGCCAAATTACCCTCACTCCTTGCAACTATAAAAGGAGACCCCCTCCACACAAAATTCTCATCCCTTCCTTCTCTTCTCTCCCTCTCCAAAGCTCAAGAGAAGCTTGTCCCACACCCCACACCCGAGATGCTTCTCGTGAGATAAAGTCAATTTTTCATCCCCCTTTCGAAAATGGATCCCGCGACGATGACAACGTGTTGCCCCATTCCCATTCTTCTCGCTTCGTTCTCCTTCGTCCTGCTCCGTTCCTTGTCTTCCAAGCATCGTCCCATCTGGCTCATCCTCCAAGCAACCGTCGAGGAGGATATCTCTCTCCCTATTCTTTTTACTGCTTTCTAGAATAGATTTACTGCTTTCTATAGTAGATTTACTACTTTCTAGTGTAATCATTTTCCCACTTTCTAGTCCTATTGTTTAGTGTAACGAACAATCCTTTCGATAATGAATTCCATGTTCATTCTACATCTCTTTTTGGTTTTTGTTTGTAATATTCTCTCTCTCTCTCTCTCTTCTATTTAGTGTAAATAGATAGATAGTTTCTAGTCAATTAAATTACTTCGTGACAAATAAAACAAACGCGTATTTTTTAAATCAAACGTCCGCCTCCCTTAGTTCGACCCGGGATTTCTATTCTGGTATAAATTTTATTTATTGAACACGAGTTTTTCACTTTCAAACTACAACGACGGGTTTTTCAAAACCAAACACGTTTGCGTAGTAACTCGTAGCGTTCAATAGGAAGAATTCGGTGAATCATCCTCCTACACAGTAAACATGGCTGCTCACCCACCCCCAAATCCTGAGGGAGGAAATCACCCCCTCCAAATCCACGAGGTGGTGGAGGAACCATTAACCCATTAACTCGCCTCCAGGCCCAAATGGCATTGTATACTGAGTAAATGGAAGCCATTAGGGAAACCTTCGAGGAAATGCAAAACCCTCCCGAACAGGAGGAGCCCAAGTCTCTTAGCTCATATCAGAATCCTGCTACAACAGAGACCCTTGGGCAGATTTGTGTCCTTGTGGGTGGGGTGGATTTTGAGCTAAAATCGAACGTAATTGGCCTAATTAACTTCCATTACCATGGACTTTCTAGTGAAGACCTTTTCCTTCACTTGGAGGACTTAACCCGTTTAGCTAAAATGATTAAACCAAGAAACATCAGGTTGCATATTGTCCACATGAAAATGTTCCCATTTTTGTTGCAGGATAAAGCAGCGCAATGGTTGCGCACCATTGGGAAACCTCTTCGCTCTTAGGAAGAGATGCATACAACATTTCTCAAGAAATTCTTCCCAATCGGGCTCACCAATGCGCTTTGTCGTGCTATTACTTCTTTCATGCAACAAAATGGTGACTAGTTTCATGAGGCATGGGAAAGGTATAATAACCTCCTCAAGAAATGTCCACACCACGGTCTGCCTAAGTGGCATGTAGCTCAGATCTTCCATTATGGGCTAAATGAAACTTTGAGGCAGATTGCAGACACTTCCTGTAGAGGGAATTTCATGAATAAAGACAAGGATGGAGCATTTGAACTTTTTGAAAACATGAGTGAGAATTCAATGAACAAAGCTTCCATTGTAACCTTTAATTGGACCAATGCACCTCGTAGCAGAGCAAACGAGGTTGACACAGGACCTTCCCATTCATCCACTGACTTAAATTTAATTGCACAAAAATTGGCTGAAGTCTCCCTCGTTCACAAGAAGCTGGACGAATTCTTGGCCAACCCCGCCCGTTTTATGGCTTACACTACAAATCCTCCACCACATCACAAACCCAATCCTTCCCAAGTCAGGCTAATCTCTAGGAGTCCTGCATGACCTGCACCATCCTTACTGAGTATTGCACCAAGCGACTCGGTAAGTAATGTGGATCTGGCTTTTGCTAGCCAGTATTATGGCATGGAGGATCAATCCTCCATGTGCTTGGATGCATTACCATATGCGGACTCGTCTTCTGAATTCGAAGACGTGTGCGCCTTGGGGAGCAACCCATATTCTGCTACTTATAACCCAGGATGGCGTAACCATCCAAATTTCTCATGGTCCAACAACCCTCAACGCAAAAACCCAGATGTGGACCAATGCGACCATTCGCTCACGTCATCCCAAGGGCCCAATATAATCCTTCGGCGAATCTGCTGTTGGGCCCTTGCGTACCTTAAACGAATTACGCTTGAAGCCCTCTTGACATATTAATGCAAATGATGACGGAAATGGCTAAGCATCATGAAGAAAGCATGACCTCTCCTCAACACCAATTGGCACAGCAGAATGCTGATATCAGTCAATTACGCATGACGACTCGATCTTAGGGCACTCTTCCTACCCAACCTGTGCCAGACCCATGAAATTTTGTACCTCGTGGTCAGCAACCACGGGCATGACCTTCTCAGGGGTAGGTTCATCAGATTCTGCAAGCTTTGAGTACACCACTAGGATTTCAAGCTAATCCTGCAATGTCCTCTCATTCGAGTTGTGTACCGCATTCTCGTGAGGACAACACACCCAAACTGGTGCCAAATCGGTCCCATTCCCAAGGGCTCTACTAAGGGAGTTGATGTGTATACATCTAAGTAGCCTAAAATGTATATTTATGCATGTTCTTTGTGTCATAGAAGCATCATGCATTGTAAATATTACATAACATGCATCATCATGCATTTAGGGCAATTTGTATAAATTGTATAGTAATTTGCCTCTTTTTGTGGCCAGGGACAGGTCAACATTTATCGGGGTCTCGAATTGAAGATCCAACCATACGGATCTGATCAAGGCAACGATCGGAGTTCAACAACTCCAAGATCGCCCCAATCGGACCTCTGTAGCATCAGATATAGTCCGAGAAAGATTGGATGTCAAGGGGCCAGATGGTGGTAATCTTCACCTCAGATGACAAATCCAACTGCATGATGGGTTCAAATCGACGATCGTAGCATAATGGCATGAAAATTGATCCAATCTGACATTTGTGGCACCATCTACAAGTCAAAGAAGATGGATGGTCATGATGGTGCCACGTGGCACCATCATAGCTACCCCAACACTAGCTGCAGCATCTCCTCTCTGCTTGCTCGATGAATCGCAGCCATTGGATGCCCATCCAACAACTGAGAATGCTCCACGACATCCTGCTCCAGCATTTCACATCTCATGAAGGCAAGGGTTTGGTCGCTCTCAATTGTTGGATCGAGATCCAAAGATTGTGAGCATGCCAGCCTCAAATAAAAACAAGACACTATTGGGTACGTAGCGTAGTGATCAAAGCGCTTCGCCATAGATGGATCCACGTTTGAGCCACCCACACTGCGTTCCCCCTCATGAGTAAGAGTGCAATTCGACTGCTCGATCACAAGCCAACGACTCAGATCGACCGATCAGATGGATGCGTGATTGGACTCCCGATCTCAAGCTCGATCACACGTGCTAGAGGCACGCGTTGTAAAGGCATGTGAGTGTGAATTTTCAACCGTTGATGCTTGATCTGATGGTGGGTAGAGAGGCCGCGTCGCCTCTTAACGCACGAAGGCAATCAGGCCTACGTGATCTTAAGCAGTCGGATGCAAGATCAGACGGTTGAGGAGCAGCGGGCGCGTGAACGACTGGAGCTAAGGCAACATCAACATGGCATGCTCTAAATGCTCAGATCAACAATGCATGGTGTAGTTGGATTGCGTGCTATCAGTGACGTAGGGCTTTAGCGACGTACACATTCGTCACTAAAGACCTTTATATTAATGTTTTAAGTTTAAATGACCTATTTGCCCCTATTCTTTACCTATAAAAGGCCCTATGCCCTCCACATTTTGTTCATCTCTTCCTCTCTTCTCTCGCACCCTCCAAAGCTCTAAGACCTTGTCCTAAACCTGGGATGCTCCATTAGAGTTAAAAATATAATTTTTCCACCTTCTACCTTGTTTGTGGAGCATCCCATGGTTGTCCTCTCACTGTCGTTCAGGAAGCAAATCCCACTGCGACGTTACTCTGCTCCATCCTCCTTCCTCCATCTTCGTTCTCCCTTGTCCCGCATCTCACCACCTTCATCTAGGTGCTTTGTCAATGTAGCTCGTCCTCCAAGCAACCATCAAGGAGGATAACTTCTCTCCCCCTTCTCTTCTTACTATTTTCTATATTAGATTTCTCGCTTTCTAGTGTAGCACATAGATGTAACGAACATAGTTATGTGGTTATGAAACATTTGTCAATTCTCTCTCTATTTACTATTTATTTGTATTATTCTATTTTTGTCTTCTATTGTTTATTCTTTGAGTAGCATAGCTAAGGTAGATTTAATTCGACCAACTACTCTAATTCATGACAACAAATATAAATGCAATTTTTGATCAAACGTATGCCTCCCTGTGTTTGACCCGGGACTCACCAAAGTTTCGATTAAATTATCTATTTGAACTAATCTCCGGGTTTTGAGAGAATACAAGTTTTCTTCTAAGCCCAACAAACCCTTCTTCAATGTCAGTTGGTTAATGCATGCTAAAATGCAATGGGCTTCCCTAGATGGAGATTTCTATGTGTGGATGCACGAATCAATTTTAGGTTAGTGTGAAAGGGAGCCAAAGCACTTCAATTCAAGTGCTCCCAATCACCAAAATGATTTCCACACACAAGGCTCAACCAAAAGATAAAGAAAATCAAATTGTTGGGGTTGAAGTATTCGGGATCGAATCTTAGGCATGTGAAAGGTCATGGTGGGGTTGGAATCAACTCAATTCCAAGTCTCCCCACCAAAAAGTGTGATCCCGAATTTGCAGATAAATGAGGCAAAGAGGGGTGGCAATCAATCTTTTTATTTTTGCCTCAAAGAATACTTCACACGGCAAACAATTCAAGAATCAAGATTCTTGGATCTTCACTATGCGAAGTTTAGCGGGAAATCCCTGGGGTGGTGGGAGCGAAGGCAAACAAGCAAACAAGTGATTTTTAATCCACTTGCCCCAAGAGATCCCAAGAAGTGTTTGTAGTTTTTTTTTTAGTTTTTCTTTATATATATATATATTATTAAGGTGACAAGTTGACCTAAGTTGCTAAGAAAGAAAGGCCTACTTGTTCAGCAACGTATGCGAAGCTCCAGGGCGGTGCCGACAACTTCACGCTCTCATTCCCGCCTTGGATCTGCCCACGTTTCAGACTTCGTCTGCCTGCCTTCTCCTTGCAACAGGTTCACCTGCACAGTAATAAACAAAAACACCTATGAAGAGAAGGGTGTGAGAAGATAAAAATTAAAGGAATGGAGTAAAAACTTACTTGAATGCGCACTTCCCTAGCAACGGTGCCAGAAAAGATGTATGTTCGGACCCAGATAGGTTATGTTAATATGGTGATTTTATCGTTGAAATTAGTATAGTGGTTAACCTAAATCGAGCCTAACCATCTCTTTACAATTTTTTTTTTTTACCTGGCCTACTTGATTTTATCTTGGTCACTTTTAGGCCCAGGGTCGAACTTAGGGAAGTGGGATTAGAAGAAGTTTCTACGCCTTTCCTACAATGAATCTCTTCCATTCGTTTATTATGTTTTTGGTGTTTTTATATTCAAGATTTTTTTTCTGATAATTTTTGTCCTTGAGGTACACCCTCAAAATCAGGTTCTTGGCTTGAGCCAAATTAGGGTTCCCAAAACTGGTCTTGCTATTTGCAAGACTGAGTACTTGCAAGTCAAAGATTATCTTTTCTCTTTTGTATATTTTTTTTTATCTTTTTTATGACAGGAAAGAGAAATAGAAATAAGGTAAATATAGTATATATATATATATATGTATATATTATATATGTATATAGGGGTGGGGGTGGAGGTGGAGATGGCATGTAGCACGGTGTCGAGTTGGTCGTCGTCTAGGAAGACGCAACCAACAAGATGAAGTGCCGCGTGGAGTGTAAGGTGGATTGGTGGAAGATGAGTGCGAATACGCTTTCTGTTCGCGTGTATCGGGGAATATCAGCAACTGATACATATATTCCAGCAATACAATGTATGGTAAGTGATATGAAAATATATATATATGTATATATGTAAATATATATCTATATATATATATATATATGGTTATAAATATATAGGTATATATGTAGTTATATATGTATATATAGTGATATATGTATATAGTTATATATATATGTGTATATGTACATATATATATTAGTATAAGTATCATGTATATAGATATATGTAGATAGATATACACACATATATATATAGTTATAGATATATATATGTATATATGTGTGCATATTTGTATATATATATATATGCATAAATATATATGTATATATATATATATACTTATACTTAGTTATATAGGTACTAATATAAGTATAGATATATGTATATATATATATGTATATAAATATATGTATATATATGTATATGCGTATATATATAAGTATGTAATAGTGTATAGGTGAGTGGGTGTGTGTACAAGAGTGTGTGTGTGTGTGTGTGTCTATTGAGTGAGAGAGTGCTGTGAGAGAGAGAGAGAGATCGTCTACTGAGGAAGAAATAGCGAGTTAAGCCATCTGATGCCCCAGTGCGTCGTCTGATGGCCATGCACGCACGCAGGCATGTAGGCGCGCGAAGAGGAGCACGCACGTAGGAGGGAGCAGGCATCGGAGGAAGAGACCACAGCGCACCGCGCTGCGCGAAGAGGCGGGTGCGGGTGAAGGAGCTATGCGCTGAAGTGGGCGAAGACGTGAGCACGTGCAGACGGGTGCAGGAGCGGAGAGAGACGCAGACGCAGGCGCTGGAGTAGGCGCGGGGAGAGACGCAGGCGCGAGCTGGGGCCGGTAGCGGTGTACCAGGTGACCGGATAAGTGAGAAACTTACCAGTCACCGCACTATAGCCAGAGTGTTCCGCTGACTAGCGTGAACAGTGGCTACAGTGCATGGTCGGCTCGCGCGACCGCCTGTGTCTGGTGCTATGAGTGCGGGAGTCGCTGCGCGAGCTGGCACGCGTGCGGAAGGTCTACGCCGGCTGCTGGCGAGTGCGGAGAGGGCTGGGCTGCGGGCGAAGCTTCATGACAGGGAATGCGAAGAGGGGCACAAGCGACCTACAGGCATGCGCGGGCGAGCAGTGGCCTGCTTACGGTGGCCGGTTGAGCTTCAAAGCTTGAAGCTCCTATGGCAATGGCGGAAGTGGCTAAACGTCGAAACAGAGAGAGAACCACCACGCCCACTGGCTCTTTGATGAGCTGGGCGGTGGTGGGACTCACAATGGTGGTTGTGCACCACTGTGAGCTGCTCCTGCCCGCAGTGTGGCTCCTCAGAAGGAGGAGAGGCCGCGTATGGAGGGGAGAGGGGAGGAGATGGCCTGGAGAAGAAGGTGTTGTTCATGTGGGTGGACCAAGCTCTCTTGCAAGAAGACGGCCGTGCCTTTTTAAAGAGGAAGAAGACATGCACGGCCATTCCCTGGCTGTACATGGCTGTGCATGCGGCTGCAGGGAATGGCATGGGGAAGAAGCTGCCATGCCTTGTAGCCGCGCGGAGGAAATTCAAAGTCAAATAGAAATAAAAAATAAAGATGGAAATTTTGCGAGGCAACACTTGAAGAATTTGTCAATTACAAGGCCATTTATTTCATTCTCCTCCCCTCTCAAATAAATGCAAGCATGCGTGTATTTTTACAATGCGACTATGGATACCTAATATGCGCTGGTAATGCTAGGAAATAGCACAAGATGGCACAATCGTCGGTGTATTTTTGCTATGCAATCACCCGAAATTTAGGAAAGGTGATCCTTCCTAAAATAGTCAACTCAGTTGTGTAGAGTCGACTACCACTTAAGAGAAAAGATCCCAACACCCCCCTCATTCAAGTTATAATTAATGATACATCTTTTGATTGCGCTTTATTGGATCTCGATGCCTCAATTAATCTTATCCCCACAATTGTTTTTGAGGAATTTAAGATTGGTGAATTAAAGCCTGTGGAGGTTACTTTCAATTAGTCGATCGATCTACAATTAAACCAAGGGGAATTGTTGAGGATGTCCTTGTCCATGTCAAAAATTGTCTATTTGCAGTAGACTTTTTAGTCCTGGACATAGAGGTACCGAAGGCACTAAAGTTTGCCCCCATCATTCTTGGAAGACCATTCTTAGCCACCTCCTGCGCGAATATTGATTGTGATTCTGGAAAAATGAAGATCATGAGTAGCGGTGAATCTGTAACCCTAGACATTTTCCAAGCTTCTTGACAGTTTCAAGAATTAGATTTCTTTGATGATTCTGATTTAGAAATAGAAAATATTGTGGAGGAAATTTTGCAAATTTCCCATTTAGGTTCCTATTTTGCCATCAATATGGTTCCTGAACAATCCACTTCTTCTCACCCTTCCACCCTAACCACACATTCAGCTAACCCTCCAGTTGACCCTTTCACTCTCACCTCACCACTAACCCACAAAGTAGAAATTCTTTCAGAGTTGGGCCCACAATTGGAATTAAAACCTTTGCCTGACTCCCTTAAATATGTCTTCCTGGGTCCAAATCAGACCCTGCCCTGATTATAAATTCTAGACTTACCGAGGCACAAGAGCACCAACTTCTCCAGGTTTTGAGTAAATATAGAAAAGCTATTGGCTGGACCCTTACTGATCTTAATGGTATTCATCCGTCCTATTGTACACATCGTATATATTTAGAGGATGATTCTCGCCCCTCCTGCCAACCACAAAGGTGCTTGAACCCTATTATGCAGGAGATGGTAAAAAAGGAGATTATTAAGTGGCTTGATGCTAACATCATCTACCCCATTTCTGACAGCTCCTGGGTTAGTCCAACACAAGCTGTGCCCAAAAAGGCTAGACTAACAGTTGTCACTAATGATAATGGGGAGAACTTAGCCACTCGAACCGCCTCTTCTTGGTGCATGTGTATTGATTACAGAAAATTAAACACCGCCACCAAGAAGGACCATTTTCGGCTCCCCTTTATTGATCAAATCTTGGAGCGTTTAGCCGGATGGGATTTTCACTATTTTCTGGATGGTTATTCCGGCTATAATCAGGTAGCAGTTCATCCTAAGGAATAGGACAAAACAACTTTCACCTGCCCCCTTCAAAACTTCTGCTTTCCGAAGGATGCCCTTCGATCTTTGCAACGCACCTTTGACTTTTCAAAGGTGTATGCTTGCAATTTTTTCAGACCTAGTAGGTGAATGCTTAGAAGTCTTTATGGATGACTTCTCTATTTTTGGAGATTCTTTTGACCATTGTCTCAAGAACCTTGAAAGAACTCTCCAAAAATGCATAGAAGTCAATTTGCTCCTCAGTTGGGAAAAAAGTCATTTCATGGTCCAGGAAGGTATTGTCTTAGGCCATGTTATTTCAAAATAAGGAATCACGGTAGATAAAGCAAAAATAGATGCTATATCTAAGTTCCCACCGCCCACTACTGTCAAACAAATCAGATCCTTTTTGGGTCATGTGGGTTTCTACCGTAGATTCATACAAAATTTTTCCCAAATCTCCAAGCCCTTAAGTCAGCTACTTACTAAAGACCAGCCATTTGATTTTAATGATAAGTGCCTGGAGAGCTTTTTGAGGTTGAAGGAGGTTACTGAGGCACCAATTTTACAAGGACCTAATTGGAATAGTCCCTTTGAATTAATGACAGATGCATCGGATTTTGCTGTAGGGGCTGTTCTAGGGCAAAGAATTGGCAAGAAGCCCGTTGTGATCTATTATGCTAGCAAAGCTTTTGATGATGCACAACGAAACTACACGGTTACTGAAAAGGAACTTCTTGCCATTATATTTGCCTTAGAAAAGTTTAGATCATATCTTTTGGGGTCACATGTCACTATATATATCAACCACTCAGCAATTAAATATTTGATGACAAAGAAAGATGTGAAACCCCACCTTATCCGCTGGATTCTGCTGCTTCAGGAATTTGAGCTGGAAATCAAGGATAAGGCGGGATCGCATAATGTAGTGGCCGACCATCTCTCTCGTCTTATGATGAATGACATAATGACCCCACCTGATCAGTTCCCCAATGAAAACATTTTAGCTACTACTATCCTCCCGTGGTTTGCACCCATCGCAAATTATTTAGCAACAAAACGAGTCCCTGCTGATTGGCCAAAAATAAAATGGGATAAGTTCTTTGCTGATATTAAATACTATTTTCGGGAGGAGCTCGACCTTTTCCACATTTGTGCCGATCAGGTCATTCGACAATGTGTACCTGATTCTTAAATCCATGATATTTTGACACATTGTCACTCAATGGCCTGTGGCAGACATTTTTCGGGCAAGAAAACTGCAGCTAAAATCCTTAATGTGGGATTCTATTGGCCCAGCTTGCACAAAGATGCTCATAACTTTGTTCGATTCTATGTGAGTTGCCAAAGCATCGGCAACATGACTCAGAAGGATATGATGCCCCTTAATCCTATTTTAGAGGTTGAAATTTTTGATATTTGGGGCATCGACTTCATGGGACCGTTCATCAACTCTGGTGCGTATTTATATATACTAGTTGCAGTCAACTATGTTTCCAAGTGGATAGAAGCAATACCCACCCACACTAGTGATCACCGTGTGGTTGTCGAATTTCTTAAGAAAAATATTTTCTCAAGATTCAGCATACCAAAAGCCATTATCAGTGATGGAGGTTCACATTTCACTCACTCACAATTCCATCACCTTCTTTCTAAATATGGGGTTAATCATAAAATTTCCACACCTTATCACCCCTGAACAAATGGCCAAGCAGAAGTTTCTAACTGAGAAATTAAAAATATTTTACAAAAGACGGTTAGGCCCGACCATAAAGATTGGTCCACCAAATTGGACGACGCTTTATGGGCCTACCGTACCGCTTTTAAAACTCAGCTCGGCATGTCTCCCTTCCGTTTGAATTTTAGGAAGGCATGCCATCTCCCAGTAGAACTAGAACATAGGGCTTTTTGGGCAATAAAACAACTAAACATGGATTTATCTGCTGCTAGTATCCATAGAAAATTACAATTAACTGAATTGGAAGAATTACGTAATTTTTCCTATGAAAACGTGAGGATTTATAAAGACCGAACAAAGAAATTTCATGATAAATACATTTTTCGGAAACACTTTGATGTTAATCAACGCATTTGGCTTTTTAATGCTCGATTACGTCTTTTTCCTAGCAAATTAAAATCTAAATGGACCGGCCCCTTTATTGTCCATAAAACTTATCCATACAATGTTGTTGATCTGTTTGATCCTAAAACTAATATAACATTTCAAGTCAACGGCCAACGTTTAAAGCCCTATTTTGATCATATGCCGAATCTTCCGTCTGAATCTTTCAATTTCACTGAGCCAGCCACCTTTGATCACTAATGCACACTACGCCCGACTGAATGGTGTAAAAGATAGTACTGGATGGGAGGTAACCCATCATTTTTCTTGCTTTCCTTTTTCCTTCATTTTCAAGGTTTTGACCATCCTAAACCCGATCGTTCTTCATTTAAGGTGATTTCTTCTTCCTCCCAATGCATGAGGACATTGCATATCTTAAGCATGGGGAGGTGTTTTTAAAATTTGACGATCGATTTAGGATTTTCAAAACCTAAAAATATGCATTTTTCTTTAGTTATTTTATTTTCCTGCTTTCATACCCAAAAAAAATATATAAATGTTGAAAACTTTTTGAGGAAAAATTTTGAATTTAGGACTAAGGTCGAAAAATTCACTTTTGTGTACAATGGGATTTAATCTTTAACATACTAGGGATGAGAATGTGGATCTAATCATTAGAATTTCATGGTCTATTTTTAGACAATATCAGATATCCTTCTCTAAAGTTCCACCTAAACTCATGATAGTTCAGGTGACTTGATCCTATTTTGTAATGAGGAAAGTATCTGACTTAGTTTCTGATTCAAAAACTTGCATGTCTTGAGGAACTTCTTGTGTTAAATTTCACACACAAGCCAACACTTAAAAACAACTAAAAATTAGAAAAACTCCCTTGTTTGGACTTAATAAAAGTCTAAAGCAGATCATTGGTTTGAGTTGCCACCATTGAGAAGGAGGAAAATCCCTCCTTTGAGGATGCGATGTCAACATGTTACCACCTCGGCGCTACTCCATATCTATATTTCATATCTTTAGATGGAGCATTAAAGCTCATTTTAGCAGCTCAATTATCTTAGACGATGCTCTACCTATAGTGTCGGAGCAAGAGCTTAAGATTGCTTGGAGCGCCCATTTGCACCGCATTGTGTTTTGGGGTTGTGAGCTCCTGGGTGGTGTCATGGACAGTGCTATCCCGAAGTACTGGCGCCAGAGCCCCCTCGAGGACTGGTAACGGGAATAATGATCCTGACACATCTTTTGTAAGACTAAACTAAAAATAAGCATGGGGGAGAGAATATATATATATATATTTTAAACCAAAAACACACCCCTATAAATGTTGTCTTTTCATAAGCAAGGACACAAGGTTTTAAAGGATATCGCAAGTTGTGAATCAGATTCAAGAGCCAGAAAAATCTTAAAAATAGAAATTTCAACTCATCTGAATTAACAATGGGTTAATTTGTGAATTTTCTGGAGGATATACTGATCCTGTTTTGTCTAATTTTTGGATCCAAAAACAAATCCCGATGTTTATCCTTAACAAATCCTATGCTTCCTATGTTTAGACCAACCAAGGTCCCTTAATCTATTTCTCCTCAAAAGTCAAAAAAATAAGATTTCCGAAAAAATGCATTTTCTAAAATTTAAAGTTTTGCTAAGAGACTAGCAAAAGATAAGCATAGGGGTGTGATAAACGCTAGTTTATCATCATTCTTATGCATTAAAACAAACCTAGCTCTTAGGATTTTGCTCCGCAAACGGGTTTTCGGGCTGCATTTAGGCATTAACTAGGTTAGGCATGCATTGCATTTTTTCTTGTCATTTTAATGTGTTTTTGTGAGTGTTAGGGATGAACAGATATACAGATCCCTAAAACCCTAGCACTCAAGAAGGTAACTGGTGAAGGAGGAGCTTTGACTACCTGGAACTTAGCTTGATCCAGCTCACCACAACTGGAACCTAGCTCACTTAGACTAGGGTTAGCTCATCCTAACTCCACCCAGCTCATATCAGCTGAATGGCAGCTCAAGAGAGCTCATCTTAGCTCACCCTAGCTCAGGTCAGCTCAGATCCAGCTCAACCTAGCTGAGTCTAGCTCATCTCAACTCCCACTAGTCCACAAGGAGCTCTAGCTAACTCAGCTGAGTTGACTGGAGTTCACCCCAGCTCAGGTCCAGCTATATCCAACTCCACTCAACTCCAGCCAGCTGAAGAAGACTTCATTCCAGCTCAGGAATCTCAAGTCCAGCTCCTGGGGACCCAGCCTAGCTCAAGCTAATTAAGCTAAGCTACCTTAGCTGTGTCAACCAGCTCAATTCTCCCCGGGAGCACCAAACCCAGCTCACCTCAGCTCCATTCAACAGAAGCCAGCTCACTTTAGCTTGGCTTAGCAGCTAGCAAAGAACTAGCAAGCTAAGCCAGCTAGATTAGCCCATGTTGACCTCTTCAGTAGCTGCCAGCTCCAATTTAGCTCCAGACTCTGCATATCCAGCTCCTCTCCGCAAACCCTAAGCTCCACATGCATATTCCTCTACTCTATAGCTAGCTAACATAGCTTAGCTTTGCTTAGCATAGCTAGCATGCACCTCCATGGCACCAAAAACCTAACCCTAACTCCACCTACATAACCTACCACTCCAAGTCCACCTAAGCCTACTTAAGCTAGCTCCACCTCTACTCAAGTTGGGGCCACCTCTTCACCACCTTTCACCCCTTAACTAACCACCAAAAGACACCAAAAGTTGGTGCCAAAACTAACCCTAACTACCTCCCTTTTGGCACCAACCTCAACCCCCATATCCACCCTACACATAACCCCTCCAAGTCATCTCCACCATCCACCTCAACCCTCTTCTAGAAGCCTAGAAGTTGGCGCCAACCCATGGCACCTCTCCATGGTTGGCACCACTTTTATGTGTCCCTTGGCCACCCATAACTCCCCCCCTTGCATCCCTTAGGTGGTGCCAACTCTCCTTAGCCCTAGGATCACCTGACCACCTCCATCTTCCCATCTTAGCCCTCCATCTCAAGAGTGACCTTAACCCCTCATCCTACCCTATAAAAAGACCACCACCCACCACCTTACAACCCATCCTTGGCTAGAAAATTTCCTCTCATATTCTACCTAAATCCCACGCCCAAGAGAGAAGAAGAAGAAGAAGATTAAGGGGATATTATGTCCCCTTGGTGCCTTCCCCTCTTCCCTTCTCTCTTGTGTCCACGCCAGCCAAAGGAGGAGCCAGGCAAGGAAGACCTTTGGAGGAGGTCTTGAAGGTGGTCCATGCCACCTTGGAGGAGAGCTTGAGGGTGGTGCATGCCCACCCTAGGAGGAAAGACTTGAGGTGGACAGCATCCACCTTGGAGGAGCTTTCAAGGAAGGAGAAGGAGACCCTCTTTTCATGCCAAGGAGCAGCTAGGCTTGGAGCAAGAAGACTCCCTTCTTCACCAGATTCTATAAGAGAATTTGTGTTTCTTCTATTGCTTTTATATTTTCCATTTCTAATAGAAGCATTCCTCTACTTGTCTTTGTAAAAGAACACAAATTCTGCTAAATTAATTTGCCTTCTTTTTAATTTCTTGTTGCAATTGTTATCTTTGTTCTAGCACTTGTTTCACTTCCACTCCTTAATTACTCTAGGCCTCCACTTGCTTAGAATGAGCTTAGGTAGTGGACACATTTATCTCTCAAGTTTTAGCTTAGCAATTTTAGGTGTTATCACTTTTCCGTCACAATTCGCATTTTTCCCTTATTATTTCAAAACTAAAAAATATATATATATATTTAAAATACCAAAAACAAAGTTGAGATTTATTTTCTAATAAAGAGAGTTGAATTGCAAATTTGCCTCCTTGGACGACCCTAGATACTTCCCTTTCTAAGAATATAAATTTAAAAGCATATGCAATTTGGCTTGTTACAACTTAAAAACCCGCTTTTACAAATCATGCCAAATTTTGCATCACTCACCCACTAAATAAATGTGCTCTACCAAATAAAGTTGTAGGAGACATACTAAAATTTGCTTCAAAAAAAAAAACATTCTTTTGAATAAGCCAGTATGTTCTCCATATTCTTGTAAATTCTTTAACCAAGAAGATTTTTAGGGGTGCATTACAAACACCATGTTTCCACCAAATATTCTTTGAGCCACAACACAATAAGAGTTGGGTTGAGTCTTTTCTCATTTTTGAGAGTTAATTCGAAGATATAAGCTGAAGCTGGAACCAACTTAGACTTAAAAAGACATGAAACCTCGGGCTTGAGTCTTAATGTTCATCTGATTTGTCTTGATCAATCACTGAGCACAAACCATAACCTCTTAGCTTTCGAGTTTTGCAAAATCCTCTGAGTTCTGGAAATCGCACTTAAGGTTTAAATATCAAGAGTCCTTGTTAGTCGAGAGATGGTTTATTTATGTAAGACTTGAGTTTTGGTAGTCTCTTTTGTAATTGGTTCTCACGATGTCCAACTAATAAACACATTGATATTGCTTCAGAAAAATCTTCAGCTAAAGATCACTTCTAAATACTATCTTATTGAATAAGAGTTTTGCTAGGATAGGCATGGGGGTGTGATTGCGCAGCAATTTATGCTTGTAATTTGGCCATCTTATGCTATTTCCTAACGTTATGCATTTAGATTAGGTAGTTATGCATGCACCATGTAAATATTTGCATTTGTTCATTTTATGGAGAGGAAGATAGGGAGAGAGATTGAGCATCCATTTCATGCATTTTATCCATCCCATTTCCACCTCATTCCCATTTAAATTCCACCAGTTACTCCACCTAATAACAACCAAACACAACCTACATTAATTTCCTAACACCTCAAGTACCCACTTGCCAAAATCCCACAAATATCCCTAACGGCACTCATCCTCACCGGCCACCCTCATCCCCTCATGCCTATATATCTCCCACCCCTATGTCCAAGCACAGGGGTCGACCTCCATCTCCACCTCCACCCACAGACACATAAACTGTCCCTCACACATTTCACCTCCTTGTCGGCCATCTCCACCTTGCTCTCCTCTCTCCATCTCTTCCCCTCCTCCATGCTTAGTATCCTCTCACAAGTTGAGAGGGACACTGAGAATAAAGGAGTTCTCTCCCGTGGTTGCAACCACCACTGTGAGAGAGCACCATCGTCTAGCTCATTAAGAGTAGGTAGACGTGGTGTCTCTATTTTTCTTGTTTGTTATTTTGTTTTCTTTTGATTTTCATTTTGACACCATTGTTGCAACAATAAGCTCAGAAGCTTGCTCTGCTCGAGCCTCCACAGTCGACCTTCGCATGCCTGCACGCACCCCAACCAACCACTCCAAGCCTTCACGCATGCTCCTGCCAGTCGCTGCCTCCTACGCACACTCGCCTAGCTATTCAAGTGACCAGCAAGGTGAGAAACCCAGCCAGTCATTTATCACACCAGCCGGTGTACCTTACCCCTAGTTTACTGTTCACGCCCTCTCACAACACTACAGTGAATGACTGAGGGCTTCTCACTTATTCGATGACACCTGCCCCTCTCTCTCCTCCGCACACCCGCTCCAGCCGATTACCACTCTAGCTCGCACTCTCAACTCATCACGCACTCCCGCTCCCTCATGTGCATAAGCTCCTCATCCCTGTGCCTGTGCGTTGCTCTACTCGCACGCACTCACATGCCAGCGTACGCTTCTCCCTCACACTCTACCACCTGTGCGCTACTGCCACCATCTCACACACAAACACTCACACACTACATACATTTATACATACACACACTCGTATATACACATTAACACCTACACACACATATATATATACATATTTACACTCACCCATTTATATACAAATATATAGTTATACATATATAAATATATTTAGATACATATATTCATATATATATATATATATATATATATACTTATACACATATATAGTTACCATATATATATACATATACCTACATATTTATTTATACATTTATATACATATGTATAGATATACATATATATACATATAGATAGTTGTATATATATATATACATACATATACATATATACAAACATATATATATATAGATATATTATTATACACCTATATACATATATATTCCTCTTATACATACACACACATCCTCCCATTCACCATACGGCACATTTCCCTCTCCGCGCATTATATCGCAGGTATATTCACACTAGTTGCATATATATCCCTGATATTCGTGCACATCAAGCCTTCTAACCACACTCCCACACGTCTGCTCCACACCGCACACGGCACGTAACTAGGTTAATCGTGTCTCTTTAGACGACGATTAACCTTGCATTGTGCTACATTCCCATTGAATCCGTGATTCAATATTCACCTTCATATTAACTATTATATAGGTATATATACATATCTACATATCTACATATATATATTCTGCATATATCTATACATATCTATAAATAAGTTAAGTATTTCAATTTATTTCCTTTTCGCATTTTAATTCTGCACTTTATTTTATATTCACTTTAATTTTGTTGAGTAAGAAAAGATAAAAAAGTATAAAATAGAAAAGAGAATTCCTGACTTGTAGGTACATGATCTCATGTGTGGCATGATCGTTTCTGATTATTTTGGCATATAGCTAAGGACTTTTCTTAAGGGTGTGCCTCAAGGACAAGAATATCCCAAAAAAATCTCTAATCCGGAAAAACCCAAAAATATAATAAGCGAAAGGAATTGATGGGATTTTAGGAAAAGCGTAGTTATGATAACATCATCATCTACCATAACTAGCTTTAATGAGTTAGAATCAAAAGACAAATGCTCCTACATAACCGCCAAAGAATCATAATTCATTGCATATCCTTTCTGAGAAGAATACATAAATTCAGGGTTAAATTTATAATTTTAACAGAAGATCATAAATGCAGAGTAATCATGGGGTCTCCCAGGGGTTAAATGAAGGTCACATGAGCATTAATGACTAACAAGAGGATTTATGTAGGCAAAAATAGCTTTTCACATATTTTAAGAATTAATAGACATCCGAAACCCTAATTTCAGACCTACTTAATTAATTGAGGTTCTAGTCAGGATAAAATTCACCTAAACCTTCTAAAATTCATAGAAAGATATGTTATAAGGCTTGGTACCTTTGATTTGACCCTTGGAACCCATTTTGATTAGAAATAGTCTCAAATGAAAAGTTATCCTAATTTAGGTTTCTGCATAACTACCCAGCCAAACTTAGTCAAAACCAAAATCTTACTTCACCATCAGATTCCTTGGGTCCAAATTAGGTTTGTACCAAAATTTGGGCATAATCAGAGATCATGTTGACCTAGTTGCATTTTAGTTCAGTCTAACTTTCTTTGTCTTTCAATTAGCCCTTTAACTTTTGGACATTTGCAAAGAGGCCCCTAACTTTGTTGTCACCTTCACAAAGGGGCCCCTACCACCATTAAGAGTAAGCTGTAGCTCACCGTTGAGATTTGAGCGAGATTTTCTCGCTCAAATCTTAATCATTCAATCCCAAAATTAAAAGAGAGATTCCTTGAGGAATTCTCTTCCAATTGAGATTGGCCACGAATCTTATTTCCTTCCCAATCTCCCATGCAGACACATGGGAGATGTGCATATCCCTTGTGTATGAAGTAGCTGAAGATTGAAAAGCTTCTTTCCTTGCTTGGGAGCACCCCTTGAGGCCTATAAAAGATCCCATGAGACAAACCTTACATCGTTAGCTCATTTTGGCCGATTTCTCCACCTTCTTCTCTCCTCCCCGTCCGAAAGCTTTGCGAGCTCCAGCAAGCTCCTTGTCCTACCCTATTTGTCGTCCACCACAGAGTATAGTCGATCGGATCTTCCTTCCCACATTCCTTTGCCGCTCACAATACCAGCGAGGGTCTTCTTCCTCGTCTTCCTCACTACTTCTCCCCCACCGGAGGCTTCACCTTCCATGGCACTGGCCATACCATAACGAATGCCCTTTTTCCCCTTTCGTCCATTAGAGTAGGTTAGTTAGACACCCCTTTCCCTCTACATCCTTTTCCCTCTCCTTATCCTTAGTTTTAGTCCCCGACACCACCGTTCGCCCTCCATCTTCCTCATCTTCAGCCGCCCTCTGGCAAGGTCTCCCCATCTCTCCATCTCACCACACACCTCACCAACACCCTCACAACCTCCACCATACCTCCGCACACAAAACCCCTAAATCAATTTCGCATTTTGCCCACTCACGACCTCCACCGAACACCACCACCTGCAACCACCTTCCCTGAGGTTGCCTGACCTTTACACTCCACCAAACTCCACAAGACCACCGCCAACACACTCCACGTTCTCCGGTGACACTATTGAACCATTTAACGAGGGCTTTCTAGCCCGTATTGATGTTTTCAGGTATACGTCGTTCGTCTCTACCATCGCCTCCATCTCCAACAATAAATGCAGTTCTCCGGCCACTACATGCCCTGCCAATGACTCTAGGCCATGCGGATACGCTCCATGAGGACCTCCAGGTCCTCAATTGAGTAAGGACACATAGCTGCTGCACCAATTGAATAAAGAGCCCTCTACAGCTACGCACGAAAAAGATGTGGGAATGATAGTCAAACATCGTGGGATTCCAAAGTAGCGCCCACGCATAAAGTGATTTTGTGCATAGGCCCTATCACCCAAGCACACGGGGGTCAAGTCCCCTTCACCCCCACGATCCACTTACCCAACCTACTTTTCACTCCTCAGCTATCACACATGACCGGTAGTCCTAGACACTATGCATGACGCAATAACTCGAGTATGGATCAAATTATGCTGGGTCTAAAAAAGAAGGAAGAGGAGAAATAGTGAGAGAGAGCCAGGGGGGTTTGCTCTCTGAAGCTTAGTCCTTTTTGCTAGAAATCCTAACACTTAGACTCTGTGAAGGAGAAGAGAAGAAGAAGGAGAAGGCCTGAGAAGAAGGGAAGAAAAGAAGAAGAGGCTCGTGAAAGAAGAGAATAAAGAAGAAGAGAGAAAGAACCTGAAGAGAATAAGGAAAGCAGAAGAAGACAGAAGAAATAAAGAAGAAGGCTTTGAAGTGCACTATAGCAAGGCGACATTTAAGTCGTCTACCTTAAGAAACCGACATCTAATGTGCCATTGAAGCTTGACATTGTGGCCACTTATCTTGCGTGGCATTTCTGACTGATTATACTATTCACTTATTGAGTAGTTAATATGCATGCTTGCTTAGACTAATAATTTATGATCTAAATCACCATTATTTTGTCTTAGAATTCTTTTTGTCATATCAAACTCTTGAAGTACTCATGTTTGTCATTAAATATCAAATTGAGTAGATATTATTCATTGAATATCGTGTATTTGGCTTCATTTATTGTGCTCATTTATATATAATTGAAGATTAGCACATGAATTCCATATTTACTCCCTGTGTTTAACCTCGAACTTCATTTCTAGATTTTGAGTAATAAATTTTATCTGTTGGAGAGCGATTTGTCAACAATACTACAATTCATTTCCTAAACTCAACGAAAAGCTTGACAAACATTTTGGCGTCATTGCTGGGGAGCAATGTGTAATTCACCACTATTCTTGTTTTACTTGATTCTATTTGAGCACTAATGTGCCCTATTTGTTTTCTTGTGATTTTGCGAGGTACATCACAAGGCGATCTTTTGCACAAATCAGCCACTCCCGGGGCAGGTAATCTCTTTTCTTCCCTAATCAATCTCTTAATCTTAGGAAGATTAAAAAGGAAACAAATCAATTAGGAACCACCTGCCTTATTTTCATAGTAATCATCACTTAAAAGGCAAGTTCCTAATTTGCAAATAAGAAATTCCTAACTGATTGAAGTCAAAATGATTTTTTATTAGAGATCCCTACCCTATTTCCTATACCTATTAGGGATTACGCTTAATTTCTGATCGCCTTGGACCACTCACTTCTTGTTTGAAGTCTAAGGTGAACATTTTTAAGATCAAATTGGACTTGAAATAGAGCCAATTAGGGTTTCAACATTAGGTTTTGAAGTGTTAGTTCACACTTGCCTAAATCAAAGGAAACATACCCTCCTGCATTTGTGTTCTACCCAAACCCTTGCTTGAAAAGATCTAATCAAAACAACCCTAAAATCAGGCTCTAATTTTACTTGAACCTTAAAAATTGTGGACCTAATAACCTGAGAGTCAATTCAGGGTGATTTCTGGGTCTTGACTTAGATCTCATTCTTCATCTTTTAGGACAGGTCAGGTGAAGTTGGTCTACTTCATGGGCCAATCAACCTCCAAATTAGGTCACAAATCAAATCAACTTTTAAATCAAGTGAAATCCAAGGCACAAATTAGGAATAAAATTGGTAGACTTAAGGTCTCAATTCGTACATTCTGGTCTACTTGGAACCCCAGTGGCAAGGAAGGTCAAGTGGGGAAAACCTTGTAACCCATGGGGACGCTCTACCGTGTAGGGGTCTTTGTGGGGCTCTCCCTTCCTGGCTACCCAGGTAATTCTCGGGTGTGCAAATTTTTTATTCAAAGACATCATCCACCTCGAAACAAGCCTTAGTCATCCAAAAATCTTTGGGTGTCTTGATTGGGTCCAATTCATATCCAATCCCTCATCCCTTCTATAGAGCACATACACAGGAAGGTCATTAAGGTTTTTTACCTAAGAAGCCTTATTAAATCTTCTATAGGGATTTCTAATCTGATCTGATCAACTTCAATCTGAACCTGAGTTCGATTGTACATCTTGATTCCACCACCTAATTTGAAAATACAACCTAACATTTTAGGAAAAGTAATTAGGAAACTTGTGTCCCAAATGACTATCAAAGATAAGATGACTGAGGCTACTTATAGACACCATGAAGAATATTATAGAGCCTTAGATAGGGACATTCAAGATAAATTTGCAGAAACAACAAACCACATTCTGAACTGTATCGAAATAATATGGACACGAATGAAACACTATTCAACCTGAGATGATCTCTTAGCAGAATATATTGAATTGATGAAATTACATAGCAACGAGTGTCTACGATGTTGGTCAAATCCTTCACTTTTGGAAAAACACCAAGATCTCATGGAGGAACAGGGAAAATTGCTGAATATGTTGTATAAAGCCATTGATCGAAAATACCCCTACATCCCTTCAGAAGATAATGAGACACCTTGGAGCAATACTGATGATCAACATGATTCCCTAGAACCCAGGTTAGAAAATCAAGATTATTGTGGACCCTCAACCCAAATGGAAGTCAAATCAAATTATGTGTTGAATGATACACCCGATCTTGAGATGGGTTGGGAGGATCCGATTGCAGGTGTTCATGATTTTGAACCAACCTTAGAAAGCCTTGAAGCTAGTCCATCAAGCCTAGATTTACCCGACACCTGTGATGATGAGATTGAGTCAGAATCTCTCGAGAATGTAAATTCTACTCCTTATTCTAATAAGGTGATTCTCAAGAATGATTCTAACATCCCAGTAGAGCCCAGCCTAGATTCTAGTGATTTAATCCTTACCCTTAACTAGAATATGGATCAAGCCTATTTTGGACAATCATGAGGCCCAATATAATGAGAATCAAATTTTGAATCTGGACTATGATTCTAGGCATATATTTAATTATTACACCTCTTCAATCGCCTCAGAGATATGAATTGATTTTTTGAAAGTCACGCCAATCTATGATACAAAAATCGAAGAGTTAGAAGAGCTGGGATTCGATTGGGTCTACCCTAAGAGCTAAGAAACCAAGCCTATGCCTAATAAGGCACCTTTTTAAGCTTAGAATCTGAAATTAGGTTAGATCCAAGTTAGGTTGTTGATTCTTCGCATCTTGATTCTCTCTGTGGTGGAACTCCTGATATAGAATTAGATTCAAAAAGTCATTCTCGCAAATTCTCTGATGATTTCAGATCTTACTCTAATTTTGGAGAACCTTTGTTTCCTGACGACTATGAACCAAATTACAACCTCAGTATCCATGATCCATTCTTCGACTCTGACTCTGAGGTCCCTAATCCTGAGATCATTGATTCAAAATCAGGTTCCATTGAGATGGAATCATTCCTTTTTGATCTTCAAGAATCAGAAATAGTAAGTGTCGAGAGTATCTACAATACAGAATTTGAATCTTTTATTTACTTAGATTTCCATGATCCTATAAGCACTCTCCAAGCATTTACCTTTGATTTTTATGAGGACCCTCTAGATTAACCCACCTTTGAATCCTTTCTAGAGGAGCTCTCAACACACATAGATCTCATAGAAGCCACATCTTCTGATCCACATATAGATCCTTCCAAAGCCCATTCCGAACCTCGACCCACCACCAGAATCAACTTCTACTCTGATTCACCTATCTCTGATCCAGTTGCATATGATTCACCTCCATCTTTCAATTGGTTTTAGACATTGATCAGATCGATAATCACGTCCCACCCTTTTCAGATCCTACTAGTAGGGTTCCTATATCCTTTTCAGATCCATTTTCTTTTGAGGATCCCTACTCTGACCAGGCTGAATCGACAAAGACAAATACCATATTCTCATTTTCATATCTATTTGAGCCACAAAATACCTGGTGGGCTCCGCATCTATTGATTCACATCCATCAACCCACCAGATTGATTGGGTTTGGGCTACATCATCAGCCTGTAGATCTAAACATGCTCCTTGTTAGACCAACCAGGCTTTTGATCAAGGTGCTTGTTCTACAAAACTCGATTTGACCACTCCTTCTCCTTGACCACCTTCTACTCGGCTGAAGGCATTGAATTTAGCGCTTAACGAGAGTCAACTCATCATTCCAAAAAATCAAGACCCTTATGATCATCCTTTTGAGCTACACTCCTATTGCAGTTTTGAGTTCAGAGTTAGAACAGCCGACTCCACCTTTGGTATTCATATCAAAGCTTGAAATCATCCACAATAGTCATCCCGACCCGTTCACCCACCCTTTGAACCTGGTCTAACCCACGAATCAAGCTAATTTCATACCCTTCGATTTACAATGACATTGCAAAACTTAGGCATGCGGGGGTGTTAAAGTGTAAACACATAAAAATTCAAGTTTTTTAGGGGTTCTCACAAAAAAAATACATATCCAAAAAAACCAAAAAATTAAAAAATTAAAAAAGAACAAAAAAATGGAAAGGGGAAGAAAATTTTGAGAATTGATTGCCTATCATTTATGAGGAGGAAATGAGGAAGAGAGTTTAAAATAAAAAAGGAGCAACATTTAAGAACAAAACTGATAGTCATTAGCACTTGATTATGGAGATTACTTAAGTTCCAGATCTAATCAAAAGAAAAAAATTTAAGTCCTGAAGTAACAGAGAGACATGGAGATTAGTATGAGTGCTGATCTTAGGCCTCTTGGGCTTGTTTTAGGGCTTAAACATTCACGTATCTATTAAGATCCAGATTAGTCCTCAAGAGGTTGAGGAAAGTGCGAGGCTAATGTATTAGGTCTAAGGCTCAGGGATTATTCAGCCCCGTTGCCTGCCCTTTGGTTTGCAGGACTTGGTAACCTGAGCACCCAAAATCACACATAGTCTGTTTCAATGTGCTTAATAAAGAAAAATCTGCCAACAGTGTTCTATTCTGAAAAGTCATCTCGAAGATCTAAGCTTAGGAGCGGCTCAACAACACAAGTTGATTGGAGAGTTCCCAACATGGAGAGGTGGGAAATTCCCCTTGAAGATACATATAACATATCATCTCCTTAGTGCTTGTCTCCTAGGATATCTAACTATCCTACTGGGGGCATGTAAGCACCTTGTGTTGGTTCAGGTGCCATGGGTGGGATTATCCCAAAATGTCGATTGCCAAGGCTTGAATTTAGCTACAGAATGCCATGGGTGGCACTATCCCAAAGTGTCAAAAGTCAAGGTTCTGGGGGTTCCCATGGGTAGTGCTATCTCGAAGCATCGAATGCCAGAGACCCTCCGAGGATTGATGGTGGGGACAAGAAATCCGATACAAACCATGTTTAGGACCAATTCGAGGATGGATCTAAGGAAATCTAAAAAAAATAGAGAGAAAACTCTCTAAATGAAAAATCTACTTCTATCCCTCTCTCTTACAAAAATGCACTGGCAAACTAAACTTGGACCTGTTACGTTTATGCACGGGTGCTTTAACCACTGGGTTCAATGAACCTCTAGGCAGTTTTTGCGAGCCTTAGAAATCTTTGCGGCAGACTGAGATTGAAGCTGGTCAAGTCTGGATCTTGATTGATACTTGAGTACCTCTAGGCCTACTATTAGCATTTTGACCTAATTTCTAAAAAGTAATAAGAATCAGGACTCTGAACATCAATGCATGGTCTAGAACTCTAGTTCTTTCCATAAGATTTTGCTAAAGGATTAGCAAAAGTTAGGCACAAGGTTATGATGATAATATCATCATCAGCCATAACTAACTTTAATTAGTCAAAATCAAAAGACAAATGCTCCTACATTGCATATCCTTTCTAAGAAGAATACATTAAATCAGGGTTAAATCTGTAGTTTTAACAGAAGATCATAAATGCAGAGTAATCAAAAGGTCTCCCAAAGGTTAAATGAAGATCACATGAGCATTAATGACTAACAAGAGGGTTTATGCAGACAGAAATGAGTTTTTTCTCATTTCAAGAATTAATGGACATTCGAAACCCTAATTTCAGACCTAGTTAATTAACTGAGATTTCGGTCAGGATAAAATTCACCTAAACCTTCCAAAATTCATAGAAAAATATTTTATAAGACTTGGTACCTTTGATTTGACCTTTGGAACCCATGTTGACCTGAAATAGAGTCTCAAACGGAAAGTTACCCTAATTTGGGTTTCTACATAAATTACCTAGCCAAACCTGGTCAAAATCAAAATTCAACTTCACCATCAGATTCCTTGGGTCCAAATTAGGTTTGTATCAAAATTTGGGCCCAATTAGAGATCATCTTGACCTAGTTTGCATTTCCATCCAATTTGACTTTCTTTGTCCTTCAATCTGCCCCTTAACTTTGAAATATTTGCAAAGAGGCCCCTAACTTTGTCGTCACCTTCACAAAGAGGCCCTTTCCATCATTAGGAGTAAGCTGCAGCTCACCATTGAGATTTAAGCGAGATTTTTTTGCTCAATTCTCAATCAATCAGTCCCAGAATTGAAAGAGAGATTCCTTGAGGAATTCTCTTCCAATTGAGACCGGCCACGAATCCTATTTCTTTCCCAATCTCCCATGCAAACGCATGGGAGATGTGGGTATCCCTTATGCATGAAGTAGCCGAAGCTTGAAAAGCTTCTTTCCTTGCTTGGGAGCACCCCCTGAGGCCTACAAAAGATCCCATGAGACAAACCTTACATCCTTAGCTCGTTTTAGCTGGTTTCTCCACCTTCTTCTCTCCTCTTCGGCCGAAAGCTCCTTGTCCTACCCTCTCCATTAGCTGCCACAAACCATAGTTGGCCGGATCTTCCTCCCCACATTCCTCCGTCGCTCGCAATACCAACGAGGGTCTTCTTCCTCATCTTCCTCACCGTTTTTCCCCCACTGGAGGCTTCACCTTCCACGACACCGGCCATACCATAATCAACACCCTTTCACCCCTTTCGTCCGTTAGATTAGGTTAGTTAGACTCCTTTTTCCCTCTACATTCTTTTCTTTCTCCTTATCCCTACGTTTAGCCCCCAACACCACCATTCACCATCCATCTTCCTCATCTCTGGATGCCCTCCTGCAAGGTCTCCCCATCGCTCCACCACACCACACGCCTCGCCAACACCCTCACAACCTCTGCCATACCTCTACACACAAAACCCCTTAATCAATTTCGCATTTCACCCACTCACGACCTCCACCGAACACCACAGCCTGCAACCACCTTCCCTAAGGTCGCCCAACCCCTACACTTCACCAAACTCCATAAGACCATCGCCAACACACTCCACACTCTCCGATGACATTATTGAACCATTTAACGAGGGCTTTTTAGCTTGTATTGATGTTTTTAGGTATACGCCGTTCGTCGCCACCACCACCTCCATCTCTGACAATAAACGTAGTGCTCCAGCCACTACATGCCCTACCAATGACTCTAGGCCATGCAGATATGCTCCATGAGGACCTCTAGGTCCTCAATTGAGCAAGGAAATGCAGCTGCTGTGCCAATTGAACGAAGAGCCCTCTGTAGCTATGTGCGAAAAAGATGTGGGAAAGATAGTCCTACATCGTGGGATTCCAAAGCAGCGACTACGCATAAAGTGATTTTGTGCATAGGCCCTATCACCCATGCACACGGGGGTCAGGCCCGCTTCACCCTCACAATCCGCTCACCCGACCAACTTTGCACTCCTTGTCTATCACACACGATCGATAGTCCTGGACACTATACATGACCCGATAACCCAAGTATGGATCCTATTATGCTGGGTCTGAAAGAGAAGGAAGAGAAGAAATTGTGAGAGAGAGTGGGTGTGAGGGGGGTTTTGCTCTCTGAAGCTTAGTCCCTTATGCTGAAAAGCCTAACACTTAGGCTCTATGAAGGAGAAGAGAAGAAGAAGAAGGAGAAGGCCCTGAGAAGAAGGGAAGAAAAGAAGAAGAGGCTCATGAAAAAGGAAGAGAAGAAAGAAGAAGAAGAGAGAGGGAACCTGAAGAGAATAAGGAAAGCAAAAGAAGATAGAAGAAATAAAGAAGATGGCTTTGAAGAGCATTATAGCAGGGCGACATTTAAGTCGTTTGCCTTAAGAAACCGACATCTGATGTGGCATTGAAGGTTGATACTGTGGCCACTTATCTTGCAAGGCATTTCTGACTGATGATACTCTTCACTTATTGAGTAGTTAATATGCATGCTTGCTTAGACTAGTAATTGGTGATCTAAATCACCATTATTTTGTCTTAGAATTCTCTTTGTCATATCAAACTCTTGAAGTACTCATGTTTGTCATTAAATATCAAATTGAGTAGATATTATTTATTGAATATCGTGTATTTAGATTCATTTATTGTGCTCATTTATATACAATTGAAGATTAGCATGTGAATTTCATATTTGCTCCCTGCATTCGACCTCGGACTTCATTTTTAGATTTCGAGTAATAAATTTTATTTGTTGGAGAGCGATTTGTCGACTGTACTACAATGCATTTCCTAAACTCGACGAAAAGATTGACAAACATGTAGAAACTGATTTAAACCAAAACTCGCCTCCCCGAGTTCAACCCTAGCCTAAAAGTGACTACCTTAAAATCTGACTTAGCCAGGATAATATTTTTTGACAAATTTGTGTAGATTTGCTTGTAAGTAATCACTTCCACTATATCCATTTCAACACTAATCTCACCTAATTAAATAACCCTACCTACGATTTAACATTGACTTGTTAAAAATCTAAGACTTGGGAACCCGGCAAGTAAGGGATCTACAAGTAAACCCACTTCCCAAAGAGCACCCGGTTAGACAAAAGAGGGGGCTTGGGCCCAAGCATGTCCTAGGAAAATCACCAAGAGCTTGTGTAAATCGTTACCCGTCGTTTGACTTCCCTCCAAGTCTATCGCCACATTTTCTAAGGGAATTGGGAGCGCTTAATGATTCTTAAATGTCAGATATCAAGCCTAAATTGGATGAAGTCCTTAAACAGTCAAGTAACTACTTATTTTAATTTGGCTTGGGTACCTGAATGTGCACAAGAATGTGGAGAGCGTTGATTGGGGTAATGACCTGTTATTTTTTTTTTTTTTTGTGTGCAAATTGGACGGAGTGAGTCTAATGCCAAATCAATCTTGTCACACAAAATTTGTTATGTTTCTACTTTTAGGATTTGATTTAGATTAATGTCCTTTAGGGTTTTCTTCTTATGCTTTCAAACAAGTTTGAGTTCCACAAACAAAGAGAAATCAAGTTGTATTGGTGAATGTAGATTTCCTTTATGATGTGGGACTATAAAATGAAAAGAAAACCCCAATTGATTTGAAACCCTAAGTAGAAATGTTACTATCAGTGAATTGTTTCAGGGTTTTCTTATTAAGTAGCGATCCAAACAGAGCAAAAAACACCACTACTAGAAGGAAAATCAAACAAGGATTCCAAACAATATTTTTTATGATTTTAGGAATTCGTTTGATTTTTTTTTGAGATTATTCTTTATGCTGGTGTCAAAGTTCAAAAATGATACCCATAGGTATTTTGGACTTTTTAGCACTACCACCGACCACCAAAACTTTTTTTGATTTTATATGTTGTGTAGAATTTCACAAGGATATTGGTGCAAGGGTACCATAATCATCAATTTTGATGATAACAAAACACTTGTGTTTTAACATTTGTATTTGAGCTTTAGATTTCAGGAAAATACAAATGGATACAAGTGTGAAGGACCTCAAAGCTCGCATCCATGGTGGATTGGAGGAGCTCGTTGGAGGAGAAGGAGCCTCGCGAGGAGCGAGAGCTTGAAGATAAAAGAATATAATAGATGTTCTTTAGTGTTTGTACTCTGCAATTGTTATTTTCATTCTTTGCTCTTTCATTTTCTTAGATATTTGTTAAAGAGCCTCAAAGTTACCTAACAAAAGTCCTAGGAACACTTACACAACCCTAGGATACTTAGGTTTTCCGTAGAAGACTTGGAAAACCTAAATAGGCTTCAAACAGCCTTTCTAGATGTCTAACACAAATATCAGATATCTGATAGTGATCTTTAAGACGTCTAAATGTTGAATCAGACATCCAATCATTTAGGGCTGGTCTTAGAACCTTCTATCTACTAATTTCATACAATCGACCCTTAGTCCAGACATCTGATGTATTACCCAGACGTCCAATTAGTGGAATGTTGGCTTAGAAAATGATCGTTGAGGTTTTGACCATTGATCTTCTATTAGACATCCTTAGAGGACTCTAGACATCTGATAAGTAGCTGTTTTGCCTCGATTGACCCAAAATCGATTTCCTAGACGAATATAGCCGTTTGAACCTTGGGAAATCCATTCCAGCAGTAAAATAGGTTTCCAGACATCCAAACCTAGTGCCAGATGTCCTGTACGTCATTTGATTGATTTAAAGTAGAATCCTATTTAGGCCTAATGAAAGTCAATAAGGGAACTCACCTAGAATTAGACATCTAATCTAGTTTCCAGACATCTTAAACATGCCTTCTAGATGTCTGATATTTATCCCAGACATCTGATGACTCTATCAAAATCATTAATGATTCTGATTGTGGCTTGATTTGCCTTGGGATGATCCCCAACGGCTACCTGAGGCTTCCAAAGCCTTCCTAAGCCTTCCTAAGTCACCTATAAATAGGAAAGGCCCCTTGCCTTGTAGAAACACATCTAGAGAAACTACTTTCCACCATATTGTGTAATTTGATCTTAAGAAGAAGCTCTAGCTCTCCAAGCTTAAGTTCCACATCTGAGAGCTTCATCCAGCAATGCACCCACTCTCACTCCGCGATTACTAGAGCAACGAAGTGCCATTGAGTGGTTCATGCATCCGTGTCATCAAGTTGATGCACTTCCAGTAAAGGGAAGTTCCTTCACTAATGTAGACACATTCTTTTAGGTTAAAATGCCTATTCATGCATGTTCCTGGGCTTAGATTTGCATTTCATGTTATAAATATTGCATAGCATGCATCATCCTGCATTTAGAGTAGTTGTGTATATTTTAGATTAATTACGTCCTTCTAATGGCCAGGAGGGAAGGAGATTTATTTTAGGGCCTCGGATGGACGATCCGACTGTACGGATCTGATCAAGACAACGATCGGAGTCTAATGTCGCCAAAAACATCAAGATCTGAATCCCGTAGCATCATATGAAGTCCAAGGAAGATCAACAGCCATGGGGGCAATGAGACATCCATACAGGTTTCCGATGGAAAATCCTACCATACGGATGGATCCAGAGTGACGATCGCAATTCAGCAACGTGGGAATCATCTCGATCTGACCACCATGGCACCCTCTACAACAGACAAAAGATGGATAGCCCAAATGATGCCACGTGGTGCCATCCAGGCTGCCCAACACCGGCTAGCAGCAACTGGAAGGCACCCCTCATCATCTTCATCATCAATTCTTAGTTGTTGGATCTTGATCCAATGGCTGAGAGCACTCCCCCACTGCGTGCCTTATGACGTCTACACAACCATCTGGACGACTTGGTGTAATGGTGGAGTCGTGGACTTGCAACAGAGGGGCGTGGGTTCGAATCCCCACAGCCCCCTAATTGAGCGCCTGAAGCCACCGCAACACACATGAGGCACGCCTGTAGCAGGCCGCAACGCAGCACATGCGCACACGCCAGCACACGCACCGTAGTGCTACTGTAGTGCCAACGTGCCAGTGCGCATGCGCGACATGGAGCACGCAATGCGCGCACCAGCACAATCAAGGGCGGATCTTCAATGACAGTTGCACGAGCCTTTAGTGATTATTTTAGCTGTCACTAATGGCATGTGCATTACACGCACCAGCAAAGGAATTGAAAGGCGCAGATCTTTAGCGACAGTTGGGTGCTTCTTCAACTACGATTACAACCATCACTAATTGCCCATGGTCAATTTTTGTCTCTCCTCCTCCACTATAAAAGGACCTACCCACCTCTATTCCAAACCATCTCTTCCTTTCTTCCTCTCACCACCTCCAAGGCTCTAGAGAGAGCTTGTCCTAAGCCCAGGATGCTCCTCTAGAGTAGACAAGAAAATAGTTTTCCTACCTCTCATCCCCATTCATGGAGCATCCCGTGGCCATCCTCTCAGAGCCCTTCGGGAAGAAGATCCTCACCGCAACATCGTCCTGCCCCACCCTCCATCTTCCAGCTCCATCCTCATTTGTCCCACTCCTCACCACCTTCCTCCAGGTGACATTAGAGCGAGTCGTCTTCCGAGTGACCGTTGAGGGGGATTCTCTCACCTCTTTCTATCTTTATTACTTTCATAGTGTAATCTTTCCCGCTTTCCTAGTTGTAGCAAAAGTTTGATTCAGAAATATATATGATTCTCTCTCTCTTATATTTTGCAAGTAGATTAGTTAGATAAGTAATTGTCAATCTGATCTCTTGCTTTCTAAAAAATTACAAAAAAAATTATAAAAGATAAAAATGACAAAAAGAGAAATGAAGTGAAATGCGGATTTCATAAAACCAAACGTTCGCCTCCCCGTGTTTGACCCAAGACTCACATTTCGAGTTTCGGTTATAAATTTTATCTGATCGACAGATTTTCTCGCGAATCGAACTATGACAATGGGCTTTCCAAAATCCAAACATTTCCACGTGCAAATCCACCGTGATCATTTTGGAGCCGTTGCCGAGGAGGCAACGCCCTTTGGTTTTTCTCGCATTTTCCTGCATTACTTACATATTTTTCTAACCTATCTTTCATTTTTTGTTTATTGTCTTGCAGGAACCCGATCGAGGAGCCGAAGGTAGTAGATCAGAGTAAAGTGTAGGTAGAGACATTTGTAAGTTTATCTCATACCACCCCCACCCTAATTTCCATTTCACCACACTAATAACTCAAACTCAAATTAACCTAGGTGTTTTTATAAACCCTAGGATAGATCTGATTGTTTGATTGTCACTTCGCCTCACCTCACCTACCCGCATATATTAAAAAAAACTCTTCTCTTGTGGGATTTAACTGAAAGCTACACACTTAACACCCACAACTTCTCACCTTAAGGCACACCACTTCACATTGATTCTACCACTTAACCAGAATCTGACCTGTGGATCCGATACATCCTAACTCAACATACCAATAAGTGAGTAGAAAATTTGACTAGGATAAGACTTTTTGTGTGCCTTAACTAAGTGGTGCAACAAGCCAATTGATTGAGCTGTTTAGGCCGCACCACTCAAATTAAAATTGATTCATCAAGTAGCTTGCCACTTAAGGTTGATTTTTAGGGCTGAACTAGGCACTCCACATTTTTTTCCTGATTTCTAAAGGAATACATCATCACCAGTGCTTGTAAAACCTAGAGTGTTCTACTGAACCCTAATTGAACCAACCTAAGGATTAAACCCTAAAAGCTACTAAACAAGGTTAAACCCTAAAAGATACATCATCAAATAACCTTGTTTCCAAACCTTGGTTGTGCACTCACACACATTTGAATTGATCATTAAGGGCACAACCCATCAAAAGGGCCCACCACATTCCAAGAGCACAATCATCTCAAGCCTAATTAAAACTGAGTAGACATTGGTCTTAAGGATTGATTTGCTCTTCGGGGCTCAGACTGAGATTTTTTTCGATTAATCTACTTCTGTTAGTCCATCTGATGTTTAACTAGGGGAGTAGCTTCAAACGACCGTGGCTGGGGAGTACACTAGGAACTGGAGGTGTAAGCCAAAGAAAGAACCTTCCACCTAGCCCCTCCTTTTAACTGGTTGGATTGACCGGATAAAAGTAGACCCAATCGATTATAATCTCAAGACGGGTCCTGGGAGTCTATAGGTCTTTAGGCTAACCCACCTAAGGACAGGGTTGATTGCTTGTATTGTAGGGCTCCTTTCTCTCTTCTAATTTCCCTCCTATTCTACCAAGTATCCTTCCACATCCTACACTCATTTCCCCTCCTACCCTACTACCTCCAGTTATACCCAAGATGATTACTATCCCAACTCGACTTATAATTACCTATCCACTAGTTGGGATAACTTTGGTTGGGGATACGATTCTGGACCTCAGTGTCCAAGGCCTAACCTTGGACAACAAGACTATGATTACTATCATTTCTAGAGCTACAATGATTATAGATCTCCACCATTTGATGAGCGAACCAACCCGATCTACAATCAAGAAGGATATGTTGATTATAACACTTACCCTCCCCAGTATTCCACTGAATATAGGTCACCACCATTCTTTGAACAACACAAAATGACCTACTATCAGGGAGGGACCCGAGAACCTCAATATCTTGACTCCCCTAGAATGAACCCAAACCCACCCAACCCTGAACCGAACAATTCAGTTTAGGTGAACCAGGTCCAAGACAAGGTGTTGGCTAACTTGAGGAACACCATTCAATCTTTAGAAGCTCAGCCAACACCATGCACTGAAGCATTGGAGTCTATGATAAAAATGATTGATGAGCTGAATAGGTCATTATTGGATTTGCTCCAACATCTTAGCGATAGGGATCTAGGTGAGTTTCTACTTGGGAAATTGTCGAGGTTGAGGATGAAATTCGTGGTTGCCTTAGCCCAATCTTGGGATGATTCCCAGGATGAACCCCCTTCAGGAGAGCCAATGTCTGAACCTGCTCAGGCGCTTGTCGGGGGGAATACATGTTCTGAGACTAGGATGATCAGGTTGGGCTAGAGCAACCCATTCAGGATGAACTGATTGTTTCACCCAAGATGCCTAAGCTAGGGAAGAAAGAAACATATGTCTCCTTGGATCATGAAATGATATAAGATTTTGAGACATATATAAATGCAAATCAAGAATTCTTTGACTCTGAGGGTGAAGAATCTCTTAGTAAAGTCACATTTGAGTATAAGGAAGATGATTTTAGTGAGACAAATGAGCTCAAGGAGCATGATGAACCATTTGATAGCCTATTCATTGAAGATTTGGATTTGGTTGGGGCTAACTTGGAGGATTCGAATCCTCATTTACGAGAAGATTCAATCAATAGCCCCATTCCTCAACCACACCCCGAAGGGATTGATTTTGATTTGGAAATCATTGTACCCAAGTCAATTCTGAGTAAGCCATGATTTCTGGACTTGGGTAAATCATATGGGGTGAATGATATGCTAGAGGTCCTAGAGCCCGAACACATGATGTTGGAGGATAGGAATTTGGAAGTGAGGATCTGGGAAGTTAACTTCAAGGAAAGCAGGAGTTTGGATTTAAGGGTTCCTGTTGACCTAAAACCACCTACTTTTTACCAGGACCCTTACGATACCTTTGATGTGCGACCCAAGCTTGGAATAACTGATTATTTTTCTAAGCTAAACGTTAAGTGGACATTCGAACCTATTGAACCATCTCTACACATTGTTCAACACTTTAGTTTTGGGTTGTACACCACCAAACCGCGGGCCCAGCCCTGTAAGCTCAATAATCTTCGATTCTAGGTGATTTTCATCCAGAACCTGAGAACCACTCAACCCTGAGGAATGGGTCTGCACCATAATCTGGTCCACGTCTGCGGACATCTTCTGCTGGCAAGTCTGAGGATTAATCTTTTGATTTTGATTCTGACCTGCACTTGTGAATTCTCAATTTCTTCCTTGTATGTATATTATGCCTAGCTGAAGCCATTAAACTTAGCACATGTGTATTCCACGTTCTCTGCAGAGCTGATCGGATTTTCATTAAATTCAGATAATATTTTGTTTACTCCGCCCTTTTCATGTCTTTATTTTTACAATGAGGATATTGCATCATTTAGGCATGGGGGGGTGGATACTTTATCCTGAAATCATTTTGTTAACTCCATAGAATTTCTTTTAGTTTCTTTAAAACAAATTGAAAATTCAAAATGATAAAAAAAATAAGAAGAAGAATTAGAAGAGAACTTAGGCATTTGAAAGTTATTAACTTTAGGAAATGATACAATAGGACCTGAATACTTAGTCTCTTCAGGTCTTCGGGCTTAATTAATCTGGGTGTCCACTCGAATGTGGACTTAGTCTCGAGTCCTCACCAATTCAATTTCATCTTTAATTAGTAAATAAGGATGATAAGTACACAACTTATCAACTCGCCCTCTGATTTAAGGGGACTTTAAGCCTAAGCATCTGCACAATACTTGCACTGACTCACTTTCCGACGATTTTTATGGAAATTGGGTAGCTAATGAACTATCTAGGGTAGTATGGCTCGCAAGTTGTCATGGGTAATAGCCCATTGGCCAGTTGTCTAGAGCCCAGCCACAAGACCATTTTCTTTATACTACCTTTAGGTAAATCTTTGATCAGGGAAGTCACCTACTTAAAATAAAAAATAAAAAACAAAAAAAGGAGGAAATAAAAAAATAAACAAATAAAACTGCACTTCATCGAACGAGTATGACTAGCAAATTGCCATGGGTAACAGTCCATTGGACGGTTGTCCAGACCAACTCACAAAAATGCACAATAATTCCCAAAACACTTAGGGAAGAAGCAAGGAAGTAGAATAAACTGGGGAGATATACACTGGGTTCGCCCTTGTGTTGACCCCATAAATAAAAGAAGCAAGGAGAAACCTACTGTTAGAAAAGATAAACCTTTAGGCAAGGTCACCTAGGGTCGTAGAAACCAGAAGTCCATTTTAACGGCCACCTAGTGAGTCTTTCACTCTTTTCACTTGATGCTTAGCACTTAGAGTCCTTTTCCAGTCTTGGGCGGGTCAGGTAGCCATAAAAAATTATCTCGAAACTCTCAAACTCCAAAAGTCCAAAAAAAATTAGAAAAGAAGAAAAAGCAAAAAAAAATGTATCTTCCCTTTTCAAATAAGGCAAGGACTTGGGCAGTCTGCATTCTGGCAGACACCCGGGTACTGCTGAGTCTTCGTAGTTTAGGACCTTAGTTGAAATTTTCTATTGTTAATAAACAACTTAGGCCTAGGCAATCAAGTCCTAATTCTATTTTTATACATAGCATGTAGTTTAATTTTGCTAGGGACTAGCAAAAGATAGGCAAGGGGCTATGATGTAGACACATTCATTTAGGTTAAAATGGCTATTCATGCATGTTCCTAGGCTTAGATTTGCATTTCATGTTATAAATATTGCATAGCATGCATCATCCTGCATTTAGAGTAGTTGTTTATATTTTAGGTTAATTACGTCCTTTTTATGACCAGGAGGGAAGGAGATTTATTTCAAGGCCTTGAATGGACGATCAGACTATACGGATCTAATCAAGACGATGATCGAAGTCTAATGCCTCTGAAAACATCTAGATTGAAATCTTGTAGCATCATATGAAGTCCAAGGAAGATCAACGGCAAGGGGGGTAATGTGACATCTATACTGGTTTCGGATGAAAAATCTAACCATACGGATGGATCCGAAGCGACGATCACAGTTGGACAAGCGCGGGAATCATCTCGATCTGACCATGGTGGCATCCTCTGCCACAGATAGAAGATGAACAGCCCAGATGGCACCACGTGGTGCCATCCAGGTTGCCCAACACTGGCCAGCAACAACTGGAAGGTGCCCTCATCATCTTCATTATCAATTCTTAGCCGTTGGATGATCCAATGGCTGAGAGATCTCCCCCACCACGTGCCTTAAGATGTCCGCGCAACCATCTGGACAACTTGGCACAATGGTGGAGTCGTGGACTTGCAATGGAGGGGCGTGAGTTCAAATCCCCACAGCCCCCCTAATTGAGCACCTGAAGCCACCATAGCGCACATGAGGCACATGCGTAGCAGGCCGCAACGCAGCGCATGCGCGCACGCCAGCACCAGCACCGCAGAGCCAGCATAGTGCCAGTGCGCAAGCGTGCACACGCAACAAGGAGTGCACGATGAGCGCACCAGCAAAATTAAGGATAGATCTTCAGTGACAGTTGTGCAAGCCTTTAGTGATGCTTGTAGCTATCACTAATGGCCTGTGCATTGCACGTGCTAGTAGAGGAATTGAAGGGCATGGATCTTCAGCGACAATTGGGCAGATCTTCAGCGATGATTACAACCGTCACTAATTGCCCATGGATAATTTTTTGTCTCTCCTCCTCCACTATAAAAGGACCTACCCACCTACATTCCAAACCATCTCTTCATTTCTTCCTCTCACCACCTCCAAGGCCTTAGAGAGAGCTTATCCCAAGCCCGAGATGGTCCTCTAGAGTAGAAAAGAAAATAGTTTTCCCACCTCTTATCCCATTTGTGGAGCATCCCATGGCCATCCTCTCATCGCCCTTCGAGAAGAAGATCCTCGCCGTGACGCCGTCCTGCCTTGCCCTCCGTCCTCCGGCTCCATCCTCATTCGTCCCACTCATCACCACCTTCCTCCAAGCGACGTCAAAGTGAGTCGTCCTCCAAGTGACCATCAAGGGGGATTCTCTCACCTCTTTCTATCTTTATTACTTTCATAGTGTAATCTTTCCCACTTTCCTAGTTGTAGCAAGCATTTGAATCAGAAATATATGTGATTCTCTCTCTCTCCCTCTTATATTTTGCAAGTATATTAGTTAGATAAGCAATTGTCGATCTAATATCTTGCTTCCTAAAAAATTCCAAAAAAAAATTATAAAAGATAAAAACCACAGAAAAAGAAATAAAGTGAAATGCAGAATTCATAGAACCAAATGTTTGCCTCCTCGTGTTCAACCCGGGACTCACATTTTGAGTTTTGGTTATAAATTTTATCTGATTGATTGATTTTCTCATGAATCGAACTACGAGGACGGGTTTTCCAAAATCTGAACCTTTCCGCATGTGAATCCGCCACGATCATTCACCTATAGTAGTTAGATTCAGTCATTTACTTTGTGGCTCTATAGGGTTGTATTGTATTTTATCCTTGTTATTAGGTTGGGTATCCGCATTATGAATTCGCGTCTCCTTCGTGAGAGGAAAACCTTCTCATGAAGAGAAGGGGTTTGAGGCATGCTACCCTGAGGTTCAAAGTAGCATGGTTGTATTGAGGTTGAGTCACCCTTGTTTTAAGTGACTCGATTAGTGGATTTTGATCAACTTGGTCGATCGGGAAATCCTAACTTGAGAGGGTTAGGTGGTGGTTTTCACCCAATTTTGGTTTCCACCTAAAATTCACTTGTGCAAATTATGTGATTCCATTTGTGTGAGATTGTTCATTTTGCTTCCACTCTTTATGTTATATTCCACAAATTTCACCCCCTCCCGTAGGAATCTTCAATTGGTATTAGAGCAAGTTTTTCACCTTTAGGAGTAACTTTCGCAGAAAGATCAATGGAGGGGAGCATGTCCGCGATCAGGATTTCCAAGGGGCAATCTACCGCCCATCTATCGTTCTTCGACAGGAGCAACTACCCTTATTGGAAGTCAGGATGAAGACGTGGCTTCAAGCCAATGACTTCATGATTTGGGCCAGGTGCGAGACGTCATTTGACATCCCAGAGAAACCCGCAGGAGGCTACTCGCAATAATAAATCCGTGAGCTCTCTCTCAACGCAAAAATAATGAACGCATTGTATTGTGTGTTGAGCCCAGAACAACTCAACCGAATCTCGCAGTGCGCCACCACATATGAGATTTGGCACACATTAGAGGTAACTCACGAGGGTACCTCCAAGGTACAGTCTTCTAAAATCAACATTCTTTCTCAAGACTTTGAATCTTTTGTTATGAAGACTAATGAATCTTTAAGTGAGATGTATACTAGGTTCACTCTTATAGTGAACAATCTTAAGGCATTAGGAAAGACCTTCATCAAGGGGTAGCTTCAAAGGAAGATTCTTCGTTCCCTTGGACCGGAGTGGGAATAGAAGGTCACCACCACTGAGATGGTGAACGAAGTGGAGGAGCTTAACATGGAGGATCTCCAAGGCAATCTAATGGCCTACGAGACGTCGTTGAAGCAGAAGAAGGACACACTAGAACTAAGACCGAGGAAGTCTCTAGCATTCAGAGTCACTTCAGACACCGAGGTAAGTTCCGACGATGAAGACTTTAAATTTTTACTTTAAAGATTTTCCAAGTTTTGTAGGGATTCTAAGAGAGAAAAGAAAGAGAAGAAGGAAAAAGAGGAAGGAAGCCCAAGACATTGCCATCATTGCAACAAAAAGGGACACCTTCAACCCAAGTGCCCTCTTTCAAGAAGGAGAAGGAGAAGAAATACAAGAAGAAGGTGTTCCAAGCCACTTGGGACGACTCGAGCTCGAAGGAAAAAGAGGAAGATCCCAAGAAGAAGAATGAAACTGCTTGTATGGGTTTCATGGCAATCATAGAAAGCAACAATGAAAGCGACTCCAACAATGAGGTAAACTCAGATCTACAAGATGCTTTTGATGAGCTATTTGAACTTAGTAAGTCACTTAAGATAGAAAACAAAAGCTTTAAAAAGAATCGTAGCTTCCTTAAATTAGAAAATGAAAGATTAGAAAAACAATTTAAGGATCTAGAAACTAGTTCTAGTCCTAAAGATGATAACTTGTTGTTAGAAAATATAGACCTAATCAATGAAAAATGTAAATTAAGTGAGGAGAACACTAGTTTAAAATTTGAAATTTCTAGCTTAAAAACAAAAATGCATGCTATTGAAAATGAACTTGCATGCCTTAAGGAAGAATCTAATAACATGGTAAACAAAGTAGATAATTTTTATAGCCCTAAGGTTGAGAAAGGATCTCCTTCATGGAGACCAACTAACAAAATCGGATCCAAGCTAACTTGGATACCGAAAAGTCAACTAGACTCTTGTTTTGCCGGTTGCAAAGATTTCAACATCAAGGATTGGAATTACAAGATGAAGAACAGTCAACTCGAATTGGAAGGACCAAGGAGTAGATTGAGGAAGGAGAAGAGAAGACCGACGAGACGACGAATGAATGTCCGAGCTGTCTCACAGCGATCGCCCGATTGGAGACCAGCACCGATGCCTGGACCTCCAAGTTATGGATGGGAGCCCCATCTGGTTTGGCATCCACCTCCATTTGGGCCATTCTATTGGCCATGGTAAGTAAGGTATACCCTTAACCCTATCTTTTCATTTATAGCATCTAGATAGGGGGACTTTAAAATTGATGAGCTAATTATCCATCTTTAAGGGGGAGTTTTTAAAAATAGCATAGCTATATTACCTTTAGAAAGGGGGAGGTAATAACATAGCTATCTTATTTTTATGAAAAGATGAAATTAGAAGAGCATGTTTTTAGGGGGAGTTTAGGATAATTAAAAATTATAATATCGTTTTGATAATGTCAAAAAGGAGGAGGACTTTATGGATTATTATTTATAGTTTTGTTATCATCAAAAAGGGAGAGATTATTGGTACAAGGGCACCACGATCGTCACTTTTGATGATAACAAAACACTTGTATTTTAACATTTGTATTTAAGCTTTAGATTTCAGGAAAATACAAATGGATACAAGTGTGAAGGACCTTAGAACTCGAGTCCATGGTAGATTAGAGGAGCTCGTTAAAGGAGGAGCCTCGCAAGGAGTGAGAGCTTGAAGACAGAAGAATAGGATAGATGTTCTTTAGTCTTTGTACTCTATAATTGTTGTTTTTAATCTTTGCTCTTTCATTTTCTTAGATATTTGTTAAAGAGCCTTAAAGTTACCTAACAGTAGTCCTAGGAACACTTGCACAACCCTAGGATACTTAGATTTTCTGTAGAAGACTTAGAAAACCTAAATAGGCTTCAGACAGCCTTTTCAGACATCTAACACAAATATCGGACACCTGATAGTGATCTTTAAGACTTCTGAATGTTGAATCAGACGTCCAATCATTTAGGGCTAGTCTTAGAACCTTCTGCCTACTGATTTCAGACGACCGACCCTTAGTCCAAATGTCTTAGCAGATGTCTGATGTATTGGCCAGATGTCCAATTAGTGGAATGTTGGCTTAGAAAATGATCGTTGAGGTTTTGACCTTTGATCTTCTATCAGACATCCTTAGAGGACTCCAGATGCCTGAGAAGTAGTTGTTTTGCCTCGATTAACCCAAAATTGATTTCCTAGACAAGTATAGCCATTTGGACCTTGGGAAATCCATTCCCGCAGTAAAATAGGTTCCCAGATGTCTAGACATAGTGCCAGACGTCCTGTAAGTCATGTGATTGATTTACACTAGAACCCTATTTAGGTCTGATGAAAGTCAGTAAAGGAACCCATCTCGAATTAAGCGTTTGATCTAGTTTCCAGACTTCTTAAACATGACTTCGAGACATCTGATATTTATCCCAGACATCTTATCACCCTGTCAGAATCATTACTGATTTTGATTATGGCTTGATTTGCCTTGGGATGATCCCCAATGGCTACCTAAGGATTCCAAAGCCTTCCTAGGCCTTCCTAAGCCATCTATAAATAAGAGAGGCCCCTTGCCTTGTAGAAACACACCTAGAGAAAATACTTTCCACCAGATTGTGTCATTTGATCTTAAGAAGAAGCTCTAGCTCTCCAAGCTTAAGTTCCACACCTAAGAGCTTTTTCCAGTTGTGCACCCTGAAAGAGTGATCTTCATTTTCGTTGAAAACTTTAACATAAACTATCGCGTTGTTGTATTTCATTGCGTGGTAGAAAATCACTTTTCAAAAATATTTAATAATTCAAAACTAACCATGAAGAGTTAGGTTGTCTCCACAGGGAGGAATCAGCCTATTTAAACTAGTGAATCATGTCTTGTTTATTTAAGAAACTCAATGTATATGCATACTAACTGGTGCACGTGTTTTCAACATAAATTCTTGATTTAAATAATTAATCAATAATGTAAGGGTGCACATGCAAAATCACCACCATGGAAATACCTAAATTGCGATCTTAGTACTGACAAAAACCATCAAATTTAATTAAATCAAAATTCATTCCCTATAACAAATATCCATGCATGGTTATTCATGAGATGAATTTAACTATAGCAATTCAATTAGAATTGAGGGACATGCATGCAAATCAACCGTAATATAATAATAAGAAAAATAAGTGAATAGTAACGTAAATATTAATATGCCTGTAGGAAAACAGGGGAAACGAATCCCCTACTCGCATGCGTGGGGGTCTCTGAGGTGCGGCCTTCGCGACGGTGGTGACGCGTCGGCGAGTGGCGGCTGGAGGTCTCGCCGGCGTCGAGGAAGGCCGCCGCGAGGGATGCGGCTCACCAGCATCGAGGGCTGTCGTGGACATATTCTAAGGGTGTGGCTACCCTCATAAGGTCGAGGCGAGCACTCCAGTTGTTTTGGCGGAGAAGGAGATGGCCGGAGGTGGCGTGGCTGGCAAGGGGGGTGGGCTGCACTTTGGGTTCTTCCGTTGGAGTTGGAGGTGGCGGTGGAAGGAAGAAGTGGAAGAAGGAGAAGAAGGAGAAGAGGGTGTGCATGGGTGGCTACTCGTGGAGTTACTACGGACAGGTGTGCTCACAAGGGCGCAGCTGTGCGTCTAGCACGTGGTTGCTGCTGGTGCATGCAGAGCGATGCAGGAACGGGGTTGATTGGTGGTTTGCTCTACGTGTGGAGGAGAAGAAGAGAAGAGGAAGATGAAGATGAACAGTGGATGGTGATGGGTTGCGGATGTGGTTGTGGAGGTGGTGATGCACGCTATCACCGTGCACCATTGCGGTGATGGAGGTTAATGGCAGTGGAGAATTCCTACGCCATAGTGCTCGCTAGTTCTACGGTGCGTGCCTCCTTCACGGTGGAGAAGATGGAGGAGTCCCTGCCAGGGGGAGAAGCTGCTCTGGTGGAGAGTGTGGCATGGCTTTTTAAAAGAAAACTCTCCATCTATTTCTCTTCAGTCACTGACTTCTCCAACCACTCTACGAAGATCGCGAGTGGTTGGAACAGAAGATAAGTTCTGGCCGTCCTCTATCAAACGTCTGACTTCATCATCAGACATCTTAAAAAATTGTAAAATCAAGACACTTGTCCTATAATTCCCAGACATCCATCCTTAGCTCCATACATCTTATAAATGTAGAAATGTCATGTGAACTCTTGTATCTAGCCTGCATTCATAAAATAAATTATATTATCATAACATATGTTATTAAACGTAAAATCAGAGCATAAAATTAAATGCAAGCCAAGGTGAATTACCATATATTTCCTAGTCAATTAACAACAAAGAGTAAATAATTAAATAGTACTTAGGCTAAATAATGGTCCACAAAAGTGGACCTATCAAATGCCCCCATGCCTAAGTTTTGCTAGTCCCAAGAAAAAATGAAAAAAAATAGAAGTAATCAGAAGATTTCTTCATTCCTTATTCCAAAAATTTAGATATCCAGACTAATGTGAAGTGATGGTAGCCTAGGTAATGGATCCAAGTGAAAATAACCAACTTACATTTGCAATTCATACTTATCCCTTGGTAAATATTTCTATTGGGATAGGCAACTACTTCCCTCAGGGATAAAGCAGAAAATAATCTGTAGTTTGACCTCACCTTTTTGGCATAGGTAGGAGATATTGAGTTGAATGGATTTATATTTGGTGGCTCACACTCATCTGGTGCTACCTGTAGTCTAGTACTGCAGACTCTAACTCTCTAGACTATCAAATGAGTCAACCTAGAGAGAGGCTGAACACTGTGCTCTCATGATGTTCCTTTGTGCTCACTCTTTTCCTTCTTTTCTTTCTAAGATTCACAAATCTCACCAGATTTTGTAAATGTACTCACTATTTGGTGGCCTCACATGGCATTCACACATCAATAAAAGTTCTAATAACCCTACAACTAAGTGAGAAGTCCACAGCCAGTATTCAGGCGATCAGAAATACTGAAAAGTAAGCATGGGTCATACTTGGTAGATCGCAATTAGTGTTTTTGTTGTTGCCTCAAGAACATGGTCACATAATGAAAAATGATACGAAGATAAAACTACAAACTTGAACTCTTTTCTTTTTCTTTTCTCTCTCTCTCTTTTCTTTTTGTTTTTTATTTTTTTTATTTTTTTTCTCTTTCTTTTTCAACTACTAAGCACAACATGACGCATACTTTTATTTTTGAGGCATTATTAGGAATGATGATGGTCAAGAGAATATTGTGTGGCTTATTTGGTTGGAAGTGCCTACTCTCGGCACTAAGAAAAGATGAATAGGACAATCGTATTTTTAACCTTTGACATTACTACCCTCCTTCAGCCGAGGACTCTATGAAGGATGATTGTAACCATCCACCATAGTCATAGTTTTATTAAGACCCAATCTCTGTATATCTGCCTTATTTGGTGACTCTCAGAAATTCACACAATGTTTACACACAGGAACAAAGAGCAAAAACTATGCGTAACTCTGAGGTATCATCATCTAATTATCCAGAACTTAAGAGTCCTTACACTAGACTTAGAGCACTAGTAGTCTCTCTACTATCTTCTCACAATATGAGGTGGATCTAATAGAAGATAGTATGCCTGACTCCCTATTAACTGTCTAAGGGTTCAATAGATTAAAAATGCTTATTGATTTACTACAAAGATCCATTACCCAGTCTACATATAAGTGAAGTAAATGTACTGGATTCTAAACTTAAGAAACAATTTAAGAAGAAAAATCTTTAATGACACCTCCATGATAAAGATGTTTTGCTAATGACTAACCAATTCAGCTCAAGAAAAGAATTTTTTTTTATATGCTAACCAAAATGCATGAATACTTCCTAAAATGCAAAATGCACCCACCAATGCCTAAATCCTACAATGTCCTCATTGTAAAATTAAAATAGGGGGAGAAAGGAAGGAAATCACCTGATGATGGTGTTATTCTGAACGCTAGGTTGCCTCCCAACAAGCGCTGCATTTTCTGTTAGCAGCCAGACTTATAGGGAACCTGTAAGTCTGGTTCTAGACAGAAAAAGCTAGGCCTTAAAAATATGCGTAATAGCACGGGCCTAGAAAACAGGTAGCCACAGATATTGGCGAGTTGATGATGCAACGTTATCTCAAATGCTCGCCAGAAGACATGAAAGCAAATAACCTTGTAGGCTACCTAGGGAGGTCTAGGAATAACAAAAGGAATATGAAAAGGGACCTCCTGAAACGGAATAAGTGGAGGATAACAAGGGTCCTCCAAAGCAGGAAGGGTTTTAAAAGATATGTACATAATTATTTCAAACCCTTGAATGGCGAGACTAAAAGTACAAGCATCAATCCACACTCACCATTCTACTCGAGGATGTAATGGCCTGATATGCTCCCCAGAAAGAATGTAAGTGAGTAGAGACTTGAGCCAAGGATCGGTTAGGGAGTGGAAGGGTTGTTTGTGGTGTTGGGCAGTAATGGTTAAGTCCAAGGAGGGCTTAGTCGGTGTTGAGTCCAATTCCAACAATAATTTAGATTGTGTATTCTCCCTAACAATTATTACAAAAAAAATCATGTCACCCTGCCTATCATTAATGATCGGAGTCATATTTTCACCTTCCAGTATATGTGAATCAATGGTAGACTCCAAATTAAATTCCTTTGATAGCAGGGTTGAAGCAATAGAATCACTATCATTAATCTCATCCCCAAATTCTTTTGGTTCACTCAAGTTTTTGTCGAGGTGTATATGTGATTCATTAGTAAAGAAAGGAGTTGCTTCAATATCATCAATTATTTCTGAAGAAGGATCAATCTTGATGTTTTGGAGTAAGACTATATCACTTAATTCTTTGTTCTTGTCAAGTCATAAATCCTCAATTGATGTGTATTGTCCCCAAGAGTCTCCCTTAGGCTCCTTACTATTGTGTTTATCCTCCTCCAATATCAACTCCTGGTTTTGTGGAGGATGACTCTCAAAAGAAGGGAGGAATCTGGATTTTACTAGATTATTTATATCCTCAAGGGGTAAGTCCTCGAATAAAACATAATCCCCCTGAGATTCACTCCAAATTCTAAGGTCGAGATCCTCCATCAGGTTATCATCCTCTTCTAAAATAGATTCTTTATATCCCTGAGACCAAAATTGATCCAATTCATCCTCCATTCCCTTAGGATCGCCTTGATTGGGTGCATTTAAATCCTCAAAATGTTGGATGGTAGGTGTTAATTCCCTAAGTGGAGGGTCAAGATTAGGCTCACTAAGGGTAGAATGGGGTTCCACCAGATAATTAATAGGGGAAGTGATATGAATAATATGACCTTGACTTGGGTTATTAGAGGTAAGGAAAATACTGTCATTAGGGTCAAGGTCCTCAAGAGGTACCATCTTCCCTTTCTTTTGACTCCAATATAGCTTGGGTGGATACTCAATAGGATTGTTCTCCTCTAGTGGCCATGACTCATGGGGAGAGTCTAAGTGATAGCTACTCAAAATGGGATCCCTATTCTCATTAATTTCCTTAAAATTATTTTCATGCTCACAGTTATACGAGTAGGGATCAGAATCACTAGTAAGAGAGTAGCTAAGCTGTCTTATTTCTTTTTTTAATTGTTGACTATTCCTCAACATCTTTCCCATAGACTCCATCATTTCTTTTTGTTATTTTTGCATTTCTATCATAAAAGAGGAGAGGCTACTACTATCAGATTGGGGAGGATAGTCAATCTCAGGATCTAGTTGCCTAGGGGTATCTATCCAACCTCGATAAGGAAAATCATGAAGGGTGGGAGGGTTGGGTGTTTGCATAATAGTGGGGATTCCAGGGTTGGAAAATCCCGCTCCTAGGCTCTGCTCAAAAGTGGGAGCTATCAGGCCAATACTCCCAGGATAGGAATATTAATGATCCCATGAATTGTCAATGTACCCATCAAAGGATGGATACGCTCGAGGCATCGGATCCTGGTTAAAATGATAGGAGTAAGGATAGTCCATTTCTCTCAATTAAACAGGTTAAACTCTCTTAGGATTTAAAAGAAATCAGAACATAAGCAGAAACTTGCTAGAGAGTTCTATCGCTGTCAAAACAAATGCAGATATAGTGGGATCTATTTTTAGTAAATTCTAGGTATTAAAATTAAATGTTCAGTTGGTATCCAAACACATTTTGCAAGAATTATGTTTCCTAGGCCAACCTTCGTTGGTGCCTACAACCTACTCGCAAGGGATGGAAGTCTCAAATAGAGCCCACACATGAGGATCCAAAGTACCTTGGTGGATAGGCTTGTTGATTTCCGACTAAGTTCCCTTGTGGTGCAAAAGAGCAGAGGTAGAAATTTATCTAGTGACCTTATGTGTGATGTGCACAGTGTCTAAGGTGTGCAATTCACATTCGCATTTTGAGTTCTAAATCGCGCAAAAAAGATCCTTTTGCACACAATTTTAAGTCACAAATTTTAAGGTCCAACCTCTTAGCAGTCCCAATTTTTAAAGTGAGCACTAAATTAATTTGATTCAAACACTTTAGTGGTCTTGAATTTAAGTCCAATGCAGTTGCATGATGGGTATTTGATGCTAAAGAGAAGACGTACCTTACTCCAGTTTTCTTCAATGCAAGGATGTATGCGATGCAGTAAAGATAAACTAGATGCTGCTCATTCAATCCTAGATGGTCGCCTTATTGATATGCAACTTCTAGCAAGAAGTTTGATTTTTTTTTTAATTTTTAATAATATTAAGCAAACAGGCCTAATCTAACTAACTAACTAACTAACCTATATGCATTTCAAACAATTCAAATAATCCTATAATCTAAATAAAATGGGAACACGCTCCCAAAAATACACTCTCGCATACAAGAGCAATAAACAATAAAGCACTGGGAACATGTTCCCAAAAATACCCAACATGGGTCCACAAGACAAAAATTAAATGTCTAAGGTCTATCTAAACTAATCTATGCATAAACAAATCTCCAGTCGCCAATTCCTCCTTCCACACGCGTGGGATCAAGGCCCACGTGCTCCTGTTACTGCCCTCTAGGTGGCATCAAGGTCCACCAAAAATATTGTCTCCACCATGCGTGTCCATCACGTTCGTCATTCGATTCGTGCACACAAACAGAACCAATGTCAATAATTTAGAAAAGCTTTCAAAATAGTTTAAAAATAAAATAAATTTCCCAAAAAAAATTTAATAGGTGTGTTTCCACCCCGGCAATGATGTCATTTGAAAGGGCGATCTTCGTTTTCATTGAAAACTTTAACATAAACTATCGCATTGTTGTATTTCATTGCGTGGTAGAAAATCATTTTTCAAAAATATTTAATAATTCAAAACTAACCACAAAGTGTTAGGTCATCTCCACATAGAGGAATCAACCTATTTAAACTAGTGAATCATGTCTTATTTATTCGAGAAACTCAATGCATACGCATACTAACTGGTACACGTGTTTTTAACATAAATTCTTGATTTAAATAATTAATCAATAATGTAAGGGTGCACATGCAAAATCACCACCATGGAAATACCTGAATTGCGATCTTAGTACTGCCAAGCACCATCAAATTTAATTAAATCAAAATTCGTTCCCTATAACAAATATCCATGCTTGCTTATTCATGAGATGAAATTAACTATATGCAATTCAATTAGAATTGAGGGACATGTAAGCAAATATACAGTTATATAATAATAAGATAAATAAGTGAATAGTGTTTTATACAATGGCAGGTAACATAAATATTAATATGCCCGTTACTGTAGCAAAACAGGGGAAACGAATCCCCTGCTCGCACACGTGGAGGAGACGGCGAACGGTGTGGTGGCTAGTGGTGGGTCTCTAAGGTGCGACCTTCGCAACGGTGGTGACACACCGGCGAGTGGTGGTCAGAGGTCTTGCTGCCATTGAGGAAGGTCAGCGTGAGGGATGTAGCTCACCAGCGTCGAGGGCTGTAGTGGTCATTTTCTGAGGGCGTGGCTACCCTCGTGAAGTCGAGGCGAGCACTCCAGTTGTTTTGGCGGAGAAGGAGATGGCCTGAGGTGGCATGGCCGGCGAGGGGGGTGGGCTGCACTTTGGGTTCTTCTATTGGAGTTGCAGGTGGCGGTGGAAGGAAGAAGCAGAAAAAGAAGAAGATGAAGAAGGAGAAGAGGGTGTGCATGGGTGGCTATGCATGGAGTTGCTGCAAACGCATGCGCACACGAGGGCACGGCTACTCGTCTAGCATGCGGTTGCTGCTGGTGCATGCGGAGCGACGCAGGCTTGGGGTTGATTGGTGGTTTGCTCTGCAGGTGGAGAAGAAGAAGAGAAGATGAAGATGAAGATGAACCGTGGATGGTGATGGGTTGCGGATGTGGTTGCGAAGGTGGTGATGCACGCTGTCACCATGCACCACTGCGGTGATGGAGGTTGATGGCAGTAGAGAACGCCTATGCGACAGTGCTCGCTGGTTCCATGGTGTGTGCCTCCTTCATGGTGGAGAAGATGGAGAAGGAGTCCCCGCCAGGGGGAGAAGATGCTCCAGTGCAGAGGATGGCATGGCTTTTTTAAAGAAAACTCACCATCTGTTTCTCTTCAGCTGTCGATTTCTCCAACCACTCTACAAAGGTCGCGAGTGGTTGGAACATAAGATTAGTTCTGGCTGTCCTCTATCAAACGTCTAACTTCATCATCAGACGTCTTAAAAAATTGTAAAGTCAAGACACTTGTCCCACAATTCCCAGACATCCATCCTTAGCTCCAGATGTCTTATAAACGTAGAAATGTCGTGTGAACTCTTGTATCTAGCCTGCATTCATAAAATAAATTTGATTATCATAACATATGTTATTAAACATAAAATCAGAGCATAAAATTAAATGCAGGCCAAGGTGAATTACCATATATCTCCTAGTCAATTAACAACAAAGAGTAAATAATTAAATAGTACTTAGGCTAAATAATGGTCCACAAAAGTGGACTTATCACACCCACTCACTCCGCGATTACAAGAGCGACGAAGTGCCATTCCATGGTTCACGAATCCGTGTCGTCAAGTCGACACAGTTCTAGCAAAGGGAAGTCCCTTCACCAATAGTAGCCAGATTCAATCATTTACTTTGTGGCTCTATAAGGTTGTATTGTATTTTATCTTTGTTATTTGGTTGGGTAGTCGCTTTGCTAATTCTCGTCTCCTTCGTGAGAGAAAAACCTTCTTGTGAAGAGAAGGGGTTTGAGGCATGCTACCCTCGGGTTCAAAGAAGCGTGGTTGTATTGAAGTTGAGTCACCCTATTTTATGTGACTCAATTAGTGGATTTTGATCGACTTGGTCGATCGAGAAATCCTAACTCGAGAGGGTTAGGTGATGGTTTTCACCCAGTTTGGGTTTCCACCTAAAAACCACTTGTGTAAATTGTGTGATTGCCTTTTGTGTGAGATTGTTCATTGTGCTTCCGCTCTTTATTTTATATTCCGCAAATCTCACCCCTTCCCGTAGGAATCTTCAAAGGATTCTAGAAAGCTAAATTTCACAAAAATTGGATAAGTATAAAAATTCTTAAAATTCACAAATATTAACAAAATAATGAAATTAGAGGAGATGATCCCCCTGTGGTCTGAGAATTCTCTACAACTCCAAATGCTCTAAAATTTGGCATAGATGTTAATGACTTGATTTGGAATCTTTGAGTGAAATTTGAAGATTTTAGGAGATTTGTGTTGTCGAAAATTAATTTTAGACGTCTGGACAAAAGTCTGGATTTAAAAATCAGAACACCGACACTTAAGGTAGAGTGATGTTAAATGACTCAAACAAGCAAATAATGAATTTTTAAAATCACCACTCTACCTAATTTTAATGTTTTTGATCCTAAAAGTCTAATTTAATGGTTTTTTGATAGTTTTTAAGAGAAATTATGTGAAAAGAAAGATGGCACTAACCTTGAATCCGTGGGAAGAAAAGGAACTTACTTTAAGCTTTCGCTTTCAAAATCCCACCTTCTTCCTATAGTGCTTTCACACATGAGATGAAAGAAAGAGAAGGGGATGAGATCCACGAATCAATCAAGAGAAATATGAAAATGCAAAGCGTGCCTCCTTGGCAATAGCGCCAAAAAGTGATAAGAGAAAAGCGTGATTTAAAGTTAGGGTTTTTATCGTTGTAATGTGCAATTCCGATAACTTTTAAACTTATAAAAACTACCAAGTACTTGGGAAAGTATTCAGGTCACCCCAAGGGAGGTAGAAATGCAATTTACAAACTCTTGCTTGATATTAGGAAATCAACTTTCTTTTTTGGGATTTTTGAATATAAGATTTTTTTTTAGTTTTGAAATAACGGGCAACAACGAAATAGGAAGCAGGAAAGGACTACACCTAAATAGCTAAAGCTAACACCAAAGTGACAAAATTAGCCTCTCTCTAAGCTCACCCTAGGTACGTGGAGTCCTAGGGTAATTAGAGAGAGGGAGCAAAAAGTGATAGAAATACAATTAAATAAGATGCAATAAAATGATGGAATGGCAACTTTTATAAAGGAAGAAAGATGTTTTACAAGATTGCTAATAGAGGAATGCTTCTACTATATGAATAAAAATATAGAAAAATGTAAACACAAATCCTCCTGTGATGATGGTGAAGAGGAGAAGATCCTTACTCCAAGCTTAACTACTCCTAGGCTTGAAAAGGATTTCTCCAACTCCTTCTTGAAGTGCTCCTCCAGAGATGCTGCTTTTCTCCTTGGCAATCCCTATATGGGTGTGCCCTTGCGCCTCCAAAGGTGGAAGAATTCCACCTTAGAATCTCCTCCAAGGGTGGACATGCACCATCCTCAAGAACTCTTGGACATCCTCCTACTTGGCTAGTCCTCTAGCTGGCGTGGGCACAAGAGAGAAGGGAAGAGGGGAAGGCACCAAGGGGACAGATTGTCCCCTCAATCTTCTTCTTCTCCTTCTTCTCTTGGCCGGCTATAGTAGGTGGAATATGGTGGAAGAATGGTGGAATAATGAAGCCAAAGGTGTCCTTATGGTGGTGGTTAATGGGGATATATATAGGAAGGGATGAGGGTATGGTTGGCATGGACACATGTAGGGCTAGGATGGATTCAAAGGGTGGTTATGGGTGGTTATGGGGATCCTAGGGTGTAGGATAAGTGGCGCCAACCTAAGGGGTGCTAGAGGAGGTGGTTATGGTGGCTAAGGGTTGGTGCCAACCTTGAAAGGTGCCTTGGTTTGGCACCATCCTTAGGGGGTTCTAGTACGGGGGTAGGTGTAAGACTAGGATTTGGGGGTGTTTTAGCGCCAAAGATTGGAGGTTCTAGAAGGGGTAGTTGGCACCAACATTGGTGGCTTTTGGAGGTTGTGGTGGAGTGAAGAGGCACCATTTTTGGCTCCAAGGTGAAGGAGTGCAAGGAGGTGTGTTTTGGCACCAAATAGGTGGGTTAGGGTCAGGTTAAATTGGGGTTAAGGAGAAGGATGGACAGCTATGGAGTGGAGGGCTTTGGTGGACCTAAGCTAAGCTAGCTTAGCTAGTATGGTAGTAGTGGAGAAGGTAGGAGGAATTAGGGTTTAGGGAAGAGGAGCTGAGGAAGAGCTGTCTGGACCTACATTGGAGTTGGTGACTGTTGAAGAGAACAGTAAGGAGCTACCTTAGCTGGCTTAGCTTGCTAGTTCCTTGCTAGCTGCTAAGCCAAGCTAAAGTAAGCTAGCTTTTGCTGAAATGAGCTGAGGTAAGCTGGGTCTAATCTTTCTGGAGGTAACCTAGCTAGCTAGAGTAGTTAGCTTAGGTTAAATAGCTTAGGTCAACTAGGTTGAGCTGAGTGGATTCTCTAGGAGCTGGACTTGAGCTAGCCTGAGCTAGTTGAGGTCATCTTTAGCTGACTTGAGTTAAGTAGAGTTGAAAGTAGTTGGACCTGAGCTGAGGTAAACTCCAGTCAACTTAGTTGAGCTAGATAGAGCTCCCAGTGAACTAATTGGAGGTAAGATGAGCTAGACTCAACTAAGTTGAGCTAGATCTGAGGTGACCTAAGTAGGGTTGAGCTACCTTAAGCTACCATCCAGCTAAGATGAGCTAAATGGAGTTTAAGAGAGATAACCCAAACCCATGTGAGCTGGTATCCAGCTATGATGAGCTAGATTTAGCTGGGGTTCAGCTGAATTGAGCTCCCTCTTCACCTATTGCCTTCTTGAATGCTAGGGTTTTAGAGATTTGATTATCTATTCATCCCTAACACTCAAATAAGCATTTCAAAAACAACAAAAATTATGCAATGCATGCCTAAGCTAAGTGATGCCTAAATGCAACCCAAAAACCTGTTTGCGGAGTTAAAATCCTAGGAGTTAGGTTTGTTTTAGGGCATAAGAATGATGATAAACTAGCATTTATCAGCTCATCATAGCTAAAAAACCTAAGTTAAGCTAGAGAAGAGGTTAAAACACTTCAATTAACATAAGAAATGGGTTAAGTGTGAGATTTATAAAAAACAACCTAAAACACTCAATTTGTGCTAAAAATAAATAATTAAGTCAATTTTGAGATATTTTATATCTAATTGTGTATATGAATGATCTAAATGCCAATTGAACACAATTTAAGCTTAAATAGACAAATCAATGTTTGAACTATATTCTAATATGTTCAATTTATATGCCAAAAAATTACATTGCATTCTGACATCATTAGGATCTTGAAATCATTGCATTATAGTTAGGTCCTTTGTATTTCACATTTTCTAAAGTCAACAATTAATGAGGACCTCATTGCAAACACATAAAGACTTCTTAGTTATTATTCCTCTCACTTATGGGCTTCAACCTAATTTTCACATCGCTTCACTTATTTGGGTCTTTCTAATATTTACCCAAAAGACTTGGGAAAGCTTCTCCACAGCTATTCTTGTGCAAAGAACACGGTACACTAGAGCTGTCCATCTTCCCTCTCTTGATCCAACGATAGATTTCCATCTAACCTTTTGGAACTAGTGCAATCTATTCCCGCCTAATTCTAGATCTCATCTAAGGGCCCATGTTTGTTCTAATCCTTTACGTGCCTCCCAGCTTTCATCTCAGCCCTTAAAACCCAATGGAGTTCACCCATTGATTTGGTCTCCCTGAGCTCCCATTTCCTATAAATACTCCTCCCTAACAATCCATGGCTCATTTATCAACTCCCTTCCCCCTGAGTCGATCATTGTCTACCCCTCCAACTCCTATTCCCCTTCTTCAGTGGTTGGTGACAGCAGCCACTTCACTCAATACCTGGCTACCTGCCGACGGTTGGATCCTAAGGAACCACCTTCTTCTGCTGGAGGCTCCTCCCATTTCATCGCCATCAACCGATGACAGGTGGACTCTTGAGAGTCACCTTCATCCCTTTGAGTAGATTTACAACTTTTATAGATAGATTTATCTCTTTCTTAGATTGATTTTGTTTAGTTAGGTAGAAAAGATGAGAATTTACTAATTGATTGCTTCTGATTAGGAGTAGAGTAGTGTAATTGGTTCTCCATCATGATCCACCCTCTTTAATCAATTCTGATCAGAGAGGAAAATTCACTCATCCATTTTATTCCCTAGACCTTCCCCTGCACCTTACAATCGCATTATACTATTTTCCTCGAAGTTTTAATCCACTAATCATCCCTCCATCAAAGCGGCCATGAGACCTAAAGCTTATTAGCTTCCAGACTTCATGGCACGCTGAATCATTAAAGGGTCTGTGGTTGGAAGTGCGAAATCAATGTTTTAAGATTGATACGTTGTAGTATAGACCAAAATCGCTCGTCAACAAATACAATTTATTAGTCGAATTGAAGTTCGAGGTCGAACACAGGGAGCAAATATGGAATTCATGTGCTAATCTCAACAAATAATATAAATGAGCACAATTAATTATTCAAAGGCTAATATTCAATGTATAGCATGAGTATACGAAGAGATAAAAAGAAATCTAGACAAAATAATGGTGATTTGGATCACCAATTATTAGTCTAACACATATATAGCAATTACTGAAGAGAACCAAATGAGTGAACAGTAAATCAGACGACTTAAATGTCATTTCTACAGTGTTTCTTCTTCTTTTGTTCTTCTTTCTTTCTTTGGCACAACTTCTTCTTTCCTTAGCTTCTTCTTTGGCTTCTCTTCCTTCTCTTTCTCTTCTTCTTTTCTTCTGCCTTTCTTCTCTCTTCTTCTTAAGAGGCATGGGCCCTCTTTCTCTTTTCTTCTTACACACAAACCTTCTTTCTTCTTCTCTTTTCATGACTAAGTGTGGAGCAGGGGAAACCAACTCAGAGCAAAAACTCCCTCCCCTGCTCTCTCTCTTTCTTCCTTCCTCCTCTTCTCTTTCACTGAAACCAGGCAATTGGATCAGGTATTCGGGTCAAGTGCGTACCTGGGTCCAGGGCTACGGCTGTGGTCGCAGCCGAGGAGTGAAGGCAGGCATATGGGTTGGGTCAGTGTATGCGGGTAAGGAGGACCTCACCCTCATGTTCTGAGGTGACTAAGCACTGAGAGAAAAATAATATATGGGTGTTGGCTCTATCATGATCCCACGATGTGGCACTAATGCCACACTTGTTCTTCGTGCAGTCAGTGGCAGCAAGTGGTGTTCGATTGAAGCTCTTGGAGTGGTTGAAGCTCTCAATTGGAAATTGAGATGCATTCCTGGAGGTAGTCCGCACTACCTGGGGCTATGACCTAGAGCGAATGCGACCAAAGAGCACGAGACGTGTTGGAGAACTCAAGGGCGATGACGGAGCTCCAGTCGGACCTGAAATAAAGGAATATGGCCTCCTAGCCACATTAAAATTATTTAATAGCTTCATTGGAGGGTGTGGAGTGAGATGGTAGTGGTTTCATGGCGTGTGAAGGTGTGTGGTGGTTGGATGGAGTCGGGGATGGAAGCTGGTAATGGGTGTGTTTGGGGGCGGTCGTGAGAGCGTGAATGGTGAAATAAAGAGTGGGCTTTTGTTTTTGGTGGTGTGGTGAAGGTTGTGGAGTAGGTGGCGAGGTGGTTGGATGTGTGTAGTCTGTGAGGAGCCTCGCCAGAGGTGCGGCTAGAGGTGGAGACGAAGGCGGTTGGCGGTGGTGTCGAGGGGATATGTTTGGACTTTGAGTGAGGGACACTAACCTAAGCATCTAACTAAACCTAACACCTACTCTAGGGGGACAAAGGAGGTATAATTGGCACCGGTTGTGGCTCGCCGGCACCGTGGAAGGTGAATACTCCTGAGAGGGACGTCGGCAAAGAACGAGGAGGACAGCCCTCGCGTTGACTGGCGAGGCACGGAGAAAGACAAGGAAGGCCCCTGCGCTTCCAATTTGGCCAATGGAGGTGCGGAGGAGGGAGGTCAAGAAGGTCCGCCGAAGCATAGGTTGGAGGAGGCCAGAGATAGGGATTTGAAGAAGTTTTTGGCCCAAAACCTAACTAAGGAACTTGGGTCCTTTTATATGGCTCAAGAGGGCCTTCCAAGCTTGCAAACCAAGCTTGGAAGCTTGGAGCTTATGCACAAGTAGGAGACCCAATCCTTCAAGCGATTCACATGAGGATTTGGGCAAGAATTAAAGCCCAAGATGTGGCTCAAATTGTAGGGAAATCTATCAAGAGTCTCCCTTCCACTTTTGGAAGGGATTCACCAATCAATCAGGGAGAAATCCCTAGTCGAAGGTCGTCGGAGTAGGTGTTCCTCCGCGATAATGGCGGAGGGACCTGATTGCAAATAAGATGACAAACTTTTGGACCCATTTGTAAGGAATTCAAAATGCTAGGGGTGCGTAAGTGATAAAAAGAGTCAAGTTAGAGTAAAATGCAAACTAGGTCAATATGATCTCTAATTGGGCCTAATATTTGGTACAAGCCTAATTTGGACCCAAGGAATTTGATGGTGAAGTCGGATTTAGGTTTTGACTAATTTTGACTGGTTAAGTTGCATAGAAACCCAAATTAGGGCAACTGTTTGTCTTAGACTCTGTTTTAGGTCAAAATGGGTTTAGATAGTCAAATCAAGGATGCCAAACCATAGAGAATATTTTTCTATGATTTTTAGAGGGTTTAGTGAATTTTATCCTGATCAAAACCTCGGTTAATTAAGCAGGTCTATTTTTACGATTTCAGATGTTATTTAATTCTTGAAATGAGTGAAAACTCGTTTCTATCTGCATGAACCCACTTATTAGACATTTATGACTATCTGACCTTTAATAAACCCCTGAGAAACTTGTGGTTGTTCTGCATACATGATAAGATGGTAAAATTACAGTTTTAACCTTGGTTTCTTATTATTCTCTTTGAAAGGATGTGCAATGAATTACTGTCTTCTAGTGATTATCGAAGAGCATTTAATGATGGAATATGACTAAATAAAGCTAGATATGGCTGATGATGATGTTATCATCATACCCCCATGCCTAACTTTTGCTAGTCCCTTAGCAAAATCTTACGGAATTAACTCAAATTCTAAACCATGCCTTGATGATCAAAGTCTTGATTTTTTCCTTCTTAGAAATTAGATCAGAATGCTAATAGTAGGCCTAGAGGTACTCAAGTACCAATCAAGATCTAGACCTGACCAGCTTTAGCCTCAATCTGCCACAAAGGTTTCTAAGGCCCACAGAAACTAACCTAATGTTTGTTGGATCTAGCAGTTAAAGCACCCGTGCTTGTAACATGGTTAGTCCAGGTTCAGTTTGCAGTGCATTTTTGTAAGAGAGAAGGATAGAAGAATTCTTGTACTTTTAGAGAGTTTTCTCTCTCTTTTTCTTTATTTCTAGCTTCAGATTAGCTCAAAAACACGTTCTGTATCGAATTCCTTGTTCCCACCATCAATCCTCACAGGGTCCCTGGCAATCGATGTTTCGAGATAACTACGCCCATGGCAACCGCCAGAACCCTGGCTTTTGACATTTCATGATAATGCCACCCATGGTGTTCTATAGCTAAATTCAGACCCTGGCGATCAAGATTTCAGGATAATCCCATCCATAGTACCTGAATCAGCATAAGGTGTTTATGTGCCCCCAGTTGGATATTTAGATATCCTAGGAGACAAGAACCGAGGAGATGATATGTTATTGTGCATCTTCGAGGTAAATTTCTCAACTCTCTGCACCGGGAACTCATCCAAATCAACTTGTGTTGGTAAGGCGCTCCTAATCTAGGTAGCTTTTTCATAACAGAATTAATGCATTTGCATGATTTTGATTATTAAGTGTACTAAACTAGACTGTGTGTGGATTAGGGTGCCTAGGTTACCGAATCCCGCAAATGAGAGGTCAATTAACGAGGCCTAAAAATCCCTAAGCCTTAAGCCTAATACTTAAGCTTCGCATTTTCCTCAACCTCTTGAGGATTATTCAGATTATAACAGATACGTGAATTTTTAACCCTAAAATAAGCCCAAGAGACCTAAGATCAGCACTCATACTAATCTCTTTGTCTCTCTGTTATTCTAGGACTTAATTTTTTTTCTTTTGATTTGATCCAGAACTTAAGTAGATTCCATAATCATTTACTAATGACTCATTTTTTTATTTCACATTGTAGCTCCCTTTTAACATTTAAAATCACCTCCTTTCTTCCTCAAAATGATATGCGATTAATCTCACAAAATTTCCTCCCCTTTCCACTTTTTGTTCTTTTTCAATTTTTTTAGTTTTTTGGTTTTTTGGAATATGTAATTTTTTGCAAGAACCCTTCAGAAATTCAAATTTTTATGTGTTTGCACTTTAACACCCCCCCATGCCTAAGTTTTGCAATGTCCTCATTGTAAATCGGAGGGTATGAAATCAGTGTGGTTTAAGGATTAGAACAGGATAAACGGGTGGGCAAAAGAGTCAAGATGACTGTTGAGGACTATTTCAAGCTCTGGTACAAGTACCAAAGGTGGAGTCGACTATTCTAAAACTGAACTCAGAGTGCAGTAGACGTGAAGCTCAAAAGGATACTCGGAAGGGTCTCAGTTTTTTGAAATGACAGGTTGCCTCCCGTTAAGTGCTAAATTCAATGCCTTCAGCCGAGCAGAAAATAGTCATGGAGAAGGAGTGGTCAAATCAGACGAATTTTGTAGAACAAGCACCTTGATCAAAAGCCTGGTTGGTCCAACCAGGTGCTTGTTCAAATCGACAGGCTGATGATGCAACCCAAACCCAATTAGTCTGGTGGGTTAATGGATGTGAATCAGTAGATATGGTGCCCACCAGATACTTTGTGATTCAAGAAGATATGGCAGTGTGAAATGTAGGTTTGGCTGAATCGGATCATCCTGGCTAGAGTAGGGGTCCTTAAAAGAGAATGAATTAATGGAGGATGTGAGATCCCTATGAGAGTGATCAGAGAAGGATGGGATGTGATTAATAGTCTGATCAAAGTCTGAATCCCTATCAAAAGATGGAGGAGAATCATATGCAACTGGATCATCGAGAGGAGAATCAGAGTAGAAGTTGATTCCAGTTGTAGATCGGGGTTGAATTTAGATCTGAGTGGGTTGTGTATGTGTTGTAGAAGATGTGGCTTCAAGAATAACTGTATGTGAGGGCTCCTCTAGGAATGGTTCAAAGGTTGGTGTATCTAGAGAGTCCTCATAGAGCCCATCAAAATCAAATGTAGAGGCCTGGAGAGTGCTTATAGGATCATGAAAATTGGAGTCAAGAAAAGATTCAAACTTTGGATTGCATACACTCTCAGCACTTGTTGTTTCTGAATCCTGTAGATCATAAAGGAATGATTCCAAGTCAATGGAACTTGATTCTGAATTGATGATCTCAGGATCAAGTACCTCAGAGTCAGAGTCGAAGAATGGGTCGTGGATGTTGAGGTCATAGATTGGCTCGTAGTCGTTAGGAAACAAAGGTTCTCTAAAATCAGAGTAAGATTCGAAATCATCGGAGAATTTGCAAAGATAGTGCTCTGAACCAGATTCCAAATCGGACGTTCCACCACAGAATGAATCGAGATGTGGAGAAGTAGCAACCTAACTTGGATCTAACCTAAACTTAGAATCTGATCTCAACAAGGTGTCCCTATTAGGCATGGGCTCGGGTTTTGGGATCCTAAGATAGACCCAATCGAATCCCAACTCTTCCAACTCCTCGATTTCTGTGTCATAAATTGGCATGATTTCTACAAATTGATCTATATCTCGGAGGAGTCTAGAGAGGTGTAACCCTCAAACATAGGCCCAGAATTGTATTTCAACTCAAAAATCTAAGTCTCACCACATGGGGCCTCATAATTATCCCAAATAGGCTCGAATCCAAATTCTAGGTTTAAGATAGGGTTTGGATCACTAAAATCTAGGCTGGACATTATTGGGATGTCAGAATCATCCTTAAAAATTACCTTAATAGGATAAGGCTCGGGATTTACACTCTCAAGGAGTTCTATTTTAAGCTCATCATTATAGGTGTCTAGGAATTTAAAGCTAGGCAAACCAGGTTCTCATATCTTTAGGGCTGCTCGAAATCGGAAACACCTGCAATTGGATCTTCCCAACCCAACTCAAGATCAGGTTTGTCAGTCTGCACATAAGTTGGATCGTATTCCACCTGGGTTGGGGATCCACAACAAACTTGATGCTTGAACCCAGGATTAGGGAAATCAGATTGATCCTCAATATTGTTCCAAGTTGTTTCTTTCCTCTCTTGGGGAATATATGGGTATTTTTGATCGATAATTTGTTTCAACAATTTTATCATCTCTTCCTGTTTCTCAAGGTCATCTTGGTGTCTTTCCCAAAGTACAAGATTTGTCATGCATTACAGATATTCAAAGTTATGCAATTTCTCTAACTCAATGTATCCTACCATGAGAATATCCCGGGTTGATCCATTTGTTGTTTGTGTCAATATTAATTGGGTACAGTTTATGATGAAGGTTGTTGTTATCGGCACATTAACCTGAATGTCGTCAACTGGATTTGAGGTTTTGTCATCAATCTCATAAAATCTAAGGGCATCCTTAATCATTCTATCTCTCATAGACATTCGAGATTCAGGTTTCCTAAATGGTCTTATTAGATTGCCAGGTTGCATTTTCAAAATCAAGTGGTGAAATCAGGATTTTAGAATCATACTCAGGTTCAGATTTGAAGTTGATCAGATTAAATTAGAGCTCCCTGTAGGTTAGAAACCTAATGACCTTCCTGTCTGTGCTCTTGAGAAAAGACGAAGGACTAGATGTTACAGGGTTTCCCCCATCCAACCTTGTCACTATGATTCCAAGTAGACTGGAATGTACAGACTTAAGACCTTAAGTCTACCAATCTTAGCCTAATTTGTGCCTTGGATTTCACTTGATTAGAAGTTAATTTGACTTGTGATCTAATTTGGAGGTAGGTTGGCCCACAATATAGACCAACTTCACCTGACCTACCCTAAAGATGACATAATGAAATCTAGGTCATGACCCAGAAATCACCCTGAATGATTCTTAATTTATTAGGTTCACAATTTTAGGGTTCAAGTGATTTTAGAGCCTGATTTTAGGATTTTTCTTGATTAGATCTTTTCAAACAAGGGCTTGGGTAGCACACAAATGTGGGAGGGTTTATTCTCTTTTATGTAGGCAAGTGTGAAGTAACACTCTAGAAACCCTAGAATTGAAACCCTACTTGGCTCTAATCCAAGTCCAATTGATCTCAAATTGTTTTCCTTGGACTTCAAACAAGAACTGTGTAGTTTAAGAAGGTTAGAAATTAAGTGTAATCCCTAATAGGTACAGAAAATTTAGGTAGGGAATTCTAAGCAGAATCACCTTCAAGCTTCAATCAAATGTGAAATTTTTTCGTAAATCAAGAAACTTGCCTTTTTAAATGACAATTTACTATAAAAATAAGGCAGGTTTTCCTAATTGATTATTTCCTATTTTTATCTTCCCAAGATTAGGAGGTTGATTAGGGAAGAATAGAAAAGTTACCTACCGTGGAGTGGTTGATTTGCACAAAAGATCTCCTCATGAAGTACCTCGCAAAATCACAGTAAAGTAAACAGGGCAAGTTAGTGCTCAAATATAATTAAATAATATAAGAATAGCGGTGAATTGCGTGTTGCTCCCTGGCAATGACACCAAAATGTTGGAAGCATGAAATCAATGTCTCAAGATTGTTACACTGTAGTACAGACCAAAATCGCTCGTCAACAAATACAATTTGTTACTCAAATTGAAGTCCATGGTCAAACACAGGGAGCAAATATGGAATTCACATGCTAATCTCAAAAAATAATAAAAATGAGCACAATTAATTACTCAAAGGCTAATATTCAACGTATAGCATGAGTATACGAAGAGACAAAATGAAATCTAGACAAAATAATGGTGATTTGGATCACCAATTATTAGTCTAACACATATATAGCAATTATTGAAGAGAACCAAATGAGTGAATAGTAAATCAGACGTATGATTTTACAATCAAACGACTTAAATGTCATTTCTACAGTGTCTCTTCTTCTTTTATTGCTCTTCTTTCTTTCTTTGGCACAACTCCTTCTTTCCTTGGCTTCTCTTCCTTCTCTTTCTCTTCTTTTCTTCTGCCTTTCTTCCCTCTTCTTCTTAAGAGGCACGACCCCTCTTTTTCTTCTCTTCTTATGCGCAAACCTTCATTCTTCTTCTCTTTTCACGACTAAGTGTGGAGCAGGGGAAACCAACTTAGAGCAAAACCCCCCCTCCCCCGCTCTCTCTTTCTTTCTCTCTTCCTCCTCTTCTCTTTCACTGAAACCAGGCAATCAGATCGGGTATTCAGGTCAAGCGCATACCCGAGTCTAGGGCTACAGGCATGGTCATAGCCGAGGAGTGAAGATAGGTATATGGGTTGGGTCGATGTATGCGGGTAAGGAGGACCTCATGCTCATGTTTTGAGGTGACTAAGCACTAAGAGAAAAACAATATATAGGTGTTGGCTCGGTCTTGATCCCACGATGGGGCACTAATGCCACGTTAGTTCTTCGTGCGGTCAGCGGCAGTAGGTGGTGTTCGATTAAAGCTCTTGGAGTGGTCGAAGCTCTCAATTGGAAACTGAGATGTGTTCCTGGAGGTAGTCCGCACTACCTAGGGCCAAAACCTGGAGCAAATGCGACCGAAGAACGTGAGACGTGTCGAAGAACTCAAGGGCAATGGAGGAGCTCCGATCAGACCTGAAATAAAGGAATACGGCCTCTCAGCCACATTAAAATTGTTTGATATCTTCGCTGGAGGGTGTGGAGTGAGATGGTGGTGGTTTCATGGCGTGTGAAGGTGTGTGGTGGTTGGACGAAGTTGAGGATGAAAGTTGGTGATGTGTGTGTTCGAGCGCGATCATGAGAGTGTAAATAGTGAAATAAAGAGAGGGCTTTTGTTCATGGTGGTGTGGCGAAGGTTGTGGAGTAGGTGGCATGTCGGTTGGATGCGTGTAGCATGTAGAGAGCCTCACCAAAGGTGGAGACGAAGGTGGTTGGCGGTGGCATCGAGGGGATATGTTTGGGCTTTGAGTGAGGGAAACTAACCTAAGGATATAACTAAACCTAACTACCTACTCTAGGGGGATGAAGGAGGTAGAATTGGCACCGGTTATGGCTCTCTGGCGCCGTGTAAGGTGAATACTCCTAAGAGGGACGGTGGCAAAGAACGAGGAGGACAAACCTCGTGTTGACTGGCGAGGCGTAGAGGAAGACAAGGAAGGTCGCTGCACTTCCAATTTGGCCATTGGAGGCGCAGAGGAGGGAGGTCGAGAAGGTCCACCAGAGCATAGGTTAGAGGAGGCCAGAGATAGTGATTTGAAGAAGTTTTTGGCCCAAAACCTAGCTAAGGAACTCGGCCTTGCAACCTGGTTCCTTTTATATGGCTCAAGGAGACCTTCCAAGCTTGGAGCTTATGCACAAGTAGGAGACCCAATTCTTCAAGCGATTCGCATGAGTATTTGGGCAAGAATTAAAGCCCAAGACGTAGCTCAAATTGTAGGGAAATCTCTCAGGAGTCTCCCTTCCAATTTTGGAAGTGATTCGCCAATCAGTCAGGGAGAAATCCCTAGTCGAAGGTCGTCGGAGTAGGAGTTCCTCCACGATAATGGTGGAGGGACCTGATTGCAAAGAAGATGACAAACTTAGGGACCCATTTGTAAGGAATTCAAAAGGCTAGGGATGCATAAGTGATAAAAAGAGTCAAACTGGACTAAAATGCAAACTAAGTTAATATGATCTCTGATTGGACCCAAGGAATTTGATGGTGAAGTTGGATTTAGGTTTCAGCCAATTTTGACTGGTTAAATTGCATAAAAACTCAAATTAGGGCAACTGTCTATCTGAGACTCTATTTTAGGTCAAAATGGGTTCAGATGGTCAAATCAAGGATGCCAAACCCTAGAGAATATTTTTATATGATTTTTAGAGGATTTAAGTGAATTTTATCCTGATCAAAACCTCAGTTATTTAAGCAGGTCTATTTTTAGGGTTTTAGATGTCATTTAATTCTCGAAATGCGTGAAAACCCATTTCTATCTGCATGAACCCACTTATTAGACATTTATGACTATCTGACCTTTAATAAACCCCTAAGAAACCCGTGGTTGTTCTACATTCATGATAGGATGGTAAAATTACAGTTTTAACCCTGATTTCTTGTTATTCTCTTAGAAAGAATGTGCAATGAATTATTGTCTGCTGGTGGTTATGGAAGAGCATTTAATGATGGAATATGACTAAATAAAGCTAGATATGGCTGATAATGATGTTATCATCATCTGCCTACTCACTCCATATGATCACATGGACCCTTCCTTTAATTTGAATTGCACCGATTTGAGTGATTGAATTTGATCTGATTCTTGCAATTGATTGAGGAATTCAAGATGCAATTTGATTTTAATCAGATTTAATCACTCAAATTGAGTTGTTTGAAGTGTAATTGGATTGATTGTGGTGGGTTTGAGCCAATTGAAGTTGATTTTTATCATGCATTAAGCTCAGGCCTAATTTCTATGGTCGATACTATTTGTCTTCTGAACACTAGTAGCAAGGCCATGGATTTTTAATGCACTATTTTGAGGCCCTTGCAATGACCTCAATGGTTCTGAAGAGTCACCAGGGATCCATAAACACTACATAATAGTGTGTAGGCATCCTACGTGTTCATATCACTCCAATAATCTTACATCAAATGCCTACCTAAGCGATATTCATATGTGGATTTGAATTGCTTTATCTACTAAACAAGGAGTCAAAGGTTGTTTATGGAATTTGAATGAAGTTGTGCAATCAAGTTTAGATTGATTTTAATGGCTATTTTGATCTCTTTTCTTCATGTTGTCTATAGAGTAAGGCAGAAATCAAATTAGGGCTTCTAGGGGTCCTTCACTGTTGATCAGAGTTTCATTGAGTTCCAGGTGCTTTTCTAAATGAATGCGGCACCTAATAATGAGAAATAAATGTTTTGAAGTTGATCTGAGTACTTGAGTTGTCCTATCTTTCTTACTATCTACAGCAAGAATTGTAGGAACAATGAAGGTTTTTTGATAATCAATGAGCATTGAATTGATCTGTGTAAGTTGTAAATCATTCAAGGAGTAATTGCAATGACTTGGAATGAGTTTGTTTTTACTAAAGTGGGTCCGATTAGAGATTTATTGGCTTTACTACTCTATTCTGATGGGATTTATGAGTTCTAGTCATTCAATTAGTGTACTGAGGTTTTGGTAAATGTCTAAATATGATTCATGATAATTCTTAAGACTGGAAACATGTTTTTAATGAAGAATTGAGATTTTAAATCAGAATGAGATGGTCTAATTTATCTCTTTTCAGTAGAAACTACCTCATACTGAACTAAACTTCTTGGGTGATTAACCATGGTTTCTTAATGGAATTTTGGGCTAATATGAGATTTATGTTAAGACCCGTGCCATCAAATTTCTTTAAGACGTCTGGGACTTGGGCCAAACGTCTGGTCAGACGTCTGGAAATAAATTTTTACGTGCGTACGACTGCGAGTCTACGCGCATGTCGCATGCAGGCTGAGACCCAGCCAACTTCTTCTCTTTCTTCTTCCCTCGTCGACTTGTAGAGCTGTCCCCCATGGCTACATATATTCCCTCTCCTCTCCCTCATGCCACCCCACACCATCAGTCTTCTCCTTCCCCGAGCACGAGAGAGAGAGTGAGAGCAGCAATTGCTGCCGAGTGCATCGGTGGAGAGGAGAGGAGCGGCGAGAGGGAAGAGAAGAGAGCGCACGAGCCGTGAGAGGGAGAGATCGTCGAAGCAGTTTGAGGCCGGGCGGCATGTGCGAGGCAGAGCGTTGTGCTAGGGAGATTTCCCCCGGCGTTGCTGCAGCTAGGCAGCAAACGCGTGGCTGCGTGGCATCTTCTCGAGCAGCAGAAAGAAGACGAAGGAGGTCCTGATTCTGGGATTTTTCCCAGAATCAAACATCTGGACCCACATCCAGACAACGTGGACAACATCTGGAAGAAGCTCTAGACGACTGAGAGGTACGTACTGCGCTTATACCTTCCCTTTTGCGAATACGGCCATGCAGGTCGTTCCGTCGAAACTCTGTTGCGTGCCGTGTTGAGAGATTTTGCGTGCGCATGTAGGATTCGCTTTGGGAAGGCACGGGACACATCCTCCCACATGGTTCAGACGTCTGGGCGAGGCACCAGACGGCAGAGATCATCTCCAGACGTCCGGAGGGATAGTCGGATGTTTGGAACTAGGTCCAGACGGTTCAGCAGGATCCCTGGATGTCTGAGGAGCAACGCAGAGTGAGGTAGGGATCTAGACCCCTTTTAAGATGTCTAGAAGATGTTCCAGACGTCTGATTTGAGTCAGAATTGGCATTTTTGACCCATTTAGGGTCCTTTTGAGGTCTGATTTCCGCGTTTAAGATTTCGTTCTTCTCCGAATAAGTTCCTCTACTTGTCTGAAGTACTTTTATCCTATTTTGAGTGGTTTCTTGTGGTTGATCCTTGTGTTAGGACCTCATTCTGTTGCGGATTTGCGGGTTGCGGAGGCACGTGGACCTACCGATCACGCCCCATTACTCCCGATTTTACAGGTTGAGTGGCTTCCCTTAGTTAATTACAAACATAAATGCTTTTCTGGAATAAATGATAGATCCTAGGGTATGGCATGAATCCTAGGACTAGAAACACTGGAACAATTGTATTGAATGCCTGAATTGTAGTCTTGGATGAGTAGATAGAATAATAATAATTGCTTGTTGATGAGAACCTCATCATGAGCCATAACTAGCTCATTTTGACCCAATACAAAGGATAAAAGCTCCTACATATCTCAAGGAAAAGCTTAACTCAGAGAATTCTGAGTTTGAGAAGAAAACAAGTCATAAGGGGTAAAAGTGCAATTTTACCAGTATAATCTGCATACAGGGTAATTCAGGGCCCAAACATAGGTCAAAACAGCTTAATAAGAATAAAAGTGGGATGAGATGATCTAGCAAGGGCTACAGCACTTCCAAGGAACCAAATGATAATCTGTAACCCTAAAACAACCCACTTCAATTCACAAGGTTCGAGGCTAAGTAAAAATAGAATAAACCCTCTAAAATTCATAGAAAAATAATCTCTGGGGTTTAGAACCATCAATTTGGCCTTTAGAACCCATTTTGACCTACATTGAGAACCATGCCCAATTAATAACTTAATTTGGGTTTTTGCGCAAATTGACCGGTCAAACAAGGTTTAATATGAAAATAAAATTCACCATCAGATTCCTTAGGTCCTAATTAGTCATGTATAAAAACTTGAGCCTAAGAAGAAACCTCCTTGACCGACTTCACACTTTGGTCCTCATATATTTACTCTTTGGCCCTCAACTTTTGAACCCTCGCATTTTGGCCCCTAACTCTCCTTCGTTCTTTGCAAACAGGTCCCTCCTGCAAAACCCTGCCAGCACCATGCTCCGGCGACCTTGCGCGGAGCATGGCGCCGCGCAGGGTAAGATGGAGGACCTGGCAAGTGTACCGGGGGTGCCCTGCGTCGTCAGCCGTCGCAGGAGCACCCCCATGGTCATTGTAGCCCCCCATACCGGCCGTGCGAACGCACGGACGGTATGGGTTCGTATTCCGACCATTCTCCGGCGAGGGAGACACGTCGTCTCCCTCCGCCTTCCTCCCTGCTTCAACCCTATAAATACCCCCCGCCGTTCCACCGACGAAGGCAGCCTGGATCTGACGGAGAAAACCCCCAGCTTTCTTCTCTTCTTTCTCCGGCAGACGCTCACCAGCTCCGGCGACTTCCTCCCCCTCCACCTCTTCGCTCTGCCGCACTACCAGCAGCAGAGACGTCCTCCCCTGCTCTTTCCGCGCCACGCCGCACCCAGCTGGCGCCTCTCCAGCCCTCTGCTCGCCGCCGCCCCTCTCCCTGAGCATCGTCTTCTCCGGCGACAGTCGATACGACTGTCGCCCTGTTCCTCCCCCTTCGTCCCTGCAGTTAAGTTAGACCTACTCCCCTTCTCCTCCTCTTTCTTTCCCCGCTTTCGATTTAGTCAATTAAGCCCTCTACCGACCCTGTTCACCCTCATCCTCTCCGCCTCCGACCACCCTCCGGCGAGCCGCTCCCATCACCTCAGCGACCCACACGGCTCGCCAACCACCGCAGAACCTCCGCCTCCTCACCCTGATCCTCTTCCGCCCCTCCACTTCCCACCAAACACCCTCTGCAGATCCACCGAACACACCCACTCCCTCGCTCACAGTTTGACCTAGGATGACCTGATAGCTCCACCTCGCCCCCTGCAGACCCCCTGACCACCTTCGCCGTGCCACGGCGAAGGTCCCCCGCCTGTCTGATTTGGCCGAGAGGCCGTGCTATTGATTTCAGGTTCCAGGCCTTGACCGCCATTGGCGAGGAAGCTCGAAGCTTGCTTGAGGTTGCTCCAAGCCTAGATATCCCAGGTTGAAGAGCCACGGCCAGCGCGGAAGAGTCTTGCGCACACACCCTGGCCCTCAATTGGAGTTGCGCGCCTCAACAGCTGCTGCAATTGGAAGCGCCATCCCTGCTGCAGGCGTGAGAGAAAAGGGGTGCGCGGATAGTCCCACCTCGGGAGTTTCTGAAGCCACACACCCACATAAATTGCAAAAGTGCCACCATCTGTTTGCCTCAGTTACCACGGGGTGAGGTCCCTCTCACCCGACCCGACCCGACTCGGCCTCGTCCGTGACCACGCTCCGCGGACCTGGCCCGACCCGATTAGACTGACCTGCACTCCTCGCCCACCACGCACGCCGGTGGGCCTGGACCCGGGCCTGACCCGAACCCGATTACCCGGTAGCGCTCTGGGAGAGCTTCCGAAGAGTGATTTCAGAGAGAGAGATACGCGGGGGAGGGGGGTAGAGTAGGTTTTTGCCTCTTGATGAAAAAAAAAAAAACTCTGAAGTGTGCAGGCCAAAGAAGAAGAAGCAGACCCGCTGAAGAAGAAGGAGCTGCTGCACTGTAGCGAAGGCATCGTTAAGTCGTCTCAGCACCGGGGCAGACGACGGAAGGTCAGCAGCCAGAGCAGGAAAGAAGACAGGCTGAAGAAGAAGGAAGAGCACGGCCATCGCGAAAGAAGAAAAAGAGAGGTCAAGGCAGGTGAAGACAAAGAAGAAGAAGGAATGAAGAGAAGCAAGAAGCAAGAAAAGAAGAAGACGATTTGAAGAAAAAGAAAGAAAGGAAACAAGGAAGAACAGAAGAAGAAGAGCACGAGGGGAAGATCTGAAGAAAGCAGAAGAAGAAGAAGAAGAAGAAGAAGAAGAACAGGAAGAACCAAAGACAAAAAGGAAGAAAAGAAGAAGAAACCAAATTTTCATCTCTCTCTCTCTCTCTTTATTTTTGTAATAAAACTTGTATATCTCTAGAATACAACTTGCTCCCTGAGTTCGACCTCGGGAACTCTTTTATTTTTCCGAGTAAAAAAATCTTTATATGAAACGTTGGTAACAACCGGCTTTACTACAACGATATAACCCAAACCCCCCGAAGTTACCGTATCACTTGTAATTGGATAACACCTTCCTATGAAATATAGAGTACTGTTGCTAGTAACTGCTACATGTAATTCCTATCGTTTGAAATTAAATAAGAGCTGCATGTATATGAATTGGAAAAGAAAGTTATAATGTTGGAAACATGTGCTATATGCGAATAAACCTAAAATGATGAAACCTAGTATGGCTTCGCCTGAGAAACATGAGCATGAACCCTACGGGGAATTAGGAGTAGAGCTCCTTGAAATAAATAGAATGGAACTAGAAAAGTGAATGGGAAAGTGTGTTGTCTCTTGGGTACGTGGTACCAAGGGAAGCACATGTTACTTCTTAGAGCAGAGTGGAGCTAGCCGCCCTAAGGTTGAGACCCGGGGTTTGGCCTGGCCACTTTGTACTGACTTTTGGCCCTCGCGTACACAGTATCGGGGAGAGCTACCCGTGTAGGGAGAGAGCTAGCCACCCCATGGGGCTCGGGGTTTAGCTATCCATCCTACATCGACTTGTTAGGCCCACTGGGCAAACCAGGGTAGTCAGGCGAGGGTGAGCGGACTGTGGAGGGGCGAGACCCCTGTTTGGTTACTGTGGAGGGGCTAGACCCCTGTTACTGAGAGGGCTCTAGCCTATACTGGTTCCATGTTGTACTTTGGGTGCACCCGTTAACGGAAACGACTGACCGCGTGCCAGTGCGGAGTAGCTACTCGTGCGTTTATCGCACGTGCCGTAGTCACCGTTACGCCTGTTAGTGACCTTGGGGTGGTTAACTGAGTGTAGGACAACCACGGGGGACTCTCCCGGCCAAGAGAGCACCACGTGCTACTTCTACTCTTCAGAAAAGACTGCAATCAAGATCGTTCCCACGAGGAACATTTGAGATCAAGAAAAAGAATGATAAATAAACCAAGTGATGAAAGAAAGAATAATTAGTTAAATAAAGAAAGAAATTGAAAATAACAACTACCTGTCCACCTTTACTATTTCTCTTAGTTGCTGGTTGCCACTCTACTCAGTGTTTCGTTGACGTGTCATACTTACCACCTTTTGCAGGTCCAGGTGTTGAGCAGCCAGAGCCCACGGCTGCAGAGGGTGCTGGGCCCAGTAGAGCCTAGTAGTGCACTTTTGTTGTACCCCGTTTTCTATAGTAGTGAGTATTTTGTTACACTTTTGTACTCTTGTATTGTAACTTCATATTGTTATACCTGTTTAAAATTCTCTACTGTTGTAGTGGTGTGTACTGTAGTAGTTTACTTCTTTACTACTGTACTTTTGTTACTATTAGTTGCTTGCATGGTGAATGTGGGTTATTTTACTGCTTTTTGGTTACCTTCTCGTTGGACGACTGGGTCTTGGGATCAATCGAGTCGGTCCGATTCTCATGTCCTGTAGGGATTCGGGAATCTGGTCTAACAAGATGGCATCAGAGCAAGGTCGTCCCGAGAAGTGAACCAACTAGCTGGAAAATAACCAATTCACGTGCTTGTAACTAGAGTAACCACCAAAACGTACCTTTTGACATCTGTTCTAGGGTTCCTTCATTGAATGTCGGTTAGTATTGATGTCTTTTCTGTTCCGTGTTCGCGTCTCCTTGCAAGAGATGCCTCGACGAGGAGGTAGCGAGGCGAGCCGAGGACGAGGTCGGAGGGGTGGGCGCGTTGAGCCTGATGAATCAGTGGACCAGCCACTTCTCCCGAGCATTCAGGCCCAGGACCTCTCCCAGCTGATACGGGAGATCGTGCGAGAGGAGCTCCACCCGCCGCCACGAGTGCCTCTCCCTGTAGCTGCAGAGGGGGAGTCCTCTGTGGGACCACGAGATGGACACGATGCTGGACGTGGGGGAGGGGGTGGGCCTCCACCGCCCCCACCTTCCTCCGGCACTTCCGAGCATGAGGCCTCTTTACCTAGAGGCGTACCAGCTTCTCCACTTCAGTGCCACTACAAGCTTTTCGGACAGTTCCGAAAGCTGAAGCCCCCTTCCTTCAAGAGGGATGAGGACCCGACCGAGGTGGAGGACTGGCTAAAGCAGATCGAGAAGGTGTTTGACACCCTTCGCCCCCCTGTGGAGTGCCGCATGGCCTTTGCCACGTACCAGCTGGAGAGCGCAGCACACAGGTGGTGGAGGGCAGTCAGGGGTCAGGAGAGGGAAGAGCCGACTTGGGACCAGTTTGTCACCCTCTTCTACGAGCAGTATTTCCCTCAGACATGGTAGGACCAAAGGAGGCAGGAGTTCCACACTCTCCGCCAGGGGACGATGACCATGAGCGCGTACCGCACACGTTTCCTGGAGCTGTCTCGTTTCGCAGCGACAGCCGTGGCTACCGAGGAGGAGCACCTTTGGAGGTTCACCGAGGGGCTCCGACCTGCTATTCAGGGGTATGTCAAACCCTTGAAGCTACCTACGTTCTCGAGGGTGGTGGAGGCAACTATGACGTATGAAGAGACCAACCCGTCCTCACGTGACACTGACAGCGGACGAAAGAGACCCTATCAGCCAGACTACTCACAGGGCCAATGAGGGAGGAGGCACGTGGCACCCGCAGGAGAGTCTTCACGCTTTGCGGGGCCATCAGCGGCCTTTAGGGGCCCCCGACAGGGGCCAGCTGCCAACACCGAACCCCCGCCCAGCCGTTAGCAGGGACCCACTGAGGGTGGGAGTCGAGTCCCCCTTTGTTACCAATGTGGCCAGCCGGGCCACATCAGGAGGGACTGCCTGTCTAGGGATGGAGGTCAGCAGATGCTCCCTGCGACGAGCATTGGAGGGTGAGCTGGAGGCCGCAGTTTCCAGAAGTGAGGAGGAGGACAGCAGTCGCGGGGAGGGTACCAGTCAGCAACTACCCGTCCAACGCAGAGTTTGGCTGCTTCGTCCGCACCTAGGGCTGAGGGGCGTATCAACGCCCTGACACACAGAGACGCAAGAGCTTCGGGATCAGTGGTGGCAGGTATGGTTTCAATTTCCGGTAGACTAGTTTACACGCTTTTCGATTCCGACGCCATGCACTTGTTTGTCGCTGTCAATCTTGTTGTTAGTTTGGGGCAGGACTATGTGTTGTTAGAGGATTCGTTCGTGATCAGAGGTCCGGGTGGTTAGTTGTTCATAGCTGAGGAGGTGTACACAGGTTGTGAGGTCAGTGTTGGGGGACACAACCTTCCCGCTGACCTGATCGTGATACAGATGGAGGACTTTGGCGTGATTCTGGGGATGGATTAGTTGTCCGCTTACCACACCTTGGTGGACTACTTTGAGAGGAAGATCGTCTTCTCCATACCGGAGTTGCCTTCTTTTCGAGTTCCACGGGCAGCCAGTGGACGGAGGCTTCAGGTGCATTTCTGCACTTCGGGCGGCGAGACTTTTGGGCCAAGGGTGTGAGGGCTTCCTAGCTTGTGTGGTGGCGCAGCCCAACCCTATGGCAGACTTTTATAGTATCCCGGTGGTCAGAGAGTACCCCGACGTGTTCCCAGATGAGTTGTTAGGACTACCGCTCAAGCGTGAGATTGAGTTTGAGATCTCACGCGTACTGAGGATCAGCCCCATTTCTACAGCACTGTACAGGATGGCACCACTTGAGCTGCGGGAGCTCAAGTCTCAGTTGCAGGACCTTCTGGAGAAGGGCTTTGTGAGGCCCAGTGCGTCTCCATGGGGAGCCCCGGTATTGTTCGTGAAGAAGAAGGATGGTACCGTACACCTTTGCATGGACTACAAACAACTAAATAGGGTTACCATCAAGAACAGGTATCCGCTGCTGAGGATTGATGACTTGTTTGACCAGTTGCGATGTGCCATGGTATTCTCCAAGATAGACTTGAGGTCTAGGTACCACCAGTTGAGGATCAGGGAGGCAGACGTCTCCAAGACACCTTTCTGCACCCGGTACGGACACTACGAGTTTTTGGTCATTTCGTTTGGGCGAACCAACGCCCCCACTGCCTTCATGGATTGGATGAACCGGGTGTTCAGACCGTACATGGACTAGTTTGTGGTGGTATTTATTGATGATGTGCTCATTGGAGAAATGGTGGCGAGAGATAACTAGGTTTTATTATAGCGTTGTAGTATAGCCAGTTATTGCCATCATTTCAAATATATAATTTTTTACTCTGAAAATAAAAGAGTTCTCGAGGTCGAACTCAGGGAGCAAGTTGTATTCTAGGGGTACAAATTCTTATTACAAAAATAAAGAGAGAGAGAGATGAGAATTTGGCTTCTTCTTCTCTTCTTTCTTCCTCTTTGGCTTTTGGTTTCTTCTTCTTTGTTTATCTCCTTGTGGTCTTCTTCTACTGCCTTCTGTTCTTCAGATCTTCTTTTTACTTCTTTCTTCTGATCTTCTTCTCGTGCTTTTCTTCTGCTTTTGCTGTCAGGACGTCTCTCCTTCTTTCTTCTTTTTCTTTCTGTCTTCTTTATCTGCAGCAGTGGTGATGTTCTTCTTCTTTCTTTTCTGCCTTCAGAGCGTCGTCTGATTTTCCACTCAGACGACTTAAGTCGCCGCTGCTACAGTGCCGCTCGGTGCTCCTTCCTTCAGTCTTCTTCTTCTTCTCTTCAGCCCTTCCGCAGTCCCTGCACCTGTGCCTGCACACTCAAAGTTCCAATCAGAGATGGCAAAACCAACTCTACCCTTCCCACCCCCCGCGTTTCTCTCTCACAGAAGCCGCTCTTAGGAAAGCTCTCCCAGAGCTGCCGGGTAGTCGGGTACGGGTCGCGCCCGGGTCCAGGCCCACCGGCGTGCGTGGTGGGCGAGGAGTGCCAGACAAGTCGGGTCGGGTCGGCCGGATCCGCGTGATCAGCTCGCGGATGGGCCCGGTGAGACGGTGTGAGAGGGACCTCACCCCGTGTGCTGAGGCAATAAGCCTCCAGCACGTTTTCAATTTGTATCGCTGCGCCGCTCCAGAGCCTTCCGAGGTGGGACTAAACTGACGCCTCTCCTCGCATGCGCCTGCTGGAAGACCGCGGCCTTGCTTCTGCAGCTGCAGCTTTGATTTTCGTCGGTTGCTGGCTGGCTGCCTTCGCAGGAGTCTCCTTAATCCACAGCAGCTGGAAACCTGGAGTCCTCAAGCCTGGAGCGCGGGAGAAGCTGCTTCAATGTGGCGTCAATGGCGGTCGAGCCTCACAACCTGTCGGACACGAATATGGCTTCTCAGCCTAATCAAACTACTGGGGAACCTTCGCCGTGGCACGGCGAAGGTGTTGAGCTGTGTGGCAAGCCGCAAGGCGGTGTCTGGCGGCAACCCTAGGTCGGACTGCAACCGGAGAAATGGGTTTGTTTGGGGGAGCGTTATGGAGGTGTGGAGTGGCAGTGGAGGGGTGGGGGGTGTTCAGTGTGATGAGGCGGAGGTTCGGTGAGGGTCGGCGAGGCGTGTGAGGCTGTGGAGCGATGGGGGCGTCTCGCCGGAGGGTAGCCGGAGACGAAGGGGGTGACGGTGGTCAGGGTCGGTCGAGGGCTTAATTGAACAAATTGAAATAGGGAAAAGAAAGAGGAGAGGAAGGGAAGTAGTTCTAACTTACTTGCAGGGATGAAGGGGGAGGAGTAGGGCGACAGTCGTATCGACTGTCGCCGAAGAAGAAGATGCCCAGGGGAAGGGGCGGCGGCGAGGAGAGGGCCGGAGAGGCGCCAGCTGGGTGCGGCGTGGTGCGGGAAGAGCGAGGGAGGGCAACCCTGCAGCTGGTAGTGCGGCAGAGAGACGACGAGGAAGATGAGAGGCCGCCGGAGCAAGGGGGCGCCTGTCGGATTGGGAAGAGAGGAAGTGGGGGTCTTTCTCCGTCAGGACCGAGCTGACAAGAACGGCGGAGCGACGGGGGTATTTATAGGGGCGGAATCAGAGACGAGGGCGGAGGGAGACGACGTGTCTCCCTCGCCGGAGGATGCCGGAGGAAGGAGACCCATACCGTCCGTGCGTTCGCACGGCCGGTATGGTGGGTTGCAGCGACCAGGGGGGTGTTCCTGCGACGGCTGACGACGCAGGGCACCCCCATTTGACCTGGCAGGCCCTCCCCCTTACCCTGCGCGGCGCCATGCTCCGTGCAAGGTCGCCGGAGTGTGGTGCTGGCAGGTTTTGCAGGGAGGACCTGAATGTAAAGAACGAAGAAGAGTTAGGGGCCAAAATGCGAGGGTTCAAAAGTTGAGGGCCAAAAAGTAAATAGATGAGGACCAAAATGTAAAGTTGGTCAAGAAGGTTTCTTCTTAGGCTCATGTTTTTATACGTGACTAATTAGGACCTAAGGATTCTGTGGGTGAATTTTATTTCTGGATAAAACCTCGTTTGGCCGATCAATTTACGTAAAAACCCAAATTAAGTTATTAATTGGGCATGGTTCTCAATGTAGGTCAAAATGGGTTCCGAAGGCCAAATTGAAGGTTCTAAACCCTAGAGATTATTTTTCTATGAATTTTAGAGGGTTTATTCTATTTTTACTTTACCTCAAACCTCGTGAATTGAAGTGGGTTTGTTTTAAGGTTACAGATTATCATTTAGCTCCTTGGAATTGCTGTAGCCCTTATCAGATCATCCCACTTTCCTTCTTATTCGGTTTGTTTGACCTATGTTTGGACCCTGAATTACCCTGTATGCAGATTATACTGGTAAAATTGCATTTTTACCCCTTATGACTTGTTTTCTCCTTAAACTCAGAATTCTCTGAGTTAAGCCTTTCCTTGAGTTATGTAGGAGCTTTTATCCTTTGTATTAGGTCAAAATGAGCTAGTTATGGCTCATGATGAGGTTCTCATCATACCCCCATGCCTAGCTTTTGCTAGTCCCTTAGCAAAAACTTAAGGTTTCAACCGTTATTCTAGACCATGAAGTTCTTAATAGCTTCAGATAAGTGCTTTTTCATTTAAACCTAGATTAGGTTAGAATGCTGACCATAGGCCTAAAAGGTACTCTAGTACCAATCAAGATCCAAATCTGTCTAGCCTTAGCCTCAGTCTTTAGCAAAGGTTTTTAAGGCCCACAAGAACTAACCTAAGGTTTATTGGACTTTGTGGTTAAAGCACCCGTGCTTGAAATGATTTTAGCCCTGGCTCAGTTCGCAGTGCATTTTCTAAGAGAGAGATAGAAAGTTTTTCTGTTTGGAGAGTTTTCTCTCTCTTTTTCTTTTTAGTTCTAGCCTAGGATTGGCTTTTCAACACGGTCTGTATCAGATTCCTTGCTCCCATCATCAATCCTCAAGGGTTCCTGGCAATCGATGCTTCGAGATAGCACCGCCCATGGCAACCCCTGGAACCCTGGCTATTGAGATTTCGAGATAATCCCATCCATGGTGTTCCGTGGCCGAATCCAGACCCTGGCAATTGACACTTCGAGATAATGCCATCCATGGAATCTGAACCAGCAGAGTGCTTACATGCCCCCAGTAGGATATGTAAATATCCTAAGAGACAAGCACCGAGGAGATGATATTTTGTTACGCATCTTCGAGGGGATTTCCCGCCTCTCTGCGCTGGGAACTCATCCAAATCAACTTGTGTTGATCGGCCGCTCCTACTCTAGGTGTACTTTTCAGAATTTTGCGACGCTTCTGCGTGATTTTGATTTTTACGCTTACTGAACCAGGCTGTGTGTGAGGTTAGGGTGCTTAGGTTACTAAGTCCCGTAAACCAAAAATTAGTTAATGAGGCCAAATACTCCCTAAGCCTTAGACCTAATACTTCAGCTTTTCATTTTCCTCAACCTCTTGAGGAATGTCTAGATCTTAATGGGTACTAAGAGTCTATTCAAGAATGCCTAAGGTTTGCGTTCTTATTAATCTCATTATGCACTTTTCAGTTATTTTCTTGAATGAGGTCTAGAACTTAGGTTAATTCCTTAGTTCCTTACTAATGACTATTACTTTTTTCTCATATTTTGTGCTCCTTTTTTTTCTTTTGTTTCTTTTCTCTTCTCCTTCACAAAATTTCCTTCTCCTCTTTTCCTCTTATTCTTTTTCGAAAAATTTTTTAATTTTTATGGTGTTTTTGGCATATGTGAATTTTTTGTTTGAAACCTTTTCTTACAAGTTTTGCACTTTCATACCCCCCCATGCCTAAGATTTGCAATGTCCTCATTGTAACCTAGGGGGTTTTTATTCAACTTAGTTCATACATTAGGACAGATGTTTTGATGAGTAAATGAGTCGGGGTGACTATTGCGGACGATTTTTAATCTCAGATGCAAGCATCTGAGGTGGAGTCGACTGTCCTAAAGTGTGAACTTTAAGTGCGGCAAGGTGTCAGAAAAGGTTTTAGGTTTTCAAAGAGAATGACGGGCTGCCTCCCGTTGAGCGCTAAATTTGATGCCTTCAGCCAAGCAGGAAATGCGATGGAGAGGGGATGATCAAATCAGCAGAGTTTTGTAAGACAAGCACCATGATTAAGAGCCTAGTTGGTCCAACCAGGTGCTTGTTCAGATTAACAGGCTGATGATGCAGCCCAAACCCAATCAATCTGGTGGGTTGATAGATGTGGATAAAATGGTGTGGAACCCACCATATACTATGAAGCTCAGATGGATGTGGAAGTGAAAACGCAGGGTTTGGCTGAGTCGAATCAGCCTGGTCAGAGTAGGGACCCGTAGAATAATCAATGAATGACGTGGAAACCCTACAGGGGTGATCAGAGATGATGGAGCATGATATGTAGTCTGATCAGTGTTCCAAACCCGATGTGGAAATGCAATCGGCTCGGTGAGAGGTGAATCTGAATAGAAATTGAGTCCGGCTGCGGGTCGGGGTTGGGAAGAGGTTTTGATTAGTTCTGTGTGTGCAGACGAGGTGGCAACTGTGTATGAGGACTCTTCTAGAAAGGAATGACAGGTGGTTTTCTGTAAAGAGTCCTCCAGGTAACTATCAAATGCCTGAAGAGTGTCTGTAGGATGAAAGAAATCTGAATTGAGAAAAGATTCGAATTCTGGGTTGCAATCACTCTTGGCATTTTCTATTTTTGGTTCCTGAGGATCGAAAAGGAATGATTCTGTGTTATCAGTGATCTCGGGAATCAGGACCTCAGAGTCGGAGTCAGAGTCATGTGAACTGAGGTCGTAGATGGGCCTAGCGTGTTCAGGAAGGAAGGTCTCTCCGCAATTATAGTCAGATCTGAAATTGTCGGAGAGTTGGCGAAAATGAGATTCATGATCATGATTTCCACCACAGCAAAAATCATCAAATGTGGAATCAGCAGCCTGACTGGGTTCTAGCCTATATGTCAATTCTGGGCTCAAAAAGGTGTTCTGTTCAAGCTCGAAGCTGGTAGGATAGACCCCATTAAAACCTTGCTCATCCAACTCCTCAGTTTCTGTATCATAAATTGGCATGTTTTCTGAAAAATCGATCAGATTTCCTGAGGATGTTGGAGAGGGATATTCATCATATAGAGGCCCGGAATCATACTCTGTAAAAATTTGATCTTTCTCATAAGGGGCCTCATAATCTTTCCAATAAGTTTCAGATCTAGGTTCTAGGCTTAGGATGTGGGCAGAGTTACTAGAACCTAAGTCTGAATAACCTTCAAGGGCCACCTTATCAAAATAAGGGGCGGAATTTATACCCTCAAAAGGTTCAGTTCTGATCTCATTATTGCAGGAGTTTTGGAATTCTAGGCTTGGCAATTCATGGTCTACGTTTGGCTCATCATTGTGTTCTCCTGCAATATCCCAACCTAATTCAACATTGTCTTCTATCTGGGTTGGGATTCCACAACCACTTTGTGCCTCAGTCCCGAGATCTGGGAAACTGGATTGTTCCTTAATACTGTTCCAAGATGGTTCATCCTCTGTTTCTGGTATATACGGGTATTTTTGGTTGATAATTTGTTCTACTGATTTCATCATTTCTACCCGTTTTGTAAGGGCATCTTGGTGTTGTTCCCAAAGTACAGGATTTGTCAAGCATTGAAGGTATTCAGATTGGTGTAATTTTTCTATCTCAATGTATCCTGTCATGAGCATATCTTGGGTTGATCCTTTTGTAACTTCTGTTAAAAGAATTTGGGCACAGTTTATGATGAAAGCTGTGGTTGTTGGGACATCAACCTGAATGTTTTCTATTGGTGTTGAGGGTTTATATTTGATTTCATAGAATTCAAGGGCATCCTCAATCATCTTATCTTTCATGGATCTCAGATATTCAGGTTTTTTACATGGTAGTCTTGCTAGGTAATTAGGCTGCATCTTCGAATCAGGTGGTGGAATCAAGATATAGAATCAGAAGTTTGAATTAATGGAAGAAGGGGACTTTGTTCAAAATCAGAGGAAAGAGGGGTTATGCGAATGATTTCTGCAAAAACAAGGGAGCCGAGGCTTAGCCTCGGAGAGAGTGAATTTCTATAGGAGGTTTCAAGGACCTCCTGCAAAATACTGAAAGACTGGATGAGATAAGCAGGTGCTGGACCCAATCAAGACACCCAAAAATGTTGGGTGACTATAGAGGTTCGGGGCAGATGGACCCCTTGATCAAAAAGATCATCCACCTGAGAATTACCTGGGCAGCCAGAGAGGGTGAGTCCCGCAAAGACCCCTACACGGTAGAGCGTCCCCACGGGTTACAGGGTTTCCCCAACCCGACCTCTCTTGTCACTGCGGTTCCAGGTAGACCAGAATGGGGATCTTGACCTCTTAAGTCTACCAATTTTAGTTCAAGAGCAAGGTGCTTAGGGTTCCACTTGAACTTTAGTCTTTTAAGTGCAAAGAGTGACCTAATTTGAAGGTTAGTTGACCCAAATGGTCAACTTTACCTGCTAGTTTTGCTTATTAGGTCTTTGTCTTTTTAGGGTTCAAGTGTTTAAAGAGCCAAACTTATTTTAGGGTTTCTTTGGATAGGTATTTTCAATCAATGGTTTAGGCACACTTCTTTTGGATTTTCTCCATTCTTGATTTAAGTAGTGTGTCTCTAAAACCCTAATGTTGGATCCTAGGTTGGCTCTACTTGGTCCAGTTAGCTCTTTGTTGGGTAATTAGGGCTCAAGCAAGAATGTGTTAGCCCTTAAATACCCTTAATAGTGTGCAGGAATAATGGGTTGAAAACATGCAACTTCTTATGGTTTACTAAGTATAGAAGACAGGTTAGCCCTATATTGCTTGTTCTTTTCTTTTCTTCCTCTTTAGAGTTTAGGGGTTAATAGTGAGAGGAAAAAAAAATTACTTGTCCTCGGAGTGGTTGTCGTGCGGTTGCTTGTCTTCTTAATTTCCTGTAGCTGCACAAAAGAGAGGAGATTATTAGAACTAAAAAGAAACAGAAATGTTTACCTCTAGAATAGCCGTTGCTCCCCGGCAACAGCGCCAATGGAGAAATGGTGGCGAGAGATAACTAGGTTTTATTATAGCGTTGTAGTATAGCCAGTTATTGCCATCATTTCAAATATATAATTTTTTACTCGGAAAATAAAAGAGTTCCCGAGGTCGAACTCAGGGAGCAAGTTGTATTCTAGGGGTACAAATTCTTATTACAAAAATAAAGAGAGAGAGAGATGAGAATTTGGCTTCTTCTTCTCTTCTTTCTTCCTCTTTGGCTTTTGGTTTCTTCTTCTTTGTTCATCTCCTTGTGGTCTTCTTCTTCTGCCTTCTGTTCTTCAGATCTTCTTTTTACTTCTTTCTTCTGATCTTCTTCTCGTGCTTTTCTTTTGCTTTTGCTGTCAGGACGTCGTCTCTCCTTCTTTCTTCTTTTTCTTTCTGTCTTCTTTATCTGCAGCAGTGGTGATGTTCTTCTTCTTTCTTTTCTGCCTTCAGAGCGTCGTCTGATTTTCCACTCAGACGACTTAAGTCGCCGCTGCTACAGTGCCGCTCGGTGCTCCTTCCTTCAGTCTTCTTCTTCTCTTCAGCCCTTCCGCAGTCCCTGCACCTGTGCCTGCACACTCAAAGTTCCAATCAGAGATGGCAAAACCTACTCTACCCTTCCCACCCCCCGCGTTTCTCTCTCACAGAAGCCGCTCTTAGGAAAGCTCTCCCAAAGCTGCCGGGTAGTCGGGTACGGGTCGCGCCCGGGTCCAGGCCCACCGGCGTGCGTGGTGGGCGAGGAGTGCCAGACAAGTCGGGTCGGGTCGGTCGGATCCACGTGATGAGCTCGCGGATGGGCCCGGTGAGACGGTGTGAGAGGGACCTCACCCCGTGTGCTGAGGCAATAAGCCTCCAGCACGTTTTCAATTTGTATCGCTGCGCCTCTCCAGAGCCTTCCGAGGTGGGACTAAACTGACGCCTCTCCTCGCGTGCGCCTGCTGGAAGACCGCGGCCTTGCTTCTGCAGCTGCAGCTTCGATTTTCGTCGGTTGCTGGCTGGCTGCCTTCGCAGGAGTCTCCTTAATCCGCAGCAGCTGGAAACCTGGAGTCCTCAAGCCTGGAGCGCGGGAGAAGCTGCTTCAATGTGGCGTCAATGGCGGTCGAGCCTCACAACCTGTCGGACACGAATATGGCCTCTCAGCCTAATCAAACTACTGGGGAACCTTCGCCGTGGCACGGCGAAGGTGTTGAGCTGTGCGGCAAGCCGCAAGGCGGTGTCTGGCGGCAGCCCTAGGTCGGACTGCAACCAGAGGAATGGGCTTGTTTGGGGGAGCGTTATGGAGGTGTGGAGTGGCAGTGGAGGGGTGGGGGGTGTTCAGTGTGATGAGGCGGAGGTTCGGTGAGGGTCAGCGAGGCGTGTGAGGCTGTGGAGCGATGGGGGAGTCTCGCCGGAGGGTAGCCGGAGACGAAGGGGGTGACGGTGGTCTGGGTCGGTCGAGGGCTTAATTGAACAAATTGAAATAGGGAAAAGAAAGAGGAGAGGAAGGGAAGTAGTTCTAACTTACTTGCAAGGACGAAGGGGGAGGAGCAGGGTGACAGTTGTATCGACTGTCGCCGGAGAAGAAGATGCCCAGGGGAAGGGGCGGCGGCGAGGAGAGGGCCGGAGAGGCGCCAGCTGGGTGCGGCGTGGCGCGGGAAGAGCGAGGGAGGGAAACCCTGCAGCTGGTAGTGCGGCAGAGCGACGAGGAGGAAGAGGAGAGGCCGCCGGAGCAAGGGGGGGCGCCTGTCGGAGTGGGAAGAGAGGAAGTGGGGTTCTTTCTCCGTCAGGACCGAGCTGACAAGAACGGCGGAGCGACAGGGGTATTTATAGGGGCGGAATCAGAGAGGAGGGCGGAGGGAGACGACGTGTCTCCCTCGCCGGAGGACGCCGGAGGAAGGAGACCCATACCGTCCGTGCGTTCGCACGGCCGGTATGGTGGGTTGCAGCGACCAGGGGGTGTTCCTGCGACGGCTGACGACGCAGGGCACCCCCATTTGACCTGGCAGGCCCTCCCCCTTACCTTGCGCGGCGCCATGCTCCGCACAAGGTCGCCGGAGTGTGGTGCTGGCAAGTTTTGCAGGGAGGACCTGAATGTAAAGAACGAAGAAGAGTTAGGGGCCAAAATGCGAGGGTTCAAAAGTTGAGGGCCAAAAAGTAAATAGATGAGGACCAAAATGTAAAGTTGGTCAAGAAGGTTTCTTCTTAGGCTCATGTTTTTATACGTGACTAATTAGGACCTAAGGATTCTGTTGGTGAATTTTATTTCTGGATAAAACCTCGTTTGGCCGATCAATTTACGCAAAAACCCAAATTAAGTTATTAATTGGGCATGGTTCTCAATGTAGGTCAAAATGGGTTCCGAAGGCCAAATTGAAGGTTCTAAACCCTAGAGATTATTTTTCTATGAATTTTAGAGGGTTTATTCTATTTTTACTTTGCCTCGAACCTCATGAATTGAAGTGGGTTTGTTTTAAGGTTACAGATTATCATTTAGTTCCTTGGAATTGCTGTAGCCCTTATCAGATCATCCCACTTTCCTTTTTATTCGATTTGTTTGACCTATGTTTGGACCCTGAATTACCCTGTATGCAGATTATACTGGTAAAATTGCATTTTTACCCCTTATGACTTGTTTTCTCCTTAAACTCAGAATTCTCTAAGTTAAGCCTTTCCTTGAGTTATGTAGGAGCTTTTATCCTTTGTATTAGGTCAAAATGAGCTAGTTATGGCTCATGATGAGGTTCTCATCACTCATCTACTCTCGAGATCAGGTGCAGCACGGATAGCACTTGCGGATGGTTTTGGATACACTGAGACGACGTTGGCTATACGCCAAATATAGCAAGTGTGAGTTCTGGTTGAGGGAGGCGACCTTCTTGGGCCATGTGATCTCCGGGGATGGCTTGGCTATGGACCCAGCCAAGGTTGAGGTAGTGCTCAGGTGGGAGAGACTGCGTACTGTTATAGAGATCCGCAGTTTCTTGGGACTGGCAGGCTACTATAGGCGGTTTATCAGGGGCTTTTCGCAGATTGCATGTCCTATGACACAGCTGACCCGGAAGGACGTGCCCTTTTCTTGGACAGATGCTTGTGAGGCATGTTTTCAGGAGTTGAAGGAGAGGCTGACTTCGGCTCCCGTTCGTTGTGTACACAGACGCCTCTTTGCAGGGGTTAGGGGGTGTGCTCATGCAGAGGGGTCACGTTGTCGCTTATGCTTCACGGCAACTGAAGCCCCATGAGCATATCTACCCTACCCACGACCTGGAGTTGGCAGTTGTCGTCTTCGCATTGAAGACTTGGAGACACTACTTGTACGGTGAGACCTTTGAAATTTTCACAGATCATAAGAGCCTCAGATACTTGTTTGATCAGAAGGAGCTCAACATGAGACAGAGACGTGGTTGGAGCTCCTGAAGGACTATGACTGCAGCATTTCCTAACACCCAGGGAAGGCCAACGTGGTGGCTAACGCCTTGAGCCGGAAGGCGCCCGCCCACTTGGCCAGTTTGCAGGCGCAGAGTTGGAGCCTCTTGGAGGAGATGGGAAGTTGGTGACCCCTAGAGTTACTAGGGCACTGTGGGGCAGTGACTGTGACACGACAGACGAGGCCAGAGCTAATAGACCACATCACCACTGTACAGATGGCCGACCCATACTTGCAATCGTTGCATGACAGAGTACTGTCAGGAGACCTTGGGGACTTCTCCTTTACAGCGAGGTGCTGCGCATGAGGGGACGTTTGTGCGTTCCCAGGGACGAGGAGCTGTTGAGAGAGCTCCTAACTAAGGCACATGGTTCCAAGTTCACCATACATCCCGGAAACACAAAGATGTATCATGATTTAAGAGGCGACTTTTGGTGGAGGGGAATGAAGCGGGATGTAGGTGAATTCGTACAGCAGTGCTTAGTGTGCCAACAGGTGAAGGCCGAGCATCAGAGGCCTGCAGGGCCGTTGTAGCCACTTCTAGTGCTAGAGTGGAAGTGGGAGAGCATCACCGTGGACTTGGTGGTGGGCTTGCCCATTACCCAGCGAGGACACGACGTAGTCTGGGTGATCGTTGACAGATTGACGAAGACGGCACGTTTCTTGCCGATCTTAATCACCTTGGGACCAGCACAATTGGCAGAGAGGTATATCCGCTACGTGGTACGTCTACACAGAGTTCCGCAGGAGATAGTATCCAATCAAGATACCCATTTTACGTCCTAGTTTTGGGCTGAGTTCCAACTGGCCTTAGAGACACGGTTGAGGTTCAGTACAGCATACCACTCCCAGACAGACGGACAGTCTGAGCGCACGATACAGACACTTGAGGACCTTTTGCGTGCTTATGTACTAGACTGGACGGGCTCTTGGGAGGAGCACTTGCCCCTGGCGGAGTTTGCATATAATAACAGTTATCACTCGAGCATCGGCATGGCATCCTATGAGGCTCTGTACGGACGGAGGTGTACGGCACCCTTGAGTTGGGTTAAGGGGGGGACCAAGTGGGGGTTGGCCCCAGGCTAATCCGAAAGAGTCAGGAGGTGATCGAGTAGATTCACAGGCGACTCTGCACTGTTAGGAGCAGACAGAAGAGCTATGCAGATCGAAAACGTAGAGAGGTGCAGTTTGAGGTTGGGGATCACGTCTTCCTTCATGTTTCACCCATGAAGGGCCTGCAATAGTTTGGGGTGAGAGGGAAGCTCGCGTCGAGGTTTGTGGCACCCTTTGAGGTCCTGGAGCGGGTTGGACCCGTTGCTTACAGGCTTGCCCTTCCTCCCCAGCTTTCTGGTGTGCACGACGTGTTCCACGTGTCCAACCTCAGGAAGTACGTCGCCGATCCCGGTCACGTTCTGAGCCACGAGAGCGTCGAGGTGGGTGACGACTTGACCTACCCCGAGAGGCCAGTGCAGATACTCGATAGAGCCGTCCGTAGTCTGAGACGGAAGCAGGCACCCCTGGTGAAGGTCTTATGGAGGAGCCAGCGGTACGAGGAGGCTACCTAGGAGCCTGAGGCGGTGATGCGGGAGAGGTACCTGGAGCTCTTTGAGGGTACATCTTTTCGGACCAGCTTCGGTCCTCTTTGAGCTTGTTATGCGTATGTTGTTCTTTTCCGCACCCTAGCTAGCTCAAGTTTCAGGGACGAAACCTCCTTTGAGTTTGTTATGTTGTTAAGACCCGTGCCATCAAATTTCTTTAAGATGTCTGGGACTTGGGCCAGACGTCTGGTCAGACGTTTGGACACCTTCCCAGACATCTGGAAATAAATTTTTGCGTGCGTACGACCGTGAGTCTGCACGCATACCGCATGTAGACTGAGCCCCAACCGACTTCTTCTCTTTCTTCTTCCCTCGCCAACTTGCAGAGCTACCCCCCGTGCCTACATATATTCCCTTTCCTCTCCTGCACGCCACCCCACACCATCCGTCTTCTCCTTCCCCCAACGCGAGAGCAGCAGTTGTTGCCGAGTGCAGTGGTAGAGAGGAGAGGAGCAGCGAGAGGGAAGAGAAGAGAGCGCGCAAGCCGTGAGAGGGAGAGCTCGCCGGAGCAGTTCGAGGTTGGTCAGCATGCGCGAGGCGGAGCGTTGTGCTGGGGAGGTTTCCTCCGGCATTGTTACAGCTAAAGCAGCGGATGCGCGACTGCGTGGCGTGTTCGCACGCAGTAGAAAGAAGACAAAGGAGGTCTTGATTCTGGGATTTTTCCCAGAATCAGATGTCCGGACCCACATCCAGACGACGTGGACGACGTCTGGAAGAAGCTCCAAACAACTGAGAGGTACGTACTACGCTTATACCTTCCTTTTTGCGAATACGGCCATGCAGGCCTTTCCGCCGAAACTCTGTTGCATGTCGTGTTGAGAGATTTTGCATTCGCATGCAGGATTCGCTTTGGGAAGGCGCGGGACACGCCCTCCCACGTGGTTCAAATGACTAGGCGAGGCACCAGATGGCGGAGAGCGTCTCCAGACGTCTGGAGGGATAGTTGGACGTCTACAACTAGGTCCAGACGGTTCAGCAAGATCCCTGGACGTCTAAGGAGTAGCGCAGAGTGAGGTAGGGATCTTGACCCCTTTTAAGACGTTTGGAAGATGTTCCAGACGTCTGATTTGAGTCAGAATTGTCATTTTTAACTCATTTAGGGTCCGTTTGAGGTCCAATTTCCGCGTTTAAGATTTCGTTCTTCTCCAAATAAGTTCCTCTACTTGTTTGAAATACTTTTATCCTATTCTGAGTGGTTTCTTATGGTTGATCCTTGTGTTAGGACCTTGTTCTGTTGCAGATTTGGGGGTTGCGGAGGCACGTGGACCTGCCGATCACGCCCCCATTACTCCCAATTTTGCGGGTAGAGTGGCTTCCCTTGTTAATTACAAACATAAATACATGTCTAGAATAAATGATAGATCCTAGGGTATGGCATGAATCCTAGGACCAGAAACACTAGATTGAATGATAGATCCTAGGGTATGGCATGAATCCTAAGACTAGAAACACTGGAAAGATCGTATTGAATGCCTGAATTGCAGTCTTGGATGAGTAGATGGAATAATAATAATTGCCTATAATTGGATAACAGCTGCTTGTGAAATGCAGAGTATTGTTGTTAGTAACTGCTACATGTAATTCCTGTCATTTGAAATTAAATACGAGCTGCATGTATATAAATTGGAAAAGAAAGTTTGAATGTTGGAAACACGTGCTATATGCTAATAAACCTAAAATGATGAAACCTAGTATGGCTTGGCCTGAGAAACATGAGCATGAACCCTACAGGGAATTAGGAGTAGAGCTCCTGAAAATAAATAGAATGGAACTGGAAAAGTGAATGGGAAAGTGTGTTATCTCTTGGGTACGTGGTACCAAGGGAAGCACATGTTACCTCTTAGTTTAGAGCAGAGCTAGCTGCCCTAGGGTTGAGACCCAGGGTTAGGTCTGGCGACTTTGTACCAACTTTTGGCCCTTGCGTACATAGTACCGAGGAGAGCTACTAGTGTAGGGAGAGAGCTAGCCACCCCACGGGGCCCAAGGTTCAGCTAGCCGTCCTACACCGACTTGTTAGGCCCATTGGGCAAACCAGGGTAGTCAGGCGAGGGTGCGCAGACTGTGGAGGGGCGAGACCCCTGTTTGGTTACTGTGGAGGGGCTACACCCCTGTTACTGAGAGGGCTTTTCCCTATACTGGTTCCGTGCTGTACTTTGGGTGCACCCGTTAACAGAAATGACTAACCACGTGCCAGTGCGGGGTAGCTACCCATGCGTTTATCGCGCGTGCCGTAGTCACCGTTACACCTGTCAACGACCTTGGGGTGGTTGACTGAGTGTAGGACCACCACGGGGGACTCTCCCAGCCAGGAGAGCACCACGTGCTACTTTTACTCTTCGGAAAAGACTGCAATCAAGATCGTTCCCATGAGGAACATTCGAGATCAAGAAAAGGACCTGATAAATAAACCAAGTGATGAAAGAAAGAATAATTAGTTAAATAAAGAAAGAAATTGAAAATAGCAGCTACCTGTCCACCTTTACTATTTCTCCTAGTTAACTGGTTGCCACTCTGCTCAGTGTTTCGCTGATGTGTCATACTTTCCACCTTTTTCAGGTCCAAGTGTTGAGCAGCTAGAGCCCACGGCTACAGAGGGTGCTGGGCCCAATAGAGCCTAGTAGTGTACTTTTTTTCCCCATTTTCTGTAGTAGTGAGTATTTTGTTACTTTTTTGTACTCTTGTATTGTAACTTCATATTCCTATACCTGTTTAAAATTCTCTACTGTTGTGGTGGTGTGTACTATAGTAGTTTACTTCTTTACTTCTGTACTTTTATTATTGTTAGTTGCTTGCATGGTGAATGTGGGTTATTTTACTGCTTTTTTTTACCTTCTTGTTGGATGACTGGGTCTTGAGATCAGTCGAGTCGATCCAATTCTCGTGTCCTGTAGGGATTCGAGAATCGGGTCGTAACAATTTATTATGAGCTTCTTTAATGAGATGGCTATATGATGGGAACACCATCATAGGCCCTAACTGGCCACTTTTAGTCAGGTTTGAAAGATAAATGCTCCTACATAACCATCTGAGGGTTATAACTCCACTTCATTCTGTTTTAAGAAGAGAATAGAAAACTAAGGTTAATTCTATAATTTTAACAGCATATCATGAACATAGAATAACCAAGAGGTTTGTCAGGGGCAAACTGAAGGTAAAATGAGCATTAAAGACTAATAAGTGGGTCCATGCAGACAGAAACAGGGTTTCACGTATTTCGAGAACTAATACAGCACTCAAAACCCTAATTTCAAGTCCGCTTAAATTATAGAGGTTTTGGTCAGGATAAAATTTATCTAAAACTCCTAAAATTCATATAAAAATATTCCTTGAGGTTTGGTATCCTTGATTTGACCATTTGAAACTATTTTTACCTTAAATAGAGTCACAAACGAAATTCTACCTTAATTTGGGTTTCTACACAAATTGCCCAATCAAATTTGGCTAAAACACAAATCCAACTTAACCATCAGATTCCTTGGGTTCAAATTAGATTTTTACCAAACTTTGGGCCAAATCAGAGTCCATCTTGACCTAGTTTGCATTTTAGTCCATTTAAACTCTATTCCTCTCAATTAAAACCTTAGCTTTCAAAATATTTACGATCAGGTCCCTAACTTTATCATCATTTTGCATAAGGGTCCCTTCTTCCATTAGTGTCAATGGAGATCCTCCACCGAGATTTGAGCGAGGTTTTCTCGCTCGATACTCAACCAAATCCTCCTAAAATTAGAAGGGAGAATCTTTGAGAGATCCTCTATCTATAGGACTACGTCTTGGACCTTAATTTACTCCAAAAGGCTCATGCAAACACTCACAATCTCAGAGATCCTTTTCCCTAATTTTGCAAATTAGCCAAGCCTCCTACCTTGCTTGGAACACCTTCTGAGACCTTTAAATAGGACCCTCTTGAGAAACCGAGCGCCTTAGCGATGTTTGGAGCTGGAAAACCCTCTCTTCCTCATCTCCGATCATCCGCACCTTCGTCTCCGGTGAGCCCCTCCATCCTCTTCATCAACCTAGCCAACGGTCAAATTGACCAACTCAACATTCTCCCCTCGTCCTCGCGACCATTGCCGACCAAGCACAGCCGCCATCTCCCTCTCCTTCCTTGCTGCTGTATTCGTCGATTCCTCCTTCTCCGACACTGGCCTATCATAGCTGGTCACCTCTATCCACTATCTCGCTCTCTAAGTCTTTCTCTCTCTTCCTCTCTCCTTCCTAAATCTTCCTATCTCTTTCCCTATTTCGACCGACCAACCAACTGCACCCACTCCATCTTCTCCAACTCAGGCAAGGGCTCTAGTGAGCTTGTGCCAATGCTACACCACATAAAAATGCATGCCACAACCACCTACACCTTCACCGTTCTTCATTAACCAAAAGCCCCAACATAGTTGGGCTTGTTAGTCCCTTACTCCCTCTGTCAAACACATCCCCCGCCACACTACCTATCCGACCCCGACAGAGGTCCACTAGCTTGCAACCTCCATGAAACCACCACGAGCACCTTCTCCAAGTTCTTACGAAGCTTTTGGACTCATTTAATTGGGCCGCAAGGCCATATTTTCTTCTTCAGGTGTTCGTCGGAGCTCCGCCGCTACCTTCATCTTCTCCGACCTTGTTCGCTCATCTCCAGCCCCCAACTCACCCAGTTGCAGACCACAATCAATGTGGAACCATCAGCTGCAGTTATCCAGGCCCTCAATCGAAGCCACCAGCTACAGTTACTACCTCAATTCCTCTATCCACTAGAGTAGCTTCATGCAAAAAAAAGGCAAGGGCATATAGTCCCACATTGTGTGGGATAAAATCTTGACAACACATAAAAGGAAAATCTATTCTCAATTGTTCACCTCCTAGAGCACAGGGGTGAGGTCCCTCACACGCCCCTACGCATGCACTTCATACGCACCTATCCAAGCCCTCGCCCGCACTCACGCCTCGTGGGTCTAGTTGGTGGATCCATTTACCCGGATACTTGGGTTTGACCTGATCTGAGGAAGAAGAAAACTGAGGAGGGGGAGGGTTTTGCTGCCTTGGGATTTGAGCCCTCTCCCTCTCTCAACACTTAGCCTTTGTGGGCTTTGTGTAAATCCCTTGAACCTCTGTTGGTGCTGCTGTTGTGCTCTTCTGAGGCTTGAAGGAGAGAAGCCCTTGAGCTTCTTCTACTGTGCTTCTTCTGAGGCTCTTGAGAGAGAGAGCCTTAAGCCTCTTCTGATAAGGCATCTAATGCCTTTGGCTGACATCTGAGGTATTTCGCTGGTTACTGTTGGAACATTTGAGTACTTGACTGATGTGGATTATTGATTGTGGTTTACTTATCAAATATTTGAGTAGATTAAGTGCTTAACATTGAGGGTTAATTTGGTGATTTAAATTACCATTTTAACCCGATCTTTTTGCACTATTCTTTTAATTATTATTGAAATATCATTTTGAGCATCTTAGTGATTTCAATTGCATATTCTTGTAATAAATTGTGACTAGTGAATTAAATTGCATAATTACTTCCTACGAACGACCTCAGACTCCTTTTTGAATCTAAGTTTTATAAATTTAAATGTTTTGAGCAATCTTGTCAACTATACTACGACATATATCTTAAACAATGATGATTTCATGCAAACACTATAGATTCATTTCTTAGACTTTTAAGCAGCCCTATCATACACAAAATAGGCTAGAGATTGTCTGATTCAGATCTTATACAGTGGTGTCTGTATTTTAGAAAGTTAGGACCTACTGGCTTGTTCAAGTGAAAGTTTCTAATCAAACCATGTTTGTATTTATGGTTGACTGAGTCTTAGAGATAGTTTGATGTTAGATTTACACTTAACAAGCAATCATGTACTTGGATTTGCTCTAATGTGAACTAAAAGCATTTTAAAAGTGTGTTTAAATTTTCTGTCAGCAATTATAAGTGTTGAATTCTGTATAAGTGATATTGTGATCCTTAATTTAATTTTTATAGCATAATCTATTGTTGAATCTAATTCATATTGATGTCTAGAAGTTTATCATGTTTATATTTATTTCTTCTAGCACTTTGAGTGACTTTCGTAGGCTTGACTTCATGTCTAACATTCATTAATGCCTATTTTAGCCCAAGTTGTAAATTCATAAAAAAATGCAAAAATAATTGTAAATAAATAAAATAAATGTGTCTTGAATGAGAATAGGTTTAGTTTTAAGTGTGTGTCGAGTTGGATTTTGGTTTTGAGCTCCTGACCTAGGAGAACATACCTGCAAAAGTTTGAGTCTTCTTAGGTTAAAAATAAAAGAAAATAAAGTGAAAACACCAAAAAGTGTCTTCTTTCCATTCTTCTCAACCTTCTCTCCTCTTCCCCTATCTCTATAAAACACAAAAAGAATATAAAAGTTTCAAAAACTTCAAAAATCATATAAAAATACCTATGTACATAACATTTATACTTGTATATAATACTTAATTAAGTGTATATGATGACTTATATGTATATAAAGTATGTAAATATCTTATATACCTATTACATTTGCATATGTAGATATTTATAATAAAGTACATAATATGTGTTATAATAATATAATTATGTGTATATTTATTTCTATTATATGTACATAATCCATTTGTATTTATAAATAGCTAGGTATATACTTAGAATCATATTTATAACTGTAAATATAATTTAAAGTAATCATAATGTACAATAATATACCCATACATTTATTTATTTACCTATATATTATATATAATTATATTTATAAGTTAGTTACGAATATTATTAAGTTAATGAAATTTAAATTAGTAAATTAATAAAGTAATAAAATAATTTATGCTGTATATTTGTATATTATAGTTTAAAATATTTTCAATATATTTATAGCTTATTTATACTGTAGGAAAGTATTTATACTGTATATATATATGTGTATATATATAATCGTGTATTTAAATGTGTATAAATAAAAATAAATCAATAAAAATAAATTAAAAACCTATATCAATCAAGTAATAATGTAAATTAACTAATTTATAAATCAATTTTACCATTAATTTATTAATTTATACCTTAATTAAGAAATTTAATCTAAAATGAACATGTATTTATCTATAAGTCACTGATTTTTTAAATATATTTATACATTTAATTAATGTAAATAAACTATACCAATAAAAAGCTCTATGTATAGGCTACATAACTATATAATTTAATTTCAAAATAATTACATAGTGATGGGAACATCATTATGGGCCCTAACTAGCCACATTTAGTCAGGTTTGATTAATAAAAGCTCCTACCTAATCATCTGAGGATCGTAACTCCACATTATTCTGATTTGAGAGAAGAACTGGGAATTAGGGTTAATTTTATAATTTTAACAGCACATCACAAACACAAATTAACCACAGGGCTACTCAAGGGTTAAATGAAGGTCAAATGAGCTCAAAAGTCCAAAAAATGGGTCAACATTAACAGAAACAGGGTTTCATGCATTTCGAGGACCACAAAAGTACAAAAAACCCTAATTATCATCCTTCTTAAATAAAGGAGGTTCTAGTCCGAATAAAATTCATCCAAACCTCCTAAAATTCATAGAAAAATATTCTGAAATGTTTAGTACCCTTGGTTTGACCATCTGAACCCATTTTGACCTAGAATAGATTTTCAGAAGGGATTTTGCCCTAATTTGGGCTTCTATACAAATTTTGTAGACAAACATGGTCAAAACTCAAATCCAAGTTCACCATTAGTTTCCTAGGGTCTAAATTAGGTTAGCACAAAAATTTAGGCCCAATCAGAGTCCATCTTGACCTAGTTTGTAATGAATTCCTTAAAATCTCTGTTATTCGCATCCAAGCCCCTAACTTTCAGATTTATTACAAATAGGTCAATAACTTTCTCATCATTTTCTTCATTCTAGTCCTTGCCGCCATTGGTGTGAACAGAAGCTCACCATCGACTTTTAAGCAAGGATTCCTAGCTCAATTCTCACCCAAACCTCCCCAAATCTTGAGAGATTACCCCTAACGCGATTCCCCACATATTGGACTAAGTTTTGAGCTCAATTGTGGTTGGATTTGTTGCCGGCGAACCCTAGAATCTCAAGCTCAAAAATTGACTTGGGGTTTGCCTATTTTGGTTGTTTCCATGCTTCTAAGAGCTCTATATAGACCCCTGGGATCCTCACTATTCTCCTCAGCTTGGAAAAAGGCCACAAAACCTCTTCTTCCACAGCCATCCCCAATCGTAGCTCTGGTGGCCCTCTATCCTCCCCTCTTCTATATCTCCAATAGCCAAATTGGAGGCACCGCGCACCTCCCCCCTTCATTGGGACCAAGTCCAGCCAAAGACTGGGCACTCTTCGCCTCTCTTTCCTCGTCGTTGCATCACCATCAACTTCACCTTTTCCGACTTCAGCCAGCCACAGCCTGTCATCTCCACCTCTATTTTACCTCCTAAATCCCTCTAAGCTCCTCCTCTACTTCTTTTTTATCCACTCGAATTTCACTTCCGACCGCCGTTTCACCCTCAACACCGTCGTCTTCCTTACGATCGACACGAGCTCCAGCGAGTTCACACTAGTTCTACACTCAACTAACCGCAAAACCACCACCACCACAACCTTCCCCTCACTCGCATGAGCAAAACCCCTCAACTAATTGAGACGTTTGCTCATTCCTCCAATCCACCAAACACCACCTCCTCTGCTCGCCTTCTCTGTCACCGTCAAAGCTCCTCTATCCACCAAAAGCCCTCAAATCACCGCCACTACACTCGCCATCCTCCGACGAAACTTCTAAGAAAATCTAACGAGGCTGCAAGGCCATTTTTGTGCTTTTAGATACCAACCAAAGCTTGCTGCCACCACCATCTTCTCTGACGTCATTCATCTCTCCCCGGCTACCACCAGTCCTGATACCGCATCCTATTTACACGGCTTCATCCCGTGAATGTGCTTGCATCTCCAATCAGGTCCAACATTGACATAAGTAGCTCAATTGAACATACACATCTTCAACAACTGCACAAAGGAAAGAGGTTGCCTGATAGTCCCACATCGTAGGGGAAGAAAGCAACAAAGTACATAAAAGTAATTCATTCCTGTAGCTTGTTGCCTCAGAGAGCACAGGGTGAGGTCCCCTTCCATGCCCTATCGCACGTGCTTGCATGCACCTGCTCATGCACCCTCTCCCGCAAACACGCTTGCGGGTCTGGGTTGGATCCGATTACCTGGTTACTCGGGTCTGACTTGGTTCTGAAAGAGAAATATCTGAGGAGGGGGGAGGTTTTTACACTGTAGCAGCCTTCGGATTCGTGCTCCCCCTCTCTTCTCAACACTTAACCATGCTATGTCTTGTGTGGTGCTGCTATGCCTTGGTCCTTCTAAGGCTTTAAGGTTAAGGCATCTGAAGCCTTGTCTTGATGTTTACTGGGCTACTTGCTTTGGTTCTGATACTGTAGACACATCTGCTGACATGGAAATTGCTAGTAGTGGTTGAGAGTTACTGTTGGATTATTTGAGATATTTAAAACTTAATTATAGGGTTAAAATTGGTGGTTCAAAACCACCATTTTTACTCACTATTTTTGCACTTTGATGCTTGATATTCTAAGACATATTTCTAACATATATTGCATATCATTTTTTATTATCTGATTCACTTGCAAGTGCCATTTATAATTATTGTAATTAGTGATTGATTTGCTTTAAATTGCTCCCCGCGAATGACCTCAAACTCACTTGTGTTTTCGAGTTTACAAATTTAAGTGTTGTATCGCTTTTGTTTGCTATACTACGGCATGTTTTCTTAAAACTCAACGAAAGCGATTCAAAATTTAGTATTTAAATTAAGTCCCAATGTCAGCATGAAAACACGAGTTGCACGCTTAATTGGGGTATTTCTAATAGTCCCACATCGGAGATGGTGGGCCGGCCACAGTACGATATAAGCATTCACGCTTGCTGGCTATTTGCCCTGTATGGGGTCAGATCCCACTTACCATTCTTATGATCCTTACTTGCAAGCCGTGCCTATGGGCATGGGCTTGGATGCGCTCGAATCTATACAAAAAATGCACTAAATAGAAACTAGGCCCCAACTTAGTAGTGGTTGATCTAGCCTCGAGAGGGGCTATTGATGACGGCAGATTCGCACGTGAAAAGGATTGGATTTGGAAAACCCATTGTCGTAGTTTGATTCGCAAGAAAATTCGTAGATCAGATAATTATAACCGAAACTCGAAAAGTGAGCCCCGGGTCGAACACGGGGAGGCGAACGTTTCATTTTGAAATTCCGCATTTCGCTTTTTGTTTGTTTTTGTCATTTTTATCTTTTCTAATTTTTTTGGTATTTTTAGCAAGAAAGAGATCAGGTTGATGAATTCTAGCTAATGTACTTGCAAAATAAAGAGAGAGAGACAGAGACAAAGAGAGAAATAATCATGTATTTTTATAATCAAATGTTTATTACAACTAGGAAAGCGGGAAAACTATACTATGAAAGCAGTAAAGATAGAGATAGGTGAGAGAAATCCCCCTCGACAGTCGCTTGGAGGATGACTCGCTTTGGCATCACGCAGATGAAGGTGGTGAGGAGTGGGATGAAGGAGAACGATGGTGGAGGACGGAGGGTAGGACGAGATGTCATCGTGGTGAGGATCTTCTTCCCGAAGGGAGGTGAGAAGACAGCCACGGGATGCTCCACGAAGGGGAATGAGAGGCGGGAACAAATGTTTGTTTTCTACTCTAAAGGAGCATCCCAGGATTGGGACAAGCTCTCTCTAGAGCCTTGGAGGTGGTGAGGAGAAGAAAGGAAGAGATGAAGAAGAATGGGAGGGGTAGGGGTCCTTTTATAGTGGAGGAAAGAATCAAATTCATATACAGGACATTTAGTGTCGGTCATAAATGTCGCTGAAGATCCAGAGCCAACCCTCACCCCCGCTGGCATGCACATCACGCCCTCTGCTACCGCATCGCTGGCATGTGCTCCACAAGCCCTTATCGCGCGCACACGCGTGCTACGCGCCTACGCACCTCACGCCTGCGCTCACTGCTACTGCCGCTGTGCTTGCAAGCATGCATGCCTCCACGCGTGCGCGTGCACCCGCACTGCTGTGTGCTTGCGGTGGTGCATGTGTGTGCATGGGCGGCCTAGTTGCGCCACGTGGTGCGACTTGGGCCATCCATCTTCTTTCTGTTGTAGGGGCTACTATAGAGGTCGGATTGAGTCGATTTTCACGTTGTTGGGCTGCAATCGTCGACCCAAATCCATCTGCGTGGTTGGACTTGTCATTTGAAGCTCCAAATTACGTCACCTAGTCCCTTCACCGTTGATCTTCCTTAGACTGTACATGGTTCTACAGGACTCCGATCAAGGAGATTTTAGAGGTGTTGGAGTCCGATCGTCATCCTGATTAGATCCGTACGATTAGATTGTCAATCCAAGGCTCCAAAACAAATCTCCTCTCTTGACCGCAAAAAGGATGTAATTAATCTAAAATATACACAACTACTCTAAATGCAGAATGATGCATACTATGCAATATTTATATTATGGAATGCAAATATAAGCCTGGGAACATGCATAAATAGACATTTTAACCTAAATGGTTTGTCTACATCATACCCCATGCCTATCTTTTGCTAGTCCCTAGCAAAATTAAACTACATGCTATGTATAAAAATAGAATTAGGACTCGATTGCTTAGGCCTAAGTCATTTATTAACAATAGAAAATTTCAACTAAGGTCCTAAACTACGAAAACTCAACAGTACCTGGGTGTCTTCCAGAATGCAGACTGCCCAAGACCTTGCCTTATTTGAAAAGAGAAGATACATTTTTTTATTTGTCTTTTTTTCTAATTTTTTTTGGACTTTTGGGGTTTGAGAGTTTCATAATAACTTTTTACGGCTACCTGACCCGTCCAAGACTCGAAAAGGACTCTAAGTACTAAGCATCTTGTGAAAAGGTGATAGACTCACTAGGCGGCCATTAAAACAAGATTCAGGTTTCTACGACCCCAGGTGACCTTAAAGATTTCTGCCTAGAGGTTTATCTTTCCGATCGGTTGCTTTCTCCTTACCTTTTTTATTTGTTATGGGGTAAACATAAGGGCTAACCCAATGTATATTTCCCCAATTTATTCTACTTCCCCACTTCTTCCCTAAGTGTTTTGGGAATTATTTGTGCATTTTTGTGAGCTAGGCTCTGGACAACCGGCCAATGGGCTGTTACCCACAGCAACTTGCCAGCCATACTCATGTGATGAAGTGTGGTTTTATTTTTTTATTTTCTCCTTTTTCTTTTTTTTTTCCTTTTGGGTACCTTTTTTTTTTCTTTTTCCTAAGTAGGTGGCTTCCCTAATCTAAGATTTACCTAAAAGCAGTATGAAGAGAATGGTCTTGTGGTTGGACTCTGGACAACCGGCCAATAGGCTATTACCCACAACAACTTGCTAGCCATACCACCCTAGACAGTTCATTAGCTACCCAATTTCCGTAAAAATCGTCAGAAAGTGAGTCAGTACGAATAGTGTGCAGATGCTTAGACTTAAAATCCCCTCAAATTAGAGGGTGAGTTGATAAGGCGTGTACTTATCATCCCAATTTATTTACTAGATTAAAGATGAAATTGAATTAGCGAGGACTCGAAACTAAGTCCACATTCGAGTGGACACCCGGGCTAGTTAAGCCCGAAGACCTGCAAAGTCTTAGTGTTCAGGTCCTATCATATCGTTTCCTAAAGTTAATAACTTCCAAATGCCTAAGTTCTCTTCTCCTAATTTCTTTTTTTTCCTTTTTGAATTTTCATTTTTTTGAAGAAACTAAAAGGAATTAATTATCCACCCCCCATGCCTAAATGATGCAATGTCCTCATTGTAAAAATAAAAACATGAAAAAGGTGAAATAAATAGAATATCACCAGAATTTTCTGAAAATTCGGTCAGCTCCATTGAGAGGAGAGAGTATACACACATGCTAAGTTTAATGCCTTTAGCTAGGCATAAAATACATACAAGGAAGAAATAGGGAATTCACAAGTGCAAGTCAGAATCAAAATCAAAAGATTAATCCTCAGACCTGCCAACAAAAGATGTCCACAAATGCAGACCAAGTTGTGGTGCAGACCCATGCCCCGAGATCGAGTGGTTCTAAAGTTCTGGATGAAAATCACCCAGAATCAAAGATTGTTGTACTTTCAGGGTCGGGTTTGCAGTTTGATGGTGTGCAACCCAAGACTACAGTGTTAGACAAAAGGTACATTTGGTTCACTAGGTTCATATGTCCACTTAACGTTCAACTCACAAAAATAATCAGTTATTCTAAGCTTGGGTCGCACATAAAAGGTATCATAAGGATCTTGGTAAAAAGTAGGTGGTTTCAAATCAACAGGAACCCTTAGATCCAAAATCATAGTTCCCTCAAAAGTAGCTTCCCAAATTTTTATTTCCAACTTCCTATCCTCCAAGATCAAGGTTTCTAGGACCTCCAGATCATTGTACACCCCCTCTAAAATACCCAAGTCCAACAATTGTAGCTAAATCTAGATTGACTTGGGCATAATGATTTCAAAAGTTAGCTCTTCGGGGTGCAGATGAGGAATGGGGTCACTAATTGAATCATTAGAATTCGAATCCTCCAAGTTAACCCCGACCGAATCAACTTCCTCTATTATTGGGCTATCAAATGGCTCATCAGATTCCTCAGGCTCGTGCGTCTCACTAAAATCATCTTCCATACGCTTAAGTGAGACTTCACTAAGAGATTCTTCACCCTCAGAGTCAAAGAATTCATGATCCACATTTATATACGTCTCAAAATCAAATGTCAAATCACGATCCAAGGAGACATGTTTTTCTTTGTTCCCTGGCTTGGGGATCTCAAGTGAAGCAATCAGTTCATCCTCAATCAGTTGCTTTAGACCAACCTGGTCATCTCCAGTCTCAGAAAATGTAACCCCCCCGACAGGTGCCTAAGCGGCTTCAGACATTGGCTCTCCTGAAGGGGGTTCATTTTGAGAATCATCCCAAGATTGGACTAGGGCAACCACAAATTTCATCCTCAACCTAGAAAATTTCCCAAGTAGAAACTCACCTAGGCCCCTATCCCTAACATGTTGGAGCAAATCCAATAAAGAGCTATCCAGCTCATCAAACATTTTTATCACAGGCTCCAATTCTTTAGTGCATGGTGTTGGCTGGGCTTCTAAAGATTGTATGGTGTTCCTCAAGTTAGCCAACACCCTATCTTGGATCTGGTTCACCTGAACCGAATGCTTCGGTTCAGGTTTGGGTGGGTTTGGGTTAAATCTAGAGGATTCAAGATATCGAGGTTCTCGGGTCCCTCCTTGATAGTAGGTCGTTTCAGGTTGTTTAAAGAATGATGGCAACCTATATTTAGTGGAATACTAAGGAGAGTAAGTGTTATAAGCAGCATATCCTTCATGGTTGTAGATCTGATTAGGTTGATCATCAAAGGGTGGAGATCTATAATCTTTGTAGCTCTAGGAAGGATAGTACTCATAGTCTTGTTGTCTAGGGTTAGACCCTGGACATTGAGGTCCGGATTCATATCCCCAATCAAAGTTGGCCCAGTTAGGAGATGGGTAGTCATAATTCAAGTTGGGATAGTAATCATCTTGGGTATAAGTGTTAGTAGGAGGATAGGATGGGAAATGCGTGTAAGATGTGGAAGGATACATGGTAGAATAGGAGGGAAAACAGAAGAAAGAAAGGAGCCCTGCACTACAAGCAATCAACCCTGTCCTTAGGTGGGTTAGCCTAAAGACCTATAGACTCCCAAGACTCGTCTTGAGATTATAACTGATTTGGTCTACTTTTATCCGATCAATCCAACCAGCTAGAAGGAGGGGCTAGGGAGAAGGTTCTTCCTTTGTCTTGCGCCTTCGATTCCTAGTGTACCCCCAGCCACAGTCGTTTGATGCTACTCCCCTAGCTAGACATCAGATGGACTAGTAGAAGTAGATTAATCGAAAAAAATCTCAGTCTGAGCCTTGAAGAGCGAATCAATCCTTAAGGCCAATGTCTATTCAATTTTAATTAGGCTTGGGATGATTGTGCTCTTGGAATGTGATGGGCCCTTTAGATAGGTTGTGCCCTTAATGATCAATTCAAATGTGTGTGTGTGCACAACCAAAGTTTGCAAACAAGGTTATTTGATGATGTGTCTTTTAGGGTTTAACTTTGTTTAGTAGCTTTTAGGGTTTAATCTTAGGTGTATTCAATCAAGTTCAAGAGAACACTCTAAGTTTTGAAAGCACTGGTGATGATATATTCCCTTAGAAATCAAAAAATAATGTGGAGTGCCTGGTTCTGCCCTAAAGATTAACCCTAAGTAGCAAGCTACTGATGAATGACTTTTATCTTCAGTGGTACAGCCCAAATAGCCCAATCAATTGGCCTGTTGTACCACTTAGTTAAGGTACATAGATGTTTAACCTATTTAGATTTCTACTCACTTATGTGCATTGAGTTGAAGTGTACCAGGTCCACAAGTCAAATCTAAATTAAGTGGTAGAATCAAAGTGGAATGGTGTGCCTTAAGTCCAAAGTTGTGGGTATTTAATGTGTGTCGCTTTCAGTAAATCCCACAAAAGAAGAGTATTCTTTTTTATATATATGAGGATGAGATGGGTGGAGGTGGCAAACAAACAACTAGATCTATCCTAGGGTTTATAGAAAGCACCTAAGTTGATTTGGGTTTGAGTTATTAGTGTGGTGAAATGAAATCTAAGGTAGGGGTGGTGGGGGAAACCTTACAAATGTCTCTACCCACACTTTACTCCAATCTACCACCTTCAGCTCCTCGACTGGGTTCCTACAAGACAATAAATCGAAGAAGAAAGATAGGTTAGAAAAAAATGTAAGTAATGCAGGAAAATGTGAGAAAACTAAAGAGCGTTGCCTCTCCGGCAACGGTGCCAAAATGATGACGGCGGATTCGCATGCAAAAAGGATTGGATTTGGAAAACCCATCGTCGTAGTTCAATTCGCGAGAAAATCTGTTGATTTGATAATTATAATCGAAACTCAAAAAGTGAGTCCTGGGTCGAACACGGGAGGCGAATGTTTGGTTTTGAAAATCTTCGTTTCGCTTTTTATTTGTTTTTGTTGTTTTTATCTTTTCTAATTTTTTTTGCATTTTTAGCAAGCAAGAGATTAGGTCGATAAATTCTAGCTAATGTACTTGCAAAATAAAAAGAGAGAGACAGAGACAAAGAGAAACAATCATGTATTTTTATAATCAAATGTTTATTACAACTAGGAAAGTGGGAAAACTATACTACGAAAGCAGTAAAGATAGAGATATGTGAGAGAAATCCCCCTTGATAGTCACTTGGAGGACGACTCGCTCTGACATCGCCCGAACAAAGGTGGTGAGCGGGATGAAGGAGAACAACGGCATAGGACAGAGGGTTGGATGGGACATTGTTGTGGCGACTATCTTCTTCCCGAAGGGAGGTGAGAAGACGGCCACAGGATGCTCCACGAAAGGGGATGAGAGGGGGGAACAAATGTTTATTTTCTACTCTAGAAGAGCATCCCGGGCTTGGGACAAAGTCTCTCTAGAGCCTTGGAGGTGGTGAGGAGAAGAAAGGAAGAGATGAAGAAGAAGGGGAGGCGTAGGGATCCTTTTTTAGTGGAGGAAAGAATCAAATTCGTATACAGGACATTTAGTGACGGTCATAAATGTCGCTAAAGATCCACCAGAAATGTCGCTGAAGATCCCACACCAACCCTCGCCCCCACTGGCGTGCGCATCATGCGCCTCTACTGCCGCACCGCTAACGCGCGCTCCACGCACCCTTGTCTCACATGCACACTTGCTATGCACCTCACGCCTACATACGCTACTACTGCCGCTGCCGCTGCCTTACGCACTGTGTTGTTGCATGCACTGCTACACTTGCACACGTGCATGCCTCCGCGCGCATGCGGGCACCCAAGCTGCTGTGTGTGTGCAGTGGTGTGTGCGTGCACATGGGCGGTCTAGGTTGTGCTAGGTAGGGCGACCTGGGCCGTCCATCTTCTTTTTGTTGTAGAGGCTGCTATAGAGGTCGGATTGAGTCGATTTTCATGTCGTTGGGTTGTGATCGTCGACCCAAATCCATCCACGTGGTTGGATTTGTCGTTTGAAGCTCCAAATTATGTCACCTAGTCCCTTCGCCGTTGATCTTCCTCAGGCTGCATATGGTTCTACGGGACTCTAATCAAGGAGATTTCGGAGGCATTGGACTCCAGTCGTCGTCCTGATCAAATCCATACGATCAGATCGTCAATCTAAGGCTCTGAAATAAATCTCCTCTCCTGACCATAAAAAAGATGCAATTAACCTAAAATATACACAACCACTCTAAATGTAGAATAATGCATGCTATGCAATATTTATATTATGGAATGCAAATCTAAGCCTAGGAACATGCATAAATAGGCATTTTAACCTAAATGGATGTGTCTACATCTGCTATTAATTCCACGAAACGTGAACCCACCAATTCAAAATTTTTTAGAGTAGAGTGTATTAGGTTAGGCTAAGTTAAGCTTAAAATTAACTAAGTGTTAGGGAGTGTATTTGTGTGAGTGTGATATGTTAAACATGTTGTGTGCATATGTGTGTGACTTGTGTTAACTGTGAACGACCAAGTGTTGTGCATTATATATGTATAGAGTATTAGGTTAGTATAATATATATATAGTGTATATATATTATGTACTATATATAATATATTGTAAATACATAAAATATACATATATATGTATATATATATAGATTATTTTTTCCTTATTTTGTAAAAATGTTTTTAAGGCTTTTATATACATATGTAAGTAGTGTCATATATATATGTTAGTGTACATAGTATATATATGTTAGTATAGTAATTATTATAGTTCATATGCATATATAGGTTAGTTAGTACATTTAGGCGTTGTAAATAAGTTTGATGCATTCTATTAATATATTTATTCTTTTTTTGCCTATTTTAAGGCATTACTTAGATGTTAATGTACATAATTAACCTAGATTAGTTTAGAGTAGTTTTTGATGCCTTTATAGTTGTATATATTATTGAGGCATTGTCATTGACTTTAATTCATTTATTGTTATACATAATTGACATAGATTAGTTTATTCTTTGATTCTTTCATTCATAATTCATTCTGATGTAAATAAACTTAACGTTTTTGGAATAAAAGATGACTTTCAGATAATAGAGAGTGATGTAAATCAATAATTGCCTCCCAATGAATGACCTTAATTAACACCATCAAAAATTGTATATAAATAAATGACATCCATCTGGATTGCAATACTATACTACTATGCAATTAATTAACCCTAATTAATTTGCGATTCAGATGGTACATCAACGACTACCCTTTTGAATGTGTGATTGATGGATGCATAGAGGTTGCTACCTTTGAATTCAAATGCCAAGAAGACATGCCACACTTGGGAGATTGAGATCCACTTCTTGTGGATCAAAAATTGAATGACAATGAAGCTCCCATATATTACCTTATAGGAAGAAGAGAGTCCATCAATTCTCCCACCACAATTCCACATCAACCAACGCATTCCATTCTTCTCCATCTTCCTTCTCCACCATCCACCTTCTCCATCTCCATGGGCGTGGGGCACCCAACCTCCGCATCGATGCACGACAACCCTTGAGAAGGGGGTTACGCTCCTCTACCACCATATCCCCTGAGGACAGGACCTTCCATCACTACCTCATTGAGAGGTCATCTCCACACATCAACCTTCTTCGACTCCCCAGGTGCAGAGATATAAGGAGGTTGCACCACGCCATCACCTCCCCCACCGTCATCGAGAGGAGCCATTAGCTCCATGCCCAGGAGCTTCACCTTAGACGTTCTCCATTGTGTTAACAGCACAAGGAGACACCCAGGACCATCATCCACCCCCACCACTGATGTGCACACATCTAATTGACTTAAAATGCCTATTTATGCATGTTTCTAGTGTCATAGGAGCATTCATCATTATAAATATTACATAACATGCATCATCATGCATTTAAGATAGATTGTATAAACTTTAGGTTAATTTTTCCTTTTTGTGGTCAGGGAACAGGGCAACATTTATTGATGCCTCGGATTGAAGATCCAACCATCCAAATCTGACCAGGGCGACGATCGGAGTTCAACGACTCCACGATCGCCCTGATCGGACCTCCGTAGCATCAGATATAATCCAAGAAAGATCAGACGTCAAGGGTCTAGGTGGTGTTAAATCTGCACCTCAGATGACAAATCCAACCACACGGATGGGTTCGGATCGACGATCGCAGCCCAATGGTGTGAAAATCGATCCAATCCAACATTTGTGGCACCTTGTACAAGTCAGAGATGGACGGCCAGGATGGCACCACGTGGCACCATCCTAGTAGCCCAACACCAGTCCAAACCTCCAGGTCCACCACTTCAAGAGATGATCAACACATCTCAACCATTGGATCATCGATCCAACGGCTGTGAATGCGCCACATTGCTCCTCAGGCTGGCTCTCATCTACTAAAGGCTAAGGGCACTTGATCTTGACCGTTGGATCAAGATCCAACGGCCATGGTGTTTGTGCCTTAAACCATAAACGTGACAAAGTTGCAGGTGTAGCGCGTTTGTCACATGCCCTTTCAAGCAACATGCAGCTCCGAGTCAAGATGCCAAGCACCTCAAATCAAGCGTGCACGTGGGCGTAGGAGAAATTCACTCGTAAGATGGCGATCAAGCGATTGAGGAAGCATGACATGGCACGTTGGATGAAGGTGTGCACTTCACAAGCGATCTGAAGAGCGAACACATGCGCAATCTAACGTTGGTGCGTGTTGCGCTGAAGATCAAGAGGCGTGAGCGCATTTAAGTTATCCGATCTCTTGATGGGACGGCTGAGGATGCATGCGTGGGTGAAGTGCTCAGCGGCTGAAGATGAAGAGGTAAGGACGCGTGCACGTGTTTAGCGACATGGGTCGTAGTGATGTTTATATCCGTCACTAAAGACCCCAGCAATTAATGTGTTAAACTTGTAAAAGGACATTTTTGCCCTTATGACTACAACTATAAAAGGGGACCCCTACCACTCATTTTCTTCATCTCTTCCTCTCTTCTCTCACCCCCTCCAAAGCTCTATGAGCTTGTCCCAAGCTCAAGATGCTCCATTAGAGTTAAAAATACAATTTTTCCACCTTCTCACCCCGTTCGTGGAGCATCCTGCGATTGTCCTCTCACCACCGTTCGAGAAGCAGATCCTGCTATGACATCACCCTGCTCTGTCCTCCTTCCTCAGTCTTCATTCTCCCTCATCCAGCATCTCACCACCCTCGTATGGGCGCTCTATCAATGTGGCTCGTCTTCTAAGTAGCCGTCTAGGAGGATAATTTCTCTCCCTCTTCTCTTTATCTCTTTCTAGATTAGATTTCTTGCTTTCTAGTGTAGCGAGTAGTTGTAATGAACATGAATATGTGGCTATGAAATATTTGTTCATTCTCTCCCTATTTTCTCTTTATTTGTATTATTCTCTCTCTGTCTTTTATTAATTATTCTTTAAGTAGATAGCTAGCATAGATTTAATTCAACCAGTTAATCTACTTCATGAAAATAAATAGACGTGATTTTTTATCAAATGTTTGCCTCCCCATGTTCAACCCGGGACTCACTGGAGTTTCGGTTAAATTATCAGTTTAATGGATTTTTACGCAACTGCAGCGGAGGGTTTTCAAAACTCAAATTTTCAGCATAGAAATCACGTCCAACATTTTAGCACCATTGCCGGGGAGGCAACACCCTTTGATTTCTCACGTTTTTCCACCTTACTTATCTTTTACTTCACTTCTCTCCTTTCTTATTGTGATTGTAGGTACTCTCTCGAGGCGAGCAAAAGCAGTAGATTAGAGTAAAGTGGAGTTGAAGGGTCTGTAAGTTTACCCCACACCTCCCACCCACTAGTTTCATTCCATCACCTAATAACACAAACCCTAATTAACCTAGGAGCTCTCATAAACCTTACGCTTAATTTGGTTGTTTGGTTGTCACCTCCACCCGCCTCACCCTCCGCTTATAAAAAAAATCTAAAAAAATCTCATAGAGGTACACAACCTCTTCTGATTCATCATACTCAATCGAAAACCCAAACTTTGGAACCAGTACACCCATCAACACATAATTGAGTAGAAATCATATTAGATAATCACTTGTGTGCCTAATTCAGTGGTGCATCAAGCCAATTGTTTGAGTTTTTTGGTGATGAGAACCTCATCATGAGCATAACTAGCTCATTTTGACGTAATACAGAGGATAAAAGCTCTTACATAACTCAAGGAAAGGCTTAACTCAGAGAATTCTGAGTCTAAGAAGAAAATAAGTCATAAGGGGTAAAAATGCAATTTTACCAGCACAATCTGCAAACAGGGTAACTCAGGGTCCAAACATAGGTCAAACTAACCTAATAAGAAGGAAAATGGGATGATCTGATCTGATAAGGGCTACAGCAACTCCAAGGAATTAAATGACAATCTGTAACCCTAAAACAAACCCACTTCAATTCACGAGGTTCGAGGCAAATAAAAAATATACTAAACCCTCTAAAATTCATATAAAAATAATCTCTAGGGTTTAGAACCTTCAATTTGGCCTTAGGAACCCATTTTGACCTACATTGAGAACCATGCCCAATTAATGATTTAATTTGGCTTTTTACGTAAATTGGCCGGTCAAAACAAGGTCTGACCTAGAAATAAAATTCACCATTAGAATCGTTAGGTCCCATTTAGTCATGCATAAAAACTTGAGCCTAAGAAGAGACCTTCTTGACCGACTTTGCATTTTGGTCCTCATCCATTACTTTTTGACCCTCAACTTTTGAAACCCTCGCATTTTGGCCCCTAATTCTTCATCATTTTTTGCATTTGGGTCCTCCCTGCAAAACCCTGAGCAGCGCCATGCTCCGGCGAGGCATGGCGCTGCGCAAGGTGAGGGCGACCCCCTGCCAAGACAACTGGGTGTTCCCTGCGACGTCTGCTGTCGCAGGGACACCTCCACGATCTCTGCCATTGCCCACACCTTCCGTGCGAACGCGCGAAAGGTATGGGTCGCGATCCGGCCATCCTCCAGCGAGGGAGGCATGTCATCTCCCTCCGCCCTCCTCTCTGATTTCGCCTCTATAAAAGCCTCCACCGTCTGCCGCATTCAGCAGCTCGGTTCTGACGGAGAAAACCCCTCCTCTTCCCTCTCTTCCCACTCTGGCAGAAGCCCCCCTGCTCCGAAGATTCTTCCTCCTCCTCCTCGTCGCTCCACCGCACTACCAGCAGCAGAGCTGCCTTCACCCGGTCTTCCCGCGTCGCGCCGTACCCAGCGTGCGCTCTCCCGCTCTCTCCTCGCCGCCGCCCCTTCTCTCTGGGCACCTTCTTCTCCGGCGACAGTCGATACGACTGTCGCCCTGCTCCGGTCCCCCTCGTCCCTCCAAGTAGGTACAGTTCTTCCCTTTCCTCCCCTCTTTCTTTTCCTATTTTAATTTGCTCAACCACCCTTCGACCGCGCCTAATCACCCTCACCTTCTCCATCTCCGGCCACCATCCGGCGAGACGTTCCCATCGCTCCGCAGCCCCATACGCCTCGCCGACCCTCACAGAACCTCCGCCTCACCACACTGAGCAACCTCCGCTCACCCATTATCGCTCCACCGCCCCACCACACTCCACCGAACAAACCCATTTTTTCGGTCGTAGTCCGACCTAGGGCCACCGCCAGACACCGCCCCACAACCTGCTACCCCCCACATTACCTTCGCCGTGCCATGGCGAAGGTCACCCTGTAGTCTGATTAGGTCGAGAGGCCCTGTTTGTGTTTGGCAGGTCTGCAGCCCCGGCCGCCATTGGCGACAAGGCGAGGAGCTTCCAAGCAAGCTCCAGGCCCTACAGCAACAGGATCCCAGCTGAGGCGAAGTGGGGGGACTTGAGCGAAGGCAAGGAGCAGATCTGCGAAGAGAAACAAGCGCGTTGCTACTGAAGCCAGGTCGCACCTTCCTGCGGGCGCGCGCAAGCGAGGGACAAAATTTAGTCCCACATCGTGGGATTTCAAAGTGCCGCACCGGTTTAAATTATTTTTGGGAAATAAGCTTATCGCCTCAGTACACGAGGTGAGGTCCCTCTCACCCGCTCACTCGGCCTCGTCCGCGATCACCCCTCGCGGACCTGGCCCGACCCGTTTACCGGACCTGCACTCCTCGCCCACCACCGCACGCCGGTGGGCCTGGACCAGGGCATGACTCGTACCCGAATACCCGACAGCTCTGGGAGAGCTATCCTACGAGCGGAATCTGAGAGAGAGAGACGCGGGAGAGGGTAGAGTAGGTTTTTGCCCTAACCAATCTGTGAGTGTGCAGGCACAGAGGAAGAAGAAGAAGAGAGGGCAAACTATAGAGGAAGAAGGAGAAGAGAAAGAAGAAAGGAGCAGCCAGAGCTGTGGCTGCTTGAAGAAAAGCGAGGCAGAGAAGAAGAAGGCCGACGAAGAAAGACTGAAGGAAGAAGGAGGAGCACCAAGCAGCACTGTAGCAGCGGCGACTTAAGTCGTTTGATTGGAAAATCAGACGACGCTCTGCAGAGGAAGAGAAGAAGGAGGAAAGAAGAGCAGGCACCGCACAGAGGAAGAAGAAAAAGAGAAGCTGAAGAAGAAAAAGAGAAGCTGAAGAAGAAGACGAGAAGCGCAAGGAAGACAGAGATAAAAGAAGAAGAGAAGAAATAGAAGAAGCTCTGAAGAAAGAAGAAAAGAGAAGATCAAGGAAGAAGATCCGAGAAAGAAGAGAAGACAAGCAAAGAGAGAAAGAAGAGAAGAAGAAAAAGCCAACAAAATAAATCTCTCTCTCTCTTTTCACTTTTGTAATAGAAACTTTGTACTTCTAGAATACAATTTGCTCCCTGAGTTCGACCTAGGAAAACTTTTATTTTCCGAGTAACAAATTATATTAAACTGGTAACTGCTCCTCTATACTATACTACAACGAGATATTAAAACCATAGAGGATTGGCACCGAACCATTTGGGCTGCACCACTTCATTTAAATATAACTCATTAAGTAGCTACCTCTTAGGGTTCAACTTTTAGGAATTAACCAGGCACTCCACATTCTTTTAAGTTTTAAAGGAAGACTTCACTTGTGCTTTCAGAACCTGGTGTACCAACTGAACTTAATTGAATATACCTAAAGTTGAATCCTAAAAGCTACTAAGCCAGATTTAAACCCTAAAATTCATTGGTTGTGCACACACACACATTGAAACTAATCTTTAAGGGCACAACCCAGATAAAGGGGCTATCACATTCTAAAGCACATTCAAACTTAAGCCTAACTAAAATAGAGTAGATATTGCCCTTAAGGATTGGACTCACTCTTCAGGGCCCAGATCAAGATTATTTTCAATTAATCTGATTCTAACGTTCAATCTGATGTCTAGCTAGGGGAGCATAGTCAAATGACCACAGTTGGGGGCTATCAAAAGAACCTGAGGTGAAAGCCAAGGGAAGAACCTTTTCCCCAGCCCCTCCCTCTAACTAGTTTGATTTACCGGAAAGAACTGGATCAAATCATTCTTTTCATATCAAGACTGGTTCTGGGAGTCTATAGATCTTTAGGCTACCCTACCTAAGGACAGGTTTGATTGTTTGTACTATAGGACACCTTTCTTCCTCTTGGTTTACTATGAATGCTTCCACATCCTACTCGCATTTCCACTCTTACCCTCCTGACACATCTTATTCCCAAGATCATTATTATCCCAACCAGACTTATTCTCACCCATCTACTAGTTTAGATAATTCTGATTGGGGATACAGTTCTGGACCTTCATGTTCAGGGTCTAACCCTAAACACCATGATTGTGATTTCTATCATTTTCTAAGCATAATGATTATAGATCTCCACTCGTTGATGATCAACTTAACCCAATCTACAATTAAGAAGGATATCCTGATTACAACTCTTACCCTCCCCCGGATTATACTACATATGGGTCACCACCCCTTTATGAATAATACAAAATGACCTATTATCAGGGAGAGTATCAAGAACCTCAATTTGCTGACTCCCCTGGACTGAATCCAAACCCACCCAACTGGTTAGTTTAGGTGTACCAAACTGTCCAAGATAAGGTGTTGGCTAACTTAAGGAAACCATACAATCTTTAGAAGCTCAGCCAACACCCTACACTAAAGAATTGAACCCTCTAATTCAAATGATTGACGATCTTAACAAGTATTTGTTGGATTGGCTCCAAGATGTTAAGGATAAGGACCCAGGTGAGTTTTTACTTGGGAAGTTATCAAAATTAAGGATGAAATTTGTCATTGCTTTAGTTCAATCTTGGGATGATTCCCAAGATGAACCCCCTTCAGGAAAGCCAATGTCAGAATCCACTCAGGCACCTGTAGGGGGGGACACATTTTATGAAATCAAGGATAACCAAGTTTTTCTAGAGCAACCAACTATGGATGAATTGATTACTTCACCCAAGATCCATGAGCAAGGGTACAAAGAAAAGTATGTCTCCATGAACCGAGAAATGATCAATGATTTTGAGACATATATAAATGTGGATCCAGAATTACTTGATTTTGAAGGTGAAGAATCGTTGTGTGAAGTCTCACCTAAAATTGAGGAAGACAATTTTAGTGAGACAAACGGGCATATGGAGTATGATAAATCATTTGATGGCCCAATAACTGAGGAAATTAATGCTCAATGACAATCATATGCTTGTTGGGGCTGGAATGGTGGATTCAGATCCTAATTTCATGAAGGATTCAATTCATAGCCCTATTCCTTAATTATACCCCTTCAAGCATAATGACGATTTTGATTTTGTGATTACTAGACCCAAGTCAATTCTGATTCAGCTACATATCTTGGACTTGCAAATTTTAGATGGGGTGATTAACATACAGGAGGTACCGGAATCTGAAATCCTGATTGTGGAGGATAGGAATTTGGAAATGAAGATATGGGAAGCCAATTCCAGGGGAAGTAGAAATTTAAGTCTAAGGGTTCTTATAGACTTGAAACCACCAACCTTCTACCAAGACCCCTATGACATTTTTCATTTTGAGGATGTGCAACCCAAGCACAAATTCACCGATTATCTTTCTGATCTTGATTATCCTATTGTCCGACTTTTGGACTTAGGTTGCATCCTCACAAACTGCAAGCCTGACCTAGCTTGCATACTGATCTTAGGTTCTGGGTAATTTTTATCCAGAACCTTAGATACACTCGACCACGGGACATGGGTTTGCACCACAATCTGGTCATTATTTGTGGACATCTGTTGGCAGGTCCTGAGGTGAATCTTCTTATTCTGATTCTAACCTGCATCTGTGAATTTTTTCATTTCCTCTTTGTTTGTATAGTGTGCCTAGCTAAAGGCACTAAATTCAACACATATATAATCTTTTTTCATCTCAAAGCTGACTAGGCAATCACGAAATTCAGGTGCATTCTTCTCTACTTCGCTCTTTTTCATGTCTTTTTAATACAATGGGGACATTGCATTAGATAGGCATGGGGGAGTGGATATCATTATCTGAATCATCTTGTTAGCTCCGTAGATTGTTTTTATTTTCTCCTTATTTTTGAAAAAAAAATTAAATTAGGAAAAGAGAACTTGGCCTTTAGAAATTTGTCAACCATAGGAAATAATACGATAGGATCTGAACACTTAGATCCTTCAAGTCTTCAGCTTAATCAACTCAGGTGTCCACTAAAATGTGGATTTGTTTCTTAAGTCCTCGTCATTTGAAAATTCATTTCAAATTGGTTAAATAAGTTGGGGTGATAAGTACACAACTTATCAACCTGCCCTCTGATTTAAGGGGACTATAAGCTTAAGCATCTACACACTCTTTGCATTGACTCGCTTTTCGGCAATTTTAAAGGAAATTGGGTACCTAGTGAACCTTCTAAGGTGGTATGGCTGGCAAGTTGTCGGTGGTAATAGCTCACCGGCTGGTTGTCCAAAGCCCAGCCACATGACAATTCTCTTCCTACTGCCTTTAAGTAAATCTTCAATCAGGGAAGCCACCTACTTAGAAAAAAAAGAAAAAAATAGAAAAATATCCAGAAAGAAAAGAAAAAGAAATATAAAATAAGAAAAGAAGAAAGAAATAAGCCACACTTCACCACATGAATATGGCTGGCAAGTTGTCGGCGGTAACAGCACATCGGCCGGTTGTCCAGAACCCAGCTTACAAAAATGCATGTTTAATTCCAAACACTTAGGAAGAAGCGGAAAAATAGAATAAGTCAGGGAGATATACACTGGATTCGCCCTTGTGTTGACCCCATAAAAATAAAAAGTAGGGAGAAAGCTACCAGTTGTATAGATACACCTTTAGGCAGAATTCCTTTCAAGGTCACCTAGGGGCGTAGAAACCCGAAGTCCGTTCTAACTGTCTATTATTGAGTCTATCACATTCACATAAAAAGATGCTTAGTACTTAGAGTTCTCTTTGAGTCTTGGGTGGGTTGGGTAGCTGTAGAAAGCTACCTCGAAACCTTAAACTCAAAAATTAAAAAAAAAGAAAAGAAAAGAAGAAAAAGAAAAAGATCCTTTTGCTTTTGAATAAGGTAAGGGCTTGAGGTGGCCTACATTTTGGCAGACACCTGGGTGTTGTTGTGTCACTGTAGTTCAGGTCTTAATAAAAATTTTCTAGGTTGAAAAATAACTATTGCCCAAGAGATCTGATCCTAATTCTTTTATAAAAAGCATGTAGTTTTGCTGGAGACTAGCAAAAGATAGGCATGGGTGTGTGACACACATCTAATTGACTTAAGATGCCTATTTATGCATGTTTCTAGTGTCATAGGAGCATTCATCCTTATAAATATTACATAACATGAATCATCATGCATTTAGGATAGATTGTATGAACTTTAGGTTAATTTTCCTTTTTGTGGTCAGGGAACAAGGCAACATTTATCAGCGCCTCAGATTGAAGATCCAACCGTACAGATCTAGTCTTGATTAAAAATCGTATAGATCCAACATCGCCAAAATGTTGGATAAGATTTCTACACTGAAAATTTGAGTTTTGAAAACCCTGTTGTTGCAGTCGCATAAAAATCTGTCAAACAGATAATTTAACCAAAACTCTGGTGAGTCCCAGGTTGAACACAGGAGGTGAACATTTGATAAAAAACTGTCTATTTATTGTCACGAAGCAAATTAGCTGGTTGAATTAAATCTACGCTATCTATCTACTTAAAGAACAATTAATAGAAGATAGAGAGAGAATAATACAAATAAAGAGAAAATAGGGAGAGAATGAACAAATATTTCATAGTCATAGATTCATGTTCATTACAACTACTCGCTATACTAGAAAGCGGGAAATCTAATCTAGAAAGTGATAAAGAGAAGAGAGAGAAATTATCCTCCTAGACGACTGCTTGGAGGACGAGTCGCATTGACGGAGTGCCCGAACGAGAGTGGTGAGATGCTGGACGAGGAAGAGCAAAGACGGAGGAAGGTGGATAGAACATGGCAACGTCGCAATGGGATCTGCTTCCCGAACGACGATGAGAGGATAACCACGGGATGCTCCATGAACAAGGTGAGGTGAAAAATTATATTTTTAACTCTAATGGAGCATCCTGGGTTTGGGACAAGATCATGGAGCTTTGGAGGGAGTGAGAGAAGAGAGGAAGAGATGAATAAAATGAGTGGTAGGGGTCCCCTTTTATAGTTATAGCCATAGGGGCAAAAAGGTCCTTTTACAAGCTTAACACATTAATTGCTAGGGTCTTTAGTGACAGTTTCCGTCACTAACGACCCACATCACTAAACACATGCACGCACCCTCGCCTCTTTATCTTCAACCGTTGAGCACTTCACCCACGACACATCCTCAACTGTCCGATTGAGAGATCGAATGACTTAAACGTGAGCACGCCTCTTGATCTTTAGAGCCACGCGTGCCCACATCAGATTAGGCATGCGTTCACACGTCAGATCGCACGTGAAGCACGAGCCTTCATCCAGCGTGCCACATCGCGTTTCCTCAACTGCCCAATCACCATCGCATGGACAAATTTCTCCCGCGCCCACATGCACGCTTGACTTAAGGTGCTTGGTGTCTCAACCCAACACACATGTTGCCTAAAAGGGTGCGCGACCAATGCTCGCAACTTTGTCACGTTTATGGTTTAAGGCGCAAATGCTCATGATTGATGGATCTCGATCCAACAGTCGAGATCGAGTGCCCTTAGCCTTCAGTAGATGAAAGCCATCCTGAGGAGCAACGTGACGCATTCTCAGCTATTGGATCGATGATCCAACAGCTGACATGCGTTGATCATGGCTTGAAGAGGTGGAGTGGGAGGTTTGGGTGGGTGTTGGGCGGCTGGGATGGTGCCACATGATGCCATCTTAGCTGTCCATCTCCTCTAACTTGTAGATGGTGCCACAGATGTCAGATTAGATCGATTTTCGTGCCATTGGGCTACGATCATCGATCTGAACCCATTCGTACGGTTGGATTTATCATATGTGGTGCAAATTTAACACCACCTGGCCCCTTGACCTCTGATCTTTCTTGGATTGTATCTGATGCTACGGAGGTTTGATTGGAGCAATCATGGAGTCGTTGAACTCTGATCGTCGCCCTGATCAGATTCGTATGGTTGGATCTTCAATCCGAGGCTCCGATAAATGTTGCCCTGTCCCCTAACCACAAAAAGGAAAAATTAACCTAAAGTTTATTCAATCTATCCTAAATGCATGATGATGCATGTTAAGTAATATTTATAATGATGAATGCTCCTATGACAGTAGAAACATGCATAAATAAGCATTTTAAGTCATTTAGATGTGTGTACATCAACCATGCCAGGGCCTTCTTCATCATTTCTTCTCTCTTTCTTTGTTTTATTATTTTTGTCTATTTCTTTTGAGCATGTGCTCGAATGTTTCTTGGTTGAATAAGATCTTACATATGTGTTTTTGAGCCTCCCTATCGATGACTTTTCTTGTTCTTTACGTGGTTGATCTTTTTAATATTTCTATTTTATTTCACTATGAACTACTCAATGATGACAATGATTTATTTATTTTTCTTCGTTAGCAAATCAATTAGTATCTACCGTTACTTTGGTTAGTTTAGCAAATGGAACCTATTCTCCTGTTATTGCAGTAGGAGATGTTCAATTCTCTGATTTATTAAAGTTGAGAGATGTCTACTATGCTCCTGTATTTCCCTTGAGTTTATAGTCTATTTATAGATTGTGTAAAGAGCTTAACTGCCAAGTAATTTTTTATGAACACTTTGTATTTTTTCAGGACATCTAAATGGAGAAGATGATTGGTTTGGGGATTAAGTGTGATGGCCTCTACTACATTGATACTCCTTACATTTTTGTTGTGCTACTTTTATCTCGACCGACCTAGTTTTGTGGCACCATCGTCTGGGTCATCCTTCTGCTTTTAAACTTTAGAAGATGTTTCCTGAGTCATCGGTTTTAGACAAGTTAGATTGTGAGGCTTGCCAACTAGACAAACATCACCGTGTTTCATTTATTTCTTGTTAGAATAAGAGGAGTTCAACTCCCTTTGAAGTAATTCATTGTGATATTTGGGGTCCATGTCAAATAAGCCATCGGTAAATCTACTGGTATTTTGTTGTTTTCATTGATGATTATAGTCCTTTGTCGTGGACTTTTTGGTTGAAGCATCAGTGTAAGATTGGATTTGCTACTTGATGTATACACATCCATTTAGGTTAAAATGCCTATTTATGCATGTTCCTAAGCTTATAGATGCATTCCATATTATAAATATTGCATAGCATGCACCATTCTGCATTTAGAATAGATTGTGTGAATTATAGGGTAATTCACTTCTTTTTGTGGCCAAGAGAGAAGGTGAATTATTTTGGGGCCTCGGATTGACAATCCGATTGTACGGATCTGATCAAGATGACGATCGGAGTCCATTGCCTCCAAAATCGTCTTGATTGGAGCCCTGTAGCACCTTATACAATCCGAGGAAAATCAATGACTAAGGAGCTAGGTGATGCAATTTGGAGCTTCAAATGACAAATTCAAGTGCACGAATGGATTCGAATCGACAATTGTAGCCCAACTACATGAAAATTGACCCAATCCGACATCCATGGCGCCACCTGCAAGCATCTGAAGTTGGACAGTCCAGATTGCTCCACGTGGCACCATCCAAACCATCCAAGCCAGCCACAGCACCTCCTCTTCATCTGTGCCATCAATTCTCAACCGTTGGATCAAGATCTAATGGCCGAGAAGCCTCCTCCACAGTGCTTCAAATTTCATCTTCTTGACACTCTCGCAGGTGTAGCGTAGCAGTCGCACAGAGTTCTCCCAAGCCCACGATGTGAGTTCGATTCCCACCGTGCCTCCTTTAATCCTTAGCAACGGGGGCCAATCAATTAAGCCTGTCAAATCAGCATCAAGCAGTCGAGACGATCACATGTGGCAGCACAAATGCACTCGGGTGTGAACACCCGATCGAACACTCCATTTGACTCGTGCTTGAGGGGCGATCTGACCGCGCAGTGTTTGCAAGATCTTGACGGTTCATCAATGATCAGACGATGTGCATGCATGGTAGCTGTGAGTGTGTAGACACCAGTGGAAGCATGAGTGGCCTTTAGCAACGTTTGAGGCGGAGCTACAACGATAATTTTAAATGTCGCTATTGACATGTGATCTTATTTTGCCTCCTCTCCACTACAAAAGGACCACTACCCCTCCCATTCTTCTTCATCTCTTCCTTTCTCTCCCTCATCACCTCTAAGGCTCTAGACAGAGCTTGTCCCAAGCCCAGGATGCTCTTCTAGAGTAGAAAAGAAATATTTTTTCCCACTTCTCACCCCCTTCATGGAGCATCATGTGGTTGTCTTCTCACCACATTCGGGAAGTAGATCCTCGCTGCAATACCATCCTGTCCCACCCTCCTTCCTCCAATGTTGTTCTCTTTTCTCCAATTCCTCACCACCTTTGTCCAAGTGCCGTAACACTAGTCATCCTCCAAGCAGCAGTCAAGGGGGATTCTTTTCAACTAATTCTATCTTTTATTGCTTTCTAGTGTAGTTTTAATTAGTTATAATAGATGTTGCTCCATTCTATGAAATATTTTCTCTCTCTCTATCTCTCTCTCTAATTAGTTTTAGAGTATATTAGTTAGATAAATCCCTACCTACTATTCTATTTATCTAAAAATACCAAAAAAATTACAAAGCCCTAAAACACCAAAAACAAATAAAATCCAAGCGCGGCATTCAAAACCAAATGTTTGCCTCCCTATGTTTGACCCGGGGCTCACCTTGAGCTTTGGTTATAACTTTTATTTGGTAGCGGAATTTTTATCCATTGCAATGACGGGGTTTCAACTCCAATCTTTTCACGTATGAAAATCTCGCCCACCATTTTGGTACCATTGCTGGGGAGGCAATGGAATTTGATTTCTTTTTCCATGTTTCTTTGCATTTACCTATTGTCTAACCCCTCTTGCCTCTGATTTGCTATCTTGCAGGCATCCTAGTAGGGAGATCTAAGTGTGGTAGACCAGAGTAAAGTGTGGGTAAAGCAATTTGTAAGTGCTCCTTCATTCGCCCCCACTAGTTTCACTTTTCACCACATAAATAACCAAGACTTAATCTACTTAGGTGTTTGCATAAACCCTAAGATAGAAATTGTTTGTCTTGTTTGCCACCTCCACTTATCCCACCCCCACATAAAAAAAATATTTTTTTTTTCATTGTAGGACAAAATTAACACACACACTACACACACCCACATTTGAGGCACATAACCTCGTTTGATTTTATCTACTCAACCAAAATTCTAACCTATGGAACCGGTACACACACCAATACACAAAAAAGAGTAGGAATCATATTAGGTTAATCATCTTTGTGTGCTTTAATTGGTAGTACATCTGGGCTAATTGTTTGAGCTGTTTGGGTCGCACTGCCTAACTTAAAATCGATTCATCTTATAGTTGCCCCATAGGATTCATATATCTAGGTCAAAACTAGGCACTCCATATTCTTTTGATTTTTAAAGAAAAATACTTGAACTCGTGCTTTCAAACTTGGTTTGCCTCACAAAACTTGGTTGAATACACCTAATATTTGAATCCTAAAAGCTACTAAGTAAGATTCAAACCTTAAAATTCACCTCACCAAAAAATTAATCTTGCTTGAAGAACCATTGGTTGTGCATATACACACTTGCCAATTGATCATTAAGGGCATAACCCAATTAAGGGTCCATCACATTTCAAAAGCACTATTATCCCAGGCCTTAATTAAAATTGAGTAGACGTTGGCCCTAGGATTCATTGAGTCTATTTCAGGGTGTTCTCTTGAATGCATTTCTAATTAGTGACGTTTGCTTGCTTCAAAAGGTGCTATGTTGGGAGGCCTGATTGTCAAATGACTTAAGTGGGGGTTTGGTATAATTAGCGACCCTCGAGACACTCTCCCCCTACTTCACTGGCCCAACTTTACCACCTTCGGGAATAAGGACAACACCAAATTTGTTGTGTGGTCAGAGTTTATTTCTGAAGCATAAGTCCTTAGGCTACCCAACTTAAGGACATGCTTGTATTTTTGTGTTACAGGATTCCATTTTTCCTCGTCCTTCCGACTTCCTTCCAGTGCATGCTTGGAAGGAGGTCATTAAAACCTCTCTTGGAAGGACCTTTAGACCATTCCCAGAGGCGAAGGTTGAATTATAGCCAAGCAGATCCCATGGCTAACAAACAACCACCTCCCCCACCCCTGAACCAGCAGAAGCTGATTCAGAGGCAATTGGAAGAGCTGCAACAGATGCAGCAATGGTTACAACAGATGAATGGTCAGGGTACTCGACCCTTGAAGGATTTCTATGATCCTTCAAATTACAGGGACCGTCTCGACATCACGATTCCCACCGAAGACATAGAAATCATGCCCTAGGTTTTAAGTCTAATTAAACATTTTCATGGGATTGGCTCTGAGGACCCATTCTAGCACTTGGAGGATCTGACCACTTTGGTTTAGACCACCAAAGCTAGGAATGTGAATGAAGGGCAAATGATCATGAGGCTTCTTCCCCACTCTCTCAGGGATAAGGCCGCGCATTGGTACTGGACCATTGGAAGGCCAATAGAAACTTAGACTACTCTTAAATCATCTTTCTTAAAGAAATTCTTCCCAATTGGATGGACCAATGCTTTATGATGAGCGATTACCACTTTTGCCCAGCGGTCGGTGGAACCGTTTCATGGGGCCTGGGAGTGATTCCAGGATCTATTGCGGAAGTGTCCATTGAAAGAGAGGCTTTTGCTTAAACAGGATGATCACAATAAAATGATAATGTCGTTATATATTGCATGGTGGAAAACTCTCAATCAACACAAAGTAAAATTAACCACTCAAAAGAGAGCAGGTCATCTCCACAAGGAGGAATAGGCCTATCAAAACTTGCAGAAGCTAAAAATAAATGTTCACCGAAGTCTTTGCACATAAACAAAGCTAAAACTCCTTTCAAATGAGGCTCATAGTGTTCATATATATTGGTAATGCATCTAAGGAAAGGAGAGAGGTTATCTTCACAAAATAGACAACATTATAATATCCATTAAATGAGAAAAATAAACTTTGGCAATGGCATATCATGTAAAAAGAATTAGAAAGGGAAACAGAGGATTCCCTTGGAATGGCTCATGCATGGAGAAGAGGTGATGGCCAATGGCGAGGTCTTCACCGAAGGTAGGCGAGGATAGTGTGAATCCGGCAATGGTGGCAACATGGCAGATGGTGGCCGGAGCTGGTAAGATGGAGGGAAGAGGGGAGGCGGCAGTGACCATGCCGCTACTGTTGCAAAGAGGCGTGCACACACGGGGTGGTTGGGCAGGTGGTGAGCGCGGTGCTGTGTGCTGGGTTGCGCGCGGCCTCTCCTGCACACGGGCAAAGGCGCAACACGGGGAAGGAGGGGCAGTCAGCGCACACGTAAGAACATGGCCAAGGGCGGTGGTGTGCAAGGGTTGCGGCCGTGGGCCACTTGGCGTGATGTTGGTGGTGCTACAGGCAGTGGAGATGGTAATGATGTTGGGTTTGTTTCACCATAGCAGGAGAGGAGGAAGAAGAAATGAAGAAGAAATGAAGAAGAAGAAAATGAAGATGATGGTGGTGGTGAGGATGACCGTGGACAGGGGGATGTGGTGTTGGTGGTCAGGCGGTGGCACTATGAGGTTGTAATGCGGAGCTCTGCATTGACGGTGTGGGCAGTCACCTCGCATGCCCACGGTGGTGAAGCTCCGCCGCGGTTGAGGCCAGTGGTGGCAGAGAGGAAGAGAAGCTGAGTTCTCTTCACAATAGGGAAAGGAATGAAGGCCTCCCTTGCTCCGCAGCCTCCTCCTTCCTCTTATAGTAGCTCACCTATTTTGAATTGAGTCACAAGGGAGCCAGATCCACTTTTTTTATTCTTTTCTTCTGGGATGAGTGGATTGCTCCTGATTGTTGAGGCTGTAGCTATTGCGTAATGGCTCCGTTCTTTCCTTGCATAGAGTCCTATAGAAGAAGAATAGATAAATAAATAAAAATTGGCTTATTTATATACAAAGCCTTATAAAATATCTAATTTTATGTAATGCATGTATTATGTATAATGCTCACTAAACTAAAATGCAAACTAAATTAAAAACTAAGCTAATGGATGCTAAGACCGAATTTACATAAAAAATGTGATGCATGAAACAAATCTATAATTAATGTATTTATATCCTAATGCATGCTAAATACATGTTAAAATTAACTTAATGTCTAGGCATTCAAATACCTAAATAGCCCACAAATATGGGCTAATCATCCACACCATGAGTTGCCTAAATGGTAACTTGTGTAGATTTTCTTTCATGGGTTGAATGATCAACTCTGTAAACATGTAAATGCTTCTTGCGGAGGCAATTTCCTCAACAAAGATGCAAATAGCACGTATGATTTGTTCAAGGAAATGAGTGAAAACTCTATAAACCATGCCTCCATGGAAACTTTCAACCGATTCCAACAAACTAGATCAAATGCCAATGAGGTCCAAGATTCTTATACATTTGATATGGAATTGACATGCAACAAATTAGATAAAGCTGATCTGGTTGCTAAATGAATGGAAGAGTGGATGTTCAGAAACTTTAATATTTCTAGATCCACTTAATTTCAGAGCTCAGGATTCAATTCTTCGCAAGCTCCTACGGGACGAGAGTTTGTGAACCAACTTGAGTCAACTCGACCTTCAAGTGTCAATTCTTGGAACCTTATGGGTTCCAAACTAGTTTGATCCCAGTTTTTCTTATCCTTCTTACTCTTCATCCTCATCTTACTAGGATGTTTATGCTGTACAAAAGAATGTTAGGTCCAACCCTTGCTCGAATTCCTATAATTCTGGTTGGAAAAATCACCCTAACTTCTCTTGGAAAGATTAGGGACAGCAGACCCAATATCGACCCAACAGCTATGTCCACAAAAACCAATGGGTCAGGGTCACGTATATACTCAGCTGCCCCCGAATCAAGTTAATCAGCCCATGTGGAATGCCCAAAAACCCATTGGGTAGGCTAATTTAAACCTAGAGATGGTAGAAATGCAAGGGTCAATGCTCTAGCTCATGCAACAAATACAAACTTCACTGAACACCTTGTAATCCGGACTTATTGCAAACAACTAACAACCTGGATCTCTACCATCACAACCTGTACCAAACCCAAGGAATGTGCAGAACTGAAGCATTGGGCCTTAAGGGTTTGGTAATGGTGGGGAGCCACATGCTCGAGCTCATGCTATCTATCAGGCTACCCCAATCCCTTCCGGAGTCAACTAAACACCCACTATAACCAACTGGGAGGCTCCTATTTTTCCTAACCCTCCCCAAGGCACGAACCAAGAGCACTTTGTCACTGCAAACACAATTACCCTGAGGAGTGGTAGTAGACACAAGGCTCCCATTCATTCCCAAGTAAATTTCATTAGGACCCATAATAAGAATTTTAAACTCCCAAATAGGAATGCGATCAACAGAAAATCAAAATCTGATTTGGGAGTATGTTGTTGTTGTAAGGGCAAATGCAATAAGCCAGAGGAGAAATTGGAGGAAAGAATATCTTTGTTGCAGGCTTTCAAATTGACAATCATTTTACTCCTCGCGGCTATTAAATCAATTCCCGCACACACTAGATTTTTATTGAATTCATATAAAGAGAAACTGATGGGAACACTATCATAGGTCCTAACTATCCACTTTTAGTCAGGTATGATTGATAAAAGCTCCTACATAATCATTTGAGGGTCGTAATTCTGTATTATTCTGATTTGAGAGAAGAACGGAAAATCAAGGTTAATTCTATAATTTTAACAGCACATCACAAACAAAGATTAACTACGGGGTCACGCAGGGGTTAAATGAAGGTCAAATGAGCTCAAAAGTCCAAAATGTGGGTCAACACTAACAAAAACAGGGTTTCACGCTTTTCGAGAACTACAACTACACCTGAAACCCTAATTTCATACTCACTTAAATTAAAGTGGCTTTGGTCAGAATAAAATTCATCTAAACTACCTAAAATTCATATAAAAATATTCCAAGAGTTTTAGTACCATTGGTTTGACCAACTGAACCCATTTTGACCTAAAATAGAGTTTCAGACGAAATTCAACCCTAATTTGGGCTTCTATGCAAATTGCCCAGATAAACATGGTAAAAACTTAAATCTAACTTCACCATTAGATTTCTTGGGTTCAAATTAGGTTGGCACCAAAATTTGGGTCTAATTAGAGTCCATCTTCACCTAGTTTGCAATTTAACCGTTTAAAACTTTATTTCTTACGTTTAGCCCCTTAGGTTTCGAATTTATTGTAAACGGGTCCCTAAATTTTCATCATTTTCTTCATTTCATTCCCTTACACCATTGGTGTGAACCTGAGCTCAGCAGCGACATTCGAGGGAGATTTTCTCCCTCGAATCGAGGCCAAACTTCTCCAAAATTGGAGAGTGGTCGCAAGGATCTTCTCTATAGATTGGATTAGGTTTTGAGATCAATTTTGGCCGGATTCACCACCGGAGAACCCTAGAATCTCAAGATTGAAACCTACTTGAGGGTTTCCTATTCTGGCTATTTTCACCCCTCTAAGAGACCTATAAAAAGCCCCCGCACCCAGGCTGTTCTTAGCTTAGAATAAGGCCAAAACAACTTCTCTCCAGCCGATGATTCTTCAACCCTTGGTGAGCCTCTCTACCCATCTTGTCGAGTTGATCAATGGCCAAATTGAACAACTCATCATCTTCACCTCTTTATCGCAGTCGTGTCCAGTCAAAGGCCGACCATTCTCACTCTCTCCTGCCTCGTCGATCCCTCGTCATTGTCTTCACCTTCCCCTGTGCCGACCAATCATAGCCAGCCCTGATCCTTCTCCATTTCAACTCCTAACCCCTCTCAATCTCTTCCTTTCCCTCTCTACTTCACTTCCACATGTTTAGACTTTAGGGAGAACCACTGCACCGATCTCACGCATTTCATCTTCCCCTACATCGGCGAAGCTACGGCGAAGCCACGTGCCCACTACAATGCATGAAATCACACACCGTTGAACCCATGAGCATTGCCACACTCCACTGATAGAAAGCCCCAAAGAAATTTGGGGCTTTGATCTCACAATCATCCCGTCAAACACTCGCTCCTCCATTCACCTTCTCCACCTCCGACAGACCATCCCACACCATCACTCACCCTGAAACCTTCACCTCTTCATGACAAAGCCCCTGAATGTTTCTAATGAGGCTGCAAGGCCATTTTTTCTTCTTCAGGTGCAGGCCAGATTGCTGTCACCGCTACCGTCTTCTCCAATGTCGCTTGCCCTCCTTCGACCTTCATTTAACCAGTAGCCACTCTTACTCGAAGTAGACTGGAGTCCTGAAGCCTCTTAGGTTTTCATGTAAAGGGATCATCAGCAGCTGTAGCCTCAATTCAATGGACTTCACTTAGCTGCAAGCATGCAAAGCTGCTCACGAAAGACCATGGGATTAGTCCCACCTCGGAAACATGTATGCTCATGAAGGCGTATAATAAGCAAAGGTGCCATCTATTGTTTGCCTCCGAAAGCACGAGGTGAGGTCCCTCACTGCACGTGCCTTACACTCCCTCTAACAACACCACGCACATGGGTCTAGGCTTTGACCTGAATACAAGACTACCTAGTTACTATTCACCCAAGTTTGGAAAACAAAGAGAGGAAATTCTGAGAGGGAGTATTGGGGTTTTTGCTACTTTGGGAATCATGCCCTTCCTCTCCTCTCTCAACACTTAGCTGAGATTTGAGAGGCCCTTGCACCTGTGTGTTGGTGTGCTGTTGTTGTGCCTTGGCTTCTCTGAAGCTCTCGATAAGGCATCTGAAGCCTTAATCAGACATCTGACCCCGTGCTTGCTTGTGTTGGTTCTGATATTTGAGATATTTAATTAATATTGTTTAAATATTTGAGATAATTACATCACTTAAACATTAAAGTTAATTGATGGTTCAAACCACCATTTTAACCCCATCTTTTTGCATTTTGACTCTCTAATTTTATTGAAATATTCTTCTGAGTATTATTGTGGTTTCAATTATATATTCTTCTTGATATTGTGATTAGTGGATTGAAATTACCAATTTGCTCCCTGTGAACGACCTCGAACTCATTTCTTGATTTCGAGTTTTATAAATTTAAGTGTTGTTGCAATTTTCATCCTATACTACAGTGCATATTCCTTAAAACGACGATTTCCGCTACCAACATTTTGTCACTGTTGCTAGGGAGCAACGCACATTTCATTCATTGATTACAATATTGATTTGATACTAACTTGATTTCTTTGATTGGTTGTGATTTTGCAAGGTACATAGGAGAAGATCAGCTGTGCAACAACCATACCAAGGGTAGGTAACTTCGTTCCCTTCTTCTTGAGCCCCTCATTTCTGGAAAGGTTTGAAAACGAGAATCAATTAGGATCACTCACATTATTTCACAAAATTAATCACCTGGGTTACCTAATTTGGTTGATTTGATTAGAAATCCCCATCTAGATATTTGCACCTATTAGGGACTTAAGGTGCTTAGGGCTATTCACCTTCTTGATTGAGCCCTAGGTGCTAACTTTAGAAAGAAATGGAGTTGGAAAATAGAGCCAAATTAGGGTTTCTATTTTAGGGCTTCAAGAAAACACACTTACCTGATTTAAAGAGAATTGATTTCCCGTATCGTGTGTTACCTAAGCCTTGGTTGAATTGACATAATCAAGAAAACCCTAAAAGAAGGCTATAACAAACACTTGAATCACTAAAATTTAGGATCTAATAACCTGTTTACAAACCACTCAAGGTGATTTTGGGTTCTTTACCCAAATCATCATAAACTTTAGGATAGGTTAGGTGAAGTTGTTCGACTTTGTGGGTTAACCAACCTCCAAATTAGGTCTCAAATCACAATCAATTCTAAAGTTCAAGTGAAACTCAAGGCACATATTCAGGAATAAAATTGGTGGACTTAGGGATCAAGCTTGCTCATTCCGGTCTACTTGGATTCTCAGTGACAAGGAAGGTCGGGTAGGGGAAACCTTGTAACTCGTGGGGATGCTCTATCGCGTAGGGGTCTTTGTGGGGTTCTCCCTTCCTGGCTGTCCAAGTAATTATTAGGTGAGTGACTTTCTAATCAAGAGGTATCATCCGCCTCGAACTACCTTAGTCATCCAAAGATTTTTGGGTGCCTCGATTGGGTCAACCACACATTCCGTCCCTCTTCTGGCTCTTTAGTGCATGTTTAGGAGGAGGTCCTTAAGACCACCCTTAAGGCCCCCATCAGTAGTTCATTCTCATCAAGGCCAAGCCTTGACTCACTTATTTATGCTACCACCCAACCAGATTGACATCTCTTCTGACTCATCTACTTCTGAGCCCAGATTTCCTTCATTCGCATCCATGGAGAACTAAGAAGAAGAACCCAATCTCCAGATTCAGTTACAGCTCCTCAATGATCTATTCCAAGCATTCATGAACCCACTGCAGCGTCCTCAGATGCGAGATCATTACAATCCAATTGCAGTGGCGATCGAACCCAAGGTACAAATCCCGACTAGAGGACCTGATATTGAACTCAAGCCTAATCTGATTCAGGCTATACCCAAATTCCACAGCTTGAACTCTGCAGATCCCTTCCAGCACATCAAGTAGCTAAAACATCTGGCCCAGACCTTCGAGCCTCCTATTCAAAATCGAGACATCCTACTCATGAAGATGTTCTCCTTTTCCCTCATGGATAAAGTTGCCCACTAGTATCAAACTCTGACCCATCCAATCAACACCTGCACAGAACTCTAATTTGAATTCCTAAAGAAATTCTTCCCAGTTGGTTGGACAAATGCATTGAGGCGCCAGATCACACACTTTATGTAGAATGCAAGAGAACCACTTCATAAGTCATGGGACCGCTTTTTGGATCTCATGCAGAAATGCCCCTATCACGGAGTTCCTAAATAAGAACAGGTCCAGTCTTTTTACCAAGGACTCCGTGAGGATACCAAGCTCTTTGTCAATGCAACCTATGGTGGGAACATCATGGGTCAGCATGAAGATACTTTTTGGGAGATTCTTGAGAACATGTGCGAGACTCCATAAACAATGAATCTATGGGTGTGTTCTACCGGATGACCACCCATGCATTGACAAACACGTGAGGGGCACACAAGACTCAAGGCCTATCCACATCTGTCGATCTAGAGTTGGTGGCCAGTCGCTTGGATAAGGTCTCGATCATTAAGAAAAAGGTGGATGAATTGACTCGATATCTGCAGAGAGCCACAGCCACATAGCAGAACACGTATGCGCAACTGCCCTCAGGTAGGGAGGTTGTGCATAACATTTACCACCACTCTCACCAGGGGATGGACCCGTATCCACCCCCATCTGATCCTGGTTTCGGAGGAAACTTCGAACCCACCTACTCTGGTTGGGGGAACTTTGAACCCTCGTATTCTGACTTCTCTGGAGTTCCTCAGACCTGCAAGGATCTCTATGCCATACAAAATGATCCATTCTCTAACACTTATAACCCTGGATGGTGCAATCATCCCAACTTTGCGTGGTCAAGAAATAATCAGAACACTAGACCTCAATTCCAACCCCAACCACAGGCTTCGTGCCCATATCAGCCCACTCAGCCTAAGCCCAACCCAAATTACCAATCTGGGCCGTCAAGGGAAGATCACATGACTCTGATTCTACAAGCCCTGACTGACATCCAAAAGACCAATGCGGCTATGCAGAAACAACACAAAGTCAAGATCATAGAGGTTCGAAATCAACTTGCACAGATGGTGTGGACTTGCCAACCTGGTGCACTGCCTTCCCAACCTCTACCAAATCCAAACAACATGTCGACCCAAAACACATGGTAAATCAAATCCAGGGTCAATCATGCTACACTCAACCAGGCTCGTCAACTCATACCTACAGGTTTGGAGCATCCACCTCAGCTAATCCGAATCAAGCCTCCATGACTAACCATACTATTTCGCAACAAGGCCCGATTCTCTCTCCTCCGCTTCCGCATCATGACTGTCCTATGATCGATGTTGTGGGCATGAGAAAAGATCACAAGACCAGGACCCTAGGCCCATCTCCTAAATCTCACCCAACCCATGATCAACACAACAAGGTCAAGGATAGAACTAAGAGGTGGAAACAGAAACTCGTCCCCCAAGATAGCCAATCCATTCCCCTATCCCAAATCTTATCCCACCTCCACACTAGAGGACTGTCAGAATCTGACATCATGGAACCATTGAGGAATGCACAAGTCATTATCCCATTACTTGATATCCTCACTCTCAACTCCACCTCATCGGACTCATCCAGAAAAGAGGTGGAGGAACCCTCACAAGGGAAGGTAGTACTGTCTGAAAATGTGAGTGTCATAATCCAAAATAGTCTACCTCCTAAGAAATCTAATCCAGGCACCCCGCTGATCCCCTGCAAGATTGGTGGTACAAATTTCAAGCAGGTTGTAATGGATCTTAGCACTTCAGTCAACCTAATCCCAGCTGCCCTATTTGAGAAACTACAGATAGGACAGCTAAAACCCACTGATGTTACTATGTAATTAGCTGACCGAACCATAATCACCCTGATTGGGCTAGTAGAGGAAGTGGTAATTAGAGTCAAGGATTTCAGCTACTTAGCTGATTTCCTAGTTCTTGACATGAATACACCACAACAAATACAAGATATGCCCTTGATTTTGGGGAGACCTTTCTTGGTTACTGTAGGAGCCATAATCAATTGTGAATAATGGCACATGATAATTACCTCTGGAGATAAGAGAACTGAGATCAATATTTTTGAGGCATCTTCTAAAGGAAAAGAAAAGTGCTCGGTAGAACAACTAGGTTTGATTCAGAATCTTATGACTATTTTGGTAGTAGGAAACCTAGAAACAGAACTAGAAGTCTTCCACATGACAGAGGATCTTTATTTAGCCGAGCATGATTCCAATGAATTGAGAGTATTGGAGGCCTTCACCTTCGATCTTGAGGACATACATATGGATTTCAGGGAACAAGATGACATTCGACGGGATTCAAACTTATATTCCGTGGATCTGGAGACATTTTATTATGATGATTGTTTTGAGGATCTCTGGAAATCGAGCATGGTAGATACCGAGAGTGACCACAACCCAGAGTATGAATCCTTTATAGATTTGGAGTTGGATGATCCAAAAGGCACTCTCCAGACATTCACTTTTGATTAGGATGAAAACTACAGAGAAGAATCATTAGAAGACCTAATCTTCGTGTCATTTCTTGAGGAATTGATCTTACACCCATCAGAGAAGAATCAAGATGACTCATTGGATAATGATCCATTAGGTCACATTTCACGAGAGGAACCACACATCTGGGATATGCTGACTAGATTCACCTCTGTTGGGTCCTGGACTCACGACAATCTTACTTTAAAGCCCCATGATCACTATATCTTCTGAGTGATTTCTCCACAAAAACTCCATAAGAGCCACCCAGAAATGAATCAACTTGACCCATATCATAGACCTTCTAGAATGACTCTTCATCATAATTTGATACTCATTTGTAGCCATCTGATTCTCATACACCCCAATCACATATTTTCTCGTATCACTCATCATAATGCAGCATATGACATATCCTTTTCAGCTCCTTGTGCCCAGCCGATGGTGTTAATCTTAGCGCTTAACAGGAGGCAACTTGTCATTTTGAGAAACCCGTGACCCTTCTAACCTATCTTTTTTCTTAAATCATATTGCACTTTGGGGTTCATCCGTTAGAATAGCCGACTCCACCTTTAATACTAGTATCAAAGCTACAAATCGTTCGCAATAGTCATCCGACCCATTCACCACCCACCTGTTATAATGTACGATCTGAACTAAATTCAAACCACCTAATTTACAATGAGGACATTGCAAATATTAGGCATGGGGGGTATTAAAGTGCAAAACACTGTGAGAATCAATTCATGGAGGGGTTTCATCAAAAAAAAAAAAAGAGAAAAGAGGAAAGGAGAGATCAAAGTGAGCTAAATTGAAAACAATCGAGGAGGAGAGAAAAGAAAAGAAAAGATAAAAAAAGGAACAATCAAAAAGAAAGAAATGAGATAGTCCCTTGTAATTGAGTATGGAATTTACCTAACTTCTAAGCTGGATCGGATGATGAATTAAGACCTAGAAGGGTGAAACTTAGGAGATTAATGACGAATACCGACCTTAGGCCTCTTGGGCTTATTCTAAGGCTCAAACACTCACGTATTCGTTAAGAACTGGATTAGTCCTCAAGAGGTTGAGGAAAGTGCGAGGCTGATGTAGTCGATCTAAGGCTTAGGGATTATTCGAACCTGTTGCCTGCCCTTTGGTTTGCGGGACTTGGTACCCTAAGTACCCAAAATCCACACACTAGTCTGATTCAGTGAGCTTAATAAAGAAATCATGCCAAAAGTGTGTTTTGAGGAAATCATCTTGAAGATGTAGCTTAGGAGCAGCTCGAAAACACAAGTTGATTGGATGAGTTCCCGGCACAGAGAGGTGGAAAATTCCCCTTGAAGATGAATATTAACATATCGTCTCTTCGGTGTTTGTCTTTTAGGATATCTAAATATCCTACCAGGGGCATGTAAGCACCTTGTGCTGGTTCAGGTGCCATGGGCAGGATTACCACAAAATGTCGATTGCTAGGGCCTGAATTTAGCTACAGAATGCCATGGACAGCACTATCCCGAAGTGTCGAAAGATAGGGTTCTAGGGGTTGCCATGGGCAGTGCTATCTCAAAGCATCGAAAGCCAGAGACCCTTCGAGGATTGATGGTGGGGACAAGGAATCCGATACAGACCATGTTTAGGGCCAATTCGAGGGTAGATCTAGGGAAATATAAAAAGAAAAGAGAGAAGACTCTCAAAATGAAAAATCCTTCTCTATCTCTCTCTTATCAAAATGCACTGGCTAACTGAACCTGGGCACAATACGTCTATGCATGGGTGCTTTAACCACTGGGGTTTACGAACCTCTAGGTTATTTTTGTGGGCCTTAGAAACCTTTGTAGCAGACCCAACCTAAAGCTAGTTTGGTCTAGATCTTGGCTAGTACTTGAGTACCTATAGGGCTATTGTCGCTGATAAATGCCAGTTTATTATCATCCTTATGCATTAAAACGAACCTAGCTCTTAGGATTTTACTCCGCAAATGGGTTTTTGGGCTGCATTTAGGCATAAATTAGGTTAGGCATGCATTGCATTTTTTGTTGTCTTTTAATGTGTTTTTGTGAGTGTTAGGGATGTACAGATACATAGATCCCTAAAACCCTAGCACTCAAGAAGGCAAATGGTGAAGGAGAAGCCCAGACTAGCTGGAACTCAGCTTGATCCAACTCACTACAGCTGGAACCTAGCTTACTTAAACTAGGGTTAGCTCATCCCAGCTCCATTCAGCTAATCTCAGCTGAATGGCATCTCAAGAGAGTTCATCTTAGCTCACCCTAGGTCAACTCAGCTCAGATCCAGCTCAACTTAGCTGAGTCTAGCTCATCTCAGCTCCCACTAGTCCACAGGGAGCTCTAGCTAGCTCAACTGAGTTGACAAGAGTTCACCCCAGATCAGATCCAACTACATCCAGCTCCACTCAACTCCAGCCATCTGAAGAAGAATTCATCTCAGCTCAGGAAGCTCAAGTCCAGCTCCTGGGGACTCAGCTTAGCTCAACTCAGTTGAGCTAAGCTACCTTAGCTGCCTCAACCAGCTTGATTCTCCCCGGGAGCACCAGACCTAGCTCACCTCAGCTCATTTTCGTAGAAGCTAGCTCACTTTAGCTTAGCTTAGCAACTAGCAAAGAACTAGCAAGCTAAGCCAGCTAGAGTAGCCCCATGCCAGCCTCTTCAGCAGCAGCCAACTCCAGCTCCAGCTCCAGACTTCTCCTCCTCAGCTCCTTCCCCCAAACCCTAGCTCCAACACCTTCTCCTCTACTCCACCTTTAGCTAAGCTAGCTTAGCTTAGCATAGCTTAGCTTAGCTTAGCTTAGCTAACAACCAGCTCCTTGGCCATCCACTACCTTCAAAGTCAACCCTAGCTAGCTCCACCAACTTAAGCCTACCTAAGCTAGCTACCCTACTCAAGTTGGCGCCACCTCCTAGCCATCCCTTCACCCCATTATCACCACCAAAATACACCTTAAGTTGGCGCCAAAAACTACCCCTAACCACCTCTATATTGGCACCAACTTTCAGCCCTTAATCCACCCTACACCTACCCACATAAGCCATCCTAGCCATCCACCTAACCCCCCTTCTAGAATCCTTCTTGGCGCCAACATTAGACCACCTTCTAGAACCCTTTTTGGCGCCAACATCAAGGGATGTCAACACACATAACCACCCCTTATGTGTCCCTTAAGGTGGCACCAAACACCCTTGGCCATTGGATCTTTAACCACCTCCATCTCTTCATCTTGGCCCTCCATTTCAAGGGTCACCATAGCCCCCTTCCTATTCTATAAAAGCCCACCACCTACCACCATTTTGGGGCATCCTCCATTAGTGTAATTTACTACCTAAACCACCTATACCTATGGCCAAGAAGAAGGAGTAGAGAAGGAGATTAAAGGGGCACATCACCAGCCCTTTTGGTGCCTTCTTCTCCCCACTCTCTTCAACTTGGGCCACACCAAGGAGGAGGACTCTTCCACTTCAAGGAGGATAGCCAGGCAAGGGAGGACATAGGGTGGACATCCACCCTTGGAGAGAAGCTTAGGGCACGCCCCCTTAGGGCTTGCCTTGGAGGACATCACCTTGGCGGAGCACTGCAAGGAAGGAGTTGAAGGATTCTTTTCAAGATTGGGAGCCACCAACCTTGGAGCAAGAAGCCCTCTTCTTCACCATCTATCTAGAGGATTTGTGTTTGCTTTTCTTTATTTTAATTTTTCTACTAGTAGAAGCATTCCTCTACTAGGCTTTTTTTTGTAAAACACTTTTCGTCAATCTAAGTTGCCTTCTTTGCAATTTTCTATTTTACATTTCTACTTGCTTGTTTTTTAGCATTCTTCACTCTCTCTCCCTAATTATTCTAGGCCTCCACTTGCCTATAGTGAGCTTAGGGAGAAGCTCTACTTGCCACTTAGAAGTAGTATTTTAAATTGAAGTGTAAATCACCTTCCCGCCACCATTTCGCATGTTGTCTTAATTTAAAAACAAAAAAATGATATATTGAAAAATACCAAAAAGAAAGTTGAGATTTATTCCGAGCAAGAGAATCACTATTGCAAACATATTGCCTCCTTGGACGACCCTAGATACTCTCCTATCTAGGAATATAAATTTAAGAGCGAAAGCGAATTCGCGTGTTACAATGACATTAAAAACCCACTTTTACAAATCACGCGTATTTCACTATTAGTCACTATTTTGATCTGATCTCTAGAGAAGCAATTTAATAAAGCATCTTGACAGTTACATCCGACTCAGAGACCTAATTTGATCCATAAGATTTTGCTAGGAACTAGCAAAAGTTAGGCATGGGTTTATGATGGGAATGCCATCATAGGCCCTAACTAGCCACTTTTAATCAGGTATAATTGATAAAAGCTCCTCCATAATCATCTGAGGGTCGTAATTCTATATTATTCTGATTTGAGAAAAGAATGAGAAATCAAGGTTAATTTTGTAATTTTAATAGCACATCACAAACACAAATTAACCACGGGGTCATGTAAAGGTTAAATGAATGTCAAATGAGCTCAAAAGTCCAAAATGTGGATCAACACTAACAGAAATAAGGTTTCACGCTTTTCAAGAATCGCAACTACATCAAAACACTAATTTCAGACCAACTTAAATTAAAGTGGTTCTGGTTAGGATAAATTTCATCTAAACCTCTTAAAATTCATAGAAAAATATTCCAAGATGCTTGGTACCTTTGGTTTGACCATCTGAACTCATTTTGACCTAAAACAAAGTTTCAGATAAAATTCTACCCTTATTTGGGTTTCTGTGAAAATTACCCAGTCAAACATGGTCAAAACTCAAATCTAACTTCACCATTATACTCCTTAGGTCAAAATTAGTATGCTACCAAAATATGGGCCCAATCAAAGTCCATCTTAACCTAGTTTGCAATTTAGCCCTTTAAAACTTTATTTCTTACATTTAGCCCTCAAGTTTCAAATTATTGGAAATGGGTCCCTAACTTTTAATAATTTTTTCATTTCGGTCCCTACCGCCATTGGTGTGAACCTGAGCTCAGTAGCAAGATTTGAGGGAGATTTTCTCCCCCCAATCAAGGCCAAACTTTAAAATTGGAGAGAATGGTCATAAGGATCTTCTCTATAGATTGGACTAGGTTTTGAGATCAAGTTTGGTTAGATTCACTGCTGGAGAACCATAGAATCTAAAGCTCAAAATCTACTTGAGGGTTGCCTATTCTGGCTATTTTCCGCCTCTAAGAGACCTATAAAAAGCCCTCGCACCCAAGCTATTCTCCTTAGCTCAGAATAAGGCCAAAACAACTTCTTTTCTCCTCCGGCCGACAATTCTTTGAGCTTCGGCGAGCCTCTCCGCCCCTCTCGTCGAGCTGATCAACGGCCAAATTGACTAGCTCATCATGTTCACTGAAAGACGTACAGCGGCAACCGGGTCTGTTATAACGTTGTAGTAAAGCCGGTTGTTACCAACGTTTCATATAAAAATTTTTTTACTCGGAAAAAAAAAGTTCCCGAGGTCGAACTCAGGGAGCAAGTTGTATTCTAGAGATATACAAGTTCTATTACAAAAATAAAGAGAGAGAGAGAGAGAGAGATGAAAATTTGGCTTCTTCTTCTTCTCTTCTTTCTTCCTCTTTGTCTTATCTCCTCTTTGGCTTTTGTTCTTCCTGTTCTTCTTCTTCTTCTTCTGCTTTCTTCAGATCTTCTTCTTCTTTTCTTGCTTCTTGCTTCTCTTCATTTCTTCTTCTTCTTTGGTTTTCTGCCTTGACCTCTCTTCTTCTTCTTTCGCGTTGGCCGTTGCTCTTCCTTCTTCTTCAGCCTGTCTTCTTTCCTGCTCTGGCTGCTGACCTTCCGTCGTCTGCCCCGGTGCTGAGACGACTTAACGATGCCTATGCTACAGTGCCGCAGCTCCTTCTTCTTCAGCGGGTCTGCTTCTTCTTCTTTGGCCTGCACACTTCAGAGTTTTTTCGTCAAGAGGCAAAAACCTACTCTACCCCCCTCCCCCGCGTATCTCTCTCTCTGAAATCACTCTTCGGAAGCTCTCCCAGAGCGCTACCGGGTAATCGGGTTCGGGTCAGGCCCGGGTCCAGGCCCACCGGCGTGCGTGGTGGGCGAGGAGTGCAGGTCAGTCTAATCGGGTCGGGCCAGGTCCGCGGAGCGTGGTCACGGACGAGGCCGGGTCGGGTCGGGTCGGGTGAGAGGGACCTCACCCCGTGGTCAGGAGGCAGACAGCATAAGGCACTTTTTGCCTTTATGCGTCCGCGCGCGGCCGAGAGGTTCCGAGGTGGGACTAAATGTCCCACCCCAATTGAGCGCGCGTCGCGGATGGAGCTGTGGGCGATCGTGGCTTCCCGCGCGGCCTTCGCCCCGTCTGTGAACCAGGGACGTTTCGCGGAGAGTCCCTGCGCAACCTGGGAATCAACCCTGGGCGAAGGCGTGCCTGCACCTGCAGGTGAAGCAGCTCTGCCTGCGCAGTAATGGCGACGGCGGGCGAGTCACCTGGTCACAGAAGAACGGCCTCTCGGCCAAATCAGACAGGCGGGAGACCTTTGCCGTGGCACGGCGAAGGTGGTCAGGGGGTCTGCAGGGGGCGAGGTGGAGCTAACAGGTCGTCCTAGGTCAAACTGTGAGCGAGGAAGTGGGTGTGTTCGGTGGATCTGCGGAGGGTGTTTGGTGGGAAGTGGAGGGGCGGAAGAGGATCAGGGTGAGGAGGCGGAGGTTCTGCGGTGGTCGGCGAGCCGTGTGGATCGCTGAGGTGATGGGAGCGGCTCGCCGGAGGGTGGTCGGAGGCGGAGAGGATGAGGGTGAACAGGAGCGGTCGAGGGTTTAATTGACTAAATTGAAAGCGGGGAAAGAAAGAGGAGAAGAAGGGGAGTAGGTCTAACTTACTTGCAGGGACGAAGGAGGAGGAACAGGGCGACAGTCGTATCGACTGTCGCCGGAGAAGACGATGCTCAGGGAGAGGGGCGGCGGCGAGCAGAGGGCTGGAGAGGCGCCAGCTGGGTGCGGCGTGGCGCGGGAAGAACAGGGGAGGAAGTCTCCGCTGCTGGTATTGCGGCAGAGCGAAGAGGTGGAGGGGGAGGAAGTCGCCGGAGCTGGTGAGCGTCTGCCGGAGAAAGAAGAGAAGAAAGCTGGGGGTTTTCTCCGTCAGATCCAGGCTGCCCTGGTCGGTGGAGCGGCGGGGGGTATTTATAGGGATGAAGCAGGGGGGAAGGCGGAGGGAGACGACGTGTCTCCCTCGCCGGAGAATGGTCGGAACATGAACCCATACCGTCCGTGCGTTCGCACGTCCGGTATGGGGGGCTACAATGACCATGGGGGTGCTCCTGCGACGGCTGACGACGCAGGGCACCCCCGGTTTACTTGCCAGGTCCCTCACCTCACCCTGCGCGGCGCCATGCTCCGCGCAAGGTCGCCGGAGCATGGTGCTGGCAGGGTTTTGCAGGAGGGACCTGATTGCAAAGAACGAAGGAGAGTTAGGGGCCAAAATGCGAGGGTTCAAAAGTTGAGGGCCAAAGAGTAAATATATGAGGACCAAAGTGTGAAGTCGGTCAAGGAGGTTTCTTCTTAGGCTCAAGTTTTTATACATGACTAATTAGGACCTAAGGAATCTGATGGTGAATTTTATTTTCATATTAAACCTTGTTTGACCGGTCAATTTGCGCAAAAACCCAAATTAAGTTATTAATTGGGCATGGTTCTCAATGTAGGTCAAAATGGGTTCTAAAGGCCAAATTGAAGGTTCTAAACCCTAGAGATTATTTTTCTATGAATTTTAGAGGGTTTATTCTATTTTTACTTTGCCTCGAACCTTGTGAATTGAAGTGGGTTGTTTTAGGGTTACAGATTATCATTTGGTTCCTTGGAAGCGCTGTAGCCCTTGCTAGATCATCTCATCCCACTTTTATTCTTATTAAGCTGTTTTGACCTGTGTTTGGTCCCTGAATTACCCTGTATGCAGTTTATACTGGTAAAATTGCACTTTTACCCCTTATGACTGGTTTTCTTCTCAAACTCAGAATTCTCTGAGTTAATCTTTTCCTTGAGATATGTAGGAGCTTTTATCCTTTGTATTGGGTCAAAATGAGCTAGTTATGGCTCATGATGAGGTTCTCATCATTCACCTCTTTGTTGTAGTTGTGTCTAGTCAAAGACTGACCATTCTCACTCTCTCCTGCCTCGTCGATCCTTCGTCGTTGCCTTCACCTTCTCTGGCGCCAACTCATCACAGCTGGCCCTGATCCTTCTCCGTCTCGACTCCTAACCCCTCTCAATCTCTTCCTTTTCCCCTCTACTTCACTTCCACATATTGAGACTCTAGGGTGAACCATTGGATCGATCTCACTCACTTCATCTTCTCCCGTGCAAGCGAAGCTCCGACAAAGTCACACACCCACCACAATGCACGAAATCACACACCGCTGAACCCATGAGCATCGCCACGCTCCACTGATCAAAAGCCTCAAAGAAATTTGGGGCTTTGATCTCACAATCATCTCGTCGAACACTTGCTCCTCCATTCACCTTCTTCGCCTCTAACAGACCATCCCACACCATCACACACCCTAAAACCTCTGCCACTGCATTCACCTCTTCATGCAAAGCCCCTAAACGTTTCTAATGAGGGTGCAAGGTCATGCTTTCCTCTTCAAGTGCATGGCAGATCACCGTCACCGCCACCGTCTTCTCCTATGTCGCTTGCCCTCCTCCAACCTTCATTCAACCAGCAGCCACTCTTACTCAAAGCGGCCTGGAGCCCTGAAGCCTCCCAGATTGTCACGCAAAGGGATCGTCAATTGTTGCAACCTCAATTCAATAGACTTCACTTAGCTGCAGGCATGCAAAGCTGCTCACGAAAGACTGTGGGATTAATCCCACCTCGGAAACACGTAGGCTCGTGAAGGTGTATAATATGCAAAGGTGTTAATTGTTGTTCACCTCCAAAAGCATGGGGTGAGGTCCCTCACCGCACGTGCCTTGCACGCCCTCGCCTACAACACCACACATGCGAATCTAGGCACTGACCTGAATACGTGACTACCCAGTTACTATTCACCTGGGTTTTGAAAACAAAGAGAGGAAATTCTGAGAGGGAGGAAGGGGGTTTTTGCTACTTCGAGAATCATGCCCTCCCTCTCCTCTCTCAACACTTAGCTAAGATTTCAGAGGCCCTTGCGCCTCTATGTTGGTGTGCTGAATTAAGCCAGAGCCTAGCTTAACATGGGCATTCTGCATGCATACACATCGTATTTTGCATCGTAAGTGATTTATATGTTTTCTGCATTTGACTATGTTAGTTGAGAGGTATTACTCATTGCAGGTAATTTGGGGCTATAGATGGCCGATCCAACCTTATGGATCTTTTTTTTTTTTTTTGATAACGGAGAACTCCCGACGCATACGTCCGAGATAAACTCTGGAGGCTCGATCTTTGCACTACCTCGAAGATGTTGATGCAGCCTGACAGAATGCCCAATGAGCAACACCACCCCCTAATCTGTGTCCATATGGGCAAGACACAAGTCGAACTCGTGCCACCATGGATAAGGAGACTTACAGTGATGGGGAGGACCAACTGGGACCTTATGGATCCTTTTATAATGACGACGAGAGTCCAACGCTTACAAGATCACATCAATCAGACTCCCATAGCACCCTACGGAATCCATAGAAGAGCAAGAGCCAAGGGGCAAATTGAAGAATAGCCAGACCTCAGATAACAAATCCAATCGCATGGATGAATCTGGATCGATGTTCGTAGTCCAATGGCACAAAAATCAACTCAATCGGAGGCCTACATCATCAAATACAAGGAGAAGATGGATGGCCACGATGGCACCATGTGACGCCATCATAGCCGCCCCCTCGCCGCACCCTAGCCTCTGAAGATCATCCTTCGCGCATTGTGGGTCATTGGATCTCCATCCAATGCCCATGAACATGCCACGCCGCCCGCCTACAGCCGCTTCATCAAGTGAGGATGAGATCTCGGCAGTTGGATCTCCATCCAACGACTGAGAGCAACCGTGTGGAGATTGGAAACTTGACACAAATGCATCCACAATGCGTTGGTTAGCACCTTCGTGCCTAAGCAACCGACGCAAGTTCGAGGAGCGCCCAGTGTGAAATCAAGGTGTTGAGCGTGGGTGCGATTGACCGTAGGATCTTCATCGTGCGGTGACAGGGGCGGCCGCGTGGCACATGCGGATGCGAGGGAGCGAGGAGATGCACGTAATGACGCACGCTTTAGGATTCAAGAGAGCGTGAGCATGAATCTGTGCCATTCGATCATATGATCAAATGGTCGAAGATCAGGTGCTAAAATGAGGCATGCGGTGCACACAAAAGAGGAAACGACGAGCGTAGGAAAGCGGCGACCATGAGATGGAGATCCAAGGGCAGATAGAGTGCCATGTGTCAGCTCCAGATTAAATCCGTGAATGGAGAAGGATTTGGACGGTATTTTTAGGCTTAATCAGAACCGTTAATCTCCCAATCAACGGATCTAATCAACCTAAGGCTATTGCACGAAATTAAAGGCACCAATACCTATAAAAAGAGGCCTAAGTGTCCCCTTTGGAGGCATTGAATGAGATTTCTTCTTCTTCCTCCTTCTACAACTCATCTACCTTCTTCTTTCCATCTTCTCTGCCACCATCTCTGCATCTTCTTCCGAAGCATCCGTTGAGCTACCTCAGTAAATCGTTGTTGCTGTCCTCAACCTCTCCAGAAGGTCACCACAGATCACCCGTGGTGGCCTTATTCTGTTACAACAGTAGTTTGTTTATTTTATGTTTTATTCAAATGCATGAATCCAATTCATGTTCAATCTCTCCTTATGATACAAATATTGTGATTGTTGTTCCTTCTACTTAGTCTTTATATTTGAAAAAACATATGAAATCAAAAGATCTTTTTGCCTCCCTATGATCGATCGGGATTCACCAGTTCCATTAATTTCTTAGTCAAGACATATTTCACACTATACTACAATGCATTTATTTTTTTATGAGATCTACGCCTCGAACAAATTGGCACCGTTGCCGGGCAGGCACGGTGACTTTTGATTTCATCTCTAACATAGTATTTTTGTGTGCAGGTTGAACCACAAGAACTGACGAACGAGGCAAAGCGAGCACTATGAAAATCTGGTGCACACATTCTTGTTAGAAACTTGGCCAAAAATTGATTACCATATTCAAAATTTAATAGTTGTGTTTGTGATGCTCCAAAAATTTTAAAATTTGGATTGAAACTAGATTTTCAATTTATCTTTCCAATGCCACTTTTACAAAAAGAAATTCCTTCTGCAGAGTTTTTAAAAATTTATGGAGTACATAAGGGTCAAATTGCTTGAAAATGGAACTCTTATGAACTTTAGAAATCAATTCTGACCAACATACAAATCAAATTTACTCACGATTGGTGGGGTTTGAAGATAATCAAATTAACTTTCATTATCATAATTTTGCAAAATTTTTGGAGCATATTTAATATCGTTTCCAGCAAAAAAATCAACATGGGTCTAAATCCCAGATTTGACCTTTGGTTTGTTAAAAATTCATAACTACTTATTGGAAATAGTAAAAATTTTGGAAAAATACTCTATGAAAATCTTATTAGAAAAGGAATCTTATTGCCAAGTTTCAAATCATTTAGATTCCATCTTACTTAAGAGTATACATTTGAATTGTGGTCTTCAATTTGAAAAAAACTTAGAAGTGCATGAGCCAATAGGACCACATTTTTTTGATGAGCCCAAGAGTTAGTTGGTGAGGTGAGTCACCTTGTGGACCGCCCATCATTTACTAAATTGAAGAAACAGGTTAAAATTCATGAAAATATATCAAATAACCTACATTTGTCTTGAAACTACTGGGTAGTTTCAACCTCTCCTGCAAAACCTGGTGTCTAAGCCTGTGAGGAAGTGTTAAACAATCGTGACTGCAGGGTAACAGAACCGGAGGCGAAAGATAAAGGAAGAACCTTCTTCGTAGTCCCCTCATAACTAGCCTGACCAGGTTAGCCTGAGGGGAGGAATTCCTTGCAGTCGGTCTCTCGCCGAATTTTTTTAGTAGCATGAACTTAAATGAAAAATCCAGTCATCCGATCTAGAGAACCACTCTGATTAACAAGGCCTTAGCCTTGTTCTGCTTGACTACACTAACCCTTTGAGTTGGTGTATGCAAGGAAGAAGGTCGTTAAGACCTAAACTTATGGGACCTTGGGAGCTGAACCCAAGGCAGCAAAGGCGATTCTAGCCCGACCTTTCTTCCCAACCTTCTTCCACTCGATTAGCTGAGATGGCTAATCCCGATCCTCGAGTTGGTAAGGACCTTGAGAATCAAGACCTAATGTCTCTTCTAGAAGCCAAGGTCAAGGAAATGGAACAGAAATACGAGCAGATCATCGACAGGATTCTCACAACACTTGACAGGATGCAGCATCCACCACACGGAGAATAACTGCGAGACTTCTACAATCCAGTGGCAACAATTATAGCACCTTAGGTCCAGATTCTCGCAGGCGGAGATGCATTCAAGTTGAAGTCGAATATCATAAGTCTGATTCAGACTCATTTCCATGGAAACTCTAATAAGGATCCCTTCCAGCACATCGAAGATCTAAGTCGAATTGCAGAGTTGGTTCAACCTAGGAATGTAGATATCAGAATTGTTCTCATGAAGCTTTTTCCTTTTTCTCTCAAGGATAAATCTGCTTAATGGTTCAAGACTATCAGGAGGCCAATTGGAGTGTGGGAGGAATTATGTCATGAATTCATCCAAAAGTTCTTCTCAATTGGTCGAACAAATGCTATGAGGCACGCGATCACGACCTTTGTCCAAGGCCCTAGAGAGAAGTTGCATGATTCCTGGGATAGATTCCATGATCTTCTTAGGAAGTGCCCACACCATAGTGTACCCAGATGGCACCTCGCTCAAGTCTTTTATCATGGGCTGGATGACACACATCGGTACCTGGCCGACGCATCTAGTGGTGGGAATTTCCTCGCGAAGGACGAGAACAACGCATTTAAACTGTTTGAGTCCTTAGCAGAGAACTCGATCAATGCTGCCTCAATGAACCAGTTCCAGCAACCTAGACAACAACGAGTCAGCGTCCACGAAGCTCAAGCAGAGTCTACCCAAGCCGACATGGACATTATCAACAAAAAACTGGATAAGGTGGATCTGCTCTATAAGAAGCTCGATGAATTAATGCAGGAGAGATCTGGATCTTCTGGCAACACTGCTCCATCTTACTCCTCTCAAGCATCCTGAGCCCCCTCTGCTCGTACACATCTTCTCACTCGGGATGTTTTCTCTCCATCTTCGTAGGATCCTGCATACCAGGAACCCATGAATAATCTAGATCTGGCATCATACAATTATTTTTGCACACCACCCGATGATTACAATGCATATTCCCTTGATGAATATGTCTCAGACGTCGTCGGCTTACGAAGACGTCAGTGTTATTGAAGGATACAGGCATAATAACCCGTACTTAGAGATGTATAACCCTGGTTGGTGTCAGCATCCAAATTTCTCCTGGTCTAGTAACCCACAGAGACCACCTCAAGACCCACACTACTAGACTAGACAATACGGGAATGCGCAGAACACGTATCCTAGGCAACAGTCATTCCTATCTCAGCAGCAACAAACCTGTTCTACTTGCCAGCCACTGCACCAAGCTGCCAACTATCCTCCAAAGTGGGCCGACCCTTTGGAGTCTCTAAAGGAGGAATTGCAGCCATCAATTCGGAAATCTACTCATGACAACCTACAAATAATGAAGGCAATGGCTGACCAAATTCAGAGCATACAAAACACGCAAAACCAAATGATGCAGGAGCATAGGTCACAGGGAGCTTTGCCCTCCCAACCAGTCCCAAACCCGAGATATGTGCAGAATCAGGGTGCCCCGCCTAGATTCCAAGCACCATAGGGGCAAGCACATGCTGTTCTGCAAGCACCTCCCGCACCACCTGGTTATGGGCTCGATCAACCACCACTATTGCCAAAGCCTGTGTATTTAGGCCAATCCGCTCCTCTACCCCTTCATGAACAACACGCCGATGCAAAAGTTGTCACCTTAAGGAGCGGAAAGACTACACAGGACCCACTACCTAGGCAAGCAGGTAATGATTCTTCCTGCTCTCTACTGCAAGATGGCTTACAACCCTCTTCCTCTCACAAGCCATCTTCATTAGATAAAGTAAAGAAGCCTCTAGACCCTGAGATTCCCGTCCCTTTTCCTGCGGCTCTAACATGAGATTCATCACAGAAAAAGGATACGTGGAATTTCGAGGACCTGAAATCTATGTTCAAGGAAGTTCACATTCAGGTCCCTCTCCTCGAAGCAATAGATCACATCCCTTCTATTGCTAGGTTCTTCAAGGACTACTGTACTCCGAAGCGACAGCAGAAAATCGGATGACAGGCAGTATTATCAGAGGAAGCCAGCACTGTTATCTTAGCTAACTTACCACCCAAAAAGAATGACCCAGGCACACCACTGATTTCCTGCTTCTTGCAGGATTCCCCTTTTGATAGAGCCCTTCTTGATTTGGGGTCGTCCATCAACCTAACTCCCACCGCAGTATTTGATCAATTTCGACTCGGGGAGTTAAAGCCCACCTCGGTTACCATACAGTTGGCTGACCAATCGGTGAAAACGCCGAGGGGGGTGGTTGAAAATGTGATCGTGAAAGCCCAAGGATTCTGCTTTCCAGCGGACTTTTTTGTTCTTGATATGGAGGTTCCTCCTAATCTCCGTGATGCACCGGTTATTCTAGGTCACCCGTTCTTGGCAACTGCCCACGCAAACATCGACTGTGCATTGGGGTGCATGGAGATTGCCCTAGGGAACGAAAAGTTTAGACTAGACATTTTCAGGTCATCAAAGAACTTCGATTGTGATCTAATCGAGGAGGATGGTGAAGATGAAGATTCAACTTTCTATGGGAACATTGGGCTCCTATGTAGTGACCCAATGGCACATTCATCTTCACTATCAGGGGTCATAGATCGCAGTCCACATGGGACTGAGACTAATGACATACACATTTCATCCCATGGATCTGGTTGTCATGGGTGTTCACCCCCTCTTAACACCCCTGATCCTGACTATCCTGTCCTATCTAGCACTGATATCCTAAGATAGGATTACATGACCACTGCAGACGGATTTTCCATTAGTCAGAATCAGCAGATTTCCGCTGTTGCTTCCTCTCCTCCCCTGCATAAACCCTCTTCCCACCCTCCACTACTAGAGTTATAGCCCTTACCTGATTCGCTCAAGTATGTGTTTCTGGGAGAAAGTGAGACGTATCCCATGATTATCAATTTTCACTTACTCCAGACCAGGAACACTAGTTGATCTCCGTTCTGCAACCACATAAGGCTGCTATTGATTGGGGCATTGCTGATCTCTACGAGATTCGCCCCTCATATTGCACTCACCATATCTACATTGATGAAGGGGTGAGACCGTCAAGACAACCTCAGAGGCGCCTAAATCCAAATATGTTGGAGGTTGTCAAGAAGGAGATCATTAAATGGCTGGACGTGGGCATTATCTATCCAATTTCCGATAGCCAATGGGTGAGTCCCATTCAGATTGTGCCCAAAAAGGCAGGACTCATCGTGATCAAAAATTAAATGGGAGAATCTATCCTGACCCGCACCACGACTTCTTGGGGGGTTTTCATTGATTACAGGAAGCTAAACTCAGCTACCAAAAAGGATCATTTTCCTTTACCGTTTATTGATTAGATTTTAGAATGGCTGGCCAGGCATAGTTTCTTCTACTTTCTAGATGGAGAATCCGAGTACAATCAAGTAGCGATCAACCTGGAAGATCAAGACAAGATGACTTTTACGTGTCCCTTCAGAACATTCACTTTTAAGCGGATGCCCTTCATCCTCTACAATGCATCAGCTACTTTTCAGCGATGCATGATGGCCATCTTTTCAAACATGATCAGGGACTGCGTAGAAGTGTTCATGGATGACTTCTCTATCTTTGGAGACAATTTTTCGTCTTGTCTTGATAACCTCACAAAGATCCTAAGGAGGTGTATAGAAGTTAACCTAGTACTTTCATGGGAAAAAAGCCATTTTATGGTGAGGGATGGCATCGTACTAGGTCACAAAATCTCCTCTAATGGACTCGAGGTCGACCGAGCTAAGTCCTAAATCATTTCGTGATTACTTTTGCCTAGCTCGGTCAGGCAAATTAGATCATTCTTAGGGCATGTCGAATTTTATCGAAGATTCATTCGAGATTTCTCGAAAATTGCTCATCCATTAACGAATCTTCTGGTAACTAACACTCCCTTTGATTTTTTCTCCTCTGTCTCGGTGCTTTCGAGACCTTGCAAAATGCTATTTCAAGTGCACCTATTCTCCAACCTCCCGACTGGTCTCTCGACTTCAAGATGATGTGTGACGCCTCCGACTTCACTGTCGGAGCCATTCTTGGTCAACGTCAGGAGCGCCATCCATTCATAATATACTACACTAGCAAAACGCTGAACGAGGTTCAGCGTAACTATATAATCACTGAGAAAGAATTGCTAGCTGTGGTATTTGGGTTGGAGAAATTCAGGTCATACTTGGGTCCAGAGTTATTATCTACACTGACCATTCCGCCCTCCAGCATTTGTTGGCAAAGAAGGATGCTAAACCCCGCCTTATCAGATGGATCCTTCTTTTGCAGGAGTTTGATGTCGAGATCCGTGACAAAGCCAAAGCCCATAATGTTGTGGCGAATCACTTGTCTCGGCTAGACCCAGACTATATTCCATACTCCCTGCCAATATCAAACCAATTTCTAGATGAGTCTCTATTGTCTATTAACTCTGTTGAGTTTCCTTGGTATGCTGATATCGCAAACTATCTCGTCGCAGGCAGGCTACCTACAGGATTATCCAAGGATCAAAAACTCAAATTTATATCAGAGGCTAAATTCTATTTTTGGGATGACCCACTGCTCTTTCGCATTGGGGCTAATAAAATCATCGATAGATGCATCCCTGATTCGAAAATCTCTAGTGTGCTATCCTTCTGCCACAGCGATGCTTGTGGGGGTCATTTCTCGGGTTGAAAGACCGCTGCAAAGATTTTGCAATCAGGATTTTTCTGGCCAACCATTTTCAGAGATACACACGAGTTTGCCAAATGCTGTAAGCGATGCCAATCGATTGGTTCTATGACCTGGAGAGACATGATGCCTCTCCAATCTATTCTCGTCATAGAAGTGTTCGACGTCTGGGGCATCAACTTTATGGGCCCTTTCCCAAACTCGCATGGCTTTGAGTACATACTCCTCACAGTAGACTATCTCAAAGTGGGTAGCAACTATCCCGGCAAGATGAGCTGATCATAAGACTGTTATATCCTTCGTCTGGGAATTCATTTTTACGAGATTCGAAGTTCCCCATGCCCTGATAAGAGATGGGGGTAGTCACTTCATCCATGCCCATTTCAGGTCATTATTGAAGAAATACAGGGTGCAGCACTGCATTACTACCCCGTATCACCCATAGACCAATGGGTAGGCTGAAGTATCGAACCATCAAATCAAGCTTATCCTTCAAAAGATGGTTAGACCTGATAGGAAGGATTGGTCTGATCGTTTGATTGATGCACTATGGGCATATTGGAGTGTGTACAAGGCCCCGCTCGGAATGTCACCATACCGCATGGTGTATGGAAAGGCCTGTCACCTTCCTATGGAGCTAGAGCACCGTGCCTTTTGGGAAATGCAGAAATGTAATTTTAACCTCGAGGCTGAAGGTTATGAAAGGAATCTCCAGCTCAGTGAGTTAGAGGAGATTAAGCGAGAAGCTTACGAGAATGCAAAAATATACATAGACAAGACGAAGGCTTTCCATGATCGACACATTCGGAGGAAGGAGTACGCACCTAACCAGTAGGTCTGGTTGTTTGACTCCCGACTCAAATTCTTTGCAGGAAAGCTCAAGTCCAAGTGGACTGGGCCGTTTTTGGTGGTCTACCCATATCCTAATGGGGCGGTCCAAATCAGAGACCTGAAATCTGGGCATGTTTTTACGGTTAATGGCCAGCGCCTCAAACCATTTTTCTCCTAGGAACCTCCTCCTACTGACGAAACTATACATCTTCTCAAGGACGTGTTACTGACGAGTTGACCAACTGGAGGCGTTAAACTCAACACATATACATATATATATACCATATATACATAGCATATTTCATTTTTGCATATTGTTTTGCATATTGTGTATGGCATTCAGTGATGGCATGAGTTGAATGACAACTCAAAAGCAGTTCCAGGTGATTTCTATCCACATAGACCCTGCCTCATTCCAATTTCTTTTATTCATGCATGAGGACATGCGAACACTTAGGCATGAGGGGGTAGTCCATAAAAACTGAAAATTTTCTGCCAACAAGTGGAGGATTAGATCGTTTTATGAAGAGGTCTTATTAAAGATTTATTCTGTAGTAAATTCCTAAGCTTAGAATCTAGTATAACCTTACATCTACATGTAGAATTTGCAATGGATCCACTGTGAAAATAGATTGACATCTCTAGTTTGTCGAGAAGAAGCATTGCTTCTTCTCCTAAACCCTTGGACAGTAATCACGGAGTCACATGAACCATCTTCTAGTAAATCCACCAAAACATATGTGAGATGAGAGTAGAGAGTCTACAGGTGCTCTAAGGCTAGTGTAATGAATCTTTAATTTTAAATAATTGAATAATGACACTCGGAGTTGGGCATAGTTTTCGCTCTCAGTTCTTACGTACTAATTCTGTGAGAAATTCCGTACGAGAGCCACCAAATAAGGCAAAAACACAAAGAGCGAGTTCTGATAAAATTAGGACTGAGGTTGATGGTCACGACCATCCTCTGCAGAATCCTCGGCTGAAGGAGGGTATTGATGTCAAGGTCAAAAATATGCCATCCTATCCGTTCCCTACCCAGTGCCGAGAGTAGGCACTTCCACTAAATAAGCCACCCAAGATCCTTTTGGTCATCCCCAAAAATCCCAAATAATGTCTCATGAATAAAAGTACGTATGTCGTGTTGCATTGTGGCATTATGTTATGTTGGTAACAGCATTGTGCCAGTAGATATGAAAAAAAAAAAAGGTGCTATGTTAAGAAGTTTGAGTTATGTAAGTCAAGTGTTTTGAGGCAAAAATACCTACCACCCCCATGAACCACCAAATACAACCTTAACCTATTTTTTCTATATTTCTGACCGTTTGAATATAGGCTAGGGGTCTAACTTAGTCGTAGGGTTATTAGAACCTAATTAAAGTGTGATGCGATGCAAGACCACCAAATACAGTTGCAAATCGTGTGAGATGTGAGCTCAGGAAGAAAAAGAAAAAGAAAAGAAAAAAAGAAAAGAAAGAGAGAGAAAGAGAGAGGAAAAATACAAAATATTAAAGAGAGCATAGTTTTCCAACCTCTCTCTAAGTTGATTTATTCGATAATCTAGAAATCTAGATTCTGAAATACTAGCTCTATGTAGCATCAGAAGAGAGTGAGCCACCAAATACAAATCCAGTTAACTCAGACATCTCTTACCCAAGCCAAACACTGGGGCTAAAATCAAAGAATATTTTATAACCCCGAGAGAAGAGGTTCGCCTATCTCGATAGAATTTACTAGGGGTCAAGTACAAGCTTTAAATGTATATCGACTGTTTGCTTGGATCCGTTGCAGAAGCTACAACATTACATATTCATGGTTATCTGGATTCTGAAATTTTGGATGAAACAAAAAGAAACAAACCTTTAGTTAAACCTTGATAAAATGCATTTAGTCTTGCACTTGCTAGGGACTAGCAAGATTTAGGCATGGGGGAATGATTGCACAGCAATCATAGGCCCTAATTCGCTTGAATTAAGCCAGAGCCTAACTTAACATGAACATTCTGCATGCATACTCATCGTATTTTGCATCGTAAGTCATTTATATGTTTTACGCATTTTACTGTGTTATTTGAGAGGTATTACTCATTGCAAGCAATTCAGGGCTACGGATGATTGATCTAACCTTATGGATCTATTTAGAACGACAACGGGAGTCCAATGCTTCCAAGATCTCATCAATCAGACTCCCATAGCACCTTAGGGAATCTACAGAAGAGCAAGAGCCAAGGGGCAAATTGAAGAATATTTGGACCTCAGATGACAAATCCAACTACACGGATGAATCCGGATTGATGTTCGCAGTCCAACAGCATAAAAATTAACTCAATTGGAGGCCTACATCATCAGATACAAGGAGATGAAGATGGACGGCCACGATGGCACCACATGGAGCCATCATAGCCACCCCCTCGCCGCACCCCAGCCTCTGAAGATCATCCTTTGTGTGTTGTGGGTCGTTGGATCCCCATCCAACGGCCACGAACATGCCACGCCGCTCGCCTCCAGCTGCTTCATCGAGTGAGGATGAGATCTCGACCGTTGGATCTCCATTCAATGGCTGAGAGCGATCGTACAGAGATTGGAAACTCGACACAAATGCATCCACAGTGCGTTGGTTAGCACCTTCACGCCTAAGCAACTGGCATAGGTTCGAGGAGCGCCCAGTGTGAAATTAGGGAAGGCATTGAGCGCCGGTGCGATTGACCGTAGGATCTTCATCGAGCGACGACAAGGGCGGCCACATGGCTCACGCAGATGCGAGGGAGCGAGGAGACGTGCATGATGATGGGCACTTTAGGATTCAAGAGTGTGCGAGCATGAATCTGAGCTATTCGATCATACAATCGAATGGTCGAAGATCGGGTGCTAAAACGAGGCGTACGGTGAGCACGAAAGAGGAAACGGCGAGCGCGGGAGAGTGGCAACCGTGCGATGGAGATCAAAGGGCAGACAGAGTGCCACATGTCAGCTCCAGATTAAATCCGTGAATGGAGAAGGATTTGGAGGGTATTTTTAGGCTTAATCAGGACCGTTGATCTCCCGATCAATGGATCTGATCAACCTAAGGCTATTGCACAAAATTAAGGGCTCCAATACCTATAAAAAGAGGCCTAAGGGTCCCCTGTGAAGGCATTGAATGAGATTTCTTCTTCTTCCTCCTTCTACAACTCATCTACCTTTTTCTTCCCGTCTTCCTTGCCGCCGTCTCTGCATCTTCTTCCGAAGCGTCCGTTGAGCCACCTCAGCGGATCGTTGCTGTTGTCCTCAACCTCTCCAAAAGGGCACCACGAACCACTCGTGGTGCCCTTGTTTTGTTACAATAGTAGTTTGTTTATTTTATGTTTTATTCAAATGCATGTATCCAATTCATATTCAATCTCTCCTTGTGATATAAATATTGTGATTGATTGTTCCTTCTACTTAGTTTTTATATTTGAAACAAACGCATGAAATCAAAAGCACTTTCTACCTCCCTATGATCGACCGGGACTCACCAGTTTCGTTAATTTCTTAGTCGAGATGTATTTCGCACTATACTACAACGCATTTATTTTTTTATGCGATCTACGCCTCGAGCATTGTGCCTTGGCTTCTTTGAGGCTCAAGATAAGGCATCTGAAGCCTTAATCAGACATCTAACCCTGTGCTTGTGTTGGTTTTGATATTTGAGATATTTGACTGATACTATTGAAATATTTGAGATAATTGCATCGCTTAAACATTCCGGTTAATTGGTGATTCAAACCACCATTTTAACCCCATCTTTTTGCATTTTGACTCTCTGATTTTATTGAAATATTATTATGAATATTATTGTGGTTTCAATTATATATTCTTCTTGATATTGTGATTAGTGGATTGAAATTGCAAATTTGCTCCCTACAAACGACCTTAGACTCATTTCTTGATTTTGAGTTTATAAATTTAAGTGTTGTTGCGATATTCATCCTACACTACAATGCGTATTCCTTAAAATGATGATTTTCACTACCAACAAAAGTGTAGGCCAAAAGCTAAAAATAATAGGAGGGTAGTTTTGTCTGATAACATAAGTACACTAATCTTAAACAAACTACCTCCTAAGAGGCAGGAACCGGGAACCCCGCTGATTTCCTGCACAATAGGAAACATTACTTCTGACCAGGCCCTCCTCGACTTGGGTGCTTCCATTAATGAGATCCCTAACTCCCTTCATAGGAAACTGGGTCTAGGCCACCTGAAATACACTAACATAACCTTGCAGTTGGTCGATAGATCAATTACAAAACCAAGGGGTCTTTTGGAAGATGTTTTAGTCAAGGTTAATTATCTGCATTATCTTGTTGATTTCATGGTCCTTGACATGGAAGCACCAAAACAACTCAACCATACCCAAATTATTTTGAGAAGACCTTTCTTGGCCATTACCAAGGCAAGGATTGATTGTGAATCGAGAAATATAGAGATTGCCTCAGGGAATAAAATGAATCAATTTAATATTTTTGAGGCCTCAAAGAAGAATAAAATTAAGTGTGGCTTGATTGAGGACCTTGGAAAAATAGAGGAGGTAATGGCCATACACACATTCGACAACCCCGTAATGGCCAACCCAACCCAAACTCAAGAAGAAAATCACGAGGTTGCAGAGATAATTGAGGACAATAACGACATGCAACCAACTATGGTAAACCGGGATGAGGAAAATATTCTTGAAATTGGAGACTTGTTGGAAGATTCACTTGATCAATTCAAAACCCAACAAGACTATTATCCTGAATTTTTAGAGTTTGAAGTTCAAATAGTGGGTGGAAAACACAAAGATAAGAATGGTTGGAACAAGCACCCAGATATTGAGGATGAAATTGAAATTTAGGGAGAAACTCTTAGGAAGCTTGGCTTACAAACCCCCAACACCTCACAGAAACCTCATAATCCTTTTTCGGCCAGCCATCACACAAATCCTACACCCAACCAAACCTCCTCTATACTAAGTCAACCAAACTCCTAATGGAGACCATTCGGGATCTCCTTGCATCACTAGCTTTCCACTTTCATAGATCATCTCTTTGGCAAGCCCACTCTCACCCTCCGGGACCCATATCTTAGGGCCTAGAAACTTTGCTATTGTAGCCTCAATGTCTATAATTTTTATCTGAGGACTGTGCCCTAGCTGAAGGCAATAAACTCAACATCTATACATTTTATTTGGAAATTAATCGGATTTTCATAGAATACAAGTGATATTTTTCTATTCTACCCCATTTCATGCCTTTATTTTACAATGAGGACATTACATTAGCTAGGCATGAGGGGTGGACACTTTGTGATTATTTTGTCAATTCCTTAACAATAGTTTCTTATTATTTCTCTTAAAGAAAGAAAAAATAGAATTATGAGAAGAAAACTTAGGTGTTAGGAGTTATTAAGCTTAGGAAATGATATGATAGGACCTAAACACTTAGACTCTTCAGGTATTCGAGCTTGTCCAGAGTCCAGCTCACACAAATACATAAATAATTCCTAAACACTTAGGGAAAAAGTAGGGAAGTAGAATAAACTGGGGAGGTAAACATTGAGTTCGCTCTTGTGTTGTCCCCATAAAAAAAATTTATAAGTAGGGAGAAAGCTACCAATCGAAAAGATAAGCCTTGAAGCAGAATTTCTAGGTCACCTAGGGTAATAGAAACCTAAAGTCCATTTTAACTACCGCTTAGTAAGTCTATCACTTTTTCACAAATAAGATGCTTAGAACTTAAAATTCTTTTCGAGTCTTGGGTGGGTTGGGTAGCTGTAGAAAGCAACCTCGAAACTCTAAACTCAAAAATCCAAAAAAATTAGAAAAGATGAAAGAGAAAAAAAATGGATTTGCTTTTATACGGAATAAGGAGAGAACTTAGGTGGTCTGCATTTTGGTAGGCACTCGAGTGTTGTTGAGTCTTTGTAATTAGGTCCTTAGTTGAATTTTTCTAGTGTTAATCCACAAATTTTGCCTAAGTGATCGAAACTTAATTCTATTCTATACATAGCATTTAGGTTAATTTTGCTAGGAACTAGCAAAAGATAAGCATGAGGGTATGATGTATACACATCCATTTAGGTTAAAATGCCAATTTATGCATGTTCCTAAGCTTATAGTTGCATTCCATATTATAAATATTGCATAGCATGCACCATTCTGCATTTAGAATAGATTGTATAAATTATAGGATAATTCTCTTCTTTTTGTGGCCAAGAGAGAAAGAGATTTATTTCAGGGCCTCGAATTGACGATCTAATCGTACAGATCTAATCAGGACAACAATCAAAGTCCATCGCCCCCAAAATTGTTTTGATCAAAGTCCCGTAGCACCTTATATAGTCTGAGGAAGAGCAAAAACTAAGGGGCTAGGTGATGCAATTCAGAGCTTCAAACGACAAATCCAACTGCACGGATGGATCTGGATCGACGAACGTAGCCTAAGGGTGCGAAAATCGACCCAATCCGACATTTGTGGTGCCACCTACAAGCATCTGAAGTTGGATAGTCTAGATGATGCCACATAGTTCCATCCAGACCATCCAAACCAGCCATAGCACCTCCTCTTCATCTGAGCCATCAATTCTTAGCCATTGGATTAAGATCCAACAGCTGAGAAGCCACCTCCACTGCACCTCAGAAGTTCATCTTCTCGACATTCTCGCAGGTGTAGCACAGTGGTCGCATTAGTTCTCCCAAACCCATGACGCGAATTCGATTCCCACCACGCCTCCTTTAATCCTCAGCTGCATGCGCCAATCAATTAAGCTCGTTGGATTGGCATCAAGCGGTCGAGGCGGTCACATGTGGCAGTGCAGATGTGCCCGAGCATGATCGCGCTATCGAACGCTCCATCTGATGTGCACTTGAGGCATGATCTGAGCGTGCGGTGTTTGTGAGATCTTGACCATTCATCAACGATCGGACGGTAAGCATGCATGGCAGTTGTGAGCACACGAATGCCAGCGAGAGCGTGAGTTTCCTTCAGCGATGTTTGAGGTCGAGCTACAATGACGATTTTAAATGTTGCTATTGACCTATGATCTTATTTTGCCTCCTCTCCTCCACTATAAAAGGACCACTATCCCTCCCATTCTTCTTCACCTCTTCGTTTCTCTCCCTCACCACCTCCAAGGCTATGGAGAGAGCTTGTCCCAAACTCGAGATGCTCCTCCAGAGTAGAAAAGAAATAACTTTTTCTACTTCTCACCCCCCTTCGTGGAGCATCATGTGGCCATCCTCTCATGACATTCGGGAAGTAGAACCTCACCACAACGCCGTCATGTCCCCGCCTCCTTCCTCCCACTCCTCACCACCTTCGTCTAAGCACCATCAAAGCGAGTCGTCCTCAAAGCAGCTATTGAGGGGGATCCTTCTCAACTCATTCTATCTTTTATTGCCTTCTAGTGTAGTTTTAATTAGTTGTAATAGACGTTGCTCCATTCTATGAAATATTTTCCCTCTCTCTCTTTAATTAGTTGTAGAGTAGATTAGTTAGTTAAATCCCTACCTACCATTCTATTTATCTAAAAATACCAAAAAAATTACGAAACCCTAAAACACCAAAAACAAATAAAATCCAAGAGCGATTTTCAAAACCAAACGTTCGCCTCCCCGTATTCGACGTGGAGCTCACCTCGAGCTTTAGTTATAAATTTTATTTGGTAATGAATTTTTTACGCACTGCAATGATGGGATTTCAAGTCCAATCTTTTCACGTACGAAAATCTTGCCTACCACTACTCCTAAGTTTTTTAATGATGCATAAAATTTCTATTCCACATGCATTAAGATTTTTTGCAATGACAATGCTCTTGAATTTATGCAAAAGGATATTGCTAATTTCTTGTCTGATAATGGTACTCTTCACCAGACTTCTTGTGCCTATACATCCCAACAGAATGTGGTAGCTGAGTGAAAATTGTGCCACCTTCTTGATGTAGCTCGGACTTTAATGCTTGCTATGAATGTATCTAAATCTTTCTGGGGGGAAGTCGTTCTTACAAGTACTTATTTAATCAACAAGGTTTCTTCACTTGTGCTTGATGGTAATACCCCATTACTTCTATTACAGCCATATACTCCATTGATTGCATTGCCAATGTAGATTTTTGGATGCATCTGTTTTGTCCACCTGTTTAGACTTGTTGATAAGTTGTCTCTAAGTTGTCTCCAAGGTCTATTAAGCATGTTTTTTTGGGATATTCTAAATCTTAGAAGGGGTACAAATGTTTCGATTCAATGGGCAAACTTTACTATGTTTCGACTAATGTCACATTCTTTGAGAAGGTTCCTTATTTCTTTGATGAGGGATCCTCTCTTGGTTGGTTTACCCACTTTTATGAGTGTCATCCTAAGGATCCTGTGTCTATTCCATTGCCATCTATGCAAATGGAGATCACTAAGGTGGTTCAGGCTACTCAATCTTCCCCATCAGCATCTATTCCGGATGATTCGCCTTAACAGTCTAATGACTTGCCAATTGCTCTCAAGAAAGTTGTAAAAACTTGTACTTTATATCCAATGTCTTACTATATTGGAACTGGACATCTTAGCCCAGCATTGTAACAGTTCTCTACAACCTTATTTACCATGGTTGTTCCCCAGCATCATAATGAAGCTTTATAGGATTCGGGATGGCGACAAGCCACGGAGGAAGAGATGGCTGCTCTCATCTCTCATGGCACCTAGGAGTTGACTGAGATTGTAGACAGCAGATGGGTGTACATTGTAAAGCAGAACTCTGATGGTACTATGGAGAGACTTAAGGCCAAGCTAGTAACGAAGGGCTATACTCAGACTTATGGTGTAGGCTACTTCGATATGTTTTCTCCTATGGCACGTCTTAACCTAGTTCAAGTCATTTTGTCACTTGTAGTGAATAAGGCATGGTCGCTATATCAACTTGATGTGAAGAACATCGTTCTGTATGGAGATCTTTAGGAGGAAGCTACATGGCCCAACCACCTATCTTCGTGGTTAAGGGGGAAAAAGTTGGTAGACTCCGGAAAGTTATCTATGGTCTGAAATAGAGTCGACAGGTGTGGTTTGAGTGACTTAGTTCAAAGATTCAGAGGATTGGCCTTTGTAGGTCCATGTCTGATCATTCCATTTTTATGAGATGCAGGGAATCTAGTGTTGTGATTCTTGCAATCTATGTGGACGGCATGGTCCTTATTGGTGATGATGCCGATGGAATACAGGAGACAAATTTCCTATAGACTACTTTTGTTACCAAGGACCTAAGAAAACTGAGATACTTTCTTGGCATTGAGGTGTTAGAAAACTTTAAGGGCTTAACTATAATTAACCCACCTCTAACTTAGGATGGCCTTGAACGACAATTAATCCCAACTGAGCTTATATCTAAATGGGTACACCAGTACCGGTATCCCATATAAGGAATACCGGTACTGGTTGACCAGTACTGGTATCCAAGCCATACTATTTTGAGTTTCCTATCTAAAGAAATACCGGTACTTGTGTCAAGTAATGACACTTATAGCTTACTATTTGGAACTCAAGCTTAGATGAGTACTCATCTAGGACTTATAGTGTATTGGTACTTGCAATAGATACCAATAAACATAGGGTACTAGTATCACTCCAAGAACAAACTGATCTCAACGGGTACCGGTATTCATGAAGAGTATTGATATTTGATGAGCACTGGATACTTTGCCTGTAGCTAACTAGTATCGGTACTTGTAAGCTACAGGTCCTGGTGACTTCAACTCTAGAACCTGATCTGGGACTCATGTATACTGGTTCACATGATGAGTACTGGTATATGCAAGTCCTAGTTTTGAACTTAAGACAACCTGGAGTTGATCTGTAGTTTGCATGTACAAGTACTCATGAATAGTACCGATACTAGCAACCTACAATACACTTAAGGGTCTAAAACTATATTGCGTGCGTATTGGTACTCATCATGAGTATCGGTACTTACGACAGTTACAGAAGTCACTTGTTATTTTTCAGAGAATATGAAACATTCAAAAGAACTAGGTTTATATGAGATCTAAGATTAACAAATATGAGTCATATAAATAATATGACTAAACATGAATCTACAACTAAAACTGATACAACAACATGCAAATAAAACTTCAATACTTTGCCTTTGAAAAAACATGAATATAGTTTACCTGTGTTCTACTTCTAGAGAGTATGATTACCTATATTCATCTTTACAATTGAGAAGAAAAGGGGTTGCTAGGATGCTTTCGAACGATCCCACCTCCAAAGACCTGATTGAGAATCACTTTGAGGAAGAGACCTTCTCTTCCTTCAGTCATTCTCTCTCTCTCTCTCTGAATTCTTTCTCTTTAGGTACACTATGGGTATGCAAAACTTAGAATTAGTAGGTGGGACTTTTGGAGACCATAACCCCTAAATTACGTAATCAGTAATTAGTCCTCCTAATTATTGTATGGGTGATTTACATTTCCACCCATCAAAGAGATATAAATTAACAAACAAATTTCTACACATGTAAATTAAATACCACACCATCCTTTTGCATTTTATGCCCATAACCTTAATAAATCTTAATTTGATCACTTTGAATAATGAGCATCAACATGATAGTCCATAATCTTTATGTTGAAGGATTATATCTTTATGTAAATACATATACTAGTCCATACATTGGATTATGATCCAACATGAGGTACCCAGGAATTCACGTGGAATGTCTTTGTCACAGAGAAAATATGTTCTTGAACTTCTGGAGGAGACTGGAGTACTAGGCTCAATGCCCTCATCTATCCTTGTTGAGTCACAAGGGAAACTTTGTGAAGAAGATGAGGGAAGGTACAGGAGTATTGTGGGCAAACTGTTGTATGTCACAATTACTAGACCTGGTATTAATTTTGCAGTAAATCGGGCAAGTCAATTTATGGAAAATCCATGTTATAATCACTAGTAGGTAGTATGTCTTATTCTGAGATATCTCAAGGGTAGTCCAAGAAAAGGACTGTATATGAAAAATAATGGGCATCTTGATCTACGTGCCTATTCTGATGCTGATTATGCTGATTATGCTGATTCTGTGGAAGGCAAGAGATCCACTATCGGATATTCCACCTTCCTAGGTATGAATTTGGTTACTTGGAGAAGTAAAAAACAAACTAAGGTCTCTTGATCCAGTGTTAAACTTAATATAGAGCCATGGCTCACACGACCTGTGAGATTATGTGGCTGGTTCATTTCCTTTAAGACTTGGGTGTTCAGGTTAAGGTTGAAGTTCCTATGTTCTGTCATAACAAGTTTAGTACATTCATTGCTTTGAATGCTATTTTTCACAAGCGTACTAAGAATATTGAAGTGGATTGTCACTTTGTGTGGGACATGATCTCCTTTGGGAAGATATGCACTCCTACTAGCCCGTCAAAACAAGTTGCAAACATTTTTACTAAGGCTCTCTTTAGGAAGTGCCATGAGTTTTATGTTTCAAGTTAATCATGTTAGACATATATGCTCCAGCTTAAAAGAGAGTGTTGAAGTTATTTTTAATTATTTAGGAGTCTTTTATTATTTACCTTTTTCATAAGGATATCATATGTGATTTACCTGATAGCCTCTCTTTATATAAAGAGGCCTAAGGTTCCAGTTTCAATGAGATAATTATATTCTTCTTCTCTCAGCAAAGACTATTGCTCCAGGGATACCCTTTGCGATCTTCGACTGCTAGTTTGTCGCTTGTACTATGATTGTTTGTTAACATGCATCTTTTGTTGCACCAATTAGTCTAGGTTTGCTTCCTAGGATTATATTGTATGTATTATTTTTACAAGATTAATCATCCACAATTGTAACTACTTTAGCCCTTATTTGTTAATCTTTTGGCATCATTTGGTTATCCTTTATGTGCTTACCAAGCTTTAGAGTTCCTTTCTTAACTAATAAATTTTATTTTCACATTCAAAATAGGCTAAGAAAGGAAGACTATTCAAAAGTGTGTCAGCAAATATATTTAAAATATTGAATGGAAAGTATATTTTACAACATAAAATATAGTGTAAAAGTGAAAATCATGTCACACATCTACATGACCGATGTATTCTCTCCAATTAAGTGGAATCCATCAACGAAAAGCACCAATATATTCAAATATCAACGATGATTTTCTCATTACCACATAAAAGATCATGCATTTTTTAGGATATATGTGGATCCACCACCCACCAAAAATCAATAAACATCATTAATTTTACTTATAACATAAAATTATTGATAATATTTTAAATATTAGCTACAGTAGTTGATTCAAAAATAAATCATCAGTAATATTTTAAAAATTATCAATAATATTTAATTTAGATGTAAAATTTATCAGTGATATAATATTTGATTTAAATATAAAAATTATAAATAATATTATAAAAATTATGGATAATATTTGATTTAAATTAAAAACAAATCACCGAGAGGGAGGATGAACCGTCCAATAAGATCCACGAAACTCGCGATTTAAGCAGGACGAAACACAACGTGCGCATACGTTGCTAAATACGTTAACAAAATATTCTTTGCATTTTCGCTATTTTTTTCTGGCCTCTTCTTCGTCTCTATCCCGATACTTGTTTGTTTCCCCCATCAATGTTTTGGGAATTGCAGGATATTCGAATTAAATTAAGACAAAGAAAAACAAAGGACAGAGAGACAGAGAGAAAAAAAAAGGGAAAAACCCGACATTCATCGTTGAAAGCGTCGGAAGCGACGTGGACACGCCACCAACCAGTTAATAGATTTTCTCCTATATTCAATGTGACGCACCACCCGCCATGTTTTCTTCTCTGACCAGAATAAATTAAGAACCATCCAACCAATTAAGCATATTATCTTCTGGAAAAAGAATCAAAAAATAAAAAAATAAGATTCCTGGATGATTTAATATCGATGGAAAATAACTATATAGTAATTTTATATCTATATAAAATAATTTTAAATAATTTCACATTGACACAAAATAAATATTACATCAATAAAGAAATAATTTATGATGATTATACATGAATGAAAAGTAACTGATGATAATTTTATATTAATAAAAAAATAATTGATGATAATTTTATACTAATACATCGTATTAATATATTATAAAATACATCCATTTTTACATTTTTATACGTACATCTATAAATAAAATCTCGGAGAACGACTCAAATTACGGAAGAAGAACCAACGAGGAAAAAAAAAAAAAACTGGAAAACATTAGAACTAAATATCAGCAGGAAGAACGACAGAGATACACCTCCCGACAGAGAACTAACCCAGGACCTACACACAAACCTTCTCACCTTTTATTGGGGTAGTGTTGTACACAGACTGTCCGACCCTACGAAACCCGCGTTACATATACATACGATTCGTACATAATTACACCAACCTGTAATTAATTATTCTCCCTCCTCCAGATCACCTCACCAAATCCTTCCCAGCGGTCCTCTCCAAAGTCTGCAACCCTCTCTTCTCCTCATAAAAAAAATACACAGAGGAGTTTAGATCCAGGTTGCACCACCACCCTTGGCGGACCGGAACCAGGCAGAGACGCAGCTTGACGGATCCAAAGGAGCCGTCGTAGGATCTCCCTTCACTGCAGGCGTAGGATCCTAAGCAGATCCCTCGTCGCCGAGTGGTTCACACCCTCCACTTCCTCCTCCTCCTCCTCCTCCTCCTCCACCTTCCTGGAGAAGCTCGGCATCGGCAGTGAGCTCGGGGATGGCGAAACCGAGAACCCCGACCCCGCGTAGAGCTTCGGGACCGCCGAGGTGTCCGGCCCGATCCGCCCGGTCCCGTAGACCGCGACGTCGACCTGGGGTTGCTGCTCCCTCCGCCTCCGGCGCCTCGTGTTAGGGCTGTTGCTGCTGCTGCTACTGGTGTTGGTGATGTAGTTATTGAGACTACTCGTGTTAGGGTTAGATCTATTATGGTGGTGGTGGGGCCTTCGGCGGTGGTAGGAAGGAGCTGGAGAGGGTCTGACAGGGCGTGCGAGGGGGTCTTGAGGGTGCAACACCTCCGTTGCCATGGGGATCTACAGTTAAATCAAACCAATTATTGGTAGAGTTAGAGAGAAGAAAGTTGGGTGTGTTATGGAGGATGAGGAGTTTTGGATGTGAGGGGGACAATGTGGGCTTGGGAGGGGTATATAAGAAGATAAAGGGAGGATTGGTGGATTAGGATGAAGCTGCACAAGGGATTCTAAGAAGGTGGGCGGAAGAGAAGGGGAGTGGGTGGTTTTCTTTCGTTCGACGTGGGCTGAAAGGACGGAGATGCCCTTGGACTCGGGGGAAGATAGCGCGTTGCGGTTCGGCCCGGAGGACTCCGTGTGGACCCGGCCGTCCGTCGTCGGATCGGCCGAGAGAGACTTAATGACAGGTTTCGTATGTAATTATTATGGTTAATTACATAAATGTTCGTCAAGTCATTATGTATCTTTATATATTTTATATTTACCTGTATATTTCGGAAAACAGTCTTCTGCAATTTTTACATATTTTTACAAACTTTGTGGGCCAAATAATAAGAATCCTTTTGTGGGTGTGTGTGTATTCGTTTCTCTTGCTGGAAACCACTTGTCCCTCGTCTCAGTAGATGAGGAAGAGGAGGACATGGAAAGACGGATTTTGTTCAAAGAAAATAGGACAAATAGATATAGGTATAAAAAAATCTTTATTACGAGATCTTGTTCCTCCAAATACCCTATCAAAATCAAATGTAAGTCCGACTAAAAAGTGAGGGCTTTTTGCATTCGAGAGCATGGAAAGGTTCTCTCTCTTGCATTTTGAAAATCAACAGGGATTAAACTATAGGGCATTGAACACAAAACAATATTACTTAAGTTTAACTGGTATCATTCCCGTGCTTTGCATGCCATTACACGTAAGAAGCAAATATTTATACAGTAGTCTATTGATTTTATAGCACGTCATTAACATGGATGGTTAAATCCGTTCATTTTAACAGTAGGAGAACATAGTAGTTAATTATCATACTAAAATATTTTTTCGCTTTGTACAGTTGTCTTGAACTAATCATCTAAATCTAATATTTATAAAAGAATAACTTATATGCGTAATTTTGAACTTTGAACATATATGTTGAATAGAAAATATCTAAACCAAAGACACAATTGAACTTATTTTTCTAAGGACACAAGTACGGAAATACGTATTATAATATATTTTGCAATACGTTATCAGAATCAACCGGTTAAAAATGAAAATCCACCAGTTAAAACGAATCAAAATCAAAACATACAAGTTGGAAATAGTTTTCAACCAATTAAAAATCAAAATACAAAATACACTGGCATGTGTTGCCCTTCTAATGGTGGTAAATGATTTTTCACTTGGAATGTAGTTTTTCACCTATGAGAAGTGATTTTTCACAAAAAAAGTGATTTTTCATCTATGGAAAGTGATTTCCACTAAAATATACCGATTGAATCCACCACTCTCACCTTGTGAGTTGCAAAATGCGTTTCAACATGGGTTTGTTTACTTTTTGACCTTTTTTATAAAATCATAAAAGTTTGTAGATAGTGTTAGTGGCAACAATCGCAAAAAATTAAACACTAAAATTAGTGATGAAACTGTTGCAAGAAAAACCTTTACCAGGATGTCCAAAAATTCAATGGAAAAATACCAATCAAAAGTATTACAAAAGCCCCCTCCTAGACAATCCCTAAGGAAAATTTTGTTTCAATCTTCCAAAATGTTCATATAAGTTATTCTTAGGTAACCTTAGATTAATTTAGATGATTAGTTCATAGCTGTATAAAGCAAACAAATATTTTAATATGGCAATTAACTACTAAGTTCTCCGAATATTAAAATGAATGGATTTAACAATCCATGTTAATGACGTGTTATAAAATCAATAGACAATTGTACAAATATTTGCTTCTTACGTGTAATATCGTGCAAAGCATGAGATTGATTCCAATTAGGCTTAAAAGTAATGTTGTTTTGTGGACACCCTACATCCCCCATCCTTCGCTAACCTGTTAGTTCAACTACTCATATATAATATTTTGATGATTTTACAAAATGTAGAAAATGAAATAATAAATAAAGCGTAGCATATTGTTTTCTCTCTATAATAACATATTTGCAGGATTTCAAAAAGCTTTCCAAGACGGGAGATTAAAAGCGTGAAGACGAGTAGCATAAGTATTAGGTCTTAGGCTTTTTTCAAGTAAACTTTCAAAGGTTGTAATTTTCATCTTATTTGAGTCTAGAAATATTGTAAAGAGCCCCCAAACATAACCTATAAATAGCTAACTTAGGCTCTCTACACTTAGGATAAATTAAAAACAAAAACCCAACACTTATACTTTTATCAGACGTCCAGGAAAAAGTCCAGACGTCTGATTTTCCACCATAAGACGTCTGACATGTGTATCAGATGTCTAATTTCAAATATTTCTGCCTTTGTTCATCTCCTCATAAACATCAGTCGAAGGACTTCACTTTCAGACGTCAATAACCGTCCACAGACGTCTGATTCTTTACCCAGACGTCCTCATACTAACCGTTAGACTTTTTTTCGGCAAAAACAATTTCCAGACGTCTTGACACACTTCCAGACGTCTGCCTTTGAACCGTTGGCCATGATTTTCTGTGCGTATCTCTCTACGGCCCACATAATCTTTTGGCAGAAGTAGCAAGGAAGAGTATTTAGGTTTCCAGACGTCTGTTAATGTCCCTCAGACGTCCATAACGACGTCTGATCCTCTAAACCTAGAACCCTGTTTGGATCCGATGATAACAGGAACGAATGCACCATTCATTAGAACGTCCAATGAAATAATCAGACGTCTTATGACATAATATCAGACGTCCTTCTTTTGATCCAATAGAATCAGTTAAGGATGTCCTGCAATATTAGACGATCAGAGTAAAAATCAGACGTCCTGTAAGACGTCTGATCCTATAATTAGACGTCTGATGTTGCTGTCAGAATCATCATTGCCTGATTTTGTGTGGATTTCGTCCTAAACTCTTGGGATTTGTCTCCAACGGCTAGAAGAGCTCTCCCAAGTGTTCTTGAAGGTTCCAAACTTGCCTATAAATAGACTACAACTCTTCTTTGGCAAAACACACCTCTTGAGATACAATTCCATTAGAAAAATCTCTTGCTCACTACTCTAAGCTCCATCTTGCCCTTGTGCTGTGCTAATACTCTGATCAAAGGGCAAATCCATACTCCCGGCTCGCTCCGTTCTGCAAATCATCAGGGAGTTCTTTTCATGCTTAGTAGATAAGAAAGCAACTAAATTATTGGGGTGTTCTATAGGTGTTATTTTTACTTGTTAATTTCTGTATTTTGGGTATCCGGCCTGTCGGGTCCCCATCTCTTCATTTTGAAGAAAGAAACCTCCGTTTAGGGATCGGAGGTGGGAATTGTAATTGAAGTACACTACCCTCGTTTAAGTAGTGTGGTTAGTGGATTGATCACCTTGTGATCGAAAATCCTAAGTCAAGAGATTGGCTTAGGTGGTGTTTTCACCCATCTTGGGTTTCCACCTAAAAATAATTGAGTATATTGTGTGATTGAATTTGTTGTATTACAATACTCTATAATTTCACTATTCACCCCCCCTCTAGTGCAATTTCATTTGGTATCAGAGCAGGTTTTCCGCCTACAGGAGTAACATCCGCGGAAAGATCACAATGGAGGGGAAGGCCATTTCCACAAGCAGATTGGAGGGCAATCCACCACTCAACCACCACTCTTCGAAGGAACCAACTACACTTACTGGAAGCTGAGAATGAAGATGTGGCTTCAAGCCAACGATTTCTCCATTTGGGAGAAATGCGAATCCGCATATGTCATTCCCGAGAAACCAGAAACTGGTTACACAGTGGAGCAAATCCATCACCTTGGACTGAATGCCAAGGCAATGAACTCACTCTACTGCGCTCTCAACTCGGAGGAATTCAACCGCATCAGCCAATGCGAAACGGCCCACGAGATCTGGAGAACCTTGGAGGTTACTCACGAAGGTACATCTAAAGTTAAATCCTCAAAGATAAACTTGTTATCGCAGGAATTCGAAGCTTTCTCTATGAAGGAGGATGAAAGACTTGGGGACATGTACACTCGATTCACGTTAATCGTGAATAACCTCAAGTCTTTGGGAAAGACATTTATAAAGGGGGAGCTTCAAGGGAAACTCCTTCGCTCCCTTGGACCCGAGTGGGAGCAAAAGGTAACGGCAATAGAAGAAGCCAACCAAGTAGAGGATCTAGACATGGAAAATCTACTTGGGAATCTCATGGCTTACGAATAAAAAATGGAGCAAAAGAAGAAATCAATCTCATCGGAGCCAAAGAAGAAGACCTTAGCCTTCAAAGCTACTTCGGATGATGAGGTAAGTATCGATGATGAAGAATTTGTTTTATTAGCTAAAAAGTTTAAAAAGTTTCTCAGAAATAGAAGAGAGATCAAGGGAAGGAAAAAAGAAGACCCTCTAATTTGCTATAATTGCAAAAAGAGAGGTCACATAAGGAAAGATTGTCCCTTACTCAAAAGGGATGATGAGAAGAAACCCAAGAAGCCTTCTGACTACAAGAAGATCTCCAAACCGAAAGGATTCAAGAAGAAGGCGTTTCAAGTAACGTGGGATGACTCCACCTCCGAGGAAGAAGAGGAGGAGGAAACAAATGAAGAAACGGCATGCTTGGGACTAATGGCAACAAATGATGGTTCCGAGTCTGAATCTGAGGAACCTGAGGTAAACCCCTACTCTTTAGATGAATTACAAGATGCCTTTGATTCATTATATATAGATCTTAAGAAAACTAAAACCCAAAGCAAGGCTTTAAAAGAAGAAAAGTTAGAAAATAAGAGATTAATCAATGATCTTGAAGAAAAGAATCTAATTCTTACAAAAGAAACCACTGCTTTAAATATGCAAATAAGAAATCTAATGATTGAGAAAGAGTCATTAACAAATGATTTGTATACAGCAATGAGTGAACAAAAATTTTTAGATAGAGAAGAATTACTCGACAAAATCCATGTGCTTGAAAAATCAAACTCTTTTAAAAAGGATGAAAATGGCTTACTTAGAGTAGAGATTAGGGCATTAGAAGATAAACTAGATATAATGAAAATAGAGATAAATCATCTCAAAGAAAAGTCAAACCAACTTCTTGAGGACCTAGCCAAATTTACAAAGGGGAAAGATAACTTGGACAAACTCATTGCCCATCAAAAACCTTCCTCAAGTAAATTTGGATTAGGCTTTTATGAGCCTAGTCAAAGTGAGCCGAAAAAGGACCCTCCTTTAAAGGAGAACACTAACAAATACGGATCCACTTTACAATGGATACCGAAAAGACAACTCTCACTTTGTTTTGTAGGGATGAAAGGACATCATAATGTCAAAAATTGGATATACAAAATGAAGGATGGACGACTCAAATTAGAAAGACCTATAGAAACACCAAGTCACCATCGAAGATCTTTTGTAGGAGGAAGAAGGTCTACAAGGAGGAAGACAAGGAGACCACCACCACCAAGGAGGCCGATGGGTGATGGACTCCGGATGCTCCAAACATATGACAGGAGACAAGCGCCTATTTTTGGACCTCCAACCTACGGATGGAGGAACAGTTACATTTGGCAACAACCACAAGGGCCATATTATTGGCCTTGGTAAAATAGGTAACCCTCTCTCTCCCATCTCAAATGTTTCTCTAGTTAAAGGACTAAAACATAATCTTTTAAGTGTAAGTCAAATATGTGATAAGGGTTTTAAAGTAGTGTTTACTTCTAAAATGTTTGAAATTATGCATGCATTAACCAATGAAACCCTTCTTAAGGGAACTAGATTTAAAGGCATCTATGTCATAGAATTTGATAAAAATGACACTTATGAATGTCTTGTAGCAAATGATGAGTTAAGTATATGGCATAAAAGACTAGGACATGTTCATATGAAGCTGGTTCAAAAATTAGCTAAACATGAACTAGTCCGAGGTCTTCCTAAAAAAAAATTTTTAAATGAGCTTATTTGTGATTCATGTAAATTAGGTAAGATTATAAAATCTAGTTTTAAAAGCAAAGAAGTAATATCCACATCAAGACCTTTAGAACTACTTCACCTAGATCTGTTTGGACCAACAAAATATGAGAGCCTCAGTGGATGCAAATATTGCCTTGTAATTGTAGATGATTTTTCGAGGTTTTCATGGGTCTCCTTCTTGAGATCTAAAGAAGGAGTGTTTTCCGTCTTTTCTATTTTTTGTAGGAAAATTCAAACTGAAAAAGGCTACCACATCACTCGTATCCGTAGTGATCATGGGGGCGAGTTTGAAAATTCCTTGTTTGATGATTTTTGTCAAGAGCATGGTATTGCTCATGAGTTCTCTTTTCCTCGAACACCTCAACAAAATGGGGTGGTTGAGAGAAAGAACCGTACTCTTCAAGAGTGTGCTCGAACATTGCTCATAGACTCGGGGTTACTGAAGTACTTTTGGGCTGAGGCGGTTAACACGGCTTGTTACGTGTTAAATCGCACCTTAATTCGATCCGGATTGCGAAAAACTTGTTTTGAACTATACTATGGGAAAATACCCAAAATTAGTTATTTTAAAGTTTTTGGATGTCGATGTTTTGTCTTGAATACCCGCTCTAATTTAGATAAATTTGATGCCAAAAGTGAAGAAGCCATCTTTATTGGTTACTCCTCACGTAGTAAGGCATATCGGGTTTTTAACAAGACCACATTAATAGTGGAGGAAACCCTTCATGTCTCCTTCGATGAATCTCCTCATTCCTCCATTGACCGAGTCAATATGGATGATGAAGATGATTCTTCTATTGATGTGTCTAACATTCCAAACTCCAATATCCATAATCTTCCAAAAGATTGGATATATCAAAGGGATCATCCCGAAAGTCAAGTCATTGGAAGTGTTTCTGATGGCGTTAAAACCCGATCTCGTTTTAGTTGCACCTTTGGTCTCTCCGCCTTTGTATCTCAAGTTGAACCGAAGAGTGTCGAGGAAGCATGCTCCGAAGAAACTTGGATGATGGCCATGCAGGAGGAACTCAACCAATTCCAAAGGAATGAAGTTTGGGATCTAGTACCTAAGCCTGAAGGGCAAACGGTAATAGGTACCAAATGGGTATTCCGGAACAAGTTGAATGAATCCGGTATAGTTATTCGAAACAAGGCTCGGTTGGTAGCACAAGGGTACAACCAAGAAGAAGGAATTGATTTTGATGAGACCTACGCTCCCGTAGCTCGACTCGAATCAATTCGCATGCTTCTTGCTTATGCCGCCTTTCTTGGCTTTAAACTCTTTCAAATGGACGTTAAGAGCGCGTTTCTTAACGGATTCATTAAGGAGGAAGTTTTTTGTAAAACAACCTCCTGGTTTTGAGGTCTCATGATAAGCCTCATTTTGTCTACAAATTAAACAAGGCACTATATGGTCTAAAGCAAGCTCCTAGAGCTTGGTATGAAAGGCTCAAAGACTACTTGTTAAATGCAAATTCTCTATAGGGGAAGCTGATTCAACATTATTCATTAAAAGAAAAGGAAAAGACATTTTATTAGTTCAAATATATGTAGATGATATTATATTTGGTGCTACTAATGAATCCATGTGTAGAAAGTTTTCAGAAATTATGCAGGAAGAATTCGAAATGAGTTTGATGGGTGAACTCAAGTTTTTTCTTGGCTTGCAAATCACTCAGCTCGAAATTGGAACCTTTGTGTGTCAATCTAAATACACAAAGGAGATGTTGAAGAGATTTGATATGAACAAAAGTAAAGGGAAGAGCACTCCTATGAGTGTCACAACTTCCTTGGACTTGGACGAATCAGGTATGCCCATAGATCAAAAGCTCTATCGTAGCATGATTGGATCCTTACTGTATTTAACTTCCAGTAGACCTGATATTTTGTTTAGTACCTGCTTATGCGCTAGGTTTCAATCAAATCCTAAACAATCACACCTAAATGCTGTAAAACGAATATTTAGATATCTAGTTGACACATCTGACTATGGCTTATTCTACCCTAGAAGTCCACAATTCAACTTTGTTACATATAGCGATGCGGACTACGCAGGTAGCGCACCGATAGGAAGAGTACTAGTGGGACGTGCCAATTCTTAGGCGAATCACTAGTCTCTTGGTTCTCAAAGAAAAAATCTAGTGTAGCATTATCAACTACAGAAGCTGAATACATAGCCGCTGCACTAGCATGTTCCCAAGTGCTTTGGATGAAAAATACTTTGAAGGATTTTAACTTGATATTTAATAAGATAAAAATATTATGTGACAATACTAGTGCTATCAACCTCTCGAAAAATCCCGTACATCACTCTCGCACAAAACATATTGATGTTCGACATCACTTCCTAAGAGACAATGTACTTAAGGGAGAAATCGAAGTTGAATTTATTTGTACTGAACTACAATTAGCTGATATTTTCACTAAACCTTTGAATTATGATCGCTTTAATTATATACGTAGGAAACTAGGCATATGTACAGCTAAGTGATATTTGAAGAATTTAGTGATTTAATGGAACCTCTTTTGTCATGAGCATAGATTGAACCTTGATTTCACTAAGTTAGAAGCCTTCATTCTCAGTTCAAACATCCAAATGCACACTCTGTCCAATATCAGACGTCTGATTAAATAATTAGACATCTTATACATTAAAATTCGTCGTCTAAACATCTGGGACAGACGACGATTTTATATAACAAAATAGTCATATCAGACGTCTGGTACACCACACAGACGTCTGAAATGTCGTCCAAATGTGTTGACAGACGTCTATCTCGGAGACAGAACATGTACTGCCTGTCGGACGTCTGAATATGTGGTTAGACGTCGTAGGGATCGTCTGACAGGAAAAGCGGACGACCCTGTAACTTCAGACGAAAATCCAGGAAGGTCTGTCTGCAGAAATCGGACGTCTAATATTGAATTTAGACGTCTTCTTTGTCGTCTGAGTAAGAAATCAGACGACAACCTGGAGAATAAATCTTTTTGCTGGGGAGGATTCCTGCAGAAATCAGACGTCTATATTATAATTAGTCGTCTGATTTTTCGTCTGATGAATAAAACAGACGTCGCCCTGAAATGGGCTAAAATCCCTCTGGCAAATCCCGACGTCTGACGTCGTTGCCAGACGTCTGATCGGGGAAAAATCTGCACGTCGAGGCTTTTCTCTGGACGGTTTGAAATGCAAATCCCCCCAACTTCAGGGGGAGACTTGCTCCGTGACCTTGGGATATAAGATCCCCTTCGCAAAGGTCCCACTCTCCTGTCCAAAATCCCTACCCCACACAAGATCTGTGCGCCGCTCTCCCTCACACCCCGACGACCCACAGCAGCAGTTGGCGAAGTTCTGCTCGCAGCCAGACGACCATCGCGCCTCTTCGACGACTGACGGAACTGCTGCTCCTCTGCGCGCGTCCTCCCTGCCTCTCGACCGCGCATTTGGAGGCTTCCCTCCTCCCGTGGGTATATCCTCTCCACTCCTAGGGCGTCTCCATGATCTTTTACCCACGACCTTGCAGCATCCTGTAGCATCTAGTTCTCCTTCTTGATTCACTTGACCTACATGTGCATTTCATATCATTATCAGCCTTAGAACCCTAACCCTCGGTCAAGAAAACCCTGTTAGCCCTAGCTGCATCTTCCATGGCAAGGGTATTACCTCATGAGGATCAAGCCGACATTTTAGTGGCTTGCATCCAAAGGTATATTGCCACAACTACATGGCAGGTTGTATTGCCTCAAGGCATACTGCCACATATTTTTTCATGATGATTGCAGTGTTTGAAACTATGTTTTGGGTGAATGTTGTTTGGTTGAATGGTTGTTTCTTTTTTGCAGGTATTCTATCCTCAACACACCACTCATTTTTTTCCTAACCTAACCACCCATTCCACCAAATATGCCTCCCCGTAGGAAGCAAGTTGAGGGATCTTCCAGTTCCTCTTCCATTTATTTGGCAGATCAATTGCGGGGTGACATCGCTAGGCAGCGATTTCGTCGTTTCGCGAATGCCAAAGTTAAATGCCCTCGTTTTATTGTTTGGAATGATTTTGCCCATTTGAACCTTCGGGAACACTTCCAAACTCTCCATCTTTTCCAATATTTTGACCGTCAATTCCACTCCGGCATTGGAAACTCTTGGTGTGTTCCCTGATCTTTGCCGTCTCTTTTATGCCAACATCGTTGAGGACTACAGCAACGATGAACTTGAACTCCATACCCGCCTATTTGGTCGTGAAATACACATCACATCCGAAACTATCTCTGACCTTCTAGCCATCCCCAATGAGGGAAATGATTTCAATGACATTTTGAGGTAATACAACCCAGAAATCATCAATCAAGAGTTAGTTCTCCCGGAAAAATATGTTGAAAACCTTGGCACTCTACCGTGCAAAAATCTCAAACCCCTTCCACGTCTACTCTCTCGCATTTTTGGGTGGGACCTCCTAAACAAATCAGGAGGTTTTGATTACATCTCACGCCAACACAAGGCTCTCCTTTTTGCGGCCATTCGTCATATTCCTTTCAATTATTGCCGCCTCATTGTTCGCGTCATGAATGAGGACCATGGGGCATCACTTCCGTTTGGGTCTATTCTATCCAAAATCTTTTCATCCCATCGGATTTCCATAACTGACCAAGCAGTTGACAAGAAAATTGAGCCTTACAACCGGGCCACAGCCGCAAGATGCATATACTTAGAGAACATCTTGAGCCCGCCGACGAACCCATGGAAGAAGAGCCCCTTCCACCCTTTCCAGACTTCCATGAACCACGGCCCCTTCAAATAGAAGCTCCCCGCTCGAGCTTTAATGAAGCATGGGATCCAGCCACAGATTCCCTCTCCTCCGGCATCTCCCTCCTGCTGCGTCGAACCGGCGAGATGTACACCTACATGGGAAGCATGCGCCGCGACATCGACGAACTTAGATCAGATGTTCAAAATTTGCAGATAGGACAAGGACCCCGCTCGTCGCCGCCGCCGCCAAGATCAAGAAGAATAGTTTTTAGTGCTTCTATTTTTCTGTCTTTTATTCTAAGTTTGTATTAAGGGGCCTTGACCCTGTACTTAATATTTTTGGGAACAAATAGCTAGTCCATGCTTAAATATTTCTATTCCTAATAAATTTTTCCTTAATGCCTTGTCATCTTTTAAATGTGCAGTTTTACTCATGCACTCTACTTTGTAGATATCACTCTTGTAGTTTGGGTTTCAACTCCCTTTAACAACCCTTCATGATGATATTCAAAAAGGGGGAGAAGAATGTAGGTAAGAAATTAAGGAATAATATAAAAACAACCTTCTTAAATAGATAAAGGCTATCAAGTACAAACCTTTAGGGGGAGGAAAGAGGAACCTACAACTATATTTTGAAAATCATCAAAAAGGGGGAGATTGTTAGTTCAACTACTCATATATAATATTTTGATGATTTTACAAAATGTAGAAAATGAAATAATAAATAAAGCGTAGCATATTGTTTTCTCTCTATAATAACATATTTGCAGGATTTCAAAAAGCTTTCCAAGACGGGAGATTAAAAGCGTGAAGACGAGTAGCATAAGTATTAGGTCTTAGGCTTTTTTCAAGTAAACTTTCAAAGGTTGTAATTTTCATCTTATTTGAGTCTAGAAATATTGTAAAGAGCCCCCAAACATAACCTATAAATAGCTAACTTAGGCTCTCTACACTTAGGATAAATTAGAAATAAAAACCCAACACTTATACTTTTATCAGACGTCCAGGAAAAAGCCCAGACGTCTGATTTTCCACCATAAGACGTCTGACATGTGTATCAGACGTCTAATTTCAAATATTTCTGCCTTTGTTCATCTCCTCATAAACATCAGTCGAAGGACTTCACTTTCAGACGTCGATAACCGTCCACAGACGTCTGATTCTTTACCCAGACGTCCTCATACTAACCGTTAGACTTTTTTTCAGCAAAAACAATTTCCAGACGTCTTGACACACTTCCAGACGTCAGCCTTTGAACCGTTGGCCATGATTTTCTGTGCGTATCTCTCTACGGCCACATAATCTTTTGGCAGAAGTAGCAAGGAAGAGTATTTAGGTTTCCAGATGTCTGTTAATGTCCTCAGACGTCCATAACGACGTCTGATCCTCTAAACCTAGAACCCTGTTTGGATCCGATGATAACAGGAACGAATGCACCATTCATTAGACGTCCAATGAAATAATCAGACGCCTTATGACATAATATCAGACGTCCTTCTTTTGATCCAATAGAGTCAGTTAAGGATGTCCTGCAATATTAGACGACCAGAGTAAAAATCAGACGTCCTGTAAGACGTCTGATCCTATAATTAGACGTCTGATGTTGCTGTCAGAATCATCATTGCCCTGATTTTGTGTGGATTTCGTCCTAAACTCTTGGGATTTGTCTCCAACGGCTAGAAGAGCTCTCCAAGTGTTCTTGAAGGTTCCAAACTTGCCTATAAATAGACTACAACTCTTCTTTGGCAAAACACACCTCTTGAGATACAATTCCATTAGAAAAATCTCTTGCTCACTACTCTAAGCTCCATCTTGCCCTTGTGCTGTGCTAATACTCTGATCAAAGGGCAAATCCATACTCCCGGCTCGCTCCGTTCTGCAAATCATCAGGGAGTTCTTTTCATGCTTAGTAGATAAGAAAGCAACTAAATTATTGGGGTGCTCTATAGGTGTTATTTTTACTTGTTAATTTCTGTATTTTGGGTATCCGGCCTGTCGGGTCCCCATCTCTTCATTTTGAAGAAAGAAAACCTCCATTTAGGGATCGGAGGTGGGAATTGTAATTGAGGTACACTACCCTCGTTTTAAGTAGTGTGGTTAGTGGATTGATCACCTTGTGATCGAAAATCCTAAGTCAAGAGATTGGCTTAGGTGGTGGTTTTCACCCATCTTGGGTTTCCACCTAAAAATAATTGAGTATATTGTGTGATTGAATTTGTTGTATTACAATACTCTACAATTTCACTATTCACCCCCCCTCTAGTGCAATTTCACAACCGTCCTGTCAAACATGGTAATTGTGGGCCCCAAGTTGGTAGGATCGAAACGTCAGGGGGCATGTGCGCGACTCTCAGGTGTCAGGTGACAGGGTAGTGGCGATGATTGAGGTGTGATGGGGTTTGGGCAAAAGTCGAGGGGTCCGGACGTACGGGCTTTTGGGGAAGTGAAGGGTCAAGGTGGGATTTTAATGGAGGAGATGGTGTTGGTGGAGGGAGAGGTTGGCATGGCACGTGACATGAAGCAAGTAGTGGGTTTGGATTCGCATCATGACCCATTTGAGGAGATGTCAGTTTGGGCTTTCTCTTTGGCCCCTCCCCTTGACTCAATCCTTTCCTTTTTGCTCTCCTTTTCGACAAGGAGGTCTCAGGCTTCTCTCTCACAATCGAAGGAGGAGGCTCAGCTAGCTGGCACAAGGATGGGGGTAGTAATGACCCTACGCCTCAAAGGTTTGGAGGAGGAGGAGCCGCGTAAGGATTATGTCATTGATATTTCCATATTTATTGACATAATTTATGCCTAATTAATGTTAATTCAAGGGTCAATTAGATCATACTGCATTAGTATAGGTTAGATTAGTCATTTAGTAACATTTTGTAAATAATGTTTTTATTTTTATTTTTATGTAATTTTCCCCTTAACTATATTTGATGCCTTGATGTCCTTATTTATATATGTACAGGTGCCAAGTACAAGACTGATTGGAGTTTGGCAAAAAGGAGCAACCAGATTGAGTTCAATTGCGGAAAGAGGCTAAGTCAATTCCCAAGCTAAACCCTAGTTCAATTAGCCCTTAGACCTAGCCTAATTAGGAGCCTAATTTTCCACACCTAATTGCCACCCAACCTATCCTAATTTTTCTATATAATGGCTAGCCACTACACCTCAATTTCTATTCTTATCGGCTAGAAATTATTGACTAAAACAAACCCTAATTTTCTACCCAACCTAGTCCTAAATCTAACCCAAAAAAATCTTATTTGACCATCCCTTTTATCCTCTAATAAATAATATTTTGGATGGTCAAAGTATATCATAATTTATCCACCACTAGATCTAAATCCTAGGGTCCTAAATTGCCTACTTAAATCCCTATCTTAAAATCCTAAACCAAATCATATTCCTAATCTTAAGCTTAATATCAAAATTCAGAACAACCTGATACATCTTTATTATCCTAGTCATAATGTTTTCATTCAAATCCAAATTGAGTGATTCAAATAGCATTGGAAAGATGATTTTGCATGCTACAACGTTGCTTTCATATCTAACTTCAAATTCAAAACAAAAAGAGGCCAAAAATTCAAGACAAGTGAGGAAAATTCTATAAGGCTATTGCAACACCCTCTATCATAAATCTAATTAATCTCCACCCTCCACTCCTTTGATCTAATCCCAACTTGCCATCTAACCTTTCAATCCTAGCCTTACATCTCTCCCTTGATGCCATCCTAGCCCTCCATCTATTCCAACATCATTTAACCTATCCTATCAACCTATCCCTCAATCCTAACCTTTGATTTCTAACCAATCAATCCTAGCCCTTCATTCCAAGATCAAAAACCTCTATAAATACCCTAGTACAAGCCCCCTTTCCTCTTCATGCTTCAATATGCCTTAATCTTCTTCCACACCACCTTTGGTATGATTCTCCAGGTGCCCTTAGCATTCATCTTTGCTCCATTCTCCATCACCAAGTCTTCATCTTTGAGGCCACCATATTGTTCTAGTTTTAGTTTTTGATATCTTGTTTCTATTTCTAGTTGTAATCTTAGTTCTAGTTGTTTTATTTATAGTTGTTCTTCTAATTCTAGTTCTAGTTGTCTTATTTCAATATTCCATCTAGTTGTAAGTTGATTTATCATTTTAATAAGAGTTCTAGTTTCATTATCTCTTATCTCTACTTGCTTTTAATTATTTGCTTTAGTTCTAGTTGTGTATTTGCTTCTGTTCATAGTTTCAATTTCGATTTCCTAGTTAGTTCTACTATATCATTCAATTTTATATTGAAAAATACAAAAACATTTAGGACTTAGGAAGTGTAATAATCTGATTGCCTCTCAGTGAGTCAAAATGGGCTTCAATTTGTGAACAATATTTTTCGTATCTTTAAGTTCGATACGAACAATCCTTATAAAGTATCTACATGATTTTACATTGCAACAAATGCATTTTACGCACTTCTCTTCACGTTAGATCACTTTCTTGAGCTGTTGCTGGGGAGGCACAGTGATTATTTACGCTTTCACATTCATTTTTTTGCTTGCATTCATTAGTTCTAACTTGTTCTTTCTCAGTTTGTTGCTTCGTGTGTAGGAAATGACATGAACGAACAAGATTGGAGCACCAAGCGAAAAATGGAGGAAAAGTGAGTGAAGACTACGAGGTAAATCATTCTATCTTAAGTTTAGGATTATTTGTGAACCTTAGGTTAATTTGCATCTAATTTAGTTTCGTAAAAAACTCTTATCCTTTGGGTTTGCAAGTCATAACTCCTTAACTGCTACTCTGAAATTTCGAGTAGACTTGAACTCTAAGATTCAAAAATTTTTCCATGAGATATATTGCTCCAAAAGTCACAAAATTTGGAGTGGACGTGCATTTTGAAGTTATGAATAATCCCTGAATTTTTTGCTCTAACTCCAAGTAGAAAAAATTAAAACATTTGCAGATCAAACCTACTTCTAGTCCTGAATTTATTCCTAATATCACTCACTGTTTGAATTTTCATATTTATTATACTTATCCAAATAGAGTGAAATCACTTGTGTTGAATTCCTAGTCAAATTTCTATTCTTTGAAAAAAAATTGGGAATTTTTGGGCAATCTACACCCATTGATTCATAGAAAACATCAACTAGGGGTAAATTCTGATCTTAAGACCCCAATACACAATTAATTGAGGGAAAAATATTTATTGGGCCTAAAAAATCATAGAAAATTATTTTTTGTGTGACTAATTGATTGGTTCTCATAAACCATTGATTGCTTTGTTTGGGCCGCACAACTCTGCTTAATAAAACTTGATCAATTGTTAGAAGCTGCCTAAAATTAGGGTCAACTTCTAGGATTTTTGATAGGCACCTACATTTCTTGAATTTCAAAGGCAAATCACTATCACCTGTGATTGTAAAACCTTGTGTGCCAACACAATCTTGATTGAATTCATCTAAGTCTAAACCCTTAACGAAGGCTTAACAAGACTTGAACGTTAAAAGGTACTCATTTCAACTAAGTCTTATTTGCTAACTAATTACTTGTCATGCACACACTTATTAAATTTGTTTAATTGTGCAACTACCCCTGTTACACCCATCATCTAATTTTGTGCACAACAGCCTACGTCCTAATTAATCTAATAGACGTGCCAATTAAGTTTGAAATTTTCTAAGTCAAGCTAGACTTGATTGATTTGCTTGGGGCTTTGTTTATTTGGACTAATTGGTGACAAGAAAGGTCAGTGTAGTAACCGTGTTAACATTTAGGGTTGTCCTACCATGTGGGGTGTCCTAGAGGGTCTCACCCTTTTGGCTAGCCAAGTAATTCAAGGGTCAAGCTAATCTAACTATGGTTAGTAGGTTTTAGATTAGGTCCAATAAGGTGCAACCAATGCGGCTAGACTTGTTTGCTTGTATTGTGCACACACCTTCTCTTGTTTGTTCCCTTCACATTTCCTTCATATCTTCTACGATGTATGCATAAGAGATCCCAAAGACCTCTCTTGATTGGACCCCTTGAACTTAAATCCAAAAAGAGGCATAAATTTGGGAAATCCAAAGATGAATCTAAATCTATGGCTAACCAATTTGGGCCTAGACTATCTAGATCAAACCCACCTAACCCTAATGTTGAGCTTAGAAAACAATTAGAATAGATGCAACATATGCAGGAATGGATTGTTGCTTACATGTCCCAATCTGATAAACTTAAACTCCATGATTTCTATGATCCTTCCAATCACAAATCTGGGTCAAAGGTTATGATTCTTGAAGGAGATTATGAGGTTAAGCCCCAAGTGCTGGGCCTAATTAAATACTTTTATGGGAACAACGAAGATCCATTCCAGCACTTAATAAATCTGACCACTCTAGCTGAGACTACTAGACCTAAGAATTCCAAATGTTAAGGATATGATGATGAAGTTATTCCCATACTCCCTCATGGATAAGGCTACATATTGGTACAGGAAAATAGGAAGGCCTATTTAGACTTAGGCTAAATTGAAGAGTGCTTTCCTAAAGAAAATTTTCCAAATTGGTTGAACCAATGTAATTAGGAGGGTTATCACCACTTTTTCTCAAAAATATGGGAAAAATTCTTGAATCCTCTGAGAGATTTATGGGTCTACTAAGGAAGTGTCCACATAATGAGGTACCTATATGGAAATTAGTATAGATTTTCTATCATGGGCTAACCACACAAAATAAGCAATATGTGTAAGCTTCTTGTGGAAGCAATTTCTTGAATAAGGACATGGATAGTGTATATCAATTAATTAAGGAACTAAGTGAAAATTTTTTGAATCATGCCTTATGGGACCTTTGATAGATCCGTGCAACCTAGAGTTGAAATATATGAAATTGAGGGTAACTCTAGTAAGGTTGACATGGATGCTCTCTGTGCTCAATTGGAAAATATGGTCTCTTAAAAGCTAGATCAAAAATTAGATCAATAACTATCCCAAAATCAAATCTCTACAAGGTCCACTATACAGGGAACAACTTCTAATTTTCTGACTTCTTCAAAAACTACCTACTATAGGTAGTTTGTGATCATAATCTTGATTCTGCTCCACCTACAAGCTTGACCAAGACCTTTGGTCTTGGTTATACTGATTCTTCTTATCCTCAACCCGTGAGGATTTCCAAGCTATTTAGACCAACCCAAGGAATAACTCTTATTCTAATACCTGTAATCCTGGTTGGAGGAATCACCCTAATTTTTCTTAAAGGCATCAAGGGCAAGCCTAGACTTAACTAAATCAATCTAGACCCTACTAGCAACAAAACTAGTAAAGAATCATGGGTTAAGATCAATCTAACCTTGCTATGCCCTCTAATCAGTTCTCTCAGCCTATTCCGACCAACTTGGATTAGTAAAGCCAAGTTGAGTTGAACCACCAAATGGTTTACATGCAGGCAACTATGTTGCAATTGATGCAACAGATGAAGGTCTCAATTGATAATATCTTGAATAAACCTGGGCCCAGTGATAGACAATTTGATGCCCTATCTACACAATCTATTTCGAACCCTAGGAACATGCCTAATCAAGGACACAATCTACAAGAGTTCAATCAAAGTAGGTGACGTGGCCTCGTGCGTGTGTGTTAAGAGGTGTCGTTATAGTTGCACTTGATACGTCGGTTTTGAAAGAAGTAAATGGAGGTGAGTCCGAGTGTCGGTCTCAGGGAGGTGTGGAAATCGGATTTTGTTTACCACTTGTTGTCACGAAAAAGGCAGAGTTTTGCTTGCGAAAGAGGCGATTTTGAAAAGCGAGAGATAGAGAGAGTTTAGGGTTAGAAAGCTCTTGGTTTTAATCATGCACTTTAAACAGAAATTAAAATGGCGACTAAACGGAAAATAATTTCATTAAACATGCATTCATAGTTCATGGTTTACAACATTAAATACATGCTTCAACAAAAGTAAATGAAAGCTTAAGAGAGAGAGAGAGAGAGAGAAGTAGAGAGAGAGTGGAGAGTGACGAGGCAGCCACGGCGGTGGAGGAGGCTCCGTCGGCGGCTCGTCGTCTCCGACGATTACAAGAGTGCCTAAAACTAGCTAGGAGAGGAGTGGAGTAGTTGCAAGTGGGAGAGTATGCCTTGAATGGTGGTAGAAGGGGGTTTAAATAGAGTTAAGGGCTTCCTAAAAGAAGAATGTGCTTTAGCGACATCCAGAACATCGCTAAAACTGCTTCCAGATACGTCGGTGAAGCCCTCCTGCCGCCGGTCAGCTGCCCGCCCCGCTCTCTCTCCATGCGCGATCCGTGGACGTTGAACGAGAGCCGTCCGATCGAAGATCGGACGACTGAGATCCTCCCGCGCCCGCGCTGAGATCATGCCTCAGGCGCGCGTGCGCACGCACGTTTCCGCCTGGCGTGCGCGCGCGCATGGGCGCTCAGGAGCTGTCATCGCGCCGCGTGGCGCGATCCTGGTCGCCCGCTGCTGATCGGGCGGCCCAATTTTGCCGTGACCTTTGCTCGCGCTTGATTTCTGCTCTGCGCGATTCGAACGTGCGTCGCTGCGATGCGGGCGTGCGCACTAGCCGTTGCGCCACGCCCGCGCTTTGTCGCGACAACCGCGGACGAGCGCGCGGATCTCGGTCGTTCGATCAAAGATCAACGGCCGAGATTCGTCCTTGGCTGGGTTGAGGGCGTGCGAGCGGTGGGGGCGGGACGACGTGGCGCTTTCTGGGTCGTTGATCTCCAGATCAACGGTCAGAATTTCTTGGACCCATTGTGGGAGCTCCGGATGTCGGATTTGGCCGATCTTGAGTCCGTTGGACTCCGTTCGTCGTTCTGAATCCATCCGTGCGGTCTGATTGCTCATCTGGGGCCTGCTTTGACACATGCTTTACACAAATGGCCATTAATGCAGTTTATAAGCAATCTTGGTACTTGATGCATGCAATGCTCCTATTCTACTTTATGATGTTCCTTTTATTCTAAAGATGGGCCATATTCAACCTAATTACTACCCCCTTGCGTGGTGTTATCAGTAGGGAGTACCAAGCATTTGTGATTCAACTAGCACCCTTGATACCCACTGGCTTTAATGCACCTCAAGTTTCACATCCTACTGCACCTATTTTTCCTACTCCTCCTCAGGGTATGAACCCTAATGCCACTATTAATTCCATTACTCTGAGGAGTGGAAAGACCACTCAGGATTCTATTCACCCAAATCAATCAACCCACCAGGATCTTGATATACCAACTTTGATTAATATACCTGAGATAGAGGAAGAAATCTAGGTTCATGATTCTAAGGACATGAAGATCCAAATCCTTTTTCCTGAAGCTTTGAATAGTCCTAGGAAGAAGAAGCCTAGGACTGATAGTGAAGCCCAATTGGATGTTCAAACAAGTTCAGATGAATATCCCACTTTTGGAAGCAATTGAACACATCTTGGTTTATGACAAGTTTTTTAAGGAATTAACCACAACCAAGCACAAGCTGAAATCAGGTAATCGGGAGAAGGTGATCCTTTCTGAACAAGCAACCTTTATTCTCCTAAGGGACCTACCTACCAAGAAGGAAGACCCAAGAACCCCTTTGATTTCTTGCACAATTAATGATCTAGCCTTTGAATGGGTTTTAATTGATTTAGGGGCTTCCGTCAACCTAATGCCCACTAAAATTTATGATATGATTGGATTTAGGGACCTTGAACCAACTACAGTTCAAATCCAACTAGCCGACCAATCCATAAGATGTCCACGAGGAATTCTGAGGGATGTAATTGTTCAGATTAATAATTTCTACTACCTTATGGACTTCATTATTTTGGATCTTGACATTCCCAATGATTTGAGACAAGCTCTGATTATTCTTGGAAGATCATTTTTAGCAATTGCGGAGGCTTGATTGTAAAAATGGGAATATACAAATAGCCTTTAGGGATGAAATGATGAAATTGAAACTTCTTAAGGTATTGAGGATTCTAATGAAAGTTGTGAGCTTATTGTTTACGTGCTAAATTGGGATTTTAAAATCACTTCGTTGCAATATAGCTGAAATACCATGCGAACAAATACAATTTATAACTCGAATGAAGTCCAAGGTCGAACACAAGGAGTAATTATAGCAATTAATCTCAGAGATCACAATAGAATCACAAATATAAGCAATTATAACAAGAAGAATAATCAGAAATGATATATCATATAACTCAAGTTTGAAAGTGCAAAAAGATTAAAGTAAAATGGTGATTTGAATCACCAAATTACTCTTTAAGTTTTACAAGCACTTAATATATGAAAGCTTAATTTCAACCACAGTATATCAATCCCTCAGAATAGGCGCTCAGACGCCTTAACCAGTAGAGGAAAAGGCCTCTCTTCTTCTTCTCAGGTCACACATAGAGGCAAAGGCCTCTTCTCTTCAAGCCTCAAGGAGAGGCACAACAACCATGAGAAATAGAGGCAAAGGCCTCTCTGAAATCTGCTAAGTGTGAGAGAGTTATAGAGCGAGGCAAAACCCCCCTTCTCTCTCTTCCTTTCCTCTTCTTCATTCTCTCAAACTCGACTAATCAGGTAACTAGATATATGGTCAGAGGTCCAGACCCACCGGCGTGGTGTAGCGGTTGAGGGTTCGTATGCTCGTGAGCGGGGACCCAACCCCCGGTGATCTTAGACAAACAGATGAGAGCACAAATTCCACTTATTTGGCATGGAGAGCTCCCAATCCCATGATGTGGGACTAAAAGGTTTGCAGTTCTTCATGTGCGAGCAGCTGCTGAGGAAGCTCTTGATTGCAGTCGAAGATGAGTCTACAACGCCAAATTGAGGACTTGGCAAAGGACCTAGATGGGTTCCGCACTACCTGGAGGAAGCACCTGGGACTGCTGGAGCAAGAACGTAGCTTCAAGCTTGCTCGAAGTATCTCTGTCAGTGGCAGCCGGAGGATGGCACCTGAAATAGAAAGTATGGCCTAATGGCCAAGTCAGAAATGCTTGGGAAAACCGCACGAGTACGACAAAGGTGGTGGTGGCGGTGGTGTGCCGTGGAAGTGGTCAGAGATGGCTAGCGGATGCAGAAAATGAAGGTGGAAAGGCAGTTGAACGGTGGAACAATTGAGCATCTAATCACCTCAATTTCTTGAGGGGTTTTGGTTGCTGGGATGCGGCGATGGTGTATGGAGTAGTGGTGGCTGGTTTGGTGGAGTGTGGCGGCTGTGTGAACTCGTCGGAGGTACACTGGTGAGGTGGAAGATGAAGGACGTGCGGGCGAGTCGATGGTCGAAGTCGAGGTTTGAAGGCACCATAATGATGAGTGGGTGATGAGGAGTTGATTGAAGTAACTATTGAACGAAAGGAGATGGAGGTGGCGCCGGTTGGGGTATGGCCAATGTCGGAGAAGGAAGATACTTCGGGAGAGGGAATGGTGATGAAGTGGAGGTTAGAGGACACCGCGCAGATATGGTGAGGTGTAGTTTGAAACGAGGAAGAAGAACCCACCGCCTATAATATGTGGCGGCCAGCGAAGTGAACGGAGGAAGTTTGTCACCAGAGATGAGTTGGAGCAGGCTGAAGGTGGAGGAAAGGAAGATGTTTGTGGCCCAAAAACTCGCAAAGGAGGTAAGGCAGGCGAGGGAGGTTCTTTATAGGGCTTAGGAGAGCTCTAGAACAGGAAACAAGCTTCATTAACTTGCTTGGGATTCAAGAAGAACCCCACTGATTTTGTGGGTTTGCACACACGAATCAGAAGGATTTAGGAGTTAGAATCGATCCCAATAGGTTTCCCTAAATGTGAACATTAATCCCACCAAATTTGGTGGGATTTGCTTGCCATTTAATTAGGATTTAGGTCGGTCAACTCACTGCTTAGAAGTCAGTTGACCTACAATGGCAGCAGGGACCAAATTGTGAAGAAGATGAAGAAGTTGGGGGCCTTTTTGTAAGAATTTCAAAAGTTGAGGGGCTTTTTGTAGGGAAAAGAGTTAGAACTGGATTAAAGTGCAAACTAGGTCAAGATGATCTCAGATTAAGCTCAAATTTTGGTACAAACCTAATTTCGACCCAAAGAATCTGATGGTGAAGTCAGATTTTAGTTTTAACTAAGTTTAACTGGGTAATTTATGCAAAAATCTAAATTAGGGCAATTATCTATCTAAGACTTTGTTTTAGGTCAAATTGGGTTCAGATGGTCAAATCAAGGATACCAAACCATAGAGAATATTTTTCTATGATTTTTAGAAGGCTTAAATGAATTTTATCTTAACTAGAACCTTAGTTAATTAAGTGGGTCTATTTTTAGGATTTCAGATGTCTATTAATTCTTAAAATGCGTGAAAACCCATTTCATTCTACATGGACTCATTTATTAGACATTAATGACCATTTGAATTTTAATAAACCCCTGAAATATCCCTTGGTTATTCTGTATTTATGGAATGTTGTTAATTTTGCAAAAATAACCTTATATTCTTCTCTTCTTTTCAAAATAAGATAATGTGCCTTAGGACCTTCTGATGGATATGTAGGAGCTTTTATCAACCTTATCAGACCAAATTAAGCTAGTTATGGATCATGATGGTGTTCCCATCATACCCCCATGCCTAGCTTTTGCTAGTCTCTTAGCAAAATTCTATGTATCAGACCAGTTGTCTAGGTCGAATGTAACTGTTAGGATGCCCTACTAAGCCGCATCTCTAGGAATCAGATCTTAATACCAACAATAGGCCTAGAGGTACTCAAGTACCAGCTATCAGGACTCAAACAGGTTGTGTTAATATGATGAAATTATCATTGAAGTGAGTATAGTGGTTAACCTAAATTGAGCCTAACCATCTTTTTACAAAATTTTTAACCTGGCCTACTTAATTTTACCTTAGTCACTTTTAGGCCTAGGGTCGAACTCAGGGAGGTAGGAATTAAAGGTGAATAAGTTTTTACGCCTTTCCTACAATGAATCTCTTCCGTGCGTTTATTATGTTTTTGGTTCTTTTCTATTTAAGAATTTTTTTTGTTGATAATATTGTCCTTAAGGCACACCCTCAAAATCAAGTCCTTGGCTTCGAGCCAAATTGTTCTTGGCTTTGAGCCAAATTAGGGTTCCAAAAACTGGTCTTGCTGATTGCAAGACCAAGTACTTGCAAGACAAGGATTATCTTTTCTCTTTTACTCTTTTTTTTTAATCTTTTTAATAGCAGGAAACACAAGAGAAATAGAAACTAGATAGGTTGCTTGTAAAGAAATAAATATAGTCTATATATATACAGATATATATATATATTATATATAGGGGTAGGGGTGGAAGTGGAAATGGCGTGTAGCACAGTGTCGAGTTGGTCCACGTCTAGAAAGACGCAACCAACAAGACGAAGTGTCGCGTAGAGTGTAGGATGGATGTGTGGGAGTGTGTGTGGAGGCACTTTCTTTACGCAGGTATCGGGGAATATCAGCAACTGGTGCGGATATTCCCACGATATAACACGTGGTGGAGTGACTAGTGTGTAGGGATATAGGTAGGTGATGTGTATGTAAATATATATATATGTATATACGTAAATATATATTTATATGTATATATATAGATAGGGTTGTAACTATATAGGTGTATATGTAGTTATGTATATATAGTTATGTAAATATATATAGGTATATATATATATATTTATAACTATATATATATGTATATATATTTAACTATATAGATATAGATATATATTTATATATATTTATTTATATCTATAGATATATATGTATATATGTATGCATATATGTATATATGTATAAATATATATATATATATGTATATATATATATGTATATATAGTTATATTTAGTTGTATAGGTATTAATATGTATATATATACATATATATATAAATATATAAATATATATGTATAAATATGTATAGGTACGTACGAGTGAGTGTGTCAGCGTACAAATGTGTGTGTGTACGAGTGTGTGTGTGTGTGTAAGGGTAAGGGAGTGTCTGCTAGAGAGGAGTGTGAGAGAGAGTAGGCATTTAAGTCGTCTGGCAGATGCAAGCGTCGTCTGATGGCGCGGGAGCAAGGACGCAGGCGCGGGCGCAAAGGGCACGCGTGTGCGCTAGAGGGAGCATGCAGGCAAGAGAGTGCAGCGCAGCGCACCGCGCTGCGGGCTGGAACAGGAGTAGGCGCAGACGCGGGCATGGGTGCTGGAGTAGGTGACTGGCTGAGGCAGTAGTGGCGAGGAGAGAGAGCACACGGTGACCAGATAAGTGAGAAACTCTCCAGTCACCGCACTGTAGCTATAGTGTCGCGTTGAGAGGTGTGAATAGTAGCTACAGTGCCACAAGCGATGGCCAACCGGTTGCGGCCGGTTCTACGTGTGCGGGCGTGCTGGAAGGCGCCTGCGCACGCGGAAGGAGCCTGTGGAGGTCGCTAGCGTGCGCGCAGGGTTGCTGCTGCTGCTGGTGCCATGCTGTTGCTATTGGAGCTCTGGAGCTTGGAGCTTCGGCAATGGCGGGAAGGGCTTTAGCGATGGAAACAGAGAATGAAACCACCACGCCCACCTGCTCTTGGAGGAGCTAGGCAGTGGTGGAACTCACAGTGGTGGTTGTGGGACCACTGTGAGCCTGCTCCTACCCACAGTGTGTCTCTTCAGTGGGAAGATACTGCGTATGGAGGGGAAGAGGGGAGGAAGATGGCCTGGACGAAATTGGCTATTGGTGTGTGTGTTCCAGGCTCTCCTTCGCAAGGGAGAGGGCAGGGCTTTTTAAAGAAGGAGAAGCCTGCCACAGCCATGCTCTGGCAAAACAAGTTCTGCCATCCTGCAGGCAGAGGAATGGCGCGAAGATGTGCATGCCCATGCCCTGAGCCGTGCGAGGGAGACGATTTCAAAGTCAAAATAAAAAAATGAAGATGGTGAAATTGCGAGGTAGCACTTGAAGAAGATGTTAATTACATGGCCAATTATTTGCATTATCCTCCCCCCTCAAATAAATGCATGCAAGTTTCAATTTTACAAATGCAACTATAGTTACCTAATATGCAAAGGCAGTGCTAGGAAATAACACAAGATGGCATATTTATTGGTGTATTTTTGATGTGCAATCACCAACCAAGATCCAAACCTGACTAGCTTTTGCCTGAGTCTGCCGTGAAGGTTTCTAAGGCCTGTAGGAACTATCTTAAGGTTTGTTGGACCTAGCGGTTAAGGCACCCGTGCTTGTAACATGGTTAGCCCAAGTTCAACTTGCCATTGCATTTTTTGTAAGAGAGGGATAGAAGAATATTTTCATTTTTGGAGAGCTTTCTCTCTCTTTTTGTTTTAATTATATTTTTCCTTAGATCCAACCTCGGATTGGCCCTAAACACGTCTTGTATCGGATTCCTTGTCCCCACCATCAATCCTCGTAGGATCACTAGCTTTCGATGCTTCAGGATAGCATTGCCCATGGCAACCCTAGAACCCTGGCTTTCGACACTTCGGGATAGTGCCACCCATAGCTTTCTGTAGCTAAATCTAGACCCTAGCAATCGACATTTCATCATAATGCCACCCATGGCATCTGAACCAGCACAAGGTGCTTACGTGCCCTCGGTAGGATATTTAGATATCCTAGGAGACAAGCATCGAGGAGACGATATGTTATTGCACATCTTCAAGGGAAATTTCCCGCCTCTCTGCGTCGGGAACTTATCCAAATCAACTTGTGTTTTTGAGTCTCTCCTAATTTAGATCTTAGGATTATTTTTAGAACAGCATAAATGCTTTTTGGCAAGATTTCATATTTAAGCGCACTTAACCAGACTGTGTGTGATTCAGGGTGCTTAAGTTACCGAGTGTAGCAAACCAGAGGTCAGTTAACGGGGTCGAATAGTTCCTAAGCCTTAGACCTAACACATAAGCTTGGTATTTTCCTCAACCTCTTGAGGACTAATCTGGATTTTGACAACTACATGGGTGTTTAAATCTCAGAACAGGTCCAAGAGGCCTAAGGTTGGTATTCGCCACTAATCCCTTAAGTTTTAGCCTTCTAGGTCTTAATTTATCATTCGATCCAACTTAGAAGTTAGGTAAGTTCCATATTATTTTGAAGGGCCTCAATTTTTTTCCTTTTCTTTTTGCTCCTTTCTTTCTTTTCTTTTTGTTTCCTCATTTTTTTTCATTTATCTCAAATCACCTCCTTATTTCCTCCTTAAGAATGATGTGAGATCTTAAAATTTCCTCATCTTTTCTCCATTTTTTCTAATATGTGTATTTTTTTTTTGAAACCCTTTTGTGATTTGATTTTCACAGTGTTTTGCACTTTAATACCCCCCCATGTCTACGATTTGCAATGTCCTCATTGTAAATTTGGTGGGTTTGAGTTCAACTTAGATCGTACATTAGAACTTGGTCAAAGGGTAGGTGGATGGGTCGAGATGACTGTTGTGGATGATTTCAGGCTTTGATACAAGTATTAAAGATGGAGTCGGTTGTTCTAATGGATGCATCCTAAAGTGCAATAGGAGTTCAGCAAAGAAGTATGTCAAAAAAGGATTTCAGGTTTTTTAAGAGATGACGGGTTGCCTCCCATTAAGAACTAAGTTTAATACCATCAACTGGGCATAATAAGCTCAACAGGTTGATGCAATGATAGGGAAAATATGTGATTGTGATGAATGAGAATCACATAGCCACAGATGAGTGTCAAATTATGATGAAGAGTCATTCCAGAAGATCTATGATATGGATCAGATTGATTCATTTCTGGATGGCTCTTATGGAGTTTCTACAAAGGAATCACTTGGAAGATGTATTGATTATGGAGTTCTAAAATATGATCATCATGGGTCCAGAATCTAATAGAGGTGAATCTAATCAGCATATCCCAGATGTGTGGTTCCACTCGTGCTATGTGGCCTAATGAATCAATATCCAATTAATCATTTTGATTCTTTCCTACTAAATGTGAGATCGTCTCCTCAAGAAATGACTCAATGATTGGGTCTTCCAATGAATCTTCACTATAATTTTCATCCCAATCAAAAGTGAATGTTTGGAGAGTGCCTTTTGGATCATCTATCCTGAATTCTATAAAAGATTCATATTCTGCGTGGAGGTCACTCTCAATATTTGCTAAGCCTGATTCCTGGAGGTCCTCAAAACAAAATGTCTCCATATTCATGGAATCTGAATCTAGTATGTCACCATGTTTCTCGAAATCCCTGGGTATGTCCTCAAAATCAAAGGTGAAAGCCTCTACTGTGCTTATGTTAGTATGTCTAGTCAAATCAGGATCATCTAGTAAGTGAAAAGTTTCAAATTCTGGCACTAGGCTTTCCACTGGATGAAACCTAGTTGTTTTGCCGAGCATTTTCCTTTTTTTGCCTCAAAAATATTAATCTCAGCACATTGATCTCATGAGGCAATTACCATATGCCCTGATTCATAGTTGATTATGGCTCCTGCAGTAACCAAAAATGGTCTTCCCAAAATCACGGGCATATCCTGTATCTATTGTGGCGTATCCATGTTGAGAATTAGGAAATCATCTAGGTAGTTGAAATCCTTAACTCTAATTACCACATCCTCTACCATCCCAATCGGTGTGATCAGGGTTCGGTGAGCTAGTTGTAAAGTAATACGAGTAGGTTTTATCTATTTGATCCATAATTTTTCAAATAGGGTGGTAGGGATGAGGTTGACTGAGGCACCAAGGTCCAGTACAACTTGCTTGAAATTTGTATCACTAATATTACAGGGGATTAGCGGGGTGCCTGTATAAGATTTCTTAGGAGGTAGACTGTTTTGGATTATGGCACTTACATTTTTAGACAGTACTACCTTTCCTTGTGATGGTTTTTCTACCTCTTTTTTGGATAAGTTAGGTGAGGTAGGATTGAGAGTGAGGATATCAAGTAATGGAATGGTGACTTGTGCATTTCTCAGAGGTCCCGTTACATCAGATTTTGACAGTCCTCTAGTGTGGAGGTGGGATAAGATCTAGGATAGGGGAATGGATTGGCTATCTTTGGGGATGGGTTTCTATTCTTTGCCTATAGTATTGATCATGGCATGATGTAGACACAATTATTGAGGGTAAAATGCCTATTCATGCATGTTCCTATTCTTAGATTTGCATTTCATGTTATAAATATTGCATAGCATGCATCATTCTGCATTTAGAGTAGTTGTATATAATTTAGGTTAATTGCAACTTTTTTGTGGTCAGGAGAGAAGGATATTTATTTTGGAGCCTCAGATTGATGATTTGACCATATGGATCTAATCAAGATGACGATCAGAGTCCAACGCCTCTGAAATTGCCTCGATCGGAGTCCTGTAGCACCATATGCAATCTAAGGAACATCAACGGCTGAGGGACTAGGTGATGCAATCTAGAGCATCAAACGACAAATTCGACCGCACGGATGGATTCAGGTTGACGATCGCAGCCCAACAGTGTGAAAATCGACTCAATCTGACCTTTGTAGCATCCCTTACAAAGGAAAGAAGATGGACGACCTAGATTGTGCCACGTGGAGCAACGCAGGCAGCCCATGCACACACACGTGCCACTACATGTGCATAGCAGCACGAGCGCACATGCTGGGGCATGCACACACGGCAGTGCAACGCGCACGCGGGGGTAGTGGTAGCAACAGTGCGTATCGCGCGTGGGCGTGCAACATGGGCTCGTACAGTGCACGCCAGCGTTGAGGCAGCAGGGGCACGTGAGTGGGATCTTCAGCGACGTTTATGATGGATCTTCGGTGACATTTATGACCGTCACTAAATGTCCTGTATTTGAATTTGATTCTTGCCTCCACTATAAAAGGACCCCTACCCCTCCCATTTTTCTTCATCTCTTCCTTTCTTCCTCTCACCACCTCCATGGCTCTAGAGAGAGCTTGTCCCAAGCCCAGGATGCTCCTCTAGAGAAGAAAAGAAAATAGTTTTCCCTCCCCTCATCACTATTCATGGAGCATCTCGTGGTCGTCCTCTCACTACCCTTCGTGAAGAAGATCCTCCCTGCGATGCCCTCCTACCCAATCCTTCATCCTCTGGCTCCATCCTCCTTCGTCCCGCTCTTGACCACCTTCCTCCAGGTGACGTCAGAGTGAGTCATCCTCCGAGCGACTATCGAGGGGGATTTCTCTCACCTCATTCTATATTTTTATGCTTTCGTAGTGTAGATTTTTTGCTTTCGTAGTGTAATAAGCATTCGTTTATAAATAGATGATTGTTTCTCTCTCTTTCCCTCTCTCTCTTATATTGTTGCAAGTAGATTAGTTAGAAGTTATCGACCTAATCTCTTACTTGCTAAAAATACCAAAAAAATTAGAAAAGATAAAAATGCCCAAAAATAAATAAAAGAGAAATGTGGATTTTCAAAACCAAACGTTCGCCTCCCCGTGTTTGACCTGGGACTCACTTTTCGAGTTTTGGTTATAAATTTTATTTGATAGACGCATTTTGAGAGCTACAATGACGGGTCCTCCAAACCTCGATTTAATTCGTGAAATGCGCGTTCATCATTTTGGCGTCGTTGCCAGGGAGGCAACACTCTTTGGTTTTTCTCACGTTTTTTTTCCGCCTTACCTAACTTTTATCACACTTTTCCTCTAATCTTACTATGATTGCAGGTACTTGATTGCACCGCAAAAATACACCTGCAATAGTGTCTTCTTGTGCTATTTCCTAGCGTTACCAATGCATATTAGGTCTCCATAGTTGCATTGTAAAAATACATGCATGCATGCATTTAATTGAGAAGAGAGGAGAACGAAATAAATGGCCTCACAATTTACTTTTTTCCTTAAGTGCATCTTTGCAAAATTCCCTTCTCTATTTTTATTTCCACTTGATTTTTAATTTTCCCTGCAGCTGCATGCATCTTCTCCTCGCTCCATGCTTCCCACGGTTGCAACTTGCCATTCCCTGCTCTCCATCCCTCTCCCTGCCAGCCCTTCCTTGCAACTTGCCATTCCCTGCCGTAGCCGTGCATGAGCCATGCACGGCCATGCTTTCATCTCCTATAAAATGACCACAGCTCCCTTTCCCTTCATAAGCCTGGTCCCAGCAACCAAAAGAAACCACCTGCACTTCTTCTCCAGGCCGTCCTCTCCTCCATTCCCCTCCATACGCCGGTCCTCCTTCGAGGAGACACCCGGCGGGTAGGAGCCCTCACTGTGGTGCACACCACCATAGTGAGACCACCACCGCCCAGCTCTTCAAACAGCCGATGGGCGTGGTGGGTCTGTTCTCATTTTTTTTTACGTTCCCGCACCTTCTAGCCATTGGAGTAGCTTCAAGGTCTGAAGCTCAAAAGCTTCGCACACCCTGCAGCAGCAGCAGCAGCTCCTTCCTTGCACACCTGCAGGTGCCCCAGCCCCTTCCGCGCACGCCTGCAGACTTCTCTGCCTCCGCTTTCTCTGCTCTGTCGCATGCCCTGTCGCCCGCAACAGGCCACCGTACATCATTGCAGCGGCCAGCCAAGCACCTCAACAGCACCCACAGACCTCCGCGTGCCCTGTCGCGCCCCTTCGCTCGCGACCCCACCTCCCTCCGCATACTCTATCGCGAGGTTCCACCTGCAAGCCACCAGCCGACGCCACTTCGCCACACGCGCCGAGCTGGCCTCACTCACAGCACCGCCCACTGCAGGTTGCGCGGCGTGGACGACCACTGTAGCCACTTTTCACGTGAGTCATCATGACACTGTGGCTACAGTGGGGTGATCGGAAAGCTTCTCACTTTCCCAGTCACCCGGCACGCCACAACCGGCCCTCACCCGTGCGCACGCTCACTCGCGCATCTCCGCCTGCGTCGCCCGCTCACGCCTACGCGTCTACCAGCCCTCTCCCAGCGTCTGCGTCACCCGTTGCCTTCATCCGTTCCAGCCACTCCGCGCCCGCCTGCGCTAGGTCCTCTCCGCACCAACACTCCCTCTAGCGTACTCTCCTTTGCACGCACACGTGCCCACGCGCGGAAGCCCCAGACGACGCCCTTCGCGCCTAGACGCCTTAACTTAACCCTCCAGCGGCTGCTCTCTCTCCCACTCTCTCCCTCTCTCTCTCACTCTCTCTCACAACACTCACAGCACTCTCTACACCGACGCACACACACACCTGCACTAACACTTCCACACACCCACACACATATACACTATCATAAACATATATATATATACGTAGACTTATATATATTTATATACATATATATATATATATATATATATATATATATATGCAAATATATACATATATTTACTTATATTTATACATATAATAGTACCTATATACTAATGTATTAGTATACATACATACATACATACATACATGTATATATACTTATATATATACATACATATATATATATATACATATACTACTATACATATACACACACACATATATATATATATACTTATATCTATATATATAGTAGTATTAGTATATGACGAGTCAATTGTTCGCTTTAAAGTCGTTTGCAGTTTTATGTGGTGGAAAAATCAACTAATCAATATTTAAAAAGAAATAACCACTCGTAGAAGAGCGGGTCGTATCCACAGGGAGGCAATGACATATTTAAATTCGCACCAGTTAAAAATGCTTGTTCGTAGTTAATTTGGACAAGAATTAAGCCAAAATTACCTTCAGATTAAGGTTGAATCAAGAAATCATACTGAAATAGCAATTCTGAGTAACTAGAGGATATTTGTCGCAATACAGAATCAATAAAATATTATTAAAAATTGACAATGGCAGAAAATGTAATTTTTAATGGCCATGTTACTGTAGCAAAACAGGGGATTTTTTCCCCTTTGCTGTGCGAGACGAGGAGTGGACGGTCGGATGCGGGAAGCTCGGAGGAAGTTCCTTAGACCGAGGGCTTCGAAGCGGTGGTGGCGGCGTGTCGCGCGGCGGCCGAAGCCGGCCGAACGAAGCTCCGGCGGAGGTGGCTGCAGCTGGTGCTGCAGCTGCTGTTGGCGGTGAGCGTGCGTTGCAGGCGGGTGTGTGCTAGCTGGAGGGCGTGGGAGCGCGCGCGGCCTGTTGGCGGTGAGGTGCGCGCGGGACTGCTGCTGGGGGGGCACTGCAGGTGCGGGAGGCACTGCAGGCGCGGGAGAAAGGCGGCTCTACCGGCTCTGCTGCTGCGTGCTGGCTGGAGGTGTGGGCGCGCAGCCTGGAGTGAGCAGGCGAGAGCGGTGAGGCGCTGCAGGCTTTGCACGCCTTGTGTGTGGCTGGAGGCGTGCGAGCAGCGTGGAGTGAGCGGGCGAGTGTGGTTGTGCGGGTGCGGCTGCAGGCAGGGGGGTGGTGCTGTGGGCGTGAGCGGTGAGGTTGGAGGCGGAAGGTAAGCGGGTGAGGGTTGGAGGCTGTGCACGCCTTGCATGTGGCTGGAGGGCGTGCGTGGCCTAGAGTGGATGCGGGAGTGAGCGGGTGAGGTTGCGGTTCAGGTGCTGGAGGTGAAGTGGGCGAACGGTGGTTGTTGCTGGAGTGGGGAGGTGGTTTCAGACGTCCAGGAAATTTCCCGGACGTCTTAACTGACTGAGAAGGTGATTGCACAGTGGCTGCAGCGGTGGTTGTTGGTGACGACGGCGAGTGAGATGCACGCTAAGGTGCTCACAGTAATGCGAACGAGCTCCGGATGGCGGTGTGGCTTGTCACACCACACGCCCACAGTGGTGGAGACTCGCCGCCACGGCTGAGGCCAGCGGTATGGAATGGAAGAGAGAAGATCTCTCTACACAGTGGTGGGTCGGTGGTGGAGGCCTATCTCACTCAGCATCCTCTCTCCTTTTGTAGTGGCCTGCACAAATTTGAATGGAGAGGCGGGAGCAGATCCACCTTCTCCGCAGATCCATGAATGTGCTTTTAGTGCGGCCGGAGACGTTGTAGCAGCAGCCAAGCCGTTGCTGAGAAGAAGAATAAAGGATATTATTAAAATATTATGGTTATTTATATACAAACCCTTAACTTTTATGTTAACTAAAACAATTGACCTAATTGGTTAACTAATTAGATGAATGCCATTCTAAGCTAATTCTAAATGCATTTAAAATATGAATGCAATGCATGGATTATGTAATTAAATTAAAAATATGAATTAATCTATTTACATCCTAATTTATGTTAAATAAATGTTAGAATTAACCTAATGTCTAGGCACTTAAATACTTAAATAGCCCACAACTATGGGCTAATCAGTATACTTATATACATATATACATATATCTATACACACACACACACACACACACACACATATATATATATAAATATGCATATATCTATATATATATTCCCTATATAACTAAGTATAGACACACACACACACACACATATATATATATATGCATATATACACACCTACTTTTATATACATACATATATACATATATATATCTATATAACTATATATACATATATACATATATATACATATCTAGATACATATACCTATATACATATATTATTATATATATATATATACACACACACACATACACACACACATATATATATATACATCTATACATATATATATTTATATAACTATTATAAACATACATACATGTATATATATACATATATACTTAGCTACATATATCTATATATACATATATTACTATATACTTATACATACATATATATATACCTCTATATAGTTATATATACATACACACACACACACACACTCATATATATACATATACACTTATATATACATATATATCTACATATATATATATACCTATATATTTATAACCATATATATATATATACATATAGACATATTTACATATATACATATATATATATTTTCACATTATTTACCATACGCTGTATCGCGGGAATATCTGCACCAGTTGTTGATATTCCCCGATACATGCGTACAAAAAGCGTGGTCGCATACATCATCCACCATCCATCCCATACTCCACGTGGCACCTAGTCCTGTTGATAGCGTCTCTCTAGACGACGACCGACTCGACACCGTGCTACACTCCATCTCCGCCTCCACCCCCACTCCTTTATATACATAATATATACACATATATATATACTGTATTTAGTTTATTTCTATTTCGCTTTCCTGTTAGTAAAAAGATAAAAATATATATATATAAAAGAGAAAAGATAATCTTTGACTTGCAGGTACCCCGTCTTGCGAATAGCAAGACTCGTTTTGGAACTCTGTTTTGGCTCAAAGCCAAGAACCCAATTTTGAGGGTGTGCCTCAAGGACAAAGATTACCAGAAAAAAAATCTAAATAAGAAAAACACCAAAAACACAATAAACGAACGGAAGAGACTCGTTGTAGGAAAAGCGTAGAAACTCGACTTGTAACCCCACTTCCCTGAGTTCGACCCTGGGCCTAAAAGTGACAAGATAAAATCAAGTAGGTGATGTAAACACATTTACACTACTTAAAATGTCTATTTATGCATGTTCTTAAGCATAAGATTGCATTTCATGATATAAATATTGCATTACATGCATCATCTTGCATTTAGAGTAGTTTGAATAAAATGGAGGTTAATTGTCTCCTTTTATGTGCTTGGACAGGGCAAATATTTTATCGGGGCCTCGGATCAAAGATCCAACCGTATGGATATGATCAGGGCGACGATTGGAGTTCAACGACTCCAAGATCGCCCTAATCAGGCATCCGTAGCATCAGATAGAGACCGGGGAACCCTAGAAGATCAAGGGCCAGGATGGTGTAAATCCGCACTTCAGATGGAAAATCCGACCACACGGATGAATTCGGATCGACGATCGCAGCCGAACGACACAAAAATCAAGTCAATCCGACATCCGTGGCACCATCTACAACTTCCAGAAGATGGACGGCCAAGATGGCGCCACGTGGCGCCATCCCAGCCGCCCAATCGGCCGCAGGAGTCCTGTGAAGATCGCGCAACGTCTCCTCTCCGCCGTTGGATCTCGATCCAACGGCTGCGGTCGCGCGCGTTTAAAAACGTCCGCGCGACCATTTCGCCGCGTAGCGCAGCGGCTACGCAGCCGCGGGCGAAGCGGAGGTCGCGGGTTCGAGCCGCGGAGAGGGGGGCGAAGGCGCGGGCGAGCGGGCGCGCACGAGCGTCGGATGAAGATCCAACGGCCGCGCGCGCCCGATAGCGCCGACGCGCAATTGGACGCCCTGGTGGGCGCGCGATCGCACGCGGGCGCCGCGCTACGCAGCGGGCGCGGGCGCGATCTAAGCCGTCCGATCTCGCGATCGGACGGCTGAGACGACGCGGACGTGCGTCTGCGTTACGCGCGCAGGCCAGCCGAGCGGGCGCGCGTGGCGCGGCGGCGACGGCGACGGCGGGGCTTTAGCGACGGTTTTATCCGTCACTAAAGACCCCTTATTTATTATTTTGAAGATGTAATGTCCATTTTGCCCCCACTCCTTGCAACTATAAAAGGAGACCCCCTCCATACGAAATTTTCATCCCTTCCTTCTCCTCTCTACCTCTCCAAAGCTCAAGAGAAGCTTGTCCCACACCCGGGATGCCTCTCGCGAGATAAAGTCCAAATTTTCGTCCCCCTTCGGAAGTGGATCCCGCGACGACGACGGCGTGCTGCTTCGTTCCCGTTCTTCTGCTTCGTCCTCCTTCGTCCCGCCTTGTTCTCCTTCGTCCAGGCGTCGTTCCGTTCGGCTCGTCCTCCAAGCGACCGTCGAGGAGGATAACTTCTCTCTCCCATTCTTATTTACAGCTTTTCTAGTGTAGAATTTTCCTGCTTTATAGTGTAATTGATTTCCCGCTTTCTAGTGTAACTTTAATTTCGTTTGCTTGTATAAACAATTGAAATATTGAATGCATGTTCTCTTTCTCTCTCTCTCTCTCAATTTGATAGCTCCATTGTAATTATTTCGCCTTGTTTATCAAAAATCCTAAAAAAACATAATTGCGAATATAGATCAACGTAGCCTCCCTGAGTTCGACCCGGAATTCTTATTTCGGTATAAATCTTATTTGTTGAACACGAATCCTTCGCTTTCGAACTACAACGACGGGTTTTCCAAAACCAAACACGTTAGCGTAGATTCTCGCGCTCAACATTTTGGCGCCGTTGCCGGGGAGGCAACGATCTTTGATTTCTCTTCACGTTTTGTAACTTACAAATCATTTACCTCACTTTTCTCCTTTCTTATTGTAATTGCAGGTACTCTTTTGAGACAGGCAAAAGCGGTAGATCGGAGTAAAGTGCTGTGGAAGGTTTTGTAAGTTACCCCCCACCTCCCACCCATTAGATTTCATTTCATCACATAATAATTCAAACATCAATCAACCTAGGTGTTCTTATAAACTCTAAGGTTAGATTGTTTGTTGTTTGACATCCATACTCACTCCAACCCCCACATTAAAAAAAAAAAAAAAAAAAAAAAAAAAAAAAAAAAAAATCTCACAGAGGTACACAACCTCATCTGATTTTCTAACTCAACCGGTAAACCAATCTTAGGAGCCGGTACACACATCCAAACACATAATTGAGTAGAAATCAGATTGGGTAATCATTTGTGTGCCTAATTAGGTGGTGCATCAGGCCAGTTGTTTGAGTTGTTTGGGCCGCACCACTTCAAATAAAATCAACTCATCAAGTAGCTGCCAATTAGGTTCAACTCTTAGGGATCTACCAGGCACTCCACATTCTTTTTAAACTTTAAAGGAAAATATCTTCACCTGTGCTTGCAAAATCTGGTGTGCCAATGAAACTTGATTGAAAACACCTAAAGTTGAATCCTAAAAGCTACTAAGCAAGATTTGAACCTTAAAATTCACCACATCAAAAATAATCTTGCTTGAAAACCACTGGTTGTGCACGCACACACAAAGCAATCAATTATTAAGGGCACAACCCATTTAAAGGGCCCATCACATTCCAAAGCACATTCAAACCTAGCCCTAAATAAAACAGAGTAGACGTTGGCCTTAAGGATTGGACTCGCTCTTCAGAACTCAGAACGAGATTATTTTCGATTAGTCTGTTTCTACTGTTCAATCTGATGTCTAGCTAGGGGAGCAGAGTCAAACGATCGCGGCTGGGGGGTACACTAGGAACCGGAGGCGCAAGCCGAAGGAAGAACCTTCTCCCCAGTCCCTCCTTCTAACTGGTTGGATTGAACAGACAGAAGTAGATCAAATCGTTCCTTTATCTCAAGACGGGTTTTGAGAGTCTGTAGGTCTGTAGGCTAACCCATTTAAGGAAAGGTTTGATTGTTTGTATTGCAGGGCACCTTTCTTCCTCCCGTGTCTCATGAATCCTTCCACATATTTCACGCATTCCCACTCTTTCCCTCCTGTTGTAAATTATCCTCAACATGACGATTATCCCAACTCGTATTGTAATCGACCATCAGTTAGTTGGGATAATTTGGATTGGGGATACAATTCCGGACCCCCGTGTTTAGGGTCTAACCCTGAACACTTTGATTCTCAATTCTATCCTTCTCAGAGTTGCATCGATTATAGATCGTCCTCCTTTCATGAACAACCTAATGCGATCTACAATAAAGAAGGATACACTGATCCTTACCCATCCTCTGATTTCACTGCCTTTAGGTCATCTCCATCTTTTGAACAATCTGAAATGACCTATTATCAGGATGGGTATAACGAATCTCAATTCGTTAATTCCTCTACATTGATGTCAAACCCGCCCAACCCTGAACCAACTCATTTGGTTCAGGTTAATCAGGTTCAAGATAAGGTTCTGGCTAACTTGAGGAATATCATTCAATCTTTAGAAGTTCAGCCAATACCTTGCATTGAGAGATTGGAGCCCCTGATTGAAATGATTGATGATTTAAACAAGTCTTTGTTGGATTGGCTCCAGGATGTTAAGGATAAGAACCCGGGTGAGTTTCTACTTGGGAAATTAGCGAAATTGAGGATGAGATTCGTGGTTGCTTTGATTCAATCTTGGAATAATTCCCAGGATGAACTCTCTTCAGGAAAGCCAATGACAGAACCCGCTCAGGCACCTGTTGGGGGGGACACGTGTTACGAAGCTGACCAGATTGAATTAAAGCAACCAATTAAGGATGATCTGATTTCTTCACCTGAGATCCCTGAGCCGGGTTACGAGAAAACGTATGTCTCCTGGGAACACAAAGTGACAACTGATTTTGGGACATACATTGATACGGATCCTGATTTCTTTGATGGTGAAGATTCAAGTTGCGAAGTCTCACACGAGTTTTCAAATCACGATTTTTGTGAGACAATTGGGCCTGAGGAATCTGATAGATCATTTGATAGCCCAATAACTGAGGAAACTGATCTTATTAGGGCACACGATACAGATCCAGAATCGCATTTTCTGGAGGAATTAATTCAATGCCCTGATTATCAGTTACACCCTGTTGAGCTTATTGATGATTTTAATTCTGAGATAATTAGACCCAAGTCAATTTTGATTTTGCCACATCATCTAGACTTGGAGATTTCAGACGGGGTGATGAATATACAAGAGGTCATGGAATTTGATATGCCGAATGAGGAGGATAGGAGCTGGGAAATTCTGATTTGGGAAGTCAATTTTGGAGGAAATGGAAGATTGAGTCGAAGGGTTCCTTTTAAACTGAAACCATCAAATCAGAACCCTTACGACATTTGTTTCGAGGATGTCAAACTCAAGCACACATTTAACGATTATCCTTTTGAGCTTCAATTCTCTGTAACCCGACATTTTGGCCTTGGGTTGCATCCTCACAAATCGCAGGCCCGACCCCGCTTGCATTCTGATTTTAGGTTTTGGGTAATTTTTATCCAGAACCTAAGATATTCTCGATTATGGGGTGTGGGTCTGCACCACAATCTGGTCCACATCTGTGGACCTCTGCTGACAGGTCAGAGGATTCTTCTGTTCATTCTAATTCTGACCTGCACATGTGAATTCTTCATTTCTTTTCTTTGTATAGTGTGCCTAGCTGAAGGCACTAAACTCAGCACATATACAGTTCTTTTTCATTTTCATCTCGGAGCGGACCCGATATCCACGCAATTCAGGTGCTTTCTACGCTTTTCCACTCTGTTTTATGTCTTTTTAATACAATGAGGACATTGCATTAGATAGGCATGGGGGGGTGGATATTTATCTTTGAATTCATTCGTCAGCTCCGTAGATTTGTTTTATTATTAAAAAAAAAAAAAAAAAAAAAAAAATCGAAATTAGGAAAGAGAATTTGGGTTTAAGAAAATTTTCGGTCTTAAGAAATACTATATTATGGTTTGAACACAAAGACCCTTCAGGTCTTTGGACTTAATCAGCCTATGTATCCACTAAAATGTGGATTTGTTTTTCGAGTTCTCGCCAACCTGAATTTTATTATAATTGGAGTAAATAAGTTTGGGTGATAAGTACACGACTTATCAACCCGCCCTCTGATGTGAGGGAATTTTGAGTCTTAAGCATCTACACACTTTCTTTGCACTGACTCGTTGTTTGGCGATTTTAACGGAAATTGGGTAGCTAATGAACCTTCTAGGGTGATATGGCTGGCAAGTTATCGTGGGTAACAGCCCATAGGTAGGTTGTCCAGAGCCCAGTCACTGGACCTTTCTCTTTTTGCTGCCTTTAGGTAAATCTTAGACCAGGGAAGCCACCTACTTAAAAAAAAAAAAAAAAAAAAAAAAAAAAAAATCAAAAAGGAGAAAAGAACAAAAAGAAATAAGCCACACTTCGCCGCACGAGTATGGCTGGCAAGTTGTCGGTGGTAACAGCTCATCGACCGGTTGTCCAGAACCCAGCTCAGAGAATGCACTAAAAATTCCCAAAACACTTAGGAAGAAGCGGAGAAGTAGAATAAACCGGGGAGATATACACTGGATTCACCCTTGTGTTGACCCCGTTAAAAAAATAAAAGTAGGGAGAAAGCTACCGGTTGAAAAGATACACCTTTAGGCAGAATTCTTTTTGAGGTCACCTAGAGGCGTAGAAATCCGAAGTCCGTTTTAATTGCCGGTCAACGAGTCTATCACAATCACAATAAGATGCTTAAAACTTAGGGTTCTCATCAAATCTTGGGTGAGTTGAATGGCCGTAGAAAGCCACTCTTAAACCCTAAAATTTGAAAAAAAAAAAAAAGAGTAAAAACAGAAAAAGAAATTTTTCTTTGAATAAGGCGAGGCTTGAGGCGGTCTGCATTTTGGCTGATACCCGGGCACTGTTGTGTCTTTGAAAGTTCAGTTCTTAAGTAGACAATTTCTTAATGATTGAAAATAACTCAGGTCCAAATAATCTAACCTAATTCTTTTATAAATAGCATATAGTTTTTGCTAGGGACTAGCAAAAGATAGGCATGGGGGTATGATGTAAACACATTTACACTACTTAAAATGTCTATTTATGCATGTTCTTAAGCATAAGATTGCATTTCATGATATAAATATTGCATTACATGCATCATCTTGCATTTAGAGTAGTTTGAATAAAATGGAGGTTAATTGTCTCCTTTTATGTGCTTGGACAGGGCAAATATTTTATCGGGGCCTCGGATCAAAGATCCAACCGTATGGATATGATCAGGGCGACGATTGGAGTTCAACGACTCCAAGATCGCCCTAATCAGGCATCCGTAGCATCAGATAGAGACCGGGGAACCCTAGAAGATCAAGGGCCAGGATGGTGTAAATCCGCACTTCAGATGGAAAATCCGACCACACGGATGAATTCGGATCGACGATCGCAGCCGAACGACACAAAAATCAAGTCAATCCGACATCCGTGGCACCATCTACAACTTCCAGAAGATGGACGGCCAAGATGGCGCCACGTGGCGCCATCCCAGCCGCCCAATCGGCCGCAGGAGTCCTGTGAAGATCGCGCAACGTCTCCTCTCCGCCGTTGGATCTCGATCCAACGGCTGCGGTCGCGCGCGTTTAAAAACGTCCGCGCGACCATTTCGCCGCGTAGCGCAGCGGCTACGCAGCCGCGGGCGAAGCGGAGGTCGCGGGTTCGAGCCGCGGAGAGGGGGGCGAAGGCGCGGGCGAGCGGGCGCGCACGAGCGTCGGATGAAGATCCAACGGCCGCGCGCGCCCGATAGCGCCGACGCGCAATTGGACGCCCTGGTGGGCGCGCGATCGCACGCGGGCGCCGCGCTACGCAGCGGGCGCGGGCGCGATCTAAGCCGTCCGATCTCGCGATCGGACGGCTGAGACGACGCGGACGTGCGTCTGCGTTACGCGCGCAGGCCAGCCGAGCGGGCGCGCGTGGCGCGGCGGCGACGGCGACGGCGGGGCTTTAGCGACGGTTTTATCCGTCACTAAAGACCCCTTATTTATTATTTTGAAGATGTAATGTCCATTTTGCCCCCACTCCTTGCAACTATAAAAGGAGACCCCCTCCATACGAAATTTTCATCCCTTCCTTCTCCTCTCTACCTCTCCAAAGCTCAAGAGAAGCTTGTCCCACACCCGGGATGCCTCTCGCGAGATAAAGTCCAAATTTTCGTCCCCCTTCGGAAGTGGATCCCGCGACGACGACGGCGTGCTGCTTCGTTCCCGTTCTTCTGCTTCGTCCTCCTTCGTCCCGCCTCGTTCTCCTTCGTCCAGGCGTCGTTCCGTTCGGCTCGTCCTCCAAGCGACCGTCGAGGAGGATAACTTCTCTCTCCCATTCTTATTTACAGCTTTTCTAGTGTAGAATTTTCCTGCTTTATAGTGTAATTGATTTCCCGCTTTCTAGTGTAACTTTAATTTCGTTTGCTTGTATAAACAATTGAAATATTGAATGCATGTTCTCTTTCTCTCTCTCTCTCTCAATTTGATAGCTCCATTGTAATTATTTCGCCTTGTTTATCAAAAATCCTAAAAAAACATAATTGCGAATATAGATCAACGTAGCCTCCCTGAGTTCGACCCGGAATTCTTATTTCGGTATAAATCTTATTTGTTGAACACGAATCCTTCGCTTTCGAACTACAACGACGGGTTTTCCAAAACCAAACACGTTAGCGTAGATTCTCGCGCTCAACAGTAGGCCAGGTAAAAAAATTTTGTAAAGAAATGGTTAGGTCCGATTTAGGTTAACCACTATACACACTTCAACGATAAAATCATCATATTAACTACCTATCCGGGCTCGACAATAGTACTTTTCCGAGGTGGGCCAAAGCGGCTAGATCAGAGAAAAGTGCGGATGAAGGTTTTGTAAGTTTATCCCCACCACCTCCACCCACTAGTTCATTTCACCACATTAATAACTCAAACCCAAATCAACTTAGGTGCTTTTTATAAACCCTAGGATAGATTTGGTTGTTTGTTTGCCACCTTCACTCATCTTACCCGCATATATATAAAAAAAAATACTCTTCTCTTGTGGCATTTTCTGAAAGCTACACACTTAACACCCACAACTTCTTACCCTAAGGCACACAATCATATCGATTCTACCACTTAATTGGGATCTGACGTGTGGACCCAGTACACTTAACTGAACACACAAATAAGTGAGTAGAAATCTGAATAGGTCAAACATTTCTGTGTACCTTAACTAAGTGGTGCAATAGGCCAATTGATTGAAATGTTTGGGCTACATCACTTAAGATAAAAGCGATCCATCAAGTAGCTTGCCACTTAGGGCTGATTCTTAGGGCTGAACCAGGCACTCCACATATTATTTCTGATTTCTAAAGGAATATATCTACACCCGTGCTTCCAAAACATGATGTGTTCTCCTAAACTTGATTGAATATACCTAAGATTAAACCCTAAAAGCTACTAAACAAGGTTAAACCCTAAAAGACACATCATCAAATAACTTTGTTTGCAAACTGTGGTTGTGTACGCACACACATTTTAACTAATCATTAAGGGCACAACCCATCTAAAGGACTCATCACATTCCAAGAGCACAATCATCCCAAGCCTAATTAAAACTGAGTAGATGTTGGCATTAAGGATTGATTCGCTCTTTGAGGCTCAGACTGAAATTTTTTTTGATTAATCTGCTTCTACTGGTCCATCTGATGTCTAGCTAGGGGAGTAGCGTCAAACGACCGTGGCTGGGGGGTACACTAGGAACCGAAGGCGCAAGCCAAAGGAAGAACCTTCCCCTAGTCCCTCCTTTTAACTAGTTGGATTGACTAGATAAAAGTAGACCAAATCGTTTATAATCTCAAGATGGGTCCTGGGAGTCTGTAGGTCTTTAGGCTAACCCACCTAAGGATAGGGTTGATTACTTGTACTGCAGGGCTCCTTTCTCTCTTCTAATTTCCCTTTTACTCCACAATGTATCCTTCCACATCTTTCACACATTTCCAATCCTACCCTCCTACCACCACTTATCTCCAAGATGATTGCTATCCCAACTTGACTTGTAATTACCCATCCACTAGTTGGGATAACTTTGATTGGGGATATGAATCCGAACCTCAGTGTCCAAGGCCTAACCCTGGACAAAAGACTATGATTACTATCCTTCCTAGAGCTACAGTGATTATAGATCTCGATCCTTTAATGATCAAACCAACCTGATCTACAATTAGGAAGGATATGATGATTATAACACCTACCTTCCCCAGTATTCCACTGAATATAGGTTGCCACAATCCTTTAAACAACCTGAAATGACCTACTATCAGGGAGGGACCTGAGAACCTTGATATCTTGACTCCCCTAGATTGAACCCGAACCCACCCAAACTTGAACTGAACCAGTCGATTCAGGTGAACCAGATTCAGGATAGGGTGTTGGCTAATTTGAGGAACACTATACAATCTTTAGAAGCTCAGCCAACACCATGCATTGAAGCATTGGAGCCTATGATCAAAATGATTGATGAACTTAATGGTTCTCTATTGGATTTGCTCCAAAATGTTAGGGATAGGGACCTGGGTGAGTTTCTTCTTAGGAAATTATCGAGGTTGAGGATGAAATTTGTGGTTGCCCTAGTCAAATCTTGGGATGATTCTCAAGATGAACCCCCTTTAGGAGAGCCAATGTCTGAACCTGCCCAGGCGCCTGTTGGGGGGGATAAATATTCTGAGATTGGAGATGACCAGGTTGGTCTAGAGCAACCCTTAGAGGATGAACTGATTGATTCACCTGAGATCCCCGAGACAGGGAACGAAGAAAAATATGTCTCTTTGAACCAAGAAATGACAATCGATTTTGAGACATATATAAATGAGGATCATGAATTCTTTGACTCTGAGGGTGAAGAATCTCTTAGTGAAGTCTCACTTGAGCGTAAGGAAGATGATTTTAGTGAGACAAACGGGCTTGAGGAATCTGATGAACCAGTTGATAGCCCATTCATTGAAGATTTGGATTCGGTTGGGGTTAACTTGGAGGATTCGAATCCTCATTTACTAGAAGATTCAATCAATAGCCCCTTTCCTCAACCACACCCGAAAGGGATTGATTTTGATTTAGAAATCATTACGCCCAAGTCAATCCTAATTCAGCCGCAATTATTGGACTGGGTACTTTAGATGGGGTGTACAACGATTTGGAGGTCCCGAAAACATTGATTTCGGAGGATAGGAAGTTGGAATTAAAAATCTGGGAAGCTAATTCTGAGGGAACTTTGATTTCGGATCTGAGGGTTCCTGTTGACCTGAAACCACCTACCTTCTATCAGGACCCTTATGATATCTTTCACTTGCGACCCAAGCTTGGAATAATTGACTATCTTCCTGAGTTGAACTATAAGTGGAGACCCAATTTTAATGAATCAGATCAGCCCATTGTCTGACACTTTAGTCTTGGGTTGCACACCACAAAACCACAAGCCCGGCCTTGCAAACACAATAATCTTAGGTTTTGGGTGATTTTCATCTAGAATCTTAGAACCACTCGACCCTGGGGCATGGGTCTGCATCATAATTCGATCCATGTCTGTGGACATCTTCTGCTGATGGGTTTCAAGATCAACCTTTTGATTTTTATTTTGACCAGCACTTATGAATTCTCAACTTCTTTGTTTGTATATTATGCCTAGCTGAAGGCATTAAACTTAGCGCATGTGTATACTCTCTTCTCTCTACAAAGCTAACTGGATTGACACGAAATTCAGGTGATATTCTATTTACTCCACCCTTTTCATGTCTCTGTTTTTACAATGAGGACATTGCATCATCTAGGCATGGGGGGTGGATACATTATTCTGAAATCATTTTGTTAACTCTATAGAATTTCTTTTAGTTTCTTTAAAAAAAAATTCAAAAAGACAAAAAAAACAAAATAGAATTAGAAGAAGAGAACTTAGGCTTTTAGGCGTTATTAACTTTAGGAAATGATATGAGAGGACCTATACACTTAGAGTCTTCAGGTCTTTGGGCTTAATTAGCCTGGGTGCCCACTTGAATGTGGACTTAGTCTCGAGTCCTCACCAATTCAAATTCATTTTAATTTGTCTAATAAATTAGGATGATAAGTATGCAACTTATCAACCCGCCCTCTGATTTGAGAGGATTTTAAGTCTAAGCATCTACACACTATTCGCACTAACTCACTTTTCGGTGGTTTCTTTGGAAATTGGGTAGCTAATGAACTATCTAGGGTGGTATGGCTGGCAAGTTGTCGGTGGTAACAGCTCATCGGCCAGTTGTCCAGAGCCCAACCACAAGACCATTTTCGTCATACTGCCTTTAGGTAAATCTTAGATCAGGGAAGCCACCTAATTAGAAAAAAAAAGAAGAAAAAGAAAAAAAATAGAAAAAGGAGAAAATAAAATAATAATAAACAAATAAAACCACACTTCACCACACGAGTATGGCTGGTAAGTTACTGTGGGTAACAGCCCATTAGCTGGTTGTCTAGAGCCTAGCTCACAAAAATGCACAATAATTCCCAAAACACTTAGGGAAGAAGAGGGTAAGTAGAATAAATTGGGGAGATATACACTGGGTTCGCCCTTGTGTTGACCCCATAAATAAAAGAGGTAGGGAGAAAGTTACTGTTCGAGAAGATAAACCTCTAGGCAAGGTCACCTAGGGTTGTAGAAACCCAAAGTCTATTTTAATTACTGCCTAGTGAGTTTTTCACTCTTTTCACTAGATGCTTAACTCTTATAGTCCTTTTCGAGTCTTGGGCGGGTTGGGTAGCCATAAAAATTTATCCCGGAACTCTCAAACTCCAAAAGTATAAAAAAATTAAAAAAGAAAAATAAAAAAAATGTAACTTCCCTTTTCAAATAAGGTGAAGACTTGGGCGGTCTGCATTCTAGTAGACACCCAGGTACTGTTGAGTCTTCGTAGTTTAGGACCTTAGTTGAAATTTTCTATTGTTAATAAATAACTTAGGCCTAAGTGATTGAGTCCTAATTCTGTTTTCATACATAGCGTGCAGTTTAATTTTGCTAGGGACTAGCAAAAGATAGGCATGGGGGTATGATGTAGACACAATTATTGAGGGTAAAATGCCTATTCATGCATGTTCCTAGGCTTAGATTTACGTTTCATGTTATAAATATTGCATAGCATGCATCATTCTGCATTTATAGTAGCATATAATTTAGGTTAATTACGTCCTTTTTATGGCCAAAAGAGAAGGATATTTATTTCGGAGCCTCAGATTAACAATCCGACCATACGAATCTGATCAAGACGATGATCGGAGTCCAGCTCCTCTGAAATTGCCTCGATCAGAGTCCCGTAGCACAATATGCAATCCAAGGAAGATCAACGGCCGAGGGACTAGGTGATGCAATCTGGAGTGTCAAATAATGAATCCGACTGCATGGATGGATTCACATCGATGATCGCAGCCCAACAACTTAAAAATTGACTCAATCCGACCTCTGTAGCATCCCCTACAAAGGAAAGAAGATGGATGACTTAGATTGCACCATGTTGCGCAACCCAGGCTGCCCATGCTCATGCACACGCCACTGCACTCGCATAGCAGCACGAGCATGCACGTGCAAGCGCAGCGACATGCACAGCAGTGCAACGTGCGCGTGGAGGTAGTGGCAGCAGCGTCACGTATCGCGTGTACGTGCGCGACAAGGGTGCATACAACGCGTACCAGCGGTGCGGTAGGAGGGGCGCGTGAGCGGGATCTTCAGCAACGTTTATGACCGTCACTAAAAGTCATGTATATGAATTTGATTCTTTCCTCCACTATAAAAGGATCCCTATCCCTCCCATTTTCCTTCATCTCTTCCTTTCTTCCTCTGACCACCTCCAAGGCTCTAAAGAGAGGTTGTCCCAAGCCTGGGATGCTCCTGTAGAGTAGAAAAGAAAATTTTGGGGTCATGAGAAGTATACTAGGCTTGAGCTCCACCTCGGGTCCTCCTGCAAGAATGTTGATCCGAGGTTCAATTTTCACCGCAGTGGGATTGTAGTGATCTCGCATTTAAGGACGCTGTGGTGGGTTGAGATGTGCATGGACCATATCTCAAAGGTCAAAGAAATGTTGTGGTTCAAAATTAGGTTGTTCTTCTTGATGTTCCATGGCTGTGGCTGGAGATTCAAGTTCAGAAGTGGAGGAGTTGGAAGAGATATTGATGTGATCAAGTAGTTGTACAAATAAAGAAGTCGAGGCTTGGCCTCGACGAGAGTGAAAAGCTAGTGGAGGCCTCAAGGGTGGTCTTAAGGACCTTCTGAATGTACACCGATGGAGTAGATGAGGGACAGAAGGTGCGATGGACCCAATCAAGACACCCAAATATCATTTGATGGCATAGAGGTTCAAGGCAGATGATACCTCTAGGTCACAAAGTCGTCCACTTGAGAAATACCTGGGCAGTCAGGAAGGGAGAGTCCTGCAAAGATCCCTACATGGTAGAGCGTCCCCACAGGTTACAGGGTTTCCCCTACCTAACCTTCCTTGTCACCGTAGATCTAGGTGGACCAGAATGGATAACTTGACCTCTCAAGTCTACCAATTTTTTGTTTAGATGAGGTGCTTAGGATTCCACTTGAACTTTAAGATGTATTTATGAGTGTTGACCTAATTTGAAGATTGGTTGACCCCATAAGGTGGGTCAACTTCACTTGCTTTGTCCTGAGATTATTAGGTCCCAATTTTATGATTCAAGTGGATGTTTAGAGCTTGCTTTTTAGGGTTTATTTGATTAGGTAAATTCAACCAAGGCTTAGGAAACACAAAGTTTGGGAAAGTAGATTCTTCTTTAAGCAAGTGTGATCCTCAACCCTAAAGTGGAAACCCTAACTTTGGCTCTAATTGGTCCAATCAGTTTCATCCAAATTTGGCACCTAGGGCTCAATGAAGAAGGTGAGTAGTCCTAAGTGTCTTAAATCCCTAATAGGTGTAGAAATCCAGATCGGGATTTTTCTAAATTGAATCAGGCAATTTGATGATTAATACTAAGTAGAAAATGCAAGTTGATCCTAATTGATTTCTTCCCTTTTTTAGCTTTTCTCAGATCAGTGGCTTAAGAAAAAGGAGATGAAATTTACCTGCCCCTGAAGTGTTTGATGTGCGGCTGATCTTCCTCCAATGAATCACTACATAGATCACAGCCAAAGAGATGAAGCAAGTTAGTATTAGATCAGAAATTGTAATAAAAGAGATTAAATTACGCGTTGCTCCCGGGCAACGATGCCAAAATGTTTACGTGCTAAATCGAGGTTTTAAAATCACTTTGTTGCAATATAGCTGAAATAGCATGCTAACAAATACAATTTATAACTCGAATGAAGTCTAAGGTCAAACACAAGGAGCAATTAGAGCAATTAATCTCAGAGATCACAATAGAATCACAAACATGAGCAATTATAACAAGAAGAATAATAAGAAATGATATATCAGATAACTCAAGTTTGATAGTTTAAAAAGATTAGAGTAAAATGGTGATTTGAATCACCAAATTATTCTTTAAGTTTTACAAGCACTTAATATATGAAAGCTTAATTTCAACCACAGTATATCAATCCCTCATAATAGGCATTCAGGCGCCTTAACCAGTAGAGGCAAAGGCCTCTCTTCTCTTCTTCTTAGGTTACACATAGAGGCAAAGGCTTCTTCTCTTCAAGCCTCAGGGAGTGGCACAGCATCCACGACCAACAAAGGCAAAGGCCTCTCTGAAATCTGCTAAGTGTGAGAGAGTTCAAGAGTGAGGCAAATCCCCCCCTCTCTTCCTTTTCTCTTCTTTCTCTCAAACTCGACTAATCGGGTAATCAGATATACGGTTAGAGGTCCAAACCCGCTGACATGGTGTATCGGGTGAGGGTGCATATGCTTGTGAGCAAAGACCCAACCCTCGGTGATCTTGGGTGAACATATGAGAGCACAAATTCCACTTATTTGGCATGGAGAGCTCCCAATCCCACGATGTGGGACTAAAAGGTTTGTAGTTCTCTACGTATGAGTATCAGCTAAGGAAGCTCCAGATTGTAGCCAAAGATGGGTTTATAACACCAAATTAAGGGCTTGGCGAAGGACCTAGATGGGTTCCGCACTGCCTGGAGGAAGCGCCTAGGCCTGCTGGAGCAAGAATGCAGCTTCAAGCTTGCTCAAAGCAACTCTGTCAATGGCAGTCAGAGGATGGAACCTGAAATTGAAAGTACGACCTAATGGCCAAGTCAGAAACATTTGGGAGAAGTGCACAAGTGCGGCAAAGGCAGTGGTAGCAGTGGCATGCCGTGAAAGTGGTCGGAGATGGCTGGTAGACGTGAAAAATGAAGGTGGAAAAGGGGTTGTTCAGTGGAACAACTAAACGGACAATCCCCTCAATTTCTTGAGTGGTTTTGGTTGCTAGGATGCAGCAATGGTGTAGGGAGCAGTGGCGGCCGGTTTGGTGGAGCGTGGCGACCATGTGAACTTGTTGGAGGTACGGCAGTGAGGTGGAAGAAGAAGGACGTGTGGGCGAGTTGGTGGTTGAAGTAGAGGTTTGAAGGCAATGTAATGATGAGTGGGTGATGAGGAGTTGATTGAAGTAACTATCGGACGAAAGGAGATGGAGGAGGCGCCAGTTGCAGTATGGCCAGCGTCGGAGAAGGAAGGTGCTCCGAGAGAGGGAATGGCGACAAGAGGAGGTTAGAGGACACTGTGTAGGTATGGTGAGGTGCTGTTTGAAATGAGGAAGAAGAACTGGTCGCCTATAGTATGTGGCGGCCGGTGAAGTGAATGGAGGAAGGCGGTCAGCGGAGACGAGTCGGAGCAGGCTGGAGGTGGAGGAAAGGAAGAAGTTTGTGGCCCAAAAACTCGCTGAGGTGAGGCAGGCGAGGGAGGTCCTTTATAGGGCTTAGGAGAGCTCTAGAACAGGAAACAAGCTTCATTAACTTGCTTGGGATTCAAGAAGAACCCCATTGATTTCGTGGGTTCGCACACACAAATCAGAGGATTTAGGAGTTAAAATCGATCCCAATAGGTTTCCCTAGGTGTGAACATCAATCCCACCAAATTTGTAGGATTTGATTGCCATTTGAGTAGGATTTAGGTCAGTCAAGTCATTGCATGGAGGTTGGTTGACCTCCAATGGTGGAAAGGACCAACATGCGAAGAAGTTGAAGAAATTGGGGGCCTTTTTGTAAGAATTTCAAAAGTTGAGGGGTTTTTTGTAAGGAAAAGAGTCAGAACATGATTAAAATGCAAACTAAATCGAGATGATCTCAGATTGGGCCCAAATTTTGGTACAAATCTAATTTGGACCCAAGGAATTTGATGGTAAGTCAGATTTTAGTTTTGACCAAGTTTGACTGCGTAATTTATGTAAAACCGAAATTAAGGCAGTTATCTGTCTATGACTCTATTTTAGGTCAAATTGGTTTCAGATGGTGAAATCAAGGATACCAAACCTTCGAGAATATTTTTATATAATTTTTAGAAGGTTTAGATGAATTTTATCTTGACCAAAACCTCAGTCAATTAAGCAGGTCTGTTTTTAGTATTTCAGATGTCCATTAATTCTTGACATGCATGAAAACCCATTTCGTTCTGCATGAACCCACTTATTAGACATTAATACCATTTGATTTTTAATAAACCCCTAAAATACCCCGTGATTATTCTGTATTTATGGAATGTTGTTAATTTTGAAGAAATAACCTTATATTCTTCTCTTCTTTTCAAAATAAGATAATGTGCCCTTAGGACCTTCTGATGGATATGTAGGAGCTTTTATCAACCTTATCAGACCAAATTGAGCTTATTATGGCTCATGATGCTGTTTTCATCACTTATTGAAGAACTTAAGCAAGTTGAGGACCTGATGAAAAATGAAGAAAATGTCTCTTTGAAAGACTTAGAATCTGAGGAACATACAAACAAATTTAAATATGTGGCATTTCCTTTTTAGGATAAAATTTCTAATAATTTTGAAGTTGAAAGCTTTTTATTCAATTTTGAGATAGAAACTAAGAAACATGAAAGTAAATTTGAATATGAGACATTTTTCTTTGGGGATGAGTTTTCTAACAAATTAGAAGTTGAAAGATTCACATTTGATTTTGAGGAAAACTTATTGCTTAAAGTAAGTGAAGCTCAGAGATTCCAATTTGAACTTGATGAACCTTTAATGACTAGCTTCACCTTTACATTAGATCTGGATGAGCCTGAACTTGGATCATTTTTTCTAAAGTTTGATTGCATATTTGATGCGACCAAGTTAGATTTTAATTTCCTTAATCAATAGAATTGGACCTTAAAGAAGGAAATGGCAAAGGGAAAATAGTGGAATTAGAAGATTTTTTGGGAGAAAGCTTAAGTGTCCCTTTACTCTTAAAAACTCCAACTGTTTATAAGGACCCTTATGATATGATCGAATCTAATTTCTGTAAACCCAACATAGCCTAACATCTACACCCTCACTTCAAATCTCATTACCATTGGACACAACACTTTTTAAATCACAAATTCCTTTCACTTGGGTTATACACCTTCAGTCTTAAGTTTGCACCTCATTTACCTAGCACTAAATGCCACTAGGTGTGGTTTTTTCTGATTTATCTATTCTTCACTTGACCTATTGGAATGGGGTTGCACCATCAACTGGTTCACCTTTGTGGACATTCTAGAGCTATAAGCACAAATTCTACTATTGTACTGTGTCTAGCTGTAGATGTAAAATTCAGCACTTGTTGGGAGGCAACCCAACATTTCTGATTACTCTTATTATATTAGGAAATTTGATTCAGGCCTATAGATGTTTTGATCCATATTTTTCAAAACTCTTGAGTTATCAAGTGATATCTATTTTTCACTTATGTTTATTGCATGCATTGAGGACACTACATGAAATAGGCATAGGAGGTAGCTAATATTTATTGAATCACTATTTATCTTTAGATTTTTTCATATAGCATGTTTTATTGAGGAATTATTTTTGAAAAAAAATCGATGTTTTTAGAGTTTGAGTTATGAAAGATTGAAAAATTTTGATTTTGAGGATTTATTGATCTTAGGAAACCTATAAACAAAGTCTTTTGCTAAACTCTTTAGGTCAACTTCTGACTTAATTATCTCGAGTATTTACTAAAATACGGATTTGTTTCTTGAGTCTTTGAAGAGAATTGAAAAAGCCAAAGTATTAAGTTAAGGAAGTGATGAGTATGTAACTTATCTTCTCATCCTCTAGTTTGAAAAGTTTGAGAAGATTGAGCAATTTACACTTGCACGTACGCACTGACTCGTCTTTTGGGTAACCTACCATTGAAATCTTAGTAGTCAATATGACCTAGATTGACGTAAGGCCAGCATGTTGCACTGGGTATGCTCCCTAGTTGTAGGGTGTCCAGATCCTAGCCTTGCATATTTAGCTTTTCGTGCATTTGTTTAGATGCTCTTTAAGGGGACTAGGGAAGCTACCTACCTAGAAAAATGAGTGTAGAGAAAGTAGAAAATAAAAAAAAAGTAGTAGAAGGAAGTAACCTTTTGAAAAAAGAATCATAAAAACAAAATAAAAATTATGCATCCAAATATCCCAGAAAAATCCAAAAATAGTGAGGTGTTCTAATAAGTAACCTAATGGTTCACTTGGGGAGATATACCTTTGAGGTTGATCCCTAGATAGAAAATGATAAGGAGAAAGCTACCAGTCTTTAGTAAGGCAAATCCGAAGACATAGGTCAATAGAGCAAAGAAGCGGTCTTAGTCTTATTGAAAACTCAAAATTCAATAAGGTTGCCCAATTGAGGAATCAATTTCTTTTTTCACACATAGTAAGCTTAAAATTCGAGTTCAATTCAAACCTTGGGTGGGTTGACAAAACCATAAAACATTGCTCCTGAGACCCAAGTCCTAATCTAATAGACTATCTAATTTCACTTAGGCGATCTGTATTTGAGTCAGTACTCTAGAATTGTTGAGTCTTTGATGTCAAGGTTTTGTGTATGGTTCCTTTGTTTTGGAGAAAAATTAGGATTGATGTTTTTAATTCAACTTAGCTCAAATTTGCAACTCTATTTCCTATGTAAATACTATTTTCCTGCATAGTTTTTACTTAATGTTTTGCTTGAGGACTAGCAAAAGATAGGCATGGAGGTGTGATATTTCCATATTTATTGACATAATTTATGCCTAATAAATGTTAATTCAAGGGTAAATTAGGTCATACTGCATTGGTATAGGTTAGATTAGTCATTTAGCAGTAGTTTGTAAATAGTGCATTCTTTTAGGTGTTTATGTAGTTTTTCCCTTATCTATATGTGGTGCCATGATCTCCTTATTTATATGTATACAGGTGCCAGTTATATGACTGGTTGGAGCTTGGTAGAGATGAGAAGCCAGATTAAGCTCAATTTTGCAGAGAGGCCGAGTCAATTTCCAACCTAAACCCTAACCCAATTAGCCCTTAGACCTAGCCTAATTAGGAGCCTAATTAATTGCCACCCAACCTATCGTAATTTCCCTATGTAATGGTCAGTCACCACACCTCAATTTTTAACCTTATTAGCTGGAAATTATTGACTAAAACCAACCCTAATTTTCTACCCAACCTAGTCCTAGATGCAACCCAACGAACCTTATTTGGCCATCCCTTTTATCCTCCAATAAATACTATTTTGGATGGCCAAAGTACACCATAATTTATCCACCACTAGATATAAATCCTGGAGTCTTAAATTGCCTACCTAAATTCCTATCTTAAAGCCCTAAACCAAATCATATCCCTAATCCTAAGCTTCATCTCAAAATTCATAACAGTCTGACACATCTTTAGTATTTTGGCCATAATGTTTTCATTTAAAATCAAAATTGAGTTATTCAAGTTGCATTAAAAAGCTGACTTCTAAGGCTACAACTTTGTATTTATATGCAACTTGAAATTTGAAAAATAAAGAGGTTAAATATCCAAGATAAGTGAGGGAAATCCTATAAGGCTGTTGCAACACCCTTCATCCTAAACCTGATTAATCTTCGCCCTCCACTCCTCCTTTGATCTAATCCCAACCCTCCATCTAACTCCAAAAAAAGCCATCTCTTTTACCCACATCTAACCTTTGAATCCTTGCCCTACATATCTCCCTCTTGATGACATCCTAGCCCTCCATCAATTCCAATAACATCTAACCTATCCGATCAACCTATCCCCTAATCCTAACCTTTGATTTCTAACCAATCAATTATAGGCCTTCATTCCAAGTCCCAAAACCTCTATAAATAATGTAGTACATGCCCCCCTTCTGCGTCATGCTTCAATATGCCTTAATAGTTTATCCCTTTCACAAGTTCAAGATATCTTCTTCTTCCACACCACCTTTGGTTTGATTCTCCAGGTGCCCCTTCGCATTCATCTCAGCTCCGTTCTCCATCGCCAAGGCTTCATCTTCAAGGACACCATAGAGTTCTAGTTTTAATTTTTTATATTTTGTTTCTATTTCTAGTTGTAATCTTAGTTCTAGTTGTTTCATTTCTAGTTGTTCGTCTAGTTCTAGTCTTATTTCAATCTTCCATCTAAATGTAAGTTGACTTATCATTTTATTAAGAGTTCTAGTTTCATTATCTCTTATCTCTACTTGCTTTTAATTATTCACTTTAGTTCTAGTTGCATGTATGCTTCCATTCATAGTTTTGATTTTGATTTCCCAGTTAGTTCTACTATATCATTCAAGTTTATTTTCAAAAATACAAAAAATATTAGGACATAGAAAATGCATAATAATCCGATTTCATTCCTGTGAGATGACCTAAACTCTAACTTGCAAATAATATTTTCTGTATCTTTGAGTTTGATATGAACAATTCTTATAAAGTATCTACACGATTTGACACTGCAACGAACATGTTTTACTCCCTTCTCTTCATGTTAGATTAATCATCTCACATGGTGGTCTAATTCCTCTCACCGTGTGCTGCCTTATGTCGATGTGGTGGGGGTCAAGGTTCAAGTATCAACCATAGTGTACTAATGTGCATGCATCTAAGTAGCCTAAAATGTCTATTTATGCATGTTTTTAGTGTCGTAGAAGCATCATGCATTGTAAATATTGCATAACATGCATCATCATGCATTTAGGTCAAATTGTATAAATTATATAGTAATTTGCTCTTTTTGGTAGCCAGGGTCAAGGCGATAATTAATTGGAGCCTTGGATTGAAGATTCAACCGTACGGATCTAATCAGGGCAACGATTGGAGTTCAATGACTCCATGATCACCCCAATCGGACTTCCGTAGCATCAGATGCAGTCCGAGAAAGATATGAGATCAAGGGACTAGGTGGTGCAAATTCATACCTCAAACGATAAATCCAACCACACGAATAAGTTCAAATTGACGTTCGTAGGCCAATGGCATGAAAATCGATCTAATCCGACATCCGTGGCACCATCTACAAGTCAGAGAAGATGGACGGCCAAGATGATGCCACGTGGCACCATCTCAACCACCCAACTCAACCAAGGTTCACCGCTGCACTTCCTCTCCTTAACCAGCCATCAAATCTGGGTCATTGGATCTTGATCCAACGGCCATAAATGCGTGCACCTTGAATTAAAATGCACCTCAAATGAGTGCATAGCACGTTGGGCGAGCGCATGTTCGTGAGGCGGAGGTCATGAGGTTGAGCCCCTGTGCACCTCAAATTGAAGGCATGGGCAGGGTGCGATCAATTTCGCCTGATGGATGGCGATCGGGTGGTGGTGAATGAGGCTACGTGGCAACACGGATGAGCGCGGTTTGTATACACGCAATCTGACGTGTTGTTGGACGCACGATTGCACGTGCAGGTGTTAGGTGAGCGATGGAGGCGGGTGGGTGCGGATGCATCCTAAGCCATTTGATTGCAAGATTGCTTGAACATGAAGAAGCATTGAAGCGGCTGGAGGCGAGGAGGTGGGGGCGTGTGTGCATCTTCAGCTACATTTGAGCTACAGTGACGGTCATAAATGCCACTAAAGACACTGAAATGAATGTTTTAAAGCTTGAAACTGTCTCTTTTACCTTCAACTCTCACATCTATAAAAGGGCACCCCTACCACTTGAATTTCTCATCCCTTCCTTCACCTCTCTCCCTCTTCAAAGCTCTAAAGAAGCTTGTCCCAAACCTAGGATGCTCCTTTAGAGTTAAAATCAAAATTTTGTCTCTTTCTCACCCCGTTCGTGGAGCTCCCGTGGTCATCTTTTCACCCCCATTCCAGAAGTGGATCCCGTGACGATGACATCCTAACCCCTAGTTCTTCCTGCTTCGTTCTCCATCTTCTGTCCCCACTCTACGTCTTCCAAGCGTCGCCCGTTCCGGCTTATTCTCTAAGCAGCAATCGAGGAGGATAATTTCTCACCTCCCTTCTCTTTACTGCTTTCTATATTAGATTTACTACTTTCTAGTTGTAAAAACACTAGTTTTGTTATAAAAAGTGTTTTGTTCTCTCTCTCTCTTTCTCTTTTAGTGTTAATATCGCAAGTAAAGTAGATTTATTGTGATTATCCCATCTTTAAACTAAAATTAAAAGAAAGATATATATATATATATAATTGTGGATTGTGGATCAATGTAGCCTTGCTGTGTTTGACCTGGAATTTCTTTTGAGTTTCGATAAATTTATTTGTTGATGAATTTTCTCGCAAATTGTGCTACAATGACGGATTTTCTAAACTCAATCTTTTTGTGATGATTTTCCGCCTCAACATGTACCTTCAGAGGAAGGGGTTGGGGGCCACATTTAAGAAGGCAGAGGTGGGTCCGGTGGTAGAAGGAAAGGGAGGTGATGAAGCAGAGGTGGGTATTGAGCTAGCACCTATCGTGAGAGAGACAAGCTTCCACAGGGCAGAGGAGGGAGCGATGATAATTTCCAAATGTTGAGAGCCTTGTCGTGGAATGTGAGGGGTCTCAACGAGCTCGTGCTGAGGGCCTCCTTAAGGGGTTATCTACGATCCTAGGGTGCCTTGGTGGTGATGCTGTAGAAGACCAAGCTTGACGACTGTGATCAACGAATTTGGCATAGGATTGGTGGGACCTTCCTAGGGGGTTTCCTTACTTTTCAGGCCTTTGGATTCTTGGGGGGATACTATTGGGTTGCTGAGATGATTTGTTGGAGTTGGAGGAGATGGTAGCAAGGCATGTCATCATGGCATGCTTGGAATGGAGGAGAGACAGGTTCAGCGTCGTGGTGTCTACGGTTTATGGCCCCAGAGAAGACATTAATAGATTGCAAATGTGGGAGGATCTCATGCAGGTGGCTGAACACTTCCATGGGGTCCCATGGCTGTGTGGGGGTGACTTTAACATCACACTATGTTGTATTGACCAACTGGAAGGGAGAAGTAGGCAAGATCGTGGCTCGAAGGCCTTTGCAGACTTTGTAGCCTTACATGGGCTATTTGACTTAGTTTTGACCTCTTGCAAATACACATGAAGGAACTTCGTGAGGCAAAAGTCCAGAATCAATTTATTCTTATGTAACATCATGATGGCAGAGGCTTTCCCCATGGCAAGGGTGGTCTTGCTTGATAGGCCATTCTCCAGCCACACATCGCTGATGTGGAAGATGAATGATGATGCCACATTTAGGACATACTTCAAGTTAAACAAATCTTGGCTGCTAGAAGAGGGGTTTAGATAGTTGGTGGAGGATAGATGCAGGTCTGTAAATAGCTCAGGGTTTGCGATGGTGAGATTGGAGCATAAGTTGATGACGATGAGGGCCTTCTTGAGAGCCCATAGAAAGGAGATTATTGAGAGGCAAGACTAGACGGAGTTGGCTATTTTGGCAAAAATTACCAGGCTGGACAGATGCGAGGATGTGGGCCCTCTATCAAAGGAGGATAGAAAGGCCAGAGTTGAGAACATGGGGTGGTGTAGGATGAGGATAGGAAGGTAGAGGTGAGCCGGTGCATCAAATCTAGACAAAGGTGGCTGAAGGAAGGAGGCTCCAATACGTGGCACTTACACCTCATGGAGTCTTGTAGGAGGAGGTGGAATAAGATTGACAAGCTGGTAGTGGGTGGGAAAGAGTTCTCTATTAGGGAGGAGGTAACTAGGGTAGTAGCATATCACTTTAAGGAGTTCACAGGGCAAGGAGGATGGGAAGGTGGAGGTGGACGGGAATTGATGCACACCACTTCTCAGAGAGGAAAGCAGAAGGCTTGACATCTCGCTTCACAAAGGATGAGATTAAGGGTGCACTTTGGGGACTAAATGTGAATGGGTGCTCAGAGTTGGATTGCTTCCTAGTGATCTTCTATAAGGAGTTTTGGGAGGTGCTAAAGGAGGATGTCATATAGGTCATCTGGGAGTTTGGGGAAGGTAATAGAGGTTTTGGCAAGCTCAATCATTTCTATATGTTCCTGCTGCCAAAAAAGGAGGGCACTAAGGCAATCGAGGAGTTCAGGCCAATTGCCTTAACTAATGCTATGTATCTCATCGTCACCAAGGCTATGGTGAATAAATGGCATGTTGTCCTAGAGGATCTGATATCACTAGTGCAAACAACTTTTGTCTCGAGCAGGAACATCTTGCAAGGTTTTATTATTGCATCAAAGATTCCGGTGCACTAGAAGAGTCAAAAGAAGGCCTTCTTATGGAAGGTGGATTTTAGCAAGGCATATGACTCAATAGAATGGCCTTTCCTTTTGTAACGACCCGGTTCCCGAGTCCCTACGAGACACGAGAACCGGACCGACTCGACTAATCCCAAGACCTAGTCGTCCAACGAGGAAGTAACCAAAAGACAGTAAAATAAGCCACATTCAGCATGAATATAACTAACAGTAAGAAAGTACAGCAGTAAGGAAAGAAACTACTACAGTAGGTACCACCACAACAGTAAAACAACATTTATCATATAACAAGAACTGCAGGTAAAGAAGGTACAGTGGAAACAAAAACTACTCACTAGAACAGAAACAAAAGAGGTACAAAAGGCTGTGGTACCTCTACTGGACCCTACTCGGCCCAGCGTCCTCTGCAGCCGCCGACCCTGGCTGCTCAACACCTGGTCCTGAAAAAGGTAACGAGTGTAACACGTCAGCAAAACGCTGAGTAGAGTGGCAAACTAACTAAAGGCAACAGTAGAGTGTACAGTAGCTGTTATGTTCTATTACTTCCTTTATTCACATCTTTCAATTTTTCTCACTATTTCATTTATTTCTCAGATCCTTTACTTGATCTCGAATGTCCTCGTGGGAACGATCTTGATTGCAGTCTTTTCCAAAAGTAGAAGTAGCACGTGGTGCTCTCCTGGCCGGGAGAGTCCCCCGTGGTGATCCTACCCTCAGTCAACCACCCCAAGGTCACTGACAGACGTAACGGTGACTACGGCACGCGCGATAAACGCACAGGTAGCTAGCCCGCACTGGCACGCGGTCAGTCGTTTCCGTTAACGGGTGCGCCCAAAGCACAGCACGGAACCAGGGCAGAGCCCTCTCAGTAACAGGGGTCCAACCCCTCCACAGTAACCAAACCGGGGCCTTGCCCCTCCACAGTCCGCGCACCCTCGCCTGACTACCCTGGTTTGCCCTAGTGGGCCTAACAAGTCGGTGAAGGAGGCTAGCAGAACCCCGGGGCCCGTGGGGTAGCTAGTACTCTCCTAACAGTACTAGCTCTCCTCGGTACTACGTACACGAGGGCCAACAAGTCGGTACAGAGCGGCCAATCCTAACCCCGGGTCCCTGGGGCGGCTGGCCCCACTCTGCACTAAACAGGTACAGGTACTTCCCTTGGTACTGCGTACCCAAGAGACAGTACAAACTACATCTCAGTTCCATTCCTTTTCCTTTCCAGGAGTTCCACTCCTAATTCCCCGTAGGGTTCCAGCTCTTTATCTCAGAACATCATATGTTTCACTTTCCAGATTCACGTTCTCAAAATCCATGATCTCAAACATGTTTCTTTATTCATAACAGGCAGCTGTTAATTCAAATTACAGGCAGCTTTATATTCCTTTCCATTTTTCCAAGACTGCAGTATTATACATTCCACTAGTTTTTCCATCCTAAGATTCATGCCACATCCTAGGATCTAGCATACAACTAGTTTTCCAGCCCTAGGATTCATGCATCACCTAGGAGCTATCATTCCATACATTTCTCATTCCTAGGATTCATGCAATGTCCTAGATTCTAGTTATGGTTTCATACTTTAACAGATTTTATTAATAACTTAAGCCACTCTACCAGGTACAACGGGAGTAATGGGGGCGTGATCGGGAATCCCGCGTGCCTCCGCGACTCTCAAGACTGCAACTGAACGAGATCCTGTCACAAGGATCAAACACAAGGAGTGTCTCAAAACAGTGTATAGCTACTGTAGATGAGTAGAGGAATTAATTCTGAAGAGAACGCAACTCGAATCGCGGAAAATGGAGCCCGAACGGGCCCTAAACGGGTCGAAAAAGACGATACTGTGCAAAATCAGACGTCTGGAACTCCTTCCAGACGTCTTAAAAAGTGGATCAGAGAATTACCTGTTCAGTGTGGTTTCCCAGACGTCCAGAAGTCTGCGGGGACGTCTGCCTAGATCCCAGACGTCCGATGGTCACTCCGGACGTCTGGAGGTCACTCCCGCCGTCTGGTACAACTCCCAGACGTCTGATTCGCAAAAGATGGAGAATCAGCGAACCTGCGCACAGCCAACCCCCCCTCCTCAGTACGGTCAGTCGTCAAGAAGGAAGAAGAAGGCGGAAAACTCACCTTTCAGACGTCTGTATGATCTTACAGACGTCGACCTTGCCGTCTGGCTATCAACCCAGACGTCTGATTCTGGAAATTTTTCCAGAATCAGAACCCTGCTCGGCCTCCGCTCGCGACGCCGCCCGCGTCGCACCTCGCGCGTCTGCTGCTCAGCCCGCAGCAGGTCCCTCTCCGCGTCGCTCCGCGCCCCCTGCGCCCTCCGTCGGCCGGCCAAGCCGCTCCGGCGAGCTCGCCCTCACGGCAGAGCTCCGCCCTCGCACGCCGCACCTCCGCGCTCACTGCGGCCGCCACTGCCGCCCTCGCGTCCGCTCGCTCTCGCGCACAGGAAGGAGAAGAAGGAGGAGACGGTGGAGACGAGAGGGGAGGCGCGCCCCTTTTAACGCCGCGCGGAGAGGAGAGAGAGAAGGCGGCAGGCCGCCTGCAGCCGCAGAGAAAAGAGGGAATATGCGGTCTGCGCGCTCAGGCGCGCAGGCGACTCGCGTGTGTCGAAAATAACAGATTTCCAGACGTCTTGAAACTATCCCAGACGTCTTATCAGACGTCTGGTTGTGATCCTAGACGTCTTGTCCGACGTCTGAGCCACCTCCCAGACGTCTTAAAATACGTCTGGGGCACAACATTCGTTACACCTTTGGAAGTCCCTAGTAGCTAGGGGTTTTCCCCAGAGATGGATTGACTGGAAGAAGCTATGTGTTACTACAACATCGTTCTCAATCTTGGTGAATGGGAATTCAGCAGGAGGGTGGATACAACAATGTAGTGGAGTTAAGCACAGGTGTCCCCTGCTCCATTGTTCTTTGTCCTAGCATGGCATTCACTTTTAGGGCTACCTTCAGAGCCTGTGGTAGAGGTCAGTTCTCTTGATTTTTCGTGCAGTGGGTGGAGGTTTTGGTGCTACAATATGCAGATGACACCCTATTCTTTATGGAGGACTCGATTAGGGTGGTGAGGAGATTGCACATATTGCTGCACTTATTCGGGGAGGTCTTTAGACTGCAAATCAACTATGGGTAGTCCTATTTGGTTCCAATGTAGATGGAGGATGAGGAGACCAGGAGCTGTGCAGGGGTCTTTAGCATGTTGGCAACCACCTTGCCTTACCTTACTTGGGCTTGACTTTTTCATATGGGAAGCTAGGTGTGCAAGATTTCAACCCATTGCTAGAGAGGGTTGAGAGGAGGTTGGTAGGATGGTTGGTGGCGACCTTCCTCTATAGTTTTATTATTTCGTCGTAGTATAGTATAGAGAGGTGATTACCAGTTTAATACAATTTGTTACTCGGAAATAAAGAGTTCCCGAGGTCGAACTCAGGGAGCAAGTTGTATTTTAGGGGTACAAGTTTCTTTTACAAAAATAAAGAAAGAGAGAGAGAATTTGTTGGCTTTTCTTCTTTTCTCTTTGCTTCTCCTCTTCTTCCTTCTCAGATCTTCTGCTCTCTTCCTTTGTTCTTCTTCTTTATCTGCAGTGGTGATGTTCTTCTTCTTCTTTCTTTCTTCTTTTCCTTTCTTCAGATCTTCTTCTTTCAGTTCTTCCCTTAGCCTCTTTGTGTTCTCCTCTGCCTCGCCTTCCTTCTCCTTCTTTGCCTTCAGGACGTCGTCTGATTTTCCAATCAGACGACTTAAACCGCCGCTGCTACAGTGCTCCTCCTTCCTTCAACTTTCGTTGTCCTCCTTCTCTGCCTCGCTCGTCTTCTTCTTCTTCGCCTGTTCCTGCACACTTCAAAGCTTCTCGTCAGCGGGCAAAAACCTATTCTACCCTCCCCCACCCCGCGTCTCTCTCTAACAGAACTCGCTCTTAGGAAAGCTCTCCCAGAGCTGCCGGGTAGTCGGGTACGGGTCGCGCCTAGGTCCAGGCCCACCGGCGTGCGTGGTGGGCGAGGAGTGCAGGTCAGTATAAGTCGGGTCGGGCCAGGTCCGCGGGGCGTGGTCACGGACGAGGCCAGGTCGAGCGAGTGAGTGAGGGACCTCACCCCGTGCTCAGGAGGCAACGAGCATAAGGCGCTTTTTGCCTTTATGCGGGCGCGCTCCTCTGAAAGGTTACGAGGTGGGACTAAATGTCCCACCCCAATTTGGGTGCCTGCGCGGAGGAAGTAGCGGCAGTCGAGGCGAAGCGCGGGGGCTTCGCGCGAGAGCTTCGACTCGACTGTAGCCTGGTACTTCCGAAGACGCCTCGCACTGTGTAGGAGCATAACCTGGGCGTGGCGCACCTGGGGCAGCAGGCGAAGAAGCTGCTTCGCTTCAATAATGGCGGCGACGAGCGCAGGTACCTGCCTACAGAGAAACGGCCTCTCGGCCCAATCAGAAACGCGGAGGACCTTCGCCGTGGCAGGGGGTGTGCAGGCGGCGGGGCGGAGCCTAAGGGCTGCCCTAGGTCGGACTGTGGGTCGGGAGATGGGTTTGTTCGATGGAGTTGCAGAGGGTGATTTGGGGGAAGTGGAAGGGCGGAGGTTGATCAGGGTGAGGAGGTGGAGGTTCTGCGGTGATCGGCGAGCCGTGTGGGTTGCTGGAGTGATGGGAGCGGATCGCCGGAGCATGGGCCGGAGGTGGAGAAGGTGAGGGCGATTGGTCGGATCGGGGCAACAGTAAAGATGTAAAGTGAGGAAAAGGAAGAGGGGAGGAAGAGGAGGGGTTCTACCTACTTAGCAGGACGAGGAGGGGCTGGAGCAGGCGACAGTCGTATCGACTGTCGCCGGAGAAGAAGCTGCCCAGGGGAAGGGGCGGCGGCGAGGAGAGGGCCGGAGAGGCGCCAGCTGGGTGCGGCGTGGCGCGGGAAGAGCGAGGGAGAGCAACCCTGCAGCTGGTAGTGCGGCAGAGCGACGAGGAGGAAGAGGGGAGGCCGCCGGAGCTGGAGGGCTTCCTGTCGGAGTGGGAAGAGAGGAAGTGGGGGTCTTTCTCCGTAAGGATCGAGCTCCAAAGAACGGTGGAGCGACGGGGGGTATTTATAGGGTAGAATCAGAGAGGAGGGCGGAGGGAGACGACGTGTCTCCCTCGCCGGAGGACGCCGGAGATGGAGACCCATACCGTCCGTGCGTTCGCACGGCCGGTATGGGTGGTTGCAGCGACCAGGGGGTGTTCCTGCGACGGCTGACGACGCAGGGCACCCCCAGTTTACTTGCCAGACCCTCCCCCTCACCCTGTGCGGCGCCATGCTCCGCGCAAGGTCGCCGGAGCATGGTGCTGGCAGGTTTTGCAGGGAGGACCTGAACGCAAAGAACGAAGGAAAGTTAGGGGCCAAAATGCGAGGGTTCAAAAGTTGAGGGCCAAGAAGTAAATATATGAGGACCAAAGTGTAAAGTTGGTCAAGAAGGTTTCTTCTTAGGCTCAAGTTTTTATACATGACTAATTAGAACCTAAGGAATCTGATGGTGAATTTTATTTCTAGATTAAACCTTGTTTGACCGGTCAATTTATGCAAAAACCCAAATTAAGTTATTAATTGGGCATGGTTCTCAATGTAGGTCAAAATGGGTTCTGAAGGCCAATTTGAAGGTTCTAAACCCTAGAGATTATTTTTCTATGAACTTTAGAGGGTTTATTCTATTTTTACTTTGCCTCGAACCTCGTGAATTGAAGTGGGTTTATTTTAAGGTTACAGATTATCATTTAGTTCCTTGGAATTGCTGTAGCCCTTGTCAGATCATCCCACTTTCCTTCTTATTCGGTTTGTTTGACCTATGTTTGGACCCTGAATTACCCTGTATGCAGATTATACTGGTAAAATTGCATTTTTACCCCTTATGACTTGTTTTCTCCTTAAACTCAGAATTCTCTGAGTTAAGCCTTTCCTTGAGTTATGTAGAAGCTTTTATCCTTTGTATTAGGTCAAAATGAGCTAGTTATGGCTCATGATGAGGTTCTCATCATACCCCCATGCCTAGCTTTTGCTAGTCCCTTAGCAAAAACTTACGGTTTCAACCCTTGTTCTAGACCATGAAGTTCTTAATAGCTTTAGATAAGTGCTTTTTCATTTGAGCTCAGATTAGGTTAGAATGCTGACCATAGGCCTAAAAGGTACTCTAGTACCAATCAAGATCCAAATCTGTCTAGCCTTAGCCTCAGTCTTTAGCAAAGGTTTTTAAGGCCCACAAGAACTAACCTAAGGTTTATTGGACTTTGTGGTTAAAGCACCCGTGCTTGAAATGATTTTAGCCCTGGCTCAGTTCGCAGTGCGTTTTATAAGAGAGAGATAGAAAGTTTTTCTGTTTGGAGAGTTTTCTCTCTCTTTTTCTTTTTAGTTCTAGCCTAGGATTGGCTTTTCAACACGGTCTGTATCAGATTCCTTGCTCCCATCATCAATCCTCAAGGGTTCCTGGCGATCGATGCTTCGAGATAGCACCGCCCATGGCAACCCCCGGAACCCTGGCTATCGAGATTTCGAGATAATCCCATCCATGGTGTTCCGTGGCCGAATCCAGACCCTGGCAATTGAGATTTCAAGATAATCCCATCCATGGTGTCTGAACCAGCAGAGTGCTTACATGCCCCCAGTAGGATATGTGAATATCCTAAGAGACAAGCACCGAGGAGATGATATTTTGTTACGCATCTTCGAGGGGATTTCCCGCCTCTCCGCGCTGGGAACTCGTCCAAATCAACTTGTGTTGGTCGGCCGCTCCTACTCTAGGTGTTCTTTTCAGAATTTTGCGACGCTTCTGCGTGATTTTGATTTTTACGCTTACTGAACCAGGCTGTGTGTGAGGTTAGGGTGCTTAGGTTACTGAGTCCCGTAAACCAAAAATTAGTTAACGAGGCCAAATACTCCCTAAGCCTTGGACCTAGTACTTAAGCTTTTCATTTTCCTCAACCTCTTGAGGATTGTCTGGATCTTAATGGGTACTAAAAGTCTATTCAAGAATGCCTAAGGTTTGCGTTCTTACTAATCTCATTATGCACTTTTCAGTTATTTTCTTGAATGAGGTCTAGAACTTAGGTTAATTCCTTAGTTCCTTACTAATGACTATCACCTTTTCTCATAATTTTGTGCTCCTTTTTCATTTTGTTTCTTTTCTCCTTCTCCTTCACAAAATTTCCTTCTCCTCTTTTCCTCTTATTCTTTTTCGAAAATTTTTAATTTTTATGGTGTTTTTGGCATATGTGAATTTTTTTGTTTGAAATCTTTTCTTACAAGTTTTGCACTTTCATACCCCCCCATGCCTAAGATTTGCAATGTCCTCATTGTAACCTAGGGGTTTTATTCAACTAAGTTCATACATTAGGACAGCTATTTTGATGAGTGAATGGGTCGGGGTGACTGTTGCGGACGATTTCTAATCTTAGATGCATGCACCTGAGGTGGAGTTGGCTGTCCTAAAGTGTGAACTTCAAGTGCAAAAAGGTGTCAGAACAAGTTTCAGGTTTTCAAAGAGAATGACGGGCTGCCTCCCGTTAAGCGTTGAGTTTTACGCCATCGGCTGGGCGCAATAAGCTCAAGGGGAATGGAGGATATAAGATGCTTCAGCCAAATCAGTAGAAGTTACATCAATGAACGGCTTGAGTCTCTGACTGTTCACGATGAAAGGTTCAGAATCGTGGCTGAGTGGATTGATTTCGATTGCTCCATTTCCAAAAACCTGTCGGACCAAATATGGTCCGACCCACTTGGATCTCAGTTTTCCTGGGAAGAGTTTTAGTCGGGCATCAAAGAGTAGGACCTTTTGACCAGGATGAAAGATCTTTCTCGAGATGTGTTTGTCGTGGAAGGCTTTAACTCGCTCCTTGTAGATTTGCGAGTTCTCGTACGCGTCTAGGCGTAATTCATCGATCTCGCTGATTTGGAGTTTTCTGTGGGTCCCAGCCTTGGAAAGATCTAGATTACAGTTCCGTACTGCCCAATAGGCTTTATGCTCCAGTTCTACGGGAAGGTGGCATGCCTTTCCGTACACCAGTCTAAAGGGAGACATGCCCAATTGGGTCTTGTGGGCGGTCCTATAGGCCCACAATGCTTCCGGAAGTCGGGACGACCAGTCCTTCCTGTCAGGTCGAACAGTGACTTGCAGGATTTTCTTGATCTCCCGATTAGACAGCTCAGCTAGACCATTAGTTTGGGGGTGGTAAGAAGTAGAGATTCGGTGAGACACCCCGTATTTGGTCATCAGTGACCTAAACTGAGCATTTGTGAAATGGGTCCACCCATCAAAGATTATTGCACGAGGAATCTCGAACCTTGAGAAAATGTTTTGATGAATGAATTTGAGAACGATTTTGTGATCACAGGTTCGGGTCGGTATGGCTTCGATCCATTTGGACACGTAGTCCACAGCCAACAGAATGTATTCGAAACCAACCGAAACAGGAAAGGGGCCCATAAAATCACTCCCCCAAACATCAAAGATTTCGCATACTAGAATCGGTTGCATAGGCATCATGTCGCGATGGCTCATGTTGCCCAAAGTCTGGCAACGACTGCATGCCTTGCAGTGACTGTACGCATCTTTGAACAGTGTGGGCCAGTAAAAGCCGCACTGGAGGACTTTTGATGCGGTTTTATGCCCGGCGAAATGGCCACCGCATGCCTGGTCATGGCAGAAAGAGAGGATATTGTTGAATTCCTCTTCCGGGACACATCTCCGGATGATCTGATCGGCACCTATGCGGAAGAGGTACGGGTCTTCCCAAATGTAATACTTGGCATCGGAGCATAATTTGTCCTTCTTGGCCTTCGACCAATCGGACGGGATCTGATGAGATGCCAAGTAATTTACTACATTAGCAAACCATGGAAGGCTAGTACCAATAGTCAGTAGGTGCTCGTCGGGAAAATGCTTAGTGATGGGTCCGGAGGGGTCAATTATTTCAGAAGGAAGACGGGACAAGTGATCAGCTACCACATTTTGCTTTCCCGCTTTGTCGCGAATCTCAAGGTCAAATTCTTGCAACAGCAAGATCCATCGGATTAATCGAGGTTTCGCGTCCTTCTTTGCAAGGAGATGCCTCACAGCTGTGTGATCCGAGTATATGATGACACGGGAACCCAGAAGGTATGATCTGAATTTTTCTAGGGCAAATACTACAGCTAGCAGCTCTTTCTCAGTAACCGTATAGTTACGTTGAGCCTCGTCGAGTGTTTTGCTGGCGTAGTAAATGACCACAGGTTTCCCGTCAATTTTCTGCCCCAAAACCGCTCCTACAGCGAAGTCGGATGCATCGCACATGATCTCAAAGGGTTGAGACCAATCAGGGGACTGTAGGATCGGGGCTTGGGTGACTCGGTCACGCAGGATTTCAAATGCTTGAGTGCATTCCTTGGAAATTTCGAAAGGAACATCCTTGGAGAGAAGAGTGGTCAGGGGGCGCGCGATTTTTGAAAAATCAGGGATAAATCGTCGATAAAAACCGACATGCCCCAAAAAAGATCGGATGTCCTTGATCGAGCTAGGCATAGAAAGGTGAGAAATTAGATCAACCTTAGCTCGGTCCACTTGGATGCCTTTTTCCGAAATTGAGTGCCCCAGGACAATTCCCTCAGGCACCATGAAATGGCTCTTTTCCCAGGAAAGAACCAAATTCACATCGATGCACCGCCTGAGTATCTGGACCAAGTGTTGGAGGCAATCGTCGAATGATGTTCCGAAAACTGAAAAGTCATCCATGAAGACTTCCAGATAATCACCTACCATATCTGAGAATATGGCAAGCATGCATCGCTGAAAAGTAGCGGGTGCATTGCAAAGACCGAAAGGCATCCTTCGGAAAGCGTATGTTCCGAAGGGGCAGGTGAACGTGGTCTTTTCTTGGTCCTCAGGATGGATTGCCACCTGGTTATAACCGGAGTACCCGTCAAGAAAGCAGAAGAACCTATTTCACGCAAGTTTTTCGAGAATTTGATCAATGAAGGGTAGTGGGAAATGATCCTTCTTCGTGGAGGAATTGAGTCGGCGGTAATCTATACAGACTCTCCACGAGTTGGCTAATCGGGTAGGAATGATTTCTCCGATCTCAGTCGTTATAGTGGTGAGTCCTGCCTTCTTGGGCACGACCTGAATTGGGCTCACCCAACGACTATCGGAGATCGGGTAGATGATTCCGGCATCTAACCACTTGATGATCTCCTTTTTCACGACCTCCTGCAGATTGGGGTTTAAGCGTCTCTGCATTTCACGAGAAGGTCGTGTGCCCTCTTCTGAATAGATATGATGAGTACAATAAGAGGGACTTATTCCAGTCAAATCATCGAGAGTCCACCCGATGGCTCTGCAATGTTGCTGGAGGACAACAATCAGACGGGATTCCTGTTCAGGACTGAGGTTGGAATTGATAATCACAGGAAGGGTCTGATTAGAACCCAAAAAGATGTATTTCAAGTGAGCAGGAAGGGGCTTCAGTTCGAGGATGGGGTTATCAGCAGCAGCGGGTGGTTCAGTATAGATGTGAGGTTCAAGGGTGGGAGTTACTGGGTTGTTCATATCTGGATTTGACTCCTCAGTTTACGGATCAAGATCTTTCTGCGGTTGATGAGGTATAATCAGATCATTCTGGAAGTGTGATTCTTCAACCAAAGTCCTGATGTCACAAATTTGTTCGATGACACCGCAATTAATTCCTTGTTGGGCCTTAAATATATCAATTTTCAGTGTTTGATCTCCAAACTTAAGCTCTATTTGGCCCTCCTCACAGCTGATGTTGGCTCTAGCAGTAGCCAAGAAAGGTCTCCCTAGAATGATTGGTGTATCCCTAGGGTTCTCAGGTGCGTCCATATCTAAGACTATAAAGTCCACTGGGAAATAGAAATCCCGCACTCTTACGATAACATCCTCGAGAATCCCTTTTGGTGACTTTATAGATCGATCTGCTAATTGTAATGTTACCTCGGTTGGTTTTAGCTCAGATTCTTCTAGATGGTCAAGTAAGGATGTGGGTATCAGGTTTATGGATGCACCCAAGTCTAACAATGCTCTATCAAATTGGGTACCACCTATCTTGCAGGAAATCAGGGGAGTACCAGGATCTTTTGCCTTGGGTGGGAGTCTACTGAGGATTACAGAGCTGGCTTGCTCTGACAGAACAATTGGGCTCCCTCCCTTGGTTCGCGGCTTACGCTGGGGTGTACATATATTCTTTAGAAATCGTGCGTACGCTGGTACGTGGCGGATTGCATCCATCAAGGGGATGTTTATGTGGACCTGCTCAAAGAGCTTGACCAGGTCCTCCTCAAAGGCCACAGGTTTGGTGGTCTTCTTTCCCTTGGTCAAGGCCTCAGGAAACGGGATCTTGGTTGGTTCTTCTAGGATAGGTCCAGGTTGTGGATCCGGGACAGTGGTATCTTGGATAACTATCCTAGGGTCATGGTTATCAGGCTTGGAGTGGTTTGGATAATGCGGGTCTTGAGTTGTTTTACCACTACGTGTTGTTACAGAATTTAATCCGGCCTGATTTTGGTTTGGGTTTGGTAAGAGGGGTGGCTGCTGCTGAAATCCCGCATAAGAAGTTGAAGCTTCCATTTCGTCTGGAGATGGAGCAGTAGGGGCCTGATAAATCCATTGTGCGTGGCCTAAATTTGGATTCATAATGCGCTTCTGGGTCGACACGTTATTCGGGTTAGGAAGAGGTTGGGAAGGGAGTGTGCCTGGCTGGCGAGAATTTGCCAACTGGGCCAATTGAGTTTTAACCTCTGTAAGTTCGTCCTTGTGCTGTTTTTGAATAGCCGCATTCGTTCTTTGAATGTCAGCCAGAGTCTGAAGGATTAGGGACATTTGATCCTGATTTGGCCCTGATGGATAAGTAGGGTTGGGCCGAGGCTGAGGCGGCTGGTAATGACGAGAGGGCTGTGGGCGGGACTGAAAAGGTGGTCTTTGGATTTGGGAAGTTCCTGCCCACTGAAAATTGGGATGGTTTCGCCATCCAGGGTTGTAAGTGTTGGAGAATGGGTCGTTCTGGATGGCGTTGAGGTCCTCGCAGGTCTGAGGAACCTCTAGAGAATCAGGGAAAGGGGGAATGGAATTTTCCGGGCAGGTATAGATAGGATCGGGTGATCCTCCGATTCGAGAATCAGATGGGGATGTATATGGATCCATCCTAGGGGAAGATCGGTGGAGAATGTTTTACACAGTTTCCTGTATGGAAGGAGGTTGTGCAAAGGAGTTACGCGCGGAGGTGGCTCGCTGCAAGTGCTGAGTCAGCTCATCCACCTTCTTCTCAATGATTGAAACCTTGTCCAATCGACTGGCCATTAATTCCAGGTCGACTGATGCGGACAGGCCCTACGTCTCATGTGCTCCCCTAAGATTCGTCGCTGCACGGTTATTCGTCCTGTCGAATAATCCCATGGAGTCATTGTTGATGGAGTTCTCGCACATGTTTTCGAGAATCTCCCACACGGTGTCTTCATGTTGACCCATGATATTTCCTCCGCAAGTTGCATTGACGAAAAGGCGGATGTCCTCACGGAGTCCCTGGTAAAAAGATTGGACTTGTTCCCATTTAGGAACTCCGTGATGGGGGCACTTTCTCATGAGATCCTGAAAACGATCCCATGCCTCATGGAGAGGTTCTCCTGATTGTTGAGTGAAGTGTGTAATCTGATGGCGCAAGGCGTTGGTCCGACCAACGGGAAAAAACTTTTTCAAAAACTCAGATTGAAGTTCTTCCCAAGTGTTGATCGGCCGGGTCTGAGTTTGATACCAATGGGCGGCCTTGTCCATAAGAGAAAAGGAGAACATCTTCATGAGAAGAATATCCCGATTTTGCGCATCTGACCCAAAAGTTTGGGCCAGATGCTTTAGCTGTTTGATGTGCTGGAAGGGATCTTCAGAATTAAGCCCATGGAATTTAGGTATAGCATGAATCATGTTGGGCTTTAATTCGGAATCAGGTCCTCCAGTCGGGATTCTGACTCGAGGCTCAATGGCCACCGCAGCAGGATTGTAGTGGTCCCGCATCATAGGACGCTGTGGTGGGTGCACGAAGTTTTGGAAGAGGTCATTGAGTAGCTGGAGCTGGTGCTCTAGATTATTTTCTTCCTCAACTGGCTGAGCCATGATGGGGGAAGAAGAAGAACTTGGTTCTGAATCAGAAGAGAGAATAATGTGAGGGTGTTGCTGCACAAACACGGGCGTCGAGGCTTGGCCTTGACGAGAGCGAATTTCTAAAGGAGGTCTTAAGGGTGGTCTTAAGGACCTCCTTCCGTACATGCACTGTTGGAAGAGATGAGTTTAGAAGGTGCTGGACCCAATCAAGACACCCAAAAATGTGTTGGGTGACTATAGAGGTGCGGGGCAGATGGACCCCTTGATCAGAAAGATCGTCCACCTGAGAATTACCTGGGCAGCCAGAGAGGGAGAGTCCCGCAAAGACCCCTACACAGTAGAGCGTCCCCACGGGTTACAGGGTTTCCCCCACCTGACCTCTCTTGTCACTGCGGTTCCAGGTAGACCAGAATGGGGATCTTGACCTCTTAAGTCTACCAATTTTTATTTTAAGATCAGGGTGCTTAAGGTTTCACTTGAACTTTAGTCTTTTAAGTGCAAAGAGTGACCTAATTTAAGGTTGGTCGACCCAAAGGGTCAACTTTACCTCTTGTTTCCTTTGAGAGTTTTTAAGTCTTGTCTTTTAGGGTTCAAGTGTTTAGAGAGCCAATTGTTTTAGGTTTTCTTTGAATGGGTATTTTCAGACAAGGGCTTGAGCACACTTCATTTGGTTTTCTCAATTCTTGCTTAAGGAGTGTGTCTCTAAATCCCTAGTGTTGGATCCTAGGTTGGCTCTACTTGGTCCAGTTAATTCTTTGTTGGGTAATTAGGGCTCAAGCAAGAATGTGTTAGCCCTTAAATACCCTTAATAGTGTGCAGGAGTAATGAGTTGAAAACATGCAACTCTTTATGGTTACTAAGTATGGAATACAGGTTAGCCCTATATTGCTTGTTCTCTTCTTTTCTTCCTCTTTAGAGTTTAGGGGTTAATAGCGAGAGGAAAAAAAATTTTACCTGTCCTCGGAGTGGTTGTCGTGCGGTTGCTTGTCTTCTTGATTTCCTGTAGCTGCACAAAAGAGAGGAGATTATCAGAAACTAAAAAGAAACAGGAATGTTTACCTCTAGAATAGCCGTTGCTCCCCGGCAACGGCGCCAAAAATTGGTGGCGACCTTCCTCTATAGTTTTATTATTTCGTCGTAGTATAGTATAGAGAGGTGATTACCAGTTTAATACAATTTGTTACTCGGAAATAAAGAGTTCCCGAGGTCGAACTCAGGGAGCAAGTTGTATTCTAGGGGTACAAGTTTCTTTTACAAAAGTAAAGAAAGAGAGAGAGAATTTGTTGGCTTTTCTTCTTTTCTCTTTGCTTCTCCTCTTCTTCCTTCTCAGATCTTCTGCTCTCTTCCTTTGTTCTTCTTCTTTATCTGCAGTGGTGATGTTCTTCTTCTTCTTTCTTTCTTCTTTTCCTTTCTTCAGATCTTCTTCTTTCAGTTCTTCCCTTAGCCTCTTTGTGTTCTCCTCTGCCTCGCCTTCCTTCTCCTTCTTTGCCTTCAGGACGTCGTCTGATTTTCCAATCAGACGACTTAAACCGCCGCTGCTACAGTGCTCCTCCTTCCTTCAGCTTTCGTCGTCCTCCTTCTCTGCCTCACTCGTCTTCTTCGCCTGTGCCTGCACACTTCAAAGCTTCTCGTCAGCGGGCAAAAACCTATTCTACCCTCCCCCACCCCGCGTCTCTCTCTAACAGAAGTCGCTCTTAGGAAAGCTCTCCTAGAGCTGCCGGTTAGTCGGGTACGGGTCGCGCCCGGGTCCAGGCTCACCGGCGTGCGTGGTGGGCGAGGAGTGCAGGTCAGTATAAGTCGGGTCGGGCCAGGTCCGCGGGGCGTGGTCGCGGACGAGGCCGGGTCGAGTGAGTGAGTGAGGGACCTCACCCCGTGCTCAGGAGGCAACGAGCATAAGGCAGTTTTTGCCTTTATGCGGGCGCGCTCCTCTGAAAGGTTACGAGGTGGGACTAAATGTCCCACCCCAATTTGGGTGCCTGCGCGGAGGAAGCAGCGGCAGTCGAGGCGAAGCGCGGGGGCTTCGCGCGAGAGCTTCGACTCGACTGCAGCCTGGTACTTCACGAAGACGCCTCGCACTGTCTGGGAGCGTAACCTGGGCGTGGCGCACCTGGGGCAGCAGGCGAAGAAGCTACTTCGCTTCAACAATGGCGGCGACGAGCGCAGGTACCTGCCTACAGAGAAACGGCCTCTCGGCCCAATCAGAAACGCGGAGGACCTTCGCCGTGGCACGGCGAAGGTGGTCAGGGGGTGTGCAGGCGGCGGGGCGGAGCCTAAGGGCTGCCCTAGGTCGGACTGTGGGTCGGGAGATGGGTTTGTTCGGTGGAGTTGCAGAGGGTGATTTGGGGGAAGTGGAAGGGCAGAGGTTGATCAGGGTGAGGAGGCAGAGGTTCTGCGGTGATCGGCGAGCCGTGTGGGTTGCTGGAGTGATGGGAGCGGATCGCCGGAGCATGGGCCGGAGGTGGAGAAGGTGAGGGCGATTCGTCGGTTCGGGGCAACAGTAAAGATGTAAAGTGAGGAAAAGGAAGAGGGGAGGAAGAGGAGGGGTTCTACCTACTTAGCAGGACGAGGATGGGCCGGAGCAGGCGACAGTCGTATCGACTGTCGCCGGAGAAGAAGCTGCCCAGGGGAAGGGGCGGCGGCGAGGAGAGGGCCGGAGAGGCGCCAGCTGGGTGCGGCGTGGCGCGGGAAGAGCGAGGGAGAGCAACCCTGCAGCTGGTAGTGCGGCAGAGCGACGAGGAGGAAGAGGGGAGGCCGCCGGAGCTGGAGGGCTTCCTGTTGGAGTGGGAAGAGAGGAAGTGGGGGTCTTTCTCTGTCAGGATCGAGCTCCAAAGAACGGTGGAGCGACGGGGGGTATTTATAGGGTAGAATCAGAGAGGAGGGCGGAGGGAGACGACGTGTCTCCCTCGCCGGAGGACGCCGGAGATGGAGACCCATACCGTCCGTGCGTTCGCACGGCCGGTCTGGGTGGTTGCAGCGACCAGGGGGGTGTTCCTGCGACGGCTGACGACGCAGGGCACCCCCGGTTTACTTGCCAGACCCTCCCCCTCACCCTGTGCGGCGCCATGCTCCGCGCAAGGTCGCCGGAGCATGGTGCTGGCAGGTTTTGCAGGGAGGACCTGAATGCAAAGAACGAAGGAAAGTTAGGGGCCAAAATGCGAGGGTTCAAAAGTTGAGGGCCAAAAAGTAAATATATGAGGATCAAAGTGTAAAGTTGGTCAAGAAGGTTTCTTCTTAGGCTCAAGTTTTTATACATGACTAATTAGAACCTAAGGAATCTGATGGTGAATTTTATTTCTAGATTAAACCTTGTTTGACCGGTCAATTTATGCAAAAACCCAAATTAAGTTATTAATTGGGCATGGTTCTCAATGTAGGTCAAAATGGGTTCTGAAGGCCAATTTGAAGGTTCTAAACCCTAGAGATTATTTTTCTATGAACTTTAGAGGGTTTATTCTATTTTTACTTTGCCTCGAACCTCGTGAATTGAAGTGGGTTTATTTTAAGGTTACAGATTATCATTTAGTTCCTTGGAATTGCTGTAGCCCTTGTCAGATCATCCCACTTTCCTTCTTATTCGATTTGTTTGACCTATGTTTGGACCCTGAATTACCCTGTATGCAGATTATACTGGTAAAATTGCATTTTTACCCCTTATGACTTGTTTTCTCCTTAAACTCAGAATTCTCTGAGTTAAGCCTTTCCTTGAGTTATGTAGAAGCTTTTATCCTTTGTATTAGGTCAAAATGAGCTAGTTATGGCTCATGATGAGTTTCTCATCAATGGTCTTCTAAGATGTTATCTCGAGGGGACAAGTTGGTTATGGTAAAGGTAGTCCACTCAACTATTCAGATATATTTCATGTTCATTTTCAAGCTCCCTCGAAAGGTAGGGAAGAGGCTAACTAGTTTGATGAGGGATTTCTTCTGGTCCAACTTTGGGGAGTTGAGAAAAGGAGTGACACTGGTGGCATGGTAAAAGGTTTGCAAACCTGTAAGGGAGGGTGGTCTTGAGGTGTGAGATTTGGAGTCCATGAATGGCAGTTTGCTAACTGATTGATTGATTATGCTAAAGAAAATTCAAAGAGTTTGCGGTAGCAAACCAATTGAATCAAAACATTAAAAATATAACCACGTATAGATGTGGGTGTCGATCCACTAGAAAGGCAAAGAACATCAAGATATTTTTATTCAATCTCAAGAGTTTGCATACATGTCATGAGAAACCAAAAAAACAAAATAAACTGGAGAAGGAAAGAGGTTGCCTGGATAAAGGGCATCCCCTCCCTTGGCGGTGCGGAAGGCGGTGATGGTCGAAGATGTGGATGCAGTCACAGTACGGGAGCTCAACGTTGTCATCACCGAGCCAATGGAGATGGAGAGTGTGGAGGGAACCTTCACAATGCAGTAGACACGGTGAGTATGCGGTGAAGCACGGTGTACGCGAAGGAGATTACGCCATGGTGGTGTAGAGAGGAGGAAGAAGAAGAGGGCACACCCTTTCTTCTCTCTTCCTTCTTCTTTAGTGGATGAGAAGTGGTGGAGGGGATCGGAATGGGCGTTGGATTAAAAGGGAAGTGTGCATGTGACTAGTTTTGGAAGGGGGATCATGGATTATGGAGGAAATTAGGGAGGAATTAACGTGGCTTTTGAAATTGGAAAGTGTAGTTGGTGCTAGAGAATCTAAGAAGAGGAGATTGCTCATGCAGGAGGGTCTCGTTGGAGAAGTTGTTGTGGTCCCCCATCCTTATGGTAATTTTATAAAGAAATCCAAGAAGGCTTGGAATTTCTTTTGGAAGCAAGGTTTGGTTTAGGAAATAAAAGGAGGTACTTAGATGCTAGAGGGATGCATTGCAGGGGCGCCCTAATAGCTTCTTAATTATGTCCTCCTTTGTGATCCAACTCCTTGTACAAAAGGTAAGTCCTGTGAAACATCGCTCCAACTTCCATCTTCCACATTTATTCTTGCAAGGAGGTGACAACGGATTATCATTCTAGATAGAAGGAAATTATGGGACAAGGAATTAACCAAAAATGCAGCAAGCCTAACTGAATGCAAATATTAAATTAATGCACTAATCTAATGTAGTAATGCATGTATTGCTATGGAACTAACGTAAATTAAGCATGGTTAATATTAGATTATGCATGCGCATCACTAACTAGGTGGATAGAAAGTTTGTTGGGGTGCAAACCAGGTTTGGTGGGCAGTATGCTGGAGGCTTGTTATTGAAGGTTGTTGGATTGGGAGATATTGGTGAAGCCAGGAATTAGTGGCCTTTGCGATGCCATAGGAAAAGGAGGCCACAATCGGGGCTTGTTGGGAAGGGACGTGGTGCCATGTGGCAGTAGGAAATCTACCGGATCACAGATTGGAGGAGCTTTTGTCTTTGCTTTAGGAGTTGGTGCATTTCAGGATGGAAGGGGAGTTGGATTATTGGGTCTGGGATGATGATGCCTTTTTAGTCAAGAAGGCATATGATAAGCTATGAAACAAGGAGTTGACATCAAATGTGAATTTCCTATGTGATTGTAGAATTATTTGGAAGGCAGATTGTTTGCTTAAGATCAAAATTTTTGCGTGGCTAGTGAGGAAAGGTACGATTATGACCAGAGTTTGGAGGGCTTAATGGGCACAGGATGCTGACGTCACATGCTGGTTGTGTCGAGGGGGCGAGGAGAACATTGACCACCTTTTTTTTTCCTGCTCTTTCTAAGCTTAGGTATGGTGAGGCATGAATTGTGGTTGGGTGGACTGTAACAACCAGGAGTGCTTCTAGTTATCACTTTAGAGGTGTAACTCGGCCACATAGTGGTGCAAGTTTTGTTCAAAGAAGGAGATTGCGAAAGTGCTGGTGATGTTGTTAGGTGTTTGGTTGGGGAGAAATGCGACGGTGTTTAGAGGCAAAATCCCTTATGTTGAGAATTTTTTCCTATTTGTTTCAACACTGGTGAATTTTTGTGAGACCAATTTGTAATATGTAGCCCTTTGTAATGGTTTGTGCTTTCTTGGCACTCTTTGTAGACAGGGGGTTATTGCTAGTATAATCACCCCTTTTTCCTTTCAACAAAAAATAATTGAACTTATTTTTCTAAATCCTTCCAAGCTTGTAGATATGTTAGTGGCATAAGAATATGCTAGTGCAAATGCACCTTGGTCCTTGATTTTGATGATAACAAAACAAAAGTATATTTAACAATTGCATTTGAGTTGTGAGTTCTTAGGTTCATGCAATTCATTTAGAAGACTTGGAAGGTGTTCAAGCTCTCAATCCAAGGAGATGGAGGAGCTTGATGATGAACAAAAGCATCAAGGAACAATGAAGTTAAAGCTTAGAATTAAAGCTTGAAAACAAAGAAGAAAGAAGAATATGATCGATTATTTTGTTCTTGTTCTATGTATTTCTTTTTGCCATTTGCTTTTATTAGATAGTTGTTAAAGAGCCCAAACTATAATAACCTAAGTTCTAAACATACTCACTTAACCATAGGACACGTAGGCAAATCTTAGAATCAAGTTAGAAAGCCAAAATTGCAAATAGCCTGCCTTATCAGACATCCATACATCTTATCAGATTTCCAATAAACCTTATTAGACATCCAGGAATATTATCAGATGTCCAATAACTCATTTTAAGACGTCCAAACATTTCATCAGATGTCCAAAAACCAGAATTCTAGAACTTGAATCTATGGCATGTTCCTTTGGGTGTCCATATCTTATGTCAGACGTTCAAAACCTCTTCCAGACATCCCATAGTCGGTTGTTGTGATTAAATTTGACCCAAATCTTGTTGTCAGGTGAAATCACGATTTCCTAACTTACAAAAAAATTGATTCTTGGCAACACCTTTTTTTAGCATACATCTGACCCTTTGGCACAGGATCTTTGTAAGAGATCCAATCCAATTCTAGGGAGACCACCTTATAGAATCAGACGTCTAATTTTTTCATTAGACGTCTAATATACCCTGATCAGACATCTAATTATGCTGTCAGATGTAATAATTGATCTACTATCAATTGGATTTCAGCCAAATCTTCTTGGATTTTGTTCTAATGGCTAGGAAGCCTCTCCCAATCCTTCTTGAACCTTCCCAGCTCATCTATAAATACATTGGAACCCTTCCTTTGCGAAAGATACCCAAGAATCAATTCTTCCAACAAATGTACACATTTTGTGAGAGATCCAAAGAAGAAAATTGTGTCCTTGCTCTCCAAGCTTCATACCTCACATCCAAAAGCATCGAACTACTACGCCTTCACGTCAACCTACTTCCATAAATAGGGAAGTTTCTTATGCCTATAGGAGCTCATTGATAAACTATATTTTGTGGCTCTATAGGTTTTTCTATTTTTGTTTTAGTTTTTTTTTGAAACAGTGAGGAAAGCTCTCGTTAGATGAAAGCAATCCGGAGGGTAATATATTTTAAATCAAGCAAAACATTACAAAATAGATCCCCAACTATGTATGAGGGACCAGCACTCATTTACAATTTTCTCACAACTAACCGATCTCTCCTGAAAAAACTTTTCATTTCGCGCCCTCCACACACACCACAAGGTGACAGCCATACACCTGTACGGCCGTCCAAGAGTGTCGAACCTCTGCCAAAGGGAGCCCCAGGTAGGTAGAGGTTCTTGGCAAATCTTCCTCCAAAGCTTGTCTGTGACCAGGCATGAAGAAAAAATATGCGACGCACTGTTAGTATGAAATCCACAAAGATGACAGGCATTCAACGTAGTCCCCATTCTTCTGTGTCTAAGATCGCTAGTGATCAAGCCTTCCCGCCTGCATAGCCACAAGAAAATTTGAACCTTCAAAGGGATCTTCAATAGCCATATTTTCCTGTCAATTGGATCACTCTCCATATCTGTGTTTGATCTGATGATCCTCTCATAGGCCTGCTGCACTGAGAAAACCCCATTCCAGCCATAAGTATCTGCCACACTCTACCTAGGATGCATCTGTGATTGCACCGCAAAAATACACCTGGAATTGTGCCGTCTTGTGCTATGTCCTAGCATTACCAATGCATATTAGGTTTCCATAGTCGCATTTGTGAAAATACATGCATGCATGCATTTAATTGAGAGGGGAGGAGAGTAAATAAAATGGCCCTGCAATTCACGTATTCCTCAAGTGCTGCTTTGCAAAATTCACCATCTTTTTATTTTTATTTGACTTGGAATTCTTCCTGCGGTTGCAAGGAAGAGTTCTTCTTCTTCGCACCTTGTCCTGACTCAGCTATTCCCTGCTCGCCACTCCCTGCAGCCGCATGCAGCCTCTCCCTGCCAAGCCATACACAGCCAGGGCATGGCTGTGCATGACTTCTTCCTCTATAAAACAGCCATAGCTCCTCCTTTGCAAGAGAGCCTGGCCCTCCACACAAAAAAATCCCACACAACACAGCAGCTCTTCTTCTTCCAGGCCACCGTCCCCTCCCCTCTCCCTCCATACGCAGGACCTTCTCCTCTGAGGAGCCACTCTGCGGGTAGGAGTCATCACTGTGGTGCATACCCACCACCGTGAAACCACCACTGCCCATCTCATCAAGGAGCCGGTGGGCGTGGTGGTCTTCTTTCCCTGTTGCAACATTCCAGCCGTTCCAGCCATTGGAGCGGGAGCTTCAAGCTTTGAAGCTCAAAGCTCCGCACGCAGCAGCAGCCGCCCAACCCTTTCCGCGCACGCCTGCAGGCCGCCCTCGCCTCCAGCGTGCACCTACAGGTGCACTCGTCTCTCGCTTCTTCGCATTGCACTAGCCTGTCCACCAGCAACCGGCCACCGCGCACCCCTGCAGCGGCCGGCCAAGCCTCACCGCGCACCCTAGCCAACACCCGCAAGCCACCACGTAAGTAGTAGGTCGCCCTCGCCCTCCACCTCGCACGCCAGCAGCTCTCTCCGCGTACTTTGTCACGAACCACCTCGTTGCAAGCCAGCAGCGGTGGCACTCTTCCGCACGCGCCGAGTATTCCGCACTCACAGCACCTACAGCAGGCGGTTGCGAGGCTCGCCCGGCCACTGTAGCCACTGTTCATGCATTTCTGCGGAACACTGTGGCTACAGTGGGGTGACCGGTGAGTTTCTCACTTATCCGGTCACCCGGCGCGCTGCTACCGGCCACTGCCCTCGTGCGCGTTCAGTCCCGCGCCTGATCTAGTGCCCGCCCACGCGTCTACGTGCACCCACGTCGCCCACTCCCTTTGCCCGCGTGCACCTGCGAGCGCCCGCTCCAGCCCTTCCACGCAGCGCTGTGCGCTGCGGTCCTCTCCGTGCCACTCCCTCCAGCGCGCTCCTCTCTGCGCGCATATGCGCCTGCGCACGCACGTGGAGCCTCCAGACGGCGCTTGGAAGCTTCAGACTTCTTAACCCTTAGCAGCGTCCTCTCTCTCTCTCTCTCACAGCACTCTCTCACTCTCTTTACCGACACTTACACACCTACATTAACACTTTCATACACACACACACACCTATACACTATTATATACATATATATATACGTATACATATATATATTGATATATATACATATATTTATATACATATATACACATATATATATATACTTATATCTATATATATAGTAGTATTTATATAACTAAGTATTAGTATACATATATATATCTATATATATATATACATATATACACATATATACTTACATATATTTATATACACACACACACAGATATATATATATATACATATATCTATATATATATATATTATTACCTATATAACTAAGTATAAGTATAGATACATATATATATATATATATATATACACACCTACTTATACATATATATATATATACATATCTATCTACATATATCTATATACATATATATATATATATATATATATATATATATATGTTTACATCTATATAGTTATATATACATACTTATACATATATATATAGATCTATACATATATCTATCTATACATATACTTATATATATATATATACATATATATATACACATATATATAATATATAACTACATATATATACATATAGATATATTTACATATATACATATATATATATTCACATTACTTACCATACGTGGTATCGCGGGAATATCTGCACCAGTTGCTGATATTCCTCGATACACGCATACAAGAAAAAGAGTGTTCGCATTTATCTTCCACCAATCCACCTTACACGCGGCAGCTCGTCCTGTTGGTTGCGTCTTTCTAGACAACGACCGACTCGACACCGTGCTACACTCCATCTCCGCCTCCACCCCCACCCCTTTATGCATATATAATATATACCTATATATATAGTATATTTACTTTATTTCTGCTTCTCTTTCCTGCCAATAAAAAGATAAAAAAAATATATAAAAGAGAAAAGATAATCTTTGACTTGTAGGTACTCCGTCTTGTGAATAGCAAGACCTGTTTTGGAACCCTGACTTGGCTCAAAGCCAAGAACCTAATTTTGAGGGTGTGCCTCAAGGACAAGAATTATCAGAAAAAATCTTAAATAGAAAAACACCAAAAACACAATAAACGAACGAAAGAGATTTGTTGTAGGAAAGGCGTAGAAACTTGACTTGTAACCCCACTTCCCTGAGTTCGACCCTGGGCCTAAAAGTGATAAAGATAAAATCAAGTAGGCCAGGTTAAAAATTTTGTAAAGAGATGGTTAGGTCCGATTTAGGTTAACCACTATACATACTTCAATGATAAAATCACCATATTAGCAACCTAACCAGGTCCGACCACCAATCTGCTACAGTGCAGCCAACATATTCTGCCTGTCCTCCCATAGTCGAGTGCCTGGTCTGCATTGCTCGTAACCTTCCAGCCTCCAGCATCCCTCTCCAGCAGACCACAAACTGTTGACAGTGGCCTCTTTATCTGCAGCTGCTGCATATGCCCTCGGATATGCATCTTTTAGTATCCCCAAATCTGACCATTGCTCATTCCACAGACTGAAGTCACAGCCATCTCCAAGCCTAGGCTGCAGCAGATGCCAGTTGCTTCTGATTACAAGGGTAACAGTTCTCTAAAAAGGGGATGGTTTCACTGGTTGTAGCCTCTTTAGTGCACTATTAGAACCACCATAACTGTCTTTGATTAAGTTTGTCATTATTTCATCCTTGCACTCCAAAATCTTGATGGCCTACTTGATTAGGAGAGCTCCATTGAACTCCTTGAGCGCCTTAATCCCCATACCACCTGTCTCCTTCGGCCTGCATATCTTTTCCCATCTGATGGGCTACATAAAACCTCCCTCATGGCCAACTCCTTTCCGAAAAAATCTTCTCCGCATAACATCTAATCGTTTCCAAATAGATTTCGGGGCCTTAAAGATGCTGAAATAGAAGATCGGGATGGATGTTATGATTGAGTTAAGGAGGATTAATCTCCCACCCTTCGATAAGAATTTACTACTCCATCCTTTCAGTTTGCCAGAAACTTTATCAAACAAAATATTCCAATCATTTTTCTTCAGTTTTGCAGCTCTCAATGGCAGTCCTAGGTACTTCATTGGTAACTTAGCTCGATATGAACCCAATGTAGTCTCCAGCTCCTTCTGTTCTTGCTCATACATGCCAAAGCATATCAGAGTAGACTTTTCCTTGTTCAATTTCAGGCCTGAAATGTCCCCAAAGATCTCTACCATAAGCCCCAGAGCATGTGCAGCAGGATTGGTCCCTTCCACAAAGAAGACCGTGTCATCTGCATATTGCAAAATGGGAGCCAAGGATCTCCTGTTGGATAGTGGATACCCTCTGAAGACCCCCACCTCTGTCAATTTGCATGCATATCTTGCAAGCCCATCCACTGCAAGGTTAAAGATCAAGGGGGCTAGAGGACACCCTTGTCTAACCCCACGTTGAGGCTGAATCCAAGCACCACATGGCTTCCCATTTATCAACGGAGAGAAGGAGGCAGTTGTGATACATCGTTTCATCCACTGGATCCATAGAGGAGGGAATCCTCTCCTTTTAAATACCTCCCAGATGTAAGACCAAGAAATCGAATCATATGCCTTTTGGAAGTCAAATTTTCACATGAATGCCTTACACTTCCTTCTGTGCCATCCACTCACCATTTCTTGGGCCAAAATGAAGGATTTTTGGAGTGATCTATTGGGCAAGAAAGCAGACTGCACAGGGTGGATTAGGCTCTGAAGAACAGTTCTCAGTCGATTTGCTAATATCTTGCTCACTACAAGGTAGATGGAATTTGATAATGAGATCGGGCTGAAGTCTGAAAACTTCTCTACTCCCAATGTCTTTGGCAGTAGGAAGAGATATGATTTGTTAGTCTTATCAAAGCCAGCATTTCCCTTCTCAAATTCTCTAATGACTTCCATCAACTCATTGCCCACCACACTCCACATTTCTCTATAAAAGAATACTTGTATCCCATCAAGACCTGGGGAACCTTCCATATTAAGCTCTTTAATTGCCTGTAGGGTCTCCTATTCAGAAATGGCTGCTGTCAGTTGAGAAGCCTGTTCCCTTGTCACACTAGGTGCATCATTCCCTGCCATTCTCCATTCCCCTCTTAATTGCCCGAGAGGCTCCCCTATAATATTTGATGGCTTCTGACCTTATTTCCTGAGTGGAAGAGATCCTATGTCCATCTTTGATAATAGAAGAGATAAAATTTGCATGCCTCCTAGAGCTAGCCGCAAGATGGAAGAATTTCGTGTTGGCATCTCCATCCTTAAGCCACAATTGTCTTGATCTCTCCCTCCAATCAATTTCCTGCCTGAGATACTCTTCCATTATCACACCCTACCACATTTTCCTATGTGTAAGTTCCTCCTCTGATAAAAGACCTGCTACTTCCTTAGAGTCCAACTCCTGGATGTTACTCAAAGCCTCTACTCGCCTTTGTTGCCTTAAAAGTGTTCACGGTAGCACCATACTCTTTCAAGATTGTGCACAAGGCTACCAGCTTGGATGCCAATCTGATAGTAGCAGAACCCTCCAACTTTTTAGCTTGCCACCATGAACTGATCATCTGATGGAACCTTGGTTCATTCAGCCATGATCTTCTAAGTTTGAAGTATGAGCTGACTTGGATCTCTTCCCTACTATCCCAAACCAAAGTGGTATGGTCGGAGAAAGGTCAGTCCAAGCCAGCAACACTCGACAGTTGGAATCTGTCATGGATGTTCACATTCCCAAAAAATCTGTCAATTTTGGAAAGCAACCCATTACCATTGTGCCAAGTAAATTCAGCACCTGATGAAGGGTACTCATTCAGTTCAAGAGATTGAACCACCAACTAGAAACCAATAGCTGAGCTGTCTGTGCCACCAAAAGGCCTGTTTGCCCCTGTCAGCACACAGTTGAAGTCTCCTCCTGTCAACTAGGCTTCCCTTTGCACCAACTCAGCCGCAGCAACCCAATCATCCCATAATTCTTGCCTTGCAGATGCAACACAGGGGCCATACACACCAGTAACCCAGATAGTGTCATGCCCCTGGTGAGTTTGGAATTTGCAAGTCAGTAAGTGTTTAGCCTTGTGAACTTCCAGACAGTGTGCCCAAGCCTTTCTCCACCAAATAGCAATGCCCCCCCGATCTACCATGTGCATTAATCTTCACACATTCATTCACCCTCGTAGCCAATAAGTCACTCCATATTCTATCAGAGTCATTCTCAATGTGCGTCTCTTGAATGATCTCACACTCAATCCCCCACTCTCTCAAGTATCTCATCAAAGAAGCCCACCGGCTCTTATCGCGCAACCAGCGCACATTCCAAGTGAGGATTGTCATCTATCCTCACGAGATCCCTCCCCCCTGTGGTTCTGACATTTGCATACCTACATAATCTCTGCAACCTTGTCTTCATCTAGCAGTCGGTCAGCCTTTGATTTCCTCTGCCTGTGACTATAAGGTGATCTGCCCTTAGCAGATTTAGAGCAAGATCCAACACCAAATTTGAGACCCTCCACCTCTTGCAGATTCTGCTGATCCTTCAGGGAGTTAGGCAGAGTCTCTTGTACCACTTGCACCTCATTGTCCTCAGCGTCTGGCAGCACACTCCCTACATCCTTAATCGCTAGCCTCGTTGCTTCCATCCTAAACGATTCCTCCTTTTCTTCAGCCATCGTCTCTCCCCTTTCCCCCAAGTGATGGTCCTTGCATTTTTTGATAGAGAGGGACTCTTCGGGAGAAACCCTACACCCACCCTACGCAACCACCTCTTCAACAGCTTCTGAATCAGATGACTTATCTTGCCTCACAATAGTGTCACCCACCGTGAACTACCACCACATCTTAAAATCAATCTGTCAAGGATCGAACCTGCTTTAAACACATTGACAATCACATTCAGCGAGCGCCCATCACCCTCCAATAGTTCTACAATCAATTTTCTACCATTGAGGAAAATCCATATATCATGGATGCCACAACCTCCTTTGACCTCAGGTGTAAAGGTAACCCCTTGATCTCAAGTCTCCCCGACCTGGATCCCAATCTTTGGGGCGGCCTCTCTGGCAGGGCTCCATCAAAGGGAGAAACCGATCTCCAGATCACCATTAGGCCATCATTGAAGGACGTTTGAAATCGTAGTCTTTCGACATCCATCATCCCCAATCCAAATAGCACAAAACGTGTTGGCGACAGAGAGGTGAACTGCCAGGAATTAGTCGATGGGGAAAGAGAGCTTACTACATTGCGCAAGTTCTTCGACGTCGGTCTCCCGATCATAACCTCTCCGGTCAATGCTCCTTGCAATATCAGCTCTGTCGCTCTAATGTTCTTTGTCATAGGGACCTCCACGTCAACCATATGACCCCCAATGGTACGGGGGGGTGGTGGTGGTGGTGGCATCGGCTGAACCCTAGTATTCAAAATTTTAGAGCGTAGGAAAGGGTGGACTTTCATCTGCCCATCAAGAACTCTACACGAATCCCGGTTGTGACCAAATCCACCGCACGCTAGACACACAACGGGAGATCGGCAGATAGCCACCATATGACCCCATCGCCGGCACTGGAAGCACACGATCCTTCTGTTCTCCCTCGATCTAGTTAGGTATTCGTACTACGAATTCCTGTATCCTTCGTGAGACAAAATTCTCTTTGTGGGGAAGAGGGATTTGAGGTACACTACCCTCTATCTAAAGTAGTGCGGTTGTATTGAGGTTGTGCCATCCTCATTTTAAGTGGTACATATAGTGGATTTGATCTACTAGGTAGATCTAGAAATCCTAATTCAGGGGTGACCTAGTAGGTGATTTTTAGCCTTTGGATTTCCATCTAAAATTACTTGTGTCATTGTGGTGATTGATTTTATTTTTGCAAATTGTCTAGCATTTTATTTCTTACACAATTCACCCCCCTCTGGTGCAAACTTATAGAATAAAGGTTTGAATTGTGTAAAAAAAACTAATAATAATCTCACAAAATTAAACATCGAATTTAGTGATAAAACCCTTTGTGAGGAAAACCTCTACCTAGATCTTTCAATTTATGATCTTTTCCCCAAAAATCAATGGAGAAACACTAATCAAAAGGATTACAAGACCCCTCTTCTGGATAGCCCCTAAGGAGAGTTTTATTGCTCTCTAAGAGAGAACAAGTAACTCACTACTTGAGCACCCTCAATAAAATAAAAACAAAATGAAGATTACAAATAAATCTATAGAGCATTTAAGAAGATATTAAGATAAGATTAAAGCTCAAAGAAACTCCCTTTGCAAACCTATGCGGAGAGAGATAGTCTGGAGAAGGAGTAATAAAAAAAGTACTAAAAGTCATAAAGAGCACTTAGAGGAATTTTGTGAGTATTTGGTGTTTTTAGCTTGAGAAATGATTATGATAGTAGTGTCTAGGCTTAGGTGACCTTAGGTAGGTATTTATAGAGTGTAAGAGGTTAAATGCAAACCTTAGGAACCTTAAGGGCTAGTTTACTTGAGGGTTTAGGAAAGTAGTGTTAAGAAATGTGAAACTGGTGTTAACCCGTAATTGTCTTTACTTGCGGTGTGGTATTAACACCAGTTTGTGTTTACTTGAATTGGTGTTAAGTTGTGGTCTTAACCCTTATGTAGTTTACTTGGTAGTGGTGTTAGTTATATAAAACATGAGAGGTGTTAGAGACATAAGTGGTGTAGAATTTTAACATGGGTTTGGCTAACACCAATTGAAATTGGTGTTAGACAAACCCGTGTTAAAGTTGCTAAACCTGGGTTACAAATGAGGGGTTAAGTAGCCAAGTAAACAGGGGTTAACCCCTCAAAAGAGGGGTTAACCCTCCAAGTAAACTAGGCCTAAGAGTCGTTGGAATTCAAATTAGAAAGCAACTATTCGAGCTAGAATGGCTAAGAAACATAAATATCAAATTTGATGGAGATAGACATCTAAAGGTGGTCATCTAAATTTGTAACTTTAGACTTATGGAATTATGTTTAGATGTCTACAATACTCTAAGAAGACATTCTAAGAAGAAATATAGAGGTTTGAAGAGAGAATCCAATGATAAAAAAATTTTAGTTACTGAAGTCTAATGTTCAGATTGATCACGAACGTTTGACTTCAAAATTAGGCATCTTAAAAAGGAAATTCAGACATTTTTAAAATCATATAGATGGTTGGAAAGATTAAAGAATCAATGATGAGCTACTGGAGTTGAGTTTGGTTGAAAATGGGGATCCAAGGATGTCTAAAAAAGTAACATAGACATCCAAAATAGGAAAATCAAACATCTAAGCTGAGAAGTAAATGTTTGAAAGACCCAAGTTAGTACTTGAGGAAGTTAGTTTCATCAAAACAAGATCTAGGGACATGTAAAAGAATGAGAAGTTAGCTAGAAAGAATACTCCAAACATCTGAAGAGCTTAGTTAAACCTTTTATATTTTCAAAGATCTTGTCATCAAATGACTAATTTTGCCCACACTCATTTATTGCCCCTACTTTCTTTAGTTAGCAAATGCTAATGAAGAGAGTAGGAAAGTATGATTTTATTGTTGATTTGATTTGAAAAAGGACTTCCCCTTGCCCCAAGCAATTAGCCTGGCGATAGCGGAATCTAGGCAATAGTTTAAAGTATTACTATAGTACGCAAACTCTCTAATCAATTATAAATAACTGGATTTGGGAGTCCGGGTCGAACACGAGGAGACAAGTAAAAAGGAGTTTGCGTACATTTTTTTTTTTTTTTATGAGCAAAAGCAAATATGAACTAGCCTAATTACAAAAATCGAAGCATAGAAATAGAGAGATAGAGTAGGGATAGAGATAAGAAAAAAATATTTTTATTTCTACTAAAAGAATGCTTGCAACTTCAATTTTTGTAATGAAATAAATAGAACTAGAACAAATCTAAAAATAATAAAAAGAATAAATTAGTAGGATATGGATCCAGAGCAGAGTCATGGTGGTGGAGAGATCCATCGATGACGCTACAGTAGATGTAGAGATCTAGAGGAAGAAAACTAGACGAATGCTTTAATGGAGTTTTCTACTAAGGAGAATCTAAGGAGGGAAATCATTCTACATAGGAAGGCTTGGAGGTGGTGGAAGAATATGTTGTAGACTTGGTGGAAGTGGAATTGATCTAATGTGTAGGTGGAGGGGTCTTTTTATAGAGTTGGTGATTAATTTGTAGCCTTAGGATTTAGATTTAAGGACTTAAGGAAGGCCAGCAAATTAAAGGGAATGTGTACCCTTGGATGTGCATCCAAGGGGTGTAAGGGGGCAAGGGAAGTAATTAGTTTTTGGTGATCAAATATAGGCCTTAGGATCTAGGTTAGAAGGTTGGGATTAAAGTCTAAGGGAGATGATCTTTTTAGGTCTTTAAGAGAGGATAAGGGTAGGCTATAGGAATTAATGGAGGTCCTTGGATTGGGGCTTAGTGGTGGATGGAGGGGATAAGGTGGCTGGCCACCTTATCCCCTCCATCCACCACTGCCACCTTTTTGGATATGTTCTTTTGTGCACAAGGTTTTAGGCCATAGGATCTAATTTGTAGGGTCAAGATTAAATAGGTTTAGGTTTTCTAAAAATAGGAGGGCTCAAGACAAGGTTTAATGTGTAGAAAAAGTTGTCTTAAGAGTGGTTTTAGGAAGTGTCTAGGATATGCCATTTGTCCTCATGTCCTTCTTTCTTTCTTATCTTTAATTCTTTACCACTCCAAGCTTCCTAGCTTTATTCCATGTAATTTAATCTTCACCACTTATTCCTGCATTACTCAAAAGACTCTAATTACATGCTAATTGGATATAAAATATTTATATGACCTAAATATGCACGTATGACTATAAGGTAATATTTACAACCCATATGCACTAGACTAACTAGGTAATTAGCATAAAATAGACAAGTTACCAATATAAATTATGTATCTATCATTACTCCCATGCCTATCTTTTGCTAGTCCTTAGCAAAACAACAAATAGAGAAACACGCAGGAATATAGGAAAGCAATTTTTATGAAAAAAGAGAATGTGGGAAATCAACACACGAACTTGAGCTAAGCTGGATGTAGAAATTTGATATGATTTTTCACATGTACAAAGGAAATTAGACATAAAACCTTAATGACAAAGACTCAACAGTTCTAAAGTATCGACTCAAATATGGACCACCTAAATCAAATTAGCGATCTTATTATCTTTAAGACTTGGGTCTAGGAAGCAAGTTAGATGGCTCTGAGAACCCACCCAAAGTTTGAATCGGATGTGAGAAATAAGCATCTTTGTGTGTAAGAAAGTGACTCGTCAAACGGGCAACTAAGTTGATTCCAAGTATTCAATATGGGTTAGAATATCTTTTCATTCTAATGGACCTAGTTTTCAAATTGGCCTTACTAAAAATTGATAGCTTTCTCCTCATCTATTGCTATCCTGTGGTCAGCACTCTAGGCGTATATCTTCCTAGCTGGACTTTAGGGTGCTTTTCCTACTTTTTTTTTCTCTTTTTCCTATAGGATAAACACCCATATGTAGCGAGGTGTTGTTTATTAGAAGGGTAGCATCCATTTCTAGCGAGATGCTCTTAGTTGATGGAAGAGCACCTATTTGTAACGAGGTGCTTATTTATTTGGTGGGTTTTCTTTTCTTTTTTCTCCTTCTCATTTTTTTTGAAGGCTTATTATATATATATTATATTATTTTTTCTCCAAACCATTTTTCTAGGTAAGTGGTGAGTGGTTCTCCTTCATCCGTTCAAAAGCCTTTCCTAAAACAAGATCCAAAAGCTAAGGATATAGGCTGGGATCTAGACATCCTACATCTGAGGAGCATATCTAGTGCAACATGTCAGCCATACCCACAAGGATCAATTGACCCTTAGACTAAACCTTATTAACCACTATGGACTCAACAAAAAGTCACCTAGAAAATGAGTCAGTGAAAGATGTAGGTGGAGATTGCTTAAATCTCAAAGGCTCTACACACTAAAGGGTAGAAAGATAAGTCATTTATTTATCACTCTTTTTGACTTAATACTTTTGAATTTTTCAAATCCCTTCAAAGACTTAGGTTACAAATCCTTATTTTAGTAAATACCTAAGAAAATTAAGTTGGAATTCAACCTGAAGAGTGTAGGCAGAAAGATTTTGTTTGTATATTTTCAGAAATCGGTAAATCCTCATAATTAAAAATTTTCAATCTTTTATAGCTTAAATTTGAAAATCATCAATTTTTTTATTTTCTTTTGAAAAATAAATTTTTGGCATGCTATATATAAAATTTTGGAGATAAAAAGGGACTCAATAAATATTATTTACCCCCCATGCATATTTCATGTAATGTCTTCAATGCATGCAATATACATAAGAATAGAAATAGATATCACCTAACAACTTATGAGTCTTGAACAAATATAGCTTGATTATCTCCAAACTTGAATCAAATAAGACAAAAAACAAGCTAACCTAATTCATTAGGTTGCCTCCCAACAAGCGTTGAATTTTACGTTTACAGCTAGATGCAATCCTTGTAAAGAAGATATCAACGATTCAATAAAAATAGTAAAACTAAAAAGAGATATCTATTCATAAGGGTTCAAAATCAAAGGTCCACAGATTTGGACTAGATTATGGTGTAGTCCCATCCCTAAGGGATGGAAATTGTGCAAGTGGTGTGCCATGCATGCCTGCATCCTTTCATCTCTTATTCCTCGAGCATGCAGAGTTGATCATTGTTTGGATGAGTGTAACCTAGATAAAGGGCAAGGACTCAACATGTGTCCTTTTAAAAGTAGAATCCATAAAATGTATACAAATAAACTAATATTCAGGTTGCACAAATTCAAATTTATTAAGGCATGTAGCAAGATTCAGAATTCCCCAATTGGCCCAAAAATCAATCATGAAATCCCTCTCCAAATAAAAATCAATTCCTTCTTCTATCATGATTTCTTTGCTTATCTCTTCAAATTCATTAGACCTCAGAATATTATCTCCAACCTCTTGAAACTCAGACTCAATTTCTAATGTTGAAGTCAAGGTAGGGTTGACTTTGATCTCGTCATCCGAATCAGATTTAGATTCTTTTCCCTGGCCCTCCTCTAAAGTTATGATGGGGTTTTCAAATAATTCAAAATCAAGAATTTTGGAATTAGAAGCCGAATCCCCATCTACAATTGTGGATTTCTTTGTAGAATCTAAGTTGGGTTCAGAGATATTGACCCAATTTCATCATTAACTATTTTAAATTAATACTCATTCACTTGGGAATTCTGGTTTTCTTTATCCACCTTAAAATAAAGATTCAAGGAATTCTCAATGATATTTTCATAATTATTTTCCAACACTTGGGCAAAGGGAATACCAATGGTAGATTGAACTAGTTTAGGAGCATTAGGTGCAATCCAATCGATACTTGTAAGACCTCATCGCATAAATTCCATAAAATTAGTATTTAAAATCATTTTCCGCTGGCCTTCCTCATCCATTTGCTAGAACATCTCTATCATTCTAGCCTTCATTTCAATTAATTGTTGATTCTATTTATCAATCTCCAATTGAAGGCCATATTAGGTATCACTAAGTTTTCTTTGGATTCAATTAAGAGGTTAGGTTTTGGTGGGTGAACTCATTGAAAGACTGGTACTTGGGGGTAGGGTAGAACTATGGTTAATGGGATTTAACTTAATTCCATTCCTTGAGAATTCTGGCTCTATATTTTTTTCCACAATCCAAGGTCTTCATTATGTGAATTAGATTCATTTGATTTCCATTTAGCTAGCATCCCTTCCAATCCATAGGTCAACTAGTAGAGATCCTCAAGTTCAAATGACCTATCTTGGCTATGGTCCTGGGAAGGGTCGGGGTCATGGTATCCACCTAAATTGTAGGCCCTATGGGATTGGTTATCAAAGGATGAGGACCTTCGATTCAAATCATTGCAAGGAGGATGAATGTTATCACTAGTGAACCTAAGGTTAGAATCATATCCTTGGGTAGAGGTGATAAGGTGTGTCTCATCATAGCTAAAATGCCCAAGTTAAGCTAGAAATTAGGTTAGACACTATCTTATTAACACAATAAATGAGTTAAGTATGGGAATCAATGAAAATGACTTAAAACCTCAAATTGGTGTTAAAAATGCATAATTTGGTTAGTTAATGAGATATTCTATTCACAAATACAAAATGATGATCCAATTGCCATTTGAACACATTTTCGAGTGCAAAAGTTCAAATCAATAGTGAAATCATGTTCTAATATGTTCAATTTAGCTCCAATAAAAATTTGAAGGCATTTGGACATAAATAGGACCCTGCATTCATTAGATTACATATAGGTCCTCATGCATTAACATTTTATTTACACATTTAAGTCACAAGGACTTCTTTGAAAGTCGGCAGGGACCTTTGTGAGAGACTTCAGCAACTGGGCTATTTTGACTCTTTCCACTTATGGGTTCTTTTGTAAAATTTCTACCCCTTCAACCCATTTGGGCTTGTGTGCAAAACATCCAACACACCTGATGCTCGCGATTCACTATCTCACCAATGAACATGGTGCACAGGAACCATTGATCCATTGCATCCTTAATCCAGCGGTCGATCCTACACCTCTGAGCATGTGCCTTTGTGGGAAGCTTCGTAGCCTCACCTAGATCTAATCTGACGATGGATTTTTGTCTAAAATCTTCCTGTGCACCTATCACTCACTCATCCACCGTTAAGCCTAGTTTCGACTAATCTTGATTAATGGCCACCACAATTACCTCAATGCCTACTTAAGTGATAAACATGCATAAATTCATGATAAAATGCTTATTTATGATAGTTCCTAAGCCTAGCATTGCATTCCATAAGTATAAATAGTTCATAACATGCATTAAATTACATTTAGGATAATTTGTGTATATTGTTTAGTAATTCTGACATTTTATGGCCAGGAGGCAATGCGACATCTTTATGGGCTTCGGATGAAAAATCCGACCGTACGGATGGATTTGGAGTGATGATCGTAGTCCGACAACGTGGAAATCACCTCGATCCGAGCACCATGGCATCCTCTGCAAGCAAGGAAAGGTGGATGGTCCAGATGGTGCCATGTGGTACCATCTGGAGTGCCCAAGGTCACCTACCATACTTCCAAGGGCCACCCAACAAGAAATCTCAGTCGTTGGATGAAAATCCCATAGTTGAGAGCCCTCCTTCACCGCGTGGCCACAGCACATCTTCTCGACACACTTGTTGACATGGTGCAACGGTGGAGGTGCTTGATCGCAAGGGAGGGGTGCGGGTTCGAGACCCGAAGAGCCCCCCACAATTGGTCAATTGGGCGAACGCCAATGCGTACGCCAGCGCACACCACGCGCATGCTAGCATGCTCACAAATGCTCACTAGTAGGGCACGAGTGTGATTCATGCGCATGATGGAGGGCCAGTGGAGCACGTGCGTGAGTGGGCATGAGTTGGCTACAGCAACGCTTGAGCTGGACCTACAACGATGTCCTGGAGGTCGCTAATTACCTTATGTCCATTTTTGGCCCCTTCCCATCCACTATTTAAAGACCTACACACCTCCCTTGCCTAGGCATCTCTACCTTGCTACACCCACCTACTCTAGAGCTCTAGAAGCCCATCAAAGCTCCCAAGAGCTCATTCCCAAGCTCCAAAGGTTCCCTATTAGTGTAGCAATCCCTTACCCCACCAAATATTCGTCATCTCTCTCACCACCTTCATAGGGAGCCTTGGAGCCGTCCTCCCACCTCCATTCCAATAGAAGATCACCTCCACCTCGTCATCCCTGTTCCGTGCCTTGGTGAAGCATTCCTCTACTCGACGTCCTCCTGCATCTCACCTCCATCGTCCAGCATCTTACCATCTTTGTCCAAGCTACTGCTAAGCACCGTCATCTCGCCAAATAGCTGATTTGGTAGATTCCTCCTCACCCTTATCTCTTTTGTATTTTTTTTAGCACATTGTAATAAACATTTGCATGATATATTAGATTTGTTTTCATCTTTGTGAGTTATCTTGCTTTCCCTTTTCTTTACAAAAACACCAAAAAAAAATCACAAAACCCTAAAACCTTAAAAAGAAACAAAACAAAGTGCGGATTTCAACATAAACAAATGTCGCCTCCCTGTGTTCGACCTGGGACTCCCTTGGAGTTTCGATAAAATTGTATTTGATAGATGCATTTTATGAGCTATGACGATGGGTTCTCCAAACCCCAATTTTAATTCGTGAAACACGACTCATCATTTTGGCACTGTTTCTGAGGAGGCAACGGAATTTTCCTTCTTGTCTTTTGTGTTTTTTTGCATTTACTTATTATTAACCCCACTTGTCTCTAATTTACTATCTTGTAGGTACCCTAGTAAGGAGATCTAAGTGTGGTAGATCGAAGTAAAGTGCGAGTAAAGTAATTTGTAAGTGCCCCCCACATTCCCCCACCCCCGACTAGTTTCATTTCGCCACATTAATAACCAAGACTAATCTACTTAGGTGTTTGCATAAACCCTAGGATAGAATTTGTTTGTCTTGTTTGTCACCTCCACTCATCTCACCCTCGCATATTATAAAAATAAAAATAAAAATATACTTCTTGTGAGACAAATCAACATACACACTACATGCACCCACATTTGTGGCACATAACCTAACTTGATTTTTATCTACTCAACTGGGATTCCGACTTGTGGAACCGGTACACCAATTCAATACATAAAGGAGTAGAAATCATACTAGGTTAATCACCTCTTTGTGTGCCTTAATTGGTGGTGCATTTGGGCTAGCTGATTGAATTGTTTGGGCTGCACCACCTAATCTAAAAGGAAGTCATTTTGTAGCTACCCCATGGGATTCAATAATTAGGTCAAGCTAGGCACTCCATATTTTTCTTGATTTGTAACGGAAAATACTTGAACTTGTGATTTCAAACTTGGTTTGCCTCCTGGAAACTTGGTTGAATATACCTAATATTTGAACCCTAAAAGCTACTAAGCAAGATTCAAACCGTAAAACTCACTTCATTATCAATAATCTTTCTTGAAAACTTTCTGGTTGTGCACATATACACATTTTTCAATGAATCATTAAGGGCACAAACCATTAAGGGTCCATCACATTTTGAAAGCACTAAATATCCTAAGCCTAACTAAAATTGATTAGACGTTGGCCTTAAGGACTGATTCGCTCTTCAGGACCTAGATTGAGATTGTTCATGATTAACCTACTTATGCTAGTCAATCTAATGTCTAGCTAGGGGAGTAGCGTCAAACAACTGCGGTTGGGGGGTACACTAGGAACCGAAGGCACAAGCCAAAGGAAGAACCTTCTCCCCAGCCCCTCCTTCTAACTGGTTGGATTGACTGGATACAAGTAGAGTAAATCGTCTATAATCTTAGGACGGATTCTGAGAGTCTGTAGACCTTTGGGCTACCCAACCTAAGGACAGTCTTGTATTTTTTTATGCTGTAGGGTCCCTTCTCTTCCCTGTCCTTCCGACTTCCTTCCAGTGTATGCTTGGAAGGAGGTCATTGAACCCTCATTTGGAAGGACCTATAGACCATTCCTGGAGGTGGAGGTTAAGTTATAGCCAAGTAGATCCCATGGCTGATCAACAACCACCTCCCCCGCCCCCAAACTAACAAGAGTTGATTCAGAGGCAGTTGGAAGAATTGCAGTAGATGTAGCAATGGTTCCAATGAATGAATGGTTAGGGCACTCGGCCCTTGAAGGATTTTTATGATCCTTCGAATTATGAGGATCGTCTCGGCATTGTGATCCTTGTCGGTGATGTTGAGATCAAGCCCCAGGTTTTGAGTCTAATTAAACACTTTCACGGGCTTGGTTCAGAGGACCCATTCCAACATTTGGAGGACCTGATCACTCTGGTTCTGACCACCAAATCGTGGAATGTGAATGAAGAACAGATGCTCAGGAGGCTTTCCCCCCATTCACTCAGGGATAAGGCCACACATTGGTATCGTACCATTGAAAGACCGATTGCTACTTGGACAACTTTGAAATTGGCTTTCTTGAAGAAATTCTTCCCAATTGGGTGAACTAATGCATTGCGACAGGCAATTACCACTTTTGCCCAGCGGTAGGGGGAACCGTTTCATGGGGCCTGGGAGTGATTCCAGGATCTGTTGTGGAAGTGTCCACACCACAAGGTGCCTAAAGGCAACTTGTGCAGATTTTTTATGACGGGTTGAATGATCAACTCCGTAATCATGTGGATGCTTCTCGCGGAGGCAATTTCCTTAACAAAGATGCAAATAGCGTGCATGATTTGTTTGAGGAAATGAGTGAAAACTCTTTAAATCATGCCTCCATGGAAACCTTCAACCGATCCCAACAAACTAGATCAAATGCCAATGAGGTCCAAGATTCTCATACATTTGATATGGAATTGATCTACACTAAATTAGATAAGGTGGATTTGGTTGCTAAACAAATGGAAGAGTGGATGTTCGTAAAATCTAATTTTTCTAGATCCACTCAATCCTAGGGCTCGGGATTCCATTCTTTGTAAGCTCCTACGGGATGGGAGTTTGTGAACCAGCTGGAGTCAGCTCGACCTTCGGGCCAGCTCTTCTCAAAACCTTATGGGTTCCAAACTGGGGCATTTGATCCCAGTTTTTCTGATCCTTCTTCATCCTCATCTTATAAGGATGTTCGTGCTGTGTAGGAGAATGTTAAGTCCAACCCTTACTCAAATTCCTACAATCCTAGTTGGAAAAATCACCCTAACTTCCCTTGGAAAGATTAGGGGTTGCAGACCTTATATCGACCCAACAACTATGTACCGCAAAAACCAATGGGTCAGGGTTATGTATATACTCAGTTGCCCTTGAATCAGGTTAATCAGTCCATGTGGAATGCTCAATAACCTGCTGGGCGGGCTGATTTAAACCTGAAGATGGTAGAAATGCAAGGGTCAATGCTCCAGCTCATGCAACAAATGAAAACTTCGTTGGACACCTTGCAATCTGGACTTAGTGTAAACAACCGAAAGCCCAGATCTCTACCATCACAAGTTGTACCAAACCTAAGGAATGTATAGAACTGAGGTGCTGGGCCTCAAGGGTTTGGTAATGGTGGGGAGCTGCATGCTCAAGCTCATGCTATCTATCAGGCTACCCCAGCCTCTCCCAAAGCGAACCAAGTTTCCACCATAATCAACTGGGAGCCTCCTGTTTTGCCCAACCCTCCCAAGGCACTAACCAACAACATTTTCCCATGGCAAATACCATCACTTTGAGGAGTGGTAGTAGACACAAGGGACCTATCTAACCCCATGTCAACACCATTAGGCCCCGTAGTAAGAATTCCAGACTCCCAACTAAGAATATAATCAACAAAACATCAGAGTCAGATTTAGGAGTATGTTGTTGTATGGGCAAACAGAAAAAGTCAGAGGAGAAATTGGAGGAAAGGATGTCCTTACTTTCAGCTTTCAAATTGACAATCATTTTACTCCTCGTGGCTATCGGATCAATCCCCGCCGATGCCATAGGTTTACTGAATTCATATAAAGAAAAGCGTAGAGAGGAATCTAAAAATAATAGGGGAGTAGTCTTGTTTGATAACACAAGCACATTGATCTTAAACAAGCTACCCCCTAAGAAGTTGGACCCGGGAGCCCCACTAATTTCCTGCACAATAGGAAACATTACTTCTGATCGAGCCCTCCTCGACTTGGGTGCTTCCATTAATGTGATCCCCACCTCACTGCACATGGAATTGGGTCTAGGCTACCTGAAACACACTGCCATAACCTTGCAGTTAGCTGATAGATTCATTACAAAACCAAGGGGTCTTTTGGAGGATGTTTTAGTCAAGGTTAATAATTTGCATTACCTTGCTGATTTCATGGTCCTAGACATGGAAGCTCCAAAACAGCTTGACCACACCCCAATTATTTTGGGAAGTCCTTTCTTGGCTACCGCCAAGGCAAGGATTGATTATGAATCAGGAAATATAGAAATGGCCTCTAGGAATAAAACAAATCGATTTAATATTTTCGAGATCTCAAAGATGGAGAAAATTAAATGTGGTTTGATAGAGGACCTCAGTAGAATAGAGGAGGTAATGGCCATAGATACCTTGAACAACCATTTGATGGCTAACTCAACCCAAACTCATGAAGAGAATCACATGGTTGCCGGTATAATTGAGGACAACAAAAACATGCAACCAACTGTAGCAACACGGGATGAAGAAGATATTCATGAAATTGGAAATCTGTTGGATGATTCACATGATCAAGTTACAACCCAACAATGTCCTCATCCTGAATTTTTAGAGTTTGAGGTTCAACCTTTAAGTAGGAATCAGGATGGTTGGATTAAGCACCCAAATTGTGAGGATGGAATTGAACTTTGGGGAGAAACTCTTGAAATGTTAGATATTCTAGAGTACCCACAAACCCCTAACACATCACCAAACCCTCATCATTGTTTTTCACCCAACCATTGCACAAATTCTATATCCACTCACAAGCTGTGTTATTGCAGCCTCAATGTTAGTTATTTTTGATTGAGGACTTTGCCTAGCTAAAGGCACTAAACTTAGCATGTGTAAAGGATGTTTCGAGCTGACCAGAATCTCACGAAAACCAGGTGCTATTTTTCCATTTCTGCTATCTTGCATGCTTTCATTTTAACAATGAGGACATTGCATTAGCTAAGCATGGGGGGGTGGATGTCTTATGAAATAATATTTTTGTCAGCCGTAACAGTAATTTCCTGTTATTTTATTTTTAAAAAAAACAAAGACAAAAAAAAATTTAGAAGTAGGAGAAGAGAACATAAGCATTAGGAGTTGCAAACTTTAGGAATTGATACTTTGGGACCTGAATACTTAGACTCTTCAGGTCTATGGGCTTAATTAGCCCGAGTGTCTACTCGAATGTGGACTTAGTCTCGAGTCCTCACCAAATAATTTTATTCTAATTTGACTAATAAATTAGGGTGATAAGTACATGACTTATCAACCCACCCTCTGATTTGAGGGGACTTTAAGTCTAAGCATCTACACACTATTTGCACTGACTCACTTTTCGATGGTTCTTTTAGAAATTGGGTAGCTAATGAACTTTTTAGGGTAGTATGGCTGGCAAGTTGTCATGGGTAACAACCCATTAGCCAATTGTCTAGAGCCCAGCTACATGACCATACTCATTCTATTGCTTTTAGGTAAATCTTAGATCAGGGAAGCCACCTACTTAGAAAAAGAAAAAAAATGATGCTAAAAATTAAAAAAAAAAATAGAAGGAGAAAATAAAAAAAAATAAAACCATACTTTACCGCATGAGTATGGTTGACAAATTGCCGTGGGTAACAGCCCATTGGCCGGTTGTCTAGAGCCTAGCTCACAAAAATGCACATTAATTCCCAAAACACTTAAGGAAGAAGTGGGGAAGTAGAATAAACTGGGGAGATATACACTGGGTTCACCCTTGTGTTAACCCTATAAGAAAATAAAGTAGGGAGAAAGTTACCGTTCGGAAAGATAAACATTTAAGTAGAAACTCTTAAGATCACCTAGGGTCGTAGAAACCTAAAGTCCATTTTAATTGCCGCCTAATGAGTCTTTCACTCTTTTCACAAGATGCTTAACACTTAGAGTCGTTTTCGAGTCTTGGGTGGGTTGGGTAGCCGTAAAAAGTTATCTCAAAACTCTCAAACACAAAAAAAAAATTCGAAAAAAATTAGAAAATAAGAAAAAGCAAAAAAATTGTATTTTTTTTCAAATAAGGCGAGGGCTTGGGCGATCTACATTCTGGTAGACACTTGGGCACTGTTGAGTTTTTGTAACTAGGTCTTGGGGTTGAAATTTTCTAAAGCAATCAATAAATCTTGCCTAAGTAATCAAATCCTGATTCTACTCTTATACATAGCATTTAGGTTAATTTCACTAGGGACTAGCAAAAGATAAGCATGGGAGTATGATAAACATGCATAAATTCACGATAAAATGCTTATTTATGATAGTTCCTAAGCCTAGCATTGCATTCCATAAGTATAAATAGTGCATAGCAAGCATTACATTGCATTTAGGATAATTTGTGTATATTGTTTAGTAATTTTGACATTTTATGGCCAGGAGGTAATGCGACATCTTTTTGGGCTTTGGATGAAAAATCCGACTGTACAGATGGATCCGGAGCAATGATCGCAGTCTGACAACGTGGAAATCACCCCGATCCGAGCACCATGGCATCCTTTGCAAGCAAGGAAAGGTGGATGGTCCAGATGGTGCCATGTGGCACCATCTGGATCACCCAAGGCCACCCGCCATACTTCCAAGGGCTACCCAACAAGCGATCTCAGCCGTTGGATGAAAATCCAACGGCTGAGAGCCCTCCTTCACTGTGCGGCCACAACACATCTTCTCAACACACTTGTTGACAAGGCACAATGGTGGAGCGCTTGATCGCAAGGGAGGGGCGTGGGTTCGAGACCTGCAGAGGCCCCCTAATTCGCCAATTGGGCGTATGCCAGCACAAGCTAGCGCGCACCCACACGCATGCCAGCACGCACGCTAGCATGCACTAGCAAGGCATAGCATGATTCGCACGTGTGATGGAGGGCCAGCAGAGCGTGCCCCTGAGTGGGCGTGAGTTGGCTACAACAACGCTTGAGCTGGACCTACAGCGATGTCTTGGAGGTCATTAATTACCCTGTGTCCATTTTTGGCCCCTTCGCATCCATTATATAAAGACCTACACACCTCTCTTACCTAGGCATCTCTACCTTTGCTACACTCACCTACTCTAGAGCTTTAGAAGCCCATCAAATCTCCTAAGAGCTCATTCCCAAGCTCCAAAGGTCCCCTATTAGTGTAGAGATCCCTTACCCCATTAAATATTCATTGTCTCTCACTACCTTCATAGGGAGTGTTGGAGCCATCCTCTCACCTCCATTCTGATAAAAGATCACCTCCACCTCCTCATCCCCATTCAGTGCCTTGGTGAAGCATTCCTCTACCTGACGTCCACCTTCATCTCACCACCATCGTCTAGCATCTCGCCCTCTTCGTCCAAGCTATCGCCAAGCGCCGTCATCTTGCCAAATAGCCGATTTGGGAGATTCCTCCTTATCCTTATCTCTTTTGTATTTTTTTTAGCACATTGTAATAGACATTCGCATGATATATTAGATTTGTTTTCATCTCCTTTGTGAGTTATCATGCTTGCCTTTTCTTTACAAAAACACCAAAAACAAAATCACAAAACCCTAAAACCTCAAAAAGAAACAAAACGAAGTGCGGATTTCAATGAAAACAAACGTCGCCTCCCTGTGTTCGACCCGGGACTCCCTTGGCATTTCAGTAAAATTGTATTTGATAGATGCATTTTGTGAGCTATGACGATGGGTTCTCCAAACCCTTATTTTAATTCGTGAAACATGATTCATCATTAAGCACCATCCTTGAGCTCATGCGTGCCCATTGACTCCCTTCCCCCTTGAGCCAATCCCTTCATCTACGTTTCCAGCTCCTCTACCTCCTTTGTCAACAGCCAGTGACAGGGGTGGTATCTCCTACTCCAATTCGTCGTTGTAGCGACCAACTATAGCCCAGGGACCCCATTCCTCGCTGGAGATCCTTTCATTCCCCTTTGTCTCCACAGCAACCTGCTATAGATCCAGGCATTCTATTCATTCACTTAGCTAGAATTTTTAATGCTTTCATAGATTAGATTTACTACTTTCTAGGAGTAGAATTAGTTAGTTAACTAACTGATGAACTATTAGATTAATTAGGTGTAGAGTTAGCCTAGATTGACTTTGCCCTCTCTGATCAATTCAGATCAGAGAGGTGGTTTTTCATTGTCATACTGATCCATTGATCTCCCTCATCACCTCACACTCGTTTCTAAATGTTTTCCTCACATTTAAATCACCAATCACCTGTACACCTGAGCATTCAACAGATTTGAAGCTCATTAGCTTTTAGATCTGCTGAAGCACTAAAAATCAACTTAAGAGTGTCTCATTCAGGTCATACATCCATCAATGCTCTCACCGTGGATTTAATTGCAATTGATTCACTTAATTCATATAGATTTGTTTCCCACGCTTGATCGAAAGACCAAGATTTAATTTGGTTTTAATGAGTTTTAATCAAGTGAATTGAGTTCATTTTTGAGTAATTAGTTTGATCGCAATGGGTTTAAGTTTCAATGCCTTGATTTTCAATCCAATTTTCAGAGTTGGCTCTATTTTTGAGTAGGCCTAGGAATCTCAGATTTACTAAGATGAGGTCTAAACCATGACTTATTAGCTTTTACAAGAATGCTTGAGGTCCTAAACACTAATTTATAGTGTTTAGGTGTTCAAAGTGATCAAATTACAGTGGTGATCTCACATTAAGAACCCAATTTGGGGGACATTCATTCCTAACTTCAAAATAATTTCAATTAGTTGTTTGAGCATGCAATGAGTTTCAAAATATTTGGAAGAGAATTCTGAAGCAGTTTTTAAGTGAAGTTAATTTCTAGATTAATCCTTTACTCTTATATTATCTATGGTTATGAGGAAGGGATTGACTAGGATTTGATGTGGATTTTTAGTGATTTCATCATATTTGAGTAGCTGTTGATAGTTGCTTTGTTCTATTCATTTGCATAGATTTTATTGGGAGATCTAATCCTTGATTTCAAATGATTTGGATATGAAATGGTTTACTGGGCTTTATTGATCCTTAGATCTGGTTTATCAGATCTGAGAATGATTTCTTGAAAGTCAAATCAGGCTTCAAAATATGATCTGGGCTGATAGCACTTAATCATCAAGCTAGGCTTCAAAGTTGCAGCTGATTAGCAGCTTGATTTCAGCAGATATAGGTAGCTATGCTGTTTCTTAATTGGACACCAACATTAGCTATTGGCTACTAAAATTGAGCAGTAGCTGTTGTTTTCACAGTAGCAATAGCAACCTGGAAGAAATTTAGAAGGAGTTCAGGTTGGAGTTTGAGTTGATTTGAATGGTTTAATGGGCTGACATTGTGTTGTAATGGTAGAATTCATTTGTAAGCATTCACGTACAAGTTTAGACTTCAATCTTTATCTGAAATAGCTTGTAATTTTTTGTAATTAATTCATTACCAGCAGCACGTCATTGAAAAATCTGTCCAAAGTTATAAATTTGATGAAATTCAATATAAACTTATGTTTTAATGATCAGTCATGTTACTTATGGCTTGCTGGAGGTGTCTAAGTGTTTTTATTGTTTTTCCAGCCACTTAAGCCATTTTAGAAGCCTTAGCTTCCATGGTTAAAATCCATTTAGGCCTCTTATGTGTGAGCTTTGTAAATAAATAAAAATCATAAAAAAATAAAAATAATAAAATAAACCTGTTAGAGTAACATCAGATATTTGTTTAAGCATTTGCAAAGTTACAAAGTATTCCAAACCCCCGGCTTAGTAGAACATACTAGTCGACAGTTTGGTATACTTTGAAACTTAATAAAAGAGCTTAATCTAAAAATACCAAAAGGAATTCTTCTCTCTCTCATCTCACATTTTCTCTCTCTTCTCCTACCTCTATAAAATACGAAAACACCATAAAGATATGAAAAAGCTAAAAATCTCATAAAAATACCATGTATATAGTATTTATACTTGTAAATATAACTTAAGACTAAGCTACATGTAAATATTGTAATACAAGCAAATAATGTACATAAATAACTCATGGTTGTACTATATATATTTAATTAAGTATTTTGGATGATTTAATATATATATAACCTTATTATATAATTGTATATTATTTTATATCAGAGTAAATGTACTAATATTAAGTAATAATAAATAACTATGTACATACCTATAACCATATCTATTACTGTACATACATATTTAAGTAATTATTATATAGTGTATGATAACTGTACATTAATTTATTTATGTACATATTGTAGGTAATTAGGTTATTAAGTTAATTAGGTAAATTATTAAGTTAAAATAAAATAAATTAATAAATTAAGTTATTACTGAAGTAATTTATACTGCACACTTATATATATTAATTTTAATATTTTCAACCTATTTATAATATATTTATACTGTATAATAGTATTTACAACTTAATTATGTATATACCTCTTAAAAAGGTATATTTAAAACATGTATTTAAATGTTCTAAAATAAAATAAAATTGTGTAATAAATACTGTAGGATCTAAAAGGTACAAGCACACTAGAAGGAGGGATGAATAGTATGGTAGACAAAAATATTTAAGCAAATCAAACCACAAAAAATAACACTAGATGTATAGTGGTTCCCCTCACTTGGGTATTCCACTACCTAAATCTCCCGACTTAGGATTTTTAACCCAATTCCCTCAACCTGAAGGGAATCAATCTGCTATAAATGGAGGTACTTAATGGGTTACCTTAACCCAATTACAAGAAGAATAAGAGCAAAATGATACAAGTGTAAGCAAGCAACAATAAAGCTTACAGCTAAATTCCTAAGTCTTCAACAAAAATTTGCTTAATAAAATGATTATATACCAATTTAATGAGAGCACACTAAAGCAAAAAATTTTATGATGAAGAACGAGATCACTTTAAAGAGGTTTGTTGTAGAGAGTATCGCCTTGATAAAAGCAACAAATCAACAATCCTTGCAGCTAGAAATGTGTAATATGGGAATTAGGAGCAAGGAGACAATATTTGCTTGTTGTTATATGCAAATGACACCCACAAGGTGTTTATATAAGCCACTAAACACCTTCCCTATGATTACTAGCCGTTAGGGGCAATTTGGGAAGATTAGATATAGGATTAATTGCAAAATAGCCGTTCAGATTGGTTACAACAGTTAGTTGGTACCAGTACTAAAGTTGTGCTACCGGTACTGACTGCTCACAGATGACTAGTAGTCAGCCCAATAAAACCTGGGTATCGGTAATTAGTGCTTACATTTGAGTACCAAGTCACTAGGTATGGTACTCATGATGAGTACCAGTACTTGCAACTCACAGATTTGGATCCTGTGACCTACATGTACTGGTACTCATGAGTACCAGTACTTGTAAGGTCCAGGCACTACACAAGTCTTCAAACTGTGAGCACCTGATACCGGTACTCATAATGAGTATTGGCACTTAATGTTCACAGTTTGGGACTAGAACCCAAACCTACGCTAAGTACCAAGAATGACTTATGATCATTAATATATGTGAAATTTGAGCGTAGAAACATGATCAATATGACAACAAAATGATGAATTTTCAAATGATTACCTGAACGGGAGAATGATTCCTAATTATCTCTATTTTGATTTTAATTCCTAAGTAATTTATCTTGTTAGGAGATATATACAATCTAGATTACAAAATATATGAACAAAAAAGAAACAATCGTCAATCTTCATGCCATCATTACTTCTTTCATACATCCTTAGATCCTGTTATTTCCTGAAAATAACACTTTATAAACTCATTAGATTTAAAATGGTTTTGTCAACACCAAAACATAAAAGAGAAGTGGAACTATGTTCCAGCAATCTCCTCCTTTTTGATGTTGACAAAATAATAGAAATACCTATATTTAAAATAATAGAAACCTCATTAGAGAAGGAATACAAAAAACTCTGCTAGGAGTGAAACCTCCCTCTCAAACTAAGCTTCCTTATTTTAAATACATTGTATGTACCATTTCTTCCCCTTTTTGTCAATCAAACAAAAAGAATATAACAATATGCATAGACAATGGCTAGGCATGAAACAAGATTGGAGAGCAACAATCATAAGAAAACAAGCATATTAAAGGTCATAACAACCATAATTGAAGTCATACATCATTAAAAGACGTAATAACCAAGCAAAAACATGTTCAAATGTTCAATAAATGAAAATATAAACTAAAACTAATTGTGAGGACATTTTCTGATAAACTTTTGAGCATGTGTGCTTCTAGTTCTACCACCATCATCACCATCATCATCATTATCTTCATCATCTTCATCATCTTCTTCATCTTCAGCATCTTCATCATCACTTTCATCATTAGAAACCTCTTCTTCATCTTCATTGTCTTCTTCCTCTTCATCATCAAGAAGGATAGGTTCTTCCGCCATTGTAGATGAGACATGAGACGGGTCTTGAAAATGCTTTTGGCATCTCTCACTGTATTCTTTAGGTGCTTTTGGTTGAGTCACTTCCTTTTCTTAGGATGTTGAGTGGAAGAAGCCAAATGAGGGGACCCAACGGAAAGTGAAAGATCATAGAACTTGCGAGTTCCATATGACGGAAAGCAAAATTGAGATTTGATAGGTTTTGTCCAATATAATTAAAAGTGTTAATCATATTGAGATCAATTTTAGACACATTTGACAAATTGACCTAAGGAGTTTCAGCTTCTGGATATGGATAAGTTATAGGAACAAAAGCTGAGGATGATTTAGGAGGTGGATGAGAAGAAGATTGAGCATTTGGATCAACTTCATCTTCACTAGATGATTCCTCTCTAGTCGATTTTACTCCCATTTTCCGGAAAGTGGACCACTTGAAGTAGACCACTTTTCTAAGCGGAGTAAAGTTAGAGAGATCGATTTTACTCTTGATAAGAATGTGAGATACAAGAATATCAAGAGGAAGAGTTGAAGCATGGTAATAAGGTCTTAAGAACTGAATAAATACTGTGTTCCAATTTACAGGAAAACTTGTTATAATAGCATAAATTAAAGGTAAAATGTCTACAAAGATTTTGTGGAACCCTGAGTATTTGGCCGTTAGGTTCCATGCTAAAATTCTGAATAGAACTCTAGAAAATAAAGTCATGTTTGGGGCAACCAAAGCTTTTCCTAGATAGTTTGGGAGCAAGAGTGTTTCATGAATTTTTGAAGTAGGGAATTTCTCCTTAAGAGTATCAAAAGCATGACATTCGTTAGGACATTGGGTTATGGTGGATAGGAATTTGGGTGAAACAATTATCTTTTGACCAAAAATGTTTGAAGTTAAGACAAGATTACCTCGATTGTCTTGTTCTTGGAGATTTGCAAAAAATAGACAATTAACATCAGGATAATCTCCAGGAACATCCGCAAAGAATGACTCATCAAAGAAATGCATGAGGTTTTGTTCAAATAAGCGAGTGGTGAAGTTAAAGAGTTGTAAAGAAAAGTCTTTCCATTCAACTAGCCAACAATGGTGAAGCTTTAGGCCCTTATACCAATCAAACTTTGATTTGGCATCCTCATTGATGCAAAATTTGTGAAATGCATCTTGAGGTGCCTTTCCAATACTCTTAGATTTAGGTGCCATCTGAAAAACATGCAATAAGAGTAGGAGAAACAGTGAGTAAATCAGAATATTTCCTTTGATGTGTGCATACAAAATATACTTAAGCTTGCATATACTGGTACCAGCGATTAATACTGGTACCTACTGTCAAAAGCAGGCTCTGCTGTACCCAGCTTGTACCGATACTGGTGATAGGTACTGGTACCATTTGGTACCCGACGAGAAATAGAATGCAGCAGTAGGGATGATTTAGAGGAAAGTGAAAACAAGTTGAAGAGAGAATCAAGATATAAAGATCTACAAAGGAGATGAGAAAATACCTAGAGTTAAGTCTTTGAGGAGATCCTTCTTCTTCTCTTTGGCTAAGGTTTGGAGATGGTCTTGGAGAGAATGAGAACTAGGTTTTGGAAGGAACAAAATGGGGCAACTATTTGCACTTGACCTCTTTTATATGGGATGGGTCATGTGCTAGTCACATAACCACTTAAGTGGTTGAGAGAAATTTGAATGTACAACTTAGGTATTGAAAATAAAGTAGTCAATGACCTAAGTTAAGAAACCATATTGCAAACAACACCTTGATATTTCCAAAAATATGGAAATATTACAGTATACCCCTTTTCAACAAAAGTGGGTAAATTGCAGTTAGGCCCTCAGGGATTTTTATATTTACAAACAAGTTACAAAGCGATCAAACTTTTAATTTTGAACTTATTTAATTGTACAAAGTCCCATTTTTTTTCTTATAAAGCAGAATCTCTCTGCTGCAAGAGGTTTTGTAAAGATGTCTGCCAATTGGTTTTGTGTATCTATAAATTCTAATTGAATGACACCTTGTAGCACATTGTGTAAATGCCCGTTCTGAGCCCTTTAAGACGTCTGGACTGTCAGTCAGACGTCTGGTCAGACATCTAGACCCCTTTCCAGATGTCTGGAAATTGAAATTTTGGTACGAGCCTTCACGTCTACGCGTGGGCTACGCACAGACAGTACCTCCTTTCTCTCTCCTTCCCTCTTCTCTCCTCCATCCAAACCCTAACGCCTCTTATAAAAGGCCCCCTCTTCCCCTCTCCCTTTCTCCCACTTCACCACAGCACCTCCTTCCCTTCATTTCCACCCTAGCAAGAGGAGAGAGCGCGAGAGCGGTGACAAGGAGGAAGAGCTTGAGCTCGCGAGCTCATGAGGGCTTGCCGGAGGGCGCACAGCCGGAGCGACGTGTGCGGGAGGAGGAGCGAGTTGGGGGAGACATCTCCGACACTTTTTGCAGCTAGAGCTGCAGGTGAGGAGGTGAGGCCGTGGCTGCGCGCGGTGTGGGAGAGCAGCATGTCACTTTGATTCTGGAATTTTTCCATAATCAGACATCTGACGTGATGTCCAGACGATGGGGCGGACATCTGGTGACCACACCGGACGTCTGAAAGCAGCTTATTGCAAAGAGATTGCTTTGGGAAGGCGCGGGACACGCCCTCCCACGTGTTTCAGACGTTTAGACAGCTTACCAGACGATTGGAAGCACTCCCAAACGTCCAGAGAGGAGGTTGAACGTCTGGAGGTGGGTCTAGACGGTCTAGAAGAGGTTTTGGACATCTGAGGTCAACGCAGAACCTAAGGACTTCATTCTATTGCAGGTTCGGGGCTTGCAGAGGCACGTGAGCCTGCCGTTCGAGCCCCCAATACTCTTGAGTTGTCTGGTAGAGTGGTTTCCCCCTTTATTTAATTATTAAACATGAATGCTTATGTGAAATTGGATAACTAGAAACCTAGGATGTGGCATGAATCCTAGGATGAGAAGTACTTGCACTGTTGTATGAGTGTTTGAGATTGCAGTCTTAAATGAATGAATAGAAATGTGAACAATTGCCTGTTAATAAACAAGAACTGCCTGTGAAATATGACATGCCTATGTTAGTTAAATGATTTCATGTGACATTACCTATTGTATATGTTAAAGGATGGGAATACGAGCTTCATGTGTATAACCTAAGAATGGAAATGTGAATAATGAAACCTGGTATGGAATGGCTTGAGAAATACGAGTATGAACCCTATGGGGAGTTAGGAGTAGAGCTCCTGTGGATGAATGGAAAGGTCTGGAAAAGTGAATGGGGAGTGTGTTGGCTCCTGAGTACGTGGTACCAAGGGGGAGCAACTGTCCCCTTTTTAGTGTAGAGCGGAGCTAGCTGCCCTTGGGTTGGGACCTGGGGTTAGGAATGGCCACTCTACACCGACTCCTATTGGCCGTCATGTACACAGTACCAGGGAGAGATATTAGTGTAGGGAGGGAGCTAGCCACCCCACGGGGCCCGGGGTTAAGCTAGCTAACCTACATCGACTTTTTCTTTGGCCCTCTGGGCAAACTGTGGTAGTAAGACGAGGGTGCGCGGACTCTGGAGGGGCAAGACCCTGTTTAGTTCTGAGGGGCTAGACCCCTGTTACTGAGAGGGCTAGGCCCTATACTGTTCCGTGCTGTACTTTGGGCGTACCTGCTAGCGGAAAGGACTGACCGCGTGCCAGCGCGGGGTAGCTACCCGTGCGTTTATCGCGCATGCTGTAGTCACCGCTATGTCTAGATAGTGACCCTGGGGTGGTTGACTGGGTGTAGGATTATCACGGGGGACTCCCCCGGCCAGGAGAGCACCACGTGTGCCTTCTACTCTTCGGGAAAGACTGCAATCAAGATCGTTCCCACGAGGAACATTCGAGATCAAGAAAGAGATATGAAAAATAAACCAATGGGTGGAAAGGAATAACTTGTAAAATAAAGTAATTGGAAAAGATAAATTATGTGTTAGCTTTACTAATTTAGTTAGCAGGTTACCACTCTACTCAGCGTTCGCTGACTTTGTTACTCATAACCCTTTTCAGGTCCAGGTGTTGAGCAGCCCGAGTCACCGGCTGCAGAGGGTGCTAGGCCCAGTAGAGCCCAGTAGTAGTAGTCTTCTTCTTGTAGTACTTTCTGTTGTTAGTAAGTTCAAACTCTTGTTACCTTTATGTTTCTGTACCTTGTTTCCGTTTTACTGTGTGGTGGTGATATGTACTGTTAACAGCTTTTACTTCTTTTACTACTGTACTCTTTTACTGTTAGTTACTTAGTATAGTGAATGTGGTTTACTTTCCTGCTTTTTGGTTATTTCTTGTTGGACGATTAGGTCTTGGGATTAGTCGAGTCGAGCCAGTCTTAAGTCCTGTAGGGATTCGGGAACTGGGTCGTAACACATTGTCTCTAAGAAAATGTTGTTGAACATCTATATGTTTGGTACGTGAATGATGTGTCGAATTTTTGGATAAATTAATCGCACTTGTACTATCACAAAGAATTTTAGATTGCGCAAAAGATAATCCAAAATTAGACAAAGTCTGTCTCATGCAAATGACCTGAGAGTAAGCAAGTGAAGCAGCAATATATTCTGCTTCGATCGTGGAAAGTGAAACACATGTCTATTTTTTAGAGAACCATGAAACAAGAGATTCTCCAATAAAATGACAGGTGCCACTAGTGCTCTTTCGGTCTATCCGACTCCCTGCATAATTTGCATCACTATAGGATAATAAATCTAAGGTTTGTGCTTTAGGGTAAAAGAGACCAAGATCTCTTGTGCTATTTAGGTATTTAAATATTCTTTTTACTACATTTAAATGAGTTTCCTTGGGTTCAGATTGGAATCTCGCACATAAACATGTAGAAAAAAGAATATCAGGTTTGAAAGCTATAAGGTATAGTAGTGATCCTATTATACCCTGATATTTCTTTTCATCTGCCTTCTTGCTGGATAGATCTTCACCAAGAGAAGTAGATAAAGCAATTGGACTCACTTTTCCATTTACTTTTTCAAAGTCAAACTTCTTGAGAATTTCAAGAACATATTTTGTTTGACTAATGTAAATAGCAGTGTCTAATTGTTGGATTTAGAGGCCTAAAAAGAATTTGAGTTCACCCATCATACTCATTTCAAACTTAGTCTTCATAGTCTCACAAAAATGCTGACACAAGGACTCCTTGGTTGATCCAAATATAATATCGTCGATGTATATTTGAACCAACAGGATGTCATTTCCTTCTTCCTTTACAAAAAAAGTTGAATCAAGAACTTCAATTCTATAACTTTGCTAGAGAAGGAAGGACCTAAGTCTATCATACTAGGCCCTAGGAGCTTGTTTAAGTCCATATAATGCCTTATTGAGCTTGAATACATGCTCTACGTGTGCTGGGTCCTCGAACCTGGGAGGTTGATGAACATAAACTTCTTCCTTAATATAACCATTAAGAAAAGAGCTCTTGACATCCATTTAAAATAACTTGAAGCCCTTTGCACTTGCAAACGCAAGTAGCATCCGTATGGACTCCAAGTGAGCAATAGGAGCAAATGTCTCATTAAAGTCAATTCCCTCCTGTTAGTTATAGCCTTAAGCTACAAGTCTGGCCTTATTCCTAGTTACTAAACCAGATTCATCCAATTTATTTCGAAACACCCACTTGGTTCCAATAATAGCATTACCCTTAGGAGCAGGTACCAAGTCCCATACATTGTTCCTTGTAAATTGGAGTAGCTCCTCCTGCATAGCTACAACCCATGGTTCATTCTTTAATGCCTCATCAACTTTCTTGGGTTCAAGTTGAGAAACAAAGGCATTAAGGACAAAATCGGCTCTAAATGAGATTGGGTTTTTAGACCTTGTTCAATATCACCTATAATTTGACCTTAAGGGTGATCCTTGTGGTGTACCCATGCTTTTGGAATATCATGTACATTTCGTGTATCTTCCATTTTTGATACATTGATGAAGGGGGTATCTTCATCATCGGAATCTAGATTATTTGGTTCTGGTTTTCCTAAAGTTGTTTCATCATATGAAACATGCAGGGATTCTTCAACTACAAAAGTCCTTTTATTAAAGACTCGATAAACTTTGCTTCTTGTTGAATATCCAACAAAGATACCTTCATCACCTTTAGCGTCAAACTTATCAAGTCGATCTCGGGTGTTTAATAAAAGACATCGACTTCTAAACACCCTATGGTATGAAATCCTAGGAGACTTCTCATAACAAAGCTCATATGGAGTTTTCTTAATAATAGGCCTTAAGAGAGTTTTATTTAGAACATAACATGCCGTATTAATAGCTTTAGCCCAGAAATATGTTTGAAGCCCAGACTCCAGGAGCAAGGTTCAGGCGCATTCTTGTGCTCTACAACTCCATTTTGAGATGGTACCCGAGGAAATGAAAATTCATGGGATATGCTAGAATTGACACAAAAACTTGATACTTCCATTTTCAAATTCACCCCCATGATCAGCCCTAAGTCTAAGGATTGAAGATGTTTTTTCCTTTTGAAGACTTCGAGCAAGACTTAGGAAGGAGTCAAATGAGTCATCCATATGTTTTAGGAAGATGACCCAAGTGAATCTTGAGAAGTCATCAATAATAACTAGGCAAAATTTTGATCCATTTAGGCTCTCAAATTGTGTTGGCCCAAATAGATCAAGGTGTAACAACTCTAAGGGACGTGTAGTTGAGACTAAGTCTTTTGGTTTAAAAGAAGCTTTGTGCATTTTTCCAAGTTCACAAGATTTGGACAATGCATCTTTTTTGTAGGTTAGTTTGGATAGGTCCCTTACTAACTCATTTTTGGCTAGCTTATTTAGGTGTTAGTGATTTATGTGACCTAGCCTATGGTGCCATAAATCTACTTCAACATGAGAGGCAAGCAGACATTTTACAAATTTCTCTTGTGAAAAATGAAGAGCATATATATTTTCATATCTAAATCCTTCAATTAGAATTACATTAGTTCCTTCTTTTAGTATTTTAAAACCAGTTTTAGTAAACAATACATCACATCCATTATCACATATTTGACTAATACTAAGCAGGTTATGTTCTAAATTTTCTTCTAAAAGAACATTTCGTACCTACTTAGAGGAATTACCAATGGTACCTTCACCAATAATGCGACAACGTTTGTTGTTGCCCAACTTGACAAGTCATCGATCTTGTATTCACGTCCACTTGATAAAGAGGTCGAAGTGTCCCGTCATATGCTTGGAACACCCATTGTCTAGGATCCTCTTGTCTTTCTTAACTTGCAAAATAGTTTAATACATTTGATTTAGGTACCCATTTTCTTTTGGGTCCTTGATGGTTAGTTCCCTTCAAATCCTTAGATTTATAAATCACTTTTGTGTTGGATCTATAATTCTTAGGATTCTTAACCTTTTGATAAATCCATGCATGCTTAGGTGCATGTGATTTATTTTGTGTGTTCTTTTTGTTATGAAATTTTGCTTTTAAGTTATTACAAAATTTTGTATTTAACCTAGTTGTTGTTTTAAGATTATGTAAAGTTTCCTCAAAATGTTCATAAATATCCTCTAATTCTATTATCTTTGCATGCAATTGTGAGTATCTTTTGCTATATCTAACTCTATTTCTAAACATGATTTTTCTATCTCTAAAGTCTTATAACTATTATACAAGACTTTATTTTCTTTTTAAATCAACCTAGCTTTGTGATACAAGTCCTCATATGCTTGTAGCAACTCATTAAAAGTGACTTCAGAATCTACCTCATTTTCCGACCTGTCGTTTGCCATCAAGCACAGATGTGCAACTTTGGTTTCCTCGGATTCTTTGGAGGATGATTCGATGCCGGAATCACTGTCATCCCAGGTTGCTTTATACTCCTTTCTTGAGATCTTCTTCTTCTTCCGATCAATTTCTTTGTCTTTCTTCTTTTCTTCCTTCTTGATCATTGAACAATCTTTTCGTATGTGTCCCCTTTTCTTTCATTCCAAACACACTATGTCATTTGAAAATTTATTCACTTTCTTACCTTGCTTTCGGATGAATCGTCGAAAATGTCTTGTTAGAAGAGCAAGCTCTTCTTCTTCGTTGGAGTCAGAATCATCGAAATCTGAATCCTCCTTTAGAGCTTTGAAAGCAAGCTCCTTCTTGCTTGCTGATTTCTCTTCGTTCTTCTTCATGTTCTCTAGTTGGACCTCATATGCCATCAACCTTCCAATCAAGTCATCAAGAGAAAGGACTGAAAGATCCTTTGCCTCTTGAATCGCTATCGATTTCAGAGACCAGTCACTTGTAAGGGATCTCAAGATCTTCCTTACAAGATGCTCTTTTGTGAACTTCACTCCCAAATTCTTCATAAGGTTGACCATGTCTCCAAATCTAGTGTTCATTGCCTTGATTATTTCACCTTTCTCCATCCTGAAACACTCATAACTTTCTGTTAAAATAGATATGCGTGTTTCTTTAACTTTACTAGTACCTTCGTAGGTGACTTGTAGTGTGTTCCATATCTCGTATGCGGACTACTAAGCCAAGACACAGTTTAACTCTTCCCTCGGTAATGCACAATAAAGTGTGTCCATCGCCTTCATGTTGCTGGCAATTTTCTTCTTTTGATCCGCTATCCGTGCTACCCCTTCTTGCGGCTCTGGATCTGAGTACCACTCTTGAATGAGTGTCCACGACTCCTCATTCATTGCTTTGAGGAAAATTTGCATCCTCCTCTTCCAGTATCCATAGTCCATCCCATCAAAGTAGGGAGGACTTGTGGATGACTGTCCTTCGGTGCGCTTAGTTGATGATACCATAGCGAGTAAGGTTTTTTACTTCTTCTCGCAACCCACTCTGATACCACTTGTAGGATCTAAAAGGCATAAGCACACTAGAAGGGGGGATGAATAGTGTGGTAGACAAAAATATGCAAGCAAATCAAACCACAAAAAATAACACCAGATGTATAGTGGTTCCCCTCACTTGGGTACTCCACTACCTAAGTCTCCTGACTTAGGATTTTTAACCCAATTCCCTCAACCTAGAGGGAATCAATATGCTATAAATGGAGGTAATTAACAGGTTACCTCAACCCAATTACTAGATAGAACAAGAGCAAAATGATACAGGTGTAAGGAAGCAACAATAAAGATTACAACTAAATTCCTAAGTCTCGAACAAGAATTTGCTTAATAAAATGATTATATACTAATATAATGAGAGCACACTAAAGCGAAAGATTTTACAATGAAGAATGAGATCGCTTGAAAGAGATTTGTTGCAGAGAGTATCGCCTTGATAAAAGCAACAAATCAACAATCCTTGCAGCTAGAAATGTGTAATCTGGGAATTAGGGGCAAGGAGACAATATTTGCTTGTTGTTATGTGCCAACGACATCCACAAGATGTTTATATAAGCCACTAAACACCTTCCCCATGATTACTAACCGTTAAGGGCAATTTGGGAAGATTAGATATAGGATTCATTGCAAAATAGCCGTTCAGATTGGTCACAACGATTAGTTGGTACCGGTATTGACTGCTCACAGATGACCAGCAGTCAGCCCAACAAAGCCTGGGTACTGGTACTCATCATGGGTACCGTACTTAGTGCTTGCAATTGAGTACCAACTAAGTCACTAGGTACTGGTACTCATGATAAGTACCGGTCTTTGTGACTCATAGATTTGGGTCCTGTGACCTACATGTACCGGTACTCATGATGAGTACTGAAACTTATGACTCACAAATTTGGATCCTATGACCTACATGTACCGATACTCATGATGAGTATCGGTACTTGTAAGGTCCAGACACTACACAAGTCTTCAAATTGTGAGCACCTGATACTGGTACTCATAATGAGTACCGGTACTTGTTGTTCACAGTTTGGCACTAAAACCCAAACTTGTGCCAAGCACCAAGAATGACTTATGATCATTAAACTAAGTGAAATTTGAATGTAAAAACAAGATCAATATGACAACGAAACGATGAATTTCAAATGATTAGCTGAATGGGAGAATGATTCCTAATTATCTCTATTTTGATTTTAATTCCTAAGTCATTTATCTTATTAGGAGACATATACAATCTAGATTACAAAATATATGAACAAAAAAGAAACAATCTTCAATCTTCATGCCATCATTGCTTCTTTCATACATCCTTAGATCCTGTTATTTCCTAAAAATAATACTTCATGAGCTCATTAGATTTAAAACGATTTTGTTAACACCAAAACATAAAAGAGAAGTCGAACTAGGTTCGAACAAATACCTTATTATAAAAATTAACTAATTATAAAGTCAATTGCAATTTGTACACTAATTAAGAAATTAAATCCTAAATTAACATGTATAAATCCCTATCTTTAACTATTTTTTATATATAATTAAATAACTCATAATCCTAAATTAACTATACAATTAAATAGTCCTATGTAAGGGCTTTACAATCATATAATTTATTTATAAATTGGAATTAATTAAGGCCCCCAAATCGTGGGCCAAGATCACCTTCAGTCCACCCTATGACATGTTGCACAGCACTCAATTGAGTGCAAATAAAGTGCTGCATCATGGACGAGCTCACCGCTGCTGCCGCATAAAAGGAATTCACGGTAGTGCCCCTTCAGTCATTATAGTGCCGGGTGCAATTAAACCAATACTCTTCCCCTCCTCTCTTGAGCATGAAATGTGCAAATTAATTTGAGCACGTGGGCTGGGAGCTCGTGTGCACAATAATGAAACTAGAACCAAGTCTACTAGTGGTCTGGTCCCACCCCTAGGGGTGTTATGTATCCCATGAAAAACCCGATTCACCCATTAAAAACACAAATTTGTTCGCCCATTAAAAACCCAAATTTTTATTTAGGTGAATAGTGAGGAAAATGCTATGTGTTGAGAAGATGAGCCTAAAAATGGCTAAGTGTTGAAGAGAAGGGAGAGGAAAATCTGAAAACTTCTAAGTGTTGAGTGCATGCTGTGTGTACTGTGAGTGTTGTTTGAGTGTGTTGTGTCTATAGTATATATGTATACTTGTATAATACATAATATGTCTGTATATATGTGTAAATGTATAATAAATAAAATATATATATGATGGGAACACCATCATGAGCCATAACTAGATCAATTTGATCTTATAAAGTCAATAAAATCTCTTACATATCAGTCAGAAGGTCACTTGAATAGGATGAATTGTTTTGAGAAGAAAAGATGAAAATAGGGTTATTTTTGTAATTTTACCATCTTATCACAAATACAAAATAACCATAAGGTATGCCAGGAGTTTATTAAAGGTCATTTAGTCACTAATGCCTAATAAGTGGGTCCATGCAGACAGAAACGAGTTTTCACGCATTTCAGGAATTAATGGACATCTGAAATCCTAAAAATAGACCTGCTTAATTAACTAAGGTTCTGGTCAATATAAATTCACATAAACCCTCTAAAATTTATAAAAAAATATTCTCTAGGGTTTAGCATCTTTGAATTGACTATCAGAGCCCATTTTGACCTAAAATAGTCTTAGACAGATTATTGCACTAATTTGGGTTTTTGCATAAATTGCCCAAGAAAACTAGGTCAAACCAAAATACAACTTCACCATTGTATTCCTTAGGTCAAAATTAGGTTTGAGTCAATATTTGGGCCCAATCAAAGGTTGTCTCGACCTAGTTTGCATTTTAGTCCAAGTTTGACTCTTATTCTCTCAAATAAACCCTCAGCTTTTGAATTTATTACAAAAATCACCCTAACTTCTTCGACTTCTTCACAAAAATTCCCCTGCCACCATTATTGTGTGAACCAAAGAACCACCGACCTTCAATCAAGATATTCTCCCTGACTTCGCGACGAAATCCTTCTAAATTTGGAAGGAAGATTCTTGAGTTGCCTTTCAATCTGAGACAAGTCTTGCCTTCCAAATCCCATCCAAGAGTTCATGCGAACTCTTGGAAATCCTAAGCCTATTTGGTGATTTTGGAGCTTTCAAAGCTTGGTTTCCAAGCTTTGAAGCTCGCTCTTTGGCCTATAAAAGACCTCCTTGGCATTCCCCTCTTCTTTAGCAAGTTTTTAAGCTAGAAATCCTCTTCCTTCCTCTACCTTCGATTCGCTCCAAGCTTGCTCCGTCGAACTCCTATCCCTAGCTCCTTTTTCGACCGCTACATATCAAAGAAGACCAGTTCTTCTTCCCTATCGTCTTCCACGTCTCAACACACCAGTGCAATGCTTCCTAATCTCGTCTTCATCGCCTTCTACCTCATCGGAGTTTCCATCTCCCGCATCAGCTATACCACAACCGGCTTGATATCTACTCCCCTTTGTCTATTAGATAACTTTATCGACTCCCTAGCATCTACACATCATCTCTGTCCACTATGCTCCAACTCGACCACCGCTTCGCCCTCTGCGACTTCATCTTCCTCTGCTCTGGCCACTCCTCCGGCGAAGCTCTCCGCTCACTCCACTGCTCCAAATGCTTCGCCTAGATGCCTATGACCTTCGCCTCATCGACGCGAGCAAAACCCCTCAAGAAATTGAGGGGATTACTCGCCAAGCCCTCCATCGAATAGACCCAACTCCTCCTTCGATTTCCATCTCCGCCAGCCACCTACGACCACCTTCGCAGCACGCCACCGCCACCACCACCTTCGCCCCATCCTCGCGAAGCTCCTGAGCATCCCTGACATGGCTCTTTGACTGTATTCTTGGATTTCAGGTTTAGGACCTTCGCCGCCATTACTGAAGCAGCTTCAAGCAAGCTCCAGCTGCATTCTTGAGACTTCAGCTTTAGGTACAAGCCCCAGGTAATGTGGAATCAAAGTACAAATGTCTTCGCCCGGTCAATTGGCATGTTTGACTGCCCTCGAGCATGAATTGAGTGAGATCCCTTCACAGCAACAACAAGAAAAGAAGCTATGGGATTAGTCCCATATCAGTAGCATTGAACCTCTCGACTGTGCATAAAGGTTTTTTGTGCTATCGACCCCTCGCCCAGTACACGAGGGGTTGGGTCCCTTAACGCACGCTCTCACTTCGTGGCTATCACCCTCCCGGTAGCCCTAGCCCCTGTCCATATCCGAATACCCACCTGGTTACCTGATCAATCGGGTAATAAAGAGAGAAGAGAAGAAGAGAAGGAAAAAAAGAGAGAGGGGGGAGGTTTTGCTTCAGTGAACCCCTCTCAACACTTAGTCTCTGCGAGGCTTGTGCCTTCCCTTAAGCATGAGGAGAGAAAGGAAAGGAAGAAGAAGAGTGTCCTCTTGGCACTATAGCATATGGACTGTTAAGCTGTCTAATTGAAAGCACCATCGTCTGATCTGTCTGACACAGTGCACTGTGCACTTGGCTTACATGGATTACATTTGGTTGATACTTTTAAGATATTTGCTATTATTGTAATTAGGGTAATTGGTGATTCAAATCACCATTTTACCTTAAACCTTTTGCACTATTGGCATTTACTATTATCTATTCATTATTATTGCTTGAATTTCTCATTGACTATTGTTATCTTGTGCTTAAATTGTGATCTTGAGATTAATTGCAACACTTGCTCCCTGTGTTTGACCTCGGATTTATATTTGAGTAATAAATTGTATTTGTTCAAGCACTATTTTCGGCTATATTGCAACAAAGTGATTTTAAAACCCCAATTTAGCACGTAAATATTTTGGCACCGTTGCTAGGGAGCAACGTGCAATTTGATCTCTGGATTGCAATCTCTTACTTGATAGTAACTTGATTTATCTCTTTTGATTGCGATTATGCAGGAGATTTATCCAAGGACCAAGATCAATTGCACAAACAGCCACTCCAGGGGCAGGTAATCTCATTTTCCATCCTCATTAAACCCTTGATTCTGAAAAGCTAAAAAAGGAAAAAATTAATTATGATCAACTTGCATTCTATTCTTAGAATCAATCCTCACAAGTTGCCTAATTTGATTCTTTTGTAGACAAACCCTATCCTTGATTTCTGCACCTACTTAGGGTTTAAGGTATCTGAGGCTATCACCTTCTTGTTTGAGCCCTAGGTACCAAATTTGGACGGAACTAATTAGATCAATCAGAGCCAAAATAGGATTTCTATTCTAGGGTTGAGGATTCCACTTGCTTAATCAAGAATATATTCTCCCAACTTGTGTGTGTCCCAAGCCTTGTTTGAATTGACCTAAGCAAGCAAACCCTAAAATCAAGCTCTAAATATCCACTTGAATCTTAAAAAGTTGGGACCTAATAATCTTAAAGGACAAATAGGTAAAGTTGACCCACCTTGTGGGATCAACTAATCTTCAAATTAGGTCACCTTGCTCAAAAATATCTTAAAGTTCAAGTGGAATCATAAGCACCTTGCTCTAAATTTAAAATTGGTAGACTTAAGAGGTCAAGTCACCATTCTGGGCTACCTGGATCCTCAATGGCAAGGAAGGTCGAGTGGGGGAAACCTTGTAACCCGTGGGGATGCTCTACCCTGTAGGGGTCATTGTGGGACTCTCCCTTCTTGGCTGCCCAGGTAATTCTCAAGTGGACGACTTTTTGATCCAGGGATATCATCCACCCCGAACCTCTATAGACATTAAAAAATCTTTGGGTGCCTCGATTGGGTTCGTCTGACATTCTATTTCTTATCTTCTCCATTGGTGCATGTTTGGGCTGAGGTCCTTAAAACCACCCTTGAGGCCTCCATTAGTTATTCACTCTCATTGAGGCCAAGCCTTAACCTCTGTGTTTGTGCAACAACCTGATCATATTGACATTTCCTCTGATTCTAAGCCTGAACCTCCAATCACAACCATGGATTAGCCAGAATGACCTAACTTTGAACCACAACAATTCTTTGATTTTAGAGATCAGATCAATGCCTTCATTAACCCACCGCTGCGTCCTCAAATGCAAGATCACTACAATCTCACGGTAGTGGAGATCGAACCACGAATCAATATCCCTGTGAGAGGACCTGAGGTGGAGCTCAAGCCTAGTATGCTTCACATGACTCAAAAATTCCATGGCTTGAACTCTAAGGATCCTTTCCAACACATCAAGAATCTGAAACATCTAGTCCACACCTTTGGGGCAGACATGCAGAATCGAGACGCTTGCTCTTAAAGGTCTTCTCCTTCTCTCTGGCTGACAAAGCTGCCTACTGGTTTCAAACTTATCCACATGCAATCAACACATGGGAAGAACTTCAAACCACCTTCCTGCAAAAATTCTATCCCATTGGTCGCACAAACGCTATGCAGCACCAAATCACGCACTTCTCCGAAGGAGTGGGAGAATCTCTACACAAGGCATGGGATCATTTTCTGGATCTCATGTGCAAATGCCCCCATCAAGGAGTCCTGAAGTGGGAACAAGTCTAATTCTTTTACCACAGGCTCCGTGACAATATTAAGCTATTTGTCAATGCAACATGTGGTGGCAGCATCATGGGTCAGCATGAAGATGAGATTTGGGAAATTCTCGAGAACATGTGCGAGAACTCCCTGAACAATGAGTCACTGGGTGCATACAACCGAATGTCCACCTGTGCATTGATAAACAATAAAGGGGTACATGAATCTCGAGGCCTTTCCACATCCGTTGACTTGGAGTTGGTAGCCAATCAATTGGATAAGGTCCCCATCATTGAGAAAAAGGTGGACGACATCGCTCGACATTTACACAAGACCACCTCTGCACCACAAAGCACATATACACACCTGCCCTCAGGAAGGGAAGCTACACACAATGTCTACCACTCTCTAGGGATGGATGCGTATCCACCCCCATTTGATTATAGCTTCGGAGGAAACTTTGGGCCAGCCTACCACAGTTGGGGGAACTCTGAACCCTCGTACCCTGATTACTCTGGAGCCCCTCAAAACTGCGAGGATCTCCACTCTGTCCAAAACAATCCTTTCTCCAATACCTACAACCCTAGATGGTGTAATCATCCAAACTTTGCGTGGTCTAGAAATAACCCACAGCCAAGACCTTAATTCCAATCTCGACCACAAAACCTGCATCCCTATCAACCCACTCAACCAAGGCCCAATCAAAATTTCCAATTTGGACCACCTAAGGAAGATCAGGGATCTTTGATTCTCCAGACCTTACTTGACATGCAAAAACAACATAAAGAAGAGATCTTTGAGTTGCGAAATCAATTGGCCTAGCTGGCAAGTGCTCACCAACTGGGTGCACTCCCTTCTTAGCCTCTTCCGAATCCAAATAACGTGCCGAACCAGAGGCACATTATGAATCCAAATCAGGGACAAGCCCACTTTGTTTATCAGGCCCATTCTACTCCATCCCCTGATGGGATGAGTGCTTCAACCTCTTATTCTGGATTTTAATAGCAGACACCTATCCTCCCTAGCCCAAAGTAGAATCAGGCAGGATTAAATTCCGTCACCACCTGTAGTGGCAAAGCAACACAGGACCCACCTTTTCCTAGCCACAACTTGCCTGAGACTGTAGACCCTAACCCTAGATTGGTCATCTAGGACACCCCGATCCTTGATAAAGAGCCTGAGCCAATTCTAGAGAAACCAACTAAGGTTCCATTTCCCAAGGCCTTGATCAAGGGAAAGAAGAAACCCAAACCCATGGTTCTCGAGGAGGACCTGGTCAAGCTCTTTGATCAGGTCCAAATAAACATCTTGTTGATGGATGCAATTTTCCACGTACCGGCTTATGCAAGTCCTAAAAGATGTATGTACACCAAAGTGTAAGCCGCGATCCAAAGGCAGGAGCGCGATCGTATTATCGGAGCAAGCCAGCTCCATCATTTTGAGTAAGTTCCCACCTAAGGCCAAAGACCCAGGCACACCACTGATCTCCTATGCTATCAGTGATATACAGTTTGACAGAGTGTTATTGGATCTAGGAGCTTCCATAAACTTAATACCTACATCCCTACTTGACCACCTTGAAGAAACTGAGCTAAAACTGACAGAGGTAACACTGCAGTTAGCTGATCGATCTATTAAATCACCAAAAGGAATTCTTGAGGATGTCATAGTTAGGGTACACGATTTTTACTTTCTTGTGGATTTTATAGTGTTAGACATGGATCCTCCTGAGAACTTGAAGAACACACCGATCATTTTAGGGAGACCTTTTCTGGCCACATCTAGGGCCAATATCAATTGTGAGGAGGGCCAAATTGAGTTAAAATTTGGGAATATGACACTAAAAATCAACATCTTTAAGGCCCAAAAAGGTATTAATTGTGGGGTTATTGAACAAATTTGCGACATCGAGTTCGTGGTTGAAGAGCTCTTTGTTGAGGAAAACCCGCTTATCCTTGATATTCAACCACAAGAGGATCAAACCCCACACTTAGAGGAGCTTGAACTAGACCTAGAGATACCTTTAGCTCCTACCATTGCTCATGAACCTCACTCTGAACCACCTGCTACTACTGAAAATCCAGTCATGGAGTTGAAACGCCTCCTTAACCATCTCAAATATGTCTTTTTGGGTTCTAATCAGACATTTCCTGTGATTATCAATTCCCACCTTACCTCTGATCAGGAAACCCACTTGATTTCTGTCCTCCAGCAGCATCAGAGAGCCATTTGTTGGACTCTCGATGACCTGACTGGCATCAGCCCCTCATATTGCATGCATCACATCTACACCAAAGAGGGTTCATGACCATCCCGTGAAATGCAGAGACGCCTGAATCCAAACCTATAGGATGTCATGAGAAAGGAGATTATCAAGTGGTTAGATGCAGGTATCATCTACCCGATCTCCGACAGTCGTTGGGTGAGCCCAATCCAGGTTGTACCCAAAAAGGTAGGACTCACCGTCATTATGACTGAAACTAGAGAGGCTATACCAACCCGCATTACAAACTCGTGGAGAGTTTGTATTGATTACCAAAGACTAAATGCCTTCACGAAAAGGATCATTTCCCACTACCATTTATTGATCAGATATTCGAGAAATTAGCAGGGAATCGATTCTTTTGCTTCTTGGATGGGTACTCCGGTTACAACCAGGTGGAAATCCATCCTGAGGACCAAGAGAAGACTACCTTCACCTACCCCTTTGGGACATATGCATTTTGTAGGATGCCATTCGATCTCTGCAATGCACCTGCTACTTTTTAGAGGTGTATGCTTGCCATATTCTCAGATATGGTAGGTGAATACCTTGAAGTCTTCATGGATGACTTCTCGGTATTTGAGGAATCTTTTGATGATTGCCTACTACACTTGGTCCAAATCCTCAGGCGTTGTATCGATGTGAATCTGGTTCTTTCCTGGGAAAAGAGCCACTTCATGGTACTTGAGGGAATTGTCATGGGTCACCTTGTCTTTGAAAAAGGCATCCAGGTTGATCGAGCTAAGGTTAATTTTATCTCCAAACTACCCATGCCTGGCTCGGTTGAGGACATCCACTCTTTTCTAGGGCACGTCGATTTTTATCGTCGATTCGTTCCTGATTTCTTGAAAATCGCGTGCCCCCTGACTAATCTGTTGCCAAAGGATGTCCCCTTTGAAATCATCGAGGAATGCACTCATGCATTTGAGAGACTACGTGATTGAGTCACCCAAGCACCAATCCTACAATCCCCTGACTGGACTCTACCCTTTGAGATCATGTGCGATGCATCTGACTACACAGTGGGTGTGGTACTTGGGTAGAAAATAGACGGGAAACCTGTGGTCGTCTACTACACTAGCAAGACACTTGACGAGGCTCAGCGTAACTACACAGTTATTGAGAAAGAGCTGCTAGCTGTAGTATTTGGCCTTGAAAATTTTTGATCTTATCTTTTAGGTTCTCGTGCTATCATATACTCGGATCACATTGCAGCGAGGCACCTCCTTGCGAAGAAGGATGCGAAACCTCGACTAATACACTGGATCTTGCTGTTGCAAGAATTTAACCTCGAGATTTATGACAAGGTGGGAAAATAGAACGTGGTAGCTGATCACTTATCCCGCCTTCCTTCTGATATTATCGACCCTTTCAGACCAATCATAGAGCACTTTCCTGATGAGCACCTCTTGACTATCAGTGTTGGAGTTCCCTGGTACGCTGACTTGGTTAACTGCTTGGCGTCACATCAGATCCTGTCTGATTGGCCAAAGGTCAAGAAAGACAAGTTTCTTTCTGATGCCAAGTACTACATCTGGGAAGACTCGTACCACTTCAGCATTGGTGCTGATCAGATCATCAAACAATGTGTCCTGGAAGCAGAAATTCAGGACATTTTGTCCTTCTGCCATGACCAGGCTTGCGGTGGACACTTCTCTAGACATAAAACCATAGCTAAAATCCTCTAGTGCGGCTTCTATTGGCCCACGATCTTCAACGATGCATATGACTACTGTAAGGCATGCACTCATTACCAGACCTTGGGCAACATGAGCTGCTGTGATATGTTGCTTTTACACCCAATTCTCGTATGCGAAATCTTTGATATATGGGGGATTGATTTCATGTGAGCCTTTCCTAAATCGGATGGCTTCGAATACATCCTCCTCGCTGTAGACTACATGTCTAAATAGATCGAAGCTATCCCTACTTGAACCAATGATCATAAAGTTGCAATCAAATTCATTCATCAACACATCTTTTCTCGGTTCGGTGTCCCATGTGCCATTAACTCTGATGGAGGGACCCATTTTACAAATGCACAGTTTAGATCCCTGATGACCAAATCAGGGTGTTACATCGAATCTTGACTCCTTATCAGCCCCAAACTAATGGATTGGCTGCATTATCTAAACGGGAGATCAAGAAAATCCTCCAGGTCACTGTTTGGCCTAACAGGAAGGATTGGTTAGCTCGGCTTTCGGAAGCTTTGTGGGCTTATAGGACCGCCCACAAAACCCAATTAGGTATGTCTCCATTCAGATTGGTGTATGGGAAGGCATGTCACCTCCCCTTTGAGATGGAGCACAAAGCCTATTGGGTAGTATGGAAGTGCAATCTAGATCTGCTTAAGCTGGGACCCACTGTCAGCTTCAAATGAGCGAGATTGAGGAACTATGCAATGACGCGTACGAGAACTCACGAATTTACAAAGAGCGGGTGAAGGCTTTTCATGAAAACACATTTCTAGAAAAACTTTCCATCTTGGTCAGAAGGTCCTACTCTTTGATGCCATGCTAAAACTTTTCCCAAGCAAACTCAGATCTAAATGTATTGGACCATTCTTAGTAAGACGAATCTTTGGAAATGGAACCATTGAAATCAATCAACCTAGCCTTGATTCTGGACCTTTCATCATGAATGGCCAGCGACTCAAGCTGTTCATTGAACTCATGGATATGAACTTGGCTGAGGTATCTTTTGATCTCTGTTCTCCCTGAGCTTATTGCACTCGGTTGATGGCATTAAACTTAACGCTTAACGGGAGGCAACCCATCTTTTTCTTGAAAAACCTTAAACCCTTTTTTACACAACTCTTTGTTGAACTCATATTGCACTTTAGGGTTTGTTCATTAAAGCAGCCGACTCCACCTCTGATACTCATACTAGAGCTTGAAATCACCTGCAACAGTCATCCCAACCCATCCACCCACCCTTTGAACCTGTTATAATGTACGATCTAAGCTGAACTCAAACCCACCTAATTTACAATGAGGACATTGCAAATTGAAGGCATGGGGGGTATTAAAGTGCAAAATGCCATGAGAATCAATTCATAATAAGGGTCGCACCAAAAAATAAGGGAAGGTTGAGGAAAAAGGAAGCCATTTTTGAGAAAAAGAGGGAAGAAAAATTGAAAGGAGGAGAAAGGAGCAAAAATATAAAGAAAAAAATTGAGTCCCTTCAAAGTAATATGGAACTTACCTAACTTCTAGGTTGGATCGAATGATGAATTAGGACCTGAAAGGCTAAAACTTAAAGGATTAGTGGCGAATACCAACCTTAGGCTTCTTGGATTTGATTGGATTTAAACACTCATGTACTTGTCACGATCTGGATTAGTCCTCAAGAGGTTGGGGAAAATGCAAAGCTTGTGTATTAGGTCTAAGGCTTAGGTAGTATTCAGCCTCATTAACTGACCTTTGGTTTGCGGGACTCGGTAATGTAAGCACCCTAAATCACACACAGTCTGGTTCAGTGTGCTTTAAATAATAAAATCATGCTAAATGGCATTTCTTCTATTCTAAAAATGGTCCTAAGATCTAGATTAGGAACGACGCGAAAACACAAATTGATTTGGATGAGTTCTCCTCGAAGATGTGCAATAGCATATCATCTCCTCGGTGCTTATCTCCTAGGATATTTAAATATCCTACCGGGGGCATGTAAGCACCTTGTGCTTGTTCAGATGCCATGGGCGGTATTATCACGAAATGTCGATTACTAGGGTATGGATTTAGCTACAAAATGCCATGGGTGGGATTACCCTGAAATCTCGAAAGCCAGGTGATGAGAACCTCATCATGAGCCATAACTAGCTCATTTTGACCTAATACAAAGGATAAAAGCTCCTACATATCTCAAGGAAAGGCTTAACTCAGAGAATTCTGAGTTTGAGAAGAAAACAAGTCATAAGGGGTAAAAATGCAATTTTACCAGTATAATCTGCATACAGGGTAATTCAGGGCCCAAACATAGGTCAAAGCAGCTTAATAAGAATAAAAGTGGGATGAAATGATCTAGCAAGGGCTACAGCAATTCCAAGAAACTAAATGATAATCTGTAACCCTAAAACAACCCACTTCAATTCACGAGGTTCAAGGCAAAGTAAAAATAGAATAAACCCTCTAAAATTCATAGAAAAATAATCTCTAGGGTTTAGAACCTTCAATTTGGCCTTCAGAACCCATTTTGACCTACATTGAGAACCATGCCCAATTAATAACTTAATTTGGGTTTTCGCATAAATTGACCGGTCAAACAAGGTTTAATATAGAAATGAAATTCACCATCAGATTCCTTAGGTCCTAATCAGTCATGTATAAAAACTTGAGCCTAAGAAGAAACCTCCTTGACCAACTTTACACTTTGGTCCTCATATATTTACTTTTTGGCCCTCAACTTTTGAACCCTCGCATTTTGGCCCCTAACTCTCCTTCGTTCTTTGCGATCAGGTCCCCCTTGCAAAACCTGCCACCACCATGCTCCGGTGACCTTGCGCGGAGCATGGCGCCGCGCAGGGTGAGGGGGGGGACCTGGCAAGTAAACCAGGGGTGCCCTGCGTCGTCAGCCGTCGCAGGGACACCCCCTTGGTCGTTGTAACCCACCATACCGGCCGTGCGAATGCACGGACGGTATGGGTTTTTGTTTCCGGCCATCCTCCGGGGAGGGAGACACGTCGTCTCCCTCCGCCTTCCTCCCTGTTTTGATCCCTATAAATACCCCCCGTTGCTCCACCGACCGGGGTAGCTTGGATCTGACGGAGAAAATCCCCAACTTTCCTCTCTTCTCTCTCCGGCAGACGCTCACCAGCTCCGGCGGTTCCCCCCCCTCCACCTCTTCGCTCTGCCGCAATACCAGCAGCAGAGACTTCCTCCCCTGCTCTTCCCGCGCCACGCCGCACCCAGCTGGCGCCTCTCCGGCTCTCTGCTCGCCGCCGCCCCTTTCCCTGAGCATCGTCTTCTCCGGCGACAGTCGATACGACTGTCGCCCTGTTCCTCCCCCTTCGTCCCTGCAAGTAAGCTAGAACTACCCCCCGTCTTCTCCTCTTTCTTCCCCCGCTTTCAATTTATTCAATTAAGCTCTCAACCGACCCTGACCATCGTCACCCCCTTCGTCTCCGGCCACCCTCCGGCGAGATGCTCCCATCGCTCCACAGCCTCACACACCTCGCCGACCTTCACCGAACCTCCGCCTCATCACACTGAGCACCCCACACCCCTTCACTGCCACTCCACACCTCCGTAACGCTTCCCCCAACAAACCCATCCTCCGACCCACAGTCCGACCTAGGGCAGCCCTTGCACGCCGCCCCACGCCTCGCCACCACCCACACGAGCTTCGCCGCACCCTGGCGAAGCTCCCGGCACTTTCTGATTAGGCCGAGAGGCCGTTTTCTTGTGAACAGGCCACCCGACCTCCGCCGCCATTGCCGTGCAGAAGGAGCTGCTTCCTCCTGCAGCTACAGGCGCGCCACGCTCAGCGCCACGCCCAGATTCAACTCCCAGGCCTTGCGAGGCGTTTCGACAAAACACCAGGCTCGCAGCTAAGGCAGAAGGCTTCGCGTGACGCCGCGATCTCCCGCTGCTTTCCCCGCTGCGGGCGCGCAATTGAGGTGGGACATTTAGTCCCACCTCGGAAAAGCCTGAAGAGGCGCAGCGATATAAGATGCAAAAGTGCTGGAAGCTTACTGCCTCAGCACACGGGGTGAGGTCCCCTTCACCCGCCCGGTTACCCGGTCTCGTCCACGCTCACGCCCCGCGGACCTGACCCGACCCGACCCGACTTAAGACTGACCTGCACTCCTCGCCCACCACGCACGCCGGTGGGCCTGGACCCGGGCGTGACCCGAACCCGATTACCCGGCAGCTCTGGGAGAGCTTTCCCAAGAGTGGTTTCAGAGAGAGAGAGACGCGGGGGGAGAGGGTAGAGTAGGTTTTGTTCTCTGACGTAAGCTCTGAAGTGTGCAGGCACAGGTGAAGAAGAAGAACCGCGGAAGAAGAAGGAAGCTGAGGGAGACACTATAGCAACAGGCAGTTTAAGTCGTCTGATTTGGAAATCAGACGACGGCCTGAAGGGAAAAGAAGAAAGAAGGAGGGGTGACGTCCCTGGCTGAAAAAGAAAGAAAGAAAGAAGAGCATCACCTCTGCAGAACAAAGAAGAAGAAGGAGATCTGAAGAAAGAAAGAAAGAAGAACATCACGAGGAGAAAACAAAGAGAAAAGAAGACAACAAATTCTTTCCCTCTCTCTTTCTTTATTTTTTGTAAAAGAAACATGTATATCTCTAGAATACAACTTGCTCCCTGAGTTCGACCTCGGGAACTCTTTTATTTTCCGAGTAAAAAATTTATATATTTGAAATGTTGGTAATAACTGGCTATACTACAACGTTATAACAATAAAACCCGGTTGTCCCAACGTCTTCATTTTGGCGCCGCTGCCGGGGAGCAACGGCTATTCTAGAGGTAAACATTCCTGTTTCTTTTTTTAATTTCTGATAATCTCCTCTCTTTTGTGAAGCTACAGGAACTCAAGAAGACAAGCAACCACACGACAACCACTCCGAAGACAGGTAAATTTTTCCTCTCACTATTAACCCCTAAACTCTAAAGAGGAAGAAAAGAAAAGAACAAGCAATATAGGGCTAACCTGTCTTCCATACTTAGTAACCATAAAGAGTTGCATGTTTTCAACTCATCACTCCTGCACACTATTAAGGGTATTTAAGGGCTAACACATTCTTGCTTGAGCCCTAATTGCCCAACAAAGAGTTAAATGGACCAAGTAGAGCCAACATAAGGTCAAACATTAGGATTTCAGTAGAGACACACCCCTTAATCAAGAATTGAGGAAATCCAAAAGAGGTGTGCCCAAGCCATTGATTGAAAATAATTAACAAGAAAAATCCTAAACAATTGGCTCTCTCTAAACACTTGAACCCTAAAAGACAAGACCTGAAAGCTCTCAAAGAAAACAAGAGGTAAAGTTGACCCCTTTGGGTCAACCAACCTTAAATTAGGCCACTCTTTGCACTTAAAAAGACTAAAGTTCAAGTGAAACCTTAAGCACCCTGATCTTAAAATTGGTAGACTTAAGAGGTCAAGATCCCCATTCTGGTCTACCTGGAACCGCAGTGACAAGAGAGGTCGGGTGGGGGAAACCCTGTAACCCGTGGGGACGCTCTACCGTGTAGGGGTCTTCGCGGGACTCTCCCTCTCTGGCTGCCCAGGTAATTCTCAGGTGGACGATCTTTCTGATCAAGGGGTCCATCTGCCCCGCACCTCTATAGTCACCCAACACATTTTTGGGTGTCTTGATTGGGTCCAGCACCTTCTAAACTTACCTCTTCCAACAGTGCATGTACGGAAGGAGGTCCCTAAGACCACCCTTAAGACCTCCATTAGAAATTCGCTCTCGTCAAGGCCAAGCCTCGACGCCCGTGTTTGTGCAGCAACACCCTCACATTATTCTCTCTTCTGATTCAGAACCAAGTTCTTCTTCTTCCCCCATCATGGCTCAGCCAGTTGAGGAAGAAAATAATCTAGAACACCAGCTCCAGCGACTCAATGACCTCTTCCAAAACTTCGTGCACCCACCACAGCGTCCTATGATGCGGGACCACTACAATCCTGCTGCAGTGGCCATTGAGCCTCGAGTCAGAATCCCGACTGGAGGACCTGATTCCGAATTAAAGCCCAACATGATTCATGCTATACCTAAATTCCATGGGCTTAATTCTGAAGATCCCTTCCAGCACATCAAACAGCTAAAGCATCTGGCCCACACTTTTGGATCAGATGCGCAAAATCGGGATATTCTTCTCATGAAGATGTTCTCCTTTTCTCTTATGGACAAGGCCGCCCATTGGTATCAAACTCAGACCCGGCCGATCAACACTTGGGAAGAACTTCAATCCGAATTTTTGAAAAAGTTTTTTCCCGTTGGTCGGACCAACGCCTTGCGCCATCAGATTACACACTTCACTCAACAATCAGGAGAACCTCTCCATGAGGCATGGGATCGTTTTCAGGATCTCATGAGAAAGTGCCCCCATCACAGAGTTCCTAAATGGGAACAAGTCCAATCTTTTTACCAGGGACTCCGTGAGGACATCCGCCTTTTTGTCAATGCAACTTGCGGAGGAAACATCATGGGTCAACATGAAGACACCGTATGGGAGATTCTCGAAAACATGTGCGAGAACTCCATCAACAATGACTCCATGGGATTATTCGACAGGACGAATACCCGCGCAGCGACGAATCTTAAGGGAGCACATGAGACGCAGGGCCTGTCCGCATCAGTCGACCTGGAATTAATGGCCAGTCGATTGGACAAGGTCTCAATCATTGAAAAGAAGGTGGATGAGCTGACTCAGCACTTGCAGCGAGCCACCTCCGCGCGTAACTCCTTTGCACAACCTCCTTCCACACAGGAGACTGTGCAAAACATCCTCCATCGATCTTCCCCTGGGATGGATCCATATCCACCCCCATCTGATTCTTGGACTGGAAGATCATCCGATCCTTTCTACACCAGCCGAGGGAACTCCATTCCCCCTTTCCCTGACTCTCAGGAGGTTCCTCAGACCTGCGAGGACCTCAACGCCATCCAGAACGACCCATTCTCCAACACTTACAACCCTGGATGGCGAAACCATCCCAATTTTCAGTGGGCAGGAAATTCCCAAACTCAAAGACCACCTTTTCAGTCCCGCCCACAGCCCCCTCGTCATTACCAGCCGCCTCAGCCTCGGCCCAACCCTACTTATCCATCAGGGCCAAATCAGGATCAAATGTCCCTAATCCTTCAGACTCTGGCTGACATTCAAAAAACGAATGCGGCTATTCAAAAACAGCACAAGGACGAGCTTACTGAAGTTAAAACTCAACTGGCCCAGTTGGCAAATTCTCGCCAGCCAGGCACACTCCCTTCCCAACCTCTTCCTAACCCAAATAACGTGCCAACCCAGAAGCGCGTTATGAATCCAAATTTAGGCCACGCTCAATGGATTTATCAGGCCCCTACTGCTCCATCTCCAGACGAGATGGAAGCCTCAACTTCTTATGCGGGATTTCAGCAGCAGCCACCCCTCCTACCAAACCCAAACCAAAATCAGGCCGGATTAAATTCTGTAACAACACGTAGTGGTAAAACAACTCAAGACCCGCATTATCCAAACCACTCCAAGCCTGATAACCATGACCCTAGGATAGTTATCCAAGGTACCGCTGTTCCAGATCCACAACCTGGACCTATCCTAGAAGAACCAACCAAGATCCCGTTTCCCGAGGCCCTGACCAAGGGAAAGAAGACCACAAAACCCGTGGCCCCTGAGGAGGACCTGGTCAAGCTCTTTGAGCAGGTCCACATAAACATCCCCTTGATGGATGCAATCCGCCACGTACCAGCTTACGCATGATTTTTAAAGAATATATGTACACCCCAGCGTAAGCCGCGAACCAAGGGAGGGAGCCTAATTGTTCTGTCAGAACATGCCAGCTCTGTAATCCTCAGTAGACTCCCACCCAAGGCAAAAGATCCTGGAACTCCCCTGATTTCCTGTAAGATAGGTGGTACCCAATTTGATAGAACTTTGTTAGACTTGGGTGCATCCATAAACCTGATACCCACATCCTTACTCGACCATCTAGAAGAATCTGAGCTAAAATCAACCGAGGTGACATTACAATTAGCAGATCGATCTATAAAGTCACCAAAAGGGATCCTCGAGGATGTTATCGTGAGAGTGCGGGATTTCTATTTTCCAGTGGACTTTATAGTCTTAGATATGGATGCACCTGAGAACCCTAGGGATACACCAATCATTCTAGGGAGACCTTTCTTGGCTACTGCTAGAGCCAACATCAGCTGTGAGGAGGGCCAAATAGAGCTTAAGTTTGGAGATCAAACACTGAAAATTGATATATTTAAGGCCCAACAAGGAATTAATTGCGGTGTCATCGAGCAAATTTGTGACATCAAGACTTTGGTTGATGAATCACACCTCCAGAATGACTCGAGTATGCCTCATCAACCACAGAAGGATCTTGACCCGCAAACAGAGGAGTCAAATCCAGATGTGAACAACCCAGTAACTCCCACCCTTGAACCTCACATCTATACTGAACCACCCGCTGCTGCTGAAAACCCCATCCTCGAACTAAAACCCCTTCCTGCTCACTTAAAATACGTCTTTTTGGGTTCTAATCAGACCCTTCCTGTAATTATCAATTCCAACCTCAGTCCTGAACAGGAATCCCGTCTGATTGTTGTCCTCCAGCAACATCGCAGAGCCATCGGATGGACTCTCGATGATTTGACTGGAATAAGTCCCTCTTATTGTACTCATCATATCTATTCAGAAGAGGGCACACGACCTTCTCGTGAAATGCAGAGACGCTTAAACCCCAATCTGCAGGAGGTCGTGAAAAAGGAGATCATCAAGTGGTTAGATGCCGGGATCATCTACCCGATCTCCGATAGTCGTTGGGTGAGCCCAATTCAGGTCGTGCCCAAGAAGGCAGGACTCACCACTATAACGACTGAGACCGGAGAAATCATTCCTACCCGATTAGCCAACTCGTGGAGAGTCTCTATAGATTACCGTCGACTCAATTCCTCCACGAAGAAGGATCATTTCCCACTACCCTTCATTGATCAAATTCTCGAAAAACTAGCGGGAAATAGGTTCTTCTGCTTTCTTGACGGGTACTCCGGTTATAACCAGGTGGCAATCCATCCTGAGGACCAAGAAAAGACCACGTTCACCTGCCCCTTCGGAACATACGCTTTCCGAAGGATGCCTTTCGGTCTTTGCAATGCACCCGCTACTTTTCAGCGATGCATGCTTGCCATATTCTCAGATATGGTAGGTGATTATCTGGAAGTCTTCATGGATGACTTTTCAGTTTTCGGAGCATCATTCGACGATTGCCTCCAACACTTGGTCCAGATACTCAGGCGGTGCATCGATGTGAATTTGGTTCTTTCCTGGGAAAAGAGCCATTTCATGGTGCCTGAGGGAATTGTCCTGGGACACTCAATTTCGGAGAAAGGTATCCAAGTGGATCGAGCTAAGGTTAATCTGATCTCTCACCTTCCTATGCCTAGCTCAATCAGGGACATCCGATCCTTTTTAGGGCATGTCGGTTTTTATCGACGATTTATCCCTGATTTTTCAAAAATCGCACGCCCCCTGACCACTCTTCTCTCCAAGGATGTTCCCTTCGAAATCTCCAAGGAATGCACTCAAGCATTTGAAATCCTGCGTGACCGAGTCACCCAAGCCCCGATCCTACAGTCCCCTGATTGGTCTCAACCCTTTCAGATCATGTGTGATGCATCCGACTTCGCTGTAGGAGTGGTTTTGGGGCAGAAAAATGACAAGAAACCTGTGGTCATTTACTACGCCAGCAAAACACTCGATGAGGCTCAGCGTAACTATACGGTTACTGAGAAAGAGCTGCTAGCTGTAGTATTTGCCCTAGAAAAGTTCAGATCGTACCTTCTGGGTTCCCATGTCATCATATACTCGGATCACACAGCTGTGAGGCATCTCCTTGCGAAGAAGGACCCGAAACCTCGATTAATCCGATGGATCTTGCTGTTGCAAGAATTTGACCTTGAAATTCGCGACAAAGCGGGAAAGCAAAACGTGGTAGCTGATCACTTGTCCCGTCTTCCTTCTGAAATAATTGACCCTTCCGGACCCATCACTGAGCATTTTCCCGATGAGCACCTGCTGACTATTGGTACTAGCCTTCCATGGTTTGCTAATATAGTAAATTACTTGGCATCTCATCAGACCCCGTCCGATTGGCCGAAGGCCAAGAAAGACAAATTACGCTCCGATGCCAAGTATTACATTTGGGAAGACCCGTACCTCTTCCGCATAGGTGCCGATCAGATCATCCGGAGATGCGTCCCGGAAGGGGAATTCAACAATATCCTCTCTTTCTGCCATGACCAGGCATGCGGTGGCCATTTTGCCGGGCATAAAACCGCATCAAAAATCCTCCAGTGCGGCTTTTACTGGCCCACACTATTCAAAGACGCATACAATCACTGCAAGGCATGCAGTCGTTGCCAGACTTTGGGCAACATGAGCCATCGCGACATGATGCCTATGCAACCGATTCTAGTATGCGAAATCTTTGATGTTTGGGGGATTGATTTTATGGGCCCCTTTCCTGTTTCGGATGGTTTCGAATACATTCTGTTGGCTGTGGACTACGTGTCCAAATGGATCGAAGCCATACCGACCCGAACCTGTGATCACAAAATCGTTCTCAAATTCATTCATCAACACATTTTCTCAAGGTTCGGGATTCCTCGTGCAATAATCTCTGATGGAGGGACCCATTTCACAAATGCTCAGTTTAGGTCACTGATGACCAAATACGAGGTGTCTCACCGAATCTCTACTCCTTACCACCCCCAAACTAATGGTCTAGCTGAGCTGTCTAATCGGGAGATCAAGAAAATCCTGCAAGTCACTGTTCGACCTGACAGGAAGGACTGGTCGTCCCGACTTCCGGAAGCATTGTGGGCCTATAGGACCGCCCACAAGACCCAATTGGGCATGTCTCCCTTTAGACTGGTGTACGGAAAGGCATGCCACCTTCCCGTCGAACTGGAGCATAAAGCCTATTGGGCAGTACGGAACTGTAATCTAGATCTTTCCAAGGCTGGGACCCACAGAAAACTCCAAATCAGCGAGATCGATGAGTTACGCATAGACGCGTACGAGAACTCGCAAATCTACAAGGAGCGGGTTAAAGCCTTCCACGACAAACACATCTCGAGAAAGATCTTTCATCCTGGTCAAAAGGTCCTACTCTTTGATACCCGACTCAAACTCTTCCCAGGAAAACTGAGATCTAAGTGGGTCGGACCATATTTGGTCCGACAGGTTTTTGGAAATGGAGCAATCGAAATCAGTCCACTCAGCCACGATTCAGAACCTTTCATCGTGAACGGTCAGAGACTCAAGCCGTTCATCGATGTAACTTCTACTGATTTGGCTGAGGCATCTTATATCCTCCTTTCCCCTTGAGCTTATTGCGCCCAGCCGATGGCGTAAAACTCAGCGCTTAACGGGAGGCAGCCCGTCATTCTCTTTGAAAACCTGAAACTTGTTCTGACACCTTTTTGCACTTGAGGTTCACCCTTGTAGACAGCCGACCCCACCTCAGATGCTTGCATCTGGGATTAGAAATCGTCCGCAAAAAAATTCAACCCGACCCATTCACGCATCCAAATTTCTGTGTTAAGGAATGAACTAAGCTAAATAAAAACCCCCTAGGTTACAATGAGGACATTGCAAATCTTAGGAATGGGGGGGGGTATGAAAGTGCAAAACTTGTAAGAAAAGGTTTCAAACAAAAAATTCACATATGCCAAAAACACCATAAAAATTAAAAAATTTTTTTTCAAAAAGGAATAAAAGGAGAAGGAAATTTTGTGAAGGAGAAGGAGAAAAGAAACAAAATGAAAAAGGAGCACAAAATTATGAGAAAAAGTGATAGTCATTAGTAAGGAACTAAGGAATTAACCTAAGTTCTAGACCTCATTCAAGAAAAGTGCACAAAGAGATTAGTAAAGAATGCAAACCTTAGGCATTCTTGAATAGACTCGTAGTACCCATTAAGATCTGGACACTCCTCAAGAGGTTGAGGAAAATGAAAAGCTGAAGTATTAGGTCTAAGGCTTAGGGAGTATTTGGCCTCGTTAACTAATTTTTGGCTTACAGGACTCAGTAACCTAAGCACCCTAACCTCACACACAGCCTGGTTCAGTAAGCATAAAAAATCAGAATCACGCAGAAGCGTCGCAAAATTCTGAAAGGAACACCTAGAATAGGAGCGGCCGATCAACACAAGTTGATTTGGACGAGTTCCCAGCGCGGAGAGGCGGGAAATCCCCTCGAAGATGCGTAACAAAATATCATCTCCTCGGTGCTTGTCTCTTAGGATATTTACATATCCTACTGGGGGCGTGTAAGCACTCTGCTGGTTCAGATTCCATGATGGCATTATCTCGAAGTGTCAATTGCCAGGGTCTGGATTCGGCCACGGAACACCATGGATGGGATTATCTCGAAATCTCAATAGCCAGGGTTCCGGGGGTTGCCATGGGCGGTGCTATCTCGAAGCATCGATCGCCAGGAACCCTTTAGGATTGATGATGGGAGCAAGGAATCTGATACAGACCGTGTTGAAAAGCCAATCCTAGGCTAGAACTAAAAAGAAAAAGAGAGAGAAAACTCTCCAAACAGAAAAACTTTCTATCTCTCTCTTACAAAACGCACTGCGAACTGAGCCAGGGCTAAAATCATTTCAAGCACGGGTGCTTTAACCACGAAGTCCAATAAACCTTAGGTTAGTTCTTGTGGGCCTTAAAAACCTTTGCTAAAAGACTGAGGCTAAGGCTAGACAGATTTGGATCTTGATTGGTACTAGAGTACCTTTTAGGCCTATGGTCAGCATTCTAACCTAATCTATGCTCAAATAAAAAAGGCACTTATCTAAAACTATTAAAAAATTCATGGTCTAGAACAAGGGTTGAAACCTTAAGTTTTTGCTAAGGGACTAGCAAAAGCTAGGCATGGGGGTATGATGAGAACCTCATCATGAGCCATAACTAGCTCATTTTGACCTAATACAAAGGATAAAAGCTCCTACATATCTCAAGGAAAGGCTTAACTCAGAGAATTCTGAGTTTGAGAAGAAAACAAGTCATAAGGGGTAAAAATGTAATTTTACCAGTATAATCTGCATACAGGGTAATTCAGGGCCCAAACATAGGTCAAAGCAGCTTAATAAGAATAAAAGTGGGATGAAATGATCTAGCAAGGGCTACAGCAATTCCAAGAAACTAAATGATAATCTGTAACCCTAAAACAACCCACTTCAATTCACGAGGTTCAAGGCAAAGTAAAAATAGAATAAACCCTCTAAAATTCATAGAAAAATAATCTCTAGGGTTTAGAACCTTCAATTTGGCCTTCAGAACCCATTTTGACCTACATTGAGAACCATGCCCAATTAATAACTTAATTTGGGTTTTCGCATAAATTGACCGGTCAAACAAGGTTTAATATAGAAATGAAATTCACCATCAGATTCCTTAGGTCCTAATCAGTCATGTATAAAAACTTGAGCCTAAGAAGAAACCTCCTTGACCAACTTTACACTTTGGTCCTCATATATTTACTTTTTGGCCCTCAACTTTTGAACCCTCGCATTTTGGCCCCTAACTCTCCTTCGTTCTTTGCGATCAGGTCCCCCCTGCAAAACCTGCCACCACCATGCTCCGGCGACCTTGCGCGGAGCATGGCGCCGCGCAGGGTGGGGGGGGGACCTGGCAAGTAAACCGGGGGTGCCCTGCGTCGTCAGCCGTCGCAGGGACACCCCCTTGGTCGTTGTAACCCACCATACCGGCCGTGCGAACGCACGGACGGTATGGGTTTTTGTTTCCGGCCATCCTCCGGGGAGGGAGACACGTCGTCTCCCTCCGCCTTCCTCCCTGTTTTGATCCCTATAAATACCCCCCGTTGCTCCACCGACCGGGGTAGCTTGGATCTGACGGAGAAAATCCCCAACTTTCCTCTCTTCTCTATCCGGCAGACGCTCACCAGCTCCAGCGGTTCCCCCCCCTCCACCTCTTCGCTCTGCCGCAATACCAGCAGCAGAGACTTCCTCCCCTGCTCTTCCCGCGCCACGCCGCACCCAGCTGGCGCCTCTCCGGCTCTCTGCTCGCCGCTGCCCCTTTCCCTGAGCATCGTCTTCTCCGGCGACAGTCGATACGACTGTCGCCCTGTTCCTCCCCCTTCGTCCCTGCAAGTAAGCTAGAACTACCCCCCGTCTTCTCCTCTTTCTTCCCCCGCTTTCAATTTATTCAATTAAGCTCTCAACCGACCCTGACCATCGTCACCCCCTTCGTCTCCGGCCACCCTCCGGCGAGATGCTCCCATCGCTCCACAGCCTCACACACCTCGCCGACCTTCACCGAACCTCCGCCTCATCACACTGAGCACCCCACACCCCTTCACTGCCACTCCACACCTCCGTAACGCTTCCCCCAACAAACCCATCCTCCGACCCACAGTCCGACCTAGGGCAGCCCTTGCACGCCGCCCCACGCCTCGCCACCACCCACACGAGCTTCGCCGCACCCTGGCGAAGCTCCCGGCACTTTCTGATTAGGCCGAGAGGCCGTTTTCTTGTGAACAGGCCACCCGACCTCCGCCGCCATTGCCGTGCAGAAGGAGCTGCTTCCTCCTGCAGCTACAGGCGCGCCACGCTCAGCGCCACGCCCAGATTCAACTCCCAGGCCTTGCGAGGCGTTTCGACAAAACACCAGGCTCGCAGCTAAGGCAGAAGGCTTCGCGTGACGCCGCGATCTCCCGCTGCTTTCCCCGCTGCGGGCGCGCAATTGAGGTGGGACATTTAGTCCCACCTCGGAAAAGCCTGAAGAGGCGCAGCGATATAAGATGCAAAAGTGCTGGAAGCTTACTGCCTCAGCACACGGGGTGAGGTCCCCTTCACCCGCCCGGTTACCCGGTCTCGTCCACGCTCACGCCCCGCGGACCTGACCCGACCCGACCCGACTTAAGACTGACCTGCACTCCTCGCCCACCACGCACGCCGGTGGGCCTGGACCCGGGCGTGACCCGAACCCGATTACCCGGCAGCTCTGGGAGAGCTTTCCCAAGAGTGGTTTCAGAGAGAGAGAGACGCGGGGGGAGAGGGTAGAGTAGGTTTTGTTCTCTGACGTAAGCTCTGAAGTGTGCAGGCACAGGTGAAGAAGAAGAACCGCGGAAGAAGAAGGAAGCTGAGGGAGACACTATAGCAACAGGCAGTTTAAGTCGTCTGATTTGGAAATCAGACGACGGCCTGAAGGGAAAAGAAGAAAGAAGGAGGGGTGACGTCCCTGGCTGAAAAAGAAAGAAAGAAAGAAGAGCATCACCTCTGCAGAACAAAGAAGAAGAAGGAGATCTGAAGAAAGAAAGAAAGAAGAACATCACGAGGAGAAAACAAAGAGAAAAGAAGACAACAAATTCTTTCCCTCTCTCTTTCTTTATTTTTTGTAAAAGAAACATGTATATCTCTAGAATACAACTTGCTCCCTGAGTTCGACCTCGGGAACTCTTTTATTTTCCGAGTAAAAAATTTATATATTTGAAATGTTGGTAATAACTGGCTATACTACAACGTTATAACAATAAAACCCGGTTGTCCCAACGTCTTCACCAGGGTTCTGGGGGTTGCCATGGGCGATGCTATCTCGAAGAATTGATTGCCAGGGACCTTGAGAGGATTGATGGTGGTGGCAAGGAATCTGATATAGACCGTGTTCAGGGCCAATCCAAAGATGGATCTAAGGAAAAATATAATGAAAAGAAAAAGAGAGAGAAAGCTCTCCACAAATCAAATTCTCCTTCTATATCTCTCTCTTACAAAATACATTGGCAAACTGAACCTGGACCAACCATGTTTCAAGCACGGGTGCTTTAATCGCTAGGTACAACAAACCTTAGGTTAGTTCCTACGAGCCTTAGAAACCTTCGCAGCAGACTGAGGCAAAAGCTAGTCAGGTCTGGACCTAGGCTGGAACTTGAATACCTCTAGGACTATGGTTGGTATTAAGGTCTGAGTCATAAAGATGCGGCTTAGTAGGGCATCCTGATGGTAACATCCAACCTAGATAACTGGTTTGATTCATAGAATTTTGCTAAGGACTAGCAAAAGCTAGGCATGGGGCCATGATGGGAACACCATCATGAGCCATGACTAGCTCAATTTGATCTTATAAAGTCAATAAAAGCTCCTACATAACAGTCGGAAGGTCTCTTGAGCAGGATGAATTATTTTGAGAAGAAAAGATGAAAATAGGGTTATTTATGCAATTTTACCATCTTATCACAAATACAAAATAACCATGAGATATGCTAGGGGTTTATTAAAGGCCATTTAGTCACTAATGCCTAATAAATGGGTCCATGTAGACAGAAATGGGTTTTCATGCATTTCAAGAATTAATGGACATTTGAAATCCTAAAAATAGACCTGCTTAATTAATTTCAATAATTAAGGTTCTGGTCAATATGAAATTTACATAAACCCTCTAAAATTCATAGAAAAATTATTATCTAGGGTTTAGCATCTTTGAATTGACCATCAGAACCCGTTTTGACCTAAAATAGTCTCAAACAGACTATTGCCCTAATTTAGGTTTTTTCATAAATTACCCAGTCAAACTAGGTCAAAACCAAAATATAACTTCACCATTTGATTTGCTAGGTTAAAATTAGGTTTATGTCAAGTTAAAATTAGGTTTATGTCAAAATTTGGGTCCAATCACAGATTATCTCGACCTAGTTTGCATTTTAGTCCAAGTTTGACTCTTATTCTCTCAAATAACCCCTCAGCTTTTGAATTTATTACAAAAACCCCCTAACTTCTTTGTATTATTCACAAAAATGCCCCTACTGCCATTTCTGTGTGAACCCAAGAATCGCCGACCTTCAATCAAGAGATTCTCCCTGATTTCACGATGAAATCCTTCCAAATTTGGAAGGAAGATTCTTGAGTTGTCCTTTAATATGAGATAGGTCTTGCCTTCCAAATCCCGTTAAAGAGTTCATGCGAACTCTTGGAAATCCTTAACCTATTCCACAATTTTTGAGGTTTCAAAGCTTGGTTTCCAAGCTTTGAAGCTCTCTCTTTGGCCTATAAAAGACCTCCTTGGCATTCCCCTCTTCTTTAGTAAGTTTTTAAGCCAGAAATCCTCTTCCTTCCTCTACCTCCGGCTCGCTCTAAGCTTGCTCTAGCGAACTCCTATCCTCAGCTCCTTCACTGACTGCCACGTAAAATAGATGGCTAGTTCTTCTTCCCCGTCATCTTCCGCGTCTCAACATACCAGTGTGACGCTTCCTAACCCCATCTTCATCGCCGTCTACCTCATCAGAGTTTCCACCTCCTTTGGCACCGGCCATACCACAACCAGAGCCATCTTCACTCCTCTTCATTCGTTAGATAGCTTCATCGACTCCCTAGCGTCGGCACATCATCTCCGTCCACTATGCTCCAACTTGATCACCGCTTTGCCCTCCACGACTTCATCTTCCTCCGCTCCTGCTACTCCTCCGACGAAACTCTCTGCTCACTCCATTGCTCCAAACGCTTCACCGACAAGCCTACGACCTTCGCCTCATTGACGTGAGCAAAACCTCTCAAGAAATTGAGGGGGTTACTCGCCCAAGCCCTCTATCGAATAGACCCAACTCCACCTTCAATTTCCATCTCCGCCAGCCACCTACGACCACCTTTGCAGCACACCACCGCCACCACCACCTTCGGCGCATCCTCGCGAAGCTCCTGAGCATCTCTGATGTAGCTCTTCGGCTGTATTCTTGGATTTTAGGTTTAGTACCTTCGCCACCATTACCGAAGCAGCTTCGAGCAAGCTCCAACTATGTTCTTCAGACTTCAGCTCCAAGAACAAGCCCCAGGCAACGCGGAATCAAAGTACAAATGCCTTCACCCGGTCAATTGGCGTGTTTGATTGCCCTCGAGCACAAATTGAGCGAGATCCCTTCATGGAAGAAGCAAGCAAAGAAGTTGTGGGATTAGTCCCATATCGGTAGCATTGAACCTCTCGACTACGCATAAAGGTTTTCTGTGCTATCGAACCCTCGCCCAGTACACGAGGAGTCGGGTCCCTCAACGCTCGCTCTCACTCCTCGGCTATCACCATGCCCAGTAGCTCTGGTCCCCTGTTTGGATCAAATACCCACCTGGTTACCTGATCAATCATGTTTTAGAGAGAGAAGCGAAGAGAAGGAAAAAGAGAAAGGGGGTTTTACTTCAGTGAACCCCTCTCAACACTTAGTCTCTACGAGGCAACTATGCCTCAGTGTTGTGCCTTCCCTTTAGCCTGAGGAGAGAAAGGAAAGGAAGAAGAAGAGTGTCCTCTTGGCACTATAGCATCTGGACAGTTAGGCTGTCTAATTGAAAGCACCATCGCCTGATCTGTTTGACACAGTGAACTGTGCACTTGGCTTGCGTGGATTACATCTGGTTGATACCATTGAGATATTTGCTATTATTGTAATTAGGATAATTGGTGATTCAAATCACCATGTTACCGTAATATTTTTTCACTATTGACATTTGCTATTATCTATACATTATTATTGCTTGAATTTCTCATTGAATATTGTTATCTTGTGCTTAAATTGTGATCTTGAGATTAATTGCAACACTTGCTCCCTATGTTCGACTTCGGATTTATATTCGAGTAATATATTGTATTTGTTCACGTGCTATTTTTGGCTATATTGCAACAAAGTGATTTAAAACCCTGATTTAGCATGCAAACAATATATAATGTATACGAGTGAGTATGTATAGAATATATATATATAGTATAAATAGGGTAATATATGCATGTTTGAGCCTTATGTATATGTATAAGTTTAAGACTTTAGCGACATATGTATTTGTCACTGTAGGTGTATATATACATTAGTAAATATAGTTCTTTTGCCTTATGTTTTGTATATATGTTTCATAAGGTTATAGTGACACTTTTATATGTTATTGTATATATAGTGTATGTTATTAGAGTTATTAGTATAAGTTAGTATATTTAGTCTAGTATATATTAGTAGTTATTTTTGTATCTATACTTAGTTATTATTTGGGATAGTTGTACATAACTAACATAGAGTAGTCATACTTAGTTTTTAATGTCTGTTTAGTTGTAAATATGTTTAAGGCATTGTACTGAGTATTAATTTATTCTTTTGTACATAAGTGACTTATTTATTCATTCTTTGATTGATCAATTCATTTTGTAAATATAATTGACATTTTTGAAATAAAAGAATATTTTTGGAACATAGAGAGTGATGTATATCAATAACTACCTCTCAGTAAACAACATGAAATAAATTGGTAAAAATTATGTAAATAAATAAAATGACACGACATCTGTTTGCATTGTGACACTATACTACAATAACGACACCATTAAATCATTATTTTTTTTGCAACACGATGTTGGCTAGTCAGGAGGGGGCGGTGCTATCGCAATAGAAGGGTGGTGTGGGTTGGGTGAAATTGGGATAGGAATTGTGTTGGTCTTGGGGATAAGATAAATATCCTAAAGTACCTCGGATTTGAGGTGTATCCGCAACTTGGATGGGAGTCATCCCAAGTAGATTGTGGATAAGGTCAACTTGGGTTAGAATATAAATCATGTTGGGGGTAGGTAGGTGATGAGGGGCAAAAAATGCCCTTGAACCCGAAACCCCGCAATAGGCCCAAAAGGAAGGATCCAGCCCAAAGAGGCTTGGATACAGGTAGGTTTGGAGATCCGACCTACCTACATCCAATAGAACCCCCTGCATAAACGGATCTGGCAATCCAACCAGCCTACATACGAGTAGGTGGGGCACAGCCGGGTCTGGATGGTCCTATTCGTTGGAGGTTCAACGGGAGTACAGTACGCCTGAAGCCTCTAATAAATGCTGACAATAGCAGCTCACATTAATAGCCTGGCAGGGTATTTGCTCAGAAAATGCTATTAGAAGCCCAATCCGCTCAGGAAATCCTACTCAGAGCCTGAGCTTGTTTCGCTGAGAAGATATCTCTAGGATCTCCATCTCAGCACTATAAATAGGTGGGAGGACACTGAAGTCCTCCCCCAAGAAATCCAAGAGAATTAAAGAGATTGTATACTCTATAACCTTATGAAATTCTAGTGCATAGTTGGGAGTCCTCGCCTCCCCCCAGACGTACACCCCTTGTGGTGGAACTAGGTCATCAACCCTTGTGCCATTTGTTAGATTGCCTTTATCCTTTGATCGAACCACCCCTTCTAGGGAGTTCGATCACTTCTTGAGTTGGATCCCTCCTCTCCACAAGGGGCTGACCAATTGGCGCCGTCTGTGGGAAGCGATTGTCAATTGATAATGTTTCCTACCTCTTGAGGTCTTCACGATGGCCCCTACTACTCGCAACTCCTCCCACGCCGACCTCGAAAAGGCACAAGATCGGGCTGAGTCGAGCATATCGGTGTCCAAGCGACGCCCTCTATTGACCGAGCTGAACAAGGAGAAGTAGGGAGCCCCTGTGCAACCATTGAAGGACCACGAGTGCATCCCTCTCCCTGAGCTACAGGCGAGCGAAGAGCAGTTCCAAGCTAGACTGGCGACTCTTAGGGCTAGGGAAATCTCGGTCGTAGAGAAGCTCCTGGAGATCAAATAGACCTGGGAGCTTGGTCTACCCTTATAGGGGGAGACCCACCAGCCCAGCCCCGACAACAAGCAACTGAGGTACTATCGCAAGATAGAGGATGAAAATGCCCACCTAGGTGAAAAACTCAAGCAACTAAAATGCGAGCTTAGCAGCTAGAGAGGCAAAGTCCTCCCTGACCCACCGAAGGTGCTTCGCCCACCTACCTTGGAGGAGATCTCAGGGGCTCAAGCCCTGGCAATAGGCAGTAGGGGATCGATCACCGAGATCGTCCGTCAGGTAACCCGTGCTATGAGGGGCATATGCCCCTGGGCCTACGTCACCATCTACCCCTTCACTGAGGTGGTGATGACAGCCCCCTTGCCCGAGTGGTTCAAGCAACCTGTTATGGCTCCATACGATAAGACGACCGACCCCAACAGCTTCATTGGAAGTTACCGCCAGATAATGTTGGTGCACGGTTGCCCCGACGGAGTACTCTACAGTGTATTCCCATCCTATCTATCCGGCATGGCCCATGAGTGGTTCAAAAAATTGCCGGTCGGGCAGATCGCCTACTTCCAAGAACTGACCGAAAAATTCTGCCATTATTTCACCAGGCAGTAGAGGGTTAGAGATAACTTCAAGAGGTTGTCCGAAATCTGATAGCGGAGGAATGAGTCCTTCAGTCATACCTGGATCGATTCAAGGCATAATACTTCAAGTGCAAGTGACCTCACGATGCCATCGCCATCCAATACTTCAAGTCAGGGCTCCTGACTCAGGGTTTTGGTATGACATCGACGTATTCCTACCTAGAGACATGGCAGAACTCAGGGACCGGGCCACGAGGTTCGCGGAGTAGGATGACTCTTTATGCTCTCACAGCTGGCTGACCGAGGGATTTAAGGAAGATGACAGCCCAACCTGAGAGAGGCGGGCCCCAGGCGACTCCACCTCCACCTCCATATGTTGAAGTGGCCACTTCAGCAAGTGTAAGGCCAGCTTTGCAGAGTAAAGGAACAATCAGCCTGGCAAAAGCTAGAACAATGGACCCCACCAGACTAGGCGGGAGTATTTTGAAGAATACACTCCCCTAGTCATGAATCAAGTAGACGTGTTAGCGGAAGTTTGGTCTACGGACAAGGACCTGCTTCCCTCGCCTAGGCCGATGAAGAAGAAGGCAGACACCGGGCCTTACTGTAAGTATCACAAGGCTTAGGGTCACACCACTGAAGACTGCCATGATTTGCATAACCAGATAGAGTCCCAGATCTTGCATGGGAGCCTGGCCCACTTCGTTAGGATAAATGAGGGCCAGGATGAGGGCAAGGGGGCCATGGAAGGCCTGGAGGATTACCACAAGGACAGGCTCCAACAGCTCTGTGGAATCAACATGGTATTCATTGAGGCCTTCGAGCCTGACGAGACCACAATCCGCCGTCTCAAGCAGGCTGTGTCCCCCCTGCTTCCGCCAGCTGAGTACCACAACCAAGTCTTAGAGGTCATACCTGGGCACCTCCGTAATCCTCACCTTCCCCCACTTGAGGGCGTGGAGGTCGAGGTCATTTTTGGCATCAATGCCACCTCGAGCCGGCAAGTCAGCCCCTCTAGGTGGCCGATCCTTAGTGCTTTCCCCACTCTCCAGCGGAGCAAGAGAGGCCCCGTCAGACAGGTGGCCTCACGACAGTTCGCCTCCCTCCCCAACCTAACAGAACACACTGACCCCCTGCTGGTGACACTATTGCTAGCTAGACAGTAGTAGCCCTGGCTCCTCGTTGACGAGGGTAGCGCTGTGGATGTCCTCTTCCTTAAAACCCTATGCCAGCTAGGGTTCGCGGAAGAGCACTTAGCCCCTTTGGTTCATCCGATGGTTGGCTTCAGCAACCACAAAGTGATGCCAAAGGGAGAAATCAGTCTCCACTTGTCCGTCTGCGACAGGGATAGGCACCTCAACTACACGACAATATTCATAATGGCTAGGTTGATGAGAGCTTTAACGGCATCATTGGCCATCCCACTACCAACACCTTCCGACTGATCCCCTCTTGTTACTTCCAATTTATGCTTTTCCAGTGTCCACATGGAGTGGGATAGTGTACGGGGATCAGTTGGCCGGGCGAGAGCTCCTCTGAATCAAGCTCGAGCGGTCCCTGGAATCGCAGCCCCCAAGTCATGGAAATGGGGGAAGGAAAGAAACCATGTCCAGGCGATCCAGCAGGAGACCATCCTTAGTGATTAGTCGGCTACTTCGGGGTTGCTAATGCGAGAAATACATGTTTTGTTGAAGATGTGAAATAGTGTTGTTGCAATGCGTAAATTCGCAATCAACTTTTACAATTTATAAAGAATAGATAGTGGAGTACCTACGGTCGTCCAAGGAGGCCAATTTGTTAATCACATGAAATGATTCTCTCTCACCTCTCAAATCAACACATGTATTTTTGTGATTTTGGTTTTGTTATTTTTTTAGGGTTTTCAAAATAATTGAGCAACGGAATGAGAGTATGATAATTACGCTAAAGACTACACCTACCACAAACCTAAGTGACAAGAAGAAAATCCTTTTCTTCTAAGCTCACCCTAGGCAAGTACGCCTAGGGTAATTAGAAGAAGAAGGTGTGGTGCACTAAGCTACTAAATGCATGAAAACACATTAACATAAAAATAGAAATTCGAAGACAAATTAATCTTGTATTGCTAGAATTTGGAGTACATATAGAGGAATGCTTCTTGAAATAACAATAAATTACTAGCTAATAGAAAAGATAAATTAGAAGATAAAGAAGAGAGGGATCCTCTAGCAGAAGTTCTGGATGGCTCTTGCTCTAAGCGTGGTTCCCCACACTTGAAAAGAGTTCTCCTTAGCTTCTTCCTCCTCCTCCAACCTATCTCCTCAAGGTGGGCATCAACCACCTTGTTCCTCCTCTTGTGTGGTCTTTAATAGAAGTTATCCTCCTCCTTTGTTGTGGCACAAGTGATAGGAAGATGGAGAAAGAAGGCACCAGGGGGGTGGGTGGTTGCCCCCTTGATCTTCTTCTCCTCTTCTTCTCCTTGGCCGTGGGTTTAGGTAGTGTAGGGTAGAACTAAACTAATGGAATAGATGGGGATTATGTGGTGGTAGGGTAGGGTATTTATAGGATGGGAAGGGGAGTGGTTATGGTATTTTTTGGAGGGAAATGAAGGGGTGCTTGGATATTTTTGGAGGGAAAAATGGGAGGGAAATGAAGAGGTGCCTTGGTTTTCCCTCCAAAAATACCTTCTAGAAGATGTTGATTTTGGAGGGAAAAAAATGGAGGGTGGAGATGGGTTGAAGGGGTAGGTGTAGTGTTGGATTTCAAGGGATTTGGAGGAAAAAAGTTGGTGCCATTTCTAAGTGATTTTGGAGGCAATTTGGTGGTGTCTTTTGGTGGTAGAGTGGGGTGAAGGGATGTGTAGGGTTGGCACCAAGATTAAAGTGGAGTGGTGGTAGCTTAGGTGGACTTAGGTAAGGTTATTTGGTGGAGCTTGGCTAAGTAAGTTTTTGGGTTAGGTAGAGATGCCAAGGAGGTGGAATAGCTAAGCTAAGCTACCTTAGCTAGTAAATGAGTAGGGTAAGAGGCAAAGGAGCTAGGGTTTTGGAGGTGACGAGCTGGAGGAAGTTGTCTTGACCTGCACTAGAGTTGGTGGCTGCTGAAGAGAACTATAGGGAGCTACTTTAGCTGGCATAGATTGCTAGTTCTTTGCTAGTTGTTAATCCAAGCTAAGATGAGCTGGTTTCTACTGATGTGAGCTGTGGTGAGCTAGGTCTAGTCTTCCTGGAGTATACATAGCTAGCTTAGGTCAAGTAGCTCAGCTAAACTAAGTTGAGTTGAGTTAAGCCTCCGAGGGTTGGACTTGAGCTGGCCTGAGCTGGTTGATGACTTCTTCAGCTGACTAGGTCTAGCTAGTTGATGGTAGTAGCTATTTCTAGTTAGGTTGATCTTCCAGTGAACTCTGTTGAGCTGAAGGAGCTAGAATGGAGTTGGGATCAACTGACTTAAGCTAGTTTGAGCTACCATCTAGCTAAAGTTAGTTGAATGGAGCTAAGGTGAACTAGCTAGAGCTACAATTCTGCTGAGATGAGCTAAATGGAGCTAAAGATAAGTTGATCTAGCTAGAATGAACTGGGATCCAGCTGGGTTGAGCTGGATCTATTTGGGATGGAGCTTCTTCCTCATCTTCTTCCTTCCTGAGTGCCAAGGTATGTGGGATGTGACTCTCTACTTATCCTTGACACTCAAATAAACTCATCAAAAAGACAATAAAATGTAATGCATGCCTATCCTAAGTAAATGCCTAAATGCAACTCGAAAACCCACTTGCGGAGTTAAAACCCTAAGAGCTAGATCTATTTTAGGGCAAAAGAATGATGATAAACTGGCGTTTATTGCAACCCTATGCTTATCTTTTGCTAGTCTCTTAGCAAAATTATTTTCACAAAATGGATTTTTGGAAAAGACTATTTTTTTTTACTTTTGAGGAGAAATAGATTACAGGGACTTAGTTGATTGAAAACATGACAGGTACGGGATTTGTTAAAGATAAAACATCAGGATTCATCTTTGGATCCAAAAGTTATAAGAATCGAGATCAATGTATCTTTCAAAAATTCACAAGTTAACTACTTGTTAATTCAAATGACTTGAAACAATTTTGCAGTTAGAATTTCCTTGGCACTTGAATCTGACTCATAACTTGCATAATCTTTTTAAAACCTTGTGTCGATGCTTTGTGAATGCCAACATTTATTAGGATAATTATAAGGTCGTGTTTTTGAAACTTTTTTTTTATCTCCCCCATGCTTACTTGTAGCTTAATCCTACAATAGATGTGTTGGGATCATCATTCCTGTTACCAATCCTCGAGGGGGCTCTGGTGCTAGCACTTCAAGATAGTACTGTCCAAGACACCACCCAAGAGCTCACAACCCCAAAACACAATGCGGTGTAAAGGGGCGCTCCAAGCAAACTCAAGCTCTTGCTCTGACGTTATGGGTAGAGCACCGTCCAAGACACTTGAGCTGCAAAAATGTGCCTTAATACTTCATCTAAAGATATGAAATATAGATATAGAGTAGCGTCGAGGCGGTAACATGCTGGCATCGCATTCTAAAAGGAGGTATTTTCCTCCTTCTTGGTGGTGGGAATTCAAACTAATGATCTGCTTCGAATTTCAATGAGACTAAATAAGGGGCTTTTCTAATTTTTCTAATTTGTTTTTAAATGTTGGTTGTGTGTGAATTTCGACACAAGAATTTTTGCAAGAGACACAAGTTTTTGGTTGGAAACTAAGCCAAGTAATTTCTAGGTCACAAAAAGAGATCAAGTCACCTGAATCATCACGGGTTTAGGTGGAATTTAGAGAAAGATACTTGATCTAGTCTAAAAATAGACCCAGAGATTCTAATAATCAGATCCGTATCCTTATCCCTAGTTTCTTAAAGATTGAATCCCATTGTACCTAAAAATAAATCTTTCAACCTTAGTCTAGATTTTCAAAATTTCCTCAAAGAGTTTTACAATTTTTTTTATAATGAGATGCATGCAAAAGAAAAATTGCATATTTTTAGGTTTTGCAAATCCTGAATTGATCATCGAAATTTAAAAACACTCCCCATGCTTGTGATATGCAATGTCCTCATGCATTAGGAGGGAAAAGAGATCAACTTAATGATAAGCAGTCGAGTTTAGAATGGTCAAAACGTGGAAAAAGAAAGAGAAAAAGAAAGCAGGAAAAATGATGGGTTACCTCCCATCCAGTGCTATCTTTTACACCATTTAGTTGGGCATGAAGTGATGCACGGAAGACGGACAATCATGCAAATAATTAGACACTTGAATGTCCTAAAAAATGGTGTCTTCCTCAGGATCCCTTAAAAGATGATTGGTAAAGATATAGGGATCAAAATGAAATGGAAAAATGGAAGAATGACCCAAGTCTGGACATGGTTTCAGTTCATGATGAAAGCCAAACTTGGACAGGTCAGGTGGTAGGTCCAATGGCAAGGGAGGGGGAGAGAAGTCAATGTGATGTAGGGTGGGTGAAGTTAGTGTGGATGGGTTCGGTGGAAAATTAGGAAGAATTGAAGAATGAATGTCAAACCTTAATTGATCTAAAATGTCTTTGACCACATAATAATATTCAGAATATGAATAAAGAAAATTTGGATCAATGTGGTCAAAGCAGAGTAGGAGTTGATCAACATAAATTTCTTAATTACTGCTTCCATTTTATTATCAGCGTCCTCAAAAAATTCATAATCAATGGACTTCTTAGAAGCTTGGAAAATATCTAATAAGATAGTCTGCAACTTATATCCATTTTTCTGGAATGATAATTGATATTAGCTTGTGCGGTAATCAGAAAAGGTCTTCCAAGGATGATAGGGGCATTTGTGAGAGCTTTAGGTACCTCTATGTCAAGGACCAGAAAATCAACCAAAAAGAGACAATTCTAGACCTTGACAATACTATCCTCAACAACTCCCGCAGTTGAATTGTAGATCAGTATGCCAAAGGAAATTGAACCTTAGTAGGTTTTAATTCACTGGATCATTCCTCGAATAAGACTGGGGGATGAGATTAATAGAGGCACCTAGGTCGAGAGGGGCACGGTAAAAGGTGGTGTCATTTATGGAAACTGAAATGAGTGGTGCACCTGGGTCCTTTTTCTTAAGAGGTAGCTTGCTTTAGACAACTAAGCTTATTGTCTCAGCAAGGACCACCCTTCCTAGATTCTGGGCCTGCCGCTTTGGAGTACACATGGCTTTCAAAAATTGAGCATAGGTAGGGAAAGCATCTAGGAGGGGCATGTTAGCCTTGACTTGCCCAAATAAGTCCAAAAGATTTTGGTGAGAGGGCACTGATTTCTTTTTGGAAGGATTGGATTGCAGTGCTTGAGGGTGAGAAGTAGGATTTGAATCTTGTGTTTTTGGTATGTCTTTTTCTTCTTCCTGAGTGGGGTTAGGAGAGTAAATTTGCATAGGGTAAGAGTAGGTTTCATCAATTTGATGTGAAGGCCCTAAATCAGTGGTGGTTTTCTTACTCCTCAATGTAACTGCATGTGCAATTTGGTCATCACTGGGAGGAGGTGGGGGGGCCTGTTGTTGGTAGAAACCAGATTGGTGATGAGGTATTAAGTTGATGGTATGCTGATTAGTGTGGTTCTGATTTTGATTTCCACCTAGATATTGGTTCCTTTGATTGACAGGGTTTGGTATGGGTTGAGATGGTAAATGTCCTGCAGGTCTCTAGGTCGGAGTAACCACAAATTGATCATTGAGATTGTTAATAACACGGGTCACTTCCATCATTTTTCTTTGCATTTCCTATAGGGTTTTCATCATCGAGGCATTGATGTCATCTTGAGATGGCCTAGATTGATAAAAAGTTTGATTTGAACCATACCCTCCAAACGGGTTTTGTGTCAACTCGAATTTGTAATACTATTAATAGGATAATTAAAAACCTTAATTGCTTGCTTAATGTGATATTAAGGGCTTTGGGAACGTTAATTTAGTGATTGTAATCTTAGGAATTAAGAGAAACCTTCAAAATGTTAACAAATGTCTATGATATAAAAGTTGAGGAGCTATTCGATAAGAAAACATGTTTGGTGAACCTTCTTGGAGGGTAAGTGAATGAAGGGCCTCCTTTGATAATTTCCCAATTTAGATATTTTTAAATTTATCTTTTTAATTTAATTTTAAGCTTCCTGAGGAAGCCACCCTCCTCCTCCCTTTTTGTTGGATCGAGAGAGTGAAGGAACGGAGGGCTCCCTCTCCTCTCCTCTCCCATCCCTTGCTCCACCACTGAGTCCACCTCCACCTCCTGCTGCTGCTATTGCTGTTGTTCTTGCTACTTCTGTCGAAGTCGCGGCTGCCATTGGAGCTGCTGCAAGCAGAAGAAAGGAAGGAATAACCTCCTCTTCCCCTCCACATAGCCACCACCACATTGCCGCTGAAGGCCATACTGCGGCTGCTACTGCAGTTGTTGTTTCTGCTATGCTGCCATGGCCACTGCGAGGAGAAGGGAAGGGGGAAGAGGAGGGGCTGCCATCGTTAATGTTGCTGTTGGAGTTGGTGTTGTTGCTACTACTGATTGCTGCTGTTGCTGCCGGCTGATGTTGTTGCTACTGTTGTAGAAGGAAGGAGGGCTGCTGCTACTGCTATTCGTGAGAAGAAGAGAGGAAAGGAGGTGATGCTGCTATGGTAGCAGCTACCATGTTGTTGATGTTGCTACTGCGATTAGGAGAAGAGAAGAGCTCCTCACCTCAGGTAGGGTTATCCTCTTGACCATTTTATCTTGCTCCTATGACTTGAGGTAGCTAAAAAGAAAAAAAAGGGGAGTTTTTAGTTTAGTATTCCATGTGCTTGTGAAATGGTAGAGATGGTTCCTCTTTAGCTTCACTCTTTTGGTTTCCATGTTTATGGGTGATAAAGGGGAGGATTCTGATCTAAATAAGCCGAGTAGGCTTATAGATAGAAGGATGGGTGTTTGGTAATGTGAACTGGGTAGTAGCTGACCTAGCACCATAATGTAATGCACTAAAATGAGTACTGGATGATTCCAGCAGGTGAGTTGGGGCTACCCAGTACCAATACTAATGTTTAGTACTGTTACTAGCTGGGTTATGTTGGTATAGGCCGGTTGTGCCTACTACCGGTACTGAAGTTTAGTACCAATACTAGTTGGGCTAAAAGATAAATTATTGATGGTGCCTAGTACCGGTATTGGTGCCCAGTACCGATACTAGCTGGAACCTGGGATTTGGTTCTGGGTGTTATCAAACATCTGATAAATTAATTAGATGTTTGATATCCCTAATCCCAACATCTAATCTTTTGGTTAGACATCCCTACAACTCGATTATAGTTCCAGGGACTAAGGCCCCTAGCGATCGGATGTCTGACATTGCATCGGACACCCAACGTGCTCGTTTGGACGTCTAGCCAATGAATCAGATGATCGTCTGTAACTGTTGTGGTTTTTGGTGTGAAGCAATTGTTGGACATCTGTTCTTATAGTTAGGCATCCAGACTAGTCTCTAGATGCCCAAGGAAGAGTTTGGGCGTCCAATGCTGTTGGCTTGGGATGAGTCTCCCTGGCATTTTACCTTCGGACGTCAGGGTTGTGTGTTAGACGTCTCATGATGCATTTTCGGATGTCTAATAAGATACATGTGGTCTTGTTGTGTGTGGAATTTCCCCACGTGGGTTGGGAACTTAAAATGATTAGTTAAATCCCTGTCTAGTGCCAGGGATGGAAGGTATTAAATCCATGTTAGAATCTAGTGTTAGAAAACTTGGATTTTGGATATAATCAAGACTGTTGCGTGATATTAAACAAGGTTTGATATATATATAAAACATGGAAGGATATAGAAACCCTAATTTGAGAATGAGCCTGACGTTGGGATAATCGAGTGTGGGTTCTATCAAGAACCTTGGTAATAATAAAATATGAGGAAATTGAATGAGATGGTTGATAAACACCAGTTTATCATCATTTTTATGCTTTAAAACAACCTAGCTCTTAGGATTTTACTCTGCAAACGGGTTTTTGGGCTGCATTTAGGCATAAATTAGGATAGGCATGCATTGCATTTTTTATTATTGTTTTAATGTGTTTTTGTGAGTGTTAGGGATGTACAGATTCACAGATCCCTAAAACCCTAGCACTCAAGAAGGCAATTGGTGAAGGAGAAGCCCAGACTAGTTGGAACCCAGCTTGATCCAGCTCACCATAGCTGGAACCTAGCTTACTTGAACTAGGGTTAGCTCATCCCAGCTCCATTCAGCTAATCTCAGCTGGATGGCAGCTCAAGAGAGTTCACCTTAGCTCACCCTAGCTCAAGTCAGCTCAGATCCAGCTCAACTTAGCTGAGTCTAGCTCACCTCAGCTCCCACTAGTTCACAGGGAGCTCTAGCTAGCTCAGCTGAGTTGACAGGAGTTCACCCCAGCTCAGATCCAGCTACATTCAGCTCCACTCAACTCCAGCCAGCTGAAGAAGAATTCATCTCAGCTCAGGAAGCTCAAGTCCAGCTCCCGGGGATTCAGCTTAGCTCATCTCAGTTGAGCTAAGCTACCTTAGCTGCCTCAACCAGCTTGATTCTCCCCGATAGCACCAGACCTAGCTCACCTTAGCTCATTTTGGTAGAAGCTAGCTCACTTTAGCTTGGCTTAGCAACTAGCAAAGAACTAGCAAGCTAAGCCAGCTAGAGTAGCCCCATGCCAGCCTCTTCAGCAGCAGCCAGCTCCAGCTCCAGCTCCAGACTTCTTCTCCTCAGCTCCCTCCTCCAAACCCTAGCTCCAACACCTTCTCCTCTACTCCTCCATTAGCTAAGCTAGCTTAGCTTAGCTTAGCTTAGCTTAACTTAGCTATGCTCCAACTTCCTTGGCTTGTACTACCCCAAAAACCCACCTACCAACTCTACCCAACTAGCTCCACCTAAGCTCCACATAAGCTAACCTACTTGGCACCAACCTAACCTACCCACCACCTCCAAAAGACACCTAAAAGTGGCGCCAAAAACTACCCATAACCACCCCTTAATGGCGCCACTTTTCCCTCCAAAATCTCCCCTCATCTCCACCACACAATCTCCCTTGAACCCATCTCCACCATCCACCTAACCCCCCTTCTAGAAGACCCCATGTTGGCGCCAACATGGTGGTGTCTCTCCACCACCAAAAGACACCAACACCACCATAACTACCCCCTTTAACACCTCTTGGGTTGGCGCCAACTCTCCTTAGCCATAGGATCACTAACCACCTCCATTCTTCCATCCTAGCCCTCCATTTCAAGGGGCACCTTAACCCCCCATCCTACCCTATAAAAAGACCACTACCCACCACCATTCAAGCCATCCTTGGCTAGCCATTTCACTCTCATATTCCACCAAGAATCCCACGTCCAAGAGAGAAGAAGAAGAAGAAGATTAAGGGGATATTCTGTCCCCTTGGTGCCTTCCCCTCTTCCCTTCTCTCTTGGGTCACGCCAGCCAAAGGAGAAGCCAGGCAAGGAAGATCTTGGAGGAGATCTTGAAGGTGGTCACGCCACCTTGGAGGAGTTTTAAGGGTGGTGCACGCCCACCTCTTTGGAGAGAGCATTAAAGGTGGTAGCTTCCACCTTGGAGGAGCTCTCACGGAAGGAGAAGAAGGAGGCCCTCTTTTCAAGCCAAGGAGCAGCTAGGCTTGGAGCAAGAAGACAACCTTCTTCACCATTGTTACAAGAGGATTTGTGTTTCTTTTCTTGCTTTTAAATTTTTCAATTCTAGTAGAAGCTTTCCTCTACTTGTCCTTGAAAAGAACACTCATTCTACTCAATCAAAAATTGCCTTCTTTTAAGCTTTTTATTGCAGTTGTTTGTTTTGGTTCTAGCACTTATTTCACCTCTTCTTCCTAATTACCCTAGGCCTACACTTGCCTAGAGTGAGCTTAGGAAGAAGATATTTCTATCTTTTAGAATTTTAATCATTTGTAGGTGTTAGTTCTTTTTGCTACAATCTGCCGTTTGCCCTTGTCTATTCAAAATACAAAAAAAATTACATATTGAAAAATATTAAAAAGAAAGTTGAGATTGTATTCCAAGCAAGAGAATCATTATTGCAATTTTTGCCTCCTTGGACGACCCTAGATACTCCCCTATCTAGGATATAAATTTTAAAAGCGAAAGCGGATTCGCGTGTTACAACGACGTTAAAAAAACTGCTTTTACAAATCACGCGCATTTCGCTATCACTTTTTGGCGCCGCTGCCGGGGAGGCACGGCTTTGCATTAACTCATTTTCTATTGCTTGAAGTGGATCTCATCCCCTTCTCTTTCTTTCTTTTGTGTGTGCAGGAACTACAGCGGGAAAGCGGGAATCTGGAAGCGAGAGCTTAAAGATCCTTTTCTTCCCGCGAAAATTCAGGTTTTGATCATCCTAAACCCGACCGTCATCACTAAGGTGATCCCTTTTCCCTCCTAATGCATGAGGACATGGCATATCTTAAGCTTGGGGGGGTGTTTTTAAATTTTTATGATCGATTCAGGATGTTCAAAACCTAAAAACATGCAATTTTCTTTAATTTATTTCCTGCTTGCATACCCAAAAAAATAAAAATAAAAATAAAAATGTTGAAAACTTTTTGAGGAAAAATTTTGAAATCAGGACTAAGGTCGTAAAATTCACTTCTGGTACAATGGGATTTAATCTTTAACAAACTAAGGATGAGGATATGGATCTGATCATTAGAATTTCAGGGTCTATTTTAGACTAGATCAGATATCCTTCTCTAAAATTCCACCTGAACTCATGATAGTTCAGGTGACTTGATCCTATTTTGTAATATGGAAAGTATTTGACTTAGTTTCTGATTCAAAAACTTGCGGGTCTCAAGAAACTTCTTGTGTCAATTTTCACACACAAGCCAACACTTAAAAACAACTAAAAAAAAAAATTGAAAAGCTTCCTTGTTTGGATTTAGTAAAAGTCTGAAGTAGATCATTGGTTTGAGTTCCCACCGCCGAGAAGAAGGAAAATACCTTCTTTGAGGACGCGATGTCAACATGTTACCGCCTCGGCGCTGCTCTATATCTATATTTCATATCTTTAGACGGAGCATTAAAGCGCATTTCAGCAGCTCAAGTGTCTTGGACGGTGCTCTACCTATAGCGTCGGAGCAAGAGCTTGAGTTTGCTTGGAGCGCCCCTTTTCACCACATCGTGTTTTGGGGTTGTGAGCTCCTGGGTGGTGTCATGGACAGTGCTATCCCGAAGTACTGGCGCCAGAGCCCCCTCAAGGAATGGTAACGGGAATGATGATACCGACACATCTGTTGTAAGACTAAGCTAAAAATAAGCATGGGGGAGAAAAAAAATAATAATAATAACACGTCCTTATAAAGGTTGGCTTTTCACAAGCACAGACACAAGGTTTTAAAGGAATTTGCAAGTTGCGAATCAGATTCACGAGCCAGAAAAATCCTAAAAACAAACATTTCAAGTCATCTGAATTAACAAGGGGTTAATTTGTGAATTTTCTGAGGATATATTGATCCCGTTCTATCTAATGGTTGGATCCAAAAATAAATCCTGATGTTTATCTTCAACAAATCCCGTATCTCCTGTGTTTTAATCTACCAAGGTCCCTTAATCTCTTTTTCTCCTCAAAAGTCAAAAAAAAATTAGATTTCCCAAAAATTCCGTTTTCCAAAAAAAAAAAAAAAAATTAATGTTTTGCTAAGAGACTAGCAAAAGATAAGCATGGGGGTGTGATAAACACCAGTTTATCATCATTTTTATGCTTTAAAACTAACCTAGCTCTTAGGATTTTACTCTGCAAACGGGTTTTTGGGCTGCATTTAGGCATAAATTAGGATAGGCATGCATTGCATTTTTTATTATTGTTTTAATGTGTTTTTGTGAGTGTTAGGGATGTACAGATTCACAGATCCCTAAAACCCTAGCACTCAAGAAGGCAATTGGTGAAGGAGAAGCCCAGACTAGTTGGAACCCAGCTTGATCCAGCTCACCATAGCTGGAACCTAGCTTACTTGAACTAGGGTTAGCTCATCCCAGCTCCATTCAGCTAATCTCAGCTGGATGGCAGCTCAAGAGAGTTCACCTTAGCTCACCCTAGCTCAAGTCAGCTCAGATCCAGCTCAACTTAGCTGAGTCTAGCTCACCTCAGCTCCCACTAGTTCACAGGGAGCTCTAGCTAGCTCAGCTGAGTTGACAGGAGTTCACCCCAGCTCAGATCCAGCTACATTCAGCTCCACTCAACTCCAACCAGCTGAAGAAGAATTCATCTCAGCTCAGGAAGCTCAAGTCCAGCTCCCGGGGATTCAGCTTAGCTCATCTCAGTTGAGCTAAGCTACCTTAGCTGCCTCAACCAGCTTGATTCTCCCCGATAGCACCAGACCTAGCTCACCTTAGCTCATTTTGGTAGAAGCTAGCTCACTTTAGCTTGGCTTAGCAACTAGCAAAGAACTAGCAAGCTAAGCCAGCTAGAGTAGCCCCATGCCAGCCTCTTCAGCAGCAGCCAGCTCCAGCTCCAGCTCCAGACTTCTTCTCCTCAGCTCCCTCCTCCAAACCCTAGCTCCAACACCTTCTCCTCTACTCCTCCATTAGCTAAGCTAGCTTAGCTTAGCTTAGCTTAGCTTAACTTAGCTATGCTCCAACTTCCTTGGCTTGTACTACCCCAAAAACCCACCTACCAACTCTACCCAACTAGCTCCACCTAAGCTCCACATAAGCTAACCTACTTGGCACCAACCTAACCTACCCACCACCTCCAAAAGACACCTAAAAGTGGCGCCAAAAACTACCCATAACCACCCCTTAATGGCGCCACTTTTCCCTCCAAAATCTCCCCTCATCTCCACCACACAATCTCCCTTGAACCCATCTCCACCATCCACCTAACCCCCCTTCTAGAAGACCCCATGTTGGCGCCAACATGGTGGTGTCTCTCCACCACCAAAAGACACCAACACCACCATAACTACCCCCTTTAACACCTCTTGGGTTGGCGCCAACTCTCCTTAGCCATAGGATCACTAACCACCTCCATTCTTCCATCCTAGCCCTCCATTTCAAGGGGCACCTTAACCCCCCATCCTACCCTATAAAAAGACCACTACCCACCACCATTCAAGCCATCCTTGGCTAGCCATTTCACTCTCATATTCCACCAAGAATCCCACGTCCAAGAGAGAAGAAGAAGAAGAAGATTAAGGGGATATTCTGTCCCCTTGGTGCCTTCCCCTCTTCCCTTCTCTCTTGGGTCACGCCAGCCAAAGGAGAAGCCAGGCAAGGAAGATCTTGGAGGAGATCTTGAAGGTGGTCACGCCACCTTGGAGGAGTTTTAAGGGTGGTGCACGCCCACCTCTTTGGAGAGAGCATTAAAGGTGGTAGCTTCCACCTTGGAGGAGCTCTCACGGAAGGAGAAGAAGGAGGCCCTCTTTTCAAGCCAAGGAGCAGCTAGGCTTGGAGCAAGAAGACAACCTTCTTCACCATTGTTACAAGAGGATTTGTGTTTCTTTTCTTGCTTTTAAATTTTTCAATTCTAGTAGAAGCTTTCCTCTACTTGTCCTTGAAAAGAACACTCATTCTACTCAATCAAAAATTGCCTTCTTTTAAGCTTTTTATTGCAGTTGTTTGTTTTGGTTCTAGCACTTATTTCACCTCTTCTTCCTAATTACCCTAGGCCTACACTTGCCTAGAGTGAGCTTAGGAAGAAGATATTTCTATCTTTTAGAATTTTAATCATTTGTAGGTGTTAGTTCTTTTTGCTACAATCTGCCGTTTGCCCTTGTCTATTCAAAATACAAAAAAAATTACATATTGAAAAATATTAAAAAGAAAGTTGAGATTGTATTCCAAGCAAGAGAATCATTATTGCAATTTTTGCCTCCTTGGACGACCCTAGATACTCCCCTATCTAGGATATAAATTTTAAAAGCGAAAGCGGATTCGCGTGTTACAACGACGTTAAAAAAACTGCTTTTACAAATCACGCGCATTTCGCTATCAATGGTAAGTCAACTAGGTGAGCTCGTAAGGCTACCCCTTAGACTTGGTCAACCACGGGTTCACTGCTCGGGTAGAAGACTCGAGTTGTTGCAGTAGCAAGAGTCTACTAAGGAGATTTGCCTCGGAATAGGAAGGTTCCTAGGTTGGTGACAAGCCTTGGGGCTATCACTGGTGTTTGGTACTTGGATGTACCCGAATCTGACTCGATGTGAAGGTACTCGAGCAAGAGGCTCACTAGGTGCTTGCATATGCAGAGATGGCCGGGGTACTGAGATGGATTGGTTGAGATCTCATCCGACGGTGGATTGAGAGGGCACACCCGAGGACTATGCTCCTACAGGGAACTGTTCCTAGTGGGAGCATTAGTGTTGCTCAGCAATTTTGGCCAATCCTGCGATAATGATCTGGTTATTCTATGACTAGTCCTTGTTGGACACCATTTGGGCTTGTGTTTCGTGATCACAAGCCATAGGCCTGGGTAGCTCCCAAGAGGTCCACTCTTCTAACTGAAGTCAGCAACATTCTCAGTACATCGAGAATGGGCATGCCTTTCTAGAGGATTAACAGACTGCTAATCTCTCCCTTGGCTAGGGCGATTCTATCAGACTGGGATTCAAAGGAAAGGATGAGTCTTAATCTCCTCTAGTAGAGAGGGATGAATTTCCAGAATTTGATCATTGAGGCGAGTGAGGGAATAAATTATTACACCAAATTGAGAAAGGAACTTGGGTAACTTGTTAATGGGTTGCTGGACCAAGGTGATTGCTCGTACTAGGTAGGGTTTGAGAAATTAGAACCTAGAGTGTGGGTTTAGGATAGAAACTAGCGAATAATTGAAACTGTACACTATCCTGTTCGATTGAGATATAGTAGATGATTATTCCCTGCTGAAATGATTGGCTCATCCCTACTTTGTGACCTACTTTTAGGTTGTTGTCGCGGGCCGTCGACGTACGGAATTTGTTGCTGTGCAAGTTTGTGCGTGCTATGCTGATAGGTACATTTTATGCTTTGATTTACAGCAAGTTTATGTTTTGTTACTATTTTCCTGTATCAATTATGTGTCATTCTTTTTGGATTTTCTTCCATTTTATGCTGTGAATGGAACTCTTTTATAGCTCGACTTAGTTAAGTATGGGCCGAATTAAATAAACTAGCGCCTCTTTCTTTTCCATTCCTCGGGAATCTAACCCTCATTTGGGGGTTTAGGTTTTGGGGCATGACAGGTTCTGTTGTTGATGAGGAACCGGATTGGTCTAGGAGTGAGTCGGGTAATTCCTCCAATTAGAGGAATTTTTAAATTGCTCCATGAGGGTGGAAATATTTTTAGTGGGGCTATGATTTGGATATGTGTAATTCCCCGTTGAACCATAAGAAGCCTCAGAATATTGATTATACTCAACAGGGTAGTGTTAAAAGTATGCAAATTTTCTCTCCTTCGGATGTTAGATGGGGTTAGATGTGGAGCCCATGGAGCTTGGGTAGGTTTGGCAAGTCTACCCTGGTTGGTTAGGTTTGTTATAGCCCTAGTCAATAGTTGTTGATTAGCTTGTAGCTGAGCCATCTGCTCAGCTATCATGGAGTAGAGAGGAGGTGGGGAGGCTTGATTAGGTAGCTCCAGGGTGGGTAGATGGGGGATGGAAAAATCAGCGTGCGAAAAAGATTGTGGGTTAGAGGACCCATTTTGTTTTTCCATTTTTTTAAAAATGTAAAGAAGAGGAAGAATGCAGGAGAAGTCTTAGTGTGTGGGGTGGGGCAAAATCAAGTGATCCCTCCAAGTGTAGACTTTTTAGGACCATTGCCCATGCAAAAATGGAAGAAACGGGGAGGAGAGGTGGGAGACATGAGAGAAGTGTGTAATTAAGTAACAAAAATTCTAGACCTAACTTAAATGTGACACCCTAAAAAGTAACCTAGGACTTGGTCTACATAGGAAATAAGAAATCAATAGTACTTATCCATTCCCTTAACAAATCTGGTTAGGCTGAATAAGAGGAGGGTTGGGCCCAAGCATGTCCTAGGAAAATCACTAGGGGCTTGTATAAACCCGAGCCTGGTCGTTTAACATGACCCCTCGACCTGGCACGAGATATAGATGAAGAAATTGATACCAACTATAGAAAACTTAAAACCTAAGTAGCAAGCCTAAGTTTGGTGAAACCTTAGGGGTCAAATTGCTACAAAACTTTAATTAGGTGTAGGAGCTTAAAGTGCACAAGGAATGTGATGAGCGTTAGTTAGGGTAATACCTGATTATTTCTTTTTTTTGGGTGTGCGAATTGGGTAGGAAGTGGTGGCCAAGCCAAATCAATAGGGTTTGTAAATAAGGATTTTTTTGGTTGAAGTGTTTTAGGGTTTTGATTAAGATTTAATTTCTTTTAAGATTCTCTCTTATTAATGATTCAAACAAGGTTTTGATGTTCCACAAAATAATATCAAACAAGTTGTTGTTGGTGGAAGTCAATTCGTTTAAAATTGATGTAACTAAGAGAAAATAAAAAAACCCTAAAGTTGGAATTCCTAGTTATGCAACTCCTAAAAAGAATGAATCTCTTTTTGAAAGCTTTTTAGGCAATGGTCCAAATAAGACAAACAACACCACCACCTGATAGAAAATCAAACAAGGAATCTAAAAATAATTTTTTTGAGATTTTATAAAATTATTTTATATTTTTTTGGAAATTTTCTTCTTACTAGTGTCAAGAGTCAGAAATGATAGATTCGGGGAATTGATTATGCAAGAACCTCAAATAGCTTCAAAAATTTTTGAAAATTTTATATGATGTATATAATTTCTCATGGTTTCCATCAATATAATGTTTACCCAAACATAATGAGTATAAAAATTTTAAAAATTCATGGACAGTAAAAAAATAGTAAGGAAACAAGGTCTAACTCTTCAGTTCGTGAATTTTTTAATTTTTCTATTCAACAAAATTTCTTGAAAATTGGACTCAAGGTTTTTGACTCGAAGGATCTTCCTTGGGTGAAATTTGGTGATTTTAGGAAGCTCCTAAGTGTCTGAACCTGATTTTTGAAAATCAAGACAAGTCAGGATTTTCAAAAATCAGACACCAATAAGGTAAATGTAAAGGAGAAATGAAGCAAACAAGCAACACAAAGAGTTTTAGGGTTCCACCACCCTTAATTTCCTTATTTCTAATTTTTTTGAAAATTTAAAAATTTTTTTAATAGATTTTGAGGATGATACATGAGATGGCTAGGGGTACTAACCTGAAGTACGTGGGAAGACAAAATTACTTGAAGTTTTCCGCTCCAAGTGAATCCAAATCCTACTCCCGCTCTTGATTTGCACCTGAACAAAACACAAAACAAAATTCACGAAGACCTAATAAAGCAAGAGAGAGATAAAATATGTGGCTAAGTTGTGCCTCTCCGACAACGGCGCTAAAAAGTGATGCGAGAAATATGTTTTTTGTTAAAGATGCGAAATAGTGTTGTTGCAACACGTAAATTGGCAATCAACTTTTAAAATTTATAAAATCCGGATAGTGAAGTATCTAGGGTCGTCCAAGGAGGCCAATTTGTTAATCACGTGAAATGATTCTCTCTCTCACCTCTCAAATCAACACATGTATTTTTGTGATTTTGTTTTTGTTATTTTTTTAGGGTTTTCAAAATAATCAAGCAACGGAATGCGAGTATCATAATTATGCTAAAGACTATGCCTATCACTAACCTAAGTGACAAGAAGAAAACCCTTTTCTTCTAAGCTCACCCTAGGAAAGTACGCCTAGGGTAATCATAAGAAGAAGGTGTGGTGCACTAAGCTACTAAATGCATGAAAAAACACATTAACATAAAAACAGAAATTGGAAGGAAAATTGATCTTGTATTTCTAGAATTTGGAGTACATATGGAGGAATGCTTCTTGAAATAACAATAAATTACTAGCTAATAGAAAAGATAAAGTAGAAGATAAAGAAGAGAGGGATCCTCTAGCAGAAGTTCTGGATGGCTCTTGCTCCAAGTGTGGTTGCCTCACACTTGAAAAGAGTTCTCCTTAGCTTCTTCTTCCTCCTCCAAGCTGTCTCCTCAAGGTGGGCGTCAACCACCTTGTTCCTCCTCTTGCCTGGTCGACCTCTCTCGTAGAAATTCTCCTCCTCCTTTGGCGTGGCACAAGTGATAGGAATATGGAGAAGGAAGGCACCAGGGGGGTAGGTGGTTGCCCCCTTGATCTTCTTCTCCTCTTCTCCTCACACCTCCTTCATCATAGACAGGGGTCTATTTCAATATAGAGTTATGCCCTTTGGCCTAAAAAATGCTGAGGATACATACCAGCACCTTGTAAACATGATTTTCGCAAAAATAATAGGAAAATCATTTGACGTGTATGTGGATGATATGCTCTGAAGGGATAGAACTTCCCACAACATCTAGAGTACTTGGCCAAGGTGTTCTAAACTCTAAGGAACACCCGCCTCTGCTTGAACCCTGACAAATGCATTTTTGGGGTCTCAGCCGGTAAGTTTCTGGGGTTCCTGATCTCTAGCCAGGAAATCAAAGCCAACCCAGAAAAACTCCAGGCGATTGAAGACCTATGGCCACCAGCCATACTAAAAGGGTTGCAGTTGTTGGTCAGCAAGGTCGCCTCATTAGGCCAGTTCGAGTCCCGATCTTTCGACAAATGTCTACCTTTCTTTGAGTGTATAAAGAGGGCAAAGGCTACAATTCCACCCACTAGACTCCCCACTGCCAAAAGGCGCTAGAGGAAGTCAAAAATGCACTCAAAGTCCCCTCGTCTTGACGGCCCCCTGATACGTGCTTTTCAACTCAACTCAGTAATTAAGTTAATATCACTTAATTAAGAGTAGAAGAAATCACTTAGGTTAACTTGAAGTTGTGTCAGTTGTGTAGTATAGGGTTGAATTAACCTAACATTTTGGAAATTTTTACTGGTTGAGTCCAGGTCGTTCACTAGGAGGCATAATAATTTTCTCCAAATTCACCAATTTTCTTTTATCTCTTAAAGTTTAGGAGGTAAAACTAGTTTAATTTTCATAACATGAATTTTGTCAAAATATTTAACTGTAAAGAACATACAAAATTCCATATGCAAACATATTTACTCAAAATGTTGTACTTTATTAACAAGTAAATATGCTAGTTTTTCAATTTTATTTCATTCTAAGAAATTAAGGCAATTAAAAAGTTATACAATTAAAGCATGCCTTTTACAATTAAGAACAAAAAGTAGTTATGCAAGAGAAAATTCATTTACTTTCATCAACAAAGTTTTACAATTAAAAGGTTTTGATGCCTTTTTATTTTTTTAGCCTCTAATCTTCTTTTCTTTCTTTCTCTCTTATTTTCTTCTCTGTCGAGCTCTCTTTCTTCTTTCTTTCCTTGTGTTGTTCCTGCCTTCTTTCCTTCTCTTCCTTTGTTCCTTAGTTTTTCCTTAACACTCCTTAGTGTCTGTGCTCCTTTCTTCCTTAGCCTTTAGCATCCTTCAGTGACTTCTCTTTCCTTAAGCTTTCAGCTGAACCGGGTTTTTTTTACTTTTTTAACCAAAAGTTCTTTTATTTGCGGCGAGGTCCTTTCGAGGATGCACAGCACCCTGAGACCAAGGTGGGACCAGACCCTACTCGATCCTTGCCTAATCTCAATTAGGTTGGTTTTGGTTCATTCATTAATCGGTTCATAGTCTCGAGTTGCATCGACTCAACCCGGCCTCCCAGGCCACACTCGCCCTCCCAGGGCACATTCACATCCGCACGCCCCCAAGGGCGCACACACCCGCAGGCATAAGCTTGCACAATCAGAATAATGCTCAGATCAGAAGGAATCAGAAGCGGTGCGCCGAGCGCTGACGACTGCATAGCCATAGGAATAAAACAGTTTTATACCAAGGCACGCGCTCGTGGATATCCGAGGTGGGACAAAGCTACCCCTTCCAGACCCGAATTCAATCGATAGTAACTTTCTACCCAGAGCTCCAAATTGGATGATTTAAAGTTCGTTGTAAAGCTCTAAGGGTAATCTACACAATTTTAGGGTCAATTTAATGTTTTAATGATGTTTGGATCTTCAATTTAAGTGATGAAATCAGGGGTTCTACGGGTTTTAAAAAGCCTGGAAAATGAAATTAAAGTCAAGGAAGTCCTCAGATGGACTTCTCTCATCTATTAGAAGGTCTGTAGATATTATATAAATAATTCTGCTTCTGTTAAGATAGATTTTAAACTCTTGAGACCTACAGAACCTGCAGAGAAGCTTTTCTCTTTTCTGAAAACTTCAGAGGTTGATTTACAGATTTCAATAAGTGCAACAGACACTTTAAAGTGTTCCTAATCTATTTAGATTAATTCTAAGGGTTATAACTAATCAATCTATTTGAACTTCATCAGAACAGTGCTTCTGATGGTTTGGGTTTGAAAGTAACCCAACTTGACAGAAATAAAATTTTCACTAATTACATCATCTAAGCTTACTTTAATTGATTTCAGATCATTAAATAAGATTCCAGCAACAGTTTGCACATCTCAATTCCTCAATTGAAGCTCAGAACACCATTATCAGACTCAGGTTTGACTATGGAAGCTCGAAGATTGACATTTTGTTTAAAGCTTCCTCCTAAGAAGTTAATGCCTCAGTCAAAGTCTTCTCATCATCAGAAACTCGTTCAGATCTTTAGATTTAAGTTTCAACCTTAATTTATCGGGTTTCAGGCTCGCCGCCTGAACTAAAATAGGTATGTGTTAGACAGAGTTGTTCAGTGGTAGTTACCGTGTTTTAAAGACTTAAATAGCTTCAGTGCATCACATTGAAGCTTCTGAGCTCCTTAAGTGTTTCTTAAATCCTTCATAATAGACTTCTCCAACTCGCCGGAGTTGGGGAAGATGAAGTTACATGTAAAGCTCCATTGGTTAAAACATCAAACAAATATCTTTAAAATTATCAGTAATCCTTATTTTATTATTCTTGAGCCACTTAGTAATTTCTAAAGGCTGCAACACAACTTTGGCTCGCTAGAGCTTGCTGGAGCTTCGGTGAGTCCAGAAAATGTAAAATGTTTGAACAGATTGACAAAATTAACGATTTTTGATCAAAAATGATCCTGAGGTTACAAGGAACCTCTTTATCACATTAAATTCTTCATTTGTTCATTAAAATGTAAGATTTGACAGTAAGTTTGTTTCTTAAGAATTTGAATGGTTTAAGCTCAGGACTTGATTTAACTACTCGGTTGAGAAGTTAAATTAAGTCAACAGATGTTATTAATCATTAATATTTATTTAATTTATAGTTTGAAATGTTCCTGAGCTGCCATGGACAGCGAGATCAGGAGCTAAATTAAGAATTAGACATTTAATTATAGATGATAATAATAGGTAATATAATGTCGATTAGGGTTCATTAGTGGTGATAGGTGATGAAAGAACCCAATGAAGGTGGAATTAGGCTGATTACTGTCACCATGGACAGTGAAGTAGTCGGTGAAGGTGAGATTTGAATTAGGCGTTTAGGTGATTTAATTAATCGTTAAAGTGAATTAGAAGTGAACATGGAAGATACAGGAAGGTGAACAATGAGTAAAAGGACAAGATTAAAGTCTTTGGCGAGCTCAAGGAACTCGCCGGAGTTGGAGGAGATGAAACAAAAATCTGAAATTACTCTAACCTAACTAACTAAACTAACTAACTAAGCTAGCCTACTCCTACTCCTACTCCTAGTCTATTGTTACCTGGACGAAGGGGTCAATAGGGTTTCACTGAAGTCTCATGGCGGATGACAAAATCAGAGGGTTGAAGAAAGATCTCCGGTGGTGGGTTTGAGGTGGAGCGGAGAAATCCTAGGGTTGGCACCTTTGTCAGAGGTGCGGAAGACCACGGTGAATCTCCTCGGCTACTTAAGATGGAGGAAGGAAGTCGGAAGATGGAATGGGGAATTGCTGGAGGTTTGGAAGAATAACCTATTGGGTCGGCTGCAGTGTTAGAAGAGGGAAGGGAGCCAACTTGCTAAAATCGGAGGTGTGAGGGGGTTTTATAGTAGTCTACGGCGAAGAGAGAGGCGGGGTCTGGCCGAAGAAGAAGCTCGAGGAGCTTAACCTCCATCGTCATCTCCGACGATAGTGAGGTTATCTCCCACTGAAAAATAGGATTCTCGGTTAATCCATACCGATGGATGAAGTGGAGGTGGTGAGCGCAAGCTGCAAGAGCTTGGGCAAAGAGAAATGATGTCGGCAGGGCGGTGATCGCGCGGTGGGATGACTCTCTGCCACCAGCCGTTCATTCGGCTGGAGAAGAAGAAGAAGAAGATGAAGAGGGACTTAGAAGTAATAAAACCTAAGGACCTATGTGAGAAATAAGGACCCGATTGTAATGAATATTAAGGACTAAAATGTAAACCCAGGTTTTGAAGGTTTATTTTAATTTAGATATTTTTCAATGTTTTATATATGTTAGTAAATAAGGTAAATATTATGTTTACACCTTGAATTTACATTTTTGACCTTTTTAGGTTAATTTATTAGATTAAGTAAAAATTACTTAAGTTATTACATACTTAGGTATACATTATATTTAAGTTACTTATCTTATTAATTAAGGGAATGATTAGTAGGATTTCGAGTCCAATTATTATTAAATTATTAATAATGTTAATTGAATGATAAAATGTCATTTTTAACTTATTTTAAGGTCCTTAACTAAATATATCTTACTCTATAATTAACCCTTATATATTCATAACCTTAGCTAATTAACTAGGAAGACTAGTTAATTAGGGGTAATTAGAGATCATGATGAGTGTCTCATCACCTCCTAGCCTGGGGAAGTCCTCTCCTTGTACTTGGCCGTCTCTGCATTGGCCGTCAATGCCGTCCTAGTTAGCAATCGAGGTGAATCTCAACGGCCCATGTACTTCATCAACAAAACCTATCAAGGTGCCGAAGCCAAGTACACGGAAATTGAGAAGTTGGGACTAGCCCTCGTTATCGCAGTTTGTGAACTACACACGTACTTACAAGCCCACACAATAACGATCCTGTCAGACTACCCCCTCCAATGGATGCTACACAAACCTGCGAGATCAGCATGACAGATCAGATGGGCTTGGAGCTAGCCAAGTTCGATGTCAAGTATTAGCGGCGAAGAGCGATCAAGGCACAAATCATAGCTGACTCTATTGCCAAATTCACTAATCCCGATGCCTCCCTCTCACTCCCCTGGTGACTATACGTCGACGACTCATCCATGACAGCCGAGATAGCCTTGACCGCCCCAGACGACGCTACTCATAAGTACACCATAAAACTAGACTTTCCTGTGTCCAACAACTAGGCAAAATACGAGGCATGATGGTAGGCATCCAGGTAGCAAAATCCATGGGGATCGCCTTGCTTGAGATCCACATGGACTCCTAGCTAGTCCCCAACCAAATAATTGGCAAGTGCCAGGCTAGGGATTCGAACATGATGCTATATGCAGACAAAGTCAAGGAGGAGTTGGCGGATTTCAAAAACATCTCCATTAGGTGGGTACCCCGAGTGGACATCCCTTTGGAAAATGCGTTGGCAAAACTCGCTGCCGCCCTCCCTCAGGGGCAAGACGAAGACATTTGCCTTCATACTCTGAAAGAGCCAACTGTCCCTGCTCCTAAGATGCTCATGATAGAGCCGTCCATATCCTCAATGATGCCTATTGTTACTTACCTAAGCTCTGGAGCCCTGCCCCCGAGAGAACCCTGAACCAGGGCCTTTTGCCTCAAGGCCTCCAAGTACACCCTAATTAAAGGGCAGTTTTATAAGCGAGGGTATATCACCCCCTACTACGCTGCCTAACTCAGGACGAGGCAACCTAAGCCTTACAAGAGGCCCACGGAGGCACTTGAGGGAACCACGAAGGATACAAGGTGCTCCTAGCCAGACTATTCTTAGCAGGCTACTTCTGGCCCTAAATGAAGTAGCATTGAAAACCTTCATGCGCAAGTGTGACAAGTGTCAGCCATTCTCCACCCTGCACCACTTGCCTCCTGGAAAGCTAGTGCCCGTCATGTCACTCATCCCCTTTGTGAAAATGGGCATGGATTTTGTCGGTCCTTTCCCACCAGCGTCGGTTCAAAAGTGGTTCATCTTGGTAGCCATTGACTACTTTTCCAAGTGGGTAGAAGCTAAGGCCATGACTAGCCTTATGGCCGATAGGGTCATATCCTTCATCTGCAAGAGCATCATAGCTCGGTACTGGATACCCCACTACATAGTCATGGACAACGGAACCCAGTTAGCTTGCAAAAAGTTTGAGGAATTTTGGATAAGCTGGGACATTCGTCTGTGCTTTACGTCAGTGGGCCATCCCCAGGCGAACGGACAAGCCGAGGTAACCAACCGTACCATCATCTCAACACTCAAACGCCGACTAGATACAACCAAAGTGAGATGGACGGAGGAACTTCCAGACATTCTTTGGGGATACAGGACTTGCCAGAGGACTTCCAAAGGCCACACACCATTCAGCTTGGTATATGGCATGGAAGCTCGGCTACCCATCGAAACAGTCCTCCCCACCTACAGAACACAACTCTACAACCTAGCCACCAATGATGATCAAGTCTGCTTATTCCTTGACCTCCTAGACGAGCTAAGGGAGAAAGCCTCTGAGATGGCCCTTAAGCGTAAAGAAGCCACAGCAGCCTCATATAATAAGCACGTCAAGGCGCAAAAGTTCTCTCAAGGAGACTTGGTTCTACGTAAGTGCGAAGTCTCCATGCCAACCCAGTCGGGTGGAAAGCTGGACCCATCATGGTAAGGGCCTTATAAGGTTTGTAAAGACAGTTCGGGCGACTTCTACGAATTACAATCCCTAGACGGTAGGGATATCCCTTACACTTGGCATGCGAGTAACTTATGAATGTACCATAGATAGTTGCCCATGAGAAATAAAGAGAAGGGATTCTTTCTTTCATTCTAATAATGTGTTTGTTACATCCCTAAGGAAAGCTAGACCCATCATTTTAAGGGCCTTGCAAGGTTCGTAAAGATAGTTTGGGCAACTTCTATGAATTACAATCCCTAGACGGTAGGGATATCCCTTGCACTTGGCATGCAAGTAACTTATGAATGTACCATAGATAGCTGCCCATGAGCAATAAAGAGAAGGGATTCTTTCTTTCATTCTAATAATGTGTTGGTTACGTCCCTAAAAAAAAAAAGAAAAAAAAAGAAGGCAACAATAAAAACATTGCCGGGGGGTTCTACTCCCACGGCTCGAACGTGTCCATATCGGTCACAGGCGAAAGGTGGAACGGACTAACAACCCCTGCAATTGAGTCGGCGACCTCTGCCTGGCTAGTGATGTAGACACATCTATGTCACATAAACTGTCATTTATGCATGTTCTTAGGAGTATAATTGCATCATGCATTATAAATATTGCATAGCATGCACCATTATGCATTTAGATTAGTTTGTATAAAATATAGGTTAATTTCCCTTTTTGTGGCCAGGGGACAGGGCAATATCATTTCGAGGCCTCGGATTGAAGATCCAACCGTACAGATCTAATCAAGGCGACGATTGAAGTTCAATGCCTCTAAGATCACCCCGATCAAACCTCTGTAACAACAAATGAAGTCCGAGAAAGATCATAGGTAAGGGCAAGGTGGTGCAAATCCATACCTCAAATGACAAATCCAACTGCACGAATTTCGGATAGATGATCGCAGCCCAACAGTGCCAAAATTGATTCAATCCAACATCCATGGCATCATCTACCAACGTTGGAAGATGGACGGCTAGGATGGCACCATGTGGCACCATCCTAGCTACCCAAAATGGCCCAAGCTCCTTGCAGCAGTTCTTCATCCAATGATCAATGCGTCTCAGTCCTTGGATCATCGACCTAATGACTGAGATTCACTCAAAATCACGCTTCACACTCAGCTGAAGATAACGCTCACACAGCCTCAGCCGTTGGATCTTCATCCAACAATCGAGGGTGTGTGAGTGTTAAAACACAAATGAGACACATTTGGCTCCTTAGCGTAGTGGTTGGAGGCTTTATCGCGAGGGAGAGATGCGCATTCGAGGGACGTGGTGCAGAATTAATCTGTTGAAAAGGTACGCGCATCAAATTTGACTGTCGGATGCGCATTGAGGGACAATGGAAGTGCTACATGGTGCAATGGGAGTGGCACAATGAGGTACACGTGATCTAGCATGCTAGGCCACTTGCAAACGCATGTGTAGGGGTGCGATCTGAACGTTTGAGGTGCGCGTTGATCCTAGCCGCTCGATCGAGATCAGATGGCTCACTGACCATGCGCGTCAATGGTCACATTTGCCTTTAGTAGCACTTTCATACATCACTAAAGGTTGTGTATTAATATTAATCCTTTGGAAACGACTCTTTTGCCCCCTTTTCTACACCTATAAAAGGCCTACCCCTCCTACACATTTCACCATCCCTTCCTTCATCTCTCTCCCTCTCTAAGAGCTAAGAACTCAAGTTCTAAAGCTTGCTCTAGTGCTCCCAAGCTATGGGAAGCTTTGCTAGAGTTAAAAATCAAAATTTTCTACTTCTCACCTCCTTCGCGGAGCTCTCACCAGTCATCCTCTTGCCCCCATTCCGGAGGTAGATCCCACGATGTCGACGCCCTTCCTCATCCTCAGTTCTTCCAGATTCACCCTCTATCCTTTGTCGTTGCTTTCCTTCTTCTAGGAATTGTTCATCCAGCTCATCCTCCAAGCAGTCATCGAGGAGGATAACTTCTCACCTCTTTATCTTTTTATCACTTTCTAGATTAGATTTCCAACTTCCTAGTTGTAGAAATTAGTTGTAATGACATTATCTTAATTATAGAAAGTTATTTTCTCTTTCTCTCTCTCTAGCTCTATTGTTTATATTACAAGTAGATCAGCTATTTATAATCATTGTGAATGTCTCCTTTATAAACAAAATTATAAAAAAAGTATAATTGCTGATTTAAAATCGACGTAGCCTTCTCGTGTTCGACCCGGGACTCAATTTGAGTTTTGGTAAAATTATTTCATTGACGGATTTTTACGCACTACAACGACGGGTTTTCAAACTCAAACTTTACACGTATAAAATACCATTTATCAGCTTGCCTCCTCGGTAACCAGTAGCACTGTCTCTTCGGTGGACATCGAGGCCACCCCATCTTCAGACAACTAATCTGCGGGTGGGTCCGCACCCTTGTCATCAGCAATAAGACCATCTCCCTTGGGGCGGTCATATTTTGACACCAGGTGGTCGATCAACCAGCTGCACACCTCCTCCGTGGATACTTGCTTTCCCCCTATAAGGGCCTGAATGGAAACCAAAGTCTACTTCCCGATATCATGAGCAAGCTTCTCCCGAATCGATCCCATAAATAGGTCCCTGGCGAAGAAGTCCATGACCACCTTGGCATTTAACTTCGACTCTCCTGCCTCTTCTATGGCTTCCTCCGCCCCTTCCTGTGGCGAAGAAGTCTGCTCCTGGGCTTTGACAAGGTCAACCTTCAGCCTTTCCTTATTCGCTTTCGCCTTTTCTAGACTTGCCTGATTACATAGCAATCATACAACCTAATATACCTGAATTAAGTTAGAATCTAGCATAACTTAGGAACAATGCATGCATAAGCATCATAATTTGCATAGTAGTTAGTTTGATAGCTTTATAGATAATATTTTCATTTTATGCTCTTAAAAAAGAGACGAAATTGATTGCAGATGATCCAAGGTTGCAAATGATAGATCAGACTGTACGGATTTGATCAAGACGACGATGGGAGTCCAATGCTTCCGGAATTGTCCTGATCAGACATCCGTAGCATCACGTGTAGCCCATAGAAGAACAAAAGCCATGGAGTAAGAGGATAGAAATTCGGACCTCAGATGCCAAATCCAATTGCATGGATGGATCCGGATCAGCGATTGCAAGCCAACAGTGCAAAAATCATCTCGATCAGAGGCCTATAGCACCATCTACAAAGCAAGGAAAATGGAAGACAATGATGGTCCATGTGGCACCATCACAGCTGCCCCTTGCCATGCCCCAATCTCTGAAGAAGCCCTCCTCATGCATTGTGGGCCATTGGATCATCATCCAACGGCCACCATGCGCCCACGTTGCCCCATCTCATCATGTCATCAGCTGAGAGCGGACTTGCCTAAAACAATAAACACAACAAAAGAGGGGACTTAGGGCAGCGGTGAGCACACCCGTACATGAGAGAAGGGTGAGGGATCGAGCCTCGCCATGCACCAAATCAGGAAGGCAGTGCGCTCGATCTCAATTGGATCGTTGGATGATGAGCAGAGGGCGTGGATACAGGCACGTGGTGAGACGAGGGCCATCGGATGCCAACGCATGGATGCACGCCCGATGCTAACACACCATTGCACGCAAAAGCCATAAGGCAGTGCTGCGCTCATTTTAAGCCTTTCGATCGCAAGATCGAACAACTAAAATCAAAGAGCACAATTTGAATCACAAGGTGCACGTGAGATAGGGGCATTTAAAACGAGGAGCACATGACAATGATCGGGCAGCTGCGGGCATTTCACGTGGCACCACTAGAAGTAATCTGTGCGTAGGTAGCATTTAGGAAGGCCTTTTAAAGCATGATCATTGCCATTGATCTCCCAATCGATGGATCTGATCAAACAAAGGTTGTTGCACTATTTTGGGGGCTAAAATGCCCACTTTGGCCTCTTTAAAGCTATAAAAAGGGCCCTACGGCCCCCCAGTTGAGAGCAACTCCCACCAGATACAACTCTAGCCTCACTCCCTCTCTACAACTCTTCTCTGGACTCATCCCGGCGCTCTGGATCTGAAGTGCTACTGCACTTCACACAAGAATCCCACAAGCGGCGTCGTTGTCATCTGCTATCTCTCTATCTCTCTCTCTATTTCTCTATCTACTCTTTAGCATAGTGATTTCTAGTTTAAAAACTATTTCCAAATAACAACAAAATTCTAATTTTTTGGATATCTGATGTCTATATATACATATATAAATATATAAATATTTGTTTAGAATGACTTTCTAAAAAGCTTTCGTATAAAAATCATGTTTTGCCTCCTTGTGAATGACTCGGTACTCGTCGAAATCTTTATAAATGTTATTTGTTTCATTGCGATTCACACTACAATGATAGAATTAATTTTTAACACATCTCGCGAGAGAACAATTTGGTGCTATAAAGTGCTTATTTGAGATTCTAACATGTTATTATTTTTTTTTTGAAAAGATGAGGAATGCTATCGACGATGATAGCTGACCGGAAACATTTTATTCATGGAAAAGCGTGAAAGTTACAAGGAGTCACACCACTCTTTAACAATTCTCCTACACTCCCTTATGATACCCCCAACATTCAATGCACCCCCATTAAATAAAAGGTCATTGCAAGCCCACCACACACACCACATTACGCCCACCATCTTCACCTGCTCCCCTCCCTTCATCAGGATGGACTACCATAAATCGTTCCACGTGGGTAGAGCAACCCCACAGATGCCCCTCCATATGCGATCCGTCACTAAGCGTGAAGAGAATAGGTGCATCCTATCATCTGAAGGAAATGTACACAGGGGGCAGTTTTGGGGAGGAGTCCCCATCCTTTTCGACCTCATTTCCCAGTGATAAGACCATCCTGATGACAAAGCCAAAGGAACACTTTGATATTTAAGGGTATCTTCAATGACCAAATCTTGGAGCAATCGACCTCCTCCCTTGAGTGATCATCAGTCAATGAGGCCATCAACTTTTTGTATGCCTTGGCTGGGGTGAACACCCCATGTTTCCACCTAAAACCATCTGCCTTGTCCACTGGCTAAAATGCATCAGGTCTGCTAACAGCCTCTCTTGTTCAGCTTGAGTGCATCCACCCTTGCGCAAACCAGCCCCTATAATGTTCCACCTTCTACTTGCAAAATCCCAGCAATCAGGAATAGGGATGTTACTGTCTAGTGCTGCAGCATACACCTGTGGGAACTCCTCATTCAGTTTGCCCAGATTCGACCATTGATTTATTCAAAATTTGAAATGTCTTCCATCTCCTACAGCTGGGTCAAATCCTACCATGTTGTCTTGCATTGCTTTCCAGAAAGAAAGCCAAAAAGGTGACAGGCAGTGAGGGGGGGCACCCACAACTGAACCTATGAACTGCATACGCCTCCAAGATCAGTTGAGGCCAAATCTTCCCTTCATCATTTGCCAATTTAACTGCCCATTTTAGTAAAAGGGCATCATTGAATTCCTTAAGAGAGTGGATCCCCATCCCTCCCTTGGAACGAGGTCTGCAAAGGTGCTGCCATTTCACTGGGTGCAAGAATTTGCCTTCCGCCTTTGCACCTTTCCAAAAGAAACGCTTCCTCATGACATCTAACCTCTTCCAAACCGCCTTCGGAGATCTGAACATAGAGAAGAAAAACATGGGGATAGATGTGATGACCGAATTAAGGAGAATCAATCTCTCTCCCTTGGATAAAAACCTGCTGCTCCAACCCTCCAATTTAGCTGAAACTTTCTCAAACAATATGTCCTAATCACTCTTGTTTAATTTACCTTCTTTTAGCAGTAGCCCCAGGTATCTAATTGGTAGCGTGGCCGTAGGAGTTTGTAGGATGGTTGAGATTGCTTCCCTCTCCTGACCTGCCATACCAGAGCAAACCAACGATGACTTCGCTCCATTAAGTCTAAGGCTCGAAATCTCTCCAAAAATGCTCACCAAAGTGAAGAGGGTCTCCGCCTCTTCCCTTCCTCCAATAAAAAAAATCATGTCATCGACGTATTGCAAAATTGGTGCCAGAGCCCTGGAGTTGGAAATAGAATATCCCCTCACCAAACCCTCACTGGCCAACATACAAGCAAACTGAGCCAGTGTATCCACAACTAAATTAAAGATAAGAGGGGCTAAAGGGCACCCTTGTAGCACTCTGCACCATGGCTGCAGCCAAACCCCGCAAGGTCTCCCATTAACCAAGGGTGAAAAAGATGAAGTGACTATGCATCTTTTCATTCATTGGGTCCAGAGCAGAGGGAAGCCTCGTTGCTTGAAAATCTCCCATAAATAGGACCTTGCGATAGAGTCATACGCTCTACTAAAATCAACCTTCAACATATACGCTTTGCTCTTCCTTCTGTGCCATCCTGCCACCATCTCCTGCACCATAATGAAAGACTCCTGAAGTGACCTGTTAAGGAGGAATGCCAATTGCACAGGACTGATCAAATCAGATAGCACCCCTCTCAGCCGGTTTGCAAGCACTTTGCTAATTATTAGATAGATTGAATTCGAAAGTGCTATGGGTCTAAAATTTGACAACTTCTCTTCCCCACATATCTTTGTCAAGAGAAAAGGATATGACTTATTCAGTCGCTCCACACCTGAATTTCCACACTGAAACTCCTGGATGACCTCCATGACATCCCCTTTAACAACTTGCCAAAATTCTTTGTAAGAAAACACTTGAAAACCATCTGCGCCTGGAGAACCTTCAACATTCAGACCAGCCATAACATCAAACACTTCCTTGTCGGTAATGGGTTCAATCAATTTTTTTGCTGCAGAGTCATCTATCTGTGGCATGCATGATGATGCCATCCTACATTCTCCCCTCCCCGCTACCTTGGTGGTTTCCTTAAAGTATCCCCATGAATGTCTTTAGAAGAGGTTAGAATCTGGAGGTCCTTCAAGGAAGAGATGAGGTTCACCCTCCTCCTAGAGCTGGTTGCCATGTGGAAGAACCTCGTATTCGTGTCACCCTCCTTTAGCCACAGCTACCACAACTTCTCCCTCCAGTCCACCTCTCTCATCAAGTCTTCAGCATGAACCACCCCTTGCCATATCCTCCTCTATGCCAACTCCTCTTCAGCCAAGATCCCTCTGTTTTCTTTTTCGTCCAGGCCATGCAATATTGCCAAAACTTCAATCCTCCATTGATTTCTCACCACCTCGATAGTCTGCCTATATTCTTTCAACATTAGCCGTAGGTCTTTCAATTTCCTCACCAACCGATAGGTTGCTGAACCATCCACATGCTTTTGCTCCCACCACCAACACACCATCTCTTTAAATCCCTCTTCCTTAAGCCAAGACCTTTTGAATTTAAAATAAGTACCTAGGATGGATTCCTCCTCGCTATCCCACAACAAGGGAGTATGATCTGAAAAGGGTCTAGGCATTCCTGTCACAGCAGAGAGTTGGAATCTCACCAGTAAATTCACATTCCCAAAGATCCTATCCAATTTTGAAACCAGCCTGTTCCCATTCCTCCATGTAAACTCAACCCCAGCTGAGGGGTACTCATTCAAGCCAAGCTCAGAGACCACAAGTTGGAAACTAAGGGAAGCTCGGTCAGCTCTTCCATTCCCTCTATCATTATCCAATAGCACACAATTGAAATCTCCTCCCATGAGCCACGGTATACCCTCAATACCACCCGACATTTGACGTAATTTAGTCCACAAGTTACTCCTCAATTGATCTACACATGGACCATAGATACAAGAGGTGACCAAGTCCTGACCATTTCCTACTGATTGAAATTTGCAAGACACCTAGAAGTGACCCTTACAAACTTCTTTCAGAACCAACTTAGATGTCTTCCACCACATGGCCAGACCTCCAGATCTTCCCTGTGAATCCACTGCTCGGACATCAGCTTGACCACCCTGAAGGAGTGATTGCCACAAAGAAACTCCTTCTTCAATGTGGGTTTCCTACAGTAAAGCATAATCCACCTCCCACTCCCGAACGTAGTGAGCCAGAGAAGCTTGCTTGATCCTGTCGTGCAACCCACGCACATTCCAAGTCATAATCCTCATCCCTTGGCCTCTTTAACCCCTACTGCTCCCCAGCCATTCTCTCTACGCATAGAATGAACGTAATCTTCTCTTCCTTAAATTTCTAAACTCCACCAGTTGTTCTTCCCTAAAGCTTATAAGGGGAGAATACAACCTTACCCTTTGAGGATGGCCCCATATCATAGCTTGGGCCCTCCGAGGTCATAAAAGTGAAGGGATCTGAACTATGTGTTGAGGTGAACTGTGTAACCTCCTGCCCCTACCGGTCTGGATTCACCACCACAAGATCCCTACTGATTTCTACCTCTTTCATGATGGTGCTCGCTGTTGATGGCTGTTGCACCCTCTTCATCTCCTCCTCCCGCAACTCTGAGAAATGTAGCTCCTTTCTCTTGGGTTCCGACCGATCTATCTTGAAGGGCCTGTAGCTATTGTCAGCCATGTGTGCTCCAACCTCCTCCTCGTTTGCCCTTTGCTGCCCTATTGCGGTTCTTCATCATGAAGGATAGCCTGTTTCAGCTGAAGTAGCCACGAGCTTCCCCTACACCTAAGTATAATTTTGTCTGGAATTGCCCCCCCCTCAGCACAGTCACCTCCACCTTGATTGATCTCCCATCCCCTTCATAGAGGCCCACCCTTGCATTCTCTGCCAAAGCGGCGAAGCCCGCCATCACCTCCGCCACCACCCCTCTTGTTCGGAGATGCAAAGGAAGCCCCTAAATCTCCATAATGCCCCTCGTATTCTCCGTCCTTTGCGGAGGTTGGTCCTGCAAAGCCCCATCGAAGGAGGACACCAGCCTCCACAAAACAGTCATCCCCTCGAAGATTGTTGTGAGAAAATGAAGACCTTCCACGTCAAGCATACCCAAGTTGAACAACACAAAACGAGCGCCACCCAGATGCGCCACCTTCCAATCCTGAGATGATAAGGATAGGGATCTTACTAGGTTTTGAATCCGCTCGAGGGACAAAGAGTTGGTCATAATCTCTTAAATTAGGGCACCCCTTATTGCCATCTCTGCCACCCTAACCTCCTCCAATTGAGGGACTTCAACATCATACACTTGCCTTATACTCACTGGCGGTGGTGGTAGCATTGCCCCCTTTGCTTCTTGGCCCCTTTGTTGTCCGCCTTCATTCTGATCTTTCTTCCACGTCCTCCTGCATGAATCCTTCTTATGATGCCAGCCTCCGCATTTCAAACACAGCGTAGGATATCTACAAACCACCTCCATGACCCCTTCTTCTGCATCGGTAGCACACTATATCTGCATTCCCACCTCTCCGTCTCCTCCAGGAGTCACCTACCCCATGTGTCACACGAGTGTTAGCCCTACCAGCCTCCATCCTCTCTCTTTGATGCCACCTCCTAGACCTCCACACCCTCCAGCCATCATCTTCTTCCCTAACCATAGTCGCCATCCTAGGTCTTAGGAGTTGCATAGGAATCACAAAATTGTACAATGATGTGCGCAACGGAGAAAAAATAGGTGCAAACCTCAGGTAAGTACTCGTAACTTATATTAGGTTAGATTTCCTTTAAAAACAAAATGAAAAATCCAAAAATTAGGTGTTTTGCTTGAACCTTAGGATTATTTAGCATTTGCTTGCTTTTTGAAAAAAAAAATCTCTCTTGGTGATTTTTCAGGATGAAACAAAATCTTATCTTAAAAATTCAATTCCCGAAAATACACGTCAAAAAATTCTAAAATTTTTACTAGACGTGAATTATGAAGTTAGAAACAACATAGCCAAATTTTACGCAAATCAAAGTTGTAGAAAAAGTTTAAAAATTCATGCACTAAACTATTATCAATTCATTTATTGTTCCTGATTTTTCGGAGTTCAAAATATCATAGGAATTTGTATACAACTTCGATTGACTTGAAATTTGTGTTACTAAATTTATGTGAAAATTAAGAATTTATAAAAAATACAAAAAATATTTCTTACAAGTTTGATTACATGGATTACTCAAGCACTGACTAGGGGTCAAAATAGACTATAGAACCCCTATTACACTTTAAATCAAAAAAAAAAGAAAATGTGCATTAAAACTTCTTGAAAAATATTTTCTGAGTGCCTAGTTAGTTATACAATAAGACCAATTGATTGCATTGTTTGGGTCGCACCACTCTTTTGATTTTGAACTTAAAAGGGCCATTTAGCACTATCTGCGCTTAGGGTTTCACATTAGGGTAGAGCACACCTGCAATTCCATTCATAAAGGAAATCTATCAAACAATTGGGATTTGCAAAACTCTTCTGTTCCTCATCAGATCCCTTGATTGAAGATATTAACTCAAGTGAACCCTAAACTTGACTAATACAAGCATTTGAACCTTAAAATTCATTTCATCATAAAAAATTTGCTTGTGAACCCCTTACCTGTGCACTTCACACTTTGAAAATCAATCTTAAGGGAAACACCCCTCTAACGTCCATCATATTCCAAAAGCACATCAAGCCTAAGCCTAAAATTGAGTAGACGTGCCCTAGGCAGGACTAATATTCTTGGAGACTTGAAATTAAATTAGGCTAAGGTCAAGGCCTTGTCTACTTGGACCCACTAGTGACAAGAAAGGTTGGTATGGTAACCACGTTAACCCTTAGTGGTGTCCCACCGTACGGGGTATCCTAGGGGGTCCCACCCTTCTGGCCAACCAAGTAATTCAAGGGTTGACCTAAGCTAGTCGTGTTTTGGGGAACTAGGATTAGGTCTATTTAGGGTTTACCCTCTAAGGAATAGCTTGATTGCTTGCATTGAAAGGGTGGGGTATTCTCTTATCTATCTTCTCTCCCTCATCTAAGCATATTCTTTTGGTGCATGCAAGGTAGAAGATCTCTACATCTTGATTTGCTACCACCTTTAGGAAGAAATCCTAGGAGAAGACCTAATTGTCCAAAATCTAAATCTGAACCCTCTTCAATGGCTAGTCACCACGAGGAAGATGAGAACGAGGAGGAAGAATAAAATCTGGATCTAATGACTCTTCTACAAAGGCAGATCACTAAGCAAGGTTGGCATCATGATAGACAAATTGAGGTCATAGTGCAGGCCATTACTCGACTCCGAAATGGAAGAGCAGACCAGCCTCTTTGTGACTTTTACAATCCTCCTAAAGCCCAACTTGAACCTTTTATTAGGCTACCTTAGAATGGGAAAGATTTTGAGCTTGAACCATAGATCATCAATTTGATTCCCCACTTCCACGACTGTGATTCTGATGACCCCTTCCACCACCTTGAAGAACTTCTACACATAGGAAGGACCTTTGGCCCTAGGAACCTGAATGAAGGTACCTTAATGATGAAAATGTTCCCATTCTCCTTAAAAGATAAAGCTGTTCATTGGTTGAGGACTATTGGTAGACCAATCCTAACTTGGGAAGATTTGAGAAGCACATTCCTAAAAAAATTATTTCCCATAGGAAAAACCAATGCTCTTAGATGTGCCATTACAACCTTTAAGTAGAGCCCTAGGGAACAACTACATGAGGCTTAGGAGAGATTTAATGATTTGGCTAGGAAATGCTCTCATCATGGGATTCCAAAGTGGCACTCGGCCCATATTTTCTATTATGGGTTAAGTGACAATTTGAAGAATTTTGTTAATGCAGCATGTGCGGGTAATTTCCTAAGCAGAGATGCTGAGGGATCTTTTCAATTATTTGAGAATATGAGTGAAAATTCCCTCAACAATGCCTCAATGTCCACCTTTAACAGAGCAAATCAACCAAGGAGCAGAGTCTATGAAGTTAAGGATAATTCAAACTCGGTTGGTTTAGAGTTAATTGCACAAAGATTAGACAAGGTGGAACTCATGGGAAAGAAAGTAGATAGTTTGGTTAAGAAACTGGACAACCTTTTGAAGGGTGGGAGTTCTTTAGGTACACATTCCGGAATAAATCCTATGCCTACCCAAGGAGTTCCTATGTTAACCCACACCCAACTCCCCAACCCTCTAGGTCAGGAAATGGTGCACAATCTTAATGACCTGACCATGGCTCCACCTACGAGCCAACTCTACTTGGACCCATCTATTTCTGGGTACCAAGGAGGGACCTTGATGCCCTCAAATACTGAACTAGGCATTCCGATGCCTAGTTATCCTGAGGATGTGATGCACTCCAGGGTTACACTAGAAATGATCCCTATTCAAACAATTACAACCCAGGATGGCATAACCATCCTAACTTTGCTTAGTCAAGCTAGAAATTTGCCCATGGTCCTAACTTGACTAAACCTAACACATATGGGCAACCTAGTAGGTACACACAACCATGAACATATCAGCGACAACCTACTCAGGAAAACTAGCCCTTTGATCTGAGTCTAGTCCTCAAGGAATTACAAGAAATGAATCTAAGACATAAATCAATTGAGGACAGAATTGATGGGGTGACTAGACCAGCTAGTTGATGTTAGACAACATGAGATACTACCATCCCAACTCATCCCCAACCCAAGGAACCTCAATAGGGTTAACCAGCACAACACATGGGGGCAACAAGCACATATAGTTCAACCTGCTCCCCAACACCCACCTAGTTTTGTTAACCCCAACCCAACCTAGGCTCAACCTACCTTGCCAAACCCACCTCACCCTTGTAACCCTAATGCCTATGCTTATGCTGTCACTTGGAGAAGTGGGAAACAAATCCAAGATCCTTATCCTTCTACATCGAAATCTTACCAAGATCTTGAGGAGCCTGAATCTGACCTAGGAGACCAAGCTAATCTAGAAAGAAAGACTCAGGATTTGAACATGCATGATTTCTTTCAAGCACATTTTCCTGAAGCCTTGAACAAATCCAGGGAAAAGAAAACCAATCAGTCTAAGGAGTGGCTTGAGATTTTAAAGCAAGTCCAGGTAAATATACCACTCCTTGAAGCCACTGAAAACATCCCAGCCTGTGCGAAATTTCTAAAGGAAATATGCACACCAAAATTCCAGGCTAAATCATCAAAAAGGGTCATAGTTTCTACACAAGCCAGTGCCATCATCTTAAATAAGCTCCCTCCTAAAAAGAAAGATCCAAAGACCCCCTTAATTTCATGTGAGATAGATGGTTTTATCTTGGATCGAGCTTTACTGGACTTTGGTGCCTCCATCAATCTAATCCCCACATAATTATATGAGGAGTTCAATTTAGGTCCCTTGCAACACACTGATGTTACCCTTCAGCTTGTTGATAGGTCAACCAAGATTCCAAAGGGGCTTTTACAAAATGTGATTATAAAAGTAAGGGATTTTGAGTACCCTATGGACTTTATAGTTTTAGATATGGAGGCATCTGGCCACAGCTAAGGCCTTAATCTTAGGAAGACCTTTCTTGGCCACAGCTAAGGCCTTAATCAACTGTGAGATAAGGATTATGCAAATCACTTCTGGAAGGAAAACTTGTCAATTCAATATCTTTAAAGCTTCCCAAAAGAATAAGGTGAATTGTGGTTTCATCAAGGTCACAGGAACAATTGAAGAGGTTTTGGCAATTCACACTAAAGATGATCCAAATCCTGCCAAATCTCAAGATCAACTTGAAAGACGAGAAAGTGATGTACTTGAGGATGATTCTGATCTACCACCTCCCATAAAAAATCAAATGGAAAAAGACATTAGTGAGATTGAGAAACTCTTTGGATCATCTTATGATGAATTAGATGACAACGTAAAGAATCCTCAATACATCCACCTTGAAATTTAAGAACTATTGAGCTTTGAGGGGGTTCAAGAAATTGGATAATCTAAGGACATGAACCAGGTAAACAAAGAAACAACCTCAAAAAAAGAAGCTCAAATCATGATGGACTAGGGAAGAACTTATACTCCAACTAGTTCAAATGGATGGCTTGAATCTGAGGAAGAAATGACTTCTGATGGGGAAGAGATAATTTCTGATGAGGATTTTGACAAATTCAGCACAACTCTACCTTTGTCCTCATATGACCCAGAGCCTGGAGAATTCATGATTTTTAACATCAACTACCATTATGAGGATCCTTATGATTCTGATTCAGAACCAAACTTAAACCTCAATCATGATTTCAATCCAGACCCTCTACCACCTCTTCTTGAATTATGGAACTGAAATAATGAATAGGCTCTACTTCATGAACCTCCTCTATCTGACCCCATTGTCTATCTTAAATCAGAAAAACTCTTCGATGTAAGATTGCATCATCAGTTGGTCCGCACTTATGGATCACTGATTCTTGGACCAAACAATCACATCTTTATACTAATTCTAAATCTCTCAGTAATAGTGATTACTCTTTCTCTTGATCCACAATATTGAAATACATATTTCTTTTGGGTTTAGGTCTGACAAATGATGTTAAACTTAGCGCTGGCTGGGAGGCAGTTGATGTAAACATGTTTATATTACATAAAATGTCTATGTATACATGTTCTTAAGTAGAGAATTGCATTACATACTATAAATATTGCATAACATACATCATCTTGCATTTAGATTAGTTTTAATAAAATGGAGGTTGTCTCCTTTTATGTTCAGGGACAGGGCAACATTTTATCAGGGCCTCGGGTCGAAGATCCAACCATACAGATCTGATCAAGGTAACAATTGGAGTTCAACGACTCCAAAATCACCCTAATCAGACATTTGTAGCATCAGATAGAGACTGAGGAACCCTAGAAGATCAAGGGCCAAGATGGTGTGAATTTGCACTTCAGACGACATATCCGACCGCACAGATGTATTCGGATCGATGATCGCAACTTAACGGCATGAAAATCGACTCAATCCAACAACCGTAGCACCATCTACAGCATCCAAAAGATGGACGGCTAAGATGGCACCACGTGGCGCCACCTCAGTCGCCCAATTGGTCGCATGCACCCGCCGCACCTTCTCTTCTTCATCTAATCGTCGCTTCTCCACCGTTGGATGCTCATCCAACGGCTGCAGGGTGCTCACGCACATTTTATGACTGCGACACAAACATGCTGATAGCTTGTTGGTTGAGCGTGTTATCGTGAAGGAAGGACGTGGGGTTGAGTCGTGAGGAGCGGGAGGTGAGGCACAGGCAAGCAGGTGTGAGGAGTGCACGATCGTGATCGAGCGGTTGCACGCGCTCGATAGCGCCCACGTGACATCAGACGCATGGCGAAGGCGTTGGATCGCATGTGGGCGAGTGCGCGATAAGGAGGAGTGACGTGGATCTCTCTCAGCCGAGATTTGAAAGACGTGAATGAGCGTTCGCCTTGAGGAGATGAGCGGGCGCGCGCACACCACCACTTCGCCCACTTTTGGACCTTTAGCGATAGATTTATCCATCTTTAAAGGTCCTGAATTAATGATTTTCAAATTAAAAAGACCAAATTTTCCTCACTCCTTTCAACTATAAAAGGAGACCCCCTCCATACGAAATTCTCATCCCTTCTTTCTCTTCTCTCCCTCTCAAAAGCTCAAGAGAAGCTTGTCTCGCACCCGGGATGCTTCTCAAGAGATAAAGTCAAATTTTCGCCCCCATTTCGGAAGCGAATCCCGCGACGACGATGACGTGCTGCCCCGTTCCTGTTCTTCCCGCTTCGTCCTCCTTCCTACTCCATTCCCCGTCTTCCAGTCATCGTCCCGTCCGGCTTGTCCTCCAAGCGATCGTCGAGGAAGATATCTCTCTCTCCATTCTTTTTAACGCTTTCTAGAGTAGATTTACTTCTTTCTAGTGTAATCATTTTTTGCTTTTTAGTCGTAATAAGTAGTGTAACGAATAACCTCTTTGATAGTGAAATCTATGTTCATTCTACATCTCTTTTTACTTTTGTTTGTAATATTCTCTCTCTCTTTCTCTTTTATTTATTGTAAATAGATAGATAGTTTCCAATCAGTTATTCTGCTTCGTGACAAATAAAACAAATGCGTATTTCTAATCAAACGTCCACCTCCCTAAGTTCGACTCAGGATTTCTATTCCGGTATAAATTTTATTTGTTGAATACGAGTTCTTTGCTTTCAAACTATAATGACAGGTTTTTCAAAACCAAATACGATAGCGTAGTAACTCGTAGCTTCAACATTTTGGCGCCGTTGCCGGGGAGGCGACGCTCTTTGATTTTTTTTCGCATTTTCCAACTTACGAATCATTTACCTCACTTCTCTCCTTTCTTATTGTGATTGCAGGTACTCTTTTTAGACGAGCAAAAGTAGTAGATTGGAGCAAAGTGCTGTTGAAGGTTCTGTAAGTTTTCCCCTACTTCCCACCCATTAGTTTACATCCCACCACGTAATTACACAAACATAAATCAACCTAGGTGTTCTTATAAACTCTAAGGTTAGTTTTGTTTGTTTGTTTGACACCTACACCCACCTTAACCTTCACATTTAAAAAGAAAAATAAAAAGAATCTCACAGAAGTACACAACCTCATCTGATTTTCAAACTCAACCGGTAAACCGATCTTTGGAACCGGTACATACATCCAAACACATAATTGAGTAGAAATCAGATTAGGTAATCATTTGTGTGCCTAATTAAGTGGTGCAACAGGCCAATTGTTTAAGTTGATTGGGCCGCACCACTTCAATTAAAATCAACTCATCAAGTAGCTGCCGCATAGGTTCAACTCTTAGGGATTTACCAGGCACTCCACATTCTTTTAAGTTTTAAAGGAAAACATCTTCACCTGTGCTTTCAAAACCTGGTGTACCAACAAAACTTGTTTGAAAATACCTAAAGTTGAATCCAAAAAGCTACTAAGCAAGATTTGAACCTTAAAATTCACCGCATCAAAAATAATCTTGCTTGAAAACCACTGGTTGTGCATGCACACACATATCAATCAATCATTAAGGGCACAACCCAGATAAAGGGCCCATCACATTCCAAAGCACATTCAAACCTAGCCCTAAATAAAATAGAGTAAACGTTGGCCTTAAGGATTCGACTCGCTTTTCGGAGCCCAGAACGAGATTATTTTCTATTAGTCTGTTTCTACTATTCAATCTGATGCCTAGCTAGGGGAGAAGAATCAAATGATCGCGGCTGGGGGTACACTAGGAACTGGAGGCGCAAGCCAAAGGAAGAACCTTCTCCCCAGTCCCTCCTAACTGGTTGGATTGAGTAGACAGAAGTAGATCAAATCGTTTCTTTATCTCAAGATGAGTTCTGGGAGTCTGTAGGTCTTTAGGCTAGCCCACTTAAGGACAGGTTTGATTGCTTGTATTGCAGGGCACCTTTCTTCCTCCCGTCTATCATGAATCCTTCCACATTTTATACACATTCGCACTCTTTCCCTCCTGTTATGGGTTATCCTCAACATGACGATTATCCGACTTGTACTATAATCAACTATCGGTTAGTTGGGATAACTCAGATTGGGGATACAGTTCCAGACCTCCATGTTTAGGGTTTAACCCTGAACACCATAATTGTGATTTCTATCCTTCTCAAAGCCACATCAATTATAGATCGCCACCCTTGCATGGACAACCTAATACAATCTACAATCAAGGAGGATACACTGATCCTTACCCATCCTCTGATTACACTGCCTTTAGGTCATCACCACCTTTTGAACAATTCAAAATGACCTATTATTAGAAAGGGTATCATGAATCTCAATTCGTTAACTCCTTTGCATTGATCCCAAACCCACTCAACCCTGAAACAAGTCATTTGGTTCAGGGTAACCAGGTTCAAGATAAGGTTCTGGCTAATTTGAGGAATATCATACAATCTTTAGAAGTTCAGCCAATACCTTGCATTGGAAAATTGGAGCCCCTGATTGAAATGATTGATGATTTGAATAAGTACTTGTTGGATTAGCTCCAGGATGTTAAGCATAAGAACCCGGGTGAGTTTCTACTTGGGAAGTTAACGAAATTGAGTTGCTTTGGTTCAATCGTGGGATGATTCCTAGGATGAACTCCCTTTAGGAGAGCCAATGTCAAAACCTGCTTAGGCACCTATTGGTGAAGACACGTGTTACGAGGTTGACCAGATTGAATCAGATCAACTAATTAAGGATGATCTAATTTCTTCACCTGAGATCCTTGAGCTGGGGTACGAGGAAACGTATGTCTCCATGGACCAGAAAATGATAGATGATTTTGAGACATACATTAATACGGATTTTGATTTCTTTGATTCTGATGGTGAAGATTCAATTTGCGAAGTCTCACGTGAGTTTACAGAACACAATTTCTATGAGACGATTGGGCCTGAGGAATTTAATAGATCATTTGATAGCCCAAATTGAGGAAACTGATCTTATTGGGGCTCACATTACGGATCCAGAATCGCATTTTCTAGAGGATTCAATCCAATGCCCTGATTGTCAGTTACACCCCATTGAGCTTATTGACGATTCTATTTTTGAGATTATTAGACCCAAGTCAATTCTGATTCAGCCACATCTTTAGACTTGGAAATTTCAGACGGGGTGATTAATATGCAGGAGGTCCCAGAATTTGACATTCTAAATGAGGAGGATAGGAGTTGGGAAATTTTGATTTGGGAAGCAAACTCCGGAGGAAGTAGAAGACCGAGTCTAAGGGTTCCAATTCATATGAAACTATCAAACCAGGACCCTTACAACATTTGTTCTGAGAATGTCCAACCCAAGCACACATTCATTGATTATCCTTTTGATATCAAATTCTCTGTAACCCAACTCTTTGGTCTTGAGTTGCATCCTCATAAATAGTAGACCCGACCCCATTTGTATACTGATTTTAGGTTTTGGGTAATTTTTATCCAGAACCTTAGATATTCTTGATTATGGGGTATGGGTCTGCACCACAATTTGTTCCACATTTGTGGGCATCTGCTGGCAAGTCAGAGGTTTCTTCTTTTTATTCTGATTCTAATATGCACCTGTGAATTCTTTATTTCTCTTCTTTATATAGTGTGCCTAGCTGAAGGCACTAAATTTAGCACATATACAGTTTTTCTTGGAGCGGACCCGACATTCATGTAATTCAAGTGCTTTCTATTCTATTCCACTTTATTTTATCTTTTTAATACGATGAGGACATTGCATTAGATAGGCATGGGGGGGTGGATATTCATTGCTGAATTATTTTGTCAGCTCCGTAGATTCGTTTTATTTTCTTTTATTTAGTTAAAAAAAATTTTATTTAGGAAGGAATACTTAGACGTTAGGACTTTTTAATCTTAGGAAATATTACATTAGGATCTGAACATTAAGACCCTTCAGGTCTTTGGACTTATTCGGCCTATGTATCCACTAAAATGTGGATTTGTTTTTCGAGTCCTCGCCATCTTAATTCTATTGTAATTTGAGTAAATAAGTTTGGGTGATAAGTACATGACTTATCAACCTGCCCTCTGATTTGAGGGAACTTTAAGTCTAAAGCATCTACACACTATCTTGTCGCTGACTCGTTATTCGACGGTTTTAACAGAAATTTGGTAGCTAATGAACCTTCTAAGGTGATATGGCTGGCAAGTTATCGTGGGTAACAGCCCATAGGTAGGTTGTCCAGAGCCCAGTCACTGGACCATTCTCTTCTTGCTGTCTTTAGGTAAATCTTAGACTAGGGAAGCCACCTACTTAGAAAAAAAAGAAAAAGAAAGTCAAAAAGAAAAGAAAAAGAAAACAAAAGAAATAAGCCACACTTCACCGCACGAGTATGGCTGGCAAGTTGTCGGTGGTAACAGCTCATCAATGGGTTGTCCAGAACCTAGCTCAAGAAATGCACTTAAAATTCCCAAAACACTTAGGAAGAAGCGGAGAAGTAGAATAAACCAGCGAGATATACATTGGATTCACCCTTGTGTTGACCCCATAAAATAAAAGTAGGGAGAAAACTATCGATTGTAAAGATACACCTTTAGGCAGAACTCTCTTTTCAAGGTCACCTAGAGGCGTAGAAACCCGAAGTCCGTTCTAATTGCCGATCAACGAGTCTATCACATTCACAATAAGATGCTTAGAACTTAGGGTTCTCATCAAATCTTAGGTGAGTTGAATGGCCGTAGAAAGTCACTTTTAAATGCTAAAGTCAAAAAAATCCAAAAAAATTAGAAAAGAAGAAAAAGAGAAAAAGAAAATTTTCTTTGAATAAGGCAAGGGCTTGAGGTGGCCTGTATTTTGGCAAATACCCGGGCACTGTTGTGTCTTTGAAAGTTCAGATCCTAAGTAAACATTTTCTTAATGATTGAAAATAACTCATGCCTGATAGGATCGATGGAATATGGCTATGTGCAAATACTTAATCAAAATGTTAGTAATACAAAAACATTTGCACAAAATACAATCACAGAAATTGGCACAATATGTATAGTGGTTCCCCTCCCTTGGGTACTCTACTACCTAAGCCTCCCAGCTTAGGATTTTTAACCCGATTCTCTCAACCTCGAGAGAATCAATTTACTAAACTGAGATAATTAATGGGTTACCTCAACCCAAGTACAAAAACGGGTTTGTTTTTTTTTTTGAGAAAGAAAGGAATGCTATCGAATCACCGATAGAAAACCAGGAGAGCTTTTATTAATAAAAATGAAAGAATTACATGATCGAGCCCCAATGCTGTATGAGACTCCGGCAAAAATTTATAATATTATCCACATACACTGGGGTCTCCTGAAAAACACACTCATTCCTAGCCCTCTATATAGACCATAACACAACCACCATATGTAAACATGGCTTATTCCCATCCACTTGATAACACCACAAATTCTCCCAGGTGGGGAGAGAATCATTACATACTCTCCTCCAGACATAATCAGTGATCACACATGAAGAAAAAATATGAATGTTAGAGTCGTTATGCAACCCACATAAGTGGCAAAACTGAGTGGGAGTACCCATTCTCCTGTGCCTCAGATCTCCAGTAATCAGACCGTCCCTTCTATAGAGCCACAAAAAAAATTGTATCTTCAATGGTATTTTTAAGTTCCATAGCTTCTTCCCCACCTCATCAGATTCCGCCATCCTAGAAAATACTATCAGCTTGTCATAAGCAGCCGCAGTAGAAAACTTACCCTCCCATTTGTATGTGTCATATTCATGAGGCATGGGTTTGAAGGTAGCAAGTTCTTGCATGAGACGTTCATTCTCTGCTCGTGTTCTTGTTTCATGAGTATTCCACATATCATTATTAAAAGACCACTTCTCAGACTCCACATCCCAATAATCTGACACCACAGCATTTTTATCCAAAGCCGCTGCATAAGCGAGGGGGAACCTGTCTTTAAACACCCCCCTAGGTACCCAATTCTCCAACTAGAATTTGAAGCTTTTCCCATCACCTAATACAGATTTGAAAAAATTCCAATTTTCCCTCAAGGCACGCACCACAGAAGACCAAAAGGGAGATGGTTTATGGGGGTTTAGACGATTCTTCTCATCATTGGCAGTCCCATAACTGTCCTGAATTATTTCTGTCCACATTTTTTTCCCCCTGCAGCAACCGAACAACCCACTTCAACAATAGAGCATCATTGAATTTCTTAAGAGATCTAACACCCATGCCACCAATCTTTTTGGGCTTGCAAATTGAATCCCATTTCAAAGGTTGCAGAAAAGCCCCTTGGTGAGAGGCCCCTTTCCAAAAGAATCTTTTGTGCATCACATCAAGTTTTTTCCAGATTGACTTCAGGGCTTTGAGAACAGAGAAAAAGATGACTAGAATCGAAGTGATGATAGAATTCAGTAGTATATACCTCCCCCATTTTGATAGATATTTACCGCTCCAACCCTCCAATTTTGTAGCCACCTTTTCATAAAGGAAAGACCAATATGGTTTCTTCATTTTAGAACATTTCAAAGGCAAACCTAGATATTTGATAGGCAGTGAGACCACAGGTGTACCCAGAATGGTAGAGATGTCATTCTGTAACATTCCATTCATCCCAAAATAGACTAGGGAGGATTTGTTTCCATTAAGTCTAAGACCAGAGATTTCCCCAAAAATCTTTACCATATGTAGAAGCGCTTGCGCTTCCCTTTTCCCCCCTTCCACAAAAATAATAGTGTCATCTGCATATTGAAGTATGGGAGCTAAAGCCCTGTTATTAGACATTGAGTACCCCCTTATGAATCCATCCATTGCTAGTTTGCATGCGTATCTTGCCAAAGTATCCATTGCGAGATTGAAAATCAGAGGGGCAAGTGGCCATCCTTGCCTAACTCCACACTGAGGCTGGATCCAAGAACGACATGGTTTCCCATTTATCAATGAGGAAAAGGAGGCTGCCGTGATGCATCTCTTCACCCATTGTATCAATAAAGGTGGAAATTTCCTCCTTTTAAGGATTTCCCGCAGATACGACCAGGAGACTGAGTCATACGCCTTGGAAAAATCTACTTTCCATAAAAAAGCCTTGGTCTTTCTCCTGTGCCAACCCATTACCATCTCCTGCGCTATAATGAAAGACTCTTGTAATGATCTCCCAGGAAGGAAAGCAGATTGGACAGGCATTATGAAATCCTTCAAAACCTCCCATAGTCTGTTGGCTATAATTTTACTGATAATAAGGTAAATGGAATTAGATAGTGCAATGGGTCTGTAGTCAGAAAACCTCTCTGCACCTGATTTTTTAGGGAGCAGAAACAGATAGGATTTGTTCAACCTCTCAAAACCAGCGTTGCCCAGTTCAAATTCATGAATAACTTTCAATACATCCACCTTGACAACATTCCACAGTTCTCTGTAAAAGAAAACCTGAAACCCATCTGGGCCAGGGTCCCCTTCATTATTTAAATCTTTAATTGCTTTTAGTACTTCTTGTTCAGATATAGGAGTAACTAACATATCTCTCTGATCACAATTGACACAAGGGAAATCCACCGATGTCATCCTCCAAGAGCCTCTTGGAGCAGCCTTGGATATTTCTTTAAAATGTTTACCTGCTTCAGTTCTGTTTTCACTAACAGAAGTAACAGTCCTCTCCTCTACTTTAACTGATGAGATAAGACTGAATCTCCTTCTAGCACTGGTTGCAAGATGAAAAAACTTCATGCTCGCATCACCCTCTTTGAGCCATAGTTGTCTGGATCTTTCATGCTAGTCCAATTCTATTTTCAGATCCTCCTCCCGCACTATAGATTGCATCAGTTGCCTTTGCTGCTGCTCCTGAAGGTTCAAAGGCTACCTACATTCCTTCAGATCTAAGTCTCTGATAACTGCCAGAGCCTCCTTCCTCTTCTGTTCTCTGATCAAAGCCACAGTTTGTCCATATTCTTTTAACATGTCACGCAGGCCTGACAGTTTTGTAGCCAACTGCTATGTAGCAAACCCTTGCACAACCTTGTTCTGCCACCACTGAGACACCATTTGCATAAAACCTTCCCACATAAACCAAGATCTCTTGAGTTTGAAATATGATCCAATGTTTGAATTTGTCCCACTGTCCCATACAAGTGGAGTATGATCAGAGAATGGCCTATCAAGGCTCAAAACTGCTGATAACTGATGCCTCTCCAACAAGCTAGGACTGCTAAAAAACCTGTCCAATTTAGAAATCTGTCCACTGCCATTTCTCCAAGTAAACTCCACTCCACTAGTAGGGCATTCTGTCAGTCCCATACTCTGCACAACCATTTGAAAGCCTGCCATTGAGCTGTCCAACCTCCCATCTGGACTGTCGTCACTTGAGAGATAACAATTAAAGTCACCCCCTAAGTGCTAAGGGACCTCCTGCGCTCTTTGGTGCATTGCTGATAGATCCTCCCACGTTCCAGCCCTGTCTGCAGCCACACAAGGGCCATAAATGCAAGACACTAACCATTCCATATCACCTTGGGGAGATTGGCATCTGCAAGTAAGCATGTACCTGTCACGAATGACTTCAGTTACCACAAGGCAAGACTTTCTCCACCAAAAAGCCATTCCACCAGACCTTCCAGATGCACCCTTTACCACAACATCACTGTGACCAGACTGCTTAAAGCAAACCCATTCCTAACCATTCTCCATCTCCAAATGTGCCTCTTGAATAAGAGCACAGTCAATCTCCCACTCAGAGAGATATCTACACAAGGAAGTCCTTCTCATCTTATTGCGCAACCCACGCACATTCCAAGTCATCACTCTCATTCCTTGCCAAATTGATCCCCTTGGATCATGCTGCCCACAAACTCCACCATAATTGAGTTTGCAATATTCTGCTCCTCAATAGGGGGCAAATTCTCCTTCCTTCTCCTTCTAAGCATATAAGGAGATCTACCCACACCTCTTTTCTGATTGGATTCACTGCCATATTTCAGATCAGTAGGAATTGAGAGCTGCATCTGGTTTGCCTCTTTGAGAGCTCTGCTGCCATTTCTGAGTACCAGCTCCCTTCCTATCTTGCCCTCCTCTTTGCTGCTAGGCACATCTGAATCTATCACTGTATTCTCAGCAACCTCCATATAACCATCCTCTTTAACTATCAAGGCTCGGTTGCAATCTCCAACTGCATCAACCTCTTCCATCGAGTCCTCGTCTGCATAATCTTGGTGGCAGTCCTTCCTCTTTTTGGACTCAGGAGCTTCATCAGGTGAAGTGCTATCGGCCCTTTCGTCCTGTTTCCTCACCTCAGTGCAGACTCCAGACGTCTTAACTTGCCCTTGTTCAAACTGCCCAGGCACTTGTCCAATCATTGTTAGCCAAATAAGCCATGAGGAGGCCCCACACCTAATTGAAACCAAATCAGGAATCGAGCCTTGATTGAAGACATCAGCCTCAATTCTAAGAGATCGAATGTCCCCTTCACCAATCAAGACATCAGACCCTTCACTGATGGATGCAAAGCCTGCTAACATCTTAGTAACAACCCCCTTAGATCTCAAATGTAGCGGCAGTCCATTAATCTCAAGAAGAATCCTCCTAGAACCTACTCTTTGAGGAGGCCGATCAAGGAGAGCCCCATCAAAGGGAGACACCATTCTCCAAATCATAATAAATTCTTCAAAGGAGCTCGAACGAAATCTCAGTCGCTCAATATCCATCATACCCAAACCATATACCAGAAATTGAGATTGGGAGACCATGGCTACCTTCCAGCCCACAGACAAGAGATTTAGGGAACATACCAGGTCTTGAAGCCTTTCTATCGAAGGTTTGCCTGCCATAATCTCGCCAATCAGAGCGCCCATCAGCATGATCTCTGCAAATGAGATCTCTTCAGAAATCGGGATCTCAACTTCGATTGAATGCCTGTCCAATGCCGGCGGCGGTGGCGGTCGGGCTTCTTTCTTCACCATCCAAACAGGGTGCGAGAATGCCCTCTTTGTCTGCAGCGGAACCCTCCTAGGGCATGACTCGTGTTTGTGCCCTTCTCCCCTGCACGCCAAGCAGATCAAAGGGTTTCTGCATATTGCCACCAAATGCCCCCTTTGTCTACATCTGAAGCAAAGAACGTCGCCATTCAACCTCCTCCAGGGCCTTCTTTGAACATTTTCAGACGTCCTACCAAACCTCTCCTACCAGGCCCGCTCCTTTCTCCTCCAAGTCCTCAATCTCCACGTCCTCCACTCGCCTCCTTCTCCAGCCCTAAATGTCTCCACCATACCATCGCCTGCCACTTGACGTCGATCGCTCTCTCGCCCTCTCTCTCTCATTTTTTTCACCCCCAAAATATTTCTTCCAAAAAAAAAAAATGGCTTTGTTACAACCCAAAGAGCAAATGCTCAAGAACAAATGAAATACAGGTGTAAGAAAGAAAACTCTTACAACTAAAACCTAAGCCTCTCAACAAATGTAAATATAATGTTACCGATTTGAGTGCCTAGAAAGGACGTGAATCATGTTGAATTACATGAACAAAACATGTCAATGTGTTTGCAAACCCATAGCATGATTGGAAAGCAGCAAACACGATTTCTTCTCTTGAATATGTGGTGGAAAATATGAATTATAGCTCTAGGAATTTTCTTCTCTTTGCTCTTATGTCTCTTATGTGCAAACAAAGAGTCCTAGGGTCATTTTATAGAGTTTAGGACCTAGGATACTCGTCTACTAGATGTTGGGAATTAATTCCCAACGTTCATATTGTTGGAATTAATTTTCTAACCATTCAGTTTTGAGCCAACGGCTACCTGATACCGGTACTAAAGTACCTGTACCGGTACTCATTGCTTCCAAATTTGGGTTTCAAACTCTTAAAACAAAACTGTAACCCACTTGTACCGGTATTGATCATTAGTACCGGTACTTGTAGGGTACAGGTTTGTTTCTTGACAAAACCCAAACCTGTAACTCACATGTACCGGTACTAAACTTTAGTACCGGTACTTGTGGGTTAATAAGTATCCTATTTAAGTGATTTAATCAATTACGTTCTTTGAAAATGATCGCAATATTAATCCTAATTTATCTCTAATTATTTTTACGATCTAAGTTACATTCCTTTGCTAAGAGGCATACATTCTATAAATAAAAAGTCTAAACTAAAAAACTAAAGGTCGAAAATGATCTTCTTCACTTCGACTCATCCTTGTCATCTTGCCTCCTCCTTGTCATCATCTTCTCTTTCTCATCAAGCCTCCATCATTTCCTGTTTGCCTTGATCTTCACCTAAATCTGAAAAACACTTAATTGCAAACATTAATCCATAATAATTTTGTTAACACCAAAATAAGATGTGGAACAAGGTTCCAACAATGCCCAAATAATCCAACCTAATTCTTTTATAAATAGCATATAAATTTTGCTAGGGACTAGCAAAAGATAGGCATGGGGGTGTGATGTAAACATATTTATACTACATAAAATGTCTATTTATGCATGTTCTTAAGCATAGAATTGCATTACATACTATAAATATTGCATAACAAGCATCATCTTGCATTTAGATTAGTTTTAATAAAATGGAGGTTAATTGCCTCCTTTTATGTTCAGGATAGGGCAACTTTTTATCATGGCCTCGAATCGAAGATCCAACCGTACAGATCTGATCAGGGCAACGATTAGAGTTCAACGACTCTAAGATCGCCCTAATCAGACATCTGTAGCATCAGATAGAGACCAATGAACCCTAAAAGATCAAGGGCCAAGATGGTGTGAATCTGCACTTCAGATGATAAATCCGACCACAGGGAGGGATTCAGATCGATGATCACAGCCTAACGACATGAAAATCGACTCAATCCGACAACCGTGGCACCATCTACATCATCCAGAAGATGGATGGCTAAGATGGTGCCACGTGGCGCCATCTCAGTTGCCCAACTGGCTGCATGCACCCGCCGCACCTTCTCTTCTTCATCTGATCGTCGCTTCTCCATCGTTGGATACTCATCCAATAGCTGCGGGGCGCTCACGCACATTTTATGAGTGCGACACAAACGCATTGATAGCGCATTGGTCGAGCACGTTGTCGCGAAGGAAGGATGTGGGGTCGAGTCACGAGGAGTGGGAGTTGAGGCACAGGCGAGCAGATGTGAGGAGCGCACGATTGCGATCGAGCGGCTGTGCGCCCACTCACCATCAGACGTGTGGCGAAGACGCTAGATCTCATGCAGCCGAGCGCGCGATAAGGAGGTGCGGCGAGGATTTCTCTCAACCGTTCGATCGTGAATGCGGGCAGCCAAGATTTGAAGGATGTGAATGAGCATTGCACCTTGAAGAGATGAGCGGGCGAGCGCGCACCGCCACTACGCCCACGTTCAGACCTTTAGCGACAGATTTATCCATCACTAAAGGTCCTGAATTAATGATTTTCAAATTAAAAAGACCAAATTACCCTCACTCTTTGCAACTATAAAAGGAGAACCCCTCCATACGAAATTCTCATTCCTTCTTTCTCTTCTCTCCCTCTCCAAAGTTCAACAGAAGCTTGTCCCACACCCAGGATGCTTCTCAAGAGATAAAGTCAAATTTTCGCCCGTGCTGCCCCATTCCTGTTCTTCCCGCTTCGTCCTCCTTCTTCCTACTCCGTTCCCCATCTTCCAGGCGTCGTCCCATCCGGCTCGTCCTCCAAGAGATCGTCGAGGAGGACATCTCTCTCTCCATTCTTTTCAATGCTTTCTAGAGTAGATTTACTGCTTTCTAGTGTAATCATTTTTTGCTTTTTAGTCGTAATAAGTAGTGTAATGAATAACCTCTTTGATAATGAAATCCATGTTCATTCTACATCTCTGTTTTCTTTTGTTTGTAATATTCTCTCTCTCTTTCTCTTCTATTTATTGTAAATAGATAGATAGCTTCCAATCAATTATTCTGCTTCGTGACAAATAAAACAAACGCATATTTCTAATCAAACGTCCGCCTCCCTGAGTTCGACTCGGGATTTCTGTTCTGGTATAAATTTTATTTGTTAAACACGAGTTCTTCGCTTTTAAACTACAACGACAGGTTTTTCAAAACCAAATACGATAGCGTAGTAACTCGTAGCTTCAACAGCAACCCAGTACTCTTTATAGGTAGTTTTGCATCCAAGCTGACCTGGAATAACAAGCTTAGTCAGGTGATATCTGCTCCTCTTGCTTGTTACTTTTTTATTTTCCTGCATACATTTCAATGAGGACATTGTAATGAATAGCCATGGGGGGGTGGACATTGCATGTCTTATATTTTTCTCAGAAAAAAAAAATTTGCATTCATGCATAAGGAATTTTTATCAAAAAGGTTTTATTAGGATTTATTCTTAAGTTGATTCCTGAACTTAGAATCCAGTACAATTTCACACTTACACATAGAATTTGTAATGGATCCTCTATGAAGATCGATAGATATCTTTAGTTTTTTTAGAAGAAGCAATGCTTCTTCTCCTGAACCCTTGGACAGTAATTAGGGAGTCAGGCAAACCATCTTCTAATAGATCCACCAAACAAGTGTGTGGTGAGACTAGAGAGACTACTGGTACTCTAAGGCTACTATAAGAAATCTTAGTTTCTAGGTAATTGGATAATGATACTTGGAGTTAGGCATAGTTTTCGCTCTCGGTTCCTACGGACAAATTCTTTGTGTGAATTTTTGAGAGCCACCAAATAAATTAAATACACAGAGAGCAAGTTCAGATAAAACTAGGACTAAAGAGAATGGTTACGATCGTCCTTTACAGAATCCTTGGTTGAAGGAGGGTTTCAATGTCAAGGTCAGAAATATACTATCCCATCCATTCCTTTCCTGGTGCTGAAAGTAGGCACTTCCGCCAAATAAGCCACCTGATATCCTCTTGAACACCCTCAATCTTGAATAATGCCTCATGAATAAAAATGTGCATGAGTGCTGCATTTCGTTGTGTTGGAAGAAATAAATATAAAAAAAAGAGACAAAAGAAAAAGAAAGAAAGAAGGAGAAAAGCAGATATATATATAAGAGAAAGAGAGAAAAAAAGAGAGTATGTTAATTGTGTTGTGTCTATTTCATATCAAGCACATTGAGGAAACAAACACCCATTCCGTTCACAGTTCACCAAATACAACCTTGACTTACTTTTCTATATTTTTGATCACCTGAATATGGGCTGAGGAATTCTAACTTAGTCATAGGGTTATCAGAACCTAATTAGAGTGTTAATGCCATGAGAGGCCACCAAATATATTGACAAATCTAGTGAGATTGTGAGCTCGAAAAGAAAAGAAAAAAAAGAAAGAGAGAGAATGAGTACAAAGGAACTAAAGAGAGTATAGTTTCTCTGCCTCTCTTAGAGTTGACTTATTTGATAGCCTGGAAATCTATGTTCTGTAGTACTAGTCTATGTGTAGCATCAGATGAGTACGAACCACCAAATATAAATCCACTTGACTCAAAACATCCCCTACCTATGCCAAAAAGCCAGGGCTAAATTTACCAATTACTTTATAACCCTAAGGGAAGAAGTTTGCCTATCCCAATAGAACTTCACTAAGGGATAAATACGAGCTTTAGATGTGGATTGGCTTTTCACTTGGATTCGTTGCATAGGCTACAACAATACACTTTCACGACTATCTAGATTTCTAAGGTTTTGGATGAAAACAAAAGAAATAAATCTCTAGTCGAACTCTTGATAAAAATCAGTCATTTAGGACCACTTTGCATTTAGTCTTGCATTTACTAGGGACTAGCAAGATTTAGGCATGGGGGTGTGATTGCACAACAATCATATGACCTAATCTACTTGAATTAAGTTAGAATCTAGCATAACTTAGGAATAATGCATCATAAGCATCATAATTTGCATAGTAGTTAGCTTGATATCCTTATAAATAATATTGCCATTTTATGCTCTAAAATAAGAGATGAAATTGATTACATATGATCTGAGGCCGCAAATGATAGATTAAACCGTATGGATCTGATTAGGACGACGACGGGAGTATAACACTTCCGGAATTGTCCTGATCAGACATCTGTAGCATCACATGCAGCCCATAGAAGAATAGAGGCCAAGGAGCAAGAGGACAGAAATTCGGACCTCGGATGCCAAATCCGACCATACAGATGGATCCAGTTTAGCAATCACAGGCCAACGATGCAAAAATCATCTCGATCGGAGGCCTATAGCACCATCTACAAAGTAAGGAAAATGGACGGTAATATGGTGCCATGTGGCACCATCACAGTCGCCCCTCTTTGTGCCCCAGCCTCTAAAGAAGCCCTCCTCACACATTGTAGGCCATTGGATCTTCATCCAATGGCCACCATGCACCCACGTTGCCCCATCTCCTCACGCCATTAGCTTAGAGAAGATATCAGCCATTGGATGGAGATCCAACGGCTGAGAGCGGACTTGCCTAAAATAATAAACACGACACATAAGGGGACTTAAGGCAGTGGTGGGCGCACCCGTATGCAAGCGAAGGGTGAAGGATAGAGCCACGTCGTGCACCAAATCAGGAAGGTGGTGCACTCGATCTCAATTGGACCATTAGATGATGGGCGGAGGTTACGGATGCGGGCACGTGGCACGGCGAGGGCCATCGAAAGTCGACGTTGGGATGCACGCCTAACACTAACGCACCGTTGCATGCAAAGACCTTAAGGTGGTGCTATGCTCACTTTAAGTCATCTGATTGCAAGATCGGACAGCTGAAATCAAAGAGTGCAATTTGAATTGCGAGGCACGCGCAATCACGATCGAGCGGCTACGAGCGTGCCATGTGGCACCACCAGAAGCAATCTGCACATAGGAAGCATTTGGGAAGGCCTTTTGAAGTGCGATCAGAGCCGCTGATCTCTCGATCGATGGATCTGATCAAACCAAGGTTGCACTATTTTGGGGGCTAAAATGCCCACTTTGCCCATCATTAAAGCTATAAAAAGTACCCAAGGTCCCCCAGTTGATTGCAACTCCCACCATATACAACTCCAGCCTCCTTCCCTCTCTGCAACTCTTCTCCAGACTCATCCTGGTGCTCTGGATCTGAAGTGTTACTGCACTTCACAAAAGAATCCCACAAGCGACGTTGTCATCATCTGCTCTCTTTATCTCTCTCTCTCTATTTCTCTATCTACTCTTTAGCATAGTGATTTCTAGTTTAAGAACTATTTCCAAATAGTAATAAAATTCTGATTTTCTGGATATTTGATGTCTATATATACATATATAAATATATAAATACTTGTTTAGAATGACTTTCAGAAAACCTTTCGCATAAAAATCATATTTTGCCTCCCTGCGAACGGCTCGGTACTCACCGAAATCTTTATAAATGTTATTTGTTTGATCGCAATTCACACTACAATGATAGAATTAATTTTTAATGCATCTCGCGAGCAGAGATTGCTTGCATGGAGGCAAGTCTATCGATTGAGGCACCTAGACAGATGCACTCCTCCTTGAGAGCCCCCTTGTACACCTCCACGGAGGAAGAATGCTCAGTCTTTAGCACTTGCACTTCCTCCTTCAAGGAGGTGACCTTGGCACAAGCAGCCAAGAGGCACTCAGACATATCGCCCAAAGCCACCAGGTGGGCTTGGTGCTCCCCCATGAACTTCGCCTCTAGCTTCTCCTCAGCGGTAGTGGCCCTCCGCAGTAGGGAGCAGTTCTTTAACTCCCCCTCTAGCTGGCCAGCTTGGCTAGCAGCCTCTGGCTAGGAATGGAGCCTTCATTTTGCCTCCATTGCCACCTTCTTCGCCCTCTTCCACGCAACAACGATCTTTGCCACTTGCCGGAGCAATTGTCAATGCTTCACTTTGGCCATCACAGCCCACTGGTCGGTCAGGTTCATCACGTTGCCTGGACCAGTCAGGGCAGGAAGGTCCAAGGGAACACCACCATGAGGAATGCAACGTGACCCAAGCATCACCACCTACAAATTACTGGCACGTCAAAATGCGAGTAGCTCTAGCCTAGAAATAAAAAATAGGCCTCACAAGCTTACCGCGTGCATGCAGTAGTAGAACACATGGTTCTAGTCCATGCCTAAGGCCTAGAAGTGGCACGGCATCATTCAGGTGCCTTAGTACCTGCCTCTCCAAGTCAAGGGCCCAACTAAACGACACCGGCTGAACAGGCACTCCAGGCCTAGGCTCAGATCCCCTAGATGTACACCTCCAGCACGGATCCAACGACGGACCCTACGGTATGACCAATCATCCCCGAGCCCCCCCACTCAGAGGGATCCACCAGAACTTAGACACCAGTAGAACTTCGCTGGTACTAGGGTTGGCCAAAAACATTGCCCGCGCTAGTCACTTCCCGAGCTAGTAAGGCAAAGGCCCCAGGCGAAGCCGATGAAATAGCAAGACCAGAGGTACCCTCTGGCCAAACCACTTCCAGTGGTGCCTCTGAGGGAGAGTCACCAAGGGAGAAAGCACCTTCGGTGCCTCACTTAGAGCTGGAGGAATAAATGGCATGCCTTCCCCCTCGGCCTCGCCAAGGCTTTGCAGCGAGGACGTCACTGACTCCTTCCATGAAGGCTCCACACGGTGACCTTTGCTTGCACACCTCAGGGGGACCTCTAGCTCCTCTACGGCCCATTCAAGGGCCTCCTCCTCCTTTTGCTTCAACCCCTAACAATGAGCAAATTCACTCCTCTCCCCTTGCTCTGTAGGCCTCTCATCACCTTGCCGCGACCCACAGCTCATGACCCCCTACTCCTTTTGCCGCGACCCCCTGCCTCAACGCTTGGGTGCCCTTGGCTAGGTGAACCGCTTGAAAGCTGCAACCAGAGATATCGGATTAGTAAGGTGATGAGAGAATCATCATGGCTCCTAATTATCATTAATTAACTAGTTTCCCTAATTAATTAACCAAGAATACATTAATTACAGGGTTAATTATACTATAGGGGTTAAAACACTAAGGACCTGCAAAATAAGCTAAAAATACTAAATTAAATATTAATTAATCTTAATAATAATTTAATTAATAATTTGGACTCAATTAATAATCATTTAGCTACATATTTAGTATTTAAACTAAATTAATATTATGACCTAAGCATATAATTAACCTATTTAATTATATCATTTAAATAAATATATCTAAAAAGGGAAAAAATGTAAATTTAAGGCATAAATATAATATTTACCTAATTTATAATTATATATAAAAAGTTGAAAAACAAATAAATTAAAATAAGCCTCGAAACTTACTGTTTATGTTTAGGTCCTTAACTTCTATTTCGATTGAGTCCTTTTATTTCATTTAGATCCCTTTTCTTACAAATATACCCCTATGTTGAGTCATCTTCTTCAACCACTTCTTCAACCTTTGAATGATTGATGACCGTACCTCTTGATCATCGTCCATCCTACATCCAAACGCCTTTGCCATTGCCGCCAGCACTAAGCTCACCTTCCCTCCAGATCCAATGGCTCCAATCTTCCCTATCCTAATGAACTCTAACATGGTGACTTCACCTTCGATACCTAATCTGACGTACCTGGAAGTGATTTCATCCAAATTCCTTCACCTCCACCTTAATCCGCACCTGTAAATACCCCCTACCCCTCCAATTACATGGGTCGACTCCCTTCCCTCTTCCCCCAACTGAGTTTGATGATACGCTATTCGTCTGAGCTCTTGCATCTTCCCATCCCTATTCTCGAGTACTACCACTGAGGAGTGCTGCCTCTCTCACCCCCTCTTCCTCTCCTCTACCTTGTCAATGGCGTTGGAGTGTGCCACAGCTGTGATTTCCCTCTACTTCAATCAGTTAGAGTTTCTTTCCTCACTAAAGACTAATTTCACTCCTGTTCTCACCCTACCAACGATGAGATCCCTCACCTCCTTCGTCAGGTAAGAAGTTTAACCTCTTAGGTGTAGGATTAGCTGGGATCTAGGCGAGTAATCGTAGGAGTAGGAGTAGGAGTAGGAGTAGTTTAGCTCAAATTCTTCCTTTCATCCTCATCTCTAGCGAGGTCAATTCCGACCTTGCTGGACTTCGTTTCATGATTTCCATCACTGGATCACATTCTCAAGCACTTCATGATCATTTTCCACTTTTTTTCCCTCAATTCTATTAGCTTTTACACCTAATCCATTCCATGCTCATCGGAGCACCTCTACTGTCCGTGGCGGAGGTCTTTAGCCTAATACATAGCCATCAGGGGTCATCCATCACCTATTCATAACTTAAGGACCCTGATCTCACTCCTAATTTCATCTATAGTCACCTATACACAAAACAACCAATTTACATCAACCTCTGAGCTAATTGTCAATGGTGAGTTCAGAGGAGTTTCTCCACCTAAATTCCACACACATAGAGCATCGCCACACTCAATTAAGTTATTCCCCTCACTCAATTGAGAGGGAGAGCAGTTCTTGAGTTCATGTGAACTCAAAATATGATTTTATTGGATTCTTCGATAAATCCTTGTGTCTGATCATTGACTTGATCAATTGAGATGTTCTTGAGGTTTATTCCAACCTCAGGAGTTGTTTAAGATCTTTCTTGAAGCGTTTCTTGGAGATTTGATCTCCATATTCAAACCACGGTGTTCACCGGAGCTCTAGTGAGCTCTGGTCAATCGAAAGATGAGACTCAACCTTCAGAACTAAATGAATAGCTACAGCTCAACTATTTGTGACCTAAGGAATAGATTCCACCAATTAGATCAATGCTTTGATGTGGATACTGTTAAATTGGTCATCATCTTCCTCAACTCCGACGGAGTTGAGGAAACAAGCTCAATGAGGTTTAGAATTGTTTATCAGGTTCAGAAGCAAGAGCTGATTGTGTAGAACCTATTTTAGATTTTACTTAGGTCTAACAATCTCTAGTTCGTTACGACGAACAACTTACCCTTTGAGCTCAGGCGATAGTACCTAAGGGCATTCCAGAGTGATCAAAACACGATTTTAAGGTGCTAAATAGATTCCTAGGGTTGAATTAGACCTATTACACCTTTAATTTGATCAGAAACTCCTAAGTTTAGAAAGTCAACTTTTTGGGCTAACAATCAATAAGAATCTAACTTAGTGATTCTAAGATCAAATTTCTGATTAGTTGGGTTATTTGAGTTCATATGATGATTTTGAATATGTTCGAACTGAATGAATGAGATTTGTTGAGATTTGAAGAAGATTTCAGATTCTGTGAAGTTTGGGTTCAAAATGGAACCCAATATTGTTCAATGACCTAATGATGAAATTTGAAGCTCAATCTTTGCCAGATTTGTCTCAGTTGACCTCCTTGTTTAATCTGGGTTGTAAATGGGATCTTTATCTATCTATTGGCCAATTCAAATCTTGAATCAGTGTTCTGAGACTCAAACTTGAAGCTCTCACGCTTCTAAGCTTCCTGAAGCTCTATCCTTCTCCCTTCTCTCTCCTGATTTATGAGGAATGCATCACTAGAGCCACTCAAACCCTCAATCGAGGTATTATCTCCTCTTTGCAGGTTAAAAGACCTAGATTCACTTTCTACTACATGCTACAGGCATTTGGCAATAGTGCCTGTTCATCCTTTGAATCCTTGGATCAAATTTGATCCATTCATCAAATTGGTGATCAAATTGGAAACTAGATGCCAACAGCTTTCCATCGAGCTATTATATGCTTGATTTGGTCCGGTGATTAGCTAGCAATCACCATTCAAATTCACCGGCCAGAACATGTTGCTCTGAAGGAGGAACTACTGGAGATAGTCCCACATAGAGAGAAGTTGAGCACCTGCATAGGTATAAAAGCATAAGTCCACAAAACCCGGCTAGTCGTCAGCGTAGGGAGCACTTTTGAGTATATTTTCGATCTCTTGAGCGTGTGCATATGCATGTGCGGGCATGTGTGAGTGGGCCTAGGTGGGCATCAGCGTGATTTGTAGGCCTGATGGGCCTGGTTCTATGCACATCTAAATGTAAAATCTACCTAAATAAAGTAGGCCTAGGCTTGAGTAGGGTCTGGTCCCGCTCCCTAGTGGGTGTTGTGTATCCCCAAAGAGCCCAAGTCACACATTAACAAATTTTTGTAAGTGTTAAATGTGGGTTAAAGCTCTAAAAAAATGGCTTAAGTGTGGAACAATAGTGCATAGAAAAGAGAGAAGCTAAGAGTTAAGGAAAATAAGAAAGAAGAAAGAAAGAGAGAGAAGGCTTACAGAGAGTTAAATATGAAGAGAGGAAAGAGGAGAGTTTGAATGAAATGAAATGATTGATTTAAAGAAAAACAGAGGTCTGAAGGATTAATCAGAAGGCTACTTTTGATTTTTAAGTCATCTAATTTCTTAATGGACGTATGATCGAAGGATGATTTAAGAGAACTGCTTGAGCTTCATTGTACAAAGGCATTTATATTCATGTAAACTTTTCTTTATGCCTCATATTTTGCAAATAATTGCAAAAACATTTCTTTTCTTACTTTTCATTGCAAAAGTCATTCATGTACATTTCTTTTCATTAATGGAATAGTTGCATGTTTTCATGTTCAATTTTATATGCAATTATTCGTGTGCTTAACATATTTTGTAATTATTGATTTAATTAATTAAGTAATTAGTTAATTATGCATTAGAATAAAAATAATGAATTAAACTACAATTATTCCTCCTAGTGAAGGACCTACACTCAACCAGTTAAAAGAAATAAAATCTAAAATGTTAGGTTAGGTTGACCCTATACTACAATCAACGACAACAACTTAACAATTCAAGTTAACCTAAGTCCATTCTTTATGCAATTAATTAAGACTGATAACCTTAATTAACTGTGTTGAGAAAAGATGCATCATTAGGGGCAGGTGCAAGGTATGACTCTAAAACTATTCTCTACTTCCCCCCACTTACATGTCATCAGCAACTCATCCGTCACCCATGACAATGCCTCCCAAACCTCCTTCCACCTAAGCTTCGACTAAGCGATTGGACCAAACTTAACCAACTTCTCCGCGTCCGCACGCATGGATGGGTCAAGATCCTCGGTTCGGGGTGGCTGGTCCTTCTCAGGCAAACCTTGCAAAGTGGAGGGGACTTCGAGGTACTCAAGATTAGAGAGGAAAAAGAAATGGTGGTCCTGCCCCTTCAAACTATCGGGGAGGTCCACTATTCAGTATCCGACTTACCGACTATACAACATATAAGTGTCGAAGGGAGGCTTGCCCTTTTTAACTTTCAAGGGCATCAGCCCAAAAAGTAGGCAGAACAAAGTAAGACAGCGAACAATCCTTAAATGAAGGCAAAGGGCAGTAAAAGCGTTCAGCACCAGGCAACAATTAAGGCTGAGCTGCGATGGGGCAAGGTAGTAAAAGCAAAGGAAGGATGAAACAAAGGGGTTCAAGGGCACCCATAGACTATACTCTATAGCATATTTACATATGATAAATATGTCCATCCCGTCTGAACATAGACGGGTCTTGGACCCACAAGCCTCGAACGGCACCCTGCAAAAGCCTGTACTCCCCCAAAAATGACAAAATAGCAAACCGACTATGAAAGTTCGATGGGATACCATACAAGGACCTGGTCTCGGTAGAGACTCCAGACAAAGAAGAAGCAACAGACTTACACTTGCTTGTGAAACTCGACATGGTGGCTTTTGCCTTTAAGAGGTCTCAACACGGTGGTGCTCCGTCGAAGGATGTCCCCTCACATAGCTTTGTCGAGAGTAAAGGTTTTCCACACAGGCACTCTCTGAGGTAGGTGGGTCATTAACCATGACCCACCACCCCTATATATAGCCCCTATGGGGGGTGATTTCCCCTTTGCGGGGCGCAACTTTAAAAAAACACAATCCCGTCGTATCAAGCACATATTCCAAACAAACCGCCAAAGGCAAAGAAAACCTTGGCCATCATCACGGGCATTTAATACCCCTATGCACATTCTTGCTATTGCAAAAAAGGGGTGGTCCCTCAATGGTCGTCACGCCTCTTGAGGTCTCCACCTCATCATGACGATAATGAATGCCGGTCTCTTCAGATGATGAGACACCATCTCAACCCTGGCGTAACTGATCTTTTGATATGGATTTTGCACAGTTTGTAAAATGCGTTGTTGTAACGTGTAAAATTGATCAACTATTAAATTTATAAGACCTAGATAGTGGAGTATCTAGGGTCATCCAAGGAGGCTAATTTGTTTGCTAAATCAAATCTCTTGCTTTAAAGGGAACTCAACTTTCTTTTTGGTGTTTTATATATATGATTTTTATAGGTTTTGAAATAATAGGAACACTTGAGTTTTGTTGGCGAAAAAGATTAACCCTAATAGCTAATATCTACGTGACAAAAATTGATTCTTTCTATGCTCACCCAAGGCATGTGGAGGCCTAGGGTAATTAGAAAGAAAGAGTGTGTGTGCACTAGGAATAATGCGATAAAAGCTATCTTAAAAAGAAGGCAACTTTAATTGAGAAAGAGTATTTTACAAAAAACCCTAATAGAGGAATGCTTCTACTACTAGAATAAATGTAACAAATAACAAAAGAAACACAAATCCTCCTAAAATGATGGTGAAGAGGGGAAGCTCCTTGCTCCAAGCTTAGTGGCTCCTAGGCTTGAAAAGGGCTCCACCTTCTCCTTCCTTGAAATTGGTGTCCTCCAATGCAAGCCCACAAGGGGGTGTGCACTATGCTCCTCCAAAGTGGAAGCTACCACCTTCAATGATCTCCTCCAAGGGTGGCCATGTACCACCCTTACTCCTCCTTGCCTGGCCATCCTCCTATTGGTGGAGTGCTCCTCCTCCTTGACGTGGCACAACGATGAAGAGAGAAGGGGAAGAAGGCACAAAGGGAGAGGGTAGGATTCCCCCTTAATCTTCTTCTCTTCTTCTTCTTCTTGGTTGTGAGATGTAGTTGAATATAGGGTAGAAAATATACTAATGGAGGATGGGAATTATGTGGTGGTAGGGTAGGGTATTTATAGGATGGGAAGGGGGGTGGTTATGGTGTTTTTTTGGAGGGAAATGAAGGGGTGCTTGGATATTTTTTGAGGGAAAAATGGGAGGGAAATGAAGAGGTGCCTTGGTTTTCCCTCCAAAAATGCCTTCTAGAAGGTATCGATTTTGGAGGGAAAAAATGGAAGGTGGAGATGGGTTTTGATGGTGGATATAGGGTGGTGATGGAAGGGATAGTTGGCACCAAAATAAAGTAGGAGTAGGTGGTCTTTTTACTGGAGCTTAGGTAGTAGGGTAGTAAGGTTTTGTGCCATGGAGGTGGACTAGCTAAGCTAAGTTAGCTTAGTTAGCTTAGCTAGTAGTGGAGTAGAGGAGGTGGTAATGGGAGCTAGGGTTTGAGGAGAGGAGCTGGACAGAAGAAGTCTGGAGCTAAACTAAAGCTAGCAACTGCTGAAGGGAATGGCATGGAGCTACTTTAGCTAGCTTAGCTTGCTAGTTCTTTGCTAGCTTCTAAGCCAAGCTAAAGTAAGCTGGCTTTTGCCACAAGGAGTTGAGGTGAGCTGGGTCTGGTGCTCCTAGAAAGGATCAAGCTAGTTGAGGCAACTGAGGTAGCTTAGCTCAACTGAGTTGAGATAAGCTGAGTCCCAAGGAGTTGGACTTGAGCTTCCTAAGCTAAAATGAAGTCATCTTTAGCTAGCTGGAATTTAGTGTAGCTAGATCAAGCTGGTCCTGAGCTGAGGTGAACTCCAGTTAACTTAGTTGAGCTAGCTAGAGCTCCTTGTGAACTAATAAGAGCTGAGATGAGTTAGACTCAGCTAAGTTGAGTTGGATCTGAGCTGACCTGAGCTAGGGTGAGCTAAGATGAGCTCTCTTGAGCTGCCATTCAGTTGAGATGAGCTGAATGGAGCTAGGATGAGCTAACCCTCCTTCAGGTGAGGTGTATTCCAGCTATGGTGAGTTGGATCAAGCTGAGTTCTAACTGGTTTGAGCTTTTCCTTTACCAGTTGCCTTCCTGAGTGCTAGGGTTCTAGGGATCTGGCAATATGCTTATCCCTAACACTCACAAAAACATATCAAAAATACAATAAAAAATGCAATGCATGCCTAACCTAATTAATGCCTAAATGCAACCCAAAAACCCATTTGTGGAGAAAAATCCTAAGAGCTAGGTTTGTTTTAATGCATAAGAATGATGATAAACTTGCATTTATCATCTTTACCCATGGAAAAAATTAGGTGGATGCACTCCAAAACTTCCTCTTAAGGCCGGTAACATAGCGGGAGGATACACTCCAAAACTGCCTCTTAAGGTCGGTAACATAGTGGGCGGACGCGCTCCAAAACTACCTCTTAAAGTCGGTAACATAACGGGAGGATGTGCTCCAAAACTACCTCTTAAGGCTGGTAACATAGCTGGCAGATGTGCTCTAAAATTGCCTCTTAATGCCAATAACATAGTTGGCGGATGCGCTCCAAAATCTCCTCTTAAGGCCAGTAACTGATGGGAACACCATCATGAGCCCTAACTAGCTTATTTTAACCCAATGAAGAGAATAAATGCTCCTACATAACCAACTGAAGGTCATAATTCACTAGATAGCCTTTCTGAGAGAAACATAAGAAAATAGGGGTAAAACTGTAATTTTACCAATGTAGTACAACCACGAGTTTTCTGAAGGGCTAAACAAAGGTCAAATGGTCCTAATAAGATAACAAGTGGGTTGGATTTGACAGAAAAGGGTTTGTGTGTGTTCTGTGAATTAAATGACTTTTGGAACCCTAAAAATAGACACACTTGAGTAACCAAGGTTCTGGTTAGAGTAAAATTCACTTAAACCCTCTAAGAATCATAGAAAAATATTCTCTAGGGTTTAGCACCTTCAATTTGGCCATTAGAACCCATCTTGACCTAAAATGGAGCCTCGGACAGATATTTACCCTAGTTTGGATTTTTGCATAAATTACCCAATCAAACGTAGTCAAAACCAAAATCCAACTTCACCATTGGATTCCTTAGGTCCAAATTAGGTTTGTACCAAAATTTGGACCTAATGGGAATTCATCTTGAACTAGTTAGCAAAAAGGTTTTGTCTGATTACATTTCTACCCCTAACTTCTTCACCATCTTCACAAATAGGTCCCTCCACAATTATCACGGAGGAATCCTACTCCGGCGACCTTTGAAGGGAGATTTCTCCCTGATTGCTTGGAGAATCTCCTCCAAAATTGGAAAGGAGATTCTCTGAGAAATTCCCTCCAATAAGAACCCAGTTAAATGCCCTGATTCTTTCCCAATCTCTCATGCGAGCGCATAAGAGATTTGGATCTCTTGAGAGCTTCCATCTTCAGTGAGCCTGCACAAAACCTCCTCAGAGACCTATTTAAAGACTCCCCAGGGTCCAATGAACTAAGCTTGAAATTGGGCCGGTTCCCCCTCCATTCCTCTCGCCCCTCCGGCCACAAGACTCTGCAAGCTTCGGTGGTCTTTTCCTCACTCTTTCGTCGCCCAACCACAATACCAGTGGTTGGGTTATCTCCACCACCGTCCTTCGCGTCACACAATACCGACCGACGTCGTTCCTGCCCCATCTTCATCGCCACCTCACCTACAGAGGTTTAGTCTTCCCCACGTCCGGCAACCATACCGGCATGGGATTCCTTCCCTTTCATCCCTTAGAAGTAGGTTTTTAGTCTCCCTATCTTCCCCACTTTATTTCCCTCTCCCTATTTCTCAAAATCGACCACTGACGCCACTGACCACCGTCACCTCCTCCATCTCCAGCAACACCTCCGACGAGGTGTCCCGTTGCTACGCACCTCCATCCACCTCGCCGACCACCCTACAACCTCCACCGCAACTCCCTGATCATTTCCCCTCACTCCAATCACTCTATCGACCACCCAAACACCTCACCGAACACACCCACTCACACGCACACAGTACGCCCTAGGCACACCACCACAGCCACCCTCTCTCCATTCCAACCCACCAGCACATTCATCGTGCTCCAGTAATGCTCCTTGAACGATTTGACATGGCCGCGAGGCCGTTCTTGTGTTTTTAGGTTCAGGCCCCATCTGCCATTAGCGAGCGAGCTTGAAGCTCACTTGAAGCTTCACCCAGGTCTTGCTATGCTCAGGCTGCTACCCTAGGACACACGAAATACTCTTCTTCACGGTTCCAAGACTTCAATTGGGGTCGAAAGCCTCAGCAGTTGAGGCAATTGTGAGGGCCACTCCCTGCTGTGGTGCGTGGAGGACAAGTGGGACATTTAGTCCCACCTCAGAAGTGAAAGGGCACTTTCATGCACATAAATTGATTTGATGCCACCGGCTATTCGCCTCCAACACTGAGGGTGAGGTCCTCCTCGCCCACTTCATCGGACTCATCCGCGACACTGCCCATGTGGACCTAGCCGAGCCGACTACCCACCTGACTTCACTCCTCGCTCACCACACATGTGGGTGAGCCTGGACTCGGGTATGCGATAGGTCCGATTACTCAAACGGCTAAGGCTATGGGAAAGCGATTCTGAAATAAAAAGAGAGAATGAGAGAGGAGAGTTGCGCGGGGTTAGGGGGTTTTTGCCCTGAAGAGTTTGGCTCCACACTTAGCCAGATTCTTAGAGAAGAAGAACCAAAGAAGGAAGAAGAAGAAGGAAGGAGAAGACAGAGAAAAGGCAGAGGTAGAGAAAGAAGAAGAGAAGAGAGGAAGAAGAGGAGGACCGCAGGGCTTAAGGCAGAAGGCAGAGAAAGAGAAGAAAGCCTAAGGAAGAGAAGAAGAAGAAGAAGAAAGATAAATCAGAAGAAGAAGAAGAAGAGAAGGCTGAAGGCTGAAGAAGAAGAAGAAGAAAGACAGCATCAGAGAAATCAGAAGAAGAAAAGAAGGATATTGTAGCAAAGTCATTTAAGACATTTGATTGCAAAATTAGACGTTTGAATTCTTATTTCTTTCTTTAGTCAATTTGAGTAACTATTATTTTGTCTATACTCATATGCGCTACATTCCTAATTAGTTTTTGAGTAATATTCTATGTTCAATTTGCATTTATTGTTGAGACTAGTGTGTGTATTCCATTTAATCCCTGTGTTCGACCTTGAAACATTTTCGAGCAATAAAATTATATCTATTTTGAACGCTATTTCAGCTATACTACAATGTAGCACTTTTTAAACCCTGACTTATCGTGACAAACAATAACATAGCGGATGGACGTGCTCCAAACCACCTCTTAAGGTCGGTAACATAACAGGCAGACATGCCCCAAAATTGCCTCTTAAGGAAGGTAACAAAGCAGGCAGACATGCCCCAAAACTACTTCTTAAGGCCGAAGGCATAACAAGCCCATGTGCCCCGCATGACTACGGGCCTTCGCCCCAAAGAACCTTGCTGAATATCAAATGCTCCCCCACCTATATACACAGCCAAGGCAACAGTTGGGGGTATCACCTACCGTGGAGTTTCTCCATCTCAATGCTATAAATAGGTGTGAGGACACTCAATTCATCCTCCAAGCCATCTAAGAGAAATTGAGAGATTGTATACTTTGTAACCTTATGAAATTCTAGTGCATAGTTGGGAGTCCTCACCTCCCCCCAGATGTACACCCCTTGTGGTGGAACTGGGTAATTAACCCTTGTGCCATTTGTTATATTGCCTCTATCCTTCGATCGAACCACCCCTTCCAGGGAGTCCGATCACTTCTTGGTCAGATCCCTCATCTCCATGAGGGGTCAACCAGTAGGATAGGAGGGATAGGCATTAAAATCCATGGTATATAAGAATTAGAGGGATACGAATAGAACAAGCTATAAAGGTGTGTGCAAAAATCAAGCAACCAATTCTATCCTTATTTGGTTAGCCCTATTTGACCTAATCTAGGTACCTTATTGTTAATTTGAATCAAACTAACCCGTGAATTATTTGGCTTATTAGAAGGGTGGGAACCTTTAGGAAACCCTGCTTGGCGGGACACCACTAAGGGTTAATGCGGTTATCGCACCAACCTTTCTTGTCACCAGTTGGTCCAAATAGACACGGCATTAGCTTAACCTGAGTTAACCTTAGTGAACTTAGATACACAATTGTCCTCCCTAAGGCATGTCTAATCTGTTTAGGTTTAGGATAGTGCTGCTCTTGGAGATGATGAGCATGAGGGGGGTATTTGCCCTTAGTTATCCTATTTCATAAAGTTTAGTGCACAACCATGAGAGTCCTCAAATAAGATTTTGTAATGATGTGTCTTTTATGGTTAATGCTACTTAAAGTGAAATTTTAGGGTTTCAGTGATATAGTAGATTCAAACAAGGTTCATGTGAAGGAACAAAAAAAAGTTTTTTTACACAAGTGATAGTATATTTCCTTTGGAACTCAGAAAAGTATGAGTGCCTAATAGAAAACCCTAAGATTTGGACTTCGGCAGGCATCTTCTAGCGAATGAAACAATTTTAATTAGTTCAAGTGGTGCTACCCAATACAAAGCAATTGTGGCTTCTCAAACATCACTGAACAAGGAATTCAAAAATATATTTTTTCAAGAATTTTGAGTCCATATAAATATTTTTTTAGAGTTTTTTGTGTACTGGGGTCCAAAAGTTGCAAAAGACCCCTAGTTGTTTTTTTGCATGAATCAAGGAGTGTCGCGCCTCATGAATTTTTCAATAATGCAAGTTATTTCACTCCATTCTGAATTGCAAAACATATATTAAAATTCAAAAACTACTCAAAATCATGAATAGATCGGATTTCTGATAGGGGTCTAGTGAGAGAATTTTGATACTTTTTCTACTATGAGTTAGGCTATGAAATTTTCAATGTTGGTTCCTAACTTCAAAAGACACATCCAAAAAGCAACATTCTAATTTTTGGGCCAATAAAAATTTGGAAAATAATTTTTGAAAATCGAGTTTGTTTGCATCCCAAATTTCAGGATGGTGGTTTTTATGATTTCAAAGAGATAATAGTCACCAAAAGAGATTTCTTTTTTATACAAGTAACTCAAGCAAATAACTACTCTAACCTAAGATTCAAATAAACACCTAACCTATATGGACAAATATATATATATAAATAAATAAATATATATATATATTAAAGGCAGCTAAAGCAAAACTATCCTAAGATTCAACATGATCCCAATACTAAGATGTGAAGACCTACCTCGTCATCTTCATAACAACTTAATCTATTACTATAATTGGCTTAATATAGGGCTAGCTCCTTAGTAAAATGATGCATTAGATCTATAAATACTACATTTAAAGCATGCATGCAAATTTGAGTTTTGTATCAATTTAATAAAAAACAATCTCCTAATTTTAGTCCTTTGTGAATAATGTAGGTGATAGGTCCTAGAGAATAATCTGTAGAATTGAAGAATAAAGTTGGAGAGAAGATGTTGCTGCTTAGGAGCTTGAATTATTAATTTACAAGGGAGATAAAAGACAAGAGATCAAGAATTAAAGACAAGAAGAAGAAATGAAGACAAGGGACGACACATGTCTACTACAACAAAATGGGTTAAGGATAACGAATATTTTATGAAGATAACAACGAATAAATCATCATTATGTGATCTACTAATGAATAATTTATTCGTCACCATATTTGTTGCTATACAAGTCGTTGTTAAATTATAACGAATAATATATTCGTTAGCAAATTCAGTAATGAAAAAAATCATCGCTAAAATCATTGCATACTTTAAATTTAACAATGAATGTTTTCGTTGTCTTACTTTCTTTTAATAGGGATTTTCTTCGTTGCCTTATAAAGAATATGCTAACGATTAATTCATCACAATATAAGATAAATATAAAATTTATTAATCATCCTATAAAACACTCAAAATACATCATACTCATACTTGGTTTTGATTACCTAAAAATGGATAATTCTTTTATAATATCATCAAAATATTCTGTAGAAATTGAAATTTTATATTGAAAACATTATCAAAAATACACTTGAAAAATTATGAACAAGTTTCATTAAAAAATATATTTGAGACTAAAAGTTTACTTTATTTTCATGATAAAAGAACTAAAAATAATCCACTCACCTAAAATTTGCCAAAAATTTAAAATAACTACCAAGTTACTCAAATACATATAATTTAGTAGACAAAATTTACATAAAAAAGTTCACTACATCAAATTTTATTCACCTCCTCTTTGTTTGAAACCTAACCCTATCCTCTTCTTTAAGATGTGAACAATAGCTTGCAACTTGCCAAGCAAAGCCTTTTAACTTCAACTAAATAATCAAAGTCTGAAACAACCAAACATCATGCCTTTTCAGCTATAGCTCAAAAGCTAAACATATATACTGATTCCCTTTTATATCTTGCGAAGTGAATAAGAGCCCAAAACTGAAAACATATGTGACTATTGTTCATGCCAAATTCTTTTTTTTTGTTTTCAAAAGGTTCATACTAGACAATCTTTTACTTCATTAACATAGAGAAAGGATGATTGACTTGGAAATCCAAGGCATTGTTGCCACCTTGATGCTCAAATCAGACAATGTTACTTCTCCCTAATTCCATAGCTATCAATGCAAGATGATAATGATTTCAAGGAATTTGGGATTTTTAGAGTTTAGATGGCACAAACACTATAGACATGAAACTTTACATGATCATGTAAGGCCATACCTTTCCCCAGAATTTCCATTGACTTTAAAACTTGACAAAATTTAAGAATTCAACCAATAGGCATTTATTATTAGCCACATGAAAGCGTAGAGAACGAAGCGAATATGATTTTGCAGGGGTTTATGTTTCAATGTCAAATGTGTAAAATAGCTCTATATATTATGACTTTAAAATGTAGTTGTTTAAGAAAATAACGTGCCGTAGTATAGTGACGAAAATCGCAACAACATTTAAATTTATAAGTTCTCAAAAATAAAATATGAGTCTGAGGTCATTCGGAGGGAGCAAATATGGAATCCAATCACTAGTTAAAATATAAGGAATGAACGAGCACAATGATTAAGCACAATAAAAATATTCAATGAATAAAATCTACTCAAAATGATATTCAATAGTAGCAATTATATCTCAAGAAGAAATGGGATAAAAAACAATAAAGCTCTAAAAATGGTGATTTGGATCGCTAATTAATTCCCACATTTAAGCACATATTTTAATGTAATAAGCCAATTCAATTTCTCTACAGTGTTTTGAACCACTTAACTAGCAATATCCATGTCAGATAATAGCCAAATATGTCCCCAATACCCATAATCAGAAGTTAGCACAGGGAGCCAAATGCCTTAAATATCTAAGCACAACACAAGGATAAAGCCTCTCAAAATGCCTAATGTTGGCATGTGTGGGCACGAATACCGAGGCATACGCGTGCACGAAACTCGATGTAAAACCACCCCCACCCTCTTTAGAATCTCTTCCATTCTTAACTGAGTATATAGGTATGCACAATAACAGGTAATCGAATTAGAGCATAGTGCCTAGACCTGCGGGCGTGGGTTGCGGGTGAGTGAGAGAGGGCATGTGAGGGAGGGACCTCACCCCTCCATGTGTCGAGGAAAAGAGCCCTCACACAATTCAATTTATGTCATTTTGCTAGTTCTAAAGTATACGATGTGGGACTAAACCCACTCTCCTTCATATGCAGCAACGTAGGAAGGCTTCGTCTAATTGGGTGATCGGTGCTACTACCTTGGCTAATTGATGGCGAAGGAATCTTTATTAGATGGTTTCGTAGCCTCTCGAGGTAGTAGCAAGGTCGATTGATGCCTGGATGATGATGGTTGGTACCGGAGAAGATGACGATGGTGGCGGAGAAGCCTGCATAATAAACACGGCCCTAGGGCCTAGTCAGTAGGATTAGTAGCTTCGCTGTGACATGGCAAATGTGGTGGTGGGTTCAATTTGGTGAAAGCATGAGTGTGGTGGTTGACCGAAGCCAGAGATGATGACGGTGAGGTGCGATGTTCGGTGGAGGTGTTGAGTGGGTGTGGCTCCAAATAAATAGAGGGATTTTGAAGTCAGAGGTGTGGAGGAGCTTTTGGGAGTGGCGGTGTGGCGTTTGGAGGTGTGTAGCGACGTAGCGACCACGCTAAAGGAATGGCTGGAGATGAGGAAGAAGAAGCCAAACATAAGAGAGATTAAGGTCTAACCTAAAATCTAAACACCTAAAACTATCCTAGAGACAAGAGGGTGAGAGAGAACTACTTTACTGGATGGAAGGGGGAGGAAATCCACGATGGCTTGCTTCATCAATGCCATGGATGATTAAGACTCCAGTGGTGAGAAGCGGCGATGATGAAGGGGGAGATGGCGCTAACAAATGTGTACTAGGCATGGAAGACTTTGGGGAAGATTGTGGGCCATCCAATTTGTTCATTGGACAGCCAGAGGACAAAGATCGAGAAGGGTCACCGGAGTCGACAGAGCTCGCAGCCAAAGAGGAAGGAGATTTCTAGCATAGAATCGACTGAAGAGCACGCTAGGAATTTGGGGAACTTATATAGAGCATGACTTGGGCCTCAAATGTCAGGATTTTACAAATCTAAGTCGACTTCTTAGGAAACAAGACCCATGATTTTTCCAAGCTCGCTAGGGCTCTAAGATTCGACATAGGACTTAGAATTGAGTCCAATGGATTCCCCATGATCTAAACATCAATCCCTCCAAATTTGGAGGGATTTGGTGCTGATTTGAAAGAGATATTCTCTCTTGAATCTCAGCTTGCGGTGCGTTCACATGTTAATGTCAGCAGGGACCAAAATGTGAAGATGACAACAATGTTAGGAGCTTAAATGTAATAAACTTGAAAGTTAAGGGGTTGATCATGAGAAACATAGATCTTAGAGACTGAATTGCAAACTAGGTCAAGATGGACTCTGATTGGACCTAAATTTTAGTATCAACCTAATTTGGATCAAAGGAATCTAATAGTGAACTTGGGTTTGATTTTTAACCATGTTTGGCTGGGTAAATTGCAGAAGAACCCAAACCAGGGTAAATTCCTGTTTGAAACTCTATTCTAGGTCAAAATAGGTTCAAATGGTTAAACCAAAGGTGTCAAACCTCTTAGAACATTTTTTTATGAATTTTAGGAGGTTTAGATTATTTTAATCCTGACTAAAACCCTTCTAATTTAAGTGGGGTTGATAGTTCGGGTTTTGTGTCCTATTTTCACCCTCAAAAAAATGCATGAAACCCTATTTATGTGAGTGTAGACCCACTTTTTGATCTTTTATGCTCAATTGACCTCTAATTAACCCTTGAGTGACCCCGTGGTTACTCTACATTTATGATATGATGTTAAAACTACATAATTAACCTTATTTTCATGTCTTCTCATATCAGAATGATGCGGAGTTTTGACCCTTGGATGATCATTTAGGAGCATTTATCTCTTGATTCTAGCTAATTCAAGTTAGTTATGGCAAATGATGGCATTACCATCATACCCCCATGCCTACCTTTTGCTAGTCCCTAGCAAAATCCTATGGAAAGAACTAGATCTCTAAACCATGTTTTTTATGTTCAGATGCCTATTTGTGCCTCTTCTATAGAAATCAGATCAGAATACCAACAATAGGCCTAGAGGTACTCAAGTACCATCCAAGATCCAGACCTGACCAGCTTCAGCCTTGGGTCTACCGCGAAGGTTTCTAAGGCCCACAAAGACTACTTAGAGGTTCGTTGACCCCAACAGTTAAAGCACCCATGCGTAAACATATCAAGTCTAGTTTCAATTTGCTAGTGCATTTTTTATATGAGAGCGAGATAGAGAGGGATTTTTCATTCTTAGAGTTTTCACTCTTTTATTTTTATATTCCCCTAAATCCAACATCAGATTGACCCTAAACAGGGTCTGTATCGAATTCCTTATCCCCGCCATCAATCCTCGAAGGATCCCTGGCTTTCGATGCTTCGGGATAGCACCGCCTATGGCAATGCCCAAAACCCTGGCTTTTGATAGCTCAGTATAGTGTCGCCCATGGTATTCTGTAGGTAAATTTAGGCCCTAGCAATCGACATTTCAGGATAGTCTCGCCCATGGAACCTAAACCAACATAAGGTGCTTACATGCCCCTGTTAGGATATTTTGATATCCTAAGAGATAAGCACCAAGGAGATGATACGTTATTACGCATCTTCAAGGGGAGTATTTTTCACTCCACCTTTCCTTGTCGGGAACTCATCTAATCAACCTGTGTCTATTGTTCAATTATTTATAATTATATTTTTGATAATGACAAATGAGCTATTTCCTTGGAAAAGACTAACATATTGTAGGAAGGATTTAAAGAAAAGGATCAAGGAAAAGGAAGGGCAAAAGAATTTCTTTTATAGTTTATTTTATTTGTCTAGATTGTAAAAAGCCTTAAATTATCCTTAGGATGTCTTTAGAATTTTCATATTCATATTGGTATCCTTGAATTTGTATAGAGTTACTTCTGTTGGTTTTTCAGACATCTGAGTATGATTTTTAAGACATCTGATCTGCTTCTCCAGACATCCAATATCTTGTCCAAGGTCTAGATTCATGGCTAGTCTTTGCAACTAATGTCATCTAGATTTTTCAGATGTATGCTATTCTCTTCAGACATCTATTATTGTCTTTTAGACACCTCCTTGAGTTTTTCAGATCTCTTTAACTAAATAGAACAACGGTCATAATCTTAGGTGTTTTTCAGACATCTCTCATCTTCTTGAGCCATCTGAAACTAACCAACGTTCACTTTCTATCCAACGATCAAATTGACCAAAATTGATTATGTAAGTTTCTCTTTTGTTTTTGGACCGTTGTAGGCCATCAGACTTCCTTACATTTATTCAGACGTCTAATGATTCTTTTTAAGGCATCTAAACTTTTGTCCAGGCATCCAATAAGATGTCTGATCATTTATCTTTAGATCCCTATTTGGATCCAATTTCATTCCTTTAACAATCACTTTGACATTGGAACCTTTTCAAACGTCCAATTTTAATTTCAGACGTTTGAAACTATATGTTTAGATGTCTAAGTTTTTGTTTAGATGTCCCTGTATTTGATCTTGTGAAATCTAGTAATGACTACTTTTCTCTGGAGCTTTTTCAGACGTCCCAGTTTATTCTTAGATGTCTCAAATAGTCTTTTCAGATGCCTGTCTTGGTTTTTCAGATGTTTGATACAGTCAGATTTTGAGTAAATGCATTGTAGCCATTCTATCTTAATTTATTCCATTTCAATTCAAATTCCAACGACAACCTAGGCTTAAATCTAACCTTCTACATCTATATATACCCCCATAGGTAGCCTTAAGAAATTACAACAAAAAAATATACATCATACTTATTTTTACAAAGCTCTTGATCTTTTTGTGCTCTCTTGTTGCTCTCTTGTGCTCCATTTGTGCTGCTATTCTTTTGAGAGCAAACCTTCTTCCTACTACTTATAGGTTTGATAAGGAAGTATTCTAATCCTTTTATTCAGGGCTTGTAGGATTATATTATTTTTGATAGTTTATTTGTGTACCTAGTTTGTGGGTTTCCCATTTCCTCTTAGTAGAGGGCCAAAACTCTTCTTGGGGTTTGTTCGGGAAGAGGGGTATTGTAATATTACTTGTTAGTAATTCCTACTTGGGTAGGGGCAAAATCCTAGATTGAGAAATCTAGGTAGAGGTTTTTCCCGCAAGGGTTTCCTTTTTAAATACTTGCATGCTGTTGTGATTGATTCAAATTTCTTTTGTACAATTCAAACCCCTTCTTGTGCCACTAACATTTTGTATCAGAGCTTTGGTTTATTCCTGTGTATAGGTGTCAAAGCCTAAGCAAGACGATCTTATGGCATCTAGGGTGGTAGCAACAAGCAGCAACTATGGATTCCCAACATCAAAACCTCCTTATTTTGATGGTATGAATTACTCGTACTGGAAGCAGAGGATGGAAGTTTTCCTGTAGCCTGGAGATTATACTCTTTGGGAAATGGTGGAAACACCATTTGAAAGGCTGGTGAAATTTGAAGATGAAGTTTTGATGAATGACAACAACAAGAGGCTCTCACTCAACTCTAAGGCTATGAATGCCTTGTATTGTGCACTCAGCCCTAACGAGTTTAATCGGATTTCTCAATGCACAAGTGCATATGAAATCTGGAAAACTCTTGAGGTTACTCATGAAGCAACAAATAAGGTTAAAAATTCCAAAGTTGTTTTACTAACCCAAGAATTTGAGAATTTTGAAATGCAAGAAAATGAAAGTGTGAAGGATATGTACACCCATTTCATCTTCATTGTCAACAACTTGAAGGCTCTAGGAAAGACTTTCATAAGAGGTGAGCTTGAAGTTAAGATTTTACATTCCTTAACAAATATTTTTGAGCCTAAAGTTACAACTATAGAAGAAGCCAATGAAGTTGAAAACTTGAAAATGGACCAACTTTTTTGAAATCTCTTGGCATATGGGACCAAGCTCAACCAAAAGAAGAAAGGGATGGAGGAAGGGAAGAAATAATAACTAGCATTTAAAATATTTTCAGAATCTGAGGATAGTGATGAAGAAAATGAAGACCTTGCCATGCTTACTCGTAAGTTTAGAAAATTTCTAAGATATAACAAGAATTTCAGGCAAAAGGGATCAAGAGAGGATTCAAAGGTGAAACCAATCATTTGTTATCAATGAAAAAAGAAGGGACATATTTGGAAGGATTGTCCATTTCTTAAGAAGGATGTAGATAGGAGCAAAAAGAAACAAGAGAAGGATTCAAAGAAGTCATTTAATAAGTACAAGAAAAAGAAAGCTATACAAGCTACATGGGATGATTCAGATTCAAACAAAAGTGAATCGGAGACTGATTCAACCGAGGAAGAAGCCGCATGCCTTGGACTTATGGCATTAGAAGATGTGGTAAATGATTTATCTTTAGAAGAACTTATAAAAGCCTTTGATGATTTATATAATACTTTAGAAAAGACTAAGTTCAAAAATAAAGATCTTAAAGAAAAATATCAAGATCTTCAAAATGAGAAAGACAAGATTATGCAAGAAAAAGATTTTCAATGTGATGAGACTAAAAGTTTAAAGAATAAAATAGAACTTCTTGAAACTAATGTTCAAGATCTTAAAAATAATTCAGAAAGATTATTAGAAGATCTTGCTAGGTTTACTAGTGGGAAGGAAAGCTTAGATAGACTCTTATCATCACAAAAATCTCCTTCTTGCAAATTTGGTCTTGGATATTCTCATGAAGCTAGTTCATCAAAAGACAAACAAACTAGTTTTATATCTAGTCAAAAGGAAGTAAAGAAGTTTTCATATTCAACTATGAAAAAAAAAATTAACCACAATGGACCCAAGAAAAAATGCGTACCAAAGAAACTTGTTCAATCTTGTTTTGTAGGTCAAGAAGAAGTATATTTATCAAGATATATCTTTAAGAGAACCAAAGAAGGACTACATGCCTATAGAAAGATAGTAGAGTAGCCAAGAAGATCAACTCAAAGATGATCATATTTTGTAGGACAAAAACAAAGGAACTTGGATCATGGACAGCAGATGATCCAAGCATATGACAAGCAACAAGGAACTCTTTACGGAGGTAACATACAAAGATGGTGGTTCCGTTACATTCGGGAACAACCATAAAGAACAGATTATAGGTACAGGTATTATTGGTAAAGGCAATGCATCTTTTAGTCATGTTGCATTAGTAAAAGGATTAAAACACAATCTCTTAAGTGTAAGCCAGATTTGTGACAAAGGATATGATATTCTATTTAGTGCTAAGTTTTTTAAGATAATTGATAGTATAACAAATGAAATTTTTCTAGTTGGAAAAAGATATAAGGATATATATATATTGTTGAAATAGATAAAAATGAAACTTATGATTGTTTAGTAGCTTCAAATGATGAAATGTTTACTTGGCATAAATAATTAGGTCATTTGCACTTCAAATACTTAAATAAATTAGTCAAGTATGAATTAGTTAAAGGATTGCCTAAGAAAAAGTTTAATTCAAATATCTTTTGTGATGCATGTACACTTGGTAAGTTGAATAAAAGTTCATTCAAAAGCAAAAATATAGTCTCTACATCTAGACCTTTAGAACTCTTACACTAGACTTATTTGGACCAATTAGAACATGTAGTCTAAATGATAGTAGATATTGTCTTGTAATTGTAGATTATTATTCAAGATTTACATGGGTATATTTTCTTAAAGTTAAACATCAAACCTATAATTTTTTAGCAAGTTTTTAAAACTTGTTCAAAATAGGAAAGGATATATGATTTCTCGAATTCGATCTAATCATGGAGGAGAATTTGAAAATCAAGATTTTTCTCATTTTTGTGAAGAACTAGGAATAAAACATGAGTTTCATTTCCTAGAGCTTCACAACAAAATGGTGTAGTGGAACGAAAAAATTGGACTCTTCAAGAATGTGCTCGCACAATTCTTATAGAATCTAGTCTTCCAAAGTATTTTTGGGCCAAAGCTACAAACACGGCTTGCTATGTGCTAAATAGAGTCCTAATTAGGCCTATACTTAATAAAACAAGTTATGAACTTTATTATAATAGAATACCTAAAATTAGTTATTTCAAAATATTTGGAAGTAAGTGTTATATGCTTATCACTAAAGAAAATCTTGATAAGTTTGATACTAAGGGAGACAAATGTATATTCATAGGATACTCATCCCAAAGTAAAGCTTATCGAGTATTCAATAAGAGAACTCTAACGGTAGAAGAAATGCTTCATATCAAGTTTGATGAAAATTCTTCTATAGAGAATAAACAAGTTGAAGTAGTAGATAGTGATGATGAGGACATACCCTTTATAGATGTATCACACATTAAAGATCAAAATACACATAATCTTCCTAAAGAATGGAGTTTTCATAAAGATCATCCAAAAGAACAAATAATAGGAGAGATTAGTGACAAAATCAAAACTAGATCACAAGTTAACTTTGTTATAACTACTTTTGTATCTCAACTTGAACCCAAAACTATTGATCAAGCTTGTTTAGATTCCATGGATACTTGCTATGAAAGAACTAAATTAGTTTGAAAGAAATCAAGTATGGGAATTAGTTTCTAAACAAAGTGATAATTCTATTATAAGGACTAAATGGATTTTTAGAAATAAAACTAATGAATAAGGTTAGGTAGCAACAAATAAGGCCAGACTTGTTGCACAGGGTTATAATCAATGAGGGTATAGATTATGAAGAAACTTATGCTCCTATAGCTAGGCTTGAATCGATTCGAATGCTTCTTGCATTTGCATCATATTTAGGTCTTAAATTATATCAAATAGTTGTAATATCAGCTTTCTTAAATGGATTTATAAAAGAAGTTTATGTAGCCCAACCTCCTAGGTTTATAAATTCTAAATTTCCTAATCATGTGTATATGCTTAAGAAGGTTCTTTATGGTCTCAAGCAAGCACCTAGGGCATGGTATGAGAGATTAAGAAATTATCTCATTAAATTAGGTTTTATAATGGGAAAGGTAGATCCAACTCTTTTTATTAAGAATCAACTTAATGATTTAATAGTTATTTAGATTAATGTGGATGATATTATTTTTGGTTCTACTAATGATAATTTGTGTAGTGAGTTTTCAAAGATTATGTAAAATGAATTTGAGATGAGTCTCATGGGAGAATTAAAATTCTTCCTTGGACTACAAATCACACAAATGAATGAAGGAATCTTCATATGTTAAACAAAGTATGCCAATGACACATTGAAGAAATATGGAATGGAATATGTGAAGGGCAAAACCACACCAATGGCTACAAACATAAGTCTTAACTTGGATGAAAATGGTAAGCAAGTTGATGAAAAGTTATACAGAGGTATGATAGGATCTTTACACTATCTTATTGCAAGTAAACCTGATATAATGTTTGCTACTTATTTTTATGCAAGTTTTCAAAATTCACCTAGAGAATCTTGTATGTCTGCATTAAAAAGAATCTTTAAATATTTAAAAGAAACTAGTGATTTTGGTTTGTATTACCTTAGAACTCATACACGGGACTTACTAGCATATAGTGATGTCAATTATGCTGGTAGTAGGACTGATAGAAAAAGTACTAGTGTTACTTGCCATTTTTTGGGTAATGCACTTGTTTCTTGGTTTTCCAAGAAACAAAATTGTGTTGCATTATCCACCACTGAAGCTGAATATATTTCAGCTACATTGGCATGTTCTCAAGTGCTTTGGATGAAACAAACTTTGTCTGTAACGAGCGCGTGCCCCAGACGTCTTTTAAGACGTCTGGGAGGTGGCCCAGACGTCTGTAAAGACGTCTGGGATCACATCCAGACGTCTGACCAGACGTCCGGGATAGTTTACAGACGTCTGACGAACAGTTATGCTCGCACGGGATATTCGTCTGCGCGCCTGTGCGCGCAGACCTGCGATCCACATCTTCTCTGCGGCTGCAGGCGACTGCGGCCGTCTCTCCCTCCTCTCCGCGCGGCGTTAAAAGGGGGAGGGGGCGCGCCTCCCCTCCCGTCTCCACCATCTTCCTCCTTCTCTCCTGCCTGTGCGCGAGAGCGAGCGGACGCGAGGGCGCAGCGGCAGCGGCGGCCGCAGTAGGCGCGGAGGAGCTGCGGCGTGCGAGGGCGGGGCTCTGCCGTGAGGGCGAGCTCGCCGGGAGCGGCTTGGCCGGCCGGTGGAGGGCGCAGGGGGCGCAGAGCGTCGCGAAGAGGGACCTGCTGCGGGCGGAGCAGCGGACGCGCGAGGTGCGACGCGGGCGGCGTCGCGAGCGGAGGCCGAGCGAGGTTCTGATTCTGGAAAAATCTCCAGAATCAGACGTCTGGACTGATATCCAGACGGCAAGGTCGACGTCTGTGTGATCATACAGACGTCTGAAAGGTGAGTTCCGCTTTCTCCTTCTTTTTTTGTCGACTGACCGTACTGAGGGAGGAGGGTTGGCTGTGCGCAGGTGTTCGGATTCGTCATCCTTTGCGAATCCGACGTCTGGAAGTTGTACCAGACGGCGGGAGTGACCTCCAGACGTCCGGAGAGACCATCGGACGTCTGGGATCTAGGAGAGACGTCGCCACAGACTTCTGGACGTCCGGGGAACCAAGCCGAACAAGTAATTCTCTGATCCACCGTTTAAGACGTCTGGAAGGAGTTCCAGACGTCTGATTTTGCACAGTATTGTCTTTCTCGACCCGTTTAGGGCCCGTTTGGGCTCCGTTTTTCGCGATTCGAGTTGCGTTCGTTTCAGAATTTATTCCTCTACCCGCCTACAGTAGCTATACGCTGTTTTGAGACACTCCTTGTGTTTGATCCTTGTGATAGGACCTCGTTCGGTTGCCGTCTTGAGAGTCGCGGAGGCGCGCGGGATTCCCGACCACGCCCCCATTACTTCCGTTGTACCTGGTAGAGTGGTTTTAAGCATTAATAAAATCTGTTAAAGTATGGAACCATAACTAGAACCTAGGGCATTGCATGAATCCTAGGAATGAGAAATGTATGGAAGGATAGCTCCTAGGTGTTGCATGAATCCTAGGGCCGGAAAACTAGATTGTATGATAGATCCTAGGATATGGCATGAATCCTAGGATGGAAAAACTAGTGGAATGTATATTACTGCAGTCTTGGAAAAATGGAAAGGAATATATAAGCTGCCTGTGAAATTAATTAACAGTTGCCTGTTATGAACAAGGAAACATGTTTGAGATCGTGGAAATTGAGAACGTGAATCTGGAAAGTGAAACATATGATGTTCTGAGATAAAGGGCTGGAACCCTACGGGGAATTAGGAGTAGAACTCCTGGAAAGAAAAGGAATGGAACTGAGATGTAGTTTGTACTGTCTCTTGGGTACGCAGTACCAAGGGAAGTACCTGTACCTGTTTTAGTGCAGAGTGGGGCCAGCCGCCCCAGGGACCCGGGGTGAGGCTTGGCCGCTCTGTACCGACTTGTTGGCCCTCGTGTACGTAGTACCGAGGAGAGCTAGTAGTGTTAGGAGAGTACTAGCTACCCCACGGGCCCCGGGGTTCTGCTAGCCTCCTTCACCGACTTGTTAGGCCCACTAGGGCAAACCAGGGTAGTCAGGCGAGGGTGCGCGGACTGTGGAGGGGCAAGGCCCCGGTTTGGTTAGTGTGGAGGGGTTGGACCCCTGTTACTGAGAGGGCTCTGCCCTGGTTCCGTGCTGTGCTTTGGGCGCACCCGTTAACGGAAACGACTGACCGCGTGCCAGTACGGGCTAGCTACCTGTGCGTTTATCGCGCGTGCCGTAGTCACCGTTACGTCTGTCAGTGACCTTGGGGTGGTTGACTGAGGGTAGGATCACCACGGGGGACTCTCCCGGCCAGGAGAGCACCACGTGCTACTTCTACTGTTGGAAAAGACTGCAATCAAGATCGTCCCACGAGGACATTCGAGATCAAGTAAAGGATCTGAGAAGTAAATGAAATAGTGAGAAAAATTGAAAGATGTAAATAAAGGAAGTAATAGAACATAACAGCTACTGTACACTCTACTGTTGCCTTTAGTTAGTTTGCCACTCTACTCAGCGTTTTGCTGACGTGTTACACTCGTTACCTTTTTCAGGACCAGGTGTTGAGCAGCCAGGGTCGGCGGCTGCAGAGGACGCTGGGCCGAGTAGGGTCCAGTAGAGTTGCCACAGCTTTGTACCTTCTTTTGTTTCTGTTCTCGTGAGTAGTTTTGTTTCCGCTGTACCTTCTTTACCTGCAGTTTTTGTTATATGATAAATGTTGCTTTACTGTTGTGGTGGTACCTACTGTAGTAGTTTCTTTCCTTACTGCTGTACTTTTTACTGTTAGTTATATTCATGCTGAATGTGGTTTATTTTACTGTCTTTTGGTTACTTCCTCGTTGGACAACTGGGTCTTGGGATTAGTCGAGTCGGTCCGGTTCTCGTGTCTCGTAGGGACTCGGGAACCGGGTCGTTACAAGATGGTATCAGAGCAAGGTCGTCCCGAGAAGTGAATCAACTGACTGGAAAATAACCAATTCACATGTTTATAGCTAGAGTAGCCACCACAACATATCTCTTGACTTGAGCTCTTAGAAGTGTTGTTAGGTACTGTCTGTTTTGACGTTTCCGTTTTGTTTCGCGTCTCCTTGCAGGAGATGCCTCGTCGTAGGACTGGCGAGACTGGCCGCGGGCGCGGCCGTGGGCGAGGTCGGCGAGGTGGACGTGCTGTCGTTGACGTCTCGGTGGACCAGCCACCACTCCCTGGCATCCAGGCCCAGGACCTCGCCAGACTGATACGGGATATTGTACGAGAGGAGCTCCACCCACTGCCCCGAGCACCTCCTCCTGGGGTTGCAGAGGGGGAGTCCTCTGTGGGACCACGCGACGGACGCGGCGCCGGACACGAGGGAGGGGATGGACCCCTGCCGCCCCCACCTTCCTCCGACACTTCTGTACACGAGGCACCTTCGCCTGGAGGTGCACCAGCACCTCCCCTACAGCACCACTTCGAGCTTTTCGGACAGTTCCGGAAGCTGAAGCCCCCCTCCTTCAAGGGGGATGAGGACCCGACCGAGGCAGAGGACTGGCTTGAGCAGCTGGAGAAGATCTTCGACACCCTTCGCCCCCCGGTGGAGTGCCGCGTGGCCTTTGCCACGTACCAGCTGGAGAGTGCGGCACACCGGTGGTGGATGGCGGTCCGGGGACAGGAGAGGGACGAGCCGACGTGGGACCAGTTCGTCACCCTCTTCTGCGAGCAGTACTTTCCCCAGACGTGGTAGGACCAGAGGAGGCGGGAGTTCCACACTCTCCGCCAAGGGACGATGACCGTGAGCGCGTACCGCACGCGTTTCTTGGAGCTGTCCCGCTTTGCAGCGACAGCGGTAGCCACTGAGGAGGAGCGCCTTTGGAGGTTCACCGAGGGGCTCCGGCCTGCGATCTGGGGGTATGTCAAACCCCTGAAGCTGCCGACGTTTTCGAGGGTGGTAGAGGCAGCCATGACTTACGAGGAGACCAACCCGTCCGCGCGAGAGACCGACGGCGGGCGGAAGAGGCCCTTTCAGCCAGACTTCTCACAGGGCCGGCGAGAACAGAGACACGTGGCGTCCGCAGGAGAGCCGTCACGTTGTGCAGGGCCATCAGTGGCCTTTGGGGGCCCTCGACAGGGGCCAGTCGCCAGCACCGGACCCCCGCCTAGCCGACAGCAGGGACTCACTGAGGGCGGGAGTCGGGTTCCCCTCTGCTACCAGTGTGGCCAGCCGGGCCACGTCAGGAGGGACTGCCCATCTAGGGCAGGAGGTCAGCAGATACTTCCCGCGCAGAGCACTGGAGGGCGCGCAGGAGGCCGCGGTTTCCAGGCGCGAGGAGGAGGACCGCAGTCGCGAGGAGGGTACCGGCCAGCACCTACCCGTCCGACGCAGAGTGTGGCTGCTTCGTCCGCACCTAGAGCTGAGGGGCGTATCAACGCCCTAACACACAGGGACGCCAGAGCTTCGGGATCCGTGGTAGCAGGTATGGTTTCAGTTTCTGGCAGACTCGTTTACACGCTTTTCGATTCCGGCGCTACGCACTCGTTTGTCGCAGATAGTTTCGCAGTTAGTTTGGACCAGGATTATACATTGTTAGAGAACCCGTTCGTAATCAGAGGTCCGAGTGGTCAGCTGTTTGTAGCTGAGGAGGTGTACACGGGTTGCGGGGTTAGCATCGGGGGACACAGCCTGCCAGCTGACCTGATTATGATACAGATGGAGGACTTTGGGGTGATCCTGGGGATGGATTGGCTGTCCGCTTACCACGCATTGGTAGACTGCTTTGAGAGGAAGATTGTCTTCTCCATTCCGGAGTTGCCTTCCTTCGAGTTTCACGGGCAGCCAGTGGACGGAGGTTTCAGGTGCATTTCGGCACTTCGGGCGGCGAGACTTTTGAGCCAGGGGTGTGAGGGCTTCTTAGCTTGTGTGGTGGCAGAGCACAGCCCCGTGGCAGACTTCCAGAGCATCCCGGTGGTCAGAGAGTACCCCGACGTGTTTCCAGATGAGTTACCAGGACTACCGCCCGAGCGTGAGATCGAGTTTGAGATCTCACTAGTACCAGGGACCAACCCCATCTCCACCGCGCCATACAGGATGGCACCGCTTGAGCTGCGAGAGCTCAAGTCTCAGTTGCAGGACCTTTTGGAGAAGGGTTTCGTGAGGCCCAGTGCGTCTCCCTGGGGAGCCCCGGTACTGTTTGTGAAGAAGAAGGATGGGACCCTACGCCTTTGTGTGGACTACAGACAGCTGAATAGGGTCACCATCAAGAACAGATATCCGCTGCCGAGGATTGACGATTTGTTTGACCAGTTGCGGGGTGCCACGGTGTTTTCCAAGATCGACTTGAGGTCTGGATACCACCAGTTGAGGATCAGGGAGACCGACGTCTCCAAGACAGCTTTCCGCACCCGGTACGGACACTACGAGTTTTTGGTCATGCCGTTTGGGCTGACCAATGCCCCCGCTGCTTTCATGGACCTGATGAACCGGGTGTTCAGACCGTACTTGGACCAGTTTGTGGTGGTTTTCATAGATGATGTACTCATCTATTCTAGAGATCGGACGCAGCACGGACAGCACTTGCGGATGGTTCTGGACACTCTGAGACGACGCAGGCTGTACGCCAAATACAGCAAGTGCGAGTTCTGGTTGAGGGAGGTGACCTTTTTGGGTCATGTGATCTCTGGAGACGGCCTGGCGGTGGATCCCGCCAAGGTCGAGGCAGTGCTCAGGTGGGAGAGACCGCGTTCAGTCACTGAGATTCGCAGTTTCCTGGGACTGGCAGGTTACTACAGACGGTTCATCAGAGGGTTTTCACAGATTGCACGTCCTATGACACAGTTGACTCGGAAGGATGTGCCTTTCACTTGGACAGACGCCTGTGAGGCGTGTTTTCTGGAGCTGAAGGAGAGGTTGACCTCGGCTCCCGTGCTCACCATTCCTGACAGTAGTGGCGGGTTCGTCGTGTACACGGACGCTTCCTTGCAGGGGTTAGGAGGTGTGCTCATGCAGAGGGGTCACGTTGTCGCTTACGCTTCGCGGCAACTGAAGCCCCATGAGCATACATACCCTACCCACGACCTAGAGTTGGCAGCTGTTGTCTTCGCGCTGAAGACATGGAGGCATTACTTGTACGGTGAGACCTTCGAGATTTTTACCGATCACAAGAGCCTCAGATATCTTTTTGACCAAAAGGAGCTCAACATGAGACAGAGACGTTGGTTGGAGCTCCTGAAGGACTACGACTGCAGCATCTCCTACCACCCGGGAAAGGCCAATGTGGTGGCTGACGCCTTGAGCCGTAAGGCGCCCGCACGCTTGGCCAGTCTACAGTTACAGAGTTGGAGCCTTTTGGAGGAGGTGGGCAGTTGGCGACCTCTAGAGTTACGAGGATACTGTGGGGCAGTGACGGTGACACGGCAGACCAGACCAGAGTTGATAGACCGCATCATCACGGGACAGATGGCCGATCCGTACTTGCAGTCTTTGCGCGACAGAGTACTGTCAGGGGACCCAGGGGACTTCTCTTTCACAGACCAGGTGTTACGCTTGAGGGGACGGCTGTGCGTCCCCAGAGACGAGGAGCTGTTGAGAGAGCTCCTGACTGAGGCACACGGTTCCAGATTCACCATACATCCCGGAAACACGAAAATTTACCATGACTTGAGACGCGAGTTCTGGTGGAGAGGGATGAAGCGGGATGTGGGTGAGTTCGTGCAGCAATGCTTAGTGTGCCAGCAGGTGAAAGCCGAGCATCAGAGGCCTGCAGGGCCGCTTCAGCCGCTTCCAGTGCCAGAGTGGAAGTGGGAGAGCATCACCATGGACTTGGTGGTGGGTTTACCTGTTACCCAGCGAGGACACGACGCGGTCTGGGTAATAGTGGATAGGTTGACGAAGACGGCACGATTCTTGCCGATCCGAGTCACTTTGGGACCAGCACAGTTGGCAGAGAGGTATATCCGTGATGTGGTGCGACTACACGGAGTTCCGCGGGAGATCGTATCCGACCGGGATACCCGCTTTACGTCCCAGTTTTGGGCTGAGTTTCAGCAGGCTTTGGGGACGAGGTTGAGGTTTAGCACGGCTTACCACCCCCAGACGGACGGACAGTCGGAACGCACGATACAGACACTTGAGGATCTTTTGCGTGCCTGTGTACTAGACTGGAGGGGCTCTTGGGAGGAACACCTGCCCCTGGCAGAGTTTGCATACAACAACAGTTATCACTCGAGCATCGGCATGGCTCCCTACGAGGCTCTGTACGGACGGAAATGCACGGCACCCTTGAGTTGCGTTGAGGTGGGGACCAAGTGGGAGGTTGGCCCCAGGTTGATCCGGCAGAGTCAGGAGGTAGTTGAGCAGATCCACAGACGACTCCGCACTGTCAGGAGCAGACAGAAGAGCTACGCAGATCGCAGACGCAGAGAAGTGCAGTTCGAGGTCGGGGACCACGTCTTTCTTCGTGTTTCGCCCATGAAGGGCTTACAGCGGTTTGGGGTTAGAGGGAAGCTCGCGCCGAGGTTCGTGGGGCCCTTCGAGGTCCTGGAGCGGGTTGGACCCGTTGCTTATAGACTTGCCCTTCCCCCGCAGCTTTCTGGTGTGCACGACGTGTTCCACGTGTCCAACCGCAGGAAGTACGTAGCCGATCCCAGCCACGTACTGAGTCACGAGAGCGTCGAGGTGAGCGACGACCTGACCTACCCCGAGCGGCCAGTGCAGATCCTAGACCGAGCCGTCCGCAGGTTGAGACGAAAGCAAGTACCCCTGGTAAAGGTTTTGTGGAGGAGCCAGCGGTACGAGGAGGCTACCTGGGAGCCTGAGGCGGCAATGCGGGAGCGGTACCCAGAGCTTTTCGCGGGTACGTCTTTTCGGACCGGCTTCGGTCCTCTTTGAGTTTGTTATGGTTATTTGGACATCCTTTTTCCGCACCCTAGTTGGCGCAAGTTTCGGGGATGAAACTTCCTTTGAGTTTGTTATATTGTAACGAGCGCGTGCCCCAGACGTCTTTTAAGACGTCTGGGAGGTGGCCCAGACGTCTGTAAAGACGTCTGGGATCACATCCAGACGTCTGACCAGACGTCCGGGATAGTTTACAGACGTCTGACGAACAGTTATGCTCGCACGGGATATTCGTCTGCGCGCCTGTGCGCGCAGACCTGCGATCCACATCTTCTCTGCGGCTGCAGGCGACTGCGGCCGTCTCTCCCTCCTCTCCGCGCGGCGTTAAAAGGGGGAGGGGGCGCGCCTCCCCTCCCGTCTCCACCATCTTCCTCCTTCTCTCCTGCCTGTGCGCGAGAGCGAGCGGACGCGAGGGCGCAGCGGCAGCGGCGGCCGCAGTAGGCGCGGAGGAGCTGCGGCGTGCGAGGGCGGGGCTCTGCCGTGAGGGCGAGCTCGCCGGGAGCGGCTTGGCCGGCCGGTGGAGGGCGCAGGGGGCGCAGAGCGTCGCGAAGAGGGACCTGCTGCGGGCGGAGCAGCGGACGCGCGAGGTGCGACGCGGGCGACGTCGCGAGCGGAGGCCGAGCGAGGTTCTGATTCTGGAAAAATCTCCAGAATCAGACGTCTGGACTGATATCCAGACGGCAAGGTCGACGTCTGTGTGATCATACAGACGTCTGAAAGGTGAGTTCCGCTTTCTCCTTCTTTTTTTGTCGACTGACCGTACTGAGGGAGGAGGGTTGGCTGTGCGCAGGTGTTCGGATTCGTCATCCTTTGCGAATCCGACGTCTGGAAGTTGTACCAGACGGCGGGAGTGACCTCCAGACGTCCGGAGAGACCATCGGACGTCTGGGATCTAGGAGAGACGTCGCCACAGACTTCTGGACGTCCGGGGAACCAAGCCGAACAAGTAATTCTCTGATCCACCGTTTAAGACGTCTGGAAGGAGTTCCAGACGTCTGATTTTGCACAGTATTGTCTTTCTCGACCCGTTTAGGGCCCGTTTGGGCTCCGTTTTTCGCGATTCGAGTTGCGTTCGTTTCAGAATTTATTCCTCTACCCGCCTACAGTAGCTATACGCTGTTTTGAGACACTCCTTGTGTTTGATCCTTGTGATAGGACCTCGTTCGGTTGCCGTCTTGAGAGTCGCGGAGGCGCGCGGGATTCCCGACCACGCCCCCATTACTTCCGTTGTACCTGGTAGAGTGGTTTTAAGCATTAATAAAATCTGTTAAAGTATGGAACCATAACTAGAACCTAGGGCATTGCATGAATCCTAGGAATGAGAAATGTATGGAAGGATAGCTCCTAGGTGTTGCATGAATCCTAGGGCCGGAAAACTAGATTGTATGATAGATCCTAGGATATGGCATGAATCCTAGGATGGAAAAACTAGTGGAATGTATATTACTGCAGTCTTGGAAAAATGGAAAGGAATATATAAGCTGCCTGTGAAATTAATTAACAGTTGCCTGTTATGAACAAGGAAACATGTTTGAGATCGTGGAAATTGAGAACGTGAATCTGGAAAGTGAAACATATGATGTTCTGAGATAAAGGGCTGGAACCCTACGGGGAATTAGGAGTAGAACTCCTGGAAAGAAAAGGAATGGAACTGAGATGTAGTTTGTACTGTCTCTTGGGTACGCAGTACCAAGGGAAGTACCTGTACCTGTTTTAGTGCAGAGTGGGGCCAGCCGCCCCAGGGACCCGGGGTGAGGCTTGGCCGCTCTGTACCGACTTGTTGGCCCTCGTGTACGTAGTACCGAGGAGAGCTAGTAGTGTTAGGAGAGTACTAGCTACCCCACGGGCCCCGGGGTTCTGCTAGCCTCCTTCACCGACTTGTTAGGCCCACTAGGGCAAACCAGGGTAGTCAGGCGAGGGTGCGCGGACTGTGGAGGGGCAAGGCCCCGGTTTGGTTAGTGTGGAGGGGTTGGACCCCTGTTACTGAGAGGGCTCTGCCCTGGTTCCGTGCTGTGCTTTGGGCGCACCCGTTAACGGAAACGACTGACCGCGTGCCAGTACGGGCTAGCTACCTGTGCGTTTATCGCGCGTGCCGTAGTCACCGTTACGTCTGTCAGTGACCTTGGGGTGGTTGACTGAGGGTAGGATCACCACGGGGGACTCTCCCGGCCAGGAGAGCACCACGTGCTACTTCTACTGTTGGAAAAGACTGCAATCAAGATCGTCCCACGAGGACATTCGAGATCAAGTAAAGGATCTGAGAAGTAAATGAAATAGTGAGAAAAATTGAAAGATGTAAATAAAGGAAGTAATAGAACATAACAGCTACTGTACACTCTACTGTTGCCTTTAGTTAGTTTGCCACTCTACTCAGCGTTTTGCTGACGTGTTACACTCGTTACCTTTTTCAGGACCAGGTGTTGAGCAGCCAGGGTCGGCGGCTGCAGAGGACGCTGGGCCGAGTAGGGTCCAGTAGAGTTGCCACAGCTTTGTACCTTCTTTTGTTTCTGTTCTCGTGAGTAGTTTTGTTTCCGCTGTACCTTCTTTACCTGCAGTTTTTGTTATATGATAAATGTTGCTTTACTGTTGTGGTGGTACCTACTGTAGTAGTTTCTTTCCTTACTGCTGTACTTTTTACTGTTAGTTATATTCATGCTGAATGTGGTTTATTTTACTGTCTTTTGGTTACTTCCTCGTTGGACGACTGGGTCTTGGGATTAGTCGAGTCGGTCCGGTTCTCGTGTCTCGTAGGGACTCGGGAACCGGGTCGTTACATTGTCTGACTTAGGATTAAACTTTAAACAACCTAAAATATGTTGTGATAGTACAAGTGCTATAAATCTCTCCAAAAATCCTATAAATCATTCTATAACTAAACATATAGATGTAAGACATCATTCTTAGAGATAATGTATTAAAAGGAGAAATTAAGTTAGATTTTGTAAACACTGAAGACCAACTTGCAGATATTTTGACAAAACCTTTTAGTTTAGAAAGATATAGTCATATTAGAAGGTATCTAGGAATTTACAAGTTGAAAGATTTAGAAAATTGAGTTTTTCAGACATTTAAATGTCCATCTCAGACCTCTTGAGCATGTATTTTCCTTTGTGAAAGATTTCTGGGAATTTTAGATGTCTTGTATACTTCTCAAGCGTCTGTGCTTCTATCTAACCTTTGTATAATTCATTCAATGGTCATTCAATGGTCATCTTTTGAATTTTAAATGAAGTGTTTTGAATTCAACTTGAAATGGTCTTTTAGACATCTTTTTAATCTTTTAGACATCTGATTATCTAAGTTCAGACATCTGTCTTTAACTAAAGACATCTGATATTTGAAAGCTCTTTGATTCAAAATTTGAAACATCTTTCTTTTAACCAATGGATATTTGACCTCTTTATGAGAAAATCTTCTCTTTTTGATATTCTCTTTAAAGTGAAACTCCACCTCATGGTCATTTCCATTTCACTCTCTTCACTTTCTACCACACTCCAAAGAGCTCTCTCACATCCACTTCTCTTCATCTACATTCCTCTATTTTTGATCTTTCAAAAAGCACCTAATAGCACCAGATGTCTCCTAGACCTTGCCGGACACCTCCTAAGCCTTGCCAAGACATCTCCTACACTCACCAGACATCTGTTGCCACATCCTCCTCTCTTACTCTAGGAAGGCCTCTTATTAAGGAAGAACATATATTCTTCCTTTGGTAATCACTACATCTTCTTAACTAGATCTTGTATTTTCTTTCAATGAAAACTTTTATGGATATATTTTATGACTGTGATTGACTCTCTTCTTTGATTTTTTATTTTTGGGAATCTCTTTGTTCTTTTTCTCTTTGTTCTTTCGTCTTGATATGATTCTCTCTATTTTTTTGAAAGTCTTGTTACTCTTTCAGACGTCTACTGTTATGATTTCTATCTCTCAAAATCTTGGACATCTGTTTGCATTTTTTCGGTCATCTGATTTGTGATTTTAGACGTTTGACTTCCATACCAGACATCTGGTTTCGGTTGTTTCTGTTAAGCTTGTTCTTCTCTCTTTTCCTCATTATGCCTCGTAGGAAGCAAAAGAGTGTTGGACCTAGTAAGCCACCTCCTATTGAAGAAGAACTACCTAATGTAATGGAACAATTTTGCCTAACCAAAAAGGCCTCCCAAAAACTTAATAACTTTGAGAAGTTTAAATTTAGGTGTGGAAGACCAATTATATGGGATGACTTTAAGGATTATGGTCTTCTAGTCCTTTTTCAAGCCCAAGGAATTCAACATTTCTTTGATGAAGGATATTTTCCTGGAGGAAAAATTCCTGGCATCTTTCCCGAGCTTGTAAAACTATTTTATGAAAATCTAGTGAATGACTCCACACCTACTACCTCTATCCTAAAATCTAGTGTTTTGAATGTGTCTTTTACCATAACCAATGAAGTAATTTCTTCTATTTCTTGCACTGTCGACTCAGGAGTTCATTGGCGGGACATTGCAAAAGAAGTAACCACTCCACTGTTACAAAAACATTAGTTAAAGATGATGCTGATTTTGAAGGGATGAAATTAGAATCTCGTCATCTTAATGTTGTTCCTCACATTTTACCTAGACTTGTTTCTTGGAACTTGCATGGAAAATCAGGATCATTTGATCACATTTCTAGGGAGATTGCCTACATCATATATGCTTTATTAAACCACACTAAAATGAATTGGTGTGATTTAATCATGGATACATTATGTAGCACACACCGTAGGGACCTTCCTTTAGGTGCCTTTATTTCCAACATGCTTCTTCATTTCAACCTTAATTTGAAACGTCAATTTGTAGATGAATCTGTTAAGAAGTTTGATCGCACTATACTTATCATGGGTCTTAAGAAAGGAATTGAAGAAGAACAAGTAGAGGAAGAAGTTCCTCAGTCTCCACCTTCTTAATCTTCTCCTACTTCCTCACAAGTCCCTCTCATGTTTCCCAATTCTTTTACTCATTCCTTCTATTCCACTTCTTGGGAATACTCTTGGGAAAATGTAGAGGTAAATTAAGAGGCTTTTCAAAAAGCCATGTTTGATGGAATGAACCTTCAACTGAAGAGGCAACATGAAGATCATGATTATCTAAGGAGTTTCACAAATCAATATGCATTGCAGCTTTCTCGTCTTGAAGACCACATGAAGAATTTGGAGTCTGGATATGCCGAAGGAAAGAAGACAAGTTAATTTATTTTTAGATGGCTACTTTGCTCTAATTAGGAATCTACTTTCAATGTTCTAAAAACTTGTTATGATCATCATCTTTTTACTTTGATATTTTGTGAAATTATTAACTCTATTGCAATTTGTATGCTCTAATTTCCTCATACCAGTTTGATTTCTATTTGAGCATGATCTTGTCTTGTAGCATTTTTTTTGCTAATGCCAAAAAGGGGGAGACAAAAGTATATCTAAGTTTTTTGATAGGGGGAGCACATAAGCTTTTATTTATGGGGAGTATACCATATAAATATTTTTTTTTTGTCATTACAAAAAAGAGGGAGAATATTGATCAATTGTTTATAAATATATTTTTGATAATGACAAATGAGCTATTTCCTTGGAAAAGACTAACATATTACAGGAAGGATTTAAAGAAAAGGATCGAGGAAAAGGAAGAGCAAAAGAAATTCTTTTATAGTTTATTTTATTTATCTAGATTGTAAAAAGCCTTGAATTATCCTTAGGATGTCTTTAGAATTTTCATATTCATATTGGTATCCTTGAATTTGTGTAGAGTTACTTCTGTTGGTTTCTCAGACGTTTGAGTATGATTTTTAAGACGTATGATCTACTTCTCCAGACATCCAATATCTTTTCTAGAGTCTAGATTCATGGCTAGTCTTTGCAACCAATGTCATCTAGATTTTTTAGACATATGGTATTCTCTTCATACGTCTATTATTGTCTTTCAAACACCTCCTTGAGATTTTCAGATCTCTTTAACTAAATAGAACAACAGTCATAATCTTAGGTGTTTTTTAGACGTCTCTTATCTTCTTCAGCCATTTGAAACTAACCAACGTTCACTTTCTATCCAACAATAAAATTGACCGAAATTGATTATCTTAGTTTCTCTTTTGTTTTTGGACTGTTGTAAGCCATCAGACTTCCTTGCATTTATTCAAACGTCTAATGATTCCTTTTAAGACATCTAAACTTTTGTCCAAGCATCCAATAAGACATCTGATCATTTACCTTTAGATCCCTATTTGGATCCAATTTCATTCCAATAACAATCACTTTGACCTTGGAACCTTTTCAGATGTCCAATTTTAATTTCAGACGTCTGAAACTATATGTTCAGATGTCCCAGTATTTGATCTTATGAAATCCAGTAACGACTACTTTTCTCTGGTGCTTTTTCAAACGTCCCAATTTATTCTTAGACGTCTGAAATAGTCTTTTCAGACACCTATTATGGTTTTTCAGATGTCTGATACAGTCAGATTTTGAGTAAGTGCATTGTAGCCATTCTATCTTAATTTATTCCATTTCAGTTCAAATTCCAACGACTACCTAGGCTTAAATCTGACCTCCTACACCTATATATATCCCCATAGGTTGCCTTAAGAAATTACAACAAAGAAATATACATAATACTTATTTTTGCAAAGCTCTTGATCTTTTTGTGCTCTCTTGTTGCTCTCTTGTGCTCCCTTTGTGTTGTTGTTCTTTTGAGAGCAAACCTTCTTCCTGCTACTTATAGGTTTGATAAGGGAGTACTCTAGTTTTTTTATTCAAGGCTTATAGGATTATATTATTTTCGATAATTTATTTGGGTACCTAATTTGTGGGTTTCCCGTTTACTCTTAGTAGAGGGGCAAAACTCTTCTTGGGGTTTGTCCAGAAAGAGGGGTATTGTAATATTACTTGTTGTTAGTAATTCCTACTTGGGTAAGGGCAAAACCCTAGATTGAGAGATCTAGGTAGAGGTTTTTCCCGCAAGGGTTTCCTCTCTAAATACTTGCATGCTGTTGTATGTCAATTTTTTTTTGTACAATTCAACCCCCCTTCTTGTGCCACTAACAGTGTCTTCGAGCCACTCTTAAGTCAGATCTTCGGGACGATCTTTTTCAAAATGGACACTTTTGGCATTATTTCTTCATTAAGCACACTGAACCTGACTATCGTGTGAATTTTGGGGGCTTAGGTTACCAGGTCCCACAAACCAAAGGGTAGGCAACGGGGCTGAATTCTCCCTATGCCTTAGACTTAATACATCAGCCTCGCACTTTCCTCAACCTCTTGAAGACTATCCGGATCTTAACAAATACATGATTGTTTAAGCCCTAGAATAGGCTCAAGAGGCCTAAGGTTACCACTCTTACTTATCTCCTTGTCTCTACCACTTTAGGACTTAATCCTTGCTCTGATTTGGTTTAGAACTTAAGTAGGATCCATAATAAATTGATAAGACTATAAATTTTTCTTATTTTGCTCCTTTTGATATTCTTTGTATTTCCTCCTCTTTTCCTCCACAAGAAAGATTTTCCAATCATTTCTCAAAATTTTTCCTCCCCTTTCTTCATTTTTTTTCCATTAATATGTATTTTTTGTGAGAACCCCTCAAAGAGTTGAATTTCCCATTTATTTTGCACTTTAACACCCCCTATGCCTAGGTTACGCAATGTCCTCATTGTAAACCAAGTGGGTATGAATTTAGCTTGGTTCAAGGATTAGAACATGGTTGAAGAGTGGGTGAATGGGTCAGGATGACTGTTGCGAACAATTTCAAGCTCTGATACAAGTATCAAAGGTGGAGTCAGTTGTTTTAAAGTTGAACCCTAAAGTGCAATAGGCATGCAGCTCAAAAATGAATCAAAAAGGTCTCGAGTTTTTGGAATGACGGATTGCCTCCCATTAAGCTTTAAATTCAATGTCTTCAATCGAGTAGAAGGTGGTCAAGGGGAACGGGTGGTCAAATTGGAGGAATTTTGTAGAACAAGCACCTTGATGAGTAGTATGGTTAGTCCAACTAGGTGCTTGTTCAAATCAACAAGCTGATGATGCAGACCAAACCCAATTAGTCTGGTTGGTTGATGGATGTGAATCAATAGGTGTGGAGCCCACCAAATTCTTTGTGGCTCGAAAAGATGTGGAAATATGAATCTAAGGATTGGTTGAATTGGTTCACCCTAATTAGAGTAGGGGTCCTCAAATGATAATGATCTATGAAAAATGTAGGAACCTTACTTGTGGGATCAAAGAAGGATAAGATGTGGTTGTTGGTCTGATCAGTGTCTAATTCGCGGTCAAATTGTGGTGGTGAATCATATGCCACTAGATCATAAAGTGGTGAGTCAGAATAGAAATTGATTCTGGTGGCAGGTTGGGGTTGGGATCGGGTTTTGAAAGGCTCTGTAGTAGGTGTGGCTACTTCGATATCTAGGTGCGGTATGGACTCCTCTAGAAATAATTCAAAGATTGGTTCATCTAGAGAGTCCTTTTCATGATGTTTGTCCCAATCAAATGTAAATGCCTAGAGAGTGCTTATAGGATCATGAGATCTGAGTTGGTGAAGGATTTGAACTCTACATTATAGACACTCTCAACACTTATTTTGTTTGATTCTTGTAGATCATAGCAGAATGTTTCCAAATCAATAGAATATGATTTTGAATCAATGATCTTGGGATTAGGGACCTTAGAGTCAGAATCAAAGAATGGGTCATGGATACTGAGGTCGTAAAGTGGCTTGTAATCATCTGGAAACAGTAGTTCTCCAAAATTAGAGGATGATTTGAAATCATCAAAGAATTTGCGACAATCAACTTCTGAACCTGATTCAAGATCGAGATTTCCACCACAGACCAGATCATGATGCTTGGAGTTATCAACTTGACATTGGTCTATCCTAGTCTCAACTTTCAAGCTCAAAAAGGTGTCCTTAGTAGGCATAGGCTCAGGTTCTGGGCACCTAGGGTGGATCCAATCAAATCCCAACTCTTTCAACTCCTCTGATTCTGTATCGTAAATCAGTGTGACTTCTGAAAAATCACTCCGTTCTTTTGAAGAGTCTGGAGAGGCATAATCATCAAATATAGGCCCACAATCATAGTTCAGCTCTAAAATCTAGTTCTGCTCACATTGGGCCTCATGATCATCCCAAATAGGCTTAGATCTAGATTCTAGGTCAGGGGTAGGAATTAGGTCACTAGAATCTAGACTTGGTCTATTGGGATATTAGAATCATTCTCAAGGAATACCTTAATAGGATAAGTTTCAGGAATTACATCCTTAAGAGATTCTGAGTCAGGCTCATCACAGGTGTTTGGTAAATCAAGGCCTGATGGACTAGTTTCACAGTTACCTATGGCTAGCTCAGAATTGAGAACACTTGTAGGTGGATCCACCCAACCAACATTTTGATCAGGTATGTCATTTTTCACAACATCACAATTTGGTTCCATTTGGATTGGGGGTTCATAACAACCTCCATTTTCGAACCCAGGCTCTAGGAAATCACATTATCCTCAATATTGTTCCAAGATTCATCGTCAGTTTCTGAGTGGAGATATGGGTATTTTTGATCAATGGCTTGTTTTACCAGATTTAGCGTATTTTGACATTTCTCAATGTCATATTGGTGTATTTCCCAGAGTGGAGGATTTGTCAGACATTGTATATGCTCAGTATTATGTAGTCTCTCTAATTCAATGTATTCTGACATGAGAGCATCTCGGGTTGTACTACTTGTCATTTGTGTCAACAACAGATGGTTATGGTTTACAATGTGGGTTGTTGTTTCTAACACATTAACCTAAATGCTTCTAAAGGGATCTGAGGTTTTGTAATACTCATTATGATGTCTAAGAGCAACCTTGATCATTTTTCTTTGATGCTCATGTGGGATTCATGTTTCTTGAACATTTTTCCTATGTTGTTAGGTTGCAATTCCAAATCAAGTGGTGGATTAAGATGTAGAATCAAATTCAAGTCCATATTGAATTAATTAGATGAGATCAGATTTTCCCCAAAAGATCAACTCTAATGGTGTCCTCTAGGTCAGACCTAGGGACCTCTCCTATGTTTGTGCACTATAGTATAGACGAGGGACTGAATGTGTATTGGACCCAATCAAGGCACCCACAAAAATTTTGGATGACTAAGGCTATTTTGAGGTGGAAGATACCTCTTTGATAAAAAATCCACACACCCGAGAATTACTTGGGCAGCCAAGAAGGGAGAGTCCCATAAAGACCCCTACACAGTAGAGCATCCCCATGGGTTACAGGGTTTCCCCTACCCGACCTTCCTTGTCACTGAGATTCCAAGTAGGCCGGAATGTATGAATTTAAACCTAAGTCTACCAATTTTAGCCCTAATTTGTGCCTTGAATTTCACTTAAGTTAGTATTTTTTTTTCAATTCGTGACATAATTTGGAGGTTGGTTGGTCCATAGGGTGAACCAACTTCACCTGACCTGCCCTAAAGTTGAGGATGAAATTTGGGTCAAGACCCCAAATCACCCTGAATTGATTCTCAGGTTATTAGGTCTAAATTTTAAGATTCAAGTGAATTTAGAGCCTTGGTTTTAGGGTTCACTTGGATAGATTAGTTCAAACAAGGGCTTGGGTGGCACACAGTTACAGGAAGATCAATTTCCTTTATTGTAGGAAAATGTGTATTAACACTTTAAAACCCTAATGTGGAAATGCTAATTGGCTCTATTTCCAAGTCCAATTTGAATTCCAAATATAACACCTTGGACTCAAACATAAAAGTGAGCAAGCCACGATGTTGAGAATTTTATCAAAAATCCCTAATAGGTACAGGAAATTAGGATGGGAATCTCTAATCAAATTTTCTCAACTTCAATCAGATTTTAATTTTGTAAATTAGGAAACTAATTACCTTTAAGTGATATTAATAAGAAAATAAGGCAAGTGGATCTTAATTGATTTATTTCCTTTCTCTCTTTCCCAAGATTAGGAGATGACTAGGGACGAAGAGATATTTTACCTACCCCTGGAGTGGTTGATTGCGTGGAAGATCTTCTCGTGATGTACCTCGCAAAACACAGCAAAGCAGATAGGGCAAGCTAGAAATGAACTCAATCAATCAAGAATGATAAGACTAGTGGCAAATTGTATGTTGCTCCCCAGCAACGGTGCCAAAATGCTACATTGAAAATCGTCATGTTTAAGAACATAACGCATCATAGTATAGTAACGAAAATCGCAACAACATTTAAATTTATAAGTACTCGAAAATAAAATATGAGTACGAGGTCGTTCACAGGGAGCAAATATGAAATCCAATCACTAGTCAAAATATAAGGAATGAGCGAGCACAATGATTAGTCACAATAAAGATATTCAATGAATAAAATCTACTCAAAATTATATTCAATAGTAGCAATTGTATCTCAAGAAGCAATGGGATAAAAGAATAATAAAGCTCTAAATATGGTGATTTAAATCACCAATTAATTCCTACATTTAAGCACATATCCCAATGTAATCAGCCAATTCAATTTCTCTACAGTGGTTTTGAACCACTTAACTAGTAATATCCACATCAGATAATAGCCAAATATGTCCACAATACCCACATTCAGACGTCAGCACAGGGAGCTAGATGCCTTAAACATCCACGCACAACATAAGGACAAAGCCTCTTGAAATGTCTAAGTGTTGGCGTGCATGGGCACGAATACCAAGGAACATGTGTGCACAAAACCCGATGCAAAATCACCCCTACCCTCCTTAGAATCTCTTCCTTTCTTAACTGGCTATATGGGTATGCACAGTAATGGGTAATCGGATCAGAGCACAGTGTCCAAACCCACAGGCGTAGGTCACGGGTGAGGAGTGAGAGACGGCGTGTGATCACTAAAAAGTGTGATTTGTAAAAATCATGAATTAATTCGTTGTAACACGCAATTTGGATCGCTTTTAAATTTATAAACTCCGAGTACTTGGGAAAGTATTTGGGTCATCCCAAGAGAGGTAGGAATGCTTTAAACCAAATCTCTCACTTGAATCTTGGAAATCAACTTCTTTTTTGGGTTTTAAAATATGTAATTTTTCTAAGGTTTTTGAATACCGACAAAATAATATGAAAAGAGACGAAAATTGAAACTACGGAAATGCAAAGCAACAAGTGCCTTACTTCTCTAACTACCCTAAGCACAAAAGGCCTAGTGTAATGGAGAAGCAAGTCACAACACAACCACAAGCTATCTAAAAAATAGAGGAATGCATTTGTTGATTTGAAAAATTATTTTACAATGGGTTAGAGAACTCACAAGTGAGGGATTCTCACTTGTAATATCCAACAAAAACACTACACTACTGTGCAAAAGAAATAACAAGAGTATAGAAGAAAGCTTAGGAATATAATGTTGATGTTGATGCTGCTGCCTAGAATTCCTGCTCTAGTGTTGGTTGCACAAGGACCAAAAGGAAATCTTCTCTCCTAAATGTCCTCTTTGTGGCAAACCCTAGGTGGGTGTGCCTCCTCCTCCTTGGTGTGGAAGATCTCCACTCCAAGAACTTCTCCCTAAGGTGGCATGGACAACCTTTAGTATCTCCTCCTCTTGATGTCCTCCTTGCCTGGCCTTCCTCCTTGGTTTAATGGCAACACAAGGAAGAAGAAGTTGAAGCCACCAAGGAGATAGGGTGTCTCCTTGATCTTCTTCCTTCTCTCCTTATCTCCTTAGACGTTGCATATGGGTGGAATAATGGTAGAAAAATGTAACCAAGGATACCCTTTTTGGTGGTGGTTATGGGTCATTATATAGGTCAAGGGTGTTGGTGGTTGGGTTAAGTGGAGTGGAAGGTGATGTAGGGTTAGGATGAAGAGTTAGGGTGGTGGTTAATGGATGGAAGTCTTGGACAGGTTGGCGCCAAATGTAAGGAGTGTAGCGAGAGATGGCACCAACTCTAGGTGTGGTTGGATGGGGTTGGTGCCAATTTAGGTTGGGTAGAGGGTTGACGTGGAGTGGAATGGATGGTTAAGATGGGTTATTGGAAGGGTGGTTGTGAGATCTATGGTTATGGATGGTTGGCGCCAAGTGGAAGGGTTTGTAGGTGTATGGTTAAGGTTGATTAGACTAGAGTTGGTGCCATCTTTGGGTTTAATAAATGGCACCAAAAGGGATGGTTAGGATTTGTTCTAGGTGGGTAGTTAGGGATCATAGGGTTAAGGAGGTTGGTGCCATACGAATAGGTGTAAGGGGGGTAGTTATGGGTGGCTAAGGGGCACCTAAGTTGGCGCCAACCATGGAAAGGTGCCATGGTTTGGCGCCATCCTAAGGGGGTTCTAGAAGGGGGGTAGGTGTAAGGTTGAGATGAGTTTAGGGGGTAGGTGTAAGGCTAGGATAGGGGAGTGTTTTGGCACCAAAGGGAAGGGTTTCTAGAAGGGGAAATTGGTGCCAACATTCGTGGCTTTTGGAGGTGGTGGTGTGAAGGGACATGGGGGTTGGTGGCACCAACAAAGAGTGGAGTAGGTAGCTTGCTTAGGTGGTGGACGTTGGAGTGGAGTTAAGGTGGAGTTAGGTTAGGGTTTAGGTGAGTGGTGAACAACCATGGTGGTGGAGCTAGTTTTGAGCTTAGCTAAGCTATCTAAGCTAGCTTAACTAGTGGAATAGTAGTGGAACAGTTAGGGTTCTTGAGAAGAGGAGCTAAGGAATAGCTGACTGGAGTTAAACTGGAGCTGAATCTGCTGAGGAGGTCTTTGTGAGGATCTCAACTACTTAGCTTAGCTAGCTAGTTCTTATGCTAACAGCTAGGCTTGAGTAGTTGAGCTAAGTTGAGCTGGTTTCAACCTAGTTGAAGCTAGGTTGAGCTAGAATTGCCTCTGATGAGAACTCTTGAGCTAGCTTAGGTACTAAGTAGGCAAGTAGTAGCTAAGTTGTAGGGAGTTCAGCTGTTGTGAGCTAAGTGGAGCTAGGTAGAGTTGGACTTGGAATGAGTTGGAGCTAGAATGAACTCCCGTCAACTAAGCTGAGCTAGCTTGAGCTCCCAGTGAACTGACTGGAGCTAGGATGAGCTAGACTCAACTAAGTTGAGCTGGATTTGAGTTGAGGTAGGTTAAGCTAGGATGAGCTACTCTGAGCTACCATCCAGCTAAGATGGGCTGAATGGAGCTGGAAGGAGCTAAACTTAACCAATGTAAGCTAATATCTAGATAAGATGAGTTGGATCCAACTAGGGTTCAGCTGATCTGAACTTCTTCACTTTCTTCCTTCTTTAGTGCTAGGGTTTTAAGGGTTCGAATATTTGCTTAACCTTAACACTCAAGTAAAGATGTTAAAAATGCAAAAAGAATGCAATGCATGCCTAATCCTATATTATGCCTAAATGCAACCCGAAAACCCATTTGCGGAGTTAAAATCCTAAGAGCTAGGTTTGTTTTAGGGCATAAGAATGATAATAAACTGGTATTTATCACTCTCCCATGCTTATCTTTTGTTAGTCTCTTAGCAAACAAAATTTTTACAAAATAGGATTTTTGGAAAAACTAATTTTTTCAACTTTTTTAAGGAAAAAGAGATACGGGACCTTGGTTGGTTGAAACACGAGAGGTATGGGATTTGTTATAGATAAACATTGGGATTTATTTTCGGATCAAAAAAATTAGACGAATCGGGATCAATATATCCTCCAAAAATTCACAAATTAACCCTTTGTTAATTCAGATGACTCGAAATTTTTGTAGTTAGGATTTTTCTGGCTCTTGAATCCAATTCGCAACTTGTAATAACCTTTAAAACTTTGTGTCTGTGCATGTGAGAAGCCAACATTTATAGGGTCGTGTTTTTGGTTTAAAACTTTTCTTTTTTTATTTTTGAGTCTCCCCCATGCTTATTCTTAGCTTAGTCTTATAACAGATGTGTCAAGATCATCATTCCCGTTACCAATCCTCAAGGGGACTCTTGTGCCAGTACTTTGAGATAGTACTGTTCATGACACCACCCAGAACCCCATAACATAATGCGGTGTAAAGGGTCACTCCAAGCAAACTCAAGCTCTTGCTCTGATGCTATGGGTAGAGCACCGTCCAAGACACTTGAGCTGTAAAAATGCACCTTAATGCTCCATCTAAAGATATAAAATATAGATATAGAGTGGCATCGAGGCGGTAACATATTGGCATCGCGTCCTCAAAGGAGGCATTTTCCTCCTTCTTGGCGGAGGGAACTCAAACCAATGATCTGCTTCAAACTTTTACTAAGGCCAAACAAAGGGCTTTTCTAATTTCTAATTATTTTTTAGGTGTTGGCTTGTGTGTGAATTTCGACACAAGAAATTTTACACGAGATGCAAGTTTTTGAATCGAGAACCAAGCCAATACTTTCCATCTTACAAAGAGGTATCATGTCACTTGAACTATCATGAGTTTAGGTGGAATTTTAGAGAAGGATATTTGATCTAGTCTAAAGGTAGATCCTGAAATTCTCATAATCAGATCTGTATCCTTATCCCTAGTTTGTTAAAGATTAAATCCCATTGTACCAAAAGTGAAAGTTCAACCTTAGTCCCGATTTCAAAATTTCCTCAAAAAGTTTTCAACATTTTTATTTTTATTTTATTTTATTTATTATTATTATTATTTTTGGGTATGCATGTAGAAAATCAAATAATAAAATTGCATGTTTTTGGGTTTTGAAAATCCCAATTTGATCGTCAAAAATTAAAAGCATCCCCCATGCTTAAGATATAGCATGTCCACATGAAATTGGAAGGAAAAATGGATTACCTTGGTGAAGGTGGTCAAAAACAGGATAAGAAAAATCGCTGAAAAAATAGAAAAATGAAAAGCTGGAAAAGAGATGGGTTACCTCTCATCCAGTGCTATCTTTTATGCCATTCAGTCGGGCGTGAAGTCACTAAATCTCAGGTAAGTGGTAGAGGTCTTGAGAATCAGATTTCGCGTTAAGGTTGTGATCAAGATAGGGCTTAAGTCATTGGTCATTGACTTTGAAGATATTGTTGTTGTTAAGATCCAAAATTTCAATGGCACCGTGGGGATAAGTTTGAAGGACAATGTAAGGACCAGTCCATTTAGATTTTAATTTACCAGGAAATATCTGCAACCTCGCATCAAAAAGCCATACGGGGTGTTTAGGTTCAGAAGTTTTCCGAATGATGAATTTATCATGAAATTTCTTGGTTCAGTCTTTGTATATGAGTGCATTTTCATAAGTCATGTTGCGAAGTTCTTCAAGTTCAGTTAATTGTAATTTCCTATGTTTACTGGCTACATCCAAATTGTAATTGAATTCTTTTATCACCCAATAAGCCTTATGTTCAAGTTCAACTGGGAGGTGGCATGCCTTGCCAAAAATAAGGCGAAAAGGTGACATGCCAATGGGGGTTTTGAAAGCTCTACGATAAGCCCATAATGCATCGTCAAGTTTTAGCGACCAATGTTTTTGGTTGAGCTTAACTATCTTTTGCAAAATATTTTTAATCTCCCGGTTGGAGACTTCAACTTGGCCATTAGTTTGAGGGTGATATGGTGTGGAGATTTTATGGTTCACCCCATATTTAGCAAGAAGTTGACGAGTTTGAGAATGTGTGAAATGTGAACCTCCATCACATATAATGGCCTTAGGAACACTGAAACGTGAAAAAATATTTTCTTTATAAAATCCGCGACAATCCGATGGTCATTAGTGCGTGTGGGTACCACTTTGATCCATTTTGAAACATAGTCAACAATGACTAAAATGTACTGGTACCCAAAAGAGGTGATAAACGGTCCCATGAAATCGATGCCCCATACATCAAAAATTTCAACTATCAAAATTGGGTTAAGGGGCATCATATCCTTAGAGTTCACGTTGCCTATGCTCTGGCAACACACACAGGACCAAGAAAATTCATGAGCATCTTTGTGTTTGCTAGGCCAATAAAATCTGGCAATTAACATCTTGGCCTCCATTTTCTTCCCCGAAAAATGTCAGTCGCAAGCCATTGAGTGACAGTGGTTTAGAATATCATGTATTTCTGAATCGGGAATGCACCTCCTAATGACTTGGTTAGCACAGGTTTGGAACAGATCGGGGTCCTCCCAAAAGTAATATTTAATCTTGGCAAAGAACTTATCCCTCTTGTGTTTAGGCCAGGCAGAACGGAATCATCCAATGGCGAGATAGTTTGCATAACCAGTATACCAAGGGAGGGATTTTAATGTTAGGAGCGTTTCGTCCGGAAAAATGACTGTTTGGGTCAAAACATCACCAGTGTTAAGTCTTGAAAGGTGATAGACCACGACATTTTGTAAACCTGCTTTATCTTTAATTTCCAAGTAAATTCTTGTGACAATAAAATCCATTGAATTAGGAAGGGTTTCACATCCTTCTTATTCAGCAAATAATTCAAGGTCGAGTGATCAGTGTATATGGTGATGTGTGACCCTAATAGATATGAATGAAATTTTTGAGGGCAAAAATGATTGTAAGAAGTTCTTTTTTAGTAACAGCATAATTCTGTTGTGTTTCATCAAGTGTTTTACTAGAGTAATAAATCACAACAGGTTTCTTGTCGATTTGTTGCTCTAGGACGGCTCCTACTACAAAATCTAAGGCATATGTCATAAGCTCAAAAAGATGAGCCCAATTGGGTGCTTGCAAGATGGGTGCCTCAATAATCGCTTATTTTAAAATATTAAAACTCTCTAAGCAATCTTGATCAAAGTCAAAAGGTTGGTCTTTAGTTAAAAGGTGACTTAAAGGTTCGAAAATTCTAGAGAAATCTTTGATGAATTGCCGGTAGAATCCCACATGCCCCAAAAAGATCTTATTTGTTTCACCGAACTAGGCAGTGGAAGTTTGGAGATTGCATCAACTTTAGCCTTGTCTACCGAGATTCCTTTTCCAAAAATAACATGGCCTAGGAAAATGACTTCCTGAACCATGAAATGGCTTTTCTCTCAATTGAGAACCAGGTTAACCTCAATACATTTTTGGAGAGTTCTCTCCAAATTCCAAAGACATTGATCAAAAGAATCTCCAAAAATGGAAAAAGTCATCCATAAAGACCTCCAGACAATCACCTACTAAATCAGAGAAGATTTCTAACATGAACCATTAAAAAGTCACAGGTGCATTACACAATCCAAATGGCATTCTTTGGAAAGCAAAGGTTCCAAAGGGGTAGGTGAAAGTGGTCTTTTCCTGGTCCTCAGGGTGGACTACGACTTGATTATAGCCAGAATATCCATCATGGAAATAATAATATTCTTGTCCAGTTAGTCGCTCCAAAATTTGATCAATAAATGGAAGCAAAAAATGATCTTTCTTGGTGGTGGTATTTAATTTTCTGTAATCAATATAGACACGCCACAAAGAAGCAATCCTAGTGGGAATTTCTTCAACCTTATCATTAGTAATAACAGTGAGGCCAGTTTTCTTGGGTACAACTTGTGTAGGACTGACCCACTAGTTGTCAGAGATAGGGTAAATAATTCTCGCATCAAGCCATTTAATTGTTTCCTATTTTACAACCTACATATTTGGGTTTAAGCGACATTGAGGTTGGCGGGAAGGTCTACAATCATCCTCAAGATAAATGTGGTGAGTGCAATAGGATGCGTTAGTGCCTTTTAAATCACTTAAAGTCCAACTGATTACTTTTTGATATTTATTCAGAACTTGGAGTAGTTTTTCCTCTTGTAACCCTGACAGTTTGGCATTAATAATAAGGGGTTTTGTATCATTGGGGCCCAAAAATAACCATTTTAAGGAATCCGATAAAGGTTTCAAATCTAATTGTAAGCCAGGTTCGAAAATAGGGTTAGAAGTTAGAGTGAAATCCAGTGCGGTGTGTGAGGGTGGGTTAGACGATTGCTACTACTCAGGAGAAGTGTTTATTACCAAACACATATCCACAGAAAGCATTTTCTCAACATGATTTGAGGTTTCAAAATCTGAGTCATCAAAGAAATCCGGCTAGTGGAATCTTTTGGAAGCCCTAAAAATGTCTAAAGTGAGTGTCTCACCACCGCAAGTGATGTCCATTTTACTAGAATCGCAATTTATGTTGGATTTGGTGATGGCGCGGAAGGGTCTTCCAAGAATAATAGGTGCATTCTTTAATGCTTCAGGTACATCAATGTCAAGGACTAAAAAGTCCACAGCGAAGTGACAATCCTGTACCCGAACAATTGACATCTTCTACGATCCCTTTTGGGTGAGTAATAGATCAGTCAGCAAGTTGACTAGTGACCTTCACTGGTTTGAGTTCACCGAACTGAAATTCATCAAAAAGGATGGTAGGGATGAGATTTATTGATGCGCCTAGGTCTAAGAGGGCATGATCAAAAGTTGTGTCATTAATGACAATAGATATTAACGGAGCACCCAAGTCCTTTCCCTTGCAAGGCAGCTTACTCTAAACAACAAAGCTAAATGTTTTAGAAAGGACAACCTTTCCTAGATTTTTAGGCCGCCTTTTTGGTGTACAAATTTCTTTCAAAAATTTTGCGTAGGCAGGTATGTATTTAATTGCATCTTGGAGAGGGATGTTAATTTCCACTTGGACAAATAATTTGTGCAATTGTTCTTCAGTTGGCTCAATTTTTCTAGGTTTCTTCTTCTTAGAGTGCAATGCTTGTGGGAAAGGTGTCATGTTTGTGCTGGCTTGATTTTCCTGAGAGTGAACGGAGGTGGGAAAAAATTGCTCTGGATCCAGTTTATTTTCCCGTGAGGGTTCCTCATTGTGTGTAGTTTTTCTACTTCTTAATGTGATGCATTGGCAGTGTGGTTATTTCACTGTGGAAAACATTGATTTTGTTGTGGGTTTTGAAAATTAGGTGGGAATTGAGGTGCGGGATTTATTGGTTGTTGACCTTGTTGACCTAGATTATTTCTGCTTTGAAATTGATTCCACTGATTTCTAGGGTTTGGGATAGGTTGGGAGGGTAAATTTCCCATTGGCCTTTGATTGGGCGTTACCGCGATTTGATTTTGTAAATTAGAAAAGACGAGTAACGTCGTTCATTTGCATTGCATTCCTTGCAGGGTTTTCATTAATTGATTATTAATATCAACCTGCGAAGGTTGGTTTTGGCCAAAATTCCCCGTTTGATTTTGAAAATGTGAAACTTGATTGGCATTCTTCTAGGAAAAATTAGGGCCATTCCTCCAAGTAGGATAAAAGTTGGAAGAATTATTTTTAAAATTATCTTGGAGAGCGAAAATATTTTCGTTTACTGGGACATATATGGAAGAACTATCAGAAGTCCCAACAATTTCAGGTGCAAAATCAAGATTTTGAAATCCACTTGTATTGATTTGTTGCAAATTTTCCTAGTGGAGGAGGGTCTGGTTAGTGTCGAAGTTAGAAAGGCGAGAGTTTGGGTTGGTCGGTAATGGGTTTTGCGATCATGCATTAAACTTTTCTGCCATTTTCTTTTGATTGATTGCATCTGGTGGTCTTTGTGCAAAAGCTGTAAATCATCTTGTGTAACCGGGAGAGATTGTTGTTGTGTGCCTACTTCATGGACACTGACACGGGAATTGGCATTTCTGCCAAAGGTGTCCATGCACGAGTGATTGAAAGAATTTTCACTCATTTCGTCAAAAAGTTCGTAGGCGCTTTCGACATCTTTATTTAAAAAGTTGCCCCCACATGAGGCATCAACAAACTACCTCAATTAGTCATCAAGACCATGGTAGCATATTTGCATGAGTTGCCAAAGTGTCACCTCATGGTGGGGGCAGCTTCTTAATAAGTCCTGAAATTTTTCCCACGCTTCATGCATAGGCTCAGTGGAGTTTTGTTGGAAGGTCATTATAGCTCGACATAAAGCATTAGTATGACCAATCAAGAAATATTTTTTAAGAAATGCGCTTTTTAATTACGGCCAAGTAGTAATTGGTTTTCCTACAGTCCTAAATCAATAAGCGACCTTATCTTTACGAGAAAGCAGGAAAAGCTGCATTAGCTATAATTCTTCCAAAATGTTTTGGGATTTGGTGGTTTGGGCGAGGACCGTGAGTTCCTCTAAATGGCTAAACGGGTCTTCTTGAGGAAGGCCATGAAATTGTTTAATGAGATGAAGGACTGCGAGTTTAATTTCAAATTCTCCATCAGGGATGACCACCCCTGGTCTTTCTTCATAGTTTGAGGGATCATAGAATTCCCTCAACGAAATAGTAGGTTCAGCGTTGGGTGGTCTATTGTTGGCTAGGTTTGAAACAGTCCTAGTCAATTCTTTTTTATTTGCTTGGAGTTGTTGGAGTTGAGTTACTACCATGAGAAAAGGATCAGAATTTTGAAAATTTTTCGTCAACTTTTTCTGAGATGGGATTTCAAATTGCAGCATTTCAAATTGTAATTTAGGAACCTCAACTTCAGGTTCAAAATTGGGGTTCTCGTTTTGATGGTTAGAAGATGATGGGTTAGTGCTTTTTTTGTGATTTTGGGCTTTTTCCTTTTTTTTTCTTGATTTTAGCAGAGGAAGAAGATGAATCAAACAAGCGAGTATGGGTGGTGTGGCAGGTCGAAAAATCAGTTGGTCCCTCCAAGGGCAGATTTTGGGATCGTCGGCTGTGCATACACTAAACGAAGGACAGGAGGGGAGGAGAAGAGAGAGATGAGAGAAAGTGTGCAATTTAAACAACCAAGCCTAAACTGTCACGCCCCAAAACCAAACCCCTAAGTGAGGGTCAAAGTCCCGAGGGACGGAAAAGAAAGAGGTGTTGGCTTATTTAATTTGGGTTGTACCTACCTAATTAAGTTGAGCTAAAAAGAGTTCCATTTACATCACAAAATGGAAGAAAATATGAAAAGAATGACACATAATTGATACAAGAAAATAGTAACAAAACATAAACTTACTGTAAACCAAAGCATAAATGTACCTGTCAATAAAGCACGCACAAACTTTCACAGCGACAAATTCCGTACATCGATGACCCGCGACAACAACCTAAAAGTTGGTCACAAAGCAGGGATAAGCCTATGGCTCAGTAGGGAACAATCATCTACTGTATCTCAACCAAACAAGATAGTGTATAGTTTCATTTTTTGGCTAGTTCCTAGCCCAAACCCACACTCTAGGTTTTAGTTTCTCGAACCCTACCTGGCACGACTAATTGCCTTGGTACAGTAACCCATTAACAAGTTACCCAAGTTCCTTTCCCAATTTGGTGTAATAATTTATTCCCTCACTCGCCTCAACGATCAGATTCTGGAAATTCATCGCTCTACTAGAGGAGATTGAGACGCATCCTTTCCTCTGCATCCCAGCCTGATAGTCTCATCCTTACCAAGGGAGAGATTAGCAGTCTGTTAATCCTATAGAAAGGCATGCCTATTTTCAATGTATTAAGAGCGTTGCTGACTTCAATCAGAAGAGTCGGGCCTCTTGGGGGATACCCAGGCCTATGGCTTGTGATCAGGAAACATGAGCCCAAACGATGTCCAACAAGGGCTAGTCACAGAAAAAACCAGATCATTATTACAGGATTGGCCAGAATTACCGAGCCACACCAATGCTCCCACTAGGAATGGCTCCCTGTAGGAGCACAGTCCTCGGGTGTGCCCTCTCAATCTGCCGTAGGACAATATCTCAACCAATCCATCTCAGTGCCCTAGCCATCTCCGCATATGCAGGTGCTTAATGAGGCTCTTGCTTGAGTACCTTCACATCAAGTCTGATTCAGGTACATCCAAGTACCAAACACCACTGATAGCCCAAAGGCTTGTCACCAACCTAAGAACCTTTCTGTTCCAAGGAAAATCTCCTTGGTAGCCTCTTACTACCACAAAAGCTCAGGTCTTCTACCCGAGCAGTGAACCCATGGTTCACTAAGTCTAAGGGGCAGTCTTACGAGCTCACCTAGTTGACTTACCATTCATTGATTTCATTTGGGTTCGATGCCTAGAACGTAGTAATAAGGACCTAGTGGATCTCCTGGGATCTTACTCAAGACCTTAGGATCCAAGCATTTCCCCTTATTATACTTGGATCGAGTCATAAGTGTCATCTCGTGAGATTCAAGCCATTACTTAGTTCATTCATATTACTTTTAATGTGTTTAGGGAGCTTCATGCTCAAATTATAGGTGTACACACCCACCCACCCATACATGTGCTTCAACCCTTTAGGGTTTAATTGCAATTTTTCCCCACTCATCTCTGTCCATTGGGGTTCCTGCTAGACCCCCAATTAGATTCTAATATTTCATGAGATTTTTAATTATTAGAATCACACAGTTGAATACAATTATTACATTTAAAATCTATCAAACATCAGGGACCTGCTCCCTATCTTTAGTACACTCAAACAACATAATCTGTTGTCAGGTAATCCTATCCTATTGTTAGGTCAAGATGCTTGTCTAACCCAGGACTGTAAAACCCGCATTTTGTGCCCGAAACTTGGGTTTCGCACCACCAAGACCCTCTGTAATCCAGACCACCAATACACGCACATGTTTGTACCCTGAACCCAAGAGATCCTTGATCTCAGTATTATGGTTTCACCCTTAACCCGATCTATTCAATTAATCTCTTCATAGAGTTCAACGATTTAGAACAAGCACACCAGTACTAGTCCTAGTCTTCGGTACCGGTGCTAGGCACCCTCGCTACCATGGCTACCGAACTCACGTGGTATCGATACGAGCCGCCAGTACCGATACAAGGTGCCTTCAGTACCAATCTTAAGTCCCTCTTTTAACTTATTTCGATTCAACAAGTACCGATAATTGTCATCATTACTAGTACCAAGCATTTGTCGCTCCCAAACCTTGACTTAAACCCTCTGTTTGATTACCCAAATTATACAATTAACAGAGGGGTGGGTAAGTCTCGGAACCTCTCAAGATGGCTATCCTCATGTAGGGCAAAGATTCACATGAAACCCGTATTAACAACCCATTGCTAGAGTCGATCCTCTCGTCACACAGGACCTACACTAGGTACAAGAGTACCTCCCGCGACATACGGTTAGGACCCCAAATCTTTATTGTTACAGAAGTTCCTAATGGAACTTCCCTTCCACCATTACAGGATTGAGCTTATCTAGCTCATTAGGATTTCTATACCTTTATCAATACCCATTTTGTTTAGTTTATACCACGCATTTTGGCCTCGTGAGTATTCTGGCGACATGGCCTCATGCATTCACCTTAGAATCTTTTCTTTATTGTTTCCAAATTAGGATTTGTACCACTAGAGGGTCTGTTTTATTTCCATTTAGGACCAACCACCTCGGGTCCTAATTATGCCCAAAATTCGAGTTTCCTGACATTAAATGCTAACCAGGATTCTTAGCTTACATTCATGGTTACCAGGCCCAAGTTAACTAATTAGATTACGCTCATGATTCCAGTGGGAAAATTCCATGTGAAATGGAACCATAAGCCTCAAATTGGACATCCAGCATCATGTGTTAGATGTTCGAGAATAACATCCCACTTCTAGTAGCTACTAGTGACTAGCTGATTCCTTGGCTAGACGTTCGAATCGCGCATATTGGGCGCTTGATGTAATATCAGGCGTCCAATCACTAGGACTTAGTCCCTGGAATGGCAATCCAGTTGCAAGGACGTCTAACTAAGGGATCAGACGTCAAGATCAAAGGTATCAGATGCCTAATGGATCATCATACGTCGGATAACCCACTCAGAACCACATCTGAGTTCAGGATGAGTCCTAACATTCAAAATCCACACACAATAACCTTTACCCAAAGAATTATTATTTACAACCTGAATTCAGTTTATAACTACATACAACCACATGTATTTTGCACATTCTGTCCTTAAACTCAACTCGACCAACCAGTACCAGCACTAATCTTTAGTACCAGTACTAGGCAACCCCAGCACCAAATTCACAAGTTCTAGTACAGTACTAGGCACCAATACCGGTACTGTGCACCATCAATTTTGTATCAACATAACCCACCCAGTACCGGTACTAAACATCAGTACCAGTACTGGGCACCACTGGCCCTGTACCGGAAACCCAGCTAGTACCGGTACTAAACATCAGTATTGGTACTGGGCACCATAGGCCCTGTACCATAAAACACAGCCAGTACAAGTACTGGGCAACCCTAGTTCACTGACTGGAATCATCCAGTACCGGTACTAATCACCAGTACCAGTATTGGGTGCTCTTAGTCCCCATTTCAGTGCATTTCATTGTGGTGCTAGGTCAACTAGTACTGATACTGATCATCAGTACCCGTACTAGGTGCTCTCAGCACCCAGTTCACCTTGCCAAACACCCATCCTTTTACCTATAAGCCTACCCGACTATTTTGATTAAACCCCTCCCCTTTATCACCTCTAAACATGGAAACAAAAGGGGAAGAAGAATCTCTACCATTTCACATGCAACACGAAAGCTTAAACCAAAACAACCCTTTCTTTTGGCTATTTCAGATCATGGAAACAGGAGAATGAAATAGGAGAATAACCCTACCTCAGTTGGAGTCTCATTTCTCTTCTCTTAATCACAACATCAACATCAACAGCAACAATGGTAGCTGCTACAACAGTAGCACCACCTCCTTTCCTCTCTTCTTCTCCTTCTTTCTTCCATATAGTAGCAGCAACAACCACAATAGCAATAGCAGCAGCTTCAACAACAGCTGTAGCAGTAGCTCTCCTCCTCCTCTTCCTTCCCTTCTCCTCCTCCTCATAGCAGTAGCAGCAACACCAACAACAGTAGGCAGGGAGGAGGGGGAAGAGGGTGCATCGGCTGGAAGGGAAGGAATCGGCTAAGGGGAAAGAAAAATGAGATTTTCTTTTAAATTTTTAAATCTCTCTCTCTTAAATAAGGGTTGGATATTTTCCATCCAAGCCCTTCAGCTTCTCACTTGAGCCCTAAGAAAGGCCTCCAAACATGTTTTCCTCACAAATAGCCCCTCAACTTTTCATTTATTAACATTTTATTAATGACTTAGGGGATTTGTTTAATTGCAAGGCTAATAATCACTAAATTAGGGTTCCCTAAACCCTTAATCTCACATTAAGCAACCAATTAGCATTTTTAATTAGCCTATTAAGGGTATTACAAATTCAGGGCATTACATAAACTATCTTAAGGTTGACTCCTTAATGCAACCTAAGACTTGGGAACCTAATAAGGAAGAAATTAATAAGAGAACCTAGTTCCTTATGATTACCCAGCTAGACTAAAGGAGGTGGATTGGGTCCAAGCATGTCCTGGGAAAATCACCAGGGGCTTGTGTAAACCTACACCCGTTGTTTGACTTCCCTCTAAATCTGTCACCGCGTATTTCAAAAGGAATTAGGAGTGCTTAGTAATTCTTAGATATTGGATATCAAGCCTAAGTTTTGTGAAGTCCTTAGGTGGTCAAATGACTACTTGTTTTAATTTAGGCTTGGGTGTCTAATTGTGCATGGGAATGAGGAGGGTGTTGATTAGGGTAATGCCCTGTTATTTCAATTTTTTAATGTGTGCAAAGATTGGAAATAGTGATTCCAATATATATCAAGTTGTCATACAAATTTTTTTGGTTTTCTGCTTTTAGGATTTGATTTAGCTTAGTGTCTTTTAGGGTTTTCTTTTTAAGTTTTCAAATAAGTTTAAGATCCACAAACAAAAAGAAATCAAGTTGTATTGGTGAATGTATGTTTCCTTTTAAGATGTGGGTCTCTAAAAATGTAAAGAAACCCTAATTGAATTGATCCCTAAGAAGAAATATTACTACCAGTGAATTGATTCAAGCTTTTCTTTTTAAGTAGTTGTCCAAACAAAGCAAGCAACACCACTACTGGAAGGAAAATCAAACAAGGATTCCAAAGAATATTTTTTTATGATTTTAGGAATTTATTTGACTATTCTTTAAGATTTTTCTTTGTGCTGGTGTCAAAGTCCAGAAATGATACCCATGGGTATTTTGGACTTCTCAGTACCACCACTAGCCACCAAAATTTTTGTAATTTTATATGATGTGTAGAATTTTTCAAAGATTCGAGAAAACTAAATTTCACAAAAATTGGATAAGTATAAAATTTCATAAAATTCGTTGAAAGTAGCAAAATAGTGAAATCAAAGGAGATGACCCCCTGTGGTCCATGAATGTTTAAAAATTCTCTACAACTCCAATTGCTCTGAAATTTGGAGCAGATGTTCCTGATTTGATTTGGAATCTTTGGGTGAAATTTCAATATTTTAGGAGGCCTATGGTATTGGGAATTGATTTTGGAAATCCGGACAGAAGTCTGGACCCGAAAATTAGAACACTAACACCTAAGGTAGAGTGGTGTGAAATTATGCAAACAAGCAACCAATGAAATTTTAAGGACACCACTCTACTTGATTTAATTGTTTTTGATTCTGAAAGACTGGTTTAGTATTTTTTTGGTTGTTTTTAAAGGTTAATGTGACAAGGAAAGAGGAACCAACCTAAAATCTATTGGAAGAAAAAAAATTTCAAGCTCTCGCTTTCTTCCTGCAATACTTGCACACACGAGAGAGAAGAGAGAGAAGGTAATGAGATCCACTTTTCAAGCAAGGGAATTACTAAATGCAAAGTCGTGCCTCCCCAACAATGGCGTCAAAAAGTGAGGTATCTCACCCTTCCATGTGTCTAGGCAAAGAGCCCTCGCACACAATTCAATTTATGTTGTTCTGTTGGTTTTGAAGCATATGATGTGGGACTAAACCCACTCTCCTCCTTCATGTGTAGTAGCATGGGAAGGCTTCGTCTAATTACGTGATCGGTTCTGCTACCTTGGCTAATTGAAGGTCGAGGAAGCTTTGTTAGATGGTTCCACAGTCTCTGGAGGTAGTAGCAAGGTCGAATGATGGTGGTCGGTATCGGAGAAGACAATGATGGCGGCAGAGAAGCCTGCACAGAAAACACAACCCTAGGGCCTAGTCAGTAGGTTCAGTAGCTTCACCATGACATGGAGAATGTGGTGGTGGGTTCAATTTGGTGAAAGCGTGCCTACGGGGGTCAACCGAAGTCGGAGTTGATGACACCGTGGTGCAATGTTCGGTGGAAGAGTTGGGTGGGTGTAGCTCCAAACAAATAGAGGGCTTTTGAAGTCAGAGGTGTGGCAGAGCTTTTGGAAGTGGCGGTGTGGCATTTGGAGGTGTGTAGCGGCGTAGTGACCATGCCAGAGGTGTGGCTGATGACGAGGAAGGAGCCAGAGACGGGAGAGATTGGGGTCTAACCTAAAATATAAACACCTAAAACTAACCTAGAGACTAAGAAGGAGAGAGGGAACTACTTTACTGGATGAATGGGGGTGGCTTGTGACATGACAATTCTCACGCATGTTTTGAAATACATCGTTGTTTGTAGTATAGCTGTGCAAAACCCTTAATCAAAAAATATTTCTAAAATAACAAGACTTTGAGTCCTGGTCGTTCGTCTTTGGGAGGTGTTATGGAAATGATTTCGATCTCATTCGCTCTGCTCAGCTAAAAATCGCACATCGGTTTCTAACCTACGAAACATTATTTTGCAATTAGCATGATTAACTCTTATCACATACGCATGCATTAAGTAAATAATGAATGTAAATGGATGGGTTTCAATATGCACAATTCTAGTAAATGATGGCCATTGATATAGAATGCATTAATGGTTAGATCTTCAATGTTTTCATGCACCGACATGCTAGTTGCAAGAAAGATATAAAATAAGCACAAGCAACTTAATCACAATAAAGTATTGCAAGCAAGCACATGGTGATTTTTCAACACATAGATATATAAATAACTCAAAGATTTTTCATTGATTGCATGATGGAGGTTACAGCACAAGGCTAGAGGAAAGCTTATATAGGAATGCTTGAAAACAAACTACTGGCTAGGAGAAAATGACTACATACATGAATCTATAGGGGGATTATGCATAAATCATCGAGGGAGAAACATGGACCTACATTAGTAAGCATAAAATAAAGCAAGTAAAACTATGAAGAACTATGCTCTACTTATCTAGTAGAAGGAAGGGCATTCAGAGGTTGTCTCCGATGGCCTTTGAGTGGAGGTAGGGAGAGAAAGAGGGGTGGCCAATGGGGGTTAGGCCAGCCCTTGGAGAGGTGAGGAGGAGGTGATCCAAGATCTTAGCGTGGAGGTGCTGATGGCCATGGTGGGAGCTCATGGAGGTGGAGGTGTGAAGGTGGAGCTAAGCTAATGGAAGGTGGAATAATGGAGCCAAGCTTGAATGGGGGCAAATGGCCACCCCTTAGGTCTTTTTATAGACATAAGGGAGACACACTAGAGAGGTGTGGAACTCTCTAGAGAGAGCTCCAAGTGTGGCCATCCAAGGGCCTTGGATGTGGTTTTTAGATCCACAATTTGTGGATCTAAAAATTGAGTGGCTCTTGGTTGCTAATTTTAGCAACAAAGAGTGGCGCCACCCTTAAGAGAGTTCTAAAGAACTCTAGGTGGGTGTGTGTGTGTGTGGGCGTGACCTAGGTGGCTAAGCGGTCTAGGTTAGGTCCTAAGGGGTTTAGGTTAGTGTTGGTCTCAAATTAAGGTTGCAAACCCTAATTTGCTAAGGAGGAAGTGCAATTAAACTTGACATAAGTTTAATTGAGTGGGCGTTGTTGTCGAGCCCGAATAGGTTGTTAATATGATGATTTTATCGTTGAAGTGTGTATAGTGGTTAACCTAAATCGGACCTAACCATCATTTTACAAAATTTTTAACCTGGCCTATTTAATTTTATCTTGTCACTTTTAGGCCTAGGGTCAAACTCAGGGAAGTGGGGTTACAAGTTAAGTTTCTACGCCTTTCCTATAACGAGTCTCTTCTATTTGTTTATTGTGTTTTTGGTATTTTTCTTATTTAGATATTTTCTGGTAATCTTTGTCCTTGAGGCACACCCTCAAAATTGAGTTCTGGGCTTTGAGCCAAAACAGGGTTCTAAAACGAGTCTTGCTATTCGCAAGACGGGGTACCTGCAAGTCAAAGATTATCTTTTCTCTTTTATATATTTTTTTTTATCTTTTTACTAATAGGAAAGCAAAACAGAAATAAAGTAAATATAGTATATATATATATGTATATATTATGTATATAAAGGGGTGGGGGTGGAGGCGGAGATGGAGTGTAGCACGGTGTCGAGTCGGTCGTCGTCTAGAGAGACACAACCAACAGGACTAGGTGCCGCGTGGAGTATGGGATGGATGGTGGAAGATGTATGTAAGCACACTTTTTGTACGCGTGTATCAGGGAATATCAGCAACTGGTGCAGATGTTCCCGCGATACAGCATATGGTAAATAATGTGAAAATATATATATATGTATATATGTAAATATATCTATATGTATATATATATATGGTTATAAATATATAGGTATATATATATATATGTATGTATAAGTATATAGTAATATATGTATATATAGATATATGTAGTTAAGTGTGTATATATATATATATAAATATGTATGTATGTATGTATATCTAGTTATAAATTTATATATATGAATAGATGTATATATATATATATACTAATAATATATGTATATAGGTATATGTATTTAGATATGTATATATATGTATATATGTATATATAGTTATATAGATATATATATGTATGTATATATAAGTAGGTGTGTATATATGTATACTTATAATAGTGTATATATAGATATATGTATATTTATATATATATATATGTGTATAAATATATGTATATATATCAGTATATATATGTGTATATATATATATATATAGAAGTAGATATATATATATATATGTATATGTATAGACTAATACATAGTTATATAAGTACTAATATATGTATAGATATATGTATAAATATATATATATATATAAGTATATAGATATATATATATATGTATGTATACTAATACATAAGTATATAGGTACTACTATATGTATAAATATAAGTATATATATATGTATATATGTACATATATATGTATAGATATATCAATATATATAAGTCTAATTATATATATATATATATATGTTTATAATAGTGTATATGTGTGTGTGGGTGTGTGGAAGTGTTAGTGTAGGTGTGTGTGTGCGTCGGTGTAGAGAGAGTGAGAGTGTTGTGAGAGTGAGAGAGAGATGGCAAAGAGAGCAGCCGCTCTACTAGAGGCTAGAAAGGGCATTTTAAGCCATCTATGCACGAAGGGCGTCGTCTGGTGGCTTCCGCACGCACAAGCGCATCTGTGCAGAGACGAGCACGCGAGAGTGGGGAGCGGAGAGGAACCCGCAGCGCACAGCGCTGCGCGGAGAGGAGTATGAGGGCTAGTGAAGTGGGTGACGCAGGCGCACGTGGGCGAGTGGGGTGGGCTGGTAGACGCGTGGGAGAGTTCGGGCGATGCGGGCGGAGACACGCAGGCGGGCGCGCGCACGGCCGAACAGCCGTCGCGACGCGCCGGGTGACCGGGAAAGTGAGAAGCTTTTTGGTCACCCCACTGTAGCCATAGTGTCGCACAGACTCGCGTGAACAGTGGCTATAGTGGTCGTCCGCGCCGTGCGACCGGCACTGGGCGGTGCTGCGAGTGAGGTCGGCTCGCGGCTGGCGTGAGCGGGCTGGCGCGCGAGGGAGAAGGCCTGCACTGGTCGGTTGCGAGCGCGGACAGCTCACAATAGATCACGCGGAGAGGGAGGTGAGGGCACCTGCAGCTTGCGCGGAAGCTTGCAGGTGCTGGCAGGGGTGCGGGGAAGCGCTTGACCGACCACTGCAGTGACGTGCGGCGGCCAGTTGCGGGTGGAAGTGAGCTTGCGACAGAGCGGAGAAAGCGGAGGCGGAGAAGACCTACAGGCGCGCGCGGAGGGCTGGGGCGCCTGCAGGCTTGCTACAGCTGCCTCCTTGCCGCTGCTGCAGGGCGTGCGAAGCTTTGAGCTTCAAGCTTGAAGCTGCAGCTCTAATGGCAGAAGTTGCTGGAACAGACAAAACGAAAGAAGAGCCACCACACCCACCGGCTCTTTAAAGAGCTGGGCGGTGGTGGTCTCACTATGGTGGTGTGCACCACAGTGAGGGCTCCTGCCCGCCGGGTATCTCCGAGGACGGCCGGTGTATGGAGGGGAATGGAGGAGGGGACGGTGGCGACCAGGAAGGAGATGCTGCAGGTGGGTTGTTTCTTGGCTGGAACCAGGCTTGTTTTGATGGTGTAAGCCGTGGCTTTTTATAAAGGGAGAAGGCATGGCAGGGAATGGCAGTTGTAGGGAAGGGCTAGCAGGGAGAGGTAGCCGCAGGGAAGGGCAGCTGCAGGAAAGCATGGCGCGAGGAGAAGAAGATGCATACAGCCGCGGGAAAATCAAGTGAATTAAAAAAATAAAAAGATGGTGAATTAGCAGAGATGCACTTGAGAAAAAAGGTAAATTGCGAGGCCATTTCTTTATTCTCCTCTCCTCTCAATTAAATGCATGCATGCATGTATTTTTACAATGCAACTATGGAGACCTAATATGCATTGGTAATGTTAGGAAATAGCACAAGATGGCACAATTGCAGGTGCATTTTTGCGGTGCAATCATACCCCCATGCCTATCTTTTGCTAGTCCCGAAGCTTTGAGGTTCAAGCTTGAAGCTGCAGGTCCAATGGCAAAAGTTGCTGGAACGGACAAAAAGAAAGAAGAGCCACCACACCCACCGGCTCTTTGAAGAGCTGGGCGGTGGTGGTCTCACTGTGGTGGTGTGCACCACAGTGAGGGCTCCTGCCCGCCGAGTATCTTCGAGGAGGGCTGACGTATGGAGGGGAATGGAGGAGGGGACGGTGGCGACCTGGAAGGAGATGCTGCAGGTGGGTTGTTTCTTGGCTGGAACCAGGCTTGTTTTGATGGTGTAAGCCGTGGCTTTTTATAAAGGGAGAAGGCATGGCAGGGAATGGCAGCTGTAGGGAAGGGTTGGCAGGGAGAGGTAGCCGCAGGGAAGGGCAGCTGCAGGAAAGCATGGCGCGAGGAGAAGAAGATGCATGCAGCCGTGGGAAAATCAAGTGAATTAAAAAAATAAAAAGATGGTGAATTAGCAGAGATGCACTTGAGAAAAAAGGTAAATTGCGAGGCCATTTCTTTATTCTCCTCTCCTCTCAATTAAATGCATGCATGCATGTATTTTTACAATGCAACTATGGAGACCTAATATGCATTGGTAATGTTAGGAAATAGCACAAGATGGCACAATTGCAGGCGTATTTTTGTGGTGCAATCATACCCCCATGCCTATCTTTTGCTAGTCCCTAGCAAAACAGTATTTAGAAATGATATTAAGCTGAAGATTTTCTTCTAAGGCGATATAGGTGTGTTTATTGTTGGATATTGTGAGAACCAATTATAAAGAAGACTACCAGTACTTTAAGTCTCACATGACATAGATCATCTCTCAACTAACCAGGACTCTTGATATTTAAACCTTAAGTACGATTTCCAGGACCCAGGAGGTTTTTGCCATACTCGAGAGCTCAAGAGGTTATGGCTTGTGCATAGTGAAGGATTAAGACTGACCATATGTACATTAAGACTCAAGCCCAGGGTTTCACGAATCTTTAAGTACAGGTTGGTCCCAGTTTTAGCTCGTGTTTTCGGATTGACCCTTAAGAAGATGACGAAAAACTCAACTCCCATTTTCTGATTTTTGTGGCTCAAAGGAAAACAAGGTATTTGTAACCTGCCCTGAAGAACTTCTTGTAGGGCGAAGACTTTACAGACATTTGTGAGATATACTGACTTATTTGCAACTCTCTTTTTTTTTTTTTTGAAACACGCGTTAGTATATCTCTACAACATTTTTTGAAGGAGCACACTTTTTTTCTTTTTGGTGGAAAGAGTCACTCCTAAACACAAGACTAAAGCCTGGGATAAAAAGTCTACCTGCCCGCATAGGTAAGGACTCCACCTTCCCTAATGAACACTAGGGTTGGATCTTATGTTCACCTGGTCTTTCTTGATATGTGTAGTGTGAACAAAGCTTACTTAAGCTCTCAAGTAAAAGCAAACCAACGGATCCTGTACTGGTGTCTCATGTACAAGAATACATCCTTAGGAGAAATTCCAATCTATTTTGTCAATGCTCAAGTGAATTAAGCCGAGCCTGAGCGAGTCAAGCTTCTGTGGCGTGGAATGTTTTCAAAATAGAGGTTGAATATCCATAAACACTTATTGTATTTTTTTGTTTTAGCTTTCAGATCATTACTAAACACCATTTATTTATATATATATATATTTTTTTTTTTTTTCTTGCATATTTATAAATAGGTGGGAACTGCCTGATACCATAAAATACCTAGATCCTATGGATGCCTATCCACCCCCCCTGCCAAACAATGCTATGTCCTCATATGCATTCAGGGAAAGGTAGAGAAAGGATGAAAGATCGGGTAACGAAAGCTGAGGTGCAGGGTATACAGTAGGGTGGTAGGGTGGGTGGATGGTGGGTGGTGAAGTGAAAAGTGAAGAGATCGTGATAGTGGGTGAAAAGTGATGGTGGATGGTGAGAGATTTGGCATTTCATGGGATGAGAGTGTCCCAGGCGGAACAGAAAATAGATCAGGAAGAAGAAGTTGGCCCTTAGATTGGCCAAGAAGAGGGGCTCTTTGGATAGATGGATCCAAAAGGGAAAAGCCCCAGTGAGTAGGATATGGGCTCAAGGTCCCAGTGTGGAGTTGCAAATCTGCCTGATTTGGCAGGAAGGAAAGGGCAATCCGATATTCAAGAGTTTGGACCGACGGTGAGTAGCCTAGAGATGACTCAGACCACGAGGTATGGGAAGCGGAGAAAACCTCGTCAGAAGTCTGGTTAGGAGAAGGTACGGGAATAGGGAGGGATTGGGGAACGTCACAATTTGTGTTGGTCAAGCAGTCATCAGTGTTTATAGGTAATTCGCAATAGTCAGAATAGGTCCCAATTAGTCTGATACATGCACTGACAGTTATGTCCTCATCAGACGTGTCATCCTTGATACAATCACAATCAAAGTTCTTGGTTGCCTTGAAGATGTTAAGCTTGAGCTTTTCAGATCCAACGGCAATCTCAATACAGCTCGACTCGCAGTCGATAAGGGCACGAACTATGGCCAAGAAAGGTCGACCGAGGATGATCGGACAATCAGAAAGTGAACTAGGAACTTCCATATCTAAAACAAGAAAGTGAATAGGAAAACAGAGACTGTTGACCCTAACCAGCACGTCTTCCACCACACCCTTTGGGATTTTGACAGAACGATCTACCAACTGTAACGTGACAGGGGTGGGTTTCAGATTTCCCAAGGAAAATTTTTCGAGCATGATGGTCGATATGAGATTTATGGAGGATCCTAGATCAAGCAAGGCACGATTAAAACTACAGCCTTGGATGCTATAGGAAATCAGTGGTGTGCTTGGATCTTTCTGCTTCGGTGGTAGATTCGACAGTATAGCACAACTCGCATGAGGTGAGAGAACCACCGGATTCTTAGTTTTCTTTGACTGTCGCCTGGGTGTTGTGTAGTCTTTGAAAAATCGGGCGACAGTAGGTATGTGGTCGATAGCCTCGAGCAGGGGTACCTTGATTTCTACATCCCTGAACAAATTACGTAGGTTATCAAAGGCCTGCGTATCTTTCTTTTTGCCTTTCGGCTCCCTTAGTGGAGCCTCAGGGAATGGAACTGATTCTGGCAACAATTTGGGTGTATCGTCCTCTCGCGAATGCGGTGCACATCCCAAATGAGAGGGCGATGAAGAAGAAGACGGGCCAGGATCAGGTGGAGGCGGATCGACGGTCTGCTTATCGCTCCTCGTAGTGATAGCATTGGATGATGCAGGTCCAGTGGGATCATACGGCAGAGGAGGGTTCGCAATAGGGATATAACAGTGCAGTGTGCAGCGGGATTAGCCTGAAATCCCGGTGGAATGCTCGGAGCTTGCAGAATTTGATGAACCTGCCCCTGAGAAGGTCGTACCTGTGGTTGAGGACCACAGGATACGAAATTTTGCGTGTTTGGAACAGGTTGGGCAGGAAGAGTGCCCTGAGATTGAGTCGTCATGCGTAGTTGACTGATCTTAGCATTCTGCTGCACCAGTTAGTGCTGAAGAGAGGTCATGTTCTCTTCATGGCGCTTTGACATATCCGTCATCATTCGTATCAATTTGTCAAGAGGACTTGATGCGTGTTCTGCTTGCGGTACGCAAGGCTTGATGGCAGATTCGCCATAGGATTAGACAGGGCCCTTGGGATGACGGGTGCAAACGGTCACATTGGTCCACCCGCGGGGTTTTGGCGCTACGGGTTGTTGGACCATGTGAAGTTCAGATGATTGCGCCACCCTGGGTTATACGTGGCAGAGAACGGGTTGTTCCCCAGGGCGCAAGCGTCTTCTATGCTAGAAGACGCGTCCGCATGTAAGTATGCATCCGAGCACACAGAGGCTTGGTCCTCCGTGTCGAAATACTGGCTCACAGAAGCCAGTTCCACATGACTTACCGAGTCGCTCGGTGTGACACTTGGTAAGGAAGGTCTTACGAGGTTTGTCGGGATAAGCCAGGTGTTGGAAGAATTTGGGTTGTGACGAAGTGGGGAAGAGGTGGTGTTTGCCAGAGATCGGGCGGGGTTGGCCAGAAGCTCATCTAGCTTCTTGTGCACGACGGAGACTTCATCCAGTTTTTGTGCAATAAGGCTTAGATCAGTGGATGAATGGGAGGGTCCCATGTCAACTTCGTGGACATTTTGGGGCTGGCTGGTACAATTAAAGGCGACATCATTCATATTTTCAAATAGTTCAAATGCTCCATTCTCGTCTTTATTCATAAAGTTCCCTCCGCAGGAAGCATCTGCTATCTGCTTCAAAGTCTCATTTAGCCCATAGTAGAAAATCTGGGCTATATGCCACTTAGGCAAATCGTGGTGCGGAAACTTCTTGAGGAGGTCATTATACCTCTCCCATGCCTCATGAAATTATTCGTCGTTTTGTTGCGTAAATGAAGTGATGGCACGGCGAAGCGCATTGGTTCGCCTGATTAGGAAGAACTTCTTGAGAAACACTATTTGCATCTCTTCCCAAGAGTGGATGGTTCTCCCAAGGGTGCATAACCACTGCGACGCTTTATCCCACAATGAAAACGGGAACATTTTCATGAGGACTATAGGTGACCCGACATTTCTTGGTTTAACAGTTTCAGCCAGTTGGGTTAGGTCTTCCAAGTGGAGAAATGGGTCTTCACTTGCAAGACCATGGAAATGAAAATTTATTAGGCCAATTATGTTCGATTTTAGTTCAAAGTCGTCCTCGCCCATGGGGACACAAATTTGTCCTATGATCTCTGTAGCAGTGGGATTCTGATAGGAGCTAAGAGACCTAGGCTCCTCCCGTTCAGGAGGGTTCTGTATTTCCTCCAATGTTTCCCGAATGGCTTCGATTTGCTTATTATACATTTCCATCTAGGCTTGGAGGCAGGTTATGGGATCTACGGCTCCACCACCTGGTGGGTTCTTAGGGCGATTTCCTCCATCGGGATTTGGGGGTGGGCGTGCAACCATGTTTGTGGAGGAGGAGGATGATTCAGCTTGTTTTCTAGATTTATCAGTCAATTCAAACAGTTCAGGGTTTTGTGACCTCCTCCCAAACATGCACTACCGTAGGAAGATTTAGGGAGATGAGAAGGGAAAAGAGACGAGAGAAATGACGCCGCAAAGGTACACTTGACTACAAATCAATTCAATCAAATTCCTAACCTCTACAGTGTGCCCTTAGACCTAAAGATCGAAGTTACCTACTATCACGAACTACGGAACCGAATGCGAGCACCACGGAACCATCGGGCCAGATTGAAAGGCCGTTTGCCCCAGTCTTAGACACCCGATAGCACGCAGGAACTCTCACTAGCACGTAGCTGCTACACGCAGGTAGTTAGACCTCCAATCCTTAGTAAGGGTCAAGTTACTACCAGTTTTAGTTAGAAGCTTAGGATCAAGTGCTTCTGGAATGTGAAGGGCGTTGTTTACTGATAGCGATTTCACATAGTTTGTTAAAATACGTCGTTGTAACACGTAAATCCGCTTTCGCTCTTAAATTTATATTCCTAGATAGGGGAGTATCTAGGGTCGTCCAAGGAGGCAATATGGTTGCAAAATTGATTCTCTTGCTCGGAATAAATCTCAACTTTCTTTTTGGTATTTTTTTCAATATATCATTTTTTTTTATTTTTAAGCTAAGGCAACATGCGAACTGATGGCGGAAAATGTGATTTACACTTCAATTTAAATACTACTTCTATGTGGCAAGTAGAGCCTCTCCCTAAGCTCACTCTAGGCAAGTGGAGGCCTAGAATAATTAGGGAGAGGGAGTGAAGAATGCTGAAAATAAGCTAATAGAAATGCAAACAAGAAATGCAAAGAAGGCAACTAGATAATTGATAAAGTGTTTTACAAAAGGCCTAGTAGAGGAAAGATTGTACTACTAGAAAAATGCAAATAAGAAAAGAAAACACAAATCCTCTAGATAGATGGTGAAGAAGAGGGCTTCTTGCTCCAAGGTTGGTGGCTCCCAATCTTGAAAAGAGTCCTTCAACTCCTTCCTTGCAGTGCTCCGCCAAGGTGATGTCCTCCAAGGCAAGCCCTAAGGGGGCGTGCCCTAAGCTTCTCTCCAAGGGTGGACGTCCACCCTAGGTCCTTCTCCCTTGCCTGGCCATCCTCCTTGAAGTGGAAGAGTCCTCCTCCTTGGCATGGCCCAAGTTGAAGAGAGTGGGGAGAAGAAGTCACCAAAAGGGCTGGTGGTGTGCCCCTTTAATCTCCTTCTCTACTCCTTCTCCTTGGGCATAGGTATAGGTGGATGTAGGTAGAAAAATACACTAAGGGAGGATGCCCCCAAATGGTGGTAGGTGGTGGGTTTTATAGAATAGGAAGGGAGCTAAGGTGTCCCTTGAAATAGAGGGCCAAGATGGAATGATGGAGGTGGTTAAGGATCCAATTTCCAAGGGTGTTTGGCGCCACCTTAAGAGGCACCAAGGGGGTAGTTATGGGGGTTGACACCCCTTGATATTGGCGCCAAAATGGCTTCTAGAAGAGGGTCTAAGTTGGCGCCAAGAAGGATTCTAGAAGGGGGGTTAGGTGGATGGCTTATGTGGGTAGGTGTAGGGTGGATTAAGGGCTGAAAGTTGGCGCCAATATAGAGGTGGTTAGGGATAGTTTTTGGCACCAACTTAAGGTGTCTTTTGGTGGAGATAATGGGGTGAAGGGATGGCTAGGAGGTGGCGCCAACTTGAGTAGAGTAGCTAGCTTAAGTAGGCTTAAGTTGGTGAAGCTAGCTAGGGTTGACTTTGAAGGTGGTGGATGGCCAAGGAGCTGGTTGTTAGCTAAGCTAAGCTAAGCTAAGCTAGCTTAGCTATTGGAGGAGAAGAGGAGAAGGTGTTGGAGCTAGGGTTTGGAGGGAGGAGCTGAGGAGGAGAAGTCTGGAGCTGGAGCTGGAGCTGGCTGCTGCTGAAGAGGCTGGCATGGGGCTACTCTAGCTGGCTTAGCTTGCTAGTTCTTTGCTAGTTGCTAAGCCAAGCTAAAGTGAGCTAGCTTCTACCAAAATAAGTTGAGGTGAGCTAGGTCTGGTGCTCCCGGGGAGAATCAAGCTGGTTGAGGCAGCTAAGGTAGCTTAGCTCAACTGTGTTGAGCTAAGCTGAGTCCCCGGGAGCTGGACTTGAGCTTCCTGAGCTGGGATGAATTCTTCTTCAGCTGGCTGGAGCTGAGAGGAGCTGGATGTAGCTGGATCTGAGCTGGGGTGAACTCCTGTTAACTTAGCTGAGCTAGCTAGAGCTCCCTATTGACTAGTGGGAGCTGAGATGAGCTAGACTCAGCTAAGTTGAGCTGGATCTGAGCTGACTTGAGCTAGGGTGAGCTAAGGTGAACTCTCTTGAGCTGCCATCCAGCTGAGATTAGCTGAATGGAGCTGGGATGAGCTAACCCTAGTTCAAGTAAGCTAGGTTCCAGCTGCGGTGAGCTGGATCAAGCTGAGGTGAGCTGGATTAGGCTGAGTTCCAGCTAGTCTGGGCTTCTCCTTCACCATTTGCCTTCTTGAGTGCTAGGGTTTTAGGGATCTATATATCTGTACATCCCTAACACTCACAAAAACATATTAAAAAGACAATAAAAAATGCAATGCATGCCTAACCTATTTTATGCCTAAATGCAACCCAAAAACCCGTTTGCGGAGTAAAATCCTAAGAGATAGGTTTGTTTTAATGCATAAGAATGATGATAAACTGGCGTTTATCATTTACGAGTAATGCCCAAGTGATTGATTTTTCAAGTGTGTAAAACAAGCATGCAACGGGGAAATCTCCCTGAATTGAAGTTTTTATTGGTGAATGGTTTTTAAAGTTCAGCCTTAAGTAGTATGGATTTTAGGATTTCGCTGTATTACCAATTCAACCAATCTCCAGGTTTTTGTGAGAATACAAGTTTTCTTTCTAAGCCCAACAAACCCTTCTTCAATATCAGTTAGTTAATGCATGCTAAGATGCAATGGGGTACCCTAAATGGAGATTTCTATGTGTGGATGCACGAATCAGTTTTATATTAGTGTGAAAGGGAGCCAAGCACTTCAATTCAAGTGCTCCCAATCACCAAGAAAAAATGTCCACACACAAGGCTCAACTAAAAGAAAATCAAATTGTTGGGGGTTGAGGTATTCGGGATCGAATCTTAGGCAAGTTGAAAAGTTGTGGTGGGGTTGGAATCAACTCAATTCCAAGTCTCCCCACCAAAAATGTGATCCTGAATTGTAGATAAGTGAGGCAAAAGAGGGGTGCAATCAATCTTTTTGTATTTGCCTCAAAGAATACCTCACACGGTGAAAAATTCAAGAATCAAGATTCTCGGATTTTCGCTATGCGAAGTAGGGCGGGAAATCCCGGGGCGGTGGGAGTGAAGACAATCAATCAAACAAGTGAATTTTAGTCCACTTGCCCCAAGAGATCCCAAGAAGTTTTTCTAGTTTTTAGTTTTTAATTTTTTTTTATTAAGGTGACAAGTTAACCCTAGTTGCTAAGAAAAGAAGACCTACTTGTTCGGCAACGTGTCCGAAGCTCCAATGCGGTGTCGGCATCTTCACGCACTCGTTCCCACCTTGGATCTGCTCACGTCTTCGACTTCGTTTGCCTGCCTTTTCCTTGCAACAAGTTCACCTGCATACCAAAAACAGAGATACCTATGAAGAGAGAAGAGCAAAATTGAAAGGAATTGAATAGAAACTTACTTGAAGGCGCACTTCCCCGGCAACGGCACCAGAAAAGAGTATGTTGTCGAGCCCGGATAGGTTGTTAATATGATGGTTTTATCGTTGAAGTGTGTATAGTGGTTAACCTAAATCAGACCTAACCATCATTTTACAAAATTTTTAACCTGGCCTATTTGATTTTATCTTGTCACTTTTAGGCCCAGGGTCGAACTCAGAGAAGTGGGGTTACAAGTTAAGTTTCTACGTCTTTCCTATAACGAGTCTCTTCCATTCGTTTATTGTGTTTTTGGTATTTTTCTTATTTAGATATTTTCTGGCAATCTTTGTCCTTGAGGCACACCCTCAAAATTGAGTTCTGGGCTTTGAGCCAAAACAGGGTTCCAAAACGAGTCTTACTATTCGCAAGACAGGGTACCAGCAAGTCAAAGATTATCTTTTCTCTTTTATATATTTTTTTTATCTTTTTACTAATAGGAAAGAAAAACAGAAATAAAGTAAATACAGTATATATATATGTATATATTATGTATATAAAGGGGTGGGGGTGGAGGTGGAGATGGAGTGTAGCACGGTGTCGAGTCGGCCATCGTCTAGAGAGACGCAACCAACAGGACTAGGTGCCGCGAGTATGGGATGGATGGTGGAAGATGTATGTAACCACGCTTTTTGTACGCGTGTATCAGGGAATATCAGCAACTGGCACAGATGTTCCCGCGATACAGCGTATGGTAAATAATGTGAAAATATATATATGTATATATGTAAATATATCTATATGTATATATATATGGTTATAAATATATAGGTATATATATATATGTTTGTATAAGCATATAGTAATATATGTATATATAGATATATGTAGTTAAGTATACATATATATATATATATGTATGTATGTATATCTAGTTATAGATTTATATATATGTATAGATGTGTATATATATATATATATACTAATAATATATGTCTATAGGTGTATGTATCTAGATATGTATATATATGTATATATGTATATATAGTTAAATAGATATATATATATATGTATATATGTATGTATATATAAGTAGGTGTGTATATATGTATATATATGTATGTATGTATGTATATATATATATATACTTATAATAGTATATATATAGATATATGTATATTTATATATATATATGTGTATAAATATATGTATATATAACAGTATATATATGTGTATATATATATATAGAAGTAGATAGATATATATATATGTATATGTATAGACTAATACATAGTTATATAAGTACTAATATATGTATAGATATATGTATAAATATATATATATATATATATAAGTATATAGATATATATATATGTATGTATACTAATACATAAGTATATAGGTACTACTATATGTATAAATATAAGTATATATATATATGTATATATATATCAATATATATAAGTCTAAGTATATATATATATGTTTATAGTAGTGTATATGTGTGTGTGGGTGTGTGGAAGTGTTAGTGTAGGTGTGTGTGTGCGTCGGTGTAGAGAGAGTGAGAGAGTGTTGTGAGAGAGAGTGAGCGAGAGAGCGGGAGAGAGAGATGGCAGAGAGAGCAGCCGCTCTGCTGGATGCGGGAAAGGGCATTTTAAGCCATCTGCGCACGAAGGGCGTCGTCTGGTGGCTTCCACGCGTGCACGCGCAAGCGCATCTGCGCAAAGAGGAGCACGCAGGAGTGGGGAGCAGAGAGGAACCCACAGCGCACAGCGCTGCGTGGAGAGGAGTATGCGGGCTAGTGAAGCGGGTGATGCAGGCGCACGTGGGCGAGTGGGGCGGGCCTGCAGACTCGCGGGAGAGTGCGGGCGACGTGGGTGGAGACGCGCAGGTGGGCGCGCGCACGGGCGAACGGCGGTCGTGGCACGCCTGGTGACCAGGAAAGTGAGAAGCTTTCCGGTCACCCCACTGTAGCCATAGTGTCGCGCAGACTCGCATGAACATGGCTACAGTGATCGTTCGCGCCTCGCGACCGGCAGTGGGTGATGGTGTGAGTGAGGCAGGCTCGCGGCTGGCGCGCAAGGGAGAAGGCCTATGCCGGTCGGTTGCGAGCACGGAGAGCTCGCAACAGAGCACGCGGAGAGGGAGGCGAGGGCGCCTGCAGCTTGCGCGGAAGCTTGCAGGTGTTGGTAGGGGTGCGGGGAAGCGCATGGCCGGCCGCTGCAGTGACGTGCGGTGGTCGGTTGTGGGCGGAAGTGAGCTTGCGACAGAGCGGAGAAAGCGAAGGCGGAGAAGACCTGCAGGCGCACGCGGAGGGCTGGGGTGCCTGCAGGCGTGCTGCTGCTGCCTTCTTGCTGCTGCTGCAGGGCTTGCGAAGCTTTGAGCTTCAAGCTTGAAGCTGCAGCTCCAATGGCAGAAGTTGCTGGAACGGACAAAACAAAAGAAGAGCCACCACGCCCACCGGCTCTTTGAAGAGCTGGGCGATGGTGGTCTCACTGTGGTGGTGTGCACCACAGTGAGGGCTCCTGCCTGCCAGGTATCTCCGAGGAGGGCCGATGTATGGAGGGGAATGGAGGAGAGGACGGTGGCGACCTGGAAGGAGACGCTGCAGGTGGGTTATTTCTTGGCTGGAACCAGGCTTATTTTGAAGGTGGAAGCCGTGGCTTTTTATAAAAGGAGAAGGCATGGCTGGGAATGGCAGCTGCAGGGAAGGACTGGCAGGGAGAGGTAGCCGCAGGGAAGGGCAGCTGCAGGAAAGCATGGCGCGTGGAGAAGATGCATGCAGCAGCAGGAAAATCAAGTGAAATAAAAAAATAAAAAGATGGTGAATTAGCAGAGATGCACTTGAGAAAAAAAGTAAATTGCGAGGCCATTTATTTAATCTCCTCTCCTCTCAATTAAATGCATGCATGCATGTATTTTTACAATGCAACTATGGAGACCTAATATGCATTGGTAATGCTAGGAAATAGCACAAGATGGCACAATTGTAGGCGTATTTTTGCGGTGCAATCAGGTGTGAACTTAATTGAGAGTGAAATAACTCAATTAAGTTGGGCTTAGGTCAATTGGATTCTCACTAAGTCCAATTGGACTTGTGTAGGTTGAGATCTGAGCTCAATTGGACTCTGTGAATCCAACTGACTAGACAATTGTAATTGACTATGATCCAAATCAACTAGGCTTAGTGAGAACCTAATTAGGTTCTTAGGAAGGTCTAGAGGTGTTGTACTAGGCTTAGGGTATCTTAATTTAGGTTCCCAAGGAGTTAGAATTGGGTTTAGGTACCTAGGAACTCAAGATCGAAGCTTGAAATCCAAAACAGGAACTGGTGAGTAGTTCCAGACATTCAATAAGAGTGTCAGATGACTTATAGTTGAAAATCAGATGTCCAGACCTCTTTTCTGAACGTCCAATTTGAGTTGGTAGGGAATCAGGGTTCTATCTTATGTATTCTATAGAAATTGGACGTCTGACCAAGTGTCTAGATGTCCAATAACACTAAAAACATGGGTTTAAGGTGTGCGGGTTGTGGGTAAGGGTTTTGGACATCCAATAACCTATCTAGACATCCAGATAAGGGTTGGAACTAGGGTTTTGAGGCTTCCTAGGCTATGGTGACCTAATCTAAGGGTGGCTAAGGCTTAGGAACGCTTCTAGGGTTGTCCTGGGGCTAGGAATGAACCTAAGTTCTTCATAATTTACTCTGCCTTATTCTTACTTAGTAAAGTAACATACCTCAACCCTTACATTATTTTTCTACTACATTTATTCTAAGGTCTTCCGCTCCAGCTCTGATGCTGCACTAGCTTTAGATCCAACTCTTAATCCAGCTTCAGATCTAGCTCCTAAGCTTCTTATTATCTACAATTTATATAATGTACTTAATTAGTACATTATATCATTATTTCATTCATAGCTAAGGGAAAGTAGTAAAGATGCAATTAATGCTCATCTACGAATGGATTACACTAGCTTATGCTAAGTTCTAGCCTAATTTTGGTCAATTAAGAACTATGATTGCTATGCAATCATACCTCCATGCCTAAATCTTGCTAGTCCCTAGCAAATGCAAAACTAAGTTATTTATAGAAGGGTCCTTAAGGGATTGATTATTTTTATCAAGTGTATGACTAGAGATTCTTTTTCTTTTTGTGTTCATCCTAAAATCTAGAAATCCAGACAATCGTGAAAGTGCAGCTATACAGCTTTTGCAACAGTTTCGAGTGAAAAACCTGATTTGCCTCTAAAGTTTGTACTTGACCCCTAGAAAAATTCTAGCGGGATAGGAAAAGCTTCTTCCCTCAGGGTATTCAAGATATTCTATGAATTCCACCCTGGCTTAAAGCTTAGGTAGAGAATGTCAGAGGGAAATAGTTGTTTATTTGGTGTTTCACTCTCATTTGGTGCTACATAGAGATTTGTACTACATAATCTAGATTCCTAAATTATTAAGTAATTCAACTTAGAGAAAGATGAGAAAAACTATGCTCTCTTTGGTTCCTTTGTATTCATTCTCTCTTTCTCGTTTCTTTTCTTTTCTTTTCTTTTTTTCTTGAGCTCACAATCTCACCAGATTTATACATATCCCATATTTTGTGGTCTCACATGGCATTAACACTTTAATAGAGTTCCAATAACCCTAACAGTAAGTTGAAATTCCTCAGCCAGTATTCAGGTGGTCAAAAACACATAAAAAGTGGGTTAAGGTCATATTTGGTGGATCTCAACTTTATTTGTTGGTATTGCCTCAATGAAAATGAAATAAATACTAAACACTCATGACTCTTTTTCTACTTTTTCATTTTCTATATTTTTTTTCATTTTCTTTCTCTCTCTTTCTTTCTTTTCTTTTTCTCATTTTTTTCTTGTTTTTGTTCTCATTTTTTTTAATAATATCAACATGACACAATACAGCACATGACATGCATGACTTTTACTTAAGAGAAATTATTAGGGATTGGTGGTACCCAAGAGATATCAAGTGGCTTATTTGGTGGAAGTGCCTACTCTCGGCACCAGGAAGAGATGGATAGGATGGTCTATTTTTGACCTTGATATCAGTACTCTCCTTCAGCCGAGGATTCCGTAAAGAATGGTCATAACCATCCACCTTAGTCCTAGTTTTATGAGAACTCGGTCTCTGCATATTTACCTTATTTGGTGGCTCTCAAAGATTCACACAAAATGTATACGTAGGAACCAAGAGCGAAACTATGCCTAATCTATGAGTATCATTACCTAATTATCTAGAATTCCATATTCCTTGCACTACTCTTAGAGCACCAGTACACTTTATTCTCATCTCACAATATTTGGTGGATTTTTAGAAGAAAATCTACCTGACTCCCAAAACACTATCCAAGGTTTCAGGAAAAGAAGCACTGCTTCTTCTTGACAGACTAATGATGTTTATCCGTCTTCACCGTGAATCCATTGCAAAATCTATGTGTGAGTGTGAAAATTATACTAGATTCCATATTACAGGAATCAACTAGAGGATAAAATCCCTAATGCATTCTCTTGATAAAAATAATCATATTCATGAATGCATTATGTATATATGCTATAAACAAGTAACCTTTTTCACCTGTACCTCATAAAATTCCCTTATCGGGTTACATTCAGCTTGGTCCTAATTTAGAACAAAAAAGTGAGTAGGTGAGTCGGAAGTGGTTGTTGCGGTCGATTTCTAACTCTAATGTGAGCACTGGAGGTCGACTCGGTTGTTCTTATATTTAGGATCCTAAAGTACATTTGACATGCTGCTTTGAGGTTTCTAAGTGTTGGCACAAAAGATTTTCAGTTTTGCTGTATATCTACCCCCCTGTTAAATCCTTTCATGTCCTCATGCGTGAATATCAAAGAAATAAATATGACAGGGAGTAAATGGGTAGAGATCACTCGGAATTGCTCCTAAATTTTAACGTTTAGCACTGGCCAACCTAATAGTATGCAATATGCGAAAAGGAAATATGCTAAAATAAAAATATGCTATGTATAAGGCGAGTATGTATAGGGTGATGGGAAATGAGGGTAGATGCTGAGTTTAACGCCCCAACTGGGCGAAAACTCAATCCTATGGATCATTGATTGCATAAGATCATGTCAAGATAAATATAAAGATATGTTCCTGTGCTCCCAGAATCAATGGTCCACATATGCGAACTAGCTGATTATGCACCCTGCTCCAAAAAGTCTAGCTATAACAGGATACAGAGAAGTGGTGGAAGGTAGAGGATAATTAGAGGGAGGATCATGATGTTGATTTTGCTGATTTATCATGTCCTACAGTTCAGCAGGAAGTTGGTGAGGGAGTAGATTGATATGATCAAGATGTATCTCAGAACCAGAATCTGAGTCATAGGAGTCTTCATAATGGTAATTGATGTCAAAGATCATGCCCTCTCTAGACTCTGGGTCATATGCGGGTATGCGTGAAAGTAGAAGTTCTATGGGGAGGTCACTAAAATCTTCGACAGAAATCACTTCGTCGTCATCAGTATTCATCTTTGATTTATCAGAGGCTGACTCTTCAGGCTTCGAGTCAAGCCATCCATTAGACTAACTAGGATTATAAGTGAGTCCCTAATTCATTCTGCTCAGTGCTTCACCTGCATATGCAGTGGGCCCCTCATTACTTCCTTCTTCAAATAACAAGTCTGTTTCTTCAGGTAAGACATCCCTGGCTGTCTCTATTCTTTGGGTATCCAAATCAAAAGGTGCAGTGCAGAGATTCCTACATTCCTTAGTAGGTGTAAGAAGGGTGCAAATCGGCTGAAGTTGGTTCAAGAACAAATTCACTTTTTATGGGGAATGGTATAAATTGATTGGTGGTGTTACATGGAATGCTTGCCTCTAGATCCATATCCTCAAATGGATCTTCATCCTTCATCTCAACCAGGTTGTCCAACCCATAATATGTCTCCCACGATCCAAAGTATCCAAATTGCGACTCAATCTTGGAGATATTCATCTTTTCCTCATCATTTTCTCGAATAGGGTTTCTAGATGAATCTATTCGAGATGTTTCCTTCTCCTATCCCATATCCGTATTGGCTTCTGCTTCCCCTGATTTTCTTTCGGGTATCTGCTCTTGCGAATTGTCCTCAGGCATGGTCAACTCAGGTTCTTTGGGGTCTCCCAGGCTATTCTCCACTTGATAATGCAAAAGCAACATCTCCTAAAGAATGAGATTATGTTTAAGTGCCCTTGTTATTGATGCCACTTCCTGAAGGGCCTCCATCAAAGCTTCCTGGAGCAGAATCCAGGTCCATCTTTGGTCCTGATCATTGATAGCCTGGATTCCATGCAAATAGGATGCGACTCTGTTTCTCATCCCAGTTATAGCTCCTTGTAATCTATAAGGTGGTCGCATATACACTGGTAGTTCCTTAGGGGTTCCAGGGGGTGAATCATATCTACCCATATTCCATGGGTGAGCTGCAGGAGTGTGAAATTCATACCCTAGGTTATAAGATGAGGTCCCTTAAGGGTCCAACTGGTACGGATCATAATACACAGGGTCAGGATATGAGTTACCCATTTCGGCAACTCGAGAAGAAGGATCAGGCAAAGCGAAAAGTCATCTTCGCCACCTTAGGTTTTGATCCCAAGGTTGAGCTGACTTAGTGACATAGGCTACCAAATGAGCTCTTGGGTCCAGATTACCTGGATTCTGACCAGGTCCAGATCTAGGATTATCCATTTCGACTAAGAGGATAGAAGAAGAGGGTGGGGGAGAAGATGGCTCGAGTGAGGTGACTCACCTTTGCCTCCTTGGGATTGGCTCCCAAGATACAACCAATTGAGGTTTGAGTGACCTCCTTCCTGGCATACACCAACCAACCCCTGAGTTGGTGCAGCCAGCTAGATAAGGCTAAGGCCCTGTCAATTAGATGGTCCTTATAATCAGATGACTAGATTTTTCATTTTAAGTTCGAATTCCTGAAGAAAGAAAAAAATTCGTTGAGAACCGACTGAAAGTAATTCTCGCCTCTCAAGCTAACCCAGCCAGTTTGTGTACAAAGGGACTAAGGGGAAGGTTCTTCCTTCGACTTTTGCCTTCGGTTCCTTTGTACCCCCAAGCTGCGGTCATTTGACACTACCCCGCAACTTAGTCACCCGGTTTGGCTAGAGAGGTTGAAATCACCCAGTAGTACGACAACGGATTCATGTTGATTTCATGTTTCAAAATTTATTTTAAGCCATTTTTTTTCCTTCACTATTTTTTGTGGTGAGTGGCCCACAAGGTGACTAGGCTCACTGGCTAAACACTAGACTTAGCTAAATCTAGGTTAGCTCAAATGTGGTCTCTAGAATTTTGACCCTAAAGTTTGAGCTTAGGGTTCATGCAAATTCTAAGTGTTTCAGCAAACCAATGAACTAAAAATAATTCTCCGAACACAAATGGAATCCAAATAAAGTGAAATTTGACAACTAGATTCCTTTTCCAATTATATTTTCATAGAATATTTTGTTAAAATTTTTACTATTTCAATCAAATTTATAGGGAATTTTAAATGTCATGGGGTCAAATTTGGAATTTTGACCGTTGATTGATTTTTTTCTTTGAAATAGTATCAAATGATTTTCAAAAATGTGAAAAAAATAAGGAAATTAAAGCTAATGATATCAGCTTTCAAACCCCACCGTTTTTAGTCAAAATAGATTCGCGAATTGTTCGGAATTGATTTTTGAATTTTTGAAAATTTTCAAATCTGGGTTAGTTTGACCCCTTGTACTTCGTGAATTTTTAAAAATTTTGTACTATGAATTTTTTCAAATAAATGGTGTCGTTTGACAGGTTGTTTGAAAATAAAGTGCCTGCCTGGATTTTAGAATTTTTCATTCACTAATTATTTGGCAATTGAATTTTTAATTCAAAAAATGAAGTCCGGCCGAATTTCAAAAGGTGGTAGAAAAGCTTTTAGAAGGTGTTTGAAATTCAAACTTCCAGCAAAAATGATTTTTTTTTCAAGAGTTTTCAATTTTTTTTTTTTGGAGGGAAAAATTTTTCAGATTTTTTTCTCTTTTTTTTTCAAACAAAAAACTAAACTAACCTAAGATTCAAAAAGAGACCTACTCTAACAACCTAAAGAATTTTTTTTGTTTACAAATATGTAGATTTTTTTTTTTCAGAAAGAAAATTCTAGCTAAGAAAAATAATCTAACCTAGGGTTCGAAAAAAAATCCTAAGCTAAGGAAGAGAAGATGTGCACCTACATTTTTCTTCTACGCTCAATGTGTGCGTAAATCCCATTTTTCCTGATTTTCTGCACATCCAAAAACAAGTAGAGGTGGATTTGTCACTAAAGAACCGTAAGATCGAAAATCAATCGTGTTGCCTCCCCAACAACGACGCCATTTGACAGGACGATTCTCGCACATGTTTTGAAATACGTCGTTGTTCATAGTATAGTTGCGTGAAACCATTGATCAAAAAATATTTCTAAAATAACGAGACTTTGAGTCCCGGTCATTCGTCTCTAGGAAGTGTTATGGAAATGATTTCGATCTCATTCGCTCTACTTGCTTAAACTCGCACACTGGTTTCTAACCTATGGATCACTGTTTTGCCATTTGCATGATTAACTCTTATCACGTGCGCATGCATTAAGTAAATAACGAATGTAAATGTACAGGTTTCAGTATGCACGATTCTAGTTAAATGATGGCCATTGACAGAGAATGCATTAATGGTTAGATCTACAATGTTTTCAGGCACCGACATGCTAGTTGCAAGAAAGATATAAAATAAGCACAGGCAACTTAATCACAATAAAGTATTGCAAGCAAGCACATGGTGATTCTTCAACACAAATATACAAATAACTCAAAGATTTTTCATTGATTGCATGATGGAGGTTACAACACAAGGCTAGACAGAAGCATATACATGAATGCTTGAAAACAAACTACTGGCTAGCAAAAAACGACTGCATACATGAATCTATAGGGGGATTACGCATGCATCAATGAGGGAGAGATATGGAGCTACACTACTAAGCATAAAAAAAAGAAAGTAAAACCATGAGGAACTACGCTCTACTTATCTAGCAGAAAGAAGGGCATTCAGAGGTTGTCTCCGATGGCCATTGAGTGGAGGTATGGAGAGAAAGAGGGGCGGCCAATGGGGGTTAGGCTGGCCCTTGGAGAGGTGAGGAGGAGGTGATCCAAGCTCTTGGTGTGGAGGTGCTGATGGCCATGGTGGGAGATCGTGGAGGTGGAGGTGTGAAGGTGGAGCTATGCTAATGGAAGGTGGAATAATGGAGCCAAGCTTGAATGGGTGAAAATGGCCACCCCTAAGGTCTTTTTATAGACCTAAGGGAGACTCTCTAGAGAGGTGTGGACCTCTCTAGAGAGAGCTCCAAGTGTGGCCGTCCAAGGGCCTTGGAGGTGGTTTTTAGATCCACAATTTGTGGATCTAAAAATTGAATGGCTCTTGCTTGTTAATTTTAGCAACCAAGAGTGGCGCCACCTTGAAGAGAGTTCTAGAGAAATCTAGGTGGGTGTGTGTGCCTGAATGGGTGTGTGTGTGTGGGCGTGACCTGGGTGGCTAGGCAGTCTAGGTTAGGTCCTAAGGGGTTTAGGTTAGTGTAGGTCTCAAATTATGGTTGCAAACCCTAATTTGCTAAGGAGGAAGTGTAATTAAACTTGACATAAGTTTAATTGAGTGGGTGTGAACTTAATTGAGAGTGAAATAACTCAATTAAGTTGGGCTTAGATCAATTGGACTCTCACTGAGTCCAATTGGACTTGTGTGGGTTTAGATCTGAGCTTAATTGGACTCTGTGAGTCCAACTGACTAGACAATTGTAATTGACTATGATCCGAGTCAATTAAGCTTAGTGAGAACCTAATTAGGTTCTTAGGAAGGTCTAGAGGTGGTGTACTAGGCTTAGGGTATCTTAATTTAGGTTCTTAGGGGGTTAGAATTGGTTTTAGGGACCTAGGAACTCAAGATCCAAGCTTGAATTCCAAAACAGGAACTAGTGAGCAGTTCCAGACATCCATTAAGAGTGTCAAACGACTTATACTCAAAAATCAAAAGTCCAGACCTCTTTTCTGAACATCCAATTTGAGTCAGGAGGGAATCAAGGTTCTGTCTTAGGTATTCTGTAGAAATTGGACATCTAACCAAGTGTCTGGACGTCCAATAACACTGCAATCATGGGTTTAAGGTGTACGGGTTGTGGCTAAGGGTCCTGGACATCCAATAACCTATCTGGACGTCTAGATAAGGGCTGGAACTAGGGTTTTGAGGCTTCCTAGGCTATGGTGACCTAATCTAAGGGTGGCTAAGGCTTAGGAACGCTTCTAAGGCTATCCTGGGGCTAGGAATGAACCTAAGTTCTTCATAATTTACTCTGCCTTATTCTTACTTAGTAAAGTAACATACCTCAACCCTTACATTATTTCTCTACTACATTTATTCTAAGGTCTTCCACTCGGGCTTTGATGCAGCACTAGCTTCAAGTCCAACTCCTAAGCTTCTTATTATCTGCAATTATAATTCGCTTAATTAGTACTTTATATCATTATTTCTTGCATTGCTAAGGGAAAGTAGTAAAGATGCAATTAATGCTCATGTGTGCATGGATTACACTAGCTAATGCTAAGTTCTACCCTAATATAGGTCAATTAAGACCTATGATTGTTATGCAATCAGCTTGCTCCGCTAGCACCGTGGACGATGAAGACTCCGATGGTGAGAAGCGACGACGATGAAGGGGGAGATGAAACTAGCTAATGTGCCCTAGGCATGGAAGACTTCGGGGAAGATCGTGAGCCATCCAATTTGTCCGTTGGACAGCCAGAGGATGGAGATCAAGAAGGGTCACCAGAGTCGACGATGCTCATAGCCGGAGGGGAGGGAAGAAGGAGATTTTCAGCATAGAATCGACAGAGGAGCATGGTAGGAATTTGGGGAACTTATAAAGAGCATGACTTGGGCCTCAAATGTCAGGATTTCGTAAATATGAGTCAAGATTTTAGGAGACAAGATCCATGATTTTTGCGAGCTCGCTAGGGCTCGAGCATTCGACTTAGGACTTAGAATTGAGTCCAATGGATTCCCCATGATCTGAACATCAATCCCTCCAAATTTGGGGGAATTTGGTGCTAATTTGAGAGAGATATTATCTCTTGAATCTTTTTGTGCTGTGCGTTCACACGTTAATGGAGGCAAGGACCAAAATGTGGAAATGAAAATAATGTTAGGGGCTCAAATGCAATAAGCTTGAAAGTTAAGGGGTTGATCATGAGAAATAGAGATCTTAGGGACTGAATTGCAAACTAGGGCAAGATGGTCTCTGATTGAGCCCAAATTTTACTATTGACCTAATTTGGACCCAAGGAATCTAATGGTGAACTTGGATTTGAGTTTTAATCATGTTTGAATGGGTAAATTATAGAAAAACCTGAATCAAGGCAAATTCCTATCTGAAACTCTGTTCTAGGTTAAAATGGGTTCAGATGGTCAAGCCAAAGGTGACAAACCTCTTAGAATATTTTTATATGAAGTTTAGGAGGTTTATATTGATTTAATACTGACCAGAACCCTTCTAATTTAAGTGTGGTTGATAGTTCGGGTTTTGTGTCCTATTTTTGCCCTCAAAATGTACGAAACCCTGTTTCTGTCAGTGTGGACCCACTTTTTGGTCTTTTATGCTCGATTAACCTCTAATTAACCTCTGGGTGACACCATAGGTACTCTACATTTATGATATGATGTTAAAACTGCAAAATTAACATTATTTTCATGTCCTCTCAAATCAGAATGATATGGAGTTGTGGCCCTCAGATGATCATTTAGGAGCATTTATCTCTTGATTCTCGCTAATTTAAGTTATTTATAGTGAATGATGGCATTACCACTAGCAGTGCAGCTATTTATGTATCCATGCAGCAAAGTGTTTCATTTTTTCATGCTTTTTAAGATTACTTGAAAGAGCAATCTTCGTTTTCGATAAAAATTTTAACATAAAATGTTGCGTCGTTGTATTTTGTTGCGTGGTAGAAAATTGCCTTTCAAAAATATTTATTACTCAAAATCTAACCACAAAAATAGTTAGGTCGTCTCCTCAGGGAGGAATTAGCTATTGAATCATGTAATGGTACCTAGACCAATCGGGAATCACAATTGATAAAGATCTGAATCTTTGCATTTCATTTTCATCATCAAAAAGCATTCCATGTAATTACTTAAAACTATAAGGAGCTCATATGCAAAATCATGTTAATAAAATAATGCATTTAGTAAGTGAATAGTGACCTACAATGGCATTTATTGTAAATTTTAATGTGCGTGGAAACAGAGGAAAAATCCTCTCCCTTCGTTGTGCATGGGAAGAAGAACGGCGGCCAGTAAGGCTCTGAGGGAAGTTCAAGGATGTAGAGAGGAATCTGATGGTGATGGTGGCTCGACAAACGATGGTTGGAGCTCTCACTGACGATGAGGGGGAGCCGACGGTGGTGGGTACGGCTGGCGGTCGTGCGGGTGGTCGACGGCGGCTTTCGTGGAGGTGGGTGGCTTTGTGAGGGCAATGCGAGTTCAATGGCGTCGATGGAGCGAAGATTGGAGGTCCACAGAGCCAGCTACGTAGAACAAGGTGGCATCGGTGATGGGTTCTATTCGGGAAGATGATGAACAGTGTGTGAGGGGAAACGCCCATGGGCATCGCACGCAACAGCACAAGGGCATGGAGGTCATGCACGCACAGGATTGTGAGTACACTGGCTGGCCAGAGGAGCGCATGCTGTGTGTGCAATGGTAAGGAGGATGTAGGTGGCGTGGTCGGCGTGGAGTGAGCTCAGGTGGTGGTAGTGGTCGGTCATAGAGAAGAATAAGAGGAAGAAGAAGAAGGAAACAAAAGAGAAGATGGGTGAGGACTCGTCATCGTCAGGCCACATGCTATCATCGCGTGGTCAATAGAGGTGGAGACTCATGGGTGCACAGTGCACGCTCTATTTCCACGGTGCAGGCCATAGATCCACGGTAGGAGCGAGGAAGAAGAAGATCATCCTCCTGCCACTATTGTACTTCATCTTTTAAACACACCCACCATTGGTTTCTTCCACTCGAAGTTTTAGCAATAGCTAGATGAAGATCTCAAGGCGGTTGCAAGAAGCTCAGTGCATAGCGGAGTCGCTTTGTTGGCGACAGCGCGTGCGTCGACACGTATGCTCTGTAGGAATAAAATTAAAAAGAAAATGAGTTATTTATATAAAAATCCAACAGAATGTACCTAATGTATGCATGCCAATGTCAACAAAATTATATTCTAATCTACTTATATTCTAATGCATACTATCCTATATTTACATATGCATGAAATATGCATGCAGGCAATTTTAGAAGCTAAGCTATTTATAGGCTAGAATAAGATATGTACATGTAAATATTAATCTAGTAACTAGGCTTTTAAGTATTTACTTAGCCCATAATTGTGGTCTCATCAATCTCTCCCACGCCTAGTTTTTGCTAGTCCCGAACAAAATGAAAAATAATAGAAGTAACCAAAAGATTTCTTCTTTCCTTATTCTAAAAATTTAGAGATCCAGACATATGTGAAGTGATAGTAGCCTAGGTAACAAATCCGAGTGAAAAGCCAACTTACATTTGAAGTTCGTACTTAACCCTTGATAAATTTCTATCAGGATAAGCAACTACTTCCCTTGGGAATAAAGTAGCAACTGATCTATAATTTGACCCTGGCTTTTTGGCTTAAGTAGGAGATATTGAGTTGAATTGATTTATATTGGGTGACTCACACTCATCGAGTGCTACATGTAGTCTAGTACTACAGACTCTAGATCTCTAGACTATTAAACAAGTCAACCCAGAGAGAGGCTAAAAACAGTGCTCTCTTTGCATTCCTTTGCACTACTCACCCTCTCTTTTCTTTTTTTCTTTTTTTCTTTTTTTTTCTTCTTCCTTTTTTGAGATCACATATCTTACGCGATTTTGTGAGTGTACTCACTATTTGGTGGCCTTACGTGGCATTCACACTTCAAGTAAAATCCTAATAACCTTATAACTAAGCCAGAATTCCTCAACCAATATTCAGACGATTAGAAATACTGAAAAGTAGGAATATTTGGTGGATCGCAATGGGTTTTTTTCTTACCTCAATAATACGGACACCTGATAAGATTAACACCTATGACAGATATAACTCGATCATTTTTTTTTCACTTTTCTTTTTTCTTCTTTTTTCTATATCTATATATATATTTACTTTTTTCCTCTTTTTTCTATATATATCTATATATTTCCCTTTTTTTTATAATAAGAAAACAAACCTAATCTAATTTAGCTAACTAACTAATGTGCAGTTCAAACAATTCGAATAATCCTATAATCTATATCAAATGGGGACACGCTCTCAAAAATATGCTCCCGCATACAAGAGCGATAAGCAATAAAAGCACTGGGAACAAGTTCCCAAAAATACCTAACAAGGGTCCACAAAAACTGAAATTAAATGTCTAATGTCTATCTAGCCTAAAGTTAAACAAAGATCTAATGACTAAATTAGGAAAGGCTCCTCCATACGCCTTCATGTGTGTGGGATCAAAGCCCACAAGCACCTGTTGCTGGCCTCTAGGTGGCATCAAGGTCCACTAAAAATATTATTTCCATCGTGCCCTCCCGTCGTGTTTCATCATTTTTGCATGCAAATAGAAACAAAGTCAGCAATTCAGAAAAGCTTCAGAAATAGCATAAAAATAATACAAATTTCCCAAAAAAATTAATAAGCATATTTCCTCCCTGGCAATGGCACCATTGGAAAGAGCGATCTTCATTTTTGATAAAAATTTTAACATAAATTGTCGCGTCATTGTATTTTGTTTCGTGGTAGAAAATCGCTTTTCAAAAATATTTATTACTCAAAATCTAACCACAAAAATAGTTAGGTCATCTCCATAGGGAGGAATTAGCAATTGAATCATGTAATGGTACCTAAACCAATCGGGAATCACAATCGATAAATATCTAAATCTTTGCATCCTCGTGAAGGGATTTAGTGAGATTGTAGTATGTACTCATTCCAATTACCAGAGTCGTAGAGCCCGGCCTGGCAATTCATGTTATTTATAGCATGTCAGGCAGGAGGATCACTACCTCCCCGAAGCAGCCCGGCAATTCATGTTATTGTCACTACCTCCCCGTGTCAGGATTGGGTCACTACCTCCCCGTGCAAGGATTGGGTAATTTGCGCTGCTGCCTTCCACTGATTGGATGTGTGTGGTAGAAATCCAAATAAGGCTCCCTCTCTCTCCGGCCCGTCACCCGTCACCACCCTGGTATCATAAAAAAGCATTCCATGTAATTACTTAAAACTACAAGGAGCTCATATGCAAAATCACGTTAATAAAATAATGCATTAAATAAGTGAATAGTGACCTGCAATGACATTTATCGTAAATTTTAATGAGCATGGAAACAGAGGAAAAATCCTCTCTATTCGTCGTGCATAGGAAGAAGAATGGCGACCAGCAAGGCTCTGGAGGAAGGTCGAGGATGTGGAGAGGAATCCGATGGTGGTCGTGGCTCGAAAAACGGTGGTCGGAGCTCCCACCGGTGACAAGGGGGAACTGACTGTGGTGGGTACAGCTGGCGATCGTGCAGGTGGTTGACGGTGGCTTTCGTGGATGTGGGTGGCTTCGTGAGGGCGATGCAAGTTCAACGGCGTCAATGGAGCAGAGACTGGAGGTCCGTGGAGCCGGCTACATAGAAGAAGGTGGTATTGGTGATGGGTTTTGTTCGAGAAGATGATGAGCAGTGTGCAAAGGGGAAATGCCCACGGGCGTCGCATGCAACCGCGCAAGGGTGTGGAGGTCGTGCATGCACGAGAGTCTGCGTGTAATGCTGGCCGGAGGGGCATGCGCTATGTGCGCAACAGTGAGGAGGATGCGAGTGGCGTGGTCGGCGTGGAGTGAGCTAAGGTGGTGGTAGTGGTCGATCACAGAGAAGAACAAGAGGAAGAAGAAGAAGGAAACAGAAGAGGAGAAAATGGGTGAGGGCTCGTCGTCGTCGGGCCACGCACTGTCACCGCATGGTCGATGGAGGTGTAGATCTCATGGGTGCATAGTGCACGCTCTATTTTCACGGTGCAGGCGAAAGGTCCACAGTAGGAGCGAGGAAGAAGATCATCCTCCTGCTACCGTTGTACTTCATCTTTTAAACACACTCACCGTTGGTTTCTTCCACCCAAAGTTTTGGCAACAGCTTGACGATGATCTCAAGGCAGTTGCGAGAAGCTCGGCACAATAGCGGAGTCGCTTTGTTGGTGACAGCGCATGCGTCGACGCGTGTGCTCTGCAGGAATAAAATAAAAAAAGAAAGAGTTATTTATATAAAAACCCAACAGAATGTACCTAATGTATGCATGCTAATGTCAACTAAATTATAATCTAATCTACTTATATTCTAATGCATACTATCCTATATTTACCTACAAGAAATTTTAGAACCTAAGCTATTTATATGTTAGAATAAGCTATGTACATGCAAATATTAATCTAGTAACTAGGCTTTTAAGTATTTACTTAGCCCACAATTGTGGTCTCATCATTACCCCCTATGAAAAAGTCCCTAGCTTCCAAAGAAACTTCCTAACCGTCTAAAGTCGTTATGGTCTTACATACTGAACTAGAATGGCTAAATTGGTTTATCCTCATGAAAGTGATTATATGACTATAAATTCCAAAAAAAGTAAAATAAATCAACAAACAATAGCTGATCATTAAGAAAATTGAAGATTATTGAAGCTTTAAAAAAATAATTGGTCATATTGAGATAAACTTATACCGAGTATAGAATCCTTATTATTGCATAAGAATTTTCATAAATAAGTTTTTGAATAACATAAAGGCATGCAGCATGAAATGTCTTGAAGTTTGGGTTAGCTTCCACCACCAATCCAGACAAAAAGTAAACAAAAAAAGATCTAAAATAGAGAATTGATGCCAAAATAAATAAATTCATTTAAGCTTTCAAACTCACTATTTGCATTTTAGTCCTTAAGATTTATGTCAATTGAGTCTTTTTATCACCTATAGGTCCTTAAGCTATTTACAAAGAGGTCCCTGTGTGATGGTAACACCATCATGGGCCTTAACTAGCCACATTTAGTTAGGTTTGAATGATAAAAGCTCCTATCTAATCATCTAAGGGTCACAACTCTGCATTGCTCTGATTTGAAAAGAAAATAAGGAAATAGGGTTAATTCTATAATGTCAAAAGTTCATCACAAATATAGAATAACTACATGGTCACTCAAGGATTAAATGAAGGTCAAATAAGCACAAAAGTCTAAAAAGTGGGTCGACACAGACTAAAATAGGGTTTCACGCATTTCGAGGGCAAAAATAGACCAAAAACCCTGATTACTAACCCCACTTAAATTAAAGAGGTTCTGATAAGGATAAAATTAATCTAAACCTCCTACAATTCATAAGAAAATATTCTAAGAAGTTTAGTACCATTGGTTTGACCATCTGAACCTATTTTAACCTAGAATAGAGATTTAGATGGGAATTTGCCTTGATTTGAGCTTTTGTGTAAATTACCTAGCCAAACATGGTTAAAACTCAAATCCAAGTTCACCATTAGATTCCTTAGGTTCAAATTAGGTTAACACCAAAATTTGGGCCTAATCAGAGTCCATTTTGACCTATTTTGCATTTTAGCCCTTAAAAACTCTAATTCTCATTTAAACCCCTAGGCTTCAATTTTATTGTGATCTGGTCCCTAACTTTCTCATCATTTTCTACAAAGGGGGCCATGCCACCATTGGTGTGAACAGAGCTTCTCCGACAACTTTCAAGCGAAGATTTCTTGCTCAATCCTTGATCAAATCCCTCTAAATTTGAAGGGATGAATCTTTAGGAGATTCCAGATCTTTTAGACCGCCTTAGGGATTCCAAATCGATCTCTAGAGCTCAAGCAAACTCAAGATTTCAAAGGATCTTTTTCCTTGAAATCGTGGTAGATCAAGCTTCTTCCCTTGTTATGGAGCTCGGTTCTGAGCTCTATAAAGAGCCCTCAAGTCCAAGGCATCCTCCTTAGCCAAGTTTGGACTGGATTTCTTCTTCTTCCTTCTCCGGCCTCAGCAACTCCAGCTCCGGTGAGCTTCTCCAACTCCCTCATTCAGCCAGCCAACCACCAAATTGGATGGGCCTCCATCCACCTCTTTTACTCGCAAGTCTCTTCAGCCAAAGAGAGAGCGCTTCCTTTCTCTTCATCCTCATCAACCCCTCGCCGATGATCTCATCTTCTCCGACTCCGGCCAATCAACATCAGATGCCTCCACCTCCCTTTCTTCTCCTAATCTCCCTCAACCTCTTCCTCTCCCTCTCTACTTCAATTCTACCTCCCTAGATTGTAGGTTTAACCACTCAACGCGTCGTTCCCCCTCAGTCTTCCCTAGTGCCGACGACACCTCCGGCTAAGCTGCACAACTACCATACACCACCATACACCTTGCCGCCATGACTAGAACTTCCATCTCACCTCCCTCATTAAAATCCCTCAACCAATTTCACCACACACACACTCGACACCCCACCAAACGAACCCACCACCGTCGTTCGTTACCAATGTCGTCTGACCAATACACACACCCACACACTCGAATAACACTACTATCACTTCCGCCACCACACAGTGAAGCTCTTGAGCTATTTTGATTGGGTCATGAGAATGTACTAGTGCTTTTTAGGTACTGCCAAAGCTCCACCTTTGCTGCCACCATCTACACCTCCGTCCGTCGCATTAAGGCCATCTCCGACTGCACCACTACTCCTATCAGTTGCAGACACATCTGTTGAAGCTTCCTGCAACGTCAATCAAAAAAGAAGCAGTAGTAGCCACATCAATTGTCCAAGCATCACCACACTACTGCATGTGAAGGAGTAAACAAAGTCCCACCTCGTTCATGACAACGCAAATAGTGTATAAAATGCTTTTGCTGCCTCTACTAGTCGCCTCCGAACGCATAGGGGTAAGGTCCCTCACACTCCCCCATGCACGTGCTAGTGCACGCCCTCACCAGCAGTTCACGCCACGCGGGTCTGGGCAGGATCCATCTATTCGGCTACTGTTCACCCAGGTTTGAATCTGAAGAGAGAAAGAAATCTAAGAAGGGAGGGGGTGGTATTTGTTCCTCAAGATTCATGCCCTCTCCTCACTCCACACTTAGTCATGCTGAGCTTTGTGCCTCTCTATTGTGTTGTGCCTTATGTGATTCTTCTAAGCCTTAGTTCTTCTAAGGTTGTGAGAGTTAAGGCATTTGTGCCTTATACTCGACGTCTGAGGCCTTATGCTTGACTTGATTCTACGAGCATCATGTGGATATCTGATTGGTTGGTACTGTTGAAATATTTGAGGGGGTACTTCTAAGATTTGTGCTTAGAATTTAGTGTTAATTTGGTGGTTTAACCCATCATTTTTACCCTATTCTTTTTACATTTTCTTCCTGACATCTAAGATATATTTTGCTATACATTGAATATCATTTTGATTTCATTTGCATTATTATTTTTGATAATTGTGATTAGTGGATTGACTTGTTAAACTTGCTCCTTGCAAATGACCTCGAACTCATTTCTATTTTTCAAGAATATAAATTTAAATGTTGTATTGACTTTCATCACTATGCTACGATGCGTTATTTTCCTAAACATGATTTTCGACGCAACACTGTGCACTCTTCTTCGTCTTCTCTTCTTTCTCATCAACAGCCAATGATGGTCGGTGACGAGAACTTTGGATCACCATCCATCCAATGTTGGAACTCCATTTCAACTACGAAGCTATGCTTCAACAGCTTCTTCTCATCCAGGTGAGGTTTGGATAAGTCTGTAGTCCTACTTCTTAGGCGACGGAACCTAATTGTCATCGAAGATGACGATAGTGATACCGATGAACCTAGACAGTTCTACATCCAAGTTCAAGATCTAAGAACTTCACCGAACCCTGTAGAAAGCCCCCTGATCAATTCACTTTAGTGGAGTGTTAATTAGCCTAAGTACATGTAAAACATGCCTCAGTAGATTGCAATTAGAGTTAAGTGTTAGTTTACATTAATTACAGAATACTTTGGTAAAATTTGATATATATATATTTATTTATGTAGGGTCTTGAGTGCAATTCTCTTCTTCTCCTCCATCCGCAGAGCAAACCATCGATCAACCCTGCGCCTGCACCACTCCGCACACAGCAGTAGCACCTCATCGCACGAGCATTATTGGAGGAGAACTTGGAAAGCCCAAACGAAATGAAGGAAAGTCGGGGGAGATTTGTTAGAGCAAACGCCCGCTCGTTGGGTTCAAAAAGGAGAAAGAACCACGAACGTCGGGGGGAGGGATCTCAGCTAGGCTCTCCATCTCCTCCACTATGAAGGAGGCATGCACCGTGGACTTCAGCGAGCACTGTGGCCTCCGCGTCCTCAACATCGCCCCCACCGTAAAAGAACACACAGTGATAGAGTGTGTGCGTGCCATCAACACCTTTAATACAACCCAACGCCACCGTCGTTCCACAGCCCCTCTCCGCATGCCTGCAACAATAGCCATGCCTCATCCGTCATCCTCTTCCCCTTCCACCGCTCCATCCCCTGTTAACTCTCTTCTTCTCTCCACAAAAACCAACACCCAACCTTAACCCATCGCGTCCTCGCTCCTCATCTCTCAGACACAGCACCACCGTGCCCACGGGTAGCCACACCCGCAGGCAGCCATGCCCTTGTGGGTGCACCTGTCCACCTCCACGCAGTAGTCACCTACGCTCCTCGTGTACGCATGCATGCGCATGCCACCAGCAGCCATCTTTGTCTTCTCCTTCTCCACTGATCGGAAGAACCCAAAGCTCCACGCGGACCCTCCCCATGCAGTCAGCGTTTGAGGCCATGAAGCTTTGTACCAGCACCTCCAACGAACTCACTGCACCCCCACGAGTTTGGCCACACCCTCTGAAGGTCAGCAGCAGCCTGCACATGCTGGCGAGCCGCCACTACTGCCGCCAGTTGTCCTCGTCGCCGGCGAGACCGTCGGCCACTTTTCAACGCACCGTCACTGCCCACGCGTAGCCCTCGTCGCATGCAACCTCCACCGAGCTCTTCATGGTCTGCCATCCTCTACTCTTCACACAAGCATAAGGGGAAGTAATCCCCTGTTTTGCTACAGGGAAGGCCACATTAAAATTTACAACACATGCCATTGTCAAATGCACTATTCATTTATTTTCCTAATTTAATATATTGCATCAAATTGCATGAATATCCCTCTACTTTTGATTAAATACTTATGGCTGAATTCTACTCATGAATGATATTGAATATGGGATATTAAATATAGTGAACAGGCTCTATCTTGTAGGAAATTAATATTTACGGAGATACCTATATCAATATCACTATTTTACCTGGTATTTCATTGGTGGTGATTTTGCATGTGCACCCTTACATTATTGATTAATTCTTTAAATCAAGAAATTATGTTGAAAACACGTGCACCAGTTAGTATGCATACACATTGAGATTCCCGAATAAACAAGACATTATTCACTAGTTTAAATGGGCTAATTCCTCCCTGTGGAGGTGACCTAACTATTTTCCTAGTTAGATTTTGAGAATTAAAATGTTTTGAAAAGTGATTTTCTACCACGCGATTAAATACAACGACATGTCATTTCATGCTAAAGTTTTTATCGAAAATGAAGATCGCACTTTCAAATGACGCCGTTGCCGTGGAGGAAACATTCCTATTAATTTTTTTGGGAATTTTATGTTATTTTTATGCTATTTTGAAAGCTTTTCTGAATTACTAACTGTGGATCTTCTTCTATGCAAAAACACACAACGAATGTGGTGGGTGCACACGATGGAGGTGATATTTTTGGTGGACCTTGACGCCACCTAGAGGCCAACAACAGGTGCTTGTGGGCCTTGATCCCACGCATGTTGGTGTATGGAGGAGCCTTTTCCTAATTTAGTCATTAGATCTTAGTTTAGATTTAGTTTAGATAGACATTAGAACTTAATTTCTGTCTTTTGAACCCTTGTCGAGCATTTTTGGGAATGTGTTCCTAGTGTTTCTTTATTTCTTATCACTCTTGTATGTAGGAGCGTATTTTCGGGAGCATGTTCCCATTTTATTTAGATTATAGGATTATTCAAATTGTTTGAACTGCATGTTGATTAGTTGGTTAAATTAGGTTTGTTTGCTTATTATTATTAAATATATACATATATATTCGAACTACCTGCTAGAAGCTATATATCTATAGGGAGACCATCTAGGATTGAATAAGTAGCATCTAGCTTTTCTTTTTGCATTAAAAACATCCTGCATTGAAGAAAGCTGGAGTAAGGTAGTCTTCTTGAGCATCAATTACCTGTCATGCATCTGCATTGAACCTAAATCTAAGACCACTAAAGTGCTTGAATTGAATTAATTCAGTGGTCACTTTAAAAATTGGGACTGATAAGAGGTTGGACCTTAAAATCTGTGACTTAAAATTGTGTGTGCAAAAGGATCTTGTTTGCGAGATTTCAAAACTCAAAACGCAAACATATGATTGCACACTTGAGACACTGTTCACCTCACACATAAGGTCACTAGATAAATTTCTACCTCTCCTCTTTGCACCACAAGGGAAGTTAGTTGGAAATCAACAAGCCTATCTACGAAGTTACTTCGATTCCTCATGCATGGGCTTGATTCGAGACTTCCATCCCTTACGAGTAGGTTGTAGGCACCAACAAAGGTCGGCTTAGGAAGAGTAATTCTTGCAAAACTTGTTTGGCCACCAACTGAACACCTAAGACCTAGAATCTACTAAAAATAGATCCCACTATATTTGTGTTTGTTTTGACAGTGGTAGAACTCTCTAGGAAGTTTCTGATTTCTTTTAAATCCTAAGAGAGTTTAACTTGTTTAATTGAAAGAAATGGACTATCCTTACTCCTATCATTTTAACCAGGATCCCATGCCCCGAGCGTATCCATCCTTTGATGAGTACATTGACAATTCATGGGATCATTCATATTCCTATCCTGGGAGTACTGGCCCGATAGCTCCCACTTTTGAGCAGAGCCTAGGAGCAGGATTTTCCAACCTTGGAATCCCTACTACTATGCAAACACCCAACCCTCCAATCCTTCATGATTTTCCATATCGAGGTTGGATCGATACCCCTAGGCAACCAGAGCCTGAGATTGACTATCCTCCCCAATCTGATAGTAGTAGCCTCTCCTCTTTTATGATAGAAATGCAAAAACAACAAAAGGAAATGATGGAATCTATGGGAGAGATGTTGAGGAATAGTCAACAATTGAACAAAGAAATTGGACTGCTTAGCTACGCTCTTCCTAGTAATTCTGATCCTTACCCATACAACCATAATCGTGAAAATAATTCTGAGGAAACCAATGACAATAGGGATCCCGTTTTATGTAGCTATCACTTAGACTCTCCCAATGAGACGGCCACTAGAGGAGAACGATCCTAGTAATTATCCACTTGAGCTATATTGGAGTCAAAAGAAAGGGAGATGGTACCTCTTGAGGACCTTGACCCTAATGACAGTATTTTCCTTACCCCTGAAAACTCAAGTCAAGGTCGTATTGTCCGTATCACTTCCCCTATTAATTATCTGGTGGAATTCCATTCTACCCTTAGTGAGCCTAATCTTGACCCTCCACTTAGGGAACCAACACCTACCATTCAGCAACCTAAGGATTTAAATGCACCCAATGAAGGTGACCCTAAGGGAATGGAGGATGAATTAGATCAATTTTGGTCTCAGGGATATAAAGAGTCTATTTCAGAGAATGAGGATGACCCAATGGAGGAACCTGGACTGAAAATCTGGAGTGAATCACAGGGGGATTATTTGTTATTTGAGGACTTACCCTTGGAGGATATAAATAATATGGTGAAATTTGGATTCCTCCCTTCTTTTGAGAGTCATCCTCCACCAAACCAGGAGTTGATATTAGAGGAGGACAAACACAATAGTGAGAAGCCTAGGGGAGACTCTCAGGGACAAAACACGTCAATTGAGGATTTATGCCCCGAGAAGAATAAAGAATTGAGTGATATAGGCTTACTCCAAAACATTAAGATGGATCCTCCGTCGGAAATAATTGATGATACTGAAGTAACTCCTTTCTTTACTAATGAATCACATATACACCCTAACAAAAATTTGGGTGAACCAAAAGAATTTGAGGATGAGATTAATGGTATGATTCAGTTGCTTCGACCCCACCATCAAAGAAATTTAATTTGGAGTCCACCATTGATTCACATATACTGGAAGGTGAAAATATGATTCCAATCATTAATGATAAGCAGGGTGAATTGAATTTTTCTGCAATAGTCGTTAGGGAGAATACACAATCTGAATTGCTATTGGAATTGGACTTGACACCGACTAGGCCCTCCTTGGACTTAACCATTACGGCCCAACACCACAAACAAACCTTCCACTCCCTAACCAATCCTTAGCTCAGGTCTCTACTCACTTACATTCTTTCTTGGGAGAATATCAAGCCAGTACATCCTCGGGTAGAATGGCGAGTTTGGATTGATGCTTGTATGCTTAGTCTCGACATTCAAGGGTTTGAAATAATTATGTTTATATCTTTTAAAACCCTTCCTAGATTGGAGGATCCTTGTTATCCTCCACTTATTCTGTTTCAGGAGGTCCCTTTTCATATTCCTTTTGTTATTCCTAGACCTCCCCAGGTAGCCTACAAGATTATTTGCTTTCAAGTTTTCTGGCGAGCATTTGGGATAACGTTGCATCATCAGCTGCCAACATCTGTGGCTACCTGTTTTCTAGGCCCGCTCTGTTACGCATATTTTGAGGGCCTAGCTTTTTCTATCTGGAACCAGACTTACAGGTTCCCTATAAGTTTGGCTGCTGACAGAAAATGCAGCGCTTGTTGGGAGGCAACCCAGCATCCAGAATAACACCATCATTAGGTGATTTCCATCCTTTGTCCCCCGGTTTAATTTTACAATGAGGACATTGTAGGAGTTAGGCATGGGTGGGTGCAATTTGCATTTTAGGCATTATTCATGCATTTAGGTTAGGTGCATTAACATAAAAAAAAAATTGAGATGAATTGGTTAGGCCCTAGCAAACATCTTTGTCATGAAGGTGTCATTGAAGATTTTCTTCTTGAATTATTTCTTAAGTTTAGAATCTAGTACAGTTACATTCACTTGCACATAGACTGGGTAATGGATCTTTGAAGAAAATCAATAAGCATTTTTAGTCTGCTGAACCCTTGGACAGTTAATAGGGAGTCAAGCATACTATCTCCTAGTAGATCCACCTCATATTTGTGAGAAGAAAGTAGAGAGATTACTGGTGCGCTAAGTATAGTGCAAAGACTCTTAAGTTTTGGACAAGTAGATGATGATACCTCAGAGTTGGCATAGTTTTCGCTCTCTGTTCCTATGCGCGTACATTGTGTGAATTACTGAGAGTCACCAAATAAGGCAGATACACAGAGATTGAGTCTTAATAAAGCTGTGACTATGGTCTATGGTTACGATTGTCCTTCATAGAGTCCTCGGCTGAAGGAGGGTAATAGTGTCAAAGGTCAGAAATATACTTGTCCTATACATTCCTTCCCGGTGCCGAGAGTAGCCACTTCCACCAAATAAGCCACACAATATCCTCTTGACCATCATCATCCCTAATTATGCCTCATAAATAAAAGTCTACTTCATGTTGATTTATAAAGAAAGAAAAAGAAGAAAAAAGAAATAATTATATTTAGAAAAAAAGAAAATAAAAGAAAAAGAAAAGAGAGAGAGAAACGAAAAAGAAAAGAGTCCAAGTTTATAATTTTATCTTCGTGACGTTGTTTCTGAGGCAACAAAAACACCCATCGCGATCCACCAAATATGACCCATACCTACCTTTTAGAATTTCTAATCGCCTGAATACTGGTTGAGGACTCTAACTTAGTTGTAGAGTTACTAGGACTTTAGTTGAAGTGTGAATGCCATGTGAGGCCACCAAATAGTGAGTACATTTACTAAATCTGGTGAGATTTGTGATCTCAGAAAGAAAAGAAGGAAAAGAGTGAACACAAGGGAATATCAAGAGAGCACAGTTATTTAACCTCTCTCCGAGTTGACTTATTTAATAGTCTAGAGATCTAGAGTCTGTCGTAATAGCTTGCATGTAGCACCAGATGAGTGTGCGCCACCAAATACACATCCATTCAACTCGATATCTCCTACCTAAGCCAACAAGCTGAGGTCAAATTATAGATTATCTTCTGCTTTATCCCTGAGGGAAGTAGTTGCCTATCCTGATAGAATTTTATTAAGGGTTAAGTATGAACTTCAAATGTAAGTTGGCTTTTCACTTGAATCCATTACTTAGGCTACTATCACTTCACATGAGTTTGGATCTCTAAATTTTTGGAATAAGAAAAGAAGAAATTTACTGATTACTTCTATTATTTTTCACTTTTGCTAGGGATTAGCAAAACTTAGGCATGGGGGTATTTGATCAATTCACTTTAGTGGAGTGCTAATTAGCCTAAGTACATGTAAAACATGCCTTAGTAGATTGCAATTAGAGTTAAGTGTTAGTTTACATTAATTAGAGAATACTTTGGTAAAATTTGATATATATATATTTATGCAGGGTCTTGAGTGAAATTCTCTTCTCCTCCACCTGCAGAGCAAACCATCGATCAACCCCATGCCTGCGCCGCTCCGCTAACAATAGCAGCACCACATCGCGTGGGCGTTGTTGGAGGAGATCTTGCTAGGCCCAAATGAAATGAGGGAAAGTCTGAGGAGATTTGTTAGAGCAAATGCCCGTGCATTGGGTTCAAAAAGGAGGAAGAACTATGGACTCCAGGGGGGGGGATCTCGGCCAGGCTCTCCATCTTCTCCACCGTGAAGGAGGCGTGCACCAAGGACTTTAGTGAGCACTGTGGCCTCCACGTCCTCAACATTGCCCTCACCGTCGAAGCACACATGGTGAGAGAGTGTGTGCGTGCCATCAACACCTTCAATACAACCCAACACCACCATCGTTCCACAGCTCCTCTCCGCACGCCTACAACCATAGCCATGCCTCATCCATCATCCTCTTCCTCTTCCACCGCTCCCTCCCTTGTTAACTCTCTTCTTCTCTCCACAAGAACCAACACCCAACCTTAACCCACCGCGTCCTTGCTCGTCAACTCTCAGACACAGCACCACCACACCGACGAGCAGCTGCATCCGTAGGTAGCCACTCCCTTTTGCGTGCACCCGTCCACCTTCGCGCAGTAGCCACCCACGCTCCTCGCTTGCGCATGCATGCGCACGCCGCCAGCAGCCATCTTTGTCTTGTCCTTCTCCACTGACCGAAAGAACACAAAGCTCCAAGTGAACCCTCCCCATGTAGCCAACATTTGAGGCCACGAAGCTTTGTACCAATGCCTCCAACGAACTCACCGCACCCCCACGAGTTCGGCCACACCCTCTGAAGGTCGGCAATAGCCCGCACATGCCGATGAGCCGCCGCCACAGCCACCGGTTGTCCTCATCGCCGGCGAGACCGTCAGCCACCGTTCGACGCACCGTCACTGCCCATGCATAGCCCTCGTCACATGCAACCTCCACCGAGCTCTACACGATCCACCATCCCCTCCTCTTCATGCAAGCATAAGGGGAAGTAATCCCTTATTTTGCTACAGTGAAGGCCACATTAAAATTTACAACATATGCCATTGTCGAATGCACTATTCATTTATTTTCCTAATTTAATATATTGCATCAAATTGCATGAATATCCCTCTACTTTTGATTAATTACTTATGGCTGAATTCTACTCATGAATGATATTGAATATGGGATATTAGATATAGTGAGTAGGCTCTATCTTGTAGGAAATTAATATTTACGGAGTTACCTGTATCAATATCATTATTTTACCTAGTATTTCATTGGTGGTGATTTTGCATGTGCACCCTTACATTATTGATTAATTCTTTAAATCAAGAAATTATGTTGAAAACATGTGCACCAATTAGTTTGCATACACATTGAGATTCCTGAATAAATAAGACATGATTCACTAGTTTAAATAGGTTAATTCTTCCTTATGGAGATGACCTAACTATTTTCGTGGTTAGATTCTGAGAATAAAAATGTTTTGAAAAATGATTTTCTACCACGCGATTAAATATGACACAACATTTCATGCTAAAGTTTTTATCGAAAACGAAGATCTCTCTTTCACCCCCTGACCTCTGATTTAGGTTAGCGACCCCCTTCCCTCTCTTATTCCGAGGTTGCTCGTTAGGCTATTCTTCCTTGCTCTAATGTCTCCTCCATCCTTTCTCAGGCATTCTTTGCCGAGGAACATGATCTCCCTCACCTTCTCTTCCTCTCCTCTACCTTGCCAAAGGCATTGGAGTGCACCACAGTCCTCCCTCTTCTCACTTCGCTCAGTCAGAGCTTCTTTCCTCCCCATTCTTATTTCCTCTTGTTCGACCCTACCAACAACGAGAACCCTTACCATTTTGTCAGGTAAGGAGCTCTAAACTTTAGGCATAGCTTCTAGATTAGTTTTAGGCGAGTAATTGTAGGAGTAAGCTTCTCACCTCCTTCTTCTACTCCGAAGAGCCAAATCTGGTCTCGTCAGACTTTGATTCATAATTTCCACCTTACGATCATCTTCCTCTCTCTTCAATGATCATTCTCCACTTCTTCAATCCCTCATTTAATCATCTATCCACCTAATTCCTACTTTACCTTCACCTGCAACATCTGTTATCTATGGCGGAGCCCCAAAATGTTCTTCACACCAAAATTAGCCCTCTACCACATTCTTGACGTTTTAAGGGCCATTCTAACCTATTTTATTGCATCGATTAGTTTATATACCTTAAATGCCCAATTTACTCAATCTCTGGACTCTGCTGTCAATGGTAAAGCTCTAGAGGAGTTCTTTCATCTAATTCATTCTTTGTTCACCTTCGCAAATACATTTAAAGCAAAACAACTCATTCAATTGAATGAGACAATGTCTTCTGAGTTTTGACGAACTCAATGTGCGTGATCTGATGAAATTAAGGCTAAATCTTCCATCCATAGATTAACTGATGTAATTGAGGTACTTTTGATGATCCTTAGATCATCAGGATTCCTTAGAGCTATTTCTTGAAGATTTTTATGGAGATCTTAACACTGACAGCCAATTTCAATCATTATCGGAGCTCCGGTGAACTCTGATGAAGGCAATCATGAGCTACATGTTAAAGAACTCCTAGAGAAATTCCAGATCTATTATTTAGAGTTTACTGAGTATTTTCTACTCTTTTATTTAGTATTTCATTAACTTAATCAATTAGATAGACTTTGTCTTCACCAACTTCAGTAGAGCTGAGGATGATAGTTCACTCGATCACATACCTTTGCGATAGGTTAGAAAGCATCCTCAGGTCCTAAAGAATCTAAATCAGACCTTGGATTCATGATTGAATCTCTAATTTGTTCTGTCAAACAAACTTCTTTTGTACCCCAGGCAAAAGATTTGGATTCCACAGGATATCGGTTAAAACCCATTTTTATTTTTTTCGAAAAGATGAGGAATGCTATCGTTAACGATAGCAAACCAGGAGCATTTTATTCAATAATCAAATCAATCAATAAAATTTACAAGTAATCTCTCCACACTACAAATAATGCTCACAAGGCACTCCACGCTCCCACCAATTCCCAACATTCTCTTACAATATTCCCCAAATTAATTATTTTAAAACCCATTTTTATGACCTTAAGAAGTTCCTATGATCAATTTAAGTCCATCTAAGTTGCTGATTCGATCTATTAAGCCTTTAACTTTAAAGTCAATTTCTAAGGTAGTATTGGTCAACCCATGGTTGTTCTAAAGTGTCAAGCTTTAAACTTAGTCTTAAGAGCATTTCTAAAATCTTGAGTTTATTAAGAGTTTGTTAAGATCAATTTAACTAAGTTTTATTGAGGATTTAATCAAAATCAAATCTCTGGTCACTTTGGGTCAAGTCTAAGCTCTCGTTGGTTATATAGTGTTCTAGATGAAATTCCAAGTTCAAATTAGCCCAGATCAATTGCTTATTGCATTCTGAACCTAGTTAAATCCTTTCTAGAGGTTCTTGTCTATCTGATATAGTCATGTAACTCTGTGATCTTCTTTTTCTGAATTTCAGCTCAAGGCTTTGAAACTCACTGAGCTTCTAAACCCTCTTTAGACCTTCAATCCTTCTCTAAAGAATGAGAAATTCTACACTAATTGATGGCATTAGGAGTGTGTGAGAGAGTGATTCGGCAGTGTAATTTGAAGGATTCAGATGAGATGCGATGGTCCAAAGATCATATTAAAGAGTGCAATTGATAGCGTTATTGATGATAACATCATCATCAGCCATATCTAGCTTTATTTAATCATATTCCATCATTACATGCTCCTACATAACCGCCAGAGAAACGTAATTCACTGCAAATCCATTCTGAGGGAAATACAGTAAAATAGGGGTAAAACTGCAGTTTTAACAGCACATCTCAATTGCAGAACAATCATAGGATTTCTAAGGGGTTAATTAGAGGTTAAACTAACAAGTGAGTCCGTATAGACAGAAATGGATTTTCATGCATTTCAAAAATTAAATGACATTTGAAACCCTAAAAATAGATCCACTTAATCTACTAAGGTTTTGGTCAGGATAAAATTCATGTAAACCCTCTAAAAATCATAGAAAAATATTCTCTAGGACTTGGTACCTTGAAGTGACCATCAGAACCTATTTTGACCTAAAATAGTCATAGACAGACCTATGCCCTAATTTGAGTTTTTGCAAAAATTACCTAGTCAAACGAGCTCAAAATCAAAATCCAACTTCACCATTAGATTCCTTAGGTTCAAATTAGGTCTGTGTCAAAATTTAGGCCCAATCTGAGATTGTTTCAACCTAGTTTTCACTTTGGTCCAAGTATGACTTTCTTTATCTCCAATAGCCCCTCAGCTTTTGACTTCCGCACAAAAAGCCCCCTATCTTTGTCATCTTCTTCAAAAAGGTCCCTGCTACCTATAGTTTCTTAACTCCTACTCGGTGGCCTTCAAATAAGAAGATCTCCCTGATTTCTCGCTCAATCCCTTCCAAAATTGGAAGGGAGATTCCTAAGAAGATCTCCTACAATTTGTGCCATGCATTAGGCCCTGATTCACACTAGAATTCTCATGCTAATCCTTAGAAGAGTTGGGTTTCCAACTCTGATGAGCCTTCCAAGCTTTGGAAGCTTGCTTCCCAAGCTCTAACCGCTTCCTACTACCTATATAAAGAACCCCCAGGGCAGACTATGCTTCTCAAGCTTGATTTTGGCTGGATCTACCCTCAATTCCTCCTTCCTATTCTGGCCGAAAGGCTCCTCAAGCTCCGGTGACTCCCTCTGCCTATCCTTGTCATCCGACTGCAATACCGGCGATGGATTTTTCTTCCTCAGCGTTGTGCAATACCAGCCGCCTTCGCTCTACCTCCGTTGTCATTGCCTTCCTACCTACCAAAGTACTTTCTTCCCCAGCGTCAACCTACCAACACTAGTGCCATTCTCCCCCCTTCATCTATTAGATTAGGGATAGATTAGATCCTTAGTTCTCTTAGGTTAGTTTATACCCTCAAAAACCAAAAATATCCCCTCGATGCCATCAACCACCCTTATCTTCCCCGTCTCCAGCAATCCCCCCAGTAAGGTGCTCCCATTGCTACACTGCTCCATACGCCTCGCCATCCATCCATACACCTTTGCCTCGATCCCAGGAGCAAAAGCCCTAACCTAGTTAGGTCTATTTCCCCTTCAAACCCTCTGTCGAACACCACACCGTCCGCACCAACAGTCTGAGGTCATTAGACCTCCTCACTCCACCAATCACCTCTGCACCACCATGGTTACATTTGTCGTCATTCAGTGATGCTTCCTGAGTACTTTTAACATGGCCAAGAGGCCATCTTTTGATTTCAGGTGCAGGGATTGTAATGCCATTAACGCAGGAGCTTTAAGCTCACCCTAGGTTTCGCTAACTCTAGGCATCTGCTCCAGGTGATGCAGCTCAAAGTCCTGAAGAGATCCTGGTCCTCAATTGTAGTGGATAGAAGCATCCTCACCCTCAATTCGGAGCAAGTCCACGTACAGCTGCTATGTGAGGAAAGAGCAGGGACTTTAGTCCCACATCGGACGTAGAAGAGCATTCAACGGAGCATAAAAGGAAAAAGTGATTGGGGCTTATCGCCTCAAGTCACTTGGGGGTGAGGTCCTCCGCACGGATCCCTTCACCTGCCTCGCCCGTGACACTGTGCACGCGGACTTGGCTCCGACCCGTTTACCTACCTATGCCTGCACACACCTCGGCTGCTAAACCACGCTGGCAGCCCTGGTCCTAATTGTGCTCTAGACCGATTACCTAACTACCAGTTACTGTGCATGGCCCTGGGAGGGTGTGAAAGAGGAGAACCTAGTGAGAGGGCAGAGAGAGAGTGTGCGGGGTTAAGGAGGGTTTTTCTCTTCAGTGTTCTCAACACTTAGTTGACTTTAGAGGTAAGTTCCCCCCTGTGCAAAAGAGACAAAGCTAAAGAAAGAAGGAAAGAAAAGGCAAGGCAGAGGGACAGAAGAAAGAAAGGAGAAGTGTTACGAACATGGGCATCAGACACAGTTAAGACGTCTGGGAAGTGGCTCAAACGTCTGGAACACTTCCCAGACATCTGGTATTAAATTTTTTCAGCATACGGGTTCGCGTCTGCGTGCGTGCGTGCACAGACTAAACCCGCCGCCTTCGTTCTGCTCTCTCTCCCTCCCTGCAGACATGTCGCTTCTCTTCTCTCTCTCCCCGCGCTGCCTTTATATAGCGTCGCCCTCTCCCTCACCCTCACTCCACCGCATTCCTCTTCTCCTTCTCCCTGCCAGCGAGAGCACGAGCAAGCGAGTGAGCGACTACAGTAGCAGCGGCCACGGCGAGCGTGCGAAAAGGAGTGTTGCGAAAGGAAGGAAGAAGCTCGACCGCGAGGGTGCGAGCTTGCCGGGGCAGCTAGAGGCAGCCGGCGGGGGAGCAGCGGGCGTGGGGTGTCGCGGAGAGGCTACTGCAGCTCGGGCAGCAGGCGGACGCGGCACGGCACGGTCGTGCATTGTGGGTAGAGAGCGAACCAGGTCCTAATTCTGGGAAAATTTCCCAGAATCAGACATCTGGGCTTACGTCCAGACGACGCCGAAGACGTCTGGAGGATGGTCTAGATGTCTGACAGGTACAATATTTTCCTACTTCTTCTTTTTACGCGAGTACGGCCATGCAGCCATCCGCCGTGTTCTTCTGTGCTTCGTCGTGATGAGAGCGGATGCGTGTGTGCACAGGTGTTGTTCGGGAGGGCGCAAGGGCTTGCCATCCCACACGAAACGGACGTCTGGCCTCAGTACCAGATGACAGGGAGGACCTCCAGACGTCCGGGGTGACAATCGGATGTCTGGATACCAAGACCAGATGATCCAGTGGGCTTCTGGATGTCTGAAGGACTGCACAAACCCAAGGTACGACCTGGGCAACCTTTTAAGATGTCTGAAAGATGTTCCAGATGTCTGATTTTGAGTAGATTCGTCGTTTTTTACCCGTTTAGGGCCCATTCGGAGTCCGTTTTCCACGTTTCGAGTTGCGTTCTTTCTGGATTTATTTCCTCTACCTGTTTACAGTACTTGTAAACTATTCTGAGAAACTCCTTGTATTTGATCCTTGTGATAGGACCCCGTTCCATTGTGATTTTGGGGGTTGCAGAGGCGTGCGGGATTGCCGACCACGCCCCCAGTACTCCCGATTTCGTGAGTAGAGTGGCCCTTTAATTTATTTAACGAAATTTGTGCAATTATGAAACAATTAATAGATTCTAGGGCATTGCATGAACCCTAGGACTGAGAAATTAGATTGAACAACAGATCCTAGGGTATTGCATGAATCCTAGGATGGGAAAACTAGATTGAATGATAGATCCTAGGGTACGACATGAATCCTAGGACTGGAAAACTAGTTGAATGTATAAACATTGCAGTCTTAGAAAAGTAGAAAGGAAATGATAACTGCCTGTAAATTGGTTAACAGCTAACTGTTATGAATGAATAAATATGATTGAGAACATGGGTTGTATGAACGTAAGGCTGGAACGGTGAAACCTAAATTGGTTGAGTTAAAAGACCTTGAACCCTACGGGGAATTAGGAGTAGAACTCCTGGAAAGGAAATGGAATAGAATTGGGGAAGTGAGCTGGCCCTTGAGTACGGAGTACCAAGGAGAGCGTCTGTCCCCCTATTTAGTGCAGAGTGGAGCTAGCCGCCCCAGGGACCTGGGGTTAGGTCTGGCCACTTTGTACCGACTTTTGGCCCTCGTGTACACAGTACCGAGGAGAGCTACTAGTGTAGGGAGAGCACTAGCTACCCCATGGGCCCCGGGGTTCTGCTAGCTCTCCTACACCGACTTGTTAGGCCCACTGGGTAAACCAGGGTAGCCAGGCGAGGGTGCGCGGACTGTGGAGGGGCAAGACCCCTGTTTGGTTACTGTGGAGGGGCTGGACCCTTGTTACTGAGAGGGCTCTGCCCTATACTGGTTCCGTGCTGTGCTTTGGGCGCACCCGTTAACGAAAACGACTGACCGTGTGCCAGTGCGGGGTAGCTACCCATGCATTTATCGCACGTGCCGTAGTCACCGTTACGTCTGTCAGCGACCTTGGGGTGGTTGACTGAGGGTAGGACCACCACGGGGGACTCTCCCGGCCAGGAGAGCACCACATGTTACTTCTACTTTTCGGAAAAGACTGCAATCAAGATCGTTCCCACGAGGAACATTCAAGATCAAGAAAAGGATCTGGGAAATAAATCAACGGTGATTAAATGTAAAGATATAATTAAAGAAAGTAAAAATATAACAGCTACTGTACACTCTACTGCTTCTTTAGCTTTTAGTTGCCACTCTACTCAGCGTTTCGCTGACGTGTCACCCTTGTTACCTTTTCAAGACCAGGTGTTGAGCAGCCTGAGTCAACAGCTGTAGAGGGCGCTGGGCCTAGTAGAGCCCAGTAGTGTTACCTGTAGTACCTTCTGTACTTTTCTTTCCGTTGTAGTGAGTAGTTTTCTGTTACTCCCTATACTCTCTTTATTATAAGCTTTATGTTATGTACATGTTTATTTCTCTACTGTTGTGGTGGTGTATACTGTAGTATTTCCTTTCCTTACTGCTGTATTTTTTTACTGCTAGTTATATACATGGTGAATGTGGTTTATTTTACTGCTCTTTTGGTTACTTTCTCGTTGGACGACTGGGTCTTGGGATCAGTCGAGTCGGTCCGGTTCTCATGTCTCGTAGGGATTTGGGAATAGGGTCGTTACAAGAAGGAAGGACTGTGCACGCAGAGAAAGAAGAAGAAGAGAAAGAGAAGGCAAGAAGCAGGCAGAAGAAAATCAAAGAGGAGCACTGTAGCAACTGATTATACGTTCCCTCATTTGATTATATTTGAGTAATTGCTACATGTGTTAGACTAATAATTGGTGATCCAAATCACCATTATTTTGTCTAGATTACTTTTTACTCTTCATATACTCATGCTATATATTGCATATTAGATTTTGAGTAATTAATTATGCTCATTTACATTAATTGTTGAGATTAGCATGTGAATTCCATATTTGCTCCCAGCGAACAACCTCGGACTTTCATTCGAGTTATAAATTTTATCTGTTTTTAGCGATTTTGTCCTATATAATGACACATCTCTTAAACAACGATGAATTTGCTTTACAATAGTTATGATAGCTCTACAAATCTGGAGCTTTGCATGAAGATTGGATCTTTAGGTTGATGGGAATCAATGGATGAAGATGGTGCTGTCGGGCAAAAGAAAATGGGACACACATAGTCCTACCTCAACTAGTGAAGGTCACTCATAGCAGCATATAATGAAACGCCTCCATAGGCATATTGCCCAAACGAGGGTGGGCTCCCCAAGTAGCACGCATATGCGTGCTACTCTGTTCATTGATTGACCATGTGCTTTAGGAGAGTAGCCTTGATGATAACATCATCATGAGCCATAACTATCTTTAATTAATCAACATGAAGTGATAAGTGCTCCTACATAATTGCCTGAGAGTTATAATTCCCTACACATCCATTCTGAGAGGAATACATTAAATCAGGGTTAATTCTATAATTTTAACATCATATCATGAATGTAGAATAATCATGAGGTTTCGTAGGGGTTAATCTAAGGTCTAATTAGCATTAAAGTCTAATAAGTGGGTCCACACAAACAGAAATAAGGTTTCACGCATTTTGAGAACTAATATAGCACCCAAAACCCTAATTTCAGACTCGCTTGAATTAAAGAGGTTTCGATCAGGATAAAATTCATCCAAACCTTCTAAAATTCATAAAAAAAATATTCCATGAGGTTTGGTATCCTTGATTTGACCATTAGAACCTATTTTGACCTTAAACAAACTCAGATAAACTTCTGCCCTAATTTGGGTTTCTGCACAATTTGCCTAGTCAAACTTGGTAAAAACTGAAATTCAACTTCACCATCATATTTCTTGGTTCTAAATTAGGCTTGTACCAAAATTTGGGTCCAATCAGAGTCCATTTTAACCTAGTTTGCATTTTAGTCCAGTCAGACTCTTTCTCTCTCAATTAGCCCCTCAGCTTTCAAAATCCTTGCAGATTAGTCCTTAAATTCTTTGTCTTCTTTGTAAGAAGGCCCCTGCCACCATTGGAGGTCAACCGACCTCCAAGGAGCTTTTGACTGCTCCTAATCCTACTAAAATCAATACCAAATCCCACTAAATTTGGTGGGATTGGTGTTCACATTGCGAGGAATCATCTGAAGACGATTTAGGATCCCAAATCATCCATGTTTGCCCTAGGGAACCCACAAGATTTGTGGGTCTCTTGTGCTTCCAGAATAAGCCAATTTAGGCTTATTTCCTTGTTTAGAGATCGGCTGGAGCTTTATAAAAGCTTCCCCATTGCAAAACCTACAGGCCACAACTCTTCACATCATCCTCTTTCTGACTACCTTCACCACAGCTTCAGTGAGTCTCCTCTAACCTCCTTCATTTCCCTTTGCCACATACCATAGGCAGAGGGATAGTCTTCATCTCCTTCTTCCACTCCTCAATGGCCAAATCAAGAGAGTCTAGAACCCCTTGTTCCTCGTCATTCCACCACCGGAGAATTCATAATCATCGGCACCAGCCATCCATAGCCAATGCTAACTTCCTCCCTTTCGTCCATTAGACTAGGCCAATCACTCTTCTTCTTTAAGTTAGATTCCCCCTCTTATATCCTAAATTTGACCCACTGTTCGCCCTTGACCCCTCCGTCTTCTCCACATTTGGACAAGCTCCGACAAGGCCTCTACACCACCACAGACAACCAAACAACCCGCTTCCAACTCCATAAGCTTTACTTCACCTTTCTGCACAAAACCCTTACTCAATTCCACCGAACACGCACTGAATCACCCCACCGAACTCACCCACCATCGTTCACCTTCTTCGACTTCGCATGGCCACCACACACCACATGGATACCGCCACTGCACTCCACACCCACTAGCGATCCTCCTGGACTATCTAATTGGGGCCTAGAGCCCGTACTTGTGATTACAGGTTTTCACTGTTTACCACCGTCGCCGTCGTCTTCCCCGATCATGTCTGCTCGTCTCCGCCTGCTGGGTGACCAATTGAAGTGCGTAATCAATGTGACCCAGCTCCAAGTTGCTTTCCAGGTCCTCAGTCGAAAACTTCAACCACGATTACTGCTCCAATTGACACCTTCAACTTTCGCAATTGCACACGAAAAAGAGGTGGTGGGATAGTCCCACATCAGTGAATGAGAAGCCCCCAGCAACACATAAGTTGAATTCGTGTTCTTACCTCCTCGCCCAGTACACGAGGGATTGAGTCCCTCATATGCGCACTCGCCCTCACGCCTCACCCGTGACGCATGCTTGCAGGTATGGCCAATCTATAGGATCTGATTACCCAATATTAAATCTGATTATCCCTGGGTTTGAGAGAGAAAAGGAGAGACTTCTGAGAGAGAGGGGGGAGGGTTTTGCTGTGTGACCCTTTGACCATGCCCCTGTGCTGAAGAGAGAGGCTCTCTATACTTAGCCGCTGAAGAGAAAGGTCGTGCTCTATGTTTGAAGAAGGAAAGGCTTATGAAGAAGAGAGAGAGGCTTTCTAAAGAGCCTTGCCCTTGTGTGTGCCTTCTGTGAGGCACTCCGCTATGTGAAGGATAAGTCGTCAGTTCTGTGAAGGCGATGTCTGATTTGGTTCTGAGCACTATTGAATTATTTAAGTACTAAGTTAACATTAATTTCTGATTGAGGATTACTATTGAATAATTTGAGTAATTGAATGGATGCTTAATTAAAGAGAATAAGTGGTGATTCAAATCACCATTGTTTTTATTCTCTTTCCTTTTTGATTCCATGATCTCTGGAAAATACATTGGATTTCATTGAATAACAACCTGATCAGTTTCATTCATTGCATATCTTTTATTTTGATCAATGGATTGTGGTCATCTATTTTAAATGAAGATTAATGTGTGAGTTTCATATTTGCTCCATACGATTGACCTCGGACTCCAATTAGAATATGAGTTTATAAATTTAAATGTCTTGTTGTGCGATTTAGGAGTGTACTACAACGAACGCATCTTTAAAACTACTATTTCACGCATCAACATTTTGGTGCTATTGACAGGGAGCAGCGTGTAATTCACCATTGATGATATCTTTCTTAATTTATCCGAGAACCAACTTACACTGTTTGCTTTGTTTGTAATTTTGCTAGGTACATCATGAAGAGATCTTCTGCGCAAATCAGCCACTCCTAGGGTAGGTAAAATTCTCTTCTTCCATAATCAATCTCCTAATCTTTTGGAAGAGAGAAAAAGGAAACAAAATCAATTAAGACCTACCTGCCTTATTTTCTTAGTAATTATCATCCTAAGGCAAGTTTCCTGAGTTACGAATTCAAATCGACATCTAATTGAAGTTGAGATGATTCTATTTAGAGATCCTTACCTTGATTTCCTGTACCTACTAAGGACTTATGCTTAATTTCTGATCATCTTGAACTACGCATTTCTTGTTTAAGTCCAAGGTGTTACATTTGAGATTAAATTGGACTTGAAATAGAGCAAATTAGGGTTTTTACTTTAAGTTTTGAAGTGTTAGTTCACAATTGCCTGAATTAAAGGAAATTGACCCTCCCGCATGTATGTGCAACCCAAACCCTTTCTCGAAAAGATCTAATCAAAAGAACCCTAAAAGCAAGTTACAAATTCACTTGAACCCTAAAACTTTGAACCAATAACCTGAGAGTCAATTCAAGGTGATCTTTAGGTCTTGATTCGGATTTCATCCTCAATCCTTTAGGGCAGGTCAGGTGAAGTTGGTCTACTTTGTAGGCCAATCAACCTCCAAATTAGGTCACAAATTGAATTAACTTCTAATTAAGTGAAATCCAAGGCACAAACTAGGCTAAAATTGGTAGACTTAAGGTCTCAATTCATGCATTCCGGTCTACTTGGAACCGCAATGACAAGGAAGGTCAGGTGGGGGAAACCTTGTAATTCATGGGGACTATTCGGGGTGTAGATCACGTAAAAGATGAATACATCGTAGTATAGCACAAAATACATCTCAACAAATAAAATTAATGGAACTAGGAGTCCCGGTCGATCACAGGGAGGCAGAAAAATGCTTATGATTTCATGCACTTGTTCTAAATCTAATTAGTAAATAGTAGAGATAATGAACCACAATATTTATATCATATTATGAATTGCATACATGGAATTGAAACAAATTATAACATGAACATAAACTACTTATATAACAGAACGAGGGCACCACCGGTGGTTCGTGGTGGCCTTTTGAAGAGGTTGAGGAGAGTAGCGGTAATCCAATAGGGTGGCCTAACGGATTCGTCAGACGAAAATGTAGAGAAGATGGGAAGAAGAAGGAGAGAGAGAGGTAGAAGAAGGAAGAAGAGAATGAGAGAGAGTTAAGAGTTGTTTTTTTTTCCAAAGGGAGGCCTTTCTTCCCTTTTATAACTTTTTTTTCTTGTACAAATCCTTCCTCAAATCCTTCTTCTTGGTGGATTTAATCTGTTGCTGTCACGTGGCGCTCTCTGCACCCTCAAATCAGCATCGCACAGCTCCCGCACACCTGCACCGCTTCACATTTTGATCTTCAAATCCTGCATCATCATCTCAGCCATCCGATCTTGCAATCGGACCGCTTAAATGCATACTCATCACACCATTCAAATCCTACGTGCAGTTCTGCATACCGCTTGCAGTGCACTCTGATCGTGCCACGTGGCGCGCTCTACATCTCCAATCGTGCATCCACGCTAGCCCACATCCTCCAGCAGCCAACCACCAATTTCTGCGTAGCACCAAGCTCGAGCCTATGCCCCGCATATATGCGGCCACGCACGTGAGCCATTGCGCCACGCACAACCTTTGACATATATGCTTAATTATATTTATATTAATCTGTTCTGGGTGGCGATGTGGCACATTCGTGGCAGTTGGATGAACATCCAACAGCCCATGCTACGAGGTAAGGTGCCTTCAGGGGTTGGGGACGCGGCGAGGGGTGGCTGTGATGGTGCCACATGGAGCCATCGTGGCCATCCGTTTTTCTTCTCTTTACATCTGATGATGTAGGCCTCCGATTAAGTTGATTTCTACACCGTTGGACTGCGAACGTCAATTCGAATCCATTTGTGCGGTTGGATTTGTCATCCGAGGCCCGATTACTGTCAGAATCTGTCATCTGAGGCCCTAACTGCCATAGGGGGTATGATCTACATGCAGAATGTTCATGTTAAGCTAAGTTCTAGCTTAATTCAGGCGAGTTAGGGCTTATGATTGCTGCACAATCATACCCCCTATGGCTAAATCTTGCTAGTCCCTAGCAAGTGCAAGACTGAATACATTTTACCAAGAGTTAAACTACATATTTATTTCTTTTTGCTGAATCCAAAAATTCAGAATCCAGATAACTATGAATATATAACGTAGTAGCTTCTGCAATGGATCCAAGCGAAGACTCGATATACATTTAAAACTTGTACTTTACCCTTAGTAAAATTTTGTCGGGACAGGAAAACCTCTTCTCTTGGGGTTATAAAATATTTTGTGATTTTGGCCCCGGTGTTTGGTTTGGGTATGAGATGTCTGAGTTAACTAGATTGTATTTGGTGGCTCACTCTCTTCTGGTGCTTCTTAGAGACTAGTATTTCAGAAATTAGATTTCCAGATTATTGAATAAATCAACTTAGAGAGGGGCTGGAAAAACTATGCTCTCTTTAATCTTTTATACTCTTCTCTCTCTCTCTCTTTTTTCTTTTTCTTCCTGAGCTCACATCTCACCAAATTTGCAAATATATTTGGTGGTCTCACATGGCATGACACTTTAATTAGGTTCTAATAACCCTATGACTAAGTCAGACTTCTCAGCCTATATTTAGGCGATCAAAAATACAGAAAAAGTAGGTTAAAGTTGTATTTGGTGGTTATTGAGGGTGGTAGGTGTTTTTGCCTCAAATCATTTCAAAACATTTAACGTGACTCACATTACGCAACTGTTTTACATAACACCCTTTTTTTCTTCTTTTTTTATTTTTTTTTCTTCTTTTGTTTTTTTTTCTTCCTCTCTTTTTTTTTTCGAGCAAACAATTCTTTTGTATGCAAATCTATTGGCACAATGCCACAACACGACATACTGCTGCATTTATTAGCACAACATAACACGACATACGTACTTTTATACGTGAGGCATTCTTGGGGAATTTTGGGATGACCAAGAGGATTTTGGTTGGCTTATTTGGTGGAAGTGCCTCTTCTCGACACCGGGTAGGGGACGAATAGGACGATGTATTTCTGACCTTAACATCTGTACCCTCCTTCAGCCGAGGATTCTGTAGAGGATGGTCGTCACCATCCACCTCAGTCCCAGTTTTATCAGAACCTATTTTCTGTGTTTCTGCCTTATTTGGTGGCTCTCGTATGGAATTTCTCACAAATTTAGTACGCAAGAACTGAGAGCAAAAACTATGCCCAACTCCAAGTGTCATTATTCAATTATTAAAGATTCTTTATACTAGCCTTAGAGCACCAGTACTCTCTACTCACCTCACATATGTTTTGGTGGATCTACTAGAAGATAGTTCACCTAACTCCTTGATTGCTGTCCAAGGGTTCAGGAGAAGAAGCGATGCTTCTTTTCGACAAACTAGAAATGTCTATCGGTTTTCATAGAGGATCCATTGCAAAATCTACATGCAAGTATGAAATTATACTGGATTCTAAGTCTAGGAATTTACTAAAGAATAAATCTTTAATAAAACCTCTTGATAAAATGATGTAATCCCCCCCCCCCCCCCAATTGTTGGCAAAAAATTTTCAGTTCTTTTATGAACTACCCCCCCATGCCTAAGTGTTTGCATGTCCTCATGCATGAATAAAAGAAATAAGGTCGGGTGTATGTGGATAGAAATCACCTAGAACTACTTTTGAGTTATCATTCAGCTCACGCCATTGCTGCAATGCCATACACAATATGCAGAACAATATGCAAAACATTATGTGAAAATGAAGAATGCTATGTATATATGGTATGCATATATGTATATGTGCTGAGTTTAATGCCTCCAGCTGGGCAATTCATCAGTCATACGTCCTCAAGAAGATGTATTGTTTCGTCAGCAGGAGGAGGTTCCTGGGTAAAGAATGGTTTGAGGTGCTGGCCATTAACCGTAAAAACATGCCCAAATTTTGGGTCTTTAATTTGGACCGCCCCATTAGGATACGGGTGGACCACCAGAAACTGCCCAGTCCACTTGGACTTAATCTTTCCTGTAAAGAATTTGAGTTAGGAGTCAAACAACAAAACCTGCTAGTTAGGTGCAAACTCCTTCCTCCGGATGTGTCGATCATGGAAAGCTTTTGCCTTGTCCTTGTATATTTTTGCATTCTCGTATGCTTCCAGCCTAATCTCTTCTAACTAACTGTGCTGGAGCTTCCTTTCATAACCTCCGACCTCGAGGTTAAAATTACACTTCTGCACCGCCCAAAAGGCATGATGCTCCAGCTCCACAGGAAGGTGACAGGCCTTTCCATACACCATGCGGTATGGTGACATTCCGAGTGGGGCCTTATACGCTGTTTGATATGCCCATAGTGCATCGATCAACCGATCAAACCAATCCTTCCTATCAGGTCTAACCGTCTTTTTAAGGATAAGCTTGATTTGACGGCTTGATACTTTAGCCTGCCCATTGGTCTGTGGGTGATATGGGGTAGCAATGCGGTGCTGCACCCCATATTTCTTCAATAATGATCTGAAATGGGCATGGATGAAGTGGCTTCCCCCATCACATATCAGGGTGCGGGGAACTCCGAATCTCACAAAAATAAATTCCCGGACAAAGGATATAACAGTCTTATGATCAGCTCGTCTTGTTGGGATGGCTTCTACCCACTTTGAGACATAGTCTACTGCGAGGAGTATGTACTCAAAGCCATGTGAGTTCGGGAAGGGGCCCATAAAGTCGATGCCCCAGACATCAAACTCTTCTACGACCAAAATGGAGTGGAGAGGCATCATGTCTCTTTGGTCATAGAACTGACTGCCTGGCATCGCTTACAGCACTTGGCAAACTCGTGTGTATCTCTGAAAATGGTCGGCCAGAAAAATCCCGACTGCAAAATCTTTACAGCGATTTTTCAGCCCGAGAAATGACCCCCACAAGCGTCGCTGTGGCAGAAGTATAGCACACTAGAGATTTTCGAATCAGGGACGCATCTACGGATGATCTAATCAGCCCCAATAAGAAGGAGCAATGGGTCATCCCAAAAATAGAACTTAGCCTCTAATATAAATTTGAGCTTTTGATTCTTGGATAATCCCGCAGGTAACTTGCCTGCAACAAGATAGTTTGCTATATCAGCATACCAAGGAAACTCCACAGAGTTGATAGATAGTAGAGACTCATTTAGAAATCGGTCTGATATCAGTGGGGAGTACGGAATGTAGTCTGGGTCTAACCGAGACAAGTGGTCCACCACAACATTATGTGCTCTGGCTTTGTCACGGATTTCAATATTAAACTCCTACAACAGGAGGATCCATTTGATAAGGTGGGGTTTAGCGTCCTTCTTTGCCAACAAATGCCGGAGGGTGGAATGGTCAGTGTAGATGATAACTTTGGACCCGAGTAAGTATGACCTAAATTTCTCCAACCTGAATACTACGGCCAGCAATTCTTTCTCAGTGACTGTATAGTTACACTGAGCCTCATTTAACGTTTTGCTGGCGTAGTATATTACAAATGGATGGTGCTCCCGACACTGGCCAAGTATAGCTCCGAACACATAGTCAGAGGCATCACACATCATCTCGAAGTTGAGCGACCAGTCGGGGGGTTGGAGAATAGGTGCACTGGAGACAACGTTTTGCAAGGTCTGGAAAGCACTGAGACATGAGGAGTCGAATTCAAAAGGCGTGTTGGTTACCAGAAGATTCGTTAATGGTGAGCAATTTTCGAGAAATCTCGAATGAATCTTCGATAAAATATGGCATGCCCTAAGAATGATCTTATTTGCCTGACAGAGCTAGGCGGAGGTAATCGAGAAATGATTTCGGACTTAGCTCGGTCAATCTCAAGTCCATTAGAGGAGATCCTGTGACCTAGTATGATGCCATCCCTCACCATAAAATGGCTTTTTTCCCAAGAAAGTACTAGGTTAACTTCTATACATCTCCTCAGAATCTTTGTGAGGTTATCAAGACAAGATGAGAAGTCATCTCCAAACATGGAGAAGTCGTCCATGAACACTTCTACACAATTCCCAATCATGTCTGAAAAGATGGCCATCATGCATCGCTGAGAAGTAGCTGGTGCGTTGTAGAGGCCAAAAGGCATCCGCTTAAAAGTGAATGTTCCAAAGGGACATGTAAAAGTCATCTTGTCTTGGTCTTTCGGGTTGATTGCGACCTGATTGTACCCAGAGTATCCATCCAGAAAGCAGAAGAAACTACGCCCAGCCAGCCATTCTAGAATCTAATCAATAAAGGGCAAAGGAAAATGATCCTTTTTGGTAGTCGAGTTTAGCTTCTTGTAGTCAATGCAGACCCGCCAGGAAGTCGTGGTGCGGGTCAGGATGGATTCGCCCAATTCATTTCTGATTACGATGAGTCTCGCCTTTTTGGGCACTATCTGAATGGGACTCACCCACTGGCTGTCGAAAATCGGATAGATAATGTATGCGTCCAGCCATTTAATGATCTTCTTGACAACCTCCAACATACTTGGATTTAGGCATCTCTGAGGTTGTCTCGATGGTCTCACCCCTTCATCAGTGTAGATATGGTGAGTGCAATATGAGGGGCGAATTCCGTGGAGATCAGCAATGCCCCACCCGATAGCAGCCCTATGTGCTCGCAAAATGAAGATCAACCGGTGTTCCTGATCTGGAGTCAAGTGAGCATTGATAATCACTGGATATGTCTCACTTTCTCCCAGAAACACGTATTTAAGCAAATCAGGTAAGGGTTGTAGCTTTAGTAGCGGAGGGTGGGGAGGAGGGTTATGCAGGGGAGGAGAGGAAACAATAACAAAAATTTGCTGGTCCTGATTTATGAAGAATCCGCCTGCAGTGGTCATGTAATCCTATCTTAAGATATCAATGTTGGATAGGACAGGATAGTCAGGATCAGGGATGTTAGGAGCAGATGAACACCCATGACAACTAGATCCATGGGATGAAATGTGTATATCAATAGTCTCAGTTCCGTGTGGATCATGATCAAAGACCCTGGATAGTGAGGATGAATGTGCCATTGGGTCGCTGCAGAGGAGCCCAATATTCCCACAGAAAGTTGAATCTTCATCATCACTATCCTCCTCAATCAAGTCGCAATCAAAGTTCTTTGATGCCCTGAAAATGTCCAGTCTAAGCTTTTTGTTTCCCAGGGCAATCTCCATGCACCCTGATGCACAGTCAATATTTGCGCAGGCGGTTGCCAGAAAAGGGCGACCTAGGATAATCGGTGCATCACGGAGATTAGGAGGAACCTCCATATCAAGAACAAAAAAGTCCGCTGGAAAGCAGAATCCTTGGACTTTTACGATCACATTTTCAACCACCCCCCTCAATGTTTTTACAAATCAGTTAGCCAACTGTATGGTAATCGAGGTTGACTTTAACTCCCCAAATCGAAATCGATGAAATACTGCGGTGGGAGTTAGGTTGATGGACGATCCTATGTCAAGAAGGGCCTTATCAAAAGGGGAATGCTACAATAAGCAGGAAATCAATGGTGTGCCCGAGTCCTTTTTGGGCAGTAAGTCAGCTAAAATAATTGCACTGGCTTCCTTAGATAATACCATTTGTCGTCCGATCCTCTGCTGCCACTTCAAAGTACAGTAGTCCTTAAAGAACCTAGCGACAGCTGGGATGTGATCTATCGCTTCGAGGAGAGGGACCTGAATGTGAACTTCATTGAACATAGATTTCAGGTCCTCGAAATTCCACGTGTCCTTTTTCCATGTTGAATCTCATGTTAAGGCTGCGGGAAAAGGGATGGGAATTTCAGGGTCTAAAGGCTTCTTTCATTTATCTAATGAAGATGTCTTGTGAGAGGAAGAGGGTTGTGAGCCATCTCGTGGTATGGCATAGGAAAAATCGTTACCCGCTTGCCTAGATAGCGGGTCCTGTGTAGTCTTTCTGCTCCTTAAGGTAACAGCTTTTGCATCGGCGTGCTGTCCATGCAGGGGCAGAGGAGCGGGTTGGTCTAGATACACAGGGTTTGGCAACAAAGGTGCCCGATCGAGCCCATAACCAGGAGGTACGAGAGGTGCTTGCATAACCACGTGTGCCTACCCCTGTGGTTCTTGGAATCTAGGCGGGGCACCCTAATTCTGCACATATCTTGGGTTCGAGATAGTTTGGGAGGGTAAAGCTCCTTATGATCCATGCTCCTACATCATCTGGTTCTGCGTGTTCTGTATGCTTTGTATTTGGTCAACCATTGCCTTCATTATTTGGAGGTTGTCATGAGTAGATTTCCGAATAGATGCCTGCAGTTCCTCCTTCAGCGACTCCAAAGGCTCGACCCACTTTGGAGGGTAGTTGGCAGCTTGGTGCAGCGGCTGATAGATAGAGCGTGTATGTTGCTACTGAGACGGGAATGGCTGCTGCCTAGGATACATGTTCTGCACATTCTCGTATTGTCTAGTCTGGTAGTGTGGAACTTGACTCGGTCTCTATGGATTACCAGACCAGGCAAAATTGGGATGTTGGCGCCAACCAGGGTTATATGTTTCAAAAAATGGGTTGTTACGCCTGTATCCCTGAATGGCATTGACATCTTCGTAAGCTGAAGATGTCTCAGATGCGAATTCATCAAAAGAATACGCACTTGCATCATCATGTGGTGAGAAACCCTAATAGTATGGTGCCAGATCCATATTGTTCATGGGTTCCTGGTATACAGGATCCTGCGAAGATGGAGAGAAAACATCCCGAGTAATCAGATATGTACGAGAAGAGGGGGCTCGGGATGCTTGAGAGGAGTAAGATGGAGCAGTGTTGCCAGAAGAACTGGATCTCGCTCGCATCAATTCATCGAGCTTCTTATCGAGCAAATCCACCTTATCCAGCTTTTTGGTGATAATGTCCATGTCGGCTCGGGCAGATTCGGCTTGGGCTTCGTGGACATTAACTCGTTGCTGTCCAGGTCACTGGAACTGGCTCATTGAGGTGGCGTTCATCGAGTTCTCTGTTAAGGACTCGAACAGTTCAAATGCACTGTTCTCGTCCTTTGCGAGAAAGTTCTCACCGCTAGATGCATCGGCCAGGTACCGATGTGTGTCATCCAACCCATGGTAAAATACTTGCGCAAGGTGCCATTTGGGTACACCATGATGTTGGCACTTCCAGAGAAGATTGTGAAATCTGTCCTAAGCATCATGTAGCTTCTCTCCAGGGCCTTGAGCAAAAGTCGTGATTGTGCGCCTCATGGCATTTGTTTGACCGATCGGGAAAAACTTTTGGAGGAATTAGCGATGTAATTCCTCCCTGGTTCCAATTGGCCTCCCGATGGTCTTGAAACAATAAGTAGCTTTATTTTTGAGAGAAAAAGGAAAAAGCTTCATGAGAACAATCACAATATCAATATTCCTAGGTCAAACTGACTCTGCAATCTGACTCAGGTCTTCAAGGTGTTGGAAGGGATCCTCATTCAAGTTTCCATGGAAATGAGTCTAAATTAGACTTATGATATTCGATTTTAACTCGAATGCATCTCCGCCTGCAGGAATCCGGACCTGAGGTGCTATGATTGTTGCCGCCAGATCATAGAAGTCCCGCAGTTGTTCTCCACGTGGTGGGTGCTGCATCCTATCGAATGTCGTGAGAATCTGGTCGATGCTCTGCTCATATTTATGTTCCGTTTCCTCAATCTTGGCTTCCATACGAGCCATTGGGTCCTGATTTTTAGGGTCCTGATGAATTCGAGAACTGGGATTAGCCATCTTAGCTAATCAGGTGGAAGAAGGTTGAGACGAGAGGTTGGGTGAAAATCACCTCTGCCACCTTGGGTTTGGATCCCAAGGTCCTGCGAGGTTAGGTCTTAATGACCTTCCTTGCATACACCGACTCAAAGGGTTGGTGTAGTCAAGTAGAACAAGGCTAAGGCCTTGTTAATCAGAGTGGTCCTTAAAATCAGATGACCAAATTTTTCGTTCAAGTTCAAGTTAAAGAAAATTCAGCAAGAAACTGACTGCAAGGAATTCCCGCCTCTCAGGCTAACCCGGTGAAGGCGTTGGGTCAACCGGGTTTTATTGTTATAACGTTGTAGTATAGCCAGTTATTACCAACATTTCAAATATATAAATTTTTTACTCGGAACATAAAAGAGTTCCCGAGGTCGAACTCAGGGAGCAAGTTGTATTCTAGAGATATACATGTTTCTTTTACAAAAAATAAAGAAAGAGAGAGGGAAAGAATTTGTTGTTCTCTTTGTTTTCTCCTCGTGATGTTCTTCTTTCTTTCTTTCTTCAGATCTCCTTCTTCTTCTTTGTTCTGCAGAGGTGATGCTCTTCTTTCTTTCTTCAGATCTCCTTCTTCTTCTTTGTTTTTCTTCTTTCAGTTCTTCCCTTGTTCTTTTGTGTTCTCCTCTGCCTCGCCTTCTTCTGTTGTTCTTCAGATCTTCTTCCGTCTTTCTTCTTTTCCCTTCAGGACGTCGTCTGATTTCCAAATCAGACGACTTAAACTACCTGTTGCTACAGTCAGCTTCCTTCTTCTTCCGCGGTTCTTCTTCTTCACCTATGCCTGCACACTTCAGAGTGTTTTTCGTCAGAGGCAAAACCTACTCTACCCTCCCCCCCCCGCGTCTCTCTCTCTCTCTGAAACCACTCTTGGGAAAGCTCTCCCAGAGCTGCCGGGTAACCGGGTTCGGGTCAGGCCCGGGTCCAGGCCCACCGGCGTGCGTGGTGGGCGAGGAGTGCAGGTCAGTCTTGAGTCGGGTCGGGTCGGGTCAGGTCCGCGAGGCGTGAGCGTGGACGAGACCGGGTAACCGGGCGGGTGAAGGGGACCTCACCCCGTGTGCTGAGGCAGTAAGCCTCTAGCACTTTTGCATCTTATATCGCTGCGCCTCTTCAGGCTTTTCCGAGGTGGGACTAAATGTCCCACCTCAATTGCGCGCCCGCAGCGGGGAAAGCAGCGGGAGATCGCGGCGTCACGCGAAGCCTTCTGCCTTAGCTGCGAGCCTGGTGTTTTGTCGAAACGCCTCGCTAGGCCTGGGAGTTGAATCTGGGCATGGCGCTGAGCGTGGCGCACCTGTAGCTGCGGGCGGAAGCAGCTCCTTCTGCACGGCAATGGCGGCGGAGGTCGGGTGGCCTGTTCACAAGAAAACGGCCTCTCGGCCTAATCAGAAAGTGCCAGGAGCTTCGCCAGGGTGCGGCGAAGCTCGTGTGGGTGGTGGCGAGGCGAGGGGCGGCGTGCAAGGGCTGCGCTAGGTCGGACTGTGGGTCGGAGGATGGGTTTGTTCGATGGGGTTGCAGAGGGTGATGTGGGAGAAGTGGCAGGGCGGGGGTTGATCAGGGTGAGGAGGCGGAGGTCCTGCGGTGGTCGGCGAGCCGTGTGGGTTGCTGAGGTGATGGGAGCGGCTCGCCGGAGGATGGCCGGAGGCGGAGAAGGTGAGGGTGAACAGGAGCGGTCGAGGGTTTAATCAAATAAAAGACAGTGAGGAAAAGAAAGAGGGGGAGATGGGGAGGAGTTCTGACCTAGCTACGGAGACGAAAGGGGCCAGGGCAGGGCGACAGTCGTATCGACTGTCGCCGGAGAAGAAGATGCCCAGGGGAAGGGGCGGCGGCGAGCAGAGGGCTGGAGAGGCGCCAGCTGGGTACGGCATGGCGCAGGAAGAGCAGGGGAGGAGGTCTCTGCTGCTGGTATTGCGGCAGAGCGAAGAGGAGGAGGAGGAGGAACCACCAGAGCTGGCGGGCGTCTGCCGGAGGGAGAGGAGAAGAAAGTTGGGGGTTTTCTCCGTCAGACCCGAGCTGCCCCGGTTGGTGGAGCAACGGGGGGTATTTATAGGGATCAAACAAGGAGGAAGGCGGAGGGAGACGACGTGTCTCCCTCGTCGGAGGATGGCCGGAAACAAGAACCCATACCGTCCGTGCGTTCGCACGGCCGGTATGGTGGGTTACAACGACCAGGGGGGTGTCCCTGCGACGGCTGACGACGCAGGGCACCCCCGGTTTACTTGCCAGGTCCCCCACCTCACCCTGCGCGGCGCCATGCTCCGCGCAAGGTCGCCGGAGCATGGTGCTGGCAGGTTTTGCAGGGGGGACCTGATCGCAAAGAACGAAGGAGAGTTAGGGGCCAAAATGCGAGGGTTCAAAAGTTGAGGGCCAAAGAGTAAATATTTGAGGACCAAAGTGTAAAGTCGGTCAAGGGGGTTTCTTCTTACGCTCAAGTTTTTATACATGACTAATTAGGACCTAAGGAATCTGATGGTGAATTTCATTTCTATATTAAACCTTGTTTGACCGGTCAATTTACGCAAAAACCCAAATTAAGTTATTAATTGGGCATGGTTCTCAATGTAGGTCAAAATGGGTTCTGAAGGCCAAATTGAAGGTTCTAAACCCTAGAGATTATTTTTCTATGAATTTTAGAGGGTTTATTCTATTTTTACTTTGCCTCGAACCTTGTGAATTGAAGTGGGTTGTTTTAGGGTTATAGATTATCATTTAGTTTCTTGGAATTGCTGTAGCCCTTGCTAGATCATTTCATCCCACTTTTATTCTTATTAAGCTGCTTTGACCTATGTTTGGGCCCTGAATTACCCTGTATGCAGATTATACTGGTAAAATTGCATTTTTACCCCTTATGACTTATTTTCTTCTTAAACTCAGAATTCTCTGAGTTAAGCCTTTCCTTGAGATATGTAGGAGCTTTTATCCTTTGTATTGGGTCAAAATGAGCTAGTTATGGCTCATGATGAGGTTCTCATCATACCCCCATGCCTAGCTTTTGCTAGTCCCTTAGCAAAAACTTAAGGTTTCAACCCTTGTTCTAGACCATGAAGTTTTTAATAGTTTTAGATAAGTGCCTTTTTTATTTGAGCATAGATTAGGTTAGAATGCTGACCATAGGCCTAAAAGGTACTCTAGTACCAATCAAGATCCAAATCTGTCTAGCCTTAGCCTCAGTCTTTTAGCAAAGGTTTTTAAGGCCCACAAGAACTAACCTAAGGTTTATTGGACTTTGTGGTTAAAGCACCCGTGCTTGAAATGATTTTAGCCCTGGCTCAGTTCGCAGTGCGTTTTGTAAGAGAGATATAGAAAGTTTTTCTGTTTGGAGAGTTTTCTCTCTCTTTTTCTTTTTAGTTCTAGCCTAGGATTGGCTTTTCAACACGGTCTGTATCAGATTCCTTGCTCCCATCATCAATCCTCAAGGGTTCCTGGCGATCGATGCTTCGAGATAGCACCGCCCATGGCAACCCCCGGAACCCTGGCTATTGAGATTTCGAGATAATCCCATCCATGGTATTCCGTGGCCAAATCCAGACCCTGGCAATTGACACTTCGAGATAATGCCATCCATGGAATCTGAACCAGTAGAGTGCTTACATGCCCCCAGTAGGATATGTAAATATCCTAAGAGACAAGCACCGAGGAGATGATATTTTGTTACGCATCTTCGAGGGGATTTCCCGCCTCTCCGCGCTGGGAACTCGTCCAAATCAACTTGTGTTGATCGGCCGCTCCTATTCTAGGTGTTCTTTTCAGATTTTTGCGACGCTTCTGCGTGATTCTGATTTTTACGCTTACTGAACCAGGCTGTGTGTGAGATTAGGGTGCTTAGGTTACTGAGTCCCGTAAACCAAAAATTAGTTAACGAGGCCGAATACTCCCTAAGCCTTAGACCTAATACTTCAGCTTTTCATTTTCCTCAACCTCTTGAGGAGTGTCCAGATCTTAATGGGTACTAAGAGTCTATTCAAGAATGCCTAAGGTTTGCATTCTTACTAATCTCATTGTGCACTTTTCAGTTATTTTCTTGAATGAGGTCTAGAACTTAGGTTAATTCCTTAGTTCCTTACTAATGACTATCACCTTTTCTTATAATTTTGTGCTCCTTTTTCATTTTGTTTTTCTTCTCCTTCATAAAATTTCCTTCTCCTCTTTTCCTCTTATTCTTTTTCGAAAATTTTTTAATTTTTATGGTGTTTTTGGCATATGTGAATTTTTTTGTTTGAAACCTTTTCTTACAAGTTTTTGTACTTTCCTACCCCCCCATGCCTAAGATTTGCAATGTCCTCATTGCAACCTAGGGGTTTTTATTCAACTAAGTTCATACATTAGGATAGCTGTTTTGATGAATCTCAGATGCAAGCACCTGAGGTGGAGTTGGCTGCCCTAAAGTGTGAACTTCAAGTGCAAAAAGCTGTCAGAACAAGTTTCAGGTTTTCAAAGAGAATGACGGGCTGCCTCCCGTTGAGCGCTAAATTTGATGCCTTCAGCCAAGCGGGAAATGCGATGGAGAGGGGATGGTCAAATCAGCAGAGTTTTGTAAGACAAGCACCTTGATTAAGAGCCTGGTTGGTCCAACCAGGTGCTTGTTCAGATCAACAGGCTGATGATGCAGCCCAAACCCAATCAATCTGGTGGGTTGATAGATGTGGATAAAAAGGTGTGGAACCCACCATAAACTATGAAGCTCAGATAGATGTGGAAGTGTAAACGCAGGGTTTGGCTGAGTCGAATCAGCCTGGTCAGAGTAGGGACCTGTAGAATAGTCAATGAATGACGCGGAAACCCTACAGGGGTGATCAGAGAATGATAGAGCACGGTATGTAGTCTGATCAATGTTCGAAACCCGATGTGGAAATGCAATCGGCTTGGTGAGAGGTGAATCTGAATAGAAATTGAGTCCGGTTGCAGGTTGAGGTTGGGAAGAGGTTTTGATCCGTTCTGTGTGTGCGGATGAGGTGGCCATTGTGTACGAGGGCTCTTCTAGAGACGGATGATAGGTGGTTTCCTGTAGAGAGTCCTCTGGGTAACTATCAAATGCCGGAAGAGTGTCTGTAGGATGAAAGAAATCGGATTCGAGAAAAAATTTGGATTCTGGGTTACAATCACTCTTGGCATTTTCTGTTTTTGGTTCCTGAGGATCGAAAAGGAATGATTCTGTGTTATCAGTGATCTCGGGAATCAGGACCTCAGAGTCGGAGTCAGAGTCGTGAGAACTGAGGTCGTAGATAGGCCTGGCGTGTTCAGGAAGGAGAATCTCTCCGCAATTATAGTCAGATCTGAAATTGTCGGAGAGTTGGCGAAAATGATCATGAATTCCACCACAGCACAAATCATCAGATGTGGAATCAGCAGCCTGACTGGGTTCTAGCCTATATGTCACTTCTGGGCTCAAAAAGATGTTCTGTTCAAGCTCTAAGCTGGTAGGATAGACCCCATTAAAACCTTGCTCATCCAACTCCTCAGTTTCTGTATCATAAATTGGCATGTTTTCTGAAAAATCGATCAGATTTCCTGAGGATGTTGGAGAGGGATATTCATCAAATAGAGGCCCGGAATCATATTCTGTAAAAATTTGATCTTTCTCATAAGGGGCCTCATAATCTTCCCAATAAGTTTCAGATCTAGGTTCTAGGCTTAGGATGTGGGTAGAATTATTAGAACCTAAGTCCGAATAACCTTCGAGGGTCACCTTATCAAAACAAGGGGTGGAATTTATACCCTCCATAGGTTCAATTCTAATCTTGTTATTGCAGGAGTCTTGGAGTTCTAAGCTTGGTGATTTATGGCCTAGGGTTGGCTCAGCATTGTTTTCTCCTGCAACTTCCCAACCTATTTTAATGCTATCTTCTATTTGGGTTGGGAGTCGACAACCACCTTGTGCCTCAATCCCGAGGTCTGGGAAACTGGATTGATTCTTAGTACTGTTCCAAGATGACTCATCCTTTGTTTCTGGTGTATACGGGTATTTTTGGTTGATAGTTTTTTCTAAAAATCTCATCATCTCTACCCGTTTTTCAAGAGCATCTTGGTTTTGTTCCCAAAGTACAGGATTTGTCAAGCATTGAAGGTATTCAGATTTGTGTAATTTGTCTATCTCAATGTATCCTGTTAGGAGAACTTCTCGGGTTGATCCTTTTATGGCTCCTGTCAATAGAGTTTGGGCACAGTTTATGATGAAGGCTGTGGTTGTTGGGACATCAACCTGAATATCTCCTATTGGTGTTGAGGTTTTTTCTTCTTTTTCATAGAATTTTATGGCATCCTCGATCATTTTATCTTTCATAGATCTCCGATATTCAGGTTTCTTGAATGGTAGTCTTAGGTGGTTTGGCTGCATATTTGGATTAGGTGGTGGAATCAAGATGTGGAATTAAAGGCTTCGATGTAGACTCATGTTGTGCCAAGATGGAAGAAGGGAGTATCAGAGGAAAGATTAATGTGGTGGTGCTGCATAAACAAGGGAACTGAGGCCTAACCTCAGGGCAAGTGAATTCCTAAAGGAGGATTCAAGGACCTCCTTCCAAGCATATACTGAAGGATGTGATGAGATTAAAAGGTGCTGGACCCAATCAAGACACCCAAAAAATGTGTTGGGTGACTATAGAGGTGCGGGGCAGATGGACCCCTTGATCAGAAAGATCGTCCACCTGAGAATTACCTGGGCAGCCAGAGAGGGAGAGTCCCGCGAAGACCCCTACACGGTAGAGCGTCCCCACGGGTTACAGGGTTTCCCCCACCCGACCTCTCTTGTCACTGCGGTTCCAGGTAGACCAGAATGGGGATCTTGACCTCTTAAGTCTACCAATTTTAAGATCAGGGTGCTTAAGGTTTCACTTGAACTTTAGTCTTTTTAAGTGCAAAGAGTGACCTAATTTAAGGTTGGTTGACCCAAAGGGGTCAACTTTACCTTTTGTTTTCTTTGAGAGCTTTCAGGTCTTGTCTTTTAGGGTTCAAGTGTTTAGAGAGAGCCAATTGTTTAGGATTTTTCTTGTTAATTATTTTCAATCAATGGCTTGGGCACACCTCTTTTGGATTTCCTCAATTCTTGATTAAGGGGTGTGTTTCTACTGAAATCCTAATGTTTGACCTTATGTTGGCTCTAATTGGTCCATTTAACTCTTTGTTGGGCAATTAGGGCTCAAGCAAGAATGTGTTAGCCCTTAAATACCCTTGATAGTGTGCAGGAGTGATGAGTTGAAAACATGCAACTTCTTTATGGTTACTAAGTATGGAAGACAGGTTAGCTCTATATTGCTTGTTCTTTTCTTTTCTTCCTCTTTAGAGTTTAGGGGTTAATAGTGAGAGGAAAAATTTACCTGTCTTCGGAGTGGTTGTCGTGTGGTTGCTTGTCCTCTTGAGTTCCTGTAGCTGCACAAAAGAGAGGAGATTATCAGAAATTTAAAAAGAAGAAACAGGAATGTTTACCTCTAGAATAGCCGTTGCTCCCCGGCAGCGGCGCCAAAATGAAGGCGTTGGGTCAACCGGGTTTTATTGTTATAACGTTGTAGTATAGCCAGTTATTACCAACATTTCAAATATATAAATTTTTTACTCAGAACATAAAAGAGTTCCCGAGGTCGAACTCAGGGAGCAAGTTGTATTCTAGAGATATACATGTTTCTTTTACAAAAAATAAAGAAAGAGAGAGGGAAAGAATTTGTTGTTCTCTTTGTTTTCTCCTCGTGATGTTCTTCTTTCTTTCTTTCTTCAGATCTCCGTCTTCTTTGTTCTGTAGAGGTGATGCTCTTCTTTCTTTCTTCAGATCTCCTTCTTCTTCTTTGTTTTTCTTCTTTCAGTTCTTCCCTTGTTCTTTTGTGTTCTCCTCTGCCTCGCCTTCTTCTGTTGTTCTTCAGATCTTCTTCCGTCTTTCTTCTTTTCCCTTCAGGACGTCGTCTGATTTCCAAATCAGACGACTTAAACTACCTGTTGCTACAGTCAGCTTCCTTCTTCTTCCACGGTTCTTCTTCTTCACCTGTGCCTGCACACTTCAGAGTGTTTTTCGTCAGAGGCAAAACCTACTCTACCCTCCCCCCCCGCGTCTCTCTCTCTCTCTGAAACCACTCTTGGGAAAGCTCTCCCAGAGCTGCCGGGTAACCGGGTTCGGGTCAGGCCCGGGTCCAGGCCCACCGACGTGCGTGGTGGGCGAGGAGTGCAGGTCAGTCTTGAGTCGGGTCGGGTCGGGTCAGGTCCGCGGGGCGTGAGCGCGGACGAGACCGGGTAACCGGGCGGGTGAAGGGGACCTCACCCCGTGTGCTGAGGCAGTAAGCCTCCAGCACTTTTGCATCTTATATCGCTGCGCCTCTTCAGGCTTTTCCGAGGTGGGACTAAATGTCCCACCTCAATTGCGCGCCCGCAGCGGGGAAAGCAGCGGGAGATCGCGGCGTCACGCGAAGCCTTCTGCCTTAGCTGCGAGCCTGGTGTTTTGTCGAAACGCCTCGCTTGGCCTGGGAGTTGAATCTGGGCGTGGCGCTGAGCGTGGCGCACCTGTAGCTGCGGGCGGAAGCAGCTCCTTCTGCACGGCAATGGCGGCGGAGGTCGGGTGGCCTGTTCACAAGAAAACGGCCTCTCGGCCTAATCAGAAAGTGCCAGGAGCTTCGCCAGGGTGCGGCGAAGCTCGTGTGGGTGGTGGCGAGGCGAGGGGCGGCGTGCAAGGGCTGCCCTAGGTCGGACTGTGGGTCGGAGGATGGGTTTGTTCGGTGGGGTTGCAGAGGGTGATGTGGGGGAAGTGGCAGGGCGGGGGTTGATCAGGGTGAGGAGGCGGAGGTCCTGCGGTGGTCGACGAGCCGTGTGGGTTGCTGAGGTGATGGGAGCGGCTCGCCGGAGGATGGCCGGAGGCGGAGAAGGTGAGGGTGAACAGGAGCGGTCGAGGGTTTAATCAAATAAAAGACAGTGAGGAAAAGAAAGAGGGGGAGATGGGGAGGAGTTCTGACCTAGCTACGGAGACGAAAGGGGCCGGGGCAGGGCGACAGTCGTATCGACTGTCGCCGGAGAAGAAGATGCCCAGGGGAAGGGGCGGCGGCGAGCAGAGGGCTGGAGAGGCGCCAGCTGGGTATGGCGTGGCGCAGGAAGAGCAGGGGAGGAGGTCTCTGCTGCTGGTATTGCGGCAGAGCGAAGAGGAGGAGGAGGAGGAACCGCCGGAGCTGGTGGGCGTCTGCCGGAGGGAGAGGAGAAGAAAGTTGGGGGTTTTCTCCGTCAGACCCGAGCTGCCCCGGTTGGTGGAGCAACGGGGGGTATTTATAGGGATCAAACAAGGAGGAAGGCGGAGGGAGACGACGTGTCTCCCTCGCCGGAGGATGGCCGGAAACAAGAACCCATACCGTCCGTGCGTTCGCACGGCCGGTATGGTGGGTTACAACGACCAGGGGGGTGTCCCTGCGACGGCTGACGACGCAGGGCACCCCCGGTTTACTTGCCAGGTCCCCCACCTCACCCTGCGCGGCGCCATGCTCCGCGCAAGGTCGCCGGAGCATGGTGCTGGCAGGTTTTGCAGGGGGGACCTGATCGCAAAGAACGAAGGAGAGTTAGGGGCCAAAATGCGAGGGTTCAAAAGTTGAGGGCCAAAGAGTAAATATATGAGGACCAAAGTGTAAAGTCGGTCAAGGGGGTTTCTTCTTAGGCTCAAGTTTTTATACATGACTAATTAGGACCTAAGGAATCTGATGGTGAATTTCATTTCTATATTAAACCTTGTTTGACCGGTCAATTTACGCAAAAACCCAAATTAAGTTATTAATTGGGCATGGTTCTCAATGTAGGTCAAAATGGGTTCTGAAGGCCAAATTGAAGGTTCTAAACCCTAGAGATTATTTTTCTATGAATTTTAGAGGGTTTATTCTATTTTTACTTTGCCTCGAACCTTGTGAATTGAAGTGGGTTGTTTTAGGGTTACAGATTATCATTTAGTTTCTTGGAATTGCTGTAGCCCTTGCTAGATCATTTCATCCCACTTTTATTCTTATTAAGCTGCTTTGACCTATGTTTGGGCCCTGAATTACCCTGTATGCAGATTATACTGGTAAAATTGCATTTTTACCCCTTATGACTTATTTTCTTCTTAAACTCAGAATTCTCTGAGTTAAGCCTTTCCTTGAGATATGTAGGAGCTTTTATCCTTTGTATTGGGCCAAAATGAGCTAGTTATGGCTCATGATGAGGCTCTCATCACCCGGCCAGGCTGGTTACGAGGGGACTACAAGGAAGGTTCTTCCTTCGGCTTTCTCCTCCGATTCCGTTACCCCACAGCCGTGGTCGTTTGATGCTACCTCGCAGCCTTAGACACCAAATTTTGCAAGAGAGATTGAAACTACTCAGTAGTTTCAAGCCAAATGCAGGTTATTTGATGTGTTCTTTGTGAATTTTAACTTGTCTCTTCAATGTAGTATTTATGGTGGGTGGTCCACAAGGTGACTTGCCTCACCGACTAACTTTTGGACTTGTTAGGGTCTAAGTTAGTCCAATGTGGTCTTATTGGCTCATGCGCTTCTAAGTTGTTTCAAATTAAAGGCCACAAATCAAATATAAACTCTCAAGTAGAGATGGAATTCAAATGATTTGAAACTTAGCAAGAAGATTCCTTTTTCAATAAGCTTTTCAGAGAGTATTTCTTTTCAGAATTTTTACTATTCCCAACAATTAGTTATGAATTTTTAACCAGCAAGGGGTCAAATCTGAGATTTAGACCCCGTGTTGGTTTTTCTATTGGAAACGATATCAAATGTGCTCCAAAAATATGATATTGAAAGCTAATTTGATTATCTTTCACACCCCACAAATTTTGTGTAATCTGATATGTATGTTTGTCAGAATTGATTTTCAAAGTTCATAGAAGTTCTATTTTTAAGCAATTTGACACATATCTACTCCACGAATTTTTAAAAATTCCACAGATGGAATTTACTTTTGGGAATCATGGCGTTGGAAAGATAACTTAAAAATCTAATTCCATTCCAAATTTCAAGATTTTTGAAGCAATAGAAACATGGCTATTGAATTTTGAAGAGAACACATACTTTCTAGCCAAATTTCTAATAGCAATGTGTGCACTTGATTTCCGCAGTGCCCGCTTTGATTCGTTCGCCACTTCTTTGGTTTAATCCTACACACAAAAATAGTATGTTATAGATGAAATCAAAAGTAGCCTTGCCTCCCTAGCAACGGCACCAATTTGTTCGGGGCGTAGATCGCGTAAAAGATGAATATGTCGTAGTATAACATGAAATACGTCTCGACAAATAAAATTAATGGAACTGGGAGTCATAGTCGATCACAGGGAGGCAGAAAAACTCTTTTGATTTCATGCACTTGTTCTAAATCTAATTAGTAAATAGTAGAGATAATGAACCACAATATATATATCATATTATGAGTTGCATACATGGAATTGAAATAAATTTTAACATGAACATAAACTACATATATAACAGAATGAGGGCACCATGGGTGGTTTGTGGTGGCCTTTTGAAGAGGTTGAGGAGAGCAACGGTAATCCGACAGGGTGGCCTAACAGATTCGTCAGATGAAAAAGTAGAGAAGACGGGAAGGAGAAGAAGAGAGAGGGGTAGAAGAAGGAAGAAGAGAATGAGAGAGCATTGAGAGTTCTTTTTCTTCCAAAGGGAGGCCTTTCTTCCCTTTTATAGCTTTTTTTCTTGTACAAATCCTTCCTCAAATCCTTCTTCTTGGTGGATTTATTCTGGTGCTGCCACATGGCGCTCTCTGCAACCCGCATGCTCATCACGCCATTCAAATCCTACAAGCAGTTCTCGCGCCTTCCAGATCTCGCAGCAACCTACGCAGTTCCGCGTACCGCTTGCAGTGCGCTCTGATTGTGCCACGTGGCATGCTCTACATCCCCCAATCGCGCATCCATGCTAGCCCGCATCCTCCAGCAGCTGACCACCAATTTCTATGCAGCGCCGGGCTCGAACCCATGCATCGCGTATATGTGGGCACATGCGCAAGCATTGTGCCACGCACAGCCTTTAATATATATGCTTACTTAATTATATTTATATTAATCTGTTCTAGGTGGCGATGTGGCACGTTCGTGGCCATTAGATGAACATCCAACAGCCCACGCTGCGAGGCAAGGTGCCTTCAGGGGTTGGGGTGTGGTGAGGGGCGGCTGCGATGGTGCCACGTGGCACCATCGTGGCCATCCGTTCTTCTTCTCTTTACATCTGATGACGTAGGCCTCCGATTAAGTTGATTTCAACATCGTTGGACTACAAACGTCAATTCGGATCCATTCGTGCGATTGGATTTGTCATCTGAGGCCTGAATCTTCTTCAATTTGCCCTTTGGCTCTTGCTCTTCGCGGACTCCCTAAGGTTTGTACCAAAATTTGGGCCTAATCAGTGTGCATTTTAGTCCAGTTAGACTCTTTCTCTCTCAATTAGCCCCTCAGCTTTCAAAATCCTTGCAAATTGGTCCCTAAATTCTTTGTCTTCTTTGCAAGAAGGCCCATGCAACCATTGGAGGTCAACCAACCTCCAAGGAGCTTTTGACTACTCCTAATCCTACTCAAATCATCACCAAATCTCATCAAATTTGGTGGGATTGGTGTTCACATTGCGAGGAATCATCTGAAGATGATTTTGGATCCCAAATCATCCCTATTTGCCCTAGCGAACCCACAAGATTCGTAGGTCTCTTGTTCTTCAAGAACAAGCCAATTTAGGTTTGTTTCCTTATCTAAAGCTTGGCTAGAGCTCTACAAAAGCTTCCCCATTGCAAAACCTAACTCCTTAGCTCAGTTCAGGCCACAACTCTTCACATAATCCTCTCTCTGGCTGCCTCCCCGCAGCTTCGGCGAGTCTCCTCTAACCTCCTTCATCGCCCTCTGCCACATACCATAGGCAGAGGGATCGTCTTCATCTCCTTCTGCTCCTCGACGGCCAAATCAGGAGCATCTAGAACCCCTTCTTACTCGTTGTTCCACCATCGGAGAATTCATCATCACCGATGTTGGCAAATCATACTCGGCACCAACTCCTCCCTTTTATCCCTTAGAATAGGCCAATCTCTCTCCCCCTTCTTTAGGCTAGATTCGACCTCTTATATCCTCAATTCGACACACTGTTCGCTCTTGACCCCTCTGTCTTCTCCATGTCCGACCGAGCTCCAGCGAGGCCTCCACACCACCATAGACCACCAAACAACCCGCTTCCAACTCCATAAGCTTCGCTTCACCTTTCCGCACAAAAACCCTCACTCAATTCCACTAACACCAATTGAATCGCCCCACCAAACTCACCCACCATTGTTCACCTTCTCTGACTTCGCATGGCCACCACACACCACCACACACCACAAGGACACCGCCACAGCACTCCACATCCACCGGTGATCCTCCTAGACTATCTGATTAGGGCCTAGAGCCCGTACTTGTGATTTCAAGTTTTCATCGTTCACTGCCATCGCCGTCATCTTCCCCGACCACGTCTACTCATCTTTGCCTACTGGGTGACCAATTGAAGCTTGAAATCAACGTGGCCCAGCTCTAGGTTGCTTCCCAGGTCCTCAGTCAAAGACTTCGACCGCGATTGCTGCTCCAATTGACGCCTTCAACTTTCTTAGCTGTGCGTGGAAAAGAAGAGGTGGGATAGTCCCACATCGGTGAATGAGAAGCCCCCAACAGCACATAAGTTGAATTAGTGTTCTTACCTCCACACTAAGTACACGAGGGGTCGGGTCCATCAAATGCACACTTGCCCTCATGCCTCACCTGCGACGCATACCTGTAGGTTTGGCCAATCTACAGGATTTGATTACCTGATATTAAATTCGATTAACCTTGGATTTGGGAAAGAAGAGGAGAGACATCTGATAGAGAGGGGGGAGGGTTTTGCTATGTCACCTCTTGACTGTGCCCCTGTGCTGAAGAGAGTCTCTCTATACTTAGCCTCTGAAGAGAAAGGTCATGCTTTGTGTTTGAAGAAGGAAAGGCTTGCGAAGAAGAGAGAGAGGCTTTCTGAAGAGCCTTGCCCTTGTGTGTGCCTTCTGTGAGACACTCTACTATGTGAAGGATAAGTCATCTGTTCTGTTGATAAACACACATGAATTCATGATAACATGCTTATTTACGATAGTTCCTAGGCGTAGCATTGCATATCATGTTATAAATACTGCATAACATCCATTGCATTGCATTTAGGATAGTTGTGTATTATGTACATTAATTCTTCCATTTTATATGGCCAGGAGGTAGCACGACATCTTTACGGGCTTCGAATGAAGAATCTGACCGTACGGATGAATCTAGAGCAACGATCGCAATTTGTCAATGCAAAAATCACCCCGATCAGAGCTCCGTAGCACCCTCTACAAGAAGAAGACGAACAGCCCAGATAGCGCCACGTGGAGCCATCTAGGTCACCCCACCTGAGCGATCGCATTCCCAGCCTCGCCGCAAGAAGAGATCCTACCATTTGATCTCAATCCAATGGCTGAGACATGCACTCCCACAGTTGAAGGGCACTCTACATCACCCAACCTCAAGCAGCTCAAGGTTCGCCTCGACCGTTGGATCTTCATCCAATGGTCAAGGCATGCGATCGCACCGCTCTCCACTCGACAAAGTGGTGCTTTGGCCAAACGATGAAGCACCCCTTCCTCAAACGAGAGATGAGAGTTCGAGCCACAATCCACTGCGCTAGCTACAACACTGGCTAAAATAGGGCCACTAGATCTTGATTGAGCAGTTGAGAGAGATTCTTCACATGCAATCTGACGTAGCACACCAATGTGAGCATGCATGCCAAATCGTACACCTGCCATCAGGAGCGTGCAGTTAAAATAATCAAGAGCCGCATCCGCCGTCCAATCCTCGCAATCACGCGAGGCTCATGATTCAAATCAATGAGGCATGATCTACAGGCGATTCTCAACCGTGCGATTGATGATCCGATGGCTGCCAACGCATGCACTAACGGTGCAGAATTCAAATGCGGGTGAACGGATGTGTCCTCCTCGCGATCCCAACCATCCACGCCCGATCCAATGGCTGATGATCGCCATGCCCTACGCCAACAGCAGTTGTGCTTCCAAAGGCCAGCCAAGGTGTATGAATGCTACAGCAACACCCCCAGCGGGTCTTAAGTAACGTCTTAAATGTCGCTAAATACCCGTGCATGCAAACCACCTCCATTCTACCACTATATAAACACCCCTACACCCCCATTCCTCTTCATCTCTACCTACTGTACTCCCACCTACTCCAAAGCTCTAGTAGCCTACCAAAGCTCCATTAAAGCTTACTCTCAAGCTCCAAAGGCTTCTTATTAGTGTAATATTCCTATTTCCCACCAAATATTCATCCTTCATCCCACCACCTTCATAGGTTGCCTTGGAGCCGTCCTCCCATCTCCATTGCGGTAGAAGATCGTCTCCGTCTCCTCACCTCAATTCTACAGCCTCGATGAAGCATTCCTCTACTCGGTGTCCTCCTGCATCTCACCTCCATCGTCCCGCATCTCTCCTCCTTCATCCAAGCTTCCGCTAGGCACCGTCGTCTCGCCGAACAGCCGATTCAGGAGATTTCTTCTGACCCCTATCTCTTTTATGCTTTCGTAGATTATTGTAATAAACATTGGAGTGATATATCATATTTATTCCATCTCATTTTGTGAACTTATCTTGCTTGTCTTTTTACTTCAAAAACACAAAAATAACAAAACCTCAAAATACCAAAAAGAAACAAAATGAAGCATGATTTTCGAACAAAGTAAATGTCGCCTCCCTGTGTTCGACCCGGGACTCCCTTGGAGTTTTGATTATAAATTGTATTTGATAGACTCATTTTGCGAGCTACGACAACGGGTTCTCCAAACCCCAATTTTAATTCACGAAACATGACTCATCACCTATGAAGGCGACGTCTGATTTGGTTCTGAGCACTATAGAATTATTTAAGTATTAAGTTAACATTGATTTCTGATTGAGGATTACTGTCAAGTAATTTGGATAATTGAATGCATGCTTAATTAAAGAGAATAAGTGGTGATTCAAATCACCATTGTTTTTATTCTCTTTCCTTTTTGATTCCATGATCTCTTGAGAATACATTGGATATCATTGAATACCAACTTGATCAATTTCATTCATTGCATATCTTTTATTTTGATCAATTGATTGTGGTTATCTATTTTAAATGAAGATTAATGTGTGAGTTCCATATTTGCTTCCTACGAACGACCTTGGACTCTAGTTAGAATCTGAGTTTATAAATTTAAATGTCTTCTTGTGTGATTTAGGGGTGTACTACAACAAATGTATCTTTAAAACCTCTATTTCACGCATCAACAAGCCTCCAGGTGACAAGTGGAAGGCTGAGATGGTGACACGTGGCCTAGTAGTGGTACTGATCCAGCTCTCTAAGTCGTTGATTCTGCGAACGGCTGCGTTGATCCACCTTACCTTTTGTTCTGTGAAGGAAAAGTGCTTATGCATGAAAAATTCCAAGTGTTGAGAACACTTAGTGCGTAAACTCTGAAGGCTTCTGTGCAAGAACTAAAGGGCTTTATAGCCTAAGTGATTAATGAAGAAAAGCCTCAGTTTGATGTGGATTAAATGGTTGTTATAAAATAACACTTCTAGCAGTATTTCTTTTCACAAATTCAATGCAAATATTTCCCTTTTGCGTATGGAATGATTGCCATGTATTAATGTTCATTTTTATGCAATTATTCATGTGGTTAACATATTATAGCTAATTAAGTAGTTAATAATTGTATAATCTAAGTATATATGTAAATTATAAGGTAGTTAAGTAAATAGATATTAATTAACTGTAACTTAAGTAAGTAACAATAGTTATATTAGTAAGTTATAGTTAATAAACTACGTATAATTTTAGCAATTAAGTTATAGCTTACTATTTATAATGACTAGGTATTAATTAAGTTATTTAAGTTAAAATTTAAGTAAACACTAAGTGTTGTGCGTGAATCGAGATTTGTTAAAAATCGTGTGTTGTAATATAATCGGAGCACACGAAAATGACTTTTAAATTTATAACTTCTTGAAATGAATGTATTATGAGGTCGTTAGCTAAGACTAGTCAATGCACAACTTATCACTATTAGGATTTTCCAAAAATTCAACTCGGGAACTAGATGTGATTGATTCAATTCTCTAAGGTTAGGGTCTATTTCATAAATGTAATTAAAAATTAGACACATAGCTTCAATAATTCAATGAAGAAAATTATTATTCAATCATTTAGTTTTCAAGTCAATCAATGAAATGTTAAGGAGAGTTAATCTTCAAATAAACAATATCAATAGTGCCTAGACCAAACTGTGTAATAAGAATTCATTTATAACCAAAATTGAAAACAAATCTACTAGGGATTTCAACTCAACCCTTGAGAGAATTTATTCTCATGCATTCACATCCTTGGAAGCTTACGTTTGAATCCCTGCAGAAGTTGCAAATTGGTCCCTGCCAACTTCCTTTTTCTTCTCACGTTGACCCCTCCCAACAGAAGCAACAGGAGCTCAAGCTCCATTCGTCGAAGAAGGCCTTGATGTTCCAGAAAGTTTCTCGTGAAGCTTGAGAGCTCGAGGGTGGTCAATAGAGGTTGTGGTCATCGATGAAGATGATGGCAGCCGATGGTGGTGGCTTGGTGCGAGAGAGGTAGAAGCTTCAAACTGAGGGGCCAATGGGCTTTTCCCAGGCCCACTGGAGGTGATGGCATGGGTGATTGATCGCGACGAGGCCAGAGGAGGTCGACCAAGCTCAGAGTAGGTGGTAGTTGCAGGTGATGTCCAACAAGGAGCTCAGGTAAGTAATCGACCCAATAAACTTGGGGCTTTTACTTAGAAAGGCATGATGAAGGTCTTGAGGTGGTCGGTGGTGAGTGAGGTCATGTTGAACGAAGTGGAGTGATGATTGGAGTTGACGTTAGAATACGGCCGATCGTGAAGAAGATGAAGGTGGCACGGGTGGAGATGGTCGTGATGCTCAAATCTAAAAGTCCTATTCTACCCTAATAAGAGAGAGGAAGAAAACTAACTATCTAAGAGATGATGGCAGAGGCCAGAGGGTGTCAAAGAAGGTCGACCGAATGTGGAGAGGGTGAGGAATCTGGCGATGGCGTTTGGAGTGATGAAGAAGGGGAAGGGGTTGGCCCTATGGCAAGAAGTTCGGCAAAGAACGGGTGAAGGCAACCATGCCCTTGGTTGGCAATGAGGATTGGTGACGAGGGTCGACGATAAAGAGTGGGGTGAACACGCGCCAAAACTCGACGACTTGGCTCATGGAGGCACGGCCAAGCTTTATAGGTGGTTGGCACAAAGGATTGGAGCCAAATCGTACCCTCGATAAGGTAGATTTGCACGAACTCTGGCGATGACTTCAGGTGAGATTTATGGCCTCCACAAATGGCAACAAGACCTGGTAAAAGCTCCAAATCGAAGAGCTATGAAAGGGGGATCCCTCCACCAAATTTGTTGGGATTCCACTACATGGATTGAGAGCAATCCATGACTGAAATCGCAGTCGCAGAGCTTCTTCACTGCCAGAGGAGGAAGAAGATGCTGATGTCACCATGACGTCAATGAGGGACCTGAAAGAAGGGTTTTTGGACCAAAATGAACGAAATTCAAAAGATGAGGGCCAATATGCAAAGTAGGTCATGATGATATCCAATTAGTCTCAAATTTTTAGGGTAACTTAATTTGAACCCAAGGAATCTACTGGTGACTTCAATTTTGTGTTTTGATGAATTTTAGTTGGTCAATTAATGTTCTAACCTAAAATATATTGAATATTCACCTAGGTAGCTATTTTAGGTCAAAATGGGTTCATTTTGTCAAATTGATTGTTCTAAATTTTATAAAAAAAATTTAAATAATTTTTAGAAGATTTAGATTACATTTATTCCCATCATAACCCTTTGAATTAAAGCAAGGCTAAAATTAGGGTTTTTAAATATGAATTAACTTTTACTTTCAGAAAAACCCTAAATCAGTTCAAGCAAGCCAACTTATTTGAACTTTAAGCTTATTTGACCTTCAATTAAGTTTAGGCTTACCCCTTGGTTACTCTTCAGTAGTATTTATCTGTTAAAATAGCAGGTTTAATCTATTTTTCATTCATTCCTATTAATTAGGCCAAAATTGAATTATACCTTTTAATAATTAATTAAGTGAATCTAACCTTAGGATTTAGCCAAATTAAGTAGATATGGAGGATGATGGTGTTACCATCATACCCTCATGCCTAACATTCGCTAGTCCCTTAGCAAATTCTTAGAGTTCAGAATAAATTTTTAGCCCAAGGGTATTTTTGACATTTAGCTTAAAATAATTTGAAATAACTTAATTTGTTAATCCTGGTCAGATGGCCAATAGTGCTCTTATGCCTAAGAGTTTGGATAGCCTGATTCCTCAACACACTAAGATCTAACAGCTCCCTAATTTAATTTCACCTGACTCTTAATTTTTAAACATAAGGGCACATGGTTCAGGTTGGTCTCAGTTTCACTCTCGATATTATTGTTATTAAGGTTGGAACACATGTAGTCGAAGGGAATTGAGTTAAAGGTCCTAAGTGTCAAATTAATATCCTTTGGACTTCGTCGGCTACTCCCACATGAATTTGGTAGCTTTTTAGCCTCCCACTGGGGTCAACCTCAGGGTATATCTCTCCGAAAAAGAAAAATAAAAATATGGCACCATTTTTTATTCTTTTTATATATATCTCTTTTTTTTATCTTTATCTTTATCTTTTTTTTATTTTATGTGGTGCGAGTGTGTGAGGCATTTGTGAGCCTTATGGGGTGGTGAGGACAAGTACATTGCTTACTAAGATTTACATATACATGCCCAACCAAAATAAAAGTTAACTGCGTGCACCTTATTAGGGAAGTGGCTCTCCATCCTTCAAGGGTTGGCTGCTATAAAAGAGTTATTTTCTAACTCTACCTAACTCCAATGTTTTATTAACCTTCTACTCGGGTCATACGCGTAAGGGTGTGTTCCGATTTTTCAAACTCCTAGACCAAAAGCAACAAAGAGATTAGTTTAAACACTTGTGCCCCTTAGTCCAAGAAATTAGATTATCCGACTTCGCTCAATAGGGTAATTTAAGCTGTGCATAATCAAGCACACTTGGCCCAAAAAATCTAAGGTCAAGGGTGTGGGTGTCCTGATACTAGACTAGAGCACAACTTAGAAAATGACCAAGACTAATAGATTATTCATTCAGCACATTCTTCTTCCTTTTCGCCACTCCTAAAAATTTGCAATTCATCACAGAAAGTATTTCCCCCCTTTTTATTAGAGTTTTTTTTTATGAGAATCCTTCAAAGAAATATAATTTTCAATCATTTGCATTTTAATACCCCCCATGCCTAAGTTTTGCAATGCCCTCATTGCAAACAGGATGGGTTTGAATTCAATTTAATTCATAATTTTAGAGCACGTTTATAATGGGTGAGTGGACGAGTCAAAAATGGTTGTTGCGGATAATTTCAAACTTCAATACAAAGATTGGAGCTGGAGTCAGCTGTTCTGAAATATGAATTTTAAAGTGAAATAGGAATGCTTTTTAAGAAGAATATTAAAGGTCTCGGGTTTTTACAGAAATAGATGAGTTGCCTCCCATTAAGTGCTAATTTTACCGCCATCAGCTGGGCACAATTCAACTTAAGTGGAATGAACGTTAAAAGATTCTTCATCCAAGTTCAAATCAATCAGTTCAAGAAAAGGTTTTAGTCTTTGCCTGCTCACAACAAAAGGATTTGACTCTTGGCTAGGCTCACTGATTTCAATAGCTCCATTTCTAGATGTCCTTTAGACTAGAAAAGGTGTGGTCTATTTCGATCTTAACTTGCCCAGGAAGTGCTTAAGTTGGGCATCAAAAAGAAGCACTTTTTGAGCAAGAAAGAAAGTTTTATGTGAAATGTGCTTCTAATGAAGTGCCTTAATCTACTCCTTGTAGATACATGAGTTCTTGTATGCATCATTGCGCAGTTCATCGATCTCGCTCATTTGCAATCGACTGTGGATTTCAGCCTTCCTGAGATCCAAATTACACTTCTGTACTGCTTAGTAAGCTTTATCCAACTCTACAGGAAGGTGACATGACTTCCCGTAAACCAGTCTAAAAGGAGACATACCTAACTTATTCTTATGGGCGGTCCTATAAGCCCATAATATTTCTGTAAGCCATGTTGACTAATGTTTTCTATCAAGTAGAATGGTGACTTGAAGAATCTTTTTTATTTCCTGGTTGGAGATCTCGGCCAATCCTTTCATTTGCAGGTGATATGGAGCCAAAATTCTGTGCGACAACCCATATTTCTTCAATGAGGACTGGAAGTGCACATTCACAAAGTGGGACTTGCCATCACCGATGATGGCTTTAGGAACCCCAAATCTAGGAAAGATGTTCTCCTAAATGAAGTGGACAACCACCTTATGATCATTAATTCTAGTAGGGATGACTTCAATCCATTTTGAGACATAATCTACAGTGAGAAAGATATACTCAAAGCAGTTAGATCCATAAAAAGGTCACATAAAATCAATCCCCCAAATATCGAAAATCTTTCACATAATAATCGGATTCAGGGGCATCATATCATGAGGCCCCATGTTGCCGAGGGTCCGGCAACGGTCACATGCCTTACAATAAGTTTGTGAATCTTTGAATAGTGTGGAACAAAAAAGCCCACACTAGAGGATCTTCGCTACAATTTTATGCCTAGAAAAATGGCCACCGCAAGCCTGGTCATGACAGAAAGAAATAATATCATTGACCTCATTATCAGAAATGCATCTTCTAATAATTTGGTCATTGCCAATGTGAAAGAGATAGGGATCTTCCCAAAAATAATCCTTGGCATCAAAAATCAACTTGCCCTATTTGTTCTTTGATGACTCTATAATGTTCAGCGTTAATATTATCAATTAGAGTCAATTTAGAGGGTACATGTGCGATAATGTTATATTATAGTGGGTTCAGGAGCATTGCATGCTTTCTGCATTATTCCATGTTAAAGATTGCTTAGAATCAATGTTTAATGACCATGTGCACAAGTCCATATTGAAACAGGTCTCAGACGAGCGATCGGACCATACAGATGGATCCGGATTGACGAACGGAGTCCAACGGACTCAAAATCATCCCAATCCAACCTCTATAGCTCCCACAACAAGCCCAAGGAAGATCAATGGCCAGGGGGCAATGCAACATCCTTATGGACCTCAGATGAAAAATCCGACCATACGAATGGATTCGAAGTGGCGATCGCAGTCTGGCAACGTGGGAATCATCTTCATCTGTGCACCGCGGCATCCTCTATAACAGAAAAGATGATGGATGGACTAGATGGCACCACATGGCACCATCTAGGCTGCCCAACACTGACCCTTCATCACCGCATCATTTGTGCCCTCTACTCTCAGCCTTTGGATCTTGATCCAACGGCTGAGAAGCTGCCTCCATCGCACACTGAAGGCAATTGCAGCTCCTTCTCCATGTAAGATCCACCGTTGGATCAGCATCCAACGGTCGCCACCGCTCTAGCACCTCGACATCTTCACAACCATCCACATAGATGGCTCATTGGTCATGCCTCCAGCCTGCATGCACCCATCAAGGGATCGAATCCCACTTCGACCCCATCACGTGCCAATTAAAATTGGACCGTTCGATCGAGCGTGATGAGCGCCATCCAGCCACTCGATTCTCATGCACGCGATCACGTGCTCAAGCATGCCCCATCTGATGCGTGCGGGGCACGACTTAAGGAATAGGCGAGGTTTGAATCCAGCCATCCGATCAAAATGATCCTTGCACTATGCGCATGGAGGGCAGTTGTGTGCATGAAGGCACGAGGGTGGGGGCAAGGGAGACAGATGCGGCGGATCTTTAGTGACATTTTGGATGTCACTATTGACCCAATGATGACTTTGAGCCCTTTCCTTAACTATAAAAAGGGCTCTACCCCTCCCATTTGCACCAAGCTTACACCTAAGAGCTACCACCACCTTCTAGAGCTCCGAGCAAGGTCCTCAAACCGTCAAGTCACCAACGGAAGCTCCTCCACCACCGTAGCTACCTCGACAACGTCTTCTTCCTTGTCTTAGTTTTATTTTATGTGATAGTGTAGTACATGTTTTTCATTTGAAGTATTCATCTATATTTTGTTCATCATAACATTTGATAATTAATAGAATACATCTTTGATATATTATTCGCATCATGATTCTCTAACCCTATTCCTCCCTCTCTCCCTCTTTCTTCCTATCTCTAACTTTCTCGTTTTCTCCTTTTTGCAAGCGAATCAAAAGCGATATTTTTTTGACACGAAAGCGATTAGCAGATTCAATACTTTGCCTCCCTGTGTCTGACACTACGACTCATATCCAATTACTTTTCTAGGTAAAATTGACATCGTAAAACATGCTACAATGAACATTTTTTACGCAAACACGTTAGTGAACATCAACCTTGGCCCAATTAGATGGGACTTTCCCAGTGACCAAGTAGTTCACACTATTAACAACCCATGGAAGTCCATTAATGGCCAAAAGATGTTCATTTGGAAAATGCTCGGTAATAGGTTTGGGTGGGTCAATGATCGAAGAAGGAAGATGGGATAAATGGTCAGCAACAATATTCTGTTTTCCCATCTTGTCACGTATCTTGAAGTTGAATTCTTACAAAAGCAAGATCCATCTAATCAACCTCGGTTTAGCATCCTTCACAAGCAAGTGCCCCACAATAATGTGATCTGAGTATATAATAACATGGGATCCCAATAGCTATGATCTGAATTTCTCTAGACCAAATACTATGGCCAACAGCTCTTTCTCCGTAATTGTGTACTTATGCTAAGCCTCGTCAAGTGTCTTGCTGGTTGAAACGTCGGTTTTGTATTTGTTATAACGTTGTAGTAAAGCCGGTTATTACCAACACTTCAAATATAAATTTTTTACTCGGAAAATAAAAGAGTTCCCGAGGTCGAACTCAGGGAGCAAGTTGTATTCTAGAGATATACATGTTTCTTTTACAAAATAAAGACAGAGAGAGGGAAAGAATTTGTTGTTTTCTCTTTGTTCTGCAGAGGGGATGCTCTTCTTTCTCTCTTTCTTTAGATCTCTTTCTTTCTTTTTGTTCTGCAGAGGTGCTTCTTCCTGCTGTTCCTGCTTTGGTGGTTATCTTCTTTCTTCAGAGCTCCTTGTTCTTCTTCTTCGTTCTGCAGAGGTGATGCTCCTCTTCAGATCTCTTTCTTCTTCTTCCTTGGTTTCTGTCTTGACCTCTCTTCTTCTTTTTCTGCAATTGTGGTGACCCTTTCTCTGTTCCCTTTTCCTCTTTATGGTTGCAGAGCTTCTGCCTTCAGCTACTAAGTCTTCCTTTCTTCTTCTTCTGCTTTGGCCGTTGCTCTTCCTTCTTCTTCAGCCTGCCTTCTTTCCTGCTCTGGCTGCTGACCTTCCGTCGTCTGACCCGGTACTTAGACGACTTAACTACGCATTTGCTACAGTGCAGCTCCTTCTTCTTCCGCGGGTCTTCTTCTTCGCCCGTGCCTGCACACTTCAGAGTTTTTTTTTTTTTTCGTCAGAGGCAAAACCTACTCTACCCCCCTCCCCCGCGTCTCTCTTTCTCTCTGAAACCACTCTTAGGAAAGCTCTCCCAGAGCTACCGGGTAATCGGGTTCGGGTCACGCCCGGGTCCAGGCCCACCGGCGTGCGTGGTGGGCGAGGAGTGCTCAGTGTGATGAGGCGGAGGTTCGGTGAGGGTCGGCGAGCCGTGTGGGTTGCTGAGGTGATGGGAGCGGCTCACCGGAGGGTGGTCGGAGGCGAAGGGGGTGAAGGTGGTCAGGGTCGGTAGAGGGCTTAATTGAATAAATTGAAAGCGGGGAAAGAAAGAGGAGGAGAAGGGGAGTAGCTCTAGCTTACTTGCAGGGACGAAGGGGGAGGAACAGGGCGACAGTCGTATCGACTGTCGCCGGAGAAGACGATGCTCAGGGAAAGGGGCGGCGGCGAGCAGAGAGCCGGAGAGGCGCCAGCTGGGTGCGGCGTGGCGCGGGAAGAGCAGGGGAGGAAATCTCTGCTGCTGGTATTGCGGCAGAGCGAAGAGGTGGAGGGGGAGGAAACCGCCGGAGCTGGTGAGCATCTGCCAGAGAAAGAAGAGAAGGAAGTTGGGGATTTTCTCCGTCAGATCCAGGCTGCTCTGGTCGGTGGAGCAGCGGGGGGTATTTATAGGGATGAAACAGGGAGGAAGGCGGAGGGAGACGACGTGTCTCCCTCGCCGGAGAATGGTCGGAAACACGAACCCATACCGTCCGTGCATTCGCACGGCCGGTATGGTGGGCTACAATGACCAGGGGGGTGCCCCTGCGACGGCTGACGACGTAGGGCACCCCCGGTTTACTTGCTAGGTCTCCCACCTCACCCTGCGCGGCGCCATGCTCCGCGCAAGGTCGCCGGAGCATGGTGCTGGCAGGTTTTTGCAGGAGGGACCTGATTGCAAAGAACGAAGGAGAGTTAGGGGCCAAAATGCGAGGGTTCAAAAGTTGAGGGCCAAAGAGTAAATATATGAGGACCAAAGTGTAAAGTCGGTTAAGGAGGTTTCTTCTTAGGCTCAAGTTTTTATACATGACTAATTAGGACCTAAGGAATCTGATGGTGAATTTCATTTTCATATTAAACCTTGTTTGACCGATCAATTTGCGTAAAAACCCAAATTAAGTTATTAATTGGGCATGGTTCTCAATGTAGGTCAAAATGGGTTCTAAAGGCCAAATTGAAGGTTCTAAACCCTAGAGATTATTTTTCTATGAATTTTAGAGGGTTTATTCTATTTTTACTTTGCCTCGAATCTTGTGAATTGAAGTGGGTTGTTCTAGGGTTACAGATTTATCATTTAGTTTCTTGGAATTGCTGTAGCCCTTGCTAGATCATTTCATCCCACTTTTATTCTTATTAAGCTGCTTTGACCTATGTTTGGGCCCTGAATTACCCTGTATGCAGATTATACTGGTGAAATTGCATTTTTACCCCTTATGACTTGTTTTCTCCTTAAACTCAGAATTCTCTGAGTTAAGCCTTTCCTTGAGTTATGTAGGAGCTTTTATCCTTTGTATTGGGTCAAAATGAGCTAGTTATGGCTCATGATGAGGTTCTCATCACTGGTATAGTATATCACCACTAGTTTCCCATCGATCTTTTTCCTAAGTACCTCTCCTACCAAGTAGTCAGACGCATCGCACATGATCTCAAACAGTTGAGACTAGTCAGGAGATTATAGGATTAGAGCTTGGGTTACTCAATCGCACAAGATCTCGAATGCATGAACACACTCACTAGTCATCTTAAAGGGAGTGTCCTTTGAGAGAAGATTAGTCAAGGGGTGTGCAATCTTAGAGAAATCAGATAAAAACGTCAGTAAAAACCAACGTGCCCCAGAAAAGATCAAATATCTTTGACCAAGGAAGGCACATAAAGTTTGGAAATCAGATTCACCTTTACTTGGTCAACTTGGATACCTTACTTAGATACAAGGTATCCAAGAATGATGCCCTCGGGAACTGATGAGAACCTCATCATGAACCCTAACTAGCACAATCTAACCTAAATATGCGAGAAAAAGCTCCTACATAACTCAAAGAAAGGCTTGACTCAGAGAATTCTGAGTTTAAGAAAAAAATAAGTCATAAGGGGTAAAAATGCAATTTCACCAACACAATCTGCAAACAGGGTAACTCAGGATCCAAACATAGGTCAAATTAACCTTATAAGAAGGAAAGTGGGATGGTTCGATCCAACAAGGGCTACAGCAACTCCAAGGAATTAAATGACATTCTCTAACCCTAAAACAAACCCACTTCAATTCACAAGGTTCGAGGTAGGGTAAAAATCGACTAAGCCCTCTAAAATTCATAGAAAAATAATCTCTAGGGCTTAGAACCTTCAATTTGGCCTTGGGAACCCATTTTGACCTACATTGAGAACCATGCCCAATTAATGATTTAATTTGGGTTTTTTACGTAAATTGGCCGGTCAAACAAGGTCTGACCTAGAAATAAAATTCACCATTAGAATCCTTAGGTCCCATTTAGTCATGCATAAAAACTTGAACCTAAGATGAGACCTTCTTAACCGACTTTGCATTTTGGTCCTCATCTATTACTTTTTGACCCTCAACTTTTGAAACCCTTGCATTTTGGCCCCTATGTTCTTCGTCGTTCTTTGCATACAGGTCCCTCCTGTAAATCTCTGAGCAGCGCCATGCTCCGGCGACTTTGCACGGAGCATGGCGCCGCGCAGGGTAAGGGAGGCAACCTGCCAGTTGAACCGGGTGTTCCCTGCGACGTCTGCTGTCGTAGGGACACCGCCATGACTTCTGCCCTCGCCCACACCTTCTGTGAGAATGCGCGGAAGGTATGGGTTGCAATTCCAACCACTCTCCGGCGAGGGAGGCACATCGCCTCCTTGCGCCCACCCCTCTGCCTCCGCCTTTATAAGGACCAGCGTCGCCAGCCGACTCTGGTAGCTCGATCCTGATGGAGAAAACCCCTACCTTTCCTATCTTCCCACTCCGGCAGAAACCCACCAGCTCCGGCGGTTCCTCCTCCTCCGTCTCGTCGCTCTACTGCAATACCAGCAGCAGAGCCACCTTCGCCTGCTCTTCCCGCGTCGCGTCGTACCCAGCGCACGCCCTCCCGCTCCCTTCCTCACCGTCGCCCTCCCACTCTGGGTATTTCTTCTCCGGCGTCAGTCGATACGGCTGCCACCCTACTCCAGCCCCTTCGTCCCTGTAATAAGGTCAGAACTATTCCCCATCTCCCCCTCTTTCTTTTCCTCACTGTATTTCACTCGATTAACCCTCGACCGCTCCTGTCCGCCGTCACCTTCCTCGTCTCCGGCCACCCTCCGACGAGACGCTCCCATCGCTCCGCACACCACACGCCTCACCGACCCTCACATAACCTCCACCTCATCACGCTGAACACCCCCCGCCCCTTCACTGCCACTCCTCACCCCCACAACACTCCCCCTATCAGACCCATTTTTTCGGTCGCTGTCCGACCTAGCCCCGCCGCCAGACACCGCCCCACAGCCTGCTACACCCTGCATCACTTAGCCGTGCCACGGCGAAGGTCCCCCGCTAGTCTGATTAGGCCGAGAGGCCGTGCTTCTATTTGACAGGGTCGTAGCCCCAGCCGCCATTGACGACGACTGAAGCAGCTTCTAGGCAAGCTCCAGGCCTTGCAGCTTCAGGATCCCAGGTGCTGCAGGTTGGGGTGAAGTCTGCGAAGACTTCTGCCTCAGCATTTGGCATCTATAGTGGCTGCAGCTGAGCAAATAGCAAGTTGGTTTCCCTGCAGGCATAAGCGAAAAGAGCGCAGAGGATAGTCCCACATCGTGAGTTTACCAAACCCCGCAGTAGTATAAGTTGATTTTGTGTTTTCTACTGGTCGCCTCCGAAAGCACTGGGGTGAGGTCCCTCACCTTACGCTCGCCTCGTCCGCGGTTTCACCTCGCGGATCTAGCGGGATCCGACCCGACCCTATCTGAGCACACCTCGCGCATCACCCACACACCGGTGCGCCTAGTCACGGGCATGAAACCCGACCTGATTACCCGCGGCTCTGGGAGAGAGTCCTGTGAGTGATTTACAGAGAGAGAGAGACGTGTGGGTAGAGGGACAGGGTAGGTTTTGCTCCTTGTGCAGGTAGGCTGAGAGTTGAAGAGAAGAGACTTAGCTGCAAGGAAGAAAAAGAGAAGGAAGAACAGAAGAAGACCAAGAAGGAAGAAGAGAAAGAAGAAGAAGACCGCAGGAAGAAGACCAAGAAGAGAAAGAAGAAGGAGAAGCAACAAAGGAAGCACTGTAGCTGACATCACTTAAGCCGTCTAACTAAGAAATCAGATGACGGATGAAGCTCTGCAAACAAAGCAAAGAAGAAGAAAAAGAAAAGAAAAGGTGCCGCAGCTGAAAGAAGAAAGAAGAAGGAAGAAAGAAGAAGAAGAAAGAAAGAAGATAAAGAAGAAAAGAAGAAGAACTTAAGAAGATCAAGAACTGTGAAGAAGAGAAGAGAAAGAGGAGAAAAAGAAGACAAGCAAAGAGAGAAAGAAGAGAAGAAGAAAAAGCCAAGAAACAAGATCTACTTCTCCCTCTCTCTCTCTCTCTTATTTTTGTAATAAAGAAGCATTGTATTTCTAGAATTCCAGTAGCTCCCTGAGTTCGACCTCGGAAGAAAAATATTTCTGAGTAAAATTATAATAGTGGCAATGATGACAAACCGTAGCTATTTTATCTGTACCACAACGACATTACTATAATAAGAACAAACAAAAGACTAGCTAAGGTTCGGTCGACACCATCGCCATTAGGAACCATGAAGTGACTCTTTTCCCACGAAGGAACTAGGTTCACCTCAATGCACTGTCGGAGGATCTAAACCAAGTGCTAGAGGCAATCATCAAAAGTCTGATAAAAAATCGAGAAGTCATCCATGAAGACTTCAAGGAATTTACACACTAATTAGCTCATATTTGTGGGCTATTTAGGTATTTGAATGCCTAGACATTAAGTTAATTTTAACATGTATTTAGCATGCATTAGGATATAAATACATTAATTACATATTTGTTTCATGCATCACATTTTTATGTAAATTAGGTCTTAGCATGCAATAGCTTAGTCTTTAATTTAGTGAGCATTATACACATTACATGCATTACATAAAATTAGATATTTTATAAGGTTTTGTATATAAATAAGCCAATCTTTTATTTATTTGTTTATCTCTTCTTCTTCCATAGGACTCTTTGACCGAGCCACCGTGCAACAATTGCAGCCTCAACAACCAAGGAGCAATCCACTCGTCCCAGCAAGGAAGGAATGGGAAAAGTGGATTTGGTTCCCTCGCGACTCAATTCAAAAGAGGCTGGCTGCTATAAGAGGAAGGAGGAGGCTGTGGAGCGAGGAGGCCTCCACCCCCATTCACCACTATGCAGAGAGTCAACCTCTCACCCGAGCCATCAGCACCGTCCTCAACCGTGTGCACAAGTTCACACCACTGCGGGCAGGTGGGGTGACAAACCGCCACACCACTAGTGACTTGTGTAGCTCACCGTGAGCATGTGCTTGAAGGCCACGCATTTATTCATCTTCATCTTGTTCTTTTTCTTCTTATGCTTCCTCACGGAACCCACCACCACCTCTAGCTAGCCACACCTCTCCTTCGCTCAAGCTCCACCGCACAACATCAACCAATTGCCAACAGAGCCAACTATGACCACACAAACAACTCCATGCAGCACCACTATTCATCTTCTTCCCCATCTTTTCTTCCTCCTCTATTTTTCCTCCACCAAAAATGACCCAAACAACCACCCACTACCGCCACCTCTAACAGCACCAGCACCACCTCCACCATCTAGCTACCCCATCCAGGAATGGCCAGCAACCGCGCACACCTCCAACAGCTTGTGCCTTCCCCTCCCACACGCAGATAGCAGCACGCCCACTCGTACAGCAGCACGCGCGCACCTCTCCTCATTGTGCCTCTACTCAGGCGTAGCAGAGCGCCCGCGCGTAGCCGCGTGCACCTCCAGTAGCCCGCACGTGCCCTCCGTGTGCACCTTCACCTCCAGCAGCTGTAGTAGGAAGAGACCCATCACCGTCTCCTAGCCGCCGCCAGCTCTGGCAACCATTTGCCGCGCCACCATTGCCATCGGAGGTGGCTCAGAGGACTTGTCCTTCACAGCGAACCTTGCCTTTAGTCGTGGCCTCCTTCGTGTGTAAGCATAAGGAGAAGTTTTCCCTTGTTTCAGGTTGCATTAGTTATTATGGTCTAATTCCATTACCAACTTAATTTTCCTCATTTCTTGAATATTATAATGTTGGTTATTTTGTGAACATAACCTCCCTCCTTTCTTTAAATGCTTTATCAACATATATGAACACTATGAGCCTCATTTGAGAAGGGTTTTGGTATCGATTCTTCACGACTTTAATTGTGAACATTGATTTCTCAATTTTTCCAATTTAAATAGGCACCTTCCTCCCTGTGGACACGACCTACTCTTTTGAGTGGTTAATTTTACTTTGTGTTGATGGAGAGTTTTCCACCACGTAATATATAACAACATTATCATTTTATTGTGATCATCCTTTTTAACAAGAAACTCTCTATCATCCACCATATCAGAGAAAATGGCTAGCATGCACCGCTAGAAAGTGGCAGGTGCATTGCATAGCCTGAATGGCATCCTATGGAATGCATAAGTTCCATAGGGGTAGGTAAAAGTGTTCTCCTGATCTTCAGAATGGATTGCCACCTAGTTATATCTAGAGTAACCATCCAAAAAATAAAAAAATTAATTTCCCACCAACTTCTCAAAGATCTGGTCAATAAATGGGAAAGGGAAATGGTGTTTCTTCATGGAGGTATTCAATTTTCGATAGTCTATGCAAACTTTTCACGAGTTTGCAATCCAAGTAGGAATGGTTTCTCCAAATTCAGTAGTGATAATGGTGAGTCCTGCCTTTTTAGGCACAACCTAAATGGGACTCACCCAACGACTATCAAAGATGGGGTGAATAATACCCTCATCAAGCTACTTGATAATCTCCTTTTTCACGACCTCCTAGAGATTCGAGTTAAGTCTTCTATGCATCTTGTGAGAAGGATGTAAGCCCTCTTTGATATAGATTCAATGAGTACAATATGAGGGACTTATTCTAGTCAAATCATCTAGAGTCCAACCAATGGCTCTACGATGTTGTTGGAGGACAGAAATTAATTTCGTTTCTTGATTAGGAGTAAGTCGAGAATTGATAATCACAAGAAATGTCTGGTTTGAATCCAAAAATGCGTATTTTAGATAGTCAGGGTGTGGTTTCAACTCCATAACAAGGCTATTAGAAGTGGGTGGAGGGTCAAGGTTGGACTCAGAGGGAAGGGTACGAGCTAAGGATGGGTCTAAATCAGCTTCAGGTTCCCTAGTCTGGGGGTCAAGATTCTCTTGTGATTGAGGCTCATGAAAAATTGGGCATTCCTCACTAATTGAGTCCTCAATCAAATAACCAATGTTGCACACTTCCTCAATTGCCCCACAATTTATTCCCTTTTGGGCCTTAAAGATATCAATCCTTAAAATTTTATCCCCAAATTTCAATTCAATCTGGCCCTCTTCGCAGCTAACATTCGCCCTAGTTGTTGCTAGGAACGATCTCCCTAAGATAATAGGTGTATCCTTTAGATTTTTAGGAGTATCCATATCTAGAACAATGAAATCCACTAGAAAATAGAAATCTCAAACCCTAACGACTACATCCTCATGAATTCTCTTGGTGACTTAATCGATCTGTTTGCCAATTGTAGTGTCACCTCAGTTGGTTTTAACTCTGTTTCCTCAAAATGGTCTAGTAGGGTGGTGGGAATCAAGTTTATGGATGCTCCTAATTCTGATAAAGCTCGATTAAACTCTAAGTTTCTAATCTTACAAGAGATCAAAGGAGTGCCAGGTTCTTTCACTTTCTGCAGGAGTTTACTCAAAATTACAGAGCTAACTTGCTCTGAGAACACAATTGGACTCCCATCTTTGTTTCGCAGCTTACGCTTAGGTGTACATAAATCCTTCAAAAAGTGCATAAGCTAGTATATGGTGGATAACATCCATAAAGGGGATACTAATCTGAACTTGCTCAAAGAGCTTGACCAAGTCCACATCAGGTGCCACGGGTTTGGGTTTCTTATTTCCTTTAGTCATGGCCCCGGGAAATGGAATACCTCTAGGTTTTTCTAAGATGGGTTCAGGCTTTGGGTTTTGTTGTATGCTTTCGTGGATGTTTTAAGAAATGCACGTGTAGTATAATCAACGATAATGCAAAACACTTAAATTTATAAACTCAGAATCGAAAGTGGAGTCCGAGGTCGTTCGTAGGAAACAAATGTGGAATTCACACACTAATCTCTATGCAAAATAAATGAGCACAGTAAATTAAACACAATAAGATATGCAATGAATAAAACTTATCAGATTGATTAAGCAATGTATCTCAAAAGATTCTTGGGACAAAAAGAATTAGAAAGAGAAAACACTGGTGATTTGAATCACCACTCAACTCTCTAATTAAGCATGCATCTCATGTATTCAGTTTATTCAAATAATCCAATAGTATTCTCAATCAGATAACTTAGGTACTTAAATGTTTCAACAGTATCAGAACCAAAGGCTTAATCAAACATCACCTATCGGAGCCAGATGACTTAAATTCATCATAGCACAGCCCCACAACACAACCCCACAGAAGGCACACAAGGGTGCCAAACCTTCCTTCTGTCAAGCACAAGGCAAGAGCCAACTCTTCTCAAGCCTTCACAAGCATAGGGCCAATCTCCAAAAGGCTAAGTATGAAAGCCTCTCTTCCTTTAGCATGTGCCCAAGGATCTCAGAGCAAAACCCCCCCCTCCTCCCACAAATCTCTGCTCTTCCCTTCTCCGATAATTGGGTTAATATTCAGGTAAGGATGCTGGTAATCGGATCCTGAACAATGGCCGACCCACGGGCATGATCGCAAGCGACACGTGCGTGGCATGTGAGCGAGTGACCCGACCCCCCGATGTACTAGGTGAAAGGGCTATAGCACAAATCCAATTTATGCCCAGTCGCGAGCCTTTTGTCTTATGATGTGGGATTAAATGTCCCCATCTTCCTTCGCGCGACGCAGCCGAGGTTAGGTCTCCAATTGAAGTAGCTGCTGGTGCTCTCCTCTTCAATTAGGGACTTGGATGACTTCATGAAGATGTCCTGCTCCAGTTGGGGGCAATGCAGCTGAGGGTGGCAGCTGGAATATGGTGGACGAAGCCCTAGATGGTGGCGGCGACAGGCAATGACGGCGAGACGTAAAACTCACGAACACGGGCGCTAGGCCCCAATCAAATAGTCCAGGAGGATCACCGGAGGATGGCGAAGGTGATGGCGGTGTCCTTATGGCGTGTGGAAGAGTGTGGTGGTCTAGTGGAGTTGAGGAGGTGATGCAGAGGAGACGGAGTTCGGGTGGAGTTTTGGAGGCGTAATCCCCTCAATTTCTTGAGGGGTTTTGGTGGGTGTGAGGTGGCAAAGCTTTTGGGAGTGACGTGAGGGTGTTTGGTGTGGTGTAGAGCATAGATGGTCACACCAGAGGTACGCTAGACGTGGGCAAGACGGTGGCATTGAGGGCGTGTCGACAATCGAATTGGGATAGGAAAGAGCTAGGAAGGCTCAGGGGAGAGAGAGGAAGGAAGTTACCTAGCTACAGGACAAAGGGGATGAGGAGAGGCACTGACTGTGATTGGCCAACACTAGGGAAGGAGAAACCTCCGGTGATGGAGCAGCAAGGAAGGAGATCAGGACGCCCCTGCTGTGGCTTGCGAGGAGCGAAAGAAGGAGAGGAAGGCAATCCTACTACCTATGGTTTGTGGCAGCAGGAAAGGAAGTCGGGGAAGAAGACGTCACCAGAGCTGCGATGAAGGTGGCTGGAGAAGGAGAATTTGTGAAGAAGTGCGGCCAAACTGAGCTAAGGAATGCGGCTTTGCAATGGGGATGCTTTTATAGAGCTCAGGGGAAGCTCTAGACAAGGAAACAAGCCCAAATTGGCTTGTGATTGAAGCACAAGATACCCATGAATCTCCTGGGCTCGCTAGGATGCACCCTTGTGATTTGGCAGCCAAGACCGATCCTAATCAATTCCTCATAGTGTGAACACCAATCCCACCAAATTTGGTAGGATTTTGTGGCGATTTGAATGGGATTTGAGGTGGTAAAAAGCTGCCTAGAGGTCAGTTGACCTCCAATGGCAGCAGGAACTCATTTTCAAAGAAGATAAAGAAGTTAGGGACTCAATTACAAGGATTTTCGAAAGTTAGGGGCTTGTGTGAAAGAAATGGAGTTTAAATAGACTGAAATGCAAACTAGGTCGAGATGGACTCTGATTGGGCTCAAATTTTGGTACAAACCTAATTTGGACTGAAGGAATTTGATGGTGAAGTTGGATTTTAGTTTTGACCAAGTTTGACTAGGTAATTTGCACTGAAACCCAAATTAGGGCAGAAATTTGTCTGTAACTGTGTTTAAGGTCAAAATAGGTCTAGATGGTCAAATTAAGTGTCCCAAACCTCTAGGCATATTTTTATATGAATTTTAGGAGGTTTAGATGAATTTTATTATAACTAGAACCCTCTAATTTAAGCAGGTCTAAAATTAGGGTTTTAGGTGTTGTTTTTGTTCTCGAAACGTGTGAAACCACATTTCTATCTATGTGAACCCACTTATTAGACTTTAATACTCATTTGACCTTAGATTAACCCCAGGAAAACCCCATGGTTACTCTGATTTCATGATGTGATGTTAAAACTACATAATTAACCCTGATTTAATGTTCTTTCAAAATGGATCTGAATGGAATTATGGCTCTCAGGCGATTATGTAGGAGCATTTGTCATTTGATTATAACTAATTAAAGCTAGTTATGACTCATGATGGTGTTCCCATCATACCCCCATGCCTAACTTTTTCTAGTTCCTAGCAAAATCTTATGGAAAGGACTAGATTTCTAGACCATGAATTGATGTTTAGATGCATGATTTGTCCCGCTCTAGAAATTAGGTCAAAATGTCAATAATAGGCCTAGAGGAACTCAAGTATCAATCAAGATCAACACTTGACCAACTTCAGCCTGGGTCTGTCACGAAGGTTTCTAAGGCCTGCAAAAACTACCTAGGGGTTCGTTGACCCTACTAGTTTAAGCACCCGTGCATAGACGTAACTTGTCTAGGTTTAATTTCCCAATGCATTTTTGTAAGAGAGAGATAGAGAAGGATTTTTCATTTGGAGAGCTTTTCTCTCTTTTCTTTTTTATTTTTCCCTAGATCCATCCTCGAATTGGCCCTAAACACGGTCTATATCGGATTCCTTGTCCTCGCCATCAATCCTCGAAGGGTCCTTAGCTTTTGATGCTACGGGATAGCAACACCCATGGCAACCCTAGAGCCCTAGCTTTCGACACTCCAGGATAGTGCTGCCCATTGCATTCTATAGGTAAATTCAGGCCTTGGCAATCGACATTTCGAATAATCCCACCCATGGCACTTGAACCAGCATAAGGTGCTTATATTCCCTAGGTAGGATATTTAGATATCCTAGGAGACAAGTACCGAGGAGATAACATGTTATTACGTATCTTCGAGGGGAATTTCCCACCTCTCTACGCCAAGAACTCATCCAATCAACTTGTGTTGTCAAGCCGCACCTAAGCTAGATCTTCGAGATGGCTTTCCATAACAGAATACTTTTGGCATAATTTTCCTTATTAAGCGCACTGAACCAGACTTAGTGTGTGATTTTTTTGGGTGCTTAGGTTACCAAGTCTCGCAAACCAAAGGGTAGGCAATGGGGTCGAATAATCCCTAAGCCCTAGACCTATTACATCAACTTCGCACTTTCCTCAACCTCTTGAGGACTAATACAAATCTAAATGAATACATGACTGTTTAAGCCCTAAAATAAGCCCAAGAGACCTAAGATTAGCACTCATACTAATCTCCTTGTCTCTATCATTTCAGGACTTTAATCTTTCTTTTGATTAGGTCTACAACTTAAGTAAATCCCATGATTAATTGCTGTGACTATCATTTTTGCTTTTGATTTTGCTCCTTTTTAACATTTTGTGTTTTCTCCTTTTTTTTCCTAAGGAAAGATTTTTAATTAATTCTCAAAATTTCCTTCCCTTTCTCCATTTTTTTCTCTTTTTCATTTTTTTAATTTTTTATCATTTTTGAATATGTATTTTTTTTGTGAGAACCCCTAAGTGAATATAATTTCCATATGTTTGCACTTTAACACTCCCCATGCTTAAGTTTTACAATGTCCTCATTGTAAACTAGGAAGGTACAAATTTTGTTTGGTTAAAAGTTTAGAACAGGATCAAAGGGTAGGTGAATGGGTCGGGATGACTATTGCAAACGATCACAAACTTTGATACAAGTACCAAATGTGGAGTTAGTTGTTCTAAAGTTGAACTCAAAAGTGCAGTAGGAGTGTAGCTCAAAAGGATGATCAGAAGGGTCTCAGATTTTTGGAATGACAGGCTGCCTCCCATTGAGTGCTAAATTCAATGCCTTCGACCGAGCAGAAAGTGGTCAAGGAGAAGGGGTGGTCAAATTAGAGGAGTTTTGTAGAACAAGCACCTTGATAAGTAGCTTGGTTGGTCTAACTAGGTGCTTATTCAGATCAACAGGCTGATAATGCAGACCAAACCCAGTCAGTCTAGTGGGTTGATGGATATGAATGAGTAAGTGTGGTGCCCACCAGATACTTTGAGGCTCAAAAAGTTATGGAAATGACAATCCAGGGTTTGGCTAAATCGATTTAGCTTTATCAAAGTAGAGGTCCTAAAAAAAAATGGATCTGTGGAGGATGCAGGAACCCTACGGGTGAGATTAGAGAAGGATAAGGAGTGATTAATAGTCTGATCAATGTTCGATATCCAACCAAAAGATGGAGGTGAATCATATGCAACCAGATCAGAGAAAGGTGAATTAGAATAAAAGTTGTTCCGGTAGGGGATTGGGGTTGGGATTGGATTTTGGAAGGCTCTATATGTGTATCAGAAGGTGTGGCTTCTTTGAGGTCCAAATCATTGGCCTCAACATCAGAATCAAAGAACAGATCATGGATGCTGTGGTCGTAAACTAGCTCGTAATCGTCAGGAAACAAAGGTTCTCCGAAATTAGAGTATGATTCGAAATCATTGGAGAATCTACGAAAATCAATTTTTGAACCTGATTCCAGATTGAGATTTCCACCATAGGATATATCATGATGCATAAAATCAACAACCTGACTTGGATCTAACCTAATCTCAAATTCTGAGCTCAACGAGGTGTCCTTATTAGGCATAGGCTCTGGTTCTTGGCTCCTAGGGTAGACCCAATCAAATCCCAACTCCTCCAACTCCTCTGTTTCTGTATCATAAATTGGTGTAACATTTGAAAGAGCAATTTGTATCTCTGAGGAGTTTGGAGAGCTATAATCATCAAATATAGGCCCAGAATCATAATTCAGATCTAAAATCTGGTTTTCATCACATTGGGCCTCATGATCATCTCAATTAGGCTCAGATCTAGATTCTAGGTCAAAAGTAGGTATTGGATCACTAGAATCTGGACATGGTTCTATTGGGATGTCAAAATCACTCTCTAGGATTACCTTAACAGGATAAGGATTGGGAATTACATCCTTGAGGGGTTCTGATTTAAGCTCACTACAGGTGTTTGAGAATTCAAGGTATGATGGACCAGCTTCATGGCTCTCTAGAGCTGGTTCAGAATCAAGAACACCTACAATTGGATCCACCCAACCAACATCAAGATTAGGTATGTCAATCTGCACAAAGTTTGAATCTAATTCCATTTGGGTTGGGGGTCCACAACAACCTTGATTTTCAAACTCGAGCTCTGGGAAATCATGTTGATCCTCAATGTTATTCCAAGATGTCTCATTAGTTTATGAATGTTGATATGGGTATTTTTGCTCAATGGCTTGTTGTAATGTATTTAGCATATACCCACATTTCTCAATGAGACCCTGGTGTATCTCCCAAAGTTGTGGATTTGACAAACATTATATATACTCAATACTGTGTAGTCTCCACAATTCACTGTATTCTGATAAAAGCTCATCCCAGATTGAACCATGTATCATTTGTGTAAATATCATTCCAACACGATTCATAATGTAGATTGTTTTTCTGGTATATTAACCTAAATGTACCTTGATGGATCAGAGGATTTGTAATACTCATCGTGATGTCTAGGAGCATCCGCAATCATCTTTTCTCTCATGCTCATTTGGGATTTAGGTTTCCTAAATATTCTTCCTAACTTGTCAGGTTGCATTTTAAAATCAGGTGGTAGATCAAGCTGTAGAATCAAATTCAGGTTTAGATTGAATCAATCAGATCAGATTAGAAATCCCACAGAAGATCAATTCTAATGGAGGCCTCTAGGTCAAAAACCTTTCCTGTGTATGTGCTTTAAAGAATAAATGAGGGACTAGATATGAATTGGACCCAATCAAGGCACCAAAAGATTTTTGGATGACTAAGGCTATTTCGAGGCAGATGATACCTCTGAATCAAAAATCCACACACCCAAGAAGCACTTGGGCAGCCAGGAAGGAAGAGCCCCGCAAAGACCCCTACACGGTAGAGCATCCCCACGGGTTATAGGGTTTCCCCCAACTGACCTTCCTTGTCACTGTGGTTCCAAGTAGATCGGAATATATGAATTGAGACCTTAAGTCTACCAATTTTAGTCCTAATTTGTGCCTTGGATTTCACTTGATTAGAAGTTGATCCAATTTGTGACCTAATTTGGAGGTTGATTAGCCCGCAAAGTAGGCCAACTTCACCTGACCTGCCCAAAACAATTGAGGATGAAATTCGAGCCAAGACCCAAAGATCACCCTGAATTGACTCTCAAGTTATTAGGTCCAAAGTTTTAGGATTCAAGTGAATTTAGAGCCTGATTTTTAGGGTTTTCCTCGAAAAGATCTTTTCAAACAAGATCTTGGGTAGCAAACAAATGTGGGAAGATCAATTTCCGTTAATTCAGGAAAGTGTGAACTAACACTTCAAAACCCTAAAGTAGAAATCCTACTTGATTCTATTTCAAGTCCAATTTAATCTCAAGGGTAACACCTTGGACTCAAACATGAAAGTGAGTAGTCCAAGACATTTAAAATTTAAGTGTAAATCCCTAATAGGTACAGGAAATCAGGATAGGGAATCTCTAATCAAATCATCTCACTTCTATCAGATATCAAGTTAATTTCGCAAATCAAGAAACTTGCCTTTAAATGATAATTACTAAGAAAATAAGGCAAGTGATGATAACATCATCATGAGGCATAACTAGCTTTAATTAATCAGAATCAAGTGACAAATGCTCCTACATAGTCACTTGAGAGTCGTCCTTGCATATCCCTTCTAAGAAGAATGCATTAAATCAAGGTTAATTCTACAGTTTTAATAACATATCATGAATGCAAAGTAATCACAGTGTTTCCCAGGGGTTAATCTAAGGTCTAATGAGCATTAAAGTCTAATAAGAGGGTCCACACAGACAAAAATAGGGTTTTGCGCACTTCGAGCACTGATCCATAACCCAAAACCCTAATTTCAAACCCTCTTAAATTACTAAGGTTCTGGTTGAGGTAAAATTCATCTAAACCTTCTAAAATTCATAGAAAAATATTCCATGAGGTTTAGTATTCTTGATTTGACCTTTGAAACCCATTTTGACCTTAAATAGAGTCATAGACATAATTCTTCCCTAATTTAGGTTTTTGCATAAATTACCCAGTCAAACTTGGTCGAAACTAAAATCCAACTTCACCACTAGATTCCTTGGGTCCAAATTAGGCTTGTACCAAAATTTAGGCCCAATTAGAGATCATCTTGACCTAGTTTGCATTTTAGTCCAGTCAGACTCTTTCTCTTCCATCTATGTCGTTAACTTTTGAAATCTCTACAAAATGCCCCCCAGCTTTGTTGTCTCCTTCACAACTAGCACCTTGTCGCCATTGAGGTCAACCCAACATCCAAGCAAGGTTTGACCTCCACGAATCCTATTCAAATCAACACCAAACCGCACCAAAATTGGTGGGATTGATGTTCACACCTAGGAGAATCATCTGGGATCAATTTTGAGTCCCAAATCATTGTTGATTGCTTGTGTGAATGCACAAGAATCATGGGTCTTATTCCCCCAATCTCAAGCCATGAAAACCTTCCTTCCTGATCTAGAGCTTGCCGTGGAGCTCTATAAAGCTTCCTCGTGCATAATTGCTCCAAACTAGCTCCGTTTTGGCCGTAAATCTTCACCAAATCTCCCTCACCAGCCTCCTCCACCACAACTCCGGTGACCCCTCTCCAACCTCCTTCTTCACCCACTACCACGTACTATAAGCATCGGGAACATCTTCATCTCCTTCCTCCACTTCTCATGACACTGGCAGAAGCCCTCCAGATCGCCTCATCGTTGCCAGTCCTTCCACTGGAGGCATTCTCTTCCAAAGCACTAGCCAATCACAGCCGACACCCTCCAGCCCCTTTCGACCATTAACATTAGGTTCCCTAACTTCCAATTCCCCTCAACTTTCTTTCTCCTCTTTAAACTCTAGTTTCGACCACCGTTCACCTCTCCTCCCCATTGTCTTCCTTTGCTCTAGCCGAGTTGTGGTAAGGCCAACCGCCATCCATACCGCACCAAACGCACCTGCTCCACCACCAAAAGCTCTGCCTCATCCATCCGCACAAAGCCCCTTTCCTTATTCCATGATTCACACCCTCAACCAACCCACCGAACACACCTATCACCTACCACCTTCTCCGACCTCGACAGACCCCCATATGCCGCAAAACTCCACAAAACCACTGCCACCACCTTCGCCAAGTCTCAGCGAAACCTTTAAGCTTTTTAACAAGGGCTCTTAGACGTATTTTGACTTTCAGGTCTTCACCGTCTGTTTGCTGCCACCCTCACCTTCGTCGATTGCCCATGTAGTGCTCCGGCCATCTTCAACCCAATTACTACAACTAGGTCTTGCGGAACTCTTCCAGGCACCCTTCCAAGACCTCAGTTGAGACGCATACCCGTTGCAACCACGACAATTTGAGCAACATCACCTTCGGCTAATACCCGAGCGAAGGAGAGTGGGATAGTCCCACATCGTGAATGGATAAGCAGTCGCGCACACATAAGTTGATTTTGTGAAGAGAGCATTATGCCCAAGACATGGGGGTCGAGTCCCCACACACTCGCAAGCCTGGTCCCTGTTCACGCCCGATTACTCAGTTACAATGCATACCCGATACCCGAATATGCTAGGTTTGAGAGAAAGAGAGAGGAGAAGTTGTAAGGAGGACGGGGGAGGGTTTTGCTCTCTGAAGGTTTGTCCTTGTGCTAAAAAATGGCTAAGTGTTAGCCATGTGTTTGTGAAAGGAGGCCTTAAGGAAGCTTGAAGAAGAAGAAGAAGAAGATGGCCTTGAAAAGGAAGGAAGCTTTAGAAGAAAGAGAAGGCATTAAGAAGAAGAAGGCTCTGAAGAGCCTTGTGCTTGTGTTCACTTAAGTCATCTAATCTAATTTGTTTCTATTGAATGATTTAAGAACCTAAGTTTACAATGAATTCTAATTGAAGATTACTGTTGAATTATTTGAATACTTTGGATGCATGCTTAAATTAAGAGGATATACATGGTGATTTAAATCACCATTATTTTTTATTCTCTTAGTCCTTTTGCTCCATCATACATTGGTTCTCATTGAATATATTTTTGCATATATTATTCATTGAATATCTCTATTGTGCTCCGTTTATTATGCTCATTCATTTCAATTCAAGATTAGTGTTGTGAATTCCATATTTGCTCCCCGCCAACGACCTCAGACTCTTGTTCGATTCTGAGTTATAAATTTAATTATTTTCAAGTGATTGAGGCTTTGCTACGACGATTACTCCTTAAAACCCCTCGATAATCGGTCAACAGCTGGTGAATCATACTTGTTTGTTTCCTTTTTTCTCTTCCCAAGATTAGGAGGTTGATTAGGGAAGAAGATAGAGTTTACCTGCCCCTGGGGTGGCTAATCATGTAGAACATCACTTCGTGATGTACCTCACAAAATCACAAGCAAAGCAAATAGGGCAAGTTAGTGCTCAAATAAATCAAGAAAGATAAGACTAATTGTGAATTGTGCATTGCTCCCTGGAAACGATGCCAAAATGTTGTATGCTTTTGTCATTGTTTTAAGAAATGCACGTGTAGTATAGTCAACAAAAACGTAAAACACTTAAATTTATAAACTCATAATCAAAAGTGGAGTCTGAGGTCGTTCACGAGGAGCAAATATGGAATTCACACACTAATCTCTATTCAGAATAAATTAGCACAGTAAGTTAAACACAATAAAAAGATATGTAATGAATAAAACTTATCAGATTGATTAAGCAATGCATCTCAAAAGATTCTTGGGACAAAAAGAATTACAAAGATAAAACAATGGTGATTTGAATCACCACTTAACTCTTTAATTAAGCATGCATCTCATGTATTCAATTTATTTAAATAATCCAACAGTATTCTCAATAAGATAACTTAGGTACTTAAATGTTTCAACAATATCAGAACCAAAAGCTTAATTAGATGTCGCCTATCAGAGCCAGACGACTTAACTTCATCATAGCATAGCCCCACAGAAGGCACACAAGGGTGCCAAACCTTCCTTCTCTCAAGCACAAGGCAAGAGCCAACTCTCCTCAAGCCTTCACAAGCACAGGGCCAATCTCTCAAAGGTTAAGTATGAAAGCCTTTCTTTCTTTAGCGTGTGCCCAAGGATCTTAAAGCAAAACCCTCCCCCCTCCACTCATAAATCTCTCCTCTTCTCTTCTCTGATAACCAGGTTAATATTCGGCTAAGAATGTTGGTAATCGGATCCTAAACAGTGGCCAGACATACGGGCGTGATCACGGGCAAGGCATGCGTGGCATGTGAGTGGGGGACCTGACCCTCCGGTGTACTAGGCGAAAGGGCTACAACACAAATCCAACTTATGCCTAGTTGCAAGCCTTCCATCTTACGATGTGGGACTAAACGTCCCCATCTTCCATCATGCGACACAGTCGAGGTCAACTCTCTAATTGAACCAGCTGCTGGCACTCTCCTCTTTAGTTAGGGACATGGATGACTTCGTGATGATGTCCCACTCCAACTGAGGGCAATGCTAGTGAGGATGGTAGCCATAATATGGTGGATAGAGATGGAGATGGTGGCGGCCATAGGCAACAATGACAAGACCTAAAACTCAAGAATACGGGCACTAAGCCCCAATCAGATAGCCCAGGAGGATCGTCAGAGGATGGCGAAGGTGGTGGCGGTATCCTTATGGCATGTAGACGCGTGTGGTGGTCTGGCGGAGTCAAGGAGGTGGTATGGAGGAGTCGAAGTTCGAGTGGAGTTTTGGAGGCATAATCCCCTCAATTTCTTTAGGGGTTTTGGTGGGTGTGAGGTGGCAAAGCTTTTGGGAGCAACGTGAGGGTGATTGGTGCGGTGTGGAACACATATGGTCATGCCAGAGGTATGTTGGACGTGGGGAAGATGGTGGCGTTGAGGGCGTGTCGATGATCAAATTGGGATAGGAAAGAGCTAGGAAGGCTTCAGGGAGAGAGAGGAAGGAAGTTACCTAGCTAAAGGACGAAGGGATAAGGACAGGCATTGGCTGTGATTGGCCGACACCGAGGAAGTAGAAACCTCCGATGATGTAGTGGCGAGGAAGGACATTTGGACACCCCTACTTTGGCTGGCGAGGAGCGAAAGAAAGAGAGGAAGGCAATCCTGCTACCTATGGTATGTGGCAGCGGGCGAGGAAGTTGGGGAAGAAGACGTCGTCGGAGCTGCTGTGTAGGTGGCTAGAGAAGGAGAATTTATGAAGAAGTGCGACTAGACCGAGGTAAAGGATGCAACTTTGCAAAAAGGGATGCTTTTATAGAGCTCAGGGCAAGCTCTAGACAAGGAAATAAGCCCAAAATGGCTTTTCATTGAAGCACAAGATACCCATGAATCTCATGGCTTCGCTAGGATGCACCCTTGTGATTTGGGTCCCAATCAATTCCTCATAGTGTGAACACCAATCTTACCAAATTTGGTGAGATTTGGTGGCTATTTGAATGGGATTTAAGGTTGTCAAAAGTTTCCTGGAGGTCGATTGACCTCTAGTGGCTATAGGGACTTTTTTGCAAAGAAGATAAAGAAGTTAGGGATTCAATTGCAAGGTTTTTCAAAAGTTAGGGGCTTGTGTGAAAGAAACGAAGTTTAAATAAACTGAAATGCAAAATAGGTCAAGATGGACTCTGATTGAGACCAAATATTGGTAAAAGCCTAATTTGGATCCAAGGAATATGATGGTAAAGTCAAGTTTCAATTTTGACCATGTTTGTCTAGGTAATTTGCACTGAAACCCAAATTAAGGCAAAAATCTGTCTGTGACTCTGTTTAAGGTCAAAATAGGTCCAAATGGTCAAATCAAGGATACAAAACCTATAAGAATATTTTTATATGAATTTTAGGAGGTTTAGATGAATTTTATCTTGACTAGAACCTCTCTAATTTAAGCATGTCTAAAATTAAGGTTTTGGGTGTTGTTTTAGTTCTCGAAACGTGTGAAATGTCGTTTCTGTCTGTGTGGACCCACTTATTAGACTTTAATGTTCATTTGATATTAGATTAACCCCAAGCAAACCCTGTGGCTACTATGCTTTCAAGATGTGATGTTAAAACTGTAGAATTAACCCTGATTTAATGTTCTTCTCTCAAAATGGATCTAAATGCAATTATGGCTCTCAGGCGATTATGTAGGAGCATTTATCATTTGATTATGACTAATTAAAGCTAGTTATGACTCATGATGGTGTTACCATTAGGTTTGAAATAGGCATGTCCTCAACTTCCATCCTTGATTTAAGATCAGAACTACTCAGACTAGATCGACTAGGATAAGGTGGGTCCAAGTAGTTTTGCCACTACAAGTGGTGACAGCTTTTAGTCCTGCCTGATTAGGGTTTGGGGTTGGCAGGATAGGAGGTTTCTGTTGAAAACCTTAATATGAAGTAGAAGCCTCCAACCCATTAGGAGGTGGAGGTGGAGGTGCAGAAGTGGCCTGATAAGCATAATGTGCTTGGCCCTAGTTTGGGTTTACAATACGCCTCTAGTTCAGCACATTGTTTAGGTTGGCCAGAGGTTGGGAAGGAAGCGCACCAGGCTAGCAAGTCCTAGTCATCTATGTGAGCTGATTACGCACCTCTGCCATCTCCGCATTATGATGCCTCTAAATAGCAGCATTAGTCTTTTGCATATCAGTTAGGGTATGTAAAATCATGCTCATCATATCTTCCCTATTAGGCCCAGATTGATATCTCAGGTTGGGCCTAGGATGAGCAAGCTGATATGACTATGAATTGTGGTTGGGGTTGGTATTGAGGACTAAAGTTCTGAGTATTCCTCGACCTAGAGAAATTAGGATGATTATGCCATCCAGGGTTGTAAGAGTTGGAGTAAGGATCATTCTGGATGCTATGAAGCTCCTCATAGGGTTGAGAAACTCCAGAATAATCAGGATATGGGGGTTCAGAGATCCCTTAACTAGACTAAGAGGGTTCAGAGTTTCCTCCAAAACTTGGATCAGAACTGGATGCATAAGCATCAATCCCAAAGTAAGAATGGTGGTGAATATTATGCATGGCCTCCCTCCCTATGGGCGGACATGCATATGTGTTGTGCTTGTGTTAAGAAGTGGCTTTTTGAAACTGATGAGTCAATTCATCCAACTTCTTAATTTTGGAGACCTTATCCAATCGACTAACCACCAAATCCATGTCGACAGAAGAAGATAGGTCTCGAGCTTCATAAGCTCCTCGTGTGTTTGTCAATTCGCGGGTAGTCATCCAGTCGAACATATCCAATGACTCATTGTTCATGGAATTTTCATACATGTTCTCAAGAATATCCCAAACGATGTCATCATCTTTACCCAAGAAGTTACCTCCACAGGCCGCATTGACAAAAAGTCAGATATCCTCATGGAGTCCCTACTAAAAAGACTGAACTTGATTCCATTTGGGAACTCCATGGTGAGGGCATTTTTGTATGAGATCTTGAAATTGATCCCATGCCTCATGAAGAGGTCACTCCACATTTTGCATGAAATGCATGATTTGGTGCCTCAGGGCATTAGTACACCTTATTGGGAAGAACTTCTTAAGGAACTCAGCTTGAAGTTCATCCCATGTATTGATCGGTCAAGTCAGGGACCAATAGTAGTGGATAGCTGATAGAGAGAAATTTGCTTATTTATGAAGATGATTGCAATAAACTTATATGTCGTTGTAGTTGCATGGTGGAAAATCTCTCAATCAAAGATTAAAGCAGATATCGATTTAAACCACAGTAAAAATGTCGTATCCACAGGGAGGATCGAGCCAAATAAACTCACAATAAGTTCCCATCTTGTTTACTAAAAAAATTTCATTCATTCATCCTAATGCAAAAGAGAGCACTAATAGATGAATCAAATAACTGATCAACTCTAATTACTGAAAAGAGCTAGACCAATCACACAAATTCTCCTTCACTAGAATACTCACTATAAAATCATTCAACCCAAATATTCAATGGCATCAAATGTAAATTATAATATCCCCATTAAATGTGAGGCTAATAGATGGGGAAGATAGTCATGCAATTTGATAAGCCAATTAATTAGAGCAAACTAAAGGGACTTGGATGTAAATTCATCTAATAAATCCAATATAATATTCAAAAATGAAATCCTCACAATAGCACGAAATGTAAAAAGAAATAAACCTCCTCCTGTAGCAAAATAGGGGATTTTCCCTTTGCTTGGCCGCACGGCGAGGAGGCTCAACTGAAGGAGAGAAGCTTGGGGAGGTTGGTCACGATGAGAGGATCACGATGGCTATAGTGGCATGACGAACGATGGTCAGAGCTCTCGTCGGCAGTGAGGAGGGCCAACAACGATGGGCTACCCACATGTGCACGTGGACTTTGGCCGACCTGTCAGAGGGTATGGCTGCCCTTGTAGGGTCGAGGCAAGGTCATTGGCGTCAATGCGACGAAGCTTCGAGGCTGAAAGTGATGACTGCGAGGAGGAGGACCGACGGTGGCTTTGGGTTCCTCGCTATTGGAGAAGAAGATGAAGAAGGCTGGCTATGCACACAGGCATGCACTCACGGGTTGTGCATGCACGAGGCTTGTGGCGTGAGGGGATGCGCGGCTATGGTGGAGCGAGGGCATCTCAACAGTGGTGTTGGTAACGAGAACGAAGACCAGAGGTGGCTGCTCGACGAGGAAGATGGCCGACGTTGAAGGGTGCTCATTGTGTGAGAAGAAGCACCGAGGGTCGGATCATGCGGTCTATTGCGGTCGTGCGTGGAGAAGGGGGTGCGGTGAGCGTTGATGATGGTGATGGAGGGGATACTGTTGGTGATCTAGTGTGTGGGATGTGTTGGTTGTGATGGGTTCTCACGAGGGTTGCAGGTGGAGTTGTGGGGAAGAAGGTGAAGAGGAAAAGTGAAGAAGGGTGGAGGGCATGTGGTGGTTATGGTGTTGGAGTAGGGGTGCGCACATTGTCACCATGCACAGGAGGTCGACGACGAGCAAAGGAGGAGTAGGCTCAAATCACGGTGCATGTCATTAACACAGTGTACGCATAAGGGCCACGGTGCTCGCTGGTTCTGCGGTGGAGACTATCGCTCCGGTCCCCTCGAGGGGAGAAGATGATATATCTTCCACAGGTGGTTTCTCTGTTGCGATTTTCCTCTATCGTTCTATTCTCTCCCGAGATCTCTGCTTCTCCAACGGCAGCAGTGAGGCAATGGCTTTAGAGGTGGTCCATTTGAAATCCATCAGTGTCATCAAATGTCCAGAATAAGCTCTAGACGTCTTAAAAATCAAATTTTGCTTACCTTGAATTCTTCGATCAAATAAATGCAGATAATTATTAATACTACAAAATAAATTATGCAAACTTACATTATAATGCATGCATTTATTTAATAAGCAAATACAAATATTAGTACATTCTAAAATGTAAGAATTAACCAACTTAGGCTAAAAATTAGTTCACTATTGTGAACTCATCAATAGCCTTATCCTTCAAGGAGAAAGGGAATATTTTCATGGGCAAGGTGTTCCAGTTCTGAACATTTGGCTCGAGGGCCTAGGCCAAATGATTCAATTCCTAAATACATTGCAAAGGGTCATTAAAACCCAGTCCATGAAAGTAGGGGATTAAGCCAATAATATTAGGCTTCAGCACAGTATCAGGTCCCCAGCTAGAATTCGCACCTTGGGCTCAATAGGAACAATTGCAGGATTATAGTGATCCTGTAATTATGGACACTGTCGGGGGTTAGCCAGTGCATTAATCAAGTTGATAAGAGTTTACAACTAGTTCTAAAGATGTTGGATATCACCCCCTTCTTCTTAACCTAGGTTCTCCATGGAATTTTAATTAGAGGATGGAGAACTTGATTCAAATAAAGATGGATCAGAAGAGTTGATGACTAGATCAGGAGAGGACCTAAACAACCGAGTCAGAGCTTGACCCCGATGAGAATGAACAGCTAATGGAGGCCTTAAGTGTGGTCTTAAGGATCTCCTCCTATGCATACACTAAAGAAAAGATGAGGGACTAGGTATGTCTTAGACCCAATCGAGGCACCTAATTCAATTGGATGACTATGGCCAGTTCGAGGAAGATGGACCTCTAGATCAAAAACTAACCCGTCTGAGAATTGCTTGGACAGCCAAGAAAGGAGAGTCCCGTAAAGACCCCTACTTGGTAGAGCATCCCTATGGGTTACAGGGTTTCCCCCACCTGACTTTCCTTGTCACTGCGAGTCCAAGTAGACCGGAAACTTGTGAGTTAGGCCCTAAGTCTATCAATTTTATACCTTATATGTGTGTGTACCTTGAGTTATTATTGGTAGCGAAAAACTACGTGATCGAAGTTGGATTTGAAAAATCCGTCGTTGTAGTGCGATTTGCAAAGTAATCCGTCAACAGATAAAATTTTACCAAAATTTGTAAAGAAATTTCGAGTCGAACACAGGGAGGTTACGTCGATCTTAAATCTGCGATTATATTTTTTTGTATTTTTGTTTGAAAATGAGATAATTACAATGGAATTGATATAAACAATAAGAGAGAGAGAATAATCACTTGCTATAATAATAATGTTTTTACAACTAGAAAGCAGGAAATTCTATTCTAGAAAGCGATTAAAAAGAAAGGAGAGAGATGTTATCCTCCTTGACGAATGCTTGGAGGATGAGCAGAACGGAGCGACGCTTGGAAGATGATGAGTGGCCACTCATCATGGCTAAAAGGCTTAAATTAAGCTAGACACTATGTAAAATAATATCAAATTAACAGATAAAAAGGGTTAAGTGTGGGAATTAAAGAAAAAGACCTAAAACCTTTACTCTGTGTTAAAACTTCATAATTAGGTCACAAAAATGAGATATTCTGAAAGCAAAGTACAAATCATGATCCATGCGTCAATTGAACACATAAATAAGTTTGAAAGGCCAAATCAGAAGTAAAATCAATGTCTTAAATGTTCAATTAAGTACATATAAAAATTTGAAGGCAATTGGACATCATTTAGGTTTTGAAATAGATAGTTTATACTTAGGTCCTTCGTGCATTACACTTTGACCCTTAAAAACTCATTTTTGGACCTGCTTGTAAGCCACAGGGACCCTTTTGAAAACCTGCAGGGCCCTTCCAATCATAGTTCTTCTCACTTATGGGCCTGCACGCTATTCTTCTACCCCTTCGTTCAAGGGTCTGTCTGCAAAATTTCCTTCATTTCAACGAGAGGCCTGCTGCTCTTCACGCGCACTGTAGCGCACGAAAAACACGGCCAATCTCAGCCGTCCGTCGCTCTTTAGATCTTGATCTGTAGTTGGATTCGATTGGAACTTTCACGTAATATGGTGTGTGCATTCACCTCTCTCCCCAGATCTCATCTGACGGTCAGATCTTGTGCTCAGCTCACCTCGCGCTCCGCCCCTCAAATCCTCGCCGCCGGTTGCATTTTGAATATCTTTACCTACGCGGTGATCTCAATCACTGAGCTGCTACTTAAGCACCTCAGTGGAGTCGCGCGCAAGGGATCGCTCCCTCCTACACCTCTTAGCGATCAATTCATCCACTCTAGTCTCTCCTCCCCATCCAGTCTCTGATTTCACAGCCACTGACTGTGAAATCATCGCCTGCTCTCAACACTCCTCGTCGCTAAGGACTTAGTAGCACCTGAGGATGACCCTGGAGCCTCACTAGCAGACTTTTCCCTCCGCTGGAGTCATCTTCCTCCTTTCTTCCTCCTTAGCCATCGGCTAAGGACCCATAGGTCCCATTCTTCCTGTTAGATTAGGTTTTTAATTCTGCATAATTAGTTTTTCTCATGTTTCAGAGGGGAAGAATTCATCAAATCATGTTTCAAATTATCTCCCTCTCCATTTTTTTCACAATCCAGTTCTGATTTCTTTTTACGACAAGTTTTTCTCATCTTTCACCCACACACCCTGATCCAATTTCAGATCTGGCTGGTTTACAACCTCAGATCTGAAATTGGCATCACAAGCACCTAAGGGGCTTCTCACTCACCCCATCTTTGATCACAAAAGCCCCTGATTCTGGGTCGAATTCTTCAGTTTGTCAGATTTCTTTTCAACATGGATTTTAAGGATTTTTTGCTTTCTAGATTCACTGCCTGATCTGACAAATTGAAGATGATTTGAATTTCCTGTTGGCAAGGATTTTGAGAGGATTTCTGGTGACAGAAATCATCTCAGAAGAGCCATCCATTAATCTGTTTTGCTATGCTTTGAATGCATTCACAAGTTACTGTGAATTCCCTTAATGAATTCTCAGTATTGTTTTGATAATTCAAACGAGCCATACATTATCTGTTTTGATAATTTCTGTGATAATGACTATGGTAATTTGTATGGTGATTTCCTAACCTAAGGAGTTCTCAATACTCCTTAAGGTTGCAAGAAACTGGGATTTGATCTTATGGTTTTAATTGGCTGAATTAATTCTTCCTTCATGCTGTCTATAGCATTAGGAAGAGCTAATTCAGTGATATTTGTAGGTTTTAATCTGAAATGAGGTTTTTGATGAGGGTTTTTGGGCATTTGAATTGAGACATTTAGTGATTTTCATGAGAAATTGAACCCTTGTCAGAATTGGGATTTACTTATCTGTTTTTCAGTTGGTTTTGATTGATTTTAATCCCAGTAACACAGTGAATTGCTGCATCTTGCAGCTACATATTTCCCTCTTCCCAAACTCTTCCCTTCTCACCATTTGGTCTCACCTTCCTTTTCAAATGGACTTACTGCAGTAGCAGTTAGCCCATTTGACAGTGGCTTAAGCTGCTGATTAAAGACATAAGCAAAAAAAAAAAATTCTGATCTGAGGATTCTCTCCTCAGTTAGCTCTTCCTGTTTCTTTCTCCCACTGCTGTAGGACTTTTAGAACCTATTGCAGTAAGAAAAGCAAGAATCTGAAAACCTTGCTTCTAAAACACTGAACACTTTTAACACTCTTCCCCTCTTCACCCATTTGACAGTGGCTGAAGCTACTGTTAGAAAAAGAAAATTAAGCACAATCAATCCTTCCTTCCTCACCTCCTATTGAAATCTAATTATAAGTATACTTAAATCTGATACTGTATATATATACATATACAACTAACTATAACCATAATGTACATAATAACTATGTAAGTATATATACTTATATACTGAAATGTATGTGTATAAAATTGTATATATCTATATATATGTAGATTATAAGTATATTAAATCCCTTACCTTAATTAAATTTTTTTATATAGAATAAATAATGAATTTATTCAGTTATAGCCAGATTATTAAATTAAATTAGCTAAACTAGTAATTTAGAGTTATAATTAAGTTAATTGAATATGTAGACCTAGGTTAATATATCTTAAGTAATTTAAGCTAGTGAAAGTATATTTATACATCTTCTATATTACTGCAACTTAGTTTATAAGTTAAACAGCCATTACTGCTATTTAAATATAAATAAAACATAAATTAATTCAGAAAAATATAATAAAAATATGTATAAAATACTTAAGTATGTAATCTAAATCTGTATAAGGTCAATTAGACCATTTACTAACTAATTTATAAGTAATTAACCAAGAAAGCACCTAAATCAGCCGGTAAAAACAGCCCACTTTAATTAATTTATTTGTATAGTAAACCTAATTAAAATTCAAAATTAATTGAACAATCATGTAGTATTATGTAAATACTTTATTTTCCATAATTTATTTATTATTTTTTTAATAAGTTATGGCCCTCGAATCAAGGGCCAAAATCGCTTCCAGACGCAGCTGCACCTGATTTCCAGCGTAGATGTGGCGCTAGAATAGCGCCACATCGTGCGCTGCAAATCGCGTGCAGCGCTATAATACGAATTTGTGTTTACGTCTCCTCAGTCGTCACGGGCGCCGGGCACCCGAAACAAGGAAACATTCCATGCATACCCGATCCGATTATGAGTATACAAACATTGTGTGGGGCCGGGGGCCTGAGAAGTGTGTGCGGCGTGGGGCTGAGGTCCTGCGTTGAGTCTGAAAGCATAATTAAGCAACCTAATCAAGATTAGGGCGCGCTTAGTAGAGGTCTGGTCCCACCCTCTGGGTGCAGCGTATCCCTCGAAAAGCGCACCCGCAAATTAGACACATTTTTAACTGATTAATAAAAGCTAATGACGGTTGCTTAATCCCCTTCACCGCAGCACTTGAAATCTCTGTTAAGGCTGAAACATAACGCAAAAACAAAAGAGAAGAAGAAGAACAGAAACTTAGTGAGTTTAACACAGAGAGACAGAAGGTGTACATACACAGAGAGATAGAAGAAGTATACATACGTAAATACAAATACAAGAGAAGAAAAAGATATACATATGTACACGTAGTATAGCCTATTATTTGTATAAGTAAACTTATATAATTACTAACAGAATAAAATGACACCATAAATGTCGCTAAAGACCTCAGTTTTCCCTCCTTAGGTTGTATATAGTGTTTTCTAAGATCTAGCGACGCTTTTGTCTGTCACTAAAACTGCTATATGTGTTACTGTAGATAACAGACTAGTAAGTTAAGTTATTACACTTTGACATCTTAGTCTATTATGTACTATAATGTTAGTATTAATACTATAACTTGTAAATACATAGTTTAAAGTATAGTGATACACTGTTTGGTGCTTGTTTATAGTCAGTTAATTTTTACAAGCATTATAATTAATTCTTAGTAAGTAGGTAGACCAAATACACATTCATTCATTCTTTAATGAGATGTAAAGTTTCTTTTTTGGAATTAGAGGATAATTTTGAGATGAAAGAGTGAGCGATGTAATTCAATAAATTGCCTCCCAGTGAACGACCTGGAACAAAACCCGTAAAAATTAGATAAGTAAATCATAATAATGGTTGTAATGACTGGTATTTTCTATAACTCACCATAATGACACTCTTAATGTTTCATGCTACAATAGTACATCAATCAATCATTGCATTGCAACCAACTGTTAATCATTATTAGAAGACAGAGGATGGAGAGGGAAGAAGGAGGACGAAGAAGGAAGAAGTGGGAATGAGGCAGCACGTCATCGTCGTCGCAGGATCCACTTCCGGAATGGAGGGGAGAAAACTTGGATTTGGCTCTAGAGTAGCATCCTAGGTGTGGGACAAGCTTCTCTTGAGCTTTGGAGAGGGAGAGAGGTGAAGGAAGGGATGAGAATTTCATAGGGTAAGGGTCTTCTTTTATAATTGCAAGGATTGGGAGCAATTTGGTCATTCCATATCCAAAAAAATATTAAAATCAGGTCTTTAGTGATGGATTTATCTGTCACTAAAGGTCTGATCATGGGCAACATGTAGACGCCTTGCGTACCTCCTCCTCTTTTACGCCTTAATGCCAAGAACACATCCAAGCTGTCCAATCGCGAGATCGAATGGCTCAGATCACTCCTCGCCCGCTTCAGCTTCGCATGCCTGCACGTGCGATCAGGCATTAAGCGGTGCATTTTATCGTTTGTGCGCCGGATTGGGTGATCTGGGCAGTGCACAACTGATCACGCAATCGAGATAAAATGCGCGCGCACATCTATTTGTGAGTCGAACCAGCGCCTCGCACTTGTGCAAGGGCACTCGTCCGCTGCGCTACAGCTGATTCTTAACCCTCCCCAAGACCCAAACCCGTATGCATATGCTAATTCAGTTACCTTGAGGAGTGGTCAAGAAGGAAATTATCAAGTGGCTCGATGCAGGAATCATTTATCCAATCTCTGATAGTCCTTGGGTAAGTCCTGTGCAAATTGTTCCCAAGAAAGCCAAGATTACTGTTGTGACTAACGAGAAAGGAGAATCTGTCATAACTCCTTCAGCTTCCTCTTGGAGGGTTTGTATTGATTACAGGAAGCTGAACATAGCCACAAAAAAGGATCATTTCCCTTTGCCCTTTATCGATCAAATCCTTAAAAGACTGGCCGGGTAGAAGTACTTCTATTTCCTAGACTGTTACTCAAGATACAATCAAGTCCCTATCCATCCCGAGGATCAGATAAAAATGACTTTCACCTATCCTTACGGAACCTTTGCTTTCCGTAGGATGCCATTCAGCTTATGCAATCACCCGCGACTTTTCAAAGGTGTATGCTAGCATATTCTCTGACATGGTGGGAGAGTTTATGGAAGTCTTCATGGATAATTTCTCTATTTCAGAGAATTATTTGATTCTTGCCTGGCTAATCTTGAAACGATCCTTAAAAGATGCATCAAAACAAGACTGGTCCTTAGCTGGGAAAAGAGTCATTTCATGACATAAGAAGACATCATCTTAGGTCATGTAATCTCTGAACGAGGAATCGAAGTTCACAAAGCTAAGGTTGATGCTATCTCTAAACTTCCTCCTCCCACATCTATCAAACAAATTTGATCATTTCTTGGTCATGTGGGATTCTATAGGAGGTTCATCAAGGACTTCTCTAAGGTTGCTCAGCCTCTAAACAACCTTCTCGTCAAAGATACGCTGTTTGATTTCAATGAATCTTACCGTAAGGCATTTGATTTTCTTAAAACGGTAGTCACTTATGCTCCGTTGTTGCAACCACCGGTTTGGATAGCCCCATTTGAGATCATGACCGACGCTTCTGATTATGCGGTCAAGGCTATTTTAGGTCAGAAGATTGACAGGAAGCCCTCTGTCATCTACTACGCTAGCAAAACTTTGGACGAGGCCCAGAGGAATTACATTGTTACTGAGAAGGAATTTCTAGCTACAGTATTTACTTTGGAGAAATTTAGGCCTTATCTCTTAGGGTCTTATGTCATAATGTATACCGACCACTCAGCCTTGAGATATCTCTTGGCCAAAAAGGATGCCAAACCCTGACTCATTCGATGGATTCTTTTGCTTAAAGAATTCAATCTTGAAATCAAAGATAAATCTAGGGCACAGAATGTAGTGGCAGATCATCTTTCAAGACTACTGAATGATTCTTCTTGTCCAGATATTCAGATTGCTGATACTTTTCCAGATGAGACTATCCTTGCAATATCAGTTGTCCAAACCCCGTGGTTTGCTAACATTGTAAATGATTTGGCTGTTAGTTAAATCCCTCTAGATTGGACCAAGCAACAATGAGATAGACTCAAATCTAAGGCTAAATATTACTTCTCGGAGGACCCTAAACTATACCGCATCGGCTCTGATCAAATTATTCGCCGATGTATTCCGGAGAATCAAAATGTTGGTAGCAGAAAACTATGCAATCGAAGTTGGATTTGAAAAACCCGTCATTGTAGTGCGATTTGCGAAGTAATCCGTCAATAGATAAAATTTTACCAAAATTTGTAAAGAAATTTTAGGTCGAACACAGGGAGGCTACGTCGATCTTAAATCCGTGATTATATTTTTTTGTATTTTTGTTTCAAAATAAGATAATTACAATGGAATTGATATAAACAATAAGAGAGAGTGAGAGAAAACAATCACTTGATATAATAATAATGTTTTTACAACTAGAAAGTGGAAAATGATTACAACTAGAAAGCAGGAAATTCTATTCTAGAAAGCGATTAAAAAGAAGGGAGAGAGATGTTATCCTCCTCGACGAATGCTTGGAGGACTAACTGGACAGAGCGATGCCTAGAAGACGGAGGATGGAGTGAGAAGGAGGATGAAGCAAGAAGAAGTGGGAATGAGGCAACATGTCGTTGTCGTCACGGGATCCACTTCCAGAACAAGGGCGAGAAAACTTGGATTTGGCTCTAGAGTAGCATCCCGGGTGTGGGACAAGCTTCTTTAGAGCATTGGAGAGGGAGAGAGGTGAAGGAAGGGATGAGAATTTCGTAGGGTAGGGGTCTCCTTTTATAGTTGCAAGGATTGGGGGCAATTTGGTCATTCCATATTAAAAAATAAAATAAAATTAGGTCTTTAGTGATGGATATATCCTTCACTAAAGGTCTGATCGTGGGCGACGTGCGCGTGCCACGTGTGCCCCCTCCTCTCCCGTGCCTTAATGCCAAGCGCACGTCCAAGAAATCTCAGTTGTCCGATCGCAAGATCGGACGACTCAGATCACTCCTCGCCTGCTTCAAATTCGCTCCCGCGTGCGATTGGGCGTGAGGCGGCGCGTTTGATCGCACGTGCACCCGCTTGGGCGATCTGGGTCGTCCGCAACTAATCATGCGATCGAGATAAAACGTGTGCATGCATCTGATTGCGAGTCGAACCCGCGCCTCGCACTTGCGCAAGGGCACTTGACCGCTGCACTACGGCCAGTTCTTTGTCGCACTTACATTTTAAGCATGTGCACCCTGTGGCCGTTGGATCAAGATCCAACGGCCCAGATCTTGCCTTGCCCACACCTTCAGAGGATGAGAAGCGATGATGCAGCCAATTTGGCCAACTGTGATGGCACCATGTGGCACCATCATGGCCGTCCACTTTTGTGACATGTAGAACGTGCCACGGATGTCGGATTACGTTGATTTTCATGCCCTTAGGTTGCGATCATCGATCTGAACCAATCCGTGTGGTTGGATTTGTCATCTGAAGTGCAAATTGACACCATCTTGACCCTTGATCTCTGGGCTTCCTCAGACTATATCTGATGCTACGGATGTCCGATCAAAGCAATCTTGGAATCGTTGAACTCCCGTCGTCGCCCTGATCAGGTCCGTATAGTTGGATCTTCCATCCAAAGTCTCGATTAAAAATCACCCTGTCCCTGACCATAAAAGGAGACAATTACTATACAATTTATAAAATTTGACCTAAATGCATAATTATGTATGTTATGCAACATTTACAATGCATGATGCTAATATGACACTAAGAACATGCATTAATAGACATTTTTAGCTATTTAGATGTATGCACATCAGTTATCCCTTGATTTAGAGATGTATTACAATTGTGACTTAATTTATTGCTTGGTTAATTCACAATGTGAACCAACTTCACCTGACTTGTCTTGTGATTCAAGGATGAAACCTGGGTTAACACACTCGAACCACCTTGTTTCAGTTGACAAATAGGTTATTAAGTCTCAATTTTAATGTTCTAGTGATCTTAGAGCTTGGATTTTAGGGTTTAGATTTTTAAATTGCTTCAAACAGGGCTTTGGTAGAACACAATGCGGGTAACTGTTTCCTTTCAGAGAGTGCGAATGTGTACTAGCACTTCAAAACCCTAATATGTCAAAACCCTAATTGGCTCTAAAATGGAATTCAATTCAAATTAACATTGCACCTTAAACTCACTCAAGAAGGTGTCAGTCCAAGTATGCATATCAAATCAAGCACATGTCTCTATTAGGCACAGGAATTAGGGTTTGGGTGTGTCTAATTCCAATCCTCTTCAATCGCAATTAATCCAGAGAAAATAATCAAGAACATTTTACCTCAAAAGATATTTTAGAAAAATAAGGCAAGGTTGGCTTCCTAAGATTTTTCATTTTTTTTCTAGATATATACAAAGAAGGGAGAGAATAAGGAAGAAAACTAACCTACCCCAGAAGAAAATATATAACAAGTGATTGTGCTAAGCACTCATTGCTCTCTAGCAATGGTACCAAAAAGTGTTGTGCGTGAATCAAGTTTTGTTAAAAAATCGTGCATTGTAATATAGTCAAAACAAGCGAAAACGGCTTTTAAATTTGTAATTTCTCAAAATGAACGTATTCCAAGGTCGTTTGGTAAGAGCAACCAATGCACAACTTATCACTATTATGATTTTCCAAAAATTCAGCTCGGGAACTACATGTGATTGATTCAATTCTCTATGGTCCAAGTCTAGTCAATAAATGTAAAATTAGACACGTAACTTTAATAATTAGATTAAGAAAATTATTCTTCAATCATTCACTTCTCAAGTCAATCAATCAAATGTTAAGGAGAGTTAATCTTCAAATAATCAATATCAATAATGCTTAGACCAAACTATGCAATAAGAATTCATTTATAACCAAATTTTAAATCAAATCTACTAGGGATTTCAACTCAGTCCTTGAGAGAACTTATTCTCACGCATTCACATCCCTAGAAGCTTACGTTTTAGTCCCTGCAAAAGTCACAAATTGGTTCCTGTCAACTTTGTTTTTCTTCTCATGTTAACCCCAGCAGAAGCAACAAAAGCTCAAGCTCCCTTTATTGAAGAAGGCCTTAATGTTCCAGAAAGCTTCTCATGAAGCTTGAGAGCTCGAGGGTGATCGGCGAAGGATGCGGTCGTTGTTGAAGATGATGGAGGCCGATGTTGGTGGCTTGTAGCGAGAGAGGTCGAAGCTTCAAATCAAGAGTCCAGTGAGCTTTGCCCATGCCTATTGGAGGTGATGGCGTGGGTGATTGATCGCGATGAGGCCGAAGGAGACCGGTCGAGCTCGAAGAGGGTGGTGTCTACCAAGGAGCTTCAACGAGTAATCGACCCAATAAACTTGGGGCTTTTACTCAGGGAGTCGTGATGAAGGTCTTGAGGTGGTCGAAGGTGACTGAGGTCACATGGAATGGAGTGGAGGGATGACCAGAGTTGACGTCGAAATCTGGCCAGTTGCGAAGAAGATGAAGGTTGCGCAGGTGGAGATGGTGGTGATTCTCAAATCTAAAAGTCCTATTCTACTCTACAAAGAGAAAGGAAGAAAACTAACTATCTAAGAGACGATCAGGGAGGCCAGAGAGTTGATGAGAGATTCATCATGACTCTTAATTATCATTAATTGGCTAGTTTCCCTAGCTAATTACCTAAGAATATACTAAATACAGGGTTAATTATACTATAGGGGTTAAAACACCAGGGACCTGTAAAATAAGTTAAAAGCATAAAATTGAATATCAATTAATCTTAACAATAATTTAATTAATAATTTGGACTCAATTAATAATCATTTAGCTAGATATTTAGTATTTAAACTAGCTTAATTAATATTATGACTTAGTATGTAATTAACTTATTTAATTATATCATTTAAATATATATAGATAAAAAGGCAAAAAACATAATTTCAAGGCATAAATATAATATTTACCTAATTTATAGTAATATAAAATGTTGAAAAATAAGTAAATTAAAATAATCCATAAAACTCACTATTTACGTTTAAGTCCTTAACTTCTATTTTATTTGAGTCCTTCTATTTCATTCTGGTCCTTTTTATTTACAGAAATACCCCTGTGAAGATTCGTCTTCTTTAAGGCTAGGGACACCCGATGACCATACCTCACGATCACCGTTCATCCTGTGCTAGAACTTCGTCGCCATTGCTGCCCAACTTACGCTCACCATCTCCTCTTCATCCGACAAACCGAATCTGTCCTTAATCCTATTTGGCCTAGGCATTGAAGCTCATTGGCATCAGAGACGATGCTAGTTATTTCCATGAACCTAGACCTAGTGTCGTCCAGATTCAACCCCCCTAACCCACAGCTCCACCTATAAATAGCCCTGATCTCAGCCAATTCCCGGTTAACGACCCCCTTCCTACTTCCCCCACCACGGTCATTTTAGGCTATGCGTCCACAACTCCGATGACTTCTTTCTTCTTCTTCCAGTCTTCTCCAAGGAGAACCTCCTTCCTGATTCCTCCATCCTCCACCGCGTCTTTGGACGAGGATACACCACCATCCACCTCCTATTCACGTCGTTCTTCACCTTCGGTGGAGATCTTCCCTAACCCTCTATTTCATCCTCCATTAAGAGCCATCAACGAAGTCTTCTAATCCCGTTTCATCCAGGTAACAATAGACTTAGCTTCTTAGATTAGTGTAGAATCGTTCTAGCTAGTTAGAAAGGTAGTTAGCATAGTGTGATCAATAGATTTAACATCATCTTCTCCATCTCTGGCAAGGTCAAATCTGACCTTGTTGGACCTTCTTTCATGATTCCATCTACTTCATTTTCTTTAATCTCCTACGATCACAATCCACCTTCTTCCATATTCAATTAGCCACTTACACGCCTAAATCACAACACCTTCACCGGATCACCTCCGTTGTCCATGGCGAAGGGATCTGAGCTATTTACACACACATTTTGGGCCCTCCACCACCTTAGCATCACACAAGGGCCCCAATCGACTCTTTAATTAGGTCAATTATGCACTACACATGAAACCCCTAACTCACATCAACCTCTGAGCCGCTGTCAATGGTGAACTCAGAGGAGTTTCTCTGCCTAATTCCACACATGTAGAGTATCATTACACTCTTCTAGAACTTTCCCCTTGCTCAATTAAGTGAGATCTATCTCCCTGAGTTCATGCGAACTCAGGTCAAATTCTTACTGAAATTGTTGAATAAATCATGAATTTGATCATCAATTGTGTTAATTATTGAGTTCTTGAGGTTCCTTACGACCTCAAGAGTATCTTAATGTCCTTTTTAGTGATTTACGGAGATTTGATCTCTAGTGACTTAAAATAGCCTCCACCGAAGCTCCGGCAAGCTCTGGCAACCTCAAGATGAGATACAGCTTATGAAATTGCCTGAGAAGCTCCAGATCAACTATTTGTGATTTAAGGAAAAAATTCCATTAATTATATCAATGATTTGATGTTAATGCTATCAGTTTGGTCTTTGTCTTCCTCATCTCCGACAGAGTTGAGGAGAGCTCTTATAGGTTTAAACGGTGGTAATAAGTCCATAAGCCTGAACACATTGTAGGAGCTCTAAAAATTCTATTTTAAAGTTCTAAATCAATTCCTAGGCTTGATTTGAATCTGTCTAAACATTTAATTTGATTGGAGAAGCTTTCAATTAGAAAGTCAACTCTTGAGCTTCTATGGTCAACTAGGAACTGTACTTGAAGAATTCATGCTTGAATCTATGATTTAAATGATTAATTGAGTTTCTAAGATGATTTAGAATCATTTGAAACTGATTTAATGGTGTTTAATTGAGTTTCTATTATGATTAAAGTTTCCGTATAGTTTGGGTTCCAAAAAAAACCCAACATTGTTCCTTGTTCTTTTGATGAGATTTAAGCTCAAATCTTGCCCAGATCAATCATTTATAGCCTGTTGAGTTGATTCAGATTCTTTCCAACTATCTTGATATATCTTGTGGTTGATTCAATTCTTGAATCAGTGTTCTACATCTCAAGATTGAAGCTCTAAAGCTCTTGAGCTTTCTTAAGCTTCCTGGACTCATTTTCCTCTTCAATACTCTACGGAATGCTTTGATAAGCATTCCTGTACTCTCAATTAAGAGAGTCAGGTCTTCTCTCAAGTCAATTGACTTGAGATTTCATGCTTGGAGCACATTTTGGATATGGCAACAGTGCCATGTTTTCCCTATGATTACACATATCAAATCTGATCCAACCATCAAATTGATGGTAAAATTGAGTATTAGACATCAAGAGCTTTCCATTGAGTCCTTGTTTGCTCGATTTGGTTCGTGGAGTCACTTGGAATCATCAATCAAAGATCTGGCTATGGATGCTGCGTGAAGGAAGACTGATTGGAGATTATCCCACCTTGAAAACAAAGGAGCACCCACCTTAGTATAAAAGGAATTCAACGCTGAAACCCCCTAGTCGTCAACGCAAGGTGCATCTCTTGAGCTTCCAGGTCCTATGCACGTGCATGCATGTGCATGCGCGTGAGCATGAGCCCAGGTGGGCGTGAGTGATTTGGTGACCTGTTGGGCCCAATACTGTGCAAAATGGCTAAACTCCACTGTTAATAAACGAGAACCAATTCGAGTAGGGTTTGGTCCCACCCTATGGGTGCTGTGTATCCTCGAAAGAATTGGCCCGCCCACTAGGTAAATTTTTGTTAAGTTAAAAGTGGGTTAAGGGTTAAAAATCGTCTAAGTGTGGAGACTATGAGTGCACAGTGTGAAGAAAGAAAAGAAGAGATAAAAGCTTCAAAGTAAGGATTAAAGAGAGAGAGTTGAGATTAAATGAAAGAGAGAGAGAGACATCTAATGGTTTAGTAGGAAATCTAATTTTGATACTTAAGTCATCTAATTTTCTAAAGAGACATCTGATAAGAGATATAAAGAGGGGGTTGAAGGCTGAATTGAGATTAATTAGTGTTTGAGCTTTATATTGTAACAAAGGCATCTATTTGTATTGTAATTTGTTTTATGCCTTACATTTTGTAACACTTGTAATAAACATTCCTTTTCTTGTGCTATTCATTATAAAATCTTTCACGTATAAGTTTTTTATTAATGGAATAGTTGCATGCTTTAAATCTTAATTTCCCGTGCAATTATTCATGAGCTTAACATAATTTGTAATTAATGTAGTAATTAGTCAGTTGTTAACTTAAAATAATAAAAATGGTGAATTAATTAATTTTATACCTCCCAATGAACGACTTAGACTCAACCAATTAAAATGAATTAAAATATAAAATGTTAGGTTAGCTTAACCCTATACTATAATCAATGGCAATAATTTAGCAAATTCAAGTTAACCTAAGTCCATTCTTTACATGATTAATCAAGACTAATAACCTTAATTAACTATATTGAGAATTGTACAATAATTTTAATGGCACCATTGTCGGGGAGGTTACTTAGTAATTATATTTGCCATTATCATTTTAATTATTTGCTTCGTACATAGTTTATTTCTAACTAGCTTATTTTTGTTTTGTTTTTGTCTTCTTTCAGGGATATCTTCACAGGTATTCTCAGGAGGAAGGCAGGTTTTTCCATTTCACATTTTTCCTCATATTCACTATACATACCCATTGTGAGTATTTCTTTCCTTAGTCTTTAATTAGGTTGTTTATTGCATTTAGGTTAGAAATACAAAAAAATACCAAAAAAACATACTTCTCTAACTAGCAGCAGCATATTACTGGGCATACACTCCTAGGAGTACATTTACCTGCTAGTAGCTACTGATCTGACTCGAGATTTTTGATCTTGTGCCAGTGGGAAAACACACAAAAGAAAAAACTGTGTAGATCCCTATCTTTGAACTAATAAGCAAGACCATATATTTGTTTGAAAAGATATAAAAAGTGGCCACATTTACTTCTTTTTATCATTTGTAAAAGATTAACTAAAAGAGGAATCTGAAAAGCTCGTGACATATATCTACTTGTAGATTGCATGCGCCTTTTTATCACTTGTGTCTGTTGCATGCTATCGTGACATAGTGCGATCACTAGAGTCACATGAGTCTTATACTTCTACCTCTCCTCTTTGCACCTCTTAGGGATTTGGTCGAAGATCAACAAGTCTATCTCACTACTAAAGCCCTGGGGAGCCAGTAATGAGCAGTCTCGATCCTAGACCTTAGACCTTAGAGCCTGTAGGATACACACATACGTAGACACGTATGGGATGCATATTTGTATTGACATATTACTTGTTTGCATCTCTATATACTTTACGCATATTCTAGGATCTTCTTTTCCTTTGAAAAGAAGAAAACCCGCTTTTCGTGTTGTATACGGGTTTTGCTTGCCGTTGCTTTTATGTAGTGGTGTAAGTGTGCCTTTGCACATTTTTTGCTATTTATGCATGGGAGGTGATCTCTAAAGCCGTCTCTCATCTCTCTTTTGACATATCTACCCAGGCTAGTTGCATTGAAGCAACCAATTTTCCCATTTTCTTTCTCTACATTTTCTACGTTTGATTATGTGGATCAACCGCAAAACCCAAATCCCAAGATCCCTTCTTTTGGTCAGGGGGAGATGCCGCCTTTTGATATCCATAAGGCGCTTTTGAACTAGAATCTACAGATGCTCGAGCAGAACTGTCAAATCAATCTGTTGATGGCTACTCTTCAGAACCTACAAGCTCGTCCTCCTCCTCAACCTAAGGCGGGTCCTAATCCTCTTGATTTTCCTCCTCCACCTCGTCCTCTACCTAGACCTCTACTCCATGACTATTATAATCCATCCAATGCCCAAGTAGAGCCTAGTGTTAGGATTTTCGTTAGGGAAAATGACCCAAAATTAAAGCCAAACATCATAGGTCTAATCCCACACTTTCATGTTTATGCATTTGAGGATCTATTGTATGCGTTTTGCGTTGAATTTTAAGGAAGAAGAAAATGCTTGAGTGGTAGCATAGTCGACAAAAATGCTTTTACAACATTTAAATTTATAAGAGTTCTCGAAAATAAGAAATGAGTCCGAAGTCGTTCGCAAGGAGCAAATATGGAATTCACACACTAATCGAAATATAAAATAGATGAGCACAATGATTAATTGTCACAAAGATATGCAATAAATAATCTACTCAAAGAAATGTATTCAATAATAATAATGGTATGTCAAGAAATCAATGGGATAAAAAGAATAAGAGAAACTCTAAAAAGTGATGATTTAAATCACCAATTAAATCCTCTAATTAAGCATATATACCACGCATATCATCCAATCAAATATCTCAATAGTGGTTTTTGAACCACTTACTCAAATATCCACATCAGCCAAATACCAAATATCCCAACAGTACCTCAATAAATGCCTCAATAAGACATCATCAAGGTGCTACAGACAACTTAAATCACTCAGAGCATAGCCAAGGCACAAGAGCAACCACAGAGTAAGCCTTCTTCCTCTAATGCTAAGTGTTAGGCTTTTAAGCATGCACCTCAAAGATGAATAGTGCAAATCCCTCCTCCACCCTCCTTAGAATTCTTCCTAATCAGAGCTATGATCGAGTTATCAAATCTGGGTAGGGGACCAGACCTACATGGCGTAAACCACAGGCGAGGTGTGAGAGAGCATGTAGTATAGTGCGTGGGCAAGGGGACCTCATCCTCATGTTATGAGGAGAAAAGGCATAACAGCAAATCCCTTTTATGTGCTTGTTTGGGATCCTAAGCATACAAAGTGGGACTATGTCCCATGTGCCTTCTTGCATTCATAGCAGCGAGATGATGTTTCCCAATTGGAGCTGCTGGTGGTATCACTTCATCAACTGGAGCTACAGGTGTACTCTCCAGATGGTTCCACAGCTGCTCGGGGTGGTAGCGAGGTCGAATGATGGTCGGGTGATGGTGCTCGACATCAAAGAAGACAACTGGCGGCGGTGATACCTGAGATACAAAGAACGGGCCTATCGTCCCAATTAGAGTGTTCAAAAGGATTGCCAAAGCATGGCGAACGTGATGGTGGCGGAATTGGGGCATGAGATGGTCGGAGGAGGTCCGTCGGAGGAGGAGATGAAGGTGCGATGGTGGGTTAATCGATGGGGTGTTTCAGTGGGTGTGAGGTGGAATTAAGTGAAAGCTTTTGTGCGGAAAGGTGAAGTGGAGCTCATGTAGGTGGTAACATGGTGATTTGTGGTTGGTAGTGAAATGGTGGCCTCGGCGAAGGCGTGACCATTTATGGAGAAGACAATGGGGGAGACAGTGAGTGAGGGGTCGAGTTGAGTTGCTAAAGATCTAAACTTAATCTACGAGTTCAGGGGAAGATAGAACCCTAGTTTATTGGACAAAAGGGAGGAGATTCCACGGCGGCTTTCTTCACCGGACGCGTAGGGGATGAACTCTCTGGTGGGAGGAAACGACGCGATGAAGGGGAGTAGATGCCCTGGCTTTGGCCCACCAGGCACGAAGGAACTTGAGGCGGAGTTTGGGACAACCAATTTGATGGTTGGGTGGCCAAAAGAAGGGGATTGAAGGAGTTCAGTGGAGTCACAGTTGGAGATAGCTGGAGGAAGAAGGGAAGATGGTTTTTTGCCTAGCCCGGACTGACTCGAACGCTGGGAAGTAGGGGAGTTTATATAGAGCCTTGAATGACCCTCAAGAGCCAATTTGAGCATGTTTCAAGTTGGTTTTAGAGCTTGGGGGTTTTGGTATCATCGATGGCGAAATTGGAGGAGATTAGCCACTTGAGTGGTCTCAAATGATTGGGATTGATCTTGGGATCAATTTTGTCAAGTTTGGCGATTTTTGGTTGAGATTTCATCAATCAAGTTACTGGATTAAATGAAGTCGATGTGAGTCTGTTGCTGCTTCTTTCCTTACTTAGTCGTGAGGAAGAAGGAGGTTGGACCTGTTCGCAAGAGAGGTGAGAAGCTGGGGGCTTCTTTGAAAGGAAAACATGAAAGTTGAGGGTTTAAGTGCCAGAAACAGAGGTCTGGGGCCTAAGTTGCAAACTAGGTCAAGATGAACTCTGATTGGGTCTAAATTTTGGCCTTAACCTAATTTGGACCCAAGGAATCTGATGGTGAACTTGGATTTTAGTTTTGACCACGTTTGATTGGGCAATTTGAAAAAAAGCCCAAATTAGGACAAAATCCCATCTGAGACTCTGTTTAAAGTTGAAATGGGTTCAGATGGTCAAACCAAGGGTACCAAACCTCCTAGAATATTTTTCTACGAATTTTTGGAGGTTTAAATGAATTTTATCCTGACCAGAACCTCTTTAATTTAAGCAGGTATGAAATTAAGGTTTCATGTTCTGATTTGGTTCTCGAAATGCGTAAAACCCTGTTTCTATTTATGTTGACCCACTTATTGGACTTTAATGCTCAATTGGCCTTCAATTAACCCCTAGCAAACCCTGTGATTACTCTACATTTATGATGTGATGTTAAAACTGCATAATTAACCCTATTTTAATGTTTTCTTCTCAAAACGGATCTAAGTGGAATTATGGCTCTCAGGCGATCATTCAGGAGCATTTGTCACTTGATTTCAACTAATTCAAGTTAGTTATGGCTAATGATGGTGTTACCATTATGATCCATTCCAAGACATCGAAAATCTTAGAAACCTATCTTAAACCCTTACACCTTGAAATCAAAATCGGGAAATCCTACTTATGAAGATGTTCTTCTTTAGTGTAAAAGACAAAGCTGCCTATTGGTACTGCACGATCTCAAGACTTATCTCTACTTGGATTGATCTCGAATCTACTTGGATTGATCTCAAGACCAATGCCCTTAGGCGAGCTATCACGACCTTTACTCAGAATCAAGGAGGGCCAATTCATGAAGCGTGGGAGCACTTTCATGAATTACAAAGGAAATGCCCACATCACGACATCCCTAGTTGGCAACTCATGCATATCTTTTATTATGGATTGTAAGAGTGCATTCACAATCTGGTCGATGCCTCTTGTGAAGGGAATTTTCTGAATTGTAATGAAGAATCCAGCTCAGAATTGTTCGAAAAAAGGATGGTGGAAAACTCGATCAATAACACATCAATGTCGCAATTCACGCGGGGAAATCCACATACACATCAAAATCCGCATCAAAAGGGCATTCACGAAATCATGAATCAATCCAGTTCAAAGGATTTAGAGATTATAGCTGAGAAACTGGATAAAGTCGATATTATAGCGAAGCATCTCGACGAGGTCCAAAACACGATGAAGACTCTTATGCCTCTTCTCGCTATGCAGAATCCCGCACGTTTCCCTTTTCATAAATTCCCACGGGGAGGGAATTTGTGAATAATCTGGATTCTAGAGATCCTTCTTCCTTGGGTTTTCTCCCTATTCATTCACCCACCCAAGGAGGGACCTTTGTCCCATCATTCGCACCTCTTTCCCCACTTCCTTCTTTTGGAAAAAACATGCCATATATTTATGATTTGCATGCCATTCAGGGATACACTACAGGATCAAACCCATATTCAAATTCCTACAATCTTGGATGGCGAAACCACCCCAACTTTTCTTGGTCTGATCAAAACCAAAGACCTATATATCTGAATCAGACCCAACAAAACCCACCTATGTTGCCGTTTCAGCAACCAAACGTGAGGCCCTTTCATGCTAGTATGCAGAACTACTCAGGACCGAATAGAGACACATAGCTCAATCAGATTTTGCGAGCTGTGACTGAGAGCCAGTGACAGAATGCTGAGGTTCTCGATGAAGTCCAACAGCAATATACGGCAGAATTGGCTGACCTTAGGGGCTAAATCATGCAATTAGCTGAATCTCATTATCTAGGGGCCCTTCCATCCTAGCTAGTTCCAAACCCTAGAAATATTCAAAATCCTAGGTGTAACCCAGGAGGTCAACATCGGACTTAAGGTCAAGCTCATTTTGTAAATCAAGTTCCCTTGAATCAGAATCAAAGCCCACCCTCTGTACTTCACGAATACTAGTATCTGAATCAACAACAGTTACTTCCAAATGAAAGGAATCAATCTTTGTTACCAAATCCATCTTTCCATAATCAAGCATCTACATCTTCACCTGCTTCTTCTTCACATGCTTCTTCTTCACATGCAGGTATTAACTCTGTTACAACCCGCATGGGACTTCCACTAAGGACCCTGTAGATCCATGTTTACAAACCCAAGACCCTAGTACATCTAGAACAACTCCTATTTCTACACCTGTGAGAGGTGATTCACCTAATCCCACTATTCCCGCTGATTCCCGTGATCTAGGTAACCCCTCAATAGAATAGGATATTCAAGTCCCATTCCTAGAAGCATTGAAGAAATCTAGGAAACAAAAGCAACCTGTTACATTAGATGAGGATTTGATTAAGATTTTTGAACAGGTTTAAATTAACATCCTACTCCTAGATGCTATCAAGCACATTTTGACTTACGCGAGATTTCACAAGGAATTGTGTACCTCTAAGCATAAGCCGAAGAAAGGAAGCACTGTGGTACTCTCGAAGCATGTGAGTTCACTTATCTCGAGTATGCTTCCTTTAAAAAGGAAAGATCCAGGATCTCCACTTATTTCCTGTATAATTGGGGACCAGTGCTTTGATAGAGCCCTCCTTGATTTAGGAGACTCTATTAACCTTATTCCATCCTCGTTGGTAGAACAATTTGAGATAGAAAACCTTAAGCCTACTAATGTGACTTTACAATTAGCGGATAGATCTATTAAGTCACCAAAAAAAAATTTGGAGGATATCATATTTAGAGTTCGAGACTTCTACTTTCCAATGGATTTTATTGTACTTAATATGGAAGTACCTAAATGCATTAGAGATGCCCCAATTATTTTAGGGCAACCCCTTTTGGCCATCACCAAGGCCAATATAGTTGAGAAATAGGAAAGATGGAAATGAAGTTTGGGGAGAAGACACTTAAACTTGACATATTTAAAGCTTCTCGAGGATTGAATTGCAAGTGGATTCAGTAGATGAAATCTATTTATGTTCTTGAGGATGAGCTTAGTTCCTTAGAACTAGAAGATCCTTCTTTTGATATTGCCTACTCTCAAGACAAAATCCTACTATCAGAATCCCTACTCAATCCAAAGGTTGAATCACTTGACTCATCTTTATCCCTCTTTGCAATGGAAAATCCCGTCCCAGACTCTGCTATTGATCCTACTCCAAAAGTTGAACTCAAACCATATCTTGACACACTTAAATATGTCTATCTTGAATCCAATCAAACTTTTCCTATAATCATTAATTCACATCTTTCTAAATCTCAAGATTCAAAATTGATCGCGATTTTGTGAGATCATAAGAAGTCAATTGGGTTGATTTTACACGATCTCACTAGGATTAACCCCAACTACTGTACACATCACATCTATATTGAAGATGGGGCATGACCTTCCTGCGAAGCACAGCAGTGACTAAATCCGAATCTTAAGGAGGTCGTAAAGAAAGAAATCATTAAGTGGCTAGACACTGACATTATATATCCTATATTTGATAGCCCTTGGTTGAGTCCAATTTAAGTGGTACCTAAAAAGGTAGGACTCACCATAATCAAGACTGAATTTGGAGAAACCATTCTCACACGAATTGTGAATTCGTGGCGGGTTTGCATTGACTATTGTAGACTCAACATGGTTACAAAGAAGGATCACTTTCCTCTACCATTCATTGATCAAATCCTTGAGAAACTTGCTGGTAATAAGTTCTTCTACTTTCTCGATGGTTACTCCAAATACAATCAGGTTGCGAACCACCCCGAAGATCAAGAGAAAACAACATTCACCTACTCCTTCAGAACCTTTACTTTCTAAAGGATGCCATTTGAGCTTTACAACGCACCCACGACTTTTCAAAGGTACATGCTAGCCATCTTTTCTGAGATGGTGGGTGAATATATGTAGGTATTCATTTTTTTGTCCTTGGGGAGACTTTTGATATTTGCTTAGATAATCTATCGAAGATCTTTAAATGCTACATCAAAGTGAATCTTGTCCTCTGCTGGGAGAAGAGCCATTTTATGGTTCCAGAGGGCATTGTACTTGGTCATCTCGTATCTAAGTGGGGTATCCAAGTAGATCGAACCAAGATCAATCAGATCTCAAATCTACCAATTTCTGACTCGATTAAGGGCATCTGACTTTTCTCGGCCATGTTGGATTTTATAGAAGATTGATACTTGATTTTTTGAAGATTGCCTGACCACTCACAAAAGATAGTTTTTGAGATGAATGAGTGTATATCTGCATTGGAGACTTTGAGGGATAGAGTTACACAGGCTCCTATTCTCCAACCTCCTGATTGGAATCTTCCATTTGAAATCATGTGTGACGCATCTGACTGTGCAGTAGGAGCTGTATTAGGATAAAAAATCGAGAAGAATCCCATAGTGATTTACTACGCTAGCAAGACACTTAATGATACACCAAGGAATTATACTATTATCGAGAAGGAGTTGCTAGCGATAGTATTTGGATTAGAAAAGTTCAGAACTTACATCCTTGGGTCTCGAATCAGTGTGTACTCTGATCACTCAATGATCAAACACCTTCTATTGAAGGACACGAAACTTAGGTTGATTAGATGGATCTTGCTTTTGCAAGAATTTGACCTAGAAATTTGTGACAAGGCAAGATGACTGAATGTCATTGCCCACCACCTTTCCCACCTTCTGATAAATCCATATTTATATACATAATTTATGCCAAACTATTGTTAATTTAAGAGTAAAATAGTTTACATTGCATTAGATTAGATTATATTAGTCACACTAAAGTATTTTGTAAATATTGCACTTTTAGAGGTATAATTATAATTCTTGATGCTACTTATATCTGGTTCCTTGATTTTTTTTTTTATATGTGTGCAAATGCCAAGTTTGAAATTAATTGGAGCTTTACAGACGGGCAAAATTATTTTGATGAGGTTGAACCAATTTCCTATACCAAAAAAAACCCATTCTAAGTCCTGCCAAAAATCTCACCAAATAGTTCCCAAAATAAATCCCCACCCAACCATTTCCTATGTACGTTAATCCCATACTCCACCCACATAAAACCTCCTCCACCAAATCCCTCCACCTGCGTAACCTTTCCAAATCCCACATTATTTTATCCTCTTTTTTTTTATCACTCCACCTCAAAATTCCTTGAAAACCAACTCCCATCAAAATCCCTTATCCCCTCACCTACATAAGCCTTAAACCTACTCCCATGCAAACGAATTCCAACTCGATCGGATTTTTCTCCACCAAATCTCCCAATCCCACACCCAACAACTTCCCCCTTATTTAATCCTACGAGGCCTTTCCCCATCCCTCTCCTCATTCCCTCTCCCACTCGAGGCTCACTCCCTCTCAATTTTCTATCCTTCCATCCGATCTTTCTCTCCTTCTCAATTCCCTTTGTACCTTCCATCCCCCGTTTCTGCCCCCTCTCAATTCTCTCTCTCCCTCTCAACTCCTCTCCCTCTCAATTCTCTCTCTCCCTGCAGACTCTCCCCCTCTCAATTCCTTCTCTCTCCCATCCGTACCTCTACCTCTCAAATCCTTTCCATCTCAATTCCCTCTATCTCCCTATGCTCCTGCCACAATCATGACCACTATGTCAACCCTCGTCCGCACTGGCCCTCAACAACAACACATCCGCACATCCTCAACATAAGGCCGCGACCCCTAGCAACCGCACTCTCTCGATGAGCGTTGCACCACCCTCAACCACGACATCTCTTCTCCGACTCCTCGCCTCCATGCGCAACTTCACCAACGAACATTGATGGCTTGCTCCACCCCCATCACGACATCGTCAGATTTCTATCTAAGATTATTTTTCTCTTCTTCTTGTTATTTTATGTTATTCTGACTTTCTAGTAGTAATAAAGTTCTTATTTGCATTTACGTGTTCACTTCGTATTTGTCTCCGTATTTGTTTCATTTATTTCCTTTTATTATAAAAAAAAATTAAAAAATAAAAAAATAAAAATAATAAAAATTCATTTACTTGATCAGGTTCGAAACCATCTAGATATCCCTAAATCCCTATGAGACGACCCGTACTCCTGATATTATTCTCATATTTTTCAGAGATGGTTTCATAAATTTAAAATGACGTGTTTTCGCACCTACGACAACAGATTTATCATTATCGCGATTTCACGACCAGTTTTTGGCATCGTTGCTAGGGAGGCATATATTCGAGATAGTTTCTTTCCTAACTCAGTATTTGTGAGCCTCACATATTTCTTTATCTGTTAATAGGTACCAATTACACAAGACAAAATCTCAACGGGTTGTGAAAGAGAGTCGTAGAGGAGTTTCGTGTAGGCAAGACACGACCAAGGCACGCGACAGGCGCAGCAGAGCAATGACGTCGACCTTAAGCGATGCCTACACACACAGAAAATATGTAGGAGACCTGGATCCTGCTTTCACAAGGGATTCTCCTACGTCATAAATTTTATTTCAAATTCTATCTTCTCGCCCTTGTAAATGAGGTTGATTTTTGGGGGTCTGTCACCACATTCTTTAGCTACTAGGGGCTATTCTTCTGCATGTGTGATTCAATTTTTGCTTGCTTGTCTCTAAAACAAACAAAAAAAAATCGAGTTGCATATTTAGCAGTTGCATGCCCTTAGGTGCATGCATTTAGGGGTGATTGAGTAGCACGTTCGATGAATTGCGTACATATTTTCTATCTTTGCATCTAGCTCCTGTTCACGCATTTGCATTTAGATTAAAATTCAAGACCACCAAACTGATTGAATTAACCTAATTTAGTGGTCACCTAACTAAAATTGGGACTAATAATCAGATTCGACCTTAAAACCAATTCACACTTGATCTGATTCAAAGGGACTTGTTTGCATTTTCAAAATAAAAAATTATTTACGGTGTGATGCACACTTCTGACACTTAGCACACACATTAGGCACCGCACTGAGGCTTGATCCCTTATGGCTATAGGCACCAATCTCTTTATTGGTGCAGACCCTCCTACTTCGCCTTGTGGTGGTGGTATTGTCATGTGACATAGTGTTTTGATACTTTAAGGAGGGGGATAGCCCTTAAAGGAACAAAAGGGTAGTTAAGAGGCATCGCATATGCATCGCCTCAAAGGAAGGGTTCGCCCTACTTGCATCCCTTAGTTCCGTCCTTGGAGTAACTTCTCACTAGATCACTTGAGAGTACCACTTAAGCAAAGTGTAGATCTTAAGGCACTCCGTAGGTTGATTTAGGGTGCGTAACTGGTTGATAACTTGCTTGATCACATACAAACATTAATTTTTTTTAGAAAAGCAAGTAAAATTCACTCTTGTCTATGTGCTTGATTGATTGCTTATTGTGCATGCATGGTACAAGATCAAGAAAACTAAGGTTAGAGGGACCTTTAGACTTTGAACCTAGGAGGAAACCTAATTCTAGTGATCCCTCAACAATGGATCCACCACTTCTTGACCAGCCCAATCCAAACCAGGAGGAGCTAATGGAGCAATTGCATGAACAGTTTGAGCGATGGTTTAACAATAGAAACCAAAACCAACCACAACCTCGACCCTTAAGGGACTATTACGAACCTGTGACTTACAATGTCGTACCTCATGTAAGGGTTCCTGAGGATGATTCTAAACTTAAATCCCATTGGATAGGTCTTATTCAAAACCATTTCCATGGACTTAACACTAAAGACCAATTCCAACACATTGAAGATCTTACCACCCTTGGTCAAACTATAAAACCTAGGAACATGAATCTTGATGTCTTGATGATGAAACTTTTCCCCTTCTCCTTAAGAGACAAAGCTGCCCATTGGTACAGAACCATAGGGAAACCCATCAACACATGGGATGAGATAAAGAATGCCTTTCTTAGGAAATTCTTCCCTATTGGAAAAACTAGCACCCTTAGGAGAGCCATCACAACCTTCACTCAATAATCTGGGGAACAACTCCATGAAGCCTGGGAAAGATTTACTAACTTAGCCAGAAAATGTCCACACCATGGCATACCCAAGTGGCACCTAGTGCAAATTTTTTACCATGGACTTAATGAGCAGTTGAGAAATTATGTGGACGCAGCTTATGGGGGTAACTTTCTAAATAAAGACAAGGATAGTGCATATGACCTATTTGAAAGCATGAGTGAAAACTCTCTCAACCAAGCCTCTATGAACACCTTTGGAAGGACTAGTCAACCAAAAGGAATGTATGAACTCCAAACTAGCTCAAATAAGGTTGACTTAGAAAAGCTATGTGAAAAGCTGGGAACCACAGTCTCTAAGAAGTTTGATGAATTTCTTAATACAATCAAGACCACCCAGCACATACCCAATCAAGGGACACACTCCTCCCCACTTTGTTATGCCCAGACTCCCGCAAGAGAGCACCCTCACAACCTAAATCTGACTCACTCTGCAAGCCCAAGCTATCAAGACCCTTCCCATCGAGCTCAACAAGGAACCTTTGTTCTTGCTTATACTGATTCTTCTTATTCGATCAACCTGTCCTCAGGATTCAAGGATGTTCAGACCATCGAACGATACGCTAAGAATGATCCCTTTTCTAATAATTACAATGCTGGATGGCGTAATCATCCAAACTTCTGTTGGTCCAATCAAAAGGCAAGACAAGTGCCTTATCATACCCAGATTAGAAACCTTATCCTAACTCTTTTAATCAGGGTCAATCTTCAAGGCAAAGCTATGTCCAAAGTCTCCCTCCACCCACCCAACCAACCCAAACAAAATTGTTGATTAAAATGATGGGTGAAATACTGACTAAGTAATAAGAGAAAATCAATCAACAGAATCGAAGGACCCAAGAGGACATGAATGAGATTAAGGGGCAACTTAGCCAGCTTGTTGACTCACGACAACATGGGACCCTCCCCTCACAATCCATCCCAAATCCCAGGAACATCCAAAATCACAATAGAATGCCTCAACAGAACTAAGTTAACATGATGAACCAGGCACCACCAGGCTTCAACCAAAACCCACAATAGGGTCAACTAATTTTACCAAACCCCACTCAGAACCCAAATGCAATGGCGAATGCTGTTACTTTAAAAAGTGGGACCACCACCCTGGATCATGTGTGGCCAACACAAATTGATTTTGAGCTTGAATAAGAGGATGGAAAATTAGAGGATGAAAAATTTAATACTGAGGATGATAATCTGGAGGCTCAGGAACCCGAGGTTGAAATAGCCACCCATATCCCATTCCCTGAAGCCTTAGAAAAACCAAAACCAAAAAAGAACCCGTCTAGCAATGAGGAGTTGCTTGAGTTGTTTAAACAAGTCCAGACAAACATCCCACTCCTCGATGCTATCAAACACATCCCTACCTATGCTAAGTTCCTCAAAGACCTTTGTACTCAAAAGCATCAGGCTAGGACCAAGTCACCTAGGAAGGTGGTTCTTTCTGAGCATGTGAATTCTATAATTCTAAAGAATCTACCTCCTAAGAAGAAAGATCCTAGAGCCCCATTGATTTCTTGTGTCATTGGTGACATGACTATTGAGAAGGCTCTACTTGACTTAGGGGCATCCATAAACCTGATCCCCACTATGCTCTTTGAGAGATTTAGACTCGGTGATTTGAAACCCACTAATGTTACATTGCGACTAGCCAATCGATCCATTAAAACTCCTCTGAGGGTAGTGAAGGATGTGATAGTTAAGGTCAAGTGCTTCTATTTCCCTATTGATTTTCTCATCCTTGACATGGAACTACCAAAGAAACTACACAACACACCCATCATCTTAGGAAGACTCTTCCTAGCCATTGCTAAGGCTAATATTAACTGTGAATCTGAAAGAATGGAGATTGCCTTTGGAGATTAAAAGATGCAACTCAATATTTTTAAGGCATCCCTAGCTCTCGATGATGAGGAATGTGATTTGATTGAGGAATTCGAAAAAGTAGATAAAGTGATTGAAGAGTCTATGTCGATCCATTTGGTTAAAGAACCCATAATCGAAGAGGACCCACAAGAGGTTCATACCACATCTAACACACAACCTCCTAGGACTTTCAAGTGGAGAGATTACCTAATTCATTGTCTGCACCCCTCCCACCCTCTACCCTTGTCCTACCCCAGCTTGAACTGAAATCGCTGCCCGATACCTTGAAGTATGTGTTCCTAGGACCAAACCAAACTCTTCTTGTGATTATTAATGCCAAACTAAGTAAGGGACAAGAATGTAGACTCATTCAAGTCCTGAGAGATCATAAAATGGCAATTGGTTGGACCATAGCTGACCTTCGAGGAATCAACCCCTCTTACTGTACTCACCACATTTATCTTGAAGGGGGAGTGAAACCTTCTCGCCAGTTACAAAGAAGATTAAATCCTAATATAAGATAGGTTGTGAAGAAAGAGACCATTAAGTAGCTTGATGCAAGAATTATTTACCCCATATCTGATAGCCCTTGGGTTAGCCCTATTCAGATTGTTCCCAAGAAGGCTGGTTTGACCATGATCATTAATGAGCATGGGGACTCTATACCTACTAGGATAGCATCCTCGTGGAGAGTTTGTATTGATTATAGGAAGCTAAATTTAGCCACTAAAAAGGATCATTTTCCCTTATCATTCATTGATCAAATTTTGGAAAAGTTAGCTGGTCAGAAATACTTTTGTTTTCTAGATGGCTATTCGGGATATAATCAAGTGGCCATAAGTCCTGAAGATCAGGAGAAGACCACATTCACGTGCCCGTATGGCACTTTTGCTTTCCGTAGAATGCCATTTGATCTTTGTAATGCACTCGCAACCTTTCAACAGTGCATGATGGCAATATTTTTTGAGATGATCGGAGACTTTATGGAGGTTTTTATGGATTTCTCTATCCTTGTGGACTCCTTTGATTCCTGTTTACCCCACCTCCAAAAAGTATTGAAGAAATGCATTGAGGTAAATTTAGTTCTGAGCTAGGAGAAGAGCCACTTTATGGTCCAGGAAGGAATCGTATTAGGACATGATCTTTGATAGGGGAATGGAGGTGGATAGAGATAAGGTTGATTTGATCACCAAACTCCCACCACCCACATCTGTTAGGCAAGTAAGATATTTTCTATGACATGTGGGTTTTTATAGGAGGTTCATCAAAGACTTCTCAAAGATTGCTAGACCTCTAAGTAACTTTTAGCTAAACACCAAGCCTTCCACTTTGATGATCTTTGTCTTAAGGTGATCGGAACACCATCATGAGCCATAACTAGCTCAATTTAATTTGATTAAGTCATTAAATGCTCCTACATAACCGCCAGAGAACCCTAAGTCACTACATAATCATTCTGAGGGAAAGACAAGAAACCAGAGTTACAACTATAATTTTACCATCATATCATGAATGCAATACAACCACGGGTTTTCCCAGGGGGTAATTAAGGGTCAAATGGTCCTAAAAGGCTAACAAGTGGGTTAGAATAGAAAGAAAAGGGTTTCGACGTGTTTTGAGAATTAAATGACTTCTGAAACCCTAAAAATAGACCCGCTTAAATAACTGAGGTTTTGGTCAAGATAAAATTCACCTAAACACTTTAAAATTCATATAAAAATATTCTCTAGGGTTTGGTACCTTCAATTTGACCATCAGAACCTGTCTTGACCTAAAACAAAGTCTCAGATAGACATTTTCCCTAATTTGGTTTTTTGCATAAATTACCCAGTTAAACATGGTCAAAACCAAAATCCAACTTCACCATTGGATTGCTTAGGTCTAAATTAGATTTGTACCAAAATTTGGACCCAATCTGAGATCATCATGACCTAGTTTGCAACTTGGTCATGTCTGATCACACATATGCCTTTAACTTTCAAAATCCTTACAAAAAGGCCCCTAACTTTGTCATCATTTCCACAAATAGGTTCCTGGCGCCATTAAAGGCAACCCTGAGCTTCACCGTTGAGATCGAGAGAGGATTTCTCGCTCGATTCTCAATCAATTAGTCCCAAAATAGATACTCAGATTCTTGATGAAGTTGCCTTCCATTTGAGCCACATCTTAGGCTCGAAGACTTGCCCAAAGTGCCATGCGAATCAATTGAAAATTGGGTTTCTATCTCCGGTGAAGCTTTCCAAACTTGAGAGCTTGAGTCTCAAGCTCTGTTCGCCTTCTGATGACCTATAAAAGACTCCCCAGATTAGACCGAAGATCCCACTCTCGAATTTGACCTAGAACACCTCTAATTCTTCTCTTTCTTGGCTGAAGTGCTCCTTGACGTCTGGTGACTCTCCCTGCCTCCTCTCTTCCTCCGTTCGCAATACCAATGATGGAGCCTCATTCCTCCCATTCGTCCGCTCCAAGTAATACCAACAGGAGCCTCTCCCCCATCTTCGTCGTTGTTTCCTACCTATCAGAGCTCCTCCTCCAACGCCGGCCATACCACAACTGACGCCATCTCTGCTCCTCATCGTCCGCTACCTTCCCACATCACCTCTTCAGCTTCCCCTCATCACGATAGTACCCTCAACACTCCGATTCGACCTCGCCGATGCCCTCTGTGACTCCGTCCTCCATCTTGTCGGCATACCTCTTACGAGCCCTAGCAGCCACCACACACGCCCAAATGAGCTGCTACCACCTCCCACACCTCTGTCGTATCCACGTGAGTAAAACCCCTCAAGAAATTGAGGGGATTACTTGCCCAAATTCTCCACCGAACACACCCACCTCCACCTTCATTTTCTACGTCCGCCAGCACTCATCACACACACACGCCACGTAACCACCACCGTTGAACTCGCCATGCTTCTGCGATCGTTCCTAAGCTCTCTAACACGGCCAAAAGGCCTTATTGTTGTTTTCAGGTGCCAAGCATCTCCGCCATTGATGCACAGCTCCAAAGCAAGCTTCAAAGCTTGTTCTTCACCTGTAGCTCCAGGCGACACACTCAGACGATGTGGATTCATCAACTGTAGGTTCCCAGGTTCTCAATTGGAAGGAAGCAGCACAACCATGACCCAATTCAAGTCACCTGCTGCAGCATGTTCTGCGTGAGGAATGGGGGACGGATAGTCCCAGATCATGAGATTTGGAAGCACTGAGGTCGCATAAATTGAATTTGTGCCTGCGGCTTATCGCCTCAGACACAAGGGTGAGGTCCCTCACGCCCCTCACGTGCCTCGTCCGCGACACTACCCCCGCGAACCTGGTGCACCCGATTACCCACCTATGCTATCCACTCCTCGCTCACCACCCACTACCAGTGAGCCTGGACTTAGGTGTGCTCTAGGTCCGATTACTCATATACCCGATACTGTTGAAGGCACTGGGAGAGCGTGACCCAAGGAGAGAAAGGGAGGAGAGCGTGCAGGGGTTAGGGGGGTTTTGCTCTCTGGAGAAATTGGCTAACACTTAGCCAAATCTGAAGACCCCTTCTCCCTCTGCATGAAGAAGAGATGCAAAGGTAAAGAAGAGGAAGAGAAGGAGAGCAGTAGAAGAGTCTGTGAAGAAGAAGCAGTTGAAGAAGAGCAGAGAAAGAAAGAAGAGTCAGCATAGAAAAGAAGCAGATAAGAGAAGAAGAAACGTCCACAGAATCACTGTTCAATCAGACATTTAAGACATCTGATCCATCAATCAGGCATCTGATTTGAGTTTATTTCATTCATAGCTATTGAGTGCTACTTGCTATTATTGTAGGGAGTAATTGGTGATTCAAATCACCATTTTACTCCATTATTTTTGTAGTTGACACTTGATATTATTGCCACATTATTCTGAATCAATTTCTTATCATAATTTCTTATCTCTATTGTTTAAAATTGCAATCTTGAGAATTGAATTCCTACTTGCTCCCAGCGAATGACCTCGGACTTTTCGAGTATAAATTTTATCTTTTCTTGACAAGATTTCGACTATACTGCAATGCAATGATTTAAAACCCAATTTCAAGTGACTAACATAAGGCCTTTGACTCATTGAAGAAATCTATTACTCAAGCACCAATCTTACAACCACCTGACTTGGACTCACCTTTGAGATCATGTGCGATGCCTCTTATTACACTGTCGGTGCTGTCTTGGGTCAAAGAATAGAAAAGAAACCTATTGTGATCTACTATGCTAGTAGGACTCTTGATGATACTTAAAGAATTACACCACCACTGAGAAGGAGTTGCTAGCGGTTGTCTTTGCTTTAGAAAAGTTCAGAGCTTACCTTCTAGGATCCCATGTGATTATCTATACTAACCACTCTGCTCTAAGACACCTGTTAGCTAAGAAAGATGCCAAGCCAAGGCTAATTAGGTGGATCTTTCTGCTTCAAGAATTTGACCTAGAGATTAGAGATAAAGCAGGAGTGAAAAATGTAGTGGCCGATCATTTATCTCGGATTCTAGTTGAGGATCTACATCCAACCCTACCTATTGCTGATTGTTTCCCATATGAGAGTATCTTAGCCATTTCAGAGATCCAAACCTCTTGGTGTGCTAATATTGTGAATTAGTTGGCTATTGGGTAAATAGCTGAGGATTGGTCTAAGCAGAGAAAAGATAAATTTTACTCTGAGGTCAAGTACTACTTATGGGAGGATCCTAAATTGTTTAGACTTTGTGCTGATCAGATTATCCGTAGATGTGTCCCCGAGAATGAAATCCACAGTATTTTGACTTTTTACCATAATTCTGCTTGTGGAGGACACTTCTCAAGGAAGAAAACAGTCGCCAAAGTGTTACAGAGTGGATTTTATTGACCTAGCATTCATAAAGATGCCCACAGATTCTCTAAGTCATGTCCCTAATGACAATCTATAGGAAACATGACTAAGAGAGACATGGTGCCCTTGAACCCCATATTGGTAGTTGAGATCTTTGATGTTTGGGGTATTGACTTTATAGGACCCTTCACACCATCCTTTGCATATCAGTATGCCCTTGTAGTTGTAGATTATGTGTCCAAATGGATCGAGGCAATCCCAACTAAAATGAATGATCACAAGGTCGTTATGGAGTTTATTAAGAAGAACATCTTTGCCAATTCGGGATACCAAGAGCTATAATCAGTAATGGAAGGACCCATTTCACACAATCAGTTTAGGAACCTTCTTGCTAAATACGGGGTTACACACAAGATTTCTACACCCTACCATCCACAAACAAATGGCCAAGCTGAGGTCTCAAATAGGGAGATCAAGAATATATTGCAGAAGACAGTTAGACCCGATAGGAAGGATTGGGCTACTAAGCTCGATGATGCACTTTGGGCCTACCGTACAGCCTATAAAACCCCCATTAGAATGTCACCGTACCATTTAGTGTTTGGTAAGGCTTGTCACCTCCCCGTAGAAATAGAACACAAGGCTTATTGGGCAATTAAGGAATGCAACTATCATCTGGATAAAGCAGGAAAGCATAGGAAGTTGCAGTTGACTGAGCTCGAGGAGATTCGTAATGATGCTTATGAGAATGCCCAGATTTACAAGGAGAAAACCAAAGCTTTCCATGGCATGCATATATCTAGAAAAAGCTTTGAACCTAATCAGAGGGTTTGGTTGTTTGATGCCAAGTTACGTTTATTCCCAGGAAAGCTTAGGTCGAGATGGAATGACCCTTATACTATTACACATATCTTTTCACATGGAGCTGTTGAGATCACAGACCCAAAGACAGGTCAAACTTTCACTGTGAATGGTCAGAGACTGAAACCTTACGTTGAGAACATTGAACCTGGACCTGTTCCAGAGAAGGCAGCACTTTTAGACTGCTAAGAGGTGCACGCCCGGCTGAAGGCATTAAACTTAGCACTTGTTGGGAGGCAACCCAACCCAATTTTGCTTATACGTAATAGATTAATTTCTTTTCAGGTTGGAGCTAGTGTTTTAAACAAGAATAATTTAGAGCTATTCAGGTGATATCTTCCCTTTCTCATGCTTACTTTCTATTCATCAACATACAATGACATTGCATGAAATAGGCATGGGGGGGTGGGTAAAATTTTGCTGAGTCACCTATATCTAGTTTCCATCAGTCTTACATATATGCATTTACATTAAAAATAATAATAATAATAAAATAATAATAACAATAACCACTTATATATAGCATTCATTCAAAAATATTTTTATCAAGAAGGTTTTATTGAGAATTTTCTTCTTGAATTATTTCTTAGTTTAGAATCCAGTACATCCATTTCACTTACATGAAGACTTTGTAATGGATTCATTATGAAAACCAATATACATCTTCAATTTGTCGAGGAGAAGCATTTGCTTCTTTTCTTGAACCCTTGGACAGTTAGGGAGTCAGGCAAACTATCTTTCATTAGATCTACCAAACATTTATGAGGTAAGAGTAGAGTATCCACTAGTGTTCTAAGTCTAGTGCAAGGAATCTTAAGTTCTGGATAATTGAATAATGATACCTCAGAGATATGCATAGTTTTCCGCTCTCGGTTCCTGCATACGAACTTTGTGTGAAATTTTGAGAGCCACCAAATAAGGCAAATGCAAAGAAATTGAGTTCTAATAAAACTATGACTAAGGTGGATGGTTATGACAGTCCTTTAGGAATCCTCGGCTGAAAGAGGGTATTAGTGTCAAAGGTCAAAATTACATTGAGCTATCCATTCCTTCCTAGTGCCAAGAGTAGGCACTTCCACCAAATAAGTCACACAATATCCTCTTGAACACCCTCATTTCCCAATAATGCCTCATAAATGGAAGTTGCATTGTATGGTGTTATGTTATTAAAAAAAAAAATAAAAGAAAAAAAGAGTGATGAAAAAAAAAAAGCTGTTTGAGTTCATAGTTATGTTTATGTGTTAATTTGTTATGAATAAATTTCATTGAGGCAACAATACCCACTACCATTTGCGATCCACCAAATATGACCCATACCTATTTTTCTATATTTCTGACCACCTGAATGCTAGCTATGGAATTCTGACTTAGTTGTAGGGTTATTAGAACTTTATTAAAGTATTAATGCCACGTGAGGCCACTAAATATTGAGTGTATTTACACAATCTGGTGAATTGTGATCTCAAAAAAAAAAAAAAAAATGGGAAAGAGAAAGAGAGAGTGAGTGCAAAGGAACCAAAAAGGGAGCACATTTTGAGTGTCGCATTGGGTTGACTTATTTGATAGTCTAGAGATCGAGAGTCTGTAGTACTAGTCTATATGTAGCACCAGATGAGTATAAACCACCAAACATAAAACCATGTGACTCAGATATCTTCTACCTAAGCCCAAAAGTCAGGGTCAAATCACAGAGTACTTATTATGTTAACCCCAAGGGAAGAAGTTTACCTATCCTGATAGAATTTTTACCGAGGGTCTAGTACAAACTTTAAGTGTGTTGATGTTTCACTTGAATCCATTACTTATGCTACTATCACTACATTTTCATGTTGTCTGGATCTCTGAACTTTCAAATGAAGACAAGAAGAAAACTTTGGTTAAACCTTTGATAAAAAAAGGGAATCAATCCTTTGGGGGCCAAGTTGTAAATAGCATGGATCATATATTTTTCATTTTTGCAATTGCTCGAGAACTAGCAAAAGATAGGCATGGGGGTGTGATAAATCCATATTTATATACATAATTTATGCCTAACTATTATTAGTTTAAGAGTAAAATAGTTTACATTGCATTAGATTAAATTATATTAGTCACATTATAGTATTTTGTAAATATTGCATTTTTAGAGGTATAATTATAATTTTTGCTGCTACTTATATCTGGTTCCTTGATTTTTTTTTATATGTGTGCAAGCGCCAAGTTGAAATTGATTGGAGCTTTACAGAGAGGAAAAATTATTTTGATGGGGTTGAACCAATTTCCTATCTAAGTTCTGCCAAAAATCTCACCAAATAATTTCCTAAATAAATCCCCACCCAACCATTTCCTATGTATGTTAATCCCATACTCCACCCACATAAAACCTCCACCAAATCCCTCCACCTAGGTAACCTTTCCAAATCCCACATTATTTTATCCTCTATCTTTTTTTTTTATCGCTCCACCTCAAAATTCCCTAAAACCAACTCCCATCAAAATCCCTTATCCCCTCACCTATGTAAGCCTTGAACCTACTCCCATGCAAACGAATTCCAACTCCATCAGATTTTTCTCCACCAAATCTCCCAATCCCACACCCAACAACTTCCCCCTTATTTAATCCTACGACGCCTTTCCCCATCCCTCTTCTCGTTCCCTCTCCCACTCAAGGCTCGCTCCCTCTCAATTTCCTCTCTCTCCATCCCATCTTTCTCTCCTTCTCAATTCCCTCTATACCTTCCATCCCCCATTTCCACCTCCTCTCAATTCTCTCTCTCCCTCTCAACTCCTCTCCCTCTCAATTCTCTCTCTCCCTGTGGACTCTCCCCCTCTCAATTCCTTCTCTCTCCCATCCGTACCTTTACCTCTCAAATCCTCTTCATCTCAATTCCCTCTATCTCGCTGTGCTCCTACCACGACGTCGACCCTCGTCCGCACTCACGCTCACCAACAACATGTCCGCACGTCCTCAACATATGGCCACAACCCCTAGCAACCGCATGATCTCGACGACAGTTGCACTACCCTCATCCACAATGTCTCTTCCTTGACTCCTCGCCTCCATGCGCAACTTCACCGACGACCGTCGACAGCTTGCTCCACCCCCATCACGACATCGCCGGATTTCTATCTGAGATTATTTTGCTCTTCTTCTTCTTGTTATTCTATGTTATTCTAACTTTCTAGTAGTAATAAAGTTCTTATTTGCATTTAAGTGTTCACTTTGTATTTGTCTCCATGTTTGTTTCATTTATTTCCTTTTATTATAAAAAAATAAAAAATAATTTAAAAATAAAAATAATAAAAATTCGTTTACTTGATCAGGTTGGAAACCATCTAGATATCCCTACTTCCCTGTGAGATGACCCGTACTCCTGACATTATTCTCGTATTTTTTGGAGACAGTTTCAAAAATTTAAAATGACGTGTTTTTGCACCTATGACGATATATTTATCATTATTGCGATTTCATGACCACCTTCCTTCTAAGAGTATAAAGACATCTCCTCCAATCATCGAACACTTCCCTGATGAACATCTTTTGACTATATCTTCTGATCTTCCTTGGTATGCCGACATCGTTAACTATTTGGTTGCACATCAATTCCCACCCGACTGAGATGGGAATTGCAAATCATGACTCAAATCAAAAGCCAAATATTATTTTTGGGAACATCCGTATCTACTTCGACTTTGCAATGATCAAATCATCAGGCATTGTGTTTCATCTTCTGAGATTGACTCAATCCTTTCCTTTTGTGATGATCAGGATTGTGGCAATCATTTTTCTGGTCGCAAGACCGCTGCAAAAGTTTTACAGTGCAGGTTTTATTGGCCCACTCTTTTTGCGGATTCATAAACATATTGTAAGGCATGTAGTCCCTGCCAAACTCTTAGTAGCATGTCACGTAAAGACATGATGCCTCTGAACCTGATTGTTGCCTATGAAATCTTGGACAACTGGGGCATAGATTTTGTGGGTCCATTTCCATCTTCTTCTGGCTTCAAATACATTTTACTCACTATCGATTATGCTTCTCATTGGATCGAAGTCGTACCCACATGCACAAATAATCATATAGTTGTCATTCCTTTTGTTCAGAGTCATATCATCTCTCATTTTGGGGTATCATGCTCTATTATTTTTGACAGTGGATCCCATTTCATTAATGCCCACTTTAGGAATTTACTTAGAAAATATAGGGCTACACATCGTATTGCTACACCTTATCATCCCCAAACTAATGGGCAAACTGAGGTCTCTGACTGGGAGATCAAAAAGATCCTTCAAATGACAATCTGACCCAATAGGAAGGATTGGTCTTCCTAATTAGGCGAGGCTTGGTGGGCTTAAAGGGCTGCCCATAAGACACCCATAGGTATGTCACCATACAGACTTGTTTACGGGAAACCCTGCCATCTTCCCATAGAAATCGAACACAAGGCCTATTGGGCAATTAAATCCTGCAATCTTGACCTCACAAAGGCTGGTGATCATCATAGGTTGCAACATAGTGAACTTGAGGAACTCCAAGTGATTCCTATGAGAGTTCTAAGTTGTATAAGGAAAAATTGAAAGCCTTCCATGATAAACACATTTCCTTCAAATCTTTTGCACTTGGTCAGAAGGTGTTACTCTTTGATGCCCATTTGAAACTCTTCCCCAGTAAACTTAGATCTAAATGGACAAGTCCATTTGAAGTCATTAGAGTCTGCGACAACAGAGCTGTCGAAATCACCGAACCCAACAAGAATAAACCCTTCAAAGTTAATGGTCAACACCTTAAACATTATCTTGAAACACACATCTTGAGTCTTGTTGGAGATTGTTATACACTCCATTAATTCTCTAGTGTTTATGCCTAGCTGAAGGTGTAAAACTTAGCACACACTTTGTATATAGCTGTGTTTATCAAAGAGAAATCAATGTTTTAAAGGATGTAATCGTCATAGCAAGTTGAAATCACTCGAAAATAGATAAAATTTATAACTCAGAATCTACAATGGAGTCTGAGGTCAAACACAGGGAGCAAATGTGGAATTCACAACATTAATAGCATTTAGAATCAATGAGCACAATTAATTGAGCATTCCAATAGATATTCAATGAATAATAACCTATCACATTAGTTATTCAATGAAATCCAATGTATCTAGAGACAAAAAAGAATGGAGAGAATCTAAAAAGTGGTGATTTGAATCACCAATTAAATCCTCTAATTAAGCATGCATCTCATAATCAATTTAACCTTAACCATAGTACTTAAATAATGCAACAGTATCTCAAATAATGCTCAATCAGATGACAGATATATCAATCAGACAACTTAAGTGATCATCAGTAAGCACAGGCATAAGGCTTTTTCCTTTCTTCCTTATTTCTCTTCTTTTTCTGCTTCTCATCTCTTCTTCTTTCTTTCTTCAACTTCCCTTCTTCAGAGCTTCTCCTTCACAAGACAGGGAACCAATTCCCTCACCAGCTAACTGTCAACCGCACACACAAGGGAGCAAAACCCTTCCCTGCTCTCTCACAACTTCTCCTCTTCTTCTCTCTGACCAAGCTTAATCGGGTATAGTTATCGGGTTATCGGGTCAAGTACAAGGGACAAGGGCTACCGAGTGTGAGGGTAGCCGAGGTGTGCAAGCATATGTGAGGAGGGACCCGACCCCTCAGTGTATTGAGTAGTAAGCTCAAGACACAAAATCAATTTATGCGCGTACAGCTGTTCCTCCGCGGTCGATGTGGGATTATCCCCATAGCTTCTTCGCTTGCGTGCAACTGCTGTGGATGCTTCATTCAATTGGCGCACGCCTGTAGCTAGAGGCTCTAATTGAGGAACTAGGCGTGGAACTGGAGTCATGTCGCGTGACCTAGGAGTGGATTTGATGAAGAACACGGCTGCGGTTCGATGAACAAGGCCGGAGAAGATGGCATGGCAATGGGACTCCAGCAGGAGACCTGAAACATGAAATATGGGCTATAAGCCCTCATTAAAATGATTAGGAGGATCATCGTAGGCAGTGGAAGGTGATGGCGACGTCCATGGGGTGTTTCGTGTGCAGATGAGGATGGGCGAAGTCGGAAATGAAGAGTAGCGGAGGTGGTGTTCGGTGGGTCGTGTGGATGGACAATCCCCTCAATTTCTTGAGGGTTTTTGTTCGCGAGGGTGAGGCGGAGCTTGAGGAGGTGGTAGCAAGAGCTCGGCCAGAGTGGAAGACGAAGGTGTGGTTGAGGGCGATTTGTTGGTTGAATTGAGAGATTAAAGGGAGGAAAAGGAAGTCGAGGGAGGAAGGAACCTAATTGACCTAAACCAATGGTCGAAAGGAGTAGGATGGCGCTGATTATGGTATGGCCGATGCCGGAGAAGGTGAAGTCTCCATTGAGGGAGAACAGTGAGGATGAAGGTGAAAGGAAGTGCCTGCTGGTATTGAGAGACGAGGAAGAGCTTAAGGAAGAAGATCCGACCGACTATAGTTTGTGGCAGCCAGCAAAGAGGGAGGATGGAGAAGCTCACCGGAGCTATGGTTAGAGACGGCCGAAGAAGGATTTTTGGTGAAGAATTTAGGCCTAAACCGAGTTAAGGAGGTGAGGTTTGCATCGCCGGTGTTTTTATAGGGCTCAGGGAGCGTTCCAAGCTTGGAAGGTCAAGATCTTTACAAAATAGGAAACCTACATTTCCAAATCATTTGCATTAGGTTTTGGGCAAGACTTAGAGCCCAAGATGTGGCTCAGATTGAAGAGGATCTTCTTAAGAGTCCCCCTTCCAATTTTGGAAGGGTTTAAGCATGAGATCAAGGAGAAATCCTAGATGGAAACTCAGCTGTAGGTGTGTTCACATGGCAATGGTGGTAGGGACCTCTTGGTGAAGATGATGACAAAGTTGGGGGCCTCTTTGCTAATATTTCAAAAGCTGAGAGGTTATTTGAAAGAAAGAATCAAACAGGACTAAAATGCAAACTAGGTTAAGATGATCTCTGATTAGGTCCAAATTTCAGTACAAACCTAATTTGGACCTAAGAAATCTAATGCTGAAGTTGGATTTTGGTTTCGACCAAGTTTGACTGGGTATTTTATGTAGAAACCAAAATTAAGTTAACTTTCTATCTGAGACTCTATTTTAGGTCAAAATGGGTTCAAATAATTAAATCAAGGATACCAAACCTTATAAAATATTTTTATATGAATTGTGAAAGGCTTAGGTGAATTTTATCCTAACCAGAACCTTTGTTAATTAAGCAGGTCTGAAATTAGGGTTTCGGGTGTTGTTAATTCTTGAAATGTGCGAAAACTCGTTTCTATCTATACGGACCATCTTATTAGTCATTAATGAACAATTGACCATCAATTAACCCCTGGAAAATCCTGTGATTATTCTGCATTCATGATCTTCTGTTAAAACTATAGATTTAACCCTAATTTAATGCACTCTTCTTAGAATGAATGTTCAATGAATTACGACTATCCGGTGATTATATAGGAGCATTTGTCTATTGATTTTAACTAATTAAAGCTAGTTATTGATAAGTCCATTTTCGTGGACCATTATTTGGCCTAAGTACTCTTTAATTAGTTGATCTTAATTTTTAAGTAAGTAGGAGTTAAATGGCAATTCAACTTAGTCTGCATATAATTTATGCGTTAATTCTACATTTAATAACATATGATATGGTCTATTTGTTGAATGAAGGCTAGGTGCAAGGGTTAGACGTCCATTTTGCTTATATAAGACGTCTGGAGCTTAGACCAGACGTCAGGAAACTACCATCATAGACCCCTGAAGTCTAATTTTTTTAAGATGTCTGATATTTTTATCGAACGTCTGATGATTAACGGACAGAACTTATCCTTCTGTTCCAACCACTCTCAATCTTAGCGAGTAGTTGGAGAATTCGGCCACAGAAAACAAACAGAGAGATTTCAAAGGAGAGCAGGCCATCCTGAGGAGGAAAAAATTGTCTTCTCCCCCTGGCAGGGACATCTTCGATCGTTTCCTCCATCCTCCACCTTGCAACAGGCATGCACCGTGAATCAGACTTACACCGTGGCTTGGGCATGCCCTGTGCTCATAGAGTGCACCATGCTTCTCCACCTTCTCCACCGCAAAGGTCGTGTGGTGACAGCACCAACCTAACCACTGCCATCACCCTCTTTGCTTTCTTCTTCATCTTCACCCACTACAACTCAACCCAAGACCATCCTCTCATCCACGCAAACCACTTCCTTCATCTTCTTCCCCACAACACCACGTGAAACACACAAAAGAACCCCAACTCCTCCCATCATCATCTCCTCACAACCACCACCACCAACCACCATCTTCGATGTGAACACCACCGGCGCCCCCCCTCGAGCTCTACAGCACCCACACGCGCTACTGCACCACCATCCTTGCGTGCACGCATTGCCACCGCAACCACCATCACTACCTGATGTAAACATGTTTACACTACTTAAGATGTCTATTTATGCATGTTCTTAAGCATAGGATTGCATTGCATACTATAAATATTGCATAACATGCATCATCTTGCATTTAGATTAGTTTGAATAAAATGGAGGTTAATTGTCTCCTTTTATGTTCATGGACAGGGTAAACTTTTTATCGGGGCCTCGGATTGAAGATCCAATCGTACAGATGTGATCAAGGCGACGATTGGAGTTCAACGACTCCAAGATCGCCCTAATCAGACATCTGTAGCATCAGATAGAGATCGGGGAACCCTAGAAAAGCAAGGGCCAAGATGGTGTGAATCCGCACTTCAAATGACAAATCTGACCGCACGGATGGATTCGAATCGACGATCGTAGCCTAACAGTGCGAAAATCGACTCAATCTGACAACTGTGGCACCATCTACATCATCCAGAAGATGGACGACCAAGATGGCGCCACGTGGCACCATCTCGGCCACCCAACCGGCTGCCTTCAACCGCTGAAGCTTCTAGCGTCCTCGCCTCTCAGCCATTAGATCAAGATCCAACTACTAAGAGTGTTCTCAGACCAGCGCCTTTGTTCTCTGAAGCCAAAGAAAGAAGCGATCTCGACTATTGGATCTTAATCTAATGGTCCAGATCGCACGCTACGAAGTTGCTCGCTCGCCCATCTGTGCGCGTAGCGCAGTGGGCGAAAGCACTATCGCGAGCATGCGGCGCGCGATCAACTCCTCGTGAGCGGGTGCTGGAGTGCGGGTGAGCGAGCTTCACGACTGCTCAATCGCCATCGAGCAGCTGCGGATGCTCAATCAGTTTCACGCGCTAGCGTATGCCCACGCGTGACATGAGATCGCACACGGGTTGGTGCGTTGAGGAGCGGGCAGAGGCACGACTTAAGCCGTCCGATCGTGAGATCAGCTGGACGTGGAGCACACGTTACGTGCGAGGAGGCAAGCGACCGCGCACAGGCGGCGCCCCACTATGCCACGATGGGCTTTAGCGACGGTTTTATCCATCACTAAAGACCCCTGATTTAATGTTTTTAGAGTTGTAATGACCAAATTACCCCCATTCCTTGCAACTATAGAAGGAGACCCCCTCCACACGAAATTCTCATCCTTTCCTTCTCTTCTCTCCCTCTCCAAAGCTCAAGAGAAGCTTGTCCCACACCCGGGATGCCTCTCGTGAGATAAAGTCAATTTTTCGTCCCCCTTTCAGAAGCGGATCCCGCGACGACGATGACGTGCTGCCCCATTCTTGTTCTTCCTGCTTCGTCCTTCGTCTTACTCCATTCCCCTTCGTCTAGGCGTCATCCCGTCCGACTCGTCCTCCAAGCGACCGTCGAGGAGGATATCTTCTCCCCATTTTTTTTACTGCTTTCTAGAGTAGATTTACTACTTTCTAGTGTAATCATTTTCCCGCTTTCTAGTCGTAATATTTAGTGTAATGAACAATCCTTTCGATAATGAATTTCATGTGCATTCTACATCTCTTGTTGGTTTTTGTTTGTAGTATTCTCTCTCTCTTTCTCATTCTCTCTCTCTTCTATTTAGTGTAAATAGATAGATAGTTTCTAGTCAATTATTTTACTTCGTGACAAATTAAACAAACGTATATTTTTTAAATCAAGCATCCGCCTCCCTGTGTTCGACCCGGGATTTCTATTCCGGTATAAATTTTATTTGTTGAACACGAGTTCTTCGCTTTTAAACTGCAATGACAGGTTTTTCAAAACCAAACAAGTTAGCATAGCAACCCGTGCATTCAACATTTTGGTGCCGTTGCCGGGGAGGCAACGCTCTGATTTTTTTTCACATTTTCCAACTTACAAATCATTTACCTCACTTCTCTCCTTTCTTATTGTGATTGCAGGCACTCTTTTGAGACGAGCAAATGTGGTAGATCGGAGAAAAGTGCTGTTGAAGGTTTTGTGAGTTATCCCCCATCCTCCCACCCATTAGTTTTCATTTCACCAGATAATAACACAAACATCAATCAACCTAGGTGTTCTTATAAACTCTAAGGTTAGATTGTTTGTTGTTTGACACCCACACCCACCCCAACCTCCATATTTAGAAAGAAAAATTAAAAAAAAAATCTCACAAAGGTACACAACCTCATCTGATTTTCAAACTCAACTGGTAAACCGATCTTTGGAGCTGGTACACACATCCAAACAAATAATTGAGTAGAAATCAGATTAGGTAATCATTTGTGTGCCTAATTAAGTGGTGCAACAGGCCAATTGTTTGAATTGATTGGGCCGCACCACTTCAATCAAAATTAATTCATCAAGTAGCTGCCACTTAGGTTTAACTCTTAGGGATTTACCAGGCAGTCCACATTCTTTTAAGCTTTAAAGGAAAACATCTTCACCTATGCTTTCAAAACCTGGTGTGCCAACAATACTTGTTTGAAAACACCTAAAGTTGAATCCTAAAAGCTACTAAGCAAGATTTGAATCCTAAAATTCATCGCATCAAAAAAATAATCTTGCTTGAAAACCACTGGTTGTGCATGCACACACAAATCAATCAATCATTAAGGGCACAACCCAGATAAAGGGCCCATCACATTCCAAAGCACATTCAAACCTAGCCCTAAATAAAATAGAGTAGACGTTGGCCTTAAGATTCAACTCGCTCTTCAGAGCCCAGAACGAGATTATTTTCGATTAGTCTGTTTCTACTATTCAATCTGATGTCTAGCTAGGGGAGCAGAATCAAACGATCGCAGCTGGGGGCTACACTAGGAACCGGAGGCACAAGCCAAAGGAAGAACTTTCTCCCCAGTCCCTCCTTCCAACTAGTTGGATTGAACAGACAGAAGTAGATCAAATCGTTCCTTTATCTCAAGATGGGTTTTGGGAGTCTGTAGGTCTTTAGGCTAGCCTACTTAAGGACAGGTTTGATTGCTTGTATTGCAGGGCGCCTTTCTTCCTCCCGTTTACCATGAATCCTTCCACATATTATACGCATTCCCGCTCTTTCCCTCTTGTTTTGAATTATCCTCAACATGACGATTATCCCGACTCATACTGTAATCAACCATCAGTTTGTTGGGATAACTCGGATTGGGGATACAGTTCCGAACCTCCGTGTTTAGGGTCTAACCCTAAACACTATGATTGTGAATTCTATCCTTCTCAGAGCCACAATGATTGTGGATCGTCAACCTTTCATGAACAACCTAATATGATCGACAATCATGAATGATACACCGATCCTTACCCATCCTCTGATTACAATATCTTTAGGTCATCACCACCTTTTGAACAATCTGAAATGACCTATTATCAGGAAGGGTATAACAAATCTCAATTCGTTAATTCCCCTACTTTGACCCCAAACCCACCCAACCTTGAACCAAATCATTTGGTTCAGGGTAACCAGGTTCAAGATAAGGTTCTGGCTAACTTGAGGAATATCATACAAACTTTAGAAGTTAAGTGATGGGACGTCGGTTTTCATTGTTAATTCGTTGTAGTAAAGCCGGTTGTTACCAACGTTTCATATAAAAATTTTTTTACTCGGAAAAATAAAAGAGTTCCCGAGGTCGAACTCAGGGAGCAAGTTGTATTCTAGAGATATACAAATTCTATTACAAAAATAAAGAGAGAGAGAGAGATGAAAAATTGGCTTCTGCTTCTTTTCTTCTTTCTTCCTCTTTGTCTTTGGTTCTTCCTGTTCTTCTTCTTCTTCTTCTTTTTCTTCTGCTTTCTTCAGATTTTCCCCTCGTGCTCTTCTTCTTCTGTTCTTCCTTGTTTCCTTTCTTTCTTTTTCTTCAGATCATCTTCTTCTTTTCTTGCTTCTTGCTTCTTTTCATTTCTTCTTCTGCAATCGTGGTGCTTCTGCCTTCGGCTACTAAGTCTCCCTTCCTTCTTCTTCAGCCTGCCTTCTGTGTTGCTCTGGCTGCTGGCTGTCCGTCGTCTGGCCCGGAGCTTCGACGACTTAACTGAGCAGTTGCTACAGTGCAGCTGCTTCTTCTTCCGCAGTCCTTCACCTGTGCCTGCACGCTCAAGAGTTCATCAGAAGGCAAAAACCTACTCTACCCCCTTTCCCAGCGTATCTCTCTCTCTCTGAAATCACTCTTCGGAAGCTCTCCCAGAGCGCTATCGGGTAATCGGGTTCGGGTCAGGCCCGGGTCCAGGCCCACCGGCGTGCGTGGTGGGCGAGGAGTGCAGGTCAGTCTAATCGGGTCGGGCCAGGTCCGCGGAGCGTGGTCACGGACGAGGCCGAGTCGGGTCGGGTCGGGTGAGAGGGACCTCACCCCGTGGTAACTGAGGCAAACAGCATACGGCAGTTTTTCAATTTATGTGTCCGCGCGCCTTTGAGAGATTCCGAGGTGGGACTAAATGTCCCACCCCAATTCTCTTACGCCTGCAGCAGGGATGATGCTCCCAATTGCGTCGGCTGTTGAGGCGTACAGCTCCAATCGAGGGCCAGGGTGTGTGCGTGAGTCTCTTCCGCGCTGGCCGTAGCTATTCAATCTGGGACATCTCGGCTTGGAGCAACCTCGAGCAGGCTTCGAGCTTCCTCGCCAATGGCGGCCAAGGCCTGGAACCTGAAACCAATGGCACGGCCTCTCGGCCAAATCAGACAGGCGGAGGACCTTCGCCGTGGCACGGCGAAGGTGGTCAGGGGGTCTGCAGGGGGTGTGATGGAGCTGTTAGGTCGTCCTAGGTCAGACTGTGAGCGAGGGAGTGGGTGTGTTCGGTGGGTCTGCAGAGGGTGTTTGGTGGGAAGTGGAGGGGCGGAAGAGGATCAGGGTGAGGAGGCGGAAGTTCTGCGGTGGTCTGCGAGCCGTGTGGGTCGCTGAGGTGATGGGAGTGGCTCGCCGGAGGGTGGTCGGAGGCGGAGAGGATGAGGGTGAACAGGGTCGGTAGAGGGCTTAATTGACTAAATCGAAAGCGGGGAAAGAAAGAGGAGGAGAAGGGGAGTAAGTCTAACTTAACTGCAGGGACGAAGGGGGAGGAACAGGGCGACAGTCGTATCGACTGTCGCCGGAGAAGATGATGCTCAGGGAGAGGGGCGGCGGCGAGCAGAAGGCTGGAGAGGCGCCAGCTGGGTGCGGCGTGGCGCGGGAAGAGCAGGGGAGGAGGTCTCTGCTGCTGGTAGTGCGGCAGAGCGAAGAGGTGGAGGGAGAGGAAGTCGCCGGAGCTGGTGAGCGTCTGCCGGAGAAAGAAGAGACGAAAGCTGGGGGTTTTCTCCGTCAGATCCAGGCTGCCTTGGTCGGTGGAGCGGCGGGGGGTATTTATAGGGTTGTAGCAGGGAGGAAGGCGGAGGGAGACGACGTGTCTCCCTCGCCGGAGCATGGTCGGAATTCGAACCCATACCGTCCGTGCGTTCGCACGGCCGGTATGGGGGGCTACAGTGACCATGGGGGTGCTCCTGCGACGGCTCACGACGCAGGGCACCCCCGGTACACTTGCCAGGTCCTCCACCTCACCCTGCGCGGCGCCATGCTCCGCGCAAGGTCGCCGGAGCATGGTGCTGGCAGGGGTTTTGCAGGAGGGACCTGTTTGCAAAGAACGAAGGAGAGTTAGGGGCCTAAATGCGAGGGTTCAAAAGTTGAGGGCCAAAGAGTAAATATATGAGGACCAAAGTGTAAATTCGGTCAAGGAGGTTTCTTCTTAGGCTCAAGTTTTTATACATGACTAATTAGGACCTAAGGAATCTGATGGTGAATTTTATTTTCATATTAAACCTTGTTTGACCGGTCAATTTGCGCAAAAACCCAAATTAAGTTATTAATTGGGCATGGTTCTCAATGTAGGTCAAAATGGGTTCTAAAGGCCAAATTGAAGGTTCTAAACCCTAGAGATTATTTTTCTATGAATTTTAGAGGGTTTATTCTATTTTTACTTTGCCTCGAACCTTGTGAATTGAAGTGGGTTGTTTTAGGGTTACAGATTATCATTTGGTTCCTTGGAAGTGCTGTAGCCCTTGCTAGATCATCTCATCCCACTTTTATTCTTATTAAGCTGTTTTGACCTATGTTTGGGCCCTGAATTACCCTGTATGCAGATTATACTGGTAAAATTGCACTTTTACCCCTTATGACTTGTTTTCTTCTCAAACTCAGAATTCTCTGAGTTAAGCTTTTCCTTGAGATATGTAGGAGCTTTTATCCTTTGTATTGGGTCAAAATGAGCTAGTTATGGCTCATGATGAGGTTCTCATCATACCCCCATGCCTAGCTTTTGCTAGTCCCTTAGCAAAAAAAACTTAAGGTTTCAACCCTTGTTCTAGACCATGAAGTTTTCAATGGTTTTAGATAAGTGCTTTTTTATTTGAGCATAGATTAGGTTAGAATGCTGACCATAGGCCTAAAAGATACTCTAGTACCAATCAAGATCCAAATCTGTCTAGCCTTAGCCTCAGTCTTTTAGCAAAGGTTTTTAAGGCCCACAAGAACTAACCTAAGGTTTATTGGACTTCGTGGTTAAAGCACCCGTGCTTGAAATGATTTTAGCCCTGGCTCAGTTCGCAGTGCGTTTTGTAAGAGAGAGAGATAGAAAGTTTTTTTCTGTTTGGAGAGTTTTCTCTCTCTTTTTTTTTTTTTTTCTTTTTAGTTCTAGTCTAGGATTGGCTTTTCAACACGGTCTGTATCAGATTCCTTGCTCCCATCATCAATCCTCAAGGGTTCCTGGAGATCGATGCTTCGAGATAGCACCGCCCATGGCAACCCCCGGAACCCTGGCTATTGAGATTTCGAGATAATCCCATCCATGGTATTCCGTGGCCGAATCCAGACCCTGGCAATTGACATTTCGAGATAATGCCATCCATGGAATCTGAACCAGCAGAGTGCTTACATGCCCCCCGTAGGATATGTAAATATCCTAAGAGACAAGCACCGAGGAGATGATATTTTGTTACGCATCTTCGAGGGGATTTCCCGCCTCTCCGCGCTGGGAACTCGTCCAAATCAACTTGTGTTGATCGGCCATTCCTATTCTAGGTGTTCTTTTCAGATTTTGCGACGCTTCTGCGTGATTCTGATTTTTATGCTTACTGAACCAGGCTGTGTGTGAGATTAGGGTGCTTAGGTTACTGAGTCCCGTAAACCAAAAATTAGTTAACGAGGCCGAATACTCCCTAAGCCTTAGACCTAATACTTCAGCTTTTCATTTTCCTCAACCTCTTGAGGAGTGTCCAGATCTTAATGAGTACTAAGAGTCTATTCAAGAATGCCTAAGGTTTGCATTCTTACTAATCTCATTGTGCACTTTTCAGTTATTTTCTTGAATGAGGTCTAGAGCTTAGGTTAATTCCTTAGTTTCTTACTAATGACTATCAACTTTTCTTATAATTTTGTGCTCCTTTTTCATTTTGTTTCTTTTCTCCTTCACAAAATTTTCCTTCTCCTCTTTTCCTCTTATTCTTTTTCGAAAAAATTTTTTAATTTTTATGGTATTTTTGGCATATGTGAATTTTTTTGTTTGAAACCTTTTCTTACAAGTTTTTGCACTTTCCTACCCCCCCATGCCTAAGATTTGCAATGTCCTCATTGTAACCTAGGGGGTCTTAGTTCAGGGTGAACTTCGAGTGCTGAAAGGTGTCAGAACAAGTTTCAGGTTTTCAAAGAGAATGACGGGCTGCCTCCCGTTAAGCGCTGAGTTTTACGCCATCGGCTGGGCGCAATAAGCTCAAGGGGAAAGGAGGATATGAGATGCCTCAGCCAAATCAGTAGAAGTTACATCAATGAACGGCTTGAGTCTTTGACCATTCACGATGAAAGGTTCAGAATCGTGGCTGAGTGGACTGATTTCGATTGCTCCATTTCCAAAAACCTGTCGGACCAAATATGGTCCGACCCACTTAGATCTCAGTTTTCCTGGGAAGAGTTTGAGTCGGGCATCAAAGAGTAGGACCTTTTGACCAGGATGGAAGATCTTTCTTGAGATGTGTTTGTCGTGGAAGGCTTTAACCCGCTCCTTGTAGATTTGCGAGTTCTCGTACGCGTCTGTGCGTAATTCATCGATCTCGCTGATTTGGAGTTTTCTGTGGGTCCCAGCCTTAGAAAGATCTAGATTACAGTTCCGTACTGCCCAATAGGCTTTATGCTCCAGTTCGACGGGAAGGTGGCATGCCTTTCCGTACACCAATCTAAAGGGAGACATGCCCAATTGGGTCTTGTGGGCGGTCCTATAGGCCCACAATGCTTCCGGAAGTCGGGACGACCAGTCCTTCCTGTCAGGTCGAACAGTGACCTGTAGGATTTTCTTGATCTCCCGATTTGACAGCTCAGCTAGACCATTAGTTTGGGGGTGGTAAGGAGTAGAGATTCGGTGAGACACCCCGTATTTGGTCATCAGTGACCTAAACTGAGCATTTGTGAAATGGGTCCCCCCATCAGAGATTATTGCACGAGGAATCCCGAACCTTGAGAAAATGTGTTGATGAATGAATTTGAGAACGATTTTGTGATCACAGGTTCGGGTCGGTATGGCTTCGATCCATTTGGACACGTAGTCCACAGCCAACAGAATGTATTCGAAACCATCCGAAACAGGAAAGGGGCCCATAAAATCAATCCCCCAAACATCAAAGATTTCGCATACTAGAATCGGTTGCATAGGCATCATGTTGCGATGGCTCATGTTGCCCAAAGTCTGGCAACGACTGCATGCCTTGCAATGACTGTATGCGTCTTTGAACAGTGTGGGCCAGTAAAAGCCGCACTGGAGGACTTTTGATGCGGTTTTATGCCCGGCAAAATGGCCACCGCATGCCTGGTCATGGCAGAAAGAGAGGATATTGTTGACTTCCCCTTCCGGGATACATCTCCGGATGATCTGATCGGCACCTATGCGGAAGAGGTACGGGTCTTCCCAAATGTAATACTTGGCATCGGAGCGTAATTTGTCTTTCTTGGCCTTCGGCCAATCGGACGGGGTCTGATGAGATGCCAAGTAATTTACAATATTAGCAAACCATGGAAGGCTAGTACCAATAGTCAGCAGGTGCTCATCGGGAAAATGCTCAGTGATGGGTCCGGAAGGGTCTATCATTTCAGAAGGAAGACGGGACAAGTGATCAGCTACCACGTTTTGTTTTCCCGCTTTATCGCGAATCTCGAGGTCAAATTCTTGCAACAGCAAGATCCATCGGATCAATCGAGGTTTCGCGTCCTTCTTTGCAAGGAGATGCCTCACAGCCGTGTGATCCGAGTATATGATGACATGGGAACCCAGAAGGTATGATCTGAATTTCTCTAGGGCAAATACTACAGCTAGCAGCTCTTTCTCAGTAACTGTATAGTTACGCTGAGCCTCATCGAGTGTTTTGCTGGCGTAGTAAATGACCACAGGTTTCTTGTCATTTTTCTGCCCCAAAACCGCTCCTACAGCGAAGTCGGATGCATCACACATGATCTCAAAGGGTTGAGACCAATCAGGGGACTGTAGGATCGGGGCTTGGGTGACTCGGTCACGCAGGATTTCAAATGCTTGAGTGCATTCCCTGGAGATTTCGAAGGGAACATCCTTGGAGAGAAGAGTGGTCAGGGGGCGTGCGATTTTTGAAAAATCAGGGATAAATCGTCGATAAAAACCGACATGCCCTAAAAAGGATCGGATGTCCCTGATCGAGCTAGGCATAGGAAGGCGAGAAATCAGATTAACCTTAGCTCGATCCACTTGGATACCTTTCTCCGAAATTGAGTGTCCCAGGACAATTCCCTCAGGCACCATGAAATGGCTCTTTTCCCAGGAAAGAACCAAATTCACGTCGATGCACCGCCTGAGTATCTGGACCAAGTGCTGGAGGCAATCGTCGAATGATGCTCCGAAAACTGAAAAGTCATCCATGAAGACTTCCAGATAATCACCTACCATATCTGAGAATATGGCAAGCATGCATCGCTGAAAAGTAGCGGGTGCATTGCAAAGACCGAAAGGCATCCTTCGGAAAGCGTATGTTCCGAAGGGGCAGGTGAATGTGGTCTTTTCTTGGTCCTCAGGATGGATTGCCACCTGGTTATAACCGGAGTACCCGTCAAGAAAGCAGAAGAACCTATTTCCCGCTAGTTTTTCGAGAATTTGATCAATGAAGGGTAGTGGGAAATGATCCTTCTTCGTGGAGGAATTGAGTCGACGGTAATCTATACAGACTCTCCACGAGTTGGCTAATCGGGTAGGAATGATTTCTCCGGTCTCAGTCGTTATAGTGGTGAGTCCTGCCTTCTTAGGCACGACCTGAATTGGGCTCACCCAACGACTATCGGAGATCGGGTAGATGATCCCGGCATCTAACCACTTGATGATCTCCTTTTTCACGACCTCCTGCAGATTGGGATTTAAGCGTCTCTGCATTTCACGAGAAGGTCGTGTGCCCTCTTCTGAATAGATATGATGAGTACAATAAGAGGGACTTATTCCAGTCAAATCATCGAGGGTCCATCCGATGGCTCTGCGATGTTGCTGGAGGACGACAATCAGACGGGATTCCTGTTCAGGACTAAGGTTGGAATTGATGATCACAGGAAGGGTCTGATTAGAACCCAAAAAGATGTATTTCAAATGAGCAGGAAGGGGTTTCAGTTCGAGGATGGGGTTTTCAGCAGCAGCGGGTGGTTCAGTATAGATGTGAGGTTCAAGGGTGGGAGTTACTGGGTTGTTCACATCCGGATTGGACTCCTCTATTTGCGGGTCAAGATCCTTCTGTGGTTGATGAGGAATACTCAAGTCATTCTGGAGGTGTGATTCATCAACCAAAGTCTTGATGTCACAAATTTGCTCGATGACGCCGCAATTAATTCCTTGTTGGGCCTTAAATATATCAATTTTCAGTGTTTGATCTCCAAACTTAAGCTCTATTTGGCCCTCCTCACAGCTGATGTTGGCTCTAGCAGTAGCCAAGAAAGGTCTCCCTAGAATGATTGGTGTATCCCTAGGGTTCTCAGGTGCATCCATGTCTAAGACTATAAAGTCCACTGGAAAATAGAAATCCCGCACTCTTACGATAACATCCTCGAGAATCCCTTTTGGTGACTTTATAGATCGATCTGCTAATTGTAATGTCACCTCAGTTGGTTTCAGCTCAGATTCTTCCAGATGGTCAAGTAAGGATGTGGGTATCAGATTTATAGATGCACCTAAGTCTAACAATGCTCTGTCAAATTGGGTACCACCTATCTTACAGGAGATCAGGGGAGTTCCAGGATCTTTTGCCTTGGGTGGGAGTCTACTAAGGATTACAGAGCTGGCTTGCTCTGACAGAACAATTGGGCTCCCTCCCTTGGTTCGCGGCTTACGCTGGGGTGTACATATATTCTTTAGAAATCGTGCGTAAGCTGGTACGTGGCGGATTGCATCCATCAAGGGGATGTTTATGTGGACCTGCTCAAAGAGCTTGACCAGGTCCTCCTCAGGGGCCACGGGTTTGGTGGTCTTCTTTCCCTTGGTCAGGGCTTCGGGAAACGGGATCTTGGTTGGTTCCTCTAGGATAGGTCCTGGTTGTGGGTCTGGAACAGCGGTACCTTGGATAACTATCCTAGGGTCATGATCATCAGGCTGGGAGTGGTTTGGATAACGCGGGTCCTGAGTTGTCTTACCACTACGTGTTGTTACAGAATTTAATCCGGCCTGATTTTGGTTTGGATTTGGGAGGAGGGGTGGCTGCTGCTGAAATCCCGTACGAGAAGTAGAGGCTTCCATCTCGTCTGGAGATGGGGCAGTAGGGGCCTGATAAATCCATTGAGCGTGGCCTAAATTTGGATTCATAACGCGCTTCTGGGTTGGCACGTTATTTGGGTTAGGAAGGGGTTGGGAAGGGAGTGTGCCTGGCTGGCGAGAATTTGCCAACTGGGCCAGCTGAGTTTTAACTTCAGTAAGCTCGTCCTTGTGCTGTTTTTGAATGGCCGCATTCGATTTTTGAATGTCAGCCAGAGTCTGAAGGATTAAGGACATTTGATCTTGATTTGGCCCTGATGGATAAGTAGGGTTGGGCCGAGGCTGAGGCGGCTGGTAGTGATGAGAGGGCTGTGGGCGGGACTGAAAAGGTGGTCTTTGGGTTTGAGAATTTCCCGCCCACTGAAAATTTGGATGGTTTCGCCATCCAGGGTTGTAAGTGTTGGAGAATGGGTCGTTCTGGATGGCGTTGAGGTTCTCGCAGGTCTGAGGAACCTCCTGAGAATCAGGGAAAGGGGGAATGGAGTTCCCCCGGCTGGTGAAGAAAGGATCGGATGATCTTCCAGTCCAAGAATCAGATGGGGACGGATATGGATCCATCCCAGGGGAGGATCGGTGCAGGATGTTTTGCACAGTCTCCTGTGTGGAAGGAGGTTGTGCAAAGGAGTTACGCGCAGAGGTGGCTCGCTGCAAGTGCTGAGTCAGCTCATCCACCTTCTTTTCAATAATTGAGACCTTGTCCAATCGACTGGCCATTAATTCCAGGTCGACTGATGCGGACAGGCCCTGCGTCTCATGTGCTCCCTTAAGATTCGTCGCTGCGCGGGTATTCGTCCTGTCGAATAATCCCATGGAGTCATTGTTGATGGAGTTCTCGCACATGTTTTCGAGAATCTCCCATACGGTGTCTTCATGTTGACCCATGATGTTTCCTCCGCAGGTTGCATTGACGAAAAGGCGGATGTCCTCACGGAGTCCCTGGTAAAAAGATTGGACTTGTTCCCATTTAGGAACTCCGTGATGGGGGCACTTCCTCATGAGATCCTGAAAACGATCCCATGCCTCATGGAGAGGTTCTCCTGATTGTTGAGTGAAGTGTGTAATCTGATGGCGCAAGGCGTTGGTCCGACCAACGGGAAAGAACTTTTTCAAAAACTCGGATTGAAGTTCTTCCCAAGTGTTGATCGGCCGGGTCTGAGTTTGATACCAATGGGCGGCCTTGTCCATAAGAGAAAAGGAGAACATCTTCATGAGAAGAATATCCCGATTTTGCGCATCTGATCCAAAAGTGTGGGCCAGATGCTTAAGCTGTTTGATGTGCTGGAAGGGATCTTCAGAATTAAGCCCATGGAATTTAGGTATAGCGTGAATCATGTTGGGCTTTAGTTCGGAATCAGGTCCTCCAAACGGGATTCTAACTCGAGGCTCAATTGCCACCGCAGCAGGATTGTAGTGGTCCCGCATCATAGGACGCTGTGGTGGGTGCACGAAGTTTTGGAAGAGGTCATTGAGTCGCTGGAGCTGGTGTTCCAGATTATTTTCTTCCTCAACTGGCTGAGCCATGATGGGGGAAGAAGAAGAACTTGGTTCTGAATCAGAAGAGAGAATAATGTGAGGGTGTTGCTGCACAAACACGGGCGTCGAGGCTTGGCCTTGACGAGAGTGAATTTCTAAAGGAGGTCTTAAGGGTGGTCTTAGAGACCTCCTTCCGTACATGCACAGTTGGGAGAGGTAAGTTTAGAAGGTGATGGACCCAATCAAGACACCCAAAAATGTGTTGGGTGACTATAGAGGTGCGGGGCAGATGGACCCCTTGATCAGAAAGATCGTCCACCTGAGAATTACCTGGGCAGCCAGAGAGGGAGAGTCCCGCGAAGACCCCTACACGGTAGAGCGTCCCCACGGGTTACAGGGTTTCCCCCACCCGACCTCTCTTGTCACTGCGGTTCCAGGTAGACCAGAATGGGGATCTTGACCTCTTAAGTCTACCAATTTTAAGATCAGGGTGTTTAAGGTTTCACTTGAACTTTAGTCTTTTTAGGTGCAAAGAGTGACCTAATTTAAGGTTGGTTAACCCAAGGGGTCAACTTTACCTATTGTTTTCTTTAAGAGCTTTTAGGTCCTGTCTTTTAGGGTTCAAGTGTTTAGAGAGAGCCAATTGTTTAGGATTTTTCTTGTATAGGTATTTTCAGACAAGGGCTTGGGCACACTCCATTTGGTTTTCTCAATTCTTAGGTTAAGTAGTGTGTCTCTAAATCCCTAGGTTGGCTCTACTTGGTCCAGTTAATTCTTTGTTGGGTAATTAGGGCTCAAGCAAGAATGTGTTAGCCCTTAAATACCCTTGATAGTGTGCAGAAATAATGAGTTGAAAACATGCAACTTTTATGGTTACTAAATATGGAAGACAGGTTAGCCCTATATTGCTTGTTCTTTTCTTTTCTTTCTCTTTAGAGTGTAGGGGTTAATAGTGAGAGAAAAGATTTACCTGTCTTTGGAGTGGTTGTCGTGTGGTTGCTTGTCTTCTTGAGTTCCTGTAGCTGCATAAAAGAGAGGAGATTATCAGAAATTAAAAGATACAGGAATGTTTACCTCTAGAATAGCCGTTGCTCCCCGGCAGCGGCGCCAAAATGATGGGACGTCGGTTTTCATTGTTAATTCGTTGTAGTAAAGCCGGTTGTTACCAACGTTTCATATAAAAATTTTTTTACTCGGAAAAATAAAAGAGTTCCCGAGGTCGAACTCAGGGAGCAAGTTGTATTCTAGAGATATACAAATTCTATTACAAAAATAAAGAGAGAGAGAGAGATGAAAAATTGGCTTCTGCTTCTTTTCTTCTTTCTTCCTCTTTGTCTTTGGTTCTTCCTGTTCTTCTTCTTCTTCTTCTTTTTCTTCTGCTTTCTTCAGATTTTCCCCTCGTGCTCTTCTTCTTCTGTTCTTCCTTGTTTCCTTTCTTTCTTTTTCTTCAGATCATCTTCTTCTTTTCTTGCTTCTTGCTTCTTTTCATTTCTTCTTCTGCAATCGTGGTGCTTCTGCCTTCGGCTACTAAGTCTCCCTTCCTTCTTCTTCAGCCTGCCTTCTGTGTTGCTCTGGCTGCTGGCTGTCCGTCGTCTGGCCCGGAGCTTCGACGACTTAACTGAGCAGTTGCTACAGTGCAGCTGCTTCTTCTTCCGCAGTCCTTCACCTGTGCCTGCACGCTCAAGAGTTCATCAGAAGGCAAAAACCTACTCTACCCCCTTTCCCAGCGTATCTCTCTCTCTCTGAAATCACTCTTCGGAAGCTCTCCCAGAGCGCTATCGGGTAATCGGGTTCGGGTCAGGCCCGGGTCCAGGCCCACCGGCGTGCGTGGTGGGCGAGGAGTGCAGGTCAGTCTAATCGGGTCGGGCCAGGTCCGCGGAGCGTGGTCACGGACGAGGCCGAGTCGGGTCGGGTCGGGTGAGAGGGACCTCACCCCGTGGTAACTGAGGCAAACAGCATACGGCAGTTTTTCAATTTATGTGTCCGCGCGCCTTTGAGAGATTCCGAGGTGGGACTAAATGTCCCACCCCAATTCTCTTACGCCTGCAGCAGGGATGATGCTCCCAATTGCGTCGGCTGTTGAGGCGTACAGCTCCAATCGAGGGCCAGGGTGTGTGCGTGAGTCTCTTCCGCGCTGGCCGTAGCTATTCAATCTGGGACATCTCGGCTTGGAGCAACCTCGAGCAGGCTTCGAGCTTCCTCGCCAATGGCGGCCAAGGCCTGGAACCTGAAACCAATGGCACGGCCTCTCGGCCAAATCAGACAGGCGGAGGACCTTCGCCGTGGCACGGCGAAGGTGGTCAGGGGGTCTGCAGGGGGTGTGATGGAGCTGTTAGGTCGTCCTAGGTCAGACTGTGAGCGAGGGAGTGGGTGTGTTCGGTGGGTCTGCAGAGGGTGTTTGGTGGGAAGTGGAGGGGCGGAAGAGGATCAGGGTGAGGAGGCGGAAGTTCTGCGGTGGTCTGCGAGCCGTGTGGGTCGCTGAGGTGATGGGAGTGGCTCGCCGGAGGGTGGTCGGAGGCGGAGAGGATGAGGGTGAACAGGGTCGGTAGAGGGCTTAATTGACTAAATCGAAAGCGGGGAAAGAAAGAGGAGGAGAAGGGGAGTAAGTCTAACTTAACTGCAGGGACGAAGGGGGAGGAACAGGGCGACAGTCGTATCGACTGTCGCCGGAGAAGATGATGCTCAGGGAGAGGGGCGGCGGCGAGCAGAAGGCTGGAGAGGCGCCAGCTGGGTGCGGCGTGGCGCGGGAAGAGCAGGGGAGGAGGTCTCTGCTGCTGGTAGTGCGGCAGAGCGAAGAGGTGGAGGGAGAGGAAGTCGCCGGAGCTGGTGAGCGTCTGCCGGAGAAAGAAGAGACGAAAGCTGGGGGTTTTCTCCGTCAGATCCAGGCTGCCTTGGTCGGTGGAGCGGCGGGGGGTATTTATAGGGTTGTAGCAGGGAGGAAGGCGGAGGGAGACGACGTGTCTCCCTCGCCGGAGCATGGTCGGAATTCGAACCCATACCGTCCGTGCGTTCGCACGGCCGGTATGGGGGGCTACAGTGACCATGGGGGTGCTCCTGCGACGGCTCACGACGCAGGGCACCCCCGGTACACTTGCCAGGTCCTCCACCTCACCCTGCGCGGCGCCATGCTCCGCGCAAGGTCGCCGGAGCATGGTGCTGGCAGGGGTTTTGCAGGAGGGACCTGTTTGCAAAGAACGAAGGAGAGTTAGGGGCCTAAATGCGAGGGTTCAAAAGTTGAGGGCCAAAGAGTAAATATATGAGGACCAAAGTGTAAATTCGGTCAAGGAGGTTTCTTCTTAGGCTCAAGTTTTTATACATGACTAATTAGGACCTAAGGAATCTGATGGTGAATTTTATTTTCATATTAAACCTTGTTTGACCGGTCAATTTGCGCAAAAACCCAAATTAAGTTATTAATTGGGCATGGTTCTCAATGTAGGTCAAAATGGGTTCTAAAGGCCAAATTGAAGGTTCTAAACCCTAGAGATTATTTTTCTATGAATTTTAGAGGGTTTATTCTATTTTTACTTTGCCTCGAACCTTGTGAATTGAAGTGGGTTGTTTTAGGGTTACAGATTATCATTTGGTTCCTTGGAAGTGCTGTAGCCCTTGCTAGATCATCTCATCCCACTTTTATTCTTATTAAGCTGTTTTGACCTATGTTTGGGCCCTGAATTACCCTGTATGCAGATTATACTGGTAAAATTGCACTTTTACCCCTTATGACTTGTTTTCTTCTCAAACTCAGAATTCTCTGAGTTAAGCTTTTCCTTGAGATATGTAGGAGCTTTTATCCTTTGTATTGGGTCAAAATGAGCTAGTTATGGCTCATGATGAGGTTCTCATCATTAAGCCAACACCTTGCATTGAAAAATTGGAACCCTTGATTGAGATGATTGATGATCTGAATAAGTATTTGTTGGATTGGCTGCAGAATGTTAAGGATAAGAACCTAGGTGAGTTTCTACTTGGGAAGTTAGCAAAATTGAGGATGAGATTTGTGGTTGCTTTAGTTCAGTCGTGGGATGATTCCTAAGATGAACTCCCTTTAAAAGAGCCAATGCCAGAACCCGCTCAAGCACCTGTTGGGTGGACATGTGTTACGAGGCTGACCAGATTGAATTAGAGCAACTAATTAAGGATGATTCGATTTCTTCACCTGAGATCCCTGAGCCAGCGTACGAGGAAACGTATGTGTCCATAGATCAGAAAGTGACAGATGATTTTAGGACATACATTAATATGGATCTTGATTTCTTGGATTTTGATGGTGAAGATTCAATTTGCGAAGTCTCACGCAAGTTTACGGAATATGATTTCTGTGAGATGATTGGGCCTAACGAATCTGATAAATCATTTGATAGCCCAATAACTGAGGAAACTGATCTTATTGGGGCCCACATTACGGATCCAGAATCGCATTTTCTGGAGGATTCAATCCAATGCCCTGATTGTCAGTTACACCCTGTTGAGCTTATCGATATTCTATTTTTGAGATAACTAGACCCAAGTCAATTCTGATTCAGCCACATCTTTTAGACTTGGAAATTTCAGACAGGGTGATTAATATGTAGGAGGTTCCAGATTTTGACATTCTGAGTGAGGAGGATAGGAGCTGGGAAATTTTGATTTGGGAAGCAAGTTCTGGAGGAAGTAGAAGACTGAGTCGAAGGGTTCCTATTAAGCTGAAACCATCAAACCAGGACCCTTACGACATCTGTTCTAAGGATGTCCAACCTTAGCATACATTCAATGATTATCCTTTTGATCTTGAATTCTCTGTAACCCGACTCTTTGGTCTTGGGTTGCATCCTCATAAATCGCAAGCTCGACCCCGCTTGCATACTGATTTTAGATTTTGGGTAATTTTTATCCAGAATCTGAGATATTCTAGATTATGGGGCATGGGTCTACATCACAATCTGGTCCACATTTGTGGACATCTGCTAACAGGTCAGAGGTTTCTTCTGTTTATTCTGATTCTGATCTGTACTTGTGAATTCTTTATTTCTCTTCTTTGTATAGTGTGCCTAGCTGAAGGCACTAAATTCAGCACATATACAATTCTTTTTAGTTTCTATCTCAGAGCGAACCTGACATTCACGCAATTCAGGTGCTTTCTATTCTATTCCACTCTATTTTATGTCTTTTTAATACAATGAGGACATTGCAATAGATAGGCATGGAGGGGTGGATATTCATCTCTGAATTAATTCGTCAGCTCCGTAGATTTGTTTTATTTTTTTCTTTATATTAAAAAAAAATGGAATTAGGAAAGAGAACTTGGGTTTAAGAAAATTTTCAATCTTAAGAAATACTACATTATGATCTGAACACAAAGATCCTTCAGGTCTTTGGACTTAATCATCCTGTGTATCCACTAAAATGTGGATTTGTCTTTCGAGTCCTCGCCATCTTAATTCTATCGTAATTGGAGTAAATAAGTTTGGGTGATAAGTACACGACTTACCAACCCGCCCTCTAATTTGAGGGAACTTTAAGCCTAAAGCATCTACACATTATCTTGTCACTGACTCATTAATTGGCAGTTCTAACGGAAATTGGGTAGCTAATGAACCTTCTATGGTGATATGGCTGGCAAGTTATCGTGGGTAACAGCCCATAGGTAGGTTGTCCAGAGCCCAGTCACTAGACCTTTCTTTTTTTGCTTCCTTTAGGTAAATCTTAGACCAGGGAAGCCACCTACTTAAAAAGAGAAAAAGAAAATCAAAAAGAAATGAAAAGAAAAAGAAAATGAGAAAAGAAAAAGAAAAAAAACAAATAAGCCACACTTCGCCACACGAGTATGGCTAGCAAGTTGTCGGTGGTAACAGCTCATCGATCGATTGTCCAGAACCCAGCTCAATAAATGCATTGAAAACTACCAAAACACTTAGGAAGAAGCGGAGAAGTAGAATAAACCAGGGAGATATACATTAGATTCACCCTTGTGTTGACTCCATAAAAATAAAAGTAGGGAGAAAGCTACCAGTTGTAATGATACACCTTTAGGCAGAATTCTCTTTTTAAGGTCACTTAGAGGCACAGAAATCCAAAGTCCATTTTTAAATGCCGATCAACAAGTCTATCGCATTCACAATAAGATGCTTAGAACTTAGGGTTCTCATCAAATCTTGGGTGAGTTGAATGGCTGTAGAAAGCCACTCTTAAACCCTAAAACTTGAAAATCTAAAAAAATTAGAAAAGAGGAAAAAGAGAAAAATAAATTTTTCTTTGAATAAGGCGAGGGCTTGAGGCAGTCTGCATTTTGGCAGATACTCGGGCACTATTGTGTCTTTAAAAGTTCAGATCCTAAGTAGACATTTTCTTAGTGACTGAAAATATCTCAAGCCCAAATAATCCAACCAAATTCTTTTATAAATAGCATATAGTTTTTGCTAGGGACTAGCAAACGATAGGCATGCGGGTATGATGTAAACATCTTTACACTACTTAAAATGTCTATTTATGCATGTTCTTAAGCATAGGATTGCATTGCGTACTATAAATATTGCATAACATGCATTATCTTGCATTTAGATTAGTTTGAATAAAATGTTAATTATCTCCTTTTATGTTCATGGACAAGGTAAACTTTTTATCAGGGTCTCGGATCGAAGATCCAATCGTACAGATGTGATCAAGGCGACGATTGGAGTTCAATGACTCCAAGATCGCCCTAATCAGACATCTGTAGCATCAGATAGAGATCGGGGAACCCTAGAAAAGTAAGGGTCAAGATGGTGTGAATTCACACTTCAAATGACAAATCCAACCTCACGGATGGATTCAGATTGACGATCGCAGCCTAACGACGCAAAAATCGACTCAATCCGACAACCGTGGCACCATCTACATCATCCAGAAGATGGACGACTAAGATGGCACCACGTGCCACCATCTTGGCCACCCAACCAGTTGCCTTCAACCGCTGAAGCTTCTAACATCCTCGCCTCTCAGCCATTAGATCAAGATCGAACGGCTAAGAGTGTTCTCAGACCAACGCCTTCGTTCTCTGAAGCCAAAGGAAGAAGCGATCTCGACCATTGGATCTCAATCCAACGGTCCAGATCACGTGCTACGAAGTTGCCCGCTCGCCCATTCGCACACATAGCGCAGTGGGAAAAGGCACTATCGCAAGCAAGCGACGTGCGATCAACTCCTTGCGAGCGGCTGCTGGAGTGCGGGTGAGCGGGCTCCGCGACAGCTCAATCGCGATCGAGCGGCTGCGGATGCTCAATCAGTTTCACGCGCTAGTGCATGCCCGCGTGTGACGCGAGATCGCACGTGGGTGGGCGCGCTGAGGAGCGGGCAGAGGTGTGATTTAAGCCGTCCGATCGTGATCATCTGGACGTGGAGTGCACGTTACGCACCCCACTACGCCCACGATGGGGCTTTAGCGATGGTTTTATCCGTCACTAAAGACCCCTAATTTAATGTTTTTAGAGTTGTAATGACCAAAGTGCCCCCACTCCTTGCAACTATAAAAGGAGACCCCCTCCACACGAAATTCTCATCCCTTCCTTCTCTTCTCTCCCTCTCCAAAGCCCAAGAGAAGCTTGTCCCACACCCGGGATGCTTCTCGCGAGATAAAGTCAATTTTTCATCCCCCTTTCGGAAGCGGATCCCACGACGACGATGATGTGCTGCCCCATTCCTGTTCTTCCTGCTTCATCCTCCTTCATCCTGCTCCATTCCCCTTCGTCTAGGCGTCGTCCCGTCTGGCTCTACCATCGAGGAGGATATCTCTCTCCCCATTCTTTTTACTGCTTTCTAGAATAGATTTACTGCTTTCTAGAGTTGATTTACTGCTTTCTAGTGTAATCATTTTCCTGATTTCTAGTTGTAATATTTAGTGTAATGAACAATCCTTTCGATAATGAATTCCATGTGCATTCTACATCTCTTTTTGATTTTTGTTTGTAATATTCTCTCTCTTTCTCATTCTCTCTCTCTCTTCTATTTAGTGTAAATAGATAGATACTTTCTAGTCAATTATTTTACTTCGTGACAAATTAAACAAACGCATATTTTTTAAATCAAACGTCCACCTCCCTATGTTCGACCTGGGATTACAATTTTGGTATAAATTTTATTTGTTGAACACGAGTTCTTTGCTTTCAAACTACAACGACAGGTTTTTCAAAACCAAACACGTTAGCGTAGCAACCCGTGCATTCAACACTACCACCAACCCATCGACCATCCTCCCTGCACAGCAAAGTAACCCAAAGTAGGTCGTCGTCCCATCGCCGGATACATCTCCTCGGGCCACCTTCTTCTCCGCCAACACAACTGGATCACTCGCCGCGACCTCTGTCGAACATCCACGCCAACCACGCTGTCACTCGACAGCCCCTTCTCCCACGCCAAATGCCCATGCCGTTGGCATTCTCCGCCATCGGCCGATCATCGGCAGCCACCTCCGACCATGCCTCCTACGTCAATGTGACGCCTTCGGTGAGGAGGACCCCCATCGCATGCAAGCTGACTTCCGGCCTCCCCTCTTCATGCGTGAGGGAGAGAGAGGAGAAATCCTCTATTTTTCTCACAATTAGAAATTATGGTGAATGCTATTGCCACAAGCACTATTCATTTATTTTAAGGATTTAATATATTGAAAGGAATTTGCATAGATGTCCCTCCATTCTACTTGAATTGCGTATAGTTACATTCATCTCATGAATAAACGAGCATGGATATTTGTTATAGGGAACGAATTCTGTTTTAATTAAATTTGACGGTGCTTGTCAGTACTAAGATGACAATTCACATATTTCCATGGTGGTGATTTTGTATTTGCACACCTATATTCTTGATAAATTATCTAGATCAAGAATTTATGATGGAAATGAGAGCACTAGTTAGCATGCACATCCATTGATATTCCCGAATACTTGATGCATCATTAATCATTTTTAATAGGCTAATTCCTCCCTGTGGAAATGACCTAACTCTTCGTGGTTAGATTTTGAGAATTAAAAGGTTTTGAAAAGCGATTTTCTACCACACAATTAAATACAACAACACGTCATTTTATGTTAAAGTTTTTATCGAAAATGAAGATCACTCTTTCAGTTATGGCTGACGATGACGTTATCATCAAGTTGTTTCCTGCTTTTCACACTTTCATCTACCTATACACTTGAGCATTTACTTTCTTTGTCACTTCCTTATTATCCAACTCTTCACTTAGTCCGACTAACCACTCTAACTTAGGTCATACTTGAAATCATCCACACAATGATCTTTGATCTCCTCTTTACAACTCCTTCTGTCACCCTATACTAAGTGAAGTGTAGTGTCTTTTTCACCCTTCTTACAATGAGGACATTGTAAAATTTTGGCTTGAGGGAGTTGAAGGCTAAATTGAGATTAATTAGTTTGAGCTTTATATTGTAACAAAGGCATCTATTTGTATTGTAATTTGTTTTATACCTTACATTTTGTAACACTTGTAATAAACATTCCTTTTCTTGTGTTCATTGTAAAATCTTTCATGTACAAGTCTTTTATTAATGGAATAGTTTCATGCTTTAAATCTCAATTTCCTGTGCAATTATTCATGTGCTTAACATAATTTGTAATTAATGTAGTAATTAGTCAGTTGTTAACTTAAAATAATAAAAATGGTGAATTAATTAAGTTTATACCTCCCAGTGAATGACCTAGACTCAACCAGTTAAAAAGAATTAAAATCTAAAATGTTAGGTTAACTTGACCCTATACTACAATCAACGACAACAATTTAGCAAATTCAAGTTAACATAAGTCCATTCTTTACATGATTAATTAAGACTAATAACCTTAATTAACTATGTTGAGAATTGTACAATCAAGGGTGTTGGAGAAGGTCAGCCAGACGTGGAGAGGGTGAGGAATTCGACAATTGCGTTTGGAGCCACAAAGGAGGGGAAGGGGCCGGCTCTGTGGCAAGAAGCTTGGTGACAAAGAGGTGAAGGCAATCGTGCCCTCGGTTGGTAGCAAGGGTCGACGACAAGGAAGAACAGAGGAGCTCCAAGGTCTCGCTAATGGCGGGTTTAGGAAGGAGGAAGAGAGGGGTGAACACGCACCAAAACTTGATGACTTGGCTCGCAAAGGCATGGCGAAGCTTTATAGGTGGTTGGCACAGAGGATTGGGGCCAAATAGCGACCTTGATAAGGTAGATTTGTGTGAGCTCAGACGATGACTTCGGACGAGATTTATGGCCTCCACAGATGGCAACAAGAGCTAGCAAAAGCTCCAAATCGGAGACTTATTAAAGGAGAATCCCTCCACCAAATTTGGAGGGATTCCACCGCATGGATTGAGAGCAATCCGCAGTTGAAATCATGGCCACAAGCTTCTTCAATGCCAGAGAAAGAAGGGAATTTGGATCGAAATGACAGAAATTCGAAAGATGAGGGCCAATCTGCAAAGTATGTCAAGATGCTATCCAATTGGTCTCAAATTTTTAGGGTAACCTAATTTTAACCCAAGGAATCTACTAGTGGATTTAATTTGGGGTTTTGATAAAGTTTGGTTGGTCAATTTACATTTTAACCCAAAATATATTGAATATTCACTTAGGTCGCCATTTTAGGTCAAATAGGTTCGTTTTGTCAAATTGATTGTTCTAAACCTTATAAAACATTTTTCAATGATTTTTATAAAATTTAGATTACATTTATTTCCATCATAACCCTTTGAATTAAAGCGAGGCTAAAATTAAGATTTTTAAATATGAATTAAGTTTTAACTTTCAGAAAAACCCTAAATCAGTTCATGAAAGCCCACTTCTTTGAACTTTAAACTTATTTTATCTTCAATTAAGTGTAAGCTTACCCCTTGGTTACTCTGCAGTTATATTTATCTATTAAAATAGTAGGTTTAACCCATTTTTCATTCATTCCTCTTAATTAGGCCAAAATTGAATTATACCCTTTTAATAATTAATTAAGTGAATTTAACCTTAGGATTTAGCTAAATTGAGCCATATATGGAGGATGATGGCATTAGCATCACTAAGTTATAAATAGTTAGTTAAGTATTCATAATAGTAAATTAAGTTATATAAGTGCTATCTATATATGTTAAGTATATAATACCTATTTAATTATTGCAATAAAGATTAAGAATCAATTAAGAATAAATGGTGAATCTTATGCTTAAATTAGGCTCCCAGCGAACGAACTTGGACTTAACCAGTATAAACTTATAAAATGTGGCAATTACCTTATTCCCTATATTATAACTTAATAATGATTAATTAACTATGGGGGTATGATGAGAGACTCATCATGGCTCCAAATTCATCATTATTAGCTAGTTTTCCTAGTTAAATTACTAATGGATAACATTACAATAGGGTTAATTACATAATAAGGGTAAACATAGTAAGGACCTTATTTACACTACTAAAGAATGCGCAATTGGCAATGATTCGTTTGCAACAGTTTTATAACCGTCGCTAATGGGTACCTTTAGGGACAGTTATCTAACTAATCATTGCCTAAAGCCTCCTCCCACCTTGCTCCAACCCAACTTAACTTGGGGTAAGATTTAGGGACGATTTTATTGATTACAGGGAGTGTGGACTTTTTATGTGCCATTGGTGAATTATTTAGGGATGGGCGACAATTATTTTGAAACCGTCACCAAATGTCTATGGAAAGGCATGCCCCTCCAAATTTCAACGTTTGCAGGAAATATAATTTGAAGTCAATTAAAGACAATAATGGTTAAAATTGTCACTGAGCATGCTCCCATTGAAAGAAAGATCCTCGCCTGATTGAAATAGCAATAGAAAAGATATGTCATATTTTACATGGTAGAAAATCAATCAAATCAAAATAGTAAAAATTAATTATAATCTAACCACAATGGTTTAGGGTCGTATCTATAAGGAGAAATAGGCTAATAAACTCAGGAATATTTTTGCATTGTTCTTCACAATTAATAAGCGAGACATATGTCTATGCAAGAGTGTAAAAAAAGTCATACAAAATTATTATAAAGTGCTATAACTGAAATGCATCATTTCCTTAAACCAACAAATCCAAGGAGCACCGTAGACCTAACATTCATGTTACTATATAAAATGATTGCATCTAACTATTTAATCATGAGCTCTTATCGTAAGATCTAACATATAAAGAGAGAGATAACCAGCCATTAGATGGTAAGCACCACAGAGAAATTGAGATGTTGATAGAAGGCGTGAGATCAAATCCAACAGAATAATATATTAATTAAATTTTCATCACAATTGTAAGGGCATGAAATGTAAATAGAAATGGCCCAGGTACTATAGTAGAACAGAGCATTTGCTCTCAAGCCCGATGGTGGGAGAAGGAGGGGGCAGTGAACAACATGGATGTTGGTGGTGGATCTATGAAGTACGGGCTACGCAATGGCATAGGTAGCACCACCGATGGTGGCTGGCACAGCTCACCTGAGCGTTGGGATGCCAGCGGAGGCGGAGTTATTGCCAGGAGGAGGAACTGCTGTGGGCTCGTGTGGAAGCAGGGACCTCGACCACTAGCGTGTGGTGAGTCTAATGGTGGTGTCGACGGTATGAATGACGACCGGAGGTGGAGTAGATTGGACGGTGATGCGATGGCACTGATGGCTTCGTCGAGTGCAGCAGGAGGAGAAAATGAAAGAGAAAGAGAAGGATAAGGCCTGGTGGTGGTGGTGGTCGAGGACGGTAGGGCATGGGAATGGTAGCAATGGTGATGGAGGGTGGTGTTGCAAGAGGGAGGAGCGATGGTGGGGTGGTGTTGATGCATTCGACTAGAGGAGTAGTGGTAAGAGGTTGAAGAAGAAGGTGGAGAAGATGTAGGAGGTGTTGATGGTGGTGATGAAGGTGGTGACGGTGGAGGGGTCATTCTCTATCACCGCACGGCCAGTTGTGATGGGTTTGCAATGGTGGAGGGAGGATCACAGTGCACACATAATCCACATTGTACATGGGTTCCACAGTGGAGGAGATGGAGATGATCCCCACCAGGGGAAGGATGATGAAGAAGATGTCAGGCCCTCCTTTAACAATACTCTTTTTGTTTTACTTTAGCCGAAAGCTTCTCCAATCACTTGGCAAAGATCGCAAGTGGTTGGAATGGTGAGATTAAGTCTGATAATAAATTCATCAAACGTCTAGATTAAATCCTGGACATCTTAGAAGTTGTAACCGTGCAAAGAAAAATAATAAAGAAAAATTAGTTATTTATATAAAAACTCAACAGAATGTTACATTTTATTTTTTTAACTAATGTATGCATGCCAATGTCAACTAAATTATAATCTAATCTAATTATATTCTAATGCATACCATCCTTAATTATATTTACATATGCTTGAAATATATGAAATATGCATGCAAGTAATTTTATAAACTAAACTATTTACATAGAAAAATATACTATGTATATGTAAACATTAATCTAACAACTAGGCATTATGTATTTAATTAGCCCACAAATGTGGTCTCATCACCCATCATGTCATTTGGCGCTAGTTTTTTTGAAAACCATTGTCGAATCTCGAGATATTTTAACGAGACCAATCAACCTTCTTCTCTTCTCCCTCTCTTCTCCTTCGAGCTTCTCCTCCATGTGCACCTCCTCCGCAGCCACCGCCGAAGACCTCTACAGCCTCGTTGTGCCGTAAGCCTCATCGTCATCGTCATCGTCACCATCACCTCCACACACGGTAGCTTCTCGTCGTTCTCCTTCTCCACCTTGACCCCCCTCCGCGCGCAACCCCCACTCACTCGTGCTGCCAACTGTAGCCCCCCAACCGACGCTCCGTCAGCCCACCCCCATGCCGCCTGCAGCCCCCCTCACCTACGTTGCAACCCCCTACATAAGCCCACCCCCGCAGAGCCCCCCCACCACAATTGCCCCCCTCCCCTTCCCATAGGCCCCCTCTCCTCCGCCTATCCCTACCTTTTTCTTTTTTCTTTAATTAGATTTATTTATTAGTAGAATTTGCATGTAAATTATTCAATTTATTAAATTTTGGTGAGATGCAATTTATTCAATTTTGTATCTAATATAATTTTTTTATGAAATTTGCATGTAATTAATAAATTTTGTTACTTGTTACAAATTATTTCATGTATTTAAATAAATTTACATTATGTAATCATGTAATTAAATTTGCCTGTTAGATTAGGTTATTTTGATTCTTTAATTTGAAAGTGGTGTGTGCCTACAATTTAAAATTGTTAATGTTGAATTTATTATGTTACATGTGGGGTGTGCCCACATGTTGTGTATGATTTATTGTATTTTTGCAAGAAATGTGAATATATAATATTATAGGGGAAACTCTGCCAAAATTTATTTGACTTTGACTTTACCTTCCAGGTTTAGGATTTAAGATATTGGGCTTAGGTTTTCAATGCATGATGGAATTAGATTTTAAGTTTTAATTGTTTAGTTATGAGTTTTGATTTTAGGGTTTAAAATGTTAGGTTTAAGGTTTTGAGTATAGATTTTAGGATTTAGCATATTGCATTTTGGGTTTCGATTTAAGCATTTTGAGTTTAGAGTTTAGGGTTTTCGATGTAGGATTTAGGGTGTTAGGTTTTGGCTTTTGGGTTTAGGTTTTAGGGTATTCAGTTTAAAGTATAGGATTATGGATTTAAAGTGTTCAATTTTGGATTTAGGTTTTATGCTTTTGAGTTTGGAGTTTAGGGTTGGGTGTTGGATTTTGTGTTTAGGTTTTAGGGTTTTGAGTTTAGATTTTAGGATTGGGTGTTGGGTTTTGAGTTTAGGTTTTAGGGTTTTGAGTTTTGAGTTTAGGCTTTTGGAATTAGGATTTAGGGTGTTCGATTTTATGGTTTAGGTTTTAGGATTTTGAGTTTCGATAAAAAGACGTTTGATTTATGGTGTAAGGTTTATATTTTAAGGGACTTGTTTAATGTTTAGGGTTTAGGGTAGGGTTTAATTCTTAGGGGTTAGGGTTCAGGTTAGGGTTTAGTGTTTACAGGTTAAGGTGATAGTTTTGTAGATGAAGTTTAAAATAAAGAAAATAATTAAAAAATAAAATTTTTTACTACGAGCTTTTTGTATTATATAATTTAGCCTCACACACACAAATTTAGAAGCACTTCATGACAGACAATAGGAATTCTAACCCCTAGGTAACGGGTTGTGGAAGGGATATAATTGTGTCAAAATACTAGACCATCGAGACTTATAATCATATTATACGGACAATGCAGAGTGTGTGTATACCTTACTTACATGCCCGATGTATTGTCTTTATAACATGCCATAAGTGTCGTCGTCCTTAGTTCAGAGAAGTTCTGAGCTAAGGGGTGTTTGTCACTCACCGAAAATTGTTTCAATGGATTACCGAGGGTGAAAGTGGAAAAATGGCCCAGCAACAAGACAGTTAGGATCAAAAGTAGTCTATGACAAGTCGAAAGGTGATTAATTCCATCAAACTAAGTAAAATAAATGAAATAGAGTAAAGTGACATTGGCAAAGGATCCTTGTTGGAGGGGAGGTTTCCAAACTCCACCTGTGAGAAGAACCTATAACTGTACCATCTTAGCAGTCTAAAGACAAAGCAAAAACCACGCAAGCAGAACTTCATTCACTGTAAAGACACACAGAGTTCCTTGATACATACAATCATACACACATGCATATACACATACATATTGATACAATCCTCGTTCTTTCCCCTACCACAAAAGTAACAACATCAACTAGAGGGAAGGACTACAAAAGGGTAGCCACAACTGTTAACAACCACAAAAGAAAGAGATGGCTTGCATAAGAAGGCTCCAAGTGAAAAGGAAGAACTAGTCACTCAAAAGTCCTCCCATGTCCTCCAGGGTCGAAAACCCACAAAACAGATCTCCTGCTCTAGCTGGTAGGCAGCCCACACAAATTCTGCAGCAGCACTCTGAAGGGACTCAGTAGGTGAGTCTGCCCACCTTCCCAGGTATTGGGCTTCCACTATTGCCCTCTCCAAGCATATATGTGTCATCACAAAAAGCTGATCCGCCTCCGCTAGGCGCTGGCACTGCTCATGGGTAAGGTGGAATCCACGAATCCACAGCATCGAAACCTGAAATGGGTCACAAGAAAATAGGGATGAGCTATATAGCTCAGTAGGGATTGGACATGTGAAATCCAGCAAGAAGAGGTGATATAGAGGGTTCTTTTACCTATTTGTGTTGCTTTTTTTTATATATTCATTCTCCACCACTCTCCATCATAAAATCCTAGTTGGATTCATAAGATGGGTTATTTAAGTGCTAACATTTATTCTCTCCCTCGCCACATGTGTCAGATTTAGAAGATCATCCCTCTCTATTTAGAGGAGATTTCGATGCAACCTTCCCTTAGATCCTCGCCTGGTGGCCTTTCCCTGATCAGGGGAGGGGCTAACAGGATGAGCGACCCTTACAAAAGGAGTGCCCATTCTCGACGTATCGAGAATGTTGCTGACCTCCGTCAGAAGAGTCGGGCCTTTTGGGAGCTACCCATGCCAGTGCCTCGTGTTGGTAAGGAGCCACCCCCATTCACTGTCAGTAAGTCCTAGTATATAATCTACATGGATCATATCGCAGGGTTGGTCAGAATTGTCAGGCTACACCATTGCTCCTGATAGGAGCTTAACCACGGTGTGCACCCTCTCAGTCCACCGTCGGACAAGATCTCAAGCAGACCCATCACGATACCCTCAACAATCTCTGCACATGCGAGTGCCTGATGAGCCTCTCGCTCGAGTACCCTTTTTGCAGTGAGTCCGATTTGGGTACGCTCAGGTACCTTCTTTTGATGACGGCCCAAGTCTTGCCACCACTCCTGGGAACTTCTCAAGTTCCAAGGTAGATCTCTAGGTAGCTCCTAGCTACTATAGTATCTCAGGACTCCTTCCCTAGTAGTGAACCCGATTCACCAAGTCGAAGGCACAACTTTACGAGCCCACCTAGCAGACCTACTATACTTTTACTTCATTTGGTCCTGAGTCTAGAATAACATCCTAAGGGCCTAGTGGATTTCCTAGGATCTAACCGCAGACCATCGAAATCCAAATGGGATTTTGGTTTAGGTCCTATTAGAAACAACTAGCTCACATATTGTATATTTACCATACACTTGATCCATTTATCTAAGTTTCATTCGTACACTTCCAGGATTGATTTATCACCTCTTTTATCTAGTGGTCTTTCAGGTATTAGCAGATTTACATATTCTTCTTAACCTCATATCACATGTTAGGGATTGCATATTCTCTACATTTATCCAAGTGCTCAAGCAGGGGCATGTCACATAGGCCAGTACCGGTACTGATCCTCAGTATGGGTACTGGGTTGGTTCTACCCCAGGTACAGTCGAATCATAGCCCTTTAGACCAGTACTGGTACTGATCATCAGTACTGACACTGGAACAGTTCTGTATAGTGGTCCCATCTAGGCTAGTACCGGTACTGATCATTAGTATCGGTACTGGGTCGGTTCTGTTCCCCCTGTCGAATACGTTAGGGGGTCTTAGGAACCATCTAATACCGACATTGATCATCAGTATCGATACTGGGTGGTTCCAGGCCCTACTCCAGCACGATTTTAGTCCTACATCACACCCTGAAGTTTCCTTATATAGATTCCATTATCCTAATGATGCTAGGTGTAAAACAAGCATTCAGTGCCTGGTGAAACCTTGCAAGCAACACGATAAGGTTTCTCATCCTCCCAACGTGTCTTCAACCCCTTTTTTTCATCCACCAACCCTAGGCGTGTATTCCATTATACCACTGGCCCCCATTAACTCGAAATCTAAAGAGGCACTCAAAGGAAAAGGAGTTAACATCCCTACCTTAAGCTTCTGGCTGGAGCTCCTGCCTTCTACTCCTTCTTCCCACCTACTGAAATCACAGCAGTGACCACCACACAGCAAGAACAAGTGCAGCAACTGCTCCTGCACTTCAACCTCTTCTTCTATTCCTCCCCCCACGTCAGCAGCACCAGTAGCAAGGCACTGGCAGCAGCTGGGATAGACACCAAGGGAGGATGGCGATGGTTTCTCCTCTCCTCTTGTCAAAAGGTTGAACCCAGAGCAACCATTGGCTTTCCAAGGAAGTCAACACCTAAATATCTAAAGGGTCATTTTGCCCATACCCCCTCCCATCTTCTCCTTCAAAGGGGCCCCTCATCACCACAAAAGAAGTAAAGTCTTAGTTGACAAAAATGAATGCCATGGTTTTAAGGGTCCTTAACTCATTAAACACCCTACTAAACTAGATTAAAAAATTTTACCCAAAATTTTCGGGACGTTGCAGTGTCCTTGAAGATTTGATCACAACTTAGGGTTACTTACATGTAACTAATGTGTAGAGAAATTTCGAATGCATTTTCTCGCTCTTCTCTGGTATACCAACTAATTTTAGCTTCGTTCCTGAAGTGTCCTTTAGTGTGAGATATTGGGAATGCAATTAAGGTTAGTCTTAGGGGGTATACTAGAGAAGTGCGAGAAGGTGCTGTTGAAATTTCTCCACACACTAGTTGCATAGAACAAGTAACATTTTGATCAAATCTTTGGGGATGGACTATCAAGTGAAAATCTTTAAAATACAAATACCTTCCAAATATTCGCTCCTAACTAGCAGGTTGTCTGCAATAAAATTTTATGTTATCATGGACAAGTCTTGGATTGGTCTAAGGACTTTGGATTACCCTAAGTATAAGAGTGGAGTGATCTCTTTCCTAGATTGGGCCTTCCATGAAGATAGGAAGCAATATAGACGTAGAGAATTTTGGAGAAAATATTCTGTCCATGTAGGAAGTGTTTCAATGGATTTGTCTAGGATAAGAACACAATTCTAGAACATGTGATCTGTAATGGTTGGTGGCAGCATTATGATGTGCATACATCTAAATAGCGAAAATGTCTATTAATGCATGTTCTTAGTATCATATTATCATCATGCATTTAGGTCAAATTGTATAGTAATTTCTTCTTTTTGGTGGCTAGGGACAGAGCAACTTTTAATCGAAGCCTCGAATTGAAGATCCAACCATACGGATCCATTTAGGGTGACTATCGGAGTTCAACGACTCCAAGATCACCCCAATTGGACTCTTGTAGCATCAAATATAATCTGAGGAAGGTCAGAGATCAAGGGCCAAGATGGTGTCAATTTGCACTTCATATGACAAATATGACCGTACAGATGGATTCGGATCAATGATCGCAGCCTAACAGCACAAAAATCGGCCCAATCCAACATCCGTGGCACCTTCCACAAGTCACAGAAGATGGACGGCCCAGATGGCACCAAGTGGCACCATCTCGATCACCCAAATCGGCCCAGCTAATATGCAAGGACCCGTCGTGCTCTCTCTCTCTCCTCAATGCAATATCCAACCTTTATGCAATGCACCTGCGACTTTTCAAAGTTGCATGCTAGCCATATTCTCTGACATGGTGGGAGAGTTTATGAAAGTCTTCATGAAAGATCTCTCTATTTTTGGAGAATCATTTCATTCTTGCAAGGCTAATCTTAAAATGATCCTTAAATGATGCATCAAAACAAGATTGGTCCTTAGCTGGGAAAAGAGCCATTTCATGACACAAGGCATCGTCTTGGGTCAGGTTGTCTCTGAACAGGGAATTGAAGATGATAAAGCCAAGGTTGATGCTATCTCCAAACTTCCTCCTCCCACATCTGTCAAACAAATTCAATCATTTCTTGGTCATGTGGGATTCTATAGGAGGTTCATCAAGGACTTTTCTAAGGTTGCTCGCCCTATAAGCAACCTTCTCGCCAAAGATACGCCGTTTAATTTCAACGAATCATGCCGTAAGGCATTTGATTTTCTTAAAATGGCAATCACTTGTGCTCCGGTGTTGCAACCACCGGTTTGGATAGGCCCATTTGAGATCATGACCAACGCTTCTGATTTCGCGGTCGGGGCTGTTTTGGGTCAAAAGATTGACAGGAAGCCCTCTGTCATCTACTACGCTAGCAAAACTCTGGATGAGGCCCAGAGGAATTACACTGTTACTGAGAAGGAATTGCTAGTTGTAATATTTGCTTTAGAGAAATTCAGGGCTTATCTCTTAGGGTCACACGTCATAATTTACACCGACCACTCGACCTTGAGACATCTCTTGGCCAAAAGGATGCTAAACCCCGCTTATCCGATGTATTCTTCTGCTTCAAGAATTCGATCTTGAAATCAAAGATAAATCCGAGGCACAGAACGTGGTGGTTGATCATCTTTCGAGACTCCTAAGTGATTCTTCTCGTCTGGATATTCCGATTGCTAATACTTTTCCGAACAAAACTATTCTTACAGTATCAGGTGTCCAAACCCCATGGTTTGTAGACATTGTAAATTATTTGGTTGTTGGTCAAATCCCTAGGATTGGACCAAGCAACAATAAGATAGACTCAAATCTGAGGCCAAATATTACTTCTAGGAGGACCTTGAACTGTACCGCATCGACTCTGATCAAATTATTCGTCGATGTGTTCTGGAGAATGAATTTCAAAGTATACTCAAGTTCTGCTATGCATCTGCGTGTGGTGGACATTTCTCTGGGAAAAAGACAGCTGCAAAAATTTTGCAATCTGGATTCTATTGGCCGTCTTTATTCAAGGATGCCCAGGAATTCTCGAGGTCATATTCCCAATGCCAGGCACTTGGGAGCATAACCAAGAGAGATATGATGCCTCTAAACCTGATTCTTCCCATCGAAATCTTCGACGTTTGGGGCATCAATTTCGTGGGACCCTTCCTCCCTTCATTTGGACACCAGTACATTCTCGTCACTGTTGATTACGTGTCCAAGTGGATTGAGGTTATTCCCACCCAAACCAATGACCACAAGGTGGTCGTCGATTTCGTCAAGAAGAACATCTTTAGTCGGCTTAGGATTCTGAGGGCCATCATCAGCGATAGTGGTACTCATTTCACTAATGCCCAGTTTCGTAGTTTACTGGCAAAATACGGGGTAAATCACAGAATCTCCACACCATACCACCCCCAGACGAATGGACAGGCCAAGATCTCCAATTGGGAGATCAAGAATATTCTGTAGAAAATGGTTAGGCCTGATCATAAAGATTGGACTCCAAAGCTTGAGGGTGCTCTTTGGGCCTACCGTACGGCATACAAAATGCCTATCAGCATGTCACTATTTCATCTGGTGTATGGAAAGGCGCACCATTTACCCATAGAGATTGAACAAAGGGCATTCTAGGCAATCAAGGAATGTAATTTGGATTTGAGTTTAGCCGAAAAGACCAAGAAACTCAAACTATCTGAGTTGGAGGAGCTTAGAAATGATGCATACAAGAATGCCAAGATCTATAAGGCTCGGACCAAAGCCCTTCATGACCAAATGATATCTCGAAAGAGCTTTGAGCCGAACCAGAAGGACTGGCTCTTTGATTTTCGACTTAGGATCTTTCCCGGCAAACTTAGGTCAAAATGGAACGGCCCATTCATCATCAATCAAATATTTCCAAACAAAGCTGTTCAGATCTCTGACCCAAAGATGGGTAATTCTTTTAAAGTCAACGGTCAACATCTGAAGCCTTTTGTTGATCGTATTGTTCCAGAACCTGTCTCAGACACGGTTGCTCTACTCATATCGTGATTTCTTTGGCTGGACTTCACTTAGCTGATGGCATTAAACTCAGTACATGTACAGTCTGACTCAGAGCTGACCCGATTATCGTATTCAGGTGATACCTTCTACATTCTACCTTTCCTTTCATGCCTTTTATTTTCAATGAGGACATTGCATCAGCTAGGCATGGGGGTGTGGATTCATTTCTAAATCATTTTGTCAGCTCTATGGAATTCTTATAAATTATGCTTAATTTTTTTATTTATTAAAAAAAATTAATTAGGAAAGAATAATTGGGCATTAGGATTTTTCACCTTAGGGAATAATATAGTAGGATCTGAACACCTAGTCCCTTCAGGTCTTCAAGCTTAATCAACACGGGTGTCCACTAAAATGTGGATTTGCTTATCGAGTCCTCGCCATTCTAAAATTACTTTAAATTGGTTAAATAAGTTGGGGTGATAAGTACACAACTTATCAACCCGCCCTCTGATTTGAGGGGATTTTAAGTCTAAGCATCTACACACTATTTGCACCGACTTACTTTTCGACGATTTTTATGGAAATTGGGCAGCTAATGAACCTTCTAGGGTGGTATGGCTAGCAAGTTATCATGGGTAACAGCTCATAGGTAGGTTGTCCAGAGCCCAGTCACACGACCATTCTTTTCCTACTGCCTTAAGGGATATCTTAGATCAAGGAAGCCACCTACTTAAAAAAATAATAATAAAAAGGAGAAAAGAAAAGAAAAAGAAATAAGCCACACTTCACCACACGAGTATGGCTGGTAAGTTATCGTGGGTAACAGCCCATTAGTAGGTTGTCTAGAACCCAGCTCAAGAAATGCACGTAAAATTCCAAAACACTTAGGAAGAAGTGGAGAAGTAGAATAAGCTGGGGAGATATACACTAGGTTCGCCCTTGTGTTGACCTCATAAAAATAAAAGTAGGGAGAAAGCTACCGGTCGAATAGATACACCTTTAGGCAAAATTTCTTTTCAAGGTCACCTAGGGGCGTAGAAACCCGAAGTCCATTCTAATCGCCGATCAGTGAATCTACCACATTTCACACAAAGATGCTTTGAACTTAGGGTTCTCCTCGAGTCTTGGGTGGGTTGAGTGGCCGTAGAAAGCTGCTCTGAAACCCTAAACTCAAAATTCCAAAAAAAAAATTAGAATAGAAGAAAAGAAGAAAAAGATTCTCCTTTGAATAAGGTGAGGGCTTAAAGCAGTCTGCATTTTGGTAGACACCCGGGCACTATTGTGTCTTTGTAGTTTAGGTTCTTAATAAAAATCTCCTAGTGTTGAGGAATAACTTTTGCCTAAGAAATCCGACCTAATTCTTTTATAAATAGCATATAGTTTTTGCTAAAAACTAGCAAAAGATAAGCATGGGGGTGTGATGTGCATACATCTGAATAGCCAAAAATGTCTATTAATGCATATTCTTAGTATCATATTAGCATTATGCATTGTAAATATTGCATAACATGCATCATCATGCATTTAGGTCAAATTGTACAAATTGTATAGTAATTTCTTCTTTTTGGTAGCCAGAGACAGGCGACTTTTAATCGGGGCCTCAGATCGAAGATCCAACAGTACAGATCCGATTAGGGCGACAATCGAAGTTCAACGACTCCAAGATCGCCCCAATCGAACTCCTATAGCATCAGATATAATCCGACGAAGGTCCAAGATCAAAGGCCAAGATGGTGTCAATCCAACCACACTGATGGATTCGAATCAATGATTGTAGACTAATGACGTGAAAATAGGCCCAATCCAACATCTGTGGCACCTTCCACAAGTCATAGAAGATGGACAACCCAGATGACACCACGTGGCACCATCTCGGCTGCCCAAACCGGCCTAGCTAATACGCGAGGACCCACTGTGCTCTCTCTCCTCAATGCAATATCAAATCTGGGCCGTTGGATCTTGATCCAACGGCCATGGGTGCACGCCCTTAAAACATAAGCGAGACAAAGCGATAACCGTAGCACAACGATCGAGTGCCTCTTTGCGAGCGAGAGGTGCAGGTTCGATCCCCACTTCACCTCAAATCAAGGCATGAGTGCAGGAGAGGCTAAATCAAGCCATTGGATGGCGAGCGGATGGCGCGGATGCGGGCGACGTGATGCACCCAGATGCAAGGAGCATGAATGCACCATCAGACGTGCTCTTGTTAAGGCGGGCGAGCGTGCGTCCGGAGCCGTTGATCTTCAATCTAATGACAATGAAGGTGGCCGCGTTGCCTCTTAAAAGGTGTTGAAGGAGATCGGACGCAGTGCGTTTAAGCCGTCTAATCATGCGATTGGACGGCCGAGAATCTGAGGACGTGCACGTGCGTTGAGGCACAAGGAGAAGAAGAGGCACGACGTGCGCGGCAGCTATGCCCACGTTCAGGGGCGTTAGTGACACTTAATTCCGTCACTAAAGGTCCTTGCATTAATATTCTTAACATAAAATGACCTTTTTACCCCCAGCCTCTACACCTATAAAAAGGCCTATGCCCCCCACATTTCAATCATCCCCTCCACCTCTCTCCCTCTACAAAGCTCTAAAGAAGCTTGTCCCAAACATGGGATGCTCCTCTAGAGTCAAAATCAAAATTTTCTTTCCGTCATTCAGGAAGTGGATCCCGCGACAACGACGACGCCCTGCCTCACCCCGGATTCTTCCTGCTCCATTCTTCGTCCTCCATCTCCGTCCTCCGTCTTCTAGGCATCACCCCATCTGGCTTGTCTTCCAAGTAACCGTCGAGGAGGATAACATCTCTCTCCCTTCTTTATTACTTTCTAGAATAGAATTTTTCACTTTCTAGCTGTAATCATTTCCTGCTTTCTAGTTGTAAAAATAATATTCAGTTAGAAAGTGATTGTTCTCTCTCTCTAAGTGTTAATATCAAATTCATTATGATTATCTCGATTTTATAACAAAAATACCAAAAAAATATAATCATGGATTTTAGATTGACGTAGCCTCCCTGTGTTCAACCCGAAATTTCTTTACGAATTTTGGTAAATTTATCTGTTGATGAATTTCTTCGCAAATCATACTATGATGATGAGTTTTTCAAAATCCAATCCTTTTTGTGTAGACCTTCCACTCCAACACATTACACGAAGTGGACTACATATGGTGAGGAACCAGCACAGGATGACACACGAAATACAGTGGAAGTGGATGATTGTGATGACAAGGAAGATGATGATAATCAAATTGATGAGATGTTCCATGAGATGAGAGAGGCTGATCTTGATATTACAAATGATGAGGACAAACTTAATAGCTGTAATCAATTTTATGGTGCGACGAAAGCAGCTGAGGAGCTTATCGCACCTGGAATAAGTTTCATGTCGAGATTGTCATTCCTATTGAGATTATTTTTGATGAAAGTTATGAATAGAGCTACAACAAAAATAATGTCAGAGGTGCTTTCGTATATGCGGGAGTTGTTGAATAATCTCAGCGGTGTGCCAGAGTCGTGGTATGAAGCCAAGAAGCAAATCTGCATACTTGGCATGAATTGTGAGAAGATTCACACATGTCCCAATGACTGTGTGTTATATAGAAACGAGTACACTAGCTTGACTTCCTACCCAGAATGTGGTAAGGAAAGATACAAAGGAGAGAGGAAACAAGCCAGAAAGGTTCTTCGTTACTTTTTGTTAATTCCAAGGTTACAATGATTGTTTTTTTCTAATATGACTACAATGTCGATGAGGTGGCATCACGAGAACAAATCAGGAGATGGTATTATTCACCATCTAACTAATTCAAAGTGAAAAACCTCAACAGCAAACATTTATCTTTTGCAGAGGATTCGCGTAATGTTAGATTGGGACTTACAAGCGATGGGTTTAATCCATTTAAGAACATGTACCTGTCGTACTCTATATGGCCAGTCGTGATTGTTACTTACAACTTACCTCCCTGGCTATGCATGTGATCCTCGTTTATGATGTTGACCCTCTTAATCCCAAGTCCTAAGCAACCGGGAAATGCAATTGTTGTCTATTTACAGCCTTTAGTAGATGAATTGAAACAATTATGGCACAACGGTGTTCAGACATATGATGTAAAGAATAAAGAATTCTTTCAGATGTACGGGGATTTGCTGTGAACTATTAATGACTTCGCAGTGTATGAGAATCTTTCTGAATGGAGTACGAAAGGGATGTTTGCCTACCCAGTATCTATGGAAGATACACATCATTTTTTACTACCTGAAAGTAATAAATTTGGGTATTTAGAGCAACCTAGATTTCTTCCAATTGAACACAGATGGCGGGGTACATAGTTTAAGGATAGATTTAGAGGTACAACTTGTCGGTATTCCAATAGGAATCCGAGAAATAAGTTGTCGACAAATTCTATTCGACTATCAGGAACTGAAGTAATAGCAAATTACAAATGCTTGCCAACATATGACTGGGTTGCCCCTTCAAGAAAGATCTGACAGCATTGAAGGACTCTAGTTTAAGAAGAAAAGCATCTTCTTCATGGAGCCTCCATATTTCAAAGATCTTACAATATGCCCCTTGATGTCATGCATATTGAGAAAAATGGCATGAACAACTTAGACATGTTGAATTTAATAGAGAATCCCAAAGACACGTTAAGATCGAGAAATGACATAAAGAAACTAGGTATTCGTCTTGAGCTACATGTCATCGAAGGAGAAGAAATGCCACCTATAATGTACAGTCTACAATAAGGGTAGAGGGATAAGAATTCTCTTTATTGAAGAATTCGGGTCCTAGACGAGTTTTCTTCACAGCTCTCACATTGTGTGAATGAAGTTTAGAAGAAGATCAGTGGATTGAAAAGTCACGATTCACATGTTTACTTGTAAATTTTGTTTCCGTTAGCTAATCGTGGAGTGTTGCCAGATCCAGTGGTCGATTCATTCGCAAAGATGAGCTGATTTTTTAAAGTCGTTTGCTCAAAGACTTTAAATTGTGAAAGTCTAGACTATTGGAATGATCAAATTGTAATTACACCTATTAAATGGAATAAATATTTCCCCTAGATTTCTTCAACATCATGATGCATCTAACGATACATCTTACAAACAAAGCGAGAGTTAGTGGTCCTGTACAGTATAGATGGATGTATCTAGTTGAGCAATTTCTGAAGAAGCTAAAAGATTACGCTTTAAATAAAGCTAACCCAGAGGGGTCAATCGTCAAGGGTTACCTTTTAGAAGAATGCATAAACTTATATGCTATGTACATGGACAATGTCGACAACAGATTTAATCGACTAGAGAGGAATTTTGATGTGGAATACAATAAAATAAATGATGATTCTCTAACCATTTTTAACACGAGGAGAAGGTCTATCTTGCACATAGAATACAGAATGATCGATTTAATGGATCGACAGTTAGCTCACTTGTATAACTTGAAACAGACTCTCGATGTCGATCCTTTTTTTGATGAATTTAAATAGTCTTCACCACATGCCATTCAAGAGCTACAGTTCCTTGATTAGTTTAAGCAGCGTGTGTATACGATGAAAGAAAACAAGGACCCATCTTGGGTGCATGACTTTGATGTAATATGTTAGACTCTGTTGAGTTATGAACATTATCATTCTGGTTACATAATTAACAAATTCAAGTTCAGAATAAAGTCAATTGAAGATGTGAAGGCATCACAATAGGCTGGAGTTCTTGTCAGTTGTGATATTGGAACAAGTTGTGATGGCTACTACAAGCAAATCATTGAAATCATGGAGATGAGTTTCAGATACGACCGCAGGGTAGTTTTATTTAAGTGTGATTGGTTTGATGTTTTCAAGGATGGGATTAGTTTGAAAAAATACAATAAATATGGTTTCATCAGTTTAAATAAAAATCGTCGAATTCTTCAAACAGCTGAACCATTCACACTAGCCTGCCAAGTATCACAAGTTTTTTATGTGCCCGATAATAACGAGAATGGGTGGATCATACCAATAAAAATCATGCCTCATGAATTTTTCGATGAAAAAGAAGATAATGAAATTTTTTGTTACATCTTAAGCATATCAAGAAATTCCAGTGGAAGCAAAAATAGGTCTCAGTGCAATAGATAATGATATTTAAGGTATAAGAACATTTATTTCTAATGAACTCAATTTAAATTTAGTTACTTTCTTAAAAATAATTTTTTACATTTTCCAATATAGATTTACTTAATTCTATTTTTATTTATGTGCAGATGAGGCCACGGAGGAGGGGGGTTGCTAAGGGTAGACCACTACCTACGCATGAGGTTAGGGAGGAGGCATAATCTTAGCCTCCTATTTCCCAACCTCCTCCTGAAACCCATTATGCTGAGATTCCCTCCCACAATCTCCAGTACCTCCCTCCACATATTGTAGCCCAGTACTATCACATTTTTCGTAGAGGTTAGTCCTCAGCCCTAGATACCCATGATGTTGAGGTGAATCCTCAATTTGAGACCCATCATGAGGAGTTGCTAGGGCAGTAGGGGGTTGTGGATGAGGAGGTAGAGCAGCCATTTGAGCAGCAAGATACTCAAGTTGGCATGTCGCAGGAGCCAAATACTCAGGCTGGCATGTCAAAGCAGCCTGATACTTTGGCATGCACAATTGCTGGTAAGATTTTAAAATAATTTCATTCAAAAGCTCACTATATTTAATCTCACTTATTTAATCTTTTATCATATGCTTATTCATGTTTTCAGCTAGGAAAAACACACGAGGTCCAACACGAAATGCAGACCTTGACAAACTACCCAAGGGCATCAAGATTATGGTGTCCATTACTGCAACTGGGAAGCAAAAAACTACCCCAGCTTTACATGTTGGTTAGCCATGATTGTTAAGGCAACCATGCTACTTTCCTACTTCGACTAGAGGAGGGTCGCTAAAGAGTTGAAGGCATCCATTGTTCAGGAGTTGCAGGTATAAATGTGAAATTCATTCGTTCACATTTATAACAATTATAATCGATTTATATATTATTGAATACAAGGCACTTTTGATTGGGCCAATAATTCCAATGCACCCAAGGTTATCCTGCAGCATTTAGGTAAGATACATCGTGGATGGAGAGAGGAAATGAAGAGTATGGTATGAAATTATTTCAGATTATAAATTTATTTAATTATTTATATATAATTAAGAATTTCTAACAAAATTTGGAAAATTATTTCAGTATTTTAACAATAAGTCATATGAGGAGGCATCGAGAAATATGCCTCCTACGATTGCACCTTCCATTTGGAGAGAGTGTTGCGAGCACCAGAGTGATCCAATGGTAGAATTAAATAAATAGTCTCAAATTTTATTTCTCTACTCAGTTTATAACGAATAATTACATAATCTTTAAGTAATAAAATTTGTATTTCTTACAGGAGCAAATCAAGAAGAATAAGGGCAACAGGGCCTGAGCTCCTACCTAGACCCACTGTTTGGGTTGAATGAGAATTGAGTCATTACAGGACAGATATGTAAGTTTATTAATTCAATATTTGAAATAAAATTAAAATAATTTAGTTAAATTAAAATAAGATGAAAATATTATTTCATTTTCAAGCAAAGGTGCACGAGAGTACTCAGTTAGATCGAGTATGAGTTTATGAGTAGACTCATAGTAAATAAACACTCAATGGCCTACATGCATGGATACATCCAACATACCAGGAGACACATGTAAGTAAAAAAAAATCAGTTACATTAATTTCAATTATATAAAAACTAATTGCAAATATATATATGTATGTATATATATATACAGGGTTGTATGATGGATTTGATCCATCCTCCTTAGGTCGCAGACAAGACCTCCGAGAATGTTCCACATACCTCTCTCACACCAGAGGAGGCCTTTAGGATCATGATGCCTCTAGAGCATGGAGGCTTCGTCCATAGAGTAGGGAGGAGTGCGACGATCTCCTCCTGGTATGGTAGGAAAGGTTCTTCCTCATCCGCCCATGACGACAGTATACGCACAGAACTTCAGACCTTACAGTGTCAAGATGTAGAGCAAGAGAAAAGGTTAGAGGAGGTCACTACCCAGTTGCAGGCTACCACTCGTAGGATGGAGCACCAGGAGGAGTTGTTACAGCAGCATAACAAGCAGTGCGAGGAGGTCTTGTCCTATCTTCGAGGGGGGGGTGGTTGACCTGATCATTCGTCGTTCCACATTCTGAGGCATGTCAACAACGATGGCGGTGGTTCTAGGGCTGGTGGCATAAGTGCCGCAGCATAATGTACATGTGCTTATATATTTCCTATTCTTGTTATTGCTATAATATTTGAACCTTGTTTATATATAAATAGAAATTAGTTTATTGTATAATTGCTTTCTATTGAACGTTTTGAAAATTTTATGTTATTTTCATGCATTTCTGATTACTTTTGTGTAAAGTAAAGCATTACTGGTGACGGTTTAACAACCATCGCTAATTAATTAATAACTTTACCTGACATTTGGCAACGGTTATAAATTGTCCCAATTGGGGATGATCTTTTCGACAACCGTCCCTAAAAGTTCGAAAATATTTGGCACATAAATTGGGTTCCCAGCAAGAAAATTGGCAATGGTTAATTCAAAACCATTACCAATTCATTTTAGCGAAAATTTGAAAACCATCGTTAAAGCCCACTTCCATGTTCTCCCACATGTGCTTAGAAGGCGACAATAAGGGATTGTAACTATCACCAAAAGAAAACAGCAATGCGATGTACTGTTGATGCGGACTCGAATAGGCTTATTTAATATGGTGATATTACGTCGAAATTAGTATAATAAGTTAACCTAAACCGAGTCTACACCAATTTCACAAAAAAAAAAATTTAAACTGGCCTACTTGATTTTATCTTGGTCACTTTTAGGCCTAGGGTCGATCTCAGGGAGGCCGAAATTAAGAGATTAAGAAGTTTCTATGCCTTTCCTAGAATGTATCTCTTCCTTGCGTTTATTATGTTTTTAGTTTTTTCTACTTTTAAGATTTTTTGTGATAATGTTGTCCTTGAGGCACACCCTCAAAAAATGAAGTCCTTGGCCTTGAGTCAAATGGTCCTTGGCTTGAAGCCAATTTAGGGTTCCAAAATTGATCTTGTCACTCACAAGATTGAGTACCTATAGGACAAGAATTATTTTTTCTCTTTGATACTTTTTTTTGGTCTTTTTAATAGCTAGAATAAAAGACAAATGAAAGCAAAATAAATTGCAAGGAAAGAAATAAAAAGAGATACTTAGCTTTGTATATGTATATATATATAGTAGATATGTAAGTAGATATAGAATAGATTTAGATACATAGATACTATATAAATACGGGTGGAGATGGAAATGGGGATGGGGTGTAGCATGGTGTCAAGTTGGCCCATGTCTAGCAAGATGCAACCAACAAGACTACGTGTTGCGTGGAGTGTGGAGCGAATGTGTGTGAGTGTGGGTGGAAGCGCTTGCTTTGCACAAGCGTTGTAGGGACAAATGCAACCTATGCAAACATCCCTACAACACAAGGCACAGTGGGGTGTAGTGCGTGGGTGTGAACTGTGAGGGTAATGTGCATAGATGGAATATATATATGGGTGAATAGGTGATAGGTATATAGACAGAGTGGATATAGATAGATGGATAGCTAGATAGATATATATATATATACAAGTATAACTATATATATATATAGATATATATGTATATATATATAAGTATGAGCCTACAGCTCTATATAGTGAGTAATATATATATAGATGCTGATATACTAGAAATATGTATATATATATATATAGGTCTATTATTATATTAATATATCACTTGTGGTCAAGTGGTGAGGATGGATGATTCTCACCCGAGAGACTCGGGTTCGAAATAGAGAGGGGCAGAGAGTAGGAGGGGAAGAAAGGGAGATTGAGGCGGTGGGTGTGTTGTGTGAGGGCCTGCCGTGGAGTGAAAGAGGATGGAAATGGTAGAGTGTGGGGTGAAGGAAGGGGTGCACAGCTCCATGCAAAATGCAGCCGGTTGGTGGAAAATAAAATAAGGGTGGTGAATTTGTAATGCAAGCACATAATGAAGATGTTAATTATTTTGTGTGTTTGAGATGAGATGGATTGTTATGAAATTGAAGTGGATTAAATGGTCATTTGCTCTCACTATCTTCCCCTCTTTAAAAATGCATGCAAGTGAATCTTTACAAACGCAAGTATGGCTACCTAAAATGCATGGGTAATATTAGGAAATAACATAAGATGACATATTTATAGGCGTAGCTTGCTGTGCAATCATACCCCCATGCCTATCTTTTGCTACTCTCTAGCAAAACATTTATTTGTGTCGTGTTTAGAAATGATCTTAAGCTGAAGATTTTTCTGAAGCCATTAATGTGTTTATCTGTTGAACATTGTGAGAACTAATTGCAGAGAAGACTACCAATACTCAAGTCTTACATGATATAGACCATCTCTCGACTAACCTGGACTCTTGATATTTAAACCTTAAGTGCGATGTCCAGGCTCAGAGGGTTTCACCGTACTCGAGAGCTAAGAAGCTATGGTTTGTGCATTGTGATGGATCAAGACCGACCAAATGAACATTAAGGCTCAAGCCCAGGGTTTCACAAATTTTTAAGTTCAAGTTGGTCCCAGCTTCAGCTCATCTTTTCGAATTAACCCTCAAAAAATGATGGAAAAACTCAACCCCACTTTTATTATTTTTGTGGCTCAAAGAATATATGGTAGAAATAGGGTATTTGTAACACACCCTGAAAAACTTATGGGGAGAAGAATTTACAAACTTTTGGAAGATATATTGACTTATTCACAAGATTTTTTTTTTTAAGTGTCAGTATATCTCCTACAACTTTATTTGGAAGAGCACACTTATTTGGTGGGTGAGTACTTTTTGGTGGAAAGAGTTTCTCCTAAACACAAGACTAAAGACTGGGATAAAAAGTCTACCTACACGCATAGGTAAGGACTCCACCTTCTCTAATGAACACTAGGGTTGGATCTTACGTTCGCCTGGTCTTTCTCGATATGTGTAGTGTGAACCAAGATTACTTAGGTTCTCAAGTAGAAGCAAATCAACGAATCCTGTACTGGTGACTCAAGTACAAGAATATGTCCTAAGTTAGGAGATATTCTAATCTATCCTATCAATGCTCGAGTGAATTAAGCCAAAGCCTGAGCAAATCAAGCTTTTGTGGCCTGGAAAGTCTTCAAAGCAGAGGTTGAATATCCATAAACACTTATTGTATTTTTGTTTCAGCTTTCAGATCATAGCTAAATACTTTATATGTTTTTATGGCTTTTTGGGTTTTTTATTTTTTTTTCTTTGAAACAAATAGGCTATGTACATATTTATAGATAGATATGTATAATGGATGTAGAAGCTACATGATACCCATATAATACCCAAATCCTATGGATGCCTATCCACCCCCCCATGCCAAATGATGCTATGTTGTCATATGCATGCAGAGTTAAGCAATGTCCAAGGGTCTTGGTACGAGATCTGAGGTGCAAGGTATACAGCAAGGTGGCAGGGCGAGTGGATGGTGGATAGTGAAGTGAAAAGTGAAGCAGTACGAAGTGAAGTGAAGTGAAATGGAATGTGAAGGCGAAAGTGGAAGAGGCGTGTTGCTGGGGTGTCTCCCAACGAGCACTGAATTTAACATCCTCAGCTAGACTCAGAGTGAGGCACGAAGTCAGTTACCCTCCAACAGGACAACAATTTCACCAACGGGGGTAGGTTCATGAGTAAGATAGGGTTTGAACCGTTGCCCATTCACCATAAATTTATGCCCAGATCTGGGATCTTCAATTTCGACAGCCCCGTTGGGAAATGGTCTCGAGACCAAGTAAGGGCCAGTCCATTTGGACTTTAGTTTCCCTGGAAAGAATTTGAGTCAGGCATTATATAGCCAAACTTGCTGTGATGGCTCAAATTCCTTCCACCGAATGTGGCTGTCGTGGAAGGCCTTAGTGCATTGTTTGAAAGTTAAGGAAAAATCATAGGCCTCACGATGGAGCTCTTCTAGCTCCTGGAGTTGGAGTTTCCTTTCTCAACCACACAGGTCTAGGTCGAGGTTACATTGGCGAACAGCCCAATAAACGCGGTGCTCCAACTCCACGAACAAATGACAATGCTTCCCATAAACAATTCTATAAGGAGACATACCAAGAGGAGCCTTGAGGGTGGTCCAATACACCCAAAGTGCATTAATCAGCTTGTCGAACAATTCTATAAGGACCATTTTTTGGAGAATTTGCTTGATTTACCGGTTCGACACCTCAGCCTGGCTGTTCATCTGAGGATGATACGGAGATGCGATATGGTGGTGGACTCCGTATTTCCTCAGAAGTGCCTGAAAAGATGCATGGGTAAAATGACTTCCTCCATCAAAGATAATTGCTCAAGAGATCCCAAAGCACGCAAAAATGTGGTCTTTAACAAATCTAGTAGATATGACATGGTCAGCATGGCTCATGGGAATAGCCCCAATCCAATTCGAAACATAATCAACAGTAACGAGGATGTACTCGAAGCTGTTGGAATGAGGAAAGGGACCCATGAAGTCGATTCCCCAAATATCAAAGATTTCAACAGCTAGGATGGGTTACAAGGGCATTATGTCATGACGTGACATTGACCCTAGCAACTGGCACCTAGTGCACCGTTTAGCATAATTGTGTGCATCCTGGTGAAGGGAGGGCCAAAAGAAACCGCACTACAACACCTTGGCTATAGTTTTCCTCCCAAAGAAATGGCCTCCGCATGCCCGAGAAGGATAGCACACTGGGGAACTCACTGTCAGGAATACAGCAACGGATGATCTGATCAGCACCTTCTCGAAAAAGTAGTGGATTATCCTAGGAATAATACTTTTCTTCTACGATAAGACTCTCGCATTGGTTTTTAAGCCAGCCACGTGGGAGGGAGCTAGAAGCGAGGTAATTGGCAATGTCGGCATACCAAGGTCCACTTGCCACATTAATCACCAGTAGGTGCTCATCGAGAAAAACCTCATTAATCGATAGGGTAAGTCCAATGTGGTTAGAGTCCAATCTTGAGAGATGATCAACAACAACATTCTGAGCTCTGGCCTTATCACGTATCTCAAGGTCAAATTCTTGGAGCAGAAGGATCCAACGAATTAGTCTAGGCTTGGCATCCTTCTTGTGCATGAGATGACGAATGGCTATGTGGTCAGCGAATACAGTAACATGCAAGCCTAGAAGGTAAGAGCAAAATTTTGCCAGCCCGAAGACGACTGCCAGTAGTTCTTTCTCAGTAGTCGTATAATTACACTAGGCCTCATCCAGCATCTTGTTGGAGTAGTACACCACGAAGGGGTGTCTATCATGTCTTTGTCTCAAGATGGCTCTGACTGCAAGGTCGGAAGTGTCACACATGAGTTCAAAGTCGAGGGACCAATCAGGTGGCTGGAGAACAGGGGCCTTGGTGATAGCCTCACGCAACTGCGTGAATGCTCGTATATAGTCGGGACCCATATCAAAGGGTACGTTGGTTCATAAGAGATGAGTTAAAGGTCTAGAAATCTTGGAGAAGTCTTAGATGAATCTCCTATAGAAACCAACATGTCCTAAAAAGGAGCTAATTTGTCGAACAGAGCTAGGTGCAGGTAAATCTGCAACCACCTCTAGCTTAGCCCTGTCCACCTCAATACCTCGTTCGGAGATGATGTGACCAAGAACAATCCCCTCATGTACCATAAAATGACTTTTCTCCCAAGAAAGCATGAGGTTCACATCAATACATCTTCTGAGGATGCGAGTTAGGTTGTCTAGACAATCATCAAATGAGGGTCCAAAGATCGAAAAGTCATCCATGAAGGCCTCTAGAAAATCACCCACCATATCGTGAAATATCGCCAGCATACATCTCTGGAAAGTTGCTGGGGCGTTACAGAGTCCAAATAGCATCCTTCTAAAAGCAAAGGTGCCAAAGGGGCAAGTAAAGGTGGTTTTCTCTTGGTCCCAGGGGTCAACAGCCACCTAGTTATATCCAGAGAATCCATCCAGGAAATAGAAAATTTTATTTCCCACTAACCGCTCCAGGATTTGGTCAATAAAAGGTAGTAGAAAATGGTCTTTCTTTGTTGTAACATTCAATTTCCTATAATCTACACACACTCTCCAAGATGTAGGACTGCATGTAGGGATGGATTCGCCCCTATCATTGACACGGATGGTGAGTCCCACCTTTTTGGGCACGACATGAATCGGGCTCACCCAGGGCCTGTCGCTGATCGAGTAGATTATACCTACATCCAGCCACTTAATAATTTCCTTTTTAATGACCTCATGCATGTTAGGGTTGAGATGTCGCTGCATCTCGTGGGAAGGTCGATCCTCCTCCTCCGTATATATACGGTGAGTGAAGTAGGAGGGGCTAATGCCGGTTAAATCAGATAAGGACCATCCAATGGCTGCCTTGTGTTCTATGAGGACCTTCATTAGCTTGCACTCTTTCTCCCTGGTCAGTTTTGAACTAATAATTATGGGGAGCATTTCATTTGGTCCTAGAAAAGCATATTTAAGCATGTCAGGCAGCACTTTCAACTCGGGAGTGGATGGTGAAAGATCTGGCCATTTCTTGAGACGAGAGTGTCCCAAAAGGATCAGAAGAAAGAAGGGCAGGAGAAAGAAGTTGGCCCTCAAATTGGCCAAGAAGAGGGGCATCTTGGATTGATGGATCCAAGAAAGGAGAGCCCCAGTGATTAGTATTTGGGCTCAAGGTCCCAGTGTGAAGTAGCATTTTCGCTTGATTTGGCAGGAAAGAAAGGGCAATCCGATCTTCAAGAGGGTGGACTGGCGGTGAGTAGCCCGGATATGATTCAGACCATGAGGTGTGGGAAGAGAACAAAACCTCGTCAGAAGTCTGATCAGGAGAAGATACGGGTAAGGGGAGGGATGGGGAAACGTCACAGTATAAGTCTGTCAGGTGATGGTTTGTGTCCAAGGTCAATCCACAAAAGTCAAAATAGGTCCCTATTAGTTCGATACACACGCCAATGGCCATGTCCTCATCAGACATGTCATCCTTGATGCAATTGCAATCAAAGTTCTTGGCAGCCTTGAAAATGTTTGGCTTGAGCTTCTCAGAGCCTACGGCGATCTCAATGCAACCTGACTCACAGTCGATATGGGCATGGGTTGTGGCCAAGAAAGGTCGACCAAGGATGATCGGATAATCAGAAAGTGAGCTAGGAACTTCCATATCCAAAATAAGAAAGTCAACAGTAAAACAGAGACTGTTGACCCTAACCACCACATCTTCCACCACACCCTTTGGGATTTTTACAGAACGATCTGCCAATTGCAATGTGACAGGGGTGGGTTTTAGATTTCCTAAGGCAAATTTCTTGAGCATGATGGTTGGTATAAGATTGATGGAAGATCCTAGATCAAGCAGGGCACGGTTAAAATTGCAGCCTTAGATGATACATGAAAGAAGCGATGTGCCAGGGTCTTTCTGCTTCAGTGGTAGATTTGACAGTATAGCACAACTCGCATGAGGTGAGAGGACCATCGGATTCTTTGTTTTCTTTGACTGTCACCTGGGTGTAGTGTAGTCTTTGAAGAATTGGGCGACAGTTGGTATATGGTCGATAGCCTCCAACAGGGGTACTTTGATCTCAATATCCCTGAATAAATTACACAAGTTATCAAATGCCTATGTGCTCCTTTTCTTTCCTTTCAGCTCCCTCAGCAGAGCCTTAGGGAATGGGATTGATTCTGGCACAACTCGAGGCATATCGTCCTCACATAGTTGCGGTGCGCAACCCAAATGAGAGGGCGACGAACAAGATGGGTCAGGATCAGTTTGAGGCGGATCGACAGTCTGCTTACCACTCCTTGTCGTGATCGCATTTGAAGAAGCAGGTCTAACAGAATCAAAAGCTAGAGGAGGGTTCGCAATAAGGACAAAGGTTGCTGTGCTGCCGCAGGATTCACTTGAAATCTCAGTGGAGTACTCATAGTATGCAAAACTTGACTAGCCTATCCCTGAACAGGTCATACCTGTGGTTGAGGGCCAGGAGATACAAAATTTCATGGGTTTGGGATAGGTTGAGCAAGAAGAGTGCCCTGAGATCGAGTCATCATTCCGAGTTGACTGATCTCGGTGTTCTACTGCGCCAATTGATGCTGAAGAGAAGTCATGTTCTCTTCATGGCGCTTCGACATTTCTATCATCATACGTATCAATTTATTAATAGGGCTTGATGCGTGATCATTCTGGGGTGTGCAAGGGTCTGGCGACGGATTTGCCACAGCATTATACTGGGCCCTTAGGATGACGAGTGCGAACGATCGCATTGGTCCACCCGTGAGGTTTTGGCGCTGTGGGTTACTGGACCATGTGAAGTTAGGATGATTTTGCCACCCTAGGTTGTAGGTGGCAGAGAACGAGTTGTTCCCCAGGGCACAAGCATCTTCTAAGCCAGAAAAGGAGTCCGCATGTGCATATGCATCCGAGCACATGGAGGCTTGGTCCTCCATGTCAAAATACTAGCTCATAGAAGCCAGGTCTACATTACTCATCGAATTGCTCGGTGTGACACTCGGTAAGGATGGTCTCACAGGATTCTTAGGAATAAGCCTGTTATTGGAAGGATTATGGTTGTGACGGAGTGATGGTGTGGAGGTGTTTGCCATGAAGCGGGCAAGGTTGGCCAAAAGCTCGTCTAGCTTCTTATGCACGACAGAGACTTTATCTAATTTTTGCGCAATTAAGTTAAGATCTGTGGATGAATGGGAGGGTCCCGTGTCAACTTCATGAACATTGCGGGGCATGCTGATACGAATAAAGGTGACAATGAAGGCATTGTTCATTGAGTTTTCACTCATGCTCTCAAATAATTCAAATGCTCCATTCTTGTCCTTATTCATAAAATTCCCTTCGTAGGAAGCATCAGCAATCTGTCGCAAAGTCTCGTTTAGCCCATAATAGAAGATTTGGGCTGTATGACACTTTAGAAGAGCATGGTGTGAGCACTTCCTTAGGAGGTCATTGTACCTCTCCCAAGCCGCATGAAATTGCTCGTTGTTTTGTTCACGAATGAAGTTATGGCCTAACGAAGTGCATTGGTGTGCCCGATTAGGACAAATTTTTTAAGAAATGCAGTGCGCATCTCTTCCCAAGAATGGATGGGTCTCCCAAGGGTGCGTAACCATTGCACCGCTTTGTCCTGCAACAAAAACGGGAACATTTTCATGAGGACTATTGATAACCCAATGTTTCTTGGTTTAACAGTTTTTACCAATCGAGTTAAGTCTTCCAAATGAAGAAAGGAATCTTCACTTGCAAGACCATGGAAGTGGAAATTAATTAGGCCAATGACATTAGGTTTCAAATCAAAATCGTCCCCGCCCATGGGGACCCGAATTTGCCCAATGGTCTCTGTAGCAGTGGGATTTTGATAGGAACTAAGAGACCTGGGCTCCTCCCTTTCAGGGGGAGGGAGATTCATTTCCTCCAATGTTTTCCTCATTGCCTCGATTTGTTCATTATACAGTGCCATTTGGACTTGGAGGTGGGTTATGGGCTCTACGACTCCACCAGCACCTAGTGGGTTTGGAGGGGGGCGGTTTCCTTCCTCAAAATTAGGGGATGGGTATGCAGCCATGTTTATGGAGGAGGATGACGATTCACCAGTTTCTACCCTTCTAGAATTATCAAATAATTCAAACAATTCAGGGTTTTGTGACCTCCCAAACATGCACTACCGCAGGAAGAATTGGGGAGATGAGAAGGGAAAGGGGATGAGAGAAACAACGTCGCAAGGATATACTTGATGACAAATCAAAGCAATCAATTTCCTAACCTCTAAAATGTGCTCCTAGACCTAAAGATCTAAGTTAACTACTATCACAACCTACAGAATTGAATGAGAGCACTGCGGAACCACCGGGCCAAATTGAAAGATCGTTTGCCCCAGTCTGAGACACTCAATAGCATGTGGGAACCCACACCAACACATAGGCGCTACACGTAGTTAGTTAGACCTCCAATCCTTACGAGGGGTCAAGTTGCTACCAGTTTTAATTTAAAGGCTTAGGATCAAGTGCTTATAGTGAGTATGAGCCTACGTCTCTATATAGTGAGTAATATATATATATAGATGCTGATATACTAGAAATATATATATATGTAAATACGTATATATATATATGTAAATATATATATATATATAGATCTATTATTATATTAATATATCACTTGTGGTCAAGTGGTGAGGAGGGATGATTCTCACCCGGGAGACTCATATTCGAATCACACAATGGCCCCTTCTAAACAAAACTAGATAAAATCAAAATAAAGAATGTGTTGTGTGAGGGCCTGTCGTGGAGTGAAAGGGGTTGGAAATGGCATAGTGTAGGGTAGAGATCGGTTCCCCCCCGCAGGGGAGGGGTGCATGCTCTTTTATAGAGAGAGCGTGCACCTCTCCCCATGGAAATGGTATAAGGAAGACAGGCGGCCAGAAGATGGGTGTGCATAGCTCCATGCAAAATGCAACCAATTGGTGGAAAATAAAATAAGGGTGGTGAATTTGCAATGTAAGCACATAATGAAGATATTAATTATTATGTGTGCTTGAGATGGGATGGATTGTTATGAAATTGAAGTGGATTGAATGGTCATTTGCTCTCACTATCTTCCCCTCTTTAAAAATGTATGCAAGTGAATATTTACAAATGCAAGTATGGCTACCTAAAATGCATGGGTAATGTTAGGAAATAACATAAGATGACATATTTATAGGCGTAGCTTGCTATGCAATCAACTATGACGGTGGGTGGCGACAGTTTATAGGGTTTTGGTGACGATTTTGAACCGTTGCAAAACCCGCATACTGTTGTAGTGTTATACGATAAAATAACTAAATTAAGGCTTAATAAGCATCCATTAATGCTTAATTAATAATTAGGATTCAAACCTAATCATTTAGCTATTTATAAAGTATTAAATATAATTTATACTAATTATATGACCTAAGTTGTTAATTAACCTAATAATGTTAATCATTTAAATAATTATAACTAAACGGAGCAAAAATGTAATTTAGTGGTATAAATATATTACTTACTTTACTTATAATATTCTAAATAGTTGAAAAATAAATAATTTAAAATAAGCTTCAAAAGTCACTATTTGCATTTTAATCCCTAGGTTTCATGTCAAACGAGTCCTTTTTATACATACAAGTCCTTCATATTTGCAATCAAGTCCTTATGTATTTTCTTCTCAATTTCTTCTCACCAGAACTGACAGCTGACGATCACCCTTGATCTCAACATCGGAGGGTTGACCTTTTCCGTGCTCAACAAGATTCCTCACAACAAACTCCTTTCATCCAATGGCTTAGATGTCATGCATGTGCTCTAAGGACACCTAGAAGCTTCACTGTCGTTGGAGATGACGATGAAATTTTTGGTGTACCTGGACACCTTCCTAGCCAGATTCACCCCCCTAAGCTTTGGCACCACTTATAAATACCCCTTCGCACCTCTAATCTCCAGTTAGCAACTCCCTTCCTCCTTTACTAAGATTGCTCATAGGCTATTCCCTCCTTCCTCCAGCGACTCCTTTCTCCATCCTCTGGCCTTTTCCAAGTGAGGCAACCTCCTCTCTATCTTTCTCTTCCTCCATCGCATCTCTGGACAGGGTTACACCTTGATCTATTCCTTCTTCCTCACATTCATCTTCGTCGGAGCTTCTGCTCCCTCAACTTCTGATTTCCTCCCTCTGCTGAAGCAACGCCAATGTCTCCATTCCCCATTCATCTAGGTAACAGTATTTTAGGCTTTATTTCTTAGTTTAGAATAGGTTAGGTTAGTTAGTTAGGATGATTAGTTTAGCTAAATACGTGTTTGTTCCTTATCTCTAATGAACCATAGCTAGCCTTGCTGGACTTCAATTCACCCATTTCACACCACGATCACCTTCTCTGCCCTTTCACGATGTCATTCCACTTCCTTATTCGCCTAATTAATAATTTATTCGCTTAGTTCATAGTTACCTTCACTTGAGAGCTTCGCTGTCCATGGCAAAGCCTCAGAACAGTTTACACCTTCAATTAGGGCCTTTCATCACTCTTTCACACCATCAAGGCCCCATTCCACTCTTCAATTTTACCTAACATCATCTACACATAAAATGCCTAACCTTCCACTCAACCTTCGACATCTGTTGCCCATGGCAAAGGTTAAAGGAGTTCCTTCAATTAAGTTGGTTACATGTTCACCTTTGCAATCCTAAGCTGATCAACTAAGTGAGATGTTAAATCTTGAGTTCTACAAAACTCAGGATGTGAGTTCTGAGGATTTTGAGTTCCAATCTGTTATCAATGGTTTACCATGGAAATTAATGTGTTCCTGATCATCCTAAGGTCATTGGGAGTGTTTTGATATATTTCTTGATGATTTTTATGTAAATTTGTAATGTTGATCAAATTCGACCATCACAAGAGTTCACCAGAGCTCCAACAACATCATTTATGATTTACAGTTCTCATATCCATTTAAGAAGCTCCAGATCATTCTCTTTCATTCTTCTAATCAATTCCCCCTCTTATATTTTGTGTTTCAATATTGTATCCATCAGTTGATAATTGCTTTCCCACCTTCGACAAAGCTGAGGAAGCACCTCTAGTAAATCCTACTCCTTGGTAATAGGTCTTGAAGCTTCGCTAGGATCAACTAAATCTAGAATAACCTTAAAAAAGGTTGTTAAACTTCTTGTTTGTTTTGATGAACAAGCCATCTTTTGAGTTCAGGCGAAAGGCATGAACCTTAAAGTCCTAAGTATCAAAAGCTTATCTTTAAGGTTGTTACAAGTTTCTGAGAATGAATTGAGTCAATCTGGATCACTAATTGAGTCTGAAACCAATTGGATTACAAAGTCAGCTCTAAGCCCCAGATTGGTCAACCTAAGGACGTTCAAGAGCTTGAGGCTTTTGAACACTGTTTTAAGGTTAAATCTGAATCCCTTAGGTTGTTAGGAGTTTGTTGGAATTAATTTGAGTGAGTTTTGATGAGGAATTAGGTGGAATTGATTTATTGTTTAGTTTGGGTTATATATGAACCCCAGTTGGCTTTAGTGCATTCCAGATGATATTATGATTGTATAGCAATCATAGGTCCTAATTTGACTAAATTAAGTTAATAACCTAGCTCACATCCTGTAAATAGAGCATGCATTTCATGCATTGCACTCATACTTGCATCTGTACATCCTTATTCTAATTCTATCATATTATGGGCCTTTGAGTAATACCATCAATTTATATATGTAGGGTCATAATCAAGGAGCAAAATTGGAGCTTAAGGAAATAGGAGCACCATCTCAACAGGCAAGGAGCAAAGCAGTTGACCGAAGAAGCAAAGCAACAAACCCATGCAAGCCCATGACAACCTATCCACATCCAATTAACCCACATTCACAAACCCATGAACACACACACACACACCTTACTCACACACTTGTGCACACATATCAATTGTGAATTGCATGTACTCATAATCTCATATACATTTTTACACATGCATAATGCTTGTGCTCATTTTCTATTACAATTATTTACATGTGTGCCTATTTTTATTGACACATATGTGGACCTAGTAGTAACTATATGTATTGGTATTTAATTTATTTACTTTAGGCTGACTACATTTGCACTCTATAGCCCACATAATTAAGAAGCCCAAACACCCACTAATCTAAACCCACCTAACCCCACTTACTTAGCCTTTACCACCACTTAAAACACACCTAACCCCCACCTAATCCCACCATAGCCAATGCCCACTTGACCCTATCCATTGGCTTGACCAAGACTCGACTTGCACCCTCACTTGCTTTTGCTCCTTAGGATAGAACCTTCTATTCTTATGTTGTGCCCTAAAGTACCCCTCTTAAACCTACACCATAAGCACACCACACACAACCCAACACTCTATAAAAACACCCTTGTTGTGTCGAAAATTCATTGCAAAAAGATTTTGAGTTTTGAAAGCCCATCGTCGTAGTGTAATTTGCGAGAAAATCAAATAATTTTTACCAAAACTCAAAAGAAGTCCTGAGTCGAACATAGGGAGACTACGTCGATTCGAAATCTACAATTATATTTTTTTCTTATTTTTGTTTAAAGATGAGATAATCACAATGATTCTACTCTACTTGAAATATAAACACCATAATGAGAGAGAGAGAGAGAAATAACTTTTATAATCAAAATAATGTTGTTACAACTACAACTAGAAAGCGGGAAATCTAATATAGAAAGCGATAAAAAGAAGGGGGAGAGAAGTTATCCTCCTCGACAGCTGCTTGGAGGACGGACCGAACGAGTGACACCTGGAAGAAGAAGAGCGAAGACAGAGGCGGAGGATGGATCAAGAAGAACTAGGGGCGAGGCAGGACATCATCATCGCGGGATCCACTTCCGAAACAGGGGCGAGAAGATGACCACGGGTGCTCCACGAATGGGGTAAGAAGTGGACAAACTTTGATTTTTACTCTAGAGGAGCATCTCGGGTTTGGGACAAGCTTCTTTAGAGCTTTAGAGAGGGAGAGAAATGAAGGGATGAGAAGAATGTGGGGGTCGTAGGGCCTTTTTATAGGTGTAGAGGTTGGGGGAAAATAGGTCATTTTAACATTAAAACATTAAATGCATCAGCCTTTATTGACGGATATAAATGTCACTAAAGGCTGAACGTGGGTGTAGCACGCGCATGCCCGCCCGCCTCCTCCTCTTCCTTTGTTTCAACGCACATCCACATTCAGACAATCTCAGTCGTCCAATCACGAGATCGGATGGCTTAGGATGCATCCACACACACGCCTTCATCACTCTCCTAATGCCTACACGTGCCATCATGTGTCCAACGGCGCATCAGGTCACGTGTGCACAAGCGACACTCATCTGTGCCGCCATGTTGCCTCGTTCACCATCTCCTGATCACCATCCAACGGGAAAATTTCGCCTGCTCAATCAATTTGAGGCATGCGGGACTTGAACCTGCAACCTCTGCTTTGCGAGCTTGCGCTTACCCAACATGCCAAGCCACCCTCTTTGTCGAACGGAAGCATTTGCACTCAGCCGATCTTGGCCGTTGGACCTTCATCCAACAACTGAGATCTTTTATCGCTTAAGCCTTCAGAAGTCGAGCAAAGGAGTTGGGCCAACATTGGGCCGCTGGGATGGCGCCACGTGGCACCATCCTGGCCGTCCATCTTCTCTTGCTTGTAAGTGGTGCCACGGATGTCGGATTGGACTAATTTTCACATCGTTGGGATGCAATCGTCGATTCAAACCCATCCGTGTAGTCAGATTTGTCGTCTGAAGTAAAGATTTACACCACCTGGCCCCTTGATCTCGGATCTTTCTCAAACTACATCTGATGCTACAGAAGTCTGATCAGGGCAATCTTTGAGTCGAACTCCAATCGTCGCCCTGATCAGATCCGTATGATTGGATCTTCAATCCGAGGCCTCGATTAAATATCACCCTCACCCTGGCCACCAAAAAGAGCAAATTACCAGATAATTTATACAATTTGACCTAAATACACGATGATACATGTTATGCAATATTTACAATGCATGATGCTTCTACAACACTAAGAGCATGCATAAATAGACATTTTAAGTTACTTAGATGCATATACATCACACCTTCTTGCCTATCTTTTGCTAGTCCATAGCAAAAACTATATGCTATTTATAAAAGAACTAGGATTGGATTTCTTGAGCAAGAGTTATTTTTCAACACTAGGATCAAATTACTATGGACCTGAACCACAGAAACACAACAGCGCCTGGGTGTTTGCCAAAATGCAAACTACCCAAGCCCTTGCCTTATTCAAAAGCAGAAGCATTTTTTTCTTTTTCTTCTTTTCTAATTCTTTTTTTGGATTTTTTTTTAAGTTTAGGGTTTCGAGGCAGCTTTCTCCGACTACCCAACCAACCCAAGACTCGAAGAGAACTCCAAGCACTAAGCATCTTTATGTGTGAATGTGATAGACTCACTGATCAGTGATTAGAATGGACTTCGGGTTTCTACTCCCCTAGGTGACCTTGAAAAGGAATTCTGCCTAAAGGTGTATCTATACGACTGGTAGCTTTCTCCCTACTTTTATTTTTATGGGGTCAACACAAGGCCAAACCCAGTGTATATCTCCCTGGCTTATTCTACTTCTCCGCTTCTTCCTAAGTGTTTGGAATTCAATGTACATTTTTGTGAGCTAGGTTCTGGACAATCGGTTGATGAGCTATTACCACCGACAACTTTCCACCCATACTTGTGCGATGAAGTGTGGTTTATTTCTTTCTTCTTTTCTTCTTTTCTATTTCTTTTTCTTTTTCTCTTTTTGGATATTTTTTTTCTTTTCTTTTTCTAAGTAGGTGGCTTCCCTGATCTAAGATTTACCTAAAGGCAGCAAGAAGAGAATGGTCATGTGACTGGGATCTGGACAACTGACCAATGGGCTATTACCCATGATAACTTGCTAGCCATACCATCCTAGAAGGTTCATTAGCTACCCAATTTTCGCTAAAATCGCCAAAAAGCGAGTCAGTGCAAATAGTGTGTAGATCCTTAGACAACTTAAAGTCCCCTCAAGTCAGAGGGCGGGTTGATAAGTCGTGTACTTATCACTTCAACTTATTTAACCAAATTGAAATGATTTTTCAAATGGCGAGGACTCTAGAAACAAGTTCACATTTTAGTGGACACGTGGGCTGATTAAGTCTAAAGACTTGAAGGGTCTAAGTGTTCAGGTCCTACTGTATTATTTCCTAAGATTGAAGATTTCTAAAGCCCAAGTTTTCTTTTCCTAATTCATTTTTTTCTTTAAATAAAAAGGAAAAAAATAAAAATTTACAAGAAATCCACAAAGCTGACAATAAGATTCAAAAAATGAATCCACCCCCCATGCCTAGCTGATGCAATGTCCTCATTGAAAAAAAAAGGCATGAGAAGAAGGGCAGAATGAAGAAAATCACTTGTATTCCATGATGCTCAGGTTAGCTCTGAGTCAAACTGTACAAGTGCTGAGTTTAATGCCATCAACTAGGCGAAGTCCAGCCAAAGAAGTCACATCAAGGTTAAAACAAGCTTGTCTGAGATAGGTTTCGGAATAACACGGTCAACATAAGGCTTCAGATGCTCTCCGTTGACCTTAAAAGAATTACCCATCTTTAGGTCAAAAATCTCAACAGCTCCATTTGGGAATATTCGATCAATGATGAACGGGCCATTCCACTTTGACCTAAGCTTGCCAGAAAAGAGCTTAAGTTGAGAATCAAAGAGCCAGACCTTCTGGTTCAGCTTAAAGCTCTTGCTAGAAATCAGCGGGTTATGAAGAGCTTTGGTCCTATCCATGTAGATCTTAGCATTCTCATATGCATCATTTCTAAGCTCCTCCAACTCAGATAGTTGAAGTTTCCTGATCTTTCCAACTAAACTTAAATCAAAATTGCATTTCTTGATTGCCCAAAATGCCCTATATTCAATCTCAACGAGTAAATGACATGCCTTTCCATACACCAGATGAAATGGTGACATGCCGATAGGCGTCTTGTACGTCGTACGATAGGGCCAAAAAGCGTCATCAAGCTTTTGAGTCCAATCTTTTCTATCAGGCCTAGCCGTCTTTTGCAGAATGTTCTTGATCTCTCGATTGGAGATCTTGGCCTGTCCATTCGTTTGGGGGTGGTAAGGTGTGGAGATTCTATGATTCACCCTGTATTTTTCCAACAAATTGCAGAACTGGGCATTGGTGAAGTGAGTACCACCATCGCTGATGATGGCCCTCATAATCCCAAATCGACTAAAGATATTCTTCTTGACAAAATCGATGACCACCTTGTGGCCATTGGTTCGGGTAGGGATGGCCTCAATCCACTTGGACACATAGTCAACAGCTACCAAAATGTATTAATGTCCAAATGAAGGGAGGAAGGGTCTCATGAAATTGATGCCCCAAACGTCGAAAATTTCAACGGGAAGAATAGGGTTTAGAGGCATCATGTCTCTCTTGGCTATGCTCCCAAGTGCCTGGCATCAGGAACACAACCTTGAGAATTCGTAGGCATCCTTGAATAAAGACAACCAATAAAATCTAGATTATAAAATTTTCATAGCTATCTTTTTCTCGGAGAAATGTCCACCACACGTAGATGCATGGCAGAACTCAAGTATGCTTTGAAACTCATTCTCTGAAACACATCGGCAAATAATCTGATTAGAGCCGATGCGGTACAGTTCAAGGTCATCCCAAAAGTAATATTTGGCCTCAGATATAAGTCTATCCCATTGTTGCTTGGTCCAATCCTAGGGAATTTGACCAACGGCCAAATAATTAACGATATCTGCAAACCAAGGGGTTTGGACACCTGAAACTGCAAGAATAGTCTTGTCTGGAAAAGGATCAGTAATCAGAATATCTAGACGAGAAGAATCACTTAGGAGTCTCGAAAGATGATCTGCCACCACATTTTGCGCCCCAGATTTGTTAATTTCAAGATCAAATTTTTGAAGAAAAAGAATCCATCGAATGAGCTAGGGTTTGGCATCCTTTTTAGCCAAGATATGTCTAAAGGTCGAGTGGTTGGTAAAGATTATAACATGAGATCCTAAAAGATAAGCCCTGAATTTTTTCAACACAAATACTACAACTAGCAATTCCTTTTCGGTAACAGTGTAGTTTCTCTGGGCCTCGTCCAGAGTTTTGCTAGCGTAGTAGATGACAGAGGGCTTCCTATCAATTTTTTGACCCAAAGTAGCCCCGACCGCGTAATCAGAAGTGTCGGTCATGATCTCAAATGAGGCTGTCCAGACTGGTGGTTGCAGCACTGAAGCACAAGTGACTGCCATTTTAAGAAAACCAAATGCCTTGTGGCATGATTCATCAAAATCGAACAGCGTATCTTTGGCCAAAAGGTTGCTTAAAGGTCAAGCAAACTTAGAGAAGTCCTTGATGAACCTCCTATAAAATCCCACATGACCAAGAAATGATTTGATTTGTTTAACAGATGTAGGAGGAGGAAGTTTGGAGATAGCATCTACCTTAGCTTTATCGACTTCAATTCCCTGCTCAGAGATGACGTGACCCAAGACGATGCCTTCTTGTGTCATGAAGTGACTCTTTTCCCATCTAAGGACCAATCATGTTTTGATGCATCTCTTAAGGATCAATTCAAGGTTAACTAGGCAAGAATTAAACGAATCTCCAAAAATGGAGAAATTGTCCATGAATACTTCCATAAAGTATCCCACCATGTCTAAAAAAATGGCTAGCATACACCTTTGAAAAGTCGCAGGTGCATTGCAAAGCTCAAATGGCATTCTATGGAATGCAAAGGTTCCATAGGGATAGGTGAAAGTCATTTTTTCTTAATCCTCAGGATGGATAGGGACTTGTTGCATCTCGAGTAACCGTCCAAGAAATAGAAATACTTTTGCCCAACTAACCTTTCAAGGATTTGGTCGATCAAAGGCAAAGAGAAATGATCCTTTTTCGTGATTGTGTTCAGCTTCCTGTAATTGATACAAACTCTCCAAGAGGAAGCTGAATGAGTTGTGACAATTCTCCTTTCTGATAAATAACAGTTTATCATCATTCTTATGTATTAAAACAAACCTAGCTCTTAGAGTTTTGCTCCGCAAATGCATTTTTGGGATGCATTTAGACATTAACTAAGTTAGGCATGCATTGCATTTTCTTTTGTTGTTTTAATGTGTTTTTGTGACTGTTAGGGATGAACAGATATGTAGATCCCTAAAACCCTAGCACTCAAGAAGGCAAATGGTGAAGGAGGAGCTCAGACTAACTAGAACTAGCTTGATCCAGCTCACCACAGCTGGAACCAAGCTCACTTGGACTAGGGTTAGCTCATCCCAGCCCCATTCAATTAATCTCAGCTGAATGGCAGCTCAAGAGAGCTCATCTTAGGTCACCCTAGCTCAAGTCCAGCTCAACCTAGTTGAGTCTAGCTCATCTCAGCTCCCACTAGTCCACAAGGAGCTCTAGCTAGCTCAGCTGAGTTGACTGGAGTTCACCCCAGCTCAAATCCAGCTACATCCAACTCCACTCAACTCCAACCAGTTGAAGAACTCATCCCAGCTTAGGAAAATCAAGTCTAGCTCCCGAGGACTCAGCTTAGCTCAACTTGGTTGAGTTAAGCTACCTTAGCTATCTCAACCAGCTCAATCCTCCCCGGGAGCACCAGACCCAGCTCACCTCAGCTCCATTCAACAGAAGCCAGCTCACTTTAGCTTGGCTTAGTAGCTAGCAAAGAACTAGCAAGCTAAGCCAGCTAGAGTAGCCCCATGTTGACCTCTTCAGTAGCTGCCAGCTCCACTTCAGCTCCAGATTCTTCAGATCTTGCTCCTCCCTCCAAACCCTAGCTCCAACACCTCCTCCTCTACTCCACCATTAGCTTAGCTTAGCTTAGCTATGCTCCAGCTCCCTTGGCTTTTACCACCTAAAAACCCTACCTAACAACTCCACCAACTAGCTCCACCTAAGCTCCACATAAGCTAACCCTACTTGGTGCCAACCTAGCCTACCCACTACCTCCAAAAGACACCATAAAGTGGCTCCAAAACCACCCTAACTACCTCCTTTTTGGCGCCACTTTTTCCCTCCAAAAACCCCCTTCATCTCCACCACACATCTTCCTTTAAACCCATCTCCACCATCCACATAATCCCCCCATCTAGAAGCCTAGAAGTTGGTGCCAACCCATGGCACCTCTCCATGGTTGGCACCACTTTTAGGTGTCCCTTGGCCACCCATAACTACCACCCTTACACCCCTTAGGTGGCACCAACCATCCTTAACCCTAGGATCACCTAACCACCTCCATCCTCCCATCTTAGCCCTTCATTTCAAGAGTCACCTTAACCCCTCATCCTACCCTATAAAAAGACCACTACCCACCACCATTTAAGCCATCCTTGGCTAGCAAATTTCCTCTCATACTTGACCTAGAGTCCATGCCCAAGAGAGAAGAAGAAGAAGAAGAAGATTAAGGGGATATTTTGTCCTTTTGGTGCCTTCCCCTCTTCCCTTCTCTCTTGTGCCCACGCCAGCCAAAGGAGGAGCCACGCAAGGAAGACCTTTTGAGGAGGTCTTGAAGGTCGTCCATGCCACCTTGGAGGAATGCTTGAGGGTGGTACACGTCCACCCTTGGAGGAGAGCATTGACGGTGGTAGCATCCACCTTTGAGGAGCTTTCAAGGAAGGAGAAGAAGGAGACCCTCTTTTCAAGCCAAGGAGCAGCTAGGCTTGGAGTAAGAAAACTCCCTTCTTCACCAGATTTTGCAAGAGGATTTGTGTGTCTTTTATTGCTTTTATATTTTCCATTTCTAGTAGAAGCATTCTTATACTTGTCTTTGTAAAAAACACAAGTTCTGATTAATTGAATTGCCTTCTTTTTAATTTCTTATTGCAATTCTTACCTTTGTTCTAGCACTTGTTTCACTTCCACTCCCTAATTACTCTAGGCCTCCACTTTCCTAGAGTGAGCTTAGGTAGTGGACATTTTCTATCTCTTAAGTTTTAGCTAAGTAATTATAGGTGTTAGTACTTTCTGTCACAATTCCCATTTCGCATTTATCATTTCAAAACAAAAAAAAAATACATATTTAAAATACCAAAAAGAAAGTTAAGATTTATTTCCTAAGCAAGAGAGTTGATTTGCAAGCAACCCGCCTCCTTGGAAAACCCTAGACACTCCCCTATCTAGGAATATAAATTTAACAGCGTATGCGAATTCGCATATTACAACGACATTAAAAACCCACTTTTACAAATCACACGATTTTTCGCATCACTTTTTGGCATCGTTGCCGGGGACGCACGGCATTGCATTAGTCATTTTTCTCTTGCTTGAAGTGGATCTCATCCCCTTCTCTTTCTTTTCTTTCGTGTGTACAGGAACTACAGCAGGAAAGCAGAAATTTGGAAGCGAAAGCTTAAAGTTCCTTTTCCTCCCACGGATTTTCAGGTTGGTTCCCTTTTCTGGTCACATAGTTAATTAAAACTACCAAAAAAATATTAAACTTGGCTTTCAGGATTCCAAACATCTTAATTAGGTGGAGTGGTGTCCATTAAAATTCATTGTTTGCTTGAATGTTTTATTAACACCACTCCATTTCAAGTATTGGTGTTCTATTTTTAAGGTCCAGATTTTTGTCTGGACTTGAAAAATCAATTCCCAACACCACAGGCCTCCTAAAATCATAAAATTTCATACAGTAATTCCAAATTATATTAGGAACATCTATTCCAAATTTCAGATTAATTGCCTTTGTATTTAATTTTTAAAAATTCGTGGACTGCAGAGGGATCACACCCTCTAATCTTCCTATTTTGCTACTGTCCGCAAATTTTTAGAATTTTTATACTCATCCAATTTTTGTGAAATTTTACACATCATATAAAATCACCAAAATTTTCTCAGGTCAGTGGTAATACTAAAAAGTTCAAAATACCCACAAGTATCATTTCTAGACTTTGATACCAGTACAAATAAAAATTCAAAACAATTAGCAAACAAACTCCTAAAATCTTACAAAAAATTTTTCTGGAATCCTTGTTTGATTTTACATAAGGTAGTGGTGTTGGTTCCATTGTTTGGACCACTACCTATTCAGAAAGCCTAAAAAGAATTCATTGGTAGTAATTTTCTATATTAGGGTTCAAATTCAATTTGGGTTTCTTTCTTGCTTTTTAGTCCCACAACATAAAGGAGATACATCATCACCAATACAACTTGTTTTTCCTTTGATTGTGGAATTTCAAACTTGTTTGAACATTTAAAAAGAAAAACCCTAAAATACATTCAATTAAATTGAATCCTAAAAGACACAAATACAAAAATTGTGTGACAACTTGATTTGCATTAGAACCACTTTCCAATTCTTGCACACACACAAAAAAAAATTGTAATAACAGGGCAATAACCCAAATTAATGCCCTCCACATTCCGTGTGCACTATAATATCCTAGACCTAACTAAAATCCGTAGCAACTTGACCCCTAAGGCTTTATCAACTTAAGCTTGCTATATAGGTCTTAAGTTTTCTTTAGTTAATACCAATTCTATCATCTATATCTGGTGTTTAGGCTGAGGGGCTGTGTCAAACGACCAGGCGCAGGTTTGTACAAGCACTTGAGGTTTTCCCTGGGAAACGTTTGGGCCCAAACCTCCCCTTAAGCAACTTGGCTAGATTTGTTGAGAGAACAGGTATTCACTATTGATTACTTATTTCCTACGTAGACCAAGTCTTAGGTTTATTGTTAGGGAGTCGCACTTAAGTTAGGTCTAGCTTTGATTATTTGAATTGTACACTTTCTCTCATCACTTTCTCTTCTCCTCCCCTCCAATTCTTCCAAAACAGTGCATGCACAGGCGATAGTCCCAAAAACCACACCTTGAGGGACCATCTTATTTCACCCCCCACAGCAGAAAATCATTGTTTTCTTCCCCCTCCTCTTCTAAAAAAATAAAAAACCTAGGAAGCCAATAAAAAAATTCTACTTCCACTTCTAATCCGTCAGCCGACCTACAAGCTGACTTCACCCTCCCTCACCTCCCTAACTTGGAGCAACCAGAAATACTAGCAAGGCCAGGTGGCCCTCCAATTCTAACTCAAAATCCAAATCCATTTGCCTTAATGGTCGACCATTTGGTTCGACTACAACAAAATCAAGAAGATTTAGCTAGGACTATCATGAACCTAGCTAACCAAGGGAAAAATCCACCACCCCGCCAATAGCCTGTCATTCCTCTTAAGAATTTCTATGATCCTTCCAATTACGATGAAAGACCAGGGGTGGTCATACCACAAGGGGATTTCGAGATCAAACCAGCCATTCTAAACCTTATCAAACATTTTCATGGCCTTCCAAGAGAGGACCCTTTTTGTCGTCTCGAGGAATTAACTATCCTTGCTCAAACCACTCGTTCCCACAATGTGCAGGAAGACATGTGGTTAATGAGACTTTTTCCTCTCTCTCTTAAAGACAAAGCATCTCATTGGTTTAGAACGGTTGGGCACCCTATTACCACCTTGCCCCAATTAAAAGCGCTTTGCTAAAAAAAAATTTTCCGATCAGTCAAACGAATGCATTAAGAAGATCCATAATGACCTTTCAACAGAAAATTGGTGAACCCCTCCACAAAGCCTGGGAAAGATTTCAAGAACTTCTAAGAAGTTGTCCCCACCATGAAATTCCACAATGGCAGTTAATGCAGATCTTCTATCATGGATTAGAAGATCAATTGAAACGATTTGTGGATGCCTCATGTGGGGGCAATTTCCTTAACAAAGATGCCGAAAGTGCCTATCTTCTCTTTGAAGAAATGAGTGAAAACTCATTTAACATGACTTCAATTGACACTTTTGGCAGAGCACAAAACCCCAGACACGGAGTCCATGAAATTGACTCCAAATCCACCTCTGTTCCAGTCACTCAAGATTATCTATATATGTTAGCTCAACGAATGGACCAGATGCAAATTCACCAAAAGAAAATGGAAGAAAAGCTCACAAATAAACAAGCTCCACATGTTAACTCTCCACACACTAGCCCTCCACAACTTCTCCGAAGAGAAAATCTGCACAACATTGATGCCACATCTGCTGGTTAGTAATTTCCAGTTGATTTCCCACAAGATTTGACTGGAATTTTGATCAAAATATTTTTGATCCCACCACGGAAAATATTTATGCTCTCCAGGAGCAATTTAGAAGCCCCTCCAACACTTTCAATCAAAACTGGAGGACTAACCCAAATCACTCCTGGAAAAACCTGAACCCGATTCCTTTTCCCAAACAAAACTATTTTGGGAATTATGGGCAACCTGTGTATCAACTTGGATCATCCCAAGACGATATTAACAATCAGGTCATGAAAACTCTACATGGAATGCAAACTCAAATGACAGAAGTAACCCACATGATTACCAACTTGCAACAGCAAGTTAAGGTTACTCCTGATCATCGACCTATTGGGAATTTACCTTCCCAACCCATGCCCAACCCAAATAATCAAAGGAATCAGTTGCAAGGTGGATATCCCAGTCAGCCCATTCAACCAGCACCTCAGCATCCACCGGGTTTCAATAACAGTCAGGCTTCCCTCCTCATCCTAGAAACAACCAGATTGCAAATGTAGTTACTTTGAGGATGGGAAAATCACTCACAATCCCCTGCCTGTTAAAGAAACCCGTTTTAATGAAACACAGATTAACTCTTCCACATTCCCCTCTCATATTGTTCAGGAACCAATTAATGCAAAACAGGGAAACCCTACTCCATTTCCACAAGCCCTCCACTCTTCAACAAATAAGAAAAAGAAGAAATCCAAGCCCACTGAGAAGGAATTAATGGATTTATTTGGGCAAGTAGAAATTAATATCCCTCTCCTAGATGCCATTAAATACATTCCTGCCTATGCAAAATTCCTAAAAGATTTGTGTACCCTGAAAAGGCAGCCCCAAAATTTAGGAAAGGTAATCCTTCCGGAGACAGTTAGCTCAGTTGTGAAGAGTCAATTGCCTCTTAAGAGAAAAGATCCCGGTGTCCCCTGATTCAAGTTATCATTAATGATACTTCTTTTGATTACGCTTTGTTGGATCTCGATGCCTCAATTAATCTAATCCCCACAATTGTTTTTGAGGAATTTAAGGTTGGTGAATTAAAGCCTTTTGAGGTTACTCTTCAATTAGCTGACCGATCTATAATTAAACCAAGGAGAATTGTTGAGGGTGTCCTTGTCCGGGTCAAAAATTGTCTATTTGCAGTAGACTTTTTAGTCCTGGACATAGAGGTACCGGAAGCACTAAAGTTTGCCCCCATCATTCTTGGAAGACCATTCTTAGCCACCGCCCATGCAAATATTGATTGTGATTCTGGAAAGATGAAGATCATGTGTGGCGGTGAATCTATAACCCTAGACATTTTCCAAGCTTCTAGGTGGTTCCAAGAATCAGATTTCTTTGATGATTCAAATTCAGAAATAGAAAATATTGTGGAGGAAACTCTGCAAATTTCCCATTTAGGTTCCAGTTTTGCCATTAATATAATTCCTGAGCAATCCACTTCTTCTCACCCTTCTACCCTAACCACACATTCAGCTAACCCTCCAGTTGACCCTTTCACTCTCACCTCACCACTAACCCACAAAGCAGAAATTCTTTTGAAGCCGGGCCCATAATTGGAATTAAAACCTTTACCTGACTCCCTTAAATATGTCTTCCTGGGTCCTAATCAGACCATGCCCCTGATTATAAATTCTTGACTTACCGAGGCACAAGAGCACAAACTTCTCCAAGTTTTGAGTAAATATCGAAAAGCTATTGGCTGGACCCTTTCTGATCTTAAGGGTATTCATCCGTCCTATTGTACACATCGTATATATTTAGAGGACGATTCTCGCCCCTCCCACTAACCACAAAGGTGCTTGAACCTTATTATGCAGAAGGTGGTGAAAAAGGAGATTATTAAGTGGCTAGATGCTGATATCATCTACCCCATTTCTGACGGCTCCTGGGTTAGTCCAACACAAGTTGTGCCAAAAAAGGCTGGAGTAACAGTTGTCACTAATGATAATGGGGAGAATGTAGCCACTCGAACCGCCTCTTCTTGGCGCGTGTGTATTGATTACAGAAAATTAAACACTGCCACCAAGAAGGACCATTTCTCTCTCTCCTTTATTGATCAAATCTTGGAGCAGTTAGCCAGATGGGATTTTTACTATTTTCTGGACGATTATTCCAGCTATAATCAGGTAGCAGTTCATCCTGAGGACCAGGACATAATAACTTTCACCTGCCCCTTCGGAACCTTTGCTTTCCAAAGGATGCCCTTCGGTCTTTGCAATGCACCTGCGACTTTTCAAAGGTGTATGCTTACAATATTTTCAGACCTAGTAGGTGAATGTTTAGAAGTCTTTATGGATGACTTCTCTGTTTTTGGAGATTCTTTTGACCATTGTCTCAAAAACGTTGAAAGAACTCTCCAAATATGCATAGAAGTCAATCTGGTCCTCAGTTGGGAAAAAAGTCATTTCATGGTCCAGGAAGGTATTGTCTTGGGCCATGTTATTTCAAAACAAGGAATCGCGGTAGATAAAGCAAAAATAGATGCTATATCTAAGCTCCCACCACCCACTACTGTCAAACAAATCGGATCCTTTTTGGGTCATGTGGGTTTCTACCATCGATTTATACAAAATTTTTCCCAAATCTCCAAGCCCTTAAGTCAGCTACTCACTAAAGACCATCCATTTGATTTTAATGATAAGTGCCTGGAGAGTTTTTTGAGGTTGAAGAAAGAGGTTACTGAGGCACCAATTTTGCAAGGACCTGATTGGAATAGTCCCTTTGAATTAATGACAGATGCCTCAGATTTTGCTGTAGGGGTCGTTCTATGGCAAAGAATTGGCAAGAAGCCCGTTGTGATCTATTATGCTAGCGAAACTCTTGATGATGCACAATGGAATTCCACGGTTACTAAAAAGGAACTTCTTGCCATTGTATTTGTCTTAGAAAAATTTAGATCTTATCTTTTGGGGTCACATGTCACTGTATATACCAACCACTCAGCAATTAAATATTTGTTGACAAAGAAAGATGCGAAACCTTACCTTATCTGTTGGATTCTGCTGCTCCAGGAATTTGACCTGGAAATCAAGGATAAGGCGGGATCGCATAATGTAGTGGCCGGCCATCTCTCTCGTCTTATGACAAATGACATAATAACCCCACCTGATCAGTTCCCTAATGAAAGCATTTTGGCTGCTACGACCCTCCCTTGGTTTGTGCCCATTGCAAACTATTTAGCAACAGAACGAATCCTCGCTGATTGGCCAAAAACAAAATGGGATAAGTTCTTTGCTGATATTTTTGGGAGGAGCCCGACCTTTTCCACATTTGTGCCGATCAGGTCATTCGACGATGTGTACCCGATTCTGAGATCCATGATATTTTGACACATTGTCACTCAATGGCCTGTGGCGGACTTTTTTCGGGCCAGAAAACTGTAGCTAAAATCCTTAATGTGGGATTTTATTGGCCCAGCTTGCACAAGGATGCTCATGACTTTGTTTGGTTCTGTGTGCGTTGCCAGAGCATCAGCAACATGACTCGGAAAGACATGATGCCCCTTAATCCTATTTTAGAGGTTGAAATTTTTGATGTTTGGGGCATTGACTTCATGGGATCGTTCATCAACTCTGGTGGGTATTTATATATACTACTTGCAGTCAACTATGTTTCAAAATGGATAGAAGCGATACCCACCGGCACTAGTGATCACTGCGTGGTTGTCGAATTTCTGAAGAAAAATATTTTCTCAAGATTCGGCATTCCAAAGGTCATTATCAATGACGGAGGCTCACATTTCACTCACTCACAATTCCATCACCTTCTTACTAAATGCGGGGTTAATCATAAAATTTCCACACCTTATCACCCCCAAACAAATGGCCAAGCTGAAGTCTCTAACCGGGAAATTAAAGATATTTTACAAAAGATAGTTAAGCCCAACCATAAAGATTGGTCCACCAAATTGGACGACGCTTTATGGGCCTACTGTACTGTGTTTAAAACTCCGCTCGGCATGTCTCCCTTCCGTCTGATCTTTGGGAAGGCATGCCATCTCCCGGTAGAACTAGAACATAGGGCTTTTTGGGCAATAAAACAACTCAACATGGATTTATCTGACGCCAGTATCCATAGAAAATTACAATTAACTGAATTGGAAGACTTACGTAATTTTTCCTATGAAAATGTGAGGATTTATAAAGATCGAACAAAGAAATTTCATGATAAATACAATGTTCGGAAACACTTTGACGTTAATCAACACGTTTGGCTTTTTGATGCTAGTTTACGTCTTTTTCCTGGCAAATTAAAATCTAAATGGACCGGCCCCTTTATTGTCCATAAAACACATCCATACGGTGCTGTTAATCTTTTTGATCCAAAAACTAATCCGACATTTCAAGTCAACGGCCAATGTTTATAGCCCTATTTTGATCATACGCCTAATCTTCCATCTGAATCTTTTGATTTTACTGAGCCAGCCACCTTTGATCACTAATGCACACTACGCCCGACTGAATGGCATAAAAGATAGCACTGGATGGGAGGTAACCCATCATTTCTTTTCCTGCTTTCCATTTTCCTTCTTCTTTCAGGTTTTGACCATCCTAAAACCGACCGCCCTTCACTAAGGTGATCCCTTTTCCCTCCTAAAGCATGAGGACATTGCATATCTTAAGCATAGGGGGGTGTTTTTAAATTTGACGATCGATTTAGGATTTTCAAAACCTAAAAACATGCATTTTTCTTTAGTTTATTTCCTTCTTGCATACCCAAAAAAAATAAAAATATTGAAAACTTTTTGAGGAAAAATTTTGAAATCGGGACTAAGGTCAAAAAACTCACTTTTTGTATAATGGGATTTAATCTTTAACAAACTAGGGATGAGGATGTGGATCTAATCATTAGAATTTCAGGGTCTATTTTAGACAAGATCAAATATCCTTCTCTAAAAATTTCACCTGAACTCATGATAGTTCAGGTGACTTGATCGTTTTTTGTAATGTGGAAAGTATTTGGCTTAGTTTCTGATTCAAAAACTTGCATGCCTTGAGGAACTTCTTGTGTCAATTTTCACACACAAGCCAACACTTAAAAACAACTAAAAATTTGAAAACTTCCCTTTTTTGGACTTAGTAAAAGTCTGAAGCAGATCATTGGTTTTAGTTCCCACTGCAGAGAAGGAGGAAAATGCCTCCTTTGAGGATGCGATGTCAACATGTTACCACCTCGGCGCTACTCCATATCTATATTTCATATCTTTAGATGGAGCATTAAAGCGCATTTTAGCAGCTCAAGTGTCTTGGACGGTGCTCTACCTATAGTGTCGGAGCAAGAGCTTGACTTTGCTTAGAGCGCCCCTTTACACCACATTGTGCTTTGGAGTTGTGAGCTCTTGGGTGGTGTCATGGACAGTGCTATCCCAAAGTACTGGTGCCAAAGCTCCCTCGAGGATTGGTAACGGGAATGATGATCCCGACACATCTGTTGTAAGACTAAGCTAAAAATAAGCATGGGGAGAAAATAATAATAATAATAAATTAATTAATTAATTAACACGCCCTTATAAATGTTGGCTTTTCACAAGCACAGACACAAGGTTTTAAAGGATTTTGCAAGTTGTGAATCAGATTCATGAGCCAGAAAAATCCTAAAAACAAAAATTCCAAGTCATCTGAATTAACAAGGGGTTAATTTGTGAATTTTCTGGAGGATATATTGATCCCGTTTTGTCTAATGGTTGGATCCAAAAACAAATCATGTGCCTCCTGTGTTTAGATCAACCAAGGTCCCCTAATCATTTTCTCCTCAAAAGTTGAAAAAATAAGATTTCCCAAAAATTCTATTTTCCAAAAAATTAAAGTTTTGCTAAAAGACGAGCAAAAGATAAGCATGGGAGTGTGATAAACGACAATTTATCATCATTCTTATGCATTAAACAAACCTAGCTCTTAGAGTTTTGCTCCGCAAATGGGTTTTTGCACTGCATTAAGGCATTAACTAGGTTAGGCATGCATTGCATTTTCTTTTGTTGTTTTAATGTGTTTTTGTGACTATTAGGGATGAACAGATATGCAGATCCCTAAAACCCTAGCACTCAAGAAGGAAAATGGTGAAGGAGGAGCTCAGACTAACTAGAACTCAGCTTGATCCAGCTTACCACAGTTGGAACCTAGCTCACTTGGACTAAGGTTAGCTCATCCCAGCACCATTCAACTAATCTCAACTGAATGGCAGCTCAAGAAAACTCATCTTAGCTCACCCTAACTTAGATCCAGCTCAACCTAGTTGAGTCTAGCTCATCTCAGCTCCCACTAGTCCACAAGGAGCTCTAGCTAGCTCAGCTGAGTTGACTGGAGTTCACCCCAGCTCAGACCCAGCTACTTCCAACTCCACTCAACTCCAACTAACTGAAGAACTCATCCCAGCTTAGGAAGCTCAAGTCCAGCTCCCGGGGACTCAGCTTAGAACAACTTGGTTGAGCTAAGCTACCTTAGCTGTCTCAACCAGCTCAATCCTCCCCAGGAGCACCAGACCCAGCTCACCTGAGCTCCATTCAACAAAAGCCAGCTCACTTTAGCTTGGCTTAGTAGCTAGCAAAGAACTAGAAAGCTAAGCCAGCTAAAGTAGCCCGATGTTGACCTCTTCAGTGGCTGCCAGCTCCACTTCAGCTCCAGATTCTTCAGATACAACTCCTCCCTCCAAACCTCAACTCCAACACCTCCTCCTCTACTCCATCATTAGCTAAGCTAGCTTAGCTTAGCTTAGCTTAGCTATGCTCCAGCTCCCTTGGCTTTTACCACCTAAAAACCATACCTAACAACTCCACCAACTAGCTCCACCCAAGCTCCACATTAGCTAACCCTACTTGGTGCCAACCTAGCCTACCCACTACCTCCAAAAGACACCATAAAGTGGCTCCAAAACCACCCTAACTAACTCCTTGTTGGCGCCACTTTTTTCATACAAAAACCCCCTTCATCTCCACCACACATCTTCCCTTAAACTCATCTCCACCATCCACATAATCCCCCCTTCTAGAAGCCTAAAAGTTCGCGCCAACCCATGGCACCTCTCCATGGTTGGCACCACTTTTAGGTGTCCCTTGGCCACCCATAACTACCCCCTTACACCCCTTAGGTGGCACCAACCATCCTTAACCCTAAGATCACCTAACCACCTCCATCCTCCCATCTTAGCCCTCCATTTCAAGAGTCACCTTAACCCCTCATCCTACCCTATAAAAGACCACTACCCACCACCATTCAAACCATCCTTGGCTAGCAAATTTCCTCTCATACTCTACCTAGACTCCACGTCCAAGAGAGAAGAAGAAGAAGATTAAGAGGATATTCTTTCCCTTTGGTGCCTTCCCCTCTTCCCTTCTCTCTTGTTCCCATGACAACCAAAGGAGGAGCCAGGAAAGGAAGACCTTTGGGGGAGTTCGTGAAGGTGGTACACGTCCACCCTTGGAGGAGAGCATTGAAGGTGGTAGCATCCACCTTGGAGGAGCTTTCAAGGAAGGAGAAGAAGGAGACCCTCTTTTCAAACCAAGGAGCAGCTAGGCTTGGAGCAAGAAGACTCCCTTCTTCACCAGATTTTGCAAGAGGATTTGTGTTTCTTTTATTGCTTTTATATTTTCCATTTCTAGAAGAAGCATTCCTCTACATGTCTTTGTAGAGAACACAAATTCTGATTAATTGAATTGCCTTCTTTTTAATTTCTTATTGCAATTGTTACCTTTGTTCTAGCACTTGTTTCACTTCCACTCCCTAATTACTCTAGGCCTCCACTTGCCTAGAGTGAGCTTAGGTAGTGAACATTTTCTATCTCTTAAGTTTTAGCTAAGTAATTATAGGTGTTAGTACTTCCCGTCACAATTCGCATTTTGCCATCATCATTTCAAAACAAAAAAAATTACATATTTAAAATACCAAAAAGAAAGTTGAGATTTATTTCCTAAGCAAGAGAGTTGATTTGCAAGCAACCTGCCTCCTTGGACGACCCTAGATACTCCCCTATCTAGGAATATAAATTTAAAAGCCTATGCGAATTCGCATGTTACAACAACATTAAAAACTCGCTTTTACAAATCACGCAATTTTTCGCATCACTTTCTCGTTAGTCACAACAGTAATCCCAGCTTTCTTGGGAACAATTTGCACGGGACTAACCTAGGGACTATCCTAGATTGGATAAATAATTCCTGCGTCGAGCCACTTAATGATTTCTTTCTTGACCACTTCTCACATATTAGGGTTCAATCTTCTCTGCATCTGGAGAGAAGGGTCGGATCCATCTTCCATAAAGATTCTATGATTACAATAAGATGGCTCAATCCCCCTAAGGTCATGGATGGTCCAACCAATTGCCTCTTTATGTTCTTTTAGGACCTTGATCAATTTCATCTCTTGCTCCTTAGTTGGTTTTGCATTTATAATCACATGGAGCATTTTCTTAGGTCCTAAAAATTGATATTTCAGACTCTCAAGCAATGGTTTTAGTTCAGGCTTGGGTGGGTTTAGGATGGAGGGTAAGTAGGATGCTGTTGAAGATTCATCAAGATGATCCAAAGGAAGAGGTTGGGAGTAAACAAAATCAACCTCTTTAGGGTGTGGCAAGTCTGCCATGGAGGGTTGTGGGTTAGGTTTGCTATTGCTGGTCGAGTCCTCGAGTACATTGATCAACATACACATCTCAACATTGAAATCATGATCCTCGAGCTCAATAAATCCACAATCCTCAAATCCTTTTATTGCTTGAAAATATCAAGTGTCAATTTCCTGTCTCCAAAGGCAATCTCCATGCTACCACTCTCACAATTGATGTTGGCCTTGGCAGTAGCTAAGAATAGGCACCCCAGAATGATGGGTGTGTTCCTCAAATCTTCATGTACATCCATGTCAAGGACTAGGAAATCTACAGGAAAATAGAAGTCCTTGACCTTAACAATAATGCCCTCCATAACGCCTTTCGGTGTGGTGACCGAACGGTCCACTAACTATAGCATTACTGAGGTTGGCCTGAGTTCACCTAACCCAAACCTTTCATAAATAGACGTCGGGATTAGACTAATGGATGCACCTAAATCCAATATTGCCCTATCAAAAGTGTAATCCCCAATGACACATGAAATCAAGGGTGCACCTGGATCTCTCTTCTTCTGAGGAAGGTGATGCAGGATAATAAAACTCACCTGCTTAGAGAAAATCACCTTCCTCAGGGTGGGTTCTTTTGGCTTACGCTTTTGGGTACATAGATCTTTCAGGAATTTAGCATAAGCTAGAATGTGCTTAATAGCATCGAGGAGCGGGATATTGATCTCTACACTCTTGAATAAATTCAGGAGCTCCTCATTGCTATCTAGGATTTTCTTCTTCTGGGTTTTCAATAAGACCTTAGGGAATGGAACATGAGTCAAATCTTTGGAATTAGGTTCTTGAGCCTTACTCTCTTCTTCAATGTTCTCCTTTCCTTCCTCAAGTTCACCAGGGTGTGATTGACTAGAAAAGAGTAATTTTGGGTCTTAGGTTTGCTATCCACTCCTCAAGGTAACAGAATTTGCAGAAGCATACGGGTTTGGGTCTTGCGGAGAGTTAGGAAAGATCTAAGGGGCCTGATTCGCCAAATAACCCGGATTGGATGAAGAAGTAGAAGGACCCTACACAACCACCTGAGCATGTGTGTGTGGATCCCTTTGATTCCCGTACCCCTGGGCTCGATTGCCCTGATTCTGTATGTTACAAGGGTTGGGTACGGGTTGAGATGGCAGAGATCCGGGCTAACGAGAGTTAGCAGTGAGCCTGGATTGCAAGTTATCCAGTGATGTCTTCATTTGTTGCATGAGCTGGAGGATGGATCATTACATCTCTACCATCTATCGGTTCAACAGCCTGCCTTACAGGTTGACAGGCATTCCAGGTTGGCTGATTAACCTGATTAGGAGGTAGTTGAGTGTATACATGACCCTGACCCATTGGTCTTTGCGGTGCATAGTTGCTAGGTCGAATTTGGGTCTACTGCCGTAGATTTTTCCAAGAGAAGTTAAGGTGGTTCCTCCAACCTGGATTATAAGAGTTAGAATATGGGTTAGATTTAACATTCTCCTGTACAACATACACATCCTCATAAGGCAAGGATGGTGGGAAAGAAGAAGAGGGATCAGAGAAACTGGGATCAAAGGCCCCAGTTTGGAACCCATGAGGTTCCGAGTAATGCTGGCTTACAGGTTGAGCAGCTTCCAGTTGATTCACGAACTCCCATCCAGTAGGAGCTCGTGAAGAATGGAATCCTGAGCTTTGGGATTGAGTGGATCAAGAAGTATTTGTAGAGTTTCTAGCCATCCACTCTTCCATTCTTTTGATAACTAGGTCCACCTTATCTATTTTGTTACAAATCAATTCCATATTGAATGAATGAGAATAATGGACCTCATTAACATTCGATCTGGGTTGTTGGGACTGGTTAAAAGTATCCAAGGAGGCATGATTGATGGAATTCTCACTCATTTTCTCAAACAATTCATGCACACTATCTACATCCTTGTTAAGGAAATTGCCTTCACAAGAAGCGTCCACGTGATTACGGAGTTGCTCAATCAACCCAGGATAAAAGATCTGCACGAGTTGCCATTTCAGCACCTCGTGGTGTGGACACTTCTGCAATAGATCCTGGAATCGCTCCCAGGCACCATGAAGCAGTTCCCCCAGCAGCTAGACGAATGTAGTAATCGCCTGTCTCAACGCATTGGTACGCTCGACTGGAAAGAATTTCTTTAGGAAAGCCAATTTAAGATCATTCCAAGTTGCTATCGGCCTTCCAATTGTCCAATACCAATGTGTGACCTTATCCCTAAGAGAGTAGGGGAAAAGCCTCATGATCATTTCCTCCTCGTCCACGTTTCATGCTTTGGTGGTCTGGACCAAAGTGGTCAAATCCTCCAAATGCTAAAACAGGTCTTCAGAGCCAAGCCTGTGGAAATGTTTGATCAGGTTTAACACCTAAGGCTTGATTTCTGCATCTCCGACTAGAATCTGGACACCGTGACGTTCCCCGTAGTTTGAAGATCATAAAAATCCTTCAAGGGTTGAGTGCCTTGACCATGCATTCGCTAGAACCATTCTTGCATTTGTTTCATTTGTTCCAGCTGCCTTTGCAGCATCTCTTATGGATTTTGAGGCAAAGGAGGATCAGCCATGGGATTAATCAAATTAAAATTCAACCTAATCCTCCTTGAAAGGTCTAATGGTCCTTCCAAGTAGGGATTCAATGACCTTCTTCCAAGCATAAACTAGGAAGAGGTCGGAGGGACTGGGGAAAAGAACCCTGCAACACGACAAAATAAGCTTGTCCTTAAGTTGGGTAGCCTAAGGACCTATGCTCCAAAATAAACTCAAACTACAACATGAATTTTTGTGTTGTCCTTAATCCAAAAGCTGGTTAAGTTGGGATGGCAAGACAAAGAAAGCATGTTCCGAAGGTCGCTAATTATGCCAAACCCCTGCCTGCTTAAATCGTTTGACAATTGGGCCACCCAACTTAACACCTTCTAGAGAAAGCAGACGTCACAAATTTGCACCACAATATGAGAAATATCCTGAAACGAACTGATGAGTCCTAAGGCCAATGTCTACTTGATTTTAGATTAGGCCTAGGATAGTAGTGCTTTGGAATGTGGTAGGCTCTTAAAATGGGTTGTGTCCTTAATGATTGATTGAATAAGTGTGAGTGCGTGCACAACCAAGGTTTTCAAGTAAGATTATTTGGATGAGTGACTTTTAGAGTTCGAATCTTGCTTAACTAGCTTTTAGGGTTTGAATTAGGGTGATTTCAATCAAATTCAGGAAGCACACCAAGATTTGCAAACACGAGTGAAGATGTTTTCCTTTAAAATCAAAATAAAGTGGAGTGCTTGTATTGACCTTAATTGTTAACCATAATGAGCAAGCTACTTGATGAGTTGTTTTTATATGAAGTGGTGCAGCCCAAACAACTCAAGCAATTGGCCTTAATGTACCACTGAGTTAGGCACACAAATGATTACCTAATCTAATTTCTACTCAATTATGATTTTGGATGTGTGTACCAGTTCCAAAGATCGGGTTACCAGTTGAGTATGAAGAATCAGAAGAGGTTGTGTACCTCTGTGGTTTTTTTCTTTTTAGATTTTTTTTTTTAAACGGGAGTGAGATGGGTGGAGGTGGAAATCAAAGCAACCAAACTAATCCTAGGGTTTATGAGAGCACCTAGGTTAATTAGGGTTAGAATTAGGGTGATGGAATGAAATCTATGGAGGGGGAAAGAATGGGGGAGCACTTACAGCTATCTTCAACTGCACTTTACTCCTTTCTACCACTTGAAGATTCCTAATTGGGTACCTGCAAGACAATAGAGAAGAAATAAAAGAGTTAGAAAGCAATTGAGTGCACAAAATGCAGAAAAGAAATCAAAATTCGTTGCTTCCCTGGCAATGGCACCAAAAATATTGTGTCAAAAATTCGTCGCAATAAGATTTGAGTTTCGAAAACCTGACGTCGTAGCGTAATTTGTGAGAAAATCAAATAATTTTTACTGAAACTCAAAAGGAGTCCCGGGTCGAACACAGGGAGGCTACGTCGATTCGAAATCCGTAATTATATTTTTTTTTATTTTTGTTTAAAGATGAGATAATCACAATGATTCTACTCTACTTGCAATATAAACACTATAACTAAAGAGAGAGAGATATATATATAGAGAGAGAGAGAGAAGAACAACTTTTATAATCGAAATAATGTTGTTATAACTACAACTAGAAAGTGGGAAATCTAATATAGAAAGCGATAAAAAGAAGGGGGAGAGAAGTTATCCTCCTCAACGACTGCTTGGACAACGGGTCAGAAGGGCAACACTTGGAAAAGGACGAGCGAAGATGGACGACGAAGGATAGATCAGGAAGAATCGGGGGTGAGGCAGGACGTCATCATAGCAAGATCCACTTTCGGAACGCGAGCGAGAAGACGACCACGAGTGCTCCACGAATGGGGTGAGAAGTAGACAAAATTTGATTGTTACTCTAGAGGAGCATCCCAGGTTTGGGACAAGCTTCTTTAGATCTTTGGAGAGGGAGAGAGATGAAGGGATGAGAAGAATGTGGGGGTCATAGGACCTTTTATAGGTGTAGAGGTTGGGGGCAAATAGGTCATTTTAACATTAAAACATTAAATGCATCAGCCTTTAGTGATGGATATAAACGTCACTAAAGGATGAATGTGGGTGTAGCATGCGCATGCCTGCCCGCCTCCTCCTCTTCCTTTGTTTCAACACACATCCATGTTCAGACAATCTCAGCCGCAATTGGACGGCTTAGGATGCATCCGCACGCACACCTTCATCGCACGCCTAACGCCTATGTGTGCGATCGCGCATCCAACGGCGCATCAGATCATCGTGCACAAGTAGCGCTCATCCATGCTGCCACATTGCCTCATTCACCGCCGCCCGATCACCATCCAACGGGTGAATTTCGCCCGCTCAATTGATTTGAGGCATGCGGGACTCGAACCTACAACCTCTACTTCACGAGCGTGCGCTCGCCCAACGCACCAAGCCACCCTCTTTGTCACGCGAAAGCATTTGTGCTCAACCGATCTTGGCCGTCGGATCTTCGTCCAACGGCTGAGATCTTTCTTTGCTTAAGCCTTCAGAAGTCGAGCGGAGGAGTTGGGCCAGCGTTGGGCAACTGGGATGGCACCACATGGTGCCATCCTGGCCATCCATCTTCTCTTGCTTTTAAGTGGTGCCACGGATGTCGGATTGGACCGATTTTCATGCTGTTGGGCTGCAATCATAGATCCAAACCCATTCGTACAGTCAAATTTGTCATCTGAAGTACGGATTTACACAACCTGGCCCCTTGATCTCAGATCTTTCTCAAACTACATCTGATGCTAAGGAAGTCCGATGGGGGTGATCTTGGAGTCGTTGAACTCCAATCGTAGCCCTAATCAAATCTGTATGGTTGGATCTTCAATCCAAGGCCCCGATTAAATATCGCCCTAACCCTATCCACCAAAAAGAGCAAATTACTATACAATTTATACAATTTGACTTAAATGCAAGATGATTCATGTTATGCAATATTTATAATTCATGATGCTTCTACAGCACTAAGAACATGCACAAATAGACATCTTAGGTTACTTAGGTGCATACACATCAACCCTCCCATAGAGTGTGCACACCCCCCCTCCACTCTCCACTCCATTCCACTATCATGCAAAGAACTCCTTTCCATAAGAGCTCCATAGCTAAGCTCTCAAACCTTGTCCAAAGGCTAGCTTGTGCCCACTTGGACTTGGTTTTCTAGGTGAAGAAGAGGTAGGCCAAGTGCCAAGGATCCTCTTCCTCTTCCAATAGGCCTTGTGCCCCCTTTGGAAGAACACCTATCTTCTCATCTTACTCTATTTTTACTTTCACTATTAGTATAGTTACTTTCTTTACTTGCACTTTGCTTATTTTCATTTCCTTGCTAGTAGAGTAGATTTCATTTTCATGCTTCTTAATACTTGCTTTTTATTGTGCTTTATTTACTTTTCAAGTTGCATACACTCTCACTCACTTGCACCACCCATGCCCTCACTCTCATCACCATCACCACCACTTCACACGCCAAGCACACAATCTCTACCACCCTCCATGCCATCACTTCACAATCTCATGATGATAACATCATCATGAGCCATAACTAGCTTTAATTAGTCGTAATCAAATGACAAATGCTCCGACATAGTCACCTAAGAGCCATAATTCTTTGTATATCCTTTCTGAGAGAAGAACATTAAATCAGAGTTAATTCTGTAGTTTTAACATCATATCATGAAAGCAGAGTAACCATGGGATTTTCTAGGGGTTAATCTAAGGTCTATAAGCATTAAAGTCTAATAAGAGGGTCCACACAAACAGAAATAGGATTTCACACGTTTCGAGAATCAATACAACACCCAAAACCCTAATTTCAGACTTGCTTAAATTACAGAGGTTCTAGTCAGGATAAAATTCATCTATACCTTCTAAAACTCATAGAAAAATATTCCTTGAGGTTTGCTAACCTTGATTTGACCTTTGGAACATATTTTGATCTTAAACAGAGTCACAAACAAAGTCACAGTCAAACTTGGTCAAAACTCAAATCCAACTTCACTACTAGATTCCTTGGGTCCAAATTAGGATTGTACCAAAATGTGGGCCCAATCAGAGTCCATCTTGACCTAGTTTGCATTCTAGTTCTTTAAAATTCTATTCTTCACATCCAAGCCCCTAACTTTTGAAAACCCTTGCAGGTGGATCCCAACTTCCTTCTCTTCGTTGCAAATAGGTCGTTGCCTCCATTGGAGGTCAACCGACCTCCAAGAAGCTTTTGATCGCACCTAATACTACTCAAATCAACACCAAATCCCACCAAATTTGGTGGGATTGGTGTTCACATTGCGAGGAATCATTTGAAGGCAATTTGGGATACCAAATCACATCTGATTGCCATAGTGAACCAACGAAATTAGTGGGTTTCTCTTGCATCAAGCATAAGCCAATGTGGGCTTGTTGCCCTGTCTAGAGCTTGGCTAGAGCTCTATAAAAACTTCCCCATTGCAAAACCAAGCATCTTAGTCGTTTCTAGGCTGGAAATCTTCTTCCCTTCTCTCCAGCCTCAAGCTCCACCGACTCCGGTGACCTCCTCTATCCCTCTCATTAGGGCTTCCAATGGTCAAATTGAAGGCACATCCTTCCTCCTCTCCTTCATCCCCTCCTTGCAATACTCGTGAGAGCATCCTAGACTCCTTCGTCATCACCACTTCTTCCACTGGAGAGTTCGTCCCCTCCAACTCTGGCCATTCAAAGCCGGTGCAGACCACCTTCCCCTTTGTCCATTAGTTAGGTCTCTCTATTCCTCTTCTTCTCCTAAATCCCCCTAACTCCTTCCTCTTCTTTTTCGACCTCCAACACGCCCATACCCACTCCGTCTTCCCTAAATGCAGCCGAGCTCCGACATGGTCTCCCCGACACCACAAGACACCAAACAACCCGCTACCAGTTCCATAACCTCTGCCTCGCTTCCACTAACAAAACCCCTCAAGAAATTGAGGGGATTTCCCATCCAAACCATCCACCGAACACAACCTCCACCGCACCTCTTCCTTGAGGTCGCCACACCTCCACATACACCCTCATGCGACGCCACAACCACCATCACACTCATCGACATCTGGCGATCCTTCTAAACTGCTCCGATTGGGCCATCAGGCCATATTCCCTATTTCAGGTGTTCACCATCGCTCCGTGATCAGGTTTTTACGTGGTTTGTAAAATGCAAGTTTTATAAATCATTGTAATGCGCAAAAATCGATTCGCTTTTAAATTTATAACCTAGATAGTGGTGCTATCTAGGGTCATCCAAGGAGGAAAATTCTTGCAAATATAAATGTCTCACTTGAAAATGCGAAAATCACCTTTCCTTTTGGGTTTTTCAATATAAGATTTTTAGGGTTTTCGAAATAACTTGCAATCACAAAGTTATGAGTGAGAAGGTAACTACACCTAAGTTGTTGAAAGTAAAACCTAATGACAAGCAAGTTCTCTCTCTAAGCTCACTCTAGGTACGTGAAGACCTAGAGTAATTAGAGAGAGAGGGTGTGTGCACTAAGGAAAAAGCAACAACACGCAACAAGAAATGCAATAAGAATTTAAAGAAGGCAAAAATCTTTTACTAAAGGAAAATGTTGTTTGCAAGTAGAGGAATGCTTCTACCAGAATTTGAAAGGACAAAATAAAAAAAGAACACAAATCCTTTAGATGATGTGATCACACGTGTTTTGCGAATTAAAATTAGGGGTTTCGAAGGACCTGTCATCGTAGCTCGCAAAACAAGTCTATCAGATAAAATTTATAACCAAAACTCGAAAAGTAAGTCTCGGGTCGAACACGGGGAGGCGAACGTTTGCTTTTGAAAATCCACGTTTCTCTTTTATTTGTTTTTGGTCATTTTTATCTTTTCTGATTTTTTTGGTATTTATAGCAAGCAAGAGATCAGGTCGATGACTTCTAACTAATCTACTTGCAACAATATAAGAGAGAGAGAAACAATCATCTATTTATAAACGAATGTTTGTTACACTACAAAAGCAGAAAATCTACACTACAAAAGCGTAAAAAAGATAGAATGAGGTGAGAGAAGTCCCCCTCGACGGTCGCTCGGAGGACGACTCGCTCTGACGTCGCCTGGAGGAAGGTGGTCAGGAGCGAGACGAAGGAGGATGAAGCTGGAGGATGGAGGATGGGGCAGGACAGCGTCACGACGAGGATCTTCTTCCTTAAGGGCGGTGAGAGGATGGCCATGGGATGCTCCATGAATGGGGATGAGGGGAGTGAAAACTATTTGCTTTCTACTCTAGAGGAGCATCCCGGGCTTGGGACAAGCTCTCTCTAGAGCCTTGAAGGTGATGAGAGGAAGAAAGGAAGCGATGAAGAAAAATGGGAGGGGTAGGGGTTCTTTTATAGTGGAGGAAAGAACCAAATTCGTATACAGGACATTCAGTGACGGCCATAAACGTCGCTGAAGATCCACTGTAAATGTCGCTGAAGACAGCCCACGCGCCTACACTACTGCTGCACTGGCGCACGCTCTATGCGTCGTGCGCGCACCTCTGCGCACTACACACCTGTGTGCGCTGCCGCTGCGCATGCGCGTGTGTGCGCATGGGCTTCCTAGGTTGCACCATGCGGCGCGATTTGGGCCATCCATCTTCTTTCGTTGTAGGGGCTACTACAAAGGTTGGATTGAGTCGATTTTCACGCTACTGGGTTGCGATCGTCGACCCAAATCCATCCGCATGGTCGGATTTGTCGTTTGAAGCTTCGAATTATGTCACTTAGTCCCTTGACCGTTTATCTTCCTCAGACTGCATATGGTGCTATGGGACTCCGATCAAGGTGATTTCGGAGGCGTTGGACTCTGATCATTGTCCTAATCAGATCCGTACGATTGGATCATCAATCTGAGGCTTCGAAATAAATCTCCTCTCCTGACCACAAAAAGGACACAATTAACCTAAAATATACACAACTACTCTAAATGCATAATGATGCATGTTATGCAATATTTATAATATGGAATGCAAATCGAAGCCTAGGAACATGCATAAATAGGCATTTTAACCTAAATAGATGTGTCTATATCATACCCCCATGCCTATCTTTTGCTAGTCCCTAGCAAAGTTAAACTACATGCTATGTATAAAATCAAAATTAGGATTAGATCGCTTAGGCCTAAGTGGTTTATTAACAATAGAAAATTTCAACTAAGGTCCTAAGCAACAAAAACTCAACAGTACTCGGGTGCCTGCCAGAATGCAGACTGCACAAGTCCTCACCTTATTTGAAAAGGGAAGATACATTTTTTTTATTTTTCCTCTTTTCTAATTTTTTTGTACTTTTGGAATATGAGAGTTCTGGGATAACTTTTTACGGCTACCCAACCTGCCGATGACTCGAAAAGGACTCTAAGTGCTAAGCATCTAGTGAAAAGAGTGAAAGACTCACTAGGCGGCTGTTAAAACAGACTTCAGGTTTCTACAACCCTAGGTGACCTTGCCTAGAGGTTTATCTTTTCGAACGGTAGCATTCCCCCTACTTCTTTTATTTATGGGGTCAACACAAGGGCGAACCTAATGTATATCTCCCCGGTTTATTTACTTCCCCACTTCTTCCCTAAGTGTTTTGGGAATTATTGTGCATTTTTGTGAGCTAGGCTCTGGACAACCAGCCAATGGGTTGTTACCCACGGCAACTTGCCAGCCATACTCGTGCGGTGAAGTGTGGTTTTATTTGTTTATTTTTATTTATTTTCTCCTTTTTCTTTTTTTTCTACATTTTTTTCTTTTTCTTTTTTTTCCAAGTAGGTGGCTTCCTTGATCTAAGATTTACCTAAAGGCAGTACAACGAAAATAGTCTTGTAGCTAGGCTCTAGACAACCGACCGATGAGCTGTTACCACCGATAACTTGCCAGCCATACCACCCTAGATAGTTCATTAGCTACCCAATTTCCGAAGAAACCGCCAAAAAGTGAGTCAGTGCGAGTAATGTGTAGACGCTTAGACTTAAAATCCCCTCAAATCAGAGGACAGGTTGATAAGTCGCATACTTATCATCCCAATTTATTAGCCAAATTAAAAATGAATTTGAATTGGCGAGGACTCGAGACTAAGTCCACATTTGTGTGGACACCTGGGCTAATTAAGCCCGAAGACCTGAAGAGTCTAAGTGTCTAAGTCCTATCATATCATTTCCTAAAGTTAATAATGCCTAAAAGCCTAAGTTCTCTTCTCCTAATTCTATTTTCTTCTTTTTTTTCTTTTTTTTTTGTCTTTTTGAATTTTTTTTAAAAAAAATAAACTAAAAGAAATTCTACGGAGTAAACAAAATGACTTCAGGATAAAGTATCCACCCCCCATTCCTAAATGATGCAATGTCCTCATTGTAAAAATAGAGACATGAAAAGGGCGGAGTAAATAGAATATCACCTGAGTATTGTGAAAATTTGGTCAGCTCCGCAAAGAGAGAAGAGTATACACATGCACTAAATTTAATGCCTTCAGCTAGGCATAATATACATATAAAGAAGAAATTGAGAATTCACAAGTGTGGGTTAGAATCAAAATAAAAATATTGATCCTCCAACCCGCTAATAGAAGATGTCCACTGATGCGGACAAAATTGTGATGCAGACCCATGCCCCAGGGTCAAGTGGTTCTAAGGTTCTGGATGAAAATCACCCAGAACCTAAGATTGTTGTGAAACTCGCGGGGTCGGGCCTGCGGTTTTGTGGTGTGCAACCCAAGACCAAAGTGTCGACAACGGGTAAAGATGGTTCAATAGGTTCGGATTTCCACTTGACATTTAACTCAGAAAAATAATCAATTATTTCAAGCTTAGGTTGCACGTGAAAGATATCATAAGGGTCCTAGTAGAAAGTAGGTGGTTTCAATTCCATAGGTACCCTTAGATCCAAAATCAAAGTTCCCTCAGAATTAGCCTCCGAAATTTTTATTTCAACAATTCTATCCTCCAACATCAGGAACTCAGGCTCCAGGACCTCTGTTAAGAGCACTGGATCAGGTTTTAAAAGTGTTGCGTTGTAGTACAGCTGAAATAGCATTCAAAATAAATACAATTTTATTACTTGAATATATTCCAAGGTCGAACACAGGGAGTAAATGGAATTCACACACTAATCTCAATAATAAATGCAAATTGAACACATAATACTACTCAAAATCTAATTAGGAATGTAGAGCATGAGTATATGAAGAGTAAAAATAATTGTAGACAAAATAATAGTTACTCAAATTGACTAAAGAAGGAAAGAAATAGGAATTCAGACGTCTAATTTTGCAATCTGACGTCTTAAATGATTTGTGCTACAATTCTTCTTCTTTTCTTCTTCTGATCTCTTTCTCTGATTTCACTTTTCTTCTTCTTCTTCACTTCTTCTTCTGTCTCCTTCTTCCTTTGCCTTTGCGAGCCTTCTCTTCTTCTTTCTCTCCTTAGCTTTATCTTCTCCTTCTTCTTCTCTTTCTCTATCTTTGGCCTTTGGCTTCTTCTTCTCTTCTTCTTCTTCCCTTCTTTCTTCAGCCCTACTGTGCCCTCTGAATTCGACTATGTGTCGAAGGCAACTCCTCAAAGCAAAACCCCTACCCCTGCACAGCTCTCCTCTCTCTTTCTCTCTTCCCATTTCAGCTTCGCTCTCCCAGAGCCTTAACCGGTCGAGTAATCGGACCTAATGCAGACCTAGGTCCAGGCTCACCGTCCTGTGTGGTGAGCGAGGAGTGGAATCAGGTCAAGGTAGTTGGGTCGGCTAGGTCCACGGGTTATGTCGCAGACGAGTCTGGTGAGAGGGGGGAGGAGTACCTCACACTCAGTATTGGAGGCGAAGAGCCTCTGGCACAAAATCAATTTATGTTGGTGCTGGCGTCTTTCCACTTCCGAGGTGGGACTAAATGTCCCACCTTCTTCCCCGCATCTATCGCAGAGAGTGCTTGGCCAAATTGAAGGGCTACAACTACTGGAGTCTTTGCATGAGGGCTTGGATGCATGCGTGCATTAAGTCCACAATGCCTAGGGGTCTCACCTGGAGCAACACAAGGCCTGGGACCGCTTGAAGCTTGCTCCAAGCTCAGTAACAATGGCAGACCATGGCTGGATACCTGAAATCAAGAACAAGGGCCTTATGGACGCATCAGAACATTCAGCATGGTCGCCAAGGCACGGCAAATGTAATGGTGGTCGTGGCGTGGAGCGAGGGTGGCTGTGGTGGCCAGACGGTGAAGGGAATGGACGGTGAAGGTGGGTCTGTTCGAGGAGGTATTTGCATGGTCGATGGAGTGATTGGATTAAGGGGAAATGATCAGGGAGTCACGGTGGAGGTTGTAGGGTGGTCAGCGAGGAGGATGGAGGTGTGGAGTGACGGGAGCACCTCGCTGAAGGAGTTGCCAGAGGTGGAGAAGGTGTCGGTGGTCAGTGGCGTCGATGGATGATTTATGGAAATAGAGAGAGGGAAAGAGAGTGTGGAGGATAGGGAACTTAAGAAACTTAATCTAAGGGACTAAAGGGAAGGGAATCCCACACCGGTATGGTTGCCGAATGTAGGGAAGACGAAGACCTCCATAGATGAGGCGACGGCGAAGATAGGGCAGAGGCGACGTTGGCCGGTATTGCGCGATGCGTACGACTATGGTGGAGATAACCCGACCACTGGTATTGTGGTTGGGTGACGAAGGAGCTAGGGAAAGGTCCGCCGAAGCTTGCAAAGATTGTGGCCGGCGAGGGAGAGAGGAAGTGAGGGGGAACCGACCCAATTTCAAGCTGAGTTCGATTTTGATCTAGGGCTTCTTAAATAGGTCTTTGGAGAGGGATTTGTGCTTGGCAACCAAGCTTCCAAGCAAGGAAAGTTCCACCGGAGATGGACGCTTCAAAAGAGACTCAAATCTCTCAAGCATTCGCATGAGAGATTGGGAAACAATCAAGGATCAAAGATGGGTTCAAATTGGAAGGGATTACTCAAAGAATCTTCCTTCCAATTTCGGAAGGGATTCTCCAAGTAATCAGGGAGAACTCTCCTTTCAAAGCTCGTCGGAGTAGGATTCTTCCGCTATAATGGCGGAGGGACCTATTTGTGAACATGATGAAGAAGCTAGGGGGTTGTTTATAAGGGTTTGTGAAAGATAGGGGTAGAAATGTAATTAGACAGGACCTTTTTGCAAATTAGGTATTTTCAAGGCAAAATCGAGTTTTAAAATAGAGTATTGTAATATAGTCAAAATCGCTTTAAAAACAAATAGATTTTATTTCTCAAATTTAAAGTCCGAAGTCAAACACAGAGATCAAATGGAATTCATGCACTAAACTCAATGAATGCAATTTGAACACATAATATTGCTCAAAAATTTAATGAGAATTGTAAAGCATGAGTATATGGACAATAAAATGTAGCTAAAAATATAAATGAGGACTTATGAAGAATTGGACGTCTGATTTTGTAATCAAACATCTTAAAAGTGATGTGCTACAGTGTCTCTGATTTTTCCTTCTTCCTCTGCCTTCTGCTTCTTCTTCTGGTTTCCCTTGCAATCTCTCTTCTCTTTCTTCTTCCTTTCTCTATCTTCTTTCTCTTCTTCTGATTCCTGCCTTAGCTTTTTCTTCTTATTTCTTCTTTCTCTGACCTCCTCTGCCTTAGCCTTTCTCTTCCTCTGCTTTCTTCTTTAGCCTTTTCCTTCCTTCAGTTCCTCCTTTCTCTTTCTTTGGTGGCTCCTTTTGCCTTCAGCCCTTCCTTCTCTTTCTTTCTCTTCAGCCTTGTCTTCTCCTTCCTTAGCTTCCTCTATGGCCTCCTCCTTCTTCCTTGGCTTCAATCCTTGGCTTCTTCTTCTTCTGCCTTTCCCTACAAGAGCAAAACCTACCCTTACCCACGTGCGCACTCTTTCTCCTCTTTCACTCTTAGGTTCGCTCTCCCAGAGCCACCGTCTCAGGTAATCAGGTCGGGTACGTGCCCGGCACCAAGCCCACCGGCGTGCGGTGGTGGGCGAGGTGTGCTGGGTCAAGTAAACGGGTCAGGCCAGGTTCGCAGAGGCAAGGTCATGGACGAGGCAGGTGAAGGGTGAGTGGGACCACACCCCGTGGTTCTGAGGTGATAAGTCCTATACAGTTTTCCTTTTATGCAAGTGCAGGCGGTCAAGAGTTCCGAGGTGGGACTATCTTCCCACCTCCCTTCGCGTGCGTCCGCAGCAGGGAACTTCGCTTGATTGCAGCTAATTCTTCGACCTTCAGTGCCAATTAGCTGCCTGGAGCTGTACGTTGAAGTATTCCACGCCACCTGGGACTGTTGGCTTGGAGCGGGCAGACCTGGAGACAGCTCGCAAGCAAGCTTCTCGTTGTTGTCAATGGTGGCAACCATCCAAACCTGTAATCATGCAAACAGCCTCACGACCACGTCAGAATGCTCAGGAGGCTTCGCCAAGGCACGGCGAGTGTACTACGAGGGTCGACGTGGCGTGGGACTGCCAGAGTGCGCGTGCCTAGGGCAACCTGTGGTTGTGTGTATGGGTGTGTTCGGGGGGTGGTTTGGGTGCATGGTGTGGTGAGTGAAGTCAGGGGTTACATTGAGTGAGGTGTTGCGAAGCTTATGGGGTGGTTGGCAAGGTGGATGGAGGTGCGGAGTGATGGGGATGCCTCGCAGAAGGTCTGGCCGGAGGTGAAAGGGATGATGGTGGTGGAGTGCGTTGAAGGGGGTTTTTGAGAGATAAGGACGGGAAAAAGGAGTAGAAGGGAGTGGGAACTTATCTGGGCATAAAGAGACGAAGGGGGAGGCACGGATGGCAGCCGGCTCATATTACCATCGTCAGAAACGAAGGCACTCAGTGGGGGAGGATGGCGAGGACGAAGCGGCTGCAGAGGCGTTGGCAGGTACGACGCGATGCGGATTAGCAAGAGGAAGAGGAACCTGCCACTGGTATTGTGGCTAGGCGATGAGGGAGAGAGAGGGAAGTCGTCGGAGCTCGATGAGCCACTGGCCGAAGGAGGAAGAGACAAATTTGAGGGATTTTCTGGCCAATTTCCAAGCTGAGGAGATGCGAAATGAGTTGGGGTTTCTTAAATAGGTCCTGGAGGTTGGGTTTGTGCTTGGAAGCCAAGCTTCCAAGCATGGCAAGCTCACCGGATATGGAAACTTGAAGGAGACCCGAATCTCTCATGCGAACGCATGAGAGATTGGGAACCAAACAAAGCCTCAAATTATGTTCATACTGGAGATGTCTTAGAGAATCTCCCTTTCAATTTTGAAGGGGATTCTCTAAAAGATTATGTAGTTCTTGCCTTTGCAATCTCGCCGGAGTAGGATGCCCTCCGCTATAATGGTGGAGGGACCTAATTACAAAGAATGAAGAAGAAGCTAGGGGGGTCTCTGCAGAGGTTTTCAAAAGGTAGGGGTAGAAATGTAATTGGGCTGGACTTATTTGCAAAGTGGGTCAAGATGAATTTCCCTTAGGTCCAAATTTGGGTACAAACCTAATTTGGACCTAAGGAATCCAATGGTGAAGTTGGATTTTGGGTTTGACCATGTTGGCCTAGGCAATTTATGCAAAAACCTAATTTAGGGTAAATATTTGTCTGAGACCCCAATTTAGGTCAAAATAGGTTCCAAGGGCCAAATTGAAAGTTCTAAACCCTAGAGAATATTTTTATATGATTTTTAGAAGGTTTAGATGAATTTTATCCTAATCAGAACCTTTTTAAATCAAGTGGGTCTATTTTAGTGTTACAAGAAGTTATTTAATTCCCAGAATTCACATAAATCCTTTTCTGTATGATTCAACCCACTTATTATCTTGTTAAAACCATTTGACCTGTGTTTAGCCCATGAGAAAATCCATTGTTGTGCTGCAATGGTAAAGTTGCAGTTTTACCCCTTGTTTCTTGCTTTTATCTCAGAATGATTATTCAGTGAATTAGGACCTCCAGTTGGTTATGTAGGAGCTTTTGTTCTCTTCTTTGGGTCAAAATGAGCTAGTTAGGGATCATGATGGTTTTCCCATCACACCCCCATGCCTAGCTTTTGATGGTCCCTTAGCAAAATTTTAAGGTTTTAACTTCGATTCTAGACCATGAGTTCCTTGATGTTCAGAAATTATGATGAGTGTTTTCTTCTTTTTGATTAGGTTAGAATGCCAATAGTAGTCCTAGAGGTACTCAAGTACCAACCAAGATCCGGACCTGACCAGCTCTAGCCTCAGTCCGCCGTGAAGGTTTTTAAGACCCACAGGAACTATCCTAAGGTTCATTGGACTCCGCGTTAAAGCACCTGTGCTTGTAACATATTTAGCCTCGGTTCAGCTTGCAGTGCATTTTTTGTAAGAGAGAGACAGAGGATTTTCTTTGTTTGGAGAGTTTTCTCTCTCTTTTCTTTTTATTTCTAGCTTCAGATTGGCTTTCAACACAATCTGTATCGGATTCCTAGTCCCCATCATCAATCCTCGAAGGGCCCCTAGCAATCGATGCTTCGTGATAGCACCGCCCATGGCAACCCCCAGAACCTTGGCTTTCGAGATTTCAAGATAATCCCGCCCATGGTGTTCTGTAGCTAAATCCAGACCCTGGCAATCAACATTTCGTAATAATGCTGCCCATGGCATCTGAACCAGCATAGGGTGCTTCCATGCCCCCAGTAAGATATGTAAATATCTTAAGAGACAAGCACCGAGGAAACGATATGTTATTACGCATCTTCGAGGGGAATTTCCCGCCTTTCCGCGTCAGGAACTCGTCCAAATCAACTTGTGTTGATCGACCGCTCCTAATCTATGCAACTTTTTCAGAACAATTAAATGCTTTTGCATGATTTTGATATTTATACGCACTGACCCAGACTATGTGTGGATTAAGGTGCTTAGGTTACCGAGTCCCGCAAACTAGAGGTCAGTTAATGAGGCTGAATATTCCCTAAGCCCTACACCTAATACTTAAGCTTTGCATTTTTCCTAACCTCTTGAGGACTATCCAGATCTTAGCGGATACTTGAATTTTTAAGCCAAGAAGTCTAGCCCAAGAGGCCTAAGATCAGTGTTCCTACTAATCACCTTTGTGTCTCATTAGCACTTTTTTCCTTTCATTTTCTTTTTCTTGATATGGTCTAGAACTTAGTTAATCCCTTAATTTCTTACTAATGACTAACTCTTCTTTTTCTTTTCATTTTGTGCTCCTTTTTGACATTTTTCACTTTTGCCCTTTTTCTCCTCATGATTTGTATAGCCTCAAATTTTTCTTTTCTCCATTTTTTTTTCTTTTTCACAATTTTCTATTTTTTGGTATTTTTGGCATATGTGATTTTTTTGTGAAAAACCCTTCTGAATTTTGATTTCTGTATGTTTGCACTTTACCACCCCCCCATGCCTAAGTTTTACAATGTCCTCATTGTAAACGGAGGGTGTGAAACAGTGTTGGGTTCAAGGATTTAGAGCAGGATTTATTAGGTGTGCGAACGGGCCAGGAATGACTGTTGCAGACGATTTCAGGCTCTGGCACGTGTACCAGAGGTGGGATCGACTACTCTAAAACTGAACTCAGGGTGCAATAGACGTGAAGTATAGATAGATAATCAGAAGGATCTCAGGTTTTTGGAATGACAGGTTGCCTCCCGTTAAGCTCTAAATTCAATGCCTTCAGCCGAGCGGGAAATGGTATGGAGAGGGAGTGGTCAAATCAGTGGAGTTTTGTAGAACAAGCACCTTGATCAAAAGCCTGGTTGGTCCAACCAGGTGCTTGTTCAGATCCACAGGCTGATGATGCAGCCCAAACCCAATCAATTTGGTGGGTTGATAAATGTAGATCAAGAGATATGGAACCCACCATATACTATGGATCTCGGAATGATGTGGAAGTGTGAATTCAAGGTTTGGCTGAGTCGAATCAGCCTGGTCAAAGTAGGGATCTGTAAAGTAATTAGTGGATAATGCGGAAACCCTATAGAAGTGATCAGATGATGATGGAGTATGGTTTGCAGTCTGATCAATGTCTGAAACCCGATATAGATGTGGAGGCGAATCATCTGCAATCAGCTCAGTAAGAGGGGAATCAGAATAGAAATTGAGTCCGGTTGCAGGTCGGGGTTCAAAACGAGTTTGGATGGGTTCTATATATGTGGAGGAGGCTTCAATAAGAATTGTGTATGAAGGCTCTTCTAGAAAGGAATGACAGGTGGGTTCATTTAGAGAGTCCTCATAGTAGCTATCAAATTCAAAAGTGAATGCCTAAAGAGTGTTTATAGGTTGAGGAAAATCTGAGTCAAGAAAAGATTCGAATTTTGGGTTATAATCACTCTCGGCACTTTCTGGTCTTGATTCCTGAGGATCGAAAAGAAATGATTCCATCTTACTGGAACCTGAATTTAAATTAGTGATCTCGGGATCAAGGACCTCAGTGTTGGAGTCGGAGAATGAATCATGTGAGTTGAGGTCGTAGATTGGCTCGTCGTAGTCAGGAAACAAAGGTTCTCCGAAATCATGGTAAGATTTGAAATCTTCGGAGAAATTATGAAAATCAAGTTCTGAGTTTGATTCAAGATCAGAGGTTCCACCACAGAATAAATCACATGATGTAGACTCAGCAACCTGACTTGGGTCTAGCCTATTTATAGATTCTGAGCTTAAAAAGGTGTCCTTATCTGGTCTAGGCTCAAGTTTTAGGCTTGTAGGAAAGACCCAATCAAACCCCCACTCTTCCAACTCCTCGATTTCTGTATTATAGATTGACGTGACTTCCGAGAAATCGATCTATATCTCTAAGGTTGTTAGAGAGGGATATAAATAAAGGCCCAGAATCATACTCTTCTTTTAAACATTGATCTTCGTCATACAGGGCCTTGTAATCTTCCCAATAAGATTCAGATCCAGATTCTAGGCTGAGGATGTGGGTTGAATCACTAGAATCTAGGTCAAGGTTGCCTTCGAGGGTCACCTTATCAGAATAAAGGGTGGGATTTACACCCTCGAGAGGTTCTATTTTAATCTCATCATTATAGGAGTCTCGGAATTCTATGCTTGGTGACCCAAGATTTTGATTTTCTAGGGCTGGCTCAAAATCGTGTTCTCCTGCAATTGAGACTTCCCAACCTAATTCAAGATCAGACATGTTATATTCTGTCTGGGTTGGGAATCCACAATAACCTTGTGCCTCAAACCCAAGATTTGGGAAATCAGATTGGTCCTCAATACTATTCCAAGATGTTTCATGAACTATTTGGGGTATGTACAGGTATTTCTGATCGATAACTTGTTTCAACAATTTCATCATCTCTTACCATTTTTCAAGATCATCGTGGTGTTTTTCCTAAAGTACAGGATTTGTCATGCATTGGAGGTATTCAAGGTTATGTAATTTTTCTATCTCAATGTATCCTGTTATGAGAATGCCTCGGGTTGATCCTTTTGTAGCTTCTGTTAATAACAATTGGGCACAATTTATGATGAAGGTTGTTGTTGTTGGTACACTAACCTGAATGTCTTCTACTGGTTTTGAGGTTTTGTATTCAATATCATAAAATTCAAGGGCATCCTCAATCATTCTATCTCTCATGGTTCTTCATGATTCAGGTTTCTTGAATGGTCTTCCTAAGTAACCAGGCTGCATATTTGAATCAGATGGTAGAATCAAGATGTAGAATCAAAATTCAAGTCTTAGAATGAAGTGATTAGATCTGAATAGAGACTCCCAAAGAAAATATGTGTGTGTGCTCTAAAGAGAAGGGATGAGGAACTGGATGTGATGTTGACCCAATCAAGGCACCCAAAGATGTTTGGATGACTATGGAGGCTCGGGGCGGATGATACCCCTGGATCAGAAAGTCGTCCACCTGAGAATTACTTAGGCAGTCAGAGAAGGAGAGTACCGCAAAGACCCCTACATGGTAGAGCACACCCACGGGTTATAGGATTTCCCCCACCCGACCTCTCTTGTCACTGATGTTCCAAGTAGACCAGAATGGGGACTTTGACCTCTTAAGTCTACCAGTTTTATGTTTCTAGTTGTGCCTTTGCTTTCACTTGAATTAGCAGTTATTGGACTTGTGACCTAATTTGGAGGTTGGTTGGCCTACAATGTAGTCCAACTTCACCTGACCTGCCCTAAAGATGGCAGAATGATTTTAGGTCAAGACCTAAAAATCACCCTGATTTGACTCCCAGGTTATTAGTTCTAAGGTTTTTAAGGTTCAATTGATTTTAGAGCCTGATTTTAGGGTGTTTTCTTGATTAGATCCTTTCAATCAAGGGCTGGGGTAGCACACGACTACGGCTGGGTTTGTTTCCTTTTATGCATGCAGGTGTGAACTAGCACTCCAAAACCTTAATGTAGAAACCCTAATTTGACTCTATTTCCAAGTCCTTTTTGAGTTTCACAGAAGTTCTCTTTGGACTTCAAACAAGAAGTGTGTAGTCCATGAAGATTTTAGAAATTAAGCGTGATCCCTAATAGGCAGAGGAATTTTGGGGTAGGATCTCTAGAAATCACTTCAACTTCAATAAGATTTGAAAAAAAATTCGCAAATTAGGAGACTAGCCTTTTAAATGATACTATAAAAAATAAGGCAGTTCATTCCGAATTGATTGCTTCCTTTTTGTCTTCCCAAGATTAGGAGATTGATTAGGGAAGAATAGAGAAGTTACTCGCCCTGGAGTAATTCATTTGCACGAGAGATCTCCTCCTGAAATACCTCGCAAAATCATAATAAGACCAACAGGACAAGTTAGTGCTTAAATATAATCAAAATAATGTAGAGACAAGTGATGAATTGCACGTTGCTCCCTCGGCAACGGCGCCAAAATGTTTGCAAGGCGAAATCGAGTTTTAAAATAAAGCATTGTAATATAGTCGAAATTGCTTTGAAAACAAATAGATTTTATTACTCAACTTTAAAGTTCGAGGTCGAACATAGGGAGCAAATGGAATTCATGCACTAAACTCAATGAATGCAATTTGAACACATACTATTACTCAAAAATTTAATGAGAATTGTAAAGCATGAGTATATGGACAATAACATGTAGCTAAAAATATAAATGAGGACTTATGAAGAATTGGACGTCTGATTTTGTAATCAAACATCTTAAAAGTGATGTGCTACAGTGTCTCTGATTTTTCCTTCTTCCTCTACCTTCTGCTTCTTCTTCTGGTTTCTCTTGCAATCTCTCTTCTTCTCTTTCTTCTTTCTTTCTCTATCTTCTTTCTCTTCTTCTGATTCCTGCCTTAGCTTTTTCTTCTTATTTCTTCTTTCTCTGTCCTCCCCTGCCTTAGCCTTTCTCTTCCTCTGCTTTCTTCTTCAGCCTTTTCCTTCCTTCAGTTCCTTCTTTCTCTTTCTTTGGTGGCTCCTTCTTCTGCCTTCAGCCCTTCCTTCTCTTTCTTTCTCTTCAGCCTTGTCTTCTCCTTCCTTAGCTTCCTCTACGGCCTCCTCCTTCTTCTTCCTTGGCTTCAACCCTTGGCTTCTTCTTCTTCTGCCTTTCCCTGCAAGAGCAAAACCTACCCTTACCCACGTGCACACTCTTTTTCCTCTTTCACTCTTAGGTTTGCTGTCCCAGAGCCACCGTCTCGGGTAATCAGGTCGGGTACGTGCCCGGGACCAAGCCCACCAGCATGCGGTGGTGGGCGAGGTGTCCTAGGTCGAGTAAACGGGTCAGGCCAGGTTTGCAGAGGCAAGGTCATGGACGAGGCGGGTGAAGGGTGAGTGGGACCTCACCCCGTGGTTCTGAGGTGATAAGTCCTATACAATTTTTCCTTTTATGCAGGTGCAGGCGATCAAGAGTTCTGAGGTGGGACTATCTTCCCACCTCCCTTCGCGTACTTCCACAGCAGGGAACTTCGCTTGATTGCAGCTGATGCTTCGACCTTCAATGCCAATTAGCCACCTAGAGCTATATGTTGAAGTATTCCACACCACCTGGGACTGTTGGCTTGGAGCGAGCAGACCTGGAGAGAGCTTGCAAGCAAGCTTCTCGCTGTCGTCAATGGTGGTGACCATCCAAACCTGTAATCACGCAAACGACCTCGCGGCCACACCAGAATGCTCAGGAGGCTTCACCGAGGCACGGCAAGTGTACTACGAGGTTCGGCGTGGCGTGGGACTACCGGAGTGCACGTGCCTAGGGCAACCTGTGGCTGTGTGTATGGGTGTGTTTGGGGGGTGGTTTGGGTGCGTGGCGTGGTGAGTGAAGTCAGGGGTTACGTTGAATGAGGTGTTGCTGAGCTTATAGGGTGGTTGGCGAGGTGGATGGAGGTGCAGAGTGACGGGGACGCCTCGTTGAAGGTCTGGCCAGAGGTGAAAGGGATGATGGTGGTGGAGTGCGTCGAAGGGGGTTTTTGAGAGATAAAGAGGGGAAAAAGGAGTAGAAGGGAGAGGGAACTTATCTAGGCATAAAGAGACAAAGGGGGAGACACGGATGGCAGCCGGCTCGTATTACCATCGTCGAAGACGAAGGCACTTAGTGGGGGAGGACGGCGAGGACGAAGTGGCTGCAGAGGCGTCAGCAGGTACGGCGTGACGCGGATGAGCAAGAGGAAGAAAAACCTACCAATGGTATTGTGGCTAGGCGATGAGGGAGAGAGAGGGAAGTCGCCGAAGCTTGATGAGCCACTAGCCGAAGGAGGAAGAGACGAATTTGAGGGATTTTCTGGCCAATTTACAAGCTGAAGAGATGCGGAATGAGTTGGGGTTTCTTAAATAGGTCCTGGAGGTTGGGTTTGTGCTTGGAAGCCAAGCTCACCGGATATGGCAACTTGAAGGAGACCCGAATCTCTCATGCGTTCGCATGAGAGATTGGGAACCAAACAAAGCCTCAAATTATGTTCATACTGGAAGATATGCAATAGAGAATCTCCCTTTCAATTTTGAAGGGGATTCTCTGAAAGATTAAGGAGTTCTTGCCTTTGCAATCTCACCGGAGTAGGATGCCCTCCGCTATAATGGTGGAGGGACCTAATTGCAAAGAATGAAGAAGAAGCTAGGGGGGTCTCTGCAGAGGTTTTCAAAAGGTAGGGGTAGAAATGTAATTGGGCTGGACCTATTTGCAAAGTGGGTCAAGATGAATTTTCCTTAGGTCCAAATTTAGGTACAAACCTAATTTGGACCTAAGGAATCCAATGGTGAAGTTGGATTTTGGGTTTGACCATGTTGGCCTAGGAAATTTATGAAAAAACCCAATTTAGGGCAAATATTTGTCTGAGACCCCAATTTAAGTCAAAATAGGTTCCAAGGGACAAATTGAAGGTTCTAAACCCTAGAGAATATTTTTCTATGATTTTTAGAAGGTTTAGATGAATTTTATCCTGATCAGAACCTTATTAAATCAAGTGGGTCTATTTTAGTATTACAAGAAGTCATTTAATTCCCAGAATTCACATGAATCATTTTCTATATGATTCAACCCACTTATTATCTTGTTAAAACCATTTGACCTGTGTTTAGCCCATGAGAAAATCCGTTGTTGTACTGCAATGGTAAAGTTGCATTTTTACCCCTTGTTTCTTGCTTTTATCTCAGAATGATTATTCAGTGAATTAGGACCTCCAGTTGGTTATGTAGGAGCTTTTGTTCTCTTCTTTGAGTCAAAATGAGCTAGTTAGGGATCATGATGGTTTTCCCATCATTAGGTCAAGATGAGTTCTCCTTAGGTCCATATTTTGGTACAAACCTAATTTGGACCTAAGAAATCCAATGGTAAAGTTGGATTTTGGGTTTAACCACGTTTAGCCAAGAAATTTATGCAAAAACCCTATTTAGGGCAAATATCTGTCTATGACCCCATTTTTGGTCAAGATGGGTTCCAATGGCCAAATTGAAGCTACTAAATCCTATAGAATATTTTTTTATGATTTTTAAAGGGTTTAGGTGAATTTTATTCTGACCAGAACCTTAGTTAATCAAGTGGGTCTAATTTAGGATTTCAAGAAGTCATTTAATTCACAAAACATACATAAACCCTTTTCTGTCAAATCCAACCCACTTGTTATCGTGTTCAGACCATTTGACCTTTGTTTAGCCCTTGGGAAAACCCATGGTTGTACTGCAATGGTAAACTTACAGTTTTAACCCTAGTTTCTTGTTTCACTCTTATAATGGTTGTGTAGTGAATTATGACCTTCAGTTGGTTATGTAGGAGCATTTATTGACTCAATTGGATCAAAATGAGCTAGTTATGGCTCATGATGGTGTTCCCATCAACCTCTAGCATATCATTCACCCCATATGATTCTCCCAAGTACAGTAATCATGGCTGAATCAAGATTGACTTGGGCACAATGATCTCAGAAGTCAGCTCTTCAGGGTGCGGATGAGGAATGGAGATATTGATTGAATCTTCTAGTAAATGAGGACTCAAATCCTCCAAGTTATCCCCAACCGAACCCAAATCTTCAATAATTGGGCTATCAACTGATTCGTCAGATTCCTCAAGCCCATTTGTCTCACTAAAATCCTCTTCCTTAAGTTCAAGTGAGACTTCACCAAAAGATTCTTCACCCTCAGAGTCAAAGAATTCATGATCCTCATTTATATGTCTCAAAATCGATTGTTAATTCCTAGTTCAAAGAGACATTTTTCCTCGCTCCCTAGCTTGGGGATCTCGGGTGAATCAATCGGTTCATCCTCAATGGGTTGCTCTAGCCCAACCTGGTCATCTCCAATCTCAGAATATGTATCCCCCCCGATAGGCACCTGAGCGAGTTCTGACATTGGCTCTCCTGAAGGGGGTTCATCTTGAGAATCATCCCAAGATTTAACTAGGGCAACCACAAATTTCATCCTCAACCTCGATAATTTCCCAAGAAGAAACTAGCCCAGGTCCCTATCCCTAACAATTTGTAGCAAATCCAATAGAGAACTATTAAGTTCATCGATCATTTTTATCATAGGCTCCAATGCTTCAGTGCATGGTGTTGGTTGGGCTTCTAAAGATTGTATGGTGTTCCTCAAGTTAGCCAACACCTTGTCTTGTATCTGGTTCACCTGAATCGATTAGTTTGATTCAAGTTTGGGTGGGTTTGGGTTTAATCTAAGGGAGTCAAGATGTCGAGGTTCTTAGGTCCCTCCCTAACAATAAGTCATTTCAGGTTGTTTAAAGGATGGTGGTGACCTATATTCAGTGGAATACTTAGGAGAGTAGGTGTTATAATCATTATATCCTTCCTGATTGTAGATCAGGTTGGTTTGGTGATCAAAGGATGAAGTTCTATAATCATTGTAGCTCTGGGAAGGATAATAATCATAGTCTTATTGTCCAGGGTTAGAACTTGGACACTGAGGTCCATATTCATATCCCTAATCAAAGTCATCCCAGCTAGTGGATGGGTAATTACAAGTCATCCCAGCTAGTCGGAATAGTAATCATCTTGGGGATAAGTGGTGGTAGGAGGATAGATTGGAAATGTGTGAAAGATGTGGAAGGATACATTGTGGAGTAGGAGAGAAAATAGAAAAGAGAAAGGTGCCCTGCAGTACAATCAACCAAACCTGTCCTTATGTAGGTAGCCTAAAGACCTATAGACTCTCAGGACCCATCTTGAGATTATAAACGATTTGGTCTACTTTTATCCGATCAATCCAACCAGTTAGAAGGAGGGACTGGGGAGAAGGTTCTTCCTTTGGCTTACGCCTTCAGTTCCTAGTGTACCCCCCAGCTGCGGTGGTTTGACACTATTCCCCTAGCTAGACATCAGATGGACCAGCAGAAGCAGATTAATCGAAAAAAATCTCAGTCTGAGCCCCGAAGAGTGAATCAATCCTTAAGGCCAACGTCTACTCAATTTTAGTTAGGCTTGGGACGATTGTGCTCTTGGAATGTGATGGTGTTGGGACCGAAAAACTACACGATTGAAGTTGGATTTGAAAAACCTGTCGTTGTAGTTCGATTTGCGAAGAAATCCGTCAACAGATAAATTTATACCGAAACTCTAAGAATTTTGGGTCAAACACAGGGAGGCAGATGTTTGATTCAAAATTGCATTTGTTTAATTGTCACGAAGCATATTAGCTAGTCGAATTGAATCTAAACTAACTATCTACTTAAAGAATAAAGAATAGAAGACAGAGAGAGAATATTACAAATAAAGACAAAAGAGAGGTAGAATAAACATGGATTTCATTATCACAAGTTGATGTTCATTACGATTACAACTACTCACTACACTAGAAAGTAAGAAATCTACACTAGAAAGCGGGAAATCTATTCTACAAAGCAGTAAAAGAGAAGATAGAGAGAAGTTATCCTCCTCGACGGCTGCTTGGAGGACGAGCCAGACAGGACAATACTTGGAAGGCGAAGGATGGAACTGGAGGAAGGAGGACGAAGCAGGAAGAAGCGGGAATGAGGCAACACGTCATCGTCGTCGCGGGATCTACTTCAGAAATGGGAGTGAGAAAATTGGATTTTGGCTCTAGAATAGCATCCTGGGTGTGGGACAAGCTTTTCTTGAGCTTTGGAGAGGGAGAGAGGTGAAGGGATGAGAATTTCTTAGGGTAGGGGTCCCCTTTTATAGTTGCAAGGAAAGGTTGCAGTTTGGTCATTACATAGTTAAAACATTAAATGAGGGGGTCTTTAGTGACGAATTTAAGCATCATTAAAGACCCCACATCGCCACAGCCTCGCGTGATGATGAGACACTCATCATGATCTCTAATTACCCCTAATTAACTAGTCTTCCTAGTTAATTAGCTAAGGTTATGAATATATAAGGGTTAATTATAGAATAAGGGATATTTAGTTAAGGACCTTAAAATAAGTTAAAAATGACATTTTATCATTCAATTAACATTATTAATAATTTAGATAATAATTGGACTCGAAATCCTATTAATCATCTCCTTAATTAATAAGTAACTTAAGTATAATGAATACCTAAGTATGTAATAACTTAAGTGATTTTACTTAATCTAATAAATTAACCTAAAAAGGTCAAAAATGTAAATTCAAGGTGTAAACATAATATTTACCTTATTTAATAACATATATAAAAAGCTGAAAAAGATTTAAATTAAAATAAACCTTCAAAACCTAGGTTAACATTTTGGTCCTTACTTTTCATTACAGTCGGGTCCTTATTTCTCACATAGGTCCTTAAGTTTTATTACTTCTGAGTCCCTCTTCATCTTCTTCTTCTTCTTCTCTAGCCGAATGAATGGCTAGCGGCAGAGAGTCACCCCACCGCACGATCACCGCCTTGCCGACATCATTCCTCTTTGCCCAAGCTCTTGCAGCTTGCGCTCACCACCTCCACTTCATCCATCGGTCTGGATTAACCGAGAATCCTATTTTTCAGTGGGAGATAACCTCATTGTCGTCAGAGACAACGACGGAGGTTAAGCTCCTCGAGCTCCTTCAGCCAGACCCTGCCACTCTCTTCGCCGCAAACTGCTATAAATACCCCCTCACACCTCTGATTTTAGGCAAGTTGGCTCCCTTCCCTCTTCTAACACTGCAGCCAACCCAATAGGCTATTCGTCCAAAACTCCAGCGATTTCCCATTCCATCTTCCGACTTCCTTTGTCCATCTTAAGTAGCCGAGGAGATCCGCTGTGGTCTTCCGCACCTCTGACAAAGGCGCCGACCTAAGGATTCCTCTACTCCACCTCAAATTCGCCCACCGGAGATCTTTCTTCCACCCTCTGATTTCGTCGTCCGCCATGAGACTTTGGCAGAACCCTATTGACCCCTTCGTCCAGGTAACATTAGACTAGGAGTAGGAGTAGGAGTAGGCTAGCTTAGTTAGTTAGTTTAGTTAGTTAGGTTAAAGTAATGTTAGAATTTAATTTCATCTCCTCCGACTCCGACGAGTTCCTTGAGCTCACCAGAGCTTTAATTTTGTCTTTTTACTCACTGTACACCTTCTTGTATCTTCCATGTTCACTTCTAATTCACTAAACGTTTAATTAAATCACCTAAATGCCTAATTCAAATCTCACCTTCACCGACTACTGACACTGTCTAAGGTGACAGTAATCGGCCTAATTCCACCTTCACTGAGTTCTTTCATCACCTATCATCACTAATGAACCCTAATCAACATTATAATACCTGCTTTTATCATCTATAATTAAATGCCTAAATCTTAATTAAGCTCCTAAGCTCGCTGTCCATGGCGGCTCAAGAACAGTTCAAACTATAAATTAAATATATATTTATGAATAATAACATCTGTTGACTTGATTTAATCTCTCAATCGAGTAGTTAAATCAAGTCCTGAGCTTTAACCACTCAAATCTTTTAAGAAAACAAACTTACTGTCAAATCTTATATTTTAATGAACAAATGAAGAATTTAAAGTGATAATGAGGTTCCTTGCAACCTCAGGTTCATTTTTGGATTAAAAATGGTTAGTTTTGTCAATCTGTACATACAATTTATATTTTCTGGACTCACCGGAGCTCCAGCGAGCTTCGACGAGCCAAAGTTGTGTTGCAGCCTCTTAAACTTGCTAAGTAGCTCCAGAATAGTATAATAAGGATTAATGACTGTTTTAAAGAAATTTGTTTGAGGATTTAACCACTGGAGCTATAGATTTGAACTTCTTCTTCCCCAACTCTGGCGAGTTGGAGAAGTCTGTTAGGAAGGATTTGAGAAACATTTAAGGAGCTCAGAAGCTTCAGTGTCATGCACTGAAGCTATTTTAACCCTCAAAACATTATAGCAATCTTTCCATTATTCTGTCAAACACATACCTATTTTAGTTCAGGCGGCGAGCCTGAAACCCTAGAAATTAAGGACAGAACACAAATCTAAAGATCTGAATAAGTTTCTGATGATGAGAAGACTCTGATTGAGGCATTAATTTCTTAGGAGGAAGCTTAGAACAGAAAGTCAATTTTCAAGCTTCCATAGTCAAACCTGAGTCTGATAATGGAGTTTTAAGCTTGAATTGAGATTTTGAGGAGTGAAAACTATTTCTGAGATCTTATTTGATGATCTGAAATTAATTAAAGTAAGCTCAGATGAATGAATGTGTGAGTATTTAGTTTCTGCTAATTTAGGTTACTTTCGAACCCAAACCAACAAAAGTGTTGTTTTGATGAAATTCAAACTTAAAACCTGCCTAGATTGATCTGTTAGAACTCTTAGAATTAATCTAAATATATTAGGAACACTTTAAAGTGTCTGTTGCACTTATTGAAATCTGAAAATCAATCTCTGAAGCTTTCAGAGAAGAGAAAAGCTTTTCTGGAGGTTCTGAAGGTCTTAAGAGTTTAAAACCTACTCTAACAGAAGCAAAATTATTCATATCACATGTACAGACCTTTAAATAGAAGAGAGAAGTCCATCTGAAGACTCTCCTGACATAAAAACTACTTCTAGGTTAGTAAAAACCCCGTAGGAACCCTTGATTTCATCTTTTAAATTGAAGAGAAAAACATCATTAAAACATTAAATTGACCCTAAAATTGTGTAGATTACCCTTAGAGCTTTCCAACAAACTTGAAATCATTCAATTTGGAGCTCTGGGTAGAAAGTTATGAACGTTTGAATTCAGGTCTGGAAGGGGTAGATTAGTCCCACCTCGGTTATTCACGAGCGCGCGCCTAGGGATAAAACCAATTTGTTTCCTTGGTTACTCAGTCGTCACGCTCGACACACCGGTTCCGATTCCTTCTGTTCTGATTTGAGCATTCCATGTCTGTGTGTGTGGGCTTATGCCTGCGGGTATGCGCCCTTGGGGGCGTGCAGAAGTGATTGTGCCCTGGGAGGGCGAGAGTGGCCTGGGAGGCCGGGTTGAGCCGATGCGTCTCGAGACTGTGAACCGATTAATAAATGAACCGAAACAAACCTAACTGAGATTAGGCGAGGATCGAGTAGGGTCTGGTCCCACCCTAGTCTCAGGGTGCTGTGTATCCTCGAAAGGATCTCACCGCAAATAAAAAAAACTTTTGGTTAAAATAATAAAAAAAATCCAGTTCAGCTGAAAGCTTAAGGAAAAGAGAAGCCGTTGAGGGATGCTAAAAGCTAAAGAAGGCACAAGCGCTAAGAAGTGTTAAGGAAAAAGAGACTAAGGAACAAAGGAGAAAAACTAAGGGAAGAAGAGAAGGCAGGATCAACACAAGAAAGGTAAGAAGAAAGAGAGCTCGAGAGAAGAAAATAAAAGAGAGAGAAGAAAAGAAAGAAAGAAGAAGATTAGAGGCTGAAGAGAGATGAAAATAAATTAATTTTCTCTTGCATAATTACTTTTTGTTCCTAATTGTAAAAGGGCATGTTTTAATAGAATACTTTTTCAATTGCCTTAATTTCTTAGAATGAAATAAAATTGAAAAACTACCATGTTTACTTGTTAATAAAGTACAACATTTTGAGTAAATATGTTTGCATATGGAATTTTGTATATTCTTTATAGTTTAAATATTTTGACAAAATTCATGTTTTAAAAATCAAACTAGTTTTACCTCCTAAACTTAAAGAGATAAAAGAAAATTGGTGAATTTGGAGAAAATTATTATGCCTCCCAGTGAATGACCTGGACTCAACCAGTAGAAATTTCTAAAATGTTAGGTTAATTCGACCCTACACTACACAGCCGACACAACTTCGAGTTAACCTAAGTGATTTCTTCTACTCTTAATTAAGTGAAATTAACTTAATTACTGAGTTGAGTGAAACGCACGCATCAACACCCACCTCCTCGCCTGCCGCGTGCTTAACGCTCACCCACGTCCTTAAAATCTCAGTCGGCTGCTCGCGGGATCGGACGACTTAGATTGCTCCTTTCTCGCTTCAACTACACTGCCTACGTGTGCGATCGAGCGTGAGGCAACGCATCTAATTATGCGTGCGCCAGATTGGGCGATCTGGGTCATCTACAGCCGATCGCGCAGTCAATATTAAATGCACGCATGCCATAGATCACGAGTCCAACGCGCGCCCTGCGCTCACGCAACGCCACTCGACCGTTACGCTAACGCCTCCTCTTTGTCACGCTTACGTTTTAAGCACGCACACTCACGACCATTGGATCAAGATCCAACAGCCGAAATCTCGCCTCACCTATGCCTTCAGAGGATGGGGAGCGGTGCTGCGACTGTGATGGCGCCACGTGACACCATCATGGCCGTCCATTTTCTGTGATATGTAGAAGGTGCCACGATGTTGAATTGAGCCGATTTTCGTGCTATTAGGCTGCGATCATCAATCCAAACACATCTGTGTAGTCGTATTTGTTGTTTGAAGTGTGGTTTGGCACAATCTTGGCCCTTGTCTCTAGGCTTCCTCAGACTATATCTAGTGCTACGGATGTCCGATCAGGGCGATCTTGGAGTCATTGAACTCTAATCGTCGCCTTAATCAGATCCGTACGGTTGGATCTTCGATCCGAGACCCCGATTAAAAGTTGCCCTATCCCTAGCCATAAAAAGAGACAATTACTATACAATTTATACAATTTGACCTAAATGCATGATTATGCATGTTATACAATATTTATAATGTATGATGCTAATATGACACTAAGAACATGCATTAATAGACATTTTTGGTCATTTAGATGTATGCACATCATATGGGCCCTTTAGATGGGTTGTGCCCTTAATGATTAATTCAAATGTGTGTGCATGCACAACCAGGGTTTACAAACAAAGTTATTTGATGATGTCTTTTAGGGTTCAACCTTGTTTAGTAGCTTTTAGGGTTTAATCTTTAGGTGTATTCAATCAAGGTTCAGTAGAACACTCCAAGTTTTGAAAGCAATGGTGTTGATATATTCCTTTAGAAATCAGAAAAAATGTGAAGTGCCAGGTTCAACCCAAAAAATCAACCTTAAGAGGCAAGTTACTTGATAGATCAGTTTTAAATTAAGTGATGCAGCTCAAAAAACTCAAGCAATTGGCCTGCTACTCCACTTAGTTAAGGCACACGAGAATGTTTGACCTATTCAGATTTCTACTCACTTATTTATGTGTTGAGTTAAGTGTACCTTGATGAGTCGATTTTCACTTTCGAAAATGATAATTAAGAAGATTTGTCATTGTATTTCTAAGTGGTGGAAAATTGAATAATCAAAGTATTGAATTAAAATAAACAACTCACAGGAGAGCGGGTCATGTCCACAAGGAGGCAATTGATTGGTCGGACCGGATAGGTTGTTAATATGATGATTTTATCATTGAAATGTGTATAGTGATTAACCTAATTCGAACCTAAACATCTCTTTACAAAAATTTTTAACCTGGCCTACTTGATTTTATCTTGCCACTTTTAGGCTCAGGGTCGAACTCAGGAAAGTGGGGTACAAGTCAAGCTTCTACGCCTTTCCTACAACGAGTCTCTTCCATTCGTTTATTGTGTTTTTGGTGTTTTTCTTATTTAGATTTTTTTTTGGTAATCTTAGTCCTTGAGGCACACCCTCAAAATTAGGTTCTTGGCTTTGAGCCAAAACAAAATTAAAAAATGGGTCTTACTGTTCGCAAGACGGGGTACCTGCAAGTCAAAGATTATCTTTTCTCTTTTATATATATTTTTTTTTGTCTTTTTACTAGGAAAGCAACAGAAATAAAGTAAATATAATATGTATATATATATATATGTATATATTATATATATAAAGGGGTGGGGGTGGAGGCGACGATGGAGTGTAGCACGATGTCGAGTCGATCGTCATCTAGAGAGACGCAACCAACACGACTAGGTGCCGCGTGGAATGTGGGATGGATGGTGGAAGATGTATGCGACCACGCTTTTTGTACGGATGTATCGGGGAATATTAGCAACTAATGCAAATATTCCCGCGATACAGAGTATGGTAAATAATGTGAAAATATATATATATGTATGTATATAAGTAAATATATCTATATGTATATATATATAGTTATAAATGTATAGGTATATATATATGTAGATATGTATATATATATGTATATATATATAGGTGTATATGTATATATATATATGTATGTCTATATGTATATAGCTATATATGTATATATGTATATGTATATATAGTATTATATGTATATGGATGTGTATATATATATATATATATATGTATAATAATAATATATGTATATGGGTATATGTATCTAGATATGTAGATATATGTATATAGTTAAATAGATATATATATGTATATATGTATGTATATATATATATAAGTATATGTATAAGTATATAGATATATATATGTATATATGTATGTATATATATATATAAGTATATGTATAAGTATATAGATATATACACTACTATGTATATAAATATAGCTATATATATATGTCTATATATGTATATATATATATATATATATGTATGTATATATGTATCAATATATAAGTATACGTATATATATATGTTTATAGTATAGGTGTGTGTGTGTGTGAAAGTGTGAGTGTAGGTGTGTGTGTGCATCGGTGTAGTGTGTGAGAGAGTGTTGTGAAAGAGAGTGAGAGAGAGAGAGAGAGAGAGAGAGATCGGGAGAGAGCGGGAGAGGGAACGCAGGCAGCTGCACAGCTGGAAGCGAGTTAAGTCGTCTACGCTGCGGGTCCGTCGTCTGGAGGTCGCGAGCGCACAGGCGCGTCTTCCTGCAGAGGAGATGGCCTGCGTCTGCCGGCTGCAAGCGCCAGGAACTCGCGACAGAGCGCGTGGGGCTGGAGGGCGAGGGGTCTGCAGGCGAGCGCGGAGGGCGGCATAGGCTGGCAGGGGTTGGGAAGACGCTTGGCCGGCCGCTGCAGAGGTGCGCAGCGGCTGGTTGCGGGCGTGGAAGGTGGGAGACAAAGCGAGGAAGCGGACGCGGAGAAGGTCTGCAGGCGGGCGCGGAGGGGCTGGGGCGCCTGCAGACGCTCGCGGAGGCTGCAGGGGCTGCTGCTGCTGCTACGGCCGCTGCTGCGAGCTTCAAACCTTGAAGCGGCAGCAATGGCGGGAAGTTGCGAGAACGAAAAAAAATGAAAAAGAGAGCCACCACTCCCACCGGCTCTTTGAAGAGCTGGGCGGTGGTGGTCTCACTGTGGTTGTGTGCACCACAGTGAGAGCTCCTGCTCGCCGGGTATCTCCTCGAAGGAGGACCGGCGTATGGAGGGGAGGACTGCGGTGGTGATGAGCTGAAGGTGGTCTTTTATTTCTCTTGCTGCCGCCAGCCACCTTGAAGGGAAGAAACCATGGCATTTTATAGGAGGAGAAGGCATGGCCATGCAGCATGGCTGCTGCAGGGAGAGGCTGCAGCAGGGACGAGCATGGCAGGGAGAGGGCGCTGCAGGGGACGTCTTGCTGCAGCATGGCACGAGGAGAAAAATGCAGCCGCGGGAAAATTGGCGTGAGAAGTTGCAGCAGCAGGAAAAAATAAAAAATCAAGTGGAGAAATAAAAAGATGTGGATTTTGCAAGGATGCACTTAAGGAAAAACGTAATTTGCGAGGCCTTTTATTTCATTCTCTTCTCCTCTCAATTAAATGCATGAATGCATGTATTTTTACAAATGCAACTACGGAATCCTAATGTGCATAGTTAATGCTAGGAAATAGCATAAGAAGGCATTATTGCAGCCGTATTTTGAGGTGCAATCATACCCCCATGCCTATCTTTTGCTAATCATTAGCAAAATAGTATTTAGAAATGATCTTAAGCTGAAAATTTTCTTCAGAGGTAATATAGGTGTGTTTATTGTCGAATATTGTGAGAACCAACTTGTAGAGAATACTACCAGTACTTTAAGTCCCACATGACAAAGATCATCTCTCGACTAACCAGGACTCTTGATATTTAAACCTTAAGTACGATTTCCAGGACCCAGGAGGTTTTTGCCGCACTCGAGAGCTCAAGAGATTATGGCTTGTGCTTAGTGAAGGATCAAGACTGACCATATGAACATTGAGACTCAAGCCCAGGGTTTCACGAATCTTTAAGTACAGGTTGATTCCAGTTTCAGCTCATGTCTTCAGATTGACCCTTAAGATGATGACGGAAAACTCAACTCCCATTTTCTGACATTTGTAGCTCACAGGAAAGTAGAACTTTACAGATATTTGTGAGATATACTAACTTATTTGCAAACTTTTTTTTTGAAACACATGTCAGTATATCTCTTACAACATTTTTTTTTTGAAGGAGCACACTTTTTTTCTTTTTGGTGGAAAGAGTCGCTCCTAAACACAAGACTAAAGCCTGGGATAAAATGTCTACCTGCGCACGCAGGTAAGGACTCCACCTTAGCTAATGAACACTAGGGTTGGATCTTTTGTTCACCTGGTCTCTCCTGATATATGTAGTGTGAACCAAGTTTACTTAAGCTCTCAGGTAAAAGCAAACCAACGAATCCTATACTGGTGTCTCAGGTACAAGAATACGTCCTTAGTTAGGAGAGATTCTGATCTATTTTGTCAATGCTTAAGTGAATTAAGTCGAGCCTGAGCGAATTAAACTTCTGTGGCCTGGAAAGTCTTCAAAACAAAGGTTGAATATCCATAAACACTTATTGTATTTTTTGTTTCAGCTTTTAGATCATTACTAAACACCATTTATTTATATTTTTTTTTTCTTCTTTTTTCTTTTTCTTGCATATTTATAAATGGGTAGAAACTGTATGATACCATAAAATACCCGGATCCTATGGATGCCTATCCACCCCCTCATGCCAAACAATGTTATGTCCTCATATGCATGCAGGGAAAGGTAGAGAAAGGACGAAAGATCGGGTAACAAAAGCTGATGTGCAGGGTATACAGCAGGGTGGTAGGGTGGGTGGTTGGTGGATGGTGAAGAGAAAAGTGAAGTGATCGCGATAGAGGCGTGAAAAGTGATGGTGGATGGTGAGAGATTTGGCATTTCTTGGGATGAGAGTGTCCCAGGTGGATCAGAAAACAGATCAGGAAGAAGAGGTTGGCCCTTAGATTGGCTAAGAAGAGGGGCTCTTTGGATAGATGGATCCAAAAAGGAATAGCCCCAATGAGTAAGATGTGGGCTCAAGGTCCCAGTGTGGAGTTGCAAATCACCTGATTTGGCAGGAAAGAAAGAGCAATCCGATCTTCAAGAGTGTGGACCGGCGGTGAGTAGCCCGGAGATGACTCAGACCACGAGGTATGGGAAGCGGAGAAAATCTCGTCAGTAGTCTGGTCAGGAGAAGGTACGGGAATAGGGAGGGCTTGGGGAACGTCACAATTTGTGTTGGTCAGGCAGTCGTCAGGTAATCCGCCGCAGTCTGAATAGATCCCAAATAGTCCGATACATGTACTAACGGTCATGTCCTCGTCAGACGTGTCATCCTCGATGCAATCGCAATCAAAGTTCTTGGCTTCCTTGAAGATGTTCAGCTTGATCTTTTCAGATCCAACGGCAATCTCAATACAACCCGACTCGCAGTCGATAAGGGCGCAGGCTGTGGCCAAGAAAGGACGACCGAGGATGATCGGACTATCAGAAAGTGAACTAGGAACTTCCATATCTAAAACAAGAAAGTCAACAGGAAAACAGAGACTGTTGACCCTAACCACCACGTCTTCCACCACACCCTTCGAGATTTTGACAGAACGATCTGCCAACTGTAACGTGACAGGGGTGGGTTTCAGATTTCCCAAGGAAAATTTTTCGAGCATGATGGTCGGTACGAGATTTATGGAAGATCCTAGATCAAGCAGGGCACGGTTAAAATTGCAACCTTGAATGCTACAGGAAATGAGTGGTGTGCCCGAATCTTTCTGCTTCGGTGGTAGGTCTGACAGTATAGCACAACTCGCATAAGGCGAGAGAACCACCAAATTCTTAGTTTTCTTTGATTGTCGCCTGGGTGTTGTGTAGTCCTTGAAAAATTGGGCGACAGTTGGTATGTGGTCGATAGCCTCGAGCAAGGGTACCTTGATTTCTACATCCCTGAACAAATTACGCAGGTTATCAAAGGCCTGCGTATCTTTCTTTTTGCCTTTTGGCTCCCTCAGTAGAGCCTCAAGGAATGGGACTGATTCTGGCAACAATTTGGGTGTATCGTCCTCTCGCGAATGCGGTGCGCATCCCAAATGAGAGGGCAATGAAGAAGAAGATGGGCTAGGATCAGGTCGAGGCAGATCAACGGTCTGCTTACCTCTCCTTGTAGTGATAGCATTGGACGATGCGGGTCCAATGGGATCATACAGCGGAGGAGGGTTCGCAATGGGGACATAAGAGTGCAGTGCTGCAGCGGGATTAGCCTGAAATCCCGGTGGGATGCTCGGAGCTTGCAGAATTTGATTAACCTGTCACTGAGAAGGTTGTACCTGTGGTTGCGGACCACGGGGTACGAAGTTTCGTAGGTTGGGAACAGGTTGGGCAGGAAGAGTGCCCTAAGATCGAGTCGCCATGCGTAGTTGACTGATCTCAGCATTCTGCTGCGCCAATTGGTACTGAAGAGAGGTCATATTCTCTTCATGCCGCTTCGACATGTCCATCATCATTCGCATCAATTTGTCAAGAGGACTTGATGCGTGTTCAGTTTGTGGTACGCAAGGGCCTGGTGGTGGATTCACCATAGGATTAGACTGGGCCCTTGGGATGACAGGTGCGGACGGTCGCATTGGTCCACTTGCGGGGTTTTGGTGCTGCAGGTTGTTGGACCATGCGAAGTTCGGATGGTTGCGCCATCCTGAGTTATACGTGGCAGAGAACGGGTTATTCCCCAGGGCGCAATCGTATTCTATGCCAGAAAACGCGTCCGCATGTAAGTATGCGTCCGAGTACACGGAGGCTTTGTCCTCCGTGTCGAAATACTGGCTCGCAGAAGCCAGTTCCACATGACTTACCGAGTCGCTTGGCGCGACACTCGGTAGGGAAGGTCTAACGGGGTTTCTCGGGATAAGCTTGGTGTTGGAGGAATTTGGATTGTGACGAAGTGGTGAAGAGGTGGTGTTTGCCAGAGATCGGGCGGGGTTAGCCAGAAGCTCGTCCAGCTTCTTGTGCACGACGGAGACTTCATCCAGTTTTTGTGCAATAAGGCTTAGATCAGTGGATGAATGGGAGGGTCCCATGTCAACTTCGTGGACATTTCGGGGCTGGCTAGTACGATTAAAGGCGACAATGGAAGCATTGTTTATTTAGTTTTCACTCATATTTTCAAACAGTTCAAATGCTCCATTCTCGTCTTTATTCATAAAATTCCCTCCACAGGAAGCGTCTGCAATCTGCTTCAAAGTCTCATTTAGCCCGTAGTAGAAAATCTGGGCTATATGCCACTTAGGCAGACCGTGGTGCGGACACTTCCTGAAGAGGTCGTTATACCTCTCCCATGACTCATGAAATTGTTCGTCGTTTTGTTGCGTAAATGAAGTGATAGCACGGCGAAGAGCATTGGTTCGCCCGATTGGGAAGAACTTCTTGAGAAACGCTATTCGCATCTCTTACCAACAGTGGATGGCTCTCCCAAGAGTGCGTAACCATTGCGACGCTTTATCCCGCAATGAAAGCGGGAACATCTTCATGAGGACTATAGGTAACCCAACATTTCTTGGTTTAACAGTTTCAGCAAGTCGGGTAGGTCTTCCAAGTGGAGAAATGGGTCTTCCCTTGCAAGACCATGAAAGTGAAAATTGATTAAGCCAATTATGTTCGATTTTAATTCAAAGTCGTCCCCGCCTATGGGGACCCGAATTTGTCCTATGGTCTCTGTAGCAGTGGGATTCTGATATGAGCTAAGAGACCTAGGCTCCTCCCGTTCGGGAGGGTTCTGCATTTCCTCCAATGTTTCCCGAATGTCTTCCATTTGCTCATTATACATTTCCATTTGGGCTTGGAGGCGGGTTATGGGATCTAAGGCTTCACCACCTGGTGGGTTCTGAGGGTGGTTTCCTCCCTCGGGATTTGGGGGTGGGCGTGCAGCCATGTTTATGGAGGAGGAGGATGATTTGCTTCTTTTCTAGATTTATCAGTCAATTCAAACAGTTCAGGGTTTTGTGACCTCCTCCCAAACATGCACTACCGCAGGAAGATTTGGGGAGATGAGAAGGGAAAAGAGACGAGAGAAATGACGCCGCAAAGGTACACTTAATTACAAATCAATACAGTCAAGTTCCTAACCTCTATAGTGTGCCCTTAGACCTAAAGATCTAAGTTACCTACTATCACGAACTACGGAACCGAATGCGAGCACCGCGGAACCACCGGGCCAGATTGAAAGGCCGTTTGCCCCAGTCTTAGACACCCGATAGCACGCGGGAACTCTCACCAGCACGCAGCCGCTACACACAGGTAGTTAGACCTCCAATCCTTAAGAAGGGTCAAGTTACTACCAGTTTTAGTTAGAGGCTTAGGGTCAAGTGCTTTTAGAATGTGAAGGGCGTTGTTTACGAGTAATGCCCAAGTGATTGATTTTTAGAGTGTGTAAAACAAGCATGCAACGGGGAAATCTCCCCCAATTGAAATTTTTAATTGGTGAATGGTTTTTAGAGTTCAGCCCTAAGTAATATGAATTTTAGGATTTTGTTGAATTACCAATTCATCCAATCTCCGGATTTTTGTGAGAATACAAGTTTTCTTTCTAGCCCAACAAACCCTTCTTCAATATCAATTAGTTAATGCATGCTAAAATGCAATGGGCTACCCTAAATGGAGATTTTTATATGTGGATGCACGAATCAGTTTTAAATTAGTGTGAAAGGGAGCCAAGCACTTCAACTCAAGTGCTCCCAATCACCAAAAAAAAATGTCCACACAAGACTCAACCAACAGATAAAGAAACTAAAGTGTTGGTGTTGAAATACTCGGGATCGAATCTGAGGCAAGTTGAAAGGTCCTGGTGGGATTGGAATCAACTCAATTCCAAGTCTCCCCATCAAAAATGTGATCCCAAATTGTAGATAAGTGAGGCAAACGAGAGGTGCAATCAATCTTTTTATTTGCCTCAGAGAATACTTCCCACGACGAAAAATCCAAGAATCAAGATTTCGGATTTTCGCTATGCGAAGTAGGGCGGGAAATCCTGGGGCAGTAGGAGTGAAGACAATCAATCAAACAAGTAAATTTTAATCTACTTGCCCAAGAAATCCGAAAAAGTTTTTCTAGTTTTTAGTTTTTTTTTTTTTATTAAGGTGGCAAGTTAACCCTAGTTTGCTAAGAAAAGAAAACCTACTTGTTCGGCAACGTGTGCAAAGCTCCAATGCAGTGTCGACGTCTTCATGCTCTCGTTCCCGCCTTTGATCTACCCGTCTTCTCCTTGCAACCAAGTTCACCGGCACACCAAAAAAAATTAGAAATACCCGTGAATAGAGAAGAGAAAAATTGAAAGGAATTGAATAGAAACTTACTTGAAGGTGCCCTTCCCCAGCAACGGCACCAGAAAAGATGATTGGTCGGACCGGATAGGTTGTTAATATGATAATTTTATCATTAAAATGTGTATAGTGGTTAACTTAATTCGGACCTAACCATTTCTTTACAAAAATTTTTAACTTGACGTACTTGATTTTATCTTGCCACTTTTAGGCCCATGGTCGAACTCAAGGAAGTGGGGTACAAGTCGAGTTTATACGCCTTTCATACAACGAGTCTCTTCTGTTCGTTTATTGTGTTTTTGGTGTTTTTCTTATTTAGATTTTTTTTTGGTAATCTTAGTCCTTGAGGCACACCCTCAAAATTAGGTTCTTGCTTTGAGCCAAAACAGAATTAAAAGATGGGTCTTGCTGTTCGCAAGACGAGGTACCTGCAAGTCAAAGATTATCTTTTCTCTTTTATATATATATTTTTTTATCTTTTTACTATTAGGAAAGCAACAGAAATAAAGTAAATATAATATGTATATATATATATGTATATATTATATATACAAAGGGGTGGGGGTGGAAGCGACGATGAAGTGTAACACGATATCGAGTCCATCGTCGTCTAGAGAGACGCAACCAACATGACTAGGTGCCGCGTGGAATGTGAGATGGATGGTGGAAGATGTATGCGACCACGCTTTTTGTACGCATGTATCGGAGAATATGAACAACTGATGCAGATATTCCCATAATACAGCGTATGGTAAATAATGTGAAAATATATATATATGTATGTATATAAGTAAATATATGTATATGTATATATATATAGTTATAAATCTATAGGTATATATATATATAAGTATACGTATATATATGTTTATAGTATAGGTGTGTGTGTGTGTGAAAGTGTGAGTGTAGGTGTGTGTGTGCGTCGGTGTAGTGTGTGAGAGAGTGTTGTGAGAGAGAGAGAGAGAGAGAGAGGGCAGGAGAGAGCAGGGGAGAGTAGGAGAGGGAACGCAGGCAGCCGCACAGCTGGAAGCGAGTTAAGTCGTCTGCGCTGCGGGTCCATCGTCTGGAGGTCGCGGGCGCACGGGCGCGTCTTCGCGCAGAGGAGATGGCCTGCGTCTGCCGGCTGCGAGCGCTAGGAACTCGCGACAGAGCGCGCGGGGCTGGAGGGCGAGGGGTCTGCAGGCGGACGCGGAGGGCGGCAGAGGCTGGTAGGGGGCGGGAAGACGCTTGGCCGGCCGCTGCAAAGGGGCGCAGCGGCCGGTTGCGGGCACGGAAGGCGGGCGACAGAGCGAGGAAGCGGATGCGGAGAAGGTCTGCAGGCGGGCGCGGAGGGGCTGGGGCGCCTGCAGACGCTCGCGGAGGCTGCAGGGGCTGCTGCTGCTACTGCCGCTTAGCTGTTGCTGCGGCCGCTGCTGCGAGCTTCTGACCTTGAAGCGGCAGCAATGGCGGGAAGTTGCGAGAACGAAAAAAAATGAAAAAGAGAGCCACCACGCCCACCGGCTCTTTGAAGAGCTGGGCGGTGGTGGTCTCACTATGGTGGTGTGCACCACAGTGAGAGCTCCTGCTCGCCGGGTATCTCCTCGAAGGAGGACCGACGTATGGAGGGGAGGACTGTGGTGGTGATGAGCTGAAGGTGGTCTTTTATTTCTCTTCCTGCCGCCAGCCACCTTGAAGGGAAGAAACCATGGCATTTTATAGGAGGAGAAGGCATGGCCATGCAGCATGGCTGCTGCAGGGAGAGGCTGCAACAAGGACGAGCATGGCAGGGAGAGGGCGCTGCAGGGACGGGCTGCTGCAGCATGGCGCGAGGAGAAAAATGCAGCCGCGGGAAAATTGGCGTGAGGAGAAGTTGCAGTAGCGGGAAAAAATAAAAAATGAAGTGGAGAAATAAAAAGATGTGGATTTTGCAAGGATGCATTTAAGGAAAAATGTAATTTGCGAGGCCTTTTATTTCATTCTCTTCTCCTCTCAATTAAATACATGAATGCATATATTTTTACAAATACAATTACGGAATCCTAATGTGCATAGTTAATGTTAGTAAATAGCATAAAAAGGCATTATTGCAGGCATATTTTGAGGTGCAATCAACAATGACCTATTAAGACTCGCTAAATTTGAAAATAATAATGTCCATAATTAATTTTCCTAAGTAAGCAAGCTAAAAACCCCTTTTTAATTAGGATAACAATGCATGTAATCATTGAACTTGCATTTCAATAAATGATGAGAGGGTTCTTATAAAATCACTAGAATATAATATTATTAAAAAAAAATTCTCCTTTTGCAATGGCAATGAAATGTAATAAGAAATCAAATGCAAAACAGGGGAAGGATTTCCCCTTCACCGTGCGCGACGAGGAAGGCTTGGCCGGAGACGCGAAGCTCGTCAGAGGTCCTTCAGGCTGGGCCGCACTCGATGGCAGTAGTAGCTCGGCACGAGGTGGCTGGAGACGAGAGAACAGAGGAGAGGTCGACGGTGGGTGGTGGCGAGCTGCAGCTCTGTTTGCTGCTAAAGCTCGCGAAGGTGAGGGGACGCGAGTGTGCTGGGCGTGCGGGCACGGGTGGAGAGCTCGTGGGGGAGGGGTGAGGCTGATCGGCGAGGGATGCACGCACTACATGCTGTGCGCACTGGAGGTGTGCACAGGCAGAGGTGCAGCGAGCGGACGTGCACGATGCTGCTGCTGCAGGCGGTGTGTGTGCGCGGGAATGGCGAGGGAGCACAGCGAGGGCGTGCGCGCACCTGCCACGGTGGAGTTGAAGGGCAATCGCATGGGAATGTAACAAGGAGGCATGCGTAGGAGGTTGCACGTTGCTACACGCGCGGATGCCCTACTGGCCGTGCATGGGAAGGAGGATGCGGGCAATGCTGGTGGTGGCGTGATGTGTGGACAAAGGCAGGGATGTCTTAAGTGAGCGAGAAGGTGCGCAGTGGCGGTTGTCAAGGGAGGTGATCTGTAATACAGAGCTTTGCGATGGCGGTGCAGACTGTCACCCCGCACGCCCACGGTGGCGAAGCTCCGCCGCGGTTGACCGGTGGTAGTGGAGTGGATGAGAACAAGTTCTCTGCACGGTGAGGAGTGGGGATGGAGGCCTCCTCTAAATGGCAGCTATTCCTCCTCCTTTGTAGCTGTGGCTATAAGGATTTGAAATCCAAATAGGCGGGAGGAGATCCACCGTCGAGTGAATGCTGGCAACTGTGAAGAGTGAATGTGCAAGAGGAGGAGGCGAAGGCGGAGCGGTTACCTGCAGAAGGAGAAGAAGAATAATAATAAAATAATTAGGATTATTTATACATAATCCCTTAACTTCTATGTTAATTAAAATAATGTATGTAATGCACCTAATTAATTAACTAATCAAATGCCTGCAATTCTAGGTTAATTCTAATTGCATTTAGATATGGATGCCACACATGAATTATGCACTTAAGCTAAAAATATAAATTAATTTATTTACATCCTAATGTATGCTATCTAAATGTTAAAATTAACTTAATGTCTAGGCACTTAAATACTTAAATAGCCCACAAATATGGACTAATCATACTGGGTCCACAAGTCAGATCCCGGTTAAGTGCTAGAATTGATGTGATTATGCGCCTTAGGGTGAGAAGTTGTGGGTGTTAAGTGTATAGCTTTCAGAAAATCCCATAAGAAAAGAGTTTTTTTTTTTGTTTTTTTATATATGCAGGGGGTGAGATGAGTGGAGGTGGCAAACAAACAACCGAATATATCCTAGGGTTTATAAAAGGCACCTAAGTTGATTTGGGTTTGAGTTATTAGTGTGGTGAAATGAACTTGTGGGTGGGGAAGTGGGTGGAAACTTACAAAACCTTCATTCGCACTTTTCTCTGATCTAACCGCTTTGTCCGACCTCGGAAGAGTACCTGCAATCACAGTAAGATCAGAGAAAAAGTGAGATAAAAGTTAGGTAAGGTGAAAAAAATGCGAGAAAAACCAAAGAGCGTTGCCTCCCTAGCAACGGCGCCAAAATGATCGCAAGTATTTCACGAATTAAAATTAGGGGTTTCGGAGGACCCATCGTTGTAGCTCGCAAAACGCATCTAATAGATAAAATTTATAACCAAAACTCGAAAAGTAAGTCCCAGGTCGAACACGGGGTGGCGAACATTTGGTCTTGAAAATCCGCATTTCTCTTTTATTTGTTTTTGGTCATTTTTATCTTTTTTGATTTTTTTCGTATTTTTAGCGAGCAAGAGAACAAGTCGATGACTTCTAACTAATCCACTTGCAACAATATAAGAGAGAGAGAAAGAGAGAGAAACAATCATCTATTTATAAACGAATGTTTGTTACACTACAAAAGCAAAAAATCTACACTACAAAAGTATAAAAAGATAGAATGAGGTGAGAGAAATCCCCCTCGACGGTCTCTCAGAGGACGACTCGCTCTGACGTTGCCTGGAGGAAGGTGGTCAAGAGTGGGACGAAGGAGGACGAAGCCGGAGGATGGAGGATGGGGCAAGACAGCGTCACAGCGAGGATCTTCTTCCTAAAGGGCAGTGAGAGGACGGCCACGGGATGCTCCACGAATGGGGATGAGGGGAGGGAAAACTATTTGATTTTATACTCTAGAGGAGCATCCCGAGCTTGGGACAAGCTCTCTCTAGAGCCTTGGAGGTGGCGAGAGGAAGAAAGGAAGGGATGAAGAAAAATGGGAGGGGTAGGAGTCCTTTTATAGTGGAGGAAAGAATCAAATTCGTATACAGGACATTTAGTGATGGCCATAATTTTCGCTGAAGATCTGTCGCAAACGTCGCTGAAGACAGCCCACGCACCCACGCTGCTGCTGCGCTAGCACGCGCTCCGCGCGTCATGTCGTATGCCTCCACATGCTACACGCTTGCGTGCATTGCCACTGCGCGTGCGTGTGCATGGGCGACCTAGGTTGCACCATGTGGCATGATATGGGTCGTCCACCTTCTTTTGGTTTTAGGGGCTACTACAGAGGTCGGATTGAATCGATTTTTACGCTGTTGGGCTCCAATCGTCGACTCAAAACCATCCGCGTGGTCAAATTTGTCGTTTGAAGCTCTAAATTATGTCACCTACTCCCTTGACCGTTGATCTTCCTCGAACTGCATATGGTGCTACGGGACTCCAATCAAGGTGATTTCAGAGGCATTGGACTCCGATTGTCATCTTGATCAGATCCATATGGTTGGATTGTCAATCCGAGGCTCCAAAATAAATCTCCTTCTCTCCTGACCATAAAAAGGATGCAATTAACCTAAAATATACACTACTCTAAATGTAAAATGATGCATGCTATGTAATATTTATAAGATGGAATGCAAATCTAAGCCTAAGAACAAGCATAAATAGGCATTTTAACCTTAATAGATCTGTCTATATCATGATGATGGTGGTGGAGAACATGAAGCCCTTCTTGCTCCAAGCCTAGCTGCTCCTTGGCTTGAAAAGATCTCCTTCTTCTCCTTCCTTGAAAAGCTACTCCAAAGTGCGGTCTCCTCTTGGCAAGCCTAAGGGGGGCATGCCTAAACTTCTCCAAAGGTGGATGGCTTCCACCTCAATGTCTCCTCCAAGGGTAGGCGTGGACCGCCCTCAAATACTCCTCCTAGGGTAAGCATGTACCCTAGGTATCGTCCCTTTGCTTGGATTCTCCCTTTGGCTAACGTGGGCACAAGAGAGAAGAGAAGAGGGGAAGGCACCAAGGGGACAGAGTGTCCCCTTAATCTTCTTCTTCTTCTCTTGGCGTGGAGGAATAGGTAGAAAATTATGTAGCCAAAGGTGAATTAATGGTGGTGGGTGTTGGTCTTTTTATAGGAGTGGAAGGGGGTTAAGGGTAGTTAATGGATGGAGGGCTAGGATGGGTTGTAGAGGGTGGTTAGGAGATCCTAGGGTTAATAATGGGTGGCGCCAAAATGGGGGGATGCTTGGCATTTGGCGCCAACCCTAGGTGGGGACTAGGGTTAAGGATTGATGGTGGTAGGGTTAGGTGGCGTGTAGAGTTAGGATGGTGTAGTAGGGTGGTGGTTGGTGAATGTAGGGTGGATATAGTGACGAAGAGAAATTTTCTTGATTATGAAGATGATAGCGAAAAAAAGATGTCATTGTAGTCATGTAGTGGAAAATGTCTTAATCAAAGATCAAACAGATATTAATTTAAACCACCATAAAAATGTTGTATCCGCAGGGAGGATCAAGCTAAATAAACTCGTTATTATCAAAATGTAGGGTTAGGATGGAGCGTTGGCTCTGCATCATTTGGTTAATATCTTTGGTGAACTTTCTGGATTGAGGTTAAATGGAGACAAGTCTGGTTTGGTCTGCTTTGGTTTATCTGAGGAGGAGCAAGAAGCCTTAGCAGCCATCTTGATGACTCCCTTCATCAGTCTTCCTATCAGATATCTTGGGCTGCCTTTGATGTTTTCCAGGTTGAAGAAAGGTGATTGGAACTGCCTTTTTGACAAGATTTCTATGAAACTTGATGGTTGGCATAGCAGGTTCTTATCCAGAGGTGGAAGACTTATCTTGCTCAACTCGGTGATCACCTCCATCCCTGTCTTCTACTTTTCCACCTTCAAAGCACCACGATCCATTTGGAAAAGATTGGATGTGATGAGGAAGAGATTCTTTTGGAAGGGAGCTAGACATAAGGGTAGTTTCTTGCAACCTCTCAAGTGGGATCAAATCTGCTATCCTAAGGAGATGGGTGGTCTTGGGATCAGATCCTTGCAGCATTTTAATGATGCCTTGATGCTCAAATGGGCTATTAAGCTGCTGCAAGGTGATCTGAAACCGTGGTCTGCTTTGATTAGAGATAGATATGGAGCTTCCAACAGCATGATATCCAGACTTCAACCCAACTGTCCATCACCTTTCTAGAAATCTATAACTAAGGCTTTGGCTGATCACTTCCATCTACTGCAACTGTCACTTGGAGATGGCAGGTCTTTCAGTTTCTAAAAGGAGGGATGGTCTGAAATGGGTGTCTTGAAGAATCTCTATCCGAGAGCTTTTGCTGCAGCAGCTGACAAGGATGCTATGGTCAGTAAGGTCTGGTCCTGCAGCAATAGCAGTTGGAATCTAGATGGTGTGGAGTCTAGCAGAAGAGCTACCCGGTTATGGGAAGAAAAGAGAAGGCTTATATCAGACCTTGAAAGTTTCAGACCTAGGCCTGGAATGGAGGACAGATATCTGTGGGAGGGGATTTATAGTGTCCAATTTGGCTATAACAGAATGTTGAATTTTGAAGAGGGATGGAGACATGATTCCATTGACAAGAAGAAATGGTTGTTAAAAATTACTCTCAAGGTACAAATTTTCCTTTGGCTATGCAGGAGAGATGCGTTAATCACAAGTGATCTGCGCCACAGAAGATTAGGTACTGATCATCATGTGTGTTTTTTATGTGAGATGAGCACTGATAATGTAAATCACCTCTTCTTTTCTTGCCTTGTCACTAATGTCATCTGGAGAAAAATTTGTCAGGAGCCATTACCAGAGTGGGATTCTATCTGGCATGGGTTTGAGGTGAGAGGGAAACCACATGTCCACATGGATGCTACTTTTTGGTGTGTATGGAAGGCAAGGAATGAGAGACTTTTTCAGGAGAGGCCGGTATGTTGTGAGAATATTGTAAGAGAGTGCTGGTCCCTCATACAATCTTGGGGATCCTTTTTGTAATCTCCCTTGCTTTGCACATAATATACTGTTCCGGACTACTATCGCAGGACGATAGCTCTCCTTTCTATTTCAAAAAAAAAAATTTATCAAAATCCACTGTTCCCTCTTTATTTTCCTCAAAAATCAAGTTAAGATTCCTTTTAAACTAATTAATCGATAACATGATATGCTGGAATCGTCATTATGCAAAACAAGAGGAAGATGCTCATAAAATCACTAGAATAAAATATTATTATCTAAAAATTCAAAATAGCAACAATGGCAGTTAATGTAAATATTAATTCACGTGAAAACAGAGGATCAAATCTCTCTCTTCCTCGCGTGCATGGGAGGCATCGCCGACCGGCCTACAAGTGATGGAGGTGCACTGGAGGATAAGCATCGAGATGGCAATAACAGGGCAGCAGATGATTGCCGGAGGCAGCTGGTCGACGAAGGAATGGCCGACCGGAGGTGCGTGAGTAGCAGCCGTGAGAGACCTATTGCGCTAGATGAGAGGCACGATTGGTGGTCACAGCTGTCAGGGAAGGCGTAGTGGAGCTTGGTCGTCGACTTGGTGGTGTTGGAATCAAGGAAGAAGGTCGACGGAGTCCGAAAGCGTTGCTGCTTGCTGCAGCTTTTTGGGTTCTTTTGTGCGATGGAAGGGTGGAACAAGGGGTGGTTTGAAGGAGAGGAGGAGATGAGGGACTAGGTTGTGGGTTTTGGGGTTCGGGTGAGGGCAACGAGGCATGATGGTGATCTGCGGCGAGGAAGGTGATGAAGGTGAGGGGGAGGGGGGAGGACAACGGTGATGTTGGGTTGAGTTGCAGGTGGTGGTGGTGGTGGGTCACATGGAGAAAGAAGAGGAAGAAGAAGGGACAAGTGCGGTTGGTGTTGGTGTGGGTTTGGCAGTGATGGTGTGCGTGCTGTAACCACACACACCACGACAACAGGAGGGCGACGGAGATGTTGGCTTCAATCCACAGTGCGCGCTGCAGCCATGGTGCAGGCTTGATTTCATGGTGCACACCTCTTGCATGGTGCAGGCGAGAGGAAGAAGATGGAGAGCGAGCATGCGTAGGTCTTCTCGTGGTGGACTGGAGCAGGCTCTTTATTAAAAACAAATCCCCCATCTGTTTCTCTACAGCCGCCATCTTCTCCAACCACTCTGCGAGAGTTGCGAGTGGTTGGAACAGAAGGATAAACGCTAGCAGCTTTCATCAGATGTCTGAGTGATTCTTCAGATGTCTTAAAATATGCAGACCTTAGGGGATCTATGATGGTAATTCCCAGACATCCAAATTGAGCTCCAGACGTCTTCTAGAGTGATTTTGACTGTCTAAATGATACCTTCAAGTGTCTTGTGCTTAGCCTGCATCCACAAGTGATTATCATAACATATCATATGTTATTAAACATATGCATAATATGATACGTAGACTATGTTGAATTCCCACTTAATTCCTAATCAAATATCAACTAAGAATGACTAATTAAAGAGCACTTAGGCCAAATAATGATCCACAAAAGTGGACTTATCATATAGGGTGGCGCCAAAATGAGGGATGCATGGAGTGGTAGTTATGGTGGGGTTAAGTGGTTTTGGCACTACTTTAGGATGGTTAAGGGAGAGGGTAGGTGGCACCAAAATATGAAGGGTTAGGCTAGGTTGTGGTGGTAATTGGGTGGTGGTGATTGAGGGTGGCGTTGGCACCAACATGAAGGGGCGTGGGTAGAAGTTTTTGGCGCCAACTAGGGGTGGTGAGATGTAGGATTAGGTGGTTAAGGTTGGCGCCACATAAGGCTTCTAGAAGGGGTTTTATGTGTAGGGTAGAGATGTCCTTATGTGGTGATGTATAGGGTGGAGATTTAAGGAGGGTTGGCACCAATATGAAGGGGTGTGTGTGGGTGGTTTTGGCATCAACATGAGGAGGTGTGAAGGGGTGGTGGTTGATGAGGGTTGGCGCCAAAAATAGGTGGGTTAGGTTAGGGTTTAGTTAGAGTAAAGGGGAAAGGGTGGATGGCCATGGAGTTGGAGTAGGTTGGGAGCTTAGCTAAGCTCGTTAAGCTAGCTTAGCTAGTAGAGTAGAGGATGGTGGAGCTAAGGTTTGAGGAAGAAGGAGCTAAGAAAAATTTCTGGAGCTAGACTGATGCTACACTGGAGCTAAGGAAGCTGAGGGAATCTTCATGAAGACTCAACTACTAGCTTAGCTAGCTATTTTTCAGGTTAGTAGCTAAGCTAGGGTAGTTGAGCTGGTGCGAGCTGATTTCAACCTACCTAGAGCTAGGTTGAGCTGGAGCTGCCTTAGATGGAGACTCTTGAGCTAGCTTAGCTACTAGTTGACAAGTAGTAGCTAAGCTAGAAAGAATTGAGCTGCAATGAGCTAAGTGGAGCTGGAGAAAGTTGGTATTGAGCTAAGGTCAACTTAGTTGAGCTAGTTGGAGCTCCCAGTGAACTGAATGGAGCTGGGATGAACTAGATTCAACCAAGTTGAGCTGGATCTAAGCTGACTGAAGCTAATGTCAACTTAGTTGAGCTAGTTAGAGCTCCCAATGAATTAATGGAGCTAGGATGAACTAGACTCAACCAAGTTGAGTTGGATCTGAGTTGACTTGAGCTAGGTTTAGCTAGAATGTGTTGCCCTAAGCTGCCATCTAGCCAAGATGAGCTAAATGGAGCTAAATGGAGCTAATCCTAACCCAGGTAAGCTGGTATCCAGCTATGTGGAGTTGAATCTAACTGAGTTCTAGCTGAATTGAGTTTCTTCTTCACCATTTGCCTTCATGAGTGTCAGGGTTTTAGGGCTCTGCTTATCTGTTTTAACCCTAACACTTAAATAAACATGTTAAAAATAACAAAATAATGCAATGCATGCCTAACTTATATGATGACTGAATGCAACCCAAAATCTCATTTGTGTAGTTAAAATCCTAAAAACTAGGTTTGCTTTAGGGCATAAGAATGATGATAAACTGGAATTTATCACTCCACCACCACCCTCGTCTTCTCCGACCTTGGCTACAGCTCTCTGGCCATGTTCTTCATCAATTTCCCCTCCAGGTGATGTGGCTCCAGGTCTGGACGATTCCCAGGGCTTCAATCGAGCGAAAGAGCCTCAGCACTACCTCAATTTGACGAAGCCTCACCTCCTACTGCTATGCGAAGGAAGGGTGGCACTTTAGTGCCACATCGTGAAGCTACAAGCAGCCGATAGCATATAAGTGGCTTTTCTACCTTAGCCTTCTTTCCCAGTACACCGCGGGTCGAGTCCCCGCTTCACGTGCCTCCTCGCACACTCACGCCTCGCCCATGCACATGCCCACGAGTCTGGCCACTTCTTAGGATCCAATTACCTGAGACTAAACCCGATTAACCCCAAGTCTGAGAGAGAAGAAAGAGGAGAGGTCATTAAGGAGGAGGAGGGAGGGTTTTGCTCTAAGGAAGTTGGCACTATGCTGAAGAAGAGGCCAACACTTAGCCTTTGAAGAGAAAAGCCCTCCAGTGCTTGAGAAAGCTATGCTTGAAGAGGCCTTGTGCTTGAGAAGGCTTTGAAGAAGGGTTGCCACCCTTGTGTGCCTTATGTGAAGCTCTGATAAGTAAAGGTTAAGGCGTCTGATGCTTTGTTCTGTCGTCTAAAAGGTTGATTATGAGTACTGTTGAATTATTTAAGTAGCTAAGTTGAGTTGATTGAGAATACTGTTGAATGATTTGAATATTTGGGTATATGCTTAATTAAGATGAATAATTGGTTATTCAAATCACCATTGTTTTGTCTTTTATATTTCTTTTTACCCTATGACTCTTTGAGATATTGATGATTATTATTAACTATCAATTTGAGAAATTGTATTCATTGAATATCCGTTATTTTACTCAATTAATTGTGCTCATCTATTTTAAATGAAGATTAATGTGTGAATTCCACATTTGCTCCCTGCGAATGACCTCAGACTCCAATTAGAATCTAAGTTTATAAATTTAAATGCTTTGTTGTGCGAATTAGGAGTGTACTACAACGAACACATATTAAAATCTCCTCTTTCGCCATACAACATTTTAGCACCGTTGCCGAGGAACAATGCATAATTCACCATTAGTCTTATATTTCTTGATTTATCTAAGCACTAACTTTTCCTATTTACTTTCTTGTGATTTTGTAAGGTACATCACGAAGAGATCTTCCACACAAATCAACCACTCTAGGGGCAGGTAAACTCTCTCTTCTTCCCTAATCAATCTCCTAATCTTTTGGAAGAGAGAAAAAGAAACAAATCAATTAAGACCTACCTGCCTTATTTGCCTAGTAATTATCATTTAAAGGCAGGTTTCTGATTTGCGAATTCAAATCAATATTTGATTGAAGTTGAGATGATTCTATTTAGAGATCCCTACCCTGATTTCTTGTACCTACTAGGGATTTATGCTTAATTTCTGATCATCTTGGACTACGCACTTCTTGTTTGAAGTCTAAGGTGCACATTTTGAGATCAATTAGGGTTTTTACTCTAGGGTTCTGAAGTGTTAGTTCACAATTGTCTGATTAAAGGAAATTGATCTTCTCGCATTTGTGTGCTACCCAAGCCCTTGTTTTAAAAGATCTATTCAAGGAAAACCCTAAAATCAGATTCTAAATTCACTTGAACCCTAAAACTTTGGACATAATAACCTGAGAATCAATTCAGGGTGATCTTTGTGTCTTGACTCAGATTTCATCCTCAATCCTTTAGGGCAGGTCAGGTGAAATTGACTTACTTTGTGGGCTAATCAACCTCCAAATTAGGTCACAAATTGAATTAACTTCTAATCAGGTGAAATCCAAGGCACAAATTAGGACTAAAATTTGTAGACTTAAGGTCTCAATTCATACATTCTGGTCTACTTGGAACCGCAGTGACAAGAAAGGTCGGGTGGGGGAAACCCTGTAACCCATGGGGACTCTCTACCATGTAGGGGTATTTGCGAGGCTCTCCCTTTCTGGTTTCCTAAGTACATCTTGGGTGTGTGGATTTCTGTTTCAGAGGTATCATCCACCTTGAAACAGCCTTAGTCATCCAAAAATCTTTAGGTGCCTTGATTGTGTCCAATTCATATCCAGTCCCTCATCTATTCTTTAAAGCACATACACAGGAGGGGTCCATAGGTTGTTGACCTAGAGGCCTCATTAGAGTTGATTTTTTTGGGGATTTCTAATTTGATCTAATCAAGTCAATCTGAACCTGAATTTGATTCTACATCTTAATTCTACCACTTGATTTGAAAATGCAACCAGACAATTTAGGAAGAATTTGTAGGAAACCTGAACCCCAAATAAGCATAAAAGAAAAGATGATCGAGGCTGCTCTTAGACATCAAGATGAGTATTACAAAACCTCTGATCTATCTAGGCACATTCAGGTTAATGTTTCAAAAACAACAACCCACATTATGAATCGTGTTGAAATGATTTTGACACAAATGACACATGGTTCAACCTGGGATAATCTATTATTAGAATATATTGAATTGAGGAAATTACATAGCAATGAGTATCGACAATGTTGGTCAAATCCCCTACTGTTGGAAAAACACCAAGGTCTCATGGAGGAACGTGGAAAATTACTGAATAGGGTGTATGAAGCCATTGATCAAAAATACCCAGATATCCCTTTAGAAACTGATGAGACACCTTGGAACAACATTGAGGATCAATATGATTTCCCAAAACCCTGGTTTGAGAATAGAGGTTGTTGTGAACCCCCAACCCAAATGGAATCAGATTCAAACTTCATACAGATTGACATGCTTGATATTGATGAGGGTTGGGAGGATCCAATTACAAGTGTTCTCAATTTTGAACCAGCTTTAGAAAGCCATGAAGTTGGTCCATCATGCCTTCATTTTCCAAACACCTATGATGAATTAGACTCAGAACCTCTCGAGGATGTAATTCCCAAACCTTATCCTGTTAAGGTTATCCTCGAGAGTAATTTTGACATTTCAATAGAACCATGTCCAGATTCTAGTGATCCAATACCTACCTTTAACCTAGAATCTAGATCTAAACCTATTTGGGATGATCAAGAGGCCCAAGGTGATGAGAATCATATTTTGGATCTAAACTATGATTATGGGCCTGTGTTTGATGATTACACCTCTCTAACCTCCTTAGAAATACAAATTGATTTTTTGGAACTCAAATCAATTTATGATACAGAAACAAAGTAATTGGAAGAGTTGGATTGTGATTGGGTCTATCCTAGGAGCCAAGAACCTAAGCCTATGCCTAATAAGGACACCTCTTTGAGCTCAGAATTTGAGATTAGGTTAGATCCAAGTCAGGTTGTTGATTCTATGCATCACGATTCATTCTATGGTGGAAATCCTGATTTGGAATCAGGTTCAGAAATTAATCTTCACAAATTCTTCGATGATTTCAAATTCTACTCTAATTTCGAAGAACCTTTGTTTCCTAACAATTATGAGCCAATTTACGACCTCAGTATCCATGATCCATTCTTTGATTCTGATGTTGAGGCCAATGATTTGGACCTAAAAGAAGCCACACCTTCTAATCCACATATAGAGCCATTCAAAATTCGAGCCCAACCCCGACCCACCACCGGACTCAACTTCTACTCTGATTCACCTCTCTCTGATCCGGTTGCATATGATTCTCCTCCATCTTTTGATCGGGTATCGGACATTGATCAGACTATTAATCACTTCTCATCCTTCTCTGATCTCACCTGTAGGGTTCCTACATCTTCTACAACTCCATTTTATTTTGACGATCCCTACTCTGATCAGGCTGAGCTGATTTAGCTAAACCCAGAATTCACATTTCCATATCTCTTTGAGCCTCAAAATATCTGGTGGGCTCCATACTTATTGATTCACATCCATCAACCCACCAGACTGATTGGGTCTGGTCTACATCACTAGCCTATTGATGTAAACAAGCACCTAGTTGGACCAACTAAGTTATTGATCAAGGTGCTTGTTCTACAAAATTCCTCCGATTTAACCACCCCTTCTCCTTGACCACTTTCTACTCGGCTGAAGGCATTGAATTTAGCGCTTAACGAGAGGCAACCTGTCATTCCAAAAACTCAAGACCCTTTAAATCATCCTTTTTAGCTACACTCCTACTGCACTTTTGAGTTCAACTTTAGGACAGCCGACTCCAACTTTGGTACCTGTATCAAAGCTTGAAATTGTCCACAATAGTCATCCTGACCCATTCACCCACCCTTTGATCTATGTTCTAAACCTTAAACCAAACTGAATTTGTACCCTCCTGGTTTACAATAAGGACATTACAAAACTTAGGCATGGGGGGGTGTTAAAGTGCAAACAAATGAAAATTCAATTCTCTGAAGAGTTCTCACAAAAATAATACATATTCAAAAATGAAAAAAAAACTAAAAAAAATGAAAAAGAAAAAAAATGAAGAAAGTGGAGGAAATTTTGAGAATTGATTGAAAATCTCTCTTAAGGAAAATAGAAAATTCAAATGTCAAAAAGGAGCAAAATCAAAAACAAAAAAAATGATAGTCATAGCATTTGATTATGGAATCTACTTAAATTCTAGACCTAATCAAAAGAAAATTAAGTCCTGAAATGAAAAAGACAAGGAGATTAGTATGAGTGCTGATCTTAGGCCTCTTGGGCTTATTTTAGGGCTTAAACATTTATGTATTCATTAAGATATGGATTGGTCCTCAAGAGGTTGAGGAAAGTACGAAGCTAATATAGTAGGTCTAAGGCTTAGGGATTATTCGACCCCGTTGCCTACCCTTTGGTTTATGGGACTTGGTAACCTAAGCACCCAAAAATCACACACTAAGTCTGGTTCAGTGCACTTAATAAAGAAAATCATGCCAAAAGCATTCTATTCTGAAAAGCTATCTCAAAGATCTGGCTTAGGAACGGCTTGACAACACAAGTTGATCGGATGAGTTCCCGACGCGGAGATGTGGGAAATTCCTTTCTAAGATGTGTAATAACATATCGTCTCCTTGGTGCTTGTCTCCTAGGATATCTAAAAATCCTACTGGGGGCATGTAATCATCTTGTGCTGGTTCAGGTGCCATGGGTGGGATTATCCTGAAATGTTTATTGCCAAGGCCTGAATTTAGCTATAGAATGACATGGGCAGCACTATCCTAAAGTGTTTAAAGCTAGGGTTCTGGGGGTTTCCATGGGCAGTGCTATCCTAAAGCATTGAAAGCTAGGGACCCTTCGAAGATTGATGGTGGGGACAAGGAATCTGATACAGATCATGTTTAGGGCCAATTCGAGGCTGGATCTAGGGAAAAATAAAAAGGAAAGAGAGAAAACTCTCCAAATGAAAAACCCTTCTCTATCTCTCTCTTATCAAAATGCACTGGTAAATTGAACCTAGACATGCTACGTTTGCGCATGGGTGCTTTAACTGTTGGGTCCAACGAACCTTTGGGTGATTTTTGATAGCATTAGAAACCTTTATGGCAGACCCAAGCTGAAGATGGTCAGGTCTAGATCTCGATTGATACTTGAGCACCTCTAGGCCTTTTGTTGGCATTCTAACCTAATTTCTAGAGAATAACAAAAATCAAGCATCTGAGCATCAATGCATGGTCTAGAGATCTAGTTCTTTCCATTAGATTTTACTAAGGGACTATAAAAATTTAGGCATGGGGGTATGATGATAACATCATCATCAGCCATAACTAGCTTTAATTAGTCATAATCAAATGACAAATGCTCCTACATAGTCGCCTAAGAGACATAGTTCCTTGTATATCCTTTCTGAGAGAAGAACACTAAATCAGGGTTAATTCTGTAGTTTTAACATCATATCATGAAAGCGGAGTAACCACGGGGATTACCAGGGGTTAATCTAAGAACTAATAAGCATTAAAGTCTAATAAGAGAGTCTACACAGACAAAAATAGGGTTTCACGTGTTTCGAGAATCAATATAGCACCCAAAACCCTAATTTCAGACTTGCTTAAATTACAGAGGTTTTGGTTAGGATAAAATTCATCTAAACCTTCTAAAATTCATATAAAAATATTCCTTGAGGTTTGCTAATGTTGATTTGACCTTTGGAACATATTTTGACCTTAAACAGAGTCACAGATAGAGTTCTTCCCAAATTTGGGTTTCTATGCAAATTGTCCAATCAAACTTGTTAAAAACTCAAATCTAACTGTACCACTAGATTCCTTGGATCAAAATTAGGTTTGTACCAAAATTTAGGCCCAATCAGAGTCCATCTTGCCCTAGTTTGCATTCTAGTCCTTTAAAACTCTATTCTTCACATCCAAGCCCCTAACTTTCGAAAACCCTTGCAGATGGGTCCCTAACTTCCTTATCTTCCTTGCAAACAAGCCCTTACTGCCATTTGAGGTCAACTGACCTCCAAGAAGCTTTTGACCACACCTAATCCTACTCATATCAACACAAAATCCCACCAAATTTGGTGGGATTGGTGTTTACATTGCGAAGAATCATTTGAATGCATTTTGGGATCCTAAATCACATCTGATTGCCCTATCAAACCCACAAAATTAGTGGGTGTTTCTTGCGTCAAGCACAAGCCAATGTAGGCATGTTTCCCCATCTAGAGCTCGACTAGAGCTCTATAAAAACTTCCCTATTACGAAACCAAGCTCCTTAGTCATTTCTAGGCTGGAAATCTTCTTCTTCCCTTCTCTCTAGCCTCAAGCTCCACCGACTCCGGTGACCTCCTCTATCCCTCTCATTATGGCCTCCAATGGTCAAATTGAAGTCACCTCCTTCCTCCTCTCCTTTATTTGCAGACTCCTTCGTCGTCACCACTTCTTCCACAGGAGAGTTCATCCCCCCCAAAGTTGGCCAATCAAAGCCGATGCAAACCACCTTCCCCTTCATCCATTAGTTAGGTATCTCAATTCCTCTTCTTCTCCTGAATCCCCCCAGCTCCTTCCTCTTCTTTTTTGACCTCCAACATGCCCGTACCCACTCTGTCTTCCTTCGCTCCGGCTGAGCTCCGGCAAGGTCTCCCTAACACCACAAGCCACCAAACAACCCGCTACCAATCCCATAACCTCCACCTCGCTTCCACTAACAAAATCCCTCAAGAAATTGAGGGGATTGCCCATCCAAAACATCCATCGAACACGACCTCCACTGCACCTCTTCCCCGAGGTCGCCAAACCTCCACACACACACCCTCATGCAATGCCACAACCAACATCACACTCATTGACGTCTGGCGATCCTTCTGAACTTCTCTGATTGGGCCATTAGGCCATATTCCTTGTTTCAGGTGTTCGCCGTTGATTGCACAGCAAGCTACACCTATAAATATGTCATCTTATGTTATTTCCTAACATTACCCATGCATTTTAGGTAGCCATACTTGCATTTGTAAATATTCACTTGCATGCATTTTTAAAGAGGGGAATATAGTGAGAGAAAATGACCATTTAATCCACTTCAATTTTTCATGGAGCTATGCACACCCATCTTCTTGCTGCCCATCTCCCTCGTACCATTTGCATGGGGAGAGGCACACTCTCTCTCTATAAAAGAACATGCACCCCTCCCTGCGAGGGGGAACAGATCTCTACCCCACACTCTGCCATTTCCATCCCCTTTCACTCCACGGCAGGCCCTCACACAACACACCCACTAGCTCACCCTCCCTCTCTTCCCCTCTCAATAAAGAGGTACACAAAGCTCAAGGAAATCTTCTCCCTGGGCTTAACCCCACGGCGAGGACCACTGACATCTAGTTCAGCACGAACAAGTAGACACTGGTGGGTTCCCCTCTTTATTTTGATTTTATCTAGTTTTTTTTAGAAGGGCCCATTGCGTGATTCAAACTCGAGTCTCTCGGGTGAGAATCATCTGTCCTCACCACTTGACCACAAGTGATATATTAATATAATAATAGATCTATAGATATATATATACATATTTACATATATATATATTTCTAGTATATCAGCATCTATATATATATATAGCTATCCATCTATCTATATCCATTCCATCTATATACTTATCACCTATTCACCCATATATATATTCCATCTATGCACATTACCCTCACCATTCACACCCACGCACTACACCCCACCGCGCCTTATATTGTAGGGATCTTTGCACAAGTTGCATTTGTCCCTACAACACCCGTGCAAAGCAAGCGCTTCCACCCACACTCACACACATCCGCTCAACACTCTACGTGACACTTAGTCTTGTTGGTTGCATCTTGCTAGACGTGGACCAACATAACATCGTGCTACATCCCATCCCCATTTCCATCTCCACCCCTATTTATATAGTATCTATACATCTATATCTATTCTATATCCACTTACATATCTTCTATATACACACACTAAGCTATGTATCTCTTTTCATTTCTTTCCTTACATTTTATTTTGCTTTCATTTGTTATTTATTCTAACTATTAAAAAGACCAAAAAAAAGTATAAAAGAGAAAAGATAATTCTTGTCTTGCAGGTACCCGATCTTGTGAGTGACGATCAATTTTGGAACCCTGAATTGGCTTCAAGCCAAGGACCATTTGGCTCAAGGCCAAGGACTTCATTTTTTGAGGGTGTGCCTCAAGGACAACATTATCACAAAAATCTTAAAAGTAGAAAAAACCAAAAACATAATAAACGCAAGGAAGAGATACGTTCTAGGAAAGGCATAGAAACTTCTTAATCTCCTAATTCCCACCTCCCTGAGATCAACCCTGGGCCTAAAAGTGACCAAGATAAAATCAAGTAGGCCAGGTTAAAATTTTTTTTGTGAAACTAGTGTAGACTCGATTTAGGTTAACTCACTATACTAATTTCGATGATAATATCACCATATTAAATAAGCCTATTTGAGTCCGCACCAGCCGCTGCCCTCATCTTCTCCGACCTTGGCTATAGCTCTTCAGCCATGTTCTTCATCAATTTCCCCTCCCGGTGACATGACTCTAGGTCTAGAGGGTTCCTAAGGCTTCAATCAAGTGAAAGAGCCTCAGCACTGCCTTAATTTGATGAAGCCTCACCTGCTGCTGCTATGGGAAGGAAGGGTGGCACTTTAGTGCCACATCGTGAAGTTACAAGCAGCTGATAGCATATAAGTGGATTTTATGCCTCAGCCTCCTTGCCCAGTACACCAAGGGTCGGGTACCCACTTCACATGCCTCCTGGCACCCTCACGCCTCGCCTGTGCACACGCCCGCGGGTCTGGCCACTTCTTAGGATCCGATTACCCAAGACTAAACCTGATTAACCCTGGGTCTAAGAGAGAAGAAAGAGGAGAGGTCATTGAGGAGGTGGTGGGAGGGTTTTGCTTTGAGGAAGTTGGCCCCATGCTGAAGAAGAGGCTAACACTTAGCCACTGAAGAGAAAAGCCCTCGTGTGCTTGCGAAAGCTGTGCTTGAAGAGGCCTTGTGCTTGAGAAGGCTTTGAAGAAGGATTGGCACCCTTGTGTGCCTTCTATGAAGCTCTGATAAGTAAAGGTTAAGGCATCTGATGCTTTGTTCCTGTCATCTGAAAGGTTGATTCTAAGTACTGTTGAATTATTTAAGTACCTAAGTTGAGTTGATTGAGAATACTGTTAAATGACTTGAATATTTGCGTATATGCTTAATTAAGATGAATAATTGGTGATTCAAATCACCATTATTTTGTCTTTATATTTCTTTTTACCCTATGACTCTTTGAGATATTGATGATTGTTATTAACTATCAATTTAAGAAATTGTATTCATTGAATATCTGTTATTATACTCAATTGATTGCTCATCTATTTTAAATGAAGATTAATGTGTAAATTCCACATTTGCTCCCTGCGAACGATATTGGACTCCAATTAGAATCTGAGTTTATAAATTTAAATGTTTTGTTGTGTGATTTAGGAGTGTACTACAACGAACGCATATTTAAATCTCCTCTTTTCGCATACAACACCTTACTAGCACTTAGCTCACTCCATCACTCACAGACACATGCCCATCATCACCACCCCTAAGACCAACTCCTACTCCTATTACCACCACATTAGCTCCATGGTTGTTCCATCCCCTTTTCATAGAGCCCACAACATAGACTCCATAGAGAACACCACCGTAGAACAAACCTTCATCACCTCCAAGTATAGGATCTTCATCTACATCTCCCTAAACTCTACCATGGTTATCACCACCAACATTAGAACCAATGAGCACCTAATCACCCACATTACCGAGCCACTACGCATTAACCAACTTAAGGAGCTTGAACACTTCATCCTCGATTATCCATCTCCATTTTCCAAGTGTTGGAGTAAAGAGTGCTTATAATTATCTATCTTTTATGTGCTTTGTATAAGTGGATCTTTCCACCCTAGTGTAATGGAGTTGAGCCCCTTCATATGTGTGCTTCATGTTGTAGTACTTTATAGCATGCTAAAGTATGTTTTGTGAAATATAAAGTGTTAAGTTGTTGTTCACTTGTGTGTTTTGTTATTTCTTTATCATAAATCCAAAAAAAAAAAGAGTATAGTCATTAAAGTTCTCTTGTCTTTATTTGGTTGGCAGTTATAAATACGTTGTTCTTGTTTTTACTTTTGTAAAACAAAAAGACCAAATATATATATATATAGATATATATATCAAAAAGAAGAAAAGATGCCATATTGCATAGTTATAGTCACTCCCCTCACCCCTACTAATAACCCACATAGCCATTTCCTCATCTCACATGAAACCTCACCCGCACATATTATTTAGTCACCATAATCACCTTCCCCAATAATGCCTTGCAAGCATAGTTGTCTTTTTGTTTTGTTATCAAGTTAAAAACCCAAAAAAATTAGGTTTGCTAACTATTCTTAGATTTCATTCTCACAAGAAAACTAAAAAAAAAAAATGGAAAAGATAAAAGACACGAAAATAGAATAAAAGAACTCACTTAAGGCAATACAAGGTCCAAAGTCATGCTAAGCCTCCTCGTGGGATCGACCGGGACTCCATCAAGTTAATCTATTTCAAGTTCCATTAAAAAAGTTTAAGTGTATTAGCACTAAGGGCAAAACAAGCTACAACGACGTGTTTTCATAAATGCATAAATCTAAGTTTTTAACTTCGCTCCCTAATGACTCTTACAGATTCTAAGCAGAAATCAGCTCAAATCATTCACTTTTGTACTCCTAAATTCATCTAGATTCATTCTAGAGGTCATTACCTATTTGTTAAGATATTTAATCCATGGTTACGACTAATCTGAACTTCAAATTAAAGATCTGAAGTTTTGGAGCTTCCCTAAGCTTCCCAGATCCCTTATTCCCTTTCTAATCTGCCCAGAATGACCTTAGGCACTATGTTAGGTGATCATTGACAATCCATCAATCATAATACGAATGCTATTATTGGGTTTTTATCCCTAGCAGCGGCACCAAAATTGATCATGAAAATCCCATCAGCATAAAATAGTTATTTAATTATGTTGTTGTCGTAGTATAGTTGTAATGAAAATAGATGTCGTGTCATTTCATTTATTTACATAATTTTTACTGGTTTATTCGAGGTCGTTCACTGGTAGGCAATTCTTGATATACATCAGTCTCTATTTTCCAAAAATGCTCTTTTATTCCAAAAATGTCAATTATATGTACAAAATGAATCAATGAATCAAAGAATAAATGAATGAGTTAATTACGTACAAAATGAATTAATTTATGCTAACTACAATGCCTTAAACATATTTGTAATAAAATAGGCATCAAAACTACTTAAACTAATCTAGACGAGTTATATACAACTATCCTAGTCAATGCCTAAGTGTAGGCACAAAAATAGTTACTAATATGTGCTATGCTAAGTATACTAACATATATTAACACCTTTAGTAACCTATATTATATGTACAGTGATATATATAAGTGTCGCTATAGCCCTTAAAAACTCATGTACATAATGTAAGGCAAAGAAAAAGAATTATCTTTACTGACGTATATGTGTATCTACAGTGACAAATATGAATGCTACTAAAACCTTAGAAAAACTTATATACAAAACCTAAGGCTAAAGTATACTCTACACACTTATACATATATTACATATATACATATATAAATACAACACTCGCTCAACTCACATAACTCACAAACAACTCATATACAGTTAGTCAAATTTTAAGCAAACACAACACATAACACATACTCATGCATGCAACCAACACTTACCCTCCCCTCTTCACTTACCAAAAATTATGGTTTTTCATGGGCGAACTAGGCTTTTCGTGGGATACATAACACCCATATGGATGGGACTAAACCACTACTAAACCCAGTTCTAGTTTCAATTTAGTGTTTTCGGTGTATAGTTTCGACCCAAACCCGACTCAGCTGAACCAGGCCAAGACAAATCGACTCCTAACCCACATCAAATGCTCAATAATATGCTCGTAATGCTCAAAGAGAGGAGAGGGTAATGGGTTATATGGTATTTGTTCACCCAACGCTGTCGACTGATCAGCAATAGCACGGCATTTAAGTTATGTGGTAGCGAAGCATCGTCATCCCACGATGTGGGATTAACTTAGTGCCCGAAATTGGTGTGTGTAGCATGATCTAGAGCCAGGTTTAGACCTCGAATTGAGTGCCCTAATTAAGTCTAATTTCGAAATAAATTATATGGTTGTAAAGCCCTTATATAAGGCTACATAATTATGTAGTTAATTTACAAAAATAACTTATTTAACTATATTAAAAATTACTTAAAGTTAATTACTTAAAGTTAGTACTTTGTACACATAAATTTACAACTTATTTATTTAATTAATGTACAAATTAATAATTTAATGAGTCAATTGACCATATAATTAGTAATTAACATATTAAGGTATTTATTATACATTTTTAATTTATTTTAGGACATTTATTTTAATTTATGTACATTTATATACATGTTTTTATTAGATATTTACATATTTAAGCACCTCATCATTAGGTCTTTAGGAACAAGTGAGAGAGTGAGATCTGGTGGTATGCACTTGAAGAGCTGCAGTAGTGCACCAATGAAGCCAGGCTATTTATAGAGCACGATTTAGAGGACTAACTGAGTTCCTCTAATCAAATTGGTTGATGCAATCGAAAGTAGATCCTAAGGGCTTTCGATCAAGCCTTTATTTGCTTGATTTGGATCTGTGAGCTGCAAGGAATTGAAATTTGAAGTTGGTGATACAAGACAGATATGCACAGAATGAGGCTTCATATGGTCCCACCTCAAGAGCTTCAGATCATTTGAAGGCATATAAATTGAATCGCCTCGTATGCCAATCAGTCATCATGAGCATTAAGCGCTACGAGCATATGTGTGTGTGTGTGCACATGATGATTTGGCTCTGGGAGAGCAGCCTCCGGACACTAGGTGGAAGGTCTAGATGGGTGAGTGGTCCCATCTAACCTTTTGAACTGAGGAGTTAAGTCTGAGAAATTTGGCTAAGTGTTGTCTCAACACTTAATGTAAAATGAGCTGTGAATTGTTGAGGCTATATGAGGCGAGGCACATTACCTAAGTGTTTAAATGTGAAAGTGCCTAAGTCATAAATAAATGTTGAATGTTAAACATTGTTGTTCTAAAACAATACTTTTCATGTATTTCTTTTTGTAATTCAATGCCATATTATTTCTTTTTGCTTATGGAATGATTGCCTTGTCTTTAATGTGTATTTCTTTGCAATTATTCATGTGGATAACATATTGCAGTTAATTAAATAGGTAATTAAGTAGTTAATTAAGTAATTAATTAATTATGTAGCTTACTATCATAGTAACTTATACTATAGTAAATCTATATCATATTAGTATAATATAAGTAGTAATCTAAGTACTTAGTAATTATAAGTAGTTAATATAGTAATTAAGTATTAAGTCGTAGCTTAATTAAGTAGCCTAGTATTTATTAAGTACATTGTAGTACCTATATAATTTAAGTGTAGATGCACTATAACTAAAGTAGTAATAGTTATCTTAGTAAGTTATGTTATTTAGTAATTATAGTAAGTAAGATCTGTATAGTAATTATGTATATAAGCTAAGAGTATATTAGTTAGTTAATTATATTGATTAGAAGTAAAGAGTGATTTAAAATAATTGGTGATTGATATGCTTAATTTAGCCTCCAAGTGAACAACCTGGATTTAACCAGTAAAAATTTATAAAATATGGCGATTACCTTTCTCCCTATACTATAACTTAACAACGACTAATTAACCATGTAAGGTAGTTGTACATCATGAGGCAGCTCGGGGTGTTCACCACCCTAAACTTCCTTCGCCTTGCCCGTCTCTTCTACCTGCCGGTGTCTCTCTGAGACAAAAAAGTTGGACTCCACAAGAGCTTGCTTCTCTGAGTTTGCTCGAGAAGAGTGGTGAATCAATGGAGCCATTGAAGTAGCAACCAGAGAAGAGGGAAGCATAAGATAATACAACAATTCCTACAAATGGCACCAATTGAGCCCTTTAGAATAAAAAGCTCGACTCAAAAAGCAATCACACAAGAAAAGAAGAGAGTTGGTGACCCAGTTTCACCTTAACTATTGTATGCCTGGGGAAAGTGTTTAACTCTCGAAATTCACTATTTTCTAGGGTGAACACAAGATGTAGCAGATTTCTCTCTTTTTCTCTTAGATTATGTAACCTTTTCTACATGAATAACCTCGGTTTATAAAGGTTACGAGATCCTCAAACATGGAGATTGTGACTAGTTAGGTATATGATCATGGGTTAGAGACCATGATCCCACGATCTCCTTAAATGAGGAAGACACATTCCTGAAATAATCATTCCTCTTTGCAATCCTAACTAAACAGGAAGAGAGCGTACCCTTCCTATCGGTCATGATTGACAGCAGGTTTTGCCAACCCACTTGACCATATTAGTCGAACAGGTGATGCCTTCCTACCCATCTGACATGTTAGGGCCTTCAGGCAACCGTTGTCTGCATGCCACCTGATGACTTAGCCAGGAGTAGCACCAGGAGAACCTAAGAAGTATGTTCAATGGGTAAAGCCTCACCGAATGATTTATTTGACTATCTACCTCCTGGGTACCAAGCTAACCTACTAGGTAGTCGAGTATAAAATCACTTCTGGGTAGCTGGACCTAATAGGACTACCAGATAACTATGTGAAGACCCACCTTTGGGTAGCCAGACGTAGCCAGGCTCCCAGGTAGCCGAGTTGACCCTAACATTTGGGTTGTTGGACTGAGTCTGCACAGGCATTTTGAGATAAGCTTATTTCCTTTAATGGGCCTTATTGGCAAGGCCCAGTGATAGGATTTTTCCTCCTTCATCACAAAGTATAGCACATAATTACATATATAACATATAAGGGTGCATAATGCTAGAAAATGTAAACAAGCCTAAACCTTAGTTCAAGCACTTATTCTATAACTAAATGCATAGATTATGCCTCCTACAATGCGGGAATTAACAAACTTAGGCTCAATTATAGTCCACAAAAGTGGACTCATCAGCATCATCAATAAAACTAATGTAGTATTTGTAGCTATCAAAGGTAAGAACTGAAGAAGTCCAAACATCTAAGAAGACAAATTCAAATGGAAAACTAGTAGAACCAGTAGAAGGCAATGGCAATTGATTACTCTTCACTTGACAACAAACTAAATAAACACCATTAATATCATTCTCAAGTGCAATTGAATTTTTAGCTAATAACTTCTTCCATGTACCAAGATTGACACGCCCAAGTCGGTGATGCCACAGTTGGAGCGATTATAAGGAAGATGTGGTGTCATGCCCATGATGTGGTGCTACTGAAGGCAGTAGCTTACGTAGATTCCTTCTTTATTTATGGAAGCCATATCTTATAAAGACCGCGACTAGGACAACCCTTTAAGAGGATTGCCTTGGCCTTTATATCCTTCACCACAATAGAATCAAGATAAAGCTTAAATTAGTATTGGTTATCATTGGTGAAGCTATAAATCGAGATCAATTTGTTTTAGTTGAAGGTACAATTAGAATATTCTTCAAACGTAAATCTCTACTAGTGGTAGTAATAGATTTATGGCTAATGTGAGGGATAAACTCACCATTTCCATTTCCAAAGGGCACTTTGTCAGAACCATCATTTTTTTTTGAATCAGTGAGGATTGCTATCATAAATCGATAGCGATCCGGAAGGAATTGTATTGCATATCAAAAGAGTATTACAAAAAAGTTACCCAACTATGTATGAGAGACCAACATTCCTTTACAACAATCTCACATCTCACCGGTCTCCCCTGAAATAGCTTATCATTCCGCGCCCTCCACACACACCACAGAATGGCTGCCATAGCCCCCAATGGTCGAACAGGGTTGATGAACCTCTGCCACATAACATCCCAGGGAGGGAGGGGTTCTAAGCACACCAACCTCCATATTTTATCCGTGATCAAGCAAGAGGAGAAGATGTGTGTTGCACTATCAGAGTGTAATCCACATAGAGGGTAGGCATTCAGATCAATCCCCATCCTTCTGTGCCTAAGATCGCCAGTGATTAACCCTTCCCGTCTACAAAGCCACAGGAAAATCTGGACCTTCAGAGGAATTCTCAAAAGCCAAATCTTTCTGTCGATAAGATCCCGTTCCACATCATTGTTAGATCTAATAATTTTTTCATATGCCTGCTTCACTGAGAAAATACCCTGCCAGCAGTATGTGTCCTTCACATCTGTCATAAGATACAGCTGCTGCAGTTTCTCCATCAGTTTCTGCCTCTCCTCCCATAGTCGAGTGCCCGGCCTGCACTGTTGTAGCCCTTCCAGCCGCCAGCAACCTTCAACCTGGGACCACAGACTGCTAACTGTGGCATCTTTGTCAGCAGCAGCACCATACACCCTCGGGAAGGTCTCTTTCAACAGGCCCAATTCAGACCACCTCTCATTCCATAAGCTAAAACATCTTCCATCTTCAAGTTTAGGTTGTAGCAGATGCCAGTAACAGGTGATTGCAGAAATCACTGATCGCCAAAAGGGGGAGGGCCTCTTCAGCTGAAGCCTTTGTAGACAGCTATTGGATCCCCTATAGCTATCCCTGATCAGATCATCCATCAGCCCCTCCTTGCAATCCAAAATTCTGATGGCCCATTTCAGTAGTAGGGCCTCATTGAACTCTTTTAATGCTTTAATTCCCAACCCCCCAGCCTCCTTTGGTCTGCAGATAGTGTTCCATCTGATGGGCTGCATGAACCTGCCCTCATGTCCTGCTCCTTTCCAGAAGAACCTCTTCCTCATAATATCTAATCTCTTCCAGATGCATTTAGGGGCCTTAAATATGCTGAAGTAAAAGACTGGTATGGCAGTGATAACCGAGTTGAGTAAAATCAGTCTCCCACCCTTAGATAGGAATTTACTACTCCACCCTTTTAGCTTTCCAGCCACCTTCTCGAACAGGACATTCCAGTCTGATTTTTTCAGTTTTGTAGCCCTTAAAGGTAATCTAAGGTATCTCAGAGGCAATTTAGTACTGGGTAAGCCCAGTGTACCCTCCAATTCCATCTACTCCTGTTCATTCATACCAAAACAGATCAAAACAGACTTGGCTTTGTTCAAACATAAACCCAAAATGTCACCGAAGATCTTCACCAATAATCCCAAAGCATGTGCCTCAGACTTGGACCCTTCCACAAAGAACACAGTGTCATCTGCATATTGTAAAATGGGGGCCAAATGTCTCCTGTTTGATAGCAAGTACCCTTTAATTATACCCACCTCTACCAATTTGCAAGCCCATCTACCGCAAGGTTAAAAACCAATGGGGCAAGGGGACACCCTTGTCTAACCCCACGCTGAGGCTGAATCCAGGCTCCACATGGCTTCCCATTGATCAAAGGAGAGAATGAAGAGTGGTGATACAGCATTTCATCCATTGGATCCAAAGGGAGGGGAAGCCTCCTCTTCTAAACACCTCCCAAAGATACGGCCAGGAAATCGAGTCATAAGCTTTCTAGAAATCTACTTTCCACAAGAAAGCCTTGCATTTCCTCTGGTGCCAACCATTAACCATTTCCTGAGCCAAAATAAAGGACTCCTGAAGTGATATGTTGGGCAAGAAAGCAGCCTGTATCGGATGAATCAGGTCTTGTAGAACAATTCTTAGCCTGTTAGCCAAGACCTTGTTGATGATAAGATAGATGGAGTTTGAAATGGCAATCGGCCTGAAATCTAAAAATTGTTCAGCTCCCATTGATTTAGGCAAGAGGAAAAGATATGACTTGTTAATCCTCTCGAAACCAGCATTACCCACCTCAAATTCTCTGATAACATCCATCACCTCCTTACACACCACACACCACATCTCTTTGTAAAAGAAAACTTGCATTCCATCCGGGCCTGAGGAGCCTTCCGCATTTAATTCTCAGATTGCTTGTAAAGTTTCCTATTCTGTAATTAGTGCAATCAGTTGCTCAGCTTGTTTGCTTGTCACCCTGGGACCAATGTCTCCTGCCATTCTCCATTTCCCCCTCCTAGTTGCCCGAGAAGCTTCCCTGAAAAATTTGATGGCTTCAAATTTAATCTCCTGATTAGAGGAGACCCTATGTCCATCACAAAGAATATAGGAAATGAAGCTAAACCGCCTCCGAGAGCTAGCTGCAAGGTGTAAAATTTTCGTATTGGCATCCCCCTCCTTAAGCCATAACTACCTGGATCTCTCCCTCCAATCGATTTCCTGTTTAAGGTCTTCATCCAGTACCACACCTTGCCACATTTTCCTGTCAGCCTGTTCATCTTCAGATAGAGTGCCAACAGCTTCCTTGGAGTCCAGCTCCTGGATTCTACTCAGAGCTTCCCTTCTCCTTTGTTCCCTCACCAAGGTAACAGCAGATCCATATTCTTTTAAGATCGCATGCAATCCAACCAGCTTAGTTGATAATCTGACAGTAGCTGACCCCTGTACCTTTCTAGCTCTCCACCAAGAACAGATCATTTGGTAAAAACCCGGTTCAGTCAACCATGATCTTTTCAGTTTGAAATAGGTGCCAGCCAGAGTTTCTTCGCCACTGTCCCATACCAGGGGGTATGATCAGAGAAAGGTCGGCTCAACCCATTCACAGTCGACAATTGGAATCTGACAAGGATGTCCACATTCCCAAAAAATCTATCAAGCCTGGAAGCCAGCCCATTTCCATTACGCCAAGTAAATTCCACACCAAAGGATGGATATTCACTCAACTGCAGTGACTGAATTGTCATCTGAAATCCAATGGCCGATCTGTCTGTGCTGCCAATAGGCCTATCAGCCCCTATTAAACCACAATTAAAATCTCCTCCCGTCAGCCACATTTCCCCATGCACCAACTCAGCTACTATGGACCATTCCGCCCACTGCTCCTACCTGGCAGAAGCAGTACAAGGTCCATAAACCCCAGTAATCTAGATACACTCCTGCCCCTGTTGAGTCTGAAACTTGCATGTTAACATATGTCTAGCTTTGTGAACTTCCAAGCACTAAGCCCACCTCTTCCTCCACTAGATAGCAATGCCCCCCGACCTCCCATGCGCATCAATCTGTACACATTCATTCATCCCTGCAGCTAACAAGTCGGACCAAAGTCTATCATAATTACTCTCAATGTGTGTCTCTTGAATGAGGGCACATTCAATTCCCCATTCTCTCAAGTATCTCATCAGAGATGCCCTCCGGCATTTGTCACGCAACCCACGCACATTCCAAGTGAGGATTCTCATCACTCATTGGAACCCTCTCTCCTAAGGGTCTGGCAACTGCACACTTGCATAACTTTGGCAACTTCATCTTCATCCATCAGAATGATAGCCTTTGATTTTCTTTGTCGAAGGCTGTATGGTGATCTCCCCTTATTGATCTTTGTGCATGATCCCCCTTCACATTCAGGATCTTCCTTCCCTTGCAAGACCTGTTTGCCCTTTAGAGATTCAAGCTGCGTATCAAGGTTCCCCTGCTCATAATCAGTCCCTAGGTCCTTATTAGCCACATTATTAGTAATGTAATCTGTAGCTCCAAAATCTATCACCCAAGACTGAACAGTAGCTTCATTATTATTGAAAGAGACAATCACAGAATTTTCTTGAGGCATATTGCCATGGCATTTGTAACAAGTGATTGCAAAATGATTCATCTTCCCACATATTTAACAAATCATGCCACCCACAGATGTCTTATAAGATTACTGCTGATTGAAATTGTTGCAAGAGAAATTAAAAACACCTCTTCTAGATCGAACCCATCCTTGTGTTGATCTACCTCCACGAAAATGTCCTCCTCCTCTACTGACTTGATTGACAAAGATTTCAGAGATAGTAAATGCCCTCTTAAGAGCATGCTTAGCATTTCATCCAAAGAAATAGACTTATGAGTAGTAATAACGAAAATTATGGAATCATAATTAGATGGAAGATCATTCAAGATTACTAAGATGAGATCATCCCCATCAATCTTTTTACTCACAGCAACTAAGTTTAAGGAGGGTTGTTTGTCATGATTGACATAATCAATAATAGATTTATCTCCTTTACACATAGAATTTAACTCGAACTGAAATTGAAATATTTGCGACTGAGATTGTGTGCTAAACATTTTTTCAAGATAAAATCAAACTTTCGTGGATGAATTGAGATTAGAAATTTATGTGCATATTTCTTCATTAACAAAGGATATCAACCAACTCAACACAAGTTGATCTTTCTTCCAGAAAAATAAATAATCTACATTAAGAACTTGAATAGCTAGGGCACCTTTTCCTTGGGAAACAAATTTTGGTGGATCTGTAAGTGTTCCATCAACAATTCCCATTAAATCATATGCACATAGAAGAGGAATAAATTAGGCTTTCCAAATGGAGAAATTAAAAGGTGTAAGTTTACCGGGAACATTATGTTGAATAGAGGCTAGTGCTTGAGGTCATAGGGGGCTTGACAGAACAATTTGTTGGCTTAAGTTGGAGCTAGAAGAAGATGCCATGATTATCAAAAAGGAGCAAAGTTGTGAAAAAATTACTCAATAGTGTTCATTATAAGCAAAATCTATAGATCTACATGTGCTTCCTTGTTGTACCTCTCCAATAGTCTCAACCAAACAAGGATTTAATGAAAACAATTGACATCTGATGCACTGCAGTAAGTAGACGCTGAATTTAACCAACAATCTAGTGTGACAAAGCCTCAATCATTCTTCTAATCAGATCTCGCGTTAATCTGATCACCTCTCTAATACCATCTTAAGTTTATGAGGGTGCCTACAGATCGTAATATTATACTAGAGGGGAGGGGTGAATAGTATCACTAAAAAATTCAAATTAAATGTACATAGATCAATCCACAAAAGTATCAGATTACACCTGGATTTATAGTGGAAACCCAAATCGAGTGAAAACCACTACCTAAGCCTCTCAACTTAGGATTTTTCTGATTAGGCGAAGTTAGTTAATCCACTAATGTACCACTTGAACGAGGGTGACACAACCTCTTTACAACGATCCCTTCTCTTACTATCCTGAAGAGAAGCAATGATGGATTTCTCCCAACAACTTGAGATATGTTAATCAAAAGCAACAATATAAAAGAACAATAAGAACCTATGGAACCTCAATAAAGTCAAACCAGAATTTCAACGGAGGTTTGAATCATCGTGCTTTGGAAGGCGTGAAAACAAGAGTGCAAAAGCACTAAAGAGTAAGCACGGAATGTTCTTTGCTTTGAATGGATTTTCTACTTGAGAGTGTGTGTAAAAGGGGTGCTACGACCTCTATTTATACTAGCAAATCAACCTAAAAGGAAATCAAATTGGCCGATCAAAATGAGGTTTGGTCGATCAAACTAGTTATTTGATCAATCAATGATTGATCGATTAATTAACCTAAATGGTCGATCAAAAGTGTATTTGTCAACTTCCTGAAATGGGCTGATTTGATTGATTAATTAAGTTGGTTGGTCGATCAATAATCCTAAAAACTTATTTTTAATATGAAGTGCGAAAATCCGTTTGAAACTTATTTTAAGGTTCCTTACAAAATATTCTAGACTCAATAAGGACACTGAGACTCAGCATTCTTCTAACTTTAATCTGGGAGAGAAGCTTTGATCCATGAGAGAAGTCCTGAAATATTAGTTTTGTAAATAGCATAATTTTGGTGCATCAAAACAAAGGTACTTACATTCTCCCCCTTTCTGATGACAACAAAATTATAATTATGTATAGAGATAGAAATATGAAGAGTTATGCATAATATCTCCCCCTTTTTGTTTCAGCAAAAAGTTTATCTCCCCCCTTAAACATGTAATTGAGGCAGTAATAATTATGACATGCAATTTAAAGAGAGAAATATTTAGTTGATAGATATAACAACCATGCATATAATTAAGTGGAAAGCAAATTGAGTCCAGATAAACATATCAAGAATAAAAATAGTCCACATGAATTATATAGTTCTACACACCAAAAAGCTTACAAAGTAGAAATAGAAATAAAACTACTCCAAAGATGCCATAAATGCATCCATAGTGCTCTGAAGATCAGTGTCTAACTCGAGGTCCATCGAGTCAAATCTCTGAAGAAGTAGGTTGGCCAAGACATAGGTGTCTTTGAGCTGACGATCTAGGGGTTGGCTACCTAGATGTCTGGCGAGGAGGTGTCACCTACTGATCTGATGCTGCTGTAGTAGGAGGAGGAGCTACTACTGATGATGGAGGCACGGTAGTAGATCGGTGAGGACGAGGAGGCCAAGTGAAGCTGCTACTGAATCCCGTGAATAGACTCTCCAAATCTATCCAAAAACCAGCCTTAAGCACTCAGGTATTCGGATACTTGATGCCCATGTCTCATCATCACCATATCTCTCTCGCTATCAGTGTATCATCAAGGAAATACCATCAGTCACATCCTAAATGCTGACATAAGCTCTACCTATAAGCGGTCTGTCGAGAAGGCCCCACTCCTAGTCGTAGAAGGATGGAGCAGGTCGCACTAGAGGAGGACTGTTACGACCCGATTCCTGAATCCCTACAGGACACGAGATCGGATCGACTCGACTGATCCCAAGACCCAATCGTCCAACGAGAAAGTAATCGAAAAGCAGTAAAATAAACCACATTCACCATGCAAGCAACTAACAGTAACAAAAGTACAGCAGTAAAGAAATAAACTACTACAGTACACACCACCACAATAGTAGGAAAGTAAACGAGTATAGGAATATAATGTTCACAATGAAACAGTACAGAAGTGTAATAAACTACTCACTACAATAGGAAACGGAGTACAACAGAAAGCTACAACTACTGGGCTCTACTGGGCCTAGCACCCTTTGCAGCCATAGGCTCTGGCTGCTCAACACCTGGACCTGAAAAGGGTTATGAGTACACGAAATCAACGAACGCTAAGTAGAGTGGCAACCAACTAACTAAACAGTAAAGGTGGACAGATAGCTGTTGTTTTTCAATTTCTTTCTTTCTTTAACTAATTATTCTTTCTTTCACCACTTGGTTTATTTATCAGGTCTCTTTCTTGATCTCGAATGTTCCTCGTGGGAACGATCTTGATTGCAGTCTTTTCCGAAGAGTAGAAGTAGCACGTGGTGCTCTCCTGGTCGAGAGAGTCCCCCGTGGTGGTCCTACACTCAGTCAACCACCCCAAGGTCACGGACAGACGTAGCGGTGACTACGGCACACACGATAAGTGCACGAGTAGCTACCCTGCACTGGCATGCGGTCAGTCGTTTCCGTTAGCGGGTGAGCCCAAAGCACAGCACGGAACCAGTATAGGGCATAGCCCTCTCAGTAACAGGGGTCTAGCCCCTAAGAACCAAACAAGGGTCACGCCCCTCCACAGTCCGCGCACCCTCGCCTGACTACCCTAGTTTGCCCAGTGGGCCTAACAAGTCGATGTAAGGCGGCTAGCTGAAACCTGGGCCCCGTGGGGTGGCTAGCCCTCTCCCTACACTAGTAGTTCTCCATGGTATTGTGTACGCGAGGGCCAAAAAGTCAGTACAAAGTGACCAATCCTAACCCCAGGTCCCAACCCTAGGACAACTAGTTCCACTCTGCACTAAACAGGGGGACAGTTGCTCTCCTTAGTACTCCGTACTCAAGGGCCAGCTCACTTCCCCATTCACATTTCCAGTTCCATTCCATTTATTTTTAGGAGCTCTACTCCTAATTCCCCATAGGGTTCATGCTTATGTTTCTCAGGCCAAGCCATACTAGGTTTCAACATTTCTAGTTCCATTTCTCAGGTTCTACACATGTAACATGTAACTTTATTATTCACATTCCAGGTTTATTTGCAGGTAGCTCATGTTTCCAACATTCAATCTTCCATTTCCAGTTCATATACAGGCAGCTCATATTATGACATTTAACGTAAACAACAGAAATTTACATGCAACAGTTTGCTAACACAAGTACTTTACATTTCACAGGCAGCTGTTATTCATTTACAGGAAATTGGTATTATTCTATCTACTCATCCAAGACTGCAATCCATACATTCCATACAAATATTCCAGTGTTTCTAATCCTAAGATTCATCCCATACCCTAGGATCTAACATTCATTCCACATATGCATTCAGGTTTGTAATTAAACTAGGGGAAGCCACTCTACCAGTAAACCCAAGAGTAATGGGGGCTTGATCGGCAGGTCCACGTGCCTCAGCAAACCCCAAACCCACAATGGAACGAGGTCCTATCACAAGGATCATTCACAAGAGACTACTCAGAATAGGATAAAAACTATTCCAACAAATAGAGGAATTTATACGGGAAACAACGGTATCTTAATTGCGGAAATTGGACCTCAAACGGACCCTAAATGGGTCACAAACAATAATTCTGACTCAAATCAAACGTCTGGAACACCTTCCAGACGTCTTAAAAGGGTCCAGAGTCGTACCTTAGTTCCTGCACCACTCTTCAGACGTCCAGGAACTTCGCTGGACCATCTAGACCCAGTTCCAAATGTTCGACCACCTCTCCGGACGTATGGAAACACTTCCCATCATCTGGTACCTCGCCCAGACGTCTGAACTGCTTGGGAGGGCGTGTCCTACACCTTCCCGAAGCGAATCCTGCACATGTCAACGAAAATCTCCTCAATATGGAGCGAAACAGTGCATCAGCGGAACGACCTGCATAGCTGTATCCGCAAAGTTGTATGTCGCAAAACTTACCTCTCAGTCATCTGGAACCTCCTCCAGACGTCGTCTACATTGTCTGGACGTCGATCTAGACGTCTGATTCTGGGAAAAACCCAGAATCAGAACCTGCCTTCGCCTTCTCGCACCGCGCGTGGCCACGCCGCGCCTGCTCACCTGTTGCTCCAGCTGCAGTAATGTCGAGGAGGACCTCCCCGACGCACCTCTCCACCTCGCACATGCGCCAACCGGCCGTGAGCTCTCCGGCAAGCTCTGACACGAGCTCGCGCTCCTGCTCTCCTCCCTTCCCCTCGCTGCTCCTCCTCTCCTCCCACGCCGCTCATGCTCGCTGCTCGTTGCTCTTGCTGGAGGAAGGAGAAGGGTGGCTGGAAGTGGGGTGAATGAGGGAGAGGAGGGGTGTTTAAATAAGGTGTTGGGTTAGGGTTTGCATCGGCGACAGCAGAGAGAAGGAGAAGAAAATGAGGTCACGTACTGTCTGCGTGCAGCACGCACGCAGATGCGAGGACGTACATGAAAAATTTTGATTTTCAAACGTCTGGGAAGGTGTCTAGACGTCTGACCAGACATCTGACCCAAGTTCCAGGCGTCTTAAAGGGCTCTAACAGCACGGGTCTTAACAAGGACAGGTCGTTGTAAAGTGCTCGTATGGCGGGAAAGGAGGAGGTACGGCAAAGGACTCCTAATGCTGCTACTACTGCTAGTCTGCATTCTCACCACAGGCTCCCTAAGATTGCTCCATCTTTGTATAAGTTATCAAATATGGAGACTCTCGTAATGAATTGTTTATGGTTTATATCCATTGAAACACTAAAATGTAGGAAGATATGAGAGAGATGTGTCCCAAAGTGGAAGGAGCCAATGGGTTGCTTGCTCATCAAATACAGAATTAAGTGCTTCTAGTTGAACCTCTTGTTCTTAAGAAATGCATAAAGGGTAATGAGCGTGATACCAGGGCAGTTCTCAAATGAGGTAGATTTAGACATGAAATTCCAAAGAAAGACACAATTAAGAAAACGTGGAAGACAGCGGAAATAAGGAGACTTGGCAGGACGACCCAAGTCATAGTGTGAGGGAGTGAGCAAGGTATCCCTAATAGACTCCATCTGTGTCTGTTGGTGAAGCTCCAGAAAAGTACGATCAACAGATGGATGACAAAGAATTTCAGAAATGATATCCGCATTAACTAAGACCTCTATGCCGTAGACATTTGAGGTCCACTCAATGTTGAAGCCCTTACCTATATTCTTGAGATTGGCATAAAATAAGTGACAGGACATTGGATCAACACCCAGTATGCAGTTATTCTTAGAACCCATGTAAAAGTTCCGATCAAAAAGACGTAAAATTTGGTGATATGCAAATTTTTCGCGGATCCCTGGAAAGATAGACTCAAAATAGGGAAAATCTACCAGATGACCGACGTGCAAGGAAAGTTTTGCAAGAATGGAGAAACGCTCATGAGCGGCCTCAATAATGAAAAATCGGTCAAATGTGTCATCACAAGAAGTAGAAGAGGAGGCATGTGCGTGTTTAAGAGCCATTTCTGGATAGAAAAAAATGTGTTGGTCGATCAATTAAGAAGTTTTGGTCAATCAAAAGTAAACTGGACAAACTTCTGAAAAATCAGCTTTTGGTTGATTAACCAAGGAATTTAGTTGACCAAAAGCGAACAAACCAGACAAAAATGAGGTTTTTACAAGAAATAAGCTCACAAATACTATCAAAGATGGCATGTAAACCCAAGATCACACAAGAAAATCATAAGATCAAGTCATAACACATCTAATACTCAATAAAAACCTAAAAGAAACGGATTTAATCTAACTTTTAGAGTGTACGATGATAGATCAATGAATGGTTGATCAAGGGAGCCGATGTGGTCATTAACAACTCTACATTTAATGATGATAATTCCATCAACTGGGGTTAGTTTTGAGGACATATGCACACTAATAACATGTCATGATTGGCATAAGAGCACTGCATGCATTGCGATTTGAGATTTCTTATAAATCAATGTTTAATGGCCATATGTACAAGTGCATGTTGAAACAGGCCTCAGATGAGCAATCGGACCACATGAATAGATTCAGATTGATGAATGGAGTCCAATGGACTTGAAATCACATAAATCTGACATCCGGAGCTCCCTCGACAAGCCCAAGAAGTTCTCAGATCAACAGCCCAAAAGTGGCACGTAGCAACCATCAGTCGCCCTCGCCAACGCCAAGCCCCCGCTTCATTGCGCAAGAGAAACCATGACTGTTTGATCTCCCATCGGACAGTTGAGGATTGGCGAAGAGCGCAACCATATCGCCTGCGTGCTGCAACGGTTAGCACTCCACACTCACCAGGCGCGCCTGTTCGAAATGCACTTGCCCACATCCACGCGTGCGATCAAAATTCAGCCATTGATGCGCGTATGGACGGTGGAGATGAAGGCTACGCGGCACGCCCTCAAGCGCCCAATGGGAACGCACGTGAGCACTCGCGAGGCACGTGCTCCCTGCACGCAAAGCGCGATCCAAGTGCTCCCCGCTCGAGTAATCACAGCCATTGAAGTGAAATCCGACGGTTGACGCGCATCCCTCATGCAACCACTCATCCTTCTGCGGGCATGGGAAGGTGATGTGGCATGCCCTCAGCCATCCGATGGCAATCCACGCCATGGATCAAACGGCTACGGGCGCATGGGCGCAAATTGAAGGGAGAAAGCATGCGCGCACTTAAGGATTAACGGATAGAGGGCTTCATCGATGCTTATCGAATGGGTTTAGCGACATCCCGGACATCGCTAATGCCCTTACTTAGTTTGGAAACCCCTCTTCTCTATATAAACCTCCTCAACCACCCCATTCAAAGGCATTCAATACACACACACCTTCCATACTACTCTAGCCTTCTCCTAGCTCCACCAAATACTCCATACCCTCCTCGGAGTTGTCAAGCCGCTGATAGAGCCTCCCCCTACCACCGTGGCTGCCTTGACTCCTTCTCAGACTCTCTCTTTACTTTAGTTTACATTGTACTTGTTTAAGCTTTCATCTATTGTTGTAGTTGTAAACAAACTTTAATTGCAAGCTATTTATTAATGAAAGTTTCATATATTGTAGCTCACACCCTCTTAATGCTTGGAATGTTTTAAACACGATCCCTAACCCTACTCTCTCTCTCTCGCATTTTCTTGCAAGCAAGCAAACCACTCATTCCTGTCACAACTAAAGCGACAAAATAATCCGATTTTATGCTTCCTTGTGTTCGACACTTGGACTCACCAACTCCACTTCTTAAATTAAAATCGACGTTGCGAACGCATACTACAATGGCATAATTAAACAACCGCGTTCCGCGTGCGTCACTTGTCAGCAGCGATGAGCACAACTGGCGAGGGAGGAGTGCGCACGGCGAGGAGGTCACGTGCAGAGAGGTCGACATTGGGCATCGTCTATTGGTGAGGATGACATCAATGGTAAGGAGGAGCGTAACGTCAATGAGGGCGGTGCGGTGTCGTTCTTGCGGCATGCGGCGGCGATTGGTGGCACTGGAGGTCATTGGTCAACCACAGTTGCCAGAGGAAGAAAGGTGGGGTCGGGAGGAGGAGAGTTTGGTCAGTGGAGAGAAGATGTAGGACCAAGTGTGGGATATAGGTTTGTAAAAAAAATAGGTTTTGTGGTAAAAACATTGGTGTTTTATACAAAGTTGGGTTAACAAATAAGGTAAATACACTTAGGGTAGGTAATCGAGTAGATTAGGTTCGGTTGAAGAGATTAGGGGCGAGATTAGAGGTGATTTGGATCACAACCACAAAAAGCAAATCCTCCCAGTTTTAGTCGATCAAAACCATGCTTTAGTCGATCAAAATCGAAAATGATCGATCAATCAAGCTCATTGGTCGATCAAGGTTCAAATGATTGGAGGGAAAATTCCTGCCCAATCGGATTGGTCGATCAAACAAGTTGATTGATCAAACTTCAAATTTTTGGAGGGAAATTTTCTGCCAAAGATTTTGGTCAATCAATCAAGTTATATTGATCGATTAAACAGTTTAGTCAATCAATGTTAACTTTTTGATCGATAAAAGGTAGAAAACAATGCAATCCAAATTATCAATTAAGCTCTTTCAACCTAGATAAACCTAGTGCATGGCAGATAAGATTAAATCTTTCTTTTGGTAAAGGTTTTGTAAATACATCAGCTAATTGATTTTCTATTTTAACAAATTCTAAGTTGATCTCACCTTTTAGGGCATAATCTCTTAGAAAATGATGCCTAACATCAATATGTTTAGTCCTAGAGTGTTGAACAGGATTTTTAAATAGATTTATGGCACTAGTGTTGTCATAAAGTATTTTTTTATTCTTATAGGATAGGCCAAAGTCTTCTAGAGTCAGTTTCATCCATAATAGTTGTGAACAGGCTAAAGATGCAGCTACATATTCGGCTTCTATTGTTGATAATGAAATAGTGTGTTATTTTCTAGAGAATGAAGAGACTAGGGAATTTCTAAGAAATTGACATGTTCCACTAGTATTCTTTTGATCTGTAAAGTTACCTGCATAATCAGCATCACAAAAGGAATAGAGATCCAATGTGTCTGACTTCAGATAGAAAAGTCCTAGATCAGGTGTGTGGTTTAAGTATCTAAGTATTCTTTTAACAGCATTTAGATGTACTTCTTTAGGGTTAACTTGAAAACGAGCACACAAGCAAGTGCTAAAGAGAATATCAGGTTTACTAGCAGTTAAATATAATACGGAGCCTATTATGCTTCTATACAATTTCTAATCTACAGACTTACCTATTGATTGCACTGCAAAAATACACCTACAATTGTGTCGTCTTGTACTATTTCCTAGCATTACCAGTGCATATTAGGGTTCCATAGTCGCATTTGTAAAAATACATGCATGCATGCATTTAATTGAGAGGGGAGGAGAGTAAATAAATGGCCTTGCATTTAACATTTTTTCCTCAAGTGCATCTTTGCAAAATTCACCATCTTTTTATTTTTTATTTCACTTGATTTTGAAATCTTCCCCACGGTTGCATGGAGCATGCTCTTCTTCTTTGCGCCATGTCCTACTCCCCCTCTCCCTACCAGCCTTGCAACCGCCTCTCCCTGCCGTGAGCCATGCATGAGCCATGCACAACTAGGGCATGGTTGTGCATGCTCTCCTCTTCTTTAAAAAGAGGGTGGCTTCTACCTTTGAAAGCATCCTGGTCCCCAGCCAACAAAAAAACACTCTACAGACCTTCTCCAGGCCACCATCTCCTCCCTCTCCCTCCATACGCAGGCCCTCCTCCTCTGAGGAGACACCCGGCGGACAGGAGCAACTCACGGTGGTGCACAACCACCATCGTGAGTCCACCACCGCCCAGCTCATCAAAGAGCCGGTGGGCGTGGTGGCTCTTTCCTTGTTTTGAAGCCACTTCAGCCATTGCACCAAAGCTTCAAGCTGTGAAGCTCAACCGGCCACCGCACGCCCTGCAGCAGTCGACCGAGCCCCATAGCAGCAGCAGCAAGGCAGCAGCAGCGCACGCAGGCCTTCCCCGCGCACCTGCAAGCGCCCTCTCCTCCAGCTTATTCGTGCAAGTGCCCTATCGCGCTCTCTCTTCTGCAACCAGCCACCGCGCGCCACTGTAGTGATCGGCCAAGCTTCACTGACGCCAGCAGCACCCGCAAGCCTCCGAGTAAGCAGCAAGTCACCATCGCCCTCCACAGCGCACACCAGCAGCCCTCTCCGCGTGCTCTATCATGACATCCCGCCCGCAAGCCACCAGCCGGAGCCACTCTTCCGCGCGCGCCAAGCCATCCGCATTCACAGCACCGCCCGCTCCCGGTTGCGCGGCTTGGCCTTACACTGTAGCCACTATTCACGCCAGTCTGCGGAACACTGTGGCTACAGTGGGGTGACTGGTAAGCTTCTCACTTATCCGGTCACCTGGCGCGCCACGACTGGCCAGCACCTGCGCCCGCGTCTCACCCCGCGTTCTGCTCCAGCGCCTGCCCATGCGTTTGCCAGTGCCAGCACCCACTTGTGTCGCCCGCTCTCTTCGCCCGCGTGCGTAAGCTAACGCCCACTCCAGCCCTTCGCGCAACACGGTGCGCTGCGGCCTCCTCTCTCTGCGCCCACTCCCCTGCGTGCACGTGCCTCTCAGCGCGCCTATGCGCCTGCGCATGCGCGCGTGGACCAGACGACGCTCCACAACTTCAGATGTCTTAACTGCAGCTTCCTTCACTCCAGCAGGAAGCGCGCGTCTTCCCTCTCTCTCTCTATCTCTCAGCACTCTCTCACTCTCTTTACTGACACATACACACACATTCACACTCTCACACACACACACTCTCACTTATATAGTATTATATACATATATATATATACATATATTTATATACATATATATATATACTTATATCTATATATATAGTAGTATTTATATAACTAAGTATTAGTATACATACATACATATATATATATATACATATATTAGTACTTATATAAATATGTATTAGTCTATATCCACACACACACACACACACACACATATATATATACATCTATATACTTATATATATATATATATACATACATATACGCATATACTTATACATACATACATATATATATATATATATATATATATATATATATATATATATATATATATATATATATATATATATATATATATATATATATATATATTTGCATCTATATAGTTATATATACATACTTATACACATATATAGGGTTTAGGGTTTGTTCCCTAAAACACAAATATAGGTGCGAAGGCCCTAATCAAAAGGTTCTAGAGTATCACCGGACCACGTGGAGTGTGGTGGTGGTGGTCTTGTGGCGTGAGAGTGCATGAGGTGGTGCATCGAGGTCAGTGAAGGTGGACGGCAATGGGTTTGTTCAGTGGGGAGCTAAGGAGAGCGATAGAGTGAAATATGAGAGGGATTTTGATGGAGGGAGTACGACGGTGCTTTTAGAGGTGGAGCGGGCACGTTTGGTGGTGTGTAGTGTGCTCGCGACCTCGCCGGAGCTTGGCCGGAGCGAAGGAAGATGATGATGTTGAGGGAGAAACAGTGGTTGTGCGTGTCTTGTAAGTGCGGGAAAGAGAAGTAGGGAGAGAGAGAAGAGGATAGAGGGGCTTAGGAGAGGAGAAGGTGGCTGGAAGAGGTCGGTCGTGGTAGATCGATGCCAAAGAAGATGAGAGGGATGGAGAGGCGGCAACGATGAATGAGGGAGAGAAACACCCTTTCTTTGTCCGAAGAGGTGCGCGACGATGAGGGGAGGAAGATAGGCCATCCAATTTGGCTGTTGGACGGCTGAACGAGGAGAATGAAGGACATCATTGGAGCAAAGTGTGGAGATGGCCGAAGAAGGAGGAAGAGGGCTTTTCTCTCACCAAAATTTACTAAGGAGCAAGGGTTCTTGCCCCTAATCCTTTTATAGGCCATGGGGAAGGGTTTCAAGCTTGGAGACCAAGCTTTCAAGCTTGGTAAGCTTGCCGAAGTAGGACACCCAGATCTCTCACGCGTTCACATGAGAGATTAGAAAAGAATTGGAGCCCACGAATAAGTTTAAATTGTAGAGAAATCTCTTAGGAATCTTCCTTCCAAAATTTAGAAGAGATTGAGCGTGAAATCAGGGAGAAAACTCTAATTGAAGGTCACCGGAGTTGTAAGAATAGGACATAGAGGCGACGAGAACCTTTTTGCGAAGAAGAAGACAAAGATAGGGGGTATTTGCAAGGAATTTCAAAAGCTGAGGGGTTGTGTGAGAGAGAAAAGAGTTAGACTGGACCAAATTGCAAACTAGGTCAAGACAATCTCTGATTAGGCTCAAATTTTGATACAAACTTAATTTGAATCCAAAGAATCCAATGGTGAAGTTAGATTTTGGTTTTGACCTCGTTTGACCAGGTAATTTATATAAAAACCTAAATTAGGGCAATAGTCTGTCTATGACTCTATTTTGGGTCAAAACGGGTCATAATGATCAATTCAAAGATGCTAAACCCTAGAGAACATTGTTATATGATTTTTAGAGGGTTTAGATGAAGGTTCCGACCCTACCAGGAGGGGGTGACGTAATAATTGCGGAAATAAAATAAACAAACTCACAAAAAGTCAATCACACAAGTACACACGTATTTTTAGGTGGAAACCCAAATCGGGTGAAAACCACCACCTAACCCTCTCGAGTTAGGATTTTCCGATCAACCAAGTTGATCAAAATCCACTAAACCGAATCACTTTAAACGAGGGTGATTCAACCTCAATACAACCACGCTACTTAAACGAGGGTAGCGTACCTCAACCCCTTCTCTCCACGAGAAGGATTTTGTCTCGCGAAGGAGATGGGAATTCGCAAAGCGAATACCCAACCAAATAATAAAGATAAAAGAAACAACAAGTCCTATAGAGCCAACAAAGTAATTTTAAACCTAGCTTCTATAGGAAATAGGATGCTTCCCTTTGAAAGGAGTGCGTCGACGACGCGGATGCGTGTACCACGCGACGGTGCAACTTCGCTCTCGTGAACAACGGCGGGAGAGCGGGTGCGCAACAGCTTGATGCTCTCAAGATGAATGGAACTTGAGCTTGGAGAGCAAGAGCTATCTAGGACACAAGAGAGTGGAACTATGTTGCTTAAGTGTGTCTTGTGTTTCTCTTAGTGTGTGTGTGTGTTTGTGTTGCAAAGGTTCCCCTCTATTTATAGAGGCCTTAGGAAGGCTTTGGAAGTCTTAGGAAAGGTTCTATAGCCGTTGGGAACAAAGCCCAAGAGAATCAGCCCGAAATCAGGAACAATCATTGTTCTGACAGGCTTATCAAACGTCTAATTCTGGTATCAGACGTCTGGAAGTTCACTTTAAGACGTCTGATTTAAAGGTCAAACGTCTGATTTTGGGCGGGGCTCTTCCTGACTTGGATCAGATCTAAACAAGGTTCTTGTGCAAGTCCATCAGATGACATATAGGACGTCTGGCACTATGTCTGGACGTCTGGAAACCTACTTTTACTGTGGGAATGGATTTTCCAAACGTTGCAACGGCTAGAAAATCTCTGAGAAGAGATTTTGGGTCAGCCGAGGCAAAACGGTCAATTATCAGACGTCTGGGTAGTCCTATGGACATCTGATAAGGCTCTAACGGTCATATTCTTGAGTGTATGCTAAGCCAGCCAACGATCCACTAATTGGACGTCTGGCAAATCCATCAGACGTCTCCTAAGACGTCTGGTCTAAGGTCTGGACGTCTGATTTCATCAGACAGAAATAACTATGTCCAGCCTAATAGTTATCAGACGTCTTAAAATACTTTATCAGACGTCTGATTTGGGAATTAGACGTCTGGAAACTCTGTTTGAACCCTATATTGATTTTCTAAGTGTTCTACAGAAAACCTAAGTATCCTAGGGTTGTGCAGGTATTCCTAGGACTACTGTTAGGGTACTTTGAGGCTCTTTAACATGAATTATCTAAGGAAATAAAGAGCAACAAAAGAAACGAAAAATACAACAAGTATAAAAGAAGGAAATCTATCCTATTCTTCATTTCCTTCCATCTTTAATATATCGCTCCTCATGAATCTCTTCTGTTCTCCATCAAGCTCCTCCAATCCGTCCTGGATGCGAGCTCGAACTCCATCTAATCACGTATCCATTTGTGATTGACCTGAAATCTAGGACTCAAAGCGCAAACATTAAATGAACGTGTTTTGTTATCATCAAAATAAATGATCGTGGTGCTCTAGCACCAACATTAGATAAATTTTATCCTGATCAGAACCTCAGTTAATTAAGCAGGTCTTGTTTTTAGGGTTTCAGATGTCATTTAATTCTTGAAATGCGTGAAAACTCATTTCTATCTATATGGACCCACTTATTAGACATTAATGACTAAATGACCTGTAATAAACCCTTAGGATACCCCATGGTTATTCTGTATTTATTATAAGATGGTAAAATTACAGAAATAACCCTGTTTTCATCTTTTCTTCTCAAAATAACTCACCCTACTCTAGAGACCTTCTGACTGATATGCAGGAGCTTTTATTGACTTTATAAGACTAAATTGAGCTAATCATGGCTCATAATGGTGTTCCCATCATTTACCAACTTGACAAGAATTGTAGACTTTACTTTTCTTGAAGTTGATCTTTGGCAGGCCTTTGACAAGCTCATGTTTCACAAGTCTACTAATGTTTCTTATGTGAACATGACCTAGTCCTTTGTACTAAATTATTGCCTCTTCATGAGATACGACAAGACATTCAAGGTTGTCGCATTTGTCCAAGTTGACAGTATAAATATCTTTATGTTTGTTTCCTTTTAGAAGAATTTGTTTGGTTTCTTTATCTCTTATTTTAAAACCATTCGAAGTGGAAGTAATTTTATATCCTTTATCATAGATTTGACTTACACTAAGAAGATTACATTTTAATCCACTAACTAGATGCACATTATCAAAAGATGTGGAGGAGTTACCAATTTGGCCAGTACCAATAATACGACCCTTATGATTATTCCCAAATGTGATCATACCAGCTTCCTGGTGGTGGAGTTGCAGGAACAGGTCTTCCTCTCTGGTCATATGCTTGGAACACCCGCTATCTATGATCCACCTTCTTTCTTCTTGATCCTGTCATTTGTTTGTGTTTGTGAGGTCTTGGATTCTTCGATCTATAAAGTGGCTTCAGATTTCCATTTGTTTCTTAATATGTCCACCTCTTATAATCTACTTTCCCTACAAAATAGGATTTCAAAACTGCTTCTGGTACCCATTTTTGTTTGGGTCCACGATGGTTAGCTGGTGCTGCCTGTTTAGGCAAGCTATCTTTCTCCTTCCTTTGTCTATAACTAGATGCTTCATGATCATTTTTAGGTATATAACCTAACCCAAATTTTGTGGTGCTTTGGGTTTGTGTTCCTAAGAGTTTATGTAGATTTTGACTTCCTTTAGTGAATTTAGCTAAATCATTTAAGAGAACAGCAGAGTTTTCCTTTATCTTGTCTATGTCTACTTTCATATTATCTATTTGTGATTTTAGTGAAGTAATTTCAGCAGATAACTCTTTATTTTGTAGAGCAAACATATTCTTTTATGCTCTCTTCTCCTAAGGCTTTTTCTAAGCTTTTATTTTCTATCTTTTGTGATTTAGCTATGTCATGCATCTCAAAGAAAGCTTCTAATAATTCATCTTGTGAAAAGGAGGTTACCTCATCTTCTAGAACCATAAGTCCTAGGAAGCTTCTTCTCCGAAGGTCTCTTCTTCTTCTGAGCTTGAATCTAACTCATCCTAGGTGGCTTGAAGAGCCTTCTTCTTTTCATCCCTTCTGGGGAATCTTCTTCTTCTCTGATTCCTTCTTGAGAAGTAGACAATCCTTCTTGATGTGTCCCTTCCGTTTGCAGTTGTAACAAATAATGGTATATGCTTTAGATTCTTCTTTCTTCTTTCTCCAACTCCTCTTATTTTTTAGGAGCTTTCTAAATTTTATGGAGAGAAGGCCTATGTCTTCCACTTCATCTTTGCTTGAGGAGTCTTCCGATTGAGGTTGGCTTCGAGCACCATGGTCTTCTTCTTAACCCCTTTGTTTTCATGCTCCTTCATGTGCTGAAGCTGAACTTCGTATGCCATCAAGCTACCGATAAGATCATGTAGTTTTAAGGTAGATAGATTCTTTGACTCTTGTATGGTTGTGGTCTTTGTCTCCCAATTGCTGGTGAGAGATCAAAGGATCTTCCTCACCAAAGCTTCGTTCTTGATTTCTTGGTCTAGATTCCTTAAAGAGTTTATAATGTCCATGAATCTCATGAACATCTCTTTAATTGACTCTCCCATCTTCATCCCGAAAAATTCATAATTTTGTATCAGTAAATTAACTCTAGTTTCCTTTACCTTGGATGTCCCCTCATGGGTGACTTCAAGGATGCTCCAGATCTTGTAAGTTGTCTTGCAGGCTAAGACGCGATTGAATTTTGCTCTGGAAAGCCTGCAGAAGATCGCATTCATGGCATTTTCGTTATGCATTTCCATTTTCTTCTGATCTGGAGTTGCTGCCTCTCCCTCCTTAATCTCAGGGTGTGTGTATTTGGAGGCAATGACTTCCCACACTTTGAAATCCATTAACTCCAGGAAGATCTATATCCTGGTCTTCCAGTATCCGTAGTTTGTTTCATCAAACAATAGAGGTCAAACTGCTGACTGACACTTTGCATACGTGTGAACAAACGATTTCGACATCTTCTGGACAACAAGACTCTAATATCAAGTGAGGGTGCCTATGGATCGTAATAGTATACTAGAGGGGAAGGGTGAATAGTATCGCTTAAAAATTCAAATTAAATGTACACAGATCAATCCACACAAGTATCAAGCACAGATTACACCTGGATTTATAATGAAAACCCAAATCGGGTAAATACACTACCTAAGCCTCTCGGCTTAGGATTTTTCCGACTAGGCGAAGCTAATCAATCCAATAACATACCCCTTGAACAAGGGTGGCACAACTCTTTACAACTATCCCTTCTCTTACTATCCTGAAGAGAAGCAACAATAGATTTCTCCCAACAACTTAGGATCCGTTAATCAAAAGCAACAATATAAAAGAATAATAAGAACCTTTGGAACCTTAATAAAAGTTAAACCAGAATTTCAACAAAGGTTTGAATTGTCATGCTTTGGAAGGTGTGAAAATAGGAGCGTAGAAGCACTAGAGAGTAAGCATGGAAAGCACTTTGCTTTGAATGGATTTTCTACTTGAGAGTGTGTGTAAAAGGGGTGCATACAACCTCTATTTATACTAGCAAATCGACCTAAAAAGAAAATCAAATTGATCAATCAATTAAAGTAGTTTGGTTGATCAAAATGAGGTTTGATCGATCAAACTAATTATTTGATCAATCAATGATTGATCGATTAATTAACCTAAATGATTGATCAAAAGTGTATTTATCAACTTCCTCTGATTTAATCGATTAATTAAGTTGGTTGATCGATCTTGGTCGATCAATAACCTTAAAAACTTATTTTTAATATGAAGTGCAAAAATCCGTTTGAAATTTATTTTGAAGTTCCTTACAAAATAGTCTAGACTCAATAAGGACACTGAGACTCAGATCAGCATTCTTCTAACTTTGATCCAGAAGAGAAGCTTTGATCCATGAGAGAAGTCTTGAAATATTAGTTTCCCAAATAACATAATTTTGGTGCATCAAAACAGAGGCACTTACAATTTAGGTGGAAGAATGTGTAAGCTTATATGTATACTAATGAGCTCCCACGCATCTTACTTATAGACAAATGTTTCAATTACAGCAACAGAGTTGTTGCAAACAAGTACAAGGATGCCCCCAATGTTATCGTAGCTCTAGTTGGTGTTATGTAATTACTATTTACTTATAATATAATCATTTTTTAGAAGCAATTGCATCATCGACAATTCCTTGATTGGCTAGCATAAATCTAAGAAAGCCAAAATCACGTGATCGTCCATTGTCCATCTTAGAGATGCAAGTTTTGGTAAACCTGATCTGAATCCGACTCAACCCAACTCGAAAGTAATAGGTCAAACCTGATCCAAACTTGATTGAGTTCAGGTATATATGTGTTTTATCAAAAAAAAATCTAACTGGGCTGGGTATGGGTATGGATATATACTCGATTTTTTACCCAACTATTTAAATAAAATCTCTATTTACTCGAGATATATAAGTTTCTTCCTAAGTCTCTCATTCCCCCTAGCATTAACTCTCTCATGATTTCCTTCTTGATTTTGAGGGTTGGAAGTACCTATGAAGTTTTCATTAAATATTTATTTTAGGGATGTGGATATTTTATTTAAATTATAGTTATATTTTATTTTTCCTTTATATTTATATTTTTATTTTTATTATATTCTCTTTGAAGGACTCTTTTTGTAATAATTTCATTACGGATCAATAAAATTGAAATAGTTCTAGTTCATATGTTTTAGGTTTGTTAAAAATAAATAATTGATAAATTTTTTTTTTTTCACTCTAATTTATATACGAATTAATTGTAAGATTAATTTATAAATAAATTTTGATATATATAGATGGAAATGAATATGAGTTTTAATTTTTATACATAATACGTAAATAGATAAGATATAGATACATATCGATTTTATAAATAGATATGGGTTTGAACTTAACTAAATCCGACCCGTGTGAAAGCCTGGTCCATCCCATTGGCAATCCTATCGAGCTTCTACCCCCAGCTTGCGATGCCCAACGACTCAACATATGTAATGCTATAACATTAATTCTGGAAAAGTGGGAAGCCTTTTTCTTTGGTCTCGCTTCAGATATGACACAGATATATGTACAGGTCTTGGATTCCGAGATATGCAACGGTGGGCCTTACGCAAGAACCCTTTCGAAATCAGCAAAAAAAAAAAAAAAACACGAAATAGGAATAGGGAGATAGGATTGCGAAATAGTTAGCCAGAGCCGAGGTGTAGGAGTGACAACAAATAGGATTGAACTGTTTTACGTAATCCTAATCGGAACCTTATAAATACGAACTCGGTCACTTCGTTCTTTGTTGCAAACCCATATCCATTCTCTCCAGAGTTCGCACGGGCCCTCTTCTTACGCCCAAACCTCAACGTGGCGACATCGGATGTGTTGCAGCTGCAGCCGCAAGATGACAACGCTCCACCGCAGCTAAAGCGTTCTCCCATGCCTTACGTTCCCCCTTTCCGGAGGACGTCGAAGAAGAGAGATGGGCTGCAGCAGCCAAAGACGGGAAACGTGATAGTGAAGCGTCCCGTCGTAAGACGAGGGGAGCAATACGCGAAGATGCTGCAGATCCTGAGAGAAGCCGCCGGCGGCGGCGGCGGCGAGGCATCCCAACAGGAACCTTATGGTGGGAACACTTTCTCCACGTCGCCACCGCCGACCGCTCTGCCCATCCCAACCTTTTGTAATCACTTGCTTTAATTAAGACGAGACGTACAGCACAGAGTCACGTAGATGCCATTGCATTGCATGAAGAGTTGCACGATGATGTATTTCGATGAGTTGTTACCGTATTCTGTTTCTTTGCAATTCATTGGATAAAATCTGCCTTTTGTCAATGAAAGAATATTTGTATATGAATCGTTAATGGAACTATATATGTTGGTCCCGAGATTGGCATATTCCAACTCCATGCAACAACCTGCTTGCTTTGCTTGCTTTGCTGCCAATAGGCCATGGTACGTACCTCCAAAATAGGAAGGTATACACTCGTTTCCTCTTAACACTAGCAAATGGGAAAAAAAATTAAGTGATCCTAGGAGTCCAACCATTCACATTTTCGCACCCTAAGCCACAAATAACATGGGTCAATATTAAAATTTTGACATGGCATATACAGTTCAACAATGTTGCAACTCAACGAGTCATGTACGTCACTTGCATTCCTCACTTCCGTCTCAGACATATTTAGAACATGTTGCTTGAAGTTAAAACAATTCTAAGTCAGAGTTAAAACAAGTTAAAAGTTATAATGTTGCTTGATGTAAAGCATCTAGGTTTAAGAAGGCGAGCAGCATACAATCTCGGGTAGCTATAAACAAGAAAAAAGAGGGGGGGAATCTACAAGAAAGGTTTAGGATCGTTGCCTACGCCAATGAAATAAGAAATGTTAAAAGCTCCCTGGGTCCACATGTTGCAAGGTTACGTCAGTAGCTGGACATTCTAATGTTAGTAATCTAGAACTACACGCATAATCCATAAATGTTGATTTATGGGTATCTTATATGCGATCCATTTGCCCAATTAATTCAACATATTGTGCTCAACTTTTTATATAAAATGACAGCATGGAATGCCGAGAGTGTTGATGCTACTCCTTGTTGCTCTAGCTTGGTCTTCGCATGTTGAAACAAGCATGTGTAGCCTTTCATGGATATGAGTTGGCAATCATAATATTGAACAGTTGTCAACCAGTGCTTTTGAAATTCCTTGACAAAGCAGAAGATCGGATTGAAATAGAGGTAGTTATATGCTCTAATACTAAATAAATGTGGCTAAATTCCTGAATTTGACAGGAAAAGAAAAACTTTGCTTTTCTAGATCTAATCCCAACTGCAAATGAAACAATAATGCTTAGAGTTTCGTTAATAGGCAATTCACGTTTGACTATCAATTAAATCAGCTTATTTTTTTAACACAAAATTAGAAATTTAAGCTACTTGCTCCATCAGGACATGCTCTCAAAGAGGACCTTGGAGGAGAAGGAGGATCCATCTCAAGGACTTCCTTGAACACCTTGCTAGCATCTTCCAATCAATCCATCTCATTGAGGAACCTCCCTTGGAGGAACGCCACTAACTCCTCAGGTCAGGTTGCTAGCAAATATTTATTTGATGAGGTGAAGCATCCTAGTATGCACACCTTGCTTAAGCAGACAAGCAACCTTACGGTCTATATGGCCTCCTAGGTTCGAGTGAAGGAGCCACAATAGGGACTGGTGGAGGTAGTGGCAAACAAAGGAGGAGGAGGCCTGAGGAGGAGAAAGCAAGATTTGATTGAGAACTTTTCAAAGGTTAAAAAATTTTATGACCCAAACTTCCACCCTAGTAGGAGTCCAAGTCTATTTCCGAAATTTCCCAAGATTCCAGTCGTCTAACACATAACATAAAACAAATGTACATGCACATTGCATAGCATCACATATATATAAAATCATACAAGAGAAGAATTAAATATGAGCTGGAATAAATGTCTATTATGTCCAAACATCATTCATAGCCATCGTAGAAATGAAAATATAAGTATGAAGGAAATAGTACAGAAGGAAATATTGAAAGAACCAACAACTCGCAAACCAGTACAATCTCCTCTTGCAACCGTGGAACCTGGCTGCGGCTCACCAAAACCTTAATACGAAGTCCAATGGAAAAATGTCAACAGCAACTAAGTAGACTAATAAGAAATGCAAAATATAAAGTAAACCTAGAGAAGAGCACAAGAATCAAGAAGAATGAGTATTATTCTTATAATTCTTTTAGCTTTTCATATATTAATTTAATTCTAGATTATTTGTGCCTTCCCACTATTTCAATCGTCAACAACTCATAATCAACTTCTTCAAAAGGTTATCACTTGACCTAACCCAAATTGTTTCTAAAGGCTATTAAGCCACTCTTAAGTTCTCAAGCCATCCTATAAGTTCTATAAATATCCCCTAGCATCTCTAAGGTAAGTTAGATTTTTTGAGACTCAAATCTACTTGTACACACTCTCTTGCTTTCCAAACCTTGCAAAAGCGCTCATAACTCTCTCTACACTTGCTCATATAGTTCTAAGAGCAAATTTCCCTATGCTCAATACTCAAGTCGGCCAACACATCAGAGAGTGCTCTTGGATCTATTGTAGCCGGCATCTTTCTCCATTATTAGGCTCTATAGGTCTTCAATTATAGTTCATTGTTACTACTTACCATTGTAGTTGGGTACCTGGCTTGTCAAATTTTCATCTCTTCTAGCGAGAAAGGGTAAAACTCTCTAGTTGTGAACAAAAAGGGGATTTGTAAACTAAGGTACACCACCCTCATTCAAGTAGTGTGGTTAGTAGATAGTCGATCGCCTTTGCGATTATGAAATCCTATGTCAATGAGACTTAGGTAGTGGGTTTTACCCATATGAGTTTCCACCTAAAATTTTTTTGTTTCCTATGGTTTGATTATCTTGTGCATGTCCATTTTATTTAAATTTTATATTTATTATTGATTGCACTAATCACCCCCCTCTAGTACATTCTAACTTTCCCGACATTTCCTCTCAACCACTAGTGGTCTAGGGTCCTCCTAGCCTGGTGCTTTTAGCTTTAGCATGGACTTTCCTTCGTTCACCTTTTGAATCAATGGACCCCCTTCTTTCATAGAAGAGGGTTTTTCCATTAGTCATAGAGCTCCACTATATCTTGGGGGCATTGCACCGAGAGAGTGGGAGGAGGGTCTTCCCTCCATTAGTGGGGTACAAGTTCATCGACAAGGTGTATTTCGATAGTTTGCTATGCAGGTGCCCTGTGGGCACATGCGTATAGACAAGCACAACTCATCCTCGGGGGTACAGGCAATGTTTAGGCAGAGCCTTTGCCACAGGGATACTAAGTGGATGTGTGGCGCTGTCCTTTCGACCAATCCCCTATTCGAAAACCTCAAAGAAATTTGCAGTGCTAATCGATGCTCCATGTGCCACACTTGATCTCTTGATCTTGGCAACACGAGCGAACGACACCGGGGGATTCCCAACTGAAGTTACTTGTCCTCATCAGTTGTGGAATATTACATAATTGAGCTAGGGGCTCCTTGATGAAGTAGTGCTCAGGCAGTTTAGTCCATTGCACAACCCTTGGTGAGTGATGCCAAGTCCAGGTGTGCCCTAAAGAAGCTAAATTGGGGGCGACAACCCCTTGCCAGGTGTAGATACTGGTGGCCATAGGGGCCTTGTCTGAATGGTCGCTATGCTCAAGAAAGAAAGCTGAGCAGACAGTATCGTTGGTGACCTAAGATTGAGAAAGCGAGTAGTTTCGCCACAGTGTGTGGTCGAAGGAAAAATAAGGAAGCGAGGGTCTGCCCTTTGTCGTACAGGTACCGAGGTGCGGCCCTTGGCAACGATTGGTCATCAATGGCCACTGCCAAAGGAAGGTTTGGGGGGAGGTGGTCGCAACACTTATTCCTCACTCATGTGAGTAATGTCTCTTCTACTCGGGAGGAGTCCGTGGGTTGGTTTAAATGGTGGCATTGAGTTTCCAGCTTGCACTTGATGCCCATTTGGTTAGGTTTTTGACTGAAGGGTGCTTTAGCACGTATGAGATCACGCTTAGTCATGGCATAGGGGGGGATCGATTATATCCTTCCCCTAATGGAGCTTGGCTTTTGGTTGCATTTTCCACAAATGACACCAACTAATTAATGCTAAGGAGCTTGATAAGAAGTGTAGGAGATGGGGATCCTACAAGTGTATGAATAGGGAAAATGAACATAGGGATTGATGGTAACACCATCATTCATCATAACTAACTTGAATTAATTGAAATCAAGAGATAAATACTCCTAAATGATCACCTGAGGACCGTTATTCCACTTTGATATGTTTTGAGGAGAAAATAATAAAATAGGGTTAATTCTACAATTTTAAACAACACATCACAAATGCAAGTTAATCATAGGATTAGTCAGGGGTTAATTAAAAGTCAATTGAGCATAAAAGTTTAAAAAGTGGGCTCACACTAACTGAAATAGGATTTCACACATTTCGAGAACGAAAATAGTACCAAAAACCCTAATTATCAACCCCACTTAAATTGAAGAGGTTCTGGTCAAGATAAAATTTATATAAAACTTATAAAATTCATATAAAAATATTCTAAGAGGTTTGATACCTTTAGTTTGACCAGCTGAACCCATTTGACCTAGAATAGAGTTTCAGATGGTAATTTGCCCTGATTTGGGTTTCTCTACAAGTTACCCAATCAAACGTGGTCAAAACTCAAATCAAAGTTCACCATTATATTCCTTGAGTCAAAATTAGGTTAACATCAAAATTTGGCCCCAATCAGAGTCCACCTTAACCTAGTTTGCAATTCAGTCCTTAAGATCTCTATTTCTCACAATTAGCCCCCTAACTTTAAAGATTCTTGCATTTACCCCCTATCTTTCTCATCATATTTACATTTATACCCCTACCGCCATGAGTGTGAACATGAACTGCACCACCAACTTTAAGCGAAGAATTCTCGTTCAAATCTCTGCAAACTTGGAGGGATTGTTCCTCAGACAATTTCCTACACATTAGACTAGATCTCGAGACAATTCATGGCTAATCTTGAGATCAACCCAAAAATGTTGAGCTCAAAAACTGACTTGAAGCTTGCTTGAATTGGCTCTTGGAGGGACAGACAAGGTCCTACTTAAACCCCTTAAGTTCCCAACTTCCTCCTCAGTCCAGTCTAGGCCAAAAATAGCTCTTCTCTTCTTCCTTCGGCCGCCTCCACCACAACTCCAGCAAGCTTCATCGACCCCTTCACTCCAGCCACTCAATGGACAAATTGAGTGGCCCACTCTTCCCTCAACTTCCTTCGCTTCTCACCTACCACAGCAAAAGCCTCCTCGCCCTTTCTTCCTCGCCGCCCCTCTCATCGGAGCTCTTCATCTCCTCCACATCTAGCCATCACACTGGCATGGATCCCCACCTCCTTCGTCCCTTAGAATAGGTTCTCTCTCTCCCTCTATCTCCCTAGGTTAGCTCTAGCCCCTTAAAATCTCGATTCCACCGCCATTCACCTCTCTCCCTTTCCATCTTCTTCGCAACCGGCGAAGCTCTGGCGAGCTTCATCCGATCACAACGCTCAATAATCGCTCGTTCAACGGGTTTTAAAAATATGTACGTTGTAGTATACTGCGAAAAATGATTATCAAATTTTATTTATTTATTACTCAAAATTCAAAAACATTCTGAGGTCGAACTCAGGGAGCAATTCGGTATTTAGAAGCAAAATCACAATTCTCAACATTTACTTGAAAGATAATGTTCAATTATAAATTGTATATAGAGTAGAAAGAAATAGATCTCTTTTCTTTCTTCTTCTCCTCTCTTTTCCTCTTTCAGACATCTGATTCTTTGAATCAGACGCCTTAACTGCCTTTTGCTATATTATCGCGCCTTCTTCTTCCTTCCTTCTCTTTGGCTTCTGCTGCTCTGACTTTGGCTGCTTCTTCTCCTTCTTTTGATTTCTTCTTCCTTCTTCTTTCTTCTTCTCTGCGGCTAAGTCTTCAATTGCAGCTCCTTCCTCCTCTTTTTGGCTTTCCTCTTTGGCTTCTTTTCTTCTCTTGCACTGTGCTGTGCCTCCTCCTTCTTCTTCTTTGGCTCCTTCCTCTGCCTTCTTCTTCTTCTTTGGCGCGGCTAAGTCTTCAGCTTTTGCTTCCTTCAGCTGCCGCACATCCTCTTCTTCTTCTTTTCTTCTTCTTCTACGTAACTGCTTCCTCTTCCTCCTTCCCTACACATCACATAGAAGCAAAACCTACCCCCTACCCTCCCTACGTATCTCTCTTTCTATTTCTCTCTTCTCACTCTCAGAGCCAGCCGGGTAATCGGGTCGGGTTACTCGCACCCAGGTCCAGGCGCACTGGTGTGGGTGGTGCGCGAGGAGTGCAGGGTAAACAGCTCAGGCCAGGTCCACGGAGGCGTGGGTCGCGGATGAGACCGGGTCGGGTGAGTGGGACCTCACCCCGTGGATCTGAGGCGATAAGGCTATGGCACTTTTTCAATTTAAGTGTCGCCTCCCGCTCGTCAGCTTCCGAGGTGGGACTAAATGTCCCTCCTTCGTTTCGCGAACGCCTGCAGCAGATGTCGCGCTTGATTGCGGGAGATGCAAAGGCTTGCGGCTGCAATTGGAGGTCTGGAGTCGTGCACGGAGATGTTTCGCATGACCTGGGCGAGCGACCTAGAGCTGGTGAGGTCTAGAGCAGCTTACAAGCTTGCTCCAAGCTTTGCTCCAATGGCGGAGGTGGCTCTGAACCTAAAAACACAAAATTGAAAAGGTGGCTTCGTCGTGACATGGAGAAGGTGGCTCGGTGGTCGGCGTGGCATGAGGGCACCTGTGTGTGCGTGCCTAGGGCACACTCTGTTACGCCCCGATTCCCGAATCCCTACGAGACACGAGAATCGAACCGACTCGACTAATCCCAAGACCCAGTCGTCCAACGAGAAAGTAACCAAAAAGCAGTAAAGTAAACCACATTCACCATGCAAGTAACTGACAGTAACAAAAGTACAGCAGTAAAGAAAAGAACTACTACAGTAGAGAATTAAAAACAGGTATAGAAACATGGAGTTTACAATAAAATAGTACAAGGTGAAGTAGAAATACTCACTACAAAAGAAAAATGGTACAACAAAAGTACAACTACTGGGCTCTACTAGGCCCAGTACCCTCCTCAGCCGCAGGCTCTGGCTGCTCAACACCTGGTCCTGAAAAGGTGACAAAGGTGACACGTCAGCGAAACGCTGAGTATAGTGGCAACTAGCTAGCTACGAAAATAGTAAAGGTGGACAAGTAGCTGTCATTTTTTTATTATTATTTCTTTCTTTATTTCTCTATTTACTCTTTCTTGAATTATTTCTCAGATCTTTCTCTTGATCTCGAATATTCCTCATAGGAACGATCTTGATTGTAGTCTTTTCCGAAAAGTAGAAGTAGCACGTGGTGCTCTCCTGGCCGGGAGAGTCCCCCGTGGTGGTCCTACCCTCAGTCAACCACCCCAAGGTCACTGACAGATGTAACGGTGACTACGGCACATGCGATAAACTCACGGGTAGCTACCCCGCACTGGCACGCGATCAGTCGTTTCCGTTAACGGGTGTGCCCAAAGAACAGCACGGAACCAGTATAGGGCAGAGCCCTCCCAATAACATGGGTCCAGCCCCTCCATAGTAACCAAATAGGGGTCTTACCCCTCCGCAGTCCGCGCACCCTCGCCTGACTACCTTGGTTTGCCCAGTGGGCCTAACAAGTCGGTGTAGGACAGCTAGTTGAACCCCGGGCCCGTGGGGTGGCTAGCTCTCTCCCTACACCAGTAGCTCTCCTCGGTACTGTGTACACGAGGGCCAGAAGTCGGTACAAAGTGGCCAGACCTAACCCCAGGTCCCTGGGGCGGCTAGCTTCGCTCTGCACTAAACAGGGGGACAGTTGCTCTCCTTGGTACTCCGTACTCAAGGGCCAGCTCACTTTCCCATCCACTTTCCCAGTTCCATTCTATTTATTTTCCAGGAGCTCTACTCCTAATTCCCCGTAGGGTTCATACTCATATTTCTCAGGCCAAGCCATACTAGGTTTCATCGTTTCAGTTTCATTCGCATATAGCCCGTGTTCTCAACATTTAATATCAGTTTATATACAAGCAACTCAATTTAGTTCCAACAACAGGAATTACACGTAGCAGTTACTAGCAACAGTACTCTACATTTCACAGGCAGCTGTTATCCAATTACAGGCAATTATCATTATTCTATCTACTTATCCAAGACTGCAATCCAGGTATTCAAGACATTCGTTTTAGTGTTTCTGTTCCTAGGATTCATGCCACACCCTAGGATCTATCATTCAATCTAGTTTTCAAGTCCTAGGATTCATGCCATACCCTAGGATCTATCATTCAATCTAGTTTTCAAGTCCTAGGATTCATGCCATTCCTTGGATCTATTCTTCATCTAATTTTCAGATCCTAAGATTCATGCCATACCCTATGATCTATCATTCATCTCAGAGATGCATTAATAATGGTAAATAACTAAGGGGAGCCACTTTACCCGCAAAATCGGGAGTAATGGGGGCGTGATCGGCAGGTCCGCGTGCCTCTGCAACCCCCAAAGCTGCAACAGAACGAGGTCCTAACACAAGGATCAATCACAATGAACCACTTAGAACAGGATACAAGTATTTTGAACAAGTAGAGGAACTAATTCTGAGAAGAATAGAATTTTAAACGTGGAAATCGGACCTCGAACAGACCCTAAACGAATCAAAAACGACAACTCTGACTCAAATCAGACGTCTGGAACACCTTCCAGACGTCTTAAAAGGTGGCCCAGGTCATACCTTACTCTGAGCTGTTCCTCAAACGTCCAGGATCCTGCTGAACCATCTGGACCCAGTTCCAGACGTCCAACCACCTCTCCGGACGTCTGGAGACGCTCTCCTCCATTTGGTGCTGTGCCCAGACATCTGAATCGCGTGGGAAGGTGTGTCCCGCGCCTTCCCAAAGCAAAACCTGCATGCGTACGCAACACACTTAACACGGCATGAGACAGAACTTTCGGCGGAACGGCCTGCATGGTCGTATCCGCAAAAGGAAGAAGATGAGAAATATCGTAATTTTCAGACGTCTGGATCTCCCTCCAGATGTCGCCTGCGTTGTCTGGACGTAGGTCCAGACGTCTAATTCTGGGAAAATTTCCCAGAATCAGAATCTCCTCGCCTTCCTCCTGCTGCGCACGGCCGCGCCGCACTCGCCCGCCTGCTGCTTGAGCTGCAGTAGCACCGGGGTAGCCCCCCCTCAGCACCACGCTTCCGCTGCGCGCCCATCGGCCGGCTCCGAGCTGCTCCGGGGAGCTCGCTCTCTCTTCCTCGTGCTCAAGCTGGAAGAAGGAGGGGACGGTGGGGTGGTGGGTGAGAGAGAGGGAAGGGGTATTTGAAGGTGTGGGGAGGGAGAAAAAGCGCCTGCAGGTCGGCGGGCTCAGTCTACGCGCGCACGCGCGCAGACTCACAATCGTACGCTGCAAAAATCTATTTCCAGACGTCTGGGAAGGCATCCAGAAGTCTGACCAAACGTCTGGACCAACTCCTAGACGTCTTAAAAAGCGTTTGATGTCTTGGGTCTTAACACACTGTGTGCGTTTAGGTGGGTGTGTTCGGGGGTTGTTCGAGTGAGTGGCGCGGTGAGTGGAGTGAGGGGAAATGATCAATAAGGTGAGGTGGAGCACGTGGGCTTGTCAGCGAGAGGTGGGATGGCCTATGGAGGTGGAGCGGCCTCGCGGGAGTTGGTGGCCGGAGGTGAAAACGATGGTGGTGGTAGTGGCGATCGAGGGGTCGAAACTAAAAATTGATGAAGGGGAAATGAAGAGTAGAGGGAGAGGAGCTTAACTGATGGTCTTGGGGCGAAGGGGGGAGGCGGAGGGTGAGCAGCGAGTATTGCCGTCGCCAGAGACGAAGAGGCCCAGGGGAGAGATGACAGTGACGACAAAGAGGGTCGAAGGGCACGCGCTGGTACGGCATGGCACAGAGGAGTACGACGAAGCTAGCTCTGCCACTGGTATGGTGGCAGAGTGACAAGAAGAGGGAGGAAGGGTCGTCGGAAGCTTCGAGCAGTTGGCGGGAGTGAGGAGGAGACGAAATTGGGGGCTTTCTCTGGCCAATCCAAGTTTGAAGGAAGCGGCGAGGTTTGGGCTTCCTTAAATAGGCGTAGGCAAAGCGGGAAGCGCACAGAGGAGGCAAGAATGCCACATCGGAGGTAAGGTCGGAGGGAGACCCATACCTCTCGAGCGTTCGCACGAGAGGTATGGGGGGTTTCAGGGCATGGGGAGCTGCCTATGCGGTAGGGGGCTTCGTAGGGAGCTCCTCTTTCAAATCTGGGGGCGGCTCCCCATGCAGACAAGGTGAAAACCTCCACGCGAAGTCGCCGAAGGTATGGTCCCTGCTGCAAATGGCAAAGGGACCGAAATGAAGAAAGAGACAAAGAAGTTAGGGGGGATTTGCAAGGGTTTCAAAAAGTTGAGGGTCTGAGTGTAATTTGGAGGACCAATTTGCAAAGTGGGTCAAGATGACCTTCCCTTAGGTCCAAATTTTGGTATAAACCTAATTTGGACCTAAGGAATCTAATGGTGAAGTTGGATTTTAGGTTTAACCACGTTTGAATGGATATTTTGCATAAAGTCCCAAATTAGGTCAAATATTGGGCATGGACCCCAATCTAGGTCAAAACAGGTTCCAAAGGCCAAATTGAATGTTCTAAACCCTAGGGAATATTTTTCCATAAAGTTTAGAGGGTTTAGTTGATTTGTATCTTACCTGAAAACTTGTGAATTAAAGTGGGATTATTTTAGGGTTACAAAATGTCATTTAATTCTACAATAACCCTTATCTGACTAAACCATCCCACTTTTTCTCTTATTAAGTCCAATTAACCTATGTCTAGACCCTTTGAAATCCCGTTGATGTACTGTAATGGTAAAATTACAATTTTACCCCTTATTTCATGTTTTCCTTTTAGATCAGTAATTCCCTGAATTAGGCCTTCCTTTAAGTTATGTAAGAGCTTTTGTTCATTCTATCATATCAAAATATGCTAGTTAGGGCTCATGATGAGGTTCTAGACCATGAGTTCTTTTCACCAATTTTGATAAGTGCTTTTTCTTCTCCTTTCTCTTTAATTAGGTCAGAATGCCGATAATGGGCCTAAAGGTACTCTAGTACCAACCAAGATCCAGACCTGTCTAGCTTTAGCCTCGGTCCTTAGCGAAGGTTTTTAAGGCCCACAGGAACTACCCTAAGGTTTATTAGACTCCGTGGTTAAAGCAACCATGCTTGAGACATAATTTTAGCTTTGGTTCAGTTTGCAGAGCGTTTTTGGAAAAGAGAGACAGAGGGTTTATTTGTTTGGAGAGTTTTCGCTCTCTTTTCTTTTTATTTCTACCTTCGGATTGACTTCACAACACGGTCTGTATCGGATTCCTCGTCCCCATCATCAATCCTCAAAGGTCCCTAGCAATCGATGCTTCATGATAGCACCACCCATGGTAACCCCCAGAACCCTAGTTTTCGAGATTTCGAGATAATCCCGCCCATGGAGTTCCATGGCTGAATTCAGACCCTAGCGATTGACATTTTGTGATAATGCCATCCATGGTATCTAAACCAACAGAGTGCTTACATGCCCCCGGTAGGATATGTAAATATCCTAAGAGACAAACATCGAGGAGATGATATGTTGTTACGCATCTTCGAGGGGAATTTCCCACCTCTCCGTTCCGAAAACTCGTCCAAATCAACTTGTGTTGATCAGCCGCTCCTAATCTAGGTAACATTTTCAGAATATTAAAACACTTCTGCTTGATTTTAATAGTTATGCGCACTGAACCAGACTGTGTGTGAATTGGGGTGCTTAGGTTACCGAGTCCCGCAAACCGAAGGTCAATTAATGAGGCCGAATACTCCCTAAGCCTTAGACTTAATACTTAAGATTTGCATTTTCCTCAACCTCTTGAGGAATATCCAGATCTTCACGGGTACTAAGAGTCTAGCCAAAAAGGCCTAAGGTCAGCATTCCTACTAATCTCTTTGTGTCTCTTTAACACTTCTCTTGTCTTAATATGGTCTAGAACTTCGATTAATCTCTTACTAATGACTCTCTTTCTTTTTCTATTTTGTGCTCCTTTTTTAGCATTTTGCTCTTTTTCTCCTGTTATAGCCCACAAAATTTTCTTCCCTCCTCCAGTTTTTTTGTTCTTTTTCAAAAAAAAAATTTATTATTTTTTTTTGTGTTTTTGACATATGTGATTTTTTTTGTTGAAACCTTTTCTTGTTATGAGTTTTCATACATTTTGCATTTTCATACCCCCCATGCCTAAGATTTACAATGTCCTCATTGTAAATTAGGTGCGTTTTTATTCAGCTTGGTTCATTCATTAGGATAGGTGTTGGGTGAGTGGACGGGTCGAGGTGACTGTTGCGGACGATTTCTAATCTCGGGTACGGGTACTTGAGGTGGACTCGGCTATCCTAAAGGATGAACCCGTAAAGTGCAAAGAAATGTCAGGAAAGGTTTCGGGTTTTTGAAAGAATGACGGGTTGCCTCCGGTTAAGCACTGAGTTTTACGCCATCGGCTGGGCGCAATGAGCTCAGGGAGAATGGAGGATAAAGGATGACTCAGCCAAATCTGTATTGGTTACATCAATGAACAGTTTGAGTCTCTGACCGTTCACGACAAAGGGTTCTGAATCGTGGCTAAGTGAACTAATCTCAATGGCTCCATTTCCAAAGATTTGTCGGACTAGATATGGTTCGATCCACTTGGATCGTAGCTTTCCTGGGAACAATTTTAGTCGGGCATCAAAGAGTAGGACCTTTTGACCAGGGTGAAAAATCTTTCTAGATATGTGCTTATCATGAAAGGCTTTAACCCATTCTTTGTAGATTCGCGAGTTTTCATACGCATCGAGGCGTAATTCATCAATCTCGCTTATCTGAAGCTTTCTATGGGTTCCATCCTTAGAAAGATCTAAATTGCAATTCCGTACTGCCCAATAGGCTTTATGCTCCAATTCAACGGAGAGGTGATGAGAAACGTCTGGTTTCACCGGGTTTGAGGGTTTTGTTATAACGTTGTAGTAAAGCCGGTTATTACCAACATTTCAAATATAAATTTTTTTACTCGGAAAATGAAAGAGTTCCCGAGGTCGAACTCAGGGAGCAAGTCGTATTCTAGAGATATACATGTTTCTTTTACAAAATAAAGAGAGAGAGGGAAAGAATTTATTGTGATGTTCTTCTTTCTCTTTCTTCAGATCTCCTTCTTCTTCCTTGGTTTCTGATACGGTGATAATCTTCTTCTGCAATGGTGATGCTCTTCTTCTTCTTCCTGCTGTTCCTGCGTTGGTGATGTTCTTCTTTCTTCAGAGCTCCTGGTTCTTCTTCTTCTTTGGTTTTCTGCCTTGACCTCTCTTCTTCTTCTTTATGGCTGCAGAGCTTCTGCCTTCAGCTACTAAGTCTTCCTTTCTTCATTTTCTGCTTTGGCCGTTGCTCTTCCTTCTTCTTCAGCCTGCCTTCTTTCCTGCTCTGGCTGCTGACTTTCCGTCGTCTGACCCGGTGCTTAGACGACTTAACTATGCATTTGCTACAGTGCAGCTCCTTCTTCTTCTTCTTTGGCCTGCACACTTCGGAGTTTTTCGTCAAGACGCAAAACCTACTCTACCCTCCCCCCCCCGCGTCTCTCTTTCTCTCTTAAACCACTCTTGGGAAAGCTCTCCCAGAGCTACCGGGTAATCGGGTTCGGGTCAGGCCCGGGTCCAGGCCCACCGGCGTGCGTGGTGGGCGAGGAGTGCAGGTCAGTCTAATCGGGTCGGGTCAGGTCCGCGAGGCGTGAGCGCGGACGAGACCGGGTAACCGGGCGGGTGTAAGGGGACCTCACCCCGTGTACTGAGGCAATGAGGCTAGTGCACGAAATCAACTTAAACAGTGGAACGTGTGTGAGGCTTACCGATGTGGGACTAAACGCGGACCGTTCCTCGCGTGCGCCTGCTGGGAGACCGCGGCTTGGCTTCTGCAGCTGCGGCTTCTATCTGCATAAGTTGCTGGCTGGCTGCCTTCGCACGACGCCCCGTACCCCGCAGCAGCTGGAGACCTGGCGTCCTCAAGCCTGGAGCGCGGGAGAAGCTGCCTTAATGTGCGTCAATGGCGGTCGGACCTCAAAACCTGTTGGACATGAATATGGCCTCGCGGCCTAATCAAACCACTGGGGAACCTTCGCCGTGGCACGGCGAAGGTGAGGAGCTGCGCGGCAGGCCGCAAGGAGGTGTCTGGTGGCAGCCCTGGGTCGGACTGCAACCGGAGGAATGGGTTTGTTCGGGGGAGTGTTACGGAGGTGTGGAGTGGCAGTGGAGGGGTGGGGGGTGCTCAGTGTGATGAGGCGGAGGTGCGGTGGGGGTTGGCGAGCCGGAGAGGGTTGCTGAGGTGATGGGAACGGCTCGCCGGAGGGTGGTCGGAGGCGAAGGGGGTGAAGGTGGTCAGGGTCGGTAGAGGGCTTAATTGAATAAATTGAAAGCGGGGAAAGAAAGAGGAGGAGAAGGGGAGTAGCTCTAGCTTACTTGCAGGGACGAAGGGGGAGGAACAGGGCGACAGTCGTATCGACTGTCGCCGGAGAAGACGATGCTCAGGGAGAGGGGCGGCGGCGAGCAGAGAGCCGGAGAGGCGCCAGCTGGGTGCGGCGTGGCGCGGGAAGAGCAGGGGAGGAAGTCTCTGCTGCTGGTATTGCGGCAGAGCGAAGAGGTGGAGGGGGAGGAAGCCGCCGGAGCTGGTGAGCGTCTGCCAGAGGAAGAAGAGAAGAAAGTTGGGGATTTTCTCCGTCAGATCCAGGCTGCCCTCGTCGGTGGAGCGGCGGGGGGTATTTATAGGGATGAAGCAGGGAGGAAGGCGGAGGGAGACGACATGTCTCCCTCGCCGGAGAATGGTCGGAACATGAACCCATACCGTCCGTGCGTTCGCACGGCCGGTATGGTGGCCTACAATGACCAGGGGGGTGCTCCTGCGACGGCTGACGACGCAGGGCACCCCCGGTTTACTTGCCAGGTCCCTCACCTCACCCTGCGCGGCGCCATGCTCCGCGCAAGGTCGCCGGAGCATGGTGCTGGCAGGGTTTTGCAGGAGGGACCTGATTGCAAAGAACGAAGGAGAGTTAGGGGCCAAAATGCGAGGGTTCAAAAGTTGAGGGCCAAAGAGTAAATATATGAGGACCAAAGTGTGAAGTCGGTCAAGGAGGTTTCTTCTTAGGCTCAAGTTTTTATACATGACTAATTAGGACCTAAGGAATCTGATGGTGAATTTTATTTTCATATTAAACCTTGTTTGACCGGTCAATTTGCGCAAAAACCCAAATTAAGTTATTAATTGGGCATGGTTCTCAATGTAGGTCAAAATGGGTTCTAAAGGCCAAATTGAAGGTTCTAAACCCTAGAGATTATTTTTCTATGAATTTTAGAGGGTTTATTCTATTTTTACTTTGCCTCGAACCTTGTGAATTGAAGTGGGTTGTTTTAGGGTTACAGATTATCATTTGGTTCCTTGGAAGTGCTGTAGCCCTTGCTAGATCATCTCATCCCACTTTTATTCTTATTAAGCTGTTTTGACCTGTGTTTGGTCCCTGAATTACCCTGTATGCAGTTTATACTGGTAAAATTGCACTTTTACCCCTTATGACTTGTTTTCTTCTCAAACTCAGAATTCTCTGAGTTAAGCCTTTCCTTGAGTTATGTAGGAGCTTTTATCCTTTGTATTGGGTCAAAATGAGCTAGTTATGGCTCATGATGAGGTTCTCATCATACCCCCATGCCTAGCTTTTGCTAGTCCCTTAGCAAAAACTTAAGGTTTCAACCCTTGTTCTAGACCATGAAGTTTTTAATGGTTTTAGATAAGTGCCTTTTTTATTTGAGCATAGATTAGGTTAGAATGCTGACCATAGGCCTAAAAGGTACTCTAGTACCAATCAAGATCCAAATCTGTCTAGCCTTAGCCTCAGTCTTTTAGCAAAGGTTTTTAAGGCCCACAAGAACTAACCTAAGGTTTATTGGACTTCGTGGTTAAAGCACCCGTGCTTGAAATGATTTTAGCCCTGGCTCAGTTCGCAGTGCGTTTTGTAAGAGAGAGATAGAAAGTTTTTCTGTTTGGAGAGTTTTCTCTCTCTTTTTCTTTTTAGTTCTAGCCTAGGATTGGCTTTTCAACACGGTCTGTATCAGATTCCTTGCTCCCATCATCAATCCTCAAGGGTTCCTGGCGATCGATGCTTCGAGATAGCACCGCCCATGGCAACCCCCGGAACCCTGGCTATTGAGATTTCGAGATAATCCCATCCATGGTATTCCGTGGCCGAATCCAGACCCTGGCAATTGACATTTCGAGATAATGCCATCCATGGAATCTGAACCAGCAGAGTGCTTACATGCCCCCCGTAGGATATGTAAATATCCTAAGAGACAAGCACCGAGGAGATGATATTTTGTTACGCATCTTCGAGGGGATTTCCCGCCTCTCCGCGCCGGGAACTCGTCCAAATCAACTTGTGTTGATCGGCCGTTCCTATTCTAGGTGTTCTTTTCAGATTTTTGCGACGCTTCTGCGTGATTCTGATTTTTACGCTTACTGAACCAGGCTGTGTGTGAGATTAGGGTGCTTAGGTTACTGAGTCCCGTAAACCAAAAATTAGTTAACGAGGCCGAATACCTCCTAAGCCTTGGACCTAATACTTCAGCTTTTCATTTTCCTCAACCTCTTGAGGAGTGTCCAGATCTTAATGGGTACTAAGAGTCTATTCAAGAATGCCTAAGGTTTGCATTCTTACTAATCTCATTGTGCACTTTTCAGTTATTTTCTTGAATGAGGTCTAGAACTTAGGTTAATTCCTTAGTTCCTTACTAATGACTATCACTTTTTCTCATAATTTTGTGCTCCTTTTTCATTTTGTTTCTTTTCTCCTTCACAAAATTTTCCTTCTCCTCTTTTCCTCTTATTCTTTTTCAAAAAATTTTTAATTTTTATGGTGTTTTTGGCATATGTGAATTTTTTGTTTGAAACCTTTTCTTACAAGTTTTTGCACTTTCCTACCCCCCCATGCCTAAGATTTGCAATGTCCTCATTGTAACCTAGGGGGTCTTAGTTCATTCCTTAAGACAGAAATTTGGATGAGTGAATGGGTCGGGTTGAATTTTTGCGGACGATTTCAAATCCCAGATGCAAACATCTGAGTTGGAGTCGGCTGTCCTAAAGTGTGAACTTCAAGTGCAAAAGCTGTCAGAACAAGTTTCAGGTTTTCAAAGAGAATGACGGGCTGCCTCCCGTTGAGCGCTAAATTTGATGCCTTCAGCCAAGCGGGAAATGCGATGGAGAGGGGATGGTCAAATCAGCGGAGTTTTGTAAGACAAGCACCTTGATTAAGAGCCTGGTTGGTCCAACCAGGTGCTTGTTCAGATCAACAGGCTGATGATGCAGCCCAAACCCAATCAATCTGGTGGGTTGATAGATGTGGATAAAAAGGTGTGGATCCCACCATAAACTATGAAGCTCAGCTGGATGTGGAAGTGTAAACGCAGGGTTTGGCTGAGCCGAATCAGCCTGGTCAGAGTAGGGACCCGTAGGATAATCAGTGGTTGATGCAGGAACCCTACAGGGGTGATCAGAGAATGATAGAGCATGGTATGTAGTCTGATCAATGTTCGAAACCCGATGTGGAAATGCAATCGGCTCGGTGAGAGGTGAATCTGAATAGAAATTGACTCCGGTTGCGGGTCGGGGTTTGGAAGAGGTTTTGATCCGTTCTGTGTGTGCGGACGAGGTGGCCATTGTGTACGAGGGCTCTTCTAGATGATAGGTGGTTTTCTGTAGAGAGTCCTCTGGGTAACTATCAAATGCCGGAAGAGTGTTTGTAGGATGAAAGAAATCGGATTCGAGAAAAAATTTGGATTCTTGGTTGCAATCACTCTTGGCATTTTCTGTTTTTGGTTCCTGAGGATCGAAAAGGAATGATTCTGTGTTATCGGTGATCTCGGGAATCAGGACCTCAGAGTCAGAGTCAGAGTCAGAGTCATGTGAACTGAGGTCGTAGATAGGCCTGGCGTGTTCAGGAAGGGGAATCTCTCCGCAATTATAGTCAGATCTGAAATTGTCGGAGAGTTGGCGAAAACGATCATGAATTCCACCACAGCAGAAATCATCAGATGTGGAATCAGCAGCCTGACTGGGTTCTAGCCTATATGTCAATTCTGGGCTCAAAAAGGTGTTCTGTTCAAGCTCGAAGCTGGTAGGATAGAGCCCATTAAAACCTTGCTCATCCAACTCCTCAGTTTCTGTATCATAAATTGGCATGTTTCCTGAAAAATCGATCAGATTTCCTGAGGATGTTGGAGAGGGATATTCATTAAATAGAGGCCCGGAATCATATTCTGTAAAAATTTGATCTTTCTCATAAAGGGCCTCATAATCTTCCCAATAAGTTTCAGATCTAGGTTCTAGGCTTAGGGTGTGGGTAGAATTATTAGAACCTAAGTCCGAATAACCTTCGAGGGTCACCTTATCAAAACAAGGGGTGGAATTTATACCCTCGAGAGGTTCAATTCTAATCTTGTCATTGCAGGAGTCTTGGAGTTCTAAGCTTGGTGATTCATGGCCTAGGGTTGGCTCAGCATTGTGTTCTCCTGCAATATCCCAACCTAATGCAACATTGTCTTCTATCTGGGTTGGGATTTTACAACCACTTTGTGCCTCAATCCCGGGATCTGGGAAACTGAATGGTTCCTTAATACTGTTCCAAGATGGTTCATCCTCTGTTTCTGGTATATACGGGTATTTCTGGTTGATAATTTGTTCTACTGATTTCATCATTTCTACCCGTTTTATAAGGGCATCTTGGTGTTGTTCCCAAAGTACAGGATTTGTCAAGCATTGAAGGTATTCAGATTGGTGTAATTTTTCCATCTCAATGTATCCTGTCATGAGCATATCTCGGGTTGATCCTTTTGAAATTCCAATCAATAGAATTTGGGCACAGTTTATGATGAAGGATGTGGTTGTTGGGACATCAACCTGAATATCTCCTATTGGTGTTGAGGTTTTTTCTTCTTTTTCATAGAATTTTATGGCATCCTCGATCATTTTATCTTTCATAGATCTCCGATATTCAGGTTTCTTGAATGGTAGTCTTGCTAGGTAATTAGGCTGCATAATTGGATCAGGTGGTGGAATCAAGAGATAGAATCAAAGTTTGAATCAAGATGGAAGAAGGGGATTTTGTTCAGAATCAGAGGAAAGAGGGGCTATGTGAATGATTCCTGCAAAAACAAAGGAGCCGAGGCTTAGCCTCGGGGAGAGTGAATTTCTATAGGAGGTTTCAAGGACCTCCTGAAAAAATACTGAAGGGCTGGATGAGATAAGCAGGTGCTGGACCCAATCAAGACACCCAAAAATTGTTGGGTGACTATGGAGGTTCGGGGCAGATGGACCCCTTGATCAGAAAGATCGTCCACCTGAGAATTACCTGGGCAGCCAGAGAGGGAGAGTCCCGCGAAGACCCCTACACGGTAGAGCGTCCCCACGGGTTACAGGGTTTCCCCCACCCGACCTCTCTTGTCACTGCGGTTCCAGGTAGACCAAAATGGGGATCTTGACCTCTTAAGTCTACCAATTTTAAGATCAGGGTGCTTAAGGTTTCACTTGAACTTTAGTCTTTTTAAGTGCAACGAGTGACCTAATTTAAGGTTGGTTAACCCAAAGGGGTCAACTTTACCTCTTGTTTTCTTTGAGAGCTTTTTGGGTCCTTTCTTTTAGGGTTCAAGTGTTTAGAGAGAGCCAATTGTTTAGGATTTTTCTTGTTAATTATTTTCAATCAATGGCTTGGGCACACCTCTTTTGGATTTCCTCAATTCTTGATTAAGGGGTGTGTCTCTACTGAAATCCTAATGTTTGACCTTATGTTGGCTCTACTTGGTCCATTTAACTCTTTGTTGGGCAATTAGGGCTCAAGCAAGAATGTGTTAGCCCTTAAATACCCTTAATAGTGTGCAGGAGTGATGAGTTGAAAACATGCAACTCTTTATGGTTACTAAGTATGGAAGACAGGTTAGCCCTATATTGCTTGTTCTTTTTCTTTTCTTCCTCTTTAGAGTTTAGGGGTTAATAGTGAGAGAAAAGATTTACCTGTCTTCGGAGTGGTTGTGTGGTTGCTTGTCTTCTTGAGTTCCTGTAGCTGCACAAAAGAAAGGAGATTATCAGAAATTAAAAGATACAGGAATGTTTACCTCTAGAATGGCCGTTACTCCCCGGCAGCGGCGCCAAAATGAGAAACGTCTGGTTTCACCGGGCTTGAGGGTTTTGTTATAACGTTGTAGTAAAGCCGGTTATTACCAACATTTCAAATATAAATTTTTTTACTCGGAAAATGAAAGAGTTCCCGAGGTCGAACTCAGGGAGCAAGTCGTATTCTAGAGATATACATGTTTCTTTTACAAAATAAAGAGAGAGAGGGAAAGAATTTATTGTGATGTTCTTCTTTCTCTTTCTTCAGATCTCCTTCTTCTTCCTTGGTTTCTGATACGGTGATAATCTTCTTCTACAATGGTGATGCTCTTCTTCTTCTTCCTGCTGTTCCTGCGTTGGTGATGTTCTTCTTTCTTCAGAGCTCCTGGTTCTTCTTCTTCTTTGGTTTTCTGCCTTGACCTCTCTTCTTCTTCTTTATGGCTGCAGAGCTTCTGCCTTCAGCTACTAAGTCTTCCTTTCTTCATTTTCTGCTTTGGCCGTTGCTCTTCCTTCTTCTTCAGCCTGCCTTCTTTCCTGCTCTGGCTGCTGACTTTCCGTCGTCTGACCCGGTGCTTAGACGACTTAACTATGCATTTGCTACAGTGCAGCTCCTTCTTCTTCTTCTTTGGCCTGCACACTTCGGAGTTTTTCGTCAAGAGGCAAAACCTACTCTACCCTCCCCCCCCCGCGTCTCTCTTTCTCTCTTAAACCACTCTTGGGAAAGCTCTCCCAGAGCTACCGGGTAATCGGGTTCGGGTCAGGCCCGGGTCCAGGCCCACCGGCGTGCGTGGTGGGCGAGGAGTGCAGGTCAGTCTAATCGGGTCGGGTCAGGTCCGCGAGGCGTGAGCGCGGACGAGACCGGGTAACCGGGCGGGTGTAAGGGGACCTCACCCCGTGTACTGAGGCAATGAGGCTAGTGCACGAAATCAACTTAAACAGTGGAACGTGTGTGAGGCTTACCGATGTGGGACTAAACGCGGACCGTTCCTCGCGTGCGCCTGCTGGGAGACCGCGGCTTGGCTTCTGCAGCTGCGGCTTCTATCTGCATAAGTTGCTGGCTGGCTGCCTTCGCACGACGCCCCGTACCCCGCAGCAGCTGGAGACCTGGCGTCCTCAAGCCTGGAGCGCGGGAGAAGCTGCCTTAATGTGCGTCAATGGCGGTCGGACCTCAAAACCTGTTGGACATGAATATGGCCTCGCGGCCTAATCAAACCACTGGGGAACCTTCGCCGTGGCACGGCGAAGGTGAGGAGCTGCGCGGCAGGCCGCAAGGAGGTGTCTGGTGGCAGCCCTGGGTCGGACTGCAACCGGAGGAATGGGTTTGTTCGGGGGAGTGTTACGGAGGTGTGGAGTGGCAGTGGAGGGGTGGGGGGTGCTCAGTGTGATGAGGCGGAGGTGCGGTGGGGGTTGGCGAGCCGGAGAGGGTTGCTGAGGTGATGGGAACGGCTCGCCGGAGGGTGGTCGGAGGCGAAGGGGGTGAAGGTGGTCAGGGTCGGTAGAGGGCTTAATTGAATAAATTGAAAGCGGGGAAAGAAAGAGGAGGAGAAGGGGAGTAGCTCTAGCTTACTTGCAGGGACGAAGGGGGAGGAACAGGGCGACAGTCGTATCGACTGTCGCCGGAGAAGACGATGCTCAGGGAGAGGGGCGGCGGCGAGCAGAGAGCCGGAGAGGCGCCAGCTGGGTGCGGCGTGGCGCGGGAAGAGCAGGGGAGGAAGTCTCTGCTGCTGGTATTGCGGCAGAGCGAAGAGGTGGAGGGGGAGGAAGCCGCCGGAGCTGGTGAGCGTCTGCCAGAGGAAGAAGAGAAGAAAGTTGGGGATTTTCTCCGTCAGATCCAGGCTGCCCTCGTCGGTGGAGCGGCGGGGGGTATTTATAGGGATGAAGCAGGGAGGAAGGCGGAGGGAGACGACATGTCTCCCTCGCCGGAGAATGGTCGGAACATGAACCCATACCGTCCGTGCGTTCGCACGGCCGGTATGGTGGCCTACAATGACCAGGGGGGTGCTCCTGCGACGGCTGACGACGCAGGGCACCCCCGGTTTACTTGCCAGGTCCCTCACCTCACCCTGCGCGGCGCCATGCTCCGCGCAAGGTCGCCGGAGCATGGTGCTGGCAGGGTTTTGCAGGAGGGACCTGATTGCAAAGAACGAAGGAGAGTTAGGGGCCAAAATGCGAGGGTTCAAAAGTTGAGGGCCAAAGAGTAAATATATGAGGACCAAAGTGTGAAGTCGGTCAAGGAGGTTTCTTCTTAGGCTCAAGTTTTTATACATGACTAATTAGGACCTAAGGAATCTGATGGTGAATTTTATTTTCATATTAAACCTTGTTTGACCGGTCAATTTGCGCAAAAACCCAAATTAAGTTATTAATTGGGCATGGTTCTCAATGTAGGTCAAAATGGGTTCTAAAGGCCAAATTGAAGGTTCTAAACCCTAGAGATTATTTTTCTATGAATTTTAGAGGGTTTATTCTATTTTTACTTTGCCTCGAACCTTGTGAATTGAAGTGGGTTGTTTTAGGGTTACAGATTATCATTTGGTTCCTTGGAAGTGCTGTAGCCCTTGCTAGATCATCTCATCCCACTTTTATTCTTATTAAGCTGTTTTGACCTGTGTTTGGTCCCTGAATTACCCTGTATGCAGTTTATACTGGTAAAATTGCACTTTTACCCCTTATGACTTGTTTTCTTCTCAAACTCAGAATTCTCTGAGTTAAGCCTTTCCTTGAGTTATGTAGGAGCTTTTATCCTTTGTATTGGGTCAAAATGAGCTAGTTATGGCTCATGATGAGGTTCTCATCAGGTGACACGCCTTCCTATACACCAGTCTAAAAGGAGACATGCCTAATTGGGTCTTGTGGGCGATCCTATAAGCCCACAAAGTTTCCAGAAGCCGGGATGACCAGTCCTTCCTGTCAGGTCGAACAGTAACCTGGAGGATTTTCTTGATCTCCTGGTTTGATAGCTCAGCTAGACCATTAGTTTGGGGGTGGTAAGGAGTAGAGATTCGGTGTGACACCTCGTATTTGGTCATTAGTGACCTGAACTGAGCGTTTGTGAAATGGGTCCCTCCATCAAAAATGATCGCTCATGGAATCCCGAACCATAAGAAGATGTTTTGGTGAATGAATTTGAGAACAACTTTGTGATCATTGGTTCGGGTCGGAATGGCTTCGATCCATTTGGATACATAGTCAACAGCAAGTAAAATGTACTCGAAGCCGTCCGAGATAGGGAAGGGGCCCATAAAATCAATCCCCCAAATGTCAAAAATCTCAAATACGAGAATCGGCTGTAAAGGCATCATGTCACAATGGCTCATGTTGCCCAAAGTTTGGCAATGGTTGCATGCCTTATAGTGATTGTATGCATCCTTGAAGATTGTTGGCCAGTAAAAGCCACACTAGAGGACTTTTGATGTAATTTTGTGCCCAAAAAAATGGCCACCGTATGCCTGGTCATGACAGAAAGAGAGTATGTCTTTTATTTCAACTTCCGAGACACATCACCGGATAATTTGGTCAGCACCAATGCGGAATAGATACGGGTCTTCCCAAATGTAATACTTGGCATCGGAGCGCAATTTGTCTTTCTTGGCCTTCGGCCAATCAGACAGGATCTGATGTGATGCTAAGTAGTTTACTATGTCAGCAAACCATGGAAGCCCTGTATCGATAGTCAGAAGGTGCTCATCAGGAAAATGCTCCATGATGGGTCCGGAAGGATCGATGATCTCAAAAGGAAGGCAAGACAAATGGTCAGCTACCACGTTTTGTCTTCTCACTTTGTCGCGAATCTCGAGGTCGAATTCTTGCAATAGCAAGATCCATCGGATTAATCGAGGTTTCGCGTCCTTCTTCACAAGGAGATGCCTCACAGCTGTGTGATCCGAATAAATAATAACACGGCAACCCAGGAGATAAGATCGAAAATTTTCACGGGCAAATACTACGGCTAGCAACTCTTTCTTCGTAACTGTGTAGTTACGCTGAGCCTCGTCAAGTGTCTTGCTAGCGTAGTAGATGACCACGGGTTTCCCGTCAATTTTCTACCCCAAAATCGCTCCTACAGCAAAGTCAGATGCATCGCACATGATCTCAAAGGGTTGAGACCAATCAGGGGACTGTAGGATCGGGGCTTGGGTAACTCGGTCATGAAGGATCTCAAATGCTTGAGTGCATTCCTTGAAAATTTCAAAAGATACATCCTTGGAGAGAAGAGTGGTCAGGGGGCACACGATTTTCAAGAAATTAGGGATAAATCAACGGTAAAAATCGACATGCCCCAGAAAAGATCGGATGTCCCTGATCGAGCTAGGCATAGGAAGGTTGGAAATCAAGTTAACCTTAGCTCGATCCACTTGGATGCCTCCCTCTAAAGTCAGATGTCTCAAGACGATCCCCTCAGACACCATGAAGTGGTTTTTTTCCCAGGAAAGAACCAAATTCATATCAATACATTGCCTGAGTATTTGAACCAAGTGCTGGAGGCAATTGTCAAATGATGCCCCAAAAACAAAGAAGTCAACCATGAAGACTTCCAGATAATCACTTACCATATCAGAGAATATGGCAAGAATGCACTACTGAAAAGTCGCAGGTGCATTGCAGAGACTAAATGGCATCCTTCGGAATGCGTACGTCCTGAAGGGACAGGTGAACGTGGTCTTCTCTTGGTCCTCTAGATGGATTGCCACTTGGTTGTAACCGGAGTACCTGTCAAGAAAGCAGAAGAATCTATTTCCCGCTATTTTTCAAGGATCTGATCAATAAACGGTAGTGGGAAATGATCCTTTTTCATGGAGGAATTGAGTCTTCGATAATCAATGCAGACTCTCCACAAGTTGGCTATACGGGTCGGTATGACCTCTCCAATTTCAGTCATGATGGTGGCGAGTCTTGCCTTCTTAGGCACAACCTAGATTGGACTCACCCATCGACTGTCGGAGATCAGGTAGATGATCCCTGCATCTAACCACTTAATGATCTCCTTTTTCACGACCTCCTGAAGATTAGGGTTCAGACGTCTTTGCATTTCACACGAAGGTCGTGCACCCTCTTCAGAATAGATGTGGTGTGTGCAATAAGAGGGACTTATCCCAGTCAAATCATCGAGAGTCCATCCAATGGCTCTACGATGTTACTGGAGAATAGTAATCAGACGGGATTCCTAATCAGGTGTGAGTCTGGAGTTTATAATCACAGGAAATGTCTGATTGGAACCCAAAAAGATGTATTTTAAATGATCGGGAAGGGGCTTGAGTTCCAAGACGGGATTATCAATAGCAGCGGGTGGTTCAGAGTGGATGTGAGGAACAAGGGTAGGAGTTATGGGTGTATCTAGATCTGGTTCAACCTCCTCTAATTGCGGGTTTTGTTCTTCTTGTGGTTGATTGGGGATAATCAGGTTGTCCTCAATATGTGGTTCATCAACCACGGCTCTGATGTCACATATTTGTTCTACAACACCGCAATTAATCCCTTGTTGGGCCTTAAAGATGTCAATCTTAAGAGTTTGATTCCCAAATTTCAACTCTATTTGGCCCTCCTCACAGCTTATGTTGGCCCTAGCAGTGGCCAGAAAAGGTCTCCCTAGTATAATTGGTGTATCCCTTAGGTTCTCAGGTGCTTCCATATCTAGAACTATAAAGTCCACTGGGAAGTAGAAATCCCGCACCCTAACAATAACATCCTCGAGTATTCCCTTAGGTGACTTAATGGATCAATCAGCTAACTATAATGTCACCTCAGTTGGTTTAAGCTCGGATTCCTCAAGGTGGTTAAGCAGGGATGTGGGTATTAGGTTTATGGAGTTACCTAAGTCTAGCAATGCTCTATCGAATTGGGTTTCACCAATTTTACATGAGATCAGGGGAGTGCCTGGGTCTTTTGCCTTGGGTGGGAGTTTACTCAAGATGACAGAGCTGGCTTGCTCTAACAGCACGATCGGACTCCCACTCTTGGTTCACGGCTTACGCTGGGGTGTACACACATTTTTCAAGAATCGTGCGTAAGCCAGTATATGGCAGATTGCATCCATCAAGGGGATATTTATTTGGACCTGTTCAAAGAGCTTGATCGAGTCCTCCTCAAAAGCCACGGGTTTAGTTGTTCTTTTTCCCCTGGTCAAGGCCTTGGGAAATGGAACCTTGGTTGGTTCCTTTAGAATAGGTCCAGGTTTATGATCTAGGACAGGAACATCATGGATAACTACCCTAGGGCTTGGATCACTACCAAGCTTGGAGTGGTCTGGATAAGGTGGGTCTTGGGTTGCTTTACCACTACAGGTTGTTACAGAGTTTAATCCTGCCTGGTTCGGGTTAGGGGTTGGTAAAATGGGTGGTTGCTGTTGATAACCCGCGTAAGATGTTGAAGCTTCCATCCCGTCAAGTGATGGAACAGAAGGGGCCTGATAAATCATGTGTGCATGGCCTGGATTCGGGTTCATAACGCGCCTCTGGATCGACACATTATTAGTGTTTGGAAGAGGTTGTGAAGGAAGTGTGCCAGGTTGGTGGGAATTCGCCATCTGGGCAAGTTGGTTGCGAACCTCTGTGATCTCGTCCTTGTGCTGTTTTTGGATTGCCGCATTCGTTCTTTGAATGTCAGCCAGTGTTTGGAGGATGAGGGACATTTGGTCTTGGTTTGGCCCAGATTGATAAGTAGGGTTGGGCCGAGGCTGAGGTGACTGATATAGACGAGGGGCTTGTGGACAGGGTTGATAAGGTGGTCTTCGGGTCTGAGAATTTCCTGCCCACTAGAAATTGGGATGATTTCGCCATCCAGGGTTGTAGGTGTTGGAAAATGGGTCATTCTGGATGGCGTTGAGGTCCTCGCAAGTCTGAGGAGCCTCAAGAAAGTCAGAGTATGGGGGATCAGAGTTCCCCCAACAAGAATAGAGAGGATCGGAGGTCCATCCGATCTTGGAGTCAGATGGGGATGGATATGGGTCCATCCCTGGAGAAGATCGGTGGAAGATGTTTTGCACAGTTTCCCTTGAGGGAGGTGGCTGTGCGAAGGAGTTCTACGCAGAGGTGGCTCACTGCAAATGCCAAGTCAGCTCGTCCACCTTCTTCTCGATGATAGAGACCTTGTCCAACCAACTGGTCATCAGTTCCAAGTCGACGGATGCGGACAGGCCCTGCGTCTCATGTGCTCCCCTGAGATTTGTCGATGCGCGGGTATCCGTCTGGTCGAATAAACCCATGGAGTCATTGTTGATGGAGTTCTCGCACATATTTTCGAGAATCTCCCACACTGTGTTCTCATGCTGACCCATGATATTCCCTCCACAAGTTGCATTGACGAATAATCTAATGTCCTCACGGAGTCCCTGGTAAAAAGACTAGATTTGTTCCCATTTAGGAACTCTGTGATGGGGGCACTTTAGCATGAGATCCAAAAATCGGTCCCATGCCTCATGAAGAGGTTCTCCCGTTCGCTGAGTGAAATGAGTAATCTGATGGCGCAAGGCGTTTATCCGACCAACGGGAAAAAACTTCTTCAAAAACTCGGATTGAAGTTCATCCCATGTATTGATCGGACAAGTCTGAGTTTGGTACCAATGAGCCGCCTTGTCCATGAGGGAGAAAGAGAACATCTTCATGAGTAAGATATCCCGGTTTTGCGCATCTAACCTGAAGGTTTGGGACAAATGCTTTAGCTGTTTGATATGCTGGAATGGATCTTCAGAGTTAAGCCCATAGAATTTTGGTATGGCATGAATCATATTGGGCTTCAGTTCAGAATCAGGTCCTCCAGTCGGGATTCGGACTCGAGGCTCAATTGCCACCGCAGCGAGATTATAGTGATCTCACATCATGGGGCACTGCGGTGGGTTCATGAAGTTCTGAAAGAGGTCGTTCAGATGCTGAAGCTGGTACTCAAGATTATTTTCTTCTTCAATAGGCTATGCCATGATGGAAGAAGAAGGAGAACTAGGTTCAGAATCGGAAGAAAGGTCTATGTGGAGGGGTTGCTGCACAAACAAGGGTACCGAGGCTTGGCCTCGGGGAGAGTGGATCTCTAAAGGAGGCTTCAAGGACCTCCTACCAAACATACACTGAAGGACTAGATGAGATTAGAACATGCTGGACCCAATCAAGACACTCAAAATATGTTGGGTGACTATAAAGGTTCGAGGCGGATGATACCCCTTAGTCAAAAAGGTCGTCCACCTGAGAATTACCTAGGCAGCCAGAAAGGGAGAGTCCCGCGAAAACCCCTACACGGTAGAGCATCCCTACGGGTTACAGGGTTTTCCCCACCTGACCTCTCTTATCACTGAGATTCCAGGTAGACCAGAATAGGGACCTTGACCTCTTAAGTCTACCGCTTTTAGTTAAGATCAAGGTGCTTAGGGTTCTACTTGAACTTTAAGCCTCTTATATGCAAAGTGACCTAATTTAAAGGTTGGTTGACCCAAAGGATCAACTTCACCTCTTTGTTCCTTTGAGAGCTTCTTAGGTCCTTTCTTTTAGGGTTCAAGTAGATTAAGAGCCTGATTTGCTTAGGGTTTCTCTTGGATAGGTCTTTTCAAACAATGGCTTAGGCACACCTCTTTTTGGAATTTTTAATTCTCTGCTTAAAAGAAGATGTGTCTCTAAAATCCTAGCTTGTAATCCTTGGGTTAGCTCTAGTTGGTCCAATTTAGTTGCCTCAGAAATAGGTATCTAGGGCTTAATTAAGAAGGTTTTAGCTCTAGTTACCTTAAGTGGATATGCGGTTAAGATGTGTTGAAAAAATCAGGCAACTTTGTGAATTACTAAATATGGAAAATAGATAGCCCTAGAATGATTTTTCTTTTTGTTTCTCCTTTTCAAATTTTAAGGGGATTAGGAGAGAGGGTTAAAGGTTACCTGTTCCCTGATGTGGTTGTTGTACGATTGCTTTGCTCTTCTTAACTTCCTTTCCTGCAACAAACACAACAAAAGAGAGAATTTAAGTTAGTAATGAATCAAAAGTTGTGATTAATGCTTCTAAAATGCCCATTGCTCCCCGGCAACGGCACCAAAAATAATCGCTCGTTCGACGGATTTTGAAAATATGTACATTGTAGTATACTGCGAAAAACGATTATCAAATTTTATTTATTTATTACTCGAAATTCAAAAACATTCCGAGGTCGAACTCAGGGAGCAATTTGGTATTTAGAAGCAAAATCACAATTCTCAACATTTACTTGAAAGATAATGTTCAATAATGCATTGCATATAGAGAGTAAAAAGAAATATATCGTCTCTTTTCTTTCTTCTTCTCCTCTCTTTCTTTTCCTCTTTCAGACATCTAATTCTTTGAATCAGACGCTTTAATTGCCTTTTGCTACAGTATCGCGCCTTCTTCTTCTTCCTTCCTTCTCTTTGGCTTCTGCCGCTCTAACTTTGGTTGCTTCTTCTCCTTCTTCTAATTTATTCTTCCTTTTCTTTCTTCTTTTCCTCTTTAGCTTCTTCTTCTTCTTTCTTCTCTGCAGTATTTCCTTCTTCTTTCTTCTTCTCGCGGCTAAGTCTTCAGCTGTAGCTCCTTCCTCCTCTTTTTGGCTTTCCTCTTTGGCTTCTTCTTCTTCTTTTCTTGCACTGTGCTGCGCCTCCTCCTTCTTCTTCTTCGACTCCTTCCTCTGCCTTCTTCTTCCTCTTTGGCGTGGCTAAGTCTTCAACTTCTGCTTCCTTCAGCTGCTGCACCTCCTCTTCTTCTTTTCTTCTTCCCCACAACTACTTCCTCTTCCTCCTTCTTCCCTGCACAGCACATAGAAGCAAAACCTACCCCCTACCCTCCCCACGTCTCTCTCTTTCTATTTCTCTCTTCTCTCTCTCAGAGCCAGCCGAGTAATCGGGTCAGGTTACGCGCACCCAGGTCCAGGTGCACCGGCATGGGTGGTGCGCGAGGAGTGCAGGGTAAACGGGTCAGGGTTAGGTCTGTGGAGGCGTGGGTCGCGGACGAGACCGGGTCGGGTGAGTAGGACCTCACCCCATGGATCTGAGGTGATAAGGCTATGGAACTTTTTTAATTTAAGTGTTGCCTCCCGCTCCTCAGCTTCCGAGGTGGGACTAAATGTTCCACCTTCGTTTCGCAAACGCCTGCAGCAGATGTCGCTCTTGATTGCGGGAGATGCAAAGGCTTGCGGTTGCAATTGGAGGTCTGGAGTCGTGCGCAGAGATGTTCTGCATGACCTGGGCTAGCAACTTGGAGCTGGTGAGGTCTAGAGCAGCTTGCAAGCTTGCTCCAAGCTTTACTCCAATGGCGGAGGTGGCTCTGAACCTGAAAACACAGAATTGGCCTCGCGGCCCTGTGAAAACACTCAGCAGGCTTCGCCGTGACACGGCGAAGGTGGCCTAGTGGTCAGCGTGGTGTGAGGGTGCCTATGCATGCGTGCCTAGGGTACACTGTGTGCGTTCAGGTGGGTGTGTTCGGGGGGTGGTTCGAGTGAGTGGCGCAGTGAGTGGAGTGAGGGGAAATGATCAGTGAGGTGAGGCAGAGCTCGTGGACTTGTCAGCGAGAGGTGGGACGACCTGTGGAGGTGGAGCGGCCTCGTCGGAGTTGGTGGCCAGAGGTGAAAACGATGGTGGTGGTAGTGGCGGTCGAGGGGTCGAAACTAAAAATTGATGAAGGGGAAATAAAGAGTAGAGGGAGAGGAGCTTAAATGATGGTCTTGGGGCGAAGGGGGGAGGCGAAAGGCGAGCGACAGGTACTGCCATCGTTGGAGATGAAGAGGCCCAAGGGAGAGATGACAGCGATGATGAAGAGGGTCGGAGGGCGCGTGCTGGTACAGCACGGCACGGAGGAGTACGATGGAGCTGGCTCTGCCACTGGTATGGTGGCAGAGCAATGAGAAGAGGGAGGAAGAGTCGCCGGAAGCTTTGGGTAGTTGGCCAGAGTGAGGAGGAGACGAAATTGGGGGCTTTCTCTGGCCAATCCAAGTTTGAAGGAAGCGGCGAGGTATGGGCTTCCTTAAATAGGCGTAGGCAGAGCGGGAAGCGCACAGAGGAGGCGGGAATGCCACGCCAGAGGTAAGGCCGGAAGGAGACCCATACCTCTCGAGCGTTCGCACGAGAGGTATGGGGGTTTCAGGAAATGGGGAGCTGCCCATGTGGTAGGGGGTTTCGTAGGGAGCTCCCCTTTCAAATCTGGGGGCAGCTCCCCATGCAAACAAGGTGAAAACCTCTGCGCGAAGTCGCTGGAGGTATGGTTCCTGCTGCAAATGGCAGAGGGATCGAAATGAAGAAAGAGATGAAGAAGTTAGGGGGGATTTGCAAGGGTTTCAAAAAGTTGAGGGTCTAAATGTAATTTGGAGGACTAATTTGCAAAGTGGGTCAAGATGACCTTCCCGTAGGTCCAAATTTTGGTATAAACCTAATTTAAACCTAAGGAATCCAATGGTAAAGTTTGATTTTAGGCTTGACCACGTTTGACTGGATATTTTGCATAAAAATCTAAATTAGGTCAAATATTGAGCATGGACCCCAATCTAGGTCAAAACAGGTTCCAAAGGCCAAATTGAAGGTTCTAAACCCTAGGAGATATTTTTCCATAAAGTTTAGAGGGTTTAGTTGATTTGTATCTTACCTGAAAACTTGTGAATTAAAGTGGGATTATTTTAGGGTTACAGAATGTCATTTAATTCTACAATAACCCTTATCTGACTAAACCATCCCACTTTTTCTCTTATTAAGTCCAATTGACCTATGTCTACACCATTAGAAATCCCGTTGATGTACTGCAATGGTAAAATTACAATTTTACCCCTTATTTCATGTTTTCCTTTTAGATCAGTAATTCCCTGAATTAGGCCTTCCTTTAAGTTATGTAGGAGCTTTTGTTCATTCTATCATATCAAAATATGCTAGTTAGGGCTTATGATGAGGTTCTCATCACTCAACTATCCACACAACTGCCACCACCACAACATTCCCTAAACCTCAGAGAACAAAAGCCCCAAGAAAAGTGAGGGGTTTGATCTCTGCACTCCTCGGCCGGTGATAAGGTGTGGCTCATCATAGCTAAAATGCCCAACTTAAGCTAGAAACTAGGTTAAACACTACTGAATTAACACATGAATGGGTTAAGTTTGGGAAATAGTGAAAAAGACCTAAAACATCAAATTTGTATTAAAAATATGAAATTAGGTCATTAAATGAGATATTCTATTCATTAATGTAAAAGGATGATCAATTTGCAAATTTAAAAATATTTGAGTCCAAAAGTTCAAATCAAAAGTACAATTAACTTCCTAAATGTTTAATTAAGCTTAAATAAAAACTTGGTTGCATTTGGATATCATTAGGACCTTGCATTGATAGTTTTTCACTTAGATCCTTAGGTTATATACATATCATTCAGATAAAAACATCCAGGGACCTCTTTGATAATCGTAGGGGCCACTTTGCAAATCCTATGGACTACTTTGATTAGCTTTCTCGCCACTTACGGGCTTCCATGCAAAACTTCTACCCCTTCACCCTCTGAGAGCTTCTCTGCAAAACCACCAATACATCTGCTGCAGCTGCGAATCACTATTCACCCCAAGAACACACAAGATCATGGCCATTCATTCCTTGATCTCTTAATCTGATGGCCGAAACCAACTTGAAGATTTACGCACTTCGGCGCATGTATTCACCCCTTGGCCGAGATCCCATCCAATGGTCGATCTTTGATTTGGACTTCACGCGCCTCCTTCTCTTCATCCCCACCATTGGTACCCTAGGTGAGTGATCACACCTCGCAGTGATCCTGTTCACTCCCTAAGCCGACTTAAGCAGCTGCCCTAAGTGCGCGCACGCTAATCGACTCCCTCCACCCTGAGCTGATCCTTTCATCCACCCTCCAGTTCTCCTTCCTCCTTCATCAGCTACGCCTATGACAGGGGTGTGGCTCTCTCTCCTCAAATTCGTTATTGCAGTGAATAGTTGCAGCCTAAGGACCTCATTTCTTACTGAAGTCTTCCTCATCCCCCTTCATCGCTATAGTGACCAACTGTAGCCTAGGCACCCCATTCCTCCTTTAGATTAGGATTTCCCTACTTTTTAGAGTAGTTTAGAATAGTCGTTAGTGTAATTTAGATTCAGTAGAATAGAATTAGTGCATTAGTTCATAGAATTAGTTAGTGAACTGATTGATGGATTCAGTAGTTAGATAGGAGTAGATTAGGGTAATTCTCCCTCACCTCCTCTAATCAACTCAGATCAAAGGAGATGAACCCACTGCCATCCACATGTCCATTCTTCTCCTTCTTCACTTCACAGTACATGTTCACTCATTGATGCATTCATTTCATCAATCCCCCACTCACGAGAGCACTCAACAGATATGAAGCTCATTAGCTTTTAGATTTGTTGAATCGCTCAAACATCATATCGAGAGCATTCCATCCAGCCTATATTCCCACTGATGCCCTCCCCTTGATTTGAATCAAGCAGAACTGACTGATTTTATTGAGATGGTGTTTGATAGTTGTTTGAATGAGTTTTGAGCTAATTACAATCTATCTAGATTTAATCGATTAAATTGGTTTTATATGAGTTTGATTTGAAGCATTAGAGCTAGTTTAAACTTATTTGATCAAGCTTTCAAAGAGCATATTCATTATGCTTTATTCGATGTCAAATTCTAAATTTTTTGGTGATTGTTAGGTAGTTTGGGCTAATGAGAATCATATGAAGTGATTCAAGGCCTAATCAAGGACCTAATGATCTTTCTGGGATCACTCAAGATCATAAACACTAATTTATAGTATTTAGGAGCTCAAAGTGATCCATTCACAATGACATTCTTATATTAAACAACCCAATCTAGGCAACATTGGTTTTTCCACTGCAGATTGTCCTTAATCATTGCTTTGAGGGTTGAATGAGTTATTTCAAACCTCTGATTTGGTTTTAAGTAAATTTTCAAGCTGGTAAAGAGGTATCTGAGACAAGGAATTGGATTTCAGGGTCATAAAGCAGATCAGAGAGAGATGTGAAAGTAGCAGCTTCTTTCAAAATTTAAGTCGTCTATTGCACAACAACAGCTACAAAAGCTGGGATTTTCCCAGCATTTGAGCTACTGTTGTGCAGCAACAACCACTAATTGGCTGAGTTGGAGCTGTCTGATCAGAGTGGATTTTAATTGGAAATTGGAGTTGTAAAGAGTTGACCTGTTATGTAGTGTTAAAACTTAATTTTTATAAGCATTCATGTACTAAAAGTGCGTGTGAATTCAACTTGAATTGCTTGTAATCCTATTTAAAATTCTTTGTCAGCTACTTGTGATTGTGCTTAACTGTCCAAATGAAAATATTAATGAAATTCACATCAAAAATCATGCTTAACTACCCATACACTTTTTATGTGTTGTGCTAGACACTGTTGAGTGCCTATACCCTACTTCCAGCCACTAGAACTCACTTCAAGGCCTTAGGTTCCCTTTGAAAATCCTTTCAAGACCTTAAATTAGTGAATTTTGTAAATAAATAAAAATATTTAAAAATTTCCAAAAAAATAAAATAAATGTGTCTTGGTCAAGATTGGGTATATTTTTAGGTGTGTGCCAAGTTTCACGGCATTCTGAACCCCTGACTTGGTAGAACATACAGCCGATGGTTTAGTATACCTTGAAATTTAATAAAAAAACCAAACATCAAAAATACCAAAAACAACTCTCTCTCTCTCTCTCTCATCTCACTCTTTCTCTCTCATCCCCTATCTCTAATATATATAAAACCCATAAAAATCAGAAAATGCTCAAAAATACCAAAAAATACCATGTATACTATGCATATACTTGTATATACTAAATAAACCTAAGCTATATGTAAATAGTATAAAATATGTATAAAATGTATATAAATAACTTATATATGTATTCTATGTATTAAATTAAGTATTTAGAGTAATCTAATGTATATATAATCTTATTGTATTATTCTACATTAATTTATATAACTTAAATGTATAATAACTAAGTAATTATACAAACCTATTTAAATGTACATATCTGTACCTAATACTGTACATACGTATTTATATATATATTATGAATAATATTATACCAGTAATTTAATTTAATTATATACATACAGTAAATAATTAAGTTATTAAGTTAAATAGGTAATTTATTAACTTAAAATAAAATAAATTAGTAATTTAAGTTAATACTGAGATAATTTATGTTGTATACTTGTAATATATTATATTAAGTATTTTCAACTAATTTGAACCATATTTATACTGTATTATAGTATTCATAGTTTATTTATATGTATAACTAACTAAATCATGTATTTAAATCTATATAAATTAAAATAAAGCTTCTAAATATAATAAAAATATGGAATAAATAATTCATCATGTATATTAATACTGTATTAAGTCAATTGTACTATTAATTAACTAATTTATATTGAAATTAGCAAATTAAACTCTAATTTAATGTATATGAATTGTAGACTTTAGTTAATTTAATTATATAATAAACTAACTTATTTTTGTAAATTAATTATATAATTATGTAACCCTATGTAAGGGCTTTACAATCCCATAATTTAATTTTAATTTAGATTAAATTATGACTCTCAAATCAATGACCAAAATCACCTAATCAGACAGGTGCCATGCGCACTACTGCAGCCAAGTGGGTTTTGTGTTTTCAAGCCCTCAGTCATCAGGTGTCAAGGACCAATACACATACCCCTATCTCTCTCTCGATCTGAACATGGCATATACGATACTTGATGTGTGTGGTGCATTGGGTCGAGGGTCGTGCACTCTGTGCGTGGACCTGTGTGGGCCCATTAACGAGCATTAAATCGGACATAATACACCTAACTAAGAACTAGGGTGGCCCTAGTAGAGGTCTGGTCCCACCCAGAAATGGATGCTGCGTATCTCTTGAAAAGGCCACCCGCCCACTGTTGGCGACACGAAATCAGTGTTTAAGATTGATATGTTGTAGTACAAACCAAATTCGCTCGTCAACAAATACAATTTATTACTCGAATTGAAGTCTGAGGTTGAACACAGGGAGCAAGTATTGCATTCACGCACTAATCTCAATCAAAATATAAATAAACACAAATAATTACTCAAAACTAATATTCAATGTAGCACATGAGTATGTCAAGAATCTAATGAGGCAAAAAGATATCTAAGGCAAAATAATGGTGATTTGAATCACCAATTATTAGCTTAGATACATATATAATAATTACTTAATGGTCTAAATAGATGAACAATATCAACCACTTTAAATCCACGCAAGCTTAGTGCACAGTGTGCTATGTCAGAAGCAATCAGAGGGTGGAACACCCAATCAGACGACTTAAACATCCCTTTTGCTACAGTGCATTTGCACTGTTCATCTTCTCTTCTTTTTCTTCTGCCTTACTTCATTTCTTCTTCCTTCTCTTCTTTCCTTCCTTTCTTTGGCTTTGTCTCCTTTCCTCTTCTCACGACTAAGTGTCGCACAAGTGCCTGCAAGAGCAAAACCCCCTAACCCCATGTGCTCTCTCTCTCTTCCCCTTCTCTTTCTCAATGTCCAGTCAAATGCTCGGGTAATCGAGTATTCGAGGATCCACGTACTCGGGACCAGGGCTGCGGGCGTGGGTCGTAGCCGAGCTGTGAGAGCGTAGGTGGGTCAGTGAGTGAGGGTGTGGGACCTCACCCCATGTTTGGAGGTGATAAACCCCAAACATGTTTGCATATTATACCGCTTCAGCTGTTTGCCCACTTCCAAGGTGGGACTAAAGATAGTGCCCTTCTTCGCACAGCTAGCAGCAGCAGTTCATCAAATTTGCGGTCAAGCTGTGGTCAAACTCTCCAATTGGTGGTCCAAGAGCAGTCCTGGGACAATTCCGCAGCAGCTAGAGTTGAGACCTAGGGCTGGTAAGACCTAACGCAAGCTTCAAGCGAGCTTGAACTCGCTCATTAATGGCGGAGAGGACCTACAAACCTGATGCAAACAAAACAGCCTCTCAACCCTGTTAAACAAGTTCAGGAGCATTTCCGTAGGGCGTGGAGTGCGTTGGTAGTGATTTCGTGACTTGTGGAGGTGTGTGGTGGTCTGCGGAGGTCGGAGGAGGAGCGTAACGGTGGGTTTATTCGGAGGGTCACAGGAGTGGGTGGAGTAGGAAATAAAGATGGGCCTTTGATGTGGGTGGATGTGGCGAGGGTGTAGAGGGTTTCGACGAGGCGGATGGAGGGGTGTAGTGGTGGGGATGCCTCGCCGGAGGAGCAGCCGGAGATGGAGAAGATGAGGGTGATTCACGGTGTCGAGGGGTCGAAACAAGAGTTAAGAGGAGGAGAATTAATCTATGAGTCTAAGGAAATTATTCTAATCCTAATCTAACGGATGAAAGGGGGGAGATTGACTTGCCAGGAGTACATCAACGTTGGGGACGAAGGTGGCTCCAATGGGGATAGGACGACGAGGACGATGGAGGGAGAGACGTCGGCTGGTACGGCACGATGCGGAAGAGAGAGGGAAGGATAAATCCATCATCGGTATTGCGAACGGATGAAGACTGGAGTCGGGGGAGATCGCTGGACGTCGAGGAGCTATTCAGCCGAAGAGGAGGGAAGAATTGAGGGTGGTTCTGGTCGAATTCGAGCGTAAGAGTTCAGACAGGCCCTGAGGATCTTTATATAGCCATCAGGGGGTCGATTGGAGCTTGGAAGGTTCGCCGAAGTTGGAAACTCAAGAGATACCCGAATCTCTCATGTGTTCGCATGAAAGATTGGGAAGGTTATGGAGATCGAAGTTGGGTGCGTTGGAAAGAAATTCCATATCAGAAAAGGAGTTCTCTTCAATCAAAGGTCGCCGAAGGAGGAGTCCTCCACGATAATGGCGGAGGAACCTATTTGCAAAGAGTGATGACAAAGATAGGGGCCTATTTGTAAGGATTTTGAAAGTTAGGGGCATGTGTATGAGAGAAAAAAGTCAGACAGGACTAAATTGCAAACTAGGTCAAGATGATCTCAGATTGGATCCAAATTTTGGTACAAACCTAATTTGGACCTAAAGAATCCAATGGTGAAAATGGATTTATTCTTTGACCAAGTTTTACTGGGTAATTTATGAAAAAACATAAATTAAGGCAACTGTCTATCTGAGACTCTATTTTAGGTTAAATTGGGTTCCAATGGTCAAATCAAGCATACCGAACCCTAGAGAATATTTTTCTATGATTTTTAGATGGTTTATGTGAATTTTATCCTAACCAAAACCTCGGTAGATTAAGCGAATATGTTTTTAGGTTTTCATATGTCATTTAATTCTTGAAACATGCGAAAACCCATTTCTGTCGGCACAGACCCACTTGTTAGACATTTAAGACCATTTGACTTTTAATTAACCCCTAAGAAATCCCGTGCTTGTTCTGCAATTAAGATATGCTGTTAAAACTGCATTTACCCATGTTTTCTTGTTATTCTCTCAGAATGGATTTACAGTGAATTAGGGCTCTTCTGGAGGTTATGTAGAAGTATTTATTCCTTAATTGTGATTAATTAAAGTTAGATATGGCTGATGATGACGTTATCATCACCCACTAAACCAATTTTTGGGTTGAGTTGAACTAAATCGATCTATGAGCTCGGAACCAACTAAGATGAAGAGAGGAGAATGAGTTAGAGTTAGAAAATTGGCTAAGTGTTAAGCTCTTCCCCCTATGCCTACGTGTGCTTATGTGTGCGTGAGTTGTGTTGTGTCTACGTGTGTATATATGTGTGTATATAATACATGTATAGTATAAATACATATTATGTAATTAAATAAAATATGTAAATAAATAAATTACGTATACTATAATGTATAGATATATATGTGTGTGTGTAGTATAAGTAGTGTAAGTAAGCTTGTTGGAGCTCTAATATGTATATATATAACACTAGAACTTTAGTGACAGATTCATCCGTCACTGTACACACCTATATATGTTAGTATAGATAGTTTTTGCCTTATGTTATGTAAATATTTTACTAAGGTTTTAGCGACACTTATATAGGTTACTGTATATATTATATATGTTACTATAGATATTAGTATGTTATAATGATTTAGTATAGTAAGTATTATTAACTATTTTTGTACCTATACTTAGGTATTATCTATATTAATTGTAAATAATTAAAATAGAGTAATTATATACAATTTCTTATGCTTGTTTGTGTACATATGTTTACAAGCATTGTAATGTGTTTTAATTCATTCTTTTGTACATAATTAACCAATTCATGTAATTATTTGGTTCTTTCATTCATTTTTGTAAATAAAATCAACATTTTTAGAATTAAAAAATATTTTTGACTTAGAGAGTGATGTATATCAATAACTGCCTCCCAGTGAACTACCTGGAATAAACCAATAAAAATTAAGCATATAAATAAAATTGACGCGACATCAGTTTGTATTTGTGACAAATACTACAACAACGACATTTTAAAACCCTTTTTTAGTGTGAACCAGTCGTCGAAGATCATATTTTTGGCGCCGTTGCTGGGGATAAAAATCCGTCAACATTGCTTTATTATGATTGTTTGACAAATGTCGTAGAAAGTCGATTATTTTTTGCGCCGTTGCCAAGGTGTCCCATGCTGGCAATAGGTCCAGATCTTCTATCATGGGCTCCATGATGACACAAGGAATTTTGTTGATGCCACTTGTGGAGGCAATTTTTTGTGTCAGGATGGGAACTCAGCTTTTGAGCTCTTTGAAGGCATGGTCAAAAATTCTATTAATAATGCTTCGATGAGTACTTTTAATAGAAAGTCCTCTCATTCCCATTCACACACGGGGGTACATGAAGCCCAATCCAGCAACAGAGATTTAGAAATTATGGCTAGTCAGCTGGATAAGGTGGGTTTAATAGAGAAGAAAGTATATGAAGTATGGAAATTCATATCTAAACCTTCATCATCTTCTACTTCTCAGTCACCTGCACCTCACACATCTCAGTTTCCCACAGGGAGGGAAATTGTAAATAATCTTTCTTTGACACAACCTGCTTTACTGGATTATACTTTTTCCTATCCTTCACCGGTTGAAGGAACCTTATTCCTCTTTACAATGAATTCCTTGCAAATTCTGGAGCTTCGGAGGAGCTCCACGCCATTCACAATGACCCTTATTCACAAACCTACAACCCTGGATGGCAGAATCATCTAAATTTCTCGTGGTCGGGAAATTCACAAAGACCCACTTATCAACAACCTTTTGCACCACCACTTCACAACCCGATCCGAGCACCACCTCCACAACCTCACAGGTATCCACCACGTGCCTACTAGCAACCCCAACCTAGGCCCGCTCAATACTCTCAACCTGGGCCTACACTAGAGGATCAATTGGAGAATATCATGAAAGTTCTTGCTGACATGCAACAAAAAAATATTGCTATGCAGCAAAGACAGGATGCGACATTAACTAAGATGAGAACCTAGCTATCACACTTGATGGAATTCTGTCAACTACATTCACTACCATCTCAAGTAGAACCCAATCCTGGGAACATACCTACCCAGAGGTATGTCCAACCTAGACCTAATCCTCCCCAAGGCTAAGCACATTTCGTATCACAAGCCTTGCACAAACCTGATCCTTCTGCACTTTACTCAGATTAGCAACCACCTTATCTTCCCAACCCAAATTCATCTTCTTCATCTTGACTCTACATTAATTGATTGAAGAGGTGGAAGCTGTTGATTTTTCTGGATATACTATTTCTTTACTTAGACCTTGAGCCAAGTAACTTTGAGATGATTTGATTCTGTCTACTTGGACCTTGAGCCAAGTATCTCTGATTTGATACCCACTTTCTACTTGGGTCTTATACCAAGTATCTGATTCTGATGCATACTGACTATGGAGCTATTCTTCACCTTTGAGATTAACAAAACTTCCATTCTATTCACTATGTTCTGAATCCTTCATTGAACTTCATTGACTTGTCAATTCTCAACCCATCTTTTTGGCTCCTACATTTTTGACAACTTCTACTGGGTTTACGCCTAACTGAAGGCGTTAAACTTAGCAAACCTATCCTTTGTATATAACTATTTTCACCTTTCTTATTTTTCATTTCTTGCATTAGGTGTCTACCCTTGCATTTTTAGCATACATTCATTGTCACATATGTCATGCATTTCACTTCTTAGCCCAACTTTCCACTCTGATCTCGTATCAGACTTGAAATCGTCCGCACAGAGATTTTTATCTCCTCATTCCAACTTCCTTCCATTACCAAGTCTAAGATAGTGAAAAGCAGAGCATGCATTTTGCATCCACCCTATTCATATAATGAGGACATTGCATCATTGAAGCATGGGGGAGTGTAAATGGTGAATCATTTACTAAAATGCAATTGTAGACACACCTGTAGTGTATATAGTATAGTATTATCAAAAATATCAAAAAATTTTGAAAATTTTGAAATAATTTCAAAGTCAAAAATACAAAAAAGTGTCAAAAACAAAAATTCCAAAAATACAATAAGGGACCTGACCTAATTGTTATTGTTGAGGGAGAACTCCAAAGTTGAAACATTGAGAAAAGAAAAAGTATTGAAAAGAATATAAGTGTTTAATTATAATCTTATAGCTGAAAACAAAAATAGAATAAGTGTTTATGGACATTCAACCTTTGCTGGTTAGACTTTCCGGGCCACTGTAGCTTAATTTGCTCAGTCTTTAGGTTAATACACTTTAAGCTTTGATAAGAGAGACCACGATCTCTCCTAACTTATGACGTATTCTTGTACTTGAGTCACCAGTACAGGATTCGCTGGTTTGCTTTGGCTTAGGAGTCTAAGTAACCTTGGTTTACACTACACAGTGTCGGGAAAGACCTTGTGAATTTGAAATTCAACCCTAGTGTTCATTAGGGAAGGTGGAGTCCTTACCTGTGTGTGCAGGTAGACTCTTTGTCATAGTCTTTAGTCTTGTGTCTAGGAGAAGCTCTTTCCACCAAAGAACTCACCCACCAAATAAAGTTGTCAGAGACATACTGACATTTATTTATGAAAAAAAAAGTTTCAAAAAAAGTTCTTTAGAATAAGTCAAGTATGTTCTCCAAGTCCTGTAAATAATTTTCCACCAAATAGAAAAATATTTTTAGGGTGCAATACAAATACCCTGTTTCCACCAAATATTCTTTAAGCCACAACACAATAAGAGTTGGGTTTAAGTCTTCCCCGTTTTTGAGAGTTAATCCGAAAACATGAGCTGAAGCTAGGACCAACCTGGACTTAAATAGACGTGAAACCCCGGGATTGAGTTTTAAAATTCACCTGGTTAGTCCTAACCCATCACTAAGTACAACCATAACCACTTAGCTTCTAAGTCTTGTAAAACCCCCTTAATCCTGGAAATCTCACTTAAGGTTTAAATATCAAGAGTTCTTATTGGTTGAGAGATGGTCTATGTCATATCAGTCTTAAGTTCTGGTCAGTCTTCCTAAGCGACAGGTTCTCGCAATGTCCATACATAAACACAGTTGGCTTATCTTTTAGCTGAAAGATCATCTCTAAACACTTAACAAGTTGAGAAAAGAAAAGAAAAATAGATATCTCATCACACTTACCTAGCTGATACTTAAAATGCTTCGCATTTTAATGAGTTGTTTGCTAAGGGACTACTAAAACCTAAGCATGGGGGTATGATGAGGTATGGCTCATTATAGCTAAAATGTCCAAGTTAAGCTAGAAGCTAGGTTAAACACTACTGAATTAAAACATGAAATGAGTTAAGTGTGGGAAATAGTGAGAAAGACCTAAACATCAAATTTGTGTTAAAAACATGAAATTAGGTCATTAAATGAGATATTCTATTCATTAATGTAAAATGATGATCCATTTGTAAATTAAACAAACATTTGAGTCCAAGAGTTCAAATCAAAAGTACAATTAACTTCCTAAATGTTCAATTAAGCTTAAATAAAATCTTGGTTGCATTAGGACATCATCAAGACCTTGCATTGATACTTTTTCATTTAGGTCCTTAGGTCATATACATATCATTCATATAAAAACATCCAAGGACCTCTTTGATAACTGCAGGGTCCACTTTGCAAATCCAAGGGACTACCCTGATTGGCTTTCTCGCCACTTACGGGCTTCCATGCAAAACTTCTACCCCTTCGCCCTCAGAGGGCTTCTCTGCAAAACCACCAATACACCTGCTGCAGCTACAAACCACTTTCACCCCAAGAACACACGAGATAGTGGCCATTCATTCCTTGATCTCTTGATCTGATGGCCAAAACCAATTCGAAGCTTCGCGTGCTTCGGCACATGTGTTCACCCCTTGGCCCAAATCCCATCCAACAGTCGATCTTTGATTTGGATTTCACGCACCTCCTTCTCTTCATCCCCACCATCGGTGCCCTAGGTAGGTGATCGCACCTCGTGGTGATCCCATTCACTCCCAAAGCCTACTTAAGTAGCTACCCTGAGAGTGCGCACGCCGATCGACTCCCTCCACCCTGAGCTGATCCTTTCATCCACCCTCCAGTTCTCCTTCCTCCTTCATCAGCTATGCCTGTGATAAGGGTGTGCCACTCCCTCCTCAAATTCGTTGTTGCAGTGAATAGCTACAGCTTAAGGACCTCATTTCTCGCTGAAGTCTTCCTCATCCCCCTTTGTTGCTGTAGTGACCAACTGCAACCCAGGCATCCCATTCCTCCATTAGATTAGGATTTCCCTGCTTTTTAGAGTAGTTTAGAATAGTTGTTAGTGTAATTTAGATTCAGTAGAATAGAATTAGTGCATTAGTTCATAGAATTAGTTAGTGAACTGATTGATGGATTCAGTAGTTAGATAGGAGTAGATTAGAGTAATTCTCCCTCACCTCCTCTAATCAACTTAGATCAGAGGAGATGAACCCACTACCATCCACATGTCCATTCTTCTCCCTTTTCACTTCACAGTACACGTTCACTCATTGATGCATTCTTTTCATCAATCCCCCACTCACAAGAGCACTCAACAAATCTGAAGCTCATTAGCTTTCAAATCTGTTGAATCGCTCAAACATCATATCGAGGGCATTCCACTCAGCCCATATTCCCATTTATGCCCTCCCCTTGATTTGAATTAAGCAGAACTGACTGATTTTATTAAGATGGTGTTTGATAGTTGATTGAATGAGTTTTGAGCTAATTACAATCTATCTAGATTTAATCAATTAAATTGGTTTTATATGAGTTTGATTTGAAGCATTGCAGCTAGTTTAAACTTATTTGATCAAGCTTTTAGAGATCATATTCGCTATGCTTTATTCGATGTTAGATTCTAAATTTTTTGGTGATTGTTAGATAGTTTGGGCCAATGAGAATCATATGAAGTGATTCAAGGCCTAAGCAAGGACCTAATGACCTTTCTAGGATCACTTGAAATCATAAACACTGATTTATAGTGTTTAGGAGCTCAAAGTGATCCATTCACAATGACATTCTTATATTAAACAACCTAATCTAGGCAACAATGGTTTTGCCACTATAGATTGTCCTTAATCATTGCTTTGAGGGTTGAATGAGTTATTTTAGACCTCTGATTTGGTTTTAAGTAAATTTTCGAGCTAGTAAAGAGGTATTTGAGACAAAAGGGAATTGGATTTTAGGGTCTTAAAGCAGATCAGAGAGACATGTGAAAGTAGTAGCTTCTTTACAAATTTAAGTCGTCTGCTGCACAACAGCAGCAGCAGAAGTTGGGATTTTTCCAGCATTTGAGCTACTATTGTGTAGCAGCAGCCACTTTTAAGTTGAGCAACTGCTACTGCTATGTTCATTGCAGCTGTTATTTTGCAGCAGTTCAGCCACTGATTGGCTGAGTTGGAGCTATCTAATCAGAGTGGATTTTAGTTGGGAATTGGAGCTGTAAAGAGCTGACTTGTTAAGTAGTGTTAGAACTTAATTTTTACAAGCATTCATGTACTAAAAGTGTGTGTGAATTCAACTTGAATTACTTGTCATCCTATTTAAAATTCTTTATCAGCTACTTGTGATTGTGTTTAACTGTCTAAATGAGAATATTAATGAAATTCACATAAAAAATCATGCTTAACTGCCCATACACTTTTCATGTGTTGTGTTGGACACTGTTGAGTGCCTATATCCTACTTCCAGCCACTAGAACTCACTTCAAGGCCATAGGTTCCCTTTGAAAACCCTTTCAAGGCCTTAAATTGGTGAACTTTGTAAATAAATAAAAATATTTAAAAATTTTCAAAAAAATAAAATAAATGTCTCTTGGTCAAGATTAGGCATATTTTTAGGTGTGTGCCAAGTTTCAAGGCATTCTGAACCTCTGACTTGGTAGAACATACTAGCTGATGGTTCAGTATACCTTGAAACTTAATAAAAGAACCAAACATCAAAAACACCAAAACCAACTCTCTCTGTTTCTCATCTCACTCTTTCTCTCTCATCCCCTATCTCTTATATATATGTATATATATATAACACATAAAAATCAGAAATTCCCAAAAATACTTAAAAATACCAAGTATACTATGGATATACTTGTATATAGTAAATAAACCTAAGCTATATGTAAATAGTATACAATATGTATAAAATGTATATAAATAACTTATATATGTATTCTATGTATTAAATTAAGTATTTAGAGTAATCTAATGTATATATAATCTTACTGTATTTTCTATATTAATTTATATAACTTAAATGTATAATAACTAAGTAATTATACAAACCTATTTAAATGTACATATCTGTACCTAATACTGTACATACGTATTTATATATATATATATATATATATATATATATATATATTATGAATAATATTATACTTGTAATTTAATTTAATTATATATATACAGTAAATAATTAAGTTATTAAGTTAAATAGGTAATTTATTAACTTAAAATAAAATAAATTAGTAATTTAAGTTCATACTGAGATAATTTATGTTGTATACTTGTAATATATTATATTAAGTATTTTCAACTAATTTAAATGGTATTTCTACTGTATTATAGCATTTATAGTTTATTTATACGTATAACTAAATAAAACATGTTTATTTAAATTGCAAGTAGATTAGTTGTTACGACCCGATTCCCGAATCCCTATAGGACACAAGACCGGCTCGACTCGACTAATCCCATGACCCAGTCGTCCAACAAAAAATAACCAAAAAGCAGGAAAGTAAGCCACATTCACTATGCTAAGTAACTAACAGTAAAAGTGTACAGCAGTAAAGGAAGTAAAAGCTGCTAATAGTACATATCACCACTACAATAGTAAAATGGAAATAAGGTACAGAAATGTAAAGGTAACAAGAGTCTGAACTTACTAACAACAGAAAGTACTACAACAAGAAGACTACTGCTACTGGGCTCTACTGGGCCCAGCACCCTCTGCAACCGGTGACTCGGGCTGCTCAACACCTGGACCTAAAAAGGGTTATGAGTAACAAAGTCAGTGAATGCTGAGTAGAGTGGTAACCAACTAACTAAAGCAGTAAAAGCTAACAGATAATTTATCTTTTCCAATTACTTTATTTTACAAGTTATTCCTTTTCACCCATTGGTTTATTTTTTTCAAATCTCTTTCTTGATCTCGAATGTTCCTCATGGGAACGATTTTGATTACAGTCTTTTCCGAAGAGTAGAAGGCAGACGTGGTGCTCTCCTGGCTGGGAGAGTCCCTCGTGGTAATCCTACACCCAGTCAACCACCCCAAGGTCACGGACAGACGTAGTGGTAACTACGGCACGTGCGAGAAACCCATGGGTAGCTACCCCGCACTGGCACGCAGTCAATCATTTCCACTAACGGGTACACCCAAAGTACAGCACGGATCAGTATAGGGCCTAACCCTCTCAGTAACAGGGGTCTAGCCCCTCAGAACCAAGTAGAGGTCTCGCCCCTCCATAGTCTGCGCACCCTCCTTTGAGTACCTTGGTTTGCCCGGTGGGCCTAACAAGTTGGTGTAGGGTGGCTAATTGAACCCCGGGCCCCATGGGGTGGTTAGCTCTCCCCGGTACAGTGTACGCGAGGGCCAAGAAGTCGGTGTAGAGTGGCCAATCCTAACCCTGGGTCACAACCCAAGGGCGGCTAGCTCCGCTCTACACTAAACAGGGGACAGTCGCTCTCCTTGGTACCACGTACTCAAGGGCTAGCACACTTCTCTCTACATTTCCAGATCCATTTCGTTTATTCACAGAAGCTCTATTCCTAATTTTCCCGTAGGGTTCATGCTCGTATTTCTCATGCCATTCCATACTAGGTTTCATCATTCACATTTCCATTCTCAGATTATCCACATGCAGCTCGTATTTCCATCATTTAACATATACAAGTAGTGTCACAAGTAATTGTCTAACTAACATAGGCACTTCATATTCCACAGGCAGCTCTTGTTTATTAACAGGCAGTTGTTCACATTTCTACTCATTCATTTAAGACTGTAATTTCAAACATGGATACAAACAGTGCAAGTACTTCTCATCCTAGGATTTATGCCACATCCTAGGTTTCTAGTTATCCAATTTCACATATGCATTTAGGTCGTATAATTAAAATAAGGGGGAAACCACTCTACCAGACAACCCAGGAGTATTAGGGCTCGAACAGCAAGCTCTCGTGCCCTAAACCCACAACTGATCGAAGTCCTATAACGAGGAATATACCATAATGGAACATTCAGAACAGTATAAGAGGCCTTCTAACAAGTAGAGGAACTCACAAGGAAAATACCGATATCTTGATTGCATAAAACGGACCTCAAACGGACCTTGAACGGGTCAAAACAAGACTGTAGACCTAAACCAGATGTCTTAAAAGTAATCAGAATCTCACCAGGCTCTGCGTCGACCTCAGATGTCCAGAACCTCTTCTAGACCATCTGGACCTAGCTCCAGACGTCTGACCTCTCCTCCAGACGTCTGGGAGTGCTTCCGGTCGTTTGGTAAGCTGTCCAGACGTCCAAAACGTGTGGGAGGGCATGCCCCGTGACTTCCTGAAGCTGTCTCTGCACGCGACAGGCAAAATCCATCGCTTTTAGCCATGCAGATTGAGGCTGCGGTGTGGTCTGCATGGCTATATCCACAAAAGGAATGTACCTTCGTGGTAAGCTGCTTTCAGACGTCCGGTGTAGTCACCAGACGTTCGCCCCGTCGTCTGGACATCACGCCAGACGTTTGATTCTAGAAAAATCTCAGAATCAGAGCGACCTGCTGCTCTCCCTCTCTGCACACAGCCGCGGCCTCACCCCCTCGCCTGCAGCTCCAGCTGCAGCAAGTGTCGGGGACGTCTCCCCCGACGCGCTCCTCCTCTCGCACATGCCGCTCCGGCCGTGCGTCCTCCGGCGAGCCCCCCACGAGCTCGCGAGCTCAAGCTCTTCCTCCTCCTCTCCTCACTCCGCTTCTCCTCCTCGTCGCCGCTCTCATGCTCTCTCTCGTGCTCGTTCCTCTCGCTGTGGTGGAGAGGAAGGGAAGAAGGTGGCTGGGGTGAAGTGGGGAGGAGAGGAAGGGGGGAGAGGCCCTTTTATAAGGTGCGTTAGGGTTTGGATGGAGGAGAGAGGAGAGAAAGAGAGAGAAGAGAGGTACTATCTGCGCGCAGCTCACACGTAGACGCGATGGCTCATACCAAAATTTCAATTTCCAGACGTTTGGGAAGGGGTCTAGATGTTTGACCAGACATTTAACCGACAGTCCAGATGTCTTAAGAGGCTCAGGGATGAACGGGTCTTTACATTAGTTGTTTATAGCTATTGTGAATGTTTCCTTTATAACGAAAATACAAAAAAATATAATTGCGGATATAATCAATGTAACCTCCCTGTTTTTGACCTAGGACAGAGTTTCTGTTATAAATATTATTTGGTAGTGATTTTTCTTGCAAACTTGTAACAACTCAGGTTTTTTTAAACTCAAACTTTTCTCAACGATTTTCTCACTCATCATTTTGGTGCCGTTGTCAAGGAGGCAACAAATCCCGATTATTTTCCACATTCCTCGCACTTATTTGATCTCTAACCTCTCTTTTATTTCTTCTATTATCTGGTAGGTACCCTGATAAGGAATCTTCGAGTGATAGAAAGGAGTAAAGTGCAGTTGAAGACCATTGTAAGTGCTCCCTCATTCTTTACCCCTCCATAGCTTTCATATCATCACCTTAATTAACCTAGGTGCTCTCATAAATCCTAAGGTTAGTTTGGTTGTTTAGTTGTCACCTCCACCCACCTCACCCTCCACTTTATAAAAAAATCTAAAAAAAAATTTCTGATCTGATTGCAGGATTTCCTTACCATACACATCACATACACCCACAACTTGAGGTACACGACCTCTTCTGATTTTTCTCACTCAACCGGTAAACCGATCTTCGGAACCGGTACACTCAAACAACACATAATCAAATAGAAATCAGATTAGGTAATCACTTGTGTGCCTAATTCAGTGGTGCATCAAAGCCAATTGCTTGAGTTGTTTAGGCCACACCACTTCATCTAAAAACAACTTATCAAGTAGCTTGCTCCTTAGGGTTAACATTAATGTCAGAAACCAAGCACTCCACGCTATTTTGATTTCAAAGGAAAACATCTTCACCCGTGTTTGCAAATTTTGGTGTGCCTCTTGAACTTGATTGGATCAACTTTAATTCAAACCCTGAAAGCTACTTAAGCAAAATTTGAACTCTAAAATGTACTCATCCAAATAATCTTGCTTGAAAACCCTGGTTGTACACTCACTCACAGATTTCAATCAATCATTAAGGGCACAACCCATTTTAAGAGCCCATGACATTCCGAAAGCACTACTATCCTAAGCCTAATCTAAAATTGAGTAGATGTTGGCCCTAGGACCCATCAGTCCATTTTAGGGCATTTCTCAAACTGTGGTGAGAATTTATGATGTCTGCTTTCTCCGGAAGGTTCTAAGTTGGGGGCCTTGATTGTCAAACAACTTAAGCAGGCAGGGGTTTGGCATAATTAGCGACTTTCAAGGCATACTCCCCCTACTTTGCCAGCCCAACTTAACCAGCTTCTGGATTAAGGACAACACAAACTCGTGTCGTGGTTTGAATATATCATGGAGCCTCGGTTCTCAAGATACCCAACTTAAGGACATGCTTATATTGTTGTGCTGTAGGATTCTATTCTCCAGTCCTTTCGACCCCTTCCTAGTTTATGCTTAGAAGGAGGTCATTGAATCCCTACTTGGAAGGACCATTAGACCATTCCAGGAGGCATAGGTTGAATTTTAGTCAAGTAGTTCCCATGGCTAATCAACCACCTCCTCTACCTCAGAATCAGCATGAGATGCTACAAAGGCAGTTGTAACAATTGCAGAAATGCAAGAGTGGTTCCAGCGAATGAATGATCAGGGCGCTCAGCCCTTGAAGGATTTTTATGATCCTTCAAATTATGGAAAATGTCTCGGCGCCTAGATTCCAGCCGATGACATAGAAATCAAGCCCTAGGTTTTAAGCATAATCAAACATTTTCACGGGCTTGGCTTTGAAGACCCATTTCAGCATTTGGAGGACTTGACCACTTTGGTCCAGACCACCAAAGCATGAAACGTGGACGAGGAGTAGATGATCATGAGGCTTTTCCCCTACTCTCTTAGGGATAAGGCCACACATTAGAATCGAATGATTAGGAGGTTGATAGCTACCTGGAATGATCTCAAATCGACCTTCTTGAGGAAAATTTTCCCTATTGGGCGTACTAATGCATTGCGATGGGTGATTACTACTTTCGTCCAGTGGCCATGGGAACCACTTCATGGTGCCTGGGAGCGATTCTAGGATATGTTGTAGAAGTATCTACACAACGAGGTGTCGAAATGGCAACTCGTGCAAATTTTCTATCATGGGTTGACTGAGCAACTCTGTAATCACATGGATGCTTCTTGCAGAGGCAATTTCCTCAACAAGGATGCAAATAGTGAACATGACTTGTTTGAGTAAATGAGTGAGAATTCTATCACTCATGCCTCCATGAACATTTTTAACCGGTCCCAGCAACCCAGTGAAATTGCACTAAAGGGGGGGTGAATAGTGAAATTTTATAGTATTGTAATACAACAAATTCAATCACACAATATACTCAATTATTTTTAGGTGGAAACCCAAGATGGGTAAACCACCACCTAAGCCAATCTCTTGACTTAGGATTTTCGATCACAAGGTGATCAATCCACTAACCACACTACTTAAATGAGGGTAGTGTACCTCAATTACAATTCCCACCTCCGATCCCTAAACGGAGGTTTCTCTCTTCAAGATGAAGAGACGGGGACCCGACAGGCCGGATACCCAAAATACAGAAATTAACAAGTAAAAATAACACCTATAGAGCACCCCAATAATTTAGTTGCTTTCTTATCTACTAAGCATGAAAAAAACTCCCTGATGATTTGCAGAACGGAGCGAGCCGGGAGTATGGATTTGCCCTTTGATCAGAGTATTAGCACAGCACAAGGGCAAGATGGAGCTTAGAGTAGTGAGCAAGAGATTTTTCTAATGGAATTGTATCTCAAGAGGTGTGTGTTGCCAAAGAAGAGTTGTAGTCTATTTATAGGCAAGTTTGGAACCTTCAAGAACACTTGGGAGAGCTCTTCTAGCCGTTGGAGACAAATCCCAAGAGTTTAGGACGAAATCCACACAAAATCAGGGCAATGATGATTCTGACAGCAACATCAGACGTCTAATTATAATATCAGACGTCTTACAGGACGTCTGATTTTTCCTATGGTCGTCTAATATTGCAGGACATCCTTAACGGACTCTATTGGATCAAAAGAAGGACGTCTGATATTATGTCATAAGACGTCTGATTAGTTTACTGGACGTCTAATGAATGGTGCATTCGTTCCTGTTATCATCGGATCCAAACAGGGTTCTAGGTTTAGAGGATCAGACGTCGTTACGGACGTCTGAGGACATTACCAGACGTCTGGAAACCTAAATACTCTTCCTTGCTGCTTCTGCCAAAAGATTATGTGGCCGTAGACAGATACGCACAGAAAATCATGGCCAACGGTTCAAAGGCAGACGTCTGTAAGTGTGTCAAGACGTCTAGAAATTGTTTTTGCCGATAAAAAGTCTAACGGTTAGTATGAGGACGTCTGGGTAAAGAATCAGACGTCTGTGAACGGTTATCGACGTCTGAAAGTGAAGTCCTTCGACTGATGTTTATGAGGAGATGAACAAAGGCAGAAATATTTGAAATTAGACGTCTGATACACATGTCAGACGTCTTATGGTGGAAAATCAGACGTCTGGACTTTTTACTGGACGTCTGATAAAAGTATAAGTGTTGGGTTTTTGTTTCTAATTTATCCTAAGTGTAGAGAGCCTAAGTTAGCTATTTATAGGTTATGTTTGGGGGCTCTTTACAATATTTCTAGACTCAAATAAGATGAAAATTACAACCTTTGAAAGTTTACATGAAAAAAGCCTAAGACCTAATACTTATGCTACTCGTCTTCACGCTTTTAATCTCCCGTCTTGGAAAGCTTTTTGAAATCCTGCAAATATGTTATTATAGAGAGAAAACAATATGCTACGCTTTATTTATTATTTCATTTTCTACATTTTGTAAAATCATCAAAATATTATATATGAGTAGTTGAACTAACAATCTCCCCCTTTTTGATGATTTTCAAAATATAGCTGTGGGTTCCTCTTTCCTCCCCCTAAAGGTTGTACTTGATAGCCTTTATCTATTTAAGAGGGTTGTTTTTTATATTATTCCTTAATTTCTTACCTACATTCTTCTCCCCCTTTTTGAATATCATCATGAAGGGTTGTTTAAAGGGAGTCAAAATCCAAACTACAAGAGTGACATCTACAAAGTAGAGTGCGTGAATAAAATTGCATGTTTAAAAGATGACAAGGCATTAAGGAAAATTGATTAGGAATAGAAATATTTAAGCATGGACTAGCTATTTGTTCCCAAAAATATTAAGTACAGGGTCAAGGCCTCTTAATACAAACTTAGAATAAAAGACAGAAAAATAGAAGCACTAAAACTATTCTTCTTGATCTTGGCGGCGGCGGCGACGAGCAGGTCCTTGTCCTATCTGCAAATTTTGAACATCTGATCTAAGTTCGTCGATGTCGCGGCGCATGCTTCCCATGTAGGTGTACATCTCGCCGGTTCGACGCAGCAGGAGGGAGATGCCGGAGGAGAGGGAATCTGTGGCTGGATCCCATGCTTCATCAAAGCTCGAGCGGGGAGCTTCTATTTGAAGGGGCCGTGGTTCATGGAAATCTGGAAAGGGTGGAAGGGGCTCTTCTTCCATGGGTTCGTCGGCGGGCTCAAGATGTTCTCTAAGTATATGTATCTTGGCGGCTGTGGCCCGGTTGTAAGGCTCAATTTTCTTGTCAACTGCTTGGTCAGTTATGGAAATCCGATGGGATGAAAAGATTTTGGATAGAATAGACCCAAACGGAAGTGATGCCCCATGGTCCTCATTCATGACGCGAACAATGAGGCGGCAATAATTGAAAGGAATATGACGAACGGCCGCAAAAAGGAGAGCCTTGTGTTGGCGTGAGATGTAATCAAAACCTCCTGATTTGTTTAGGAGGTCCCACCTAAAAATGCGAGAGAGTAGACGTGGAAGGGGTTTGAGATTTTTGCACGGTAGAGTGCCAAGGTTTTCAACATATTTTTCCGGGAGAACTAACTCTTGATTGATGATTTCTGGGTCGTATTGCCTCAGAATGTCATTGAAATAATTTCCCTCATTGGGGATGGCTAGAAGGTCAGAGATAGTTTCGGATGTGATGTGTATTTCACGACCAAATAGGCGGGTATGGAGTTCAAGTTCATCGTTGCTGTAGTCCTCAACGATGTTGGCATAAAAGAGACGGCAAAGATCAGGGAACACACCAAGAGTTCCAATGCCGGAGTGGAATTGACGGTCAAAATATTGGAAAAGATGGAGAGTTTGGAAGTGTTCCCGAAGGTTCAAATGGGCAAAATCATTCCAAACAATAAAACGAGGGCATTTAACTTTGGCATTCGCGAAACGACGAAATCGCTGCCTAGCGATGTCACCCCGCAATTGATCTGCCAAATAAGTGGAAGAGGAACTGGAAGATCCCTCAACTTGCTTCCTACGGGGAGGCATATTTGGTGGAATGGGTGGTTAGGTTTAGGAAAAAAAATGAGTGGTGCGTTGAGGATAGAATACCTGCAAAAAAGAAACAACCATTCAACCAAACAACATTCACCCAAAACATAGTTTCAAACACTGCAATCATCATGAAAAAATATGTGGCAGTATGCCTTGAGGCAATACAACCTGCCATGTAGTTGTGGCAATATACCTTTGGATGCAAGCCACTAAAATGTCGGCTTGATCCTCATGAGGTAATACCCTTGCCATGGAAGATGCAGCTAGGGCTAACAGGGTTTTCTTGACCGAGGGTTAGGGTTCTAAGGCTGATAATGATATGAAATACACATGTAGGTCAAGTGAATCAAGAAGGAGAACTAGATGCTACAGGATGCTGCAAGGTCGTGGGTAAAAGATCATGGAGGCGCCCTAGGAGTGGAGAGGATATACCCACGGGAGGAGGGAAGCCTCCAAATGCGCGGTCGAGAGGCAGGGAGGACGCGCGCAGAGGAGCAGCAGTTCCGTCAGTCGTCGAAGAGGCGCGACGGTCGTCTGGCTGCGAGCAGAACTTCGCCAACTGCTGCTGTGGGCCGTCGGGTGTGAGGGAGAGCGGCACGCAGATCTTGTGTGGGGTAGGGATTTTGGACGGGAGAGTGGGACCTTTGCGAAGGGGATCTTATATCCCAAGGTCACGGAGCAAGTCTCCCCCTGAAGTTGGGGAGATTTGCATTTCAAACCGTCCAGAGAAAAGCCGCGACGCGCAGATTTTTCCCCGATCAGACGTCTTTCAACGATGTCAAACGTCGGGATTTGCCAGAGGGATTTTAGCCCATTTCAGGGCGACGTCTGTTTTATTCATCAGACGAATAATCAGACGACTAATTCTAATATAGACGTCTGATTTCTGCAGGAATCCTCCCCAGCAAAAAGATTTATTCTCCAGGTTGTCGTCTGATTTCTTACTCAGACGACAATGAAGACGTCTAAATTTAATATTAGACGTCCGATTTCTGCAGACAGACCTTCCTGGATTTTCGTTTAAAGTTACAGGGTCGTCCGCTTTTCCTGTCAGACGATCCCTACGACGTCTAACCACATATTCAGACGTCCGACAGGCAGTACATGTACTGTCTCCGAGATAGACGTCTGTCAACACATTTGGACGACATTTCAGACGTCTGTGTGGTGTACCAGACGTCTGATATGACTGTTTTGTTATATAAAATCGTCGTCTGTCCCAGATGTTTAGACGACGAATTTTAATGTATAAGACGTCTGATTATTTAATCAGACGTCTGAGATTGGACAGAGTGTGCATTTGGATGTTTGAATGAAGGCTTAGTGAAATCAAGGTTCAATCTATGCTCATGACAAAAGAGGTTCCATTAAATCACTAAATTCTTCAAATATCACTTAGCTTACATATGCCTAGTTTCCTACGTATATAATTAAAGCGATCATAATTCAAAGGTTTAGTGAAAATATCAGCTAATTGCAGTTCAGTACAAATAAATTCAACTTCGATTTCTCCCTTAAGTACATTGTCTCTTAGGAAGTGATGTCGAACATCAATATGTTTTGTGCGAGAGTGATGTACGGGATTTTTCGAGAGGTTGATAGCACTAGTATTGTCACATAATATTTTTATGTTATTAAATATCAAGTTAAAATCCTTCAAAGTATTTTTCATCCAAAGCACTTGGGAACATGCTAGTGCAGCGGCTATGTATTCAGCTTCTGTAGTTGATAAAGCTACACTAGATTGTTTCTTTGAGAACCAAGAGACTAGTGATTCGCCTAAGAATTGGCACGTCCCACTAGTACTCTTCCTATCAGTGCGGCTACCTGCGTAGTCCGCATCGCTATATGTAACTAAGTTGAATTGTGGACTCCTAGGGTAGAATAAGCCATAATCAGATGTGTCAACTAAATATCTAAATATTCGTTTTACAGCATTTAGGTGTGATTGTTTAGGATTTGATTGAAACCTAGCGCATAAGCAGGTACTAAACAAAATATCAGGTCTACTGGAAGTTAAATACAGTAAAGATCCAATCATGCTACGATAGAGCTTTTGATCTATGGGCGTACCTGATTCGTCCAAGTCTAAGGAAGTTGTGACACTCATAGGAGTGTTCTTCCCTTTACTTTTGTTCATATCGAATCTCTTCAACATCTCCTTTGTGTATTTAGATTGACACACAAAGGTTCCAATTTCGAGCTGAGTGATTTGCAAGCCCAAGAAAAACTTGAGTTCGCCCATCAAACTCATTTCGAATTCTTCCTGCATAATTTCTGAAAACTTTCTTCACATAGATTCATTAGTAGCACCAAATATAATATCATCTACATATATTTGAACTAATAAAATGTCTTTTCCTTTTCTTTTAATGAATAATGTGGAATCAGCTTCCCCTATAGAGAATTTTGCATTTAACAAGTAGTCTTTGAGCCTTTCATACCAAGCTCTAGGAGCTTGCTTTAGACCATATAGTGCCTTGTTTAATTTGTAGACAAAATGAGGCTTATCATGAGACTCAAAACCAGGAGGTTGTTTTACAAAAACTTCCTCCTTAATGAATCCGTTAAGAAACGCGCTCTTAACGTCCATTTGAAAGAGTTTAAAGCCAAGAAAGGCGGCATAAGCAAGAAGCATGCGAATTGATTCGAGTCGAGCTACGGGAGCGTAGGTCTCATCAAAATCAATTCCTTCTTCTTGGTTGTACCCTTGTGCTACCAACCGAGCCTTATTTCGAATAACTATACCGGATTCATTCAACTTGTTCCGGAATACCCATTTGGTACCTATTACCGTTTGCCCTTTAGGCTTAGGTACTAGATCCCAAACTTCATTCCTTTGGAATTGGTTGAGTTCCTCCTGCATGGCCATCATCCAAGTTTCTTCGGAGCATGCTTCCTCGACACTCTTCGGTTCAACTTGAGATACAAAGGCGGAGAGACCAAAGGTGCAACTAAAACGAGATCGGGTTTTAACGCCATCAGAAACACTTCCAATGACTTGACTTTCGGGATGATCCCTTTGATATATCCAATCTTTTGGAAGATTATGGATATTGGAGTTTGGAATGTTAGACACATCAATAGTAGAACCATCTTCATCATCCATATTGACTCGGTCAATGGAGGAATGAGGAGATTCATCGAAGGAGACATGAAGGGTTTCCTCCACTATTAATGTGGTCTTGTTAAAAACCCGATATGCCTTACTACGTGAGGAGTAACCAATAAAGATGGCTTCTTCACCTTTGGCATCAAATTTATCTAAATTAGAGCGGGTATTCAAGACAAAACATCGACATCCAAAAACTTTAAAATAACTAATTTTGGGTATTTTCCCATAGTATAGTTCAAAACAAGTTTTTCGCAATCCGGATCGAATTAAGGTGCGATTTAACACGTAACAAGCCGTGTTAACCGCCTCAGCCCAAAAGTACTTCGGTAACCCCGAGTCTATGAGCAATGTTCGAGCACACTCTTGAAGAGTACGGTTCTTTCTCTCAACCACCCCATTTTGTTGAGGTGTTCGAGGAAAAGAAAACTCATGAGCAATACCATGCTCTTGACAAAAATCATCAAATAAGGAATTTTCAAACTCGCCCCCATGATCACTACGGATACGAGTGATTTGGTAGCCTTTTTCAGTTTGAATTTTCCTACAAAAAATAGAAAAGACGGAAAACACTCCTTCTTTAGATCTCAAGAAGGAGACCCATGAAAACCTCGAAAAATCATCTACAATTACAAGGCAATATTTGCATCCACTGAGGCTCTCATATTTTGTTGGTCCAAACAGATCTAGGTGAAGTAGTTCTAAAGGTCTTGATGTGGATATAACTTCTTTGCTTTTAAAACTAGATTTTATAATCTTACCTAATTTACATGAATCACAGATAAGCTCATTTAAAAATTTTCTTTTAGGAAGACCTCGGACTAGTTCATGTTTAGCTAATTTTTGAACCAGCTTCATATGAACATGTCCTAGTCTTTTATGCCATATACTTAACTCATCATTTGCTATAAGACATTCATAAGTGCCATTTTTATCAAATTCTACGACATAAATGTCTTTAAATCTAGTTCCCTTAAGAAGGGTTTCATTGGTTAATGCATGCATAATTTCAAACATTTTAGAAGTAAACACTACTTTAAAACCCTTATCACATATTTGACTTACACTTAAAAGATTATGTTTTAGTCCTTTAACTAGAGAAACATTTGAGATGGGAGAGAGAGGGTTACCTATTTTACCAAGGCCAATAATATGGCCCTTGTGGTTGTTGCCAAATGTAACTGTTCCTCCATCCGTAGGTTGGAGGTCCAAAAGTAGGCGCTTGTCTCCTGTCATATGTTTGGAGCATCCGGAGTCCATCACCCATCGGCCTCCTTGGTGGTGGTGGTCTCCTTGTCTTCCTCCTTGTAGACCTTCTTCCTCCTACAAAAGATCTTCGATGGTGACTTGGTGTTTCTATAGGTCTTTCTAATTTGAGTCGTCCATCCTTCATTTTGTATATCCAATTTTTGACATTATGATGTCCTTTCATCCCTACAAAACAAAGTGAGAGTTGTCTTTTCGGTATCCATTGTAAAGTGGATCCGTATTTGTTAGTGTTCTCCTTTAGAGGAGGGTCCTTTTTCGGCTCACTTTGACTAGGCTCATAAAAGCCTAATCCAAATTTACTTGAGGAAGGTTTTTGATGGGCAATGAGTTTGTCCAAGTTATCTTTCCCCTTTGTAAATTTGGCTAGGTCCTCAAGAAGTTGGTTTGACTTTTCTTTGAGATGATTTATCTCTATTTTCATTATATCTAGTTTATCTTCTAATGCCCTAATCTCTACTCTAAGTAAGCCATTTTCATCCTTTTTAAAAGAGTTTGATTTTTCAAGCACATGGATTTTGTCGAGTAATTCTTCTCTATCTAAAAATTTTTGTTCACTCATTGCTGTATACAAATCATTTGTTAATGACTCTTTCTCAATCATTAGATTTCTTATTTGCATATTTAAAGCAGTGGTTTCTTTTGTAAGAATTAGATTCTTTTCTTCAAGATCATTGATTAATCTCTTATTTTCTAACTTTTCTTCTTTTAAAGCCTTGCTTTGGGTTTTAGTTTTCTTAAGATCTATATATAATGAATCAAAGGCATCTTGTAATTCATCCAAAGAGTAGGGGTTTACCTCAGGTTCCTCAGATTCAGACTCGGAACCATCATTTGTTCCCATTAGTCCCAAGCATGCCGTTTCTTCATTTGTTTCCTCCTCCTCTTCTTCTTCGGAGGTGGAGTCATCCCACGTTGCTTGAAACGCCTTCTTCTTGAATCCTTTCGGTTTGGAGATCTTCTTGTAGTCAGAAGGCTTCTTGGGTTTCTTCTCATCATCCCTTTTGAGTAAGGGACAATCTTTCCTTATGTGACCTCTCTTTTTGCAATTATAGCAAATTAGAGGATCTTCTTCTCTTTTCCTTCCCTTGATCTCTCTTCTATTTCTGAGAAACTTTTTAAACTTTTTAGCTAATAAAACAAATTCTTCGTCATCGGTACTTACCTCATCATCCGAAGTCGCTTTGAAGGCTAAGGTCTTCTTCTTTGGCTCCGATGAGATTGATTTCTTCTTTTGCTCCATTTTTGATTCGTAAGCCATGAGATTCCCAAGTAGATTTTCCATGTCTAGATCCTCTACTTGGTTGGCTTCTTCTATTGCCGTTACCTTTTGCTCCCACTCAGGTCCAAGGGAGCGAAGGAGCTTCCCTTGAAGCTCCCCCTTTATAAATGTCTTTCCTAAAGACTTGAGGTTATTCACGATTAACGTGAATCGGGTGTACATGTCCCCAAGTCTTTCATTCTCCTTCATAGAGAAAGCTTCGAATTCCTGCGATAACAAGTTTATCTTTGAGGATTTAACTTTAGATGTACCTTCGTGAGTAACCTCCAAGGTTCTCCAGATCTCGTGGGCGGTTTCGCATTGGCTGATGCGGTTGAATTCCTCCGAGCTGAGAGCGCAGTAGAGTGAGTTCATTGCCTTGGCATTCAGTCCAAGGTGATGGATTTGCTCCACTGTGTAACCAGTTTCTGGTTTCTCGGGAATGACGTATGCGGATTCGCATTTCTCCCAAATGGAGAAATCGTTGGCTTGAAGCCACATCTTCATTCTCAGCTTCCAGTAAGTGTAGTTGGTTCCTTCGAAGAGTGGTGGTCGAGTGGTGGATTGCCCCTCCAATCTGCTTGTGGAAATGGCCTTCCCCTCCATGTGATCTTTCCGCGGATGTTACTCCTGTAGGCGGAAAACCTGCTCTGATACCAAATGAAATTGCACTAGAGGGGGGGTGAATAGTGAAATTTTATAGTATTGTAATACAACAAATTCAATCACACAATATACTCAATTATTTTTAGGTGGAAACCCAAGATGGGTGAAAACCACCACCTAAGCCAATCTCTTGACTTAGGATTTTCGATCACAAGGTGATCAATCCACTAACCACACTACTTAAACGAGGGTAGTGTACCTCAATTACAATTCCCACCTCCGATCCCTAAACGGAGGTTTCTCTCTTCAAGATGAAGAGACGGGGACCCGACAGGCCGGATACCCAAAATACAGAAATTAACAAGTAAAAATAACACCTATAGAGCACCCCAATAATTTAGTTGCTTTCTTATCTACTAAGCATGAAAAAAACTCCCTGATGATTTGCAGAATGGAGCGAGCCGGGAGTATGGATTTGCCCTTTGATCAGAGTATTAGCACAGCACAAGGGCAAGATGGAGCTTAGAGTAGTGAGCAAGAGATTTTTCTAATGGAATTGTATCTCAAGAGGTGTGTGTTGCCAAAGAAGAGTTGTAGTCTATTTATAGGCAAGTTTGGAACCTTCAAGAACACTTGGGAGTGCTCTTCTAGCCGTTGGAGACAAATCCCAAGAGTTTAGGACGAAATCCACACAAAATCAGGGCAATGATGATTCTGACAGCAACATCAGACGTCTAATTATAATATCAGACGTCTTACAGGACGTCTGATTTTTCCTATGGTCGTCTAATATTGCAGGACATCCTTAACGGACTCTATTGGATCAAAATAAGGACGTCTGATATTATGTCATAAGACGTCTGATTAGTTTACTGGACGTCTAATGAATGGTGCATTCATTCCTGTTATCATCGGATCCAAACAGGGTTCTAGGTTTAGAGGATCAGACGTCGTTACGGACGTCTGAGGACATTACCAGACGTCTGGAAACCTAAATACTCTTCCTTGCTGCTTCTGCCAAAAGATTATGTGGCCGTAGACAGATACGCACAGAAAATCATGGCCAACGGTTCAAAGGCAGACGTCTGTAAGTGTGTCAAGACGTCTAGAAATTGTTTTTGCCGATAAAAAGTCTAACGGTTAGTATGAGGACGTCTGGGTAAAGAATCAGACGTCTGTGAACGGTTATCGACGTCTGAAAGTGAAGTCCTTCGACTGATGTTTATGAGGAGATGAACAAAGGCAGAAATATTTGAAATTAGACGTCTGATACACATGTCAGACGTCTTATGGTGGAAAATCAGACGTCTGGACTTTTTACTGGACGTCTGATAAAAGTATAAGTGTTGGGTTTTTGTTTCTAATTTATCCTAAGTGTAGAGAGCCTAAGTTAGCTATTTATAGGTTATGTTTGGGGGCTCTTTACAATATTTCTAGACTCAAATAAGATGAAAATTACAACCTTTGAAAGTTTACATGAAAAAAGCCTAAGACCTAATACTTATGCTACTCGTCTTCACGCTTTTAATCTCCCGTCTTGGAAAGCTTTTTGAAATCCTGCAAATATGTTATTATAGAGAGAAAACAATATGCTACGCTTTATTTATTATTTCATTTTCTACATTTTGTAAAATCATCAAAATATTATATATGAGTAGTTGAACTAACACCCAGATCAAATGCTAATGAGGTCTAGGACTCTCATTCATTTGATATGGAATTGATTTACAACAAACTTGATAAGGTAGACCTAGTTGCTAAAAGAATGGAAGAGTGGATGGTTGGAAACTCTGCAAATACTTCTGGATCCACTTTGGGGGCTCTCTCATCCATTTCGCAATTCCACAAAGACACCCCGATCTTGTTCTCTCAACTCGAATTACTCGATCTTGTTTAAAATGGTGTTTACTGTTTAAATCTGTGATTTGAAATTTATTTGAGGTTTTATCAGATTTAATCGAGCATTTTGAGATTGAATTGGTTTGATTTTAGGTGTATGCAAGGATTCCAATGTGTTTGAGTTTTGTTTTAAATTATGGATGAGCATATACCTAATGTCAACCTTTTGTTGGAGAGTTCTATCAAGGAGAATCAGTCTCCCTGATTTGAGATGGAACAAATTTTACTTGTAAATAAATTTCAAAAATAAAATAAATAAAAACCTTAAAAATTTTACTTGTAAATAAATAAAAACCTTAAAAAAATTTCAAAAAAATAAAATAAATGTGTAGCGAGTAAGAATAGATATATTTTTAAGTATATGCAAAATTTGAAGGTCATCTGAACCTCCAGCTTGGTAGAATATACCAGCCGATAGTTTAGTATACCTTTAAACTTAATAAAAGAACTAAACCTAAAAATATACAAAAGCAAATCTATTCTCCTCATCTCTCTCTTTCTCTCTTACCCCCTACCTCTATAAAACTCACAAAACCCATAAAAATTAGAAAATCTAGACAAATACCATAAAATACTATGTATACTATGTATATGCATGTATATATAAGCTATATATTAAGCTATATATGTATATAGTGTATAATATGTATATAAACTATATATATAACTTTATTATATAAGTATTTATTAATTTAATTAACCTATATGTACTATAAGCTACATAAATTTATAAATCCCAATAAATAAACCTATTTATCAATGATACTGTACATACATATTTATGTACTTATTATACACCTTATAATACCTGCAAACTAATTTAATTATATATGTACAATAATTAATTAATTTATTAACTTATTAGATAATTTACTAAATTAAATTACAATAAATTAGTAAATTAAGTTATTATTAAAATAATTTATACCGTATAGTTGTATTATATTATTACAAGTAATTTAAACTAATTTAACCATATTTATACTGTATTATACTATTTATACCTAATTTATATGTATAACAGCCTAAAATGCATATTTAAATATATATAAATTAAAATAAAACGTGTAAAATACCATACAAATATGTATTAAATAATTTAATATGTATATTACCACTGTATAATATCAATTTGACTGTTAATTATGTAATTTATACTTTAATTAACAAATTAACTTATAAATCAATGTGAATAACCTGTAAACATACTAATTTATTTATATAGTAAAACTAATTATTTTTGTAAATAAATTAAATAATTATGTAGCCCTATATAAGGGCCTTACAACCATATATTTTAATTGAAAATTGGAATTCAATTGGGCCCTCAAATCAAAGGCCAAAATCAGCAATTCAGACAGCAATAGAACACAGCGATAGTGCCTGAGGGCACTATCATTTGTGCCACATTGGTGGCTGAGTAACGTCCAACGTGCCATATTAGTAATTTGTGCTATGTCCTTCGCAGTTGTCACAAGGGCGCCCGAGCATATGCACACGCCTATACATATGAGCATATGAATGAGTCTAGCATGAGATATTTGAGTGCGGTGCATGGCTAGGAGCTGTACACTGTGCGTGGGTCTGATTAGGCCCAGTAATGATCCATAAATCTGTTAAAATGCACCTAATTAAGGATTACGGCGGCCCTAGGAGAGGTCTAGTCCCATCCTTAGGGGTGCTGTGTATCCCTCGAAAAGATCGACCGCAGATTAAACCCATTTTTGGTCTAAAGAGAAGAAAGGAAATGACTAAGCCAAATTTGCCTAAGTATTAGCTTTGTGAGCCTCCTTATGCCTTAGTGTTGGCCTTGTGTGGTGTGTGGTGTGCCTTAGCGTGAGTTTGAGTGTGTGTTGTGTGTTGTGTATTGTGCATACATAGTGTTTGTGTATATCTGTATATATGTAAAGTATATAGTATAAATACATATAATATATATGTAAATAATATGTAAATAATATGTAAATAAGTATACTTAGAGTAGAGTAGTATTTGAGCTATTATGTATATAAATAAAAGATAGCTTTAGTGGCAAATACATTTGTCACTGTACATAGGGTTATATGTTAGTATAGATATTAGGTTTTACCTTAGCTTTTGTATATAGTTTTTCTAGGGCTATTGCGACGTTGACATTTGTCACTATAGGTATATATATATGTCAGTACAGACACCACTCTTGCCTTATGTTTATATACATAGTTTTTCTAAGGTTATAGCGACACTTTTATACGTCATGTACATAGTATTATATGTTAGTATAGATAATAGTTTTTACCTTAGCTTATGTATATAGTTTTTTTAAGGTTTGAGCGACACTTTTATACGTTACTATAGATACATTATATGTTACTGTAGATATTAGTAAGTTAAGTTAAGTTAGTATAGTACATATTATTACTTATTTTTGTACCTATAGCTAGGTATTATTATTATAAGTTGTAAATAGATAATATAGAGTATTTATTTATGATTTTTGATGCTTGTTTGTAGATAAATATTTTCTAGCATTGTAATTCATTCTTTTGTATATAATTGATTTATTCTTTGATTCACTCATTCATTCTTGTATATAAAATCAATCTTTTTGGAATTAAAGAATATTTTTGACTTAGAGAGTGATGTATATTAATAATTGCCTCCTAGTGAATGGCATGGAATAAACCAATAAAAATTAAGTATATAAATAAAATTGACGCGACAACAGTTTATATTCGTGACATATACTATAACAACGACATTTTAAAACTCCTTTTTAGTACGAATCGGTAGTCAGCAATCATATTTTTGGCTCCGTTGCTGGGAATAAAAATCCGTCAATAGCGCTTTATTGTGATTGTTTAACGAACATCGTAGAAAGTCGATTAGTATCCAAACATAAATTAATTGTAATCCAAACCTTGCATTTTCAACCTAATCAAATTAGGTGTAATTAATCACCAAATCAATTGCAATTTAACTCTTTAAATTACAATTGATTTATCATACAAGTAGGAATCCATTAAAATCATTGTTGATTTCACCATGCTAATAATAAAACATGTAGGATTTGTGGATTTATGGCATTATGCCTTCCTAAGTATTCCAAATGCCTGTGAATCCTTTACACATAAAGGATAATATTTTCCTAAAGTTTAATCCCATTAGACTGCTATCATTCCTCCTTGGATAATATTATTTCTAATATCTATTTGTATAATTGGAACAGGAAAAAAGACTAGATCTTTCTCAAAGGATTGTTTTCTTCTCTTTCTTGCATTCAATTTGATCAAGATTCTATGACCACATGTAGTATTGTCATTTCCCAGTATCCTTGAAGTGAGCTCATTCCTCCAATCTATTATATACACCTATGTGACATATTTGTGTAATTCCTTTGAAAGATCATGCACCTCCTGTCCCTTTCTAATAATGGTTAAAATGTGGGTTTTGAAATACATTTGTTGTACTACGCAGAATCGTTGACATAATAAAATAACTAGATTGGGAGTCTAGGTCGAATACAAGGAGACAAAACATGAGGAATTCACTTACGTTTGTTTTTGTTTTCAAATATGCTTTTTCTTTTGTAGTTTTTTAGATGGGAAAATGAGAATATGCACAAACTACTTGCAATAAAATATAAATAGAGAGAGAAAGAGAGATGTAGAAAAAAATGATTTTCTTTTATTTAATGATTACAATAGAATGTTTGCTAGTAAAAAAAAACTAACATAAAGAGAATATCAACTAGAACAAATGTAAAAAATAGAGATAGAATAGGAGGAAGAGATGATCCGGAGATGAGTCACAATGGTGGAGATTTTTGTTGATGGTGTCGGAGTAAGGTGGATGCAACAATCAGGAGAAAAGGGACTAGAAGTAGAGTCGAGAGGCAAGGACCTTGCTATGAAGGGAAGGTAGAGGAATGCTTGGTGGAGGAGATCTACACTAATGGAGAGGGGAAGGTGGTCGACTATGGAGGAAGGAGAAGACCTAGGCTATTTTCTACTTAGGAAGGTTAGAGGTAGTGGAAGAATGTGTGTAGAGAGGCTAGAGAAGAAAATAGAAGAATGGATCTTTGGAATGGTAGGTGTTGGGGCCTTTTTATAGAAATGGTGAATACATGAGGGCCATAGGATCCAGATCTACGGGCTGTGGTTGGGTAGGAACTTAGAGTTGAATTGGGTCTTAGGATGGTGATCTAAGGGTTGGCATTAAACCTATAGGTTGGCATTAAACCTATAGTGGTCGGTTACCAGTGGGGGTTGAATCTAGGCCCTTGGTTTGTAGATCAAGGGCTTAGATAGAGTGTGTTGATGTGGCATAAGGAAGTTACTAACTAAGGTTTGAAATGGGCCATTAGATGATATATCAAGGGATGATATTGGACTAGGCTTTGGGTAAGATCTTGGGTAGGATTACCAGGGCCCTAAGATTGGTGTTGGATGGTGTAGATAGGAGGTGCATTGGCTAGCCATATGGTGGTGTGGGTAAGTCACTACAAAAAAAATGGTTTTTAGTGGCGAATTAGATAGTGGCATATAGTACATTTGCCACTAATTTCTTTGATTTAGTGGCAATTTTTTTGCACATGCCACTATAATATTTTGTCAAACGACAATTAGTATTAGTGACAAATATATTTGCCACTATTGCCTTTTAGTTAGTGACAATCGTTACTTATGCCACTACAATATTTTTGTCAAATGATAATTAACATTAGTGGCAAATATAATTATCACTATATTCTTTTATTTCCCGACAATTGTTACTTATGCTATTGTAATATTTTTGTCTAGTGACAATTAGTATTAATGTCGAATGTAGTTGCTATAAGATGTATATAATAAATTGATATTAGTAATTTGTAAATGATAATTTAGTGAAAAAAAATTTATGCCAGTAAAGACTTTTTATAAAGCATTGGTTGAGACTTTTTAATGGAAGTGAAAGAAGGCTATTAGTTTATCTTTAACATTTTTTTAATAATATGAAGAGAGAAAAGCTATATTCAAACATATCCCTTTAAATAGACACTATAACAAAATATATTTTTAACAATATATTATTGAGACAGTTTTATTTATGGGGATAAAAAAGAGGTAGCGGTAGCAATTAATTATTTTTTTCAAGATAGATGAGTAATCTGTAGAATTTAATCATTATCTTTTTCAAATACTTTCCTTTCCTCTAAACCAACTCTGTTTGTGCTTATATAGTATGATGGAAGATTTTTTTGTTTCTTTTAATGACAACCAAGATGTCATTGAAGAACCCTCCATTTCAAAGGACACAACAACCTCTTCCCATTCTCCCTTATTATATCCATAATGTTCTATCACCACAGAAAAATAATACTTTTATGATAATTAAATCTACCGTTATAAAAATATCTATATTTTGTGACAATAACCATAAGATCTTAAAAATTACATCGTAATAATCTTTTGTAACAAACAAATACCATCACAATTGATCACAAAAGAAATAGGCAGGGATTCTGGCGCCCCTTGCAATAAAACAAAATTTGATCGTGACTTCCCCTCTCCCACGAAAACCAGAAGTCCTCCACTGACCCCGCCCCTCCCAAAACCCTTGTCACGCTAATTCCTAACCTCCATTGCCGCCTACTCTCCTCAGCCCCCTTGTTGAACCCTGCTTGTCGCACATCGTATCCTCGCCGACCTCGATTGCGTCGTCGGATCGTCTTTGCCGATCGACTACGACTCCCTGCCCCCTTTACTCATCAACAAACACAATGGTTTGAATGCCTTCTTCTCCGGTAATGTCCACATCGGCAATCGCACATCTTGTGGACGACGACGACGCTGCCTGTGCCTCCCATGTCGATCGTGCCACCCCTTCCCCCTCCTATCTCCCGTGCGACCTTGCGTTCGCCAATAGGGCCCCCCAGTCGCGATGTTCAGTTTGCAAGAAGTAAGGGAGAGGAGGAGGGCGATGGCATGCAAGGGGGATGAGAGGAGATGGATTTGCGACCCTGCGACTGTGAACCTCCACTGCGTGGGGACGATTATGCGGGAGATTGGGGAGTCATGCATCCACCGATCCCCATCGAAGGTAAGCGGCATCCCTCTGGCCATCTCATCGATGTAGTTTGGAGTGCTTGTTCATTGCTTGTTCTGGAAGGGATGTATTTGGAGGGGTTTCTAAGTTCTAGCATAATCAGTGATTCCACAAGAATCCTCAGGAAGTTCACCAGAGTTATTAGTAGTGACGGTTGCAATTTTAGTTTCCTTCTTCGCTTCTTCTATAATGTATTCGATTTCCTTTGAGTCTTCGGTCAAATCATCAAGAACAGGATCAAATTTAACATGCCTTTTGGGCCTGATATCCATCTGATTCTCTATTCTTTTCAAAATAGGTGCGTGGAGTTTATATGCTTAAATAGGAATAGTGTATTATCATGCCAAATTCATTGTTGTTTGTGCATAGGTTTTCTTCACAAAAAATAGGATTTTCAAAAGAAAGGGGACGTTGAACAGTATCCCTTGCTAAGACCTGAATTATTTGCATGTGTTTCTCGCTAAGGTATTTTTAGTTTCTCTTGTTTAAATCATCTGAGGAGTCTAAACTCCACTAATTATGGCTGCTTTAGTAGGGCAAATATTCATAGACGTGGTTGGGAGTCCTTGCTATGTTGCTCCTGAAGTCTTATGTAAGCATTATGCATGGTCCAGAGGTAGATGTCTAGACATCTGGGGATATTCTCTACATATTGCTAACTGGCATCCCTGCATTTCGGGTGAGCGTGACATTTTTTTATATATTATGTTCTTGGTATTTGTCAATTTAAGAGTATGCCTAAGCTTGGAGTGAACTCATTTGTGTTAGAAACACATCAAGGGATGTTTGATGTAGCCTTGGAGAGACATATTGCTTTTGATTCGGATCAATGGCCACTGATCTTTGATAGTGCAAAGCATATTATTAGGAGGATGTTGTGTTCTCAATCTTCAAGCACTGGAATGCTCATGAATTACTTGTAAGTATATTTAAGTTGCTATTAGTTTACAATTGCATCTAAAATTGAGGGATGGATTCTAAAAAGCTGTCTGATATTTCAAGACTATATTTAACTTGAACTCCGTGATGCTTTTGATATTTGAGGATCCAATTTATTTTTCATTGGAAAATTGAATAATTCAGTCCATTACATTTTATATAAACAACAAGGTTTGGTGTTCTTTGGTTGTTAACATTAATTTTAAACCCAATGGGATTAGTGTTCTCAAGATCCATGACCTATAGCGTACAACTCCATTATTGGCTTATAATAACCCAAGATTGAGCAATGTTGGCCATCTCAAGACCCAAGTCGATATTGTTACTGGACATGCTTCGCCGCATCTTTTTTTTTTTTTCATTTTTTTGGTTGTAGATTCTAGTTTTCATCTTTAGGTTTTGCTATCTTAGGTTCTTCAAAGGAAGTGCTCCTAGGCTTGGTAGCAATTTTGATATTGATGAGATGGATCTCCATGACATGAAACTTTGTTGTGGAGTGGTTGTTGCATCACCCATTTTTGGTGTGGGCATGCACTAGAACCATTTTTTAGTATGTTTGTTGTTTGCTTGGGAACCTCTTGGTATTTGCTAGCATAGGTTCAAGCCTAGCAGGACTGCATGGTTTTGATCCTTGTCTTTTTACTGAACAGGAAAGTATGATATAATCCAGCAACCTAAAAACATAAGATACAGTTGAGGGCAATATGGTTTGTTACTACATTTTTTTACCCTGTAGCATTGGTAAGTGAGACTACAAACCTTCAATAACATCAATTTAAAATTATCTTGCATTTTATTGAAGGTTGTAGCGACTATGGCATTTGGCATGGGCCTTGACAAAAGTGATGTGGGGTGGTATGCATAGCATCTTATATATACAGATTAAAATGCAATTATTACCTGATTTAAATGACAATCATACTGGAAGTTATTAGTTTGGGTTTTGTCTATGATATTTAATTTTGTTGTATATCTTGTATTGCTTCAGGTGATACACTATAGCATGCCTGAAAGCTTGGAAGAATATGTTCAGCTGATACACTATAGCAATAGTCACACTCATAGCAAGCTTGTCTACATCACATCCTGGGTCTTGTACATGAGGTTATCAAGAAAAGCTCATTGTCTTTTCACTTGGAACAATTAATTGATTGGAAGTGGGAGTGTGAAGATAGGGAACGAACAATTAATTGGATTTCTAAGTTATTGGGTTCTTAAACATGCAAACAGGTAAACCAGTCTTTCTTAGTTGCTGGCTTACTCACCAAGCAATTTGTTATGCACTAGATTAAATGGGCTAGCTGATTATGGGCTTGATTATCTATATTTGAATTAGTAGTGACCAACTTAAGATTAATTGGCTGATAGACTATTTTTTGCATCCTTGGCAGGTGCCACTTAGTGTGGGAAAAGGCTTAATTGAAATGTACAGGTGTCAGATAATATGGAGAAGAACTAGGTTGTGGAGGATAAAGCCAGTCATACATAGGCTTTTCTACTTCCATCAAGGTTGTATGTGAGTTTTCTGATTCACAAATGGTCTGAGTGAACTGCGACCAAAAGCTTTACGAACAAAAATAGGAAATAGATGCAAGTTAAGGGAAAAATGCTGGGACAATCACAGAAACAAAAAAAGGTGTTGATGATCAAGTTCATTCCAAGGAAAGGTGCTATGTCTTTGAAGAGATTCTGACCTCTCGCATGCATCACATATCATGTGGTTTTTACACTAAGCTTGAGTACAATAGAGCTTGATCTCTTCCCTAGGGTGCTTGAAGGGCAAATTTATATTTTTCTTCAGTGGGGAGATGGTCCACTAATTGTGTTTACACACAAATTGCTAGAATCTAGGAAGATATATTACATTGGCAGTAACTAGGGTTGTTGGGACCATTAACAGTGCTGCATAATCAATAGGTGCAATCTCTGTTGCCACTTGTTTGTATTCCAAGGAGATTGTTAGCATTCCTATGTGCCTAAGTTTGAACCCCATGTGTCCTGAATCTCGGTTGTGCCTGGCTGGATCTTAGTTGAGACTAAATCCAGCAACCATCCCTGGGTGCTACTCTAGCAGTATGTCCAAATCTTCCCCACGGAGCTTTGGCTTGAGTTATTGAGATTCTTTTTAGCCATTTGATTTATCTTTTGTGTTTAGAAGTAGCTTAAAGTTAGGTTAGAGAGGATGGTTATTTTAAGATTAGGTTTGATCATTTCATTTAATTAGATGTATTAATGTATACATTTTCCATTAAATTCTTAGGGATAATTTTTTTTTTTTTGAACTGAAAAGGAGTGCTATCGAATCGCCGATAGCAGTCCGGGAGAGCTTTTATTGATTAAAAGAGGGCAAAAAATTACATTGATGAACCCCATTGATGTATGAGATTCCAGCAATTGTTTACAATATTATCCACATTCACTGGTCTCTTCTAAAACAAACTCTCATTTCTAACTCTCCACACCCACCATAGTATTGCCACCATGGGCAAATATGGCTTATTCACCCTCAAGAAGGAGCTCCAGAGGCTCTCCCATGTGGTTTCTTAGGGATAATTTGGTTTCTTCTTGTTCTTGTTTTTCCTTCTTTAAATAGATACCATATGGTATGTCCTTGCCCTTGGTATAACAACTTTTTCTTTTTGAATGCTTCCCTTAGGACTGCCCTTTGTGTCATTTTGTTGTCACTGAACTTGCATGGCTTGTACCTATGTCTCATAGTTAATAGAAGCCAACATAAAATTAAACCCATTCATAGAAGACTTATTAGGTTCTGACACACAACCTCGCTAATTCAAAGAAGAATTGTCAAATAATTAATTTTCTTGCACTTCTTTTATTTCTGAAAATATTTAATAATTATTTGTTCCATCGAAAAAAAAGAAATGAATCATCTAGTAATTCTTCTTTGAGATTATGGTTGAAATAAGAGTTTTCTTGCTCAACTAAGTTTCAAGAAGTTGATTTCCAAGTTATCTACAATTTGCATGAATGATAAATTGCCCAGTCATGTAGGGATTGCTTGGGGGAATTTTTGACCCACAAATTGCTGTGCTGAATGAAAATGCTGAGTTATAAGTACCCGAAGTTCTGATTCATAGAAGAATTGTCAGAAAATTAATTTTCTTGCGCTTCCTTTATTTCTGAAAATATTTAACAATTATTTATTCTATCAAAAAAAGAGAAGAATCATCTAGTAATTCTTCTTTGAGATTATGGTTGATATAAGAGTTTTCTTGCTCAACTAAGTTTCAAGAAGTTGATTTTTGAGTTGTCCACAATTTGCATGGGTGATGAATTGCCCAGTCAAGTAGGGATTGCTTGGGGGAACTTTTGACCCACAAATTGTTATAGTGAATGAAAATGCTGATCTGTAAGCAGTGATCTTGGTCAAAATGCATGTTAGCTATTAAAGTCGAAGAAGATGTTTTAATTGAGGCATTGTATGCTTGGTAACAAAATCGACCAGATTTTTTCTTGAAAAGAAAGTGTACTAGATTTTCAAATGTAATGTGGAGATCCTGAAGATTGCAGAAATTATTGCAGCAATTTAATTCCTGTAATGCATAACTTGAGCCTTCAAGATTAAAATTTGTAACTTCTGAAGATAACCATTTTGCAGCATTTAATGCTGACATTTCTTTTAGATTTGGCATTTGGTTCTTTTATTTTGTTAGTGGCATCCAGTTATTTGAATGAGTTTCTTGATGAATATTTTGAAGTTCCACTTTGTAAAATAAAAAAGTTTGCATCTCCTCAATGCTGCATTGAGCAATTATAGTTGTCTTTCAATGTATTAAAGTAGATTTTCTTTTTAGCTAGGCTAAGGTAAAAGATTTTCTTGTCACTTTTTTGTTTTTAACACTCTTTCAATGTGTTAGAGTCAATTTCCTTATTAGCCAGGCTAGGTAAATAGTTTTCTTGTTACTTATTTTTCAATACATTTGAAAGTTGATAACATCAACCTGTAACATATTTTCTTTTGATGTATGTCTTTAGCTTCAAACAACAGGCATAGGAGGTGGTTGTATTGTCTGCCATCATGGACGGTATGTCACAACTCTCTTGTTTTTTTTTTTAAGATTGTTCTTCTTTCATCTACAATTAAAGCTAAAAGGTTCTTAGCTTTTCTGAAAAAGATTCAAACTTAAGATTTTTTGCTTCTATATTCTCTCCTGGAAGTGCTGAAAGCTACTAGTGTTAGGTTAATTGTTTATGCTTTCATATGTTTTGTTTGGAAGTCAAGTTTTCCAATTTGTTGTTAAGATGAGTGTATGAGCCATGATCTAGATTTTCATTTATCTTAACCTATTTCATCTGCAAAAAGCAGCAACAGGCTAATTGCAGCTTAAATCCAAGACTTTTAAGCAGGCAATGTCAGCAAGATATGCCAACAACTACCCACATGGCCAAGAATCATGAAAAAACTAGCCAAAAAGCTATTGGAATTTGGCGAATATGTTGCCCAACAATATTGCTTGGCTGAGTGGCTAGAAAATGTGCTATTACACAATGTGAAATAACTTATAGATGCAAACTCTATTTTTGACCGTATGACTAAAATTTTCACCAAATGCAACTGTGACTATTTTCTAGCCACTCAGCCAAGCAACTGTGACTATTTTAATCCACATTCCTTTTCAAAAAGTTTATTTTAATCCTTAAATAATTAATTTAAAGAATATTTTTACAAATTAAAACAAGCACTAAGCTGAGACTCCCTTGAGCAGCTCTGTTGTATGCATGACATTTTATGTTATTCCAGTTTCAAATATTAGGGGTAATGAATAACATATCTCAACCATGTCATTTAAAGAAAAGGAAAATAAGTGTTGTATTGAAATCAAACAACCATGTTTCAACTGGTAGAATAAATTGCATAATATGCCTTGTTCTAGTCAGGAAACACTGTAGGCCCTTTATGCTGAATATGACATTAATATAAGCCCTACACTTGGCAAAGAGTTTTCAGGAGTTGTTCATCATCATTGTTTCTCAATATCCTGAAAAAATGGATTTTGATATTAAAAATCTTTTGTTTTGATTAGAAGTAGCTGGAGGAGAGAGGAAGACCTTGCTTGGCCAAATCATTGGTGTTTTCTTTAATATCACTTTCTAACTTTTTATTTCTCAATTTATATAGAAGGTTTTAAAGAGAAAAAATGTTTTCTATTGTAGATAGTAGTAAATTTGATGGAAGGCTCCTTTCAAATAAAATCTGACTGAGGGATATGTTGTATTAATTTCACAGGAACACTTGTAACTTTTTATAGTTTAAGGATTAAAGCATCTCTCTTTGCGGGCAACTATGTTGAGTGTGTGAACTGAAGATCATTGCTAGATGTGATTCAGGAGTGGTTGGAGTGCAATGAAGGTTTAATGCCATTCTCATAGTTGTCAAACACACCCTCCTAGGATGATCAGGATTAGTCCTGAGATGTGTTGCTTGCGCTAAAGTTGTGTTTAAAATGCTTGTTGTAGTATAGGTAACTAAAGTGAAGAAAACACTTAAAATTTATAATTTCGTAGGGAGCATAACAATTTCAATTCAACAACTAATCTAATTCAAACGTGAAACATTATGAATCAATTCAAAATTGAATAAAATATGCAATGTATTCCACTCTCAAAATAGATAGAAAAGTTGAGTTTTCAAAGAGCCAAAAATATTAGAACATAAGGTTAAAAAATTGGTGTTTCAACTTAGCACATATAAGCCTTGTACTTAGGCTTTTCTCAAGCCCAATTCAGATGTCTGTCAAGGACCATAGATGACTTAAAGTGCTAAATCATACCTAAGCTTAGTCGTCAGATTTTCAACTCAGAGCAAAACCTAGCCTCTTTCCCTTTAAACCAAACCCCTCTCTATTCTCTCTAATCAGATCTAGTTCAAGCATGGGGCCCACACTCATGGTGTAGGCGAGTGTGTGGCACATGTGCAGCTTGTGCATGGGGGATTTGACCCCCGTGTACTGGGCAAGCAGCTAACAAACGTGAAACATTATGAATCAATTCCAACTTCAGCCGCATATGATGTGGGACTAAATCCCCAAGCCTTCTTTCCGAGCTGCAAGAGGTGGTTTGGTTGATGCGAGGGTTAATTGACCCTCAATTAGCCATGGGTGGCCGCGTGAATGATCATGGTTTGTTCAAGTGATTCTGCGCAAGAGGGGATGATTTTCCTTATCAACGGCTCGTTGGAGAAGAAGCTCGATATCGAAGAAGATGGAGATCATGACGAACACCTGCACTCTAAAATATGAGCTCGTGGCCCTAATTAAAACGTTCCAAAGCACCACTATGAGGTGGCGAATGTAGCGACAGTGTTATTTTGTTGTTTGGTGGCTCATGGTGGCCAAACGGAGGTGAACAATGGCGGTGAGTATGGGTTTGTCCGATCGAACGTCTCGTAGACCAAAACTCTCAATAAGTTGAGGGCTTTTCTTCTACGAGATGAGGTGGAGGTTATGGTGTAGGTGGTGGGTGGTTTCGTGGTGTGTGGCACCAGCGCGAGCTTGTCGGAGTTCACGTCGGAGTTGGGGAAGAAAGGGGAGATCAGTGAGGTAAGGGGTTGGAATATAAACCTAAGAGCCTAGAACTAATTTAGAAGAGTGAGGGAGTAAAGAGACCTAGGTATTGGGATGAAAGGAGGGGAGTCTAATGTCCGGCTTGCCTCCTTAGACGCTGAAAAGAAGAAAACTCCGTTGATGAGAAGCGGCGATGACAAAGGAGGAAGGAGACGTAGCTTTGGCCGACTAGCATTAAAGGAACTTGAGGAAGACTTTGCATGTCCAATTTGCCGATTGGACATGTGGAAGAGGGCGGAAGGAGTCGTTGGAGTTTGCGGCTAGAGAGGAGGAATAAGTGGGGGATTCGACCTAAAATAGACTAAGAAATGCTTGGGAACATAGGAGAGCTTATATAGAGGTGGATTCAACCTTCGATTACCTCAATTTCGCGAGAATGTTTTCAAATTAGGCAAGTCATGGCTGCGGATTTCTCAAACTTTGTTGGAGCTCTACGATCCAAATCAGAGCTCGAGACTTGGTGCAATCAATAGAGGATTCTCTTGTGATTAATCCCTCTAAATTTGGAGGGATTTGATTGAGGTTTAGAGGAGAAATCCTCGTTTGAAGTTGGTGGGTTTGGGTTTTAGGATTCTGCTGCTGTCTTCCTGATTTGGGTGAAGGAGATGAAGGTAGGGGCCTTTATGCAATAGAAATTTGAAACCTAAGGGCTCTATGTTATAGAAATAGTAAATTGGGCTAAAATGTAAACTAGGTTAATATAGACTCTGATTGGGTTGAAATTTTGAGGTTAACCTAATTTGGACCTAAAGAATCTAATGGTAATATCAAATTTAGGTTTTGATCACGTTTGATTGGGTAATTTACAAAGAAGCTCAAAACAAAATAAATTCCCACCTAAGTCTATTTTTGATCAAAATGGATTTCGATGGCCAAAGTGAAGGTACCAAACCTTTTAAAATATTTTTAAATGATTTTTAGGAGATTTAGTTTACATTTGTTTCAACTAGAACCCATTTAATTGAAGCGGGGTTGATTTTAGGGCTTTTATTAATAAAATTAATCCTCAAAACTGAGAAAATCTTGATTTGATCAGTGCAAACCCATTTCTTGGGAAATTAAGTTCATTTGACCTTGGATTAATCCCTGATTAACCCTTTAGTTAATTGCATTAGTGATTAGGTGTTAAAATGACAGAATTAACCTATTTTCTTGTCTTCTTCTCAAATGCAATTTAGAACAAAGTTATGATCTTTTGATGAATATTTAGGAGTATTTGTTATTGCAGTTAGGTTAAATTAGGGTCATTAACACTAATGATGGTGCTACCATCATACCCCCATGCCTAATTTTTACTAATCCCTAGCAAAATCCTATGGAACAAACCAGATCTCTAGACTAGACTTTTACTGCTTAGATGCCTGATTGTGCCATCTCTTTAGAAATTAGATTAGAATACCAACAATAGGCCTCGAGGCACTCAAGTACCAGCCAAGATAAGGACTTGACCAGCCTCAGCCTTGGGTCTGCAGTGAAGGTTTCTAAGGCCTACAGAATCTGCCCAAAGGTTTGTTGACCCTAGCAGTTAAAACACCCATGCGTACTTGTTGTAAGGTCCAGGTTCAATTTGCTAGTGTATTTTTGAGAAGAGATGGATATACATTTTGAGAGTTTTCTCTTGTTTTTAGATTCCTCTAAACCCTACATCAAATTGGCCCTAAACATCGTTTGTATCGAATTCCTCGTCCTCATCATCAATCCTTGAAGGGTCCCTAGCTTTCGATGCTTTGTGATATCGCCCATGGCTTTCGACACTTCGTGATAGTGTCGTCCATGACATTCTATAGCTAAATTTAGGCCCTGACGATCGACATTTCAGGATGATACCACCGATGGCACCTGAATTAGCACAAAGCGCGTACATGGCACCAGCAGGATATTTAGATATCTTAGGAGAAGTATCAAGGAGACGATATGTTATAACGCATTTGCAAGGAGAGTATTTACTCATCTTATATTATCCCGAGTTATCACCTGAACCCTTCTATTCTTCTACAGCTGTATTTACTCTCATATTATATCATCTGAACCAGCAAAAGCCATGTAGCTCGGGTTTCGGGTTTTTGAAAAGACAGGTTACCTTCCGTTAAGTGCTAAATTTAATACCTTCAGCTGATTAGAAGATGATCAAGAAGGGGTGGTCAGATTGGTAGAATTTTATAGAACAAGCACCTTGATGATTAATCTGGTTGGTCCAACCAAGTGCTTGTTCAGATCAACTAGCTGATGATGCAGACCAAACCCAATCAATATGGTGGGTTGAGAAATCTGAATCAATAGGTGTGGAGCCTACCAGGTGCATTGTGGCTCAAATAGATGTGGAAATATAAATCGAGGGCTTGGCTGTATTGGCTTAGTCAGATCAAAGTAGGGGTCCTCAAAAGATAATGGGTTGGTAAGGAATGTAGGAACCCTACTTATGGGATCAGAAATGAATGGTTGGTGGTTGTCGGTTTGATCAATGCCCCATTCATTGTCAAACTTTGGTGGTAAATCAGCTACGACCGAATCAATTTGAGGTGAGTCAGAGTAGAAATGTATCCCGGTGGAGTAGTGCGGTGGGGGCTGGTCTTTGAAAGATTTGGGCTCTGGATTAGAGGCTGTGGCTACTTCGATATCTGGTTCCTCAAGAAATGACTTGAAGATTGGTTCAACCTGAGAATCTTTTTTATAATGTTCATCCCAATCAAATGTAAATGTTTGGATAGTGATTATTGGATCATGAAAATTTGATTTAGTAAAAGATTCAAACTCTGCATTGTGGACACTTTTAACACATTGTGTCAAATTCCTGTAGAATTTTAAAGTAATCATCATTACAAAATGTCTCCAGATCTATGGAATATAACTTTGAATCAATGATCTCAGAATCAATGACCTCAAAATCAAAATCGAAGAATGAGTCATGGATATCGAGGTCATAAATCAGCTTGAAATCAATTCTCTTGAATGATGCATGCTTGAAGGGTATGCTTGTTTTTATCATCTTAGATTCAATGATCCAACACAACCTCATCACCTTAAGCTTATTTTATTAATTTATGCTCTTTTGGATGCCTTTTGGTGTTGAAATATAAACATTCTGACTTGTATTGTTAAGTTTTTTCCCTTGATTAGCAAAGCATCCAAAACGTGCCACCTTGATTGATGTATTTTCTATGGATTGTTTTTACGGTGTAATGTAGATTGCTGGTGGTGACATTGAAGGGAATGCTTCAGCTGAGAGCAACAAATCAGTAGGTGTTGATGGTGAAGTGAGTTGTGGATAGGTAATGTCAATCAGAACTAATACTGATTATTCAAATACTAATTCATAACTAAACAATGTGAGTTTATTTTTATTCTTATCTAAATCTTTTCTATGTTTGTTGCTTGATAAATATATATTAGTTTGTTATTTTTCCCTGAACCCATATAGATGAAGTTTGTTATCAAATGCAATGATTGCTAGAAAGGTTGCTGTGGTGTGCGGATATGGAGATGTTGGCAAAGGTTGTGCTGCAACCCTGAAGCAGGTTGACACCCATGCTATGTTACGGAGATTGATCCCATCTGCGCCCTATAGGCTTTCATGGAGGGATTCCGTATCCTCACCCTTGAGGACGTTATCTCCATTGCTGACATCTTTGTGACAAGTACAAGGAACAAGGATGTTACCATGGCAGACCACTTGAGGAAAATGAAGAATAATGTCATCGTCTGAAACATTTGACGTTCTGACAATGAGATCAATATGCATGGGCTTGATACCTACCCAGGTGTCAAGTGCATTGCCATCAATTCCCAGATAGACAGATGGGTCTTCCCCAACATCAGCATCATTGTTCTTGCCGAGTGATGTCTCATGAACCTTGGCTTCTTTCTTTGTATTACCGTTGAGAGGGGATATTTTTGTGTTGAGGTTGTTGCTATTTGTTTTATATTTTTCTTATTTTCTAATGTATCCCTTTAAAGGATCCTTATTGTACTTTATTATTGGAAGATAAATAAAATTTAGGTTGCCTTTATGTTCGATCTTATTCAAATAAAAATATTTTTTACTAAAGAATATCAGAAACAAGGTGTCATTACAGTGAATTAATAGTGGCATTTAAATGACAAAAGAAAGCGTCATTAAAATAAATCAATAGTCACGATTTAGAGACATAATCGTTGCTAAATAATATCAATAGTAGCAATTAAATGGTAAAATAATACGCCATCAAAGCAAATCAATAGTTGCAATTAAGTGGCATAAACAAAAGTTGTTAAATGAAATATATAGCAACATTAATAGTGTAAATTAAATTATTACTAATATAATTCAATAGTGGTGGAATAGTGGTAAATAAATTATCATTAAAGAGGATCGTTAGTGATGTTAATTGTGTTAATTTAATTGATGTTAAATGAAGTATATAGCGACATTAACATCGTCAATTAAATTACTACTAATATAATTCAACAATGTCAAAATAGTAGCAAATAAATTATCACTAAAGAAGATCATTAGTGACGATAATTGTGTCAATTAAAGTGCCATTAATAACAATGATTTAGTGGTAATTATGCAATTGCCACTAACCTTTTAGTGATGCTAACGAAGACTGCAATTGAGTGATAATTATTTTAAGTGTCTCTAATTATATATAGCAGTAAATAGAAAGCCTATAGTGGGAAATATTAAATGCTGCTAAAGGCTATTTTTTGTAGTGTATGGCTGGCCACTATGTTCTTTGTTTGCTAAAAATAACAAAGTAGTGAGGGTCTTTAGATGGTGAGTGGAGGGCCTTGATTGAGTGGTTGTTTGATACTAAAAATAGATAATTAATTAAAGGCCATTGGATTAAGGATCAAAGGTAGGATACATTGGTAAAAGATAGGTTTTAGAACAAGGTTTTTTTGTTGGCTAAGTTGTCTAAATGTTGAGGGTGTAGGGGCGGTTATAGGAATGACAAGTGTCCTCTTGTCTCTTCTTTCTTCCCGGTCTTTATTTGTTTGTGCTTCTCTTTATTCCTTGCTTTATTAGCTCTTCAAGCTTACTCCTAGCCACTTTAGCTCCACCTCCTACTCTCCCATTCTTTAGAACACACTAATTAGATACTAATTAAACACAAACATATCTAAGACCTAATTATGCATGCATGATTAGAGTGTAACATATATAACCTAGATGCATTATGCTTATAACTAGGGATTTATCATAAAGTAGACATATTATTAATAAATATGTATCTATCATACCCATATGCATATCTTTTATTAGTTTTTAGCAAAATATAGAGAAATGCAAACTTTCTAGACTAAGACTAATGATTAACTCAGTATCTTTTGACCAACAAGCCATAAAATCATATAAAATCTTAGTACCATCAGGGCCTAATATATTAGGGTGAATTCCAGACTTAGGTTTTTGCCATACTGTTTAGTTTCTTCTTAACCTTGACCATTAGTCTCAAAGGTCGATCTCTTTGGCTTAAAGATCCACCCAAAGTTTGCAAATCTGTGAGTATAAAACATTCGTGCAAAAGTGTATATGACTCGACTTGTAGGCTCTCAAGTTATGAAATCATCAGATATCCCCAAACCAAGCATATCCCTAATCTCCCTAACTCTCACATTCAGTTATGTCTTATAAAAACTTGATAGCTTTCTCTTCACCCTTTTCTATCTCGAGGTCAACCTTGAAGGTTTATCTCCCTAGTCGAACCATTTGGTCTCTTATTGTAACACTTCACTCTTTTTGGATTTTGGGGTATTTGAACACACATTTTTATTGAATTTTTTTTCTTCCTTCTACTACTTTATACTTTTTTTTTTTAATTTTCTCCTTTTCTCTCATTTTTCTAGGTGAGTGGCTCTCATTTATCTGTTCATGAACATCACCTAAGCAAAATTCAAGGAAACTCGAGATACACGGCGGGGATGTGGACATCTTACAAGTAGGGAGCAAACCTAGTGCAGCATGCTAGCCACACCCATAGGGACCTCTGTTAGTTCTGATATGAATTAAGTCCAATTAATTCTACATGTTCCCCAATCTTAGCTTGCATTGAAACCTATTGGTTTCAAGGTTTGAAAGCCTGTAAATCAACTCGAGTGTGTGTAAAAGTGGATTAAACCCAATTCTAGGAGGACATTTGAGGAAAATTTACTTCTTGAAGTAGGTGAAGCATAAGAACTTGATGAACCTTCATGACTAGCTTCACCTTTACATCAGATCTGAAGGAATATGAAATTGAATCATTTATCTTGGATCTTGATTATACATCTGACATAATCAAGTCTGATTTTAATATGGTGAACCAATAGACTTGGACTTCAAGGAAGGAAATACAAAAGAAATTGAGGATATAGTGGAATTGGAGGATTTTCGAGGAGATAACTTGAAGGCTCCAAGGGTTCCTTTACTTTAAATGCTCAAACTCTTTACAAGGACCCTTATGATTTGACTAAATTTGATCTCTGTGAAACCAAGATTGCCCAACATCGAAACCCCCACATCAAACCTCACTATTATTGGGCACAACACTTTATGAATTACGAATCTTTTGCACTTAGGTTACACACCTTAAGTCCCAGCTTTGCACCCCATCTGCTTAGCACTAAAAGCCACTAGGTACAGCTTCTTCTGATCTATCTATCATGTACTCGACCTTCGCACAGGGGAACTGACTCCCTTCAGCGACTAAGTATCGCACAGGGGCTTTCTTTCAGAGAGCAAAACCCTCACCCGCTCTCTCACAAATCCTTCTCTCTTATGGGTAAACGAGTAATCAGATCTGACTAGGGTCACTAGGCATGGGTGATGACCGAGGAGTGTGTGAGCGGTGAGTATAGGACCTCACCCCGTGTTCTTGAGGCAACACAGCTGAAGCGTAAATTTCTAATATGTGCTGTGGACGCTTCTTCACTTCACGAGATGGGACTATCTTTGTCCCCCTCCTTCGCACAGCAATAGCAGTAGGAAAGCTCGTCAATTGAAGGTGTTGCGGGAGTTGAGATCTTCAATTGGCAACTTAGCTGGGTTCAAGATTCACTTCCGCAGCACCTGGGTGTGGTTGCATGGTTGGAATGGGTCGAAGCACTACTGTTGGAACCGGAGATGAGGATGGCGACAGTGGAGAACAGTGATGACCTAAAACATGAGATACAGCCTTACGGCCACATTAAAACATCTCAGGGGACTCGCCAAGTGTTGGCGAAGGCGGTCGTGGTGTTTGCTTGGCGTGAGCGTGTGTGGTGGCCGGACAGAAGCGAAAGGGGTGAACAACGATGGGTGTGTTCAGTGGGGTGTTCGAGTGGGTGAATCGAGGAATTAGGTGAGGGGTTTTGTGCGGTGAGGTGAGGCAAAGCTTTTGGAGGTGGAGTGGCGGCATTTGGTGGTGTGTAGCGTCAGGGAGGACATGCCGAAGGTACACCGAACGTGGGGAAGACAGTGATGGAACGAGCAAGTTGGCGGTCGATTTAAGAGGTAGAGGGGTTAGGGAGATTAAGGAGATGAAGAGGAAGATGCTAGACCTAACTATGGGATGAAGGGGTGAAGGTTTGCACCGGCTTTGATTGGCCAGTTGCAGGGAAGATGAAGTCCTCCGGTGGAAGGAGCAGCGAGGAAGAAGGTTTGGTTTGGAGGGCTTCTGCTGGTGTCGCGAGAAGCGGAGGACGGTGAGGAAGGCAATCTTGTTGCCTATGGTATGTAGTAGCGGGTGAGGAAGTCGAGGGAGAGGGCGTCACCGGAGGTGGTTGGACAAGGTCGGAGGGAGGAGTTTTTGGCGAAAAAGTATGGCCAAACCAAGCTAATTTGGAGTAGTTGTGTTACTAGAGCTTATATAGAGCTTGTAGCGAGCTCCATAATAGGAAACAAGGTTGATTGGCTTGCTTAGGATTCAAGAAGAATCCCACTGATTTTGTGCATTCACATGGCCAAACATATGCGACTTGGGATCCAAAACTAGTCCCAACCAACTCTCCATTGTGTGAACATCAATCCCATCAATTTTGGTGGGATTTGATGAAGATTTGAATAGGATTTGGCTTGGTCGAAGGTCTCCTGGAGGTCAGTTGACCTCCAATGGCAGAAGGGACCTAGGTGTGAAGAAGATAACAAAGTTAGGGACCGATCTGTAAGGATTTCAAAAGCTAGGGGTGTGTATGAGAGAAAAAGAGTCAGATTGAACCAAAATGCAAACTAGGTTAAGATGATTTTTCATTGCGCTCAAATTTTGGTACAAATCTAATTTGAACCCAAGGAATCTAATGGTGAAGTTGGATTTCAGTTTTGACCAAGTTTGACTAGGTAATTTGCGTAGAAATCGAAACTAAGGCAACTTTCTGTCTAAGACTCTATTTAAGGCCAAAATGGGTTCCAATGATCAAATCAAGGGTATCAAACCTAATTGAATATTTTTCTACAAATTTTAGAAGGTTTAGATGAAATTTATCTTGACAAGAACCTCTGTTATTTAAGCGGGTCTGAAATTAGGGTTTTAGGTTATGAATCAGTTCTTGAAGAGGGTGAAAACCCATTTCTGTCTGTGTGGACCCTCTTATTAGACTTTAATGCTCATTAGACCTTACATTAATCCTTGGGAAACCTCGTGATTATTCTGCATTCATACTATGCTGTTAAAATTGCATAATTAACCCTGATTCAATGCACTCTTCTCAGAAAGGATATTGAGTGAATTACGGCTCTCCGGTGATTATATAGAAGTATTTAACTCTTGATTATGACTAATTAAAACTAGTTATGGCTCATGATGATGTTATCATCATACCCCCATGCCTAACTTTTGCTAGTCTCTTAGCAAAATCTTATGGAAAGAATTAGAGTTCTAGACCATGCCTTGAAATTCAGATGCCCGATTCTTATTGCTCTTTAGAAATTAGGTCAGAATGCTAATAGTAGGCCTAGAGGTACTCAAGTATCGGCCAAGATCCAGACCTAACCAGTTTTAGCCTAAGTCTGCCGCAAAGGTTTTTAAGGCCTGTAAAAATTGCCCAGAGGTTCGTTGACCCCATCGGTTAAAGCATCCGTGCATAGACGTAACATGTCTAGGTTTAGTTTGTCAGTGCATTTTGATAAGAGAGAGCTAGAAGGATTTTTATTTGGAGAGTTTTCTCTCTTTTTGTTCTTAGATTTCCTTCAATCCAGCCTCAAATTGGCCCTAAACATGATCTGTATCAGATTCCTTGTCCTTACCATCAATCCTCGAAGGGTCCTTGGCTTTCGATGCTTCGAGATAGCATCGCCCATGGCAACCCCCAGAACCCTGGCTTTCGACACTTTGCGATAGTGCCACCCATGGTGTTCTGTAGCCAAATTCAGGCCCTAACAATCAACATTTTGGGATAAACCTGCCTATGGCACCTGAACCAGCACAAGGTGCTTACATGCCCCAGGTATAATATTTAGATGTCCTAAGAGACAATCACTGAGGAGACGATATGTTATTACGCATCTTCGAGGGGAAATTCCCACCTCTCCGCATCGGGAGCTTGTCCAATTAACTTGTGTTGTTGATGACTCTATAATTATCGATGTTAATATTATCAATTAGAGTCAATTTCGAGGGTACTTGTGCAATAATGACATGTTATAGTGGGTTTGGGGTCATTGCATGCATTATGCATTATTTGATGTTGAAATTGCTTAGAATCAATGTTTAATGACCATGCGCACAAGTCCATAGTGACATAGGTCTCAGATGAGCGATCGGACTATACGGATGAATCTGGATTGACGAATGGAGTCCAACGAACTCAAAATCACCTCGATCTGACCTCTGTGGCTCCCACAAGTTCAAGGAAGATTAATGGCCAAGGGACAATGCGACATCCTTATGGGCTTCGGATGAAAAATCCGATCGTATGGATGGATCCGGAGATACGATCATAGTCCGGCAATGAGGGAATCATCTTAATCTGAGCACTGTGGCATCCTCTACAATAGAAAGAAGATGGATGGCTCAGATGGTGCCACGTGGCACCATCTAGTTCACCCAACACTAGCTAAGCAGCTTCAACACCAGCGCTTCTACATGTGCATCCTCCATTCCCAGTCGTTGGATGTTGATCTAATGGCCGAGAAGCCATCTGCACCACGCGTCCAGAGCTCCTCCTCGCAATGATTTCATGGCCGTGGCATAGTGGTCTCGAGATGCACTCCCAAAGGAGGGGCACGGGTTCGAATCCCCGTGACCCCCCCTTAATCGTAATTGAAACAAGGTGTGCTGGCAGCAGCTGCATTGCTCGCATAGTGCATGCGCGCGTAGCGCGTGCGGCATAGTGGCAGCAGCGCACAATGCACAGTGCACGCCAGTGCATGCACGCATAACATGTCGCGTCGGTCGCGTGGGCTAGTAGACGTAAGGGTGGGGACTTTGGCGATGCCTGCGGCAGGTCTTCAATGATGCTTTGAATGTCGCTGTTGACTCGAGGACGATTTTTGACCTCCTTCCATTATAAAAGGGCCCATCCTCCCCTATTTGCACCAATCATCTACCTAAGCACTCCACCACCTCCATATAGCTCCAAACAAGGTTGTGAAGACGCCGAGTTGCCAACAGAAGCTCCTCCACCGCTATGGCTGCCTTGATGCCTTCTTCTTCCTTGTTAGTTTTAATTTCTTTGATAGTTGTTATTCCGTATAGTCAAGCATTCATCTACATTTGGTTGAACACAACATTTGATAATCAATTGAATATGTTTTAAATATCTTGTCTTTGCAACTAGTTATCATATCCTTATCACGATTCTCTAATCTTATCTCCCTCTCTCTCTCTTTCTCGTTCTCTCTTTCGCAAATGAGTCAAAGGATGAATTTTTGTGACATTGAAAGCGATTAAATGATTCGAATTCTTGCCTCCCTGCATTCGACACTCAGACTCACGTTCGATTCTTCTATTAAAATTGACGTCGTAAAATGTGCTACAACGAACGATTTAACCTAAACGCGTACGGCGACGTTAGTTGTCATGCCGCTCCTAAGCTAGATCTTCAAGATGGCTTTTCAAAACAGAATACTTTTGGCAGATTTTTCTTTATTAACCTCACTGAACCAGACTAAATGTGTGATTTTGGGTGCTTAGGTTATCAAGTCCCGTAAACAAAAGGGCAGGCAATGGGGCCGAATACTCTCTAAGTGTTAGACTTAGTACATCAACATCGCATTTTCCTCAACCTCTTGAGGACTAATCAGGATCTTATCGGATACATGAATGTTTAAGCCTTAAAATAAGCCCAAGAGGCCTAAGATCAGCACTTATACTAATCTCTTTGTCTCTTTATTTTCAGGACTTAATTTTTTCTTTTCTTTTTTATTAGGTTGTGAACTTGTAAATCTCCATCATCAATTGCTAATGACTATCATTGTTATTTTGCTTTTGATTTTGCTTCTTTTTGACATTTGAATTCTCCTCTATTTTCCTCAAGAAAGATTTTCAATTTAGTTCACAAAATTCCTCTCCTTTCTCTAATTTTTTTGATTATTTTTTAATATATATTTTTTTGTGAGAACCTTTTAGAGAATTGAATTTCCATATGTCTACACTTTATCACCCCCCATGCCTAAGTTTTGTAATGTCCTCATTGTAAACTAGGAGGGTACAAATTCAGTTTGGTTCAAGGATTAGAACAAGATCAAGGGTGGGTGAACAGGTCGGAATGACTGTTGTGAACGATTTCAAGCTTTGATACAAGTACTAAAGGTGAAGTTGGTTGTTTTAACTTTAAACTCCGGAGTGCAGTAGGAGTGTAGCTCAAAAGGATAGTCAGAAAAGTCTCGGATTTTTGGAATGACAGGTTGCCTCCCGTTAAGTGCTAAATTTAATTAATGCCTTCAATCGAGCAGAAGGTGGTCAAGGAGAAGGGGTGGTCGAATCAGAGGAATTTTGTAAAACAAGTACCTTGATCAATAGCCTAGTTAGTTCAACCAAGTGTTTATTCAGATCAACAAGCTGATGATGCAGCCCAAACCCAAACAGTTTGGTGGGTTGATGGATGTGAATCAAAGGATATGGAGCCCACTAGGTACTTTAAGGCTCAAATAGATATGGAAATGAGAATCTGAGGTTTGGCTGAATTAGTTTAGCCTGATTAGAGTAGTGATCCTTAAAAGAAAACTGAGCTGTAGAGGATGTAGGAACTCTACTAGTGAGATCAGAGGAGAATAAGAAGTGATTATCAGTCTGATCAATGTCCGAAACCCGATCGAAGGATGGAGGAGAATCATCTGCAACCAGATCAGAGAGAGGTGAATCAGAGTAGAAGTTGATTTCGGTGGAAGGTCGGGGTTGGAAATGAGTTTTGGAAGGCTCTGTAAGTGTATCAGAAGGTGTGGTTTCGTTAAGTTCCAAATCATTGGCTCAGCATCAGAATCAAAAAATGGATCATGGATGCTGATGTCGTAAATTGGTTCATAATCATTAGGAAACAGCAGTTCTCCGAAATCAGAGTATGATTCGAAATTATCGGAGAATTTGTGAAGATCGATTTCTGAACATGATTCCAGATCGGGATTTCCACCATAAAATGAATTATGATGTGTAGAATCAACAACCTGACTTGGATCTAACCTAATCTCAAATTCTGAGCTCAAAGAGTTGTCCTTATTAGGCATAGACTTAGGTTCTTGGCTTCTAGGATAGACCCAATCGAATCCCAGCTCTTCCAATTCCTCTATTTCTGTATTATAGATCGGTTTGACTTCTGAGAAATTAATTTGCATTTCTGAGGAGGTTGAAGATGTGTAATTCTCAAACATAGGTCCATAATCATAATCTAGATCTAAAATATGGTTCTTATCACATTGGGCCTCATAATTATCCTAAATAGGTTCTGATCTAGATTCTAGGTTAAAGGTAGGAATTGGGTCACTAGAATTTGGACTAGGTTCTATTGGAATGTCAGAATCATTTTCGAGAATTACCTTAACAGGATAAGGTTTGGGAACTTCATTCTTAAGAGATTCTGATTCAGGTTTATCATCACAGGTGTTTGGGAAATTTAGGCTTGATGGACTAGCTTCCAGCTCTTTTAAGGCTAGTTTAGAATTGGGAGTACCTGTAATTGGATCCTCCCAACTCTCATTAAGATCAGGCATGTTAATTGTTATGAAGGCTGAATCTGATTTCATTTAGGTTGAGGGTCCACAACAACCTTTATTCTCAAACCCAGGATTTAGGAGATCATCAATTTCTATCTTTTGATATGGGTAAATTTGATTTATGACCTATTTCAGCATAGTTATCAAGTTTTCCCATTTCTCAAGCTCATTTTGGTGTTTTTTCCAAAGTCATGGATTTGTCGGACATTGAAGATACTCAAAAAAATGCAATCTTTCTATTTCAATAAATCCTGTCATAAGAATATCCCAGGTTGAACCATTTGTCATCTGTGTTATTATCAGTTGGGCATGATTTGTAATGAAGGTTGTTGTTGCTAGTACCTTAACCTGAATGTGTCTAGATGGATCGAGTATTCATAATATTCATCAAGATGTCTCAGAGCATCCTTAATCATCTTTTCTTTCATGCTCAGTTGGGATTCAGGTTTCCTAAAAAGTCTTCCTAATTTGTTAGGTTACATTTTCAAATCAGGTGGGTGAATCAAGATGTAGAATCAAAATTAGGTTTAGATTGAAGTGATTGGATCAGATCAGAAATCCCTAAGAACAATTCTAATGAGGGCCTCTAGGTTAAAAACCTAGGGACTTTTCCAGTGTATGTGCTTTACGGAAAAGATGAGGGACTGGATGTGAATTGGACCCAATTAAGGCACTCAAATATTTTTGGATGACTAAGGCTTGTTTTGAGGCGGATGATACTTCTGAATCAAAAATCCACACACCCGAAAAGTACTTGGGCAACCAGGAAGGGAGAGTCCCACCAAGACCCCTACACGGTAAAGTGTTCCCACGGGTTACAGGGTTTCCCCCACCCGACCTTCCCTGTCACTGTGATTCCAAGTAGATCGGAATGTATGAATTGAGACCTTAAGTCTACCAATTTATTCCTAATTTGTGCCTTGGATCTTACTTGATTAGAAGTTAATTCAATTTGTGACCTAATTTAGAGGTTGATTGTGGCCTACAAAGTAGACCAACTTCACCTGACCTGCCCTAAAAGATGCAAAATGAAATCTGAGTCAAGACCCAAAGATCACCCTGAATTAACTCTCAGGTTATTAGGTCCACAATTTTAGGATTCAAGTGAATTTAGAGCCTGATTTTAGGGTTCTTTTGATTAGATCTTTTCAAGCAATGGTTTGGGTAGCACACAAATGCGGGAGGGTTATTTTCTTTTAATTCAGGCAAGTGTGAACTTACACTTCAAAATCTTAGAGTAGAAACCCTAATTGGCTCTATTTCAAGTCCAATTTGATCTTAAAATGTACACCTTGGATTCAAACAAGAAGGTGAGTAGTCCAAGATGTTTAAAATTAAGCGTAAATCCCTAGTAGGTATAGGCAATTTGGGTAGGGATCTCTAAACAGAATCGTCTCAATCTTCAATCAGATATTGATTTTGAATGATGATTACTAAGAAAATAAGGCAGGTGAATCCTAATTATGTTGTTTCCCTTTTCTTTCACCCAAAGATTAGGGGGTTGATTTAGGGAAGAAGAAAAAGTTTGCCTGCCCCAAGAGTGGTTGATTTGTGTGGAAGATCTCTTTGTGATGTATCTTGCCAAAATCACAATCAAATCAAACAGGACAAGTTAGTGTTCAGATAGATATCAAGAAAGATAAGATTAATGTGTGAATTGCACGTGTTATGACCCGGTTCCTGGATCCCTACAAGATCCGAGATCAGCTTGCCTCGACTAATCCCAAGACCTATTCGTCCAACAAGAAATAACCAAAAGCAGGAAAATAAACCACATTCACACATGCAATATAACTAAGTAGGAGAAAAGTACAAAGCAGTAAAGAAAATAGAACTATCTCAGTACATGCCACCACAACATCAACAACAACTGAAAGTGGAAAGGAAACAGGAATAGCAGAAACAGCAAACTAGGTATCCATTACTTACTACAATAGTAGAGAAAAAGAAAGAGCTGAAAGAACGACTATGGCTGGGTTTGGCTGGGCCCAGCCCTCTGCAGTCGGAAACTCGGGCTGCTCAACTCCTAGTCCTAAACAGTGTTATGAAAAGACAGAGTCAGCGAACGCTAAGTAGAGTGGTGTTTATATTATCTAAGTACAAAAATAGTAAAAACAACAAATTTAATTTTCATTTCTATTTATCTTATGTATATGTTTCTGTTTCATCCATTTCTCAAAGTATCCAGATATTTCTTGATCTTGCACGTTCCTCGTGGGAACGATCTTGATTGCAGTCTTTTCCGTAGAGTAGAAGGTACACGTGGTGCTCTCCTGGCCAGGAGAGTCCCCCGTGGTAGTCTTACACCCAGTCAACCACCCCAAGGTCACTGTCAAGATGTAGCGGTGATTACGGCACGCGTGATAAGCGCACGGGTAGCTACCCCGCACTGACACACGGTCAGTCGTTTCCGCTAGTAGGTATGCCCAAAGTACAACACGGAACAATATAGGGCCTTGCCTTCTCAGAACAGGGGTCTCGCCCCTTCATAGTTCGCGCACCCTCGTCTGACTACCCCGGTTTGCTCAGAGGGCCTAACAAGTCGGTGTAGGGTAGCTAGCTAAACTCTGGGCCCTGTGGGGTGGCTAGCTCCCTCCATACACTAGTAGCTCGCCACGGTATCACGTATGCGAGGGCCAACAAGAGTCGGTGTAGACCAATCTTAACCCCGGGTCTCAACCCAAGGGAGGTTAGCTCCGCTCTACACTAAAAGGGGACAGTTGCTCTCCTTGGTACAACATACTCAAGGGCCAGCACACTTCCCGTCTACATTCCATATTCTGTTTATCCACAGGAGTTCTACTCCTAATTCCCCGTAGGGTTCATGCTCATGTTCACCTCATTTATCCAGATCCAGATCTCATGTTTCATAATTCATTCCTCATCCATATACAAGTAGCTCGTGTTTTCATAGTTCAATTTTCAATAACATGCAACTGGTGGTTTGGCAGGAAATTTCTCAATTAAATACAGGCAGCTCATATTCTAACATGCAACTCGTAATTATAATACAGGTATTTGCTAGCAATTTATCTTAATCATGCATTCAAGTAAACAGTATAGCTCAAACAAGCTCATCCAATTTTCTACCCTAGGGTTCATTCCACATCTTAGAGTTCCATTTAGCTATTTCGACCAAGCACATTCTTATTTAATTATTACTAACTGAATTAAACCACTCTACCGGGTATCACGGGAGGAATGGGGGCCTGTGCGGCAGATCTCGTCGTCTCCGCGGGACTCGAACACGCCATTGACGGGTAACCTATACCAATGACCAATGCACATTAGATAAGCTCAAAATAGTAGGTACTCAACACGAATACGTAGAGGAACTCCAGTAGAAAACAACGGTATTTCGTTTGCAGAAATCTGATTCCATTTGGGCCTCAAACAAGCCAAAAACGTGATTTCTGATCAAAACCAGACGTCTGGGACTAATCCTAGACGTCTTAAAAGACATCAAAACTCACCTTGTGTCTCCTGTGGCTGATCAGACGTCCAGACCTCCTCTACGACTATTTGAGGACAATTCCAGACGTCGGACAAGGTCTCCGGTCGTCTGGAAGCACCTCTGGACATCTAGTGATGTGATTAGACGTCTAAAAGCACGTGGAAAAGGGTATCGCGTGTCTTCCCAAAGCTACACCTACGCACTCAAATGCAGGCACAGTCAGCCGACAACGTCTCCTGTGCTGAGATCTTTTGCATGGGAGAAATTAGCGCAGCAACGTACGTACCTCGCGCGATATGTGATCTCAAACGTCCGGACTTAGCTCCGGACGTCCAGGTCCCTCGTCAGTCGTTTGGACGTCACACCAGACGTTTGATACTGGAAAACTTCTAGTATCAGAACCTCCTCGCAGCTTGCTCTGCTTGCGCCTCTGCCCGCGGCGGTAGCTCCAGTCGCTGTAGGAGCTTGGGTAGCTCCTAGCCGACGTCCTCCACGTGCACACGCTCCCATTGTCGGCCGTGCGAGCTCCGTCGAGCTCTCAAAGGTCCTCCGACCTTCCACGCTCTCCTCCTTCCTCCCTTTTGCTCTCCCTCGCTCGCCCCCCTCTCACCTCTCTCGTCCGCCGTTGCCACTGCCGCATAGGAGATCTGAAGGTGGTGGTGGCTGGTGGTGTGTGGAGGAGAGGAGAGGAGAAAGGAGGGTATAAATAGGAGGGGAAGTAGGGTTTAGGGTTCGAGGGAATGAGGGAGAGAGGAACGGCCTCTGCACGTCGCCCGCGTGCAGAGCGCAAAGCACAATACGAAAAAATTCACTTTCAGACGTCTAGGAACGGGTCCAGACGGAACGGCCTCTGCACGCCGCCCGCGTGCAGTGCGCAAAGCACAATACGAAAAAATTCACTTTCAGACGTCTAGGAACGGGTCCAGACGTCTGGACAGACGTCTGACTGAAACTCCAGATGTCTTAAATGGCTAAAACGTAGCGGGTCATTACATCATAACAAACTTAAAGGAAGTTTCATCCCCGAAACTTGAGCTAGCTAGGGTGTGGAAAAATGAACGTAAAAATGCATAACAAACTTAGAGGACCGAAGTAGGTCTGAAAAGACGTACCCTCAAAAAGCTCCAGGTATCGCTCTCGCATTGCCGCCTCAGGCTCCCAAGTCGCCTCCTCGTACCGTTGGCTTCTCCATAGGACCTTCACTAGTGGTACCTGCTTCCATTTCAGACTTCGAACAGCTCTGTCTAGTATCTGTATTGGTCTCTTGGGGTAGGTCAGGTTGTCACCCACCTTGATGCTCTCGTGGCTCAGAACGTGGCTGGGATCGGCGACATACTTCCTGAGGTTGGACACGTGGAACACGTCGTGCACTCCAGAAAGCTGGGGAGGAAGGGCAAGCTGATAAGCAACGGGTCCTACCCGCTCTAGGACCTCAAAGGGCCCCACAAACCTTGGCACAAGCTCCCTTTCACCCCAAAATGCTGCAGGCTCTTCATGGGCGAAAGACGGAGAAAGATGTGATCCCCAACCTCGAACTACACCTCTTTGCGTTTCCGATCAGCGTAACTCTTCAGCCTGCTCCTGACAGTGCGAAGTCGTCTGTGAATCTGCTCTATCACCTCTCAACTCTGCCAGATCAGCCTGGGACCAACCTCCCACTTGATCCCCACCTTGACCCAACTCAAGGGTGCAGCACTCCTCCGTCTGTACAGAGCCTCGTAAGGTGCCATGCCAATGCTCGAGTGGTAACTGTTATTGTATGCAAACTCTACCAGGGGTAAATGCTCCTCACAGGAGCCTCTACAGTCTAGTACACAGGCACGTAAAAGGTCCTCAAGTGTCTGTATGGTGCGCTCTGACTGTCCGTCCATCTGGGGGTGGTAAGCGGTACTGAACCTCAAACGTGTCCCCAAAGCCTGTTGAAACTCAGCCCAGAACTGGGAAGTAAAATGGGTATCCTATCAGATACAATCTTACGCGGAACTCTGTGCAGGCGCACCACATCTCGAATGTATCTCTTTGCTAACTGTGCTGGTCAAGGGTGACTCGGATCGGCAGGAAATGCACCGTCTTCGTCAACCTGTCTACTATCACCTAGACTGCGTCGTGTCCTCGCTGGGTAACTGGTAGACCCATCACCAAGTCCATGGTGATGCTCTCCCACTTCCACTCTGGCACAGGAAGTGGCTGCAATGGCCCTGTAGGCCTCTGATGCTGGGCCTTCACCTGCTGACACACCAAACACTACTGGACAAACTCACCAACATCCCACTTCATCCATCTCCACCAAAAGTCGCATCGCAATTCATGGTACATCTTGGTGTTCCTGGGTTGTATGGTGAATTTGGACCCATGCGCCTCAGCCAGGAACTCTCTCAACAACTCCTTGTCCCTAGGAATGCATAAGCATCCCCTCATGCATAGTATCTCGTCTATGAAGGAAAAGTCTCCCGGGTCCCCTGTCAATACCCTATCTCGCAGCGTCTGTAAGTACGGATCGACCATTTGCCCTGCAATGATGCAGCCTATCAGCACTGGTTGCGTCTGCCGCATCACTGTCACTGTCTCACAATACCCCTATGACTCTGGAGGTTGCCAACTGCCCAACTCCTCCATAAGTCTCCAACTCTGTGCCTATAAACTGGCCAAGTGGGCGGGCGCCTTTCGGCTCAAGGCATCAGCCACCACATTGGCCTTCCTTGGGTGGTAGGAGATGCAGTAGTCGTAGTCCTTCATGAGCTCTAACCAACGTCTCTGTCTCATGTTAAGCTCCTTCTGGTCAAACAAGTACTTGAGGCTCTTATGATCCGTGAAGATCTCGAAAGTCTCACTGTAAAGGCAGTGTCTCCATGTCTTTAGTGTGAAGACAATAGCTGCTAGCTCTAAGTCATGGGTAGGATAGCTATGTTCATGGGGCTTTAGTTGCCATGAAGCGTAAGCGACAATGTGACCTCGCTGCATAAGCACACCTCCTAACCCCTACAACGAAGCGTCTGTGTAAACCACAAAACCGCCACTGTTATCTGGGATGGTATGCATAGGAGCTGAAGTCAGTCTCTCCTTCAACTCCTGAAAACATGCCTCGCACTCATCTGTCCAGGAAAAGGGCACGTCCTTCCGAGTCAGCTGGGTCATAGGACACGCAATCTGAGAGAATCCTCTGATAAACTACCGATAGTAACCTGCCAGTCCCAAAAAGCTACGTATCTCTGTCACTGTGCGTGGCCTCTCCCACCTGAGTATGGCCTCAACCTTGGCTAGATCCACAGCCCAACCATCCCCTGAAATCACCTGGCCCAAGAAAGTCACCTACCTCAACCAAAACTCGCACTTGTTGTACTTAGCATATAGCATGCGTCATCTCAAGGTGTCTAGGATCATGCGTAAATGGTGTCCATGCTGCGCCTGATCCCGCGAGTAAACGAGCACGTCGTCGATGAAGACCACCATAAACTGGTCTAAGTACAGCCTGAAAACTCAGTTCATCAAATCCATAAAAGCAGTGGGGGCATTGGTCAACCCAAACGGCATGACCAAGAACTTGTAGTGCTCGTACCAGGTACGGAAAGTTGTCTTAGAGACATCGGTCTCCCTGATCCTCAACTGGTGGTAGCCCGACCTCAGATCTATCTTGGAGAACACTGTGGCATCTTGCAACTGGTTGAAGAGGTCATCAATCCTCAGCAGCAGATACTTGTTCTTGATGGTGACCCTATTCAGTTGCCGGTAGTTGACACAAAGTCGCAGGGTACTGTCCTTCTTCTTCACAAACAACACAGGGGCTCCTCACGAGGACGCACTGGGCCTCACAAAGCCCTTCTCTAATAGGTCCTGTAGCTGTGACTTGAGCTCTCGCAGCTCAAGCGGTGCCATCCGATACGATGCAATAGAAATGGGGCTGGCCCCCGATACCAGTGAGATCTCAAACTCGATCTCACACTCAGGCGGTAGTCTTGGCAGTTCCTCTGGAAAAACATTGGGGTACTTGCAAACCGTCGGGATACTCTGAAAGTCAGCCACGGGGCTAGGCTCTGCTACTACACAGGCCAAAAAGCCCTCACACCCTTGGCTCAAAAGCCTTGCCGCCCGAAGCGCGGAGATGCATCTGAAGCCTCCGTCTACCAGCTGTCCATGAAACTCAAAGGGAGGTAACTCTGGTATGGAGAAGACGATCCTCCTCCCAAAGTAGTCCACCAAGATGTGATAGGCGGACAGTCAGTCCATCCCTAGAATCATGCCAAAATCCTCCACCTGTATCACAATCAAGTCAGTGGGGAGGTTGTGTCCCCCTATACTGACATCGCAGTCCGTGTAGACCTCCTCAACTATAAACAACTGGCCACCTGGGCCTCTGATCACAAACGGATCCTCTAACAGTACACTGTCTTGCCCCAAACTGACGGCAAAACTCGTAGCGACGAAAGAGTGCGTGACGCCGGAATCAGAAAGTACGTACACTAATCTGCCAAAAAGAGTAACCATACCTACTACCACTGAACCCGAAGCCCTGGTGTCTCTGTGTGTTAGGGCGTTGACACGCCCCTCAGCCCTCAGTGTGGACGAAGCAGCTACACTCTAGGTCGGGTGAGCAGCCGCTGGTCGGTATCCTCCTCATGACTGCTGCCCTCCCCCATGTGCCTAGTGACCATGACCACCAACTCAGCCTCTAGCGCTTAATGCGGGGAGCATCTGCTATGCTCCGGTCCTAGATGAGCAGTCCCTTCTGATGTAGCCTGGCTGGCCACACTGGTAGCAGACGGGTACACGTCCTCCCTCTGTGGGCCCCTGCTGGCAGCTGGACGAGGGTCTGGTGCTGGCAACTAGCTCCTGTCTGGGACCCCCAAAGGCCACTGATGGCCCCGTAAAATGAGACGGCTCTCCTGTGGGTGTCGTGTGCCTCCTCTCCTGACGGCCCTGAGAGTACTCTGGCTGGTAGGGCCTCTTCCATCTGCTGTTAGTGTCTCGCATGGTCGGGTTGGTCTCCTCATAGGTCATGGCTGCCTCAACCACATGAGAGAAAGTGGGCAGCTTCAGGGGTTTGACATACCCCAAAATAGTAGGTCGGAGCCCCTCAGTAAACCTCCACAAGCGCTCCTCTGTAGACAGCTATTGAGGCAAAACGTGACAACTCCAGAAAACATGTGCGGTACGCGCTAACCGTCATCGTCCCCTGGCGGAGAGTGTAGAATTCCTGCCTCCTCTGGTCCTACCTGGTCTGCGAAAAGTACTGCTCGTAGAAGAGAGTCACGAACCGGTCCCACGTCGGCACTCTCCCCTCCTGGCCTCTGACTGCCCTCCACCACCTTTGTGCTGTGCTCTCTAGCTGGTATGTGGCAAAGGCCACGTGACACTCCGCGGGAGGGCGAAGGGTGTTGAACACCTTCTCTATCTGCTCCAACCAATCCTCTGCCTCAGACAGGTCCTCATCCACCTTGATGGAGGGGGCTTCAGCTTCCGGAACTGTCTAAAAAGCTTGTGGTGCAGCTACAGTGGGGGAACGGGCACGCCTCCAGGTAAGGAAGGCTCGTGCTCGGAAGTGTCAGAGTGAGGTAGGGGTGGTGGACCACCCCCTCCCCTTCCCCCTCCAGCTCGTTCAATGCTGCGACGGTCTCTCTGTCCCACCAAGGACTCCCCCTCCACACCCTTAGAGAGATGTGCCCGTGGAGGTTGGTGGAGCTCCTCTTGCACGATGTCTCTAATTAGCTGGGCGAGATCCTGGGCCTGAACGCCCAAGAGAAGAGGTAGGTCAACTGGTACCTTAGGTCCGGCATGTTCGCCCCTCCGACCTCATCCACGGCCGCAACCACGGCCTGCCTCGAGAACTCCCCGACGAGGTATCTCCTGCAAGGAGACGCGAAAGATAGAACAAGAGTGTCAATGATACCGAATCACGTCGAGAACAAGAATCGGAGACGAATATCAAAGCGATACGTTGTGGTGGCTATCCTAGTTATATGCACGTGAGTGGTTATTCTCAAGCCAATTGGTTCATTTCTCGGGATGACCTTGCTCTGATACCATCTTGTTACGACCCAGATCCCTACAGGACTTAAGACCGACTCGTCTTGACTAATCCTAAGACCTAGTCGTCTAACAAGAAATAACCAAAAGCAGGAAAATAAACCACATTCACACATGCAATATAACTAAGTAGGAAAAAAGTAAAAAGCAATAAAGAAAATAGAACTATCTCAGTACATGCCACCACAACATCAACTGAAAGCGGAAAGGAAACAAGAATAGCAGAAACAGTAAACTAGGTATCCATTACTTACTACAACAGTAGAGAAAAAGAAAGTGCTGAAAGAACGACTGCGGCTGGGTTCGGCTAGGCCCAGCACCCTCTGCAGCTGGAAACTCGGGCTGCTCAACTCCTAGTCTTGAACAGTGTTATGAAAAGTCAGAGTCAGTGAACACTGAGTAGAGTGGTATTTATATTATCTAAGTACAAAAACAGTAAAAACAACAGATTTAATTCTCATTTCTATTTATTTCATTTATATGTTTCTGTTTTATCCATTTCTCAACGTATCCAGATATTTCTTGATCTTGCATGTTCCTCGTGGGAATGATCTTGATTGCAGTCTTTTCCGTAGAGTAGAAAGTACACATGGTGATCTCTTGGCCGGGAGAGTCCCCCATGGTAGTCCTACACCTAGTCAACCACCCTGAGGTCACTGTCAAGGCGTAGTGGTGAATACGGCACGCATGATAAGCGCACAGGTAGGTACCACACACTAACACGCGGTCAGTCGTTTCTGCTAGCGGGTATACCCAAAGTACAGCACGGAACAGTATAGGGCCTTGCCCTCTTAGAATAGGGGTCTTGCCCCTTAGAACCAAACAGGGGTCTCGCCCCTCCACAATCCGCGCGCCCTCGTCTGCTACCTCAGTTTGCCCAGAGGGCCTAACAAGTCGGTGTAGGATAGCTAGCTGTACCCCAGGTCCTGTGGGGTAGCTAGCTCCCTACACTAGTAGCTCGCCTCGGTACTGTGTACACGAGGGCCAACAGGAATCGATGTAGAGTGGCCAATCTTAACCCCGAGTCTCAACCCAAGGGAGGCTAGCTCCACTCTATACTAAAAGGAGATAGTTACTCTCCTTGGTACCATGTACTCAAGGGCCAACACACTTCCCGTCTACATTCCAGAGTTCATTTATCCACGAGTTCTACTCCTAATTCCCTGTAGGGTTCATGCTCATGTTCACCTCATTTATCCAGATCTAGATCTCATGTTTCATAATTCATTCCTCATCCATATACAGGCAGCTCGTGTTTTCATAGTTCAATTTTCAATAACATGCAACTGGTGGTTTTGCAGGCAATTTCTCAATTAAATATAGGCAGCTCATATTCTAACATGCAACTCGTAATTATAATACAGGCATTTGCTAGCAATTTATCTTAACCATGTATTCAAGTAAACAGTACAACTCAAACAGGCTCATTCGATTTTTTACCCTAGGGTTCATTCCACATCTTAGAGTTCCATTCGGCTATTTCAACCAAGCACATTCTTATTTAAATATTATTAACTGAATTAAACCACTCTACCTGGTATCACGGGAGGAACGGGGGCTTGTGTTGCAGATCTCGTCGTCTCCGTGGGTCCTGAACACGCCACCGGCTGGTAACCTGTACCAGCGACCAATGTGCATTAGACAAGCTCATAACAGTAGGTACTCAACACGAAGATGTAGAGGAACTCGAGTATAAAATAACGGTACTTCGTTTGTGGAAATTCGATTCCATTTGGGCCTCAAATAGGCCAAAAACGTGATTTCTGATCAAAATCAGACGTCTGGGACTAATCCCAGATGTCTTAAAAGACGTTAAAACTCACCTTGTGTCTCCTGCGGCTAATCAGATGTCCAGACCTCCTCTACGACCGTCTAAGGACAGTTCCAGACGTCAGACAAGGTCTTCAGTCGTCTGGAAGCACCTCTAGACATCTGGTGATGTGATCAGATGTCCAAAAGCGCGTGGAAAAGTGTACCGCACACCTTCCCAAAGCTATACCTACACATGCAAACGCTGGCGTGATCAACTGACATCTCTTGCGCTAGGATCTTCTGCATGGGAGAAATCAGCGCAGGAACGTACGTACCTCGCGCGATACGTGCTCTCAGATGTCCGGCCTTAGCTTCGGACGTCCAGGTCCTTCGCCAGTCGTCTGGACGTCACGCCAGACATTTGATACTGAAAAACTTCCAGTATCAGAACCTCCTTGCAGCTCGCTCTGCTCGCGCCTCCGCCCGTCGTGGCAGCTCCAGCCGCTGTAGGAGCTTAGGCAGCTCCTCGCCGACGTCCTCCACATGCACACGCTCTTGCTGCCGGCTGTGTGAGCTCCGCCGAGCTCCTGAAGGTCCTTCAACCTTCCACGCTCTCCTCCTTCCTCCCTCTCGCTCTCCCTCACTCGCCTCTCTCGTCCGCCCTCGCCACTGCCGCACAAGATATCTGAAGGTGGTGGTGGCTGGTGGTGTGTGGAGGAGAGGAGAGGAGAAAGGAGGGCATGAATAGGAGGGGAAGTAGGGTTTAAGGTTCGGGGGAATGAGGAAGAGAGAGAGGAATGGCCTCTGCACGTCACCCACGCGCAGAGCACAAAGCGCAGTACGAAAAAATTCACTTTCAGATGTCCGGGATCGGGTCCAGGCGTCTGACTGAAACTCCAGACGTCTTAAATGGCTAAAACGTAGCGGGTCATTACAGCACGTTACTCCCTAGCAACGGTGCCAAAATGTTTAAGGGAGCTATCGAGGAGTTTTAAGTTGTTTCGTTGTAATAAGCCTTAATCGCTCAAAAATAATTAAATTTATTACTCAAAATCACAAAAGAGTTCGAGGTTGAACACATAGAGTAAATATGAAATTCACAACATTAATCTTGATTTTAAATGAATGAGCACAAAAAACACAGGTTATTGAAGATATTCAATGAATCAAACACTTAGAGATATATTCAATAAGAACAAATGTATAATGAAGCAAAAAGGAAAGAGAATAAAAATAATGGTGATTTAAATTACCATGAATATCCTCTTAATTTAAGCATGCATCCAAAGTATTCAATTTCAACTTAGGTTCTTAAATAATTCAACAGTAACTCTAATCAATCATTCAAATAATGCCACAGTGTTCACAACCAAATCAGACGAAGGCTTTCTCTTTCAAACATCTTAACAGCACATGGCTCTTTAGAAGCCTTTTTCTTCTTTCTCCCTTCTTCTTAAGGCTTTCTTCTCTTTCTTCTTTAAGCTTCCCTTCTTTCTTAGGCACGACCCTTCTTGTTCAAAGCTCTCTTCTTCACAAGCCTTCCCTTTCTTCTTCACAGCATAGGGGAACCAACTCCCTTCAGCGACTAAGTGTCGCATAGGGGCTTTCTTTCAAAGAGCAAAACCCTCCCCACTCTCTCACAAATCCTTCTCTCCTCTCTCAACCCAGAGCTATTCGGATCCAGTTATGGGTAAACGAGTAATCGGATTTGACGAGGGTCACCAGGCGTCGGTGATGACCGAGGAGTGCATAAGCGGTGAGTATGGGACCTCACCCCGTGTTCTTAAGGTAACACAGCTGAAGCGCAAATTCCTAATATGTGCTACGGACGCTTCTTCACTTCACGAGGTGGGACTACCTTTGTCCCCCTCCACACAGCAGCAGCAGGAGGAAAGGTCGTCAATTGAAGGTGCTGCGGGCATTGAGGTCTTCAATTGGCAACTTAGCTAGGTTTAGGATTCACTTCCATAGCACTTGGGCATGGTTGCATGGTTGGAACGGGTCAGAGCGCTGCAGTTGGAACTGAAGATGAGGACGACGATGGCGAAGGACGGTGATGACCTGAAACATGAGATATGGCCTTAAGGCCACATTAAAACATCTTAGGGGACTTGCCAAGTGTTGGCGAAGGTGGTCGTGGTGTTTGCGTGGTGTGAGCGTGTGTGATGGCCAGACGGAAGTGCAAGGGGTGAACGGCGATGGGTGTGTTTGGTGGGGTGTTCGAGCTAGTGAATCGAGGAATTAGGTGAAGGGTTGTGTGTGGTGAGGTGAGGCGGAGCTTTTGGAGGTGAAGCGGTAGCGTTTGGTGGTGTGTAGGGTTGGGGAGGACACGTCGGCGGTACGCCGGATGTGGGGAAGACGAAGATGGAACGGGCGAGTTGGTGATCGATTTAAGAGGTAGAGGGGTTATGGAGATTAAGGAGACGAAGAGGAAGATGCTAGACCTAATTATGAGACGAAGGGGTGAAGGTTTGCGCCGCTTTGATTGGTCGGTCGCAGGGAAGATGAAGTCCTCAAGTGGAAGGAGCGGCGAGGAAGAAGGTCTGGAGGGCTTTTGCTGGTGTCACGAGAAATGGACGGTAAGGAAGGCAATCCCGTTGACTATGGTATGTGGTAGCCGGGGAGGAAGTCGAGGGAGAGGGCGGCACCGAAACTAGTCAGAGGAGGCTGGAGGGAGTGGTTTTTGGCGAAGAAGTGTGGCCAAACCAAGCTAATTTGGAGCGGTTGTGTTGCTAGAGCTTATGTAGAGCTCATGGTGATCTCTAGAATAGGAAACAAGGTTGATTGGCTTGCTTAGGATTCAAGAAGAACCTTATTGATTTCGTGCGTTCGCACGGCCAAACAGATGTGACTTGGGATCCAAAACTGGTCCCAATCAACTCTCCATGGTGTAAACATCAATCCCACCAATTTTGGTGGGATTTGATGAAGATTTGAATAGGATTTGGCTTAGTGAAAGGTTGCCTGGAGGTCGATTTTCCTCCAATGGCGGTAGGGGCCTGTTTGCGAAGAAGATAACAAAGTTAGGGACCAATTTATAAGGATTTCAAAAGCTAGGGGTATATATGACAGAGAGAGTTAGACTGGACCAAAATGTAAATTAGGTCAAGATGATTTCTGATTGTACCCAAATTTTGCTACAAACCTAATTTGGACCTAAGGAATCTAATGGTGAAGTTGGATTTCAGTTTTGATCAAGTTTGACTAGGTAATTTGCATAGAGACCTAAGTTAGGGCAACTTTCTGTTTGAGACTGTTTAAGGTCAAAATGGGTTCCAATGGTCAAATCAAGGGTATCAAACCTCATGAGATATTTTTATATGAATTTTAGAAGGTTTAGATAGAATTTATCCTAACCAGAACCTCTGTTATTTAAGCGGGTTTGAAATTAGGGTTTTAGGTTATGAATCAATTCTTGAAGTGCATGAAAACCTGTTTCTGTCTATGTAGACCCTCTTATTAGACTTTAATGCTCATTAGACCTTAGATTAATCCTTGGGAAATCCTACGATTATTTTACATTCATAATATGTTGTTAAAACTGTATAATTAACCCTAATTTAATGTACTCTTCTCAGAAAGGATATTTAGTGAATTACGACTCTCCGGTGATTATGTAGGATTGTTTATCTCTTGATTATGACTAATTAAAGTTAGTTATGGCTCATGATGATGTTATCATCATTGAGCACTATTCACTACCCCTCTAGAACTATTCTACCCTTTTTCACACGAACACCATGAAGATTGATAAATAACTAATATGAAATTTAAATGCTACTTTAACTTATGGTCCTTATTTTTATTGTTATTCATTCTTCAACTGAGAGAATTAGTATTGGATTAGAAATCAAACTTTAGGGCCTTGATCTAGTCTTGTTTGTGAGGTAGGTTGGGCTAGAATGTTATAAACTAGCATGCTATCCTTAGTCCTTGAGTTGGCTAGTTGGTTGGCTATGCTAGTGAAGTTTGGAAAGGAAGTATCTAAACTTTTAGATCCTTGTCTTTTAAGCAAAACTTTCTTAAAACTCATCTAGTTTAGGTGCTTGTGTTAGGTATCATCTAGTTATTGGGGATAGACAACAAACTCGATAAGTTTGAAGAGTATCCTCCCTACCATTCTTGACCTACTCAATCCCCTCCTCGTCAAAGCCATCATCACCATCCCTATAAGGTTCCACAATCCAAATGAGCCTGCAGAAGGGGAAGGTAATAGAATTTTCACCAATATTAAGTTTCCATAAACTAGCATAAATCTTAATTATACCAAAGAGAAAATTATCGAAGTTATTGCCAATCCTCCTTCTAAGCTGAATTTTTTTAGTTATCTGCTTTGTTTAAATTTCCTTTATATTGTTTCATTTTTTTCAAAGTTATGTTCATTTATTTTTAAAATTGAAATTTATTTTATTATCTTCTCATAGAGGTTCCTCGCATTCTTGCACCGTTTCTCCACCGTTTCTAAATCATTTTGTTACTATGATAAGGTTCTTCTACCACTTTCTTTTTTAAAATGCTCTTTAATGTTACATGTGGGGTGTGCCTACTTAAGTTTATTTTATGTGTGGTGTGTGTCCACTTAGGTTTATTTTATTTAAATGATGCATTTACTTTTTTCTTTTGTGATTATGTAGGGTGTGCCCACTACACATGATGCATGTTATTTTTTTTGTGATAATGTGGGGTGTGCCCACTTACATTTGATATGTATATTGAATGTTTGTGTTGAATGTGGAGAAGAGGAAGGGAAAGGGAAATAGATGAAGCAAGAGAATGTGAAGAGAAGGGGAAAGGGGGAGAGAAAAAGAGGAGGAAGTGAAAGGAAGGGGGAATGCATGGGAAGGAAAAAGTGGAAGCATTCAAATGTAGGAGGGAATGGAAAGTGAAGAAGAGTAAGGGAAAAGGGAAGGTAAATGGAGGGGGGAATGAGAAGGAAAAAGAAGAGGAAGGGAAAAGGGAAATGGGTGGGGAAAGGGGAAGGAAATGTAAAGAAGATGGAGAAAGGGAAGGAAATGGAGGGAGGGAATGGAAATGCAATAGAAGAGGAAGGGAACTAGAGGGGGGAAAAGGGAAGGAAAAAGAAGAGGAAGGGAAATGGGGAAAGGAAATGGGAAGGAAAAAGAATAGGAAATGCATGGGGAAGGTGTTTTTTTCCTACGCTTCTTTTATTTTCATTTATTTCTATATTTATTTCATATAGGATTTTTGAAAAATCACAATATGTAAGGGAAATGCTGTCGAATTTTTTTTAAAAATATCTGATTATTAGTTTTGTTTCTACACAGGTTCAAGTCAAGAAGAAGGCTAATAGAAGTGGCAAGGATGATGCCACCTCTCAACAGCTTGGGGCCCCTCTCCTCAGCCCCCCCTGAGGCCTTAGGCCCCTCTCAAGCTTCCCGCTGGCAGCACTCAGCTCAGCTACCGTGAGGAGCCCCGCCTGCAGTTTCTGAGACCTAGAGATGTGGCTCGATATCTTCAAAGTCAGGAGAGGGGCGTAGGGGGAAGGGGAAGAGTCTGATGCCTCCTCCGATGGTTTTCGAGGTAGAGAATCCTGACTACAAGGAGGATGCAACTGTCGATGAGGAGGGCGATGATTTAGGTGGTGGTGCTGAAGGCGTTGGTGTCGTAGCCTGATTGTTGTATTTTTATATACATTATCATTTGTACATGTACTTTGTATACATTATTATGTATATGAAATTTTTATTCTCATTTATAGTGTTTTGAATGAATAAAAATGTTTTAAGTTGTGTGATTATATTTTTATTGGATTTTTAGTTCTCTACAGGTCTTCCATATAGTTAAAACCTTTAATAAAAAAAATTTTTACTACTATTTTCGATCGTTTTACAACAGTTGAAAATAGTCTGCAACTGAAAATGGAGGCTTATAGGAGGTCAGTCGCTTCACCTAGGGGTGTTATCTGGAAGAGTCATGGCCGGATGACCGCAGGGGCAGTCGGAGAAGTTGAGGGTGGCGGCCATCGTCTGGTGAAGATTTGAAATCACGAGAACGGCCTTGTGGCCATGTCAAACAGGCTCAGAAGGATCGCTGTGAAGCAACGAGTGTAGTGATGAGTGTAGCGTGTGGTGCGAGTGAGGACGATGGCCTGACGAGCTTGAGAAGGTGGTGCGGGCGGTCGTGAGTTGGGTGGAGTGCATGAGTAGGTAATCCCCTCAATTACTTAAGGGGTTCTACTCGTGAGGACACGACGAAGGTTTCTGGACTGGTGGGGAGTGGATTGTTGCAGTGTAGTGGATTTTCGAGGCCGCTGGATGTACACCGGAGACAAGGGGAATGATGGTGGCATGGGCGTTTAGGTGGTCTGAAGCGGGTGTCGAGTATGTGAGGCAGATTAGTAGGTGATGCGAAGTTTTGTGCGGGTGGTTGCGAATGACGGAGATGAGAAGATGGCACCGGCTATGAATGGCCGGTGCCGAAGACGAAGGTGCTCTTGGAGGTAGAACGGCGACGCTTTGAAGGGGTAGAGAGCCCCTCAAAGGTATGGCGAGGAGCGGAGGAACTTCGGGAGGATGAACCTGCTGCCTATAGTACATGGCAGCAGGCGAAGAGACTGGAGGAAGGGAGTCGTCGGAGCGGAGTTGGAGCTGGCCGGAGGTAGGGAAGAAGAGGGTTTTGTGGGCCAAAAACTTGCTAAGGAGTTCAGTCTAGCATGGGGGACCTTTTTATAGAGCTTAGGTGAGCTTCCAAGCTTGGAAACAAGCTTGAGAAGCTCGAATTTTTAGGAGGAGGATTCTTGAAATCCAAGGATTCGTACATGCAATATGGAGAAATTTGGAGTTGGAATTTTGGTTTAATCGATCAGGGATCTCTTCAGGATCATCCCTTCCAATTATGGAATGGATTGGCCAAGCAATCAGGGAGGAATCTCTGATTGAGAGCTCAACTGTGTGGGTTCACACCTGCCATGGCGGCAAGGACCCAACTACGAAGAAGATGACAAAGTTGGGGGGCTGTTCGCAAGGGTTTTCTAAAGTTAGGGGTGTATGTGAGAGAGAAAGAGTCTGAATGGAACAAAATGCAAACTTGGTCAACATGGCCTCTGATTGGGTCTAAATTTTGGTACAAACCTAATTTGGCCCCAAGGAATCTAGTGGTAAAGTTGCATTTCAGTTTTGACCAAGTTTGACTGGGAAATTTATGTAGAAATTCAAATTAGGGCAACTTTCTATTTGAGGCTCTATTTAAGGTCAAAATGGATTCCAATGGTCAAACCAAGATTACCAAACCTTATGAAATATTTTTATATGAATTTTAGAAGGTTTAGATGAATTTAATTCTGACCAAAACCTCTGTTATTTAAGCGGGTCTGAAATTAGGGTTTTAAGTTACTGCTAATTCTCGAAATACATGAAAACTCATTTCTGTCTGCATGAACACATTTGTTTTACTGTAATGCTCTTTTGACTTTTAATTCACCCCTAATCAACCCCTTGTTTATTATGTGTTCATGATATACTGTTAAAATTACATAATTAACCCTAGTTCTCTATTTTCTTCTCAAAACAGCCTGAAGTGGTGTTATGACCCTTAGATGGATATGTAGGAGCTTGTATCTTTTATTCCAAACTAAAAGTGGCTAGTTAGGGCTTATGATGGTGTTCCCATCAATAGCCATAGAGTAATTCATAGGATAGCACCTTCGAGTCGGATTATACCTTTAGAATCGACCTCTTGGATGAACCAAGCTTAAGGATAAGTGCTCTAAGCCACTGATTTTGTCTAATAATTCTTGTAATCAACCTATCGTAGTTAGTTTGAAGTGAGGTGGAATTACATTTGCTCTTAAATATCTACAATTTTCTTTCTTTTCTGTTTTGTAGAAACGTTGGCGTTAGATTTTTATTTTAGTAGAATTTAGTTTTCTAAAATTCTTCTTTTGTCTTTGAGATATTAAAAATCCCAAAAAAAATTATATTCGTAACAACCTCTAAATTAAGCACATCACACCCTTTCCCTGTGGATTCAACTCGACTTATGCTATATTACGCATTATTTATCAATCAGAATTTGTTTAAATTGGTGCGCTTAATTTTCTTGTGTGTAACAATAGCATCACTTATTTTCTAATCAGGCTAAACCTATTTCCTAGATCTTAGCTCAATTGATCCCTAGGCCTAGCTTATTTTGGAACCTAATATCCTACACCCTAACACCACCTAACCTAGCCTAATTAGCCTAGACTTGGCTGGCCATGCACATTAGATTCAAACCTAGTTGGTTGGCCACTTACTTGATTGACATACACCTATGTAACAGATTCGTATGATCCCTTCGAGAGATCATTGATAACACTATATTTTGGGGTAATAATTCTGCCAATCGAGGTTTATCTTAAATATAATATGCATGAATAGCACATCATAAATGGGCATGGTAGCATTACATGCATCGCACATTGAGATTGCTTATAAGCTAGTGTTAATGGTCATTTGCACAAGTTCATGCCAAAGCAGGCCTCAGATGAGAAATCAGATCGCACGGATGGATTCAGAATGACGAACGGAGACCAATGGACACAAGATCGACTAAATTCGACATCCGGAGCTCCCGCAAATGGCCCAAGAAGTCTTGATCGTTGATCTGATGATCAATGGCCACGAAGCTGCCACGTGGTGCCATTGCTGCGCCCCTTGCCCGCAGCGCAGCACCGCACCGTGCTTAGCAACTTTAAGTCATCCGATCGGACGACTGAGAGCGGACGCTCCTCGCCCCCACATCCGCAGAGCCCACGAACTTGTAGCAGATCACGACCGTTGGATCTTCATCCAATGATCGCCAGCATCGCGCCAGGTCGACGTATCCGTGACAATCAGAGGACGCGACGTAACAGTACGCGCCTCACCCTCGCGCTAAGGGGCACGAATTCGAGGTGCCCGCCGCACCTCAAATTCGAGCGATCGCGAGGGGCACGCGATTACAGCTGGTCATCTGCGATCGAACGGTGTGGAAGCAAGCGACGTGGAGCGATCGCGAGCGCTCACGCCAGACGCGCGTGCACAGTGCTCGTGAGGGGCGATTTGAAGGCGCACTCCACACGCAATCTCGATGGTCGGATCTTTGATCGGACGGTCCACAGCAGGGCGCGATCTGAAGGCGCGCTCCATGTGGGATCTCAACCATCCGATCCTCGATCGAATGGTCCTCAGTGGCCACACACGGATTACGAAGAAGAACTGCGCACGCGTGCGATCGGCGGGCAGGGGGCTAGATCGACGATTTTGGCATGGGTTTAGCGATGTTCCGGACGTCACTAAAGCCCATACTTAAATTAGAAACCCCTTCTTCCTATATAAACCCCTTCCAACTACCCATGGAAGGCATTGAATTCACTTGCAAGTGTTCCACCCCTCTCTTAGCCGCCCTTAGCACACTTTTAATCACCAGAGTCGACGAGCCACCGACGGAACCCTCCACTACCGTGGCCGCCTCGTCGTCTCCTTTCTCTTTCCCTCTCTCTCTCTCTAGCTTAGCTTTACTTTACTTGTACTTAAGCATTTATCTAGTGTTGTAATTGTAAAACTTCAGTTGCATGTTAAATATAGTATTAATGTTGCTTTCATCTTGATTTAAGTGAATGCCATGACTTAAAAGAACTCTAATCCTACTCTCTCTCTCTTTCTCTCTCTTACTCGCTTCTCTCCCACATTTTCTCACACAAGCAAAAACCCGCCATTTCCGTGACAATTAAGTGATAGAAAAACCCGATTTCACGCCTCCCTGTGCACGACACTCGAACTCAAATCCGTTTCTATCTTTAAAACCGACGCAACGAATGTGAGCTACAACGACACTCTTAAACAAACGCGTCTGTAGCACGTCAGTTTTTAGTGCCGTTGCCGGGGAGGCAACGGATTTATTTTGTTACTTCCATTTTGCATCCATGCTCACATCATCTAACGCATTTTCTCCCTTTACCTGATGGTTGCAGGAACTCAGCACTTGGACGGCGAAGGAGTGCGACTCATGACGGTGGAGATGGAGTAAGTGCAGCAAGGACCGGTTGTGAATAGTTTTCTACCTGTGGTTGTTTGCTTGCCTAAAAAATATCTAAAAAAAAAATTAAAATAAAAAATGTCATGGTGAATGATTGCCTGATCCTCATCCATAACTCATCATCCAATAAAAAAATATAGACTCTAACATTCTTAAAGACCTCACCTTTGTTAGTGTTCTTTTTCTTTAAGCGATGTTTGCGAAGCCACCGTGGTCTGACTTGGGCTGCACCACTCATCCCTAAAATCGACTCATCTGGTAGAAATTGCATGAACACTCGGATGAGCACATTAGGGTTTTAGAGCCTCATCACATTAAAGGAAATCCACTCTCACCAATTGTGTACAAAACTTGGCGTGCCCACTTGAAACTTGCCTGAAAACATTAAGACACATCAACCCTAAAAGACATGAAAGTAAGGACAAACATTAAAAGACACTACATCTTAAATCCTTGCTTAAAAATCATGTATTGTTAGGAGCATACACACTTGAATTGGATAACTAAGAGGCACCACCCCAATTAACGCCTCATCACATAACCTAAGCACAAGCATTGCCCTAAGCCCCTTTAAAACAGAGTAGACGTGCCCTAGGCAGGATTGGGTTAAGTCTCAAGAGGCATGGTTTTGTTTGCTGGGCACTTAGCCTTCATTTCCTTAGTAGAATATGGTGACTAGGCTGCGGGGAAGTGTCAAACGATCACGGTTGTGGGGTCTACGGAACCGGCAGCACAAGCCAAAGGAAGAACTTTCCCCACAATCCCCTCGTAATCAACCTGGCCAGATTAGCTTTGGGAAGGGCGGTCTCGTGCCTACAGACTTGATCGTTCCTTTGGAGATTTCTTGGTCCCCTAAGGAATACACTATAAGGAACTAGGCTTGTTTGCTTGGTTGTGCACACACACTTCTCGCATCTGTCTCTCTCCGCATTCCCTCCTGTTCTCCTCTAGTGTATGCACGGGAGACGATCACTTCATCCCGAGTTATTTATTTTGGGACTGGAATCCAAGAGACTTGATCTTGCTAGAGACATGGCCGAACCTAGAGTAGATGAGGTTGAGGACCAACCTCCACCAAATATGATGGCCATCATCCAGGCCCAGATCAATGCAAACCACCAGCTTCAGCAGCAATAGATCTACACTATCATGCAAGCCATACACCGGTTGCAGAACCCGCAGGGGCAACCACCACCACCTTTGCAGGACCCACAAGGGCAACCACCACGTGATCCACCACAATTCCAGGACCAACCTAGGCCCCTCCGCGACTTCTACAATCCTTCTGCGATTCAGATTGAACCACACCTTAGGATCCCCGAGGGGGGAGATGATTTTGAGCTGAAACTAAACGTCCTGAGCCTGATTCAGAGCCACTTCCATGGAAGCTCAAATGAGGACCCCTTCCAGCACCTAGAGGATCTTGACTTGATCGCCCGAACTGTAAAATCCAGGAACATTAGCCTAGACAATGTTTTAATCAAGTTGTTCCCCTTCTCGCTGAGAGACAAAGTGTCTCACTGGCTTAGGACTTTAGGAAGACCCATCTCCACCTGGGAGGAACTGAGGCATGCATTTCTAAAGAAATTCTTCCCCATAGGAAAGACCAATGCCCTCAGACGAGCCATCACCACCTTTACAATCTAGGGCGGGGAACAGTTCCATGAGGCATGGGAGAGATTTAATGAACTATTGAGGAAATGCCCACACCACAAAGTACCGAGGTGGCAATTGGCCCAGATGTTCTACCATGATCTGGACAGCAACCTTCGGAACTTTGTCGATGCCTCATGCAGGAGAAACTTCCTGAATAAAGATGAGGAAAGCACGTTTGAGCTCTTCGAGTCTATGAGAGAAAATTCGCTCAACAATGCCTCCATGACCCAATTTAGTTGATCCAGTCAACCCTGTGGTGGGATCTATGAGGTACAGGCAAATTCTGGAACGGTTAACATGGATATCATTGTTAAGAAATTGGATCGAGTGGAATTGGTAGATAAGAAAATAGATGAACTGTTGAACCAAATCAGGAACCCGCTGCAAACCCTTTCCCTAGCAAAGGGAGCTTACAACGTTGACCTGGTCCAGCCACTAAGTCAGATGCTGCTGGAACAAACCCTGACCATGTTCTAGGGAGGGACCTTTGCTCCCTCAACCCCTGATTATTCCCTTCCCTCCCCCTTGACACCTTCTATCTTTGAAGATGTCCAGGCTATCCAAGGTTATTCCAAACCTGACCCCTTCTCCAACACCTACAATGCCGGATGGAGTAATCACCCAAACTTTGCTTGGACAAACCAGAAACTGCCTTAATTCCAGAACCAGCCCAGGCCAAACCATCAGCCAAACCCACCCTCCTATTAGCAAGGTCCACCGGTTAGACCCCCTTATAACTCAAATAGGGCAGCTCCTCCCCCACAAAACTAAATGGACACCCTGATAAAAATGATGGATAAAATGAACCAAAAACACCAGGAGGAAATGGCTTTAGTGAAGGGACAGTTGAGCCAGCTGTTGGATTGTAAACAACAGGGATCCCTTCCTTCCCAGCCACAACCGAACCCACGAAACGTGATTAATAGAGGCCCCAATTCTCAAGGGATCCAAGGCAATACTGGGCAGATTCACATGGTCCAACCAGCACCAAAAACACCCCTTGGGTTTGGCGCTTCTTCCTCTTCTTCTCAAGGATCAACCCATGATCCCAATGCCTCTGCAAATGCGGTGACCTTGAGAAGTGGCACTAAAACCCAGGGTTCCAAATGGCTGACTCCTCTCGAGACTTCACCCCCTGAAATACCTGACTCTAAAGATGAGTAGGAAAGACCCAAGGACCTGGAAACAGACCCTATTCACATCCAGACACCATATCCCGAGACTTTGGAGAAGATAAAGAAAAAGAAAGTTGTTGTGGAAACTAAGGAGCTTTTGGAAATCTTCAAGCAAGTTTAGATTAATACCCCTCTCCTTGAGACATTCAAGCACATCCCTGCTTATGCTAAGTTCCTAAAGGACGCCTGTACACCGACGCGTAAGCCATGACACCAAGCACCTAGGAAGGTTATGCTCTCCGAGCAAGCCAGTTCTGTGATCTTTAGCAACCTTCCACTCAAACGAACTGACCCAAGAGCACCCCTGATATCCTCCAATATTGGGGACATGACATTTGATAGAGTACTTCTGGACTTAGGTGCTTCAATCAATTTGATCCCAATAACCCTATATCACTAATTTGGATTTGGAGAGTTGACGCCTACGCTTGTGACCATCCAGCTGGCTAAGAGATCCGTGAAGACCCCGAAGGGGGTTGTCGAGGACGTGATTGTTCGAGTCAAGGACTTCTATTTCCCGGTCGACTTCTTGGTGCACGACATGGAAGTCCCTGAACAGCTGCAGAACACACCCATCATCCTAGGCAGACCTTTCTTAGCTATGGCTAAAGCGAACATCAATTGTGACACGGGATGCATGGAAATCACCTTCAGAGACAGAAAGATGCAGTTGGATATCTTCAAGGCGACCAAGTCTTTCAATTGCAACTGGGTTGAGGAACACGATCCCGTGGAGCCTCTGGTCGAGGAATGCCTTACCCTTCGTTCTGTCCCAAACCATCAGACCCAACCCTGTGACGACTGTTATGACCCGTCACCATTTGTAGAGCCAATTACCATCAGCCACCACCATTTGAGGAGATTGATGTTGATCAACTCCCGCCTTTCCCCTTTCCGTCGACTGTTGTCCTACCCACTCCCGAGTTGAAGCCGCTACCTGAGAATCTCAAATACGTCTTCCTTGGACCTGACCAGACCTTCCCAGTGATTATCAACGCCAACCTAACCAAGGATCAGGAACTTAGGTTGATCGCGACCCTATCAGAACATAGGGCTGCCATTGGGTGGACTATTTCGAACTTGAGAGGAATTAGCCACACCTATTGCACCCACAAGATTTACCTAGAAGATGAGGCCCGACCTTCCCGTCAGATGTAGAGATGATTAAACCCGAATATGCGAGAGGTCGTTAAGGAGATCATCAAGTGGCTTGACGTTGACATCATTTATCCAATCTCCGATAGCCCCTGGGTGAGCCCCACTCAAGTGGTCCCCAAGAAAGTCGGGCTTACTGTTGTCACCAGTGAGCATGGCGAATCCATCCACACCCGCACCACCACCGCATGGCGGGTGTGTATTGAGTATAGGAAGCTCAATGAGGCGGCCAAGAAAGATCATTTCCCATTGCCATTCATTGATCAGATTCTCGAGTGATTGGCAAGGTAGAAATATTTTTGCTTCCTGGATGGATATTCAGGATATAACCAAGTCGCAATTGCTCCTGAAGATCAAGAGAAGACCACATTCACTTGCCCGTATGGCACGTTTGCATTCCGTCGTATGCCATTCGGGTTATGCAACGCACTTGCTACCTTTCAGCGTTGCATGCTAGCCATCTTTTCAGAGATGGTGGGTGAATATCTGGAGGTCTTTATGGATGATTTCTTAGTATTTGGGAACTCATTCGACCATTGTTTAAGCAACTTGGAGAAAATCCTGAAGCGATGTATCGAGGTTAACTTGGTGTTAAGTTGGGAAAAGAGCCATTTCATGGTTCAAAAAGGAATTATCCTCGGTCACATCGTATCGAATAGGGGCATTGAGGTAGAGCAAGCTAAAGTTGATTTGATTTCCAAGCTTCCCCCACCTAGCTTGGTCCAGCAAATCCGCTCGTTCCTTAGACATGTTGGCTTCTATAGAAGGTTCATCAACGACTTCTCCAAGCTCTCCAAACCCTTGACCGACCTTATGGCCAATGACGCCCTATTCAACATGACATTTGATAACATCCAGGCGTACCACACTCTTAGGGAATCAGTCTCCACCGCACCTATGTTACAACCCCCTGATTAGTCCCAGGATTTTGAGATCATGTGTGATACATCAGATTTTACCATTGACGCAGTCCTGGGACAGCAACAAGACAAGAAACCAGTGGTGATCTACTACGCGAGCAAGACATTAGACGAGGCCCAACGGAATTATACGATCATAGAGAAAGAACTGCTCACCGTAGTTTTTGGACTCGAAAAGTTTCGATCTTACCTTTTGGGATCCCACGTGACCATTGATTGGTCGAGCTCGGATAGGTTGTTAATATGGAGATTTTATCATTGAAATGTGTATAGTGGTTAACCTAATTCGAACCTAACCATCTCTTTACAAAATTTTTAACCTGACCTACTTGATTTTATCGTCACTTTTAGGCCCAGGGTCGAACTCAAGGAAGTGGGGTTCAAGTCGAGTTTCTACACTTTTCTTACCACGAGTCTCTTCTGTTCGTTTATTGTGTTTTTGATGTTTTTCTCATTTATATATTTTTTCTGGTAATCTTTGTTCTTGAGGTACACCCTCAAAATTGTGTTCTTGGCTTTGAGCCAAAACAGAGTTCCACAACAAATCTTGCTATTCGCAAGACGGGGCACCTGCAAGTTAAAGATTATCTTTTCTCTTTTATATATATTTTTTTGTCTTTTTATTATCAGGAGAGCGAAATATAAATAACGTAAATATAGTATATATATATAGGTATATATTATGTATATAAAGGGGTGGGGGTGGATGCGGCGATGGAGTGTAGCACTGTGTCGAGTTGGTCGTCGTCGAGAGAGACGCAACCAACAGGACTGGGTGCCACGTGGAGTGTGGGATGGATGGTGGATGATGTATGTAACACGCTTTTTGTACGCGTGTATCGGGAAATATCAGCAACTGGTGCAGATATTCCCGCGATATAGCGCATGGTAAATAATGTGAATATATATATATATGTATGTATATAAGTAAATATATCTATATGTATATATATATAGTTATAAATGTATAGGTATATATATATAAGTAAATATATCTATATGTATATATATATATAGTTATAAATGTATAGGTATATATATATATGTAGATATATATATGTATATATATGTATATATATAGGTGTATATGTATATATATATATGTATGTATATATGTATATAATACTATATAGACGTATATATATGCATGTATATATATATGTATAATAATATATGTATATAGGTATATGTATATTTATATAAGTATATGTATATATATATAAGTATATATATATATATATATATATATATATATATATATATATATATATATATATATATATATATACATAAGTATATAGATACTACTATATGTATAAATATAAGTATATATATATATCTATATATGTATGTATGTATATATATATATATATATATATATATATAAATTTATATATATATATATATATATATGTATGTATATAAATCTATATATATGTATATATGTATCAATATATAAGTATACGTATATATGTGTTTATAGTATAGGTGTGTGTGTGTGTGTAAGTGTGAGTGTAGGTGAGTGTGTGCGTCGGTGAAGAGTGTTGTGAATGAGTGAGAGAGAGTGCGAGAGAGAGAGAGAGAGAGAGAGAGCGGGAGAGAGCGGTAGGAGAGCAGGAGAGAGCACGCAGCCTCTCTGCAGGAGGCACGTTAAGACGTCTGCGCTGCGGAGGCTGTCGTTTGATGGTCGCGGGCGCATATTCGCGCAGAGGAGATCGCTTGCGTCGACCGGCCGCGAGCATGGAGAGCTCGCGACAGAGTGCGTGGGGCTGGAGGGCGAGGTGTCTGCAGGCGCGCGCGGACGCTTGCAGAGGCTGGCACGGGGCTGGGAGAGGGCCTGGCCGGCCGCTGCAGAGGCGCGCAACAGCCGGTTGCGGGCGCGAGCGGCGTGCGATAGAGCGAGGAAGAGGATGCGGAGAAGGTTTGCAGGCACGCATGGAGTGGCTGGGGCACTTGCAGACGCTCGCGGAAGCTGCGGGGGCTGCTGCTGCTGCCGTCGCTTAGCTGCTGCTTCAAGCTTCAGACCTTGAAGCGGCAGCAATGGCGGGAAGGTGCGGGAACGAAAAACGAAAAAGAGAGAAGAGCCACCACGCCCACCGGCTCTTTGAAGAACTAGGCGGTGGTGGTCTCACTGTGGTGGTGTGCACCACAGTGAGCTCCTGCTCGCCGGGTATCTCCTCGGAGGAGAGCCGGCGTACGGAGGGGAGAGGGAGGAGAGGAAGGTGGTGGCCTGCTGGTGGTGTTTATTTCTTGCTGCAACCAGCCGGGCTTGAAGGGAAGAAACCATGGCAGTTTATAGGAGGAGAAGGCATGGCCATGCAGCATGGCTGCTGCAGGGAGAGGCTGCAGCAGGGACGAGCATGGAAGGGAGAGGGAGGGAATGGCGCAAGGAGAAAATGCAGCAGCCGCGGGAAGCTTGGCGTGAGAAGTTGCAGCAGCGGGAAAAAATAAAAAATCAAGTGGAGAAATAAAAAGATGTGGATTTTGCAAGGTTGCACTTAAGGAAAAATGTAATTTGTGAGGCCTTTTATTTAAATCTCTTCTCCTCTCAATTGAATGCATGAATGCAAGTATTTTTACAAAATGCAACTATGGAATCCTAATATGCATAATTAATGCTAGGAAATAGCTCAAGAAGGTATTATTGCAGGCATATTTTGAGGTGCAATCAATCATCTATACAGACCACTCGGCCATCTGGCATTTGTTGGCCAAGAAAGACGCTCAACCCAGGCTCATCAGATGGATCCTGCTCTTGCAGGAATTTGACCTGGAAATTCGCGACAAAGCCAGGTCCACGAATGTTGTGGCCGATCACCTGTCCAGACTCGACCTGGACCACATTGGGCCCTCCTTGCCTTCATCTGACACCTTCCCTGATGAGCAAATCCTGGTTGTGCAATACAGGAAACTACCTTGGTATGCCAACTTCGTCAACTACCTTGTAGTAAGACAAACCCCGCACAGCTAGTCCAGACAGCAACGGGATAAGTTCTTGGCTGAAGCCAAGCACTATTTCTGGGATGATCCTATGCTATTTCGCCTCTGTGCTGAACAGATCATCAGGAGGTGTATTCTGGAGGATGAAGTTCAATGTATGTTATCCTTTTGTCACGACCAAGCTTGTGGTGGCCACTTTTCAGGGAAGAAGACGGCTGCAAAAGTTTTGCAGTTCGGATTTTACTGGCCTTTATTATTCAAGGATGCACACAACTTTGCTAAGAATTGCTCTTGCTGCCAGACTGTAGGGACCATGACCAGGAAAGACATGATGCCCCTCCAGCCCATTCTGATCGTTGAAATCTTCGACGTTTGGGGTATTGATTTTATGGGCCCCTTTCCACCATTCAACGGCTTTGAGTACATCTTAGTCTCTGTAGATTATGTCTCCAAATGGATTGAAGCTGTCGCCACCAGTCGTTGCGATCATAAGGCTGTCATGGACTTTGTTAAGTAGAACATATTTTCTCGATTTGGAATACCGAAAGCCATGATCAGTGATGGTGGAAGTCATTTTATCCACACCCAATTTCATGCCATACTCAGAAAATACGGGGTTACCCACCGCATTGCCACCCCATATCATCCGCAAACTAATGGGCAAACTAAGGTCTCAAACAGACAAATCAAGAACATTTTACAAATGACCGTGAGACCTGATAGGAAGGACTGGTCCACACGACTGGATGATGCCCTGTGGGCATACTGGACTGGTTTCAAGACACCAATAGGCATGTCGCTTTATCGCTTAGTCTTTGGCAAAGCTTGTCACCTTCCTGTCGAGTTGGAACACTAGGCTTACTGGGCCGTTAAGCAATGCAACATGGATTCCCAGTTAGCCGGTGCGCAAAGGATGCTCCAACTCTTCAAGGTTGAGGAAATTCGTCGGGACGCCTTTGAGAATAGTCGGCTTTACAAGGAAGATGAAAGCCATCCACGACCGACTCATCCGCAGAAGGACCTTCGAGCCTAACTAGCAAGTCTGGCTTTTTGACGCCTGACTCAAACTCTTTCCTGGGAAACTCAGATCCAAGTGGACGGGACCATATAGGGTAGTCAAACCCTATTCCAATGGGGCAGTTGAAATCGTAGATCCAAACACTGGGCACACGTTCACGGCAAACGGTCAGAGACTGAAGCACTTCCTTGCCCAGGTTCCCCCAAAGGAGGTTGTCACCCTCCTTGAGGGTTGACACGCAGCATCGCCCAGCCAAAGGCGTTAAACTCAATGCTTCCTGGGAGGCAACCCACAAGATTCAGACTGATTAGATATACTGCTTCGCTCAAGTGATTTCTTTCTGAACCCCCATTGCATCAATTTAATTGTCAATGAGGACATTGTCCAACTTAAGCATGGGGGGTGGTACTTTACATATTCTGAGTTCATTTTAATCAGAATAAAATAAAATTAAAAAAAATGATGAAATTAGGAAGAAAAACTTAGGAACTTGTCAACAGTAAAAAATAATACGAAAAGAACCTGAACACTTAGACTTTCCAAGCCTTCAGGCTTAATTAGCCCTGGTGTCCGTTAAAATATGGATTTAGCTTTGAATCCTTGCAACCTTAATTTATTTTAATCCACCAGTAAATGAAGGTGATAAGTATACGACTTATCAACTTGCCCTCAGACTCAGAGGGACTTTTAGTCTAAGCATCTGCATACATTTTTGTACTGACTCACTCCTCGGAGATTCTAACAGAAATCAGATAGCTAATGAACCTTCTAGGGTGGTATGGCTGGTAAGTTGTCGTGGGTAACAACCCATTGGCTGGTTGTCTAGAGCCCAGCCACAAGACCACTTTCCTCTTATTGGCTATAGGTAAATCTGAGATTAGGGAAGCCACTTACTAAACAACAAAAGAAAAAAAGAAAGAAAAAAAAAATAGAAAAGAAGAAAAAAGAGAAGTAAGCCACACTTCACCGCACGAGTATGGTTGGCAAGTGGTCGTGGATAACAACCCATTGGCCGATTGTCTAGAGTCCAACTCACTAAAATGCACAAAAAGATCCAAACACTCAAGGAAGAAGCGGGAAGTAGAGTAATCCAGGGAGATATACACTGGAAAAACCCTTGTGTTGACCCCAAATAAAATAAAAGTAGGGAGAAAGCTACCGATCGGATAGATACACCCTCAGGCAAAACACTTCCTTTTCCGGTCACCTAGGGGCGTAGAAACCCAAAGTCTGTTTGAATTACCGTTGAGTGAGTCTACCACGATCTTCACACCAAGATGCTTAGCACTTGGAGTCTTTTTTCGAGTTTTGGGTCAGTTTGGTAGCCGTAAAAAGTTACCAACACACTCTCAACTTCAAAAATCCAAAAAATGAGAAAAGATGAAAAAGAAATAAAAATATTTATATGCCTTAAAGCGAGGATTCAGGCGATTCACATTTTGGTAGATACCCGGGCATTGTTTAGTCTCTATATATTAGGATCTTAGTATATTTCCTCCTATTGACAAGTAACAAAATGTCTACGTGATCAATTCTTGAATTTTAACTGAGAATAACGGCTAGGATGAACCTTGCTAGGGACCAGCAAGGAGTAAGCATGGGAGTATGATAACACTACATTTTGGGGGTAATAATTCTGTCAATCGGGGTTTATCTTAAAGATAATATGCATGAATAGCACATCATAAATGGACATGGGAGCATTACATGCATCGTACATTGAGATTGCTTATAAATTAGTGTTAATGGCCATTTGCACAAGTTCATGTCAAAACAGGCCTCAAATGAGCAATCAGACTGTACGGATGGATTCAAAACGACGAACGGAGTCCAACGAACTCAAGATCGACCAAATCTAACATCTAGAGCTCCCGCAAATAGCCCAAGAAGTCCTGACTGTTGATCTGATGACCAACGACAACGAAGCTGCCACGTGGCGCCATCGCCACGCCCCTTGCCCACAGCGTAGCACCACACCACGTTCAGCAACTTTAAGTCATCCGATCGGCTGATCGGACGGCTGAGAGCGCACGCTCCTCGCCCCCATATCCACGGCACCCACGAACTTGCAGCAGATCACGATCGTTGGATCTTCATCCAACGATCGCCAGCATCGCGCCAGCACGACGTATCCGCGACAATCGGAGGACACTGCGCAGCGGTACGCCCTTCACCCTCGCATTGAGGGGCACGGGTTCGAGGCGTCCGCCGCACCTCAAATTCGAGCGATCGCGAGGCACACGCGATTACAACCGGTCATCTGCGATCGAACAACGCGGAAGCAAGCGATGCGGCGCGATTGTGAATGCTCACACCAGACGCATGCGCACAATGCTCATGAGGCGCGATCTGAAGGCGTGCTCCGCGTGCAAGCTCGACCGTCAGATCTTTGATCGGACGGTCCATAGTAGGGCGCGATCTGAAGGCGCGCTCCGCGCACAATCTCAACCATCCGATCCTCGATAGACGGTCCTTAGCAACCACACACAGATCGCGAAGGAGAAGAAGAATGTCGCACGCATGTGACCGGCGGGCAGGGGGCTACACTGATGGTTTTGGCATAGGTTTAGCGACGTTCTAGACGTCGCTAAAGACCATACTTAAATTAGAAACCCCTTCTTCCTATATAAACCCCTTCCAACTACACATGGAAGGCATTGAATTCACTTGCAAGTGTTCCACCCCCCTCCCAGCCACCCTTAGCACACTTTTAATCACCGGAGTCGACGAGCCGCCGACGGAGCCCTCCTCCACCGCCGTAGCTGCCTCGCTGTCTCCTTTCTCTTTCCCTCTCTCTCTCTCTCTAGCTTAGCTTTACTTTACTTGTGCTTAAGCATTTATCTAGTGTTGTAATTGTAAAACTCGAGTTGCATGTTAAATATAGTATTAATGTTGTTTTCATCTTGACCTAAGTGAATGCCATGACTTAAAAGAACTCTAACCATACTCTCTCTCTCTTACTCGCTTCTCTCCCATGTTTTCTCGTGCAAGCAAAAACCTGCCATTTCCGTGACAACTAAGTGACAGAAAAACCCGATTCCACACCTCCCTGTGTATGACACTCGGACTCAAATCCATTTCTATCTTTAAAACTAGCGTAACGAACGTGAGCTACAACGACACTCTTAAACAAACGCGTCCGTAGCACGTCAATAATGCACCTCCTATCCCTTCCCACATACACCAGCTTTTTAGTATTAGCACCAAGGTGAGTGCACCAACTATTGATTTGCTATATGCATGGTTTGTGAAGGACACATATTAGTCTCATTTCAAAGGATATGCCCATGATGGCAATAAAGAATGACTTCGACTATCTTTTGTTTCATCAAGTTAACTCTTTAACTCGACTAACGTGACAATTCTTAAATATCCATTCAAGAACATCAATTAGGCGACAACCTCTAGAGAAGGTTGCCATCCAAACTCAGACCAAAACCAATTTAATTGGATTAGATGATTGTTTGATATGCTATCGGATCCTCTTAGCCATTTAAATCTCCAAATCAACACACATCGAGCTTATTTGATCTAGCTAAGTATGTCACCCTATTCTTATTAAGGGACCCAATTCATTTACTAGAAAATAATCTAATTCTTTTATTCAAATACAAATGTATTCATACGACATTACTCGAATGGCTCTCTCAGGGCATACAAAATTCAACAGTTAGTTATAGGAAAGTTAACCTCCTTTCTGCTAGTGCTCGTCTTCTACTTATAAAACATTTGCTAACCAATCTTTTCCAAATTTTTCTAGGGTACTTCTTGTTTTGACAAAGCTAGGCATTGAATTTCTTAGAAAACCATCATCTCCCTAAAGACAAGGGTGGTCTTGATGTTCTTAATTTATCTCAATTATCACTACTTTACGTATGAAGAGGATATAGCCCCTCATGTTCTCCAACTCTCCTTTCAACACTTTCTTCAAATCTCTCTATGGTACAAAAATGTTTCCAATAGTCTTCCAACCCATTGCAAAGTTCTTTGGTAGACTTATTCTAACATGATTTAGCATATTGCTTAGCAGGTCCATGAGGGCAACTTTGATTTTTGGATTGACCACTGGGTTGGGGAAGCTCCTCTTAGAATCTTCCTAAATAAAGATGTTCCTTATACCTCTGTTAAAGATATGCTCTCCTCGAGAAGGTACTCTCTTGTGCTCTCCCTGCTTCTAAATGAGATTATTCATCAAATCTCAGCTACCACTAGGGATAGCTCCACAGATGTTCTCATATGGAAACCCTAACCCAAATGGGAAGTTCTTTATTGCCTCCACCTATACCTCTTACTTTCCCCCCTCCACCTTATTCCTTGGTCTAAACACTTATGGTCCTCATACCCGCCCCTTCACATTTCCTAGAGATTACTTAGGGAGAAGTTACCAACTAATGACCAACTTCAAGATATTGGTAACCAAATGCCCTCTAAGTGTGTGTTGTAATGCCCTGAATTTGTAAGACTCTTAATAGGCTAATTAAAAACCTTAATTGGTTGCTTAATGTGAGATTAAGGATTTATGGAACCCTAATTTAGTGATTATTAGCCTTGAAATTAAATAAATCCCCTAAGTCATTAACAAAATGTTAATAAATGAAAAGTTGAGGGGCCCTTTGTAAGGAAAACATGTTTAGAGGCCTTTCTTAAGGCTCAAGTAAGAAGCTGAAGGGCTTGGATGAAAAACATCCAACCCTTATTTAAGAGAGAGAGAGATTTAAAAATTTAAAGGAAAATCTCATTTTCTTCTTCCCCCCTCAGTCGGTGCCCCTTCCTCCCTGCTAGCTGCTATTGCTGTTGCTGTTGCTGCTGTTGTTGTTGCTATTACGAGAAGGAGGAGAAGGGAAGGAAGAGGAGAGCTATTGCTGCAGCTGTTGTTGAAGTAGCTGCTATTGTTGTTGTGGTTGCTACTGCTACATGAAAGAATGGAGAAGAAGAGAGGAAAGGAGGTGGTGTTGCTGTTGTAGTAGCTACCATTGTTGCTGTCCATGTTGCTGTTGTGATTAGGAGAAGAGAAAAGAGCTCCAATTGAGGTAGGGTTTCTCTCTTTGGATCCTTCTTTTGTTCCTATGCTTAAGGATATTAGAAGAAGTGGTTTGTGTACAAAATGATACCATGTTACATGTGAAATGGTAGAGAACTTTTCCCTTTTTGGTTTTCATGTTTATGGGTGATAAAGGGGAGGGTTTTCATCTAAATAGCCAGGTAGGCTTATAGATAAAATGATGGGTGTTTGGCAATGTGAACTGGGTGCTGAGAACACTTGGTATCGATACTAATGATTAGTACTAGTACTAGTTGACCTAGCACCACAATGTAACGCACTAAAATGGGAACTGGGAACACCTAGTACTTGTACTGGTGATCAGTACCGGTACTGGATGATTCCAATTGGTGAACTGGGGCTACCTAGTACTGGTACTGGTGCCCAGTACCTATATTAGCTGGGTTATTTTGGTACAAGGCCAGTGGTGCCCAGTATCGATACTGATGTTTAGTACCGGTACTGGCTGGGTTACGTTGATACAAAATTGATGGTGCGTAGTACTAGTATTGGTGCCCAGTATTGGTATCGGTTGGAACTTGTGAAATTGGTACTGGGATTACCTAGTATCGGTACTAAAGTTTAGTACTGGTACTGGTTGACCGAGTTGAGTTTGAGGACAGAATGTGCAAAATACATGTGGTTGTTGTAAGCATCTCTATTTTGATGCACCAAAATTATGCTTATTGCTAGACTAACATTTCAGGACTATCTCAGATTAAAGCGTCTTTCAAGCCAAGTGCAGATAGTTGCTAATGTGTGTCTTTTTTTATCTTTATTTGAGTCGAGGACTTTATTATAAAGAACCTCAAATAAAACTCAAAAATGGATTTTCGCATATCTTTTCAAAATCAAGTTTTTAGGGATATTGATTGACCAGATTAGTTAATTGATCGACCAAAATACCTTAATCGACCAACTAATTTATTAACCGATCAAATCAACCCATTTTAGGAAGTTGATAAATATCTTTTTGATCGACCAAGTAAATTGACTGATCAATTAGTGATCGACAAATTAACCTTAATTGATTAACCAATTTAATTTCCTATTCAGGCAAAACTTTTAGTATAATAGAGGTCGTACGTAGCCCATCTTTACACAACTTTCAAGAGAAATACCTTTCAAGAAAATAGAGCTTCTCATGCTTATTCCAAAAGCCTTCACACCCCATTCTTCACGTTCTTCAAAAGCATGACACTTTGAACTTCTGAGAAAAATTGGTTTAATCTTTTATTGAGGTTTCATAAAGTTATTTCTGTTATTTTATCTTGTTGCTTTGATTTACAGATTCCAAGATTGTTGGGAAGATCCGTGATTGTTGTTTTTGCTTCTCTTCAAGATAAAAAGAAGTGGTTGTAAAGGTTATGCCACCCTCGTTCAAGTGGTACGGTTAGTGGATTGACTAGCTTGGACTAGTTGGAAAAATCCTAAGCTAAGAGGCTTAGATAGTGATTTTTACTCGATTTGGGTTTCCACTATAAATCAGGTGTACTCTGTGCTTGAATCTTTTATGATTTATTTTTTTTGATCTGTGCATATAATTTTTTAAGGCAAAGTTTTTAAGGCGATACTATTCATCTCTCCCCTCTAGTATACGTTGCATCCGCAGGATATCCTCCTACTCTCACTTGGTATTAGAGCTTACGTTATCCAGGAGATGTCAAAGTCGAATGTTGACACGTATGTTGATGGTCAGTCGGCGGTTCTACCTCCTCTATTTGATGGAACTTCAACTATTGGAAGAGTAGGATGCAGATCTTCTTGGAGTCAATGGCTACGAGGTATGGGATGTCATTGCCTCGAAGTACACATGCCCAGAGATCAAGGACGGCATTGCAATCACTCCAGACCAAAAGAAGATGGCTACACACAACGCAAAAGCCATGAACGACATATTTTGCGGTCTCTCCAAAGTAGAATTTAATAGTCTCTACATGCAAAACCGCACACAAGATATGGAGCATTCTCGAAGTTACCCACGAGGGAACTTCAAAGGTAAAAGAAACAAGGTTAAATCTACTAACCTAGAACTACAAGCTTTTCAGGATGAAGAAAGGAGAGTCGATAAAGGAGATCTTCACAAGATTCATGGACATCATAAACTCCTTGCGGAATCTTGATCAAGACATCAAGAATGAAGCCCTTGTCAGAAAAATCCTTCGCTCACTCACCAACGACTGGGAATCCAAGACTACCACTATTCAAGAGTCAAAAGATCTGTCCACCCTGAAACTAGATGATCTTATTGGAAGTCTAATGGCGTATGAGGTTCAACTCTACCACATGAGGGATTAAGAAGGAGAAGGATCCAAGAAGGAGACAATAGCTCTTGAAGCTATTCAGGAATCTGAAGAAACCTCAAGCGGAGAAGAAAGGGAAGACATAACCCTCCTCTCTAGAAAATTTAGGAAGTTCCTCAAAGACAAGAAGAACTGGAGGAAGAAGAAAGAAGAAATCAAGAACGATACAATCACCTATGACAACTGCAATAGAAGGGGACACATCAAGAAGGACTATCCACTTCTCAAAAAGGAGTCAGACAAGAAGAAGCCCTTCAGAAAAGACGGAAAGAAGAAAGCTTTCACGGCAACTTGGGATGAGTCAGACTCAAGTTCAGAGGAAGAAGAAACCTCGGGAGAAGAGGCTCTTCTCGGTTTTATGGCTTTCGAAGATGAGGTAACATCCTTTACTCAAGATGAATTATTAGAAGCATTCTTTGAGATGCATGATATAGCAAAATCATTAAAACTATAAAATAAAAACCTAGCAAAAGCATTAGGTGAAGAAAAAGCACAAAAAGACATACTTGATAATCAAAACAAAGAGTTATCTATTGAGATCACTACATTAAAATCATAGATAAACAACTTAAAGGTGGATATAGACAAATGAAAAGAAAACTCTACTATTCTATTAAATGATCTAGCTAAGTTCACAAATGAAAGTAGAAACTTGCATAAATTGTTAGGAACATAAACTTAAAGCACCACAAAATTTGGGTTAGGTTATATACCAAAAAATGCTCATGAAGCATCTAGTTCCAGCAAAGGGAAAGGTAGCTAGCCAAAACAAGCAACACAAACTAATCACAGTTGACCCAAACAAAAATGGGTACCAAAGAGTATATTGCAATCTTGTTTTGTAGGTTCTGTAGATTATAAGAAGTAGACTTTTCAACAAACAAATGGAACACTGAAGCCACTCTATCAAATAAAGCCTCACAAACACAAAATAATGACAGGAAAGAGAAGAAAGAAGATGGATAATGGACAGTGATAACACTACACATGACAATGATAATTATGCTGAATATGGCCCATCTTAAGAATAAAAGGCACAACATAAGTAGAATGGGAGCATTGCATGCATCATGTACCAAGATTGCTTATAAAACTGTATTAATGGCCATTTGTATAAGAATTTGTCAAAGTAGGCCTCAGATGAGCAATCGGACTGCACGGATAGATTCAGAACGATGAACGGAGTCCAACGGACTAAAGATCGGCCAAATCCGACATCTGGAGCTCCTACAATGGGCCCAAGAAGTTCTGACCGTTGATCTGGAGATCAACAGTCCTCATTGCGCCACGTCACCCCTGCTCCACCTCACGCCACCTCTTCATCTAGCCGAGATCAGATCTCAGCCGTCGATCTTCGATCGGACGGCCGAGACACGCGCGCCCGCCCGCAATCGCTGTGACAAGGTGTGAGCGTAGCGCAACGGTTAGCGCACACGCCTACACGCACGCGACGCGGGTTTGAGCCACGCGGTGCGTGAAATTGAAGACGAAGGCGCGCGCGGCGAAATTAGGCCACCCGATTAGCAGCAGGCGGCCGAGATTGCGCCACGCGGTGCGCCCATGGATCGCGAGCGCCCATGCACGCAGGCACGTTGGGCGACGACGCCCGCGCGCATGTGCGGCCGAAGCACGATTCAAGTGCAGCCAAGGAGAGATCTCAGGTGTCCGATCTTTGATCAGACAGCTCCCACGCAGCGGCTACGGATTGAGCGCGAAGAAGAACGACGCGCGCGGTTGACTGGTGGGCTGGAGGGCTTCACTGACGCTTTTGGAGTGGTTTTAGCGACGTCCCGGACGTCGCTAAAGTCCTTTCTCCTTTTAGAAAGCCCTTAACCCTATTTGAACCCCCTCCAACCACTCATTCAAGGCATTCACTTCCCTTGCAACTACTCCACCCCTCTCTTAGCTAGCTTTAGGCCCTCTTGTAATCGCCGGAGATGACGAGCCGCCGATGGAGCCTCCTCCATCGCCGTGGCTGCCTCGTCGCTCTCCATCCTCTCTTTCTCTCTCTCTTTTAAGCTTTCCATTACTTTTGTTTGAGCATGTATTTATTGTTGTAAGCTATGAACTAAAAGTGCATGATTAATGAAGCTATTTTCTGTTCCGTTGTTACTTTAATTTCTGTTTAAGTTGCATGATCAAACAAGGAACGCTCTAACCCTAATCTCTCTCTCTCTATCTCTCTCTTGCTTTTCAAAATCACACCTTTCGTAAACAAAACTCCGCACTTTCCGTGACAACAAGTGATAAGCAAAATCTGATTTTCACGCCTCCCTGAGACCGACACTCGGACTCACCTTCGTTTACTTATTTTAAAACCGACATTGCAAGTGCGACTATAACGACACTTCTTAACACACACGCACAACCGCACGTCAGTTTTTGGCACCGTTGCCGGGGAGGCAACGAATTTGTTTTGTCACCTCCATTCCACATTCATTCTCACATCGTCTAATGCTCTATTTTCCTTTTTACTTGATGGTTGCAGGAATTCGGCGCGTGGACGGCGAAGCGATGCATCCCACGATGGTAGCAAGGGAGTAGGCGCTACGAGGACCGACAATAAATAATTCTTCTCTCATGATTGTTTGCTTGCGTGAAAAAACTAAAAAAAAATTGTAAAAATTGAAAAAAATTGGCGTGGTGTATGATTGCTTGACCCACATCCTTAACACATCACCCCACAAAAAAATGTACACTCTAACATTCTGAATAAACTCTTGGAGTGTTCTTTTCTTTTTCTTGAGTGGTGTTTGCGAAGCCACCGTGAGCTAACCTAGGCCGCACCACTCAACCCTAAAATCGACTCATCCAATAGAAGCTGCATGATCATTAGGATGAGTACATTAGGATTTTAGAGCCTCTACAGAATAAAAGGAAATCTACTTTCACCGAGTTGTGTGCAGAACTTGATGTGCCCACTGAAACTTGTTTGAAAACATTAAGACACGTCAACCCTAAAAAGTACTAAAGTAAGGATGAAACACTAAAAGACACAACATCTTAAAAATCCTTGCTTGAAAACCATGTTTTGATAGAAGCACACACTTTGAAAGTGGAAAATTAAGAGGCACCACCCCAATCAACGCCTTATCACATAACCCTAGCATAAGCACTATCCTAGCCCTTTAAAACTGAGTAGACGTGCCCTAGGCAGGACTGAGTTAAGTCTCGAAAGGTGAGGTTTTGTTCGCTGGGCATTTGGCTTTCATTCCCTTGGTAGAATCTGGTGACTAGGCTGCGGGGCAGTGTCAAACGACCGCGGCTGTGGGGTCTATGGAACCGGAGGTACAAGCCGAAGGAAGAACCTTCCCTGCAATCCCCTCGTAATCAACCTGGCTAGATTAGCCTTGGGAAGGGGAGTCCAGTGCTTACGGACTTAATCACCCTTTGTGAGATTTCTAGGTCTCCTAAGGAATACACCATAAGGACTAGGCTTGTGTGCTTGATTGAAACACATTTCTCGCATCTGTCGCCCTCCGCATCCCCTCCTGTTCTTCTCTAGTGTATGCACGGGAGACGCTCACTGCATCCCGAGTTGTGTGTTTTGGGGCAGGAATCTAGGCGACATAATTCCGTTGGAAACATGGCTGAACCTAGGGTAGATGAGGCTGAGGATCAACCCCCACCAAACGCTATGACCATCATCCAAGCCCAAATTGATGCTAACCACCGGCTTCATCAACAACAAATCCACACCATCATGCAAGCCATACAACGGTTACAGAACCCACAAGAACAACCACCACCACCTTTCCAAGACATACCAGGGCAACCACCACTTGATATACCACCATTTCATGATCAGCCGAGGCCCCTCCGCGATTTCTATAATCCCTCTGCTATTAGAGTCGTGCCACACCTTAGGATCCCCAAGGGGGGAGATGATTTTGAGCTGAAACCGAATGTCTTAAGTCTGATCCAGAGCCACTTTCATGGAAGCTCAAATGAGGACCCCTTTCAGCATCTAGAGGATCTCGACCGCATAGCACGAATTGTGAAACCTAAGAACATTAGCCTTGACATTGTTCTAATCAAGATGGTTCCCTTCTCATTAAGAGACAAGGCCTCTCATTGGCTTAGAACCCTAAGTAGACCCATCACCACCTGGGAAGAAATGAGGCATGCATTTTTAAAGAAATTCTTCCCCATAGGAAAGACCAATGCCCTCAGAAGAGCTATTACTACCTTTACACTCTAGGGTGGGGAACAATTTCATGAGGTGTGGGAAAGATTTAATGAACTCTTGAGGAAATGCCCACACCACGAAGTACCAAGGTGGCAATTGGCCCAGATTTTCTACCATGGTCTGGACAGCAACCTGCGGAACTTCGTCGATGCCTCATGTGGGGGGAACTTCCTGAACAAAGACGAGGAGAGCGTGTTTGAGCTCTTTGAGTCTATGAGCGAGAATTCTCTCAACAATGCCTCTATGACCCAGTTCAATAGGTCCAGTCAACCCTGTGGTGGGATTTATGAGGTACAAGCAAATTCTGGAATGGTTGACATGGACATCATTGCCAAGAAATTGGATCGAGTGGAATTGGTGGACAAAAAGATTGATGAGCTACTGAACCAGACCAGGAACCCCTTACAGACTTTCTCCATAGCAAAGGGAGCGCATAATATTGAACTGGTCCAGCCCTTAACCCAACTGAACCTGGAACAACCCCTGATCACGTTCCAGGGAGGGACCTTTGCTCCCTCAACCCTTGATTACTCCCTTCCCTCTTCATCAACATCGGCTATCCTAGAAGATGTGCAAGCTGTCCAAGGTTATGCGAAACCTGACCCTTTTTCCAACACTTACAACACTGGCTGGCGTAACCACCCCAACTTTGGTTGGACAAACCAGAAACCACCGCAATTTCAAAACCAGCCCAGGCCAAACCAGCAGCCACACTTGCCCCCTATCAGCAAGGACCACCAGTTAGACCCCAATATAATCAGAATAGGGTGGCCCCTCCCCCACAAAACCAAATGGATACCCTAATAAAGATGATGGCTGACATGAACCAGAAGCATCAGGAGGAAATGGTCTTGGTAAAGGGATAGTTAAGCCAACTCTTGGACTATAAACAACAAGGATCCCTACCTTCCCAACCACAATCGAACCCGCGAAACATAATTAACAGAGGCCCCAATTCGCAAGGGTTCCAAAGCAACCTCGGGCAGGCTCACATGGTCTAGCTAGCCCCGCAAACACCTCCTAGGTTTGGTGCTTCTTCGTCCTTGTCTTCTCAAGGATCAACCCATGGCCCCAATGCCTCTGCGAATGCGGTGACCTTGAGAAGCGGCACCAAAACCCAGGATCCCAAATGGCTGACTCTCCTCGAGACTTCACCTGCTGAAATACCCGACTCGGAAAAGGCACCAACAAAGGACCCAGAAATAGAACCAATCCACATCCAGACACCCTACCCTGAGGCCTTGGAAACAATCAAGAAAAAAAAGAATGTTGTGGAAACTGAGGAGCTATTGGAAATCTTTAAGCAAGTACAGATTAATATTCCACTCCTTAAAGCCATCAAACACATCCCTGCTTACGTCAAGTTTTTAAAGGATGCCTGTACACCCAAGTGTAAGCCGAGACCTCAAGCACCTAGGAAGGTCGTACTCTTTGAACAAGCAAGTTCCGTAATATCAACCAACCTTCCACTCAAGCGAACTGACCCAGGAGTGCCCCTGATTTCCTGCAATATCGGGGACATGACATTTGATAGAGCACTCCTGGACCTAGGTGCTTCTATCAATCTAATTCCAACAACCCTGTACCACCAATTTGGTTTTGGAGAGCTGACACCAACCCCTGTCACCATCCAGCTGGCTGATAAATCAGTGAAAACCCTGAAGGGGGTTGTCGAGGATGTGATTGTCCTGGTCAATGACTTCTATTTCTCAGTCGACTTTTTGGTGTTCAACATGGAAGTCCCTGAAAAATTACAGAACGCACCCATAATCTTAGACAGACATTTCTTAGCTACGGCTAAAGCAAACATTGATTGCGACACGGGATGTATGGAAATCGCCTTCGGGGACAGGAAAATGCAATTGGATATCTTCCGGGCGACAAAGTCTTTTGATTGCAATTGCGTTGAGGAACATGATCCCATCGAAACTTTGATCGAGGAATGCCTCACCCTCAGTTCTGTATCAGACCACCAAACCCGTAGTGACTGTGCTGAACCATCATTACCCGTGGACCTCTGTAAGGCTGAATACCATCACACGACACCATTTGAGGAGATCGATGTTGATCAACTCTCACCCTTTCCCTTCCCATCGACTGTGGCTCCACCCGCACCTGAACTTAAACCATTGCCTGAGAATCTCAAGTATGTCTTCCTGGGACCTGACCAAACCTTCCCAGTGATTATTAATTTTCATCTAACCAAGGATCAGGAACTTAGGTTGACTGCGACCCTTTCAGAACATCGGGCCACCATTGGTTGGACCATTTCGGACTTAAGAGGAATTAGCCCCACCTATTGCACCCATAAGATTTACTTGGAAGATGAGGCACGGCCTTCCCGCCAAATGCAGAGATGTTTAAACCCAAACATGCGGGAGGTCGTTAAAAAAGAAATTATCAAGTGGCTTGACGTCGACATCATCTACCCTATCTCCGATAGCCCCTGGGTGAGCCCCACTCAAGTGGTTCCCAAGAAAGCTGGGCTCACCATTGTCACCAATGATCATGGCGAATCCATCCCCACCTGCACCACCACCGCATGGCAGGTGTGTATTGATTATAGGAAGCTCAATGAAGCCACTAAGAAGGATCATTTCCCCTTGCCATTCATTGACCAAATCCTTAAAAGATTGGCAGGGCAGAAGTATTTTTGCTTCCTGGATGGATATTCAGGATATAACCAAGTCGCAATTGCTCCGAAAGATCAGGAAAAGACCACATTCACTTGCCCGTATGGCACGTTTGCATTCCGTCGAATGCCGTTCGGGTTATGCAACGCACTTGCGACCTTCCAGCGTTGCATGCTAGCCATTTTTTCAGAAATGGTGGGTGAATACTTAGAGGTCTTTATGGATGATTTCTCTGTATTCAGGAATTCATTCGACCATTGTCTGAGCAACTTGGAGAAAATCCTGAAACGATGTATCGAGGTTAACCTGGTGTTAAGTTGGGAAAAGAGCCATTTTATGGTTCAAGAAGGAATTGTCCTGGGTCATATCGTATCGCATAGGGGCATCGAGGTAGATCGGGCTAAGGTTGATTTAATTTCCAAACTTCCTCCACCTAGCTCGGTCTGACGGATTCACTCCTTCCTAGGACATGTTGGCTTCTACCGAAGGTTCATTAAAGACTTTTCCAAGCTTTCCAAACCCTTGACCGACCTTCTAGCCAACAATGCCATATTCCACATGTCTTCTGATTGCATCCAGGCTTATCACACCCTCCGGGACTTAGTCTCCACCGCACCTGTACTTCAACCCCCAGACTGGTCCCAGGACTTTGAGATTATGTGTGATGCTTCAAATTTTTCCAAAGGAGCTGTCCTGGGACAAAGGCAAGACAAGAAGCCCATGGTGATTTACTACGCGAGCAAAACGTTGGACGAGGCCCAACGTAATTATACGGTCACAGAGAAAGAGTTGCTCGCTGTAGTCTTTGGACTTGAAAAGTTCTGATCGTACTTGCTGGGATCCCATGTGACTCTTTACACTGACCATTCAGCCATCCGGCACCTGTTGGCCAAGAAGGATGCAAAGCCCAGGCTCATCAGATGGATCCTGCTTTTGCAGGAATTTGACCTGGAAATCCGAGACAAGGCCGGATCAAAGAATGTGGTGGCTGACCACTTGTCTAGACTTCATCCAGACCACATTGGACCCTCCCTACCTCTATCTGATGCCTTCCCTGATGAACACATCCTGGCCATGCAAGACAAGAAAATGCCATGGTATGCTGACTACGTCAACTACTTGGTTGTAGGACAAACCCCGCACAGCTCGTCCAGACAACAACGGGACAGGTTCTTGGCTGAGGCCAAGCACTATTTCTGGGATGATCCCATGTTGTTTCGCCTCTGTGTTGACCAGATCATTAGGAGGTGTATCCTCGAAGACGAAGTTCAGAGTGTGCTTTCCTTCTATCATGACCAGGCTTATGGTGGCCACTTCTCTGGAAAGAAAACAGCTGCAAAAGTTTTGCAGTCTGGATTTTACTGGCCGTCCCTATTTAAGGATGCACACAACTTTGCCAAGACTTGCTCATGCTGCCAAACGCTGGGGACCATGACCAAGAAAGATATGATGCCCCTTTAACCCATTTTGATTGTCGAAATCTTCGACGTTTGGGGTATCGATTTTATGGGGCCCTTTCCACCATCCAACGGCTTCGAGTACATCCTGGTCTCGGTAGACTATGTTTCCAAATGGATTGAAGCCGTCGCCACCCGCCAATGAGATCACAGGACTGTCATGGACTTTGTTAAGAAAAACATCTTTTCCCGGTTTGGAATACCCAAGGCCATGATCAGTGATGGTGGAAGTCATTTTATTCATTCCCAATTCCGTGCCCTACTTAGAAAATTCGGGGTGAACCACCGCATTGCTACCCCGTATCATCCGCAAACAAACGGGAAGACTGAGGTCTCAAATAGACAAATCAAGAACATTTTACAGAAGACTGTGAGACCTGACAGGAAAGACTAGTCCACACGACTTGATGATGCCCTGTGGGCATACAGGACCGCTTTCAAGACCCCAATAGGCATGTCGCCTTATCGCCTGGTCTATGGCAAAGCCTGCCATCTTCCTGTCGAATTGGAACACCGGGCTTACTGGGCTGTCAAGTAATGTAACATGGATCCCCAGTTAGCTGATGCGTAGAGGATGCTCCAATTATCTGAGCTCGAAGAAATTCGTCGGAACGACTTTGACAATAGTCGACTGTATAAGGAGAAAATGAAAGCTGTCCACGACTGACTCATTCATAGAAAAACCTTTGAGCCTAACCAGCAAGTTTGGCTGTTTGACGCCCATCTAAAACTCTTCCCAGGGAAACTCAGGTACAAATGGACAAGACCAGTTTGGGTGGTTAAGCCCTACTCTAATGGGGCGGTTGAAATCGCTGATCTTAACACTGGGCACACTTTTACAGTTAATGGTCAAAGATTGAAGCATTTCCTGGCCCAGGTTCCCCCAAAGGAAAGTGTCACCCTCGTTGAGGGCTGACATGGAGCACTGCCCAGCTGGAGGCGTTAAACTCAGCGCTTTCCGGGAGGCAACCCAAAGGATTCAGACTGATCCAGTATTTTACGTCACTTAGGTACTATCTTTTTGAACCCTTATGCATCCATGTACTTGCCAATGAGGACATTGTCCAACTTAAGCATGGGGGGGTGATAAATCACATAATCCTGAGCTCATTTAATCAGTCTGAATCAAATAAAAAAAAATTGAATTTAGGAAGAAAACTTAGGCATTAGAAACTTGTCAATAGTGGGAAATAATACAAAAAGAACTTAAACACTTAGACTTGTCAGGCCTTCAGGCTTAATCAGCCCTGGTATCTGTTAAAATATGGATTTAGCTTCGAATCCTTGCAACCCTAAGCCATTCTAATCCACCTACTAAATAAGGTGATAAGTATACGACTTATCAACTCATTCTCTAACTCATAAAAACTTTGAGTCTAAGCATCTGCACACATTTTTGCACAGACTCACTCCTCGGAGATTTTGACAGAAATTGGGTAGCTAATGAACTCTCTAGGGTGGTATGGCTGGCAAGTTGTCATGGGTAATAGCCCATTGGCAGGTTGTCTAGAACCCAGCCACAGACCATTTCTTCTTCATTGCCTCTAGGTACATTTGAGATCAGGGAAGCCACCTACGAAAAAAAAAAAAGAGGAGAAGAAAAGAAAATAAACCACACTTCATCGCACAAGTATGGCTGGCAAGTGATCGTGGGTAACAGCCCATTGGTCGGTTGTCCAGAGCCCAGCTCAATAACTGCACAAAAAGAACCAAAACACTTACGAAGAAGAGGGGAAGTAGTACAAGCCGGAGAGATATACACTGGAAAAATCCTTGTGTTGACTCCAATTAAAACAAACGTAGGGAGAAAGCTACCAATCGAACAAATACACCTTCAGGCAAATATATTTTCTTTTCCGGTCACCTAGGGGCGTAGAAACCCGAAGTCTGTCTAAATTACCGTTGAGTGAGTCTATCACAATCTTCACACCAAGATTCTTAGCACTTATAGTTTTGACCGAGTTTTGGGTGGGTTGGGTAGCCGTAAAAAGTTACCAACCCACACTGAATTCCGAAAAAAATTCTAAATATATATATATATATATATATATATATATATACACACACATATACATATGTATAGTTATATACATTAAAGCAAGGATTTGGGCGATTCGTATTTTGGCAAACACCCAGGCGCTGCTTAGTCTTTGTAGATTAAGATCTTCGTATATTTCCTCCTATTGACAAGTGACGAAGTGTCTAAGCAATTACTTCTTAAATTCTGAAAAGATATAAAGGCTAGAATAAACCTTGCTACGGACTAGCAAGGAGTCAGCATGGGGGTATGATAGCACTGCATAAGGGGGTGATAATTATGTTGAATATGGCTCATCTTAAGAATAAAAGTCACAACATAAGTAGAATGGGAGCATTGCATGCATCATGTATCAAGCTTGCTTATAAAACTATATTAATGGCCATTGGTGTAAGCATTTGTTAAAGCAGGCCTCAGATGAGCAATCGGACCACACGAATGGATTTAAAACGACGAACGGAGTCCAACGGACTAAAGATCGGCCAAATCCGACATCCGGAGCTCCTACAATGGGCACAAGAAGTTCTGGCCGTTGATCTGGAGATCAACGACCCTCATTGCGCCACATCACCCCCGCTCCACCGCACGCCACCTCTTCATCCAGCCGAGATCAGATCTCAGCCGTCGATCTTCGATCAGACGGTCGAGACTCGCGTGCCCGCCCGCAATCGCCATGATAAAGTGCGGGCGTGGTGCAACGATCAGCGCGCACGCCCGCATGCACGCAACGCGGGTTCGAGCCATGCGATGCGTGAAATTGAAGACAAGGGCACATGCGGCGAAATTGGGCCACCCGATCAGCAGCGGGAGGCCGAGATTGCGCCACGCAGCATGCCCACGGATCGCGAGCGCCCACGCGCGCGAGCATGCCGGGCGACAACGCTTACGCACACGCACGCCCGAGGCGCGATGTAAGCGCAGCCAAGGAGAGATCTCAGTCGTCCGATCTTCGATCGGACGGCTCTCACGCAGCGGCCGAGGATTGAGCGCGAAGAAGAACGACGCGCGCGGTTGACTGACGGGCTGGAGGGCTTCACCGACGCTTTTGGAGTGGTTTTAGCGACGTCCTGGATGTCGCTAAAGCCCCTTCTTTTAGAAAGCCCTTAACCCTATTTAAACCCCCTCCAACCACTCATTCAAGGCATTCACTTCTCTTGCAACTACTCCACCCCTCTCTTAGCTAGCTTTAGGCCTTCTTGTAATCGTCGGAGACGACGAGCCGCCGACGGAGCCTCCTCCACCGCCGTGGCTGCCTCGTCGCTCTCCATCCTCTCTCTCTCTTTTAAGCTTTCCATTACTTTTGTTTGAGCATGTATTTGTTGTTGTAAGCTATGAACTAAAAGTGCATAATTAATGAAGCTATTTTCTGTTCAGTTGTTACTTTAATTTCTGTTTAAGTTGCATGATCAAACAAGGAACGCTTTAACCCTAATCTCTCTCTCTCTCTCACTTTTCAAAACCGCACCTTTCGCAAGCAAAACTCCGCACTTTCTGTGACAACAAGTGATAAGCAAAATCCGATTTTCACGCCTTCCTGAGACCGACACTTGGACTCACCTCCGTTTACTTATTTTAAAACTGGCATTGCAAGTGCGACTATAACGACACTTCTTAACACACGCACAACCACACGTCAGACAGCAGCTGTTCCAAGCACATGACCTGCGAGGAAGACCTATTTCTGCAACTCAACCCTCAGGAAGGTGGTACCGTCACGTTTGAGAACAACCACAAGTGTTGTATTATTGGTACTGGACAAATTGGTAGCTCTTCCACCTCCTTTGATGATGTACACTTAGTTAGCGACTTAAAACATAATCTGCTAAGTGTAAGTCAAATATGTGATAAACGTTATAAAATTACTTTCACATTAAAAGGTTTTAAAATTCGTAATAAAGAAACAAAACAAATTATTCTTAAAGGAAATAGACATGAAGACATTTATACTGTAAACTTCGATAAATGCAACAGTCTTGAATGTCTAGTTGTATCTGACGAAGAAGCAATACTCTGGCATAAATGACTAGGTCATTTTCACATGGGAAACATCAGTAGACTTGTGAAACATGAGCTAATCAAAGATCTGCCAAATATCAACTTCAAGAGAAGCAAAGCTTGTGATTCTTGTAAAGTTGGTAAGTAAACTAAAAATCCCATTAAATCAAAAAGGATGGTTAGCACTCACAACCTTTCGAGCTTCTTCATTTATATTTGTTCGAACCAACCAAATCCAGAAGCCTAAGCGGGTGTAGATATTGTCTAGTCATAATTGATAGCTTTTCTAGATTTACTTGGGTATCTTTCTTAAAAAGTAAAGACTTAACCTTTGATGTTTTTAGAAAATTAGTTAGAAGACTACAAAATAAAAAAGGGTCTAAAGTAATTAGGATTAAGAGTGATTACAGTGGAGAATTTGAGAATGAATCCTTTACCAATTTCTGTGATCAATTTGGGATAAAATATGAATTTGCATTCCCTAGAGTTGCACTGCAGAATGGTGTAGTAGAAAGGAAAAATAGGACTTTGCAAGAGTGTGCCCGCACAATGCTATGCGAGTCAAAGCTGCCTCGATATTTCTGGGCTGAGGCTGTAAACACTGCTTGCTATATCCAGAATAGAACCCTGATCAGACCAATCCTAAAGAAGACACCTTTTGAACTCTATCATGGAAGAACACCTAGAATTTCTTACTTCAAGATATTTGGTTGTCGATGTTTTATACTCAATATTAAGGACAATCTTGATAAGTTTGATGCCAAAAGCTCAGAAGGAATTTTCTTAGGTTATTCAACCAGAAGTAAAGCCTATAAGATTTTTAACAAGAAGAATTCTGTTGTTGAGGAAACCACGCATGTATCTTCTGATGAAACTTTAGTTCAACCAAAATCTTCTGCGATTGATGATGATGACCTAATAGTTGACCCATGAAACATTCCAAAAGAGAATATTTCTAATGAACTACCTAGAGATATTTCGTTTATGAAAGATCATCCAAAAGAATTGGTGATAAGTGAATTATCTAAAGGAGTTTAAACTAGGTCTTCCTTTAATAGTTTAGCTTTAACTGCATTTGTTTCACAATTAGAACCCAAAAATGTCAAGGAAGCCTTTTCTGATAGTCACTGGATCATTGCAATGGAAGATGAATTGAATCAATTCAAGAGAAATCAAGTATGGGAACTTGTTTCAAAGCCTGAATCACAAACCATTATAGGAACCAAGTGGGTCTTTAGGAACAAACTTAATGAATCAGGAGAAGTAGTTAGATATAAAGCTTGACTTGTGGCCCAAGGGTATAATCAAGAAGGAGTTGATTTTGATGAAACATATGCTCTCGTAGCTCGCCTTGAATCCATTAGGATGCTTCTAGCCTTTGCTGCCCATATGAAATTCAAACTTTTTCAAATGGACGTCAAGAGTGTCTTCCTAAACGGATTCATCAAGGAGGAAGTCTATGCTAAACAACCTCCAAGCTTTGAAGATGTTAAAAATCCAGACCATGTCTAAAACTAAATAAAGCTTTATATGGACTTAAACAAGCTCCACAAGGGATAGATTAAAAACATATCTAATTGACAATGAATTTAAACTTGGTTAAATAGAACCAACCTTATTCACTAAAAGGAAAGAAAATGATTTCTTAATAATACAAATATATGTTGATGATATTATTTTCGATGCTACTAATGATCTGTTATGCCAAGACTTTGCAAACGTAATGCAGGATCAGTTTGAGATGTGCATGATGGGAGAACTTCGATTCTTTCTTGGACTTGAAATTAATCAGTTGCCCTCTAGAATCTTCATATCTGAAACAAAATACACAGTAGAGATACTGAAGAAATTCTCAATGGACAAAGTCAAAGGTAAAGAAACACCGATGGCAGCTTCTACCCAATTGAAAACTGATGACATAGGTAAATCAGTAGATCAAAAACTATATAGATGCATGATAGGATCCCTGTTATATTTAACTACAACTAGACCTAATATATTGTTTTGCACTTGTTTGTGTGCTCGCTTTCAAGTAAACCCTAAAGAAACACATCTAAATGTTGTTAAAAGAATACTTAGGTATCTAAACAACACACAAGACTTAGGACTTTTCTATCCGAAGTTAGATACATTGGAATTATATTCCTTTTGTGATGCTCACTATGTGGGTAGTTTCACAGATCGAAAGAGTACTAATGGAACATGTCAATTTCTCAGAAATTTCCTAGTCTTTTGGTTCTCTAAAAAACAAAATGCTATATCACTATCCACAACTGAAGCAGAATACATAACTACATCTCTAGCTTATTCACAACTATTGTGGATGAAACAAACCTTATAAGATTTTGACCTATCCTACATGAACAAGAAAATACTATGTGACAACACTAGTGCAATCAAATTATCTAAGAATCCAGTATAATATTCTAAGACTAAACATATTGATGTGAAACATTATTTTCTTAGAGACTATGCTTTAAAAGGAGAAGTTAACATAGAATTTGTTAATACAGAAAAATAATTAGCTGATATATTCACAGAACCTTTGCCAAAAGAAAGATTCAACCAAATTTGTCATTCATTAGGATTATCAAGATTAAAAGAACTTAATTAACATACTTGTTTGGTTTGTTTCTTTTTTTATGTTAGACACTGATCTTCAAAGCACGATGGATGCCTTTATGGCATCATTAGTTGATTAGATTATCGTTACTTAGTTCTTGTTGTTGGCATGTATAACTTAATTTTTCTCAGAACAATTATATTTTTTTTATGCACTGCTTATCTAGACTCTTTATTTATGCATGAATATTATCTCTCTCAATTAAATATTACTCTCTTGGTCAATGCATGTTTAAGTTTATCTTGCTTAAATTACATGTTTAAGGGGGAGTTAAATGTAAAATCAACAGTAGCATGTTTTACTTTTTGCTAAAACAAAAAGGTGGAGATATTATACAAAACTATTCTCAATTTCATAATTATAATTTTATTATCATCAACAAAGGGGAGAATGTAAGCACCTCTGTTTTAATGTACTAAAATTATGCTTATTGCTAGACTAACATTTCAGGACTATCTCGGATTAAAGCGTCTTTCAAGTCAAGTGCAGATAGTTGCTTATGTGTGTTTTTTTTTATCTTTATTTGAGTGTAGGACATTATTGTAAGGAATCTCAAATAAAACTCAAAAATGGATTTTTGCGTATCTTTTCAAAACTAAGTTTTTAGGGATATTGATCAACCAAATTAGTTAATTGATCAATGACGTGGTCTCGTGCGTGTGTGTTAAGAGATGTCGTTATAGTTGCACTTGATACGTCAGTTTTGAAAGAAGTAAACGGAGGTGAGTCCGAGTGTCGGTCTCAGGGAGGCGTGGAAATCGAATTTTGTTTACCACTTGTTGTCACGAAAAAGGCGGAGCTTTGCTTACGAAAGAGACGATTTTGAAAATCGAGAGATAAAGAGAGAGAGTTTAGGGTTAGAAAGCTCTTGGTTTTGATCATGCACTTTAAGCATAAATTAAAATGACGACTAAATGGAAAATAATTTCATTAAACATGCATTCATAGTTCATGGTTTACAACATTAAATACATGCTTCAACAAAAGTAAATGAAAGCTTAAAAGAGATAGAGAGAGAGGTAGAGAGAGAGTGGAGAGCGACGAGGCAGCCACGGCGGTGGAGGAGGCTCTGTCGACGGCTCGTCGTCTCCGGTGATTGCAAGAGTACTAGCTAGGAGAGGAGTGGAGTAGTTGCAAGTGGGAGAGGATGCCTTGAATGGTGGTAGAAGGGGGCTTAAATAGAGTTAAGGGCTTCCTAAAAGAAGAATGTGCTTTAGCGACATCCAGAACGTCACTAAAACCGCTTCCAGATACGTCGGTGAAGCCCTCCTGCTGCCGGTCAGCAGCCCGCCCCGCTCTCTCTCCATGCGTGATCCGTGGACGTTGAACGAGAGCCGTCCGATCGAAGATCGGACGGCTGAGATCCTCCTGCGCCCGCGCTTAGATCGTGCCTCGGGCGCGCGTCCGCGCGCTCGTTTCCGCCCGACGTGCGCGTGCGCGTGGGCGTTCGAGAGCTGTCATCGCGCCGCGTGGCGCGATCCTGGCCGCCCGCTGCTGATCGGGCGGTCCAATTTTGTCGCGCCCTTCACTCTCGCTTGATTTCCGCTCCGCGGGATTCGAACGCACGTCGCTGCGATGCGGGCGTGCGCGCTAGCCGTTGAGCCACGCCCGCGCTTTGTTGCGGCGACCGCGGGCGAGCGTGCGGATCTTGGCCGTTCGATCGAAGATCAATGGCCGAGATTCGTCCTTGGCTAGCTTGAGGGCGTGCGAGCGGTGGGGGCGGGGCGACGTGGCGCTTTCTGGGCCGTTGATCTCCAGATCAATGGTCAGAATTTCTTGGGCCCATTGTGGGAGCTTCGAATGTCGGATTTGGCCGATCTTGAGTCCGTTGGACTCCGTTCGTCGTTCTGAATCCATTCGTGCAGTCCGATTGCTCATCTGAGGCCTGCTTTGACACATGCTTTACACAAATGGCCATTAATGCAGTTTATAAGCAATCTTGGTACTTAATGCATGCAATGCTCCTATTCTACTTTATGTTGTGCCTTTTATTCTAAAGATGGGCCATATTCAACCTAATTACTACCCCCTTGCGTGGTGTTATCATACCCCCATGCTTACTCCTTGATAGTCCCTAGCAAGGTTTATTCTAGCCTTTATTTCTTTGGAGAATTCAAGAAGTAATTGCTTAGGCACTTCGTTACTCGTCAATAAGAGGAAATATACGAAGATCTTAATCTACAACGACTAAGCAGCACCCGGGTGTCTTCCAAAATACGAATCGCCCGAATCCTTGCTTTGTATATATAACTATACATATGTATACGTATATATCTATATATGTCTTTTTAGAATTTTCGGAATTCAGTGTGGGTTGGTAACTTTTTACGGCTACCCAACCCACCCAAAACTCGGTCAAAACCCTAAGTGCTAAGCATCTTGGTGTGAATGTTGTGATACACTCACTTAACGGTAATTGAGACAGACTTCGAGTTTCTACGCCTCTAGGTGACCGGAAAAGAAAATAAATTTTTGCCTGAAGGTGTATTTGTTCGATTGGTAGCTTTCTTCCTACGTTCATTTTACTTGGGGTCAACACAAGGATTTTCCAGTGTATATCTCCCCGGCTTGTACTACTTCCCCGCTTCGTCCTTAGGTGTTTTGGTCTTTTTTGTGCAATTATTGAGCTGGGCTCTGGACAACCGACCAATGGGCTGTTACCCACGATCACTTGCCAGCCATACTTGTGCGGTGAAGTGTGGTTTATTTTCTTTTCTTCTCTTTTTTTTTTTTTTTTTTTCGTAGGTGGCTTCCCTAATCTCAAATGTACCTAGAGGCAGCGAAAAAGAAATGGCCTGTGGCTCGATTTTGGACAACCTGCCAATGGGCTGTTACCCACGACAACTTGCCAGCCATACCACCCTAGAGAGTTCATTAGCTACCCAATTTCTGTCAAAATCTCCGAGAAGTGAGTCTGTGCAAAAATGTGTATAGATGCTTAGACTCAAAGTTTTCCTCAGTTAGAGGGTGAGTTGATAAGTCGTATACTTATTACCTTATTTATTAGGTGGATTAGAATAGCTTAAAGTTGCAAGGATTCACCGCTAAATCCATATTTTAACGGACACCAGGGCTGATTAAGCCTGAAAGCCTGAAAAGTCTAAGTGTTTAAGTTCTTTTTGTATTATTTCCTACTATTGACAAGTTTCTAATGCCTAAGTTTTTCTTCCTAAATTCAATTTTTTTTTTTAATCAATTAATTTATTCATTCAGACTGATTAATTAAGCTCAGGATTATGCAATTTACCATTCCCCCATGCTTAAGTTGGACAATGTCCTCATTGGCAGATGCATGGATGCAGAAGGGTTCAAAAAGATAGTACCTGAGTGACGTAAACTACCAGATCAGTCTGAATCTGCTGGGTTGCCTCCCAGGAAGCGCCGAGTTTAACGCCTCCAGCTAGGCGGTGCAAAACAGGAATGGCTTGGGTCAAGAAGATATGTTCAAAATTAACCAGACCCAAAATCAGAAGTCCACAGATGCGAATAAGGTTATGGCGGAGTCCCATTCCTAAGGGATGGGAATTCTGTATCATGCATGCCCATGTCAGAACCTCTCTTAGTTTGTGGGCATGCAAACAAGTTGTTGTGGATGAACGCACCCCAAATATGACACGCCAGACACTAAAGATGTAGGTTTTATATTCAACTTGTGTCCCTATAAAATTGTAATCCATCGAAAATGTATCAATTCCAGTGCATTCGGGTTGCGGGATTCTTATTCTGGTAGGGCAGGTAACAAAGTCCAGAGTTTCATACTGAGCCCTACAACGAAGCATGAGGCCTCTCTCCAAAGACGAATCCATCTCTCCCACAACTATGTTTTCATTGCTCATTTCCTCCAAGCCCTTGATCTCAAGAATATTTTCTTCAACCTCCTCTGTATCAGATTCACTGTTTGGGATTACATTAGAGGTAGGGTCAATTTCATCCTCTAGATCATATTTTTTCTCTCGGCCCTCCTCCAAATTTGTGATGGGGATTCTAACCGATTCATAATCAATTTCTTTGAAATTGTAACTCCATTCTCCATCTCCGACGTTGGCTGCTACTCCCACCGGATTACTTGTCTTGGGCCGATTAGATTCAGATTCCAAGGTCTCTCCCCTCACCTTCTCAGTTTCCTCCTGATGTTTGTTCTCAATGCTCCCCAAATTGTGTTCCAAGGAATCCTTACTGTCCTTATCCAATGAGCTATCCAACTCCTGAGGGATATCAATGGTGGACTGAACCAAATCAGGATGACTAGGTGTAGTCCAATTGATCATGGTAGGTCCTTGCTTTATGAATTCCATGAATGGCGTTGTATGCAACAGCTTTCTTTGGCCTTCTTCCCTCAATTGTTGGAACAACTCCAACATGGCATGTTGCCCTTTAACCAATTCTTGATTCTATCTGTGTAGTTCTAACTGGAGGTTATCAAGAATTGACATGGTGTCATTTGGTGTCCTTTGGATTTCCTCCTTGAAATCCAGGTTAAGAGAGTATGGTTGAGGTTGTGGATCAGAATCCATATTGGTGTTTAGGTTCTTGGGTGGGTCCTCTATTCTATCATGTTCAGGGTCCAGTTCTTCAAGAGGAACCATTCTCTGTTTGGTCCTACTCCATAATAGTTGAGGTTCTAAGTCCTCCTCCCAGTCAGATTCTTCATCAGGGGACCAAATCAGAGGTTGATGATCTTGGGCTTGCCTAGATTTCTGATCATTTTCTGATTTCCATTTGTCTAGAACTCCTTCTAATCCAAAGGTCAAGTAGGCAAGGTTGTTGAATTCAGATGACCTTTCTTGGTTATTATCCTGAGATGGGTAGGGTTCTTGGTGTTCTCCTAAAGTGTAGGTCCTATCACAGTAGAGCAGGTCGGACCTAAATGAGGAGGCATCGTGAGGACAATCGAGATATGGAGCCCCATGATTTGAATCGTACCCTTGGGTGGCTATGTTGGTTGTATTCCAATAAGAGGTTGGTGTGGTTTGGTCATAGTTGGGCCAAGAGGGATATTCAAGGTTGTACCCCCAACTTGGTGGTTGGTTAGCCCAAGTAGGCTGTTGGGGGTAGTTTGGGTAAGATGGATAGGCATTGAAATCCATGGTTTGGAAGAAATGGAGGGATGTGGGAAGAACAGATGCGAGAGAGTTGTGTCCTCAACCAAGCAAACAATCCTAGTCCTTATGGTGTATTCCTTAGAAGACCTAGAAATCTCACAAAGGTTGATTAAGTCCGTAAGCACTAGACTCCCCTTCCTGAGGTTAATCTGGCTAGGTTGATTACGAGGGGATTGCAGGGAAGGTTCTTCCTTTGGCTTGCGCCTCTGGTTCCATAGATCCCACAACCGCGGTCGTTTGACACTGCCCCACAGCCTAGTCACCAGATTCTACCAAGGGAATGAAAGCCAAGTGCCTAGCAAACAAAACCTCACCTTTTGAGACTTAACTCAGTCCTGCCTAGGGCACGTCTACTCAGTTTTAAAGGGTTAGGATAGTGCTTGTGCTTAGGGTGATGTGATGAGGCGTTGATTGGGGTGGTGCCTCTTAATTTCCACTTTCAAAGTGTGTGCTTCTAGCAAAACATGATTTTCAAGCAAGGATTTTTAAGGTGTGGTGTCTTTTAGTATTTTATCCTTACTTTAGTGCTTTTTAGGGTTGACGTGTCTTAATGTTTTCAACCAAGTTCCAGTGGGCACGTCAAGTTCTGCACACAATTTGATGAAAGTAGATTTCCTTTTTCTTCTGTAGAGGCTCTAAAACCCTAGTGTACTCATCCTAATGATCATGCAGCTTCTATTGGATGCGTCGATTTTAGGGTTGAGTGGTGTGGCCTAGGTCAGCTCACGGTGGCTTCGCAAACACCACTCAAGAAAAAGAAAAGAACACTCCAAGAGTTTATTCAGAATGTTAGAGTGTACATTTTTTTGTGGGGTGATGTGTTAAGAATGTGGGTCAAGCAATCATTCACCATGCCAATTTTTTTAGTTTTTTACAATTTTTTTTAGCTTTTTCACGCAAGCAAACAATGAGAGACAGGTTACTCACTATCGGTCCTCGAGGTGCCTACTCCCTTGCTACCATCGTGGAATGCGTCGCTTCGCCGTCCATGCGTCGAATTCCTGCAACCGTCAAGTAAAAAGGAAAATAGGGCATTAGACGATGTGAGAATGAGTGTGGAATGGAGGTGATAAAACAAATCCGTTGCATCCCCGGCAACGGCGCCAAAAACTGACGTGGTCTCGTGCGTGTGTGTTAAGAGGTGTCGTTATAGTTGCACTTGATACGTCGGTTTTGAAAGAAGTAAACGAAGGTGAGTCCGAGTGTCGGTCTCAGGGAGGCGTGGAAATCGGATTTTGTTTACCACTTGTTGTCACGAAAAAGGCGGAGCTTTGCTTGCAAAAGAGACGGTTTTGAAAAGCGAGAGATAAAGAGAGAGAGTTTAGGGTTAGAAAGCTCTTGGTTTTGATCATGCACTTTAAGCAGAAATTAAAATGGCGACTAAATGGAAAATAATTTCATTAAACATGCATTCATAGTTCATGGTTTACAACATTAAATACATGCTTCAACAAAAGTAAATGAAAGCTTAAAAGAGAGAGAGAGAGAGGTAGAGAGAGAGTGGAGAGCGACGAGGCAGCCACGGCGGTGGAGGAGGCTCCGTCGGCGGCTCGTCGTCTCCGGTGATTACAAGAGTGCCTAAAACTAGCTAGGAGAGGAGTGGAGTAGTTGCAACTGGGAGAGGATGCCTTGAATGGTGGTAGAAGGGGGTTTAAATAGAGTTAAGGGCTTCCTAAAAGAAGAATGTGCTTTAGCGACATCCAGAACGTCACTAAAATCGCTTCCAGATACGTCGGTGAAGCCCTCCTGCCGCCGGTCAGCTGCCCGCCCCGCTCTCTCTCCATGCGTGATCCGTGGACGTTGAACGAGAGCCGTCCGATCGAAGATCGGACGGCTGAGATCCTCCTGCGCCCGCGCTTAGATCGCGCCTCGGGCGCGCGTGCGCGCGTGCGTTTCCGCCCGGCGTGCGCTCGCGTGGGCGTTCAGCAGCTGTCATCGCGCCGCGTGGCGCGATCCTGGCCGCCCGCTGCTGATCGGGCAGTCCAATTTTGCCATACCCTTTGCTCTCGCTTGATTTCCGCTCCACGCGATTCGAACGCGCGTCGCTGCGATGCGGGCGTGCGCGCTAGCCGTTGCGCCACGCCCGCGCTTTGTCACGGCGACCGCGGGCGAGCGCGCGGATCTCGGCCGTTCGATCGAAGATCAACGGCCGAGATTCGTCCTTGGTTGGCTTGAGGGCGTGCGAGCGGTGGGGGCGGGGCGACGTGGCACTTTCTGGGCCGTTGATCTCCAGATCAACGGTTAGAATTTCTTGGGCCCATTGTGGGAGCTTCGGATGTCGGATTTGGCCGATCTTGAGTCCGTTGGACTCCGTTCGTCGTTCTGAATCCATCCGTGCAGTCCGATTGCTCATCTGAGGCCTACTTTGACACATGCTTTACACAAATGGCCATTAATGCAGTTTATAAGCAATCTTGGTACTTGATGCATGCAATGCTCCTATTCTACTTTATGTTGTGCCTTTTATTCTAAAGATGGGCCATATTCAACCTAATTACTACCCCCTTGCGTGGTGTTATCAATCAACCAAAATATCTTGATCGACCAACCAACTTCATTAACTAATCAAATAAGCCAATTATAGGAACTTGATAAATATCCTTTTGATCGACCAAGTAAATTGACTGATCAATTAGTGATCGACCAATTAGCCTTAATTGATTGACTAATTTAATTTCCTATTCAGGAAAAACTTTTAGTATAAATAGAGGTCGTATGCAGCCCATCTTTACACAACTTTCAAGAGAAATACCTTTCAAGAAAATAGATCTTCTCGTGCTTATTTCAAAAGCCTTCGGGCCATGTTCTTCATGTTCTTCAAAAGTACGATGTTTTGAATGTCTGCAAAAAATTTGGTTTGATCTTTTATTGAGGTTCCATAGAAGTTATTTCTATTATTTTATCTTGTTGCTTTGATTTATGGATCCTAAGATTGTTGGAAAGATCCGTGGTTGTTGTTTCTTGTTTTCTTCAGGATAAAAAGAGAAGTGGTTGTAAGAGGTTGTGTGATGGGAACACCATCATAAGCCCTAACTAGCCTATTTTGGTCATAAAAAGATAATACAAGCTCCTACATAACCATTAGAGGGTCTTAAATGCTTGATGTTCTGTTTTGAGAAGAAAAGATGAAATGAGGATTATTTCTACAATTTTAACAGTATTTCACAACTACAGAATAACCACGGGGTATTTCAAGGGCTAATTGAAGGTCAAATGGTCACAAATGTCTAATAAGAGGGTCCTTGCAGAAAGAAACGGGTTTTCCACTCGTTTCAAGAATTAACGGACATTTAAAACCCTAAAAATCGACCTGCTTAAAGAACTGAGGTTCTAGTCAGAATAAAATTTACCTAAACCTTCTGAAAATCATAGACAAATATTCTATAAGATTTGGTACCTTTGATTTGACCATCAGAACCCATTTTGACCTAAAATAGGTCATAGACGGAAAGTTGCTCTAATTTGGGTTTCTACATAATTTTTCCAATCAAACTTGGTCAAACTCAAAATTCAATTTCAACATCAGATTCTTTTGGTTTAAATTAGGTTTGTACTAAAATTTGGGCATAATCAGAGTTCATCTTGACCTAGTTTGCATTTCAGTCCAGACATGTCTTTTTATCACACAATGGCCTTAACTTTTTGAATTCTTTGCAAATAGGCCCCTAGGTTTTCCATCTTCTTCACATTCCAGTCCTTGCACCATTAATGGAAACTTAGAACCTCCATCGTGAGATTCGAGCGAGGATTTTCGCTCGTTTCTCAATCAATCACTCCCAAATTTGAAAGGGAAATTTCTTGAGAAATTCCCTTCTAATTGAGACCATTCATAGATCCTAGAACCCTCTGAATTCCTCATATGAACATTTTGAAACCACGTGTTTCATGCTTGCGTGTGAAGCTCAAAGTTTGCAAGCTTATTTCCAAGCTTGGAACTCCATTGTAAGCCCTACAAATGGACTTACATCGTGTTCCTCACCTCCTTAGCAAATCTTGACCTCAGAAATCCTCCCCTTCTCCTTCTTTGGCCACCTTTAGATTTTGCTCCAGTGACCACCTCCGTTCTCCCTCTTCCAGCCGTCCAACCATCAAATTAGATGGCCCAAATTCTTCCTTGCACACCTCTCTGGTAAAAAAGAGGACGTCCCTCTACCTCGTTCGTCGTCACTGCCTTGTCGTCCCTTCCTCCTTCTCTGGTTCTAGTCAGACACAATCGGAGCTCTTCGGCCTCCTTCCTCTTCTCCAAGGCCCTCTATCTTCTCCTCTTCTCACCTACATTAGTTCCCCCTCACCTGCACTCCAAATCAACCATGCTACCACCTACTACACAATTGTCTTCCTCTGCTCTGGCGACACTCCAGCGAAGCCTTCTCGCCTCTCCACCGCACAAAACTCATCACCGCCACCTCCATTAGCTCCACCTCGACTCACCTTACGAAAGCCCTCAACCAATTCTTCTTCACGACCACTCAAGTACCCTACCGAACATTGCCACCTTTATGCTCACAGTATGCCTTTGCCAGCACTCTCCGACCCCTCTCATAGCACGCCACCGCCACCATCGCCCTCGCCATGCCGTAGCGAAGATCCTGAGCATCTCTGACGTGGCCATCGAGCCATTTTTCTCCTTGCAGGTGTTCGCGGTTCACGCCATTAACGAGGCTTCTTCAAGCAACCCTTGGAGCCTAGTTCATGAGTTCCTCCTCGATTCCACGCCCAGGCTACATGGAAGGCTCCCAGGTGTCTTCCTAGGCACTCAATTGCGACGTCTAGAATCTTGAGCACCATCAATTTGAGGCCCTGCTCCTGCTATTTTCATGTGAAGAGAACCGTGGGACTTAGTCCCACATCGTAGATCGAAGACGCAGCTGCAGCAAATAAGAAGATTTTGTGCATTTACCCGATCACCCAAGTACACGGGGGTCGGGTCCCCCTCACTGCCTCTGCACACCTCGTTCGCGACCCATGCCACGCAGACTTGGTCCCCTAGCTGGATCCGGTTACCCGATTAGTCAGGTTTGAGAGAAAGAAGAGAAGAGAGAGAGAGAGAGACGGGGGTTTTTGCCTCACTCTCTAACTCTCTAATACTTAGAAGAATTCAGAAGAGGATTTGCCTCTGTTGTGTGTGGTTGTTGTGCCTCTCCCTGAGGCTTGAAGAGAAGAAGAGAGGCCTTTGCCTCTGATTGGTTAAGGCATCTAAGCGCCTACTCTGTCGTCTAATATTCTGAGGGAGTTGATATACTGTGGTTGAGCTTTACATTCATATATTAAGTGCTTGTAAAATTTAAAGAGTAATTTGGTGATTCAAATCACCATTTTATTCTAATCTTTTTGCACTTTCAGACTTTGAGTTCTCTAATATATCATTTCTGATTATTCTTCTCGTTATAATTGCCTATATTTTTGCTTAAAATTGTGATTAGTGAGAATTAAATTGCAATTGTTTGCTCCCTGGGTTTGACCTCGGATACTCTTTTGAATTTGAGTTATAAATTATATTTGTTCGTGCGCTATTTCGGCTTTATTACAATGAAGTGATTTTAAAACCTCGATTTAGCCCATCAATATTGTGCCACCCTCGTTCAAGTGGTACGGTTAGTGGATTGACTAGCTTGGACTAGTCGGAAAAATCCTAAGCTAGGAGGCTTAGGCAGTGGTTTTTACCCGGTTTGGGTTTCCACTGTAAATCAGGTGTACTCTGTGCTTGAATCTTTTGCGATTTATTTTTTTTGATCTGTGCATATAATTTTTTAAGGCAAAATTTTTAAGGCGATACTATTCACCCCTCCCCTCTAGTATACGTTGCGAGCTGCAGGATATCCTCCTACTCTCAGTTGTATGGGGTTATAAACTGAATTCAGATTGTAAATAATAATTCTTCGGATAAGGGTATTGTACATGGTTTTTGGATGTTAGGAACCCATCCTAAACTCAGATGCAATTCTGAGTGGGTTACCCGACGTCTGATGATCCATTAGGCATCTGATGCCCTTGATCCTGATGTTTGATCCCTTGGTTAGACTCCCTACAACTGGATTGCCGTTCTAGGGACAAGTCCTAGTGATTGGACGCCTGATATTACATCGAGTGCCCAATATGCTTGATTCTGACGTCTAGCTAAGGAATCAGCTAGTCACCAGTAGCTGTCGGGAGTGGGATGTGATTCTTGGATGTCTGACACATGATGTTGGACGTCCAATTTGAGGTGTGGTTCCGTTTCGCATGGAATCTTCCCACGGGAATCGGGAGCTTAATCTAATTAGTTAAACCCCAACTTTGTAGCCATGAATGTAAGCTAAGAATCCTAGTTAGCATCTAATGTCAGGAAACTCATATTTTGGGCATAATTAAGACCCAGGGCGGTTGATCCTAAATGGAAATAAAATAGACCCTTTAGTGGTACAAATCCTAATTTGGAAACAATAAAGAGAAGATTATAAAGTGAATGCATGAGGCCATGTGAATAACATTTTGGGCAGGTGAATAACATTCCTGACATTTATAAAGTGACTCCATTAGGGACTTTTGTAACAATAAAGATTTGGGGTCTTAACTGTATGTTCTGGGGAGGTACTCCTATACCCAGTGTAGATCCTGGGTGAGGAGAGAATCAACTCTAGCAATGGACTACTAATACGAGTTTCATGTGAATCTTTGCCCCTACACGAGGATAGCCATCTTGAGAGGTTGCGGGACTTACCCACTCCACTGTTAATTGTATAATTTGGGTAATCAAACGAAGGGTTTAAGCCAGGGTTTGGGAGCGGCAAACGCCTGGTACTGGTAGCGATGACAATTATCGGTACTTGTTGAATCAAAATAAGTTAAAATAACTTAAGTCTGGTACTGAGGGCACCTTGTATCGGTACTGGTGACCCGTACCGATACCGCGTGAGTTCAGTAGCCATGGCAACGGAGGTGCCCAGCACTGATACCTAAGACTAAGACCGATACTGGTGTACTTGTTCTAAATCGTTGAACGCTGTGAAGAGATTAATTGAATAAATCGGGTTAAGGGTGAAACCATAATATTGAGATCAAGGATCTCTTAGGTTCAGGGTACGAATGTGTGCGCGTATTGGTGGTCTGCATTACAGAGGGTCTTGGTGGTGCAAAACTTGGGTTTTGGGTACAAAAGGCAGGTTTTGTAGTCTTGGTTTGGACAAGCATCTTAACCTAGCAATAGGTCAGGATTACTTGATAATAGATGTATGCTGTTTGAGTATACTAATGATAGGGAGAAGGTTGCTGATGTTTGATAGTTTTTAAATGTAATAACTATATTGAACTGTGTGATTCTGATAATTAGAAATCCCGTGTAATGTTAGAACATAGTTGGGGGTCTAGCAAGTACCCCAATGGATAGGGATGAATGGGAAAAAATTTACAATTAGACACTAGAGGGGTGAAGCATATGTATTGGTGTGTGTGTGTGTGTACATCTATAATTTGAGCATGAAGCTCCCTAAACACATTAAAAGCAATCTGAATTGACTAAATAATGGCTTGAATCTCACGAGATGACACCTATGACTCGATCCGAGTCTAATAAGAGAAATGCTTGGATCCTAAGGTCTTGAGTAAGACCCCAAGAGATCCACGAGGTCCTTAGGATTGCATTCCGGGCATGGAACCCAAATGAAATCAAAGAGATGGTAAGTCAACTAGGTGAGCTCGTAAGGCTGCCCCCTTAGACTTGGTGAACCATGGGTTCACTGCTCGGGTAGAAGACCCGAGCTGTTGTGGTAGCAAGAGGCTACTAAGGAGATCTGCCTCGGAATAGGAAAGGTTGCTAGGTTCGGTGACAAGCCTTGGGGTTGTCACTGGTGTTTGGTACGTTGATGTACCCGAATCCAACTCGATGTGGAGGTACTCGAGCAAGAGGCTCACTAAGCGCCCGCACGTGTGGAGAGGCCAGGGTACTTGGATGGATTGGTTGAGATCTCGTCAGATGGCGGATTGAGAGGGCACACCCGAGGACTACGCTCCTATGGGGAGCTGCTCCTACTGGGAGCATTAATGTGGCTTGGCAATTCTGGCCAATCCTGCGATAATGATCTAGTTTAATCTGTCACTAGTCCTTGTTAGACACAGATTGGGCTCATGTTTCGTGATCACAAGCCATAAGCCTTGGGTAGCTCCCAAGAGGCCCGACTCTTCTGACTGAAGTCAGCAACGTACTTGATACGTCGAGAACGAGCACGCCTTTCTAGAGGATTAACAGACTACTAGCCTCTCCCTTGGCCAAGGCGAGACTATTAGGCTGGGATTTAAAAGAAAGGATGCATCTCAATCTCCTCTAATAGAAAGGGATGATTTCCAGAATCTGATCATTGAGGCGAGCGAGGGAATAAATTATTATACCAAATCAAGGAAAGAACTTGGGTAACTTGTTAATGGGTTACTGGACCAAGGTGATTGGTGTAGGCTCTACAGGAGGCGGTGAGATTTGCGTGATAAAAGAAATAATGCAGAAGTAAAGTAAACAATCTCACAAAATAACAATCACATAGGTACACAAAGGTTTTTAGGTGAAAACCCAAACTCGGGTAAAAACCACTACCTAAACCTCTCGATTTAGGATTTCCGGATCGACTGAGTCGATCAAATCCACTAACAAGTGACTTAAATGAGGGTGACTTAACCTCTTACAACCACGCTACTTAGACGAGGGTCGCGTACCTCAAACCTCTCATCTTCACAAGGAGTATTTTATCTCACGGAGATAAGAATTTGCAAAGTGAATACCCAACCAAGAACAAACGAAAATTACAATAGACCTATAGAGCCATAAAGTATTTATCTTAAACTTAGCTTATATAAGAAAAAAAGAACTTCCCTTAGATGGAAGTGAAGTGCACAGTAAATCGGTACTCTCAAATGAGGATTGTATAGATGGGAAAGCAATGGCACTTTTGGCACTTGATCTTTCTCTTCTAGGACACAAAAGGTATGGAAGTAGTATTCTTGGGTGTGTCTAATAAAGGAAGGGTCCTCTTCTATTTATAGGTGGCTTAGGAACCCTTAAGAAGGCTATGGAAGCCTTAGGTAGCGGTTAAAAATAAATCCAAGGCTAATCAGGCTAGAATCAGGGCTATTAACGATTCTGACAGTGTTATCAGAACATACATCTGGGTCTTCTCTAATTTTATGGTCGGACGTCTGATCTAGAAGAGTGGATCAATTGGACGATGTTGGATCAAAACAGATGGCTAAAGGTTACTTTTAAAACGTCTGGACTTAAGGCCAGACATCTAATTCTAGACGAGTTTTCTTCTTATTTTTGTCCAGACCTAAACAGGGTTCTAGGATAAGTTGGTCAGACGATAGGTCGGTCGTCTAGCACAAAATCTGGATGTCTGGAAATGCAATCTTCTATGAAAATGGATTTCCCGAGGCTCAAACGACTATAATCATTGACAAAAATGATTTGGGAATGGATTGACCTAACGTCTATTTATCAGACGTCTAGGGATCTCTACAGACGTCTGAAAGTGAATGTTGGTCAGATTAAAGGTTAATCCTCAACGATTAGTCTGATAAAGCCAACGATCCTCTAGTTGGATGTCTAGAAAGGTCATCATACGTCTTCTAAGATGTCTGGATTAAGGGCTGGATGTATGAAACTAGTAGACAGAGAGCGAGTTGCCAGTCTAAGTGTTTTGGACGTTTGATCAAATAGTCAGACGTCTTAAAGTCTAAAATCGGACATCTGATTTTCAGATTTGATGTCAGATCAAGTTGTTTCATGCCTATTTTAGCTTTTTAAGTTCTCTACGAAAAATCTAAGTATCCTAAGGTAAAGTAAGTATTCCTAGGACTACTGTTTAGTTACTTTGAACTCTTTAACATATAATCTAGAAAAAAATAAAGAGCAAAGAATAACAAATGAATACATGAATAAATGTATCTATCCTATTTTTCATCTCCTTCCTTCTTCAAGCTTTCGCGCCAAGTGAAAGCTCTTTCTCCTCCACCAAGCTCCTCCAAACCGCCATGGATGAGAGCTTGAGCTCCTTCTTCACACTTGTATTCATTTGCAAATATCCTGAAACTCATAAGTTCAAATTGTAAATGTTAAATAGACAAGTGTTTTGTTATCATCAAAATTAATGATCGTGGTACCCTTGTACCAACAATTGGTCGTACCAGGTAGGGTTTGAGAAACTAGAACCTAGAGTGTGGGTTTAGGCAAGGAACTAGCCAATAATTGAAACTGTACACTTTCCTATTTGGTTGAGATACAACAGATAATTGTTCCCTACTAAGCCAATTGGCTCATCCCTATTTTGTGACCTACTTTCAGGTTGTCATTGTGGGTCATTGACGAATGGGATTTGTTGCTGTACAAGTATGCGTGCTCTGATGATAGGTACATTTTATGCTTTGGTTTACAACAAGTTTATGTTTGTTACTGTTTTTCCTATATCAATTATATGCCATTTTTTTGCAAATTTTCTTCCATTTTATGCTGTAAATGGAACTTTTTTTAGCTCAACTTGATTAGGTACAACCCGAATTAAATAAACCAGCACCTCTTTCTTTTCCTTCCCTCGGGACCCTGACCCTCGCTTAGGGGTTTGGGTTTTTTGGGGCATAACATGTGTGTTGTTCGAACTCTCCCTGCATGGAGTCTACTAATCATCAGTTTCAAAATATTCATCTAGTCTTTTGCATTATGGAATGTGTTGCTCTCAAGTACAACGATTTTAAAGTGCATATTATCAACCCTCTTGCCTTTTTCTCTCTCGGTGGTAACTCCAATCTCATTAAGCATGAGAGAGGTATCTATGCTATCATTTGATGCTCCACTTGGTGGATTTGCAACAAGTTAAGAAATGATTCCTTTTATTTTCAAACTATCTCCTCTTTCATGGAATATTTTTAAACTTCTATGGAATGTAGGAATTGGCCTAAAACTCAAACACCCTGCCCCTTGCATAAATTGGATTCAGCCTACCAATGGCCTAAAAATCAATATGGCTTTGTTCACTGGGAATTGTAATGGTTTTAGGTTTGGATTATTAGCAATCCTAGTGGTGATTTGATTGGTGTAGGAGTCATTTCCTCACAAATTTGTCAAAGGGAAATGTTGCTTTTAAACTCTTTATATCATTCACTCTCATATTATAGGCATCTATCCCCGTGAATTCAAGTGGAGATAGATTAATGTCTACTCTCCCATTGGTAGGTTGGGAAGTTACCTATTGCTTGGTAGGTTCTATCTTGTTAAATCCTTCAAACATCTTATTATTGTTTTTCATTTTGTGCACAGGATAACAAATGCAATGGCAAAAGATCTCTTGGATCTTGTTCATGCTATGCAACCAGGAGATTGGATGATCTTCAACTCCGGTTTGCAACTTCTGAAATAATTGATAGGGATCCTAAAGCTAGAAACAATTCAAATGCCGTACATCTCTCTTTGAGGGCCTGCTCATTCTGGCCCTAGTCTTTTTTATACTTTTTGTCCATTCTTTTGTATAAGATTGTACTTGTATACTCACAACTTGTATGTTTTCTTTCCTTGTATCTGACGGGCTTCCTTTTTGCTTGTTCTTTGGCTTTGAGATTGCCAGCATGTCAATTTATTATGGGACATCAATTCTTAATATCTCTAATATATTGGCATGAATGGTAACCTTAAGGTGGACATAGGCTTTTTCCTTTTTTGGCCTAATAGTATATGTAGCATGTAACAAAGCTCAATGTGTTTTGGCCTAAGCACAAGCACTACATATAGTTGAAGGCTTTGCAGGTGTCTCAAAAGCTTAAATTTATTTACAATAGCAAAAATAGTAGGAAAATTAGCATGGCCAAGATGTTGGTGCCAAGTTTAAAGAGAAACTTTCTCAGTAGGTAGAGCTTTGAAGTAGATTCTTGAAATCTTGGAAGAAGATGAGTGCTTCACTAGAACTCATAATTGCTAGAGGCCACTCCTAATTTGACCTCACAAGTGTGTTTTCTTTATCACCCAATCCTTTGTATCAACATCATTATCATTAAATGTTATAGAACATTTATTGTCAAATGTAAATTGACAACCAGATAAAAGATTTTTCTTTGTAGTAGGAACATGGAGAATTTGTTTAAGATGTAGCTAAAAGGAAGAGATATAACAATAGAACTAATATGTGAAATGTGCATACGTTGGTCATTCACAAAACACATTTCATTTTGATTGTAAAATTTAAGGCTATCGTCGATATTGGCCAAGGAATTTGTAATATGATTGGAGGCATCTAAATCTAGATACCATAGTTCTCAGCTAACATTGAATTCAATTGAGTTGATCTTAGGAGCAGTAGTATTGCCCTAATCATATTTGTAGTAGCAATGAAGTTCAATGTGATTGTTCCTACCATATATCTATCACATGTTAGTTCTAGAAGAGGTTCTATTGAAGTGATTGACTCGACTTCTTCTAAGACTAAATCAACCATGAGAGGACCATCATCCATAAGTAGAGTTAGTATCTCTTAATTATAAGTACCTCTTCCTCTAAATGCAACATTAATAGAAATATTAAAGAGGATTGGAAGTGGAGTAGACACTATTCATGTGCAGGAAGAAAAACAAGTTCTTTAAAAGAGATTAAATCAGAACGGCTGATGACAAACAAATACAAGTTCACACTTTGGCCTAAGGCTGTTGAGGATGGCAATAATGAGTTTGTCATTATAAAGTGGCTTAACAGAAGCAATGTGTAAGTTTTTGGCAACGGACTTAGCATTCCTAGAATACTCATAAATGGAAGAATCACCTTTCTTTATAGAGGTTAGGTCAGCCTCGTATTGAAACATGTGTGACCTCGATGGAATAGCAATGTAGTTGTCAAGAAATAGCTAAATAGAATGAGAAGACAAAATATGGATGACCTCTGTTTTAATCACCTCAGACACGAATGCGAAGAGCTTGCTCCTGAAAAGCTGGTCTTAATGATGTCATTGAATATAGTCGTTAGATGGAACATGTAGGTCATAGGCTTAGAGCAAAGAAGTGATATGAACTTGCCACAACATGTAATTTGTGGCATTGAGTTTGAATGGGATAAAATGTTGAATGTTGTTTAACAAAAAAGCATTATAAATATGGGTATAGAGATTCCCTCTAATTTACAATTCATGCCACTTTACCCTAATAAAATACTTTGTAAAGCTTAGAAGTTGGGGAAGGTGCCTTTAATCAAAATATAGACAATAGGTACCGGGGAGAAAAATCTAAGAGCAACAAGGAAGTTGGTATGATTGGGACAAGGGGTTCATAGTATCTTGAGAGGGATCTCATTAATGGAATGAGTGAAATTGGCAAAATTTCCCTCAAAATATTCTAATTTGTGCATTATGGATATACATCTTGGACATCCCATCAAAGTTTTTTTAACTAAACAGCAGTTCAAAAGATTACTGGATACTCTAGTAAGGTTATTGATTTTGAGGTTGATTTGGGTGGTCTAAGGTCAAGCTAGATTTTCAGAAGCCTCTAATGAAACACACAAAGTTTTAATTAATGCAAAGATAGGTCTATCATTTTTCTCCTGGTCAAATATAAAGGACTACCGAGGTTTTGTATTTTTGGTGAAAATATGGGACATCTTTATCGTAAGTACCAAATGCTGCTAAAAGCTTGAACAGAGGGAAGGGAAAGTCAGGTGGGGTTCATGTCTAAGGGTGGGCAATTGTTTGATTTGGGTAGGTTCAAGATGTTAGATTTGAGTTGTATTCAATTTGAGTTGACAAAATAATTACCTATAATACAAATAAATTAGATCGAGTTTGAGTTAGGTGAAATTTATATTTTACACGTATTTGTTAATAAAGGAGGATTTTTTTTTAAAATATTTTGTAACATAATAGCGAGTAAATACTTTATTTATTTTATATAAAAAATTAAATACTATCTATAATTAAAAGGAGAAAGCTTCTAAAAGATATCTTAATATTATTTACAAATTAATTAACCTATACATTTAAATTTAAGTATGGATAGGTGCAACCCATAAGTCACCTAATTCTATAGTTTGAATTATTTTAATGATTCGAATTATATATATATAGACACAGTTAATCCATCAACCAATTTAAAATCTATATAAATTTTACAATTTAGATGTTGATCCGACTCACAACTAAGGGTGTTAATCAAATCGAACGAACTCGAACATAGATATGTTCAAGTTCGAGTTTGATAAAATATTCGATGTTCGAGTTCATTAAATGTTCGGTTACAAATGTTTGAATTCAGTTCGTTATTAGTTCATTTGCTTTGTTTGAATGAACATGTTCGATTAACTTCGATAATATGTTCGATATCAGTAAGCTTGCTAACGGTTCATTCAATAATAGTTCGTTTGATAAATAGAACATTTTATATTTGAATATCTACCATAATCAATGTTTATGAGTATGAAGGGTAATTCATACATATGGATTCATGTATGTACGTTGGTAGCTTAAACTAAAGTGGACAAAAGCACAACGACCTTTTACATGGAGACCCCTAAACCCTTAAAACACTCCACATTCCTACAAATATTCTCAATGAATGCTCTTTCTTACTTAAAATTACACAGTATCTTTGAAGCCAAAGTGTCCAAAAAAATAGCAAATAATTCCATCCATTCCTTTTACGTCCAGAAAGAACCCCTCAAAGGGCACCTTTGAAAACCCCCCTTACGAAGATGAATCACTTAATCAAATCTAGTCCAATCCATCCTTGTGAATCTACAAAAGAAAATTAAGTTCTTACAAGAATAATAAACAAAGCACCAGCATGTTGTATGGTACATTTGCCACATGAATCATGCAAGGACTGAAACGGGATTTGCAGATTAAAGTAGTTTCAAGGACTTCCTTGCCAAAACAAAAGGGTGGAAGGAAAACACACATGAAGCATATCTCTAAGAAATTTGGTGTTTCTGGAAAATTTTGCTCGCTTTCCATCGAAATTCAAAATCACAGCAGTAATTTCTTTTTTACTTTCTTCCAATTCACTTGAAGAATCTTCACTTGGAGACAATAGATTTCAATTGTATCAATACCATCATAATTGCTTCAGAACATCATCACCAATTCCCATCCTCAGAACAGACAGTCCTATTTCACCACTGATACCACCTGCTTTCTCAAATTTTAAACTCCTAACCATTTCTACACTATAGTATAGACTCCCCCAACTATCAAATAAACCCCCAAGACCCATAACACCAAGCTAACGAGAATCACACCTGGACTATGGCATGGTACTGCAACGTCACAGATTTTAATTTAATGCTCTCTCATGTTAGTTAAAACAACCTCTAAAATAACCTCATCCACGTCACCTCATAACAAACTAGGGAGGTAAATCCTAACTTTAACCACAAGGGTTTGAAAGACCACCCAATACACCAACAACATGAGATCATCCAAATCGTCGAATCAAATACTAAAACAACTAAAATATAGGGAACCCGATCCCCACCACGCAACCAACTATAAATGACAAAACCCTAACTTCAATAGTAAAGGTTAAGGGGCAAAAAGACGTGATCGAATTCGAATATCAACAATGAAGTGACATGAGCCGTGATCGCATGGTTTCCGCTTAAGAGGGAGGGAAAGGGAAGTGGTTTTGGAGATTGAGTAAGTGAGAGGTGAGCGTGTGAGGGTGGGGGGAGCGAACTTGCACCTTGGAGGAGGAGCCGAGGAGGGCATTGGCGACAACGTCGAGGGGGTTAGAGGAGGTGGATGTCCCGGGGACAACGCAGGCTACACCACCCATCACGAGGTCCCTCTTCGCCATGTCCCCCCCACCCTACACAATCGCTTTTGCTACTTTGCTTAGTGAGAAGGAGATAGAATAGAGGGGTGTATGTGTTGGTTGGTTGGGTGGTAGCTAGTGAGAGAAGATGGCAGTGCACTAACATTGGCGATGGCGAGAGGAGATTAAAATTTAGGAGAGCCCAAGTTGAGGTTGGGATTTTAGACTTTACTTTTATTGATGGATGGTGTGGGAGTGGGTAAAGGAGGTTGAAACTTTAGTGACTTGAGTGGCGACGGGATGGACTATTGGTTTCTTCCACTTTTTTTTCCCTCTTTCTTTTTTTTTTTAGCTTTTGAGGCATGGAGTGGGAGTAGAGGGAAGGTAAGGGTTAATTTTTTTTATTAATCAAATGAAAGTTTTATATTTACATTAATATAAATTTATATCTACCTATATTTTTATATGTACGTATTTTCAAATTCAAATTCTTATCGAATGAATATATACTATATTTATATTCAATTCATTAAATTAACAAACGTAATTTTAATATTCATGTTCAATTTATTTTTTTTCGAATGAATTTTTATCAAATATTTTATTAAATAAATTCAAATTAAATTTAAACGATTCAATTCGATTAACCGGCCAACTCACAATCCACTCAACTCAAATCAAATAAACTATTTACAATAATTTTAAAGCACCTGCCCCTGTTCTTACCCGGAACTTGCACCAGTACTTCATATATTAAAGTTCTCCATGGAAATATCAAAAAAAGCCTCCAAATGTGCCCCACCTTTATCCCCCAACACGTGCCAAAGAAAAGCCTCTAAAACCTCTTTACATCTACATCTCGAAACCCGAAAACAATAAGTACCTTTGTATAGATTTATTTATTTATTTTTCTTTTTTTAGGACAGATGTGGTATAAAATGTAAATATTAAAATATTTTATTTTAACTTGGTACAGAATACATCACATCTCTATATAGTAAAATACGTCGTACATCATATGATATATTTTTATATATTTCCTCTTTTTAAGAATTTTCTTGGAATAGTTATAACAGTCAGTGAAGAGGTCTTATTCCACCTCAATTCTTTCAAGCAAAAACAAAAATTTGCATCGCTAATCATTTATATAAAAGGATCTAATACCCACATGTTTTGGTTCCATCAGTAACCTGTTGCAAATTACTGTCTTGTTATTTTCTTAAATAATAACATCCAATTATTAAAAATGTTGCAGGTAACTGGTGAGATAGTGTAAATCGTTATAATACCACTAATCTTGTCATTTATTTGCTTAACAATTTGTTGACCGAATCAAAGAAGTTATTTACTTAAAATACTTATGAAAATTGTTGTCAAGGCTTATCAGTTATTAGCCATATAAAATACAAAGGATTCATTTTATCTCCCCTATTAAAAATCTTTCCAATTCCATCCCTTGGTAAAGGTGAAGAAAAAAAATAATTTAGTTCATTAAATGAAATTAAAAGAGGATATAAACAAATTGGCATTAGTAGGTAGATTTGGTAAAGATGGCTTAATTAATGCAAATTCAAAGAATCACAATGTTGGAAGTCTTGAAGGGAGTTTTATCCCATAAGTTCATAACAGTTGCACCTACATCAACGGTCAATAATTGTTAGTATAGGTTGAAATAACCATCATTGTAGGTGTAAAGAACTATTCCAACAGTTAAATGAAGTGTTGCCTTAAGAGACGTCGTTATAGCCTATACCGAAGATAAAAACCATCAATGTTGCACATACAACAATCTCATTTACAAAGTTATCCAAATTTGGTGATAGTAGCAACAACTACAATTTTATCCATCGATGTATGATGAAAAATGTCAATAAAGTAGGTAGTAACTCCAATTTTATTTAGAATATAATATTAACATGATTATTTGTCACTAAATCCGTCAATGTAGATATGAAAACCTTGACTACCATATCATATTCAATTTTACAACAATGCAATATCTTACATCATCATCAACAACAATATTTACCTTTATTCAAGTAATATTAAAGAAAAATATACAAGATGACTTTTGAAATAACAAATTAAATTATTTATAAATCATATATTTGTATCCAATAGAATATTTTTTATATATAATTTTAAAAGGAAATTGTGTCTACGAGCACTATAAACGACATGAGCCACAACGCATCATTCGAGCATGCCCTATACACACATAAATTGAGGCTAGAAGGTACAAGTAGCTTCTATCCTAGAAGTTCGTCAAAATATAAACCCTCCTTTGGTTTTCTTCTAATTGCTCCAATGGTTCATTAATTTCTAGGTACCTCAACTATGAGTTCTTAAGTAGGTTGCAAATGTTTTCGATCAACTTGGGGTGATGCACAACTACAAATCATTAAACATTATGCATGTTATAGTCCTTGTAAAAACAATGATGATATAATTTACTTACATAAACACAAATTATATAACTATCATGACACATGAAAGAAATTAGCATCATGTAATTATTTATAATTCTATTGCACTTCATGATTGCATCCTTAAACAACCTCCCATTTTTGTTTTGCAATAAAGAAATTCATGAAACATAAAGATTAAAAAATGAATGCTTTAACTTGGAACCGAAGAAAAGATGCACCAATCGAGAATCGAACCCGAGTTTATACCTTGGAAGGGTACCATTCTACCACTAAACCACTGGTACTATTCATGTTACATGAACCTAAATTAATACAAACTACACTACAACAAAATCATAAAATGGAACCATTTCATAGATCATAGAAAGTAATTTTTTTGGAAAAGATGAATTTATAGTTATCCATTTGCATTGTAGAGCCACATCCCTTACTGTTTTATCATGCAACTACATAGCTATTTTTGCATATCTAACCACACAAGGAAATACACAGACAGGAAACTTAACCACTTGAAAAATATCCTTGGATAGCACTGTACTATGATTAATTCATTAGTACTGTACTATCACATGTAATAAAATTTTAAACAAATAAAAATAGAATAAAAAGAACTAATATTCACAAGCTACTGGTAATTACAAGTTGCAACCTGACATTATATTAACTACATGCAAATTAAGATACAATAGATTTACTAATGACATTTTCTTCAGCTAGTAAAAGAGGGTAGTTCATATTCAAAGAAGATAGATTAGGGATGGTATTAGGAATGCTTAAGTTACTTTTTGTAATTAGTCAGACAAATTTCAGTTTGTGCTAGACATTAATGAAGAAGAGATTCCATATGTGGGTTTGAATTAATTGGAATAAACACATTAAAGACTTGAAACTCCTTCAGAAAAAAAAAAAAAAAAAAGAACTTGAAATAAAGCACTTAAACCCTTTGCAACTTTATGTTTTTTGGTACAGTAGACAATTATGTGTGATTACTTTATTTATCCTTTCCTTTACTAAATTATGTTTTGGTTGTAGTACTTAATTTTCTCTTTTGAAAGGTGGCTGTAGACTGTAGTATTTGCGTTTGTGATTAGCATGCATGGTTTTTACATCAATACTCATACTTTAGCCTCTTGCAAGAAAATATCCATTTTGATTGGATTAGTAATGCAGCTTAATGCTTTATGTTTTTATTATTTAAAAAACAAAGCATCATATATATCTGCCTATATATTCTATACGTGAAAGCAAGTAGTAGTTCATGAACTGGAGGAGGAAGCATCATATTATGTACTCAATAAGTCAAATATATTCAACTCTATTAAAATTAGCTTGCCAATACAATCAAAACAGATAGTGGAAGTAAACGAACATTATCATGTCTGGAGGAGGAAGAGAAAAACAGTGGAGAGGAAATGAAGAGAAATAAATTAAGTCGCATGTGTATCAGGAAAGTTAGCGCACTACCATGCACCAAGTGAGACGTGAAATCTCTACGACCCTTGAATGATTGAAAAATTATCAAAGTTTCAAGAGTTAAACCTAGTCAAGTGCACGATCAAACAAATCAAGCACAAGCCTTTGACGGACAAGCTGCTTTGCCAGTCCTTCGTAGAACTTGACTGCCTTATTGTAAAGTGAAGCAGCACCTTTGTCCACATCTTTGTGGGAGCGAATTAGTTCTGGCAAATTCTTCAAGGCAATCTGCACTTTTTAAGTCACAAAGCCAAAACAAAAAAGAAGTTGCTTCAGGGGGCATTACTGATACATGAAGACCAGATGCAGACATTGTGTGTTAACATGGTCTGAGATTGACTTTAGTCTATCTTAAGAAGATAAAAATATTTTTTCTCCATAAATTCTTAATAAGAAAAAGTTCAAGCACAAATTACTTAACAAACATGTAAACATTACTATTAGAAATCAATAAAAGGAGTACTCTCTTTTGACTTACAACAATTAGATCACCCTCCTGTTTATATACTATAATGCTCATCCATGTGAAATTGAAGATATGGAGCTGAATGGCGGTACCATAATCTATATATATCCGATAGAAATGCCTATATATCATGATATATCATGTATACATGTGGCATCATTTCTTTCTGTAATTTGAAAATGGGTTGCCAATATCACAACTTTGTTGTTGTTAACAAAATCACAAGGTCTAAGCTAACTGCTGTATTGGCTGGGTTGGTATCTGCTTTACATCAACCCTCTGGGTACCTGTCCAAATTGTTTGGCCACCTTAGAATAGTGTACTTATCAACCATCTGAAGGGACAACAATCAGCTTCTAGGAAAGTCTCAAACAACCTTTTTAGCAAAGTCTCAAATGTCCAAATCCTCCAACAATTGGCTTTGCATGAATGGCATCAAATCTTGATTTCTAGGAAATGCTATTGCAGTATATTGTTGAAACCAAACAATTCACAAGTCACTTATATGGCTCAGGGCCAATAGAAATGTTCTATAGGAGAACATATATATTTTTTGTGGCATGTGCAAAGAAGCAACCACAATTTTACAGGTTATAAATTGATTGGTAAAACAAGCAAAGCCATACAACAAAAACCAAGGCTTCAATTAAAACTTGGTCATAAATCTTGGTTTCCCATGCTATTGGGCAAACATAAACTCAAATAAAAAATATAAGTATGATTTGTGCAATCCAATTACAAATGAAAGTAGACTATAGAAATAAACAAGAGGTAACATGACTAGACATTGAATTCTAACTAATAAAGAATGCCAACACATATCTAGATGATATAGATATCCTACTGGTTTACATAGAGGTACCTACATGATTGGAATTCGAAATTGCCACTAGTCCTTGTGAAGCAATCAAATAGGAAGTAACACACATGATCACAAAAATGTCCATCAAAGGAAAATATAAGCACAAATACCATCTCAAGGTATACCTCTATTGCAAGAAGAGATGTCACCAACTTCGCTTGTGATGATGCCGCAGAAAATTTGGAAGTTACAAATTATGCACAAACATACAAAAAGCTGACAATAGTCACTTGCATGCATACTTTAGTAGAGATGGGTATACCTTTGATTGGCTTCCCATTCAAATAAGCTCCTTGTCCATGAGTGGTAGTAAACAACTACAAGTCCGGAATTAGAATGATGAATACAGATCACAATGTGAAACAATAGATTTAACAAAATCTACACGATACTTGTAAAACAGCACCTCCTCAAGGCACCATCTGAATGCACTAATTTTTACATAACCAATAGCCCATCAGCTCATTCCCATATCCATCACAATCTTCTCTTGTGCATATCACACTTTGTTCAGTAAAAGAGATCTCACTAAGCCATCTAGCTTCTCCACTTATATTCACAAAATACAGAGAAAAAAAAGAAAGACTACACAACACAGCCAGCATATTTCAATTATAATGTCTAAGATTCTTCACCGTATTTAATTCTGGGATAAGTCACCATGTAAACTTTGAGAGAAAGTAACATAATTATGATAGGTCATAAGACTTGATTCGGTCAAAGCATAAGATATGAATACCAATACATAACATAATCATACCTCATTAAGTATTGGATTGTATACAACTCCCACAGTGGGAATCTTTCTTACTTTCAGACCAATAGATACACATGCAAAAGGGAACCTACAAGTGAATAAAACCGATGAGAATGCATTCAAGGAGCAAAAATTGACACTCACCCATGCACAAAATTATTAGTTCCATCAAGTGGATCAACCATCCAAGTTGGATCATCTGTCAGTTCAGCAGTCCCATATGCTGCAGATGTTTCCTTACCTATGAATTGAAATAATGATAGCCTCAGTTTGATTCTTCATAAATTTTCGAGTAGAAATTAAATTTGACCTTGCATTCAGGGAAATGCTTCTTGAGGTGATTGAATATGAGATCGTTGCATGCCTCGTCTGTCTTAGTGACCAGATCCACCTGCAAAAGGCCCTTATGATGGATAACTAATAAAAAAATGAGCATCCTAATGTCAGCAACACAAATAAGGATTTTAAATATAAGTGATATTATTTAAGTTATCAACAATGGATGACACATCCAAAATTTTTGTAAACAGAAAATTATGACTACAACTTCACATGCACAATGCATATATACATATTACCACTTCTAGTAGCCATGTCAAGAAAAGCCTGAAGCTTCAGAGCTCTTCAGTAATACATCATTCCCCTGACTACAACACATTAAAAGTTGTTCCATTTGTTTGTTAGAGGTCAACATCTATTTCATAGTTTTAATAAGAAAAACCATGATCTACCTGTTCATACTATTTCTATAGTGTTAGAACTTAAGAAAGGTAATAAGATCAGCCTGGTGACGCATGTTGATCCAGATGATGCTCATGGTTGCATCTCGTGGTGGTTGGTAATGGATGATGGTTCCATAGCTGAAGCAAAAACACAATGGAATCTTGCTAATGTCGTTGTAGAAAATCAGTGATTCCTGGAATATCTGTCACTAGAAGAGCTGTATTCCTTGGTGATGATGGATCTGGTGAGCTTGTGCAGCAGCAATAGCAGTAACTAAATTTATTCAATATATACCCATCAGTTAACATCACTCGATCTAATACAACATCACCTAAGGGCCTAGAGATCATCAAGCAGTGGATACAAGATGCAATCAACAATAAGGTTTCGGAGATAAAATAGATAATCAACCAATTCAACTCAAGTGTTGCTTATTCTATGGAGGGAGAAGCCATTAGTAGTTTCATTTTTCTTCTTCTGGTTGGAATGGAATTTAGATCTATTCCTTTGTTCAGGGTCATTTGAGCCTACTTCTTAAAAGAATGCAGCAGTGGTTAAGTTGATATCTGTCCAGTGACAGATAATGGAAGTGCAATTTAGTTTTATTACTTTTGATGACCGTCATGATTTTTCAGAGTGCAGTGTAACACTATCGGCTTTTGCATCTCTTGCATTTCCAGTGACACCAGTCTTGCTATCTTGATGGAAATTTTGCAACACCTTGTGAATGGTGACACCCTCATGCTAAAAGATTTGTTCACGTTGCTTCCAGTTGGTCATTAGACAGATCCATGGGACCAAATTTTATCAGGAATGGTTTGTTGAAAATAATCCCCATGAATGGAAGTGCAATTTAAAGTTGGCTACTAGATGAATTGACAAGGTCAAATTGATTATATGTATACGGCCACCTTTCTGCTATAACCCTCCACTAACTAGATGTGGAAGCTGGTTGCTATGGGCTAAATTGGAATAGCTTTTACAAGTTTCCAGCTCTTTCTACACTTATCTACTTTGACAATGGGTATTTTCTGGAATTTTGCTCACTTAAGAAGACACCAGTCATCTGCTCTGGTTAATTTGCATCATGTAAGTTGCCGATGTGAGCTATAGCTCCTTATCATTACTCTGCAGAAGCTACTGATATGGAGCCATTCCATGATCTGAGTATGGTTCCCATTTTATTCTTGTGGATGAGCATGTATTGCGAGATAAACATACAAGTCTGTGGTTATGTATGGTTAATGTGTAACATAGACCTTTTGGGTTAGAGGGGAGGCACTACTCCAAGATTAGCTAGAGTTTAGGTACGGAGAGTAACTGAATACTATTAGATTCAACTGAGAAGGTTGTGTTAAAGAGTAAAATATGAAAATACTTCTACTCAAATTTTGCAGTTATTATTTTTCTTTGACAAAAAAAAAAGACCTAAGCCTAACAAGTACAAAGTAATCAACTATTGTGTAATTATATAATTCCAAATTATACAATTGAAGAACATACATTGTCAATATTATGCACAAAGCAACAATAGCCTGCAAATGCTAATATTTGTAAATCATCGCAGCAGTATACTGCAGAGCATGAAAACTATAACCATTATGGAAAATTGTCTACTTAAACAAGATTCAAATTATTTTTGTAAGAGTAAAACAAATAGCTCTCTGCCTAGGTGATACTCATGTGAGGATCTCTTGTAATCAAAGTGCTTGCATCAATGATCACTGGCCCCAACTACCTGTTTGATCAAAAACACATGAAAGGCACTAAAGTCAGATTATGGTCCACATTGAAATATATTGAGTGAATTACATATATTATGCACTTGCGATGTTACAAATGAAGCTACAAAAAGATACCAACACTAATCCAAATGCATTTGAGAATTAATTAGCCCAAATGTACAGTTTTATACCAACACTAAGCTATAGTTTTATGCCATTCAAACAGTTATTTGGTAATAAAAATCAGCGCCTAAAGGGCTAAAAGAAATCGAAAATCAACAATTTCATGCCTGTCAAGCATGATCAAGAAGATTAATATCCTTACCCCATGGAAAAAGAGGTAGTAAGAACATATGAAGCAGCCTGCAGTAAGTTGTGTTGGGATACTAAAGCAAAATAGAAAGCACAAAAATAAATGGGGAGAATTTTTTATAAAAGGTAGAGTGCTAACAGGAATTGATGCAGCTAGAAAACAAGGATACTGAAAAAGCAACGTGTCTCCTCAGTTTCATACAGAAGATACATTATATCCAAGCACACGGGAAAGCTTAAAAGATCCCCAACCCGAGATAGCTCCCTGAAACCAAATATCAGACATCATAAGCAAAGCTTAACTGCTGACCCACAAAAAAATAAAGGAAGAGGTTAAACGAAAAGCATAAAAATCACCTAAATTGAGCAAGGAGCTCTTCCAGAAAGGTATATGTCAAGTTTGATGCTCCAATCTCAAATCCTAAAACCTTAAAAAGCACTTCTTATCTTAGCAACTAAAAAGTAGCTATTCACCACTTAAAGAAGAGAACACTAAAACATCCTTTAACCAACTAAAGGGCCCTTCAGCCACATGTTGCTTTCAGGTGTAGGGTTTCCAATTTTAAAAGTAGTAGCACTAGTAAATTTTGCTTGAGACTGCCAATTCTCCAGTTGATTACACAACTCTGAAGGATCACTTAATTGCTTCAGAAAAGTCTGTTTACATCCTGCAGGGTAAAACATCCCTTTTCCATCCTTAAGCCCCTTGCTCCATGTCCCAACATAATACGATCCATCAGCAAATTCATAACAACCACGACCATGTTCTAGACCATCCAACCAGAAGCCATCAAATAGGTCACCATTTGCCCATTTCATAAGTCCTTTACCACACATTTTCCCTGAATTCCAGTTTCCAACATAAATATTTTCCACTGTTCCAAACTTATCTCCATCAGCTGCACTCAAGAAACAAGCAAGTTTCTTACTGAAAGTCTTTATTGAAGTCCAAAGTAATTTTCTAGCTACTCAAACAACACTTCAATGCCAATCAAACTGATACCAAACTTTGATAAGCACATTCATGCCAAACTCAATAATTTAAAGACCAAAAGCAATCTCTCTTATTCTTCCACCAGCAGGCACCTCTTTTAATCACATCAAGGAACAAATCCCATCTTATTCCACCCCTGTTTCACCAAATTATTCCGCTAATAGGATGGAATAAAACTTATTCCTCCTGTCTCTACATCACACCGAAGCCAAATAAAATTTTCTATTTCTAATTCATCCTAAGCCTTGCTTGGCCAAACAGGGAATAAAGTAATTCACATGATATCCAAATGGTATCTAAGAGTCCCTTCTTGAATGAAGTAAATTTAAACTGGGACTATGTAAGATAAATTAATTATTAACTAGGACATAAAATAGGTCTACTCAACAAGATAGCCAAAACAAACCAAAACCATTAGTTGACTTCTTCCAAGCTCAATATCAGGCATACAAAATAGAAACATGACTTTGAAAGAACAACATAGTTCATATCAATATAATTCCTCCTGAAAATGGTCAGCCTGTGTGTATACCCACTATTCTACAAACATTTCTCATGCCTGCAGGTTATTAGATTTCAAGTACAACTATTAGACCAGAATATGTCAATATAAAAGCATACCCCGAGGATGTAACGTCTATGTGGAACTATATAAACAGGTTATGGTTGGCAACTGGTATTCAAAATCAATGAAGATAAATGTTGTTTCAGGATTTTATTTGCCTTTTGAAGCAAGACCCTACAACAGTCGAGATCTTATGCAATGGTTTGCAGTTTTGAAATCACAAAGCATCTTTCACTGCTACCTGTGAAGCTTCACTGCAGCATGCTTTGGATATCCATGAAAATCACCACCAAGACCTTGTTCTGATTCAAGTTCTTGAGTGGGAACTACAATTATGATTCCAAAAAATCAATTTGTCTTCAAGAGAACACCTATAAGGTGGAAAGTTATGGATTGAAACCAACCCAAAAAAGAAGTGCTTTAAGGATTTTCAAGTCAAGGTTGTAACTTATGTAAGTAAATGACCCTCACAACATCGACATCACCTCAGATTGTTCTTGATGCTACAACATCTAAACGCATCCATATCATCCAATTAAACCTATTCAGATTGTTCTTGACTGAAGAATTATGGTTCCAACGGTAAACTCAATTGTGTTGAATATATATTTCACCTTAAAATTTCATAGTGAAAATGGGTTGGAAATCATGAATAAAAAAGATGGATAGCTGAAAACCATCTCTTAGAAAGTACCTCAATGATTCCTCTTGAAGGTCCAGATTAAAAAATCAGAAGCTTAAGATCCAAATTCAGCATGTAAACCAACTCCAAAACAAAATTTCAAGTTATTCAATGCTTTGATGCTTATCTAACATAAACTTTAGATTTCACAAATAATAGCTAATCAACATCAAAACTAGAAATTTTATATTTTCGTTTAATAGAAAATTTTCTTTTCATTAAGAAACATTTGGCAAGAATGAAATGATGAAGTACCTTCAACTTAAAAATGTTGCCAACATTCTCAACCTTTGAAAACTCACCACTAAGACCTTGTTCCAAGGCACATGTTTGGTTTATGATGTTATTCCTAGGAAGAAAGAAACTCGAACTGGCAACATTGCTTAGTTAGCTAAAGATCTAGAGAATTTGTTGTCTGTTTGTAGAGTTTTTACTGAAGCAACCACCTCCAAGGCCCCTTATCCAATCTGACTAGTGCATGTTTTTTCTTCTTTTTCTTTTTAATCAATATAAATGTTTTTAAACTAGAAATGTCAATGTTATTTACTCAAAATGTCATCATAAAGCTAAAGAAAAATAATGAAGGTTGAGAGATGAAAAATTTTTTTAGATGGAGGTAAACCAATCATAAGAATAACACCTAGACTCATCAATATAAAGGCTAACACCTAGAATAACACCATGCATACAAAGGAAAAGAACATAACACTAATGGAAAAGAAAATGCTATTGAACAAGCAACATAGTAAAAATGCCAACATCTAGAACATGCTCCTATCTAAAATGAAAAAGCATGGTTTCTTCTCTTATATGAAAAAGGCCCTTATAGTAAAATCAAGTCTCTTAAGTAATCTAGAACAAGCTCCTATATAACTATAGTAAAATGCCTAAGCCCATACTCTAGGTGGATATGCTCAGAGTTGTTTGAATTGCAGAATGTCTCAATCAGTGGTGAGGGACTAAACTAAGTTGTTATCATGTAAAAAGGCTTTCAGGGGCCTAGAATCCATATGGATCCCTCCCCATGGATTCAATGGAATTTAGACAGACAATTTCCAAAATCTCATCATGGAGTTTGAATACAAGTTCAACTACAAAAATTATAACCTCTAAGCAATGAAGAGTCCATTCACTTATGAGCTATGAACTTATTCTGCATAAGCCTACCTTCGCATATCCAAGAACATTCTTGTGCAAAGGAAGTGAACCTTAATTTAGCAAATCATGAAAAATTAAGTTCTACTATGACAAAATAGTATAAAAATTAGAACTAAAGCATGCTATAAAGATTCTGTCATAGTGTGAATCAAGAGCAATTTCATACATGACAATTGGTGCAATGAGTCTCCCAAATAGCAAAATTTAGATGGAAAAGTCCATCAAGGAATATCTACCATACAAATAATCAACAAAGCACAATCATATAAAGGAATTACAACGTTCATGCCTCTATGGGGATCATGTTCTTGGGAGGTCGAACCTCCAAATCCACGAATGGTAAGAGTATATCTGTCTATCACTTTTTTTGTAAAAAGTATAAGGAGGATCACACGAGATCAGCGATCCTCCGAATTCATCATGCCCCTAAAAGATAGAAGCATATCCTCCTCTAAAAAATAGACCACTAGTTTCTAAAGGCCAAAGCCCGATTTACGTTTTTCCACATAAAACCTTTCTCCCTCCAAACCTATTCTGGAGTAACCATGGAGACCACAAAATAGCAAGTGGAAATGCATGTTACTTGTTGCTTCTAAAACTTCTTCCTCCAAAAGACTTCCAAAAACCAGCCCAAAAAGAATGAGTTATCCAATGAATCCCAACGCTATTCCAAATATCCTAGGCAATAAGGCAAGGCAAAAATAAATGCAGGCAGCCCTCTGGTTGGTTATTACAAAAAGGAGATTGAGATGTCTGAGTGTGATGCAATCTTCTGGAAGTGAACTTTTGTCATCAACCATTTCCTTCATAGTAGCCAAGTAAAAACCTTCAACTTCAGGGAAGCTCTGGCCTTCCAAATCAAGCAGCAATCGCTAATAACCATGCATCCTACTGTGTAGTAGCAGTCCATAGTAATTTATATGCTGACTGCACTAAAAAGTGGTCTTCCTTCCACTCCCAACCATTTATTTCCACTGCAATTAGTCTGAAAAGATCCACCTCCTTCTACAAATTCATAAAATCTTCCAATTTTTGCTCCGTTAGAATGTCAGGGAGATGTGGAATTGATAAATCCCCATCCTAGCAGCAAGCAAAGATCAGAACACATAGCCCAACATCTGTAGATCTAATTAAGTTACCAAAGCTCTGATTAGATCAAGCTCTGATCAGATCCAATCAAACACAGATATGAACAAAGGAAAAGACCTAATCGAGTTACCAAAGTATATAATCAAGCATCATTGATTAGACTAAATCTAATTAAGCAAAGAAACAGACATCAATAGAGAGTGAGAGAGATCGAATGAGGGAGATCTAGTTGGAGAGATCTAATCGACCGTAGATTTGATCGAAGGAATAATGAGAGAGATTGATAGAAAGAAATTGAGTGAGAGAGATCGAGTCAAGATGGAGAGATCCGATCGAGTTCAATCCAATCAATGGAAACTAATGAAGCAAATTTGAGTACAGATTTCAAAACCTTAAAAGGGAAAATCTGACCAAGAGATTAGATCTGAGTTAGAGATCGATCCAAAACCCTAAAAAGATCTCTCCACCTTCGATGATTGCTGGTGGGAGCAAGAATAGAGAGAGTGAGATAGCTTCAACTAACCTAAGTCGACGAGAATACAGAGATCGATCAGGAGTGGCGACTCTGAGGGGAGTTGATCCACATTACAATGCGTCAACTCTGAGTGGTGTCCGAGAATCGCGTAAGGGGTGATCGTCGAGAACTGGCATCGACTCGAGCAGCAGGGTAAGTCGGGGAGGAGTGGCATCAACTTGGGCAGAAAGGAAAAGGAAGTCGGCGAGGAAAGGAGTCGGGCGGCCAAATGGGCAAACGAAAGGAGACATATTTGTCCATTATTTTCTTTTTCCCTTAAGTGACCACTGCTGTAGCAAGTAATATTAGTAATATATGGTAGAATCTACAACGATATATATTTGATATTGGTATATATGCATGGTTGTTGTAGGATAATTTTTTTTATAGTGGTTCCATTCACCATATTTGAAGAAACAAATTTCTTAGAGATGGTGTTACATGCATATACACTGATCTCGTGTCCTGTAGGGAAGGTATATATTGCGGCAAACACCCCTCTACACTAAAAGGTAACATGCATTCCCTTTGATACTACGTACTCAAGGGCCAGCAACTTCCCAATGCATTTCCGGATCCATTCCATTTATTTCCAGGAGCTCAACTCCTAATTCCCCGTAGTGTTCATGCTCATATTCATCAGGCCATGCCATATCAGGTTTCATCATTTCTATTTCCATTCTCAGGTTATACACATGCAACTTGTCTTGCTATCGTTCACATTTCCATACTCAGGTTATACACAGGTAGCTCGTATTTCCATCATTCACATTACCGTTCCCAAATTATATACATGCAGCTCGTATTATGTCATTTAGCGTATACAACAGGAAAGTTACATGCAACAGTTAACTAGCACAAATATTTCACATTTCACAGGCAGCTATTATTCATTTATAGGCAGTTGTTATCATTTCTATCTACTCATTCAAGACTGCAATTCATTCATTCAATACAGATATTCCAGTATTTCTAGTCCTAAGATTCATGCCATACCCTATGTTCTGATCATTCATTCTACACATGCATTCAAGTTTGTAATTTAACTTAGGGGAAGTCACTCTACCAGTAAACCCAGGAGTATTGGGGGCTTGAACGGCAGGCTCACATGCCTCAGCAAACCTCGAACCTGCAACGAAACGAAGTCCTATAACAATGAATAATGACAAAGGAACATTCAAAACAGTATAGAAAACCTTCTATCAAGTAGAGGAACTCACAAGGAATACGTCGGTATCTTATTTGCGGAAAACGAACCTCAAATGGACCTTAAACGGGTCAAAAATAAGGTTTCTGACTCAAATTAGACGTCTAGAACAACTTCCAGATGTCTTAAAAGTGTCAGTAACATACCTCAAGCTCTGCGTCAATCCTCAGACGTCCAGGAACTCTTTTGGACCGTCTGGACCCAGCTCCAGACGTCCGACCAACTCTCCGGACGTCTGGAAATGCTTCCAGTCGTCCGATAAGCTCCCCAAACGTCTGAAATGCGTGGGAGGACGTGTCACGCGCCTTCCCGAAGTGAATCCGGCATGCAGACACCTAATCCTCTCAAAAAGGGCATGCAAAAGGGTTACTGCGGAGCGGCCTGCATGGCCATATCCGTAAAGGGAACGTACCTTCAAGAAACTCTGACCTCAGACGTCTGCACCGTCGTCTGGAGGTCACTCCAGACGTTTGATTCTGGGAAAAACCCAGAACCAGAACCTGCTTCCACTCTCGCGCAGCGCATGGCCGCACCACGCCCCCTCGCCTACAGCAGTGTCGGGAAGGACCTCCCCGACGCACTCCTCCTCGCGCACGTGTCGCTCCAGCCGTGCGCTCACCGGTGAGCTCCCACGCGAGCTTGCTCTCCTCTCCTCACGCCACTCCTCCTCGACACCGCCCGCGCGCTCTCTCACTCGTGCTGCCTCTCTCGCTGGAGGGAAGAAGAAGAGGGGAAGGGGCTGGTGTGGGGAGAACGAGAGAGGGGAAGGGGTCTTTGATTGCACCGCAAAAATACATCTGCAAGTGTGCCGTCTTGTGCTATTTCCTAGCATTACTAGTGCATATTAGGTAGACATTGTCGCATTGCAAAAATACACGCATGCATGCATTTAATTGAGAGGGGAGGAGAGTGAATAAAATGGCCTCGCAATTTACATTTTCTCCAAGTGCTGCTTCGCAAAATTTCCATCTTTATTTTTATTTCTATTTGATTTTTGAAATCTTCCTCGCGGCTGCAAAGCTTGACTTCTTCTTCGCACCTTGCCCTACAGCCGCATGCCCAGCCTCTCCCTGCCATGAGCCATGCATGAGCCATTCACAGCTAGGGCATGGCTGTGCATGCTCTCCTCTTCTTTAAAAGAGCCCGGCTGCCTTCTTGCAAAGCAGCCTGGTCCTCCACCAAAGAAACACACAGCAGCTCTTCTCCAGGCCACCGTCTCCTCCCTCTCCCTCTATACGCAGGACCACCTCCTCAGAGGAGCCACTCTGCAGGCAGTAGTCTTCATTGTGGTGCACACCCACCACCGTGAAACCACCACCGCCTAGCTCATCAAGAGTCGGTGGGCGTGGTGGCCTTCTTCCCTGTTTCACTTTCCAGCAATTCCAGCCATTGGAGCGGGAGCTTCAAGCTTTGAAGCTCAAAGCTCCGCACGCAGCAAGAGCAGCAAGGGCAGCAGCAGAAACCCAGCCCTTTCCGCACACGCCTGCCGGGCGCCCTCGCCTCCAGCGCGCGCCTGCAGGCGCCCTCGCCTCCCGCTTCTCCACACTGCACTCACCTTCCCGCCCGCAACCAGGCATCGCGCGCCACTACAGCGGCTGGCCAAGCTTCACCGCGCACCCCAGCCAACACCCGTAGGCCACCGTGTGCCCTGTTGCGCCCCTTCGCTCGCAACCTAGGCCTCTCCGTGCGCTCTATCGCGAGGTTCCGCCGCAAGCCACCGGCCAGCGCAACCCTTCCACCCGCGCGTCAGCTCGCGCGCGCCAGCCCCAAGCCGTCCGCACTCACAGCACCGCCCGCTCCCAGTCGTGCGGCTCGGCCATGCACTGTAGCCACTGTTGACGCCAGTCTGCGGAACACTGTGGCTACAGTGGGGTGACCGGTAAGCTTCTCACTTATCCGGTCACCCGACGCGCCACAACCGGCCAGTGCCCGCGCCCGCGTCCAGCCCTGCGCCCGCCCGCGCGTCTGCCTTTGCCTGCACTCGCCCGCTTCAGCGTTTGCGAGCGCCCGCTTCCTTCGCCGCATATGCTCGCCCGCTCCTAGCACCCGCGTCTGCCACCCCGCACCCGACTCTTCACGCAGCGCGGTGCGCTACGGCTTCCTTCCTCTCCGCGCCCATCGCCCTCCAGCACGTGTCTCTTTGCATGCCTATGCGCCTGCGCGTGCGCACGTGGACCAGACAACGCTCCACAGCCTCAGACGACTTAACCAGTGCATCTTCATGACGTGCCTTCGTGCATGTGTGTTAAGAGGTGTCGTTATAGTTGCACTTGATACGTCGGTTTTAAAAGAAGTAAACGGAGGTGAGTCCGAGTGTCGATCTCAGGGAGGCGTGGAAATTGGATTTTGTTTACCACTTGTTGTCACGAAAAAGGCGGAGTTTTGCTTGCGAAAGAGATGGTTTTGAAAAGCGAGAGATAGAGAGAGTTTAGGGTTAGAAAGCTCTTGGTTTTGATCATGCACTTTAAACAGAAATTAAAATGACAACTAAATGGAAAATAATTTCATTAAACATGCATTCATAGTTCATGGTTTACAACATTAAATACATGCTTCAACAAAAGTAAATGAAAGCTTAAAAGAGAGAGAGAGAGAGGTAGAGAGAGAGTGGAGAGCGACGAGGCAGCCACGGCGGTGGAGGAGGCTCCGTCGGCGGCTCGTCGTCTCCGGCGATTACAAGAGTGCCTAAAACTAGCTAGGAGAGGAGTGGAGTAGTTGCAAGTGGGAGAGGATGCCTTGAATGGTGGTAGAAGGGGGTTTAAATAGAGTTAAGGGCTTCCTAAAAGAAGAATGTGCTTTAGCGACATCCAGAACGTCGCTAAAACCGCTTCCAGATACGTCGGTGAAGCCCTCCTGCCGCCGGTCAGCTGCCCGCCCCTCTCTCTCTCCAAGCGTGATCCGTGGACGTTGAACGGGAGCCGTCCGATCGAAGATCGGACGGCTGAGATCCTCCCACGCCCACGCTGAGATCGCGCCTCGGGCGCGCGTGCGCGCGCGCGTTTCCGCCCGGCGTGCGCACGCGCGTGGGCGCTCGTCCTGGCCGCCCGCTGCTGATCGGGCGGCCCAATTTTGCCACGCCCTTCTCTCGCGCTTGATTTCCGCTCCGCGCGATTCGAACGCGCGTTGCTGCGATGCGGGCGTGCGCGCTAGCCGTTGCGCCACGCCCGCGCTTTGTCGCGGCGACCGCGGGCGAGCGCGCGGATTTCGGCCGTTCGATTGAAGATCAACGGCCGAGATTCGTCCTTGGATGGCTTGAGGGCGTCCGAGCGGTGGGGCCGGGGCAACGTGGCACTTTCTGGGCCGTTGATCTCCAGATCAACGGTCAGAATTTCTTGGGCCCATTGTGGGAGCTCCGGATGTCGGATTTGGCCGATCTTGAGTCCGTTGGACTCCGTTCGTCGTTCTGAATCCATCTGTGCGGTCCGATTGCTCATCTGGGGCCTGCTTTGACACATGCTTTACACAAATGGCCATTAATGCAATATATAAGCAATCTTGGTACTTGATACATGCAATGCTCCTATTCTACTTTATGTTGTGCCTTTTATTCTAAAAATGGGCCATATTTAACCTAATTACTACCCCCTTGCGTGGTGTTATCATACCCCCATGCTTACTCCTTGATAGTCCCTAGCAAGGTTTATTCTAGCCTTTATTTCTTTGGAGAATTCAAGAAGTAATTACTTAGGCACTTCGTTACTCGTCAATAAGAGGAAATATACGAAGATCTTAATCTACAAAGACTAAGCAGCGTCCGGGTGTCTTCCAAAATACGAATCGCCCGAATCCTTGCTTTGTATATATAACTATACATATGTATACGTATATATCTATATATGTCTTTTTAGAATTTTTGGAATTCAGTGTGGGTTGGTAACTTTTTACGGCTACCCAACTCACCCAAAACTCGGTCAAAACCCTAAGTGCTAAGCATCTTGGTGTGAATGTTGTGATAGACTCACTTAACGGTAATTGAGACAGACTTCAAGTTTCTACGCCCCTAGGTGACCGGAAAAGAAAATAAATTTTTGCCTGAAGGTGTATTTGTTCGATTGGTAGCTTTCTCCCTACGTTCATTTTACTTGGGGTCAACACAAGGATTTTCCAGTGTATATCTCCCCGGCTTGTACTACTTCCCTGCTTCGTCCTTAGGTGTTTTGGTCCTTTTTTGTGCAATTATTGAGCTGGGCTCTAGACAACCGACCAATGGGCTGTTACCCACGATCACTTGCCAGCCATACTTGTGCGATGAAGTGTGGTTTATTTTCTTCTTTTTTTTTTTTTTTTGTAGGTGGCTTCCTTAATCTCAAATGTACCTAGAGGCAGCGAAAAAGAAATGGCCTGTGGCTGGGTTCTGGACAACCTGCCAATGGGCTGTTACCCACGACAACTTGCCAGCCATACCACCCTAGAGAGTTCATTAGCTACTCAATTTCTGTCAAAATCTCCGAGAAGTGAGTCTGTGCAAAAATGTGTGTAGATGCTTAGACTCAAAGTTTTCCTGAGTTAGAGGGTGAGTTGATAAGTCGTATACTTATTACCTTATTTATTAGGTGGATTAGAATAGCTTAAAGTTGCAAGGATTTGTCACTAAATCCATATTTTAATGGATACCAGGGCTAATTAAGCCTGAAGGCCTGAAAAGTCTAAGTGTTTAAGTTCTTTTTGTATTATTTCCCACTATTGACAAGTTTCTAATGCCTAAGTTTTTTTCTTCCTAAATTCAATTTTTTTTTAATCAATTAATTTATTCATTCAGACTGATTAATTAAGCTCAGATTATGCAATTTACCATCCCTCCCATGCTTAAGTTGGACAATGTCCTCATTGGCAGATGCATGGATGCAGAAGCGTTCAAAAAGATAGTACCTGAGTGACGTAAACTACCAGATCAGTCTGAATCCGCTGGGTTGCCTCCCAGGAAGCGCTGAGTTTAACGCCTCCAGCTGGGCGGTGCTTGGTGTCAGCCCTCAACAAGGGTGACACTTTCCTTGGGGGGTACCTGGGCCAGGAAATGCTTCAATCTTTGACCATTGACTGTAAAGGTGTGCCCGGTATTAAGATCGGCGATTTCGACTGCCCCTTTGGAATAGGGTTTGACCACCCGAAATGGTCCTGTCCATTTGGACCTAAGTTTCCCTGGGAAGAGTTTCAGGCGTGCATCAAATAGCCAGACTTGTTGGTTTGGCTCAAAGGTTTTCCTATGAATGAGTCGGTCGTGGACGGCTTTCATTTTCTCCTTATATAGCCGACTATTGTCAAAGGCGTCCCGACGAATTTCTTCAAGCTCAGATAATTGAAGAGTCCTTTGCGCACCAGCTAACTGGGGATCCATGTTACATTGCTTAACAGCCCAGTAAGCCCGGTGTTCCAATTCGACAGGGAGATGGCAAGCTTTGCCAAAGACCAAGCAGTAAGGTGACATGCCTATCGGGGTCTTAAAAGCGGTCCTGTATGCCCACAGGGCATCATCAAGTCGTGTGGACCAATCTTTCCTGTCAGGTCTCACAGTCTTCTGTAAAATGTTCTTGATTTGTCTGTTTGAGACCTCAGTCTGCCCATTTGTTTGTGGATGATACGGGGTGGCAATGCGGTGGTTTACCCCATATTTTCTAAGTAGGGCACGGAATTGGGAATGGATAAAATGGCTTCCACCATCACTGATCATGGCCTTGGGTATTCCAAACCGGGAAAGATGTTCTTCTTTACAAAGTCCATGACCGTCTTGTGATCGCATCATCGGGTGGCGACGGCTTCAATCCATTTGGAAACATAGTCTACCAAGACCAGGATATACTCGAAGCCGTTGGATGGTGGAAAGGGGCCCATAAAATCGATACCCCAAACGTCGAAAATTTCGATAATCAAAATGGGCTGAAGGGGCATTATATCTTTTTTGGTCATTGTCCCTAGTGTTTGGCATCGTGAGCAAGTCTTGGCAAAGATGTGTGCATCCTTGAATAGGGATGGCCAATAAAATCCAGACTGCAAAACTTTTGCAGCTGTTTTCTTGCCAGAGAAATGGCCGCCACACGCTTGGTCATGACAAAAGGAAAGCACACTCTGAACTTCGTCTTCGGGGAGGCACCTCCTGATGATCTGATCAGCACAGAGGCGAAACAGCATGTGATCATCCCAGAAATAGTGCTTGGCCTCAGCCAAGAACCTATCCCGTTGTTGTCTGGACCAGCTGTGCGGGGTTTGTCCTATAACCAGGTAGTTGACATAGTCAGCATACCATGGCATTTTCTTGTCTTGCACGGCTAGGATGTGTTCATCAGGGAAGGTATCAGATAGAGGTAGGGAGGGTCCAATGTGGTCTGGATGAAGTCTTGACAGGTGGTTAGCCACCACATTTTTCGATCCGGCCTTGTCTCGGATTTCCAGGTCAAATTCCTGCAAAAGCAGGATCCATCTGATGAGCCTGGGTTTTGCATCCTTTTTGGCTAACAGGTGCCGGATGGCTGAATGGTCGGTGTAGATAGTCACGTGGGATCCCAGCAAGTATGATCGGAATTTTTCCAGTCCAAAGACTACAGCGAGCAACTCTTTTTCTGTGACCGTATAATTACGTTGGGTCTCGTCCAACATTTTGCTCGCGTAGTAGATCACCACGGGCTTCTTGTCTTGCCTTTGTCCCAGGACAGCGCCTATGGCAAAATCTGATGCGTCACACATAATCTCAAAATCCTGGGACCAGTCTGGGGGTTGAAGTACAGGTGCGGTGGAGACTAAGTCCCGGAGGGTATGATAAGCCTGGGTGCAATCAGGAGACATGTGGAAAGTGGCGTCGTTGGCTAGAAGGTCGGTCAAGGGTTTGGAAAGTTTGGAAAAGTCTTTGATGAACCTTCGGTAGAAGCCAACATGTCATAGGAAAGAGCGAATCTGTCGGACCGAACTAGGTGGAGGAAGTTTGGAAATTAAATCAACCTTAGCTCGATCTACCTCGATGCCCCTATGCGAAACGATGTGTCCGAGGACAATTCCTTCTTGAACCATAAAATGGCTCTTTTCCCAACTTAACACCAAGTTAACCTCGATACATCGTTTCAGGATTTTCTCCAAGTTGCTCAAACAATGGTCGAATGAATTCCCGAATACAGAGAAATCATCCATAAAGACCTCCAAGTATTCACCCACCATTTCTGAAAAAATGGCTAGCATGCAACGTTGGAAGGTCGCGGGTGCGTTGCATAACCCGAACGGCATTCGACGGAATGCAAACGTGCCATACGGGCAAATGAATGTGGTCTTTTCCTGATCTTCCGGAGCAATTGCGACTTGGTTATATCCTGAATATCCATCAAGGAAGCAAAAATACTTCTGCCCTGCCAATCTTTCAAGGATTTGGTCCATGAATGGCAAGGGGAAGTGGTCCTTCTTAGTGGCTTCATTAAGCTTCCTATAATCAATACACACCCGCCATGCGGTGGTGGTGCGGGTGGGGATGGATTCGCCATGATCATTAGTGACAACGGTGAGCCCAGCCTTCTTTGGAACCACTTGAGTGGGGCTCACCCAGGGGCTATCAGAGATAGGGTAGATGATGTCGGCGTCGAGCCACTTGATAATTTCTTTTTTAACGACCTCCCGCATGTTAGGGTTTAACCATCTCTGCATCTGGCGGGAAGGTCAGGCCCCGTCTTCCAGGTAAATCTTGTGGGTACAATAGGTGGGGCTAATTCCTCTTAGATCTGAGATGGTCCAACCAATGGCGGCCCGATGTTCTGAAAGAGTTGCAGTCAACCTTAGTTCCTAATCCTTGGTTAGATGGGAATTAATAATCACTGGGAAGGTCTGGCCAGGTCCCAAGAAGACGTACTTGAGATTCTCGGGCAATGGTTTAAGTTCAGGTGCGGGTGGGACCACAGTCGATGGGAATGGAAAGGGCGGTAGTTGATCAACATCGATTTCTTCAAATGGTGTCATGTGATGATACTCAGCCTTACAGAGGTCCACAGGTAATGATGGTGACGGGTCAGAACTACGGGTTTGGTGGTCTGAGACAGAACTGAGGGTAAGGCATTCCTCGATTAAAGTTTTCACGGGATCATGTTCCTCAATGTAATCACAATCAAAAGACTTTGTTGCCCGGAAGATATCCAATTGCATTTTCCTGTCTCCGAAGGCGATTTCCATACATCCCGTGTCACAATCGATGTTTGCTTTAGCCGTAGCTAAGAAAAGTCTGCCTAAGATTATGGGTGCGTTCTGTAATTTATCAGGGACTTCCATGTCGAGCACCAAAAAGTCGACTGGGAAATAGAAGTCCTTGACCCGTACAATCACGTCCTCGACAACCCCCTTCGGGGTTTTCACTGATCTATCCACCAGCTGGATGGTGACAGGGGTTGGTGCCAGCTCCCCAAAACCAAATTGGTGGTACAAGGTTGTGGGAATTAGGTTGATAGAAGCACCTAGGTCCAGGAGCGCTCTATCAAATGTCATGTCCCCGATGTTGCAGGAAATCAGGGGCGCTCCTGGGTCAGTTCGTTTGAGTGGAAGGTTGCTTGATATCACAGAACTGGCTTGCTCAGAGAGTACAACCTTCCTAGGTGCTTGAGGTCTCGGCTTACGCTTGGGTGTACAGGCATCCTTTAAGAACTTGGCGTAAGCGGGGATGTGTTTGACAGCTTCTAGAAGCGGAATGTTAATCTGTACTTGTTTAAAAATTTCCATCAGCTCCTCAGTTTCCACAGTATTCTTTTTTCTCTTGATTGTTTCCAAGGCCTCAGGATAGGGTGTCTGAATTGGTTCCATGTCTGGGTCCTTGGTTGGTGTTTCTTCTAAGTCGGGTAAAGTCTCGGGGAGAGTCGGCCATTTGGGATCCTGGGTTTTGGTGCCGCTTCTCAAGGTCACCGCATTCGCAGAGGCATTGGGGCCATGGGGTGATCCTTGAGAAGATGAGGATGAAGAAGCGCCAAACTCAGGAGGTGTTTGTGGGGCTGGCTGGACCATATGAGCCTGCCAGGGGTTGCCTTGGAACCCTTGCGAATTGGGGCCTCTGTTAATTATGTTTCGCGGGTTTGGTTGCGGTTGGGAAGGTAGAGATCCTTGCTGTTTACAGTCCAAGAGTTGGCTTAACTGTCCCTTTACCAAGGCCATTTCTTCCTGATGTTTTTGGTTCATGTCAGCCATCATCTTTATTAGGGTGTCCATTTGGTTTTGTGGGGGAGGGGCCGCCCTATTTTGGTTATATTGGGGTCTAACTGGTGGTCCTTGCTGATACGGGGGCAAGTGTGGCTGTTGGTTTGGCCTGGGCTGGTTTTGGAATTGCTGTAGTTTCTGGTTTGTCCAACCAAAGTTAGGGTGATTACGCCAGCCGGTGTTGTAAGTGTTGGAGAAAGGGTCAGGTTTTGCATATCCTTGGATGGCTTGCACATCTTCTAGAATAGCCGATGTTGATGAAGAAGGAAGGGAGTAACCAAGGGTCGAGGGAGCAAAGGTCCCTCCCTGGAACGTGGTTGGGGGTTGTTCCAAGTTCAGTTGGGTGAAGGGTTGGACCAGGTCAACATTATGTGCTCCCTTTGCTAGGGCGAAAGTCTGCAAGGGGTTCCTGGTCTGGTTTAGAAGCTCATCAATCTTCTTGTCCACCAATTCCACTCGATCCAACTTTTTGGCAATGATGTCCATGTCAACCATTCCAGAATTTGCTTGCACCTCATAAATCCCGCCACGGGGTTGACTGGACCTGTTAAACTGGTTCATGGAGGCATTGTTGAGCGAATTCTTGCTCATAGACTCAAAGAGCTCAAATGCGCTCTCCTCGTCTTTGTTTAGGAAGTTTCCCCCGCATGAGGCATCGACGAAGTTCCGTAAGTTGCTGTCCAGACCGTGGTAGAAGATCTGGGCCAATTGCCACCTTGGAACTTCGTGGTGTGGGCATTTCCTCAAAAGTTCATTGAATCTTTCCCACGCCTCATGAAATTGTTCCCCACCCTGGAGTGTGAAGGTAGTGATAGCTCTTCTGAGGGCATTGGTTTTTCCTATGGGGAAGAATTTCTTTAAAAATGCATGCCTCAGTTCCTCCCAGGTGGTGATGGGTCTACCTAGGGTTCTAAGCCAATGAGAAGCCTTGTCTCTTAATGAGAAAGGGAACATCTTGATTAGAACAATGTCAAGGCTAATGTTCCTAGGTTTTACTATTCTTGCTATGCGGTCGAGATGTTCTAGGTGCTGAAAGGGGTCTTCATTTGAGCTTCCATGAAAGTGGCTCTGGATTAGACTTAATACATTAGGTTTTAGCTCAAAATCATCTCCCCCTTCGGGGATCCTAAGGTGTGGCTCGACTCTAATGGCAGAAGGGTTATAGAAATCATGGAGGGGTCTTGGCTGGTCCTGAAATGGTGGTAAATCAAGTGGTGGTTGTCCTGGTATGTCATTGAAAGGTGGTGGTTGTTCTTGTGGGTTCTGTAACCGTTGTATGGCTTGCATGATGGTGTGGATTTGTTGTTGCTGAAGCCGATGGTTAGCATTGATTTGAGCCTGGATGACAGCCATAGCATCTGGTGGGGGTTGATCTTCAGCCTCATCTACCCTAGGTTCAGCCATGTTTTCAACAGAATTACGTCGCCTAGATTCCTGCCCCAAAACACACAATTCGGGATGCAGTGAGCGCCTCCCGTGCATACACTAGAGAAGAACAGGAGGGGATGTGGAGGGCGACAGATGCGAGAAATGTGTTTCAATCAAGCACGCAAGCCTAATCCTTATGGTGTATTCCTTAGGAGACCTAGAAATCTCACAAAGGGTGATTAAGTCCGTAAGCACTGGACTCCCCTTCTCAAGGCTAATCTGGCCAGGTTGATTACGAGGGGATTGCAGGGAAGGTTCTTCCTTTGGCTTGCGCCTCCGGTTCCATAGACCCCACAACCACGGTCGTTTGACACTGCCCCGCAGCCTAGTCACCAGATTCTACCAAGGGAATGAAAGCCAAGTGCCTAGCAGACAAAACCTCACCTTTTGAGACTTAACTCAGTCCTGCCTAGGGCACGTCTACTCAGTTTCAAAGGGCTAGGATAGTGCTTGTGCTTAGGGTGATGTGATGAGGCGTTGATTGGGGTGGTGCCTCTTAATTTTCCACTTTCAAAGTGTGCGCTTCTAGCAAAACATGATTTTCAAGCAAGGATTTGTTAAGATATAGTGTCTTTTAGTGTTTCATCCTTACTTGAGTACTTTTTAGGGTTGACATGTCTTAATGTTTTCAAACAAGTTTCAGTGGGTACGTCAAGTTCTGCACACAACTTAGTGAAAGTAGATTTCCTTTTATTTTGTAGAGGCTCTAAAACCCTAGTGTACTCATCCTGATAATCGTGCAGCTTCTATTAGATGAGTCAGTTTTAGGGTTGAGTGGTGCGGCCCAGGTCAACTCACGGTGGCTTCGCAAACACCACTCAAGAGAAAAAGAAAAGAACACTCCAAGAATTCGTTCAGAATGTTAGAGTGTACATTTTTTTGTGGGGTGATGTGTTATGGATGTGGGTCAAGCAATCATACACCACGCCAATTTTTTTCAGTTTTTACAATTTTTTTAGCTTTTTCATGCAAGCAAACAATGAGAGAGAGATTACTCACTATCGGTCCTCGAGGCGCCTACTCCCTTGCTACCGTCGTGGAATGCGTCGCTTCGCCGTCCATGCGCCGAATTCCTGCAACCGTCAAGTAAAAAGGAAAATAGGGCATTAGACGATGTGAGAATGAGTGTGGAATGGAGGTGATAAAACAAATCCGTTGCCTCCCCGACAACGGCGCCAAAAACTGACGTGCCTTCGTGCGTGTGTGTTAAGAGGTGTCGTTATAGTTGCACTTGATACGTCGATTTTAAAAGAAGTAAACAGAGGTGAGTCCGAGTGTCGATCTCAGGGAGGCGTGGAAATTGGATTTTGTTTACCACTTGTTGTCACGAAAAAGGCGGAGTTTTGCTTGCGAAAGAGACGGTTTTGAAAAGCGAGAGATAGAGAGAGTTTAGGGTTAGAAAGCTCTTGGTTTTGATCATGCACTTTAAACAAAAATTAAAATGGCAACTAAATGGAAAATAATTTCATTAAACATGCATTCATAGTTCATGGTTTACAACATTAAATACATGCTTCAACAAAAGTAAATGAAAGCTTAAAAGAGAGAGAGAGGTAGAGAGAGAGTGGAGAGCGACGAGGCAGCCACGGCGGTGGAGGAGGCTCCGTCGGCGGCTCGTCGTCTCCGGCGATTACAAGAGTGCCTAAAACTAGCTAGGAGAGGAGTGGAGTAGTTGCAAGTGGGAGAGGATGCCTTGAATGGTGGTAGAAGGGGGTTTAAATAGAGTTAAGGGCTTCCTAAAAGAAGAATGTGCTTTAGCGACATCCAGAACGTCGCTAAAACCGCTTCCAGATACGTCGGTGAAGCCCTCCTGCCGCCAGTCAGCTGCCCGCCCCACTCTCTCTCCAAGCGCGATCCGTGGACGTTGAACGAGAGCCGTCCGATCGAAGATCGGACGGCTGAGATCCTCCCACGCCCGCGCTGAGATCGCGCCTCGGGCGCGCGTGCGCGCGCGCGTTTCCGCCCGGCGTGCGCACGCTCGTGGGCGCTCGGGAGCTGTCATCGCGCCGCGTGGCGCGATCCTGGCCGCCCGCTGCTGATCGGGCGGCCCAATTTTGCCGCGCCCTTCGCTCGCGCTTGATTTCCGCTCCGCACGATTCGAACGCGCGTTGCTGCGATGCGGGCGTGCGCGCTAGCCGTTGCGCCACGCCCGCGCTTTGTCGCGGCGACCGCGGGCGAGCGCGCGGATTTCGGCCGTTCGATCGAAGATCAACAGCCGAGATTCGTCCTTGGATGGCTTGAGGGCGTCCGAGCGGTGGGGCCGGGGCGATGTGGCGCTTTCTGGGCCGTTGATCTCCAGATCAACGGTCAGAATTTCTTGGGCCCATTGTGGGAGCTCCGGATGTCGGATTTGGCCGATCTTGAGTCCGTTGGACTCCGTTCGTCGTTCTGAATCCATCCGTGCGGTCCGATTGCTCATCTGGGGCCTGCTTTGACACATGCTTTACACAAATGGCCATTAATGCAATATATAAGCAATCTTGGTACTTGATACATGCAATGCTCCTATTCTACTTTATGTTGTGCCTTTTATTCTAAAGATGGGCCATATTCAACCTAATTACTACCCCCTTGCGTGGTGTTATCACTTGTAACGACCCGGTTCCCGAGTCCCTACGAGACACGAGAACCGGACCAACTCGACTAATCCCAAGACCTAGTCGTCCAACGAGGAAGTAACCAAAAGACAGTAAAATAAACCACATTCAGCATGAATATAACTAACAGTAAGAAAGTACAGCAGTAAGGAAAGAAACTACTACAGTAGGTACCACCACAACAGTAAAACAGCATTTATCATATAACAAGAACTGCAGGTAAAGAAGGTACAGCGGAAACAAAAACTACTCACTAGAACAGAAACAAAAGAGGTACAAAAGGCTGTGGTAACTCTACTGGACCCTACTCGGCCCAGCGTCCTCTGCAGCCGCCGACCCTGGCTGCTCAACACCTGGTCCTGAAAAAGGTAACGAGTGTAACACGTCAGCAAAACGCTGAGTAGAGTGGCAAACTAACTAAAGGCAACAGTAGAGTGTACAGTAGCTGTTATGTTCTATTACTTCCTTTATTCACATCTTTCAATTTTTCTCACTATTTCATTTATTTCTCAGATCCTTTACTTGATCTCGAATGTCCTCGTGGGAATGATCTTGATTGCAGTCTTTTCCAAAAGTAGAAGTAGCACGTGGTGCTCTCCTGGCCGGGAGAGTCCCCCGTGGTGATCCTACCCTCAGTCAACCACCCCAAGGTCACTGACAGACGTAACGGTGACTACGGCACGCGCGATAAACGCACAGGTAGCTAGCCCGCACTGGCACGCGGTCAGTCGTTTCCGTTAACGGGTGCGCCCAAAGCACAGCACAGAACCAGGGCAGAGCCCTCTCAGTAACAGGGGTCCAACCCCTCCACAGTAACCAAACTGGGGCCTTGCCCCTCCACAGTCCGCGCACCCTCGCCTGACTACCCTGGTTTGCCCTAGTGGGCCTAACAAGTCGGTGAAGGAGGCTAGCAGAACCCCGGGGCCCGTGGGGTAGCTAGTACTCTCCTAACACTACTAGCTCTCCTCGGTACTACGTACACGAGGGCCAACAAGTCGGTACAGAGTGGCCAGTCCTAACCCCCGGGTCCCTGGGGTGGCTAGCTCAGCTCTGCACTAAACAGGGGGACAGTCGCTCTCCTTGGTACTCCGTACTCAAGGGCCAGCTCACTTCCCCAATTCTATTCCATTCGCTTTCCAGGAGTTCTACTCCTACTTCCCCGTAGGGTTCCAGTACATCTTATGTCTTACTTTCCAGTTTCACGTTCTTACAAACCATGATCCCAATCATGTTTCTTTATTCATAACAGGCAGCTGTGAATTCAATTTACAGGCAGCTTCATATATTCCTTTCCATTTTTCCAAGACTGCATTATTATACATTCCACTAGTTTTTCCATCCTAGGATTCATGCCATATCCTAGGGTCTATCATACAATCTAGTTTTCCGGCCCTAGGATTCATGCAACACCTAGGAACTATCATTCCATATATTTCTCATTCCTAGGATTCATGTAATGTCCTAGGTTCTAGTTATGGTTCCATACTTTAACAAATTTTATTAATACTTAAAGCCACTCTACCAGGTACAACGGGAGTAATGGGGGCGTGATCGGGAATCCTGCGTGCCTCCGCGACTCTCAAGACTGCAACCGAACGAGGTCCTATCACAAGGATCAAACACAAGGAGTGTCTCAAAACAGTGTATAGCTACTGTAGACGGGTAGAGGAATTACTTCTGAAAAGAATGCAACTCGAATCGTGGAAAACGGAGCCCGAACGGGCCCTAAACGGGTCGAAAAAGACGATACTGTGCAAAATCAGACGTCTGGAACTCCTTCCAGACGTCTTAAAAAGTGGATCAGAGAATTACCTGTTCAGCGTGGTTTCCCAGACGTCCAGAAGTCTGCGGGGACGTCTGCCCTAGATCCCAGACGTCCGATGGTCCCTCCGGACGTCTGGAGGTCACTCACGCCGTCTGGTACAACTTCCAGACGTCTGATTCGCAAAGGATGGCGAATCAGCGAACCTGCGCACAGCCAACCCCCTCCCTTAGTACGGTCAGTCGACAAGAAGGAAGAAGAAGGCGGAAACTCACCTTTCAGACGTCTGTATGATCTTACAGACGTCGACCTTGCCGTCTGGCTATCAATCCAGACGTTTGATTCTGGAAAAATTTCCAGAATCAGACGTCTGGATTGATAGCCAGACGGCAAGGTCGATGTCTGTAAGTTTCCAGAATCAGGACCCTGCTCGGCCTCCGCTCGTGACGTCGCCCGCGTCGCACCTCGCGCTCCTGCTGCTCAGACCGCAGCAGGTCCCTCTCCGCGTCGCTCCGCGCCCCCTGCGCCCTCCGCCAGCCGGCCAAGCCGCTCCGGCGAGCTCGCCCTCACGGCAGAGCTCCGCCCTCGCACGCCGCACCTCCGCGCTCACTGCGGCCGTCGCTGCCGCCCTCGCGTCCGCTCGCTCTCGCGCACAGGAAGGAGAAGAAGGAGGAGACTGTGGAGACGGGAGGGGAGGCGTGGCCCTTTTAAGGCCGCGCGAGGAGGAGAGAGGAGGTGGCAGGCCGCCTGCAGCCGCAGAGAGAAAAAGAGGGAATATGCGGTCTGCGCGCTCAGGCGCGCAGGCGACTCGCGTGTGTCGAAAATAACGGATTTCCAGACGTCTGGAAACGATCCCAGACGTCTTATCAGACGTCTGGTTGTTATCCCAGACGTCTTGTCCTACGTCTGAGCCACCTCCCAGACGTCTTAAAAGACGTCTGGGGCACACATTCGTTACAATATAACAAACTCAAAGGAAGTTTCGTCCCCAGAACTTGCGCCAACTAGGGTGCGGGAAAAAGATGTCCAAATAACCATAACAAACTCAAAGAGGACTGAAGCCGGTCCGAAAAGACGTACCCACGAAAAGCTCCGGGTACCGCTCCCGCATTGCCGCCTCAGGCTCCCAGGTAGCCTCCTCGTACCGCTGACTCCTCCACAAAACCTTTACCAGGGGTACTTGCTTTCGTCTCAACCTGCGGACGGCTCGGTCTAGGATCTGCACTGGCCGCTCGGGGTAGGTCAGGTCGTCGCTCACCTCGACGCTCTCGTGACTCAGTACGTGGCTGGGATCGGCTACGTACTTCCTGAGGTTGGACACGTGGAACACGTCGTGTACACCAGAAAGCTGCGGGGGAAGGGCAAGTCTGTAAGCAACGGGTCCAACCCGCTCCAGGACCTCAAAGGGCCCCACGAACCTCGGCGCGAGCTTCCCTCTCACCCCAAACCGCTGTAAGCCCTTCATGGGCGAAACACAAAGGAAGACGTGGTCCCCAACCTCGAACTGCACCTCTCTGCGTCTGCGATCTGCGTAGCTCTTCTGTCTGCTCCTGACAGTGCGGAGTCGTCTGTGGATCTGCTCAACTACCTCCTGACTCTGCCGGATCAACCTGGGGCCAACCTCCCACTTGGTCCCCACCTCAACCCAACTCAAGGGTGCCGTGCATTTCCGTCCGTACAGAGCCTCGTAGGGAGCCATGCCGATGCTCGAGTGATAACTGTTGTTGTATGCAAACTCCGCCAGGGGCAGGTGCTCCTCCCAAGAGCCCCTCCAGTCTAGTACACAGGCACGCAAAAGGTCGTCAAGTGTCTGTATCGTGCGTTCCGACTGTCCGTCCGTCTGGGGGTGGTAAGCCGTGCTAAACCTCAACCTCGTCCCCAAAGCCTGCTGAAACTCAGCCCAAAACTAGGACGTAAAGCGGGTATCCCGGTCGGATACGATCTCCCGCGGAACTCCGTGTAGTCGCACCACATCACGGATATACCTCTCTGCCAACTGTGCTGGTCCCAAAGTGACTCGGATCGGCAAGAACCGTGCCGTCTTCGTCAATCTATCCACTATTACCCAGACTGCGTCGTGTCCTCGCTGGGTAACAGGTAAGCCCACCACCAAGTCCATGGTGATGCTCTCCCACTTCCACTCTGGCACTGGAAGCGGCTGAAGCGGCCCTGCAGGCCTCTGATGCTCGGCTTTCACCTGCTGGCACACTAAGCACTGCTGCACGAACTCACCCACATCCCGCTTCATCCCTCTCCACCAGAACTCGTGTCTCAAGTCATGGTACATTTTCGTGTTTCCGGGATGTATGGTGAATCTGGAACCGTGTGCCTCAGTCAGGAGCTCTCTCAACAGCTCCTCGTCTCTGGGGACGCACAACCGTCCCCTCAAGCGTAACACCTAGTCTGTGAAGGAGAAGTCCCCTGGGTCCCCTGATAGTACTCTGTCGCGCAAAGACTGCAAGTACGGATCGGCCACCTGTCCCGTGATGATGCGGTCTATCAACTCTGGCCTGGTCTGCCGTGTCACCGTCACTACCCCACAGTACCCTCGTAACTCTAGAGGTCGCCAACTGCCCACCTCCTCCAAAAGGCTCCAACTCTGTAACTGCTGACTGGCCAAGCGTGCGGGCGCCTTACGGCTCAAGGCGTCAGCCACCACATTGGCCTTTCCCGGGTGGTAGGAGATGCTGCAGTCGTAGTCCTTCAGGAGCTCCAACCAACGTCTCTGTCTCATGTTGAGCTCCTTCTGGTCAAAAAGATATCTGAGGCTCTTGCGATCTGTAAAAATCTCGAAGGTCTCACCGTACAAGTAGTGCCTCCAGGTCTTCAGCGCGAAGACAACAGCTGCCAACTCTAGGTCGTGGGTAGGGTAGGTATGCTCATGGGGCTTCAGTTGCCGCGAAGCGTAAGCGACAACATGACCCCTCTGCATGAGCACACCTCCTAACCCCAGCAAGGAAGCGTCCGTGTACACAACGAACCCGCCACTACTGTCAGGGATGGTGAGCACGGGAGCCGAGGTCAACCTCTCCTTCAGCTCCAGAAAACACGCCTCACAGGCGTCTGTCCAAGCAAAAGGCACATCCTTCCGGGTCAACTGTGTCATAGGACGCGCAATCTGTGAAAATCCTCTGATGAACCGTCTGTAGTAACCTGCCAGTCCCAGGAAACTGCGAATCTCAGTGACTGAACGCGGTCTCTCCCACCTGAGCACTGCCTCGACCTTGGCGGGATCCACCGCCAGGCCGTCTCCAGAGATCACATGACCCAAAAAGTCACCTCCCTCAACCAGAACTCGCACTTGCTGTATTTGGCGTACAGCCTGCGTCGTCTCAGAGTGTCCAGAACCATCCGCAAGTGCTGTCCGTGCTGCGTCCGATCTCTAGAATAGATGAGTACATCATCTATGAAAACCACCACAAACTGGTCCAAGTACGGTCTAAACACCCGGTTCATCAGGTCCATGAAAGCAGCGGGGGCATTGGTCAGCCCAAACGGCATGACCAAAAACTCGTAGTGTCCGTACCGGGTGCGGAAAGCTGTCTTGGAGACGTCGGTCTCCCTGATCCTCAACTGGTGGTATCCAGACCTCAAGTCGATCTTGGAAAACACCGTGGCACCCCGCAACTGGTCAAACAAATCGTCGATCCTCGGCAGCGGATATCTGTTCTTGATGGTGACCCTATTCAGCTGTCGGTAGTCCACACAAAGGCGTAGGGTCCCATCCTTCTTCTTCACAAACAGTACCGGGGCTCCCCAGGGAGACGCACTGGGCCTCACGAAACCTTTCTCCAAAAGGTCCTGCAACTGGGACTTGAGCTCTCGCAGCTCAAGCGGTGCCATTCTGTATGGCGCGGTGGAGATGGGGCTGGTCCCTGGTACTAGTGAGATCTCAAACTCGATCTCACGCTCGGGCGGTAGTCCTGGTAACTCGTCTGGAAACACGTCGGGGTACTCTCTGACCACCGGGATGCTCTGGAAGTCTGCCACGGGGCTGTGCTCTGCCACCACACAAGCTAGGAAGCCCTCACACCCCTGGCTCAAAAGTCTCGCCGCCCGAAGTGTCGAAATGCACCTGAAACCTCCGTCCACTGGCTGCCCGTGAAACTCGAAAGAAGGCAACTCCGGAATGGAGAAGACAATCTTCCTCTCAAAACAGTCTACCAAGGCGTGGTAAGCGGACAGCCAATCCATCCCTAGAATCACTCCAAAGTCCTCCATCTGTATCATAATCAGGTCAGCTGGCAGGCTATGTCTCCCGATGCTGACCCCGCAACCCGTGTACACCTCCTCAGCTACAAACAGCTGACCACTCGGACCTCTGATTACGAACGGATTCTCTAACAGTGTATAATCCTGGTCCAAACTAACTGCGAAACTGGCTGCGACAAACGAATGCGTAGCGCCGGAATCGAAAAGCGTGTAAACGAGTCTGCCAGAAACTGAAACCATACCTGCTACCACGGATCCCGATGCTCTGGCGTCCCTGTGTGTTAGGGCGTTGATACGCCCCTCAGCCCTAGGTGCGGATGAAGCAGCCACACTCTGCGTCGGACGGGTAGGTGCTGGCCGGTACCCTCCTCACGACTGCTGTCCTCCTCCTCGCGCCTGGGAACCGCGGCCTCCTGCGTGCCCTCCAGTGCTCTGCGCGGGAAGTATCTGCTGACCTCCTGCCCTAGATGGGCAGTCCCTCCTGACGTGGCCCGGCTGGCCACACTGGTAGTAGAGGGGAACCCGACTCCCGCCCTCAGTGAGTCCCTGCTGTCGGCTAGGCGGGGGTCCGGTGCTGGCGACTGGCCCCTGTCGAGGGCCCCCAAAGGCCACTGATGGCCCTGCATAGCGTGACAGCTCTCCTGCGGATGTCACGTGTCTCCGTTCTCGCCGGCCCTGTGAGAAGTCTGGCTGAAAGGGCCTCTTCCGCCCCCCGTCGGTCTCTCGCGCGGACGGGTTGGTCTCCTCGTAAGTCATAGCTGCCTCTACCACCCTCGAAAACGTCAGCAGCTTCAGGGGTTTGACATACCCCCGGATCGCAGGCCGGAGCCCCTCGGTGAACCTCCAAAGGCGCTCCTCCTCAGTGGCTTCCGCTGTCGCTGCAAAGCGGGACAGCTCCAAGAAACGCGTGCGGTACGCACTCACGGTCATCGTCCCTTGGCGGAGAGTGTGGAACTCCCGCCTCCTCTGGTCCTACCACGTCTGGGGAAAGTACTGCTCGCAGAAGAGGGTGACGAATCGGTCCCACGTCGGCTCGTCCCTCTCCTGACCCCGGACCGCCCTCCACCACCGGTGTGCCGCACTCTCCAGCTGGTACGTGGCAAAGGCCACGCGGCACTCCACCGGGGGGCGAAGGGTGTCGAAGATCTTCTCCAGCTGCTCAAGCCAGTCCTCTGCCTCGGTCGGGTCCTCATCCCCCTTGAAGGAGGGGGGCTTCAGCTTCCGGAACTATCCGAAAAGCTCGAAGTGGCGCTGTAGGGGAGGTGCTGGTGCACCTCCAGGCGAAGGTGCCTCGTGTACAGAAGTGTCGGAGGAAGGTGGGGGCGGCAGGGGCCCATCCCCTCCCTCGTGTCCAGCGCCGTGTCCGTCGCGTGGTCCCACAGAGGACTCCCCCTCTGCAACCCCAGGAGGAGGTGCTCGGGGCGGTGGGTGGAGCTCCTCTCGTACAATATCCCGTATTAGTCTGGCGAGGTCCTGGGCCTGGACGCCAGGGAGTGGTGGCTGGTCCACCGAGACGTCAACGACAGCACGTCCACCTCGCCGACCTCGCCCTCGGCCGCGCCCGCGTCCAGTCTCGCCAGTCCCGCGACGAGGCATCTCCTGCAAGGAGACGCGAAACAAAACGGAAACGTCAAAACAGACGGTACCTAACAAAACTTCTAAGAGCTCATGTCAAGAGATATGTTGTGGTGGCTACTCTAGCTATAAACATGTGAATTGGTTATTTTCCAGTCAGTTGATTCACTTCTCGAGACGACCTTGCTCTGATACCATCTTGTAACGACCCGGTTCCCGAGTCCCTACGAGACACGAGAACCGGACCGACTCGACTAATCCCAAGACCTAGTCGTCCAACGAGGAAGTAACCAAAAGACAGTAAAATAAACCACATTCAGCATGAATATAACTAACAGTAAGAAAGTACAGCAGTAAGGAAAGAAACTACTACAGTAGGTACCACCACAACAGTAAAACAGCATTTATCATATAACAAGAACTGCAGGTAAAGAAGGTACAGCGGAAACAAAAACTACTCACTAGAACAGAAACAAAAGAGGTACAAAAGGCTGTGGTAACTCTACTGGACCCTACTCGGCCCAGCGTCCTCTGCAGCCGCCGACCCTGGCTGCTCAACACCTGGTCCTGAAAAAGGTAACGAGTGTAACACGTCAGCAAAACGCTGAGTAGAGTGGCAAACTAACTAAAGGCAACAGTAGAGTGTACAGTAGCTGTTATGTTCTATTACTTCCTTTATTCACATCTTTCAATTTTTCTCACTATTTCATTTATTTCTCAGATCCTTTACTTGATCTCGAATGTCCTCGTGGGAACGATCTTGATTGCAGTCTTTTCCAAAAGTAGAAGTAGCATGTGGTGCTCTCCTGGCCGGGAGAGTCCCCCGTGGTGATCCTACCCTCAGTCAACCACACCAAGGTCACTGACAGACGTAACAGTGACTACGGCACGCGCGATAAACGCACAGGTAGCTAGCCCGCACTGGCACGCGGTCAGCCGTTTCCATTAACGGGTGTGCCCAAAGCACAGCACGGAACCAGGGCAGAGCCCTCTCAGTAACAGGGGTCCAACCCCTCCACAGTAACCAAACCGGGGCCTTGCCCCTCCACAGTCCGCGCACCCTCGCCTGACTACCGTGGTTTGCCCTAGTGGGCCTAACAAGTCGGTGAAGGAGGCTAGTAGAACCTCGGGGCCCGTGGGGTAGCTAGTACTCTCCTAACACTACTAGCTCTCCTCAGTACTACGTACACGAGGGCCAACAAGTCGGTACAGAGTGGCCAGTCCTAACCCCCGGGTCCCTGGGGTGGCTAGCTCAGCTCTGCACTAAACAGGGGGACAGTCGCTCTCCTTGGTACTCCGTACTCAAGGGCCAGCTCACTTCCCCAATTCTATTCCATTCGCTTTCCAGGAGTTCTACTCCTACTTCCCCGTAGGGTTCCAGTACATCTTATGTCTTACTTTCCAGTTTCACGTTCTTACAAACCATGATCCCAATCATGTTTCTTTATTCATAATAGGCAGCTGTGAATTCAATTTACAGGCAGCTTCATATCTTCCTTTCCATTTTTCCAAGACTGCATTATTATACATTCCACTAGTTTTTCCATCCTAGGATTCATGCCATATCCTAGGGTCTATCATACAATCTAGTTTTCCGGCCCTAGGATTCATGCAACACCTAGGAACTATCATTCCATATATTTCTCATTCCTAGGATTCATGTAATGTCCTAGGTTCTAGTTATGGTTCCATACTTTAACAAATTTTATTAATACTTAAAGCCACTCTACCAGGTACAACGGGAGTAATGGGGGCGTGATCGGGAATCCCGCGTGCCTCCGCGACTCTCAAGACTGCAACCGAACGAGGTCCTATCACAAGGATCAAACACAAGGAGTGTCTCAAAACAATGTATAGCTACTGTAGACGGGTAGAGGAATTACTTCTGAAAAGAATGCAACTCGAATCGCGGAAAACGGAGCCCGAACGGGCCCTAAACGGGTCGAAAAAGACGATACTGTGCAAAATCAGACGTCTGGAACTCCTTCCAGACGTCTTAAAAAGTGGATCAGAGAATTACCTGTTCAGCGTGGTTTCCCAGACGTCCAGAAGTCTGCGGGGACGTCTGCCCTAGATCCCAGACGTCTGATGGTCCCTCCGGACGTCTGGAGGTCACTCACGCCGTCTGGTACAACTTCCAGACGTCTGATTCGCAAAGGATGGCGAATCAGCGAACCTGCGCACAGCCAACCCCCTCCCTCAGTACGGTCAGTCGACAAGAAGGAAGAAGAAGGCGGAAACTCACCTTTCAGACGTCTGTATGATCTTACAGACGTCGACCTTGCCGTCTGGCTATCAATCCAGACGTCTGATTCTGGAAATTTTTCCAGAATCAGGACCCTGCTCGGCCTCCGCTCGCGACGCCGCCCGCGTCGCACCTCGCGCTCCTGCTGCTCAGACCGCAGCAGGTCCCTCTCCACGTCGCTCCGCGCCCCCTGCGCCCTCCGCCAGCCGGCCAAGCCGCTCCGGCGAGCTCGCCCTCACGGCAGAGCTCCGCCCTCGCACGCCGCACCTCCGCGCTCACTGCGGCCGTCGCTGCCGCCCTCGCGTCCGCTCGCTCTCGCGCACAGGAAGGAGAAGAAGGAGGAGACTGTGGAGACGGGAGGGGAGGCGTGGCCCTTTTAAGGCCGCGCGAGGAGGAGAGAGGAGGTGGTAGGCCGCCTGCAGCCGCAGAGAGAAAAAGAGGGAATATGCGGTCTGCGCGCTCAAGCGCGCAGGCGACTCGCGTGTGTCGAAAATAACGGATTTCCAGACGTCTGGAAACGATCCCAGACGTCTTATCAGACGTCTGGTTGTTATCCCAGACGTCTTGTCCGACGTCTGAGCCACCTCCCAGACGTCTTTTAAGACGTCTGGGGCACACATTCGTTACATCACTTCACTCTAGCAACGCTCTCTGATGAGAACCTCATCATGAGCCATAACTAGCTCATTTTGACCTAATACAAAGGATAAAAGCTCCTACATAACTCAAGGAAAGGCTTAACTCAGAGAATTCTGAGTTTAAGGAGAAAACGAGTCATAAGGGGTAAAAATGTAATTTTACCAGTATAATCTGCATGCAGGGTAATTCAGGGTCCAAACATAGGTCAAAGCAACCTAATAAGAATAAAAGTGGGATGAGATGATCTGACAAGGGCTACAGCAATTCCAAGGAACTAAATGATAATCTGTAACCTTAAAACAAACCCACTTCAATTCGCGAGGTTCGAGGCAAAGTAAAAATAGAATAAACCCTCTAAAATTCATATAAAAATAATCTCTAGGGTTCAGAACCTTCAATTTGGCCTTAGGAACCCATTTTGACCTACATTGAGAACCATGCCCTATTAACAACTTAATTTAGGTTTTTGCGTAAATTGACCAGTCAAACAAGGTTTAATCTGGAAATAAAATTCACCATCATAATCCTTAGGCCCCAATTAGTCATGTATAAAAACTTGAGCCTAAGAGGAAACCTGCTTGACCAACTTTACACTTTGGTCCTCATTTATTTACTTTTTGACCCTCAACTTTTGAACCCTCACATTTCTACCCCTAACTCTCCTTCGTTCTTTGCATTCAGGTCCCTCCTGCCAAAACCTGACTAGCACCATGCTCCGGCGACCTTGCGCGGAGCATGGCACCGCGCAGGGTAAGGGGGAGGGTCTGGCAAGTAAACCGGGGGTGCCCTGCGTCGTCAGCCGTCGCAGGAACACCCCCCTGGTCGCTGCAACCCACCATACCGGCCGTGCGAACGCACGGACTGTATGGGTTTCCATCTCCGGCGTCCTCCGGCAAGGGAGACACGTCGTCTCCCTCCGCCCTCCTCTCTGATTCCGCCTCTATAAATACCCCCGTCGCTCCGCCGTTCTGAGCAGCTCGGACCTGACGGAGAAAGACCCCCACTTCCTCTCTTCCCACTCCGACAGGCAGCCCTCCAGCTCCGGCGGCCTCTCCCCTTCCTCCTCTTCGCTCTGCCGCAATACCAGCAGCAGAGACTCCTTCCTGATTCTCCTCCGCGTCGCGCAATACCGGCGCGCGCTGCTTCAGCCCCGTCGTCGCCGCCGATCTCTCCCTCTGGGCATTTCTTCTCCAGCTCCGGTAGGTACGAGCCGGCAGCCACTTCGTCCCCTTCGTCACTTTAGTTAGGTTAGAATTAGTCGTCTCTACCCCCTCTTTCTTTTCCTCGCTATTTTACATTCAATTAAACCCTCGACCGACCCGACCACCGTCATCTTCCACACCTCCGGCCATCCTCCGGCGAGTCGCTCCCGTCATTCCGCCACTCCACACGACTCGCTGACCCCCACAGAAGCTCCGCCTCCTCACCCTGATCAACCTCCGCCCTTCCACTTCCCCCAAATCACCCTCTGCAACTCCACCGAACAAACCCATCTCCCGACCCACAGTCCGACCTAGGGCAGCCCTTGCACGCCGCCCCACGCCTCGCCACCACCCGCACGAGCTTCGCCGCACTCTGGCGAAGCTCCCGGCACCTTCTGATTAGGCCGAGAGGCCGTTTTGCTGTGAACAGGTCACCTGTCCTCCACCGCCATTGCTGTGCGGAAGAAGCTGCTTCGACCTGCTGCTCCAGGCGCGCCGCGCCCAGGTCACGTTCCCAGGCTGTGCGAGGTGTCTTCGCAAAGCGTCAGGCTGCAGTTGAGGCGAAGCCCTCGCGCGAAGCCCTCGTGCGAAGCCTCGACCGCCGCTGCCTCCTCCGCGCAGGCGTCAAATTGAGGTGGGACATTTAGTCCCACCTCGGAAGGCTCTGAAGGAACAAAGCGGTACAAATAGAAAAAGTGCTGAAGGCTTATCGCCTCAGCACACGGGGTGAGGTCCCCTTCACTCACTCGCTCGACCCGGCCTCGTCCGCGACCACGCCCCGCGGACCTGGCCCGACCCGACTTAGACTGACCTGCACTCCTCGCCCACCATGCACGCCGGTGGGCCTGGACCCGGGCGCGACCCGTACCCGACTACCCGGCAGCTCTGGGAGAGCTTTCCTAAGAGCAACTTCTGTGAGAGAGAAATGCGAGGGGAGGGTAGAATTAGGTTTTGCCCCTCTGATCAAGTGGTGCAAGTGTGCAGGCAGAGAAGAAGAAAGACGCCCGCTGAACAGAGAAGAAGGCCGACGAAAGCTGAAGGAAGGAGGAGCACCGAGCGGCACTGTCACAGCGGCGGTTTAAGTCGTCTGATTGGAAAATCAGACGACGTCCTGAAGGCAAAGAAGGAGAAGGAAGGCGAGGCAGAGGAGAACACAGAGAGGCCAAGGGAAGACTCTGAAGAAGAAGAAGAACAGGACCGCAAGGGAGAAGAAAAAGAAAGAGACGAGCAGAAACAAGAACTGAAAGAAGAAGAAGAGCATCACTACTGCTGCAGATAAAGCAGAAGAGCCAAGCAGAAGAAGATAAGCAAAGTGAAAAGAGGAGAAGAAGAAAGAAGCCAACAAACTCTCTCTCTCTCTCTCTCTTTATTTTTGTAATAAGAATTTGTATCTCTAGAATACAGTTTGCTCCCTGAGTTCGACCTCGGGAACTCTTTATTTCCGAGTAACAAATTGTATTAAACTGGTAATCACCTCTCTATACTATACTACGACGAAATAATAGAACTATAGAGGAAGGTCGCCACCACTCTCTCTCTCACAGCACTCTCTCACTCTCTTTACCAACACTTACACACCTACACTCACACTTTCATACACACACACACCTATACACTATTTTATATATATATATATATATATATATTGATATATATACATATATTTATATACATATATACATATATATATATATACTTATATCTATATATATAGTAGTATCTATATAACTAAGTATTAGTATACATACATACATATATATATATATATATATATATATATATATATATATATATATATATATATATATATACTTATATCATATATATAGTAGTACCTATATAACTAAGTATTATTATACATATATACATATATATCTATATAACTATATATACATATATTACTATATACATATACATACATATATATATACATCTATATAGTTATATATACATACATATACATATACATATATCTATCTATACATATATTTACATACCTATATATATACATATACACTTATATATATATAACTACATATATATATATACCTATATATTTATAACCATATATATATATATATTTACATATACATATATATATATATATTTTTTCACATTACTTACCATACGTGGTATCGCGGGAATATCTGCACCAGTTGTTGATATTCCCGGATACCCATGTACAAAAAGTGTGGTCACACTCATCTTCCACCATCCATCTTACACTCCACGCGGCACCTCGTCCTATTGGTTGCATCTTTCTAGACGACGACTGACGCGACACCGTGCTACACTTCATCGTCGCCTCCACCCCCACCCCTTTATACGTATATAGTATAGACATATAGATATATACTATAGTTACTTTACTTCTATTTCTCTTGCATGCCCATAAAAAAGATAAAAAATATATATAAAAGAGAAAAGATAATCCTTGACTTGCAGGTACTCCGTCTTGCAAATAGCAAGACTCGTTTTGGAACCCTGATTTGGCTCAAAGCCAAGAACCTAATTTTGAGGGTGTGCCTCAAGGACTAAGATTACCAGAAAAAATCTTAAATAGAAAAAAACACCAAAAACACAACAAACGAACAAAAGATATTCGTTGTAGGAAAGGCGTAGAAACATGACTTGTAACCCCACTTCCCTGAGTTTGACCCTGGGCCTAAAAGTGACTAAGATAAAATCAAGTAGGCCAGGTTAAAAATTTTGTAAAGATATGGTTAGGTCCAATTTAGATTAACCACTATACACACTTCAACGATAAAATCACCATATTAACAACCTATCTAGGTCAGACGACCATCCCTTTTTTGGCGCCGTTGCCGGGGAGGTGCGCCTTCAAGTAAGTTTCTATTCCATTCCTTTCATTTTTTCTCTTCTCTCTTCATGAGTGTCTCTGTTTTTGGTGTGCAGGTAAACCTGTTGCAAGGAGAAGGCAGGCAGACGAAGTCAGAGACATGGGTAGGTCCAAGGCGGGAACGAGAGCGTGAAGACGCCGACACCGCACTGGAGCTCCACACACGTTGCTGCACAAGTAGGTCTTTCTTTCTTAGCAACCTAGGTTAACTTGTCACCCTAATAAAAAAAACTAAAAAAAACTAGAAAAACTTGTTGGGATCTCTTGAGGCAAGTGGATTAAAATTCACTTGTTTGATTGATTGCCTTTACTCCCACCACCCCAGGATTTCCCTCCCTACTTCGCATAGTGAAAATCCAAGAATCTTGATTCTTGAATTTTTTTCGCCGTGTTAAGTATTCTTTGAGGCAAATAAAAAGATTGATTGCCACCCTTCTTTGCCTCATTTACCTGCAATTCGGGATCACCTTTTTGGTGGGGAGACTTGGAATTGAGTTGATTCCAACCCCACCACGACTTTTCAACTTGCCTAAGATTCGATCCCAAATAATTCAACCCCAACAAATTGATTTTCTTCATCTTTTGGTTGAGCCCTGTGTGGAAATCTTTCTGGTGATTAGGAGCACTTGAATTGAAGTGCTTTGGCTCCCTTTCACATAAATCTAAAACTGATTCGTGCATCCACACATAGAAATCTCCATTTAGGAAAGCCCATTGCATTGTAGCATGCATTAACCAATTGACATTGAAGAAGGGTTTGCTGGGCTTAGAAGAAAACCTGTATTCTCTCAAAAACCTGGAGATTGGTTGAATTGGTAATTCAAAGAAATCCTAAAATTCATACTACTTAAGGCTGAACTCTAAAAATCATTCACCAATTAAAAACTTTAATTCGGGGAGATTTTCCCATTGCATGCTTGTTTTACACACTTGAAAAATCAATCACTTGGGCATTACCTGTAAACAACGCCCTTCACATTCCAAAAGCACTTGATCCTAAGCCTCTAACTAAAATTGGTAGTAACTTGACCCTTATTAAGGATTGGAGGTCTAACTACCTGCGTGTAGCGTCTACGTGCTGGTGAGGGTTCCCGCGTGCTATTGGGTGTCTAAGACTAGGGCAATCGGCCTTATAATCTGGCTCAGTGGTTCCGCAGTACTCGCAACGGTTCCGTAGTTCGTGATAGTAGGTAACTTAGATCTTTAGGTCTAAGGGCACACTGTAGAGGTTAGGAATTTGATTGAATTGATTTGTCATCAAGTATACCTTTGCGGCGTCATTTCTCTCATCTCTTTTCCCTTCTTATCCCCCCAATTCTTCCTACGGTAGTGCATGTTTGGGAGGAGGTCTCAAAACCCTGAATTGTTTGAATTGCCTGATAAATTTAGGAAAGAAGCCGAATCATCCTCCTCCTCCACAAACATGGCTGCACACCCACCCCCAAATTCCGAGGGAGGAAACCACCCTCAGAACCCACCAGGTGGTGGAGCCTTAGATCCCATAACTCACCTCCAAGCCCAAATGGAAATGTATAATGAGCAAATTGAAGCCATTCGGGAAACATTGGAGGAAATGCAGAACCCTCCCAAATGGGAGGAGCCTAGGTCTCCTAGCTCCTATAAGAATCCCGCTGCTACAGAGACCATAGGACAAATTCGGGTCCCCATGGGTGGGGACGACTTTGAATTGAAACCTAACATTATTGGCCTAATAAATTTTCACTTCCATGGTCTTGCAAGTGAAGATCCTTTTCTCCACTTGGAAGACCTAACCTGATTAGCTGAAACTGTTAAACCAAGAAATATCGGGTTACCTATAGTCCTCATGAAAATGTTCCCGTTTTCATTGCGGGATAAAGCGTCGCAGTGGCTACGCACCCTTGGGAGAACCATCCACTCTTGGGAAGAGATGCGAACAACGTTTCTCAAGAAGTTCTTCCCAATCGGGTGAACCAATGTGCTTCGCCGTGCCATCACTCCATTTACGCAACAAAACGACAAACAATTTCATGAGGCATGGGAGAGGTATAATGACCTCCTCAGGAAGTGTCCGCACCATGGTCTGCCTAAGTGGCATATAGCCCAGATCTTCTACTATGGGCTAAATGAGACTTTGAAGCAGATAGTAGACGCTTCCTGCGGAGGGAATTTCATGAATAAAGACGAGAATGGAGCATTCGAATTGTTTGAAAATATGAGTGAAAACTCAATGAACAATGCCTCCATTGTCACCTTTAATCGTACCAGCCAGCCCCGAAATGTCCACAAAGTTGACACGGGACCCTCCCATTCATCCACCGATCTCAGCCTTATTGCACAAAAATTGGATGAAGTCTCTGTCGTGCACAAGAAGCTTGACGTGCTTCTGGCCAACCCCGCCCGTTCTATGGCAAACACCACCTCTTCACCATTTTGTCACAATCCAAATTCTTCCAACACCAGGCTTATCCCGAGAAACCCCGTAAGACCTTCCTTACCAAGTGTCGCGCCGAGCGACTCGGTAAGTCATGTGGAATTGGCTTCTGCGAGCTAGTATTTCGACACGGAGGACCAAGCATCCGTGTGATCGGATGCATATTTACATGCGGACGCATCTTCTGGCATAGAAGACGCTTGCACCTTGGGGAATAACCCGTTCTCTGCTACTTATAACCCAGGGTGGTGAAATCATCCAAACTTCGCATGGTCCAACAACCCGCAGCGCCAAAACCCCGCGGGTGGACCAATGCGACCGTTCGCACCCGTCATCCCAAGGGTCGAGTCTAATCCTATGGCAAATCCACCATCAGGCCCTTACGTGCCGCAAACCGAACACGCATCAAGTCCTCTTGATAAATTGATGCGAATGATGACAGAAATGTCAAAGCGCCATGAAGAGAACATGACCTCTCTTCAGCACCAATTGGTGCAGCAGAATGCTGAGATCAGTCAACTACGCATGGCGACTCGATCTCAGGGCACTCTTCCCGCCCAACCTGTTCCAAACCTGCGAAATTTCATACCCCGTGGTCCTCAACCACAGGTACGACCTTCTCAAGGGCAGGTTAATCAGATTCTACAAGCTCTGAGCATTCCACCGGGATTTCAGGCTAATCCCGCTGCAGCACCGCACTCTTATGTCCCTATTGCTAACCTCCTCCGCTGTATGATCCCACTGGACCCGCATCGTCCAATGCTATCACTACGAGGAGCGGCAAGCAGACTGTCGATCCGCCTCGACCTGATCCTGGCCCGTCTTCTTCATCACCCTCTCATTCGAGATGCGCACCGCATTCGTGAGAGGACGATACACCCAAATTGGTGCCAGAATCAGTCCCATTCCCTGAGGCTCTACTGAGGGAGCCAAAAGGCAAAAAGAAAGATACGCAGGCCTTTGATAACCTGCGTAATTTGTTCAGGGATGTAGAAATCAAGGTACCCCTGCTAGAGGCTATCGACCACATACCTACTGTCGCCCGATTTTTCAAAGACTACACAACACCCAGGCGACAGTCAAAGAAAACCAAGAATCTGGTGGTTCTCTTGCCTCATGCGAGTTGTGCTATACTGTCAAATTTACCACCGAAGTAGAAAAATCCGGGCACACAGCTTATTTCCTGTAGCATCCAAGGCTGTAGTTTTAACCGTGCCCTGCTTGATCTAGGATCTTCCATAAATCTTATACCAACCATCATGCTCGAAAAATTTTCCTTGGGAAATCTGAAACCCACCCTTGTCACGTTACAGTTGGCAGATCACTCTGTCAAAATTCCGAAGGGTGTGGTGGAGGATGTGGTGGTTAGGGTCAACAGTCTCTGTTTTCCTATTGACTTTCTTGTTTTAGATATGGAAGTTCCTAGCTCACTTTTTGATTGTCCAATCATCCTCAGTTGACCTTTCTTGGCCACAGCCCACGCCCATATCGACTGTGAGTCGGGCTGTATTGAGATTGTCGTTGGATCTAAAAAGCTCAAGCTTAACATTTTCAAGGCAGCCAAGAACTTTGATTACAATTGCATCAAGGATGACACGTCTGACGAGGACATGGCCGTCAGCGCGTGTATCGGACTAATTGGGACTTATTCTGACTGCTGCGGATTACCTCTAAACATTGACGACTGCCTGACCAACACAAATTGTGATGTTCCCCCATCCTTCCCTTGTCCCGAACCTTCTCCTGACCAGACTTCTGACGAGGTTTTCTCCGCTTCCCATACCTCATGGTCTGAGTCATATCTGGGCTACTCACCGCCGGTCCACACTCTTGAAGATCGAATTGCCCTTTCTTTCCCACCAAATCAGGCGGATTTGCAAATCCACACTGGGACCTTGAGCCCATATACTTCTCACTAGGGCTATTCCTTTTTGGATCCATCTATCCAAGAAGCCCCTCTTCTTGGCCAATCTGAGGGCCAATTTCTTCCTCCTGACTTGTTCTCCAACTCGCCTAGGACACTCTCGTCCCAAGAAATGCCAGATCTTTCACCATCCACTCCCGAGCTGAAAGAGCTGCCTAGTACACTTAAGTATGTTTTCCTAGGGCCAAATGAAACGCTCCCTGTAATCATCAGTTCAAAATTGACTAGGGAGCAAGAGTGCAAACTAACTAAGGTCCTCATAGAACATAAGGCAGCTATTGGATGGTCCTTATCAGACTTATCTGGTATTAGACCCTCCTACTACACTTACAGTATATATACGGAGGAGGAGGTTCAACTGTTACGAACGCGTGCCCCAGACCTCTTAAAGACGTCTGGGAGGTGGCCCAGACGTCGGACCAGATGTCTGGGATCACATCCAGATGTCTGACCAGATGTCTGGGATCGTTTCCAGACGTCTGGAAAACAGTTATTTTTCGCACGAGAGATTCGTCTGCGCGCCTATGCACGCAGACCCGTGATTCCTCTCTCTCTCTCTTTTTCCCTCTCTCTCTGTGGCTGCAGACCTGCCGCGCACTCTCTCCCTCCTCCTCGCGCGGCCTTAAAAGGCCACGCCTCCCCTCCTGTCGTCTCCACCGTCCCCTTCCTCTTTTCCTTCCTATGCGCTAGAGCGAGCGAGCGCGAGGGCGGCAGTGGAGGCCGCAGTGAGCGCGGAGGAGGTGCGGCGTGCGAGGGCGGATCTCTGCCGTGAGGGCGAGCTCGCCGGAGCGGCTTGGCCGGCCGGCGGAGGGCGCAGGGGGCGCGGAACGACGCGGAGAGGGACCTGCTGCGGTTTGAGCAGTAGACGCGCGAGGTGCGACGCGGGCGACGTCGCGAGCGGAGGCCGAGTGGCGCCCTGATTCTGGAAAAAATTTTCAGAATCAGACGTCTGGGTTGATATCCAGAAAGCGAGGGAGACGTCTGGAAGATCATACAGACGTCTGAAGGGTGAGTATTTCGCTTTCTTCTTCCTTCCTGTCGACTGACCCTACTGAGGGAGGGAGTTGGCTGTGCGCAGGCTCGCTGATTCGCCATCCTTTGAGAATCAGACGTCTGGAAGTTTTACCAGACGGCTGGAGCTACCTCCAGACGTCCGGGGTGAGCATAGGACGTCTGGGAGCTAGGCAAGACGTCCCCGCAGACTTCTGGACGTCTGGGAAACCACGCTAAGCAGGTAATTCTCTGATCCACTTTTTAAGACGTCTGGAAGAAGTTCCAGACATCTGATTTTACACAGTGTCGTCGTTTTCGACCCGTTTAGGGCCCGTTCGGGTTCCGTTTTCCGCGATTCGAGTTGCATTCTTTTCAAAATTAATTCCTCTACCCGTCTACAGTAGCTATACACTGTTTTGAGACTCTCCTTGTGTTTGATCCTTGTGATAGGACCTCGTTCAGTTGCAGTCTTGGGAGTCGCGGAGGCACGCGGGATTCCCGATCACGCCCCCATTACTCCCGTTGTACCTGGTAGAGTGGCTTTAAGTTATTAATAAAATCTGTTAAATTATGAAACAATAAATAGAACCTAGGACATTGCATGAATCCTAGGAATGAGAAATAGATGGAATGATAGCTCCTAGGTGTTGCATGAATCCTAGGACTGGAAAACTAGATTGTATGATAGATCCTAGGATATGGCATGAATCCTAGGATGGGAAAACTAGTGGAATGTATAATACTGCAGTCTTGGAAAATGGAAAGAGATATAAAGCTGCCTGTAATTTGAATTAACAGCTGCCTGTTGTGAATAGATAACGTGGTTGAGAACATAGATTGTAAGAATGTGAAACTGGAAAGTGAAACCTGGATGTTTGAGTAAAAAGGATGGAACCCTACGGGGAAGTAGGAGTAGAACTCCTGGAAAGTGAATGGAATAGTTTTGGGGAAGTGAGCTGGCCCTTGAGTACAGAGTACCAAGGAGAGCGACTGTCCCCCTGTTTAGTGCAGAGCGGAGCCAGCCGCCCCAGGGACTCGGGGTTAGGACTGGCCACTCTGTACCGACTTACTGGCCCTCGCGTACGTAGTACCGAGGAGAGCTACTAGTGTAGGGAGGTACTAGCTACCCCACGGGCCCCGGGGTTCTGCTAGCCTCCCACACCGACTTGTTAGGCCCGCTGGGGCAAACTAGGGTAGTCAGGCGAGGGTGCGCGGACTGTGGAGGGGCAAGGCCCCGGTTTGGTTACTGTGGAGGGGTTGGACCCCTGTTACTGAGAGGGCTCTGCCCTGGACTGGTTTCGTGCTGTGCTTTGGGCGCACCCGTTAACGGAAACGACTAACCGCGTGCCAGTACGGGTTAGCTACCTGTGCGTTTATCGCGCGTGCCGTAGTCACCGTTACGTCTGTCAGTGACCTTGGGGTGGTTGACTGAGGGTAGGATCACCACGGGGGACTCTCCCGGCCAGGAGAGCACCACGTGCTACTTCTACTTTTTGGAAAAAACTGCAATCAAGATCGTTCCCACGAGGAACATTCGAGATCAAGAAAAAGATCTGGGGAATAAATGAAATAGTGAGACAATTGAAAGATGTGAATAAAGAAAGTAATAGAACATAACAGCTACTGTACACTTTACTGTAGTCTTTAGTTTTAGTTGCCACTCTACTTAGCGTTTTGCTGACGTGTTACACTCGTTACCTTTTTCAGGACCAGGTGTTGAGCAGCCAGGATCAGCGGCTGCAGAGGACGCTGGGCCGAGTAGGGTCCAGTAGAGTTACTACTGTCTTTTGTACCTCTTTGTTTCCGTTATAGTGAGTAGTTCTTGTTTCCGCTGTACTTTTCTTTACCTGCAGTTCATGTTATATGATAAATGTTATTCTACTGTTGTGGTGGTATATATTGTAGTAGTTTCTTTCCTTACTGCTGTACTTTCTTACTGTTAGTTATATTCATGCTGAATGTGGTTTATTTTACTGCTCTTTTGGTTACTTCCTCGTTGGACGACTAGGTCTTGGGATTAGTCGAGTCGGTCCGGTTCTCGTGTCTCGTAGGGACTCGGGAACCGGGTCGTTACATCAACCTTCCCGTGAGATGCAACGACGTCTCAACCCTAACATGCAGGAGGTCGTTAAGAATGAAATCATTAAGTGGCTGGATGCGGGTATAATCTACCTGATCAGCGATAGCCCATGGGTGAGTCCGATTCACGTTGTGCCCAAGGAGGCAGGACTCACCATCCGTGTCAATGACAGGGGTGAATCCATCCCTACACGCACTCCTACATCTTGGAGAGTGTGTGTGGATTATAGGAAACTCAATGCTGCAACTAAGAAAGATCATTTTCCGCTACCATTCATTGACCAAATCTTGGAGCGGTTAGCGGGAAATAAATTTTTCTATTCCCTGGATGGATTCTCAGGATATAACCAGGTGGCAATTGACCCCTGGGACCAAGAGAAAACCACTTTTACCTACCCCTTTAGCACCTTTGCATTTAGAAGGATGCCGTTTGGACTTTGTAACGCGCCAGCAACTTTCCAGAGATGTATGTTGGCGATATTTCATGACATGGTGGGTGACTTTCTCGAGATCTTCATGGATGACTTCTCGGTCTTTGGACCATCTTTTGATGACTGTCTTGCCAACCTGACTCGTATCCTTAGGAGATGTATTGGTGTAAACCTCTTGCTTTCCTGGGAAAAAAGTCATTTTATGGTGCACGAGGGAATTGTTCTCGGACATATCATCTCCAATAGGGGTATCGAGGTTGACAGAGCTAAGCTTGATGTCATTGCTGATTTACCTGTGCCTGGCTCTGTCAAACAAATCCGCTCCTTCCTGGGACACGTCGGTTTCTATAGGAGATTCATCAAGGACTTCTCCAAAATTTCTCGACCCTTAACTCATCTCCTGTCAACCGACGTACCCTTCGATATGGGCCCCGACTGCATACAAGCATTCATTTAGCTGCGTAATGCTGTCACCAAGGCCCCTGTTCTCCAGCTGCCTGATTGGTCCCTCGACTTTGAACTCATGTGTGACGCGACCTTGCAGTCGGAGCCATCCTGGGACAAAGATGCGATAGACACCCCTTCGTGGTGTACTACGCCAGTAAGACGTTGGACGAGGCCCAGCGTAATTATACTACCACTGAAAAAGAACTACTGGCGGTCGTCTTTAGGCTGGAGAAATTCCGCTCTTACCTTCTGGGCTCTCACGTTATTGTTTTCACTGATCACGCGGCCATTCGCCATCTCATGCACAAGAAGGATGCCAAGCCTAGACTAATTCATTGGATCCTTCTGCTCCAAGAATTTGACATTAAGATCCGCGATAAGGTCGAAGCCCAGAATGTTGTGGCTGATCACCTTTCCAGACTGGACCCTGATCATATTGGACTTACTCTGCCGATCAATGAAATTTTTCCTGATGAGCACCTATTGGCAATAAATGTGACAACTGGACCATGGTATGCCGACATTGCCAATTACCTTGCTTCTGGATCCCTTCCACATGGCTGGCCTAAAAACCAGCGCGAGCATCTCATGGTAGAAGCAAAGTATTATTTCTGGGATAATCCACTTCTTTTTCGGATAGGTGCTGATCAAATCATCCGTCGCTATGTTCCTGACAGCAAATTCCCCAGTGTGCTATCCTTCTACCACGATCAGGCCTGCGGAGGCCATTTCTTTGGGAGGAAAACTGCAGCCAAGGTGTTGCAGTGAGGTTTCTTTTGGCCCTCCCTTCACCAGGATGCACACAATTATGCCAAGCATTGCACTAGGTGCCAGTCGTTAGGGTCAATGTCACGTCGTGACATTATGCCCTTACAACCCATCCTAGCTGCAAAAATCTTCGACATTTGGGGAATTGATTTCATGGGTCCCTTTCCTCCTTCCAACGGCTTCGAATTCATCCTCATGGCCGTTGACTATGTTTCGAAATGGATCGAGGCTATTCCCGCGCGCCATGCTGACCATGTTATATCCACCCAATTTGTCAAAGACCACATCTTTGCACGCTTTGGGATCCCTCGAGCCATTATCTCTGATGGAGAAAGCCACTTTACCCATGCATCTTTTTGGGCACTTCTGAGGAAATACGGAGTCCACCATCGTATCGCATCTCCGTATCATCCTCAAACGAATGGCCAGGCAGAGGTGTCGAACCAGCAAATCAAGCAGATTCTCCAGAAAATGGTTCGGCCTGACCGTAAGGATTGGTCCGACAAGATGATTGACGCACTTTGGGCGTATTGGACCGCCTTCAAGGCTCCCCTTGGTATGTCTCTGTATAGAATCATTTACGGGAAGCCTTGTCATTTGCCCGTGGAGTTGGAGCACCACGCTTATTGGGCGGTTCGCCAATGTAACCTTGACCTAGACCTGTGTGGTCAAGAAAGGAAACTCCAACTCCAGGAGCTGGAAGAGCTCCATCGTGAAGCCTATGATTCTGCTTTAATTTTCAAACAACGCACTAAGGATTTTCACGACAGCCGTATTCAGCGGAAAGAATTTGAGCCATCTCAACAAGTTTGGCTCTATAATGCCCGACTCAAATTCTTTCCTGGGAAATTGAAGTCCAAATGGACTGGTCCTTTCCTGGTCTCAAGACCATTTCCCAACGGGGCCATTGAGATCGAAGATCCCAAATCTGGGCGTAAATTTACGGTTAACAGGCAGCGTTTGAAACCCTATCTGACTCATGAACCTACCCCTGTTGGAGAAACCGTTGCCCTGCTGGAGGGTAACTAATTCTTTGCTTCATTCTGAGTCCAGCTGGGGACGTTAAATTCAACGCTCGTTGGGAGGCACCCCAACAACACTCACCATCCACCATCACTTTTCACTTCACTGTCACAATCACTTCACTTTTCACTTCAGCACCCACCATCCACCCACCCTACCACCCTGCTGTATACCCTGCACCTCAACTCTCGTTACCCGATCTTTCATCCTTCCTCTATCCTACCCTGCATGCATATGAGGACATAGCATCGTTTGGCATGGGGGGGTGGATAGGCATCCTTAGGATCTGGGTATTTTATGGTATCATGCAGTTTCTATATATACATATATATAAATGAAAAATGAAAATGGTGTTTAGTAATGATTTGAAGGCTGAAACAAAAATACAATAAGTGTTTATGGGTATTCAACCTCTGTTTTGAAGACTTTCCAGGCCACAGAAGCTTGATTTGCTTAGGTTCGGCTTAATTCACTTGAGCATTGACAAGATAGATCGGAATCTCTCCTAACTAAGGACGTATTCTTGTACCTGAGACACCAGTACAGGATCCGTTGGTTTGCTTCTAGTTGAAGGCCTAGGTAATCTTAGTTCACACCACACATGTCAAGAAAGACCAGGTGAACATAAGATCCAACCCTAGTGTTCATTAGGGAAGGTGGAGTCCTTACCTGTGCGCGCAGGTAGATTTTTTATCCCAGGATTTAGTCTTGTGTTTAGGAGAAACTCTTTCCACCAAGAAAGAACTCTCCCACCAAAAAAAAAAGTGTACTCCTCCAAATAATGTTGTAAGAGATATACTGACACGTGTTTCAAAAAAAAAATACAAATTAGTTAGTATATCTCGCAAATGTCTGTAAAGTCTCTACCCTAAAAAAGTTCTTCAGGGCAAGTCGCAAATACCCTGTTTTCCTGTGAGCCACAAATGTCAGAACATGGGAGTTGAGTTTCCATCATCTTTTTAAGGGTCAATCCAAAAACACGAGCTGAAACTGGGACCAACCTGCACTTAAAAATTCGTGAAACCCTGGGTTTGAGTCTTAATGTTCATGTGGTCAGTCTTGATTCTTCACTAAGCACAAGACATAATCTCTTGAGCTCTCGAGTACGGCAAAAACCCCCTGGATCTTGGAAATCGTACTTAAGGTTTAAATATCAAGAGTCCTAGTTAGTTGAGAGATGATCTATGTCATGTGAGACTTAAAGTACTGGTAGTCTTATCTACAATTGGTTCTCACAATATCCAACAATAAACACACCTATGATGCCTCAGGAGAAAATCTTCAGCTTAAAGATCATTTCTAAATACAATACAAAAAATGTTTTGCTAGGGACTAGCAAAAGATAGGCATGGGGGTATGATTGCACCGCAAAAATGCACCTGCAAGTGTGTTGTCTTGTGCTATTTCCTAGCATTACTAGTGCATATTAGGTAGACATTGTCGCATTGCAAAAATACACGCATGCATGCATTTAATTGAGAGGGGAGGAGAGTGAATAAAATGGCCTCGCAATTTACATTTTCTCCAAGTGCTGCTTCGCAAAATTTCCATCTTTATTTTTATTTCTATTTGATTTTTGAAATCTTCCCACGGCTGTAAAGCATGACTTCTTCTTCTTCGCACCTTGCCCTACAGCCGCATGCCCAACCTCTCCCTGCCATGAGCCATGCATGAGCCATGCACAGCCAGGGCATGGCTGTGCATGCTCTCCTCTTCTTTAAAAGAGCTCGGCTGCCTTCTTGCAAAGCAGCCTGGTCCTCCACCAAAGAAACACACAGCAGCTCTTCTCCAGGCCACCGTCTCCTCCCTCTCCCTCCATACGCAGGACCTCCTCCTTAGAGGAGCCACTCTGCGGGCAGGAGTCTTCATTGTGGTGCACACCCACCACCGTGAAACCACCACCGCCCAGCTCATCAAGAGCCAATGGGCGTGGTGGCCTTCTTCCCTGTTTCACTTTCCAGCCATTCCAGCCATTGGAGTGGGAGCATCAAGCTTTGAAGCTCAAAGCTCCGCACGCAGCAGCAGCCGCCCAGCCCTTTCCGCGCATGCCTGCAGGCCACCCTCGCCTCCAGCGCGCGCCTGCAGGCGCCCTCACCTCCCACTTCTTCGCATTGCACTAGTTTTCCTGCCTGCAACTAGCCACCGCGTGTGTAACGAATGTGTGCCCCAGACATCTGGGAGGTGGCTCAGACGTCGGACAAGACGTCTGGGATCACAACCAGACGTCTGATAAGACGTCTGGGATAGTTTCAAGACGTCTGGAAATCCGTTATTTTCGACACACGCGAGTCGCCTGCGCGCCTGAGCGCGCAGACCGCATATTCCCCCTTTTTCTCTCTGCGGCTGCAGGCGGCCTGCCACCTCCTCTCTCCTCTCCGCACGGCGTTAAAAGGGGCGCGCCTCCCCTCCCGTCTCCACCGTCTCCTTCTTCTTCTCCTTCCTGTGCGCGAGAGCGAGCGGACGCGAGGGCGGCAGCGGCGGCCGCAGTGAGCGCGGAGGTGCGGCGTGCGAGGGCGGAGCTCTGCCGTGAGGGCGAGCTCGCCGGAGCGGCTTGGCCGGCTGGCGGAGGGCGCAGGGGGCGCGGAGCGACGCGGAGAGGGACCTGCTGCGGTCTGAGCAGCAGGAGCGCGAGGTGCGACGCGGGCGGCGTCGCGAGCGGAGGCCGAGCAGGGTCCTGATTCTGGAAAAATTTCTAGAATCAGACGTCTGGATTGGTAGCCAGACGGCAAGGTCGACGTCTGTAAGATCATACAGACGTCTGAAAGGTGAGTTTCCGCCTTCTTCTTCCTTCTTGTCGACTGACTGTACTGAGGGAGGGGGTTGGCTGTGCGCAGGTTCGCTGATTCGCCATCCTTTGTGAATCAGACGTCTGGAAGTTGTACCAGACAGCGGGAGTGACCTCCAGACGTCCTGAGGGACCATCGGACGTCTGGGATCTAGGGCAGACGTCCCCGCAGACTTCTGGACGTCTGGGAAACCACGCTGAACAGGTAATTCTCTGATCCAGTTTTTAAGACGTCTGGAAGGAGTTCCAGACGTCTGATTTTGCACAGTATCGTCTTTTTCGACCCGTTTAGGGCCCGTTCGGGCTCCGTTTTCCGCGATTCGAGTTGCATTCTTTTCAGAAGTAATTCCTCTACCCGTCTACAGTAGCTGTACACTGTTTTGAGACACTCCTTGTGTTTGATCCTTGTGATAGGACCTCGTTCGGTTGCAATCTTGAGAGTCGCGGAGGCACGCGGGATTCTCGATCACGCCCCCATTACTCCCGTTGTACCTGGTAGAGTGGCTTTAAGTATTAATAAAATTTTTTAAAGTATGGAACCATAACTAGAACCTAGGACATTGCATGAATCCTAGGAATGAGAAATATATGGAATGATAGTTCCTAGGTGTTGCATGAATCCTAGGGCCAGAAAACTAGATTGTATGATAGACCCTAGGATATGGCATGAATCCTAGGATGGAAAAACTAGTGGAATGTATAATAATGCAGTCTTGGAAAAATGGAAAGGAATATATGAAGCTGCCTGTAAATTGAGTTCACAGCTGCCTGTTATGAATAAAGAAACATGATTGGGATCATGGTTTGTAAGAACGTGAAACTGGAAAGTAAGACATGAGATGTTCTGGAACCCTACGGGGAAGTAGGAGTAGAACTCCTGGAAAGCGAATGGAATAGAATTGGGGAAGTGAGCTGGCCCCTGAGTACGGAGTACCAAGGAGAGCGACTGTCCCCCTGTTTAGTGCAGAGCTGAGCTAGCCACCCCAGGGACCCGGGGGTTAGGACTGGCCACTCTGTACCGACTTGTCGGCCCTCGTGTACGTAGTACCGAGGAGAGCTAGTAGTGTTAGGAGAGTACTAGCTACCCCACGGGCCCCGGGGTTCTGCTAGCCTCCTTCACCGACTTGTTAGGCCCACTAGGGCAAACCAGGGTAGTCAGGCGAGGGTGCACGGACTGTGGAGGGGCAAGGCCCCGGTTTGGTTACTGTGGAGGGGTTGGACCCCTGTTACTGAGAGGGCTCTGCCCTGGTTCCGTGCTGTGCTTTGGGCGCACCCGTTAACGGAAACGACTGACCGCGTGCCAGTGCGGGCTAGCTACCTGTGCGTTTATCGCGCGTGCCGTAGTCACCGTTACGTCTGTCAGTGACCTTGGGGTGGTTGACTGAGGGTAGGATCACCACGGGGGACTCTCCCGGCCAGGAGAGCACCACGTGCTACTTCTACTTTTGGAAAAGACTGTAATCAAGATCGTTCCCACGAGGACATTCGAGATCAAGTAAAGGATCTGAGAAATAAATGAAATAGTGAGAAAAATTGAAAGATGTGAATAAAGGAAGTAATAGAACATAACAGCTACTGTACACTCTACTGTTGCCTTTAGTTAGTTTGCCACTCTACTCAGCGTTTTGCTGACGTGTTACACTCGTTACCTTTTTCAGGACCAGGTGTTGAGCAGCCAGGGTCGGCGGCTGCAGAGGACGCTGGGCCGAGTAGGGTCCAGTAGAGTTACCACAGCCTTTTGTACCCCTTTTGTTTCTGTTCTAGTGAGTAGTTTTTGTTTCCGCTGTACCTTCTTTACCTGCAGTTCTTGTTATATGATAAATGCTGTTTTACTGTTGTGGTGGTACCTACTGTAGTAGTTTCTTTCCTTACTGCTGTACTTTCTTACTGTTAGTTATATTCATGCTGAATGCGGTTTATTTTACTGTCTTTTGGTTACTTCCTCGTTGGACGACTAGGTCTTGGGATTAGTCGAGTCGATCCGGTTCTCGTGTCTCATAGGGACTCGGGAACCGGGTCGTTACAAGATGGTATCAGAGCAAGGTCGTCCCGAGAAGTGAATCAACTGACTGGAAAATAACCAATTCACATGTTTATAGCTAGAGTAGCCACCACAACATATCTCTTGACATGGGCTCTTAGAAGTTTTGTTAGGTACCGTCTGTTTTGACGTTTCCGTTTTGTTTCGCGTCTCCTTGCAGGAGATGCCTCGTCGCGGGACTGGCGAGACTGGCCGCGGGCGCGGCCGAGGGCGAGGTCGGCGAGGTGGACGTGCTGTCGTTGACGTTTCGGTGGACCAGCCACCACTCCCTGGCGTCCAGGCCCAGGACCTCGCCAGACTGATACGGGATATTGTACGAGAGGAGCTCCACCCACCGCCCCGAGCACCTCCTCCTGGGGTTGCAGAGGGGGAGTCCTCTGTGGGACCACGCGACGGACACGGCGCTGGACACGAGGGAGGGGATGGGCCCCTGCCGCCCCCACCTTCCTCCGACACTTCTGTACACGAGGCACCTTCGCCTGGAGGTGCACCAGCACCTCCCCTACAGCGCCACTTCGAGCTTTTCGGACAGTTCCGGAAGCTGAAGCCCCCCTCCTTCAAGGGGGATGAGGACCCGACCGAGGCAGAGGACTGGCTTGAGCAGTTGGAGAAGATCTTCGACACCCTTCGCCCCCCGGTGGAGTGCCGCGTGGCCTTTGCCACGTACCAGCTGGAGAGTGCGGCACACCGGTGGTGGAGGGCGGTCCGGGGTCAGGAGAGGGACGAGCCGACGTGGGACCGGTTCGTCACCCTCTTCTGCGAGCAGTACTTTCCCCAGACGTGGTAGGACCAGAGGAGGCGAGAGTTCCACACTCTCCGCCAAGGGACGATGACCGTGAGCGCGTACCGCACGCGTTTCTTGGAGCTGTCCCGCTTTGCAGCGACAGCGGTAGCCACTGAGGAGGAGCGCCTTTGGAGGTTCACCGAGGGGCTCCGGCCTGCGATCCGGGGGTATGTCAAACCCCTGAAGCTGCTGACGTTTTCGAGGGTGGTAGAGGCAGCTATGACTTACGAGGAGACCAACCCGTCCGCGCGAGAGACCGACGGGGGGCGGAAGAGGCCCTTTCAGCCAGACTTCTCACAGGGCCGGCGAGAACGGAGACACGTGACATCCGCAGGAGAGCTGTCACGCTATGCAGGGCCATCAGTGGCCTTTGGGGGCCCTCGACAGGGGCCAGTCGCCAGCACCGGACCCCCGCCTAGCCGACAGCAGGGACTCACTGAGGGCGGGAGTCGGGTTCCCCTCTACTACCAGTGTGGCCAGCCGGGTCACGTCTGGAGGGACTGCCCATCTAGGGCAGGAGGTCAGCAGATACTTCCCGCGTAGAGCACTGGAGGGCACGCAGGAGGCCGCGGTTCCCAGGCGCGAGGAGGAGGACAGCAGTCACGAGGAGGGTACCGGCCAGCACCTACCCGTCCGACGCAGAGTGTGGCTGCTTCATCCGCACCTAGGGCTGAGGGGCGTATCAACGCCCTAACACACAGGGACGCCAGAGCATCGGGATCCGTGGTAGCAGGTATGGTTTCAGTTTCTGGCAGACTCGTTTACACGCTTTTCGATTCCGGCGCTACGCATTCGTTTGTCGCAGCCAGTTTCGCAGTTAGTTTGGACCAGGATTATACACTGTTAGAGAATCCGTTCGTAATCAGAGGTCCGAGTGGTCAGCTGTTTGTAGCTGAGGAGGTGTACACGGGTTGCGGGGTCAGCATCGGGGGACATAGCCTGCCAGCTGACCTGATTATGATACAGATGGAGGACTTTGGAGTGATTCTAGGGATGGATTGGCTGTCCGCTTACCACGCCTTGGTAGACTGTTTTGAGAGGAAGATTGTCTTCTCCATTCCGGAGTTGCCTTCTTTCGAGTTTCACGGGCAGCCAGTGGACGGAGGTTTCAGGTGCATTTCGGCACTTCGGGCGGCGAGACTTTTGAGCCAGGGGTGTGAGGGCTTCCTAGCTTGTGTGGTGGCAGAGCACAGCCCCGTGGCAGACTTCCAGAGCATCCCGGTGGTCAGAGAGTACCCCGACGTGTTTCCAGACGAGTTACCAGGACTACCGCCCGAGCGTGAGATCGAGTTTGAGATCTCACTAGTACCAGGGACCAGCCCCATCTCCACCGCGCCATACAGAATGGCACCGCTTGAGCTGCGAGAGCTCAAGTCCCAGTTGCAGGACCTTTTGGAGAAAGGTTTCGTGAGGCCCAGTGCGTCTCCCTGGGGAGCCCCGGTACTGTTTGTGAAGAAGAAGGATGGGACCCTACGCCTTTGTGTGGACTACCGACAGCTGAATAGGGTCACCATCAAGAACAGATATCCGCTGCCGAGGATCGACGATTTGTTTGACCAGTTGCGGGGTGCCACGGTGTTTTCCAAGATCGACTTGAGGTCTGGATACCACCAGTTGAGGATCAGGGAGACCGACGTCTCCAAGACAGCTTTCCGCACCCGGTACGGACACTACGAGTTTTTGGTCATGCCGTTTGGGCTGACCAATGCCCCCGCTGCTTTCATGGACCTGATGAACCGGGTGTTTAGACCGTACTTGGACCAGTTTGTGGTGGTTTTCATAGATGATGTACTCATCTATTCTAGAGATCGGACGCAGCACGGACAGCACTTGCGGATGGTTCTGGACACTCTGAGACGACGCAGGCTGTACGCCAAATACAGCAAGTGCGAGTTCTGGTTGAGGGAGGTGACCTTTTTGGGTCATGTGATCTCTGGAGACGGCCTGGCGGTGGATCCCGCCAAGGTCGAGGCAGTGCTCAGGTGGGAGAGACCGCGTTCAGTCACTGAGATTCGCAGTTTCCTGGGACTGGCAGGTTACTACAGACGGTTCATCAGAGGATTTTCACAGATTGCGCGTCCTATGACACAGTTGACCCGGAAGGATGTGCCTTTCGCTTGGACAGACGCCTGTGAGGCGTGTTTTCTGGAGCTGAAGGAGAGGTTGACCTCGGCTCCCGTGCTCACCATCCCTGACAGTAGTGGCGGGTTCGTTGTGTACACGGACGCTTCCTTGCTGGGGTTAGGAGGTGTGCTCATGCAGAGGGGTCATGTTGTCGCTTACGCTTCGCGGCAACTGAAGCCCCATGAGCATACCTACCCTACCCACGACCTAGAGTTGGCAGCTGTTGTCTTCGCGCTGAAGACCTGGAGGCACTACTTGTACGGTGAGACCTTCGAGATTTTTATAGATCACAAGAGCCTCAGATATCTTTTTGACCAGAAGGAGCTCAACATGAGACAGAGACGTTGGTTGGAGCTCCTGAAGGACTACGACTGCAGCAAAAGGCCAATGTGGTGGCTGACGCCTTGAGCCGTAAGGCGCCCGCACGCTTGGCCAGTCTACAGTTACAGAGTTGGAGCCTTTTGGAGGAGGTGGGCAGTTGGCGACCACTAGAGTTACGAGGGTACTGTGGGGCAGTGACGGTGACACGGCAGACCAGGCCAGAGTTGATAGACCGCATCATCACGGGACAGATGGCCGATCCGTACTTGCAGTCTTTGCGCGACAGAGTACTATCAGGGGACCCAGGGGACTTCTCTTTCACAGACCAGGTGTTACGCTTGAGGGGACGGTTGTGCGTCCCCAGAGACGAGGAGCTGTTGAGAGAGCTCCTGACTGAGGCACACGGTTCCAGATTCACCATACATCCCGGAAACACGAAAATGTACCATGACTTGAGACGCGAGTTCTGGTGGAGAGGGATGAAGCGGGATGTGGGTGAGTTCGTGCAGCAGTGCTTAGTGTGCCAGCAGGTGAAAGCCGAGCATCAGAGGCCTGCAGGGCCGCTTCAGCCGCTTCCAGTGCCAGAGTGGAAGTGGGAGAGCATCACCATGGACTTGGTGGTGGGCTTACCTGTTACCCAGCGAGGACACGACGCAGTCTGGGTAATAGTGGATAGATTGACGAAGACGGCACGATTCTTGCCGATCCGAGTCACTTTGGGACCAGCACAGTTGGCAGAGAGGTATATCCGTGATGTGGTGCGACTACACGGAGTTCCGCGGGAGATCGTATCCGACCGGGATACCCGCTTTACGTCCCAGTTTTGGGCTGAGTTTCAGCAGGCTTTGGGGACGAGGTTGAGGTTTAGCACGGCTTACCACCCCCAGACGGACGGACAGTCGGAACGCACGATACAGACACTTGAGGACCTTTTGCGTGCCTATGTACTAGACTGGAGGGGCTCTTGGGAGGAGCACCTGCCCCTGGCGGAGTTTGCATACAACAACAGTTATCACTCGAGCATCGGCATGGCTCCCTACGTGGCTCTGTACGGACGGAAATGCACGGCACCCTTGAGTTGGGTTGAGGTGGGGACCAAGTGGGAGGTTGGCCCCAGGTTGATCCGGCAGAGTCAGGAGGTAGTTGAGCAGATCCACAGACGACTCCGCACTGTCAGGAGCAGACAGAGCTACGCAGCTCGCAGACGCAGAGAGGTGCAGTTCGAGGTTGGGGACCACGTCTTCCTTCGTGTTTCGCCCATGAAGGGCTTACAGCGGTTTGGGGTGAGAGGGAAGCTCGCGCCGAGGTTCGTGGGGCCCTTTGAGGTCCTGGAGCGGGTTGGACCCGTTGCTTACAGACTTGCCCTTCCCCCGCAGCTTTCTGGTGTGCACGACGTGTTCCACGTGTCCAACCTCAGGAAGTACGTAGCCGATCCCAGCCACGTACTGAGTCACGAGAGCGTCGAGGTGAGCGAGGACCTGACCTACCCCGAGCGGCCAGTGCAGATCCTAGACCGAGCCGTCCGC